>JAWUZG010000001.1:5000000-10000000 GCA_036785705.1 Acanthornis magna
CACGATCAGATCAGACCCTTCCTCTCTAATGAGGGCAGGCAAAGCACTTTTAGTATGTATGATTCATACATCAGTGCTTTCTCATTTTTCAGCTTTATTGGACATTCCTTGGGTGCACGTGTAATGTACTTTTGACATTTACACTGGGATGAGATGATTAATTTCATAGAGATGGCTGATTTGCTATGATAATCAGTGGCCTTACTAAAAGGCTTTTAAGCAACTACCTTGGATAAATGTTGTTATTTTGTAGAGATAAGAGGCCTCTGTGCCTGCATCAGAGGCTGTGGTTTAACCTCATGTGTTGAATGCCAGAAAACAATTTCCAAAATGAATTCTGTTCCCTGCAACGAACGATTTTCCCCTAACAAATTGCAGGAAGAATGAAAACACCAAACAGGGTATCACAGCAACTCGATTAGCTACAAACAATTCCTTTGTAAGCCTTCATTTTTAATTGCTTTTTTGTCCCTCTCCCTTCATCATCCCCTAGTTAAAGAAGTATATATAAATGGGAGGTTAAACTCTTTCATGCTTCTCTGTTTAAAGACAGTCAACAATATGCCCTCCCCCTTCCTTACCAGCTCTTGACTGCAAATTCTTTTTCAGTAAGACTGACTCAGAGTTACCTCTGGAGATGTGAACTTTGTGATTGCCAGAAGATAATTGCTATGGTAAGTAAGAAGCTTGTTTATTTATTTTGATTGTTCTGTTCTGATCAACAGAAAAATAATAATAATAATAATAGGAAAAAATCTGTTGATCTGGGGGTTTAGTGAATGTTATTTGAGATAATGCAACAAAAATAAAATCAGCAGCCTGGTTTAATTAGCACTCCAATCCAACAGAATCAAGGATGGGAATTTTTAAACAAGTATTCATTTGCCAAAAATTCTCACAATTCTCTTGAAAAAATGAGGCTGTTATGGCCTCTAGAAATGACCTGTATATGACACCCTACGATGATACTCAGGCAAAAGATGGACCTTAAATATTATATGCATATTCAAAAAGATCATAAAGTCTTTGAATGTTAACTGATTGAACAATTTAAAACAGGAGATCTTTCTGGGGAAAAAAAAAAAGTGTTTAACCAAAAAATCGGCTTGTGGAACAGATTTTCTGGCCAAATACAAGAAGACAGCAACATCACCAAATGTGTTAATGGAGACCTTTGCAAAGAGGCAATCCAAGAGCTAAAACTTCTGAACAGAGCTATGAAAATTCACTGCTGCTTGGCAATATTCTGCCTGGTTAGGTCTGGCAGTGTGCTGAGTTTCTGGATGGGTACGTGGGCAGTGCCTTATGAGCACAGTCCAGGCTGTCACGGTCTCTCTCCAGTGTACCAAGAAGAGGAAGGACTTGACAGAGTGAGAAATTCTTCTGGTGATGTCACCCCACCCACTCTCTCTTCTAACAACTGCTGTGGACAGCAAAACAGCTCATGAGCAGTAACAAAACCAGTGTTACCTTAAGGGTCACATCAAAAACATAAAACCATGCTAACTTTTTTCTGTCTGTGCTCTAAATTTCCATAGTTTCACAGAGCAGCTCTCATCCTTTTGTGATATGCCATGTTGAAATCAACTTTACATCCAGGCCATGGCTTTCAACATGTTTTATTGACAAATGAAATTAGCTAGCATGGATTAGGTGATCACCAGGTCTAAAGTGATACAATTCCTGATTCCTGTTGCCAAATAATTCCCTGTTATCAGTGGTGATTTTTACAGACTAGCTCCTCAACTGCAATCTGAACTAAGAAGAAAGGCTTTTTAATCCTTCATAGCCTTCCTTGGAGTAATGTCTCTTTCACAACAGTGGGCTCTGGCCCTGTCAGTCAGCTTAGTGCCTGGAATAACAATGAACAATGAAGTATCTTCTCATCTCAAGAGCAACCACTTACCTGCATAAATCTCTCATGTAGAGATAAGGAATAGCTATAAAGCCAAATGGGTTTTCCTTCTGAAAGGTCAGCTTTTGAAAGGATTTCGTTAGTCCCCTGGAGCCTCAGCAAAAGATAACATTTCAGAACTTGTCTTTTGCTTTCTACTCTATTTAATTAAAGTGCGCTGTTCACTTTGATGAAAATATGTTCCCCTCATGATTAAAAAGCTCTTTTGATTAGATCATTTTGCATAGACAAGTTGCCTGTAATAATAATAATAATAATAAATTACAATATTTTTGAAACAACTTACTCATCTGTTACTAAATTGTAATTCAGTTCTACATGGGAATTGGCGGGTACACAGAAAACCTCACCCACCTGTATTACTGTCACTGGTCACTAAAACTCCTTCTAGGTGGATTTAAATCTTCATCTTATGCTGTAGAGGAAGAAAATGGGAAAATACCAGTCTGACTCAGTGCTAAGAGACCCTATGTATCTGAGCTAATCTTGTAATCTGAAATGCAGGAAGGCGCAGTACAAAGAGCTGAACTGGCTTGATGGGAGCCTTCTCTGCTTTAAAAGCTCAACAGAAACATAAAAAGAGCATTAATCCTGAAAGAATAAATCTTTCATTATTATTTCTGACTACACCAGGTCCCCGGTGTAATTTTCGTATTTTTGTTGATCTGAGAAGACAATGATCAGAACAAGCTCAGGTGTCTTCTTATTAATCTGTGGTAGACATGTTCCAAGGTACAAAGAGCTACTTCGGTCTGCTTAAATGATACATGAGAAGCTTGTAGAAAAACTGGAAATAAAACATCTTTCTCTAGTTTGATTAGACTCTCCTTTCTTCTTTATTACTTAAGAAGAAAGGAGAATATTTACACAATAGAAATATAAGGATGTTTAATCTGCAGTAGAATACAGACACTGATGCTTTAACATCTGGGCTGCTTGTATCATGATGGTCCTCAGGGATGGAAATATTTAATTTCTTACCGAAATTAGGATCAAATATAATTTCATAGTAAAGAGAAATTGTACCTTCTTTTTTCTTCTGTAGTGAAAGAGAGGAGCTGAAATACTCACAAGAAAAAAATATCACTTGGGTGACGAAGAATTATAATATTTGGCATCAAAACATATTGTTTGCTTTTTGCATTAAATTTCACATTCTAAAAGTTTATATAAATAGTGATTTATATTTCTGAAAATAACCACAAAATTTGATTTTTTTTTTTTTTGTTTGTTTTTTTTTTTTTGTTTTGTTTTGCTGGTCATTAAAAAGATTATGGAAAGGAGCTCATTTGCTATGTTAAACCGAAGCGCTCAACCCGATTTCCTCAGCTCGTCTGGAAATTAATGCCTTCCTTAGACTTGTTTGATCCTGGTGTTTTTGAAGCAAAGGCCACAGTAGATATGAGTGACAGGCTTTTATCCCCGTGAGGCTTAGCTGGAGTCACCATGCTGTGACCTGTGCTGGATAAGAGTTAGGTCCTTCAGAGGCAGCAGATAATGAAACACGGGGCTGCTGCAGCAGCTGATTTCTCTGCTCATCACCCCCAGCTAAAGGTCAGATGACATATCTCAGGTGACAGAAAAGAAATAAACTCAATACATCATTTTCCCTGGTCACTTCAAATGTGAGAGTAAACAAGGTAAATATTTTGGTGCAAGTCATTATCTAACTGCTGCTGGTACAATTTTTTTTTTTCATATTTAGACGTACCAAGTAATTGCAGAATCTGCACTTAATGCATATGTATTTTAGATATCTAATTGCAACAGGATAATATATCAAAGTACTTCTTGAGTAAGAGCATATTCATAAAACCTCTTCTAGGACTGATGGCGGAGAAAAAGCAGATGGGATTCCAGCAAAATCCTCAGGTCACAAATAAAAGTGACATGAATCGGAAAGGCTCTTTTATGAGAGAGAAGCGTGCTAAGGGAGTTTTAAATTACAGGCACTTCCAAGGAAAGGATTATTTAGAAATCTCAATCTCTCTGAATTGGTCCTGGAAACTCAAGTCTTAAACATGATACCGAGCTACTTCAGTGCATCCCATGCCAAAAGCAGTGAAAACTGAGAAACCTCAGCACTTTAGCAGCTCTGCTCTGTGTGCAGCACGGGGGGAGCAGAGGCTCAGAGTAACTGAGGTGCTCTCCTGAGACTGAGGGGAGTCAAGTTTTCATCCTGGATCTGCCACTAATCTGCTTTGAGCAACCTACACCCACCTCTCGTGGTTATTGAGATGACAGGTTCCCCAGCAGAGATTGTCACAGCAGAAGGGATCTGCACACATTTCCCAGCACACTGAAGCTCCTCAGGGAACCTGACACCATTCCCTGCCCTGGGCTGGGCAGAGGGGGCTCTGGGGAGCTGCAGGCTCAGCCTCTGAGCAGGGTCTGTGCCCTGCTGCTCACAGCTGATCCTCCTTTTACGTGCACAGTATCTTTATATTGCTTGAAGGTGGCTGCCTGCACACACAGCTGACATTTTTCTTCCCTTCACTCATTTCGACACATGCAGAGAGGCATGTTTCTCCCCTCCTAAATAAAGAAAATATGTATTTCTTCCATTGAGAGGAATATGTTTGCAGCTGAACACAGTGGAACAGATTAGTGATCTTAAAATGGCACGTTTTTTAAAATCTAGTTGATTTTTAATATTCAACTAACAAAATATTTGTCTTATAAGACATTTCTAAATATTGCTATATGCCATGCAGGCCTAATATTATCTTTTATTACCAAAGAGATAGTGCTATTCTTTAAAACTCCTCATAAGTATAAAATTTTTAAGCTTTTCTTCTTTTTTTTTTCCCTATACAAAAGTTAACTTTAGTAACTGCATTTGTATGGAAGTACTCTGACTTCAATACATGGACATCTCCTCTCTCTCCTTTACTGCTTGTCATAGCAGAGAAGTAAAATATTGTGTCTGACCATGGGAACAAAAATAAATGTTGATTAAGATAAGGTCAAGAAAATTCCAAATTTCAATCTACTGTATTAAAAATGTGCAGTTTGAAAAAAAGCATTACCGCCTGCAAAATGTTCTGATACAACAATGTTGCCTACATAAATATTCAGGTTAGAGGAATCTTTTAGCTATGACACACCTAATACACAGAATTACTTCCTATTCAGAAGAATATGCTGTTTCCATGAGTATTGCACTGGATCAGAGATTTAATTTCTCTTGAAATATCATACATTGCAAAGTATATCTTCCATATTTTTGACAACTCATTGTATGCCTGTTAACAGAATGTTATTTTAAATTACCCATGTATTCTTTGTTTTCTCATTCTTTTCACTAAGGAACTTATTGAAAAGCTTTCCATAGCTCAAGCTCTTTTAAAAAATTACATGATTCAATAATATTATAGACAGGAAAACACTTTTGTTTTAATAGTTTCCCAGGAAAAAAGAGGTAGAATAATTAAGAACTTATGGAATTCTATTTCAGGAAATTGCTGTTAAGAGGGGAGTATCAGAAGCAAGAATCCTAACCAGTAATGTTCCCTTTGTTCCATCTCTGCCTCCTTGAACAGTAATATTCCTCATTTTACTGACATGCAAAGAGGTCTGACACCCTGTCCAACATAAAAGAAAGCATTGACAACAAAAGAAAAATTGGGAATTATCTAGTATGCCTGACTGGAACACAATGCTTCTGAGGACCTAGGAAACCTGTAAATAGCCAGGGGTGTAGAAGTGTTATGACGTTAGCCTGTCAAATATTTCAGTATTAAAGCTCTTGTTAGACACTCATCAATAGTGGAGTCTTTCCTCTGTGGAGCTGTTTATAATTTTCTGATCAACTTATTTATCTGTGAAGCATTTTCAGATCCTGAACATTTTATCACCTTGTAATATAAAGATCTGGAACGCAGACAAAAAGTCATATTTCTGCAGGGGCAGCACCCAGGGGCATGGAGAGCAGTGCCGGACAAAGGCTGTTTGCAAATAAACCCACAGGGGCCAGCTGCAACCTCCGATCTTTTCACTTAAATAATTCTGGTTTCCTACAGAACTGCTTTTTGCTGCACCATTTCTGGATAATGAGAAAGCTTTTAGGCATACAAATACTGCAAACATTTCTTTTTGTAACTATTTTAATGTATAAAATGTCACTGTCATCTAATACAGCTGGAGGTACAATTGCATGTATCTTAACACAGTGGAAAAAGAACTCCATGGACATACAGCATTTTGTGGGCATCCTGTATACTGAAGGTCATTTGCAAAACATATTTGACTGACATACGCAAAAGATAATTAAATGTCTTCACCATGGCCAGAAATAAAACCAGGCTAAGAGCAGAATAGTTTTCACAGCAAATCAACAGATTGTTGGAAGATAATTTCCCTCTTTTCCAAAATACCTTGTGTTTTGTCCTTTAAGGGAAGGATCAAATCCTATAAAAAAGCGATGACCTGGAAAGGAGTCAAAGGTCATGCTTAAGAAACTGCACTACGTTCCTTGGGAGATGGAAGAAATCAATACAAGGGCAAGTGTGTATGAAGAGTGGCCGAGAAGGTACATCTTGAAGCCTTTTCCCTTTGCTTTTAGCTGCCAATGGAGTTCATTGCTGACTTTAAAAAAAACTGTAACAATATCTTACAATATGCACCTCCAGTGCATAGATCAACAGTGAGTAGTGGTTTTGTGCTAACCAGGAATATGCTAATAATACAATTTTTTTAAAAATGAAGAATCCTACCAAGCCAGGTGTTCACCACAGCAGATTCTTTAAAAATGAGGATGTTCTCAGTCTAGCGCCACCTTGAAGGGAAGAGAGATTCCTATAAAGAGGCTGACCTTGGTGTGCTGAGAGGGATAGGAACGGGTGGAACATATATAAAAGACTACTACAAGCTGTAAATGTTTCTCTGAAGACAGCTTCAGGTGGAGGCATTTTAAATTGACAGTACATGTGTTTGTTTTGTCGGCTTGTGGACTAGGGCAGGTGAGAGGTCTGAAAGTGTCTCCGGCAGACACTGAAAGCAAACTTCTCATTTCAAAGAGACCCTGTCTTTGGGGACTGTCTAACTCCTGTATTTCTAGAAGCCTCCGTTTTCTCTTTATGTCTAGAACTGAGGGCCATTTGACATAAAATGACGTAAAGATTGTCTTTATTTCTCCAGTTAATTGGTAGACTAACACCTTGAAAAATGTCACGCCCTGTCTGCCACACCTCATTTGCATTTCTCTTCCTTCTTTACCTAAACTCCTGATGGTTCCTTTCATTTAGATAGCTGGTATTTTGTCTTTAACCATAAATTTTTTGTGAGAGCAATTCAGAGGCGTGAAATAAAGTTGTTTCTAACGGCACAAGTTCTGAGGAACACTGCTCTCTCACAGCTTTGAGGATTACACGTGTTCCAGCAGTCCTCTGACCTTCAAAGCTTCTCAGACAACCACCAGTCATTAACTCCAGCAGGAGGCTAAGCCCTGAATATTTTGGAATGGGGAGTTTAACAGACTTACCTGAGTTCAAAGAGACGTTCAACAGCAGAGCAAAGACTTCACCGCAAATTTTGGAAGGATTGCTGAACAAGAAAATCGTCCCTTTTGCTTTATGTAGATGGCTGTAAAAGCAGAGGATAAGTCTGGGTGTTGGTACTTGAGGTTATCCACTGTCAAGGACTTTGTACTGCTGCACTGCTGTGCATAAGCAGTTTTGGGATTAGGTTTTAGGTTAAGTGAGATATGTTTCTGCCAGGGGACACTCAGGGATGGCTTAATGATGGTGCTGGCAAACAGAGAGCAATTTAGTGAACAGGAAAAACACCAAGGCTCACTTGTCATCCTGGTTCATGAGCCCTGACAATAGCAATAGTCACTTTATCTAATTTTAGACATCTATATGATAAACATCTGTATCAGAGTTAATTATTCAGAATATTTTTATAGGCAATGGAAGGAAAAAAGCGCCTCTAAAGAAGGACACAGCTAATGGTTTTAGACATCTGCCTTGAAGTGGGAGGTAATCTATTTCTCCCCACTAGCTGTGAAGAATCCAGACAACTAGCTTATGTTTTGTTCCACTGGATTTCCTCTGGTGAATATTTGCTTAGATGACTTCTTCAGATGGAATGCCCACCCTTCAGACTGTGAAGTGCCTCAATTTCACCCTCTGTGTGGCAGTTCCTTCCAGGAGTGACGTTGCATGATTGCAACTTTAGGCTCATCCTGAGAGGGGCTTCAATATTCAGGATACACAGGCAGAAACAAGGCACTTGGTCTGAAGATACTCCTGATGCTGTCCATCTTTTATATTGAAGATTAAGTATCTTAGATATTAGAATGAACCTTGGGACATCATTACAATGGACTGTGCACAGCTCATTTGCACAGAAACCAGACAAGGGTGTTAAAGTTTTAATCTATTTCCAAGTTTTCTCATGTTTTAGGATTATTTATATGCCCTGCACAAGCACTTGCTGGCTGGTGGACAACAGGCTGTCTACCAGGAAGTCATGTACAAATTCTCATGAGGAGAGTAATGGAGAGGCCACCACATGCAGCAGACACTGATTAGATGAGTGAATTTCTGGAAGTTTTATAATTTGTGATGGGTCTTTTTTGAGGCCACAGAGACAGCAGGCAGCCTGTAGTCCTGCAACACAAAGATCTGGCAAGCACTGTATGTTTTTTACAATTTAAGCTACTTCACATCTGTGTGGGTCAAGTTTTTTATTATTATTTATTTGTTTTTTTATTTATTTAGATTATCAAAAGCATGCTGCTGGCAAGTAAATTTATTGCTAGAAAATTATTTTAACTTAGAAGAGGTGTTTATTTTCTCCAGCAGGAATGTTTCCATTTACTGACACAAATTTGCTGTGCTAGGATTTCCCATACGAGAAGGAAAAATGTGTTTCTTCATTTATAAACTTGGTTGGACAGATGAGACTAGGTCAGCAAGCAAGAGATGACACAACAGAGAAAGCTCAAAACCCATTCCAAAGCCAGGAAGAATATTTGGTATCTCTTGCAATATCAAGGACTGCTGCTCTGAAAGGCTGCTCATGTCTTAAAATTTTGTCTTCCCAAGAGTTCCTGAAGCCCATTAGCCAGATTTCTCCCAGCTAAAAATTGAGTGTGTTAATCCCAGTGCTAACACTTCTAGCAGTTATATTGTTTTTTCTTCAGATGGCTTTGTTAGAGATTGCTCTACTGAACTCCAGCAGCTGTGCTTAAAGAGAAATGAGTTGCACAAAAAAAAATGATCCCAACTCGGAATGGCACTTCCCTGTGAGATAACTAACTTGTTAGTTTAAAAGCAGAAGAGAATTTTTCACCAAAGATGAAAAGTAACCTAAAATACACATCTGAACGATCCAAGGGGAGGCAACATTCACAGTTCTTAAAGACGAGAAGGGTGCTGACATCAATTAAAACTTGAAAAAATTTCTTCCCACCATCACTTCTCTTTTAGCCACCAAAACTTTTCTTAAAGAGGTGTATAACAATGAGAGGATTTCTAAAAAATCTGTAGATGTGGTTCTGTGTGGGATTTTGGGCCAAAGTTTCTATGAAAAATAGTCCAAAATTGTGTTTGACAACTAAGGTCTGAATAAAGAACAGTATAATAGCCATACATTGTCCCAGAGCTTGTACAGCCAACAGATATAAAAGAAAAAAAGTTCATTATTTTCATATCATGCCCAGGTATTCAACTCAGAGTTTCTGAGTTTTGACGGGTATTTGGTTCTGTTGAAGGGGGTTGAGATGTTCATTGCCACTGACATACAGATTTAAAATTCGTTTCTGTACAGCTTAGACTGACATCAGGATTTTAGACTTTCTTGAAGGTTAGTGTAGGTCAAATGCTAATGAAACAAACACCCAAACCTCAAATCTTTCTGGGCCTGACCACAAGAAGACACAGAGATTTCCCACTGGGAGGCGAGACAAAGACTAGCTTTCTATTTATTTTTTTCCCCATGTTGGAATCAACATTCTTCAGTTCTCAAGAATTTTCTCTAAATGGAGCAGCTTTTCTACCTGGCCATTTCAGCAGGTCATTGTTCCTATTTACAGTACTGAGTGTGATCAATGAAGCATCAGAAATATTTTGTGTCCCTACAAAACAAGACAATTTATCATATTCTCTGCTTCTGTTCTTTGCTTTTTCCACAATAGGCTTTTATTTTGGGGCATTATAGTGCCAGCAGGAATGTGTAAAAAGAAAAGGTTTGTTCTGGCTGTGTATTAATGTTTGGCACAAAGAGGATCTCTCCTCAGAGGGATTGTATGTGTAATTTTTTAATTTTTTTTTCCTCAAGCTTCTCATCTGAAAACTGTCATCATCTGGCAGTTCTGCCTTGCCTAGAGCCAAGGTGAAACTGAACTCTGTGCCAGCTACCTACCACCAAAGCAGATGAGCAACAAGGGAGCGAGCAATTTCCAGGTGCCGTTTTCCAAGGAATTATTCCCTCAGAGAGGCCTAATGCCCATCCATCCTGTGTGTGCTGACCTGTGCCTGAATCCATCTCTAAAATAGATTCACTTTCATGGCTTCTTCACACCACCAGTGCTGGACAGACTGAATGAGCAATGCTTTGAAAGATCAAACACATAAAAGAGGTGTTGAAACGGAGCAGTTACCCTTCGTTTTACCCTTCCCATGGAATGGGGCTGAGCTGGCTTTAGGATTCAGAGTCCTTTGCAGCTCTCTCCAAGGGCTCTGCTCTAAGAGTGCAGGAAGGAAACACAGGGTGAGGTAGGCTGTGTGTAACCTTATCGAGGGAATCAAAATGCAGCCGGAGAGTGAAGTTCTGAGCACTAAAAAGCCCAAATCAAACCAGATAGGCACCAGGAAAAGACAAATGCTAGTATGCCTCATCCCCTCTAGTGTGAAAAGGTAAGTATTAAAAAAACGCCAACAAACAGAGATCTTCAGTAAATGTGCAATGTGTTTCAGGATATTTATACTATAGAGAAACCAGAAACCCATTGCTGTTCCCCATCCAGTCCAAGGACATCAGCTCTTTTTCCAGGTGATTTCCATCGGTGCCTCAGTTCAGCTCAGCAGTGCACATCTTCCGTGCATCTCCTTATCACCACCACGCAGACACAGATTCAGATTGCAGATGGGGCTCCTAACACACAAACTGCAGTCCTTTAGGAAATCATTACACCAGAATAATATGTCAGCACTTAATTTGTCCTAATTGCTATCAGACATCCAACCCGCAGCACCAGAGCTAGCCTGAGGCAGGTGTACAGTGGAGATGCCAAGTGCTAAGCATCGCTTTGCCTTCATATTGGGCTCACAGCTTGCTCACGTAGACACAGCCATTTTTTGGAGACTAAAATTTCTCCAAAATCCTATTTCAGCAGCTTTCTCCTCTCTTTCATGGTGGTGTCTTGACCACCTTGCATGGTACATTAATTTTGCACTTCGTGCCCTTGCCCTTCTGTAAACACCTATCATCAAGAGTAGCCAAAATCAAAACAATAATAATAAAAGATGCCTCTAAACTACGCAATAAAATAAGTAAACAGCAAGTGGGAAAGATCAGCAGCAATGCATAGGGGAGTGTGACAAAGGCAAGAGACACAGGGACCGAGCTTCCAGGGACTTGGAAGCTGCTAAGAGAGCAGTTTTACGCTCCAGCCCCAAAGCAAGTACTGTAAAATTCCATTTGAATTTTTTTTTTTTTTTTAGCTGGAAGCTCAAACACTGCCACATGCTGATAGTGATAAATCCAAAGAGGCACAACCTTTGCAAAGCAATTTTTATCAACACTAAGAGGATGCTGCCTCAGCAGCCTGGAAAAGCAGAAAACGTTGAGCTTCCTCTAACACATATGGTAATTTTTGCTAAATTTTTGAACGAGTGGTGAATTTAGTGCTGTATTGGACAGCTTTACAGATAGTTGTGTTCACTTCTAATTAATATGATGTTAAACAGATGAAAAAAAATTAATAAATGTTGATAAAATTGTTCATGCCCTTGGGCTGGGTGTTACACTTCTAAAGGATCTTTCACATGAGTTTTGTGCAGTGAGGGCTCTGCCATGCAAAATCACTTTATCAGCTGAGGGAACAACATTGGAGAGGTCAGCTTGCTATAATGCAAGGAAACCAATAATATTTTAAGCTTTATTGCTGTCCATTAAACACTGATCTCCATCATTATGTGCCTAAAAAGGAAGTTTTTTTGACATAGTGATAAACTCCTGATGAAGCCAATGGAAACCATGGTCTCTCAAATGAGACTGCTTTGTGTCTGCATCCAGGGGTGGATTTGGATTCCAGTCCCAGAGATCTGACCCCACAGTCCTGTGAACTGCTGCAACTATTTATATTTCGAAGAAAACCACAGAAAATCAAACAACTATTCATATGATCAGACACACATGCATAAAAAATATTAAGAAAAAACCCAAACCAGCTGAGATGTTGGCTATAATGTGGTTGGATTCAGTCTCGGGATTAGCTGGTGCTTTAAAACTACACCTATGCCAACTGGAGAGCAACTTAGAGTTCTGCTTCCGTGTTTATCTCACAGGATTTGTGCTACATAAGCAGGGGCCCAATTCTGTGTGTGGTTGAGACCCAGAGGTTCCTCTGCTCTTTCTCTGTGACATTCCATCTCCCAAGAGCACACTTATTTATACCTACAGAGCAGTTCCTACAGAGGATGTGATGCTGCAGGCATTGCTGGGACTGCCTCTCCTATTACCCACCACCTTTCTACTTGAAACACTCTCCAGATTGTTGAATATTTACCCTGATACTCCCTCATACCAAAAGAGCTTATCAAGTGCCCCTCATCCTCACCAGATCCTCTTCCCCAGGTTAAGGATGAGATTTACTTGCCTCATTGCTCAAATATCAACTCTTTCCCATGTTTGACACCTAAATTTTCTTGCTTTCTTCTCCACTCCTGGACATCCTTTTTACATCTTCTGACACTAGGAAGTAAAGCAGATCCTGCCTACCTTAAAAATTCTCCCTCTTCCCATTCTTTAAATTAGGACATGAACTCATGCTCTCCATTTCACTCTTCTCTCTTATGATCCAACCTTACACAAGCAACCTAAGACCTCAGTCCCATAACCCCTGACATCTTCCCTATTCCTGTTGTCCATCCCAGCTTATGAGTTCCCTAATATTGCTATCTGCAACCCCAGTCACGAATTCGAGTCCCTAGATGGCAAAACTGCTGCAGAGCGAGCACCAATTAGTTGCAACTTCCCTGTTCATTAAATATTATTGCTTTGGGGGTTTTTTTGGCAGATGGAGACACTGAGGTCAAGGATAAATCATCTCTTAATTTCTAGAACACTTGGAATTTGGCTCACAGGTCAAATTCAGTGCCTTCAAACAACTAATTGGGTTGCCTGGGTCATGTGAAGGACACTTGAGAAAGAAGGTGACAGAGAATGAGTTGAAAGATGGAAGAATTATTGGAAGTTGGAAGAATTATTCCAGGAAACTGATCTCTACTGTTTTCTTTACCAGAACTTTCTGCCCTTCATCCCTTCGTTACCTGAATAAAAATGCATTTCCAACTGGACCAGAATATTGACCTGCCCCATAAGGGGTTAGTGGCACTCACTCTGTGCCAGTCCTTATGTCTGGTCTCTAACACAAGTTTACACATTTGCACTGGGCCAGAAAGCCACAGTGCCTGCCCCTCGAACACAAACATCTTGTTACTGTTGATTGAGGACCTCAGGATGAAGGTTGAGAATATATTTAGGAATATCTTGATGCAATATTTCGCCCAGAAGGTGTGTTTTCTTTCTGCATTTTCTCTCTCTTACTTTTCAGCCTCCCTCTTTAAGGTATTAGAACGATTATGAAAATATGAAAATACTGGTAATACTTTTCTTACGTTAACAAAGAGATGAGGAGAGCATAGTTATGGTTACTACCTCAAGAGAAAAAAATGGTTTTGGAAGAGAAAACTTACAGGCAAAATTAAGAAATTCTCACTTGAAGGTAATGCTGATGTTTTATAATGTTGCTGTCACCATGGACACACTACCATCTTACAGGGATGCTGAGACATAAGCAGCTGACACTCCAGCAGAGTCAGCTCCACATGTCACTGTAGGTCACAGAAACTAATGGCTAGCAAAAAAGTAGAGCTCAATCAAAAGGAAAAGATTTTTTTTTCCTTTCAAGTCTGCTTCAGGAAAGAAGGAATACTTATGAGCACAATAAATTTGGAAATTATCAAAATAGTGAATAAGAGCGATAAATGTGCAAAGATCCTGTTTCCCCAGCTGCAAGCAGGTTTTCCTTTTTGCAGCATGGGCAGTGTGCCTGTGTTAGTCTGTTGTGCTCTTGACTCTAGAATTGTGCTCTACTTTTCTACTTTTTAGTTACTGACATCACTTAACCCTTTATCTCTGTATTTTGGGATAAAATTGATGCATTTAACATTCCAATTAATCAAATCCTGAAATACAGGAGATGACTACTGCTATGAGATTAGAGCTGGGTGTAGACCACAGAGCAGCCACTAATAATGCATTCAAACCTGCCTTGAAGCCACTGTCTGTAGGTAACTCCAGCTAAATCCCAGAAAATTCTCAGGAGGGAATTGTGTTTCTCTCGTGTGGTCTATGGATTAAAGGCTAAGTAAGGTTTCACCAAGTCCAGTCAGCTTAAATCCCTCAACCCTCAATGCACACAGATATATCACGTGCACAGAGTGACCCTGGGGTTGTGATGTCCCTACTTGTCATGGAAGGAAGACTAATTTGAACACCTTAGGAGAATTCCTACAGTTAGGCAAAGGGAACCTGGCTTTGGCAGAAAATAAAAAACGCAGCTCAAAAATCAAGTGAACAAATAAAAAGACCCTAAGCTTTCAGAAAGCTTCTATTGAAGAATTGAAATGCAAACCAGATCTGGGAATTTGGAGCCATGACGAATACTACAACATCAACAATGGCTACTGAAGAAGCTTTAATTCTAGACCAATCTCCTGGGAAAAAAAAACCCATTTATGTGCAACCCAGGTAAGGAAAACTAAAGTTACATCTGCCAGAGCTGAGAGCTTATCTTTTTTTTTGTATCTACAAACTTGGATGAACTTTTTACTTCTGCAAACTCTCGAGAAGTTTAAAAACATGGTAGTAGGCATGACCTAAACAAAAAAAAAAGAGTTCAGAAAGAGGTAGGGAACATCTAAGCAGTGTTTTATACTCTTCCTAATAGCCAAGATAATTTCTGTCCCTTTCCCTCACTGAACATCACACTCAACTTTAAATAACTTAAAGTGGTTTTGGTCAAGGCCAGGTTCCTACAACTTTTTCACAGGCGTGTGAAATGCCAACATGCACTTTTTAAGCTTATGTTAAAGCTGTGTTGGAATTAAAGTCCTCTCCAGTCTGAATAATTTTGTGACTCTGGGATATATTATGTGACTCTGAAGCCACATGCAAATGACAGGTGAGAATACAGATACCTAAATTCTGGGTGTCCTAGGGTAGTTGAATCCCTTGAAAAGTAACATTTCTTTGAAGAATAGGTTATGGACTTCCCGTTATCAGTACAAATACCAGGTTGCTTTAGGTATCAGCAGATTGGTGTATACTTGCATATTCAAATCCCACCCAGCATTCTTTGCACTTTTTCATGTATTCAGTGTTTCAGAGGATTAAAATACAGAACTGATGGAGCTTTGAGTCAGTCCAAGCCATCAAACACCCTTGATGTAAAATTTCACTTCTACCCCACTGAGCCTGGCTGTGTTTGGTGACCTTTCTGCATGGATGTTTTGTCTCAGCACTACGCAAGAGGAATGTTTATGAGGGCAGGGAGCAGTGCTGCCAGCAAGGAGGTCCAACCCCATGACCAGGGAGAAGGGAAGCAAAGATCAGGCCATCCAAGGGCTGCAGGGGACAGGGAGTGTCATTCCACCACTGTCAGTGGCTCACTGACCACCACTGACCACTGCACTGAGGTGGGGAGAACTTGTCAGCACTAACTTTCCCCTGGTCCCAGAGGCCAATCTGACAGGGCTGACAGTCCCTGATGGCTCATTATTTTCAGCTGTGGTGTATTTCTGCTTCTCTTTCAGCTCTCATCCCCTGCAATACATTGTCATGCCAGACATCCCTATATGAATTCATCCTCATTTTTTCCCCCTTGTTTGTGAACAAATTAAAGAAAGCAGAACCACAAACTTAATAAAAATGGGTAAAGTTTCTCCTCTGTCTGGCAACACATCTGATAGGGGCTGTAATTTGTTTTTTTTAGTATTAAAAGGCTGCTGTCATCTGCAATTTGTGAGCCCCATCTGAGCAATGAACAGCTTGGACTTGCCTGAACTTACATTTGTTATTATTAAAAAGATCTTTGTAATGGCTGAGAGTAAATGCTGACACTGAGTTGGGTTTGTGATTTTATTTACTTACTTGATTCTTATTTATGATGGCTTGGCCACGTAGTGAAGTTTCTCTCAGTACTGAAATAAAGAATCATTAGAATCAAGCAAGGAAGCAAAGTGAAATAAAGGTGATATGAATGCTGTTCGCTTGCTTATTCATTTAAATCGATTTTTCTTTACTGGCTGAGAGTATCTATCAAAAGAACAAAGACAAAAAGAAAAGAGAAAAGTTGACTTTGGAAGCAGATTTCTTGCAAACCATTAAGAGTTATGTGATCTACAATATCATTGTTTCCATCAACGGTAATGGCAATTTTTTTGCCATAGATTTCAGCAGAGAATGACAAGTGTGAGAAATCAGACCAATAAAACAAATGTCAGCAGTCATAATTAGTGCTTGCCAACTCTCATAATTTCATCAAAGTGCAGAAATCATTCATATGCTTAAAGCTCCTGGAATCTCATCATTATGAACAATTTGTTTTTAAAAAATTATACCCTGCATGGCTGTGGAAGAAGTGTTTTATCTATGAATCCCAAATGGTAAAGGGATAAGCACACACATCTGTAATATGTTAATTTTTCACTGATCTCATGAGCTGGCTGTGCATTGTCTGCTGAAATAATTAACCATCTCTTTTTGCACACCAGGGGCCAGATCTTCAGGTGATAGAAATTGATCAAATACCATCGATTGCAGAACAGCAGCTGCATTTACCAAGCAGCTGAAATTACTAAGTTAATTTACAAAAGTTAAAAATATCCCTTGTCATTATGAATTGTGGCATTAATGTATATTTTAACAGGATAGATATTCTTGCAACTCTCATGTGGTTTTGCTCTTCGGCACATCTGTTTGCCTGATTTCTAATTTTCTATAATCTAAACAAATATTCTCTTAATATATTTTTTGCTGCCTTCATCTCGTACAGACAGATTTGTTTCCTTTATTAAAGGTATGTTGGTGCCTTTTTCCCCACTGAGAACTCAAAGCTCCTTGTGGTTCTCTTCCAACTCAGGGTATTCTAAGAACATGTATAATTCATTCTTGAAAAATGGTTCAAAAACCTGCAAGCAATGAAGTTATCACCTCTCAGGAGCCTGCAGTCCTTAGGTTGAGGAATCTGGGAAGTTTTTCCTGACCTACTCTGACAGTGTCAGATATGCTGTAACCCATTCCTGCCACTTGCAAGGGAAGCAGAGAAATGTGTTACCATGCCTTGAGCAGGCCGGTTTGCTGTCCAGCTTACTAGCTTCAGCAATTAATGAACCCAAATTTATGCTCCTCTTCTGGGTTGTGAATGCTGCTGTTTTAGATGGGGTCATGTCCTTGTGGACATGGTTCTGACTCAAGCAAATTAGACAGAGGAGCCTCCGCTGTTTGTCAGTAGTGTCTGCGCAGGGAGGGTCTGATCAGGAGCACACACGTCTCTGTTGGTGGGACTTAACCTGACCAATCAACCAGTTTTGACTAATTAATGAGGATTTGAGCAGGGAGAATGAAAACCCCTTCATGATCTGAGCTGGTTCCTAATCCTTGACTTAAACCAAGCATTAAAATGATCTCTTTTGGACATGAGGGAATGTCTCAGTCGACAGCTATATCCGTGTCTTGGTTTATAAATGTTTTTTAAGACACACCGACTTGAATTTTTAAAATTGTGCAAAGACACTTGCACATTATTTCCATTTGATGAGGCTTCTTTCTCCCACTTGATTTTGCTTAAAAATTTCCTTTGCTTTTTAAAAAATCTGTTTAATTTTCATCCATTATTTTCTTTCTTCTGTTCTGTGGTTTTCCTTTCTCTGACTTCTCCGTCAGTGTGCGCGTTACCCGTGTTGTATGGATTGTGATTCACTAATGTGACACTGGAGCAAACTAGTGAAACATGGGCTCATGAGATGTAGCTTCTCCCTAAGATTGCCATAGGTTGTATGCTTCATCTTAATTTTGGAAGATGCCAGTTGGATGTATCCTACATAATCACTTCTAACTGAGGCAGAGTCACCTACACAGAAGGAGTAGAAGTATTATTACATAACTGGTGAATCACAGATTATATTTGATCCTTCTTTTTCCATTTCACCTACAGTCCTTCCACAAGAAGCCCCTGTTGGGCTGAAATTTAATGTCTTCTTCGCACAAATGAAAACTACAAAATGACCCAGCCTCATTTGGTTTTATTTACTTCAGCTCTTGGCTACCCATGGACCCTGACATGGAAAGTGACTGCCTTTCCCTTTTAACAACCCTTAGTGCCAAAATGGGTTTTAGACTCCTGAAGAGCACAACATGAGCAGTGGCTTTCCCTGAGTGGCTGGGAGACCTGTCAGATGCCTTCAGTCATCCTTGTCTCTTGTGTAGCGAAGCACAGATTGTGACACTGTGTTTGTTTTCATTCCCACTCGAAGGAAACTTTGGATGCCGAAGAAGTGATGGCAGAAAGGATATTTCTTGGCACACAAAGGCTTGTTAAAACTTTTTCATGCGCAGATGCAACATATGAAACTTGAACTTCCAGACTGACGGCGAAGTTTTGTTCGGTAGCTCTGGGTTCTGTCTGGTTTTCTTTCAAACATTACAGAAAATATTGTTAAAATTTAATTTATTGCAATAGGCTTGTAAATTTAATGGGTTTATACATGTACACACCCACACATGTGGATGTCTCTTCTCCCAGGTAGCAAGTGACAGGAGGAAAGGAAATGGCCTCAAGTGGTGCCAGGGGAGGTTTAGAAAATTGGGATGTTGGGAAAATTGGGATGTTGGGAAAATCATGATGTTGGGAAATTTTTTTTCATTGAAGGGGTTATAAAGCACTGGAACAGCTTTCCAGGGAAGTGGTAGAGTCACCATCCCTGGAAGTATTCAAAAACCACATGGATTTGGCACTGGAGGACATGGTTTAGTAACGAACATGGTGATGGTGCTGGGTTGATGCTTGGACTTGATAATGTTAAAGGTCTTTTCCAATCAACAATTCTATGATTCTGTGATTATGAGATTTTAAAAGCTTTCTATAATGTCAGGACAATAAATAGTGACAACCTACAGCAAAAATAATCTACCTGGGGTAGTATGTAAAGCCATAGATTTTCAAATTACATAGTGCCACAATAGAGCAAAGAAACCATATTATGGTTTTAATACATTATTTTGGAGTTTTCTTTATGTCCATAGCCCAGGAATGACACCAGATTTATTTTTTTCCTGCTTGTGCCAGATTACTCTCATTAACATCACTTAGAAATCTATAAAAATGAAAAGGCTGCTGCTCCATAGACAGTCATAGAACTTGGGAAGTGACAAACAAAGCAGCATTTGCTGAAAAGCAGACTGTCAAGCAGAAGTGACAGACAAGGCCAATTACCATATGCAAATAAGCCAGCATTCATTACATAATTTTTTTTTAAAAAGCTATATTTGTCAAAAGTACTGCTATTCAGAACTGATTCTCTGGCTGGATGAACCTTGTGGAGTTTCAGGTTTTAGGAGCTTCTGCATCACGTTTTTTTTTAGAATGGTAAAATGTATTTTTGCTTGACTCCATTTTTCCTATGGTTTCACATATTACTTTTCCCTGTTTCTCTGCAGGAAAATGTTGAGTGCCTTTAAAATAGATCATTTACTGCCATTTTGAATCCAGACTTCTCCATCTACTCTGCTATTCTTTCCCAGAAAACTGCAGCCTCTTCAGGGAAGACACAGGTAACTCTGCAATTAAATGGTTAATCTCACCTTTTTTCTGCTGTTCTTGGGAGTCTTTGTCTGGATGAACTCCAAAGAAATGTCCTTTTCTTTAACATGGTCCTGGCTTTGTTGCCTACCTTCAAAATATTGACGAAGGTGTCATGTATGATTATGGCATGTTTCTGGCGAGAACAAAAGAAAGTATATTGAAATACATTTGAAGTTTGTATGCATTTGTCAGCATTCACTGCAGAGTAGTGATGTCACCCACAGACATATTCTTTTATTTGGAAGTTGTATCTGCACAAGTGATGTCCGTCCACGGTGGCTTTTCTACATTTCTCTTCCATACAGTCATATGAATCCACGTGATTGGATCACAATCACATGAATTCATGGAAGAATAAGAATACGCAGTCCCCGCAGGCTTGCCTACATGTGAAAGTTATTAGGAATTAAATTAGGAGAATTTGAAGTTTGGTATCTATTTCCCACTGTGTCTGATATGGAAGCCAATATTCTGCAGTCCTGAAGGACATTGAGCTATCCTCACAGGAGCACTGGGTACAATTTCAGAATTTCGTTTCACACATCTGGATGGGGCTGGTGTTAATATTCCTGCCATCTTCCCTGGGGTGGCCTAGCAATAAGCCTGATTGGAGAACTGCCTTCCAGAAAGCTTCCCTGAACAAACAACAGTTTTTCTCCAGCCAGGGCTATTATCTTAAGTTGCTCTTAGACAGTAAGAACACCAGGATCCATCCAAAGAAAAACAAAAAAGCAGGCAGGGAAATGGTTGGCCACACACAGCAGTGAGGTGGCACTGCCTTCAGCTGAGAACGGCTGTGGAAGCCAGAGGCAATGTGGGAGAAGGGCAGTTTTGGGTTGGGGAATTTTCCATGACATTTTCCAGGTCATCTATTCTGCACATGCAGCTTTAGGGGTGCAATCTGGAGCCCACTGACAGTGGCAGCTCCTCCACAGACATTTGCTTTGGGCTTCTGCTCTGGGTGACTGCTCAGAGATGCTCACTGCTGTCCCCTGACCATAAACAGCTTCAGCAGATGAGACTAATGTAGATGTGCAGAAAAGCTGAGGTTTTTAGTGCTGTTTCCTTCAATAGAGAGTACCAATAGCTCTCGTTTAAAAGATTCTTTTGCCAGTTTGGCTAACATAATTAGCTAATTATCACGGTAATTGCCATTCACCATGGCAGTCAAGAGTAAGTCTCAGTTGTTCTAAACCCTGTGGAGCTGATTAAGATGATCACTGACCCAGAGAGTTCATGGACTTAAGAAAGTCAGTGAATGGTTTTCCCAGAGAGAATAAAGGCAGACTTCTGGGAATAAGATCCACTGCTTGGATTCCTGTGAGAAAAGTGCTAACATATTCACCTCTTGCTCACAATCTCCAGCATTTTTCCAAGCTTTTAATCTCCAGAGCAGAATTATGAAAGTTATACATTCTTGTTTGCAAAGCTGCTGTCAGTGCTTTACTAGCAGTGCCCCAGTTGAGCATATTTCACTGTGTGCAATGGCTGTATTTAGTGAAAGCAATCGTGCTGACAGTCTGCATGATGGAAGCCCTAATCTGTGCAGTGTCATGCACTGTGCATCACCACGAGGGAGTCTCTAGTGGCTTGGTATTAATGCGAGGGAAGCAGTGGCACTGTTGTTATTATTTATGACTTACCCTGCTCCACAGATGTGTAAGACACTTTAAAAAACCGAGGAGAAAAGGTATCCCTGCTGAAAACCATGCAGAGCAGCAAGGCACAGGTGGCATCCTCACGATTCCTGCTGCAGAGGGTCTAAAGAAAGTGGGCTGGGCAGCAGGGAGGACAGCAGCCCCTTCTAGGGCTGTCAGAGATCTGGGCACGTGGAGACTGGTCAGCACTGTAGACCTCTGAAGAGTCATAAATGTTAAAAAACATGCAGATGTGGTTTGGTGGTGGACTTGGCAGTGCTGAGTCAACAGCTGGACTCAAAGACCTTAGAGGGCTTTTCCAACCTTAATGATTCTCTGATTCTATGAAAATTCTGCTTATTATTTCCATTACATAGTGCTCTAGTGTCTCCTTCTCCCATCTTGGATTCATGCACAAATGGTATGAGGAATTAACTCTCAGGCTCACTTTTCCCACTGACACAAATCTAAATTATTCTCCTAAAACACAAAGGAAAGCAAAGAATGTGTTTACTTTGTCTCTCTTTTATGCAGAGAATATTTCTATGCAGTCACTATTCTAACAGCTAAGAGTAAAATAAAATATTATTGCTATTAGTAAAAATCACCTCTTGACTTCTGGGTATTGCTCTATTTTCCTCTTTTGTATCTCCGCATTGTCTGAAGACCCTGATCTGCGTCACAGGCAGTTAGAGCAGGATATGAAATATATGCAGGGGACATAGCCCTTCACCTCCTGCTAAATTTTGATCTTAAAAACAATAATGATAAAAAAATCCAGTCTGCATTCCAAAACTGTTGATTTCTCCAGTTATAAGTAATTTTTTCACTTTCCTCTCTGTTTAATCCGCTGTGTCTGGTACCAGCTTCTGTGGTTTTCAGCTACCAATGTGTATTGAGGCTGAACTGGTACGTCCCAAAGTAAAAATCACTGAAACAGCTACTCAGGAGCTGCCTGCACATGCTTCATTTTTTCATGTCCTTCATGATCAAAGCCTGATTTTTCCATCTGAGTAATGTGCTACAATCTTGGTATCAATAAATGTGCACCTTCAGTCACTGCTAGCAAAAGGTGCCCAAAATTACTCAGGCAGGGGAACACACAGCGAAAGGGAAAGGAACCTGACAAGAGATCAAGAACATTATTATCAGCACTGACAGTGGTTTGGCATTTCTCATGTGAGATGTCTGACCACGAATCCATCTGCGGCATCAGTGTTTCTTCCAGAAAGGCCTTTGGATGGGAGAAAGCCATAACCTCAAAATAGGGTTGTCAAGTCCCAAACTTATTCCCTCATTTGGTTCAATAGGAAGGAAAGTTTGATGGTGTTCACAGCGCACTGCAAAATACATACATTTGTTCAATCATTTCTTAACTGAATGTTCTGCTTAATCTTAAAAAAAAAAATCACTCAAAATTGGCTTGTCTCCACTCGGTTTCCAAGAACACCTTGATTTTTTCACATTACTGTAAATTTTACAAAGTTAACACCCCTCTCTATCCTGATTTTAGCTCCTTATCATATATATTGCTATGGCTCTGTCTTTACTTCATTGCTTTTTATGTGACATTACAGAACAGCTTGCAAAACATCTGGCATTAAATGGCTTATATTTTGAGGCTATAATTTTGCATGAGGAACTTTTAGAGACATTAGTAAGTTTTGGATAAAAGTTATTGTCAGAGTATAGTACTTTGCACTACTATAAGAATATCAGAGAAATTCCCTCATAAAACCAAAATCTTAAAAAAAATTAGGGAGTTTTTTTTACCTTGCTGGCACAAATGATATTATAACAGAAAGTATTGGTTCCAAATATGCCATAGTTGTAATTTTGCATAAATTTGTTCTGGTTTTGGAGGAAAGGAGGATGGTATTTTCAACAGCACATACCCACTAAAATCACATCAAATGGTTCAAGGGAGTAAAGTTTTACTGAGCTTGGTGAAGTTATGCTGATAGATTACTATAGGCTAACAACCAATTCTGGGCACTGTAATAAAACTGAATATAGTTAAATCGTACTGTAGGTAGTGAAAACAGTGTCACTGTTTCATAAAACCCATGAAAAAATGTGATGGATAAGTATGCCCTGATGCTACAGTCGTTCCTGGGGTCAGGAAAATGCATGAGCATTACTGTTATGACAATATTAAGGATAAATGTGTGGAGAAGCTATTGGAATCAAAATGATGGAATAAAAAGGTTGCACTTACACATGTATTTATTTAACAAATGAAACAGAACTCTTTATATAAATCTCTGAGAACTTGCAGACTAGTTTGTGCTAAAAGAAAGATTATTTGGACAGAACCAGCTTTCCAGTCTTTTTCATACCCAGAAGAGTCCCCTCTACCAGAATATGAGACAAGAAAATGTTTATCTAATGTATTTGAGTCTCAGTGGTATGGAAAGACATTTCAATCTTTCCAGACCTCCTGTCTCAAATATGGGTACTATGGCAAATTATACTACTATACTATGGCAAATTATGCAACTTTCCTCACAATTAACACGTAACAACATGAGCTGTTATGTTTAGTTGATAAAACCAAAGTAATCAAACACAGAGGATTAAAGTCACTGGGCTCATGGCTTTGTGAGGATTCATGACAGCAACATAAAAAACGTTAATGAGCAGCACAGACATGGCACATCAAGCACAATAAGTCACCATCTAATCCAAAGTATAATGAAACAGTTCAAGTTTAGAAATAAGTATTGTTACAATATAAGAAAAGAAAATCTTTTGTTGAGTGTCTCCCTTTTACTTCTCTTTCAAGGTAACTATAGGATACGTTAAATGAAGGATGAGACACAAAATCTTCATATAGAAAGAACAGAAAATAGGAAAGAATCTTTTAAGCTCGATGATATTTTTCAAACTTTTTTCTCTTCCTTTTTCTTTTGACCAGCCTTAGGCAGGTGCTTTGATCTATATTTCAGTCACCAAGGTCCCTTATCAGAGAATACACAAGAAAAGGACAGTGAAAGATACAGATAGAATGACAAATAGAAGTACCTTCAGTCACTACAGAGAGACTTTTCTGCTCTTCAGAATGAATTCTATCTGGAAACCATATCTGCAATGGGAATGGACCAGAGCCTTGCCCTGAGGGCCTAAAGCAACTCCCACTGATTGCAAAAAGCTCTTTCTGATATGTAGACTGATCAGTCTGAGATTCTAGAGGATAAAACAATAACATACAATGTTCTGACATTCCTTGGATGCTTCTTTTTCTGCTCCCTTCCCTTCCTGCACTGAGGGCAGCTTCTCTGCCCCTCTATATGCCTGCTTTCATGTGTGTGTACATCTCTCTGCATTCTAGGAATAACTTTTAGGTGCCCAGTGTAAGGCATATAAATCAAACCTACACCTAGCCCAGATGTCTGTCTCTGACAGACCAGGGACAGATGCCCAGGGTAAAAGAACCGCCAGAAAGCCCTTCCTTCACTGCTCCCGTTTTACAAGCCAGAAACAGAGGTGGTAGCTCAGTATTAGGTCCTCCTCAGTGTATTCTCCTTTTAGACATATGAGGCAGCTTTACCACCATGGTAATTTTTAGCGTCAGTAGCTTTCACATTTGTGTAAGGAATTTCTCAAGTTTGATTGCTTTGAACTGTGTGTGACCTCAGGCTCATGTAGCAGAAGTTGATCCCTCTTCACCTTCTCCTTGTCACCCCTGCTCTGTACCACCTCTTCCCCAGGAGTCCTGGTCCACCTCATTGTTTTTGCACAGCTCTGAACAGCCACTCTGACCTTTTCTGTGCCTTTCGCACTTCTGGCTGAAACAGAAAAACCAAAAATGCACAAAGAATTGAAGGTGCAAGCATAAGATAGATTTTTACACCGGCATAATGACATTACATTGTTCTCTATTCATTTCCTGATATTTCCTAACATTTTATTTGCTCTTTGACTTCTACTGAATATTGAGTTGATGTTTTTATAGAACTAGATATGATATTCCCAATACCTCTCTCTTGAATGATAATAGTCAGCCCAGAGCCCATAATTTTGTAACTAAAGCTTTATTGCTTTTACCTGTGTAAATTACTTTACATTTATCCATACTGAATTTCATTTTCCATTTTATCTCGCAATCGCTTAGCCTTGTACAGTCTTTTTGCAAATCTTTGCAGTCAGCTCTCAGTTTTACTAAGCCAAGCAAGTTCATGCCATCAACAAAGTTTGTGTCCTCATTCTCTTCACCTTAGAGACTTCTGCACTTTCCTGGTGTTTTCAAGCAGCTGATTCAAAGCCATGGTACCAAATAAAGTGAGACAAACTAGTCTTCCCCAGCCCTGCTACTAGAATTATTTGTACTTTATGCTTCCAAAATTTTGCATAGCTGGCTATGGGCCATTATCTTCCCATCTATTTTTATCTACTTTTTCACTTCTTTTCCTCATATACGTCCTCCTTATAGAGCAACTGCATTATTCATCTCTTTGAACAGGCATAGCATTTTGAGATGGAGTTTGGAATAGATCTATTTCATAGAGAAAACAAAGCTTTCTCAAGAACAAAGTTCAGCTTGAGGGCAGCTAGCAAACTTGTGTAATGTCGAGCTAAGAAAACAGAGAAATTGTATTGTACGGTTAGCTATCACACTGGATAATGGTGATTAAGGCACATTAATTTTGGTAGCCAACAATACACACTGGGTGATATGACCAGCAGCAAATCAACCCTAATGGTCTTTCACACCTCCACCTGAGTCAAGAGTAGGTGATTTCAGAGGAAAGTACAGAATGCAGCTCTCACTCTTGTTTCAGGACCCGTAATGAAAATGCCTTAGTTTCCTTCACACAAGATTTAATTTGGTCATAGTTATTCTCAATTATAATTTCTTTGTAAATTTGATCTTGTTTCCTTTTTTTGGTTGGTTTTTATTTTTTTCCTCTGCAGATATTTCTCCAACCTAGAGGCTCAAAGAAAGGACAAAAAATGCTGTCTAGTGAACCCACATACCACCCTCCCAAAGGAAACTGGCAAGCAGGACATCTGGACAGATATTCAGTGGTACCACTGATGGGTGACTTGATGACAAGCACACCACTGTACTTCCAGGTTCATGGAGATGAATTTCCACTCCTTCACAGTTATCTCAGCTCTTAACAATATCCACCTGATTTGCATGTCCAACTCACGTGGTTAATTTACTGAGCTTTTCCCTTTTCACACTGTCTATAAATACGCCATCATGTCCTCTAAGCCTTGTTTAAACTTCCTGAAGCACAGTTTCAACAAACTTCCCACCACAGTCAGCAGCAGATTTCAATGGAGCTGCTCATGAGTATGGACTCTGCGATTTGGCACAGACAAAAAACACTGGTGTGTAGGCTACTGCACCTCTAACCTCTTTTACAGTAAGAATAGAATCTTACTCCTTCTCCTTTTTCCCTATCTTCTAGTGAGGTCTTAATCCATGAGAAGTTTTAACTCTCACTCCATGGTTACCAAGTTTCCCTAACAGTCTCTTGTAAGGGTCTTTACCAAAGGTCTTTTGAAAGCCTGAATAAATTTTATCCACCATTTCTCCCTTACTCACTATTTTGTTAATTCTGAATGAGTGTTGGCAGCTTAGAGAGCTATTATTTGCCCCTGAGAAGCCTGAGGCTTTAGTCCTAGCAGGTTGTATACATTAACTTAATATATAACTCTATCTTTCATAATTTTCCTGACCATTTTTCCTGCTGCTGAGGTATGTCGTGTGTATCTATAAAAGACAATTGCCTCTGGCACTTTATGAAAGATTAACGCACTTTTGGCTACAACCCAGCTGGCTGTAGTAGCAGGGTTTTATTTCAGATTTTTAACAATAAACTGTGTATCTTTAAACAGCAATTCAGCTGCTTCATTATTTAGTCCTTCCTAGCTCCTAGACAGCTAAGACACAGCAGTGATGATTAATTACTAGGTAATGTGTTCTGTTATTCCAGTACCTTTTCTCCATTTTGTTTTGTGCTCTCAGAGAACATCTCACCCTTGTTTCACGTTGATAATAGCACCTATTTAAGTTATTTTTGTAAACAAGAGTTAAAGCTCAGTAGCACAAGTCAATGTATTTTTTGCTTATCGCTTAACGTGGAGAAGAATGTGTGTGACTGACACCATGTGAAAAGCAGAGGTAAGCAGAGGGAAAAAATCAAATAAAAGAAATAAGTCATGTTACTGGTAAGGGCAGATCATTCTCTTTAAGTGTGAGCCAAAAGGTGCCCTGGTAAGCAAGCATAAATTGGATCTACTTTGAGTCCAATATATATTTGAAGAAAATTGGTATAATTTCACTGAGACAAATGAGAAAGTAGTTTACACAACTTGCAGCTCTGGCTCATTTATTTCAATGAAATTATTCTGCATTCATGTGGGTGTAACCCAGAATAGCATTTAGTTCACTGTTAAGGTAATAACTTCTCTGCTCCTAATCCTGTGATAGTTGGTAGCAAAAATAGTCTGTGGGATACTGGCATGAATGAAAGAAGAAAAGGAGAACAGGAGAGGAGAGGAGAGGAGAGGAGAGGAGAGGAGAGGAGAGGAGAGGAGAGGAGAGGAGAGGAGAGGAGAGGAGAGGAGAGGAGAGGAGAGGAGAGGAGAGGAGAGGAGAGGAGAGGAGAGGAGAGGAGAGGAGAGGAGAGGAGAGGAGAGGAGAGGAGAGGAGAGGAGAGGAGAGGGAATAAAGCTCTCCACATGCAGAGAAGATAGGTTTTGTTATTTATTTCACCAATAGCTAGAAATTTACTTGAACCTCTCATTCCCATTGTGCCAGGCACCATAGCAACTTAACTGGGGAGAGGCTGTGGAGGCAATAATTTGTTTAGCTCTTTTGCACTCCCCTCCCTCCTGCCCCCAGCTAAAATGTGCTCTGAGCAGCCAGACAGCCAACTGGGGCTCCTGGGCTGGTCTGGCTGGGAGCAGCACACTCCAGCCTAATTCCTTGTACCCACTTCAGTGTTTCTATCATTTCTTTGTGCCAAACACAGCAGAATGCAGCACGAAGATAAAGACAGAGAGACAATACCCTGCTCAAAGTGCTTCCAGCAGAAGCAGACACCTTCCAAAGAGAGAAATTGAGAGGCAGTCTGTCTGAGCTCTCACTAGAAGAGAAAACTAGAGATAGAAAGTGAATCTGCAGTTCTTGAGACCCATATGCCTTTACAATGCGCTTTTTTAACCAAAACACATCAGGTAATAACATGTTTCTTAGTTGGGTGCTGGAATTTTTGAGTATTGCTGCCCCAGGATTAATTGCAGCCTTTGGAAATGCTTTGTGCTACCTCTCTGTTACCACTGATGATGATTTGTTTCTGCTTTGCAAGTTTGAGTTGGTTTATTGGAAATTTTATGAGGGTAAAAGAGGTTTATGGGAGTAAAGTGGAAGAATTATCACTGTATGTTAAAGGAAGAGTTATTACCACTACTCATAATTGCAGTGGGAAAGATTATCACAAGCAAAAGCTCAAGAGGATTACTTGGGATTCAGCAATGTACAGTAAACAATCTTTATCTCTTGCAGAATGTCAGTGCATATTTTACGATATAGTTGGCACTAGTGATCCATGAAAAAAAATCTGCTGCAATTTAAGTTTAATCATTCTGAATCTTAGAATTAAATTAATATTCAGTTGTCACAAAACTAATGGAAAAAAAAGCTGCTTAGGAAAGGAACAGGGAAAAGCACTGTAATTTCATTTCAGTCTAATTCCAATTTAAAATCTTTGTATCAGCACCACTTTGGCAAGTTATCAGTAGATTCATAAGACTCAGCAGAGCAGTATGAGCATGCAGATAATGGGCAGGAGATCACCAAGAAAACTAGTTTCAAAAGCTTCTGGTTTATGTTAAATACTTTTTAAAAATATACAATATATTCCCAAATTCCCTCTATCACAGTCATAAATATCAACTGATTAAATGTTTTTCTTATCTAACAAAAGTACAGATTCTTTAAACACACTTACAGGCATACACACAGGCACATCTTGTCTACACAGATTAAAGTCAGCACAGCCAGGATTAAAAAAAAAAGGGTAATGAAGATAATATAAATGAAACTTATGTGAGGATTTCTTCTGGTAAGAAAAAATAAAGTAACCAGAATGGGGTTATGTGTGACAAAAACATTTTATATTCTTCTGGAAATTACTTGGATAATGTGAAGATAGGCAGCATATAATATAGTGAAAAAGATGTAAAAGACCGTGTAAAGAAAACGAGCCTGTCTAGAATGTGATGGAATTACATGAACTAATATTGGTTTTGCCCTTGGAAATTTATATTCACATTTATAGTTATAAATATAAAATCAGATTTATAAATCAAAAATACCCTGAGATGAATTCTGCACCAGCTCTTGTCTTGCTATCCACTTATCGATGGTAGGTTTCAAATCAGCCTCTCCTGGAACTTACGAATATGAGTGATGCCCTGGTTTCTTTTACACCTTTTAAGTAGCTTTGTTCAGTAACTCTGTGGAGTCATAGCTTATGTATAAATAATATATATATATGTAAATAAAAATAAAAAGTATGTATATAAAAACACACAAGAATCTCTGATCAAGATGTCTCCTATTGGAAAGAATTCTTGGTTATTAGAGGAAAAAAAGGACCCCCCCAAGGCAAAATGACATGCTAGTTATACATTCCTCCTGGTTTTCAAGTTAAGACAACACTTGTACTATGAGGTTGTTTTGAAGTCACTCTTGTGCAACACAGTTTTGTTAACAGAAATTAGGGCTGGAATTACAAAGATGGAAAACTGTGAAAAATAAAAATTGGGGATGTTCTGGATCATTAAAAAGGGTAATTAACATTGTTTTGCAAAAATTATGGAAAGCTCATGCAAATTGCATCTTATTTTAAATAAACTTGCTATGCATATATACATACTAATTTTGAAAGATGAGTTTTTAATTTTTAGGAAATAAAAAAGTTGGAAAATTAATGCTCTCATGTTGATGCATTTATTATGTCTAGGAATTTACTATGTTTAGGAAACTTAGATTCTCCTGTTCAAGGTACAAATCAATCATGGACAAAGCCACTTTCCCAAGTGCACCCAGCAACGTATCTCAGGTCTCAGCTGGAGGATCAACTCAGAGATATGCAGATAATCATAGTGCTTGTTAAACCTTCAAGGTCGGCCAAGTTAACAAAACAACTTAATAGTGATTACAAAAAATATTGTAAAAAAATAGGGCAATCCTAGTAAAGAGAATTAGTGACTGACATACTCTTGAAAGCAGAGAGATCTAATTTTCCCTCACACATTGCATCTACAACAGAAACAAATCTCGGTATTCAAGATGAGAAGGGAATATGCTGTACCAGTGGAAGGTAATTCACACTAACAGCATTGCATCCACACAGATGTTCCAGTGGATCCATAAGAAAACGTTTTTCTTAAAAGACATCTAATATTAATACATACTGACAGTCCCTAATACAAGTTCCTGTGCATACTTTTCAGAGGCAATACAACGGCGTGTTCTGCTTTCATTTACAGGTGGTCCAGCATTACTTTCCTGAACTGTAGAAAACTTGGTTTACATAGAATTAACACTTCAGGTGATACAACACCTCTTTATTTTCTCCTTTTGGTAGATGATGCAGGATGAACAAACCTCTTCCATCTTTTGCCTAGTATATTTCCAACTTTCAAAGTAACTCTTTGGGAAAAGTCCATTTTCTGATAGGGTTTGGCGTGTGAACCCTGAGAGGCACAGCAGCAAGCACAGAGGGAATGAGATCACTCCCAGCCCAAGGCAGTGCCTGACACAGACCATCTCAGCAAGCACATTTCTCCTTTCTGCTGGGAATTTCATTGAAACATTTTGGTTTTAGCAATACATAACTTCACAACACAGTTCCATCTCTCTGAAATTGGTTCTCCAGTGGCACCATGACTGCAGGGAGTCCATCCTTCAGCAGCTTCTGAGCCTCCGCTCAGGTGAAAACTGCACTCTACTTCCATCATATTATTAAGTCTTGTCTTACCATGCAACCTCTTTACTTTGACCTTCAAGTCAACCAGAATCATGTGTCATGACCAAACCATGTGACAACCTTCAATTTACTTAGTCTGGGATTTTCAAAGTGATGGGATGAACTCCGGTGTCAAGCAGGGTCTCCAGCAGCCTCAGCCTCTGAGGCACTGCTAAGTCTGCTAAGTGGTGTGAAGATACAATTGTGATAATAATAGCACTGCTTAATCTCTATTGAACTAAGGTGTTCTGCTACACTTTTGACCCCTGCACATTTACACACTTCGTCCTGGCTCCTGAAATGTTTTCAAAAAGGTTGTTTGTTGCTGCAGTGTCCTTGACGTGCACTTCTGGAGGCTGAGCCAGCGGGTGCTGCAGTGCTTGACAATCTTTAAATGCCTCAATGCTCTTGAATGCCTGATATATTTTGTAGCCTTCCCTCTTTTTGAAGCAGCTTTGAAAATGGTAAGACATACCCAACAGCAGTTCTAAGGCACTTAATGGCCACTGCTGCACATCAACTTGGCAGCCTCTGTTTGCCAAATGACAAACACAGCCTGGGTCAGATAAGCTCTGGGTCTCCACGTAACAAACCTGGAGATGAGCAGAGTTGTTTTTTCTCTCTCACAGAGCTGCCGTTGTCATTGCAATGAAAAGCAACGATGTTATTCCAGGGTACAGCTTTGTCTTGTCAAGAATGGCAAAGGTGTTTTCACCTATTGTATGTCAAGATGTCTCAGATCCACTTACTCCTTGGCCTACATCTTTTCAAAGAGTCTTCCTAGAATAAAAAATTCTCTCTCATCTCTTTGATCGCTACTTTGATCATTTCTTTCATCTCTTAAACAAAGTGACCCATGCTTTCTGATGTTCAGCTGGACTAACGAAGCTTTTTTAATGATTGTCATTGTCTTTACACATCTCAAGATCTCTGACTGCACTGTCACAGAATATTTCTTCATCACCTTGACTTCTATAGATGTTTATGTTCTTTGTAGATACCTTTAACTTCTGCTGTAGTATCTAAGCTGAGGAGGTTCATGGTGTAGGTAATGATCAGTAGGTACAGATGAAACACTCTTTTAGAGCACTCTGAGGTGCTCTCATTTCATTCACAGCATGTTTGTTGCCCATAAATTCTGCAGTATATCTTCATCAAGAAATAGATTCAGTGTTGATTGGTCAGGGCAAAGAGGGAATTATAGGCAATATGAATAACAGACAAATGCAAACTAAACTGCGCATTCCACTGTATACCAAGCAATAATTACTATTTCCTCTCTCCTTTTTATTTCCACTCTTAAAGTGGAAACTGTGACTTTGTACTATTATTTAGAATGTTCTTGCTTGTGAAGGCACCGGGACCAGAGACTCACTCTGCTAGATTCTGTGTACACACAATTTGTTTAACAGTGTAAATGTTTATGCAATTTTCGGTGACGGAAAGGGATGCACCAGTGACAGCTACAATATACAACACAAATGCAGGCAAAAATGCAAAAGTTATATCATGCATATTGTGTAGAATCAAACCACATCATATGAAATGCAGTCTTTTTCATGACTGAGATGGTCACTCAAAAGCACTGCCTTGAGATTCTATGCTGATGCATACAGAGTAAGCACTTACCTGTCTCCAGCGACAATATATTAGAAAAATCACAGCCTCAGCTTTCTGTCTTTGAAACATTAAATTTAACAGTTGCCACTGCTAACCTCATTAATTCCAACACATTACTTAAAGCATGCATGTTAAACAAATTCAGTTAACTTCGTTGGAATAGTCTAAAAGCATGGATATAGTCAATTATTTCAGCTCAGTTAACCAGAAATAGCTTTTTTAAGTCAGTAGCTTATATTTTATAGAAATTTGCTTTCTATATATATTTTCATAACTTCACTTTCCATATTTGTACTTTTGTTTTTTAACAGAACCATTCAATAGCTTTTCTGCTTATAATGTGAAATCTGTTTCTACAAAGCAACTGTATATATTCAAAATTCACTAAAGAACATGCTCAAAGGATAGTGCTATGAATGAAAAACTAGTTGAATTTACAGAAAGAAATATTTGCCATTTGAAAAGATAATGTCATTGAAACGAAGGAATTATCATTAAGGTTATTTTAACTATGAAATTGCAGTTCTGAAAGTGTAAAATAATGCTCCTTTAATATATTACCTATATCACATATATCATAATTTTTATGTTACCATTCAATTTCATTGAAATCAGAACAAAATCACACTTTTGAAATTACATATTGAAATTAATTTTCCTTTTTTTTTTTTTTTAACTTGAAAATGTTAAAGAGAAAAAAAGTTATGTGATTTCTGATGTAGAGCTTTTGGGATTTTTTTTTTCATTATAGACTCAGATTTAGACTAAAAAAGAATTTCAAAGTTTTATGATGCCCCAAGCGATAAAACAACGTCACTAAGTGGTCATGTACAAAATTTCCCGAGGAAGCAGTTGTGCAATTGTGTAGCAAAGAGGTTTCCAATCAGTGCCTCTTTAATGAGCTCTACCAACACTAAAAGGAAGGCACAGCCCATGGTGGAAGTCAATAAACCTTGGGGGAAGATTGCAGCGCAGCCAAGGGCAGCTCTATGGAATCAGGGGTGTTGCAGGGAGGCTGCGGAGGTGCAGCTCTACCAATCCGTGATGCTTTGTTGGAAACATGGGAATGAGAAGCTAAAGGATCAGGAGGGATGTGGGGCAGGAACAGAAGCTGTGGGTAGAGTGAAAGGGGTGGAAAAAACCCAAAACTGCAGCACCCAAATCTGTTTTAGTGAAGACTGAGGGCCAGTGCTCACTGAAGAATAAGCAGATTTACAATAAAGGTCATATCTGCTGCATTGGGATACACATTTTAATGAAAATAGCAGGGATTGTGGATGCTTATGAATATATGAATATATGAATAACTGTGCATGAAGACCATCAGTTCTGCTGTAACAAACAGATAATGTCCACAGTTCACCTTTCAAAATTATTAATCTTCTAATTGGTGTTGTCTGGTATCAATATTCTGTATTTTCCCTAACTTTGCAATGCACCATGTATTGTCTTAAAAACCACATGGTCAAAGGAGATTTTCATGCTAGTGCACCTTTAAATTAGGAATAGTTTTTTCTGTATCAGTAATCCTTTTAGTCACAGATGTTTAGCTTGGTGAAATGAAATAGTTCCCAGTATGCTGAAAGTCTGTCTACGATTAAATGTAATCACTTTTTAATTAACTGGAATTTTCAATATCTTCCAAGTACTCTTCATGAAGTTTTATTCAAATGAGGACATGGTTTACTTTAGTTTTAAAAGTTTGGAGCTCAGAGAAAAGGCAACAGAAGAGACGGTACAGATAAAATGAAGCTTAGCACAAAAAGAATGATGCGTGCACAAAATCTGCTTAAAGGCTGTGCAGGGTGTGTGCCCAGAAATGGACCTTGAGCAAGACCTTTACTGTGTATTAATCTGATATAAACAGCTGTACAGCTGTTTGTATGTATCATTATCTTAACTGTTATGCTGTTATTAATTATTGTGGTTAAAACTGTAATTGAGTGAATGTGTAGAGCAGTTTCAGCCTGCTTGAGCAGTGGCACAGAGAGCTCCACGTGTGACAGGTGAGCTGGCTGTCCTCCCCCAGAAAGTATCTCAGGTGCTGTGCCTCAGCAATGCACTACAGAAGTCTCCAGGGCATTGTGAGCCAGATAAAAACTTTCAAAGCCTCATGAAGCACAGAACTGCATTATTACAAATTTACCTTCCTGGATCAATGGGCACACAAATAGAAGATCATTACAAAGCAAAGTAAAAAGCCTACTATTATTTCTTTTGAAAAGATCAAAGATGATATTTTGAAAAGATCTGGATGTTTTCCATCCAGAAATATACTAAAATTTCTTTTAATAATAACCAAGGATTTTGTTCTACCAAACTGAAAAATCTTAATTGTATAAAGAACAAATGTTTCATTTCAATGAATATGTACTATAACATTTAATATCATATAAATGTTATAAATACTATGCAAAATGCAATATTATAAAATTATATTGAATATAATATTAAAAGTAAAATGAAAAATACTTTTTATCCCATTAAAGAGAGATACTTAAAATATATTTTATAAAATGAAAGAAAATTTTTAACAACTTATTTTGTCATTTTTGACACAAAACTTAATTTAAATCAACAGTGATCTGTTAAACATTTTGTTTTCAATTGGATTTATTTTCTGAATTATCATCTTTATGTAGCTCTCCTCCTTCAAGCAAACATTGTGTTAAACATGCATGAAGGTAATTTAAATATATTCCTATATTTTTTGGTTATTAATGCTATACTGGTTATTAATGCTATTCTGCTGGTGTCTGAATGGCCATTTAAAATGCCGCCCACCCACCATTCCCTCTGAGGCGAATTCTCAATCTATTGTACAATCAAATGGAGCAGGAAAGGCTCAGTCTAATTCTTGATGCAGATAAGATGAGACAGATGTATTTCAAGGGTTGGAAATGCATCTGAGAGAGGCATCGAAACAATAAAAACCAATTTACTTGATTCAGGCTCAGGCCAAGCTTCCCTGATTGCACAGGTCCAGAAGGAAGAGGCGATCCCTGCAGTCAGCTTTTGGCTTAGACTAAAAGAAAAACACAGCTTGGGAAGTAAGGATTACACGGTCCTTTCAACGCCCCTGATGTGTTTGAGCTGGTGTCAGCTCTGGGGTCACAGGGTGGGTGTTCTGTCAGGCAAGAGCAATCCTGCTTGCCCTCAAGAGTATGGTGAAAGGAGGTAAATCACCCATTTTGCTACTTTGCTCGAGATTTGTGAGGTTCTTCTGCAAAAGAGCAGTGGCACTGCCTGCATCTATGCTGTGGTGGCACAGCTCAGGGGAGTTGGAATAGCAGATACCTAATAATTAAGTGTGAAAATACCTCTGTCTCTGAGAATTCATCCTAACAAACTAGAGGATGCCCAAATTGTCTCTCTGCCCCCCATCCACATGGTGACATTCTCTGAGAGAAGGTGTTTCTCTGCACCCTGCTAGGTGAAGGAAGAAACCATGGTGAGGAGGAAGCTCTTTCTGTCCTTCCCACAGACTGACAGCAACATGGATTTTTCTGCTGGCAGTGTGAGAGTGTGTCATGGTCACCAAATAGGACTGCAACCAGCAAGCGTCCGGGGGCAGGAGCTGGGAAGGGGTGGCATTGGAACAAGTAAAAAGCAAAGGAGTTTCCTTCCTTAGGAAGAGAAGCGAGCAATTGGCTTGATTTAAAAAGGCCTGGCTTCTAAGCTCTAATTAAAACTTCAAATGAAGGGGAAGGGGAGGATGAAGGGACTGTGATTGTAGCACTTTCTTCTGCGAAAACTGCGCAGTCCGGGGGTCCCATTCATCTCCAGGAGGACATTCCGCCCTCACAGAACCAGCCCAGCCTGGCACAGCCTGCACAGCCCCGGCTGCTCCTCGGAGCCAGCACAAGTGCTCAAAGGACGTGTGAGCGGATGAAAGGGACATTGGCAGAACTGTGTGGGGAAGTGGCTGTCACTCGGGGCTGGACCAGCACGGGGCTTGCGTCAGCAGCAAAGCTGCTTCTCATCTCTCCGATGCTCCCTACAGCCTCATTCCCAAAATCACCACTCACACAGCTCACTGAAGCTGAGGAATGGGTTTCCATCCAAAGAAGGGTCAAGGTGGGGAAGGTGTAAGACTGAAATCTATTTTCAAAATGCGTGAGAGATCTGCTTCATAATATAGACATTGTCACTAAGCCCTGCAGCCTGTGGCTTGGAGTGTGGACCAGGTTTAAATGCACGTGTATGAAGCAAAAATAGTTATTTATTGCTGATGAATCTGCAGATAAATCAGTGCTCAGAAAGCACCAAGCCCGAGCAAGGCACATGGTGGGCTTCCAGCCACACACTTAGGGACAGCTAATGGAGAAAATGTGTGGGAAATGACAGCCACTGCTGTGGCATGTGAAGAAGGGGTATTAAATTTGCAGGGGGTATAGGTTAATGCAGAGCTGGATATACATTTCCATTTTACCCATAATAACCTTTTCACTTCCAATTTAGGCCTGAGGCCACAAGCTGTGGGTCATCTCCAGTCAGATTGTGCCCAAAATCCATCTCTGTGTGTGAGGATATTTTCCACCCTGTAATAGCAATCTGACCCGTGCTACCTGTGCAGCAGGTGAGAGCCTGTCCCCACGATGGGCAGAGCTGCTGCTTGCCAGCGATACAAGCAATTAAGGGTTTGGATGGGAGTGGGAGCTCAAGCCTGCAGCTATCTGGCAGCACCGACATAGTCTGAATTTCCTTTCCTCAGGGAGGTTATGTCCTCCCCTGCATAAATATATAGCTATTCTTGCTGTGTGCATCTCCCCATTGCCACTGAGAGTATCTATACATCAATAGAGTTCTATATTTTTAAATTAATGCATCATTATGGACTGCCACAGCTCTGGTAACACAGACTTTTCTCCACTAACATATTTTTCAAAAAAGTTTTTATGCTGCTAAAAGAAAAACTGCCTTGAAAAATGTTTCCTTCTCCCTCAAAATATTTCAGAGTAAAATATTACCATTAATATTAATAATAATATTCTAAGAAGTATTCTTGCTTTTCCTGAAGTGGCAATTGAAAGCATTCCTGAAAGATTTTTATTTTCTTTCAGTGTTGTCTTGCTCAGATCGTGTATCTGGCAGAAGAGAGTGCCTATGGGGAAAGGAGGAGAGAAAAGACCACAGTTACTAACATAGAGTATTTTAATACAGAATCCAAATGAGTGCTGCAGCCTTTGTTTGGGTAATAAAGGAACAACTGATGTAGTGATAATATACTGTAAAAAATAGCCCATGTTTTGATATAATAATGCTCCCATTGCTATAGGGATTTTTCTGCATTTATTTAGTTGTGTAAATCATGTGCACATACATATATAAATAAAACCAAGCTTCATGCCAAATCTTCAGGCAATTTTTACAGCCATTAGCAAGGCAAACATCAAGTACAGGAAGTTTCTTAACAGAAAAATAGAAGTCAAGGAAAAAAAGTCCTTTTACAAGCTTAAACTACCCAGACAATGCAACTTCTATCTGCAGGCATACAAACATACTGGAAAACAAAACCTGTCCTGAATAGCTTACAATAAATCTAGAATCATAGAAAAACTGGGCTTTAAGGGATCCTCTTGCAACCTGCACTGAAGCAGCACCAAAATATATGTAGCACCCTGTATTTTAACTGTCCTTGAAAACCTCCAGTGAAGCAGCTCCTGAAGCCTGTTCCAGTATTTCATATATATTGGGAGTGTTATTGTATAACATTCATCTTAAATTGGTACATTTTTCATGAAACTCCTTATTCTATTCCAGGGACCATGGAAAATAATGAATCACTGACTTTTTTTAATACAAATTGTGTGTACTAGAAAACTGATAACTGTATTTGTCAGTCTTGTCTTTTCCAGATTGAGCCCAGCTCCTTCAGCTTAATCTTGCTATTCTTGTCCCTGTTTGTCTTAAACCAGCACTAAAGCTGATATACAGTCTAGATAAAGCCTTCTGATGGACAAACAGCATTGAACCATGAAGGGAAAAAAAAAAAAAAAGAAAGCCTTGCACTTGCAACCTCATCATACATACCAGTGACGAAGAGCTGGTTTGCCTTTCTATTGATCAAAAACTTTTATACAGATCAGGGTAGTTCCTCCCTGCCACAGTGAGTTAGCACCACTGAGCACAGAAGAACTGCTACCCTCATTTGCACAATGTGAGAACCTGCCCTCAAAATCTCTCTGAGTTGTTTGAGATTTCTATTCTGCAGAAGAAAGAGTATTACAGATCTTGCAGTAATTAAGCTCTGCATACTGCATCTTCCAGCCAAATGCTTTCATTTTTAATAACCCTTTATTTTCTTCTTTTTATATTCTCTTTTTCTGCTTCTACAGAGTGCAGCAACTCGAGATTCAATGGTGTTAGAACTTGGGAGGCTTTGTAAACTGAATCAATAATGCTTAAAATTTAATTAAGCTGTTGCATCTGAAGAACTGACTCCAAAGAGTATATGTGATCCATCATGATACAGCCAGTGTTGTTTCAACCACAGCAATATAAAAGTGCCCATCTTTTCATTGTAAGCCTTTGGCAACATACTATTTTTCTGCAGAGAGACAGAAGAAAAGAACAAAATCCAGCCAGGAACTCTCTGCAGTTTACTTTGAACTGTTCACCACACTTTGACCTTCATAGCTAATCATCCCTTCACGCCCTACAAAACATGCATGGATTTCTGATCCCTGAATGTTTGATTTTCCCAAGGTGTTTGGCTGTCCTTGCAGAGAATTATCACTGGAGAGCAGGAAGAATGTGCGTCAGGGCAATCCCAAGCACAAATACAGGCTGGGAGAATGGACTGAGAGCGAGATTTGGGGATGTTTGTTGATGAGAAGCTCAGCATGATCTGGCAATGTCTGCTTGTGACCCAGAAAGCCAAGTGTGTCCTGAGCTGCACACAAGAAGGATGGCCAGCAGGTCAAGGGGAGGATTCTCCCCCTGTACTCTGCTCTTGTGACCCTACCTAGTGTGCTGTGTCCGGCTCTGGAACCCTCACCGTAAAAAGGACATGGATCTCCTGGACTGAGTCCAGAGGAGGACATAAAGATGCTCAGAGGGCTGAGGCACCTCTGCTATGGAGACAGGTTGAGAGAGTTGGAATTGTTCTACTTGGAGAAGAAATGGCTCCGGGGTGACCTTACAGCATCTTCTGGTACCTAAACGAGCAACAAGAGGTGGAGAGGGACTTTTTACAAGAGCTTATAGTGACAGCACAAGGGGGAATGGCTTTAGACTGAAAGAGGGTAGGTTTAGATTAGGTATTAGGAAAAAATTCTTTCCTGTGATGGTGGTGAATCACTGGAACAGGTTGCCTGGAGAGCTTGTGGGTGTCCATCCCTGGAAGTGTTCGAGGCCAGTTTGGATGAGGCTTTGAGCAAGCTGATCTAGTGTGTGGCACCCCTGCCCCTTGTGGGGGATTGAACTAAAAGGTCTTACAGGTCACTTCCAACCCACACTATTGTCATTCTCTGAGTTGTTTGTGGTGTAATTTTTGTACCTCACTTGTAAAGGGAAAAGAAATATTCCATAAACCCTGAGCAAAGGTGGCTTCTTGAGAAATTGCAAAGGCCTCTAATACTTTGGGAGTGTGCTTGGAGCTGGGAAGGCACCAGGACACTTCACGAAACACTCACAGTAGCTCTTTGAGTTTGCAAGGAGATCTCTCAGAGCCTGACACATCCATTAAGCCAGAAATAGTAAGGAGGCAGCTCGAGCTTTTAAATAAATTTAATTTTATTTTAAAATGTATGTCCTAAATCACCACACAGTTGAAAATTTTACTTGTCTGGATTTTCATTCTGAACTTCTTACATGGGTCTTATTCCAATTTAGTATAAGAAAAAAAAAGGAAAAAAAGTAAGTCATGGTTTTGTACATAATGCATGAACAGAACTTTTACACAGTTCGAAATATTAAAATGGAAGTTTATTATGTTGTATAATGATTATAATAATATTGTATGAATGTACGGGAAATTTCCTAGAGACATATTTGAAAAGAACCCAGAACGTGGCTTTGTCCCAGCTCTTTCAATGCTCTATTTTTATGTGCTCCAAAATTATTCTTTTTTAACATGTTCTGCATTTTTCTGCATTGTGCTTACTCTGCCTCACCCCGCGTTAGCACCACGGCATTTTATAAGAGCACGAGAGGAAGACGCAGCTGGGTATGGTAGAGTCAAGTGGTGATGTTGACAAGCTCCTTGAGACACTAAAAAGCCAGGGAAAAATGGGACATGCCCTAAGCATCAAAGTTAATTCTCACCAGAGGCTTGTGGCAATATGCAGGTCATATCACAGGGTGTTTATACAAAATATCCTACAGCAGCAATATCACCTCCACCTGGGCATGATGCCTGCCTCTTACATGGAATGGTGACAAAGGTCCTCCTGCCACCTCCCAGTCACTTCCTGACGCAGGAATGCTGCCCTGAGATGTTTACCAAAGGACCATAATATACGCTCTTTCCTTAAGCTTCTGCAAAAATAAAAAACAGAAGTTTTACTGAAGTCCACAGAAATACGGTCACAGTTGCAGAAGTTGACATGGCACCTTAAAAGCTGGATAGGAGTCTCACCAAGATGCATTACTAAGAAATTACTGACTAGATTGAAGCAAAGCCAGTATTTTTCAATTTATAGACATATAAATTTCATAAAACACAGCTCTGCTTCAAAAGCACTTCTACTTTGGGTCTGTTTTTCCAGTATTATTCATTTTTAAAGGAGTCATTCAAGATTTTTTTGTCATATATTCAAGAATTGAACATTTTCCAGTCCACACAGCATAAAAACTACCACTGCTTCAAAAGTTGCCCATAAACTCATATTTTTTTAAAATACATGTCACAATGCTGCAATAAAAGGTACTTTTTCATGTATTTTTGAGGTGTTTTTCCACTGACTTTTAGCAAGATAAAATTTCTATATAAGCAATTAAAAATGAAAAGTAGTTATCTTGACAGCTTTTGTAAGGTGCTCTGTGAAGGGCTATCTTTTGGAGGATTTGGGATTTTTAGTAAAGAGGGAAAAATCTCAGAAAATTCCCCTACTAATACTTCTGAGATAATTTCTTTTCTGGAGTATATTTGCAAAAGATACTGCAGAAATGGGTTGGAACAGGGAACTAATTGGACTGGGGTTTGGTCTATGCTTTATCTATTTCCCTTTCCAGCAACTTCTCTGCATAAAAATCCCTAATCAGACATTGTCTGCACTCCTAACTCCCTGTAAAAGAGAAGAATGTGCTTACCTAGGAGTAAAACATATGTACTATAGGGATAGGAAGAAATAGGTTCATAACTCTGGCTCGTCACACTTGTTGCCATCAATATACTGATATTACATGTGTGCTTCTTTTGTGAAAGCAGCAGAATCAGAAAATTAGTAGTTGTTTGGGCCATAAAGTGGACTACTGTCTCAAAATTCTGCAGCTTCTGGAATTTCTAATTCAGGGTCTAGATTTCCAGTGCTTTTTCCTACCTTACCTCCACACATTTGAAAAATTGCCAGCATTTTCTGTTCTGGCTTTTACAGGTTGTTTCACGGATCTGCATACTTAGCTCAAGTATTTAGCTGTATGTACAAGCAATTTGAGCAAACATTTTGTTTCTTCTACTTCATAAAATATCCATCAAGCTTACACATGTATTCCTGATCTTTTTTTCCCCCCCGAGGTTTTTTTCAGACTTATTCCATGGTCCCCTTCCTGTCCCTAGTCTCTTATTTCCACTCTCCCTGCTGTTTCCAGCTGACACATTATCTGTTTCAGAAGCCATGAGCTGTAGGTTATTTCCACAGAGCCACATAAGTTCGCCCTGGATTTCCCCAGCTGCCACATTCAGTGGCTCCAACACATTGCTTTGGCTCTCTCCCACTTGCCTTTCCCACTTCCCTTTCTAAAGGCTTTCCCTCCAGCATCTGCCTTATTACGCTGAGGGACAAAACTCACACTAATGGACCCTAAAAAGCACAGCATGGGCCCCTAAGGAATACAAAATTCTCAACATGCCCACTAGATTCAGTCCAAAGCAAGTGAAGGCTGCTGGATACCTATTCCATATTTTCCTTATCCTAACTTTTACAGAACAATTCCAATTCTAATGCTCCCAAGTTTCCAGTGTGCATTCCTTATGCAAAGAGCCTGGGCTGAATGCTTGGGCTGTAAGTTAAGGATATCCCCTAACCCTTTGCTTAAATCATGGAGAAGTGCCATGATGCTACACGAGGCAGATTGTCCCCTCCAATAGGTCTCATATCTAAAGCTCCTACCCAGGGACACACAAAATGCTGATTTGGCTCCTGTGCAGAACTGTGAGAGTTCAGTCGGGAAGGAAGGTCTCACAGCAGAGAGAGGGTGACACTGTCCCCACAAAGAGGGAGCTGCAATCACTGAAGTAGAGATCTCAAAACCGCAGATCACTATATGTTGCTCCTCTCAGTAGATAATCTTTATTCTGGCTAGTCTTGAACTTGTTAAAATCAGTGATAGGATTGCAATAGGCCTAACCTGAATCAGAATTTTTCCCACCATGTTTGAAAAATGTAAGATTGAGCCGCAATAAATTTTCCTTCCATTAAAATAAAAAAAAGCAAAAATACACAAAACCCTCAGAAAGACTCTCAGTTCGTCAGAAGATTTTATATGGTAAAAGACAATTCAAAACAGACCTATTCTGGTATGTTATTAGGATATAGACTTGCTCTGGGAAGAAAAAGAGCTGTGCAGCCTTGCACTTCTGCACTTCTGGAGTCATCTGCTTTCAAACCACATTATATTCAATAAACTCAATAAGAATTCTTAAGGAATTTGAATCTTCTATCAGATCATCTAGAAGAAAAAGAAAAAAAGAAATAATCACAAAAAACTTAGAAATGAGAATTTTTTTTATCCTAAACAAAAATTTGTCTGATACTAGGCTTCCTTCTTATTTAAAATGGCCCTGAGAAACTGATTGGAATTCTTCAGGTAAAGAGCAGTGTAAGGTTTCAAAATCACAGGACAGCCATTTTAGGGACATATCTTGGATAGAAGGACATATGAGGAACAAAATAATTACATATAAATTTAATCTAGGCTAGTTTATGCTCATGACACAACAGATGAGGCAGTATGAAACTATATTGGTGGGGTGGAAGGCTTATTTAAATACATTTGAATAACTTATTTCATGAAGTCTGGATAAAAATAGGACAGAGTGTGTGTGGGCTATATTACGGAGATACGTTCCCATTCAAAACAGACATATTTCATCAGTTTTTCCTTTCAATAATCCAATTGTCAGTTTTATAGTCCATAAAAAGAAATGTGCAGAAGGGATAGGAAATGACTTTCATACATATCCTGACTGCTGAGTTGTTCTGTTTCATTACAGTGCCCTGCAGATGACTGACAGCTCTGTAATCAACTTCAGTCTGGATTTAGTGGTTCCACATCCCATTCTCTCATTAATTATTGAAGGCATTTTCCTCTGTTGCACACCGGGTCGCTGTATCCACTGTGCTTATATTTGCATCTCCTGAGCAGCAGAGGAGTTGTTGTTGAACTGGGAATCAGTCATCACATGCACACACACAAGAAAAGATGAAGAGGAAGAAAAGTAACATAAAAGAACTGTAGAACTGTTTGCAAGAGGCCTGGAGCAGCTCCACTGCTACCTGTGAGATCTCAGCACGCTGTGTTCAGAAACAAACCAGTCCTTTACAAGAGAGGTTCTTGTTTTGCAAATGCTTTTGGTTTTATTCAAAACAGAGAATAGTTTTTTGTTTGGTTTTTTGGGGTTTTTTTTGGTGGTATTTTTTTTCTTTACTGTTAATGGTGCTATTCACCTGTTTCTTGTTGTCTGCTTAATTGGAGAGTGCAGAATAAAAAGAAATATTCCTGAGAACCCTGCATATACAAATAGCATAAGAGTAAAATTAGTGGCCTCTAAATGCTGTGTATATTTAATATATATTTATTTACTGAAAATATTCAGTGAATGCTAAATGATGTCGTGGCCAGAGTTCTTTCTTGGAAGACCAGGTGACTGATCAATTAAATATGCCTATAGAAATAGGTCAGGAATACATAATCTCATCCACTCCTCTCTGAGGCAGCTCTGGTTTGGTGTTAACTAAAACCTGGTGCCAAGGTAATATATAGTCTTCTTTGCTAGGCCATAGGTGCCCAGCTAACATACAGCTAATATAAAAGAGTCATAGGATCATTGAAGGGTTTGGGTTGCAAGGAATGGTGAAGACCATCTTGTTGCAAATCCCCAGCCGCAGAGATGCCTTTCACCAGACCAGGCTGCTCCAAGCCCTGGTCAGCCTGGCCTTTAACACTGCCAGGAATGGGGTGTCCACAACTCCTTTGGGCAAGCTGTTCAGTGTCTCACCATCCTCACTGCAAAGAACTTCTTCTTTATAACTAATCTAAACATAATCTATTTCCATTTAATGCCATTTGCCCTTGTCCTATCATCACATGCACATAAAAGATCCCTCTCCAGCTCTCTTGTAGCCCCTTTAGGTACTGGAATGTGTGCTCTAAGGTCTCCCTGAAGCTTTCTCTTCAGGCTGAACAACCCCAAATCTCTCAGCTGTCTCTGTAGGAGAGGTGCTCCAGCCCTCTGATGATCTTCATGTCCCTGGTCTGCACTCACTCCAACAGGTCCATGTCCTTCCTACATTGGGGGCCCCAGAGCTGGGTGCAGCCACTGCCTTTTTATTAGCTCACAGCATCACGGAATTGCATGTTTGGGTTGGAAGATGCATGACAGCTAAACCGTGAACTGAAAATCTCATATCTATCTACAATTAGTTTTATAAATAGTAGGCTAAATGACCTACTCACTCCCAGTTCCTACTCCTAAGATCTCCGACTGTATCCTTCATAAGAATCCACCTGCCTGCACTGGCATAATGATAATTTCATGGTGCACCAATATCCTGCCTATGAAATAGAAAAACACCAATTTCTGACCCCATGAGCATGATCCATGAGCAACTGTCGCTGCTTGGGAGAAAACAGAAATTTCATTCTAAAGATAAGGCTGATGTTTCAAAATTTAACTCCTTGTAAAAGAGAATAAAGTTTTAAAAATACTGGTGAAACAGGTCAGGGGAAATGTCTGTCTAAACATCGGAAAGTTTTATTTTTTGTCTTTAAATAAAAGAATTACTTTGAAAAATGAAACAGAAGAATTAAATATGTGTGTTTCACATTAAAATATTAAGACTGCCAGACACTTCAATTTTAGTGTAAAACTAAAAGGGCAACAATAGTGACACAAATCTGTAAAGTAGACTATTTTGATAATTTTTTTCTAATGAATATTTTTTCTAACTTTAGTAAATACATAGGGTCATAGCCCAAGACTTATAAGAACTTAATTCCACCTTTCTGCATTTTGCCAAGGGAACATAACTGTGGGAGGGGCCTCTGATGTTACTGAAGCCAAGTCCTTCAGTCCTTCACATATTAGCCACAGCACTGTGTATCTCAACAATGGGTAACATACGTTTCCAACCTGGAAATTTCTCAGCTATTAAGGATGCATCTCAAAAATTGAGATTGTTGATACACACCTTCAGGGGCAGGACTGATGTCTAAACAACTGATATGAACAGACTGTAACAAACAACACTTGACAATACTTGGAAAGATGAATTATTCATTTCAAGAGGATGAACAAAATGAACATTTTTTTAAAATTGGATTTTTTTCATGATGTATGAGAACGGCTGAATTTGTGTATAAAAAAATATTGAAGGCTTTGAAGAAACTGCAGAATTTGATCTATGATTAATAAGTTCAATCAGATAAAAAACACTTTCAGCAGGCTTTTGAACATAATAAAATAGTGTTATTAGAAAGGTACTATGTAGTGGGACTAAACGTGTGAACATAAAATTTATTCATGAGTTCAGCTGAAGTAAGAAATACAACAATTTCACTAACACTAGCAAGAAGAACAGGCTTTCTTAATGTTACAAACTGTGGAAAAACAGCTATTATATGGGAAATCATTTCAATGCATCTTGCTGCACAAGCCAATACTGACGCTAAAAGAAGGGATTGTTTTACATGTAAATAAGTTTTTAAGCACTTCAAGTAGCAGAATCACAAACACAGACCTGTTTAATACTTATTCCAGGTGACATCTTTAGCCATTAAAATTGTTTCTCTTGAAATATGTATGAAATATTTTCTCATCCTAAAAGCACAAATATTAAAGTTAACATCAAGAACAATTTTTTAAAGTTTCTTCATATTCAGTAAAATGTCAATAACTGTTCAAAAATGAGGTTAAGAGGGAATAAAATATCTATTTCCTTTCACTCTCAAAAAGAAACATTCTTATTAGGATAATATGCTAGTACTTTTGTGTTTCTTCATCACTTGACTTATAATTAACTAAAAGATTAACTTAGATATAATTATGTGACAGTGCAGAGTGAACATAATAAATGAGAAAGCTTTGCTAATCTTTCTCTCTCTTCCTGCTACTCCAAAGATCACATCAAAGAAAAAAGCACCTAAAAAGTTCAGTTACCTTTGCTGGAACTTAGGCTAATTAGCACATGGGATATCTTCATGTCAAAATCATATTCCCTTCTTGAAAATCTTTACTAATTACTTTCTTAATAGATTTCATATGTATTAAAAAAACCAGCAGCACGTAGAAAAAGGAATGTGGATTCTAACTGAACAGCTCCATGAAGGGAGTCATGAGGATAGGGCTGATGTTTGAAGACAAGGTAAGATTTGGCTTTTAAAAGCAAGAGGAAATAGAAAGAATTTTCAAAGAATGCGTAGTAGAAGTCATTATTTTGTGTGGATATTCTGGTCACTAATAGTCAGAAATTTTCATTGAAGATTTCTGTGACAGCATGGAGAATCCAGAAATAGTCTGTGATATCACCTGTACTATGTTGCCTCCCATATGAAAAACTCCTTCAACATAAGAGAAAAAAAATTACCATCATATCCACTTTAATCACATCACTGACAAACCATAATCTTCCCCATCATCAAGATAATGACTCTACAAGCCCTTTTACTAATATTGAGAAACTCATCAAAAATAGTAATAATATTTCTCCTAATTTCCTATTTAAATGTAATTAAGATCAGATTATACATAATAGCTCCTGTGCTAATATAGTACTTTCAGTTTAAATAATCCTTTATTTTTTTCTCCAGAACTGAGCAATACATTTTCATTGAATACTCTCTAAAAAGGCTGGAATTATCTCATCTGAGTTATCTCAGGATCACATCCGTCATATTTAAAGATGCCCCATGCTGGTGGACCATAGAAAACCCGTTTCCAGCTGATCCACAGATTACTTTCCCCCTCTCTGTTATTTCCAGCTTATAAACACATAGTTGGAATCAGCTTTTTCTGTAAGTCTCAGTGTATAACCTTGCATTTCACTTTGTTACAGCTCCCTTCCCACTGTTCAGCTTTCAATGTCATTTCAGGCTCCATATACAATATTCTAACAGCTGACTGGTGCCAAGACTGAGTAACAAAATGCCACTAATAATGTTATAAAGATCATTTTTTATGGACAAGTGCTGAAAATTACAAAGTCAAACCTGACAGACTGATTTTCACCTCTTTGAATATGCAGAATAGTAGAGGGTCTACGAGCAGGAGCGTCAGACAGTTCCTGCCAGAGCACCAGCCTCTTTTTCTACTTGAAATGGGGCATTTATGGAGACCCGACCGAACTTTTGAGAATGCTGCTTTCCACACAGATTTCCAAAATACAGTTATGCATGAGGCATATACGCATATACCTTTGTCCTTTCAGGTAAACTCACAGCAGCCTGCATGTACTGGCTTCAGGGTGCCAGGGGTTTGGACACCCTATGGGTCTCTCATTTCTGCATTTCTAAATATAAACCAGAGAAAATTGTAAGTGGCTAAACATAATTCAGTATTTCTGTACTGGAAATGAAAGCTTGTTTTTTCTCTCCTAATCCAAACCTCCTTTCCATAAAGCTGATACTCCTATGTCTCTAGTTAGAGGAGAAAGAAAGAGAAGAGAAAGAATCATCATCCCTTTTCCTTACAAGTAGAGGTTAATTTCTACATGCTGACATTGGTAGAAGCACTGGACTCAATCATTCTACCTTTTATTTTTACTACCTGTATGTTCAGAGTATTTAAGAAAGTTGCCTATAAAGAGAGGTTGTGGATCTGTTGCACCAGCTGGAAATGAAAACTTTTAAGGTTTAGCCTCATTAAGTTCTGTATCTTCTTCAGGTAATATTAAGAACGCACAAAAAAAAAAGCAATGTTGTCTTCATGTAACAACATACAGATGAGTAATCTGGTCCTCCAGGTGAACAGGATATGAGACTGGGAATTTATCAACAACAGTACTAGGAAAATGGCATCTTTTTATTTAAAGTAATTTTCTAGTTATGAGGATGAACTGTTGAAAGGAAATGGCAATGAAACTGTTGCTGCCTGGAAACTGAAATGGTTGCAAGAAAATTGGACAGATGAAACAAGAAGTGAAACAGAACAAGTTTGCATGACAGGCACAAATATCAATTCATATGCCTGTGCAGGCAGCAGCATTTTCTTGCTCTCCTAGTGTGAAAAGCGATTTTTATCAGAAAACATCAAACTTTTACCCAGATAATAATCAGTTAAGGTATTTGACACATCTGGGAAGTATCATTATTGTTATTTTCTGTATATGGCAACTCAGATAGAGAGACCTGTAATGAACACAGAAGTTACGGGTTCTTTAAAATACAGACATTAGTCCAGTCTATGGGTCATCTTGTGTCATATTGAAGGCTAAAATAAAGGATGGAGAATTTTCTCATTCAGAATAAACCTGGAATAGTGACAGATCAGTGATGAAAGTCTGTTCCATGGTCAGCTTTCTCTGTTTCTGAAGGAGGATGGTAGGTGAGACGGTGGGTACCAACTAGAGGTGGGTAGGTAGAATTAAGCCTAGACTTTTCTTTACAGCCTCTGGAGGAAAACAGTTACACACACAGTGTGCACAGCACGCTTAATCTTATTCTAAAACAGGTTTCTAAATTGATCAGATGAATCATGAATTCTTTTGCATATTTCCTTTTATGGACTATAAAAGGTAGCTGTGGTAATAAACTCAGATATAAATATTGAAGTTGCTGCAGGCTAAAATTAGTGAGCTGAAACACACCCAGGAAGACAAATGGGCTCTCAAAGACCTAGAAATGCCCTATTTAAAACAAAACCAAAACAAAATCAGTGTTTATTTCCACTCAGAGTTTATAGCTATGGTATAAAACAAGGGTACCCATATCCTTTCAGTATCCTTGAAATATTTTAAAAATACATGCTGGGAGTATTTTAATATATTCATCTTCAGTGGACTAGAGAGCTCAGAGTTCTTTTCCAAGTTTCAATGTTTTCCTCACCCTTCCTGCCCCTATGACTCTTCTAATTATTTTCAAATACCACTGCTTCTATCTTAAAATACATAAAAAACATGGAAACATAAATCTTGACACAATCTCAAGAGAACATGTTTTAATCTGTCCCCTAGATATGAGATAAGATGGGTGTATCTTAACCATTTCTGTCAGATGTTTTTCTGAAAATACTTTCTTAAAATATCCAATGGGGTAGATTTTACAGCTTCCTTGGGTAATCTGTTCCAGTGCTTTACTCCCTGGTAACCTGAATGTGGTTCTTATTACACTTTTGCAAGTTAAACTAATTTGTTTTTCCCTTATCCCCTGTGGATGTAGAAAGCAATTAATCATCACCTTTTTCATAATACAATTTGACATATTAAAGATAGCCAACCTGTCTCAGTCTCTGTCTTCCCTTCTGTAGACAAAAGGAATCAAATATTTTCAACCTTTCCTATAATTCATGTCTTATAAACCTTTTTCCTCTTATTGTTCCTCCTTCAAACTTTCTGGGCTATGTCTATCTTCCACTACTGCAGAACTTAAAATTATACAATGAAACAGTGGTTGGTGAGCTTTAATCATTATTTCCCATATCTTACCTCTCACATGCTCTTAATGAATCCCAGAATGAGATTCACCAGTTTTGAATTATCATCTCTCTGTTGACTTTCTTTCTCCTCAGAATGTACCATCATTCCCAGGTCTCATGTGGCACATTGTTGCCTTGTGAACTATCCCTCATTTTGTAGTTACACATATGATTTCTTCTTCAGGGTGCAGTGCCTTTTACTTCTCATTATTGAATTTCATCTTGTTAGAATTCATCTTATTTCCCCAGTTTCTCAAGATCATTTTGAATTGTAATGCTGCCTTGTAGGTTGCTTGTGACCTCCCTCCTGGCCCTGCTTGAATTCATCAGTGTCTCACAGATTAAAAAGGAAACTGATAATATTACTGAGCTAATCAGTGTGTGAAATGGAAAGTTTAAAGCAATGGTAGAGAGTGAAAAACATTGCTGGAATTAGTTGGGAATAAATACCTTGTGGGTAGCTGTCAGCTAGGAGATATCAACTCGTACATGATGCTTCTCCTGATACTGCATAGTTTGAGAGTATTTAGCAACTGCTTAAGAAAATGATGATTTGCAAACAAATCATAACTTTAAAGTCTCTAATTCCTTAATCTTACACGTGTGCTGAGAACTTGTGTCAGCCTTCTACGTGCCAAAATGATGAGTCTGTCTCAACTGGGTGATTATCCCAGGATGGGAGGCCACTTGGGATCTGTGAAAATGTGCGCTGGTGTCATCCCAAAGGAGAAGAAAAAAACCCAGTAACACTGGTTTCGTCTAGGACAAAGCTATGTAGGCCACAAAGAATGAAGACTGACTATTTCAGTGGGACAACTGCTGCCTCTGAGACATTGTTAACATTGCTGGGAAGCACATAGACAACATGCCAATGTCTGCAGCCTAAGATCTGCAAAAACACACCTCCCGTATTTCATCAATGGGCTGCTATTTTACACAGCCTGCAAGTTTTTCCATGTTAAGATGTGGAACCTGGACTGCAGCACAGCTAGGAACAAAGTTTCCATACAAGTTTAACATAAAGTAATCACTAAAGAGTGCATGTTGCCTGACTGAAGGAGATAACCAAAAAGAAAAAGGATATTAAAGGGGATAAAGAATGTATTAATTATATGTAAATCTGGAGATTACATCTTTTAATTTGGAAATTCTCTTCTGTATTGGGAACAGTGGGTCAGGGATTCTGGAGCTCCTGAGAGCCTGTAGTCAGACAGTGCATGTGAGACAGTATACATCGACAGATAGGAGATGCAGACTCTGGAAGGTGCATCCAAAAACTATTTTTTTTAAAAATCAATAAATCTATTTCATATTCCTTTACCTAAGTCAGTAAAGGAAATACTGAACTCATCAGGAACCACCTTATAGGTATACAGGACCCTGCCTGAAATATCTTCATATCCTAGCGATGAATAACTAACTGTGGTGTGAAGATGTTTTTTACTCAGCTGATAGTGACTCTATCTCATCCTTTCATACCAAATACTTAAACAGCTCTTCTTTACCTGTCAGAATTAAATCAAGAATGGTTCTTCAATAACATCTTTCATCTTCTAAAGAAAAGGTTGGTCTTAATAAATTTTAATGACATATTTCTGCTCTACCATATTATTTTTCAAAATATATACATAATTCAGGCTCTTCATTGCCATCATGCATAGCTTTTTTTGTAATTGTTTAAAACCTTTCAGTACTTCCCTCTTACTAGGCAGTCTACAGCACACACCATACATCTATTTTTCTCCTTTTACATTTATTCAGAAGTACTATGTCTTTTACCTTTTGCTATCACTTCTTCATGAATGAGAGCAAAAATGGACTCTTTTAATACGGAGAAAAAATACATTTTAAGTTTCCCTCAGATATTAATTCCCTTTGCATAAACATTCCAGTTCAATGACTTACTCTGTCTCTTAAATGATAGTTTTATGTTGTTCCAAGATTTTGAATTTTCCCAATTTACTCCTGTTATCTGGATATTCCTGTACAGATATCTCAACTGCTCATCAGGAAACTGTCCTTTTCCTCCAGCAGTTTTCAGCTAGCTCCATATTTTCAGCATCCTCGTCTAATGTTCCAAAACAATCTTTACCAGGACGATTAATGGTGATGCTCTTAGGTACTCTTCTCTTGTTTTGTCAGCTGGACATCCCACGCTCCTCACGGACCTTCCTCAAGGAGCACTGTCAAGGAAGCTCTGGGCCAGAAACTTTCTGTGACTTCCATAAGAAAATCTTCCATAAGTAAATCTAAAAGGTTCATACCTGACTGTATAAGCCTGTACCATTATATGAATTTGGGAGAACAGACAGAAGCACCTCTGGTTATTCTGATGTCCTCACTTTTGTTCTCAGAATTTCATAGTTACTTCTAATTACTAAGGGTCACTAACACCAATATGGATAAGCAGCTAGAGTAGCACTGATGTTTTCAAGGTCTTTGCAAGATCTTGAAGGTCATCAAATTCAGATGCTTGGGCATGTCGCAGCAGATTCTATTTGCAATTAAAATACTGGGAATAACAAGAAGATTAATTGCTTTCTGTGGAGATATTACAGATTCATATCAATGTAATTGAGCTCATAATCTGGCCCATTGACAGGTGAGTTCATTTATAAGGAGTGATTTCATTGTTATTGTGCTTGCCACAGTGCTTTCAAAAAATGTAGTCCTTGATCTCCTCTCACATTTCAAATACATTAAAAATATATAAAATAATATTATTCCTCTTAAAATATATGCTTAGTTAATTTCCTTTCATCTCAAATAAAAAGATTGCTTCTTTCTCCTTCATATTCCTGTCAATATACAGTTAATAGGTGGAAATAAATGTGTTCTCACAGATGTCACTGCTGATGTGGGTAAGAACGAATGAGTCTCCTAGCACAGCGAACCCAGGCAAACTGCTTGATTTCTGCAGCCAGGCTGCGTCTGGTACTGGATGAGTTCAGCTGTCAATATCTTGTACCATGAAGCCATGCTGTGGAGGAAAAAGTTGAGGTGCACAGAGCAAGGATTTTCAGCCTCGGTGACCTTTCAGCCTGCACTGCTCAATGTCAGACAGCAGCATCGCCAGCACTCTGCATTCCAGTGTGAGCCACCATAGTCACACACAAATCCAATGTACCACTGGGAACTCCCTTAACTTTGCAGTTACTGGTTCAGCTCTGGCTCCAAGAGAGGCAAATAAAATAGTTAAAGGCTGTTTTAAATTTTATGTGTATCAGCAATATCATAAGTTCAGAGAAAAACTGTAATCTTATAAAATGACAGTACTTAAAATCAAAATTGCTGATCCAGACTGGAGTCTTCCCATATGAGGGGTTCTTACCTGTGCTCATTCTCAGTCATTAGGGTCTTCACTGCTGTGAACTCTGCATGGAGTAAGTTCAAGAGTCCTGGTACAGATTTGGTAGGTAAAGTTATATCACCTTGAATTGAGCCACCACTGGAGTAATCATCTCACTTTCAGATCAAGGTTGCAGCAAAACACACAAATGTTGTTGTTAGTACGGAACAATAATACATTATATCAAACACAAAAGAAGGTTGTTCCCAGGTGCTGGAGAATCATTTGCCTTAATTACTGTCTTTTACTAAAACCCCTTAAAAACTGATTGCTTTAATTGAAATTCGTGGAAATAACATACATTTGTCAGGGAAAAATATTGTTTTGTTTTACACCTCTGTTGTTTCTAGAACAACCACAATTACACAATCTGTTGGTAAATGAACGCTTCTTTCAGTGAGTACTAGAGAACAGAGGGTATGCAGTTAAAACAAAAGCAAATGTAAAAGCATATAATGCATAAAGGTTTTTAAAATCTGAAACTATTTCCTCTATTCCCCCTCCAAAAACACACTGCTAGCAGCTTCACATTATAGCAAAGTACATCAGAGGTAAGTTATTACATAAAGAAGCAAATCTCTAACTACAAAGACTTTAGATAATAGCGGTATCAAGACTTAACTATTTGCATAAGCTTGAATCTTGGCCAGCAGATGAAAAATCTAACTCCAAGGTCACAAACCTTTCCAATATGCCCAAGGGGAAAGAGGTAGCTTCACGTCTTTCATAAATGTAATAGTAAATCTCTTCAGAGCAGCACTTCTGAGGAGGATTTGCATTCTTCTGGATTTTTATACTTAGGAAGTTCATCCTTTGATTTCCTGTTTTCCCAATTTAGCAAAACATTCCTTTATTCACTGTATTGGGAAACTTTCCAAATAAGGCTAAATAAATGATGTACCTTCTATTTTATGCCTGTAGCAAGCTGACTTTATCCTGCATGTTCCAATTTTCAGTTTAAGTCTTTTTAGAAATCCAGGTTAGAATAATTTTATCAAGATTTAAATTTTAAGACAGGCTATGAGAGGATGGAACCCTTATTCCCATAAATGACTGCAGGAAACTGAAGGTATGTGCAACCAATTGCATTAATACAATGTAAGGTGGCAAACTCCACCTGACAAAATTTCTCATTTATATCTGCCATTGCTCCACATGACCTTCATGCATTGAAGGCTTCTAGGTTTTACTACAATTACAATACTTATATCATATTTTCTGGAAAATATTTGGAAAAGAGACTTTCTTCTTTCAAAAATCCTGTTTTGTACATCTGCATATTCTCCTACTCCTGGCTTCTTAAAATCCTAACTATTAACTGAATGCTTGCATAAAAATTTTGGAGTCCAGAAAAATATTAGGAGCATAGATATTAATTGTATCTGATCTTTTATACTGTCTCAAAAGGCAAACATTGAAATGTTGTGACATTTAAGGTGTTATAGGATATTCCCTACAGCTGCTGCTCCAAAAAGTGTGATCTTCCATAGGTACCTATAACATTTTCAAAGGCTGCCAAAATATTTCAGATACCATGATACCATAAGGGTTTTTTGCAGAGGACACCTTAGTTGGATGGCTGATTTTGAAGTCTTACTTTGAAAAGTCAAGAAGGTTAAAAGAACGACTCAATTTTCTCTAAAGTAGATATATTTTTGCCAGTTACATTTCTTAACAGGCTCCACTGATCATACTATGGGATCTTCTTTATCTATAACGAGATCCTAAGCACTTAAATCACACTTGGACAACTACAGAGAGACACTCAAATGTGTGTGACTTAATCTGAGTTTCACTCTAAATGTCAGATGCTAAGTTCACCAAGGTTTTTGATTCTTTCTCCCACTAGTCTCAAAAGCCAGCTAATAAAATTTGGTCAGTTTAAAAATACTTGTATTTCAGCCTCAGCCCACAACCAATTGCATGGCTCAGTTTTAACTGTGATGTTCCTTAATGATTTAACATTGAGTTTACAATATGCTCATTACTAAAATGTTCAGAATTGCTAGAAATGTAATAGAAATAATGGTGGTGTAGCTGTGACATTGCAGAACAAGGTTTTCTAGGGAGGGGTAACATTCTGCTTTAGACCCAAACATCCTTCATAGTTAGAAAAATGGAAGTCCTGAGAAGACTTGTTTTAATGTGTTTCTAGATGAAAAGCATAGTGACAATAATGTGTAGGATGGTGTGGTTTAGGGGTTTTTGATAATTTTTGGGTTTTTACTAAGTTCTGACTAGAGAACTACTTGTGGTACCTCCAAGGGCTATTTTTTCAAGATTTGCAACATAAATCTAGTGATTTTGGTGGCTAAGAAATATGTTTTGTTTGTTTTATCATCAAACTGTGTTTTTATAGATTGCTTGAGGAAATTTAACAACACATACTTTAGGAACATAATTTCTGCCTAGGCTTCACAGAGAGCATGTAAATACTGTTTTTGAACTTGCCTTTAGCTCATAATGCATTTTAATGCAAATCTGCAATGGAGAAGGTTTTGTTTTTTCTTAATTAGGTTTATAGAACTTCAGTCTGATTTAAACCTATCCTAAAATAAATGACATAGCACCCAAGTGATTTAAACCAATGGTTTAGTACACTGCATAAACGCTGTACTTAGATGAGCTACCTGCAGGAATTCCTCCATAAGAAGGAGCAGCTCGTGAAGTTGAAGAAATGGAAAAGCTGAGCTTGAGAGACTTGAGTGCATTCCTATTTATAAGTGCTATTTACATTATTATGGAGTCAGCTTTTCCACCGTTTGCAGAGTGTGATCCACTGCAGTTTGGGAGACAGCAAAGGCACGATCTGACCTCAAGCCCATATGCCCAGAGCTTTATCCTTTCTTTGCAGCATGGCTAAAGAAATGTCAGCCTTCTCACCCCCAACCTCCACTCTCTCAGCAGAACAGAAGATTCCTTTGTACTTCTCTCTTTAGACAGAACTGCACTTATCCTCACCTACAGCCGTCTGCTGAATGAGGTGCCAGTTATTGAAATTTCCCAGCATCTTCACTCCCCCACAGCAGCAGGCTGTCTTCTTCTTTTGCCTTTCTTGCAACCATCCTGCTCACGAATCTCACTATTACTCTCCTGTATCAGAAGCAATACTTTCCTTCGTGCCCTTAAATGCAAGGAAGGACATACAGCCACTTCAGTCAAACATGGTTCCACCAAGTGAAGCCAAGCTTCTGCCACAAGGGAAGATGAGGAGGAAGGGAACAGGGGATATGACAGATGCCAGCCTGGTAGGAGTGACCACAGCAGCCACTGCTGATAACAAGGGTCACTGCTCACCAGCAGAAGCTGTCATCTCTGCTTCTCCTGAGATTAGCTCAGCTGGTCAGAGCACGGTGCCAACACCACCAAGGCAGTGGGCTCAATCCCTGCATGGGCTATTCACTTAAAAATTGCACTTGATGGTCCTTGTGGGTTTCTTAAAATTCAGAATCTTCTGCAATTCTCACACCAGCAACAGCAGTAGTCTAGCTGTTTCTAAATTGATGAAAAAGATACAGGAGACAGAAATTACCTATTTGGACAGAAATTGTTGTATTAGTCACCATCATTTGCTTATGGAGGAAAAAGCATTGGACTCTACAGAAACATTTTTATTGGGCTCTACAGAAACATTTTGTAGGCCAAGTCTACCTGTAGAGTGGTATTCGGATTGCACTTTCTTTCTGTATTACTTGCCCTAGAGAGCTGTATGAGTTGCTTGTCCTCATTTTATGTCTCGATTAATATCTAAATAAAACATATCTGTATAGACAGAGATGGCTGAGTTAGTGGCAACCACTCCCTGGCGCCATGGTCAGGTACTTCAGAAGGGATGGCTTTGCAGGAAGGCTGACAAGAGCACAAGAACAAACTGATGCTCGGTAAAAAGTGCTCAGATACTGAATACCTTAGGGAAGGAAAACTTTTTTTATTTTTCCCCTTAAGAAAATATTCCATTAGCAGAGATACCAGATGTTCTTGTCACACTTCCAGGGGGTTTGGTAAGTGTCAGGGTGTCAAAGAATGGGATACATTCCTAGAAGGAGTGTGTCATGTTCTTAGTCCTACATTCTACCAAGTGTCCACTGAAGTCATTCTGCCTCCATAGCTATTTGTGTTTTACTGACTTTTTACTGATTGGAAACCTTGTGATGCTGGCTATTGTTTGTGGCAGAACTGGTGGAGAGGTGTGTGTGTCCTGACGCTCAGCTGCAGCTGCCACAATCTCTTCTTTTTGTTAAGTGTTGAAGTGATCCAGGAATGTTTGCTCTGATGAACACTGTCTACTTGACACCACGAATTATCATTATCCATCGAAGCAAGAGATTGTATTGATCAAACATGGCTTCTGTGCCTCAAGTTGTAAAATCTGATTTATCACCTCGCCCTTGACAATATCTTACTTAAAATCCCTTCCAAGTCTGACATTTAATATCCTTTAAATGAAAGAGCATTTAACCTGAAGAAGATGCATTGAACCATGAATTTACTAAAGAGACCAAACTGGAAATTGCAAGATGGTGGTTGCTGACTGATTTCTTACCAGTGTCTGGAAAAGTCAGTCCTAGATGTAAATATTGCTGCCTTATTTTTTATTGTTTGGGAGAACAGCTGCACAGGAGCTCACAGGGCATGCTAAGGGACTGATTACTTTCCATCCATACTACTTTTTTGAAGCAATGATTTTGGAGCAACCCAGCTTCTGGATGAGAGGTCATGAGCATGTTTTGTTCCTTCAGTAATGCTCTCAGCTTCCTATTCTACCAATTATCACATCAGTTCTGGAACATCCGGCAAAAAAGACATTCCCAAGAGGGTTTCATTCAATTCATCAGTGCTCATACCAAGACTGTCCAGGATTTTGTGATAACATTTATTCTAGGGTCTTATGTGGGTCTACTGTATTTGTGAGGGCTTTTAAAATATCAGAAGGATTGGTCTGGGAGGAGCATGATTCCAATTTCACTGTAGCCAATACACTTTTGCTACAAAATACTCTCTGTATTAGTGATTTCATCAGAATTATGGCCCAAACCAGAAAAAACAGCCTCACTTTTAGAGAGTGAAAAGGTGAATTCTACTGAGGGCAACCCCAAATATGATTTTTATATCATTGCGTATTTCATGGCTCCTAAAATGTATCTGTTTCTATTTTTGTGGGACAGACCTTTCTTTTTAAATTGAACCAACTTTGAACGAAGCAAAATAAGCTTCAAAGCAGAACAATTAGTTTGAGATCCTCTCCCCATATGCTAATAAAATAATTTGGAGTTTGTTTAGCACTTTAGGCACATTCATTTATTTTTCTCTGCAGCTGTTGTTAAACCCACCCTATGCTCTTTCAGAGAGTACAGGTGTAGCTGACCCTTCCTAACACAAAATATAGAGCTTTTTTACTGCAGCCAGCCTTCCTGTTAGGAGTATTTGTACTCCTGTTTAGGAGTACGTGCTATTTGTAGTTGAGAGGGGTGTTTATTTTTCAGTAAAAGATAAATATTTATAGATGAGTTTTCCCCTTTCTTACATTGCCTTGTAATGAAGATAAGTTCCTTACTTTCTATACGAATTAGTTAACATGCACAGTCTGCTGTTTCAGACCTTTCTGGAAAAAGGTCAGAGGACTTTGGGGGTCTTTGGTGGTTTTGTTTTCCCCTACAATCCATTCCCACTTCTTGGCCTCATTCCTGCACTGGTGCTGTACTGCACCGTGCTTATTTCCAGGAAGTAGAACAGGTATGCTTGTCTCAGAAAAGTGCTGTCCTATCTCCACATGGCCCTCTTCTGCAGCCACACCTTGTTTTTTCCTTCAGCGAGTTATCACCAGCATTCCTTGGTTATTACCAACAATCCTCACTCATTATTATCAGGAAACCTTGGCTGGCTCTGCAGCCATCCGGACATTGGTGTTTGAGACATACACATTAGCCCGTTTTCTTCTGGGATTCTAATCCCTACAACTGAAACTCCTGAGAGTTCTGCTGGAAAGAAACAGAGTTCAGGACAAGCCTCATTCCAAGCCAGGGCTCCCCTGATGAGGAGAGAGTTTTGAGCTGGATCTGCTCTGCTCTTATTTCCCACAGAAATGCAGGACAGCCTGCAGAGAAGAGCCTGGCTTTGGAAAAGCAGAGAAGATTTTTAGCTTCTGAAGACTATGTTAAAAGCAATCAGCTCCTCAAAGTGAAATGATTCAGTTATTCAGGCAGTGCTGTTCTCCTGGGTACCAAGTTGAACCAGCTTGTTACCTGGTGGGCAGCACCAATTCACACAACAAGACAAGGCATTTCGATTTTTTATCCTAGATTGCACAAAGTAGGGAGCCAGGTTAGCCACAAAAGGCTGGCTCCCCGATCATCAAAACTTTACACTATTTAAACATTTTAGCACACAAAGGCATCAGCATTCACTGGTTAACAGACTGTAAAACTTTCTCATTAATACTCAAACCCCTATCTGCTACTTATACGTCTTGCTATTCCACGTGTGCAGTTTTCCTTATACTTGAGCCTGGCGTCTGTGTTAAATAGGTGGCCAAAGAGGCGGTGGTCAGTCTCCCACTGATGGACTTACCTTTCCCCCAGTTACTGTTCAGTTCTGCTGATTTCACTCCTGGTGGCTATTGTCCAGACAGCCCATTCATCTTGGGATTGTCTTCTCTTTTCCTTAAAACAAAAGATTAGCCATGGTTACAATGTGCACGGTGCAATTGCTTAATCCTAACTGTCCAGCTATAGCAACTGATTAGCATCTAAAAAGAAATTACGAAGCTTGATTCCAATCTTGAGAGGCTCAAATCTTGAAGGGTTTGATATCAATGACACTGAGATGCAGATAGCACAGGCCACTCGACACCCTTTGCAATCATGTAAGTTGTCTCTTTTCCTCTAAGGTAGATCAAGAATATAAAAAGCTTAAGCAACTTGTTCACCGGTTTTCATTATACACTTAAATTAAGTACAAATTACTCCTGATTTCTACATTTTTATTTTTAAAGCATCCAAAGCAGCACTTGCTTCAGTAGCCTGGCTCTGGCAGACATTTCCTTTGTTCAAACACTTTCAGTTAGCAAAAAGCCATCAAACAAATAAACAACTAAACCAAAACTCTTTCATGTTATTTAGTACGAATCAAAGCGATATATTATTATTATTATTACTAGACATGCATTACTCAGATTCATAAAGAATAAAGCACAAACAAAAAAAACATTTATTTAATGAGGGAATGAAAGCCAGCAGAGCTCTTTAAGTGCCACAAACGTCAACAACCTTAAATTAGTAAACTGAAGGGAAAACACATTTGATGGATGTTTCAGTTAAGAATTTACTTTCACAGAATTTTGACAGCCCTAGAAAACAAGGCATAGTCCCATAGGAGACAGATCATCCTTAAAACACACACAATACAAGCCACATTGTTTCTGCTAATGGAAACCAGCCTAGGTGTCCTTTCCTGGAAGGTCTAGAAAAGAGTAATTATAATGTGAAAAGGTGAAAGGCAGCTGAAGTATTTTATTCTGGAAGGAGGCATGGAATATGAGAGTGACTATAGAACCATGAATGGGATGGGGTACTGCATAGGGAATGCTGAGTGATTGTCTGTGTCTCCATAGCTCATAAAATGAGACATCAATTAAAACAACCAGGTAGAAGATTTGTGAAATACAGTTGATACAGAATAGGTGAGATGCCACTTCTAAGTTTTGAAGACTTTACTGGTGGGGTTCACTGAGGCAAGACATTACTGCATTTGCAATGATTTTAGAATCATAGAAAACCCTGAATTGGAAGGAACCCACAAGGACCATCAAATCCATCTCACGGTTCTGCACAGTATAACCCCAAAATTTATTCCATGGGTCTGAGCGCATTGTCCAAATGCCTCCTGGACTCTCTCAGGCTTGATGCCTGTGATTGCTTCCCTAGGAATCCTCTTCCAATGTCCAAACACCTTTGGGGTGAAGAGCCTGTTCCTAATATCCAACCTAAACCTCCCCTGACACAACTTTGTGGCCTTTCTCAGGTCCTATCATTGCTCACCAGAGAGACCAGTTTTTCCTTAAGCTGGTGATATTGTTCACTCCTGAGACAAAGACCCTACTGGGGAATTCCTGACTAGGAAACCCTTTCATCTACTCTGCAAGAGGCAGAGAATAACAGAGAAATTAAATATGGAAGATATATCAGATGAATGGAAAGAATCCTGGAGTCATTATTGCATCAGAATCAGACAATTAGCAGGTAATGAAATAAACATGCAGATGTTTAAATATTAAGTCACAGAGGGATTTAAATACTTAGCAAAGGCCAGAAAAAATATCTTCAGAATTGCCAGGTGTATCAAATCCTAGTTTGCTACTTTAAATGCAACTTCATTCCATCTCTTGTTTTCAGCCCATTATTAACTACTAGTATTCAAGCAGTAGGAGACTTCAAATTATAGACAGTGGGAATCAAAATTTTCTAAGCATATTTCTATTTTTCTCACAGGGAACAACAAATCCATGAAAACCATTGTCCAAAACAGCAGAGCTCAAACAAGGACTGGACAATCATGTGGATAATGAGAACTAAATGACCTGAGACGGCCATAAGACAACCACTAATGGAAAATGTTATCAAGGAATTTTCCTCATGCACCTTCTTTTACCTCTCTTTGAAACACATGAAAAATGCTACTGGCTGAGAAAAAATATTCACCTGGCCCAGTTTGACAATGCCTAAGTTCCTAGTAGTCATAAAGATAACACTTTATGAGAGTTTTATCGACCCAATGTGTGGCTTGTTTTTCAAGCCTTCCCTTGCTTTTATTGTCCCTGACAATGTAGCTTTTTTTTTATATAAAATCCAAGTGAAAGATGAGAAATTCACACATCTGACGTGTTCTTCACACTCTTTCAACTTCATAGCTTTGTCTTTTCTGAAGAATGTCAGTATGAGCATCTTTAGGTGGAAGATTTCAATGCATGTTCTGATTTCAGTCACTCAGCAGAGAATACAAAAGCTTCTATATGAACATGACTATAATTAATAGAAGGACAACAGGATATCTTAGCCTAGGGCTCCATTCCTCATATATTCTTTCTTCTCTGTCAGCTCCAGAGCATTATTCTTTTCCTTTTCTTCCCTTATTTCTCTCAGTGTAATATACGTTTATGCCCATTTTGAGTATTTAATCCTTATTCTCAATTACTTAGGTTTATCTGTACCTTTTGTAAGCTTTGCTTTAATGGCTGTAGCAGTGATCAACTACTCACTCTGCACATGGGGCTTGCAGAGCTATAGTACAACTTCTTCCACTCTGTCTTTTCCATGCACTTCTTGTAGACTCAGTTTCTAAGATCTGGCTTTGTTAGTCATCTGCTTGGTCACTCACATTTGAACTCCTTTCATGAGCTCAAATGTGTTCTACAGGGAATCATTAATTGTGCATCAAAGACACCCACGGTTTCTTGCTTCCTTACACCTTTGTTCCTTATTGGATGTAATTAAATTCCTTGAAAAACAGCAAAGTCAAAGAGAATTAGAAATAGTTCAAAACAGGCAAGTCTCTGATTTTACAGATGCAAGCCACCCTGGTGGTTTGCTCAGACAGGAGAAGGAAAGGAGAGACTGCAGTTCACACAGAGACAACAGAGAAAATAAGCAAGGAACAAGAACAGAGTCTGAGAGCATCTATTAGTAGGCATATAGTTGGCATGTATGATTTTTTTAACCCACTACAAGGTTTTTAATTCTGGAAACGTTTATAATTTATCATTTATCATTATCATCAATTTTTTTATATCATATATACATTAGAACAGCACAGCCTGAATTCAACTTCTGATGTATCCCTGGCTCCTAGCAGCGAGATGAGCAGAGAGAGATGAGCAGAGTATTTCTGCTCCTTGATAAATAGATTGGGAGTCAACACAAGGTGATGCCAATATGAACTCAAAACTCAGACTGGGGGCAGACATTGCCATATGTTATAAACCAACATTATGCCATAGCTGGCAGAATTGTCGGAAATGTAATCGCTAAAAATTATTAATGAATAACTGTTCAGTTATACCCATTTCTGATGCAGATGTTGTTTGCAGTGGAAGATAGCCAGGGACTGAAAAATGAAATTCAGAGGGGAGTATAAATATGTCTTCTTTGATGTGCTGCACCTGCCCAGCCCTTATAATGAAAAGATTCATTGCAATTTAAAGATTGATTCTTAGGAAAATGTAAATAAGCAGTAAAGGTCTTTTCCCTTAGCTTTCCAATCTCAATGATTTATTGCTAAAACCTCTTCCATTTTTCAGAGGGATTTAATTGTTTTCTTTTTGATATGGACTTAGAAAGATATCTTTAAAAGAAACTTAAAACTTTCAAGAAACTTTCTCTTTCAAATACAAAAGCAAAAACTACAGTGAATAAATAAAAGGAAGCAAATAAATATTTTAAATTGTGTTGCTCAACACAACTGATGATTTCCTGGAGATGGAAAAACAGCTTTTGTCTTGCAGGCACAAATTTTGAGTTATCTTTTGGCAATCAGTATTTCTGTTGTGGGCTGGTTTGTAACCAGAGGAATTCATATCTACGTGAGAGATAAGGAAAATATGATTGCCTTAAATATGCACACATTCAGGTCCCGAAGAAGGTCCTTGAGCCATCAGTCTGAAGGGTCTGCATGAAGGATGCAGCTTGTATCTGATCTTTTGTGCTTGCCTTGATCCAACCTGAGATGTCAGAGTTAAACCTGTGCATGTGCTGTCAGGTGGTTTTGGTACCGATCAGTAAAGAACAGGAAACCACATTAGCGTTCCCAAGAGGAAAAAGGAACTGGGTAAATCAAATTTAAGAATTACATTAGGTTCTGAGCTTTCCTTAGCTGGTAGAAACTCTGTTTTACTCTATAGTGCGTTTTCATTCCCAGACCTCATTTGGCACATATTAGCACAACCTCTGTAACGCAAAATGGCGTGGCTGGGCATTCCCTGGTTTGGGTTTTTTGCTTCTGTGTTTGTTTGTTTCATTGTACTGGGCATGCATCTGCAGCAATAACATTTTTCCTATATCACTCTTTTCTCCTGGTGATCAATTTTTTTCCTATTAATTGTGATAATTTTGTTAGCTAGTGCTTCTTCTCTTAATATCTCTATACGCAGCTCTGTTGTAACTGCCTCTAATGTTATTAATTTAATTTCTTGTCTTGAAAGAAAAAAATTGGTCTTATAAACAATGCAAGCTGTTCCTAAGAACTTAAAATAATTACACTTGTGTCCATGGATAACAGTCCCATTTAATAAAATGCCTGGACTGTGGATGCTAGCCATTGAACAGGGAGTTTCAAGGAACATAGTGCAAGTTGTACTGGAAATTATATTTTATAAAGAATTATTTTAAAAATTTTAAATGTCCTTTAAAAACCCATTGGGCCTCTTTTGTGGTTATGATTATTACTTTTATATTAACTCATAAATAACTGGAAAATAAACATATTTCATTAAATTCTACTCCACAATATCCTTTGCTGATGGCCGGAAAGAGTTGAATTTGCTTAGTAAGCACAGTGGCAAACCCCACATATGCATATTTCATGCTGCCTAATTCATGTGAGTACAGTTTTAAAACAATAAACTCTGCACACCACCTCCTTTAGGAATGCAGAGTGAAACATAAAAGAAATTCAGATTTTAACATCTACCAAGGCAGAAGGGAACTACCACTCTACCTGTGTTTTGCAGATGTTCATGCTAAAACCTGACAGGTTTTTAAATTACTTAATATTTTAGTGGTGGTTGTGGTGGTGTTTCAAACACCCAGAATCCTAAACTCAGTTGTGGTATAAATGGATGCAATTCAATTATTCAACTGCATAGTCTGCAAACTCTGTCTGGAAATGGGATTGACTCCTTGCCCAAACTCAAACACAAAAAGGAAGCATACCAAGGGTGGAAGCAATGATGAAGTTAAAGCCCAAACTGAATTGAATCTGGCCAGGGATATAAGAGACAACAAAAAGGGCTTCTGTAAGTGCATGGATAATGAAAGAAAGGCTGGTTAAAGGAGTAGAACATCTATGAGGAAAGCTGAGAGAGCTGGACTGTTTAGCCAGGAGAAGCCTCATGGGGGATCCTACAATGTACATAAACAACAAACGGGAGGGAGCAAAGAGGGTGGAGCCAGGCTCCTTTTGGTACTGCCCAGTGACAGGACCAGTCACTGTAGGGGTGACTGAGGCAGAGTTCTGACCTCACTGAAATCAGCAAAGCCTTGCTTTATGTTCAGTGGGATTAAAATTTGGCCTTTAAAAAATCATCTCATTTAAAGCCCCTTTAAGTCAATGGGCAGACTCTTGTTGACTTCTGTGGATCCGTAACAAATCTGTAGACAAACAGCTGTGCTTAAACCTCAAATTAATTTAATCAGAGAAAAATGGGAACTTGACTAGGTGACCTGAAGGAAAAAGTCTCCCTCAAGTAAAAGCAGTTTTCATAATTTCTTTAGCTCCTTGTACTTGAGAATTTTATGGGGACAAAAATCTCTCTCCCTGACATACTACAGATGGGCATAAAGCTGTGGATTAGAATGAAGTTACATTTGTGCAGTTCTGTAAAGCAGGCTCTGCATGAGAAATGCTTTCAGTGTAGTGATTTAGGTGCAATCCCTTTTTAATTGTATAGCCTTTTAATTACATCTGCGCTACACCTTGGGGAAATGCACTGGGGACTGATAAGGAATCTTGCTTCCAAAGTCAGAGGAGGATAAGAAAAAAAACCAAAACCTTGTTTGCATCAAGTGAAGAGCTCTGCAGATGCAATTACTTGGTAGATAAGAAATCCGTGGCTGTTTCTTTCTTAAGCTAAATAATATCAGGTTTTTAAAAGTTACTTTATTGTGTGAATAATCTGCATATTTTATAGATCTCATGACTACCTCAGTACCCACAAATATTTATTTTTGGCTTTGATTATTTGTGCCTGATGTCAATGATATTGAAATATTTTTTCTCATTATATCAATAAAATATTCCCGAGATACTGAAAAAGGCCATTTTCTTGTGCGTTTGGAGGTCCTTACTTCTGTTTGCAGGTGCAGATTTAACAGACTCTGTTGTTAGTTCCCATCTTTCAAATGATCTCAGGTTGTAACTAATGATTTTTACAAATTGTACCAAAGCCCAAGGTAGAGTTTTTCTTCTTTCGCACATACAAGCTGATCTGTTTCTGCTGTGGATTTTTTGTTGTAGGTTTTGGTGGGTTTTTTTCCACAGAACTTTGTATAGATTATCTTCAAACCCTCCTTTCAGACTGATGCCAAGCTTCATCTATATTCTGTTTCATTGCAAGAGATAAATGGAGGTCTCTGTTCCTGTTTGGTTGCCTCTGATCCACCTCTTCTGTACCTGGTATGGATGCACAGAGTGTTGGCTTTTATCTTTGAGTCAGTTTTTGCTTCTTGTGGACACCTTTCAGAATCATTCCTTTCAAAATTTTACGCTGTGGGGAAAGTGTTTTTCTTTCTTCATGTTTGCTTTTACAATGTGAATATTTGGGGATGGATGGTGTACTTCCAGTTCTCTATCACATCAGAAGCAACTAGAGACTGGACTCTAATTTAGGACAAATTTAACTGAAAATTGTTATTCCTTTGAAATACCTCTGTACTTAATGTTAGATGTGGAAAGACATCTGTTATAAACCTGAAAAAAAAACCAGGGAAGACTGTGAAAGGAAAGTAGCTGAGTGAGATTTTGCAATGCCTGTTATCTGAAGTTCATCTCACAAACTGAAGCTGTTTCTCCTACTTTTAAATGACTGTGAAAATTGGGAACGACCACAGGAGCCATAAGCAAGATTTACAGAACATTTACAAAATCTCCCCAGTACTTGTTTCAATTTTCTTCTCTTTCAGATGCTTTACTTTTCATACTATCCAACAAAGTAGGTTGGAAACCTGAGGTCAGCCAGGAATCATAAAGCTATTTTCAATAGACCACACTGTGATGTCCCTGGAGCAACACAAAATCTTCCTCTGGCTCTGCCAGTGGCTCAGTAGCTATGAGAGCGGTTGGGAAAAGTCAAGTGGCCTTAATTTGCCTCATGAGTTTTCTGGCTTAAGTATTTTGTCACATTCCATTAGCATTTCACCAATGACATTTCCCTGGAACAGATGAATGAAAGATCGGGTGAATGTTTCAGCTTAATATTTGCGTACATTCTCGGTGAGCACCAAATGACATTTCAGAGACTGTTATTAATATTGTCAGGAGATACAGTTTAGCTCAGAATATCACTCCCAAGGGTCTGTGCTTTTGTCCTCAGACCAACAAAAGGAAAGCATCTTTGAAAAGTTGACCTTGCGCATTGGCGCTTGAACACACCAACTCAAAAGAGCTGGGGTTTGAAGGAGAATGACAGTATTTCCTAGCAGTTTGTAGTTAGTTCTTATTAGTTCCTAACATGAGACTGCAATGACTTGGTGGCCCCATTTGCAGCATCCTTCCCAACCTTCAGCAGTGCTTGAGATAGGAGGGAGCCTTATATCCTAGTTGCTTGTATTAACAAACTTTCCATTAGGCAAGCATGGAATGTGCATATGCCAAAGTCATTGCACAGTGTCTAATGGATAATGATTTTCCCTTGTTTGATTTTTTGTTTAGTCATCTATCTATCACATTCATTATTGGCACATATGCTGACAAAGAGTTTCTTTCATGGGGAATAAAAATTTCTTTCTTAAATATGAATTTGAGGATCAGAGATTCATAGAATATCCTGAGTTGGAAGGAACCCACAAAGATCATCAAGTCCAACTCCTGGCCCTGTACAGGACAACCTCGAGAATCACACTATGTGCCCAAGAGCACTGTCCAAACAACTTCTCGAACTCTGCCAGGCTTGGTGCTGTGAGCACTTCCCTGGGGACCCTGTTCCAGTGCCTGACTACCCTCTGGGTGAAGAACCTTTTCCTGGTGTCCAGCCTAAACTTCCCCTGACACAACTTCAGGCCTCGAGGGCTGTCACTGGTCACCAGAGAGAGGGGACCAGTACCTGCCTCTCCCCTTCGTAAGGGGCAGACCACAACAAGGTGTCCCCTCAGTCTCCTCCAGGCCAAACAAAGTGACCTCAGCCACTCCTCAGTTTCTCTCTTAGACCCTTCACCATCTTTGTAGCTCTCCTTTAGATGCTCTCTAAGGGCTCTATATCCTTCTTATACCGAGCTGTTCAAAACTGCACACAGGGCTGGAGGAGAGGCGGCCCCAGTGCAGAGCAGAAAGGACAATCAGGTCCCCTGACCAGCTGGCGTCCCTGACACAGGATGTGCCCTACGACACGGCTGGATTTCAATTTAAAAACATCCAACTAGAATATTTCGATGGTAGTGGTTTTTCGGGTTGTTCTTAATGATTTTATTTATTTAAACTAAACTCCCTTAGAGGCTTTCCAGGGAAATTTTGCACAGCTTGTCCTGGCTGAGGACAGAGTGCAGCTGGAAGCAGGCCTGGCTGAAGAGCCCTGACACACGGAAGGGGCGCAGAGGTAGCAGTGCGGCGGTGTGAGGGAGCAAGGGACGTGACCAGGGTGTCCCCAGTATCCATGGCGGTGTGAGGGGCAGGGGAGGCGCTCAGGGTGTCCCCGGGATCCATGGAGGTGTGAGGGGCAGGAGAGGCGCTCAGGGTGTCCCCGGGATCCATGGCGGTGTGAGGGGCAGGAGAGGCGCTCAGGGTGTCCCCGGGATCCATGGCGGTGTGAGGGGCAGGAGAGGCGCTCAGGCTGTCCCCGGGATCCATGGAGGTGTGAGCGGCAGGAGAGGCGCTCAGGGTGTCCCCGGGATCCATGGAGGCTGTGAGGGGCAAGGGAGGCGCTCAGGGTGTCCCCGCGATCCATGGCCTGTGCCCGGGAGCGGCAGGAGAGGCGCTCAGGGTGTCCCCGCGATCCATGGCCTGTGCCCGGGAGCGGCAGGAGAGGCGCTCAGGGTGTCCCCGCGATCCATGGCCTGTGCCCGGGAGCGGCAGGAGAGGCGCTCAGGGTGTCCCCGCGATCCATGGCGGTGTGAGGGGCAGGGGAGGCGCTCAGGGTGTCCCCGCGATCCATGGCCTGTGCCCGGGAGCGGCAGGAGAGGCGCTCAGGGTGTCCCCGCGATCCATGGCGGTGTGAGGGGCAGGGGAGGCGCTCAGGGTGTCCCCGGGATCCATGGCCTGTGCCCGGGAGCGGCAGAAGAAGCGCTCAGGGTGTCCCCGCGATCCATGGCCTGTGTCCGGGAGCGGCAGGAGAGGCGCTCAGGGTGTCCCCGCGATCCATGGCGGTGTGAGGGGCAGGGGAGGCGCTCAGGGTGTCCCCGGGATCCATGGCCTGTGCCCGGGAGCGGCAGAAGAAGCGCTCAGGGTGTCCCCGCGATCCATGGCCTGTGTCCGGGAGCGGCAGGGGAGGCGCTCAGGGTGTCCCCGGGATCCATGGTCTGTGCCCGGGAGCGGCAGGAGAGGCGCTCAGGGTGTCCCCGCGATCCATGGCCTGTGCCCGGGAGCGGCGGCGGCTCCGGCCGGGAGCGCCCCGGGGCTACCGAGGGCCGCCAGCGCCATCTCGCGGCGGCGGCCGTGGCTGCGCGCCGGGAGCTGCGGCGCGCTCGGCATTCCGCTCGGGAATGGACGCTCAGGGAAAACCGAATTTCCTCCCGTGCTGCCGTCCTACCTGGCCATGTGCCTTTTCTCCCCCAGCTGCGCCCACTGCGCTCCACGCACGTACCCCATCCCTGGGAGTGTTCAAGGACGGGTTGGATGGGGCTCTGAGCACTACTGGAAGGTGTCGCTGCCCCTGGCAGGCGGGTTGGATTAGGTGATCTTTAAGGTCCTTCCAAACCCCAAACCATTCTATGATCTGAAGCTCTCAGCTGTGTTTATTTTTATTTCCAGGATGCTAGCTGCTGCTGTTTGTCCCATTAAGGAACCTGGAGGGTCAGCCGAGCAGTATTCCACCTCTGGGTGCTGTACACAAGGGCACGAAGCCAGCAAGCCTATGTCTCTCCCAGTCTGGAATCATCCGCCAGCCGGGCTGAAAACAGCCACAGAAACACACATGGTGGCGTGGCTTTAGGCAAAGCAGCTTTAGGATCCTAAGTGGTGTGATGTGGAACTGTGGAACACAGTGTGGGCTGTCCACTCTACATTTACTCAACACTTTTGGGAGACTGCTAGGCTTCCTCCTGCTCTGGGATTAAAAAAAGAAAGAAGAACAAAAAAAGAAAAAAAAAAAAAAGAAAAAAGAAGTATTCTTTTGTAGAGGAGAGACTAGCAAAGACCTATTAGAGTTTGCCCGAAATCATGGGAGAGATCTGTTAGAACAGCATCAATTGAACAACTGTGTATCAGTGGAATTTAGTGCAGTAAACACAGCAGTGTTTGTCCTTTACTGATGAAAGTCCTTTGGATTTGAGTCTGCTGAGGGTTAGAAAAGTCGAGTTAAGAACAGGACTTGCTCAATAGCCACTTATTACAGCCATTCTTCACTTCTCTGAGAATAATCACCATTCTGCCTTTCAGGGATATTCTTAATGAGGGGACTGATGACAAAACATATTATCACCTGTGCTGTTGTATGATTAACCCTTAGCACAACAGAGGTGAAAAAATGTTTGATCTGCCATCAATGATAAAATATGTCAGGGTCACTGATAGCTTTTCTCTGGTAAGCACAGGACTGTAGGAATAAATGTCTCAAGAGAGAAATTCTGTTCTTGCTGGATCTGTCCAAAAAGTCTTTTGTATGTGATTAACCATTTCCAAATAGTATAATGCATGGACACTGTTACTTTGCAACAAGGCTGCTGCTTAGTTTTGGTAAAATTCAGTTCTGAGTTCTTCCTCTTTGAATTTAAACCTTATGTTAACATCAAAGTCACATCCAGATGGATTCAAGCCTTGACACTGCTGAAAATCCAGAGTCAATGAAGAATGTTACTTTTCAATTAATCAAGAGATTTGCACACAAAACTTTAAATCCAAACTAACTGTGTTTTTTAGAATAACAAACCTAAGGAAAATAAATTACTGTGTGGACTGTTTTACTGAAGAGCATGTGGGAAGTAATCTGTTAGTGTCAAGACAAAATTAGACAAGATTTTTTAGCACTGAGTAAATTGGGATATATTAAGTACTTTGAATAAAGTTAAGATGACAGCAAAAGCCATAATAATTTCACTGTCAGTTAAAGGTGCAATTGCCAGAAAATTGAAAAATGTAGGGAAATTCTCTGCAGCGCTTGAAGAATCAATGTTAGCCATATGTGGCACTGCAAAGCTGCTGTGGAGCAGATAGAACTGACTGATCTTTTCAGTGCAGGCTCTGATGCGTGAAAGTCATTCCAAAGTTTAATTGAAGTTGGGAGAAGCCAGTTTCTGACAGAAAATATTTGTTTTAACTATTTTGTGGGAAATGAATGAAATCTTTAATTTTCAGCATTCAAAACACTCAGACATTCATAGATAAAAGTGGTTTATTAAAATTATCACCTTATTACATTTTGGGGAGAGCAACTATTCAACCAAAGTAATATTTTAAGCTGTAAATATTTATTTGTTTTTTAACTTAGGAAGCAAGCAACTAATTCCTTATAAATATAATTGAAGAGGAAATTCTAACATGACCTCTGTCATCATGCCTTTCAAAAAGGTGCTTAAAATTGACTTGAAAATGAGTGTACTATGGCTTGTGTTCAAATCAGTTATTGCAAGCTCGATGCTGCTTTGCTTTTGCCTCGTTATGTGCACTCAGAGTTCAAGATCTTCCGGTCAGGGAAGATCCTTTCTCCTTTTCTTCTTCAGGGATCTCCCTTTCTTGATGCACATGGATGATCTTTCTGGCTGGACACATAAACAGAGTTCCAGCTGCTGCAGCAGCACTAGCAGTAAATCGTGTCTGTTGTGACCTCCTAAAATCCCTTTGCAATGCCACCTGTGCCATTCATTAATTTTGAAGCATAATCTTGCTCCCACTAAACTTCTATGGAACTGCACAATGGGAAGCTGTGTTTTCCAGAAACTGAAATCCTGACTGGGAGTCAGTGACTGGATTTTGTTTTTCTGGCAGGAAGCCATCATCCAATTTCCCCAATTTCCTCCTCCGTAAAGAGGTACAATGCTGTTGATCCCGGGTGGTATCTGCTTTGAGGTCTGCAGTTGCAAAGTGTTGAGCATATATCATCATGGTATCATTTTTAAGGAATCAGACCTTACCAGGACTGTTTTCATACTCTCATTCATCATTCTTAAGACAACCGATTTGCACTCCCAGTCTGTACACCACCACAGATTTGTTTTGTTCTGCTTTATGATTGATATATGCTGCTGAACTTTAGGGTGGGATTATATATACATAAAGTTAATAATAAGCTTATGAAAGGAATATAATTCTAGGACACACAGTTATGTAGCGATCCTTTACAATTTTTTCAGTGTAGGGATCAATTTTTCTTATAAAGGCATATCTTTGTCTCTGCAAGTGTTTGCTTTGTGCAGTTTTATAGAGAAAGAATTTCAGCTAACCATTTCAGAGTATAAATAAATGAGTGGTTTACAAGGATAAATTACTATTTTGTTATATTATAAATTAAAATTTTCCCTAATATGAAATGAAAGTTTATGAATTCTGTGATATTATGATATCTTTGAGAGCATTAAAAGGTGAAAACACCTAAATTTGAGACAGGTTTAAAGAATATAGACATTTAAAAATCATACTGTTACAATACTCAGTCTGGGCTCTATGGAAACTGGCTTTTTACCAAGAAATACAGCTGTTAACAAAATGTCACCTTATCTATTCAGTGGTTGCAGAAATGGGAAAAAATTATTAATTTTAAAGGGTTATCTGAGGATTCAAATAAAATAATTAGTGAGCAAAAAATAATGATATGATTGTAATCCCAGCCTTATCCTGGGTTGAACTGCTGAATGACACTGAACAGGCTCTTAATAGCACTCATGTGCTTGGAGCTATACGGTACATTCAAGGAAGAAGACTAGGACAAATTCAAACTCAAGAAAAGAGTAGACACATGCCTGTTTGGCTAGATATTAATTGCTAAAGAGATTGTTATTTAAATAAACGTGTTTATACTTTTCAAAATATAGATGTATTTATAGAAATACATAGGCGAAACACCATCAGAATGCCCAAAATAACTTCCATGCCATAAGGGCAAATAAAGGGCAGGTTTATTTTCAGTTCTTACGCCTTAGATTTCCCTGAAGACTTTTGTTATCTGCATTGTACAGGTCAGCCTTGCCTATTGGTATTTTAGGATCTGGTGGTTCCTCATGATTTGAGGACCTGCAGGCCCAGTCATTCTTATATTTCTTCCTGCTGCCAGTAATTGCTATTTCAACTACAGCTCTGAATTTCTGCAGTAATTAACTCATAACAGCAACCACATGGGAAGCCACTGAACCCATGTTTTACTGTTACAAATATCCTCTACTTTTTGGCTGCAAAGGCTTTCACAAATACAATTCCCTATCATGGCACATTTTCTGTTTCATTCAATCTCCTTGCAGGCATCTGCAGTACTGTTGTTGTGAGCTATGGATTGATACCAGCGAGGCTGTTTCTACGTTCTGTATTGAACAATATTTTAGAAGTTCAACAGTTTAAAGTTAACAGTTTCAAAGTTGCTACTCTAGTTTTACTAGTTCCGTCATGCCTTGATCATTGTTCTCAGAGGAGCCAAGAGCAGTGTGTGAGACAACATGAAAGATTTAAGGTGTCTGCTTTTCTTAGCTGACTTCTGCTGCTAATGCATATATATGGATTATTATGGATCCAAATATATTTGTCCTGTTGATCAGGTTTTATCTGTCAGCCTCACCGAAATGTCTGGGAACACTTAGGCACACTTAAGTGGTCTTCAGTGCTAATCATTTGGAAAATGAAGTCACTGCTTAGACACCTGACTCCCACATCCTCACTTGTCAGCAGGTAACTATGTTGAGGTGTCTGTACCACAGGCTTCTGCCTTGTCACAGAAGGTGGCATAAGCTCACATTATGAATGATAGAAAATAGCAGAATTCACTGTGTGATTCTGTCCTCTGACTGTCACTCTAAAAACCCTCTAGATGTCCCATAGCTCCTGTGCTGAATTTGCCAGCCAGGTAGACATAATAAGGTATTTTATCTTGTTAGGTGTTTCAGGAGATGTTAGATCCCTTTGCTTGGGCAACTGAATCAAGTTACTAATTTCAGACAGATCTTGCACTTCCTAAGACTTGCAAATTTCCCTTTCCAAGACATATTGATTTTTTGCACCTAGCGCTGAATATTCAGAGTAGAAATAGTCTTTCCATGATGTAATCTGACCTTTACCTATGTCCCACATGGCCAAGTTTTCTTTTCACATACTTAACTATATCTTCAGCTATCTCAGTGATTTGTGCAGGTTTTAAACTTACAATTACAAAGAAACATTCCTGATATTTAAAGTAATAGTTCCGTCACAGTGTGTAGCTACTCTTGAGCAAATCCCACCAGCAAGTGTTCTCTAAAGCAGCTGTTAGTGTTGCAAACACCTCTCTGTTGAATACAGAGGCTTCTTGTTCTATAAAACACATGCACTGTGCTTCTCTGTGTATAATTTCTGTCCTTCTCTGCAGCCTTTTGGAAAATGGGTTTGCATCTTGCAGATTTGACAGTCCTCTGAGATGCTGGGACATTGCCAACATCTGCCAGTTTCCCCTGCAGGCCATGTGCTCTTCCCCACCTCTCGCCTGTTTTCAGACTCTTGGAGTTTCACTTTTCTTTTGCCTCTGGTACTTCTGCGGACCCATGTTTTCAAAAATTCAGCCATGACTTTTCCAAATATATAATCTTCTCTGACCACATTCTGGAAAATAACAGGATAGCTTTTCTTTTAAGATTGAGTTGGGATGTTTTATCTGAGGTCTCCAAGCATCATCATAGTCTGTTCTCAAATCAGGGATTCCACAAAACCTTCAAAATTGCATGTCTGGCTTAGTAGCCTCAGAGGTGGTATAAGTGCTTCAAAAATTCCTCCCAGTTTTTGATCTGTTATGAAACTGATATAGTTCTTTATTTTCTCTGGAAGTACAATATTATTTCAAATCTCTTTAGAACAGTTAGACAAGAGTTTATTCTTCTTTCTGTAAGCACAGGCTGCTAAACAAATGCAACACTTCAGACACAGCAAAATGGGGAAAATAGAAAACTTTTGCTTGTGTTAGTTTTCATTAGTTCTGCGTATAATCTTGAAAAGACCCACGCTTTCTCTTTGAAACTCTTTGTGTATGTATCACTTTCCTGGAGAATTTCAGATGCAAAAGAATAACACTATAGACTCATCTAATAGCAAAGGGATGCTGCCCTATTTTGCCACCTTTTTCTTCTCTTCAAGCACCTGTCTTCATATCTTCCATCTACTTCTAATCCCACTGAATGTTCAGGGTTTCTGCGTGGTTTATAGGCTTGAATATAACAGCAAAGAAGTAAATGAAAAATTGTGTGAAAAAGCTTGAGAGGGAGAGGAAGACGCAGAGAAGTGTTTATCATAAAGCTGAGTTTTCAGTTTAAAAGCTGTCAAAGCAGAGTGTTCCAGAGTGTTGGACTTCAGCTTTAGCAGCAAAAGTCCAAATAACTTTAAAAACAACTATTCACAGAACTAGCATATGTTTGAAGATGCACACTGGGTAATTGTTTTGAGGGAAGAGCTCAAGGGAATGGGAAAATTATAGGATGGCTTTCTATAATGCTTTTATTTTTCTTATATATATATATGATAGATAGATAGATAGATAGATAGATAGATAGATAGATAGATAGATAGATAGATAGATAGATATCCTTATTTGTGTTTGTGTGCATGAATGTGGATGGCTAAATGAGAAATCTTATACCTATATTTGCATACAAATGCTAATATACCTATACATATATATGCGTATTTATTAAGAAAGTGGAAAAGGGAGTTTAATTTTTCTGTGTATCCCAAAGTAGAGTTTTCTGACAAAATTTAACCTGGGTTTAATTAAATAGCGTGATAGGAACACATTTTGTATTTCATTTATTGCACAGCAGATAGATGCCTATGCATAAGTTTGCTAATGTAATAAGTAAACCATATGAAAAAACAGTTCCAGAAATTAGGGGAAAAAAGGCAGAAAATGTTTATTTGGTCCAAACGTCTTTATCTGGAACATTTTAGAAAAAAATATTCTTCCACAGTCATCTTCTCTGCCTCAGTCTTTCCACCTACATAAGCACAGTCAACAGCTCTTTGTTCCTGAATTCTGCAGGAAATGGATGAATTTTTAAAACAAACCCACACCCCTTTCTTTTCATTACATCTTTCCCACTGTGTCTTTTTGTGTTTAAAAATATCACGTCTCTGTGTTCCCTCTCTACATAAGCATATAGATATAAGGATATATATTTTCTTTTAACAGAAAATATGGCTTTTTTTTTACCCAGCAATGGTTGTCTGCATGCTCAATGTGGTGACACTCACAAGAGGGATAAATACAGGACATTTGCCCTTTTAGAGTCTCCTTAGGATCTTTTTCATAAAAATGGATTATCCGTTTGCCATTTTCTTTTCTCATTATAACCTTTGTCATGTGTGTGGGCTCCCTGGGCTCTAATGTCTCTTTCTCATGAATTAAAGGGGGAATTCTCCTTTTCTTTGACCTTTTCAGTATTCTGCACTTCAGTGGGGTGGCATTTCCACTCCTTAAAGATTACAACCTGTGCTGACTAATCAGCCAATCAAATGCCAATTACAAATGTAAAATCAATTACTGTTGCTATTAAGAACAAACCCCATCCGACATATTTTGGCCTTCTCTGCCATGATCCACTGAGAGGGTTAAAGCTCTAATGACAGGGGTATATGTGGAAATGGGCCAGATCCTTTGACACAAACTGCAAAACCTTTTTCTTAGCTAACACAAAGAGGAATTGAACTTCTGTAATGGGTAATTCAGGGGTTAAATTCAGTATTGCCTTTAGTCCTGTCGTTTGTGTGACTTTCTGCCAAACATTACATGCAATTCTGCGCTCTCCCCAAAGAAAATGTTTAAAACCATCCTTGTTGAACTAATGTCTTTCTGTCTCCGTGAAGAGGATGCTGGAGCTCAACTTTTGGTCTGCACAGGACTTGCCTCTGAGCCCTTTCAGATGATTTCCCATCAGAGATCTTTGTTTACTGCAGTGTTGGCTACTTTCAGAAGTGGACACAGTGTCTAGAATTTTAAATATACTCTTGAGCCTCATATCTCCTATTAATCAACTGTTGGCAGCCTACTTCTCAGCAGGCAAGAAAATTAGATTATCTTAGAAGCTTATAGGCCTTACATACAGTAAACAAGGAGATAAAGGTGTCTCACCTGGGCAGCCTTTATAAATACCTGTTTTCTTTGTTGATCAGAGGGAAATTTAAGTCTATGAAGAAGGCTCTCTGAATTAGTCTTCCAGATATCCCTCTAGGCTTCAAAATGTAGTGTATCTTCTGTTTCTTTGGTTGTTGGACTGTTAGAAGTCAAGTCTAATTTTCCAGCTTTCCTCTGCGGGCATCCAAGAAAGAGCATATGAGAGGTAGAGTGAATCTCACTTCTAACAGACTGATTCTGAAGTTGGCTCCTATTGCAGGAATTATTGTGCTCCTTTAAAATCTTGTTGGAATGGAGGCGATGAAGACATTTCAGGGGAGTATGAGGACTTTGCTAACTAAATATTCCTGTCAGTTGTTTTAGACTTGCTATTCTGTTGACCTGTAACAATCTTTATTTTTTACAAGTGATCCTCCCTTATGTCTAAAATGATTTTGCAAGGTCTTTACAGGAAGATGAAGTGCTACTTCATTGTGCTGATTTCCAGATCCTTGTGTTATAAACCCCAACAGCACTTAGAAAACTTTTCTTAAAGTCGTGGATAATAACAATTTAAAAGACAAGTTAAACTGTTTCCTGAAAATCCCATTGGAGATTTACAGATGGTTGCAACCAGAATTCCTGGGCATCATGGAAGGGATCTCATGGTCAAAAGACTGAGTTTTTCCTTGTATTGTTTCTCTTTTTCCTCACTTCCAAAGGAATTACCCCAGCATGTTACTATCATTCCTCATACGTAGCAAGTACTCTCTCATAAATTGGATAGTATTTTGAGACAAAAGGCAAGATTCATCTCAACTATCTTGAAATAGCTAGAAGTCAGGGAGTTATTTTTAGGGTGAAATTCGGATTGTTAAATTTAGTTGGCTGAAACCATCACCTGAATCTCAATCTGAACCACATGTCTGTTTCAGACCAGAGGAATCCCACAACAGGTTTGTGGTCTAAACCTTTTATATAATTTCCCCATAAATAAATTGCTAAAATGAGACACCTAAAATGGGACACCTAGCTTTTAGATGAGACACCTCAGTTTTACAGATCGTGTATGTCTCACCCCAAAAGCCAACATGATTTTGGGATGAAGTTTTCCAATATCACTAATGGCAATCATCCTGCAAAACTTACACACAATGAAAATTCCTTCAGAATGTCGAAGTGTGATCCAAAGCCTTTTACAATCAGTGGGAGAATTGTTGATCCATTCTGGAAAGGAATCTGCTTAAGAAGGAAATGGACTTTGCTGACAGAATCCCACTCTCCAGTAAAAAGAGAAGTCTCAAGGGAATGATCATGCAACAAGATCTATTTTTTTTGTCTCTGTAATGGAGGAATCTGTGTCACTTCCACACTGGTATATTTTAGCAACCAAAGCATGAATTTTAGCTGTTTAAGCAGAACAAGCATTGCTGACGTTCAGACAACTCTCCCTTAGGGCTGTTATGGACAGTTCATCTATCTATTGAAAAGATATTTTCCCTCCATAGCAGATTTTAGTAACTGGGAATGAAGTCTGCATTACACAGGGGATGAGAACCCAACATTTGCATCATTCAGAGCCATCGAGGTTTCCAATACATCTAAGTAATTAATAAGATTCATTGAGAAAGGGCAATTTTATACTCCAGTATGCAAGGTTGTTAACATATCATGTTTTGTTTGCATAATATGAGTGGTCTCTAACATCAGAGAGTTTTGAAACCTTATTTCTGTTTATAATGACCATATGGTCTGTCCTCTCTGGTGACCAGTGACAGGACCTGAGGGAATGGCCTGAAGCTGTGTCAGGGGAGGTTTAGGTTGGATATTAGAAAAAAAGTTGTTTCACTCAGGCTGACTGGGCACTGGAACAGGTTCCCCAGGGAAGTGCTCACAGCACCAAGCCTGACAGAGTTCAAGAAGTGTTTGGACAATGCGCTCAGGCACATGGGGTGACTTTTGGAAATGGTGCTGTGCAGGGCCAGGAGTTGGACTCGATGATCCCAGATCAGACAGGCCAACACGTAGCTGAAGCAGCTCTGTCTCTTTGCCCCCTCTCCCCACACAGTTGTCACACAGCCTTAGCTCCCAGACATTGTTTCTGGAGCCCAGGAAAGCACCACCCCTCCTGCCATGGGCAGGGATGCCTTTCACTAGACTAGGTTGCTCAGGGATCCATCCAGCTTAGCCTTGAACACTTTCAGCTGTGGGACATCCACTTCTCTGGAAAACCTGTTCAGGGCCTCCCCACCTTCACAGTAAAGAATTTCTTCATAGTATCCCATTTAAACCTACTCTTTTATAGTTTGAAACCATTGCCCCTTGTCATGTCACTACAGGCTCTTGTAAATAGTGTCTCTCCATCTTTCTTGTAGGCTCCCTTCAGGTACTGGGAGGCTGCAATTAGGTCATCCCGAAGCTTTTTCTTCTCCAGGCTGAACAATCCCAGTTCTCTCAGCCTTTCCTCACAGGTGAGGTGCTTCATCCCTCTAATCATCTTGCTGGCTTCCTCTGGACTTGCTTCAGAAGGTCAATGTCATTTGTGCTTCAGATAGAAGATATGCAAGCTAAAAATGTATCTATGCCTAGAAATAAGATATTTTGGAATCTAGAGTCCCTTCCTAGCCAGTGGAATGAAATAAGTAACTTCAAAAGGCAAATCTTCCCCCTTCAGTAATTTTATTAGGATGAGATTGATCATTGTCAGGTGGGTGCATGTTTTATCACAAGATACAGAGACACTGCTAAAATTTGATGCAGTTTTGATAAATTGCTAAAAGTGGCTTAGATCCAAAATATGAATCGTGTGCAAAAATTAGTTAATTAAATATTAATTATTAATATTAATAATTAATTTTTCTCAAATGGAAACCTCCAGAAATATATTAAAGAATGAATCTATTTTAAGATCTATCAGGCTGGTTTTATGATGAGAGACAAATATTTCCTCAGCTAATAGATTTTGTTCATTATTGATATAAGCTAAGAGAGAGAGGAGGAGCAAGGGAATCAATGACTGGAGTACAAGGCTGCACTATCTATAGATCTAATTCGGATATTTCAGACTATTCTTTAAACAAGAACAAGTAATAGATCTCAGTCACTCTCTTGTACCTTCCAGGCAGATTTATTTTTACTCCCATTCAGAACTTCTATGGGATATGGAAATCATGTGAGTACAGGAGTAGGGAGAATTGGAGAAACAAGTTGCTGGTCACCAGACACTTGGCCTATATGGAAACAGAAATTATAGATGAGGTGATAAACCTCATCATTGTCGAATAAATTCTGAAAATCTATTATTTTACAACTATGCAAGTTCTACTGTGAAACGGACACAAAGAATAACTTCCTTCATATCATGAGGAAGAAATTGCAGAGTGATATTCTTTATAATTTATTGCCTGTCCTTTGTTTTGGGGCTCACAACATTAGAGATTAAAGCAAAATAACATACAGCCATTATCTTTCACATCAGAGGAATGGTTAATATGCTTCCAATGTGGTGAGTATGAAATATAGAGAAATCTTTTGGGGGAAGAGCAAATAACAGAGCCCCACCTCACACTCCTTCTCATCATTTTTCCCTAGGAAAAAAGCCAGGGAGTGTTCCTACAGAGAAGCTAGAAGAAACATTTCTGGCTTCAAACAATTCACCTCTTATTAAACAGTATATTTTGTCAGTAATAAAACTCAATAAGTAACTATAGAGCAGCCAAATGAAAAGGTAAATAAAACCCAATAAAAAGTGCATGAAAAAGATCTACTTCCAAAGAGCAGATTGACCAACCTTCCAACTTCCATTTATGTTTTCCAAATAAATAAAAATAGTTAAAATTAATTTTTTTTCCAATCAGATTTCTTCAGCACTTGGAAAATTACAGGACATGGCAAAGCTACACAGCCTCCACCTAATCTAAGCTTTCCTAATTTTATCTGCGATAACTTCATTATTCTTTAGAACAAGAAAGAAGTATAAAAATCAACACAATTTACTTCATATTAAGATTTCTGCAGATTTTTTTTTTTCCAAAACTGTTAAAAGATAAAGACAGAGATTTTACCAAAGCACTTCTGGAGAAAGGGACAAAAAATAGGTTTTGATCTCTGGTCCAACTCATACGGAATAATCCTTTGCTTCTACTTCCATGTGATTTCTTGGACCTTTACACTTAAATTTTTCTAATCTGCTCACTTTACATCTGGAAACTTCAGAGGATTAAGGTTATCTGGTTTGTATTTAGGCATTTCTGATCTCTAACTTCTTTTCCTCTACATCAGATAATGAACTGTGCTTTTCTTCTGGCTTGAAGCTCATTCTGTTCTTTATGGTTTTTCTTCTCTTGTACATTTTCCTCTCTGCAGATCCACACTGCAGAACTCTGCCCTTAGCAACTGCTCTTTCAGGAAGTAGGTACTATTCATTCTAATCTCTTGAATTCCATGGAATTTTGGAAAACCCATGTAGCGTTCTGTCAGGGAGCATGGGCCAAAATTTGAGAATAGATCTACTATATCCATCAACCAAATTTATATCAGATAATTAGCAAATGCTTTTAGAATATGCACATCATGGTTAACCATCTTAAGCTGGTATAAAATATATATGTCATAGTAAAAGATTGAGATAAAGCACAGAATTTTCCACAGCAATTTTTTACAGCACTGCTAACACCCATAGACACAGGAAGCAAAACAAAAAACAACCCCAGGCTTTATGACTAGTTAGAAATATTTTTCTTTATTCTTTTTAAAAATTCTTTCTTCCTCCAAAGGTGTAATACCATTAGAATGCATTTCACAACCCAGCAGGTTTATGGCCACAAAACAGTAGCTACAATTTGTGTGGAAATAACAGTTTGTTAATGTGCTGGATAATATTCAGCATGAATAAGATTATTCAGGCTTCTGGGAGATGAAAAGCTTGATAGGCTGTGAGATATTAATAATACTGCACTTGTTTTGGTGGCTGTGCCAGATTGCAACAAACTCATTCCAATCCATCTCAGGACATAAAACAGTCTATAAATAAAGATTTAATTACATGGTACCTGAACTGTGCATTGCCTATAAACTGTAGACTGACCAATCTTAAAATGAAATACTTAAAAAATAAAAATCTGCTTTTAATTTTTTTTTAAATTTTCCTTTGGGAGACAAGCAGTGTAAAATATTGGTTCAACTTCCTCGTTGTTATCTTTGAAGAGAGATTCCAAGCAATGAAAAACCAGATCTGCCCAGTAATATGTTTTTCTGGTCCTGTTATGTGTTCTCTAACAAAAACTAAGAGTTCAGAGTTAGACTGGAATTTGTCTGAAGATCTAGATAGATAATATTCTTGAAGAACATATGGCAACAATATTTCATCAGCACTTTTGACAAACTCAGTGTTGGGTTTTAAATATGGTTGAACAGTGCTATAGGCTTTGATTCAGTTTTAATCCATGGTTCTGGGTCTCTTTCCAGAGTTTGTGTTGGCTGATGCTTAGTTAAAGGAATGACCATGTGTGCACCAGCTGAAAGGATCTCCTTCAGAGGCCTCTCCACTTGCCAGAGAATTACCAATGAGTTATCAATGCGTGTCCGTGTGTGAGAGGTTTTTACACCAGGGTCTGACTGTGGACCTTGGCATGGGAGAGCAGGAAACTTATCTGATTCAAATACCCATTTTTTTCCCTTGCTACCTTACACAGTGGATGCTGTCCCCATGGGGAGTAATATCCTGTACCCAGGAAATTTTCTGTAAAAAAGTTGCTAGCAGAGACAGTTGTAGCTGGGTTGATCTCTGTCTTCTTTCTTTCATCTTTCTTTCTTTCACATGATTTATGTGTATAAGAATAATAGATCAAATGCTCGAACCTATATTTATAAAATATCATGGGGTTCTCCAAACCATCCATCATGTCCCTTCTTCCAAGCTGATCTTGCAAAAAGAAATTTCTTCAGTGATAAATAATTCAAAAACTCTTTCTCAGATTATCAATTTCTCTTCATTCTCTTTGACAACTGTTGTTCTGCTTTTGCTAAGTATAATGTTGTGTTTACCTTAGAGGTTAAATCTGCTTCTTCATATTATCCGGATCTGAATTTCCAGACTCTGATGCTCCTGTGTAGCTTCACATAAGTGGGCTACTCTTATCATCACACATAAAAACAGTATTTGAAGGGGACTCTGGGTGCATTAGAACGAGTAATTAAAGTACTGCTATGAGTAACCCTACCCTGGCATGTTGTTACTCCATTTTATTTTCTGTCAGAAGTGTGGGTAAGCCATAGGACACACCAACATCATCTAACTCACTATGGCCTCTGCCTATCTGCTGACATATGCAGCTTTAAGACTCAGTGCTGAGGACTGACAAATACCGTTTTGAGGATTTTTCTAACAAAAATTGTGGAACTAGGCTCCATGACTTCCATTTATAGGCATTTTAGGAAAGGGGAGTCTGAGATTCAGAGTGCTGTCTGAAGCTGTTCTTCTGCCTGTCCCTGGGTTCTAGTGGGCTTTACATCAGGGTCCTCCTTTTGAAGTGCCTTGTGTAAAGTAAAAATCCATTTATTTCTTATGTAGTCATCTCATTGCACTAAAGAAGTAATAATCCAGGATATTAGAAACCAATCTCCAGTTTTCTGTTCCGTTAAATCACATGCTGGCTATGCCTAAATCAGAATGCCCTTTTTTCAGTATCCCCTTATTATCTAGTATAATTTCTGTCTCCAAATAAATTAGACTTTGCTAGAAAAGTCACTGAATATCTCTTTCTGTCTCCATTGCACAGTATTTGTAATAGAAAAGTCTTTCCTATTCTTATCAATAGCTTCCTCCTGAGTGCCTTTGTTCCAGGGTTATAAGGTTTAATGAAAGCTAATGCTTCAGGCAACCATTTACATCTCTCTTGAACACTACGGATTTTGGAGGCAGCCTTTTGAAAGAAGATGCTTTGTGCTGTAGTGACTAAATGAACAAAAGGAATTTCCTTTACAGATTAACAACTGCAGCACAGAGAAGATTACATCATGTCTGAGCAGTTCAACAGTAGTGTACAATGCTATGGGCTTGATAGGACAACAAGATTAGATGGGGAAATAATCCGATTTAGAATTACTCAAGTCTGCAATATTCAGTTCTGGATAGCCTATTGGGAAAAAAATCAAAACAAAAAACCTAATTAAAAAAAAAACAAACCAACCCCATGCCAAATAAAAAACAATCACAACACAAAAAAAACCCCAAGCCCAAACAGTAATGTACTGGCCTCCTCACAACTTATACAGAATACTCTTAAAGTGGCCAATTAACATGGAAATTTTCTCTTCAGCCTGGTACCAGTCAGTTTGGTTAACTTCTGCAATCCTTGCATCACAACATAAAGCGCATTATATCCCCCAGTTTTAAGGGACTCATTTAAATTTTTTAAGATGGTAATGAAGCACAGCCAAGTTCCTCACAGATTTTAGGACCCAGTTGTGCAGGGAGAAGCGTATTTCAGAAACCTGCTTTTTGCTCTTATCTTATGTAGCCTAGTAGGGAGGAACAGGGAGAGTCAGGATATAAGGGGGCTGAGGATCCCTTATTCATCTTTTAGTAGGCATTAACCCAGAATATCATAATGAAGAAGGTCTTATTAATTAAACATCAGTTGGATAGCTGAAGAGTTATTTGCACTGGAGGAGAAAAATCCAATTTCTTACAACAGCATGAGAAAAGCAATTGACTGTGGTGCTAATATCTGTTGATCTCTTTGTCTCATCAAGAAGATACATTCTTCAGTGAAGGATGGTAAAAATGATATCAAGATAATAAAGGTTGCCCAGCCAGACACTGAGATGTGATTATCAGTGTTAAATTGCAGAGCTATTACAAAATGGAATAGCACAAATGAGGGAGGAGTAACCATCTGTTGATATTGTTTCTGATAGAAAACTGAGAAGAAGGAGTTCATATGAATTGTTGGGAAAAAAAAACAGATAAATATGAATGAAACAGTTCTGTGATTTGGCATCCTTTTATTCCATGAATGAAATCCATTGATTTGCACCTTCATGAGAAAAGCCTTGAATGTGGCTGTGGTGTGGAGAGTGGTGACAAATGGCTGGAGTGTCACAAGGAGTGGGTGAGTGTAGTTGTCCCTTCAAGCAAAGAGAGAAATTTGGCATTTTGTCATTTAATTGTTAAGATGCTCTGGTATCAATGTCGTTCTGCTTGACAATTCCTGCGTGTGGTTCAGGGAACTTCATGTGTCAGGGCCTTTTTTTGCAGAAAGATTGCATGAAGTTTGGCTCCCTTCACTTTATGCTATTCTTCCAAATATCTCAGCAAGATTTGCACCACCATCAGCATATGCAAAACATGCCCCCAGTTTCCTGTCTGTCAAGCTACGACACTTTCTCCCATTATTTCAGACTCTTTGCAATATATTAAAAATTTTTAAAAAATCATGCAACAAATATTAATTCTCTCTTATAACAATGGAATATGATATGAGGTCTACAGGAGACTGAAGATTTAATGGACAAAGCTGACTGTTTCCCTTGTCTCTTTTACCTAAACTAAAGATGGATATTTTTCTCTGACTTTTCATAAATAGTAGAGTCTTAACTGGTTATTGGTACTGTCACTACATTGTTTAAATGTAGCTGATAACCTGCATTAAAGTCAGCAATTTTAGTGTTTTAAATGTTTAACTGAGAAAGGTCAGTGTGGAAAATTACATTTTAAAGAGGTTTTCTGTGATATACAGAAGTCCGTGCTGGAGCTATTCTCTTAAAATTCAGATCTTAAAAACCACTTCTCTATCCCAAATCTGCTCAGAGAAGTTTATAAACAACAACAAGTTAAAATCAGGTATTCACTTACAGCTTTGATAAAAACACCAACGTCAAAATTCAGTGGAAAAACAAGTAAAAAAAAAAACCTCAAAAAGGACCATTCAGTTAAAATCTCTACTGCAGTTACCTCAAAGCTGTTAGGTTCAAGCATGACAGAGTGAATTGATTCCTTCAACACCTGATATGGTGAAAAGCCAGCTCTATAAATAACAGTGGTATGAAGGTCAACATTTATATCCAATGTTCATTCACATTTACGTCTAAGAAATAAAGAATTTATTGAAAGAGCAGTTGGATATAAATTCCTAATCTCTGACATATTGCTATTATTCCCTCTCCAAAAAACATAAGTATAAAACTTCACGACTCCTGCTCTTGGTAAAAGACAGCTGGAAAGCCAAAAGCCAGAAATGCCTAATGAAGAAACCACCTTTGCCATCATAATTGATTGAGTTTTTTTTTTTTTATGTAACCTCTTGCCAACTCCATCACAAAAGTGCATCTGTCTAATAAACCTGGGTGTTATTAGACCAGGTCTTAGTGGACCAGGTTTTATTGGAAATTTTTTATTCCTGTCTTTCCCAAGGCCCTTGAAAGCTTCACAATGTAGATCAGAAATGTGTCAAAATTACTTTTTTTGGGGTTGATAATTTTTGGAGTTTTATTTCTTCCTTCCCTTCTTCCAGTCTCCATCTTAACCTCTTATTCAAAACAAACAAATCCAGGGATTTCAGTATCACTCTCAATGCAAACTACGCTACCAAAAATAATATGAAATGTTCTGGCATCTACAAAGCAGCTTATTTCAGCTCACAAACTTTCATCAAAATACTCTATTCATTTCCAAATATTGTTTTGAATTGAATGCCAAACATGCAAGTTTTGCCAATGTCTTGAATGAAAACAAAATGAGGGAAGGATGTCACAATGTTTCTCCCCCTTTTCCTCCATGGTAACTGAAAGTTCATAATAGTTTAGGAAGAAACAATAGTTTTAGTAGCTCAAATACGTTTTGCCAGTTTACTCATGGTGTCATGCCAGGGGTCTTCTGTCTCTCCTCTTGCACAGAAATTGCTAAAAGGTACTACAGACACAAGCCTTTTAGTTTCTCAATATCTTGAAAATAACAAGATTGGCAGACAGTTGACCCCTCACAGATGAACCCAAATTTAAGGTTAAAAAGCAATTCCCTGTACTCTGGGAAATGCTGTTTATCAAATCTAAGACCTACAACTGGCATTTCAGCTGACAACCTGATAGCTCTTTTCAAGATGATCTTTGTGAAATATAATGGAAAAATCCTTTAGGATGATGCAAGGTACATCTACCATGGTTTACTCTCATTGCCTCAAACTAATTGACTTGGTGCAGAAAATAAAATCCATTTTTCTGTCATTCTGCCTTGTCTCTTGAAAAGCTAAATCAGAGCATGCTAGATGGAGGCTGTTTGACATTCCTGACAGCACAGTTTGTATTGCATTCAGTCAGTCTCTTAATAATGCCATCAAAAAGTTCTAGGCCACCTAAGCTCTACCCATAGGAGGATCTAACAGACAATTTTTTCTTCATCAGCTAAATCAACATGGGACTTTACAGCCACATGAACCACAAACCAACAGCAGCCTATCATGCTGTGGAAGCCTTATCAAAGTTGCTGTAGCTTAAGTCCATTTTCTAGACCATAGCCTTCAAAGGAGCCCCTCCTGATCCGCTGGATTATACACACGCCTTTCACATGACAGCCTGAAAATCAAATGAAAAAGCAATGTCTGGTGAAAGAAGACATTCTAGAAGACTCTACCATTAAATCTGTGAGCATTTCTTTAAATAAGAGGCATTGGCATATTAAAAGTCCCTGAGAAATTTCATCTTTGCTTTTTTATATCAGTTTTGTATAGTTTTTTTCAACTTGAAAATTATGCTCATTGTAAGAACGACACAAAAAACAAGGTATAAAGACATATAGGTATAAACTGTCAATAACCCTGCATTTCAGAGTGTGGGTTTTTGTTTTTATTTTACCCTAACAGATCTGTGAAGCAAACACATTTAGAAACAAAAGCAGAGACGTGAGACCATTAAGGTATTGTGATCAAATTCCTAAGATTACCTGAACAGGTAGTTTTTAACTCTGTACATCATGGAAAGGAATAATGAAATGTATTTTCTACTGTTCTATACAAATACCCATATTCTTTAGTACTGAAAGAGTAATCAAGACCACACATAGTTTCTTTTGTACCACAGCTGTGCCTGCATCTTCAAGACCCCTTCAAAGTTTATTTTATTTAGCATTTTACACAAAAGAATTAATGTAAAGGTAGTAATAGAAAGCCTGGATTGCTCTGCTCTTTGATATATCAGGAGAGTGGTCATTGCTCTGCAGTAATGTGCAGAGTCCAGCAACGAGAACAAAGACAGTGGAGCCCCTGCAAGTTTTTCTAAAAAAAGCAGAGTTAATCCAAGCAAAATGCCAGATGCAGCACAGTTTGAAATGCAGCTTTATAAAGTCTGTTCATTCTGTGAGCTGTGCTGCTTTGCTGGTCTTTTCTGGACTGCAGGGCTCAAGCTTTGCCTTCCTTTTACAATTCACTAGATATTTTGAGCTTGGAAAATGCCACTTTTATTGTCTCTATCTTTCCCGTGTTTAGAAAAGGAAAGCTCCTCTTTTACATTGCTGTGAAAGGAAGAATTAATTTCCCAATTATTGTGTAGTACAGACAGAAAGTACTCGTTTCAAAGGGCAAAGAGAGACACCTTCCTGAAACTGGGGTGAAAACTATGCATCTCTGGGGCTACTTTTATTTTGCCCTGGATCCAACTGCAAACATTTCGTAGCAGAACCTTGTGCTCCTCCTCATTTGAAGGAGATGTGGGATGGGGAATAGGTCCTTGAACAAGTGAGGCACAGCTCGGGGATGAAGGGTGAGAAGTTGAGTTCAGTCATGTAGAAAAGTCCTTAACTCCACTGAAATTACCTGACCAAATCTGTTTGGTTTCTGCATGGCCACAGACCCTGCACACTGAATGGATGTGCAAGAGCTGAGACCTAAACCAATAAATAATACTGCTGTAGGGCCACTGTCAAGGAACACAGATAAAGTGAAGGACAAGAAAACCCATCCCAAGAAGGGTGAGAGAACCTTTTCTAAGCAGACACAACTCTATGATAAAATTTCATTTTATATTATTTCTTCTGATGAGCTGCAGTGCAGTCCTGGGCTCTGATGTGTCAAGGTTGTGAAAGCCTCAGTAATACATGAGATTCCCAGTGTGCAGCCCATGGTATAACAAATTAGCAGGGCTTCCACCAAAGTGTCAGTGACTGACAGGTGAGGGGTTGGGTGGTGACAGCACAGCGTAGCTGAAGCTGCTGCTCCACTGCCGGAACAGCTGAGCTCGGATTTTTCCTGCCTTAAAGAAAAGTGAATGCAGTCCACACTTCTCTTCCTGTTGGGCTCTTGATCACTCTCAGCACAGGGTGTGCCATGGAGGGATTCTCTCCATTTTAAGCAGAATGTGGCTAGTTTATTAAAACAAATGTGAGAAATTTACTTTGGAAACGTCAGAATTTAGTTAATGGACATTGAAGGCACATGTGGCTCTAATTCAGAGAAGGAGAGACTTGATATCTCAGCAGATTATGATGAGGGTGGGTAAGAACAAGCTCTCTCAAGTGTGAGGCACAAGAGCACCAGAGCAGCATCTCTACTGCAAGGGGAGGCAGGGGAGCCTCATGGGAGCCCCCAAAAGGTTTGACTAAATCCTCGTTGGTCTCTGCTGTGCTGTGCTACATTCAGCCAGGCATTTAGCTCTCTGTTTCTGGTGCTCTGTGTGGTAATGAAAGAGTGTTTGCAGAAGGGAAGAAGGGGGAAGAAAGGGTGAGAGAAGCTGCCAGAATTTCCTGCAGAGATCCAGGATGCCATCTGCCCAGGAGAAAAAGTTTCATCCTGATTTTGGAGATTTATGTGAAAAATCCCCTACCTTACTGCCTTTAGTCTCTGTCCATTATCTGGCCATGGTGGGAATCGCTCCTTCCTGCCACTGCCTTTGGAGTCTCTCTGCACTGCCTCAGCTCTGCTGCTGGAGTGTGGAGCCACCAGCTGGTGCCATGTGCCTTCTGCTCTGATGGAAAATTGAATTATCCCTCTGTCCTTCCCACAACTTTGCTATAGGTGACAATGTAAAGAAAAATACCTTGCATGACCTTGTGCCCATCCTCCAAGAGCCCCCCCAAGATAACAGACAGAGAAGCAGAAAGAATGTTTCCCTGTTAGGGATTATTGAATAAAGCTATTTTGAAATGTGACATCTATAGTGCAACAGTGGTCTTTGAATCATGGGGAGGGTTTCAGCAAAAGATGTTTAGAGTATGTCTGTTACAGTGGCATTGCAGTGAGGAATCAGAGGAGAGTGTAGCAATAGCTAAGGGAGTGCCTGATGCTGGTTAAGAGCACTTTTGTGTTGAAGGTGAAGTATTGATGTTGGCCTCAGTTTCCTCTTCTGTGAATTTAATACTTATTGGTTTCCTGAAGAACTGGACAGTATCTTGAGTACATTTTTATTATCTCCCGGCAGGTTTCATATACATGTTCTCCTGTGAAGTAAAGAAAACTGTGATTGGTCTGTATATCAGTGCTAGAAGAACAAACATTTTTTTCCCTTTATGGTACTCCTAAATTCAATAAATGGGAGGAGGGAAAAAAGAAAGATGAAGAAAAGATGAAGAGTAGAGGTTTTTTTACTTTACAACAATGAGTTCAAAGGCAGAATTCAGCATTATGACACACTAATGTGCAGTAGCCAGAAACCCATTGAATTGCATGTCTTGTCACACATAGCATTCACTGTGAAATCCATCACCTTTTCCTCTTCAACAGTCATTAGGAAGGTAGCCTGGGGGTTGCTGACACCACCTGCAAGGGTGAACCATCCCTGGTGGAAGTCAAGTGCCCCCAGGCCCCGAGCAGAGCACAGGCAGTGCTGCTGCACCTTGGGGTGTGACAGCTGCAAGGGAAAGCCTTCCTGTTAACAGAGGAAGGTGATGGCCTCAGTCCCTGACTGATAAAACCAGAACTGTAACTCATTTTCCATCCACATTGTGTTTGCAAGGTCTAGATCAAGCCAGTGCTCCCCAGTTCGTATAGCCCAGTAAATGGCCTGTGCCCCATGCCTGTGGTTTGAACTCCAGTATGGGATCCTCTGCCAGCAGTTTCTGGTGTGCTTAAACGTGCCAGGGTAGAGGCAGGAGCGAGGCTTGTAGAAGCTTCCAACCATTTCTGTGCTGCACTTTGTCACCCAAGACAAATGGTATTGTGTCCCTGCGTGAAAATAAAGCTCGGTGAAGAACTGATAACGCAGGGAAATGTTCAGCTTGTGCTGATTTCTCCTGCATTCTTTCCATTCCTTGGAAGCTGATCCAAACCCAGTGCTCCACTTAATTTACTTATTCCAGTTCTCTCTGTGGAGAACGAAAGAAGACTATTGCACAGTTTTAATCAAATGTGCTCAGTCTTGACCAAATATTAATGATGGAAGAGAAAAAAGTCAACTAGAAGGAAGTGTTTTCTTTGACAGCTATTTACACATACAGACAACACCAAAATCACTTCCAAATAGTCTCTTAAATGATACAGAGATAATTGCTTCCAAATTTCTTATATTAATAAAACCACATTATTGATAGTATCTTCTGTGATAGTATTGAATACCTGGGTTCAGTTGGATTTGTGAAGAGTGTGTGGATGGGTACAAAAAGCACTCGTAACATCAAAGAGCATAATGATCACACTTGATCACTATCACGCTTGATCAGGGCTAAGGAACTGACTTGGAGGTTTACTCTCTCTTTTCCTTTATCCAAGTTATTATTTTCTACCTCTGTGCTCAAACCATTGACGATATAGAGAGCATAAATCCTCTCTATCCTTCTTCTATTTCTATGTCTTTCTTCCTTTTTTCTTTTTTCTTTTTTTTTCCTTTCCTCTGGAGTTTTCCACTCACTCTGTTCTCTTCTGCTGTTGTTTTGTGAAATGCATAGGTGTGGGAGGGGGAAGACTTACCCATCAGGTACGCGTGCTGCCATCATCAGTGAATTTGCAGCACTGTCTTTGGACTGGGCAGACATTTCCAACCTCTCGTTGTCTTGTCATAGTTTGCAGATGTCTTCAGGCAAAGTCCTTTGAGCCATCATGTCAACTGATACACACTTCCTTCTTGGCATTAAATTTACTTGGACAGGGAGAATGTAATTTTTTTTACATGCAGTTGTACAGACAATAGTTATGTTTGTCTGCTGCATGCAAAGAAGGTTCCTGTTTACTACTACACCTCCAAACTTCCTGTTCTTTGTTGTGGACTTCTGAGACTAAGAACAACAGGGCAAAAAAGTGTTTGTGAAACACTGGCATTGAATGCCAGGGGAAAGCTTGTCACGGAGAGCACAGATAAAAGAAAGAAAGTTTTGAATTTCTTCTGAGATCTTTCACTATGAATAAAAGAATCCCAATAAGGTGATCTGTCTAGAATTTCAGAAAAACAACCGACTATTAAAAAGTAAAGAATCAGCTCTGAAAAGTTTATGATGGGGAGGGAGTAAACAGTGTCTACCAGGTATTGAGCCTGTCCTTGCTGTCAGGAAGCTCATCTGAATGCTCCCCCTCCCCTGAGCCCTGTGCTGTGGTGTCTCTCTCTGCCACAGAAGCCAGCAGGACCTCCTGCAGGAACAGGGCTCTCCTGGGCACAGCCCTGACAGCAAATCGAAATGAAGAGCAAAATCCAGCCATCTGCAAGCCAAGATCCTGACTGATGTAAAGATTACTGTGAATATTACCCTTCCCTGTGAGTGGAAATTTACTGTATGGCTATAGTGTATATATGTGTGTGTATCTATATCTATCTATATCTATCTTTATCATCTATCTATATCTATCTATATCTATATCTATATCTATCTATATCTATATCTATATCTATATCTATATCTATATCTATATCTATATCTATATTTATATCTATCTATATCTATATCTATGTCTGTATCTATATCTAAATCTATATCTATATCTACATCTATATCTATCTATATCTATATATCTATATCTAGATCATCTATATCTATATAATCTATATCTATATCTATATCATATATATATATCTACAGTAGATACTATAACCATATGTAATTTATAGCATAGTCTGTAAATACATTCACACACACTCCCAGATTAACACACACACGTGACATTCAATGACCCCAGCTCACAGAGTGTTCTCTCTTTAACCCTTTTTGCATTTGTGCTGTAGCCACACAGTGAGACACCCAAAATCTCGGTATTTTTATAGAAGGATGCATGAGATGGATGTTACAAATGTACACCTTATTTCCCATGAGCAAAACTTCATTATGGACAAAAATATTACTGTCTTAATACAGGTTCTTAGAGGAAAGATCTAGTAAGCCAAAAGACCATTTGTTCTCCGCCTCTGTATGGATCAGAAACACACCTGGGGAGGAAGTGAATCCCTGGGATTAAATCTAATGTACCTGAATAAGAATTTTTAAAGGATGGAATGGAATGGAATGGAATGGAATGGAATGGAATGGAATGGAGTAGACTAGACTAGACTAGACTAGACTAGACTAGAATAGAATAGAATAGAAGGCTGTGCATGCTCTAAATCTGTATCAGGACAGGTGAAATAAACTAGTAAGAAAAAAAAGTTTACATTAAAAAAACACACAGTTGTGTGAAACAATCATTGAATTTTTTTTAATGTTTCCTACAATCGAGAACCAGTGTGTTGGGCCCTGATAGTTTGGTATAGAGGCAAACCAGAGAGTGTGATCAATTCTAAAAAGCTACACTAGTGATCAAAATCTGACCTGAATTGATTTTGTTATAGAAATTTTGAGTGAAAGCAATATCTACCTCAATGAAATAACTAAAAAATTGCTGCTTATTTGTTCCACTGTGAGAAAGGAGAGGTGGAGGAACTCAAGCAGACGTTTTATTATCTTCTCAGCCATGCTATGAAATGCCATGTCACCCTATTTATACATTAAACAGCTGTTAGTAGAAATGGTTGCCAAAAATCCTGGCAGCACACAATTGCACTTAAATGTTTTAGACAGATTAGAATTCTATATGCTCATTATTCACCATTTTCTAATTTAAAAACTAAAAAAATCTTTTCTGTGTCCCATCTCAAGCACAAGGCTTTACAATTGCATGCTCTTGTCACTTCCAGCTTTCCCATCTGTTGCTGCAGAGCTATGATAAATGAAGTTTCAATGCGATCACAAAAGCAGGCTTATCATTTTGACACAAAACAAGACTTAGATAACAAAAAATAATTATAATGTGCTCTTGTTTTTGGAATGAAGAATTTTTGTGACTTCAGAGGGAGGTTTAAAGCATGAAAAAAAATGATGTGTCAGAAATTAAAAAAATAGCAATGAAAACTGAATTCCTTAGAACACATAAAGGAACAAATTTTTTGAAGGCAAAAATCTTCTATAATTTTTCGGATACACAAAGTAGATTTGGGACTTTTGTTTGATGTTTGACATTGAAATAGCACATCAGGTATGATCATGTATCTCAGGTGTTGCATTTCTGAGTTGATATAACAGATTCATTCAGTTTGATAAATAAGCTGTTAATATGTAATAATATGGATAGAGCAGTGTTGGAGAGTCTCTCCATGATGGAGTGAACTGAAATGATAAAAATGATATGAAATATCTTGAATGATGTCCATTAAAGGATGACATTTCTGCTCAGTGCCATGCCATGCTTGGTTTGACAGAGGAGTAAAAAAAGCTGATTAGGAGACTACATTTTCATGCCAAACTTGACCAACTTGTCTAACTTACTGCAACATCCTTCCAAAGATACCAGTAGGTTTACTTCATAATTTGTATTTGTACTAAGGCATATAATTTGAGAAGATAAACAAAATCTGCTGTAAAATCTTCTTGTGATGGGATGTATCACATTAGCCAGCATACAGATGGCCTTTTTTTCACTCGAGGGGGAGGAGAGTTAAATGAAAAGAAGATGGCCAGTAGGCATCACTTTAACTGCTACGCAGACTCTACAAATGACAACAATTTATTTCTAACAGTAGTTAAAGGAGCTCCTGCTCCAGACTTAGATTTTTTTTTTTAATTTTAAAACTCGATTTTTAAAAAATATATTTAATTATTTTGAAAAAAAAATATATATTATTCAGTCTTTCAGTTTTTGTGGAGTCTCACCTTTCCTCCTCCCCAGCGATTCATTACTCCTTTCTCAAAACGTGATTTGTTTCTGGTCACCATCCAGCCTCATCTGTTAGATCAGACACTTCCACCAAGAGAAACATTCCCCTTCTGTGGACATCTGCAGAATATCATCAGATCTGTTCTTTTCACTTTCGCATTTCTGAAACAGATTGCCTCTCTCCCTCCGCCGGGCTCCCCGGATTTAAGCACCTCGTGGTGCAGTCCATTCCAGGGATGAGTCATTTACAAAAGCAGAGATGTGCAGAAGCAATCCTCTTGGCCACGGCCAGTGACTGTACCAATGTGGCAGAACTGCATCTGTTCCATCACATTTAAGCCCACACAGGACCAGTAAAGTTTGGCAAGCGTTTGTCCTTAGGATGTGAGTGCTGAAACAGTGGGCCACGCACCGGAACGGGAGTTGTTTGAGCCGAGGGAGCTGCAAGCCTGAGGAGCACACATGTTAAATGTTGGGTTTAGAGAACACTTGTCCCTCGTGACAAGAGGCTACAATGCTAAAATTGGCTGACAAGTGCCATTTTCAGTCAATTATGCTAGGAATTTTTTTATTATGGCAATTGAGAAGAAATGAGTTTTAAACAGTGATGAAGTCAAAGAGAGGAGATAACTGGACTCAAGAGATTTGGTGTTTTAGATGAATAAAAGAGACTACCACTTACATGTACTGCTTTTCATCTTCAAGAAATCCCAATCATTTTTCAGGACCAATAGGCTGATATGAGCTGCAGACAAACAAAATTTCATGCACTACTGACACGCAGCAATCTCTGAATGACATTTGGCAGATGGCAGACTATAGCCAGCAAATGCACAGAACAATAAACCAAAAAGTTAACAGACCTAACAAAATCTTTCCCAGGAATCTGCTCAGTGTTTTGAATGAATATGTGCATTATTCAACAGAGCTGGCAAACGCCATCCAACAGGGAGCTGCATTTAGAGGCAAGAACTGTCATGTGTCCCCAAAAAGTATTTCAGTCTCTTATGCACATGTAGGTGACCATCTCCATATAAAAGAAAAATATACTGATTTTATTTATTCTGACTGCACTTTCTGGCTAAAATATAGATTGTATTCTTCCTGTCCCCCCCGCCATGCCCCCCACCCCATCCTGCCCTATTTAAGTTCTTCTCTCCAAGATTTATTTTCTTTTCACAGAAAAAGAAAAACCCCTTAGTGAAAATATTAAAACTTCAGCTTTCTGCAGAACTTCTGATGGTTTGTGCAGAGTTTCTACATGGTTTTGAAACATGCTTGTGCTCCAAATTTAAAGCAGATTCATGTGCTAGTCATGATCTTAGTTATCTGAGGTTGTAATGCAAATTCTGGACATTAGACCAAACTGTGCCAGAAATATTAAATTTCTTTGTCTGCATTACTAAATTAGGTGATCTAAGTTGATTTTAAAAAGGTGATAAAAGTTAATTTATCCATAATGACACTTTCAAGCTGTGTTTTATCATTGAAAATAGCTGCATGATTCCAGTGTATTAAGCTAGAATGTACTGCCAAGATATCTATCGTCAATCATCTAATTCAAATTTTCTTTTATCTTTAAAAGAAATAGCTTTTACACTTTTACCAAAAGTTTCAAGTTGATTCTATTGTTCTATTGATTCTATTGCACTGTGATTTCCAGAAACAAACAGCTCCCACTTGCATTTTGCTAAGTCCTGTACAAATACTGTAGCTAAAGTCTAACTGAACTGAGAGGTTTGTGGTGAAGTCTACAGACTTATTTTCTTATATCATTATGGCTACTCAGCTGTGAAATCCAGCATGGACTGGATTCTTAAATTCTGGGCAAATCAATATTTATAATCAGTGGATTAATACAAGTATAGATTCGAGAAGAACAACTAAAGGAAAAAGCAATGTGGAGAAAACTTGTCACTGCTTTCCATTCCCTAACAATATCTTCCATTTATTTTCCCTGTTTGTCATGTCTGTTATTCTAAGCTATGGTTATGTTTCAAGTGTCCTGCCTCCCCTGGCAGCATCTGACCCACGAGGATCTCAGTCCCCTGCCACCTCCCCAAGCCTCAGCTGCTGGTGACAAAACACTGCTGGGAACTGTGGCTCACACCTTAGAGGACACTGCTAAAGAGTTCAAAGAGCCTTGAGAAATTTCACAGGCCAGAGCCAGACAAAGGAGGAGTAACATTGTGAGACAGAGAAAACTAGCACCTACAGGATTTAAGGTTTAAAAATCGCACCAAGAGAAGGCATTAAATTAAATTTAAAAAAAAAAAACAAAACAAACCAGAGAGTTGCAACGTGGCAACTCAGCACTGGCAGGCTGTGTTCGGAGAGGGGTGTAACTCAGACATCTCTTCTGCATTCTCCGCATTTATAATGACCTATTACTCAGAGATGATCAGCAGAACAAGAGGTGATAGCATTTTACTTCTGATTGGACTTTTTGAACGTTTGAAATTGAGAGCAGGTCATGGGTTTGTCTCCAAGATTCAGGAGAAATTCATGGGGTTGTCTGCACCTGCAATATAGAAATAATAATTTGTTAATGAGTCTGCAATAGAACAACTTAACAGGTTGTCAGAATTCAAAATGCATAAAAACAAAGCAAAAGATGAAAATAAGTCTGGTGATCTTTGAGAGACTTTCAAAGGAGTGCCAACATAAAACTATGCTTTGGTCAACCTTCCTCACTGACTTGGCTGTAGCTAATGAGTCAAAGCTAAGGGGTAATTAATTTAGGAAGCTGGGGTTCCTCCAGAGATTGCTATGATTATAATTGACCCAGGAGCTGTTTCAGTACAGTTTTCTCACAGTCATGATGCAAAGCTTTTTCAGGGCTCTGCACATCCACTACGATGTAGACTGGGCACTCACAGCTTCTGCTGACACTGTAGAATGTGCTAAAGGCAAAGCAACCTGGAAATGAGCAGTGGAAGTAAGAGATCTGAATGCCAAGGAGGAAAATGGCAATGGGCAAGAGGAGGTGGAATCAGGAAAATGAAAGGAGCAGAAAGAGGAGTAAGGAAGGAAAATAAATAGCAAATGAGGAGGGAAGCTGAGGAAAATACAGTTCCCAAATTCTAGTTCAGCTTTCAGAATGTGTTTCCTGAGACCTGCTGTCTTTGTGGCGGTCCTACAACCCAAATGTTTAACTGAGAGCTTAAGACTTGTATTGCTGGAGGGCTAATGCTGCAGTTGTGCAAATATTTTGTTTCAGTGAGGACAATTCTGTCAGTTCAAAATAAGCAGAAATAGATTTTGATTCAAGGTTTAAAAAAGGGTTTTTAAAAATTACTTTAAAAATCACATAAAACGGTGCTTCATTCACGTTTGCTAAGTGAAATGTTATAAATTTTAAAATTCAATCTACTATATGTTAGAAAGATCTATTTTCTATATAATATGTATTTTGTATGTTTCAGTATTGCTGAATACATTTCTCTTCTGAAAGAAATAAAATATGAAACACTGCATCCATATCTAAAATAGTTTCAGGAAAAGATCCCTAGATCTAACCCTAAAGTAGAAAGACCTGCTTTGTACCAAGCTGAGAGAAAACAAGCTGAGTATAGTCTATCCTAGAAAAAAATTGTATTAGTACTATTTGAATTACACAAACACTTCCCTTTGCTGTGCAGTTTGTCACTGCCACTCCAGATCTATGCATTCACACAGTTAAACCTTTATGGGTCTTATTTTCCTTTTGGTTACTTCAAAGTAAATGATTTCTACTTACAGATCAAGAGGCACCTCTATGCCTGCGTAATTGCATCCAAAAAAATTTACAAAGTAGAGTAACCACTCTATATCAGTACAATATTGCATGCCCCACTTTTAAATAGCTACATTGGATGAACCTTTCCAGTGTACATAAGAATAAAGTATGTAATGAAAGTATCCCTGTTCAAGTAGTGTTTCACTTGCAGATAACTTTCTAGAGAAGGTTAGATTATTTTGGTGATTATTTAGAGCCTTAAACTTCAAATATTGTATTAACATAAAAATGGTACAGCAGTTTTGTATAAATTCTCTTAAAAGCACATTCCAGAGGCATATTTAGGTCATGTTACATATTCAAACAGAAGGTTTAGTAATAACGATAACTATTTAAATATAGATCACCACATTTACAGCTATCCTTCTGTTTAAATTTCCTTCTCTTACTGTACTCTATTCGATGCAAAAAGCTGAAAAAGTCATCCACAGCTGTTCTTTATCTCTTTAGTGTCACTCTGAATAACATTAGTTGAAATCCCAGTCTAAGACACCGAGAAGGTATTTTTCCAATGGATTACATTTTCAGATCTTCAAAATCTGCATTAGAAGAATTACATAAATTCCCAGCCTCATTAGTTTATAATCTAAATAGACACAGAAAAGTATGCCTGCATGGTGGATAACATGATGGCTAACAAGCACATTTACAGATTACTGAAACGAAACATATTTCCTTTTCAAAATTTTCACTAAAAAGCATTAGGCAGGTAAGTAGATGCCTTAATACTTTCAACACTTGGGCAGGCATTGAAATAACTGGTGGGAAAGATGTCCCAAAAATCAGCACCTGACAATAGAAACAGCCCCATATGAGCAGCCTGCAAGACAAACATGAGCCTTACACTGCTGGTGAACATTGTGCTTACAATATTGTAGTTTGCCTCTGCCACAAAATTGCATTTTCGTTGCGTGTTTCTTGGATAATTGCTTTGTATAGCATAAAATTCCATTGACATGTCACAGGATATTGTCAGATGTAGCTGTTAGAGGCTGTTCTCAAGAGATGTCTCCTTCAGAATCATTATATTTGTATTTTAGCACTTCTTAGAGGAGTGAAGTGTCATAATATTTAGTAATCACTTAGTCATTATCATAATAGGCACGGAACATGGGATGGCTGATAACATACAGAGAACTGTGAGGCACTATTGCACATGTGATGGTTTAGAAACAGTGACTTGCTGAGATAATATATCCCCTTGGTATTTTTTCTTTAAATAGACAGAATTATCAAAAAACAAAGACTGTATTTTATGGAAATTGAAGTACAGATGATCAGCTTTGTCCAAAGAGGAGGATAGGAACAAGGTGCACAAGGAAAAAAAATAAAAACTTTATAAAAGTCCAAAAATTCAGACTATCTAGAGAAGGTAGATTTTAGTTTCTTAATTAAGTGTTGTGGCCAAAGTACAACAAAAAAAACTGCTGCCAAATTCTCAGTCAAGCATGCTACATCCAGGGTTGGTTGTAGCACCCCACACAAATTCCAGGCATGAGTGGTCTATGAATTAACTTGACCAGTGGCTTGACCAGTTTTCAGTTTGGTTTTTTGTTTTTTTTTTAATGGATTGATAATTTCAGTGGTTTCCTCAAAGACTTTTCCCAGTCTTTGCTTTTGGTAGTGACAATTCAAAACAAACTGTGTTGAAGGGAAGGCTACTAGGAGAAGTCAGAGGCACAAAGAAGCTCTAAAATATGGATAACAGCTCTGTGGGTAGCTCCTGTAAAGGAGAAAACAGAGTTAATGTGCATCAGATTAAAAGGCAACAGCTGACATATGGCAATCAACTAAAGAAAAAGATTGTAAATGTTTGCCTGCGTAACAGTGACACAAAACAGAATATATAGAACAGCTGAAGGTTAGAATAGTGAGTGGTTTCTGTATGAATTATACCAGGATTTTAACAACAGTTTTCAGAGTTTTCTGGAGTCTGAGAAAACTCAGTTTTCTAACATACTAAGAAATGTTAGCATTAAATAAGATATCCTCAAAGACTTAGGTAATTAGCATTTTAATTGGTAAACCAGTACAAAATCTATGGTCTGAACTGTTAAAAACAATTTTTCATTCAAGTGAACCAGTCACAAACTAAACTCTTCCAGTAACAGTTATTGGTTGGATAAAATAATTGCTTTAATGCTGGTGGCATGGCAACAGATCTGCAAATTCTGCAATACAGCTTTATTTATAAGTGAGTTTTTTCTCCATATATTCATGTTCAGTATAGGCTGGATGGGTTACTGATGTGCTTTCTCCAGAGTAGTCAACACTTAAGGCCAATGGGTCAAATTTCAGAGCTTAATCTAATTGAATGGATAAGCCATTTAAGCTGGTTTGCATAAATCTTTCTTCAAGTTTTTTATGTGCTTGCCACACCCATTCACACATGGCCATTGCTCTACACACAATCTGCCCAGAACTTCTTGATTTGCCACATCAGAGCAGGCACTAAATCTAAGACAACATACCTTAGTGTGGTAGGAAATTATTAAAGGGGAGAACATGAAGAATGTAAAGTAAAGGTTAATGTTTGATATACCAGACCCCACAGTGTACACTCAGTTTGTGTTTAGCCCCTTGGTTTAAAAATGGGTACGATATTATGCTATTTCTGATTGCCTGTAAATGGGCAGAGCTAAGGTAGAGCAGACTTGACTTACGCAGGAACCCTGAACTGGATGCAGCAGAAACGATGGGTTGCATGATCTTTATTCACTCAGCTCTGAGGGCAGGATTGTTCTAGTGATAGATAATCTTAAATCCATGAGAATCTATTTGCAAATTATTATAAAGAATTCTTTGTATTGTAATTTATTATATATTATATCCAAAGTAATATAGAAAAAATATTAAACCCAAGGTGATTGACTTTCTTTGGTCTCAGTAGCAAGGCTCATTATATTGAGGAATTTTGTCACTATCCATTTGCATGATGACTAAAGATTAAAAACAGCATTAAACTGGCATAGATTATGTGGATCAGACAGTGACATTATACTGTCATGTAAAAGTGCCTCTATTGCAGTCACAGGAAAAGCTAACCAAAGCTCTTTGTGTTATCCACAGCTCTAGAATTTCACAGAAATAACAACAATGTAGTTTTATCCAAACAAGTTTTGATTAGCCAGTGCTTCTGCAAAGAGCTGGTGCTGCAGCAGTGGGGAGCTCAGCATATTTTGGTGACAATCCCTGTCTGAAAAGTTGGGTTTCTACTTACCTTGCTCCTAAGCAGGTGCAGAGAGCTGCAGCCGGAACAAAACCCACATGGTGCCGGGTTTAGTTGTGCTGTAGACACAATAGAAATTGCATTTGAGAAACTGTGAATCTTTGGTAAAATTATCTTGAAGACACTTATATAATTTTAATTAGGGTGTCTCAGAGTCGCTGGAGGCAGACACTGATCTGCAGACTGAAGCAGGCAAGTCTAGCCTGTTCTCCACCACATATGAAGACAAGAACAGGATGGAGGAGGTGGTACAAATACCTCTCAAAAAGAATTCCTGTCAGCGGATTTTGGGGAAGGCGTGGGAAGTTCATCATTTCAGCGGACAGCATGTTAGGAGTTGAGGAAGAACTGCACCACACTTCTGTGAAGTGTCATCCTGTGTTTCACTATCTTTGCTGGTGAGAACCTGGGACAGGATGCAGCAAGAGCTGAGGAGATCTTTATTGCTTGTACCAAGTGTGGTGCAAAGGTCTCCGAGCAAGCAGAAAAGTAAATTGCAATTCTTGGGGAGGACCCTGAAGTGCTGCAGGGGGGTTCTGGTCTCCCTCCCTAACACACACTTTTTCCAAAAGCATCTAAGAATGCTGCACAAGGAATTCAGTTCTGATCGTGGCGTTTTCAGACATGGCAGCTGGACCTTGCAAAGCAGTAATTTTGGGGCGGGCTGTGTGTTTGTGTGTCTGTGTGTGTGTGGTGAACATTCTCAGATGTCTTCTGACTTCGGGTTGATGTACCTCAAAAGAATGTGAAGCTCTTATTCCCTTCTCATCCTCAGAGAGTCTCTCTCTTCTCTTGAGGTTAAACATATAACAGACAAGTTGTATAATATGCCCACAATAGTAATTCTTGACACGTTTTGAGCATGTCTGGATACAAGATATGTTAAACCATATGGAAAGAAGAGATGTTGCAATTTTTTAGGGGTTTTTGTTTTTGACAAAACTGAATTTTTTGCTCACTGAACTTTGTTTTAATACCTCCATTTTGTTAGGACCACTTCAGTATCTTATTTATAAGCTATTTATGAACTCTGCCACAGCTTCTTCTTTCCAAGGTATGAAAATACTTCTTCAACAAAGCCTATCAACAAGCAGAAATGTAATGAAAAGGAGCTGATTTAGGTGAGAACTTTTTGGCTTTAGGCAGTGTACCCGCTAATCTCAGTGTTTTTGTAATGATGTCAGCTGTGGAGGGAATACTTTCTATTAATGCACCATTCTTCACAATATGCATTATCTGTGAAAGACATCTCTAGGTTCATCTTCATACCCAAGAGACCACATTGTTTTATGGAGACAGTACAATTTCTGAAGTGCTGGGATTTGTTCAGGCACTGCCCTTGGAAAATGACCCTACTACAAACAAAAGTTATTTTTATCTTGAAAACCAAGAATGAATATCTAAACATTCAGAGTAAGGAGTTAGAAATTTTGCTACAGATGTTGGCTCGGACCAGAGGACCTTGGGACTGAGCTCCTCTCCCTTTCCTGATATCCAAGTGAGACCCGCAGTCTGGTTTTCACTGCAGAAATAGAGGGAATTGAGATGCTCTAATACACTATTTTTGTTCTTCCCTTAGCTCTATAACTTATCGGTATTTAATAAGCAGCTGAATCTTCCCAGCTCTTCTCACATTTCTCACTCTTTATAAATTTATACAATTAAACATACACAAGGATCTTCAATTGGGGCATCTCCTCAGCTTTCCTGTGTTTGAACCTATTGTCTCTCACAGGCTTCCTAGTAAGAGGTAGAGGTAGTTGTTTCAAAAAACCTGCATTACAGCATAGAGGTGCCTGCATTTGTGTATCTGAAGTGATTGAATATTGGTCTTGTTTTTTGCCAGCACGGGTAATGCGGAACAGGGAATGACTGTAGTGTAGTTGGCCCCATAGTAACACACTTCTGAGGGAAGTGACACAAATCCATGTCAGAAATGGTGGCAGAACTTCACCACATGATTAACTTACTTATTTAAATTATTGTTATTAACTGCTTTTATTTCAGCTAATAAAAATTGTACTGACCTTACCTGACATGTCTTTTTGAATTAATTATTATTCCTGTGACTGCATAACCTATAAAATCAAGTATGGAAAAAACATTTAAGATTTCCCTCTCCATTATTTACTATAAACCTTAATGAAAATTAGAATCAAAAGACATCTCATGTTCCTATTGACTTATGACAGCAAACAGTTGTATGTTTGCAGCTTGCTTTTGAAAGGGCAGAAGAGAAACAGAAGATCTTTGTAATAAGGAAGCTGGTTTCCAAAATATTGATTACAGGTAACAGGAATATCATTCAAACAACAAGGTCACTTGTACTTTAGTGATCCCTTTTGAAAGGTTTACATCAGAATCCTCCTCTTTCACACTGGAAAGGGATATAAAACTTTTCAAAGACCGATGTCTCTTTCTTCGGTGGAACTCCTCAAACCTTGTCCTGAAACCTGCACCCAGGCAGAGTTTTTAATTTAGTCAATGCAAGTCACATGGATGTATAAGTGTAGTTTTAGATGTCCACAGTGTAAGCATGTGCAGATCACTCCATCCTTGGGTGCACGAGACCCACCAGAAGAGCTGCGGGATGGTGAAACCCTCATACAAGTGACACTGCTGGTTAGTGGGCAGAGCAGCGATTTTTGTTTTCTTTCAAATGGCATGGAATTAGGGCAGGAAATATTGAATCAAGCTGGATCATATTTGAACCATTATTTGTTGATCTACTGTTCTCACCAGAACACAGGCAGGAATATCTGTCACAGACCCGGATGAATGCATTGCATTGGTTTCCTGAAATAAACTGTAACTGCAAAAGATCTGCATTATTTTAGGGGAAAACATACCTCGAATATTTCAAAAGTGTGAAGTAAATACATGCTACAGAAGAATTAAGCCCTGTGGAGTTGAAAAATGTAACACTAGAGATCACAGCTTCCCTGGAGAGCGTGTCTCTTTTCTGGCCAGGCACAGGCAAAAACAGAAGGGAAAAGACTAGAAGAAATAAAGCTGAAACACTGCTGAACATCTTTTTCTTCCATTTATGTGATCTATCTCAATTGCTTTCAGAAATTCTAAGCCAGAATGAACATACTTTTCTGAAATGGAACACCAGAAAAAAATATCCAGGCTCTAAGGGTGCTGTTTTTCTCTAATAAAAGCCAATGTCCCTTGGCATTCTCATCACTAAAATGTCACAGTGTAGAGCTGTGTATTAAAAGTGTCTTTCCCAACTTAAATGTAAAGGGTCAGTTCTAAAAAGAAAAAAAAAAAAAAACAAAAAAACCCCATGCTGTGAAATTGCTCAGGACTGGAGACAGAGGTTTAAAAGAGCTCTCAGAAAGTTTAACTCAGTATTCATGTGGAAGTGAGGGGCCAAATCTGAAGTTTTGTTTAGGTGCTGAAACTTGAAATGAAATTGATTTGTAACTTGAAATTACCAATGTATAAAGTTAAATTGTGCAATATACAAAGTGTTCCTTCTTCTGCAGGCAAACATGAATAGTACTTTGCTCTCCTGGATTAGAATATTACATTTCATTTTTTCGTCTGCATCACCACGTCTGGTAGCTTTGGCTTTGAGACTGCTGAGCTGGGTCTGGCTCGGGGCTGTACCACTGTCCCTGCTCATGGATTAACCTCTCCCCAGAAAGCTCATTCTGTGGAAGGGACACCTCCAGCCCTTGGCATTTGTGCAGCCAGGAAAGGTCCTTCCCTCCAGCGACACAGTCATTCTCAGGATCCCCAGGCACATTTAATAGTGATGTTTGAAGGAAAGATATTGCTGTTAGCCATAATAACTTGAATGAGTGAATTGCCAATGTTCATCAGCCTGTGAAGTCTACTGATATTTTTCAATTAAAAGAGAGGCAGAGGGTTCAATGAATTTAAATTATTTGAAATGAATGACATAAATGCCTTTCAAATCAAGTAACTACATTCCTGAGACTGGTGTTTTTTCAGTCCTATGCCAAACGGAGCAAAGACAACTAGTTTTAAAAGGTACTCTACATCCCTCTGTAATTCTATTCCCTTTGTGTAGGATTTATCTACAGTATGGATTTATCTTTAAACTTCTAAGAGTTACGGCTGAAACAATTTATTGATGAAATGAGGGTCCCTGGAAGGTCAGTAGCTAACTATTTCAAAAAAACATTAAAAAGCTTGCTTTTTACTATCCTTACCTCTTCCAAAATATCCATGATTTAACACATTAATTTGGAAATTATTCATAAATAGAAGCTGTCACTTGGAGAAGAAGTCCAGATTAGGGCCCAGGTTAGGGACAAGCTGATCGAGGAGGTGCCATCCCTGCTCACGGCAAGGAGGTTGGAACGAGAAGATCTTTAGTGTCCCTTCCAACCCAAACCTTTCTATGACTGATTCTGACACTGGGTTTGGTGAGCTACTGTGTTAGACAGCAGCAATGTTAAATTCCTGCAGGTGTCCCAAACGTGCTGGTTTTCCTTAAAAATAGAGCAGCCCAGCCAGTGCAAGAAGTGCACTGTGCTTTGTCAGTTTGAACACAATATCAGTTTGAGTCACGTCCTTGAAGAGAGGATTCTCCCTACAGGAAACTGTGTGGTGAATACGCAATTTCTTCTAAAGAATTTTACAGCATGATTTAGATTAAGTGTTACACATCATTAATATTTGTCCAAACATATAGCTCTTGCCCTTCAGCAGAATGACGGAGAGGTATCTTGTAGGAGATCTGCCCAAGGTAGAAGATCAAGTTCTGGGCTGTAAACTCTAAATTAACAATCAACAACGTGCTAGAGATGTACTCAGCAGGTTCAAGGAAAAGTCAGGAGCTGCAAGTACTAACCACTCCTATCTTCTGCAAATTTTTAAGTTTAAATTGGGAAAGAAGAGTATATTCTCACATGTCACTCTTGCAAGATAGTCACAGTAGTTCTATTCTCTGCCTTTTTACAGCAGCATCTCAAAGAAAGGATATAACATTTAAGTAATTTATTTGTGCTTACTCTGAATGATCTTTCAATGATTGCTCTGCTTAGGAGAATTCCTTCTCAGGGAAGCAAGTGCTTTAAAAAATACAGAGATCTATATAATCTGCAGAATATATAATATTTGTCTCTGCTCATTGAACTGTTACTGTAAGAATGATTTCTTTCTGCAGAAAGATGAAACTGCATATCAACTGAAATTCCACTTGACAGTTATCAACTGAAATTCCACTTGACAGTGGAGGCAAGGAAATACCTGTCATCTGAACCACTCAGTTTGAAACATTAAATTATTCCCATCATCTGGAAAATAATTCCAAAATTCTCAGATTGTAGGCAGAGTTTACTACTGGAGCAGCAAATTGCTTTTGTCCTAAGAAGCCATTAAACTCCTGGGTATTTAAAGCATTTTCCCTCTCCTTGCTGCTGTGACAGTGCAGGACAATCAACAGAACAGCCTGACAAAGGGACAGGTGAACACAAAACCCAGGTCATACTGGGCTGGGAGTTTAAGATCAGTTTGAAAGTTCAAAGATTTAGGAGCAAATTCAGGATATTTTTATAGTGACATTCCCACAGACCCCTCAGGTATGTGTCTGGTAAAGTTGGCTGTCATTTTCATTATTACTGAGATTTGCTGGCTGACATTGTGAAAAGGGAGTTGATATGAATACAAAGGACTAGGAATAGTCTTACACAAAAGAGCAGGTAGAGCCATAATTAGGGTGAATTTTTGGATGTGAGTCTGCTTGATACAAGCTCCATTGCTCAACCTGTAGACACAATGAAAGCTGCAGACATGAGCAGCTCATGGACCGTGGAAAAACCTTTCTATCAAAAGATTATTGGGAGAGAAAAATGGATGGAAAGAAAGAAATCTGAAAGAATTACTGAGAAAAGAAAACACTCCTTGTTCTTACTTCCCTCCTGGCTTCAGTGATATAATAGTGAAAACTTCAAGACTGCTTTTAAAGCACTCCACTGTATGTCTATGGTCTTCATTTGATTTGTTAATTTTATGTTTTTCTGCAGCTATAGTTTCTAGTTTTCTTCCATAATATTAGCCAGAAATCAGTTTTGCATTTTAACCATTTAAAAATTCCTGAAACAATGTCTTTTCCAGAATCTGTAAACAATGGAAGATATGTTCCCCAGCTTCCATTGTTCATGGGAAACGCATCAGTAGATGTTAGAACTTCTTTACATACAATTTATATTACTTCTTCTCTCCCATCATGTACAGGGATAAAAATGAGCTTTGACTCTCTTTGGGGTATACACAGGCTCACAAAGACAGCTACATTTTTTGTGTCTAAGCTAAATACTGAGGGAGTGACAATACTGATGGTTTTAAAAATTTGTCTCTTTTGGGGGTGGTAGAGAAATGAACTTACCAAGGATGTCATAGACACCTTTTGAAAATATTTCTGTACAGATGGAGATGGGTAGCTTGGTTTTTGTTGTTTTTCTTTTTGTTGGTGGTGTTTATGGGTCCTTTTTGTCAGAGATCATAAACTTGCCGTATGTTTTTGTATAACTTTCTGAAAAATCAGTCGGCATTATATGTATTTAGCAAAATGTAATTAATAAGATTGAATATCAAAAAATAATACTTGTTCTTCATACAGAACAATATTTGCTCTTAGTACAGAACACATTAACACATAGAAACTTCACAAAATCCATGAAAATCTGTCTCTTTCTGTAACAGCTGCTCTGACTACACAAGAGAAAACCTGTCAGTGTGTTCAGCAGACTGGGATTGTATGCCTCTATATTTTCATGTTGGCACATTTCTTCTGCTTATTTAACTGCTTAAATCTCTGGTATATTCTTATTAATAAGAAGGGTTTGAAAAATGTAGAAAACCCTGCATGTACAGTTCGACCTTTGGAACTGCAGACATGAGCACACAGCTGCCACCAACGTAAAACTAAAAGGAAAGGTGTTGGTAGAACAAAAAGTTGGCTAATGGTTTGGACACTTTTTCAGATATTTAAAGTAAAAGACAGATCATGCTCTGAAGAAAGCTATTGAATTTCTGTTCAGTAATGGAGAAACAATTTTTCAGGTTTCTGTAGATGGGGTTCTCACCTAATCTGCAGCCATGAGATCACCACCAGATCAGCAAGGTGTGGTTTGCAGTGAATTTTATGGACAAGTGCAGTGCAGCAGCTGAGGTGCTGACATTAGGGCAGGGGTGGTTCCTCTTGGGCTTTTTTACCTAGAGTAGAAGATATTATGAGGTGTACATATTACAGTGTAAATATTCAGATCCACTGTTCCATGAGCTTAAATTCAAAAACTGACAATTTTTCATGTTGTTTTATATAATGAAAAGTAGTTTCTAAATAGCTCTTTGGAAATTTTTCCTAAGTGAATATGAGAAATCCTCACAGCAGTTTAGTCATCTGGCCTGCAATTGACCATTCTTTTAAGAGATGTTAACTGACAGACAATCATTCCAATTGTCAGAATTTGCTTCTGGGAACGTGCTTATGTACCCTATTGAATTCAACAGGAACTCCATTTGTGAGACAAAAAATGGCTTTTGTCATACTGTGAAATTAGGCTAAAATTACTCCATGAAATTCCAGGTCTTCTTTAAAAACATTTTCCTACTTTGTAGGCATTTAAAAAATATTTTCTTCCAATTAAACAGCACAGATTAAAGGGCAGATTTCTTACAGGCAAGATTTTATCCTATATAAGTACAAAATGCTATTATCAACTTTCATGTATTTATATTCTACAAATCTCCTCTATATTTTCCAAAGTCACGCAATCTAATCAAGTCTAATCTACCTTGTTCATGTCCTTCCATTATTCCTGGAATGAGAAAATACTTAGAAATTGCCTTTGTCTTTCAACCATGACATAGTTCTTTGGTGAGTCGGTTTAGTTTATTTTTTAATACTGTCACTATCTACCACTTCCATTCTTCTCTGGTAGGGATTAATCAATCTCAGCTTAATAAAAATGTATCTTTCCACATGGTTTCCCTAAAGCATTCATATAAAGTATGATCACTTTTGAAACAACTTTTTAAAAGTTTCTATCTTTTCAGAGGTTTTATGATATAAAGCTTTTTCTTCTGCAGGGTAGAGATTAACTGTTCTGATAGGAACTCAGCAAAAGTCAGAAGATATTCCTTTCTGAGACAAAATGCAATGGATTTCCTCGCACCTCCCAGTGGGAAGATGCAGGTCCTGTCTCAAATCTAGTTCAGTATTTAGTTGAATTCGAAGCTCAAATCAGCACTTTCTCATATTTGCCTGTTTTCAGTACTTCATGCTTCTAGCTTTTGACCTAGTCTGGGCCCCGTGTACCATTTAACATCTGCTCACACAGATCTTTGGCATCTGTATTGTGGCTTCTTGATTTGTGTCTATTCTAGACATTGTGTCTATTCATCTTGACTATTTTCACAGTGTTTGTGCAAAGAAATACATTTAGCATTCTCCAGAAATGCCCCAAGAAAGCCAAAGATAATTTCAGTGGTTTTTTCCTGTGAATTACATCTTGCTATGAACAATGATTGATCATGTAGCTCTTATTGAAAGGTAAGTTATTTGCAGCATAACTTGAGAAGTAACTCTGAAACCATTAGAATGACTTGCAAAGTAAACTTTATTACAAATGCCTGAATTATCCCCAGTATATAAGGAAGCTCCTGGCTTCTGCAAAATTGTTCATGTAAGGGATCACTCACCAAACAATGTCAAAGCTTAATAACGCAATGCACTATTTAACACATGAAATGATCCTGCTTCTATTATTCCTTGAAGGTTAATTAAGTTAATTTTGTTTGTTATTTTATTCTGGCATTTCATCAATCCATCAGGGTTGATTTTTATTTCATGTTACATCTTTATCTATTCCACCTAAATTTTTTTTTTGGGAGGTTAGCTTGTCTGATTGCAATCCAATTATTTAATCAGGAAAACAATGTACTGATAGCAAGTCTAGCTAATACCAACAGTGCCAGGGTAAGCTGAGGTAATAAATACAACCTCCACAAGAAAGAGAAACAAAGTCTCTCTGTCTTTTATTACCTATCACATCACTGAAAAAATATTTTAAAATGTTGAAGATTTGAGAATTTTTACTACATTTGCATTAAATGCATCTTTGCCATTTATTCCTAAATAAATATTGTGTCTGAGTTTGGGGGGAGGTGCTTTGTACACTATATCTCTAGGACATACTTCATGAAAATAATGGGTAAGATAAAATCCTCTTTTGCTTATTCATCCTCATCAAATCTAAATGAGAAATTGTTAATAGATTTCAGAGACCTCATAAAGCTCAGGAATAAAAATTCCCAATAAATAGAGTAGTAGAAATAGGAAGAGCAGAAAAGTACTCTAAAAACGATCTAGAAAAAATGTTTGATGTTTGGGTCATTTCAGTGACTGATGGCTACTGAAAGAAAAGACTCCTTTGGACAAATTGTTATTTGACCTAATTTTGGCTTCTGGGGCTTGCACAGCTGTATATTGTGAAGTGCTAAAATGCCTTTTCAGAGGCACCATTGTTGTAGCCCAATATCACAAAGGCACAGAACATGAACTTCTTAGCCAACTATAGCAACTTTTTATCTGAGAATAAATCACTTTCTATATATTAATTTTTAAAAATCTGTATAAAGCATACATTGAAATTAAAAGAACAGAATACAGGTTATTTTGTATGCCATCACAGTGTGTTCCTCTCTGGTAGAAACTGAGTTGGTTTTGCAAGCTGGGCACCTTTTTGGGTTTCTGGCCATCACGGAACAGCCAAAGGTAGGGCTGAGCTTCACCTCCCCTCTTTCCATGCTGTCACAGAGCACAATGTCTTAGACAGACCATCCAGATAAGTAACCTTAACCATTTGCATTTGGGGGGAAGGTTTTCAAGCTCCTACAGCTCTAGTCAGTCACAGCTCATTGCTCCTAACCTTGTTTTCTCTTTCAGGATGGATTTTATCAAGCCTCCCGCTTATTTCACAGCCCACATGCTTTGCCAGCTGTCCTTGCATAATGCAAAACTCAAGGCTGTTACCTATTCAAAAATCAAAGCATCCTCTGAATATAGCCTTTATAGAAGCCCCCTCTGCAAACTTTTAAGATGAGCATTAACCATAACTCATAGAGATAAGCTAAGATACTTATCCTTTTCCATTTTTCTTTTTAATGCTCAAATCAACCAAAGTATACGTATATAGCTTTGATGGCAAATCACCTTCTGTCAATGGCATGTTTCAGTTGGAAGGACTCTTGAGACTTGTCATGCTTGGGGTCCCTAATAGTCTCTTCTGTCAGAAGAAAATTGGGTTCCTAGTAAAATGTTTGCTCTAAAACTGCATAAAAACTAATGGCTGTATCCAGCTATGTACATTGCCGGAAGCCACAGTCTGCTAGGAGAATTGCTTTTATTTGGAGGTTTGATATCATCATGCTGTCAAGGGCCTCACACTGGCGTTTGGCAGCCAGGACAATGAGTTCATTGCGCTTTTTATTGCAGGAAACCTTAAAGCCAGCCTGCGGCTCTGTCCCCAGTGGAAGCTGATAATTTTAACAATGATGCTCATCCTGAAATTTTCTAATCAAAAAGTTTAGCTTCATCAGGTTGCTGAATGCCCTTCAAACTTGGGTATGACCATTCAGAACAGACAGAGCAGGTGGTTATTGCTTGTGTTGCTCCTGAGATATGGGCCATGTCGGGCAAGTTGGGACAAAAATGTAGCAAAACGGCCTTATAAGTGAAACATTAGACGCAAGCTAAAGAAAATTCCCATTTAAAAAAACAGAAATATAAGCCAAAACATAAATCAAATCCTTAGCAACAAGAAAAAGTATGGTTACACAGAGCCATACACTTCTTCTGTCCTAAAGGAAGGCTCTTTGTGAAAAATGCTTTTCTGAAAGGAGTGAAACCTAGGGAAGGCAAGAATTTAAGTAGGGATCTGGTCTCTTTCATATTCAAAATAAACTTAATAACGATACGTTTTGTCAGAGTCATTCATAGCTGTCTGTGTTCTGACACCTGTGAAACAGAAAGGTTTGCTTCTGGCTGTCACATTTCTATTTCTACATGAGCACTACACCTTTCCATGGGTGTATGGTGCCAGGACACTGCAGGGCTGGCAGGGACCCCAGGCTCGGGAGTGGCAAGGGCTTTTGGGGACAGCAGGGCAGACCAGGGGGAGCCAGGAGAGCTGTCTCCTCAGGTTTCCCTGGGGATGGGGATAGGACATTGGCCTGGCTCGTGGCTGGGCAGAGCAGGGCTGTGGCAAGGCTGGAGATGGTGTCCTGTGATCCTTCCACCAGACCAGGACACTCAAAGCCCCATCCAACCTGGCCTTGAACACTTCCAGGGATGGAGCATCCACAGCTGCTCTGGGCAACCTGTACCAGTGCCTCATCATCCTCACAGTAAAGAATTTCTTCCTAATATCTAATCTAAACCTACACTCTTTCAGTTTAAAGCCATTCGTCCTTGTCCAGTCACTTCATGCCTTCGTAAAAAGTCCCTGTCCAGCTCTCTTTAAGGGCTCCTTATATATTTCTATTCTGATCAACACCTCATTAGATTTCAAATTGTACAGCTGTGATCTGAGATGGTGAGCATCTCTGGTATTTGACACTAACACAAAAATCTGGATTTTGGTCTAAGTCTGTTAATTAATATTGCATTTATGCATTACGTATTGTACTATAAAGCTGTCCGCACTAAAGAAATATCTGGATGATCTGAAATGCATAAAGAATTTAAGTGCTGTACAAAGTTATCATCAAATTTTTCATTTAAATGTGAAAAATGTTTTATATGTAAGAATATCCGCATTTTAAAAATGAAGTAGCTGAAATAATTTTAAAGGTAAAATCTGTTTTTCAAAAGATTGTTGTGAAGACATTTGAAGTCCCTCTATTTCAAAGTGTGAGGAGTTAGCCTGGGATGCAGAAAATAAAAATATAAAATACCTTTTCTTTGTCTGAATTACCATTTTGGAAATAAAAATTTGCCTTTCTGTCCTCTGAATTGGTCTAGAGAGTCTCTTAAACTTGTTTCTCTTGTAGGCTAGGGCAGCACTGTCAATATCAATTGTAGAAGCCCTAATTCAGTGTCTTCTCCCTCCAAGTTCAAGCCTTTGGAAATGTTTCTCCTTTTCCACTGCACTAATCCTGAAGCAGAAAAATAATTCTCCTGAAATGGAAATTCAACAGACTATTACAGTGCATGTCTGTAAAGAATAAACAAGTTATCTAGCCAATCCTGATTTAGTGAATAAAGTCCTGCATGCTGATGCTGCTTGGGAGTTCAAGAACACAGTGTTCTAAGAAATAGAGTAACAATAAAGCCTGATATTCCCTTCAGAGCCATCATTCCCTTAATAGAGGATTTCCCTGAGGTTTACAGCCATCTAGCAATATTACTTCACTTCTCTGCACTGAATTAGGCCCAAGGACAACCGTATAAATGAAGCTGATGTAACAGAGTTCACAAAAAGGTAAAGCAACTTTTCACATGCCTTCACCTTTTCTAGTTTTGGTCCCAATTCTTGATTTGTACATTCAACATATTACTGACATTGATAAACTGCATAAAAATGGAGATTAGTGTTTCTGCTGCATTAGGAAGAATTTATCCTGCATTTTTAAGGCATCTTTCAGAATGTACCACACAAACAAAAGTCTAATTTATGCCCATCAGCCTTGAGCCACTGCATTACAAATGATATAACAACAATCCAGAGCCCAAGCTGGTGGATTCTTGTCTATTACTCCATGGTGTTGTGGGGGTAATTTTGATCTTATTGAAACAATGGGATTTTTGTTGTTAATTCCAATGGGACTAAGATTACACTTTAGAGTTGACACAAACCTGAACCCCCCGCACCAAGGTGGGATCCTCTGCTCCCCACAGCCACCGCAAGAGCTTTGTGGTCCCAACCCAGCTGGCCATGAGCCAGGTAACCAGTGGCACGTGGAGGTGTCTCAAGCACGGTTTGTGTTCCTGGCTCAGACTCAGACTGAAATTGCTGCCAAACCGCAGAAAGTCCGCATGTGTCATTGGTGCTTTTGGAATGGGAAAGGAGAGGGATCTGGCAGAGAGCTCAAGGCAGCGCAGGCTCAAACTAATAACATTATATCCTCAGGTTAGGGACGAGATCCAGACAGGCACTTACAACCCTAATATGCAGCTTGGGTGGAATACAGGCTCTTGAGTCCAAGTGGTTGGGACATGGCCCTGGGAAGGGAATCCAATGCTCAGTACAACCATTTCTACACTTTACACTTTGTCTGGTGATGCTTTAAGACAGAGTTTAGGAATAGCGTCTTAGTGCTCACAATTCAGAGAGTGAATTCTGAATTCAGTCCCTCTGTTGACTTCTTGTGTTTGAACTTGGTGAGATTCTCATCAGAGCTGTCCCACTTTGAGAAATAATCTTTAGGTTTTGGCTCTTACCTGCTGTTAGTAGAGTTTCTTGGGATGGAAAAGATTTAAGCTGGAAATTTTCCACATCAAAGTTCTAGCATCTAGGTAACAATCTTAAAAATATAAGACTATTACGTAAGTTTGTAGAGGTCACTGATTTGTTTGAAAAGTCTAACACACACCTCTTGTATAACTATAAAAAGTGATGAACACACAGAAGTGTTGAATGGCTTTCTACAGCATGTCCTAAGGGTGGCTCAGGTGTTTCTTGCTCAGAATATTGACTGTACCAATGCAACACGCTTTCTGTTCAGTGTATAAGATATGCAAATGCTCAAGTGAATTGCAAAAATGCTACACAATAAGCCAGGAACCTACAGTACCACAGTGATGCTTAATCCTTTATCAGTATGAGCCCAAGTCCCTGTGAGCACTCCATCCAAACTCTTATATTTTCAGCTGCATTTCCCAAACATTGTTATCTTTTTGGATTCAAATTGTTTGCATAAATATCCACTTATCTGATATTCCTTTGACCAATGACCACAATCCCTGTGAAGGACAGAATGTTTCTTAGAATGTGGACATACTGTGTCTAATCGCACTCAAGCATCCAAGAAGACCTGGAGAAGAAATAGAACAGAAAAATCACTGCATATACAGGTGAGTTGTTGAGGTTCAGCATTAATAATTTTAATATGGTTAATAATTAGAACATCATATTCTGCCCACAGTTCAATGTTAAATGCCAGAAACAAACTTTTATCAAATCAAAACAACACACCTGCCATATTCTAAGCAGTACTATAAGACTGTATTTTTCTGGTTCAGAAAAACATTATATGCTCAGTATGTAATCAAAACATATAAAACTTGGATGATTCCCTTGCTTTAACAAACATAACAAGGTATGGAAAAAAAAGCAGATGGTCTTTTTCATTATGGGATCAGATTTAGAAAAACAGGAAAGCTATGTCTAGAGAACAAGATCAAAAGTGAAGCTTTCAGACTCTAGATATCCCTGTTTAATTAATTAATATTTCATAACCTGAAAGTTCATCCATTATTAAGACTCGTAGTGGAGAAGTAAGTTTAAAAATCTAAAATGTAAACATTATTTCACTTTACTGTATAAAAGGGACATTGGCTTTCTGTCTTGAAACACATGACCTAAACTTTTACTTTTTACAATCTGGAGATCTCTGTCCTACAGTTTGACTTTCTATCCCTGTAGCTTCTATGCTTCTCTCTTGTATTAGTTCCTACTACCGAAAAATGTGATAAATTTAAAACTGTGTATTTAAGCAACCTAGGATTGTTAAACAAATTTTAAAAAAAATAAAAGAAAGGAGTGCAAATAACTGTGAAGACAGGTCTTTAGTGTTAAAATTGTTTAATTAATTAATTGTTTCATCATTTAAAATTGTTCTGTCCACACATACTTAAGAGGGAGGATGCAAGGATGGGTCAAGGTGCAAATCATCAACCTATCTTTAACAAAATAGTTTAATCCATCTGCAAATTTCATATGTGATTGAAAATGACTTTATATATGGCATTTTCACCTGCGTTTGGGACTCTCTTTGGGAAGCACACACAGGGTTGGGAGGCTTGGACTTTCAGTCCATTCTGCTGTGATACAAAGAAAAACGTGAGACAGGATTTGCTGTAAGAGCTCCCATATTTCTGTGGGTAAAGAAATGCTCAGTTTCAAGTTCTGAAACAGTTCCACTGGCTTCTGTCAAGTGTCACTATGGAAAAAAGCATTCATCATTTGAAGAGAACACAAAGTTTTCAACACTACAGATTTCTGTTTTCTGTCACTTTAAGTTATCACTATTTGTGGTCATGAATCCTCACATTTTCTTTTCCAGGAAGACATTCTGGATGAAGTTCTGCATTTTTCACAACAAAATATGTATTTTCTGTTAGACAGGAAGACACTGACTTAATTTCAGAATATGGTGATGCATTTGTAAGCTTAATGTAGGATAATCTACAAACAACCCTTATGCTCTTCTGTTTCATTTTTCTCTGGATTACAGCATTGTGTAGTCTCTTTTAGGGGCAATCATTATCCCATTACTCCTAGATAAATTAGAATAATATAGCTGTTGTTTATCAGGAAGGTATCTGGTTTTCCAGGTTTCCAACAGTTTGAGACTAGTTTGACTTGTCTAGTGGAATTATTTCCCACTAAAATGCATTTTAAAGATAAGCTGGACTACTGACTTTCATGCTGTCATCTTTCACAAGCCTGTCCCCTGAGATTTCGGCTATGAAAATCAGTCCCTCCTTGAAGGTTAAATATGACACATAACTTTCTTGTGAAGCCTGATAGGCTCCAGATGCAAAACAAGCTCAGTGCATGCCTGCTAAGGAAAATTTTCTCCTTTACTGACAAATTTGGATGCTTTTGTGCTTATGACAACTGTTTGCACAGCACGTCCTCTGCAGCAAAATATGGTGTGGATCTGCATTTGGCAGGGAGTTTCTCCCCTCTCTCTCTCCTCTCTCACCAAGCCTGGCAGCTGGTTCCCCCACGATTTCCTATGCAAGTCCTGCATTTCGTACCTAGGACCAGGCCTGCTGAGGCTGCACAGACAGCACTGTGAAATCTGCCATCAGTTGGTGTGTGCCTCTGCTTCTGCACTCGCAGCCTGCAGATCACACTGGATGCTTACAAACCTCTTACTGGGAATCAGTCCTGATTGACATTAAATTTCAGTCCCTGCTCGCTCAGATCATATGTGGTAGTGACCATTTTAATATTTTAGATCTATAGCCAGGGATGTCCCCTTGCCCTAATTAATACAAATCCAGCAATAATTCCTGAATCTAGAGTCATACTTTAAATAAGAATTACTTGTGAAGCTAGAGCAACAGGATAACAGCAAGCCCAGAAGAATTCAAATAAAGGCAAAGTTAATGAAGCTGTGGTTTTTTTAAAGTATAAGTAAGTAAAAAATATTTCACAGATAATGGTTCGTCTATTTGTTGGAAACAAATATTTATTAATAGGAATTAGGTTGCATTTGGACAGGATGTAATCAAGTTTTGAATTTTCTATGGCATCAAATACAGTTGCTTCTACATTTTTGGTAAGACTTTAAAATAATCCTTTTACCGCCTCCATCCTTCTTGTAAGACATCAAAACCAGATCTATTTGCACTGCATTTATAATGAAGAATAAACACTCCTACAAGGTCTGATCCTGTAACACTCACTTGGAAGAGTTGGCCCATTAACTTATGTTGATGTTGAATCAGCGTTCAAGTTGAGTCAGAAGAATCTTTTCTATTAATTTCCAGAGGTTTTGAATGAGATTCTTGAGTGACAACAAGACTTTTTTGAGTGAGTTATCCAAAGGCACATTAGTTACTTAGGTATGTTTGGGCATCTGGAATAGTTCCCATCGTGAAGTGAGAAAAGGATTCTCATTGTCAGTGAAAAGCAGTAAACACTTTCTGTTCTTTGCCAAAATCAATATCTGTGCCAAGGAAGTTCAACAAACTCAAACTCCTGTGGAACGATTAGACCAAATACATCCAAAGCTGCATCAAACATCTATCTGGGATATAGATTTTTCATTCTAGCCCTTACAACAAACTCCAGTATACTGCAGAAATAAAAATATATTTAGTCCATGAGCAAATTTAAAAAGAATGGAAAAAAAGAAAGACAAATAAGGAAAAAACCACTATCATTGAAACTACCTTTAGAACAGAAGATATATTTTCTAGGGTATAACTCTTGGAATTCTCCAGCTTTACATGGGGATTTAGTTGGGGTTTGGGTTTTTTTCTTGACTTTCATTCTAATCAGTCAACGCCTTACCTTCCTACTGTAAGCTTCATTCAAGCTTTTCAGCATATATTGGGCCCTTTTAAAGATCCACACTGTTAATGAGGCACATGTTGAGGATAAGGAATTGGAAAAGTGATATATGATGTATCTCAGTTTGACTGCCTGAATAAACCTAGACCTATTTTCAATAAATATTGTATTCAGTAGGTTCCATGGATCTTAGTGACTGCTTGAGCTCTTCGTAGAGGTATATTTTAATTTTTTTTAAGTGATGTGGATGATATTTTTCTTCACTCAAGTAAAAATATTGAAAAATTTTAAAGATTTAAATCCAAAAAATCGTATTTTGAATTGCACATTTTGCGTATCAACTCAGTGTTTGGTTACTGCTTTCTCTCAAGTTTTAGCCACTAAACACGTAGTTTAGAAAACATATAAAATCAAGTTTAAAAAAAAATAATAAAAAGGTAAACTTTCATAATTTGAGCACCTTCCTTGAAAAGCAAAGAACAGGCACGAGTTAACATTTCAATGCATATGAGATGACGTGTACTCTATCCTTCCCATGGCATAACTTTTATTTTGCCATGCACTTTCCAACATACAATTTTTCCAACTTCTGCAGTGTTGACAACAGCTTCATATTTCCCAGCTGTTTAACTTCATTCATAATTCTTCAAGGCAGTTCAGCATCTGACAGTGAAACTCCTTACATGGAAAAAGGGATTAGCAGGGAAAAGTGTAATGTGTTTTCTGTGCAAGCCAGCATCTGGATATTCAAAATGTCAACATGCTGAAACTATTGATGTCTCCATAAAACACCAAAAATTGTTCAGATTTGCTAGTGGGTGACAGTCTGACAGTAGTTATCCAGCTCTTTGGCCTGCTCTGTTTGATTTGATGATTAAAAATTAATGCTGAGATCAGCCATTTGAAGGCATAGATTTTACTAACCACGCAAACATACAGACCTAAGGTACAGGTTTTTGAGTTCCAGACATTTAACTGTTTGCAGATTACAGTTAGTGCCAGTGGTACAGTTTAACAGTTTGCCTTATGTTTTCTACTTTAAAATTCTATCTTCAGTCATGTTACCTGTCCAAACTGTAACTGGACATTTGCAATTTGAACACCAGGTGTCTGCCTCAGGCTGAATTTCTCTAGAAAGCTTCAGCAAATCTGTTTGCTGACAACAGGGTCAGAACACAATGAAGTTTCCACGGAAAAGTGCTGAATTAAATAAAACTGTTTTTCTTCAAACTTTCAGTCAAAAACTTTTGCTTTGTGAGTCAGCTCTCTTGGACACCACATACTGCCAGACTGGGAGAACAATTTTTCAAGTATTACTTCTGTCAGAGTAGAAAAATTATTTTTAGCAATCATTTTGATTGAAAGATGTGACTCTTTTTCTATATAAAAGAAGTTAATGTTTTGGGGTTTTTTAATGTGGTTGAATGAGTAAAAATATTTGATTGATTACTGTATGCTTGAGATTTCTCCTCACACACAAAAATTCAAATATTCATATAAACCACTTAAGTGATAGCAACAACATAATAACACACTTTTCCTTATTTTTAAATATATTTTGGGCATATTAAAACCAGAACTATTTACAATCTACCTTTTTTTTTTGGAACATAATAGACATATACCTCCACTGCAAAATTCTGATTCCTACAGAATAGTTTTTTTAAGTCAGTGGCTGTCAGCTGTGCAACCATACTTCTGGTCTGCTCTTTCATTGCCACAGGAGTTGTGCCTTTCTGGCTAAATCTTGGAATTTAGAAGTCTGCTACATGTTGCTTAAAAGTTGTACGAACTGGATGCTCATTTTGCTTTTGCCAAATGGATGCTTTTAAGCTATTAAGAATCACATGAGGTTGAATGTTGTGCTAAACAGAGATAATGCAGAGATGTTTTCACACTGAAAATCTGGTCTGAAGCTTGCACACAAGCTCCTTCCAGAGGAGCTGAGAATTATTACAGCAGAAGCAAAGCACCTTCTCTTAAATCTGCATTAAAGTTACCACATTTTGCCTATGCCAAGAGACAGCTCAGAATTCTCTCATCTGAGCTACTCCTACTATTCCTGACCTTATGGTATGGGCACAAAATGCCAAAATATTTGGTGTGATTTTTCAGTAATAGCACCATTCATGGAATCATAGAATCATAGAAACATTAAGGTTGGAAAAGACCTCCAGGATGATCAGGTTTGACCTTTGACCATTATAAGGAATCTAGTTCTTTATTGCTTAAATAATTATTTAATTATTTTAACATTATTCCAAATTTATGAGAACAAAAACCAGAAAATCAGAAGTTCAGTCCCTTAACAAAAGACCAGTTTACTTTATATTTTCCTTCCTATTGGTTCAGTGTGCTCTTACCAGTCTGTGAAGATGCTGCCAAGCACATAAAATTAACAGAATAAAATGAGGGTAACTGTTTTCTGGAAGACACCCAGAGCCACACCCTTCTATCCAAGAGAAACTGAATTTCATGATACAAAGGGGAGGCTTTTCTTTAGCAGTGGTGTTTGAGGTATTGATGTCTGGGGGCAGTAGATCTGGAGCATGTCTGACAGCCAGATAAAAATGGATTTTTCTGAGCCTTGGGAATCTTATGGAAAAAAGTGCTTTCAGCTGCAACCCCCTTTATGATATCAAGGGGAGTCTAAAATCAATGTTTCTGCTAATTTATCCACACAGCACACTGCCACATATGAAAAACAAAATAGATAAAACTGACAGTGTGTGAGAGAATCTGGCATGGGGGTGAGTGAGATGAGAGGCATGAGAAGTCCCCAGATTCAGAGAGGAGTGAAGACAGTGCTGGACTGGTTTTATAAAACTAAATTAAAACCAGGATGTGTGTGTGTGGTGGGGTTTGGAGCATAAGGGAAATTCTGTTCAGTTTTGTAAAATGACCCTGTTAAAAAAAATTCATGTGAGTGAGTGCACAAATGGAAGGTCAGGGTGTGACAGGAGGGTTTTTAATCCATCTGGAATTTTAAATAATATTACTGTAGGATACATGTTTATTTTAAAAAAACCTATGAAATGGAAATCATTCTCTATGAAATTTAAATTGAATTTCTAGGATTTTTCCAAGGGAATGATGTTAATATGTGTCTCCATAGCCATCTACAGAAAGAGAAGTTATGATTAATTTTTTACATACAAATATTTTTTATCTTTGAATTTTAGAATCTGAAATATTTCATAATTGGGCAAGGTGCATTGATTATACTGTAAAGTAAATTCAAGTAGAAGTTAGCATTTTAAAATAATTTTTTGTTGTTTATTATTGCATCTCATTGATTAGTCTGAAAACTTTTTGTGGCAGAAATAGTGAAAATGCACATATTAAGAAGACCCTAAAGAAAAAAAATGCTGATTTTACATTTGTAATACTTTCAAAAAGACTCTACTGCTTATCTGTTCAGAGCAAACAGTGCCACATGGCTTGTCACAACATACATGCTGTCTAATACCAATAAATATTAAAAAAAAAAAAGATAAGAATTCCCTGTTAATACTGATAACATTCATTAGTTTGTAATATATCCCCACACTGCTTTATGCAAGAGGATAAAAGGATGGAAATGCAACATACAAGGGAGGAAATAATAAACAGAAGAAAACTCCCTATAGCACTTATAATGACACTCGAGGCAGAACTCTGAGTGAAAGTTGCCACGACAGCTGCAACTCAATTTCACTGCAGCTGGTATAGACTCTCTAAAGAGGGATATAAAGTGAGGGTCTCAGTGTAGTGACTATGCCATAGTATTCAGGCAAGGCAGAATGTGTTACATAATTTCATAATTATCAGTATTCTCCACTTCTCACTTTGCAAAGCTTCCCCTGCCTTTTGCTCAAGGAGGACTGAAAATGAGAGTTTGTACCTCAAATGTCAGCCTATCATTATCTGCAAGAGAACTTAATGCCAAACATTTCCTTTAAGTGCAAGCCAGCAGAGGCAGCATTTGGCCATACTTTGGCTTTGAATTTGCAAGTGCCCACACAGGCAGCCCCTCTGAGGGAGCAGCACCGTGCCTGAATTTGTGCCACAATGCGCAGATTACCCTGGCAAACACTCTATAGTACAGATGCACACTAACAGATCCCTTGTCACTGCAGGTCTTACCAGCAGATTGGTGGGATTTCCAAACTGCCTTCCAGAGCACCAAAAATACCACTTGCTATAAAGTAGTTTTATAAATCTATCAATAGGGTCACACAGCAGGACTAATTCCTATTACAACCCAAGAAGGCAGATTTGACCCCGTGGTCTATCTCAGCACATACAGGATTGTACGTTTGATAGCTGTCAACTGGCTGCTTGCCTGACTGCTCGATTCCAAAGTCACTTTGGAAACTATTATTCCCAAAGTGAAGCAAACAGACAGCACCATTACGGGCTGAAGATAAAGATATCACTTCAGTCCCCGTGGAAAGTAAAGCTGTCAAGGGGAAATGGACTTAAGCTCCAAACCTGCAAGTTCTTGGTCTTAATAAAGAAAGAAGAGTGCAACCATCAGTGCAGTGGACAAACAAATCCATCTCAAACAGAATGATTGTGAAAAATTTTGGCTTCATAATCCATACTGAGGACAAATTACTCTCTTCCACCTTAGTTATTTTGTATCCTGAAGATAATTTGAGAGTGGGAAAGCTGCCAAAGAGTGGCAACCGACCTAATAAATGGAATAAATTTGTCACTGCTATTGTCAGGTTCCTATCTTGTCTGACAATGCATTTAGCTCCCAGATCGGGGGCAAAGTGACGCTTGCAGAACATCAATTCCATTTAAATGAGCCCAGGAAATGGCATCTGCGGAAACTCCTCTTGTTTCCGGGACTGTAGCTGTGGTATTTTCAACCAAGTTATCTCCATTGATCAGGAATTCAGCCTTATCAATGCCTGAAATGGCCTTTCTTCAGAGTCCCATCCAAACCACCTCTCTACCAGCAGACATCTTGAAATACTGGATACGTATCAAAACCAAGAAAGTTTCTCTCTCTTCATTAACTTCGATTAAGCAATTATTGACTCTGCAAGTCAGTAGAGCTGTGTTGCCTCTTGCTCTTGTTTTAGAAAGGTGCAATAAAGATCTGAAAGGCTGAGATTAGAATTGCATACCAACTAGCTTACAAATATTTGGGACAAGAACTGAATTATAATTTCTACAGAGCTGGGAAAGAGCTTTTCAATCACTGCTAGTACATGTGCAGACCTGTGCAGACCCAAGGCCTAAACAGCTTTTGTTCTTTTAAGTCAAAAAGAAAAAAAAAAACCAGCCTAAAGGCGCTGCAATAGTTGTAGAAGCACGAACACCATCCAAAAATGCAAAAATGTGATGCACAATAGTGGGCAATGCTTCACAAGACTAAACACAGCAAGGGTAAATTTTTTGCAAAAATTAGAAGAGTTCTGAATATTAGATTTTTTAAATTATTATGATCCAATTAATTTTTTGAACTAAGTTGCATTACATATTACAGGAGAAAAAGAATATTTAACTTTTTTTTTAAGGTAAGCAAGGTCAATTTGGGTGATCCTCATTACATGGTTACTTGAAAAAACAGTGGATTTGGTGACATGACCTGGAGCTTTTAAGCCCCTTGTTCTTTTCCTTTTAACAGAAAAGAGAGAATGTTATTTTCTTCAAGACTGTTTCTATATTTTGGCAATTTATATGGCTTTGACCTTCCAAGCTACAATACTTTTGGTGTCATAAATTACCCATGTGCTTTTCAACTTGTCTGAATCCTAACATATTACCTGTGAAAGCCACCTGGAACAGAACAATAAATAATTCCTTTGAGGGGAAATATTCCCTTCGGATACTTACACTGCAGGCATGCATTTGTTGTGGGCTTCCACAATTGCTTGGCTTCACAGTAGTTCCTGCTGAGCACCATTTCCTCAGACATATTGAGAAATTGTGAGCTAGAGCAGCAGTGTCAGCAAATATTGTTTCTTTCCCTCAAGATTGATATGCATGGTATATCTTTCCTTCCAAAAATGCAGTATCTTTATATTAAAGAATCAATGTGAATCACATCAGAGTCCACTTTTGCCCTCTTATTTATAAGTAGCAACATATGATATTTTATATTGAGCTGAGACCATTACTATTGTTTTGGTATATTCATATCAAAAATAAGGACACATTTGTAGGTTTCCATGCAAAACCACTGCATTATTTCTAGATATTCTAAACCCAAGTTAATTGAAATACTGCCAATGTTGCTTCAAACTTTTTTTTTTTTTTAGAAAGCCATATAGGACCAATATTAAAAGCTAGGCTAAACACCTCTGCTTTCAAAAAATAAACTGACAGCTTTCTCCTTTAAAGTGTGAAAAACTGTGGTAGAAAAATACATTTTAGTGGGTAAATTATCACAGTTCTGTTGATCTTAGCTGACAGTGTCATATTCTCTCAGTTGAAGGATTATCCCACCTTCCCCCACAACAAAATGCATATTTCTTGTTTGAGGCAGTTGAAAGCCTGAAGGATGGGAGGTTGCTGTGGCTGTGTCCCAAGGCAGCAAGGCTGAGTGTGCGATCCCTGACACACGTGCACAGCCACACACACACGTGTGCACAGCCACACACACACGTGTGCACAGCCAAACACACACGTGTGCACAGCCAAACACACACGTGTGCACAGCCAAACACACACATGTGCACAGACACACACACACGTGCACAGACACACACACACATGTGCACAGACACGCACACACGTGCAGACACACACATGTGCACAGACACACACACATGTGCACAGACACACACACACATGCACAGACACGCACACACGTGTGCACAGCCACACACACGTGCACAGACACGCACACACACGTGCACAGACACACACACATGTGCACAGACACACACACACATGCAGACACACACATGTGCACAGCCACACACACATCTGCACACGCACACACGTGCTCAGCCACACACACACGTGTGCACAGCCACACACACGTGCACAGCCACGCACGCACGTGCACAGCCACGCACGCACACGTGCACAGACACACACACGTGCACAGACACACACACACACGTGCACAGACACACACACGTGCACAGACACACACACACGTGCACAGACACACACACACACGTGCACAGACACACACACACACGTGCACAGACACGCACACGTGCACAGACACACACACGTGCACAGACACACACACACGTGCAGACACACACATGAGCACAGCCACACACACATGTGCACAGCCACACATACACGTGCAGACACACACACATGTGCACAGACACGCACACACGTGCACAGACACGCACACACGTGCACAGACACGCACACACGTGCTCAGCCACACACACGTGCACAGACACGCACACACACGTGCACAGACACGCACACACACGTGTGCACAGACGCACACACACGTGTGCACAGACACACACACACGTGTGCACAGCCGCCACTCGGAGCAGCACAAACAGCTGTGCATTGCCAGCACCCACAGAAATGCACTCAGCGCCCTCACAAACAGAAGCAGCTTGGATGGCCTGATCCTGTTCTTGATTTCTGGCTATGGGGATGGAAATTTAGTGCTGGAAAAAAAATATACACATACAAAATATTAATCACTCTAATGGTGAGCCTGGGATACTCAGCTTATCCAGCAGCTGCTTCCCAGCTGTCCTGGTCCCCCCAGCTGCTGGGACCCAGACATGCAAACCCCAGAGATCTGCACTCATGCTCAGGTAGCTGGTCTCCTTCATTCCCAAATTGGCACTTTCTATCCAACTCGCTGTCTAATTCAGTTTGAATTACACCAGTTTTCACACATACTCAGAATAGAGAGTGCACCCATACCAAACTAGAAAGAGGATTTCATGAGAAGACAGTGCAAACTGCAATTATGAAAGGCAGTTTGACAAGTGTAACAACAACAGACAATTAAGACAATTATACCTGATCAACTTGTTTTATTGCTTTTTCTCTCTATTCTTTCCTTTTTGTTCCCTATAATCCACCTTGACAGCTCCCTTTTCCATTTCCATTCCTTCCAGAAGCATCCTATAATGCCTCACACATTGCTACAATTCCTTTAAAATACCCCATAATAAGTTTTATGTAATCCTCAAGTACCGTTTCTCCTGGTACCCCATAATGAGCCCTCTACCTGCGCAGGCAGTGACTCCATCAGTCTCCAGGTGTTCTGAGAGGGAGAGATGAAGAGCTCTGCAAGGTGCTCTGGAGTCCTTGGCTCTTAGTAGGCTTCCCCTGGGAGCATTGTTCCCACCATGCTCCCAGAATAGTCTCAAGCAGCTCCTTCAAGGCTCCTCAGTTTGGCAATTCTTATGCTGATCTTCACTGGGCCTTTGTGTTCTTGCTGATTAGTTTTTAATCACATAATGTTAATTGGCAATTAATGATTCCCATGAGATCTCCAGAGTGCCATGCCAGTGACTCTATCCATGTGCTTCAGTCTTCATCCACTTGTTTGCTGCTTACATTTGTTACTAATGTGCATGAACAAGACATGGATGCATGAACTATCACCAGCTGGATGTTCAGTATGGTCTTCCCAGAGAATCCTGGGGAAATGTCTGCCACAGTTCCCTGCCCTCTCTTCTTCCTCTGTTTCATCTCCTCAATTAGCGGGAGTAGCTTTTCTGTTTCTTTTCCCAGTCCCTTCTCCACAGCTCATAACCAATGTCTTCTTTGCTGTTTTATCTTTAGAAAGTAGATGTAAAACATGGTGCTATGTATCCAACACTGCTGTAGCAATGTTATTTAATTCCCTCTGTTTTCTGGATTTGGGCACTGAGATATACAATGTAAATTATGGAAAGTGTGAGTTACTCCTTTCAAATGTTTCTCTCATTTCCACAGCCACCATATTTTTAAACAGGTTGAGACACCCTATTTTTAAAAAAAAAAAATTACTTAATGAATTATGAAGTGTTATTCCAGCTTTTCATAGAAATCATACATGACATATGATGACAAACTTGTCATTTACCAATGACTGATTTGTTACTTCATGTGGGATTCATTTCAAGATGAAGACACCTACATTTAGCTGTCTATATAAGCTACATGTCTGAGCTTTCATAGATCATGGCATTCCGGACAATACAGTCAGCAGAACCTGCCAGAGCAAATATATTTGGGATATCAGCACATGGCTGGTAAACACACCACTGGACCTATGGGGGTCAGTTCAGTTGCAAAAGCCTAATAATACTGTGGCTACTTTTGGATTTCCTAAACTTTCTTGTGGGGTGACAGATATGATGAAGGACCTAGAATAGGTTACATTTTCTAAATTTTGAACAATCAAACAAAAAAAGGAATCACTTTATTGCTAGCAAATACAGCATAAAATGAGATACCTACAAAAAAATCTTAGAGCACTATAATTTCTCTGCCCTAGAAATAAAATGAAACCCTTAGGAAAACAAATTAGGGCATTTAGGCAACTGAATTAAATCCCAGACACACAGTGATTATATCACGGGACTTTGGCTCTAGGTGGAGTCTTAAATTCAGGTAAAACTACTTTGAGGTTTGAGACTTTTCTTAAGTAAGAACTTCTATCATTATAACCCATAAAAAGCTGCAAGATCGTAACAATACTTGTTTGTCCCCAAAACTACCACAATTGAATTAATTCAAAGGCATATTCACTCATTGAATGACCCACGATCAAGTACACATCTTCAAAATAAGTACCATGAAACTAAAAGTGAATGTCTTTTAACTTCTAGAGGATGTGGAGATCTGACGGTATGACAGACAAAATGGGATCTGACTTTTTCCAGAACTTTCAGGAGAAAGCCTGAACTGTTTTCTCAGTCTACAGTCTTGCTTCCAATCAAGTGATGGAAATTGAAAATGTCCAGGTAGATTAAAGGGCTCTATGAAGGAAAAGTTTCTTTCTGATTGCTTATTGTTAGCAACACTTTGATTTTAGTGTTAAAGTAACTCCACACTTTCTTTTTTCCTCTTTGCCAAAGAAAAACATCTTACTTTTTTTTTTTTTTTTAATATGCAGTTAAAAACAGAGATGGAAAAGAAACATTTAGTCAGCTCAGACAAATGGCTTGAAATCAGATCTTCAATTCAACACAATCACTATAAAAACTGAATCACTCTGAAGTACATCTCAAAAAGCCACAGCTTAACTAGGGTTGTCAGGTCTTACTCCATTATCTAGGTGTATCCATTATCTAGCTGTTTCAGACTTTTAAAATGAATACCAGTATTTGGAACTTTTTTTCTGTTTGGACAAGTCAGTTGCTCTGTCTGATTTCTGTAGCTGCATACTGTACTTTTTTAGCATGGCAGCTGTGAGATAAGTATTGAAATCATGAAAGAAAAAAAAAAGAGGGATGGGTAGTTACTCTAGGAAAAATATTTATTTTACTACACCTGTAATCTTTGTTGGAAGAATCCTGCTGTACTTGCAAAAATTTTCTCTAAGACAGAGAAGTCGTGCTGTAGATACTCACATGGGATTTAACCTCCAAGCGTAATAGGGGCAAAAATCCTTTAATATTGACTTTGGGATCTGGTATTACTGCAGCTCTCTTCTAAAACTCACAAGAGAAAATGTTCTCTTTCTTTTGAGTACAAAATCACAAACTTCTTGAATACAAATATCTAAATGAGAAAGCAAATTCAGATACATTTTTTCAGGTTTTATTCTGCTATCACTCATGTGATTTCAGATGAGAAACTAACAAAATATGTTCAATGCAGACAAACAAACCAAACCAAACAAAAAAAAAAATCTAAAAAACCACAAAAACCCTCAAACCAACCAAACAAAAACCCCAAAAACTCATACAAACAAAAAACCCCCAAAAATCTGGAAACTAAACGTAGTTTTAGTGAGTGAGCAGTGAGCAAGGTAGAACCACACAAACATAACCAAAGCTATGCAAATGCACTGAATTTATCTTCCCTTTACCTGATGTCTGTTTGGTACAGTGTGATTCTTGACAGTGAAAGAGCAGCTCCTCACCTAATCTAGAACGAGGTAACTCCAGTAAACCATAATGGCTCACACCTTCTTCTGGTTTATGGCCTTTCCTTCTGCCTCAAATTGTAGCTGTCTGTCCCACCACCATTTCGACCAAGAATGTGCAGCGACCAAGTCTCGTCGTGGGGCCTATGGGTGGTGAGTCTCATACTCTTGTCCTTTCACTCTCTCTCTTTCTTTTTGGGCTTCACACTCGTCTCCTTCCTCCCTCCCTTCATTTTCACTTCTTCATGTCCTTGGGTGATGTTTTTGCACTTTCAAATTGCAATATTTTCATATTGTTATATTACTAATAGATAATAATAACCAAATGCTGCCAATGCTGCTTTCTACTACAACCAGATTGTTCTACAATAAACCCTGCGTGCGTATATTTGCAAACACCGATCATTCAGAGTCTTTTCACTCTAACTCCAGGGGATTAATTAACAAGAGCCTGGTTACTCTCACCCTCTGTGGCCAGTCCAGTGCCATGGAAAAGCCACCCCGGGGCAGAGGGACCTTACAGCCCCACGGCAGCACACCCCACACTGCTCCTGTCCTACCTCCATGAATCTCTTCGGTTTTGGGGGACTAGTTGTTATCTGGGCAATAAAATAAGGCAAACACCACATTAAGCTTCTCTATGACGCAGTTTGAAATTTTGCCAGACTGTTGTTCAGTTGTTTACTCTATTAATCCTTCTATGTTTTGCTCATCTGTCCAGAGATTTGTTGATCTCAATTACCTAAACAGATAATCTCCATGAATTAATTAAGACTGTTAGGATTCCAGATGCCTCAATTTGAAAAGACACCGCCAGCTTTCAAGGTCCTCTTCTTTGGTGCAAATGATTTTAATGTCATTATCACATATGACTTTTTATTTCAGCATGAGATATTCCTTATTTGCGTGCTTTTAATCTGTCTTTATATAACACATAATCTTTCATGATTACACTTTTGAACATGGGCTGTCTTATTCTAATTATAGAAAATACACAAAAGCCAAATATTACTTCTAATTTTGTCTGTCTAAATTTTTCCATCATCTCTCTCCCACCTGCTAATCATCCTCCATCTCTCCCCCATCTGCTAATCAAAGATAGACATACGGTCTAGTACCTTCCCTTTTGCACTGTGCTGTCTCTTGGTATAATCTCATTTTAAATTGCAGAGATGCATGTCGAGTGAATATATTATAGCAGGAAAAATCTTTGCTAAAGAGCACTGTATTCTCCTTGAATAAATGTTAACTTGGAACTATGAGAGTTTAATCCTATTGCTTTTGACAGCTTGATTCCATCAGTTGCTTCTCTGAAAGAATAATTATCATAGTAATTACAAAGTAAAGAAAACTAAATATTTGCCTACTATAAATGATCCTGGAACTTCATGAATTTTAAGAGAAAAATTATGAGGAGGAGTAATCTTTCTGGATAGACCTGATGCTTTTTTTTTCAACTGACCAGACATGTATAAAAAATATTTAAGGGCTCAGACCTCATCAATTTTGGTTTCAGTTTTATGCCTAAATATGCTTCACATGTTCCCCTTAATCTTACTGCTTTATGCTCTTGACAGTAGAAAAACACCATTACTCCTTAGAAATGCTTGAGGTTAAATGCAGTAAAGACAAATAGATGCTTAAGAATTTTGCCCTAGTTTCTCACTATGTGCTTGGAGATGGTAAATCTATGCATTTTACGATCCTTACTTGACAAAATTTGAAGGGTCCATCAGACATCTGTGGATATTTTGTATCAGTGAAAAATATTAGGAAGAACTGAAAAACTTTAATTTTTGTACAACCAATAATCATCATATTACTCTAGTGATACTTACGTCATTTGGAGGGAGAAGGTCTGTTTTGTTTTCTCCATCCTGATAATTTAGGTACGAGTCCAAAAAATATCTCTGACAATGTAAGAGACAAGCTGTTAGTGAAAGATGCAGGCAGCTTTACCACTTTGGTAAGTCTTTCTGGTTGCAACTTAATATGTTTGATGAGGTTCCTGCCATCAGAGCTGAGTTCAGGGCTTAATTCTACAATTCAGGCTTGTACAGCAGTTCAGGACTTCTGTAGTGCATCTTGCTGCAGGAAGTGCTGAGAGCAGACCAACATGCTGAAATGATGGGTTTCTCTACAGAGTGTTTTAGGAGGGATTTTGTATTTGAACATAGAAATCACACCTGGAACTCACTGCACAGCCAGATCAAAACTGTATCAGCTTCAGAGCTGACCTAGGCCTTCCAAACTCCTATAACCTGGGCACAAAAAATAATCATTATCTTGAAAGTACAAATTAAACACAGGAAATTGGAATCTGGGATAAATGCAGACTCAGTGAAATTACAGACATGAGTTAAAGTAATTCAGTTTTTACAAGCTGAGGTGTAAACTCCCTATAATAGGGGGTTTTGATGTGGAAAGGAAAAAGATTACGTACATGATAATTTACGTTTATATCAGAAATTATAAACTTGTCATAATTAGTATATAGGCATGTCTGTCTATCTTTGTAACATTAAAGTGACTGTGCTTTCGGTTCATAGAACAATTTGGGTAAAGATCATCTACTTCCAATCCCCCTGCCATTGGCAAAGGTACCTCTCACGTGACCAGGCTGCTCACAGTGTGCAATAGTGTGCACTTCAAACATTAGCAGACCTTAAACTCTCCATCTTTGAGATAGTCCTGCAATTTTATCTGCTTCTAGATGAAGCTGATGTTGCTGTTCCTTGTCTGGCTGAAGACAGAGGTTGTCCTCAGCTGATAGAAGCAATGTGGTACCTGTTTGGACTATAGGGCAAGAGGAGCCTGCAGCATTGGTGTGGACTTTTAGTTCAAAACCATTATTCTCTGAACTGTGCTGTGGGATACATTTCCTGGCACAGTGCAGCCCCACAATGTCTCTACTTTTATGGTTTCATACTCTGGACATTGCCTCAGGTACTGGCTCAGCAGCAGAAAAGGCAATAGGGAGACCGAACATGTGCAGGTTGTGCATCTTGGCCTGCCAAGAGTTACAGATGTGATTGATCTTACTTGCATGTTTCCATTTTAATAATTATTTCTAGCCCATTCTGTCACTCTGAGCCGAAAGCAGCATTCACATAATGTCGCTTTTTTAAAACTGGGGAAGAAAGATACTTTAATTCCAGCACATTTCTGGAGTATTACTCATTCTATTTATTAATTGGCTAGGAGTTGGTTCTCCTCCATCCATTCCTGTGGAATTTCTTATTGCACCATTTCTTTTATTTACAATATGTACTTCATCTTACCTTACCTTTAGGCTAGACTTTCCCCTAGGGTTAGGGCAAGAAGCAAAGTCTTCAAGGTCTGGAACACATAAGAAAATATGCACTAACATTTGTAATTGTCAGGGATTCCAAAAGACGGTATAAAGTTTTAAATAAATATTTTGGCATCTAGATCACATTGAAAATTTAGGATTTACCCTTAAATGCCTTTACTAACACAAGAAATCACTTTTGAAACTAACTGTGGAGTACTGTATGAAACTATGGTGAAGACAAGGTTGTGGAAATTGCTGGTATTCTCCTTGTTGGGTTGAGTCAGAGAATTTCCATAAAATATTATGTGTCTTGCTTTTTTTGCTGGAAAAACTAGAAATAACTTTAAATATTGCCAAACATTGCTCTGGCTTGCTTAGAGAACTTGCTTAAAAATGTTGCTAGTCCTTCACTAAGGAAAGCTCCAGTGGGGCTCTAATTTTGAGCAAGGCCTTGAGATACTACAAAACCACTATTTTGACTTGCCTAGAAAACCTGAGTGAATAAAGTTTTCCACACTTCAGATCCTTCTTAAAAATGATACTATTTTCAGTATACCTAAGTACTCCCTATGTTCAGCTTTACATGTGGAAAGATTAATTCAGAAGACCAAATGGAAAGATTCTTTAATAACTGGAGTTTCTTCTCAGAGTTACCAGAAGCTCCAAGCCACTCAGCATTCCTGAATTCAACTTTTATTATTAATTTGCATGATTGTCACTAGATGGCAGCATCAGTATTAGTAAAAATCCACCAGAAAAGCTGTTAGTAAAAATCTGCAAGAAAAGCTGTTCCCCAGCATGGAATAAAAAATACATCTGTTTGTCCATGCAATGAGATTGACCATGCTAAAACTAGAAGATTGAAAACAGTTTTTTTCAGTGATTAAATAGTTTATTTGTTACATTTTGGTGCTGTCCAGTTCGTGTCCTGGAGAGATCTCTCTTAATTTTCTCCACTGATTACATCCAGCTGTTAAACTCAGGATGCAGCAGATGATATCTAGACAATATTTGTCTTTAGGTCTGATGTCCAGTACAACTAAATTTTTACCATTAGATATCAGTCCTTATTATCCATATCAGAGTAATTCACAATATGTGTCTTTCAAGAGCAAGTGAGATCTGCTAGGCTGGTACTTGATTGTCAGTAAAAGCCAACGTCAAATGCTTCCCAGACTTCTCTTTTGAAATCAGTAGAGGCCTAAATTTCCAATAAAGCTATGCAATGTGTCTGTGTTGTAAAGAAATCATGACTTTCTACTCATCTGGGAAAAAATCCACAAACCCCACCATTTTGGTCTTCATTCTTGGCATCAGTTTATAATTTGCTTACCTGTCATGTTTTTGCTCATGAATATAAGATCTCCAAACAGATTTTCAGGGCAGATACAGATGGTTGTAGTGCCTGAATCCCTGTACGGAAAGAAATTAGTGCAAAGATTTATTTAACCACTAGATGGTAGCAAGACTGCACACCTAGAGGAAAGCAGCCTAAATTTGTTTGTTTGTACCAAAAATTACCAGAACAGGTTGGGTGGCAGGTGATCATCAATAGACAATTCAGCCTTTAGATGAGTTTTACTAGCTTTAGTGTTTCACCTCGACATAAAATCAGTTTTCGTCTACCTGAATCTGTGTGAGCAGTCTCTGAAATTCAGACTTGTAGTTCAGGTGTGTTTATATTATTTTGGGTTTGTGTTTTGTTTGTTGTTGAAAAGAAGGGAAAAAAGGAGAGAGATCAAACAGTGGGATATTAGATGAACCTGAAAAATTAGTAATAAACATAAAAACTAGGATCTTAGAAATATCCACTTTTCTTTTTCCACTGGTTGCCTCCTTCAAATTCACAGATTTCAGAAATACAGTGATAAAAGAATAATCAAAAGACAATATGGATTTTCCACTTACAAACTTTGTTATCATCTTTGAGAGACATAGGGTGTCACTGGTTAAAGCAAATATCCATGAGCATTATTAAGCCCCTCAGATAATTTGTTAGGATGTTATCATATCTCTGTTGAAAAAGTCTGCCCGTGTTTAAGGGACACAAGACTGTTCATGGTAAAGGGAAACATACTGGATCTTAGGCAACTAAAAGATTTGCTGTAGTCTGGGTCTCTGATACTGCTCAGAGCTTGTGTTTAGGGCTGGTTCAGGTGTCTGAAACTCCTGCAGTGCATTCTGTGGAAAAAATGAGCCATCCTTGGCTATGATGATGCAAGGAGCCAGGGATATTGTATGAGCTGCAGAAATATTTCACCACTTTTCAGGGACGGGCCTCAAGTGTATCAAGAAGTAGCTGCCTTAATTTTCAAGGACCATTTATAAAGTGCTGCAACATCTGTCACATTTTAAGAGTTGGCTTGTGAAGACAGGCGTGATGTTTCGAGCGGAAGGGAAGGCTGAGGTAAAACCACGTGGAAATATTTTGGCTTGAAAGAGCAGAGCAGAGCGTTGATTGTGCCAGTATCTCTAGATTAAGGTCTTTGGCCGTTCTCTAAATCAATGTTACCGTATCTGAACTCCCAGAAAGCACGGCTTCAGTGTACTAAAAGTCTCATTAACTTATCCCCCTCCCAATCTTCTGTCATTAGGACCATATTTTAAAAATCTGTTTACAGTATAAAGTATTTCTGAGATTAGTATGTATCGGGATGATATAAAAATAACCACAGCTCTGGATCAAATGAGGGTTTTATCAGTATTCTTGGAGCTCCTTAGCTTTATTACTGTGTCTCTGAACACAAGAGATCAGGAGCCTTGGTAATGTTTGTGAAAAATGTTTCCTGATAAACCCAAAACTGAATAGATTGCGAACAAAAAGAATTAAAATGGCGAAGTAAAGACTGTAAAGTAAAAAATCTATCTTGTCCTCCTAAACTTTATCCTGTTCAAAACTTTGCTTACTAATCTTTTATGCTGTCCCAAAGTTCAGAAGCAAAACAAAGGAAACACAGATATAAGGGACTTAAATAAAGGAAAGAATAAGTTTCAGTTTTTAAAGCCTTATGCCATCCACAGGAGAATTTTGCAGAGGTGGAGGTGTGGGAGCTCTGAGCAGCAGTTGCAGGGGGACATTTGCTGAAGGAAAAGTTGGCTGGCTCTGGAGCAGACATCTCAGGTCTGATAAGAAAACAGAGTCCCCAGGCCTAGCAACGAGCTTGCCAAGCCTTCTATTTAGAGCCTGAAACCAGCTTCACATCAGAAGTGAACATGTGGAACCCACATGTGTTTACAAGTTAGCTGGGGCCTGGGAGAGCCTCGGGCTATTTATCCATGTGTCTGTCAGTACCCTGCCTTCCTGCATGCTCCTTGTCAGGGTGCAGTCCTTCCCTTGTGCTTCTGAGTGCTCAGATTTTTTCTTTTGGTGTGTGTTTTTACAGGGAGAAAGTAAAAAAAGAAAAAAAAAATAGCCCAACCAAACCAACCACCTCTCAACACTGTCCTATGGCAGTTAATGTATGTGCTATGGTTGTCGGTATCACTTCATTTTTATCACTCTTAGTGCTTTTGCTGTCACGTAGAGGCACATAAGCAAGAACATTCCTGTCACATAGAGCCACTTTCTTCTAAACTTTAGCTATTATCATACCAGGAGTCACAGACAGGGCCAGTAGCCTCTGCTGATAAGAGGAAATCAAAGATGTTGATGTGGCTAAGCTATTCTTTCTTTGGAATTGAAAATTCTCCCCTCCTGGCGCATTTACATGCTGTGAAGACATTTTCAGGCAATTTCACCATTTTATAAATGTAGTGATAACTGTGCTCTGAGTGACTGAACAGTCCTCAGTTTTGTCCAGGCAGACAACCTGTGCCTGGAGGAGCTTTGTGTAGGAGAGGTGTCAGTAGGGCATAGGCAGAGGCTTGGGCTCAGGAATAAGATTGTAATTGGATTGGATCATCAAGGTAATATTCCTTACATATTCTCTTCTTTCCTCAAACACCTCACAAAGTATCTTTGTTATTTAGACTCTCACATTAAAGGATATCAGAGATCAAAATTGGGAAAGACAAGGTAAAAAACTTGCTCTCCTTGTACTGCTTTATTCCTCTAAGGGACTGCTCTATCTGAGCCCTGTTTGTTGACAGAAGAAACGATGTGTCTTTATATTTCATGTCCCAATTCTCTAATTGCCAAAAGTTAATATAATTAGGGAATATTCAAAATGAAAGAATTGACAGAATCTGTGGCATTTTCTTCTCATGAAACCGTGATCTTAGGATGTTTTATGCAGGATAGGGGAAGAGAAAAATTAACACTGGGGTGGCTGTGTGCCATTATTCTCCATTTCAAATAAGTAATGCCTTGAAGGAGGAAGGAAAATAAAATTGTGGTCAACTATACTGAGGTCTCATCACTCTTGTTTATCTTTTTATTTCTTTTTACTTTCTGCTGACTTTTTTCTTCTTTCAGCAACTGTTGTGGCACTTTTTCAACTCTAAATTCACAAGCAGAATCATTTATTTTAAGAATGTCTTTGCTTTAACTTCTAGTTGAACACCTTTTGCAGTGTTCCCAAGCCTTGCTAACCACAGCAGCATTACAGCAATGATTTAATTATTTCCTTTTCAGTATTTATTTGAGACAAAAGTTCCCTGACAAATCTCAAATCCTCTACATTTGTTTTAGAAAAGGAGCATATGTCACGAATACTAAGCAGTCAGGTACTCCTACTGAAGTAGTCCCTAACCACTATTTAATCATGTTAGCAAACTGTGAACATTTCTGGCCAGACTTATTGCACTACCAGCAAAAAATATATTTGATGTTCCTTCTTTGTAGACTTCCCAATCCCTGTTCTTCACAATGGTATAGAAACAGCCATCATATACTACAGATGTACTTGCAAAGGACTTCCACAAAGTTTTGTCCTATAGCATACCATAATCCTTATCTGAGGACAGATAAGAGATCTGGAATGTACAGTTTTTATGAGGCTTTTTAATACAAAAAAATAATTGGTAAAATTTGCTTTGCTGGAACACTTAAAGCTTTTCAGGGAAAAGATTTTTGTTCCCAAAAGTAACAGGACTCTTCTGCGTGACTGAGTTTTCTGACGGTGTCTTCTGCAGATGTTATAATAGTCATTTAAATTCACAGGATATTCACCTCATGCAACCTGAGCATTGCGGGAGGGAGAAGACATTTTTCTGCCAAACATTGCTTTTTAGTATGTATGAAACCTATGCTTTTCAAGTTATTGGGGTGGAGGGGGGTGAACCAAAGCAGTCACAAGCAAAATCCCCCAACTTCTAGGGGTTGGCCCAAGAAGAAACAATCTGAAATCTCCCTAATGTTACTATTGTTTCATAGTGACTCACAGAATTGTTGAGGTATTTCTCTTGAGCATACCCTGCTAACCATAGAAGGGACTGAAACATATAAAATCTGAGCATGAAACCAGGAGAAATCACAGGAGGAAAGGAAAGCAAACCCAGTCTTTTGGTCTCTGCACTTCCTGTCCTCATTAGCTACACTGCTTCTCCCTCCTTGAGGAATGAAACACAAAACATGGGAGGATTTCCTGTGAGGAAAGGATCAAACTTTATCACAAAAGATTCCACTGTCATAATGGAGGGGAATATACTGCTCAAACAGGTTAGATAGAAACACAGACTCTGGTAAGTTTTAAGAATGAAAATACTGGAGTAGCAGAGCTTCAGCTCTCTGCAGCACAACACATTGCCTCATCTCTCAACACCCTCAAGCTAAGCTACTATAAGAAGCAGAAGTCCATATTAGGTGGTTAAACAATGAAAATATTCATAGCAGAAGATGAGACAATGAACCACAGCAATACTGATGTGTTTTGTGATGGAAGGACACCACCCTTCATACCCTTGCAGTGTGTATTAATAGTTCTCAACATCTGTTACCCATCTCCTTGATGGTAGGATACAAAAGGAGTGGTTTTAGCTTCTTTTTGTGCTGGCTAGACCTACATCTCAAGGGCCACCGTGAGCTTCGCTCTTGCACTACTTTCACCGTAATTATTCTTGGCTATCTTTAATTAAAACCATCTGAGAAAGCTACAGAGTTGAGACATCTCTGAAACACAGGCAGTTAAAATATTGATTATGTAAAGTGAGTCATAGTGATGGCTATGAAATTTTGGCAAACAAATATGTACCTTTAAATTTCAACCTCTCTTCCCCTTTTTTCCTAATAATTTTTCAGTGGACATTTAGTGAGTTAATAATAAACAAAAGAAATATCTTCCAATGGTTTCTTCTTGCCATTCATACAAATACATCCCAGAATGTTAGAGTAACTTTCCCATGTCAGCCCTCATGTAATTTCAGAGGGTGCTGACAGTGCTCAGACTTCAAGGTTTGCTAGGAACCAGCAGGATGCATGGGACTGGATTTGGCACCTGAAGATGCCGATGGATATTCATTAGAATCCCCATAAGTCACTGTGTGCTTGATTCCCACGCTTTCTCACAAATTAATTATCTGATTATCAAAGAAAATCTCAGTAGTTGCTCACCCTTAAAGGCATTCCTAAGGCTACCATTCCAGACATAAGTCTTGATGTCAGAAGGTCTACAATTGCCATGTATTGTGGAAAAAAAAGAGGTTTTCTGCTTGAGAAATGTAATGTTCTGCTGCCAATTATATACCCAGTCTGAGTTGTTGACAGTTTCCTTTTCCTTTCACACTTAGGCAACATCTCTGGTCATAGAAAATTAAGCAAAGGCCTCAGGAAAGAAACAGAGAAATTTATTTTGGGGGAGAAAAAAGTGAATCTCTGAGCCAGCTCTCTGATGGCTGGTCTTTTGAGATTTACACAGGCTCTCCTGGGTCTGATTTATGAGGGAATTTTCTGGGCCAGAATGAATTTCTGAAGAACACCATCTACACAAAGTAAAACAAACAAAAGAAAACAGGAATCATGAGTATAAAATAATACATTTACTTTCTTCCTCTTCTGAAACCACCTTTCAGTCTGGTGATGGTGATCCTTTATCATACAGGAGAGACATAGCAGTGCTAGTAGGAAAAACTGGAGATAACGCCGAGAAAAAGGAGGCAGAGAACTGAAACCACATTAAAAATTGGAGCTATAAAATATGATAGAAAGAAAAACACTGGAAGGCAGAAGAAGGCTAAGACACATAATTAATTAATAATGCACCATGGCATGAAAAGATCTTGGGTTTTGAAAAAACAGTGGTAGGTCCATGAAGTTGGGTTTGTGTGCTTACTAAGCAGATATTGGAGTGAGAGCTTGCCTATATGATATCTGTGTGTGGATGTGGGGAGTTTCTTGGGGTAGGGAAGTTTCCTTCAAAATGTTTTTCTCTTTCAGTCTTGGATCTAATGAGAACCAAATGGTTCCTGGACGTAATTATTTCATAAGATCTGTTGAACAGACATTAGAACTTTCACCTGCTGTAATCCTAGCTCAAAGATGGTTTGCAAGGAGGAGGAAGAGTTCGGTGTCCTAGAGCCTTCTCGACTAAAATCTTTCAATTTATAGATAATAAATCACTTAAAGCTGAAAACCACATTTAAGTAACACCTCATTGAGCCTTTTTAAAAACATTTTCTCTTGGTCTACCACATGTATAAATAGAGTTGAATAAAAATGATTTGTCTTGTTGATAATGAGACTAAAAGCACCAGTAGCAGAGTAATAATATATGCTTTCAGAAAAATCCTGTTAATGTTCTTTAAAATACTTGTCATCATTCAGACAATGGAAAGCTGTGTCTTTTGCTTGTTATACTGGAGGAAGGAAATATTAAAGTTAAAAACCTTCTATATTTTTAAGGGACAGATTTATTTGCTAATAGGGGAAAAGGAATGTGCGTTTGAAGGAGCATGGAGAAACACTTTCAGGAAAGTGCTGCCATGATGGTGAAAGGTGCTAGTGTCCTACTCACTGGGGAATACTGATTTAGATCTTTCAAGATGAAGTCCTTAACATTAAAATTGAACATAGAGGACCATGACAGATATGCCAGGGGAGAGACAGTCCATTCTTTTTATTTTCTTCCTATATTTTTTTGTTTGTTTTATTTTATATATATATATATATTTTTTTTTTTTTTTTTTTTTTTTTTTTAATATCTAGTGACTATTCTGCTCTTAATTTTTCTTCCAGCCTAGCTTTTCAGAAGTCGTGTTCACAGCCAGACTCACCTTTCCAGAAAAGGCTGGGACTAGGGATTTTTAAATTATAAAACAGTGAGTGCCAAGGAAAAGGAGAGATGGTAAATCAGTTACAACTGTGAGACAGACACAAAGGAAAAGTCTGCCTCTTCCAAGAATGACACAAATTGCTTTGATGGAAGTGTCTGCAACACTAAAACGTTCTTATCTATACCTGGTTCCCTTACAAAAACTTTAATTTGAAAAAAAAAAGCCTCTGAAAAATTAAAGAAAATATTAGAGAAAAGAGAAATAATCATATTATGAGAGAGAAAAGATGGGAAGACTGTTAAGAAGCATCTCTGAGGAAAATCTTTTCACTACTATCTCACACTGCAGCTAAGTTACTTGATAGTATTTTGGTTGCTTTCTTACACAGACATCCCAAAGTTTATTTGCATGAAAATTTCTCTCTATATCCTTAATTAGAACTCATGCCTCAGAGATTCCCTTATGTCTTGTGAATATCTTGACAAAAAAAAGTCAAATTATGCTTTCAAATTATCTTGCACAGATTCCTGGTCTTCACAATGAAGAGACCATATTGCAAACCAAAAAAAGTACCACAACACATCTTTCAGCAAGGATATCTTGCTGCATATGCCTCTAGGGTAAACTGTGGGATGTTGTGGTATCCTAGCAGAGTTGAAGAGCCAAAGTATTGCTCAGGCATTTCTCAGATCGTACGTCTCCCACAGAACTTGCTTCAGAAATTTAAGAAACAGTCATGGTTATTTTTCCATGTCAGGACATAATGAGGTATGTCACTCAGCCAAGACTTTTAGGAAATGAGACTGAGAAGCAATGAGCCATACTTAGGACACCAGGCACATTGGCAGTGCTCATTAGAAGGAAGTCAGACCTTTTCCTGGTAGATTCAAGGTATGCAAGAGATCAAACCAACATCCTTGCCCAGCTGCCTCCCTTCTGACAGTTCTCAAGCTGCTTCATCGTGCACTAAATCTAACATTAATTGAGTGTAAGTCCATGCAAGAGTGCTAATTAAAACAATGTACCTATTACATACTCTTATGCCTTCAGGCAGCAAGAACACAAGAGACAGCTGCTGTTCCACGTCAGCGTATGGGAGGATAAGAGGTAATTGACCCTGCAGTTGTTAGGTTAATTCACAGAGGGAAATCTCTTGCACAACTGGTGTTTCATCTGCTGTTGCATAAAAAACAACCGTACCAGAAGCGTTCTCTTTATATAAGCTATTAGTATATAGTCATGAAGACTAATTACTTAAACAAGGACTTCCACAGGCACAGGAAACAAAGAAGTCATGTGCTCCATATATTTCTGCTGCATGCCTGACTGACTTCAGAGTCAAAGAAAGCACAGGCTCCATTTGAAACTTTTCCTCTGTCTGGGGCCTGCTTAGACACTTGTCCCATGTGGGAGATGCATGAACCTGGACATCTCCTTTTTGCCTCCATTAGGCATTACATACAGTTTTTCTTGCTGTAGCTAGTCATCCATTTTCACAAGATGGGTGGAAGCTTAATTGTATTTGGTACTTCTACTCCCCTGCTGAATTCCTTTAATAAAGTATTGGTTTCACTGGGAGGAAAAAGGAAGTGCAAAATTAGGAATACACATGGACAGGCACACTGTCAGCAAAAGCCTCATGTTGTCCTTGTGAAGTTAAAACAACCACCTGCAGTGCCAGATAAGATAGTTTTCTTTACATACATGAGACTGTTGACTTTACTCCAGGGCTTCCAAAAAAATTATTTTTTTCTGTAATAAGGAAACCCACAAAATCCTGCAAGAACCCACAAAAACTAAGTTGTATTCAGCATGCAGAAGAAAACATGTAGGTCTCAATATGCTGGATGAGTGACTTTTAACATCCATTATTCCTTGGCAGAGGAAGATATGATGTTACATCCCTCAAAGGTTCCCTCCAAGAAGCACGAGGTGATTTTCAATTAATAGATGTGTATCCGTTGAAGAGGGTCTAATCCACACCATTTGGATTCAAGCATGAATCTGAACTCCCTAAAGGTGTTCATGCCTGAGGTTTTGTGTTGATTTTTTATAGAGATAAAATGACCACCTACATGAATTTGTCTAGATCCCAGTCTAAAGTTTACGCTTAAAAAGTGGGCTGAATTTTCACTTAAGATTAAAAAAAAGGCTTGATCAAATCAAAGTTACATTTTAAAAATATTTTTCAATTTGCTTATGGGAAAAATTCAGAGGAGTTTCTGGAATGTAGACAGGATTGTTTAACAAAATTAATAGAAGAGTTGAGCCCAGCCCTTTGGATGAAAATCTCAATCAATGCCTGCTAAAAAAAAAAAAAATGTTTTTTGTTTTTCTCTTAATTGAAAGAAACCCAGAACCTCCTCATAACATTGTAGGGCTACATGCCAGAGGAGCTTCTCATCTGACCCTGCCCACCAGCATCTCTTGCTTCTACTCCACCCTGAAAAGGCAAGAACTGATTTTCACCAAAAAATTTTTAAACACTCAGTTATGCAAATATTCACAGCTGATAAGTAGTGTATTTTGTCTGAACAGTGGACACCTTCTAGAATACCTAAAGTTAATTTGCTTTGCTAATCAAGTAATTGGCAGGGAACATAAATTAAAGTTCTGTTCAGGCATTTCCAGAGGGATGCTCAGTAATACAAACTCATGCAGCGATTACCAGCTTTCATCTGTTGTTCCCCCAAAGACATTTTACACCTCTGTGCTGGAGCATGAAGGAGAGGATCAGTGAAACCATCTGTGTGTCAGTGTTGATCGGTGCAGCTGCTCCTCCTTCAGCTGCTGGTACAGCATTTCCCTCCTCACTGGGCATTTGCCTCTCCTGACTGAGTTATCTCCCCATTGTGAGTAAGAGCTCAGTACCTTCCGTGTTAGCCCAAAGGCTGGCAGTTTAGATAGGTAGGAAAAAGGATTAGGCACTGCATTTTTTGACTTCTGTGGCTCACATAATTTAATTGAAGGTTCATGGCATTAAGTGATGTTCCCCCCGCCCTTTTCTTTGAAGCATTGGATCTCAGATTTACAAGAAATTTCAGCTTTCGTCTACCTAAAATGATGTTTTGCTTCTGATTAATTAAAAATTTTGGATTTGTATTGTAAAAGCAGAGTCGTTACAATCCACTATATGCTAGGATATTATTGTCCTTGTTTTATGCTCGAAAAATAAAGTCAAAACAAATGAATTACTAAAAAAAACATTTAGTGCTTGGTTGTGTTGATACAATTATATACTTACACAGAGGAGGAGCAGAATAGCTTAACAGGATATGACTGAATTGCTGTTAGATTAAACTTATTTAATTTAGGCATCAGGAAGCTCTTGAGCCTGAACCCTTGTGTTTTTGTGACAGAGCTGAGATATTCTGTCTTCTTCTTGAGTGCCACATGATAGAAATACAATGGAATAAAAAGATTTCTGGTAAACAAAGGGAGGAAAGGAATCAATCCACTTTGGACAGATTTTCAGCCTCATTACTGCTAAATAGTAGAGTATTTCTTACATCTTGAACCTAGATCATGTCAAAGGCTGCATTAACATGTGCATTACTTATTCCTGATTTTCAAAAGATCTGCAGCAAGTGAAAACAATTTTAAGGCATGTAACCTTACTTAGGAAACTAGTCTGTCGTATAGATACTGAGAGGTTAGGAAAGCTAAAGCCACCTAGTTTCCACTATTTTGCAATTGTATTAATTGCTTCTTAGAGCAGAGAGAGTGGCTTGGATCTGCATTTTAAAGAAAAACAGAGTGAAAGGGGAGATTCAGTCTTGGCATGACTCTATCAGCCCATAAAGTGATATGAAACAGGATAATATGTCAATACAGCTTTGAAGTACAAGCAAAAAATAAGTAATCCAAATATTTAGATATTCAGACAGTAAGGAGGAGGAGGCAGGAAAGACATTCTGGTCATAAGAAGGGAAAGACTGTAGAGATCTATGCCTTTGAGAAACAGCTGTGTGGTCTGATTTCATCTCTCGTTCAAAATAGAAATGGAAGTTTTCCTAAGTACATGGAGAAAATGTCATCCAGAGAACTATGTTTTATGACATCCCAAAATGAGCTAGCACATAATATGCTACAGAAACGCTCAATGAATTGTCATGGAATTCTCTGCCCCTTTGAAGTAACCCTGTGTATTGCTCTTTACTCTGTGGACAGTTTTCCAGTTGTCCTTTATGACTTAATATTAAAAATTTGATGGAAAACACAGTATTTGAGGCTGAGGGAAGCCCTTTTCAATGAAGTAGTGCCCTGCCCTTCTCTTTTGAGAGTATCTCTGTATGAAACAGAGTTGGTTACTCTCTCTTGTTGTTGGTATTGGGAGATTAATCTGTTAGGACCATAAAATCTGCTGACATTCACTACTCAGCCTAAGCCACATGAGTTTCTCATTCACATCTGCCTTATGCCTCAGAGCTTGTATCAATGCAGGGAAACATAAAACAAAAAGATTCCCTGGATGAGTTCTGTGAGCCAAAAGAAACTTCTAGGCAAAACTGAATCTATGTTTGGAAAAAGCAAAAGGCAGCCTGAAGCTAGAGTTATTAAATCTGAGCAAATCCTGGAATTGCCATAACTGGTTTTACCTTTTAACAAGGAAAAACCAAAACAAACCAACAAAATAGACAAGAAAACTAACAAAAATAGTCTGGCCAACTGAGAACATAGGTTTTTCTTCCTGGTTAATTAACAGAAAAGTATTTCAGGTGACTTAAAACTCTCTATATGAATGCCCAGGTTGCAACACTAGTAACAAGAGAGCCAAAATTTGGTGGAAAGGAGAAGGTCTGTGGAATAACACATCAAACAGGAGTGGCATCAGTTCTCATACACACCTGCTCAGTCTCTAGAGAACCTTCCTGGGGTATGGTGGGCAGAAGTTCAGAGCCCCTTTCCTCCCAGCACAATGAATTTTATGTTTTACATTTAACTTTTACATTTCAGATTTATGTCCAAGACACTTCTTTATAGGACTTCTTATTAATTATTTGAGTAGTAAATAACCTGGAAAGAGGAAGCAGATTCTACTGCCTTAACAGATACTCAGGATGGGGGTAGTTGTAGCTCTGATTAGATAGAGAGGTGTTTGTTTCTAGCACCCTGCTTGAATACATGTAAATCCACTCAAGGTGTTCTTTCTGTATAAAATGGCTGGAAAAGAACATAAAATAGTTCTGCAGTATTTTTATTTCTGGTTGACTTAACCCAATTTTACAGTGTTTATTCATGGTTTTACCACCAAACAGAAATATCAACTACTTGTAATCCTTGGTCTTTGCTGATAGTTTAACCATAATTGCTGATCTTAAGAAAATAACTTTTCTCTTTGTAAGGCCATACCTGTATGCATGAAAGAATTTGCCTTTAGTTATTTACCTGCCAGCATCCTTCATAGATTATATGACTGCCAAGGCTGGTGTGAACAATGCCTAAATGTTTTTTCTTGGCTGCAGGTGTCAGAAATGTACTGCAATTAGTTAAACTGAAAACTTTAAAAAGAATAATAAAAACTGATGATTTATTTTTGTATTTTAGTTCCTGTAAAAGATGGCCCATGTTTTAAAGACTGTTTGTACCATGGACTTAGATTTTGGGAAATGTTTGGAATATGACATAATTTGTGAAATTCATAGTTCTTTAAAGCTCATTTACCACAAGGTGGCAAACTATGTCTGCAGGTCCAAATTGAAACCAAGATTGTAGAGGTGTCAAAAAAACTCAGAAAATCTTTTATTTCCTGTGCTCAAATAGAGGACAGTTTCATATCAATACCTGGTATATCAATACCTCCCCACCGTGAGTGGGGAGGAGGAAATTTTGTTCTTAAGAAGAAAGACAGCATACAGAGGGGAAAAGAGGGTTCATCATGCTGATACATTTTACTCACCACATAACTTACAGAATGGGCATTTGAACAAACCTCCAAGGTTTTCCTGAGACAGTACTCTAAATTCCATCAGAAAAAAAATATGAGTCTATGGAAGCAGCTGCTATACTTATGAATAACAATTAACACAGTTATAGGGCTTGGTTTGGTGGAACCAAGTTCTACACTGAGGTCAAAATTTTTTCTACCTAATAGGACATTTTGAATGATTTTCCATGGGGACTGGAATTGCATGACATACAAAAGCACAGAAAGAATATTTGTTAAAATCTCTTTTAAAAGAAACGAAAGAACAAAAGAGAATTCCATACCTAGATAATCCTAAATAGGCATATTGCAAAGATAAGTATAAAGGTAGAAGTTAATTTTCATTTTGTATGTACATTAAATAGAACAGGAAGAAGGTAGCTGGTACTATTATTAGAGCATCAAGGAGGAAAAAAGCCAAACAAAGCAACAATGAAAAGCAAACTTTTTTGTCCTTAACAAAAGTCTTTTACAATAACGATGAAAATGTAATAAACATGGAGAAATCTGTAAAAAAGGAAGACTTCTGGACATCTGTGACTTTTATTGCTTCATTGCAGCTGCATTAAGTAGTTGTCTATTGCTTGATGAGTTTCTGATTGCAGCCATTTAGATTAACTTATGCATCTTTAAATAGCAATGCAGGTAAGCCGCTGTTCTGAAGCAAAGAGCAAGTGCAGTTTGAAGAAATGTTTTTGGTATTTTATCAAGGTATAGCTAAAATTCCTAAAGTGACCTGTTGGGTGTTTAAAGAGAACAAGCCAAAGCAAGAAAGGAAGAAATTGTGTCTTTGAGCCCAAATTGTAGGTGAGGGTCTTAGAGTACTTCAGAAGAGGTGGTAAATGAAAAGGCTGAGATGATTATTCCTTCCCCTCCTGAGATTCTGCATTTAGTTTTTTCCTATCAGATCCAGTCACATAGTGAGCAAATGCTTTTGGGCAATCCAGAATGAACACTTAGGGGACCAAACCCTGAGCTAGCAGGAATTATGTTAGGCTGCCCTCTCAATATGGAGTTCAGTGACAGACCTGCTCTAATGGCTCTACAAATGATCCATGCGGAAGGAGTCTTTAAACAGTTGTTGACAGTTAGTGGATCTTCTCATTTTTGAGGCATCCCAGTGCTAATGGAAAAAACAGGAGAAAGAAAAATAATGCTCATCTGTATCCATTCCACAGAGACTCTTTCTTTATCTGCCATGTCACTGTTTCATAAAATGTACAGAACTTCACTGACACCAAGGAGTTAATGTCTAGGATGAAATCCTAGGTTTGGGTCTCCCAGACTTGCCTCTTAAAACAAGACTGAAAAAAATAATGAGCTCAGCAGTGGATTAGTGTCATCATGCCTTGATAAAGGCTCCCAATCCTCCATGGAAAGACAAGTTTGGTTTACTGTATGAATGTACTTTTTGTAAGGAAGACTTTTCCCTGTGACACATTTTCAGATTGAAATACCTAAAACTTCCGCCTCTGCATCTGGAGTTTGGTGGCTAAAGAAAAAATTTGCATCCTAGTAAGTGACATTCTGAATTACTGCTCTAAGCATCTGCGTGACACATCTGCAAACAAGGACGGCTGAGTGCAGTAATCCTTCCCTACTGATGAGTAGCTCAGTGGTGCCAGCACGCACAGATTGCTGTGTCTGACTGTAATGACAATAAAGTTGGTAAAGTCTGAAAACCAGGACAGAAACTCTGCTCAGAGAGATCTGTAAGGCATAAACGCAGAAGCATGGAGCACATGGCTGGAATGTGATTTCATCTGTAAATATGAATTACAGAAATCGAGTTGTCAGGTTAGAAATATCTGTGTTAGAGGGAATACAGTGTCCTGGTCAAGTACAGATTGAAGTTTTCCACTTGCATGTGCTTTGGACTTCCATAACCAGTGGTGTGATCTGGCTGTAGATTCAGGAGGATCAGATGGTGATCCAGGTGCAGCAAGGACTGAGCAGCAGCTGTTGTCATTAACCCGTGAGAGACCACAAAGTGCAATAAGTTCTGCATAGTAAGGTGGAAACAAAGAAGTGGGATTGCTGTGTTAATAATGAGTTAATAATCAATTATTCAGAAGAGAAACACCAGCAGGAAAAGGTACAAAATCTGAGGAAAAGAGGTAGATTCAGATGATCAGGAATGCGGAGGATCAGTTTATTTCAAAGAACAGCAGAACTTAACACTTCTGCACTTCCTTGGTGTCAGCGTGGCCAGCAGACACTCCTCAGGTGACTCTGCTCCTGTGTGTCAATATATTTTATGCTATATCCTGCCACATATCTCAAGTCAAGCCATAGCTTTTCCTCACAACTTGTTTGTTCTAGCCTATTCATATATTCACTAATTAGTGAATAATTGTGGTGTGTCTCTAAGTGTTGTGCCTGATTCTGCCCTCCAATCTCCACACTTGACAAAAGAAGCCAAAATGGAAGTGATCCAAAGATTTGGGATTTCTAAAAGAGATTTGGAAGTTAAGACATTTATGAAAAATGACTGCGATCTTGATTGAATTAAACAGACAGACATGTTTTGAGCCCTTGCTACTTCTAAATCTTCAGTTTTGCTTTTCTTTAGTTTTAGCTACTCTCTGTTTATTTCTTTTTGCTGCATATATATAGATAGATAGATATAAAGTTACATCTTTTCAATTCTGTTTTTCCCTGACTACTGGCAGAGAGATTTTCTTGGATAGCCTGTGAAGTTCGTCTTTTTGTGCAAATATGAATTAGTGTTTAAATATACCACTGCTTAATGCATTGTTTTAATGAAGTTTGTTTAATTAAGAACCTTCTCCTACACCTCCCAGTCACACCGCAATAATTAGTTTACTTTGGATTTACCCAGTCAAGGTAAAAAGGTTAATATGGACCAACATCCATGTGACTGACAATGAGATTCAAACTGCAGTTATAAAATGCTTGATGTTCCACCTTGTTCCAACTGGTTTTCTCATCTTCAAATGTTATTATTGTTACCAAAAGGCATTAAGCTGAGGCTTCAAAATTTTTACAAGTTATTCTTTCATTTCAGCTGACTTATGCCAAATAACTGTCCCAGAGCAAGCACATGTTGAAAGAGGAGAATGTGTACTGGGAGGAAGATCTACCTCATGTTCAGTTCATTGTGGGCAGAGACCCATCAATCAGACACAGCCCTTGCAAAGCCCTTCAAAGTAGATAAGCTAAGTATCAGACACACCCAAGACCTGAACTTCCAGCATAGAATTTCTTTTCCTGCATAATCTGAAATAATGTACATATCTGTAAAAAAAAAAAGAAAAAAGTTCATAGTTGCATGGTAAGATTCTAACATAGAGAGAAATGAGAAATGTGATTTTGATCTTGTGTTGATTTGTAAGCAAGAATTTCCTATGGAACGTTGCTAAATTCAAGTGCGAAGGTCAAACAGCAGAATGAGTTCATATTTTCTGTTTATAGCTGCAGTTTAGCCAAGAAATACATCTATTAGAGCATATACTCTATAATTTCTAGCATAAAGAAGTCCATCCGAGCCCAGATTAGAATCTTTTTTTTCTATTTCTATTATTTGTTTTTCTGTACAGTAATTCTCCCTGCATATCTATATCATGGATGTACTATTAGTTCTGCATCCATTTTAGTAATATCCTGTTCTGAAGGCTGTTTTCCCTTGTTAAAGCTACACAGAGAAGCTTAAAGAAGGTGCCACTCTTGATGTCCTTTTTGCATGGATGAAGAACTTTGCCTTTAGATACCTAGAAATATTTCTTCAGAAATACATCTAACATATATGAGCTGATTTTCTTCTCTGCTCTTCACAGTTGATCTGCCCAGTCTGTTCAAAATCATGTAACACCTTCTATTACAGCAGCTGGTCCAGCTGGAGGGAAAATAGTCAATGGTTTAGAGACATCTTTTTTTAGATTGACAGTAAATAACCTGACTGAATAAATCCATTGTTTGTTTAGATGAGTTTGTTTTGCGTTTAGCAGAATTTACATAACAAGAGTATAATTTATTGTAAATTCCTATACCCACAACTTCAGAAAGAATCAGAGCCTGGAATAAAGTGTAAGTTAATGCTCAAGTAGACAACTTCTAAAATATCTTGAGACCTTTGGGTCCTGAATATTTAATGTCTGTGAAATATGGGTACCCAAGTGCCATTTTCAGAACTGGCTGAGATCACTTAAGTTATTTTGCTGGGTAATATATAGTAAAACATGGAGTTATTTCCATACCCTGTAAGATTGAATTTGATCCTTCACCTCAAAACTACTTGAAAATTCTTTCTTGGGGATGATTTTAAGGGAATAAGTGATTAATAAATCAAGACGTTAAGTATTACCAGCTCCTACAAAGGTTAGAAGTGCCTCAGTTCTGTGCCTCCTAGCCGAGGGTGTCAATTATTCCACTTCTAAGCTTCTGCTTTATTTCTGTGTTTTAAACAATACTGGACTTTTATTGCTTTTGGCTAGCAGTGAACATGTCTTTGATATAACACAGTCCATAATTCTGCTCACAAAAGGGATTTTGACACGACAATTGTAATAGCTTTGGATCAGTCCTCAAGAAAACCAGAGGAGTATTAGGCTTTTATTTTTTGTTTTCTCTTCCAATTATATATCCAAATTCTTCTATGAAGAATGTCTTGACAGAATAGATAAGAAAGATTCATTCTCTGTACAGTGGGACAAGATAAAATACCTTAGTAATAGAGTTTAAAATCACAAAATTATTTTCTTTGTTAGTAGTTGATTCCCTTGTTTTCCCTTTCATTCACGAACTGATGATCCTCAAGAAACAGATATTTTTGAAAAATGTGGAAGAAATATAAAATCCTTTTAAAAAATTTTCAGAGCAAGCTCCTAACAAAGTTCAAGCACTGATGGGGAGCACTTTCTGAACTGCAGCCCGAGATTCACTGTTCTGTGGTCTGGAGCTCATGATCCCGTTAGTGTTTAGGAGCTTTTTAAAAAATATTTTTAGTTAAGGGACCAGATAAGATAGTGTGATGATGCATGGGAAAAAAAGGTTTGGTTGAAAATCCAGTGATTTAACATTCAGTTAACTGATGTTTTGAAACATGTCTTAGTCGTTTTCTAATCTATTAGATTACGAGTTTTATTTTATTACAGTAGGAACTCTAATAATTCCACTGCCCTGGAGTTAGTCTTACAAGTAAGATCGGATGCCTATTATGTTTATTATTATATAATCAATATAATAGAACTCTTGTCCTAAAAAATTTAAAATAGGAGATTAAAAAAATATTTTGGTGCAATATTGAAGAATATTTGTTTTGGTGTTCAAACAAACCACATATAACTGCCTTGCATTTACTGAGGGCTAAGGTTGTATTCATGTTTGAGCACTGCACCTAAGTAATCTTTTCAGTGTCCATATCAGGGAGCACTGGTTGGTGGCTTTAGTTAGGGACATATCTATCCTTTAGCATATTTGTGATTCCAAACGAAACCAAAGTTGTGGAGAGAGAAATTGTTAAGCCTGTACTATTTAATATAGTTCAGAAAATTTTGTTCCTATGCATTCCCCCAAACTAGATGAGTGAGATAAGAGGAAAACTAAACTGCAGAACAGGCCGCCCTGCTTCTGAAGGAGGAAACAGGTCATCCCTCAGCAGAAATGTTGGAGATCATGTTTTGTGGAATAAATCTCATGTTGATCCTCGCTGTATAAAGAAGCCTGTTGCTGCATCCTTCCCTTCAAACAAAGCTGAGGGTGCCTAAAGAGATGCTCACCTAAGGAGGGACTGATCAGCTGCAGAAAGGCAGGTGGCAGATGGCTGAGAAACGGAAGCATGGTGAAGAGGCGGATGCAGGTTTCTTCTCCCCCAAGCAATCTGAACATATGTTCTGTTAGGTCTGTCCCTTGCTCATCAGACATCTTTGGTAGCAGAGCAGTGATCAGATATCGTATCAGGTCAGAATTCCAATGGGGATCAGAAATGGGTACCCATAAGGATCAGAGAGGTGTAGCTGGGTAGAGAGAGAAAGGATGCTATCCTGAAAATGGGTCAGCATGGAACAGGTGTCAGAAGAATGAACACATGATTCAGAATTATTCCTGTTTCACTTACACATGTTTAAAAGGGCAATTAATATATTTTAAAATATTTTATCTCAAGTAGTTTGGGAAGGAAGTGGGAGAAAAAGGGCAGCCAATATTTTATCCTTCAGGTTTGTATCAGATACATCAACTTAGGGATAAGCATAGTCACGATACCTTTACTGGTTTCATACCTATTGAGGTACATATCTTCCCTGCTTGAAGGAATTAAACACTTGTTTTGAAGTCACACAGTCATTTACATCTTCTTTATGATTTGAGCCTGCAAATATTATGTTGCCATGGATGCTGGCCTCAGATACTCCAGGAGTTTTGCAGTACAGTTTCAAAAAAATCATGAAAGATAAGTGTTTATTTATTATTTTTTTCTAAAAGTAGAGTCTGTCTGTGGCAGGTACAGACCTGGTCACTCAGCTGTTTTCTCCAGCAACAGGAGCAGTGCTGTACTCTTGATAGGAGGTGTAAATTCCATAGAGGTGTGGCTCAGGACTAACATCTGGTTTTCAAAAGCTCAGGTCAGTAAAGGGAAACAAATTAAGTATGCTAAGCCTCTGTTTAAAGGATTTACTATATCAGTAAAACAACAGAAAAAGAAGGTGGAAAGAGAAGCAGCCACAAGCGAGCCATGTGTAAACAGAGGTACTAGGCTTAGATGCTGAAAAGATATGCAGAGCCACAAAGAACTTCTCAAAATCTTCCTCTGTATTTCAAAGACAGAAGGTGAAGGGCCATATCCAAATTTCACTGAGGTCATTGGAAAGTCTTGTGTTTACTTTGATGCGGTTGGATCTAGCCTTAAAAACCAAGCTGGTTTCCTCATATTACATGAGAAATGTTGCTCAAGAGAAAGGAAGAGTACAGATAGACTGAGGTGTGTCGGCTGTGCTTGGCCAGCTGGCACGGAATACCTTACTGATGACCATCCTGTGCAGATGATTGGTTTGGATGTCTGAAAGTTATTAGATTTCCACTAGCCCACAAAAAATCAAAAGATATCTGAGCTACAGTTTGGGGCCAGCCAGACTGATGCTCCTGGATCATTGTAGTTCTTGTCTAAGGCATTAGAGAATCTGTGTTTTGAAATATTCTGGAAAATAAAGGCCTGTTCCTCCAGAGAGCATCCAAAACAAGATGGATCTTTCTAACCTGCTGCATTTTCCCCAGAGGTATTCTGACCTAAAGCTCAACCTCGGCTCAGGGCTTAGCTAAGACGCTTAGTTAGACTTCTGGAAAGCACTTACGGCTTCTCTGATTATGCAAGTGTCCCAAAAAGTTATCATTGGGTTCCGGTGGCTTCATATGCCAGCTGCTGCTGATGTTGGGCCCTCCCCAGTCTGGTATGACCTGCCTCTCCCTCTGCTGGAAAACCGCTTCCCCTCTCATCCAGGTTTCTGACTCAACTCCACCCGCTTGTGCACAATCTTTCTTTTCCATGAGCAAAGCAATCCACTTAACTCTTCTTCTGTTGGACAATAGGGTCAATTTGCCACAGCAATTAAAGATTGCTTAAAAAAAAAAAGAAAAAAAAAAGAAAAAAGAAATTTCTTAAACATATCTGCCCAGTATAATAGTTACCCAACATCCTTCCTATTGCTGAGCCAAGCAGGAAAAAAGCTTGACATTCTTTCACAGTTGAAAGATGCAATGAAAAATACTTACTTTTCTCTTTATTTACGGTTGCATTTTCCCTAGGTAATCTCCAGTTCATGGAAATAAGAGGTTTCTGTTTTCTGACATGAGCCATCTGATGAGTAGAAGGTCCATGACCATGGTTAGGACTAATTGACAGAAAAGCAGATAGTTTTGAAAAAGTTACAAAATGGAAAAAGAATCTCTGATTAATAGGCAAGAGGAGTTCTAGCAGAGGAAATGGAGAAAATGTAATGAACAATGAATAGAGGAATAGTTGAAAAATATGTTTAAGAGCTGACAAGAAGGGTGGGGTTGGGTGAACTGGTGGGAGAAAAATCTTGTGTTATCAGCCAAAAAGAAAACTTTGAAGTTACCTTCAAAAGCTGTTTTCATTATTTCCCTTTTCTTATTATCAGCAAGTCTTGGTGGAAAAGAAACATGAACTTTTTAATTGGGAGAGAGTAAAATAGATAGCCTGATATCATTTGTACAAAGGATGACTGCAGTGTAATAGTGTTACAGGCAAAAGCAAGGCTAATGTCTTTAAGCCAGCTAAATCATGAAATGTTTATCTAACTTCAAGACCCCCACAACTATCATCATTTCTTTTTGTGATTTCTCTTTTACCATTCCTTTTCCTTAGATGTCCTGTTGATGTTTCAGGGTTGACTTTAATGTCCTCCCAAAGGAAATAGCTGAAAGATCCAATATGGTTTCTTCTTTAGAAGCCAAGAATGTTTTAGCTCTTTCAACATTTTTTGCATGGAAATAGGAATAAATGACACATGGAGACTGCTTCATATCACTGTTAACAATTTGACATTACTTTCCTGAAATACTTTATTTATATAAGAATGAAGTTTTAAATAAAGATACATCTCTTATAATGGGTATTTATATGTGATATTCACTATTTGCCAACAGCTGTAGATTGTGAACCGTGGAAAATATTTAGATCATTCTCCTACAGCCGTAGGTATTATTTGGTTTCTCCGAGCTTTCTTTGCATCTGATTGGCAAATTTCCAGTCTGTTTTTGAAAGCAGAAGCCTAATAAAAAAATGTAAAGAGCACTGGTTTAACTGCACTTCTTTCTGATGTTCTAGGAGCAGTTACGCACACTGGTGCTAAGAAACAGTGGAGCAGATACACAAGACTATGTTGGTTACAAAACAGGTAAGAAGTTTGCTTTCCTGATCAATCCCTCAGCAGTCAGTAATACACCCAGGGGACAGGTTCATTACATGTGAATTTGATCAAGCTGCTGTTAAAGTTGGATTCTGGACAAACTGAACTGCCTGTTGAGTGAACGGCTCAACATCAAAGAGGAGCTTACACATTATGCTGTTTTCTCAGCTCTACCCAATCTCTTTGTTCTGAGCCATGGCCTTATTTACATGTGTTCAAAACCAAATGGGAAAATAAAATTGCCAGCAACAAAACTGAAGTGTTTTTCCCTGTTAAAATGTATAAAAACAGCTGGTTTATTGCTTTTCTGAAATCTTCTGTCCTTTATATTAGATCTTGAAGTGCTAATTTCTTTTTTCCTTTTTTTATTGTTGTTTTCTTTTCCTCTCATTTTACCAGCAGAATATCTGCCTGCTTGGACTTGGATAAAGACTGTTCCAAGACAGCCTAGATCCCTGTCATGGTGCCATGTTTCACTAATAACTAGTTACTAATATTAACAGATGTGCTGGTCAGAGCACAGCATGTTGCAAACTATCTTGAAGAAGCAGAGCAAATCACTGCAACCTGAGTTTCATATATGTAAAAGTAAACATTTGCAAAGATCTGAGACAGTTATTTTAGTCACATTGCTCTCACTGTGGTGAGGGTAAAGCAGATGTATTCTGAAAGGTCAGTGTTTTTATTGGCATTATAAACATCCACCTTTCTAGGGCCCTAGTGTAAATGCTCCTTGTGTTGTACTAAATTTAGCCTTTGCTCGACATTTTGTCAAATCTGGGGGGAGCTTGTCGTGATTTAGGAACTGTGGAAGGGCACAAGATGCTTTCAGTAATTAACTGCTTCAGCCTTTGTCTTTGCTTGCCATGTCCTGAATGTACCCAACAACCACGTTCAGGTTTCAGAGTCAGTCAAGGCAGCAGCAACCTGCTTTTGTCTCTAACCCCTCAGGGTTGTGCTAGGCTGATTCTTACCCTCTTACTGTCTGTGAGTGAAAGGACTTCTGTCTGTGGAGAGGAAAGCTGGATTTTTATAATAACACTGAAGTTAACTCTGAATGGAATTACTTTATATGGCTTTTGTGGTGATTTGTCAAGCTAAGGGCTCTTTTCTGATGGGAAATATGCTTCATGGTCTGTGTTAAGATGTTGTGGTTATTTTAGTTATGCAGCACCACAGCCCACTATTATAACAAAACTCTGAATTTTAACAGTGGTTGTGCTGATGCCTGACAACTTTTTACTGTCCATCCAGCTCACTGTTTTAGGTGATTGTAGAGAAAAGAAAGTAAATATAGGGTAGAAACCTTTTGAAACATTGTGCTGGAATGACTTCTTGTACCTCGGGTACTCAAAATAATTTTCATTTATAAATACACCTGTGTGGTACTCCACTATATCATTAATCTTTTGTGTTTTGGGGGGGATCAAAACTCAGTGTCCTGAGAGTGGGATGATCAGAAGCAAAATGAAGAGTCAGGCTTAGCTGTTAGAAAAAGTAAAGGAATATAAGACTTTATCACTGAGCACACTGAAAGGACCTGGGTGCTTTAATTCTTTTCAGTTCCCCCAATTTCAGGGGAACAAGAAGCCATAGAAATGTTTGCAAAATACACAGGAAGATGCTTTTACTTTAAGCATTGATTCCTTGAGAATTCAGGTATGGATTTTGAAGGCATTCAACAGAATAGTGAAAAATTATGCTATTTTTATATGCATGTGTGTTTGTTTTTGAAATCTCACTGGGTGACTGGTCACACAAATGTCTTTTGAAATTCAGTGAGTTCCTAATAGGTGAGTCCAAGTTTACATGGGACTAAAGCTTGAAAGAAATATCAAATTTTGAAACTCTTTTCTGTCTTTTAAAGGAACACTTTTTCCGTTTTTAATTTTTTTGTGTTGGAACTACATACAACTGCACTAAAATGAATTAGCTAAAATGACTGCAATAATGCACTTCAATAAGTTGCAATTCTCTTGCATATTAATGGGAAAATTACCAAAATTCCTGTGTTCAGTTCTGGAGTAGTTATTAGATTTCAAAGCTAGGAGACCAATGCTTAAGTTAATAAAACCTAGCTACATTAATAAATCCTTCTACTTATATCATGATGATTATTAAACCCTATTTTATGTACATTTCCAGGACAACTTGGCATAGGGTGACTCTACCTCCCTGTTTGCATCTTCAAAATGGCTATGTCTGACTTACTGTGTACTTTACTGCTCTTAGGAAACCAACCAGCAGATGATGAAGTAGTTACTGTCACAGCCTCAAAATTAAATAGAGGCAGAAATCAAGGAAATAGCCTTGCTTAAGCTGAAAGCTTTTAATATAATTGAGCTTTCTAGTATTCACAAGATACTTTATTATCTTGCAATATATTGGGTTATTACTGGCAAGCCACAGTGCTCAGTCCTTCATTTGGAAGTGCTGAACATCAAATGCTTAATTGACTCAATCCAAAGACTGGATTTATAGCTGAGGTGAAAATGACTTCTTAAGTTTCCCAAGGCTAAATTCAGTGCAGCCAGAATTCGGTGTTTAGCAGCTGGTGCAGTGTGAGTAGCTCTGGGTTTCTTCAGTACATAAAAGAGAGAAATGCCTGGAGGTTTAGTGCAGATCTTTGGTGAGCTGTTTCAAGGCTCAGGCCTGGACAAAGATCCCAACAGGACCACACTCCTAAGACGGCTGCCTGAAAATAAGTAAAAAACTGATTCTTCTCTGCTGTTACTTACAAGTAAATCCTTCAGAAGCTTTGCAGTGCCGTTTTAAATAGTTCAAGTCATTGTCCATCCATCATATTCCTTCAGATGACTTTTTACAGTTGGATCAGGATTTTCCTAGATGTGGAAATAGTTGCTAGAAATACTTTCCTCTGTACATTCTCTTTTGTAGAGAGGTGTCAGTAACCATATGTCACCATTCACTTCATATAGTTTATTCCACTTGTAGAAATGAGTATATTAGGAGCCACTGTTTGGTCTTAGGTAGAAAAGCTTGAGGACAACTTCTACAGTTTCAGAATAGTTTTCCCTTTCAGCAATTTTTACTGTTCATGCCTGTATATGTGCATAAACACACACACATGTTCATGTATAGACAGAATTCAGTGCAGGATGTCTAATTTCTCAATGTTTTCTCTACATTGTACAGCTCTGGCCTTAGAATTCAATTTAGCAACTGTTTATTAGAGTCCTGTGATTATAGAAAGCAGTGAAAACATTCACTGAACTGTTTTTGAGGAAAAATAACTGAATTGTTCATAATGAAATGGAAAACAAATTTCAACTCATAAATTCCAGCTTGCTGAGATGTACCTGATGTTGTCTAAAGGGCTTAGATTGAAATTGTATATTCCTGTAGCTAATTAAAATGGTAGATGGGACTTCTGCTATATTTAGCAATAAATAAGGTTTTATTTTTTATGCTTGCATGCTGGAGTTTGGCTAAATAAGTGAAATGGCAGAATGATTAACTTAGGCTACAAGCCTATGTGACAGAAGAAATGGTGTCTAAATAGGTTCAGTTCAACAAGAGGCTTAAAAGCTTTTCCCTCCATCTGGCATCTTTTATTCTCGGAGCTATGTGTTGGCCTCTTACAGTGTTTGGGTATAAAGCCAAATTGCTTTCCACCTGGGCTTTGGCAGGGTTACATCTTCATCTGGTGCTAAAGATGAGTATCCTTAGTGGTGTTAAGAAAGCCCATGAAAAACACAAATGCGTTTTAAAGTTCATGATTCAAATCAGTAAAGGTAAAATATGAAGTTATGCTTGGTGGTGAAAAATTGAAGTATTTGATGATGTTTCTGTGTTGGACAGTGATATAGTAGATTTTGTCCAAAGAACTTGTGCTCCCAAGATGGCAGAACTTGCTTGCTGTTTATATTCTATGAGTCATCATTCTTATCATCAATACATGTGTTTTCAATTTAACAGTGCAAGTCTAAGGACATGATTCCACTTATCTTATTTAGAGAAAACTTTGCTCTTTCTACTTTACTGATGAGTTTGTATAAAAATTGCAGGGTTTTTAAAATACATTCAAACAAACATTTTTCTGGCTTAATGTTCTACAATTAGAAATAGTTTACCTGACAATAATCAAAATACAGTAGAAGTCCTTAGTTGTGTTATGTTGCTTATTTCAAGATTGTTTGAATTGGATCTTCCACATGTGCCAGGCTCTTTGCCTTCATACATTCAGTGCAATTGAGTTACATTTTTAATAGGAAATTTCAGGCACTGCAGGACAATTTACTAACCTGCACGTGCTGCTCCAGATGGCTGCATATCTGTCAAAAGTTCTGTTCTATATCTGTTTATCCTGCAGAAATAAATATCTCCAGTGCCATGGGATACTTCACTGGTGTTGGGTACCTGTGTTTGGCGACTGAATGGAGACTTGCTCCAGATGTTCAACACCCTAATTAATTCATCTTGTGTGTATCATCCTCGAAGAAGACCACAGGCACTCAGAATAAAAACATAGAGGCATTTTTCTTCAGCCCAAAACATGATTTAAGGAGTCCAGTTTTGGCAAAAAATGGATTTGCGTGAGTTGATCTATTTATACCTTCCTACGCTCCTATGACAAAGTTTTTAGAGAGGCGTTCCTTGGTCTACAAATAAATCAGCACAAAGAATTTCAACCAGATCCATTTTTGGGAATAAGCAGAAGTTATGTAGCAGTTAAATTACCTGAATATGCCCCAAGCAGAGGGAAGCAGATTTGACCCTGGTTTGTTTGTATTTCCTGTCCACAGTGAGTGTATGGAAGGCTGCTTCCCTCAAATGACCAAACTGGTGTCTGGATCCTAAACATCGTGTGTTGCATCTTGGTACGTCAGTGTCCACACCTAACATCTTATCCTCCCTAAAGACTTTGCTGAGCACATCTTCAGTGCCTGAAGAATGAGGTTTTTATCCTCTTATTGAGATTCTGTCATGATTCTCAAGAGAGGCAGTGGAACACACTTCTTTCTCTGGCTGCGGTGAGGCTTCTCCTCAGAGCACACTCAGCCTCTTTTTCTCTCTCCTACCTGCACGATTGACCAGGGTAAGGGAGAGGAGCTCTGATTTTCCTCAGGAGCTTTGCGCTGAAGCACATCCTGCTTGACTTCAAAGACCTTCACTGCCCCATATTTACCACATTCCAGAAAAGTGTCAGAATTTTCTGGGCTGGAAGCCCTCTAAATCCTTCCTGTGCTGGCTATCATATTTTACATAAAATGATTAAATATGCATTGGAACAGAGCCTGGAGTCAAAGTTCTGGGCTTGTTTTACCTGTGTGCTGCAGAATCCTAGGCGTGTTCCTCTCTCTCTTTCTCTGTTGTTCTCTCTTTCTTCTCCTTCATACAAAATTAGGCTGAGCAAAGTGGGTGATCTTTCATACAAGAAAGTGTAAAACATCAGTACAAAATACTTTATATCTTCCAACTAGGATCCCATTAAACATGTGGACTCGAGTCCTTGCAAAGAAAGGATGTCTCTGAGCAGACATTGGGAGAATCAGTTGTCCTTATGTTAAAATAAATGACAAAAACCTTTCTAATACAATGAAATCTCTATTCCTAATGGGAGGCTACAATGTCTAGATAACAGAAAGTCAAGAAAACGTAATTTTAAAGAACATATTAGGCATAAATCCAGAGGTAGACATAGCTAAAATGTGGGAAATCGAGTGCAGACATCTGCATGGCTCATGAAGAGGTGCTGGAGTAGTTGGGCTTATTTATACTCACCTTAATGCTGGCAGTGCCATTGGGTGACTCCTTCCAGAGCCAAGAAGCTTCTGCACTGTTCTTAATATATTTTGGGAGAGCTGAGGTTCCTTCACATGTCCAGTTTGTGCCTTATTAACTGAGATGCAGCACAAGTCATTCATTTGTGTACTGAGTCTGGTCAGCAGTTTCTGGAGCAGAATAGTTACTATGGAGAAGTTGTCCATGAAGTAATAACGCTTATTCATGATGACCTAATCTGGCTTTCTGTTGAGACAGCCTCTGTCTGCGCATCCAGGGCATGGTTAGTCCAGCACCCACCCAAGCAGACTACAAAGAACTGAAAGTTGACTACAGGCAAGCTGAGAAATTACACACAGGGTAAAGGGATGCAATGGTTCACTTGAGAGGAATGGTTGTATATGAAGAGTGGTGAAGAGGAAGGTGATGTTCACATTCTGCAGACCAGGGTCAGGTGAAATGCTGCATAAAATTCTAGCTGTAGATTTTATCACTACTTACTTAGGATGCAATCTGTCCTGTTTAAGAGAGATTCCCTCAAACAGTGACAATGAGCAGACTTCACTTCATGAGAGAATGCTCTAGAGACAAAGGAGCTGTTCTATCTACCTCTTTAATTTTGGGAGTCAATGTAAAACAAAGAAAAGGAGTTCTAAATCCTGCGCTGCCCTAAATCACAGCTCTCTCTGTTGAGTTGTGCTGTCATGCTTTGCATACTAAGTTTTTGTTTGGTGCAATGAAATCTTTTGTCCCAGTATTCTTTCTTAGAGTGTTCACTTTTTTTCCAGGGCAAGAAAAATAACTGTAGACATTAAGACAGTGATGTTGTTGTGTAGCAGCAATTTTGCAGTAATGCATAAATTTAAAAACCCTAATTCCTCCTCAGTAATTTCCAGCTCAGGATGTGTGTGGTAGTATTCCCAGGCACAAAGTTCATCTGTGGTTTCCTTAATAAAAATATGAACTGCTGTTTATGACGAGAAACTTCAGGGAACTCCTAAGTTGTGAGGCTGCAAGAACCCAATCCCCTTTGAAATGCAGGGGGGGTGGGTGCCTGAGTCCCTCAGAGTCTCTTGATCTAAGAGGCACCCATATCCCATGGATTAATCCCCTCTCCACGTCCTGGCAGTGCAGACCTTGCCTGAGCAGAGTGTGATGGTCATATATCCCTGCTTGAAAGAATGCTTATTGCAGCCAGATAAGGAATATTCCTTTGGCCCTGGTTCAGATGGAATTGAAAAGTATGATTTTTCTTGGAAGAAAACTGAATCCCTTAACTGTTTTCTCCTGCCGCCACAGCACAGCTACTGATTTACAGCAGCATGAGGTCTACTTTTCCATCTACATAATATTTGGAGAAAGCTTATGGCAACATAACGTGTAAATGAGTATAAGCAGAGCGTGTTTGCTTTTCCTTCCTGCTTGTCTGTACAAAGATGGTCTTGACAGAATCTGTTTTGTGTTGAATGCTGCACACCAGGGGTTCTTTACACTGATGTTTGCACTGCAGGTGACAGCTCCTATTTGCCTACTGGGAATAAACCTTACAATTTGCACCATCTGGGAGCAAGAAAACACAGCAAACCCAATCTCCCCTGGAGTAAAGCAGGCACCAGAACTGGTACCATCAGCACACTGAATGTTTACCAGGGGAAGCCAACTTTAAAACGTGGATGACTGTCCTGAAAAATGGTGCTGGGGAGATGCTGGGAATCAATGTATTTGGGAAGTCTAACCTCACCTCTTCCCTAGCTGGCGTAGGACTTTCTTTCCTGGGCTGCTCTCAAGATTTCTCTGCCTTCCCAGTAATGCGTCTGAGCTTCCCAGAGCAGTATCTTGTCAAGTCAATTCTCTGATTTTTTATTTTCCCCAGTCCACTGCTCATTTCTGCAATTACATATGTAGCCCCAGGGATCAAAGAGATAAAGGATGTAGCAACACCAACAACAGAAAAAAATATTAATGAGCTTCAGTATTAATGACTATTCATTTATTCTCTTGTGGGTTTTGTTTGTTTGTTTTTCCCCCTAAAGTCTGCTGCCTTACTGGTATTTACCCATTTCTTTCCTTTCCATGCCAGTGGTCAGGGACTGACTACATGGTCTGCTGATCAGAGCAAACAACTTTTGAATTTTTACATGTTTCCAATTTGAAGCATTCCTAACTTTCACAGGGTGAGAATTATAAGGCTCTCTTTCAACTACTTGTAATTTATTTCTGCTTTCATGAAAGGATTAAATGCATTAGCTACGAGCCCAGTCTTGCATTCAGTATAGCCCCAGAACCTCTATCAATTGCAATGTGCATTTTTGCAAAGATAGGTTTCATGTAATATATCACAGAATCACAGAATATTCAGAGTGTGAAAGGACCCACAAGGATTATCAAGTCTGACTCTTAGCTGTGCACAGGACATCTCCAAGAGTCACACTCTGTGCCGGAGAGCATTGTCCAAACACTTGAACTCTGCCAGGCTCGGTGCTGTGACCACTGATCTGGGGAGCTGTTCCAGTGTCCATCCACCCTCTGGGTGAAGAACCTTTTCCTGATGTCCAACCTAAACCTCCCCTGACACAACACAATGTAGTTTTATGGGTCTTTGGAACAGCACTTAGATATTGCACCAGAATTCAGTTTAACCATACACTTAGAGAATAAAACATGGCCATATACAGGAGTGTTGTTATTCTCCACAGATACATTAAAATCTGGTGCAGCCTATGTTGGCCTCCAGTGAAAGCCCTTCTGAAACAAGCAAAAGCATGCAGTGATCTGATGCTAACATTATCAATGTTAAAACTTTCATCTCAACAAACCATATCATTACATAAGCACATATCATTAATTAAGTATATTTTACTGATGGAGAAGGTTATTATTACTCTAGATAGATTGTATTTGGATAATTTCTCTCACTCTTACGTGGTAAAAGTTTTTTACATGGAGTCTGTGTTCCCTCAGTATCCACTCCTCTGCACATAATATTGTCTGCTAGATTAAAAGACAAAATAAAACAAAACAAATAAAAAAACCCTAAACCACAGCAAACAAACAAATAAGCCCCATAAAATCATAATAACATTTCTCTGCTTTTTCTCAGTGTTCCAGTCTGCAGACACTTTTTTTTTCCTCAGACAAGGCAAGTCCCTTCAGTAGTTTGATTGTCACTCTCAGTCATATTTCTCATATTTCAACTTTCAGTTACATTTCTGACTTTTTTTCTGAACTATTTTTAGTTGTTTAAACTAGTTGTTTAAACAATAACCTCAGAGCAGTAAACACAACAAATAGAGAGGTAATGCAAGCTTCCCACTCACTTTCCTTGGTTTTCATTATACCCTTTTTTGATAGGCATGAATCAGATTGAGATCATGATCAGCTATATATCCACAGTGCCAACTCTCCATTTTCATGGTCACTGCATCCCAAGAAGCGTTTGCAAATTTTAAATTCATTGCCTGCATTTTTATTATTGGGTATATACATTTTTATTGTTGGTAATAAATACCCTGTTAATCAGTTCTCTTCATTACACTTCATTTTCATATGATTTACTGTGTGAAGGTATTTAGGAATTGGATGTTTTCAAGACTGTTGATAAAAATACTGGATGGTAATTTAGTCTGAACCATAAAAAAATTATCTGAAAACACACCCACTTGATAAACCTCATTGAGGACTGTGTCTGGAGATTTAACCACTAGCAAGGTTTTAATCCTCATAATATGTCATATGTTGATTTTATAATGTGCCCTTTTCATAGAATGTTGTGTGGTAACAGTCAAATACCTTGTACAGTGTATATTGCATTATTTACCTTCATCAGTGGGAATGTGTAATCTCATTGAAAGATACTTTGACAAGAACTGTTTTTATAAACCCATGTTGACTGACTTTAATGACATTACCCTACTTTAGATTTGAGTAGTAAAGCCCTATATCAGCCATTCTATTATTTTGCTCTATATCAGTGTCAAACTGTCAGGAATATAATTACCAGATTGTTCCACTTACCCATTTAAAATATTGGCACAACATTAACTTTTTCCAGTTCTCTGGAATACTCCAATATGCCAAGACTCATGCAAGCAAAATATTGTTATTCACAAATTAGACTACACTGAGGATGTCTCTTTCTGTGACTTCAGCAACATTTTCTGAGAGGAAGAAGGAGCCACACAAATGGTATCAGAAAATCCAGTGCTTAAATTTTCTGTGTATTTACTTTAGAGTTACCTCCATTCCTTCTTCTAAGGTTTCGCTCTGTGAGGGCTGTTCATCTGCCCTCAGTATAGAACAAGATCCTCTGGATTTTATTTTCATATTTAACAGCAGAGCAGTCAAAAATTAAATACAGTTATGCACCAATAGGTATTGAATTCAGATTTGCCCCATATTCTTCAAAAGAGAAGAGAATAGCTCTGATGTATCCAATGACTTCTCAGAATAAAATTTTTATCATTTAGGGCTTTGTTGTTTTATTCAAAAGCTTTTTAAACATCTAATGAACTTGAGATGGCTTTATTTCCCTAAACGATACTATGAAAATTAAAGTTTGCAAATATTTTCTGCCTCCATGTTTCTTAAATGACATCAGTCTTACTTTAAAAAGAAACAGGATTGCAAATTCTCTCAAGTATAAAATTAAATCAATGATTAAACTTTTCAAGTGAGTCTTATTCATTCAAAAAATATTTGTTCAGTTCCTATTCACAAGCTTGCTTTGTTATTTTTTAAGCTATCTGAAAATCATGTTTAATTCCTGGTATGTTTGTTTAATATAACAGACATATTTCTAGCCTCACCTGCCTGCAGAGGATTTTTCTTTCTATTCACTTCAGACCTTGCTGTGAAGAAAAGCTAATGACTTGTCTGTCTTCATTCATTTAAAGAATTTGTGTTAGTCAGCTCTGCGGAGGAAGGAAGTGTTTTCTAGTAATTGAGGACCGGATCCAAACCTAGCTAAAATGAAGAGTAGAGTTAGTTCAGGAATTTTTTGATGGAATGTTTTCATCAGGAAATTCCAATTTATTAATGCTTTTCAAAGGACCATGCTGGTTTTGATAAAAACTTCATTAGGAAAATCTTCTCATATGCAGTGCACAATTTGTGGTCAAAACCAGAAACAGACCTGCTTGGATCCAAGCTACCGAGATGCCAGTGGCAAGAGCAAACACTGGTTTGCAGGAATCAGATTGGAATTCTTCCTTTGCTGCGGCCGGGGCAGACATTTAAGGTTGAATTTCTCTCATCCTTCAGGAAGGCACATGGGTCAGTGGCTCTTTGCTGCTCCTTACTTTCCTTCCAGTGTGAAGAGGATTAGAGCCAACATCTCTAATTGCTTGTGAGAAAGAACCACATTTTTTTCTTACTCCGGAAGAGATGGTCCTTCCTCTGTATCTGGCTCACATTTTAGTTTCAGTACTTGTGGGCAAATCCATTATCTACCAGATCCAGGTTTAGGTTCTGTCTAAATCTACAGCTGCTGCTGCAACTTCATATATTTATTTCTATTTGAAAATAATTTTAATTTCATAATTTTCAACATATAAGATCACATCAAAAGGAAAGAGCTTCCTTTAAAGGATTCCTTCTGGTGCATTGTCATTTGGTCTATCCATCAACAGCTCATCATTTTTACAGAGAGATTTGAAGGATGAGATTTTTTAAAAAACAGAAGTTCATTGAGAGCGGTACTGCAATGGAAAAGCAATAGTTCATAGGAAGGAAATGTGCGAGAAGCATCAAGTGTGGGAGGAAAGAGCACAGAAAAGGAATTTTTGTATCAGAACTCATGGTGAATGTGTTAACAGAAACACTTACGCAGTATAGGAAACAAATCTGAGTATTATGAAAGGTGCTGGAACAGGCAGGGACTTTTCATGACATAAAAGTAGATTATTTTCCTATGATTATCCTCATATAAGTTTTAATTTCTAAGTAAATGGGGTCATCAAACAAGTCAATTTTTAATAAAGATTTCGTTGTACCTTTCCTCTGTCCTTCTCTAGCTCCCTCTTAAACGATTATTTTCTTCACCCTGTAAATTTGCAGGTTTAGAAGGCAAGTTTAAACATGCTCTCGACCACTTCACAAGTCTGCCTATCAAAGGCTCCATTTTGCAGTTGACATCTGCCAGAAACTTCAGGTGTCCCCTATGACTGATTTCATGGCTGTGCCGATGAGGGGGATTTGCTCACAAAGGCCAGACACAAACCTTGGCATAACTCAGTGCTCGTTGGGAACGCTGGGGCTTTGTTCCGAAGTTAAGCCTTACCTCTTTAAAACAGGGCTGTTGACTTTTCCTTTTCTTAGGTGCATCTTTTCTGAAATTCCTTCAAAGCAGCACAGAGACAGGAGTTTGTATTTCTTTTTTGTATTTGCTTCAAAGATACCATTAACCTTATGAAGTTACAATGTTGAGTCTACAACATAATGGTGCAATGCCTTGTAATTCTTCCTTAAAATTAAGCTCTCACTCAACAGATTCTCCCAGCCCCCAAAGGCTGTGCTCAGGGAAATCTTAACAATCAGGAGAGTGAAGCAGGTCTCTGTGTGACATTAAAGTGGAGTGAAAGAGCTTAACACTAAGCCAAGGTAAAGCAAAGTAAATGAGAGACTGGCAGATGAATGAAGGGCTGAACCACTGGTTTTTCGGAACCCTCAGGGCTTTCTTAGTTTGTTTTGAATCTCTGCTGATGAACAATTTTCTGGCTTCTGTCTTTTTTGCTATCTGATAGGTGGCAGACAGTTTCAGATGAACCAAGCCCACAGTGTTTAGGTCAGGTTTAGATTCAATGTATTTACACCAAATTGCTTCAGTCCAGCACAGCAATCATACTGACCTTTCAGAAAATAAATCCAAAACATCGAGAAAGCATTATCTTAAACTTGCCCATTCTTTTACATGGAAGTTAAAATGCAGTTTTCCTATTTATTCACTGAGCTTGAATTACCATAAGATGAAAGGCTGGATGTTTTGATTATTACAACATCCAGTCCTTCAGCCTCCAGACATACAACTTGCTGTGCTCAGAGCCATTCAGAGCATTGCTCATCATTCCTGTGTTTTTGCAATGTAACACTTCCCTTTTGCCCCATTGCTGCCTCTCCCTTCTCTACAAATCTAACAGAGGCTGCTTGTCTTCAATTTTAAGGTCTTCTAGAGTTTTCCAGATTCATTTCCTTTTCATTACTTAAATCGTAAATGTGGGCCCATCCAGTGTTGTTTCTTCATTACTTACTTGCTTTCAACAAGGACTTTTGTGTTTCTTCTCATTTTCCATGAACCTTGACTGATGGGCAAGCTTAATTCATAATTTATGATGTTAGAACAACTTTTGGTGCATTAGATTGTCTGAGAACCAAATGACCAAATCCCTTTCCTGCCGTATGACTGAAGGTTCAGCTATTGTGACAGCTGACTTCCAGAACAATTTGTTTGTCGTGCAGTATTTTCTTTTTCTCAGAGTGGATGAGAAAAAAGGAAAATGGACCAGGCTGGTGACTGAATGAATGGTTCAGGTAGCCCACACAGATTCTGTAAGCCTTAGGTCACAGACTGTCACTTTATTTTCTGCCTGTAGAGTACTTTTTACAGTGGAGATGTGTTTTGTGATGGCAATGGAATATTATGAAAATAAAGACTATCATACTACAAAACCTTTGTATGTAACAAATACTTCCTTTCCTAATATATTGTCTTTCCAAACATTGTGCCAGAGTTCTCCAGAAGTAACAGAAGTACTAATTTGTACCTTTGCAGGTATAATTGCCTACTAAAGGTGCAAAAAGTTCTCTATGTGTAGTTACAGGGCCATGTAAGCTCAACTATCCTTTTGAAAAAGTCCTCCCTGTTACGAACTACAAGCTTTCATGTTACTTAATATTATCTGCTTAAAATTTAGAAGTTCTTTGTGTGCTTTTCATTTACACTCCTACCATAGTGGATGGAGGGGGTTGCTCATCGCTAAACAGCAATTGCTCAGATTTCAGCATTGGTGCGATAAATGTCTCTAAACATGTCAGTACTACTCTACTATCTTTTACCGATTAACTGGAACAAATTGCTGAGATAGAGTCTGGTGAAACAGTCTCCTTTTGTAGTGTGACCAACGCAAGTACTTATATGGTAAGTGCACCCCAAGAACCAGAGTTAAAGGCAGTTGTAGATGTTCCAAATTCTGTTACCTGAGCAAGTCTGAGCTTCCCCATTTTTAAAATAATGATATCGTGAACCCACATTTTCATTTTCACTACGACTAGAAATGTATATAAAACATTCACCAGTAACAAAAAAATACACCTGGGCTTAATACTTCTACCTACTGGTCCTACTGTAAGGTACAACGTATAAATGTCTGCAAAGAGCACAGAAAATTTGAAATAGTAGCTCTGACTAGACTGCTTAAACTAAAGAATCATGTCAAATCCAAGCAAAACATAAACTTAGAATATCCCACCAAGGAAGACCCATTATGGTAAGAGTAATCATAGGCCCTTGGATATCATGTTGATCTGTAAAAAACACACGAAGATGAAATAATGCAATTTCCACTGACTTATAATTAAAACCACTGATGCAGTCACCCTATCCAGACTTTGGGAAACGTGAGAGGAGTTCTCTGGCTAAACCATACTGTTTTAGTGCATTAATTTATTATCTCACACACAGATTTTGCTGTAGTGATGCACATCAGCTAGTGTTGTATTAGTAGTGCTCTCTACACAGTTCCTACACCTGGCATAGGTAACAACGAGCCTTTCCAAAAGATAATATGTCAAGACAAATCTGCCACTTAAATTATCTGAAAAGGAAATGTACAGTCAGTAGCACTTGGCCATTTGTATGCTAAATCCTTGACATAATCCCAAACACAATAAAACTGTCAGAATATTTCTTCTACTCACTTCTAATAGGACATATATTAATTAAAACAAGCAATGTGTAATTGGATGCAGAACTTGCTCCAGTGTGCTCATGTATTGAATTTCAGAGATGAGAATTCGTCCAGATTTCTTCTTTGCAGTCAAACATTGGTTTCTAAGTCTTAGATTTTAATGGGGGTGTGTACACTGATGACTTCTCCCTGCACTTCGGAAAGGACTAACTATATACCAAAGTCAGGTTCAGGTCTTCATTCCACTTTAACTTTTTTCAAAACTCAGACCATCAATCATCCATTTCTTCCTGGCTTGAGCTATGCTGCTGAGCCTTCCCAGCTCTCCAGAAGGGCCTCCTCTGTGAACCATTTGGTTAATGGTCACAAACTCTCAATTCTAGTAGAAAAGGTAACTTGTGTCATATAGCTACTCCTCCCCAGATGAGTTTTCTAGATCATTGTAGGAATTAGAGAGGACTTCATAAATAATATCCTGGTACTGGATGATATTTAGAACACATTTTCCATCATCTAAAGAGAAGGGCAAGAAAGGGTTTGGCTCAAAAAATCTGAAATCTTCCCACCTCCTCTCTTTCCTTCCTCCTCTGAAAGAAGCTGTTACCTCAGTCGTCCACTCTGTCATTAGTCACAGAATTTCTACTGCAGATGTAGAAGTTCTTCCCTTTTGATTGCACAAGCCAGGAGGGCTGGAAGTTCAAGTGTTGGTTTCCTGAAGATCCTTTGTCCAATATTTTTTGGCTTAGAGTGCAAAACTGTGAAATTCAAAAAGTTGATTGTTTCCTTTTGTCCTGTTTTTGTGTCTCCCTCAGTGAAACATCTAAATTTACATTCACAGTTCTTCTTTTAATATAGATTGATTCACAGTGCTTAATATTTGTCATTATTGGCCATGATACATTCAAGCTGTTCGCTATCTGAATTTCATTGAACAAAAAAAGGTATCTAATGGTAGAAGAACTTTCTTCATCTATAAAGCAATGTGCAGTATCCTAGTGCTGAAACTCCTAAATCAAATTATCTTTAGTTCCATAATTGAAGTGGCTGCATTTTTTCTGTTGGTCAAGTGCAGATGGTTAAATGTTTGTTTTTTTAATATGAACCATAGTGTTCCACCATGCAGTGATTCAATGGTCAAGCTTAATTTCAGCAAAATTTATTCGTTACCAGAGGTGTTTGAAGGAACCAGATTCTGTTAAATCCTGAAAGAAAAACCTCACAAGAGCTAATGATGTCAGTATAGTGAAGAGGAATCTAAGGTTTTTTTTTTTCTTTCTTTTTTCCCCTGTAATGAATGTATCCACAGAGTTTAGATGGTCTAAACTCATACAGACTTTTGCCACAGTAGGCAAAGAAAGACCTAAACTCAAATCCATTCCTCCATAGCGGTCTAAACTAGTTAATCTTTTTTGTATTTGTATTTACAAATATCTTTTAAACCAAAGACAAAATTATTCTAGTTGAGATTAAAGCTACAGTGGAAGCATTTCACATTTTAATTTCTCACCCTTGTCACCCAGGGTAGAGGAAAACCTGTATATTTTGGTTTTTTCCCTTGATTCTTCACAAAGCATCACTGATCATAACTGAGGTTTATGATGGCTTTATTTTTGTTTCTTGTTTTTGAGCTTGAGCTTTTGTGTCTTTCCTGAGCTTGAGCTTGTATAAAAAAGGCAACACTTGAGGTATATAAAGTGAAACTTATTATGCTCTCTAATCTGTTGGTTTTCCCTACTGTACCATGGCATCCTCCCTGTTCCTCTTTGGTGTTGTAGTAAGGCTAGATCCAAAAAGAGCTTAGATTTGCTCTTGGAATGGAATCCAGATTGCTGTGCTAGGTGCCAAGGTTTTCTTTGCAACAGTAAGAAAAAAGAAAAAGATTATTCTAAGCTTCAGAAAAGTAACCCAGCCAGTCCCCTGAGCAAACCTAGTTGATTAGGAGATCTAGGCAACAGGAAACATATTAGAAATACAAGCAGTATGTTGTCTGAAATATTACCTCTCTCTGGAGCTTAAGTGCATTACTCCCAACTTTTGTGGTCGCATATTTAGTAGTAAGCAAAATAAGCCACAAACCATTCAGTGATCCTGGGATTAGCTGGCATATGACATTTCAGCTAAATCCTCTTCCCCACCACTAAAGAGTACTGCAACAATACGATCTGTTCTCCTGTGCTGACTCCTGAGTCAGGTCTGGGGCATTGCTTTCAAGTGTGTTCCTTGGCCTGGGCCAAGAGTTCTGCTGCTCCTGCCAGGGGTTGGCTGTGTAAGTTATTGTGTGACAGCTCATGGGCACATGCCTCGGCTTTGTCACCTTCACTAACATAGATAGACACTGTAAGGCATCTTCATCACTTCAAAATAAAGGAGGCACAAACCCCATGTCTTCTCTCTCAAATAATTTCTCTAATTGTGCTATTTTTCAGGGGAGTTGAGACCTCAGTTTGTCTCACTTCCTTTTTCTGAACTCTAGATCTTTGAAGTCTGATTATTAAACTTTGTGCTCGTAGTTCCTATACTGTACATACATTATAAGACATGTCAGCTCATGTTCTCTACTTTTCTGTGATGACACCTTTAAAATACCAGCTCATATCAGCCTGACTTTTCACAGGCTTAGCTGTAGCATTCTCATATTCAAAGCTTAAAATAATTGATCATCTCTCTTCCCTTCTATCTGAACTTTGTCTGGGACAGATCCAAATAAGTATCTCATGTGTTTAGCTTTTTGGTTGTTCTAGGAAATTTCTATCGCAGAATTATTTGCTCCCTGATGTCCTTCGACTGTATGATTGCTCTGACACTGAAGTTCAAAGAGGGAGGTTAAACAAACATTAATTATTGTTACTATTACCATCCCCAAGGTAGCAATATGGAATGTTTAGCATTTTTATGTAACATTTCATTTAAGTAGGGAAAAGGTGAGCAACTGCAGGATGATAGCTGTGAATAAAGTATTCCCACGAGGCTGGAAAAGGCCACAGATCATCTGCACCTGCTGCTTTGTTCTCTGCTGATAATCCTAAATTTGGAAATTGGGATGCTTTATTACAAGCATGAAAATTAAAGGGATGAAGATTCTTTCAGGATATGAAATCCTGAGGTTATACAACCATTATCTAATTCTGCATAAGTTGCAGAAACTTGATCATCAAGGAATTCACTTGAGCAGAGATTCACAACAGCAGTTAAACAGCAATGCAGGACTCTTGGCAAACTCTTTGACTCTTGTATCAGCGTTCACAATTGTGACAGCCCAGGTTCCCTATAAACATATGGGGGAAATTTCACCAGTGACTGCATAGTATCAAATATCTGGGCAAGGAGATAAAATAAGCAAAGTTATATAAAATCAGGAATAGCATGGAGAGGGCAGATGACTTGGTTATTCACTGTTTTCCAGCAGAAAAATGAGGGCACATGAAACGAAGCTAGATATTTAATAGAAACAAAAGGAGATAGTTTTCTGGCAGTGGGTAGTAGTTCTGCAAAATTCCGTGCCAAAGGATGTTGTGTACACAAGAAGTTTATGCGGATTCAATAAAAAAACAGTCGTATACTTAGAAGAGACATCTGTTGGGGGTTACCAAACAGAAAAACCACACCAGGCTTAGGAATTCTTATACTGCAAAGAGCTGGAAGATTTAAAAAGATGATGAGGGGAGGATCCCGAATTTTTGGCTGCCTGCTTCCTGTTCCCTGGCATCTGCTTGCATACTCTGGGCCTTGAGTTTGGTTGTTCAGAAGTGCACCAGCCCAGTGGTGATGAAACCTAAAAGAGCTTCTTGAATGTTCTTCATGCTAAGGGCTTCAGAGAAATTCAGGAGAGAGAGAGGAGCCCTCTCTGCAGGTGCTGAGCACAGCACACTGCAGCTGGGAGGCGTTGGGACTACGCAGAGCCCTTGATCCCTGCTGCATGAGATTGCACAGAGGGTTCGACTGCGTGCTGTAGTTCGGAGATGACCTGGAACTATTGGGGTTTTGAGCAATTTGGTGATGGCTGTTTTCGTGAGATTGTATCTTACTCTCTGTAGGTGCAGGGGCTCTGAGAGCCATTCCAGTCATGGCATAGGGGTGGTTTTCTTCTTTTTGTGAGGTAGGGTACAGGGGAAACTTGTGCAGGGAGAGATCTAGGGAAAATGATCTGCTTCCAGCATATCCCATCCACCGAGCATTAGGGTGTGGAATCCGTTGTACTGTTCAATTTAATTCATTTTCATGCCAGTTTTTTTATTCCCTTCCTTGAAACTAACCAGAATAAAGTCCAAGGCTTACTCAGCCAGTAAACAAAGTCTGTGCAAATTGTGTACACAATACTCTACTGTTTATGGAAGTGAAGGTGATGTTAAAACCTCCGGCACAGCCTGTACTGAGCCATTTCAAGAACACACCAGAGCAGGGGTGGCTCCTGCCCACTCACGCCAGCAAATAACTGTTCACATTAAGAGAAGAACAATATCTTAGTCATCTCTCTTAAACTTGTTGCTGATGTAGGAAGTTGATGAAAGCAGGGAGGGGATACAGCTCTGGAAGGCTCGGACATGACATAACCCTAAACCCTTGCTTTACATCCTCCTCTTGGCCCCTCAGACTCCTGAGTGCACTGCTGGAAATGGGAAAATTAGAGATGGACCTCCCATTTGAACTAGTGCAGCTGTACATATGTTTTTTGATAGAACTTGGCATAGATACTGAAATTTAGGCTTCCTATTCCCAGTCCTTTTTCCAAGGCTAGAGACATCTTTGCACTTTCCTTTCTTCTCTCTGATTCCAAATTGAATGGCTCAGATGAGGGAGGCAAAGGAACCTTGCTTTGTCCACCCAGAGTAGTATTTGCATGCAAAGGTCAAGTTCCTCAGTCATGTCAGGGATAAAACACTTCCAGGCAGAAGTTTCAAAGCCTGGAAATTTTAATCTATTTAATTTAGTTGCCACATGTCTTCTGGCACCTTCCGAAGGAGTTGGTAACTGCACAGGAGTTTTAAGAAAATGCTGATTTTAGCCCAGTGGTTTGCATCACTGCACATGAGAGCATTCAGAGCTGTGCTTGACCTTCAGGGTGACCTATTCCTCTGTACTGCAGGAAATCCCCTGACAAGCTGTACCAGCAAGGGCTGGGAATGACAACGGCAGCCAAAAGGGAGGAGAGCTATAGAAAGGTGAGGCAGGGAGCACACTGCAACAGCCTGAAGGGTCACTGAACGTGAAGTGTGCTTTATGTCACTGTGTCAAAATTATCTCCCCATGGGATGGCTGTCTCCTGACATATAGATATTATTGCTATGGGGGGAGAGCCTACTCTAAATCCTCAAGTGGGGGAGGTTAAAAGAGAATAGATCATATTGTAAGACTGAGGTTAATATAGAATAGATCATATTGTAAGACTTCCTGTCCCAAAGGCAGCTTAACATATGTCTGGAGAATAAAAACTTTTAAAATAATTTATTTTCAAAGGCTTGTCCTCGTCTATCCAGCAGATTGTAGATATACATTTGCCTTGAGCTACAGCGTCCCTGATTTTCCCTTTTGCATTTATATGTACTTTTAACATATAGAAGTTTTCATAAGGATGAAGGCCCACCCTCGTTAGACCATCACTCTGGCAGGACAGAACTATTTTAGTTAATTTGCAGTCTTTGGAACTGACCCAAGAAAGAATAAGTACACAAAAAAGCAGCCTCAATCTCTGATACCATAGCAGCTCTGATATGTACATACTGCTCTTGCTGTCTTGGAAATCTGTAGGAATTTTCTAGTCTTTTATAAGACCAGCATAATTCAGATTACAATATATGTATCTCAGTGTAAATATTTAGACCGCTGGGCTCATGTCTTCCAATATTTTATAATTCAGTTATGTATCAATAATCCTGAAACATAATGCAACAAATCTCTGTTGTTTACGCTAAGATCGTGACCTAGAACACAGTGAAACTGAAATTGCATTCATTGGGATGAGCAGCTTTCATTTATATCATTAAAGATCTAGCATAGTCTGTATTTTGCAAATAATTGTGTTAATCTACATTGAGATTTCCATTTTACTTTGGTCATCAATTCTTCTTACATTTCAATCTTCTTATATTACATCTTCAGCATGTTACGGTTGTTTAATTAGGTCAAGAGCATAGATAGTGGATGACAATTTAAGAATACTTTCCTGATAAGCAGTTGGAAAAAAAAATCTGCAAAATCTGATAAGATTATAACATTTTAATCTCTTGTGATGGTTTAGAATTCAACCAGAGTAAAACTCATAAAATAGACTATAACTGAAATCATCCTTACTGGTGGACAAAGATTTGAAGCCAACACTTGATAAACTACAAAAATCTTGAGGTTGTTATTTACTTTATGGGATTGTATGTAAACTACCTAATAGGTGAGATGTTGCTTGTTTGTACCTGTTTAAAAGCTATGAGAACATTTACAGTGCCAAAAAAGACTTTTTTTTTTTTTTTTGTATGTTATAAACACAACCAAATGGAAGCAAAATAATTGCAGACTCAAGCAAAAAAATCTAAAGAAATAAGATTAAGCAATTAGAGATCTATTATGCCCTGGCCATACAGGGAGAGGAAAAGTACCTCTAGAGGTCATGTAAGTCCATGTTCTCCACTGGTAGCAAAAAGTACATAACATTTAGAGAAGTCTGCGGAGCTCTAGATGATACTCCAGCAAATAATTTTCGTCAGTAGGTCTGCAAAAGCCATCAGCAGCAGAACATCAGGCAGCCTGGAGCGGATTTACAGCCCTGGCTGCACTTGGTAAGGAGCAGGGCTGCTGGTGCATCCTGACGTGGCCGCACAGAGCTGCAGCCTTCTGCTCCACCAAGTCACAGCAGGTTTTCTGTCTGTGCAGGCACTGTGAAAATGGACAGAAAAGGCATTGCCTGATTTATTAAACTCACAGGTTATGGCCAGGATGGACTTCTTGTGACAATTGCATGTGACTTAAGGACTTAGGTTAATCTAGCCAGTCTGTGGATTTTGTAACAACATGGACTGTGGTTTAAAATCAAAGATAATTTTTGGCTGGCGTAGGTCCTTAACATTACTAAGAAAAAGGTCTTGTTGTGCCCCTGTTTTTCATAGTGCATATCAGAATATTGATTTACTAGTATCCTCAATAATCTTGTGTGGTTTGTTCCCAAATAATTCTAAGCTAACTTCACACCAGTTGAGAAGTTTGTCCATTGATTTTGCTCAAGAAGGACATAAAACAGACAAGAGCTAACAGTTCAAGGGAGTCCTTTATACTGACATTTAAATAATGCATAATCAGAGAAAGAAAAACTTGTTCCAGTTATTGCCTTCTTTCCACTTCATACTTACGAGCATCCCTGTGATGTTTAAACATACGTTGATTTTATTAATTTGTGAGTAAAGACAGTCTCTTCCGAGATTTTCATTAATGTTATTCCTTACAGTGTTCCCACATCAACAGCTCTTTATCAGAGTTTTATAGTACCCATGTCCCACTTTCTGTTCAATATTTGTTCTTTGCGATTATCTTTTCACTCAGAGTGACTCTGTTCCTGGTTTATGACTTGTTTACAAGGATCTCCTTAGTTACACACATGTTGATGTAAGCTTTTGGATGAACTTTTCAAGCAATCCTCTTGGGGCTAGAATTCATCCCACCTTTTTGCTGAATGGTGTCCTTTGCAATTGCTGCCAGCTCCTCACATGTTTTAAACTTGTCGTGGGTCATGTTACACCAGCTAAGAAGTCAGTCCCAGAAATTATTCCTGCACCATTACTTGTGATGTAACCTACTGCTCTTGTATAAAAATGGCAATCATATCTTTGCTGTTGAAAGAAGCAGTAAAGTTAGAACGGCACGCACTACTAAATTATTAAAAGTAGCCTAATCGTGACTTTAGATTGGGTAAGAATTGTGTGTTGTTCTGTTTTGTGATAAAATGGAAGAGGGAATAAGAAATCACTTTTATAAGCTGAAGACATGCAGTTTTCACTGCAGATAAGGAAGGAAATTATTTTGCTTTGGCTGCACCCTCTAAAGAAATGTTTCATTGAATTACAAATTGTCCCTTTATTTTTGTTGGGAAGACATGAAAAGTAGGATGACAACATCTTATTGCTGAGACACTGAAGCACTCAGAGCTCTATAATGGATTTCTGAGAACACAACAACCTGCAGAGAAATGCACAGACTCGCCTTGAATTTGGAATTACTTTGATTTTACTTCGGGTGCCTGGGTGTACAACCACTGAAAGGCCCTGAGGTAACCTTCCTGATTTCCAAATGCCTCTCCAGGAGTACAAAATCCCATGCCATGTTTTCACTCTGTGAAGTCTCAGACAACTGAAACAGAACCTCTGTTCTTCACAAAGAGCGTGGTATAAAACACATTACGATCTAGGGTCAGGAGTAAATAAAACATCACACCTGGAGTGTTGTAAATTTAGACTCTCAATAGCACTCTGATTCAAGAACAGATAATATTAAGGTGACCTGTCACTAGCAACAGCTCCTTAGAGTGCTTTCTCTTAGCTGTACAGATGTAAACCAGAGGACACTGAAGTTCAATGCTGAAAGCTCTACTGGCAAAGCTTTTAGACTCAGAATTTGACAGATCTTTTGTTTTTAAAACCTGTTTGCAAAATCCAAGGGTTTTTTAAAAGGTTTATTTTCCCCTCAAGGAGTCTAAGCAATCGGTGCCAACAGGCCAGCTGTCAAGTCCCAGTATTATACATCTGTGTAGAAGGAGTTGGATTAATGGAAAAATCCATAAGGAAGCATTTCAGTGTTGAGATTTCCAAATGGTTTGTGTTAATAATAAGGTGGGGGGGGCGGGAAACATAATTTGAAATTATTCGTATCTGGTTCTGTTTTCTCAAATCTGGCTTATCTGGAGCAATTCTAAGACATGCCGCACACCTATGGCTTTGTGATAAAGGAGATTGTTAACTATTACAGACTCCAGAATAGGTAATGAATTGACTGTATGCCATTGTCAATCCTTAGTAATACAAAACACAACAAACTGTTTTAAAATCAAGATGAATATATAGCATCCATTAGTATGGATCTCATTAACCCCATATAAAAAGGGCAAATGGAATTTTGAATGCTAATGATTCACTGGACAATAGGGAATTTGAATGAAATGGAATAGAAGGACAAACTATCTAGAACATCTGCTAATTTACCACTCTTAAAATAAACTTATGACAACAGCAGCATGTGCAGTCAAATCTGCCAAGTATCAGTTATTTATTAAGTGTAGCTGAAGATTGTGTATAACTGCTTTACAAGAAATAGTTATTTTCCAAAAAGATATCTGATTGAAGGGTCAGACAACTTCCCGTAATACTCCAGTCCTTCGCCCACTGGTATCTTAAACAGGGAGCTGTTAATTGGATGATCAGTTGTGCGGTTACAATCTTTTGTTCACTGTTCTAAAGGAAAACTCTTTTTTCGCACAGTCTACTCTGTGAACCAGAACTTTGACTTTGCTCAGTGTATTGTCTTCAGCAACTTCCAACGGACTGACTCTCACATGCCCCTGGGCATCTAAACATTAAAAAGCCCCAACCTTTTTCTTCGAGAGTGGGTGAACACTTGAACAAAATGTTCAGAGAAACCATGGAGTCTCCATGCTTGGAGATACTCAACCTGCTTCGAGCAGGCAGGTGGGCAAGAGGCCCTCCAGAGTTCTCTTCCAATCTCAACCAGTTCTGTGATTCTTTTATTTTCACTTGCAACAGATACATGTATCCTTTAAAGGTGTAAGGGAAAAACTTTCATCTCCTTGTTTCCAATATGATGGCAAAATGTTTTCCCAATGATAAATGAGATTGACCAGTTTACACAGGAATGCCAGATTTTTAAAAAATGGGGCCTGCAGATATTTAGGCAGCTAAGTATTTTAAAAAGTACTGAACTGGTCTCCCCAAAGTGCTGTGAAAATCAGGCCATTATTGGGTTTGCACCCAGGAATTCCAGGTGTATCAGGTGGTTCCTTCACCGTTGAACTCTTGTGCAATTTTACATAAACAGCTTTACTGGTTCCATGTCCAGGATAGCCTGAGACTCAGGCAATCATCTGCATCACTGAAGTGAAACACTTTCTCAGCTTTCTTCAGGCAGAAAGCCTGAAGGTAAAAATTAATCTGACTTTGAAGGCAGAAGAAGAAAAAAGGGGTCTGGATAAAGAATTAACATTCTGATGTGGAATTTGGACTCTGGAAAACATGTTTGTTAACTAGGGCCAGGTGACAAAATCCTTACTGGCTCTTCCTTCCAAGGTGTCTTTATTGCATTGCTATAAATTTAAAATGTATTCTCCTATTTGTTTGTTTTGGCAGGACTGAGCAGGTTTGTTAATTAATTGTGATCCAGAAAAGTGGACGTTCCTACAAATATGTTTTCTGAGATGAGCCATTGGTGTTGGGATCCTGGTCAAATTCTCTTCTTGCCACCACTTTCTTTTGAAAAAAATGTGAATACCAGAACGATATCAATCAGTGTTTATGCCATACCTTAATGGTGAGAGCACTGTCTGTAGAATTTGCAGAGCTGAGTTTCATTTCCTGTTCAGTCTGAAAGGGTCCAAATTCAGAAATTCTCCATCCTAGGGAAGTTCCTTAACTCTGTGGCTGAGCTGGGAACAGCCAGACACTTTTGCATCCCTCCTTTTAGTATTATGCTATTAAGCAAAGGAATGAAAGATTTATGAGCTCAGCAAGCAAAACACTAAAAGAAGTTTAGTCTTTCAGCTGAAAATGAAGAATTTTATTTTGTTTCCTGCCTTGGTCCCTGTTTAAACATTTTTCATTAAGCAGTTGTTAAATGGAATACAGAAATGGGAGCCCAAAGCATCCTGATGGTTTCCATTCAGCAGGGATGGATCCTTTTTTTAAAGCACTGAGGAGGAGGAGGCCATGATTCCAAAGGTTAGTTTGCTTCCTAGCAAATTTGAACCCTGGGTGCCAGGTCTGTTTTAGCATTAGAGATTCAAAATTCCTTTCCAGAAGACTGCCTTAGCCACAAAGACGTATTAGGTATTTTAGAAGGGAATAAGCATTGTTTTCCAGTTGGCCCAGTGTGAAATTCACAGGCCAAAACCAAGAACAAGCAAAATGGAAGTTGCTTTGAATTACAAGTTTGGGGCACAGAGAAGACCTAGTTTCTAAACTCTTTTTTTTTTCCTATTCCAGTGACTGTTTAATGTAAACTGCATAAACAGCTAACAGAGCAGGAAATTGAACTCAGATGTAAGTTGAAATCATCTGAGGTGAAAGACACTGTGAAACCATAAGGACCTCCGTTTTGTTGGAGAGTTGCATGAATGCTCATCTGTTATGAAAATGCTGGCATAAAGCTGGCATGGTACAATTCTAAAGAGGTGAGCCTGAGTTTTTATTTACCCCAGAAAATTCTCATGGAGCTGAGATTTCAAGTGAATACAAGTAACTCCACCTTAGCTCTGTAGACTGCAGGCTGGATGGTGGCAGAGCACTCAGGTCCACAATTGTGATTGATGATTTTGATAGGTTATTCCTGAGTATCTTTCCATTTCTTGTATAGGTACCAAATTGCTCTAATGAGACACTTCATTCTCCCACCCAGTTCAGGGCGCTGTGGTTTAGCTCCTTGAGGGAGACACCCAATAGTGAGAGGCAATGTGGTGCCAAATTTTTAGATGTCTCCTCCCTTCACCCTTCCAGGCTCCAAACTCTGCATTTGTTTTCTTGCCTGAAGGATGGCTCTAATCATACTTATTTGTGTATTTTTAATACATATGCACAATTCTTTGAAGATTTCTAAATGTTGACTTACAGCAAGCCCATTTTTTAATCTCATAGTAGATCTCTCGGTCCTCATTAAAATAAGTAACATACGTTTATATGGGTATAATTCATTTTGCGTTAAATAATACAGCTATGGCAAGAGCTACAGCTGTTATACATCTTACAAGGTAAAGATCAACAAAAATGAATCTTATGTTCTGTACCATTAGCAAATCACTGATTCTTTCTCCAGGTGGAGGCAGGCATCTCAAGAGGGGAAAAATATTTCTAGAATGACAGTAAATTAGTTCAACGGTAAACATGCAGTAATGAATTCCTGGCTTAGAAGAACATGGCTATTCTGCTGCAGAAATTAGCCAAGTTAGTCGGGAAAATTATTTGAATGCAGTCAGAAAATATCCCAGATGGCACCACAATCTAATAAACGCAGACACAGTTTTCTATCGTTCTTCATTCCTCTGTGTATGAAGTAGAAAAGGATTTAAAAGGAAATTGATGTCAACAGAAGTGAGGGTGCCTTGAAAGTCCAGCTCCTCATGAACCTGACTGCATTCTCATGGTTACCAGATGGTTATCTCCTCGCCCAGCTCAAACCAGCCCATCTAAGGCATATCGATGTATCACACGTAGTAATTAAAGCAAGCACTGCTTACGGGAGATAAACTGAAAAAACAGGCAGATCCTCAGCTGGTTTAAATCAGTGTAGATCCACTGATGAGAATGGGCTTTTGCCAGTTTACACAAGCTGAGAACCGTGTCCAGTGTGTCTGCATTTCATCCAAGCCCAGTTTGGACTCACTGCAGCTGAGGTGTGAGATGCAGAAGAAGTTTCTAAGTGGCTCTTTCCCTAATTTAGGGAGCAGCCCTGGCTGCTTGGGTACCTCTTCTGGCTGCTGCAGTGCGGCAGCTTTCAGGTCAGTAGCACAGGAAGAGCATCACAGCGAGGAAACAGAGTGAGGAGGTGGAAAAGTTGAAAAGAAAAGAAACGAAAGAATAATCGGGCAGTTAGAAAAGGAAAACAAGCTTTGCCACTGAGTTTCTTGGACAAATCTGGTTGGCTTTAAAATATCACCCAATATATTTCCAAGTCACTGACTAACTTCTGAGTCTTGGTGTTTGACATTCCGTCTGAGTCACCACAGAATTTTGTACCCATCTGTTCATCCATTCATTCTCCTGGTCTGTTGCCTCTGCAACAGCACCAGAACAACACAATGATTTATTGCAGTGTCTTTTTGGGTCTCCTAGCTCCATCATAATTTTTTTTCATCCTTGAGAAAAAAACAAAAAAACCAAGCCCAGATTTCTCAGCTCTTCCTTCCTTAATGGTGTCTGATGTCTGCATTCACAGGATGTTTTAAATTAGTGATCATGATCTCCTGATGTCAGAACAAACTATCTGATGCTTGTCAATTATTTTCCACATTTACAAGAAGCCTTTGTGGCCACAGACAAATCTATTTATTTCATAACCTTTTCTTTCCAAACAGTTCTCATTTTCTACAGATCTTTCTCCATCTTTCGATAATTTTATTTTCTTCTTTCAGTTGACAGTATTAGTATGATTTGGTTGGGTCACTATTCTTCTGTACCACTTCATTTTTGTTCCCCAAAGCAAATGAGGTAAAACAAATGGACCCACAAACTAGTGTGGAAGATGAAAGTTTATTTTTGCTTTTTAAATCATGCATATTTCTTTTCTGAGATTCATGACAACAAACAAGGGACTTAATCCATGACGTGTTTAAACTTGTTTCAACGTTTCCAGTGAGAAACTTCTAAAGAAAAAAGACTAATCAACTGTCTGCTTCCCTCAGGAGAATTCTAAAAGAAAATAAGTAATTATTTACAATTTCTCCTTTATCAGAAATCAGTCTAGTTATGCTATTTTATCTTGAATTTTATTTCAAAAAGTTGAATGACATTCTGTATATGCAATGGACCATCCATTTATCCCACATATACATATCTGTGACTACTTTTCATATTATTCTGGTAGTTGTCATTATTGTGTGGAAATTTATATTAACTTCCTATTTTTTTCTTAGTTGTTTTATTTTCAGAGACATTCACCTGTGTGACTATTTTGAGTGACCAAAGACTTGTTTATTAGCCAGCAATATCCGAGATTAACAACTCTGCCTGCAGTAGATAGAAACAATGCTGAGAGCTGGAAAACAACGTAAAGATTTACACCAAGTGGCACTGCAGTCTGACACTTTCCTGTCGTGTTTACTGCCAGCAGTGCAACATTCAGATCTCGCACGGAGTTTGCATTAAATTGATGGAAGTTACGTCAGTGGAGACAGTGAGGAGGGCACGCATTACCCCAATGTGTTATGCACATGCACAGCCCTCCACCAGCCATGGCAAACATTCTCACACGATATCTCACCAGGTTGCCTCTCAGTACTCAGAGAAGGGCCATGCAAATGAATAGATCTCTGTTGACAGAGAAGTTGCTTGATTTTGTCTTGGCTGCAAACCTGGTCATCAGGTTGCTGCAAGGGGCACTCTTGCCTTCAAAGCAGCTCCCTTGTTCTTTTCAGTGGTTGTGATACTCCTGGGAAAAAGAGACAAAGGCAATTAAACCAAGCATCTTTAGACTTAAAAGCTGAATTTAGATTTTGACTCTGTAAACATGATTCAAGGGTATGGAAAATTTCAAGATTTTTCCGGTTTCTAGTGGGGAAGTTTTGTCTTGTGTAAAACTCTTGATACTGTTTTCTATAGACTCACACTTATATATCCTGTAGAGCACACCTCTCTTTTCAAAAGGGATTTCAGTAGAGGAAAAATCTGTCTTTTACATATACCTGCTGCTATGCTTACAGTATAAGCATTATCCAACATTTCATACACTAAATCATGCTTGCTGTTGAGTGTGCCCCCTTCAAGTGGAGTTTGCCCTGGATAAATATTAGCAGAATATGACCGTGAATTTACCCCTGTATTTATTTCCTGAAAACATGTAATTAGAGAAGAAAGAGACACTAAAGACACAGAAAATGAAAATACTTGGGACCCACTTTTTTTCCCAATGGCTACATATTACATATTGAAATATGCTTGAACTATTTTACTGCTTTGCTCAGAGATGATATGCAGTGATAGTTAGCAAGGGGAGAGAAGGTAGAAGGAAAGACATGTCAAAGATATGCAGAAATAAAAACATTTCCAGTCTGGTGTTTCCTTATTTTTTTAGCAACAGTCCTAGAAAAATATGTATTTTGGCTAGCAGGTTTTGCTGCAACCTACTTTGAGGGCAACCTTTAGTACGATCACAAGCAGCCAAATACAAGCTGTTACAATGCTACTGATGACACTGGTTTACATCTCTGTTGAATCTGGCCTATGATTGTGCAATTAATGAAAGAATAAATTAAACAATTAAGTCACTAAACTAAATATCATGTTAAGCCAGAAGAAGAAATGTTAAAAATCTAACACTGGGTTGAAAGTCTTAAATTAGAGACAATTTTCCACTTTTAACAAATGGAAACAAGATGTATTTCTCAATTCTTTGAAACATAGTGGATTTTTTTACTTCATCTCAGATACTGCTAATATATATAAACCATGCTAAGTACTTAATTCTGCAACGTATATAACATGCACAAGCATAATTTCCTTGTGAATTGCTAGTGTTAAAAAGGTTATTTTTAAAATTTATTTATTGGATTTGCATGTATATATATACATGTTTTTATATGAGACAATTATCAGGCACATACTACTTTGAAAATTTGCAGTATATCTTTTGTTCCTTAATAGATCTTTGCAAATAATCTCTCATATTTTAGCCCTGTCGACTTCTACTTTTCAGTATGTCCACTCACTGGAGGGCAAAGCTAGGCTTTCTGTGGCTGTGCCTGGTTTCTCATCTGAGTACTTTTCTGAGAAATACACCACAAGGAGAAATGGAAGCATTTGGGGAAATGGGTGTCTTGTATTTGCACGCCTGGGGACAGATCCTAGTGCCAGGCATCCAGGTGTGTTACACTGTGTAAGGCTGAGCAAGAGCTACTGTGCAGGTCTATAAATGTCACAAATCAAATCCAAGATCAAGCCTGGTCCCAAACTGTTTAGCTGTGCTTTTGCTAACACCCTATACTCCATTCTTTTTATCTATTTTGAGTTTTAGTAGTGATGTATTTTTCCAAAAGACCAGATGGAATTTATTATGGTTTGAACTATTCTAGCATTACAAAAATATGACCTTTTTTTAGATGATGCGGCTTTCTTAACTCTTCGCACCATGAATTCTGTATTTCTTAAAACTGTACAGTTAAAACTAAAAGTTTCAGTCTCAGAGAAAAAGGGGGAAAAAATGAAGGATACATTGAATATCTGGGGTTTGCACAAGCCTAAGACCTAATTTTGGCTCTCAGTGCAGTGCCTTTGTATCTTGGATAAAGCTGTTTAGTCACTTGATGGTTAGATTGCAACAGTTAAAAATTTACCACCTGACACTGAAGTGATATGTTTGTTGACTTGAAAGCATAAAAATAGAATGGTGTTGTAGACGCAGAATCACAGAATCATTAAGGTTGGAAAACACCTCCAAGATCATCGAGTCCAGTCATTAACCCAGCACTGCCAAGTCCACCACTCTGCCGTGTCTCTAAGCAACACAGCTACACATTTTTTGAACACTACCAGGAGCAGTGATTCCAGCACTGCCATGGGCAGCCTATGCCTGACCACTCAGTGGAGAAGGTTTTTCCCAGTGTCCAGTCTAAACATCCCCTGGTGCAACTTGGAACTATTTCCTCTTGTCTTACTCTTGTTACCTGGGAGAAGAGCCTGACCCCAGCCTGGTTACACGCTCCTTTCAGGGAGTTGAAGAGAGCAGTAAGGCCTCCCCTGAGCCTCCTTTTCTCCAGGCTAAACAAGCCCAGTATCTTCAGCCACTCCACATGAAGCTAAATAAAAGCTAAATTCTTTATACAGTTGGCCCAGTCCTTCACTCATTTAGGATTTCTCTGCTAAGGGTTAACTAAGGAATATATGACATGCAAACGCAAATTCAGTGAGCTAGCACTGGAACTATCCGCTTTCCCTGGGCAAAATTAGGATAAATTAATAAAGTGGTAAGTGATCCCCCTGTGCTGTCCATAATCCCAAACCCAACAGCAAAGTATCCAAAGGGTTAGCATTCCAAGCAGGGAAGAATTCCCAGCTGTCCTAGAGAAATAAAATTATGTCATACTTGCAGTTGTTCAGAAGACATGGGACGTGGAGGTATTTAGTGTGAGTGAAGGAGAATGAGTCAGATCCTCAGCTACTGTGAATCAGTGCCATTGCACAGGAGTGATTAGATTAGCTAATTAATAACACTTGGTGTTACACTCAAGAGACCGATAATCAGAATTGATTATGAAACAGGGAGCTTTACATTCAAAATTGGTTTTCATCTCATGTAAATTTGATATAGAGGTCCACAGATAAGTGAGTCAGCTCAGGAGTAGCTCACTTAGAATAAATAATAGTTTTACAATATCTCTTTTTCTTCCTTTGATTATCCAAAGTGTCTGTACACTTAACTTGAATCATATTTGTCTTTTAGACCATTGCAACAAAGTGAAACAGGTTTTCTCCCAAAAGTTTTAGATTTGTCTAAGAGGCCCAAGAAATAGACTGGTAGCCTAAATTTAGTGCCTATGAAAAAGTGTCAATACTGGGAAAAAACAATCCTGCAAGTCAAAAGAGAAGTTGAAAAAGGAGAGGAAACTACTGATGGTCTTTCCAAAACAGGCATTTTCCAATAATTATATCATCGCAACTAGGGACAGCCTGAAAATTTAAGTCAAACTTTTGCAATTGTTTGAAGTAAGAGTAATATTTTTAGTTTCATTTAAAATGTATTTCATGTTTAAGCTATTTTAAAAGCTTTTTTCCGCAATTTTCTTTGTTTCCAAGCAAAATATTTTGTTATCCTGGCGTGGCGTGGTTTCATTGAGAGAAGCTTGTAAAGCAGGATTCTGATACTTTAAAAATTTTCCCCCAGTTGCCTCCAGCTTTGTTTCTTTTCCAGCTTTCTCAGTCCCCTATGCCTTTTCCCTTTTTCTGATTGCTGTTAAGGTGCAGAAAATAAGCTCCTATTTTAACAAATCTATGTATTTGGATTCAGCAGAAGCTCCACATTTGGGATGATTTTAATATCTTATTTTTTTAAAAATGGTAATAATAATCCAGGTTAAACTATAACCAAGGGAAACACTATAGAAAAAACAGGAATTGTCAATACATGCACACACAGAGTATAGACTTAATATTTTTGTCATCTCACAATTTTTTACTCTAATTTTTAACAGGAAATGGAAAACCTGTGCAGAAAAGCTGTTTTGCCTGAGAGGTCTGGACTGGTTAGAAGAGTCCCAGATCTGGCACCCCTCAGCACAGGTTAGTGGCTGCTGCAATGGCCTGAAGTAGATAATTTAGAAGGGTTTTTTGAGTCTCTGCACTGCTATCCATTGCCCAGGCCTGTTTAAAATAGATTTATGCATGTGTGCATTGCAAGCAGATTTCCAAATTAGATTACTTTTTTTTTTCCCTTTAAGTAACTTGGAACAACTTACCAGTTAAAGGAGTGTTTGTTAATTGCCTTAAAAAGTGTATTTCCTCTTACCACCCTGCTCCTTCTGGAAGAAATATATTTAGTCCATTTTTGTCAGTGTCGTACATGTTGGATCTTTCTAAAACCTGATAACCAGATTACTTGAGAAACTGGAACTCTTCCAAGACAGCCGTTTCAAGTTTCTTGGTAAATAGTCTGTACATTGTATATATTTGCGAAATGTACATAATTTACTTTATAAAGTCTTCTGATCTTCCATAAATCTCTGCTCACAGAGTAAATTTTAAGGCACTGTTTCCCACTTTGTAGGAGCTGGCCCCTTCATCTGTGTAATACCACACATGAAGTCACATGGAAAAAGGTTCATGGGGGATGTCTTTGAAGTGTAGCCATCGGATATCAGATGGACCGGCTTTCCAAAGTGAGAAATGCAAATGTCTGCTTATTTTCTCTGTGAAAGAAATTCAGTGCTTTGTTTAGAGTTTATTCTGACGTGAGCACATGCTTGTCTTGTCACTGAATGACACCTTTTCAACAACAGGAATAAAAATGGCAAAAATGGTGAAATCCTGTTCTTTATGTGATTTGATTCTTAAATGATTTGAAGCTTGTGGGATGATTTTTTGTCACTTTTGGTGGCGGCAGCTTTGGTTTGTTCCTTTTTTTGTTTGGATTGCATTTTTAACGGTGCTATTCGACTGAAACACGGTAAAGAGGAACGATCCTGTGCTTCTGTCACTCTCGGTGCTCACTGAAAGCAGGTTGGTAGGGGCAGACAAACCAAGCCTGCTGTGCCTGCCTTCAGCCTGAGCAGAAGGGGCAGATTGCAAACCAGCCTGTGTCTGAAAGCTGCCAAGCTGTGTGCAGGCAATACCAGCCTGAGCTAGTAAGCCCTGGATGTGAAGATTTGCCTCTTACTGTGGCTGATTTCACAGTGTAGACAATGCTCTCGATACAGTCCTGTTCTGTAGTGCTTGTCTCTGCAGGCAAGGATGACTTTACCATTCAAATGTCTATCCTCACCAAACTGTAGGGAGCTATAATAGAATTATTTCTCTTCCATCAAGAGACTAGACATCATGATGTAGCTTGACAGTGTCTCTGTGACAGAAGCTGAAGCCAAATCTCCCATATAGAGTCCTCAACTCCTGTCACGTTATATGGGGTATTAAAAAAAATTTCACTGAAGGCAAAGAAACTGTTTTTCTTCCAAATACATAGAACAGACTGAAAAATTAGGTATGAGATCCTAAGAATTCCCACTGTTCAGCAGGTATTTGCCCACTCTGCAATGTCATTTGGACTTAAAAGCCAGCATCCTTTAAATAGAGCACCCCTGTTCTGGAAGAACTGTATTTTAAGCTTCTGATGCAAAACACCTCAAGGCTGGCATAAATTCAAAATCACACTTAGGTCCAGATCCAAATTTTGTACTGTTCCTCAACACACTAAGCCAAGGACCCCTCTCCTAACATCTGTGGATATTGGGGTATTTGAAATCCAACTCCAAATTCCAGCTTAAGCCATGGTCTAATGTAAACAAACTTAATGGCTTGTCAGCATGGGGCTGTAAAACAATGTGGGTACTGTCATAATATTGATGTAAGGAAACTTTAAATATATAGTCATTTTTCTGAATATAACAGTGGCTTTTGCTCTTAGGGAAAAGTCATTAAATCAGTATGTCCAGGTTATGTAGCAGCCAGAGAAAATATACAATTGTGGCAGCCAAGAAATTACATGGAAAAGAAATTGTGCCTTGACCCATTGACCGCAGTGCCAAACAGTGACTGCCATTTAGTGTTGTATCACCTGGATTTTATACCCACATGTTACAGCTCACAGGCAACTGTGGTCGTATGGAAACAGGAGGAACACGTGTTTGACCTGCAACTCTCGAGGGATGACTGAAGAATGAGCCAGGCAGAGAGTTTGAAAGAGGAAAGAAAACAAAAAAGAGATACTGTACTGGAATATATCATCTATTTTTGGGTTATACCAATGAGGAGTTGTTGTCAGCAGTACATCATTAACTGATGTTCAGTCAAGGTCAGTTTTAAAGACTCAGGTGACATGCTACAAACTCACTGTGTGGTTATTGTTGTTCATTTGAAATCTCTGCAAACAAATATGGAAGTTCCCTAAGGATTACCTTCTAATGCAACATAAAATAATTTGAACTGACTTAATACTTCACAGCTGCTGGAAAGTAAGCTTAATTTACTTTGCTGTGATCTGTAGAAGCTGTGCGTATTTAAATATTTCAGCCCATCTCTGTAATCAATTCTTTTAATTCCTCAATTAATTTATGACAGTATTCTTTTATTTGCTCAAAAGTAACCATCAATTTATAATACTGAAGTGCCAAAAATGTATTTTATATTTAATAATCCTTATGCATCTTTATTTTGCATTTTTAATCTACAGGAATCCCTGCACAATATATTTTTAGTGTGAATCTGTGGCCAAAGGACTCTTTTCATGCACAGCAACACCTACTCAGTATAAAACGTGTGCTTGAACACATAATAATTTTGCTGACTTTTCGTGAGGTGCGCTCTGAGACCATGTTCTCTCTCTATTGCTATTTTGATTTATACCAGTAAATAATCTCACTATCCTTGTCTGTGTTACATTAAACTCGAAGTTGTATATGAAGGGATGAGTTCAGATAAAGATTTGGACTGATTTTGGAGCTTTGGAGAGATAAAGCATTAATACTTTCCAAAACTTCAGCAATGATTTGGATTTGGGTAAAGGCCCATGTCTGATTATGTTTAAATATTTTGACATGTGTGGTATTCTATTTTATAAGATAGAGAGATCATAAGAACTTCATTTGTGTTGTTAGTCTATACTGTGGAAACAAATTACATGTTTCACCCATATTGAAGAAATTCAGGATGAAAGATCACAGAGCAAATCATGTTAATATATAACACATACAAGAAATACTACAATTAAGGATTTACAGATGTGACTCAAGGACAGGCACTAATTACATGAGAAGTAAGTTTTATTTAAACCCAAGCTTCCAAATTAGTCACCAAGATGAGCTTTCAGCTTTCTAGGCTTTTGTGAACAGATATTATGGTAACATATCACCATGGTAGAAAATTATATTTTTGGTAAGGTTGAAAGGATTGTGGTGGTAAAGGCTGAGCAGCATTTCTCCATCTCTCAAATTTGAGGCTGGACAGTCTATACTGACTCTGTTTCACTGAACTGGAATTCTCTAAGGCCTCAGGGGCTGTTCAGTGTCACCAGCTGTGTTTCTGTCTAGGTGCTCATTTGTGACATCTGTGCTGATGTGCAGCTTGATTTGTGTCCTGACACTGATTCAGCAAAGTCGGCTTCTAACCTGCCCTTTGGTTGCCGTCAGTTTTAAAGAAAATTCACAATCCTTAAAGTCCCTTGCAAAACTGTCCCATAGTGCTCCTTCACCTTCAGGGTGAGGGAAAATAAGGATTTAGCTGATGCCACTGGTTTACCAGCACGCCAGAGGACACTGAAAGCAAAATCTGACAAAATGAAAGTTGACTTCAATCATTTGTCATTGCTTTCGTTAAGAAGCTTGATATATTTTTGTCCTGTTTATACATTGTCCTTTACCAGCAGATAGATGAGCACCTAGTTAAGAACTTGGACCATAAGTGCAATGTCTTACAACATTTGACATTTAGCTTTCTTGCAACTCATTTGAATATTGACTGAAGTGCTCATTCTTTAAATTTTGCACTCCATCTGATTTATTTCCCTGAAGATGACCACAGAGAAAATGCACTAAATATGAAGTGATATTAAAAGTAATATTTCAGCTATTATGTGAACCTCAAGTTTATTTTTTTAAAATCCGTAACTGTGTTATAAAAATCGCTTATTTAATCTTGACCAATATTTCAAAGAACCATAGAATGCCTTGGTTAGGAAGACACCTTAGAGATTATCCAGTTCTAATCCCCTGGTTTGGGCAGGGATGCCATCCACCAGGTCAGGTTTCTCAGGGCCCCATCCAACCTGGCCTACAGAGTTTACTGTAAATATGGATTATCTCTGCATCACAGTTGGTGCTACCCATCAGAAAAGACAGGAAATACCAGTCTAGACTAAATGCATTTTTGTCAGCTCTTCCTGCTGATTGTATCCAATATTGGGATTCTTGAGGGGCTGCAAGAATTCCTTTCTTCTTTCTTACCCTTTCCCTGCATTCCTCCTTTCTGATACTTAGAAACTGTCTTAAATCCACAGCACAAAGGGACAGATAAGACAATTAGCCTTAAAAAAGGCATTGCTCTATTTGTTGCAAAACCTAATATGAAACCCAAAGCAACAAGGCTGAATTCTAACCCTGGCTCCTAAATTTGACTCTGCTTTTATAAATCATTAGTTTGTTTAAACATTGTTAATTGTCAGATATGCTTAAGTGTCATTAAATCCTAACACATAAAGTTATAGCACAGAATCATGTTTTATGTACATGTCTTTAAAATTAATGAATTATGAATAAACTCCCTAATTGCACTGAAGTACAGATGGAAGCAATCTTCATGAAATTATAAATAATCACCATGCTGCTGATTGCAACAAGTGGAGTTTAAGCTTGCCAAGCAGTCTTAGAAGTTTAATTAAATGTACTAGAAAAGCAATTTGATGCTTTAAAAGCCAAGCTGTTGCATGGCACTGAAGCAAATCAAAACTTCAGTTAGGTTTGCAAGCCAATCATTGCTGCTGACCTCAGAAATGCCAACATTACCAGTTTAGAAATTTTATGCTTTGCAAGTTCATTGCCTCAAATAAATATAAGACTTGACTTTTGGAAATATTATTTAGGTGAAGACATACAGATAAGCAAGAATGATTTTCAGACATTATAAATTCACATGCTTAACAAGACTAGTAATTTTAAATAGTATTGAGAGAAGAGACCCTCTGTACAGTAAGAAAGAGTTAGATGTGCCAGATGTCATCAGGCAAGCTTAGAGTTTATGGAGTGTAGACAAATATAAAGGAGCTTATGTTTAAGGTTGTCCCTTGACCCTTCATGACCTTCTGGATCTGTGAATCTACACTCAGAATAACTAGAGCAAGAAGAAAATTTTGGCAGAATCTTGGCTCCATAACTCTCCAGTGAACTATCAACCCTGCACAGACATGTGTAACCTGGTACTTTGCTCCTGATAGACAGTTTCTTCCTTAGTGTATTCTTCAAGCACAGCAGCTGAGCAATGCAAGGCAAATGTAGTGCTTGGCTTGGTAAGTAAAGCTCAGATCCCCAGAGGAATTTATCTTTTATTCATTCTTGGATACTTGAGTTAAAATGAAGCTGAAGTATAAATGCTGAGAACTGCAATTTGAATAAACTTCATGCCAATGCTTCCAAATCCCACACTTCCGTGGTGAATCTCTGCATGACTTCTGAGGTCTGTTTCTACTTCTGGTTTAGCTGGAAACAGCCCTAGCCTGAGAAATTCAGATATTATTTCAGGTTTATTAGCATACATGTCTGGAGCCTTTTCACAGTATTGGTTTTTCTTACAGTCTGGAAGGGCACAGATATTTTGGTAGGTATTTGTGTATGTCCAGCAGCTTCAGAGCATCTCAGATCAGGATAGCTTGAATCAACCAGGCAAGTGAGCTGATGCCTTTGTGTTTATTTTCTCCCTAAACCTAATCAAGACTGAGGCAAAAAGCTTCATCCCCATCTGGGCTTTTGACTGCCTGCCTATGGCCCGTTAAAGTGCATCTAATGCAGAGAAAGATGATGACTCTCACTAAATCATCTGAGACAAACCCTAATGTGCTGACATTGGACCAGTAAGTAATTGCAGAGGTGCCTTTTAGTATAATAATGTACCACTTAGACCACTCGTACAGGAAGTGAGGAAGCTGGTTTCCTTTCCTTCTTCAGTCAGAGGGGACCAGACCCATATTTCCTCATTCCCAGGAGTGTGAATGACAGCCAGAATTTATGTCAAGAGGGTTAATGGGGGAGGGCAGGGGCACCTCCTACCTCTCCAATGGGGAAATGGATACAAGATTTACTGTCCCCAAGAGTGAATTGAGAAAAAAGAAAGAAACTCTAACTGTGTAATATAATGGTTAGGGCTTCTTAAGAAAAATGGAGCCACAGGTTTTGTTTTCCCGGTTAAAGGCCTAGTTTGTGTTTTCCAGTAAGTCCTAATTGAAGAAAACAAGACTAGAAGTCAAAATTCTATGTTATCCATTGAATGTCCCTATGCATAGTGTCGGTAGACCTTTTTTTTTAACTCTTGGTTTGTACTAAGAAGAAAGTGTAAATACATTTTGTTGTAATATTGCTAATTCAGAAAAATAAAATATCCCAAATGAAGAGGCTCAGGGGGACCTTACCACCCTACAATTACTTGAAAGGAGGTTATAGGCAGGGGGGGTTGGTCTCTTCTCCCAGGTAACGAGTGACAGGAGCAGAGGAAATGCCCTGAAGCTGAACCAATGAATGCTTAGATTGCATATTAGGAAAAATTTCTTAACTGAAGGAGTGGTCAAGCATTGGAACAGGTTGCCCAGGGAAGTGGTGGACTTGCCATCTCTGGATTTGATCAAAAGGTGCGTGGATGTGGCACTTGGGGACATGGTTTACTGGTGAACACAGCAGTGCTGGGTTAAGGGTTGGATTTAATGACCTTTGAGATATTTTCCAACCTTAATGATTCTATGATTTTATATTTTTTCCTCCGAAAAAAAATTTGTGTCTGGGTAGCTGAGAAATTAAACATGCAGATCAATTTGTTTTCGGGGAAATTGAGGACTGTAATGTATACCCATGACTGTGGCTTTAAAATTGCAGCATGTCTTTTTAGAGGAACATGTGGAAATGGTTAAATTTTTAATTAGAAAAAGTACCAGTGTAGTTTGAAAAGACTGTTAGTGTCTCTTGGTACCTCCCCAGTTTACTCCAAAATAGTGATCTGCAACATCTGAAGCACACCTTAGGTTTTTGTGCTGTATGTTAGATCTGTAACTGGATGTGCATTTTCCAAAGAGCGTTTGGATGCAGCACAAAAAAATAAACGGGAAAGCAAGAAAGTCACAATTGCCTTAAAAGATCATATTTTCACATCTGCCTTACAGGATTTTTGGCAATTTCTTTGCTCTGTAGAAGTGGCTGCATAAAGAAAGTACAAAGTTCTTTTGATCTAAAAAATCTCTGTGGGATTTAATAATTTATATCAGAATTTAACAGCACAGTGGAACCCCTTTTTATATACTGGAGTAATTTTGCTTTGCTTTTGTCAGATCAGCTCTACTTGAAACAGAGACTTACTATTAATGGAACTGAACTATATTTCAATGTCTCAGATATTTTGGTGGCTTTCATTCTACCATATTTCACTCTGGTGCCAGTTCAGCAAAGATCTTAAACACATTCTTAAATCTAATGATTTCAGTGGGACTGAAGACCATATGTAGATGTTTTATAAAAATTGGGTCAGTGTGTAAACTCTTCTTTATGATACTTTTGATGAAGAGTAATATGTTGATACAGATCCTTTTCCTTTCATTTTCTTTAGTAACTTACTCTGCCGATTGAATATGAAATAAGGCACAAATATGAGGGCTGGAAGACAAAATCTTGTGATTGTCTTCTGCATAGAGCCATAGTTACAGGAATCACATATATCTGACCCAACCTATATAACAGATGTCCTCATTTAAGATAGACATCTATATTTTCTTAAGTGTTGCTGGGTAGAAATATGTGTGTTTACAGTTCAATTTACTCCTCCCTAATAGAGATGCCTGAAATAGGCCAAACTTCTGAACTCCAGGGGTGTGTGTTACTTCTATCAGACTATGCCAGAACTTTCACGTAGACATTTTCATTGTAGATATCTAAGTTTAATGGATGAGGTGACATGCAGCCCATGGGAAATTTAGAGTTGAGGGGAGAAGACCTCTCAGACCAAGGTCCTCCACACCTACTGTCTTATCCCTGAGACTGGGCAGCAGCAGACATGTAGGCAAAGAGGAAAGAAACAAACTCATGTACAAAAATATCTTGGTCTAGCAAATTTTCCAGTAATCAGTGGTTTCAGAACTTCCTGATCCAAATTTCTTTTTGGCAAATCATGTTTAGTAACACCAGTTGATTTACTCTCCATTAATTTGTTCCTTTTTACATCCATGTATATTTTTTACCTCCGTGAAATCCTGTGGTTATGAGCTCTACAATGTAATTACATGTTGTGTGGAAAAAAATACTCCATTTTGGTGTATAGCTTACTCCTTAATGCTTTCATTATATGTCTGCTAATCCTTGTGCTATGAGGTGGAGTGAATATTCACTCTGTTCATGTTCTGTATACAATTTATGACTTAAAGCCCTCTGTCATTTCCCTCTATCAGTCATCTTTTTCCCAAGCTTAAGAATCCTAATGTATTGCTCTTTCGTCATATGGAAAACATTCAGATCTAGGCAATACTGATGCAAACATGATTTTCAAAATCACAATTTAAATGGCTTTAGTATGAAGAAAGTTAACAATGACAGGGGAACTAGAATTCATTAGAAAAAGTCCTCTCCCTAACAGTGTGATGTGCAAGAAACCCCACACAAATATTGAATGCTTATTAATCATTGTGGACTCCATTATATCAAACTTATGTGCTTATTGTGCATCAATTTTTTATAAAGCGAATTGAAGCTGGTTATTGTTTCAGCTATCAGAAACACAAAATCCTTCAGAGTAAAAAAAATGGACACACTAGGTTACTTCTTTTATCTCCATTTTTATATATGAGACCCTTCAAGCTGGAATGAAGGTCATGCTGACTCTTAATCTCCGTATTAACAGTTACAAATCAGCCAATATCTTATGGCCATTTGATTGTCTCCATCATTTGGAGATTGCATTGTGACATGAATCGGTGGACTCAGTCCAATTCGTAATTGAAAGAGTCATTAACCCACAGTGACACGAGAGAGCAAAGAACTGAACATACATGAAGGTATTTAATCTCCCTTAAGATATTTTTGTGACTCTACAACCAGTGGTGTAGCCAAGCTTGTATTCTGGGTTTGTTCCTGCTATTTATTACCAGTATTAGTGTACCCCCTAGAAACTCCCATCAAAAATGGAGTCCCATTGTGGAATAATGTACTGGTTTCCAACATACTTTATGCACACATCATTCAGTAAGAAGTGTGTCTTCCAAAGCAAAACAAAACAATGTGTTTTGCATGATTCACTACGCTTTGCTGCAAGAAATACAAAATAATTGAGCAAGACTGCAGTAACTCTCCAATACTTTGTTATGGTTTTTAGCTGTACTCAGCAGAATAAAGTGACCCTGGTTCACAAACTCCCAAACTGTATTTGCAAAGGTGAAATTGCACATTGAAAGGTTTCTGTAGAGGACATAATTCTGAAGGCTGACATTTTAAATCTGTAAAGTTCATGCGAAGGTACAATGATGAAAAAATGAACACTCTTTTCTCTGTGGTTTGTGACAGGTTCGAGTTGCCACAATTTTGCTCTCAGTGGTTGTGTTGGAGAAAATATATCCGCAAATTGTTACCCACATTCACCATTTGAATTTGTGTGGTGGTTAAAGCCCTGCACTTGTCAGCTGTATAAAGTGGGGAAGAACATTATTCCCTTCACTAAGGAATTCATGATACAGGCAAGAGCTGGCAGCAGGCAGGTGGGGTTCAGGTGAGCAGACTGCCAGGCCAGCTGTGCTCTTCACGCACTGGCTGGAAAATCCCTATCAGGAAATGCTGTAGCTTTGCTTTGCTGTTCAGTGCTTCAGCAGAGCAGTTTTCTGCTGACCTGCTCTGTCTCATATTGGAGCAATCTTCACCCATGTCTCTGCAGTCAGCAGGAGAGCAATTACCAGCTCCATGGCCATATAAAGGCCACAGGAGTAATCTGTGACAGATTTGATGACAGCAGGGGAAATACCCCTGAGAATTGTAATTGTAAAGGCTAACTGCAGACCCAGATAGCTCTCAGCTGATGAGCAGGAACAGCCACAGAGTCAATGGCTACTCGAGCTTCAAAGATAAGAACATGCTCTGATTTAAGAGCCTATTTCTGTGGGCAAGGCTGTGAACTCTTCACTGCTGTTGAAGACATCCATCAGCCCTTTGACATTAGCAGGATTAATTCCTGGTTAGAAGTGCAGCGATCTGGCTCAGTGACGCTGATAACTTTCTGCTTGTGTATTGACATTTTTTTCAAGCATGCACAGGAAAAAAACCCAAACATGGGCAGTGCTAGTTGCATAGAAATTCTCTCTGCAAGTATGTATAAGAATGGAATATGGTTGTAAGGATTTATGTCTCCAGGATCATTGTCAACTTATTTCAGGCTGGATGCATTTCTGTATCCTGGCCATGGTGCTATTGTCTGGTGTGGTTTCCATGTATCAGTTTGTTACAAGGAAGCATAATGAACTGGAAGAATTTGTCTATATCCTCAGGAACAGAAAATAAGTCAATGAGTATTAAAGAAAAGGCCACCTTGAGGCTTGTTGCATTTCCACCCTGATGAATACACAAGGATGGGCTGTTTTGCTGGTACCAAGATGAGTGTGTCACAGCAAAATGAGTGTATTCTCATGGCTAAACTTTTCGCCCAGTTCTGTCTGGGAGTGTTACGGGTGTTACTTTGGTGACACAATAAAAATTGATCTCTATGTTTCATAGGCTCTTCTGGAGCTCCTCCTGCAACCCAGAGATGATCAAAGTATTGAAAGTCTGGCCTCGGCTGAGAAGTCGAGCAATGGTCATTGAAAGATTTGTTCAGTAGAAACCAGACTATATTCAGGTCTCATCTGAGATTAGATGGCAATAGTTAGGAGACAATAAAAACTTGAGCTTAATTTAAATACATGATTCATGTATTTAAAGGACAGCAGTCACAAGGACAGCAATCACAAGTCAGCAGCGAGACAATCCTTGCTATCCAGGATGAAGTCTTTCAGAAAAATGAAATTTTAAACTGAAAAATTAACATTTTCAAGTTGGTTGCTGGAACACACACCCCTCCAGTTCTGAAATTTTACATCCATTCCACTCATAAGAAAATGAATGTCCTTGGTGGCTATTTGTCAACCTAGGAAGACAAAAATAGACCTTCCACAAAAATCCCTGTAATTGTGCAATTCACGGATTAAACTGCTAATGCTCTGCAGTGAGGTAACGCAGGCTGGCCTAATTTCAGCGCATTTTCTTCTCCAAATTTCAAAGTGGGTACTTTTGAAAGAAATATGCAACCTTTTGCCTCTGATTGCTATGACTAACAACCATGTTTTTGGCTTAATGTTTTAGAGTGAGATAAGGGATTGTGGATCAGGAAAGCCAAATTTTCTGTGATTTGAGCTAAAAGTTCGTCACTGGAAATTACAACAGTTCATCCTGATTATGAAGTGGCCCAGAAGAGGGGCTAAGACATATGAACCAATGTGTTACTTCCATATGGGGTTTGTGCATACTTTTTGTATGAAATATAAAAAGGTAATTCAAATGCATTCACATTTTCCTATGCCATAAAATGAAGGCTGTATTACTCTATAACATTACACAAGCATGGTGTCATGAGATGAAGCAGAAAACCTCCTGGGCCTGTTTCTTCAGTAATGCTTGTGTTTTGGTTCAGTCCCCAAGGTTTCTGGCTTATCAGATGCAGACAAAGTGAAAAGAAACAGTACCAGTGAAAACTGCTATAGATCCATACATCGCGTGATGCAGTGCGGAATGAGACTGAAATGTGTTCTTTAATAATGAATACTAAAGTCAACATTTATAATAGTAACAGGAGATACTGAGTTTTCTTTTCATTTGAGGGTCAAGAGTTAATGTCATATCTCAGCTAGGGAGCTTAGACATACAGTGCCCCATTTATTACTACTGCAGTGTGTCAGTCGGACGCCGGCAGACGATGTCAGTATCTGGCACAGTTTCACGAGGAATGAAGTTTTTAAAAAGACATGATTACTTCTGTATTAAAGTTTGATGATATTGTTTCTTAGGTAAGCTGCAACTTCTTTGACACTAAATGTTTTCTGACTGACTGCGACATTTACTTTGAATGACAACACATTTTTTGCCTTGTATCCACTGCTTATGTTAGCTGTGGAAAGCAGCAAAGCTGGAAAATGCTGTCCTTTGTAGCATTTACTAAGGCAAGGCTCTTGTTTGTGTCCTGAACCCACCCTATCCCAAGTAAACAAGCTAATAAGCCAAGTCCATTTGTTCATCTCTGTACTTCTGTGCACGTGTTTATAAGAAGATTGACATTTGACTGTGAGTTTTTGCCAAACTCAGACTTGTAGTGTCAACACCAGTTGGAGAAATAAGCAGGGAAGTGTGCAGGGAGCCACATGCAGACTGCTGTGTGTACACCACCAATCCTGGAGGTAGAAACAGGACCTTAAATTAAACAATAGGCTCCCGTGACCATCCCTCCCTTTTTGTTTTCAGTATCATCTATGTGACATCAGTGTTTTCATCCAGTAGTAAAGTGAAATTCTGAGTATCTCAGTTCATGTTAAGCCTCAGTTGACCAAGGCATCATTGTCATGCTCAGTGGTGAATATTGACTTGCATCTTGTGCTCTTTAATGTTCCCTGTTTCTTCCTGCAGATGTAGAAGTTATGTATTAACCAGAATCACTGTTAGCCAAATGGCTGTTACTCAAAATGCCTTTGAAATAGTAAGAAATGTTGCACAGAGGCACTCCCTGATGGTTTTCTAATATACTGATGTAACAAAATACAGAAAGAAGATCAAATCTCCACTTATGTCTTGTAAATCACTGCTAGTTATATATTCAGCATATTCAGATGGTCTGCTGTGATTGCTAAGACACACACAGTTTTTGACACATCCTATTCAGAGACTTGAGGTACCCCCTTAAAGAGGTGGAAGAGTTTAAAAACTTCCTATATGTACTTAATTTAAGACTTTTCAGAACTCTCTGTTTACTGGACAAGGTACAGAAGTTTGACATTAAAGTCACTGAGACATCCCAGTGGACATTTAAGTCTGTGGTAGCCTTCAGAGATTCTGAGAGGGAATAGAAACCTTTTCACCTGTTCATAGCCTCAAGAGAGGCATCTTTCCTCTCCTCTGAGGTAAGGAAGGAGAGAACTGCACAGACAGCAGCTTGGTGAGGGTATCTGTTCTCTTGCGTGACTTCTGGTTGGGCGGAGACCACCCTCTCTTTTTCAGTGTCACAGAACACAGCTTGATTTCTGTGAGCAGGGGCCAAAGTTTTCTTTCTTTTCTTTTTCCTGTCCCTGCTCCCCTCCTTCCTTCCCCCCACATGGTGTCTGCTTTCAAGATTCCTTCAATAGCCAGCATTGTAACATACAGAGATGGATTTCCACAAAATTAATTTCAGCGCTTGGATAGGAACTGATTATGAATCTTTGTAGTCCTACAGATGAAATCATTAAGAAAGAACTCAGAGTGGAATGCAGCCAAGGTTCTTAGCAAGAGCATGGCAGTGATTGCGCAACAGAATATGGGAAGAGCGAGAAAAATGACAGAACATAATCATTTTATACTAATCATTAGTTTCTCCAAACAATGAAAGAACACAGTGGCGCATGTTAAATCAAAACAGGTTTCTAAAAAAAGTAGCAAAACTACATGTGTGATCCAGAAGGATTTTGAGGTGAAAGATATTGCGGCCACAATCTTAATTGTCACAAATCACTTTGAAATACATCCATAATATTGCAGTGATTTCTGTGATATTTTAAAGAACCATTTAAAGTTCTTCAGATGTAGTAATGTAATACAGTAAATAGAATTATAAAAATTGCAACAGTGCAACAGCGAATATGAAGAACTTACGAAGTTATGTATTTCATCATATTATAAAATAGGTTGATAATTTTCCGTAATATTTTTACTAGAAATTTTTTTTCTTGACTTTTTTTTCTCTTGGAGGAAGGAGCAAAATAGCAGTACAAAAAGGAGAGTGGTAAGTTCCTTAATTAAACTAAGTTTTGCATCATGCACAGCTTTTTATTGTGCTCAGTTAACAACATTAATCACAGCATTCCCATTAACTTCATTTATGCCATCACAGGTGTTAGAAGATTAAGTTTGATGTAAAAACCTGTGGTTTATTTTTCAAATCAGCATTTAAACTTCAGAAACATTTATCAGTTACAAAAAACCCCAAACATGCCTAGGTTTTTAACCCCAAGCACTTTCAGTTGAACATAAAATATAGAAAAGATTTGGACAAGACACATGTTCAGGATGGACTCATTTATTCCCTTTTCTGTAATCCAGCTGATCACTTGGAATCTGGAAAAGAAAGGCTCGATTTCCTCATTTATCTCATCTACACTGGGGATTTCCAGCACATCCCAGGAGAGGACTCTTGAACATTGAAAACAGGATGTCTTGAAGGATTCATGATCTGCAATTCCTGCAGCCCTCATGATCTGCAATATCCTGCAGAGGATAACTAGTTCAGGCATAAAAACGTTCTGATAAAGAGCTGGGACAATTCTCCCTTTGAAGTTGGTTATAGCTACAGATAAATGTGTTGTTGAAAGCAAGTATTTCTTCTTCTCTTTTGCTAGTGCCATGTCCATATGTGCCATGTTCTAGGTGGGACACAAACAGATTACTGTAATCCCTCTCTGGGATATTTAAGAGTTTTGTATGAAGTCAAACTGCTTCAAGGAGAGGAATCATGGGAGAGCATCAGGCATTATTTCATAGAATCATGGAATGGTAAGGGGTTGGAAAGGACTTTAAAGATCATCTAATCCCAACCCACCTGACAAGGGCAAGGACACTTCCCACTAAATCAGGTTGCTCAAGGCCTTATCCAATCTGGATTTCATTATCCATTTCTTTGCATTATCCATTTCTTGTGAAAGGGTGTAATTTCTGTTGCAGGTTACGTCTACATATTCCAGTAGAGTGTTACGCATAGAAATTATTTTTCTCAAAACCAAATAGAGATGTTATAACAGACTTATGCCAGAGTCATCAACTCTTCTTCTGAGTTGGAGGAGCTTTATCCTGACTTCCCTGGGCTGGCTTCAAGACAAGTCCTTTTCAGGTGTATCTGAATTACAGTCACTATCAGAGTTGCTGAAGTGGCCTTAGATAACTCACATTGGGTTTGCTTCTTGACATAGCATTGAGAATGGTGTCGATTAATGGGAACTGTAGGACTCTTGAGATTTGGATTTCTATGTCTCTGTGAATTTTCCTATGCTCTATTTATATTCAGTGAAGAGAAACAGAAATTCTTGCGGCCTGGTTTATCTCATCTACTGAAATATTTCAGATGGATTGCTAAGATATTCCTTTTTCTGACCAGTTACTGTAAAGAGAGCATCTGTTCAGCAGCACATGCTTATGCGGTATTTAGGTGAGATGAATCTCACCTTAGCTGTCTGTCACTTGCTTCACACTTCTTGCTTACGAAGAACACATCATTGTACTGGTCCTGAGTGTCTGAATGCTCCAGGCAGAATTCAGCGATCCACTGGGGATTGAATAACGCAGAGGAATTTCATAGATGTGAAGGAGTTAAAATGAAATTATGGGGTTGATATTATGAGCTGATAAAGCAAAAAAAAGCAAATAAAAGAGCAGAATTGCAGAGAGAGAAAAGGTTCATATGTGCTGACATGCCTGTCCTGGCATAGTTTAGCTTAATCCACCCTACTTGCTTTTTTCACCCTATTCTTCAATCCTCCCTTCCAGAAACAGATTTAGGTATCCCTTTATCTCTGTGAGACTGTACTTCAGTTACCTTCGCTAGTAACTTATTCCATATGTCTCTTTCTCTAAGAGTGAAGCAACCCTGCCTAAGTCCCTGTTTGCTCATTCTTACCTAATATTTCAATTTAGTCCCTTAGTTTTCCCCTTTAAGTAGTAATAACAAAAGGCCACCCTTTGAGGTTGCTTTATATTTTCACTCCCTTTTCTTAATACTGAAAGTTTCAACTGCACCATCTCCCAGATTTTCCTGTTCATGGAGAATAGCACCAGTTCCCACAGATTTGCTTCAGTTTACATACATACATACATACATATATATATATATATAATCAGAACTGTTAAGAATGAAATTTTTTAAATTCCTCTTTTTGTTTTTTTTTACTTTATCATGTAGCAAGAACTTGGTCCTGTAAAACAGTCTTTAATCAGGTGACTAATGCAATTAATCCAATATAGCAGACAACAGATAAGAGTTTCTAAATGATAACTTGGAGAACAGAGAAACAGAACATAGTCTCATGTCAGGTAGTCAGAGCACACAGGGGCTTCTCCAAGTCATGCCACCAGGAATAGGTGGAGTAGTATAGTACAAGCAGGACCAGCAGGAAGGAGAAAGGAAAGGTCTGAAAAACTTTGACATTTCTTTTTGGAAGGAAAATGTGTTTTAAACATTTTTGCCATTAGCGCTGGTGCTAATGGTAAGAGAATCAGGTTTTCTTATCTGGAGAAATATAGTGAAATAATAAAGCACTGAGGTGCCAGAATAAGTCTCTTTTCTTTTTTTTTTTCCTTTTCTTTTACAAAGATAATATTTAATATCATTATTTTCATATACCTTCAAAGAGGATTACAGTTGAAGAGATAAAAATGGAAAAATGGAGAGGAATAAGACACTTTTTACTGCCTGATTCTCTTCTGTCTTACACTGAGCTCTGGTTTACACTGGCAACTGTCCAGTTGGTTGCTGTTGATTTATACCTTCATTTGTGAACTTCAGGCTCTGAGAACAGGCTGCTGTTATGGTTAATACACTAGACACAGATTAAAACAATTTGACTTTAATTCCTGGTGTTGCCAAAAACGTCCTAAGAAAGAACCTAAGAAAGATGTTTCTGAAAGCAGAGACATGGTTTGGGAGCTTCCTAACCATTTTGCTGAGTTGCTTAGATACTTTTTCTGGTCAGTTTTCCTTGAGAAAGGGTTCTTGGCTGTATTCACAGAGAGATTTATAGGTCTGCATCTTAAGATACTAAAATGAAAATTGAATTTTTCATGGAGCACCTTTTCAACTGCTCCTAAATTTGTACGTACTGTAGGTCCATTTCCTTCTTTTTAGCATAATATTTTACAATTGTCTTCAGTTCCCCCTAAGAATCTCCCTCAACTTCATTTGTTCTCCCTCCCATGTTCAAGTACACACATAAAAACCTCCTGCTCAGTAGGGTTGAATCCACTTAGTGTTCTTCAATGTACTTGGAATATGACATTCTGCACAAAGTCTTGATGAAGATTTTGCATTCCCAGATTCTGCTATTAATACATAGCCCAGGGTTTAGGACACTTATGAGGAAAGTAGAAAGGCTGCCTCTCTTTTTAGCTATAAGGAATTTGAACTTAACTTGCCCCATGCTTTTTTCAGTCAAAACTGCTCCACTTTATGCAGAATAATTAAATATTAACTGGGCCCAAGACAGTGACCTGGTTTACTTCTAGCTTTTGCTCTACAAACTAGTTAATATAAACCAGGGAATTATTAACTAGGAAAAGAAATAGAACCCAGAGCTATTTTTGTTCAGGTGAATTCTATAACTGTTAAAAAAAACCGGTTTTCTCTTGTTTTGACCTAATTTGTACTTTAATATTCCATGCAAAATACAGCTGTTTCCACAGGAAAGAAAGACATCTTGTAATAACTGGGTCACATCAATTATTCTTCTAGAGAGTAGTAAATTTGATTTGGATTATTATGGGTGATTACTGTGAAAGAATAGATTAATTATTAATTTTAGGGAGAAACTCTCAACCCTCAGTCACACATGAAATAGGGGGTGAGGAGGGTGCGTGTTCTATAATCCCACAGACTCACTGTGTGGCTGTACTTTGAAAGACAAAATGTGAATAAGACCCAGATCCTCCAGTGAAATTTGATGCTTTTCAATCCCAAGCAGAAGGAGACCTTAGAGACCAGGGTAAGATTGTAATGTTTTGGAGGTGTTTTATTATTTCCTACAGGCCATGGTAAGTAGCCACAAACCAGGGGATTCAGATAATAGGGCGTATTAAGGGTGCTTAGATGGGACCAGTGGTATATTTTACATATATGACCTCCCAATGGAATGCACTGACTCTGAAACAGTCACATCAGCTTCCCACACAATGAGGAGCAAAAAATAAGCACCTGAAAACAGAACTCAGGAAGGTCAGAACTTGGAGTGAATAACTGCCTATAGTCAAGATGGAAACCCTCAGAAGAAGATAAGGATTACTTAAGTAGTAAATCCTTCCATTGAAAAAGAAAACAAACCACTTTTCCTTCATAATAAATAACTCAGCACACTGAGTGCTCTGACATTAGATTAGATAGCTCAAATTCAAATCTGACTTAAGGGATTTGAACCTGCAAAACATACCTTCACTGTCTAAATCTTCAAACAGTAAAACTCACTGAGGTGTAGGTCTTGTTGAAACTTGACTAAAAATAACATCTAAGAGAGAGGAGGAAATAACTACTGCAGGTGACTGTCACACTTTCTTGAAAGACAGATTTAATTCTCTAATTTAGTACATAGTTGAGTACTTCACAAGGGGTGAAAATATTTCAGAAAAAAACAGATTCTTGCCTGAGATGGTATTCTAGACCAAGGGCCAGCACATCTCTGAGAGGAGGAAGTGGACTGGGAACCTTGCCTGTGGCAGTGTGTGACACGGGTGCCCAACTCATGCCCTGCCTGAGCCCCCAGTCCTTTAGCAGAGCAAGGCAGGTGTGTCCTGGGGCAGGCTCAGCATTCCCACACCTGCAAGGCCTAATGCAGAGAGCAATAAATTGCCTATAGGAGTTACTTATTTCTTCCACTTCACTATGGAGAAACCAGGGACGTGGAGTTGAGGGATTACCAGTGTGATTCTGTCATTCTGAGTGTCCTAGAAAATGTCTTCCCTAAGCTCTCTGCATCCTATAAAATAAGGATGATGCGTTGTCCTACTTTTGTCTCTTCCGGTTTAAGTCATTTCTGCCCTGTACTACGCAGCATTGTCTTGTGGCATTTCCCAAGCTTGAGGCATGTGAAAACAGTTTGTTACTGTAATAAAAATACTAACGAACAATAGGGTCATCTCAAATCAGTGCTCCTCTCCATTTCTGACTGGTTTAGGCTGCCTGTGAGGCCTAAATAATGTAATTAAATTTTCTATCAGGGCTTTTACCTAATTTGGCAACAGCTGTTAAAATGTGATTTTATGCTGTGAGCTGTTTCTGTTATAAAATGGCTCTATAATGTTTTTATAGGAAAAAATCTTAGTTTACTTTTCATGATTTCATCGTACCATGATTTATATTTAACACCTCTGTTTTCCATTGTCAGCAAGAGCCAGTACTTCCAAGTGTTCATTTTACTGATCAAAATTTTGTGAACAGTACAGAAAGCTCACAACAAGCTGGCATTCATTACTAGAAGCATAGAATTTTAAGATTAAATTTATAGTTTAATAACTCACTGATATTTTCACCAGGAATGTGTTCACTGTTGGATACCCAGTTGTTTTTTTAAATTTAGGCCAGCCATCAGAAATTAATGCTTGCTTCTTCTGGACTTAATCTGATTTATAAACTACAGAGGATACACACACACACATGTCCACACTCTTATCATCTTACACAAAGTGCAAATGATATGTGACATGACATTGCATAGCCTTTTGCTCTAAATCAATATTGTCAAACCTTAAGAGTTCAAAGCAATGGCTTGCAGGAATTCCAGTAACACATACAACATTTTGTTTCTTTTACTTCTGCTTCTGAGCTCACAGTTTCAGGCTTTTATCAGTGATGGAGAAAAACAACAATGATGTTCCATACCACTGAATGAAGTAATTGACAGCAATGTCTTCTCACTGACATGATACATTTGAGATATATAATATAATACAATACTTCATGCTCCAAGATACACATGCTCATACCTGCATATATAAATATCAATGTAAACATGCACAAGCATGTCTGCATTTGAACCTGTTAAACAGCTCCACACAATGAAATAGCCTATAAATAAACCCCTTTCATCAAGAATATGCGACTGTGCTGAACCCAACACAGCTACATCAGGTGAGACTAAATAAAAATTTGGCCCAAATCTTCTCAGCTTGACTTACGCATTGTAGTAGCCCTTTTTATTGTGTCAGCAGCTATGTTTCAAGTCATGTAAATAATTATTAGTTGTACCAATTCCATGATGAAAATCTTGGTGTTGAATGCTGTTTAATTCTCGTAAACCTGAGGTGACAAAAAGCAATAACTACTCATATTTCCCATTAAATGAATTTTCTTAGTAATGAAGTAGGACGGATTGAATCAACGTTTAAGTAATGGAAGTGAACAGTATCAATAATCAGTGTAAGAACATCTGGGTTTTTAAGCAAACTTGTTAAATTGCTGAGGAGATTGGTGTAACTCTATAAAAGGCAAAACCAAATTTTCCTTTCAAAATATATAAAAAATACTTGTCTTGAAGGAAAAAATTATATGACTTGAAATAAACACCGGTTTTGTATTTAAATTTTAGAATATAATTTAGCAACCAAATACTTTTTTGGGGAATAAAAAAACCACAGGTTAACATGAAAAAAATACCCCAAATGCCACCTTTGTCTTCCTTTCATTCTCAATTTTGAGGCTGAGACCAATTATCTTTTTTTTCTGACAGAATATTCTATTGCAAGGATTCATGCTATTCACCTGCTCATGCCTTTGAAATTGTTTTCTTTCTTCTACAGTCTGTAGGTTTCAGGATTTCAAGAGACATCTCATGTAACATATGAGAAGACAGTGTTTTCAAAAACCATGTAGGTTTCCCTAAAGTAAATTCTGTAGATGCTAATCTGAGTTGAAATTTTTGCATATTTTTTATTTGACAGAAATTCTGAGAGGGTGTGTTTCCAGGCTGAGTGAAGAACCACTTCCTGCAGAGCCATATGGTGATCTGGGCAGAGGTCAATTTCATTTGAAGATCAATTAACTTCAATTTACACAATTAAGATCCACAGCGTTTGGCCAAGCAATGACGTTAGGGTTTGTAAGCTAGGAAGGCAAGGATCAGTAATTACTATATTCAGTGACCTAGCTGGAGGAGGCTTTAGGCACAGAGGGCAGCAGAATTTGGTGTTTATGGATGCTCTTAGAGGACCAGCAGAGGACCTTGTCAGCAGGGCTGTGTTTATCAGTGTGGCTCACTGGAGGTGTTAGCAGTGCTTGACTCACATTACACACAGGAGTGAATACCAAAGAGGAATGTGAGCCTGTGAGTTCCAAGCTGTGTTTCTCTCCCTCTCCTCAAGGTGGAATCCTCAAACATATGTTTCCCAAACAGCATCATACTCTTTTAGAACTTTAGACTCAACATGTTTCCACTAATTGAAGTCAATGTGTTTTAGACTTTCCCTTCATTTGTCTGGAAAGCATCCAATACATGACATGATTTCTCTTTCCTCTCTATCAGTTATTCTTATGCTAACTGGAGATATGAAAAGCACAGAAATGTTCCCAATATCACTTACTCATTTGCACAGTCTTCTACCCTCCCACACTGCCTGCTGCGTTCAAAATCCCTTGTCTTCAGTTACATACTTAGTTAAGTAGGTTTCCTTTAATCTTAAATTATTTCAAATGTAAATCTTGAAGGGCATGATATTGCACCCATTGAAGTCTTTCCAATGTGTAAAGATGGCCCAACTATAAAGAAATATCACCAAGGGAACTCTGGCACAGTGGGGGAGATGAAGGCATTGAACTAAATGCTGAATAAAGATGACGGTATTTCATGAGTGACTGTGTTCAAATGTAGATGGCAATGTTGTACTTTTTCTGCCACTGGTGGATCTCAGAAAGTCAGTCCTTATGAGACCAGAAACTTGACTTTGCCACCATGTCCTTTTTTGTCAGAATAATCAACAATGAAATTATTTATATAGTTTTCAGGAGGCCATAAACAATACAATACAGAGCTCCTGCCTCTACTGTTCTCCCAAAGCTTTCTGTGATTCCCCATTGCCTTATACTTGGTATAATGGGGTTCTGTGGCTTTCGCCTTGCACACAGAAATTATAAACATGGGGAGTAAATCAATGGGGCTGTGTGATCAGGAGATCCAACCCAGTAAATATTTCCGTGTGGACTGTTGTAAAGCAAAATACATGAAAATCCCCAGACCTTAGAGCTGGCACTGGTTATTGCTACCATTAGTGCTGAGGAATGGCTTTAAACTGAAAGAGAGAGAGGGCTCAGATTGGATATTAGGGTGGTGAGGCACAGGGAGAGGTTGCCCAGGTAAGCTGTGGATGTCCCATCCCTGAAAGCGTTCAAGGCAGGTACAATGGGACTTGGAGAAACCTGGTCCAGTAGATGGTCCTGCCCTTGGCAGGAGGCTTGGAAGTAGATGATCTTGGTTCCTTCCTACCCAGTCTTGAGAGAAAGTAATTTATGTAATGAAAAATGGTATTTTCTGAAGAACAGAGACTGCTGCTCACAGCTTGAAAAATGAGATTTTCTACCTTTCTAATCCTTTCAGTAATTAATACCACTTATGGGAGTTCGATGGTAACAATAATGTTTCAGATATTTGACTTGGTTGTAATTTTTAATCTCATGAAACATTTTCACATATTTTCCAAGCTGAAATGATAAAAGCCTGAAGGAAACGCTTGGTTGTATTATGTAACCAATAATCCATAGATGTGTTTAACAAGAATTGTAAACAACAGGAGTTATTAATATCCTTTTACTCCTGCTCTTTACCTAGCTTAACTCCAGTATGAAAAGTAAGATTTTGAACCACTGATTCATGGCTGATGGATTTGCTCTCCAAATTTTGTTACGTTATGGTGGATTTGGAAATGGAAACCTTGCAAGCGAGATAATTTCATATTGCTGTTGGTATTCTCAAATACCTCTTTCCCACAGATTTGATGGTTGTGTTTTCAGCTAATGGCATACAATAAATATTTTGTGAAACATAGAACATTTCTGTGGTTTTATTAAAGGATATTTTAAAAATATACAGCTCCACAGCATTTCCTGAAGGATTTAACCTTGATTCTCTTTAATGAGCAAGTAATGCTTATCACAAACCTGAAATGTGTTACTGTAAATTTTCCTGTAGTTATAAAACACCTTTTTTTCCAGACACTTGCTTTAAAGCACTATTGCAAAAAAAATTCTGTCCTGGACCCTGTATTTGCTTATGGGAAACTGGTATTTTTATTTATATTTTATTTATTAACCATGAAAACTGGTATTTAAAAAAAAATCTGAACAGAAACCAAACTGAGCATTTGTTTCCATGTAACCAAGTAAGTCTAAAAGAATAACTATTCAAAAATATATTCTAGATTTTTTAAAAAGAGAAACACACAAATTCTCATTTGTGGTTCAGCAAGTTAATTCCTCTAATCCTAGAATATAGAGATGAATCTGAATTGTAGAGTCATGTTAGGCCAGGAAGAACCTCTAGAGTTACCTGATCCAACTCCTTGCTCAAGAAAGGTTTAGTTAGAGCAGGTGCTCAGAGACTTTCACTACTTAAGTGTTAAATAGCTCGAAGTACAGTCCGTGCATCATCCCCTTAGGTATTTTTAGACTTATTTTCTTAAGACTGAGTGAGTCAACTCCCTCCTTAGGTCACATTTCACTATTAGTTTCATTTTTCTGATAAAGTCTCATATGACTAATGAGAAGTATAAACCATGCTTATGCAAACTTAGTGTATGAGGAAGCAAACAGGAACTTCATCATCTGTAATTCACACCTAATTAAATTAGCCTGGTATGGATCATGAGCTCAGCTCATATAAATTCAGCCTGTAGTTCAGATATCCTTAGCATGATACAAAATTCATGGTCCTTGATGCTCTACATAACCACACCCATAAGCCTCCAACAACTCCAGCTTTGATACCTTTTGGAAAAATAAATAAAACTGTGATGGAAAATCAGTAATGGGGGGAAAAAAATCCTAAAAATTACCCACAACAACAAATTTGCAAAATCAAAGCGTGGCTATAAGCAAAACTTTGAAACTAAACCTCAACCACCGTTGCATTCCAAAACCTGGTGAGAAAAGCATGTTGCACATACTAAGAGTGTAAACTTCCAGTTCAGAAATATAATTCCCACCCAGGAATTCCTGCTGGTGAACTAATACTAATATGAAAGGTTGGTATTCAGCAGAAGTTTGAGTTGTGGTGCTGTCCTCTGCTGTGGGTGTTCCCATACGAAGTTGCTATGAACCATGGTGTTTTTTGCTGTGCTGTGCATAAGCTTTTTTTATTTCAGACCAAGGTGAGACTTGTAAATCTCTTCTTTCATATTTCCCTTTATTTTCTGCAGAAGTAAATCCATATAGTCAGTGTCAATGCAACCATAATCTCAGCAATTGCTTGTTGGCTGTTTCGTGTCCTTCTGTTAACTGATAGAGCAACACCCACTAAGTGGGAGATTATTCAAACCACAGAGCTGTTATGATTAGTTATTGAAAACAGAATTGTTTTAATAAGACATCGTTATCTGAGTCTTTTTGTAGTGCCATAAGAATCATAAGAATAGAAACAAATACACTGTAGACAACCAAGTGGTCATTTTGTTTACAATTTTTCTTTTAAAATTGGAAGATTCACAGGGAATTTGCATCATGAACTGATCTGTACTTTTTAAACAAGAAATTTAATCTTACTGGAATATGCTTCAGGGCTCTTGGGTTCATGAGCCAATGAGGAAAAGGCAAATCCTGTGCAAATTAAAGGAATTTTTAAAAGGAATTCGGGAAAGACCTGGTGCAAAGGGGTAAAATGTCTGCAAAATCAATGCAGTTAAGTTATGTTATAGCAGTAGAAAATCTGGTCAGAATTTTTTCCTATAGGAATTCCAGTAACTTTGTAAAGATCAAATTACTCTCTTCTCCTGGAATTGTATGGAAAATGTTGTGACATTTAGAAAAACTTCTTGGAGAGAGTCTCTGTATTTTCTGGGTTTGGATAGGCTGTGAAGCTCATAAAAACACTACCTCTGAGCCAAATGTAGTAAATTTAGAAATACAAACATATAGCTGATACTCATTTTCTTCATCCTCAATGAAAAAGTTTTAGCTCAATTGACTCTGAGTTCTGATTCATTTCTTTATACTGACAATGTCATCTGTCCATCTGCCCTACACATATTCTTGAAATACATATTGTAAGATCTATATTTGAAGAAGAGATTGAAGACATTCAGGTTTAGCAAAAAATTGCTCAAAAACTGGCCTGTGATCACAAGAGTTAAGGCTTCTGATTAACTTGGACCCCAGGTTAAAGATCTTGACTGAAATTGTCAGCTTGCTAAAGCCAGTGGGATTGCTGCCATTGTTTTCCAGGGCTTTGGGATTTCAAACATCCTTTGAATATATCTTGTAAAATATGTCATCAGAAACTATTTCTATTGGATTGAAATTCCCACTTCTTTAACAGGATGTGATCATTATTATCTTTTACTTGGGGTTCAGACTGTCTTTGGAATAAATGTTCAGAATTACCTTCCATTGCTCCTCATAGGTGACATGACTGATTTTCTCACTGACTGCTCTCCATGCATTAAATTAATTGTGTTGCAAAAGAACAATCAGAAATAAAGAGCAGTGTTTTCCAAGAACCTAAGGAAAGCAATATTCAGCCTTCCTTGAAGTCAATAATAATTGTACACTTAATTCCTTTAGACTTTTTTGACTATTTCATGCCTCCAGTTAATAAAAAAGTAAAGATTTTTGGCCGCCTTTATAAAAAAATTCTATACATCCCAGTGTACCTACTATTGCAAAGGAGCTGTTCCTTTCTCATTTTCTAAGTTCCTTAATTTTATCCACATGCCTCTCACCAGCGTCTGTGCCCAGACTGAAGAGTGAGATGTGTGTCCAAATATATTTCTAGGAACAGACTGCAGAGCCTATTAGGCTTTAAAACTTGATTGCCCATCAGCTGTTCTCTACAATTGTTTGCTTTTTTTTTTTTTTTACTTTAACAGAATACAAAGAGTCTCAAAGCTGAGGCTACAATGTGTGCATTTTAACCCTTTGTCTTTTTCTTATTTCACATCACCTTTACAAGTCATTACTTAGCATCTGTAAGACAGGATCTTAGCCCTGGATTTCTCCAACTGGGAATTCCCTGAAGTGCTCTAAATTCAGCAATGCTTACACACACGAAAAGGTTACAACAATATCGTAACATCAGGGCCCTGTAGTCTGTCAGGACTTTTCTGTTCTGTTCCTGATTGTATCTCCATGTTGATATAGCAACTTGCTCTTCACTACAGATGGCAAGGAGAAAACTCTCCAGTGGAGCAGCTTTTCATCAAAAAAACCCACTGTTCCATCAAAATAAGAATGTTCTGTGAAAATGCTTCGATCCTGAATTTATTTTGTTCAAAGAAAAACAGAGGGAAGAATGTCCACCGAAGAAGGGACAGACCTGAGCCTGCTCCTCCTTGTCTATATTTTTTTTTTTTTGAGACAGTGACAACATACTCTAGGATTAGATTGTACTAGAGTTGCAATTACATATAGACTTGCAATAAGAAAGCAACATTTACCTTTCTTTTTCTTGATTTCATTTTGACACATTAGTTAAAAAATCAAATCACCAATCCATCAGTTAAATATGGTTTGTTCCAGGTCAATATTTTTAAAAATAATGTCATTTTATCTTCCATCTAGTGTGTCAAATGCACACAATGTTTCACATTGCAGTCTATTAATCCGTGACTCTCATGAATTTCAGAATAGAAAGAATTGTTTATGTATAATTTTCTATGGTGTAATTTTTTCTAATTGGAACATTGTTGCATTGTTAGGACGAAAAGTCAGAGTAAAACAAACATATGGGAAACTCAGAGCAGATAATTACCCAGAGATCACTAAATAGAAATGTTATGCACCTCCAGCTCTAAATTACTGACAGCATGTGTTTAACAAAAATTTGAAAAACATGTTTGTATTCTTGCTTATACTAATCCATGAACTGTAGTCAACTGGCTGAATGTCCTGGGATAATATTGATGTCCTGTACATTTTTGGCATGTAAGAATCTCATTTGTAGTGACTTGAAATTGAATCAAGCATGTCAAAGGGAAGTAGAGTGCCTGTATCATATTTCCCAAAGTTTAAGAGGCAACATTCTCTTTTTCAAAATCAGTTAATGTAGTACTCCACTAAATGCTTCCTGGTCATGGAAAACATCTTCCTAAATACATACACTTTCATAAGAATCCGAACAAGAGTAGATACTGACAGCAAATATTTTAAAGGAATCTAAGAAAAAAACGTGAATGTGTAAAACTCTAAAGAAAAATGATGCGTGGGCAGTGGGTTTTGCCTTAAATTTCTGTTAATTTTTGTTGTTGGTTTTTTTAATGGAAAAAAAAAAAAAAAGGAGGTAGGGACATGCACTCTGTGCCAAAACAAAAGCAAACCAAAAAAAAGCTAAAAAGCTGATGTCATCCAGGATGATCAGATGTTACAGGTTTTCCTGCCCTCTCAAGATCCAGGAAAAAAGGAGGAATCAGCTCTTACCTACACAGCCATTGTTTAAATCCACCAGTCTGTGACAATTCAAGTAGTAAAACTCTACAACTTTTCTGTCAGGTCCTGCAATATCAATGCATTTCCCTCCACAGGCAAGGAGGGAGGGCTCTGTCAAACCAAGAGGTTGATCATGCCTTTAGAATGGGGAAAATTCTGTTATGAGGGTGCATTCTAGATACAAAAAAATCCCCTAGGAAGTTTTTCCCTGGCATAGCTTGTGATTTTTGACCAGGTCAGCAAGATACAATGGACTATGATAGGATATTCTTCTATCAAGGACAGAGAGATGGAGAAGGACCAAAGCTATCTGGTTTTAGGGTCCTGATTTCAGTTTATCTTTACATTAGAGACATATGACCTCTGTGTGAGTCTCATAGACTTTTAATAATCAAAATTTTGGGGAACCATCATGAAAAAGCATAGAGAAATTAATATTTTTCACTTTTTTTTCTCTGTGGTTACAGAACATTAAAAGTGTCAAAGCCTTATGTCAAAGCCTTCTTTCAAAAGCTGCCATTGGTTCCTATAGCATCTGTATTTAAAGCTGGAATTTTGAAAACACCTGGAAAAATAAATAATGAATTTGTAAAAATAAAGGTTTAAAAATGAAATAAAAGAGACTGACCTAAACTACAGCGAACTATTTTTCCTTCCCCAGCAAAAATGTAAGTGTGATTGGGTTCTGAGTACCCCAAAGCTCATACAATCTCTCTTTACTTTTAAATTCTTTCATGCCTCGAAACTCTTCTGGTATCAGTTGAACCTGTTTGAACTCCACACCCAACACAGCCTTTGGCAGTCACTTGACTTCCAGCTTATATGAGAGACTATAGCTAACAATTAGTCTGTTATTTTACTTCTACATCTTAAAAAAACCCTACTATATGTCAAACAGTGGTAAAATCAATTGCTCCTCTCTCTGTGGCTTTTGCTTCGTGTTCTCAGTTTTGCCTCAAACTCCAGCTCTGTGCAGATAAGAAGTGAATTTCCAGCCTTTGGTGGTGGTGACAGGACACACTCATTCCATTTCAGACAATATGGGAAGGTGTCTTTGGGGCAGCTGACACCTGCGTTATGTTTTTTCCCCTAAATTTTGGAGATTCCCCTTCTTAGAACAAACAGTCTGAATACATGAGTAGCACTGCCCACTCAGGGAGTACATAAATGAGTGAAGTTAAGTGTTAGAATAATAGTTTGCAGGATTAAAATGTCTTTTTTGAATGTTTCACTCTACCAATCCTGGAATACATAATGTCTTCCATAAAATTCCATCCAAGTTCTGTTCTGGTTTTTTGTTTAAATTACAACTGCATATATTGAGAAGAAGGTTTTTTTTTCTCAATTGCTCTCTCCTAAATACATTTTCAAAGGTAATTTTAAATTCCGTAGCAGTTCAGAAGAAAAGTGCATCACATTCCTTCCAACTTTGATAAAAATTCAAACAATTTAAAATAAAAAAAAAAAGCCACAACCAATCTCAGGATTTTGCTGTCACAGTCCTACATGCTTAAATCCATGCAACAGAAATAATTTGCTCATACTGACCATGATTTATTTCAGGTAATTCCTCACTCATCTCAGGAGGCATAAATTACCCCAAAGTCCAGAACACTTATGTTGCATGGATGAAGTGGAACATGGTGGGCTTGTTCAAATCCCGTCAATGTTAGAATCTGAAATGCCACAATATTTCCAATTTCCAGATACATTTATTGAAGAAATGATGACTCTGACAAGGTGACACTAAATGGATAGAGGTGAAATACATTTGCTTAGAGGCAAACTGCAAAATAAATGCGTTTTGTGTATGTATTTATATAAACATACATCAACCACTCTTTTTCTGTACCTGTAAACATATGTGCATGTATTGACACACATACATTGATTTATTATCCATTCAATAGTTTAAAATACATTATTTTGGGCATATAAATGTAGAAACCTTTCTTGCAGCAGTCAGCCACTGACAATCAGTAATGAAGCTATAAAACTTGACTTCTGTTTTTTTATTTTACTTATTTCTTTATTTTCTCCTACTACTTCTTTCCCTTTCTCTTTTTTTTTTTTTTTTAAGCACTTTTATTCAAACATAAGCTGTCTGCTAATATCTAAACAGGACAGAGGCATTTACAAGTGAGATGACCAATGTGCCAAATCAAACAACATTTATTTTACCAGGGGAGAGGAATATGTTAGAAGAGAAATCTGGTTTTATATTTAGAATATATTCAGAATGTTTGAAGGGAAGCAGAGCAATCTCCTGCAGTTTTCTCTCAACAGAACATACTGTGTCACCAGTAAGGCTGTGTCCAAAAGCAATAGTTTTACCTCTCTCTTCTTCCAATTTTCCACCTCAGTTTTTCTCTTCCTTGAAATGGTTCATGGAGAACCCAGAGTAGTTATAAATCAATGAGCTTGCAGTAGACACTCAGATCAGCTGCATGCTGAGTGTCTTCCTCTGAGAGAACACGGCGCATTGAGCACCTCTGGAAGCTGATTTGCTTCCTCTGGTGCATCAGGAGAGGTTGAATTCCTTTGAACATCACTCTGGCAAGACAGGGATGCTTAGGAGTGTTTGACCCTAAGTCAGATGGAATTGCAGTAAAACCTTTGCAAGGCAGCAAAGCTTAGCTTGTTCATTCCTTTTTTTCTCCAAGGAAGACTGCCCAGCAACATTAGTCCCTTGGTGTACACTTTTCGTCTTTATGAAAATATTTTTACATAATGCCCCTTTTTTTTTTTTACTAAAATTGCAAAAAAAAACCCCAAAACAAAACAAAACAAAAAAAATCCTATAAAATTTTTACAAAGTTATTAATATCATTTTTAAAGGAGCAGTTATTTTAGAAAATCCTTTATACTGGCTTCATTCTTCAAGAAGCATTCCAAAATAATCTGCAAATATTACTTTTTTTCATTATGTCTACTAAGAACAAGCATTTCAAGATGTAATCTAAAGTGAGTGGCACATGCTCACCTGTATTCAGTAGGTCCATATCTGCTTAAGTGAGTGACAGCCTTCTATGATAAAAACACTGTTTTTATGTGTGTTGGAGGAGAGTCCTTTACTTCTGTCTCATATCATATCTGCCACAAGGTATAATGATGGCATTTTTGACAAACATTTCTATAGATAAGCATGTTTTAAGCTTTGGCATATTTGCATTAAATGCAGCTCCTAGGTACTAAGCTACAATGATTTCTTTGGATTTCTTTGCTTCCATGCATCTCTCAACAGAGAACAAGGTTCCAGGAAACCCTTTGCTAGGCAGCCATGTACCTGAAAGGAATTTTTCTTCTTAAAGTTTGGATACTGCTCAGGTCTTACTTGATCATTGTTTTCTGCTTTTCACTTTTTCAAACAGTTATTTGTCCTTCTTTGGTAATTTCTCATTCTATGATTGAATGTGATGGTTTATTGGTATAAACATCTGCTTTGCTTTAAGAGAAGGTTTAAGTTTTGGGGATTTTTTTGCTAATAAGCAGGAATATAGAAAATTCAGCAGATTATAATCTTAATTTCACTTTTTTCATATTGCTTTCAGCATTCATGGAGCTTTTAATTGAATTTTATGTTAGTCCGTAAATAAACTCATACAACCAGAACACCTTCCAATGGGTGATTTTCATTTTATCCAGGTACCCTGAAGGTTTGCAGCCTTGTTTCAAGAAGTTTACTGATGGGCAGGGGTCAGCTTGGCTGGAAAAAATCCGAGGTCCCTACAGGTGTTAGAAGCCAGCACTGCTGGCAGCTCAGTGGTTGGCAGTTCCCTTCCTTATGTATTTCACAGCATCTTCTTTAGGACTGTATGAAAAATATGATACATCCCACAGGTGGGTCCAGCTCTCAGACAGACTGGAACATCAGAGTGCTGAAATTCTAGTCCATTATACTTTTTTGGAGGAAGGACTAACACACATATAATCTCATAATATAATCTTTTGAACTGAGCATCCTGACTCAGTCACTTGATTTCTAGTTTCAACTTCTGTGTTCCAAAGACAGATTAATTGTAATAATCTATATAAAATGCACACATGAATTAATGCTGAATGTTCCATTTTTTTTTTCAAATTTATGAGGAGCTAAAGAATCAGAATCTTTCATATACTCAAATATTACTTCAGAAAAAAAATCCATCAAGTTCTTTGCATGCAAGTGCAATGCATGAGTAGCTCAAGCACTCACATCCATGGTCCTCTCAATGATTAAATGTCAGCAATATGCTGAGTCTGTATCAGTTCCAAAAGGTATGTCTCAAATTATGATTTACTGACACTTGTATGCACTATTGACCAGCTCATGTCTTGTGTGCTCAGCAAAAATGATTTTCAGCATGCCAGCTACTCAAAAGATCACTTGACATGGCTTTGTGTGTTTCTGACATGAAAGACATATGCTTTCATCAGCTTTTTCATAATCTTTGCATCAGTGTGCCCACAAAGTCTTACACTTCACCCTTTAATGTTGACTTATTTCAGAGCTGTATTTGGTGAGTGCATTTCTGCCATCTAGTTTTGTATTTTATTATACTTTCCACTTCTTTAAATTTCCCTTTTTCTTGATAAATTCATTTTATAAATTAAATCAGCATGGCCTGACCCAGCACATATTAAAATGCCATTTGAATCAGTTCCAAATTCAGGTGCTTATAAAAACAAATTTGAGCAGCAACTGTAATTCCAATCCCTCGTATGTTATGTGAGCAATTTAAAATTATGGAAATACTTCCAATTTTATAGGCAATTTGAAATGGAAAACAACCAGAGTTCTGGGCATGTGCTCTGTATATAGGGATTTTGCAAATAGAAGTGCTTTTAAAGTTAATTTCCATGTGCACCCAGTTACCTGGTCTGTATATGTTAAAATGAAAATTGCACATTTATATTTTAAAATTCAAAATGCTGCTTTTATTGGACTTCTAGCCAATAAAGAGAACATCTGTACTATAAATGCAATCTGTCTGTTCAATTTGTACTAAATTCATGGATCTTATAATGGATCTATATATTTACTATTCTTTCCATATAAAAGAACACATTTTGGGGGGAAAGGAAGAGAGCAGACTAAGTATTCATTGGCTCCTTAGGCTATAAAATATTATGATGAAATACATAATCTTCTACTTATGGCCGTATATTCCTATGAGATAAGCACACAAAATCCTGGCATGTAGATATGAGTTTCTTTGTGTCATGTTTAAGTTTTCTTTGTTCCTTGCACACATGCATGTTATCTAACCTGGTCTTATCCTTTTCCTGCTGCAAAAATCTATTTACTTAGTAAATAGTGAATCTATTCTTTAGGCAGATGGAAGTAGTAGAAGAATTAGGTTCAGCTGTAAATATCAGTGGCAGACCTCCATTTTAGCAACGTTGCTGTTTATTCCTACATCAAATGAACAGTTATTTCCTAGTTTGCACTTTAAGCCCCCCTACAAAATATGAAAGGTTGTATAATCTAAAATTAGGAAACATTTCCTTTGCAGTAAGAATAATTCTATAGCAAATTAAGCTTTAGCCAATACAGTTTATACAGATCTGGTGTAATGATACCTGTCACTGAAGATAAATATTGCAGTTAATCATTAAGTGCAGCAAAGGCTTATTAGATCATCTCAAGGTGGATTTACCAGAATAGACATACCCTAGCATTTTCAGAAGTGTCTAATGAATAACAGGCAATTAAATCTAAAACAATAATAATAATAATAATAATAATAATCTAGTCCCTTTCCTGAGAAAACTGGGTTTATACCTGTGTATGAAAAGACATCAAAGAAAAGACTGTTAAATGCCTGTGTCTGCAGGCTTTTGTCTGGTGTAGACAGCAGGAGCTCCATGCAGGGATCCAGGTGTCATTAGAAGATAACAGCACTCACCAGCGTCTGGGATTGCTGAAAAGTGAAGACACAGGGCATTCATGATAGTGGAGAAATATAAATTAACTTCCATGTGACCAGGCAGAAATTTGGAAAGGCAAAGGCTTATAATAACACTGAAAGAGCAGCACAGGGAAGAGTGGTTTGCATTTTTCAGGAACTAGGTTATCTGTTAGAAGATAAAGCATTATATACAGGTTTTGTCTAAACCAAAACAGAACTAAGGGTCTAAGGGGAAAAATTAATCTGAACATTACAGAGAGACCAAAGGTGCAGAGAGGCACAGTGTGCAGGATTATTCATTCTTTAAGGCAAGGATTAAAACATTTATTCTTAGGCAAAAGAGAATCAGTAAAATATCCTTGAAGGAAAATGTTTTCAAAACCCAGATAAAAAATTCATAAATAAAAATTTATTAAAGGCTAATAATTTTGAAGACGTTTTCTCCTGCACAAGAAGTTTGCAAACCAAAAAATCCTGGAGGTTAAACAATTGTTTTAAAGGAATGCTTTTTAGGAGCAGCCCTCCATTTCCATCCTGTCTTTAAATTCTTCCCTAGGCATCCATCATGACTGCTAAGAGAATATGTGACTGGAAGCACTATTGCCAAAATCTACAGCTGTAGAAAATACAGAATACCAGAAAGTTCAATATCAAACAACCATATTTCAAACCAGAATGTAAATAATTGTTAGTGTTTGTAAATCTGTGTTCCTGTAGGTCAGAAAAGTTACTCTAAATTAAAGTGGTTTTGACCTAGTCATGCCTACTGTGAAGTGTCTTGTTTGGTGCCAGTCCTTCCAAAAAGAGGTGCTAGAGAGGTGGACAGAGGCGTCTGCCACTTTCCTGCCACAGCAGGCTGATCACTTCAGGAAGGCTTTTCAGTGCAGTTGGGCTTTGTTACATTTTCAATTCGTCAAACATTAATAATGCACTCTTGTGTACGTTATATGACTGGTGTCATAAAATATTATATTAATACAGTTTATAAGCACAGGGTGTTGGGCTGTATGAGATGGAGCCTTATCCCTTATTTGTCATAGAGGCATAAAAGCCTGATTTTAGTACATGCAGTCAAAATTCTTGTTACCATCCCACCACTCCCAGCATTTCTTTGTGTGTCTGGGGTTCAGGTTTTTCCCACCTAGCTCAGAACTCTAAAATGTGAAAGGTTCAGAGGTTTGTATTTTCATCTTCTTGAATTATACATTAATGGGCTTAAATAGAAAGAAGGGATTTTTTTTAATGGTGTGACATTTTTGACATTTTTTCTTTATTTGTCAGCTTCTTCATTAAATATTCCATCATAACCTCAAAGTAGCTACATATGATCTCTGAGATAATGTCATTCAGCTACTTGTGGAACCACCCAGCAATTTCAGCATGCCACTGTCATTTGAAATTTTTCATAATAGGTTTTATTATTATTTTCTTAGGATTTCACCCAGATTTTTTTTTCACCCAGATTTTTTTTCATAACTTACAGTCAGTTTTTGCATTTCAAAACTGGATTCTCAACTGTTAATTAAGTTAAAATATTTGAAAAGCACATCCAGCAATTATGGCTGTGCTGTTCTCCACTTCTCAAAGGCAAATTCTGCTTCAGAATTCAGTAAGACACTGGACTGATCTACAGTGTTTTTTTCCCTTCTACTATGGTAGGAGGTGGTGCCTGTAAGCAGCACTCACAGCTTACTGACATCAATGGGGAGAGTTCAGTGACTTCCAGGCGTCTTCTAGTAGTTTTATAACAGGCAACTGATTAGCACAATATTCAAGTCTGTTGCATGATTCTTATATTTAGTCTTATTTTTGTGCACAAAAATGGCAGTTTCTCATGATGGTAGATGAGTAATGCAACAAAAAAATGCATATTTTCTATCATGTAGAATTTACACTAAAAGAAGAGAGTTAAGAAGAGATTTCTGTGCAGCTGTAATGGTTCTGCATCCAGTTGGCATCAGGGCACAGGTGGTGTTCACAGGGATCAGTGCTGGGCCCAGTTCTGTTTAGTATCTCTATTGATGATCTGAGTGAGGGGATTGAATCTACCATTAGCAGATTTGTGGATGACACCAGGTTAGGTTGGAGTGTCGACCTGCTGGAGGGTGGAGGGGTCTGCAGAGGGACCTGGACACGCTGGATGGATGGACTGAGACCAAGAGCGTGAGGTTCTACGAGACCAAATGCCTCCAGGAGGGCATAGTCAGGTGTGGGTTGGGCTCTTCTCCAGGAAACCAGTGACAGGATGAGAGGACATGGTCTTAAGCTGTGCCAGGGAGCGTTTAGGTTGGACATTAGAAAAAAATTCTTCAAGAAAGGATTATTAGATGTTAGAATGCACTGCCCGGGGGGATGGTGGAGTGACCATCCCTGGAGGTGTTTAAGGAAAGCCTGGATGTGGCACTCAGTGCCATGGTCTGGTTGACAGGGTGGTGTTCGGTCATAGGTTGGACTTAATGATCTCAGAAGTCTTTTCCATTGTAACTGATTCTGTGATTCTATGAATTAAGACAGTCCTATCAGTAAGATTTTTACCAATATATCTTATTATGCCTTGAATACCTCTCCAGGTCTTCAAGAATTCAATGCATTTGCAGTTCATCCTACAAAAGAATTAATTAAGAGTCCTGGACATGATGAAAAAGGAAAAGTGAAAAGAAGTGACAAAAAAGCCCTGACTTACAAAGCAGATAGCAGAATTAAAGACAGATGTATAATGTAACTGTTTTGGACCCCTTTAGGTGCAATGAATCTGCTGAAGCTGACTGTGTTTCTGTGCTGGCTATAGAGGAAGACCAGATGATGAATTAAGGCAAAGTTACTAACATTTGAATGGCTAAAATCAGGGTGAGTTAAATGCCACCTACATGCTTATGAAGGAAATGTGAGACAGGCTTATGAATTGTTAAAACCTCAGTCAGCCTGGAGATGGTAAGGTCTCGATGAAAAGCAAGAAGGAAAACTTGGGCAATTTATTCAACCACCCTGGCCCAGACAGCCCTGCTGTGCATGATGGGGATGATTCATTCAGTCAGTCCCAATGCCAAGGAAAACAGCTCTGTGCAATCTGAAATGAAAATGGGCTGTCACAAAGTTGAGGAGCAGCACATTTCCTCGGGGTGGGTAATATCCATGCAAAACTACAGAGGCAGAAAGGAGACTTTAAGATATTTGGTAGATTATTCATCATTGTTTCTTTCAGAAGTGAGTTGGATGGCTGCCCTTCAAGTGCTGAAGCAAGAATAATCATGTAGTGTGGATATCTGAAAAGAATATATCCCACTAACTTGGACATATAGTCCCACTGGATTTTGCTGAGATCTGAGTGCAGGATATTTATTTAATCACAGCAGAAGCGGAAAACACAAGTCTACCAAATAATGTAGCAAAAGAGCATTCTTGGCTTGATGACCAGGACTGGGCTGTTACTGAGGGAAGAAAGTTGATTGCACAGCTTAGGGGAGAACTCAGTGGGGTAGCGGCTGTATGAGATGTAAAGAGATAAACAGGAGAGGCACAAATTGCTGAGGAAGGTTGGAACACCCCTGATCTGCCAGTGGATATTTATATCAGTATGCCTGTACTATACCACTGTACCAATTTTGTTGGTTTTATCAATATATCAAGACTTAAATGAATGCCAGGAGATAAATAGCTAGATTTAGATATAAATAGATATATATCTGCAGTAGCACAGAGATTCCCACCTCAGTTGAAAAGTTAAGGCAATCAGCATAATTGTCTTTGGTATATTATTGCTCCTTCTAAATATAAAGTTGGAAATGAAAATTTGTCAACAGAAGAGGCTTCCCAGGGGAAGTAGTTATGGCAGCAAATTTTCCAGAGTTCAAGGAGCATTTGGACAATGCTCTCAGGCACGTGGTGTGATTCTTGGGTTTGTCCCATGCAGGGCCAGGGGATGGACTTGACAATCCCTGTGGATCTCTTCCAGCTCAGCATATTCTGTGATTCTGTGATCCCATGAAGAGCAGGTGTATTGAGCACATGCTGCTCAAATGGACTTACAGCTAGGTCCATGCTTATGTACAAAATAATCACATACTTGTGTGAGAGGCTGAACTTTACTGTAGAAACTGCTGCAGTAAGATTAACTCAATTAGCAGCTCTGCAGACTGCTACAATCTACACTGAGCTAAAACATGTGTGTCTGGGTGACCTTGGGTCCAAACACCTGCAAATCTCTTTGCATTTTATTCAGTGCATTTATTATGTTTTTATTCTATTTATTTTGATTGGGTGGCATTTGTTTTTGCACAGATCCTCATGTATTTTAGAAACACAAGTAATATATACATAAATATTTCATTATTATTGCTATTACTACTACCAGCATCTGTAAGTTCAGGAATTGGTTTGGAGAAGTTTCCCAGATGTTAAGCACACTTTGTATCATTGAGCAATGAGCAGGAGAAATGAAATGGAACAAAAGTAATGTGAAAAGAGCAACTGCACAGTGAAGGGAAAAATCTCAGAACCATCCAAGGATTAGATTTGGCGCCTTCTGAATCTGCAACAAACCTCTCTAGAGGAGAGCAGCATGATGAAGGAGGGTTTGATTTAGCTCCTGGTTACTATCTTAAATTTTTACTGTCACCAGCCAATCTAAGTCTCATTAGCATTATTAGGGAGAAGGAGGAAATAAGGGCATATATGTCAGATTTAGAGGCTGTTCCTGAAGCTTCCACACATGATTTCTGTTCTGCTGAAATATTATTTCCTCTCACCACATTTGAGATGGCTGTTTCACTTGGAGTCCAGGTCTAAGACAAGGCCTTTTTCTAGCAGTGAGCTCAGAAACTGATTTAACTTGAAAAGGTGATTGTCACTTAGTAACACAGACAAAAACCTTCACATAAAAATTTATGGGGTGGAAGCACAGTGGAATGAGAAAAGTGTGACTAGATATGAGGGAAAAAGAGAGGAATATTTGAAGACATGCTACTAATCTGTCTTTCAATGAGCTTTTGGGGCTTGCTCTGGACTTGCTGTCAGCACCCTTTGGAGACTAAAATTGGAGATTCTGTATTCACTGTAACCCAAACAGAAATTCAAGCACTTTTCTTGAACCTGGTGGTCAGTTTAGCAGTTTTCTAAAATTAGGGGGGGTTTGTCCCTTCGGTTATTTTTTTCTTGCTCAGATGGTTTCCCTCTGCCGCTTGCCTTCTGAAATTTTCTGACAGCTGTGCCAACAAATCACGGGCGTGGGCCAGGAAGGGATTCACAAATGTACCTCATTTTCCATAAGTCATTAATTTGAATGTTATATGTTTGGCACATTTAGAACCTTTGCTTGGTGACAGCTACTGTTTTTTTACTTACTGAAGCTTTGAGCCTTCTCCCTGAGGTGGTGTTTGCACTGTGTTCTTTCACCAAATCACACAGTAATGCTTTTGTTAGTTCTGACTTCAAAACCTATTTCTGCCTTTCTGAAAACCATTCATTCTTTTAAAAGATTTTTCCTTTGAGATAAAACAAATCTCTGTTAACATCCCCTCATTTAGTTTGCATGGAAATTCACTTAAAAACTCCCCAAATCTCTGTCAAAAAAAGTAACTTAAAAAGTACAAGTAACTACTTCCTTCTTGCACCCTAATTCCTTCTCTTCTTACAAGAAATCCTCTAAAAATTGTAATACACTCTGACAAAACCTGAAATTTGAGTGTTCTTTTTAAGCAGAGAAATGGATAATGCAAGAAACAGAGAAAAATAAGCTGAATTTAGTTGGATTTCTCCATATCTTTTCAATCAGCATTTATTTATACTTGGAAAACCACTTCCCTTTTGAATGCTTCCCTAACATTAAGGCCAGAAACTTTCATCAACATTTTACAAGCATGACTGAAGCTAAACAGCATACTTACACTGGATGGCATCAGCCCAGTTGTAACTTCAAGGAGATAAGTATTGCAGCTGAATGTGTTGATGCAAAATTGTGGTGAAAGGAGAAATAATTCGATATTCTATTCAGAGATATATCAAAAATGTGACCAGGTTAGTGCTCCAATTCAGAGCTGGATGTTCCCAAAGAGTCTGGGGACTTCTTGGTGCTTTGAATGTCTGTCGTCTGGCAGCAATTTGGAGAAGATTTTATACAAAGTTATTCCTATGCAAAGTTATTCCTCTGCAAAGCTCCCAAACCATAATTTGGGTTATGATTTTTATATGAGAGCAGATATGCAGGGTCAAGATTAAATGTTTACCTAGTGCAGTGTCCTGTGTCTGACATGTCAGCCAGTGGCCATGCCGGGGGAGGACACGGAATGAGCAGGGGAAGGATATAGTGACACTTTGCAATTATGGGCCTTCAGCTTCCAGGCATATCTCCCAGCTCCAGGACTTTCTCTGCCAGAAATTGTAACCTTGTGGTTTTGGGAGCATTACAGAAACAAGTCCAAAATTTATAATGATTGAATCCAGCTTTTTTTTTTTTTTTTTTTTTTTCAATTTTTTTCCTTTTTTTTTTTTTTTAATACATTTCACAATCCCCCAAACTATTGGAAAAATGCACACATTTTTTTCATACTTGATCATGGAAAGCATAGATATTTCTCTCCTGTGACTTATGATATGTCACAGGAATGCACTCCCTTGCAAATCTCTGTAATTTCAGGTTTTTAGCAGAAGCTGAAGTACTTCAAAAATATATATGTGTATTAAAAAAAGAGAATGTGTTGTTTGGAACAGTGCCCACCTTGCTACACAAAGGAATTATTAGAAATCTCACAGGAAAGATTATTCTTGTGAGATTTTTTTTTCTTTCATTTGTAGTAAGAGTCAGGTACTTTGTACTTTTCTTAAATAGTTTATACTTAAAGGAAAAAGTTTAGTCTTACTCTGATAAGAATTCCAGATTAGATTAAATTAAGGCAAGAAGAGATAATAAAGGGATCAAACTTTATACCAAGGTACTATTCTGCTGTTATTTGTGTAGAATAATAAATTATGTACATATATTTATTTATAAATAAACACTGTGGACATGAGGCCATTATGATGAGAAGACGTAGGTGGTATAGATGCATATATCAGACATAGCTGGCTTTTTAACTCATGTCAACATGCAAATTATTGTAGAACCTGGCTTTGCAAGCAGATGGGAGTCAAAATTCCTGCCGGGTCCCTGACTCATATTCTGGAAGCCAAATCCCCTGAGTCCTCAGACTTCTCTCCAGATGCAGAGTGTAACTGTCAGCCAGATAAATGTGCATTACTAAAAGGTTTTAGCTTCTATGTCTAGGTATAATTTTGTATTTAATATGTAATTAGTTTGTAAAATAGATACACAGGAAGGACCACAGAAAGAAATTCGCCACGGCTGTTCCTCTGGCTTTGAGAGTGGTGGCACAGCAGGACTCACAGCCACATTCCCATGAGGAAAAAGGTTTTCTGGACACTGTCTAAGTATTATCTAGTGAGGGCACAGACTAAAACCAAGCTAAAGCCTGGTCTAGCACATGACATGAGGGGTACAAGTCCCTGAGCCCTGATCGTGCACCACTACGGTCCTTATGGGCTTTTCTGACAGCCAGGAGCAACTCAGACTCCTGTGGTTCCTGACAATGTTCTTAAAAAGAGCTGTAGGTGAAGAGCAGAAATTATTTATTTATGTAATAATCAGCCCTACTGGAGAGCCTGGGTGTGCAAGGGCAGCAAGGCCATTATTTGAATTTATGCAGTTTAAGAAAGTAATTTCACAGCTAACCTTGGAAAAGAGTGTAGACCTTGTCGTCACTTCATTTTCTTTTAGTATAGAAGTGGGTGGCTATATTTGTTGTGGAAAGCTTGTAAAAGTAAACAGTGCAATTATTTTAATCTCTTAATATGTTTGGAATTACAGCTCATGGCTGTTCAAAACACTCTGGTCACTGGGGTTTGCATAACACATATGCCATAGAGTCAGCAAATGTCTACCATATGAGCAACAAATATAGAATGATAAAATAAATTCAAAAGAAGACCTTTCCAACCCTGGATACCCAGGAGATAAGGGAAGAAAAAGCGACAGCTGTCTTCAGCAAGAGAAAAATCTATTCAAGTATTGTTTCTCAAAGGATTCCTCTAAGTAAGGAAGATTTATTTTACCATGGGCATGCCAGAAATGCCGTGATGTTAGGAAAAATATTAGAAGAGTTATCTGAGACCCAAAACTCTGCCATACCATGCATCAGTTATTAAAAAACAAATAAACGGATACTTCAGTCCTCAGGCACACAAAGAAAAGTAGTAGGAACGTTTTTGCCACATTTTCTCTTTTTGTCTAGGATACATTAATTTGCTTTATTATTCAACAAAATAGATCAGAGTCAGATCATGACAACCATATTCACATTGCGTAATGATTTATTCATTCCCATGCAGATTATTGGGAGTACTTCTGGATTAAAAATGCCATTCATGGGGAGTTAGGCATGGTAATTGTGCTAGTTGTGATTAGAAAAGAGCAATAATTTATAAAATAAAGTACCCCCCTAGTGCTTTTTATTAAAATGACATTTATCCTAAGACATATTATTCCATTTGTTTATTATATGGGATATGGCAAAGATACTGAAGGATGAGAGCCTTTCTCCTCAATATTTTAGCTCAGAGATTGCTGCTGACTCTTTCCTCCCACCAGGGAGGATTCAGTAAAACATTACTTAGAAGAAAGGCATTTAGGTTAGGTTTAACTTAGGTCTTAAGATGAGAAATATGGCATCTCTGTGTTTGCAGACATAGAATTGAAATTAACATGTTTTAAAGATAGTGTTCCTCCTTGTGAGTAAACTCCCTTCTGAAAACACAGTTTATGTGCACACTATCTTTGACCACAGGTATGGGGTTGGACCCCATCAAATGCCCATTTCTGGTCTCTGGATATATTATCCAAAAGCTCTGATATCTCTCCCTAGTCTGCTCTTGGTCCCTTTGTTGGTCATCTTGCACTGATATAAGTGCTTCAGGGCTATTTTTCAATATCAACCTGCTTGTTTAATAAATTCCATTGAAAGTTTCTCTTCTTTGTTAGAAACCAGCTTTGTCATTTAATAGAACATAGATTTTAAAAAAATTCCTACACAGATTTCTCACCTTCACCACAAAAAAATCCACAAAAATATTTAACATCTACATAAATTAAGAAAGTTAACATAAAACAAAAGAGGCAGTCATAACTTTTGTGTAAAAAAAAAATTCCCAGAAAGTACCACAAGACTTTTCAAAAGCTGTCAGGACTTCCCTCCTATTGATCATAATTACTGTGTTTGGAAAGCACAAAGAATAAACTGAACATCACATCAAGCACTAAGTAACCTTCAAGGAAAGCTAAAGAGAGATCACCTTCTATAAATTTGCAACATAGCATGAGAGTACAAATTCCAGAAAGAAGTTGTTGAAATACAGCATTAAACTCCATTATAAATCATTTTTAGTACAGGTAATTAAGCAGCGGGGAAAGCCATAGCAATTTGGATTAGATTTGGAACTATATTTTACATTCTGTTGTGTAATTCCTTAGTCTACATGAAAAATTTCTGCTTGAAATTTATATCCCAAGTGAGAATAATATAGTACATAAGTGAAAAATAGTAGGAATAACTTGATGAATGGAAGCAAAGATACGATTATTTTCCCTGAAGTTTAGGATAAAGTTTGAAAGAGTAAACGTGAACAAAAATATCTTTTTTTTTTTTTAAATCTAACACAGCAAGAAGCATGAATTGCAAATGGCTGGAAAATATTATATTGCATATGATACTGGTTTAAAATAATGCTTGATTAATTCAGCAGCACACAGCCTCAGCCTCTGTAAGTAATATAAACTTTAGTAAATCATTTTAAAGGAGAGAGAAGCTGAGATTCAAAGAAAGCAGGGACTAAGCTAAGGAAAACATGACAGCAAGAAAGCTTTCTCAAAATAAATGTTCATTTAAATCTAAACTATCAAACTATTAGAGATTATTGGACATCTGTGGTTTTATACTCTGCTTACCATCCTAGGAACTGAATTAGGTTAGAGAGGTAACCAGTCATCTCTGTGGGGTCTTGTTTGGGGAGAGAAAATAGAAATACCAAGAGGAAATGTTTTTATAATAATTGTGTAGGACATGTCTATTGGCTGTTCTGAAGAATTTAGTATGACAAGATCAAATTACAGAGGAGAAACTCATTACTGTCAGACCTAGGGAGTATAAAAATCTGTGTTTTACCAATTAACTGAAAAGAAAAAAATACGAGATTGCAGAGAAATTAGTAAAACTATTCGAAGGTTATGAAGGCTGTACCTGAAGATGTGTCAAGTGTGTCTTGAATTTAATCTGACAAAGTTATTCTAATTTTAGCTCATTTCAGCCTAATATTTTTAAACTGAATCTAGAATATTGTTTTGTATTAATGGCATTTATAATAAACTGGAAAAAAAAACCCAATGGCATTCCTGTCTGGAATATCCTATGTGAGCAAGCCGTGCTGTGCTGCTGACCTGTTTGTGGTCTGTCTGGGCTAAGAGTTGTCTGTTGCATATGAGCAACTTCAGGAAGGAGGAGTCAGGATGCACCTGACAAACACATTTTCAGCTGAAGCTAGAAATTGTGTAAGGCTTTAGAAATTCATCCACCAAAAAACACTAAACAGCAGAGTTCAACCTTAATGGTTGAGCTCCACTTAATGTTTGAACTCCACCTCAGTAAAGGGACTTGGGTTTGTGATGGTGTCTTTCTAAAATTGGGGGTCATGTGGGGCCAAGAGGGAAAGGAGGAGCCCAAACACATTGGGAACATAATGCAGTTTCTGAAACCAACAAAGTCAATAGCAAGCCTCCCTGTGGTTTCAGTGGCCCCCAGTAGCATATTTGAACTTTTGCAGGCCTAGCAGGACCAAACCAAAGCTCTTGATTTTCAGTTGTGATTCATCTGGCAAAAGCTGCTGTTAAGTCTGTTCAACAACTAAAATGAGACATTGCTAAAATCTCCTTGGCAATTGACTACTGCACTGGAGCTGCCTTTCAAAACCATCCACAACTGCAGTTCGTTAGGGTTGGTTATTACTGCTGTTCACTGGGAGATGGAAAGAGGGGAAGTCTGACTGGGGTGGAATACTGGAGAAGGCAATTTTAGTCTTAGGAAGGAGGTAATTTTAGAAGTCCAGTAGCTTCTGAAATGTATATATATGTGTGTTACATACATACACACATATATATAGCATGTGTATATAAGTACACATACATATAGATGACATATGTATATATGTGCATATAAATGTACATCTACATATCTAAGACTATAAAAATATTTTCCCAACTTGTGACAAGTTCCTTTTCTCTGAGCACAACCCATTAAGCACTCTGCAAATGTGCCAAATGCTGCTTTGAATAGAAAGCAAACCACTGACATTGTTTCCAGCCCGCCAAAATAAACCCACCCCGGCTGCTGAGATGGAGACCAATGGGACATATGTATGTGATAACCTCATTCCAGAGCAAATCCAGCCACAATACTAAGGTGTAATTTGGATAATAAAAAAGTTTCATTAACTGTAAATCAAAACACATTTTATGCCTGGAAGGCGATTTTGAGCTTTCTTCTTCTTCCTACTCCCTTCCTGTATCCTTCATTACAATATAATCAATTAGGAATGAGCTTGAATCAAAACTAGGATGCCAAGAAACTCTGAACACCAAAGAAAATCTGAGACTCTGTATATCTGCATTCAGTGGACGATTGCACATTTCTGGCAGAATTTTAATAAACCCAGGTAAAGTGTGTTTTCACCAAAGGGTAGGTTCCACAGAAGTGGAATGCCTTTGCCTTTGACTCAATTAGCAGTAGTTTTCTTTGTGATTTCCTACCCTTTCCTGCTTGCAAAGTAACGTGCTATGTCTTTAATCTCCTGCAACATGGTTTATGCTACAACATTTAATGCATATTTGCAGTTAGCCAGAATGCCACGGTCAGCAATCACAATTGGGCTGGAAAGCAACAATGCATTAAACTGTGATAAATTAATCACTTGGAAACTTGTGAACATGTCCTGAGGAACTTATGGTTGCCCCTTAGCAGAGTATTTGTTCCACTCTATCATTTTAATGGCTTTAGCCTCTCAGCACTACTGTGACAAAAGCAAATTCTCTTTTCTTTCTTTTTTTTTTCTAAAAAGGAGATTTAAGGCACAGAGAGGAATGGTCATCTAGGATGCATATGTCTGAAAAGGAAATTAAGGCTTAATCTTCTCAATCTTATGTGTATTCATTAATTGCTGGACAATTCTTCCTCTTGGGTTATTTTCAGCCACAAGCTTCTAGGCATTTGGGAGGATGAGGAGGGAGAGGAGTCATATTAACATTAGGAATAAAGAAGACCAGATTCAGATAAAATGAGAATTGGCTGAGATCCTTCCTCAAACCTCAAAGCCCTTCTGAGGTTTGAAAAAGTTTAGTACACTCCTTTTATTTGCTTCATCTGCTTCAATGGCACTTCCTGATACTGGAGCAGGGGACAGAACAGTGAAAATACCACGTGAAAAGCTGAGGTTTGAGTGTGCTTTGCCAAGTGTACACTCCCTGTTTTTGTTGAGGATGTTTTTCAAGATTACTTTTATTAAGTTTCTATAAACAGAAAAAACAATACCAGCACAGAGCACTCAGATATCACAGATATCTGAGCATCAGGCCTAAAGAATGCTGCGGTATGTGGACTAGACACAGCACCCTGAGCTCCGGATTTGCTGTCAAACCCTTTGGATGCACCCTGGAATTGCCTCAGGAAGGCTCTAGGGAGCCCATGAATGTAAGTGACATCACCTACTTAAAACCTTTCATGGTGGCTGTCAAACACATGGAAAGAAATGTAGGATGGAAAGAAAGGACGTACAGATTCACTGCCGATGAAAACTTTTTATTTTACTGATATTCTTTCAAACATAATTTCTGACAGTCACAGAAACACTGGAAACACTTCTGGGATGTCTGAATTAATCATATGTTGGTTATACATTTGTCAGGTTATTGGAAAAATATTTTTGAAGAGCCCATACATGTATGCACATCTGTATTGCCATCATCAATCTCCTGAAATCCAGAAATCAGAGGAACATCTCTGTGATGCTGAAGTGAAGTGAAATCATGCTTCATGGCCATAATACCTGATACCGCAGAAACCTCCTAAACTGTCATGGCAATTTTTTTCAGGGTTTTGCAATAAATTATGTCTCCTTTTATTACTTCAAGGTTTTAAAAGAGTCATGCATGTGTTCAAAGTATTCCAGAGTCACCATGAGTTTTAGGGTGCATTTGATGGCTGGTTTTTTTTAACCTATCCAGTCTACCTTTTAGTATCTATATATGATAATCAAAAGTGAGAGTTTATGATTGAAAGATCCTGACAGTTTTCGGTCTAGATGAAATGAGTTACTGCTATCAGACGACCATCTAGGAACCTCAGCAATTCAATTAGCACTAATTGAAATGGTAATTGATAATGTCAGCTCAATGGCCCCAAAACAAATGAGTCTTAAATCTGAACTGTTCCCTTATCTCCAGTAGTTAGATTTATATCCTGGAAATGCTTATTGACACAGAAATGCATTTGTTGGCAAATTCTTTGGAAAAATTACTGGAAGTGTATCAAGTGAAACTGGAAGAAATGTAATACTGGAAGAAGGACTCATGAATGTATGATAAGGTATAACTCTGCCCTGATAGGAAGGAAAGCGAAATGTCCAGATGCTGTTACTTAAAAATAGGATTCATTTTCCCCAACTTTAGATGTTTATAGCATACGCTTCTACTTCTTAGCTAAGGTTTTAATTCAGGCAGCTAGTAACTGGCACCTAGAGCCATTTTTGTTGACTCATGAAACCCAGCCCAGCTGCTGCTCCAGAAGTTCACAGATTTTCTGGGAGTTCTGTGGCATTTTTTCCAGCTACAGATGCATTTTTGGGATGCCACAGAGCCCCTCAAATGGCAGTGGATACCAAAGTTGAAGCAAAGGAATCATGCCTGTGTTGCCTACACTCCTTTTAGGGGAGCAGAGATCTTTGTTGAAGGAACCAGTCTGTCTCTGGCTGTAATGGTGAGAGGCTGCTCACGTGTAGATAAGCAGTGTAGTTTGAGATGCCTTAGGACTGGCCTAGGCACAGGTCTCCCATAATTCACATCCCTCAGCAAATATCACAGACAGCCCAGGGCTCCTCAAATGGCACAGGATACCCACATGTGGACAGTTGAAATGAGCCCATATATCTCTGTATTTGGAGCTGTATCTCACATTTAATGTTAGGGAAAGTTAATCCTGTCATTTATGTCCCTACTTAGGAGTATCTCCTGGATGTGTTCTGTGATTCAGGACCCGGAATCCGTGCAAAAGAGAGGGCATCAGTTTTCCGTACTGTGGACACAGCACTCCCACTCAGCTTTGAAACTGAGGATGTGGAAATGAGAAAGGAACTGGTACATGGGGATCTCAGCAGTTTAATGTTCTAGCCTTAACCTCTAACCTTGTCTTAGAGGGTTACTTAAGCAGCTGACCTGGCTGGATTATTGACATAAATCTGTCTTTGGAATATCCATCCTGAACTATCATGGTTGATTTATATACTCAAACAGAGCAAATAAGGAACAGGGAACAGAGGGTCAAATCTTTAGCTGAAGGAAATTCGGCAAGTACCTGGCTAAGTATAAGTCCTTTTAATGGAAAACTGTCTAGCAGAAAATCCATTTCCACAGTTGCTGAAGGGATGTATGTACACATGACACCTGGTGTGCTCCAGAGGGAAGCCATAGGACAAATGAGTTTCCTAAACTTGTAATTTATCAAGGCTGTGGTCCAGAAAGACACTTAAGACATTTATATCTGAGTATCTTTCATCATTGTTGTGAAAAGGAATAGGCCTGCAATCTTGCTAGAGTTTAAATATCTTATTCTAATTTGTCAGAAAACTACTTTGTCTGGCTGATCTATTAAACTGCTCTACCCAGCTGGAAAACACTCTGTGCTTTCATGTCCTATATGATTCCACCACTCTGTTTATTTTGCCCATTAATGAAAATGCTTTCAGAGTGGATTAGATGTAATCAAAATATTATGATCTCCCCACCTTCAAGGTTTGGCAGAACATAAAGCACAGGCCAGTGCAGCTGACCAGCCAAGGAACAGATTATCTGTGAGAGATAGAGAGTGTCACGTTGCTGTTGCAAAACAATCCCCTGCATGTGTGAGTGGCTGGAGGGAATGCATTAGAGAAATAAACTTGCAAAGAAAATAGGATATATTTGTAAACACAGAATGCTCATCTAAGAGTTACATGACCTAACCACTGCCTGTGAATAGCACTTGAAAACCTACTAATATGCACAAAATAAACTTTAAAATGAGGATTTAATGATAAGATGACAATGCATTTCCTAAACGACTCAAACTTCAGAGAATATCAAAGGTTACCAAAGGTGACAATCCATGAATGAACAAAAATATGTGTTAAAATTTTTGGAAATGGTAGCAGCTTCAGACATAAAATTTATTTTGACTCAATGCTCCCATGAGCAATGAACGGTTCCATATTTCCCACATAACAACAGATAGGATTTTTCTAGTGGATGTAAACTGCAAGCTTACAGAGTGTAATGCTTGTATTATGGATCATTATAATGATCAAATCATCATAACACACTGAAGGCATCTAAATATGAGCAATGCTGTATAAAAATAAATGAGAACAAAGTGGATATTCATATAGTTCCTTCTCCAGAGGCAAATAGGGGATTAAGTAACCTAATGAATGATGATGAAAAGACAAAGCACTGCAGTAAACTCAGTCTTGATGTAAATACACACAACCCCATTGACAACTGAATCTGTTCTTGTCCAAAGCCATATTTAGGATGGAAGGTTTCCATCCCCACGGTACATTCATTACTTCTGTCTCACACTAAAGCAGCTCCATTGCTTTCACTAAATGGAGCATGCCATTTTCTTAAATAAGTGCCTGGCCATAAAAAACCTCCAAGCATATATAGAACATTGTGTGAGAAAAACAGCCTCCTATTCCGATTCGTGCCTTTGATTTCACCAAGTCCTATTTCTATCAGCAGTCACATTTACAGCACATGCATTTTAATTCCCCGAAGCACTGCATTTTTATGAGTGAACAAACCCGTGTTACCAAAACAGAGTCCTGATGTGCCTCCACAGTTAAGCTGATGTAAAACACTTGACCTCAGCTCTTGAGAAAGTACAGCAGGTAGATTGCAGGCTCAGATGGCAGAAGTGGAAATGTCTTGCTGTCAATCCAAGTTCTTTGGGATTTAGCTTTACCTGGGATTTCTCTCCTGGAGCTGTAGCGCAGAATCCAGTCTCTCTCCAAGTTTCAAATAATGCCAAGCCTCTGTCATGCCAGAGTTCCTACAGGAGTTCAGGGTTGCAAGAAAAAGTAACCACAGACTTCACTGATATGGCTGGGTACTCATTCCCCAGCTATCAACACCAGGTTTCTCTTCTGCATATTGAAGTTCCTGCCTGGAACATTTGCCTGGATTTCCTTTCTACAAAATGCCTGAAAAATAAGAATTTGCTACAGTACTGAAGTTTCTGGGAGATTGGCACATTTGCTGTATTCAGTATAAATTGAGAATATAAAATTTTCGGATGGCTCAAAATAAGGTTAAGTGTTTTGTTTAATTATAAAACCATTTTGCCATGACTACATAGTTTTCATTATAGATATGATTACATCAGCATCATGATTTATCACTAATTGTCAGATCATGATATAATTGTTATTTCCTGCTGCTATTACGAATTTTGAGAGTATCTCCTTCTCTTTCTTTGTGTCCAAAGAAGTTTCATCAAACTCAGAAGCACTTGTGTCAGGTATATGGGGAGGAAATCCATTCAATCTGGGTGTCAGAAGGAGAGAGTGTTGAGCACATTTCTAGAAATGACTGAATGTTTGCAGCGGACTTCACAAGCCACAGTGGGTTCCTCCAAAAGATGGCACTTCACTCCTGAGAAATAAAGTGCCTACTCCCATGCAGGTGTGAATTAAATTGATGTGGAAGTAACTCAGATTTCTCCATGCATTTTAGAAAGAATGGGATTAGATGTATGATCCACCTCTGTTCTGATCCCACAGCATGTAGAAATACCAATACGAGTAGTAATGAGTACAAATACAAATGACTTGCTGAAAACAGTCCAGATTGAACAAAACTTAACCTTACTGTTCTTTGCATCTTTACCCAGTGTCTTCTGGGATGGAATTGCTGTGTTTACTTCATGGATGCATAAGAAAGGCATTCAGATAAATGGGCATATGTTAATGGCTACATCAAGTATAGCAAAATAAAAAATATAAGCTTTGTAACTTTTAATCTTCAATTTAACTGGATTAACTGAAGCATGGAACCAGGGTTAGGAGTATATAGCAAAAAAAAGAAAAAGACAATATATATGCATTTAAATGAGGGAAAGGGTGGAAACACATGGTTAATAAAGACAATGCGTCATTCCTTGCTCTCCAATTCAGAGTAAATAAAACAGCTCTACTTTCTTTCCAAGAAATCAATCAAACCACTGCATGAGTGCAACGACACCCTATTGTTTCTTATGGCTTCCTGAATGAATGTGAAGTTATGTGTGTTTTGCTTGGCACAATTGAATCTTCCCTCAAATCCCACCAGCCAGGTCCCAAAACTTATCTTTCTCTATCAGAATCCCCTGTAAATCATTATTTTTCATTCAAAGGATCTCTCTGAAACCCTTCCTGCACTTCTTATTCCAGGCATCTGCAGGGATGTTGTGTGTTTTGGAAGTGTCTGTTTTCAGCTCCTTTGCTGTCCACACCCAGAAGCCACTAACATTTTAGAATATTTCTCTCAACATCCCTCTCTTTCTGACTTTGACTGCCATGGTGACATGGGAATGTGAGGTGCACACAAGCACCAACCAAGGGCATGGCTGAAGTGCAGCTCCTGGGGAAGGAAGCAGCAGGTGAGGCTTTTCACCATTTCCCCACACGCTTTTCTGTGTTCAGAATGTTTGCTCCAAGGTTATGTGGCTCCACTGTATCAGACCTGACCTTGAACACAGGCAGCCAAACCCCATGAGGAAGGAAGGGGTTGATGACCCTGTTGGTGCACTTGAAGATTTTCCACATCCTTGACCATGATGCTGTTTACTTGTCTGTAAAAATGTTGCTGTCAGAATGCCCCAGAATGGATGCTGGCTGGCAACAGCTCATGTTTTCCCCAAAGGGGACAGGTCAGCATTGATCCTACACATCTCAGGGGCTGTGGATCAGCACCGTGAGCTTTTCTGGATCTTTTCATGTATCTACAGTCATGTTAAAGAGAAACAGATTTTTCTCTGAGTCATGCTCAGATGACTTAAAATAGTGTTTAATACACTCTGCCCTATATTGTGCTATCTATGCTCAAAAGTCAAGGAATTCAGAATCCCCTTTTCCCCCTGATCTCATACAGAGCAGAAGGGCAGGATCTGTAACTGAACTGCCTATCAGAAGTGATCTGCTTACTAATAATTTCTGACTGTGTTGGACTTCTGTGCCACTGGAAAAATTCTTCCTTCCATTTTCATAGGTGATTTAGACACATCCTTGTGAAACAAAATAGTGGAATTCATCGCTGTAAGTATTAATTTATAAACATTATTATTCAAAAAATGAATATGATATGAATAAGAAACGAAGGTCAGCCTGGATTCATAAAGTCTTCCAATTTCCACATTTCTGTGCTTTAATCAACATTTATGCAAAAAAAAGAAATAAAACTACCCAATGGTTACACACTTAGCAGTCTGTCCGTCTTAAAAGATTTTTCATCCAGTTCAGTGGAAAATAAATGTTAAAACCATCAGCACTACTTTTATGCACTGTGGTCGTGCTCCTGACTTCTCTGCTCGGCTTCATCCATGTGTAGAAAGAAACAATACAGAAAGGGACTTGTCAATGTAATGGCTCTGTCACTGATAAATGTTACAATAAAATAATGCTAAAGGTTAAGGGAAGGGACTGATTGCAATAATGTTGGTTAAGGGTGTGAGAGATGGCAGGAGAGTTGGTGAGGTAGTTCCAGCAGAAGAACTCTTGGGATTTTGTGGCCTTTCCTTAAAATTTAGTTTAGCAGCAGTGGATGCAGTTGCTGCACTTGAGTGGCTCTTTTAGTGCCTTAAAATATTTGGTGTCACAATACATTTAACTACATTTATTGCATCCAAACATTTCTGTTTAGTCACATTGGAAAAATGAGATTGCTGGAAGTCTTCTGAATGCTCATTTCTTCTTCCAATTCCTCGTTTGCTTGAGGCAAATGGTTTTCCGAGAACCTCGTATGTGATTAAAGATGCAATAATTCTTCCCAGAAAAAGCAATAATACCATCCAGCAGTATCACATTCCCACTTCTTAATTAAGGTTCTATGTTGTTGTCACTTGTTGACAGTAACCAACATACACATATTTCTGCATAATTATACCACAGGTTCATTAGGATCTGTGCACATATATGTGTTTGCCATTTGGAAATCACATCCATCCAAGCCTGACAAATCATTTCAATGAAAATGAAACTAGTCTTAAAAAATGAAACCTAGTAAGCTATGGGTAAAAGCAATTGAACGTTTTGGGGAAATTGGACTTTATGGAGATCATCATTTTTCCACACTACAGAACACAAGTGTTCCTAATATAAATTTGGGAAATGTACAGTAACAACTGAGGTACAAATTGTTATACCGACAAGGTTGAAATTCTGCTCCTGATATTACTCGATGTGAATTGCAGTTCGTTTTCACAATGTAACCTTGGATGTCACACTGGGATTTAACAGGACTTTTTAACAGAAAATTTCTGCAATCAACAACAAAACCCAAAAGCGCGAAGTTTAATGACTGTGGCCTAGAGTTCATGAGAGATTTTACAGTGATACCTAATTTAAAATATCCTGTGCAGCTCCATCTGTCAGGGCACATCTTTAACAGAAATCTCTAGAGACTCTTAGGACCAGATAGATTTTGCCTCAATTTAAACATTTAGCTGAGACATTTAAGAAAGGAGTTTGATTTTTGTAGACTCTTCATTAGCGTTAATGAGGACAGATAAAGACTTGCAGAGGGAAAATTAGTTGTTAAGTAGACTGGAAAAAAACCTGGCATGTACATGGAGCAGAAGCACACTCTGAGATGCACAACTTCCTCTTGTCTATTGACTGGCACCTGAAGTGGAGAGGAAGGAATTCAGCCTCCAGAGTACTGCTTCTGCCTAGGTATCCTCCCCAGTGTAAATATTTCAGTGACTGTGTCAATTCTGAGTTTTGTTTATGCTCTTTGGCAAGCTGCAGTTTGGATCCTGTTCCCTCCTTGGTCTGGAGAACTACAGCTCATTTCTCTGAAAAGTGACCTAATCATCCATAACTGAGATTGCAGTCATTTATTTACTCCTTCTACTGAGAATGTATCACTTTGCAGACACTAATACAGAAAGAAGGAAGAAAAAAAAAAAAAATTACTGGCTTTAGCTGAGGTACAGCAGCAGCAGCCTGTACTGGGCTGGGGTCAATGCCTTGAAGCTAAGGAGTTTCAAGAATCTCACTGCCACCCAACTGCTGATGTTTCACACCCATTTCCTTTATGGACCTGCCTCTTAAATACCCAGTTGGGACTGGATATTTATATGGTACAGGAAACATTGGGAAAAATCGTCACCTAGGTCCTGATGCACCAAGGACAGTGCTGAAAAAAACTATGTAAAATATCTTAGGTGTATGAGAGCTCCAAGTGATGGATTCATCTGAATTCAGACAGTGAGTTGGGAAAATCTACAAATTAATCTTCTTTGTGTTCTTACATGATTCTCTTGCTCTAAGAAAAGTTGAATTTTATAGGGTTCTTTTATTATTCAAATTTCAGCAACATTTGTAAAAAGAAGGGAAAAACATGATAGATAAATTTCAGCAGTACTATGGGAGGTCCCATTCCTGAATTGCAAAGAAATGTTCATTCAGAGTAGGATCTTGAAATGTAACTCGTTATAAATTTCCCAGAAAAAATGGAACAGAAGAGATTTCCATTTAAGGACTTTCCAGGATATGCCAGATGCTATTAACTATCTGCACTGAACAGCTAAGGAATGCTAGAGTAAAGCCTTTAAGTATGATCCTAATTTAATTTAACATTATCATATTTATTAAATGTTGCTCTGTTACTGAAATCAGAATTTTTGAGTTAACATATCTTATTAAATTCCAAAGCCATTTTTGATGAAGCTGATTCTGAATAATATTTCTGCTCCTAAGACAGTTCTCATTTAGAGCAGTGATTTTTAAGAGCAGGAAACTGAAACACTTTCAAAGCAATCAGAGCACTTTCACAGATTCCCCAGGGTTTCTAAGAAATGTCTTGACTGGTTGAATGAGCTGCTCTGAGTGCTGGTAATTCATGGCTCTAAAGAGAAGGCTGTAAGGTAGTAGCTAATATTAGCCAAGAAAGCTCTGTGGTGTCCTTATGTTTGAACCATGAGAGTCCCAAGAGAGTTCATAACATCTGCCTAGGACTCTAACAAGGTTAACTCTACTCAATGCTCACTCAGCTTTTGTAAAATAAATCATGACATAATGGCAAATTAAGTATTCCACTTCCACAGCTTTATGTGCAAATCACTGAGTTCAGCTATAAAACTATCATCTATTTCCAGATACTTAACATTTATTTTTCCTCCCATAATCAGGAATTACAGTCATAATAAATAAAGCTCAATTTACTCTGCTGTTATTCCATGGCATCCCAGTGATGTGAAACACAAGCAAGCAAGGTTTTATTGTCGGATACAAGATGTCCAACATCCCTTTAAACATCTCTGTGTACATACACTTCTCGTGGGCTGTATAAACCCGACTAGTGAAACTGCTGCTGTAATGAGAACAAAGTGTAAAACTCAACAGAAAATGTTTTTTTACTGAAGTGAAATGGAATTCATGTCTGATTATGCTGTCTTTCAAAAAAATCATCGCCATGATATCCTCTGGGGAATCTCTGCAAGGCTTTCCAGTCTATATGAAAATAAGCTATTGAAGTTAGAATAATAAACAGTTAATTAACTGGTCCTTCTGCATGGCAGCTACTGGATACTGAAATAATATGGAATTCTCACAAGTCATATTATCAGCTTCACTGGTTTTGGAGGTTTTTTGTTGAGCTTTTTTTTTTTGTAGTTTTGGTTTTTTGGTTTTTTTTCTTTAAGGCTAACATTGTGAATTTTTTAAAAACAAATTCAGCAAGAATGAGGCACAGATGCTTTATGGGCAGCTCCTTATCTATAGTGCTTTATTCATGTTTGGCTCACAGAATTACCCAGTAACTGTTTCCCCTCAATATTTTTTAGAGGAGTAAGAAATCATCAAATGGATTCCAGAAGAGAATCGTAATAGTTTTGGGGGGTTTATTAAGTTTTTCAAGCCACCAATCATATAAAAATGTCTCTAGGACAGGTTTTGAAGACAAAAGTCTTTTTAAAAAAGATGTTTTAATTGCTTGTGAACAGTGCTAGAACCAGAAGTGCACTCTTTTTAAACTATGCTGAGAATCAGATTGAGCTTGTCAAGTTTCAGCACTAAAATTAATCTGTGCAGCCTCAGTCAGCAGAGCAGGCTCATTCCATAGTGCAGGAAAATAAATGGAGAACTCCACTGGACATTTGTCTTGTGTATTCTCAAAACCTGTCTTCAGACAGCTCAAATAATCTCTTAGAAGTGTATGTATCTTTGGACTGATGAAAAGGCAAGGTTTGGTGAGTAATGTAGTCCAGAAATCTATTTTAAGCCACAAAAGTACTGGCAAAAATGAATCCCACCCTGAATGAGAAAAGGAAGATTTCTAAATGTCTCTGTGTATTATGTATCAATTAGAAATACCTGAAGACTTTCTGGACTGCAAAACCAGAGACATTAACATGCTCAATTCTGAGTGTAACATTGGATGTGTGCTCCTATCTTTGGCACAAAATTATGAAAATTGAACCCCTCCAGAAATGAGGTGCACTTACCATAAACATCTCAGTAATCTCAGTGAGCCAAAATTAAATGTGACTTCATGCTTAGACTCACAGAACAACATAATTTGGAATTTGTAGAATTAGTTCTCTGGAGATCATCAGGTCTGCTGAAAGGAGGGATAAATAGAACAGGTTATGCAAGGTTGTGTCCAGTCCTATTTTGAGTATGTCCAAGAATGAAGACTCTATAGCCTCTCTGTGCCACCTTAAATATCTATAGTTCAGTTTTAAATGTTCCTTAGTTTTATTATTTTAATGCAATTTTGTAGGAATAACTAGTACTTCGGTAATTATACTTAGAGATACAGCTGCAGCTACTGCAGATGTATCAAAATTAGTTTTAAACTCTCTGCTTTGGGTTTTGGTAGTAATCCATTAGCAACAGAAAGGGTGCTGTTGGAATGAAACAATTTTCATTTTGTTTGATTTTTTGCAATCCTGACCTCTTCTCCTGTGACACAGAAGCAAGGTTCATCAATATAATAGGTAGCTGAAAAGTAATAGAATTATTTCCATCCTCACAGAATTCATTGTCTGGTGGAAATGTTGCAAAAATTGTGAGGGGTATTGCTGTGATTGGAGAGCTGTGTTGTATGTGTTGCTTTTTTGTAGCCATGGGGTTTTTTGGGAAAAGCACACTACATTGGTGAACTGATTGAGATGTTAGAAGAGAAGCTATCCTGAAAAGAAAGAGAAAAAATAACTTATGAAAAATGAAGAGCAAAAAAGAAAGTGCATTAAAAATGAGAGAAAAACCGTGATTCATCTAATGGAGTGACAACAGGCATTCATGTGTGATGTAGTAAAGCTGAGCTGCCTTTGTAGTCAGAGGAGAGTTAGGCATTTCTAAAGCTGAGTTCAGTCTAAAACAAATACCTGGAAGAGGCCAGACAAATTATGTTCCATTTTCTCCCCACTGACTGCAAATAGAGCCTGGAGTGACCAGCTCAGCTATTGACACCTATTAATAAAAATGCTTAGAGTTAGGTGAGACAAATCCCACCTTAACAGTCTGCAAGAAGATGTCTTTTCCAATGCTGTTTTTCTGTCTCTCTTTCTCTCTCTGGGGTGAGATGGAATTTCTGGGAAATCTGGATTGTCATAAGAAATGAAGTTACAACTACTGCAAAAACCTCTGGGTGTATGAAGAGCCGAGGAATGTTTAGGACTCAGAACCCCCTTAACAGCATCAGCAAAAACAGATTGCTTTTGTTTTCTAGGATTAAAAGGATAATTATTTTCATGCATACCTAGAACCAAATTGTTTGTTTAATCCTCTCCAATATCTGTATTGCTTTTCAGAGGGCAATAACTACCAAACTGTGCTGTACTGTGGATCGTATCCTCTATCACTAGTTCCCTTGAACAGAAGGAAGCTGTATGAGGAGGTAAATCTACCCTGTGTTACCACAGAGACATCATGAGCAAAGGAAATGCTTAAGGAACATGTATCCCACTGCACAGAGACAATAACGGGGCAATGAGCCCAGGGCTATCCTCAGTTGTACAGGGTAACAAAAACTAGCTTACTTCAAACATTATAGACTTCCCAGGTCTCCTGCGTGAGGGAAAGGCTCATATAAAGAACAGAAGAGTGTTAAATTTTAGTTGACTTCTGGAGGATTCAGTTTTTCCCTCTTAAGTCATTCTGGGAATAGACTTCTTCCATAAATTTAACCTTTCTGAAGATATGTAGGGTTCTACATTGAGGACTGAAATGTATTTCCCCTTTTCAGGATCAATTAAGTGTTATGAAGCAAGCCAGAAGGTAAAGTTATGTGCAGGAAAGGATTCAGGTCATGTTGCTACAACTTCCCAGAAAAGAGTTAGGTGAGTAATAAAGCTGTGATCCAGTGGTGAAGCTGAGACAGGGCAAAGCACTAGCTTGTTCTCTTTCAATGAGATTATTTCATAATGTAGATTGAGTTTATTAAGAATAGAAAGTAACATTTTATTTTTCTCTTTAACTTTGTAAGTTCTCATGTTAGTCTTAAAAATTCTGTTCTTCCAAATCTGCTTGCGGAGAGCTACAGAGTACCAATATACACTGTGTTAACAAGCCATCTGACCTCTTTAAATATGTGCCTATGTAGTCTAATAATATTAAAGAAAGGGATTGAAATACAAATGATAGACTGTTTTATATCTATAGAGAGAGAGAATCCAGTCATTAGGGACATGGGATATGGGGAAAGACACACGGCTGTGTAGGTCTGGATTAGAAAACAGCTTCCAATTGCTTCTGTCTTTGATGCTGTGGAATTTATTGGCTTTGTTCTTGTAAAGTCATAGGAGAGCTGGTAGGGAAGAAATATAAATCTGTTTGAACCCCCAGAAATACCAGGTGTACAGGATTAAAGTAAAACCTTTAAAAAGTTCATATCAAGCAGACTCTATGAAGCATATAACTGATCTATTCTTCCCTGGGTAAAAATTCAGTGAAAGGGAAAAAAACCAATGCAGTGTGTAAGTACAGAAGGTTTACAATTTTCCCTTTTGTATTCAACATTTAAATTGGATGGACATGGGCCAGTGGCTGGAAGAGTAGAAGTTACATGGGAGAAGTTAATATGCATTGGCACAGAGCTTTGTGTTCAGGCTTGCTTGCATAGCTCCTGCTGTTGTTATTAAAAGCTCTGGATATCCATTATAAGAGTCATGTACTTTAGCAATCCATACTGTGGAGAGTTTTACTGAAACAAAATGATTACTTTCTTCTAGTAATGACTTTTCTAAATGCCCTTTACTTGCCATAGCAAAGTTATTTGAAAAATGTGATTTGTGCTGCAGCTTCAGACTAAAGAAACATAGAGATATATATAAACAAACATTCATTTTTTCTTCTCCATTTCTGTACAACTATAGTGCTTAAATGCCTTAAATCATTGCTCCAATGGCTGCTTCTTGTGCCATTTCCATATTTTATATCAATTACTGAAATAAAAATATTCTGTGCTTCTTTTGCTGACCACAAGCTGAATACTAGCTTACCACCATGAAGGTTTGTTTGTTAATGTTTTGCTGTTATGGAGTTGAAAATATTCTTCTTTTTATGAACTGGAGTACCTACGGTTGGATCCATTCTCCTTTTTCATTCTTTGTCATCTTCCTTTGCATGCATCTTCCTGCTCCAGTTTCTGGTTCTGTAGTTTGGTTCTCATCACATCCTGAGATTATCTGTGCATGACAATCCTCCAGTTACAAGGATAATAAGTATTGTGATCATGGTTAGAGATGTACAAAGGAAACATGTAAAAAAAAGAAACACTTAATCCCTCTTTCTTTCTTTGGCTGAAAAAATAGGAATAATTTCTCTTCTTTCTGGAAAGTAAACAAAGATTCTGATTTGAAGGCTGCATTTGGGGTAGGAGTTGGCCACAAATTTGATACAGCTCGTCTTCTATATATGAGTGAGGTATCCCATTCAAAATGGCTTTACTTTACTCATGCTATCTATCAGGAACAGTCCTGACTCATGTTGGAATCATGTCAAGGCACTTCTGAAAGAGTGGGAATTGACACAAATCAAATGCTTGTCAAGGAGCTGAAAAATGAAATGCTGTGTGTAACTACAGCACAGCACTTGACCTGGTTTAGTTTCCACCACAGATGCACCTCAACAGACCAAGGCAGCAATGCACACTTTAACATGCACCCAAATTGGTCTTAGAAATAGCAATCTTTTTTTTTTTTTTTTAGGATAGGAAATCAATTGGTTTGACTGAAAATGCACTCAGAAAAGGTAGGGGTTTTCTTTTTCTTTCTTGTCTACTCTCTAGTTGGGGAAAAGGGAGGAAAAGGATAAGCACACTGATTTTCTTTTTCAGCAAAAGAAAACACAACCACAGCTTCAAAAAGGATCAAATAAAATATTTCTTTCATCCTTTCTTGTGACTGAAAGTATTTGCTAGAGCAGTATTCACTGATTTAATTGTTCCTGAATTACATTCATGGAAATTGCTGTATTGGACTGAAAAAGCCAACAGAAACAATTTCAACAGTTAAAGGTTACCATTAAAATGTCTTCTGGGAAATTATTTTCTTGAGTTCTCATGGTTGTCTGTGGTAATGTGGCAAAATGCTTGATGCATGTGGGAATCCAGGTATTAAGACTCTAGTTGTGTCAAAATTCCAAACAAAATTAACTGCTTTGCTTAAACCCATAGGCATTTCTTATATAGAATTGGGTTTGTTTTTTTTTTTTCCAATGGCTTTTCAATTTGTGTGCCAAATATATTCTTCAAACATGAATAGTAGCACCTATACCAAGAGCCAGTTTAATCTGATATTATTGGGAAATATGAAGTTTCCCTCCCATCTGTTTCATTGGAAGCTTCTGCAAATTCTACTCCCTGAGAGAATTTTGTCTGGGAATTGTGGCTTGGATTATGTTAATTTAGGTTCTTGTTAGTGCTCCGTGGGGCCGAATCACTGTCGTGTCTGATAAGTTTCCCTGTTATTTGTGGTGGATATGTAGGTAATCTAGTTTCACCTGGGGTAAAGATTACGTTATTTATTGCTGTTTCTAAAGTATTCTGGATGCTCAGAGTTAAGTCATGCAAAAACAAAACATGAGAACTGAAATCTTGAAATCTTTCCAATGTGTGTCTGTTTCATAGAGAGAGATGAGACAAAAAAAAAGAAAACCTCATTGTTCAAGTTGTTGGGTGGGGGGGTGGTTTCCTACAATTCCGAAATATTCTGTTTAGTTTAGAATTATCCTGAACATGTCACCAGTGCTACAGGGATGTACTTGCATTGCTCTAATTTTAATTTCAAACAGTTTAGAGATCTATATTGACAATTACATTCTGAGTAACAAAAATCTAGACAAGCAGAATTGAGGTAAGCACTTTTCTCTCTTTTCTTGATTTTTTAAATTTTTTTTTTACTAGCATGGTCTGATCTCCTACACAGACTGAGGAATATCAAAGTCTCATAATCTCATTTTCCTTTGGTCTGCCTTAAAACGTGATTTGGCTGAGATAAAATTAGCAATGTGCAAGCATTCAATATATTGAACACTGCTCTCCTCTTCATGGCTTTTGGCTTGTGCGAAGTGGCAGCCCTACTATTACTCTGCTGCTTGTTTGATCACGTCTCCTCAGGTTTCCAGAAGCCTGCTTGCACAAATCACAAGAGCTCTTTGCACTTTTTGCATCCATTTTGCTAATTATGCAAGTGACAGAAGTGGAACTGCATAACTAGGAAACATCAGTTCCATGCACTTAACAACAAATGAGGGAAATTTGCAGGAAGAGAAGAAACCCAAGAGTGTCCCAGTCTATCCTCCACCATGCTGATGATACATCCAACCGTATTTTTCATGCATATTTATTTGCACTGTTTTCTTTACTTTGGTCCTGTTCAACAGTTAGGACTTGGAGTAAACAAATTTGCAGTGGGAGTGAAAGGCAAAAGTGGAGCTACGAATCATAATCAATTATTGTCCTTCAGAAAAATCTTGAACTCAGACCTTTCTTATGGACTTGTTGAGTTTCCCACTTTGCATGTGAGACCCTTATAATTTATATGTCATGGTTTCCCATTTATAGGAAAATCTCATACATTTGTGCAAACCATACTAATGGCAATACTGTTCTGCAAGCCTATATGTGACGCAATGAGGAGGTTTTCTTTTTCCTTTCTCAAACTGCCACAAGCTTGATGTTCTGGATGAAAGAACAGAAGAGTGGTAGGAATATGCACCTATTGTAAAAGTCATTCTTCACTTTCACGTATATTCCCTACTAGCAAAAAGGATATGACATAAATGTATGTGTGCAAAAAAAAAAGGAACTGTAATGGTCACTTTCTCTTGCCTACGTCCATACTGACAGTCACACCCAAGAGCTCCCTGGGCAGCTGCTGTGACCCAGCTTGTGCACATCTGTTCCTGTGTCAGTCATTGGGACACTGATTCCCATTGTCCTGCTTGTCAGAGCCAAGCGAAGAGCAGCCAATCACAACAACAGTGCAAGGAACACCTGCTTTCCATTTCCTAAAACATAAGAATTTTTAGCACATTTCACACTCCTGGCCTATCTGGGAGTGCACAAGGGAGCACGGGAGCACCTCACAAGACCACACTGAAAATCACCTCTGGTGCAGGTGGAATGCATGAATATGAGCCCCAGCATAGTCCAGTCATGCTTTATATCTTATCTCATTTTCTAAGAAAACTATTCACTCCAACACTATTTGCATACAAGGTGTGTCTTAGTGGATACTAAGACAACTATTCAGGATAAAAAGGCATGTGTCACTTATCAGTGCAGATGCATCTTTAGTCTCCCCTTTTGCAGCACCAGAATCATGAAGAAAACTACCTGATGCATTGCAGCCATCTTCAGAGAATGACAGATCACAGAATCACAGGGTGGTTGAGGTTGGAAGGGACCTGTGGAGTTCACCTTATCCACCCCCTCCTGTTCAAGCAGGCCACCCAGTTGCACAGGACAGTATTTTGTAATATGTCCAAGGATAGATATTCTACAGCCTCCCTGAGCAACCTATTCCAGTCCTTGGTAACCCTTACAATAAATAAAAAATGCTTCCCGATGTTCAGATGACCCCTCTAGTGTTTCATTTTGTGCCCATAATCTCTGGTCCTGTCACTGGGCACCACTGAGAAGACCCTGGCTCTGTCCCCTTTGTATCCTCCCCTCAGTTATTTACACACATCAGGAGGATCCCCCTGAGCCTTCTCTTCTCAAGGCTAAACAGTCTCAGCTCTCTCAGCCTTTCCTCATAAGCGAGGTGCTCCTTGCTTTCATATAATTGAAATGAAAAACACAAAGAACTGGAATTCACTAAGCATATGTCATGAGATTTTTTTGGCTTAAAAACATTGCTACATTTGTAGAACAGCCAAGCACCAAAGGATAGTAGTTTTTAATTAGTCCAATTCATTTGTTCAGTAGTTTGAGTGTATGAACAAGATGAAAATCATCTTTTAAAAGGTTCAGACAAGGACTCTGTCTCATTGTATGATGTCTGTCTCATTTCAACAGAAAACTCTCCTAGAACTTCCCCCTGGCTACATCTTGTTGCTCTAGTCATTATTTTTTATAATCTAGTATTTCAATACAGGAGGCAAACGCAGTGATTTTTATCCTTTGTTATTAAAACACACATGGGATCTGTATTGGATGCAGACAGCCTGGCCTTTCTTTCTCCTGGTTTGTGCCATTAGAAGAAACTCTTTGCTGGCTGGTGTTTCACTGGGTCATTTTGGGCTTTGTTTATTTTTCCCTTCTCACAGTAATAACTACTGAATATTTAGACAGAAACATATAAAGCAGTTGCAGATCTCCTTTACAAAAGGAGATCATTGCACAAAAGATGTCAGCAGTGAGACATACTGAGGCCACTCTCCCACTCAGCATATAAAAAAATGGGCTTCTCTTAGATATTCCCTATTCTGCTTCAGCAGACATACTTCATATCAGGGTTTTCTTATCAGAGAAATATCTTGTCTTGATAAAGATGTTCTGGTTAGGAGCTTTGGAAGGCTAAAGAAAAGATGGGTGTGGTTTTAGTGTTACTTGTTGTAACATTTATATGGTAAATTGAGATGCAGGTGTGTGTGTGTGGGAGTAGCTTTTTGCTACTGCTTGAGTAAGCTGTGGGAGGGAGAAGAGATTAATAAATCAATCTCACTCATGTCTGTGGTCTTTTGTAGGGCCAGAAAATCGAGCCAGATGCAGCTATAATGCATCCCAGGTACCTCCTGGTTTGTGTGCTGGAATCCAAGTCAGACTGCGGTTAAACGGTAAAATAAAGCATTCCTCCACAAGCAGACATTTAACCACTCCACAATAATTTTGTCCCAGAGGGCAGCTTGGCAAAATGCTATTAATGAGGGAGTGTAGCAACGTGGAGAGCTTCCTGGCACAGCTTCTGAATACTGGCTGGTGTGAGCAGTTGTAACTGGAGCTGTTTGTAAATGTTGTGGTACAGCTCTGCTCCTTTAGAAAGCTAAATCTGAAATCTTCTGGTCACAACATTTGTTGAACATCTTCCACCAAACGCAATGGCTTGACTTCTTGCCATCTGCTGCATCCAGTGGCTGACAGAGCTCCAGGCATAGATGTCTTTACCAGGGAATGGATCCAGGACCCTGAGTTGCTGGAAATATTGCATCCCTGGGTCTGTGGCAATGTGCCATGGGGGAACACCAGGGAAAGAGGGACTCCAGGGACTCTGGGGACTGGGAGATGCACCAGCTGGGGATGTTTAGGCATAGGCAACTATAGACACTTAGCAAAGGTGTCAGGATAAGGGGATGACATCGTCAGCTCCAAGGGAAAACCCAAGAGTCCACTATAGGATTTGTGGACTTTTCAGTCTGGAGTTCTGGGGATGGGTGTAGGTAAAAGAGCAGCTAGACAGGTTGTGCATCCTTGTCAAGTTTGGAGCGGAACTTGTACTTTGTGTGCATGTAAATCTTTGCATTTTTAGCAGGATTCCATCCAGAATAGGGGACTTTTCTGTCATTCAGTCACTACTGAACATCTTTCAACTGCCTTTGGTTCAAGGCCATCAAGTGTAGCCCAAGTTTGCATTGCAGCTATCACTGCAGCCAGATTCCCCAACAGGATCAGACTTGTTGGGAGGTAGCAAAAGGAGAAGAAAGGCAGAAAATTCACTGGTTCGACTCTGTCCGTAATCTGAGCAAACTTTTCTGTCATTGCTACAGCAGTGAATTTTCTTGCAGTTAGATTGAGGGCAAAATTGTGAAGGAAAAGATAGGCAACAAAACACACAGTGCCATAAATGCACAACTTGACAGAAAAGACATACCAAGTACTTCTCTACTCCAGGAGGTTTAGAATAATTCTTTGAATTCTCTACATACTCCCACTCTGGCTGCCATCTTTGGGCACTGTACACTTTAGGAATCTCATAAGATGGGTTTAGAAACACACATTGTTTTTTCAAATGTAATTCTCTGTATTGTGTAGGGCTGTGAACCTCCCCCAGTCATATCCATGTTGTAATTCCTGTGTTAGCTACAGCATAAATACCTCTTGGATATTGTTCATATGTTGAAGATTTCACATGTTAGATAATTTGCCACATCTTTCATCAAACTTTTGCAATGATGAATTATTTATATTGTTAAAATGTGAATTTCTAGTCTGAATTTGCTTCTGGCTGTTAAATCTCACACATGCTATTTCTGATCTGTTAAATACATACTGTCAGAAGTGTCTCCCTCCACAGCACCTTGCAATGCCAGATCTCGAAGCAGCAAAATACCAAAGGAAAAGGACTCTTTTACTGTTTGTGGTACGTGTACCTTTCAGGCTGATTTTTCCTCCTGTCTTCGTTCAGCAGCCTGAAACCCTTCCAGCCAAAGCTCTTTGCGAACAACAGCTCCCATCAGCCTTGTACCTTCCTTGACTTCCACTGCGAGATGGGGCAAAAAGAAACAAGTGTGAAAATTAACCCTCTGGACATGTTTTTCTCTTCACCTCATCTGCAGAGGGAGCCTGGAGGCCAGGCAGCTTTTAGAAAGCTGTCTATAAGCCTGATGGATGCCTTTTTACGTGACACAGGCTGTTCAAAGGACAACTAGTACTTAGATACCACAGTGATTGGCACTCTCAAATGAAAATATAGGGAACAAGTCCAGAATGCCTAAAATCCTTGCTTTCTGGTTGTCAGCTGTGACATTTTAAAGTGCCAGCATTGTAAGTGCACTAGGGAGGGTCGTGGGAACCCTGAAATTTCTGGCTGCAGCATAACTGAGTGATCCATCGATAATTTGCCATTATTAAGGTTCATTTAACTTTCCATCTCAGATGTGTCCAGGACCGTGTAGCATTTAGAGATCCTCGGTTCAGCTGAACGGCAGCATCACAGGGTGAGCCCACAGCACTGCAAGGGCTGACCACAACCACTGAGGGATGTGTGCCCACTCGTGGTGGCTAAATGAGAGGGAAGTGTTGGCACTGGCAGGCTGAGAGGCCAGATGTGCCTCCATTCCTAAGGAATCCAAGACAAGGACGGAAGGAAGGGGACCCGACGTGAGCCACAAACCCAGGCAGTGACCTCATCGTGTTTATAGTGGAAAGCAAATGAGAAAGGAGAAAAACAAGGCAGCAGTCTTGTTATGAGTACAGTTTTTAGTGTTGTGCATGGCAAATACTAGATGTGGTGAGGGTCTCTCTGCTGGCATTTTGTGGAAGGGTTTGGTAGTGTCTCAGTGTCTCTTTCTGTATCTCTTAGAACACACAGAAATGTTGACTGTGACTCTCTTCTAAAGACTCTATAAGACCAGCCTCCAGCGAGGCATTGTGTGCATGAGAATGGCCAGGGATGTCCAGGGCAGGGTGGAGTTCAGAGAATAGTGGGCAGCTGAGAGAAAATGCCTGATGCCAGAGCCTTGGAGAAGTAAGCAAAAAATTTAATGGGGGCAGTCCATAAAAAAAGGAAACTTGCCTATTGTCATCACCTGCTGCTTTAAATTCTGAAGGCCTGCTGGGAACTCAGGGCAACTCACTTGCTATAGCTATGCTTCACCTAGGCACAGAAAAGGTGTCCCTTTGTTGTACATGCTTTTTACTTTTTTAAGCTTGCAGGCAGCATCTAGAGAGGCTTCAATCTGAATCCATGGACTGCAAAGCAGAATGGACCAGAGATCTCACAGAGATGCAAAAATACAGATGAATTTCCTTGTGACTGGACCAGAGCCTGAAGATACCTATAAGCTGATGATTAAGTATCTGTGGAGGAGCCAGACATCTGGGGTTTGTTCTCATCCAAGATAAAATGTCCTGCAAATTTAGGTGAGCGTCCTGATGACAACGCTATTGCTTTCATCTACAAGTGGATAAAATCTCTTCCCCTTCCTCAAGTTTCTGAATTGCCTTCTCGTGTCAAGCACTTAACAAAGCACTTGCTTTCAGCATCTCCAAATTTATGACTATTTCTTGAATGAACAAAGTCCAATTTACAAACTGCATTAGTTCCCCAAACTCACATATTGAGTAAATAAATAAATTTTAGCGCAAAGGAGAGGAGAGCTGCTCTGCTTTCAAACAAATTGTGGTGACACAATTCTCCTTGGAGAAACCTAATTCACTGGTATTGTGGATAATCTGTTGATCAGATAAACTTGTTCCACAGTAACTCAAAATTTAGGTTGTGGGAGTACTGCAGTTGTTGTTTTCCTTTTTTTGTGTTGCTATTTTATTGATGCAATATCCTTTTTCCTTTCAGTTGTCTGTTGTTATATTTAGATAGTCAATGCTCTTGAACTTTTATTCAGAGAGTGCTTGGCATAATGGGCTCTTATTTCCAATATACAGATATCTCCTAATATACAGAGATCCTCAGCACAGCTAACAAATACTATTTTCCTATTAGTAGTAATAAAAAAAAAAATCTAATTATTGTGAAAATAAAACAACCAAGACTTTCCCAAATGAAAAGACAGTAAGTTTGCTTCTGTGCTTAGAGATGCTTTCCCAGCTGCAGATGGGAGACTGGAATCATTGTCAAAACCCAGTGGCAGCATTACCCAGTGGCAAATGCAGTTTGCTGTGCAGTAGAATCACAGTTATTTAGGTTGGAACAGATCCCTAAGGTCATCAGGTCCAACTGTTAACCCAGAACTGCCAAGTCCACTTCTAAACCATGTCCCCAAGTGCCACAGCTACACATCTTTTAAATAACTCCAGAGATTATGATTCAACCACTTCTCTGGGCAGCCTGTTCTAGTGCTTGACAACTCCTTTGGTGAAGACATTTTTTCCAGGTATACAATCTAAACCTCTCTAAGTACTTTATGGCTGTGGTGGTGTCTACTATAGGAAAAAAACCTGATTTATAGCTGAGAGATGGATAGTATGATCAATGTAAGCTCTGTTTCTTACTCACCACATGCTCCATACTCTGAGAAAGAGCAGTATAATATTAGGAGCCGTGCTTGGACTGGTACTGGGCTGCATTTTTTTGTTTATGGTCTGCTGTCTGAGATTTACAGCATGCTCCAGGCTGGAGCTTGGCAGGCTGTAAACACCAGAGTTAAGGCAGGGAGTGAATTTTTATCTCTGACTCACCAGGACAGGGTGGGTGACCACAAAGCCCAGTGTCCACCCAGCCATAACGCTGAGTCAGGAGTCAGCTCGTGGCACAGGCTTTACACACCCCCACAGTGCTGAGTCTCAGCAAAAAGCTGAAGGAAGGGGACCCGAGTGAAACCACAGGAGGCTTCTCCAGCAAGCACAAACCCTCCGTGTGACACAAACAAGGAAGGCAGAAATCACTGGTAGGATTAGAGATGCATTAGTTTACTTCAAGCACTTACTGAGGGGAAAATGCATGCCAGGGGAGCAGTAAGCACAAACACACAAAACGTGCTCCAGTTTGGTTTGTAAAATTAATCTGTAAACACAAACATGCCAGAGCTATTACAAATTGTAAACCCTGTAGTGTGCAGGGCTTTTCCAGCCTGTTTCCAGCCTTTCTCTTGTTGGCAAGTGCAGAGATGTGAAAATCCAGAGTTTAAATCATGAAATGAGCCACACAAAAGCAGAGGCTGACTGGTGTAGCTTTCAGCTTCATGGAGAGCAGCCTTTGAGTATGACAGCAGTGGTTGAAATGGTATTGAACAAATACTGCTTCTTTCCTCTTTCTTCCTTCCCAGTTTTAGTCCTTCGCCATACTTTCACCTGTTGTCTCTGAAAAATAAGTAAGTTCATAAATAAGTATCCTGCTTTTGACCTGGATGTGTTCCTTCCTCTCATTCACAATCCAGCCACTCAAGTAGATGCATGAGAAAATGAGTGGGTGAAGCATGGGCAAAAGCAAGCAGTGCCAGGAAAAGGGGAGCAGGTACCGAAGTCATGGAGGTAGCAGAGGAAAGCTGTAATGGAACACCCGTCTAGATGGCCCAGTCTTTGAATCATTCCAAAAGGCGGTTCCTTGCAGTGGTGGGAGGCACTGGGATTCCTGGTGAGAGGCCAGTATGCCTTTGTGTTAAATGCTGCACAAACTTACCGTGAAAAGCTGGTTCATGCCCCGATCTGGTCAGAACTGCAGACTATAATCAGTCCTGCTTTTTTGGATGCTGCAACAGTAGTTTAGGATACCACTGCCTCTTTCTGTTTTTTAAGAACTCTCTCATCAAGCTGGCTATCCTTCCCACATCAGTAAATGCCACACAAACATTGCTTACACTGCTTATTACAGCCTTCAAAGCCACTCGGCCCATTTTGCTCCTACCTGATCTTTTACCACATCTCAGTTACAGAAATGATGAACACTAGGTCATGGGCAGTCACAGGCAGATCAAGGTATTTGCTAGACAGCTTCAATGTATTTACTACATCTACCTAAAGATATCTGAATATGCCTCAAAACCAGGACAAAATGGCAGGATCTTACCTGACCTAGAAGAAAAATATACTCTAAACACTTGAGTTGAGAAACGTCCATATCCACAACATAAATCCAAGAGCTTGTAAAATATTTTAGCCATGTCTTTAGAAGTGATGATTTACACTTGGAAATCATGAAGACAGCACATCATTGGTGTTACACTGCATCAACTTCATTCCTGTAGGATGTGTAACGTTTGTCTAATGTAGGTGTGGATTATGAAGAGAAGAAACCAGGAAACAGGTCCTGCTCACAGACCAAGATACTCAATTTTGGTGTCTGATCATAGGTTTTGGACACTTCCCTCTGACCACTAGTGACTGGCCAAGGAGCTATGCAGATGTCCATAAAGTGCACACCTTTTTGGTCACTGGTGAGCTCTTTTGGCAGCACCAAGGGATTAGGATCTTGGCTTGGTCAGCTGGCTACTCACAGGAAGCTGATGTCACCTGTGGCGCTCCAAGGATCCTGTCTCCTCACCTACTGTCCCTCCAGGAGCTTGCCAGGTGTCCCTTATGGGTCCATGTCTTTTCTGCTCCTGTCTTGAACAGCATGTAGCACCTGGTGAGAAAAGACACACAGATTTAGGCAGCTGAATCCCATCCCAAGTGTCTGTTTCAGTCTAAAAGGGGTCACAGAATGAGTCAAGCAAATCAGTAGAGCGAAATGGTCCCATGAAAAACTCCAGTGAAGTCTAGAGGTTGCACATACATGCTCATGGGCAGTCTGTTGTAGGTGTGGGGACCACAAACACACAGTCCATGCCTTTAAGAGCTCACAACCCAGCACTGTAATGTATAAATCCAATAAATGGTTCTGCCTGTATGTTGCAAGACCAGGAGGAACTGCAAGTAGTGAACCAGACCGGCTTGTGGTTAACAGAATTCTTACAGTAACTCTGGGAAGCTTACATTGGAGCATACATCGATGCCTAGCTGAACGTTTCCAAATAAGAGCCAAGAGGAGCTGCCTCTTTGCTGCCAACACCAGGATCAGATCCACATTAATTTTAATGAATTTTGTGTGTACATTGGCTCGAGGCCACGGTTATACCTGAGGTGTAGATAAAAATCATCAGCTGCATCTGCTCTGGAGGTGCAAAGGTGCTCAGAATCCTCAGAGTTAGCTGAATACTCTGCTAACATGATGTGGAATTTAAGGGTGACCCTGTACAGCACATGCAGGCAGGGTGTATTATAAGCTGTGATGTACAGTGCAAACACATGGTAAAGGTGATCCCTATGTCAATAAATACATTTTTCCAGAAAAAGTTGGGAGATAACAGCTACATAAGCGATTCTATGGGAAAGATGACCAGAGCAAAGAAAATGAAGTCAGTCATTTCTGTACATACTTGGAACTGCAGCTCTCCTTTCACCTGAAAGTTTTGCACACGTCTGCAGCTTTATTTTCACGTGTGTTTAGGGGTGACTGTTTTTCCTCATAAAATGCGTGCTTGAATTCTTAGCTCTAATGAGACCTCTGAGTTCAGTTCTCTGCTTGGTCTCCAGGGATTCACAGCAATACCTGTTACTTTGCTCATGTATCTTAAACAGATGGCTTGGTAATGTCCTTTCTGGACAGACCACATGACATATTCTGGTGGCAGGAAAGGGCCATAGGCTCTCATCCTTAGTCTATCTATGTGCCATATAATAAATTTATATATGCAGCAGGTCTTATTTCTCTCAAGCAAGCTGGGCTTGCTGCATGTGTTTTATGGTTCCTGGAAATGGCTAATTTGTCTGTCATTTTCAAAGTATGCTTACAACACCAAAGCTCTGAGGAAGATGTCTCCCCAATGTTTTAATTCTCATCAGCAGATCTGGGACTCTCCAGCACGGTCCTACCAAGGCTGGAGCATGATCATATGTGGGCCAGTTCCCCTCTGCTGCCTTGTCCTTGTATCTCCCAAAACTTAAAGGGAGGACGAACACATTTGCCACCTAGCTGCTCACTGAGGAGGAAAGCAGCAGCAGTATATGCAGGGCACTCACAAACAGCTTTCTAAACAGCCATGGCAGCTGTATGGTCCATGGTAACATGGACCAGCATACCTTTGATTGTGGGCCACCAAACATTTCCAAACCTTGACCAAAGATCAGTATAGCCCAGGCAGAAATCTTTAAAAATGTGAGCAGGAGACACAGTGTGATGTAAGGCCCAGCTCATTTTTATGATAAATAAAATATGTCATGCCTTGTAGACAAAGACACAGAATTACAAAACTAGAAAAATTTGAGCTGCTATCATTTACACACACATGGTTCAACATGGACATCATTTAAAGTACATTGTTTTCCATGGTCTGTGTGTTTTCCTGAAGAGTAAACATGTCATCAAGTAATTTAATGAGCCAAGCTGAATACTTGCAAACAATTTATGAGAAAGCTGTGAGATGATATCAGAGCCTGTCTATAGCTAATATTAAGCTGGATTAATAAACATCCTCAGGCAGGATTTGTTTAAATATCTGGGGTTGTGTTCAGACCATTTAAGAACTAATTACTTGGAAACTAAATCTTTAATGTTGCTGAACTGCAAGTCTTAGCAACCTTTTTCTGTACAGAAGCATGCAGAAAAAGATTTAATTTGTGTTTCCTCTGCATATTGTAACGAGACCCAACCCAACGTTACTATAGCAATAATAAAAAGATTTTATTCCCGAACTCACACGATTGCATCTCTTTTGCATCCCAGAGCAGAGTTTCAGCTGAAATGCAGGGCAGGATGAGTAACTTGGTTCTGTCGTTCCAGCTCATTTCAGTATTTTAATACAATGGTCTCTAAACCAGTGGGGAAAAAATCTGTGTTTCACAGAGCACCTGCTGGGACGGTGTGTGACTCACTGGCTGAGCAGTCTGGAAGTCAGCTATGATATAGCTGCAGTATTAACAGCAGATCGTATTACTGTCATCCCCCATCAAGAACATGAGTAATGTGGAAAGAGACACACAAAGAGAATAAATATACACTTTTCTACGCTTACAGTAAAAGTTGCCATTTTGAGCAGCAGAAGCCAGAATATCTCTGAAGTAATTCATCCCTTTTGTGAGGCACCCTCTGTAACATCAGTAACTGGAATTTATTTACCTTATAAAAATTACCTCAGTGCTATAGAAGCATCATTCATGCTGCTACCCTTAAGGTTATGACAGTGTTTCCAGTAAAAACTTCACTTTTCAAACATACAGAACTCAGCTGTGCAAATCTAGGAGTTGAAATGAAAGTACACACATGGAACAGTGGGACCTCATATGGAGAAATGTACACAGAAGTTGCATGGAGCTGGTAGTCTTTACATTACAGAAATTATCAACGTGGGCAGAAAGGCAGGAGGAGAGAGATTGCTTTGGCTCTGCCCAACATGGGAGGCACATGGAGTCAGAGGGAATGGGAGCCAATGCTCTCCTGCTTCCCTCAGGTCCCAAAAGCCTATGGGGTACATCCCACCAGCTTTTCTTTACAAAGAAAGAGATGTAACCCCCCAGCCTGGAAACATTCTAGTTCCTGTGGAAATGGGAGCAAGCAGGTGAGAGTATTTTTGCCTCTGGGTTGCCCAAGCCCAACCACTCTGCCCCAGAGCAGTGGGCACCGAGGCAGATGGGCTGTCCATGACCCAGCTCTTCAGAGATCACAATTTACAGAGCACAGGATTAAGGCAAATAAAAATTGCTATTTTATTTTAAAATACTCCCCCAGAAACAGTGCTGTCCTTTTTCCATCAGAAGGTGGCTAGTGGGGTGTCTCATCACAGAAACTGTACTCTTGGCCTCATAACCCCTCCGAGTACATCTTCATTAGTGCTTTAACTCACATCACAGGTGTGAATTTGAAGCAAGTCCTCTATTGTCCCTAAATATTGTGCTTTTCATTTGCTTAGAGAAGCAGTCCCAAGGCACACAAAGTGTTTCTTTTCACTAAGCCACAAATGTTTTTCTAAAGCAGAAGATAAGGTCTGGGAATGCACTAATGCCAAGGAGCTTCCTGGCAGATTAGAACTAGTTTGAAGTTTAATCCTACAGATCCCCCCATCTTGGGCTGGATTTCGGGTAAGGAACACAGTGTTGATACTTGCAGGTTACATCTCTGTTTTCCTGGAGGATTTTGTTTTGCTGGCTTTTTAAAATTATTATTAGTGTTGGTGCTAAGGAGAAAATACCATAATTCCACGAAAATCTAAACTTCTCAGCTGACAAAAAACCAGAAAGACATGAAAGAGATATATTTTGAGTGATGATGCTGAAAAGCAACATGTTGAATTGTACTTAATACCTTTCAAACACTACCTTTTCAAATTCTATTCTCTTGAACTGGTGTTGTTTGCTTTAAAGGATGATCATTGCTTTAGCTGCCTGGAAAAAAAATAAATTTGGACTTTTCTATGTTCTTTCTATACTGTTTACCTAAATCAGGGGAAAATCTCTTCTGCCATTGATTAGGTTACAACAGCAGGAATGTTCTGTCTTGGTACACATTTCTTAGCATATGTCCACGTTAAACACAATCCACACTGATGCAGTTTCACTTACAGTCAGTAGCTGGAGAAAGGATAAAATTATTGGAGAGCACTGCAGGTGTCCAAAGAGGCAAGATATGGTACCCTTAGGGAACTGAGCAGCAGCTTGAAAATTGCTGTGCCTGCTGGTGTAAATATGGAAACCATCAGAGGGTTAGGGATACATCAAAGGTCTGACAAAACTTTATTTGACTAAAGAGAAGTATAATCAAACCCTGACAATGTGCACTTAGGCGGTTGTTGTTGGCCATTTAATGACATGTTAACTAAGCACAGCTGACTAAAACGTCACTAATTGGTCTAACATATATAGTCTGCTTCTCATACAGTATAATATAACATCTGAGGGTGCATGTGTTTCATATCTATCTTCAGAAGCTCTGTATGAAGGTTGCATGTAGGTTACAGCACTGTAAAGCCCTAAAGTTTGTGAAAGTGTCACATATGTTAACAAAGTATGATACAGGTCCTGCTATGTGAAATTTTCAAATGGAAATTACTTTTTACACATTATACATACTCAAAATGAATTGAAGAAGATTCAGGTTTGAGCCCTGTGATGTACGCTGCCACAAGTTGGCCTAGCTAGCTCTACAAGGGATTACAAGCAGCAGATAAAATATTTTAAAATTAGGAAAATGAGACAATCGTGGTCTCCAGCCAACAAAGAGACACAAATGACTAAAAGGATTGTGCTACCTAGTACAAGATACACTTGAAATTGCTCAAGCCTTTTAAAGCCCAGAGTGGGCTGCAGCCCTGTGGCTCAGGGAAGATCCCAGCCAAATGCAGATCCTTCCCCCCATGTATGGGAGAGTCCAGCATACACTATGTGCAAAAGGGAGCCAAATAACAACATTTTATAGGTGAGAAAATGAAGCCCAAAGTACTTCCCTGTCTTTCTGCTGCTGAGTCTGTCACACAGGCAAGATGGCAGGGCAGCGCTTTCATCCCTAGTCAGGTCTTTTTGTTTAAGCCCTGTAAGAAATTGGAAATTACTCTCTTAATGAACTCCAGCACTGAAGGGAAAATTTACATGATTGTAGGAGTTGCTGTGAACTTGCATTCGTCTTAACATCTGCTGCCTTAGAATAAATAAATTTGATAATTAATAGTAATATCCCATAGGACAGCAATGCCAAAGCTGATCAAACATAACAAACCCAGCAACCCTGTGACATCCTTCTTACCATTTTGCTTAATGGGTCAAATAATAGCCATGTCTCTCTGTGAAAGGAATAGCTTTTCATTTTTAAGTTTTTTTTTTCCCCTGAGGATGAAAAACAATGAGGACACTCCTAAAAAGACTGAGTTCCTTGTCTTGTTTGTCCTTGCCACATACTTGCTAGAACAAACCTTCCCACTTGGCTCCCTTCCTGTAGGGCTGGGCGGAGCACGTGGGAGTGAAGGCGTGTTTGACATTTAGTGCTGCCAAGCAGGGCCCATGGAGTTGCCTTTCACTAACTGGGGGAGAAAACGCATTTTTTGGAGTTAGCTCACCCACTGTTACCATATGTAGAAGGGAAATTATGGGGTGCTGACGAACACTGTGGGGAAGCTTGGAAAATCCTCTGAAAACTGAAATAGGAGACTATCTTAGGCATTTCCTTCACCTCTGTCTTTTAGGTGCTTTCTTTTCCCATCTGCTCAGCCTACAATTGCTTCTGTGTTCTTTCTGCCTTCTACATTGCTTATTTTGAGCTTCTGCTGGAAACTGGCTTGAAACTAGAAAGGTGTTTTTTTTACGCTAGACAAAACACTGGAAATATGTGACTCTAGAGTGACAGGAAAAGACATAACTATTTCAATTCAGAGTTTTCCTATTTCTAGCTTCCATTCTTTTCCATAAGTTAAAAACACATTAAGAAACTTTGAGACACATTTTTTAAAGTGTACCATTTTATGCCTTTCTTCTCAGAGAAGCCAAAGAGAAATCACCACTGACATTAATGGAACACAAATAGAAACACTATTATCTTATGCAAGGACATTTTAAATTTCCACTTTTTGGCACAGAGAGAGAAAGACAAAATATAAATGACCACAAACACATTATTGTTGTTATGATCATGGTTGTAAGTTATAAATTATAATTGCTAGGCATACTTCTTCATTTCTGTACTTCTGGCTGTCTTTTATATAACCTGCCAGTGTGTTACCAGGACAATCCCTGAGGGATCAGATTTTCTGCAAAAGGAATGAAATTGAGAGATTACTCCTCACAGAAAGGGAGGAATGACAAAAGACAGAAGTCTGTCATAGAAGATCGCAATAAAATGGATGTTAGCATCCCCTTGGCCAGTTCTATGTCCCTTAACTTATTTTTCCCCAATATGCTTTTTTCCCCCCCCTCTCATGATTACTTCGTAATAGCAGCACAACAACTCCTTTCTTCTTTGGGGTAAAAATGTAATTTATACTAATGGGAGGAAATTGCTTCCCCTCACAGCTGAAATTTCAGTGACATTTTTAATCTGTAAAGTATTGGTATGTAACATTTACAGTGATGGTGTGCCATGGGCAATTTAATAACTTATTTACCATCGTTCTGAGCTAAATCTATGAAGCTTTTAGATGTGTAATGAACAATGTACAAAATGCCAGTTTGTTTCAAAGAACTGCATTTATACTAATTACATGCTGAAGTGCAAAGAGTTTAGCAGTGCTCCCCACACTGTTTGTCAGGAAGTCTATGAGGACCCCAGCACTCATCTCCTACAGAAGCAGCATCTGTTCCCCCCTTTTGAGGCCATTTCTCCTAGGTTGGATGGATGGGATTTGTTCATTCTTGAAAGAAAATGATGCCAAATCCCCAGAGCTGGGTCCAGAGGCAGATTCAGCAGATCTGTGTTAGCTCAGCGTTGCTGATCTCAGCCCTGCTGAGCGTCAGAGCTGCTTGGATAGGATGATAAAGTGTCTGTGCTGCCCTCATACCCAGGCTGGTGTGTACAGTGTCATACCATGGGCTGCAGGTGAATGGGTTTTCTTGGGAGGATGTCCAGCATTCATCCCTTCATTCTTGGCAGATTTTACCAGTTTGGTCCAGCCACAAACACCTCGGACTCATCTTTTAAAAGCACAACAGGATCGCATGACTTGTCTTTTGCTCTACTGTTTTGAACATAATGCTGGGATATATTATGAATTAGGTGATCCCTGTCTCTTTCTGGGGAGTGCAGGGAAATTATCTTAACTGTTTGCCTACTAAGACAATAAGATTTGATTTCTCATTTGTGTTTGCACAGCTTCTAGCACAACACTGTAAGCACAACATTGATTGTAAAAGTAAATCTAGCAGAAGACAAAAGCTGTGAATCCTTGGAAATACATATTAAATCATACACCATTTTATAGGTGAAAGTATTCACTTTAGAAAAGTGAATTCTTTTCTCCTTTATTTTTTAACTTCTGGAAAACTATTTTGTCCATAAGCACATTCCCTCTTTCTCAAACATCTGGCAAATGTCTTTTATGGATGGCCTAAAATTGTAGAACAGAGAAAATACAAATAGCATAATTATGGCTTTACTCTGGTCAGCTCATGAAATTGAAGGATTAGCTGTACAGGCCACCTGCTAGTCAGGGAGGTGGCTCAAGGTCAGAAGGTTATTCTCTTGACTCCAAAGAAGATCCCTGGACTAGAGAGAAGAAAGCATCAGACAGTAACAAATGGATGTTTTAGCTAAATCTTTTAAGACAAGAGAGTTTATGGGATCACTTATCTATACCTACACATTTTGTCTCATCCCCTTCCCACAATACCTTTTGAATCCATATGTGAAATTCAGTGTATTTTGACAGAGATCTGAAGTTCTCAAAGATATTTTGTCCCTTCATCTGTTGAGGCAGCCGACTAAAGGGGGACACAGTATTTGTTTTCCACTGAATGAAAGACTTTATTGGAGGCTTAGATTCACCAGATACGGTGAGACATAATGAAGATGCCCATTAAAGGGAGAATTTCTGTCAAAACTTACCCTAGAGACCTCAGCTGTGAAGGATCCATCAATAAGAAAACAGATTTACTTAGTTTTGAATTTTACTGTAGTGCAGATGCAGTAGTACAGATAAGAAGTTTATGTGAAATATGCAGTAGTGTGTGTACAGAAATGGGTGTAGTTTGCTGTGATCTGGCTCACCCTGTCCTTTGAGCTGACAGAGGCAGCCCCAGAGCAAAAGTGTGCTAACCATGTTAATGAAGAGATTTGTTTGAGCTGATGTCTGCCTTCAAGCAAGGTCTTTATTATCTCAAGCACAGAATGATATCTTTACATTTGATCTACATGGGAAGAGGAGGTGAATGCTCAGAAAACAATTCCAACAGACACTGTGATCAAAGCTCTCTCCTTTTCAGTTCAGTGGGGTGCTTTAACCACAGCTTGCCTAGTGGCTTACATTGAGCAGGGGTTTTATCCTGCAGTAGGAAAAGGCTGATGCTTAAATCAGGAATGATGTGAAAATGGACATTTGGAGTTTTTTTCTGGTGAAAATTCTGGTGTCCAACAGGGGGAGAGTTTTAACTGAAAAACTGCTCGCTGTCCCTTTTTACTCCTCTTCTGAAGTGTCCGCACAATGATCTCTTTCTTTTGTGTTGCTTTGCTCACTCACCTTCCATTTCCCCTGTTTTCTCCAATGGTCTGATCTTCCTGGAGGCAACTGTAGTCAGCAGCTAACTTAGCTTATCTGAAGTAGCCTTGTGGGACATTCTCATCAGGGAAGCCGTACACATCTATTCCATACTTCTTTTGCTGGGGTGAGTCTGCTCCAGGACCTACAGGGACACAGGTCTCTGACTAACCCCAGAACTGCATGACCTCACCTACTGTGGTGTGTGCTGGGAGCAGGGAGGGAGATCAGGAGAAAGGAGGAAACACCCCTTCCCTCTGGGAAGAGAGTCAAAGGAGCAGCAGGAGCCACCAGATTTTGGCTCAAAACTAGAACTGAGAGTCCTGGATCACTTCCTGCCTCCCCAGCAGCCAAAGTTTTATTCTGCTCAATTTTCTCTTTAACATGATTTTACCTGTGTCATCAACACAGCTTTGATATGTAATGCACATAAATTGTGTAATAGCATAAAACCTTCAGTAAAAAAAAAAGAATTGAACTAGAGCTGTCAAATTCAGTGACTTTGATCCTTGAACAAGGCATTCAAAGTCAGATGCCAGAAGTTAAGTATCTAAAATAAATATGTGGCTGGCTCATTAAAAGTGCAGAGCACCTTTCAGTGCTGTTGAAATCTGAAAATCAAACACAAAAGCCAACCAGAATCAATGCTTGTCACTCTGCCAGAAAAAGAGAAAAAATTAAAACCAACAGCCCACTACCCAAATGATACAGATTGTCAGACTACAAACTTAAAAACGTATATTTACATTTATCCCTGCAATCAAAAATAAAGAAGGCCATTAAAGTAGTAAAACAGCAACCTGAAGAGATAGTAAGTAGGTTCACAGAAAAATTACATTCATTTACACCTGCTGATCTTGTAATCTGTTATTGTGAAGGAGATTGTAGATTTTAAACTTTACCTTACTTCTCAGGCATGCAGAAAAGTCCAGGTGTTAATGGAAGAAAATGTGGAAGTGTGTGAATTCTTTCATCTGCTATCCAGACCCTTGAGGCAGTTTTTGCTTTAAAAAACCCTCCTCAAATCCCCCTTTAGCTCAGGAAGGGGGATTGCTGGAGAGTGTCCCTGAGGGGCTAGTTCCATGCTTATCTGAATGACAGATTCCTGGAGAATCGGGTACATGAATATCCACACTCCCTCTATGCAAGAGAACAGAAAGATAGGAGAGCTGACAGAATACAGGAGGACCTTTTTCATGGGATTATCTCAAAGTTCACTATCAAAACTATCTTCTTTTGAGGGTTTATTGGGGGTTTTGCTGTTGCTCCTTTTCATTATGCATGGGATTAAGAAGATTTTCTGTCAGTGTCAAAAATGAATAGATTTGCAGAGACTCTGAAGCCCACCAAACCTGAAGGTGCCACACATAAGGAGAGGCAGAGTTTCCTGAGCCTGGGTTGATGTGCTTGGATCAGGATTCTTCGACTGAAGTGAATAGCACTCCTGCAAGATAAATGTCTGTCCCTGTGTTTTCAAGAGGCACTCAGAGAAAAATAAAAATTCTTGACATGGCTTTCAAAGGATTGAAAGAACAGAAATAGAAATAGGAAATCATGCCCTCTGTGTGGAGGTGAGATACATCTCACCCCATTTCAGCTCTCTGAGGAGTAGGCACTGAATTTAAGACAGCCATGCCAGTACTCTCTAGTTTATGAAGAGGAGGGCACCTACAAAGGACAATTCGTCTTCTCCAAGGACAGATGTATATGAAGGATGAGGAGGAAGTCTGTCTTTCATCACAGACTACTGGGGGAGCCCAGATGATGAGCTAAGGCCAGATGCCTAACCTTCAGACAGCTGATGATAAAGGAGATGAATCTGTGACTTTATCAGAAGTTGAGAGGTGATTGTATGGCTGTGTGACCTGACAAACAAACTGGTTTCTGAAGAATATGTGCCATCAGTTGTTTTCAAAATTAAGCTATATTCTCTTCTGATAAGAAAACCCCATCAATATTTGATACTTAATTCACTGGACAGCCTTTGCATGAGTTTCTCCATTTTTTTTGGACAATTACTTTTCTGACAGCAGAACTGGAACATGTCTAGCCAAAATTCCTTACAAAGGATGAGAGAAGAGAGGATCATGAAAAGAGACAAGTTTGCTATTAAAGTACATGACACTAAATAACTGCTACTTTAAGGATGAGGGTGTTACGCCCTTGCTCTGATGTGTCAGCTTTTTTAAGTATTGCAGGAATAGAAATAATACAATCATAGGATATGCTGAGTTGGAAGGCACCCATCAGGATCATCAAATCCCACTCCTGGGACATGCATGGGACACCCCAGGAATCCCACCATGTGCCTGAGAGCGTTGTCCAAACACTTCTTGAACTCTGCCAGGCTTGGTGCAGTGATCATTGCCCTGGGTGGCCTGTTCCAGTGCCTGACCACCGTCCGGGTGAAGAACCTTTTCCTGATATCCAACATAAATCTCCCCTGATTCAGCTTTAGGCCAATCACTCAGGCCCTGTCACTGGTCATGAGAGTGAAGAGAGTGAGGTTGACCAGCACTTCGTGCAGTCATGGGAATGGATAATTGGGATCGAGGCTCTTGTTGACCTCAGGAAAGTACAAATGGCACAAAACAACATACCAAGCACTAGGGGGCTTTCTACCATAACCCTCATACAGTTTCAAAGCTAGATCTGAGAATCGTAGCATCATAGAATCAATGACTTGGATTGGAAGGGACCATAAAAACCACCTCATTACAGCCTCCCTTCTGTGGGCAGGGACTCATTTCACTAGACGATGTTGCTCAGAGCCCCTCTTCCAGGAATGGGGCAGCAACAACTTCTTTGGGCAGCCTGTTCCAGTGCCTCATCACTCTCACAATAAAGAATTTCTTTCCACTATTTAATCTAAACCTACTCCCTTTCAGTTTGGAGCCGTTCCCCCTTGTCCTGTCACTAAACACTCTTGTATATAGTCTCTCCCTGTCTTTCTTGCAGGTTGCCTTCAGGTACTGGAAGGCTGCACTTAGGTCACATTCTTTTTTCCAGGCTGAGTAATCCCAATTTTTTTAGCTTTTTCTCATAGGAGAGGTGCTTCATCCCTCTACTCATCTTGGTGGCTCCCTGTGAGTTTGCTCCAACAGGTTGATGTTGTTCCTGTGCTGGGCACTCCAGAGCTGGATGCTCCAGAAGAGAATGATACAGGCATCTCGAACTTCCTAAAGACCCCTTTTCTTGTTCATAGAGTCTAAGGATTCTCATATGCAGGCTGTTCACACCCTAAACCACCTGAACATCACACCTTGGAGCTTCTGTCCTGTTGGCTTCTTACATTAGCAGAGAACCTCTGAGTCATGAGCCATTCACATGAGGTATCCATGATGTATTTGCAACACCTTACCAGCCACAGGGCTCCCTGATAATGGCAGTACTGCTAGATAACATAAAAATACAGGAGCAAATGGATCAGGTATTGTTCTTCATGTTACTCTCATTAAATCATTCTTGACTCCCTTCAGCTTAGCGCATAAAGATTTGGGAACCTTTAGGACTTTTCTCCTTAGAATCATTCCCTTCCCATCAGCTTTTCAAATTTGTCTTTCTCTTTCATGTTCAAAGCTAACTGGTTTGCTGGATAGGCAAAAGTGCAGCCGTGCTCAGGTTCCTGAGCTGGCATGGCAGACCCTTGTTCTTAAGAGAAGGCCCTGAGCTTTGGACCAGCAAGAAGTGGAAGGTGACTGCTTGCAGCCTTCAGTCAAGTATCAGACTTCTCTGGATACAACCCTATGCTCCTATTTCTATCAGGTAGTTTTAAATGACCCACCTGCCACACAATGTTTTTTCAGGTACTTAATTTTTCCCAAATTTTCTATTGGAAAACTGCTTTCTGCTGTACTAAGACGCTTCTGATTTCCACTCCAGGGGATCAGGATGTCTGAAAATGAAGCACTTACGCATTTAACTTGCAGACAATGAAGTCTTTCACTGGGCCTACCTCTTTGCCTATAAATCTTGTCAGTGAAGGAGAGGAACTCGCTTGTCAGTATCTGAGCCATCTACAGCTACTTATGGGTAAATCCGGGCAGGTGTGGTGTAGTTTTGGGTTTCCTCCTGTAGGCCTGCAGCCATATTATTCTTTGCGGGAGACAGACAGGAAATTTATAGCCATGCAATTATTGAATCAGCTGCAATGACTCCTGGGGAAGCCTATATGTAAAGGAATCCCTACAGAAAAAGACAATTTCGTCTTGTTTTCATGCTAGTCATCTGTATTGATAATCAAAGCAATTATATCTACAGAAACATCCTGCCTATTAATTTACCTGGGAGTGTTTACATTTTCTTGCCTTCAGTGGAGAACATCAAAACTGTATTAAATCTGTTGATTCTTATTCATCTGCTCGACAAAGTAAATTCAATTTCTACAGAATATTTTCCATCAAACGTAATTAACCTCATTGTAAATAACTGGAACAGCTACAATCAGTTATCATAATTAACATATTTAATTCTATTCTTTCTCCAACTGGGGCAGCAAAAGCTGTTTGGTTCAAAGGACCAGGGCTATGACTTCATGAGACAATAAGCTTATTTATAACATTTTTAATACATGATCAAAAATTTTGCAATTATATGAAGTAAAGTACTGATGTAGTCTGTGTTTTGGGTTTACTCACTGTGCTGGTCACTTTGCTAATTTAAGTTTGTTCCAAAAAATGTGACTGGCTAACGTAATTCCAGGAGGTCAGCTATTGACTCTGCTCCTGCTGCTGGCATCCAAATGGAATTAGCTGCTTTATGATTGTATGTGCCTACCTGACCTCATTCATCCTGAAAATCCTTGTGTCACCTACCTGGACTGGACTGGACTGGAGGAGTCAGCCCGAGCCAGCACATCACTGTGGCAGCTCCCTGCACAGAGGGACAGTGAATCTAGCTGAAGACTTTTAATGGACAGTTTTGGCCTTTTCTTATAGATGCAGAACCCACAAAGGGAAAATATTTGTTGGTTTGGGTTTTTTTCATAAACGTATATTTCAGTAAATGTCTCTCAGAAAATTTTCTTTTCACATTCTGTAACTAAAAAAAAAAAAGAGGCTTTTAGAATAAATAACTTCTGGACTAGAATTTCAGCTAGTAAAACAGATGGTGAAAAATTAGCATTGTAATCACATTACACACTTTTGATATTTTCAGAACATTTCCATTTTCCCAATTTGCATTTGTTTACTGGTATTAAAAGTTGGAGATTTACTCTTTGCATCCTGATCTGTGAAAGGGCTCCTTGATTTGTTTGTTTATCTTTTTTGAAAAGTCTAAATCTTACAGTTTGGGGAAAACAGCTTCACCCTGAGCATAACACTCCCCATCGACTTTAAAAGCCTGTCAAACATCTTTCTGTAGATCTGATTTATTGAAGGCATGGCAAAGGTGGACAGCACAACTCTATGCTTACTTGACCAATTCAAAGGGGGTGTTTATGGGCAGACACTGTGGCCTAGAGGATGTTATCTCTTTCCCACCCCCTGCCAGGATGGAATCTGACACTTCTCACTTCGTTGATGTTTTCTTCTCCCTTGCCCCTGGCTGTGGCTAAGTGATTGTTTATGGCAGATACTTTAAATCATTATCACCTCGTGGGCCTTTGAGCACAGCTACATAATCTGCTGTTGCATCAAGGAAACTCTTCTCTCAGTACAAAACAAGGCCAAATGTTTATCCGGTGAGATGATAGTCAAAGTGTCTCCTCTAATATTTAAAAACAAACAGCAGTGTCCCTGCTCTGTCGCAATGAGCATCTGCTGGCTGAAGCTGAGCAGGATTCCTGACACTCTGCAGTGTGTGCCACAGGGCTCCTTGGATAGCTATTTGATGTTTGTTTTTAAAACATTAATAAATATTCAGGAAACTTGGAGGATGGTTGAATATATGAATAAGCTCCCCAAAATATGGTTTGTTTATAGCACTGCCTTAGCACTTAGAACCCTGGTTTGCAGTGTGGTGGTGCCGTCACACCAAGGAAAGATTTGCCGTATGCAGCAGTGACTCCAGCAGACAGCTGGGCAGGGCAGAAGGTGCTGGGAGCACCAGGAAGGCCATGACCTCTCTGCCCAACTTGGGAAACCAAAGCTTGTTGTTGCTCCCCGGGGGAAGATAGGAATACGAGTGCTGTGATTAGTGATTATCAGCCAACCATATCCTGGGCTGCATCAATAGATGTTGTTCTCCCCCTCTAGTCTGTTTTTGTGAGATCTCACCTGAAACAGTGTCCCCAGTACAAGACAGGCATGAAACTGCTGGAGTGAGTCCAAAGGAGGCCACAAAGGTGCTCAGAGGGCTGGAGCACCTCTCCTGTGAAGACAGGCTGAGAGAGCTGGGGCTGTTCAGCCTGGAAAAGGGAACTTAGGCATCTTGCAGTGCCTAAAGGGGCTACAAGAGAGCTGGAAAAGGACTTTTTACAAGAGCTTGTAGTGATAGGACAAGGGGTAGTGACTTTAAACTGAAAGAGGGTAGGTTTAAATAGATATACTGCAGAAATTCATCACTGTGAGGATGTTAAGACAATGGCACAGGTTGCCCAAAGTGACTGCCCCATCCCTGGAAGTGTTCAAAGCCAGGCTGGATGGGGCTTTGAGCACCCTGGTTTGCTGGAAGGTGTTCCTTCCTGTGGCAAGGGGGTTAGAACAACATGGTCCGTAAGATCCCTTCCAACTCAAACCATTCTATGAATGATCTTATTAAAACAGCCTCTCCCCGAATCCCAGTGACTACAGTTATTATTTCCCAACTCCCTGGGAAAAAGTGTTCCTCTGGAGTGGCTTCCACGAACACACCCTGGCTCTTGCCTCCTTGATTGTGCCTCTCACCCTCTTAGCTCTCATCCCCAGGGCAGCAATATTCAGCTTTTTTAAGGGGTTGAAAGACCTTCAACAGGGAAAGTCAACTGCCATAGCAAACCTCACAGCTCACTAAGGGTTTCTAGTGGTTTTCAAGTAGTTTGCTGGCAGAGGAGAGTTCAAAGGAAGCAGTGGAAGGATCCCTGTCAGTCGGCTGGGACTGACATACCTCCTCTTACTGAGGCCAGGGGTATATTCTGGGAAGCTTCTATTTGAAAAGGAGTTTGAAAACAAAAATGTCACCTACTGAAAGAGCTCAAGTGGGTGTTGAATATTTTCTGAATGGAAACTGGCCAAAATTTCCAAGTCTTAGGAGTTTTAGATCACTTGTTACTAGGTGAATGAGAAAAACACTGTCAAATATTACTGTTTAAAACCCTAAAATGAGAGTTTGTTTTAGAATCCAGTGGAATTCTGTATTGGAATTGAAGTTTAATGATTTGCTTGATAAGGAGCTAGTGTTAGTGTAGGAGTCAATGTATAGGCTTAAATTCTGGTTCAAATTAAGTTCCTCAGGGCTTTGGCACTGACCAGACCTTTTTGGAGCCTATTTTTAAGGAAGTGAATAGAGAGAGAAGAGAGGAATAGGGGACAGTGATTAGGAAAGAAATAAGCAGGTTTCATGGATATTGCCATTCTTCAAAGGGAAGTTTGTCCAAAAACATTAACATCAACAGAAATGTAATGGGTTTACATTTTTGGTTAACCATACAACACAGCTGTTACTTCACTGTTCAATATATTGCAGGTTTAGTGCATGAAATCACTCTGACATCCAAACTGATCCAAAACATGGTAGCAGGAATAAACACAACTAAATAAAGAAGTCCTGGTTGTGGCTTTGAAAAATTCCTACTGTTGCACTGCATTGAAAATGTCCAGAGTTGTCAGCACAGCCAAAGCTGACTCTCAGCATGAGTGCCTAGGAAATGTTTTAAACAGCTAAAGGAGCTGCAGTTGCAGTTCAAGCCAGAGACACAGTAGTTGTTTTGTCCTTTCTATTATATTACCCCCTTCACAGTAATTGCCTGACAAAGGCAGTAGTGGGGAACGGCACAGGAACATTTTTGTTGACTTTGCCCCTGTGAGCAGGAATTAAATGAAAACCTCTCTGTGCATAGGAGCAGTTAAAAGGTAGCATTGTTTTCTGGCTTGGGATATCAAGGACCAGACATGGACTATAATGACCTAATGAGATTTACATTTTCAACATTCAAAGAGAGCTTGGGTCTGGCCCTTTCCTTGTTCCTTTGGCTTTGCATTTAATAACCATATTGAATATGTTACCTTTGCACTCAGGTCTTTCAGTCAAAATATTCCTTCTGTGGTAGTGACATCTCCAAAACCTAACCCAGCAAGTTAAGCCTGAAAGGTCATTTAATCACCCACCTCCAAAACTTCGTAAATTGGACCTGAGCAATCACATTTTCTCTCTTTCAGCTGACTGATTTATTCCTGGATAGATTTCATTCTCCTTGCTTTGCACAAACTTCCTAAGCATTACTCTGTGTATTTATTTCTCATGCTTCATAAATAAACTATTCTCTGCCTTACTGTAGTCTCTGACACAGATTCACATAAGCCTTCTATTTGCCCTGTATTTTTCTTTCTGTCCAATCTGATCATTATATACCCAATCTTGCTTTCTCCTTCCACTGCCTCAAAATCTTGTATAGTCCATTCCTTTTTGTTTTGCTTTTCTTACTTCTCCCTTTAATGACCTCAGAATATGAACAACTTCCTTAAAGTGGATCGCTCATACTTACCCTTTTACCTCAGCAATTCCAGATTGGATAGTCAGTATGGAGTTATTTTTTCTAAAATCTCCCTTTTGAAATTCTAATGCCAGTTTGAACTTCAGTGTTTCTAAGGAGGTAGAAGTAGTGATTCCTCCTGCTATCTCTCATGCTTGCTTTTCTCCACAGTTGTTGGAAGCTTCACTTCTCCATGTTCACATTCTTGGAGAAATTTGAATTTGTCTTCTCCTTGTCTCCGATACTTCCACTTTTCCAGTAATTTTTATCATCTTCTTGCCCAATATTGTCAAACTTCATCTGTCTTCAAAATTCTGTTGTTCAGCTGTTAATCAACCACACACTGTGTTATCTCTTGCTTAAATTAATGTAGGCTTTAGCTTTTCAGTTTTTCTGAAGGTGTAGATACTATATTTGTCCATACCTTGCTTGCAGTATCTCCTGAGGATCAAAATACTTTTCTCTATTAGAGTGTCAGTCACTGTCTTGTTCTTGTCCAATTTATTTTTTAATTCCAGTGTCTGAACAAAAATGTTTCAAGAATCACACAATAGCAATTTTTTAGAGCTTTTCTTACCCCTATGCTTTTCCCTCTGGGTATTGAAAGTATACGAAAAAGGCTGATTCCAGACTGAGGAGAGATGATGTTACAACTTGTTCTTTGATATATAAGCCAGAGTTATGTAGAGCTTGAAACATCCTGAGTCAAATATTAAATACTTGAAACAAAGCAAGAGATTTAGAACACTATTTTTTGCCAGCAACTCCAGTTTGAGAATTTTCTTCCATAAACTCTTCAGGCTATGATTCCTTAATGTTGATATGTTCTGTGAAACCTGCTCTACTCTTCAAAATACTGGAGCGCTCAAATGGCAAGAAATTAGGATCTGGATATCTGAACTACTAGAAGACAGAGTCCTTTCTTTTCCTTAGTTCAATACTCCTCAGTATGACAGAGGATTTTTAGTGTAAAGTGTCTTTCAGATTACCTTGACCATGGAATTATAGGGAGCCACTTGGTCTAGAGGTGTCAAAATTAATTAACCCAAAAGGATTATGATTTTAATAACTTTTTTTTTTCTAAATTTGGCCATGCTTTTGGAGTGACAAGAACACATTGTATACAGTGATTGATTTTCAAAACTCACACAGCTAATTCCATCTAATGTGACTGAGAAACAATCTGACTTTGGCAGCATTTTTTTTTAGTGCATACCCTGATCTATGAAAATATAAAAGAACCAGAGGAAGAATGTTGAATGGAGTTATTGGCATTTTTATCCTGCTCTTGGAGATCTAGAAGAGATTTGTTTGTATATTTGTTTTGGTTTGTTTTATTTCCCTGCTTAAGTAACATTATTTAACTGTAATAAGGGGGGAAAGGACAATTAGAGAGAGAAAAGAGGAACCCTCATTTGTAGATTAAGACCCCAAAGACATTATTAATACAAATTCAGTTTCCAGCATGGCAAAAACTATGCACAAACCATGAAACCCTGTAGTTAACAAGAAGGATTTACAGAAATGTATCCTCATTGGAACTTGGACTCTTACATGGCGAATACTTGAGAGTTTTAATTGCCTTAAGGAGGGAGTTCTGCTGTTCTCAAACTCTTATTTGAAATATGAATTGTTGTGAGTAGGAGGAAAGGATTATCCTTTCAATTCTACCTTCTAGCGTGATGAGCATTTCTTTTCCACTGACTGTAGTCACAGCTACTTGTTAAAAGACTTTAATACACAGTGCAATGGAAAGGAACATCAGCTATGCATCTCTGGAGAACACTGTTCATACTGTCTTAGATCATAACCCAAAATGAGCTGTTGATCTCACCAGTTCTGATTTGTTTGCAGTATAAAACCACCACATGGTTTGGCACAGAAAGAATTCCCTGTCCAGGGAAAGCTGTGGCTTTTGAAGGGTGTAGCAGGTTTAGTTTATAATTAACACAAGGAATACACGAATGGCAAGGTTGTTTAATCACTGAACTAATTTGCACATGGAAGAAATATGTTACTTGTGTTTTCTACCACCAGATAACTTCCTGGCTTGATTATTTTCTCCTTCTCTTTAAATTCTGTGATCCTTTCTGATGAAGGCTTTCTTATTTCCTACCAGTATTGTGGAAACAGTCTAGTCAGAGTATCTATGAGTTCATTGTCTAGTTGTTTGCATAATTTAGTAATAGACACAGCTGACACTGTTTTAGCTGATCAAATCAAATTAAACCTTCCTCTCTCAGCAAACAAACCTGACCTGACAGACAATAACACCTTGATCTGTTGCATGGCCTCTCATTATTTTCTGAAATGAATGTTAAATGAATAGGATGTTGAAAAAGGGTTGTTTTGGCTTTTGTACACATGAAACTTGATTCTGCCCTGAACTGTTGCATGCTAATTAACTCTTTGCTATTGGAAGTCAACACACAATTACATCTTCTATGTCAGTGTTCAAATTTTGAGGAGGAAGTATTCAATTAGCATTGTCAAATGAAAATGTAGACACTCGCTATATAGAAGGAACCTTTTGTTGATTTAGAGTCAAGCGGTGTCAAAGGCACAGCAGGAAATTGCCATTAGCCAATCTGGATTTTCTCAACATGCATAATCATCAGCTTCTGAAGGAGAGCAATTTAGGTAGCAAGTCAATCACATCTGTAACTTTGGCCAACCCATCTATGGCATGCATCCACAGATGGGATGAAGATTGCTTGCACATTCCAGCTCCTGGGACCTACTGCTTGACTCTTTTCTTTATCAGATGTGCCAAACACCATTGGGAGACTGTTGTTATTTTGGAGGCAAGAGATTACTGGCTTATCTTTAAAGTTAAACCAGCTGTTTCATTTTATACAGCCTGTATTGCAAATATTCAAGGTCGCATTTGGTAATTGATATTTATTGCCATGTTCAGGAGATGCTGAAAATTGTTAAAAATTGGGATTAACGTTTGAGTGGAAAACTAAGTCATATGGAATGTTTTTAAGCAAATTTAGAAAGAAGTGCTGAGTATGAGTCCACAATTCATTTCCAAAAACAGTCAGTATTGGAGCCATGTGTCATGTTGATCCCATTTTTCCACCATATTAAGTGATGCTCTGTGCTGTGGTTGCACGCAATCGTTAGCTCTGACTGACATTGTGCAGCAGCTGTACCATGGGGGAGGAATGGACCAAATGTCCCCCTCACTCAGCTGTATGGAAATTTAGCTCACAGATGTCTACTTCATAGAAAAACCTTACAGAACTTAATGGAATGAAAATTTTAGATGACGGTGCTGAGGGTGGACTGTGCCCTTGTTTATTAGAAACTGCAGTTATATTAGTTTTAACTGAAAAATTATTTGGCTCAACACTGAAATGTACAATAAAGATTCATTTGGTTTCTCATGGAGATTCAGGTTAGTTGCAAACTCAAGGATTAGAATTAAACAAATTAATTAGTTAAACACAGGCTGATACAATTTATTTTCCTATTTTTACTTTTTCCTTCATTTTCCTTTGTATGTATGCGAATGATTCAGCTTAGATATAGCTTCACTAACTTTTAAATTTAATTGAATGATTGGAGAAAATAGTATAAATAGTAAATACTTTGTTTAAAAATGTACTTTATCTGGAGGGGGAACTTTGCTGAAAATTAGTAGATAAGTATGGGTAGCAATAAATATCATGAGGTACATGTTAACTTAAAACAGCACCCTTTGTGTATTTATTGCCTAAAGAAGGCACATCAAGAGATAAAGCTAAATATTCCTTTAGGCTGTAGATAAAGAGTACCATAAAAGATTGAGTAAGCTCCTTGCAATCAAATGCCTTAGAGAGGTTCAGCAAGGCTGCCAAATAAATTCCCTGATCTTAACCTGATTTTCGGGGGTTTTTTTCCTTTTTTTTTTTTTTTTTTTTGGATGAATTTGCCTTTACATTGGTTTGAATAACTGCTGAATCCAAAGCCAGGCTAATTTTGGCAAGAAATTCCAGAAATGCTGAAAGGATTAATATATAGAGTGATAGAATCATAACTCAGCTGACAGATGGAACCAATTCTGGTATGCTGGTCTGTACTTGTCCATTGCAAAATCATCCCTGGCTCAAAAAAGTAATTCAAATCATGGAGTACTTTTCAGTTGGCACAAAACACAAGGCCATGTGTTCTTACCTTGAATAGCCATGAAAATTTTGTTTAAACTCTTGGAAGTTGCTGTTGAGTTATAAGTTAGGTTCAGCCTGCTCCTGGTGATGCAGTTGCAAATCCATGATGACAGAATAACTGATGGCATGTCACACCACTGATGAGATAATGTCATTACTGATCTACATTTTAATAACAAAGCAAACACCATGATTACTCCTCTACTGGAGAGCTAATCTCCCACTTCTGAAAGAGTAATAAATATCTTGCCTTAGAGGATAAAACACACAAAAAGTAAATAATTTTAAAGGAAGTTGAAGCCATAGTTTCCAAGTTTTATGTTATGAAACCTTTTGTTATGGTAGAAACAGTCAGCAGTTTTCCTAATTGGTAGAAATACAGCTATGTTTGCAGTACAGCAGAAAACTGGTTATTTGACTTTAATAACGTTAAAAGAAGATTTTACTAGTTATTAAGCGGGTGTAACCTCTTTTGCAGATGAAGTCAGAATACTAATACAGATGTATTAGTACACTTAAAAAGTCCCAAACTCTAATAGTCTGTTCTGTGGAAAAGTTCAGTATTCATAAGAAGTTTTATTCTACATCTGAACAAAACCCAGAAAGTCTGAAGTTTCTCCTGGAAAACAAAATTCCTAAAATTTTTACCAAAGATTCTGACATTGGAGGTTTAGCTGCTACCCTGACTCAGGAAGATCCTGATAGTGCTGAAGGAAGTAAGTATTGGTAGCATGGAGAAGAAAGATTTCCCTGCATCTGGATAAGAGGCCCAGAAGACTAAGACAGCCAGAGAGCTGTCCCCCAATTACAAATCTATGACAGACTTGGAAAGTTTTCCATCCATCTGCACAGCAAGATAGTTGCGGAGTATAAGGTCTTGTGAATCAAGAAGTACCTGAGCAAGTAGCCTTAGAACCAGGAAAATATTCTACTAGTAAATTATCTGGCAAGTGTGATCCACTTATCATCAGGTTTTAGGTCATCTGTGCTTCTGATCCAAGTCCCCTGTGACCAAAGAAAAAAATGGAGATGGATAGATAGATTCATAGTATATAAATAAAGATTCATAGACATCAATGTGATCTCCTGGGAAGAAAAAGGCTCTGCAGGAATCCAAATGGAAAAGCTTTCTTATTCAGACCTTTTCTCTTCTTTTGTTTCCTTCGGTCATCCTAGCTGAGAACAAACCTTTAGAACTGAAGTTATGAATTTTTAATTTTTCTCTCTGCTGATGAAAATAAATAAAATTTATTGACTTTAGTATCACATGGAATGTATACAAAAGGAGACAGGACAAAGAAATAATTCAAAGGCTTCTTACTTGCTCAGGTGCTATTAAGTAGGGCTTGAGAATTAGAATGTGGCAGTGCTTTGCATACTGATTTTTACAATGTGTTTGTTTAAAGGATGATAAATGGTTTTCTGGCTATTTGTAGCAATGAGCTGGAGATTTCTACATCTGATAAAGTTCACCTCTCCCTCGTGTGAATAAGTAGTGCTGTAATTTTTTTTTTAATTTATAAAAAAATAGAAATTTATATTAATGTGCATTTAAACCCTGGGGTTTTTTTTCTTTATCTTTTTTTTTTTGTTTTGTTTTTTTTTGTTTTTTTTTTGTTTGGTTTTGTTTTGTTTTGTTTTGTTTTGTTTTGTTTTTGTTGTTGTTGTTGTTGTTGTTGTGATGGAAAAGTAAGTGTCCAGAGAGTACAATTATCACTACAACTGACTGAATGCTTTATCTGTATTGTTTATGGATTAGGCACCTTGACCGTTGACTCTTTCTGATCTTGGCTAGATTTTCTTCTCCTAGAGAAAAGGGAACATTTTTTTCTGAAAACTCCTGTACAACTAAAAATATTTGTCAGGTTACTTTAGAACTTTTTCCAATTATTAGAAAGAATATGAAGAAAAGGTAATACACAGAGGCTAAGGAGCCAGAGCTGGAATACTAGAGGAACAGCTTTGGTAGAGATGGTAACAGATTTGTCATTCTTGGCTGTGCTGAGTGATTTCATTGCTGAGAAATTAACACCCTCCTGAAGTTTAGCCTGAAAATACATGTGAAAAAGAAAACCTAAATATACTGTGGCCTTACTGCGACTTTGGACATTATGAATTCTGTTATTGAATTACACTTTGAAAATTTATTTTATTTTTTATTAGGCCTTCAGAATTTCAGACTGTGTGACATTCCACTCAAACCAACCAAAAAATATATCACCAGCTGGCTCTTTGTCTTTGTTACGCCCAAGTTAAAAATGCCTTTCTCTTCACTGACACAATGCCACAAGCCATGAAATAAGTTTCCTTCCCCAGATTCTTGGTGCAATTTGCAAGAATGCAATTAGATCTTGGTGAGCTCAAAGATGCAAAATACCGTGTTCAGAGGCTCATTGATTTTAAGAGAGGTACACGTTATGAAATGTGTCCTTCAGCTCTTCTAAATTGTCTGCAAAATGGTTAAGAATACTAGTCTAACCTCCTAGTTGTTCTAATGTCTCCATTTCTCCCATTATTATCCTGTTTGTAATGATTCTGGTTATAGGCTTGTTAAAATTGACTCAGGTGAAGACTGGTTCCAAAAGCCTCCTGAATTTGAGCACTCATTGAGACTCCAGCCCTCAAAGGCACTGCCCACCCCAATGGCTTCTTGAGGCACCAGGAAGAAACTATTGCACACGCTGTCAGCAAAGACACGCCTGAAGCTCTCCATCAGCTCAGCTGTCACTGAGCAACCTCTCTGCAGGTCCTCAACAGGCCCCTGTGTCCGATCCACTAAAAGGATCCCTTGCTTATTCCCAACATCAGGGGTGTCATCTTTGTCTCCAAGTCCACCATCTTCTTTACCACCACCTTCTTCCTTGCCACCATTTCTGATTGCTCTGTCAGTGGCAGCCACATTTCCACCTTCTTCTTCTTTTCCGTCTTCATTCTTTTCTCCCTTCATATTCTCAACAGTGTGTTTCTCCTCTTTGTTTCCGTCATTGTGTTCTTTGTTTCCACTGCCACTCTTTTCTTCCTCAGCTGCAGCAAAACAATGATGTTATTCTGCATTCCCACCATCACTGCTGTCTTCCTGTCCTGTCCAATCCCTGCTTCTTTGTTCAATGGCATCATTGCTTTCCTGCACCTTCACATCCTTGTTGTCTTCCTTTCCTTCTGCATTATATTCACCTTTATTTACTTCATCATTGTTGCTTGACTTCATATTATTGCCATTGCTGGCTTTTTCTTCATTTCCATCTCCTTCTTCCTTTCCAGCACCATGGTCTTGCATCACCTTCACATCCTTGTTTGCTCCTTTATCTTCTTCCTCATGGTCTTCTGTATTTCCAGCAATATTGCCTGGTTCTTCTTGATTTCTTTCAGCAGTGTTGTCTCCTGGTATATGTCCATCACTCTGCCCTTCATCTTTCTTTATGCCATGGCCATCTTCATTTTGAAGTTCATGGTGTTCCTTCACATTCATGTCATCATTTGCAGCCACAGAACTGCTTTCTCCTTCATTAGCAATGCCAATGTCATCTGCCTCTGCAGTCATGTAATGACTTCCTCTGTCTTCCTTTAAGTAGTGCCTTGCTGTTCTTTTCCTTTCACTTCACCCAAGGTCTTGCAGGAACTCTGGTCTTTGCCACTGCTGTTGGCTACAACGCTCCCTCTCCTGTGGCTCAACCACAGGCCCAAGAGGAGCAGGACTCCAGCAAGAGCCCAGAATGGCCACTGCTGCAGGGCACCAAAGAGCAGGGAACCTCAGCCCTCGTCCTGCTGCCCGTGCTCCAGCTCCTGCAGCAGCCGAGCCATCTCAAGCTCCAGCAGCTCCTGACGCTCCTCCACGTGCTAGTGCGTGGCCTCATCCAGCCCATCCCCAGCTGGCCAGGGGTACTCGATCAGGCTTTGCACAAGCACAAAAAGTAGCACCAAGACAGCCATGGTCTGCAGGAGGACACACAGAAGGGATTCAGTGGGGCCGGAATGGAGGCAGCCAGCGAGGGGCAGGAGGCATAGGGATGTGGGGCAGGAAGGACAGGGCCCCCAGCAGCTGGCAGGAGGCACAGGGATGTGGGGCAGGAAGGACAGGGCCCCTGGCAGCTGGCAGGAGGCACAGGGATGTGGGGCAGGAAGGACAGGGCCCCCGGCAGCTGGCAGGAGGCACAGGGATGTGGGGCAGGAAGGACAGGGCCCCCGGCAGCTGGCAGGAGGCACAGGGATGTGGGGCAGGAAGGACAGGGTCCTGGCAGCTGGCAGGAGGCAAGGCCTGCAGCGCTGCCCCAGCAAGCACCGCGCCATGAGCAAGGCGCTCCCGCCATGGCTGGGCCCTGCTGCAGGGGCAGAGCACACGCTCCAAGCACCAGCACCTTTGCCCCAGCCCTGCTCCAGCCCTGCCTCCCCACTGCCTGGGCACTTCCCGCTTGCCCAGGCTCTGCTGGGGCACTCGCTGGGGCCTTTTAGATCTGCCCCCATTTTGACACGGCCCCTGTGCTGTCACAGGCCCCAGAGCGCATCACAGGCCTGCCCTGCCTGCCATCCTCACCCCAGCTCAGGGAACTCATCATGGCCCCGGGCACCCAAAGCATCAAGAGACACACAGTGCAGACCCATCCTTCGGGAAACTGGGAAACCCAGAGCTTCCCTTTACAAAGCAGGAACAAGTGCCCCACACACAACCCTTGACAAATGTAAGTTTGGGTGGCATGACCCATGGAAGGTGTTAGCTTTTACTGATTATTGCAGGTAGATGTTCTTCATTATTAACATTTATATTTAGTACTTTGGGAGCAGCATGTCATACAGACATGTTTAGTTACAGATTTAGTGAGAAATTAAGACATTGTGATGTCATCCAATCTTAAGGCCTACACTTCCTTACATGAGCACTGTCTTGCCTCACTGTCCTTCATCTTCGTGAAGACAAATTTTCTGGGTTTCTCTCTTGAATTAGGAACACTTTCATAGATCTGTTTATTGACTAACAGCAACATCACAGAGGAGCGACGTTTGGTTTGCTCAGTAGCATTAATAAGACTCAGTCCCAAGCAAACAACTTCTTACATTTGAGGTGGCTGATCAATAGCCTGGCTGAAGAATGGACAAGCCACTGTAATCAAGAAATACAAGTTTGAAAAAGGAAAAAGAAATGTCCTTGAAACACAGAACTTCTGAAGCTTAGCTCTCTCCCCTTTAATGTACTCTTCCCTAACACCAAATAAAGATATGCTTTTCCTGATACTTTCTGCAACTGGCTTCTCTCTTGAATGACAGCTCTTCCAAGAGAAACTCTGTTTTTTACAGGATGTAGACATGTCTGCATTTAGACACCATCCTCAGTATAAACCTCCTCCCTTGCTTTTTTCTGATTGGAGATGGTTGGTACCAGACACAATGAAGCTGTTTATTGGGAAGGGTTTCTCTGATGCTGATCACAGCCCAGCAGGAGGTTTTTGCTCCCTTGGGCTTCCCAAATTCTTCTCAGATGTTCTCTGAAATCTCTGCTGGAGCAGAAAATTTCTGAGTAACATCTTTCTCTTCACCACCCATGACACGAGAGCTGACTGTATTCAGAAAACACAGTTTTCTGAACCATCCCATACAATAATAATCACTGATTTATAAATTCTGTCATTTAGATGAGGTCCCTGTTGAACAGCTCCATGTCCCAAGTGGTACCTAGCAGGCAGAGAAGAAGAGGAAAACAGGATCACAACAGCCACTGATCAGCCACTCAAAGGCCATGAAAAACCAGGAGAGAGTCATGAATTTCTCAGGTTACTGTGTTTCAGCAACCCATATCACTCTGCTCCTTTTAAATCTCTTCTGATGACAAGTTTCCAGTCCTATCACAGTTCTTGCCTTTGGGACACGAGTAACTAAGATGCAGAATGGGAGGGAAAATATCTTCTGAGCTCCAGGCACCTGGGCATCATGCAGACGGGAGAAAACCTCTGCCCTAGTCAGAGGGAGGTGCTTTATAAACTCACCCACAGCTAAACTGTTCAGAAAGACCACATTATTAGATCCAGAGTGGTAAAGAGCTTATGAATTTGCTGACCCTGGGAAACAGGCAGCTTTAAATGAACTCTGCAAATCACACTCTCTCTCCTTAGAACTTCAGGCTGAGATGCCTATCACCAACTACAGAAAAAAGTAATTTCATTCATGATCTGGTCAACCATTTCTCACCCTCTTGTCCCTCTCAATCTACCAGCCAGTCAAACAAAGAAAAAGCAAGGGACCCATGGTAGGATTCTGCTGGAAATATTGACAAAGTCCTCTTGGACAGCATAATTTGAAGGACCTGTGGTCAGCTCACTGACTGTGAATCACTTTTATTGCTACACTTAGCCTACGAGCTCAGCTCAGCTCAGCTCAGCAGCCTCCCAGATACCTTTAGCTGCATAGGCACACGAAAGCACAGTCAGAAAGGTGTGAACCTTATGAAGGAAACAGACACAGAGAATGAAGTGTGGAGATTAGTCCACACTCTGAGGAACAGGCAACACCAACAAAACACTCTGGCAATAGCTTGTGCCTAGAGGCTGCCAACCTTCACATCCCCCTCAGGGGTCTGGGGCTTGTGTTGACTTGCACAAAGGAACCCACTCCACCGTGCAGCACTGGGCTCCTTCTTTCCAGCCTCGATGGAGACAAGTCCTGCATTTTGCAAGCATGTCCAGGTGTTCAGAATGGAACATGCTGATCCTATTCAGCACCTTAAGGGACGCAGTTCTTCCTTTCTCAAAATATGCTTTGTGAAACTATAGGCAGTGCTATCCCCACCTTTCCAAACAAATGACCCTCATTATATGGCACTTGCCTTCAAAATAGTGCCACTCCTTCATTTCAGACTTTGCTTGCCTCAGAAGGATGCACAAATGGTTGGAGTAGTTGCAAGCACCTGCACCTGCAATTTTCAACTAACTGCATTTTCAGAAAGGCCTTTGATAACAGGCCATTCTCTAGACATGAACATGGTACCCTGAGGCAGACAGACAACTTTGCTACTTCTTATAGCTCAGATCTCTTTGGCCGGAGACACAGGCCTTGAGATAAAATTGCGAAAAAAAAAATCAGAGAATGTATTTTTACCAAATGATACTATGTTCAATCCATTGTGGGGTCTGATTCAGTTAAGAGCAGGGTCGCATATAGCTGAAAAACAGGTTTGTAAAGGAAAGGTTTCCAGACAGCACTTTATAAGAATGATAACAGGCACCACTATGTTGAAGGCACAGATATGAGCCCAGTGAAGAATGGTTTTCTTTCACTGTAGTCACATGTAATTTAAAACCAGCTCCTTAATTTCTTTCTTGTGTCAGATTCATTGTGATTTTTCCTTCTAGGGAAATGTAAATCATTGCTTTATATTTATGTTTCTCATGAACTTGTAGTTACTTTGTAGCCATTTTTACTCTCAAGTTAGATTCCTAAATCATCAAAATGATGAAGGACAGCACGATTTCAGCTGAAGAGAGTGATGCTAAAAATCAAAAAGCTTGGCTTGTTTTTTCTATCCACATCCATTACTATTTTGCCGAATGCAGGTTATTGTGATTTGACTGGTACCCACAGATTTTACTGGTCAGCCTAATTATACTTTTTTTCTTTGGTTCTGGCAAGAAACCAACTCATTCTAATTCTTAATGACAATACCTTTCATCTTCATTTATGTCTTCTAAGTTATGAGCAGAAAACAAATTGTCAGTGAAAAATCTTATTTTACTCACCTCACAATCTTCTTTTTTCCCCCTTTATCTCTTCCTCAGTACAACAGATTCAGTTTATTTAGTTCAGTAGTCCTGGAAACAATGATAAAAATTGTCTTAACAGTTCTGATAGCTATCAGTTGTTCAGCAGACATTACAAGACTGTCTTATCTCCTAATTACTCAGGAAGGGACAAGTTGCACTTTCAGGGCTTTTCTGAAATGTAGTGAATTTCTATTTTACTTGTACATCCATCTTTTGCTCCTAGAGAGGCAAGAAGATGGTAGAAAAATCTTCTATGGAAACCACTATGCAGCTTCCTGACCAACAGTTTTTGAAGTCTCTGCTCCTGAAATCTGATTTTGTCAAGGGTAAATACAAGCACCTACAGAGCTGCAATGAAGCCAGTGATGGTCTCCTTGAGTCTGTTCATTGTATTAGATGATGGCAATGGGAGAGCTAAAATAAAATGCGTTTAAATCCAGAATATAAAATCAGCATATGAAAGGAAAAGACCTGGGAGATTTAAGAGTCTGTAGGAACAAAACCTGATGGCAAGTTTGTTTCATCACTCTCAAAACCTTTAAGAAAATTTTAAAAATTGTTCTCATGAGGTGATAGGAAGGTGAAGGTTTAAATGTGTGAAGAGAGAGGAGGAGGTGTAAGGGATGGTATGAGTTTGCTGGATTGAGTGGTTTGGCTACTAAGAAGCTGTGTTGAGTGATGAGGAAGGGAGAAGGAAAAATTGTGAATTCCATTCTAGCCAATATTAAGGAGAAGCATTACATGAACAGCTCATTCTCATGCTGTTTGATTCCTCCCTGCTGAATGTAAGGGCAGTAAATACTTTGGGGTTTTCTGGAGAGAATGCGCTGAAAATTTTTGTTCCAGGAACTGTTCCATTCTTCTATCAGTGATGTTGTGTGCTGCATGTAAACAGTTGCCAGGAGGGGCAAAGTGATAAGGAAAGGTTTAATTTACCGATGAAAATATTCCACAATTAAGGCTTAAAGAAATCCAGGTCTGAGACGTTATTTTGAACTAATGCCAGCGTGTTTCCTTCTTCATAGAGTGAGAAGAGCCACCTTGTTGCTGTGCTCCCATATTTTCAGCTTTTGGGATAGAAAACTGCTCTAGCAGGATTTAAAATAGCCTCTACTAAACCTCAGTAAGGTGGACTTCTGTCCTGCTATTTCTGAACAGCCTCTTCTTATGAGGAAAGGTTTTTCTCTGAAATGAGATCCAGGGAACTTCCAGGGAATACTGGAGATGGAAATGAAAGAAGGCTGTGGTACAATAGGGAAAAAGAATTAATTTTCTCTATTCTTTATGCTCAGATCTTTCTGAACAAATGTATGTGCATCCAGAAGCAGCCAAATCAATAATTTGGTCTTGACTTCTCCCTTCCTCCTTACTTGAATAAAATGTACAGCAACAAGCATGAGGGAGGCCAGGAAATGTGTAATAGTAACAGTGTAAATAGATGTAATAAATGTGTAACAGATGTAATAGTGAGTTGCTGTCATGGTTCCTATCCCTTGCAAGAGGGTGGCATAATAGTATCTGAATGCCTCTGATGGTTGAGTTCAATTGTCAGCATGGCTATCTTAGCCTTATGACACTAACAATTATTAAGGATGGGTACCCACATTGTCACAATGTCCCTTTCTCAGTGATTCTTCCTGCAGAGGAGTGTGACTAAGTCAGCCTGAACATTTTTCTCTGCATTTACATACATGAAATACAAATAAAATGGAGCAGATGCAGCCTTTATCTGTCTGTCTTTATGAGATTTGACCTGTGATTCATAAGAGGTGGTCCTCACTTTCCAGACTCCCCCTCTTCCTGAAGGCTTCCTTCTCAGATTTGTTTGATCACTGAATGCATTTTCCAGATATGCTTTTTTACTTTTTTTTCCCTCTCCCCTCTCCTTCCTCATTTCTGAAATGAAGCAATACGGGGGAAGAAATAGACTGTAAAAGAAGCACAAAAGCAGAGATTTGCTGAATGACAACAGCAAATTCAAGGAGCCTTCAGGTAAGAATGGAGCAATTGGACAACAAAATATCGTATGACTTCAGGACATGATGTGACAAGCATTCATATGACCTTCAATTACACATGTTCAAATACTACTCTGTCTTCAACCTTCATTCTTTTGGGACCCCTCTCTGTGTCATTTAGCTCACAGTGAAAGATGCTTTGTTCCTTTAGGCATACAGGAGTTTGTCAGATGTCCTCCAGCCTGTGTTTAGGAGGAGGGGAGGACACATGTTTGCAACCTGTCCTGGCAGGTCTGTGACTGCCCTCACAGCTGCTCAGTTTCCTCTTCTTCCCATGTGGTTTTTATACCTCTGCAGTCCAATCCAGCTTCCCTCAGCCCACCAATCTTTCTGAACACATGCCCCTTGGCTCCTTTGCTTGCAGTGCATTCCAGGAAATAGCTTTTTGTTTTGGAGTTGCTCAAAATGCGTATTTATCTTCTTGCAGAAGTTTTAGGCTACCCTAGTGTTCTCTGAAAATACGGACAACTGAGGAATTGGGAATAAGGCCTAAAGAATACAAGAGCAATGTGGTGCCTGAGATCTTTCCTGTATGTTGTGTATTTCTTAACGAGGAGACACAGAACCTCTTCCCTTTCCTCTTTCTGAGTCCTCTCTTTAGGCTGAAGGAAATCTCTCTGCAACACAGGGCTGCACACAGTGTGAGAGCCTCAAACCTCCGTGACTAATGAAGATGCAGGGGATGGCAATACCTTTCTAATCACAACATGAGATCCACAGCAGTTTTTAAAAAAGCATTCTTTAAGCTAGGCTGATTAGTTATGCTCTATTTTTCAGAAATGTCTGAGGAGCAGACTGTATCTAGAATATTTTAAAATGTGTTACTCTTTCAAATGGTATGGAGTATTCAAAATGTATTTTGTATATGTGTAATTACATATAACATCAAATACGAAATGCATCATGTGGGTGTCTCTACAGTGGGTCAGTGACATAGGACATTAATTTTCTTATTTTTTCTTTTTTGCTGAATAAGCTTTTATTTTACTACCTTTTTAGAGCCTGTAAGTATTAGGTATAATATTTCTCTTTTTTTCTTCATTAGGTTTACAGAAATCTCATGACATACATACATCATGTCACAAAAATCAGTTTCAAATACACATCTTAATACAAGTTTTGTCCAGACGTAGCTAATGTGCCATAATTATGACAATTCTTCTGTTTCTTCAGGAAGGAAAAACCTCCACCATTTATTCAAAACTGTGGAATTTTATTCCTTTTTCTGAGCACCATATGTCATTAGTAAACTTAAAATATCCATTGGAAGTGCCTACCTCAGGGCTATGTTGATGTGTCCCTATGCTGTCCCTGAACAGTGAAAGTGAGCTGGAGTCCTTTCAAGATTTATATAGACACAGTAAAGATGTAAAGATTTTAAGTCAATTAAATTTACAGCCACTTGAGCAAACTGCTTCCCTTCTTTCAGTGGAAGAGAAAGAAAGCTGAATGTTGACTTGATCAGAAGAACATGAATAGGGAAGATCTGTGGAAAGTCAATAGTAACTGTTGTCTCCTTTTCTGTGACTTAAGTACCTTTGAAAGAGGTTTATTTATATCAGATAAAACACAGAGTATTACACTCCTGCAGCAAAACAGAGAAAACAACCCTGGGAACAGCACTTACTTCTGCACCAACAGCCATGTATTGTTTGAACCTTTGGCACAGGGAGGCTCCTCTCCCATCCAGGGAAGGTGGAAAAAGCACAACCTTGACTTTTTCATGCACACAGCAAGAAGATCTCTTCTTCCTTTGGGTATCTCTCCAAAAGTCTTCTGTTGCATCACCTTTTCCTATTGCAAAATCCTCATAGTAGGGCTGTGTGTAGTATGGAATTCAGTCTGCCTCACGTGCCAGCCATTGTACTTGCTTTTTTTTTTCCTTCTTATTTGTTTCATACTCATCTTTCTGTGGCTTTAACTCTGACATAAATATTTATAGGCTTTTGGATTTCTTTTTTCTGTAAGCATTGTTTTTAATCAGAATAAGCTCCTGGGAAGTCATCAGTCCAGAAACCAAAATGTACTTTTCCCTATGTATGATAGCAAAAGAGGAACACAGTAATCTGTTCCCACTTCTCTACTAGGAGTTATTTCCTTTGCTGTCTGTACTAATGCTTCTCAGATCGAGGCCAAGAAAGCTGTGTGGATTTTATATCTGCACTATTGACCCCCATAAGATAAGTGAATATGGACAGAGATGTTCTATGTTTTATTCTAGTGAACAAGGAACAGAGAGGAAACTAGTGACTATTTTCAGAGAAGCTACACTTTAAAATCACAGAATCATAGAATGGTTGGTCTTGGAAGAGACATGATAGATCAACTAGTTTCAGTCCCCCTGCCACAGATAGGGACACTTTCCACTGGATCAAGTTGCTCAAAACCCCATCCAACCTGGCCTTGAACACTTCAGGGATGAGGCATCCACAGCTTCTCTGAGCAACCTATGCCAATGCCTCACCACCCCCTGTCTTCGTTTGATAGACAGGTGTCTGTTTAGGAAGGTGGGAACCTTCCTTAGAACAGAGAATGTGAATCCCCTTCCCTCCGAATTATTATAACTTTAGAATCAAGGGCTCTCAGGCAAAGGTATGGGAAAAGGAATAAGAGTTTTTTTACTAGTATCTATACTGAGGTAAACAATCAGTAACAAAAAACAGTAAACAAGGTAAAGAAAAACAGTAAACAAAACCAAAAAAACTCGGTGGCAAATGTCCCTGGACTGTCAGGCACGTTCTCGGTTGGTGCAGTCACGGTCACGGCCAGCAGGGGCGCTGTTGGGCTCCTAGACCAGCCGGACAGGTGCGATGACTCCCGGGAAGCTGCAGATGGCGCTGTGCCGCGAGGTTGGATCTGTGTCGCGCGTAATGGCCGACGGGCTGGAGCAGGGTGGAGCGCAGATGGACGGGGGGCGCAGCAGAGAGCCCAGAGCCGGGAGATGGAGCGGCCGGGTCAGCCCACCCGGGCCAGCCAGCAGAGGAGGCGGCAGGAAACTCCGCAGTTGGGGCAGGCAGGGTGCGGGGCAGCAGGCAGGGCGCGGGGTGGTGGCAGGCGGGGGTCCCGTTCCGCTGCAGTGCAGCTGGGAGATGCACCCTCCCGGAGGGGAAGAGATGATTGGAGTCCCGTGCCCCGAGAACTCACCCACCAGGTAGAGAAAAACTAGTGCAAAGCCGGGCTTTTCTTTTCCTGCAGTCGCAGCCAAAAAAACGGAGAGCCGTTCCTTCCACTGCTGTCTCCTCCGAGACTTGTGAGCGAGTCCGTGTGTCGTTATCAAGTCTTGCTATCTCTTGTTCCCGTGCCCGCCCAGCCAAAAAGTCTTTGTCTCTTTTGTGAGAGTAAAATGTCCTCTAAGTACCGATCGTTACTTGCCTAGCAACAGAATGGGAAAAATTCCACTTCCCCCCCCCAACCTCCAACATTATCCACCCCGAATTTTTTCCATTCCAACATATTACATTGAACTTAAGCCTTTAAACTATATACATACAAGCATTACTCTGAATATACACATACAGATATGCATACAGGCACCGTGTTATGGGCAGTTCAACCCCAACTGAGGTCTCCCTGAGGTATGCATCGTGTCTCTCCATCCTCTTGCATCACCCACCAGGTACACCCTGGTCCTTGAGCAAAGACAACCCCACGGGTGGGTCTATCTTTGCTCAAGGCAGAATTAATCCAAACAGTTTTCCCCAGCATGCCTCTCATTTGCACTACTGGAACCTTATCCCCGTCTGCTGTTTGCAAGGGTTCAGATTGGGCAGGGCCAGCCCTGTTGGTGGAGCCTCGGGTGTTAACTAGCCAGGTGGCCTTGGCTAAATGCTGTTCCCAATTTTTGAAAGTCCCCCCACCTAAAGCCTTCAAGGTGGTTTTTAGCAGGCCGTTGCATCGCTCTACTTTACCAGCAGCAGGTGCATGATAAGGAATGTGGTACACCCACTCAATGCCATGTTCCTTAGCCCAGGTGTTTATGAGGCTATTTTTGAAATGAGTCCCGTTGTCCGACTCAATTCTCTCAGGGGTACCATGCCTCCAAAGGACTTGCCTTTCAAGGCCCAGGATGGTGTTGCGGGCAGTGGCATGAGGTACAGGGTAGGTCTCCAGCCACCCAGTGGTGGCCTCTACCATTGTGAGCACGTAGCGCTTGCCGTGGCGGGTTTGAGGCAGTGTGATGTAATCGATCTGCCAGGCCTCCCCATACTTATATTTGGTCCACCTTCCCCCATACCACAGGGGTTTCACCCGCTTGGCTTGCTTGATGGCAGCGCATGTCTCACAGTTATGGATCACCTGGGAGATACAGTCCATAGTTAGATCCACCCCTCGGTCTCGTGCCCACTTATAGGTGGCATCTCTGCCCTGATGGCCTGAGGCATCATGGGCCCATCGGGCTAGGAACAACTCTCCTTTGTGCTGCCAATCTAAATCTACCTGTGACACCTGTATTTTTGCAGCCTGATCTACCTGTTCATTGTTTCGGTGTTCCTCATTAGCTCGGCTCTTGGGGACATGGGCATCCACATGACGGACTTTCACAGGTAGCTTCTCTACCCGACTGGCAATGTCTCGCCATTCGTCAGCAGCCCAGATTGGTCTTCCTCTACGTTGCCAGTTGGCCTTTTTCCACCTTTCCAACCAACCCCACAGAGCATTGGCTACCATCCATGAATCAGTGTACAGGTACAGCTTTGGCCACTTCTCTCTTTCAGCAATGTCCAGGGCCAGCTGAACGGCTTTGAGTTCGGCAAGTTGGCTTGATCCACCTTCTCCTTCTGTAGCCTCTGCGACCTGCCGTGTGGGGCTCCATACAGCTGCTTTCCATTTTCGGTTTGCCCCCACAATGCGACAGGAACCATCAGTGAAGAGAGCGTAGCATGTTTCATCTTGCGGCAGTTGGTTGTATGGTGGAGCTTCCTCTGCGCGAGTCACCTGTTCCTGCTCCTCTTCATCGGTGAGACCAAAGTTTTCACCTTCGGGCCAATTTGTAATTATTTCCAAGATCCCAGGGCGATTCGGGCTTCCAATACGGGCGCGCTGCGTGATGAGGGCAATCCATTTACTCCACGTGGCATCGGTGGCGTGGTGGGTAGAGGGAACCTTTCCCTTGAACATCCACCCCAGCACCGGTAGTCGGGGTGCAAGAAGAAGTTGTGCTTCCGTGCCAATAACTTCTGAGGCGGCTTGGACGCCTTCATAGGCTGCCAGAATTTCCTTCTCTGTGGGAGTGTAGTTGGCTTCGGACCCTCTGTAGCTTCGGCTCCAGAATCCCAGTGGACGACCTCGAGTCTCACCAGGCACCTTCTGCCAAAGGCTCCAGGACAGACCGTTGCCCCCGGCTGCAGAGTAGAGCACATTCTTCACTTCTGGTCCTGTCCTGACTGGGCCAAGGGCTACCGCATGAGCGATCTCTTGCTTGATCTGGGCGAAGGCTTGTTGTTGTTCAGGGCCCCAGCGGAAATCATTCTTCTTGCGTGTCACCAGGTAGAGAGGGCTCACAATCTGGCTGTACTCAGGGATGTGCATCCTCCAGAAGCCTATGGCACCTAGGAAAGCTTGTGTCTCCTTCTTGTTGGTTGGTGGGGACATCGCTGTGATTTTATTGATGACTTCGGTGGGAATCTGACGCCGTCCATCTTGCCACTTCACTCCCAGGAACTGGATCTCTTTGGCAGGCCCCTTGACTTTGCTCCTTTTGATGGCGAGACCGGCTTCCAGAAGAATCTGGATGATTTTCTCTCCTTTCTCAAACACTTCTTCTGCTGTGTCCCCCCACACAATGATGTCATCGATGTACTGCAGATGTTCTGGAGCCTCACCCTTTTCCAGTGCAGCCTGGATCAGTCCGTGGCAGATGGTGGGACTGTGTTTCCACCCCTGGGGCAGTCGGTTCCAGGTGTACTGCACGCCCCTCCAGGTGAAAGCAAACTGAGGCCTGCACTCTGCTGCCAGAGGAATGGAGAAAAATGCATTTGCAATGTCAATAGTGGCGTACCACTTTGCTGCTTTGGACTCCAGTTCATACTGGAGCTCCAGCATGTCTGGCACGGCAGCGCTCAGCGGTGGAGTCACCTCGTTCAAGGCACGATAGTCCACAGTCAATCTCCAGTCTCCATCAGATCGGCGCACAGGCCAGATGGGGCTGTTGAAGGGTGAGTGGGCCTTGCTGACCACCCCTTGGCTCTCCAGCTCACGGATCAGCTTGTGGATGGGAATCACAGCATCTCGATTCGTTCGGTACTGCCGGCGGTGCACTGTCGAGGTGGCAATTGGTACATGTTGTTCCTCCTCCTTCAAGAGTCCAACTGCAGAAGGGTTCTCTGACAGTCCAGGCAAGGTGTTCAATTGCCTAACGCCCTCTGCCTCAACAGCAGCTATTCCAAAAGCCCACCTGAGTCCTTTCGGGTCTTTGAAATAGCCATTCCGGAGGAAGTCTATGCCCAGAATACACGGGGCCTTTGGACCAGTCACAATGGGATGTTTCTGCCACTCCTTCCCAGTCAGGCTCACCTCGGCTTCCACCAGCGTCAACTCTTGTGATCCCCCTGTCACCCCAGCAATAGAAATGGGTTCAGCCCCAACATGTCCCGATGGCATTAAGGTACACTGCGCACCTGTATCAACTAATGCTTCATATTTTTGTGGCTCTGATGTACCAGGCCATCGAATCCACACAGTCCAAAAGACACGGTTTTCCCATGCCTCTACCTGGCTAGAGGCAGGGCCCCTCTAGCCCTGGTTATCATTCCCTTCCTGAGCATGCATTCCACCGTCAAGGGAATCTGACACAACATTTTCCCTTCTGTTGTACTCAGCAGGTTGGCTACAGGAAGCTGAGGCTACCTTGGCTCTGGCAGAACCCCCTCGGCTAGCGTTGCCCTCCTTAAGCTGACGCACCCGTTCTGCCAGGACAGAGGTGGGCTTCCCATCCCACCTTTTCATGTCTTCCCCATGGTCATGCAGAAAGAACCACAACTCAGCTCATGGGGTGTACCCTCTTTCTCTAGCTGGAGGACGTCGGGCTCCAGTGTTGGGGCCTGTGACTCTCACTGGTGCCACACTGTTTTTCCTCACCTCCTCCCTGATCTCCCTCATCTCTTCCTTCAACTCCTTAACCACAGCAGAGATCTGAGCCTGCAATGGGCCATTGATCACACTTGCATAATGCCTGAGCTTGTCAGCTACAGAGCCCACTGTCTCACGGTTGTCATCGGCATTAAACATTGCAATGTAGGTGGCATATTGGGTTGGCCCTAGACTTGCCAGGTTCCACAACATTTGCCCTGTGCATCTGACCTTGTCAGGATCATTTTCGTGCTGTCCATCCCTCCCAAAAAGCACCTCCTGTACTGCCACTTCTCTCAGCCGTTGGATCGCTTCCTCAACGGTCTTCCAGGGCAATCTACGGTAGTTCTCCTGCATTCTGTCTTTGTGAACAAACCTCTCTCTTACACTCATTAAAAGCCTCTCCCAGAGAGAAATGGGTCCCGCCTCCCTCACGAACACCTTTTCAACACCCGCGTCCAGGGCCACGGAACCCAAATTCCTGGCCTCATTACCATCCAGCTGCACGCCTGGGCCCATGCGGTCCCAAACCCGAAGTAACCAGGTTGAGAAAGCCTCGCCCTTCCGCCGCACAATGTCATCGTGCAGATTACGGATAGTGTCGTATGGCAGGGACTCGGTGATGATTATAGGCCCAGGCTCCCCTGCGGGTTGTGAAGGCCCTGGTTCCCCATCATCATCAACTGGGCGTACCGATTTGGTCTTATACTTCCTCCGCTGTACAGGGGCAACTGCTGCTGACTGTGACTGCCCTTGAGGTTCAGCTGGAACCTGGACGGTTGTAATGTCCGTGGGTTCCGCTGCTGCACCATCTAACTCTTCCCCTGTTGGGCAAGGAGAGGGCTTCCCACCAGCTGAGGAAGTATATTCTTTCAACACCTGATGTATCTTTTCCCCTCTCACTTGGAATGCAAAGTTGAACAGGCCTATCAGCAACACCAGCCACAGTACGACATCATTGGTATTTAGAGAGTATATGAACCCTCTGAGCCCTGGTAGGGTAGGCCCAAAGAGATGGGTGAAGGGTTGAGAAAAATCTTCCCCTAGTGTCGTCTCGTCACAAAAGGTACCATTACCAAACAGACTCCAAAAACATGTACGCACGGTGTTAAAGCCCTGTAACCAAGTGACCGCCGTCCAAAGGAAATGGAAAATCCATAGATTCCTCACCTTATTGACCCATTGTGAGAACTGGATAACAGCCACTATAGCCTTAGTTATAGGACCCATGTTTAGATAGGGAGCTGCAAATGGGAAAACCGTGGCCACGAGAATGTGCCAGCCAGACCAAGGTATGCCAGACCACATGGTGTCACTTAGTGAGGTTTCTATGTTCAGCACACTAAAAATGGGTCTCCCAGAAACTGTTATTCCTTTTGCACCCTTTTTTTTTTTTCCCTCAATGCCCTCGAGCCCCACGTTGGGCGCCAAAATCTGTCTTCGTTTGATAGACAGGTGTCTGTTTAGGAAGGTGGGAACCTTCCTTAGAACAGAGAATGTGAATCCCCTTCCCTCCGAATTATTATAACTTTAGAATCAAGGGCTCTCAGGCAAAGGTATGGGAAAAGGAATAAGAGTTTTTTTACTAGTATCTATACTGAGGTAAACAATCAGTAACAAAAAACAGTAAACAAGGTAAAGAAAAACAGTAAACAAAACCAAAAAAACTCGGTGGCAAATGTCCCTGGACTGTCAGGCACGTTCTCGGTTGGTGCAGTCACGGTCACGGCCAGCAGGGGCGCTGTTGGGCTCCTAGACCAGCCGGACAGGTGCGATGACTCCCGGGAAGCTGCAGATGGCGCTGTGCCGCGAGGTTGGATCTGTGTCGCGCGTAATGGCCGACGGGCTGGAGCAGGGTGGAGCGCAGATGGACGGGGGGCGCAGCAGAGAGCCCAGAGCCGGGAGATGGAGCGGCCGGGTCAGCCCACCCGGGCCAGCCAGCAGAGGAGGCGGCAGGAAACTCCGCAGTTGGGGCAGGCAGGGTGCGGGGCAGCAGGCAGGGCGCGGGGTGGTGGCAGGCGGGGGTCCCGTTCCGCTGCAGTGCAGCTGGGAGATGCACCCTCCCGGAGGGGAAGAGATGATTGGAGTCCCGTGCCCCGAGAACTCACCCACCAGGTAGAGAAAAACTAGTGCAAAGCCGGGCTTTTCTTTTCCTGCAGTCGCAGCCAAAAAAACGGAGAGCCGTTCCTTCCACTGCTGTCTCCTCCGAGACTTGTGAGCGAGTCCGTGTGTCGTTATCAAGTCTTGCTATCTCTTGTTCCCGTGCCCGCCCAGCCAAAAAGTCTTTGTCTCTTTTGTGAGAGTAAAATGTCCTCTAAGTACCGATCGTTACTTGCCTAGCAACAGAATGGGAAAAATTCCACTTCCCCCCCCCAACCTCCAACACCCCCACAGAAAATAATTTCTTCCTTATATCTAATCTAAATCTACCCTCTTTCAGTTTAAAGCTATTCCCCTTTGCCCTATCTCTACATGGCCTTGGAAAAAGTCCCTCTCCAGCTTTCTTGTAGACCCCCTTAGGCTCTGGAAGGCAACTATAAGATCACTTTGAAGACTTCTTTTCTGCAGGGTGAACAATCCCCTCAGCCTTTCCTGAGCTGTTCCATACCTCTAATCAGCTTTGTGGCCTCCTCTGAACTCCACCAGATGTTTTGTCCTTCCGGTGCAGAGCCCTATCACTTTCATGATGCTGGTTCACTGCTGAGCAGGAGCAGTAACTTTCATACACCATCCATTATCTTTTAAAACAAAGGTTCCCAGCTCCAGTCCCAGGTGCCACCTCCATGCTCCATACCCACACTGTGGTTCAGACAGTGCTGCCCCAGCTGTGGCTGCCCCATCACTGATCTGCTGGTGGCAGCATTTTGTTGTTGCTCTGTACACAGTACTCACGACATATTGTAATTTACAGATAGGGGTATAAATATTGGATCCCCATTTTCATCTCAGAGGATTCTAGTGGAAGGTGGGAGGAGGGTATATTGCGGACAGTCATTACTTGGGGGAAAGAGGTGATAGTATGGGAATGGAAAACCAGAGGTCACGCACATGCTGCTGAGAGCTTGTCACGGGGCCAGTACTCTGGGCTTTTCTGAAAGGGTCTTGAGGACAGTACTAGCACAGCAAATTAAACCTGGGATCCTTTCCCTAAAGCTCTTCATCCCTCAGATACATACTCTTCCAACACATTCTTTGTTACCTCTGTAATATTCCAAGAGAGATAGGATTCATATTGATCACAGCTGTCTGTTTCTTCAAGCTTCCAGAAGCCGCATGTTCATCTCCAAAACAGCACATCTGCCATGACTTTATTATGGGGATTTTCAGGGTATTTGTAGTGGTCTGACTGAGGATGATAAGCCTGCTTGAAGGCCCTAAGTTTCTAATGATGTTCTTGCAACTTGGGTACACAACTGTGATGACAGATCTTGAAAGTCTCAGAGATCTGATCTAAAAGATCTAAATTTTGTCAAAAGCGTGAGTGTCCCCACTCCACTGCTTGAACTCTAGGCATTTGAAGCAATATCCCTATGACAAGACTGCACATTCCATGTTGTCTAAAGTGTTCTAGTTCACATGGATAAGCAGTTGTTTGAACTTATCCTTACTCATATCTCTTGCTGCACTTACCTCCATAGATCATTTAATCTGTTGATTTACAAAGGGGAAAGATTTTAATGCTGCAAACACCAGTTCATAGTGCTTTCTCCTCTCTGAGAAGGGTAATCATTTTGCTGTAGATAACGTGAATGGCACAGTACAGTACGTGTTAATGTGTAAAACTGTGTAGCTCCACCTGACCTAGATCTGTAGAATCCTTCCCCATGCATGTGCAAGTTCTCCTCATGCTAATGAGGAAAGCATGTTCCTTGGAGAGGAAATACACACATCACACTTCACATCTTAAAGTCCTCAAGATGTTTTTTTGACATGCCAGAGATAAGTAGCACGAGGCACGAATACATCCAATACTTGATGAGGTACCATACTACTTGATGAGATACCATAATATATACAAATCCATTATCACTCAGCTGTCTTCCACTACACATGCTGAGACTATCAATAATCACACTTGGTTTGGATTTCTGGGTAATATCCTGAGTTGAATTCAAATACAAGTATAACTTGGGACTAAGACTTTTTTCCTGCATTACAGGAAAAGCAGAGCTAATTCAAAAATGTGTTGGATTCACTGAGAATTTTGAAGCATATATCTGCAACTACTTGATGCAACTGGATTTTTTTTTTAATGTCTTACACCCTTTTTCTTCTCCATTTTTCCAGACTTGACTTAGGAAAGTACAGAGTAAGAAGATAATAATTTTCTTTTCTTATATTTATGAGAAAATTGTAAAAAAACTCAGCATAAATTGAGTATTACCTTTTTTTTTTTTTTTGAGGTGTCTGGCTTTGGTCAGCTGCATTTGAAAAACAAACCAACAGAAGCTCGATTAGACTCAAAGGTCATGCTAGATCAAGAATCATAGTTAAAGAATTACAATAAATGTAAATAAAAAGCCAAAAAGAATATAAGCATTTTAATGAAGTCACAGAATTTAAAAGAAAATAAATTATCAACTGGCAGACTGAGCACTTGGAAACTTGCAGCTGGCAAAGAAAAGAAGCAAATGTGTTCTTTGCAGTATTTTAGATTCATAGATTACTCCAGTAGTTTAGAAATAGAGACTGTAATAGGACCTGTCATTCTTAGCCAGTGGCTAGCTGGTAATTTTGTTTTCCACATTGCCAATGAATCAAGAAGCAAACACCTCAACTGCACTGCAAATGGCTGTGGGGTTTATACTCATTATTTTTGCAAAGTCTGACTCCTGATCTACCTGTGTGTGGAAAACTCTTTTCGTGCCAAGGAATACAGATGTCAGAAGAATGCTGCATTTCACCTAATTTCTGTATTGAGTAAAACAGAACAAAATTTGGTTATAAGTGGTATGAAATAATCAGTATAAGAAAACATCTCCATCTGTGTGTATATGATACATTCAAAGAACTATTCATAAACTGGCACACTATTCATTACCTGGAAATGGACATTGTTTGCAAGACTAATGGATAATATTGCAAAACCCTTTCATAGACTGAGAACAAAAAATAATAAACCAACCTAAGTACTAAACTGCTCTGGGTTGCAGGCATGACCAGATAGAGTAAAAGTTTGAAATAACACAGCCAATCTCAAGTCCCTGCTTTCCTGTGTCAACAGGACTCAGAATCAGATCATTACATGCCCCCTTGCACAAGTGTATTGCAATCCTCTTTTACTGTGTGAGCCTCTCTTTCCTGCAGTACAGCTGCATCCAGCAAAGCACAGGATGAACAATATTCCATGAGTGAGGCTGCTGAGATTTTTTTCCATTTGTTACCCTTCAGTATAACATTATGCCTCATTTACTCCACACTATCTGAAGTCTCCATAGAGGAATCTTGTTGTTGCCTCTCTGATTCTTACTGCAACAGTATTTGAGCACATCTTCAACAAGAACAAACTCCTCCTTAGCTTCCAGTTTGGGGCAAAAAAGTATTATACACATTTGTCGGAAAAAGAAGAGGTTAAGTCACTTTCTTTGTATGATAGAAGAAGCAAATGCCAAGGGCTGAAAAAATATCCAGCTCTCACAGATTGTACTCTAGCTCTCTAATTCAATTAATCTCTTCAGCGCTTGGTGGTTTAAATCACTATTCTTTGTGGTCTCTGCAATGAATGTAATAGTACTAATACTAGCAAACATCATTGCAGGACAGTGCTAAGTTCAGCACTCCCTGCTCAGCAAAGAGCTGCTTGTGAGCCCTATGGAACTTACACGGGTAAAGCAGCAAAACCCCAACAGCAGGGCTAAGATCACTTTGGGATTTAATGGTTGTTTCCAGTGTCACTGGGGCAGACTCACAGTGCTTATGTTGAATTGTGCACTGGTAGAGGAAAGAAGGAATTCCACTTTGTAGCTCTGTTTCCTGGGCAAATATTGGACAGTAGTCTGTAGAAAGGACAGCAGTGAAATGATGGAATTGACTCTCTGATTCAACATTGAGATGGTGACAAAATAGGTGAAAGCGTCATGTGGTGTCAGATACTGACTTCCGCAGCCAAAGGACAATGCTTCCATTAGCCAGTCCTACATGGAGGGATAGAGTTGTTTGGAAAGCGGAGTTTTACCACTTGAGCTGCCCCAGCTTTTGCCCCTAATGCTGCTCCATCCTCACAGCACTCTAATTGCTCCATTTCCACTACAACTTTCATTCACAGGGCAGAATGGGGGTGCCTTTTCTTCTTGCAGGTAATGCAAATTTTCTACAAGGAAATATGTTTATTTTCCTGCAGCATTGTTTTGAAGAAGTTCTCTGCAATGTCTGGCATTCCCCAGAATGACTGATTGCTATCATTTGGCCTTGACAGGCCTGAGAAGTGGGCTGATGTGAAATATGTAAAGTTTGCACTTGTTTGCCAGCAAGTCTCTGACCTGCCTATTACATTTCAAGTGTCTGCCATCCAGATCTTTCAGTCATGATGGGAGGATGTGTTTGAGATTTGCTGGCAAGCTTTTCTAATAATGCAAAATGCCATCTCTTATTTTTGAAGATTGGATTTTCTAGGGAAAAAATAATTTTGGACCGCTACTTGGACTGAGAAGAAACAAGCTATTCCAAATGAAAAAATTAAACAGAGATGTAAATGGAACTGAAAGAAGTCTCAGAAAAATCTTTATGTAGCTTTAGAGACAGGGATTGCATTAAACTCTGACTATAACAAACATGCATTTCATTGCAGCTTCAACTCCAGCTGGGAGCCCAGCTATGCATGTTGCAAAGTAATACAGAGTGGAAGGATAGTTGTATGGTAAAAACAAAGTATCAGGATGGACTAGAAACTGAAATAAGCTTTTTGGTCCCTTTCACTCTCCCTTTGAATAACTACTTGTAAAATTACTGTAGTACTTGCACACCTCTTGGAGATGATGGACTGCTCAGCTGATTTCATGGAGGGCTATTTTGGGTGGAGTCCAAGGTGAATGAATGGTGAAGCATCATTTGAGACACTGAAAAGAGTATTCCCTGTCTGCCTTTAGCATAATTCCAAATCATTTAGCTAAAAATATTTCAGATGGTAACAAGTTTCAGCCAGTAGATTTGGTATAATCAAAAGTGTTTAAATGTACTGTTTTGATGATGGGTAAGCTTTTGAACTTGGTTTTGTAAACTTATTAGCCATCAAAATTGAAGCTACTGAAAGTCTAAATTTAACTTAGCAAAAGTCTTCCTGGGTTATCTGTATAATCTGCAGAGAAGACTATCTTCCTCCCAAAGGTCATTCTGAATCTCTAAATCAGATTTTCCTTTGAAACTGGCTTTCAGAAGAGTATTTGCTGACTATGCAGTGACTAGAGGATAATTAAATATGGGATGCACCTCACCAGGTTTCAATGCTGGACAGGTACATCTTCACCTGAACCGGTCATTTAGGCTCAGTGGGGAGAAATAGGTCCTTTAGTGCATAAAATACACTTTTCTCGGAAAAGATGCTCATTTGTAGAGGCAGCCATAAACAGAAATTATAGAGTGGATATTAAATTCTTCTTTACATTGAAGAAGTCTCAAGTTACATTCCTAATGTTTAAATATCTCTATTTTCTGTCCTCTACCTGTCCTGCTATGAAACAGATGTCCTGATTATCCTTAGCATTTAAGTGATAATACCTTGATTTTCAATACAGCTTGAAACAAAGATTATTATCCCCAAAACATAAGTATATAATTTGGTCTGTCTCTTACTCTGAAGTGACAAAACTTTTGTTGAACCAACTTCTTGGGTTCAGGATTTAATTGTTGCATAGGAATGCCAAACCTAAAAAGGCCAGAACTCAGGGCAATCTGCCCAATTCAGAAGAGCAACATGAGGATTGGCTCTTTTCATGCCAGATGAGAAGCTTATCCTCCACATTGTTGGCAGTTCTACTCTAGGCCTCTCTTTTCCCTCTGTTTTCCACTCTCCTTGCCTCCCTTCCCCTAACTCTGAAAAAGTTTTGCAAGATTTGATTTGACTTTCTTCTCCATCAGAATAGAATTGCACTTTACAATCTAAAAACAGTGAAAAAACAGAAGTTTTTTTTTTTAGGTCAGTCTGCTTATAAGTATCCTTAGCATTAGCAGAGAAATATAATCAGTTTTGTTTAAGTGGCCAGAAGCCTCTGTTTAAGAAGAGAAAAATATGCATTGCGGCAAGCATTCAATGAAAAAAAAACCAAAACAAAAAAACCAGAAATACTTAGGAAATGGAAATAAGGCTATTCTTTCAAAACAACTTATAAAAAATTGTTTCATTTCAATTTCTGGCTTCATTCAGTTTCTATGTGTTCCAATTGGCATTTTGTAAAGAGATGTATTATTGAATTCTTTTTGCTGTAGATACTGCTTTGTGGTAAACAGAATTTGATCTCTCTTTTTCCAATACTTTTGTCAGGCTAAAGAAAATTATTCTAATGCTTTCTGAGTTTGGTTTAATAAGAAGTACACTCATATATTCCAATTTCCTTTCTTTCAAAACATCAAATAATGAAATGTTGTTTCCACCTTCATTTTTACTCCTTTTAAATATTACTCTCTCTGCTCTCATTAAAAGAGTAGCACTATCTTTGGTTATGATCTGGGAGACTGTCACAGGAAAAATGGCTCCTACAAAGATAATTTTGCTGTCCAAGGGTTACAAAAGTTTTTTATGCGACTCTAGTTGATAACAGGAAAAGGACTCCAGTGCATCCCTGTTCTGAAGATCCTTAAGTGCAAAAGCCCTTCTTCATTTATCATGAAGGTTTATGGGCACATAATCAACATCCAGAGGAAAGCCCAAGTGATCTTCACAGAGACAAATGACCTCTGCTCGGTTCCTTACACTAGAGCCTGTGCTAGATGTGTTGTGTCATTGCCTGCACAGCACACAGCAGCTAACTCAGGATGTTTCTGCTCTTTCTGATCCTCCTCTGGGTGTTGATTGTGTGCCCAGTCTTATACAATGCTTAAGAACATATTGTTCTCTCGCAGAGGTCATTGCATACATATTGGATATACAATGCAATTCTAGACCTCAAAAGAGCTCTCTCAAAGTGATTTTCTTTCACTTGCTAGCAAAAAAGGTCAAAAAACCACTGCATTTTTCACTCTGAACCAAATCAAAAGCAGAGTTGGATGCTCAGGAATTTGTTCTGCCAGAGATGATGTTATGCTTAGAGCAGAGGGGTCATTAAATATACCAGTATGATCTTACAAGAATAAGGCACAAAGGCTTCAGCTTTAGTGTCAGACACTAAGGGTGAGACCTATTTGAATCAGAAACCTGCCACGATTTTTTAGGCCCATCTAATAAATATCCAGGAACCTCAAGTTTTGTAACCAATTTCTCAATTCCTAACTATTGTCAACTACATTTTAGAAATTAATTAAATGCTCCCTGTGTGAAACACTTTTTGTGAATGAGGGTAAGTGAAGATGGTGAAGGGCCTGGAGAGGAAGCCATACGAGGAGCAGCTGAGGTCACTTGGCTTGTTCAGCCTGGAGGAGACTGAAGGGAGGACTTATCACAGTCTGTGACTTCCTCCCAAGAGGAAGCAGAAGGGCAGGAACTCATCTCTTTTCTCTGGTGACCAGTGACAGGAGCAGAGGGAATGGCCTGAAGTTGTGTCAGAGGAGGTTGAGGTTGGACATTAGGAAATGGTTCTTCACCCAGAGGGTGGGCAGGCACTGGAACAGCTCCCTAGGGAAGGGGTCACAACACCAAGCCTGACCGAGTTCAAGGAGCATTTGGACAACACTCTTAGGCACAGGGTGTGATTGGTATGCAAGGCCAGGAGTTGGACTTGATGATCCTTTTGGGTCCCTTCTAACTCAGGATATTCTATGATTTTATGGTTCCTCAGGAATATTTGTTTTCCCCATCACCTTTCAAGTGACTTTGCGGTGGTCTTCATATCCTGACACTGGCTTGATGAAGTCTTTTCTCACTATCCAACTGTACTTCACCATCAGCCTACATTTTCCAATTGCAATTGTATTTCCATTTCAGCATTTGAATCCAGTTCCAAGGCTTCCCTGACAAATAAATCCCAGAGTGGTTTAGCATCTGTACAAATGACATATTGCAGACACAGTACACCGAAATATGTCGTAAAAATTCAGATTTTATGTGGTACTCAAAGATACTTGAATGAAAGCACAAACTGTGCTATCCAAGAGCAGATGTTAATTAATAAGTCTTGTATCATATGTGTTCTTTGCTCTTTATTGTGCTGTTTCAGAAGTGTATTTCCAGACTAGCTCAGCTATCTCCAAGACAGCTTGAGTCTTCTATTGTCTCATCAGTCTAACAAGACAGTCAAATTCTTACCTTTTGGAGAAGATATTTTGTCTGAGCAGTTCCATGTGTGCTAAAGCATATCCATCTGGCATCCCTGAAGAGAACTCAGTGTGATAAATATTACTACAAATTAGCATAGTTTGAAACCTCGGCTCCAAAAGGATTTAATTAACTGTATTTACTGAATGGTCTTGGGATGTGTTTTAAGACTACTCCCTGCAGAGAGATGAAGGTAAACAGAGACTTTGACACTACATGTGGTTGTGTGTGTGGACATGTCTCCTCTGAAACCTATTCTTGTCCAAAATACTGGTTTTGTTTTCTTGTTCCAAATAGAATATCCAGCAACTCAGTCATTGGCAGTAAAACTTCTGGGTGCCTGAACTCTTCAGAATAAAATGTCAATGGCTGAGTTTTTTTAACACATGATTCAGGGTAAGACTGCTATTGCCAAGGTTTATCAGTCATTAAACTTTCACTCAGTGCAGATACAATCTGTTTGCCTGGGAGTTGAAACAAGAAAGAACACATATTCCAAGGCATAAACAAAGATCTCATATGATTATAGTGCTGACCTATCTTTGGTTAAAATACCTTCCAGAACAACTGTGGATCACTAGGCACATAGTTAGCGACAGGTATTTGGTTGGCAGATTGATGGCGGTTCTCCTTTTGGCAGCAGCAAATATTAGGTGTGGGATGAACAGCAGTAGAGAAGCAGCCAGTTTTGTGAGGAAGCGTAAAAGTAGCAGCAGAAGATTATAAAGGGCAACTGGAACCACTTGTAGATGGCTAGACAGATGGAAATGAATTCAGACAGTTTGGAAAGTAAATTCAATTATAACTCAAGTGTGTGCAAAAATTAAGATTCTGATAATAAGACATTAGGAGAACCTAAAAATAAAGTTAAAAAATGATTCAATAACTGCTCAGCTTTGCTGCATTAGGTGAAATAAAATTCCAGATGGACCAACACCAATATATGTAAATATGGTGAGGATACTTTAGAGTCATATCTTGCAACTGGTGTTATACACTAGTAGACCAATCCACCTGCAAAATATCACACATTCCTAGTAATGTTTTCTGGAAGACAAAAAGAATATTACTTCACAGAATGAGACCGGGTCAGGTCCTCAGCTGATGCAAATTGCCATAGTTACTTTGGTTTCAGTGGAATTATGCCAGTTAATTCTCAGCTAAATCCTCAACTGAAGTTTTTACTTGTAAAAGTTTCAAATGTTTCATTTAATATCTTCTGTGCTGGAGAAATTCTCTTTTCCAATTTTCCTCCATACTTCTGATTTGTTTATATAAATTACTCAGCCTCTTTTTTCAGTGATGAATTCATTCTTCTGAATTAATTAAATTAGAATAAATATTTTCCAGGAAGATATAATAGGAATGTATCACTTGGATTCATTTACAAGGCAGAGTAATCCCCATCAAAATGATGTTTCAGTTACTCATTTTGGGAATCTACAGTTACATTGGTATTTGTCTTTTATTTGTTAGAATCTGGAACTGACTTTCAACATAATTTTGGGTTTTTTATAAGGCTCTTGACTTGACTCAGTACTGTACATGTGAGATTTGGTGCCAATCTAATATTCTTTTTTATATATATTTTTATACATATATACGGTCAGTTATCTTTTCAGTGTGAGATTTGGTGCCAATCTAATATTCTTTTTTATATATATTTTTATACATATATATGGTCAGTTATCTTTTCAGTTTATGTCTAAAAAAAGGAGTAATGTATAATTTTAATGTATAATATAATTTATTTATAAGCTATAATACATGGCGAGATGAGGAATGATAGGGCAAACCCCAAAATATTGCCCAAAGTCTTAAGAAACATGCAGTTCCTAATTCAGATATTTTCTATATTATCCTTGGAAACTGCTCACTCTCCCAGTGTCAATTTCCCTTTCCTTGTCGCGGTTTAACCCCAGCTGCAGCCAAGCCCCACCAGCAGGATCAGTAAGAGAATCAGAAGGGTATAAAAGCCAGAAAACTCATGGGTTGAGATACAGACAGTTTAATAAAGGAAACAAAAGCAGCACATGCAAACAAAACAAGGAATTAAGCCCCCTCTTCCCATGAGAGGTGTTCAGCCATCTCCAGGAGATCAAGGCCCCATCGCACATAACAGTGACTTGGGAAGGCAAATGTGTCACTCCAAATGTGTCCCTCCATTCTTCCTTCTTCCCCTCACTTTACCTGCTGCCCACAGTATCATATGGTCTGGAATATCCCTTTGGTCAGTTTGGGTCACCTGTCCTGGCTGTGTCTCCTCCCAGCCTTCCACACCCCCAGCCCCTTTGCCAGTGTGGCCCTACAAAAAGCAGGAAAGGCTTTGGATCTGTGTAACCTCTGCTCAGCAATAAAGAAAACATCTCTGTAATATCAACCCTGTATCCATCACAAGCCTGAAATACAGCCCCTTACCAGCCACAGTGAAGGAAATTAACTCTACCCCAGTCAAAAGGTGCACACACTTCTGTTTAATGAGACATATTCTCTTTCCTTATCAATAGATAGTGAGGGTAGAGCTGCTGGTACCTGAAGTGCTGCCTTGACGTGGCCAGGTGGAATCAGATTACTCCCACCCAGCTGTGCCTTCACTGTTGTAGTCTTTAGTCGACCTTCATAGACAAAGGAGGAAAATCTACCACGAGAAGATGCTTGTTCTTATCCATTTTGTATTCCTCTCTTATGCAAAGGTGAATCAATCCCTGGGATGTCCATTTTGCTCTCTTTGAGCTAGAAGGACCTTAGATTTCTAATCTTGAAATTGCTGAAATTAGAGGACATAATCATATTTACATATTATTATTTACATATACAGCCAAATAAACTGGTTTAAGAAGACAAATTTATGAACTGTGATATACCTAAACCTACTCACATAATCACTTAATGTCCATTGCTGGCTGTGAATTTCCCAAAAATTAATAGCAGAAGTGTGTGAAGGAGAAATTTGAGAGGGGAACAGATGATTGCAATATAATCAGATCAATTTTAGGGAGTATTTTGTAAAAGATCAGTCATCAGCTATCTCTTTATTATAACCTCCCAGGTGTTAGACAAGTCATGTGTCAGTGCCTCTGAATTTGAAGGGGGCAAAATATTCATGGCTGGAAGCAAATCTATGTATGTGTTGATAGGCATCAAGCAGATATAAAATTAAATTTAGCCTGGTTTACACTGATTACATAACCATTACAGATCTATGGGAAGGCTTAAATGACGTGTCACCATTAAGATCTATAAAATTTCCTTTTCCATGGGCAGCCCAATTAAAGTGATTTCTTATGCCTAGAGGGGTTCAGGGTTTTTTTAACTTTTGTTGGACAGGCCATAAACTCAAGACCTCTGCCTGGAAGGCAGAAGCTCTCTGTTTGACCTATGATTGCTCTGTTTATGCCAAAAGAGGTTGTAGGAACAATATGCATGCAAGTTAGACCTCTGTCAGTAGGACACATTTGCTTGACCACAACTTGCTTTACTATTTACGAAGCTTATGATTTATATATAATTATTTATATATAATTTATATATAAGCCCAGATTACCTTGGAAACACCATAGATGAACTGAGTTTTCTGCTCCACTCTGAAAATTAGACTCCCCTTTGAACCTCTGTTTGTCTCATCTATGTTTTCTCCTCCAGTTTTTCCCTGCCTTTAGAGATGATATATTCGGTCTCTGCTGCAGTTCTTCATGCAAAGCAACAGCCACTGACAGTGTCCTAAAATTGGAGAGGAAGTCATATTAAGAGTTTTGAAAATTTGAATGTTAAATACATTTTATGTACAGTATAATGAATAATTTAAATTTATTTTCTTTTTACCATATGCCACAATCCTCAGTGAATTGTTAGGTTATATTAACTTTCCTTGGAATCTCCTAGGTGTTTTCACTGGCCAAATTCAGAATAAATACCTGAAAAAAATATGTTAAATTAAATCCACTGCAATATTTTAGATTATAACCTCTCTCTAAACACACAAACTACATTCACACAACTGTGCAACTCCCTTTTGTCTGAAATTGAGAGCAACTCTAGACAAGAAACCCATGGATTAATTTTACTCTTGCACACAACTTCTTCATCTTGGTTCTAAGTCATTACTGACTAATCAGCTCTTCTGGCAGGGTCTAGTGTATAAAAAGCACCAAAGTAACTTAAAGCCACTTTTGTTCTCCTGTCACTTATATGAGGAGGTACAAAATACACAATTCAACTCATTGTGCTTTATACCACTTCATAACCAGCCCTCATCTAGTTTTCCTCTCACTAATGGCAGTAAAAGGCTTCTGACTAACTTGGGAAAAGTATGGCCTCAAATGCTGATGGTTTCCTGAACACAGTTCAGATGGTACATACACTCAACCTTTGTATTTCCTGGGATATTGGCCTAACCACCAAAAACAGTACAAAAACTTCATTCACATCTCTTTTTTTAGTAGCAGAAAGGGATATTATGTAACTTTGGAAATTCGATAAAGATGCAGCTTCAGAGAGGGGTGAGTTAATGGGAGCATTCTGGTTTCCTCAAAAGAATTATGTCTCCTTGCAACAATCATGGCTGAAGAGTCCCCCAGGGCTCGGAGTCCTATTCTGTACTACTGAAAGGATAATATTTAGAACAGAGACAATCAACTATTCATCCCCTGCCCTGATTTATGCTGAACACTTTGGATAACACTCATGCAGTAGCGGAAATTGTCAAATCTTTGCCTATCTTTTGAGCCCTGGACAAGGATGGAAGGGGAATAAGAAGCTTGAATGAACCACTGACTATAATACACTCTGCTGCTGTGCACAGTAGTTGTAGACACATTAATATGCTTCTCTGGAAATACTTTTGGCCTCTAGGTGTTCAGAGCCTCTGGTTAGTACTGCTTTTGCTGTAAATAAGAGCTTTTTGCCTCCAGAATCTCTGATGTGCCACAGAGAGTGCCTACTATAGTTTATTTACAACGTGACATGAGGCTTAAGGAAATGCCCAGAAATACACAGCTGGAAGAAGGACAGAATGTCAGAAGACAAGGAAGACTGCATGTATCACAGGTGAACAAGGAAATCCTCAGCTTAGAAGTAAGCCATGAGGTTAGGACATGTGTACTAAAACACATTACTGGTAATGGTGACAAGAAGAGAGAATTTTTGTTTGGTGGCGTAGTTCTTACTGGGATAAGAATGATGACTGGTAGGTGAGGTAATTTATTCACATAATGCTTAATAGTTTTGGCATAACTCAAAGAAAATATAGTCCTCTTCTCTAAGCTTTCAGTAATTTATTAGGCTCTGGGCCACCCAGTTTCACCACCAGACAAGTTCCCTGTAGGCAGCAGCAGGGGGTACTGGAGGGATTATTCTTCAGAAAGCAATAACACAAATTTTTTTCCAGATAGGTCAGTGATTCTCAAACTAATTTTCCTTTGCTTCTCAATGGGGGGCCTTGGGATAGGACACAGTAATAATAATATGAATCTATGGCTCCCAGGAACTATAGCCCCTATTTTCTGCTTCTGTGTGTGCGGTCCATCTGTGCCCCCAATCAAAATTACTTCTTGGACAGATAGAAACTTCTTGACTCTTAACTGCCACTGCTTCTTGTGTGAATCTGCCTGGCAATGTGCCCCCTCTTCCATTCTTTTTGCCTCTAGCTTGAAAACTCTGATCCTAGAGCAGGTTTTGCTTTTATATGTGTGTATATATATATATACATATATATATATAAAATTTTTTTAATTTTTTTTTAAATTTAAATTAATTGGTCTCCTGAAGCTTTCAAATTCCTTGAGGACTTTGGAGTTGATCTGGTAAATCATTTCAGACTTTTCACCTTGCTAGTGTCTTCTTTATTTTTCCTCTCCCCTTTTGTTTTCTAAGTTTCCCTCCCTTATCTTCATGATATTAGGTTGACAACTTTGGAGGGTGGTGAAGGAAAGGAATAACCCCTTTTTATTCTCTCATTGCCCTGTTTTAACTCTACTACTCTTAAACACTGCCTCTCTTGTTTTAACACTAAGAGAAACCATTACAATGTTGTCGTGTTTTTTCATTGGCACAGATTCAGTGTTCTAAAAAGTCACATCATGCTCTGAATGGCATCTCTATTTGCCAGGAAATCACTTATTGACACATGAATGGCTACACCCCTTGCTGAAACTGTCAGGTGTTCTAAACACACATGGAACTTTTTGAGATATGGAGGTTTTGGCTTAGCTGGCATCTTAACTAAGAGGCAACACATACTGGTAAAGTGGAAAGGATTGTCTTGAATTAAACAGAAATGTTTACAAAAAAGTTTAAAACAAGAGCTTAAAGAAAACAGGGAGAAACATACCAGAGATAATTTCTTCTTTACTCTGTCTCGATAAAACAATTCTCAGTAAGTAAAAACAGGCAGTCACCGGGACCCCTGCCTATGACTGTTTTGGACTGAGCAAAGTTATTTTCTTAAATGAATTCTCCACTTACTCAGGTGTTAATTGCTCCATGTAGTTAGTTAACAGTGCGGTGCATTAATGCCATCCTGGGCAGACCTGGTACAGGGAACAATTAAACAAGTCCATCACCAAATAGTCACAACTTTTTAAGCATTTGTAGTAGGTGATCAAGTATTGTCAAGAAGTAGAAGCAATTGCAAAATGCTTCAGGATAAACATAGTAAAAAGTTTAAGGAAATACATATGATCCCGTATTTATGAGATGTGCAAATGCTTTCAAGTACTTCCCTGACATCCTTCCTGACATAAACAATGCTCTTATAGACATTGGCTTGCCTACCGCCGTGCCTGGCCAGAAAGCCTTCACATACAGAGAGGGGTGATAAACAGGAATTCTGTAAAGAGGACAGTTCTCTGGGATCAATTACCTGATTGGCTGCAGTACTCGGTATGGATCAGGAAGCTCTTTCAGAGTGAAGTTTGGTTCTGTTGTCCTTGCCCCAGTAGAGATTATAATTAGTTGATCCAGAAGGTAACATTTGAATGCTCATATCCATATTGTAAAATTAAGATAAAATCACCTGGCTTCTTAAATTATTTCTTGGTTCCAGCTGATTTTTTTTTTTAAGGTAGAATTACCATCTTATGAAAAGGATATTCAATTAAAATTCTTATGCTGAGCAAACACATTCCCTGAAATGTAAGTTCTAGCAAGTGCAGTACAAATAAAGACCTGAGATAATTAAATAATAATGATTTTTAAAAAAGCATATTGGTATTTTTAGATCTATTTAAACTCTTAAACTTTGTGAAAAACAAACGAATCTTTCATCCATTTAATGTGAGCAGATGAAGAAAGAATGCTCTACTAGGCAAATTCATAACTTTATCCACAAATATATATTATATCTTATATAATTAATATAAAATTTATATGCTGACCTTTCAAGAATAAACCACTGGAACATATTTGAGACTATAAACTTCATTGTGAATGCTGTAATATTGAGACACATTCATATGCTTTGCTATAAAAGTACTCTTTTTGGATGACAATTTTGACCAGCCATAAAAATCACCAAGCCCCAACTCCATCTTCTGTGTCTAATACTGCACAATTGTACTGTCAGTCATTGCACTCAGTTCTGGGATTTTGACATTTTCAACATGACTGAAAGTGCTTATATGACTAAATAGGGCTCATTAAAATACTGCCAACTTGAAATCTTCATGGACAAAAGGCGGAAATGTCTAACAGCGATGCACTTAACCCAGTTTAACCCTCATTTTGCTTGTGAGAATAAATCTTTGGGGTTTATCACTGTAAAGAATAAATTTCTATGTGTGTCATTGCTTTGAATAGGTTGGGCAAAAAACCCACTCAAACCAATCCAGCACTCCCAACACTGACCATGCTTTAATCACGCTCAAAGGCACAGGCAAGAGAGGGCCTTAAATTTTCAGAGCATGTCCCAGTGGAAACATTAAAGACCTTGCTAGTGGAAATGGGCTATCTAATACCACAATAAATATAAATCTGCCTGGAAAGATCATGATTATTCTGGAAGTCTAACAAATTGAGGCACTTGGTTTTGGTTAGGAGGAAGCTTTCAAGTTCTGCAAGTGTTATCAGCCCAACATTAATTTCATCTCATGCAATACTTCAAATTTATGCTAAACTGAGGTGTACAAGTCCTATTTTCTATTTTTTTTAACTTTAACAAAATATTTTAGAGTTTCTGTGGCTGAGGGTGGATGAATTAAAATGCAAGCTTTGATGGGAATTGCAATTAGAGAAGCACGTTTGATCAGAAAGAAGGAAATAAAAAAAAGTTAAGCTATTACAGTCCTTCAGTTTTACATTGCTCTTATCAGGTCTAGAAAAATGACAATGAACCATGCTTAATATGTAAATTTGGCCAGTGTCTAGTATGATGCATTACTTCAAATAAATGTTTTGAGTGAATCTTATCTCTAAGAAGACATTTGTAAAAGCCTTATGTTCATATAAATATTCATCTCCGACCTTATAATTTCACTTGTGTACAAACAAATAAATCATTGTTTGAGAGTAGAAGATGGGCATTTCTCATCCAAACCATTCATTTTTTGCTATTAGACTAGAAAATAAAGTTCTGAAATAATCTTCTACATGTCAGATGAAAACAGACTTGTAGGGAAGAAATGGATTTCTTTCTTTGATGCAATAAAAGAAGACTGTGTTTATTAGATGTTATTCAGGGATTTAAAACAATGAATCTTCTGAAGAAATCCAGGAAATACTGTTCTGGTTGAAAAACTCCCAAATGTCTAATATTTGGCTGATCACTCTGAGACTTTTTTTCAGGCTCTAGATCTTGCACTGGATTGATAGCACCAGTTACATTCATTAGTATTATTGATATCTGTGTGTTCTTGATAACTTCTGATACTTTGTTCTCTTCTGGATAAGGCTTAAAATCCTAGTTCATTTTGTGTTGCCTTTATGTGCGCTAAGGATTCAAATTATTCATGCAAAGTGTAAGTAAGTATATGCTATAACTGACAAAATCTCCACATCAAAATCTGTGGCTGGTCACCTGAGACTCTCTTTGCACAAAGCAGAGTTAGTTAGCAGGGATATATTTCATCACATCTTAAAATAAATGTCAAAAATAGGTCAAGTGTATCGCACTCTGGAAGTCCTTATTTCTGTCTATTGACATTTGCAAACTCAGCTCTTGATGTCTGCTGCAGAAATCCGAGCACAAGTGTTTATACTTTCATTGTCAGATATGATTAGGAGCTTGCAAATAGCACTGAAGTGATTGGAGAAACGTTCCTGAGGCCTCTACTCCAAATCTGTCCAGCTATTGAAGAGATGCATTTATTCCACAATGAGAAATTTTAAAAAAAAATCAGTTTGGAGCTATGATAATTTTGTTTTCTCTGACTAGGGATTCCAGTGGCACATGCAGGGGCACAGGTTTATGTGTGCTGATTACAAAATTCATAGCCAGGCAATGGCATGAGAGATAATGAGCACCAAGTTGACATTTTGTAGAAAGAAAGAAAGAAAGAAAGAAAGAAAGAAAGAAAGAAAGAAAGAAAGAAAGAAAGAAAGAAAGAAAGAAAGAAAGAAAGAAAGAAAGAAAGAGAAAGGAAGGAAGGAAGGAAGGAAGGAAGGAAGGAAGGAAGGAAGAGAAAGAGAAAGAGAAAGAGAGAGAGAGAGAGAGAGAGAAAGAGAGAGAGAGAGAGAGAGAGAGAAAGAGAAAGAGAAAGAGAAAGAGAAAGAGAAAGAGAAAGAGAAAGAGAAAGGGAAAGAAATAGTAGGGCTCAAAGGGGAAGGAATTCCTTAAAGTACTAAAATAACCCCTGATATTTAGAGCAGTTAAGCTGAAGACAAAGAGTTTTGGTCAGAGAGGGTAAAGAAACTAATTGTTACAGCAGAGAACACAATAGGATGGCAGAAGATAAAATCACAAGGAAAAGAAGGCCAAGTGGTTCTTTCTCTGTCTTTTGGCGTTGCTGATAATTGACAGTTCTTGGATTCAAACCAAAGTCTTGCTATATTTGATATAAAGATAACCCCAATAGCTTGGAGGGAGTTTCATGAGCGTATCTTATCTCTCTTCATGAAAACAATATGTATTTTTAACTGATAACAAGTTCATTTCTGCAGAGTAGGAACAAAAGGTGTGGAAAAATGACTGATTTCCAAAAATGATAAAAAAATAAGGTAGTGTTTGGTTTAGAAGGTGTGTCTGACAGCAAGCTTTAATTTATATGCCCAAAAGCCTTGGAAAATCTGGGACAGGGGGAAATAAGCCTTAACAAAAATAGAACCATCATTCAGAGGTATAATTTACCTCCATCAAGGAGGCAATATATATCATGCCTTGTTTTGAGCAAAGCCTCTGGATGTGCAGAGATTAGACCCAGCAGAAATTAAACCTCTGGAACAATGCACATTTTCAGGTGTGTAACACAGGTTAAGGAAAAAAAATAGATTTATTCAACTACATGAGAAAGAAAGAAAGAGAAGGACAAAAATAGAAATAAATGTATGTTGTTTATCTAATATGCAAAATCATAGTATTGGCATGTGGGATACAAGATTGAATTATCATAGTTTATCATAACTCTTTACTGTCTGTCACCTAATTCAAACAGTTTTCTAGAAATAATGGATATTATTAGCCCACTGCCAGTTGTGAAATTATAAGTTTTGAGATCTCGAAACTGTTTTGCATTCCCTCATGTCTGAAACAGGATGAGCCCAAATATGTAGACATATGAGCTCAAATACGAATGTGCAATAACTTGTGTAAATCCTAATTAAGGCTGTGTACTCAAGTCACTGAGCCACTGGATTTACACTCAGTCACTTAGGAGTATGTGGTACTTTCATGTCTATGGGAAAAATAACCTTGATTTCACCCAGCAATGAGTGTGTAAACTGGCTTGGACAATTTTCCCAGTCCAAATCAACATGATTTTTGAAGATGACAACAAAGGAAATCTGCATTGACAAAAGGCAGACAGGTCAGTTTCTGAGAAGTAATATTTTACTGCAAGGACGGATTAAATCCAATAAGGTCAAAATCACACACTTCCAAAGTATCACATGGATCAGAAATTTGCAGTGTTCATTTCTGGGATTTTTTGATTGGTTTTGGGTTGGTTTTTTTCCTTATACACAAAATCTGATGTACAGGGAAACAGTTCTTGAAGTTTCATTAAAACTAATGCTGGTGCACCTCTCTTTGAGGAAGACTGTCCCTGAAGACAACAAAACTGTAAGTGATCATGAAAAACTGATTAAATGTGGACTGTTCTGGAAAACTGAGGTTCAGGGCCACTGGACTCCTAACTATAATCCTAACAGTTTAGCCCAGCTAAAGCTCTGGGACTTCACTGAATCAGGAATTACAGTCTACCAGATGAATCACTCTTCCAAGAGAGACCATGGAAGCAGTGGCTTAACTGTTTTTTTACAGGGAAGGAGACCCTAAGGAAAAATCCACTTAACCCTTTCTTGGAGTTAGCAAAATGGTCATTGAACTGGAAATGCTTCAGAGCAATCTGAGTTCAACAAACAACTCCTGAATTAATGCTGTTAATTAAATTCTCCAACAAGTACTAAAGGAACACAGGAAATATTTCAGTTTCGGGGTCTTTCAAATGATAGCAACTGAAAGGAAAATGCATGTATAAATTTCTTTCCAATGTAAATTAACCAGGTTCAGTGTACACATAAGGGACCATTTAGAAAGAGAAATAAGAAGGAGTTTTGATTGTTCAACAGCCAACAAAGTTATCTGCGCCCAGCAGAGTCTCTCTGGTGTTGAAACACTGCTCTTGTGTCTTAATGGAAAGCAAAAAAATGCTCTGTTTAAAGAAAATTCTGGTGTTGGTGTTGGGTACTTATGAAAGGTAGGACTTTATAAGGAAACATCCTAACTTCCTATATGCAATTACCAGCATTCTATGTTTTTTCCTTTAAATTTACAGTTAAACATGAGCCTGCTTGGCAACATACAGAAAAATCATTAAAAGATGCAATCTGTTCCAGTTTCAGTAACCTGCAGCGAATATTTCACAATTCAGAGCTGTGGAGGCGTTGAATCCATACCTGAAACATTAATATCCTTAAAGCACATAAACAACTTCAGTGTCAAGGAGTCTTTCCCCACAAAGTTTCATTATCCTATTAAAATTCACACCTGAGGCTGCAGGGTAGGGTTGTTAACAGCTGACTTGGAATAAATTGTACACGACATAGTGTTTATTCTATTAGACTGACTTGTCAGAAGTAGTTCCACTTTGTATTCTTTCCATAGAGCGTGATGTATGAAATGAATGTATTAAATTAATGTAGTAAATGAAACTTGATTCTTTGTGTTTTAAACATAGATCTGTGTACAAATAATTGATGATATGGTTATATTTTCCATGATGCAATGACATTTTTCATAGTTATCAGCCACTAATGAGGTTTTAAGAAACTGCATTTTTAAAAGTCAGACTATGTGTGCTCATGGAATACATCTGGCAAGCTCAGAGAAAGCCTGTCACACTAAACAAGTTATTTTTCTGTGAGTTATCTGATAAGTGGCCTGTATCCGTGCAGAGCTCTAATGTAAATCTTTAAAAAATGTAAGAAAGCCTCAATATGATCACAATATGGTCCTGGGTGTTTTGTAAAGCCAACAACTCTTCCAGCCAACTTAATATTCCAGCCCTGGGAGGGACTCCTCCCTGTGTTTTGGGAGCTCTACAAGTTGTTTCTGAAATTCCAATATAATTACTAGCTTTATACCAGAAATCCCATGGAAGAGGCCTGATTGGAATGTATGCATTTTCAAAAACTGTATGATTTTTAAAGGCTTCTTTTTTAGCTCTGTTTAATGGAATTGACTCCAACCTCAGCCTTAGAAGAACAGAAATACTTTCCTTTCCAACATGGTAAAATATGGTCACTTGCTCAGCTTCAGAAAGACTATATTCATATTCCTGTCCATGCTGCTTCTCATGCCACATCCACAGGGCTATCCCTTTAACTTTCAAAGCATTCCTTAAAATTGTTCCCTGGGCTGCTTACAAATAAGCAAGCTAACATCAAGATAAGACCTTTGACCACTATTAGTGATCACCAGATAGACCAATATTATTTAATTTCCTTAAAAGCCCTTGGCTGCCTCCGCATAACAGTTTCACCTCCACATTTATTTTTCAGCCTTTGGTATATGGGTTCAAGGTCCAGTAGGTCTCCTTTCTTCATACAATGCAGATACTGTGGCATTTTCAAAAAACAGACTTGCCATGGCATTTAGATCAAGACTAACAGACTTACAAGAAAGACACTTTCATGTGAAGTATTTAATATCCTTTCTTATTTATTGACAATATAGTCAACATCATCAGTAGGATTTAGAAAGCTGTACAATTCACCTTTAAAGAGACAAATTAAATTCATCTCAGTATCTCACACTTAGGCATCTAAAGCCATTTGGGATGCTTGAGAGTATCAAGATATAGAGACAGAACTGACAGATCTGACATGCTGCCAATGATCTTCTGAAGCAACACTGCAGTAATTTCAAATTACACTGGAGGTCTAAGTTGCATCCATATTCTGAATTCAACATTTTGCATGTAGAGGGTAATCTAGATTATGTAAATTTATTCTGTCATTATGAAGGAGAGACAAAGTATCTCTGGTAAAAAAAAAAAAAGAAAAAAAAAATTGGGAAGTTTGTATGAGTGCTGATGTACCTGGCGCCCCTTGAATATTTTCTCTATTCAGATATATATCCAAATTTCTTCTTTTCTATGGACATCTTCCTGGAGTTGTGCATCTGATCATTTGGTGTTCCACAGTCTGTCAAACTCTCTGTTTCTAAACCCATGCAATTCCTGTGATTAATGCCTGATGCCAAGACCAAGGGAAAGACACTTCTCAGAACTCTTTCCCTCTAAAGCACTCAGTCTATGGTGTAGATAAAAGGTACCAGCTGGACAAGTTGCTTGTATCTTTCCTTCGAAAAGAGAACACATTCTGCAAGCCTAGTAAAGGAGACTTGTTCTGATCTAGCTGGTGGTTAAACTGGTTCTGATGTAGTAATTGCTCTTTTAAAATACATTTTCTACAGGACTGTAGCCTAAATTTAGCATAGTGAATGTTTTTGTTCAAAGACCATGCTAGTCAACAATTTCCAGTGCTGGAAAATATTATAAAAATTACTGGGAGCAGCAGGCTGTCTGTTTTTTCCAACAGCATTAGGAATTACCAGCTCTGAAATGAGACCCAGGCTCCCGGCTAGCCTGGAAATAGAATAAGAACCACCTATTTCTCCAATACAGTTCTTGAATTAATTCTGGCTTCTGGTTGGAAACATAATTCATTTTCCTTTCATTTTTATGTTCTTGAAAGTTTTTTTGATTAAAACTGGGAGGTGACATGACAGGAGAATGCCAACTTTGTGCTGCTCGTTTCTTGAGAACAAGAAAATCAGTTCCCTGGTGGAGACCTCATGGAAAAGTTCTGTAAGTCAGAGGAGAGAGGGGAAGGAGAAAGGGAGAGGGGAGAACAGGAGGAGAAAGTGGAAGATTAGTGAAAGAGGAAGCTGAAAACAGAAAGCTATAAAGTGGCGACTGCAAAATTTTTGGGTTGCTGTTTCCAGGATTTTGTTCTGGGAAGGAGGACTTGCTCCTTTTTCGAAAGGAGCAAGTTTGGGAAAGCAAATAGAGACAGAAATGGTCTCTTGCCCAGCCTTTCACAGCAGCTTGGCTGAGCTGTAGACAATTTTACTGTGGAGATGAGACAAGTTCGGAGACAGGCTTGAGCATGGTATAGGGGTGAACTCCAAAAGCCACAGCTTTTTAAAGAAAAACAAGTGGTAAGAGCTTGTGTAAGCAGTGAAGAACATCTGAATTGAAGACCTTGGCTATGCTATTCTGGCCCATAGATATACAGCTGATTTGCCTTCACTGGATGATACTAATTGAAGTGCCTTTGCTGTGAGCTGATAATCAATGTTTTTCAGAAATGAAGGTGAAAACATTTCAGTGAAAGCTTATCAGATTAATCTCTCTACAAATAGTAACTGTAATCTATCTCAGAAGCTTTAAGTAAATTTTAACATTTGCATAATTGCACACAAACACATTCAATGAATAGGAAGCTTTTATATATTCTGAAAAAGCTTCTTAAAAGAAAACCAAATCCAAACTCAAAAGAACAACAAAAAAACCCCAACCAAAATCCTGTATGGGAAACATTTTATTTTAGTTTATTTCATCCTTGATTAGTTTAAAGGAAAATATTTTATTATAGAGACATGGTTTAAGAATAAATCTATGTTCAAGTCAGCACTGGAGTAGTTGCTTAATTTCCATTGGCACCTGTGGGACCTAAGCACATGATTCCTATTAGACAGATGCTTAAGTGCTTCCCTGAATAGGACTGTGACACAATGACCCAGCCCCAAAAGTGTATTAATGTATTATATGCAGTCTATATAATATGCCAGTAAACCAGAAATAAAATGGCTGCTTGTGCCAAAAACATCTGATGATATGTAGCTTACAGAACGGTACATTGTAGGTTTGCTACTGTAACTCATTTTTATCACTGCAGCTCAGCTGATTTCCTGAGAGAAAAGGTAAACAGGATAGAAGAATCAGCACTCCATGATTCCTCCGTACCTAAAGAGATTTATTCTCAAATAAGCTTAGGAACATTCCTTCTGCATTTTGATAGACAGCAAGCAGCTAGAAGAAAGGCCATGCTATTCCTGGGGCTCTCAAACAGTAGAGAAGAAAAAGGATTCCTAAGACGTAGATTGAAACTTTGTCAGCACTCAGCAGAAAATCCTCAAATGTAAGTGAAAGGCAGAAATACAGTGGAAGAATAAATTCATTCAGCAACTCCTCAGTTCACTAGTTGAGAAATACCCTCCCATATGACAATGGGGATAAGACACATTTTAAGATTGTTTCCTTATTTTTATCACTTTTTTGTAGGTTCTTCCAGTTTTATAATTAAGTGTCTTACTCTTTTTCTCAGCTGGGATACAATTTGTCTTCCTATTAAGTTCAAAATTCAAAGTGATTAGATAAATCTGGGGGAGTGCATAACACACATTCAAGCAAAAGACTCTAATTAATTAGGGTTGCAAATAAGTTCATTGCAGGGTCTATAGTTTGAGAGGAATTAAGGATTGAAAGTGATGGTGTGCCTCTTGCTAAATTCCAGCGCTTGGATCAAGGTCTGAAGGAAACAGGAATTGCCCCTAGATGGTAATAAGTAATTCATGGCTTAGACCTACATTGTCCCAGGGAAATAAATCCTGAGTGGCCCTTTGCATTGGGAAGTGCTGAAGCTGGAAGACTAGGATGGAAAAAACAGACATCTGGAGCTGGAGAAGTGAGTGTGTGTAGGTGAAGATGTGCAGGAGATGAATTCAACAAGGCGAAGTCCATCCTGTGTAAATGGATTCAGGGGCTCTTGATGCCTGATTCCCAAGAATGGCACCATGTGCACGGAAGAACAAAAATGCCCCAGCCGTGAATTTCAAATGTTAAGTGTTGAAGAGGATTTAAACAATAAGGTTTAAATTACCCTGTTTAAAATGATTACCACAGTTTCTGAATTGAACCTGAATTTTGGTACAGTGACTGAATTGTAATCTAACTGCTGAAGGATATACATGACTGTTTCCCATGCTGCTGCCAAATAATCACTGTTCACATATCATTAATACTTGCTACTTTTTCTAAAGGGACTACAACATGTATTTGCTCTGACCTGACTGATTTTTGATTTTTTTTCATGGACAATGATTGTATTTTATATATTGCTAAAATGGGCCTGCAGGTATACTTTCTAAATCCTCTTATCTTCATTGAAATTGCCCCAAAGAAAGGGGGGAAGTGGTGATTACCTTCTCTCAGAGGACTTACACAGAAGACAACTGCTTTGAATTCCTGGGTTGATATAGATCTGAAATCATCACCCACCTCTCTCTTTTTTATCTTCAAAAGAATAAACAGAATTGCACACAACCATTTAAATGAGCTTAAAGTGCAATGTGTTAAAATATTTCCCACAGAAGGCTTATTGAGGGAAACCTGTCATTCAAGCATTTTGAAACCCACAGTTGCATGTTCTTTTTTCACATAAAAGTTCTAGTAGGAAGTATTAAAATAAAATACAAGAATTCTCTTAAAAAAACTTCCAAAAATGCTCTAGCTTGATTGCAGTTGCATTTGAGTGCCTAAAGTATCACTACTGCGTTGCTTTATGAATCGAAAAGCATTTTTATTTTTAGATGCACTTTCAGCCACTGATGGAACTTCTAATCAATGTGAAAAATTTAATCCTTTGTTACCTTCCATAAATTGTGGAAAAGCTCCTATTTACATTGGAGTGCCACAGAGCCAATCTCACATATTGCAGGAGAAGTAGGTTCTGAATGTCCATGATGTCTAATGTTAAATGCAATTTAAGGTTGCCTAGTAAAATGTGGGATTCTTGCATAAAGAAAAAGGCAAATCACACCCATTTTCTCAGTGCATTTGCTTGCAAATGCAGATCTGCTCTGCAATGTAGTGTCCCAGACACATTACCTGTGTCTGAAAGTAGGAGCAAATGAGGGAAGTTTGCTCCTTTTTTACTTCATTTGATCTTGCTTTGTCTTTCTTCATAAGCCAGATGCAACATCAAGTGTATAAAAAACATTTGGAAGTGGAAAGAAACAACAAAATACCTTCTTGACTAGGATGCTTCTCCCAAAGCAGACCTCTTGGAATATGGTGTTGGCACGCCAAGTCTGTATTAAGGCAGGGACTGTGAGCTGGGTGATAAGAGACTTCCTCCAACACAGACGTTTTCTCCTCCAAACTGTCAGATGTTATTTGTCCATTTCCCTGCATCATTGTGAGCCTTAATCACTTTGGACAATGCTCATATAATCATCAGTGGAAAAAGGCTAAGGGTGTTAATGTGCCCCAAGCACTATAAAAGCCTCAGAGGTTCAGTGACTGAACAATATTATCTTACTGGCTAAAGATATTTTTTCTCCTTAATGTATATAACTAGATGTGCTCTCACTGTAATGAGCAGAAGTGACTATAAAAGTCATTGATAATACTCTGTATTTATACAACCATTTAGAAATGTTCATATCTCTTCCCATCATTGTGGAGGAGTTTTACAATCTTTTCCTTTCATCAGGTTGGCCAATGACAAAATTTCTTCTACAAAGTTTTTAGAACATGTGTAGAACTTGGAACAATAGTCAGGAATTTGGATGTACATGTGTAGGTTGTTCCATAGTCTTCAGAATTATTAAAACCTTTATCTACTCAGGGACTTTAGTGAGACTTTCACAGTTCCATATACAGAAATTACCTGATTTAGATAAAAGATCTCTGAGACTGAGCAGCTTCAAGAACTTACTGTCTTCTGTCTAATTATGAAAATAATCATCACCTACCTAGCTGATATTTCTGGTTCTAGGTTTAGCAGCATTGAGATCTCACACTTTCTTTGTGTTCCTGTTTTAAAACAATGAAAATTGGATGGCCCACTACCGTTTTAGCAGACATGTTAATGGGTCATGGAGCTTTTTTCTCTGAAGTGCCAATTTTGATACAACATCACACACCCTAAATTAAGTAATTCCAGTAACAGGATCAGTGCAGCCAATTTGGCTTCAAATTGACATAAGTTAGCCTAACACACTGAGTAAACCCTCAGGAGGCTGGTGTTCAGATACCAGAGATACACTACCACTGGCATCCAAAATACTTCCAGAAGGCAGTCATACATTTCTGTTTTGCCATAGGCACATCTGAGGGAGAGGAGGGCTCAAGTCTGAGTCATGTGCGTGTGGAGGCCTGTAAAGCTTTTGTATACATTGTGTATAAAAGGGATATTTCAGGCTCTGGGATGTCCATTTGGCACTTCTTCAAGAATGCGAAAAGCAGGCTTAAATGAAAAATTCAATGATCTGAAATAGCAGATTTTTTCAAATAATAAGAGACAAAAAGATCCTTTACTGAAAACAAAACTTTTGTCCAATAAAATAATTCTAAAAGAAACACAATCTCTTTTTTCCCCCATGTGATGTGATCAAGTCATTTGTCATGGGTAGTTTTGTAAAGTGCATGTTTCTAACACCGTGTTCATCACAAGATTTGTACATTGCAAAGGCCCAGCAAACCTCAGAAAAAGCTTGGAAAACAGATCCTTGCTCATTATAACTAGAGCATGGAACAGACTGATATCTGAGCAGTGAGCTGACAAATGACCCATTACAGAGGTTATTTAAATGTTTGGAATAAAAATGGTAATGCCTCTTTAGGTACTTCCAATGGCAACTCAGGAGTTTGAATCCTCTGTTGTAATAACAAAATGTTACACGAATTAATGAGAAGAGCCTGAACTATTAAACCCTATAAAGATCACATTAATTGAAATCTATGTATAAAACATTTAGCTGGAACTTGTTTCTTTTAACTGGAACTTGATTTTTCCTTTTCTGTGGTTAGAGTCTATCATTATCTAAATGTTTACAGAATAACAGTGATACAGTTTCTCCTTTATGAGTGAATGCATAACCTACTTTCTGTATGCTGTGACGGCCATCACAGTTCTGTATTTTTCTTTACCTTTAGCTTAGTATTTTAAAATATTAAGCACTGGTAACTTAGTCACTAGCAGTAGAGCATTGCCTCCATACACAGTCCTAATCTTCACCCCAAATTCACCCACAGTAAAACCAGTACTTTAATATTCTGCACTTAATTTTTAAAAAAAAAATTAGCGTTTTTAGGGAGTACCAAGTGTGAGGAGCTTTCTTTAGAGCTGAGAGACCCTGAATTCCAGGCTGGAGGTGACAAGGCTTACCTTGTTCACCTCAAATACAATAGTGGGATTTTATAGGTATTTTTACATAGGTATTTTTTTATAGGTTATTTTACATAGTAGTCTAGAGTCTCTCTGTGCAGTGATAGGTCCAGAAGATGATTCAAGTCTCCTATTACAATATAATCCTCTGAGTACATTACATACAAACTGAGTTTAGGTTGACTATTCCTAATACAGATGTCAGACTACAACTAGTTGTATGTATGTTTATAGGGCTGCTCATTAACACTCCTGTAAACTGAATAATGCTGCAAATGTCTTTAAAATATAAAGGAGACATTTTTTCACGATGGTTCTCTGAGTGTGGAGGCTCTGGAAAACTTCAATTAATTTACTTTGCTATGAAATATTTTCTATTCACAGAAAAATGTGTAGGCTTAATGAATACTGACACTTGGAAGTCTTGGAGATCTAAGTATTGCAATGGAAACATATCATCTTACTATACATCCCCAGAGTCAACCAGTGCTCCTTATCAGGACTTATTTATTCACTGGATAAGCAGTTCCACTGTCCAGGACTTGTTTTCCTTATATTAAGATTGTTTCATATGGTCCTCAGAAATTTAGCACAGCAAGCCAAGCCAATAGCTTTGTCCTTCATTTGCCTGAAACAATTCTGCATTTGGAGAATTTTTTCACTCAGTGGTGATGACTAGAGTTTGGATGACTTTTTTCTGTCTGGTCACTCTAAAGTTTTGTTATGTGATACATGGATAAAATTCTATACAAACCAATCTAAGATAAACAAAACAAAACCTCAGTAAAATGGAAACAAACAAATGGGAATTGGAGAAGCATTGCATGGGATGCTCATCATCTGCAGGCTTGCTATGCTGAACATTTCAGCTAAAGAGCTGAGAGCTTTAGACAATTTATTTTCTTCCAATCTGTAATTTCATGTTCATTTTTATAGCATGGACATAAACCCATGTGCTGCTAAAACACAAAGAAAATTATTTCTATAAAGCTGAAATTGTTGTGGTAAACAATGCTTTTACTTTGTGCAATTAGAAAATTTCAGAGCAATTTTACAGCACCATAACTAGAAACAGTTCTTCGCTTTGTAACAAGAATGTATAAGGGTATAAGTGGTAGAGTTTCAGCAAAGTGAAGAATATTCATAGGAAACATCTGCCTGTGCAGTAGGTTTATAGCTAATATAAGAATAATTTAAACTTAAGTCACATTCTCTCTTGTAATTAGATAAAGTGATTTCAGACTATTCTGGCTTGTAGGCATTAAGATTACTAAATCCTGAGCAAAGATTCATGCCTTTAGATTTCTCTTTCCACTGGTGATGACCCATTCTGGGAAGCTATTAAACTATCTTTCTTCATCACATTAGAGACAAGGAGCATAATATTCTCTTTTATTTCTTTCCAGACTTTGCTCTGTTGGGCTTAATTCATAGCCTTGGATATGCGGTCTATGACCTATTTGAAGCCAATCAGTAATCATGACAATATTTGCCCCTTTTTTTTAATGGGCATTCTGTCAGCTGTCATCTGCCACATTTCACCATCATTCACTTTTAATTAGGACATTGGATGATTATCTTGATATTATCCTTTTACTTTTGCATCTTAAAAATAATTCTATTAAATTTATCAAGCAGACAAAATAGAGAAGAAAATATATAGCAGAGTAAAAAGAAATTATTTTTAAAGGGACTAGTAGATGGATTTTCTGAATAGAAATCACAGTTTTCCTTACTGCTACTTCCATGACCTAAACCAGGATAGTGTTGTGCCATACAACCTCAAATAAAAATGAATCAAATTTTTCCTTTAAATTTTAAAATTGGGAGGAAATTAATCTGTTAACAACTAGGCAGTTAGTTGTTAGGACTCAGGTCTAAATTTGAACCCCTAAATTTAGAAGTCTATGAGGTAAAGGTGAGTGAGAGACATCGTTCTATCTCTCATAGAAGTCAGTGGAGACCTAGCACACGATTTAGTCTTGTTAGGTGTCTGGTGGCATTTCAGGGACCTTATGGCAGCTGCTTGGCCTCCCTCTGCCAAGTGAGAAGGATTCCTGTGAGTCTTTTGATGTTTCTTCCAGTCCTGTGAAATTCTCAGACTCCCTGCAGCATTTCAACTGTGTCAGACACCTACATTTAGATAAATTAATTGAATACAGTAAGGGCTAGAGATCACAGTTGGCCAGAAGCCAGGTTGCCTAAACTAATCTAATCTAAGGCCATTTGAAATATTTCACAGAATCTCAGCCAGGCTGCAGCTGTCACTGTGTGATCATCTGATAAGCAGCACGTCTTGCATGGCACGAGATGCAGATACATCATGCAAACAGTCATGCCATGTGCCATAGATGTCTCTTCTCAGAGGAGCTGAATGGCTTTTCCCTGTGCTCTCAATGGTATTACATCAAAATCTCTGATATTGATGAAAATCATCGGATATTGATGAGATCTTGGACACCTACTGCATATATAAAAATCTGCATATGTATTCCTAAATGTAGACACATTTTAGACGATCTAAATCTGCACTACATTAAATTTTATTTATGCCAGCCTGTTGATAGTTCTGCATAGCCCTGCAGAGGGGCAGGCTTTGCACCTACCCATGTTCAAACACACAGATCCAGGAGAACAGCTGGGAGTGTATCCATGTAAGTCAGCAGTGGTCAGCAGTAGCTTGTAGCACTCCACACTAACACCCTCGAGAGCAGCTGACCTGTGGTTTTGGCTTTGTTTTCAATAAACATCCCTGAACGTGCTCAGTCCACAAGTGTTGCATTTTGCTGCCTAATGGCTCGGTCAGACAGCATTTCCAAGTGGAATGCTGTCCAGGTCACCTGATGGGAGGCTGGTCTTAGTCTGATGGAAGTAATAGCAGGTGTGGAGAGATCCCTTTGGAAACAAAATGGGCCAGCACCATTTTTGTGTGAATGCAACATGTGTTCTTAGTTTTCATTTGCAAGAAACCCTTTCTGTTCGTGTGCATTTATGAAGAGGAAAGCTAACATTATATAAAAGTACATAATGCAACTTTTGGAAAGCTAAGTGTGCATTTGGGAGATAATTGTTCGCATCAATGCCCAGTTGGATTTTTTTTTTTATACCGGGGTAACTCAGTAAAACCAGTGGACAATCTCGTTGTTGTAACTGAACAAGATTTATCCCTTACTGTCTTAATTTTTACAGCTGCATGGGGTGCTTATAAGGGTCAGGATTCTCTCCTTTTTTTTTACCCCATTGCCTGAAATCTCAGCTTTCAATCAACAAGGTCACAGAATCCTTGGGGGGAGAAATATAGAAATTGGCCAAGAATTTGTTCTTCCTCCTCTGGTTTTTTTATATTTAGGAACTAAAAGCTTTTCTTTGAGCAGCATGAGCACAGTGTGTTTACTTTCTGCCATTGAGGGGTTTTTGGAAATGCTTGATGTGATTTGAGTTTACTGTGTGCCTCTTTCTGTCTACCTTGAAATAGAACTTGATATTTCCAATGTATGTACTTCTGGTGTTTGAAAACTGAATGGTAATAAAAACAAACAAATGAAAACCCCCAAGCCAACAGTAGAACTCATTCAGAGAGAAGGAAAACAAAGCAAGGAAGAACTCTCTGTTGGAATCGAATTGTGAAGATGGGAGCAACATTAACGAGTCCGAGGAGAACCTTTGAATCTTGTTCAATTTGGATTTTTCTCGGGAATGTTTGGGAGCATTTTTGTTTAAGTTAGCTTGTTGTAACCTGGAACAAATTATAGCTGTAATAATAATCATCTCTGCAAGTCTGAACAAACTAATTATGTTTCGGCATGCCTGGGCTGAGGTGTTACCCTGATTTTAAGGCAACATTTTGTGGCTTAGCCGTGCAATAGTCACAAACCATAGGGAAACATAGAAGAGAATATTAAGTCTCCACCTAGCAGGAAGAACTGTGTGTGGTCCTTCATCCTATGTGTACTCTCAGTAAAATGCAGAAATCATTGGAAAATAAAGATGATTAGTGGAGCAAGAGAACTCAGCCCAGTGAATGGCAGCTCACATTTCTGGGTCAGCTGGAACTTAGATGCGTCCTTACTAAGTTTCATGACTCTTGTCAAAGCCTTGGAAATTCTAAATTGTGAATGGAGCACTAATATAGAGTATCTGGGAAGCAGCCAGTTGCCCATGTAGTTGTTTCCCAAGAAATTAAAGGAGAAGACTTAAAATGTTTTCAGAAGTACTTTGGGCAAAGAACAACTTCTGATTGTGTATAATGCGATTTTTTTATTGCTGTGCATTTCTAAGTCCACATTCAAAAAATGGTGCCTTCTTCTCCTTGATTGCAGGAGCACCTAGATAATTCACTATAATTTTACCAAGATACTCATTGGGAGATATAATTTGTTTTTATTAGTGATCCTAGAAACTTAACCTGGCCTATAAAACTGTCTGGCTGAAGGATTACGCATATATAACTTTATTTACTCTTTTCAGCTCTACCTGGCAAACATTTCACAACTGCACTCCATGTTTCAGTGGAAAGTAATCATTGCACTGCCAATGGTTTAGAAGAGGGTCTCCATCCTCAGTTGTAAAATTACCAATCTTCAGTGAGCAACACTGATGAATCCCAGATGAGTATGTGATTCTCAAAAGCTGTGGTCACAGCGTTGCAGATCTGGGATGGAAAACCAGGGGTCACATTTCTGTTTAGAGTGGCACAATCACATCTCCAGTTGCTTTATGTTTTGCATACCTTAAAATCAACAGCCGACTTACCTAACCTGGCAGGAATAAAGCAAAACAAAACAATAACCCCCCCCCAAAACACTCTTGTGCAATGAGGAAGATTAGAAACACACCAGTATGGCCTTTCTATCTGTCATATCTTGCTGACTATTTTGCATTCCTATGCTATTGCAGCAATTTCTAAGTGTGAAACTTCCTTTTCAGTGGTGTGCGTGGTGGGAAGTTATAAATCAGACCTATAGACAAATACAAATCTGAGGCAGAATGTTAGTGTGGATTGTTCACAGCAAAAGAAGGAGCTGTCAGTGACTCTGCTATCCCACCCAAAATGCTAGATAATGATCTGTAGGAAAGAAATCTGTGCTGGCAACCAGCACAAGTAGCATTAATAGGTCTCTTTTATTTCCATATTTTAAAAAAATCTTTCAACACAAGCATGGTTTAGTAGGTATCTTGGGATTTAACTGAAATATGGCCATTTCACTCACACTGCGATAAAAACACGTACATCTGAGCATGATCTTTCTCCAACTTGTAAAAAAAAAGTGACTTAAGAAGCAAAATTCTGCTTTAAGGAGTTAAACCTCCAATCACATACTTTGTTCCTACTCTGTGTGACACTTCAAGCTGCCTCTTTTATTTTTCTTCTCATTTGAAAATTCCCTTGCAAGTGGGGAGATGGTGCTCTGGTGATTAAACACAGATTTTAGTGGCTTGCTTTATTAACAATGTGTCTGTTTCTGCCAAATGCTGTTGTTGCTTCAGGATTCTTTGGTGTGTACCAAGAGCTGGCACATCTTCCTGCATTTGTTCTGGCACTTCTCAGTCCCCACAGTGCAGCAGCACAGGCACTAGAAGGGTAATCCAGCAAAACGCCCCAGGGACAGAAATGCCAACCAACCAAAGCCTGGCTTGAGTAATGCAGCCAGTATACTTGAACTGTCCTGGAAAACAGGAACTGGAGGAATAGAATTGAATTTTACAAGAGATACTATTAAAGGAAAAAAAAAAAAAGAGAGAGAGGAAAAAAAAGGGTTTCAACTGTGCTCAGTTGAAATAGCTGCTCCCAGGGCAGGGCAGGAATCAAACTGGTCCACATTTTCCCTGAGTGCATGAAAATGATTGATGCCATGTCTCTTACAGGCATTGATTACTTTCTGCTTAGCAGAGATGAGAGATGCCTGCCATCCGTTCCCACCCACCTGGGGATGAGAGAGGCAAATTTTGACCTTCTCTCATCACAGAGCCTGAACATCTTCCAGAAATGCAGTTGTCCCCATGAGGGACACTGACCTGTGTCCTCCTGTGCAGGAGAGGAGTGGTCTGTGCCCATCAAATGTGAGACAGGAGCACACAGAGGCTTGGGGACAGAAACTCAAGCGTAAAGCTGAAAATGTAACAGCTTCATGACCAAGAACCCAAACTGGCACAAAACACCACAGAGCAGCAGTGTGGGGTGACATCTGCAGCAGCAGGCTGTGATTTGAAGCCAGCGTTTTCCGTGTGGAACAGCAGTCCGTGCTATGGGCTGCAGTGTAATGGGGAGATGAAAAAACCTGTAAGGTGCCGTGACCCACAGAGATGTCCCTGTCACAGGAGTCAGACACCTCGCTCTGCTGAAAGCAGCTTTGTTAAACCAGCTTGGCCTCGTTCTCCTGGGGACACCAAACATGTCCCAGCTCTGTTCCTACCCCCGTCCTGAACTCTCAGAGAAGTTGCAATAAAGTCAGTTTACCCCACCTGCAATATGGGGACTGTGGCTCTTGTTTAAAGTGCTCTGCAATCTGCAGCTGAGTGAAATATTGATTTCTTTGTTCCCTCTTCAAAAGAGCTCTTGCTTCCATTTAACAATACAATTTTTTCTCAGATCAGTAAGTCATTTTTTTCACCCAAATAATTTTTTTTAATATTATTATACTAATTTTCATTTATTCAAACATGTGAAACATCTTATTAAATCTTTTCCAGTGCTATTCCTGAAGCTTTTAAAAGAAACGTAATTTATCTGAAGAGTCACTTTGTAACACAGTATTTCTATAAAAAGTAATTTATTTCTTTAGAAAGGACAGGTAATTTTTTCCTTCTGGCATCCTACTGACATTTTGACACTCTTCTGCTTACCTCTGTTCTTGTGTAACACAAAACAACACTTAAGAAATTACAGGGGATTTATTTACAGTGATACATTCATCAGTGAGGTGGCAATAGCCACTCTGGTACTCATTGCAATCATAGGAGCTTAAATAAATTCCGAAGCAGCTGTGATGCCTACTCTCTCCAGCTGTGCTGCCCTTGACTATTTTAAAGATCATTAACAATACTCATGTAACAGCAAACTGTTACAATCTCCATGCAATGCAAAGCTTCCCTGACTAAACTAGCAATTTTCCATTACAATTCAAAATTGTTATTAATGGCAGGGATTTGCATATTTTAAAATATCATTTTATGCTCAATTTGTCTTCTAATGGCTCCAGACATACAGTGCTTCAGTAATGACCCTTTGGACTGTTTTCTGCTTTCTTTCTGAATTAATCCTGGCAGCTTTCTCACTGTAAGGAATCATTGATTTCATAGTAGTATTGCATAGATTTCAATCACAGTCCTGAATCTGCATTTAGTTGTCATGACTGCAGCTGAACCCTCTTCAAATGTTTAAGCCTTTCTGCTACCTCAACACCTTTTCAGAAAAGCCACCTCCCAGTGTCCTCCAGGAATTAGCCATCAAAGCAAAGGCAGTTACCATGGTCTGGGGAATCACTGAAGCATCAATCAGGAAGCCTTTTTTCTCCTTTATTTGCTTGTTACCTAGGAAGAAACCCCACTGTTTTTATGTTATTGATTCTTCCTTGATTGTTATCTCGATAAGCAGATTAAACATTAGTGCTCTGTAGGGTCAGGCCGCTCCTGCTGCTCATAATTTCCAGTTCTACCAGAAAGATACTGTCAGTTTGCTTCAAACTCACTAACACATGTGTTTCACTTTAGAACTGAAATCATCTCATACAGATGCAAATGCCTTGCTGCCTCCCCAGGGATTGTGTGAATTGGCATCCCCCAGCATAACCTCTCCAGCTTGTGTGTTCCCTCAGAGCAGCCACTTAAATTCCCCCTTACACCTGCAATATTGTTCCCTTTAGAAAGAACTGCTTTCACTCCACTGGGATATGTCAGAATATAGCTGGTGGAGGCCAAAGGAGTCTTCGAAGAAAGTCTTATTATATTTGGATTTGAATAATAAAGGCTTCTCTGCAAGACTGCAGATTACCAAAAGTCCACTCAGACCAAAATCTCTTTAGCATTCAAATAATCATTTAGACAGGAACCCAGCCACCTAAAGAAACTGCTTTCCACTTCATCATCATTCTGGGAATCAAGCCCTGAGACTTTTCCAACAGTCTACTGGTATAAGACTGGTGTAAGAGGAAAATCAGACTCAGAATTTTCAAGTTTTTCCAGCTATTAAGTGCCTTTCAGTTAATTTCCTTTTTTTTGCTATTAATGCTGAAAAACGTCACTTCCTCGACCTTTTTTACTCCCCCCTTTTCCATTTGGGTAATGAAAATTGAAGGGTAAGACTCATGGCAGCATTACAGCAATGAAATCACATTAGCACTGCCTTCAGTTTCCCTTCCTGAGCACCACACTTCCCTAATGAGCTTGTATATACCTATTTTTTGTAAATAATATGAATGTGGAACCCCTTTTCTCTATTTTTAAACAAAGCAATATTAAATCAAGTCTTTACTTTCAGAATCAACTCACTGGAGAGATCTCTTACTCATTAAAGCTCTTTAGCACCTTAACTGACTTCCAGTAAAATTAAGGAAGGATGAATCAGGATTGGGTCATACCTAAATTTATTACAGTTTCGTTTACTTTCAGCAGATTATTTTAAAGATTTTTTTTAATTACATTTTTACATCATTCTCATGCTGTGGGAGTAGCACGGGAGTTTGACTTCTGCTTCACTGACACACAAGAACCATTTGCCTCCTCCTCAGGCCAATTATCTCATGCACTTTCCATTTCAAAACCTACCAGCTGAATTTATTTGCAAGAAAATAATCCCACATTAAAGGATGTCCCATGAGTAAAGGCTACTCTGTGTAAAGCAGTGAAAAATCACAGTCCTTAAATTATAATGTTGGCATTTCAGCTCTTCAGTTTCAGACTCTCAAGAGCTGTTTTCACCTTTCTGAGGGGGAAAGAGTAATTTCTATTAGGACGTGACAGCATCTTCTCATAGACAGTGTATCTCAGGGAATTCTGAGAAATTTGTGTCAAACCTTTTATTTGGTTCAGCTGGTATTGGAAGACTCTGATGGTTATTTCTCATGTTTTCTTGGAATCCTCTGTGATAAAGAGTTCTATTATATTTTTTTTCTTTTTTCTTATTGCAAACCCATCCTGATGGGTTTTGCAGTGTACACTACCGAGCATTCTTGTGCCAATTTAAAATTCTCTGCTGCCATGTGAACAGAATAAACTGTAGCAATGGTATGCAGACAAATGTGTCCCTTTGTTTATAGCAATCGCATAAATCTGAGTGTATTGATACCGGTGCAAAGGTCTCTGATGATCCTGAAAGAGAGAATTTGGGCAGGATATCAATCTCTTATGATCCTGAAATAATGCCATGAGATCTTTAACTTCCACTTGAACAAGCACTAAAGGCAGAGAGATGGAAACTTGGATTAACTTCTTATCCAAGTGACACCTCTCGCAATGTTTTTGACCCTTACTTTAAAGCTGTCACCGGTTGCCTTGATTTATGGAAACACTATCCTTTTAAATCCTCCTCCCTCTTATCTCTGCAGGCAGTTTCCTGATTTGCTTTTCTTTCTCTTGGATCATCCATATTATTTCTTGACAGGGGCTGTGTGGACAGCCACACTTTCGATGGTACACAGAAAGAAAAATGATTCTCTGTTTTCCAGTTGAACAAAAAATATTACAGATGGTTTTAGTAGTTTCACTCAGAAGACTCCAAGACTTTTTGTTTCAGGTTACAGAAAGAAAAATAATAATTTCAAAAAATGCAGAAAAATATCACTGCAAAGTCGTTTTCATCTTACTCTAATTTCACAAGTTAAGTTTCCCAGGAAAATCTGAAGTGTACTATAGTAACAAGATACCTTTTCCATCATTCCAAAGAGCTTTCGTCAGTAATAAAGAACCTGTTGGGCTAACACTGATTCACCAACAAAAATAAAGGCTGGCCCCAGCCACAGAGACGAATGTCAATGCTAGTAAATAGTCTACAAAACCACAGCCAGGGAACAGGTCAGAGCATGAGCACACCAATATTTGTTATCTAACAGTTGCCATAATCCCTGGTTTGCCTTGTGCCATTTAGTGCTACCCAGACAATAGCTGGGCACAGTTCAGGAGGCTGCACACGTGTGTGTCTGTGTTCCCCACGGGCAGTTTGGGCATTTCCATTCTCGTGTTCTGTGGAGCAAAGGAAGGCGCAGTGTGTGAAGCCAGGCCATGCCTTGTCATGGGGCTCAGGGGCACAGAGCTGTCTTTGTCCATTTCTACAACTCAGACACAGACATCTCCAGCTGAAGCACAAGGAAAATGGCAACAGAGGAACACAGCAGAGTAATCAGCTCAAAGGAAGGAAATTTTGTGAGGCAGTGCATCTCTGGGAGGAACACTGTCTGTGCTGGCATAGCCTCCACTGTATTTAAAAGGAGCTTTTCTAGAATCTGTTGGTCAAGATGAAAGAAATAATGAAGCCTGGCTTAAATGCTGAGAATAGATAACAGGATAGGATTGTTAGGTTTTGCTTTTTAGGAAGAAATACACATTAGTTTTAAAAATTATAAAGAAACTACCATTGGCCACGTTGTTATTATCCCCTGCCCATACGGGTGGCTTTCACAATTTCCCTTGTAGAGAGGACACTCAAACTGACTCTGCTCTCATACAATAAAAGGAGTGATGAGGTGGGACATGAATGAAGCAAAGAACATTTCTGCTACTCCACTGGAAGCCTGACCTTTCCCAGACACTCATTCAAACACACCCCATAAAATGTTCAATACTCTCTATTATGTTCATTTTTCTGCCATGGATTAGGAAAATCTAAAAAAAAAAATGCTCTAAAGGTAATTTTGCAAAGATGACTACTGTTAAATCAGTTACCATATAACAGCCTTACAGTTGGGGTTGACATCTCCTTTGGTATGTGAGAAATTTCAGAAACAGACTCGTGAGAGTTTGAAAATATGGACAAACAAGTCATACTTGATGTACTTCTGAAAAGACATCCACAAAGGGAATAAAACCAGAAAAAAAGTGTACAAAATCCTAAGTCAAATATGTCACTTGAATTTAGACCAGAGGTCTCGGCAGAGTAATAACTTGAATGACAAAACCATTAAGGAGAAGGATCAGATCTCCTCAAAGTGAAAACAAATGTAAAATAAATCTACCTCTAGAAAAGTCACTTTCTTCTGATATTGGTATTGCAATGTTCTTCTGCAAAGAAATCAAAACCACCCCACCTTAATTATTTTACATGCAGAAGAAACTGGGGACTTGTGACCCAGAATCCGTAAGTGAATTCATAGTTTTTCATGGTTTTCTTTCTGCTGCTCTTTTTTAAATTTTTTTTTTAACATGGACCTAGAGAATGTTTCCTTCCCTTTTTTTTAAGTTACTCTGGTGAAGAAGTGAACTGCAACATAAATGCCAGAACTGTCTGCAGCACCATCTCCTGCTGCTCCCAACCAGCAATGTGGGTAAGATCACAAACAAACAGCACAGCCCCAGTAGGCTCCAAATACCCTGAACTTCCACTTATTAAAGCTGGGCCTTAAAACAATACAGTATGGCTTCCCCTAGAGATATTTTTTCCCAAGAAAAAAGAATAATATACTGAATACTTTAATTTTTTTTACCCTGTCTTAAGATTTTTGTAATGAAGCAGGGAAAGTGCAGCATGATTTCATTGTATCTTGAGTATATAGACTGTGAATATTGACTTTTTTGTCAATAAAAATGTAAACATAACTTGCAGATTCCACACAGCTTTAATACTTGACCAGCACAGTAAGTCAGACTGTGTGTATTTTAAGAACATGCCCAGACTGCAGCTATCAAAAGCTGATAATTTTACTCCATATAATTATTGCAGCTTTCTTATATGACTTAAAATATGAAAAGTTGAAGTTCTCTTATTCCCAAAGTCAATTACCACAAAGCTATGGGAGAAAAGAATTTTTTTCACATGAAACCCAAGTTCTTAAGCTCTGTTCACACAGCTGGGCATGCAGAATCAGCAAAGCTCTTAAAAATTCCCCAGGGAATTAATGTGACTTAATGGCAGTGTAACAATGGGATAGGGCTTGTCACAGTCTTCCCAGTGACTTCCAAATAAAATAAAATAAAATGTAAAAAAATAAATAAAATGAAATTAAATAGCCATTCAATCTTCTCTGACAGAGATAGTAACAATAATATTAAGCAGCAAATTTGCTCAGACCGAGCCTGTGACCCTCGCTTTGTTTATTGCACTGGTACCACATTGGAAGTGTAGTATGTCAAAATTCGTCCTTGTTTCTGCGCTAGTTTGTTCTGCTACAGTAGCTGAGGCAATTTAAAGGCCAACTCATGAGAATTACTGTGACATAAATGTTAACTGTGAACATTATGCTAATATCACAAGCCAGTCTAACATAGCAGCTCTTTAAGGCATAGTACAAGATGGTCCCCTGTCTCCTTTGAACTGAAGATATGTATTTTCTTACTGCGGGGATGATCTCCAACTGATCACTGAGAGACATTTTGGCTGAGTATTTTACATAACTTTATGGTTCTTATAACCTTGATTCTTTTTTAATAGAGAAAGATTGGCTGGCCTTCTCATACGAATCTTTCTGGTGTTGGGAGAGGGAAAACAGCCAGTAAATGTTACATAAAACCAGGAGGGGAACTGAGTTACAGGCATACCCCAAAGCATCCAAACCAGTAAAATATATCAGATACTATTCTTGAACAGTGCAGCCTCTTCAGAGGTACTGGGCTGCTTCTCCAAACTTCTGTTTAATATGAGTTTGACAAGAAAACTACACCCCCTGTCTCGAAGCTGATTTGACTCCTGGCACCAGTGGAAGGGTCTCCTTCCATCTCACCAAGCCTGAGCACTGAGAGGTCATCCTGTGCCTGTTATCTCTTTCCTGCTGTCAGAGCATCAGCTGTATCCCCGCTCAGTTTGGGTTTCTGCTGCTGTCACTCCAACCCCAAGTGACACAGCCCAGGGGATCCTCGGTGCCACTCTTGTGTGCTGATGGACACAGAGAGTCTTTGTCTTCTCCTTCTTCCAGACATTCCTGCAGTTGTCTCAAGTGTGAGGCCCACAAAAGGCTTGATAGGAATTACTCAGGTGGCATAGATTGTGAGGGGCTGTGCAAAGAGCAGACCTGTAAATTTGTTTATTTTAGTTCCACAACTGAATCAAAGGGAGAGAGGGAAAAGGAGAAGGTCGTGTATGACAAGGTGCAGGAGGTAAATCAGTTCAGGTCTGGAAAGGTTAAAAATTGAAAATCTTTTCCTTTGTCCAGCAACCCAATCTCAAAGACAGTCCTGAAAAAAGCTACTCCTGGAAAGAGCCTGATGCTCTTCTGACTCAATAACTTGTCAGTATAAGCTGTCAAACCCTTGGGCAGGATTCAAGGTTTTCAGGATTTTTCAGGATCAATGCATGACACTCCTGAGGACATTTGAACCTACTTCATCTCACCTAGAAGAATGCTTTAAGTGCAGCTTCACGGCAGCATCATGGTTCAGCTCTTCCACTTCCAATAAACAAATATTCACAAAACTGTAGCATGACTACCACTTCCCAAGTGAATACCTCCAAAAAAGTGTGTGGGATAATGAATAATGATATTTTTATATGGAATTATGTTTATCGAAATCAAAATTCTCAACGGAGACCCTGGAGGATCCTCCAACATTTCTGACATTACAAGATTACCATACTCACTTGAAATCGTACTCTGCTTTATTGAACAGTGAGAGGATTGCTGTGGGAGGAGAAAGATTTCAATTTCTTTCTGCTGTTAGAAACAAAATTTGATCCTGTGTTTTTCAAATTCTCCATGAATTCTATTATTACTGAGTAAAAATTGAGACATTGTTTCTCTTTAAGGCAGATTTAAGAAATGAGCCTTTTTCCTTCCAAACGCATAAAATTTCCTGGACACAGAACTCAACAGTGCTACCATTTCTCAAAAAAAGAGAAGAACAAAAAAAAAATTCAAAATGACCCAGCTTTCACAGTAAATATTATTATTAGATTTAATCTAACCTAATGAAATCCAAGCTTCTCAATTTTCTCAGATGCACCACACTGTTCAGTGTCTCATTACTATGTTCACATATCAGTATTTTGCCATTTATTTATTCAGAAAATTCTCTTCATCTTCTAATTTGTATTGTAGCTACGTGATTGATGTGGGGGCTTCCTGATACAGTGAGACAGTAATTCCTGATGGAAGGCATACTAGGATTTTTTGGGAATGAAAGAAGGGAGAAATTTGAAGAAGTGTAATCAGAGAGTGACAAAGTATATATTGGGTAGAGAATATTGTTTTTACTGCCCAGTGATATCCCAGTAAGACTGTGTTCTGCACTGCATCTGCTGTGATATACTTTGTTTGAAGAAATACAACTCCCGTGGCACAGTGTATCCTAAAGCCAAAATTGAATATGCACATAGAATTCACTTAGAGAGAAACTGAAATAAGAGAATTGAAAAAAGAGTGAAAAAAGAAAAAAAAAACTGAAAAAAGAGTTACAGCCTTGACTTCCACTGGGAGGGTCATAAAATTTTTGTGGGAGGCTATTGCGGAGAACTTCCTTTAGGTGAGTGTGTTTCAGTTTAGATCATTGGACTCTGAGATAAAACCTCTGCTTTGGCAGTTTGCAAAGGTTTGTGCTCTTCAGAAAGTCCATGCAAGTCCAAAATAAAAAAAAAAAAAAAAAAAAAGCCCCGGGGAAAGGCATTGGCCATGGATTAAGAATCTCTTTTCCAATCAATTCTTTTATGAGGGGTAGAAGGGAAGGCTGGAGGCAGAGAGAGAGGAAAGCTTACTTGGGAGAAGGGAGGCAACAGAGTTAAATGATGACTTATGAATAATCATTTCTTTTGTTGTCATGACATTTTATTGTATTTGGCACCAAATGGCTGTGTCGTCAGAAGAATTTATGCTCATGCCTCTTTCAAACGGAAAAAAAGAATTAACAATTTGTTTGTAAAATAAAAGGAACATGCAGGAGCATCTGCAAGGAAAATAACCTCTTTCATTTAGTCCAGATTTAATAATGTGTAAAAGCAGAAATTTACTGTCCAACTAGTTTGCTCGGTTGCCCTTGGGCTTTATAGTTAGTCAAGCAGAGGAAGAGATCTGCTAGCCATGTTCAAAACTGAAAAAAACATGGGTAAGGTTTTAAAAGCTTGCTGTGTTTTCAGAGAGTGTGACACTCAAGTTTTTGGTTCTGGTTCTCGAATTAATTACAATAATTATCCATCCCTATCAGAATTCCCCTAAAGACTCCCTGAGACCTAAACACTGGGCAGTCTATGTGAGGTTAGATACAGACTTGTAGAGCTCCTCAAGTGAAACCAGTGTCTGTGGAGCCTGGGGTGAGAAAACAAGACATCCCACCTCTGTCCAGGCTGGATGTTGTGTTTGCCTCTTTCCTGTCTCATCTCAGAGCTGGACCCATCCAGTGCCTCCACATATTTCCCCTGGAGCTCCTAGGTTGCTTTTAAAGCTGAGTGACAGCAGCACTTGTGCTGAAGAGAGCTGGAGCTGGGCTTTGCTGAACCAAAGTTCAGTGTCTGTGGGTGTTCTCCCAGTCAGACTCTTGTGTGCCCATGGCAACTGACTTCTCGTGATGTCCACTTTGTGGTGTTGTTCTTGGATGGCTGAAATAGAGAAGGCTTTTACAGCTATTTGCTTCACTTGACTGAGGATGGAATGGTTCCAGTTGTGTAAATAGCTCCTGGTGCTCTTCCAGTTTTCCTCCTCACTGCCCCATGGAGATGCGTTTGCTTAAGCAGGGCATGGGAGGAGAAGAAGCTCTGCTGGATTCCTCCTCAAAAACCTTCCAGCACATCTCAGGTCTGGACTATAATATCTCTGTCAGCCCTGACCTCTCCTCGAACAAAAAGAACCACTTTTACCACATTAAGTCATGGTTTTGTCTAACAGAAAATTAAGAGGGATAACTTAAAGCGTGTGACTCTGGGTAGGGCTTGGGCCTCCAGAGACATCAGGGAATATCCCAATCAACTACACATTTGTCTATCCCTACACGAATCCCATGAGATAACAGTTGCACAAAAAAGAATATTATCTAATTAACACATGCAGCTGGAATTCAATCTTCCGTTTTCCTTTGGAATATCCCAGCTGAAACTGCACTCACATCACCACAGGATTTATGAGGATTACACAAAGTGCTTTTTCCCATACACTTGGTGAGTATGAGTTTCATCCATCAATGCAAGCTTGCATAAGCCCTGTGAATGAAGGGCTAGATGTGGCTTTGAAATCCTATCTCAAGTGGCAGAAAAAATGGAAAGTGCATAGAATATAATGTACAATGTGTGGACATGATTTTTTTTTCTCATGTATAGTTGTAATCTGTAGTTTATGAATGTTACATTGAGGCTGGAAAGTATAACATTTTGTATAACATAATTTTCCTTTGTTTGCTTGAAAACTAAACAGCATGGGAATTAAAAATCATCTTTTGATAGTCTATGTTGGAGTAATAACATCTGAAACTTACTGCTGATTTCAGAGGCTTTCTTCCCTCCAAATATCCAAAGTTCCAGAGGAAAAGAGTGAAAATTAGTACTGATAATCCCCTTGCTCCTAGTTTTATAGCCACATGGCCAGATGCTTCCTGGAAGAAGTGATGGAGAGAGGAAGATGCCTGAGTTCTGGTCTGATATAAATTCCTGAAGTTACATTTGTTCCTGGAGTTGTGTTGTTGATGTCTGCTGAAGATATGACACACTGTTAAAAAAGTATTTAACAAAAAAAATGAAAGCATTCACTGCTGACTCACAAAAATTACTTTTCTTCTCCACAGGTACTGGACAACACAATGTGTTTAACCTGAACAATCAGACCAGACAAAAAGTCCATCAGCCTTTCCTATCCAGCGACTGTTGTCTGAAACACGTGAAAAAAGACCACACAAAGAAACAGTACAAAAATGAAGCGGCTTTTGTACTTTTATGGCCTTTTAGCTTTGCCAAGGTCTCATTGAGACCTTTGAAAGAAGTGGGAAATACTCAAAGCTTTAGAGACCATCTTTCCTTGTTCTTTCTTTTTCAGCATTAACTTTCTTCTCAAGCCCTTCAGTATCCTTAAACCTTCTTCCTCCAGGAAGTAACATTAGGAACAGAGAAAGTCCAGACAGGAAAAAAAGCTTATTCCAGAGGCCATAGTGACAGGGTAGGCAGCAGAAGAATACCAAATAGAAGACTATTCATGAGAAGCTGATCTTTGGCATCCTCTGGCATTTCCATGGAGTGGAAATGATGCCAATTCTTGGGTTCTGCACAAAGCAACGCAAAAGAAAGGCCAGCAACATCCTCACTATCTTTAAAGGAGTTGTCTTAGTGCGGAGAAAGCTTCTAAAACTAAGATCCCGAGAGAAGGGGGTTTTCCATCGAGCCTGTGTAATTTTAATGGAGACATAATTTGAAGGAGTGGTGAGCACTGGCTTGGAAAATCAGTTGTTAACTGAGATATCTAAGAGGTAGAACCAAAAATCTCCAGTTAGTTTTAACAGCTGAGCCCACAAAATGCAAATTCAATTGCTCAGAGAATTCCTAATGGCTAAAAAATTATCTCTTCTTCTAGGCTAGATACGGATCAGAATGCTCTACTTGAATAATTTCTGAAAAATAAGACCCTATAAAACATAATATATTTGCTGGTAAAGAGATATTAATTGCATTTGTACCTCATTCTGTCCAGCTGGATCAAGTTTTTGCTGAGCAAATCAGACAGCTTTTATTTGCTTCTTGTCATGCTAAGTAAGAAGGCATTTAATGCTAGAAAATAGCTTTAAAACTATATAAATCTTTGCAGCCGCAAAAGGACCCACTCAGACTGAAAATCCTTGCTTTTCAAAATAAACTCACTTTGTTAACGTGTTTTCAATCCAAATACCCAAAGTAATGTTTAACCCTTGTTGTCTTTTCTCCTTTCTTACATGATATCCTTGTTCAATTATTGCAGTATACTTGGTTTAGATTACAGCTCTTCACCTTTTTCTCAATACACTGCATTTTAAGCACGGTAAAGTCTCATTAAAGCAAGTGTCAACTTCAGATCACACTCCAGCTTTGTAACTTTGTTTTGTAGGAGAACTGATGCATGTCTTTCACTATGGAGTGCTGTATAACAATAAAAATGTCTGGAAAGTTAAACAGACAAGCCTGGATCAGATATTCCCTCAAAAATGTCATCATTGTGAAAACCTGAGAAGCTCAGTAGGGCACTTTGCATATCAAAAAATTAATCATTTAAATGTAGTGGGAGCAAAGGCTAGACTCAGCCAAGTCCTGGCTTTAGAGTTTAGCAATATACTATATTGCTTAAAACAAGATATCTGACAGATATAAATTTTTATCTGTTCCTATTTGTCATATAAGGATGTAGACTTTATATTTTATTTTCATAATTCAGTTTTCATAAGGAAAATGTTTCTGGATCATATGAGTCACCTAGTTCATATACCCTATTAAAGAAATGTAACTCCTCATTTTAGAAAATATGGAATATTTTTGTGTCTAAAAAGTTCATTAGTCCTAGAAATTTTTTAGACTATCCACAAATTGAATTACAGACTATATTTTGAAGAAAAAAAGTCATGACTGCTGAGGAAAAAGAATTGATTTAGCAATTTAGTCATAAATACTAAATGAAGGAAGACAAGGAGTATCTGGAAACCACGTGTGTTAGAAAAGGATGCTCATTCCCAGACTGGCCTCTGGCTTAGGCCTCTCTGTTTAGCTCTGTCCATCCTTGAGGTGTAACAGGCATAAGCTTCATTGTTAACTCTAAATCTAGATATTACCAGGATTTATATCATCTGTGTGTAAACTCTATTACCAAATGAGCTGCTTGCTCCACTCCTAGAAAAGGTTTGATTACCTGGGTCCTTGCATGCAGCGATTTCCCACTCTCTGTGTTAACAGACATCCGTGACAGCAGATTTCAAGTTGATTATCAGCTATCAATCAGTTTTTCTACCTGAAGCCACTACTTTTTCTGGCTGATATTAATCAGGGACATATCTTTTAAGCAGGAGCCAAGATAATACAACCAAGCTAATTTCTGAATGTGAATTTAAGGAGCTATTTGAAAGAACCTCACTAGAACAAACAAAGGAAAAATATCAGCAACACCTGTAGGCAGAATGAAAATGAATTACTCTGACAGCTTCTTGCTGGGTTGGCCTAAATATTCCTATATAACCAATTGCTTTTAAAATGAAGATTTGGGTTTCATTTGACTGGTATTGCAACATCATCTGCATAAAGCTTTTTTCATACAGTCTTCATTTCATGTGTGCTTTGCTCAGTCAAGGCCTAGAAACAAAGAAAAATTCTTTTAAAATGAACAGAAACAAATTCCAAGGATGAGAAGATATCCCTCAGGAGTTTCAAAAGAACATTAAATGAGTAATATTATCAGGAATTCTATAGGCGACATTAATTGTTATCATTCCCAAACACTTGAAAAATCAGCCATTGCCTTACATGAGACTCAAAATCTATAATAGTTTCCAAGCATAATTTTCAGATATCTTCTATTTGGTTTTTATTGCTGAAGTTGCTATGGTTTGAATTTCCAAGCTTTTCTCTGCCACAGACTGTAAGCTAATGTTTTTTCTATGTTTAGTGGACACGGATCTTATACGAACTTAAAGATTGGAGCTGAATTTTCAGAAATCTGTCAGCTATTTTAAGTCTTGAGATAATATGAGTTTTGGAGTTACAGAGGCAGGTAAGAAACCACCTTATGGCATTTTGCTTCAGTGATTCGGAGATCGCTTGAGAGGTCCCCTTCCCAAAAGACCCAAATGTGTTACTGTAAAACCTAAGGCCTGTTCCACAAAAATCCTGCTTAAAAGAGAGGACCATGCCAGTTTGTCAGGGCCCAAGAATTCATCCCTTGGGATCTGTCCATCACACCTGTGCAGTTCTGCACCATGTGGCACAGTGAAACAGAATCATTTGTTGTCTCTCTGTAAGAAATAAACCCCAGAATGTGGGAGGGATCAGAGCACAGCACTGCAAGACTGACGCCTAAAAATTATCTATGAAACGCATTGCAATTCCTTCATCAGACTCTAAGAATTGTGAATCTAAAGCAATTGTGTGATGTCTTCCTCACAACAGTCCTTGTGTATTTATCTTCTCAACAATTTTCAGGGAATTGGTATCAGACCTGCCTATAAACTGGGAGACAGGACACAGCGATAGATTACCTTGGAGAAGTCTTCAAAAGAGTTGAACCTGGGCCATCACCAGACCACACACTTCTTCCTCGCCCAGACAGGTGGAATTCACTCTTTGTTTCCCTTTCACAGAAATAGATCTCCGCATAATTACACTTGGAGTTCCAACTGCACTTTTTACTTCCTCCCAAAAAAGACAGCAGGATTGTAGCAGTTTAATCTGACTTTTATTTCCATCAGGCAAGTAGCCTGACTTTTTAAGTGACCTGCTGTGATTTCTGAGTTGAGGAAAAACACAAAAGGTTTTTATTAAAACCAAAATACTTAGCTTTTTTGAAACACCCTGCTTGGTATTTGCTTTCTACACACAAAACCTGTTTTTCTTTTACCCCTCCAAAAGATTCTGATGAAAAAGATCCTCAAGCCTTACTATTCAGCAACTGGGCCTTTAAAAACAAATTTTGGATAATACGAGTTTTTATAACACATTTATATATTTATTTCTTGGATTAGTGTATTTAAGGGCTGTGAGGAGTTGAGGGGACTGACTGCTTTCTCTAAACCACATGGGGTTCTTTTGGCATTACCGATGAAGCTGTTCTATGCCAGATAACTTAAGGCTTATGAACAAAGCCACTTGATTTAAAAGTTCATGCACAGGTTACAGAAACACCGGTGGTGTGAGCAGGTTTTCTTCTCCTCGCCCCTTTTAAACCCTTAAACACCTATTTTCCCAACCACAGCTAACTCCAGCTAAGGGGCTTATACAGGCCTGAAGAAAGCAAAATGTGCTTCTGGTTCTCCAGCAAGCCTGGACTCGGGTCCTGTGGAAAACACTCATTTACTGCTTAATTCTTTTTACAGGCAGCAGGTATTAAATGAGCTTCTTGCAGCAGCTGTTCTGGGAAACACTGCAGGGCTGTAATCCCCAGGCTGAAATGCTCCGAGGCATTTTCTGACTCTCCCTGCTCAGCTGAAGAGGCTCCAAGGCACTGGAGCCAGACTAACTCTGGGCTCCTGGTGTTAGTAGCCAAATGTAAAAACAAATCAAAATATGTGCTCGGGATCTGAATTTTAGGCTAAGTAGGAAAAATGCCCAGATCAAAAACCTCTGCAGCGGGGCACCCAGGAAGGTGCTGTTTAGCTCTTGAGTCCTTCTCAAAACATGCTGGTTTTCTTTAAATTTAATTCAACTTTTGAAATGTAGAATATAATTTCAAACTGTAATTAGAAACATATTTGCTTATGTCTCCAAAAGATAAATTGATTTTTTTTTCCCTTCAGGTTTTTGTTTTAGTTGAAACTGCTTTTCAGATAATTTTTCCTAATTTGGTAACTCTGAAGTTTTGGGTTTTTTTTCTTTTGTTTGGTTTTGTTGCCTTTTTTTTTTTTTTTTTTTTAATTATTTATTTTAAAGCAATTTTAGAAATAAAGTATTTACTAAAAAGCATGACCCAGCACTGGAAAACCACTTTGGAAGCAAATATAATGAAGGATGTTCTCAAAGAAAACACTGAAAAGGAACCAGCAAATATGCTACTGCAAGATGAACAGAAATATGAAAAAAATATAGACTTCATTAGACAGATCAATTCCTCATAATAGCCTAATCTAATAATCAGGCTTTGTGTTCTTTGGTGAAAAGAAGGATGTAAGAAATAGCTGCATGCTAAAGTCCTGGTTCACTGACTTCTCTCAGACAGCTATGTTTTATATTACAGCCTCAGCTGTATTTTTATTATTATTGTTATTATTTTTAATACTAGGCTGCTTTGACTTTCTTATCCAGGGACTAGAGTTTTATGGAGTGAGCAGACAGTGCACCAGCAGCTGAAGCTAAAATTATTCACTTCTTATGTTATAGGAAAAACAGGTAATTTTGAACGGAAAACTTTTACAGTCTTTGTAACTAAGATGAGCAAGGTGGTTCTCAACATTTCCTTTCCACAGGATAACTAAGATGCTTGAACTTGTCTGTCGAGCTTGGGAATGAACCAGAAGCAGTTCTAACAGGAGCATAGAGATATGGCTGAGCTTTCAAAGGCTGGGTGGGATTTCAGGTCAGGCTGGAGTGACTGCTACCACATTAATTCCCTCATTTTCATGGAGTCAGATCATGGAAAACACAGACACAATGAGGTTGTGCAGTAGCTTGTACAGAAAATCTCCCCGTGAATGCTGTTCGAACATTAACATTATTTTTTCAGCCTTTCCTGCTTATTTTTCATCACAATTTGGTATTTTTGCAGAAATGTTAATGGTCAGGTTTTCTGTGCTATTGGAAGTGCTCTCACCTGGCCGTGGCTCTGCAGAGGCTGCAAGGCTAAACCACAGAACTTAGCCCTGCCATCGGCAGACACAATAAAGAACAAACCATAATTGTCCCTGTCCATGTCAGGGGGGCTGGAGCTAGACGATCTTGAAGGAAAACCTTCCAACCCAAACCTTTATAAGATCCTATTATTCTATAACCACTACTTAGAAGTATTCAAATTACTTCCATATTATAGTTCTGCCTGGCATTTTTCCCCATTTTAATCCCTCTTTCTACTGTTTGAGTATCAGAATGCCTGCACTGCACCAAGATGAAGCCTTGCCATGACCTTACCCAGGCATTTTTTCCTCATTCTCTATGGATCACATTTGCCTTCACAGACCTTTGGAACACCAGCAGCTGACAGTCCTGCTGGGATTTTCTGCTCTGCACTCTGCTTCTCTGCTTTGTTGCTTTCAAACCCTCAGCATCCAACCCCTCCAGTAGAAAGTTTTATTACTGTCTAAGTGAATCTTCTCACTTTCCATGGTGATGCCAAAAATGTGTTGTTTTGTTTCTAGATTTTGAAGGCATCAGTGGCATGGAATTCTCTCCCATTTCTATCTCTCTAACAAAAGGCTTTCCAACTCTTTCTTTATGGCATCCCCATCTTTCACTACAGTGACAATGACTTCAAATGCTGTGTTGTCATGTTTCATTAGCTCACTTCTGGGTTTCTGCGCCAAAGTCATAATGAAAACATTACATTAAGTTAGTCCAGGTTTGATCCTCGAGAAATCCCACTGCAATGTTCATGTGATCCAAGGCTTCTCGTTTAGGTACAGCTTGTCATGTTCCATCTAAACAATTCTTTAGCCAAGTTCCAGGTCTTGTATTAGTTGTCTCCAGCCCAAGAAATTTCCTGTGACCCAGTCCTAAATACTTAACTGAAGTCCAGATATTTACAACATTTTCCTCATGAGAAACTGAATTGTTTTATCAAAGGGAGATGGAAGATCTTTAACAGAAACATCTGGGACAATCTGTGGTTTTGTCATATGTTCATCTGACTTTTTTTCCTTAATTAATTTTGTTTTGAATCTATTATGCCTTTACTTCAAAATTTTCTTCAAGCCTTAAGTAACACTATTAAGATAATTGCCTTATCTTCTCTTTATTTTTTTTTTAACAGCAGAGAATGACAGGAGTCCCAGATAACTAGTTTGTTTTAAAAAGGAATCAACACAACAAATCTTTACGTCAAACCTTGGTGCAAAACACTCTTTTTGTGACTCAGATCCCAGATCCTCCATTAGCCTCGGTGTGTATCTTTATTTCTTTTATAGGACATTTCTGAATTTCCAACCTACACCTGGCATAAGTAAGACTAAATAATACTATAAATTGACAAAAACAAAAGACAGCAGTTCATGAATTTGAAGATGAAGGACTCTTGTCATAGGAAACTGGAAATTGTGTACTCAGCTGTATCACAAAAAAGGTCATTAGGCATTAGGTCACTGTCAGCAGTGATGCAAAAGATGGCACAAATTATATGTGGACTTTGGTGAAAATCCAAGATGATCATGTTACATTCACAAGAAGACAGGAGATATTCTCTTTTTACAATACAGTGTAAAGCCCACTTGTGATATTTTTACTTTGGTTTACATAATTGGACCTCTTCTGATTTAACTACAGAATTACTTTTGACCCTCACCTCTGATGGATGGCCTAACCATGACAGGCTGCATTCTTCTAATCAGATACTTCACCTTCCTCACAAATACACCATTGAAAAGGATACACCTTTACAAATATTTGGTATCAATGTAGAGGCTTTTTTTTTTTCATCAAAATATCCTAAATTATTTTCCTAGAAAATTTCTGATTCAGTTCTTTGGGCCCACTCAAAACCTTGAGGACAGACAGAAACAAAACCACAGACCAGGGAGGCACTTTCCAAGCCATCAGAACAGTAACTTTGATTTATTCAGATTTATTCAGATTTATTATGATGAGGACTCATCTCCTGATCTGCTCTAGGGAGCAGAGCACATGTCTTCTCACACTGGGGAATCAGGAGCTACAACAAACTCTTGGCCATTTTAACTCCTGTGAAGTTGTTTGGATCCCAGAGGTAGATGAGATGAACACCACCCTTCATTTCTGGTTCTAAACATTACTGTTCATATGGAATAAGATTTGTTATAAAAGTCCATTTTAGTGGAAGATAGAAAGGATTTAAGGACATCACCCACCTTCACTGCCCTTGAAATGTGTGGGAGGCCAGACATGAGGTCACCTGGGTAGAATATATAGTGATACTTGGTATCATAGGAGCCATATACAAGAAAAAAAATTGAATAAAATGAGTGCAACAGTGAAAATGAAATAATTGTATTAATCTCCTTTAGGGTAACTGAGATTAGAGCTAATCAATTAGTCATGCAGAATACATAAAAGCCACTATAATAGGACGTCATAGAGAGGCAGTAGATGGATTTTTGAAGAGTACCAAAGAGACTTAGACACCAAATACATTGACTTTCATTATCTCTTCGCACTTTTTATAACCACAGAGCAACTTCCTTGGCTGGCATACACTGACTTGGGACAGTTGAGCCGAGTGGAACTAAACAGATTTACGAGAGCTGAGACAGTCAATCCTTTACACCTCTTTTCCCCCTCGTTCTGCTTACACAACTTAGCTTTACTTGCAATTTCCATCTTTTTGGGTGGCCTCTACAACTTATAAGAGGAAATTCTATGCAGAAGTAATTTATTTAAAATAAATCTTTCCACTCTAGAGGTTTTCTCGGTTGAACATCTCCTACCCCCTTGCACCTACACTTGCTGATCTCTGAATTTCTTCTCATCTGACTGTGTTGGGGAGGGTGGCATTATTATTTTTCATTTTCTCTTCACATCAAAATATGTAATTTTTAAACATTTTCTCTGAATGCTTGCACATGTGAGTGATTCTGCTGACTCTGTTATTATGTGGAAGCAAAAAATGTTGTAGAGAACCAGTCCTCTGTGAATAGTCAAAAATGCTTAAAAGTACATTATAGCCCATTATAGCCCCTAGACATTAGGCTGAAATTTTGGAACGAGGCAGCTTGAAACCTAATGTGAGCTCCCATATTTCTGCATCTAACTTTGATAATTTTCACCGACATTCCTACAATGACAGCTTGCACATTCAAATACTTTTTATAGCCCACAGAATTATTTTTTCACACTTTTTATCAAATCAAGCAGAAGGAAAAAAACTATATAAAATTATTGATTTATTTAATGTTTCCCAGAACTCCTTTGCTAATTCTTTATATTTCAATCCATCACTAGGAGTAGTGGGAAAATGTTAAAACAATCGAAGGCGATGAAAGTCTTTATGGTAATGTAGGTATTGCTTTTTATGAAGCTGTCAAAAAAGTACTGACATGCAAAATTTCAGTATTAATATAACAGCTTAAATAATTTTGTTATTTTTAACTCAAACACATTCTGGATTTACATATCTACCAAAAAAAAAAAGGAATCTCTAATATGCATTATGAGCAACAATTTGTAGTTGTGTACTTTCACATAAAATTGCTTAATATAAACATTTTTAAAGAAGAAAGGCATCTCATCCTCCAGTGTTTGAGGCTAGTAAGAAAACTATGAGACAGGGAAGGATTAAATCTGATGAGGATTGCATTCTTTGAACATTGAAACTGCCCTGAGTTTGTACGTAGTGGTTTATTTTAATCATTCTTAGCAAGTATGTCCCGGATTGCTAAACATGCTTTTAATTTATAATGGTATTAACACAACAGTTTGTTACATTGTCACTTTTGGGAACCATGAAATGAGACATGAGAGTTACTGGATTTGTTTGTAGGCACATGGGAAAGTTTCATCACAAAAATCATTCTCTTGGGACTGAACAGTTCAGACTTGGATTTTTAAACTAAAACAGGACCTGAGGAAGAACTTCTTTACTGTGATATTCCTTTTCTGTGATACAGACTTCCTGATATACGCCTGATTTTTTTTTTTTTTTTCAATTTTTTTAATCCTTATTTTAATTCGTGTAGGCTTTTGACATTCCACCACAGCAGGCCACAGTCTACAGCAGAGTTTAACTACACTGTGTGAGCAGATGTTTTCCTGGGACCTGACACTGGGTAATTATTTTGACACTTAACTGTTTCTTGTATCACATGAAAAAAACAAGCAGCCGTTTCCAATATGATGTGATCAAGAGTATCAGAGATAAACTGTATGATGTGCAAATGTGATAAAGAACCAAAAGGACAATCACAAAAGTAACTAGCAAAGAACAGAGGCAACCTCAATGCTCTCCTTTATAACCTCTCCCAGAAATGCTGTTTGTTCAAGCTATTTGAGATGCTGTGACTTTACTCATGACCTCCACTTCCAATCGCTCTGTGAGTACATTTACTTGTCAGGCAAAGTCTGTTCTTTAGCATCATCACTCTGAAATTGCATCACAGTGGCCAACAGAGCTGGAATCTTGGATCTTCTGCACACCGAGGAGGAAAGTTCTGTGAAACACGTGAAATGATTCTGAGGTGTGTGGCAGAGAAAAGGCAGGTGGGTGTTTTGGCAGTCCCACCTGGATGGTGTCAGCGATTGGGGTTAGGTATCCCACTCACAAAACCCCATGCCAGCTGCGGCAGCATGGCAGGCAGAGCACTCATTTCCGTGAATGTACATCCGGAATTGCTTCCAGATTGTCCAGCCTGGCAAAGTGCAAGCATGTGAGTAGCACTCAGTCAGAGCAAACATCTCTCTGCCTCTTTCATTCCTGACAGTTTCGTGTGCCTGACAGCAGCCCTGCTGTTCCTCAGGTGAATGTCTCACAGGTTTCCTGTGACAGATCTGCACATATGCTGCAATATGTAAACAGCAGCATTGGCTTTCCCTGGAAATGTTCAATATGTACCTGTCAATGGGATCAAATTTTCTTCACACGTTTTCCAATCTGTTTATTAATACACTGCTCAGGCTACCTTGGCAACAGTGGCGTTCCTGCTAGCAAAACACCCTACCATTGTGCAGCTTGCAAAGATGCCAGTTTGCCATGAGAATGGTTACAAAATGTTTTAGTTTGGCATTCTAGCTGAGAGCTAAACTATAATCTAAGCTGCTTGTTTCCCATTCCATGCTCTTGTTGAGTGCTGAGAACTCCACAGTTCTTTCCAGTACAAATGAAACTCTCTCCTTCTGTAGCACACGATCCAGTGTCAATTTTTTGTGATAAATAAAGAACATGACCACTTATTGATGATTACTTGCTATCTAAACTGTTAGGATGCTTATTCAATATCCGTACTTAATGTCTTACACATCAAGATTGAGGGCAATTGGGTAGTTATGTTTCCAAATTGGAAAACTTTGGATAAAATCTAGGCAAAGCTAATTATTTTGTCTTTCAGAATGAGATTCAGCTCATGGACTAAACCTAAATTTAGACATCTATATGCATATCCCTACCTGTGTAACTATGTGCTGAGGTTGCCACTGTAGTAGCAGCACATGCAGATGTGTATTAGAGCACCTCAGATAACACTAAATTCCGACATTTAAGCAACTGCTTTGAGTCCAGAGCACTCAAAAAAAAAAAAAAAAAAAATCCTAGAAGAAAGGCCTATATTTAATTTTACAAAACCAGTAAGCATGGAACTCATCAGTTCAAATGAAAAAGATTAGTAAGGTTAGCAGGAAGCATGAAAAACCCCAATTACAGCTTGTTTACAGGGTGGCAACACAGTTTAAAAGAACATTATAGGAAATAAGCAATGTTTCCCATTATTTTGATACTTCCTTTAGCATCTGAAAATGCAAGTATGCCAACAGAATGGTGCACTGGGACATAGCAACTCTTGGAGTGTTTTAAGAACATTAAATTAAAAAACATTGGGTTGAATAAGTGAAAACATGCTCTCTAATCTGTTTAGATAGTTTATTTTATAGTACTGCCACACAACACTATTTACGGACTTCAAATTTTTGAGTGAAAAGGTTAGCAAAGGTATGTTCCTTTCATAAAATGGTCCAGGTCCCTTTGCACATAGAGTGTGCTGTCTGCAGATGTGTGAAACTGGAAAGGCAGTGGGCTTGGACACACATAATCCTCTCCATGAAGACTTTCAGGCTGCAGTAATCATCCTCACTGAATTAGATAACCCTCCCATGCTGCAGCATGACTTCTGCATTTCACAGCTTTATCTGCATTCTCCGTTTATCTGATGGAAGCAGACATTTTTTACATAACAAAGCTGTTAATTAGTTCTTGAAAAGATTGATAGGGACTTGTTTTGTAATAATTAGAGCTAATGCTATTACTCCTGAGGCTACGGCTGTGCTGGAACAGAGATTGACAAGCTTTGTAGTTAAACATAGATTCAAAGGCACTCCATAAACAAACCTGTTTTATGAAGGTTTAATAGACATATGCATGTAAAAGTTGTGTACACCAAGTGTGTTTTGCAAGAACACATTATGTGAAGGAAAAACAAATTTTCAGAGGATGTAATGGAATATAATAGAGTAGTGTTTCGTACAGGCATCTGAAGTTCTAGACCGAATACTCTGTCTGTATACTTTTGCATAGCCAGTGCTAGAAATAAAGCAATCTAGTTTTTCTGTGGAACTCCTAAAATAAACACTTTGCTACAGCTAAAACCCTGCCTTCAAACCCCTAGGTAATACCGTCATTTGCTTGACTGGGTTATTTGGATGATGATAAAATAACAGGAGGGATCAATAGGTAACTCGGAAGGAGGAGTGAACTATCCATACCCTTTAAAACATAAAAATAGTTGTTTAGACTCTTTCAATTACTTTTGTCAAGAAGATGCAAGGCAAGCTTCTATTTAGCACTTCTCTGAACTGTTGCCTCTTCCTTGAGGAAATCGGAACTTCAGGATCACAGAATGGTTTGGGTTGGAAGCGACATTAATGATCATCCAGCTCCAACCCCCCTGCCATAGGCAGGGACATCTTTCACCAGACCAGGCTGCTCAAACACTTATCCAGCCTGGCCTTGGACACTTCCAGGGATGGTGCATCCACAATAACCTGTCACCACCCTCAAAGGAGGAAATTTCTTCTCAATATCTAGTCTAGATCGACCCTCTTTCATCTTAAAGCCATTTTCTTTTATCCTGCCGCTACAGACCTGCACTAAGGTCTTCCTTGAGCCTCATCTTCTCGAGGCTGAACAGCCCCAGAGAGGAGCTCCATCCTTCTGGCCATTCTCATGGCTCTCCTCTGGGCCCATTCCAACAGGACCACATCTTTCTCATACGGAGAGCCCCAGAGCTGGATGCAGCACTCCAGGTGGGGTCTCACAATAAGGGAATTGTGAATTAAATACAGAGAAATCGTGACCTCGGTATACACTTGCTGGATTAAATTTATATGACTTAAAAATAGATACGGAGAGTAATAACCACTGTCTGAGTTTTGATCTGATAATAATGTGTTCTTAAAATTCTACACCAGAAGAATATACAATTAGGAATCTGGCCCCAGCTTCACTGACTTAAAGAGAAATAAGCTTCACTGAGAGGTTTTAATAATATGACAATTTAATGTACTTCTTTACTATGAAGGAAAGGAGGTTGTTTTAATATTTAAAAGTATCCATCTTAAATCCATCTGCAAAGTGCACACTCTGCACATTCTAGATCCATTTCTAAACCTAACTCATCTGAAAATAAATCTACTTTGTTTATGTTCCTATTCCATGATCTCTGCTTCCTTGGTCATAATCTCTGATAGACTTGAAAATGATTGCAAGAATGCTTTATGTAAGATGCAATAAATGCTGTAAAATTTCTTTTTCTTTTTTTTTTTTTTGGTGATACATACCTGCAACTCATGCAGTTACTTAAAAACTGCAGAAAAACCCCAAAATCTAAGTAGTATGAGCAAAGGAGAACCAGGAGTGACTGCTGGCAAGTTACCACAATACATGAGCTTCACGGTATAAAGGCATCAAGTACTGTGGAAGATGAGTGCCCAAACAATCCAAGGGAGGTAATTATTAACATATAATTAAACAATGGAATCCATGAAATGTTGTGGACAATCAGATCAAAAGGTAAAACTGATCAATTCATGAACGGAATAGTCTGTCGGAGGTTTTCTCACACGAAGACAGCACCTCAAACTTGAGGAGGCCATTTTAGCTGCAAATGAAGTCTTTGCCAGGGGTTGTTCAAGTGTGTTCTTGCATAAAAATACCACTTGCCTGCCTTTTTTTTACTGTGATTACCCCTGTTGGAGACCAGATACTGATACAGATGGGTCTTTGTTCCGTTCTAGGACTGTTCTGAGGTCCTGTGAAGTTGTTTTGCTTATGTAGACATGATGTTCCATGTATTAAATCAGAAGGTGCCATCCTGTTTAGATAAGCTATGTAGGATTGAACTTAAGGAGGGAGAAATTCAAAAGCAGACTTCAAATTCTGACTCCCTGGTAGTTTATATGGCACTTTAACCCAGCCTGTGGGTTGAGCAGAACAAAGCCTGGGCGTGGGCTCTTTGGGCAGTGTCCTTGGGAGCCAGGCTGGGCAGATGGTCACTGCACACTGGTGCCAGCAGAGGAAGCTGGTCATTTAGGAAATTTTCCTCCTCTCCTGGTCATTTAGGAAATTTTCCTCCTCTCCTTCCCAAACTTGCTAGCCTGTGTCAAAGGGAGTAGGCCTTCTGAAGTCCCATTTTTGCATCCCTGGAACAACTGGCTTGCCCTGACCACTGAACTATAATATGGGTCCAGTGCTCCAGCAGGAGCCACCTCATCTGGTGTTTGAACCTCGGTGCTATAATAATGCTTTCAGCTTTGAAGGCAAGAACAAAAGAAAGTGTCTTGAGAGTGCAGAGCTATGAAGTAACCACATATAACATTTCTGAAGTTAAGCACATTTGTAAAGCTTCAAACTGACCTCTTGCTAAAAAGAGAACACATTCTTGTACAGGCAGTATTCCCTTCTCCTTAAACTTGTGTGCAACTGTCCCTCTCTTGACCTTATCCAGCTGAATAGAAAGTTTTCTATGTGATAAATATGACGTAACTTCAGATGTTAATCATTTCTCCTCTATTTTTTCCAAGCGTTGTTTCTAACCACATATATGAAACATTAAAGCTTCAAAACTTTACATCAAAATTCTAAGAGCAGGTCATTTTATCATTAAATGAATATAAGGAAGTACACACTCAGACTGAAAAGCTGTGCCAGGAAAGTGCCTATGCTATTGAAACCAAAAGAGTTTGCCCTAAATTAGTATTCACAGCTACAAAGAGATGGCAGGGGCCTGCATTAGGGATCCCAAGCCATCTTTTAGGTGACATTCATCAAAATCCCACCTAACCCTGTAGGTTTAGGTGTCTAGTTTAACAGATTAAGGCGTCAGTGACAAAACTTCAGCATCACGCTGCTTTTTCTGCTGTTAATGGACAGAAAATGACTCCTACAGGCTGAGTCCAAGTGCATCAGGCTTTTGCTCTGAAATGGCCTTCAGAGCAGATCCTTTTTCTCAGCAGGGAATAAAAAGATGGACATTAGTCTCCCACATGTTATCCTTTGTGATTATTCCACATAACTCCCCATGTGACATCTAAACTGAGAAACTCCAGAGAAGGTTCCTGAACTGCATGTAAATCTTTGCCTGTCCTAACTCCACGTGAGAATGGGATTTAAGCACCCCCCAGACGACTCCCAAATCTTGTTTACTGGGGAAGATAACTGAGGCCCAGGCTGACTGTCATCCATGGGTCTTTGTTTTGAAACACTGCAGTGTCTTCTGTGGTGCAGAGCTACAGGTCAGCTTAGGAGCAGTGCAAGAATTTGCAATTCTGAGTCAGGAAATGTCTGTTTTGAGGATGTCCAGGAGCAAGGTGCTGAACTCATGCCTTCGTCCTCCAGCATGACTTCATCCTCTTGTCTTGCCCACCTCACCTACACGGTCAGATCCTACAGACCTGATTACAGCTTGTCTAACTCCAGAGCAGATCAAAGAGTGCAATATTGGTGCCTTCCCACACTCCGTATTTTCGAGGTTGCGAATTCCCTTCTTCTGAGATTAAAACTGATTTGTTATGAAATACAGCACTATTCATTTGAGCAGCAAGTGGAATGTAATTTTCTGTACAACCTGTTCATGTTTTTGTTATAATTATCTATAAGGTTAATTAAACCATGGGGAGATGAGTGTTCAAGCCTTTTCTTAAGGAAAATCTGTTATCTTTCTAAATCAAATGGAAAGATTTCTTTTCTAAACTTCCTGCTGAGTGGGAACATAGAGAAAGTTCTTCTAAAATTATTTCTAACAAAACCTAGAGTCTTTTTAATGATCAGGTTTTTTTTTTTTCCAAAACAGAGAAAAACTCATGCCCTAGAGTAAAATCCCTTCACAGATTTCTTTTCATATGGAGGAATTACATCTATTATATGCATACATTTAAGATATTCAAGAATCACCTTTCTTACAGGCTTACATTGATAAATAGTAAGTATTTTTCCCCTTTCAAGGTAAAACATACACTGAAACTACACTTAGAAATTAGAAGGGGCAAACCCAGCAGCCAACTGTCTCCTTTTCCTCACGCTTTGCAGATGCCAGAGCTATTCCCACTACCCTCAAACCTCTCGCAAACACTTTCCTCTTTCTCACAGAAATGTTCCAATCCCAAACCTGTTACTCATCGAGAGACAACTCAGCTCCTGCTGTTACCAAGTGCAAACCTGATGAGAGAAGAACTGAGCAACACCACAAACACTGCTTGTTCTGAAAATGAAAAAATTTTACTTGCCTATTCAACAAACAGAACAAGCAAAAGCTATCCAAGAAATCACTTCGCAAAACATTGCACAGGGCAATTCATTCTCCTCCTCGACAGAAGAAAATGATGGAAATGATTTACATATGAGAGCTGTTCATCATGTGTAGAAATGGTTATAAAAATGTTGTCAGCACTTTTTCATCTGAAAAAGGTTCTTTTAGCAAATGATATATTTAAATACAACGTTACACTGCTTCCAGCAGGAGATGCTTTGATCTAAAGAAATGAACATTTCATTTATCAATACATTAAAAAATGTCCTCTGTAAGCTGCTATGACTTTTCATCTTGCATGTTAGTTTTGGCATAGCATTCCACAGAATTTTGCAACTAGCACATATATAATTACATAGAAAGTAATAATAAAAATGCAAAGAATCTGGAAACAGAATTCAGGGCTTAAAGTTCTGTTCAGGTCCAGCAACACCCTTTAACACTTTCAGTGCATAAGTAGCCTCATAACTATACCTATATGCAGGTAGATATATAGAAATCCTTATATTGGCAGCCAAGCCTTCTACCATGGATTTTTCACCTTTCAGCTATTGCTTGAACCTTAAAAACTTCAACTGAATTCATCTCCTATCAGGTTTAGGTCATAAAAACAAACTTCCTGAAGAGGTTTATTCCACAGGGCATCGACTCCTGTAATTATAGTGATTTTAGCTATATCTTTTATTGTTTTGTATATACAAAACTTCCTGCCTGATTTGCTCAATTTCCCAAAGGTTGAAGAGCTTGCTTTGTCTTTTATCCCATAATTTTCCTATGGTTTATTTTAATTTAGTTGATATACTCAACAACTCATGCCCTAGAGTAAAATCCCTTCACAGATTTCTTTTCATATGGAGGAATTACATGTCTTTTATGTGCATACATTTAAGATCTTCAAGAATCATCTTTCTTCCAGGCTTACATTGAGAAATAGTAAGTCTTTTCTTTTTCCGTTTCAAGGTAAACCATAAACTTATCTTTTATTAGCAGTGAGCCAAAAACTTGTCCTGTTCTCATTGTGCTCACACATAATGAATTTTTAAGGTTTTCAATAATAATCTTAATGAACAAGTCAGGGAATTAGTTGGCTGCATAAGTGACTACGATCAGGTCACCTAAAGGGTAAGACAATCTTAAAATTAGTGAGGCACTGGGGAGGGCTATTTAGAACATTTCAGAATATATACATTGAGCTATTCAAGAAACCTTTTTAACTTCATCTTTTGCTATAAAGAAAAGTTCTCCCACTGGCTGAAAAATGACAAACCATCCATATATAATTTAATTTGTTTTGTATAATTTTACACATTATTTTACTTGGAATGAAAGACACAAGTTTGCAAGGCTTCTCAGCAAGTCTCTGCTTTATTTGAATTTCTGCGTTTTGGTAGTGCACAGCAGGATAAATATATGCAGCGTTTCTTTCACCCTCTAAGTAATGGAGACAGGCAGCGGAATGGAAAAATATATATCTATGAAAAGTGTTTGGTGCAATTCCTTTAGTCAGGCAGGTCAGCAGCTGATAACACCTGGCCGTGATGACCATAACGTGCATGGTGTGTGTGTCTTTCCCTCTCTCAGCTGCTGAGTCCAATCAGGATTATCAGTCAGGACAGTCGTTTAAGTGTAATGAAATATTTTCGAAAATTGTGTGTGTTTCATAGAGTTTTGTTTTCATTAATGGTGTCTTCTTATGGGACAACGCACAGCAGAAATTCTTACACATGTTTTGTAGTCAAAAAATAACATAAGGAAAGACAAAACTGTGATGATAGTGTGAGTTTGTCTGGAAAATAAGCAAAATAAAGCTAAGATAGGATCAAACTGGTAGGGAGCAAAACATTATATCTGTGAACACTTCAGAAATGCATTTATATGAAGAAGTAGTATGTTGTCAACAATGATGCTATTTCACAATTGATTGTCTCTGCTCATAGCCTGATGAGGATCTGTGTAGAATTCGAATTCAATAATGAGGATGAAAAGCCAAAGGCGAAAATCATCCTGGGGAAATTAATGTTTGTCAAGGTAAAAATGCTTTTGAAGTTCATGTTTTAATTTGTTCTGAAAACAAACCCCAAGCCAACCCCAGCCAAAACCCCTCTCACTGCAGAATGTTGACACTTTTGAAAAGATTTTACTGCTTTCACTTGACATGTCAAGTGGGGTCTGCCTACACCTAGCACAAATTAGCCATTCTGTACTGAAACCAAGTTTCTGAAGTTATGGCTGCTATGCATAGAAGACCAACATGTTTAATATACTTTAGCCCTAACCCACTCCTGCAATGGAAAATGAGTAATTTATAATTTTATTTTAATAAATTATTTCATCACTTGTTCTTTTTTGAGAAAACAGACTGTATTACTTGGCGTAAGTGGTAGGATATTGTGCAATACACAGCAGAGTTCATATTTTCAGTCCATTGCAATGTTTCAGCACAGCTTCACCGAGGTCAGTGCTGCTAGATCAGCCAAGGATCTGCTATCGAACTGAGCTGCAAATTTAGTGTGTAACATACAGAGACAAGGAAAAAAAGCAGTATTTGTAATGAAAAAGCAAGAACAAAAGCTTGAGTCCTTAGTCAAAAAACCTCCTGCAATCAAAAATAGTTACAGTTATTGCTAATTTCAACGACTCATAATTCACTATTCACCAAGCCATACTAGGTATTTGTTTTGGGGTGTTTTGCTACACCAGATACAGAAAATAACACAGCTTAAAGGTCATGGGAAGGGCAAAGTGACATAATGCAACACAGACAGAAAAATCAGCAGAGATACCTGCAAACCAAAAATACAACCAAAAAACCCTCTCCCCAAAGTCTATTTTTTATGTCAGCAGAAGGACTTGAGATGAAAAAAGAGCGACAAACTACAAATATTTGCCCTTTCTTAAATGAAAAAGTATGTTTGCTTTAATCAAATATCAGAATCTAAAGCACCTACTTAAAATCCCTCTTTCTGGTTCCAGAAACGAAAAAAAAAGCACAACCATTCAAAGCAAAACCAAATCTTTTCTCTTCCTCATCCTTGCTCCAGCAAATGACTCTTTTTTTTTCAAGTATCATAGGAAGGTGCAAAGATTCCTCTAAAAGACACATGCAAAATAATCTTCTAGAAGGGAAGCTCTGCTTAAAAAAATAGATGCCATTTTTGAATGGTACTGTCACTGAAAAATGGCAGAACTGAACCTTAAGTCTACTTTCACACGTTATCTTTCAAAATATATATCAGGCCATGAATGAAAAATGTTAGTGCCATTGTGGGGTATCAGTTAAGAAAAATACAGGAGGTTTTTATATTACAGTTTCCTTCACAAATTGGTGAGTTTATGTCTGCCAGAAGATTATCTTTTCTTTGGAGAACATATGTAATATGACAGTCGTAAATTTTATCACATTTTTCTTCTTGAGTGTTCACGGACAGGATGCTGAACTTTAAAGGAATACTGTGAAACTAAAAATCTGAGGTCAATGGGTCTGGATGACTGTAACTGAGTAGATATTCTACATTTAATTAAGTGGCTGATCCTGAGAAAAGAATCTGCTGTTCCTCCTAAGCTGAAGATGTGACTACTCAAAACTCCAAGAATCATTCCCCAAAAACTGAGATTAGCGGTTGAAGAATCCATCCTGTGACTCATGGGATCTGGGATTCACAAGTCTTAAACCTCCCTTGTTTTGCAGGGGAGTAGTGAAATTTGGCTGGCTCTGAGAATCTTCCCTGGTGGTTTCTATCTTGCCTTAACCACTCTGCAGACTTCTAACCTGCCCGTGTTCCCCTTTGGAATAACAGGGACATTCTGGGGCGGTGGTGTTTCCTGCTTAAAAAGAAATGAGATCCCGAGGGCTGTTCCCCTCTGCTCCAGGGGGATCTGTGGTGAGTGAGTGCCGTGTAGAGCTCTTGACACAAGACAAATTTCCACAGCAGCCTTGAGAGGGGCTCATTGCGATTGCAGAAATTCCCACCTTCATCTCTGCCCAGCTGCTCCTTCCCACAGCTGTGCTCTTCAGAAAGTCCTAAATTTGTCTGAGGTGCTGGTGCAGCCCCAGCTTACCTCCTTTCCACACGCTGTGTTCTCCCACACATCTTCCTTCCTCACCTTCACTGCTATTTGTCACTTTTCCCACTGCAGCCCCTGCTACAGGGTAGATCTTTCAGAAACTGAATTAAAAAAAAAAAGAAATTTAAAAAAAAAAATCCACGTCCTAGATTGAAAAACTAGAGTGGTAAAGATTGCATCTCCCTAATTGTTCCGGTTTTCTGGTTGTTTTTTCTGTGGATTAGGAAGAAAATTTGGATCTCCTGATTGTCTCCAGATGAAAGTAAAACATAAAATTCTGTTCCCAGAGGGATCTTCCTTTGTTATTTTTATGCATGTTTGGTTTTGCGTTGAAATGTTATTATAATGACTTCTGCTACTTTTTTTTTTTTTTTTTTTTTTTTTTTTTTTGTGTAGGCTTTGCAAAACCTCTCATTGTTCTATCCCAGAAATAAGTCTGACGTACATGAGCTGCACAGGACTTGATTCTGATGGCCACATATGAAAGGAGTGGAACTAATGGGCATTGCCCATTACAAAAATACCATTTTGATGCATGGTTTGTATTTTGCCTCGTCTGTGGTGTGGTATCACAAAATCAGGCTTAGATATTTTTCAGTGAACTCCAGGCTAGGAGTTTTGGAATATGGAGAATGTGTGCCTGCATAGGCATCCAAAGATATGCCATAAAGCCATGAGGATGGAACCCATTTCTGCCACAAGCACCACAAAAACCGGGAGTGAGTTGCTTCAGATCACTCCAAAAACCACCTAGATCCCTGCCAAGTCTGTTTGCCTTTATAGTTTAATTCTAGAGTCAATAAACACAAAGGAAAGGCCATCAAATGACCAGTATGTATGTAATTTACAATTAGAGCATGCAACTGGTATATCATAAAAATATGGATACAGTTATGTCTCTGGGCTGAATTGAAAGGACCACAAGTCTTGACAACTTGCACCTGCAATATAAATTTGCTGGGTTTTTAGAAAAGTAAAATACTGCATTACATGTACACAAAGTACATATTCCTTAGCTATGGTCCTCTTTTGAAACTGAGATCCTGAACAATGTTGCCAAAAGAAACAGCTTTTGTGCTTTCAGACAGCCAACATCTTATAAAACCAGGCAGATGAATGATGTTATGTGTAAGGGATGAATAAAAATATCAAAGACTGAAGTTCCAAAAAGCTTTGCAGGCCAAGAAAACTGTATTAAAATTCATTCCATAGAAAATAAAAGCAAATAACATTGGGACCAACCTGGGCATTTAGTTCTGCCCAGAAACTAAAGGCTTGTGAATATTCCTGAGGCAGATCAATCCTTCATTTTGCAGTGAAATTTCATAAGATTTTAGACATGTTGTTACACTGGCTTTGTTCATTGATAAGAAAGGTGTGAGCCTATGGTTTAGGAGTTTTTTGCTAAGTGTGTATCTTTACTGCTATTTGATGTTGATAGTATTCAGAGCCATGCACTTGTATTCTGACTTTTGAATTTGGGAGGAACCTTTTGCCATTGATGTCAGAAGACTGGGATTTCATTCTGACTAAAACCAGAAGAAAGATTTTGATAACTCAGACTGACAGCCTTCACAATTTAAATTATGGAAATGCATTAAAAACCCCCAACATAGGCTTGAGTTACCATCTAATAATTCAACAGCATGAATATAATTCCTCAGTGATCTCTAGAGTTATATATCAGTGTTATCAGTGTACAATTTAAATAAAAAAATTATAAAAACATTCCCTAATTTATGTAAACGGAAGAATTGAACCCAACATTAATCAACAAAGGCACACCTTGTTTTTAAATTTTCTCATGCCAGTAAAATATGCAGGTGAATATTTCCTCTCTGATCTTCAAAGCAATTGCCAGTTCAATCCGCTTTCATTTATTTATATATAAAACATAAATATTGGTACCATAACTAAAAACTTCAGAAAGAGTTAGATCTATTTATCAAATACTATACAAATGCACAGGAAAATCAATTCTTTTCCTAGGCTACGCCAGATTTTAATCAGAAACCAGCAAGTGACCATCAAAGATAATAGGAAGAATGGCACTATACATACAAACATCCCCTGTGGGTTAGTTAGGGGTGAGATTTACCTCACCTGACTTGACATATGTGCAGATTAAAGTTCAGACAATGAACCAGTCACCATGCACTGCCTTTGGGGGGCTCCTCCAAAGGAGAAGTCATCTGACCTTTCTAGAGCAGGATCACGTATTCTTTGGAGGTGCCTATTTCCCTTCTTGGACTAATTGGGAGTCTCAGGTGACTGGATCATAATTAATGTCTCACTTTTGGCTTGTACTTGCATGGTTGAGCTTTCTGCATGACCAAGGAGTATCCCAAAGAGAGGAACGAACAGAGGAGGTCACAAGCTGAAAAATAGGAAGTGAGGAAACAAAAGTGTACTTTCACCAGTATTTTTTTAAACGCCTTATTTAATGAGACTATTCCTCCTTTATCATCGTATTTTTGGTCTTCTCTAGAAGAGGGCTGCTGCAATACAGAGCAATTCTGGCAACAGTTCTCAGTGTTACAAGATACATCTTGGAAGAATGTAGGAAGCTGGATCAGTCTCTGTCCCTCGGTCACATAAGTTACAGCTCAGTTCTGTATTTGAGCTTTTTATGGCCTTGCAGATGCTTCTATTGTGACCAATCACTTCATTTGTCTCCCTCATTCTGTTTTATTTGTAGTTTATTATTTTATATTGAAACACATTTCTAATCATGAGGCTTTTTTTTATTTCTCAACCAAGAGCTTCACAAATAGAACAGTGTGATTCTTTGATCCCTTCTAACATCCAAATACAGAAGAGATGTAACTACTCCCATGTAATTACTCCCAGGTAAACCCTAAATCTTTCAGGTATTTTTAGCCTGTTTAGACATAACCCAGAAATCCCTAACACATATTTGGATCTGCTCTGCTTTTCAGTTTTGCCGACAATACATTTATGTCTGGTAAATAGTCTGTTGGGTCATGTATTCGGAGACCTTAACATGCCAAAATAATTTGCTCTTGTACCTTTGCCTTCCAAAAATCAGGATGATGAAACATACTGCTACAATGGGATTTGCTCTAACACTACCTAAAATTCAGTTATCTTGATAATCATCTTGGTTGTTAGTTATTGGAACGATTTCTCCAGGGTTTTATCTTCTCCCTAGTTACATGACTATTTCTCTTCTTCTCAGTTACATAGCTCAGGACTGGCATTTTTTCTTACGTATCTGTTCTAGCTCAGCCTGACGCTGAAGGGTGAACTCAGAGATCATCCACTGAAATTCCCGAGTCAAGTCAGAGAAAAGTGATCAAATCACAGTTTTGGCCTTAAAGTACTTCCAGTACATAAATGAAGTCTTCTTATCTAACTGCTCTTAATGTATAGCTGTCAAGTAGCTTAGACTGAAATAATTAATAAATTATAATATATTATAGAAATATGTCTAGTGGTACCAATGAAAGAATATATTAGTTAAGGTATTAACTTAATTTCCTTCTTTTTGTGCTTCCATTCTAATCAATATTTAACTATTTAGGAAAAAATTAAACCGATTATATTTTCCTGTGATGAACAAAACTGTTGAAAAGGACCCAATTTGTAGAAATTGCAGTCTTCCTTTTTAATATAAAGCCCTGGGTTATTATTTTATTACCCTAAGTTTCTTAGTGACCTGAAAGCACCGGGAACTTTGCACTAACTTGGTAGACACAGCATCTTTCGCATGTAAAAACCCTTGGTGCAAATGTCTGTTTTCAAAAGCATTTTGTGAGAGCAGTGACTGCACTTCAGCTTCTTTTCTATGGCCTCAGGTTCTGCTCTCGTTGTCCCAAGTCTTCATTTACTGAAAGAAGAAAATCTGAAAGAGAAACTGTTAAAAAGCAGCAAACAATACCAATCTGTATTCCACATTGCACTTAATATCTGCAGTTTGCTAAGACAGAAGTTATCTCCCCAAACCACAGTATCAAATGCTGGCTCTTGAATGCACTGGGATCCTTCCCATTTGGGGTCAAATTACAGTCTTCTCAGCCGATAGAGCCACTGAATATATCAGCATTTTATATAGATGCACATGGTTTCAATGATGCTAAACTTCTGAGATTTTTTTTTTGTTGTTGTCTTTTTTGAATTTTTTAAGCCTTAGCCCTGAAGACTGAATGGCAGCCAGGCATAGCCACGTCTAGAAATGCTGCTGATGTAAACTGAATGAAGTCTAGTATAAAGCCGAATAAATTATTTATACTGAAAGTCAAAATATACAGAATTAATTAAAAATCGGTTCATTTGGTTGGAATAAAATAACTTTCCGTCAGAGTCTGATGGTAATTTTGTTCAACAAGGAACACCAACATGTGGCAGCTCTGTTTCCAGGTTGTAATGCTGAGATGAATAGCACCTTTCATAACAGAGTCCTCAATAACCTCTGGACTTGATCCTGAAAACACTTTGTATGTAATTATGTTGGCTTCAGCTGTACCACTTCAGGGTGGGTTTCACTCATTTAGCATTAGACATTTAGAAGCAGACATGGAGGCTCCCTCTGCAGTCAAGGCAGAGAGATGGAAAGCACTAAGGAACAAATTGTGTTCCTTGTCTGAAGTATTTTTAATTTTATTTTTTTTTAAATGATGGAGTACCTCATCACAGAAGGGGATTGGCACCAACCTCTGTTGACTGCATAAGGAGCAGCTACAATTCAAAACCTCAGTTTTATGCAATAAGCTTATTTGGAAATTTGAGTGCATTTGTTTTTGTTGAGCAAAGTCTGGGATCCATACAGAGATACTTGCGGAGAGACCCAATCAGTGCGACATTCATCAATTTATTTAGTGCAAAGCATGTGTTGGTGATGTCTCCTGTGGCTGGAAAGTGTTAGTCTGAAGGCCAGAGGTGCTGCAGGACAATCAGACCTGGATGCAGTGGTGATGCAAAGGGGAATAGTGTGCAAGAAGGAACCACTTCATCAAATGGACCAGAACCATGGTGACGTGGTGAGGAGCTCATCAGCCATAAATCTAAACCTGGTCATGTGGGAAGAATGAGTTGTGCTCCTGTAAAAAGTTCTATTGAATCATAAATAAATTAAAAAAAAAAAAAGAAAAAAAAAAAAAAGAAAAAATAGTACTGGTGTTTTCCCAACAGCTCCCCACAAAATACGCTTCTAATTCAAAATGTAGCTCACTGTGGATTGTTGAGATACTCAAAATACGATGATGCAGGGATTTTGCTAAGCTTTTGGGATTTGGCTTCCATTCACTGGGATTCAGTTGCCTCACTAACCTCTTCTGGCTAGGCTAGGTCTCTTGTACAGAGAAACCCAAACTTAAACCTTTCAAGTCCCCCTCTAGAGCTCTCAAAATCTATGACTTCTATAAATATATGCCTGTCTACATTAGAAATGAAAGGGTGATCTTCAAGTTAAAAGCTCTTTGCTTCAAACCTGCTGCAGGTATTGAATGAAACTATTTAAACAAAATACCTGCACAGAACAGAGGAGGCACATACACAAACCTACTATACCAATTTACTGTTTTCATCCTTCTGACAGTGCTGAAAACTCCCATCTTCCAGAAAAATTTCGTACTGACTTGGCCAGTAGCATGCTGTCTTAAGCTACTGACAGCAATCTGTTCTCACTGAGGAGGCTATAACAAATTTAATGTTTAAGAGTTTAAGGGAAGTGATCTTATAATACAATCAAAATAGTTATTTATTGAGGACAGTGAACATGAGCCCACATAATGTATGCTGCAAATCACTGAGGCATGTGGTTCCATTTAACACTATTTTGCTTGAAAAGTGATCACTTAGAGGTAAGGTTTGCCCTAAGTTGAGTAGGAAAGAAAAATATGCAAGAATAAATAATAAATAGGGTGTGTTTTGGGCAAAGCTATCTTTTAGAGGCATGTAGAGGAAAGAATGTTTCTATCTATAGAACCATTGCTTGGATGTTTGTCTTCTGTTAACCACAAGTACATATTTTCACTGGAAAAATGTGACTTTCAGGCATTCACAAAGATTTGTTCATGCTAAGGATAAACAGAACTAGATATCCTGTGTTCTGAGATAAGAAAATACATGGTACCATTTCGTGTAATAGCACTCATGTTTTATTAAAATGAGGTTTCTTTTATTCTTGTTTCTACAGCCACCACTGAGGGGAAGTGGAGTTGTCTGGACACAGCTCAGAGCTGATTTTATTCTTACCCTCCCCTGCTTGGTGCTGAAGCCCATAAATCAATACAGCAGTCATTGCCATTTAGGGAAAGCAGGATAATGCCTTAAACCAATTAGTTCAACGGCTTGTTTCACTGGAAGTAGAAATACAGAAATTTAATTTATACAAAGCAGGAAAATGAGCTTCAGTTAATTTTTCATAGCAATTAATTTCTCGTCTGACTCATAAAATACATAGAACTGTGGGCTCTCAGAAACTGATTTTCTTTCCTATCCAGGATATCAAGTGAAAATACAACAAACTTTTTTCTTGACATACTCTTTATTTTAAAGGGACTGAATTAATATCCCAGACGTGACCTGTAGACAAAATTTTTATTCTTCTCACCGTGTTTGGGCCAGATTCCACATGCACTGTGTGCCCATCGTGGTTCTAGACAGGACAGGGTTAATTCTTGCAGCAGTCAGGAATGACATGACCAGGGACATAACCTGGGGTTATTGACACCACCTCACAGCCATGCTCAGGGATACAGTGGGTTTTTTCCAGGTTTTTTCAGGGACATTAAAAACAGTGTGCATTATGATACCAATACTGGAGTAAAACAGATCCTCCTCTTCCCAAAGTGGAGGCAGAGGGAGAGAGCAGAGTCCTTTGTCTTGCTTCGGAGAACCCCAAGGGTCAGCCTAGCTGCATCAGCACAGGGCAATGGACAAACTCTGGCTACTCCTGTGCAGAAAGAGGGCAGAAATATAGCCCTTTATCTCCTGATGGACTGCAAGGTGGAAATTCAATACCTTACGAGTGCTATTCGGTGTCTTACTCATCCTCTTTAAAACACCTGACTTCTAGTAACTCTCTTATATGTGTATGTATATGCATACATATCTATATATATTTTCTTTATATAGTCCTTTAACCACTGTAGGTGCCATCATTGGAAGTGCAAATACGACTTATACGTCTTCAGAGAATATTGATCCAGATCCTTGGACAGTGTTTGATCTGAATATGACTTATCTGCAAGTGTGGAACTCAGTCTGCCAATGTGCTTGCACAGTAACTGTAGGAATTTAGTGCCCCAAGCCTCCCCGGGGAAGCAAATTTGGCGGCTGAATCACAAACACAGGCACTTGAGGATGACTGGACGAGGTGGTTTCCGTGCCCAGCTGATTGCTCTCTCCTCCTCCTTACAAAGGCTTCCCCACTTGTGGATCCTTCCCTGCTCCAGCTGGCTTTCCAGAAGACGAAGGTAAATCAGTTCTGGTCTTTAGTGGCTTTATTTATCTGGTTTAATGCTTTCCTGTCTGTTGCTGGAAGGAAACACAGGAATGGATGGCTGGGAACTGTGTTAATAGACACCTTATTTCTTGGTCTTGTCAGTAAAGACTGGGAGGTTCCTCAGAAAATTTTCAGAGTTGGACATGAATTGGAATCCTTCTCATGAAGGACCTCAGAGTCACCACATGCACAGTAGACCAACTGGAAGAAATTCACTAGGCACAGTTTAGCCCAATATTTGGAAAACAATCCGAGCTCTCCTTAAGAGATTTAAGCAACACCATTGCATTGCATCACACTGCAGGCATTTCTGTCACTGCTTACAGAAGGAATATTAGTGCTCAGCATAAAGATAAACACTTACAGTGTGGCAGCAGCCTGCTGTCTCATGTTTCTCCTGCAGTCTTTACTAAAGGACCGTCTATTTACCATGACAATTCATCTCACATGAAAATAGTTTGGCCTGAAATTTGCCAGTTTGGCATTACAGTGTCTGGACACTGTTCAGACTTATGATCAAGCACAAAAGGAAAGGAATGGAAAGAAACAAAAATAGCTGACCTCTCTTCCTCATTTTAGTTACTTGTGAAGGTCTACTCAGTCATTTAATTCATGCTTGTATTATTGCCCGATGAGAAAACAAAAATGCAGATATCTGATGTTCAACTTCTGCTCTTTCATGAGCCACTCAACTTTACAGGAAATTTGAACAGTTGCTCTGGGCACTGCGTGTGGAATTTGGCCTTAGGGAAGCCTCAAATTAGTCACTAGAAAAAAAGAAAAAAAAGAGAAAAGCCCTTAACTTTTCAAATTCATGTTTAAAAGGACCTATTGGACACTTCTTCCATCTGACAGTCTCCTTTTTTGCATGAAAAATAATGGCATCATCTTCACCATCATTATAATAATCATATCTTCAAAACACGGGAAAGAACACTTATCTTCTTACGAAAACTTCACACAATTTCTGTAAATTTCGCAGAAATTCCTATTTTGGGGGGCATTTCCAACACCCTGCTAAGAGCAAAGGCAGTCCTGACCAAAAGGTCACTCAAAGAGGCGGCATTAACGCAGACCCTGAAAAAGGTAAAATTCCTTCTCGAAGTCTCCCGGTAAAGCTGTACTTATCTGCTCTGGGAATTTCTGAGCACTGGTTTAAAATACAATGCCAAGGAATGCATCAAGCGATCATTTACAATGATGCTGTGCAGACAGTGAATGCCTGCTCAGCCTGTGTCCATGGCATGACCTCGTGTAACCTTCTCCGAGAGCCTTCGCAGCGAGCAGCACAAAGGCGCGCTCGTTCCCTGCTGTCTGCAGAAAAATGTCATTTTATCAGCTTTCCTCTAGCCGACAGCCACAAGAGGGCGGATTTTTTCCTGCTTTCTTCCACTCCGTGAAGAGCTTAACTACTTCACAAATTCGGGTTTTTAATTCTTGAAAGATAAATCCTCCGCTATTTATTGCATACACACACACACACACACACACACACAAAGTGTGATCATGATTTTCAAGAAGAAAAGTAGCTGCTAAAATAAAACCATTTCCAAAACCTTTATTTCCCCCCACCCACATTTCACAGAGTCTGTAGACTGGTTCCACAAATGAGTAAAGGAGACATTCATGCCGATTTCTTTTTTCAGAGGAGTCTGAGACATCTCCAGAATGTGAAACAAACACAACTTTCCAGCATATTTTCCTTTTATCATGATTCGTGTACCTCAAACCTGTATTCTGTAGTCCTAATAAATGCTTTTAAAAAAACCCACAAGGATTTTTCTTCCCTCAACCTGCTCCTCATTTTATATTTGTTGAGTTTCTTCAGTTGCAGAACGTGGTTACCAGCAGAGTGCCTGTGATCTTCAGTGAGTGGGAACAAGGTAAAGTGCAAGAATTACTCTACGGATATTCGAAACACAAACTGGGCTCCAATCTGCATCATACTCATCACAATTATATTTGCATTAAGCTATGCCATCTGGTGACTAAAGCAATGGAAAGTTTTATCAGTGATAATGAAACAAATGTGGAAATTCAGGTATAAAATCTCCTTTCATTTTCTGAAGGCCTTAAACAGCAGAAGTCAACAGTCAACCTGTCTCCAAATTCCTCCCTTTATCTTGTGGGAATATAAAATACATGTTGATAAGTACAGTCTGTGTTTGTGTACATAGAATTCATAAAAGCTATGTCAGTTTAGTACTGTAGTAACAAACTGCTTAAGAAACTTAGGTAAAAAAGGTGTAAAGTTGACTTTTCGTGAACTTAAAAAACTCCTCTTATTTAGTTTCTGTCCTGTATAACCAGACCACCCATCTGACTTCTGTGTGAATGGTAGGTGAGGATGCAGTCCTGCTGAGGTGAGTTACATGGTGGAAACTCCAATATATTTCTCTGGATTTCTTTGGTTCCGCGGTTATTTCACGGGAGCAACAGTCGGGGTCTGTTCCACAACTGAGCTGCCAGCTGAAGGCTTTCAATCTGAGCCCTTCACTGAGGGAAACGCAGCTTTTGAAAGAAGCCCAGTGTGTCTTGTCTGGAAGTGTGCGATACTGTCTGTGCCATGTGTGCAGTGGCTCTCAGCCTGTGGGCAGGAAGGCTCTTCCTCGGGCAGCCACAGAAGGAAATATGTTGGAGAGAATGGTTTGCTGTGGGAGTGGGCCGGTCAGGAGCGAAATTCTCTCTTAGGAAGTGGTCTGCAGCATGCGAAAGCCGGAGAACCACCAATGTAGCACATTCCGGGGGCAAAACAAATAAATGCAAAGCCAGTTGTGTCCCTGGCAGCTACAGTTCTGCACACAGGCAAACTCTTAAATGCGCACCAGCCCCGAGCTCCGGGCCACTTATCATTGAGTGTGGCGAGCTGGCTTGTTTTCCTCTCTCCGAGTTCACAAGCCAGCGTCCTGCAGCTCTGTCCCAGCGGGGATGTGTCAGGGAACACCGCGAGCGGTGAGGAGCAGCAGCCGCGCACGGCGATCCGGGCGCTAGCTCGGGATGCACCGTGCGAGCTCGCAGGTGTGTGATCCTGCCGTGCAGGACGGGGCTGTGGGCCAGGGAAGGCACAGGGGCTCAGGGTCCCAGGGTGGGCACATCGCCGCCGAAGCCGTGCCAGGGCGGACACTCCAACACTTCCCGGGGAGCCGCGGCGGAGCGGTGGGTGTGAGCCTGCGGCGGTGACAGGCACCCGGACACACAGGCGCACTCCCAGGCGGCAGCCCATTTGCTGGAGGGGTGTGCATGTGCGTGCGAGGGAGTGGAAAGGGGTGGCGGGATGGAGGGAGGGCGGCCGAGGGAAAGTCTGACACTCGGCGCAGAAGGAGCGAGACCCTCCGCCGCCGCCGCCGCCGGGGAGGAGCCGCCGCGCTCGCAACGCCTCCGACAGCGCGGCCCCGGCCCGGCCCCGGAGCTCCGGCCGCCCTCGGCCCCCGGCAGGTACCCGCCGGCCCCGCGGCGCTGGGGCACTTTCCGCCGCCGCGGAGAAGGGTGGAGGGGGTGTGGGAAAGTGCTTCGGGTCCGCTGTGCCTGTGCCGGAGCCTGCGCTCGCTCTGCCCCGGGGCTGCCCCGGCGGGAGCGGAGCGCTGCCGGCACCTGGCGGCCCCCGGGCCACCTGCCTCGCTGTCAGCGGGGAGATGGGGCTGCCTTGGGAAACCCCCGGCAGGGCTCTGCCAGGGCTGCGCTTGGGGGTGAAGGGAGAGAAGGCGGCACTTTTGGGGAGCGGGGATTAAAGGCTGGGAGATGGGAGAGGAGTTCGCCGCTCAGCCCGGCACCCCTGCGCCTGCTTCTGCTCCGCGGAGGTGGCTCCGGGCGCTCGGAAGGCAGCAGGGCATGACCAGCCCGTGCTCATCAGCAGAACTGTTGCTTGCTGGAGCCGGGGCAGAATTCCTTCCTTTCCACGCAGCGATCCAGCATCGCCAGGAGCGCGACTGCTGAGCGCGTCCATCCCCGGGAGCGCTGAGCACCTGGCTGGCCCCGGGTGCTCGCTGAAAGGAGATCGTTCTGCTCGCAAGAACCACCTCCGCTTCACTTTGTGAAGGAACTCCCAGGGTGGGAAAGCTCCTTGTTTTGCAGCGAATATTGCAAAATGAAAGTTGTTGCATGTAGAAGGGAAACATTCCTGAGCGCGTTAGGTAATCGGTGACTGTGCTGTAGAAGTGCGGAGCAGCCACCTATGTTTCCTCAGCAAGAGCTTCACTTTGATTTGAATTGGGACAGCTTGTCCCAGAATAATAGAGATAAATGGGACCAGAAGCTGAGAAAGCAGCAGCTCACACTGTGTCTATGTCTCTGACAGAGGGCAGGAAGATTGCAGGCAAGAACTTGAGCAAGAATTGTAGCCTGTCACTTCCTCTGTCTTACTTGTGAATCTGGGGGACAAGTAAAGAGACTTGATTGTGCTGTTTGCCATTTGGAGGTGTTTAATGTTAGTGGCACACCACTTCAATACTGTTTTTCAAGTCCTCATTAGTATAATTGATGTGATTTTTCATCTTTGCCTTTAAATTAGTATATTTAGGTTATTATGGGCTTGATCCAGGAAAGCGCATCATCTTCTGCAAAGTGTGTAAGGGCCAAGGTCTAATGTGAAAGTTGGGTATCTAAATAGCTTTCTTAAAAGGAATTGGGGTATTTTAATACATCATTATAAACCTACTGTCAAACAGAGATATCCAAATTCTGCAGGTGCCACACCTCTTTTTCTTACAATTTCCAAGGCAAGTTCTGCTCTGAGATGTCTCACAAATTGAAGCATTTTCGCCTTGATGAGGCTGAGCAACTTGGCTTCACTTTTAGTTGAACTTTATTTTGGCTTAGACATCCAGACTAGCCTGAGATCCAGGAACTAAATTTGCTTTCCCTCTTCTTAGGACTGGATCGATCCAGCAGGGGTTCTCAGGGTGTGGGCAAAAGAACATGGTCCCATTAGGTGCAGTGCTGAAGCTCTGAGAGCTGTGCTCTAGGCCAGGCAGGAGTGTTGTGAATCCATCTCCTGCAGTCACTATGTGGGCTCTGCCCAAGGAGTACTTTAACCAGAAATGGAAATAGCAGCTTCATCAGTCTCTGCCATGTCTCAAAATACAAGAATGATTTCTATTACAAGAGCTGGTAGGTGCTTTCAGGACAATAATCCCAAGAAGGGAGAAGAACCTTTCAGTAGAACTGAGTAAGGTGACTAATACCAGGCATAATTTAGAGTTGTATTCCTGCCCTCAGCCTTTTCTTGTTGAATAGCTACTGTCAGATCCCCAGGAGACTAATACCTCTTTTGGAGCCTGCTCCTGGGCACCAGACTCTGCCTGCTTCTCTCCTCCAACTGGAGGTTGTGCCATCAGCCAACCTTCCAAAACACTGTAATTGCCCTGACCTTACTCTGCTTCCCAATGTTTGGGGTTTTTTTTTGTTTTCTGAGAGGTGATGTTTTCATTGCAGATACAACTGTGTTCATTATGCAAATTATGCTTCATCCTGGACATTCTACTGGGATTTTGCAATTGAATTAAATGAAACAAGGCCCTGGGGGGGGAAAGAAACCTTTTAATTAAGCTAGAATGTTAAGTGGAAATAGATGTTGTTCATTGGGAAAGAGCCCTTTAAAGTGTTTGAGGATACTGCGTCTTTATTACTCAGAGATTAAGCAATTATAATTAAGCAACTAACCATGTAAACAGCAAGGTATTGAAAAGCAAAGGCAAAGGATGCAACACTCCCAACAGCACCTGTCCTTATTTTGATCCTGGCAGAAGGGATGTGCTCAGCCTTCCTTCTATGTCACAAAACAAGCGGAGGAGTGAAAAAACCACAGTCAGGATCTTTGCAGTTTAACTGGCAGAAAGCCATAATCATTGGAGTCACCCTGTGAGCGTGATGTTAGCTCGGGGTGGCCAAAATAATGATGTCTTTCTGGATACTTTTTTAATCCCCGTTTTACTTTTCCTCTCATTCTCTTTGCTGTTAAAACCCCAGCAGCTGTAATCTCAGGTGTCTCCTCGCTGTGTGCCACTGCCGTGTAGTCACCTGTGGATGCAGAGAGGCTGATTCATCAGCTGGGAATCAGCTGAATTCCCAGCACATGCCAGGATTTCTTTGGCTAAAATGCCTGGTGCTGGAATTGGCCACTGAGGCACCTCTGTGCTCTTTGAGGTTTCCTACCCGAGGGAATCCTTTGGGGCTGGTTAAGGAGACTTTCCCACCGCGCTCCTGGCAAGGCAGCCTGCGGGATTGCCGCAGCTATATTTGGCCCTTTGTCTTTCTAACCCCTGGAAAAAGCCAAAGGTGTGTGCTGAACGTCATTAAATCAGCTAGACACAGGGAACGTGTGATGTGTTTGTTTTCCTTGCTTTCTGGATTTTCTCCAGCTGCAAACAAGCAACAGAGAAGCTCATAGTAAAGCCATGTGCATGAGACGTGATGTGTAGTGGCTGTATTTATGTGTGAAGGAAATTTTGCTCCATGGGTGTGCTATTTTAAACTTTTTTATAGTGCTGTACCTCCGTTGGACTTCTTAACACAATTTCCCTCTGCCCCGACATTTCTGTCTGGGTATTATATATTTTATAAACTTAGCAATGGCAGTGAGTCATTATTTAAATAATCCCTGTATAAATCTTTAGGCCTTTTATCTTCTCCTTTCTATCATTGTGTATTCAGAAAGGCCCCTCTCTGGTATTGTTGAGCTTTTTCCACGTTCTAGAGACATGCTGCAAGAACATGCATGTGTTATCTGCCAGTGGGTGATAGAAAAAAAAAGCAAAAAGCAAAAAAGCACAGCCCTTCTATTCTACTCTCTCCAGCTCAGATGGATCCAACGTCACATGGAGGGGATCCAGGATGAGTCAGGAAGCAGCGCTGTGGTCCAAAATTCCACTTTGCATTACAGCTGGGAGGCAGCATTTAGCATCATGTGGATTTATTTTCTTTTAACGGGAACTGCAAAATAATTTATGGAAGTCTCATAACCTAATGGGCAGAACAGATAACAGTAAGCCAAGAAGAACCTGGATTCCCATCTGGGTTGAATCATTGACTCAATTGACTATCAGTGGGATGGGTGTGGTAGTTTAATCCTAGGACATTATACTGGCGTTAACTAAGTCACTGCACTTCCCCCCAGCGTAACTGGAAAATGTGATTAATGTTCAGAGCTCTGCTGGTACCTGACAGTTTACCTAATAGCTTCCCTGGTCACACTAAGCACAGGACATTAGAGGCATTTATTTTCAAACTTAATTTTGAGGATGAATCCTAAAGGGCTCAGAATACATATGTCTCAAGACAAATTCATGCTTTAGGGCTTATATGTGCACGGAGACCTGTAACTCTTGAGGACTTTCTGCAGTGCATGAATTTCACACTGTGTGTATTACTCAGCTTTCAGTAACACTTGTCCTTTTTTGTACATCTTTGCATATTTTTCTTCCTGTGCTACTATAAACAGAAGAGTTGTTTGAGCTTTTTCTTATAATGTGGTCAGTTTAAAAGCAAAATAAATACCCATAATTAAACTGTTTCCAATTTAGTTGGTCAGGGAATCAGGAGACTTGCAGGAAGCAGATGTCATGCAGCAGAAGAGAGGCTAAAACCTCTGTAACATCCGAACATACTCCAGTGACGTGTTCTGGGTTGTTATTGCTTTCCTATTTTTTTTTTTCTCCAGGGGGTGGGCAAAAGAGAAGTTACCAATTTTCCTGGAACATCCTCTTGCAAAATTCCTGAAGACACTGCAGCACCAAGTCTGATCTCATCTTGTGTCAGCATAACTCAGGGCTAAATGCACTGGGAACAGAAAGCCAAGGATTAACTAAAATTATACAGAACTAAGGCTGTCATGAAATGAAAGACTTGGGCCTGTTCTCAGTCTATCTGTACTTAGTGACTTCAAGAGACTCAAGCACATGTTTAAAGATAGGCTGCTGTGTAAAATGCTCTCTTGAAAGAGTTACTTTCCTAAAGTCTAAGCCTAGAGTGAGATCAAGCCTGTTAAAAGTTAAATGCAGTCCTGAGGGCTGATGTGGTCAAATATTCCAGCTTAATCTTGGCTAGAATTTTAAGATTTTGAACAGCTAGATCTAATGGTATGTGCCTACCTAGCTTGTTATATTCCCCTGGAATTTATCAATGACACACTCCATATAATTGTGGTTACTTTGTCTCTCTAAAATCCTTTTTTGGTTTTGCAAGCGAGAGACTGCAAAGAGGGAGTATGTAAAAAATCCTTTCTTAACCAAAAGCAAAAATTTGATTTTTTTCCCCTTCCACAATGAAGAATTAAAACAATGTCTGTTGCTCTCATGCTTAATGTCAGAATCTCTGCTAAAAAGTAGTAAGAAGAAATATGATGATTTTTTCATATGGAACTTATTCCCTGTAATTTTATAATGCATATGTGTGAGGTTTTATGAAGGCTTATACTAAAAGGCTTTAGAACAGTGTAATAAAGGAAAAATGCCCATTACATCCATGGGTGCCTAGAGAGCTCCACTTTGAGAGAGGGAAATAAAATAAATGGTAAAATGACAAGTAGTACTAGGCTATTGCAAATGAAGTTCGTTTTCTCCAAGATTTACAGTAAGAACCAGCTCTAACTGTAAAGTTCTCTGCACTATCATAATCTGTAGCTTTGCAGAATGTAACATTCCTATATCCATTCTCTGATTTGTGAAAGAAAGGTTCCACCTGTGTATAAATTACCTTTGTAGAAATCCTTTACTTAATTTCATGTCTTATTTCCTTTTTTTTAAGCAGGTGCTTGAAAACCTTTATTAAGAACATAAATGTTCAAACCTACTACTATACTATATGTGCATATAACTCTCAAGTTATATCTGTGGAGATCCATTGCTGTTCAACAGAAACCAGAGAACACACAGGAACAAATTTATCACTTAGTTTATATAGTTATTAGTTCAAGCAGTGGACCTTCTCTCATTCAAGGTTTTTATTAATTTATTAGCTATATTCCAGTAGTGTTGGGAGGGGCCTGTCAGAAATCACAGAACCATCGCAGAATCATAGAATGGTTTGGGTTGGAAGGGACCTTGAAGGTCCTTAAATTCCAACCCCCCCTTGCCATGGGACTCATTTGGGATCCTCAGCCGTGAGCTCTCCCAGCAGACAGACAGGAGTAGGCTCAGTCTTTTCCTTCTGCCAATATTTCAAATAAAAAGTAAATTGTAAAAGAAAGGTGGCCTGGAAGAGCAGTTTGCCAAGTGTTGGTCTGAGCAGTGTTTGGGAGTGTGGCTTTCTCAGCCGCCTCAGTTCCTCTTTTTTCTGAGTGCTCTGCTGTCAGAGGCCCAACAGAAAGAGTCTGTGGCTTGGCATAGTTGCTGCACCATCTTCCAGGGTTAAGACTTGTTTTGCTGGATCTGCCCAAACTAATATTTTGGTATCAGTTTTTGTATTTCCTACTCGATACTGAGCTACACCGTTGGATTAATCATGAGGACACCAATCCTACCTGTCCCCAAAGGAGCGAGCTGACCCTTGGGCTGCTGGATAAAAGGTGTGGGAGAGGTGGATCTTCTCCTTTCGGTTTGTGGGAGCAGTGGGCACATTGGAGCCCCCCAGGCTCCAGGTGAGGTGGGCAGAGCAGTGCCTGGCACTGCGCACTCAGCTCTGCTGCGTGTGTGCCCCAGGTGCTGTGGGCAGGTTTGGCCACGTGTAAAGCCTGGTAACAGCAGAACACAGGTTTTATCCTGGTCGTTAAGGCTGAACTTGGCTGCCTGAAGAGTCAGTTAATATCATAAATCTCTGCTATTAATCTGATTTTTTGCCTAAAACTATTTTAATGGGCAAGGATGCTTTGCATAACTTACTGCCTGCATCATTGTGGTCAGTTGATCTGATGTCTTATACAATCTGTAATCTTGTCAGAAGTGAGGTTTTCCCAGACCTGATGAAATCCAAGGTGTTTATTTTAAGACTCAATTTATTATTTTGCAAATTGAGCTCCAAGCTTTAAAGGCTTTAAGGAAAAGCTGAGTTGATGTAATTTTTGGTATGTCAGCCCCACCTAACTGAGGAAAAAAATAAGAGAATTGGTGCATCTAAGGAAGTTACTAACATTGTTCAGGCTTAAGGGTGGTTTAGGTGCACTTTCTAGAAAAAAAAAAGATTAATTTAGCTCTGCTGCTCTGTGCTGTCTATCTTTTTAAGATGAATGTCCTGGATAATACCGTTTGCAGTGTACAGGTTTGTTCGGGAGTTGTAATTCAGTGTTTAGAGTCCTCTAGTGACATCTACAAAAAGCAGATATATTTCAGCTCATAAAGCTGCCTTAGCTTGAAAAAAAAGTGAAAAATGGATTTATGGCAAAGAAGTATTTTCCCCAGTACAACATCCCAACAACCTGTGCAAGTTTCAGTGAAGTTAATGGAGTTTTCACATGGAAAGTTTTTCTGTCCTTAGATAAAATCATTATAAACTGCTAAGGCTGAAGATTAAACTCACAAAATGAAATTTATTTGAAGGGGGGAATGGTGGGCTGATTTTCTTAAGGTATCTGTAAATTCACATCTGTGATTCGGTTTTTAGTTTTGGTTGTTTTTATTCTTTCCTTAAAAGGTTTTGCACTTCTAAGTACAGATAAATTACTATGCTGTTCTCAGGAGCCTGAAGCTCCTGTGTCCTTTGCTTCCTGTGACTTTGCTACAGCTCATTACTTTCCTAAATGGCAACATTAGCACCATTATGAAACTCATAACACAGGCAGTTATCTCCTCAATGGTACTTAAAATCAAATCCTTCCTACTTGGTGAGAGATGAGTTACTGTGCGTCGGCTCTTAAAGTGATGGAATGATGGAAGGATTGGTTTTTTTCTCAATTTGTTGCTGTTGTGCATTGATGTGTAAGGATGAAGAATGAATACTGAGGCACAGTACACTGCTGAAAGCTCCAATGCCAACTTCTGTAGCTTTTCACAGCCTGACAGAAAAGCAGAAGGTACGTGCAGCAAACAGTGAAGGGAGTTTGTCTCCCTTAATCCTAAACATCTGCTTTCAAAGCAAGAGACAAAAAACCCAAAAAACCAAAACCAGAATGCAATTGTTGTATTCAGTTTAACAGCCAAGGTGAGATTCTGCAATATTTTTTCCTTGTGCTGGGTCTGTGCTGCTGCCAGCATGTCCTGTGGCACAAGGGCTTGGTCTCTCCTAACAGGAATTGACCATCCTCACCTTCTTGCTGCAGCAGTTCTCCAGGTGGTTTCAAGGCACAGGACAAGCTACTCATGCTTCCAACTCCCCTCTGAAATTTCATCTCCTCCCTACAGTTGAACTCTCTCTTGTGTTTTTGTAAAAGCTTCAGGCATAGTTTTCCTGTATCCTGTCAATTCCCAGAAATGATCCTGACATGATGAAAATCTCTCACTCCCCAGGGGTACTCTACTCTAGCAATCTTACATGTGGGGTGTTAAACTGTGAAAGGGAGACAATTCAGACAGATCTCGGGTCTTGTGCCAGGTTTTCACAACAATGGTAGAAATGCCTTTGTGATAACATTGATATCACAGGCACAGCTGCTCTGCAGTTGGTCAGTGATGAAATATGGATAGTCATTTTCTTAGTGAAGACAGGCTTTATTTCTATTTTTATCCTGGGTTACCACCATTATTTATGGGTAATAAAATCTGCTCTAGTAAATGGTATTAAAAAAAAAAAAAAAGGTACTTTCCATCCTTTCTGTGCTTTCCTTCCTTCCTTTCCCTATAAACAAGGTAAATGCCACTGAAGTGATGTGAGAAAAGCAGTTTGGAATGTGTGTGGATTCATTGTGTTTTATTTTCCATCCAGGAATTCAACATGACACAATGGAAAGTGAGATTTGACATCTCCAAGATAAACTATTAGACTGTCTATAAAGTGCTGCACTCATCTTTATAAGAGAAATAGTGTGTAAGGCCAGAATAAGTGGGACACAGTGGCTTTGATAACAAGCAGCATTGTTATCTTTGGTGCAGGCATCAGCACAGATTACAGTGGTCTGTTGTGGTGGCCCTGGGGGAATCTCACAAGGCCTTGCAGTAGGCAGCTTTCGATTTGTTTTCATTCTTTTCTCAGCAAAATCCTGGTTTGATGCTTGGAAAGCACGACCCTGTTACATTGTGCTGACTCTCTTCATTCTGCTTTGGGCCGCGTGGGAGAAGAGGTGTGAGCGTAAGCAGTTAGAAAAGTTGAAATGGTTCTGATGGAGGATGGAGAAATTAATGATTGACAATGAGGAAACAGTTTGCTCTGAAGAGCCACCAGGACTCTGTGGGCCTTATGTTCAGGATTCAGGATCCTCAGGCAGTGTCTCCAGGGTTTCTCCTGGAAGATGCAACTTGTTTTGTTAGATCTCACCCATGGCATCTGGTCTGAGCTGCCAGTGTAGGATATTATGGAAATCTTCCTGGGCTTAGCCTGTGTGTGCCACCACTCAGAAAGAAAACCCAGCTATGCTGTGGAGGCTGCAGCAATTGCTCAGAGCTCTTTTTTCGATGTGCTCAAGTTGAAGATGTGACCTCAGTCCCATGGGTGTCTTTTCTTGTGTAGCTGTCACTTCCACCTCCTGCTTCTCTGTTAGGCTGGGATAAAGTCCCAAAATAGGCATTTGAGTTTTTGGCAGTGCTGGCTGCCTAAGCACTTACTCTTCATTCCCTTACAGAGATATGGTGGTGCGTGGGATCCTCTGGTGTGTGTAAAACTGAAGTAATTTGTTCCTCTTGTGGTTTGCAAGACACAGGTTGGAAACGCTGGCACAGAACAAACGTGTTTCCTTGTTCTGAAGCTGGCTGATTGGGCAGAATTTTATTGTATTGGTGTAGTTTTAAGTTTTTGTTTCAGAAGATGGACAAGGCAATACCATGCAAAGGATGTTGCAGAATCTTATTTTCTTGATATCCCCAGAAACTGAATCCTATTTGGACAATAAGAGCTAGTCCATCAACAAGCTACTGGATTCAATATAGGGATAACTGTGTAAGGTTTCGGTGGTCTGGTTAATACCAGGAGATGATCAAATACCCCTCTAATAATGGGAACTCTGGAAAACCTTTTACAATTTTTAAAATATTTTTCTTGAAAGATGCATGATACTTGTGTGTCTCCCTCAAGCTGTGTGTACACTGTGCTTACGGTTTCTGAAAACAAAACATGGATAGGCTTTGGTGATAATTCGAGGTTGATACAGGATTGTTTTGATTAGTTAGGGATCAAGGCAGCAATCCTAGAAGTGGAGAACTGCACTTGTGTAGTACCATAAATAGTGTTTTTATCTTGTCATTTGTTGGAATAGTATGGGGCTGACACCTCTCCCCCTACAGAAACTTGCTTTTCTGTTTCACTTTAATGAGATAATTTAAAAAAAAATCTTCCCAGATGAAAAGAAAAAAGCATGTTTTATAAATTGACCCATATTCCCACCCAGGTGCAAGTTCCAGGCAAGTCAGAGTACATGCTCAGCATTCAGCAGTTCTCCCCAAGATTATTTGAAGGAGCACGTATCACCCAGTGCTGAAACGTGCTCTGGGCTGATAAGGTTTGTCTACATGTGGGAGTCAGCTGCTGTTCAACTGGAATAACAGTGTGCAGAGTGGTATCTTCCTCACACTGACTCTGCGTGGCCTGTCACAGGGTGTCTGCCCTAAGGCTCTTGTTCAAATTAAGTAAGTTGCTTCCTAATTAAAAAGTCGTCTAATACGCACTCTTGTGTGATGTGACTGCAGAGCAGCCAGTGTGCTGCTAATTCACATCTTCCTGTGTCTGGACTCTCATGTTGACATGCCTTAAGTATTTAAATTTTAAGGTCTCGGTCAATTAATTCTGTAAGTGCAGGAGTCACGATGTCAGTGCACTGTAGTGTGGTGCAGAGTGCTCAGATGCTGCATACCAGAGCAGAACTCTGAAGTAAATAGAGTATTTTCACTGATTTTAGTGTAAGATCCAAATTTGTGCTGGTGTTGCTGTGTTTAGTTGTATCACAGTAACACCTAAAAAATCCTGGAATTTTGGCCTCATTGTGCTCTTACTGCTAAGTTAAGATCTAAGGATAGCTTAGAGAAGACTGATAAAAGTGAGAAGGGAGGCCTGGAGTCAGGTTTGATTTACAAGGAAGAATGAAAGGCTTTGAGTGTGCATAGCTTGTTAGAGTTTGACAAAGAAGACATGACTGTAAATACTTCAGAAGTTTTATTCAAAAAACAGCAGAGGATTTGCTTGATGTTAAGGACATTCCAAAGGTTAGGACAGCAGCTCTGGAGACCTGGGGTTAATGCCATGACAGACATCCTTAGGCAAGTCATTTCTGCTTAGATCCTTGCAAATTCCTAAGGGCACCCAACTGCCACTTCTTTGTCTACATCACTGAGTATTTGTCAGCTGACTGAAAAACACCTAATTTAGACAATTAACTTGTTACAGCAGGTCTAGAACTTGGGCTCTACCTGCCTCAGCTATACATGTCTGTAAATGAGTAAAAATTGCCATTTGTCATAGAAAGAGGGGAAGAATTACAGGTTTGGAAAGTATGGATATTCAGATGTTGCAACAATGCAAGTATAGTGAGTAGAAAAACTAATTAAGATGGGATTTATTTCACTTATCTGAAGTGTAAGGTGGTCACCTAACCTTCCTCTGTTTTCTGTACAGGGTTGAGGTGCTCCCAACGCAGTATCTGAGCCAGGGATGAATTCACCCTGGCAGTGCCTGTCTCCACCCTCTCTGGAGGGAGCCAAGACAATGCCTGAATTTTAGATGGTTGAAATTAGGCAAGATGAATGTTGTCTTATGAATAAAAGGATCAAATAAAATCAACCTAGCTTCATTTTAAGGGAGAAAAAATGTCTTTGTTGAATGTGTTTGCTGAAACGTTCTTTTAAAAGAATTACAGAAACCGCCTCAAAGAACTTGTGTTTTCTTCCTATTATTTCTTGTCAAACATTCAGAGAGTCTTTTATTAAAATCTAACTACATGATGGGCTCCCACTTCTCCTGTTTCCTTGAAGCTGTCCTTAGACTGTTGACATCCCAAAAAGTGCTACTGTGCTAGGTATTTCTAAGGAATGTTGTATCAGGTATAGCTTACATGTCCCACGTTACCTAACACTACACTTGAAAATCCAGACCTTAATGAATAAATAAATGAAAGCTGAGCTCTTTTGGCAACCTGCTCCTGATGTCTGTTGCTTTCATACAACAGCCTAAGTAGTTGGAAATAACTGTATTAGCTCTAAGTGGGAGCTGCCTCCTTGAAAAGGACTGATGCTCAGAGGAAAGGCAGTTAGGGACATTGTGAATTTAAATTTAAAAAATGTGGAAAAATTTAAGTTACTTAGAGAGGAGTTGTAAAAATTTTGAGAGCTTCTGTGGGCACCCCTGGAGGTCCATGTGTGTGATGCTGGGGATCTGAGGGAAAGTTAAGCAATGCAGATCCATGAGGAAGACCAAGATGGCCTATCTGGGGTCTCTGCTGACCCATGCAGTGGCACAAGTTCCCACTTCAAAGAAAGAGGTGCTTAATTAGTTTATCCTGTTGTTGGTGTGATTCAGTGTCAGAGTCCTTGCCCCTGTATACTATTCATTGCCCTGCAGTCACTTTGTGAGTGGTTTGCTCTTTTTAATTTGCACACTCGAAAGAAGAGGGCTCTTTTCAGGCTTTGTCCCTCTTGTTTTGATAGCTCCCACCTCCAGCCTCTCCAGAGCTCACCTTCACACAGCTGGAACCTGACTTCCCTCACAACTGCTTGTCCCTTCCCTACTTGACTGGCTCTGCAGGGAAAGGGAGAGTCCCTTTGCTATTCTGCCCTTGTCTTCTGGCTCATCTAGTGATGAAGAGACTGGGATGTGTGAGCAATCAGTCTCTTCAAGGATGGGGACCTGGTGTCTGAGAGCCTGTGAATTTCCAGTATGATACTGGACTAGACTTACGCTTAAGAATGTCTTAAATAGCTGAATTCAGAAGTGTTTGGCAGGAATTTACGTTTATTGTTTTTACTTGACCTTGCAGACCCAACACTATTGCTTTGGAAATCAGAGCTGAACAGTCCTAAGAACTTAGAGGGAGATTTAGGGTTTGCACAGAGGACCTAAACACAGTTGGGATTTTATCTGTGTGTAAAGCAGTCCTGACTCTGATCAGGGTGTGAAAGAAGTACTCCCTAATTTAAGACATGTATTTGGGTCACAAGGCAGTGAGCTTAAAAGCCCATCTTCAGCCACAGGGAGAGTTAGTGATTTGGGTGGGAGATGCACCCATTGCTGGTTCCCAAGAGAGCCTGGGCTTGAACTAAGACTTGTGTTCCTGAACAGCAGAAGGGCTCTTGGCTGTTCCTGCTGCAGAAACTCAGGTATATATATCCTACATTGCCAGTGTGTAAGGGAATAAGGACAGAGATATGTGAATTGCACTGAGGTCAGCTGCCTTCTGGGCTCCTTAGGCACCCCAAAGTCCTAGTCCTCCCATGGGTCACTCTGAACCTGTGATTTCACATCACTGACTTTGTGCCCTAATTCAGTGGGCAGAGAGAGATGTTCACAGAGCTTCAGACACACAGAGGACAACTCTGTGCGTGAGTGTTTGTCCACAGGTCACTGCAGGCTGTAAAACTTGATACTGAGGACAGAGAGAAAACAAGACAACAGTGACAGGAGCTGTACATTGCCTACATAGTGCCTAGTATCTATTGCACTCTGCCTGTAACAACTGTCTCACATTTTCCTCCCTCTGACTGTTTTCTCCATCTGGTCTCGTTCATTTTGTATTTAGACTACAAGCTGCAAGGAGGAGAGGCTGTTGCATCCTCCTTTGTAGTATGTGCAGCACTATGGGGTCCTGCCCTGACTGGGGCCTCTAGGCACTGTCCCAGTGTAAATAATACATAAAAATAGGTCAGCAGTGTAACATCGATCAAAAAAACCATACAGAGACCTAACAGTGCTTTAACTGAATTGCTCTGCTGTCTACCATAGGGCTCCTGCACTAACTTGCTGCAGTTTTCTGAATTAAATGACAGATCATACAAAGCCTTGTATCTATGGGCAGTGTGCAGGGAGCTTGGGGGAAAGCTGTAATTGCTAAAATCAGGAAGTGTGCCAAAGGTGATCTACAAGTATGTGGAAGAATGCATCTTTTGTGATGTTAGGATTTTATCATTTTTATTTTGGAGGCTTTCCAAGATTAAGAGCAAAAAAGCAACCAAAAATTTAGAAGTGAGGCAATCAGACCAAATTTCAGCTGCAGCAATAACTGCAATAGCCCAGGCATTCACAGAAGTTTCTTCTCTCTTGACACAGTACTAACTGGTCATGTTGCACCAAGTAGGATTACATTAAGCAAAACAGCTAAGTGATACAGCTTTTGAGGTGTGCAAGTGCAACAAACAACAAAAATAGATATTATTGTCAGCTGCACTACTAAAGTTCATCTGTGCTCAGAGCCTCCCTAGACTGCTTGCTGTGTACAAAGAGCATGGGTTGAAACGGATGAAAGAAACCAGCAAGTACATTAGAGACCAAAGATGTACCTCAGAAATGAGGCATTACTATTCTCATTCAGCTTGGAGTCCTGATCTGCTCTTGCACAGTTGTAGATAGCAGTTCCTTGCAATCAATATGATGGGATTGCTGAGGGGAGTTCAGAAGGTGGAAAGGGACTAGTCCATGGCTGCTGAGGATACATTTCTTGTGAGAGCAAAGCATTGGACCTGTAGCTCCAATTCTCAGATGCTTTTCAAGAGAAATTGAGAGCATTTTCAAACTGTTGATCCACTTCAAATTTAAAAAACATTTTGTATAAGTACTTTTCTATTTAAAGCATCCCTGGAGGTGCAAGTGCCAAAGAACTGTGCAAGTGAGACTCCTAATTCTTTCTATATCAGACACACTGGTGGCTCTCGATTTTAGTTTCTTCATACTAAACAAAATCTTTCTGTTCTGCAGAAGACTTTATAAATAGATGTAGGAAGACTGAATCTTTGGTTTCCATAGATCTAAATAAATCCATGAAAGAGAAACGATATCTTTCATTGATCTCAGGAAGAGTTAGGCAAATAGCAAGCCGCAAGAGAAGAGGTAAGCAGTTGTGCAGTCTCCATTCATATAACTCACACTCACACATTGGGAAAAGAATTCCCAGCTCATGAATGGGCTCAGAATTAGAAGAGAAACATCCCCAAGGCTTCTGGAATCAAAAAAAGAAAAGAAGCTGCAGAAGCTCAACTCTCACAAATTGTTAAAAAAAACCCCAACAGCTGTATGGCAGAAGGGCTGTTCTTTGACATAAAATACTTCCTGAAACTCTTTCTTCCAAGATCCATGCTGATTATATTTTTGTTATAGTTTTTCTTTCATATTAATTGATTTAATTAAAAAAAATTATGCATCTTATCTGAATATGAGAAGAGTAGTAGTTTTGCTAGTTTCTTCACTGTGATCAATTAATAGTTACATCTTCTGAGCATGTGGTGAAAGAGAACAAGAGACTCATCATATATCTTTCTTTGTCTGTAACCCTGCCATCTTAAAAGGTTATTTCCCATTTCCCCTCTCATTTCATCATAAGCCTTCTGTCCTCAGTCCTGCAGATCCATTTCCAGCAAGCACAGTGGCCCTGAATGTCAGGTGTTTATAATAAATCAGCCAGCGCTGACTGCAGCTCAGACAGACTCCATGAATGGGTCCTCTGGCAGAAGGGAAGAGGCGGTGACATGTGGCGTGAGGGTTGTGACAAGCACTGGAGATCAGTAGTGTCCTCCTGTCACAGTGCTGTCTGCATGGCTTTTATCCCCTGTCTTTTGAGGCTGGTATCTCGTGGGAGGTGAGCTAAGCACATCTGCGAGGATGTTGATGAACTTCTGCTCTAAAACCAGGAGCACCTTTAGGAGGACACTTGTGTGCACTGTAGTGGGTATCGGCTCTTTGTTGTTTCTTTCCAGATTTGTCAAAGCTTTTCTGTAAATGGCTTCAGTGATTGTAAAAAAAAAAAAAAGCTGATATTTTAGCCTAGCACTGCCTTTTTTTTAAAAAAACCCCAGACTTAAATTTCAAAAGAGTTTGCCTATAATTTATCTGTCCACATGCTAATAAAACCTAGAATTTCCTTCCTCTTTTGGTTTCTACCTGGTGGCCCCGTTAGCCTGATTCTGATGTGTATTCACACTGTTGGAGTATTTTGCAGGGTTTTGCCACGTCTTACATTTTCCACAGGAATTACACAATGAAAGGCAGTATTTTTTAAGTGCCAAAACTTGATGGGATGTTTTGCAGGCTCCGTCACTGGCTGATGGCGTTAGTGGCACATTTCCCTTGTGGGTGCAGGGACTCTGAAGCCGATCACGGGGGAGACAGATGGGTCACATCTGTATTTGCAAGTTAAACAAGGTCAGAAGACTGTGCTGGCCTGCACTGGGCTGTGATGTTTGTTAGCGTGTTCACTGGACTGGTTTGTGCTCTTGTCAGCTAGCACATTTCCAAAGTGCCTGGCTGTGAGCTGGGGGGTGCGAGGGCTCCCAGGAGACAATATGGATGAGACCACGCAGTTTTGAAGGGAATGAGTGTTTAGCTGTATGGACAGAAGCTGTGCCAGGCTGCTTTGTCTCACAGTCTGCAAATAGTGTCTGGCACATTTTATTTATTGCTCCAAACTTAGACTTGGGGTCTGGAAGCTCGAGTCTGAGCAGCTCTAGGGGTGAGTGTACCATATTCCTATAATTACACAGACTTTTCCTCCACCCATCTCCTGTTTGTTTTGTCTTCCTAGATGTAAGCTCATCAGGGAAGGTATTGATACTTGCTTTTTATTTGTGGAGTATTTAGTACCATGTGGTCCTGACCTGCATAGATTTCAGTTCAAATAAAGGCAGTTGAATCTGCTTTTGCTGTTTGCTTTCAGACTGCAAAGTTTTCCCTGGCTATAATGTACTGTTAAGGAAGGAACAAAGGATAGCCTCTTAAGAACTGTAAAACCTGCCTCACTTCAGTCCTGGCTATTTAATTTTGTAGGCTTATGTCAGACCCTTAAGGTTAAAAATGTTTCTTTTCTTGTCTTGGCTTGAACAGCAAATGGAATGTTTCAAAAGGAAAAAAAGCGAGACCATAGGAGGCAGGCCAGAGTGATGCAGCCTTGCCTGTTTTTCTTGATCTGAAACACTGTATTAGCTGGAGCACAAAATGGTCTGGCCACCTCAGTTTCCATCCCATTTTTGGATTGAAAGTTGCTCACCAAACAAGAGCAGAAGCAATCATTTACTCCTGAAAGGGAAGATCTTTGCTCGTTTTCTTTACAGCATAACATTTTCTTGGTTAGACTTTTCTTCATCTCTTCCTCCTCCATGAATGTCCCCAAAGCAGCAGAGTAAATAATTTTGGCTTAAAATGAACAAATCTCTGAGATGATAATGAGAAGCGGTGAATAAACTTTCTGTATCTTACATGGTGCAGACTTGAACTCTGCTGAAGGGGCCGCATGCAGCAAGGTCAGGAGTGTGATGAAGTATAAGTTTGGAAGGGGAATCTGCTGGAAAGATAGTATAACCCACTGAGTGATAAGTGCTGACAGACTGGCACCCTGGTGTTTGAAGAGCTTTTCCTTGCGGGAGAAGTATGTCTCTGATCCTGTTGTGTTATGGCCAGGCTCAGTCTGTTTTGAAAGCCTATACTTTCTTCACATGGAGACTCAGAAAGATTCAGGCTGAATGTATTTAACAGAACCCTGAATTCTGGGCCATGGTTAAAGATAAATTTTATAAATTCAATATGGCTTTCCCAAAAGGTATTTATAACAATAATCGTAAGCCTATGTCAGTACATTTACATTATTATATGTTTACATTGATGTTTTTCTAATACTTCACCATTAAGTAACTGTGTTTAGTGTACTAGTTCACAGAGAATAAAAGTATTAAGTTATGATTTCGAAGGAATGATAAAACAATAACACTGGGGAAGTTCAGTCATCTTAACAAATTGGGAGCATTATTCAATCTGTCCAGGCAGGCTCTTGCACAGTTCCTGTTCTTCTCTGTTTCTTTCCTGTGGGTTTAGCTTGTGAATGCTCCCAGTATGGCCACACAGGGAGACAAACTGAAATATGTGAGTGAGACCCAGGGTGGGAAGCAGAAGATTAAGTGAAATGTCCTGAGACCTTCCAGGAGAAAGCTGCTCTGCTCTTTACCCAAACCTCAGTGACAGAAGTAGTATCACAAGCTAGTCAGATGGTTTGACTAATACAGGCTTTTAAAAGAACGGTAGTGATATGTTTTCAGTTCCTTAAATCAATTTATTTCAGCTACATTTGCAAATTTATGTATCTAAAAAGAACAGAATGACTAATTTTGTAAATGAAAAAGCTTGAGAGAAAGAAAAAAATGAGAGTTTTGTTTTTTTATGTTCGGTTTCTAATGTAGGACTGTTAGATTGTTCCCCATCTCATTACCTGTACACCCAGGACAGCATTATTATGCCACTTTTTCCAAAGACTTCTGGTACCTGACATGGCAATTCTGTTGTCTAGTCTGGTTCTTTGACAGCCACTGCTCAGAACACTTCGATGCTTTGGAAGACAAGAGGAGGCAGGGATAGAACTCTCAAGAGTATACAGGACTAATCAAGCCTCTTTTAACTACTTGAGTACAGAGGGTATATCTGCATAGACAATTGAATAGAACTTCTTATTTTCAATAATAATAATAATGATAATAATAATAAATCACTAGACAGGTAGATCTGTCAGGTTTCAGTGATTTGCTGCCATGCTCCCCTCCATTGGAAACAATGAGAAATAATAAAGTGCTTTCATTATCAGCATCCCAAAAGATATCTGCTCTTCCATCCCTTTACACTCTCTAATATATATGCACCAGGCTGCATTTTTTGATCATGCCATCATGCAAATCATAAAGCATGTGTTCCTCAGGATTCCTGGGTCATTCCTGCAGAGGGTAGACACTGAATAACAAAGACACCAAGGAAGGAGAAACATGGTCTTGTTATTTTTAAATGAGCTGAGTGAAACATTGGCTTTATTTTCTGCTTCACAGTTTTACTGTAAGAGGCAGGATCACATTGTTTTCCACCATTCATTCCAGCTGTATTTTTTGCAGCTTCTCAATTCCTGGCCATGTAATCTTCTCAATTCATTTGTGATTAAATCCCTGTTGTGCAAACTGACATGTTCTTTCATTTCCTCTCAAGTGAGAATACCACTGCAGGAAGGACATGTTCACCTAACATCACTGATATACTTTCCTGTCTTAGTAGCAGGAGGATAAGAACCTATTACACAGTTAATGGAGGGATTCATTCCTTTACCTCCTACAGTGGACCATGCTCAGATATGTCAGGGGTGTTCGTGATGGTTCAGCAAAGGACATTATACAGGGAGCAGCTATGTGTAGATTTGGAACTGGAGAAACAAAAGAAATTGTCCTGGTTATGTTTTTGTTGGCTTTGAAAGCGTTTATTTGGTCTGGGTATAGTGAAATATATAAACAAGTGTCAGAATGGATCTACATTTTTCCTCCCATATAGAAGCTGAAACTTAAATAATGAGAAGGCACAGAGCAGCTCAGGTTGGTAGTTTCACTCTGGTGGTTACTGTTCCTCTCTGTTGCTTTTGTGTTTAGCTTTGAGTGAGCAGGCTGCCACCTTCTATTTTCAGGTATCTGAATTGAATGGAGGTGAGTCTGAGCCTTTGTGATATTATCAAATATTTTTACACTAAAGTAATTAAAGACAAACTCCAGTTCCATTCAAATTATCTGAATGAATGTGCTCTCTAATTGTTCTGTCAAGGGAATTTACAACTGGAACTAAGACAAGAAATGGAGTATTTGTGTACTGGTGACCACAAGTGTCACCAATATTTTCGTGGTCATGATCCTTTTCTTCCTAATTAGCGCCACTTCAGTGAAATCAGTGGACACACACCAACAATATGCCTTGTTGATTCCCTGCATTACCCTGATAGAGCTCCATGGTGGAGACTTTGTTATAAATCTTTATTATAAATCACTTCTACTTTCATTAAAAATGTGAAGATATTCACAAGGAAGATAATTGCTGGGAAAAGAAGGAAAATAAGAATGCATAATTAGTTAATTGCCATTTGCAACTGTAAGCTTTTCTTAAGTATTGAACATCATTATTGAGGCAAAATAATTACATTTTCATTTTATCATGTTTAGAAATTACATGCTCTCAAGAGGCTTGAAAACCTTCAAAGATACCGAACATGGGCAGCATTATTACTATGGGTAACAGTATTTGTATTATTTTATATATATAATCTAAATAGAAATCTGTCTTCTTAGGAAAGATAAATTAGTCTTCATTTTTAATGTCACGTGTGGGTCTTCAGAATTTATTTATCTAAATTAGATTCAGTACAAAGCTTTCATGTTTACTTCTGCAACTCATTTGCTAAGGAGAATCAGTTTACCTGATGGACACATCTCATGTGATGACACAGCTCTGTGCCTTTCTGGAGTTCCAGTTCATCTTTGTGAAAACAGAGTGAGGCTGTCAGTGTGCAGTTGTTTAAAATAAGCTCCACACTTCACCGATGTGGTGGGTAAGATCATAGCTTACAGACCTACACAGGATTTTGGAAGGAATTCATAGGGATTCCTATGGGGCTTGACCTTGGTGACAGTGTTATTGACATAACTCATTTTCTTCTCTGTTCCACAGCGGAAATCTAAAATGCAGCCTTATTAAATAGTCTGTGTTGTACAATGGTTGTGACTTCTTTATTATTTTTTTAAATTTAAATTTAATTTAATAACAAAATTCCTATTAGGGTAATTTTCTGTTGAAAGAAATGTACCAACCGCCATTATGTGCAATTAAGAAATATTTCAAAGTGGAGATTCTGGAATAAATTCTCTGCTTTTGCTTGATGAGGAGGGCAAAAAGGGAAAAAGAAATGTGGGGGTAATTCTCTTTTTCATTAAGACACTTCTGCTTTCACAATTGATACAAAAATTATAAAAAGCTCTATAGTAACTGTAAAGTGCAATGTGGTTTTGCATTGTGACTCTTATTTTATACCTTGTATTTTCTCAGTATTACAGAACAAAGCTAGGCACTCTTTTAACAACAAATTGCTAATGAGTGACACTCTGTTTTTCTATTCTTGTGATTCTGAAGAATCACAAACTGTATTATGAACATTATTTTGCAACAAACTGCAGGTTTGTAATTGATCACTATTTTGCTGACTTCTTCCTTCTACACCAAAAAAAGAACCAAGGTCTTGCATTTAGGAAAAAAAAAAAAAAAAGAAAAACGGGATTTCAGATTATATTGGCTTAGTGTATCGAATGTGTTCCCAGAGATATGTCCGAGAATCTGTCTTGTACAGTGATAGTTTATAATTAAACTTCTTGTTCCCTGGAGGGCCCTAGTTTTGGCTTCCTAAGAGTAAAAATGCAACGTGGTAGATATGTCTTAATTTTTTTTTTTTCCTCAGATGAATGGAACAAATGTCCAGATCTGCCTAAATCACTGCCAACATGTAATCTTTAAAAATTAAAAACCAAAACAAAAATCCTAGCTGTTTGTTTATTTGAAGGAATTCTGCCAGTATTTGGAAGCAACATAAATGCAAGAACAAATGACTATTTAATTATTTTAAAGCACTAGTATTGTATTTATTGGCCTATTGTTTGTGCTAAATTGAGCTGTTTTCATGATGTTTAGTCTTCTTAATACAAAACACAAATATGCAGTTAATATCCTGAGGATTTTTAAAATAGATGTTGCCTTGTCAGATGTCTTTCAGAACTGGCTTTGTTGTGACAGTTGTGTCAGACTTTCTTTTGTTTGGGCATTGTTCCTTAGTCAGTTCACACAGGGTAATCACCTTAGCCACTTCCACCTCTATTAAACCTATTTTGCCAAGCCCAAAGTGTTCCTCCCTCCCCCTGCTTTTGCAGGTGCTTTTTTCTCAGGGATGCTCTGCAAAGTCCAGCCGAGCAGGGCTGAGCAGGGCTGTCAGGTGGGTAAATCAAGATCCATGGCTTGGCTGATGGACACACAGATTTTCTGGAGACACGTTAGCTCAGTGCCTCGGTCACAGAGGAGTTCCCAGCCTTGGCTGTGGCTGATGGCACGTCTCTGTCAGAAAAGCAGCACTGCCTTTTGGTCCCCCTAGGAAAGCTCTGCTTTTATTTTGAATGCTCTAATTAGTGGAATTAGTGCATAAGCATTTTACAGGCAACATCCTGCCTGGAACCATATGTTGGACAATGCTGTAGCAGAAGATACACTCTGGGTCAGGGTTAGTCTGACACACAGGAAAGAAGAGAATGGTTATTGCAGTGTTTCGAAACTTTCTGTGCTCCAGCTTGGAAATCAGGCTGGGCCAGATCCCAGTGAATGTACCCGTCAGTTCATTACTTGCTTCTAGAACAGGCTCTTTGAGAGTTCAATTCATTTTTTTGTTGTTGTTGTTTTTTGGTTTTTGGTTGTTTTCCCTCTGTCTTTGGGTATACCAAGGAGTCATAGTTAACTATCTAGCTTTCTAAATTCAACATCACTTTAGAATTAGGTGCCTCAACATGAGCACAGAGGTTTTGGGTTTCCCATGATTGAGTTTGATAGTGTCCTTGGATAAGGCAGTCTGCCAGCAGCGGGTATGCCTGTTCCTATTCAACTTTGGTTCTTCAGATACTGAATAATTTCAGTGTAATCTAAGTGTTCTTGCAGTTTTGAGGAAGTCTTAACAGGAGGCAGTAATCCCTCTCATCCCAGTCTCCGTGGTATCCCCTGCTTAGTCTTGCACCAGCCCAGCTGGACACGGTGGAACACAGATGCAGTGGTGGTTTGGGGCATCACTTGCAGGAACAGGTGCTGAGGAGACATTGCCCTTCCTTGGTGTCACCTGCCCTTCGTGTCCCCATTGCTCAGCCCCAGCCCTGCCCCAGGTGCTCAGCCTTGCCGTGGCTCATTGCAGCTTCCCGGCCATCATCACCCAATCCCTTGCCCCACTGGGGGTGTCCTGACAGATGATGGCATTGTTTCCTAGCCCTGTTCCTGGGATTTCTCTCCATGCCTCCTGCCCCAGAGCTTGGCAGCACAGCGTGCTGAACTCTCCATGACCAGCTCGAGGGATTTCTCCGCTGTGCTGTCCTGTGGCACGGCACAAGAATCTGCCTCCAATTAGCTCGGGAGCACAGCTCCAGACACATGTGTTTGGTTCAGCAAATGCTATTTGTTTGCTGCGTGATGATGTTTTTCTAAGCTTATGCTTTATTCATAGCATGAGTGACATTTCTGCAAGAGGTGGTGATGTGTCTCTGGGTCTTAATTTTTTTCTGGTTTTGGAAATGCACTTCAAACAGCTCTAGCGGTGCACATTAGATTAGTTACGTATGAGTAAAATTACAGTGATAACCAGGGGCTTATGAATTAAATTAAATAAATATAGTCACTAGGTTTTAAAAACAATATAGCTTTACTGTGATGAAAGGAATAATTGTGATTCAAGGACAGAATAGATCTTGCTTTTAAATTTAATTATATATTACAATTTTGTGATTATCATTGTTGGATTACTCATGAGATTAAAATGCACACCTTTGAAAATGAAAAGTAGAAATACAGATTTTTAAACAATTCATTTCAAGATCACTAGGTACATTATTATCTCAGTTAGAAGTCAATTTCATATTTACTCTGATCCTCTTTGATCTCAAACAGATAGGAAACAGCTTTCAGTAGTCTCTCTTCATAATGTTTCTTTTTCAATATTCCCATGTCTCTGACTAAATTGCTTCTATTGAAGATGATCAGTGGCCCAAATGACCACATTTGAGCTCTGAATTGGTTGTATCTCTCTTCCTGTTTTCTCTTTTGGCCTGTTTTCAGATTAATAATGTGAGACTAGATAAGCTTCAGAAAAAAAAAAGAAAGTGTATTTCATCATGTTAACCCAATAATACTATTACACAGCATCAAAAGAATAAAGCTGTGTGTTTCACCAGAGCCCTGAGATGAATACGTTTTTTTAAATTTGGAGATTTATATTCCTTTGGGAATGTAAGTGATATCAAGGGCATCAGATTTTGCGTGCAGCTGTAGTTATCATTAACAGAGATAAGTATTAGAAGGAATTTTGGTATTTCAGCCATGGTGTAATATCAAGGGTCTCTTGTGTGAAATACAGAACTATGCCAACCAAAATATAGATGACCATTGATTGCTGCTTTTGGCTCCCTTAAAAAACAACAAAAAACAACAACAAAAAAACCCAAAAGCCCCCAAAAAACCAAAACTCCTAAAGGAAAAAAAAACCAACCCAGCCAAAAACACAAACCAACCCCCCCCCCCCCCAAAAAAAAACCAACCTGAAAAATTTTTTAAAATGCATTCTCTTTTTAGTATTTAAGAAATAAGATCACAGTAACCTGGAAGTTTATAGTTCAGTGCTGTGCATCACAAGAGTTTCTTGTGGAACAAAGCACACCTCTGTATACTGTGTGTGTCTATATCTGTGTGTGCATGGGTTACTTTTCTGTGAATCATGAGTCTTTAGTACCTTTAGATTGCTATGAATAGAGGAACATTAAATCCACTTTAAAATTCCTTTTACAGTGACAGCCAGAATTTGGATCAAATACACTGAAAGAAATACAGAAAAGTAGGCATTTCTGAGATTTTATAGTACACATATTACCAAACAGTTAAGTTTATAATCTCTGTATTTTATCTTTCCTTATCCAGTAATAGGGAATAGGAAAATAAGATTTTTATGTAATGTCTAAAAGCCTAAAAAATTAATAGTTTGAAGTACTGCCTTCAGCTTTCACAAGTTCCGTGGAGAAATGAAGACTCCCCACACCAAAAAAGCTGTTCAGCAGCTCTGTGTAATTGACCAAAGCAGTTCCATTAGATTTTCTTTTTTCTTTTTCTTTTCCCCCTATAATTTAAGCTGTGCTTTTGCCAAATACCAGTCCCAGAACTTTGCACCCTACAGTCTGACAAGAGGCAGCAGTGTAAAAGTGGTGGGAAGAGAGGCTTTAGCAATATATTTTCTCCTTTTGCCATTCTCCCAAAGCAAAACTTGGAGTCTCTCTGAAGCCATTTGCCAGCATTTACTATTAATCTGCAGCCTATATCTACATATTAAAATTTTTTTTGAACCGTATTCAATGGGTCATGTAAATAAGTCTGCTGTCCAGCCATTATTCATGTAATAAGCAATGCAACCAAATTGTATTGTGATTTTCCTATTGCAAAATCTCGTCTGTCTTTTTTAAATTTATTTTTAATTCACTAATATTTTATTTTTCTAAAGGCAGAGTGGATGCAGACACAGTACCTGGCGAACTCAGAAAGACTGCAGAGAGAGGTTCCAGTTGTTCAGTTTCCAGGGCTCTGGGGATTCAGATTCAGGCTTTCTAACTTTGAACCTGCAGAGATCTTATAGCCGTTTAATCTTTGGAAGACAAAAGTCATATTGGCATAGAAGAAAATATATAAATGGAGTCTATAAGGCCATGAAAGAATGTCACTGCGTTACAGCAGCTTAGCAAGTTATTATACATCAGCTGAAGCACTGTAATTGTCTGTCTATGCACTTGAGCTTGCCCAGGGTGAGGTAAACATCCATATGCTCCAGGGATTACTCATTAAATGAAGCATTATGTTTTAGTACTGAGAAATCTCTGCTGTTCTTCCATTATTTTCTGCTTTAAAGACAAATTTCTTCTGCAGAAGAGTAATTTTAATTATACGATTTGCTGTGTGTGTATGTTGGATTTTTTTCAATTGCTCATGCAGACTGTAGACAAACACATACATGTGTGCACACACAACATTTTCCTACTATAATTTGGTATTTCTGGCACTTTGCAATAGAAAGGTCAAAGCCAAACTGTAGCTACCTCTGGAAAATCTTAAAAGTAGCTGTAATTGAAAAAAGCAGTGTAACTTCTCTGCTTAAAACCTAATGAGGACTTTTTTTTCCAGAAAATAATGCTTTCCATCATCGTTTCAATGTTGGTTTTTGATAAAGTCATGAAAATTTTGAATGTGTCTGTTTTTTGAAACAATTCTGAAACTCATTAGGCAGTGACAGAAATGCCTTTACATTATTGTGATCCACTGCAGATACTAACTTAACTTGAAATTTGACTTTTGATAGATATAATAAAAATAATGAATTTATTCTGAATTCTAAGGAAGAAAATATAACTAATTTGATCCTCTGGAATAAATAAAATTCATAATACTGAACTGAAAACTTTGTTGCTGTAAAATGAAAGGAACTTTTTTGGTGGGGCTCACTGTTGTATTCTGTGAGATGTAACCCTTTTGGATATTTCCAAGCCCTCGTGATTCACTCTGTTGTTAAAGAAGTTGTGTTCTGACAGGCCTTTAAATTAATGCCTATGCCTGTATGAAGCATAAGTATGGAGTACATAAAGTACAATTTTTAAAAATATTTATATTTGTCTACTGATGCATTACAATCTAACAAACTCCAAGGGGGAATCTCTTTCATGAGCTGTAAATTTTAAGTTCTGACCTATTGACTTCATGAGAGTAAAAATTCTCCAGTGGGAGTAAGATGTTCATCATGTCTTAACATAAAGTCCAGGAGTCAAGGAAATGCCTGGCTGGAATAAACAAGCAGCTCATCCAGTCTGCCATTCTGGCACCAAGAGTGGGTAAGACCAGATGTTTCAACGGAAGGCATAAATCTTCACAATTTTACAGTTCTGTATTGCAAGATGGTGTTTCTTACATCACTCACACCTTGAAACATGAAGATTAATAGAGCTTATAACTCTATTTCCTCATAGTCAGTTTGTAGCATAAATCTTGAAAGACACATTTCTTAAATTATTCAGTAATTTTGAGATGAGATTTTAAAGATACGTTATCAGCTGGTGCAAAGTAAAACCCTTCACACACATGCTACCTTTATTAGAGTAAAAGTTGTGGACATGAGAATGATGGCCATTTCAGTAAACTGAAAGTGAATTTTACTGCAGTGTGAGAGAGACAAACAGCCTTCTCAGGGAGAGAGGTGCCAGAGCTCCCCAGCTGCAGGTGCTGGGATACCTTTTTCATCCTAGCTGCCTGCAGGTGTTCACCAGCTCATGTGCGGGAGCCCTTCCGCTGCTGGTGTTGTGCCACTGATGGCTGTGAAACCAGGGGGGGTTTCTCTTTCTGATCTCAGCTCTCATTTTGCCCCACCCATATAGTTGTCAACCTTGGCAAAAACTTACTTTGTTGAATGTTTAATGCTGGTCCTGGATTCTCACCAAAGATTTAGTTGTGAAATGTTATATCTCATCTTGTTCAGTGACCATAGCAAGATCTTTTTCTTTGGCAGCAAACACTCATTAGAACTGATGACTACTATCACCTTCTTAACTTTCTCTTGACCAATTTTCACTTAATTTCCCACTCACTCTGGGAGACTATGATACAAATAAAATAATGAGGTAGCATGTGTAATGCCTCTAATGTTGAAACACTTGGATGATCATCACAACTAAATCAGATTTTTTTTTTTTTTTATTGCTCAGTGGGATCTACTTTCTGGCTAATATTATGAAGGTGGTGGTGTCTGAGGGGAAATTAATACATTATCACCTTGCACTGTTGGTATTGGAAGTGGTTCTTCACACATTGGGTAGCAGACATATAAAATTGTTTGCCAGATGGTGTTGCAGATGCAAGAATTTTACAAGGGCTCAAAGGGACGCTGGACAAGTACTTGAAAGTGATATCTGCATGGAGGTTGCAAAATAGACAGGCCACAATAGGCTCAGGAAATCTCCTGAGCTGAAAATAGATGGAGACAAGGGGGAGCTCTAAGGGTGGGGAAATATCATATATAAATGTCCTATAATTATTCTTCTTACTGTTGAAAAGAGACTGCTAGACTGGATGAGGCTTCAGTCTTGCCATTACAAACATTTTTATATTCTGACTTAAGTAACAAGTTGTTGTGTGAGAGGATTTTTCTGGAGTGGGAGATGAATGTTGAAGGTGGAGAAAACCCAGAGCTGCTTAAATGCAGAAAATCAGTAATGTGTTTTGTGATCCATATTGCTAAGGAAAGAAAATAGAGAAACAGCTTTAATCCTAAAAGATCAAATGTGACTGCTTTCTCAGTTACTGATTGCACGCATTTGTAGTCTTTTTAGCTTTTACATTTCATCTGACATTACTGTGAGGAATAGGTCTTCATTGTTTTTGTGATGATTTCTACTGGTAATTCTCCAAGCACATATAGAAGGCATTTTCTGAGCTAGCTGCGTATCTCATACATCCTGCATGATTCTTTCTAAACCTGCAGCAAAGCTTAAGTTCCATAATTTTCACTGCTGTGAAAATTATATACTGTATAGTTCACATATACTATTGATAAAAAATCAGCCAGCTGTAGTACTATGCCTGCTAAAGATATTAATCTTTTTCAGAAAGGGGGATCCTTACATGGAACTATTAAAAGAGGCATGGTCAAGTTATAGTTCATGAGTCAATCTAGTGACTCATGATATTGAAATTTATTATGCACATAAGGCATTTATTTTAATCATGTTTTTTTATTTGTCTCGTCCTTTGTTAGGGTTGGCCTTGCATGCTGGATTCTTATCTTTTTATTGTTTTGTGTTTTTTAATGTTTACACAAGCACTTCTGAAAAACAAGAATGTCGCTGAGGTGCCTCTAAAGGAACAGAAGCCAAGGCTTGAGTGGGTTTTTTGAATTGACTCACTCTGAATGTCCTGACTATCAGAGCTTGGCCATAACTTGTAAATGTCACTGGAAACAGCCAACTTTCTTGTCATCCAAAAAATGTAAATTTGCATCTGGCAGAATTTTTGTTACCGAAAAAGTTTAGGAAAAAAATTACAGTTGTCATTTTTGTTGCTGTTCTTATGGTTATTAGGATTAATGATGATGGTGAAAATTATAACTGTCCTTACTACCAAAATTGCTCTACTTGATATTAAGAAGACCAAAACTCTGCTGCAGTGTTTTTCTTTGCATATTTTAATGTTTTGACAGATAATACCAGCTACAGACTTGTGTCAGCCTTCTGAAGTAACTGCTTGCTGATCGTTAGCATGACTACAACCCATGATCTTATAGATACTCTGAAATGAATAAGTGCTGTGAGAAGGTATTTTTCCAGAAAGTCCATCTGAAAGAAAACCTGCTTTTTGTGTCCTCTGAGTTTATTTGTGGGGTGAGACAATAGCAATTTAACAATGATATTCTTGGTATAAGTTATTAGTCATCTTTGTTCTTTGAGGTGATATTTTCAGTGGTCTTTTTTTTTTTCTTTTTTTTTTTTTTTGGCATTGACATCACTTTTGTCACCACATGGCTTACTTAGTCAATTACAGATCTCCAGAATAAGAAAACTCAGTTTACATGCATGTTTCTATGTTTTTTTCAGGGTGCAGAGAAATGTGACTATTCTGCGTTTCCTAGAGAGGGAATTGTGAGACCTCACCCTGCATTGCACATTACACAGAAAGAATCAGTAATGAGCTCTTTCTGTGCCTCAGGAGGAGCACAAAGCAGCTGGAGTGGGACTAAGGGTCTAGACAGCTGAGCTCAGTGGGAACGGAGGATGGTCAGCCCTACTGAGAAAATGTTCGATAGCTTGTCAATTCATGACCCTGAGGTCTGAGAGGCTTCCATTCCCTCAGACAAATGCTGATCCCCATTAATATGAATGGTTGAACTTCATTTGACATCAGTCAGTCCAGGGTCTGAGTGCAAGTACATTATTCTTTGTGCCATTAATGCAAGTCACATACCCCAGCTGAGCAGACAAGGGAAACAGAGTTTTCAGTAGTCATTGTCGTTTTGCTTTTGCAGTACTGTGTGAAGGTGGTCAATAGGTTTATTCCTCATGCTTGATTGTCTTCAGGGTATCTGTTGCATTTTATAAAGTCCATCTGCAAACTTGTGCTTGCTTCTTAAAACTGATATGCTATGTCATGTAGCCCATTTGACTGGGTAGAAAGAAGCATGTCATGTTTAAGATAGTGACACTGATAATTAGCTGTTCATATCTGATTCCACTCTTTTTTTCACTCCAGTTCATCCTAGAATATCTACTGAGTATATTTAGCATCAGCTTCCCCAGCTGAAATAGTAGGGATACACTTCCTTTGCAATGACTTAATGACGTATGTACTAGTTACTGTATATTTTAAATTGAATGTATGAAATATATTATGTAAGTTTTGAAAACTATATCTTAGTAGTGTTTTATTTTTCTCTAGGTGCAGGAATTTTGATTTTGCATTGTGACTTAAATAGACAATAACTAGAATCAAGGCTTAAGTTGCTTAATTGGTTGTTACACATCTCATTTTAGAGGTGGTTACTATTTAGTTTGCTAGAGGACCCAAGGACTCAGATTCCTTTCTAACAGCCAATATCTAGATTTTCTGATGATTTATTCATAGCAGTTTGATTTTTCCACTTCCTTGTGAGGAAATTGCCCTTCACAGGATCTGTCTATGTAAGGTTGTTGTATAATGCATGCTCATTTGCTTAGTTATATTTGTAAGCTCCAGCTGTGCCCATCACTTGCTAAATCTGTCATTGAAGGATTTTATTTTAAATTCTGACTGGCTTTGTTTTCAGATGTCTCTGAATTCCTTCCTGTGTTGAGTCACAGCTGTGAAAAGAGAAATCTCCCTCTTTAATTCAAGAGGTCAGTGGTTTAAAAGCACTAAAGCCTGGTGGGGAATGGCTTAAGGAAGACACTTAATCAGGGTGATCCCAAGGCTTCATAAACTTACACAAGGCTCATCTGACAGGAAGAGTCCTGGATATCTTCAAGCCCTGGTTTCTTTGAGGAGTGGCTGTTTTACCAGCGAGTGGAATCTTGTATGGAACGAGCACCTGTGGTGGGTCTTTGCCACCTGCTCAGCTGTGGCTATGGAAACACAGCTTAATCTTCTCCACCACATCTCTTTCGCTGCTAAGGCAGCGTGGAACCCAGGTCCTTTCTAGTAATTTTTTTCCCCACAACCTTGACAAATGTTTAATGTGGTAACTACAATGGCTTCCACTTCTTGGTGCCACTGGGAGATAATAGACTGGCAGGAAGGAGTTGCTGATTTGGACAGAAATGAGAGGTCAGCCTGGAATACGCAGATGATCTTGTCTTCTGGGTGAGCAGAAGTCATTGGCTTGTTTTGGGTGTCAGCAGTTCATCCAGTGGCATTTCTCACCCAGCTTCTTCTTCTAACTCCAGTGGGAGAATCCTGGAAGAAATCCCCTTCTTGCCTCATCAATGCAGGCAAAACCCTTGTATCACATACAGTGTCAATAATTTTGACACTCTGTTCTGTGTTTAGTTTTCATGGGATGGGCAAACCAGGACCGTGTGGGTGAACTGTACGTGGCAGCTGTGAGATGTTGAATTAAGTTACACAGCTAATGCAGTGCATGCACCTATTCTGTGTGCACTTCACTTGTCCTATGAACACATTGCTATTTTTGATACAGCCTGCTTGTGAATCAACTCCTGAATTTTGTCAGCGTTTGGACAGCTTTATAAAACAAAAGTGATCCTGATTTCAGTCAGATTACAGTAGTGAAGTAGTTGATTTGTGAGCAGATCAGGTAGGCATTGCCCTTATCAGAAGAGTCCTTGGGAAGATGGGATCACTAGAGAGTAGAAAAAGGCACTTGATGGCTGTCAGACATGGAAGTTTAAGTGGAAGGGTGTTGGATGTTGAACAAGACCTTCAGTGTGTGATTCAGTTCAGTTATTCATTTGTCCATTAACTGTTAAAGGAAGTAGTAGGAAAAATTAAGGTTGAAAGAGACATGAAGTAATTTGGTTACATTTGTAGTTCAAAGAATGGATAACTTCAGCTTTGGATCAGATTGCTCAGAGCGATGCCCAGTCAAGTTTCAAATGTCTGCAAAGATGGAGAATCCATTACTTCTCTGTGCTCCTGTTCTAGTGTTGACAATCCTTGTAGGAAATGAAACCAGGACTCCATCAAGACTGAGATTTCCTCATCATCTTAGGGGACAAATGACTACTGGGGAAAAGGAAATCAGAAGTGGTGTTTTACATCCTACCTTTCTTATATTGCTCTTCTGGTTGTGGAAACTTAACTGGTTAACCATCTAAAAAATCTTTCCTTTTTTCACTGAAATACTGATTCATCTGTACACTCTGTGTCCTCACTTTGGCCTCACGAGACAAAGGAAAGTTATTGTGGTTTTAAACTGAAGTGGAAGTATTTCTGTGTTGAGTGGAGGAGGTGATGCCTGAATTCTTGCTTTCTTTTTCAGTATGGCTGTTTCAGATTCCAGGAACTGTCATAATAGCACCCTTCACAAAAGAGCTTAAAAATAGACCAGCAAAACAACTATTGCACCAAATATAAATTGATTTCTGCTGTGACACAAACAAAAAGTTCTTTGAGGGTCTGATAGCAGCATGTCGTAACCCTTGAAAATGGTAAAATTGATGATCAGAGGACACAGGACTGTTAAAGCTTTGATAACCTGCTGTCTGAACTCACACTGGCAGTGTGTTATTCCTTACACAGCTCTGTGAAGTTTGTTGTAGAAAATGAAACTGTGATAGCTTGTAATTTTCTGCAGTTTGCACAAGCACTTAAATCAAGAATAAAACACTGGAAGAAGTGATATGTGAGTCATGGATCTCACTGCAGGAATCACAAGTCTGTTGTCCCTGTGGAGAAGGTTGGCTGTGTGTCTAAGGGGATGTGAGTACTGTTCCTGACTGCTAGTGTGACCTTATCTAAGGGATGTCATCTCCTATGGTAGCATTAAAAGAAATCCAATTAACTCATAATGACAGGGATAGAGGATAGAGAACAGAGCCATTAAAGCTTTTAAACTGCTTGGATGCTGTGATGATGAGTACCTGAGGGAAACCCATCAAGAGAAATAGGTCCGCACTGAGTTAGTGACTTGTGTAAACTCACAAGTGGGATTTGTTATACAGGCTCTGCTGATTTCCTGTCACACATACTCCAAATGTAAATGAAATCGAATGTTTAAAAAAACTAGGAAGAAAGCAAATAAATTCAGCCTAACAATAAAATAACTGGGTTAATGGGCCAACAGAAATCATTGCACTGCAGTGTACACATTCGTATGTGTATCATTTTACATTTTGGCTGCACAAAATGTTGATCCAAAATTAGTTGGACAATGGATTAAAAAAACCCTCCTCCAACAGAGTTCAAGCATATAGTCATGAATTATTAAATAAATTTGTTGGAAGTGTAAATTAAAATCCTTCCGGCATGTTGTTCCCTATAGTGTAGTCTATATATTAAACCCTGCAGACTGTGCTAAACAGAGTTCACTGACAGTGCATCAAATAATGAGGCCATACATTGATGAAAGGAATTTTAGGAAAATATGCCTTTGGATATACAGCAAACGTATTTGATCAAAGCCCAGCTGCCATATGAAGCACACATTTTTTAACCATTGCTAAACTGTATTAGCCTGAATTCTTCTGAAAACTATGATTTGACTTTTACACAGCTGACAATAAACTAAGTAATACTGTCAGTTAAGGAAACATCCTATCAGGATTAGTAAAATAGAAATAATAAAAAAAATGTTTAATTATATTAAGATACCAGCTACAACATGCAGTTGCCTGTACTTAACATTTGTAACATTCTGTTTTTCTCTGAGAGTCTCAAAGACTTTAGACACAGCTGGGGAATCTGTGAGTGCCTGCTAGCATTGCATTTAAACAAAATTACAAACTATTTGGCAATACATTAATGCTTTTATCAAATAATCTAGCTACAGATTTTAGCACAATAAAGCATTGGCTGTGAAGTGAAATTAACATTATAAATATTTCTGTAAATGTAAATGTAAATCTTTGTTCCTTTATTTTTTTCTGTTTTGGGGAGGGTTTGTTTTTGGTTGTTGGTTTTTTTTCGGGGTTTTTTTTTTTGGGTTTTTTATTTAGCTGGGTTGTGATTGTGTGGATGGTCTGCAGGTTCAGCCTGCACACAAAGTTGGCTGGCTGCTGGTGCCTCAGATGCATGTATGGCTGAAATGTGTAATGTATTGTTGTATAGTGTGCAATAAATGGAGCCATACAGCACTAGGAGCTGGCTGAGGTCTGGATTGCTTGGATCAAGGACAGAAGAGCCCCACCTACTTGCATCTGTAGATGTATCCATGCAGACAGCTCGCTGGCTGTACCTTTCTGAGTGTGCATCGTTATTCACCTTGCTGCTGTATTGTATGGAGTAGTAAGTGTGGATTAAGAGAAATCACAGATTTCACGAGAGGGCTGCACTACCTTCCCATCAGGCTGGGTTTTTCACAAATGTACAAGAGGCATGCTAGGGCAAGTTCAAGTAACTAATCTGTAAAATACCCCATTGCCACTAGTTACTGGCGACCCTCAAAATACTCAGTGAGTTCAGACTTCTGGTCCCTGCTAGAGGAGTCATGCTCCATTCCTGCATATGTTGGAAGGTCTCCTATGAAAGGAAATATAGAGAACAGTTTTTCCATAGCAAAACACTGGCAAGAATTCCTGGAGGTGAAAAAGAGACTGTAATCCTTCCTTTGTGTTGGCCATTGTAGGTTTATGTTTCTTCCAGCAGAAGAATGGTGGTTGCAGGGTCAGTGGTTTAGCTGGCTTGACAGTGCTTCCTGGGGTTAATTCAGGCTGCAGCAGGACAAACGCAATCTGCTCGGGTTTAAATGTTCAGGCAGGTCTCCCCAAAAGGGGCATTTATTTTCTCTGATGGCCATCATGACATTTTTCTGGCTTTTCAGTATTTTCTCAAGAGCAGGCCAAGGCTGTTCCACAGGCGAGGCTTCCTGCAAGTGTTCTCTCTCTGTCTCCTTTGCTCAGAGCTGAGCCAAACCACCCCAAGTGCTGCAGGTGGTGACAGACATTTCAGAGGAAAATTCTCTGTCTCTCTTTGAAACCTTTCAGACGTCACAGCAGTTGGCAGAAAGCAGTTTCCATCTAGTCTACCTTTTCATTAATGTCTCTAGGAATTTTCGTGCTACTGCCTTTTTCTTTTCTTGGATACCAAAGTTACAAAACGCATCTTTGAATCACTTTTCATAGCTTTAGTGGTTTTTTTGGTCTGCTGGGGAAACATGCTGTACTTAAAATACTGTAACACTGAGGTTTGGCTTAGAGCTCCTTTTGATTCTTATGTGTTGCTAAATCGTGCCTTACACTGCTTTCTTCTTTGGCTTGTGTTTGGGTTTTTCTTTTTCTTTTTTTTTTTTTTTTTTTGATGATCAGATGGGTAGGGTATTCTCATGTCCTTCTAAATAAAGAGCCTATGGAAAACTGTTATTATGGACATAATACCTGAAGTCATAGTTTTTCCACAAAAGAAAATAAGAAAAAACAAGTGGAAAAAGAATTCATAAGAGATGCATAAGCATCTACCTTTAGAGTAAAAGGCATGTTGATATTTCTGTGCAAAGATCCCAGCTGCACATCTGACTGGTGGAACATTTTATTTATGTGCCTACCTCCTCTTGGCACTGTCACTATCAGATGACAAATTGCTTTCTATCCCATCCTTTTTCTTGAACAGTAGATACTGTGTTTGAGAAACAGTTTATAGAATGTAAAAAACTCTGAGTCTGATTTTCTTTTATTTTAAGGAGACACAATAAACAAATAATTAGGGTTAGAGGATGGCATTTGTTTTATTGTCAGTCTTGGATTTATGTGTTATATGTCCAAAAGGTGAGATGCCACAGATAAAATTTCTCAGAATCACCGTTTGTAATGATACATAACACGTCTGTGTGCATGGCTGTCTATCTGCCACTTTCTGAAAAGATTACTACTGTGTCTGTGTGAAATCTTTGGGTGTAATCCTGACCTCGCTGACATTGACCTGAAAAATGTCCTAGTATCTTTTGAGGATGAAGTGCTCATTTCCTCTGTGTGTAATTTTAGGTGCCCCGTGGTAAATTTCATGGTCAGATAAGGTCTTCAGAGCAATGTGACACAGACCATTCTGTAAAGATTACCCATTTCTACCAGTGTTTATTTCCAAACAGACTACATGCCTGTTAGAAATGTTTCCATCAATAGATTCACTTCAGAAAGATGCTGAAAAGTATAAAAAAGTAAACGAAATAAGGGAGTTCCTTCCCTCTTCTACTCTCACATTTCACTTCCTTAGTCACCATTTTTACTTTAGCTTGAGTTCATCTCAATGAAAAAAAATCCAGTATAATCCTCAAATGCATTTTCTCTTTCTTTTGGAGAACTTTATTTATTATCAGATGTTTCTCTGCAATAAAAACAGATTTTTTTGCTGTCTCTTTGTTCACTCAGTTGCATCCTCCTTGTCGCTCTGACCCTTCATTTTTCTTTGCTCTCTTTGGTTCTTCTCAAGTGGGAATAGGAATAGTGATTTTTCTTGCCTTCCAAGTTATTGGTGTTGAATGGATAGTGCATAAATCCTGTGAGGAGTTCAGTAAAGATAAAGTTTTGTAAAATTCATTATAAGGTGGATTATGCTTCTTGTGAGTCTTTGCTAATCTTTTGGGTATTTAGCAATAGCAAAGACTGCTCTATGGCAAAACCTCATCTAAACCAGCTACACTAAACCAAGTGATTTAAGCAAAACAAAATGAAAAAAAATCACCCTCTATAGGCTCACATAATTTTTTTTTATTGTACCATTGTCTTTTTATTCATTAATTTTTCCTGGTGTTGGGAAGTGAGATAACACCAATCTGGGATTTATGTATAAAGCAGTATTTTTCTGAGTCCTGAAAGAGAACATTTTCTGAACTATACACAGAACAAAACCTACTTAATAAGTAGGAGAATAGTGATGAATAATACTGTTTATCAGTTTTTGGATGGAGTTAGCTTTAACTGAGATTTCACAATGAAGAGAAAACCATCTTCTGCCAAATAATATATCAACGGACTGTCTATCTAAGGGGTACAAGAACATAGTTTCATTGTGCTCTGGATGAATGTCATCTTTGTTATTGCAAAACTAAGTTAAGAATGTTAAGTAAGTCTGAAGATGTAATTTTATTTTTAGTGTATTTGATTTTATAAGTTATTTATCTGAGTCATGTATGCTTGTAGTTTTCCCTCTTATTAAACAAGACAATTCAATATCCAGTGCATGATTACAGTACAATTTTGAACCACACAGTAGACAACCATTGTAATATTTCTTTTGGAAGATGTATGGAAATTTCAAGGTGAGACATCTACGTAATTAATTGGATACATATATCTGTATATTTGCATATTTGTAGTTAAAGTAGGTGCTTTAAATTTTTATGCGTATATATCAAGTACACATACTTAATAAAGAGATGATAAAGAGATAATGTGCCTTTCAATAAATTTGAATCTTAGGTGGGGTAATTTTTGTTTCTTCTTGTAGCTGATTAATTTTAAATCTTTTAAAGAAATATGTTCATCTGACAGGCCACTCATGCTATTTTGTTGTGGTCTGGAAGGGACATCTTTTGCTCTCTTCTGCCTCCATAGACCAAAATAAAATAAAACCCCAAGATCTCAAACAAGGATAGATGAGGAGAAGACAAAAAAATTCTGGCATCAGTGATAGTAAATTATATATTGAGGCTACATGGCCTAGACAACTTATTCATTAGGTTTATAATGAATTTATAAGCAGATAGTGACTATGTTGCTCTAGATTTTCAGTTGTCACAATTTACAACATTGCTATTAGATTCACTAAAACTGAGCCACACTTTATTGGAATATAAAATTCTGAATTTTAAAATGACCTTGAGAAACTAGTGCTGGAAAATGGTTTTAAATGATTCTCCAATTCCATAAAGGTTTTTTTTTTTACAGAATTAACTGAGAGTTACATGAATACTGTTTTAGAAGTGTGTGTTTGCAGATGGGTCACAGTCCTTTCAGCTCTGGACTTCATGACGCCAGGAGAAGTCAGAAACTACCCAGCATTTGTGAATGCAAGATTTTGCATTTAGATAGGTTTGAGCTGAACAATCTGAAAAAGCTCCCATAAGCACAGAGCTCCTTACTGTCTGTGTGTTTGAGAAGGCTGAAGAGCTCTGTTTATTGCCACAAAGGGCCTGGAATAAATTATGTTTAGTAAATTGGCTCCAGGTTTTCTTGTTTCAGACAGTAGCTTCGGAGCAATCTGTTTTATAGGCTCCACTAAATCTGACCAATTGCAGAGAGGTGACACCTCATTTCAGGGACGTGACATCACACATGTGCCAGTCCTGTCCAGCCACTTCTCTCTGTCAGGATGGCAGGGCACCAGCAGTTCAACTTTCTGTCTTTTGGCAGTTTAACCTACAGCCTGTTCCGAATTTATGGGCCCCACAGGGAGGTCCTAGCAGGATGGAGCCAGGCTGCTCAGCCCCTCCTCAACCTTGCACCTCCCACCCCTGCATGGGGCAAATAAAAGCTCCTTTATTCCACTGGAAATGCCCCCTTTTCAGCGAGGTGTATGCATAGCTTCCTTCCTCAGTCAGTCTTGCAAGTGATAATTAACACAGTGCAGTGCTATTTCCTAGCTGAAGCCAAGGTGGGAAAGTAGCTTTAGCCTCAGCATTTTTTTTTTCAGACACTTTTTCCTCATTTATTTTGGATCTGTTCATGGTGAGGAAGTTTTAGAACATGTTGGTCCTTAGCTGAAGTATCGAAGAACTAAACAAACCAGTAATTTTTCCTTCTGTCCAAATTCTTCTTACTTTTGGGGGGAGGAAGGAATGGGGGAGTCAAATTTGCTTTTTAGGATTTATATTTTATTTCTGCTCTGTTTGCTTCTGAGTGGTGTGACTGTGGGTCTTTTCAGCACAGGACACTGATTGACATTGCATGTGTTACAGAGAGGAAGGATATTTCCTGAAGATTAATGGCAAGTTAGTTGGCCTAAAGTTCATTAACCTGAGCTAGACTGTTGGAGGGACTCTGTGTGGAAGCTGGAATTGTATTAGAGGATCATCATAAACTAAAAATATATGTGACAATCTGGCCAGATTGCAATGAATCTGAAGACAGGACAGGGTTGGCTCGAGCTCACAGAGCAGCTGCCTCCAGTGTAAACTAACCGCCTTGTGAAAGCAAATGGTTTTTCACAGACATTACTCAAATAAAAAGGGAAAGGGAAAAAAACCCAACTGGAGAAAAAGGAAGGTTCCCATTAGCAAAAAAAGCCTACATGAAAAGTGAGGTTGTGAGCTATGGCCAAAGGCCCGAGTTTGGTGCTGATTCTCAATCACTTCAGCAAATGACAGTGCATTGACACAACTGGTGTTTTAGTCACATTTAGTCCTGATTCTTAACAGTAATTTGCCTCAAGAAAATGAGCCCCAAATCCTTTGGTGAGTTCCCTGTTGGCTGAGGCCCAAACCTTCAGGCCATGACTTCTCAACATACATGCAGTGAGACTGGCTCCCTCTTAATTGCTTCTTTTTGAAGTATGGTTTTTCACTATCATCCTGCTGAAGATGAGCAGGGCTGGTGTCTCATCTTTATATAGTCTTCCCCCTCCTCCCCTCTCCTTCTTTTCCCTTTCTTTCCCCATAAATAAATTTCTTTAAGGCAATATAACCCTGGAGTAGTCTAATCCACAGCACTCCTTCATGGTCCACCCTCAAATAGATGTGTTGGTACAGAAGAAGTAAGGGTCTTCTCTTAGAATCTGATACTGTAATGAAGGGAAGGGAAGGATGAAACAGAGGCATTTCGTATTTGTTTTCTTTCCATATCGTCTCATGAACATGTACTCACACTTGGCCAAGAGTAGTGCATTCAGACACTGAATATGAATGTTGAAGAGGGGACTGAGAAGAAAGAAGTTCTATGTTCTGCAATAAGAAGCTTAATGTTCTGCAATAGGGACTATGCTTTGGGCATTTTACAAATTGTTTCCCTTTTTCTCTTTTACCACCATGCTCTTCTTGCACACTTCCTTGTCTTTTGCTATTGACAGAACATCTAGAGGCTCAGAAAGCCCAAGTTTCATCTGAGAGAGATTCCCTCTGTTGGAGGGAACTGAAGGGGTTCTGTTTCCATCTTTTTCCTGCCAGGAAGGATGAACTGCCTGCCTCAGGAGGTGCTGAATTGGTTCTGGGTGCTGCTGTAGCTCACAGAGGTGCTCTGACCCAGTGCTGCAGGAGCTCCAGTGCCAGACCAGTGGAGAGGCTCAGGGGCCACAAGCTGTGCTACATCTCTCATGGGCTTGCAAGGAACCTCTCCTTTGATGTCTGTGCAAGCACTGGCTGATGTGGGCATGAGGATTGCTCTTTTAATCACGCAGTTCCAGTACCTTTCAGAAAAGAATTTTCATGGCAAGTCATGAGCCATTAATCTCTCAACTAACCATAACATTTCCTTACTCCTTGGTTTTACAGCATTACTCAAACACTGACATTTGTCATTTCACCAGCCATCTCCCTTGACCTCTGGCATCATGCACTTGCAGGGGGAAGGATCTGGTCTCACAAATATTTTCATACTCTGATCTTTGTGATTTATTAACCATCAAGTTTTGCCTTCAGAACTCCAGATGCCATTTCAAATAATTTCATGTGCAAAAGTGGAGTTATTGGGCAAAAGGGATCCTTGATAGCTGGGTACAAAGGACACCAGGATTGCTGTTGCTGTTTTCTTTTCAACTACTGTGCTAGCTGTGTGACCTTGAGGAAATAGGTTCACTGCAGCTATATGGTTGAATTTTTGCATAGGGAAAATAAGGACAGTGATAATTACTTTCATTTGTAAAACACTTCAAGATTTATGGAATATGAATAACTCTTATTAAGTGAAAAGTGTTGCAAAGCTGGCTTAGTTGCACACTGTGCTAACAAAATCCCATATCAGCCTATTGACCCCAGCCTGAAACACTCATAAAAGTTTATAGGACATTTTGGTGGATGAGTTGAGGCGGTTATTCTGCTGGAAGTATCATACTGAAAGCTCTTTTAAATCCATCATGCGCGTTGACTTTTTTCTCTATTAAAACTAAACACAACTGCTTACTCCGTCTAATTTTCTTAGTTTATTTATGAAAGTTTTTGATGGGTATGTACTCACTGTTAACTCAACTTGTACCCCTGTGGCATCTGAGACATTACAGTTCATTCTAGTCATAGCATAAACATACAATAGCTGTTGTACTGAGATAAAGAGAGTTATAAAACATTAAGATATCCAATCGAGCAGTATGAACTAACAAGTTGCCATGGTCACTTTTGAATGGCAAATGTTCTTTTTATGGATACTGCATTAATTTAATTTGTGCTTAAACTTTAGCTATGCTAGACACTGGTGTTTGAAAAGTTTATGTATTTTCCAATGTCAAAATGTGTAAATTTAGTATTAAAGAAATGAAACAGTTTTACTTGTACTAGACAAAAAATACTTTTGTAGAAAAGAAATGAAATGAGCTGCTCTTTAAAGATAAGTCTGGCTTGCTTACAGAATTATTGTTTATGTAGTAATACTGATCTACAGATGTTTTCTTTTGTTCTTCCAGATAAAACTTGGATTGTTTGAAAAGTGGGGAGGTATTTCACCATAGTGCAAAATAAGATACTGAAGAGGAGAGCAGAATGAGAGCTTTGCAAGTGCCACATGTCTGCAGCCTGCTGCCTTTAGTGATGCTGTTCCTTCCAGTCACTGGAATGTCAAAACAAAATATCCCAAGACTGAAGCTTTCCTATAAAGGTAAACTTTTCAGTAGTTTTTCTGATTCTGCCACTTTTGTTTTGATGTGATATTGCCAGCAGTTCATTTGTATTATTAACCAGGAAAGTAAAACACTGTCCCAGAAATACGTAATGGAAGCCTTTAGTATGGATGAATTCTGCCTAGGGACAGTATTAAATTTTTTTTTTTTTTTTTTTTTTTTTTTTTTTAATGTAGGGGTACATGTTTCTGAAATATAACTGTCTTTTTAAACTATTATTTCTGTTTGCTCCAGGAGGCTATTAATAGACTATACATAACTTAGAGGGGAGTGGTACTTGAAACACTCTGAGGCCCATTGGAGACATTCCCATGTGGCTGATGGGGATGATTTGAGACATGGAGGACATTCACACCTTCCTAGAGCATCAGAGAAAGTTGAGAGTGTTGCTTCAAGTGTTTCAGGGACTGAGTTTTATTTTTGTAATCATTCTTTTTCTATGACTTAGTTGGTATGTTAAAATCTTTATGTGTGGTTTTCTTTCTCTTTGCTTCTTTGGATCACAAAAGTGTTTTTCTGTGGAGTTTCTTAGTCATGCGTAGTTCTTGTTGAGAGTGGTGGAGTCTGGGGGATTTAAATACAGGCATATTTATGTATTAATGGACAATTTTTTGTAGAAGGTAGATTTCTTGTTGCTTTGAATGCACAGTAGACCTCCACAGGCACAGAGATATGTCACTGATACTGTCTTCTTTAGCTAAAACAAATGCACTCCAGTTAGTTATGTTTCAGCTGTGTCAGCGCCCTGCCCTTATGGGAGCTATTTCTGCTCTGTTTTTCAAACTTCTGTCTTCCTATGCATTGCAGAATTACACTCAGGATGGTGTGATGGGACAGGCTGTAAAGCCTTCGTCGGGGCTTATGATATGTTTATCATGATTTTAACACCCAGAGGAATTTATTGAATAAGCAGAATGACATGCTATTTATTTACAAGCTTCTCTTTTGCTAGATTTGCATGCCACTGTGCGTGCTGCTGCGCTGTGTATAGATGTGTTTGGATGTGTTTGTGTGAGAGAGTCAGAGGAAGCAAGATCAAGGGATCTTGACAACATTTTTATAAATTCAGGAAACAGTTGCACTCACTGAAGCCAATGAATACAGAAACTGAAAGACCTGACATGAGTTATGAAAGTTAGCAGTAAAACCCTCCTAACATACAGCCGGTCTTCTCACAGCTAGGCCTTTTGAGATAATTCCCAAAAGCAGCATATACCATATGGCGATGGCATTTATTGTGGATTTGACACTCACGATTAGTGAATTCCTCTCGACTTCAAAAGCAGATAGCCTTTGGCAAAATCCTGATGGATGCATTTGGCAGGTAAAGAGGAGGAGAAAGAAAAATTATTGAGGTCAACACAGGGAAAAAAGAAATGGTTGAAATCTTAGTTTAAAATAGTGGCAGAGACCTGCTGGGAGTGGTTGGGAAAATGCCTGAGCTCGTTTAAAAAGACAATGAGCAGATGATTGATATTTAGGCCCTGACCCAAACTTTTATTAGCAACTTTATAAACCTTTCAGTTTGGCTTGAGGGATACCATTTCCTGTCCAAACTTGTCCACCTATATCCCTGTAGGGGGGGAAAATCAACAACAGATACAGATGCAAAACAGCACATAAATCGTAATTTGGAGAGCTGTGATGGAACTGAAAAGCCAGAAGAAAGAGAATTACCAGAATTTATTGTGCCTTGTCTTACTTTCTTTGGGGGGGTGGAAGGTGTGTATTTTTCCACATGGAACAAGAAAAAATTTACTGCTGTTTTTTCACACTTACATATTGTAAATTATTCCAGTATGGCTTATCATAATTAAACCATATTTATGTTGTTGATAACAGGATGTCAGATATATTGAATATTTAATATAGTTGTCAGAATTAAGTCTACCTTCCTCCCCCCAAATCTTTCAGATGAAACAATTCCAAGGTTTCTGTGAGTAAGATGTAGGAAAAATGAACTGTCTTGCCAGTTCTCATAAAATTGTTAGTCATGTCACTGACAAGTTCTGGCATCTCTTTTTTTTGGAATTAATATTTGAACTATCATGAGGAGGAGAATACAGGGTTCTTCTCCTTCTTTATGGAAAACAGATGAAAACTGGCCCCATCAGGCAGTTCCAAAAACCTGGTCACACATGTGTCTTTGAAGGGAAGGTTTCATCTCCTTTCAGGTGCAATGTGTTTATGGCATAGCTCCATCTTCACACAAGAGCTAAGCATTTGCTGGGGCAGGAGAGCTGGAAGTAAGCAGGACTTTGCTCTGAAGTTACTGAATCTCCCAGCTGCATCAGTCAGTGGTGGGTGAAGAGGGAGAGGGTGGAGTAATTAAAGATGTGTCTATAACTGCAGGAGTGCTTCAATAAACCACAGCGTGTCAGAGCTCCTTTGCATTCAGACAGCAATTAAAATTTTAGACCTTCTCTGAATGGCAGTTACAGGTTTTCATCTTCTCTGGGTTTTCATCTTGAGGAGTGGGAATCTGTGCTGGAAAGGTTAAGATAGTCCAGTGAGTGATGTAGGTATCAACATAATGTCATATGATGAATTTCCTTTATTGTTTGCCCCAGACTAAAATGTGTTCTAAAAAAATCATGCATGTATAAAACTAAAACTACTTACAATTCAATTAATATATGTTGTAATACAGAATCAAAGTCATATATTCTCCATCTGTGTTAATATTAATTAACTGTAATCTTTAATCACATATCTCATCCTTTATTCCCACATTTTCCCTGATCCATTAGTTGAAAAATTCTCTTCTTCACTTAGACTTAGCTTTTAGATATTGGTTCATGTCATTGCTATCCCAGAAATTGTCACTGCTCTTGTGATTATTATGTTATAGCTTTAATATTAGGAGAAAGTAACAAACTCTCTTCTAATAGAAGATTACCATCTTTAGAAGACTGGGGATGATTTTTGATTAATATTCCACATTTTAATACTCTTTGTCTAGCACTACTTTCAGTCTAAGAGCAACAATGTGTATTTATCACTCATTTTCATGTAACTGGAAATAACCTGTGACGTTCATCCAAACTGCAGAACTTCTCAAGCACAAAAGTGACATTTGGCTTCCCTAAGCAGCACATCCTCGTTGTCTGCTGCCTCATTTAACATCCTCATTCCAACCTCTAGAGCAGATGCAGAAGGTTTTCATATACCAGTCTCATTCATTAATGTCATTTTCAGGACAGCATTAGTTTTGTAACTAAAGAATGGAAGGCTCTGTATCCTAATTCACGTATGTTTAATTCCGTCCTGGGGTGACATAATGATAATCCTGTATTCCCTATCGTTTGCATGTATGCAGTGCAGTGTACAGTGTAGACAGTCTTGTTTCTGGCTATCTTTTGAGTAATAATCTTCTTTAATTCATTGAGGGATACTTCCATAAATATTTTGCGTGTGTGTTTCTAGGTTCTACTTTATACGGAAAAGTAGAGAATAGCCAGACCAGAAGGTTGATTGCCTTCCAAGGAAAAGAAATCAGACGTTTTTCAATCTGTGGCTATCCTAAAATTTCCCTGTAGAACTGCAGATTCCTAATTGCAAATTTAACCCTATTGATTTGATTTACTTTGCTGTTTTTCATGGACATCTTAGGAAGTGTAGTCTGTGTTCTCAGTGAATGCATTTATACTACAAAAGTGTGCACCCTGGTTTCTTGGCTGGGGAGGATGCCCGAGCCCAGATTTGGACATTGCGACCAGTGGCATCCACAAACGTACATCATTCCTGTGTGGGAATGTGGCCATGCCCTAGAGCAAGCCGTTCTTGCTGTGAACAGCAGTGACTTGGTCCGAGGACCAGGATCCTGCATTGTGACACAGTGCATCGGAAAAAGCATGACTGAAGGCAACCTTTGGCTTTCAAAACAGGATTTACTTAGCACTGTTAAAAACAACTATGGTAGCAATTTAAATCTAATAAACAAGAGCATTATTCTCAGCTGATTTGTTTTTCTCCACATTGAATGAATTAAAATGCAGTCACACTCCCACTGAAGTCATGGCAAGAGTTTTGCCACTGAAGTAAATTGAAGCAAGATCAAATTCACACTCCTCACTTTTTTCATCTTATATAAGTAAACTAAAGACAGGCAGTTCTTTCTCCTCTGCTGAAGGATGACACCACTAAATCATCAGCTCCATATGGAAATTTGCCACGTTTAAGGATTGTTTAGTTTTATGCAGTGTTTCGCATACAGGATTTTCTTCCCCCTAAGAGTAATCTATTCTTAAAACATGGTGAAAAAGCAAACAGGGAACATTTTGATGCCTGGAATTCTTTTGAAAACTTGAGTGGATGAGTACCTTTCCTTAATGTTCAAAAAAATGATCCTTTGAATGTGCTGCTTTGCATTGTCAAGCATTCTGTTCTCGATATAGTTTTTGCTTTAAACCTGTTTCATTTTATAACTGATGAGATGCTTAAGTGTTGCATCAGAGCAGTTAGTTTGTTCAGTTTCAGTACAGCTGGCTTATTTCCATGTCATGCATCGTTTAATTATACTTATAAAACACAGTTAAAGTTGTACAGCTCCATGAGCCTCACTTAAACTGTCTGTGACACTGCGGTAATCTCAGTACCTTGATGGGGTGTGCACAGCTATGATGGTTGGAATGTGGTAAACCGGTGATGTATAGGAGAGCCTAGAAATGAGCTTGCATTTTGCAGCTGTGCTTGCTCTACTGGAAGAAGTAGTAAAACCAGGAAAAACCTGCTCTTGTGGCAGTATCAGCAGCTGTAAATCTGAATGCTTAGGAAAATCAAGGAAAATGTGCTGAGTGAAGAAGTGGTGCTTTTCCCTTGTTTGTTGTTTAATTAATTTTTGATGATTTGTTATTTCAAAGAAAAATCTCTTTCACATTCCTTTATGGAAAAGCATGAAGTGTTTATGTGAGTGAAGATTCTAGTATTGGATGATTGTCTAGTTATGCAAAGACTTTGCCTGTTTTGTCTCAAAAATGCTTTCTGGAGGCAGTGATCATTGAGACTTAAAATGTACCCTAGCTTGAAGATGGATGGGCACTGCTGTCCATGTGAGTAAAGACTCTTGTATATGCTGTAGACTAACTATAAATGTGAAGGCATTTATTACATCTTAGTAATGGGAAAACCAGCATATTTGTTAGAGACTTTTCCTTTTTTAAGCTAGTGAACTTGAAGGTCAGATCCAACTATATGTTGCATTTTCTGTCATATAATTATCATGTATATAATGTCCTGGAGAGCAGCCTCCAGTCAGTGACATCAACAGTTTACATAGCAGTTGAACTAAGAATAACCTTGGCAAACTGACCCATATCAACCTCTTAACAGTGTAAACTGTAGCTCACAACAGTTTTTGTTTTTTCATGATCACAGAAGGGCCTCAATTGGATAAAAGAAGAATTGTGTTCAAAAAATACAAAACGGTTCTGCTGAATGTTCACTTTATTGAATCTCAGAAGATGAGGCGAAACAAAACTGAAAGAGTAGTATTTAGCAAAGAATTTTTCCTCCCTTGTAGAAAGAAGGATGAGACAACATCAAAAACAGCTTCCCTAGAAGAATTTGGGGAAGATACATGATAAGTGGCATCAGCTTGGAAGAGGGTTCAAAACCCTTTCTTTGATTACTTTTACTAATGATATCTGTTAAGCAAATGCAATTCAGTGCAGTTTCAAAAATCCCAGCCCTATTTTCTTTCTGTGCATTAATTGGAGGGCATAATCCACCTGATGTCAGCCTAGCAGTGGACATCTGTGGTCACTGGGCAGGTACGCGAGTCACATCCTGTTTCCCTTTCCTCCCTCCACATTTCTGTAGTTCCATTTATAGATGAGCTCCTCAAAAAAGAGCTGAGGAATATAGGGGATGCTTCTTCTGTACTTAACTGTTGTTTGGAGATAAATACACAAAGAGATAGCAGAAAGAGACAGAATTTCCTTTATCAAACCAGCACATTTTCGGACAAGTCAGAGAGATTGCTAACTCTGTTTAAGAGAGACAATTTTGAAGATGGCAGGAGTAAGAGAGGTATGTTTTTTGAACTGTATTTGAAAAAACAGACATTCTATTTTCTGAATAAAATTCTGGCTATCCCAGAGTTTTGGACTGTGTTGAGCCATAGAGTTTGAGAGCAGAGAGGTTATTAAGACACCAATATTTTGTAATTAACTAAATTTGCTTCTTTAAGATGGTATTAAATCTGCCTGTGCATCATCGAAGCTGCCTGGATTTCCTTCAGAAAGATTTCTAACTAAATCTGTAACAAAATATTAGCCCATATGAAATGTGCTTGTGACAGCACAGGGGCTGTGTCAAAATGGGGGCAGCTCTAAAAGGCCCCAGTGAGTGCTGCTGCCCCAGCAGAGCCTGGGCAAGTGGGAAGTGCCCAGGCAGTGGGGAGGCAGGGCTGGAGCAGGGCTGGGGCAGAGGCGCTGGTGCCCGGGGCGTGTGTTCTGCCCCTGCAACAGGGCCCAGCCCTGGTGGGAGCGCCTTGCTCATGGCGCGGTGCTTGCTGGGGCAGCGCTGCAGGCCTTGCCTCCTGCCAGCTGCCGGGACCCTGTCCTTCCTGCCCCACATCCCTGTGCCTCCTGCCAGCTGCCGGGGCCTGTCCTTCCTGCCCCACATCCCTGTGCCTCCTGCCAGCTGCCGGGGCCTCTCCTGCCTGCCCCACATCCCTGTGCCTCCTGCCCCTCGCTGGCTGCCTCCATTCCAGCCCCACTGAACCCCTTCTGTGTGTCCTCCTGCAGACCATGGCTGTCTTGGCACTGCTTTTTGTGCTCGTGCAGAGCCTGATCCAGTACCCCTGGCCAGCTGGGGATGGGCTGGATGAGGCCATGCACGCTCGGCTGCTGCAGGAGCGTCAGGAGCTGCTGGAGTGTGAGATGGCTCGGCTGCTGCAGGAGCTGGAGCACGGGCAGCAGGATGAGGGCTGGGGTGCCCTGCTCTTTGGTGCCCTGCAGCAGTGGCCATTCTGGCCTCTTGCTGGAGTCCTGCTCCTCTTGGGCCTGTGGCTGAGCCACAGGAGAAGGAGACATGAAGCCAACAGCAGCGGCAAAGACCAGAGCTCCGGGAAGCCCTTGGTAGAGGAGAAGGGAAAAGAACAGGAAGAAGACAGTGTTGATTCAAAGAAAGACACAGAAAATGATGTGACTGTGGAGGCAGATGACAGTGGCACTGGAAATGAAGGAGAAGGCAGTCCTGTGGCTGCAAATGAAGGAGAAGATGATGATACCAGTGAATGAAATGAAGATGTGAAGTTGAAGAAAGAGAGTGAGGTTGAAAGTGAGGAAGGCCGTGATTCGCAGAAAGATGGAGGGAGTGAAGGGAATGGGCCAGGAGACAACACTGCTGAAGGAAATGAAGTAGAATGTGGCAGTGTTGCTGGAAATAGAGAAGGCCTAGATGAAGCAAATGAAGCAGAAAACAAGGATGTGAAGGTGGAGCAAGGCAATGATGTTGGAAAGAAAGAAGCAGATCGAAATGAAGAAGAAAACAATGGTGCGAATATGAAGGCAGACAACATTATTTTAAATGAAAGAATGCAAAGTAGAAGGAAGAAAATGCAGATGTGAAGGTGCAGGAAAGCAGTGATGCCAGTGAAGAAAGAAGCAGGGATTGGACTGCCCAGGAAGATTTTGGGAATGCAGTAGAACATCATGATTTTCTTGCAACTGATTAAAAAAATAAGAATGTTAAAAAAGAAGATGTTAGTGATAGAAACGAGGAGGAAAACCAGGTTGATGCAAATGTGAAGGGAGGGAAGAATGAAGAGAGAAAAGACGAACAAGGTAATGTGTCTGCCAGTGAAAAAGAAGGCAGTGATGGTGGGAAGGACGAAGGTGGTGGATGTGAAGACAAAGAAGATGCCCCGGATGTTGGGAATAAGGAAGGGATCCTTTTAGTGGATTGGATACAGGGGCCTGTTGAGGACCTGGAGAGAGGTTGCTCACTGACAGCAGAGCTGATGGAGAGCTTCACCCATGTCTTTGCTGACAATGTGTGCGATGGTTTCTACCCAGTGCCTCAAGAGCCCATTGGGGTGGGCAGTGCCTTTGAGGGTTGGAGTCCCAGTGAGTGGATGTGGTGTACCACGTGCTGGTCCCACTGAATCCCCCACCGGGACACACCTTCCACCTAGAGCAGAACAGTGGAGGGCAGATGGCAGCAAGGACCTTCTGTGTCCATGTGGAGCTGGTGTGCACGTGCAAGAGGGAGCAGCTGGGTGAGAAGCTGTTGTGCTTCCTGCACCACTCAGAGGAGGAGCTGAGGCAGCAGCAGAAGCCCAGCCTCCAGGAGACCCTGTGCACTGCTCCTTCCTAGCTGTGGAGAAAACTTGCTGCTGGTTCTCTCAGTTGATGAGATCCTCGTGGCTGCATTTGCCTCAGTCTCACTCTTGGCACTTAGAGTTTCAGCCCTGCAGCCGGTCCTGCCAATTCCAGCTGAGCAAAGGCCAGAAGAGCCTGATGGTGGAGATGCTCTTTGGGGTGTGCTGAGGGCACTCTGACATCTTTGTGGTCAGCCAGCCCCCAGAGGCCCAGAAAGGCAGCTCCAGCATCTCTGTGAGCAGCCAGCCAGCCAAAGCTGACTTCATCCCAAGCACAGCGTGGCTGGAGACATTTGCTGTGGCAGAGGTGAAATTCTTCCAGCACATCACCAGGCAGGTGCCGTGTGAGAGCTTGCACCTGAAATGCCTGCAGGTCTTCACCTGCATCCTGAGGGGCACAGGTTTTTCCAGCTCTACCTGGGAGACTGTGGTCATGCACATGCTGACCACGGTACCACTGTCCAGGTGGTGCAGGAGGGAATTTGTGTGGCGGCTGTGGGACATCATGGTGTACCTGTGCCACTGCCTGTAGTCGAAACGCCTGACGCACTTTGTGCTCGGCAGCGAGAGGCTTCCTGTGGAGATCAGTGTGCCCCTGGCAATGTGAACGGTTGAGCCTCTCAACCTCTTTGAGCACCTGGCCTGAGATCCAGCTGCCCATGCACAGGCCATGAGAGCTTATGGTCACCTGTGGTTGCGCCTCTGGATGCTGCAGTCCAGCCACTGAGAGGAGTTCCCTGCCCAGAGCTGTGCTTGGAGAGCTCACACCTGATAGCAGCCATGTGAACACTGTGTAATTGTTGCATTTCTCACTGGCAATCCTGAAGCTGCTTTCCTGCTCCTGCGGAAGGAAGATGCTGCGGCACGTGGATTCGTTGTGTAGACCCCGATCTCTGAGTTGCCTTGTCCTTCACCTTCCAGTGATGACAGTGCTGTAGTGACGTTGCCTAAGTGTATGAGGCAGAAAGTGGCTCCACCTGCACATCCTCATGGAAGACTGTGAACCTGAAAGAGGTTGCTTGGTGCGCCTTGAAAACGGGAAAAAGAGCCTTTTAGGGAAGTAGTGTTGCTGTACTTTTATTGAATTTTGTAAGTTTGTAGTCCTTGTTACTACATGGAAGTATAACTGATAGTTTTAATTCGCTTTCCCATAGGAGAATAGGTAGTCCAAACTTTCATAATGGGAATTGGACTTATTATCATTGCTTCAAGAGACCCTTTAGTTTTGTCAGTGAAAAACTATTTTGCAAAATTGCCCTTAGTTTAGGGAATTGCTGTAGTTGCTTGCCTGCTTTTCAGCATTATCTAGGTATCTATGTTTGAAAAAACAATGAAAAAGTTTCTCAAATTGCCTGAAAAGTGTCTTTATATTTAAGTCACCATCTCACAGAGAATGTCCATGCAGTGGCAGTATCTCAAAAAATGTCTGACTTAAATAGTGATTGTGTCCTGCAGTCAGGGCTATGAATTTTGTCTTGTGAACTGAACTAGAAGTCATGGTGGTCGAAACAGCTAAAATATTGATTAATCCTCCCACTGTGGTTATAAAAGTCCCTCCCTGCTCAATCAGGCATGGGAAAGAAAGCTGCTGTGGTGCATGTCAGAGAGGGAAGCCTGCTGTGGGGAGAGGAACAAGCAGCTCCATATGGGGATAGCAAATGAGTTGACCGCAGGTCCTTCAAATAATGCCGTTCAAGAGGATTTTGTCAGTATTTCCAGCAGAATCCTACCATGGGTCTCTTGCTTTTTCTGTGTTTGACTGGCTGGTGGATTGGGAGGGACAAGAAGGTGAGGCATGGTTGACCACAACATGAATGAAATTATTTTTTTCTGTAGTTGGTGCTGGGCATCTCAGCCTAAAGTTCTAAGGAGAGTGAGTGTGATTTGCAGAGTTGATTTAAAGTTGCCTTTTTCCCTGGGTCAGTAAATTCATAGGTACTTTACCACTCTGGATCTAATAATATAGGCTTTCAGAATAGCTTTAGCTATGGGTGAGTTTATAAAGCACCTCCCTCTGACTAGGGCAGAGGTTTTCTCTCGTCTGCATGATGCCCAGGTGCCTGGAGCTCAGAAGAAATTTTCCCTCCCATTCTGCATCTTAGTTACTCGTGTCCCAAAGGCAAGCATTGTGATAGGACTGGAAACTTGTCATCAGAAGAGATTTAAAAGGAGCAGGGTGATATGGGTTGCTGAAACACAGTAGCCTGTGAAATTCATGACTCTCTCCTGGTTCTTCTTGGTGATACCTCTGAATGGATGATCAGTGGCTGTTGTGGTCCTGTCTTCCTCATCTTCCCTGCCTGCTAGGTACCACTTGGGACATGGAGCTGTTCAACAGGGACCTCATCTAGATGGCACAATTTTTAAGTCAGTGATCATTATTATATAGGACGGTTCAGAAAACTGTGTTTTCTGAATGCAGCCAGATCTCGTGTCATGGGTGGAGAAGAGAAAGGCGATTACTCAGAAATCCTGTTCTCCGGCAGAGATTTCAGAGATCATCTGAGAAGAATTTAAGTAGCCCAAGGGAGTGAAAACCTCTTGTTGTGCTGTGATCAGCATCAGAGTAGCCCTTCCCAATAAACAGCTTCATCATATCCAGTAGCAAGGATCTCCAATCAGAAAAAAGCAAGGGAGGAGGTTTGAACTGAGGATGGCGTCTAAGTGCGGACATGTCTACATCCTGTGCAAAGCAGAGTTTCTCTCGGAATGGCTGTCATGCAAGAGAGAAGCCAGTTGCAGCAAGTGTCAGGAGGAGTGCATCTTTATGTGTTGTTGGGGGAGAGAACATTAGAGTAGAGTGAGCTAAGCTTCAGAAGTCCTGTGTTCCAAGGGCTTTTGTATTTCCTTTTCAGCCTTGTATTTCTTGATTACAGTGGCTTGTCCATTCTTCAGCCAGGTTGTTGATCAGCCACCTCGAGTGTAAGAAGTAGTTTGCATAGGCCTGAGGTATTTTATGCTACTGCGAAAACTATAATTTGCTCCTGTGTGATTCTGCCGTCAGTCAATAAACAGATCTTTGAAAGTGTTCCTGATTCAGTAGAGAAACCCGGATGTCTTTGTCTTCACAAAAGATCAGTGAGGCAGGACAGTGCTGGTGTGAAAGAAGGGTAGGCCTTAATACTGGATGAGATTACAACTTCCTGTGCCTCATCCAAGCAGTGCGGATTTCTTTATTTCTCACTAAATCTGTAACGAAACATGAACTTAAATGACATGCTGCTCAAAAAGTAATAAATATAAATAAATATAAAAGTAATAAATATAAATATGAAAAATAAAAAATTTCTGCCTTGAGTAATAAATGCCCACACCTGTATACAGAGAACATCCATGGGTCATGTCACCCAAACTTTTATTTCTCAAGGGTTGTGTGTGGGGCACTTGTTCCTGCTTTGTAAAGGGAAGCTCTGGGTTTCCCAGTTTCCCGAAGGATGGGTCTGCACTGTGTGTCTCTTGGTGCTTTGGGTGCCCGGGGCCGTGATGAGTTCCCTGAGCTGGGGTGAGGATGGCGGGCGGGGCAGGCCTGTGATGTGCTCTGGGGCCTGTGACAACACAGGGGCCGTGTCAAAATGGGGGCAGATCTAAAAGGCCCCAGCGAGTGCCCCAGCAGAGCCTGGGCAAGCGGGAAGTGCCCAGGCAGTGGGGAGGCAGGGCTGGAGCAGGGCTGGGGCAAAGGTGCTGGTGCCCGGGGCGTGTGTTCTGCCCCTGCAGCAGGGCCCAGCCATGGCGGGAGCGCCTTGCTCATGGCGCGGTGCTTGCTGGGGCAGCGCTGCAGGCCTTGCCTCCTGCCAGCTGCCGGGACCCTGTCCTTCCTGCCCCACATCCCTGTGCCTCCTGCCAGCTGCCGGGGCCTGTCCTTCCTGCCCCACATCCCTGTGCCTCCTGCCCCTCGCTGGCTGCCTCCATTCCAGCCCCACTGAACCCCTTCTGTGTGTCCTCCTGCAGACCATGGCTGTCTTGGCACTGCTTTTTGTGCTCGTGCAGAGCCTGATCCGGTACCCCGGGCCAGCTGGGGATGGGCTGGATGAGGCCATGCACGCTCGGCTGCTGCAGGAGCGTCAGGAGCTGCTGGAGCGTGAGATGGCTCAGCTGCTGCAGGAGCTGGAGCACGGGCAGCAGGATGAGGGCTGGGGTGCCCTGCTCTTTGGTGCCCTGCAGCAGTGGCCATTCTGGCCTCTTGCTGGAGTCCTGCTCCTCTTGGGCCTGTGGTTGAGCCACAGGAGAAGGAGCCATGAAGCTAACCACAGTGGCAAGGACCAGAGCTCCGGGAAGCCCTTGGTAGAGGAGAAGGGAAAAGAACAGGAAGAAGACAGTGTTGATTCAAAGAAAGAGAAAATGATGAGACTGTGGGGGCAGATGACAGTGGCACTGGAAATGAAGGAGAAGGCAGTCCTGTGGTTGCAAATGAAGGAGAGGATGATGATGCCAGTGAATGAAGGTGTGAAGTTGAAGAAAGACAGTGAGGTTGAAAGTGAAGAAGGCCATGAGTCCCAGAAAGATGAAGGAGGGAGTGAAGGGAATGGGCCAGGAGACAACACTGCTGAAGGAAATGAAGTAGAATGTGGCAGTGTTGCTGGAAATAGAGAAGGCCTAGATGAAGCAAATGAAGCAGAAAACAAGGATGTGAAGGTGGAGCAAGGCAATGATGTTGGAAAGAAAGAAGCAGATCGAAATGAAGAAGAAAACAATGGTGCGAATATGAAGGCAGACAACATTATTTTAAATGAAAGAATGCAAAGTAGAAGGAAGAAAATGCAGATGTGAAGGTGCAGGAAAGCAGTGATGCCAGTGAAGAAAGAAGCAGGGATTGGACTGCCCAGGAAGATTTTGGGAATGCAGTAGAACATCATGATTTTCTTGCAACTGATTAAAAAAATAAGAATGTTAAAAAAGAAGATGTTAGTGATAGAAACGAGGAGGAAAACCAGGTTGATGCAAATGTGAAGGGAGGGAAGAATGAAGAGAGAAAAGACGAACAAGGTAATGTGTCTGCCAGTGAAAAAGAAGGCAGTGATGGTGGGAAGGACGAAGGTGGTGGATGTGAAGACAAAGAAGATGCCCCGGATGTTGGGAATAAGGAAGGGATCCTTTTAGTGGATTGGATACAGGGGCCTGTTGAGGACCTGGAGAGAGGTTGCTCACTGACAGCGGAGCTGATGGAGAGCTTCACCCATGTCTTTGCTGACAATGTGTGCGATGGTTTCTACCCAGTGCCTCAAGAGCCCATTGGGGTGGGCAGTGCCTTTGAGGGTTGGAGTCCCAGTGAGTGGATGTGGTGTACCACGTGCTGGTCCCACTGAATCCCCCACCGGGACACACCTTCCACCTAGAGCAGAACAGTGGAGGGCAGATGGCAGCAAGGACCTTCTGTGTCCATGTGGAGCTGGTGTGCACGTGCAAGAGGGAGCAGCTGGGTGAGAAGCTGTTGTGCTTCCTGCACCACTCAGAGGAGGAGCTGAGGCAGCAGCAGAAGCCCAGCCTCCAGGAGACCCTGTGCACTGCTCCTTCCTAGCTGTGGAGAAAACTTGCTGCTGGTTCTCTCAGTTGATGAGATCCTCGTGGCTGCATTTGCCTCAGTCTCACTCTTGGCACTTAGAGTTTCAGCCCTGCAGCCGGTCCTGCCAATTCCAGCTGAGCAAAGGCCAGAAGAGCCTGATGGTGGAGATGCTCTTTGGGGTGTGCTGAGGGCACTCTGACATCTTTGTGGTCAGCCAGCCCCCAGAGGCCCAGAAAGGCAGCTCCAGCATCTCTGTGAGCAGCCAGCCAGCCAAAGCTGACTTCATCCCAAGCACAGCGTGGCTGGAGACATTTGCTGTGGCAGAGGTGAAATTCTTCCAGCACATCACCAGGCAGGTGCCGTGTGAGAGCTTGCACCTGAAATGCCTGCAGGTCTTCACCTGCATCCTGAGGGGCACAGGTTTTTCCAGCTCTACCTGGGAGACTGTGGTCATGCACATGCTGACCACGGTACCACTGTCCAGGTGGTGCAGGAGGGAATTTGTGTGGCAGCTGTGGGACATCATGGTGTACCTGTGCCACTGCCTGTAGTCGAAACGCCTGACGCACTTTGTGCTCGGCAGCGAGAGGCTTCCTGTGGAGATCAGTGTGCCCCTGGCAATGTGAACGGTTGAGCCTCTCAACCTCTTTGAGCACCTGGCCTGAGATCCAGCTGCCCATGCACAGGCCATGAGAGCTTATGGTCACCTGTGGTTGCGCCTCTGGATGCTGCAGTCCAGCCACTGAGAGGAGTTCCCTGCCCAGAGCTGTGCTTGGAGAGCTCACACCTGATAGCAGCCATGTGAACACTGTGTAATTGTTGCATTTCTCACTGGCAATCCTGAAGCTGCTTTCCTGCTCCTGCGGAAGGAAGATGCTGCGGCACGTGGATTCGTTGTGTAGACCCCGATCTCTGAGTTGCCTTGTCCTTCACCTTCCAGTGATGACAGTGCTGTAGTGACGTTGCCTAAGTGTATGAGGCAGAAAGTGGCTCCACCTGCACATCCTCATGGAAGACTGTGAACCTGAAAGAGGTTGCTTGGTGCGCCTTGAAAACGGGAAAAAGAGCCTTTTAGGGAAGTAGTGTTGCTGTACTTTTATTGAATTTTGTAAGTTTGTAGTCCTTGTTACTACATGGAAGTATAACTGATAGTTTTAATTCGCTTTCCCATAGGAGAATAGGTAGTCCAAACTTTCATAATGGGAATTGGACTTATTATCATTGCTTCAAGAGACCCTTTAGTTTTGTCAGTGAAAAACTATTTTGCAAAATTGCCCTTAGTTTAGGGAATTGCTGTAGTTGCTTGCCTGCTTTTCAGCATTATCTAGGTATCTATGTTTGAAAAAACAATGAAAAAGTTTCTCAAATTGCCTGAAAAGTGTCTTTATATTTAAGTCACCATCTCACAGAGAATGTCCATGCAGTGGCAGTATCTCAAAAAATGTCTGACTTAAATAGTGATTGTGTCCTGCAGTCAGGGCTATGAATTTTGTCTTGTGAACTGAACTAGAAGTCATGGTGGTCGAAACAGCTAAAATATTGATTAATCCTCCCACTGTGGTTATAAAAGTCCCTCCCTGCTCAATCAGGCATGGGAAAGAAAGCTGCTGTGGTGCATGTCAGAGAGGGAAGCCTGCTGTGGGGAGAGGAACAAGCAGCTCCATATGGGGATAGCAAATGAGTTGACCGCAGGTCCTTCAAATAATGCCGTTCAAGAGGATTTTGTCAGTATTTCCAGCAGAATCCTACCATGGGTCTCTTGCTTTTTCTGTGTTTGACTGGCTGGTGGATTGGGAGGGACAAGAAGGTGAGGCATGGTTGACCACAACATGAATGAAATTATTTTTTTCTGTAGTTGGTGCTGGGCATCTCAGCCTAAAGTTCTAAGGAGAGTGAGTGTGATTTGCAGAGTTGATTTAAAGTTGCCTTTTTCCCTGGGTCAGTAAATTCATAGGTACTTTACCACTCTGGATCTAATAATATAGGCTTTCAGAATAGCTTTAGCTATGGGTGAGTTTATAAAGCACCTCCCTCTGACTAGGGCAGAGGTTTTCTCTCGTCTGCATGATGCCCAGGTGCCTGGAGCTCAGAAGAAATTTTCCCTCCCATTCTGCATCTTAGTTACTCGTGTCCCAAAGGCAAGCATTGTGATAGGACTGGAAACTTGTCATCAGAAGAGATTTAAAAGGAGCAGGGTGATATGGGTTGCTGAAACACAGTAGCCTGTGAAATTCATGACTCTCTCCTGGTTCTTCTTGGTGATACCTCTGAATGGATGATCAGTGGCTGTTGTGGTCCTGTCTTCCTCATCTTCCCTGCCTGCTAGGTACCACTTGGGACATGGAGCTGTTCAACAGGGACCTCATCTAGATGGCACAATTTTTAAGTCAGTGATCATTATTATATAGGACGGTTCAGAAAACTGTGTTTTCTGAATGCAGCCAGATCTCGTGTCATGGGTGGAGAAGAGAAAGGCGATTACTCAGAAATCCTGTTCTCCGGCAGAGATTTCAGAGATCATCTGAGAAGAATTTAAGTAGCCCAAGGGAGTGAAAACCTCTTGTTGTGCTGTGATCAGCATCAGAGTAGCCCTTCCCAATAAACAGCTTCATCATATCCAGTAGCAAGGATCTCCAATCAGAAAAAAGCAAGGGAGGAGGTTTGAACTGAGGATGGCGTCTAAGTGCGGACATGTCTACATCCTGTGCAAAGCAGAGTTTCTCTCGGAATGGCTGTCATGCAAGAGAGAAGCCAGTTGCAGCAAGTGTCAGGAGGAGTGCATCTTTATGTGTTGTTGGGGGAGAGAACATTAGAGTAGAGTGAGCTAAGCTTCAGAAGTCCTGTGTTCCAAGGGCTTTTGTATTTCCTTTTCAGCCTTGTATTTCTTGATTACAGTGGCTTGTCCATTCTTCAGCCAGGTTGTTGATCAGCCACCTCGAGTGTAAGAAGTAGTTTGCATAGGCCTGAGGTATTTTATGCTACTGCGAAAACTATAATTTGCTCCTGTGTGATTCTGCCGTCAGTCAATAAACAGATCTTTGAAAGTGTTCCTGATTCAGTAGAGAAACCCGGATGTCTTTGTCTTCACAAAAGATCAGTGAGGCAGGACAGTGCTGGTGTGAAAGAAGGGTAGGCCTTAATACTGGATGAGATTACAACTTCCTGTGCCTCATCCAAGCAGTGCGGATTTCTTTATTTCTCACTAAATCTGTAACGAAACATGAACTTAAATGACATGCTGCTCAAAAAGTAATAAATATAAATAAATATAAAAGTAATAAATATAAATATGAAAAATAAAAAATTTCTGCCTTGAGTAATAAATGCCCACACCTGTATACAGAGAACATCCATGGGTCATGTCACCCAAACTTTTATTTCTCAAGGGTTGTGTGTGGGGCACTTGTTCCTGCTTTGTAAAGGGAAGCTCTGGGTTTCCCAGTTTCCCGAAGGATGGGTCTGCACTGTGTGTCTCTTGGTGCTTTGGGTGCCCGGGGCCGTGATGAGTTCCCTGAGCTGGGGTGAGGATGGCGGGCGGGGCAGGCCTGTGATGTGCTCTGGGGCCTGTGACAACACAGGGGCCGTGTCAAAATGGGGGCAGATCTAAAAGGCCCCAGCGAGTGCCCCAGCAGAGCCTGGGCAAGCGGGAAGTGCCCAGGCAGTGGGGAGGCAGGGCTGGAGCAGGGCTGGGGCAAAGGTGCTGGTGCCCGGGGCGTGTGTTCTGCCCCTGCAGCAGGGCCCAGCCATGGCGGGAGCGCCTTGCTCATGGCGCGGTGCTTGCTGGGGCAGCGCTGCAGGCCTTGCCTCCTGCCAGCTGCCGGGACCCTGTCCTTCCTGCCCCACATCCCTGTGCCTCCTGCCAGCTGCCGGGGCCTGTCCTTCCTGCCCCACATCCCTGTGCCTCCTGCCCCTCGCTGGCTGCCTCCATTCCAGCCCCACTGAACCCCTTCTGTGTGTCCTCCTGCAGACCATGGCTGTCTTGGCACTGCTTTTTGTGCTCGTGCAGAGCCTGATCCGGTACCCCGGGCCAGCTGGGGATGGGCTGGATGAGGCCATGCACGCTCGGCTGCTGCAGGAGCGTCAGGAGCTGCTGGAGCGTGAGATGGCTCAGCTGCTGCAGGAGCTGGAGCACGGGCAGCAGGATGAGGGCTGGGGTGCCCTGCTCTTTGGTGCCCTGCAGCAGTGGCCATTCTGGCCTCTTGCTGGAGTCCTGCTCCTCTTGGGCCTGTGGTTGAGCCACAGGAGAAGGAGCCATGAAGCTAACCACAGTGGCAAGGACCAGAGCTCCGGGAAGCCCTTGGTAGAGGAGAAGGGAAAAGAACAGGAAGAAGACAGTGTTGATTCAAAGAAAGAGAAAATGATGAGACTGTGGGGGCAGATGACAGTGGCACTGGAAATGAAGGAGAAGGCAGTCCTGTGGTTGCAAATGAAGGAGAGGATGATGATGCCAGTGAATGAAGGTGTGAAGTTGAAGAAAGACAGTGAGGTTGAAAGTGAAGAAGGCCATGAGTCCCAGAAAGATGAAGGAGGGAGTGAAGGGAATGGGCCAGGAGACAACACTGCTGAAGGAAATGAAGTAGAATGTGGCAGTGTTGCTGGAAATAGAGAAGGCCTAGATGAAGCAAATGAAGCAGAAAACAAGGATGTGAAGGTGGAGCAAGGCAATGATGTTGGAAAGGCAGAAGCAGATGGAAATAAAGAAGGAAACAATGGTGGAAATATGAAGGCAGACAACAATGTTGATTTAAATGAAAGAGAATATGAAGTAGAAGGAAAGGAAGAAAATGCAGATGTGAATGGGCAGGAAAGCAGTGATGCCAGTGAAGAAAGAAGCAGGGATTGGACTGCACAGGAAGATTTTGGGAATTCAATAGAACATCATGATTTTGTTGCAACTGATAAAAAAAATAAGAATGTTAAAAAAGAAGATGTCAGTGACAGAAACAAGGAGGAAAAACAGGATGATGCGAATGTGAAGGGAGGGAAGAATGAAGCGAGAAAAGAAGACGAACAAGGTAATGTGCCTGCCAGTGAAAAAGAAGGCAGTGATGGTGGGAAGGAAGAAGATGGTGGACTTGGAGACAAAGAAGATGCCCCTGATGTTGGGAAAAAGCAAGGGATCCTTTTAGTGGGTTGGATACAGGGGCCTGTTGAGGACCTGGAGAGAGGTTGCTCACTGACAGCGGAGCTGATGGAGAGCTTCACGCATGTCTTTGTTGACAGCGTGTGCAATAGTTTCTACCTAGTGCCTCAAGAGCCCATTGGGGTGGGCAGTGCCTTTGAGGGTTGGAGTCCCAGTGAGTGGATGTGGTGTACCACGTGCTGGTCCCACTGAATCCCCCACTGGGTCACGCCTTCCACGTAGAGAGGACAGTGGAGGGCAGATGGCAGCAAGTACCTTCTGCGTCCATGTGGAGCTGGTGTGCACGTGCAAGAGGGAGCAGCTGGGTGAGAAGGTGTTGTGCTTCCTGCACCACTCGGAGGAGGAGCTGAGGCAGCAGCAGAAGCCCAGCCTCCAGGAGACCCTGTGCACTGCTCCTTCCTATCTGTGGAGAAAACTTGCTTCTGGTCCTCCCAGTTGGTGAAATCCTCGTGGCTGCATTTGCCTCAGTCTCACTCTTGGCACTTAGAGTTTCAGCCCTGCAGCCGGTCCTACCAATTCCGGCTGAGCAAAGGCCAGAAGAGCCTGATGGTGGAGATGCTCTTTGGGGTGTGCTGAGGGGACTCTGACATCTTTGTGGTCAGCCAGCCCCCAGAGGCCCAGAAAGGCAGCTCCAGCATCTCTGTGAGCAGCCACCTGCCAAAGCTGACTTCATCCCAAGCACAGTGTGGCTGGAGACATTTGCTGTGGCAGAGGTGAAATTCTTCCAGCACATCACCAGGCAGGTGCCGTGTGAGAGCTTGCACCTGAAATGCCTGCAGGTCTTCACCTGCATCCTGAGGGGCACAGGTTTTTCCAGCTCTACCTGGGAGACTGTGGTCATGCACATGCTGACCACGGTACCACTGTCCGGGTAGCGCAGGAGGAATTTGCGTGGCGGCTGTGGGACATCATGGTGCACCTGCGCCACTGCCTGTAGTTGAAACGCCTGGAGCACTTTGTGGTCAGCAATGAGAGGCTTCCTGTGGAGATCAGTGTGCCCCTGGCAATGCGAATGGTTGAGCCTCTCAACCTCTTTGAGCACCTGGCCCGAGATCCAGCTGCCCATGCACAGGCCATGAGAGCTTATGGTCACCTGCGGTTGCGCCTCTGGATGCTGCTGTCCAGCCCCCGAGAGGAGTTCCCTGCCCAGAGCTGTGCTTGGCAAGCTCACACCTGATGGCAGTCACCTGAACTCTGCATAATTGTTGCATTTGTCACTGGCAATCCTGAAGCTGCTTTCCTGCTCCCACCGAAGGAAGAAGCTGTGAGACATGGATTCGTTGTGCATACACCAATCTCTGAGTGGCCTTGCCCTTCACCTTCCAGTGGTAGCAGTGCTCTTGTGATGTTGCCTAAGCGTATGAGGCAGAAAGTGGCTCCACCTGCACATCCTCATGGGAGACTGTGAACCTGATAGAGGTTTCTTTGTGTACCTCAAAGACCATTTTAGCCTGTTAGGGAATTTTTGTAGTTCTTTAGCGATCTGTACTTTTAATTGTTTTGTAAGGTTATAGTGTTTCTCAGTATATGATAGTTCAAAAGATATTTTTGGTTCACTTTTCCATGGAACTGTAAGTAGTGCAAGTTTTCATAATGGAAATAGGGTTTATTATAATTTTTTCAAGAGGCAGTTTTTTATTGTCCTTGTGTAGTTTGCAAAGCTACCCTTAGTTTAGGCAATTGAGACATCCTACTGTAGTCACTAGTCTGCCTTTCAGTAATATATAGATGTTTGAAAAAATAATAAAAGAAGTTTCTCAAATTGCCTGAAATATGTCATTCTTTATATTTAATACTCTGTATATTAGAGAACATCCTTCCTATACACCTGCCTGAAATAATGACTTTTTGCAAACAGAGATGTTGGATATGCTCAGTATGTTGACTCTTGAGCATTCCCCTAGAAATGCGTGAAGTGAAATCCACTGAAATGCCTGAAATCCTGCAGCAGAGTTCTCCTGGATTTTATGGCAATCTATGGAAAAGTTCTCTTTACACTCTGACTTTTATAGGCCATAGTACCCTTCTGTGGAACAATTCAGTCCTAAAACATGAACAGAGATGTCCCTAAATGCAAAATATGTGGTTTAGTACCTAGTTCTTTTTTGGGCTTCTCATAACCAAGGTTTTGACACAAAATTGTGACAACAGAAAGTCATGTTTTCTCTATTCCTGGTTATCTATATGCTTTTGGAGAGGCCCTGCTGTTCCATGAATATTGCATTTTCCTCCAGGTCTAATAATACTGTGTAGCAATGAGAGCCAGTTCACATGCACAGCTTTGTCCATGGTGAAATGCAGCTAAACAAAATATGATTGACTTCTTTCAGTACACAGTAGTCTGGACGAATAGCAGTCTGGACATATTTGTTCTCTTTGCCTTCATACCAATACATCTGGGATCAACTGGTCCATTTTAAACTCAGAATACCTTAGGAATTGGATAAATTATTGCAGTCATGCTATAAATACATTATCCCAAAAATTTGGTTGAGAATTTCTACAATGCCCTTCTACAAAGTCTTCATGTGTTTTCTCCAACATGAGAAAGGAGTTGCTCCTACCTCAGGGGAAGTGATGCAACCTTTGTTCTTTGCTGTATATGAAAATTATACAGCCTTTAAATTCAGAGTGTCATTAGATGTGATTGTTTTGAAAGAGGTTGAGATGTTCCCTTTCTGCTTATTTAGGCATGGCTTGTCCTTATAAGAAGTCTCTAACTGGTCACAAAGGGAATTCTGAGTCTCAACCAAGTCGTTCCACATTTTGCATTCTTACACCTTGCTGGAGTTGAGGAATGGTAGGATGGTCACCACACACATGACTTGATGCTAAGAACTCTAAATATGCTTTATAAATACAAATACATGTTATCAGAACAGAATGACATTTTTGCTTTTGAAGACTTTTTGCTGTGCCTGTGCTGCTGGAGATTTTTTAAGTAAGCAGTGATCATGCTGTTGTGAGCCAAGTCCACTGAGATACTGTGCTAAATGACTAAAACTGAGTCACTATTCCAGCTTCTACCACTCAGCAGTGAAATATTAACCCAGAAGGCGATACTTATTTAATCAGCAGTCAGGAAAAAAGTATTTAATTTTGAGGAAAACAGCAAATAGAGACTATAAACTGAGTGCTGAACATGTACTCATGAAACACCATCCCTGTAACTAACTTTGTTACTGTGCCTTGTGAGAATGCTGGTTCTGTGTCAGCCAGGATACAGAGACACAGTGATTCAAATCAATAGCTTGCTCTAAGCTTGAAAATCATTTCACAGTAAATTTTTCCAGTGTAATATCCTTGGTGATAATAAATGTGTCTCACTGTGAAGGGAAATGTCAACGCATAAGATTGGATTGTGCTGTTTTATGAAGTGAGAACAATGATTAATTTGGGTGCAATTTAATCGACACTCTGTTAATGCTTACTTGTAAAGTTTTATTGGGTCATGTTACAGTTATAATCTTATCAGTGACCATGCTCAGAGTCTTATTTCCAAGCTGTTTTCAATAGTAAAGAACTGACCAAACCTATTTCTTCACCACTATGCAGCTTGTGTTGTCATTTGCGTCAGTAAGAAAGGACTGTGCCGTGTTGTCATTTCAATCTGGAATATTCTTCAGATGTTTTCCTTATGATGCAGTGAAATAAATGATTGTACAAGGCATCAGGCAGAGCTCACTCCCATGTGGGCATTTCAGTCATGAGGCAGCGTTTTCCCTCACTGTTGTAGCTGCTCTAGGTGGGGTTTTTTTACTGAGAAATTCTAGAACTGTTAAACAACAGATGACAAGTGTCCATTTGGGATAGGCTCTTCAGAGATCATTCCTTTCAAATAAGAAGGAAATGGGAAGTACAGAGCAGTCTCAGTCACGATCTTTTATGTATGTGAAGAATCAAATCCACATATTTTTCCAAGTGACAGTCCTGCAAAGGCCCATGCTTTGCATAGCTCTAAGCAGTGAAAGTGCTTTAGAGCATTTGCACAGACATATCATTTATCCTTCCTCAGATCAAATTCCCGTGGCTGCAGATGGGAAGGAATTTTCCCCCATATTCTGTGTCTTAGTTACTTGTGTCCTGCAGGTGAGGACTGAGGTTTTCATAGTGCCATTTTAACTGTAAGCTGCTCCTAAGTGATCTTGCTGACAATTAATAAACAGATCTTTTAAAGCATTACTAGTGTAGAAAACAAACCCTGGCATCTTTGTCTTCACAAAAGATATGTGAGAAAGGACAGTGCTGGTGTATAGCAGTGTAATGCTCAGTGTTGGATATAATCCTTCAATGTGAAGCGGGATTTTTTTTCCAAAGTACTGCCAAATCAACCTCACCTCAGGCAATAGGAGCTGCAAAGCACGACAGTTTGTTTTCAGATTGTACTGTAACAATTCCCTGCACTGAGCCAGACAAGAGTATACAAACTTAAGTAGAAGTGACTGAGCCAAAAAGTAATTGCCATAATTATATACCAGGTAGTCAGATTAATAATGCTAAAATATTATTCCTCCTACAGTGCTGTTTATTAGCTCAGCACCAGAACTTAATCTTTCCTTGCCTGTCACATGGTTTGTGAGAGACCTTGGAGAAAAATATTTGGGTGGGGTTTTTTTCCCTTTATTTAATTTAGGATGTTTTCTGCAAAACACTGGCCCTAATTTCCATCATGATCAGGATGTGCAAATAACTTAAGCAGTACCTCTGGCTTTTCTAGCAGGAATGCTGTGTTGTCCATCCAGTGCCAGGAAGGTGGAAATATCCTTAATTTTATGTTCAGTTAAATACAAGTTTTGCCTTTCTGTCTGAAGATTTATGGATAGTTTAGCATGGAGAGTTTACTTGTGGAAGAACTGATTCACATGTTTATTTTCTTTTCCCCAAAGTAATGACTACCCAAAAAGACTTAACTCTCCTTGTGCTCTTTTCTATATGTTGTTTGTGTCCTCATCCAGAATTACGTCCACAGAGTGTTCATTAGGCAAAATGTTACAGAATTTTTATTTTACAGCCTTTTATCTTTTTTACAGCAGAATAGATTCTTTCATTAGTTTCATAGAACATAATGTTTTTTCTTAATTACCTTTTAAAAGAGATTTGAAGCCACTATTAATTCACAGTAAAACTTTACTGTCAAATTTTCGATTTTAGTAGGGATCTTAGAGGTGTTGCTACTGCATGTTCCCCTTACTCTACCATCCTCATTGGATTGGAATAAATAGTCTTTGAAGATCCCTTGGTTGGCTGGAGGAGGAGGCCCATGTGAGCCATGTGAAGTTCAACAAGTCCAAGTGCAAGATCCTGCACCTGGGTCAGGGCAATCCTTGATATCAACACAGACTGGACGATGAACAGATTGTGTGATGATTAGGCTGAGTGCAGCCCTGCAGACAAGGACTTGGAGATACTGGGGGATGAAAAAATGGATATGAGCCAGCATCGTGTGCTCACAGCCTGCAAAGCCAATGCTACCTTGGGCTGTACCACAAGAAGTGTGTCCAGCAGGTAGAGGGAGGGGATTCTGCCTCGGTAGTTTGCTCTGGGGAGACCCCACCTGCAATCCTACATTCAGTTCTGGGGCACCCAGTTCGAGAAAGACATGGACCTGTTTGAATGATTCTAGACAAGGGCCATGAAAATGATCAGAGGACTTCCATATGAACCTTCTGTATGAAGACAGGCTGAGGGTTGGGGTTGTTCAGCCTGGAGAATAGAAGGCTCTGAGGAGACCTTATTGCAACTTTCAATATATAAAGTGGGCTTGTAAGAAAGATGAGGAAGGACTTCTTGCCAAAGCCTTTAGTGACAGGACAAGGGGCAATAGTTTTAAACTGACAGAGAGTAGATAGAAACTGGATATAAGAAAGACATTTTTTATTATGAGAGTGGTGAGAAACTGCCACTGGTTGCCCAAAGAAGTTGCGGATGTTCCATCCCTGGAAGTATTCCAGGCAGTGTTAGGTGGGGCTTTGAGCAAGCTGATCTTGTGAAAGATGTTCCTCTCCCTAGTGAGGGAGTTGAACTGGATGATCTTCAAATGTCCCTACTCAGTGTTTCCTGCTCCTAATTATTCTTGGCTGGCATTGACCTTCTTTGCTACTTTCTGTCTGGAGCACCAAATATTGTAAGGTATTGATCCTTGATCATACGTACCCATGAGTATGATGATATAAACGTAATTAGTTTTCTTAGGATGTAGGAAGGATATAGCACACATTTGGAAAAGATCTGTCTTTCTTGGTTTCTAATTTATGTTGAATTTCTGATTCCTTTATGGCACACAGACAATTTATTAAGAAAATTTTATATAGAAAAATATTTTGTGAAAGTAAATATTACCCAATTTGGAAGTAAAAAAAGCCCCAGAGAAATCCAAAGTTAACTGGAACTGTATTATGACTCTGGAAAGACAAGCTCCAAGACTGCACTTATCTCACTGGTGTACTCCATGCTGGTTGCATATATTTATAAAAGACACTGATGAGTCATATATAAACATTTTGATTATAAAGATTTTCTTCATTTTCCCACAGACTTGCTGCTTTCAAACAGCTGCATCCCATTCCTGGGCTCAACAGAGGGGCTTGATTTTCGAACCCTGCTGCTAGATGAGGAGAGGGGCCGGCTGATAGCTGGGGCTAAAGACCACATCTTCCTGCTCAACTTGGTTGATGTAAACAAAAATGTAAAAAAGGTCAGTGCATTTTCCAGAGAGTTTATCTCCTAAGTTAAATTCTGTTAAATTATTTTTTGTTTGTTTTGGTTTTTGTTTTTATCTATTTATTTCTTCACTGGGTAACTGCAGATTCATTGTGCAATGCAATTTACCAAGACTTGATAATCTCACCTCCCATAGTTATATAGATTATCTTTAATCAATTGAATTTCTTGTGCTGTATAATCTCCTGTGTGACTGATGACCTGCAAGAAATCAGCTGTGTGGAAGAACCCTGCAATGCATGAAAATAGCATCAAAATATCAGCAAACAGGAAAAATGCAGCTCAGAGTGTTCACTTCTCAACTCCTCTGGTCATGGTTACCCTCCTCATTTCGAAGCATTTGAAAGGAAATAACTGAAGACAGCTCTTTCATTGCTTCCTGGCATCACTGGGATTACTTTACGGTAATACTGAACAGAGCAGAGGCAATTTGGATGGTTTAAATTAGAGTAAAATGTAAGTGGCAATTTTAACATTTCTGTTAATATCTAGAATTACTAGTGATAGGAAAAGCTTCCACTGGGATCTGTAGTTCCTTTCCCGTGCCCAATGACAATGTGTTAACTCGAGATAATAAGATGACAATTTAGCCTTCAATATTTCTAGCAGACATAGTGAACTGGAGCTTTTGTAAGCACAGTTGACTGCTATGAGTGAAAACCAGATGCTTGCACAGGAACACATGAAAACTGGTTTCCTGCTTCTTCCAGATATGAAGAAAATTTGAATTCTCAGCTGTGTTTGGTATTTTCTTTAAGTACCAGAGGGGAGTTTTAAATTACTGTGTTCTGCTGCCAGCTCAGAAGAGGTAACTGACCCTGAATTAATGTGATTGCAGGCAGGGGCTGAACAGGTGGAACAAGAGACTGTTTTGCCCACATGTTTAAGAGCAACACTTGCTGTCATTGTGTAGAAGAGATACAGTACCAGGCTGAATATCTTGTTCCTTATCTTGACTTCAGCAATGCTGCACATGCCAGTTGCTGTAAAACTCAGATTCTGAGTATTTCAGGAAATTTCTTCCCTGGGATGGTTTATCAAACACTTACCTTGCTTATGTCATCTCAGTAGTTGACTCAAAATCCACCACCCCCTCAGGATATTGCATTAATAACAGCACTACTAATTATAATTGCAAATTTTCAGACTAAAAATTGATTTTTGGTGTAGGCTTTCTGTGGAAAACAAATTTTGTTTGTGTGAAAAGCAGACTTCTGTTTCTGTGGGATGCTGCTTGCCTCCTGAGAGATGCTGAGTGCTGTCACCTCCCATTATGTTCAGTGGGGTTTTATGAGCCCAGACCTTGCTGGAGGTGGCAGCACCCTGCGTGAGACACCCCTCTGTCCAAGCTGATGACATTCTCCCTTTGGCCAAACCACCACTGATCATTATGGACCTTGTGTTTTCCAAGAAGAACAGAACACAGATGGAGCCAGAAGAACTAACACGAAATCAGACAGTGCCATTTGGTATAGATGTTGTAGAGAAAAGACTCACTTTGTATTGGAAGGAAAATTTGCATATCCTGAGCTGAATAGAGAACACTTGCTTACACATGTGTGGTAACCTGAAAGGAGGGAATAAAATTACTAACCACTTGCATATCTGGACTAAATATGTGTGCGGTTTCAAATACTTCTATGTCCTAGTTTAACCATTCAGATAATATTTAACTTTTCAGAAAAAAACTGATGAAAAATATTTAAATGGGTAAAATTGACTGAGAAGCCCTGCAAAGCATCCTGGTGTGCTAATTTCTAAGATCTCCTTAGGCATTCAACAACTTTATAAACTTACATTCTTGTATAAATGTCCGGGTAACACATGGCAATGTCACACGAGTGTTTCTCTTTAAATCCACTGTGCTTGGCTGGTAGAATCTTATTAGTGGAGAGAAGGGATATGATAAAGGAAGTTGCATGAGGAACTGTGTATAAATCTCAGTCACTGAGGAGGATGCTAAAGGATACTCTACAGTAGCAGTGAAGTGTCAGAGAGTAGCATTTGCCGGTGCTGTGTTTAGACTGACCGTGGTTTGGGTTGGCGCCGGGCCAGGCGGCTCGCTTCCAGGCTTTCCCAGTGTGAGGAAACCACACATGTTGGGACTACAAGGGTCTGAAGTGTGTCCTTTGTACTCCTTTGGAGTAAGAGTTGTCTGGAAAAAATAATCTGCTTACACACAGCCACTAAAATGAGTAGAAATTGATTTGAATATGAAGTTTCTGCCTATAAATGATGTGTTTATTAATGACTTTGAGGAAGGAGTGTTAAAAGCAAGCTGAGGGGATGAGAGAAGTGTAACAAGTTTGAGACTAGAATGCAGGATTGTGCATAGTTTGGGGCTTCCTTTCTTTAAAACAGAGCTGAACATGAACTTAAGAGTACTCTATGCTGAGTAGATTCATCTTATTTTAATAAAGTTCTCAATTTCAAATATTTGTTTTGTTAGGAGCTACTGATACCTCCAAAAGCCAAGTCAGGATCCCCAGCAATTTATTCTCATATGTGGATATAATTACTTGGCAAGATTAACATAGAGTCTAATGCTCTATATTAAGACATTCCTGGAATAGTATTCAAAGAAGCATCCAAAGTATTGTATCCTGCTCCCTTCTCTAATATATATATATATATATAATTTAATAACTTCCTTTTTAAAACCTATTTATTTACCTAAATTAGTTAATTTGACTTACATATATTAAGTTATGGCTTTATTTCCTGGTGTATTTTTCCTGATGAAATAAATCAATAGTTCTGCTGGAGTCCCAATTTCTTAAATCATTGTAGTTTTTATTCAATTTATTGTGTAATAGGTTGAAAACTTCCTTAGCTGGCAGCTTGAAAAAAAAACTGTCTGGTTTCCAGTACTTGCAAACCTCATTATAAAACAACAGTAACTACCACAGTATAATAACCAAGTCCTCCAGAATGACAGACTAATGCAGAAAGATAAAGTGATTATAGTCAATAAATACATAAACTTTACGGATAATTATCTCTCTGTAGCAGGGATATATTTTCTCTGAAGTTTTCCTGTTCAGAAGCCTTTAGCTCCTGTTGCAGGAATGGCATTATCAAGTGCCATAGTCTTTTTTTGAAAGGTCCTCACATGCCTGACAAATTCTGCAAACTATTCGTAAATGGGACAATTTGTGATTTCTTCCTATGATTAAAATAAAAATGTTCAGCAAAAGAAAGCTGACCTACTGAAGGCCTCTATGCCATAACCAGCAGAAGGGCAGTGTAAAACAGAGATGTTTAATAGCATGAGAGGCTGGAAAACTGGAGAAGAAATTCTATAGGAACCCCAAGCTCTGGGATCCCGCTGGAAACATTACTTTGGTACATCGAATTTTCTTGTCAGTTTGCTTAAAGGCTTTTCTATTTTACTCCTTAAGCTAAATAAATACAAAATACAAAATGTTGTCAGCTGGGTAAACAGTGGGTAAATAGCTGCAAAGCAGTGGTGCCCCTTTCTGTGGCTGTGCTAACAGTGCACGCGGGGTTACATGTCAGCACGATTATCACGGTGTGATCCGCAGCTCGACCCGCCCAGCTCTGCGGGAATAGGAATGCTATCAAGGCCTGACAAGCTTTTGAAAAGCTGCCAACCTGGAGGAGCTGTCAGTGCTAGAAGACATAGCACCATGTGGGCCAAATAGATAAACATGTCAGATCCCCAATAGCAGCTTTGGAACAAGTTGTTTTCATCTGTCCCAGTGTGCACTGGCTCAGGGTCACAAATTATCATCGCTTGGAGCATCCTCAGTTTATAGTTGCTACTATTTTTCCGGCATGTGCAGCTGTCCTGTGACATCCTTGAATGCCCTCTTGTATTGACTATTATCTGTATTTCACAGGGAAAAATATACATATGCATAAATATATATTTATCTGCTAAGTAAGTACTTATGAAATAGCTGCACATAATTTTTTTCTATAACTCCAGCACTTGCCAGCAGTCCAAGTGGGCTTATATTTCAGCAAAGTTGTCATTGTGCACTATTTGCAGTGTGACCCACCCTTCTCTACAGGAAGGGGAACATATATGCAAATGCATATGCATATTTATGTAAAATAGCACCCTTGAGATACAGGAGCAGAATTTTACATTCATTGCTGTGAGAAACTTTCTGTCAGTCTATATAAGTGTGGTCTCAATTAGGAATGAACCCAGTGGGAATTTAACCAGTACTGAAGGGAGGCTTTGGTTCTTGCCATCAAGCCTGAGCCTCAGGAATACATAAAGAGTCTGAGGTGTTTATTGCAGCCTTGAAACACAGTAATACCAAGATAGGTCCTTCCTGAAAGTGTGTGCTGCTTATTCTATAACTCAAAGGAAGTTAGCTTCCTGCCTGTCAGCAAAACTGTAGACAGTCTGGGAGTGAAGCTTTCTTGACCTGTCAGAAGAAAATGTTTACCAGGAAACATAATCGAAGACCAAAGAGTCATGTGGAAACCACTGGAGATATTTAAGTTTCTGAAAGTGGGGCATGAGGACTGAGATAATCTAGGATAAACCCAGTGAAACTTCAGGTTAGGGATTTTCAGAGGCAGAGGTGATATCTTTGTGCTTGCTAGCTCTTGGAGGGGTCTTACCACTGAGCTATTTAGTCTGTAAAGTTGTTTGACTGATTTAAATTTAGGCACCTGTGTAGACAAAGTGAAAGCTTTTGAAAAGTGTTTACAGACACAAAACAACAGATGGAGTAAGACGTGAAGAAAGCAGTATGAATCCAGAATGACAGCAGTCCTAGGTGGAAGAGAGTGTCTCTGTTATTTCCTTTTGCATTGTTGCCATAAATTATGTTCCCATAAACATCCGCTGTCATTTTTATATTTTACCCATGTGTTTAGCTATAAAGAATGGCCAGTATCCTGCTCTTTGAAAACATTTGCTCATATTGGTCATTGGCTTTTTCAAAGGTAGGATTTGTTTTCAGTCTGAAGTGATAAACATGTCAGGAGCAATGCCATTTACCCTAAAAATCCTGGTGTACGGTTTCCTTTTAGGAGAAACAGACGGTAGTCAGAAGTCTGCTGTGGTTACACTGTGGAAAATGAAGTGTAGAACTACTGAAGCCTTTCAAGATTTAATCCAGTGTAAATGAAATCAGCATCTGGTCTACTTTCTTTAAGCTTTCACATGTGCTCATAACATACACACGAAAATGCGCTTTTCAGAAAACCCTTGAGGCTGGAAGTATTGGCTGCTACTTAGGTTGCATTGGAGATCACAGTTCAAGAGGAGAACTGGGGCATGTGGAGATGTTGCTTTGTCCCAGACAGATGCAATATTAAAGCCCATTTGGTTCTAATATGAGGTTTCACTCTAACAGCCACCTAACAAATATAAGCTACCAAAAGCTTGTGAATGCATCATCCAAATACACAACTTTTATTTCCCTCTGACTTCCAGTGCGTTTTACTCAAGTTTGATAGCACGATGAAAATAAAGAATGCCATACACTGACACTGGCGTTCTTGCTGTGTTGTAAAACACTTTGAAACAAGCCTCATATTCTCTTTTTCCCCCTTCCTGTTATATCAGATTATATCTTTCAGAGATCCAGTGTTCTGTTACTATGAAATAATTGGAGGTGGAAATTCTGGTCAGTTAATTTCCTGGATATATATTGCAGGTATGGGAAATAGTACCACAGGTGAAGTTCTGTGGTAGATATAAACAAAATTTAAGGACACATTCCTGTCTTTTAGGGATCTTGTAAGTATTTCTATGAGTTAGCTAAACCTTGATGAAACTGCAGAAAACAAAGTAAGGTGAAAAAACTCTAAAGACAGCTTGGTTAGTTTTCAAATACAGGAGAAATTCAGATGAGGAACTTGGATGTGCTTCCTTTGTTTGCTGACAACTTTAAAATATTGAATTCCAGAGTACAAGAGGTACAGTGGGAGCCAGATACAAGAACTGCATGGGGTAACCTTTGTGTTAGGGTTTGCACACATTAATGCAGTAGATGTGAGGTATTCAGAGAACAACTGGTATATGAATATGGTATGCTAAAATCAGATCATTTTCTCATTAATTAGCTCAGGTGGTTAGAGCATGGTGCTAATAATGTCAAGGTTGTGGGTTCAATCCTTGTACAGGCTGTTCATTTAAGAGTTGGGCTTGATCATCCTTGTGGTTCCCTTCCAGCTCAGAATATTCTGTGATTCTGTGATAATTGTAACACTCTTTGTTTTCCGAAAAATAATACTGAGAATGCATGAAATTCTTTCCAGTGTTTTCTGGGAAATTCAGTAAATTTTTAGTGCTTGCAGTAATTTTCATTGAAGTGACCTAGGGTCAGTGACAAATATCCTAGTTCTCAGGATGCAGTCCATGAACACCCACTCTTACAGCATTGGGGCAGGACATTCATGATATTGTCTTATGCAGCAGGGTGACATTCTTATTGGATCACTGTCGTATGTTTTTTCAGTGCTCCTTGATCTTACTGTTTTTCTTTGCTTTTAATTTTTTGAGCTATGAATTACGAAGTTCTTCAGAAAATCAAGAAAAAAAATTTAAAAAGTCACGTTATTGTCATTTTACTGGTGGGAAAATTGAGACCTGACTGTCACATATAGTAAGGCAATAACAAAACTAGGATTAGACTGTCTCCTGGTTTACTTCAGTCTGTTTGGATCATGTTGCCCTCTTTACTGTACTCATTTTATGGTCACATTGAGCTAAGTCATGAATCCCTTTTTTTTTTTCACACAGGGGGGTAGTTTTTCATGGAGAGGAGTTTCTCAGGGGGAGTATATTGCATATGCCAACGTGACAAAGGGTTTACAACTCAATCTGCCTTTGTTCTTTGGAAACTGCAGTTGCGACTGTCATATGGGGAATTTACCCATACCAGTGAGCCTAAGCTTCTGAATTATAGTGTACATGCTTCACAAAGCCTTAATAAGACATTTTGATGCCCAGAAAGCTCTAATTTTATTGCATATCTTCCCTCAAGCATCAATATGATGAATATATAGTACATAGAATAAAACAAGGGAAGAAAGCTGGCCTTCTCTTGCTACATCAAGCAGCTGCTTAAAATTAGTGTATTTTCGTCTAAGTGCTTCTACCACCTCTAACTCCTTTTTAAATAGGAAGGAAACAATCCCTTTCTTCACAGGCCCCAAATTCAGTGTGTGAGTGTTCTGAAACGTGCCAATCAGCTGATGTCCTTCCCTCCTGGTAGAGACACATCCTGCTGGTGCTCCACATACCGCTAATAAAGCACTTTGGGATGTCTCGTACTAGAGGCTGCACTGATAGAGAAGTGCTGAAGCACGTGTGAAGCATCAGGCACGGGAGAGGCTCCCAGTGAAAGCCCCAGGGCTGCTGAAAGCCGACAGCCTCAATGGGGCACTCAAGTGCCTGCTGCTGGCATGAGCATGGCTATCTTGGGGACCTGAAACTGGAAGGAGTCACGTTGGTCAATTGGTCTCACTCCCTGCTATCAGCAGCAGCTACCTCATGGAGCAGTTATTCCTTTCATGACCCGGTCCAAATCTGTTCTAAGTGGGATACTTTATGGAGCTTCTTTAGGGATCTTGTTGCTGTGGAACAGAACCTGTTACTCTAATGTTTCAGATTTAATTTTTGTTAAAATCTACAATCTGTGATATATATTTATTTATGAGCAGTTTATACCCATTTCCTGTGGCTGTTCATAATTCTGGTCTTCAGAGCCTTTTGATTCTTCCTGCATAATTTAACTTCATTTGTGTTACTAATGCTTCCCAACTTTGTGGAACCTGCATGGGTTGTTGCAGAGTTTTGGGTTTTTACCAAGGCTACTGAAGGCTACATGAAATACGATGAGCTCTGACACTGTTTCTTGAGGAACTTCATGAGTAACTTTCTACCTCAAATTCTTTACTTGCCGGACCTTTTTTTTTCTTTTAATAATGCCTGGTTTTGGTAGCCGAGCGAATCAGTTTCCATGTGACAATTTAGTAAACACTTAAATGGATCCCTGATGAAGAGTTCTATCACTTAATGGAATTCATCTAGGTTATTAAAGAAAAGTACAATATTAGAGTGGGATAGTATCTCTTTACCAAGTTGTACTGTTTTCTCTAACACAGTCAATTTTTATTGGAAACTTGTGTTATTCTTTCCCTAACTAAAAATTTGTTTTGAATCCTTACAGATTAAATAAGACCAATGGGTTTTTAAATCATTTGGATAGCTTGAGATCCTCCTCTTTTGTATTGTGACAATATATGGCATTTTCCACTTGTTTTGTAAAGTCCTCCACCATCCTAGATTTAGTAGCCTAATTAGAAGTGATTCTTGAAAAAGCTGTACTTTCACACATTTTCTTTGTAATCAGACTTCACTGTTTTATTTTTGAGCATCCCTTCTCCTAAAAATTTGTAATCTTAAGTGTTAGCCTAGGAACAAAATCTGATAAAATACTGAAAAATGAGGAAAATACCATTATTAATTCATGACAGATGGCAGCTGAAATTAAGCTCTTAGAAGTGGATCCAGATATTTTATATATATATATGCATATACACACACATACACGCATATATCTATATATAACATCCATGTATCAATTTATATATATATAAATAATCTATTTTTTTCTTAATTTTCACTTTCCTTTTCATTCCTTTCTTATAGTAAAAATGCATATTTGGAGAAAGGAAAAATGTTATTTTTAGAAATTCGCTGCTTCTGGTCTGGAAAGGACTTTTGTGGTTTTAAGTGTTTTGTTTTAATCAGAAATCAATTTCCAGCTACCCTTTAAAGTGATACCTTATCTGTTCTACACTTATGTACTGCTTAATTTTGTACTCATGGGAGGTTTTGTTTCCCTCTGATAGCAAAGAACTTATTAACTTTCATATATTAGGAGAATTTAATTTCTTGTTGCTAAATTTAAGAAAATATTTGAAGAATGATTTAAAAGTAATGGTAAGGTTGCTTTTTATTTTTTCTTAATTGGGCAATAGAAGATAAAATCAGGAAATCATGACAGTAGCTGACCTTTGGAATTTTGATACGGTTATTTTAAAAGGAAAATAAACTGAAGATTAAGAAAAGAAAAGAATCCTATTTAAGCATATAGTTCACATATTCCAACTGGTTGCATTCTTGCCTTAAATTCAGTAACTCCACTTAGCTATTCTAAGATTTCTCTGGACATGTCAGGTACAGATGCAACTATGAAATATATTAAATATATAATTTGCATGGTTTGTGACACAAAATGATTATAACTTTACATGTCAATGTTGTTGTCACCATTATTATATAGTGTTGGATTATCTGGGGATTTTTTCCCATTTTTTCAAGTTTTAACTTATTGGGGAATTTAGAAAAAAAAAAAGAAATTTGTTAATACGGTGTTACCATTGTGAATAAAGCATATAAATAGAAAAAAATTATGGAAAAAATTACCAGTTCCAAAGCTTCAAACCATTTAAAAGCTCAATGATTTTAAATACAAAAAAAACTACAGGAGCACCCAGTCTTACTTTTTTGGCATATTGTGAAACTAAGTAATTAATCTGAATAAAATATAGTAGTAAAGCTTAATTTCAGCCCGTACAGAAAAGTCAATACAGATGTGTAACATTACTTGTGTTAGTGTTTGAGGGAACCAGACCTGTGGTACTGTTACACAGCATGTCCTGTAATAAAAAATGAAGTTTATGCTTTCTTGCTCAGCACATCGACTCATTATTTATGATGCAATTTTCTTGATCTATTGCAATTTACAACTGACAGTTTCTGGGAACCTCTCATTTCTCATACAGAAAGCAAATAAAAATCACTTTTACTCCCCCATATATAATTGCAAATTGATTTTCAAGTTGAATCACTTAGCTTCACTTTTCATTGTCTAATGTGACTTTATATAATGCTAAATACTGAGGTTGTTGAGTAACTAGAGAGTAAAATAATTGATTTTTTTAATGATAATTGTTTGTGGTCAATTATCATAGAAGTGGGGGTGTATGTATTTCAGCCTTGTAGGTCAAACACTAATTTCCATGAAGGAATCTGTAGAGGAATTGAGGCTAAGTCAAGTCCATGAACACTTCTGATGCCTTGAAGCAGATGCCTCTGTTTTTAACTCCTCCAGTTCTTCTGTGTAGTTGGCAAGGAGAGCTGGGCATTTTCAAAAGCCTGCAAAGGGATGTCTTGTCTACCTAACTGGATAATTAAACTTTGGCCAAGAATCTTCCAGACTCCTTGAAGACCTCTAGGCTTCTCTGTAACTGATTCAGGGATCTTGGGCAGAATTGGGTATAAAGTTTATGTACAAGAGAACTGAGGATCAGATCTCAGCTCAGACAAATCTCCTTGGCTAAATGTGTTTGGAGTTCCATGATCTTGTATTCCACTGTCTGTTCCTTTTCATCAGCTTTTCTTCACTGTCAGCTTTTCTTCAGCATTTCTTCTTAGACTTACCCATGCTGCAATCGAGACTCATCCCACTCTGCCCAGGGAGAGACCAGACTGGACCTACCTTCAGCCCTTTGTGATGTTCCCAGTACTTTCCACTCCTGGCACTGTGCCCTGTGCCATCCTCACACACTGGCACAGCTGATTTCAGATTGCATTTTTATACCTGGATGCTATGATCACATCATTCTGAGAAAATGCTCTGGGAAAGCAGATTTGTGCTCCAGTACTGAAATGCTGTTACACTGTCTTATCTCTGACTCCGTGTAAATATTGTTGTAAAGGGTTAAGGTTTAAGTAACTTAAAATACATTATCTCTACTAAGAGGTTTTTATCAGAAAGGTAACTAAACTCACTTGAGAGGAAATTAATTTCCTTGCAGAAATCCAATACATCCATTTTCACTGGGAAGGAAAGAGAAAGAAGTAAAATCAAAAGACTGTTTTCCAGATTGAGAGAAACAATGACTGTAGGTTTTGGAAAGTGATAAAGGTACTTCACACAGGACACTCACTTTTGCTTTCCTTACCCATGTGGGACTGAGCCTGTATATGTCAAGCCACATCCTACAAGGTGCCAACAGCTGGGCGAAAGGGAATGTGACAGCAGTCAGCTGCTCTGGCATGTCATTGAGTTATACATCCTTCCTTGATGATGTTTTTATTTCTAATGCATATTATAATAATTCTTCATTCCTATATATTTGCTATGTAAGAGTTTGTGAAGTGTGATTGGAGATTACTCTAAAGTGTGTGTGACTGCTAATGACCTGCTGACTGGTGCCTGGAACTTGAGGCAATTTCCTAATCAATATTTGATTAAAAATTAGTGTGATTTGTGGTGTTTTTGTTATTAGTGATGAAAAATAACAATAGCTTTTTCTTGTCAAAATAAGAAGTACAAAAGATCCATATTTAGCATAGTGATTCTGGAACAATTTGTATTTAGCTTCTATTTTAAATTTAATAGAGTCAAACGTACTCAATCTAATTTTGACTGCTTAATTAAAATCAATGAGGCAGAACCTGAACTGTTGCTCATTGATATTTCTCCACTAACATAATTTGGGTTACAGTAATTGATAGTATTTTGCCATTTAGATTAATCTACATCAAAACCTATTTTTCAGAATTCTGCAGGGGAGACAAAAAAAGAAAGAGAAACCGTATCATATATACTGCCAATTATCTAAGGTCCACGATTCTACTCTAAACCTCTATGTAATTTTGTCAGTAAAATGAGTTAATGTTGATGGGTGACATTTTTAAACCATGCACTGTTGATTTCTGTCAAATGTACTTTTTGTTCTACAAATTTCCCTTAAGCTATCCTTAGTTTTTTGAACCTAATTCTTTTCATTTGAAAATTGGCAGAAAGTGCTAAGTATTTTTTATAATAGTTATGCCAAGTCCACTGGCCCAAATTCTTCGCAAATGTAATTTGCCTGGCTTTGCAATCAGTTTAGTTTCCAGATGATTTGACTCATCGTAACTTTGAGGGAAGCACATAATGGTGACAGGGTGCCCTGGCCAGATTAACTGAATGCTTTTTAAGAGTACATGTAGCCAATGAAGAAATAAACAAAGATCATGGGGTTTGATTTAAAGCCTCTTAACTTTCTGTAATGCAATCTTTTATTTGAAGTCATGTTCATTTCAATTTGCATGCAAGGTCCTTCAAGGTGCATAAATCTGTTTTAACTGTTTGTTCATGGAGTAATTAATCTATAGTCAGAGTTTATAATCTTCATAATCTTTCTCTTATTTTAACTATTTTACAGATTTACTGGCCTGCAGCAAAAGAAAAGGTAGAATTATGCAAATTAGCTGGGAAAGATGCCCATGTAAGTATGATGTATATTTTTTATTATTGTTGAGAATTATGAATATCTCTGTATTTGTTACTAAATGCACAAAATGCATTAGTAAGGTCTTGTTACACTTCTTCTGAACTAATGTCCTAAGTGTTTTTTCTTAATCTAAAAAAAAGTTACATTTGTATTGTTTTTTAAATATTAATACTTTAAAAAACTCAATATTGTAGGCAGCAATCATGCTAGGTTGTTATTTTATGTAATAAACACAACTGAGAGATGAATGGACTTTCCTCAGAAATGTATACCAGGCAATACTTCCCTGAAATCCTATTTTTTCACATTAAAATCCTTCTTTTTTTCTTGGGAATATCCTGAATGTAACTTCATTATTATTCATTAAAGAAACAGAGTAGTGGAGCAGTGTACCAATCAACTTAATTTGCAGACAGCTGCAGGTAGGGTTAAAAGAAAGTCTCAGACTCAATGGCTTTTCCCTGTAACCACAAATGTTCTTTAGGAAGTATATTTAAGGTACATATGTGTATACAATACCACTTTTATATGTTTTGTGTAGCACAGATTACATCATGTGTCTAGAGCCCACTATAAATGTAAATATTTCCTGGCTGTAAAATAGAATTTCTTCCTTTTCTCTCCAAAAAAATCTCATGATTGCTATCCAGCATGTCAGTTACCAAGGTAGACAGCAGCTCAAAACACTCTCAGCTCTCTGCCTGAACAATTTCAACTTTTCATTCTAACTTGTTGCTTATCTTTGCAGCAGTCAAAACCTAAACAACACCTTTGCTGAGAATATTCTGATAGTGGTATATATGGAAGATTTGTGCTGATCTATTTCTATACTAAGAGAAAAAGGAAAGGGTCTTGAGAGGGGAATGTATGTTTTGGACTCTAACATAGGTGTAGGGTGATGGCTTGAACATATGAACAGATCTTGTGTATTCTCTCTGAAGTACTTGTTACGTGTTTCTGTCTTAATTTCATTTTGGAGAAGGCTACAGCAAGCCTTTCCTCCCAGCCTGTGTGCCATCCTTGCAGCAGGCAGCAGCTGCCTGTGCTGCTTACCAGCAAGGACCAATCCCAGCGAGAGCCAGAGCCAGCCCAAGCCTCCCACTGATTGCAGAAATGACCAAATTAAAATGACCAGTAGGATGTGGTTGGTGCAGAGAAAGTTCACTCACATACAAAGCATACCCTTGGAAGTGTGTTGAAGCCTTTCAGCCCAGCACAATTATTTTGCTCACACAGTCTTTGGTGTTAAAGCATGTGCAGCACCCTGAGCCAGGAGCAAAGGCAGAGGGACTGGTAGCCAGACTAACCCAGTGGCTCTGCGACCTCTGCCCAGTTGTTGACAGGTGGTGTTTGCTACAACCCAGGCTGAACAGATACCCTCCAAACTGAGCTGTGAGCACACAGCTTCTCATGGCTGCAAGCATTACAGCAGAATTAGGTTTGCAAGTCAGAATGATGAACTGCCTGGTAGATAGCCACTGTCAACTTCTGGTCATCACAGCTTTGAACTATTTTGTAAACACTCTCTGCTAACAGTAGTTTTGAGTTTAAATACACAAGTGCTGTGGCTGTAACTTAGTAGAATGTGTAATGTGAAAAAGAAGAATCAGCATGAAAATTAACCTTTATCTTTCTTTTCCTAACAGTCAGAATGTGCCAATTTTATCCGAGTTCTTCAGCCCTACAACCGGACCCATGTTTATGTCTGTGGCACAGGAGCATTTCACCCTCTCTGTGGATACATTGAACTTGGAACTCACAAAGAGGTAATTTAACTTTCTCACTAGTCTGACATGTCAAGGGATAGCCCTCATCTTGTTTAGCATTCATCATAGATTGGAAAATACTATGTGAGTGTGTAAAAAATGACCTGACAGCAGCTTGCGTAAATAGCAGGGTAAATGGTGGATTCTGTGGGTCAGACGGCAACTCTTGTTCTCACATTTGGTATGTGCCTATCGCTTTTGAACAAAGCACTTTCCTCAGCTTTAATACACAAAGTTCTTCGGAATGACACTTCTGTGTGATTAACTAAGTGAAGAGAACATCTAACCCAGATGTCTTCCTTTCTAGTAAGTCATTTCTGCACATACTTTCCTTACACACATTCACATACATTCAGAGTTCAAGATGAAACCTGTAGTTCTATCTTTTAATGTACATCTACCCTGTCCACAGATGGTTCCCTGTGCCTTGTGCCTGAGAGTAATATACAGTTTGAAAAGGATCTTTGAGCCTGAGTGCAGGGACAGCATCTCAGGACTTTGCAATGTGTTGCAGTTTGGTCACTAAGGAGGTGTTGGGTGTTCTCCATCACTAGTGGCATATTCCTGAGCTGAAGTTAGCAGCTGATTGGTCTTCATTTGCTGGTGACAAAGAAATCTCTATCCTAAGTGGTAAATGTTTGAGACCTAACCCCTACAACAGAAGAATTTTGGTGTTGTGTCAAGCAGCCACTTAGTACACAAGTCTCTTTTTAACTCCTATATGCGTAACACCTTGGCTATATTTACACCACTGGCGCTGTTCTCAGACAGTGTTGAGATGTGACTGGCTGCTTGCCTGTGGTGCAGGCTCCCATTGCTGCTATAGAAATAGCTTTCTCTTTTCTTCAGGGCTGGGTGCAATTCTAGAATGTAAGAAATGAGGTTTAAAGTTAATAAATGCAATAACCTGAAACAGAATAATAAAATCATAGAATGGTTTGGGTTGAAAAGGGCCCCTAAAGATGATCTAGTTTCAAACCCCCTGCCATGGGCAGGGACACTTTCCACTAGACCAGGTTGCTCAAAGCCCCATCCAAACTGGCCTTGAACACTTCCAGAGCTTCTTTGGATAATCTGTGCTGATGCCTCACCACCTCCACAGGGAATAATTTCTTCCCAATATCTAATCTAAACTTACCATATTTAATTTAAGGCTATTTCCCCTTGTTCTATCACTGATATATGGAATCAAGGTCAAATCCTCACCACTCCCCCCCCCAACCCCCCAAAAAAAAGGATTAATGTGTGGCCAGATTGAGACCCATTATTATGTACCCCACAATCTGTGGGTTGGATGACCAACCCTGAGGGGCTGCCTATGCATCAGAAAACTGAAGTTGTGAGAAATCTGCATGGTGGGTTTCTTTGCCTAATAAACTACTAATGCTCCTGGTATTGTCTGGTATATGCTGTATAATTTGGCTTACAATGAAATAATTCCGTAGACTTCTTTGATTTGCTACTTTAAATATTCCAGCTGAAGCAACTGAAATTTTAGATCCCTTGTATCATGCTGGTTTCTTAGCTGAATGATCAAATACACAGCTGAATGAAACAGAACAGCTCTCAGCAAGAGTATAAGGCAGGCTCTGCTTTACCACTGGGTCATTAGCAAGATTCCTTATTCACTCTACCATTGCCCTCCTTCATTTCAACTACTTCATTTGTGAAGGTTGTTTTCATCAGACCTTATGAAATTATGGATTTGGTCTGACTGTTCAGTCCGGCAGCCAGTCTAGACAAGGGGTCTGTCTCAGTTAGACATGACCAATTACCTTATGAGAGGAAATGGAGGAAGAATCCTGGTATTGTATTTCCTAATCCCCTCACTGTCTCCCAGTCCTGCCTCTCCCACATTCCTCCTGGTTGCTCAGCTGCAGTGGTAGGTTGGACAGTGTTCAGCACAGAGCAGCTCTTCTACAGCCTGCTACTGAGTTATCAGCCTAGAATGGCATCAGGCATATTTTCCATTTCCTTCCTGGAGCCCCAAATGCCCTTCAGCCACCATCCTTCCACTGCCTCTCCAGATAAATGTGACAAGGCAGGAGGGTGCTTAGGATAGGCCCAGTGATGAGAGTTTGACAGGCAGTTGAAAATGTCTCCTTGTAGGAACTAAAGCCAAGAGTCTTACAGGATAAGTCAAAGCATTTTTAGAGCAGATCCATTCTTTTAGTATTTCTTCTATTTTCCCTCCCTCCCCCTTTAAAGTTTTTTTTTTTTTTTTTTTAAATTCAAATCTCTGGGTTTTAAGAACAGATAATGAATGTCTGGTAATTAGGAATCTCAGGAAGCTGTGGGATGCTTGGGAGAACCAGGGCCTGAGATAGCCTCATGGAGACTGTGAAACCAGGCAGTGCTCTGCTGACCTTTGAAAGCTGCTGGTGGATCTGCACGGTGCTCTCCTGGCCAGTGCCAGTGCTGTGAAAACAGAGAGGAAAACAGTGTGGATCAGGTGACTCAAAACCACAGCAGACACTGCTTTTGAAGCAGTACAAATCCCCAACGGGATCACACAATTAAAGGGGATTAAAGTCCTCGTCTTGTTATTGCTCAAGTCCCTGCCAAAACTTCTCTTGGCTGGTGAAGAAGAGGCTTGGCCCGCTTGGTGCTCTTAGCCACAGCTCTCCAAGGGATGCTCTTTTCTTTGAAAGCTTTGCCCGAAGTGAAAGCCGGAGGTTAATTCTGTGTGAATGCCTGGTAGTGTCCATTAGCTTGTCTGGGTGAAGTCTGAAATACTTGATGTTGATCTATAACTCCCTTGGTCCCCTGAGTACTGCTGGGCTTGCACAGAGACTTTTCACATGTGATAAGGCAAGAGTTCCCTGAGCAGCTCAGGATGGCACATCCTAGAACAAAGGAGAATGGGACACCAGCTCAGCATTGTCAGAAAAAAAAGCCTAATTTTTAGTTTGGTTTTGTCCTTCCTGTGCTCACTTCCGTAGCCTGAGAATTAGGTTTGTCTGATACTCCACAGGTTTGGGAAGGTAACAGGAGTTTTTTTGATCATTAAATTCTGCTTTTTATGAGCTAGTATTGCTCCAGGAAATTGAATTTATGTTCCCAGATTGGAATTGATTTTTCTCTTAAGGAGCTTAATTATTCAATATCCTGGGCTTTTGTCTTCTGAGGCTACAGAGTTTAGGAGGCACCTCAATAACATAGAAAGGTTTGGAAATTTATAATCCAATGTGCATTAAGGATGAATTCAATTAATGTGTTATGATGTCTAATCCTATGTGGCCATCTTTGGACATACTTGCTTTTTATTTGCACTCTCCAGGCCTCTTGCAAGACAGAGATAGGGAAACAAATAATTAAAATCACTTCACCCAGTTTTAATGGTTTAAATCATGGAAGTGTTTTGATTTTTTTTAAACTGTCTTTTAAAGTTTTGTCTCTACAATAGACATTAAATCCACATTGATAGGATTTCTGAGTACTAGTGGGATTTTAAATATCACTATAGGTAGGAAAGCATGTTAAAGGAAAATATGTTAAAAGCTTTTCTGTAGGCAATGTCCCTTCTTGCAATGGCAGCACAATTCTGAAGATCAAATCTCTATACCTGCAGAGAGTTCACTTTACTCCTCTGAGCTACCCATTTGCCTTCAGCAGGACTCACTATGGATTTCAGGCTAAGTGTACTTTCAGGAAACCACTGAAAGGGGCAAGTAAAAGAATCCTTGCTGGCAAGTCAAAACTATAATAAAGCTTCAGATGGATGCCTACAGGAATCAAGTTGTTGATTGCCCACTGAAAACATCAGGAATAATTCTAAATAATTTTTTTCTTTATCTTCCTCTATGCCCTTGTTCTGTGACCCAGGAATTATTCACAGTATATTTGGAAACTACAAGGAAGAATCTATCCTGATATCTTTTGTATCATTAGCCTTGTTAAAAATAATAAGAGAAAGCATATGCTGCTTTCATTTTAAAAGGGTCTGAACTGTGTCTGCTGTGAACATTATTCAGCAGTCCCTGGAGAAATTTCAGAGTCAGCCAGAATCCCTTCAGGGTCTCCTGTTGCAACACAGTCTATCAGCACTTTCCCAAATAGAAGCCAGTGCCTTTTAAGTACAATCCAGCTTTTAATTGGAGTAGAAATGAACAATGCATCTCTTTTTTTCTGAAAATAATTGTATTTTTTTAAGATTTGTGTTTCACTATAGAGTGACCAGGGTACAGTAAAACACGGAGTGAAAAAATCCAGATATAAAACAGACACTGACTGTAAACATCAATACTGAGATGACAGCTGCACTAACACACCTTCACTTTGTATGTTAGCAGAACAGGTCATCTAAGTGAGTTTTTCTCTGTAGCCAGACCAGGATAATGAATTTGTGTTTATTCTCAGGAGATGGTATTCCGTTTGGATACCCAGAACCTGGAGTCTGGCAGGTTGAAATGCCCGTTTGATCCTCAGCAGCCCTTTGCTTCAGTGATGGCAGGTAAGGAAGCACCAGAGCCAGGTACTTTCCTGGGACCTGGGGTGGCTCTGGATGGGAGCCTGGAGGCTCAGCAGATGTCACTGCTGGAGCTCCTCTGGCACTGGTCATGTTTCCAGTGCTGGTTTGTGCTCTCAGAGCTGGAGAAGCCTTCAGGCTGCAGACACAGAGAACTGCAAGGGCAGCAATGCAAACAGAGGCATTAGAATGGCTGTGAAGCCTCTGTCAGCTGGGCAGGAAGGAGGTTTCACACTCACCCAGTCACTGCTCCTTTAAGAGGACAACAAAAAAACCCACATGGACAGAGAGCGTTTGAAGCCCTTGTGGGCCTCTTTCTGCAATTATCAATATGTTCTGCCCTTTGAAGTCTGCTGACATGCACTATTTCCATAAATACGTTTCTGAGGTTTCTATTTACTCGAGTAGCCACTTCTGAAGCTGGGAGCCGAGGAACAAGATAGTGCACTCTGCCTGCTGCGTGCATCACAGCACTGTGTGGTCTGACATTTGGGGCCGAGGAATGTCAGCTTGACCTCTGGATTTCAAATCACTATAAAGAGCTACTTTTGTCATGGTTTGGTTCATAGCTTTGGACAATTTTCATTTAACTTGTCCGTCAAACATATGAATACAAGATAAGAGTGAAGCACCATGACGTTTTCATTTACAGCCAAAGAGCAGTGGTGACAATGCTTTGAAGTATCGGCCGCTCTGTGTTATAAAAAGAATATGACTAATGTTCAGTCTTTATTCTCAGATAATAAGATAGATGATTTGTGATTCTGACCCTGCAGATGGGGCAGGACTTCCTTTATTAAAAACAATAGATTAAAGCCTATGCTTATTCTTCTCAGAGACCCCTAGTACTGTTTAATGACCATGAAGTCTATTTTTAAAATGGGGTTCCAGAAACTTTAACTTTTTTTTTTTACTTTTTTTTTTTTAAATGCAAGCAATAGAACTCTGTGATTTATTACAGCATTGCCCAATTTCAGTAGCGCTCTAGTGCTTTGACTGTTCCATTAAATCTTGTGAAATGAAGAAGCTGCTGTCTTTTAGCTACCTAAGACATGAACTTTGCTACATAACAATTTTTGGGTTAGGTAAAATTAATGGTCAGGGTATTCTAGTATCCCTTTTTTGACTGTGCCTAGTGTCAAATCCATCACAGTAATGTACAAGGAGCACTGTAAAGAGTTACAGGCCTGAGCTAAGAATGTGTTTTTGGTCTATGGGTGCTTACCTTATTCCCAAATTAATTAGGAGAACAGTGTCATTCATGGATAAGATGCTCCCCGGATCTCAGGTGAGATCATTTCCCATCTCTGTCACTGATGAGCACAGTAACCTTGGCATGTCAGTTCTCTGTCTATTTTATTTATCTGCCAAATGGCAATAAAGATTAGTTGTATCCTTCAGAGAACACTTTTTATTCAGTTATACACTTATGAGCTAATTAATATCTAACTATATTTTTACTCATATATGTAAGTTAATGCAACTGAGTAATTTTCATTCTTTGTAGAAGTAAGTAATCTGAGTGCTACATGACATATCACCTCAAGTAAATACCACAGATAAATTTGAAAAACTAGTCTTTTTGACTGAAAAATCACCTGCTCACCATCCATCCTCTATTACAAATTACCACTCACCAGCACTGTTCAAGACATAACTGGAACTTGGAATGAGAGATACCGAAAGCCGAGAGAAGTGCTGAAAATGCCTTGTCAGCAGAGCCTAAGCAAGGATGGAGAATTTCTGTTGGCCCTTCAGATGTATCGATCACCAAGTGCCTGTCAGTTAGCAAACACCAATTACCCTGCCCATTCCTCATTATGACAAATACCTTTCAGAATGCACTATTGTTTCTTTACAAAGGCAACATGCTGTCTGAAAGATGTGCTTTCCACAACTGTCATGGAAATAATACAGAAGTAACAATAATAATGAGGTAAAATGAAAGATGATAGATCTCTTTTGGACAAATAAAGTGCTTGTGGATCATGGGTTGTGGGTTGGTTTGTTGATTTTTTTGCCCTTGATCTTATTTTTTTTAATGCATTTACATCTTTTGCAAATGAAAGCACAAACATCAGTGTTGAATGGTATTTATTCTGCATTCACTCTCAACAAAGGCTTCTCTCTAAAAGATCTTGTGAAATGTTTCCACCCTGGAGTATCAGAAAACCTGGAGAAGGAACTTTTGGAAGTGGATTTTTATGTATCATATGCCTTTTTATAAGATTATAATTTATGATTATGAACTTTTTTGTTTTTATGAACTCTAGGGATTTATTTTTGCAAGTCATTAAACAAAAAAAATCCTCTTCCAACCAATAAAGCTATCTTGTTATTTTACAGAAAAAGGGAGTATTGTAAAATACATAATGTGGTAAAAAAAAAAGTTCACACTGATACTGTTTCTTGGCCTGTTTTTGAAAAGCTCTGAGATCTGAAGGGAAACAGAAAATATTGTGCATTTCTTAGTGTTTTCATTGCCCACAAAAGTGGCAGAAGAGCATATAGGGCTGCAATTGCAGCAAGCTCACGGCACTGTGTTACAGATGTAGTGTCCTTGTGAGGCAAATTCTGGCAAATCCTTATTCAAGCAAAATGCGTCATTTATTTTAGCGAGACCACTCTGTGTTAAAATGATGACAGTTGGGGTCTGTAGCTATATCCCTGCCGTTAACAAATTCAATAGTTGCAAGCAATTCTCACAGTGCCTGAATTCCCCTTCGTGTATTAAGTGTTGGATGGAGATCCTTGCACCAGGAATGGGCCAAGCTGCAAAATTCCAATGGGGAAGCATCCATCCTGTTTTTCTGGCTCATGAGCAGCTAAGCCTCTGGGGCTATGGCAATCCTTGGACACAAGAGGTGTCCCTTGTCCTCACCATTGTTCCCAGGTTCATGGGATAGGGTGTTCAGATTATACCCTTAAGAGCCCAGTACGCATTAAAGCCTGGGAAATTTACTTTTCTGAGTGCCTAAAAGATCTGAAAATAAGGATTTGACTGTGTTGCTTCTCAGACATATAATTACAAATATTACTCTCATTTAAATTTAAGTAAATTCACAGAACTAAGAAACACATTAAAATAAGACCCAATAATACTTTAAAGTATAAAATGAATCCACAGACCAATTAAACACAGGTGGTTTTCACCCAACAAAATGTAAATAGTTCTAATTTTTTTTTTGTCCCACAGTTGTAGAAACCCTATTTCTTTTTCATTTGCAGATGAGTATCTTTATGCTGGAACAGCTTCTGATTTCCTTGGCAAAGACACTGCTCTGACACGTTCTCTGGGCCCTTCTCACGACCACCATTACATCAGAACTGACATTTCTGAGCATTACTGGCTTACTGGTAAGATCCCAAACATATGCTGTTGTCATTTGCATTGTCCCTGCCTCTCTGAAGTTAATAGCTCCTTCCTTATATAAATATATGTCCGGTAACTATAAATATAGATATTGTATCATGGTGTCTTTGGATTATGTAGGCTTTCTTTAAAAAGCTCAGTGGAACAGAAATGCACTTGAGAAAAGTCACGGAGGTGAAAATGCTAATTAAGGGAAGAGTAGGAGCAGAAGACCTAATCATAGTTTCTGTCTTTGATCTATATATCTGTGTATAATCCTGTAACTGGAATAATATAATGACTTAAATGCATCTATATCCAGTCTTGTTGGAATAATTCTTTTTTAAAAACTGTTTTTTCCAATCACTTGTTCAAAGCTGTTCCGTGCAGCATGTTGAAACGATAGACTAGAAATGCCATATTTTTTGGTAGATCTTTTTCTTTTCCCTTTTCCTTTTTTTTTAGGGGGAAAAATACCCTTTGTTGCTGTGAGGATCATTTTAAAACCACTAAGGGCACACTAAAATAGCTTCCCAAGCAAAACACTGCCTTTTCTTGCCCATTAAAAAACACTGCGAGCTAGTAAACCCTCTGAAAAACTGGCTGCATTTGCACCCAGCCAGTCGCAAACCACACACAGAGTAACATGGAAAACTTCACTCACAAGCTAACCCTTCTCAATTAAAGCATCCCCCTTTTAGCTGTCAGCTGTCTCTAAAGATGTGGCAACACTGGCCCTGGCTCAGGATGCCTGTGTAACTATTATGTGTGCAGTGTAAAGCCAGGGCCTGCTGACCACAGGGTTAAGTTGTCTTCCCAGCAGACAACTTCTAAAAAGGATAATTTTGCCTCTTAACTCTTTGAGACCTCAACAAAAGGAAATGTTCTTTTTTTTCCTTAATAATTTTTCCCTATCCTTTCTCTTCCTTCTTCTGTATTGTTGCCCTGAATTTCTGTCTGGGTGTAACTCCATAACCCCAGGATTTCTGCTCTGAGATGAGGAAAAAAAAAGAAAAACCACTTAAAAGTCATTTTTACCTTTCCAAACAGGAATAGCCTTTTGGACAGGTAGTAGAATCTCATACCTGACTCTGTTGACCTATCCCACTTTCATTTGCTGTGCTCAAAATCTTTCTTGTCCCACTTCTCCTATCTCCTCTCTCTCATTTGCACACACCCCTTGTGCAGTGCAGACCAGAAATGGGCTGAAAGTGATACGGACCAGGATGAGTCCTTCCAGCAGTCGGCTCTTTAATTCTAATTAGCCGTGCAACTGCATATCCAGTTTTATCACTGATGGCCTGCAGATGCTCAGCATGGAAAGGTGGCTGGGTAGCTGCTTTCCTAAGGGATGCAATAATAAGCTGAAAAGAAAGATTTACTGTGGTTTGGCCCAGAGGAGTATCTGGTGCTATCATTAGTATAGATCCACCTTGATGAGCATTACAGGGTTGAGTTCCCAGCCCAAAAGAACTTATATATTAAAAATCCAGTTCCAAAGACTTCTTTCTGTTATTATTGTTTCTTCATGAGCAGTTTGAGGCAAGGGAGCAGTACAAGAAAACAGAATAAACTGTAGGCTTGAGAAATGTTTAGATGTTTTAGTTTGGAGACTGGGTGGGGGCTGCCTGCCTTTCCACTTTCTTTTAGATTGATTCATGATTTATTCTGTTTTCACTTAAAGCGTCTGTATTTGTGAAAGTTTTCTAAGGAGAACAGTATATTAATATGTCTGGGTCTGAAAAACAGCTTTAGTGTGCTAGACTGTGAGGTGAAAATTGCCCCACACTATATAAACACTGAAGACCCCATATATTCTTCAGGTTTACCTTGTTTCCAGCCATATAAAACCCTACCGCCACAATTCTGTCTAAGACTTCACAAACACAATCCGTTCAGTGTTATACTAAGAGGCATAGATATAAACTAGGTGCTTTTAATATTTTGAAACAGTCCTTTTAAGGTTGGAGAAAATTTTGAGTGCAGCTTGAAATGACGGAATCACTTCTGCAGTAAGCCGTAGGGTGGCCAATATATTTCTAGTTTATTGTGTAATGTTACCAATTACATGCTTTTGTGCTTTCAATCGATTTTGGTATAAAGAAAATATGTACTTGATTTCAGGTTTAAAACTCCCATCTCATCTAAAACCCCTCTTCCCTAAATCTACACCCATTTACCAAGCGTGTGTTAGACCTCCAGAAAAGTTGTACATACTTGAATAATTGTACAGTTGGAAAGAAATTATTTCCATGCATGACTTATGTTTTATTTAGGATAAGCATAAAATGTACAGCTTGTTTTCTTCCAGAGGGCCAAGGAAGTTTTGCTATAATGCACCTTAATATTTTTGAAGTTTCGTCTTATTCTGTTTCTGGAAACCAAATTATCCTTTCCTGAGGGAAGGGAGGTAAAGACAAAGCATGAGGGAAAAATGCGTGGGATACCTTCCAGCTCCTTGCAGGACATCTCTATCTTGACTAATTAAGACATGTCTTAATCTCAGTGACTGAATAGCAGCTCCACAAAGGAGGAAAGGAGGAAGGCGGCTAATCTTTCCCATGACTCAGGCTCACACGTGCTCCCACTCCCGCAAGGGTGGCACTGGAGCAGAGGGGAGCGGAGCTGAGGAATCAGGAGTTCCCACAGCTGCTCCCGGAGCTCCCTTGCCTGGGGATGAGGCACGGGGGGCTGTGGCCCCTCTCCGGATGGCAAAGCCACCCACTGGAACTGAGTCTGCCCCGCGCCAGCCCCGTGGGCAGGGGAGAGCATCCTGCCAGCCCTGCACACTAAACAGCTGCACATTCCTCCCTCCTTCTTAGCAGGAGAAGGCTGGAACCAGGTCTTCCTTGAGCTGCATTCATCTCTTCTTTTTTTTTTCCTTTTCATTTTTTTCATAGCAATGTAGTCGTCTTTTCCAGGGCAAAGTCTTGCAGGCAATGAGTTCTTTATGTCCTGGGAAGTTTGGATGGGATTCAGCTCCCTTAGCTCTAAAAAGCAAAAGCTAGGCTAGCATCCTGTCTGAGCTCAGCCCTCTTGCTTGTCTCCGTAATATATTCAGAGGTGACATTTCCAGAGGGTGACTCACCCCACCTATTGTAGGAATCTGTCTTAAAATAGGGTTGTTCATTGTCACTTTGTCCCTCCCTGAGAGAGGACCTGGCTGAGTGTGGGTTGGGAGCTTGACTTCTAGGTGTTTATGGTAAATGAGGTAAAGCACTGTCCTTTGCATTCTGTCATGCCACGTATTTCTGGCAGCTCAACTACACAGAAGCGCTGCTTCTCACTGTTTTGGGTTCCTTTTTCATTTCTTCATGTTCTGGGACAGCCACTCTTTTGTTGTCCTGTTTTTCTGAGCCTGACTTCTCTGTAAGTTGCACTGCTTAAAATCACTGCTGGTTTCAGAAAGGTGTGATGGCCAGCAGGTAAGAATAGCCAACCCAGCAGTGACGGACCAGCTGTATCAGCTTTTCCCACCAGGCCACATGGACGCGTTTTAAAAAGCACAAGCAACACCTGTACCTATTGCCAGAGTTCATGATGCCTTTAATTCCCAGTTCAGTTACGTACAATCTAGCCGTGAATTTAATACGTGGGAAAATCTTCTCTTGAAGCAAATAGTTGGGGGTAATAGCTCTGTCTATGGGAAAACAAACAGTGGTTTAAAATCATCATCATTAGTTTTTTCTCCCATGCAAAGAATGCAAAAGCCTAATTCACATTTAGTTTAAGTGCACTTTTATATGTTGGATAGATGGGTTAGAAAAGATGAGACAAAGATGTCACTTGCAGAACATAATGTGCTTTTCAGATCATAATCTCTTCCATTTAATTGTTTTCACTTTGTCTTCGTATCTTTTACAATGTATTTTTGTTTGGATTTAACTTTCAACTTCAGTGTTTTAAATTGTGATTTAAAATTGTTAAATATTTGTGTTCCTTTAATTTGTTAGAGATTCTTCTACATGTGTTCCAGGAATTGGTATTGAGACATTTGTTTTTGCATTTGTCTTGCCAAGGAAAGCAATGAAGTTTAATCTTAAATCCCCCATATATTCAGTGTCTTGTTCTGTGAATGTGGAATAAAACAAAAAAAGGATGTGAATTTCAAAAACGTGGTATAGAAGTATTTCACAGGTTTCCTCTTAAATGGCTGTTTAGCTAACCACATATTTAAGAAACCATACTGGAAGCATATTTATGTATTTATTCATGCTTAGAGATCTAATCTTCAAAGTAGCCTTACAGGCCCTGAGGGTTAATTGAATATTTTCCTCAGGCTCATTTTGAAATCCTAACTTAAATTTATAGGTCTTGATGCCTGCATCATTTCATTTTTTCTGCTGACACCATTCTCTAGTGTCAGAAAGGTTTAAAATGGAAGCAGCACTGTGTCTATTTTCACCCATAAATTTACCCTTCTGTCACGGAGGTGCACATTGAGCCCTTAAACACATCCCGTTTTGTCTCTGGGCCTTTGTCTCAGACTGCAGACTTTTGAATCAAGGACTCTCTTTTTCTTCTGTGTGTACTATAGAGTTCATGGTGAAAATTTCTCAAGGCTAATATAAAGTAACAGTCATTATGAAAAGGACAAAGGCATGAAGATATATTGAAAGCTGATAATAGTATTCCCCCATATAAACAGTGTGCTCTGTTTGCTCTGCATTCTTACACCACCCTCCTTATTGCTTTCTACCACAGCCTACCTGATAATGGGGGACAAAGACTGTGTATTTTATTGCTGAAAGAATGTATTTTAGAGTCAAGGGTCTCTTTGCACTGTATTTGTATAGCCACTTCTGTTTAAAGAAAAACATCATTGATCCAAGTGCCCTCAGAAGAGCTCGTCTATTGTAGCCCACTGGGGAATGTCTTAAAAATCACTGCTGCAAGTAACTGGTTCACTTGTGCAAGGCAGTGTTGTTTTCTACTCTGCTGCAGTCAGGCACCCCTGAATTACCTTAATTTCTGATTTTAGAGCAATATTTAAAGGGAAAAAAACTCCAGAACAACACCAAAACCAAAACCCCTTAATTACTGAGCAGGTAGAACTGGATTGGAGGCCATGGATGAGGGAGCTGGGGTAGACAGTGGAGAACACCTTGGTGCAGTAAGCACACCTGTAAGATGCAGGCAGACACTGGAGCTTGCCTTGGAAGAGACCAGAAATAATATAATGGCTCAGCATGCCAAGACAAGGTATTTCTTGTAAAAAGCAGATTTAAATAACCCCCAAATAACATTACATTGATATAGCTGATTGTTTTCAGGCACGAGGAACTGTGTCATTAAGACTGACCGGCCAGTTTTAGAGTTGCTCACCCAGCATGGCACTGTGTTGGATTTGGTAGATATAGTCAGTAAAACTGCTATATCACAGATATGTAGGAGACTTTCAGTTTATGAAAGTATTCATTTATATTGATTTTTTAATCCCATAGATCAATAAAGGTTCTTTCATTTTCTGCAAGCTACCTCTAGTAAACAGTAGTGTATTTCTGTATTTATAACTGCTACAAGGAATAATTATATTAATTTAAATTCAACCAGGTGATTTCAGAAAATCTACTTAGCTTCATTTAGGTGGCAAGAACAGTAAGGTAGATTTTTATAGGCAATACTTTGTACTGAGAGTTATTCTATTTTCAAACAGAGAATGATAATCAGTGCTGCATACTTTTGCAAGTGGCAGTAAGGTATATACATGAAACCATCAACTTAGGAGTAAATACTTCAGATTCCATGGTGGTTTTCACTTGAAATTAGTAAGAAACTTGCTACTACATATATATATATATCTATATATATATATATATAAATATATATATAATGACATTTTTAATTCACTGGAAGATGTAACATAAATGCAGAGATTTAACAGAAAGCACTAAGACTTTTCTTCAGATTTTTAACTCCCTTTTTTTTTTAAATTTCTAGGAGCAAAATTCGTTGGAACTTTTCCCATCCCAGATACATATAACCCAGATGATGATAAAATCTACTTCTTTTTTCGAGAAATATCACAAGATAGTGGCACATCTGACAAGACAATCCTTTCCAGAGTTGGGAGAGTTTGTAAGGTGAGGACTCTACCTTTTTATTTAAAGAAAGAAACTAAACAAGTTTGGTCTGTTTCTATGAGAAATCTGTTTTCTCCTTTGTTACCCAATGAGCCATTGTCATTTTTCTGAACATTGATTACTACTGCTATCTGAAATTGTCAAAAAATAGGCTTGATACTGACTGTGTACCTTTTTCTGAAAAAGCTAGTATGCTTATAAATTATTAGCCTGTGTCCGAATGATAAAGTATTGCCTTCAGAAATGAACAGTGTCCTGCTTTGTTTCATGAGCTTTCAGTGAGGATTGATGTGTCAAAGTATACACAGTGGCAAGGAATTTGGGGTTTTGTGGAAAGTGCCCACTGGATGCATGGATATACAAACCCATCCCTTCAGCCGGGCTCTGTACCTCATTCCTGGGTGCATTACTGAGAGCTGGGGTCAGTCATTTGTTTCTGCATATTCCTGATAAGCAGCTGGGGTGAAGGGAAACTAAGAAAGTGTAACATTTCTGAGCTACACCCACATCTGCCTGGAGGTTTCCTCCCTTGGGAAGAAGAGCAGTCCTTGACCCATTGACCAGGAGGAGCCAGACCCCGGGTCTGCTGCAGTGTGAAAAGTTCACTTGGCTGGTGCCTGACCTCCTTTAAATGATTGCTCCTTCACTTTCTCCCTCATTATGATTGGGTTTGCCCCTTATGAAAGGTTTGTGCCCCGATGGTTTATACAGACTCAGGCTTTCATGAGCTGCCCTCTTCTGGAGCAGCATCTCTGTCAGGGGCAGAAGCCTCCTCAAAAGGTAATGAGAAGAAAAAACAGTTCCTGCATATGAAGACAGCAGTCAGTGTGGTTTGCTGTTTAACAGCCTGATGGTTTTACTGAGGTCTCTACCCACAGTGCAGAAGGGTCTGCAGACTTCTGTGTCAAGCACACCCTCTATCCACTCCCCCATCCCCTGGGACATTCTGTTCCCATATTCTGTAGTAAGAGATGTAGTCAGTGTAAGTACTCCCATCCTGTCTTTATGTCCTCAGTGAATCCAAGTACCCAGGAGTCAGTGGTAAAAGTCAGGAAAATGTGACTTTTAACCTGTCTTCATATTAGTAAATATAAGCTTTGAGCAAACGCTTATCTCATGTGGTAAATTAGATATCAGCAGCACCACAGCAGTCATACAAGTAGGTACATTTCAATGGTATTTTGTTCAGAAGCTTTCACAGATTTGTATTTTCTGAACCGTGTGACTCTGCTGGCAGTGAAAACTATCTCTTTGAGAAACTTGAAAATTAGTAAATTAACAAAAGCATTTGTGATCTGCAATAAGATGTGTGTGGGAGAAGAGCGCCCATTCAGCTGTGGACACACATGAAAAACATAGAGTGGACAAGTGCATGGATATGTAAATCTACAACTGCTCTGCAGGCCAGCAAACTCCAAACTCTGAGATTTCAGTGGCCACAGCCATTTCACACTTCTGTCCTTGACCTAAAGTGTTAAGAAAACAAAACATTCATTCATAAATCAGTTCTCTAGTAGGTTTTTAGCCAGACGAAAGAATGGATAATCTTTAGTTGCGTATTTCACAGCACTGTGATTAATGGCAGAATGGAAATGCAAACATATATGATTTGCTGCTAGACATGGCATTTGCTGATTATGAGAAAGCACTTAATGCATTAGGAGAAATTGATAGACAACATTTTCAAGCCAAGGCTCATGAGAGAGTGTAGTAAACTAAGATATATTGGCTAGAGATCCCCAGCATCCTTTACCTAGAGAGGAGATAAGCTATCATAATAAAAGCAAATGTAATGTAAGGAAATCCTAATGACCGTGTATAATCATACCTCAATTGAGAATGAATTTGTAGAGTAATCATGTTAACGGGAAAAATGTCATGAATTTTATTTTTAGTAGTCAAATTAAAACAATGAAATGTGATAAGCAAGGTGGTTATTATTAATAGTTCTGCACTGTCTTCTTTATTTACTGAGCATTTCCCACTGGTTGCAGAATTCTTTTGATAATCTAGACTCCTATTTTTTTTTATATTTAATTGTCAGCAGATAAAACCCCCCATATTTCTAATTATTATGATAAAAATAGAATTATAGTGGGTATTTAATAGAAATTATAATATGCAAATAGCCTTGTCTGTTTATGGACTGAGATATTTTGGGTCTGTGCTGTGGTATGAAACATCTGCTGTGCTTAATTGTCTCTGACACAGGAACAATGCCTTTGATTGCAACAGTTGATAACATAAGGGTTTCTGCTTGCACTGTCTCATTACTGTGACCTGTACTTGCCAAAGTTAAACAGTATTTTGCCTTCTTTCCCTATTAAGCAGAGAATAGCAGTGGATGGGAGTAGCTCAGCAACTTCTGAAATAATTTGCTTGGTGTAAACATAGTTTTTTTTCTACTAGAAGTCAATTGCTTTCTACCTCATTGTGCCATAGAGCTCCTGTACATTAATGCCAGAAACACATGATGAAATTAGAGTAGGATTTGTTTTAGTAAGAAGCTCAGTCAATGCAGCCTATTCTTTGGCTAATTTTCAAGGGTTCAACAATATGGTCTCTCAGTGATCCTCTCCCTTAGGGAAAATCTCTGGAAAGCTTTCCCCTTTTCCAGCTACTTTCAGCCCCAGAAGACTACAGTGCTGTAGCTGGCAGCTCTTTGTCCAGAGTGAAACAGCTGTCACTTGTCCTGCTCAGCAGACCGAACTTACCCTGAGTCCTGCAGCCTGTGCTGCAGCTCTGCACAGCCCTCACTCAGGGTTACATCATCTGTTCCCTGTCACTGGGGGATATCACTGGGACCGGGAGGAAGTGCTTTCAACAGTCACTTTCAGAACCAGTTGTGTCATTTATCATGGCAAATGGCATTTCCTGTTTTTCTTTTGAGTGAAGCAGAAAAAGTGTCATTGCCTGATCTCCAATACCTGATACTACTTATGGTATGTTCATACTTACATAAATTGCAATATTTGGGGTTATTTGCTTCTTTTTCATGTAAGGCCATAACCAAAAAGAAAAACTACTAATTAAGATTAGCGAGCAAAGCCTATTTATTTTTTGAAATGCATACAGTTACACATATGTATATTAAATGATCATACAGACCTTAACTACTTAAGAACATGGATTTAGTTATTTCTATTTCTAGAATCACAGGCATAAGCTTTTATACCTACATTGTCTTCAAGCCCACAATGCTGAACTGCTTTGCATCAGCAAAACAGTCATTATACACGGAGCAAGATTTTGGGGAAAAAAAAAATACAGTTGCAGCATCCATGCCCTGTGCCCTGTGCAGTCCGGTAACAAGTCAGCTATATTTTTGTACATATTCACCACTAAATGATGGCAGAATTGTAATTCTATTAATTGACAACCTCATATATGTACAACTACAGCCCTGGAAAAGACCCAGTTTTCCCTCCTGTTTTCCCCACTCACATAAAGTGAGAAATAAAAATCTGACATAGAGGAGTCACAGAAAAGTTTCTGAAGAGTGAGGAAAGTTGTTGGAGCTTTTGTTTGTTTGTTATCTATATAGAAACACATCTTTTCATAGTTACAACCTCATCCTCTTGGAATGGAGTGGAAATTAGCCAAAAGCAGTAGTCTCTCTGCTGCAGTATGAAAATCCTGTTTATTATTACAGCGGTTTGCATTTGCTGTGTTACAAGCTTCTCTTTAATGGTTTTGGTGATGTATTGCAAAAGTTACGGCATGCAGCCTTAGACGCTGGTTTCTGAGACCTCAACTGCCAAGAAATAAGACTTCATCCCCTGATGTTTTCCCATATTTCCCAAAGTGTTCGGTATCCAGAAGCAGCCTTTGTTCTAGTGGTAACAAGTGAGCTCTTTGTCTTTTTTTTTTTTTTTTTTTTTTTTAAATACCGTTCCACCCCTATATATACCAAGCTGTACCTGGGGAAAAGAATACAGCAATTAGGCACAGCCCTCTTGGTTAAACTGTACTTTCTAAGCACACTGGAATGTAATCATTTTAAGAGCTCTTGAGTCGAGAGCTTTGGACACACCCTGCATTCCACCTTTGGGTAATGTAATTTATTTCCAGAGCCATGAACATGAGCAGAGTTCAAGGCTATGACCTTGCCTCCCGTCTGGTGCTTTAAGCAATTTGTATTCCCAGAATGGCAGGAGGGAGCTATTCCTCTGCGACTCCAAGTCTGGTGGGCTTTGCCACAGGGCTGCTTGTACGTAAAAGTTAAGAGGTGTTTTTCTTGTCCTGGAAGCAGTCTAGCCATGCCTTTACTGTGACGAGGGATAACTGGCCCATTATCGTAATCTGTGTTTCAATATTGTGTGGATAATTGATCTCTCTCCAAAGCCCTCGGAGTAGTCCTGGCAGTGTCCTGCTTTGCCGTTCAGCCGCACTGGCCGGGTCCCGGAAGCCAAATAGCCATGTTAACATGTTCTCAGCAGGGCTAATTAGTCTGGGCTCAGAGCCATGCTTGTGCAGCTATCCTGCTTCCAGTTCTGGAGGCAACTCATTCCAGACGAGATTTAACTTACTGTGTGTTACCCTCCTTTGTCACCGTAATATTGGCTAGCCACAGTTCCAGCCATGGGAAATGCTTTTTTTCCCCCTTGATTTCTCAATGATAATGATCAAGAACCCTCTGAAAAAGTCATCCCTAGTACAACCTTGGCCCTCATTTGCCCATTGAGTGTCTTTGCAGCCGTGTCTTTGGCAGCCGAGTCTTGGACTTCCAGATTTGGTATTTGCATATTATATGCCATTTGAAAGTTTTCAAATTATGTAGAAAAGCAGCTGCTCATCATGATGATTTCATTTTTAAGGGCTGATGTGTTGGAGACAGGCCAGTTCCATAGAATATCTTCCCACTGTGATGGATTAAGAGATATAACATCAGGCTTTGTCAAGTCTTTAGGTCCAACTTTCATTATTGGCAAGGCTTATATAAGTATAGGAAGTTTTGTAAATTTCTGTCCCTCATGGGTGTGTTTCAATAATTGGTGTTTTGAGGGGGGAAATCATGATTTACAGATGAGGCAAAAATATGTAAGATACTCTTATATGTAAAGAGGTGTGACTGAATTTTACTGAGCCTCAGGGAAAGTGAAAAAGAAGTTGCTGTGTCAAGATAGATGTTTAAAAACTGGACTCTGGAAATGCAGCTGCACAACCTCTGAAGCAAACTCTGGAAGCCATCCTAGCTGCCAGAGAGACTCATTGCATAAGACACTGTCAGTAACCCCTGGCTCAGAAACAGAAACCTGCAGAGTTAATTTGAGTGAAGTTTCTATGGCTTATCCAAAGTCCCTGACTTGTGAGTGCTTTGACTGAGATGTTCAAATATCTGTAAGAGTAGCAAGTAATGACTTTGTGATTTTGAAGTTTCCTCATATGATTAAATTATCTTCCTTTTTTTTTCTGACAGTACATTTACTATAAAAATGTACCATGGTTTACAGTTTTGCTGTTGTTGATTGAGTACTTTGTTGTAAATGCAGTACATCTAATTTGTGGCAGCCTTTATACAGTTTGGGGGAATATTCTTCATACTAGCACTTATGCTGGAGATAATGTTAGCAGGATTGTTGAGTGGCCTTAAGGTAAAATGGTGTTTAATTTTATTCTTTTATTTGTCCCAAACCACATCTCCTTGTCTTTACCTGAGCCTGTTAGTTTCTGGATTTTGGGGATTTTTTCATGGTGTATTTAGTAACAGTCCAGAATTTTTCTTTGCTGTATAGTTAGATTTTCCAGTCTGGATCCTATCCAAAGATAATTTGGTAGAAACTTCTGGGTGTGATGTTTAAATACTTTCCAAAATAAAAATCAGCATTTTCCATAGTGAACCAAACAGTTATGCATGCTCAGCGTAAGTACATTGTGTTTCTGAATGAATTAAAAGCAAGCCTTGTTGAGGAGCAGGAACTAAACAGGGTCATCACCTCATTGTCAGATGGGAACTGCAGTCAGAGGAGAAGTCAATTCCCCAAGTTTACTCAATGTATCCATAGGAGAGCAGTCGAAGTTCTAAAGTCTCTTGTGCCTTCTTTCTCTTGCTTGTAAGTGTGCTTTTATTCTCTCTAAAGTCACACTTCATGTGTTGCTCGATGCTTTTGGATATAACCTGTAGCCTGATGAAATCAGGAGGAATCTTTCATCTGACATCTCTTTGGTTTGGCAAGAAATTTTGAACCTGAGTTCCTGAAGGACCAAATTTAACTTTCCTCTGTTAGGTTGGCACCTAACAGAATTGAGTGGGGGCAAGAATATGTAAAGTAAAATGAAATAATTATAAAAGAACTGTGAACCTGAAGACAGAAGCTGAAAGAAGACTGTTGAATGGTTCTCCATTTATGAAGTCCACTACAAGGCTGGGGGTTTCCTTCTCCATAATATTAGGCTGTGCTGCAGGGGATGCCATTTGTTTCTGGTAGCTTTGTCACAGAGCTAGACTTCAATAAAAGAAAGGCTCCAGGGCCTTTTGCAGTTACAGCACTTTTCCCCTCTGTTCTCCAACATTTCCTTTTATTCAGGCCAGGAATTCTCTTTGGATAGTCCTTTTGCACATCTTGCCACTGGCTGTAATTAATAACCTGCTTCTAGAAATTCCACTCATTGTTTTTTTTTTTCTTCTTCTGGTTTTTTTTCCCTTTCAGGGGCTGTTCAGGATAATTACTGTCTTTAAAGTTTTATGAATTGCAGTATTTGACATCTTTGATGTAGACTGATTTTTCAGATAACTGCACTTTTTGTTCTAATGCTCAATTTGTCACTGTTACTTACAAGCAAATAAGAGATTTAAAACCCCAAAGATGCAGATGTTCTTTAGCTTTGTTGCCATCTGTTTTCCTGCCTACTGGATTCCAAGACTAACATTTGTTTGTTTTAATGAAGCTACATTTATATAGTGTATAAGATACAATGGAATAGAAAATAGATATGACAGAAAATGTTTAATATAAGTTGGTTTTTAAATCACTTGATCATAGAGCAATATTTTTTCTGATGGCTTTTATTTTCGTGATAAACTTACCTTTAGCTAGAGTGCTTGGAAAACCTGTTGTTTTGTTCAATTACACATAAACTGCAGATCAGAAAACTGAAATTTCCATGGAAGTCTGTCTCCCAAGAGAAGTGTATGATATGACCTTAAATTACTTCACAAAATTTACACTGTGCCATTTAAACAGCATTCTTCCTGAATGTCAGAAGGCTTACAATTACCTATGCTCATTGAAGTGGACATCAGCTATTTGAATTCTTAATGTAAATTGGTCAAAACCTGATTTCTCACTCCAACAAATTGTTTTTTGCAATCAGTTCATTGAAAAGGGATGAAGTTTTAGGATTTCTGTAAATAAGAGTCTGCTTGATTTATTCTAGTCATATAGGATTACTTCCCCATTTATCTGAGTAATTTCTGGTTTTAAATCTTTGTGATATTTTGGGGTAATATTTCCTCAACAAGTGACAGATTGAACAGCCCTCCTTCTAGTTGGCAATTATCTACATTTCTAACTCAGGCGAACACAAGTAACCAAGATTTTACAGACACTTCTTTCCGTTAAAAAGAAGGTATTTCAGGCAGAAGTGTTGGTATTTGTTACAGCTTGTGAGATTACAAAGCAGTAAGTGCTAATTAAAGCTTTATTTATATTCAAAATGAAATATGCAGTCCTAAGTGCCTTCATCTGTCCGGTAACAAAGTTTATAGTAAACACTGCTAATCCAGTGTGCTTAGAAGTGATATTTTGGGAGATAAGATTTCAGATACTCAAGGCTGGTTGGCTGTTACAAGATTAGCCATATTTTTGGAATGAAAGGCTTGCTCATGCTGCCTTCCCCTTCTCTCAGCACTTAAATTTGTCTTGTCTCCTTGTCCAATCTCCCTGAAATATTTAGAGTTCTTTGCCTTCAGACCATATCTCTTGTCAAAAATCATTTCAGTTCATCCAGTTTATTACTTAAACAGGCTTGAGGCAAACCTTTGCTTGGTATAAAGTGAAGTGGTCTTCTTAGGAGTCTATGACTTTGTGTTTAATTCTTATTTCTGTTCACCTGTGCACTAACTGGACTTTGCTTTGTTGATTTTCACTCTTCCTTGCATTTCTTCTAATCCACTGACTACCCAGCCTGTGCATCCTATTGTATTTTTGTCCTGCTCTACGAGCTCACAGCATTTGAGCGCATCAGTGATTCATTCCAGGCTGCTACTATTAAATAATCTATCTGGCAAAGGAGACTGTCGTCTTTCTGTAGCAGCCCAGTCTCAAAAATAATTTGGGGCAGTATGTCCTTTGTGCAGCCTCTTAGAGGCCAATGATCAGGAATGATGACGGTCCAGGGAATCGACACCAGAGTGGGCAGATACAATGCAAAGTCAATGAGTTCATGTCAATGTGGTCTGAAGGAAAAGAGAACAACTGCATGTTCTCCAGCACCTGAGGCCTCAGGATGGGTCAAAGACTGACCTAATATGCACCAAAAAAATAGTATGAGGAAGGAAGGGGTGCCCTTTCTTAAAAAAATAGACATCTACAGACTTTGGTATGATAAATACTACTTGAGACTCCAGGAGCAAAAATATGTGTATACTATTTATAGTTTCTGAGCCTCCTTGGTCTGAGCTAAACTAATTCTATATGTAGATAAAATCACCATGGCCTTTGTCAGTTTCTGCACTATCTCAGTCACTCTCAATGAATCCTGGGCACATTGTAGGAAAGGAAAGGCGCTGTATCAATCAGAGATGATGTATAGAATTGAAGAGTACTATATGGCTACTCATCAAAAAAATTCCCCCAGAGCCCCCCAACCACAAACAAAAACATCCTCCTTTGTAAAATGTGCTTTTTATTTCATTCAGCCATGGTAGTAGGAAGAAGTATGTTGAAAGATATGTCAGCATATTATATATGCAACTGTCTAAATCAGTGAAAGGTCTTTTCAGTCTCTCAATTTCTGTACCATAAATTTGTCACTCTGGCTTCAGAAGGACTTGGTTGCTCTTGGAATGCTGGCTGGTCATTGAATCCCCCTTGCTCCATTATAAACCGTACAGTGTTACTTTGGCAGCATCTGGATATGTAAAACACACCTAGTGAATGTCTTTTCTAATGTCTCTTAAATTCAAATAATGTGGTTAACATCATGTCCCGGCTTGAGAGCAAGCAAATATGGATATATCTTAAATCTAATGGAATCCTATACTTTAAGCACACAGCACTTGCTAAGATTTCTTCCTTTGAGCACAGTAGTTGGTTCACACTGCTCTCTAGGAGCTCCATGGAACTGCTGATACATTCCAAATAAACATTTGTGAAAATGCTGTGGTAGATCACAACGTAGGGTTGGTAAAACACAAGTACATGTCTTCCCGTCTCTTGCAGAAGCTGAATGCCTGTGGTGACAGGAGTAGGAACTAGACAAGGGCCCTTTTTCCATTCCAACCCCATCACTTGCTCCGTGCTTTCTGATCCTAGTCAGGTAGTTAGGGACATCTCATCTCCTGTGACACTGCGCTGCATCCACCAGAAATCAAAGTGGAAACCCTGCAGTGCGAGATTTGCTTAGCTAATCCAAATTGCCAGAGGAAGGAAAAGCTTAACACTCCTTGGTTTTTTAAGATTCTTTGTTGCATCTTTGTAATTGTTTGGTTTTAACTGCATCACAAAGTTTGTTTGCTGTGCATTTCCACACATGCTGAGCTTCTTTTTGCTATTGGCTTCAAACTGCTAATTTTGACACCTTTGTAATAAATCTGTTGCGTAGTTGTAAAGCTTCGGGTGTGGCAGAACCTCAGGAAATCAAAAGAGGAGGCAGCGATTCTTGTAAGATCAGGAGTTCCAAAATATTAACAGGAATCGTTTCCGACTGAGCTAATCTATTTAAAAGTAGCAGGTACATGAAAAGGGAAAGCAGTTAGAGTGTATTACCAGAGAATTCTTGCTCCCTGTGAAGTGATTTCAGCACTTAAAGCTATTTTTCTGAATGCCTGTACTATGCATGATACAGCCCTGAGGGGCCAAATACAATCTGTGGTGATGACATGTAATTTCCACCACCTGGAGTTTCCCACTGGCTGGTTCTATACCTTCAGAGTTGAAAAGTGAATTAACAAAAAAGTGATTTCTCCTAATGAATCTGAAGGGGCTGAATATTTATGGCCAAATTTGTGGTGCTTAAACTTACAGCAGTGATCCCTTAAGCCTCAGAGTTCAAAATGGAAAGAAGTAGTCACCTTCCTGGGCTAATTCAGAACCTTCAACTGGGAGACTACTGCTGGACATAATATTTCTCTTAAGTGTTTGAATTCTTGGTTCTGTAGGTATATCAATGCCCTTACGATTTTCAGGATGAAGAGTTTTGGGGCCTAAACAGATTTGCAGAACCTAAATAGTTCTGCTCTTTGGAACCAGCAGGGTCCTTCATGTGGTCAGTGGAAGAAGTAGATGAGCAAACTCCTAGTCTGGCTTGTTAAAATTTAAATCTTCTAAAATCCACTATCCATACCCCTCAACTGATCCAAGTCAGTAGAAGGACACTTACCCTTCAGAAGGGTAATTCAAATTTCAAGTGAATGTTTATAGATTTTTTTTCTTTCTCCAGTGACTAAAGGAAATCTGGGCAAGCATGCTTATGTTTTGGAAACCCAGAGAAAAATAAATGAAAAAAAAATCCCTGTTTTTGGAGGATAGACTGATATTTCCATAACAATGATTATTAAAATAATATGACTGGTTTTCCATGGAATGCATTTCTCTCTGTACTATGTACACAAAGAAAACAGTGCAATATTTACATTGTAAGCTGCTGATGAATATAGTTTTTCTTTTTTGAGAAATCTATCCAAAACGTTCTGTTCTATTATTTGATTAGTAAAGAATTCTGAAGAACAACTGATTGTGAAAATTAACCTCACAGGGAGCAAGAAATCATGTGATATAGACATGTTTTCACACAGCATTCCAGTTAAAAGCTGGTGAAGGAATTTTGCAATCAAAATATATTTTATATATTAGGAATAATTGTTTTGCAATCAAATTACTTTTATATATTAGCGTATAATTTCGAAATTTGAGTTGGCCACTGTGAGCAGATAAGTGACTACAGAAGGTACTTAGAAAACATCTGTCTTACACTCTCTTAGGAAAATAAAGAAAGATTTTGTTGCTGTGGTAGGAGCAAACTGTGGAATCAGACAGAAGAGGCACAGTCCATACTGTGCTGTTATATGTTAAAGCTGTTATTTGTTTAATATTTAAGTATTTTCATTTTAATTTTCCTAGAATGATATGGGAGGCCAAAGAAGCCTAATAAACAAGTGGACAACTTTTCTGAAAGCCAGGCTTGTGTGCTCCATACCTGGTCCTGAAGGGGCAGACACACATTTCGATGAACTGCGTAAGTTGATTTATTTTTAATGGTCTGTTTTAACATTAGTAATGCCTGCTTTGGTTGGTTTTTTTTCCTCCTCTGGTTGGTAGATGCAGTGTGTCGTGTTCTGATCCTACTCCTCTTCCAAACAGGATTAGTAATACTTCTGACTTTGATCAGAAGTCCCTGATTATAGCTAATACCCATCTGATCAAAATTATGGGATTTTTCTCTTTCCCTCCAAAAGCTGGAAAGTGAAAAACTAGTTCCATATAAACCCAGACTATCTGTATATGAACACGTTCCAGAATATTAGCAAAAATTCACATAACAGAAATTAAAACAAAAATAAAGCTTTGTTATATTTTTACAAATCTCCAAATTGCAAATGGTAAATGCAGAAATAGTCAATGGATGTTTGACTAAAAAAATCCCCAAATATATTTTTCTCACTGCAGAAGACATATTCTTACTTTCTACAAGAGATGAGAGGAACCCACTTGTATATGGAGTCTTCACTACAACAAGGTATGTGTTAAGATCAAGCTTGCCTCTGGAAACAAATGCTGAAGATCTTACTCAGGACTTCTATACTTTCATATATACTCATATTCTTCTAGACTAGATCCTGATTGCTGAGCGTAGTTAGGAACTGCTGGAATATGGCATCCAATGTCGAGGCTATAGTCATTAAGGACAATATTTTTCAGAACTGGAAATAATAAATTATGTTCCTAAACCTTAGTGTGCCTAACTTTTGAGCATGATTGTAAAAAGTAATGAAAATGTAACAATCAAAAGCATGCTGGGTTATTTCAACCTCATCCAGCTGAATTTATAAGTTTGCTATTTTAGACAACTTACTGTTGTGAAACCTCATTTCTGTAAGCAACAACTTGACATCTGCTGTTTCTTAGTATCAAAACTACTCTCTAAACTGATAGTTCAGTGATTTTATAGACCAGAGTTTAAGAAAGAATAATGCAACTTTATCCCAAGAGGATGCACTAATTAATTAATGACCTTTCAGTAGCAATAGTGAGGTACTCTCTCTAGAATTTTCAGAAAGAAATGAATCATTCTTCCTTTTGTCTCCAGAATCTTAGAATTAAGTGTAAATAATGACTAACCAAATGATGACCAGTATGAGTACAATGAAGAATTGCCAAGACACTCCTTAATTCAGAAGCAGTCACCACAGTAGCTCCCTAGAATATATAACCACAGAAAATATTTAGAATTGAAGTAAATATTGCACAAAAAATGAAATGGTTTGTGAAGTAACTAAAGTACATGCCACTCAGCAACCTGGCATGGTGTTCTTTGGAAAACTGAAACGTTTTGGATTTTTTTAGAAAAATACATTAAAAAAGGAAAAATGCATAAAAAAGTAAATAATTGTTTATATTTAAATATTGTTATTTTGTCTTTCCAATGCAACTTGTAATTCTCAGGGTCCTCACCTATATCACTAATATATGGGCTTCCAGATAATGAACACAATGTAAATGAATGTCCTTCATTTGGATAAAATTCTAATCTAAGATATGAACACAATGTAAATGTGTTCCTATCTTTCAGATATGAACACAATGTAAATGAATGTCCTTCATTTGGATAAAATTCTAATCTAAAGAGCTAGTAAAGGATAGCTGGAAACTGTCAGCCACTAGAAAAAATGACACTCTGTCAAGCGGTCCCAAAGGCCAATCCAGTTTTCAACAGAGCAAAGCTTAAAACTGTAACAGCAGTGCCATTAAATATCTGTAGTTATCAGATCTGTACACATCATTGTTTAGCAGCATTCTATCAACCACCAGGTGTAGGATTGATCTGTAATTGGTTAATTGCCTGGCAGAGGCACCGAGGGCGCATTTGCAATGTGCAAGCAATGCATCATCAGCGCATCTTGTGTTGCAGCTCGGTGTTCAAGGGCTCTGCAGTGTGTGTGTACAGCATGGCCGAGATCAGGGCCGTGTTCAATGGCCCCTACGCCCACAAGGAGAGTGCGGATCACCGCTGGGTGCAGTACGAAGGGCGCATCCCCTACCCCAGGCCTGGCACCGTAAGTGTCTCCTTAATTACGGACCTCTATTTTTACTCAAAAACAATCATGCTTCTCACCCCTCCCCGGGCTGGTAATTTATATTTTCCATTCAGGATGTTTCAAATTATCCTCTCAACTCTTCCCCTTCTGTTGACAGATCAGACTTCTACCTACCCTGTAGGTATATAAATATACATTTTTCCATGTCTCTGAGATAGCATTGTGTCCAGACTGTTTCCTGATTGTCTCTCATATTGTGGTCTCCTACTGTACAGCTGTATTTTCTCTCTGTTGGGATCACCTCTAAGACAACAATACTTCATAAAAAGCCAAAGGCATTTCTTTGTGAAGTGTTAAGTTATCGTGAGACATTTTATTTATATTTTTGTTATCTTCGTGTCTGTTAAAATCACTGAGATACTGTCATTGCTTTTGTTCTGTGTATTTGTGCATGTGTTGTGTTTTGAAGTAAAATAAAGAGGTTATTGCTGGTGATTTTATGTGATAAAAAATAAGTAACAGGAAGAAAAGAGAAATTCGGTATCTGGAAATACTTCAATCCCAATCTCGTAGACTTCAGTCATAGCTGGCCAAAACGAGGAGGAAAACTTTGAAAAAGTTATTAAAGATTTGTTTTCCTACTTTCGTCACAGAATTAAATTTGGAAAAACATAGACTGACATTACAGGTGAGGAAGAAATACTATTTTCAAAAAATATGTCAACTTTAAAAATCATCACAACTTGGAGAAGCTCTTTTTGCGTAGAATGCAAAAGAGCAACAATTTTATCCAGAATAGCTTTACATTCTCTTGGTCAGGTATTTAATCAACAGGTATTAGGCAGCCAGACGTGAGCTGTCAACGTTGGACATGGCCTAGCAGCCATCTGGCCATTTCTGCACTATTTCTCTGACCTCAGACTGGAGTAACCTTTACCTCAAGCCACATTATCTAGTTCATTTAGTTCATAATTTCCTTGTGTCTCTCTGTTTTCTTCTTCATCCTTCCACTGGACTCAGCTGTGTGATCTGATGTTTGTTGCATGTCCTGGTCCCAGGGCTCGGCAGGTCAGGCCCCAAGTGTGGATTCTCTTCTCTCGGCTGAGGATAAACCTCAGAGCAGCTTTGTCTCTAAAGACCAGGACAGCTCAGGGACTGAATTGGCCTGCCCAGGATCTGCCCTGATGGAGCAAATTGCAACTTATTTGGACAATTCAGGCATTGCAGGCTTAGCAATCTATTATGCAAAATACGTAGTGCCCCCTAAAAGAAGATTAAATGTAATTTTTTTTTTTTTTAATTATGTGCAACTCCCCAGCTCGTTAAGAAGTTCAGATGAATTTAATTTTAACTACAAAAATGGTGCCAGCGGGAACAATAGCTGGTCCCATGGCATCTAAAGAGATTAAAATAACTCTCTTGAAAAAGTCAGAGTCCCCCATAAGGATGAACACTCTACACAGATAGACGGGTCATAAGCTCATTGCATTTTTGAGTGTATTAGCCATCACATGGTTGAGCTGGGATTCACAAGGAAGGAAACATGCCATGCTGAAGCATGTCAGTGCTGATCTCTATCACTGATGTGAATATCCATGGTTGCAAGTATTGTAAAAGTTGGAAAGTTTAAAGATAAACAAATGTTTTCCATAAGCCAACCCTTAGCTCTCCAACTGCTTCCTTTAAGCACCTGATAACAGCTGTGAAAAATAGTATCTTAAAAGTCCTCTGAACCTCTGTAGTGAGTGGATTTCTGTAGGAGTTTGTCTGATCAAGGATTGAGAAGGGAATTGGATTTACTAAAGAAAGTCGTCAGAAGAAAGGTATCTATAATATTTGCTATATAGATTACGTAAATGTATTACTGCTTATCTTTTTATCTTGTTCTCTTAGTGAGCTGGACTGCAAAATACTTCAGGGTCTGCTTTTAATGTATCCAAATAAGTAGATCCATGCCATGTTCTTGTCTAGTGTTGGGCAATGCCAAACTTGGATATAAACTGATTTAGGGTGGGATCTGGAAAAGCAGTGCCGTGCTAAAAGGCAAGGAAAAGTAGCAGCATGAGCCTTGAAGAACACTGTAGAGTGAATGCTGAAATGCTCTTCCTTAAAGATTAATTTCATCATTTTTTGCCAGCTGTGAGGTGGTTCAGGAACGCTTAGAACAAAGCCAAAGAGGGATAATCCACCCTTTTAAAAGTTAGTAGAACATTTTTGAAATTTAAGCTCTTCCTAAGTGTTGCCTACAGTTGGCATAAGCAGCACTTCTCTGAATCTATATTTCCTTTATTTTAAGTTACTGGTAATGTCTAAAAGCAGCTATTCTAGGAAATGCATTTCTTTTGGTGGTTGGCTTTGAGAGAGGCATTGACTTCCTTTCAGCATTTATACAGAAGCAGGAGACTGCATACCCTAATTTAACTTTCTGCTCTGCTGCCTTTATCTCCTAAGTAAATAAAGCTGCTCACTATAGAGACTGTGACTACTTTGATTTTGAAATTTTGACAAAATGCTTCCTGTGGCAATTTGTGTGTGAGATAAACTCCCAACACAACCATGATATCATGCCTTGGCAATGCTGAGTGGGGAGCAGGCAGCAGGAGCCCCTGCCTGCTCATGTCCCTGAGCTGTGGCAGGCTCTGCCTGCCCTCTGCTGTCATCAAAACTCCTCTGGACATGGTGACAGGGGACCTCTGGCACACTCCACACCACTGACAGTGCAGAAAATACAGCTCTTCAACTTTTCTCAGTGGTATTCAAGTGCAAGTGGAAATAATGGGAATTAAACAGAAGCAAGACTTCAAATCTATATCCATTTGGAAGCTGAAAATAAAAAGAGGCAGAAAAAAAGCATGAAGCAGGCAGCCCCGATAAAAAGGGTGCGTTGAAAACCAAGGGAGCTTTTGCTCTGTCTGCTTTAGCTGTTTGAAAATTAGACTTGCATATCTGCAGCTGTCCCCAGATTACAAATCCAGTTTTCTTCCGGTCTCTTAGGGTTTCACTCAGGAAATTGTCCATTAATAAAGAAACCATGGAGAACTTTCTTTAAAGTGTGTTCTGCATTCTAAAGCAGAGTTTTCATAATGCCCTCCCAGTTATCACAGAAGGCATTTGAACAAGATTTTCAGTGAATTAGGAGGAAAAAACCTTTTCTAGTTTGTTTATTGAGCTGTAACCATTGCAGTATCACAGCAACTCATAGTGCCCACTTGGAAATTCTGATGGGATACACAGGAGTCATCCTCATTTCATTGATGGCAAGTAAATGCCATTAAGGTCAGATTTTTAGATGAATGTCAGTGTTTAAAGATGCACATTAACACTCAGTCTGATCTACTGCAGAACACAGGACTGTTAAATGCTATCCTAGGCAACGGCAAATGTTTTTGATGGGTCTAGATATCTTACTGATTTGTTTTGTCGAAAGATCAAAACAAAGCTCTGAATGAGCAAAGTAAGAATCTGGCAGTCTGAGTCACTTAGCTACAAGAAGAAACAACCCAGCATATTACTCTGGTCCATTTGAAGAGTTTAATGTCTCACCTCTTTTTACTCCAAATCTGAATACAGTCCTTGGCTCTTGAATTCTTTATGTTTCCTTTTGATTAAACAAGTTCCCTTACAACCCCTGTGATCCTCTTGTAATCATGGAATCTTAGAATCATAGAATCGATTGAGTTGGAAGAGACCCATCTGGATCACTGAGTCCAGCTCCTTTCCCTATGCAGGACACCCAAGAGTCATACCATGTGCCTGAGAGCATTGTCCCAAAGCTTGTTGAACTCTGTCAGGTTTGGTGCTGTGAGCACTTCCCTGGCGACCCTGTTCCAGTGCCTGACCACCCTCTGGGTGAAGAACCATTTTCTGATATCCAGCCTAAACCTCTCCCGACTCAGCTTCATGCTTCTTCATCTTTTTCTCTCTCAGTTGCTTTCTCTCCCTTTCTTCAGTGAAACCACTTCCTTCTTGGCTGTGCCACAGAGAAATACTGCCTGCCAAAAAGCCTCCCCTGTCCTCCCTTCTGGTTAGCTGTGCTGCTTTAATAAGCTTGTTTATAAAACATAGAGGGTTGCACAGGTTTCCCTTGTTATTTTTAGACTTATCTTCCCCTTTCACCTATCTTTTATGGGACAGACTGCATTCTTTGCTTCTCCAGTTCCTCTCTCCTTTGATCTCCCTACTGTAAAATGGGGCTGCTTAATTAAGTGAAATGTTTCATTTCATGGGTTTATTTTCCTCAGAAAGCCTCCTACACCTCCCGTTACTTACCAGCCTGTTTTCCCCGACATGAATTACCTTCCAGTTCATAACAGCCTTTCGAAATGCTGCAAACCCTGTCACCTTTCCTGATAGCAGAGGTCAGCAGAGAATTACAAAGTGCCACCTGCAAAGTCAAGTTCACTCACCCAGCTGGTCTCAGCTCAGTTAGCCTCAGATTAATGCTCAATTTTCTCAGCTTTTTTTATCAACAGCACAGGTGTGTTACATGGAAAAGCAGCACAAAGTGCTCAAGACAAAAACAAGGACAAGAACAAATCTTGCATAACCAGTAGGATACAAACCCTTAAAAAAATAGTAGGGGATTTAATTTTTTTGTTTTGTTTGTGCTTTTTGTTACAGCGGTAGAGTAAGTTCTATTCAGTTTAAAATTTGCACTGTTTGTTTGTCTCCTACAAACCTGACTTGTTCCCTTGCTCCTGCCTTCTTCCAGGCTCACTGAGTAGCTGCAAGGTTCCTAAGTCTCCTTCTTGAGTGTTCATTCCTTCTGACGCTACTCACTCATCTTGCAGAGAAGCATTAAGGGTTTTTGCAGGCATGTCAAAATACAAAATGCATTGTGCAGCTCTGATCAGACTACAGAGAAGAAGCCACACAGTGTTTAGGCTTCCCAGGAACCCAAGTTTCACCTTCAGAATGGCTTACAATTGAACCTGCAATGGCATGTAAGTGCCTATGCCCTGAGAGTCATCTCTCAGCTGTCATCTAATCCACAGAAGGTCATAAATCTATGGGTACCCCATTTTTAAAGTACTTCTGGCATCTAAAGTACATCTTGGCAGCTCACACCAGTGCTCAGTGGTGGATCTTAATCCCTCAGGATGCAGCCTTTGCATTTCCTTGATAAACTCAATGCTGAAGTTCAATGCTGTTGGCTGTGTTGGAGGTCCCCATTTAGCACAGAAGTGAGAGGTTGAAGGTAGTTCCTCTGTTTTTCTGTAGTTTTGCATGATGGATCACTGATAAAGGAACTTAGAGCCTGGAAGACTTTACACTTACTAATTTTGGCTGAGATGACAGATAATTAACCTATGAAAAGTAAAACTCCTTCAACAGGAAGGAGCAAGGAGTTCCCCGGATGAGGGACAGAAGCTCAGACTAAGACATCTAATTCCCTGATATGGGAGAGGTTCAAGAAATATTTCACTTTTTCATGTTTCATACAGGATACTTCCAGTGCTCACAAGAGTGACTTACTGGCATGGTTCTCAGTTCTCCTTGTGAAATGCATAAAAATTCCCGGCCTGGACATTATCAAAGCAAGCAGATGCCTACTGCACTCAGTATGATCAATCTACCCTGCCCTGTGGGTGCTTGAGTCTCAGTGTTAAGTGGCTCTAAGGATACATGTGACAAGACACTTTTAAACTGGGATTTTCAACACACTTGTAATAGAAACCTTCTTGAAGTTCCCAGGGAACAACATTTTCTTTTTAGTTTGTCAATAGGCATCAGCCCTGCTGAGCTACAGATGCATCATTAATGAATAGGATATGTGTTTACATACCTTATAGCTAAATTCCCAAATAACTGCCACAATTTTAATAGGTGTTAGATCCAGCAGCTCCTACTGAGTTCACTGGATAGCGTGAAGCACTATCCATTTTGGCAAATTGGAGGTTTATTTAGGAGCCCAACTTCTGGCACCAGCTTTTGAAAATCTTGGCCGCAGTTCCCACATAATGTTAACACAGTCACACTGTATGTCTCAGCATTGTGTGAGACCCACACATCCACCACTCTCCTAAGCTGCAAATTTAATAAGACAAGCAAAAACAGGAGAAAAGCTTACATATGCGTGGTGGTGTTAATTTAGTGTGTATTTGCTTTTATTTGAGAATGATTAGCCTTAACTTACCACCTTGTGACCACAAGGATACAAATAACAGGTGAGGGAATAGAAGGTATCTTTGTAGATCACTTGGGATTAGGACTTAGTCCAGAGTGATTATTGTCAAACTGAGCTCACACAGAAGGAATTTCAATAAATTTAAGTAACTATTGATTCTTCAAAAGACTTGTGCCACAGTTTATAGAGCAGTTGAATAGAGATGCCCTTAGTACTTTCAACTCTGTTTCTGTTGGGTTTTGGGGAAGGGGGGAGTTGTTTGTTTGTTTGTTTGGGTGGTTGTTTTGTTTTATCTTTCATTTCTTGACACATATATTTTTATCAAGTTATCATTCCTGGCAATAAAGGCCTAAGCAACCTCAGAAGAATAGATTATATGGTGAACAAGCTTCTTGCAAAATTCATATGTAGTGGTACTAACTTGACTGATTTAATGTGATTAGTTTTGTTTGATATGAGCTATCTAGAAGAAAATCTGACCTGGCTTTTTAGGATTCTCTATCAGAAGGAGAAATATAGGCACCCCCTTTGTGCCGTTCACGTGCAGCCAAGATAAAAATCCAGGTCAGGTGAGGTGAATCCCACACTACAGCAAAAGCTGAAGGTGCTGAGAGAGCACAGTGATAGTGTTATGAGAACTTTCATGAAACTAGATTCTCTCACAGTCTACATGAAACAACTCAGCCAACCTATCCCATGACATTTGATATAAAAGCCAGTATCTTATTGTCCCCAGTGGGAGATGTCACATATCTGAGACAGCATCTGGTGCTGATGATGTGAACAAATGAACTATGACCTGGGCAGAGAGCACTGGTATCACTATCATGAGACCTGCAACAGGATGTGCACTCACATTTTCAGACATGAAAGGTTGTTTCACTTGCCCACTTGACCATCCTACATCCTACTGATTGCTAGGAAAGGAAGCACAAGGCTACAGAATTGTTCTGCAGTGATGGGCGGACACAACTTTAAACAACTGCCTGAGAACTTTGCCAAAGGGTGGCCAAAATGACTTTCTCATTCCCCTGCTCCATCCATCATGCCACAGTGAGCAATGCCTCTGGAAATAACTCCCTTGGCCAAACATAACAGGGTCACACCTGCCCAGCTGCTCTTGGTGGTCATGCTGTCTTAGGATAGGCTCCAAAGCCCAACGAAATAACTGGAAAAGGCCCTGTTGACTCAAGCAGATCTCTGGATCAAACCCTTAGTCCTTGTTTCTACTAAATTAACTGTGCAAGCTGGTAAAAGATTTCCATGTATCATACATGGTAGAGTTTGGGCTTTTGGGATTGCTGTAGCAGCTCTATATTTCCATATTGTCAGAAATTTTATCCTAGTGGTTTTTAGTGAGTGCTGTCACTGCTCTCACCTTCCTCTGTTGATGCATTTTTGGCAAAAAATCTAGGAGATCATTAAGGCCTAAGGGCCTACTCCCATTTTTCACACAGAAATTGGCTTCTGGAATTGAGTTGTTAATAGGTGAGCAATCAGCAGATTTCCATTAGATGCAGAGAGTGACTCTGAGTAGTGAGTGAGAACATGAACCACAGAAAAGGGACATACAGGGGAAAATCAACCTCTAGTCCACCGTGAGGAGTAAGAGAGTTATTGCATGGTTGGAAAGTCAAAGAAGCGAATTTGTTTCTCCTCCTGTATAGAATAAATTAATGCAAGACTTTGATCCAAAGACAATTAAAGTTATTGCATGTTTCTCTCTATTTATCCCAACAAACTTTTGTTCAACACCTCTAAAGGTAAACATTTTCTTTTTATCCCAAAGTCTAATTTTTGTCCAAAAGTCATGTTTCTTTGTGAAATTATTCTACTGATATTGTTATCTTCAAAAGCCAAGCTGGCTACAGCCAACTCAAGGACATAACCTTGCAAAAACTTCAATTTGTAAAAGCACAGCAGAAAACAGAATGCGGGAGATTATAGCCAGCAAGCCAGAGGGGGAAGTTCTTACAGGACTGCTGGCAAAAACCCCCTAGGCATAGCTCACTGCAATATGTGTTTCCAGTGGGACTGTTTTTTTCAGTAGGACTTGCCTTTTTTTCTTTCTTTCTTGTATTTGACTGTATCTTCAGGGAATGTCTTTTGAGTGGTTATCACAGGACAATATGACCCTTTCTTTTTCCTTTTCTGTTCTTTCACAGCCATAAATGGAATCATACAGTGAAACAAAAATGACTATGTGATGGAATTTATCTTAATTCAAATTGGCACAGATTTACTGTCCATGGGGAAATTGTCAAAAGCTATTAGGTGATCCAGGGACTTAAGACATTTTTTCAGTTTCAATTCCTTTATGAAGATGGGGACACACAGGATTAACTCACAGATTGAAACAACACTAAGCAAGTGGACACTTGTACAAAGTCTGTTAGGTCTCTAGATAGCCATAAAATTCAGTTGGAGCAAGGAATGGAAATAGGCTGCAGACTCCTAAATTACTGGGGCTACAACCCTGTTAACTAAAACCAGAGGTCAGGTTCAGGTGCAGGCCCACAGTCAGTCTGTTGTTTAATGTTAAGATGTGCTTTGCCGTAGTTGAGGCATGCTCCAAGTGGCACATTCCCTGTGGCAGTGTTTGGGGTCTAAGGCAGAGCAGGACCTGACCCCAACAGACATTTCAGATGTGGCCATAGATGTGGATGTATAACATCAGCTGGTCTGTGCTTCACTGGCCTGTTTTGGTTATGAATATACAGGTAGTCTTGGATACTTTTAAGAAACTTTTCCTCAGCCAGAAATTTGTGTTTATTTGCTACTCTACCTTACATAGTGGAACGAATCCGAACCACAAGCCCTAAACTGGCACCATAGATTCAGCACATGTCAAACTGGATAGTTGGGAATGTGAGCTAAAATCTTCTCTGTCAAAAATTGCCATGAAGGAGGACTGTAGAGCAACTTCACCACAAAACTTTCTCTTGATAAAGCACAGGAATTACCTGATCACGTCTTTCTTCACAGGCTGTGTTAGGGCTCCACCTGGCAGTAAATACAGGAATTACTTCATTAAAAACAGTACTAAAAAAAGAAGCAATCAACAGTTTATATGTGAAAGTTTGTCACCAAGTGGAACAGTGTGTCCAGTTTGTCTTGTCCAGGATTTATAGTGCCCCAGTAACACATCTAGATGCCTCCAGATTCAAAACAGAATTTTTCTTAGACTGTGATTAGACACTATTTGTACAAGAAGGGATAGAAAAGAGATGCAAACAGCGGTGGGACGGAAACCAGAGATAGGTGACCATGAGAGATCATGAGTCACAAACGTGAAACACATTGCAGATATGTACTTGTGCTTACCCCAAAAGGCACAGAAGGGAAAAATCTGATGGAGGTTGAAGAAGTACATTTGTGGGTGGTCTTCAGGCAAGATGTGTGAGAACCAACTTTGTGTAAGCCAAAGGAACAGCAGGAGTGACCAGTTTGTCAGTATGGGTCTAATAGCAGTGGGCATGAACCCCAGCATGGGCAAGTGTCTGAAGGACCAAATGCTTTAGCAGCTGTCTGGACCAGAAGAGGATAAGACTGTACTGTTCGAAATAGAGAGAAGGATGCTGCAGCAGCTGAGCCGTGGGCTTGGTCAAGAGTGTCAGCTCTGTGAATGGAAAAGAAAGTAAATTTTGAGAAATAATGAGCCACAGGGATTGTCTTGGCATCTGGAGAATACAGGGGGTTTTTTGGGTTTTTTTTGTTTGTTTGCTTGTTTGGGTTTTTTGTTTGGGTTTTTTTTTTTTTTGTTTTGTTTTTGTTTTTGGGTTTTTTTTTCAGAAAAGAATAAACGGGAGGTGTAGGATGCACCATTTGAAATCAAAATGAATTGATTTCAGGCCATATAAAGGGAAAAGTTATGACCTCTGATTTCACGCCGTATACAGGCAGAAAGAGCCTCGGAAAAAGGAACAGAATTACTAAAAGCAGAACCTTGAGGTGCGGCATTGGAGTGCTGAGCTCCTCCCGCAGCAGCCACGGGAGGGCAGCCCAGGCTTGCTGTTGGCAGCCCTGCCCTGGTACCTGCTCAGCTTCGGGCAGCCTGCAGCAAATTTAACCTCTGCTGCTACATGTACCCACAAGTGAGAGTTGCAGAGCATGACACGTCTCCTTCCCTCCCATCTCACTCTCCTTTTCTGTGTAAAATACTAGTATTTGGTGATATTTTGCCTGTGAGTGGGGCAGGGAATGAGGAGGTGGAATTCTCTGCACCCATGCTGAGCCCATCATGAGAATTTCTCTGGTTTTAAAGCAATTCTTTCAAAAAATGAAGTCTTGGTGACCAAGTGATGCTTTGGGATGAGAAAACTCATGGAAAAATCTTGATTTCTACTTGTACTTCTTTCCTAAAACTCCTCTCATCTTCTTGTCTTTCTCATTCAGTGTCCGAGCAAAACCTATGATCCGCTCATCAAGTCCACCAGAGATTTTCCTGATGAAGTAATTAGCTTCATTAGACGGCACCCACTGATGTACAAGTCGGTTTACCCAGTGACAGGAGCTCCGGTGTTCACTCGGATCAACGTGGACTATCGCCTCACTCAGATTGTGGTGGACCACGTCATGGCAGAGGATGGGCAATATGATGTTATTTTCCTAGGAACAGGTATGAGAGAGAACTTTCACTGTCATGCTGCACAAGCCACATCCGTTTAGAACACCTTTAGTCCAGTAGGTCCTAAATAAATCTCAATAAACCTCTAGATTAACATTTTTTTCCTATGTGTACAGCTTCAGGAAGCATATAGGTGCTCCTGGTTCTGGTCCAGGTCTTCATGCAAGTGCTAAAATTAAATTAATTTGTTAGTTCAAGATAATACTACTGTTGGGATTTTGATGCCTCCTGATGCCTAGGTGATACACCATTTAGGGGCCAGAGTACCTGGACTTTCTTACCCTCCAAGTACTGCTCAGTACCCATCTTTACATTACATGGTAATCTGGCTTTCTGCTGAAAGCACATCAATAAAACTATTAAAATAAAAAAAAAAAAAAAAAACAAAGCTTCAAGGAGTACTTCCTATTATTGGTAGTGACATGGTGCTTCATCATTTTATCTCATGCGACACTGCACAGTTAAGAAGTATTTCAAATTGAGCCTAAGGCAACAATTCCAACTCAACTAATTTTAAAGATATAAATTAGCAACATGATAGCTCCAAATGTGACAACCAGGATTGAACAGAGAGAGGTTAAGCTGCTCTGTCAGGGTAAAAATTGCTTTGCAATTTTTCTATGGATAATTGTGTATCTATTTACATTTTTATAACAGATAAATGCCTTAAGGAAAAGATCTTGTTTTAGCGTAGTAATTAAATTTAGAATCACTGGATGAATCACCCAACAGCAAGGTATGCTAAGGAATATTGAAATACCTATTTGCAACATTTCTGAAGTAATAATCTACCACATTACTCCACTGATGGTTTTGTTCTTATTCCATAATTCAACATTCTCTCACTCTCATTCTGTGTAGGTCTTATAAAGCACTTTTCAGTGGTAGATCTGAGTAAGGAGATCATTGCTGTTATCCCCATCTCAGAGAGGGTAAAACTAAGGTACATGGAGGTGACACGGTTTATCCAAGGGGATGAGCTACTTCCACGAGCTTCAGAGAAATTAAGGTTTGCTTTTGAAACCTAGTGCTGTTGGGTTGCACAGCATTTCATCTGGCCTATGAGCAAATTTTGTGTCACATAGCACAATTTGATATGTGTGGATATTCAGAAGTAATCTGGGGAAAGGAGTGAATTGTTAGAGAGCATCATCTCTTATAAAAAGTGTGGATTGTCTCAGCCTTGAAGAGTTTTCTGTATTACCCCACACATGGGTCTAGAGATAGCCTCTCTCTTGGACCATTTATATCTTTCAGCAAAATCCATTTCACAGCTCTTACCTTCCAAAAAGGACAATGTCACAGACCCTCTGTGATCCCAAGTTCTCTCCCAAGTCAGAGAAAAAAGCACAGTTTCATAAAAAAAGACCATTAAAATGCTGTTTTCTCCCCTGCTGGCTGAGAAGGCTGGAAATGAGCTTTAGCCATGATGATGGAAAACACTTCTTACTTTCTAAGGGCAATATTTAATACAGTCAACAAAGGAAAAGGAACCCATTCCCAAACTGTGTAATGCCTAGGATTTGGGAGTGCTCACTAGAACTTACTTTTTTCTCTTAAGAATGAGAAAGAGTAATTTGAAATTCAGCTAAGAAGATGAGTTCACTTGTGACAATGTACAAAATGTTCTTTTAGTTACTGCAGAGTTTTCTTTCAGTTGTTTGTTGTCCTCCATTTTAAAATTTTTCATAGAAATAAAATTATATTGAGAGACCAGCAACTTGAATACTCCCAGGTTAACTGTTCCTAGCCGGCAATAAGGCAAACTCTTCAAGTGTAAAATAGTCAGGTTTAGAGGTGTCAAGGCCAGCAAGCATCCTGCAGTCACTAGATGGCACTCCATGATATGCAGACATTTATTTTTCTGCAATGTCTTCCTTAGAAGTGAGTTTTCTTTTCCGTAAGTGCATGGTTTTGTTTTAATTTGTCCTCTAAACTCATTGTAAGGAAAAAAACGAACTAAAAGATAAAAGTTCAATTATATAGAGAGACTGAATATGGATATAACAAATAACCAAGGAGATTTTGAGCAGCAGATCAGTAGCTTATTATATGTTTGAATGTGCACAACCGACTTGTACATGTGCAGGCTTTGGCAATTATGTCAAAGAAACTCTGAGAAAAAGCTCTAATACATAAGGAAAATTAATAATTTGGCTTTGATTAGTAATATGAGCTTCAGCAGTCTGGGAAAAGAAGAATGAAAATCTCATTCTTTCCCTTTTAATGTATTATTTTTCATTATTTCAATACTATGCATAAAACTTAGGACTAAGCTGCACTGTGTCATTTCCACATCCCAGCACCCAGCCCACTTCTCCTGAGCAATTTCTGGGCTCTTTTAAGGCCATTCAAGGTTCACTAATGTGTAGTGGTCTGACTTGAAATGAGCAGCTATTTTTTTTCACCAATCAGGAATTCAGGTTAAAATTGATGAATAGATTTAAGTCTTAAAAATTCTCTAGATGATTGCAAATAGTAATGATTAAACTAAGATTTTGATGCTGAATGGAGGTTGTTTCCAAAAATTTCCTTAAATGAAAAAATAAATTTAAAAAGTGCATTGCTTAACTCCTTGCATTAAAATGAAGCTTACTTTTGATTAACGAGCTATACTGGAAGCAGATTAATTTTATAAAAAAGAGGAAATAATTTTCTGCCAATTTAGTCCCCTGAGTTGGCTGTCTTTGGGGTCAGATGGGCCCCAGTTCTGGCTCAGGGAAATGTGCAGAAAGTCATAGCTGGCAGCATGGACGTGCTTGTCTGTGTTTGTGTGTTTGTGCAGCAGCAGAGTTGGACCATCCCTGCCAGGAGCAGCCTACAGCCGCCTTGGCTCAGCCATACAGTAAAACCAAAAATGCACTGTATGGAGAGAGCTCTGCAGGCAGCAGTGCATGCAGTGGGGACAGAGATGTGGTTGGAAAGCAATGTCCCTGATGGATTAACTTCATCTGCAGGGCAGGGGATGGGGTGGCCCATACATATTGAAACATACCTGTGGGTTTTACATGATGCACATTTGTTTCAGACGTAGGCACAGTCCTGAAGGTTGTGAGCATCACAAAGGAGAAGTGGACTAAGGAGGAGGTGGTCCTGGAAGAGCTGCAGATATTCAAGGTAAGCATTAATAGCCGCAACATCAATTAAATATTATTCAGGGGACTTCATGGCCCAAACTAGCTTTTTCTGTCTGGTTGTTTGTTTACTGGAACTAGTTCAAGTTTCCAGAGGGACACTGTGTAAATTTTTAAATGCCTTGGTATTCTTTGGGCAAGTCAATTGAAAAATGTCCAAAACCAAACAGACCGTGATTTTTCAAACCTGTAGAAAATCTCATTTATCCTGCTTTGTTCTAGTTTGAAATCTTATTATGAGCCCACATTTTTTATTATTTATACATATTAAAATAGTAGTATTGTAATTTTAATGTAAAATTTTCTATGGCCCAGTTGGCATTGGGAGTATTCTAGGTACAATTATATGTTTTAAAAAACAATCACACAAAATTCCATGGGAACAGAGAAATGCTTTAAAATAACAACATTAGGAAGTGAAAACATAACGAAAATAAAAAAGAAGTTAGTTTTGATTATCAGTGTGCTTTAATTTATTGGTGAAGGCTGACTCAGTATTTTTGACCATTTTGATTTGGTTATTCTGTAACTGGAACCCTGCTAACACCAGTGACTTCTTCATAAATACAGCTTGTAAAAAGCCCAAGATTCTTTTTGTTGCACAGGCACAATTTCTGATTAACTTCAGTGCTGGTGAGGGAGCTGACATCAACATACTTTTACATCAGAAAAATGGAAACCTTTGTCTTCCCTACTGATTTTCTTTTCCATTTATTAGTTTCTTCTTACTGCTTTGCATTCTCACTTTGCTTTCTTCTCATGCTGCATAGCTCTTCTTCAGTTTTCACTTTGCTTTTCCATCAAAATTTGTCTGCATCCCATAGCATTTTGATTACTTTCTCACACAGCCTCTCTCCTATGTGCTATACAGCCCAAATTGTTGTTCATACCAAATAAATGAATTTGGGACTTTTCCAAGTGTAAGCACAGGATCATTAACAATTATTTCAAAGAGTTCATTTCTCCATATGCCTTTTGATATGTCATGTGTATGATGAAACTTTGATTTAAAGGATCTCTATGTCTTCTTCCCACTGCCTTGGACACCAATTATAAATATCACTCAGAAAATACCAAGATTACTCAGTGGCCTGCCAAATAATGAGCAGTTCCAGTATGTGCACCAATTTGCTGCATTCTTAAAACATAGCGTCAAGGAAAAATGTGCCATATCATATTTAAAACAAAAAAGAGGTCATTTTTTTTCTACTCAGCAGACATTCCTTCACATTTTTATTGGTAACATTTATAACTACTACCTCTATGTTTTTGAATCCAGAAAACTGAAGGGGGTAATGGCTGAAAAAACATGCCTTATTTCCTCAAACTGCATTAATATTAAACAATAGGCTTAGATTAATCCTCTGTAGGGTGATAGATAATACCCTGAGCTTTGTGCTGTTCTTACATCAGTCACGGGCAAAAATTTCACTGTCTCTCATAGCCATGAAATACATCCTGGTTCAGAGGATCTGCCTATGTATCCCTTAAATGGCAACTAAGCCTTTCAAATAGTGCTTAATATGAACTGAAGTTGATGTGAAGGCTCATTGCCCAGGATGGGGTAGATAGCAAACTCTGAGAATTAAAGTTAATTCCCTCCTTACAGCTGGGGAAATTTATGGGAGTTCTTTGTGGAAGCATGAATTTTGTGATTTTCTGTTGTGGCTTTTTTTGGTTTTTTTGTTGTTTTTTTTTTTTTTTTCATATTTGTTTAAACCAAGCAAATGAACCTGTAATTTTATTTGCTTATTGTGTGTTAAGTTCTGCTCTCTTTTTTAATAAGAGCAGGGAATTTGTAAACTAATACACCTCACTAATTTATTTTTCAGCATCCTTCATTTATCTCAACCATGGAGATTTCTCAGAAGCAGGTAATCATAAACTTGTTTAATTACTGGAGGATATGGGGTACACAGCACCTATTTTCAAATGACGCCTGTTGCTTAGTGGCCAAGCTTTCCGTGGATGGCTCTTAAAATGTAACTGGAAGGAAGGAGATGTGTTTGAAATTGTTTGCCTGCCTAATTCCTGTCTGCTTAGAAACAGTAATTTGTGTACCCAGGCTGGTAATTATTCAGGGAAACAAACCTTTAGTCATATGGTAGTGGGATTTGTAAGTGAAGCCAATGCACATTCTTTTTCTGGCCTCCAGAAATACTTGTCTCTTTACAATCTAGTAATAAATTATTATTACTATTATTGTTTTTATTTTTACTAGTAGTCAGGAGAGATCAGGGCCTCACTGTGCTAAAAGTTGTGTGCACACAACGAGTTCCCCTCCTCTAAAATTGCAGCCTGAATCTGGGTGGTCCAACCCTGGCAGCGCAGGGGCCAGTCCCAGGGCAGTATCTCCTGGTGGGAAAGGGTTTTATGGCAGCTCCAAGGTCCGTCATGGCTCCATGCACGTTCAGGAGGCAGCGTGACACCAGAGCCACCCCTCCCTGACCCACAGAAGTGGCCAGAGCAGCTCTGGCACAACACGGCTCCCTCGCACGAGAGGAGGTATTTTGCCTTTCAGGCACGCACAGCACAGCTGGGTCCCATCTCCCATGAAAAAAGGTGGCAGGCCAGATGGAAGTACTGCATGAGCCAGCTCCAGCTTGGACCACCCTTGGCTCCACAGGCAATCCACCCGCATATTGGGGAGAGGGGAGTAACATTATCCCTGTCCTACCTTAGGATCAGAAGTAGAAGATTTAGTTTTATCCACGCAAAGTCACCCCTAGTTCCCAGATTTTTATCAGCATGACTTTCCAGCCCCTCTTTTTAAATGTGTTATTAAGCCATTCTTTCCGTGGTTTGCTTCCGATTTTTTACTACAGCACAAATCTAAAGGTGTGAGGGTGGTGAGTGCTGGTGTCTTTCCAGGACTGCAGTCCCCTTTGCTCCCTGCTGTGTTGTTGGGATGGATGGGCACTGGCCAGTTCACACTGAGCCCTGAGAAACATTTTGCACGAAAGGAGGAATTTCCCCTTGTTTTATAAAATCTGGGGTAAGGTTAAAAGTCTGCAACTGTGGCACTGAAGAAGGGAACTTTTTACACTGGCTACTTGGAGAACACTCCTAATTAATTCGCTTTGCCTGATTTGCAGCAACAATTGTACATTGGTTCCAGGGATGGATTGGTTCAGCTCTCTCTGCACAGATGTCACACGTATGGGAAGGCTTGTGCAGACTGCTGCCTTGCCAGAGACCCATACTGTGCCTGGGATGGAAACTCTTGTTCCAGATATGCCCCCACTTCTAAAAGGTAAGAAAAAAACATGACATGGTGTAAAAGATCTTGCTGCTTGCAAGAATTTTAGATGTTCCAATTCATAACTTGTTGCCTTTTTACTTAGCATATCATTTGCCTTAAAATGTGATCATACTCTGGCCATGTTTCACATTTCTGCTTGAGGAGCTGTGAAGACAACATAGCTTTGTTTAAGTGTGTGTGACAGTAACTTGGCTACTGCAGCTAACATCATAAATCCATCACTTTCCTTTTTTATGCTGAATGCTTTAAGGCACAAGATGCTCAGATGGAGGTCCAGGTTGTGGCTAACTCAGCCTGAGATGCAAGAGCCTCTCTTAAGCTTCTGACGTTTTCATAGTAGTTAGAAAGCAGAGTTTAACATAGCATCCCAGAGTGGTCAATAATAAAATATGTTTAATGCCCTGTCCTAACCCAACAATTGTATTTGTGGTCTAGCCATGAGAGGGAGACAGAGATTTAAGTACCATGATTTGACCACACTGGTAGCAGTCTTTCCACAGTGAAAGAAGCTTCATCTGAATTTTCTGTACCAGCTAGGAGAGCACCTTAGATCTGGGTGGAGGGATAGCACGCTGCAGGGTCTAGCAGTGCAGTGCCCGAACTGGTGGATGTGTATCCTGAAGCTTTTGGCTGATGTAGCTGGAGCCAGAGTCCTTCACAGCCTCTTCACCCCCCTTTGGACAAAGTCCTCCTGACAGTAATTCTTGCAGTGAGGTTGCAGTCTGAGCTCAGGCTCTGGAATGGCACTTTTTACCTTAGGGTCACAGGGCTGGGTCCTGAGCCATTGAAGTTAATGACTCATAAGTTATCATGTCATGGTGTCAAGGAACTTTATATGTTCTCCCTCATAGCCAAAGCAAACTAAATTCAGAGAAGCATAAAAGAAAGGAGAAAAGCAAGTGTTCAGGCTCACTGCAGAGTTAGTGACACATGAGGCTTGCTGAAGTCTGAGGTGGGCTGGGACACGGAGATCGATGGCCCATGCTTTTTAACAGATGTGCAGTTTGGAGGGAAGGCCAAAAGTCCATGGCTCCAAAACAAAGGATGGGTGACTGGCCCTGGGAATCCTCCAGTAGATCAGTTACTTGAATGTTTTCCTTCTGTGCTGAAGTCTGTGCTTCCAGCCTGTCTGCAGCTATTGCTCAGTGGACAGATCGGCCTTGGCAACCTGCTCTCCTGCAGAGGCATCGCTCCGCGCAGGGGAGGTCCCACTGCTGCTGCTTGTGAGGAAAGAACCAGTTCTTTCCTGGGTCTCCAATTCTTCTGCTGCAAAATTGAAAAAGTTCCCATTTTTTTCATAGCTCTTGGGAGTTAAATGCACTCACACACAGAGGAAGAGTTTACTTTTTTTTAATGCTATTACACTGAAATGATGGTAAATCATGGTGAGTTCATGTAACACACCCAGAGGCTGGTAGGCAAGTTAGTAGATCATCTCAAACCATTGTCTTATGTTTTCTCTGTCCATAAAGATGAAAGATAAGCAGATTTGTCAATTGTTGGTTAATAAACAAAAGAAGAAAATGAAGAGAGAAAAGCATGTACTTTTCTCTCTTCATTTTAGTAAATGGTTTACTAGTCAGTATTACCTTGGGCTAATACTGAGCTCAATTTTGAATATCACCTGTTGAGCTTCAGATCTTTTTCATGATCTACATGAAAAACATAAAATGTTTTTAGGTAATTGTAACACAGTCCACCCCACCAGGAGACCCATGTTCCTGAAAGCAAGTTTAGACACTCTTTCTGTCACTCTATTACACACTCTTTATTTTAGGCAGATATTTTTCTCTCACATTTTCTCCTCCCAGTGGTTTTCCCAAATCACAGGCTCTTCTCTTGATGTCAGTTGTACAAATCTCTCTAGGCCACATGCTGCTTTGAGGGTGAGGCTGGTTTTAGTTAGGACTGTAATTGTCAGCAGTAGGGTGGGAGCAATGCAAGTCCACATCTGCTGAGCTCCTCTGTATTTTGTTGTTGAATTCCAGCAATTATGTCTGAAGTGTTACAAGTTTGCATGCTCTTCCTATAGGCGAGCCAGAAGGCAGGATGTCAAATATGGAGACCCAGTTGCACAGTGCTGGGATGTGGAAGACAGTGAGTATTTTTCACCTTTCTTGCTCTTTTGTCACTTAGGCAACAGAGTTTGCTGTGAGGGTCTCTGTCTCCAAAAACTTGCTAAGCTCAACAGAACAGTTGCCTTTCCCACACTTCATATGCATTCTCCTTCCCACCGTTAAATTTTCAGAGCTGGAGCTGGTAAGGGACAGCCAGTCTGGGATGTCACCCGTGCATCCGTATGGGCGACCCTCCCCAGCACTCACACCGGCCAGGGAGATGTGCCCTTGACGTCAAAACATCAAAACATCACACTCATCCCTGAAAGCAGTAATGAGATGTGCATGATGTTCTGTCCAGAAACAGGGCAGCAAATCCCACAAGGAAGCCTGCAGGGGTTAGTGGGGAACATACCATCTCTCCTCTGCCACTTGACACAGGTCCCAAGGCTGAGCTGCAGCTGCCAAGCCAGCCCCTTCCCCTTCCCACAGCTACTTAAATACTCCTGTTATTAACAAGAACCTACCCCCCTCTTCCTGCTGGCTTCCCCCTCCCTTTCCCACACCCTCTTTTCAGATGCCAAAGGGTCTGGCTGCTCCTCTGGCATCTGCAGCCCTTGCCTCTCAGCGAGCACTGTCAGTATGAAACCCTGCGGTTACACGGCAATCTCTGTGGCAGCGTAAAATAAATGAATAGCATTCAAACCCGAGCATGGCTTTGTCTGGGGTTCTTCTAGCTGCTTATTAAAGTGAACAATCCAGACAAAACAGTATTGATTGTATCACCACGTTGCACACTGGCTTTGGGACAAGCCACCCCTTCCCATTGATCTCCGGTTTTTCCGTGCCGCTGCGGTGCTGGGTGCCTGCTGCAGACCTCAGTGGGAGGCAGTGCAGAAATCAGAGCTGCTTGCCACGGGATCAAAGCCTGAAGTCTGTTGCACAGTCTAGAGGGGTCTTACTGTACATGTGTGCTTGCAGACGTAGTTAAAAAGTCAGGGCAAGATCTCATTTCCATTAAAGTCAATGACAAAACACATCCCAAGGGCCAGAATTTCCTTGCTTGCTGCTTGCCATGACTCTCCAAAAATTGATATCTGAGACTGTGCAAAGCTCAAGGTTATAGAAACCCTAGCAGAAAGGCTGACAGTGTCACATTTTCCTGGAAGAGTTAACAGATACTGGAAGAGTTAGCTTCATTATACAAATCTAAAAGCTCGTAGCACAGAAATTGGTATTAATTCTTTGCCCTGACATAGTGGCACCAGTAGCAATTTTATCCACCTGGGGCTGACTCCTGTGTGCCCTAAACCTATGAAGCTGACCTGTGTCACTCCAGGCTCTTGGTTTATTTTGGCCATTTGTGATAATTAGTGATATTATGGTCCCCAAACTAATTTAAATTCAGTGTTCCACTGTGTGAGGTTTTCTCCCAGAGACTTTGTTGGCTGCATGAAGTTGTTCGGCTCTCCTGAAATCTTAGTGGCACAGGGAAATAATGCAGAGAGCTTGAATTTCTATAGAGCTCATATAGGTACTGGTTATATTGAAAGAATGATCAAAATTGTTTTAATTTTGATGTGGAGCTAACTTTTGATTCCGGAGACACCTGTGCTTTCACTTTCCTTTCTGTTATTCACAGGGCATAAGAAAGAGCTTTGGTCTGTTGCTAAGGCAGATAAGACACATGTAAGACAGACTAGAACAGAAAGTGAAGATGCAGAGATTAGAAACTATTTGCTCAGATTTACAGAAGACCAAGAAAGGATTTCAGATCTCCTCATGGCTCCTTCAGTGTTTGGTGTGAAACATACTACAGAGCATTTCAAATTACACTGAAGGGAGGCAAGCTTCACTTTACTTTAGCCCTGTGACTCCTTTAAAGTGAGTGCTTGGGATGGACAAAGCAGACCATACAATCTAACTTCAGCAGGTTTAGCTCAGGTTTAGTAGTTGCATTACTTAAAGGAAAAATACGGGTCAGATTTTAAATTCCTCAAAGGTAAAAGCCCCAACTTTAAAATGGAGCAAGCTCATGATACAGATTTTATTGACCTCCTTAAAAACCAGTTGCAGTGAAGGAAGGTTAGCAGCCGCCTCTAAATCCTCATAGTTATAGTTTAAGCTAAAAGTTAAGTTTCCTTTTGCTTTTTTATAATTCACTCGCTCTTATAGCATCTGTTCTGAATCAGACTATTTTCCCATTGCTTTAAAAAGCAGGTCAGGGTTAATCTCCTGTACCATGTTTGCTTTCCAGGCATTAGTCATGAAACTGCTGATGAAAAGGTGATTTTTGGCATTGAATTTAATTCAACTTTTCTGGAATGTACTCCTAAGTCCCAGCAAGCCTCTATTAGGTGGTACGTTCAGCGCTCTGGAGAAGAACATCGAGAAGAGGTAAGTTATAGTCATCAAGGCAGGTTTCCTCCATAGAGAATTCAGCTGAGCATTGAGAGGCAGGAGTTATTGGGATTAGTCAAGGTTTTACCTTTCCCTGCCTCACCTTACGTATCACATAGCATTCTGCTATCACCATTTGAGGCATGCAGTGGGGAAGAGAGAAACCATTTGCACTGTATCATAAGCAGATTTTGATATTTATTTTGACTTACATGCTTATCCTGTTAAAAAAAATTAGAAAGGGAGATAATATAAATCAGTGATAAAAAGTCAAAGCCGTTTTTTCCAAGGATTAATGGAACTTTTTCTGTAGGTAAAAGTATGTTCAAAACCCTGTGTTTCAGTAAAATCTTAGCTCTATTTAGTGTCTTATTGCTTTCCCTTACCATGTTAAGCACTGTAGCTAAGAATTGCATAAATGGTTTGCTGCTTCTCTCCATCTCTCCCCAGAGAAGGAATGCTTTGGTTAAAAGGCCTTTTATTTGCCTTTTTTTCTTGTTAGTGAGGTCTGAGATTTTTTAAATGGCACTCTGCTCTGATGCAGAGATGTCTGGTTAAGGACTGTTCCTTGTATCTGGTGTAGAAAGTGGTGAGACTTGTGATGGCCCTAATTCCTTTGGGATGCAGGTTTGGGGTCCTCACTGGTGGAGAAGCCCTGGAGAAGCCTCCAGGTCGCTGCAAACCCCTGCACAATTTCCTGATGATTTCTCTCTGAGCTGCTGACAAAGGGGCTCTCCAACGTGCCTAAAAGGTCAATGTACTGGGACTGGTTTAGACTGGGTTTGTGAGTGAGTTTCAAACCTCAGGAGTTTTCATAGCCTTTCTCTTACATGACTGATTTTGTGTCTGAGGCCAAGTCCTGCTGTGATGGCAACCATGGCAACAGGGAAGGAGAAGGGAAATGAACTGCCCTTTCAAAGGAGCTGGTCCCAGGTGCTAGATATGTTTTTTTGTTAAATGTTCATCCAAGACAAAAATTAGTTTAAATGACAGGAACTATAAAACACAAAACTGGTCTTCCACTCTCAGTGGAAGACTCATTCATCCTATGAGACTTTCTGAGTGCAGAAAATGTGCTGGTCCTTTCCAAAGGCTGGGGAGATGCAGGCCATGGCAGGTGCCTGTGAGAGCATCACCTTTGGCTGAGATGTGACTCATGGCTGTCACCCCAAAGTTGCAACCCCAGTTTGTTCTTCTTGGCCCAGAAAGCCAGAGTTAGAGATACAAGACATTTCTGATTTTCCACCAGATAAGACAAAAAACCCACAAGGCTGTACATTGACTGCAACAGTACAGTACTTTTAATTTATTCCTCTTCTCTTACACATGTTTTGGATTGGCAAAACTTTTTTCTCTGCTGGGGAAAAAAAAGAGAAGCTTAATTAATTTTTAGACAGGTTCATTAACACCAAAAGAAGATTACTGGTTTGAAATACTACCTCTAACCTCCAGTATAACCCATATGTGGAAAAAAAAAGCCTTGTGATCAGGTGGCCAAGCACCCTCTCATCCACAGGAGGCTGATGTGCACACCCAGCCAGAAGTGGTATTTAAAGACCTACAGTCATTCATTGTGCTGTAATGGATTTACCTTTACTGTCCTGTATAGGAGACCCTGTGCTCAACATCCCTAAGGCAGCAGTTTGTAAATGCTATCACATATTTGATCAGGGAAACAAGTACTTTCTTAATTCTAACCATGTGTTTAAGACTCATTTTTAAGTTAATTTAAGCGATAGTTAACAGATTTTTGACTTTTGGGGGGGAGTTGGTGGATTTTTGTTGTTTTTCTTTTCTTGTGTGTGGTTTTTTTCTTTTTCTTTTCTGAACAGGACATTATGTCAAGTTTTGAGATGACTCAATTGCTTTTAAAAATAATGTATTGCAACAATGCCATGTGCCTGAGCTTCTCAGAGAGAGCTACAAACTTTGCATAAAGCAGCCAGTTCCCTGTGAAGAATGTGGTATTTCTATATCATAAGAAATCACACTTTCAAGACATAAAAGCCTCTTTTGAAGGGCTGCTTTTGAGTCTTATCTGTGTCAATTTAGTGAAAAAGATATTATCAGTTGATTTTCTCATAAATCACAGGTTCAGATAGGCCTCTGAAGGTCATGAAACAAAGCTTAAGCTGTCTTTCTTGTTTGGTTGTAGAACAAATGTAGTTGGTTGACTGCAGGTCAAACCAACTTTTGAACAAAGTTACAGCAGACCAACATGTATAGCACAGCCTAAATAAGTCTCTGCTATTTTTTGCCAGGCTTTTTATTTCCAAAAGGTTTGTTGTGGCTGTGGCCTGGCCCTTCCTACTTGTTCTGAGCCAAATGCCACTTACCCAGGCCTGGTGATGTCCAATACAGCAGGACTGCCCAGCATGCCAAAGATGTGCACATTGGAAGGGAGTTAGGGAATGTGTGCACGTGTGTGGTGGCATTAAGAAGCCCCAGCAAGCACACAAAATTCATCTTTGCACATTAACAGCAATGTTTATTGGGCTTGCTCTGTGTAAACAGTCTGACATCTGTTTGCATGAGAAAAGTAAATCTTCGCTAAAAGGCTAGATTAACCTTTGAGGCAAATTTAGTAGAAAATTTGAAGGAGAAATCTGCACAGATTTTCTACAATATGAATGTTAAAAGAAGGCAAATAGCTTTTTGCCACATGTTGTGCCTAAAGCCATAGCAGTGCCTCTGTGATCTAAGTTTTGGTAAAAAAGAAGTTGGAGCACATGTTCCTCAGCTCCATGCGGTGGTTTTGTTAGTTGTGGGATTTTGGGGGTTTTGGGGGTTTTTTTTCAGTCTGAAGATAATAGCCTATAGAAATGCATATGCACATATTGATGATTAGAGGGTCAGGTCGCTTAAAGACCATGTATAGCTATTAGTTTTGTTTGAATCTTGCCAGAAAATTCTAATAATAACAATTTCTAGTATTTTGACCCTGGTTAGTTTCAGGGTCCTAAGAATTTGAACTGCTGAACAAACTCAGCTGGCATATATCATATTGGTAGATATAATTTTTATAAGAAATTTTTTTAAAAAGCTTTCTTGTCTAAAGATAACTATATTAATCTAGAAATTGTGTTTTTTCAAATGCCAAGAGTTAAATTCCTAATTTCATAAATGGATGCCTAAATAAATGACCAGGTCTGTAGAGATCCTGAATCGCCACTCTCCCTATTTGATGGAATAAGTGTTAAATGGTTAAAATGTTAATCCCTTGATAATTTGCAGATCCAGAAATTGGGGATTTTAGGTTTTCTAACTTGACTTACCAGTGAAAATGAGTTCATCAGTATAAAAGTCTAATGGAAGACCTTCCCAGAAAATCCAAAGATGAGAGTAATTGACTTTCCTTTCGAAAGACTTCAATTTGACAAAAATACCATATGTGACAGAAATAGTGAGGTCATATTTAATGTATAGCTTGATCTTTGCTTAACCAATGCCTTACCGTAAGTTTTCCCATTACAATTATATTTTCTGCTCTCTCTCTTTCCTTTCCTGCAGCAGATTTCTCAAATAACATTGTACATTCTTTTAGTGCATGTCTTAGCAGTGTAACTTATTGTGATGACGATACCATGCTTTGCAAATGACTCCATGCACCTGGAACTTAGGTTATGGACTTTTAGTTCCAGGGCTGGAACTGTAACGTCTCAGCAAGTCTTTAAACTTGGCTTTACAAATAGATGGCTTTGCACTGTCCCAGACATGCACTGCAGCTTCCTGAGGGAAGGGAAAGGGCAAAATCCAGACTGGATGGGAAGCATTTGGCCCAGCAGGATGTCCCCGACATTTCACCCTTAAGGTCATGGTTCAGAATGTGACTTCCAGGCAGAGCAACCTGTGGGGAGGGACAGGATCTCCTGTGGTACAGAAGCTGTCACCAGGTCATTTTGCTGCCAGTGGGAGTACATTTCCCTGTAGTTTAGGGCTGTTTTAAGGTCAGGAGTCAAATATCTAGTGCTTTTGTGGTTAGTGTTGCTCACGCAATTGATCATGTTTGTTCCTGTGCGTGCAGGGTTAGTCACTGGGATGACGGAGAGTGCTTCAGTGCCTGGAGTTCATAAAAAACTCTGGGGACGTCATCTGTTCTCAGTGTCTTAAACGGCTGAAGCTCTCTGAGGCTTAAAACAGATACTAGTTATTTCTCAAAAAAAGTCCTGTGTTATTTTATGTATATAATAAGTGTCAGGACTGCATAAAGCAAATGCGTGTCTCGCTACAAAGGCATTAGTTTTGGTGCCTCATTACTCTGAAAAGCATCAGCCCCTCTGCTCTAGGCTGCACTTCACCCTGAGTCTGCTGTGGCTCCATGTCTGCCAAAGTGCCCCCTCAGCAGCAGGGGACAGAGCAAACCATGGTCTAAAGTGACACAATAGGTGCAGATCACTTTTAACTTTCTTCTTTCTGCTCTGCTCATGCCTGGTAGTATAAATAAATCCACCAAAATGCACATTCCAGTTTCTCCTTCAGCAATTTTCACCCTTTCCATATTCCTGCCCCACAGCCCAGACTGTGTTTTACTGATGGACCAAACTTTAGGATTATCTGATGTTTTGGTAGATACAAGAGTTGGACCTACTTTTGGACAGGACGTTTTACACGGCTCAGCATTGTGACCTAGCTCCCCCATCAGAGCAAAGAGATGTTTCATTCCACTTTTTAGGCATTTTTTTCAGTTTATCCAAGACATGAGTTTCCATATCTTTTTGCACCTAGAGGTTTTGCATTGTGATGGTGGCTTCCTTTGTTATAAACATCTGCTCAAGCAGAATCTTGGGAAAAAAGGGTGCAGATTCAGGGCCAGCCCTGAAATCTGAGGGTTGGTTGATTGCTGAGTAAGGTGGAGGACACACAGCAAGGACTGAATTTCCAGTAGTACCTTTTGTCAGAGGAGTGTAATTCAGTTTTTTGATCTTTGGTCAATGAGAAAGAGCTCAAGAAAGTGGGGGAAAAAAAGATTCATTCTGCACCCTATGGACTACTTACCATTCTCATACTTTCACTCTTTTATTATATGACTCATTGGCTTTTTTTTTTTCCCTAATACTTTGAGTTTCTAAAGTAAAACTAATATTTTTGACAGTTTCATGGGGAAAGAAGTAACTCTGAACTGAGTGACATTTCTGGTTTGAATTGGATATATTGGAGGGGTGGTAGGAGTGGAGGAGTTTAGTCTCAGAATAAGAAGGAAACTTCACCTTGAAACTAATAGGAATCACGCGTTTCTATAATGACATTGTACCAGCAACACGTTCTTCATTTTTCCTCAGGCTGTTGGTAAATAAAAAAAGATGTTAAAAAAAAATTAACTCTACAGCTGTGTTGGAGCTAAATGATTATTTTCCCATACAAGAGAAACAAAGTCATGTGTAACAATAATGTCAGAAAAACCCTAGAGTGATCTTTATTTCCAGTCAAATGATGAGGATGAAAAAGAGAACAATAGAAAAACAGAGATGAATGTGAATTCTCAACAAATGTTCCTCATTTTCTTTTCTCCCTCTCTCAATTTGTTCAGGAGTTGCAGCTAACCCATGATTAGTCCAGCTTTACCTCTAACATTTTTTCACATGTTGATTAATGAGGGAAGGCAGGCTTTGAAGCCATTTTCTTCTCCCAGACAGGTGCAGTGTTTTAACTGTGAAATAGCTGACATGTGAATTATTTGTAAAGAGGGAGCTATCTAAACACATCATTAGCAAAGGACAAAAAGCATTGACCTAACCTGGTGCCACAGCACTTTCAAATCCTCGGTTGTTTTCCAATGTACTGATTGTTTAAAGATTTACCATCATTATTGGCAATACTTATTTTTTTCTCCATTGTTAAATTCAGATTGTGAAAATCAAGTGTTAGTTTTGCATGGGGATCTTTTCCCTTTGTCATATATTGGCAGTATCTATGGCGTGTGCCATAATTCAAGTAATGAAAATTACGTGCTTATCATGAAGGATCAAAAGTACAGTTTGTTGATACAATATTGTCAAAAATCTGCTTCCATTTCACTAAGGAAAGGAAGCTATTGGTAATCAATTGCTTCAATTTTTTGTGGTTTATAAGTTGTTTCCTATGGAACAAAACAATGTCTTTCATGTTTAAGTTTTATTGTATGCTCAAATTTAAGCATGCCAGCAAGCTTTTATGCATTTAAAAATGTGTACTTCTGAATTGTTAAATCCTATTTAGAAATATTTTAGAAGAGTTACTGATTTTGACATGGTGGGCGGGTGAAACAGTGAATCCACAGTTGATCAAAACAAAATTTCTTTTATCTAAGTAGTCTTTTCACTTTCCTCAGAATTTAATAAAATACATTTTACATCTATAGGTCAGGAACCAAAGACCACATTAAACATTCAAGTGAAAGGTTAAAGATCTACTACCGAGTAATGAAATGCCAGGTGTTTATGAAACTCCAGAGCCCTGTGGGGAGGAAAGTCGAGAGGAAAGACAGGAGGAGTTCTGAACCTATGGGTAAAACAACATAAACAGGACACCAAAAAGAGAAGTGTGGGGGGGGAAGGCAGTAATGAAGTGTTGCTCAATACGTGTGAAATCGGAGCCATAATTTTATCCTGCCAGAGGATCAGAAAGGAATGAAATGAACAATGAAGGCACGGAGGAGGAGGTGACAGTCACCCTAAATCAATGTCCAAGGTTAAAACAGGACATCGTGTAAGAACCTGCTTCATTAAAAATAGGAGTCATGATGGGCTGGGATTAAGGGACACAACCAATTTAGACTTTTACCTTTCTCTGCAGTATCCCAAGGCGGTGGGGGGGACGACAGATGACAGACGGACAGGCAGCTCCATGAGTTAACACGTTTGTGACTAGAAAATGACGGCTGTTACACAAATGGCAAATAGTTATGAGTAGCAGGGTGCTGCACTCGGGGGTCCAGTGATCTTTTCGGGTCTAGATCGGCCATTATGCTGCCTTTCTTTCACTGCAAAGAGGCGAAGCCCTAGTGAGGGCACTTTGGACTGGCACCCAGCCAGCCAGAGCAGCCAGCTGGAGCCCTTCCAAGTGTGGGAGGTACACAGCTGTCAAGACGCTCTAGACTACAATACTGGCAGAGCCACCGGCAGGCAGATGCTACTGCTGAGATTGCATCAAGCCCCAAGCTCAAAGACATCAGTCCTGTTTTCACTCAGACAATGTGGGAACTTGGTCTTTGCACAGTGCCTTATGAAACCCAAATGTCTGGAAGATAGCTGCTTCTTCCCATGCTTTTCCCTCAATTTCGCAAACTTGGATCTTCATGTTGACATAAAGCTTGGGCAGAAGGGATTTCCTTGTCGTGCTGCAACAGCCAGGCCTCCACTCACTTTCACCTGGCCCCTGCTCCTGCTTCTCTCTGTGAAGCACAGCACCACAAGGACATATGCCCCTGACATATTTCTGCCAACAGCTCCTTATTTGCAGATTTTTGTATAAATTTTATGCTCCTGTTTCTACTGTAAAAAAGGAACATTTACTTGGAGTGGTGTCACTGGCTGATCCAATTGTGGACTAGTGCCCTATGCTGTGGATTCTGTGAAAGAAGAGCAGTCTTTTCTAGTTTGTCTCTGTGTTATCTTCTGTGCATGTGCTTGTGGCTTGAGCATAATTTCTCTGGTTTAAACTCAGTGTGGTAAATCAGAAGTAGCTTGTGCTCATGTAGCACCTGTTGTCAGGACAATCGATTTTCCAGGAATTTCCTGAAATTTGTATCATTTCACCCTCCTGGTACTGAGTAGACATGCTTATATACAGTTTACAAACAATGAAACTAAAACTTCCAACACCAACAACTGGGGGCAGGAGCCAAAAAATACTTGGCCAGAGAAACAGGCAACCAGAGCTATAATCTGACCCACTTTTGTAGCAGCTGATTTCTTGTCTCTGCTGCTCTCATATCAATGGCAGTACACAGGCCTATATCCATCCATCCATCCATCCATCCATCCATCCATCCATCCATCCATCCAATTTACCTACATACATGTCTAGTCAATATGTTACTGAAGACTGTTATAGCTGAAGCAGTAGGAAACAAAAGTCTCTCTCTCTCTGGGTGTATTATATCTGTCTGTATTGTTTTTTCTGGTGATCTCAATATAGTCTCTCAAACTTTTCAACGATTTCAAAGTCATTGTCATAGAAACTTGGAAAACGATAAAGCTAAAAGCCCTGGAAGGTCATCTCATCCATCTCTTTGCTCCAAGAGACTCTATTATGATAAAGTACTAGTGAGTTAGAATCATAACAGATGGAGAATCATATGTATGTATAAGTTTTTTCCCATGGAGTAGCAGAGGGAATCATGCGCAGATTTTTTACATAAAGAAACAATGTGTAGCTTACCCACTGTGAATAAATCTAATTTAGTCATCTTTATGCCTCCCTGATCTTCATCCTCTGAAGTTTGCTGGAGGGTCAGATGTGCACTCTGGGAAATTTTCCAGATTCTGTGTTGGTTCTTTCTGCCCCTGGACCCCCCTTCTCAAACCCACTCCTCAGCCTTAAGCTGAAGTTTTCCCCCACGGTAGTGATGCCGATGCCACCGACAGAGCCCAGGCTGCCTCCAGCAGCAGCCCAGGTCTGTGGGTGTCGGGTGTGCTGCAGCCTCTGCGTGGCAGCAGAACACAGTGTGCCTGGGAGGGAACAGCTTGGGACAAACCAGCAGCATTTTCAAAGGAAATGCTGGTGTTGGATGTCAGGAGTTAGGGCTCTGCTTTCTACTTCCACCTCTGCTACTTACCTTTATGTGGTCTTTGGCAAATCACTTACCTTCTACGTTTCCCAGCTGCAAAAATACTTAGATGCCCAGTGCCCCACCCTGTTTTTTTTTTTTCTTCTGAGTGGGGGATACTATTTTTGACTTAGGTTATTTTGGAAATAATTTTCAGATTACCAGTGTTACTAGTCTGAAGGTAGTTCTTTTGTAGGTAGTTCACATGTTACTTTTAACATGTGAGACCCTGCATTTTTTTTAATATTTCTATTCGTAGATGAAATTACAGCTCCATGCTGTCAGACTTCATCTCTCGCTTGCAATCTTATTCTTTTATTTGGGGTTTTGTTGTTGTTGTTGGGTTTTTTTGGGGAGGGGTTTTTTGTTCTTATTTTTCTCTAAGTTATTCTCCACAGATCTTTGCAATAAAAGAACTGTACTTTGTTGTGTCCATCCAGGCTTATTGCCTGCTTTTAATCACATCTCAGTGAGTCAAAGCCAGGATCAACTTCCTTTTGTAAAACTCGGTTGAAGATCAGAAACACAGCATTTCACTTTAAAAATCAGTAGTAGTATTTATATTCATTGTAACAGGGCCTCAGCACTGCAGATATATACAAGCACTATGGTATTTTGGGTGTATTATTGATACCTCAAAAAGGGCAGTTAAAAAAATGAGTGGGATTTGTGGCAGTAAATAGCTCTACTTCCTTGGAGAATGCAGCCTCCCTCAGTGCACTGTGGTGTGATGAGTGTTGCTGTCTGTCCTGTCAGCTGTACAGCAGGTGGCTTTTGCTACTGCATGCTGAGTGTCCGTGATCCAGATGTTACAGTGAGGAACAGAACTCAGACCTTGAAGGAACTGCTGGTGGCTGTCCCAGCTGTAGGGATGGGACATGCCATGTGCCAGCCAGGCCTTGTCTCCACCTCAGCACAGCACTGACACACATATCTCATTTTGTTGATGAGACTCACCTCCTGTGTTCTTTTTCTGTCCAACCCCACAGCTGAAGGCTGATGAAAGGATCATTAAAACAGAGCATGGGCTGCTGATCCGCAGCTTGCAGAGAAGAGACGCGGGAGCCTATTTCTGCAAAGCCCAGGAGCACACCTTTGTCCACACCATCGTGAAGCTGAATTTAAATGTCATCGAGAATGGACAGATGGAAAGCACTCAGAAAACTGAGGATGAGGAGGGCCGGGTGAGGGATTTGCTGACGGAGTCCCGGCTGAGGTACAAGGACTACATCCAGCTCGTCAGCAGCCCCAGCTTTAGCCTGGATGAGTACTGTGAACAGATGTGGCACCGGGAGAAGCGGCGGCAGCGGAACAAAGGTGGTGCCAAATGGAAGCATGTACAGGAGATGAAAAAAAAGCGAAACCGAAGGCACCACGAGCCAGCCAGGCCACCATCGACGTAGTTTGTAAATGCTATTTAAAGAAAGGACATTTTCCATGAAAAAAAATAATACTGTGTTCTGGTTTTGTGCATCTTGCCTATGAATTAGTACCGCTTCTTATTGAAATCAGAAAACTTACCATCGCTATTAATCTGTGTGAGGCTGTACAGTGGGATTCAATGCCAAATGAGATGTTCCTTATTGGAGTGCCACACACCAGGCAATAACTTCAAATGCATTCATTAAAAAAGAAAATGTGTACACTTTTAGCTAATTCCTGGGTAGCCTTAGACTGCGTGAGCTGTGTTCTTTACTTCCTGCGTAATTTTCACATAGGATTTAGTGTCTGTGTTCCCGTATTAACATTTGCTGCCACATTCCACCCCAGAGGTGGCTACATTTCAGGGGAAAGCAGATGTACTTCCAGTTCTTTGGCATCTTTCTGAATAAGAAGCATGGTAGAAATGTGTGACAGATCTGCAAAAATACCCACTAATTTACCCACTGGGCCTGTATACAGGCACACGGGTGGGGTTTGCTAGCACAGAGAGGCACAGCAAAAAATCAAATTAAGTTTTGGCTTAGGGGCAGCATACATTCTCCCCATAAAAAAGAGAAAGCATAATCATAGTTTAAGAGAGGGGAATTATAGAGCGTTACTTGTTAGTGTTTGAGTAGCCACCAGTTTGCAGTCCATCTGCTGAAATGAAATGTTGACTCTAATTGAAATTGCCACTGAGATGCTTGGGAGTAAATTTCCTAAGTGGTCCATGGGAGGTATGTGCACAAATCCTATTAACAAATAATGGGATTCCTGCCTGCACCTCTCCTTCATCTCTAAATGTTTGACTCTGACTGTTTCTCTGGCCTTTTGCTGGCTTTGTTTTATGCAGAGGAAAAAAAAATTAAAAGACAACAAGAAGGCTAAAATGAAAGACGATGAGGGAAAATAGTAGTGGCTGAGACCAGTGCTCTTGACATGGAGCTGACATTCCTCAGATGTGTGTATTCTTTGGGATTTTCTCTCAAAGGTCTTATGTATTTTTAAGTTGAAAATTTGCATTGTTGAAATTAATACTTTTATTATAATTAAATAAGAGATGTCCATGTGTAAATAAAACTTGTAAGTTAGAAATTTACTGTATACCATAATTTCATTTGTAAAGTGTTCCTTGTTCCTTGGTTGATATTTTGGGTTTAATAATGTAAATTTTTCCACATAAGCAAGAAATACTGGCCTCATGCTCGTCTGTTTTACATCAATATGATTTAATTGATTTTATTCCTGATATGCAGCAACAAACACAAGCTCAAAATCAGGCCTACTGTCTCCTCTCAGGAGTCACAGCCCCCCCTCCTCTCTTCCATCTAACCTCCCTCCGTTTTGCCTTTCACGCCTTTTTGAGTGTGAAATGACAAATTAGCCACTTCCTCACATGGAAGAGAGCTTTGATGGATACCAAAATGACAGACTTTACTTGTTTCTCATGCATTCTACAGATCTTGAGAGCAAAGTCTGTGGGAAACCCGTGCAATTGATGTGCACCTCATTAAGGGACCAAAACTGTTGGCTCTGAAGCCCTTGCCCATGCTGGTGTTTGTGTGTGCATTCAGTCACAGATCTAAAATTGTGAAGGTCCAATTTGCACCGTTGTTCATTTCCTCTCTGTTGAAAGTCGGATATGGCAAAGTGTTTGTCAGATTTCAGAAAGGAATCTCAGCTTACCCACGTTTCTTGTAAAACCCGAAAGCTGCATTTGCATGTGTTGTACAAAAGCCAACGATACCATATGTCATTAATTTTAGATGCTTTTTTAATAGGAGATGTATGAGTTAATTAGGAGATATTAGATAGCATGCGTACAATGCTTTGATAGTGTAAAGCACTGAGTGCTAAATATTATAAAATACGTCTGTGGGGAGAAGGGAATTTCTCAGCACAGGACCTTTAATCAGCAGAAAGACTGATGCTGAGGATACTAACCAGTTGTACAGTACTTTGAGAACATGCAGAGAACTTTTTGGCGTTTTTGCTGCAAAATAATGTAGACCAGGCATTTCACAAGAGGCTCATCAATTTGGGTACCTTGATTTTAAAGCCAATTAAGACTACTTAGAGAAGGTATGGGGGGGATATTAAACTACTACACATAAAGTGCAGGGATATTTTAATATTCTTGGCTGGAAGATTATGCTGTCACCATACAGAACCTGCCTAGTTATTCCTTATTAGAGTTTTACCAGTCCACAAAATCCTATTTCACTGGCTTGGACATTAAGGAAGTGAGTGGAACCACCCCAAGGCTGTGGAATGGCAGGTGGGCTGCATTTGCGTGCACTGGGAAAGGATCTACTCTTCTCATCGGTGGTGACATGGAACTTCAGTTATTGAATGCCAGACAACTCTCATCACATGTTTGCCTACTTCACAAAAAAGCAAAGCAGGGTCTTTCATACTCTTCTCCTTCCATGAAAACTAAATAATCTGATTTATGTTTAGATATGATTGGGGGTTTGTATTCTACAAATGAACCCCCTCAACTGACTTTAGTAGAAATCTGGGATAAGGGTCTCCGTACTGGGAACATTAGATTTAAACGGTTGAATTAAAATGTTATTGCTCTTAAAAACCACTTTCATTTCTTTTATTTCAAATGTTCTTGCAATGAGATTCTTCTTAAAGGAATTACCTCATCAGTCTGGGATACAGTGGTAGCATAAAACCCCAAGTGAGATATAAGACCTCTTCCATCATGGGAAATAAATTCAATATCCTCCAAACTAGTATGTTGCATTGGGTTCATGCCACCCCAGGGAACATACTTAATAATCCCGCATAGATAGAAGTCTGTGTTTTGGTACCCTGGGTAAGATGAATGCTGTAGCTGGCAGGGGTAGCACACCTCATACACAGCAGGTAATACACATGCAAGGAAGCCAGAGGACCTTGGAGACCAAGGAGCTACAGGGATAGACTGAGAATCACTACTGGAGGTAAGGCAGGGTTTTGTTAGGCAGGGCTCAGCCATGCAAACCCAGGAATGGGAACAGGAGGAGCAGTTGGTCTTTCTCACTACCTGCAGTCCCAGAGGAAGGTTCAGAAGATGAGCTAGACTAGAAACTGTAACAGAGAAGTATCCCCCTCTTTTTGAAAAACTTTAATCTTTTGTATAATTTAGAGGCTCAACTTGAAGTCTGCTTAAATTTCAATTCAACGGTTTGGGGGTCAGCTGGGCTGCTGTGAGCTGTACTATGAGCCACAGCAGGCCCGTAGTTAAAATGAAACTGAGCCCTGCCTCTTTCAAGAGCTCCATAAAAATTTAACCTGAATGAATTTTTGGTACAGAGTGGAAAAAAGTTGCCTCCACATTAATAACTGCAGCTTTTAAACAGATCCCTTAGTGCATTGATCCAAATGTCACGAGGTTCAGCAAGGCCAAGTGCCAGGTCCTGCACTTTGCAGTGCTACAGGCCGCGGCAGAGGAGCTGGAAAGAGGCCCAGTGGAAAAGGGCCTGGGGGTGCTGGTCCACTGTGGCTGAACACGATCCAGTGTGTACCCAGGTGGCCAAGAAGGCCAGTGGCACCTGGCCTGTGTCAGAATAGTGTGGCCAGCAGGACCAGGGAAGAGATTCTTCCCCTGTACTCAGCGCTGGTGAGGCCTCACCTCGCGTGCAGTGTCCAGCTCTGGGCCCCTCCAGTTTGAAAAGGATGTGGAAGTACTGGAGTGTGTCCAGCAAAGGGCAGCAAGGCCTGGGAAGGACTAGAGAACATGTCTTCTGGGGAAGGGCTGAAGGAGCTGGGGGTGTTTAGTCTCGAGGAGGCTCAGAAGGGACTTACAGCTCCTGGGTGTAGTGAGGTGTGGGCCAGCCTTTTCTGCTGTGCCTGCAGAGAGAGCACCAGAGGAAATGGCCTTGAACTGAGACAGAGGAGATTCAAATTAGATATTAAAAAAATGTTTTCGCTGCCTGGGTGGTCAGGCATTGGAATGGGGTGCCCAGAGAGGTGGTGGAGTCGCCATCCCTGGAGGTGTTTCAGAGGCACCTGGATCTGGCACTGGGTGATGTGGTTTAGTGGTTCAGGGCTTACAGGGGCAGTGCTGGGCTCGCAGTTGGACTAAATGGTATAAAATGTCCCTTCCAATTTTACGGTTCTATGATTCTAATCTCTGCTTCTATATGATACACGATATTTATTTGAATATGCATTCAACAGGGATTCCAGCTATTAATATATTGTCTTCAACAAAACCTTTCTATTTCACCGTACTTCAGCAACAGGTCAGTGCTGGACTGAACCAAAGTGGTTTCAAGCAGATTCTTAGAATAACTAACACAATGTGAACTGTAGTTATAAAAATGCTGAAAACTGATATAAGCTTTAAAGCCCAACAGGGCTCTAAACTTTGCAGTGATCTTGCAGTCAGTTAAAATAAAACAGAAAATGGGATTAGCAGAAAAAGGAATAAAGTATTAACACTTACTCTGATAAACTGGTTCTGTTACTGGAAACCATTCTAACAACAGGTGTGAATGTGTTCATGCCATGAGCAAATACTTTTCCCTCTTAGCAGTTAAACTGATATTGCTTGAGGTATCTAAGAACCTGAGTACTTTCCACTTCATATGTAGATTTTGAACCCAGTTCTTATGTCATTCATAATGAAGTAATTAGGCTAAATGCAACAGATATCCCCTGGTTCATGTGCTTTTGAGATCAGAAGATCCCTGTGTTCCAAATGCTATGAACCTTTTATTGGAATCATTATGAGTATTGATCTTCATTTAACATTTCAGATAATGAATAATTATTTGTTATCATTACTCATTGATCATGTAATGAGCCTGTGTCCCATAATAATGTCTCAATATTTAATAACAGCTAAAGGAAATTGAGTTTGCTGACATTTTTTCACAAGCATGTGTGTACAGGAGTGCATATACAAATGTCTTATTTCCTGTTCATTTTGTAACAGAAGTTAATTTGCAAAAGGCAAATGTGATTTCAAGAGCCAAGGTTCATCTCAGCCTCCACTGACAGCAGAGCATAAAATCCTTCTGGAACTGAATTTAGGCCTAAGAACACTATAATCTATTTGTAGTCTGGTAGTCAAACACCCAAACCTATGTGTTGCTCTGTGGAGTATATTGGCCTGGTTCTTTTTGCACACAGTTATAGGTGAGACACGGAGGTTTAAGGAATTACATCTACGTGAATGGAAAACAGCCCACATGTCTCTCTAACATATCCTGTTACATTTTATAAGCTTTAAATAGTCTCTCATAATATTTTACCATAGTGTTGCTAATATTGCCCTGAAGTAGGCTTCTGTCATTAGCTGAAGTATGACATTTTTTGCAGTTGTAATCCAGACTTCGAGGTTTGTAAAATAAGTTTGTTACAGTAGGAAAAATGAAGTCATATAAGAGGAGGTTAATTATTAATTCTACAAAACAGGTTTGTAAGAGTTTATTTCCATATATCAAAATAGTGGGTATCTTAAAACGTGTTAGAAACACCAGTATTTGTTTTCCTTTTTTGTATCGGTAAGGATACATAACAAATTGTAATCTTGAGAGTCTCACTTGCCAATGTGTGTCTGAAACATCTGGTGCGACAGCTGTAGCGAGACTTGTTTTTTACCTGCTTGATCTTCTCCCGGTTAAGTCCATTGTCTCCTGCCTTTCCGACTCTGGTCTAGCAGATAACCCCACTTTTATATGGAGGAGGACTTTGGAATCAGTTGTTTTGTGACATACAAACATCCCTACACAGCCATGGAATCACGGTCTGCCTTCAGACAAAGATTTCCTAAGCATTAACTTTAGCATTCAGTTGCAGATGCAAACCAGACACTGTGAGGTAAATTGGAGACCAGATGGAATTCTTGTTCACAAAGAAAATTTTGGGGGCTGTTGCTGAGAGGTCTCCTTTCTGCTAATACAGTTGCTGTGTATAATTTAAAATCAAAGTGCTTAAAAGCATAAGATTTTCCACATGATGTAAAAAAACCCACCAAACAGAAGAACATTTCCAGGTGATTTTTTTCATTTTAATATGGACTGCTGGTCCAATATCAATGCAAGTACAAGCAAGAATATCAATGCAAGTACAAGCCAAGAAAATAATCTGTCCAAACAGAGATGTCTGTGATATCTGAAAGAAGCCCAGATGCATCTCAGTTTTGTTGGTATTTCATATTATTTTCCCTTCCTCCTGTGGTATAGAAGTGCTTTGGCTGGATTTTGGGTATTTTTCTGGGGGACTGGAGTGTTTTTTATTAGTTTGATTTTTTTGGGGGAGGGCCTCTTTTGGTAGTCTGGTTTTTTTTGGGCTTTTTGTATTTTTTTGATTGGTTGGCTTTAGTTTGCTTTGTTTTGTGTGTATGTGTGTGTTTGGTTTGCTTTTTGTCTTCTACTCTTTTTTTCTTTCATGTTATTTCTCCTACTAAAAGGAGCCATGCCCAAAGCCAGATGCTTTCTGGTGGTGTGATATATGACAAAGCAGTAAGAGGAACAGAAGGCTTGGCAGGTATTTTGGTATGGAGACAGCACAGTCCATTTGCAAGACACAAAATCTTAAGACTTAAATGACTACGCTGAGAGTTTGGAGACCATAGTGCATTTCCCTGGCCCAAGTTCAAACTGCAGTTAGATTTTTAGAAGGTATACTTTTTAATTTATGAACTTTTTTTCTTAAAATGTTTTTAAAAATCTGCACTTTCAAATCTCTCTTTGCAAAAAAACCCAAACCAAATAAACTAAAAAAGCCCAAAAAACCCAAAGAGAAATCAGCATTAGAGATTTTTCAGGTCTTCTTTTGGAGACTTCATGGGACTTTCTCCCAGGATGCTTTTTGTAGAAATTAATTATAATAATCACATATTAAGACTGCCTGTAAACATGTCTTGGCTGTAAAAACTGGATGCAAAGCATATGAGTCTGTGAAAATGCAAATGAAAAAATGAAAATATACTATTTCCAAACATTTACTTTATTTTTTGGTTTTGATGATGCTGCATCTCCATCCCATCTTTCCCAGTCACTGTCTCAGAATGTCCCTTGGCTGGGAAGAAGAGATTTCAAAAGCATATAATCTCCAAATTGCAAATTCCAAAATGAAAAGTCACGTGAAATGGACCTACTTTAAGGATTTTGATAAATATCTCACTTCTGACCAATAAAGATTATGTTTTCTCTTGAAATGAAATTTATCACTCTGTCTTGGACAGGAATTGTAGCTTCTTTTTTTATTTGTAAGGCTCAAGTGGTTCTTAGGTTGATTTTGAGCATTAGGATGATTTTTACTCTGTAATACAACTATTTATAGAGTAATAAGACTGAAGTATCTATTTATACATATTGCAGGTTATAGAGTTGATACTAGATCAGAAATATAGCTTAAATAATCTACATTTTAGTGAGGCCTGCTGGTTTACTATGTGTTTCAATTTTATATGTAAAGGTAACTGAAACAAATGTATATTTTGTTAGTACTGTAATAAACAAAAAAATCTGAGGGTTTGCCTCTTTTTTAAATCCATGTAAAAGTACAGAGTAAAACACAAAATTTCAGAGAAACAAAGTCTGCAGCATGCTCTGGAAATGGCAAGAGTGTTAATGCAAGGTTCAGTAATCTGAAGTGTCCTACTTAGAAGTCTTTCCTGAGTGAGGACTGTCAGAGATCCACCACTCCACTGAAAATGTGCTTAAGGCCAACAGAGTGAGTTTACAGACAGCTTAGAGAAGCTATGGGCTGCACAGTGGTTGATGAAGAGCAATACACAATAGGTAGCTCTATGCTTATTAATTTATATTCAATAATAGCTTTTTAATGCATGCATTTCTAGATGATTAGCAACAACCATTGTCCTTAAAGACTACGCTGACATTGTGCTTTAAAGTTACCCTTAAGCCAAATCGATCACCCATCCATCTTGGGCTGTCTCAGGAGCACCTTTGGCTCTCGAGTGTGATTGTCTCCCAGCCCTCAAAGTGTTTTCAGAATGGGGATGACTGGGGAGAAGGAAGGATTGTTCATTTTTTAAGTCAGGCATTGTTGCATCTGTCCGCAGTTATGGGGAGAGAGTAATTTTTGAGAAAAAAAATATCTCTAGGCAGGAAAATAAATAGGCTGACTGGTCCACCTCCTGTTGTAGCCTTCAGCACAGCACCCTGTGTTTCAGGGGATTTATGGAAGGTTAAGGAGGCTAATTTGTTAACAGACGGTCAGCATGTTATTTCCAAGGACAGCCGCATCGCTGCTCTCAAGGAAGCCTGTTTCCCAGTCCCATGCTGTGTCCATTAGACCACTGTGCTTCTGACCCTTAGCTGGGAAAGGTCTCAGGGTACTGCTGGCCTGAAAGCTGATGCCAAATCCCAACTGCGGCAGTAGCATTCTGCTCACCTAAATTCCACCTGCAGTTGCAATTGGATATGGTATTCTTCATTTCCGAGCCTGAACTCTTGTTTCTGTGTTACCATGCGCTGCTAAACAGCTGCCGTGCTCCCCCTCTCCCTCCCCTGTGTTCCCTCACTCCCTCCCCGCAGGTGGCTGCAGTTGATAATGTCTCATGTAGGATCAATCTTGGTCCCATTGAAGTAAGTGGGAATTCTGCCAGCGTGTCCCAGATCTGGCTCTGCATCCAGCTGGTAAAGCACTTCCAGCTCCTGCAGGAGAAGAGGTGCTCTGCGCAGCCTGCCTGATTAGCCACGTTCATTAGCAGAGGCGGGTGTCAGAGGGAGAGAAAGAACGAGAGAAATCCTTCAGCTTCCTTCTGACACCACAGGCTCCGTAAGAGCTTAAATGCAGCATTGGTTTGCGTGCACTCGAGGAAACAAAAGCTAATTAAGCTGAAATCTGTCATTTTCTCTGTAAGAGTTTAGCAGGGTCAGACTTCAAGACAATTAGTGATGAGTCTCAGGAAGATGCACACAAGCTCTTCTGTAGCTGCTCAGAAACATTTCCAGCACTGATTGGCTTCCTGAGCTCCCCCTGCTCCACTTTTTTTCCATGTGTGATGCCTCTTTTCAGGCCCTTGGAATCCAGGATGGCTGTTAGCTGAGGAAGTCTGTGCTTAAAGTAAGAGCTATGAGGTAAAATCCGGCCCTTCATGATTCAAATGGCGGGAAGTGTTCTGGGACGTGCTCACACACAGAGTCCATATGTACTGTGAAAACAAGCTAACAGGCTGTTCATAATCATTTATATTTCGGCAGTGGAAAACATGGTTCAGGGGATACTTAGGGGTTCATATATTTTGCACCACTGAGTCCACGTAGTTACTGTGCAGAGTAATAAGGGATAGTGTTGCAGAACAAGAGAACCTGCAGTTCCCAAGCACATTTCTGCAGGAATGCTCATCAAATACTGAACAAAAATGCACCCCAGCTTGGACAGGACAATTTATGAATTGCTAATACACATTATCTCCCTCCCTGGTTTTGCTTTAAATTCTTTATAACGATTTGTAACTGAATATATAAACGGAAAAAGTTAGCAAGCAGTTTTAAGAGTTGAAATTGAAGTGTTGTTAGGACAGGAAATGACAAATCTTGACTCTTTGGCCAAAGTTTGATTCTTTGCCTTGCAATAAAAGTGTTAATGGCTATCGTTTTTAACATCTTCCAGTGTTGCAATTACATTTCATTACAATTACATCTTCCAGTGTTAGGTGCATTTCCACATGCGGGAAGAAGCAAGCTGCTCCTTCCCTGCTCGTCTCACAGTTAGATGGGGTTCTTAACTTCCTCCCAAGAAATACTGGCCGTTGTTTTTTCCTCCATAAAGAAAGCAACCATAAACACTCAATGTTTGGACTCTATCTGCTAACATGTACTAGACTTGCTTGTCTCTGTGGATGGAGCAATGTCAGGGATTTCAAGTTGAGAACAGGTGTTGGCATGTACAGCACCGAAACTGTTTTAGCTTTGGAAGTTGACAGCTTGAGCACATAGGAGGCTTTTAAAAATACTCACACGAGAGCCATTGTCATTAAGGTTTATTATTTAAGGAAACACATTTTGTTGTTAAATCAGAGTCATAGACGTTTTGGGTGACGCTGCAATACAGGGAAGATGGGTAGCAGAATGAAATTGTTGCTGCCCTCTAAGGAAAAGCTCTCAGATATCAACAGCTAAGGTAAAGTGCTCCATTTCCCAAAGCACAGCAGTCGACCAAAGCTTTTTGAAGAGAGGTTTTTCAGATTAGTAATAAGAAAGTTGTGGGAAACACTGATAATTCTCCTTTAATGAAGAGAAGACTAGAAATTCTCTGTTTCTTAATCTGATACAGGTCAGGTATTTGCTGCCAGGCCAGCAAATCATAAACATATTCTCATGGAATGTACTTTTAGTAAGGTATGTTGCATGAAACAGGCTGTGCTGGTTTCAGCTAGGGCATATTGCACCTTTCACTTCAGATTATTCTTTTAGTAAAAAGAAATAGTAGAACATGAACAGGCAACAAACAACCCTTCTGAGTCTGCATATTGTTACCTTTGTCTCTTTCCCTTCCACCTGGTAAGTATTTTTATTTCTTGTTATATTTTTCTATTTCTTGTTTCTCAGGAGATGTCATATTCTCATGTGGAGTGTATTTCAATGTGCGTTCCTGATTGTAGGATTTAAAACACATTGAAGAGGGCAACGTTTCCACTTAATACTGTCTAAACTCCATTTTGTAGAGGTGCCTTTATCTCAGGAATTCATAATTCCCTTGTTGCGTACTTCATATTCCCTCCTTGGTCCTTTTCCATGTCATTTAAACAGCCTATGAAGGTCCTCTTTGATAAAGGAAAATGCTCTGGAATACGAGTGGTAGGAAGCACATGCTGTTTTACGCACTGATGCAACTCCATTCTGTTCCTATTAAAAGAATTTTTTTCATCATGAGTGCTCTTGTCCTTTTTCTCCACACACAACAACAAAACTTCTGGGTTTTATTTTCTAGCTTTTGTTGTTTGTGATATATGTTCTGCTTTTGTTTAGACTGGAAGGAGACCTTTTTTATTCGTAACAGAATGTAGGATTACGCTTATGTATAGAAGTCATTTGAAAGAGGAAAGCAGTACTAAGAAACTGCCAAAATTTCAGGCATAATACGAGAAGCTTGTTTTATACAATGTGCAGCCACTTGGTTAAATGAAGCGACAGCAACTCAGAGACCAGGAAAGTATGTGTGGAAGGCAGCTGCATGTCTCATACTATGTTGCATTGTGTCATACACCATGGTTTTTCAAAGATGAATCTTTTCATTTGCATAATGTGTTTAATCACAAATCTGAACTTTGGCTGAGACACTCATAAATAATTACAATAACAGGAGCAGTTTAGAAACATATTAACAACAATATGTGTGTTAGGAAAGTTGAGAAGATTTAAGATTTAGCGTTCTTCTTGGACAGTGATTTATGACATTTGCAAGAGACAGAAATCCAAAATGTGGACCCTTGATCACAGCTTTTGGGGAACAATGAGAGATACATGTGTGACACACTTTTAATGACAGATTCTAAAACATACTAGGACAAAGTAAGTCCTAAACTAGCTGACTGACTAGGACTGTGTTACAACACAGTATCACAAACAATAGTGTTTCAAGGGTGGCAGAATGAATAAAAAATTTTACACTGAAATGAAAATTAGAGATTTTTTTCTCCTTTCTCTTGATGAAGAACTAATGGAAATTATAATGGGTTTTCTGGTTTATATTATTTGGGGGAAAATACATCTGTGAATGTGCCAAGTGTCTGTTCAAAATAAGAAATAAGATGTACAGATGTTGAGTATTTGGCCTATGTCTTTGTAGATATTGTTGCAGAAGCACATTACTTAAAAGGAAAAAATAAAAATCTTTCAAAGCCTTTTATGAAATGCTGTTTTATAGACCATACACAAGGATCTTATTTTATTACAAAAGATATTCTATCAAAGGCTATTGGCAAAAGCCATCATTGTCTGGCGGTGTCATTTGTAGCTTTACTTCCTATTGAAATATGGGATCCATCTGCTCACTGATCACAGGATAACAGCCGTCATTCCCACTTGCTTATCATAAATGATATATCTGAAAGTACCTGAAATGTGATGGAGTACAATCCCAGCCCCTGGTCAGTTTCTTAAATCATTCATAGTTATCTTAATTTAGGCCAGGCTGATATGCCTCCAGCATATTGACTGAATTCCAGCTTCAGTAAATTCAGTTTGATCCACTTGAAATTTCCAAGGCTTGCCTAAAATTCACATCCTCTATTTTTTTTTTTTTAATAATGCCCTATTTACATTGGTGCCCGACTAAGCACCAAATCCATCACTAAACTGCTGCGTGGAAGTTGGTCACAGACTAAATGAATTTGAATGTCACTAAAAAGTGTAAGTTATTTCTCTGTTGCCAGGTTAATCTGTTCTCAAATTCCAAGATGCTTGTATATACTATTTGCTAAATAAGAAAACTTTGAGTTGGACTTGAGAATATGGAGTCAGCACCCAAAATCTGGTGGTTTGCACTCTCATTAGTATGGGTGATATAGTACACAGCCAGAATTCAAACTACAAGCAGGAAAGTTTGCTTATCCCTGGTGTGATTCATAGGTTATCTGAAATTTCGTCCTACAAATGGATCTCATTCAACTACCATTAACTCCCTGTCCCTCTTCCCAAAACCTTGTCCAACCTTGCAAATAAACTAAACACCCAGAATTTAAAATGGTGCTTTGGAGCTCTGAAGAATCTTTTGGATATGACTATCACCAGCTTTGCTTCTGTTAACTGCTGTCAATATAGATTTATCTGCTTTGCTTAGCCAAGATGGTTATTCAAAGTTTTTTTCACTCAAAAACCATCTCCTGATGAACCCGCCCCTGAGGTGTCAGTGAACGTTATTTATGCACGAGTGACACAGAAATCTGCTGAGAATGGCCAAGAGATGCTGCCTGTGGTTCCCTGTTAACTGCACACAAGTGATCTCTCAAAAGTCCACAACAAAATTGCCTAAATCATGTGTTGAGGGTAAATTACTAAAGAAATGTCCTTTTATTATTCAAAATTCCTTCCAAATTAATTGTTTGAAGTGATTTGAGAGAGCTAGAAAGATATAATACACATGGAGCCCATATCAGATAAGAGAACATTCTTCTTCCACCTTAAGGCAGTATGTGTCAGCAAAGTACAGAATTATTTTCCCTACTGAGAGATTGCTGCTTGGTGCACTCATTTAACACATCATGCAGCACATGGGCATGGTCGTAAATTCATTTTGCTTGAAAATGGAAAAAAAAAGCCCCAGAGCTGCACATCTATTCCATGTGACTTGACCAAAGACACACTTGGACTGCATAACTTTAGAATCCCATTTTGCTGCCTGACCTGTGCTAATAGGACTCTATTAAGTCAGTTGTCTTCTCGAAATCTTTTGACCTCTCCATGATTAGTTAGGAGATGATGTAAGTGGCATTGGAGAAATGGGTTATAAGTCACATTCTGACATTTTTCCTCAGAAGAAGCTTCTGCATCAGAAAATAATTCAAATGAGGCAGCTTCTGTCCTATAGCAGCATTTGAAAAGGCTCGGGAAAATTTCAGCTGAACCTAAACCTGGAGTTATCATTGTTATTTCACAAACTGTAGTTGATAGATCTAATTTTAATTTAAATGATTCAAACTGAACCATGTAGACAAAAAAATTTTAAAAAAAATTCTACAAATTATTTAAAAATATTTGCCAACAATTAATTTTGGAACTCCTTCTATGGAAGAATTTTAAAATGTGGTGTGTCTTATTATTTCATTGTTTTAAATGTCAAGAAGTCTAAAAATTAAAACAGCTCCTGTGTTGCCTGCGATGAATTGGGGAAGAAAATGACAAAAACTAAACTCTCATTTGTTGATCAAAATGTAGCTTGCACTGAAACACTTTTTCATCTATTTGTTTATTTTTTTCTAAAAACAGTGATTTAGTATTGAACAAAGAATATTTCTATTTGTTTTGGAGTGCAAGAATAAGAATCCAGTGGAATGATTTGTTGGTTTACATTAAGACATTGCCACAAACTGTGAATTCAGTGCTTCCAGGGAGTCTGACTTCAAAGAAAAGATTTTCAGAACCATGGCATTAAACAATTGCTAGCATGATCATGAGGAATTGACAGAAATACTTTCCTTTTTCTCATTTCCAGCTAGGAAAACATGGCTAAGCATCATTCCAACTCTTTGTGGAAACAGATGGTTTGTGATAGCGAAAGACTATTTCAGACTGAAATATGCTCACTTTTTTTCCTTATCATTCTTATCATTTTTGCCAACTGTCCTTCATTATAGTAATTTGTGTGCATATTTTCTATGGAGTCTTCTTTCAAAAACATAACTCAGACCTTTAACATTTTCTATGCTTCTGTGCTGAATCAAATCAAACCTGGGTCACCAAAGGAAAGATGCTTGTATTTTCTGTGTGTGCATTTTGCCACCCTGTTCATATCATTTTAAAAATCTAGTTAAATCCGCACAGACTGGTTTCATTTGTGCATTTAACCTCTGCAAAGGTAAGACCAATAAAGATTATATCCAACTGTCACTGTGTTAGATCAAAATCTCAGGCTAAACATATGGTACAGAAAGGTTTGGGTATATAACCCTTGAATCTGGATTTGTGGCATAGAATTTCTGCTCTTACTTGGTAAAAGATGTGACTGTCAACAGTGCAATTTTCTCAGCTTATGTAGCTGTGAGTCTGGCATGGTGATATATCAGTGTATATTATAAATAGAAAAAGACCAGGCTTTAGTGTGCACTCTTTCCAAATGCCCACCAGTAACAGTGAATAATTTAGTAATTAGACATGTCATTATTGAATATAGAACAATTTTACTAATTCTTAGTATCCTTGCAGGATAAATGGTGGTTGACAGAAGAAGCCTTTTCGTTTGTTTTCTATAGGATAGTATGGAATTGTAAAATGCATTTTTATTGAGTTCCTTTTACTAAACCCCTCAACTTCTGGAGACAAAGAACAATGTCAGGATGGGTGGCTAATCTATTTTAGTATGGCAATTCCTATGAATTGCTAAATATCTCTCTTGAGTTAGTTGTAAAAATAATTTTAAAAATAAAGCTTAAAAGGAGACCTTTAAATTTATTTAAATATGCTCCTTTCTTCTGCCATTTTTACGAAAACCCAGCACTGTGGCTATGACAATGAAAAAGAAAAAAAAAAAAAAGAAACAGATCAGGTAAAAACATGGAACTAGAAGAAAGATACAAATATTTTTTTCTTAAGGGTTTTTTTGTTTCCTTTTTAAAATATTCTGGATTTTACCCTGGCTTTCTGCTCTCTAGTAAGCTTCTTGAGTGGGGAGAAATTGGGGGGCAGAGAAAGTACTAGAACTCAGTAAGGTACTCACAAAAGACAGCATTTCAGAGGAACAAATGGAAAATTCTGATTTCTAAAAGGAGTCAAATTTAACATTCATTAAGTTTATGTGGCATAATAAATAGCAAAATCTTTCCATTACTGATATATGTATAGCTTTTCAGGCTGATTTTTATAACAAAGGAAAGCTTCTTATTCGAGGATAGTTAATCTCACTCACAGATTTTTTTATAGATCACAGGCGGGCTTTTCTTCATAATTCATGTTATTAATGTAGATTCCATCTTCCACTGTGAACTTATACTAAGTTGAGTAACTATTTAGATAACCCTCAAAGGCAATATTTTCCTGCTGACATTTGACTATTGTAAAATGAATCATTAAAGCAATTTACTTTAGCAAAAAGAAAAAAATAAAGACCATTTCTGAAAGAGAAGAAGTTTTCATTCCCATGCTGTTTCAGAATTTATTTGCCTATTAATGATTCCATAATAACTTAACTGGTCCCATTCCATTCCTGATTCATCCAACAACTTCTTTGAAAGTTGGAAGGCTAATTGCAAAAGTGATTATTTATAATATTTGAGTGCTTTATTCAGGGGGCCCATTAAAAGCATAAACACTGGGGACAGAGAAAGGTTACAACTGTTTTAATGAAAAGAAACATATGAAAGTTTTATACAAATATCACTTCTAGACTTGTCCAGATTTTAAATAAAAACTTTTAATGAAAATAATGTTTTCCTTCAGAGTATCCAGTATGTGCTTTACTAACCAAACCAGACTATTTTACTCCTAATATAGCTATTCCACTTTATTTGAGAGTGTTGTTGTCAAGATTTTCCTGTGGTATTCACAAAATGAAATGTTTTCCTAAAGCCATGCTGTTTAGTGAAGTAGTGAGAATTTCAGCTTGTACTTAAAAAAAAAAAAAAAAAAAGGGCCCCAAAACCCACTACTTCATCTTCAACTGATTTTTGTTTGGTTTGTGGTTTGGCCTTCTGTTTCTAAAGAATCAGACCACTGGTAAATCAATGTGGTGACTGTCTGGGATCAGAATATTTTACATTTGCACTCACTGTTACCAATCTGTTTTTAGATGAATATGGCACCTCTGATGGCCAGCAGGACAAGTGACGTTCTACACCATCTGCTCTTCTCTTGGACAGACTGGATCACCCAAAAGTATTTTATTTATCACAGCCATGATTCATTTGTGAAATGATGAACTGTTTAAAAAATGATGTATTTTACTTTCATATGTTTCACTTTTTTCATGGTGTTTAAAAACCAAACCAAAACCACCCTTAGGTTCTCATGCCAATTGTTCACAAAGAGATAGGCAATACTTTTGATTAGTTTTTTGTTGTTAAAATATGATATTTTGTTAAGACAGAAAAGTTCTGCTATTCAGTTTCTAACTATATCGGTTTAGTTTCACATAAGATGATTTTGGATGGAAAGAGAAAAGAAAGCAGAGGCCTGTTTAACCCTCCTTTATTTCTGCATATTGGTCTTTTGCGTTAATGCACAATGACACAAAGGAGGGATGAGACCTCAGTTTAATCCATCTGCAATAAACAGACAGATTTTGCATGTGTGCAGAGCCAAAAAGATGATTTGGAAATCTGAATATTTCATATCCTATCCCCTATGTGCACATTCAAACAGACTAATGTTTGAAATCATCCTTTGAGACAAGGTCATAAAGATTTAATTTCCAAAGTGTTATTTTCATACAACTTGGAGTTTTGCAGCTTGTGTGAAGTTTTGTTTTCCTTTCTAATGTAGAATAAACAGTTGTGAACAATACCATGAGGGGCAATTCCAATCTCCCATGTAGATCCAATCCTGAATATTTCCTACCTGCATTAGAATCAATTTTATTTTGAGGTATTCAGTGACTCTAAGGTATTTTTATAGTGAATTAGTATTTTCCTAATAGATAAGAACATGCTAGTGCAGTTTACTACACTTTTTCTTTAATTAAACTAGCACTCTAATTTTTATATCCCTTGCTGTTCTAACCCATGGCAATGCCCGCTTCTTTCTTTTGCTTCCCAGGTTTGGACAACACTGAAACTGAGACATTACATGAGCCAGTCATTATTTACTTTGCAATGCCAGGTCTGTGCTGTGTCAACAGACAGAAGTGGGGGTGTGTGGAGACAGTGAGGGAATAGAAACTTCTGTAGATGGATTTGGGAGGACAAGGACATTGTCTGAGGACAAGACAGGGACATCCCTGAAATTGTGAGGCGAGCCAGCCTTTCAGCACATCTGCCTGAGTGTTTTATGCTACATCCCTCAGGCTACATATGAGAAATAGTCAAGACTATGGCATGTAATGCCAGTATGATCTGAACAAGAATCCACATCTGGAATGTAGATAGCCTCCTGCAGAGTTAGGTAGCCCAGACATCTGTATTGGGATACATCCCAGAGCAAAAACATACCCTTACATAGGGAACAGTGCAATGCCTTGACCTTGGAAACATTCATTATGGTTGGAGAGGGATTTTTTAGACAGAGTGTTCTTACCAAACCTAATTTTTAGTTGATGGGTAGGCCAGGGGATAGCTTGTGTTTGATGTGGGGAGGAGGAAGCCATGGCAAAACTCTCCACTGAGCTCCTCCTGGGAGACCAGAAATGAATTGCATGTGAGCGATGTTAGTTACTCCATGAATAATTGGAAGGGCCTCAGATACAACAGTGATGAGAGCACTGTAAGAACCCATGGAGAGTGTAATCATGAAGGTAACAAAAGATGGGGGGTGCTCAGCTTCGGAGCAACATGCCAGGAACATGATCTAAGACGTTAAACTGGCTGAAATATCAACAGATCAAACTGAGCGAGGCTGAGACATAATGTCATCCTTCAAATTGCAGATTTGGGACTGGATTTACACTTAACAGTTTGATACTCTTCCCACTGAAGTCTGTGGCAAGCTGCCAGCTGACCTCAGTGGGAACAGACTTAGGCCAGAAGCTACTGTGCAAGGAGAATTCACAAAGTGCTGAATCGATGCATTAGAAATAAAATTCACAGTCTGCATGCCAGAGAACAGGGAGGAGGGTGGGAAGAACCCCACAAATATCTAAACCAAAGGATAAAGGACACCACACAACCCAAGATGGAGACCCAGTGCGCCAGGTAGTTGCAGAAGATAAGGTAGTAAGAGATGGGCTAGAGAAAGAGAGTGAAACCAGCATCAACATCGGCATGTAAGAGAACGTTCTGATTCTCCAGCCAGTCAAGTGGCACAGCAGAGGTGTTCTGGCTGCTCACAGTGGCAATGTGGTGCTGGAGCAGCCCTGCAGAGAGGTTCAATGGAATATTGAAACCAATTGTACTTATTTCTACTAGTGTGGTCATGAATAAGAATTAAAAATATGCTGATTTGTTATGGAATTCCTTACTCTTATGGGCACTTGGATTAACCACAGTAATTGTATGCAAATTCTGAATAAAAGATCTGCCTACCTGAAAGGGAGGATAGAGCCATGCAGGTTTGAAAGCAACTATAATACTGAAGAAAACACTAGTAAAAAAACCGAAGGAATAAATCCATTTTTTAAAGAAGAAAAAATGCTAATGTAAAATAGAGCTCCTGCACTGGTGTCAGCTAATGCTGTGACCTCCCCTTGGGGGAAATCAGCAATGATAGAAACAGCCTCAACACTCTGACCAAATAACAAATGACATGTAATGTGATTTGATTGAACAGTTTAAATTAAAATGTCACATTACGGACAACCTATGCTTCTCTGAATGAATGCATTAGGAAATTGTCACAATGGATCTGCCTTGGAACATGGCACAACAAATGAAAATCACCACACATGGAAATCACCCAGGACGCTGCCATTGTTATCGCTAATTCCAGGCATTAGCTTCTCGACTTTGATGTGTGTTTGAGCTCTTCAGCCTATTAGCTTCCACTTCCTACAAGTGCCCAAGCATTCCTAACAGCAGCTTTTCATGGAAATCTGCTGGAGCATGGATCACCCATCACTGGAGCATGTAATGGGGTTGCCAGAGCCTGTGGTGACCCACACTGGCCCTGCTGGGACACCAGGATGGCTCAAGGTTACCAACTCTGGCAGCATGACCACGCCAGCTCTGTTTACTCCACTCTGGAGTCAGAGCCCTTGATCTGGGTCTCCTCTTTCATCAGAAATGGGCTAGCACAGAATTTTCCTTACATAGGAACTGCATTTTCCCAGAGTGCTGTATTTTTATTAGCAACCAAAATTACTAGTTGTTTGTGTTGTTACTTTTGAACTTTGTTTTAAAAGAAAGTTTGCCAGCATTTTTGGTACAGAAGATTGAAAAAATATGGTGTCTTCAAAATAAAAGCAATGAGTTATAAAGAATGTGTAATTTCTAAGGTATACACTTACCTAAGGTAAGACATACACATTAACCTCACTTTTGTTAACATATGTATCTGAAATCAAATGTCTTATTGACCTGAAAAATCAAAGTTTTTCTTTGAAACCAATACTTTTATTTTTTAATGCTTAGTTTTCAATGCCAGCTCTTTTTTTCACTACTTAGGACAGCACAAATCTGTCATATGCTTTAATCAGAATTTTTTTTTTTTTTTTTTTTTTTTTTTTTTTTTTTTTTTTTCTGTCTGAATCTAGGTGTGACAACCAATAGCAGAATCCTCAGTGGAGTTTGTTTTATGGAGGTGAACTAAACTGTACAGACTTCAAATTTATCTGTGACTATCTGGCTTCAATGCACTAAATTGTCTTCTTGTCACTTATTGCTTTTTGTGGGCAAGTAGAGGAAAATTAAAACCAAGAGAAAAAGCATTATTGGCTCTTCTACATTGTGAATGAAATAATATCAGTTGAAACTGAGGCACATTTCTATAGTTATTGGAATATTACATTTGTCTTTATAAATCTGAGTATAGAAACATGATGGACATCTATAAGAACAGCAGATAACAAGATGAAGGATCAGAGGCTTAACCAATTGCTCCCTGATGTCAAACTGGGAAACAGCAGAAATAATCATTTTGGCATCAGACAGGAAAAGTCAAAGGTCAGGATTTAATGCCGTCACAGAAGGATTCTTCAAATAAGCCAAGCAGGTGCTTACTAAAGCATGATTATTTGTTGTGTTTAGGGATTCAGAGAAAAGCATGATGTGAATGGGAATGCAAGGTCTCCATGTAAAAACAGGGAGAACTGCCTTATCTGGAAAATCTTTCCCACAATCATTTTTTACTTGAACAAGTCCATAGAAACTGGGTGAGTAGGCTTCTCCTCTTTCCCACTTTTCTTGTCCTCAGCTAATAAGATTTACATTTAAAGGATTTTCCTTTTTATAATAAGATACAAACCAGTGTCCTACTTCTCTGAAAGCTATTTAACAGGAAATGCAAAATTGCTCACGTTCCAGTTTGACAGATGAGAAACAGTGTCTTAGTTTCTGTTCCAGCAGAGAACACCAAATGTGACTCCAGTTGTGAAAGATGTAGTGCTGCGGAACACCAGCAAATCTGTTGGCTGCATTGATATCCCCAATGCAGGAAAGTGTCTATTTGTGCAGTCCTGTTTCTTACCAGTGGCAGGTCGAATGGAATCTTGGATGAAGTTCCTGGATGTACAGATCTGTACTTAGGATGCTGCTTCCCACAGAACCTCAGAATCTCTGCTGTTATCTTGACAATATGAAAAAATAGTCACCTCTTGTAAATCCTCTGAGTATCTGCATTCTATTGATAGTTGATGTGAGATGGCTACATCTGCTTAATTCAAAAATTGCTGTCACACGTTTCTCAATAGATCCTAACGTATTTGTCTGTCCAGACTACTGGGAGAGAAATGGAACAGAAGGGAGGAAATGAACAGCTCATGCAGTATAATTCACCTGTGTCCGATACCAGTCCTCATTCTGGCTTTTGAAAAAAAATAAAGCAGTCCTAGATATATGTCATTGCTTGAGGGTTAGGGTTGATGAGAAAGCAGGTGTAGCTCAGGTTAAAAATGGTTGGAGTATTAAGCATCAAGTCTGATACTGAAAGACTGTTGTTCAGTGAAAAAACTTTGCATATGAATAACTTATGCAGTTCTCCCTCATGCCAGAGAATGCCTAAGAGACAGGGGTGGAATTTGAGTAACCTCAGGCTGCTTCTGCAGGACAGGATAAACCTTTGAGGCCAGAGTAAGAAAGCTTTGTTCAAGCTGTTGATTGTATCTTCAGAGTACACTTGATTTCCTTCCCCAGCCTTACAACACAAATTAATGTGGATGTGTATATGCAAACTGTTTAATCAGCTGGAGGTTTCAGAGGTCGAATGCTTTGCCAAGTCCCGGAAAATGTCTCAAGTTTGCTGCTCCTTCAAACCCTAATGCCGTCAGAGGCAATAAAACAAATTCTCTTTAAATGCAATTGGAGCAAAATACATGCTCAGGATAGCTTGATATCTAGTGCACTGAAAAGCAGGAGATTAAGGGAGAAAATGAGAGTATAGAGACAGCAATTGGAAAGATACATAGAGAGTGAGACTGCTACAGGCAGCATTGGCCATGCCATCAACCTTGCCCTCAAACTTTGTAAGAATTGCAATTTGGGATATAAATTTTTAGATCCTTGAGAAAACCTCCTTTCTGAGTTTTTAGATGCCCATGTGATGTGTGTGTGGAGCCCATCCTTGAGTATTTGTAAGTTTTCCATTTCTTTTATTTAATTTTTTTCCTGTATTTTTGCTTCATTCCCCCCCTCCCCTTACAACATATTTACCACATGCTGCAAACCAAGGGATGAATCTCCAGAAGGACTTGGCCACCTGCTGCTTCTGTTGACACTAGCTGGAGGGTTTAAATGTTCTGCTAAAAAAGTTCCTAATGGTTTCTAAAATTATCAAATAAAGTAACAGTTTCCCATTTGAAGTAAGCAAGGAAGTTCCCTGATCCCTTTCCACGGCTCACTCTGTTGTCTATGTAGGACACCCAAACGGGAGCTGCTGGATTCCATTGCATGAAATGAGTCATTGGGGTGAGGATAATAACAGCAGAGGAACTGTTTTAACAGAATAGATCAAAAATCTATCTTATCCAGCATCTTGTCTCAATTTGGAATACTTCAGAAGAAGGTGTTAAACCCACTTAGTGCATGTGATATTATACAACAGGGGATATTTCTTCCTTACCCCATCTGGTGATCAATTTATACCCTGAGGCTCATGGATTGAATTCAGATTGTAACTATTCAATACTTTCATTTTCAAGATCCAGAAAGAGTATATTTCTAAATGCTGTTACATCTGACTGCCAGACACAGCAAATCTGTAGTTTCAAGCAAACTTCCTACAGCACTTAAAAAAAAAAAAGAGGAAAAAAAAAATCAAATTCAAAATAGAAACAGGCAAACAATAAAAACAAAACATGCGATCAAAAAATCCAGCCTCAAAGCAGAAATGAGATCATGGAGAAAAATAACCTTTTAATCTAAGTTATTACTAGTATTTTCACTTACATTTGAAAAAAAAAAAACAAACCTGCAACTACTCTAAAATATGTTTCTTTGTCTGAGTAATTCCACAATTAACTTCCAATTATTTCAAGCTGAAGCTCTGAATCATGTTCTTTAACTAATGTTGTGACACTGTGAAATTACGTGTTTCCACTACTTGAAAGAAGAATAAAGGTTAAATGTCAGTGAAGATGTTCTACTTGTTGGGTGGAATCAGGACATGAAATGTTTGGGTTTTTTTTTCCTCATGATTCTAGGGCCAAAAATTCAGCAAGCTGTTGTAGTTGAGGGTGCAGCCTGCTCTGAGGTCTTCCTTCCTTTGTTCTTTGTGGCTAATTGTTTCAAATGAGTGGAAGGATGGTTGTGGTCTAGTTCCATTCAATTCCACCAGAAAGTGGTTCCCAGGTCCTAGCATTAGTTTTGAAAGGACTGCTCACTAGTTTATCCAGAAGGATTTGTTCTCAATCTGCACATCAGTTCTCATTGCCACAAGGTACTGCAATGCTCCTCCTAAGGGTGGGCTCTAAAACAGTGTTCCAACCCACAGGAAATTCTGACATTTTGACATTTGTTTTACTTCTGAATTGTTACACCAATATATCAAACATTTTGAAATTTTATGTCAAACAAACTGCTGAAATATTTCTGTCCTGACCTTATTAAAATGTTTTAAGGTAAGATTGTATTTTAAAGGGTATTTAGCCAGATAAAACAGGCGTTCTGATGTGATCCTCAAAAAAAAATAATTGTTGATAAAAATGTCATGTTCCTATGAAATTTTTAAGCTTATCTAGTCAATGTTTTTGCTGTAAACCTCCTCCTTCAGGAAAATTATAATAATGCCTGCCTCTTCTGTAGCTGATCACTGTGGTGTTGGACTGTCAAACTCTGGTGAAAAACTCTAAATTTATAATGTTATTTTCATGGATGTTATTATTAAAATACAGATCACCTGAAACTTGACCAATCAAACATAAATGTGCATAGTCAGTTCAAATAACATAGGCAGGACTTGACTGTCCTGGCTTAACTGTTTCATAAAGTAGCAGTGTTGCTGATATCTAGTGTGGTTTGAAATTAAAAGTATTCTGCATTTATCTGAGTTGTTGAAATGTTAGCTGAAATCCCACTGAAAAGAAAATATGTTAACACATAAAGCCTTTCAGCTGCTTGCAGAAGGGTTTTTCCATGATTTTTCTTCATGTGGCATGTGAAAATTTAGTTATTTTTAAGATTCTTATTCTGTATGGTGCATTGCATTTGCCTCATCCCATTACAATCTCCATGACATGACTAGAAATTAGGAAAGTATGAAAAGATGTGATTTGTCCTCAGGCCCTACAGTTAGGTTTAAAATAACATAAAAAATATATGTGGTCCCACTGCAGTGAGAAGAGGAACTACACAAATGGGAGAGCTTTGCCCTCCAGAACTAAGTGCCGTGAAGGTGGGTGTTAAAGGAGGCAGGATATTGAGGAGCAATCAGCACAGGGCTAAGACCACTTCTGCTGAAAGCAAAACAAGCAGGTTTGGCCATAATCTGTTTTGCCTGTCCAAATAGCAAAATGTCAAATCTGAGAAGCATGGTCTGAGCGTCTCCATATTTCCCCGACTAAGTTTATCTTTACGTTCTAGCTGTAATTTAGAACAAGCCTTCTAAAATTGTAGTGCAATTTCTTAAAGGGGAATAAGTTACAGATGATGTGTTACCTACTCGAGAGTTCCCACGTGGGGTTAAATGATACTCTCCATGGCACCCACTTATGCCATGTGCAGTTGGTCTTATCTCCAAAATGCAGATTACTTGCCAGCAGGCATTCCTGGTCATTCAAGTCTGGGCAAAATTGAACATGACAGAGAGGGCACATACTTTGATTTATGTCTGAGATACTCTTATACTCCATTACTCACACACTTTAATAGCAAAACACTGCATGAACATGTGTTGGAGGACGGAACTCATTTACTGCACAGTCCAAAGGGGAAGCATCAGGTTTTCTGGGTTGATATTAATACTTGAACAATGTAAGATCTTGTGTCAAAGCCAAGGAACTGGGATGACTGTCAACTGGTGTCATCTTTGCTCTGGCTTTCAGACCCTTTCTGTAATTAGATATATTTTGTGCAGGGTACACTTGATACTCTAAACATGTCAGCTCTGTTAAATTAAATACAATCCAGGAGAGAAGGCAAAGAGCCTAGATATTGTGGCCAGCCTTGAAATCAAATGTTTAGCTAAGCCTTCATATTTTTAATTCTCTTTTTTTTCATTTTAGAAGGTTGAAAGTCAAATAGCTGACACATTTGTGGGTACTGCTGAGTCAGTTGGAATGTTACTGAATTATGGTTCTTGAGCCTAGTGAATTAGAAAATGTGGATTAATGGCACCATAAGATCTTCAAAGACTGATTTCCAGCTAAGAATAGTTTACTGCTGTATCTACTGAATCAGCTTAAAGAAAGTTTCCTGGTTTGAGACTCAGAGTAAGATATTTAAATACGCATTTTAAATTAATTCAATTAAGAGTCTTTTGCTTCCCTGTGACTCTAAACTCACAAGGTGGGAGCTTTAAATTATAAAGTTAAAGGGACATCAGATCTAATACCTTTTCTGTCTCAGTGTCTAAAATTGTCCTTTAAGTTCTTACTGGCCTACCCAGTCTGAAGCTGGGTGCTCAAACCTGCAAATAGTTTTAATAGCTCAAATGTATTAAATAGTTTTAATAATATTCTGCCTGTAATATACATTTATATGATATATCTGTACTTTATGATAGAGTAGATTTTTAAAAAAAAAAAAAAAGAAAATAATTTCTGGAGAAGATATTTGATTCTGAACATGAGGTATTGACTGTCATTAAAATTATAAACCACTGCTGTATTCATTTGCTTTCCCAGACTTCTCTGCGCACAGCAAAGCTTTGAGTATATATAGCTTCTAACTGAACTAACAGTATTTCAGCAGCTAGACATAATCAGGAAACAGAGGCAGAGAAAAACAGATTAAATTTACCATAAATCCAGTGGTGAATCAAAGACAAAAGCAGGGCTAATAAAGTGTTGGAGACAAAATCCATGAAATCAGGAGAGTTTACACCACTTCAAAATCTGACCCTTATCTACTTCATTAAATAGTGCACAGTTTGCTGCCACTAGTCCAACATCACAATCACATTTTTCTTCCTTTCTAATTTGCTTTTATAATTCCTCGTCCTTCTATTATTGGCATTAACTCTTTATTAAGCGTAAATAGACCTTAAATGAACTCCAGGAAAGGACTTCTGAAACTCACTTTTTAATGTAATGAAGTGGTATTTTCTTGCTTACTTGCTTTCCTGAGTTATTTTACTTTATCAAATAATTTGACTGTAGTATCTTTATCTATCTAGCTAGCTGTCTAATCTGAATGAGGGTTCATTACATGCTGCTTAGTCTTTTCATTTCTGAAATAAATAAAAAAGAAAGAAGAGGAAGAAAAAGAGAGAACACACTACAACATCACAGTGGTCATTCAGGCTTCCTACTAGATTACTTAGAAATAAATATGCAAACTAAGCCTGCTTTATGCTTTAAAAACCTATGAAAAATATAATTGGTCACAATAGTCATAGAGTTCTTTTGTAAATACGTGGGAAGTGTGGGGAAAGACAGTAGAAAAGGTGAGAGAGAACTGCAGAGAAAGACTGAGACACAGTTCTTACTTTTTAATAAGCCTCACAAATCACTTAATATCCTTTAAACAATGGTCACACCTCAGACTCCCGTCGAGCCTCCCTCCCCACTGATATTGCCAGTGCTACACCTCTTATCCCTTTATTAACCTCACATTTTATGATCTGTTAGTCAGGGAAGCACAACTGCTCCGCAGGCCATAACCACAGCACCTGCCCAAGCACCTGAAACCCCAGTGCAGAGCAGGACATGTGCTACCTGGCAGTGGGAATCCCAGCATCCCAAAGCCACCAGCGGAGCAGGAACAGCCTCAGCTGCTCATGGGGGGCGTTCTTGGGGTTGGGCATGGCAGAAGAGTGAGCAACTCCCGGGTTCAAACAGTTGCAAATTATCCAAAGGGAATAGGGGTGTGAATTTGTTGTATGGAACAACTGTGCAAGCCACAGGGTCAGGGCGGTGAACACTAAGCCCAAATCCCTGTTCTTTCATGGAGCAGTACTGTAGCTTTTGGCTCAGCAAAAATAAACTGTTCAAATGAGTTCTATTATTTAGAGCTCAGGTGAGATAGCTTTGGTATCCTGAATATTCTAGACACCAAACAGCTCTGTAAAGGAATATGTACTAGCTTTGAATGCCTCTGTCCCACCTCTTCTTTCTCAGATACTTCAAAAACTCCAGCTATTGCTGAGACGTTGAATGAATATCTTTGCTAGAAGACAAGTTATAGGAAATAGCTTCTTGGCAGCAATTATTTTGAAAGAACCTGTCTGCTGCCATATCTTTTTTTTTTTTCGGTTAGTGTAAGTATCCCCTGAAATAGCCTCATGGTTCTCTTATACTGCATAATTTTAAGTCATGTTGTGAACATGAGGAACACTTCTGTCCATATTCCTTTCTTTAGGCACAAGTATTGACAAAAGGCCAGAGAAAAGGAACAGAAAAGCTGAACAAACTCCACCAGGGGTCTTGTGTTGTGCAAAATACATGCCCCCTGCTCCAGCCATGGTTTATAACGGTGTAACAGGTGAGACAAGCCTGTGTTAATGTTTGAAGCAGGAGAAGGCTGGGCTCTGATCTCTCCATCTCTGCTTATCCCTGAGAAGTCAGTGCCTGAGAGCAGGGATGGGTGCAGCCTGCACCAGGAACAACAGCCTGGAGACAGAGAAGTGCCCTTGTATCACCCTTCATGTGCAATGAGAGGCGCCTGGCACCGACCTTGCAATGTGAGAGCTTGTTTGCTCCATGCAAGTGTTCCAGCAATTCTGCTCATCAGCTGCTCTGTGTTTCCTGCTCTCAGTATGGATTCTTCCTCACCTGTCCCTATTCTGCCCAGAATACACAATGCCAAATCGGATCATGTAGAAATTTTGAGTCAGGATTGTCTTGTGGATGAAATCAGAAGGATTTTTAATAGAATCATGGTTTAGTTGATGTTATTTCCTGGTTTAGAAGTTACAAACTTGTGAAGAAAGACAAAGGTGTTCCAGCAGTAATGTTTTGAATGGTTTTCAGAGGAAACACTGCTGCCCTGCAACCAACAAAACAGTTTATTTAGTTTATGTCTTTTTGGGAATCCCTTCCCTGACTTTAATTATTAAAACACACTGAATGAAATCCTGCTCTTTCCTAAGGTGTTAGCAGCCCTCCCCTGGACTCCTCCAGGGCCAGGATTCCACCCACTCACTCACATTCTTTGGCCTCCAAGCTTTGTAGCTGAGAAATTCATACCTGAATTGCTCATCCCAGCCCAGAGGCCATGGCTGTTGACCCCACTTTTACACAGCTGGTGTGGAATACAAGGACATTTCAGGAAATTTCATCTGCCAAGAGGTGCTTTCTGCCACACTATCTATCACTTTAACAACTGCAGGGGAGTGAGTACATAATGTGCTTGACATTAGCACCTGTTTTTATAACACTCCAGTTAAATACCAGAGGCTAAGACTACTGGGTTTTATTCAAAATACTGCTTTACCCTTAAACCAGATCGTTTCCCAGAAAGTGCTGGAGAAGGAAATGAATTCCCAAAGACAGTCAGCCTCTTTAATGTACTGGGGTGATTGGTTGTGAAAGACCACTGATTGCACCTTGAAGTTGAAATTAGTCGTGTTTAAATGTCACTGATTGGAATACCTGATTCTGTAAACCCAGATGAAGGAAAGATTGACAAAATATTCTAATCAGGAAAGCAGAGCATTACATTAACTTAATATTCTAATGTACTTTATGAATTATACAAAGGATAATTAATTCAACTCTAAACCAAATCAGTAGTGACAGACAGTGGATTTTTTTAGTTCTTACTTTAGCGTCTACTTAAAAGTCTGTGTGGCAATGGTAAAATCCCTGCTCAGTTCTTCATATTAAGATATCCAAACCAGCAAATTACTCAAGTTTAAAAAAAAAAAAAAATCGACCCCATTTGCAGCAAGCAGTGAAGGCAGCATCCTCATCTCAGAGCAGTCAAGCAAGGATGGATGTCTAATGGCTCCTGGACCTATAAGCAGAAAGAGGAGTTATGATCATGTGGTTCTATTTTCGATGTAGCACAAGTTACATCATTTTACTTAGTAATTGCCCTGCAAAGTCCACCATGTCCAACCCAAGAACATGTTTTTCTCATCAGACCTTATATTTAATGTTCTGGTAACTTTACCACCATTCTAGGGAAATTTTTCCAGTGACAAATAAACTGTTTGTACTGTATCCTTGTGTCTGGTCTTTGTATTATGGCATTCATATACTTACCTTATAAATAGAATATCTTTATCTTAATTTAAAGCTTTGATTGCATTGATAATTATGGATCATAGTAACACATAGGTTTTCCAGTTATTAAGTTGGATAGGCCTTGCATTCCTAATGCTGTTTCAGTATCAAATTGCAAGGAAAGAACCTTCATCATTCCATAACTCTTCTGTAAGCAATAGTTTGATACATCTGTGCTAGTAAGATTGTTTATGTGCTATGGTCTTCCTGACATTAAATAACAGAAATACAGCAAAGTCAGCTGACTGCCCACATTTTCATTTCTTTTTAAATGTAAATCATATATTATCTTTTGTATATGTAACATTTATGCATGATAAAGCAGAAAAAGAGAAGATAGAAAGCTGATTTATTCCTTAGTAAAAGATGTGGCATGAGCTATAAGGCACTAACCCTAGATTTTTATGAACAGTCAGACTGCACCTTGTCCCTATTGACAAATGTCTCTGAATTCTCAGCCATAGGTGGTTGTGTACTGGTCTGCATAGCCTGTCATGTGTGATTTTTTAGATTTTCCGTTCTTATTTTTCAAGTCAAATGCAATTCTAGGAAGCTACCATACCTGTGGAGGTGAAAAGAAACCCATAATTTTGTTGTCATAGATGAATAAAACTGACATAAGATGACCCTCTTCTTTGTCTGGCCAGGTTCACCCAGTCTTGTGATTCTCTTCACAGAGAATTAAATTGTCAAGGAGTTCAGCAGCAAGGCTATGATTTGTTGCCTCTTCATTACTTCACATAATTCTTAAAATGACTATTGGCTTAAATACAGGTGTTTGTGGTTATCAATCACCTTGGAAAATAAACCTGCAGGCCAGTTTTCACTGGTTTGTTGATGGGGTGAGCACATCTGCCTGCAGCCACCAGTTAACAAGCACATGTAATTCAGGAAGAAACAGTTGCTATTGTCTATACTGGGACATTAAAATTACAAGCATTTGTACTGTTGGAAAGGTTTATGGACAGAGGGGAGAGGGTCAGCAAATTATTTCCCAGAGAAAAAACTTTAACAACATTTTGAATATTCCAGGGTGTTTTCTAAGGTATATAGCTCTTTATTTGGTCTCAGAGATCTGTAATCCACCTGAGAAAGTTTAATAATATTGGAGAGTAGAGCAAGCTGGTACCTGAGAGAGAGAAACTTGAATTCTGCTTCTGGAGCGGGACTAGCTGTAAGTCAGAGAGCAGGGACCAAAGCCCAGATCTTCACTTTTGTCCAAAGACTGCCCAGTCACTCTCATTCACTGGATCATGAGTCTTTTTCCAAGGAGTGGAACAAAGCCAATATTTTCACCGAAGCTCAGTATCACACTTCTTCCCTGGGGGAGTGAGAGGTGTGAATTTGAAATGAGTAATTTTTAAGAGAAGATGAGCTTTGAACACAGGTTTTCTGATTCTCCCCTGAATTATCTGGACAGAAAGATACTGTGTAGAAGAGATTACATTGTGCTTTAAGAAACTGGCAACTTGGGTGTCCAGCCCCAGGAGATAAATCAAACATCTGAACTCTAACCGAACATTATAATGAACTTCATCATGAACACAGAATATGACCCTCTTTAGGAGGCTCTGGTGGTCTCTTTCTAAATATGTCTTGCTATTTGTTTTGCTTGGTGATCTCAGGTGGCTTCTGCACTTCACCTTCAAAGATCTCAAATATTTAACCAAAGTCTTGCCACGGACTGCATTGTGCACACACATTTAGAAGTTAAGTATTGTACTAATAAATGCAGTATTATGAAGTTAAGAATTGTATCAGCACATGTGGAAATACCTAAGTTCCTTTGCAGATTCATATTTTAACTTAATTACCTAATTTTAACTTTAATTTCTGAAAACTGGTCATCTAGAGCTCTTCCCATTATCAGTGGAGACAGACAGGCAGCTCCACGGGAGAGTGACCTCATCCAAGGATAGCTTTGCTATATCAGAGTCACTTCCTTAAGGAAATTCTTCCTGTTTAAACTAGGCTTCCTTCTGTTTATGTCTTTTTGCTTGTTTTCATTATTGTTGTTGTTGTTGTGATTGTTATATATTATACTTAAGATTACCACGAGAAAGAAAAATCTATTTCTGTTGACTAGAGCAGCGTAAGTGGTCAGTTTAGACTAAATACCTAATTTTCTGTAGATGGAACCAGTTAACTGAATCCTTCATGACTTACTTTGCCATCTGTAAAATTAGAGCTGTTCTCCGCCTCACCAGGAGGCTTTAAAGTTAAATACATTGAAGACTGAGAAACGTTTGAAAATTGAGGTTGTGTATGATCTACGAACACAGAAGTCAGCAGGAATCTTGCTACTGACTTCATTTGTGCCAGGATTTAACCTGAATGATTCAACTTCTATTTGGAGGAAGCTTTTATTGGGTTTTTGGTTTTTTACATTCTTGTATACATAGAACAGGCAAAAATGTCATTATTTGATGTCTTTCAGAAAATCAGGGTTTCTTATTATGAACTGCTTACTAAAGACAATAATAGAACTCTGAATAACAAGGAAGGCTTAAATAACCCCTTGACTATATCGCCTGTATTATATTTTATAACATTTCTAAGTATGATCACTTTTGCAGATGCTGGCTGTGTGGTTCTCACATGGGGACTTCAGCTATTTAGAGACACATGGATGGATATAGCTTATTGTTTCCCTGAATGTCAGCTACTACGCCACTAGGCGCACACAACTGGAGAAAAATGTTTCGCCACTGTACAGGAGTGTGATAAATTCACAGAAAAGTTTTGGTCTTGATAATCTCAAAACAACAACAGCCTTAAAACCATTCTTTTATTTCCGTAAGCAGAGCAGACATGATTGTGTTCTGCCTAATATCATCAGCTGCTGGAGCCGTTCCCAGTTCCTACACCTAGCTGCGCGTTCAGATGCATTCCAGCTCCATACCAGTCGGTGTACCCCAATTTTTCTCTCCTACCCTGTGCCTTGGCAGGGAAATGGACCAGCAAAGCCCTTGGTGCACGCTAAAAAGTTGGCTGTCCAATGGCATATGGACCCAGACTTCTGTGTCAGAAGTTGTTTTCTTTGTAATAAAAGTCAAGTGTTTGCAGACAGGCCAAATTGGGTACTGTTGACTGATGACTACTGATGACTTCTCAAGGAAGCTTTCTGTCAGTCTTTCTCCAAAGTTTCTGGAGAACTTGAAAACAAATAGGTATTTTAAAAAATAGGGCATCTGAAAAGGCCACCTTATGTAGGTTTAGGATGCATTCAGTGTGTAAAACCAGACTCTGCTGGGCATTAGGGAATACCCTCTCCAGTAGCTCTTTCTATGGCTACAGTGGTGTTTGTTCTCTGCACTTGAAGGATGAAATCTTACCAAGAATATCTGTACTGTACCCAAAGTCTTGCAAGGTGTCTAGAGGTAATCTAAATATTAATTATGTGTGTAATTTTTCTGGTGGAACAATAAAATAAGAGTACCTTACAAAATGATCAGTGAAACAAAATGTTCCCTATACCTTGAAACATTTCCCAAAAGACACTGAGAGAGAATAAGACTTGGCTTTCATAAAGGGGAAAGGAAAAATAAATGTTTATATTTTTCCAAATATAGAGAAATTACTTGTCTCCCTACAAAACTCAGAAGAACTCAAGGAATTTAAAAGGCAAACTCCTCTCCTTCTGGAGTTCCAGAAAAAATATAATTCCCAGCTGACTACAGTTTGTCAGCTCTGACCTCCAAGCTTTTGGATGTTGTGTGTTTTGAAGCCCTCTCAATCCACAAGAGAAAGTCTGGCAAAGGGAGAAGTGTGGGTTGCTAAGGGAGTTCTATGGCAAAAAAAAGACCACATGCTATCTCTGTGAGCGAGAGGGTAACCCCTAAATCACACACTGGAGTGAGACCAAATTTCAGCTACTTATGGGTCAGTAGAGCAGAATAACACTGGCAGCTTTAGAGAAGTCTCTGGTGCTTGAGTGGATGTGAAGTGGAAATAGCGCTAATTTAAGGACTGAAAAGCTTTTATCTTTAACCTCTAGTTTACTGTTGCAGTAAGTCCAAATCTTACCCGAGCTGAAAGATGACCTTGATGTAAAACATATGGAGTTATTGGAGGATGATGGTCAGCATCACCATGATAGAAACCCCTATATATGACTCAATGAAGTATTAAACCTGGCTGAGCTGTTCAAGCTGAGCCCATTTGCCTGGAGTACCCAGCAGGTTTTTTTTCAGCAGCAAATTAAGTAAATATTTCTGTAATTGCATATGGCTGTCATGTGAAAGCTTCTAATCCCCTGCACCCATCTTCTGCAGAACATTTCCCTTTTTTCCAGACATACTAAATGTCTGCAATTCAGAACTGAGGAACATCCCCAGAGTTATGTGTGAGCCTTAGATACATCTCCCCTCTGCTTTATACAGTGCAGGAATATATTCGGAAGTGCCTATGGCTTGTGATGTTTTGTAAACTGAAAAATTCTTTTTTAATGTGGTGAGGTTAACCTAGTTGAATTTTTATGCTGACATCTGTCAGTGACAGAAGTCTAGACTGTCTGGTAGCCATCCATTATGCATACATGTTGGTAATAATAAAAAATGATCTGTGTGTTTGGCCCAGGAATGAATGCACATATGGAGTCTGTGGGCTTAAACTTCAGTGTTATGCATTCTGAAAAGAAAGAACAATTCAAAGATTCATGAAGATTCTCTAAGCTTTCCAATGTTGCTGTGGGACAGCATCATTTTTGTTATGATAAAAAAACCAAACAGAAATATTGGATGTGAAAAACTATTTTAAATGGTGTTTTTTTCTTTCGTGTCATATTCCTAGAGAATTGCTTATACTAAGGCAGCTCTCTTCTTTCTTTAACCCTATAATGACTGTGGACTTTAAACCAGTTTAAATAGTAGCCACTATTCTCTTCTACTAATTGAAATGGAGTCACAATACATAGATCAGGGTAAAAGTATTGTGCAATAACACAACAAAGAGGAGTAGGATCCTTTCTCTACTTAGTGGAAAACTGATTTAAAAGCTGTCTGGTTCACATCAAAATGTCTTCCACAAAACTGTTTCATTCCACTTTCTAAATTAAACAGAACTAAAGGGTTTGGGATTTGTTTCTTTCTTTTTTTCCCCCCTTTTTACAATGTCCAAGCTACTCACATAGAATGTTTTACAATGGTGATCAAATCTGATGCCCAGAAAAAGCTGTGGGAATTGAGGCCCATGAAATCTTGTTTCAACTGCTTTTATATTTGCTGTCGGAGATGGATATCATTCTCAAAAGGAGAAGGGCGTTACTTTGGCTCCCAGTGTATTGCTGATCCCTCCCTTGTGTGCTTGCCTCAGGAGAAGCAGGAATAATCGTATCGCTTAGCTCCCAACCAGTGATCAGTAAAACTATTTATTGGTCATCCCTCTATAGTCAGTAACAGTGCAGTTTGGGAGCCTTTTAAACCAGGAGGTTCCCAAAATGAAAAAAAAGAGGCAGTTATCTGCCCCAAGACCTTCATTATTGTGCTTTTTAATAATTAATTCAGTTGCTGGAGCTTTCAATCATTATCCTCTAGTGTTTTGCTTGGGCTCCAGATGGTGGAAGTAAAGGTAATAATTCAACAGTTTCAAGGAAGGAGGCAGGCATTTGGCTGGGAACACATTTATGTGCGATGGACAGCTCAGGTGCTCACCAGCAACCTGCAACCAGCGCTTGGAATTAGGGAAGAGAACAAATACCTAAAAGCAGGACATACAAGAGCTCTTTGCATTATTTAGGGCTTGTGACGCAAGCTGGGTACTTTTTTCTTCAAAAAGTAGGCCACTGAAATCATGAGGGCTATTACTGGAGCATAGTATTATTTCTTGGGAAGAAGAGTCTGACTCATACGGTTGAATTTTTGATGGCTTGCAATAAAAAGAAATGATCCAAGTCCTCTGATCATTCTATTTCAAAGCCCTATATACCATAAAGAGGATTATCAATGTTTTTTATGTTCAATTAAATATTTTAGTGTGTTTATTTTAGCTTACAGGGATGTTCCTCTTCTACACTGGCTGCATGTAACTTTTTTTTAGTGGTTTTTTTAAATTGGCATTGGACACCTTTTGTAATCCTCATCGAAGAGATTTAAAACTGTTTTAAAAGTAATTTTCTAAAGGTATAAAAATACTGTACAAGTAGCTGTGATTACACAGCTTCAGAATCTATCAGACATATTCTGATGGAAACTCTAAAGGAAGGTTGCGTTTTAGAAATGCAATAGTTAAGCCATCTATGAGTATATGGGCTTTTCTAGCAAATTCCCTGAGAACGATGTCTTCAAATTTGGGAATGTTTACATTTAAAGAAAGCACTGTGCTCACTGTCAACAAAACTTAGAGCAATAGTCACTGTGTGAACCAGCACAAAGGAAGCAGCCAGATAACCCTGAAATGCACTGCCTGGCCCAGATGGGTGGTCTGGTGGGTTGTCACTGGGTTTGCCCTTTCTGTTTACATCACTTGGGTATTTTTTCCATTAGAGAAGACCTTCAGATGCAGCGCTGATTGGTGTGTTTTCTTAGTTTGGTACACATTCATCATGTTCTAAATATTGATTCTGCAGCTAGAGCCTCGTGTCACTGAAATGTTGGTTACTCATAGAATCAATAAAGGATACTTTTGTTACTAGGCTGAGAGGGTTTGGATGTCTGTGACAAGCCTTTAATTTTCACTGCTATGGCCATCACTATGTGAGACAAATTTTCATGTGAAGGACCCAGTTTTTAAAATACTGGCACATTCAGAGTGAATATGCTGTGCACAGAGTTGAGGGAGAATCAACTTTTTTGTCCCTCACTCTGAAATCTCTTTCATCTGTTTCATGCTACTGCAGATTTCACGGAGGCTTTGGGTAACAAAGGGACTACAGCTCATGTCCTCTGATAGACCTAGGAAAACACTCACACACATCCACTCATCTAACATTACCTTTAGGAGAGATTGCTTCCAGCTTGGACCCCCAAATGTTTCCACTGAGAGACGGTAAATACTCCATTTGTGTAGCATGAGAATTTGGTGTATTTGCAACCACTGTCCAATGAGATAAAAGGCAAAGGTCCGAATGGGTCTTGGATATGCTTACAGAATAAACACTGAACCATGTGTCTGCAAAAAGCAGAAAAACTTCACTGTACTGGAAATCAGGCAAGGAAAATATGACAAATCTGTGTGTCAGTTCTATAGTGGATGTTGACTGGTAAATTATATTTTACTTAAAATTAAGATACCAGTGCAGTTAAATGCAAATATAAAATTTTACCTTAAAAAAAAAAAATCATACCAAGAAGCTGTGAGATTTAGTCATGTTAAACGGCAGGGTAAATAACAAAGAACACCTACCTAGTAGCTGCTTTAAGGGTCAGCTTTTACCATTTTCAACTGAAACATCTGGCTATTGTCTGAGACACTGACTCCTTGTGAGTACCAGGGCAAGGAGGGGACCAGTTAGCATTGGACTTGCTGAGTGCAAAGATGTCACCTACCAGAGAGCAGTGAGGGAACAGAAATTTTCAAACTGGTTTTAACAGTTAAAATTTATTTTTATGTGTGAAAATTCAATTTCTTTTATTTAAAAAAAGAAACAAAAATAAGGATTTCTTTAAATCAGTTTTCTGAAAGGAAAAATCCACATGAGGGCATGTGATATCAAATAAGGGCCTATAATCAAGGTTTAGAAAAAGGCAGAAAGAAAGGATGTCGACAAGCATTTTGTTAGAGTTCAAATGTTGGACTGAAGCCTTAGCTTGGATGTTTTGTCTGAATCAGTTCACTTGTCACTAACTCATTTCCGTATAGTGAACAAATGAATACATTTGCTTTTGAGTCCTGGTATGGTCAATATGTGATCATTCTTGTTGATAAATGGACTCTTAAAACTGAAGTGAAAAAGTTATAAGTAAGAGCTGAGTGTTTAAGAATTCAAATAAATAATTTGTCAGGAAACTGTAACCATCTGTCAGTTCCCTGCACTGTTAGGCTTTTCCTCCTTTTTTCCCAGGCCACTAGAGAAGATGGCCAAACTGCCTAAAACAAATAAAGAACATACCTTTTAGGCTTTTGATCAAAACAAGTGAGAAGATGATCAGTCTCATAAAGGAAAAAAATTAAGATCATAAAAGAATTACTTAGATTGTCAAAATGAATCACAGATTTACACTATAAAATAGAGGCCAAAAGCACATTCCTGAGTTATTCTATGTCAACAGCCATTTTAGCTGGCATGAAACCTATTCTCTATTTTGATTTCACAATGTGCTTTGAAATAACTAAGGCCAATATGGAAATGATAGGTGTTTGATATGAAACAGCTATTTTTGAAAATAGTGGTATCTCATTAAAAATATCCTGATTTTCCATGGTGTAGAGTTGCGTGAGAAACCACTCAACTTCTGGCTCCTTTAGAATTTAGATGCCATATCCTGCTGGGAAACTGCATGCACTCCTGACAGGTTGAGGCTGTTTCTTCACCTTCATAGAATCATAAAATCATTAAGGTTGAAAATCACCTCAAAGATCATCGAGTGCAACCATTAATCCAGCACTGCCAAGTCCACCACTGAATAGTATCCCCAAGTTCCTCACCTATGTGTTTTTTAATTGCTTCCAGGGATGGTGATTCCATCACTTCCCTGGGCAGTCTATTCCAATGACTGACCAGCCTCTCTATGAAGAAATTTTTCCTAATCTCCACTCTAAACCTCCCCTAGTGCAAACTGAGGCAATTTCCTCTTGTCTGATCAGGTTTTGCCTTAGAGAAGAGACCTAACCTTCTTTTTACTCACAGAAATGATATAGACAATCCATGATGTGAACAGCTAGTGTAGACCAGCTCAGCTTCACAGGTGTTAACTCAAATACCAGAGCTATTATCACCAAAACCAGAGCACAGTGTCCTGCATTGTTTTTTTTCTCTCACAAGTGGACTTTGCTACCCAAAGTAGGATGAGTCTCACCTACTGCAGACACCTACATCTCCTCCTCAGACAGTCCTCTTGGGGTCAAGGTCATGTGAGAGCAGAGAAATGTGCTCTTTTAGGGACTAATTCATCTGCTTTATTGTAGACATCTATTTTAAGACAGAATGAGGGAATTCTATGCTTAGGGAAAGCACTGAGCTTTCTTTAGCCTTCCACTATACACTGTGTGATGATTCAGTGAAGAGGGAATCAGCCTTCTTGCCTGCAGGCCATTCATGCATCTAAGGAAAAGGCTGCTAATTACAGCGAGTCACTGTTACAATTAGAAGTTTCTCGAATTAAAACGGTGGCTGATTTATTATTTTTCTGCATTCATGGCTTCTTCTTTTTTTTTTTTTCCAGTCACTTCCACAAAATTACCTATATGCTGGGTATTTCTCCAGCAATGTATGGTAGCTGGCCAATTAAAAAAAATCAGAGTTGCCAGACAAGACAGTAATTACAGATTTTGTGTGGTCTCCTCTGCTTGGCACATAGTCAGACTCCCTCAAGACATGAAGCTGCAATTTGTAGTACTGCAGACCTCTAGTACTCTACAATCTTTAACATCCTCAGTGTAAGCATGAAATGTTCTTAGGTTTTCCGCATTTTGAAATCTTTTTAGCAATAACATAATGACTTTTACAGCTATTTTCCAAGGTATAGAAAACTGTGTTGCCTGATTTTTGAGTCTTTGATGTTTGTTTCTTATCAGGAAGGAGGGAAAACTATCTCTTCCTCCTTTTTCTCCATTTCCTTCTCAGTGAAAAGTGGGTTTCTTGCATACCTCTGTTTTAGGAGCAGCTGACTTGAGCAATCAGTGATTATAAGGAGAAATGAAGTAAAATCATGAGAAGTGGCAAGACTGTTTTCCTCAATACAGCAAATTTGTAAAAAGAAATTAAAAAAACCCATTTTATTTTCAGAAATCCTTGCTCTGCTGTGAACAACTTAAGTATGCTAATGTAAATTATGTACAGAGCTTCTTTGTGATCCATCTGTTAGAATACCTTCAGCACAGTCTTAATGTTCATTAGGAAGCTGTAAAAAGAAAAAATAGTGCAGAGCCAGCTATTTGGCTTAGAACATTTTTTAGCAAAATATTTATTCTAATTGTCTCCCCATGCTTGTTGAAATGAGATAGGTGTTTGAAGATACAGGTATAATGTATTGTGGAGCCTCTGCCAGTTAGACCATTAAGATCTTCAAAAGCATACTTTAGGAAAATTCATGGCTCAAGGATGTGTCTAACTAAAATGGAGGAAATTTTTAAGTTGGCATCTTGACTGCCCACGATTTTACTTAAAAGTATTTCAATGTGAAGGCAAGAGGCTTGCTTTACCCTCTCTGAGCTTTAGGGCATCACATCAGAGAAAATCACCCCATACCTATTTAATTTGCATTCTGGCTCTGAGATCATTGTATATGGGCACCTTTTGATCCTATAAATAATGACTTCACTTTCAAATGTGCCATTTCCAAACATTGACACAACCATTATTTTTCATGATCTGCTATTGTGATGAAATACCGTCCAGTGCTGGCCTAAGTCCCATGGATAGGAAAATATTATAAATTTCTAGGCCAGCTAGAAAAATAAATATAGGGAAAGAGAGAAATAGTTTGTGGAAATCTATGTGGAATAAGTCCAAGTTCTTATACCAGGCAATACCTAAACAGCTTAACATATGGCAAAATATGAGACACAGATTTTAGTACACAGTAACCATCAGGTACTTGCCTTACATAGCAGGTTGTGCAACTCCACTGAAAGTATCTTGATTGTCCTGTGGAGAGTATATTTAAGAAACATTTATGGATTTTAAGGGGAAAAAAGATTATTTTGCTAGCAAACGGATGTATTGACTGAGATAACAATTCTTGACTCTGCCTCCAGCTTCACATGCAATACAGGGAGACTTTGGAAAATAATGTTACTGTTGTTGGGTATTTTTCTCTTAAGAGCCCTGACTTGCCCATGGCTGTGGCTGTAGGAACACCTCAGTATTTCACTTAGCAGCCAGGTGTGGGAGTGCTGGCTGCCCCTGACATCCAGCCAAGCTCTCCTGTCCTCACAGGGTAGAGAATTAATACAGTGTCAGGGACAGGCTTAATGGCCACAGTGGTGCAGTCCCTAGATTTAATTTTTCAGCATTTAAATAAAATATCCTTCCTTTCTTTTTCCTATCTACATTTTGTTTTGGCTTTGCTACTAAGGCAGAGATTAGATGTTCTCATTGTTTTGCAAAGTGCCTTTTCATGCCTTTCTTAAATATTGCTGCTAATATTCTACATTTTACTAAAAATTGTTGAAAAATCAGTTCAGGGACAAGTCAAATATAGTAGATTTGCTTCATATTATGACTATTGACAAAAGATGTCTGTTGAACTACTCAAAAAACCTCAGTAAACCAGGGCTACATAGCTATGTGCTAGCAAATTCTGAGTTGTACATCCTTTTCTCTGTTTTGTATCAATATCTAAAAAGTCTAGGTTTGTTATTTTGAGCATAGAATGATTCCAGTGCATTCACATGGAGAAACATAATAATTTCTGTTTCCTTTTAGTATGCTAGTGATTTCTGCCTGACAATCAGAGACGAGCAAGAACTGCAAAACCTTGAACTGGTTTGTTTTCTGTCATGTAGTGTCTGAGGTACTCCATCACCAACGTTTCTCCGCCATCAATCTCCCCTGAAGATTTTCTCCCTCCTGAAGATAACATTCTCTGCACTGTCCAACATCTCTACAAACCTTGTGCAGCAATGTGGAATTGCCACGTCTCTGACAATTCACCATCAGCTCAGCTCTGCATCTCCACCTTTCAGAGCCAGATAAAGCGATATTAAAAAGGCCATGGGGAGGGAGGGAGGGAGGGAGGGAGGGAGGGAGGGAGGGAGGGAGGAAGGAAGGAAGGAAGGAAGGAAGGAAGGAAGGAAGGAAGGAAGGAAGGAAGGAAGGAAGGAAGGAAGGAAGGAAGGAAGGAAAGAAGGAAGGAAGGAAAGAAGGAAAGAAGGAAAGAAGGAAAGAAGGAAAGAAGGAAGGAAGGACTTGAGAGAAGCAGTTTTTCATGAACTTCCCAGACCTGTCTGGAGAATGCTCATGCTGAAGCTGGTAACAAAGTGTGAGTCCTTCCTGCCAGTGCTACTGAAAGCCTGAAAAAGGCATTTTCCATCTGCATTGGCCAGGACACTGTCTCCTCTACCAGGGCACACACCTTCCACCGCTGGTGCAGAAATCATCCCCTCTGAGACTTGACTTATGTGTTTCTCTATTTTCAGGAATGAAGTTTCATAAACCAAGAAAGCCACTATTTGTTTGAAGCACAACATGAGGCTCTGCTTAGCAACCTGCTGTCCCGAGCACATTAGCAGGATTTTCTTCTCTGACCATGCTGATCACAGGGGTGTATTTAGGACCTCCCTCATGAGGTTTTGATGTACACATATGAACCAATAATTGATTTTTTTTCTAATTATTATCATTTTGACTTACAATGAATTGGACATAAGGTACCTGCAAATATTTGTAGCCCTTTTCCAAAGTAGAGACTATAACCTCTGGAGGAAAGAAGGCAAGAAGAGACTGAGGAAATGTCCAAAAGAACATGGGAAAACTCCCTGATGATGGAAGGGACATGTCATAGCAAGAGATGCTGCTTTACTTCAGAGCAGCATTCTGCCTAACTGCAGGGCACTCCTTTGGGATTTATGTCCTTCAGCTCTCTGGAATATTTCCTAATCCCTGTCTGCCCCAGCACAAGAAATATCACTGAAGCACGATTAGCAAGGTGTGGACTGGGAATGGAGCTGCCTGACCAGGAGCTGGTGGATGGGACTCAGTGCAGAGTGGAACTGGTCCAGGCACGAGCAGCCTGGGAGGGAAGATGTGTGTGTGCAGCTCACCCCCTGAGAGGGCACGGCTGCAGGCCTCATCACTTCTGGAACAAAACAGTGAAATTCCCCTATTTAATTTATGGCTTGTCTATTCTACAGGCCACACTGGAGAGGAGGATTAGCCCAAGGTAGCTGTAAAGGCACCAATTCATGCATGAGACAGCATGACCACAGCAGGATGCAACTCAGAGGTATGAGCTTTGCTTCTCAGGAGTGCATAACAGCCTCCAGCCTGTTTAAAACCTAGTTTGGGTATCTCTAAATTATTCTTCAGAAAGAGCTTTTTTTTTTTTTTTCTTTTTTCTTTTTTTTTCCCCCCTGAGTTTTTATTCAAGCAGACTTAAAAAAAAACCAAAACAAATAAAATGAATCAAACCATGTTCTCTAGACTGGAAAGACAGGAAATAAGAAAGAGAGATTTATGTGTTTTAATTTTTAAATCTTGGGTGGTGCTCAAAATCTACACTGATGGGACCATACTAGTAGCTAGATAGAGACAGTAAATATCAGGAGAATCAATGATAAATCTCATTCATGTTTTTATTGGGAGAAATCCTGAGTTTATATAGCTGAATTACATGCCAAAAAATTTCAAAGCTGTGTGTCCAGAAATAAGTACCTATATCCATGTGGGAATCAATGAGAACTGAATTCTCAGTACCTCTGAAAATTGCTTTCACATAGATACAATTTATAGGACTACCTTCAGACATCAAGCTTTGAAAAAATTGGCCAGGATTCCTACCTATTTATTGTTTCCTTGGCCAAGAAGAGTGATGAAAGTAGCTGGGTTTTTTATTATTATTTCCATATGCATGATATTTATAAGAATATTTATGCAAGGAATGTTACAGAAATTCCATGCTTTGTTTCCTTTGTGAAAGATACCTTCCTCATAAGAAACACATTATGCTTGGTCAAATATTTCTCTCTATGGGAGGATTAGATCCACAGTACTGCGGGGTTCTCATTTATCAGAAGCACTCACTTTATCACCTGGCTTTTATTAAAAAAAAAAAAAAAAAAGAGAGAGAGATCTATTCTGTTTGGACAGCCACTGTACACTGGATTTAGGAGATTAAGGTTTACTCTAGAAAAGTGTTATTGTGAGATATGATATGAATAGCATGACATCATTTCTGGCAATACAGTATCAGTGAGTGAAAGGAAAAAAGCCCAACATACTGACAGCTTTCTGATAAGAGGAAAGTGTTCTATACTCTTTTCAAAATTTACTGTGTTTTAAGATTGTATATATTATATACCAGTCTAGAAATGAGAATAGACAAAACAGCAATAAATTCTTCCGAGGGCATTATTTGAAAATATATTAAAGTTTCTAACTGTGAAAGAGGAATTTAGGATAGATTAATGAGGAGCCAGTGGGTTTGGTTATATTTTCTTACTTACCAGAAACCTAAGGTTTCCCTACTTTTACTTTAAAACTTTGTATGAATCCAGTACTTTAGATTTTAAAGAAACATCCATTTCTTGTCTTTTTTGTATGAGTCACATGACCTTTTTCGAACTTGCATAATGTCATGGGAAAACATATTTACTCAAAAATTAGTTCATTATAGTCACTGAATTCTTCCCCAAAACAGGACAATCTTTTTTTACATAATTTTTGTTATTGCATTCAATAGATCAGTTTACATGGAATAAATAAATATGAACTAACTTATAACAAAGTGTATTTAGTTTTACAAGATTTTGTTCTAGTTAACAGAATTTTTGTTTCCTTGCTTTTGTCTTTGTTATACAATGTTTAGAACATATTTTCCCTACTTTTAAAACACTCTAGAATAACTTCAGAAACATGAGTTAGAATAATATCTGGTTTATCAATACTAGATTCCCTGCCAGGTCTGGTGTTTTGTATGCACAGGATTCAAGGTGTATGGAATAGTGTTATAAACAGTAATGTTACTGCATGGTCTTACAAATAGGAACAGTGAGTGCATTTAAGGGGAAAAAAATTGTATACAGCTTTTCCTGAGCTTTTGGACCGGACATGTACAAAAATTTAAAGAACTGAGAGGTATTACTTGTTCTAATGCTGGTGCTCAGAGGTGTAGTGGCCGCACAAAGAGATATTCTACCCCATAAATTCTTTAGCAGAAAGTTTAGATATGAGACTTAATAGCTGCAAACTCAAAGACAGACTGGTTTTGCCAATTTCCTATTTTAAGGTCTTAATTACTAAGTCACATTGCATATACTGTGTAACACAACACTGAGGTTTTGTTACATTTGTGTTGTGTTCATAGATTTAGGTACAAAATTTAGTTTTACATGTCTTTAGTGTATCCTCTAAATGAGCCTTCCTTAACACTAATACATTCTTTGCCATCTTTGAGTTTAACAGCAGCCATGTAGATACTTATAAAGTGTAAGTATTCTTTACAAGAAAGAAGTGGTAGATATACCTCTATTTTTACAGTTTTGTTGTGACTGATTAATCATATAATTTCTATATCAAGATATTCTCAAATTCTTTTGTGTCCTATGGTCTATTTATCATTGTATACACTCTGTATTTTAACAGTCTTTGACAACTTCCTTACATTCCTGAGATTAGTTTATATATTGCTTTGTCTTATGTTAATATTTGCAATCCTTTCTGTTATGTCAATTAACTGCCAGGACATCCATCTAGACACAGTGTACTCAAGCATAATAAAGAAAAGAAAAATACTTCAAGATGCTAACAAATTATAACCATGCCCAGATATAAACCAGATGTATGAGTGATAAACACAGAGATACAAAATTGTCACCACCCTTCAGAATCACAATTTTAAATGCCTCCACCTTTGACCTGTGGCAATAAGCTTTACTAGGGCATGAGATGAAAATCTAGCCTTGCATTTTCTCATGTCCAATTTTTGAAAACTTTTTCATTGTTTTCTTTCTTTTTTCTCTGTTGCTCCTTCAGTAGGCTGCATCTCTCAGACATCCCTAAAAAAACCTAACAAGCATGGGGAAAAAGAAGTGGCTAATGGAGCTGTGGTTGCCTGTTAGCAGTGCTCGATACAAACATGTGCTTTGGGTTAGGAAATGGAGAAATGCTCTCACTACCACACAGCCTTCTTCCTTCACTCACTGCTTCACAGCTGTGTTTAGTGCTGGAGAATATATGTGCTGATATAAACCAAGGGCACACGGAGCCCAAATGCATTTTGTTCATGCTATGTGGTAACAGCACAGTTCCTGAACAGACCTCCAAGTGAATTATTTCTGAATAAAATTTTGTCACCCTTGATTTGGAAGTTGTGGAAGTACATTGACTTTTCTTTAGCAATCTGAAGGAAACACATAATTTTAGAAAATATATTTTTTTCTTTCGATCTCTCTGAAGAAGTTTTTATGAAACGTGAAGTCAGGCAATATCACCTGTATTTTAGGGATTTTTTTAAATCATGGAAAAATTAGAGCAGATTCTTTAAATCAAGGCTGTTTCATGGTTTGGTTTCCTTTCACTTTGAAGATTCATTTTAGTAGAGTAGCATTCAACCTGTACCTCGTGTGCCCCCAGTGTTCCAAGAAGAACTCATAAGGGTTTAGAAAGGGTGATCCAGGAGAGTAAAACCAATTCCCAAAGGGCTTTACTTCATTGTACTTCAACTGGGGCTTGAGTCAGAAAAGATGTCAAAGTTTTAGTTCAGTGATAACCAGGAGCCTCCAGGTCTCTGTTGAGCAGGATGGAGACTCAGAGTGACCTTCTGACACTTCAGGCTGAGAGACTTGGCTGCGCTTCATGTGACCTTGGACCAAATTTCAAGCATCACAGTTCATACTTCTACAAGGAAATCACAAAATTGACTCATCTAATACAGGTTTTCTCAAAAGTGAGAAAACAATAAAAGCTTTTATTTTCCCATCAGAGTTTAGTAATGGGATAGTCTGGTTGTACTTTTGAATGCATCTGTGAAGGATCAGCATTAATATAAAAGCTGGGAAGAAAAAACAACAACAAAAAAATCAAAACAAAAAACCCTATGGTGAGCTGAAGACAATATGATTAAAGACGTGTCATTCATCCAGTCAGTGCCATAAATAAATAGAGTACAAGACAATTCTATGAAGGTAAAAAAGCTGAGCACAATTTTCCTTGAAAAAATTAGTCTTGGGTCAATGCTTTGTAGCTCGAAAAAGTCAAACTAAATCCCAAATTATGCTCTGAATTTTGGAGAAAATGAGTAAGGTTAAGTCTCAGTCTAACAGTGAATATGTTTTATGTGCAATGCAAAGAAAGAAACAAACTCTTGATAATACCCAGAAAAAATTGCTAACTCCTAGACAAAGATGAGTGTTATTAGCCAGTCACATTTAAAGGAGGCAACTCCTTTTGGACAGAAGGTACCTATAGGCCAGGAGGGAATCCCCTCTCTGAGTCCTGCTAGCATTTATATTTAGAACTTAAATCCAGAGAGGCAAAAGGAACACTTCAGATGCATGAATCACCTTAGCATTTCTTATTTAAATACCGACTACCCAGCAGGCACTGTACCCTGTTTTATTTACCAGCAGAGACATCACCATAGTGCCTGGTGCCTCTAAGTCTGGATTGAGTCTCAAATTTACAAATTTGGAGCTCCTGAACTGAATCTAGATGCTGTCAGCATCAAGAGGCTGCCAACACAGGCATTGCATATCAAAGACAGGATTAGCTGTCATTTAAAAAAATCAACAAAAATTCTGCCATTTTTAATCCTTTAAAGGATGGCTGCATCATTTCACCCAGTGCAGACTGCACGTATCTATTGTTCCGAGGTTATTATGTAAACTGCCAAAGTCCCCATAACACCAGGGATAGCTAAACGTGTAAACAGAAATAATTCTATATTTAAACATTATAGTTCTTCTGGTTGTTAAACTATCATTAGAACAGGATGGAAGCTGGTTTACAAGCTTCACTGTTGTATTTCTACACTGTGGGTGGTAAGAAGCCAAGCCATGTTAAGACAATAAAATTTCTTTGTCAAATATACTGTAGATGACTGTTTATACATAGCAAGATTTTCCTCTCACCTCCTGAACCTTCAGGATAGAGCATGGGTGAAATGGATATGTTGTTTTTAGTTGTTGTAGCAGCCTGGAAAGTTAGGAGTTGAATCTGCTGACATGGCTGTGGTTATTTGCCAGTTCTTTCCTTCTGTTGTAGAATTAGCCCTGCTTTCTTCCTGACTCCATAAGACACGCTGGAAGATGTCTCCTTTAATGCTGAAGAATGGAAACATATCAAGTTTGAGCCTACATAGACACATAGGTGCTCTAATCTCTAAAAATAGTACCACTTATTGAGAAAAGCATCTTTTGCTATATAAAAGAATTTAGAAACCTACTGAAAATACTCAGTGTGGCGACAGCATTTAGCACATTTCTGTGGTCCCCAAATAGAAGTGATATTTACCACATAATTCATACTTCAATGGAAAGCAATATGGATTAATATATATTGACAAAATTTAGTCCTATTAGTAAGGTAATAGGTCTAAAATGCAACAAAATTTCAGCTGTCATATATCAATGCTTAGTAGGCCGAAACCCTTGGAAGAAGTGGGGTCCTACAGAAAGCTTCAATCATTTCATCATCATTTAAAACAGTTGCTTTTTAATGGGAATCAAACCAACAACCTTGTGGATTTGGGCCAAACTACCTTCACAGTGAGTTGCAGGAGCAGACTCTCAAATTTGCAGAGGCGTTCCTTCCACTTTGCTGTGCCATCCTTGCAGAGTTGCCTTTTAAGACCATTCATGAAAAGAGAAACATCAAACGTGCCCACAGCATCAAAATTATTGCCTTGATTCTTGATTCCTTCCCCCTTGGTCATGCAGCCTAACAGGATATGGGAAATAGGAGCAGGGAAATTTCTCCTAAGGAAAGAGAATTGCAATTAAGTTTTGAAAGTGCAGGCCAGGATGTTTATTTTAAAACATGCTATCAACCCACCACTTTAGTCCATAATAGCTTGGTGTTTAGTGTCCTTATCCAGCACTGAGACAAGGGACTGATGCCCTCCTGACCAAATCCTTGTAAAATGTGCTGACGTTTAAGGGTTGTTCTCAATAGGGACATTCTGCAGGGTCCCATTCTGGGTGGAGTACTCTGCAGTAAGGACTTTGGGATTTGTGATGTCAGGAGAAGAGCAAAAAGGTCACTGACATGGGAAAAAACAGCCCTGGACACTTTCCTCTACTCAAACATTTATCTCTGCTCTTTTCCTCCCCTCGCTCCCCTCACTCCTTGATAAATGCATAATGTAAAATAGCAATGATAATTAGTTATAAAGCATTTGGGGACATTATGGTATTTCTGGGTCCAGTTGCTGGATCCAATGGAGAAATGTGGAAGTTCTCTTTTTTGAGGTTTATTTCATGAAAAACAAGAAATAAAGTTTTATTTTAATTAATGTTTTGGGAAAACAGGTAATAAATCATGTACTTTTTTTATAGGAATAATTCTGCTTGCCTGATATAAACAGTATTATTCAGACAGGCTGCTGTTTAAAATAGCATTTGCAGTACAGTTCATTTCATTTCAGTGCTTTATTTTTGATAGCTTTAAATATAAAACTGACATAATTCTAATTTAGACTAGCCTAGCAAATTCAGTCCTTGGAAGGATTCTATGATCTGTTCAAGCCTACTTATAAGAGGCAAATATCTATTCCACTGCTTTATCTAAGGTAACATAAATAACACTATTAAATAAATTAAAAAAGAAAAAAAGAAAGAAGAGCTAGGTTTTGGAAAAAAACTCACATAATCTCCTTTCCTAATACCTATATTGGAAGACACATATAGTCACTGAATCAAGACACAGTGTCCTTCATACAAATATTCCATATCTAGTTTTGGTGAAGTCTTTTGATAATGTTGGAATTTTTCTGAAAAATCAACTTATTTCTCATATGGAGTATGAAATCAGGTCAGGGCTTACTGAAGTGAAACATGAATTAGAGAAAATGTGATTTAATGTATGCAATTAAATGAAGCTTTTTATCTGTTTTCAGCTTTGTCATGATGTATTTTCAGTTGCATCAAATTTATGACCTGATCATTTGTCAAGAGTTCAGTACTGCAATTTTATATTTATTGACTTCATTATCTCAAAAAGTTCAACACATGTAAGATCAGATTGTTCTCATTTTAACACCGCATTGTTAAAAATTTTAAACATAGTTGAAAGAAAGTTACATCATATTCAGTCTTTGAGTGATGTTCTTTGTCACTTCCATCTTAGCTTTCTGAATAATTTATTCATTACATCTAGTCAGTCTTCATCTGGTGTACAATAGCAAGTTTTGGTTGTTGAAAACATTACCAGGTTTTCAGTTATTGATATGCAGATATCTGTTTAGACAGGTGAAAATCTTCAACATTTTCACACATTTGAAACTGATTTTTGTTCATGAATTTTTTATTTGGTTGGTTGAGGTAATTTTTTTTGTCAGCTTGAGGGTTTTTTTAGGGGATGCGGGTGGGGTCTTCTGAATGCTTTTATAAAAGGAAGGAAGAATAAAAAGGTGGTTATCAAATCTTGACCTACCAACCCATCTGATTGATCTCAACATAACTCGTTGACTGTGCAGTGTGCAAAGTGGTAACTAGGTAGAAGAACACATTTATTTCTACTGTTCCATTAATTTGTGTAAATCCCCACATCCCAAAGCTAACATCAACAGCATTGCAAGCCTACCATCTCTCTGAGGAGAGACACAGAGACTGCTGATCGCAGTCAGCTCCAATGGAGCCACCAGAGCACAGCTGAGCCCCTGGACCAAACAGGGAAAACATATTTAAGAAGAGGCAAAAAGAAGGTGTGCAGGTAGAGGAGCAAGCAAAAAAGAGTGAGAAGCAGCAGAGGGGACACTGTGGTCGGAGGAGAGGGCCCTTTGTGGCGTTAGTGGAGGTGTCCATCATGGTCCATGAAGGACCTCCCACAGCAGTGGTTGGATGTGTCCTGAAGGGCTGGAGCCCATGGATGAGCAGGAGAGAGAAAGCTTTATGTACTGACCATGGCTCCTGTTTCTTTTCGCCCTGTGCTCTTCAGAGGGACTGACAGGAGACAAGAATGGAGAGAAATTGTGACTAGGGAAAGGCGAAGAAAAGATAGTGGTTGTTGTGGGTGTGTTCCTGGATCTCTGGTGAAGAGCAGACCCAGGACTCGGGACCCACCTACCTCACCAGAGTTATTCCCTCTCTCTTTTGTTGTAGTTGGTTCTGTATGCTTATCTCCTCCTCTTGTTTCTCCCCTGATTGGTTATCCCTATCCCTAGAAAAGGGACTGAAACAGAGGCAAAACAAGCTTCTTGCCTCCCCCCCGCCATGCGGTGGGGAAGATTCCTCCTCTTCTCTCCCTCCTGACCACCTTTACCCCAGACCCTGCAATAAACGGAGAGCAAGGGGAGATCTCTCTCCCGCTACCCTGTCCCTCGCCGAGTTCTTTTATTTTTAAACTACAACAAGTGGTTTAATGCTTGTCTTTTTATTACCTATCTAATTGTCAGTAAAGTTAATTTTCTCCAAATCATTCTGTTTTGCCTGGATAGTAACTGGTAAGTGACCTCCCTATCATTACCTCAATTAATGGACTTTCTCTTCTATTTTCTCCCTGCTCCTGCCATGGGAGAAAGTGAGTAAGCAACCACATGGAAGTTTGTTAGCCAGAGTTAAACCATCACATGTAGGAAAAGATGACTCACTTTTATGCATAGTCAACATGTGAGAGATGAAAATGGAAGTCTGATATAACTGAAAGATGCTGTGGACTTGGAGGCACGGTGACAAGATTATTATCAATAACAGAGGAAGGTCTCACACTATAAAAAGGTTTTGCTCCTACAAGAACACATTTGCTTAATGTTTCAGTGGTTATCACCAGAACAGTAATTTGTCAAAGCTGGGAGCACGCTAATAAATAGGGCTTCAGAATATTCAGCCTTATTCCCAGCTGTGCCAGGGAGCTGCTTTAGCAACTTGGAAAAAACTCTTGATTCTGCTTTCAAACAGAGTTTGCTGACAGTAGTCAGATGCTTTAGACCAATGCTTAAAAATTCCTATGAAAACAAGTCAAGCTTTCATACATAGAAGTGTAGCAATGTTATAAGCTAAATACAGGTTGTTATGCCTCTGATTCCCCTCCAAGACTGTCTGTTTAGTCTATTTGGCTTATATGCCCTTGAGGAGGAGTTGCCTGTATAGTGTTTAGGACAGTGATATTTAATCCAACTACATTACCATGCACAGTTTTAAAATTTAGGAATGGTTTCTGAGAGGCCTTTTACAAACCCATTTGTGGAATACTATGCTTGAGCAGAAACCTTTATGGGTCTTGAGCCTCCCAATGCCTGAAAAGGCAACGTAAAATGAGTGAAATTTGGAATGGTTGGACTGAGGTTATGTGGAATCGGGTTCTGCATTAAAGCAAGGATAAGTGTGGTTTTATAATAGACCTTATTTTTTGGTTCATCTTGAATTGTTAGTGACATGAATGTTTTATTAACTCAGATTTGTGATTCTGCAGAACCCTGTGGAGGTTTATGAATGTGTTTGCTTTTCTTGGTATTCAAACACATAACAAAGTCCTGTGGAGCACCACTTTCATTATGGAGTTTAGGGTAAATTCCATTAGGATCCAAACACATGACTTTCCAATTAACACACCTCTGCAGGCTCAGGCACCTTTGAAAATGAAGTTTGCATAGGGTTTATCACCACTATTTAGTTTCCTTTAAGATACTGTCACTGATTAGTCCTAGAAACTTAATTCACTGTTAATTTCCATTTGGCTATATTTAACTCAGCTGTTACCTTTTAAAAGTTTTACTGCTGAGGCAAAGATGATTCTGAAACATAGCATTTACAGAAAGTTATTCTATCTTTGATTTCTGACACTTGGTTATACAGAGATGCATAACAGAAATTATCCACTTTAGGAAAATGTGCCTTAGGACCCTGGGAAGATAAGCTTCCATTAAAGTCAGAATTATGATCTTGTGCATTTTCTCATTTCCCTGAATAAAATCTGTTGATAAGCCTTTATCAGGGGAGGTGTGGCTGATTTGGCTGTGAGCTGGGCAGAAGGCACTGCAGACCATGAGGGATTACTCTGTGAGGTGAGAAGTGTGGCACTGCTGGTAACAGCCCTTTGCATGGAGGGATTGTTCGCTGCGTGTCAGAGGTGAAAACAAACCTTGTGCTGAGAAATATAAACCAGATTTCCTTTTGTTGGCCTGAGGATAGGAAGGGGAGACAAGAAGAGAGAAGGGGATACTGTAAATTGAGTATGAAGTGAACTTTCCACAATAAGGCTACTATATGAGCTAGTGTACACTCCCTGAGGGTGAAATTCACTCTTCTGTATTGGGATAACGCATAACTGGGGTTGAATTTAAAATCTTTGAAGAGTTTAGGGCAGCTAGAGTTCTGTTCATACAATCCACCAGCCAGTAGTCCTTGCTTTTCTCTCTGGGCCTGATTTACAATGCTGAATCCCCACGTGCTTGACAGCCACCAGTCAAGGTAGCAAACTCAGTGCATTAAGAGCTAGAAAAAAAAAATCTCTATAGCTTGAGCCGAATGCTGAGATGTTACAAATATGCATTCTTCCTGAATAATGAAGCAGGGTTGCAGAGTTTGCTTTCTCAGCAAACTCTATTGGCATTTTCAGGCAAAAAAAAAAAAAAATTGAAAAGGCACAATTAAAAACAACTAAAAACATAGTGTTAAGAAAATAGAGCAAGAGCAGGAAGTGAAGGAAATTTCTGTCACTCATTAATGTAATGCATTCAATTCTGACTCTTGCAGCAGAAATGCCCACTAGAATCAGTTGTGTGGGGTCAATGTGACAGACAGAATTTGGTCCAATATTTGTTTTTGTGCCTATTTTTCATTACAGTGAGTCATTAGAGACATTTTTCATTTACAAAGAAAAATAGCATAAAAATTGGTTTAATAGTGAAATTTATGTTTGCTTTTTCAACATTGTTAAAACAAGTTATATAGGAAGGACAGTTTCTGTGTCCACATCTTGAGTAAAAATAACAGCTTTATTTAGTTTTTATTGTGTCTGATTCTAAAAACATAAATGACAGCTCCTAATAGCACGACAGATTTCAATAAAGCAATATTAATCAGCCTGAATAAGAAGAACTAAAGTCTACATCCTTAATGTCATTGCAATGTAAGATACTGTATTATCTGAGCTATAACATAAATCCTTAAATTAGCTCTAAAAGTATTGGTTTCCTTTCACTGCTTTCCTGGCAGCTGTAATTCATGATCTATTCTCCCTGTGAAGGGCTAATGTATGTTTTAAATTCCTTTAACACCAAACCTGCAATTTGAGAAATAGATGCTGGTGGGTGGAATGATTCTTAATGCTTCCTTCCTCCTCCCAAGGTGTTAACATACCTCTGCCTAGATGGTCACCTAATGTCTTTATTTCTTGGTTTTCTTGTTTTATCTCTTCCTCCTCAGTTGTGCAACCTCTCATCCTCTTGTCATTTTCTTTGAATTTATTACATAATTGAAGAGAAGTTCTCCTGCTTTGTAGCTGCTGTTTGCTCTTCCCTTCATTTTTTCAGACAGCTCAATTCCAGAATGCAGGTGTGTGGGTTTTTTGTTTTCCTTATCTCCATTTTCACAGTAAGACTTATGAAAGGATCACTTAGAGAGGTTTTCCAGGTAGCAAAGTAGTTACTAAAAGGGAATAACAAATATTTAATTTAATTGTCCTATTATTTAATGTCACAATAACATTCAACTGCATCAGCTGCCAGCAAGGCATTTTTCTAGGAGATGTATGAGTGCTTGAGTGATGCGAAACTATCTTTTGTCATAGTGAATCACCCCTGTTTTAAATTAAACTGTTTTAGACCTTCCTACCCTCATACAAACTAAGGTGTTGCTAAAAAAATATCAAGCGATTTGTACTAGTGCTTTATTTCTCATCCCTCTGAGACAGTTATTTGCTATGTACGTACACACACTATATTGTGCTGATCTATGGTTTAGTGGTTTCTTATGCATTCTGGATTTAAAAGACACAAACAAGAAAATAGTTGTATGAACAACACCAAATCAAGGTAGATCTCTCCTGAAGAACCTAAGGATGATATAGGAACATGTTCTCTTTTCTTTGTTTTCTTCCAGGCCCTGTTTTAGGCTCATGTCCCTTCTCTCTCCGCCTTTTTTTCCTTTTCCTTAATATAGTCATTAATCGGCAATGGGAGTTCATTCAGAAAACTAAACTCATAAACCTGCAGAACATCCTTATTGTAAAAGAAATGTTCATTCATCTGTCAGAGGTGATAAAGCCCAGAGGAAGCTCAGGATGCCCATTCCCTACAGCAGTGATAAAACCTCATCTTGCTAAAGAGGAACAAAACTCTCATTGCCTTTTTCTGCATGTCTGGCTGCGAGAGAAGTGATGCTGCTGCTGTCCTGAGATTTCTGCTTAGTGCTGTTGACGCAGAATGAATTTACTTTGTGCACAGTTTTTTGAATAGTTTAGAAAACACATCTGTGCGGTCAAATATCTGAGCAGTTAAACAAATCTTTCAGTGCCATTGTAGTGACTTTTAGTAATTCAGGTTGGTTTGGGGACGAAAGAGGTATTTTTTCCTGAAATAATAAATAAATAATATTTCCTCAAGGCATCTTATATCTTTGAAGGCCTAAGTTATGTTCACTCTTTTCAGTAGTCTGGTGACCACTTAAATGAAAATGTTAAACTTTTTACTGCTGACTGACATTCAGTTAATGGTTCTGAGTATCCCAGACTTAATACCCATAACTTTTATACCATCACTGAGTGCTCTTTATGAGAAAATTCTAAAATTTTTTTGTATGTTTCAGAATTTTAGTTTAATATCACTACCACAATCACTTTAGCCCTCAAGTATATTAATTTCTTAAAATTTTAATTTAAAAATCACAAGTGTGCTGCAAAACTTCTAGTACATTGGTGTCTGCCTAAATGAATTGAAACTTCTGTTTAACAATTTGCTCATAGATGTCTACTCATTTGTATAATATTTTATATGTACTCATAATTTATCCAGAGTTTTTTAATACTCACCCCATATACTTAGAGATTGTTCTGAATGGTTTTGTGAAGCAGATGGTTTGGGACTATTAAAGCAATGTAAAGAAACTTAATTTACCCTGTATTCATTTGGTGTTTTCTGGAAAATATGTTGGATATTAAAGTTACCTGAGTATTCTGGGGAAATTTTCAAATTCATTGTGCTTCTATTTTGTATTAAAAATGTCTAAGTTAGGCACTTGCAATTATTGGATTTTTTTTTTCCTGTTTCTGTAACTACCTGCTTTTATATAGTAATTGAAAGCTGTGGAAGGTTAACAACAGATGACAGTAAAAAGTGTTTTAGGGATTAAAATATCAATTTTATATATATATATATATATATATATATATATATATAAATAAAAATAGCCAGAAACAGTTTCTCAGGTGCTGTATGAGTCCTTTTTCTCCTTTCCATTCCTTAAGGGTTTGCTGGCAAGCTTATCTCTGGATAATTCAGCCTTTTTCTAATGGCCATTTTATAGCCTAGGCAAAACATCATTGTAATTAGCTCAAAATTTAAGGCTGAAAGAAGTGTATTGTTTTTGTGAGAAGCCCAAGAATCAAAGTAATTGATTTTAAAATACGATGGTTTTCAAACACTGAGTTATGCTAAATACTGTGCTGTGAGAATGATACAGGACTCATTCTGAGTGCCCAGAGAGAATTAAGCCTGAGAACCTTACCCTCTGTGATGTTGATTATTTGGGGCTGGGGAATCCAGTTGAAAGGATATAGCTGCAATTTAATGCGATTAGCCTGCCATACCAAGTCATTGGATAATTGTAGACCTTGCAAGACACTGCTCTTATGGTGTTGATATGCTCTGGCCTTTGGGAGCACTGATTGAAGAGGGATGATGAGAGTAAAATAGATTCAGATAAAATTAGAGACAACCGGGGCAAATAGATGTGGTTTTTCTCATTTTAACACAAAAGAAACCTGGCTTAGGTGAAATGGAATCTGGTTGTAATATGCTGAAAAGCTACTTATCTCAACTCCCTCTGGAATATGCAACAAACATATGGAATAAGCTTGAGATTTAACCTCTCTACTCAAGTTCATATGACAGATTCATTATTTTCTGCATTAGAGAGAGAATATCAAGATCAAAATCTCCATTCTGATTAGCTGGCTAATGTGCACTATTGTAGCACAGAGAATGCATTCATGTACAACCACTCTGCCGTATTTGAACATCAATTTGTTTTGTTCCTGTTGAGGAAGTACCATAGTATCATTTCCCAAGAATGAAAGGCCTCAGTTTAATTTCTGGTAATACAATTCCGAACTCTTGTTTATCACCCAAACCTCCCACAAAGCATATGTGGGTTGCATAAATTTTACTGTGGAATTCTGGTGTAGTCAGAGATTGGATCCACACATTCCATCTCCATGCATCCGTTTATCTAAGGATGGAATAATCCAAAGTTCATCACAGTACATACTTAATTTGATAGCGTAGATGAGAGCCACTGATGTAGTTACATATACACAGCTTTAGCTGAGTTAATGGAAGGTATGGTTTTTGAAGTAAAAGCAAATTAAATTTGGGTGGGTATTCAAACTTTAGTTATTTATGCAACACCATAAAGAGGAATGGCAATTCCCCCTACAGTTAAATCCAGAAGATTTAACTTGCTTAAGTGCTTTTGACAATTGGTGTCAAAGTCATTAATGGATTTTATTTCTGTAATATGTTATGAATTTGTTATAGTCAATTAATGACGATGAATTGAGATGATAACAACTTACAAACTGCTCAGTGTTAAAGAACAAAATCACAATTTTATGATAATCAGAAACTAAAGCATGCTATTTTTCCTTTCCCAGGTCACGGTATCTGAGAGTATAGATTCCACTGAGAACTAGATTCAGGGTTTGGCCTGATTTTGTAATGAGGTGTCATAGCATTTTTCATTCAACATGCAAATCATTTGGATTCAGAATCAAAGAGTCCAGTGTGGAATCATAGATTCATTTAGGCTGGAAAGGACATTTCAGGTCATGGAGTCCAACCATGTACAAGCACAGTAAACTGTAATGGTAAATAAAGTATAGATAGACTCCAGGAAGACACTTGCTTAATTAAAATTAATTGGGATCAGAAGTTTCATTCTATTATCTCAACTCAGATAAAAGTCAAAATTTTATTCTCATTTGCATTAGACATAGTGCCTTCAGCAGGAAATAGTTTAGATTGTTATTTGGTAATGTCATATATTGTATTAAATATTCTAATACGAAAATATTCCTCCTAAGGTGGAGACTTAGTATGGAAGGATTGTTGGAAACTCCTTCTTTAAGTTGATGTTGATAGTTTAGAGTTCAGAAAGAAAAAATGGGAAATTCAGCCCAATTTCTTGTAACAAGAAATTACCAGTGACTTTATAGCAAGATAGGTGAATATTTTATTCTTTACACACATGCACACATAAACATACTCATTCTCCAGACATTAAAACAAACAGACCCCTCCCACCTTAAAAATAATAAAAATAAATAAAAATTATAAAAATATGGGTTATGTCTGGAACCACCTACAACCTTCTAAAAGCTGTGAACTCCTGCTGGTGGTCAGGAATTTCTGTCAGAGAAGGCATCAACAGCCTGTACAAAACCAGGAGATGCTACATCTGGCTGTTGACTGCAGTTCACTGTCCTGTCAGAAGCACTCTCAGCTAATATAGTTATAAAAAAACTTTAGCACTGTGAAAAATACTCCAAACTGATGATGGCCACAAGCTGGGAGACTACAATGGGAGAGGTAATTTAATAGTTTACATATTTTCTATGATATTTCTTTGTTTCTTTGATGGACATACAATGACCCTTTAGTCACTGATTGGAACCCTTAGAAGATTCTAACCTTTTCAATACTTTTAATTGATAGTCATCCTTGGGGGGAGTTGGGAAGGATTTCTTTCTATGCAGCATATTTTTCAGGTCTTAATCGATCCTAAATGCCAGGTTTGAGTTCTTTGCTTTTTAAAAAAATACACAGGAATTTCTGCCTCTTCAGAAACTCTTACTATACACAAGCCCTTGAAAACTACCCAGATCCACTCAAAGTCTTGAGAGTGACTGTAAAAACAAAGTTTATGAATAGATTAATAATAAAATTTGGAGCACAGGGAAAATATTTTGTTTCATATTGAGTCTGCTCATAATTTATTCCAGGTAAAGTCTGTTTCTCCAAAAGATATTCCTGATAATTTACTTAGAACTAGAAAAACTGGCATTTGTACATTGTGGCCCCATTCTGTAAGTAATTTTATTATCTCACTCTGTACCATCCTATGTGTTTATTTTGTTAAATTTTTTGGACATTGTTCCATCAATGTTGAACAGACTGCTAGTTTTACTTTTGCATCAGTTGTTTTTTACTATATCGCCTTTGCAGTTGAAACTATTCATGTTAAGACTGTGAAGCTCTCTATATATCAACATATTAAATGTGTAGAGATGATTCTCTAGTCCTGAGTCCAAAATGCATTGAAATACTTCCATCAATACCAAGAAAAATAACTCATTATCTTAAGGTACATGAGTACAAAATACCAACTAGAAATATTGCATTATCTTCTTGGCTCCTGAGCTGTACTCAGGAGATATTTGGGACAGTTCTAATTTATCCATATCAAGTTTTGAAAATTTAAGAGTACGAAAGATGGAGCTTCTTAGTGCTTGGCAATGTTTCTTGGCACCATTTAATTTATTGGTGTAGTTTCAGCCTTAGAGAGATTAAGTGGACTGCATTTCAGGGGTCTACAAAAGGTAATTAGGGAAAACAATGCTGCACAGCATTCAGGGTGCATGAAACTCCTAAAAGAAATGAGCTTACACTTGCCTTCAAAAATTTCACAGGTTCATGTACCATAAAAATTTGCAAACTTGCGTAGTTGCTAAATTATGTGGAGGTTTTCCAAACCTCAAATTCTTTATTTTTTGATGCACTATATCTCAGCTACATATAGTATTTTTGTAATATTTAGAATCAATAGCTTTGCTATAGATCTGTAGAAAATTTTAAGTCATAATTTTAAAACTTTTTCTTTGTTTCTCCTTCAAAATCTTGGACTGCCACCTTAATTTTTCAATTTTTGTATTTGAATGTAAAACCTCAAATCTAAGCTTGGTCAAATCAGAAGATTTTCTTCTGGTTTTGACTCAGACCTGTGATTCTCAAATTATTTTCTTGCAGTTTAGAAATTTTTTTTTTTTTTTTAACTATATCCCATTGCAAAACGAGGAGGTGTTTAGATTTTACACCATTTTACACATTTTGTGCTTTTTGGAAAAAAAGCCCCAAAACCCAGGGAAATAAATTTTTCATAAGCATTTATAGAGCAAAATCTTACTGTTATGGATATACATCCCTCCAAAGCCCAGATATGAATACTTAAAAGGAACTAAACAAACCTTTTGCAATTCCTTCACAAAATATGAAATGTTTTATAAGTGTTATGCTGTGGTTTTAGTCTCTCTTGTCTTTGTGACACGTATAGACATCTGTAAAAGATCTGGTATTAAATTCTTTCCTTCTGAAGCCAAATACAAAAGTCCTCAGCAAGACTGGGCTTTACTCTCTATCTTACCATACTTCAAAAAGCTTCCTTATGATTTTAAAATGAGTTCCTAAAATTGTTTGTGATATTCTGCTTCTCTTCACTCTTATTGTGAGGAAAGATGTATGGAGAAATCAGCTTAGATTTGATTGCACACAGGAGAACATCAGCAGTAAAGGTTATGGAGGTTAAATAAAAGACCCCTGGACATTTTGCTTTACAAGTACTCATCTACAATAATTAATATCTTAATAAATTAATTCAGATAAAACAAAAATCTAAAATATTTTTTAAAAGGAGCTTATTATACACAACCAATGAGGTTCCCAAATTTTCATCTTTACTTATGCATTTCCTTCAGATAATAACACTAAATTAATATAGAAAAAGGTTTTTAGATCTAGATGTAAGCATGCTTTTCTATGAAAAGGCAAAGAGTAAACCTGGTGTTTCTTATGAGCTATTCTAAAATAATTAAAATTTTATTTCTAATTCCAAAGTCATGTTTCTTAATTCTAACTTTACAAAACTGAATTATTGTTCATCATCTTATTGTTACTGCTTTTTATGTGTTTCAGCATGCTGCCATTTCCAATTATTTAAATTCAGAACAGATACAAATACAGCCTCTCACATCCACATATATGAAATCTAAATAAATAGTAAATATAAATAGTACTTAAGAGAGTAAATTTGGTTTCACATTATATTAATGGCTAAAAGATGTCTTTGTAATGATTTAAGAGATGCTGCACATATTCTCCTTTGCCCTCTTTATCTCAATGACTTTGGCTATCCTTGGATGGTGCTCTGAGGAATCAAGATTCTCATGAACTCTGAGAAGCCTTTCCAAACAGAGGAGAGAATGAGCTAAAGTCTCACAGGGTCAGCAAACACAACATGGACACACTCAAAATTATCAGTAATGTTCTAACACATTTTTAGAACATTTAGTAAAAAGAAAGTAATTCCAGGGTAAAATTAAAATATTAGTGTATATACTGCGTTCTAAATGCCATGGTTCATAATAAAATAAGTAATGATGTCAAAGACCTTTGCGTTGTCCTTGGGCTTTAATGAGTTTCCTCCGTAAAGATCTATTCTTCCAATAGATCGCTGATGGGGTGTATCCCAATCAGATGCACAGAGTAATTATTTCTCTCTCTGGAATTCAGAATGCAGCATGAATACAGTGTTTAGTTTTTTTAAACTTTCATATTCTGCTGCAGTTATAATACCTGTGTTACCTTTCGTTGTCCAAAAATTACACATTTTTGCTGCTGATGTTTATTTTTTCCTGATCAATACCCTGACCCTGACATTATTCAATAGCTTGATGAAGGGCAGTATCACCCACCCCTGGCCAGGCTATAGATCCACTGCTTGTACAATGTCACTGATGATATTTCCTTTTCTCTTATTCCTTTATCCCACTGAAACGTTGAACACACTAGGTCTGGAAGTAATGCATTAAATTTGGCCTCTCAAGCTTGATGGATTTGGAAGTATACTAATCCAAAGGGAGTCATAGTGCATTGTAAATCATAAATATCTTGAGAAAGAGGAGAAACGTGTAAAATTTGGAGCAGACATGAGTTATGGCACAGTTATCTTCATAAAATTAAGTCCTCCTGAGTATATTTTTTGGTATTATTTCAGTGTGAAAGCAACACTACCCACATCTAATCTGAAATGCATGTCGTTATGTTTCAGTTTTATTGCTGTTTTCACCCACCAAAATAGAAAAAAATGAAATTTCATTAGGGTCAAGAAATGAGAACTATATTCAAATTGAGAGCAATAGCCTATATCCGTGGTGAATTTAGATGCATGATTGAAATATTTACAGTTATTTTCAGTATAACTGTTATCTAGCTGTAACATGTCAGTAACTGCTGTGGTGTGTGAATATATATGTAAAATGTGTATATAAACATGGCCTGAACTAAATTATAAACCTACTGCATGAATTTACCTGCGTGTTGAACCCTATATTATTGACTGGGATTTTTTACCTCAGTTTGCTAGATTAAAGGTGGCTAAAATGGTAGATGCACTGATTTAATGTTTTCTCAACTGGATTATGACCAGGTAAGAAAATACAGGAAAAAAATCAGATTCTGTTGCATTCTCTTTTCACACCTATTGATGCTTGTGATTTTTATCACACTATTTAGGAACAATAAAGCTCTTTTAACTAACAGTTCCATCTCAGTATGTGACATGCTCTGTGGAAATAATATGGGGGCATTGCTGTCTGGGTAGGCTTCATTGTATAATGGGAAAATGTTACAAGGTAGAGTCACAAAGAATTTAGCTAAATATTTGACATAAATTCCACAAGCAAAGCATGCAATGGTCACCAGAAGATGTTGAATTCTCAGCATTCATGTAATTTTAGAAAAGTATTATTCCCTTAAGCCATTAGGGAAGGTTATGAACTCACATCTCGTGAATTTCAGCTCTATTTTTTTAGCTTTTAGCCAGTGATTTCTTCATTTTTAGCCCCAGAAAGGTAAATAAAAGTCAGAAAAAATGTAATCAGGTGTACAAAGAGAATTTAATTTCCCTGCATGAAGTGTCCTCTCATGCCTTAAAGCACATTTATAAAAAGACAAACATGAGTCATAGTTGATGGGACTTTTTCCATACAGCAAAGATAACATAACAATGATTATATTTCCATTTTGAATAAGGTCTTCCTCACCCTACAGGACAGAAAAAGTGTCACTGTGGTTATCCAGTCCCTCTTTCTTTTCAGTATTCTGTAACCTTTACTGCTGCTCTGATTTTTCTTTCTTTAAAAAATTAGAGTCTCTCAAAAATAGTCCCTAAACTCATTCTTTCTTTTTGTATTTGCCCTGTTGCCAACATCATTCTATTAATTAACCTTTACCAACCTTTTACAGATCTTTTATAGATCTCTTTTCTAAACTTAAACACCAAATAAGAGAACTGTTCATGGAACATTTAGGGGAGAATTGACTGAAACAAAAGCTTGACATTGTTTTCAGTAATGAATTTTACACTGGAGTATTCAGCTGAACCTGAAGAGATTTAAAGCACATTCTAAGTTGTGTTACTGAGACATAGTGAAATGCTTTGCTTTAGCAGCTGTTGTTTACACCTGAAGCTATTGTAAAAGTCTAGGATCTCATCACTTTGGGGTTTTTCTTCCATCATTTTCTTGATTTTTTTTTTCCTTCTGACAAATGAGGCTTTTATAAATTAACTCAGCTGGTGCACATCTGACCCCAATTTTTGAATGTGTTCCCTGGGTCAAGTACTTTTGTGTGTGAGAATAGAGTCATTCTTCCCACCCTGAGGCAACCAGAGGACTCATGGCATTTAATTTGCCATCAACACATTTTTAATCATAAATAATTTTCTACATATTTAATCCAGACAAACAAATCTCACAGTAAAAACAATTACAGGCAATTACACTTTATTTTCTAGCCTGTGCTTATCCATGTTAAACTATGCTACTGAATAATAAATTATAAATTGAAATCCATAGAATATCTGACATGTGGAAGTTTCAACATATTTAAGTGAAAACTTATTTTAGTCTGAAAAATCCAATGAATCTTACCCCTTGACCTTTATGTAAATTTAAGAATGATATTCTTATATCTGTACATCTCTGTCTCTGTCTTTCCCACTTTGTCTTATCAGTTGCTTCCATGGCTGGGAATTTTACTTCCTCAACCTAAGTGCCAACATATGGTTGCATTCTGTAACATGAACTCATGGCTAAATCTATGAACTCCATTCCTTGGTCTCCACCTTTGGGACATCAGTAGGTGGTAATCTTAGCAACCTGGACGTGATATCACCATTGTGGCATTTTCATTGACACGGCTCTGCTATAGAGACCCTTTTGCCCCCCAAGTATAATTCCTGAAAAATTAGCCTCTCATTACAAAACATTAAATCTCTTGTCACTCAATCCTGTAGGTTGATGGAAGCTTTGGATATTCAATGGGGGTAAAAAACTCCCCTAAGATTTAAACTTGGCACTTCCCTGCTTGGTGTTACAGACTCAGAATGGGTGGTCCCTCTGCATCTCCTTTCAATAACCAGCTCACAGGTAGACTGCAGCTATAGACAGGATTAAAAAGCTTGAATTCAGCAACTCCCAAATTTTATGAGATTTGAAATGCTAACTGCTGTTCTTACACGTTGTTACATTGGCAAGATGAAAGGATTGTATTTGATAAGAGTAGTTCTTTATTTATTATTTAAAATGTCTTAAGAAAGCTTCCCTCCTGGGTGGTTTGCCTTTTCCTAACTTAAATTTCTAGTCAATGTTTGAGTTGCCCCCTTCTATCCTTCTTGTGGTGATTTAGGTTTGGTGAAATCTAAACAATGTGTTTCATATTTCTTATATGCCAAGAGGGACTTTCAGGGCAAGGCTGAAAGAAAGCAGTGCTTTTGGTTAACATCTCCCATGAAGGCAATATATCTAGAATAATTGTCCTGGGAAAAGAAAGCCAAAGAAATTTGCTCAGCTGTAGACTGACTGAAGAGCTCAACATTGTGATAAATGCTTTACCTTATCTGAGTACTGAATAATGTCAACCTGTATACAGCAGCTTTGATATCCATGCAAATTGTTATCACATTTAGGTAAAGAGAAAAGTTCTTCTAGGAATGTAAATGTTAAAAATGTTCCCTCTCCCTACAAAACACTAATGATTAGGGTTGAACACTAAGAAACAATGGTGTTATAAATTTCTTCTGGAATTAAAAGTTTAAAAAAGAAATTTTTAAATGTCAATAAATATTTTGTCTATGTTTTGGTACACTAAACAAGTGAATAGTAAGAAGATGATTAGCACAGAAATTACCAGAGAGAGACAAGACAACACACCCAATGCTTTGTTCTTGGTATCATCAGGACATTGTAATTTAGGACAGCAGTTTAGACATTGCTCAAGGATTTTTCAGAAAAACCTAGCCAAAGTCTTTGTTCTCTCATAATTTGAAATAAACCACAAATTTTTAAAGGAAGTGAATGATGTACTTTTGCATCAGCTGGCAAACTATAATGACAGATTGATGAATCTGCTCTACATTTTTGAAATCTGCTTTTATAGATGTATTTTATTTAAACTGTGTTTAAGGTCTGCAACAAATCACCACAGAAGCTGAAGAGAAATAGGAATTCCAGTCTAAATCGACAAATTGAAGGATCCAATAGCTAAATGGCCATATCATGGCTGGATTGACTTTGAATATAGCATCAGTATTTAAATGCATAATTTATGAGGATTAATATAAGAGACATTTATTAATTTCAAAGGACATAAACTGATGAGCTACATTCAGTTTTTTAATAGTGATTTCTGAAGTGGAAGAGCACTCTTTCTCTTCTCCTGATTTACTGTTTAAATTAGAAGGTCATACAGACCGCAGAAACCTCCCCCATCCCCCCAAAAAACCCCAAAACCCCACATACACCCTTATTTTCCTGGGTTCTGTTGCCTATTGGCCACCCCAGTTTGAAACAGTTTTTGGAAGAGATTTTTTCCCTTGAGGTTTCATGTCCATTTTTCTAGCACAACCAGTGTTCGTTCTCTCTGGAGGCGCTTTGATTCGCTTCCAGCCTATCAGCCACAGATGGAAGGCACTTTTCAAAGTGTGTATCAGTGAAATTCTTCTCCTGGCTTTTCACCTACTAATTGCAAGCAGGGAGCTCGTTCTCCTTTTTCAAACAAAGCCACAATTTTTAAATCTTCCCTCAGTATAACTATGGCTGTAGAGCCGTATACTGCATAAATTGTGATCGTGATAATGTGACACTTTCATCTTGGCTTGAAATAGCATCTGTCTGCTGCAACATCTTTGAAATCTTGATTGATAAAGGATTTAGACCTGGTTTTAATTATCATCTTATGTACTTGGCAAAGGTTAATATTTTGCATGGGGAAAAAGATCAGGCTATAATTCCTGGATTTAAAGCAAGAACTCCAGAATTTTGATTAACTATGCCTTCCTACGTTAGAGAAAACTTAAATTTTTGAAAGGAATAAATTTGCTGTTTGTTTGAGAAATATGGAAGGCTTTTTTCATGGCTGCTTCAGTCTATAAACAGAGGTCATTAGTGCTATGCAACTAGGAACAAAAATAATTCCATGATAAACATAAAAATTTTTCTGTTTAAAATGTGTTTCAAATTCATTAATGACCTAAAGTCATGGTCCTAAAGTTAAGGGAATTACACTAGCTTTCATTTGGCCATATTTTTCTGATAATCCTAAATTGATCAGTCCCAAGCACACACAAAATCAAAGAAATTTGCAAACTCACTTTTATTTCTTCAACTGCTGCCAATTATAGGAAACAGACAATTGAATGTTACTGTGCCATATTAATGCTGGTCATGTCCTAAAATACAACATCACGGGATAAATGTATTTTTATTTTAGCTTTTAAAATACCTTGAGTATTAGGGTATAATACCTTGAGTATTTGGGATTTTTTAGTATGATTATTTTTTGCCAGATGGATCTATATCAAATACCTATATATGGCCTGGATGGGTATTGCATGCCATTACTATTTTAAAGAAATAACAAATTATAAGCAAGAAACTATAAATTCCTATGACAGAAATGGAATTTTCATAGAGTTGCAAAGTCACACCCTGAGTTAATTTTGCTGTACAAAGTTTTTTTTTTTTTTTAATTTATAAAAATCACGGACTAATAAAGTGAGTGACTGATGTTGAATTCATAGGTTTCTGTTGTGTGGGGGAAGTTTATTCAATCAATACCAATACTCAAAACTGTCATCCAGACAATATGACTTTCATAATGCCTTTTCCTAATCTTCAAAAAGAAGCAAATGGGAGCTAAATGGAAGTACAAGCTTCTATCATCTTCCTAGTCTTAGCAGAGGAACAGTTTGATGTAAAAAATGAGGTATCTTTTATTCTCCAAAGATGACCTGTCCTCATTCAAAAAGATTTCTAAGAATTCAGTGTAATCAGATTGGAATAACTATGAAATCACTTGTATAAAAAAATTATTACTACAACGTGGAGTGGATGGAAGTTCTACTTACACAATTTAGTGTGTAATATGTCTGTACTCCGAATTTTCAAACTGACTTGCACAAGGGAGTGATATCACTCAGAGACTATGGACTATTTATAGATGATTACAGTAAGAATGTTTCTGATCTACTTGTTAAAGGGCTGTGTATATACTAGGGTTAGTTTATTTTGAACATGGAAAAAACTCTTTAATTGAAAAAATATCAAAGTTTTTTCAGATATTTTTCTGACTCTTCAGAACACAAAAAAGAGACTTATACACTCTGGAAATTATCCAGTCTTTGTGGTGTTGAACACTGGGTTGACAAAGCCTTTGGTTTCCAGATTTAGCTTACTTACTTTTTTTTTTTGTGTCTGAGACCTCTAGACAGACAAACTCATATAATTCAGTGATTTGAATTCTTTAAGTTTTCATTTTCATTGATCCATCTTGTGTGACATGATACAGATAACACCCATGAAGTAATTTCTTGTTTTATTTAAAATAGGGTATGTGTTTTTTATGTTTTCACAGAAGATGTTCTTGGCTGGCTGACAGTTTATTTGAATTTTTTTAGCTACTGTATTAATAAACAGTGCTACTTGTAGATCATGGCAATATGCTTTGCATTTTCGTTCCCTGTTTTTGTATTTTTAGACATGTAATGAAAACAGTATATGGGGCTGGATTTTAAGCATTTATTTTGAACTACTGTTTATGGCTCCAAATTCATTCCTTTTGTAAGATGTGCCTAGAAAGGCAATGAATATGGATAAGATTGACCCATGTTCCTATATTTTCCTATATTTTCACATAATTTCTGCAAAAGACAGTTGTCTGTGCTAGTCTCTGTGGGAGAACTGTATCATATGCTGACTTTGAAAGAGGATTAAAGAGATGATATAATAGTTTTTCTAACTCTAGTTCAATGATACTTTATGATGTGATTATGAAGCGAGCTGCCAAAAGATAAATAAAAAAAAGATGAGCTTTTAAAAGAATAGCTCTTGTTCATATATTTTTTCAAAGAATAAAGAAAAAGGAATCACCTCACTTCATACATACACATCAGTTCAAGAGAATACAGCAAGCTTCTCTTAAGTGCTGAAGGAGTTTCTAGATTTTGCTATCCATATTTGTTGTGGTTGTGTCCTTTGCTTTAACTTACATTTTACCAAATATTATGGCAAGGAAAGTCTCTTTCATACATTAACATGTTTCACTGCATCTGAAGAACTTTCTATCCACAAGCTATTACATAATGTTCTTTTTTAATCCATAGAATGTGGTTATAAATGATTAAAGTCAGTGAAACAGGGGCCCAATTAGAGCAAAACCCAAACACAGGTAGAAAGGAGCACAATTTGATTGGTTTTCACTGTGATTTTTTTTACTTTTGAAGATTCTTTTCCATACTCCCTCTTAAATGTTGAATCATTTTCCATGAAGCATCTTTCATTAGTCCAGGCTCCTCTCAGGTTAGCTGCTGCCATTCTAAATGTGTTCCGCTAATGCAAAGAAAAATGATCATTCTGATTGTGTGGTCTTCTGCAATCTGTGCTGTGAGGCCAATAAACCTGAAATAAGCATTTGCAAAAATGTGCTGCAAAACACTCCCCAAAGCCACTGGTGCCAGCTAAAAAGACATTTTTTAGTCTCACAGATAAAGAAAAGCACTTAAGGAATGAAAGGTTTAGTTTGCTGCTTTTGTGCTAACTAAAGCTTGGCTCTGATGGTGAATATTTTAACATTGGCCTGAGCAATAGAAAGACATTTGACACTTAAACTTCCATAATAGAGATATTTCAGGGATGAAGCTGTTTTGTTTATTGCACAATCTGAAATTCATATGGAAATAGCTCTGCAAGAAAATAACAATAAAAAAATATCTCCATACCATCAATAAGTCTTTAATATATTGTGGAAGTAGAACCACTCTACAATTATCATAGGCTTGCAAAACTCCTAAAAAGTAATCTTTAGTTATAATAAAGTGGACTTGTGAGATGATGTCGAGCAATGTGGTCTAATTATAGCTAGAATAAACAAAATGATGGTTAATCCGCACAAAATGTCCAACAGTTTATAGGCTTTGGCTTCAGTTTTGCATTCTGAAAGAGCAGAAGCTTTCAACAAAGTCCAATGCTGCTGCAGTTGCCCACAATTATCTTCTACCCCAGTGTATATCCAGTGACCTACTTTCTGCAGTAAAAGAGCTCCTGCTGGAGGTGCCCACATTTGGAGGATGCTCTGCCTTTTATGGGCACAAGCAACAATTTTTTTGTGGCTCATGGGGAGAAGGCAGAGTAGAGAGTTCCTGCATTGTGCTTTGCAGGAGCTTTTCTCTGGTTTTCCTGGGTTGACAAATCAACACTTCATTGAGGTTGTTAAGGTAATGCCCATTGGCAACAGGCAGAGTGCTATTAATACAGGTGAAATTTTCCTTAACCACATTCAGAGATAAGTAAGGGTTTACAAAAGGAAAGATGCATTTGAAATACTTTTTTTACTTTTGTAGTTTGTTTTTGTGTGTATGTGGTTTTTTGTTTTGGGGTTTTTTTTTCTTTTTTCTTTTTTCTTTGTTCTTTTTCCTTTTTTTTTCTTTATAATTTTTTCTTTTTTTTGTTTTTAATTTTTTTTTAAATTTTTTTTCTTTTTTTGGTTTTTTTTTTTTTTGTTGTTTAGTTTTGTTTTGAATTTTTTTGTGTGTGTTTTACATTATTTTAATAGCTCCTTCTGGTCAGATGTGCAATGGAAAAAGTAGTAGAAGACATGAAATTGGCCTTTTGAATGGCATACTGACATCACTGGATTTCATTAGATAGATTTTAATGTACAGTGGTTTATAATGTTTTCAATTAATAGAATTTAATTTTAAAAGGAGTGCGTTTTTACTCAATAACCTAGGCTGAAAACACAAATAAAGCATTACATCTGCAGATTTGCCATCCCCCAGTATTTTTGATTACCTCAATCACTAGTAGCTTACTTTTATTAATAGAAAGTATTTGAGAAAACCAAGCAGTAATAACTAACAAATGTAGATTTCTTTTCATTCCTACTTACAAAGTAGTTAGAATTCATTCAAGCCATCTATAGTTACAGGGATAATATGTAAGATTATCCATCCTGTTTCTATGTTGGCACAAAAGAATATGTTCAGAATATAATGAGCTTAATAATTTTGATGATAAGCAGCTGGTGATTTTTGCCACCAATACAAGAAGAAGCATCAGAAGGAAAACAAATGGGAAAAGAAGGAAAAACTAAAACAGAAAATGAAGAGTTGAATTAATTTTTTAATGTATGTCAGTTCGTTCTTTGTATCATGTCTTTTAAGTGGTTTATATTCTGAGTGTTGAGATAGCAGCATATTTTACTGATTCTTTGACCTCTGAAAATAATTTGTAGTTATCACTAAGGTCTATTCTTCTTATAACATCAACGGGTACAAGCTTACAAGTAAAAAGAGTTTTATGTTCTTGTACCATTTTCATAATTCTTCATCCTTTCCCACCATGATGTAATTTTCATACTGTTGGATCTTGGGTTAAGATTAATGACTTACCATGTGATGAACCCGAAGAAGACTTAGCCATTATGCTTACTACATACAAAAGAAATTATAAATAAGAAAACAAATTAAAACAGATTAAAAAAAGATAAAAAAAGCAAGCAAATGCATAAAGCCCCTCCTCACCAGAACAAAGCGATATAAAAAAAGAAGAGAAGACAATCTTATTTTGCAAATTATAACGCAGATGGTTATCAGGTGTTTGTAGAAGAAACTGTTATGTGTGAGGAGGTTATGAAAACATTGATCCCCTAAAACCTTAGAAGGTTCTTATATAATTTAAATATTTTTAGTAATTAAGATTGATGGGGTAAGATACATGTAATTGAAAAATGATGCAAATTGCAATTTGTGTAAGAGAGCAGACTGGAAATGTTGAAAGAGAATAATCCTGTGCTGTTTAAAAAAAGTAATGGTGCAAATGCCAAAAAGGTAATAAAAATAGAGCAAAATAGAATGATGGAAATTTATGATGCATATTTTTATCCAAGCACTGGCTATTGAAAGGATATTTTATAACGAATGCTGGATTACTTGAAAAAATAGTAAATAATGGAATAGTAATAATTTCTGGTTTTAATGCAGTGGGGTTTTGTCTCTTTATACTAATTTAAGGAAATTATCTAGAATGAGAATAAGTCCCCTCAGGAGCTGAATATAAGATGAAGCTGCTTAGCAAATCTACAGATCAGATCCTGAGTAGGGAAATAGGTCGTAATCCTATAATTATACATGAACACAGCCTTTTTTTACGTGTGATGGGAGTCTCAACTTATTTTAGCAATTTTAAATTTATCTTCTGATAACACCTTGGGAGCCTTTTATGGTTAGTAATGGAGCCAAAACCGAAGTTTCTTAGTCTTCACTCTGCTGTATTCTCATTACTGCTCATGATTTACTCTGACTGTAGTTTACAGCAAAGGGGAGCTGAGATGGTGTACCATTAAGGAAAATAATTAACATTTACTTTTTTAGCTTGTCATGAATATGTCTTTTGAATATATGAAGAGATTCTTTCCACCACATGTAACCTCTTCATCTTTCATGACCTCTCTACAGCTTTGAACAGAAACCAGTGCTTGGTTGATTTAAGGAGTGTGAGAGGGAGATTGAAAAAGAACAACTACTGTAAATATAACTCAAAAAATCATGACAAACTGGGAAGTTTAAAGATTCTGTGGTTTCAGTAGATGATGTTCTGTCTGGTGAAAAGATTTGTCAGAAGAAAGCTGTTACCACATAGTTTGTGGTAATGCCTTTCACTCAATATAATTTTTTTTTCTTTATTTGTTGTGGGGTTGGGGGGGTGGGTTTGGTGTTGAAATCAGTTCGTTTGGGTTTTTTTTCCCCCAAAGAGTATGTGAATTATATTAATAGGCTGTGCTGCCTAAAGGCATATGTCACTCTAGTGGAAAACAAAGCTGGCCCAGACAATGGGATTACTCCTCCGGAATCATATGTTGGCTTCAACTCAGGTTAGCTTAGTCCTCACAGACTTCATAGAAGTTTGTGGAATGACATTGATGAATCAGCTCAAGGCCTTGGTTTAAGTGTAATTTAATCACAGCAGGGGCTCTCCCTTTACCCCTTGCAAATCTTCCTTTAACTGTTAACGACACTGGGTTTATGTGGAGCTGAGGAAGTTCCCTTCTCCACATCGCATGGACCAGCGTGACGTCGATTCCCAGTCACTTCCCAGAGAAATAGCAGCACTCCTACATGCTGGTCTTATCACCATCACAAGGTCCATCACAAATATTTTGAAGAATTATAGCAGCAGATGACTACATTCTATGGATTTGAATCCTGGTTTCTGATGCTGTTATTTTCTGATAATTTATATTGATGATTAATATAAGAAGATGTTTAAGGCAAATTATTTTCCAAATTTCCATAAATGAGGCATTCTCTACGAATATATTTTTAAAATTTATATAAAATATAAAAATCTTGTATACTTTATAAAAAATTGATTTTACTCAATGGCTTGAATAGGATTATTCAGCTAAGGAAGAGTGATTAAATATATTGATTGATTTGAACTATTAACATGAAGTAAAACTTGCAAGATTGGAACAATATCCGGATCCTCAGAATTGTCAGACATAACCACCCTGGGTATTGTTGTTTGCTGCCATGAATGGGTGGAGGCAGTAGAATTTTGCCCAGGGTGTGGGCATGATGGTAACTTATCCAGAGCACAGCCATTCTACAAAATAATCAAAAGAAACACTTCCTTGATATAGCTCATAATTAGAAGCATGGACTCCTTTGCACTGCAGACATTAGCAAGGCTAATTAAACAGTCTTTTTTTTTCTACTGTCATTCCTCCTACAGAAATAAAACGTAACCTCAGAGTTCAGATGCAGCAGCATCTCTTTCCTCATTATTGCAAATGAGTGTAGGCACAAAGCTGATATTTTGCTAACACATGTACTTGCATGCATTTCCCCATTGGTTTCATTGCTCTGTGTACAGGAGGGGACCTGCATGATCAAAGCAAGGGATCAGTAACGTGCTCTGAGTTATTTATGTGCTTTGAAAGAAGACGCTGTACTTCAAACAGATTTTTGTGGAAAAAACCCCATTTTTAAAAGTGCATAGTAGAGAGTAGAAAGAGAATTTATCTTTCTCAATTTACCTTTAAAATCATTTTAATCTCTGTAAAACTAAGAAAGATAACACAATTGAGCTTTGGATGTTGATGACTGGAACAGAAAATTTCAGCTAAATTCAAGTTACTGATCCTAAACTTTGAGACTGAGTCTACCTACAGATAACAGTTTAAAGGAACCCAACTTTTCTAAATTTCAGGTGTCTGTAATATTCTAAGAAACCTAGAGTATGTGATGACATGAAGAGTAACCGCAGATTAGCCCATCATGCTTTAGGATCAAAACATTTGTTATCCTTTTTTTTTATTAACCTGAACCCGGAAGACACTTGTCACAAATTTTGAGCTATTTACAGTAATTGTAACCTAGAACAAATTGTATTCCCTATGTTCTTTTATGGTATTTTTTCCCCTAATTAAAAGTACATGATTGAATAACCTAAATTAACATACTGACATTTTATAAATACAGGCTGATGTAATTTCATCCCTGGAAGGCGAACTAGGATAACTCTATAAAGTAAGACATGTAGGCACAGAGGCAACATGCACCAGACAAATCCCTGTGCCTCTTGGTCTAACCATGTTCTAAGCGATGAAAGTTGTAACTTCAAGTCTTTCACAGCTTATAACTGGTATAAGGTAAAAGGTTCAGCCTAGAACAGCATCTAATTCTTGTATTTCAAATCAGTTGTAAATTTATTTCCACATGTTTCTTCAAAGCATTTGTAACGTTCAAGTTTTTTTTTTTTAATTGGTAACTTGACAACAAATGCTATGAAAGGGTTTTGTTTGAAGAGCTGTTCTCTAAACTCATGTTTTAACATCTTGCTTCATTTTGCTGTGGAGTAATTTCCCATCCATACTGAGAATTGTACCTCTGGAAGGAAAATTAAATTGCACATGCACGTGTCATACTACACAAAACTGTTCAATAGTATTGTAGAAAAACACTACATGAAAACTAAGTGTCCTCTACTGCATGTGTCAACTAATAATTCACAAAAGGACTAATGATGTCCTTACATATACTGAAATTGAAAAGTCAAGGGTCTGGGTTTGAAAAATGCATCCTAACTTATGCCAGTTGTTCAATTCCTGATAAAGCATATATTCACTTAGCAAATGTGACCGGTATTGAAAATGCAAAGTTAGCTGACTCAGTTCAAACCAACACAAAAACTGCGAGCAAAGCACCAAAAATCCTAAGAACAATATGAATATTGTTTATTAATATCAATAGCAGAGTACATAGATAAATAATTTTGAAGAAAATATTATTCTGAGTTTGGAGAAAGTTAACTTGGAAAAAAAATGTATGTCATTCTGATTCATTGTGGCAGAAGGCAGAGAGTGTCAGAGAAGAGGATGAGGAAAGAGATTTTCTCTATTGCTTGTAATGGCCTTTAGAAACCTACTGGGAACAATTTTGTTTTCTTAAACTAACTGCTCTAAACTGCCTGACTGCAATCCTGACCTATCATCATAGTAACAGATAATGTCATAACACAGATCCATCACAATTTATTATCTAAATATATTACATATCTTTTACTCTTTTCTGTCAGTGTTCTCCAGCAGTCTGAAGCTGCTTTTGACGACAGTTCTGGAAAATGAAAAAGTCGTGGAATGTGTGGGAACCAAGAGCCTGGGACACTACTAAACTGTCATAACTTGAAAACTGTGTCATCCGTGAAATAACACATGCCCCAGTTTATATTGCACTGTTTAGATTAGAACATAAACTGTAGCACATGGAAATTTCTTCATATGCACTGTGTGCCAGTGCCTAGGATTAAAGCTGGAGGCTCAGCTCTCTGTTTGGGACTATGAACCTCAAAATCCCACTCAGACATCACTTATCTCTCCTTTACAGTTTAAAGAACTGATTTTTTTTACACTGAGATTCTCCTGTTGCTTTAAGTTTCTTCTCTGTATAATTCCGAAACTGGATAGCCCACAGTGCTTACCTTTTGCTTTTCTTTCAATAATTTCCTTTTTTGTTTGACTAAATAAATTGTGAATTGAAGACTGTGGAGTTCTGAATAGGAAATCAGAGTCTGTAAATACTACAATGTGGATATAGTAAAGTATCTGGTAATAACTCTATATTATCAGGGAAGTCTACTGATAACTTGCACAGGAGTTAGAAGTAGAAAAATCACTTTTGTATGCTTATCACCAGCCACTACTTTCTTTGTGTCTCTGGACAAACTGCAGAGGCACAACTTTTCACAGGAGCCATGTTATGAAATGGAGATTAGAGCTCTGCTCCACTTTTGAGAAACTCTACGAGGTCACGTGGATCAAAACCAGGGAAAATTTGCAAGTAGTTTGGAAGGTGACACCTCAGGTCAGGATTGTGCATTGTGCATTCTGAGATGCTTAGAAGGCAGCCTGATTTTAACTACGTCTCATTGTCAGGCCTCAAGGTAAAGTTTTCAACAGATAATTATAGCAAAAATTGCCCAGCTCTTTCTCATTCTGAGACTGAGAATTAGAATCATGTGGAGACCAGAAGTTACCTTCAGGAAAGGATTTTGAGGCATTAAAATGTGTATCATTGGGAATCAAAATTATCCCACAGAAATGCTGGTGTTGTTTGGGAAGAATAATAAAAAGGCATAATTGTCCTTATGTGTTCTGGTTGAGAAGTTCTCTGTTATCAGATTTCATCAGGAAAGTATGTTTAATCACTGATCATGTCACTTCTTAACTTTCAATTTTGAAAACTAAACTAGTCTTCCTTTTTTTTTTTCCTCAGTAAGAGTTGTTCTCCAGTCCTTTAATCATATTCCTGGACTTCTCTGAGCCATTTATAATTTTTTGTCATCTTTCTTTAAACACATAATTAGACACAATAATCTAGCACTTATGGCTTCATTGCCAGTACAGATGTAGCATACTCTCTTCACTTATACTTGGCATTTTCTTACTAAAACTTTCAAGGACTTTTGTATTCCACAATGAAAACTCATGTTCAAGTAATTATCCATGCTGACCTCTAAGACACTCAATATTTCTCTCATTGCTTAGAATTCCCAATCCTGAAGAATGACTTACATTCCTTGTTCATAATTGTGTTCTTTCCACTTGGCAATGTTGAAATATACATCATTTTCCCACAGTGTGTTTACCAAAAAACTGAGTTTATTCCACATATGGGACATAGTATTTTTGCTGCTACTGATTCCCTTGATCTTCACGCAGTTAGAAAATTTTAGAATTATATATTTACATTGTCTTTCCTCAAGTGATAATTAAAAGGGTTAAATAGTATGTATTCAAGAATTAAAGTCTACAAGCTGCCGTTAAAATGATCACTTTATGACAATAATTTTAATTAAAAAATATTTGTTTTAACATTTTAAATGTGTAATACTGCCTATCAGTTATCAACATGTATCATATATGTTTCCTATTTTTTGCTATGTATTTATGACTATCAGGTCCTCCTTGTTTCTAACATGATTATTAGTTAATTAACTGATGCTCTCAGCTTCCTTCCATGTCTGTTGTAGTTAGCAGAGCTTTCTTCCTCAGCAGAAATTGTGACATTTTTGACACTTTAGGAATTCCCAATTATCAGTCACATTTAATTACTTTCTCCCAATAGACTTTGCTCATAATTGTTATCATGTTCATGAAGCTAGCTTTTAAAATTTAAACAAACTGTAAATATGGTGGAGGTTGGGATACTTCAGATATGATTGACTCCTTATATCTTGTACTCTATCAGTTGTTAATTTTTGCCCTGAGATAAATATTTCTTTCCATGTGAAGACAATGTATATTGTTGTCATAATTTTTTCAGATTAAATTTTATAATTTTATAAATCCTGAAAGTATTGAAGGGTTCCCTGCATTTGACTTCTGACACTTGCCAGTAAGAATTGAAATCCCTGAGATTAAGACATCTTCTTCAACCTACACATGATATATTGGTCTTTAAAACGTTGATCATCCCATTTTTAGTGTGATTTGGTGATCTGTAGCCTCACATTTATTGCTTTATTCATTACCACAGTAACTCCTAATTGCTAGAGTTTATTTGTTTCATAATGTTGGTAACTTAGAAACAGTTAAAATTATTTTTAACGTCTTGTATCTTCCCCTTCCTTTTTCCCCACTGATTTCTTCCTATATAGGTTATAATCATCAATGGAAAGACTCCAGTAATGTGAATCTTAGAGCATAATTTCTTTTAGGAATGAGTGAGACATTGCAATCCAAATTCAGTAATTTTGAAGTAGGTCAAACTCATCTCAGACATGAGAAATTCAATTTTCACTTGTTTATTACCTCGACAGAAATTAAATAGTTTCTCCTTTGTGTCCGTCTGAGGCCTGGTGGTGCAGGACCCTTATTTCTTGGCTTATTTCTAAGTCTATAGGTGTATATGTGTATTTTTTCACCTCCTCTTTTTCTTCTCATGTTTATCCCTCCTGGCTATTTTAGCCATCCCATTCATGGAAGATTGATTCCAGGAAGCTCTAACAAGGGCACATCCTTCTTTTGCTGTACAAGGAGGTTATAACTTCTTCTGACCCTTGACTGCTTCTGCCCAAGACATGGGATGAATCTCTGGGAAATGCTTTAATGTTTTTCTCCTTCAATCCCCTTGGAAGTCTCTGGAGCCTTTTGCAATTAGTCATATATTGTGCTATCATTTGTAGCCATGATCGTGTTTTTAGGACCATTTTAAGCTGCAAGACCTTTTCCTGACTACCTCCAAAGCAAACTGGAGTAGTTCTGGTCTTGTGTCTGCATCTTCTGTCTTGGCTCCAAGGGAAAGCACAACATCCTTTTGTTGACCTGCTCATCACAGTGCACTCATTATGCTCTTTGTCGGACAAAATACCAATGTTGGATGTTTTCTTTCCTTGGGTCACTGAAGATCTTTCTGTATCCTTTAAAAACAGCTTTGTGCCTCTTCATAACCCCCAAATTCCAGCAGCCAGAAAGTGTCCAAAGTTCCACCTTCAAGGCAAAATACACTGCATGAGCTGATGGTGTATTTTAGTGAGGCCCAGGGACACAGGTTTAACTGTGAAAAAGTAACTACTAAGTGAGCAATGCCTATTCTGAGCAACACATGAAGTGAGTTTTGTGGTAAAAATAAAACTGACAGGAAGTCCACAGATAACTATATGAGATAACAATTCAGGTAAATATAGTTTAAAATAAAGACTGACAAACACATATATGAATAAACAGTACTTGAGTGATCAAATTAAAATCACCTTGTTTCTTCAGTTTTAAATTCTGTAGTCCCTAGTTTAATAATACTAGTGGTACTAAACTGTAGATTTTACATTGTAATTAAAAATTAAATGTGGGTATTGAAAATAAGTTGTTGTCATAGCATAGCTTTAATCAGGATCACACCTAGTAATTTTCTTCTAAAATCATTCCTTACTTCTGGGGACTGGGTCAAAACTATGAAAAGTACTAACCACCTTGAGATCATTAAAGCAAAAAAAAAAAAAAAGGAGAAAGAAATTAAATATTTTCACACATGAACAATTCTCTGTAGACTTCAAAACTCCCTTTCACCGTATAGAGTCTCTAAGGCCTAGCATTTCATATCCTTTTCTTTCATTTTTGTATGGCTAAAACAGTGCATTGCACTAGAGAATACCCTGTGATTTATCATTGGGGGTTTAATCAGGGAACTGCTCTTTCAGATAAACTGTTTGCCTGAAATGCTGTCCCTGATGTACTATTTAGTTAGATTGGAAAAACAGTGGCAGGTTCTGTGGCCCTTTTCAGGTTAAAAACCTGATAATTATCCTTTTCTTTGTAAGTCCTTTTTAAATAAATTTCTGCGTCTGTTTCTCACATTGCTGTCCAGCTCAGCCTCTTGTCCTAGAAGGTGCCTTAATTAGCTGATGAGATAACAAGCTGAAGAGATGCCTAAGCACTCATCTATTAGATGTTATTGTAGCAATATCGAATTTTACAGTCAGTTCCACAATGCTCTCTAAAAGGAGGCTTTTCATGACCAGTATTGCCTGAAAATGCAGGGTGTGAAAAAGAAGATGAAACTTAAGGGTACAGGTTTTTAAAACTTTTATTTTGTTCCGTAGATATATAACTATCAATGGGGACAGAATATTTCCCATCTTGACACATGCCCTGTCATCTTCTTAGCCAACCTACTGACTATGTAAAGTCAACAGAATGCAAACTTCATGGGATTATGTCGTTTTTCTTTATGCTCAAATCTGATCTGCTGATACACACTCACTAAAGTCTTATACTAAACATAGTCCTGATTTCCCTGTTCCTCAAATCAACACCAAGTGGGTTAAACTTCCCATATACTCACATTCCTCTAAAATTCAAAATCACTTGTGGAGACGTAACTTTTCTACTTTTACTGCTGTAAGGGCTTACAAAAATTTCAGTTAAATGGCTAAGTAAGCATTGGCCCTAAAATGACTGGTGAATGGTAGAAAGGAGAGCTTTGAGAATTTCCCTTACTGCTTGTGAGCTGTATCTTGGTTCTGAAGGCTGGCTCAGTAACAAGAAAATTGATGTGATCCTCCAGGTAATGAAGCTTTTAAAGCCAAATTGTTAACTACTGAAGGCTGGGAAACAACTTGTGAATTCAAATAAACCTAACTGATTTCCAATTGCACGCTCATGTTCTTGCTTTCACTGGGACTGGTTTTGGTGCTAGAATTTAAATGAGTCCTTTCCTAGCACAGCTTTAAGAGATTTCTTTCACATTGGTTCAAGTCCCTTATGTAGATATTTTTAATACATTTTAACTCTTAACTGAATTGGTTTAGTTTGAGACAGTAAATTAGGAAATGAAATTGCTGAAAGGAATAAGAAACTCTTTTAAATATATTTTCATACAGAATTTCACAGTAAAGTTGGGCTCTAAGCTATTAGAGAGCATCCAAAGGAGGGCCATGAGGATAGTGAAGGGTCTGGAGGGGAAGCTTTAGGAAGAGCAGCTGAGATCACTTGTTTTGTTCAGCCAGGGGGAGACTTCATGGTGATTTTCAACATCCCCTCGAGGGAAAGTGGAGGGACGGGGGCAGGAGTGGGACTCGATCATCCCGATGGGTACCTTCCAACTCAGCTTATTCTGTGATTCTATGAAATCTACTTTAAAATGATTCAGCCCCTGCTGAATGAGCAACAGCTAAATGAGGTGTAACTTCGTGGCACCTAGACTTAGCCACACATGTGAATGATTTAAGATCATGATGAAAAACACTTGAATTTACTATTATTTTTGTTTTAGACACTCCAGAAAATACAGAAAATATGCATCAAGTCAGAAGCACAAAACACATGCCAGATCTTTCATGCTGTGTTGAATAGAAAACAAGCACTAATATCAGGCAGTGTGGCTTTCCCCAAACCTCCAGTAGCATGTCTGCCACCCAAATTGAAAAAATGTGTGTGGTGATATCATTTTAGACAGCAATGCTTTTCCTGTAAAACATTACTGCCTGGGAATTAATTTCAATTATACAAATGGAAGGAGTTATAATAATAGTAAATGAAGGGGGGATTTAAAGTTTTCTAGGAAAGTGTCTAATAGATGCTTAAGTCTCCTGTGTCATCTCCTTCATTAATGTTCAGTGAAATAGTTTTTCTTGAATATAAATTACTCTTATCAGCAAATTAAGCTGTTACTGAGGAATGGCAAAGCTGCACAGAAAGGAACATAAGGCTGAGCAAACAAGAGTTTGGTCTTCTGTCCTAATAAGTGGTGGTTGAAATGGGTCAAAAGTAAAATAAGCTTGGTGGAGTCACAAATACATAAATGGGTCAAAAACATAATCTGAATTAACTGGTAGGATGTTACACTGAAATTCTGCATGGAAATTGAAGTAGGAAAATATTTTGTTGGACCAAGTTCAGATAGAGAAGGCACTCTCCAATCTAAACAGAATTACACCAGATCTGAAAACAGTGATAGACCAGAAGTCATCAGCAGAATATTTTGTAAGCACATTGATTATTATATTATTTTAGTATTATACACAAGAGGAAACATATTTTTCTTAACATAGTGTTCTCTGAAAGCTTAACTATCCTCACTGTACTATTACCTATAGAATGAACTTTAGACACCAGAGTGAAAATAATTAGGTATCTTCTTTTCTTCTCTGGGCTTTGGGTTTTCATTTCAGTATTTTTGTTCCCACTGACACTGCACTGAAGAATGTTGTGAGACCTGAATGAGCTGTGGATCTGGTGCACCAATTCTAATACCCTTACAAGCATATTCTTTGCATTAACCTCCATAATCCCCTCTGAATAGTTTTTTTTAGTCTTTGCCTCCTACACATTCCCTATCTGTTCTAGCAACACCAGAAATACACCACTTGTCAAAGTGATCTGTCAGAATAATGATAATGTAATCATGGATTAATAATTTTAGATTGCTACAAGTAACAGTGTTTACTAGAAATCTTCATTCAAAAAACAAAGGGAAAAAAAAAAGAAAGAAAAAAGGGTAGTTAGTTAATATGATACAAATGGGTGATGATAAGTTCCTTCCTATCCTAAATACTGTTCTGCTCCTTGTCAGAGAAAGTACTTTCCACAAGCCCCCTCACCTGGCTTTGCCAGCCTCTCACTCACTTTCCTGGAGGATGTGTGGGAGTTGCTCTCCTGTTTCCTGCAGAGGAGCTCAATACATCTATTGAATTTGGTCTCCATGGACAAGACTGCTAAGTTTCCTATGCCTTAGAATTGTGCTTCTATGGGGAAAAAAAGAATTCAAAAATCTACCAGGAAGAATGATCCAATGTGCTTGTAATATTGTTGGTTTTCTCTTCGGCTCGTGTGTACCGTTATACAAATGCTGAGGGGCACTGGATGGCTCAGGCTCCAGGGAAGTATGCCTGAGTTTCACACCTACTCTTTAAGGCAGCAAAGTAAAAAGTGATTTTGTTACCTTCTGCTCTCATTTCTCTCACTTCCTATTTCTCCTTCTCACTCATTTAATTTCCCCCTGCTTCTTTCAGCTTGATAAGGCACGAGTGACTGGGAAGTGTACATGAAGAGTGGACTTTAGGTGCTGAATGTCCAGTGCATAGATCACTGCGTGTCAATGGGCATAATTCACTTCTGGATGTGAACGAGATCTTTGCACAACAAAAATACTACAACAGACATACTTTTAAATAGATTTGTCATCTTGATAAAAGCATTAAAATGTACCCAAACTGTATTTCAACAAGAAAAACATATGGTTTTCTAGTCTTAAAGTAATACTGAAATACAACTTCTGTGCTTTTATTGTGACTCAGTTCAGTTCTGCAATTCTTGCTAATGTTATGTAGTTATGTGTTGTTAATTTTTAGTGTGCTTCCAGCTGTAATCACTCTCACATAAAAAGTCAACTGCTACAAAGCTGGCATGCTTCTGCTGTTAATATTATGAATCCTAACACACTCCACATGGACTACTCCCATGCCATTGTCAAATATTTGTTCACATCAGAGCTGTGTGTTTAATTATTTTTCCAGTACATCCATAAAACTTGAAAAGGAATCCTTCTGGAGTGAAGTAGTGTGAGTTTTTCATTGCTATCACCAAACCAAACAACTTCTGGCTCAGATTCTGTACTTGGACCAAAAAAAAAAAAAAAAAAAGAAAAAGAAAAAAAATTCTACTTTGAGACCAAAAGGAAACTCCTTTGAGTATATTTAACAAAAGAAAAATGGTTGGTGGACTTACACAGCGCTCACAAAATAACAATACTTCCATGTTACAAAATAACTCATATTCGTAGCATTTCCCTACGCTTATGGAGGAACATAGGTTCAACATCCTGCTCTGCTTCAGGAATTTTAAATCTGAGAATGTTCTCAGTCATCGTGTTTTATATCTGAGATTGAGCTATTTTAGGTCTTTTCTGTTTAAATTATTTCATTTTGTGTAAACTGCTTGGATATTCTCTAAATCAAGAGACTGTATATCACATATCTAGGATAAATACCCTAAATACTGTGCAGCAGATGAATTATCTCACAGTCCTGTTTTGTGCTTCAGTGAACATCTGAATGTTCTGTATGGATGAACTGAGGTAAACAGCTTAAAAGTATTACCCAAGACAGAGTCTTCAGAGCTCAAATAACTACTCTTACATAGATACTAAGTTTACAATTGGTGTTTTTGCAGCCTATTTAAGCATTTTAGTATCAATTCCTGTTATTGGGGAGGTATTCAGATTGTGCATGAAAGTGTACTGACTTTGGTGTGCACCTGAAATATAGGAAACCAGATTTCCTCTCTATATTTCAACTATAAAGAAATGTCAGCAGAAAAAGTTGAAACTGAGTTTTTGCCTCCAGTATAGAACCCATAACTCAGCCCTATGTACATTCTCTTTTTTCCCTCATGTGGTTACAAAGTTGTACAGCAATGTCATGGAGAACAGACAACACACAGGCTCCATTCTTGCCCATGAATCCTCCTATGAAACCCTTGAAACAAATATAGAATGATTTTTTTTTCAAATTTCGAGACACAACCCTGAAAGTTTATACTCTGTTCCTCCACAATTTCACTGCAGAAATCCATGTGGACTTAATCTTATCTGCCCACAGGGATGAAGGGGATGATACAGTTTACTTTACTTCTTTTTTTTATAGGTCCTCATAAAAGTAAGCACTGTGTCAAATGTTTGAAAAACTTGGGATCCAATCCTGTTGTAACCTATATTGGTGCAGATTTGGAACCCCTTTGCTGGAGTTTCAATGACAGAAATGTGCCTATAAATTTCTCTAAGTGCCTAAAAAGTATGTTGCTTAAGAAAGAAAAATATAGTCTAGTCTACTAATCCTACACTGTTGTCTCTTCTAAAAGAATTCTTTGTTTGGCTATGTTATAGTAATAATTTAGGTAATACGCAGAAACATTCTTAGACAGTTGAACGTGACAGTTTCTATTTTCAGGCTCTTAGAATATTTCCTGAGATTATTTTGGAAGGTGTCAATTGTCCACTCAGAGAATTTCCAGGCATGTTCAGAAGCTGGAACTTCTTGTGGACCAATTTCAATAGTTTCCATTGAACCAGCCTATTAGGAGGGGGAGACATGGATGAACGCAGATAGAAGCTCTTCTGGGTCACTTGGTCTGCGTTAAAAAGGATTCCAGAGTGTGTTTAATTTAATAACTAAATTGATATCCTTAGATTGCATTCCACATTCAGAAGTCTGTGAAAAATTTCCCTTCCTTCGTTGTCAGAAAATTTGAAAAGAAAGAAACCGAAAGCAACCCCCAGAAGTCTGGCGTGTATCATGTATTTTCTAAAGAAAAATTATTGGAGGTTGTATAAGTGTGTGACATGTAAGACTTCTTAATGTCTACACAAAAGACCAAAGTCCATCCATTTGCTAAGGAATTAACATCACAACACATTTTATGGTCAGGCAGTGCTGTTGAGGTGTCTGAAGGTCTTGTAACTTCCACAGGCATCACATTGGTGTCTGAAAGACAGCAAACCCTCGCACAGTGATCTTATGGATGAACCTCAGTAAATGTGCATTACAGCATCTGAAAGATAATAGTTCCTTGTCTTAGCATCATAAGAGATAAATTTAAGATGAATATGTATGAATGTGCTTAATTTATTTTGCTTTGCTACCTTCTATTGGGTGTTCCTTACAGCTTCCACTGAGCAGGCAATAAGGTGAAGTGAAGGTAAGGCCACTGACAGAGATGGTAACAGAAACACTTCTGTAATGCTTCAGTCCTATGAAAACTCATGAACAGCACATAATTCCATTATCCATTCACCTGTTCCCTTTAACACTGCAAAATCAGAGAAGAAGTCTTAATTTTGTGTTAAAAGAGCAACTTTGCTTATGTCAACCAGATGAGGAAGTTGTATTTTTAGGAATAAAGTTGCATTTTGATGAGTATAAAATATCTGTATTGATATTGAATGTCTGATTTACAGGGATAGAAAGGAAAGAGAGCTCCTGATCCATTAAAGAAGTGAGCTATTTTCCTGTAGAGGCCAGGAGTGCCCCTGCACTCCCAGGACATCAGCAAGCTTCAGCACTGCTTGGATATTCCACCTGTTCTCACACAAATGCTGTAGCCATGGGAATATATCACTCTGTGATTTCAAGGCTCTGCTCTTCTGGCCTTGGATGAAGGCACTGGTGTCTTTTGTAGAGAAGGTAGGGCTTTTCTCTATGATCTCTTCTGATTCTGGTTGTGCTACAGATAATTTTAAAAATTGGTGCAGTGGTAAGATCATAGTGATCTTTTTGATACACAATACGACTCTGTTTGAAATATGGTTTTTAGTCCTTCTTTGAGTATGAAAGCCTAGGACAGCAAAAAATCCAAACAAATAGCATATATTTGAAATATGTGTATTAAGAATTCATTAAAATGATCTAAAACTCTGGGTATGCAGTTCCAAATGGCTTAATTGGAAAGTTAACCCTAACCTTAAACCCATTCATATTTCATTGCTTTTGTTTTTTCCTTTAAGAGGGATCTTACCCAGCCCCTCAACATCCCTCACTAAAAAAAAAAAAAAAAAATAGAAGGAAAAAGAGAAAGAAAAAGAAAAAGAAAAAAAAAAAAGAAAAAGAAAAAAAAAGGGATGGACCAAGCAAAAAAAGCTGTAGTTACAACACAAAATAATAGAGTGTAATAACACCTTAATGCAAGATTTCCTTTGTTTTCATGCTGGTTTTGAAAAGACGATAAATGCTTCTAAGCACTTACTAAAATTAATAAAATTGTAAGATTGAAAATGAACATGAAACAATGGTGCTGAGATATCTTTGCAGGTTTTTCAAGGTCTTTATCCACCTCCAATTTTTCAAGTTGGACTGGAATGCCAAAAATAAGCTGAACAGTTTCCTTTTGTACTTTATTTCCACTTGCCTTTTCATAGAGTACTTAGTTTTCCCTAGAAAGCCAAAAAATTCCAGATGACAGAAGACATGGACATTAATATAGATCATTCCTAGGACAACTGATTGGAGTACTTTTTTAGCCATTTCTAATGAAAGCCACAGCAGTTACAAATAGAGATCTATGCTTATACAATAATTTATGGTTCTAATAATGCCACTTATATGAATAACATGTTTCTTATAAACTGGATAATAAACTATATTCTAAGACCATAGCAGGCCAATGGCACATTAGTTCCTGCATTTTTAATCAAATGTGACTCTAGGGACTAGGCACTACAATCCTGATTTTACATCCTTTCATGGCTGGGCAGGGGGTGGGGGAGAGAAATCACCCCAAATCATAAAGGGAAAGTGTAGAGCAATATTGCTTACTCCGAAAGCTCACTGAATCTTTCATGTCTATGTCTCTGCATCACAGGAAGGAGAATTTAAAGGAACTGTCATTTGGAAATGAATGACCTTTGCATTGAAGTAATAAAAGCAAAGTTCTTCAGAATCCCTCCAGATGAAAAATGCTGCATAAAGGTAGGATTGTTAGTGGGGGTTTGCAGTTGCAGTGACGCTGCTTAGTTGTGAGCTATAGAGAAACTGAGGAGGGATTTGGATTATTTGTGAACTAGTTTGGCAAAAGCATTTTTTGATATTATTGCTTTGCAGACCCAAACACATTAAATCCATTAATAAATTCTTTAGAAACTCTTTCTGGAAAGTAATTACACTGGAATTTATTTATTACTCTATAAGCCTGTATATATTTGGAAGGGAAAAAAATGAATAATTTAGAAATGGAACACTTATTTTGTGGAAGTTTTCATATGGAAACAACAAAAAACTGTACACTGTCCCATCTTACTGCTCTGAAATAGTTCTAATTATAGTCTTAAACTGCATTTTTACAAAGTTAAAGTGACATAAATCATTCAGCTGTAAAGTTGTGTTCTTTACTGATTGTTTACTAAAAAATCATTTTTATCAACTAATTCTCTTACTGTTTCATTGAAAAGAGTATGATTGAACAGACAAAACGTTCTCCAGGAAAACCTTGATTCTGATAAAGATTCATTTAAAAAAGGAAGGAGAAAAAACCCCAAAATTACTGCTTTTGAAATATTGCATTAGGAATTTCTGAATTATTGCTTTCATTTTTCTAATTTCAAAACAAATGAGGCAAGTAAGGCCTTGAAAACAGTTCAATGTATGTAATTGAACAGAAGGTGCCAGCTGAGGTTGTTGCAAGTGTATAATCCAAGGTGATATGTGCCTTATTTGGGTAAAAAGTAATATCCACAGATAAAGTAAGACTGTTTGAAAAGTAAATTTTAGAACAAATTTGTTGCATTATCTGCAGATAGCAATTTCGTAGCCTTTTGCAACTCTAAACTAAGGCTAGAAAAATGTGAGTGTATTGCATATTGCTTCTAGAAATTTCTTGCCTGACCTCTTAATGTAATTTCATTGTTGTTCATGGGAGCTCACAATTTGTGCAAGAGTAGTTCAGGAACAGTCAAAAATGAACATTGATTTATCTTAAAAATTGAAAAACGTGTGTTGTGTCTCTTTTTGACTTCTTGAAAACTAAATTTTTAGATTTGTTTTAGTCAGCTGCTGACTATGCAATAATTCTCCAGAATTTCCAAACCATTCTGGATAATCTGTCATCCTCCACGTAAATTGCTTTCTGAACATACGATTTTTTTTAAATGAGGATTGTCTCTTGGAATCTCATGATTCTACATCAGAACCAACAATGCAGTTGTTGTAATTGTAATTCAGTTGTTACTTGATTAAATTGTTCATTTCTTCCTGGCAAGTAACCATTGTGCAGTTCTGTAGGTTGGTATCTACTGAGCCCTCATGCCCCACAGAGGCATAATTCAGTTAATTTTTACTCTTTTCTATCTAGACACCTGCTGTTCTTTCCCAGCATCTTTCTTCTGCTTCATTACCCAAGCAGCACTATGAAATCTGTGTAGAGACAATAAAGTCAATTGGTCAGAAAATGGCTCTTGGTTTGCTCAATACTGCAGGTAAAACCAGCGTATTTCATTACAGGATTGTCAAAGAGCCATGCTAGAAGGACAGAAGAGCACAAAAAGAAAAAATATATTTTAAACATTTAAACAAGCCTAAATATTACCTCTCTGCTTCCATTACGTCTTCATTCTTCTTAAATTAGTATATCTCACCCTAGTTCATTCATGATTGCTTCAGATTTTTTTGCAAGGGTAAATAGCATCTCTGTAGCTGAGCTAATCATGTCAGCAAGTGAAGTGTATTATTGCATCAATTAGAAAAGATAGGTTATGGGAAATGGAAGTTCAGAAATTGTGAAATACTCTGTTTCAGCAGGATGCCTTCCACCATAAAGTAGGTTATAGTTTGCAGGCTGAAGCCAGCACATGGGTTTGGATTGAACTCATGCACCAATAATTGTCATCCTATGTTACTGAAAACTCCTTGACTGGAGATAATCATTGATTTGCCATTATTTTTCTTCTCTTTTGTGTGTGACACATCATTACTGGAAGCCTGCTCCCTTTGCCTCATAATTCAGATTCTTGGCACACCACATTGAATTTTATGGTTAAGGGTAGAGCAAATCATTCACAGCTGTCTGTTGGTTCGGTGTTCTCTGGGCTTGCAAATAGTCAATTTGGTGTTGCTTCAACCCAAAATTCAGCATTCCAAGTCTCTGCCTTAAACACACCAATTTTCATACCCAATTTTCTTCTTTCTTTACTATTGTGAATGTGTGGTTGACAGTATGCAGGCAGTGTTGTCCAAACACTGATGCCTGGAGCCAAACTGGGTCTGAATTAGCAGTCGACAAATATTGCCCCAATGGGAACATTAGTTTAATTTTCCACTATTGTTCTCTTTCTTCAACAATATAGACTTTAATTTCTGAGCAAGGTAATAACCATAACAAAAGATTTGAATTAATGGTATTTAAAATTTGGAATGGTGCAATTGCAGTGGTTAGTTGTAAATCCTGTGAGCTTACATTTTGAAATTTATCTGAGCTCCACTGGCAGCCAATAGATGATTATCCAAATAGATGATTCTTTTTCCCCTTTTGTTGGCAAATTGTAAGTTCTATTTCTAAGCAGTGATATGACAATTTAGTGTCCACTTACCATCTACAAACCAATATTTTGGCACCTGTCTGGGTGTTGAAAAGCCCATTTGGACTTACATATCTAGGATATTCTGTTAGGCCTGATTAAACACATTCCAGCCTCTCCTTTCTCTGATGTTCGATGGAGCTGCCAGTTCCCCATTTCTGTGCCCGAGACCCAGCACCAGAGGCAGGAAAGCTGTGGATCATTTGGCAAGAACCCACAGCACGCAGGATGCCAGCTGAGCACAGCCAGCCTGGACTCTGGCTAGAGCCATTAAGAAATAAAACCTGCCCAGGGGCTGGCTCTGCTGCAGAATCTGAGCTAGTGGCAATCTGAATGGAGATTTATAGCTAATATCTGCTGCCTCAACATGCTTCAGGAAGTAAAAAGGAAATTACACAAGGCCAGAAATGGCTTCTCAGTCAATGAAATTATGTCCCATGTTCACTATTTCTTGGTGTCTCCTGGTCAAGCTTGCCCAGATTACATGTTAAAGGACAGGTTGAGTGGGTTTGTGGGTTGCATTTTAAACTCTCTGCTGTACCAGCATGATCTGTGATGTAAAAGTCAACTTGTGGTCTCTCTGGTTCTCATATCTTCTGCAGTTATGAAGGTTCTTGGGCTGAAACTTAGCTGCTTGAGGTTTTTGTGCCAGAAAAAAAAAATTGGTTTATATATTCCTCTTAGGGAATCTCTGAAAAATTTGAATTCTGGGGGACTTCTGAGCAATTGAGAATGGTGAAATATTTTCTCTTTTGAACACTCTGTCAATTAACCTTAATTAACAAGGCTTCTTACAGGGATCTTTCAGGAATCTAAATGAGAGCAGTACACACTGTCTGAAGAATTGATTACCAAGCTATTAGGTCTGTAAAGTAACTCCTACAGAAACAGAGTGAGTTATAGTAAATGTGTTTTTAAGCTCTTCTATTCATAAAACCCATTATAATCAGAGCAAATATTTATTGACAGCATGATTTTTTTTGCATACGATTTATAAAAAAGACAAATTTCAATACCAGAAGAAAACAGTGCCTTTGTATATAAAGTGAGGAGAAAGATGTATATCACTCTAGGACCGTGCCTATTAATTTTCTCAAGGGTACCTTTCATCATGGCTTTTCAGTACCTTCATTTGAAACAAATAAATCACTTGAAAAATTTCTAAGATGGAAAAGTTATTCCACTCTTCCCTCTATGTGTGTGCCTAGTTTGCATCAACGACGGCTCATGCTTCAGTGGATTTCTTATTGAACTCTTCAGTTGGTAGTTGCCATGATTTAGAAAGCCATCCTTTTATTTCACAAAGCACATTTCAAATACGCTATGGTCTTCAAGATCATTATTATAGATGTTGACATCCTGCTTTTCTTTCTCAGCAGATTGCTGACCTCTTAATGCCTGACAAGCTCTTTTGCTTTCACGGGTATGAGCATCTTACTTGAGACCATAAAGTGTAAAATATTCTAAACAGATGGACATCGCAGTACAATGGTCTATTGAAGGCCAAAATTATTTAAGATTACTTGAGATTTTGTCTTATTCATCTGCATTGGAAAATATTTCCCAATTTAATCATAAGTTCTGTTTGTTCACAACCCAGTAAAAACAAAGAGAATCTGGCTGCCAATAGTCTAGAGAATTTATAGATAATTCAACTTATAGCAATTTATGAAAGAGGACATAATACATTTGTAAACACATTAACAGTCAGTATTGAAGAAAAATGCTGAACTAGTTAGAAAAAAAACATGTATTGAAATATAATTTTAAGGTAAAACATTCAAAGAAGTTTTTTTGATTGAAAATAGCTTTAGAAATTTGCAGAGCCGTCACTAATAAAGATGTATTTAGTCCCAACACATTGCTAAGAGTCTATTTAATTTTTAAGAAAAAGGTCACTATATCTCTCTCATAAAACAATTTTTTCATAGAAAATAGGTTATGGTGTATATATGGCCAACAGGTGACACTGTTACCAATTCAGAGTAGAATTCAGTGTCAACACATCATATCCCCATTTAGAACTTTGGCCAAGATGTCAAAGAGGGCTACTAAGTACTGTAGACCCAAAATTTCATGCTGCTTTTCCTTGTAAGTGCAAGTCAGAGCAACCTAGAGAAACAAGCAAACAAAAGAGAGAAAAAAAAAAAAAAAGAAAAAGAAAGAAAGAAAAGAAGGGGAAATAGAGAACAGCTTTGAAGCATTTTCTCTCATCCCCATGTGGATCAGGACCACTCTCAGAAAATTTTCCTTTTCAGGCTGCACTCTTACTCAAAGCAGCTGGATAAACAAACCGTTGAGTAAGGAAAAAAGAGGAGAAGGTATATTAGTGGACTTCTTTAACCATCAGAGTTGTAATTAGCTACCCAATAATCTGAGAGAAAAGTAGACACCAAAAAATGATATTCCCTTTCCCTGTATTTCTTGTTAAAATATTGGTAGGCATGTCTATGTTTCTACCTGGCAGCAAGTGGAACTAAGGATTGGCATTGAAAATTCAGTGAAACTTCATAAGAATTTCAGAATTAAGCTGAAATCAACATGGGGTTTAAAGTTTACATCCTCATAAATCCTAACAATGATTTATGTATTTGTTTTATATTGAACAAATAATTTCAAGTTCTCAACATTGTTTACAAAAAGAGAAAAGATGATCAATGGTGACCTCATGAAAAAAATATTTTGGGACTATTGAAAAAATCCTGCTTCTTAAAAGGGTGTGCTGGCCCAGCCCTCAGCTGATTCACAGTGTTTTACGGCTGCCATAAATATGGTGGTGCAGAACACAGAAAAGTTCAAAGAACAGCTGCATATTTGTGCTCAGATCCAGTGATGGGACAAAGGAGTCAACAATCAAAGCAAATGAAGGATGGTTAGTATATTCTACAGGACTTGCTCACATTCTTGAAGCATCAGTCTTCAAATAAATTACTGTGATAAACCTGTAATAAGGACCCTCCTTAGCAGTTACATCTCTGTGAACAGCAGAGAGAATGGCAGAGCATTAAGCTAACAAATGTTCCACATTAAAGCTTCAGGATCAATAACATTTTTAAGATGTTATCAAACAAAGCATTCAGTGTTGGAAGTAACAGCCTCAGCCTTATGGAGATGAAAAATGTAACAGCCTCAGTGTCTCTGCAGAAATGCAGTTGCAGAGCCAAAATTCCCATTGTTCCTTAATGTTTATATTGCACTATAATGAGAAGATGCTCAATAGGAGCTAAAATTAACTGCAGATGGACTTACAAGGAATAAAAGTTACATGTAGGTCCTATAATAACCCTTTTCTGCGTTGTGGGGTGAAACAGTCCTCCAAGTGTGGAATAGAGTTTTTCTATTTTGATGCTCTTAAGGGAAGAAGGAGATACTTCCATGGCAAGGTTGGATGGGTTGCTGGGATGCTGAAGTGTGGGTGACACGTGCCATCACTGTCTACCAGCTGCAAAGATCCAATATTGTCAGATAGTGAAGCATTGCTGCTTCAGTCCTCGGAAGGAAAACCCTTTCCAGCTGCTGGGATGAACTGATGGAATAAGATTAATTAGAAGCAGAGAACAGTGTCAGCTTCCTGAGACGGAGACAGCTGAGCTGTTCTTCTCAGGATGAGATTATGTCCTTGTCCACATGAATTAGAAGTTTACATGGAAATGCACGAAAGATTACATTTGTGTACAGTGCACAAAAAAAATCTATGAATTGTGCTTGTAATCATTTGGGTGTAATTTGGTTCTGGATTTAGACACTTAACTAGAGACATCTCATGTTGCTCAGGGATGTCTCCACATGCGGCCAAGATGTCTAAGTTCCCTCTGTAGTCAGTACAGACTCATTGATGTAATTAGGGTCTGAAGAACAATAAGGTTGTGAAAATCCAGTTTCTACCCTTATATCAGTCAACATTTCTCCCTTATTCAGCACCCAAAATGTATCCCCTTCATTAAAAATATAGAAGCCACTGCAGCATTAGACTCCCCGTGTTTTTTTTTTTTAACAGAACAATTATGAAAATTTCAAAAAATAAAAAAAATATTTTGCTATATGTTGGTCTGAAAGTTTACCTGTAATTGGGAAAATCATGACAGTAACTGGAAAATCCAAGTATTAATTTGCTAATTTATGATTGAAACAAAAGGAAATCCATCCTTTCTCTATCTTCTTTCTTTCCTTTCTGTATTCCCACCTTCCTTTCTTCCTTTCTTCTTTTCGTTCATAGTTCATTCTTTCACTTCTTTGGAAAAAGAAAAAAAAAAATCTTTGTCCAGACATCAGTTTTCAGTAGTCTGGTAATCTTTCTGCAAAATTTTACCACCTTAATCTTATTGAAAAAGCCTTTATCTGATTAAAAGTTCAGGATAATGCCATGCAAAAATAGTTCAATTAACTAATTCACTCTCTGACAGATAAGAGATATTGGTGATTTTCCTTGTCCAGGAGTTGGTACACAGGAAACAGGGTACAGCACCTGAGAAAAATATGTTCTGAGGAGCAGAATGGTTCAGTAGTAAAATTTTTAAAATGCATAAATTCACATTCGTGTTTCTAAACTGCAGAGTAGGAAGCTAATAAATTTCAGAAGCTAAAATTAGAATCCATTCTGTTCCTCAGGTACAGCTCTAGAATGAGATTTTTACCCTGGCCATCAATTCATACTCCTGACTGCACTTCCTCTTCCTCACCTTTGAGATGGAGATAGTGAAACCCGCTTACCCCAAGGATTCCAGTTTTAATTGAAATGAGAAATCTTTTGATGTGTTTACTAGTGCTGTTTCCAAAATTAAAAAAAAAAAAAAAGCAGATTTTTTTTCTAACTGTTCTCAAATCTGACTGGTGCTGTATAAATTAAAAATGGATAAATGTAAAAAGTCAAATTCATGAACTTCATTCCTCTTGCTTTTCCTCTTGATGGTATCACTAACTTATGATCAGAAAGTAGGCACTTACTGTTTCTTATTATAAAGGAATATAACTTTGCTTGGCAGAAATGAATGAGATTCAGAAAATTGCAGTCTCTCAAAAGTCTGTGTTAATTTTCTTAATTAAATTCTGTCTCACTTTAAAGGTTACAATGTCTCTTTATTTACAGAACAGCTTATTCATTCAGCTCTTTTTTCCCTCTTGAGCTTGTCAGAAGCTGTTAATGTTGATACAGTTTGACATTTTGCCCAGACTGCATCAAACCACAAACCTGAGAATAGAATGTAGCCATTAACAATTTAATAACCTGTTGCAATACTTAATTTTTTTCCACATCAGCAGTGTCACACTTGATAATGGTATGTTCTTTACCTTTCCTGAATGAGACGAGACTATTTTCTTTACATGCCGTGGTTTCTAAAAATGCTTCAGAACCGTAACTAGTCAGGGGTTGAATTTTTGAGTGCTGGCCTGTTGGAAATGTCAGAATCCATAAATATACTTGAGCTGAGATTTAACTGAAAGGCGAAAGTTTTGTCTGAGGAGTAGACATGAAAGTCTTTGATTCAATGTAGTAGATAAGCACAGGCATAATCTGGGTAATATGAAAGCCTTTGACATCAGTGGAAATGCTTTCACACATAAGCTTGGGGTATGATAACATACTTTCATGGCTAAATATTAAGCTTCTATTCATGTCTTAGTCTTGGTAAAAGTCAATAAGACCTGCAGAACTATTTCATTGATTTCAGCAAGCTTTGATTCTTACATTGTAATTGTAAATACGAAAATTTTCTATGGAACAAGGTTTTTAGAACAGTTTCCATAGTCAGGGTGCAGCAATAGCTTTTGGGTATAATGATAATTAGCTCAGACAAACCATGGCTAAAATAAAGTGCCTATTATTTCTAATGCTAGATTTGCCAAAAATATCAAAGACAACATGAATATTTTCAAAATATTTTGCACTCCGAAGAGTGTGTGGGTGAAGCAGAAATGTCTAGAGAGGTTGTCCAATATTTTATCAGTGTTTAACATAGCCATGCTGGAGCAGGCAATGGTGTTGCTTTCTTCTGTCTTTTGGAGTGTGTTTTTTCCCTGATGACACTTACGGGAAACTTTTGTAGACCTTTGGTAGTCCAGCATAGCCTATTGCACCCAAACAAAATCCAGTGATCGCATTCCATTGTCCAAACACTAAAACTGCTCTGAAGGACCTCATTTCTCTGCATTGTTTCAAATACATTTCCATAGACTAACATCTGATCTTGGTTTATATCTCTATAAATTTGCAATAACGTAATTGGTTTTCATGGAATTCTTGCGGGTTTATATTGGTCTCAGTGCATGCTTTTGGCCACATTCACAGCAAATCTATAAAACTCCTCGTGTAGGATGGGAAAGGCATCAAATACTGCTTTTTAGGTACACTTTAAAAGTTCTACTCCTTTCTGATCACTGGCTCTTAGTTTGGTGTTGACTGCTATGTGAAAGTCTGTCGTGATATCCCTGTCTTCTCTAACTACAAATTTGTTCCTTTGCAACTTTAGAGTTGTTATTCTTCCTGTTTGATGATCTACTTCCTTATGTCATTTTTTTTTTTTTTTTTTTTTGCAACAGTATAGAAAATACAAGAAATCTTCTTTTGGATTCTGCTGAATATGGATCTTTCTTATACAAAGAAGTCTTGCTGCTTTGAGAAACAAAGAGTGCTAATATTTCTAGAGAAAAACAAGTTTGCTTTCTTTCCTAGAAGAAACTAGGAAAAAACCTGTCTACCTGAGAGATGATATTATAATAAAGTGTGTGTTTAGAATACTTATTTAAACTTTCAAAGTGGAATAATTTGTGGCTTTTATTTTTTTGTCAATCTGTGTATTCTTTCACATTTTTGTGCTTATTTTTGATGCAGTTCTGTGAAATCCTCTGTAGAGAATCTCTGCAATATTTATTGTAGGGTCATTACCTTAGAGGTAAGGAAGAGATGCAGAAGGGTGCATCTTTTGTCAGTTTCAAAATTTCCTTGGGTTTTACAGACTTGCAGTCTTGTGGACTGGCATCACTGCTGGAATTCTTGTACTTTCTGTTTGCAATCAGTCTTCCTAAGGGTAGGTAACATAGTAGTAGATGGTGGAATAACCTCTCCCAAGAGATAAAATAACCCTGGATTATTTTATTTTAAGAACTAAAGATTAAGGTAGTGATTTCTTTCAGTAACCTCCTCACAGATTGATATATTAACCTACAAAATACTCATTTTCATTTGTGCAAAAAGGTGTACTGGATCCTGCCACAAAAAGCTTTTTATTAGGATACACTTCCACAACTTCTGAAATGAGATGTTAAAATGAGGTTGCATGTGTGTGTCTCTGTTTATACTAAAAAGGCAGGTCTAGACAGAAGCTTCAAGTCATGATTAAAAATAGACAGCAGATTAAAATTAGATTAAAATTCTTCCATTCACTTCTTCAATCACTATTTTCCCACCTTGTGAAAAACTTATCAAAGTTTGCCAAAAAATGCCTTCAAGTGTACGGAATAGCTCAAATAAGCCGAGAAAGCTATGAAGATTCAGTTTAAAGGTCTTTAATTTTTTTGTTTGTTGGTTTTGTTGTGGTGGCTTTGTTGCTGTGTTTTCTTTTTAGATCCAATGGGGTTTGCCTTGAATTCCTGTTTCAAAAAAATCTAATTCAGCATGCAGTTTCTGCAAATATTTGGATGATGTGCCTGGAAAGGCATACAAGAATGCACTGTGCAGTTCTGTTTTTTTGGTAGCACTTGTATTTGTTGTTGAGTATGAACCCCTTCAATAACTCTTCACAAATTTGAGCCTTATTTTACAACTCCATTTTGTCTAAGAGACATTGGATCTCATTCAAAGCTGTAGCACAGCTGATGGCTGCTGCAGGACCAATAAAATACAATGCGTGCTTTAGATGTATTTCCCTGACAGTGCATTCCTTCAGGATTTTGGAAATTTGTCCGTCGTTTTATAGCTTAGTTTTGTGTAACACACAGGACCTTGCCCTGAAATGGGGTGAGCGTCCTCAGGCTGCTTTTTAGATTTGTCCAACTGCCTTTATAGCACCTTGATAAGATTATAGAGATGCTGTAGTCTGATGTCAAAAGGAATGTTTGTGTCAGCTGAGAAACAGCAACACCTCAAGAGCATTAGGAGAAATAGACAATATGATGTATCTCCTCTTGTATAAGCAGTGACATCTAGAATTGCCATTAGTATTCCCTAATATGCAACAAAGTTAAAGGTTATCATCTACTGCAGATTTAATGGATTGCATTAGAATTACAGCAAATGACCCTTGCAGCTCCTTTAAACTTGATCGATCACAATGTAATTGTCAAGGCGGGCTAGCAATTAATTTTCATTAGTCAGGGAAGTCATTAATGCTTGCTGTTAGGGAAAATGACTATTAGATTGGAATGGAAGGGATTCAATCATTTTTTACAATTAAAAAAGTTGGCCTAATTTGCTGGTTCCATATGTGCAGAAGAATCTCATTGCGGCTCTGTTACCATGTGCTGTTCCTGCTGTGATGCACTGGTTCCAACAAAGAGTGCAGTACATCCCTTTCCGTACTGAAAGGAGAGGCATTTATTACCAAATTTCTACTGGGAGTATTATTTTTAAAGAATGCTCCACCAACATTTTTTTTCTTTTGCCTTTAAAGACAGGCTGGAATTTAATGCTATGGTGAAAGGCATGCTTCCTCAAGTCAAAGTGCTATTTGAATTTCCTTTGACATTTGGGGCTTTTTTACTGAAAGAGACAGAGGAGTTGAAAGATCCCAGGATCATTCAGCTGCCTTGGTAAATACTAAATTGCTTGGCAATGATAATTAGCTGTGATACAGCTGTCCAACCTCATGGGTGATAGAACAATGGTCTGCATTCATGTTGTACAATTCATCTGAGAACTTCAAAATATTTTTTCAAACTCCACCTTCAGAAAGTCCTAGTCAAATATGGAAGTTGAATTGAAACAGAAAATCAAACACCTTAAACTCCAAGATGAAATTTTAGTAAATGCTTAGTCTTGTCCAATTTCCCTTTAATTAATTGGTACTATATCCTTGGTGTTAGGATGTACTTTGCTGAGATGTTTTTGTTATTCTAAAAGCACTATGTCTTTCAATGTATCATCTTTAATACCTCTGTACATATGCAAGGTGGAGCATTTTTTAAAAGAATTTGTGTAGAAGAAAAACAAAGCTATTTAGGCTTGATGCAGTCCCTCTGAGAATAAATTTCCCCTACATTTTAGGTTTCTAAAGAAGTGCTCTATTTTTTAGTACATACTGCTTTTCTTTGTAAAGCAAATGCTAGAAAGCAGTGGTATTTGAATGTTTTCACAATATCTCATGTTAAATTCTAGAAAGCAATGGTATTTGAATGTTTTCATAAAATTGCCTATCTCAGTTTAGGTCAATAAATTAGGTGAACATGATGTAGCTCTAAAGGCTTTCAAAAACACTTTATGCTTTTCCTTGACTAAAGGAATTTAGGCATTGCAATGATTAACTCACTTAAAATTTATGTGCTTAAAACCTGCAAAATCTGAGTAAATGGGCTCTTATCATGATGACTAAAACATATTGAGAAAGATATATTAATATTACTTATTATACTGAGAAGGACTTAGAAAATTCAAAGTCAAGCATGAAAGTGTAATATTCTCAAACATACCTAAGGGAATATGCATAGGGGTAAGGCTATGTTTTTAGACTTCAGAAGTTCTGTGAGCTTTTGGAAAGCTACTGAGTAACTAAAATTCCATTCATTTCAGACAAGGACAAGTTGACCTTGATAGTACTTCATTTTTTGAGTGTAAAGGAGGTGAATGGGAATTAAGTACTTAGCTTCTTTGGAAATGCCACTAAGAACCTTATTTTCACCTTTAGCAATCTAGAACAGGTTTCAGATAATTTAATTTGATGTATAAATAGGTTTTCCTATAGTCAGTGAAGGCAAAGAGATGCACAGGAGTTCATCTGGAATTTACCTGATCTATTTTGATGTCAATGCCATGCGGAGGTGTGTGCTATCCTGGCATCATCCTATCATTTCTCTGCTAATTTGAAGGGAAGCTGGAATGACCACCTCAAACCTAGATATCTATATCACAAGTGTTTACACATTTATTAATAGCCTCTCTACTAGTGTTTATAAATCTGACCTTTCCCGATTCAGGAAATTTCAAAAGCTACCAAACACAAAGATGCCTAAAATTTCTTGAAGTGATTTACTTGAGTCGAGCTTTGAAGTCACTTTGCTACAAAATATTTGCTTTCTCACTTGGAAGATTTTCAATAGCACTTTCATTGTCTAGAGTATATTGTTCTGCAGTTTGATGAATTGCCTCTTTTATAAAACAAAAATATGTTCAAGATGTCTTTGTCTAATCCTGTTTTTTGGTATGTGGCAATCTAGGTCCTCCACTTTTAGAAGAATATTTTCAAAGTTGGGACGTAAATCAAAGACCTTTCTAGTGTTCAGTGATGGCCAGCATTCAGCACTTCCCTTAGACAATGAAGTGCAGCAGTTCTGAACATCGAATATTTGGGAAGCTGATGCTCCTTACATCATTAAATACTCTACCCATACATTATAGGACTAGACACTTATTTTAAAAGGTGACACTTCCACATTTTTAGCTGCTGGAAGCTACCAAACAGTAATTGGTACAGCTTAATGATTAAGAGAAAGAAAATTATTAAGATGAGTAGGACTGTGTTCTTTGGAATTCATGGAGTGTTCAGATGGACTCAAGTTTCTCACTGTGTTATATCCTTCAGTTTGAATATGTTTCTGTTACAAGATTGATTACTGTAAGTCAGACTTTCTCCTAACATTTATCTGTCACTCAGAAATGAATTCTCAAATCATTATGCACTTTTTACTTTAAACATTTGTGGTTTTTAAAGAAAAAATCAGGGAATGAAATCTGGCATTTCATTCAATGTATTATATGGTACGCATTAATGGTAAGGCAGTACTTTGTAATCAAAAGTTTCTGTGGGAGATGGTGTGGGCAGACTTTTTGACTGGATAAATCCTTTTCTATTATTTTATTTTTTTTTATGAGATGAAACACATATAAGCTGCCATAAATCATATTTCATAGTATTAAAAAAAGGAGTAAGACCTTTGCTGTCTCACTTTTTTTACTTTTATTGTTCTTAATTTATTTCTGTCTTAAAACTTTATTCTTTCACTATTTAACTATTTAACTGTCTTTGCAGAACCACCATCAAGAAGCCAGGTCTTTGCTGCTGTGTTTAATCTGATTAAAATTATAATTTTTGCTTATTAATTCTCTATAAACAGTGATATTATTTGAAATTTAAAACCACCAGCTATAGGTCCTTGGACACTCATTACAGAAAATCCTGAAGAGAGACCTTACTTGTTGCTCATTTCCATTTTCTAAAGACAGGAATAGCTTAGAATAGAATGAGGACTAAGACTTTGGTGTTTTTAGAAGCAGAGTGTTACACAGTGCTCCTGGGCTGGACACAAAGATAGAGACACGAGCTGGGGGTCAGCCATGAGATGCAGGACAGTCTTGTGAGCTTGATGGTTAACCTTACCAAAGTTCACGTTAAATGAGTAGAAAATTAACTCCCCAAACCCATATTGTTTTGTTAGAGTTGTGTATCAATGTACAGAAACATCTAAAACAGAAGCCTGTCTTTTCAGGGATTGGTAAAGTCTTTTAAGCAAAAGCCCTTGCACCTAGAAAACCATAGAATCTTTTCTTCATTAATTATCAAAATCTTTACTCTCCAAGGTTGCACTCAGATACTTCTACACCAACAAAAGAAGCACAAAAAATGAATCAATGCTATTAATCTACATTATCATGGCTAGTGTGTGGTCTACATTTTCAAATTGTTTAGCTTACTTTTTGGCGTTATTTAATCTGTTTTAAATAGCAAGTTTCATAGACTTGAAGAATCATAGAGTGGTTTGACTTGAAAAGGACCTTTAATGATCACATAGTCAACTCCTTTGCCATGGGTGGGGGCATCATTGCTTCGATCAGGCTGTTCAAAGCCCCATCCAACCTGACCTTGAACATTTTCAGAGATTGAACATCCACAACATCTTTGGGAAACCTGTTCCAGTGTCTCCCCCACAATTAAAAAAAAATTCTGCCTTATTTCACATGTAAATGTACCTTCCTCAGCTTAAAACAGTTGTTGTTTGTCCTGTCACTATGGGGCAGGAATCAAGTTATTGGCTTTGTCTTACTAAATTATTTGAATGGCTTTTTTTCAGTGTTTCAGTCCAGGAAATAAAAGACATAAAAATCAAGTCATACAAATAAATAACTTCTCTCTTTCTTCTGTTGTACCATCATATGATTTCCATCAGTTATATGTTATATAAATATCAAGATGTTAAAGCTTTGATCAGGTGTCTCTTTGCATTTGATGTCTATCAAATATGTTTGGGCCGTTCTGAATTAATACTGTGGGGCAAGAAAATTATAAACCTTGAATTTGGATCAAAATATTATTTCTGTAGGACTAACTCTTCCCTTATCTCAAGAAGCCACCCTTCTCATTTTCCATTCTTGTTGAAAACTTAGGAATAGGACTGAGATATCAGTATTGGAATTACCCCAGTTCCATTTGAAAATATTTAAATATTTCTTTCATTACTGTATGGACTTGGGTATTTAGCTGCCATTGAGATTCAAAGAAAGTTAAAGAATCTGCTGTTGAAAATAGAGTGTTAATGAGAAATTTGAGTTAGTTTCATTTCTTTTTAAAAAGTCTCCATTCAGCATTAATTCTTTGTTGCTGCTCAAATCTTCTAAAGAAGGGACATTGAGAGTATGGTTTGCATCTTATTGCAGAAGTCTGTTTTTTCATAGATCTGTTTTATTTACATTTTCTTCAGGTGGGCTCTGTTCCTGGTGTGGTCTACTGCTGCTGAAACTTGGGATTTTCTCTTCTGTGTACTCAGAAATATTATTAAGGGAGAACTGTGTAAAGTCAAGCAGCTGCAAAGCAGAATAGGTTGTCTTTACAACTTTGATTGGGTCCCTGTTTTGCATAGGCAGTGTTACAGTCTTTAATCACATGGTTACCTGCTATTTTTCCATATAACTCTGAGCAGAGATCTTTCATTAAAAACTGCACTGTAACTATTTTTGCTTCATTATCTTCACTTCTCACTACCAAAGGCACTCAGCTTTTTCCAGGGATTCATGTATGATAGTTATTTCTGTCACTTTTTAATGCTTCACAAACATTAACTTTCTTTGAGAATCTTTGAGTCAAGAAAATGATGTTTTGCATATGTTTTAGATCAGAAGGGTGAGGATGGAGAGATTAAAGGTCAAAAAATTTGCTAACATATAATGAACAATTTGAGATGTACATGGCCTAATTTTCCCAAATATATGACAGCAAGGAATTAAAAAATTTAAATCCCCTCAATTTACATTGCAATTTTGAAGCTTAGTACCTCTTCAAATCCTACTCCCTGGTCTTATGAAGTTCTTTCAGCAAATGGAGAATATGGTGCTAGTGAGTGCCAGCTGCAAGTCTGAGGTGAAGCATTCACTTACACATACCTTTGTGGCAGAAGGAAAGATGCAATTGTAGGGGTGGTATCCAGCTCCCTTTTTCTCTCTGGCTGCTCTTTCTTTGTATATGTGAGTGGATTCATAATTTACTGGAGTTAAGGAAACTCCTTGCCTAGAGTAAATGTATTAAAAACTGCCTACGTGATGAGAAGAATTTTCAGACTCTTCCTGGAGAATCATATGAATACAGTATATTACTTTGTTTAGACAGATAAATAGTTACTATTTGTGGTGTTGAAAGCAGATCTGAGAAATTAATTTTGCCCATAGGAGTGAAAGCTGTGAATAAGAGGCAGAAGAGAAAAAGCAGAGAAGGTGCTGAACTGCTAAACCCCTCGTGTCCTGCATGAGTTCATAGCACAGCCTGAAACACCCCCTAAGCACCTGTTCCCTGGTGCATGGCGAGATTACCTGGGAGCCTAATTTCTTATTTATTGTCATTCCATAAAAGGTCTGTGACTCCAGGTCACAGAGGTTCCTGTAAATTCAGACTGCAGGTATGTTTTTCTTCAGATAGAAACAGGTTTTTTTCCTTGCCAATTCTCTTCCTTCTATTTTAGCAGAAGAGGTGGTTATGACAGAATAACTTAGGGTGAAGGTCATCTTTTCCAAACCCCTACTCAAGGCAGGGTTAAGATCCCAGTTTAAAGAAGTCACCCAGGCCCTCATTCAGCAGAATTCTGACTATCTCCAAAGGCGAAGATTCCATAGATCTTTTGGCCAGTTTGTACCATATACTGTCTTCACAGATGAATCAAAATAGTATCTTTTTTAAGAATGAAATGCCTTGGTTTTTACACACACTGATTTCAATTGCAGATTAAATGTATTCAACTATTTACAGTAATGAAAATTTAGTAAATCAGAGATGATTTCCTTTTTCTAAGTTGTTTTCAGGGCAAAGGGAAAAAGAGTCCCTCTCAAAGTATTAAAAAAAATTTAAAATCCTGGCCCTCTTTGTTTTAAGCTTCTAGCACAGCCTTGAATAAAAGTGTAGTGAATGTTTTTAAACCCCCAAGACAGTGAGCTAAGGTTTTTAAAGGATTAAGTTTGAGTAGAGGCTGGCGCTATGAAGGAATGTCATCCAGATGCTTTGTTTCATATTCACTGCATGCAGACCCCTTCTTTGGTGCATCAGATTTGAAAGGTTAACCACATAGGTCTGAAAATGTTATTTTTTTCTTCTTTTTTAAGTATTGTTGGTCATAACTTGACATGGAAAGCCTTGGTGAAAGCATTTGTGAAAATAAACTCATTTAGAAAAAGGTTTTTGTTTTCAACATGTGCTTTTATAAGCATATATATTTATGCATCATATTTCCCAAGTAGGTATCCCCAAAACTTATCTTGGCAGCTTGTTTCCCTTACTTGTTTATATCTCATGCTTTCATTTATTTCTTAGATCATGAAGTCCTCATACTCTGTCCAGGTTGTCCTCATGTCCAATTATAGGTACTTGTTCATTAATAGCTTGTAGTTGCTATTTATATTTAGATGCCATTTCTCTCAAATAAGGTTCTAGAAAATTATTGCTACTCCCTGCATACTTAGTGCATTAAAAGTTAATAGAGCTGTGCAAAAGAACTTTGCTTAAGGATTAATCACATCTGTGACCCAGGGGATAAGGGATCCTCACCTGTCAATAAGGCTTATTACTACTTATAACAGCTGAGCCAGAGTGTTTAAGTACCTTCCTCTGAAAATGACTTTTACTTGGTGGGAGATGAAATGAGGGTTTTTCTGGCCAGCAAAGTTATATTTTACAATGAAGATTGCATAGAGAATGGTAATTTTCTTATTCTTTACACCTGTTAAATCACATTTTATGCAAAAGTAAAGTAGAATCTCCTGTAAAGCCATTTTTCAGCATGAACTACTGCTGTCATTGCAACTGTAGTACTGCAGGATGATGAATGGGACAGGGAATTGATTCATGTAGCTGTGACTGGGAGGGAACACAGCCCTGTGGTCCACAAACCAATTTTTCTATGGAAGTGTCATCCATTCTAGAGCTGTAGGTTCAGTTCACTGCATAAATCAGAGACTCCTTGTATCATTTTCCCTCAACTCCCTTTCCATTTTGAACTACAGGCCACTGTAAAATCCCTTCAGCTTTCAAGGGTACTTTCTTTCTTCCCCATTTCCATACATTTTCTCTCTTCTTTAATAGGTCAGAGTTGCCTTTTCACCCTTGCGTTGGGACATGACTTAATTTCCACCTGGAAGAGGGCTCTGGGAGCACTTGGGAACTCCTCAATGCTCCATACGATCCATCCACACCCCTGTCTCCCCTGCCTGCTTCCTTGCAGAAGCACCAGGAGCTGCTGCTGGGACATCCCTTGGCCTGGATGCAGCTGGGATGACAAAGGCAGAGTGACACCCAAACCCACAGTGGCAGGGAGAGAACACCTCCCTTGCAGCCCCCAGCTTTAACCTGTCTCTGAGACATGAGGTTTTGATGTTGCCATCATTTGCAGTTTGTTTAGGGAGGATTCAGCATATGGATTAATGGCCTTAATAGAGGTGCTGTGCATTAGGATGCAAAATCACAGTGGCAGCTGCAGCACCTGGTACTGCTAACCAGTCTAAAAACCTTTCTATTTTCTTGTTATAATTTTTGTCTGCTTTTCTCCAAAATTAAAATGTAACATTAAAGAAATGCTAGTTTAAATGTGAGCCATTGTTTCTCTTAGTGTTCTCTCAATAGACATCTTTTATTCTTCATGTTAAAACTGCTGGATGTTCTGCACTCACAGGTTAGCAGTGCAGTAACCTTTGAAAAACCTTTAGACTGACATTGTTTAACTTGGTCTTTCTCCTCAAACAATGAAAAAAATACACATTAATGCTCTCAAAGGAGGTTATTTATTATTTCAGTGGTGTAAATGAGGGCAGGATTTGGCCCACAAGCAATAAAAGAGGAGTAGAGCATGTAATCCTTCACGCCATCGCGAGGAAAACTCTGTCCAGCAACAGTAAATTATCTGAAATTCTTTCAGGATATATGAATGAGTCCATAGTCAGAGAAAGCTTGTGAGGTTTAAAGCATAAAAATGACAACTATAAATAAAGGTGAAAACCCCTCATTCCCACTGAAATGAAAAAACATAACATTCCCGAGGCACTGGTGTCTTTGGAAAATGCATTGCCTGGCTGACTAGAGGAAAGGGAGGGAGGAAAGGAAACCCATCATCCTGCTTAGGGCTTTGTCTTCCCTAAGTTTAATGCTCTTGCATAAAAGGACAGTTTTCTCTGGGAAGATCCATCCTGTAAGGATGGGAGTTTATTGAGTTTGTAAAACCTTCAATCAACAAATATATGCATATGTATTTTAACAACTAGGTTTACCCAAAGTATTTAATAAATGGGCAAAATACGGAGAATATCCCTATCCTTTACTCTGTAGGGTGCCAGGTAGGAACGAAGAACAGTAAGCATTTTCATAGCAGTGAGGGGATGTATATAGTTTATCCTGGGAGTGTTAAGCTTTCTAGAAAAGTACCTTCTGTACTCTGGACATTTTCCACTCCTTAATAGCCTAGTTGCTTTTATGTTAGCATTACTCCCCTTCATTGACATAGGAATGCCCATTGTAGATAATGTGATAAAACAACTTCTCAAAGTATGTATCTTGGAAAGGAAAAATCTGCAATTCCTGTTTTGATCTGGCGTATTCCAAAAGCTTTGGCACCACTGCAGCAACAATTTAGAGGATGGAATCAAAACCCATAAACACTGTGTAAACAATTCCATAATCTCAACATGCAGACTAATGCTGTGCTGAGTTTAAATACATTATGATGCTATGGATATGCCACTTCTTGCCATCCCATTATGCCAGAATGAAATTCTAACTTTGCAACAAACTATATTTGAGCTCAGGTTAATCACAAGAAAGAATTTTGTCAGTGATTTCTCATTGTTACTGTAACAGAAGTCACATGTTAGTTTTTAAATCAAACCAATCAGTCCCAAAAAAAAAGAAGCTTAAAACCACGAAAGAGTGAGATTTGTGTAGATGGACAATAATCAGAGACAGATTCCCAGTGAAACTGAGTCTGTCTATCTCATTTGGTCACAGATGGTCTAAGCTAAGTCTCTGTAGTCACTCTGCAATCGTTTGCAGGGATCTGTGGTCAGCACCTCATGGAAATGGGCAACTTGCTTGATTTAAAACTCTGAACCATAGATGTTCACATGCCAGGCCAGCACAACTTTTGACTCCTTACAAAACCACTGACTATGGTCCACTGAGTCTCTGACGGCCCGCAATGAGAGCTGCTGAGGTGTAGGTCAGATGTGAAGGCGCTAATGAAATGACACAGCAGGTTCACATTAGTCCAGTCCCTATTTCAGCATACATAATTTTTCAACTATTTGTCATGTACTTTCTCTCAATATAGAAGCTGTATAAAATTGTGTTGCTTCCCACTAAAATATCCTTGTCTCTTTGTATACATTACTTTTACCATAACATAAACATAAACATATGTATGCACACATCAGAGAAGACATTTTAGATGTAAGACGTAATGTTATTCTATAAGAATGTTTGTAAAAATGAGTAGAACTGTGTTTGTATTCAGAGTTTAGTCTTGAACAATAGAGTGACCATAACAAGAATAAACTCATTTATTCAGATTTGGGATTTTTTCTTTCCTCTTCTTAACTGATCATTGTACAAATATGATTCAAGAGTAGAAAACAGCAGGAAATATTAATTGCTGTTTGTTTGCCACCTCAAAATTTTACTTCAGGTGTCTCTTTTTTTTTTTGTTTTTTCTTTTGTTCTATTCCACAAGATAAAACTCTCTTCTATACTGGGAAAGCCCATATTTTGAAAAGTAGAAAATGAATTTAAATGTCAGCTTGAACATATTGATTAAAAGATACTGGATGAAAATTAGTGACAGTTTCATGCAGTGTGAGTACATTTTTATATTCATTATCTTTTGATTTAGACTTCAAGAAAATGCTGGAAGGCACTATTAGTGTACAGACATGCTGATTTTGTGATCTTTTCAGAAAACAAGTATAACACAGAGAAGCAGTATATGATACACCAGCTATAAGTAATGCACTTTTAATTACATGTTATTATTCTAGAAGGTCTTCTAAACAGAGAGGATCCCTGTGGGATTTTTATCACTGTTTTGGACATCTCACTTGGTTCTTTTTCTTTACAGAAAGGCATTGGGCTGAGAATTCCAAGTGGCAGTGGGTTTTCCTCAGCTGCATTACTGAGTGAGTAGTTTTATACAACAGTCTTTGTAATGAGTGCATGTAATTCAAATACAATTTTCACCACCATATCCCACTGAGATTACTGTTTAGCTAGTGCACTTGATATTCTTTAAATACTGAAATTTCTGGAGAAATCTCTTTAGCCAGTGCAAATCAAAACTATCAGTGACCATATTGTAAATGCTTCTCTTAAAACTGAGTCCAAGATAACAACATGATGCAGTGAAATTGCTGTAATGCTGAAGTCCTTTTTTATATTTATCAAAGATGACCTTCCTGATTGAATTTTTTTGGATACTATTTTAAGCAAAAACATATGTTGGCCAAGTTATTAGCTTATGACAGTGAATTTCTTATTAAAACATACCTACTTTTTGTCTCATTCAATATAAAAACGCTGGCTAAAACGATGAAGGTCATGGGCTTGAGTATTAGAACAACCTTTAATTTTGTATGCCTCTTAGTATATTTTATAATATAAATACAAAATAAATACAATAAACAATTTCTAATCTCAATATTATGCCAAGAATAATTTTGCCAACTATTTGCTAGAGAGAGAAAAACTATTACAAAGTTATTACTTAAAGAAAATGGTAAAAATTTCAAAAGATAAGTTTCAATGATGTGAAAAAAATCTGTAAAAGTTACTTTGTAAAATTCTCTGTGATGGGGAAAAATATAATAATATAATGAAAATAATATATATATATGTCTAGAAATACACCTGTAAATATATATAAAATATAATAATAGGATGTATTTTTGTCTCTTAGCTGGAGACAATTGCTGTGTTGAAAAATTTGTAAATTATTTAGGGAAGAGGCTGAAGAAAGAAAATACTGTCTTCAGTTTGTAGACATAGCACAAGGAAAAATAAAAACGGAGTGCAAGATTTCCAGGTGCATACACAGAAGACAAGATAGGAAATCAATAGGGAGCTGCATTTATCCAGGTAATTTGTCAAACCCCATGTGACCTTTCAGTGACAGTATATCTATAAATGAAAGCAATTTGTTTAACTTCCTACAGAAATCTATGTTAGAGGTAAGGACCTTGTTCCAGCTACCAGAATGTGATGTTGGTGCCTTCCTGGGACAAGTACACACTGTGCTGGCATATTTCCACAGAAAAATGGTTTCTCTGCTATGAACACTCCAGTTTACAATGAAGGTTAAGTTTTGTAGATGGATAAAAGTCAAAACAGTCCATAAGCGTATTAATCATGGAATCAAACCTTCAAATAGTGCTCCTTGTGCGCATGCAGGGAATGAACCTGCCCCCATACGAATTTCTTGTGGGTATTGGCTGATAATATGATATCTCTGGTCTCACATGCTATGATTAGACAGGCTTTCCTCCTTAAGCACTTTAACTTCAGAAGCTTAGTGCATTATCTGCAAAAGCTATTTTGAAATAGATCTAATTTAAAAGGATAGGTTTTAGGAAGGAAATAGGAAGGAGGTGTCTTCACGAGGAGGTCTGAATCCTTGCCTTCAGAGCCAAGCATTAACTTATTTTTTCAAATACATCATTGTTCTTGAAGACCCTATATCAAATAAAGAGTTTTCCACCCTCTGCTGCCGAAGTTTATGGCTCAAAAGAAACCATCCCCAGGCTGTAACACAGTCCATATGGCTGGCTGTTTGAAGTGTGCTTAGTGCTCCATTAGGGATTCTCGATTTGTACTTCTCAATCTGATTTCGATAAGACACAGGTTTCCTTTAGTGGCCTGACCTGGTGCAAACACATAATAGATTAATTCTATAATAAATTATGGTGGCAGTAAAGCTTTCTGGACCATTTTGCCTTTTAAGTAACAATTTTTTTTATGTACTCTTATAAAGCTGAACCAATGTTTCATTTGTAGCTCACTTTATGTATATACAGAACTACTTGAAGCTTGGGAATGTAATTTTGTGCTGGGTGCATTACCTCTGAGTGTATTGCATTTTATTGTGTTTCTGGAGCTACTGACATGTTGAGGAATACTAAGAGCTTTATGAAACAACATTATGCCTAGAAATGTGTTGAAATGCTTTTCAGGAAGCTCCAGCTGGTTTCTATCTTAACAGTGGCATAACTACGCTATTTCTATATGCAAAACTGCATTTTCATACAGTCCATTGTTATCTTCTACTTTTATGTATTGTTTTTACATGATACTGTTATTTTCAACCACCAAGTTTATTTTAGATTTATTATATATTTAGCACTTTACATATTTCTGCTGCCATTTCTAAATTCCCTGGTACAGAAATAGTAAATTATGTTATTTTAGGCATTGCTGGTAGTCAGAGTTGAGGACCCCAGTGTGCCTGATGTCCTGTAAACCCAAAGCCAAGACCTTACAGATGAAAAGCAAAAGATGAGAGATGTGAGTGAAAAAACAATGAAGTGAAAAAAATAAATGACACCAAATCCCTTAACAAGGGTGGCAGCCCACTGAGAATTGAGTATAATTTGAGAATAATTTGCATTTTTAAAGGACAGTATTAAGGAAAGCAGTGCAGGAGCCTTCTAGTTATTTCTGGGGAAGGCTCCTAGAGATAAGGAACAGCATGAGAGAAAAGCACTGTGGTGCTTTTCAGTATCCTGCCAAGGAGTGACAAAGGGTGCTAATCTGTCAGCTTTTATCACCCTTCCTTTTCAGGCTCATAAGCTCCCTGATACCTCTCCCCTTATAGACACCCAGATCCACCTCCTTACTTTAGCTCAGGCCTTCTCACGATTAATTAGGATGCTCTGGTAGGAAAGGAAGAGATTGGGAAGGCTATGCAAGCAACTAAAGGGTGACTCTTAACCAGAAGTAACACACATTTACAACAATGCACAAAGTTTTGGTGTTTTTTTCCTGTTTCTTTTAGGTCACGTTCCCTGGAAGACACACCTGTGAAGGTACTGCGTGATAAGGCCATTCCACAAAACCTCAAACAGCGCCAGCCATGAAGACAAACCTCCCACTGTCCCATTCAGTGCTCTTGGTAGCAAGAAAATGTTGAGATGACCATCTATTGTTCCATCAGCTGTCTGCCAAGATTCATCTGCACACATCATCAGAGAGATTCATCCATACTTCATATTCATGGAAGGATGCAGGAAGAGGAAAAAGCATGGAATGAATGAAGGGGAGAAGGGAACGTTGTAGGTTCGGTGGAAGGACACAGAAAATGTGGATGTAGGGGAAGCTGAGATGGAACCTGAAGAAAAAGGGGATTGATCTCAACTACAGGCAGAGAGTTTCAGGTGCACAAGGTATGAAACTTTAGGCTCCCTGTAAGCAAGGAGGAAACAGTGAATAAGGATAAGAAAGAAAAGATGTATAAATAAGAAAAAAGAAGGAAAGAAAATAGACAGGATATTAAAATAAAAAAATTAATGAAAAAAATATTATATAGAATAATACAGGAATAAAACCTACCAGAGCACAAGGATGCAGAATTAATTGGAAAAGACTGATGCCACATACTAAATATTTTAGTTTACTTACAATGAGCACAAAAGAGAGAGGTTTTTCTGAAAAACACGTAAGCTTTTCATTATTAAAGAGTACCAAGTATATAACTTACCATTTTCCAATGAAAATTCATGAAGAGAAGCAAAATGATGCTACATTAAAGACAATTAGCATTTTAAATTAATTTAACCTTAATACCAAGATCAAGTTAATCTCTTAATAATCAGATGAAATTATCTTTTTCCCACATGGAAATGCTTTTTGTGTATTGCCCAATGGCTTTCAGAAAACTTTGACTTTTCTTATTAAATAACATGTTTCTTTCTTATTTGATCTTTAAAAAAATCCTCAGTTATCATTACAAACGTAAGGACACTGGCTGGCAGTAATAGGGAAGGATTTTTGTAAATCACTTAGTAAACCCGTGCAGGTAAAGGAAGACTGAGAACGTTCATTGCCAAATCTTCATCTTACAAAATGTCATTTCATGCATGAGCAATCACAATGAACCCATGGTATTTATCCCAGTACAAAGATTTGTGCAGAGGTAAAAAAAAAATGCTTGCATAACTCTTTTAAAATTTCCAGTGTGTAAAAAAATCCCCAAAATCAAACCCAGAAAGTGCTACTCTACACATCATCTCCAACATAGATTAATATTATTATTACTTGCACTGATTAGATTAAATTGATTTACTTTTCAAAGTAATTAAATATATATTTATAGTACTAAATAGATAAAACTGCATAGATACTTTTCCCAAGTTTCATGCACTTAGGCACACTTTGCCAATTAATTCTGAACTTCAACAGAGCTGTCTGATGATTCAGCATCTACTGTGGAAAATTACTTTTCATCATCCAGGTTCTCAGCTTTGTTCATAGCCACTCTCTGAGATGACTTTGCCTTGTGCCTGGAAAGTCATCAAGTGAAAGAAAAGAATAATCCCTTAAACAGGATACTGAAAAATAGAAATTCTTTCATTATTTTGATTTTTGAGTGTCAGATATTGAAATGGGCAAAGCTTATAAGTACTTTCAAAAATCTAATTTCCTTTTCTTGAAACTATGAGATCAAGGAAACACAGTAAGAAACTTTTAACTAAAATAAAGATCCATTCAAGTATGTGGGGTAGTTAAACACTATACTAGCTAAGTATTTTTACCACTGGAAACAGTCAAAATTATCATTACAATGGACTTCCTGACATGGCACATTAGACAGGGGAATTTGTGAAATAGTTCTCACCTCCTACATACTAGATAATTATTTCTGTATATTGAAGACATCACAGCCTGATTCAATCCCACCTAAAATGAGCAGCTAGTAAAGATATAAAATAGGACATTAGTAATTCAGGGTCTCCATGGGGAAGGAGTGACTGTCTCCACCTGAGGTCCTGGGGCAGATTAGGCGGATATCTCAAAGCTTCTCACCTTTGACCACGTATATCAGACAGAGCCTAAAATTGTTGCCATAATTCCAGACCAGCTTCATCTACAAGTACGGAAGAAATCATGTTTTGCACATTTGTGCTACTATGTTTGTTTTCTTCTTTTCACCCTTATGAGGATAGATTTGACTTTGCAAAAAAATTGCACATTTCAGTTCAAAGAGGTCCTAAACTGAACACCCCTTTCAGTTCATATATGTTGTCAAAACTAAAGTGTTGATTTTCTCCTTGTTTCAGTTTGACTTCACAAATGCACATTAAGTGAATGAAACCTTCTACTGGTAAATTATTTCCCCTAAGGGATTCCACATAATAATTGCAATGATCAGCCTGGGGTGTTTAACTTTTTAGCATAAAACCTTGGGTATCTAAATCTTCCCAGGTGATGTCATAATGGTTCCTTCTGTCTTTTAGTATGTGTGTCAGCACTTGATTTTTGCATTTGTTCCAGAATTTCCTTCCTTCCCCATAAAGAAGTAAGATAGAGTATCTGCAGTTGAATAATTTTGATTATCTCAATATCAGAAGATGCCTCAGAGAATGCATCTGCAAGCTAAAACATTTTTAAGATACTTTATTCTCTGAAGCTTTTTTATTTGGAACTGATTTTAATACACAACCAATTCTTCCTGGGTGACAAGATATCTACGGGACCTTTGTAGGGAAAAGCCTTCTGATTGGAACCACCATCTGTGACTGCTTCTTCCCCTGGGAACAATAGAGGAAACTCACCTAACAGGCAAATTTTGAACCATAACTCTCATTATGGATCAGGCTTAAAGATTGTGCTTATCTCTCAGTTGGCTGCAGACCAGCTCAGGAATAGATTCACTAATCAGAAATAGTATGTGTCTTAGAAAGCCAAAGTCATTACAGCGAACTTTGCTGAGTCTACAGCTGGGGAGAGCAATGTCACACAGGACAGAGCATCTTCAGGCTGCTGACTGAGTAAATGGGTACAGAAAATGACTGCATATTCTCTGAGTTTCCTTGGATAAGGAAACTAAAATTAGTCATTGTGCCTGCATGATTATTCATATTTGTTATTATGTTTCTAGATAATTTGCTGGTAATTACAATTTTAAACAGAATAAATATGTCTGTTTTTAATGTCCTGGTTTATAAATCTTTATGGGTTTTTAAAAGCAGGATTATTTAAAGCAGTTTCCATTAAAAAAGAAGGTGAATGTGAGTGATTTGAGGAGGGGGGAAATGGGGGGTGGAATTCCCAGGTACTCATAAACATAGTCTCAGGTTCTTAAAATTCTTTTGTAATCAACACAAACCATATCCATCCAGTTGCCCTGAGCTGTGTTGGAATGTGAAGCTTTTCTGAACTCATTGCTATAATATTATCATTGTATTAATTGGCAAAACTTTTGGTCTGTTTTATATCAAAGTTGAGACCAGCAGAAATTCTGAAGGCCTTTAAGAGTGTTATAGGGGGCAGAGTTTATTCTAATCTGCTTTGGTTCTTCTTTCTTAAACTGCATTTGGCACCATCAGGTAATGATGAAAGAATCTGGAAGATTACTTTTGCATTTTGATGATTATTTATGCAATTTAGCTGGAGCTCAGAATTCTTAGTCTAAAGAAAATGCCAATGAACTGCCGAGCAGAATTAAATATTTAGTATATGTTTTACAAGGAAACTCAGAAAAGTGAACATTTAGAAAAATGGCTGAATAGTGAAGATTAACTTTAGAGAAAATTAATAGAACAGGTATCTTAGACCAACCTCTCCCTTCTAAATCAATAATAGCCAGTGAGCTACTTGGAGAAGTCCTAAGTTCCCACAGCAGTGATTGACTTCAGTAATAACTGTGGGTTCTGTACACGTTTTCAAAATCAAGAGCATAAACACTTTAGGCCTGGAGCAAAGTCCTAAAATTCAACCTAATACCGCAAAGACAAAAAGACAGATTCTGCAGAGCTACCTTTGATATTTATAGAATCCTGTCCTTGATTATCCTCACAAAAGGAAGCGATCACAAAATGTAAACAAGTATAAAAATATGAAGTATTTTTATGCTTTTTCCTGCAAATCATGTTCCTAACCTAAACAGAAAATGAAAAGAAGGAAAAAAAATCTAACCAGAAAAAATGGGAATATAATACTAATGAATCCATGAAATTTAAATTCAAAAATTGCAACTCTAATTATAATATAGGATGAGGGAGCATATGAAGATGTAAGTAGAAGTAAAATTAAGTTAGATTAAGTCTATCTAGGCCAGTACCTATCTTCAGTGATGGCTAATTCACAGGTGTCTACAAGAGAATACAGTAACATGGAAAAAATACAATATTTCTCCAGAATAGTCACACAGCTTTAAGAAAGTTTTGTATCAGGGACTTCTTTAGACAGCAATTGTCTTATGTCAAAAGACATTTTATGTACCTTTTAACTCAATGAACAGTGACTGAAGAACTTCCTCATGCCTTTTTCTATGGACTTACATCATGCTGGGTTTTGTCTTACATCTTATGTTTTACTTTATTTAATTCTTTCAAATCTTCTCCTAATCTGTCCAGTTTTTCTGTCTTTCCAGAAGGAGGGAACTTGAGCATTATCTAGACTTATATTCAGAATTTCTCTTCAGCTATTCTCTATCTCTTCCCTAATAGCTTCAATATTTTTTGCCTACTTCTGATCACTGAGACCTTATTTTCATAAAAATACATATCATACTTCTAAGATCTTTCCCCTGGGGGGACAAGAGACCATTACTTTATTAGCAGGGTCAGAATTGTTTTTCTCATGTGCATCACTAATGAATTGGTGCATCCATCTGCAATGAATTTTGTCTGCCATTCTAATGTTCCGTCATTTTCTCTAGTATGGGTCTCATGCAGTTCTGCTCCACAGACTTTTGTGTTTACTGCCCTGAATAATTTAGTACAATCAGTAAACTTTATCATCACAGCAGTCGCTTCTTTCTACACATAAGTTCTGAATATATGCAAACCGCAAGGAAAGACGCCGATTTCCATGAAGAAATATTTACTCATTAAGAAAACTGATCATTCACTCTGGTTTGTATTTTAATTAATTATAGAGCTACGTGAGAATCTCCCATTTTACATTATTTTGGCTTTTAGCTTCTTATACAAACTTTGCTGAAGTGCTTTTTCTTTTATTTTAGAGTTTCTGAAATCTGTGTAACACACAGAGCAAATAGGTTTAGCTGTTGCAACTCGTAATTGCCAAGGAAATGGAAAATTTGGCCAAACTTTGTCAGCTCATAAAAAAAATTGTATAACAAATTTTTTTGGTTGTCAAACCTTTTTATGGTCTGGCTTTCAGAAATCCCCTGCTAATTAGATCCTGGAAAAGAGATAGAAGCACCTAATCTAATGGAGACAAGAAGAAAATTTGCCAAGAGTATAATCTCTTGAGACTGTATAACGAGAGTAGGGAGGTTCTGGGAAGGTCATCAAAGTCAATAATGAGTTAACAATGAAAGAGTTGCTTAAGGAATGCTACAGAGGTCACAACAAATTATTCTCAGACAATGAAAAAGTAAATTTGAGAGCTAGCAAAATATTTTCAGTGGAGCAAGTAAAGTCCAGAATTACACTGGTGAAAAAACAAAAAAGGTAAAAAATAACACATGCGAATGCAGTAAAGGAAGTTGTTAAGTACGGAAGAAGGACAGGGACTTGGCATTAGAAGGCAGAACACAGTGGGTTGAAGAAAATAGGCAACTAAGAAATTTATTAGGGAATAAATGACTAACTGTGAGGGCAATCAGCTCTGCAACAAGTAACGTAATTAAACATTAAACAAGCAAGAGTGGTAATTTGAAGTATTTGGAATCAATTACACAATTAAGCAGTTGATAATGAGGTAATTTAGGGAAAATAGAACTAGGGACTATAGAAATAGCTGGTTCTAATCAGACACTTATACCGGAATCCAAGAGGAGCAAGACACTTACCAGGTAATAGTCTCTAAAGGAGAATACAGAATGAAGTCAATATATGGGGCCTATGCCCTCAATGCTGCACAGCCCTACAATGGGTGAGTCCCAGAAGAGGGCAGTGGTGCTCCAGAAAAAAACATAAAATGATGGTGGCCTATGGTTTTAGTGACTCTGGTCTGGTGCCCTTCCCAAACAAGGACTTGCAGACATGGAACTGAGTCAGGAACAAGGCGCTGCAGAGTCATGTTCGATCATTGGTTCTCATGGAGGTGCAAGGCTCTCCTCTAGCACAGAAGCAAAAATATTTCAGCTTTCTGTCCTTTGATATGTCTTTATTTTTGAGGGGTGGCGCTTTGAAATGCGACGAGCATTGGGCTTCCACACCACATTAGTGCCTATCTCATTTCTCCTTGGGCTTGTCTAAGAAGATTTGATACAAAATGACTTGCAGCGTTTGGCCTTCATGGGTGAAATGGTTCACTGAGATTCCTGGGGTCCCATTATAAGTTATAGCAGCTGTAATTTCAGCCACTTTATGGAACAGTCCATTTGTGTCTGCTCCAGTTCCTAATGGTACCAGCCAGTCTGTAAAATGATCCTAATCTATTACATTTAAGTCATTTGAGTCATCTTTTTGAAGATTGTTGAGTGCAGAGATACCCATAAGGAAACAATGTAAGTTTTCCATATACCACATATGTTCTATGTCTGGTGAAATGTACTGCACACATTTAAAAAAGTGACAGTATTAAAAAACTGACAACTTTTCATGACCTTTAGTATTATAATGTATTTTAAACATATGGTAGAATTCTGTTCTTCTTGTGGATGTGTCAGATACAGTATGAATATTTCATGAATTGTATGTGCATGTGAAAAAAAATGTACAAGAAACAAGAAATTCAAGAAAACACATTAGCCTTTTACATTTAAAGTGGGAAAATAGCTACTGATTAAATATATTATATTGAATATTTATAGAGAAACAGTGAATATATTGAGAGGCAGTGAAAATCAAGAGCTAAAACAGTAAAACCAAAATTATGTTGTGTTGATATTCTTTACTTTTTACTCTAGATTTAAAATACAAGCTCTTTAAATCATGGCTTAGATGCCTTGATCTTCATACCTGTCACTTACCATACGCAATCAAATTTAAGAGTAATTACAATTAGATGTTTCTCATACCTCAAAGTATTTTATGTGTATCCTAGGGGATTCCCTCTGCTAGACAAAAGGTAAGGATATGTCCTCTTGTCGATGTTGTGGTGCAGAACTTATTTCCCACATTGTGCTCTTCCAGCTACATATTAGGCAATGCCCAATAAGTTTTAGTTACACTTCTTATACTGAAAAGAGAAAAGCAGAATGCAGGTTTGTACACTAAAGAATGCTGATGTCTAAGGTCAAACACATATTAACACGCAAATAATTTGACTGAGTTTTTGGAGGAAGTATTACTGCAGAATTTAGGATTTAGAAAACACCTGTAAGAGAATTAGGATCTCAGTGGTTTTGACGGTTTTTTTGAAGCTATTTTTCTCAGATATGTTGAGGGAAAAAACCAAACCAATAGCAACACAGCAGTTAGAATATGTGAGAGGAGCAGCCCTGCAGACTCAGGTCAGTGCAGAAGGAGGGCGAGGAGATGCTCCAGGTGCCAGAGCAGAGATTGCTCTGCCAGAGTAGAGGTGGTGCATGTTAGAGGGCTGTAATACATAGTGCAGGAGAAAATGAGTGAGCTACCAGGGTAAGAGGAGACTAAAGTAAGACGGATTTGTTTGGTTCAAGAAACTTCAAAAGTCCAGTTGGATTTGGTCAGAAGAAAGTCATCTGTGCATGTGTCTCCTAAGAGAAATTCTAAACTCAACTGGATGAGAGTGGGAGTCATCTAATCCTACTGGGATGTTAACCCTGTTCTGGAGGGCCTGGAGCTGATGACTTCCAGAGCTTCCTCAGCCCTAGTTCCTGCTGTGGTTCCAGGGCTCTGTGAGGTAATATCCCAGGGCAAAAATTTTTATTTCTATAATTTCTCTCCCTTAGTGTCTGAAAGCACGTGGTTGGAAGTATAGATAGACTGATGTAGATTTACAGACAGCAAGATATAAATTGTTGTAAGTATGGTGTCCATTATAGGTGGAATTTTCTCTAAAGATAATAATAAAGAAGTGTAAAACTAACTAGCAATTTCAACTCTTAACAATGCATTAACTGTTGATAACAGAAAAAAATCATTCTTTTTTGTCCAAGAGGTGTAGTTATTGATTCCAGATGGGTTCTTTGCAAGTTTCTTAACACTTAAAACATTTAATGGACAAATCACACTTAACAGTCCATGCTTGGCTAAAAAATGGCCAAAAATCCCTGCAAACCCTAGTAGTAATTTCTCAGTGTTTACAAACAATGAAACTTTGAACACATTACATTTTTATGTTTATTCTTCTGTGTCTGGTCCCTGTAGCTGGTGTGTGTTTTCAGGAAACACCTGCCATATTTGGAAGTTCACAAATAGAAGACATAAATTATAAACCTTGAAAACTTCTATTTTAAAAAAATCATTATACTTGGTTCAACTCCCATAGTATAGATGTATACTGGCGTTATATCTTGCCAGTTCAAGCAGCAAGATGACCTCTGCTGCTAATTAGATGGAAATCACACTGATGATTCTTTTGGAATTTATTTTCCACTTGTAATTGCAATATAACTTCTATTAGCTTTATGCTCTTCGTGACTAGCCTTTCACTTCAGCTTCTGTGTTATGACAGTCTTTCATTTTTGAAAGTTTAATCAGTGTTTCATTACTATTTTAATTACTGTAATACAATAAGAATGTGCCAGAGACTATAGATGTATTTGGTTAATCAGAGCAGGCTCTTAATAATGGCTCTTAGTGACTATCTGCATTTGAATTTATAACAGAATGTGTTTCTTGTAGAATATTTGCAAAGTCTGGTTATTTCAATTATGCAAATTTTTCAACTCTGTGTTATTCAAAGCTCTACCCTGAACTTTTTTTGGTAATTTTTTAATTTGGGGGATATAAACCAAGCAGTGTTAATGAAATACATTGATACATGTGGAAAGTATTAGACCTTATAAAGCTGTATAGAGAATGGGAGAGTTCATAGAGAGCTTGTAGAAGTACTTCTCTCTGAGAAGTACTTGAAAATCACAGACTGAAAGAAACAATAGATTAAAAAAAAAATCTACAAGGTGGTCACAAAACTCCTATTAATACTGATGAGGTAAATATATGGTTAACACAGCTGCAGTATGAAAGAAAAAGATAAATGCCCTGACTAAAGATTGCTGGTTTGCTTACCCAGAGAGATTCACAGGGATTGGGAAGCCACAGAAATGTGTCACAGGTAGAACTCCAGGAGCACATTGGTTGAATTGCTGAGACCTTCCCTGATTCATCACAGAGGGGTGAAGAGATGTGTCCTGCTTTCGTGTGAGATAAAGTTAATTTTCTTCCTAGTGGTTGGCACAGTGTTGTGGTTTGGATTTAGGGTGAGAATAATGCTGATACCACAACGATGTTTTGGCTGTGGCTGAGCAGAACTTACAATAGATCAAGGACTTTTCAGGCTCTCAGGGCTGCCCTGCAGGGTTTTTTCTCTCAGGTTTTCCCTTCCAGAACCAGGTGTTTAGAATGCTATGACCTGCAGAGGAAGAAATCTGAGGGAAGCTGAATTGAAGCTCTTTAAAGAGAGAAGCAGGAAAATATTTTAAATTTTTCTCCCCAATGGATACAGTTTTCCTAAAATAATCCTAAATTTAAGTAATTTCAATAAGAGAGTGATTAAAATAATTAAGAAAACAAAACACCTTACATACAAATTGCTTTCAATGACTTTCACAGGAGAGACTCTTGGTTGGCAAGGAATTGAAGAAAGCAGTATTCAGGGGAGTAGTTCTGAAAAATGCTCCCTTATCCTACTTAGACATCTGAGATATTTGTCTTCCTTGATCTGAACATCTAAATGCTCGTTCCATCCAATTCTCAGTCAGGCCACATCCCAATACTTAATTCAGTGTATCAGCCCAGCCTTCTGTGTGAATTCTGAGTAACCCTTGGGAAATCCATGCACACCCTGCAGAGCAGGAGCAAGCACGGTAACTTTTCAATTTCCTCAGTAATATCTCAACTTCCTTTAGACCTGGGTAATATCTCAAACTTCCTTTGGACTATTCAGTGCAAACTTGCAAGTTCATTGTTACCCCTTTCTTAATTAAGGGTTACCATTGTGGGGGGAATTACCTCATGTTATGAACATCCCTTTTTAATCTCTTCTCAGAGTGTGCATGGGACTGAAGCTATGTAATCCTTTGGCTGGAACTTTGAAAAGTGCTTTTGGCTCTTTTTATTGTAAATCCATTAAATACAAGGAATAACCATAACACTAAAATATAAGTTGCTAAGACGAGTTTCAACCTTGTGTGTGCAGTGCATACCCATTGTTAAGAATATAGAAATATAAACAGTTTAAGCATGGAAACATGGGAAAGGTGGGGACAGTAAAATCTTGCCCATTTAGCAGCAATAAAACAAAGGATAAATCCAGCCACGTACTCTAACTGTACATTGACATCCACTGTTCTATTCTGTGTTTCTGTGCTTGGACTGCCCTGGACACAGGTAATGTTTCTAGAGGGTTATAATTAGCACACAAAGGTCTGCAAAGACTTTTCTGAGTGAGCTAAGGTTGGACTGGAGATTAAATTAAAACAGAGCTCCATGCATGAGGAGCTTCAGGCATTTTTATCATTTCTGTACTTATATAACTGAAGATTCCGGTCAGACCAAATGAAATACAACTGTTCTTTATTATTTTATTTTCTTCAAGCAAGGTGTTTACCCTTTTTAAAATAGTAAACTTTTAAATAACAAGTTCAAAGGACACTGATTTTCCTGGGGTGCTTTGCCAGTATTAATACTTTTAATAATGTTAAAATTTAACAGATTGAGTGCAAGTTACCTATCCTTAGAAGCAGTAGGGACATTTTCTGTTTCTTGCTTCATTATTCATGAAATAAGTATTCATGCTTTGTCTAATGTCCTTTATCAGAAAACATCCTGAGAATGTTTTTGTCTTGTTTTAAAGTTTCGATCACTTTATAACATTTGTGGAGTGAATTATTGCTTCATGAATCAAAAGTATCCTACAATTTTCAGAAAGCTTTAGACAGTTATAATATACAAGGGCAGTCCCTGATCAGTGAAGCCGAGTACCTGAAAGCAAAGTATCAAACCACTGCGGTGGAACTTTGAACCTCAGGAGGATGATTGAAGATCTTGGCAGGTGTCATTTACTGTGTCATTCACCTTGAAGTTTCCCTGGCCAGACATGTGGTTACTTTACCAACAAATTTCAGACTGCCAGGGTAGACAAATGTTCTGTCTCTCCAGCTCACTCAGCGCATACATCCAAATTTATATTTGCCCCCTTGGGCGAAAGTCGGTGCTATTATCCATCTGTCCTGTATTTTCTCCTTGACCTCTTCATGCTCACTTCCTGCTCCAATGGGATAGTTTAACTACCTGTGCAATTTCCTTTTATCAGCCCTAGAAATCTTACATGCACTTTCTAAATTCAGAAAAGCAAGAAACTGGACTCAGATCTATTATATGATAAATAATTCTGCAGTTAATGGCATGTTTCACATGAAGCATAAAGGACTTGGCCTTTAAAGTTATATATGCCTTAATTCAAAAAAGTCTGTAGTTATATGTAATACATATAAAAGTAAAATCTGTAGTTACACGTAGCTGTATTCTTGAAGCAATCTGCCATTGTTTGCCAGAAAAAAGCTAACAGAGATGGTACACTGCTTTGTGTTTAACTCACACCAATTATATAAGTTCTTTTACTTGCAGAAGTACATTTTTCTTTTTTTGAAGAGGACAGCATAAAGAGCTATTGCTCATGTGAGACCTGCCCTTATTTCCTTTTGGTGTGCAGGACTTCAGTGAATCTGTTATGATCACCGTTTCCTATTGAACTGTCATGACGAACTTGGAGAGATACCATCCAGGATGCAGGTGTTCAGGGTCAAACGAGAGAGAAGGAAGTTCAAAGGCATTGCCTCCCACAATTCCTGATGCTGTAATGCCAGCACACTGTGTCACGGGAAGTCTCTGAAACACCCATGCGAGGGTGTACTCACCCAGTGAAACAGACATATTTCATTGCAGCTAAAAGTTAAAAAAACCCAAAACCTAATTTTTTCTTCGGTAACTGAAAGAAAACAATTTGTTCAGATATACTGGGAAGGCATGCTCAATGATAAGAGTCTCATATTTTGTCTTCTATAAGATAGTCATCCTCATCATCCTATGAAGATTTTCTCTGTAAATTGCAATAAACGGTGTTGTTCAATAAGCTTGTCATCCTGGCTTTTATCTGATTGCATATAATAGCTGGAAAACTCTTGAAACTCCTTATGACCCTGTTGTTATCAAGAAAGCTAAAATTCTTTAAGATCTCCTGGGGGAAAGAGTGTTGGAATTAATTCTTCCTTCCTCTTCTCCCTGAAGGCACACATAACTCGTGCGAGTTTAATGAAATTTGCTAAGATTCCTATATGTGCCATTAAGCAACGCAGTGAAACAATTACCGTGTTGTTCAGAGTGGTGCACAGCTATCAGTCTCGGCCAAACAAGCAGGCAGCTCCTCAGCTCACATCAGCAAGTGATCTGTGGGGGACTGTTTGGGCTGCAGTGCGATGTAATAGAGATGTGAGGTGTTGTTGGGATGTCATATGTCATCTAATAACATTCCCTACTGAGGCCGTAGGCACTGGTGGTAGTATCAGCACGTGAGTGGTAACTACATATACCATGAGAAAACATGAAAAGCAGCATTAGAACAAACTACGTGCAATAAATAACTTTTGCGTAATCTTTTACAGATTCTGAGCCCAGAGGGAAGGTGATGCTTGCCTTGCTTAGTAAGATTTATTTAAAATTTAAAAAAAAAAGAAACCATTTTTACCAAATATTTTAACAAAACCTTCCTTATGCTATAAAAAAGCAAGAAAAAAAATCAGATTAAATCTTCAAATGTTTAAGAGAGGCAACATCACTTTGCTTTGTTAAAACTGTGGCTAGTACAGCTTTTTTAAGGTACTCTTTTTGTGTGACCAACTGTGTGATCATGCATTTTATGTTCAATTTCCAAAGCAGCACCTTAATGACCGCTGCCCAGGACTGTTGGCTTTCTCAAAATGTTCCCTGGAGTAACGTTTCACTTATAAGCATCATTTTAAATGTAGCCTTCTGTAGCACTTTCCTTGTGATCCTCAACCTCTGCAAAGAGGTTATGCTTTAAAAACATGTGGCAAATGCTGGCCACCTGTTAAGAGCTAATGATGCTGAAAGAAAGCCTGTTATGTCAGGACATTTTCTTAGGGAAGGCAATAAAAAAGACAGAAATCCTTCAAGCTGGAGCAGCATTAACTTTAACCCATTTTGGACTCCGCCCTTATAAAAGCTACTTCAAAGGTAGACATAATCCTCTTGAAAGAATTGGGCGAGGGTAAGAACGGTGAGGTTTTGGCATAATAATTGCAAATGTGCAATTTTCTGTGCAAATTTTACACTCCTATCTAGCAGGGAGATTTATTTAATCTTCCTTTTCCTCTAGAGAGTACTGGATAATAAAAAGATCTATGGACAGATTAAGATTAATCTGTTCAGTAACTGTGGGCCTGTCTTTTCTGGTACACTTGGCATACAACATTGTCAGCAAAATAGAATGGACAGTTTCCAAATCCACTTGAAAATGATACCACTCTGGTGACAGAGATATCTTTAAATTAGCAAGCAAGAAAGACAGATTTACATTTGCAGAACTAAAGAAACGGATAAGACATTATAAATAAGGATCAAAATAAAGGTGAAAAAGTACTCCCATTTTCCACTGTCTCCCCCTTCCAGATTAAACTTTTGTAAGAGTATCAAACAGATATTGAAATAGTGTCTGCTTTAACTTAATAAAAATGCAGGATGAGATTTCTTTAAAAAATTATTTAAATGTAAGTATGCAATCAGTAGATTTTAAGAGAAAAAAAAGAGGTGGGGTTAGATAGAATTACATATTGCTGAAGAAACTGGAGCCATAATATTATAAATTTGGCTTCAAAATGCATTTTTTCCTTGTCTCCAGATGCCACTAGCAAAATGGATAGTTTTGATCCACAAAGAGAAGAAAGGGTGTATTTGTGCCAACATGTGTTTGACATCCTTATTTTTGTTTGGCACCTTGGAGAACCAGCGCTTCTCAAGGGAACCAAAGTTCAAAGTTAGGTGCCACTTCTGTAATTACATACAGATGCATAAGTAGGATTACAGCAGGCAAATGAAGAGCTCTTTTACATAACAAGGTGCATTTGTCTGTATTCCTTACTAATCAGTAACAGGGATCACCATTGTTTTAAGAACAAGAAATAACAACGTCAAAGAATGTCTTGGCTAGTAACCTTTTGCAAACTTTTTTTTCATAGTAATCAGCTAAATAACATCCATTTATGTAAAGAGTCCTTTTTCTTTCTTGGAGAATTTATGTCTCTGGATGTAGGTTGTCTCATTCTCTCATTTGTATTCACCCCGAGTAATACTTTCTTCCATGACAATCCAAGTGACATTAGCAATGTAGTGAGGCCAGTTAGATTATGATTGATAAATGCTTCTCCTCAAACTTCATGAATAATTCAGAATATAAACATGAATATACAGCAAATTCTTGCTTGTATAAAATAAAGGTAGTTCAAAGAATTTTCCTTTCTTCAATGGCCTTAATTTTCATACAGCCCAAATAATTCTGCTTTTATTTTATTAATATCGTATTCAGTTTCAAACAGAAGACAAAGACAACACATATGGAATTAGTATAATCCGTAGAAATGCTGCCCTTTGAAGCTCTAAGAGTTCTGCAAGTGCTTTCAATGGAAGTATATATTCATAACCATAGTTATTTGGGTTTGGAAGTAAAGAACAGTAGCATTTTAAAATTACATTCTGAAATTACACCTACTGAAACATATGAAAAGATGTATTATTACAACACCACCAAAGAAACATTACGATTACTATTTTTAGCAGAAACTGTGACACTTAAGCCTGCAATTGTATCTTGGCTGCAGCAGCATTCATTGTATAGAAATGTTGCTCATTAAATTAGAACTCATTAAAAAGTTTTACATTGCAGTTCTTTGAAAACTGAAGTGGTAAAAAAAGTATAGAAGAAAGTTGGTCTTTTAGAAACAAATTATTTGTTCAACATGTGTATAAAATACTTCAACTAATAATTTGCTAATTTCTACCTTATTTTTCTCTGACCTCTTTTCTCCATTAACTGAGTTTCAAGATGTTTTATTACGCATCATTTCACTAAATTTTATCTGTTTTCTGTGGATAAGAACAGTGAGTCTGGAAAGTTCTGCAGCCTCAACACAGGGACTCAAATGTTCCTGCTTCTCTGGAACCATCACTGATGGAGGAAGAGAGGAGTCTGCATTTTTGTGCTCTGCATTGGGTGTTGTCAAAATTGGTGGCTCCAGCAGAGGGAACACTAAATCCCATCTGAACAAAAGATCGAGTGGGGAGATCTTTAACATCAGCACATTTTGTCACAATGTTTTTAACAGGAGTACTATACACACATATATAAAACCAATACAATATATAATACAGCACGCATATACAGCAACAAACCCTGAATTTTTAGCTAAAATAGGTGTTGAATGCAAAATAGGTTTTACCTAAATGTATAGCACTTGACTCTGTCTGCAAGGGCAGAATCCTCCATTAACTCTTGAATTCTTCAAAAAGCAGTGTATTAAATTTTCCACTGAAGTTAGTGGAAACTATTCTGTCTATTACGTTGAAGCAGCAATATAATGATGTAAAACTCTGTAAGATCATCAGCAATAATACTGAATAAATGGGAAAGTCCTGTCTCAGTCCAGAACATGAATGCTGCTTCTGTTAAATATTATTTTAAAATCAATGGAAGTACTACAAAAAGAACAAACATCATGTCATACTAAAATCTAGACAATTGAGATGCTTCAGAGTCTAAATTTCACTTGAGCAGAATTTTAGGCAATCTAAAATGCAAATATATAAATGTAACAATGTGATTTCCAAAAACCCTCCTCCAAGTTTCCTATCTGCATATGCTTACATATTTTCTGTAAGGCTACTCTTTCCAGCACGGGGAAAGAATGTAACATGTTCTAAAAGCATTAAATGTCTTTTAAAAGCATATAATTGTCTCCGTTTAATGTTTAGAACACTTAAGCATCTGTCTGATTATCCATGGACCAGGTGTCTAACCCTAAGTCACTTCTGTGTTCAAAGGCTGATACCTAACTTGATAGGTAAACCCAGGAATATGTTCTGGGCCTTTCAGCAATTCTAGTTTTATCACATACATATGTTAGTGACTGAAAATTACAGTGAAAATCTACAGCCATAGTAACTATTTCATTATTTCAACCACCTTACATTAACATTTCCCCTAAGATATCTGCCTTGCTTCGTGTTGTGCTAAATTTTTTTAAAATGTAACATTTTTTCTGCAATAATCAGTAACTAAGGAATGCCCATTTTATAGCAGATGTAATAAATCAGATCAACATTTCTGTTGGGAAATAATATTTCATGGGAACAGTAGCATAGAGACCTATGGTAAAGTTCAGCCTTGTAACTCTTTCTCTGCTTGGCTTTTTTTTATTTAACAAAACAGGTGTCAGTGACATTTGGAGCCAGCATTCATGCCTGAGCAGCTACTTTCTAAACACATTTAAACAAAAGACAAAAGCACTCATTACTTTGGAGTTTCTTCTTTTTTATGGATTCATACCTTCTGGGGACAAGAGATAAATGAAGGTAAGATGAAACCTTTAGATGTTGTCTTCATCAGTGTTGACACTCTTCCTTGGGGGCTGACAGCTGCTAATGAATTAATTTCAAACGTGACACACAAGAAGAACAAAAATGCTGTTTTGGTTTTGCTTCATTCTTGAAAAAGGAATAACAACTAGCATTGATTGCAATGTAAAAGCTAATCTGTACTAATTTGTGATCAAATAAAAACATGAACAGATTCATAAAGAAATCTTCACAATTTCCCAACAAATGAAATTAAGTTGGGTTTTTCACTTGAAGTTGGACATTTTTCCTGTTCATATGAAAGCATTGTAGCTATGATCAAGCCAGAGATACACCCAGAATTTAAAATTTGGTGATCTGATTGATCAGAACCCAGGTATCTGCTGTATTCCCTTCCCTTAACAAAGTCTTTTTATCTGGTTCTATTCTCCATCACTAAACTTTTTTTTTTTAAAAAATATTGATATTGATTAAACTTCTCTTAACACTGCTTTTATACTGGGAATTTTACTTCTCATATAAGGAATCCATTTATAAAGTTTTTGCTTTTCAACAGAATTCTGAATTTTGAATTCTTTGCTGAAAGCACAATGGTCTACATCCATAACTATTCAAGATTGTCACTGAAATTCTTTCACAATCATAATTTCAAATAAAAAATAACTTGATCTTGTAAATTATTACAGTTTGTCCCTGTCAGCTGAGTGTGACTGTTGCCATGAATCCAAGGTCTGACTGTGGCCCACTGACCTACACTTATTGGTAACATCTGTATGTTTAACTGTACGCTGTCTTTTAGCTGAATGAAGGACATATGATCATAATATATTCATGAGAAGAATTGCTTATGGGTTTTGATTGCATTACCACAATATGTTCAATGGCCAGTACTGATTCCAGCCTTGTGTTCAAAACCCTTTTCAGAAGATGTGCATAATATGCAAATATTTCACACAGCCAAAGGATATGGAAATAAAAGGGTTTTTATAAGCTGAATACATATAAAGGTGTAGAGTAATAATTAACTTTATTGCATTATGAAATGAAAGCATTCACAAAGGTCTTTCTATATAATTTCCATGTAAAGATTCACGGAGCTTAATAAAGACCACATATATCAATTGTCCTCTGGAACGGATCCTGGAACGTGAGAGGCAAAATTGGAAGGTAGGGTGAGTGTGACAGAAGGAAGAAGCCTATGCTTTATCTGCACAAGAAATTGAAGAACACAGTGATGCCATCTCCACATTAATGAACCCTGGGGCAGGTCTTAGTAGGTCTGGTAGATCTTGTGAGGAGTAACAAACCCAGCTGTGGTTTTCATCACCAGTACTTCAGTGATTTCATTCAAACCCAGGGAATGGTTTATCTAAAGAGAAGAAAGACATGCAAATACAATGGAATATGTTTTTCTGAAGGTGTAATATACTCTGCTAGGGAGTTTACCTGATATGAGTAAAACAGCGTCACAATAAAGGTAATCTGAATTCCGTTGCAAAGAAATATGACTCAGGTGGACAAAGCTGGAACTCAGATCCAGGTAACTACAGAAGAAACTTTGGCTTCTAGAAAACATGCCTGGCTATAAGTATATTTTCATAAAGCTAGTGGAGGGAACACATGGGATAAATACTGTCTGCTTTTCTGTTATTAACCTGTCCAATGGTTAGTCAGAACTCCATTTCATTTACACATTGTTAAATTGAGAACTAGCTGGTAAAGTTCAGGCTGTTGTAGGCATGGTTAAGTCTTCAAGTCTTAATGGTAATTTCAATATAAAAGAGGTATAAAGTTGAAATACCGTCAATAAAAGAGATGTTAATAGGTTTCAATTTAAGAACAGTCACAGCAGTGATTTTAGGCTAATAAGTGATAAATCCAAAAATTAAAAATACTGCATAATTTTCCAAAGTTATCTTATGTTTTCTAAAAATGCCTATATATATATATATATGAACATATGTATTTTGTACATAAATACTGTATGTAATTGAGACACCAGCATAGAATAAAATTTGCTGTAATTTTGTGTAATCCCAGATTGTTTTAAAAAAATATTTTATTTGAAAGCATGAGACTAAGCTCCTTGCCCTTCTCTTTTGGGTGGGTTTGAATTTGGAACAGAAAAACAAAATCAAAGTTTTCCAAGTTAGCTCCCCCGCCATGTCACATTTATATGTATACAATTTTTCTTGCTATTCTTTGCTTTCTAATGAAACTCAGGAAGAAAAGAATGAGATAAAAACTTGAGAAGAATTAATTCTGCTGACAGAAATTGACCACAATTTATTTAAATGTCTTTCTTTTTTTCTGCAATCAAAATGCACCCAGCAAAGAAAAATAGAATGTTTTCAGGTTCCTACCCTCTTCTGAAACAAAACTTGTTTGTGGGTAGTTATTTTGTGGACTGTGTTTCACAAATAGTCCCTCCTTTTTCTGATACTCTGCTGTTGACAGCAGATCCTGCAGCAAATTTGATTCTCAAAGGTGCCATTTAAACAAAAAATATTTCATCGGGATATTTATATATATATTTCTGGATTTTGTAGAATGGTGTTTCTGTGTGCAGATAGTGACTTTTACAAATCTATTATTTCCTTACTCTCAGCTCTGATCTACATCCAGTCTGCCTGCAACTTTTTGCCATCATTGGAAGGTAGTTGCAGTTTTTTCTAAACAGGCACATTTGATGTGAAAAGCTGTGCGCTGGACTTGCACGTTTGAAGGAGATCATTTTGTGCCCCTCTTTATTGCCAACAGAGATTCAAAGTAATAGCAGCCATTATTAGAGGGAATGGAACATAAAATAAACTTTTTATTGCTCTAGAAACAGTTTGTGATTCTTACCTTTCCATAGTGATACATGAGATTTCTGCATGCTTTGGCAACAGATATCTTATAAAACGTTGATTTTTTCAAACACCAGGCAAGTAAATGCCCTTTTGTGCTGATAGAGTTTAAAAACTAAGCAGTGAGCCAGCACTTAACTGTCTAAACCAGCGGTTCTATCCTTTTCAAAACAGCTGTACTGTCAGCTGCAGGAAAATTTACTGCTAGAGAAAAGTGTCAGGCGTCACATCTATTGCTGTTAAGCTTCATATAAATGAGATCACACCTTCTGATCTCTTTCTAGCGATAGTGCCAGTGCTTAACACTTTGCTCAGAAGTTGTGACAGGACACAGTATGATTTTAAAGTCACACAAGCAATACTACAATCCCTACAATACTATATCCCTTCAGGATATAAAATTCATGGAAATGTAGATTGTTTGCAGACACAGTTGTACTGAGTGAAGGAGAAATGTTACTCCAGAAAAGAAAGTAAATGAAATTTTAGTCGGGAGACTCAGAATCTTTGCTCTCCACTAGCACACTTTGGGATTGAGCCTTTAGTATTGAATAAATATGATGCAGAAAAATGACTCCTAAATTCTTACCTTCAGCATTGATTAACACATTGACGGTATATTCGTCTTTTTTCCTACGTTGTATGCTTCAAAACCTAGAACCTCAAAACATAGAAACTAAGATCAGTCAAACAATGCCTTTTTCTTCCCCTCTCCTTTTTTCCTGTCCAAACTTTATACCTGCCTCCATTTCCACTGTCACTCCTTGCACCTTTTTTCCCTATGTATTGAGGTTCAGATTTTGAAAAATAGCTGCTTTTGATCTTATATCCAATGTTCTTGGTGTTTAAGAGCCCCAAGATACTATTTTTCAAACACATCAGAGAGAGCCTTTTAGAAAAGATTGAAAGATTGCAAAGTCTAAAAGACAGCAATTAGGAAACAGTAGGACAGGGGAAGACATAAGTGGTAGCAAACAGAATGTGTTGTTGGGCTTTTATCATTTTCTCTTTTCCTTTTTTCCTTTTGTCCTTTTTTCTTTTCCTTTTCCTTTTCCTCTCCATCCAGAACTATAGGATTTCTAGGACCAGTTTAGCTGTGAAATCAGGGAGAGGAACATACAATGCATAATGCATGGTGGTTTTCAAAACTCTCTTCATCAACTGCTGCTGAGTTTAACTTCCATTCAGCTTGTGACTGCTACCTCCGCAGTTTTGCCAGCTGGGAGCAAACTGTTTCCCTGTTTGATGTTGGAATTTCAGGTACCACAGAGCATCCTGCATGATCCTGGGCACACAGCACAAGAGAAGACACCTCTGTTGGACCCCATTCTTCTCCTGCCTCTCTCCCATTACTATTTACTCAATTAATTTTCTAACTGTGCTGTGCAGGCTCATTTTCTGAGTGCAACTCTCTGCATTTTATTTTATCTCTCAGCTTATGCTTTCATTTCATTTTTTAAGGACTTAAAGGCAGAGGCTTACTTTCCATTGAAGAGAAACTGGAGGAGGGAAATGTGTCAGGAAATATCTCTGTGGCATCAGTCCTTTCTGTGTTATAAATAGCACACATCCTTAGTGAAATAAAGCATTTACGCCCTCAGAAAGAAATCTGATCACTCATGGATTAAAAAGGAGACATCTCCTAAACTTGCCAGAAAGTGGCTGATGGAAAAAATAAAAGTTTTGGGGTGGAGACAGAAGTTCATTCTTAGGTTAGATTCCAAATGCAATGTAAGAATCTGAAAAGCATTTTAAATTTATCTTTCATAGCTGAGACATTGTTCTTGCTGCCTGTATAAATCTTTAATCATGTAGACTGTAATTCCCTTTTCCACACAGATCTTGTTATTAGTTGTTTTTAGCCCAGTGACTTGTGTGTTTAACATTGTATTTTTGTAGAACAGTGAGACTCAGAGTGATCTCGTATAAACTGAGACATAAGTCAGGGACAATTCTAGTTAAATCAGTGCAAGTAAGACAGTAAAAGACATAGACAAAAAAAACCCCTGGATTTAATATTGAAAATACACCTTCAGTCATGTTACCAAACAAGAAATAATATAGATGCCTGACACTAAAAAAAGAGGACCTCATGCGTATAATGAGGTTACAATTTAGATTTTCAGAATACTTAGTATGGATTTAATGTGAAATAATTTCTGCCAGAGAAAATCAAATTGCAGAAGGCCAGTGAAACAACAATTCATGTTCTGTGCCCAGGGGTGTGATTATAATTTCTAAACTGCTTTATCTTGTCTGATGTCTGTATGTGGTTCCCTTTGGTTTATAGCTGGTAAGAGAAAGCCTGCACTCATTAGAGAGCACTTTGGTACAGTTATCCAAATTAATCTCTTTTGTTTTAACTGGATAGTTTGGTCTTGGACAAGTGGTCAAGACAAGTTCAGGTCCTTTTGCAATGTCATTTTTGACTTGAAATATAATCTTGGGCCTTTCTGCTGCTATGTGAGAGCAGGTAAAGATGATATTTATGTTTTATACTTCATCATCAGTTATCAATGCTCAGACTTAATGAACTTGCAGACCTTTTTCTCAGCGAATGGAGGAACAACTCAATCCTCACTTCCTAAAGAGGGGGAAGGAGAAACACCACCTCTCACATTTATGTAGCAAGTATCTTAATGTGTAGGTAAAGATAAAACAAAAACAGGCTATAAAACTCTAACACAGCCTTATCTAGTGCTTTCTATGGCATAAATTTGTGTAAATCTGAGTTAATCCTCCTACAGTCCCATTAAAGTCAAAGAAGATATACACAACAGACAGAACTTGATTCCTCTGGCCTGATCTATACATTTGTCTTGGGATTGGATGAGCTGCTCTTTGGAGTCAATCTTTTATCTTCACTGACTGTGAAAGGGACCTAGGATCCCTAGCTCACACACTTCAGCATTTAATTTTTAGATACCTAAGATATAACACATGAGTTTCTTCCATTATCTCTACTGCTGGCATAAAACTGTTGGGTTTTATTACTTCATCATCATTCTTTGAATATTTGTCATTTTTACATTGTTATTATAACCTTTTCTTTCACTAACATATGGAATTCTCCAGTAATGACCTGACTCTACAGGGAGACATGCTAATAAATGCAATTTGCTGCAATATTTCAGTGGAATATTGTTGTTATAAAATTCATGTTTAACAGCTTTTACTCAATACTCTTACTGCTAATTTCAGTAGTCAGCAAAGGTTTTCTGTGCTCAAATCAAACCTGAAACACTCTCTTGACCTGTTTGTCATTGGAATCCAAGCGAAATTACAAACCACCAATTAAAAACCATTTAAGTGCAGTGGTTTATTTTGCTTTGTGGGGTTTTTTTTGGTGTGTTTTTGCACAGTCACAGTCTTTAACACATGTGGTTTTGTAATTGCAATATGCTGGGAAAGTTCAGAGTGCTCACTGGCCTTTTAGCTCCTACTTCCACCTGTGTTCTCATATATTCAGTGTTAATAACTTGGGCTGTGAGTCACACCAAATATCTGGCTGGAAGCTTGCACTTGCATTTTCTTTGAATTTGTACCATGCCAAATCTTTTCTTTAGTTGCTAAGACCCAACAATAAAATATCACAAGAAGTGACCAACTACCAGAAATTGTCCTCTTAAACTGATGTTTTCTCTTCGACTGTGTTTTTTCCCTCTTCATGGAAATTATCCACTCCTTAGAGTAGAATCCCAGGGTGTGGTCGTGTCCTGGCTTGCATGTTGAAGGCCTGCTTTTCATAAGGTATTTTAAATTTAGTCTAACAGTAGTAAACAATCGTAACTACTATCCATGGTTAATAGATTATCCTTGATTAACCAAGCAATAAGTACTCATCTAGTTTTGAAGACAGAAATAGAAGAGTGCCAATGAGTCATGGGTCAGCATATGTATTTGGAACATGTGAGACCAGAGTGCAGATGTATCCTACAAATCAGAGAGAGAAGGGTTGTGTGTGCTTGCACAGCATATATGAGATAGATTTTATTTCTCTAATCAGATGTGAGACTGAAACATTCCTACATATGCTTCTTCTCATTTGATTGTCAGTACCAACTGTATTCATAAAAATGCAATTTAATCTGTACCCAGATGACTGTTTCTGCCTGCTTTTCTTCCTTATTGATGTGAAATAATGCAGTTCTAGGAAAATTGCATGTTACTTTGCTTCAATATTCCAAAGCATGAGATTCCTAAAGACCAAGCACAGAGACTGTATAAACACTGTTTTTAAACATTAAGATATGTATTAGATAAAACACGTACATATAGAATTTTACCCCTCAGTAGATAAAGTCTCTGGAAAATCAGTTTATCTGACCCATTTCCTTTTGACCCAGCTTACCCTAGATCTTAATAAAGACATTCTCACTGCACATGGACTGACCAATTTCTTAGTCCCTAGGTATTTTGTAGTAAAATTCAGTTTTCCATCAGTAAGCTGTTAGAATGTCCACCTGCTTTTCTGTGGTCCTGTAAAACTTGCCTTGACTGAAGACTTTATTCTTCACAACCTCTCTTCCAACTGCTTGGTTTTAATCCTCTATCCTGAACATACTTAGCATAGAAGTTTCATTTGGGGAGTGTTTTCCCTCCGTAAATATTAAATAAAGAAATATTCAATATTCAATATTTTTTGAGGTATTTTTAGTGCAAAACTAATTATTTATTCCTATTTTTTCACAGTTTTACCTGTGTCATGATTACTGCTATTGATAGTGGTTTGATTACATTACTGCATTTTTTCAAAAAGAATTAATGAAGCCTTGCAGGAACCAAATCAACTCAAAATGTGCAAACGGATGTAAAGAGGGTACCTGTACACTGAAGTACAGAAGTATTTTCAAATGCCAGGGATCACACAGTCTCTGTCATGACCACACTTGGTTATTGAAATTATTTTGTATATAATCTGTAGTTGTTAATCTTCTATAGCACTGAAGTACCTATTAAAAAAAATTAGGGAAGACAGAAGTTAAAATGGAAAACTTTCAATCCAAATGAAACTTTAAAAACCCCCAAATTTTGAAGTTATAGTAACATTAGGTATTAGTAAATGAAACTAAATATCATGCAAGAGTAGGAAACTAAAAAAATTGAGATCTTATGACATACAGAAACATACATAATGTATACATAATGTATTCTAGGCAGCCACATTTTTATCAGTTTGTGTATCTCATCCTGAGAGTATGCTTCATCCAAAGGCAAAAGCTGTATGCATGAGCGTGAAAGGCTTTTACTCCACAATTGTGATTTCTATTTCTTCCTTCCAGCTTTGAGAGTGCCAGTAGTTTACAAGGAAAACATATACAAAAATTCACCATCAATGTGTAGTTTTAGAAGTGTATCTTATTTGGAAATCAACTTACTTAACTTTCATTGATGAACATTACTTAAGAATCCAAAGCAGGGAAAATAAGTCTGGTCTGAAACTTAAAAGTGTTTCATCCCTCCTTCCCCAGTGAACTATATTCTTCATTAACTCAGATCAGTTCAGTTTTGTTTGAGCCTGTTAAAATGTGGAAACTGAAATTCTAATCTTAATTGCCTTTCTGTTGCTGCTTTTTAGATAAGACTGTAATTTATCCTCCCTTTTTGGAGCTGAATTAAGTGCATTGTGAGGGAGACTGTACTACTTAGTGAGAAAAGTGCTGGACCAGACTTGGGGAGTTCCTATTCCCAGCATTGGCATTCGAGTGAGTGAAAAACCTAGATTTTTTAACTCTTAAATTAAAACTACCTTCCCACCTGTCAGTTTTAGTTTTGTCATTTTCATTTGCATAAACCATTTGTCACAATTTAAAAACAGAAGCCTAAGGAAACACCTGCCTTATAGGAGCTCATTGCTCCCGATTAAGTTACTGTTTCCTCCAGGGTATTCCAGTTTAGTTGTTCGTGGTGGATTTTAAGGATGACAGTGTTGTCTGGCCTTCTAGATGATTAATGAAGAAATATTATTGATATTCTCATTCTGCTCAGTTTTTGACGTCTCCCTTCCTTTAATAAACAACTTATCCCAGCGAGGAGCTCGCGAGTGGTCAGATCTGCTCCGCTGTGAGCACTAACTGTGTAATGGATACACTTTCCTCCAACCTGTCAGCATACAGGACTCAAACTTGATTCAGATCTGCCTCATTCTTCAGTAAAACAGGAGTAGCTCCTTTGAAGTCAGTGAAATTCTTCTGGCTTCATATTTGGGAAAATGAGAGAAGAATAAGGCCTTTTGTCTTCTTCCAGGGCAGCCATGCTGCTTAATAAATCATTATATCAGCAGTTGTTTTTAACTGTGGAACTGCACAATAATTGATGCCACTGTCCAGACATCCACAGAGGCTATTGATCAGGCCAGCCTGTTAGCATTGCTGTAAACCTACGACACAGGACTGGAACAAATAGTATGGGAAGAAATGAGAATATACTCACACAGTCATTTATAAAGTGTCTTTTATGGTATGTTTCAAAAATAATTGAATTACCACTTCTTTTTGTATTTTCTACGCTGTTCCTGTAAATATATCTCTTTACTCACAGAGGGCACCACAGCCAAAATTAACATTTCTGCTTACAAAGCAGGAGACCCTGTAAACATTTTATTCTGTTTACTAATTGTGAAGATTAACAATTTAGACCTGAATGATTGAGTACATGCTATGCAATTAAAAAAATAAGAGGAACATGGATCATGAGACTGTCATCCTTTAAAAACAACAGCTAGGGGAAATTCCTGACCTCAGAAGAACACAGTTTTCTAATTCAGTCATATTTGCATAGGCTTTTAATTTGGAGTTCATCCGAACTGTTTGTAATAAACTTTATAAATAAAAGTCAAACAGAGCATGTAAATTCTCTTGAATCCCATCTATCCAACAGTATAATCTCTTGAAGACTGGAGACTGTCAAGATTTTCTTTTACATTTCAAAAACTAGAGTATTCAAATAACTGTTAATATTCAGTGAAATTAAAAAGATAAGATAGTCAGTCCTTGATCAACAGCATTATAAGAGAAGCTTTGACTATTAAAAAAATTCAGTGTGTGTGACATATATACTTAGTAAAACCAGACAGTAAGTAATAAAGAATTTAGTAGTAGTGGTAGTAGTAGTATGTCTAGAAGACAGTGGTGACCTTTTGATAGCGAGGTTTCATTGGAAAGAGCTGATGTGGTAGCAAAGAAAATTAAATTAAGCAAAAGAGGACTCCTTAAACAGGAATGGAAAAAACAAATATATTGTTTCTATAGTCGAGAATTTAAACCACTTCCCTAGAAAGCGTGTCCTGTCTGCCCATCTAGGATGTGAACATGACTCTGTCCCACATATGTGATTCAGGTGTCAACCTTTTGCTGCTTTGTGGGAAACTAGAATTTTGATTCATTCTGGCCCATCCAATTTTTTTTTTTTTTAATTATTTTCATTCTAAATGTAAGCAGATATGAAAATCATAATTTTAAAAATAAAATCTAACATTAATTTCTCAGATAACTGTAGAAAATGAAGCAGAAAATAACTACCAATACATGAAATTTATGGCCTGGAAATCATTGTTTTCACTTGTGCAATAGGATAGGGGTTTATAGGGCTGGAGGAAAAGAATGCTCATTAGTCAAACATTATCATTGAACATCCTGGAGATTTATTCATTTTTTGAATTTGGTCTTCTGAAACACAAGCCAGAAGACAGTCCTTGCTTGATCCTGTCTCCTTATTATGGAGCTGTCTGTGACAATTTATGAAGCAACACCTGCGTTGATAACTTGCTGTCCTCCCACTTCCTTCCTCCATTTGGCTGTTTGCTCACCTGTTACTGATTGTCTGACTCCCCATTTAGAGATCTGAGACTATGGTTTATTTTTGTTCATTTTAATAAGAGACTATGGTTTATTTTTTCATTTTAATAAGACTTTAAATAGGAGACTTTTAAACAGGATTTCTGAGGACGATTGCAAGAAATACAACTTCTATTTCTTCTGCAGCAGAAATAAATGTTATAATTAAGGACAAATATTCAGAAAACCTACTCAAGGAATTTATTTAGTAAAATAGAAGGAATGGACAATAATTATATCTCCAGTTTTCCTGGTATTTTGATATATGACACATCTGCAAGCAAGAAAACCAAGGGAAATAATAGCAAGTACTGGGAAAAAAACTTTTTTGGATGCTACAAGGAAAATAGAATTTATATTCACTCTCTCTGTGAGTTCACTGGCTAGACCAGTTTGTTGTATGAACAAATAGTTCTCTGTATCCTCACGGAGTTTTAGTGCATTCTGACAGTTCATGTTCTTGACTGTAATGGAGCTGAGTAGCTTTTTGCAGCTGTTTGTTCAGCAGACCCCAAAGCTCTCCTCCCAGAGTCATTACTAATTCAAACAAGCCACACTCAAAACCAATTACATGTCTGCACCTTGGAACAACACAGACCTAATTGTAGACCTATGTGCCTTCTAGGCTGAGGGAAAGAAAAATCCAAAACATGTCAATGTGTGCCGTCCCTGCTCCATATGAAACCCTGGGCTGTTTTTACTGTGTATCCCAGAGGTTGCACCAAGTGGATATGGAATTCTTAATGGGAGAAAGAAGTGGAGCAGGTGATTTGGAGCTGTGTGTGTTTGGAGCTGCCTCGCATCCAGCTGCTCTGGGAAAGTGCTCTGTGTGTGCTCCCAGGAGATGCTAAACACACAAAAAACACTTCGTCTTCTTGTGGATCAACAATGAGACTCCTCACAAAATAATTAATGGCCAAGGCCCCCGTTTCTGACAGCTCACATTAAAATTGCAGGCAGCTGGCACAGCTGGCACGTCTGGGCAGAGGGGATAAAGTAGATATGGCCTGCCAGAAGAGTGGTAAAAGATTATAGCACTGAAACTGTGTTTGTGCTATAAGTATAGTAAAAAACCAGAGTTGTAAATAAAACCTAATAATAAACCTAACGCTGAAGATGGTTTTGTGATAAATTTCATAGAAGGGTGAATGGTACAGAAAAAATAAAGAATAAGAGTACCCTAATTAGCAGTGTTATGTGATATATGGATTAATTAGTATTCTTTGCACCTAATTATGTCATCCTCCCACTTCTGTTATGTGGAAGTATAAAATTTGTGATCACATTTTTTGTTGTTCTTTTTTATGTTCTCAAAAGAATGAAAATATAATGGAGTAGTCAGAATGAAATGACTTGCTTGTTCATTAGTACACCCATGACCATCATAGTCACAGATGACCATCATAGTCAGCGACCGCAATTTTTCAGGCTAATAGATGCATTTACTTTCAATTTCATAGAATTTGTGAAGAACATGCATTGTTACAAGCCAGAAGGTCTCTGAATTTTGACTGTTTGGAAGACAGAATTTTATTCTTTTCACTTTTCTTCTTTCTCTGGTTTGGTTTTACATTTTATCACAAATTCTATGGTGACATTTTAACTCCTGATTTTTTATTTTTTTTTTAACCTGAGATTCATTTTGTCCCAGTTACTGATAGTGTTTGGTGAAGCCTTACAGAAAGATTTCAGGGTATTCCAAAAATGTTTTTATTGGCCTAAAAGTGTGCTTTTGCTATACACACACTGGCCATAAAATATCTGTGCAGGTATCCCGAGGTTTTCAATCCTGGCTTTCTACCTAGCCCACTGCAAATGAAACAGTTTTGAGGGCAATACAGAGGTTATGTTTGTAAATAGTGTATGTGCTGTTTATAGAGTTACAGGAGTCACACACAGCACACAATATTTGTGCATGGACAGTAGTGACAAAAGTGCAGACTGGGATAACTACACAATAGTGGCAATTACAGCACTCACCTCCAGAGCAAATTGCAAACATAAGTTTGCAAATGACCAAAGGATGAACTCTCGTTAGAAATGCAGAGAAATATTTCACCATCATTTGCTGCTGGCTTGGAGAGAATGCTACCAAGACAGATAAACTTGTCAAGCATGTTAAGTTCCTTTGATCTTGTGCCATGGCATGAACGTACACTTAGTGATTAACTCTTTCTTCTTATTAGTAATTTTATTACTTTTTCTTCTTTTCATATCCTGTTTTGTACACTTTCTCTCAAAATTTATTGTAAGTGGGCTTACTGAAACAGTGCTTAGTTCCTGAACTGTTCAAAGATTAAGATTCTAAATTTGGACTACAGGAAGATCACTGGAGAAAGGACACTTGTCCTGCAACAGAAAATAAAAAACTAGTAGAGGATTGGTGCTCTCAGAGTTGTTGTTTCTTCAAAATCTCTTTGCAGTTCCTCCAGAATGTTTTTTTGAAGTACCACATTAAATCTAATATCGAGTTAATATTGATATCTCAGCTGTGAATCATTTTTTGCCCAGTGTACTGATCAAGCCCCTCATAATAATTCATTTTCTACAAAAACCTCAGAAGCTTTGTAGTCAACTGGATGAAGTGTTAGAAGAACCTCTGTAAATTAACTTTATTTCTTTTGCCTGCATTATAACACTTTTGTTTTGTTTCAGGGAAAAATAAAGTGGTCTGACATCAACATCTCTGATTTATACAAGAACAATGCTCCATGTTTATATTTTTCAGTAAATGTCTGCTTGTAGACTACTTGTCATACGTGGTTATTCACATTCAATTTTCCAAATCAGATTTAGTTCAAGCTAGCACAGAACATGGAAACTCAACTGTTCTTGTCAGCTTTTCCTTCAGCAATGGTCTAGACAGTTAAGGGAAACAAAAGCTGTTCCAAATTTGTATTTGTTGGTATGTGAAAAAAAATGATACTGAAGGATGACATGGAATTAAAAACTGATGCATAGCAAATATAAAATATATCTTAAAAGGAATAAGTTAAATCCCTTCATCTAAAAAACAATGAGAATTTACAGTTACACGTAAGGATTGGATAAGTAGATATACTAACACAATATGGGGCTTCATTTGCATTGTGATTTAACATCTGTAAGGAAGTTCACTTTCAATTCTGGCCTGTTTTTATAGGAACTTTGAATGGGTTTGCTGATATTAAATATGCCAGACTGCCAGTATATGTATACATGATAAACCTGAGTATATTGAAACAGAGTCTTCAAATTTGTAGATTGATTCAAGATCCTTGAATATTCAGTGAACAGTGAATTTTTTTTTACTAGGCCTGATCTTGAAACTGTTGCAATTCAATACTTTAGAGACAGTAAAAATCTTTAATCAGATTCAGCATATGAGAGAAACAACTATTTTAACACTGCAGAGAAAAATAAATCCTCATTTCTCTTAATTTTTCTAATTTCATTATCTTCTATGAAATACTTTATTTGTCAGAGCATTTAACTAAATCATGGTTTTATTACTGACACAAAATATGTCACTGAATTTTTAAACTTTTGAGAGCTGAATGTAGAAAAACTATGAAAGAATTTTATCTGATGAGTTAAATCAAATTAAATACAATTCGGAAGAATCCATTAGTTTGTCTAATTTAACCTTCTTGAACTGGCAACTTAAACTTGGTGACCACCTACTTTTAAAAAAGTTTGGCCAACATCCTAGTGGGTATCATTATTTCTTTCAAAAACTTCTGAAGTGATCTGTATGGCAAATAACATCAACATCTGGGAAATGGCAGAATGATATGCTAACTTCTGCCAGCAGTAAGAAAGCAGAGCATATTTAAGAGGTGATAAAGTGGAGGAAAAGAAAGAGTAGAAGGAAGAAAGGGCAAAATGTGGATAAGAGAATATGAGAAGACAGTCTGATTTGAAGGAGATGAATTTCATCATACATTTCAGATTGTTCTTTGGATTATTTGCAGGTTTTTTTAGTAAGTTTGTACTAGAGAAAGACTCACTTTGGTATTTCTTAAAGAAAAAGTTCCATCTTGGTGGTGGCTAGTTTGTAACATAATTTGAAGCATCAGAAGACTTGGTTTTTCAGAGTGAAAATAAAAAGAAATAAGAAACTTCAATATAAAATAAGGGTCCAGGATGCTGTATATCAGTCCTAGAAACCTGATATAAATCCACGTGCTCCTCTTTCATAAGTCTACATCATAAAACTTTAGATTACTCACAAATTAACACATAATTAATGTGTTAATCAATCACTGTCTTCATCCTTACTCGTTTTGGAAGGACGTGTATTTTGTCCCATCCTCTCCTTTCTTGTATACCACAATTGTAAACAGTCATCTGTTGAGTATTCAGAGCAAGAATAAACCAATATTATCACTTCCCGTTCCATGACCAAGAACTACTATCACATTATGGACATGCTAACCCCACGTGTTGTTATTTTGCCACCTTATTCTGCAGAGAAAAGGCAAAGCAGATTTTTAGGGCAAGTGTGAAATGAGGGACGAGGGGAGCTAATTAATAAAATCCTCCTTATGAAGGCAGAAAGGGGACCTTTATTGTGGTAAAAATGTGAAGAAAAGTATTTCTGTGGCGATGTGCAAAGGGTTAGAGCTATTAATGACGGTGTCGCAATTCTACTTCATAATAGTAATAGAAATGTCTTCATAACGTTATGATATATGAAACATTAGGTTTAAAATGCATGTGTGTGTATATATATACCTATAGGTCTACACATGAGTGTGCTGTGTATCCTTGCTCCCCAGTCCAGTTCACTGAGATATCTTCAACCCTTTCACCACAATTGTATACATCCCCTTTTCAGACATATAAAACAGGAGAACACACTTGGGGGAAAGAGGAATTTCTTCAGGCTCCCCTAATGTTTCACAGATTGGATTTCTGTGGCTTTTTCCTGACTTCCTTTCCTGGGAAACAAGGTACCAAGTGAATGGGATGTTTTAACTCTGCATTTATCTGACAAGAATCTAACCTGCATGGCAAATTGTTAATGTCTAATAGGAGTTTGCTCCAAGATGTTTTATGTCAGTTCTACTATAGTGGAGCAGGAGAGGCAATGTGACATTGACATTGCAGGGTTTTAGGTCCCCTCCTTGCATGGGATCAGATTAAGTTCACTGCATAATTCATGGTTGTGTGCTCCATGATTGCCACGAGTGGATCTCTTGGTTCACCTCCACCTAAGTTTGTTATATCAAAAAAGTCATATTTGCTTTTGAATTGCAAGGGAAAACTGAGTGAAGAGGAATGCAGAAATACTTTCTGGGACCTCTATTTCTCTAAAAGGAAGCATGAAATCAGAGTTTTGATTGCTCAAGTGCTGTTTACCATTTAATCTATCTTGATAGTGCAGTAATTTAAGAGTTCTCAACATCTTGCTTCAGATGCTTAAAGATTTTGAGTATTTCTGTCCCAGCTGAACTTTTTAACTCATGCAAAGGGGACGTGAAAACAGTGACCTACCTCTGAAATAATCTTTTTAAATCAGAAAAACGTGCACTGTATGACTGGAAAGAGAATTTTGTAAGTATCAAAATGGGAATTATGAATCAAAGCTCATGGGCTCCAGTTTCCTCTAAATGAATAAGCAATTGCACGTGACAGGATATACATCAGCTGGACAGGGTTTGTAAAATTTGGGTGCAGTGTTGTGCCTTAATTTAGCATGTAGGGTGCATATTTTGTATGATAAATACAGTTCATGGACTTAATAAACCTATAAAATATTTTATTGTTAGAGAAAAAAACTACATGTAAATTTAAAAAATGTTTAAAAACTTGTTTTAGAAATAAGCAAATTGTGCTCTAAGGAGGAGTGTTAATGAAAATTGCTTCTATGTACAATAAAAATGTATGAATGTTGCTTTTCCCTACTCCCTTTAAACCAGCAGATCTTCAGACTTCAGAATGAAACTGGAGAGAAAAACTTTATAAGTAACTTAAGTTTCATTCTGCCACTCACCTCCCAGTAACTGAGAAATGAGTGTTGTTAGAGCAGATTTTTAAATGCAGAATTTGTGTCTCCATAAAAACACTAAGAAATATGCAGGAGGGTTAGACTAGATGATCTCCAGAGGATTTTCTAACATAAATGGTTCTGTGATTCCCTGAAAAAATCAAAAAGTCTCCTTGCTTGGAGAGAGACTACATCCCCACACAGCTCTGAGCTGTAGGAATGCACACCTAATTCACCATGACCTTCCCTGTTCCTCAGACACTCACCACAGTGATTTATCCTTTAAAAACGGTCAGTCTCCACACAGTTCTTAACCTAACAATATGTTAAAAACTAATAACATAAACAAATAGGGCTACTAAAGGATTATTATTATTCAGATAAATAGTGGTTTCAGTTACTGATTACAACTATTGACTAAGAAACAGATGCAGGACTGACCTGCTGAAATCAGGACTATGGATACTATTGTCTTTCCCTTCTTGCATTGATTTTTCACTACCTGACTTCAGCTTTCAACACCTAACGAATCTATTCTCAGGAGGAAAATTAAGGTTATTATTTTACATGTGAACAAAGCTACATTAGATTTCATTTAGTCATCTTTGAGTATTCCTTCCCTTCTGGTGTAAATAACTGATGGTTTTCATGTGGACTCAACACAGTTCCTGTAAAGAGTTCTGCAGATCTTATTCTTCTCTATTACCTTGTACATCTTGATATTATGACTTAATTTCAAATATCACTGCAAAGATATTACCTATAAAAATCTGTTTTTCATAATAATAGCAGACAAGGAAGCTGATAAATGCAGTAATGTTAGTAATGCAGAAATTACATTCATTGTGATGATTTCTTCAGTGACGAGTATCTCTAACTGTAATTACACATGAAAAAATTATGATAATTACACATAAAAAATCACCCTGCAATCTTATATTTTTCTAATTCTTTCTAGTTCAATACAGAAAATGCGTCACCACTACTACTTTGAACCTTGTTCACCTGGAAGAGAGATATATGGTCAGTTGAGATATCCTAAACCCCTTGATTGTTCTCATTGTCACTCCATGTACTCAATGTTTTAATGATATATATACCATTAAAAGAGATTATATTTCTTTCATGTCAAAAACTGGGAAGCCACATCCAACAATGTGTCCAAAAGTTTAAGACTGTTTTAGGCACTGGAACATGAAGAAATCCCAGAATTCAGAGCACCTGGTTAGTCCTCATACTTCTCCCTACTGCAAAGGCTGCAGACATTCTGATTTGAGGTCTCTAGTTATGTATTTATTTCCTCATGAACTTTATCATCATCCATGATTGTAAAATGGAAAAAAAAAATGCCCCTTATTTTGCAGAGGTTATAAATAGTCTCCAAATATTTGTAATTTCTTAATTTTTAATTTAATTTTAGTTTCCAGAGAAAGACAGAAAATCCATAACATATTCTCATCTGTTGAGCTGGCATGAATTCAGATGAAGTCCACTAAAATCAGTGAAGTGTCTGTGAATTTTCACCACAGTCTTCAAGGAAGATCCTCGTAGAAATCAGGAGAGGTACACCACTTAACATCAGCTGAAGGTTTAGTCTGCTCTCTATCTGTGCAACATGACAGCTTAAAAACTGGTTGAATTTATCTATGTGATATATAGAGATAGACAATTAACATTAGACACTCAATGGCAAATTCCTGTTATTGCTGGGATAACAAAATCCACAGTGGGAAATTCTCTCTTAATAAATAGTCAAGCTAAACCAGTTAGCAGATTGACTACAAAGATGCCATCAATTTGAATCTAGAGGATGCTTTTACAAGTTGCAAATGTCTTCTGACTTATTTCTGACTCATTAAAGCTTTTATGAATCTTGCCAGATGTTTAAGGCCTCAGGGAAAGTGAAATGTGAAATTTAAAGCATCAGGAAAAGATGATAAAAGAAAAATAGGTAGGAAGAAATATTGAGAATTACGTTGAATGGAAACTGGCTTATATTGTCCCAGTCTTCAAGAAGGGCAAGAATGAGGAGCCCTGACAGTCTCATTGAGTGCCCAGTAAAATAATGAAAAAGATTATTATGGGAAGTGTTGAAAAACACCTGGTGGACAATAGAGTCATATATCCAATGAAATTGATTAATCATTATCTCTTCAAAATTGATCTAAACACTCTTTATCACAGAATTTTAGTGAAATTCATTCGAAATGTATATTATTACTATGTCCATAATGTATTTCTACAGCAGCACTGCAGTATTAGTCATGGATGCAATGCAGTAGTCAACTCTTTATGTTTAATTCTGCTGCTGCCATAAAGCACAGAACGCTCCTACAGAGCTTGGAATGCAAAATGAGTTGGCAGTTCAGAGCGTGTGTTAGGAATAGAGGTCTCCTGATTTTTGTAGACAGACTGTATTTACAAATCAATTAATCTCAGCGGTGTTGCCACAATAGAGGGGCACCCAGCAGGCTCGGGGAAGTGCGGCTGGCAGTGCAGCCTGCGGGAACACACGGAAGGTGTTGGACGCCAAGGAGATGGGCTCATGCGAAGGCTGTGGCAATGAATCTCCCTTCCTACAGCTCAAGAGCAGAGAGCCAAAATACTCTGGCTCCAGACTCCAGTAGAATTCAACATTTCCTCTTAAATGATCCATAAAGAGCCAGGAAAACTCTCGTCAGTGCAAGCCAAAAAAGAATTGGATGAATTAAAGGATAAAGCAAAAGAGTTTCTGCAGTGCTACAGTGGATATTAATACTTCCATGCTAGGCACAGTTTTGAATTAACTACAGTAGCTTGATTACTTTCCATCTCAGCTAAATCCAGTCAGAATTGTAATAAAACCTTTTAGTCAAAGAAAAGAGGTTTAATATCACATGTCTGTTCCAGCTGACAAAAACCTATGTAGGAGCAGCTCCTTCCAGTGATGAGGAATGGGATTAGACACTAGTAGAAAATATGTCCCTAAAGACCATCTATAAGACCACAGCTCTGAAGTGATGAATGCTGCATTCCAATAAGATATTTTACAGTAAATAATTAATGTATAGCAATACAAGCTGATAGAAATGCAATAATTACATTACATTTCTTAGTAGGGTGTTCATTTTCATCAAATATTTTAAGTCTAACGTGGGCTGTACAAAATATACATGTCAAATATAAAAAAAATTTCAATCTGCTTTTCACATTGGAAGTTTTGTGTTAGATTTTTGTGTGCTTCTTCCTATATATAACCCTCTCTAATCTAGTCTTCTCAGAGAATTCTGTTTACTAAAAAAGATATTTTAAGTAAGCCACGGAATGCTATGGGCAACATGGGGTAAAAATAGGGAATTAAACTGAAATGGGGTCTACTTCACTCATCTTTATCAACCAGAATAGACACAGAATGCAACCGCTCATAAAATTTGATTTGTGTGTACAGCACTCTCAACAAAAATAATTAAAAGTATTAGAACTGAGTACTGATAATTATTTCAACTATTGGAAAATCCTGGCCTAATAAGTTGTAATTGGAACACTTAAAAGCAAAACTTTAGATTGTTGAGAAAAAAAATGTACAAGAAAAGGTCATATGGTAAAAATAGTTGCACAGACAGGCTGGGAGAGACATAATTACAGTCCCAGCATTGTCTGTGTGTGAATACTTTATGGCATTAATTACTGAACACATGTAAATATATTTTTATGACTACTTTAATTGAGAACATTAAAGCCAAACCCACTACACAGAATTTATGTGCTATTTTTGGCCTGAAATATTATTTAGGGCAGTTTTTAGAAGTTTTATTTATTTATTTATTTGGAGGGTTAAAGAGTTGACTAGAGGCCTTGCAAAGTTTGTCAACTTTAAATCTGCATTATCAAATACTCTTTAGCCTTTTGATTCAGCCACCTCATCGGTCACTGCTTGTCCAATTGCATGTACGAATTCCTTGTTTCTCCTCTCCCTACATTCCCTCACTCCAAAATGCCTGGGTGAGATTTTAAGCTGTAATGTGAAACAAAACAGAGTTTCCAGGTCTAGAAGTGCAAAGACTACAGTGGCTTTGTGCCCTTACCGTCCCTTTCTGTTCCAGGGATATTTCCAGAGTAAGCAGTAACTCCAGCTTCAGTTTAAGCAGCGCTGAGGGCTTGTTCGCACTCTAACAGTCTCCTTAGGTTTTCCATATTACAGTTACTCCTTCAGAGCAGGGTTTTTTTGACAATATAGTCACAGTATCCAGGTTTCCCTTAATCTGCTCTGTTCTTTTTCTCCAGGGGATGGAAATGGTCTCATCCTTCAGCTTCTGACTTTTTCCTACACCAAAATTTTAAGTACAATTGCTGCACCAAAGTATTTTGCCTCACATAGCAAGGCTGTTGGACACAAAATTGATAAAAAAGCAGCAGTAAGGAAGTGTCTGATTCCTACAGAGGTCGACCAGATTTTGGGGTCTGCTTAGATTTGCTTCAGGTTTATTTTGACTTTGCAGCTTTCCAGAGTCAGACAAAATAGAAATTGTTAGAATGATTACAAGATTAGTTCTATGCTTTAGTAATTTTTTTAAACCAGTGCCAGCTTTTTTTTTTCTTCCCCTAACTTTTATTACACAGTTTTATATCAAATGACTTTGGAATCATTCAAATTTAACCCTCCCAGTCCCCTACCTCTCTAACCCTTGCCCCCTTATGCCCTGGTACATGAGGTTGTGTCTGGGTAGAGGTACATTGAACAGATTCCTGGGAGTCAGAATTCATTTGGGATAGAAAAACAACAGGGCATCCCTGGTTGCTGGAAGCAAATTCAAATTCTGATCACAGCAAAGGAAATTCTAAAACAAAGTCTGGGGCAATCAATGCAGAATAATATCTGTTTACATGCATACCTAAATCTCTTCCTTTGTTGATCACTCGTGCAGGCATTTTAACAAGTGATGTACTCTTGCCAGATTTTTGGGATGCATGTCTAAACAAGTTGGTCAAGAAGAAATTTGCTGAGGGACTAGCTCCTCTTCAGAAGCCCAAGAATCATTCTTTATTTAACAGGGATGAATGAGCAGGAAACCTTTTAGGCTCAAGCAGATGTCAAAGCTGTCTCACAATTGCCCTGCACTTTTCCAAAACTACACACGGTACTGAAGGAGTATAAATAGTATTCAGTTGCATAAAACATCAGGAAAAAAAAGTCTGTGAACTAGTTTGCAGAATAAAATATATTTTTCCTCTAAAGTTCTATGTTGTTTTATTGTTTCATTGTACAACTGCATGATGTTTTTGTATGCATCTATGCACTGCAGTGCTGGGGTTTTTTTCAAATATATTTGCCTTAATACTTTGGTTTTTTACATTTGGTTCTTAATGTGACCTGTATTTTAATTTTCTTTTGCATTCTGTGTATTTTGATAATCCATATTAGGCAAAAAAGGATGCTGAATACCCACATAATTTGATACTTAGTTCATTAAAAAGTAATTTATCTTAAAATATCATTCATTTAGAGGCTGCTACTTTTTATTTCTCTTATGGGAACATTTTCAAGTTGGAGTCCTTTCACTCTTCATGCTTACAAAAATGTGGATTTTCTATCCCAGAAACGAATTTCAAATAGATATGAAATACAAATCTATTAACCACCATTTTGCATATGAGAAACTGAGACTGAGAAGTGAAAAGATACTTGCCTAATATCACAGAAGAACTAAGGATAACTTGACCTTTCATGAAAACTTAGCAGATAAATGGTGAAAGGGACTCTAAAATCATCCAGAAAAGTGACTTTTTCCAGTTTTTAGTTTATGAAACCTAATTCAGGTTTTCCATTCTTCATGGAACCATAGAGTAGACTGGGTTGGAAGGGAACTTTAGCATTCATCTAGTCCAACCCCCCTGCAATGAGCAGGGCTACCTCCCACTAGACCAGGTAACTCAGATCCCAGTCCAGCCTGACCTTGAGCGTTCCAGGAGATGGGGCATCTACACCTCTCTGGGCAACCTGTTCCAGTGTTTCACCAGTTCATTGTTAAAAAATCTTTCTTCACCTTACTTGAATTGACCCTTCTTTATTTTAGAACCATCACTCCTTGCTCTATCACAACAAGCCCTGCTAAAAGGTCTGTCCCCACCTTTCTTGCAATAAGGTGTCACTGGAACCTTCTCTTCTCCAGGCTAAACAATACAAATTGCCTTTCCTCAAGGAGGAATACAGGAGGTGCTCCAGCCCTCTGATCAACTTGCTGGCCTCCTCTGGACTCACTCCAACAGTTTAACATCCTTCCTGTGCTGAGGAATCCAGAACAGGACACAACATTCCAGGTGAGTCCCACCAGAGCAGAGTAGAGGGCCAGAGGCACCTCCCTTGACCTCTTCTCATACTTCTTGTGATGCAGTCCATGACAGAGTTGGCTTCCTCCCTTTCCATTTAAAAAGCAGATATGAAATGGCAGAGATAATTGAGTTACCATGAAGTTCTGCGAGTGGTCTAAAACAGCCTATGGAAAATTTTGGGATTGAAATATTTTATTCTATTCCTTGTTCTCCTACGATAGCTACACCAAGCAAAGGATTTCTGTGATTTTTTTTATTATTCCTCTTTCATGTGAGTTGATTCTGGTGATAGAAATCTTTTCTTTGACAAAGAAGATTCAGGTTTGTGAAAAGTGTATCATCAGAAAGGTTTACAGAGCAAAATGTCTAAGCAGACCATTATTTTGAAGCAAAACCAGTAATATCTAGCACAGTAAGCACTCTTGCATTAACATCTGTTAAAAAAGAAATAGTCCTAAACAAGAGTTCCAGAAATCTAGTTTTGGACATGAGCATACATACTTCATCTCATCTGAAGATTATTTTTGTTTCCGAAATGGAATTCCTAGATTTATTGCAAAATAATCTGGAACAAATCTCTAAATACTATGACAAGGTAATTTTTAATGAAACAAAATGTTACTTTACTATTTTTTCATTGCCATGTATGAGGCTTCTGTCTATCTCTAAAAGCTGTTCTAGGAACAAACAGCTTCTAGGCAAATCCTTCTGTTGACTTCTAATTTCCTAGCAGAATACACTTTAAAGCACTGTTTATATCAGAATCCAAGGGACAGATTCTCCACTTAGTTACTCTAATGTAAAACATACTTTCAAAAGATTCTATAATTCCCATTGGTAAATAATGTTGGTTTATTTTGTTCTGGAAAGATTTTTATTTTGTTCTGGGAAGATTTTGTATCTGAATATTTGATTCTTCATAATTTTTTCCTGATCCAATAAATAGTTTTTAAAATTGATTTAAAGTCCAAAAACCAGTCAATTTTTCACTTACAGTAGGTATTGCTATTATATTTTACTCTAGTAGAGATAAACATTGCAGCCAATAAGTATCAGAAAAAATGAGTGAGGTGTTTTGGTTGGTTTTACAAGGGTCCTAGGACCTGAAGCTTGCAGAAGACCCTGCGGCAAAGATTGCCCAGTTTTGCTTTAGGGATTTTGAACCACAGGTATCATTTAAACTTTACACCCAATATATATTCTACTGAGGTACAAATACTGCCACAGAAGCTCCCTGTGGGATTCCTGTTCCCATGAAGAGCGGATTTTCGGTGTCTGATATGTATTCAGAAGGTTTAGAACCTTCCTTCCCAAATGGAAGTTCCCACAGTGAGCTTTGTTACTCACAAAGTAAATACAGTTTCCCAGAAAACTGATAGCCCAACTTCTTCATCCACCTACTGAAACCAGATTATTGCAGATAATAATCTTTCAGATATCATGCTTAACTAATTTCCTGCCAGTTTGAGTTTAATAGTCGTAACTATCATTTCCTGTGATGCAGTGCTATTGTAACACCTAGATCGAAAGGATGATGTCAAACGTGTTTTTGGCATTTTCAGTGGGTGTGTTACTGAAAAAATAACCGGAACACATATTTTAGCAGGTGTGTTAGTCTTGGCTATTCTTCCAATCTGTATTTCCTGATGACTTTTGCTGTTCCCACATCTCATCCCATCTCCCACCCTGGATGTGCAGTGTAAGAAAGGGTAAACCTTTCAGGGAGGAGTATGCCTGCTCTGACCTTTAGAAGGTTTAGTAAATGAAAAGGGACATGCGAAATTGAACGAGGGATTTATAGTGTTTCTGGCATTATAGGTTAAACAAATACTGAACAAACTCAAAACAGAGCTGCACAGTTTAACACTTCAGCCTGAAGAGCGACTCAGGGGAGGTCGGTAGAGAGATATTTGCTTATTCTGGTTTGAACTACGAATGGAGCTGAGCAACACCGGAGATTGAAAGGCTGTCCAAGTGTGCTTGTAATGAGCCTCCCTCGGCAAGTCCAGGTCAGGCGCCATGCTTTGACACTGACATTCAGCCTGTCACATGCAACCATATCACATCCATAGCTGACAGTGCTGCCGTCAGCAAAACAAAGGTACAGGAAAAAGAGTAGGGACCACTCCAAGTCTTTGCTTTTGCTGAAACAAGCAAAAAAATGGCATCTCAGTAGTTAGCCATTGCAAAGAGGCTGTATTTAATGGTGTCTTTGAAGGCAATTAACTTTTTATTTAAGTCTGGATCAAAGTAAGTGTGTTATTGGGTTTGTGCTCTAGGAAATATTTTGAAAGCTATTAATCCAAAATCTATTTTTTTAAATACACACACCTCAAAATAAGCTGCTTTCAGAGCACTTTTAACACACTTGGAAACATTTATCCAAATGAGGACTTGAGACTTTTTCAGGTTTGAATGAAACTTCAAATTATTACTGCGAATTTGTTCAAGGTCTTTGGAACTCAATACAAGCCCTACTGAAAAATGTGTGTGCCCTTACATTACATCTCAGGATCTAATAATTTAGAAGTTCTTAGTGAAGTTTTTATCACCACTGTTTCTATAAACAGCAAGCGATATTCAGAATGGAATTCTGCAATAGTAGAGAGCAAAAGTTTAGGGCCTGAGTAATCCTTTCACTTGTGAATGTTGTGGACTGATTTTAGAGAGTAGAATGTAACTTTCCAAAAGGAAAAATGAGTAACAACACATGGAAGAATGTTTTATCATTGAATATTAGCACAGATCTTTACTGTGCTCAAGAGGAGGCTTTATTTTTGTCCCAGCAAGATAAACCAAATGAAATTCCCTAGTGTAACCGAGAACTGTAATCTCATATCTTCTTACAGATGTGACCTCTCAGGAATAGAGGAAAACACAAACAAACTTTGGCTGAATAAACGAGTGCATACAGTGTACAAGTGCAAAGAGACCATTCCCCAATGATGAAAAGGTTCAGGGCATGAAACTCTTGCTTTTAATACTCAAGATCCCAGAAGGACTGAAGTGTTTTCATATTATTCTGCTGATGCTATCAACCTATTCACATGTACTCATCCTGTTGTGTCAATGGCAAACTTATCTTAAGGTTAAAAACAGAGTTTCTTACAGAAGAGCCTCATTGTTTGAACTTTTCTCTGCTCTGTGTCATCCCTTTGGCAAACTGTAATTTTATCAGTCATGGTAGGAAGCACCATTGGGTTTTGATAAAATTTCCAGTTTAGTCATTCAAACACATTGAAGGTGGCATATTCACATTTGGGAGTTCTGGCTTTAAGGTTGCTGTGTGAGTAAATACCTGACCCAGGGTGCCTCTGAGAGGTGTCCCCTCTGAGAAACACATTCAAGCCACGTTTCTACTGCCCCTTTCTTCAGACTGGGTTAGGATGACAATTTAGCGATGATGCATCAATCTGCATTTTTCTCCCAGCGGTGAAAGAAGACAGAATATTCCAGATATTCCTACAGCCCTCTTACTTTCTCTTATAGAGAAGAAAAATATGTAATTTTTTAATTTCTGGAAAGCACAGGGTTGCTGCTCTGGAAATCTGTCAAAGGAAAGTGAGTTTTCAGTGTTCTCAGAAATATTGTATTTAGATTGCAGTTTTTCAAATCTTCAAACAGATTTGGTTTGATTTATATAGTGGCACATTTTTGCTTAATTGTCCACTACCCAGCAACTGGAGTGCTGTAATTTATAGTAGAGCTAAACTGGGAAATTGTTTGAATAAAGACGATGAAGTGGTTAAGTTAGTGGTGTATGGCTCATTGATTCTCTGTCCACTCTCAGGTATTTGACGTTATGTACTATGTGTTTATTATTTTCATTGTTTCTCATTTATTAACAGTAAATTTGATCTATGTAATACTATGGTCAACTTTCTTAGGTCTGCTGTCTTTTCATGTCTTATAGGTTATAAGAATAACCAAGCTTCTGTATTGTTTTCCTCTATTTCCAAGGGGACATGAGTTATAGATATTGAGCTACCTAAAAGTGATAAAATAAATATTTCTGGCCTTTCTGGAGAGATTTAGACAGGGTTGTTAAATTTCTTTTGAAGAGATTCTGTTAAAATGCTGGAATTTCTTGTTGGAATCCTCAGCAAATAAAGAATATCACAAAGAATAATCAGCAAACCAACTGACTGAGATTTATGTCCTACTAAAGACTTTGATGGCAACATCTGAGCATATTGTTGACAGTCTCCTGCTTTCGTTTCCAAAACCTTTGGTCAGCCTTTAAAACTAAATCCAATGAAAAATTGCACAGTTAGGTATAATCCTTTGGAGAGAGCCTATCTGACGAGCCAGTTCAATAATGGATTATTGGATAAGTCTGTAATTAAATGCTGGCCTTCAAGAAATTGTCTTTCTTGTTTTTATGCTTCAAGCTCTCTGAAACATAATCCAGCAATGAGTAACACATAAATCTCATAATATACCTGTAATCCTGTTGAGGTAATCTTATCTGCTGCTGTATTAAAGACAGAATGTTCTCTTCTTATAGGGCCTTAATATAAAGGTGTATAATGAGTTTTAAATGGCAATCAGGTCCTATCTCCCAACTGGTCATGGTTGATCCCCAGGATTTAGGAAGATTTTTTATCTAAATTCTTCAATCAAATATTATTGCTAATTTAGCAGAATCCAGCTATTGCAGAATTATTGGCTTCACTGTTCTTTAGGAATCCATTGCTCTCTGAATCTTGTGGGAATGTACAGTGCATCGGCTGTGGATACTGATGGAAGGAAAGCAGCAGGCAGAGGTCAGGCCAATTTTATAATCTGGCTTTTGACTCAAAATCTGGATAATATTCCCAGTCCTATTGAAAACTTCCTCGGTACTCTTGAACACATCACTTAAAGCAGGATTTATCACATTAGGTCTTCGCAGGCAAAATGTTGTCTAAGATACTTAATTAGATTCTTAGTCTGGAAAGCAGTATCTCCAGGACTCAACCCATCTCACCTAGTTAAGATCCCTCATCCAGTCTCCCAGTTAATAGATTTTATTAGGGTTGCCTCTCATCTTAGATGTTGTTATCTCAGCAAAATTAAAACTCTGTAGTGGTAAAAATAATTTTGAAATTTCACATCTTGTCAGCAGATATTCCCAAAATTAATTTGTTGATTTTTAAATTATTTTTTTTAAATCCTGCCACTACTTCTCCAAGATATGTCTGCATTCACTTTTGGAGTTGGGCATCACAGTTCTTGTGAGTCCCTTCCAAATCAGGCTATTCTATGATTCCATGATTCAGATCACAGCAGAATTTGTGGCAAGGACAAGCAGGACACCATCTCTAGATAGGATTTTGGAGATAGGTCCACCTGGTCACACCAACTGTTGCTCAACATATTGGATTGGGAGCCACTTCATTTATTCTCCTTCCTGCCCTGATTCCACTCTTCACAGTCTTATCTCAAGCTGAGAAATGATAGTCCCAAGGGGAAAATAGTGGGCTGGGAGAAGGAAAGAGTATTTAGGCTTTAACTCACACAAAAATGCTAGTGATGGCACAGTGTGGCTTCCTGCTTTGCAGCTCAACTCCTTTTGGCTTCTTTCTGCCACTCCAAATTTGGCAGGAGTGCTGATGCACAGTGGAGAAAATCAGTGAGGAGAATATGGTGGTGACTGAAATAACTCACTGAGGCTCCATCTAGTTTTTAAACTTGTTTGTACACTTCATTTGCAATAGTTTCAGTAAAAACAGATATTGATTTAAACATGCTGGCTCACATGTGGCCTTTTTTCTTTTCATAATGGTTACTTTAATGTGTTTTCATTGACAAAAGGGTCTCTTTACCTTACTAGGCGAGCTGCTAGGATTTCAGCCTAAATTTCAGTTCTGAAAAAACAGATTGTGATTTGGAACAAAAATTCTTAAACTACCATGAAATAAAACAATTTGACTGAAATCACAGAAACATTTCATTTTAACTGTGACATTTTTCTTACATTGTTCAAATTTTTATCTTTTTATATCTGCAAATTTTAGATACATTTTTTGTGATACCAGTGTTTAGCAATATTTTGGTTCCTCTTCTTTAAAATAGGATTTATACAAAAGAGATACTCAAGTATACTATTCAGATGCTCAAGTTAAGTAGTTTAACACATTTTCACTTTGAAATTTTCAAATCTATACAGTCTGATGAACTGTTCCTATATATCCGTATAGACAAAGAAATAAACAATTTCAAGTAGTAGCATGAAAATGTAGCTTTCCACCTTCAGCCAGCACTCCAGTTCAGTCATTAGTGACTGAAAATTGTTCCCATGTGTACACTGAGCAGTACAGTGTTTTGGTGGTCTTATTCTCTTTCTTAATGGACAGATGTCTATATAATTAAAAATACCTTTCACAATTAGCACTAATTGGCATCAGAGGTAGGAATATTGGAAAATTACCTGGGCTGTGAGACCAACTTTCCTCTAAATGGTTAAGGTGAATTCACTAGAACGGAAATGGAAAGTAAATATGGGGCACCAAAGGAATTTTCATTCTCTATTCACCTACTGGATTAATGACAGAGTTCAGACTGCAGTACAAACAAATTGAATAATTTTAAGTAGTTGATGTGCCTCACAAAAATAATTATATCCCATTCTTTTACACAGAATTCTTGAATCTGTTCATTCCTCCAGGAAAGAAGTATTTCTTGCTGATAGATAAGTAATGCAGTTTAGCATATATTTCCATTGTGAGGAGAAAGGCACTCTTTTATCATTATTATCATTATTGTTTGTTTGTATTTTTATAACAGTCTCTATTATTGTGCCATCTTCCATTGTAAATGTAGCCTTTCTGGAAACTGTGCCTCAAAAGAAAATACAATCTTTTTCATGTCTAAGAGCTTGCTCAATCTTTTTATTTGATTGACTTTTTATGGCACATGCTTGGAGGAGATTAAAATAATTCTATGGTTAGTATTAATAAGGGTCATCCTTTAACAGTTTGCTTTCTAAAATGACATTCAGCCACTTTCTTCCCTTGATGCATTGATACTCAGAGAAGGCAAACAACTTCAAAGAATGTCAAGGAAATAAATCACGTTTATATATAAATATTTATAGCACCAAATATATCCTTCCAGACCACTGAAGGACAGCCTTATTATCAAGACTATTTATTCCGAGAAGTATTGGCATTACAGAGTATTTTTGGTGAGAAATACTTGAGCAGGATTAAATAGATTAGTTTTAACTAAAACCATACCTTGTAAATTAAAGTAAAAAATTTTACAGTAAACTTTAATAATTATGAATCTGTCATAAGACATTTAACATTTCTGTGCATTGCAGACAAAGCAAAATAGTTACTGATTTAGGTTGGCAGGGTTTTTGTACACATTTTATGCAGATGTAAATAGAGACTGGAGAGTAATTCAATGCCATTTCTGGCATTTATATATTTATTTATATATTCTGTCACTGTGCATCCAATTGTGCACCGGGCAAAGAGACCCTGCCTGGTCCCCTGGCAGTGGAGATACAGAGGATACAGCTGCACAAGGAGGCTCAGGAGTCTATGTTACTTTTTAGAAGAGAGGAAAGGTATTTTAGATCACTGTGTGGATTCTTCAAATATGTTAACGCTCGATTTATTATTGAAGTTGTCACCTTACCCTTAAAATAGATTTATAAACTGCTCTATATTTTGAAAAATGAAGCTGCAGGTTGCTTTCCGTTTCAGTCATTTGTTTCAGTGAGTCAGGACTGCAGAAACAATAGAGCATTTACAGTATCCATCTGTAACATATCACCTGGGTGCTCCTACAAAGATTTCACTTCAGGTATTGACTTGGTCATCAAAGCCTTAAATAACTTGGACCAGACCTGTCCTAGGCATTATCTCACTTGTTTTACTTTTTGGTAGCAAGGGAAAAAAAGCTTAGATTCTTACACTCAATTTTTACATGTAATAATTTTTCTGAAGTTGAGTCTTCTTTGTATTCCAAATTTATCCCTCATTGGTATGAGATATGTTTTGATTAATTACAAAGTAAGAACAGGACGTGACTGGAATGATGGACTGTGGTTTTGGTTGATTATTGGACTCTTAATGTAAGGAGAAAACTAACCTGGACTTAAATTTGGCACAAGATGCACACCTTTGTCCAATCTTTACTGTAAGATGGTTTGGTTTGTTGAAAATAATGAACATTTGATTTGTGCTGTAGTGGCATGAAATGATGAATCAGGTTTATGATACCACATTCAAAAAGAGGATATTTGTAAATAGCAATTTAAGAGGAAATACAGGAAATTAAAATGTAAAAAAATTATCATGAAACTTGCTCAGGGAATATGGTATCCTTATATTTCTAAAAATAATATATTAGAAGGCATTGAAAGGAAACATGAAGGGATCAAATAGATAAAATATGTGTGTTAGAATGAGATGTCCCAAATCCCAGCTTAAATCCTAGAAAGACAGGACAAATAGCACTAGCATAGAGGAATTTAAGGTTTGAACGATAAGACATAAAAGAAGGTTAAGAAAAACACTGAAGACATAAAGACAAAGAAATCTTTTATATTATCCTGACAGATCAGAAGTTTTGCAGAGCAAGCCAGTGTGTCCACTGGTCCTCCAGAGTACAGAGACACAAGTACAAAACCCACAAGATTGCGAGGAATATGAATGATCTCTGCGTCTGTCTTCACCACAGTAGGTGCTGGAAAGATGTCTACACCACAGCTACTCCTTCCACTTAATTTGATACAGAGGCATCAAAAAGAGGGGAAGCAAAGCATGGATTGAACTTGTAAAGGTTTAATTGAGGGATACAATGCAAAACATTTGCTTTGGGTGGAAAAAGCAAATGATGTATTTATTGCTCGTAAGTACAAAGCATTCAGGTGAAAACAGTGAACGTAAAGCAGATTCCTCTCTGTCATTGCAGAAGAATCTCCAAGGTGTCTCCTCCAAAAGGCATTCCACATGAAGCCAGGAGTATATATGAAAATTTTGTGTAGGCTATTAGATGTTCTAGTTTCCCTTTATAATCAGTGTTGAGATAGAGGCAGAATAAGATTCCATTCACTTATTTCCTGGATCATCTCCTGTAAGTGTTTTGTGCAATAATTCCTGGTTTACATCTTCAGAATCACAGTCAACATTTTCTGTCATTTTGATGATATTTTTGGTCCTGAGAAATTGTTGGAATCAGACCAGTCATAGAGAAAACACGTATGAAACCATTGTGGCCTCTGAGCTAAGCAGAGACTAAATATTATGGATCACTATCAACAAGAGTTTTTAGGTTTTCAGAAGTGTTCTTTTCATGAAATGATGTAGACAGTGGCTAAGTTTAATCTCTACAAAGTAGGAGGCTAAAGCCTGGAATAAATTAAAGTTTGGTTATAAGATAAGAAGCTAAAAAAACAATGACATTTTCAGTTGGCACCATTCCCTTCATTTTGTTTTCCATAAAAAGAATTTCATAATGTTTCCAAGGATCTCTTAATCTATTTCTCTCAATATTGTTTGCTGACTAATTTTATTAAAGTGTAGGGAAAATGCCATGACAAGTGACGTTCTGTTTTGGAAGATGGTACTCAAAACTGGCAAAAGATGATATAAATGATCCAAATGTTGTAAAATTCATTATTGCACAGTAGAAGTCCCTGTTGAACTTCCTCTTTCATAATCTGTAGTGAAACTAATTTTAACAAGTTCAGCAGGCTTTTTTAAATAATGTAAGGAAAGCTGTCCCCATTATATGGACAAAGAGCAAGAGTGTTTATGTTTATGCAAATTGTTTATAATTTAATTAAAACTAATTACTTAAAAGTATATGCTAATTTTTTGCTTTTTGATGCAAGTAAATGTTGGGTTTAATTAAACAATAATCAAACCATAACAACATTTATGCATAATAATAAATATATAAATTTCTCAACACTAGAGACAACTGATATGTGTTTGAGCTGGTTCCTGGTGTTTGGCTGCCATTTTAGTCAATATTTGCCTGTGTTTCTACACCTGTGTTGGGTCTTTCAAGGTCCTCAAACTTTTGATGCTTTTAATTAGCATTCAGCAGTGTCTCTGATCTGTGGCCTAAGCTCCCAGCAATAAATAGGGACCACACATATTGGGGAAGAGATTTTGGGTGTCTTCAACATTTTTCTGGAATGAGACACCTGCAAACATCGGACAGAGCTGGGTCAATTTTCATGACTCATAAGGCTGAAAAAAGACAGGGGTAGGGTCTTAGCATTTCACTTCCTGACTGTTGACCTTCTTCGTGTCTTGGTTCTCCCCAAACCAGACGTACAGAGGATCAGAGCTTTGAACCTGCGCACACCTGCTTGATGCGCAAAAGAAAACATGTTTATTCATTTGAAATAAGCCAAGGGAACAATTGCGCAGCACTGTCTGGATCTGGCCAAGGAGGAATTGCTTTATTGCTGCAGCATGTGTTGGATCTTTATTTTCTAAACATCCTGCTGGGAGACGTGCAATAAAACCCTTTTTGCAATCGTTCCTCTCTCCATGGCGCTAAGGGTTCCCCATTCCATCCCATTCCAAATAACACATGTGAATGCCTTGCCTTTTGTTTTTAAGTTAGGACAGCTCCACAGGGCACATATTAACACACATTAATGAATGGATTACGGGCTTGTCAGAGCTTCCGGTGGTGAATTTAGAGCCCATTAAAGACTAGGCACTGATTGCGCTGGAGACTGTAGCTCTCTGTTTAATCCCTGGCAGGTGGGCACTGGTGCAAGCTTCACCATCTTGCATCAGCAGTGAACCTCGAACGTGACCTCTCCAGAGGGAGAAGGGTAATTCATTTGCCGTGTTTACTTTATCTTCAGCTTCTTTTTAGAGGGAGGCTTCTAACTGTGCTGAATTGTTCTAAGCGAGGAGTGGCAGATGTGTGATGTGGCTCACATTTTTGAAGGATTCTGTAGCAGTCTCTGTATGCTTGACCTTCAGACAGTTTAAAGTCAAGTCCCCATGGCTATGAAATGAGTGTATATTATGAGCTCTACTAAATTAACTGTAGCTTTCTTGGTAGACTTTCGCTCCCAGGACATACATTAAAATTACACTCCTGCACAGTGACTTTAATTCCTGTTAGGCAAAAGGACTGCTCAGTTACTGCAGTGCTTTTACAAAATAATATCTAATAGAAGGTGAAAACACACCAAATCAGGAAAAACTTGAAATAAAGACTTTTATTTGGTAAGTCTTATGTTAACACAGCATATATCTTTTCTAAATCACAATGCAGTCCCAGGTGTCCCCTGGATATCACAGTGGTAATCAGATTAAAAAACCCTAACCAAACAAAAAGCCTCCCAAAAGTAAGAGGGAGGAATAAACAATTACCTGTGTAGTCTAAAGTCTCATTTCATGCCAGACACTTTTCCTAGCCACTATAAGTCACTAAGAGATACTTTTATCTAGAGTTTGTAGGGGTAGATCCACATCTGGTCCAGGCAGCTGCAAAGGAGAATGGGAAGAGAATGCAGTCCATTGCTCCCTAGATAATTTGAAGGATGAGCTGGAAGATGGTGCATACTTTCTAGAGCCTCAGTGTCCAAATTCAGAAATTTTCACAACTATGCATTAGGAGTGAAAGCTTTATTGTTATACTACCATTTAATTCACACTTAATTCAACCAGATTAAAGGAAAGTGAAACTAGAGTAATTTTCTCACAAGAGCCAAAATAGATAATACTCATACAAAAAAGACAAAGGTGGAAATGATAGATGTGAGGGACTGAAAATATGCTCTAAGTACTTTAATCTTATACAAAATTCAAATCACAATGTTTCTCTGTCTTTCTCTTACCGAGCTGGTTTGCTCCCTTTTTGTAACTAGGTAGCTGCCAATGTCTCATTCCTTATAAATATCGTATGCCTAACTCTCAACTTTTGGTAGTAATTTCTCCATTTAAGTGACTTCACTGGAGAGAATCTCTGATTGCAGAATGCTAGCTCTCACACTCTCTCTTTTGAGGTATTCTAGGATATATAATTTCTTCTATAAAAACTCTAATTTTCCTCATTAACCATGAGAGATGTTTCCCAGGTTTCTCAGTAAAACAAAATAAAAATAAAAAAATTAAATTCATTATTTTGATGTTAAACAGTTGAAGGTCTCTTTTTGTTAGAACAGAACATTTGATCTCCTTATCAATACTTTTAGCAAGGAATAAAACTCCTTCTTTTGCCTTCCTTTTTGGGGATTTGTTGTCATATTTTCACATGGAATGTTCCTTGCTATGGACTTCATGTCTGTAACTGTGTATCTTAACCAACACAGTTGATACAAAACCCTAAACAGAATACATTTATGTCACTCATCAGCTGGTTCTTGACAGAGATAAGACATGGTGGCAATTCACCCTCATCCCGTCATACTATCCGTTGTTTTGGGTGATTTTATTGCATCATTTTATTTTTACCAAAAATGTCAAACCAAACAAAATTTTAAAGATATGAGAAATAAGGAAAAACATTTAAGATGTGAGAAATTATTTACTTTGGTATGTGTATGAAAAGAAAAACTCTAACAAGGAGGTATAATGAAATATGAAATATCACCCTAAAATATAGATCACCCAACCCTTTTTTAAATGCAACTTTTAATTAAAACAGGTAATTGTTTTAACTTACAGTTTCCTCTTTTCTGTAAGCCTGTCCTTCCTATTTTGTTCTTTTTTCCTTTGCTTTCCTGATTGAGATTGCAACTTGATTTAGGTTCACTTCTGCAAATAACATCACCATAGATGCTGAAAACAAATGTTGGCACAATGCACTCAGACATCCAACAGATGAATATCATGTGGAATTTGCAGCTGGCTCTGGGGAAAACAGGTTTAGATGGAATCTCTTTCCTCTTCTTTAACTCAGAAAGAGCTGAATTTGTTGAGACAGTTTGATATGTCTCTTCATGCCCTCAGCACACAGCTACTGTTACATCAGCACACTTTTTTCCTGAGCGAGGCAGGGTACCAGGAACACCAGAGAGCTCCTGCCCACCAGAGACTGGGATTGTAAGGTGCTTAAGGGGTTTTATGCTCCCTATGCCTCTAGCATTCCTCTGCTTCCCAACAGCTGGTCTGAGGTCTGACCTTTGGCTGGTTCAGAGATGTTTTATCAGGCCTCAACTGGACTTTAGTCAAAGTTTATCTAAATACTGACTTGGAACCTGTGAGGTATAGAAGGAATCAGTCTGTCTTGTGTCTCATTTCCGTTCCTTCCTCTAGCACCGACCTTGCTGATTTCATCACTTCCAATTTCTTAAGAGCATTTCATGCTCATTTTGTGTCCGGAGTTATGGAGCCTTTTCTGTTCATGGGAACAAATCTGCTGGTAGGTTGTATCATTCCTAGCACCTGTCCAAATTTATTAGCCTATATAAAAGATTCATCAGTTTGGAGACACTCAAAGTGTGCAATTTTAGTTCAGTTGATGGGGTGTGAGATACATGTCGCAGAGGACTACCTATGCAAGGTGGCTGTCACCCCCTGCACCTGCAGGAAAGGATTTTCCTGGCGTGGAGGTGCAGTGCCAAGCGATGAAGCTCCGCTGCTCCATCTCGTGGGAGGAACTAAGCACATCATGATGCACTTGTCAGGCAGGTGCAACATTTCTGTTTAACTGCTCTGAGTAAAGGGATAAAATCTCCGTCTGCTGCGAAGGCACAGATTCAAACAAGAGAAACGGGTGACACACACCCGGCAATGTTCTCTGCAGGTGACTTTTCACTCATACAAGTTTTCTTAAGTACCCTTTCACATTCCTCAAGAAATTAAATTCCAGATGTTGTGGGTGTAGGAACAAAACTAGGCTTCTACTGGCCTCAGCTAATACATATTACCTAAGAGTTGCTGCCTTGTAGATCTTTCAGCATCCAGACTCTCTGACACCACAGAATCCTGTGTCCTCCATCCTCACCCACTCTTTTGGAATCTATTAAAACTGCATTTAATGAAACCAATGGCAGTCAGGTGATTTTCATGTCATTAATGGTGGCAGATTCTACCTTTGTTACACTGCTTTCCTCTCATTTGTTTCTAAATCTTCACGTCCCTATGATCACAGGATAAATGCTTTTTCCTTGGAGTGTGAGGTTTTTGTGTGATTGATTGGTAATGACAGATCACTGCCATAGGCACTCCCATGTGATGAGTTTATCAGTGAAAATTCCAGTAAATTCCCTGTTTCACTAGCATGGGTCTACACAGTCCCTCAATGACTGTTCACCTTCACAGAGTCCAGCCAAAGAGAAACATCTCAGAGGGGCAGATTTTCCCATATAATTCTCTTCATTAAAAAGTATAAAATAGTTTTTGGGTTTGGTTATTTTGGTGAGAAAGAAATGCCAGCTAATATAAAATTTAAATGAATAAGTTAAAAATAGTAAAAAAAAATGTTTAAACTTAACATTCTTAGAAAGGCATAAAGTCTTCGTACACACAAGCACACAAACACTTTCCTTTTGACAAAAATCTACTTCCTCTATTGCTTTTTAATATACATCTTCATTAATGTATACATAATATATATATTAATTTATTCAGTTTAATGATAGTTTTAAAGGAAAATTGTTCAGTCTTCAGTATTGTCTTCAATGTGATCAGATGAAACCATAAAATATTAAAAGGAAATTCAGTGTGCTTTTTATAGTTGCCAATCCTTCAGAAGACAATCCTGATTCCAGTAAATATACCATGAAAGCAACTCTTTTCCCTTGAGGACTGAGAGTGTAGGGCCCTCAAAATGTATTATTGAGAAGAGAAATCAGCTGAACAGCCTCTCTTACCTTAGTCTGGGAGGAATTCCATGAAAGCCAAACATGAATATTTTACTGGGGAAGTGAATGCCAGTTTGGTTTGCTGTAACTTATTTATGAGTTAAATTTCCGAAGCTTTTTAAGACACGTGCATGCTTTTTGGGTCACATTCTGCTTTCATTACATCAATAGAGAGAATAATTGCATTGTCTCCAGAGACATCATGACGTATTTAAACAGTCATGAAATAAATAAATAAATATTATTAACAAGCTTGGGTCTAGATCCTCCACTTTGCTTACTCACACAAGCTGAAAGAACATCGTAGCTTCAGGTATTAGATGTCTTAAAGAAATTTAACACATCAGGTCTAATTTTCCCCCAGGTAATCCACTGGGAATAAATGCCTCAGAGAATTGTGTTTGGCCATGATCTGAAACTGTCTTTGTCTTGCCTTCCAACCAAGTGAAAGCAAGGTGCGCTTTCACTAATTAGTTTTAACAAAGTTGGGCCGTGATTGGAATTTTGCATCCAGTCAAAAAATCTGCCCACAGTTCTCTGACTTGTAGGGGGGCATAGGGTGAAATCTATGACAGCCCCATGGCACGCAGAAAGAAACTTCTGGAATTTTTAATTTTAATGCCACTTGCAGTACAAGTAATGGTAAAATTTGAACCCAAGATTGAAGAACACCTGATGAAAAAGAGCCCTAAATCCACCAATCAGATATTTTAGAACAGAAAAATAGAAATAGTGCAATTTTCTTAGTTATTTTGTGGTCCTTGATTTAACAGTGAGTTAGAAGGAGGAGGAATTGTCAGATTCTGAGATGTTAGTGAATGATTTATTAGGTGTCCAAAAGCAAACCTGTGAGCCACAAGATATAAAGAAAACAGGCCTCAAATGGTCGGTCCAGATTTCCTGCTAAAGTAAAGACTGTTATATTCATTAGGGAATCTAACAAAGGAAAACACTACAAGTATCAAAACCACGTCTGATCTTATGCTGCAAAAGCAGGAGTTTAAGAAATTTCAAGATGGGTGATTTGTCAACATTTGTTTTACCTGCATGACATTGTGTAATCTCAGTGTCACACTCTTGAATGATACCTCTGAAGATCAAACTGGCCCCTTCACCTCATGCTGGCTTTCCCATCCATTGCTAATTATGATGTTTGCCTTTGTGGGACTTTTATGTGCTTGGCACCCAAATTCTTTTTCCACTTGTGACCTCAGCTGGTATGGTCCTACTTCAACAAGAAGGCATGAAGCAGGGCTGGTTTTTGTTTCCATGTTTCTGTGCTTTCACCTGCCTGCTAGAGGTTGACAGCATTTTGTCAGAAACACCAGAATTCCCACTAGGTCAGCAGATAAATATTCTGCTCAGGAATATCCTTTACCTACTCTGGGTTGTGAGGTTATTAGCTAATGTCTGCAAAGTGCTCCAAAATCCTTGGATGAAAAGCAGCATGAATGTGAAAAGTGGTGCTAAATGTATATCCAAATTTTGAATGTAGTAGAGAAATGTTTATGTATCCTTGGAGCACTGATGCAGCCATGTACCTATGGCCTTCTGAACATATAGTTAGCTATTCTCCTTTTCCTTTTTTTTTCCCACTAGACCTCAAGTGGTTTGAGATTTCCCTGAGTGTTTCCTACATTTCAGTGTCTGTGACTGCTCCAGTCTTACTTATAGGGTCTTTGCAATAGATTGATCTGGTCTTCTTCTAAGAATTCTGATGTTAAAAAAAAAACTTTAGAATCTAGGCAAATGGTGAGATTATGAGGTCGCACTCTTTTGGATTAATACCCAACCAATACTATGTTTTCTTTCACCACTAAAGAGTTTCCTTAAATTTTTCTTCATTAAAAAAAAAAAAAATTCTAATCCATTTGCTGCCAGTAAAGATTCTGGAGCACACTTCACATCCTTACAATGTTTTTTATCCTCCTCTCAGAACCAGTTCTAGTCAGTAACAGATGTTGTTATGTTTCTTTTGTATCAACTTTGGAAAGTACTCTTGCCTCCTTTGGGATGAAAAGTGTTTTATAAATGTAAGCTTATTGTTATTTCTTTATGAGTATCTTTGACAGTTCACTGCTGTTGCCTATGGAACTTTGCCCTGGTAATAAAGCTGTTAATAACACACTATCAGTCAACCTTAAGAAAGTAATACAGGATTTATTGGGTTAGCATCAATGTTTATCATTCTTGATTCAGTGATATAAATTACTTGTGTAGCATTTCTGATAGAGAAAAAGGCTTGCTGGTGGAAAGATGAACCTCATTCTGCAGAGGCTTTGGTACAAACTTTGAATAGAAATGCAGAATTTTCTTCATTAGATGTGATGCTCAGTGTGGTGTAGGTTAGGGCTCATGCTTGTGAATACAGGAGAGCATTCCTTCAGTAGATAATGCTGGGATGAGGTGGAGAAAAAAAACCTATCTGAACAGTTGTTGTTAATTGCATATGTTAATTGCATATGGTGTTAATTGCACTGAAGCTCACAATCCTTAATTCAAAATTTCCATACTGGTGTTTTGACAGATCCTTAGTGAGCTGAAGAACAGAATATCAGGGCAGAGTATAATAGACCATTTTTTTTGAGCTGTGTAGTCTTTAAAATGGTACTGAAAATTTTACTTCTGTTTTGCTGATCAGATTTTTACTCCTGTTTTGCTGACCAAATAGTGCACGTGTCTGTGTACCCAGACTGCGGCACAGTATCACAGAATCGGAAAGCAGTACGTAACAGAAACAATTGTTGTCAAACTGCACTTTTCTGCCTGCTCAAACTGTGCAAAATCTTTTAAATGTTATTATTGATTTTGTTTAAGCCTTTTCCAATTTTACCTTTCTTCTGCTATCAGACCAAATGTAACAGAGATGGAATATCAGTGTCCTAGATGCTTTAAAAACACGCAGATGAAAGACAGCTGTATAAAAAGATACAAAGAATGTACAGGCTAAAAGAAAAAAAACAGAAGACACAATGAAAGTTCAAGAATGACATGTTTTAATTAGCATGGAAGTCAATTTTAAGAGAGAATTTGAAAAGGGAAAAATTACAGTCTTGTCTGTCTTTATAAGTAACATAAGAAGCAGCATGGGAGGAAGTAAGAAAATGCCTGTCTGAAAATGTAACACATAGATAGGAGAATAAAGTACCACAAGCCAAACTCTGTTGCCAAATTCTTGATACTGAATGAGATCATCTTCTGTCCTTGTTTCAATTATTTATCCATAAATCATACACATAAACTCTTGTTATTTTCCTTCTAAAAAGACAATAATGCAGAAATATTTACATTTGTATTGATGTACAAGTTTTCATTCCACAACGTTTCCTTCTTCTACCAGAAAAGCTTTGTCCTACATTAACTATGGTATAGCTCGGTTGATCTGAGCCTTTTATTCTTGGTCTTTTGAGGAATGTACACCTCAGGGATTCAAGAAAGAAAAATAAACATATATTTACAATACAAATGTAAATAGAAAATGGGACTAAAATGTGAAAAAGTTTGGAAACTGCTGATATGAAGAAATCAAAGTCTTCTTTTGTATAAGTGTAATTAAGAATAGGTTCCAGCTGTGATCTCTGCAGGCTTTAGATTTTCATTGAATTAAAACTTGGTCTACCATGTCCAGCTAAGTGAATATCACTCTACTGGAGTTACAGAAAAGCAGAATAACAGACCAAAGCAACATCAAGAATCCTGTTCTCCCATTTTTTGTTTTTACATTGTTCCACATAATCTCTGTTGCCATGTGCTTGCTATTATTTAATTCAGTTCCTTCAGAACCATCTAACCAACAAAAAGCCCCGGTCTGCCTGCATGTGAATCCTCATCATTATTTAATCATTACTAGATGTCAGCAGAGAAAACTAAATACAAACTTCACTGTGAGAATGTAAGGAGAAATTCTAAAGCAGTATATATTTGTCTTGTGGTCTCTTCTCCAACGTATGTAATTTGCCAATACCTTTGTCACAAACCAATGGAAAGTACTGCTCTTTTTATTTTGTTTTAGAAGCCAAGATGGGTCCCTTTGGTAATAGGTTTCTGACAGACCTATTCTTTACATCATTTTGAATGTAACTGATTGTAAATGATGTCACTTCCTATAATTTATCCCTTTGAAATTCTCTTTTACCTTCATAAACCAATAGATCTAAAATGTCCTAAGACTGATGTAATGGAGAAAAGTTTAAACAAAAGTGTGTAAAACCTGTGATTTCATTTCTGTAAACCAAGTCTGTTTCCAGAAGTATAGCTTTACAATTAAAGCTGTTTAATGTTTCTTGAGAAGAGGTTGTCTGGAAAGATTGCCTTTATGGTTAAAAGATTTTTTGCTAAGTCATTTTAGACTTGAGTGATGGATTGTCACTTGTCATCTAGCATTGTTTAAGAAAAGCTCGAATAAAGAATTATGGCAGCGAATCATGTATTTAAAACTGCAGAGTCCAAGAGAAACAGGAAAAATACTTTAATAAACTTCATCACCTATTTAGCAGGAGTTTTTTTCATGTCTGAAACACAAGAGAGTTTAAAAAAAGGAAAAAAACCCCATGTTAAGTAGAACTGAAAAAGATACTTTTGTTGTGGATTTTTACTGAGATTATCTCTCCTTTTCTATGCCAGAATGAAAAAAAAATGCTCTTTATTGTTTAAATCTACTAGAACTATACAACAAAGTAAGCTTAATATCTCTTTCTGCCTTAACAATAAAGAGATGAAGAGAAAACCACAACTTGATTGTGTTAGAATGAAATGGCAGCTGATATCACTTAAAAAAAATCATTCTTAGTGTTGAAAGATGATTCTGCTAAGAGACTTGCTTGTTCATTTGTACTGAGATCAAGTACAATGAAGTTCTGCAATACATCATATCTCCCCAACCCACTAGAAATTAAAACAAAAAGAATCCTTCTTATCTCATTGGTATTCAGGCCATACAGAATGGTGTCAATTACATAGTAGACTTCAGCTAAAATATCTGCTAACAAATGTAGAATGTAATGGAATTCATAACACAGTAATGTTCCGTCTCTGGGACAAATAGCTGTGGTACAGGGAGGGAAAGAAGCAGTAGAAATCAAGTTTCATATTGACTGATTATAATAGAAACAAGGCACATGGATGCCTTGGAAGCATGGATACTTTCAAGGTATAACAGGCTACATAAGTATGTAGTTTAAACTCCTTTTATTTTGTTTTGTTTTATCTTCTGGTCTTGTACTTCTGTTTTCTCATCCAGTTAGATCAGGGAAATGTTTTGTTGTCACCTGCAGCCAAAAAGACAATTCAGTGTGATAGTTATTGACAGCTGAAAATGGATGGGTGAAGATAATTTGGAGGGGTGCAATCCATCAGCAAGTAAAATAGATAAGATCATTGGTGAGAGAAAAGGTTATTGATATTCACTTATCACAGGAAATATTCCCCATTTGTAGTGTGATGCACTAAATTTGTAGACCCTGGAGAAGTTTAATTCCACAAAAAAATCTTCACAAAATGAATGCACATCTCACTAGGAGGCTTTCTTTTCAGACAAATAGTTGTCTTGGAGATATTTTCAGAAGAAATAGCTATAGAAGGCTTAGCTAGGATGAGGCTAGGGATGGTGAAAGAAGAAAAGAAAAATTGAAGAAAATTAAAAGAACTGAGATAATGAATAAAAATAATTACAAAAATCGTTTTTAAAACTGTAGATATAGAAACACAAGTCAAATTACTTGGTAGGAAGCTATGCTAAAAAGACAGGCAATTAGCAATATGTCTTTTCCCAGTTGAACAATGATTTTGTTATGGAAACTAAATGTGTCCTGCATTATTTCCAGCAATGAGACTGATTTTCATTATATTGCAAGGTAAATAACATTTTCTTTCATTTCTAGAGATTGTAGTGGCCTCCACTGCACTGATATGTCCCGTACTCTACCTCATGGTACCTGAGATCAGTGAGATCTCTTCACCCACCTAATTAATTATAATGACCTTCAGAAGCCACTTGCATGTGACTGGGGTGTTGTGCACTCATAGAACAAGGGAGGGTGCCTTTAAACTGAAAGAGAGTATGTTTAGATTGGATATAAGACAGACATTCTTCCCTCTGAGGGTGGTGAGACACTGGCACAGGTTACCCAAAGAAGCTATGGATGCCCCATCCCTGGAAGTGTTCAGGGCTGGGCTGGAGGGGGCTCTGAGCAGCCTGGGATAGTGGAAGGTGTCCCTGCCCATGGAGGAAGGTTGGAACCAGATGATCATTAGGTTTCCTTCCAATCCAAAGCATTCTATGATTCTATGAAAATGCTACCCTGAAGTTCATGACCAGGAACTGAATGCAAGACACAGTCTTATGTAGCAGAAAATATTTCCCAAATAGCAATCTGACAAAACTAATGGAAAGAGATAGTAAGACAGACCATTACACATTTCTGTTTGGGTTAAAGAATCAAAATCATGAGGAGCGCACACACACGGAGACTCAATCCAACAATCCCCCACCCATAACTTTTGAAGCTGAACAGTAATCATTCATTAAAAAGACAAGATATTTTGGTGTACATTGTTGAAAGACTCTCCTGTAGTCAACCTGCTCATAATTTAATCTTATATTGCCTTTGAGGAAAAAGTACAAGGCAATGCATTTTATCATACATTGATTTTGTCAGATTCATATGTTACTTAAAGACACCATGATTTTCGGATAAGGCAGAATTAAATGAGAAATTGCATAGAAGGGAAGAGATAGTAGGGGAAGAAAAGTAAATACAGAAATGGAAATCAGAAGCATATTGCATGTTTTCATCAGATTTTATGAACAATATTTGAGTACCTGATCTGCATATGTAATAACTGGAGAGATACATGCTCCTAACTTAGGTACTTAGAATTATCTTTGAAACCCTGATGCAGCCTCGGTGTTGAAACTGGACCCTCTTCACTAAACTGAAGTTGGAAAGTACAAAATGCATTGATGATTTGAGAATGTAAACCTTAATATAATAGAAGTTCTCTGTTCAAATTGCAGTTTTCTGAAAACGTTTTTAAATTTCCTGTTTTTCAGGTTAGGATCAGTGGTAGGTAGAACATAATAAAAATCTAAGATGCAAAAAGACCATAAATAAGAAGTAAAAAGAGCTAAAAATTTAATCTTAGTGCTTCTTTCCCTTTCCTTTATTTCCTTTGCACTTGAGTAGCGAAGGTTTGATAACAGCACATCATAAGAAAATTCCTTCTGATCTCCAATGTAATCATATCAGTTTATCATTCTGTCTACTGAGAGAAGTAGAATTTGAAATGGCAAACGTGCATACCAGGTAAGAACGCTGGGTTAATGAGTTAGCTTGTCTCTTGTGACTGCTTTTACAAACAGAAGCAACAGTGAAAGAGGTGGATCAAGTGGAAGGATGGAAAACAGCCTAACACAATAAAAATGAATGGGTGGAAATACCTGCCGGGTAAAGAAAAGCAAAATATAAAAACAGGTTAAACTTTAATGATTTTATCAATATGTTTAAAAAAACCAAACCATACTATCAGCAGGTCTGAATGACTCAATTCGTCCCTTATGTTTTATAGCTTCTTAACCATACATTCCTTAGTCATGTTTTTGCTTTCTAGTGTAGTGTGCATGCCTTCACACCAACAATGCAAAGTATGTTTTCACTTTATCATTGGAAATATAAGCTATTAGAAAACCTATTGGACTGAAATTTAAGAAATAGACTGGTAATTTCTGTGTCATTATGCTTTTCAAAAACCTTTAAATGATAAGACCCTTGGAGATATTTCATTTGTAATCAAGGATATTTTTCCCCTACCTGGAATAAGTTCTTTTGGCAGAATCATCTACTGAGCTAAGCTGAGTACTACTAAACTGCTTAACAACTACTTTCTTTCATATGACAGGTTGGATGAGACACTCTGAAGCTGAAATCCATTTTTCTCATTAAAGACTGTATTACTGTCTTAAAAGCAGTTAACTGCACCACATTTGATGCTTGTTACCACTTATCTGCATAAAGCCCAGCAAAAGCAAACTACTTCTCAAGAAGAAATCAAATTTTATATACCAGATTAATTCCCATGACATTCAGTGAGGTGTCCTGTGAACTTTAGAAGAAATTTCACTAAAATAGTTTAAGCAAATTGCAAATGAGCTCCCACATCTGGCTTGAACTCATCTATCATTCATTGTAACACGAATAAATGAAGACATTCATCACAAAGCACGCAACAGAAATTGTGTTCTCCTATTGATATAATTAAATACTCATAGAGGGCTAAATGCATAATAGCTTCCAGACCTTTTATTTCATGCCAGAATTCAATGGCTCCATACTCATATGTTCCTAGTCAGAATCATTGTGAACCCTCTCCAGTTTCTAAACATTTATTGCTAGTGCAGTAATAATAAACATCTTGCATTTATAAAATGTAATGTTGCCTAGAATTTTTCATTTTTCAAGAATGTAGATCACACTGTCTAATGGCTCTCATATGTCCAGCATGCCCATGAACAATTTGTCTTCTCAGTGGAGTGTTAATCTGACACCTCAAGGACAGAGCCGGTTTCAAGAAGACTCCGAGAAAAGCTGGAATATTTCACGTGTTGCAATAACTACTGAAAATCCAAGTATACTTACTCTGGGATTACCCAAAGCTCTAGATTATATTACTTATGCTTTTCAGTGTTTTATTCAAATGGGAATTATTAAAGATGCCAGGAGATTTACTTTTTTTCTTTGGGTATATGCCAAAAATAATTAAAAGAGTTTTGTAGTAAGAAGGGCATTTATTGTGCAGTCCTGAACTGGATTTAGGGAAGGGCATGCAATAAGTTTGCTGGATTTCTAAAATACTTAGATACACAAACAAGTGATGCACCCAATTCAAACCTATGAACACAGGATATCTTCTGTGTAATGATGAAAACCAAGACGTGTTCTATCATCCATGTCTTCCTTTTATAAAAGGGCAAAGGATGGACTGGTGTTCCCATCTCACTTCTCATGTCCTTCATGAAATGTGTTCCACTCATGCAATAATTATATTGACCTGACCAAGGATCTGTTTAGTTCTATGGAGAGTTGTCTTCTCTCCTTAATGAGCTTTGAATCAAATGCTCCTATGCTTTTAAAGCTACTGTTTAATCCATAATAACACTTAGCTGAAGAATTGGACATGCTTTATATTCTAGTTAGAACACAATAGAAATGAAATTGAAATGCAATGAAAATTAAACTCAATTGACCAGGGAAAATATTCCATCCTTCTCAAGTGACATAATTACCTTAATTGAAGAATGATTTCTCTAGACTTGTTTGCATGTGGTCCAATTATATATGTGAATGTTTGCATAAAATAGGGCCCAAAATAGCCGGCAAACAAATCAGCTCATGGGCCAAGGAACTGAATCACTCAGTTTACACTGTTTCCTGCCAGCAATAGAGTATTTTGTATCAGAAAATTGGTGACCACATCCTAGAATTTTATCATGGTTGCATTAGCCACTGGCTGTGATGTGGTCTTGTTCAAACTCAGATGTCCACAAAACTCATTTACAGTGAAGATCACAGTTTATTGTTGGATATCTTGTTTGGGATGAGATTAATCATTGTCTCAACATTCCTTCTTCTCCTTGTGGACTGTGAAGAAAGCCTGAAGTGCAAGTTCAGGGGTGGATATTTACCTGGAGCTACATGACCCTTTCTTCACTTCCCCTCAATGATAGTAGCAGTAGGTGGTGAAAGTACGGACAAATCTAAAGGGTGGTCAATTTGATAGTCATGCAGAGATTTCTTCTGCTTTGAAAACAGAAAATGCATTTTTTGGCATGGGGAAATTTCTACCCTGCTGATGAAAATTGTATGTTAGTTCTGATCACATAAGCCTTTCAAGGAGAATGTTATATTTCCAGCTTTATCCATAACTTTATAATTAATTTGAGTTATATTTTCTAGATTTCACTGCCACAGAAACACTGCTGACATTGCAGGAAATAGCTGCGGAGGTTTCATTTTTATGAACAGCTCACTTTGTTTCAAGGGGAAGGGCACAAGTAGTATTTTATATATTGAGCTCTGCTCATGCAGAAGGCAAAGGAAGCTTTCTTCACATTCCCCAGACCATGCAGTACTTTATCAAAGGAATTTCAGTGTGAAATTTCTAAAATCTATAGGTCAATGAGACACAGACATTTAGAAACTGAAGTCCTTGTTGAATATTAAAGATGTCATGTGACAGATCATCTAGTTGTTGTTTAAAGTGTTAATCAAAATCATTTCTCACTAGCTGCTCTATGAAAGAGCTAGAAAATAATTTAGATCTCAAATTCTAGCTCCAGGACTTCAATGACAAAAATATGTTCCTTAATAACTGGTAAATTTGTATTCTTAAATTGTTTCAAAACATTTTGAATGTTTTCTGTCTTGGATTTCTCATTTCATTTCATCATCTCATTCTTGCCAAGAATTCCATTGTCTGGCTGGGAAAAAAAAAGTTTATGTGAAGCTCATATTTTGTTGTTAAAAAAGTGGTTTATCTAAAAATTCCATTCATATATGGTCTTTTCCCCAGACTCTACAGAATCCAGAAATTTCCACTTAGTTTGACTTTGAGATTGTAATTCATATATCTCCAATTAAGGTTTATAGACTTTAATCTGACTGCTACAATGCAATAATTTCTTTCAATAAAATGACAAAAATTGTAACCAAGTGAATTGTCACAACACTCTGCAGTGATGTTTTTAATCCCGTTTATTCTACTTTTATCTACTTACAGTTTTATTTATTTGTTTCTCTTCTTATTTTTCTCTGCATTTATCTTTTGTCTTCTTTTTTTTTTTTTTATTTTAGTAGAGCTTTTAGTATCAAATCATACTTGAAACGAACAAAGACCATACACATCTTAGACTGAAACTGCTTAGGTGTTGCATAAATGTACCCACAGGAATTGCAGCACTTGGAAAGATTTCAAATATGAATTCTAAATCACGCTCTCATACAATTTATATTCATGTGATGCTTGGAATATCTTTTACTTGCCATGATCCAACACTACTGGCAAGCAATATTTTGGGTGCTCTCAGATCTCAGAGGAGGAATGTATAGAGGATGAGAGTGTACAAAGAATACAGATTTTTTTCTTTGAAGTAGGTAGAATCTGAGTGATTGTCACTGTCTTAAAACAACTCTATATGAGGTTAGTTATTCAAATAGTTTAGATCCAAGGTGTGGCTGAAGGGTGATCTGTAGTGATCTGTCCCCAGAAAGAGCACTTGGTCACAGGGACCAGCTACAGCAACCTGGGGTGACTGCAGTGTAGATGACCTCGAACAAAAACATTTTTTTCCTTAATTCAGCATTTGGGGTGTAGCACTTGCATGAAATCTTCAATAGCTTTTTTTATCACCTGCGAAAACCCTTTCTGTAAGCCATGATCATCCTCCTATGCCAGCTAAAATACCCTCAGGCCGTTTGTCTGTGTTTTATACACCAGTCATTTCTGCATCATTCTAGAGAAGCCTCGACCAACTGCTGCACTGCAAAATTGGCAGTCAGTGATGTGCAATGTTCAGCAGACACATTGCTCCTTATGTTCACTTGCTTTCCTGATTTAGTGTAGTATTTGCTGGTATTACAAGTGTTTTACACAGATGTCACTTCAGATTCCCCTTTTTGAAGAGGAAAAAAGAAGGATTTGCCTAAGTTTCTGCAAAAAAAAAAATAGAAGGCTTTCTAAAAATGAAAATTTAAAGTCTGGTAATCTCTCTGGTAATTCTCCTCTTTCTGATTCATTGCTTTATACACTAGAAGCATGAAGCTTTGAATTTTTTAAGCCAGTTGCCACAATGTCATTTCTAGTAAAGGTGTGACATGACAGCCTTTAACATTAAAGGCAGGAATTTAGGGTTTTTTGCTGGCATACAAATTCTGAAGTTAAAGCATTTACAAGAAGAGCAAATTTATAAAGTCAATACGAACCTTAAACCATAATACACTAAACTGATCTGTGCTACTGTAGTCATATCACTTCAGTTCTTTGGAAGGTGCAATTTTAACCATGACCAAATGAATATTAAGATATTCAACTTCTCATCACTAAAAAAGTGGGATTTTTTTGTTAGTGGAGAATCAAGAAAAAAGTATATTGACATTTTTTTTTAATAAAAATTTTAAAATAAAGTGAAATATTCAAAAGCTATTTTTATAAATAAAATGTGAAATGAAATTATATATTTGAAAAAGTTACCTTTAGTATAATGGGCTATCTGGTTTTTCTACAATTGTGACATTCTTGAGATAACATCAATCCATCACTAAAAATGTAGTGATTAATATAACATGTAAATATTCTCTACCATTTTAATTTGTTTTTATTATAATGTTGAATAAAGAACATTCTAATAAAGTCAAATGAATATTTTGAATTTGTTTTCTTTTTCTGTGTTTTAAATTCTAGGAACATGAGTTCTTTCCTTAAGTGTCTGTTGATATTGGGAGTTGCATTCACTGAAAATATTTACAGTGAGATTATGAACTGCAATTTTAAATTATTATTTATTAAGTCTCAATGGCTCCTTAATCAATGGACAGAAATAGTACCCTTGAGGAGGAAATTTGTGTAACTTACATTGCATTTTTATTCCCCAATGAAATGATTCAGGTCCTTGAAGAACCTATTTCTCTCTGTTGGCTGTAAATTCTGCATGCATTTACAAGTACATGGTTACATGGTACAGACCTATTCTAGGCTGTAGAATGCTGTCTGATTTTCTATGAATGACATTTTGTAGTACATATACTTTTTTTTCTTTAAGTTAATAATACTGGGTTTAATTTTAAAACAAAATCCTAATTTTGGTATTTATTATTATAAGTTATTTAAAACTAGTTGAAGAAAAAAAAAATTACTTCCACCATTTCTCCCTTTCCTAAAACGTTTCTAAAGACCATTCCCTAAGTAGTGACAGAAGAATTACTCCTACAGTGCTTATTCTGCCAGTATAAGTGCACTTTTTTTTTTTTTTTACAATATCTGTTTTTCTATATGTTTGCTTGCAACTAGTTGACATTAACATTACAAAGGTATTTGAAATTCCACAGTTCCAGAAGTAATAATAATAAACAATTTGTAAAGGTTCACAACAATCATGGTATTTCAGGTTTTATTGAAATGTCTACCTGATAAAACTAAAATTTTTATTATTCAAACCACACACAAGAAATAATTCAGGAATTAATTTAGCTGCACGTGGCCATGCTGCATCATAATATACTACATACAGGTTTAAAGATGTTTGGATGAGATATATTGATAGTTTCTAAAGCTAAACAGTTATGAAACCTCTACAGAAATGCAGATCATTACCTAAACTTTTGAATAATGATTTGCACTTGCACTGCACATATATGGTTTCATTTTAAAAGCTCTTTGAAATCTTCTAATTTCTGAAACACTAATTCAGGCATTTGCTCTGCATTGAACAACTTACAAACCCCAGGAGTTCCAAACTCTCTTCACTCTTAAGGCTACTGTATTTCATTTAGCCTCATTATTTTCAATTACATGGCATAAAAGGGATTTCCAGCATGACACGTGGGAAGAAATGGACACAACTCCCATAACTTTGAGTATATAAAGAGCATATAAGTGCTATTTGCCTGATGTTACACTGCAGAGACTGATGGTGGTGGGATATCTTGTATCTGAATGGTTAGCAAACTTCAAAATTATATTCCATTTCCCATCTGTTTCTGTTTAAATTTGCAGATGTATTAGCACAACTCCAAAGTGTGCCTTGTTATTTTGACCCATTGCACTGTAATTTACATGAATAGGGAACAGAAAGGAGCTTCAATCAATAACTGGAATCAAAATAACCATGAAAATCTGGATCCAGATGCTCTTCACTGTATTGCTATAGAATAAAGTTCTCCATGTACAATTAGTCTCCAGTTTTAAATATTTGTCTCTTTAGATCCATTTTGTACTATCCTTTAGGCAACTATACCTGTGAGACATCAGGAATTACTCTGAAAATCCACCTTTTCACAGGGTCTGTATGCAACTCTTTTAATGATGTTTGTGCTAGATTGGACCCAAGTTTGTACAGGTATGAGTTTGTAGTAAAAATAAGTAAAGCTTGTTAATAATTCACACCATGTGGACTGAGGAAAAGTTCCCTAAAAAAATAAAGCACTCTTGTCTCAGTTTCATAATATGAACAGGGATAAAAGCAGTAGCAAAATAAGCAAATATGTTTCTAATTGTGACCTTTAGCAATAAGAAAAAAGCGGATGAGGTAAACCACTAATGAAACCAGTAGATTTTGGAACAATGAGTAGTTTCTATATTAGCTTTCCGTATGTGTTGATTCAATTAGGGGTTCATCAAGCCTTTCTTCTGAATTGTCATTTGGCTTTTTCCATGGTCAAGTAACCTCAGATTGCTGTAGATTCATACAAACTTCACAGGTAAAACTATATATTAAGGTTGGAATTAAATCAACCTCTCCTGTATCTTTATGTCACTCCAAAATATCTCAGGGGTTTGTAAATATTTGGATCTTCATTTTCCATAAGAAAATGCCTCAGGCAACTGTCTTCAGCTTACTGAGACAGCTCAGGTGTGAGGATGAATTTTTCCATAACCTGTCTACTGAGTCAGGATCTAGATTCTGCATGTCTTTAGAAAAGCATGGATTTACAGACTCTGTAACATTAAAGCTACTGAGTATTGTATTGCTGAGACACTTGAAAAAGAAAGGAGGCAAAAAAAGCAAAAACCCCCAGCCCTGTAGTGTGTCTATACAATGTATACATATACATGTAAGTATATGAGCATATACATGTATACACACACATGCACGCCTATAAATGTGTGCATATAAATCCTTACACTCTTCAAAGAGGAGAATGAAATAGCTTTTAACATAACACTTTCATTGCTGTCAAGCAGGAAAGTTGCCTGAGCTTTCATGAAGGATGATTCGGCATTGACTCTCTCCTGGCAAACCCTTTTGTGTTAGCAAGTCAGCATTTCCTAAAGAAATGTTTTCAGAAGGTTTCCAACTCGAACACCAAACTGTGTTATATGCACAACTACCAATTTCAGCAGGAGTTCGAAGTGTCCATCTATACACCTCAGAATGAAGAAATAAAAGTGCTGGAATTTTGTAATTTACTTTTGTTGCACATGTAGCCCTCCTGCCAGGTGTTAGTGGTAGTAACCAGGACTGGGTTCAATAACATATCTAGGGGACTCCCTCTAAAATAAATATAAATGGTGGCTTGGTCCCCCACCTAAAACACCAACATTTAGGAATTTAAGAATTTAACCTTTTACAGGTGTTCCTTCTCCCATTGCAAGTATGCAGGAGTTCTGAGAATATGAAACCACAAAAAAACCCCCTTTTTATTTGCAAAAATAAAATAAGTATGCAGTTTTAAAAAGTAAGGAAAATCCACATAGCAGGCTGGGGGTATGACCAGCTTCCCAGTTCCATCTGCTACTCACACAGCTCTTTATGGTGTAACGCTCTTTCTAATGGCAAAATAACCAAACATCACCTGGGACCTCAGGTGAGGTTACTCTACAACACTTTGTCCTTATGAAAGATCTGCACCACACTTGCAACAGTACCATTTGGGTTTTTGTTTATTTGTTTGATAATTAGTTTTAATTTTCTTTGGTTTGGTTTGGGGTTTTTGCTGTTTTTGTTTGTCTGGTTGGCTGGTTTGTTCATTTGTTGGGGGGTTTTTATTTGTTGGGTTTTTTTTTTTATTTGGTTGGTTGGTTGGTTGGGGTTTTTTGGGGGGGTTTTTTGTTTTGTTTTGTTTTGCTTTTTTTTTTTGTTTGGGGTTTTTGATTTGTTTTGTTTTGGGTTTTTGTTTTGTTTTGGTTTTGTTTTGGCTTTGTTTGTTTTGTTTTGTTTTGTCTTGTTTTAAATACAAAAGCAGCACATGGACCTGCTGGAGCAAGTCCAGAGGAGGCCATGAAGATGATCAGAGGACTGCAGCACCTCTACTATGAAGGCAGGCTGAGGGAACTAGATGATCTTTAAGTTCTCTTCCATCCCAAACTATTCTATGATTCCACATCAAATATAACATTTAGGGTGTCACTTTTTGGTCCTAGATGCTGCTGGTAGTCTGCTCCTGTAAATTCATATCTTATAATATTGACCATTGAGGAACCTCTGCACCACTGCCTGAATTTCCTGCTAAAAAAAATCTTACATAAAGAAATTGATAATGACCAGCAGTTACAACAGGAGAAATACTTGTTTCTCTATAAGAATGGAGGACTTGTTAAGCAATAAAATAGTGTTCTATTTTAGAGAATGCAGGTTAGCAGAATTTTCTTGCATGTTCTGCTGAGGTATTTTAAAATTTCTGTTAGGTTTTTTCAAATCTTCATTAATTTTCTGAAAAATGGACAGTGACAATATTAAATCTATTATTGTATGTTACAGTGGAAAAATTAAATGGAAAGAGCAGTAAAAAATTTGAGAAATAGAAAGCAGATATTTTGAGAAATTAAAAATGTCGGTCAAGAAATTATAAAATAAAGTTCAATTAGACATGAATTCTAATGCACAAAGGGAAAATTAATCCGACACCCCAATCACTTGAAAAGAAATAATAATGAAATAGCACATTTCAAAGGTGTTTGAATCAGATAGGAATCCATAGCACAGCATGATGGCTTAGGCGGATGTGATATTGGCTTGTCTGGGAGCATCCCATTGTGTCTCCTTCAATATAAGTGATCACTCTGCAGCACAGGGACTATTCAAAAGGATGCAGACAAATTGGAAAGGACTTCACAGATATGAAAGAAAATATATGAAGCCAGATGTTGATTAAGAAGTGTTGTGCTTTTGTTGGCTCACTTTAGAAATTAAATCCATACACACACAGCATAAATACATAAACACAGGGGGGAAAGAATTCTTGTTTGCTGAAATACAGGAAAGTACAGTTGAAAGTGCATTAGAAGTGAGTTAAAGATAAGAAGAACAGCAGGGAATGTCTCTCAAACTAGAAAAGTCTCGTGGGTGAGATGAAAGGATCTTTTTCACCTGAAGTATTTAGAACATGCTTGCATAGAGGGAGGTAGTCTCACACCCCTGTGGTTTCATGAAGGAGAGGGTTTGGGAATTTTGGACCAAAACTCTAGTCAATATAAGAATGCTGTTATTGGATATGGGCATCATTTAGGGAACTGGGTATTGTTCCCAGGCAGACTTGGAATGACTTTTCTTCAAGCTGAAATTCTCTCACACTTGTTTACCCATTCTTGAATTAGCTGTCAGTGTGAAAACAGCAGATCCATTAATTATAATCATTTTATCAGCTAATGGGAGTGACTGGGTTGCCATGTGAACCCTGATGGACATATAATGCTGGCACAGAAGTCCACAGTGCTATCAGTTGTTATTGTTAGAGCTACAGGCAACTGGATGGGCTGTGGCTCTGGCCCTGGCCTGAAGTGATGTTAACTGAACAAAGCATGGAAAACTGCTGTCATGGACATGACATGAGAAGTTACTGGACATAGCAGAGAGTAAAGTAAGAGTCTCACAAAATCAGGAAACAGTAGCAGAGGAAGGGCTGGCTTTCATAGGTGGTTCAAGGGGCATTCTGTGAGGAGCGACCAAACTTCTGAGATACTTGAATTATGGCTGGACTGGGTACTAATTCAGTCTCTGGGGAGTAGTCTGGTGTTTGATTGCCCCAGCCTTATCAGTGAAATGAATCAAATCTCTTCTTATGACTATATCACATGAGTTGAATTTGCTTCCATGGTCAGAGAGCCTGAGGTACAGAGGGGAACCTTCCTAAATTGTTGTCACCAGAATGGTGCCCACTGCAGCCTCAACAGCACTGAGAGCTATTCGCTGCTCTCTAACACCTATCAGTATAGGAGATAGCTAAATGAAAGCTATGTGTCTTCTGATTGCAAAATAAATACGCCCTAAACGTGAGTTGGCAGTCACAATGTGGAAGACTGAATCCACCCTCAATTTCAAAACATCCTTGAGGGTTTAGAACTTGTTCTGATTTTCATATAAGAAACATTTATAAGTGTGTTGTCTACAAAATAGTGACAGCGAGTGCTATAGCAGTAAGAGTTAGAACAACAACAGCAACAGAAATAACAATAAAAATACTATAAAATATAAAAATAACAATAAAAATACTGGTGGCATCAGCCACCAGTAACTGCATAAATATAAAGAAGAATATTCAAGGGAACAGTAGCTCAGAGGCAAGAATTAAAAGGGTTAAATCACTGGGACAGCAGAGAGCCTCATTTGATCATGCTTGTCTTTCACCACTGTCCATCAACAATTTAATCTGTAAGGCTAAGCTCCATACACACATTTGCACCTCACTCAGCTATTAGGCTTCTCTGGGAAGTCTGGTTAAGCACAGTATGGCTGTCAGAGAAGTTTTTATATGACTGACTGACATTTATACCTAGCATGTTCCACATGTCCCCATGTTCTTTATAAAGAACACTGTTTAGTGCCAGTAATGTTACATCTTGGTGGGTGAAAATGATACAGCCATGGTGAAGAGGAGAAATAGATTAAACCACAAATTTGGAAACGAAATCCTATTTTTCTGGAGAGAATGATTTTGTCCTGGATTATCTTGGGGAGAATTAAATGTCCTGGTTTTTATTTCTTTTTTTTTTTCCTTTAAATAGAATAAAAAATGTGCTGAGTTCTTTAACTTCCATCTGAAACCACATCAGAGCTGAGCAGAAGCAACCTTGTTTCTGTCAAAATTTGATCTTAAGCAATCAGGGGAGATATCTGGATTACTGATCAGAGCTACTCCATTGCTCAGCATAATACGCTTCTCTGTCTTCCATTTTGTAGTTCTTGGCCTTCATCCAACTTCAAAGTAAACCATCCTGAAACGATTTTTTTCTCTTGTTCTTTTTCTTTTTCTTTTTAAAGAAAATACAAACTGTATGAATTTACAGCAAGAATCATGGCATTATTTTAGAATTACCTCCACTTTCCTGGGTCTTCATTCTAAAAGAAATGCCAATAACAGGTCTAATGCAAACCCCTTGATATCTGTGGGGATCTTTCCTCTGAGTGCATTAAGCCTTAAATCAATCCCATTGGAGAAATGTGCATGCCTTTGCTTTACACATTTGTGCCTAGTCACAGATTCCTAAATGCTGCCTTTGCTTTTGAAAATATCTAAAAATGCTGGTTTGGGAGGTGGAGGCTTGTCTGGATGCCATTCTGTTACAGGCAAAGCCAGGAAAATCCTGAATGAGCTCCAGGAAGAGCGAAATTTGCCAAGACGCTAGCTGAAGCAGGAGGTTCCAATTTGTTTGGACACTAAGTAATATGTGCATGAGAGCTTCTGAGGGAGCAGCAAAAAGGGAAGAGAGCACAGGGTGCCCTAGGATGAGCGAATACAATGTTTGGTCTGATCTCTTTGAACATTTTGGCTCCTTTAAACTATAAAACAGATCCTTTGTTATGTTGATGGCAGTACAGCCATTGAGGTGGTGGAATGTGTTGTGTATCTTCACAACCTGTTTGCAAGAAGACAGGTGCATTGAAACCCCAAAACAAGAAACCAGCCTGGAGCTGATACTTGGATAGTCCAGAGATGGATAATTACAGCTTAATTCTAAGGGTGAATTTTGCTTGAAGCAGGTTTAGAGACTGTGGAACAATATGGGTTCAGTGCTCTGGGCAGGTAGGGCAGGAACATTGAAGGGACAAGGAATATATTGACTTCTGAGGCTTTCTCATCTAAAAATACTTTTCTTCTATAGTCAGAGCAAAGCACTAAGCTTCTCAGAGGATTATTAATTCCTTATAAAATAGGTATTCCGGATGTGCAAGGAGCATCACTTTACAGCCCATCACTTTTCTCCCCTCTGTGGAGGAAAGTTTGACATCTTGCTTAGATTTAGCAGATGAGTTTGAAATAATGCTAGCCTTCAAGACAAGCTCTATTTGAATGAAATTAGGTATAATTAGCTGTCTGTTTTCTCCCTGGTATTTTCTTATTTCCCTGGGATCATCCTCTCTGTTCAAATGTATGTAGGTATTAGAAGTATTTCAATGAAAGATAAGGGTAATACATTCCCTGGAAAGTCATATTTGATTTTTTGGGACCCTTTGAAAACTAAGCTTCTTCTGTGAAGAGCTTTAAAAGAAAGACGTGTGGCTAAATGTGTCTGGTGAGTCCTATTTTCCATGGATGTACTGCTTTTGTGGAGTAGTAGAATACAAAGGGATAAGGAGGGTGAGTAAACCATTTTGGCTTTACAAAAGGATGTAACTCTGTGAACGGACACTGATTTGAACTGTATGACCAAACTCAATGTCTACAAGTGTGAAGTAATGAAAAAGAGGATATTTCCCTCTTGGCTACACATGTATTGCCACAAGGGAGTCTGAACTAGCTCTTATGTCACTCAGAAAAAAAGTGTGAAGATATTTGGATCTTGCTGAGATGCAAGAGGAGAAGAAAAAGGAGATGGAATAGAACAAACTTTCAGGAAAGAGCACAGAGGGGCATAAGAGGTTGTCAAGACTCTGATGTTCCTGAGCTTGAAATATCACATCTTCTGCTGCAAAGAAAGTGTCAATTAAATTAAGAAAAGTATAAGAAAAAACAGCAAGGGTGAGCAAAGATAGCAAAAGACAAACATAAGTAAATCAATATAGCAATGGCACCGCTATTGGTGTGGAAAAGATACATACTATTCTGAAATGGTAAACCTGAATTTAGTCAGACGAATACTGGCATGAAGCACCCTTGAAGCCTTAGAGTAGAACTCATGTGAAAAAGCTGCAGAGACGAAAAAGAAAACTTGCTGAAAGATACAATGATTTCATTTTTGTGTGAACCAGCCTTATTTCTGTTTTAAATGTTCTGTGTTTTGACAAGTGATTTTTATCAAGCTTACATTAAGCTTTAATTTTTCATTTAAAAAAAAAGGAAAAATAGGAAAAAAATTTAGAAAAAAAAGAAAAGTGAGAAAAAGTAAGAAAAAAGCTGCACACTTTCCTCAAGAAAAAAAAAAGTAACTGAAGTATATTAACTGTACCAAATATGGGCCTAAGAAAAAGAAATAAATGCAGCAAAAGTTTTGAGTGCACAAACAACTGATTCTCTTCTACAGTTACTTCTTTCCTTCACAGAAGGTAGTGGGCTCAGAAAAATCTGAGAACTACCTTCTTACATTACCTACCCCCTTGACTGAACTTCTAATCACCAAAACCTCAATCAAGACTAAATTGTGTAATATATACATAAAGTACAGTAGCTGTGTTGACCACTAGGGAATCTGTCATTCCTGAGGCAGGATTCACAGTGGAGCAGGCTGGCTATGAGGAAGAAATTTTGTGGAATATTGGGGGAAAAAACGATGGATAAGGAAAGTTGTAAATAGAAATTAAGCAACAACAAAAAAATCTTAAAAGTGTTTTAAGCATCCTAACACTGATTTTCAAGCCTAGTCTTATTATTTTAGTTCTTTCACACACAATGCTTAAAGCTTCATTGTTGTACATAGCAATTAGTGTTCACTGAACATCAAAATTATTTTTTACTCTTATTTTTCCTTCCCATTTCAGGTAATTTGTGTCTGAGTCCTTATGTTTTTATTGAAAATAATTCGTATTAGACATTTCAGCTCCTGGCCTGTCTCTCTGTATATATTTTTCTTCAAATAGCCACCTAACTTGAATTTAGTCTTGACCTCTTTGTGTGATTCTAGTATTTCATTTATCTAGACACAATGAATCTTTCACTAAAAGGAATCGAGCCTGCAGAAATAAATATATGATGTTATGAACTCCAGATAGAGTACACACACAATCTAGTTTGCAACAAATTTTCATTTTCAGGAGGGTTAAAAGCAGAGATTCAAGATTTTTATGTGTTTTGGCATATTCACTGATTTTTCCCAAAGGAAGTGATCTAGCTGAGATATTTTGTGTCCTGTGTCTTAATTTTGAAGACTTTAAGACAACTTATATTAGTCTAAATATGGAAAGTAATAGCTGCAGAGAAGTCAAATGTTACGGCTGATCTCCTGAGGTTCTTTCAGCTCCAAAGATAGAGGTTGCAGCGCTAGATTAAAGAGAAAATGGGAAAATAATTTGGAAGATAGAGGAAGAGAGAGCAAGAGATCGGTGAGTAAGAAATTGAAGATTTTAAGCTTCAGTTTTAAAGGAAATATGGGACCTTAAAACAGAGACAAAATTATGCGTGGGACGTAAGGAAGGGGAGAAGGGGTAAGGGAATACATGAGTAGGAAATGGAATTTGCATTTAAAACCTGAATGATGTCATATAATGATAACAATGTAAGAGATCTTAAAAATTAGTGTAGTTCAGAAATCACTCAGTTAGAAATATAAGCAAAAGGCTGATGCGGGGATCCAGCCCACGAAGCTGTGATGAGATCTGGGCAGAGATGAGACAAATCTGAGCCCATTCAGTCAAACCACCAATTCCTCTTGGAGCCTGAGGTGAACTTGGAATAAATTCCAAACCTCACATTTTTCATTTTGGTTCCAAAATAAGAATTGGCAACTCTCAACAGGAAAGGATTTATTTTCTTCGCTACCCCCAACCAGGTAGAAGTCAAAATGTGAGGGCAGAGTGGGGGATGTTGAAGGAGAGTTGGTCAGCAGAAAAACAGAAAACAATTTGGTGGAAACTGCAAGTAGAAAGGGTCAAAATGAGAAACCTCTATGGGAACCCAGGCAGTAACACACCACTAAATTATGAATGGAGAGAGAGAGGCAAATGTTATGTTAAAGAAACTGAACTTCCTGTGCTTTCAAGTTGTGGTCATAGCAAAATCTGGACTTACTAAATAGGTTGCATTTGCCTTGTAGGGTTCCACGACATAAATTAAATGACACATGTAACATGCCACTCTGCAATGTGAAATTATCGTAGAATGAGAATTTGAACAATGAGAAACAGCTTCCGCTTCCACTTGAAATTTCCTGTGCAAAAAGGCCTCAAGATTTGTTTCTTTTTATAACAGTTACATGTAAATAGACCAAAGAGTCTTAATCAAAGTTTCTTGTTCCATAAACTTCAGCAGCTTCACATACACAAAGTTTTTAAGTAGGGTTAAGGAAGAATTATACATTATGATTTTATTTACAGAAATACCAATATTATTACTTAAAGGACCAAAAGAGTTTTCCCCTGATAACATCAAAGAAGTGGATCTTCAAAGAGATGGAGAATTTCTATATGTATTAAAACTGAGAAAATCCCAATTCTTAGCTAGCAGAGCTATGCTAATTTAAGATAGTGAGGAACTGGCCATTAATTTCTCTATCCCTTTTCAGTTTCCTCTCTTGTAAGAATTACAGAAAGTACATTACTTTTGAAAAATACATAAACTCCTACTGAAGTATGCATTTTGTGACATTTAACTAAGCTTGTGGAAGTCCCACCTTGTAATATAATAATAAAAACTACTGCTTGTCCTGCATTTGCCATCCATAAATCTCTAACCACCTTCCTGGAGGACAGTATCATTGCCTTTTGACAGATGGTGAGACTAAGGAGTAATAAAATAAAGTAAGTTACCCAAGATCACCCCAAAAGAACACCAGCTCCCACTGCTTGCCTGGTTCAGAAGTCATATCAGAAAAAAATACAGAGGCAAGGCTGTGGGGGTGGTCTGAAGATTTTCTGTCTGCAGAATTATTTCTGCAAAATTTGTGGTGGAGATTGAGAGAGTGGTATGTGTAAGTTTGGACTGAGAGAAAAGGCTCTGCTCCTCTATGCAGACTAGACCCATCCTATTAGTCTGGATTTCAGCCACTTTCACAGAAAAGAAATATGTTTAACAGGGGCTACTGACGGAGGAGGAGCAGGAGGATTAGATGCATGAATCCTAAACCATACTAACATGCTTTGTATATGTTTGGCCTCTGAAAGCTGAGCTTTTGGTTTCTTGATGCAACTGGTTTGTGGCAAGAGCTGAGCAAGTGACGTTTATCAGCACTGCTAAGAAGCCCAGCAATAAGTCACTACAGAAATATTTATTACCTACCGGTGACCGCTGGTAATTGCTGAAAAAACAACCTGAAAGACACATCTACGGTCTTGCTGGAACGACTCACCATGATGTAATTCCCTAAGCACCTCCACTAGGAGACAGTAGTAAAAACTTATGAACATGTTCTCCCTGTTAACATTCTTTCCTTCTCTCTTTAATATAGCTGAAAAAAAAAATAAATCAGTGTGTACCCATAAATTCACTGCAAAACATAATCAGTTGCTCTAAGTGGGCACAGCACTGCACAAGTACATGTTAGAAAGTCCCATAATCTCCAAGGGTACTGCAATTTTTTTCACATTCTGTTGTCAAGGAGTTCAATTCACAAATATTTTCCTCATTTAGTGTTTAAAGGCATTAGCAGAGAAATGGACCCAATTCTGTAATTGCTGTCATTGTCAAGCTGATAGAGAAGCTACTGATGAAATAATACTCAGTTTCTTTTTTAGGCAATATTCACCCAGTATTTGAGAAAACTCTGAAGAGATTAATGCATCTTTTGCAGCAGTAAGAAATGACAGAAATTTGAGGCTTTTTGAAATACTGTTATCCACTTGCTGCATCCCATGGTTCCTCCTTTCAGCCCCATTCATGACAGGGAGCAAGGACACCTCCAGGCTCAGAACTGCCAAAATATCAGATTGGCCAACGTTTGGGCAAAATCACAGCCAAACCTGCTCTGTTACCACTCAGAGGCAAACTGTTCTCCTAACAGGGCAAGAAGTCTTTAATTACCATTCCTCCTCCCCCTCCTCTCCCCCCACAGCACACTCAGCAATTCCCAACTCATCTGGCTAGCTTCAAACCCATATTTACACCAACTGGTTAGTTCTGTTCTATTAGCTCTCAGACCATTTGAACCATCTGGTTTTCCTCTAGCATGTCCTAGACCCCTGACCTGAGTGATCTCCGCATTTGATGTTCGTCCATGTCTGAAGTAACTGTTTTTCGAGGTGCCAATCCCAATTTCACTCATGGTGTGGGCATGGTCCCAGACCATGCTGTGTGGTTATGTGATGCCTGTGCATCTTCTCCTCCACCACCTCCTGCCCCATTCGAGCCAAGGTTACACAGTCCCTGCAACACATGGTGCATCAATAGGGACATTTTGTAACCACAAAAAGAACTTTGAGTTCTAGTGCAGTTTATGTCTCTTATGCTGTTTAACTAGCTACAAAATGCTGATATTTTTTCCAGGAACAGTTTCACAATAGAGTGTGCCTGGGTTTGATTTCTAGGGATTCTTGCTAAGATTCCTATGTGACATCATCTCAGGCCCTCACCCAGAAACCTGGGAAAATAAATTACCCTGTCTGGGTGTTCAGACTAAGAAGTAGCCCCTCATTTAAAAACAATAAGTATATGTAAGGGGAGTTAAATGAACAGAGTTTTATCAGGGGGAGAGGCCTTCTAAAACATTACCTTGGGAAACTTAAGTAACTAACAGAAGGTGAGAATGCTGTCCCCAAGGCCCAGCCCTGGCCCTGAACTTTTCCTACAGCAGCAAGGGGAGGTCAAGGTTATGGGCACTGTCCTCCCCCCTTCAGTTACATCCAACTCACACAACTGATTATCCAGGCTCAAAATCCAGTTTGAGGGCAGTTTAAATCTTCTGGCCCAAGTCAGAGGCAATCAGTTTGCAGTAGTGTGTGGGCTGTAAGGGATCCTCAAAGGCAGGTTATTGCATCCTAGGCAGCTTAGGAGCAGGCAGGGGGTGGGATGAATTGTTCTGGCAATGTTGATGTTTGCCCCCCAACATTACATTTTTCCTCCATTACAGCTTTCTGCATCCTTCTCCCCATTGCTTCTGAAAAAACACACAGCTTTGCTGGACACAGATGCATTTATCCAGTGTGTGACCTGTAATTCTGGGACTGCTGGATGGAGCTTGATCACACACTCAGATGTGGCAGAGAGATGTGTCACACAAGCTTTCTCCAGCACTGGTTTCAGGGAACAACCACCAAGCCTAGAAGGCTGACCCCACGCTCTTAAGATCTGTGTAGCTCGTGTGAGCTTTTCTACACATCCCCAATAAAAAGACCAGGCTTCTCTTGCCAGGGAGGAGGTGTCAGTGAAATCCACAGGATGGAAACTGCTCCAGGTGTGTTCCATCATTCCACAACCAACTCACTGACCCTCTTCTGCTTGCCACCCCATCTCCTGTTGCCTTCTCATCACAGCCACATTTTGCCATTCTCCCCTGCAAGACCAATGTCCAATGGGCCTGCTCTTACAATTCCTCAAGAATTTTCAGATAGAAATCAGAGGCATCTTATGGAAAATATTGACTCAAAACTAGGTTTTATTTTAACAAGACGCTTGAATAATTTCTTTTGCAGTTAAGCAGATGTAACCTGAAGTGTTTCACTAAAGGGAGGATATGGACCCAGTTTCTAAAAATATTCTGTTCTTTCTTTTTCTTCCTTTATATTCTGCCTATATTCTTGTGAAAAAGGCATTTTCTACATCCTGTAACTCAGGTAAATCTCAATATAATTATATGTGAAGGAAAAGCCCCTTTCTAGCCCGGGAGAAAATCAAAATGGGAAAATCAAAGGCTTTTTTGACAAAAAGAAAGAAGTGAGAATATTTCCATACAAGGTCACAGTTACCTAAATAAATCACAGCCAGCTTCACACTCCAGACTGTATTTATATTTTGAGCCAGGGAACATCTGTTTAATAGTGGGTGGTCATGTAACAGTTTCATAGACAACAGGGCCATCCGAATACTCTTGGAGATGTCAGAGAAGGGCTTATCCTGAAGTCTGTGAGCTGAAATGGGAGGTAAAGCAGACCCCACTATTCTGGAAGGTTCTCAGAAGCCAAGTAAAACTACATGCCAGTACCTACATGGGCAAAAGACATCCTGTCCAGAAAAAGTCTTACTTAAAATGTAAAGTACAAACCAGAATCCCACAGCAGTTCCTCAATAATAGCTGCAGTATTTTCTACATAAATACATGAGAAAGATATATCAAGGTATATCATTGGCTTCCCGAGGTAGCAGAGTGCTGTCTCCGAGTGTCTCCCAATGTCTGGATGAGGAGCACGGGGAAGGCACAGACTCTGATAGTTTTTACCTATACCTTACACATCTCAGTCACCTTGGTAAAGAGTTAGCACAGAAAATGAACACTGCACAATTTTGGATGTCCTGAGACTGAGAGCACAGACATTACTCGAGCTAAACATTATTATCGTCCCCAGCCTGTTGCCCACAATGTGCTGTCACTTGTAGGCACATCTGACTTCACTAATGAGAGACCTTGGGGCAACCCTTTCCACATCTCCCAAAGAATCAAGGATGTGAGATGCCACAGGGAACAGAAGAAGAGGTCATTGTAGAACACTTCCTTCTGGAAGTCTGAGGTGCTTCATTAATTTGTGATATTATGTATCTTCCTTCATTTAAAATTGTTCCCTGAAAGTGTATGTCTGCTTATTTCGCTTCAGGTCAGAGAAGGCAGGAAAAAGGAAAAAATGAAGCCTGTACAGAGCTGCCTTTCACTCTAAAATATTTCTGTTGAAACCCTCTTCTGGGATATAAATGTCCTAATCCATGGTCCAGTCCTTTCTCCTCCTGAAGGGACAAAATCCATCTCTGCATCCTGTCACACACACATTCAATGTATTTTTCATCAAATTGTTTTTGATTAAACAGTCCGTGGTAAAGAGAAAAAGTGACATTTTCCACTGCTGTTACTTCAGTTGAGTGTCAACTACCAGGCTAAATAGTGTAGCTTTCCCAAGCTAACTCTGACCCAGGGAATCCTTTCCTATCTCACCCAAAGTGCAGACATTTAAAGCACCCAATTGCAGATAGCTTGTTGCTATTAACTGGACGGTAGTGTCGTGTGTTAGAATTGTTTTTGCTGTCTTGAGACTTGGAAGTTTATTTTGTACATGGCTGCTCTGCTAGAAGTCTAAGAAAATGCCTCAAGACTGAAGATGAACCCTCTGCTTTCCAAGAATCCCAAAAGCGTAGACACAAAAAGGACAACCAACTGTTCAGTGTTGTGAGGCCTGAGACATTCTGCTATGGCCAGACTCAGAACTGAAGATTTTTGATGAACTTTAAATGTAGATGTCTTCTAACTTCAGGTACAGGTGACTCTCACATATGCATTTTAAGGCTCATTAATCCCTAACTCTTACTTAATTTCTTCTGTGTGACTAAGCAAATTCATTTAGAGAAAAGAACATTCCAACAATCCACCGTCTTGAAGTGAGGGAGCAATGAAAAAATACACACTTGTGAAACAATTCCATGGTGTGGAAAAAGAAAAAAGAAACTCTGCTATGAAAAGAAAAATATTTGTCCATTTTTTATGTTTCCTTTGCTGTTATAGTTACCTGGATATGAATGAGCCTTATTGAAAAATTAATAACAAGAGCTTAGATGGGAAATATCCATAGGATTTTGTATATAAACCATTCTTGTCCAAAGGTCCTGATAAAACAGCTGGTAGATATTAAGGACCAGCATTCCCTATACACAATAAATAAGTACTATAGTATCCTACATTGGTATCCTAGAACACTGTAGTAGTATTGTTTTGGGCTGCATGAGGATAATCTCAGTTCTTATAAGACATCATAACTATACTGATCAATGCTGATTTAAACCAGTTGTGGATCACACAGAGGGAGAGGTAGATTTACCTTGGTTAACTCATATCCGATATGCCACAATAACCAGAAGGAGCAAGATGCAATTTGCTTCATCTTTTTTAGATATTTCCATGGGCTCAGACTTGCAGCCTCCTTGCCGTGCCTGTTTCTCACCTTTGACCATGAAGGCATCCCAGGGCGATCAGCTCAAATGCAGGCATCTGCACTCTGGAATGTTTCACTGTTAGTGGACAAAAAATGAAGTAGAGATTCACTGAGGGAATTGTATCAGACTCATCATTTCTGAGTAGAAGTCCAGCAAAGAGTGGGTAAGCATTATTCAAGCTCTACTTGAACCTCAAAGTAGACAGCCGGCGCACACATGAGCTCACACATGGGAGCTCTGCACTTGAGATCATTTCAGTACTGTACAAGTAGCCCTTTCTGCTGTCTGCTCAGGAGTTTAACGTGTACTGTTACAAACCATTGTTGTGATAACAGCGATTCTCTGACCATCTGCTGTGGCCAAGTTTCAATAACCTGGGAGAGGCCACGTGACAAAATCACCCCTGACATAAACTGGTGTGGTTATACTGGGGCTGATTTTGGCCCTATGCATGTCAGACAGAAGTTTGTAATAAGGTTTCCTTGTTCACTTCTCTGACAATCTGCTTCAACCATTCTCAGAAATAACTGCTAACGGCAGATTCACTCCCACTGTTCAGCTTCTCTTTTTCTTTTAAACTGAACCAGACGTGAGAGACAATGTAAAACCCTCAAAGTAACTCTAATCCATTTCCAAAAGATGCTTCAGATTGTACGGTAGCCCAGGATTCTGTTTTGAATAAAGCCATACTCATGCTCTTTGCAACTGAGTATTTCTAATGTAAGTGCCTGCAAGGAGGAGGAGGAGGAGGGGAGACAGTGATTCATTAATAATCATGATGGCTTCAGTATTGTTGCATAACTCGGTCAATTTGATCATCCGCTGGGCTTTATCAGGTTTGTTTTATTGCAGTTTGCTTGTGCCTGTGCAGTTCCCATTTTGGGGAGTTGTAGTTCCTGGGAGCTTTCCTGCTATCCCCACTTCCAAGCGCTGTAAAGCGGTGGCCTGCTGTTTTAATCACGCCTCTCTTTCTCCAATGTTGTTTGCGCCCTGGTACAACCCATCTGCCTCAAATCGAGTGCTCCACTGGGGCTGCACACATCTGCCAGCCAGACTACCTTCGTACACAATTACTCAATCCACCGTAAGGCTCTTTAATAGGAAACAAGTGTGACAACGGCAAGCCTTTTTTCTCTCGCTCTCCCTCTCCCCTTCCCTCTCTCCCCCTCTCTCTTTTTATTTTTTTTTCTTTCAACCACATAGTCAAACCTCCCTAATAGAGATGAAGCTTGATAGATCCACCCAGGTGTAGGTGAAATGGTAGAGCCTCAAGCGTAATAGATGCCGTGCTCTTGTGCTGAAGTTCAGCCCCGTGTCCTGAAGGGTTGTCTGGCAGCACAGAGATGGGTTGCTCTTTGCACAGTTAAAAAGTCAATGTACTTCCTCCAGCTCACATGTATGACTAATTTAGAAAGCAACCTGGATCTAGGTGAGCGCTGCAGAACTGTCTCTTCTCTTCAGTGCGCGGACAAAGCACAGCACACAGTAAGTGGAAAATTTGTATTTACTTATTTTACTTGGGAATTAATCAACTGTGTTTACTTTTGAGGGAATCCTCTGAAGGCTGGTGCAGAAATGAAGCAGAATAATGTTTGCATGCAGATCCCTTGTATATATCTTCCTGTTTCATTTTATACTGTGTCCTTGCCCTGCCACTTCAGCCGGATTACTCAGACCATACAAATGGGCTGAAGCAACTTTATTATCTACAACAGAGCTATATAATGCTAACAGTAACACATTGGTGTAATTCTCTATTAAGGTGCGTGTCTGTACAATATCTGATTGCTGAGCAGAAGTAAGGGTTTAATCACTTTTATTAAAAATGTATAAACGAAAATGTTTAAAGAAAGTGAAATATTCCAAACTTTTTCTTTTCCCCTTTTTTTTTTCCTTTGGGGTGGTGAGGAGGGAAAGGAGGAAACAAAAAGGAAGTAATTTAATGTGAAAAAGAAAGCTACATTATTTTGTTTACCAAACCATTAATTCAAACATACTGAGAATGATGCCAAATCATAAACTCACAAACTGTATCAACTATAGTGATAGTAAACCTCGAAACAAGAAAAGAAGGTTGCTTGTCTAAAATGCAAGAGGCATATTAGAACCAGATGTACAGAATCTCAACTTTGAATGCTCAGTCTTTCATGCTTGGTTTAAAGCAGCCTTAAAATTGCCTTTACTTTGCATTTACAACTTTGGATTCACTGTTAAACTGCGCTTGAACTTGAAGTCAAGATTTGATCTTAGCACACACATATTATTCGAGCCTCCTACCAGAGATTTACTTTGCTATTGGGAGTCTGTTTACTACTGTACTGTATATCCTGAAGGACATTAACAAGCTTTCTGTGATGGACTTTCAGGTGGAATGCAAAATGTAAAAGAATGTGTCAGTTGCATACACAGAATGTTCTCTCTGAGAAATAAACACATGCCTTATAAAAGGGATTTGCCAGCACCTCAAGTAGATGATGATACACTATAAGAATGCACACAAGTGTGTCTGAATTAATTTTCTGGATGATCCAATGAGATAACACTTCTTGCTTTAGACTTAATTTATTCTGAAATATTACTCAGGATGGAGGCTCTTGTCAACACTGGAAGTGGAGAAATGAGTCTGCAGAGTTATGCCTATAAAACACTTTCAGTAGTCTTCCTTTCTGCAGAAGAGTTATTTTCTTTGCTCTTGGACAGACAAGTATATATGGTTCTTTTAATTAGCCATGGCTTAAGGCTGCTACAGTTATCCTTTGTGCATGATAGCCATTAGCCTGATCTGCTGCTGAAAACATGCAGTCTGTTAACACCAGGATTCTAAATATGGCAATTTAAAAGTTGCAAGTTTAGAAAGGTAAAACAACCATGCCAGAAGAAATACTTCGACGTGTAGTTGCTGGCATCAGGCAGTGGTCAACGTCTACCCCCTACAGGGAGAGAATCTAATTTCATTGTCTCCCTCATTCCTGAACACTAAGATTTCCAACTCCTGCACTCAAGTACTGAAGTTATTCTCTGGCTCCAACAACTGCCTCATAATGGCTGGGACGGGTTGTGATTAATAGAAAGTCATTTTCAAGTAACTAATAAATAGCATAACTAATAAATAGCAGTAGGCATTTTCTCTCTCTTAAATTGAACCCAGTGGAAAATGGCTTTTAGGTTTTAAAAGTCATAGTCAGCAGTGCTTTCTTTCACAGTTATGAAGTGCTAGAATGAGTTCACAAAACTTTCCTGCTTACCTTAAGTCAGCAATATAATGTATGGTTCCTGAATACAACTTTGCAACAAGGCATAGGTAATATTACTGCATAAAACATGGCCCTAGACATGGCAGTACAGCCATGAGGTTAAGGTACAACCAAGTACAAGTGAGGTGACAGAGTTATGGGTAACATTGTTTGTGTCAAATTCACATCTATTCTAAAAAATTTTGAGTGGTGTTTCATAATTTGCTTTCAATGCAACACATTGCTCTGTAAGGCATTTAGGGATAGGAAGAAAAAAGGATGATGGTGCTACCAACTTATAAGTTCAATTTACATAAACATACCTGACAATATTTATTCCAGTTTGCTAGTTTACTTGATTCAAGAAAACTAAAAAAGCATCATGTGTTTTGATCCTACATCCTGCATAGCTATTCTGCTTTAACGTAAGTTTTTAATTCAGACATTACACATTTGTATTTGTTACAGCACCATTTACTACTTTGTAGTGCATTTTTGCAATAGAACATCTTCTAAATATTTTAAATAAACATAATGTGATTCCTCTTCTTTCCATTTGTTTGTCATAACAATAAGTTTTGCGTAACCACCTACTTCAACCAACCTACATCTTTTCTCTGCTTCACCATCTTTCTGATATATGCACGAACATATAGTTATACACACTCACAAGAAATGTTATGTCTTATGCTCCTCCACACTTTGAAATGGAGTTTTGGATCTTTCAAGACCTCTTCTGTTGGCTTCACTGCCCAAGATAATTTCAAGAAGTAAAAATATGGCATTTCTATATTGTAAAGCTGATTCCTGGCCTCAGCTACAACTCATGGCTGTAAGAGAGTTTTGGGTTTATGCATAAACTTGATTGTCATGACCTTTACCCGAAACAGAGCAAGGATCTGAAAAAAATATCCTGATCATAAAGCATATGTTATTCAACTAAATGTTCGGACCTAAATTTGTCCTTATTAGGCCTTTTGTTTAAATGGATGACTACAACCCTGGATGGCTTAGTTTAGGCAAAGACATTTGAGATTTTTTGCTATATGAGTTCCATGTTCAAAAAAGAGCCCAATGGCAAATTGTCAGTTATACTTCAGGATTATAATGGAAGCATAGTTTCTAGCACATCAGTTAACTATAGCAATAAAGAATTTGTTAATTACTCAGTAGTAATTTTGAAAATTTTGTTAATAAACATAATCATATACTGTTTACTAACAAAACCACTACAGACAGAAATATTAACCACATCTTTTTTCTTTCTATAACCAACATTTCAGCAGAAGGCTTTAATTTTACTCCCACTTGCTAGTGTAGTGGAAGCTATAGGTATTGTATGACACAATGAATCCTGTTTTATCTTCTTTGATACTATTACTCATGGCTGCTAAAGATTTAATGAGTCTTAAACTGAAAAAGATGTAGAAAAAGTGCTTATAGGCATAACAATGTGTTACTGATGAGCATCAAAAGATTACGAGGACATTAGCTAGGGTTACAGGAAAACCTCAAATAATGTGTGTTCCACAAATCCAAAATATTTTCCATAAGCAATCACTGATGAAAGTTTCTCATCATCTGTATTATTATTCTTTATATGAAGCATCAATTCTAAGCTAGTTCAGATCTTTTTTCTGCTAAGTCCAATGTGCTGCAGGTCTAGTCAGCAAGTATGGCTAGTGCTATTAACATTAAAAAAAAATCTGTCGTTTGCACCAATGCACTGCAAACTTGCAAATTTTGCTTTCCAGTGCCTTGGTTGCTTCTGTGAATTTATGTAGAGGTAAACACAGTTTGATTTTCATTCTTCTTACATTAAGTATCAATGCTGATTTGATGCATGAGCTACTACTTAAGAGGGCATTTTGGGTACTGCCATGGAAACTAAGCCTTTGATCTAGAAAGCTTAAGTCCGGTGATAATTAGGTTTTGGTAGTGAATGTCTGACACATACTTTTTAAATAAGGTTTAATACCAAGTAGGCCTGATTTAAAGATAAACAAATATTTTAGGAATCTGGATACAATAAGATTTCTTGCTGATGTCTATATTAAAACTAAACCACCTCAACCATAAAAAAAAGTTTTTCAAAATTTCTGGTGGATTCAGATAATGTTATATTTTGTGTGTTGCTGCTCTCTATGAGCATGAAAGTCTTAAAATACCATAAAGCTGTTCTTTTTGCTTATTTAACTCATTGGTATCACAGTAGAGGTGTAGATTTGTTGATTGTTGATAATTTTGCTCTTAATATATAGACTTGCAGATGTTCACACAAAGTGCTTGTATGAAATAATTCTGTCATTCTGATTTATCATTCTGATACTTTAGTACCAGTTTGTGAAGTGGTTTTGCTCATAATTAATGGTAGGTTGATCTTCAAAGGAGCTTAGATGCTAATGGCAGCAGATACAAATTTTCAGGAACAATGGAAGTTAAACTTCAGGAAGAAATAGAAAATAATGTTTTTCTAGAGACAAGCTGCATACTACCCTCTTTGTCCTATGAGGCACTGGAGTGCAAATGTTACTAAAACAAACAGCAAAGGAGTACATTTTAAGAGCAACATGCCTCTCTCCTTCTTCTAAAAATGTGAGTTCACTTGAAATGATTAATGGGAAAGGCTTTCTGGGGTTTTTTACTGCTGTTCTTTAAAGGGTTATAAAGATATATGAACCCCATGATATGCACAAATCCCATGCACAATGACTGCAAGTTTGATTCAGTAGCTTACACTCTGGTGTAAAACCTCAGAAAACAGTGGTAAGGAAATAATGAATCAGAATAATTTATTTTTCATTATCTTTTTCCTGTAAATTCAAGAGTGAAAAAAATATTCGAGTAGATTAGATTGTTTTGTGTTTTTTTCCAAATCTTATTTTGGATTTTCTATTTTAAATTCAACTCAGGTGTTATCTCAGTTTCTTCCTTGGAGTTAACAGCAGGGCACAATTTTTATTTTGATTAGTTTTAAAGTAACACCAGCTACGAGTTTTGTTACTCTGACAACTTTGAAATTAAAAAACCTGTAAAATTGGGACAAATTGGCCAACAGTACTGCACAAAGGAAGGGCCAAGGTCAACAATTAGTTCGTTACATTCCCAGAGTGTTGTACGGGACTTTAAAAGCTCCGTGAATGTAAACCAGTCTTCGAAACATCCGCACAGCAAATTCACATGGTGCATGTCACAGATGTGGGTCATACCTGTATAATAACATTAGTGTTACCCTCAAAATTTACATTGAATAAAATGAAAGTCATTGTACAAGGTAATGTGATTTCCACTAGAAGTTTTTTTTTACCATGGTAGGTTTTCTTACAGTGAAAATACACCCTTACCTCTGGGGAACTGATACATGACACAGTTTTAGTAATGTTGGTTTCTAAATCATAGGCCCCATACATCCACACAAAGAGATTTTCTTTTTGATGTTGTGACAATGAAAAGGGGAACTCCCCCCCCCTTTTTTTCTAAATCTATTTTATAAAATTTGTAAAGAACTTATTTATTAATTAAGTCTGAGTATATTCCTGTTCCATAGGAAATCTTGTATTTTGCCCTCTTGAGTGAGGGCAGTGCCTGGCAAACTTATTATCCTAGTAAAGATTGTGAAGAAGACAAAAGGCTCTCTGTAAGGACACAAAAGTTACAGAGGAGTATGTCACCAGCAATACTATCTCTGTCTCATGTGGAGTCTTTCAGCATCATTCCAAAAAGTTTTCCTAGTCCAACCCGCTCTAGCAAAAAATCAGACATTCATCTCATGAGCCCAGGCATCATGCTCTAAAAATACCACTTAGGCAGCTGAAACACAGCCTTCACAATATTTCACATGAATCAACATGAAAACAAAACAAAATAATAGTCATACTTTAAGGTCACAGTACTGTCACGTGAAGACTTCTGTCTCTCCAAGCCAAATAATAAGCAGAAGGGTATGAACAGGGCCTGAAGGAAATGGTTTGCAGAGCTTTTTGCTCTGTAGGGAAAAACATGTTTTGGTGTGTTTTGATCACTGAGACAAAAACTCATCCCTAACAAATCTTCCACTGCTTAATGCACAGCTGAAAAGTGATACAGCACTATGGTGTGGATGGAGAAGGATAGGATAGAACAGAAGTAACAGATCATCATGTTTCTGACTTTATTAGTGGAAAAAAACCCCGCCTTTAATTTAATAGAGATGACATTAATTCCCCTTTGATGAAACAGAGATTTGAGAAGGCTGTGCAGATGGCCAGCACTGCCGAGAACAGCTCTGTCAGGGCTCCTTCCACATCCACAAGGACACAGCACGCCAGCAAAGCTCGATGGTCCATGGATCAGTGCTTCCACCTCTTCACGGGCCAAATTTCCACAAGCTGATGAGTGCATGTATGAGGTGGCAGCGATATACCAAGCTAAGTAAACCCTGTTTGTTATTCCATGGTACTTCTTGTGGTTCACCATTTGGGGTACAAGAAACCTCACCCAGGTGACCTTACTTGGCAGCTGTTTTAGCAGAAGAAAGATTTAATGATATGTCAAGTGAGCTCTTCTGTTATCACTGCAATGGCTCCCTCCACACCAAGCTAAAGGCACATTAACAGGGTATTGTGGGAGAGCAGGCACAGCTGATGCTCATGCAGGATTGGATCTGTGAAAAAAACAGATAACTGCTGTCTCCAGAGGGAAATTTCTGCCAAAATACACACTGACTTCCATAGTGCGTGGATTTAGCAGACGGTTTTTATTTAGCACCTTTATAAAGATTTAAATGTATATATATTGCATCATAAGAGAATACATCAATCACACTTCACATTATTAGATTAAAGATCTTGTAGGCTACAAATTTACTTATTGTTAGCATTTATCAGCATTTTCATGACCAATCACAAATCTGATGAGATTTGACAACACCCATTTGCAGCAATTAATACAATCTCACAGAAAACACGGGTTTATGAACTTGATAATCTCAAGTGTTTTGGATTTGTTTGGGTTTAAAAATGCCAGTGGCTACTTGTCAAACTTCATTTGTAAATCAAAACTGTTTTTCAGTTCTACACCTGCAAAACAAGTGTTCAAAACTTGTAAACTTCTTTATGGATATATATTCTTGGCCTTCAGATATAGTGGAAAGAGTCCAAGACAATTTTTTATGGCTGAATTATAAACACCTGAAAAATGGAGTTTGAAATGAAAATGCTGACACAGCTTTAATTATTGCAGCATGAATGATTTTATTATACACTATCCACAGTGTCTATACATACAAAGTACATGCTCTAGTGTTCTAATATTTCCTTTAAGAAAAAAGCAATTACTTAGCAGATGTAGAGACCTAAGCATAAATGGGCTAAAGCAATACCTTTATGCTGTTTGAAAACCTATATGGAATGTTATTACCACATAAAAGGGTTTATACTTTGGAAGACTCAAAGGTACAGAGAACCAGCTAAAGCAATAAACTGCTCTGGTGTACTTAATTAAAAAGCTTCATGTTACTGAAGTCAATTGAAAAACAGAAGGTTTGATTCTTTAAGGTAATTTTGTCCTTTTCTGTTAAGTGCTTATCAAGTGTTAAAGAATTAAATGCTGTCCCAGCAGTTTAAATTGAGAATAATTTGCTTTTCTTCTATTGAAGGCAATTCTTTATGCTGTCAGCCTAGACACATGTAATAAAATGGGCAATGTGGATGTAATTGGGTGACATGGTTGGATTTAATTTACCTTTAATTAACCAGAATTGTAGAAGAAGCGGAGAAATCAGTATTGAGACATTTCAGAAAATAATTTTTGTAATGTCAATCCCTTAACATAAAGCTGAAAAACTTAGCAAAAAAGAAAAAAAAAAAGCCAAAGAAGATTGTTAAATTATATTCTAAGTTTATAAACACAGAACGTCAGTGTGGATTTTGACTCAGTCACATAAGTGACCAACCTCCAGGCTGGATATGTTAGGGAAACTAGAAGGCCTATGAGAAATAATGGATTTCTGTGCACTCTTTCAGTGATACTGTTCACGATCCATTTTAAAGAAGTCAGTGCTTTTCTCTCTGTTTTTTCTTATTTTATTTTTTTTTCTTTCTAAAATGGTGGCACATCTTCATGAAAATTCCTCTTTTTGGGAAACCTAAGGCTTTCACGCACTTTCTCAACAGATGAGTGTGGAATGTGCACAGTTGAATGAAGGCTCTTGTGGTTCCCTCTTTCTTGAGCGAGCTGTGAATTGTCCTTGGCATGGTTTGTGCTGTGAGTTGATGCCAAGAGCAGACAGAGAACAGCAGTGCCCTGGGCCCCACTCCAAGGACACACTCTGGAGCCAAATGCCATGAGGTGGTGTTTTGGATTCACCAAGTCAGGTCTGTGCTGTGCTCTGGGAGCACCCACCTGGAGAGAGCTGCCAGCTCCCAAGGCTTTATGTACAGTGCTCAGCACAGCGCAAAGACATGGAGCAGAAAGCTGCTTCACCTGTAAAAAAATAGAAATTAACATGGGAATTGTTGCTGTTTTATTTCTGCTGTCTGTGTTCAAAGTTCTGTGCTGTTTTCCTCTCTATAACATATAAATGGGATCTAAAATTCAGGTAACACAGACAACAAAAGTGTTAAGAACAGAGTTTGTCACTGGCTCAAAAGTGTGTTTGGGTCCCATCTCGTTCCAGCATGGTTTAATGTCTGGAGAGAAGTACAGAACAGATATATTTTTAGTTACTTGGAAAAAAGGTGAAGAACTTGGTGACAGTCAATTATAAATGTTTAACCAAACTTATGGGATATAGGATTACATTCATTCTGAGTTCATTCCTATTTCAGATCTAACAGTCGTGGTAGAATTAGAACACTTGATAAAAAATTTGAGATTGCTACAACAGGTAATTACCATTGCTGAATTACTGACTTTAATTTTTCTAATTCCAGTTCCAGCTTTTCATTTTTGTAACATTAGTGTCCACATAATTTATAGTCCTTCTATCCTTTTTTCTTATTTTTGGTCTAAATAATTGTGATTTTTTTTACAGATACTGGTCTCAGATTAATTTCTAGTTATATAGGCTACTCTATATACTCACCAGAGGCAGGTAAGGACTTCCGCTGAATTATTAATCTTTTAGGTTGATACTATTGACCTCTGGACATAACTCTTTCCTTCCACTGAAAGACCAGTAGTAACTGTAGAAGGACTCTGTAACACTCACTTCCAGTCTGGAGATGCCTGTATTAGATGCTTAATGATACACATGATAAATCTGGAGTTGGATTCAATATCATGTTATAAATTATATTCTCCATCTCTTTGCTCACTCTCTGAAAACCTCTGAAAGCATGACACCAGAACTGAAAACAACATCCAATGGCAGTTACGCTAAGGAAAAAAAAAGAATACAGAAGTAATTTAATTTCAGCAACCCATATTTCTTTCTTTGGTTTTGATTACAGCCCTTCTTTTCATTTCAAGACAATGAAAATAGTAATCCTATCAGTTCTGCTTATTGTAGAGGTGTGGCTTGATTGCTTTTCGTGTGACTCACATTTTACATCAGCTCATGTAAATTAGAATCAGGCTCTGTATATATAAAATTTTAGGTCTCAATGAGTTCATATTTCATTTACTCCTAACCTTTTCCTTTAATTAACTGTATTATACCCATACTGCATAATGCAACATAATATTTCAATCAATCTTTAAGCTAGCTTCATGAGAGGATATTATGTTTCTTCTGCATGATATATATTAGGTGAAATCAAATATACTAAAATCCTATATAGTTCACATTCAAAATGAATGTCTACCAAACAATTTAGCAATCTAACTTGTAACCAGGATGCTGACTAAATTTATAAATAATTTCTTCATTATTGTCAGAATGCTGGAATGCAAACCAGCAATGGGGCAAATTTTCAAATACAGTATGGATTTTACACACACTATAAAGTAAGGGAGGGGGAAGAGCGTGGTGAATTCAAGGCAGCAATATGATCTCAACATAGAAAAGAAATTTCCTGTTTTTCAGACAGGTACATTTAACAGTTATTACTGTTTCATGATAGTCATGTATTGAAAAACTTACGGGCACAGAAAAATAAGTAAAGCTTACTTCAGAATACTTAGCAAGAAAAAAATTAAATAGTGGGGTAGTCTAATATTTCATTTTCCAATTGTTACAGTGAGTCTAGGAGCAGGTCAGTAAGGAACAATGAATCCACCCTTCTGTTCTCAGTTGCCCTGGTGTAAATCTAGAAATGTTTCTTTCCTGCAGGGGTTAATGCCAGAGAACAGTAATGCCATCAAATCCCTGGCACGTGTACAAGCAAGAAGTGAGTCAAGCCTGAAAACAATGAAAACAGATAGAAAAGGGGCCAATTAGTCATATCATTGATAAAATTAAATATGACACAAATAGAGCTAATTATGTCCTTGCTCTCAATTCAGATTTTATTAGTTTGGGAGCCCTTGGAGGTAGCCTAAATTATATGTATTATGTTTAGTTTGATGGGATTTTTTACCCTGTTTGCTTTATGTCCTCATGGGCAGGATCCCCAGCTGGCACAGAAGAGTTGCTATTACCTTCAGTAGGACTGGAAGCATTTACACAGTGGAGGAACCCCAGCTGGATTTGTTGGCTGACTAACTGGACCCTTGGATAATTTTTTTACTTCTTTTTCTTCTCTTCTCCTTTTTTTACATATGAAAGCATTTAAGTTTTAATCTCACAGTGTTTGTCTGCTAGTTTGAGAAAAATGAACATTAGCATACAACCGCTTTGATGGAAAAAGGAAAACTAGCAACTTAGTCTCTGTTAAAGATGAAAAACTGAGCTGGGAAAAAAAACAACCCTTTTATTCTGCAGCAGTGCAAATGTGTTCTATAGCGCAGCCTTGATCTCTTCGTTCCCAGATGCTGGAACCAGTTAAAGTTCACAACAGTCCTTATTTAGTATGTGCCTTTCCCACACAAACAGAGCATGGACAGGCAGGGGATGATATGTATCCAGATCCTGTAATAATATTAAGTAGCTCTCTTTTATTTTGTCTCTAGCATAGCACATGGAACCAGGAATAATAGGTCTCAGCTGGCACTTTAGTAATACTAGTTATAATTACACCCCTGAAAGATGCATTAAAAGAACATTATTATTATTATTATAGTGGAGTTAATCACTTCTCTGTTTCAATATCTGGAATCTTGCTCCCTTCCCCCTCACGGATTGCATTGCACGTGTAGTGCCAACTTTGGGAAGAGAATCTTCAGTGTTTTGTTTTCTCATCATCATTTCCATGGGTGGCTGCAGATTGTCTTATAAATACAATATCAAATACACGTGCTTTGATTACAGAACTGTGAATATTTCTGTGGGTCTTGCTTCTCTATTATGCCAACTCTTCACAAATATGTATTTATATGTACAGCTCACTTTTGAAATAGGAGAGTGTTATTAATCCCATTTGGGAGGGATCCTTTATCAGCAGGATGCTCTTCCAGTTGATTTACATGGTACAAAATGAACTTTACATAATATTTGTAAAAGGCAACTCCTCTTATAGATTTGTTGTGTCATCAGAAAATGTATATAACTTTAATGAAGCATTTATTAAATTTATAAATTACAATCACAGAGACAATCTGGACAAATCCGAATTGGCATAATTGTGAAGAATAACCATAATTCATCAATGCTATGTTGTTAAACAGAGGTCAGTGTGTCATGTAACAGCACTCCATTCCCAAATCCATGCTCGTGACAGAGGGTATGGTGGTCAGCCTTGTAAGAGACCAGCTGAGAAGCAAAGACACATTAGAAAAAAATTTAAATCAGTTAAGGTGCAATACTCTCCTCTGATTCACAGCCACTATATGAACTGTGGTTGTTGAAAGCGTACCTTGACACAAGAGAATAAAGTGAAGATATATGAGGATAAATTATAAAATCAAATACGATAAAGAAATACAAGGTTTTGTTAAGAGAAAGACATAAGCAACACCACAGGTACTTGGTCAGATTCCTTTATGCAGAGGTACAGAAAGAAAAGAAAGTTCATGGGGAGCTTCCTTGCACTTTTTGCTGTTGGAAATAAACTTTCTAATTTTTTACTTTTACGCTTGGTCTAAAACCCCCCTGAAATTCCATAAAATTAGTTTTTCCATGGGTTTCAGCTGGTTTTGAATCAGTCTTTGAATGTAAACTCTGGATCAGGTAGACTCATAGCAGACAACTTCCTGCAGGATGTGTGAATGGATAAGAAAGGATATTCTAAATTTGAGTGATACATACAGAGAGAGAAATTCTGAGCATCCGCCATCAATCCTTTCCCTTCTTTGAACTATTTTATTCCTGATTCATTACAGAACTTTGCAATGAGGCAATTACATTTTATTGGCTTTAAGGAGATGAGGTTAGGTGCTGCAAATGGTGGTATGCCATTTTTAACACCTGTTGAGAGTTTTTCCTAGTTGATCACAAAGGAGGCATTTTCTGCAGATGTTGTTTTCCTGAAAAATTACTAACATAATCTTTCCATAATACCAGCAGCTGTAATAATACCATTAATAACCACTTGACTGCTTAATCAACATTCATTGGTTAGCAGCAGCTTTCCACAATGTTTTTAAGATGATTTAGCACAAAGGTTGGCAAGACCTTTTTGACAGAGTATTTTTTGTGTGAATAAATTGCCAAAGTCTCACAGGTACTTTTGAGAGGAGCATGTCACTGCTGGTGATAGTCTAAGCAGAACCCATCCCTCAAAGTAAGGGATATGACAGGTGGTTTTGTGGAGCAAAAATGTAGAGAAACTCACACAAGATTTTTGGGCGCTCAGTTCATCTCTTTAGGATGAACTAAAGAGATGAACTCAAAGAGCTTTCAGCAAGCTCTTTGGCCTGCTGAAATTTCTGCTCTTCAGGTGAGAGGATCAGAGATAATTTTCTTTCCACCATCTGAAGGCCCCTGGAGCACAGTCTGTGTTGGGTGAGGGTGTCCATCCTGACGTCCCTCAGCTAAGGCTTGTTATGGGACAGAAAAATTCCTAGCTTAATCTGTATTTATCATGGACTGCACACAGGGGTTGATTGGTTCTGGAATTGGTTCTGGATGTTTAGGTTTGGGAATTTAATCCTTTGGCCTGAAACACAGTGAAATGAAATCACTGAAGAAAAAGGCCTGAGAACTGTGTGACTTTTGTGTGAGAGTGTCACAATGTGGGATATTTTTTCCAGGTGTTTAAGCTACATTTTGGATCATCCATTCTTTATCCCTCTCTGTTGAGGCTTTCTTTCAACCAATGCCATTCCTAGATTTCTCCCTGCCAACTTGGCGAGCAGACATGCTAGTTTCCAAAACTTCCATCTTGACCTCTTACAGAAAAGAGAGACACTTTGTTTAGGCTGAATGTCTTCTGGTGAAAAAGTACAAAACCTTTAAAAAGATAAATAAATGTGATGTGTTCTACCCTCTTTTGTGGCAGCAGAACATCACAGCAGGACCTGGAAGTATTGCAAATGTTTAACAGGAAACAATCAGCTAAATGTAGAATAAGATCTATTTGGTAATTAAAATGATGAATGTTTGTACTAATATGAAGATTATGAAAAACTCCAATCATTAGAAGGAAGGTGATTTTATTTTTTGCTGTGCATGATGAGCGTAATCAACATCAGTAATTCTTAAATACCAGAATACTCCTATTGATCTGTGGAAATATTTATATCTGCGGTGTGGCTGAGCCCCAATGAGCTGCTAAGCCCAAGGCAGCTCCTCACTCAGAGGGCAGAAGCACAAAAGTGAAAAATTCATTGGCTGAGATAAAGACAATTTAATAAGTCAAGAAGAAATGAAAAAACCCCAAAAAACCCAAAAAGCCCCAAAAACTCTGAGACTGATCTTTGGGCAGACATGTATGTGACTTTGTGTGTTCCTGAAAATTCAGTGAAAATGGCTGTAGGAAATTCTTATGCTAATTCTTCCACTTCATTTTAAATATTATTCAGTATACAGGGATTAATTTGGTAAGATTAATTACTTTAATTCCAAAACTTTTGCGGCAAAATAGAAAATAACATTTTTCAAGTAATATTTCCTTAAACCTAAAGGAATATTAGACTATATTCATGGATCTGTTAACATATCTAGTCTGGAATAACACAGGATATAGATTTTTTGGGGTGAAAGTTTTATAAAGCTTACAAGATTCTGAGGGATTTATAGTTTTCATTGTCCTTGAGACAATTTTAATTTTTTAAAATTATTGCAGTGCAAACAAGACATGACTTGGCTTCACTTTCTGTCATCAGATAAAAAACAACCTGAAACATGGAGGAAAAAGATTATGAACAAATATAAACCAAAGGTAGGGTGAAGTGAGGGATTTTACACAAGATTTTTTGAAATCTAAGCTTGAAATTTCTGAGAAACACTCATGTCTTTGACTTCCAGAAACCTTAATTCCCTTGATCTTGCATTCTCTCACTGAAAGTTTCTTGCATTTCTGTAGCATAAGCATCATTCAGCAGTTATTAATGCCTAATTAAAACCACAGTCATGAAGCAGTTTCCTGAAGAGCTCCTTTAGGGATACCAGTGTATCTTTTCCAGACCTGTGTCTCTTTCTGCTATTTCTGAGATGGAGATAGCTGAGTCACAGTGAATGCTAATTTCTGTAATGACTTTGCCTCATGCAGAGGCATTCCCTCTGGAGTGAAGAAATGACATTGCTGCAAATGCATCAGCTCATTTAGAAGGACCTGCACCAGCATTAATCTGTCATGTCCTCCAGGGAACACCAGGTAAGAGGAAAAGAAAGAGAAAAGTCACCTCAACAGACAAGCTGTTCTCTATGAAAACAAGGCTGCTTTTTGCATTTCATTTCAACAGTTTGGGTCAAAAGTGACCCAGGAAAACTCATCATGATTTTTTTCTTGAAATTTTTTTTGTTGCTCTTATTGCATTTTGTGGACTTCACAGTCTTCCTCCTCTCTGTCTCATGCAACTTCTTAATTTCTTTTCCCTTACTTTTCTGGACTCTACATTTTTACTCTACTGTCATTCTGACATATACTGCCGCTTTCCATATAATTTTCTTTTTGTATTCTGCCTCGTGCGCCTTTTTAGTCTCCTGTTTCTCTTTACTTTGACTTTACCAGACAATACTTTTCCTGTTTTCCTATTTTTCCCCTGTAGTTTGTATGAGATCTTGTTGTCAGGGTTCTTGGTTTTTTGAGTCATTCCTTGGTTCTTCCCCTGCTTCTCAGCTACCTCTAAAACATCTTTGTCTTTCCAACCTCTACTATTTAAAGCCTTCATTTTAGTATCTTTTCCATTATTTTTATGCCATAAAATGTCTTGTGGTGAGGAATTTGCAGCAGGTGCTGAATAAGTAAAATGGTTAAAGCCTTTGTTTAAAATCAAGGATGTTGGTATTACTGTAGGGAGAAGGTGTAAGAACTGAACGAGACAGAGACGAGACAGGTATAAGAACTGAATTCATGTTTCTGGACAACTTTCTCCTTTAAACTCTTAGAAAATGCTCATTGTTTGCAAAATATTTATTATGGTAGCATTAATAGTAAGGAACATACGAAGGACAAAGTCACCTTTTTAGATGCACTAAGAACTGAACTTCACTAAAGATTGTCACACAGAACTGTGGCATATTACTTCAGCCTCAGGTGTTGATTTTGCCTCACTAAATTCCTAAGAATATGCTTATTCTTCCTTCCTTCTCCTAATTTCTTGCATATTGGTGTATATACTGACAGGCAGTTGTTACATTTCACTTCAGGGATTTCTGTACTTCAGTGCTTGATGAAGTAATCCCTTTGTCTAGTTTCTATTTAAAATCTCTTGGGATAAAAGGTAACACATGAAGATGTGTAGAATTGCACTCATTCCAATCTAGCTGTAAAAAATTGAAAGATATAATACAAAAAAAAAAAAGGTGCAGATAATAAAATTCTGTGAGCAAGAGATATTAGGAAAAAGTACTGAATCATTTAATTCCAAAATAACATTTAATTCCAAAATAACACCTTGATTTTTATACAAACCTTTCATTGGGTGACTCATCTGTAAAATGTTGAGGTCAGCAAACAACGGCTGCATACAGGAAAAAGTCCTAATGACCACCCGTTCCATGTAAAGTATCAAGGTTTTGCTTATTGTATATGACACAGAAGGAGGAAGTAACACAACCTGCATTTTATTACTTGAATCAGATGCAAAAGGTTTTCAAAACTTCAAATTCAACTGAAAGCAGCTGTTGGGAAAATATCATTACATTATACCTTAAGCTACAAAAGCCAATTTAATGGTGACATTTTATTTTATTCAGATGGTCCTTTCTTTTATTCTGTCTAACCCGGTAAAGCCTGTGGAAATTGTATCTGGATGAAATCACCAGAAGGTGAAGGGCCCATGACTAAAAACATTCTTTAAAGATTATTCAAGGTTACAGTCAAATGGACTAGCAGCACTAACGAGAGCAAAGGTCTCCATAGCTACAGGAAGTAATATTACATTGTTTAGTAGGGCCTATAAGAAAACACAGTCTTGTTACTAGATTTGGTTAAATGTCAATTAAAGTGTTGAACAAAACCATTAGATACTAAAGCAAACACAGATATTTTGAAATGTGGGGATGTAATTTCTCCAAACCAGGGTAGAATGGAGTCTGCAGGTGGAATTACCTCACACCTGATTCACTTCAACTTATAGCCATTGCACCAGTTTAACTAACTCTTCCCCTGGCATGAGTAAATTATTTTTCTATCTGTCTCTCATCTTGGATATGAATACATTGGTCCTACGTGGGGACTGAGCAGAGCCATTGTACTTACACGTTTAACTTCAATAGATGTGATAAAAACTCGAGGGCTGTCCAAGCCAGCACAGAGCTGAGCCTGTGCCAGTGCTCAGCCCATGACCAAACTCGAGTGAGGACACTTCCAGGAGTGTGAGCATAAAGTGCCTTTGCCCTTTGGCACCTCCCCTGCCTTTTACACTGTTGGCAGCCCCCAGAAAATTTTGCTTCCATGAACTGTGATTATTACCTTCTGTGACTAGTTTAGAATTTTCATTTTCAGGAGGCTCTGTGACAGTCAGCTTAGTACTTTAAGTTTTCATTTTATGAAAAGAAATGCTGCTCTCTTTTGTTTTCAACCTGCTGCCAGATACCTTCCCTTGGTGCCCTGCTGAACTTGTTACAAGAAATTCTGAATGCTGTGTAATCAGCTATTAGGATCACAAGAGATTAAAATATAAAACCAAATAAGTCTTTCTTCTATGCTAAGGCAAATCCTGATTAATTTCAAGAACGGAGCCCAAAGGAATATAAATGTACATGGAAAATGTTATACAGTTCCTTTAGGAAAAAAAAAAGAAAAAAATTAAAAAAGCAAATCCCAGGGGCAGTGCTGCATAGACGAATTTGTATATCTGCATCTTCATAAACCAGGTCCAGTAATGCCACCAGTCTGAAGAGTTACCTCAATAACGAGATTGTTTTCTGGTGTGTATATTCTGATTATTTGGGGCATTTGTCAAAACGCTTCAGAATAAAATAGTCAACACCCTTGTTTAATAGAAAAATTAAGACAGGGGACTCTGGAGCTTGTCAGGAAATCATCATAGCTCCACCTAAACATGATCATAACAAAATATACAAGAGCACATGTATATATACATCTACCCTTATGCATATACATTTTTATCAAAATCTAACTTGTGTTTCAATATATCAGTTTCACTTTGCTAAAAATCCATGCTAAACAAAACATAACAATGAAACCATGCTTAATTCACAAAGCAAACAAAATTATTTTATTTTCCTATAAATTCAATCCCCTGAAAGTTATTAAATCTTGGGATGCCTGTTACTTTCAGTGTCATTGAAATTCCCCAAAACAACAAAGAAAATCTCATTAGATTATCTGTTATTCTTAGTAATTTTCATAAAGTTTCCACATACCTTGAAGTTCCTAATTCATAGTGTATAGCCCCAAATGAATTTAGCCAATATGTTTTCCAGAAGAGGTTAGGTAAGTAGCTATTACAGATTATTACAAGAAGCGACTCTGTATTTTCAGAGGTGTCCAGACAAATAGTTGTCCAGTCAGTAGCCACTTTCATATGTATTTTAAAATAAACTTCATTATAATTGTTTTCTTGTTATGGGTCTGCACAATCAAGCCTTAAAACAGATATTTTTTCCTGCTCATGTATTAATCAGAAGAAAGACATTTTTACCCATCATCACAAAGACCTTTCCAAACATAAGCATACCAGAAGCTTAAATATACAGACACAAAGGATTCTGAGAAAGTTCAGGAGAGTCGATGCTGTCAAAGAAATTTTTGCAAAGAGGACAACCTTCATTCCACTGAATAACAGTAATGCTGAGGTGGGAGAATTCTTCAAAAATACCCTTTGATCCAACTTCTCTCTTTGCAGTTAAAAGTTCATTGGAGTGGGGTTTGAACTGATGGATAGATTAGAAGGACAGAATCACTGCTGAAGTTCTGCAACTGTTATGAAGCATAAACATTAGGAAATTAATTGATTTCTCCCAACTGAATTGCATATGTTGCGCAGTATTTAAGTTGGCAAGGCATAAATAGGTTGGTCATTTTGAATTAGATCATAAAGTTTCTTCAAATTATTTTTTTTTCATTTCCCATACGGCATTCCCATTATTTATAAAGCCAATGTGGTTTTTCCTATTGTTTTGGAAGCCTTTGTTTGATCAAAAATTACAAAATCATATTTCTTCATGCATGACATGCATCTGTTGACTTATGCATCTGTGCTAATGACTGTTTTAATGCAAAAAAAGATGAAGGGAAATAAAAATGAAATTAGGAATTTGTGTGCTTTTATACTTCACAATGCATGCCTTTGTTGAAAAATATGACAATATTCTACTGTATTAAGCTAATTTGTTTACCCAAATACTGCTCTGTGTACTTACTGCAAATGATGCACACATTTGTAAAACTGGAAAAGTAGATTGACATTTGAGGAAAGAATATCTTACCAAAATCTCTTCCTATTTCCATTTTTAAGAACTTACTAAACAATTCTAAAGCAAGAGTATCTCTCACTGGAGGCAACATGCATTTGCCAGCTTTAGGTCTCACAGTGACAAGGCATTTAACCATGGGAAATGGGAAGGAAGGGAAATGTTAAAAATATCTACTAAACCAGAATTTTCATACTATCCTGCTAAGCTGGGAGGAAGTCTTATTCAGCATTTCTACATGCAGTAAGGATGTTTTTTCCCATGGTCAAACATTTATTCAGGCTGTCCGGCACATTACACAGCATGTATAATTTGTATTCCACATAATCTACATTTGACGACTTTCAAGGTATGCTGTAAAGCCCGCCTTTCTTTGAAGTATTTACAACTATTGGAGAATGCAACTGCTTGTGGATTGTTAGAAGGGCAAGAAAATAAGTTTTAATTTTTCTTATTTGCTGGTTGTAATGAATACTGTTGTTTTGCACTAAGAACGTGAAGCAGCTTATATGTTCTTATCTGGTAGCAAGGGCTCCTAGCTGCTTTGCTATAAAAGTTTCCTTACAGCCACCTAGAAGCACATTTTTAAACATTATTTCTAATTAACTTCAGAATTTGGAAATAATTCTGCCTGCAGTGACCATATTTTAGTAAGAGTGACTCTCAAAGTATAATGAATAGGTTAAAGTGTGTCTGTTTAGAAAAGTCAGGACAAATCTGCGTTACTTTTTTACAGTTTTGCAATGACTTTCCGATCATTTAATCCAAGAAGAAACTACATTGCTGGGCTGAACCAGATACAATTTCCAAGTCAGAAATCTCATTGCCAACAATAAACAGAACCAAGACTTCCATGTTATGGATGATATTCCAGTCTGTCAGCAGAAGTCTGTACTTCAGAATATGCTCAAGGTGTGTTTAGTCTGCACCACGCACTGTAGCAGAGGCATAAACAGTTATATCTGATGTATACCCCAAATCATCCATAGCTGTAGGTCTTACAAAACTGTTTCTAAGCACTACAAATCAACACGTTAACACATGCCAATGGTTTGGAGAAAGGTTTGCTGCTGTGCAATTCTCTCCTGCACCACTTGAAGAGGATGTAGTGGATGATGGAACCTGAATGTAACCCAGAATTCTTGCCACCTCGCCTCTCCTATCCTCCAGCACCATTGGGTGTCCAAAAGGAGCTTAAAATTCTTGGAAGGGCTTCCTGCAAATTGCTGCCTCTTAAGAAATGGTGACGGCTAGCAGTACTGTGCTAGTCTGGAACAAGGACAAGTTAAAAATATCTGTAATGACTCTTGTGCTCCAGCTTCTGCTGCTAAAGGGAAGATATGGATTCAATACTGGTGCAGGAACGATACAGGGTTTGCTTTCTTCCATGTAAGGAAATCCTTTCCCTGGTGTTTTGTGGAACAAATGCAGCTCCAAATGCTCCCAATTCCTGTGCTAGTGTGGCATAGCATCTGGCCCGTATTGGTTAATTCCTTCGTAAATCGCAGTTCCAGATTTTAAGAGTTTGTCGGGTTTTTTACACAAATAGGGTGAAAATGTTTCCCTTGAACGTTCTTAATTGTTTTTGGCATAAAAATGATTTGACTGAGATCAGGATCAGACCTAGAAACTTGAAGTAATGAAGCCTACAGACAGCTGGCAAAAGCGCCATTTCTCCTTGCACACTTATCTTGTTCAACTTGGGGGGCCTGGGGTTAAAAAAAAGAACAAAAATTCTGTTAAACAAGGCTTTGTAAAGTAGATCTGCGTTCTTCCTGGATTTAAAACTTATTGGTTCTACTCTCTGGATAAGCATAAAGGAACTATTCAGCTCTTGGTATACTCATTTCATCTCACCATTGACATTCAAGCAACTCAAACACAGCATGAAGTCAACCTTTGGTGATGAAACACTAATGAATCTTTAAAAGGACTGTTGATGTAATATTTTGCTGATTGGATAGTGAGCTCTTTATTTTTGTTTTCTACTTATATACATGCTGATTGATGGAATAGTTATTTAGATTCCTTAGAAATTTGAGGTTTTTTCCTTACTGAATTTTGATTTTGAAGTTTAATTTTAATTAGCAAATTGCTTCCCAGCATGTCAAGGAAATGGAAAGGGTTTAGTACCAAAAATAAGATGGAGCAGCACTAGTTTTGATAAAAAAGGACAAATTGAGCAAGTAAACAAAAATAACTATGCATCATTTCCTCTTTATCACAAACATTTCCCCACTAATATGGTAAGACTTTAAGCATAATTCTCCACTGAAAAATAGTGATTTGGCTATTAATTTTCTGTACCCTGTTTCCCTGTGTTCTGTTCTGTGCCAATGGGTCATTCACATCTTTTGCTCAGAGAAGTATAATATTTCTTGGCTAACAAGTAAAGTTCAAGAAAGAGTAATAGTTTCATTTTTCCTACAGTGGTAAATTGGATATATGAAGTCGTTCATGCTGTCAGTTTCTGCTTTGCTCCTTTGTAGTACTTTAGTTTTGCTGTTTTCCTTCCTGGCATCTTACTGAATGGATGTTGATATACTCTGTTTCAAGAAAGGATGAAAATATGTCTCCAGTTCAGAAAGAATAGGATTCTGAAAGAAAATGTCATAAATCCTTAGAGGTTAAAGAGATGCTACAATAGATGTATACATAGATGAAAAGTCTGCCATTTTCAGCACACAGTCACTCTAACATCAGTGAGAATAGCGCACATATGACAATGGAGACTGTTCCAGAATCCAAGAGCAAAAATATTTAGGCATTTAAAACCCACTGATGGAATGATTTTTCAATGGCAGCCAACTGTCTCACTTTGGACACTTGGAGGAATCAGGACTGTTTTAAAAAATCAGCACCTAGACATTCCAAAAATGCATTACTAGTTATGAAACAGTATTTATGGAAATTAAATATAAATTAAAACCAGGACATTTTTTTGACAAATTCTTACTCAAACAAGCTTATTTTCTCACAAAGATATTGTGTATGAAAGACCATGTAATTTGAAAAGATTTATATTTAAAAAATGAGCAAAACAAGGGAAAAGTTTCTGAATTGCTTACTTATTTCCAGTTATATTTTCAAGATGATTAGAATCAATACAAAGGGTAAAATAATTTGGCACACAACTGAATGTCTTTAGTAGTTAAAAAAACTACAGCCCCTTTATCAATTGAAAGGTTACTTGAGAGAATACACAACTGGACACCATAAAAAAAATACTGCATCAATTCACATTCATAAATCTATTTCTGTCTTTGTCCTGCAAGCAGACTCTTCTCAAGTCTGATCATCTTTCCAAGTATTAGTCAGAAAATATTTGTCTTTTTTTAGTAACATATTTGCCTTTCCTTTGTTTTCAATTTTCTATTATTCCATCTTTAAAAACAAACTAAACTTGAACATTTTAATTGGATTCAAAAGTCTGAATGTGTATATTGATTTAATATGTTAAATTTTACTTCATGGAAAATATGATTTCCAGGGAGAAAGGCCTTCAATCTTTTTTTAAAGTTTTCTTAAGACAAAAGAAGTCATTTTAGATTACAGGTAATATAAGATGGCTCTGAAAATTCCATGGAGTCTGCATATCTCTAAGAGTCTGTGTTTAAAATTAAACCTAAAGTGCAAGGCTGAAGGTTTGGGGATTTTTGCAAATCTCATCAAAACATTAAATGAATTCCAGCATGTGATTTCTTATTGTTACATATGGTATATAAAACCCAGAATCTTTTCATGTAATACTCTTAATGCTGAGAAACCTGTATGAATATTCTCTAAACTTAGTCCCAATCTAGAATGAGTCCAGAAAAGATTATTTTCTAACCCTTAAGAGGTAAGTTTTTATTCAGAAACAGTTATGGCAGCAAAAACAACTTCTTTATTTGAAGATAGTGCTTAATATACATTTAGATAATATAGGTCTTATATATAGCCCCTGCAATAGCAGAGGATTGCTTTTGTTAATGCCTGAGGTTTTGTCCACTGCCACATGCCTGGTTTCTTAATAAATCTATTGATATCTATTTTCAAATAATTGTTTCTCTTCTACATAATACAATATATTTTAAGTATAGTTTATTTAATTTATGGTGTATCTCAGGTTACATCATCCCTCAGCACATTTTTAAATTTCCGAGAACTTATATTGCTGTATACATCCACAGGGACAAATTCTCCTCTACTATACATACCAAGAGAAATCCTGTATGAGGAAGTCTACATGGAAGTCAATTAAGTGGCAATCATTTGCAGCACTTAATTTTGCCATTAAATTTTAAGCAGGGACCATAATTTTCCAAATGCGTGCAGACATGCTATGATCAGGAGGTCTCGGTTGGTTAGGGATTATTTCTAGGATTTATTGAAATACAAATATGTGACATCCATAGAGCACAGGAAGAAGAATTTTTCTCAATGAGTTTCACCCACAGTTAGAAATTAACTTCATTATTGCAAGCACGTAATGACAATAAAAGCAAATACAGGGCTACCTTCCTCTCTCCCTCATACAAAACAATTACATAGCAGTAGTTGAAAAATAATTTGTGTGAGAACACACTATTCCATTTTGTTCAAACTAGTCACCTGGTTCTCTCCTACATGCTATTTAAACCAGACCAAAACAAAAATAAAACAACCTACAAAGTCCCTAAATATTCTTTAGCTCTATACATGTGATAAATAATTTCAGATTCATGGCCATGCTATCTTAACATGGTAAAGTTTCTATACATGCTCCTCTAGAAACATCAACAGGAAAAGGGAAATATATGACAGCTGCTAATGATTTATTTCAGAAATCATGCTTTTTATTTGCTTGCTCAAATGGTCAGAGAGAGTGATGAGTGACCTCTTGCTCTGGGTTCAACCCAGCGGCAAAAGGCAAAGAAAAATGGTAGTGGCCACTGAGAGATGAACTTCCCATTTGTCAATTCAATTTCATTGGGAAAGCAGGTAATAGCCTTGCTAGCATCACTGACAAACTTCTGTGTCAACTTTGACCCATGGTACCTCGCTTTGCTTACAACTATTGCAGAAATGAGTAACACAGGCTTTGAGCATTCTCAAGGGCTAATTTCATTAAACCAATGGATTATCATAAACTACTGCTGAATTTTATAATACAGTATTGACAAGGAAGGATGATATAGTGAAAAAAAGGATAATGAAAATATACAGTGTGGAGTAATACTTTGAATTGTAGAACTGAGTTAAGTCTCAAAGTATCAAATCCCTCTGAAGGGAAAAAGGCAGAGACTTAGATTCAAACTCCAGTTTTCACTCTAAGTTAAAATCCAGATTGTCAGATTAGTTAGAAAAGTCATTACAAATGGATATATTCTGAATTTTACTCAGCTGTTTGACAAAGCCACTTGCATCTCTGACTGTTACAACACAGCAAGATGGGAGGAAAGAATCAGTTTCCTCCTACCGTGGGATCCCATCACTCTCCAGACCTTCTAGTTCTTTCTTCCATCCTTGATGAGTTCAGTTCATACCTCTTCAGTCCTTACCACTTTTATCAGTTCTCTTTATGAGTCCAGCAATACACTAGTAACACTGGGAACTTCAACAGCAGCTACCTATAATCATTAATATCACCTGTCCAAGACAGTTCTCCACCCTGTTCTCATAGTATTCTGGAGCCCTCAGAATTTCTTCACAGCTTCACAATTCAGAGCAGTCCTACAGTTCTTTCATGTCATGACAAGGGGAGGCAGATAGAGAGGATTAAGGCTCAGTATTGTAGGTTGTTTCATCAGAGAAGGACATCTGTTCCGATCTAGAACGGCAACAGATCCATCCCGTTTGCATGTTTTTTTCTTCTGTGAAAATAATTTTGGTCTCTTTCCACTGCCCAGGGGACATAAGGCTGTGTTCCAGGTCAGTACCAAAATGGCTTATCCCACCATTTTACATGAGACCTGTTGAGTCCACCTCTGCCTGACACTTCTCTGCCTGTGTTCCAGTCCTTGAGCAGCATGTGAAGCTGCTTGGATATTCTTGGTTCCTGAGGCTTCTGAGGCATCTGGGAAGCCCTGTTTCTTCCCAGCTCACACCTCACACTGCATTATCTCTCCTTGTTGTTAACCTCACATTTAGCCATTTATTTCATGATGTAGCTCACTGAAATATTCTGCTGCCTGCCATTGTCTGACAAAAAGGAGTCTTATTATTCCTTGGGTCAGAAAAAGATGATGTGTCCGTAACTAGAACTCTAGTAGCATTGCAGTTTTCATGGATATATCTATAATCCATCATTTAGAATGGCATACTTGAGACAACATTTTCGACGAAATAGTGTACTTCAAGACTCAAAAAAAAAAAATCAATGCAGCATCTGGAGAATCTCCCTGAATTGAAGAGGGCCTGCCTTGGGAATAGCACAGAAATTGCAAAAATCTCAGGACACTGTGAGCTGAACACATGAAGTTGTTAGTCAAATATCAGTTTGAAGATAGAACACATTAGGATGTAACGTTAAGTTAGGAGAGCTTTATTTCACAGAATCACAGAATATTCTGAGTTTGTAGGAACCCACAAGGATCATTGAGTACAACTCTTAAGTGAAGGGCCTATACAGGGATCAAAACCACAACTTTGGCATTATTAGCACGGTGGTCCACCCAACTGAGGTAATCTCAGGGTCTGCTAATGTCTGATGGGTGGAGCAGGACTCAGCAGCTTTCATGGACATGCCTGCAGCCATAAAGGTGCACAAAGCAGTCTTTTCTTGCCCTCAGTCTGCTGATCCAGTGGGGGCAAGATATTGCCCCTTCCTTATTGATACCTCCAGCACCTCAGGAGTCTAGACCAGCCTCAAAGTGACAACATTGAAGGGATAACATTGAAGTGATAGTGTTGAAGCCAACAAAGTCTCACATGGAGGTTGTAGTGCTAGCACATAGTGAGGGAGGTGACAACATCCAAATGAAAACTGCATTTTGGCTCTCCCATTAATCCCTAGCTCTTCTTCCCCCACTACAGCACTGAGGACTTGCAATTTCCTCCCATTTCAGGTCTCTTCAGCTCCCTGACCTTGTGCACTGTGTGTGGAAAGGCGACGAGAAATTGTGGCAGTGCCACAGTGTGGGAGTTTATCTTATCTTTGATTGTCCCACAATATGGGGCATGCCCTTGTCACTTGATGCAATGGGTAGGAGAGAAAGGCTGACAGGCAGCACTGGGCTGTGACTGCTCCTCAACTCACTGCAAGCCTTGCAGGCACAAAGGGCTGATGACCCAGTAAAATATGTCATGTATGTACCACAGAAAACAGCTGGAAAGAAGTTAAGAACGTAAAATTTTTAATGATTTTATCACATATATTGCATATGTGAATAATCGCATATGTTACTGTACACCTTTCTTCTGCCTCAAAACAAATACCTTTGTCTAGACCTCAAATGCATATATACTTAGTGGTTCAGTATTAATAAATAAAATAGTAAAAGGAGTTATGTGCAGTTTTACTTTTATTTTCAAGTCCAGTAATTTGTAGACTTGTTAAGTCTATATTCTATATACACACATATAGTCCATAATCTTGTCAGTGAGTAGATAGTAGATTCCTTTTTATTTTATTATTTTTGGGCCATTTTGAGTTAAGTTTGTTTTTCAATGATTTTTGAATAACTAATATCTTAACGGACTGTCAACAAAACACCCAATTTTAGTATGGTAAAGTTTCAAGGGATGTAAAAATGATCAGATTATTTTAAAGAGATCTCTTTTTTTAAATGCATTTAATTCCTTTGACACTGCTTTAAGGTCAGCACAGGAAGGATATGTCTTCATTTGATAGCCTTACTCTAAATCTTCTTTGTGGTTAACCTCTGATAGCCTTTTTGGCCTCTGTTTAGAATCTCATATCAGACCTGTCTACTCTTCTAAATATACCGTGATCCATGTCTCTATTTTGGTATACAGCTCAGAAATTAACTTTCAAGCTCTGTACACTCAGTTCAAAGATGTTAAACTGGCAGGATCTGTGCACAAGTAGAAAGGAAGCTGCAGGAAACCTAAAGACAGAACAACAGAGAAAATAAGTGATTTGTAGTCAAAGGAAATAGCAGTTTCAAACATATTAAGAGAAATAATTTTGAGAAATGTGATAATTTTTCTACATTTTTGAAGTTCTCTGTAAAAACCATCCCTTCCTCCTCCGAGTCTGAAAATGAAGTCTGATAAGAAGGGAACTTAATTTTTCTTTGAATCCTGTTGGATTTGCAAGTATTAATGTATAGTTATAAGCATCTGTTTGTAGTGGTACAAAATGAGCTGTAAACTTACTTTTGCTACAGTAGTGGTAGCCTTTCTGTCCTTTCTCCCTTGGTAACTTTGGGGTTTTTTGCACAGTATATTCTTTCATCTGGCCTTGAATATAACCTTAAATTCTCCTGCAACAGATGTATCTGACCGCAACCTTCTGTAGTGGTTTCTGGGATGATGCTGTGGACATGTTCACATTGAAGCACTGGTCCAACCATGCCAGAGATCACCAGAGATAAGGTGCTGTGTCCAGAGGAAGCATTACCACGTTTATGTGGAGGGAAAACACATGTGTGCATTTCTGAGCACATAACTGAACCAAGTGTCAGCCTGACATTATAACCACATTTCAGGGCTGCCAGATGCAGGTCATTCATATGGACACTCTGTTATGCTGTTTCCATGTGGCTGTAGCCTCATGAAGAGAGCCAGGGGCAGAGCAGGTCACTCAGAAAGCTGTCCTGACTCACAGCCTTGTGCTCTGACTGGTGGGTCACTCTTCCTGTCTTCCACAGATCCGGCTATTTCTAGTTTTCCTGCAAGGATCTCAACCAAACCTCATGGAAGTTATAATAATCCCACTGCCATCTGTGGGCTGTGGGTCACTTCCAGACCAGAAATAAATTTGGCTTTCAGTATTTGTCCTGCATTATTCCTTATTAAAAACATATTCTTCTATCTTTTTTTCCTCTCTCTTCTATCTGTCTATTTGTTGTGCTCACTCTCTGTTGACACAATACTGGCTGAGGCTGATTAGTACTGTGCGTTCTCCAAATAGGTCAGTCCAAGAGCAGCACTGCATGGCTTTGGATATCTTTGAGATTAAATTGGAAGCCTGCTGGCCCCGCTCACATAGAGAGAGATAGAGCAGGTCTTGCTTCCTCAAGATATTTTTTGCAACAAAAATTGTGCAGAGTAAGCAACCTGTGATTTCACACATGCAGCCATAACACTGTGTTGAGTGTTTAAACAGGATGTTTGGACTTTGGCAGTCCAGAAAAGCCAACTGCAATCTTGCCTTAAGTTTGAGAATTGTCATCTTTAGTGAGAACGTATTCCTAGCTCTGTAGAAGATTCATAGTGTTCATATTCCACACTGCACTTGCTAGGTACATACCATAGCATAAATCACCTGGAACAGAAACAATACCACGGAGTGAGCTGAAGATCTTCAAAATGAACTGCTCATAAATGAACTGCAGACCATGCCTTATTTTCTGGGGGAAAAAAATTATGAACATTTTTAAATTAATTTAAGGAATGAAAATTTGTTGATCTCTTCAGCCAGAAGGGGAAGGAGACTAGAGAAGGCAGCTTTTTCAAGTTTTTACTCTGTTCAAAGTTATCAAATTCATCAATATCTGTTACATTTTCTGACTAAATAACATTTAAAAAAAAGATTGTGTACGAAACAGAAAAATAAACTTGCTTCACTCTATTTTCACAAGGGTTTGATCATCCATCCTGTTTACAAATGGCTATGTTAATCACTGCAATCTGAGAATTCAGCGACATTTTAGTATAAATAGTTTATGGATCTAAGCTTTCCTTTAGACCTGGTTCTTATAAACAGTTGGCCTAATTACCTTTCAAGTGTTCCTGTATCTTCTGACTAATGAAAAGTCTTTCTTGTGTCTTACACACCAGTTGTGTCAAACCCAATGACAAATCAAGAAAAGAAATTCTAATATACAGCCTAATGTCACTGACATTCACTTATTCTAGTCTAGAAAGCACTTAAGCACATGCTCAGTTTACCTTCATATTTACATTTTTTATTTTCTGTTGAAATTAAGCAGGTGCTTAAGTGAATATGCAAGTGTTTTTCTGGGTAAGAGTGGGGCTTTTTTAAATGAATCACAGTGCTTTCTGCTGACCAAAACAGAAGTATCTTGATTGCAACAGTGTTTAAATATAGGGTAGATCTATTACTGTGCCCCAGACAGCTGGCAAGCCAGACTAGATGTAATCAGTGGTCACCACATAAACAGGAAGAACATCATAGCAGTTGATACCATGCATCCATATGATTTTTGGTGGTATATTTAGGTGTGCAGAAAAAATAGAAAGAAACCAAGTGATGTAATGTGGTATGGAGGACAAAATAAGACAAAGAGGACAAGAAATACAGGGTGAAACTGGTAAGAAAGGGAGTTAGAGCAAATGGATATGCAAAAACTGAAATATATTCATTCCCAGTACACTGAACCTAATGAGGGGAGTAAAGTTACATGGAGTCTTGCACTAAAAGTTTTTAAACCTGATGAAAGCACATTTTTGGCTTCACTGAAGACATAGGATTTTTCTTCCCAGTAAGAATTTAATATTTCCTCCTGAGCACAGTCATATCATCACCACGACAAAGTGCAGCCTTATTCTGGCTTCCTCTGTGTGTTTTTGAGGTTACACTTAACAAAATATAAGTTATTTTTTTGAATATTGGGTACCGCTGCAGAATTTTGAAACCTGAAATTCCCAAGGCCAGTTGCTTGCTGAGATGTAAGATGGACTTTGATCTTTTTTTATTTAGTATATTTTACTTGATAAAAAGGAACTGCTGTGAACTTAACTTGAAGTATCTGTGTTGACTCAAGCAAAATTATGCCAGTATCTGCCTTGTCCTAGCTGACCACAGTTCAAAACTCTAATTCACATTCTTCCCCTCATGCTTGTTTTCTTCCCTTCAACTTTGATAACTTTGAAGCTGCAAATAACCAAAGTTTCATGGATAGCATCAAACTTCACATTAAAAACTTTATCTCTCAGTACAAGGGACCACTTCCAGGATTTCTTTTCTTTAAGTTCATCAGTGGAGGAAAGCGTCTCCAAGACATCTCATCAGAATGTGTCTTCAATAAAAAAGAAAGCTCAGTTTCTTCTTCAGTGATGACTTCTGATCTTGGAGCTCATCTGCATTTCAATTCCTTTTCACTATCAGCAAAAAGATACGTGTAAAATTAGGCAAAAGTTGAATATTTCTCTGTAATGTAAATAAATAAAGAATTATAAGACTTCATGATAACTCTCTTTGCATAACTGAAAGCTGTTGAAACAAGCTTACTTATTGAAAAGTACCGTTTCTTCATGATAACCCATCGCACACATGAATCTTGCATTACTGGACAGAGGAAATGATGAAAAATATAGGGGTAAATGAGAGAAAGGAAATATGGTGTTAAGAGAATAAAGTCACTTATCAAACAGTACCAAAGGAAACAATTTGATTGTAGATGAGCACAAAGTTACTTTGCAATCTGACAATGAGAAAAATTACTAATGACTAGGAATTTTTTTGTTGATGTGTAAAACACTGGTGTGTCTGCATGTGAACCCTGCCTCACCCTCTGAATATTCCCTTTAGTGAAGGACACAGAGCCCCATCCTGTTCAAAATGTAGTGCTAAGAATCCTGAGTAACTCCTTCAATGTTGAAAGAGTTATTCTAGGTGTACTTCATCATAACCCAACAAAACCTTAGACTAGTATTAAAAAATAATCTCTGAAACCAGACTAAATATAGAAAGGTTATTTTATTTTATAAACCAAACAGTTGCCAATGAGTGGAGAAGGAACACAGAGTGTGTTGCATTGGCTGTGACACCCATAAGATTCAGTGTAAATGTAATATGAAGAAATTGGTAGAAACATCCAGAGTTCAACAGAAATGCTTTCCACTTGCTGTTCTGCAGTACAACAAATTAGCTTATAAATCACTATAATATCTATTATTGTATTTGCTTTAATCACTCTGAAAAAAGTGTCAGTAATTATCAAGGCCAAAGTCTTAATATAACACATACTGCAGACTTCATTTTCTAAACAAAGGAGCAAACCGCCCAAATTTTTAAAATAAGTAGGATTAATTTATGCTGTAATTGAAAACACATGGTCTGACATGGAAATGAGTCTGGTTGCTTGTGGCTGAACCCGCTTGGAGAATCTAGAGTCATGTCTGTTTAATGCGAGATTCCACGTCGGCGTGAAGTAATGGAAATGGAAGTCCCATATGTGCTTAGATTAATAAATAGTCTCCAAATAAGTTTATGTCTGGCATATTCAAGAGGTATGGAACATGTACTTACAGTATGGGGGATGTCTTAATTGATGTCTTAATAGTAAAACAAACTCAGAAGTAATTGACTAATAATGCATTTACCATCTAAAACACTGGTGGCAATGTAGTCTAAGAGTGTTCTTAAGTCAGGTGTGACTAAGTAGGGAAATTACATGTTTCATATTAATCATCAGCTATGTTGGTATTTCAAAATTTTTCTTCTCTTACTAAAACCAATTCAGGCTTAAGTGACACTCCACACTAGATGTTATTAATTGTGTGCTTCCTGAATTCACTCCATTTATGTGTAAATATTAATGTTTGAGTATGTTTTATTTACATAAGATCCCCTTTTTTTTCCAATGGAAAAGCAGATTACCATACCAAGCACAGAACTACTCAGACACTCCAAAGTGCAGACTGATAAATGAATTGGAAATGAGGACTGTTGGATATGACTGAGACCAGGAAGTTAAAAGACAATATCTAACCTAGGCCCTGGTGTTTCAATTATGAGTATGTCAGCTTTGATTCGAAGTATGGCTACGAGCAAAACAATGCCTATGCAGTGGGATTCACCCTCCCTTTTTTCATCTGTTTTTCTTATGTAGACAAATAAATTTTTATTATCATACAAGCAGGATTAATCCATGCCTTACATTCCAGTACTATTGCTACTTCGCAGCTCTGTTCTTGAAATTATACAGATTTTTCTATATAAACTGGACAAATTGGATCTGGAACTAACTGAGAGACAATAAACAGAAGAACAAATATAATTTTCAAGATCTTTTTGTAATTATGAGTGTATAACTTCACTACATACAGAAAGTATTATTTTGGTGTCTGAATACAGCCTAGGAATTGGAGTGCTTAAAATTTCTCTATAACTGAATAAATTCAGATGTGTAGACAATTCATTATATAACACTAAAGGCATTGAATATTGCTCATAATCGAATTGTAGAAATAGAAGGTCTGTAGAATACCTTTTTTTAAAGAAAGGAATCATTGGCCTTCTTCATTACAATAGATATATCCTTGCATTTTTACACATATGGGGTCAAAGTTTGTTTTCTAATCACTATTACAATGTGTTCCACTCAAAACAGTCCAGTTACTGGGAACCTCTGATTTCCTGCACCTTGTGTGACTGAAAGAAAAAAGATTTTCTTGTGAAGTGAAGCATTCCCAGCTGGACAGACCATCAGGGACTCTGGATTGTAAAACTGATCATAGTCCAAATCAAATACTTATTACTTATTTCAAGTGCTCCCCTTTTATGTGTCAACCTGAATTGGAATTCAAGTCAATGGCAAAAATCCCATTGACTTTCAGGAAAAAAGATTAAACTCTATAATGTGTATTAAATGTTTTGTTCCGGTACTCAACTCAGAACTGCTGGGTGGGCTCAGGAATACATCAGACAAAAATTCATCCATATCGACAGTGAGAAAAAAAGAAAAATATAAAAGATGCTGAAAAGTCCTTTGTTCCATTGGAGAGATGTCTGTCATTAAACCAATGCCATATGAAATTATTGCTAAGGAATGTTAACATTCTTGCTTGTGAGCTAAGAAACAGCTCAGTAGCACATATAAACATGCTCTCCACCATGCATTTATTCACTGTTTTTCTGATCACATGGGAAGCATAATGTTAAGAAGTTAAATCAGTGGTTCAAGCACAGTATTGAACTTCCATTATACTCCCAAGACAGTAAGACACATTTTCAGAATGTGTTGCTTTAATTATTCTCTTCCTATTTTTATATTGTTGAGACATGAGGTGGGTAGAAACTCTAGAATGTTGTTCTGACTATATAACCATAAATGCACCCATACAGGGGAGAAGCAAAAAGTAGTCTTAAGATAGCAGGTATGAATTTACATATCAGAGCAATTTCACTGAAAATTCCAGGGCTGAAATAATTGTTGAAATTGCAAGGTATATAAAGGCTAAAATTACAAGGTTTATAAACAGCATGAGCTCACTTGGTTAGAGGATGATTCTAATAACGCCAAGGTTGTGGGTGGCCATTTGCTTAAGAGTTAGATTCAATGATTTTTGTGGATCCCTTCCAACTTAAAATATTCTTTGATTCTGTGGTTTATAATTTCAGCAGAATTGGGGTCATTCTTGTTCATAGCAGGGGTTTAAGCTTGGGCTAGGGGGACACCATAGTTTATTTTCATTGCCAATTCAGACAATATGAGATGAACAGTCCCTGGAGAATATAGAAGAAAACACAAGTTTGTCTTTCCCCACTCATGTCAAATCTAGTCTTTCGTCAGTGTATAACTTCATTTATTTATTATTTTGTATATTGTTTCTAAACCAGAACTTAGCTGGGCAAATTGCCTGCCCCACTGACTCTAATAGTAAACAACACTAGTTAAAGACCTGATTCTTTTAGGATTTTTCCATCTTATGTTTTATTAAAAGGTACATTTAAAAAGTTTGTAAATTTTGTTTTAAATGTAGAAGGTTTTTTTTTTTTTTTAATTTGAAAGAGGGAAAGCATTTGGAGGAAAGAAACATCACTTGTTTGTTCTTCTTTCCTTTTCTCTTTTCATCTAAAGGCTAATTTTCCATCCACCTGAGAAAATGAGCACAGAGCCAAAGTTGCTGGAAAGATATTCTTTTAAAATGCAATTTTAAAATTTGAAATTCTATCACCACTTAGAAGTTGTGTTTCTCTGCAGGACAGTTTGTATGTTCCTATCCTTACCTGAAGTTCTCTTATTCACAGCTTTGAATTCGCCCACACAGTCCCCGGTGAGCACAGCAAGGTCAAAGAGCCGGGCTGTGAGTGAGGCCAGTGTTAAGTTGCCTGGATGGTGATACACTCTGTCTTACCATAAAAAGTTATAAAATGATAAATTCCTGAATAGCAGCCAGGAGGACATGGAAAGGAAAAAAAAGGCCTGATTTAAAAACCAGGTCAATGACTAAAGAGGTAATATTTCTAAGAAACAATTTGGCCAAAATTATATGAGACAAATGTCTTTGCCTTATTTTTGCTGTGCTCTGTGAAGAGGGGTGAATTTGATTTCCTTAAATTCTTTGTAACAGTTTAAAAATATGTTGACCAAAGCATATTTTGACACCTTCTGCAGGACTGGAAGGTTCCTCTGGGAAATAATTGCATGAACTGAGTAACCTTTAGCTGGACAGGCACAAATACTCCTTGACTTGAGAGGGCTCGAGCATATCAGGCATCACAGGTTTGGGATATTGTTTTCCACAGACCTGTTCACCTTAATAAGGCTACTTTTACTGAGTAAATGTTGCAGATCAGAGGGAACATCTTGGCACACACTCAATAACTGCTAACACATACGTCTAGATATCAAACATCTTTAAAGCACCAGGAGTATTTATATTGACTTCAGAGTCTTTTCCCTCTGAGCTTGCTTCAAGAAGTTCAAGAAATATCAATAAGTTCAAATTTCCTTGACATTTTTGAAGGGTTTGTGTCACAATGCAAGCCAAATTTTAACAAAGAGCAATTTTTTGACTGATTTGTTATTCTTTTCTTTGCCTTTTTAAAATGAAATTAAAGGTTGAAGTATGTCTTTGATGGAAGACTGACAATTTTACGCTTACCTGTGTTTTGTACAGCATGTTGCAAACAGGTAGTGTTTAGCACATAAGTGATATAAGAAAAATATATATTATTTCTCTTTTGACCCTGGAAGTTTAATGGGGGATTAATATATATATATATTCATATCAGTCAAGTTTTCATCAGGCCCATTTGATTCGTGAATGAAAAGAAAGAATCTCTCAGACAGGATTTTTTTTCATTTCAAGGAGTCTGACAATGCGTTTTGAAGTTTTTATACAAACAACTTCTAAGAGTAGGATTAGGATCCTCTACTCACTTCTAAATTGATTCAAATGGGTGGATTACCTATTTTATCCACCTCTTGCTTAAACTACTGCAGAGCAAAAGCTGCCTTCAGATTGCTGATGCAAAGGATGGAGTTTTAGGAGGATTTCCAAGTGACAAGCACTGTTACTAATAAATTGTCTCAGAATGTAAAAATGTGACCTTCTCAGGTGGCTCAGCCACAGTGTTTGCAAACTGTGACCAAGTATCAGATTCCTGCCTTTTTGCTTAGCATTTGCCATGGAACAATACAGGGCTGTGACTTCTTGCTCCAGTTCTGATTGTACAGACCATAATTAAGGATTTGGGTGAGGATGAATGGCAAAGAATGCCACTGTGCAATTGGCTGTAACCATTGCGACCTAAACTGATCCTAGATGTGGGGGAAAAAAAGGAAAAAAAAATAAAGAGAAGGAGGGAAAAAAATGACCTCTTGTACCCTCTTCCATGATCCGTGTATGTAGTTAGCACGGACTCCCCTGCCAGGCTTTTCATCGCTGTGCTTTTAAAACCATTAGCTTGCTTTGTAGTCTTAGCAAGACATACATTTTTGAGCTATCATAAATGAAATCTTAGAAGATACCTTTCAACATATGCCAGGCACAGTTAAAAAAGAAAAAGACCATTATGGCTCTTTAAAGAAGGGGAAAAAAACCTCAGGGTGAAATGGTGCAGACGTTTTGTGGAATACGGAAAGTTTGAAAGAAGTTACAATATAATAAAGGGACACAAGAAAACACAGTTGTGTTACACAGAGAGCTGACAACCTGGAAAGACTCTAGTTTTAATAGGATTCTTTCTCCCTATATATTAGTTTTCATCTTCTATGGTAAATCAGGTTATGCCACTTTGTTTCCTACTAACTTGCCCTTGATATTCTTTTCTTTAATAAAAATCAGAATACATTACCCAAGTGTTGTCTGGGATAATCCAGCTGTTATCTGCTGCCACTGCAGAAATACATGACTGGAAAGAATTATGTCTCAATTTATTTAGCAAAATTTGGTTTACAATTTTTCCAGTGGAGGTTTTATGTGACATTTGGATAGCACTGTGTGGAACAGATCCAGTCTCCCAACTCCCAGGTTGCTTGGGTACCTAGAGAGATGTGGCAAAACTCTTAACCTGAATGTAGATTGTTGAGTCTAAACTTAGGCCAGACATAGAACTTTTCTGATCATATTAGTTTTAACTGGGATACAGATAATTTTCTTCATAGTACCTTGTATGGGGCTGTGGTTTGGATTTGTCCTGGAAAATGTGTTGGTAATTCAGGGATATTTTCTTTATTGCTGAGCAGTGCTTGCACACAGTCAAAACCTTTTCTATTTCTCACCCCACCCCAGCAAGGAGGCTGGGGGTGCACAAGAAGCTGGGAGGGGACACAGCCAGGACAGCTGACCCCGACTGACCTGAGGAATATTCCAGACCCATCATGCTCTGCATAAAAAGCTGGGGCAAGAAGAAGGGAAGGGCAGGGATGCAACTGGAGTGAAAGCTATTCCTTCCCATGTCACTGTCACGTGTGAGGGAGCCCTGCTTTCCTAGGGATGGCTGAACACCTGCCTGCCCAAGGGGGGAAGAAATTCCTTGTGTCCTTTTCTTGCAGGTGAGGCTTTTGCTTTGACTATTAAACCATATTTATCTCAACCCACGGGTTGTTTTCTCACTTTTATTCTTCTGGTTTGCTCCTCCATCCCACCAGTAGGGAGTGAGGGAGTGGCTGTGTGTGACTAAGTTGCTGCAAGAATGGTTCACACTGACTGTGGAAAGGAGGTTTTATTGCAGTAGGAATCTTTTGTCAGGACCTTGAAGTTGGCACATTGCAAACTGGGGGTCAGAACTCTGCTGCTTTCCTATACCGATTTCATTGAAAAACAAACAGGCAGATTTTAATATTTTAAATCCTACTTGTAGTCAGGAGTGATAGAATTCAGGTCCATCTTGCAACAGAGAGAAATATATACATATATTCCGGTGATGGATGTCTGGGGTGCACAGAATCAGAGTGGGAAGGACACTGTGCTCTTTTTATCTTTTTATAGTAAACAGCTCGGAAATGTGGAGGAGTCGGGGCCCCTCATGCTTCTCTCTTCTCTTAGAGCAATAAACAATAAAAATCCTGTAAGAAAATAAGTAGTTGTTTTAACTGAAAGAAATACAAATAGTGAATTTAGTGAAACACACAAGTAAAGCCTTGAACAGGTTCGTTTATAGAATAGTTGTTTTGAATTGTAGTGAGTATAATAATTTGATTTCATTTTTCTGTTTTTATTTCCCTTTGAAATTTTTCTTTTCTTTATTTTTTTAGTCATGCCCATTTACTGAGTGGGAGAAGAACAAAGAAAACTCAAACTGTTTTTCTCTTACTACTTTTTTCCTTTATGGAACAGACATTGCCTCAAAGTCTTACTCTGCATATGCTCTGTAATTGTATTTGATTTACCCATGTCAGTTCCTTGTAGTTAAATACACTTTAAAAAGAACACCTTGGGCTTAGGTCTCATGACCTGATCTCATGCAGATGGTTCTCTGTGTGGGAGAACTCTAGAGGAAAAAGCTTTCCCACTGACTGGTGATGACAACCTTCACGTCCTTTTAGCCAGGGAAGGCTTCTTTCAGATACAGTTGCACTGGAAGATGTTTCATTTCAATATAAGTAAGAATTTTTTTTTCAGTGAGAACAATCAATCCCTGGAAAAAACTGCCCTGCTATTTCATATGCCTCTCATCAATGATGTTTTTCAAGATATGATGAATGATCACATGTAGGATCCCTTTTCAATGAAAGGCTGGACCAGATGATCTTTCAAGGTCCCTTCCAAACTGAGATTTTCTGTGATTCTCTGATTCTCTTCCTATTTGTGATTCATTTAATCAGTAGGGAAGACATTTCTATTACAATATTATGATCTTTCTCAGTAACAATATCAATGAATTAAATCAAAACCTTGTTAGAAATGTTTGTTTCTACAATAAATGTGTGATTTTTTTTTTTTAGGACATATGATAAAACTAGATAAGTGAGAGGTTAGAATAGAGACTAGACTTGTACTTTCAAAACCCAAAACATTTTTGTGCAAGTCCTAAGAGAGTTGGCAAATATCATTAAGAGCCTACTCTTGATTATGTTTGAAAAGTTGTGGCAATCAGGAGAGGTTCCTGAGGATCTGAAAAAACGAAAATATACCTCTTTAACCTCAGGAAGACAAAGAGGAGGACCTGGGGAACTACAGGTTGATCAGTCTCACCTCAGTCCCTGGGAAGGTGATGGAGTAATAATGCCATTATTTAAACCATGTTCCCAAGCATGAAGATCAAGAAAGCAATTAGGAGCAGTTAGCATGAAATTAGAAAGGGGAAATCATGTTTCAGTAACTTGGTGGCCTCAGCAATGCGGTGACAGGTATGGTGGATAATGGGAGAGCAGTGAAAGAAGTTTCACTTCATTTTCGATAGGGTGGGTTTTTTTTGCTAACTCCCCTAAGATCTTCACAGACAAGCAGCTCAAATATGTTCTGCATAAGTGAGGTGGACTGGAAATTGGTTGAACTGATGGGCTCAAAGTGTTTTCACAAGTGCTGTACCTGAGTATTGATATGAGGGCAAATGTTGTTAAATTGTTAACTGCTCCTTGAGGAGATTGATGATGAGAGCAAGAGCACCCACAGCAAGTTTGGAGATGATATAAAACTCAGAGGAGTTGCTCAAATATCAGATCCATGCCAGATTCAAAGGAACCTCAATGTGCTGGAACAATGGACTGAGAAACCTTCTGAAATTCAACAAAGGAAAATACCAAGTCCTGTCCATGGGAAGGATAACCCCATGTAACCCACACACTGGGGACCAGCTGTGTGGAAAGCAGCTCTTCAGAGGTGAACCTGGTGGTTTGGTCATACAGCAAACCAAACATGAGCCAGCAATGAGTTCTTATGGCGGAAAAAACCAGAAGCCTCCAGGGTTGCTCTAGGCAAAGGATTTCCAACAGGAGCACAGAAGTGGTTGTTCCCTCTATTCGACACTGGTGAGACCTGTGAGGAGTGCTGGGTCCAGTGCTGGCCTCCCTGGTACAAGAAAAATACTCCTTAAGTGGAGAAGAAGCAGTGCAGGGCTACAAAGATGGTTAAGAGCCTGGGCTATCTGTCATTCAGTGAGCTGAGAGCTGGGGCTGCTCAGACTGGAGAAGCAAAGGCTTCTTTGGGGGAGACCTTAGCAGAGTGTGTGAGTACCAGATGGGGGGAGTGAAGAAGACAGAGCCAAGTTCTTGTCAGTGTTGCCTTGTGACAGGACAAGAGACCATTGGCACTAATTAAAAAATGGTCTAGTGAGAAACAGAGTGCAGGACTTTAATTTACTTGCCTTGTAACATTTACTGCGTGCGAGGTGGTGATGGGCACTCCAGCTTCATAACAAATCGTGCATTCATGGTAAGCAGGCAAATATGAGCACCTGGCTCACACACTGCATGTGTCAGAGCTGAGCTTGCTGAACTTGCTCAGTGAAGTGCATATAAAATTCTTCTTATAAAAATAACTTAAAGCAGCCTGAAGAAAAAAAAATGTCCATTTTATTTAACTACCCACCTGTGAAGTATGAAAGAACATCCTTAAATACTTTAGAGTGGCTTACTGAGTGTTTGGAAAATAGAAATGTTAAAAAGCCCAGCTCAAGACTGTGCTTAACACTATGCTTAAATGTAATTACACGTTCAAACCTTGTTTTAATTCATTTTCAAATACTTCAGTGGTACTTAATTACACATGTAACTGTGCAATTAAATGCTTTGCTGAAAAGGTGCCCTTGATATTTCTGAGACACCATATAGTCCGAGATGCTAAATAATGCTATGATTTGCGAAACTGTTTGTAAATGTAACTACGAGTAGCTATCTACTATGTTTAATGACATTAATTTAACATGCTGATTACATGAAAGATTTAATCTGTATCTATTTTAAAATTTACTTTTGCTACTGTAAGATTCACAGCCAGTTTTTCTTAACTTTTCTTGCACAATTAGGCACAGCAGATGCCTGAGTTATGGGTATATTTAGTAACAATACAATGAGGGTCTGAGTGAGGAGCAGGTGTGTGTTTTTCTTAACTAATAAAACATCAGGAATTTTATCACATCTGCTGTGACCGTATCTTCAGTCTCTCTGACTTTTTGTGTGTCACCACCTGTTCACTTTTAATTTAAATTGCGCTCTTTAGAAACTATCATGAATTTTCCAAGTGATATAAATTGGAACAATATCAAGCCCTCAAAGAAAAGCTCTTTAACGTCCTTAAAACATTTGAATCCAGAACAGCTTAACATATCAGGTAGATGTTTTCAGGTGTATTTTAGGACTGGATTTGTCATTTAAAACTAATCCCACCTGTCACCTGAAAAACTTCCTAAAGTGGCCCATTTTTAAAACATGTTTGTGTATTTTTCAAGCATGCTAAGTACTGTTTGGAGTAATTCTTAGACTAGGCTTGATGGAAAAGAAACCTGCAGGAACACAAAAACTCTGTGTATTCTGGGTAAACATAACTATGCCCCCACAATTGTGCTGGTGAACAGAAGAAAACTATTGAGCTATGTTTTGCCATTAAAATTATTCATTTAAATGGGTTGTTTCCATTGTGCACAGGTGGTAAACTTATCTCACATGTTTTTTGTATAAAAGTCCGAAATAAGTGAACACTGGCAAACAGAATCTAATGGTGTCATTAAAATGATTGTAAACATGCCTGTTGTGGCAGATGTGTGCTTTCCTTCTGTTGATATACATTCGGATTGTTGGTCAGGATCAAACAAATGCAGACTTTCAGCATGTCAAAAAATGTCTGTATCCTAACAGTTTCTCCTTGGAAAGAAATCTGTTTCCTTAAGGCCAGAATAGCTATAAAATAACCAGACTGCCTGATCACATCCAAAGTCTGCTCCTATTTTCTTTGATTAGAGCTGTGTTCCCTGTATTCTCTGCCATCCATGGTTTCAGCTGAACAAGAGATTATGTGTTGCATCATTATGGTTTGAGGAAACATTTCAACAGAGTAATAAATGTAGAGAAATATACAAAACTCAGGTCCAGGAAGTCATCAGCTTTTTCTTCTGTCTAAAAATGTTGCCCTTTGCTTAACTACAATTGCCAGCTTTGCAGTGATTATTTACTCTGCAACACAAGGTAACACAGGCATGGTTGTTGTTATCCACCAGAGGACAGGATGAACTTAAACACATTTCCTCAGAGCCAAATTCTCCAGCCTAAACCAAAAGTTGATGGACAGCTGGGAATTCAGCAGAACCATGTGCTTCCCTTCTGCTTAGAGCAGGAGCTGTGCTCCACAGCTACTTGCAAGGAAAAGTGTAGCTCTGCAGTTGCTCAATCCGCCTTCAAGCAAAGATTCCTCTGGAGTCTGCAGTAAGGCTCATGGGGAAAGAAGCCAAAGGATTTACATCCATCTGTTTGTACCCTCCCCTTGGGAAAATGTCTGTGCAGTAGTTATATGTCCCAGAGGGGGGATTCCTTCTCAGTATTTTTTTTCAGGCAACGCCTTCTATGAGAAAGGATTGGTTTAGTCTTCCAGGCTTTAAACTTCTGTTTATCCAGAATAATGCTCAGAATCCTTAAATGTTCACGGTGTCACTTGTACTAAATCCTAGTATTTAGGCTTTACAATTTCAAAATTATTTAGCTCCGTTTAGTTAGCCAAGAAAAAATGCTGCAGCTCAACCTACATCTTATACACTGGATAACAACTCTCATCTTTGCTCAAGTGCAAAAGGAAGTCAGATTTTCTCTTTGAGTAAGTGCCTGCTCTACAGGCAGTGATGGTTCTATGCCAACACAGCAGAGACAGCTGGTTTACAGACAGCCACAGTCACATGTCTTGGAAGTTAAGAACTTCTGTGTCAGGAATATACCGATTTTAGACTTGGGGACCGAATCTCTTGGCATCAGCATCAGTGGAAGTCCAACACAGCTTTGGAATCATGTATGTGCAATACTGATGCCTAAGATAGAAAAATCCATTCCATACAGCAAATGATTCTTTAGAAATTGTAAAAGATGTCCAGTGTCCCTTTCTTTTTAAAACACACAAAGCTCTTTGCCTAAAAAATCTTGGACTACTTGATTTTTTCTGTGTTGTACACTGCCTGAATATACCTTGCTGATGGTGTTAGTAGATTGCTGTGGCTGGACTTGAGGCTTGATACCTAAGCAAACAGTATCAGCGCAATACCTCTATCCATCTTACTTAGCTAATGGAAGCACCCCCCATGTTCTCTTAACCAGAAGGTTACTCAGGGAAAGTTTTCTTAGCTCCACATGAACTTCAGTTCCCAAATCAAGTCTTTTATTTGAGTGCACTCACAGTGTAGATGAAAAATAATTTCAATGCAATTATTTTTCACGTAAATTAATCTGAATGAGAAAGTGGCTCTTTATAGGGATTTCCTCTTCCTTACTTTCAAAAAACAAGTCCTGCCTCAGTTAAAAATAGCCATGCACAAATTTAGAATGAAAACACTTACCGTTACTTGTGGCTTTTGTGCTTCTCTGTTTACAACCAAAATTCCCAAAGAAAAAATGTGGTTTACTTCTATTTTTAGTAAATTGCTCTGGTGGAGAGAGAGTTAATGAGGCTGTCCATCCACCTTGGTGTTCAAATTGCCTCCTTGATTGATGATGCAGGGAACAAACCTGCACCATGGGTCAGCGCCCAGGACAGCCCCACACACAAGACACATTGCAGAGTTCCTTGTGTAGGTGGAGACAGTTTCTACTCCAGAGCATTCAGACACATTAGATCTCTTCAGGAACAAGCTGAGGATTTATCATAATGAAAGTAAAAGTAGGTAATTTTTATTAATCTCATCTTGGTTTTTAACCTTTTCTGCTTTTTCTTATGTAATCTTTTATTTAAATGTTTGAAGCTCTACCTGTCAATGCTAAGTCACTTAAGAGTAATTTTCTGCATGTTAACTTTCTCTCAAGCTACTGAGTCTTATTTTCATTTTGCACAGAGTGCAGCATATCTTTTTAAAATAGTACATGTCAGCCAGAGCACCACATAGCTGGAGGTGCACCGACTACCTGCTCAGCACCCATTTAATTTAACAATGCCTCTTTTATTAACTAAGTACTTTCGACTCTCGGTGCTGTGTAATTTCATGATTTTCAAAGCAGCAGTACCAATAGCTTACCAGCATAGGGAGGGTGGTTGACAGCAGCTGGATGATCAGGCAGGCTGCATTCCCTATTTCCTGTTTGAGCCAGGCTGTGTCCTTCAGCAGCACTGACCCAGTGCAAAACACAGTGTCCCATCACCACTGTGCCTGCTGCATTTTCTCTCGGAATTTCTCGTTTGAGCTGGGCTATGCCCTTCAGCAGCACTGACCCAGAACAGAGCACGGTGTCCCATCACATGGAGCCCTGCAGCCTGAAGGAAGCTTCACTCCGGAGCACCAACACAGTCACTACCCCTGTGGTATGCTCCAGGAGCAGGAAAAAGGTGTTCAACGTAATTACAATCCACCTGGACGGTCTCCCTGCTAGGCTACCAAGGTGGGGATGCTGCTTTAACTGGGAAAGCGGTGCACAGTCGAGCTTTGTTTCTGCTGATTCTCTGGTTGGCATTGACATTAGAGTTCTGTGGCTCCTTGGTACCTGCTGTGATTGACAGCACAGGAACCTCTCCTCTTCAAAACAGATCATAGCTTAGTAGCAACCTCTTCGCTGGGAAACAGATTTCAAACTACTGGATAAGGAAGATTTGCATCCAGGTTACCCCAGTGAAAATAGCATTGTAGACATGATTATCATAATAATGAATATTCAACACACACACTTTGAAGTAGATATTCCTTATACAAGTAGTACTATTCTGCTGCAGTACAATTTTATATATTTATTTTAAAAGTCCAGTCATGAAGGAAGATCAATGTGCCAAAGATCTACTGTTTGGTTCAGTTTTAGGAAACATTGTTTTTTTGGGGGGGTGTGGAGGATGTTTGATTTATTGTTTGTTTAGTTTTTAAGATCTGTTTTGGGTTTGTTGGCATAATTTTATATGGAAGTAAATGTTGACTTGCTGCAGTCTTTTTTGAATTGTTTTCCGCATCTTTAATAGACCACTTGTGCCAAAAAAAGACTCTCGGAATAGCTCTGCAGGGACTCATTTAATATTGCTTTTATCACAAATTTAGTTTTCTGGATGCGTGCTATTTTCTTAATTTTAGTCTGGCCCAACAAATGATTACAGTGTAATCCTGATTTCAATACTATCTTTTTTACTGGTGTTATTTGAATATATTAACTTCTACATAATTTGTTAAGGGTGAAAAAAGCAGCAGTAGTATATTAGACAAAAAACATTGGTCTTCAACAGAGTAAGATGAGCACTGATGTGAGTGAAGAATCAGTGGTTAAATGAAACAGAGTTCCCCATCATAGTCATTGGTGCTGATGAGTCTTTTTGGTTTGGGTTTTTTGTTATTTTGGTTGGTTGGTTGATGGTTGTTGTTTGTGGGTTTTTGTTTTCTTTTCTTTCCTTTTTATCCTTCCTGGGTTTAGCAATCTTTGTTGTTCTAAAACCCTCTTTATTAAAAAAAAATAAATAAAGCACCTTTCTTCTACAAAACTGAACTCTGCAAGTTTAGTTTTCATTAGTACTTTACTTGCATCACTGGAAGACTGTTAAGAGGTAGAACTCGTCAGAATAGCAAACATCTGCTCCAGAGCTTCAGTAATCAATGCTTGTGCAGTTATGGCTTTGCATTTTACTGCCAGGAAGTTTAGAACCTGTCATGTGGAAATGTAACACCCTTTGCATGTAGGTCGCATCCTTCAAGTCAGATCTGTGGTGTAGGGCTCAGCCCTGAGCTCTGTTGAGGAGGGAACATTAAAGGAAACACTTTAATATTTTGGTCTGTGAGCTTTCAAAGAGCAAAGGTGAGAGGTAATCTCTTTTTTCCCTGTTACTCGTGTGTATGAAGGCAGAGACTTTTCTTGCACCTCTGACACAATGGCACTAAGCCTAATGTTTTGGTGTTTTAAAGGGTTATACATAAAATTTATCCAGTATAGCAAAATCTCATCACTGGACACCTTAAAGTCAGTTACTTATTGTCAGATAATGACCTGTGCTTTAGAAATGGGATACAATAAATGAAAATCATTTTGCCAAATACCTAGGCTGTAAAGTTGCATTACTGGTAGAAGGTAATTTAAAGAGGAAGGAGCATGGGAAATGATAGGATATAATTTTTTAAAAAATCATATGCCTAAGACATTTTCTTTTCAGAAAAAAATGTTTGTTATCCATGCTTACATTTATTCAGATCAGTGGAAATTTTTAAATAAAATGTAATTTTCCTCCCAAATGAGACAGACTTCCTTGCAGAAAAAGCATATGGCCGTACAAGCAATAGTAGTCATGGTTGGTAAATATTGGCATTAGAATAACAGGAAAGTCTCAGTAAGAAGTGAGGTCAGAGCTGGGTGCTCTACTCTGCAAACATCTGAAGGCACAGAGGGTTTGCTGTCAGACAGTGGTAAATAAATGAAAGGTCATTATGTTCTTGTATAAAGTAGATGACTTTTTATTTTTTTAATCAGAGAGGCTGAACCTACTTAACCTTTAAGGCTTATGTCATCCTCTGCTTTTTCTAAATGTTTCTGCCTCTTCACCTTATATTAAAACTACAGTTCTCGAGCTTGCATCTGCCAGGAAGAAAAGCAAAGGGAAAATAAAAACGAAACACAGTCTTTGCACAGGCAAAAGAGGATCTCTGCAATTTATGAGCTGTGGCTCTTAGTAGTGTAATTTAAATTATTTTAGATAGCTTTTAGTGTAGGTATTTCCCCCAGCCCGAGGCTGAAGCTGGTGTCCCCTTTTATGGAAGCCTCCTGTAGGTGCAATCTGTGGTGCATAGAGCAGGAGCAGACTCAAGCTCTCGATATTATGGTAGGATAGGCACAGCGGATTGAAACCTTCTGAAAAAGGACACTTGGTACCATGAAAAACCTCAAAGGATTTATATGTACACATTGCCTTCGTCCTACGCACACCCCATGTATAATGTCCTGTCATTTCCTCTCTCGTCCCCTCCCAAATTATGTGCAGAAACATCTAATAAACTGTCTTTGCTAAGACATCCTGAATAACCAAGGCATATGGATGTCAGAGAAACAGCATTTAGAAGAATCTTCTGTGTTGATGCTTATGTGGACTTGACTTTTCAGAAGGAATGACCTCAGCCTCATTCCTCAAGGCTTCCCTTCCTTACAGTCCAAGAATTTGAGTCAAAATTGCTGGGACTTAAATGCCAAACTAATCTAATTTAATACTTTTAGCAATAGCTTGAGTCATGCTCTGAATGCTCTGCCTTGCTTCATTTAATTAAAAAAAAACAACACAAGGCAAAAATAATACAAAAGCAAGGCTGCCAAAGCTCTGCAGTCTGCTTGTTTTCCAAGTGGGATTTGTTTACTAACTTTATATAGAGGACAGTCAAGCTGTTTTCACTAACTCATTTCTAATACCACCACCTCACTCAGGCTAAAGGCCATGAACTCTGCATTTCTTCCAGCTAAAAAAGCAAATGGTAGTTATTAATATATCACTTTTTCAACCAAATACTTTATTTATTTAATTACGTCCTATAGTAAATTTAACATACCAGCAGAGCAATACAAAACCTGTGTATTTGTATGTCTGCTTGCATGGAAGAATTAACAAAAGAACAGCAAGACAAAAACATAGGTGAGTAGTCTGGTAGGTTTTTTTTGTCTTTATTCTTCTCTGAGCACTGAGTAGATCAGAACTTCAGTAGAAATTGTTGTGAACCTCCTTTGTTAAGTGAGATTTTTGTCCACTTAGTTCTTTTTTTCTGATCGCCTATTGTACAGATCATCAACACACCATTATCTGGTAGCTGGTTAGGAGAAATTTTCCATAGAAAATTTTTTGGATGATTGTCTACCAGGGAGCTTTATACACCTGTTTCTAAATATCTATCCCTGGCCAATATCCCATACTAGATGTTGATTTAAAGCAACCTGCTAATATTTGCACCGATACAGAGGATATACAACCAAAAAAAGATTTGGCATTTGAATGTGCACACTTGGAGTATCTGCATTCTCTACATTTGCAGGCTTACATTTTCTTCAGCTATGTTATGTAACATTTTGAAAGAATAATTCCCCTCATCTTTAATTTAACTTATTTCCAGTCTCATCAAATTAGCCTAAGTCACTATGAACATTTTCTGAACAAATATTGGGACTCATCTGACCTAACATTAAAAGCTTACAATGTGTATTAACCAGTGTCAAGACTTCTTTTGTAGACTGACAAAAAAATTACTTCTAGAGAGTGATTTATATGACCTATTTTAAACAATATATTTTTCAAATGATGACTCATACCATACAAGTTTCTACTCCCTCTTTTTGACCATAATAGAATCTAATCATCACTAGGTCAAAAATTAACTATTGGAGGAATCTTAGCCAATTATGTTTGTAGTCAAGGTGAAGGTCTCACAAGGTTATGTTGACTGCAAAAATACTCATACCTGAGCTACAGCATACTGAAAACTGGAGGCATATTTTGATAGCCAAAAAGGTGCAATTCCACATATTTGTACTTGTTACAAAGATTAACGCCATGATAAAGTATGAACCGAGTAGCAGAAGTTGTGGCATTGGCATCTCCCACCTCTGCAGTGATCTCTGTGTGTTTCCCTAAGCTGAGCAGCAGGAGCTCCCTGGCCAAAACAGCTGTTCCACATCTTCTCCAGGGAAAAGGCACAAGGCCAGATATTTTTCTGCACATACTTTGAAGTAGCTGTACCACTGCTATTGGTCTACATATCGTAATTTGGTTTAAACAATTTGTTTTTGCAAAGGGAGCTATGGCCAAGTCATACGCAGTTAAGGGAAAATAAGAAAGTATCACTATTTCCTATTTATTAGAATGAGGAATGAACTTGGATGTCCTCATACTTCAGGAAAACAATGATATGGATTCATGCAAGAACTTTATGGCAAACTCAAATTCTGTTGCGAGCAATATAACTATATGTCCAGAAGTCCTCAACTTTGGCCAAAAAAATTGGATCTGATAATAAATTTTAATTTTTAGGGTCATCTCCTTCAACAAACAAGACCTCGGTTTAGACTAGGTATCATTGGTGAAGTTTTAATTTCACTACAGAAGGAAAAATAATCTCTAGTCCAGTAAAATTCAGGATAGATGAAAATGTTTAATATTCACCACCTGCAGATACTTCCTGAATTAAATAACAGGTCTGAAATCTATTTTCATCTTTGTATATCCCTGTCTGGCCCATTGGTAAACTCACTTTGACTCAGCTCCTAAAATCCATAAAACAGACAGAGATAAAAACATTTCTTCTTTTTCTATGTTTAAATTATTGACTAGGGAAGCCACAAAGCGGAGGCAGGTAAGTTAGAGGGCAGCCAGACACTAACTGTAATTGCATGTGAAATATTAGAAAATACTACATAAACATGGCATGGACTTTTGAATGTCTAGTTTTGTTTCCACTGAGGTTTTGTCTGGGCTCCAAATATACATTCACTGAACTGCTTAAGCCCATCTACTGAGCCACAGGTGACAGAAATAATCTGCATTATTGTTACAGTCTTTTTTTGACTTAAAGCAAATAACATTGAAACAGAAAAAGGGGAGAAATAGGTATGTGTTTCCAAAGAATCTGACTAAATGCCTGGTCAGAAAAATCATATTTGAAAACATTTCAAAATAAGAAGAACACAGCCTAAAATCACTAGTACCTGCAGCTACGTTGTCAACTGTCTTTGTTATGCCTAAATCATAAGCCCCAAGGACTACTGTGCAGTCCTAGTGGCCATTCATCCTTGATGAACAAAAATATAAGGGCTGGAAACCATTCTGAAAGCTGAACTCCTTTTAAAAAGCATTACTTTTTCCACCAGTCTGGCCAAATCTCTGCTCACCAAGAACCTTGAGCATAAACATCAAAACCTGCTTTTCCAGACAGGCTCGTAAACAATTACAGCTCCTAACTAGACATTGACCTCACTTGCCATATCACTGTAGCACTTTACTATTCCAAACTATTGTCAAGTGCCAGTAGGCTTTGTTTTTACTGCCATATTACTCTGTGATTGCAATGTGCTGGTGTTATTTGAGCTATAACGATTGGTGGATGGAGATCAAAACTCTGACCTCTGAGTCAAATGATCATTCATGAATAATGCAAGTAGCTATTTGTCTACTGCTTTTTTTTCTAAGCATTATTCCTCATTGTTGTCTTTCCCTAAAGACACAGCTTGCCTTTTATCTAGAGGCAGATAAGCAACTTCAAAAATTCCACTCAGACTGCAAGGTTTTTTCAGTTCTTGCCATAAAAATACTTTGCCAGTGAGATTTCCTGCTCTCGTGATTTCTTCCTGAAACACAGAGTACATTCCAATATTTTAGAAATAGGTCTTGGATTGCCAATAAAATGAAATCTCAATAATTCTTAACTATCCCCTAAATATTTGAGGGAAAACTAATATAAATATCTAGGAATGTCAAACCCTAGGCAATAGAAACCTATTAATCTAGAACAGTGTTTAAAGAATGCAAATGCTAGAAAACACATCATCTCTCTCTACCTACCCAGCTGTCATGAATCTATGCTAATATATTTCCCCATTTTCATTTTGAATACAATTCTTTGCCTGTCTTACAATAAATATAATCTAGACCCTTGTATTTCCCTGGAGATATTGCTAAATTCTATTCACAGAGAAAAACCAAAAGCACTCTTGTCATGTCAGATCTGGCATTGATATCTTCTACTTATTAATAAGTACACTATCCCTAAGGGAAAATCATAAACTACACCATCACACCAATTCATCTTAGAGATTTTCTGGCTAGGTATACTTAGAGTTTCTTTCTCTCTTCTATTCTTAAAACACTTCTCACCTTGAATTAACCTTTAGTCCCTGACCTAGCATTTCCAGTCATCATCTGTATTTTGCACCCTAGTAAGTGACACTAAAATCTATAAGAAAAATGTGTAGAACAATTGTGCTTTCAGTGTTAATCTGCTTTTAATGGAGTATTTGCTTTTAGCAGTCTGAAACGGTCTCCTTTGCTTGATCTCCTTTTAATCTAATGCATCTGGAGAAATGGTAAAACCTTCATTCATTTGTTTTGTAAATGGATAAAGCATTCCTTGCTCATCTTCTGTGTATGTGCACTGGAGTGAATTTTATTCATTTCAATTCAGCATTCTGGTAATTCCCAAGTTCCAAAATGTATCTAATTGTTTGGATATTGTTACCTGGCCCATCTGTAAAGCTCCTTTGCTCACTACGAAAGTATCATTTCTGTCCACTTTCATGGAGCAGGATTTTTCTTGGTTGTTCTCGGAAATGGACTTTGTTTTTAACCAAAGCTGCATTACTCATTTGCATTTGTGCAAGTTTTTTAAAAACTCTATGTTAACCTTTTATTGCAGTCCAATGAACTGTGGATTAGTTGCCATTGGCTTTCTGGATCTTACCTGCATTTTTCTTGGCTCAGCTCAACAAAGTGTGAACTGTCATAGAATAGATTACTGCACGTGGATAAGAGCAGAGACGTTTATAAGTGGCTTAGTTAAGGGCTTGCTTCTTCAATTGTTCTATATGCTGAAATTCCAAAACTGGCAGGAGTTTCTAAATAGGTAAAGAATCTTATGCTAAAACAGCATTAGCCAAAAATGACTGTTTTATTTAGCATGTGACTAGATATTTACAGGCTAAATCAGAATGTCAAATGACTCCTGAGCTGGTGACACCCTGGATAACCAGGACTTGCCAATACATGACTAATGATCCAGTACAAACTGTGCTTGCCTAATTTTTCAGCTGTATAATGTTTTTCCACATTAAATTTTTTCTATATTTTTTTCTATTTGAACTTCTTTGGGCAAGCAGCTGTGCATAGCAGGATGCTGTCTTGGTTCTGAAGGAGTGATTTATAAAGGTATTGTACAAAGGCACATAACTCAGGGCCCTTATTCAATTTTTACATGACTTCTTAGATTCTTATTATAGTTGCTGCATACTGTTAAAATATTTGGCTGAAAGCATATTCATTAATTGAATTTTATGTTACTATTCATGCAAAACATATCCCTAGTTACCCCCAAAATATTTAAATACTTATAAACATGAATAGTCCTATTGGATGTTATTTTATCTCACTGACTCCACTGCACACCTGCTTTAAAACAGTTGATTTCACAGGATGTCTCTTAAATCATATGACTGTTTAAATACCTTCCTGATGTACAGCCTAATTCTGCCCTTGTTACATGATTTGTGTAATTCTTTTGGTTTTTAATCCATAGTAATTCTTTAACTACCAACATATATGTTAGAGATTAATTACTAATTATCATTTCTCATCTCAGCTTCTTAATAAAAATCATTAGGGTCTGAATTCTGAGATAATTTTTAAAGACGTTGCTCTAAACTGCTGCTCTAAACTGCAGGACAGTGGCAGTTACCCATAACTATGCTACTACATCTTTTGAGTTACAGCTTCACACAACTCTAACAAAAAAAATCTGTTACAAAATGGCAAGAAAGAGAGAAACAAAGTAGGGAAAAAAAAATTTAAAAAAGAAAAGAAGAGGTCATGAAATTCCTATCCATAAATAAGTTCTCCCTTCAACTGTTTCTTTGTGAAAAGTGTTGCACCTTCATTCCTTGCTTGCAGTACCCAGGCCCTGCTAAAATGAGGAAGGAATTAAGCCAAATGCTTTTTGCTGCTAACAAGATTTCCTTGAAATGGAAGGTCTTGGAAGAACACAGGTATGGGCTCTTGTAACTGTGCTTTATGCCCAAATGGAGGTGTTTTGAACTTGAAAACACTTTAGATGCCCTGATGTCATGTTGCCAGGACATCCAGATGCAAGGTTAGGATTTATGAAGCAAGAGTACATGATCAAGGGACAGACATACTTCAAGCCTTGGAGAGGACAGATTTCTTCACTGTGTTTTGCTGTCCTATTGCCCAATACACTGTGCATTGCAGAGCCCACTCTCAGCTGCCAAAATGTCTCTGTTGACTGAGACAAACTTGGGAGCCCATCTGTGAAGTCTATTCCCAGGACCAGGCATCTATATTTAGGCACTGTCACACTGTCACACTTAGGAGTGTAGAAAAATTTGGGTTTGGCTTTTTTTTTTTTTTTTTTATTTTTTTTTTTACTGTTGGTCAGGAGGATCAGGATTTTACCTTAACTTTTTTACCAGGTTGAAGAGACTTTCCTCTAAATAAATAAAGGCATATATAAGTACTGTTTCCCTTCATTGCTAAAATCCTCTTTCCAGGAATTTGGAAAAAGACAGTTCCCCCCAAAAAATAGCTTTTATAAAATTGTAGGACTTGATCAAAATTTCTCAATTGTTCTTTAATTTTTCCAATATATTCCTGGCCTTAATTTTCTTTGGAATAATTTTTAACCATTTGAAACAGTCTTTTTCAAGCTGGCAAAAATAGAAATAAGAAAGATAAAAAGTATATGGACACTTCACTGAAATGAAAGGCACTTTCTATCTTCCCAAAACCTGTCTGTCAACACAGAAGAAATATGCAAAAAATGTGAGACAAACAAGCCATATGTTTTGCTTTTCATGCATCTGGCAAAAATGTGATTTCTTTTGCCATGTTTCTCCTGTGATGAGAATTTATTTCACAAAACTGACATCACATATTTCCTCTCATTTCTTTCTGAGTTCTCATTTTTAACTAAATCTGCTATTCCACACTGTCCTTATTTTAGTGTCCTGGGTAATTTTTTTCTAACGTCATTTGCAAATTTTACTGGTCCATGACTTTGCTAAAATTACAGGAGAATCTTTAATCCAGTGGAAAATGTAACTTGATCTAAGGGCTGAAATTGTAAGAAAAATAGTATAATAGCTTAATAGGGTGTTTTATTAATAACCTAGGTATTGGTCTTCATCATGATGAGTCTTTTAGGATACCTTGCTTAAAGATATTAACTGGTTCAATCAAAAATTTTGGGCACACTGCAAAATCATTGGCTTAATACTTCTGTTTATGATGTGAGAGTTTAGAATGGATAACAGTAGTGGTCTCTACTGGTTTTGTAATATAATAAAATACAGTATCTCCAACAACCCTTTGGAAAAATTGGATCATGCCTGAACATCTTTGATTGTTTCTTCCTAGAGTCTTTTTCCTATCTGAAATGTAGGAATCACCTTTTTTTTGTTTACATAGTACAGTAGCAGCCTCTTCATTTCCTCGTTTGTTTCATTGTTACCTTTGGTATCACAGTACTTTCTTAGTTTTCCTGCTTTCAGTGCTCAAAGTGTCATCAGACATAGGATTTACTTCACTCTGTTCTATTCCATTGTCATGGTTTAACCCCAAATTGAACAGAACCTCACACAGTCACTCACTCATCCTCCTCTGGTGGAATGGGAGAGAGAATCAGAAGAGTAAAAGTGTGAAAACTTATATGAGTTGAGATAAAGACAGTTCAATAGGTAAAGCAAAGGCCAGACAGACAAGCAAAGAAAAACAAGGAATTCATTCCCCACTTTCCACGGTGTTCATTCATCCCCAGGAAAGCAGGGCTCCATCATAGCATGTAACTGATTTGGGAACACAAATGACATAACCCTGAATGTCCCCTTGCTTCCTGCTTTTCTCACCACCTTTATATGATGAGCATGACTCCATATGCTCTGGACTTTCCCTTTGGTCAGTGGGGTCAGCTGTCCTGGCTGTGTCCCCTCCCAGCTCTTCATGCACCCCCAATGTATTTGCTGGTGGGGTGAGGTGAGGAGCAGAAAATGTCTTGGCTGTGTGTAAACTCTGCTCAGCAATAACAAAAACACCTGTTTCTTGCACAAATCCAAAAGTTAGTCCCATACAATTAAAATAGTGGTACACAATTTAAGAAAAAAAAAATTCTTAGTCTTTATTCCTTGAATAGATTCCAAAACACATCACTAACAGCCAAAACATACCACTAACAGTAAATATATAGCCATTTCATTAAAAATGTAAATTAATAACTACATTTATATTAATTAGAGGGTAACTCGACATGGCAAAGCATGTTATAGTAGTTTCTTGGGTTTAGTTAGATGGATAACTTTAGAACTCAGCCGTGATATTGCTAGGCTGTTCTAACAAACTCCTATTATCCTGCTCTATATCATCTGTTCATACCATATGCTTGCAAAACATTCATAGTTCAGAAATTTTAGGTTGACTACCTCTGAATTCAGCATGTTTGCAAATATTTGTAAGACAGAAACTTAATTTTAAATGCTAAAATTTTCACACTACGAAGATTTCTTCCTTCAGAGAAAAGATTCTGGGCACTCAATCAAAAAATTAACTAAAACAACATTTTCAAAATTGTTATAGCCAAATAAAGCAAAAAAAAAAAAAAAAAAGAAAATTAGAGAGGCACATAAAGAAATAAACTGTTTCTGTCGACTAAAGTGGCACCACATGTGGAGGATGAAATAGCTCAAGCAGAGATTTCTTTCTCTTTCCAGGTCCTCTGTATATTGTCTCTCCATTTGCCTCACACCAACAGCCCACGGTTTTGGCATGCAAAATTGCCAGACTATTTGGTGCAATCCTGAGGGCTCAACTAAAACCAAAGCACTTTTATTTCACAGAATATCAACAAGCAGAAACTGGTGCAAAGGGCTCAATTCTCAGTTTAAAAAAAAATGGGAAAATCGCCTAGTCTCATTGATTTCAAAGGAGGTATACCAATTTATGCCAGAAGAAAATGGGATTTATTATTAATAATAAAAATACAATTATAAACTCCAGAACAGTATTCTGTAAATTTACTGATTTCTGATAGAAGTCTAGTAAGTAATTTAAATGAAAGCCTTCAAAACTTCGTGCTGGTATACCTCAAACCTATATCCTTTGGATCCCAAAGTTTTCTCTGATAATCTAAAGAGCTGGAACAGCTAAAATCTGAAAAAGTGCATGGAATACATAAACTAGCAACAGTGAATCACTAAATTAATGCTTGCTATAAATAAACTCATCCTGATTATTCATACCGAAGGAAATGAATTTTTTTCTTACCAACTCTTAGAATCATGGCATCATCAAGGATGGAAAAGATCTCTAAGATGATTAAGTCTAATCATTAACCCAGCAGTGCCATGTTCACCACTAACCAGTGTCCCCAAGTGTCACATCCATGCAACATTTGTACACTTCCAGATGTCATGATCCCACCATTTCCCTGGGCAGCCTATTCCAATGCCTGACCATCCTTCCAGTGAGTTATTTTCCTAACATCCATTCTAAACCTCCCCTGGCACAATTTGAAGCCACTTCCTTTCTTTCTGCCACTTGTTACCTGGGAGGAGAGACCAATACCCATAGGCAGAGTTCATTCAGTCCTAAAAGAAATGGGGAAATGACCCTACATTTTTGCATCAGGCACGGTGAGACTGTAGACGTCTGGCTAAAACTGCTACCTGATTTGTCTACAGCTACATTTTGATGAGGTGAATCCAAGGCTTAGATGAAAGAATAATCCCACAGTGATCCCAGATGCATATCAGTACGTTGGGGACAAATGAGTCTCAAAATCTACTTGGGAAGAGAAAAACTTGTTCTATTATTAATCTTATTCTCCCATTCTCTTCTCTACTTCTCAATATTGCAATTTTACCATTTATTAAACTATTGTGCTATTTATTGCACTTATCTTGATTTCAGATTGCCTTACACATTTATTATTATTATTTTAACTAGAGACCTGTACAATCAAGCAATTCATATTGCAAGAATACACACGTCATAATCAAAATTTGAACCACATATAATCACACAAAATGCAGCAATTGTACTAGAATACATAGCATCCATCTGATTTGAAATGCAAGATCTACTAGCTTGAGATAATGATGGCTGGTGTAAAATATTTTCTGAACTATGTAAAAATACATTGTTTGCTACGTCTCTCCCTTAAATTCAGCATAACATAACCATAAGGGTTATAAAATGTATATCTGAGACATTTGTTCGTGTCCGTGCCTTGTCCTGCAGAGTGTTTTGAGTGTACGTAACTGCCCAGGATTGTTTTCATTATATGTGGTTTGGAAAACAAAATCCTCCATCATGGCAGAGTTACAGGACAACCAGGACAAAAATTCCACCCTGAACTCTATGTTGTGGAAACCAGGTGGTTTTGAACTCTTCTAAAATCAAAGTTGTGCTGCCTTTAGTTTGATCATATTAAACACTGACATGTCTTTGCTTTCTCTACTTCTATGTCAGTAAATGCTGACACTGCTCTTTCTTTGTGAGCCTCCTTAGTGAACAGGTTTGTTTTTACCACTAGCCTGCCATGTGGATGCTGAGTAGTAAATAACAAAAAGGAGTGGTGTTTTCTGTAGTCCAGTACATCTGGCACTCATGTATTCATAGCACCTTTAAGCATATCGATCTGATTTTTCTGCAGCTTGCAAAGATATTTACAGTTTCAAATTTTTGCAATACTTTCCAAATGGATCATATACATGTATTTAGTAATTGATAGGAATGGCATTCGGCGTCCTTTTCTTGGACAAGCAAATAAGCAGAGACTTTAAAAATAAGTTCAGCCTGCAGGAAAATACTGTGAATGTGGGATACTTGGAAATATCTTTCTAAAGGAGATTTAGCTATTAAATTTCTGAGATGGCATGTTGGAATGTCAGAGGGGAAAACCCATTTCATCACCATCCTACAAGGGTGGGCAGTGCAATGTAGGCTATTAATATTAAACAGATTTACTTTTTGTGAAGTGGAGGTTTAGTCTCCTGGAGCATTGCCTAGAATGGTTTGGCTTGCTTTGCTGACTGGGTGAAACAGGACAAAAGGCAAATTTCACACCTTGGCCTTACTACAAAAAAAACCTGAGCTACATGGTAAGTGTGAACAAAAGATATGAAGTGGGATGATTTCTTTCAGGATTTTGTTTGTGGGTTTTTCCACTCAAGAAATTCTAAGCACCTTTGAGAAGGGAGTTAGCAGTTTTACACAAAAAGCTGCAGGGTTTTTGGATAACTAAACTCCACAAAGGAGGTATGGTTTTCTTCTTATCATTTCTCAATCCACTTCCATTTTACCTTTCTGGGAGTAGGTTTACCAATGTTTAAAATACATTTAATTGCTCCTCTTAACACTTTAACTATCTCAATAGCTGGATCCCACTGTTATCTGAGACAGTGAATTGAAAAGGCAGATGCAATGTGCAAGCAAATATTCTTCAAACTGTAAACTGAGGAACAAAAAATGAGAAATGAGTTGTTCTCACCAAGGTCATATGTAAATCAGAGAGGTTTTTTGCATTTTAAGAAAAGTTGAGAGTTTCAAGAAAATTCATGTAGTTAATTTTTTAATCAAGAAACAATTAGTTTAAGGTCAGAAATTTTTACCTTCATCAATCTAAAAATTATTTTCATAGGATCTCTGTCTTGAAGTATTTTCTAAAAATTTTCATATAGTTTTGTAGTGGAAGAGGGTGGTTCTTTGGTTTGGTTTTTTTTTTGTTTTGTTTTTTTTTTTTTTTTTTTAAATATTACTTTTGTCAAGTTGCTTTGCATTTTTACCAAAGTAACAAAGGAGGAGATAAACTTGCAACAGGAGTGCTGAACTCAATAGCAATAAGCATTGCTACAACATGGAGATTTTTCATAAATTTCCTCTATACAAGAGTTGATTGGTGGCAAGAATTAGGAAGAAAATTTAAAGAAAAATATTTCATGTATTGCACTTTTCTCTCATTAAAATATATGTTGAATAGATATTTATTATGCAATAATGTGGTTTTGTTTCAGGGAATCATATTTACATTCATGTAATTGGTTTTTGGTGATTTGCTTGGAGTAATTAGAATGCACATTTTAGAAACTCTGTCATCAAATATGACTTTCCTTGTTTGAATAGAAAACTTCCCTGTATACTCCTCTGCCTCAAACTGCTGGTGGCATAAGATGCAATTTTGTGGTGCAGTCTACATTCAGGAATATTGACATACCTTACATTTAGTAAAAAAAAAATTTTAAATCCCCTGGAAGTGATAGAGTATGTATGATCGCTATTATTCCTCCTGTTTAAATCAAAACAGAATTAAATATAACAACCAAAACTCAGAATGTCTTCTTGCAAGGAAGAGAGGTTGAAACTTATGCTGGCTTTTTCCAGACTCTGAAATAAAGCTCATCTTGGGCTGGTGCCAGTTCCCTAAAGAATAAAAGTAATTCAGAGATATTCTCAATTTAGTGCTTCTTTTTTTTCATCTGAAGGGGTTTCTCAGCATGCAAAGTCTTGGTTATTTGGTTTTATCTATTGGGTTCTTTGACGAATCTTTCTTCCTGTGATACACTTTTTAAGTTGGACAATTAGCAGAAAGACACTATTGCCTGCTTAGGCTCCTTAGCCAAACTTTGTGTAAAAACATCCTGCATGGGTGAACAAGTCTTTGCCATAGGTGTGATTCAGTCTGTTGTTTTTTGACCGCTTCCAGTCTTGCACTGGAGATTGAGTTTGGAGTTAGAGTACTGCAAACCTTCCATGTATGCTGTCTTTCATGCCTAGAATCAGTAAATTATATTGCTACTAAGAAATACAGGTATAGATATATAAAATGCGGTACTACTACACATATATATTAATAGTACTAGTCTTTGTTTGTTTCTGTTCATGTTACATTATTTTAAGAAAAAACGCTGGGTCAGGTGAAGTTCCTTGGGTAGAAAATTTTTCCTTCCTTGGAAATTGTTTAGTTCATTCAGAGGAGACAAGCTTTCAGAGACTGAAAGTCGGCCAGCAAAGAGTCGAAAATCATAGAAAGGTCCCCACACAACTGAGTGGGAGAGCTTGCTGAGAGGAGCAACAGACAGAGAAAACAAGGCATCAGAAATGAGGAAAGAAATTTCCCCAGGGCCAGAAAGAGCTGTGCCAATTTTGCTGCAACTTGAAGCTACTGAGCTGGCCAGAAACTGAGAGCATCCCTGCAGAGGCACAGGGGGGTGTTGCATATAAACCCTTTTTTTTTGTTCTGTGTGTGTCTGAGTTGTGATGGGCTGTATTTACACAGTTCTCCTAATATGTATTCTAATTAAATCTGTCCTTCTTCCGGTTACGAATCTTCCAGACTGTCTATGCAGATCTACCTCAGAGCATTTGCTGACTCTGAGTACTTCCAAAATATCAGAGTCTCTTATTGTAAAACTCCTCATATTCTGTTGTGCAAGAATTAACTTTAGGCTGTATAGGCTTGTATATATGTGTTTATTTATGTACATATGTATGTTTGTGAGAACCCAGCCGAACTTTGGTGAGTTCCCCCGGTTAAATACAGCTTCTCTGCAGCAACAGAAACTTCAGTGCAGACCAGTTTACCCTGCTTTTTGAAAGACCTGCCTTATCTGCCCAGCTATGATTTAGATGTAGCCACGCACATTTTTTTTTTTTAATACACAAAGCTACAGATGAGCAGACACTGTCATTGTATTAGAAATATTGTCTTTTGCTGTGCTATGTTTTTACTCTAAGCAATACAAACACAGTTTCACATAAATAATGTTTTTGCGAGTTTCTTTTTCATTTTTAAGATGGTTCTACAAGAATGCACCCTGTGGAACTGCACTCACAAAACTGAGCCACATGTAACCATGTACAGAATTTTCAATGCAGTTAATCCTCACAATTCTAATTCCATAATGATATTTTGTATTCATAATGTCATAGTAGCAGGGGGTGGTAGTAATGAGTGACTATTACATCAATGATCTATTTATCTGGTTTGAATTTTGCTTTAACTATTTGTTCACAGTAAATGAAGGATTCTTAGCCAACCTCATTCAACATTCTTGGGAGGAGAGCCAAATTCAACCACACTTCTTCACTGAGAAGTACTGGACAGCCCAGTTAACTCTTAGTAAACAGTGATATTAGTCATCTGGGAAGGCACTGCCATAGGAGTGTTTGAGGTCTGTAGAATCCAGCTCTATAAGAATAATTAATGGGAACTAGGAATGGGATTTTAAGAGTATAAAGAAAGCTAATATCTGATCAAATAACTGCAATTCTTTTCATATTAACAACAAAAAAAAAATTAAAAAGGGATATTCAAACACTGGTTTGCTTTTTTCTGAAATAGGAATCTATAAACTCTGAAAGAGCTTGCTTTGTTGTAGAGGAAGGGTAAATAACTGAGACTTAAATATCAGACATTAAATGGCTAAAATTTGAATTATATCCTACCCTAAGATACATATCCATGGGACTGAAGCATTCATTGGAGATTTGCAGGTTGGTGGCACAAAGAGGGCAGCAAGAGCTACAAGAGGATTTCTTATATAAGTCTGTTTCATCCTCCCTGCTTGGTGTTGATACTTCTAGTTCATGAACGTATATAACTTTGAAATGCTGTATAGATATAGCAGATCAAATCTCTTGAAAGAAAATGCCTGCAGTCACTTTTATACCCCTTCCTCTAAATTAGCATCTGTGACCCAGCTGCAAGAGCAATTTTTCTGGCCAGGATTGAAGGCTCCTTCCCACTACCCCATTGTAATTTTTGTGGAGCACAGCCATTTAGCATGGGCTGTATTTCTTGTGCAAGGGTTGGACCCAAAGCCTTTGACAAATTTTGCATTTGCAATTGATTTGCTCCCTCCTGGGCTTGAGAATAAAAAGCAATGGATAATGCCTCAAAATCAGATGTTTTATGATGAAATAATAAGGATTGGATGAACTGACAGCTTTTCTTTATAGTGCTCATTAAATTAGACATTGTTTTGATTTTTTTACTGAAAAACTCATTTGCAAGGATTGGAGTCAGAAGAAAAAGAATTGGATGAGAAAGATAAGTATAGTCAAACTGTAGCATTATGATCACAGAGCAGATGAAGGAACCAAGCATCTCTCCCAAACAACACAGAAAATTCATTTTTGTAATGGAGATAGAGGTCCTTTTCACTGAAACTCCAGCTGTTTTGTTGGACTCATGCTCTAGAAAATATCAGTTAAACTTTGTTCTTTCTTTTGGAAATGAAATTAAAGTCACTTTCCATCTCAGTATTTCACAGTCTTTTGCAATGAAACAAACAATAAACTCTAATGTCCCACAGACCAATAGCGAAATGAAAACCCCATGGCACTTTTAGGAAGAATAGGTGTGTTAGTTCCAGTGTGGTTTTGGCAATTATATGCTCTCTGGTTAGAGCTAACTGAACATTCAACTATAAAAAACATTTTTCTTCACTTTCTTTAAGCTGCCATGCCATGCTTCTGCTCACTACTGAACAATTTCTGCCAAGGCCAAACAAGAGGGAAGAAGTAAGAGAAGCAAAACTTTCTGAAATACATATGCTGCTAAAACCCCAGATTCTGCACCTTTCAATTCCTTTTAGTAAGCTTCTACATTTTTTGTATAATATAAATTTATAATCACAGTATAGGGACTTTAGTATAAGGATGATCTGGTGCTTAAGAGCATGCAACAAAACTGACTAAAAACTGGATTTTTATCTAAGTATCTACCCTAGTTCTTTATAAAGGTAGGAGCTTTAAGGAATGATTGTATCAGAAGTATTATGTAGCTCAACAGCCTGTCTCTGAGAGAACCAGTCTAGTTCTAAAGGAGGTATAAGTGAATATTTTATACACCAATAACATTTATTTAGGTATCAGATATTATTTAAAACATAAAATTAATATTAATTTTCTTTGTGTAGTTCTCTATTGTCTCAGATGAATAGCAAAAAAGAAAAAGGCATTATATAAAGAAGAAATATTAGCTAGGTTAATCTGGCAAAAAATTCAACTCAGTGGGAAGAGTGTCTCAGTTAAACCCTTTCAGGAAAATGTTGTGACCTGCATCATAGGTGGGGTGGTAAAATCTGCTTGAAGACACATGCTGCAGATATCCTCTGCGTTCCTTTTACATCCATGGACTCTGGAGAATTTGTTACTACATCATTACAAGTCATATTTTATGTTTGAAATATTTATAAATTTATTTTATTGAAGCTTAATCTTCAGGTAGGACACTGGGACACTTTTATACGCCTCCATTTTCACAGCCTCTTGTACACAGACTACGCCTTCAGGGCAAGTTTTATTGTGCCAGTGTAACATATGTTCCCAATAGGTAAGTGACACATGAAAGGAAAGGAATGTGATTTAATGTTTCAATTTTATTGCTTGCAATTTAACATATGGCAGTGAAGAAGATACAATCAATAAAGCTACATGAATGTGAAAGCACACAATAAAAGATACCTCAGAAGGAAGGTCTGATTTAAAGATTTATTGAATCTAACTAGTCAAATAATTCAACACAAAAATTATATTTATGGTCTTGGCCTCACTTGTTATTGGCGGCTTGCTAGTGCATGGTTAATGATTTTGTAAATTTCTTCCAGAAATCGGGTGCACATTTTATACTTCACCTATTTCTGTTTCACTTGCATAAAGAAATTGTAACCCAAATCAACAATGCACTACCATAATTGTTCTTTTTCTTACAGGAGGTTAAAATTTTCATTGTCTCATTTTGTAACTTCTTTCAACATTCATTGATTTTCCTGATCATCTCTTTTTCCTCCTCTAAATTTCCCTCACCGTATCCAAGAATTCTGTCATCAATTTGGCTAAACAGTGTCCTAGGAAATCATGTTCCCACTTCTATATTAGTAATAAACTGAAAAAAAAAAAAAAAAAGTTGAAATACAGAAGCAGAAATAAGAAATAAACCCCCCATTTTTCAAACAAAGAATGAATAAAAAAATGCATCTGATCTTGCAAAGATGTTTGGTTTTACTGAAAAAATACAATGAAAATCTAAGTTTCCAGAGAGTTTTCTAAAAAGATCTTTTTTTTTTTTTTTTTTTTAAGTAGAATTCCCCTTTTTTTTTTTTTTTTTTCCCCAGAAAAAGTATCTTTGCAAGAAACAGTTTTATTGATTAGGGGAAAAGCAAGAACATTTTGAATTTTGCTTCTTTAGGTGGCAGAGCAGTTAGATGTTGATACTGAATCTGTTGTTTACTCTCATTCATGAGTTTACTAGGTTTTACTAAGGTCAGCATTTACTCTATGTTATTAAAGCACACTCAAAGGTTACATCTTCTATAATATTCCACATGATTAATCTGGTTACAATGAACTGAATATAAACTGATTGTCACAGGGAACTTTTAGGACATTTTTAAAGGTAACCTAAAAATGTCACAGTGTTTTGCTTTCCCTTCTGTAATCAATATTACTTCGTAGAAGGAGAGATATTTTCTCATGCATTTTCTCCTTTATTTATTTTATTAATGTTATTTTAGTATGCTTCTATGAATGTTTGGCACACACTCCATTTCTCATGGTAAGAGTCTTGGAGGAGGCACATAGGCGGTTCAATACTCACGTTATAGTCACACCTGAACAGGTAGCGACCTTTGACAGGAAACCAACATAGTGCCAGCCAGATTTCAGATTTATGGGTCTAGTTCTCCAGCTGCATCAGTTTATAGGAGGTTTATATGCCTACAGTGCCTGTCTCTTGGTGCTGAACATAGCTTGAGGCCAGCTTTAATTGCCTTTCTAACATCAGTCTCTTCTTCATGAACCTTCTTCATTAACATTTTCCCTGACTTCCACTTCCAAGAGCCTAGAAAATGCTAGTTTTCCACCTTTCAGTCATGGAAGCATTAGACAAAACTGTACCTAAATCACATTATGGTCTTGGCATATGGGGAATTTATATCTGAATTAGGCATTGAAAATGCACATAACTATTCTGACAATTCTAGAGCTTCTTCACGCGTGGTATAACCTGAATCCATGCAGGTATATCACTGTGATCCCTGAGTGCCTGTAAATGTCTCTCCCATGACTATGTAGAGCACATGGTACCTATTTGCTTTGTTGTCACGTTTTATGGTTCATGAAGCTCCTTAGGATATGCCTTGCAATAAAAGTTCTATTTAAGAGATGATTGTAATTTTATATGTATGAATGTGCATATATACACAAACAGAGGAAGAGAGAGGAAAGGCATTTATTAGACATCATCTGCCTTCATGTGTACAGTCCCTGTCATTATGGCACTAAGGATTATCCAAAACATTTGTAAAATCTGTGGGAGAATGGCATAACTGTCAGGAATTTCCATGAGGTTCCTGTTGCCACATATCACTTCCTTTCTACCTCCTGGCTTTAGTTGACAGAAAGACTGCTGGATTCATTCATCCTCTTCTATCTTTTAAATCCTGCTTTGTTTACCTTTGCCACAGTGGTGGGAGGTGAGAGATGAAATATGTTCAGCAGCAAGAGACAGTCGTTGTAGGCATATACACCTCCCATAAATTGATGCAGCTGGAGAGCTAGACCCATAAAATTGTGCTGTGTGGGTGCCATATGGAAAAAGATTCCATAATCTGTGAAGCATTTGATTTGTATTAAAATTGTCAGTATATATCTTCTAAACTTATCTCTAGAAATGAAAATTCCTTGTAATGTAGCAATATTTATTTATTTATTTATTTTTAAGTTGGTCACTCACATGTTTCAGGCAATCACAGAAGACTGGAATGAAACTTTAATCAAAAAAAGCCAATTTACATTTACCCAAAAAGGATGCCCAGTAGATTTCTGGACAAATCCCATGTGAGAAGTTTTCTGTCACGATATTCATCATTCTCTGCCAAGCCTAATCATTCAGCTATTGGCTAAAAATAAGTCTGCTGCACCATGGTAACTGCCTAGCATTGCAAATAATGTTGCTTTTGAGATCTTAAAAGGTCAGCAGCAAAAAACACTAGGCCTTCTTCACTGTGATATAATTAAAGCAAAGTCATCAGCTTATTTGGGATAAGAAAAGAACCTCCTCTGACTCTCTTATGCTAAATAAATTGAGAAGCCTCCTTTCAGTAGCTTATTGTACTTACCCGTATGTCTTTGAATATTGCTTTCTCCAAAATTATGAGTTTGACTTAAAGTCTGACCCAGCCTCACATGCTGGCAACCTGAAAGAGCAAATGTAAAGAATGAAATATTTCATTATAAACATCCATTCCTGCCTGACCTTATAAGATATACCAAGAAAAATGGCTGAAAACCAAACCCCCCAACAATTTAGTTACCAGCTCTGAAATGCTGACTTCCTGATAGTTGCTGTGAAAATGCCCAGGCTGCCCAACCAAAAACTGCCTCAACTATTCGCCATATGTGACCAAAGCCACAACTATGGGAAACAGCTTTACAGAAATTCTTTTCAGTACCTTCCCTTTTCCACAGCCCTTGCCAGCCTTCTACACAGTAGGATCCCTAGAAACAAGCTCCAAACCCTCTCCTTTTGACACATCCATGATGAACAGCTGTAACTCCTTAGGCACTGATTGCAGCTGCCTTGAGCTGCGCCATTGAAATAAACCAAGGAGGCAGCAAAAAATGGAAATATGTTTTGAATACATGGTTAGTGGTCTTCGTGCATCAGCTAGATGGGTGGCTTCCAATTTGTATTGCCGAGGCTGCTGGAAATCATGCACGAAACGCAAATCTGATCCGTTTATCACTGTTTTCACTCTGGAGTTATTTCTGGGCAAGGAAAAAGTGAAGAGACCAAACAAGACTGTAATGCTCCCTTCTCTTTCTTCTTGGTTAAATTCTTTATTGATATCATTCCTAGAATTTTACTGTCTTCAAGGGAAGGCAGGCTGCATCCAGGAGATCAAGTGGTGGACACGCTTATAACAGTTCTGTGCTATTTCATGATATTTGAAGAAGTTTAGATGCAGAGAGTAGAAGAGGCCCTTTAACATTGCTTTCTGGCTTGGCTAACTGGTAGGCAGGTGAGAAATAGGTTATGTCAGCTGAGAAGACTACTTTAGGAACAACACCTGTATTCTTTCCTGCTCCTGAGGTAGCTCATAGAAGATGATGCATTGCGGCGTTGGTATATCCCACATCAGATTATGTTCTGATTTGAATTACTGGTGAAAAAGTGCTTGGCTGCAGGGAGCACAGCTGCCCTGAGCTCAGCTCGGTGCTTAGCAGAGTATCTGGGCAGGCTGAAGCCTGTACACAGTGTTTTATGGAACTCTGAGTTGGCTGCTTGTTCCCTGTGAGGCCTACAGCAATTCCTACCACCAACATTGAGAGGAAATAAAAGACAACTGTGTGAAAAAAAAAAGAAAGAAAGAAACGATAAAAGCTATTTGTAAAAAACAATGCCCCACAGTGTTCTATTCATGGCACAAAATCATCCATCTGGGAAACCTTTGCATGATTATTGCTTGAAAACATTCTTCTTATCTGATCAAGTGTTTCTTAGGAATTTCTTCATAGGCTAGGGTCATAAGAAACTTCAGAGACGTGATCTTGCCTGGTGCTCAGCATGGCAGCCCCAGTCGAGAGAAATGATTGGCTCTAAACACGGGCAGCTCCTTTATAAACACATGAAAGGTATCTTTACTCCAGAAATTAAGCAAGCGATGGAGAAATTTAGTTTTATTTTGTGTTTCTATTTATATGAAGCAAGAAAGGTATTTCAATTCCTAACAGTTTATTTTACCCTTTCCTTTCTGGCAAGAGCATGTAATTCTTGCATTATTCTTCTTTCCTCTTCAAGTAATAGAAAGTATCTCACTTTATATGGTAATTTGCTTTTCAGTGGCTGAAATGCTTCTTCTGAAAAAACCTTTCAAGTAATTCTCTAGCAGGTTCAGGTGGAAAAGGGCCCATTGCTTCCCAAAGTAAAGCTGGCAGTGAAACATATCTAGTGCTAATTCTTGAGAGTGTAAAATGCTTCCAAAATATAACTTCTGAAGAAATCAGCACTGGGAAATAAAAAGACAACAGTGTGTTTTTTGGTTTTTGCTTTGGGTGGTTTTTTTTGTTTGTTTGTTTGTTTTGTTTGGGGTTTTTTTGTTTGTTTGTTTTGGGGTTTTTTTGTTTGTTTGGTTTTGGTTTTCGTAAGAGAAATGGAAGAAGGACACACTGAGCTGTTGGTTTTCATATGGAGATATTTCTTGGTAAATTTGGGAAAATTGAATTTGTAGCTGGAAGATTAATAATTTTTCACTTTACTTAATTAGGAAGAGTGTTTTTCTTTGCTTTGTCTTCACTAAGCTATGAGCATGAGGTGTTAAAAGTTACCAAACAGTGAAGTAAATTAAAATAGACTTGTAATTTGTCATCATCACAAAACCAATATATGACAAAATTAAGTTCAGGCAAACGGGCTTTCTGCAGGATCAGTATGGCAGAAGCAAAACCCCATGAGGTTCATTGATGTGTAAAAGTGCAGTGACATTTTAAAAATGTGCACTGACTTTTTAAGAATACTCAAGCAGAGTGACTAGGAAAGAAACAGATATATCTATTAGGGTCCTGTGAACTAATGTTGCAGTCTGGTAGTGGATGGTGGATTTAGGCACAGGCTCATATACTTCATTAAGAAATCAGTAATTTGCTTGTTAAGCTGAAGGCAAATTAAAAAAAAAAAATTTTTCTGCTTCTGGGTTGAGAGGTGAAAGTATAGGATTCATGATTAACTATGCATCTGCCTTCAATACCAGACTAAAAGCAATAACTTCTTCTCACCATATATAACACCTTCCAGAAAAGAAAATCACAGTGGTCAGCAAAAACTGTGTATCTTCATAATACTTCAAAGAGTTCTTTCCTAAGAAATACTATTTTCTCTATTTTACAGCTAAAAACCCAAAGCAAATAATAGTTACAGTCAATCTTCTCAGACATTAATTCCCTAAATTACTCCTGTTTGTCATTCTTCAAGTTTTATTCCAGCACCTGTCAGAATAGTAGCCAAGCTCCTCCCCTGCCAACCCAAAATGTTGGGTGTATTTCAGCTAGACATCCATAATTAGTACCTAAGTAAGCAGAACTCAAGTCATCTGCGGTTATTCATCATTGAGCGATCAGGACATGCTCTAAAGTACCTACATTTGCATTTAGAAATCTTCTGGCAGAAGCCAAGTAAAAGAGGAAACTTTTGGGAGTGTCTCAAAATGTCTGAGCCTGCATCTCACAAGCGCAAGGTCATTCTCCCTTTTGATAAGAAGGATGCAACAGTGCAGAGAATTACATTAGACAATGAATGGACCATTAGGAATGTTTGCAAGTGATTTCAAATGAATATATTAAAATTTGTAATCAAGCGCATATTTCATACTTTGCTTTGGTACAGAACACAGTGAATAAAAAAAATAAAATTATTTCTGTCATATTTGAATATTAAAATTAATTCTATTTATTTTACTTGCTATTATATTTCAGTGATAACTCTCTGGGTTTAAAGAACATTATTACATGCAGGTATATTTTTGGCACATTTAGTATGGAAAATCTTTTCTGATCAAAGAAACTGAGCAATGGGCAAACTGGCTAGTGGAACCAGACAATGGAATGCAAGGTGCTGATACAGATAATAATTCCTAACAGCTGCCCTACTCTTCTTAACATTGAAATACTCATCAAAAAGAAAGTAAATTTCAGAGATTCTGGGGAGAGGGGAACTTGTAGGGTAAATTGCTATCAGTCAATTTTCTCAATTTTTTGTTGGAGAAATCCCATGAATATTTTCAGAAATGGGCCTAAGTTGGTGACCTGGAAAAAAATACAGTTACCTCTTGTTCTACTAATTAATATCCCTAAGCCCTTTAAAATCACCTGAATTATTGTGTCAGTTTGTTTCAAGGTGGGATACCTGGCAGACATTTTTAAATAAATATCATGGAACCATAGAAATGCTGATCTAGTCCAACTTCCTGCTCAAAGTGGGAATATTGGCAACACTAACTTTCTGATTAATATTTTTTTTCTCCTAATGTTTCAACTGAGCCTCCCAAGCTGTAATTTCTGTTGTTTGCCCTTTGCTTTGCTCTCTGCTGCTACCAAGACGTGTTTGGCTCCTCTGCCAGTGTAACTCCTGTTCATCTCCCGTATTTTGTGTTGTTGGGTCTCCCACTTTGGTTCCAACTCTGCCAAATCGTTCCACCACTGACTTTGGTACGATAACAGTACATTTGAATAAGAAATCTCTGTCCCGTCAAATTATACAGCTACAAAAAGGTTTTAATTTATTTCTATAGGAACACATATGCCTGTACATATATACATGAAATTCATGTAGGTTTGTATAAAATGTCTTTCTTACAATATTGACAGCAATTGAAATTTTAGCCTGAAGTGGTCATTTATCCTTGCTGTTGGTGATGTCAAATGCATAACTTTCAGTTCATATAGTGTTTTTTTAAAATATATATTAGAACTGGAAACTATATAGAAACATAAACGTATGCATATAAACATACAGATGCTCATTCCATATGCAGTCCAGACATGCCAGGGCCTGAAATATTTTATTCAGGAAACAATTGCAGCATGAGATCTGTACATTTTTCCCTCTGACAAGGTTGCTTCCACGGCCTGAGCAAACTTTTGGCTTCACAGGCACCCAAGGAAACATGTGTAACTATTTGTGACTACAGTGGGAATCATTTTCCTCTGGGCAAACAGATTTTAGACTAAAGATGGACATCAGCCATGCAGATCAGATCCAAATAAGGATTTCAGAAGATTGAGACTTCCACTTACTGCATGTTGGATCCAGGATTTTAATTTAATGCATTACAAAGATAGGGACTCTTTATGAAATACATATACTGATCCATCTGGATGTTATTTGCATCTGTGATTTAGTTAAGGATCTCATTTACATTTTATATTTGAATTCAAGAAACTCTTTAAAACACTTAGCTAAGTACCACTGGGATGGAGAAATCATTCCCCCAGAATAGTGTAAAAAGGCAGACTGCAGCAAAATTATAAAATTATCAAAATTGTTCAAGCCACTACAACAAAGTTTAATAAAAATCAGAAAAAAACTTGCTCAGAACAAAAGCCACTTATAAAATGTGATGCAGTACATATTTTTTAGGTATGGCAAAAGAGTTTTGAAATCTTTGAATAGTAAAACACACATTGGTTTTGAGAAATAAGCCTAATCTTTTCCTCCAAGTTTTTCTGTGGATGAATGAAAAACATAATCAATCTAACTTTTTGGTTACTCATGAGTACAGCAATGATCTTTTTTTTGTTGTTGTCCTGCACAAAACCAGACATTATTGTGTGCTACAAAAACCACATTTTTGTCTGGAGTCCAGAGGCTATGTTATTAAATGCTGAAGCAGAGACTAATATATAGGGAGAATACTTTAACATACATAAAGATTTTTTCCGCTAGAGAGGAGGAGTATGATAATGCCAAAATTTTCAATAGCAGAGCTTACTTTCCTTCATCATCAGAAAGATTAACATTTTTATCCTCATTTTACAGGGGGGTATCTAAAGTCAAGAAAAACAATGAATTCTGGTTACACTACAAAAATTGTCACTAATGCTGAGATTAAGTATAACCATATCCCATGTGCCATGTGATGATATTTTTAGCATTTTCTTTAACCTTGCTTATTCTCAGACACTGTCAGTAGAAAGACAGTGCTACAATAAAAGGTAGTAACTAATTCCTGGAGAAACCTAACATAGTAAAGGAAAATGCTATAAATCCAGTGAACCACACATTAAAAAGATCTCAGACTTTTCAAGGACATGAAAATCACGTGATATAACACGGCAGAATCCAGCGACTGTGCAGTTTCTCCAGGACAAAATGCTAGTTTGTGGTTTGCAGCAGCAGTTGTATGTCTTGCAAAGCAGCTTAGTGTGACTCATCAGATCCTTCTGAAACCCTACGCTAAATTGTAGCTTACTACCACAGAAATATTTTTTCAGTGTAAAATGTCTGTGTTTATCCACTTTGCACATCCTGTCCTCCTTCAATCCCATGGATGTGCCTCATGGCATTAGTAGCACATTTTAACTTGCAATGTGAGTTGGACACTGATCTTGGTATTCTTTCTGAGATTAAATATCCTCTACATAGACAGCTATCCCCACTTATAGCTATTGCATTATATCTACAGCATAATTTTTAGAGTATAATAATGTAATTCCATGACTTTTCATAATATCAGCATTGAAACAGGGAATATAAGAAGATTTTTGTGGGGACAGACCACTATTTAAAAGGATCAAAGATTATAATTTATTTAGGATCATATGAGCAACACTGCACAAATTTAGAGCAAAATGATGATTTCTTTTCAAGAAATCCTGCAATCTTAATAGAAGGAATAACACACAAAAGAGAGAGCCCAAGGGAACAAAGAAATACTAATCAGCACCATGACTTGCAGTAACAATTGGCAACTTTGGTAAAGGTATGCATACAGAAGAGCAATTTTTTAAAACTATTTTTGTTTGTAAAGTTATTTACCCTCAGAAGAAAAAAACCCCAAAACAGCAAATAAAATCTATTAACAAAAACTCTGCATGTTAATTGCCATGTTTTGCTTTATCTGTGATATTGTACTGAGATAAATATAGAGATATAATATTTAATTAGTATATACCTCAACACAAAGTAAGAAACTAATTTCTCAGATTTAGATTATGAGTAAGAAAAAAAGCTCTGTTTTTCTGCATTGGTTTTGTCCTCAAATTTGATCAGAACTGATACTTCATGAACCCTCAAATTTTGGCCTAGGTATTTCTGAAGACGAAGAAAATAAGTTTCTAAAACTGGGAAAAATAACATACTTCATCTAATCCCATGAAATAGACAGAGTAAGACCTGCAAGTTAGAACCAAATAATTAATTTCTACATCCATAAGATTAATATCATATAATGAAAATAAATCAAATGGAACTGTATTGATAAAAATACAGACATAAATGTATTGTTATATGGTCTGGTCAGGAATAATTTCAACAACTTGACTTTTAAAAAATTATCTTGTTTTGTGGATATCAGCGAATTCTTGAGTGACTCATTTAATGAAGAAAGGAATTAACCACAGTATTTAAGTTCTCTTAAATTCTCATCTTACTTCACTTAACACACATTGAACTTGCTAGCTGATGTTGGCTTTTCTCTCATACCCCATTTGATACCAATTTCAATTTGTCTCATACCTAAATGGACAGGTGCATGGTAGATTTTCCCTTACATAACTTAGAAGTGATACAGTTCAATAGATTTGTCTTTGTGTATTAGTTGTATCACAAAGCACTGAAATTGTCTAGATTTTCATGACATTTACTCCAGTTACTTTTAAGCAGTGAACAAACACAGCTGGGAAATACAGTTATGAAAAATACACGGGAAAACTGCAGACAAAATCAATGGCTTGATGCTTTCTTTTCCCATTACAAACTACACCTTGCATGTTAAAATCATGAGAGATCAGAGTGTGCAAAAGGATGTTGCACCATTTGGGGAAGTGCTGATTTGCTGGAAGGTCAGAAGGCTCTGAAGAGGGATCTGGACAGGAGGGAAAAATGGGCTGAAGCCACTTGTGTGAGGTTCAACAAGACCAAGTGGCTGGACCTGCTCTTGGGTCAAAAACAACCCCAGGCAGCCCTACAGCCTGGGAGAAGAGTGGCTGGAAAAGAACACACATCGGAAAAGGACCTGGGGTCAACAGTGACTGAACATGAGCCAGGTGCGCCCAGTTGGCCAAGAAGGCCAAGGACATCCTGGCTGTGCCAGCAATAGTGTGGCCAGCAGGACCAGGGCAGGGATTGTCCCCCTGTACTGGGCACTGGAGAGGCTGCACCTCAAAAACTGTGCTCAGTTCTGGGCCCCTCACTACAAGAAAGACATTGAGGCGCTGGAGTGAGTCCAGAGAAGGGAACAGAGCTGGGAGTGGTCTGGAGCACAAGTCTGATGAGCAGCAGCTGAGGGAGGTGCAGGTGTTTAGCCTGGAGAAAAGGAGGCTCAGGGGGGACCTTATGAATATCTACAACTGCCTGAAAGGAGGGTGCAGCCAGGTGGGGGTCAATCTCTTCTCCCAAGTAACAAGATAGAATGAGAGGAAATTGTCTCATGTTATACTGGGGAGGCCTAAATTGTATATTATGAAATAATTATGAAAAGAGTTGACAAGCACTGGAACACACTGCCCATGGAAGTGGTGGATCCATCACTGGAGGCATTTAAAAGGCAATTGCCCAGAGAAGCTGTGGATGCTTCAAGTGTTCAAGGCCAGGTTAGATGGTGCTTTGAGGAACCTGGTCTAGTGAAAGGTGTCTCTGCCCATGGCAGGGGGATGGGAACTACATGATCTTTAAGGTCTCTTCCAACCCAAGCCATTCTATGATTCCATGATCCTGTGTGGGGCTTAGGGATATGGTTTAGTGATGTGCTTGGCAATGTCAGGTTTATGTCTGCACTCAATGATCTGAGAGGTCTTTTCCAACCAAAATACTTCTATGACTGTATGATAATTACTTAATTGAATTCCCACCAGAAATAATGTCAAGATGAAAAGAAATATAGGGAAAAGAAAGTTGGAGAAGCCAGAGGTTAAATCATCCCCTCCCTACAGGCCTTCTTTGAAGAGAGTGAAGGCAGAAAAGTAGCAACTGCAGGAGAATTTTGCTAGTAAAAAGTTTTCTCCAGAAGGGAATTGAGATGGACTGAGTGTCTGTATCTGTTCAATGGTTACAGAAATTTCCTTAGAGGATATGGACATCTATCTAGTTCTAAGCTAAAAACTGAATGCTTCATGACATGAGGTTGAATTGTGGTTTCTATGGGTCTGTGCATGAAGAGTAGGGAAGGCTGCTCAGGGCTGAGAATAGAATCGTTCTTTTTATGCAGTGTCAGCACATTAGCAAGAAATAGACATCTGATGTTCATTATTTCATTGCAGGAATTTTTACAAAGAAAGCAAATTATTTTATATGGTACAATGCATCCAGCAACGTTCTTGCTTAGAACTGGTAGAATGGAGTCTGGGGAAGGATCTGTTTTAGTATGACAGTCTGAGGCCTCAAAAGCTTGAAGTAAAGCTCTGTGATCATTTTTGAAGGAAGTTAGCATTAGTCAGAGAGTGTGTTCCTTCCTCCAAGCGGTTACTACACATCTCAGAGGATGTGCAGCTGAGAGCAGGACGCCTGTTGTCAGCTTGTGGAGCTGGCATAGCACTTCTGCAGTGACACAAATCCAGGGGGACCTTGGAGAAACTGAGCATGAACATACATTTTAGGAATGACTGAGTGGGAGTAGAGTGTTTAACCACACCCACCCTCCATATTTAAAGTCATCAAACTGAAAACACCCAACGAAAACAAAGCACGGGCCATAAATTCAAACAGTTCGGTAAAGATTTAGATTCCCTAAGTTTTATTTCAAGCTGACAGACCAAGAAATTCCTACTGACTTGTGTGCTATAGCAATAAAACCACTACTCACGCAACAGGCAGAGGTTTGATAGTGAAGCTTGCTTCTTCCATCATACTTCAAATGCAATTGTTCCAGGCACAAACGAGTTCCCTGTATGGCAGTTGGCTGCATGAAGCAACAACAGCCCAGCATCAATATTGTAAAGGCAGCTGGGGCACCCACAGAGCTGTTGTTATGGCTCTGGACCTGACCACTTGCTGCAGCATTTGGTGTTCTCATTCTGACACTCCATGACTCAAATCACCTCAAGTAAACTGAGATTGTTTCATGGGGCTCTGTGAAGACTGAATGTCTGACCTTCATTTCCAGGTTGCTGGTGATGATTTCATCAGCTCTCTGTGCCACACAGGGCGCATCCACTCTCTGACCACACTCAGACCCAATCCACAGGTGACTGTCAAGACTGGACTCTGTTTATTGCAGGGTAAGCTGCGTGGAGATGTTTTTCTCTTTTGGAGTAAGAGACAGAGAGAGATCACTCTATGTTTAGCTGCGTTGCTCTCGGCATGGGCAGAGAGGGAAGGAGAGAGCATAAGATTATCTAAAACAGGGCTGCCCTCAGATATGTGTTCATTGCCAGGGCATGTCAGTAAGGATTAAGCACTGTTAGCATGGCAGTTCGCACAGCTGCTTGAACTTAGTGTCATCTCATCTATGGCTTTTGGGGGAGATGTGGAGACCTCCAGCAGTGAAAATAAATGTCTGTGGCATTCAGTGAGGAAGTGTTACTCTTGGTTAAACTCTCCTGACCTGAGCAAAGCTTTGATTTCAGCCTTGATCAGTTGGCTCTGATATTTTGCTTAGCAGACTGAGAGGCTGATTTCTTTAGGATTCCTCCTTTGGGAGACCTCACCTCCAGCTGAGATGAAGTTAGCTTTTGAAATCTGTCTTTAAAAATCCAAAGTAGCAGAGATTGCCCAACTTCCTTCCAGTGGCAAAGCTTGCAATAAAGTATTTCTTTGAGCAGACCTCCTATTGCCAGACCATTTTCAATGACCTTGCAGACCCAAAAATCATTCATCCGGGAAAGTATATTCATTGGCACAAAGAAGGCCAGAAACATAGATATTATATACACTGCATCATCACTTAGACCTACCTTATAGTTAATTTTAATATTCAATTTCTGCTAAACAGAGAAAGAAGATGATTAGGCAGTAGAATGAGATGCAGTAGATATTCCGGTTCTTCTTGTTTTTCAACCAATAAGAGGTTTTAGTAGGGATAGGTGAAATAACTCAATCACCTGTTTACTTTCTGATTCCTTCAGATAGCAAAATGCTTCCATGTGTTAGTGCTTAAGGTACCGGAGACTTTGGTATTCAAACAACACCAACATGAGGAAAAAATAGGCCAAGAACCAGGCAGTGTAGTTTGCTTCCTTATTTATATATTATCTCTTTTTCTTTGACAACTGCATAGCTACACCCAGAGAAGTAGTAATTATATCCAGAACCCAAAGAGGTCCATCATAACATGAAAATGTTGTGACATCATAGTCCTTGGTTAGGGAAATTATAATGATGGCAGAGGTTAAAGCCACAGTGTAGGACAGGCAGAGAAAGACAAGAACCTCAGAGGAAAGTTTCTTGCTCAAAAAAAAGCACGAAACTCTCTTGTTTTGAAGGATAATTATCACAAGGTAAGTCACCTTACATTTAAAATGCTTCTTTGCCACGGGGATGTTTTTGCAAATGTTTTTTGATTGGTTTAAAACCACTTATGAGTGAGGTGGAAGAGAGGAAATAATGAGAAACAAATTCAGTGGAAAAACAAGTGCTGATGGTGTGACAAGGCAGTGAAGTAAATTTATGAACTGATTTGATCATGCATATTAGCACCTCCTTTCCTTCCAGTATGAGTCAGAATGAACATAAACATCACAGCTATATGGAAAAATGTACCACGGGGGGGGGGGGGTGGGTTTGGGAGGGGGCAGGGAGCAAAGAACAATTTAAAAAATCTTACTTTTTTGCAAGTTTTTTCTGTTTGCTTTTTTGTGTATTTACTAAGAAAAAAACTCACAAACTGTTGAAATAGCTGTCCCAGTTCTCCTCTGACTGGAAGAAGAAAATAAGAGGACTTAACACAGCTTGTGACACACCAATAAATTTCTAAGATAAATGCTGCTAAGACGTTAGGGTCATTGTTTCTATAGAGATACAAATGATCCAGGATGTACTACATTGTGAACTGTTTTATGACAGGACAAAAGTACTTTGAATCACATTTTATAAACTTTTAAAATATTCTTGAACTGATAGAGGAAATGCTCTTCTTTACCAAATGTGTTACACTCTAACATTTTCACAAGGAAATTCACATGTCCTAACTTTTTGTCCTTTTCTGCGGAAAAAGAAGACAGCTTTATGATGGAGGTAGTAATACATAACATTTGTCATGAGACTGTTTCAGAGAACAATTTCACCTCCAGAAATCAGAGAATGTACTGAGCTAGAGGGCTGCTATTTCAATGATGAATTAGATATTCACTTTGCTTTTCATTTTTGAGGAACTCAACCTAATTTGGTAAGTTTCAAACACCAATGCACATTGACCATTTCACTATGAGCTCTCAGACAAACCTTGGTTTTCAATTGTCTCAGCCACGTTCTCATTCCTTTGTGCAATATCACAACCTTGTTTCTGTAAGTTCATTGGAACTGGCAAATAATGAAGGGACCTTGAATTCCAAAGAAAAGTCAAAATATGCTTTATACCCATGACTAATGTCAATTCTGAACTCTATCTAATAGAAATGTTGAGTTACCTCATGCTAATCTCTTCTTGATACCAACGATGGCTGGCTATAATAGCTGAGGTCACATCACTGTCCCTGATGTATATACTCTCCTCCCGGAATTTTCTTTGGTAAGGAATTATACTGCGGAAGAATCCTGCTTCTAGCTCAACTGGCCTAGTGCAATAAAGTTAAGAAACATCATACACACTCTGACATTTAAAAGTCCTCAAGGCTGCAGGAATTCAACAGGGCTTAATAATTAAACTGGTAAACATTTATTCTCCAGATGCTTTTATCTATACATATATTCTGAGATTTTGTTGATCAAATAATTTTTAAAATATGAAATGCAGACATGTGGGTAGCAGAATACGCAAAGAAAAAATTTTATCACTATCTTAGCCCACATGAGGACTTCCCCCAAAATATGTTCTTAGAAAGAGAACAAGCAGACGCAGCTATGATTAGATTTTTCTTCATAAGAGCAGAAAATTGCATGATGTAAATATTGTTTTTATTGTACAGATGTGCTGTAACAAAGAAAAATGCATGCAATATTACATTTTGTCTACTATAAAATGAAAAAAAGTTACAATAAAAAAGAGTAATCCTTAGCCTGTGTTGTATAAACTTAAAGAAATGGTAATCAACCTTGATGCGTGACTAAGGCACACATCTGTCTGTGTGATTTATGACAGAACACAATCAGAGAATAAACTGCTCTTTTTAAAAAAAAAATCCTCCCTGTAAGAGGATATTCTGCTCTACAATGAAGCATAGAATTTTTTTCCATATTTTCTATTTCACTAAGTTATCTAAGAGTTGTTAAACTACATCTACAAGATGTAGTTTCTTAGCAGTCATTATAGAAATCCTTATCAGTATCTCCTTTATAGAAGCTCAGGGTTTTTCTTGAACAGAGAAAGTTTTATTTCAAAAGAAGGAACAGGCTTCTTCCTAAAAACATAATTATAATTCTGAATTAAATGTCAAGGAAATTAAGTCTCTTTTTATTTCTATTCAAAAGATTAGTGTATGGAAATAGAGAAAGATATTTTCATTATTCTTATATATTTTTAATGCTTCTTAGCTTGAATAGGACATTTCAAAGGGCTGAAAAGTGTTGCAGCTTCATATTTATTTTATAAAATTTCCAGTAAAAGTATCAGCCATAATAAAGACAACATGGACAGTATCAGTACTGGAATTTAATGGAGACCACCTAACTAAACCAATGTAAGCTGCTGAACTATCACAAGCAGATTAATTTTTTTTAAGTATAGATATAGCCTATGTTTAAAGAATCAAGACTTTTCCGTTTTTTGTCCAGTCAGTTTGATTCTAAATACAGTACTGCTCGAGTTAGAACAGAAGGGCTTGAGACATTTTCATTGAACCCAACAACACTATATTCACTATATTCACTATATTCCACTATATTCAAGCGTAAATTAATAAGTAATTTAAGACTCAATGTTTTCCAATGGCCTCGAGTCCTATTATCAACTTAATTTTAGATCAAGGTCATTAACGTGGGTTGAAGCTTCATTTATTGAACACCAGTTACCACCTCTGCAGTGAAGGAAATAACGTGCCATGATAGCAGAATATTTCACTGAATTAAAAAACAAACCCACTTGGTGAAGATCTTGAAATCTTTTCCCTGGTGTTCTTTGTTTACAGTCGTAATGAATCACTTTCAGAGGTATATCTCACCGAGTTGGTTTATGCTGCTGGTGCTGGCTGGACCTGACAAACTAGCTAGTGGAGAGAATGATGCAAGAGACTCCCGTGCAGAATTTCTGGATCCCTGCCTCAGGGAGGAAGCAAATTCTGCTTATGTATTTGTCACATTTAATGGCCTTTTCAGCAGGAAATTGCGTGTCCTGTGACATCTTCCGGCAGGAAAGATGATTTAATAAAGAAAGGGAAGGTCTTGCTTTAGTGAGAACAGTGTAGTCAATTAGTAATTCTACAGTCATGACAAAGTTATGTGGTGATGTTTATGCAATAATGGATTTAGATGGGCCTGGAGGAAGCTTAAAAAGAGTAGGAGGCATGGGAGATGGATTCAGGCCCTGCCTCTGCTTTAAGTCAAATACCTCATAGCATTAGGGTATGCTAATCTGCAATTGTATCTGCTTCTGCATCTCTTTCAGTCATTCTGCAATATTTATCACAGAGAGATCAGAAATGTCTTAAGCAATTTTGCAAATGGAAGAAATGCAGTTGCTCCACTTAATAGAATTATATTTGGAAGGCCTAAACCAAAAGAGATCAAAAGAGGATATTTATCACAATAAACGATTTGCCTATATAACACCTCAAAATAAATGTTAGAAGACCTAAACCAAGCTAATCAATGATAACAGTTTAGAAACTACTCTCTATCCTTTTAAAATATGTGACTTGCCATTGGAGACGGTTTTTACTTTTCCTTCCACCTCCAAATTCTAATATTTGCCCGTGTACTGAAATGGCATGAAATTTATACCAGAATGACAAGACAACTTTATTATTCATGACTCTATTTCCTTCCCAAATACCAGAAAATTTAATCGTCACATCTTAAAAAGAGCAGAAATATGTGTATATCTGCATAGTAAAGAGGTAGTAGTAGAGACAGTAGTGCAGGGTTTACAGGTAGCAGAGGCAAAGATTTAAAAAACATGAATTAGACACAGAATGCCAGATTCTGCAAAGTACTAAATTGCTCAGGTCTAAGACTGGGCTACTGCTAATGCCAAAATATCAAGTAGATTGAAGGCCTCTGCTCGAGGATATTCCGAAGCCTATTACAGTCAATTTAGACTAACTGCTGGTAAAAGAAAGTTTCAGTTGTGCCTTACCTCCATAGCAATCTCGCTTGAGCAAGTTCAGGGAATGGAACTCATAGAATCATTTCATTCACTTTGAATCCGATTTGGGAAATGCACAGCATTTCCCCACACTAATCCGAGGAAGACAGAATACAGCTCCTCTTGGACTCAAATATGGCATCTTGCTCCTGTGCCCCTGGGATCCAAAGGTAGACATTGGCTTTTTTTTTTTTTTTTAATTCATCTAGAGCATAAAACAGATTTTTATAGTATTAGAAGACCACCCATGAGGTTTCCTCCTTCACTTTTACAAAGCTGTTTTTCATTGGGAATAATGTGTTTGCCCTTTTATGTACCAGCCAGGAAAAGCTTTCATTAATAAGGCCAGTTCTGAAAATGCCTGTGTTCATTTTCACCAGTAATTTCTAAGACAAGGAAATGTCTCTACATCTCTTTCCCTGCTGGTGGGTTTCCAAAATTTTATGCACTCACAGAACAGAATGCATAATATAGCTTCTGAGACTGTTTATGTCAACTGGAGACCACAAAACCTGAATAGCAGGAATTCCGTGTACTTTCTCCCAACACAAGCTGAGACTTTGCCTTTCTGTGAGTCTAATTTTGAAAGCCATGTTTTCAGAAAAACACCTTTGCAGGTGACTTGTGGAGTAAAAATGATCTATACAATAACATGCCATTTCTCCATTAAAAGGATATTTGTGTTCAAATGTTATCACTCATCATACAATTATTATGTCTGGTGTAAAGTTTATATCTGTAGAAAACAAAAATATGCTTTACATAACTTTCTATCTGCTTACAGCTTATCTCAAGGCTTTATGACAAACACTTCTAGCATTGGTTTAAAGACAAACATCACCTTTTAGGGCTCCTTGCTTATGCAAATACTGATGTTTAGTGTCGATGAGGAGTATTTTTATGAAAATGTATTCACTCACATCTTTAGCTTCATATACTTGATGAGATGCTGTGACAGGACACTTAAATCAGGTATAATTGTGATATGAGCCTGTCCAAACTTATTCTTAGAGTTGGGGGGAAAAAAACCCAGATCTTCAAAGCTGCATTTGATTTTTAAAATAAAAATAAAAATTTAAAATAAAAAAAATTTAAAAAAAAAAAAAAAAAAAAGGCTCGGAGAAAGCTCATAGATCTCATGTGAAGGAAATTAAAGTAAGATGGTTTGAAATCTGCCTCTTTCCCAGTATAGCTTTCAGATCAAGATCTTGTTTCCAGTCAGCGCTTTTCCATTTTTCTCCATGTTTGCTCTCTACTTTTTTAAGAAGTCCATTCTACAAACTCAGTCTTCCTTCTCATTCTTCCATCATCAACCCAGAGAACTTCTCAGCTTATGGCATAGGTATGGACATCCTTGTTTGCTCTCAGGAAACAGTCTCTCCTTCCAGGGGCTCCTGACTCATCTCAAACTCAGTAATTCAGACAATGTAAGCTCATGGAATTATCTCTTACCTAATATTAAGACCTTTCAGTTATGTATTGTATATAAAATATAATAATCACAGAGTGAAAAAAAAAGTTTGAACAAGGAAAGATGAAGTGTTGTTTCATCTAAAATTATTTATTTCAAGTGTGTATAAGCCTGTTACTAAAAGAGCTATCAAAACTAGCACTTCATATGTGGAGGCTTCCACAGATGAAACTAACCTAGTGAAGTGTATCCAAAATATCTGCTTAGCTTAAAATTGCTGTATGTCTGCAAAAACTCATAGTTCAACAATCAATTTCCAAATTTGACTTTCAATTGATTAAAATCTAATCACAGCCACAAAAGGTTCCTCTCTGCTATCTCTCTCTTCCTTTTGTCTGGTAAGGAATAATAAAGTGAACACAATTTCCTATTGAATTTTTTGCTGGTTTAACCATAGAACATTTAACAGGGTGGTCTACCCCTTTCAATCCTAGAACAGTTGTTAGGGGAGCTAGAGCTGGACTTGGCTGCTCGTATTTGATTATCAGAGCCAGCTGGAAAGGGGTCAAACGGTGCCTATAAAGGACTGAGAAACCTCAGCTGTAAAAAGCAGCAGGAGACAGTTTGGCTCCTGTGATTGGCCCTGAAGTAGTGGGAGCACACAAGAAAAAAACACTGAGGACCCTACAAATCTCTTAACAAAGATTATTTTTTTTTTCTGCATGCCTGTGTGGGTGTACGTGTGGGTGGGTGGGTTGCTCTTTACATTGCCACATCCAAGACATTAAGTAATTGTTTAAGTAAAATGCCTGAAAGAGGTACAAGAATGCTGCCAGTCCTGGCCAGGTGACTAGTAAAGATGAAAATCAGTGGTACTTGTTCTATTTATTACTGGCATGTTTAGATTGAGCTTCATATGCATTAGAAAGAAATGCATGCACCTGCAATCTGAATTTCACAAGGGATTAATAATGTTGGGTGCTTAAACTTTTGATGTCCCTCCTGAGAATCTTAAAAAAACCTGACATTTTCTTCTTTTTTTTCTTTTTTTTTTAGTGTATTTTCTGTGATGCTAGAAAGTCAGTTTGAAAAAGAGGAAAGAAACTTCAACAAAAAATTATTTTATTTTATGGGGGTTTTGTGGCTTAGAGATAAACTGCAGACCATTTCCACATCTGATCTTAAAATACACAGTCTCTTTAACACAGAGTTTTAATCAGAAACTTTTGCATGGAGAATGCTCTTTTGTCCAGATGATAAAAATGTAAAAATACAGCTGCTACTGCATCTCAGGAAAGTGTTGATAGACCTTTGACAGAACCATAGCAATAATAATATTTCAATATCACTCAAATTCTACTACAATTAAGAACATGCTTTATTCAGTTGCTGCATGTTGAAGTCAATAGTTTAGTTATGTGCATATACATATTGAAGGAAATAGAGAAACTTTGAATATATAGTGATTTAAAACCAGTTTGTTTGGGAGTGAGGGGTGTACAGAGAGGACTGGATTAGCAGGATTGGTACAGAGCTTGTGTAGTGACTAAGAAAGCTCTAGCAGAAATGGTAAACCTGTTTAATACTCCAGACACTTTCAGTTCTCTTCCCAAATAGTTGATTAGAAGCAGGTTAAGAAAAGAGAAAATGCAAGAATTCACAGAGGTATCTTTTATGGCTTCGGTATCAATTTACTTCCTCAGATCTAGGGCTGGCAAGTTTGATGGTTTTGCCTCAAATTTGAGTCTTGTTTCCACAATCCATTGAAATGTCTTCCTTCACTGGGCTTTGTCCAGGTTTTAACACAAGGAAGAATAAGGTCTGAAATTTGTCTTTAGCCTGCAAAGAAGAACAACAGTAGGAAAGAAAAAAAAAAAAAAAAAAAAAAAAAAAAAAAAAAAAAAAGATTACGGAGATTACTTCTGGAGAGCAAATCAGCAGCTATTGTTCCCTTTAGCAGATAAGGTAATTTATTTCATTTTGAATCACTGACAGTCTAGGTTACAGAAGATCAAGTCTTTCGTTTTTGAGATATTGAAACTGTTTTTTCTAATTACTTCAATTGTGTGTGCTGCCTTCTGTTTGACAGTTGATTTGGGCAAAATCTCAACATTGATGTCTTCCACCGGATGAGTTTTCTTCTGCCAGCTCTTTAAAACTAGAGGCTACAATGCCTCTCAGCACACTTCTTATAATACATTTGCACAAGAAAATTATTCCATAATGTCATTTGTTTCTTCCTTATTTCAAAATATTTTAGCATAGGTCCTCCTGTGTCAATCACATTTAGAAAGCCAGAGCATTTCAGTGAAACTGTATATCATGATCCAAATATAGAAACTTTTTCAAAAGCATGTAACAAACAAGACCTTGCCTAATTTTACGTGAGAATGTTGCTAGCTTATTTGCCAAGGAATGTTAGGCATTGTGCATGCACATATTAAAATACAAGCTGTATCCTTGAAATCTGTAGGGTCCCATAGCATCTGCCATCAGAAATATAACAAAATTAACCAACACAGTCCATGTGTTCCAAACAGAAATCCTTAATTTGGAATGTTCAGTGAAATGAGTCAACTGTAGATCCAACTGGGTTTAATTCCATTTGGACTTGATCTTTCATGGATACATTCCATGGAGAGAGTATTGAAAAGCATTTTTCTCTGCTCATCCATAGCCCTGTCACTTTTTAGCATCTCGAGAAGCACAGTGTTCTCTCGGTCCCAGAGCAGGAAATCACAGCCCAGGGTGTCTGTGCTCATGTGATGGGCACCGCAGTGAGAAGTTTGTGCCAACACCTCAAAAGTCCAATTATGTGAGCAAGTTTTTTGTTAATGAGTTGCAGAATTTCTTAATTATCTTTTAACTTACTTTATCTTCTTGAACACTTTCAGGGTTAAAGAAAAAAAAGGGGGGGGGGCAGGATGGATGGAGAACAGATGTTCATAGAGGTGTAGGAAGGTCAATTATTTGAGTTTTTCCAGTGAAGAGTGAGTCTCTTTTCCAGCTGAAGTTTGAAGTTAGCTGCTCTGAGCTACCCCGATTTGAACTTGGCTTTCTGATCAACTTCCTTAGCTGGAACTAGTTTTTGTGGATGCCCACAAACACGTCTGAGTAGATATTCAAGCCCCAAAAGTGCCCAGAAGTTGTGTCTGGCTGGCAGGGGCTCTGTGTTCTGGCTGCTGGCAGGTCAGGGTGCCTGGCCTGGGGTCCTGGGTACTCCCTCTGTGCCACAGGGCTGTGCTTGCAGCGCTGCTCTCCTTGTCCCCTCTCCAAATAAATGTTCCCTCTCTCCCTGCCCTTTTCCTAAGCAAGATTAACTGAGTGCGCCACGGTAAAACTGCGCTATTACATTTCAAAAAGTGAAGCTAATTTATTTCAATATCATCCATCTAGGCTTGCCTTTATAAGGAGATGTAACTTCATTCCAATAAAAATCAATGCATTTAGAGGTTTGGGGGGGATGGAGGAGGTTCATTGGGTTGGATTTTTTTCCATTAATGAGACAATCCTAACAAACTCCAGTTGCAAACCAAGATGACTTCACTTCATTACAACAAAAAGGCTGATACTTTATATTAGTGCAATACGACTGCGTTTCATCACAAGACCCCTGCTGTGCACTTTCCCAAATCTTATTGAATTTAGACTGGTCCTTGTTACATAGTCAAGACTTTGGATGCTTTAAAGCAATGCTGTGGTAACTGATTATGTTCTTAGTTACTGTTCAGAAGTAGGTAAGCTTTTATGTTGGTTTTTTTTTTTCTGTAGACTGGTTGTATTTTTTTAAATATAAAATTCTTTTCCTTTAGGAGTATCAAAAGAATCATCAATCAAACTGGATAATTTTGCTTTGACCATTAAACATTTTTGGCAGTGTGAGGTAAGATCTTTTGTTCTTCAACTTATTTTTGTTTTCTTTTTTCTTTTTTTTAACATGCGTTTAAATAAGCTAAAGCTAAAAATTCCTTCCTGTTTGTTTTCCAGGGATTAGGAATTCTGTGCAAATTTAATATGTTCCTTAAAGAGCCTACCTAGTACTCTGAAATTCATGTAAAGGATTAGAATACTGGTTTTGTTCAATATTCTGTTAAAACCTCAGCTTGTTTTTCATCTAGACTCTGCTGATCTGATGGAGACAGATAAATACTAAACTTATAATAAGGCATAGGTGCAGTCCGTGATGTGCTCTACAGTTTTGGTCCTTGGTTTGTGTCCTGACAATGTCATACCTGCTTGCTGAGGGGGACCCTGGCACAATAGGACATTGCTTGTGCATTTTGATTTTTTGGGGAAATTTTGGTGGATGGCTAGAGCAGGGCCCTTCTTCCTAGGGAGGTAGGAATCAAGATTGGGGTATTTCTGCCTCTGGTTCAGAGATGTCCATTGTATGAAAGTGTGATGGGATGGTAAACACACTACTGCTCTGAACTGTAAATGTTGTTTTCATACCTGGTAGCCTTTTTGTTCTGGAAGAAGCATCATTTACAAGAGTTCACTCTTCCAAGTTAAGCTCTTGTCTGGACACTTGGATGTCTGAAATAGTTTCAGGCGCAAGAGCTCAGTTACTGTGCCTATGATTGACCTGACCAGCACAAATTTTTAAAATGAAAACTTCAGATGGGAAAGGAAATCCATGAGGCCAATGCCCTTGTGGTTTTTAATGTTTCATTTTTATAGGAATTATGATGGGCTATGGGGTATTTTTCCTTGTGTGAACTCTGGAGTAGTTATGATCACTATTTGCATAGGTTCTTCTCACAGAGATTGGCTTTGAACCCTAGTTTTATTGAGATAATCTAATTCTTTTTGGAGCAGCCTCTTTTAGCTAAATATACTGTGTTTGTTGTACAGATGTAACCTAATATTAAATGGTGTAAATACTTATTTGGAGTTGCATCCTTCCAGTATATGCTTCAAAGAAAACACTAAAGCACTTCACTGTTTCCTTGGAGAAGTTTTTTCTCACCCCATGTATCAGCTGTTGCATATGGAGCAAGGTACACAAGGGTCTTCTCATATTCCTGTCCTTTACCCCTGGAGTTACATTCACAGTGGGGGAAAAGGGAGAGAAGATTTCTCCCTCCCTTACATGACCAAGAAAGAGTTATGATAATTTAGTCCTAAGTGTTTAAGCCATGCTCCAGTGCTGCTCAATCTAACTGAGTTTGGCATCATTTGAAGGAGCTTGCTGAAGTGTGAAAGGCACTGACGTGGGTATGATTAAAAAGTATTGAGAAATTATAGACCACACTGCAAGAGGCCTTTATTCAGGTGGATGAGGTCAAGGCAGGTTAATGCACAAGGAACACTTTTGTAGCTGATGCCTGTGTACGTCAGGCAAGGACATATTAAGAGTTGTTTCATCGGGTGTATCCTCTCCTTCACCTTACTGGCCAGAATACAACTGGCAGAAAAAAATTTGCAGTGATAGAAGCTGATTTTGCTATTCATAATTTTAGAAGGGATTGCTTTTTCCAATTCAAAACCTGTACCTAGCTCGCTCTCTCTCTCTCTCTGTCTTTGATGTAAGTTTTTCATTTCTGGCTAGCTGAGAACGTGAGCAATAACAGAGAAGAAAAATAGAGAGTGGGGTGTATGACGTAACCCCACAGAAAACACAGGTGACTAAAGTTTGAAAGGTATGATAAATTTTAAAGGGGTTCCTGCTTTCTTGAGCAACTATTTCCATATCTTAATTGAACCTATTAAAAGTGTAATATAAAGGTTTTACTTTGGGTTGATTTAAAAGTAAAAGCAGTATGTTAGCAAGTGGCAAACTTCCAAGGTAACCACACATTTTAGGATGGGATGAATGTCATTTCCAACACTCAGGAACTATGATTGACCCCAATTTATAAATATTTTTTGATACTCAATAATATTTTAGGCCCATTTTCATGGCTGTATCCCAGACTATAGATGAAAGCTAAGTATCTGTTTTCTTTTTTTGGCAAACAATGATGTCCTGATTTTTCCAATCTAAATTGCCCTCCAGGGCACTAATAAAACAAGTCATGGCTCACAAAGTAAATTTCCTGTGTACTAATTGAAAACGGTTTCAAATTTATTAGGATTTCAATCATCTTCCCAAGATCTAATGCCTGTGCTCATGGTACTCAATTTGACAGTTAATATACTTACCTGAAAGGTGAAAGAAGCATTAAAGATAGTACTCAGGTATTTTGAAACAAAGTGAGGGAGGAAGGGGGAATGAAAATAACAATAACAGAAAACCACACATATCATATTGTTGAAGGTAGTTTAAGACAACATCTGAAACTGAGCACTCACTCTCATGAAATATTTGGGTTTATCGTACTTGCCAAAACCTTTCCTATATGTGTTCCCAGATGCTGGCTGTAATGCGTGATCTACTAGGATTTGCTGCTAGACCTCATTCTAAGGTGGAAGAAAAGGCAGGAAAGCCACAACATTGATTTCTTCTTCTTTGTTAAGCTTTCTGTTCTTGCTCCACAAACTGCAGGAGACAGAGAGGGAGAAGGGTTGTTGAAATGTCCCAACTTTCTCCCCCTTCAAACCACACCACAAAGAAGTGTAAGCGCCGTGCAAACCATCCCCCAGCAACCCACAGAGAGACTGCCTTCTGCTCTGGGCTTCCTCTCTCCAAAATATTGTACTGGGAGGGAAGGCACTTGTCAGATTCTCTGGCACCACAATTCATAGCAGAGTTCCTCTAGCAAGGGAACCACAACCTCTTGTGTAGACTGAATTAATAACATGACAAGAGCATTTGGCCTCCATGTGGATGAGGGCTGGCTGGAAAACTAGAACTCTGGCTTCTGAAAGATTTCAGGGTTTAGAAATTTGTTTTATTTTCTTCATCATGCTAAATCAAATTGAGTAAAGGAAAAACAGGGTAGGAAAAAAAAAAATCCACAACCCCTATGGCCTTATATTCCTGAAAATACTGATATATGAATGCTCTAAAATAGCTCAATTGTTATGAAGATCACCTATGATTAAAAAGCAAAACAAAACTCTATTTCTCTCATGTCTCCAATAAAATCCAGGATAAAATCAGTCTCTTTTCATTGTTTTTATTGCAATTGTTTTTGTTTGTGCAAATACTTAAACATTGGACAATAGTTCGGATGGCTTGATAGGGATATAAAAATGAAATTTCTCTGGGCAACTGTTCTCTGTCTCAGGGAATGCAGGAGACTGCAGCTCAAATCTCATCCTTTTTTTGGTTCATGGTAATCCCTCCAGAGGAGGAGGATAGGGTAAAACCCTGTTTATGAAGTGTCTCCAAGGATGTCACTCTCTGTGCACTCTATGTCCTTGGAGAGATACAGTGTTTCTGGCTGTTACTGCATATTTATACAAAATTATCTTCACTGGACCATGACAAACATGCATTACTTCTCTATCCTCATGTTTTGTCTAAGGAAAAGTACAGTCAAGGCAAATGTACTCCTTTGGAATAGTCTGTGACGGATCTATCTGAGAGAAGTTTCAAATATAAATCTTCTCAAAAACAACTCATTTTTATTAAAGTAATAATAATAAAAAAAATTATTCTAGCAAATCATAACTTTTGGATAGGAAAGGGGCTTTTCTGGAGGAGTCCCATCCAGCTGTAATGCAGATGGCCTTTGTTCAGGGTGTGTGCCCCGAAAGCTGCATGGAACAGCAGCAAGTCCTCATGAGGTGCATTGTCCTGGAGGAATCCTCGTGAGGATTCCAGCACCACTTGTTTGCGCTGGGTACCTGCTGTGCCTTTCCCCCACCCTGCCTTTCCCCTTCCAGCACAAGAAGTAGCACTCAAAGTCTGCAATCCCTGTTTTACTTGGCTCCAATTCCAAATGCTGTGACTTCCCTCTGCTTACAGAGGTGTGTTCTCTGCTAGTATACCTAAAGGGACTACATTAATGTCTGATAGCTGTTTTATCCAGCCACAGTTTCTCTGTCAAGCCTCATGTTCATGGCAAAGACAGCAGAAGACCAGATGAGCAGCAGTTGCAATGCTATAAACTAATTCCCAGATGTAGAGGAGTCTAGTTGTAATGGCTGTACTGTACATGTGGAAATTAAGCCTAAACATACTGCAGTCCCCATTCGCTTGTGAGCCAATTAAAATGTCAGTCATGACAGCAGCGTAGCAGATACTGTGTTTCTCCTTCTGTTCCCTTGTACGCATATCATTTTGGTATGTTCATGATAATTTATGGGGGAAAAAGATAATATAGATATTTCATCATCATATGGTTTTTGCTATGCTTAGTACAATACTGCACTTAATTTCAAGAACTTTAAGAGACACCCATTGAGTTCCAGGAATAACAATTTCGCTCAAACTGTTCTAAGCAGCAGTTGCACTTTTTCAGTTTTACATACTAGTATTTTCCTATAAAGCTACAGTAGATCATTTATAATTTTACAACTTTTATAATATATAATCCATCTTTTATGCAGATGCATCTTTTTATTGGCAGGATTTTATTCCGTGTTTGCAGTCAGAATCATCATGTGATTATGAAATCTGTCAATAGGCAGATAATATCTAAGGGAAGAAATTTTGACACCCATTCTGCAGGTTCCTTCAGATATGAGCCTAGTTTTGAAGTCATAGCAAAAATATGTTTTATTCTAATGGACAGTTTATACAGAGATGATAACATGTCTGATTTTCAGTTTTATTTCCATCGGTATAACAGAATAAAATAGCTTCAAGGTTAGCATAAATTATGTCTACTTTCGCACTATTTGCAGTGATGGAAGAGAGTAAAAGTAGTTGCTTGTTGGGGGTTTTTATTTTAAAAATACTGATGTTAAAAACTGAGTCCTCTAACACAGCTTATTTTACATTCATCAGAGAAAGTAGCATTTTCAGTTCTCTTTCGCATTCAGTTTCCTCATTATTTTTCCCATGAGAAAGCAAGGGGGGAAAGAACATTAGTTTAGAGGGCTCTGAGGCTGTGAGAAGAGAGGGTCACAGATTCACTGTCCTCTGTAGTACCATGCATTGATGAGCAGGGCTGCTGTATTTAGTGACAGGCTTCATCTTTCAGTGAAGTTTAGCTTTATAAGTGAGTTTTTATTTTCTTTGTCTTTTATTTTCTATGTCTTTCTTACACCAAAGCCATAGTCAGGGTTTCCCAACCTGGAGCTTATTGAAAATGCTGGCAGCTGAAGGTTTTCCTTACACTGAAGAGTCAATGACCTCTGTTTCTGAGATTCCTTCCATTTCAGCACATTTTGATGCTTTTTATTCTGATTCCATAGAATTATCAAGTATCTGCCAGTCTTCACACTCTGTAAATCTAGAGAATTTTCTTTTCCATACAGGGGTTTTGATAAGCCAACATGCATGGGTCTGAATGAAAAAGAAAAAAAAATTAAAAGCCCATATTTGTGTAAGGCAGAGGATGATTTAATTTGGTTAGTGAGCAGCAAACTCTTGAGAAATCATTTCCTAGAATTAGCAGTCTAAGGCTTAAGGCCTGTGCTCAGAAAAAAGGATGTGATTATAGGTAGAAGGAAAAGGAAATCACTGATTTCCCTCTCCCCTTACATATCACATCTTTGCATCATTCCATCTATTTTCAAATGGGTATTTGCAAAATTAATCACATCCTTCCCTCCCCCCCCGCCTTTTTTTTTTTTAAATTGAAAATATATTTGTACAAGGTGAGTTTCCAAACTAGTGTGGCTCTAAGGGGAGTAGGTTAGAGGTCCTTTCTTTCTGCTGCCCTTCCATACATTGTTGTTTCTGCTTCCAGATGAGCTTCACTTTCTGCTGTTCTGGTGGTTTAGTTCACATCTCTATGGTGTTGTGCTGGGTTTAATTATGGTATTTGTTATTCCCATGATTTGGGAAATGGAAGGAGAGTAATGCTAATAGGAGATGATTTTAATATTTCAGATCATTATCTTGTGTACCATCAGAGTCAGTGCTTGTTGGGAAACAATTGCAAGTATTTAATGTATTTTGATGGAATCCATTTACTTCCTGATAGGATTTCATCCACCACATTTAGTTACTTTGTTGGAGTTCCTACCTGAAATCCAAATTTACATGAACATTGACTAAATCTCATTTCTCAAGACTTTTTGAAATGGGATGGGAAAAGTACAATGACACTGAGCATTCTGAATAACAGATGAGTTTGGTTTCATGGGTTTGCTCTAGTACCTTTTATAATTACTTAATTCAATTAGCTTCCTCAATATTATGAAATTCACTGAAGGAGAACCCCTGCTTAGATAAATAAAGAATTGAGTTTATCCCCAGTTATCATAGAAAAATAGCTAGACACCACTTCAAAAGATTTTAGCACTTGGAATCAATGTTTAAGAATATTAAAAATTGCCCTGAGGTCACCAGTGCATTTCTGTTCCTACAACACTTCTATTTGTTCCAGTGGGGGTCCAAATATTTTGGAATCTGAGTTCCATATGAATGCTGATTAGAGAACTCTAAAGCAAATAAGCTATACCTTATCCAATTACTTTGGAGCTCTCAGAAAACATTTCCCCCAAGAAAAACACACTCACCAATCCATTTGAATTTTATAATAGCACTTTAATGATATATTAGGCACAGTCAAAAATGGATGAAATAACCAAAGGAAGAAGTACGTGTTCCAATTTATAGCTCAAACTTCTATAAAGTTGCTTGGAATAACTTCTGCTAGATTTATCTCCCTATTGTGTTTCCTTTTGTCCCTGCATTCCTGTGCTAGGAATTAGGCCTGAGAGGGAAAGCTATACTTTTAGCCTAGCCAGGGGCCAAGTACCAATCAGTCTATCTGAACATTCCTCTTCTGTTAAAGGCAAACCTCACTCTAATAGAAAATCTCAGCTATGTCCCAGGACAATGCTACTTCAAAGGTCAACATGTCATTCATGTCTAAGCTTCAGGGACACAGTAAAACTGACATTCGAAACCACAAGCCACAATGCTTCCTTGGGATTCCTTTTAACATGTAACCAGGAATGGCTGCAGAGTCACACAGTCAGAAATAAACTGTGGACTCAATGAGGACAGAGGCATCCAAAAGGAAAGGAAAAGCAAGGCAATGTGTGCAACAGAAAAACGTTTCTAAAATGCCAGAAGAACATAAGTTCCTATTCTGTTCTCAATATATGGTAGCTTGATTCAAGGGGGAAATATAGATTTTTAGGAATGTCAGCATGAAGATAAACATCACACTTGTAGGTCAAGGGGTTGAGGAAGAGGATATGTTCACCACATTTTCTGGCTTTCTGCCCTACCTATGAAGCTGAGCATAGTTGCACAACAAGTTATATGTGGTTATGATAATCATATTTAGAGACATATTGGCTATTTTGTTATTTAAAAAGTACATCTGTATCTTCCCAGGAGGAAATGTAGATTTGTTTCTGAGCCAGCTGACATAGCAAAATGAAAATCTGGACTGTCCCTTACTCAGCTGCACAGACATCCTTTTCTCCCTGCTTGCTATTTTGAGTCAGTGTAGGATGAACTTAATAGTTACTTAATTTGTGTTGACTGCTTTAAGGAACAGCTTGGATAGGTCTATACGGCTTTTTTACTAAATTAGTGTAAAGTGCCTAATTTTTTCTTTTTCATTCTTTTAGTACATTTCCTTAGTTTTACATGATTCATAATACCATAAAAATATTGAAAACTTTCCATGGTACTCATAGCTTATTTATATTGTACATTGCTGTGTAATTTATCCTACCGCATAGAATATATATCACATATAACTGTGTCACTTTGCTTTGAAGAGGTATCTGCTTGGAATTCATTGCCATCAAAATAAGGGAGGGTTCAAACTGAGATACTATTTTGTACCAGAAGAAGGTCCCTGTAATTAGAGAGCTTTTTTTAAAAGAACTCTTTTTTTTTTTTAATGGGACGTGCTTGTTATTTGTTGTTTTGATTTTGTATTTTCTTCAATTTGAAGTGTTCTTCTACAGGGTATTTATGCATTTTCATCTCTACATATGGCCTACCTTAGAAATCAGAAAAAAAACCCAAATGCAACCTTCACCTCCCATAATGAAAGTCATGTAGAACAGATATATGAGGCAATCTGTGATTGCTTCTGCTATCCATTTTTAAAAGTTACAAGGGCATCAAGTCTTATCTTTCCATCAACTTTTGTGCCCATTCTCTTGTTAAGACTTATCTTTACAAACTGGAAAATGAACTGTCCATAATTAGACACAATGATCAAGAAATAGTCTATTTATGCAGACATCTCTGTATCTTGGTCTGATATAGATGGTAAGTACGGAATTAGGAGAGCTGCACAGACAAATGAATACACATTCTCAACTCCCCAGTCAGTGAAACAGTGACAGTCATCGATTACCCCTCTTGACTTTTGAATTGGAATAGACAATTAAGCAATCTTAGCTTTCTCATAAAGCCTGTCTTCCCAGTTGGAGCAGTGTGAAAGGAAACTGTGAGAAAGATTAAGAAAAATAGGGCAAAGAAAGAGATATAAAGATTGATTTCTCTTGCCTTAGTGAGTGTTAGCAATTAGGTAAACTGATTTTCAGTGAGGTCATCTGTCACAATTGGAAGCTAATTTGAAAATGGATTAGCTTAGGAAGTAGCAATTTCTGCTCCATGGGATTCAGCAGCAAGTGATTCAATTCTGTAACAGACCTCATAAACTGGCTGAGATCAATGCCCACCTAATGTGCCATTACACCCTGGGCACACTTCAGTGACAGCACAGGCAGCTGTGGCTGCAGGGAGTTTCCCTGCTGGGTTTCCCCTGCTCCACACTCGTGTTCCACAGGTGTGTTAGCTGATTATTTTGCCTAAGGGAATTAAACAGTTCAGGAGAATTAGAACGGGTGAAACTGTTTCCCCCTCTCTTGAGAACGAGCTTTGTAGTCTGAGATCAGTAGCAGCAAGTGAGAAGGATTAGTTAGCACACCCTTTTCTTAGAAAAGAGCTGCATCTGCTATGTCACTGCAGGATTCTGCAGCAGCATAGCAGAGATTAATACAGAACCTCCTGGCACTTCCAGTCACAAAGGACCTGAATCTGGTCATATTTTTGGGGCTGTGTGTGCATACACGTAGAGAAAGATAATTTCTTGCCCTGTCCCCCTTTTCCCAAGAAGACACCCAAAACCATTCTATCACCTTCTCTGAACTATTTTGCCTCTTGCAAATTAGTACAGCGCTATTATCCCATCTATCCTTCTTAGCTCCCTGTCTTCTTTCCCAGCCACGCTCAGGTCCAGCTGAATTCCCTGGCTGCAGGTCCCTGCACTGGGATTTGAGCAGGTTGCAGAGACTGGAGCCTGACACATCCCATGGTCAGCAAGCAGCTGATGGTGGCCATGACCTGAAGATTTTTGGAGAATTTTTCCCTCTAAGCTTGGTCAAAAGCTTTGGGCCAATATATTTAGAATTTCATGTTGGAAGTCCAGTTGGATAAATGAAAGATCTTTATTGTGATACTTGTACAGGGTTTCCTTGAAATTAATTCTGACGTCTCAAAATGCTTACAGGATGGCTGGCTAGCTGTAGAAAACTAGATCTTGAAATGGAAATTGATCTTGAGAAAAAGGAGGGAATCTTTCACTCAAAAATGTGAAAAAGCCAACAATTCCAAAACTTAAAATAAAAGCCTAGAAAAATCACTTCAGCTGTTTTCTGACAAAGACTTTTAACAAGCTTTCTAAACCATAAAGATAAATCATGATGATCACCTTGTTACTGAGCTGTAGTGACATTATAAATTTGAAAGCAAAAAATGGTGAATAATTGAAGCAGAGAAAATGTTGAACTTCATGCCCTACTCTGAAGGCATGTGCAATTTATGGTTACATTTTACAGTAGAATAATCAGACACAATGCAAATACAAAGAATTAATACTTCCAAAATTGAGACTCTGTTTACCCAGATATTTGTGGTTGTACAAATACCACAACCCCACATAGAGCAATGAATCATATTTGTGCTTCAGGCCCTTAGATACAGTTGCTAGCATTTCTTTTGTCAAAGAATTATTCAGAAAGACACAATAGAAATCTTAAGATAAAATTCAAAGAATTCTTCAAATAGAGTCCTTAGGAATATGAAATATTAAACTCTGTCAGATATTAAACTCTTAGGAATCTCTGTGATTATTGTATTTTTAAGGGTAAATGGACAACTAAATAATATGGCTAGAGTCTGGTCCCACAAGACTTTTCACTTTGAAAAGTGAAATTTAATCTGAAAAGTGTCTTAGATGCCTATTAGAATTTTACTGAGTATTAGGGAAAAAATAAAATCTGGAAAAACAGAGTTAAAATGGTCTCTGAAACATCAGAGCCATATGAAGATGACACTCAAGTGCACTTCCTTCCTTGCCATGCCTTTCTTGGAAAGGAAGCACATCCTCCTGGAGCAGTGCAGAGTCATGCTGTGCTCTGCTATGTCTTGCTTAGGAGCCAGCTGAGGATCAGCGTTCCAGGGAACAGCGTATTTCATGTAGTCTAGATACGTGCTTAGAAATTGTCTCTTGTGCTGTCCTATTTCCCTATGTCAGTACCAACTTTAATGCAACAAATTCAATATTACCAAAATTTTGTGGAATTTCAGAGCAGATGTTTCATATAAGTGTGAAAAGATGTAGTTCCATTGTTTTGATTGTATTTTTACCTATTGAATTAATAATAATATTAGGTTTCAGAAACAGCTGTTCCATGACACTCTCTAAAAACACAGAAAAATTAGTAGTATCTTTACTGTGCTTGGAATCTGCCATTGAAACAACAGGAAGAAAATAACAAACTAAATGAAAAAAAAAAAATTAAAATCAAATATTAGGAGACAAAATTCCAATTAATTTTAATGTGAAGTCTGACAAGTTTTTAAGCAATTGTATCATGTCAATCATGCAACAGCAACAATGTAGATATTGAGACTCAGGATTCGCTCTGGTGATTTGTACCCAGCTGTGCCTTTCTGCATCTTCACAGCAGCAAATACACCTTTTTTCCCGTTTCACTATTTCTTCATAAATTTTTCTAGTATGCTAATTGTAAGAAAGAACCGTAAGAACAAATCCCTGTTTTGATTTCTAAAGTAAATGCTATGTGTTATTTCCAGAGCTGGCTTTGCAAAAGCTGCGTATAACCACCAAAACCCTGTAAGCTCTCATTACACTGTCTTTTAATAATTGATAATACCCCTCAGAAGTTCTCCTGCTCACCTGCTGTCACATTGGTGCAACATTTGGCTTGCCTTTAGCAGCAGGGTGTTGAGTTTGGCAATTGGATGGGGCTGCACTTGTTTTCAGCGCAGAAAGGGGCATTATTTAAGCCAAATCTAACCTGCCAGTGATTGCTATGACTGGACTGTGGGGTCACTTTCACACTGCAATTGTACATCAACATACAGTTAATAAACAAAGTGACACTTTGTGATTATTGCCCAGCAAGTTAGAAGTGAGGTGAAATTTCCTGCCTTTTCTATAGAAGAAAATCTATGATGTCAGTGACACCAGCTCCCATTTTTTTGACCATAAAAAGTGAAAGAGGTTGGTTGGGTGATTAGACGTAGGAAAATTAGTTTTTGATGAAGTGTTGGCTAAACATGCCAAGTAAAATTCACCCCTTCTATATCTCCATTGATCACATGGGAATAACACCAAAGACACAATTTTTCTAACCTTAAACCCAAAATTTTCCTTTTAGTTCTTAACTCTATCCCTCAAAAATCCTAACTGAAGTTCAGCTTTCTAGTGTGCCTGACTCATCTGTGCACAGAGTGAAAGAACTTTGCAGCAGTGACTTGGAGGCAAATTGACTTTGCCTTTTTAACACAAAGTGTATTAGCAGCTGAGAAATTCTGCTGTCCTTTGTTCACGAAAGTCACAAGTGCTCAAGTACTTTGCTGACATCTTACAGAATGGAGCCATCAGCAGCACTGGAGTGGGAACATCCATCTCCCACATAAACAGCTGAAGCTTTATTACTCTTTATAGATGGGCACTGTGTCCATGGCGTTTCTCAATCCTCCTTCTAGGCAGGGAGGATTTGGGATACTTGATCTATAACTAACCGTGACTCACCAAATTTATCATGAGTGCTGTCAGATGTCCTGGAGACAGACCCACAAGTCAGGATGTAGAATTAAATACATATGCTGCCAGATCCATCCTGCAGAGCAGAAATGAAGGTGCCCAGCTTGTGTAAGCTGACTTAGTTTCATTGAGGTATATGGAGATGGCATGATCTATGGCACCAGAATGTAGCTTGTGGTGTTTGCATTGAATATCTGCCCTTGTGAACTTATCAGAGGTAGGAAAAATAAATAATTAGTCCAAGATCTGGCCATACTATAGTATACCAGCTGTGTACTATGTGTGGTACGTGTTGAAGCTTCCATAAGAATGAAGAAGTTCAAGCCAGCCTGAGTGTCTCCTTACCCAAAGGTTCTTAAACAATGTGTGCGACTCACGCTGTAAATCAGGTTGGAACTTTTGTCAGTCAGGTGGGCACTTTTGTCATTTTAACTGTAAGTTAGTATCACCATATTTCACAGACACTGGTCATCGAATTAAGCTTCTACTGACTTGAAATGTTATGGGAGGAATGAAAACATATCACATGTCATTGCTGTAGGTACTCTGCAATACCTTCCCACCAGCTAACCACCCTGAAGATATGTCTGTTTCCTAGGATATTCTAAAGTCAAAGTCTCAGTGTTATTGTTCTGGTGGGTTTTTTTATTTATTGTGCCTAGGAACTTCAAAGAGAGAATTATACCATGGCTGTTTGCATAAAAAATATTTCAGCTTCATATACACATGGAAATATTTAAAATGAAATACTGGTTCAGATAGCTGGAGAAACACCAAGTTCTTGTCATGTTTGCTTCTTGGTTTCTCTGTACAAACACAAATCTAAAGCAAACCAATAAGCATTTGTATATGAGTTTTCCTCTGAGCTTCTTTAGAGACCATTTCAAATCCACTATGTGTATTAAATTATGAATCATAACTTACTTACCCATATCGAATCCAACATCCACAAGTAACTTTTCAGTTATTTAACACGACTCAGATGAAAAAATAGCATGTCTTATTCATGTCAAAAAATATCAGTGGAGAAAATAGTGCCCCACACTCAAAGCCAGCAAAATACTCAGCTTATGTTGATAAGTATAAATCAGAGCTTTGGATCTTATTGGATCACAGATCTTATAGGATCAAGAGAAATGCACACTGGCTAGTAGACATTTTTAAGCAGTTACAAGTCTCCTCTGTCTTAATAGAGGAGTCTGTTAGGTTTCAGAAAGCAAAGGGTAGAGACATTTCACTGACACCAGTTCCCCCAAACTCTTTCTTTTAACATCCCCTTGGATGTTTCCATTAATTGAAGGAAAACCAAAATTTTTTTTGAATATTCATACTCTCTTTATAACCTGCCTTACATCTAGGGAACCTACAGGTATTGTTTTTACTCTTGATTGCTTTTGCATTTGTAACTTCACAAAGTTTGCTTGGGGATTTGGCTTGCAATCATTGAAGGCTCCTTGGGTAGGCACACTCTTTTCTTTGTAAATAACGACTCACCATGATTAATTCTCTGACTGACAGATAGTATTGAGAGTAGACTAAGTGGGATCAGGAAGCAAGATGTTAAATAATCACCCATTGGATTCATAAGGGACGTCCAAAAATCTAGAACACAGTCTCTTTCCAACAGACTTAACCATGTCAGTCAAAAGATTTACACATCAAGATTAGATCTTGACTGGGCGTCCAATCTGTAGCTACTATCTAAATCAGCATCCCATCATGTATAGAGTGGATAAACACACCGTTCCCAGAACTCAGTCTAAGCACATATAATACAGTCAAATGAACTTCAGATTTTTTTATACAGTGGTTTTCACATGAATAAACTCTGGAGTCTGCCCTGAGTTTAGCTCTTCTGGCTTAAAGGAAATGTAACAAAAATCCTTTATCTTTCTTCTCAGATCATATTTTTTCCATTCAAACTAATGAGTCAGAGTCTGGCGTGCACCCTCAGGCCTGCTGTGGCTGTGTTTAACACAAGTGTCTAAGATTGGAGGACAAAAGTGTTTCTTTTCTTAGTGCTTAAGAAAAAGGTTTGATACCAGCAAAGAAGGATTCATGTCCCACAGTCTGGTGGCTTTGTTTGGAGAGATGTGCCAGCTGGGTTTACACGTAGCATGTCCCATTAACCCTTGATCTGTTCAGCTCCTCAGTTGGCAAACTAAGATAGGCAAAATTTTCCAAGCCAGGCAGGTCTGTAATGATGCATTACAAACTGCCTTCAGGCCTGCTCTCCTGAAGGTTGATGCATCCATGTGCTCGGGTACCTGCTGTGTTTTCTGCACATGTACAGCCATGGGTTGTTCAGACCTTTACAGCACATGCTTTTCTTGCTTACCCTGCATGCTTTATCATGATGCATGTAATTACACAGGTATTTTTAAAGGTAAATTTGATATCTTTAATAAGCCTTTTGAATTCCCTACTTCAGGTGATTTTCTGGTTATTGGCTGTTTGTTCATTATTTTGGGTCCCTCTTTTAAAAATTATGACTGCTATGCACTTGCATTTCAATATTTGGTTTAATGGTGGAGTTTTTGACTTGTTCTATTAAACACATTCTAGAATATTACTTTGTTTCCCCACATGCAGGTGTTATGGGGGATATTTGTATCCTAAAGCTGTTTATAGTATATACCTGACTGCAATTTCATATTCTCCTCTCCTTCCAAATGAAAAAAAAAAAAGTTATTAATCATGGTTTAAATTTGTCTACTTAATGCATCTCCCAGGAACTTGAAACACCTGCTGTGTTAACCTATGCCTTATAAGAATAGAGATGTTATATATTAGATTTAGGCTTGTGGATTAAAATAAAGCTTTTCTTTATAGGAGTTCCACCTGGGAATGGCTGCTCTACAATTCTATAAAAACCATGAGAAAATTTGTTTCCAGCCCAAATCACTTTACAAAATACAAGACATTAACATGAAAATGTAACTGAAACAAAGTTGACAAAAAAATGAAGTGCCATGGGAGAATCACAAATTTTGCCCTGCCAATAACATTTTGAGACCTGCTGTTTTTCCTGTAGGTGTCCACATGGCTCTGATTTTCTCCTGATTAGAAAAAAACATAAACATTGGCAAATGCAGCGAAGAAAGAGTGCTGACCCCACTCTGTGAACTAGCACTTGAAGCTGTCTGCCTTGGTAGAGTCTCAGCTTGGCTATAAAGATATATTCATTTGGTTTTAATTTGAGGAAATTTTGTATTTCAATAAAATCAAAATTAAATTCCCTTTGTTAAGATTAGCAAATTGTGACAGTTGAGTTTTACATAGATTTGTTGCCAGTTAACCATGGATCTGTAACTACTTCAGTTGAGGGTTTTTTCTTAAAATTTAAAAGAAAAAATATAATTTTGTCAAGAACATAAAAAAAAAGTAAAGAAAAAATGGAGAAAATCTATAGAACAGTAAATCAACACTTTTCAATTTTCCCTGTAGCTTGTGTACAATGGGAGAATCAAATTTAAGGTCATATTCAGGTCTGTAGGCAGCTACTTGCAAGAGACGAGGTGACAAATTTAGTCTTAGAAAACCTTGGCCTCCTGGTATTGTGGCTGCAGTTGCTATTTGGCTAAGTCGTGGTGTTGGCAGCGAGAACAGATTTATGCACATAAAGCTGCCATTCTATTAGGGCTTTTATAACACAAAGTGCACTTCTCAAGTTGTACCTTGGTCTGAAAAGAGCTGAAAGAAAGCAGCAATTGAGCACCAGGAGAATGGTACCAGATGCTGGCCTTTTGACATCAACCAGTGGGCCATGGCTGAGCACTTCCTCAGCAAGCCCTGCTCCAGCCACTTCAGCTACCTTGAGAAACCCTCGTAATAAAAAACACTATCAAAAACTAAGGGGTTTCATGAGCTCCATGTGACAACAAAAAGAAAGAAGAAAAAAAAAGTTAACTAAACAAGGAGGTGATAAAACAAAGCATGCTGCTGTTTTCGGTTTCCAAGCTAGCTGTGGGTTTTAAAAGGACTGTTTTTTACCTCTCTAACACTAGTAAAAGTCAGTAATTAGACTAACAGAGAGGGCAGTGGGAAGATTGTAAAGGGTCTGTGCTAACTAGAATCTCTTCTATATGAAGCACTTGGGATGCTTCAGGAGATTTGCCTTCACATCCCTGCATCTGCTGATCCTTTTCTGTGCTTCCTGAAACAGATATATTGAGTTCTTTCTCTGTAAAATGGGGTTGATAATTTTGAACTTCTTCTGGCCTTTCATCTGCACTTTCTGTTGGGATTCTAAGTTCTTTGGGGCTGAGTGTGTTTTTTATATCTCAAATTCCACAAGGGCGAGGTGAAAAATCTGCTCATAAACACGGAGATACACATTAGGAGTTGACTCCTGTAATTTCAATTAACTTCTTTGCACTTTTACAGCACCTTTTAGCCAAAAATCTTCAAGCAGTTTACAAACCGCGCACAATGCTATGTTCAACCTCACAATATTCTTATGACTTCATTAAAAAGTATTGCAGTTCTGTAGATGACAGTAGCACATAGAAAGGCTGTGACAGAAAAGTCATTAAGCCACAGATTTTTCAAAGTGCTCTGTCGCAACAAATATTAACAAATCCACCATCCCTTCTCTTGTGCCTTCTGCCAACATATTTGTAAATTGTATGGAGAGAGAGTGGAGATGTGTAAACCATAAGTGATGCCCTCTCTAATGAAAACCATAAGCATATATTGCTATATTATTACACCACCAACATGCAGATAATGAGTCATGAAATATATGTGAATCAGTTTCGGTGGTAGAAGTTGAGCACACCCATCGTTGGTTTTGACAGAGAGAGTGTGGTAGTCTTCTTTAGTGTAGTTAAAGCTCCCTTATGTGGGTATGTCAACTTTATCCTTAGAATTAGAGAAGTAGAATGAAGTGGAAATACGTGACTGAAGGGCAGAAACAGAGTGAAGGCTGAGGCATCCTGTTTATGACTGTCCAACGAGTCTTCACCTCTATTCTGTAGACACCTACCCCATAATAAATACAGTGGTTTCTTTTCCCTCCCAAAGAAATTTCTTTTTAGAGATGAGATTGTATTAGATCATTATGTTTCTTTGTTATACTATATATTCTTCATTACATACTCTTCATTATATTACATATATCTATACCTCAGTAATATACTTTGCACTATATTACATAGCATTTCTTCAGGGAAAGAAATGATGTCATATTGAAAGCTGTAATCTTGAAACCTGGGTTAAGTTCCCACTTCTGCCATAGGCATCTTATGTCACTTAATTAAATCCTCTCAGGTTTTGTTCTTTTCTGCTCTGTATGTTACATAATTCTTTAGAAAATGCTATAACCAGTTCAAGCTGAAAGATATTTCCTTCTTCTAAGAAGACTATTCCAGGGTGACTCTAAATATGTGCATGTGTATTTATCCATATATCCAAGCAATCAGTACAAAAAACCAGACACATAGGTGGGCATGTCTGTACAAGTTTATATATTACAGATAGGGACCAATTATACCAATGTGGATATTCAGTCAGCCCTCAGACATAGATTGGTAGATATTTTCTGCTGGCAGTGTTTTTCAAGGAAGAGAAAGTGAAGAATAGCTTCTCCAGTTAGGACCTTTTGGAGAATTTAAACCAGCATAATATCATTACGTAAGCTGGAAATAAGCCAGGACATTGGGGTTAACACCCCTGCTCAAGTGAAAGGAGCCAGGGGACCATTCACAGCTATAAAAGTGGTCAAGAGCTGTGGTTTTAGGTTACATCCTAAATACAGGTGACTCAAGGACATTGCTAAATGCATCACATTGAGTACAAGCTTTACTTCTGTAGAATAGCCTAGCATATTTTTAATATTTATGAATATTTGAAGCAAGCATTTTCAGTTGTTCCTGTTTGTGACACATAAGGCTGAAGAAGTTAAAGACAGAAGGAAAAATTATATTCAGTCCAAGTCAGCATTCAGTTGTGATTCTGGTGAAAGCACAGGGACATTTTCCTACTATTGAGAAAAGCATCAGATAAGGTTTCAGGTTTATTGTGCACTGGTAGGTGCATAGTAAATAGAATGTGAGTCTTTTTACATGAACTTGCTTTTATAAAGAGGTCTCTACACGATTAGTATGTTTTCCATTTTACTTTCTGTGTCCTGCCTGAGTATTTTCTAAACACACACTAAACTTGTTTGGGAAGAATGTGCTGTTATGCTAAAAATGGCTGTACAGTAAAATTTCAGAATACATAAAAGTTTTTATTAGAAGTTTTTATAAAAAGTTTAGGAAGGAGATTAGTTGTTCTGCTGAGCATTTTCATTAACTTTCTTGCCTTTGCTCAGGTGAACTAAGATTGTTTGGGGTTCAGAAAACAAGTGCCCTGTATGAAGTATACTCATGGACTTGACTTTTTAGACTCCTTTAGATCACATCTAACTTAAACTACACTAAATTAACTTAAAGCACTATTGGCATACCTTCTGGTATAATTACCAATCATTGCAGTACTGCCTCAGGAAATACAGGACTCTTCATTTCCACACCACAGCGCAGTGCCTTCAGTCATTGCCCTTTGTGATGTGTTCTGTGTGAAGGAATTTTTCATATATCCTGATAAATTATGATCAGCAATGCAAGAACAGGGGGTCATGATTCTTAGGTCACCATACCTAGAAATCAGAACATTCAGCTGGGAAGTGGAGTCCTGTTCTATGGTAAAATCTTCTCCTCATTGCCTATGTTATTCTTTTTTCAGCCTAGTGATGTAAAATATGAAAATAGTTTATGTGAACTCTCTAATCCTGTCTAATCCAATAGATACCTTTTACTCAATAGCACAGGGCTTCTTCACTCACCTGAGTGATTTGGCTCTGAAGAAGATGCACAGCACTTTTGTGCTCTGTTCCATTAGTGTAGCCCATAAAGTGATGGAGACAAGAATATCTCACATGGGACAGCTGCTTCCTCAGGGGACATCAGATCATGAGTTGCATAAACTCTCTGGAGGTGTGCAGAGCCCATTTTACTGATGGAGAGCAAGGGATACTATGCACTTTCAGAGAGGACATGACTGTGCAGAAAATCTTTGGCAAACATCAGCGAGTGATTCTTGTCTTCCACAGATTTGAACCTTGCTGAACGTTGCTGCCTTTCCCTTCTTTCCCAGCCAGACATGCTCAGCGTGGCAGCACTCTGGCATGGGCACCATGGAAACTTCTTTAGCAGTCCATGTACAGCTGTGCTCAACACACACACAGGTGCTTCTGCCTGTACTTTCTCTCTTGCCAACACTGGCAATTTTTTTAAGGGTGTTTTTGGCAATCCCACTCAGATGTTCTGCAGCTAAATGGTGAGTACAGCCCATGCAGCAAGAACAAATTAAATCATCTTTGTTCCTCACTGACTTCCTGATCATTCTCAGCCTTTGAGGAAAAAGTCAAAGGGGACAGTTGAATGATTTAGGAAATGTTTCTGTATTATCATGCTTATTTTGCTGTTTTGTAGCTTAGCCTGGAAGGCTTGGGTACAGCATCTGGCATGCAGTGAGGTCCCGCCTTTTCCCCAGCGGTGCTGTCGGATTGCTGAGGCACACAGAGGTCAAGAGACTGTCCACAAGGTCATCCAGTGACTCAATGCCTCAATTCAAACTCAGTCCCAGCATCTGCTTGACTCTTGATTTTTTGTTCTGGCCAGGAGACTCGCCCAAAATTAATTGGTGAGGAATTCAGTGTTAGTTGGATTAAGTAGGTCCTTTTATGTTTGTGACAATAGCGTGTCAGTGCTTTCATGATGAATAGAGGAAATCTGGTATGCAGCATCAATCCTTACAGAATAATTCAGTCCTATTAGGATGAACAAGCTTCAGAAACTCAAAAAACATTGCATACACAAATGAAGGAGAGACAGTCTTGGGGCTATTCATTGCTTCAGTCAAAGACAAGTTTTCTTTGCTAATAGCTCTTGTGCTTCTGAGGCGTTTTCTGCTGTGACCAAGGTCAGCATAACATGGCAGAAATCACTCTGGTAGGAAAGGACACTGTCAGGGCTGGTTTGTGTCTTTCCCTTTTTCTTTTCTCGTGGTGTTTTGACCCTGGATGGATACCAGGTTCCCATCAAAGCCTCTGTATCACTCCCCTCCTCAGCTGGACAGGAGAGAGAAAAATATAACGAAAGGTTCATGAGTTGATAAGGGCAGGGAGGGATCACTCATTGATTGCTGTCACAGGCAAAACAGACTTGAGTTGGGGAAAATTAGCTGAATTTACTACCAGTGAAAATCAGAGTAGCATAATGAAAAGTGAAACAAATCTTAAAAAACACCTTGCCTCATCACTCGCTTCTTCCTGGGCTTAAGTTTGTTCTTGATTCTCAGCCTTGGCCAGTGGTGGGTGCATCTTGAAGCCAGCTGGTGTTGATTATGTTGGGCATGGGGGCAGAGAAGCTGCCACTACAGCTCCCTCCCACTACCAGAACCTTGTCATGGAAACCCAATACTTTTCCAAATCTTGCTTTTTACTCTTGTATTAAAAAAATAAATAAATAAAAAAAAATTTTAAAAAGTACTTAACTTGAGGGTTTATTATACTCTTTTATGACAGTACACAGTTGTGTCAAATGTGGGGTTTTGTTGTTATTCCATCAACAAGCTGCCATCCTCCAAAACAAATTGCTAAAGAGAAGGAACTAGAACTGAATTTTTTTTTTTTTTTATGAGCAGAGTTTCTTGAATTCTGCCTTTTAAACCATTAGACCTTAGAGGAAACCAGGACTTTCAATCTTACTAATACTTATTTGTTTATATTTAGTAAATGCTTTCAGTTTTTTAGTGTCAGTTGGACATACACAGGAAAGAGTTTCCAGGGATGGGAGTTCCTAAGAAGATGAAGTAACTTGAGGTCATGGAGTGTTTTTTGATCCACCAGCTCTCTCAAAAGAAAAATGCATGTGTTCATCGTGTAATGTTAAGGGCACAGTGGCTTAAATTGAGACTATTTGTTTCTTTTGTGGGTAGCCTTACACTTACTGCTGTTAGATACCACCTTTTCTTTCCATCTTTGCTGGAGCCAAGAGCTTGAGCTCTGTTCTAGATTAATCTCAGGGTGTAAATTACATACACACACACACAAACCATGAGAAATCTCACTCCTTTCCATTCTTTCTGGCAATACTCCTTCTCCCTGCCTTCCTCCAGGGGTTTTGAACGGTTTGGGCATTCTAGCAAAGCAACATGCAACACAGCATGGGCAGTTCTGAGGAGAAAGCAGAGAGAAGAAGTCACCAATGGCAGGTGTGTGTCATATTGCCTGATGCTATTTGGAGAGAAACAAGGTCCCTGAACTGATAAGGGTGTCCAGAACCTAGGCAGACTATAGCAGAGTTTCTAGGCATTTGCAACCTGCTTTAACAGACAATTTTGATCGTATCTTTCAAACACATTTTTACTGTTTTATTTTTCACTGCAACCAGACCCTAAAACCCTTTGTCATCCTCCTGCTTTTTGAGGAGATTTAATTTGGAGGCATGCGACTAAGTTTTGAAAAGTTAGAAACATCTAAATTTTTTGTATTCTCAAATGATCCCAATGCATAGATACTTTTCCCTCTTTAAATAAGTATTTTTAAGCAGTTTTTCATTCAACTTTTTACTAGCTGTTTCAAAACGCCTGGGAATGAAATAGTCTGCTTACAACTAAGTGGCAGCACTTGTCCTGGAAATGAAATTCACATTACTAAAGTGTTTATGGAATACCTGGAATGAGAGCATATAAATCATGGTCTCTCAATGTACAGTTCAAAACCAGTAATTTTAAACATTGCAGGTATTACAGTGAGTTGTGCTGAAAAATAAAGCACCATTTCATGAAAGCAGGTGGGATGGTACTGACAAAATTCTTACCATGTGTACCAAAAAAATTCTAATTTTATGTGTTCCTAAATAAAGAATACACTTGATCAAGCTTCACTTGTGAGCCTCTTTTAAAAGCTTCAAAGATACCGTTTATAACAGCACTGAGACATTGGTGGTCTGAAGATCACACTCTCACAATTAGCTCTTCATTTAAAAAGGGGAAATACAACACCTTAATTATAGTAACAGAAATAACTAAATTTCCATGAAGAATGAGTCAGAGTGGGACATTTTTTTTCTGTTCTTATGTTGGCAAAACAGTCAATTAGTTCTGATCTTTTGATGAATTTGCTTTTAAAGCAGAAAATGCAAGTGGTCAGATGAGATTATAATGATGTCTATTCTACTGAATTTATAAATGAATTATACAATTCCAGAAATGGTGTAAAAAGACTGGCTTTGTCAATGCAGTTCTTAGCAGCCATAACCAGATGGAAAGAAATTGCAGCTTCAATGGGTAGAAAATAGAAATTATTTGTCGCGAACTTCATATTTGAGACTCTAAACGAATGAACTCCACTGTAGACATAAATATATCTTGTTGTGGTATTGCTTCAAATAGCATAATTAGTTTATACTTTTGAACTAGAAGGTTCTATAGTCTGTTTTTTTAATTCCCCTTATCTTCCATTGTTTTATAAAAATGGTCTGTGGTTTCAAGCCAAGAATACCTGAAGTCAGTTTCCACACGCTGTTCCCAATTGCTGCTAGATAACTGTGTTCAACAGGAGGGTATTTGGCTTCTCACTGTACAGTACATAAATCTTATGCAACTGCTGTTTCAATTTTTCTCTTTCCTTTGAACTCTTGAATGGAGGGAAAGAATTTCTTAAGGAGTTCAGTAGGAATGTCCCATTACAAAACATCAATCATCAAATGCCCATTGTACATGGAAAGTGAGGTGACTGTAATAAAATTGACGTAACTAAGCAAGCAGCATCTGACCTTTAGGAGCCAGAGCTTATGATCAGAAGACCCAGTCTTCCAAACCTTTAGGAGTTAAGAGTTATCATCTCCCACAAAAAATACCTCAGTAAATGAAGTGCTACATATGAATGTATGTGATAAAAGAGGTGGAATAAATTCTTCCCTGACCCTTAGTAGGGGAGTGTTGACAGAACAGAGGTAGAGAGTGACTTTTGAAAGGAAGAAAAAAAGGAATGTATCTTGGGTCTAGATGGGAGCAGCTGCTCCCCTTATCTTGCATCAGTGTTAAAGTAGTTGCTGTTCCTGCCATGTCAGCCAAGTCACAACACAGCATGCAAAGCTGCCGGCAGTTGATCCAAAGAAAGGGCGCAGTGGGCACCGTGAAAATGTTGTATCCACTGTATGAACATAAATCTTTTGCTTTGTCAACCTGTTTGCTTTTGTCTGTGTTCTGTTTTCCATGTAGCATGCTGTCACTACCATATTATTCTTCTTGAGCTTGCTAGTTCTTCAAGTATTTCCAGGGCTGGTTAGAGGAGACAGAGCCACTGGGAGCTCTGACTCAGCAACAGGCTGCTGAATTAATGTATTTTTTGTACCTGTATTTTTTTTTTTTCTTTGTTTTGTTTTGTTTTTGTTTAGTTGCTCCCTCCTTTTCCATTTTATTTAAGAGGAGTCAACCACATACACAACTGATGCAGCTGATAAGTGCAAATCAAAACATTCAGTGTTTTAAATCTTAACAGAAGGTCCTCAGCTATCCCTCTTCCCATTCATGTGCTGCACACTTTTGCAAAAATGAGTGAACATAGAGCAGGGTGCAGTTGACTCCATGCATATACTTTGCCAAGAACATAAATGTTACGAGGTTATGCAAGCCTCTTCCTAAAGCTTTTGTGTATATTTATAACATTGGTCAAATGAAAATGACAGGACTTTAGAATGTAATATTTCCAGAAATCCTTGAGAAAGTTCTCTCCCCACATAATGGAAACCTTACTTAACTAATCTCTGAGTCATATATGTAAGCTTTTGATCAGATCATGCATTAAGACAATATGCAGTAGAGTTGAACTGCATAGGGACTTCCATTGTAAAGTAAAAATTTCAAAGAATTCTGGAACTGCCTTATTAAAAAAAAAAAATCCCCAGCGGTTACAGTTTGCTGTTTGCTTGATATTGATTACTGCCTTTAGGCTATTCTGTTAGAAATAGTCTGATGATTTAGAATAACTTGACTACTAGCTTCTGAGGTGGCAAAGAATATTTTCTTATTACTCCTCAATCTGTGAAAGAGGATGGAGACACCAGAGTGAGAAGACAGTAGTAATACTTAAATCTTTCTGTTCTTCTCTCCTGCTCTGAGAAATATGAAGTACAAAGAAAGAAAAACAGAGGTAGGTTGCCCTCTATGTATTTTTGCCTCCATCCCTCTTGTCTCCATGTTTGCAAGGCCTCCACTCCTGAGGTACTATAGGAAGATTTCACAGTTCACATAACAAATTCAGAGAACCATTTCTGGCAGAAAGTTACTATGGTCTCTGTTTTGCAAACAGGAAACTGGAACTAAACCGCAGAGCAGATCATCCAAGTAAGCCATAAAGACAGCAATATATTAAATTCTTCCTTGGTCCATCAGTTAAGTCCTACTTGGAAGACCACTCTGGGAAGTGCTTATCTCTCCTTTTTCCCCCAACACACCTTTTTTTTTTTTTTTCCCCACTGTGCACAATATTTTAAAAAGGATCTTTCACTTGGCCTGGCTTGTTTCTGTTCAGGGACAGATTACTAAATTTCAGAATTGAGTATATTTATATCTCACAAACAACTTTATGAACAAAACAAAAAGAGGAGATAACAATATGCCCTTTTCCAGTTTGTGCTTTTAGGGAATGTAGTTCCAAGAGCTCTTTGAACTTGAGAGCTAACATGCATTTTCTACTCTGCAGATGTTCCAGCAAACTATAACCCAGCATTGCTTCTCTGGAGCATGGTGTATTGTGGCTTTAATTCAGCCAAGTACAGCATGTCAAATGTCAGGTTGTTATGACAGCAATAAACTTGTGATTCCCTTGAAGCAGATGTTTTAATTTGTTAGGTGTTTTTTGGGGAAAAAATCTGCTTGCATTTAAATAGATGTTCAGATTGAGAATGGTATTTGCTTGAAAACATCTTTTCCACCTGTATGAAAACTTTATCGGGGGGGCTTATGACACGTGTGAAGCAGTGTGAGAAATCATCGCAAAGATGGCCAAAGCGCAGAAATCTCCTTCACACCTGAGAGATGTGACCTTTCTGAAGTCACTTCAGTATAGGCGTCAGATCTGGACCACAGAGGACCCAGTTTAATGTATCTCATATTGCAAAAGAACTCTGAAATCCAGAGTCTGCTGAGGCATCTTCTTCCTGAGGTGGTCCTTGCTGCTGTGAATTTCCACCACACTCTTCCCTCTTTAGTGTGTTATTGCTTTTGCCCCTTTTTGTAGTGATCAGTGAGGACTACAGTTTTAAAGCAAGTGCCAAAGGGAAAAACCTTTGATGGTTTTCAAAGACAGGGAAGAATTATGCACCTGTCTGAGCTTCAGGTAAAGAATGTTACAGCTGTGGGAACTCTATTTCAAGTAATTTATTGATCTCGCTTTGCAGTGAAATATGTATTGGACCTTACTCTGTCCTCAGTAAATGGTAAGATTTTCCTCAGGCAAAAATTTGACATTAAAGTTCAGATCTTGCTGAATCCACAAGGGAAGCAAAATTTTAGGAAACTGTTTTCCCCATCAAACAGTACACAGACAGATGCACTCAAAAGATAAGTTCAGAATTCCTCTTTTTCTGGGATTCCATACTTTCCATGTGGTCATTATTGTGTCATATATGTTGGCAGTTTACATTTTTTGCTCTGGTTCTTTACACGGGCTGGTGAAGCCCCAGTTGCTGAGGAATATATGCTGTTTAAATTTTAGACTTTTTACCTTTCTAAAATCTGGTAATCCCAAAACAAGCAAGAAAATGTAAACCTAAAACCAGGCATGGACTTTTCTAAAGTTTCCTTGAAAGAAACATAAAACAAAACAAAACCCTGCTTTGTTTAATGAGTCTTCTGACTCTGATAAAGTTTTTAGGAGTTCACTGCAGTTCACCTAGGGTTAAAACAATTCAGCAGAAGCAACTGTGCAGAGTTAAAGCCTCACAAACTAACATAATTTAGCCCAGCGTAGACTGATCTCAGAATCACACACTCAGCAACATTGTAGCTCCATCAGCAGTGGGAGTACAAGAACTTCTCCACATTATTTTGATTTATTTCTTGATATGTCAGCCTACTAGATACCCTAATAACTAAATAATGGGCCAAGTTACATGGTTGAACATCTATTATTTTTTTTGTGTTTAAAAAACTCTTGCATGTTCTTTTCATCTCAAAACTTCTGATCATTCATACTTGAAAGGAATGGTTAAATCTTGCAGAAAAGCCACAGAGTCGGAATAGCAGAAGCCTTTGAAAAGAAACTTACCTGTTTCTGGTTTTGAAATGTGTTTGAAACAAGAATGTGGGTAATCTGCAGCTCTAACATTAATTTAATGGCAATTTACTTTAGAAACTTCATTTTCACCACACAATATTTCTAATAATATGTTTCCAAAGACAGCAAACTTGACATAAGACAGATTTTAAGGAGAGGGGACTCTCTCACTCCTGCTTTCTCCCCTGTACCCAGGGATGCCCACACATCTGTGGGAGTTTGGGGATTTTAAAACTTGGGAGTTTGAGGATTTTAAAACTTCACTAAATGGATGGCCTCCCAGATCCATGCATCATTGCTGTTTAGCTGTTAGAGTGTTCATAATTAAAAATCATGACATGTGACCTTTAGTCCATGGCCACAGCACAATTACATTCACCTTACCTTATTTATGAATGCAAATCAGGTCAGTTTAAGTCAGCATTGCGTTTACTCTGCATATTTTTAAAAGACATTTCTTGCCACAGCATGCCTTTCTCCCAGCCTCCTGCACTTTGTGGTAATTGCAGAGCATGCTGTCACGCTGGAATTGCAGGTATGGATAGTTTGAGTGGTGATGGAGTTTGAGTGGTCTGGAGATGCCTTGGATCTGTCAGCAGCCAAAAGTGATGAGATAATTTGAATGGTACAGCTTTGTCTTTGAATGGCTCACAGTACTCCAGAACAAGCTTTAATGAAACTGATATACCTTGGCAATAAAATGAATACATCTCATCTGAAGTTATTTATGCTAGACGAGGATCTAACTCCCAGTTTGTTATATGAGCGAGGAGACTGCAGGTTTTGGAAGGCTCTGCCCCCAAAGCTCATCTGTGGAAAGCCATTCTTCATTGTGCCTTTGAACCCTCACCATGCCTTGAGGTAAACTCCTCCCAAGTGCCAGTGGATTAAATAACCCTTGTATGGAGGTACACAGGGAGAAGCGAGGGGAATTTCAACTGGTCATTATCAATCACACAGCACAAACAGTTTGGAGAAGTAATCAGTCTCTCTGTCCTTCACACAAAGAGGTTTACAACACCAGAGGAGTTTATTATTATTGCTGGCCTAAGATCATCAAAGTCATTTTGTTTCGTCTTGAACAGTAGTCAGAGGGGTTAAAGGGAGGTTAAACTGCCTAAACAAAATGGAAGCAATTACACAGTGGGATCGTGGATGATTGTTTGCTTTAACCCTCACTGACAGAGAAGGTACTGTAACAAAAAGTTTCCCAAGTTTTCACAATCATTAAAAGCATCTGTCTATTTAAGTTCACGCCAAGCTTCTTCCCCTAAATCTTTGGGGAAATGTCACTGCTTTAAACACTATCAGCTTCTTCAGAGTTGCCCACGCAGCCCCCATTCAGCGTCCGATCTCTGCAGCATTGTCATCACTTCTCAGAGCGCTGTGCAGGGCAGGACTGACACAGCGCTAGCAATGTGCCTCTAAAAGCTGTGCCTTAGCTTTTCTACTCAGGGACTTGGCAGGAAAAGACAAAACTCTGTGAAGAGCAGTATGACTGAGAATGCAGAATTGGCCCATTCCAAACTTTAAATTGGAAGAAGGGGATTTGACTGCTCTACTCCATTCAAGGTTATATCACAGCTTGAGTCGTCAAACTTGGCCTTCCACTGACCTGCATCATGTGAGGGGATGAGATCTGCCCCTCACTAGTTTTGTTTTTTTCTGCTCCTCAAATATGGAAGGTAGTAGTGTAAACAACTTTCACTTGCAGCATGAGCACTGCTGCGTTATGGGGCTAAAAGGAGTCTTTATTCCCCACAGCTCCACTGCTGCTAAGGAGAAAAACACATCAAAGAGTCTTAGAAATATGACATGTTTAAAGAATGCATAGGAAAAAAGTTTTAATTCCATAAGAAGGCATTGACACAACGTTTATTGAAACTTGTCTTTCTGAAAGGTGACTAGGGCTTCTACACATAACCCAAATGAAGGATCGCATGCCTAATTTTATCATTATGTAAGACACTTGCAAAATGTACCCTGAAGGAATGTTACTGAAATTGCTTCTTTATTGACGTGAATCTTTGCAAAGTTAATGGTGAAATATTTCTGTGATCCTGTGTCACACCTCCAAACATGAGGTGACGCTGTCAAAGAGCTCTCTGTATCCTGTGAAGTGTTTATCTTGTTTGAGCTTGTTGCAAGGTTTAACAAAAAAAAAAAAATCAGGGAACAGGATAGGAGGAAAGCACTGCATTTACAATTTGTAAAAGAACTCTCATTTATATGGCATATCTTCTGTTGGAAAAAAGACAACAAACCAAAATATAAAAAAAAATCCCAAAAACCCAACAAAACAAAACAAAAAAGCAAACAAACTCTTTTTTTGTACAGAGAAAGCAATAAAAACAGTTTATCAATAGAGCCAAAATGTTCAAGCACAAAAGAGATTTAATAGAGTCACAGTCATAGAAGGAGGTTGCACAGGGATGAATCAGGCTCTTACTTCTCAAAACATTACTGTAAATGGTAAAGACTAAATAATATCCTTAGACAAATATCTGTGCATCTCTGAAAATTAACCACAGCCAGCACATGAAGGAACATATTTTGGTCTGTCTTGCTTCAGATTCAAAGCAATGGAAATCTGTCAGATTCAATAGGACTATTCTTGGTATAAAACTCTGAAGTTGCATTGTGCTATTAGAACAAGGCTTATCATTTGTGAGAATCTGCTTTGGAAATGGTGAAGCTACAGGTAAAAATACAGGTCAAATCATGTAAAAGGGCACCAGTTTGACTGAGGCTCTGAGTGCATGGAGGAAGAGATTGGCACCTGTCCTGGGTTATATGTTAAAGAAAATAACAGTCTAATTTTCTTCTGACTTGTCTGAGAGAAGACAGCATGAAAGCCTAGTGGAAATGTGCTTTGTGTTACAAGTCAGAAGGATTTTAATCTGAATAGCTAATACAAAAATTAGTCAGCCAGCTGACTGTGTAACAGCAGTGTAGTATGCCACTTGCTTAATTAAATAAATTTCCCTTCCTTCCCCCAAATTAATAGACTACTGGACCGTGTCATGATTTATGTGTCCTCTAATGCTGGTTCCCTAGATGCAAGAAGGACATAAATGTGACAGTGCAGGCATTGTTTTGCAGGCAAGCAGACAAGATATGAGAACACAAACAGGAAATGCTTCCATTGGATAACAAACCTGATGTCAAGATCCTTGTTTTTGTGTCATGTCAGTGTAGTGTAGGGGAGAGTCTTATTCTTTTTACCTCCAAAAGTAGGATATCCAAAAGACGTGTGAAGCTGCATCTGAGTTAGGAAACCCGCACAAGCTCATATTCAGCAGCTTGTTTAATCACACCTGGCACAGGATCTTTATATCATATTTCTATCAATGCTTTTTTTCTTGTACAGTCCTAAAATATAAATTATATTAGCCAGAACAGAACTGAAGGCTGCCCTGGAAGGTGGCTCAGCCTGGCAGGGGTCAGTGGTGTTTAGTGATGTTCAGGCTGTAACTTATTGTCACTATCTCACTGCTGACAGCAGACAAAAGGGCTTCTGAATTGTCATGGATTTTCTGGTCCCTGCTGCACCTCCTCCTGCCAAAGCACCTCCCAGCTGCTGCCTTGCCGAGGTAAATTACTGTAAATTACTGTGCTATGTAAAATAAACTTAGGTCAGAATAAGATGCACCAGGAAATGCTGTCATGCAGGATAAAGTTACTGGCAGGAATCAATTTTTGGGGCGAAGAACATCTCTGAGAACTGCACACAGGTACTGTACTTGAGTCTCCCAAAAAGAAAATTTCCCAGACTTTCACTGAGGATGGCTGCTGGATGTCTAATGCCGCAAAACCAGGTTACTCTCAGCAAACACTGAGTCTTACTGGTTTTGCTGGTCTGTATGAGCTGGACATCCATCTTCTGTAAGCAAGGGATCAGAGTGGTATGCTGCACTCAGGATGAGGGACAGTATTTTTGTTCTGCGTTCTAGCACCAAGAGGATGGATTTATTTAGGAAAAGGACTCTCTTTGTCACTTGAGGTTTTCCTGAGGTATACTAGCTTGTGCAGAGAGGAGACGTGAGACTTTTGGACTGCTCCCCAATAATTCGTTGGGATTTCATTCTTTCCCCTTAAATGGGCAGGGAGGATAAGACTGATAGATATTTTCAGGGCACTGCTTTGAATTAACAGTTTCAGTAGCAGCCATTATAAACAGCCAGTCTGGGTTAGGATTTCTGATCTCACTTTCTCTTTAGAAGCTCTGAAGCCAGATCTTTTTCTTCTTCTTTTCTTTTTCTTTTTTCTTTTTTATATTTTATTTCCTTTCACAAACCAACTCCAAAGGATTCCTAAACTATAAAAATGAAATTGCTCCCTATAAAATATAACTGGAGCTGCATTTTAGTTCAAGTGACAACCAGATGCTGGAAAAGAAACCAACAAACTGTCGGTCCAATTATATAAGTTTCTTAGTACTCACTGCATGAAGTCTGGGTCCAAAATAGATTTACTTCTGCTAAGATCTTGCTGGTAATTTTTATTCACTCTTAACAACCTTTTTCATAGCTTTTCTCTTTCTGTATCTACATGTTTTCTCAATATACAGACACTAAAACTTGTGTGTGTTCTGTAGGCTGGGAAGCAAATTCAGAAGTGCAATAGGTATGAGAGCAGTTTATATAAAACCGATAGTGGCAACTACAGGGGCTCTATTCTCACTGTCCCTTAAAATGCTCAAGTCCCCTCGCCAGGTCAATGGATTTCCATCCATGTCTAACAAATGCCATTCAAAGAAAATCAAGTCACTTATGTTTGCAAATCTGCATGTTTTTATTGAGTAAAAAAAAGTGTGGGTTTCCTGATAATTAAATACTGTGGGGTTTGCTGTCGTGCTTTGTGAAGAATTCCAGTCTCTGTCTTTGAGTGGCTGCACAATCCAGCCAAACTCTGTTAGAACATGCCTAGTTATCTACACTGAAAACAGTGTTAGAAAATTTGCTTACTTCCATGTGGTGGCAACGAGTTGAGGAAAATTGTTGCCCTTGTATTTTTAGCATCAATTGAGCTGGTGGCACAATATTTTTCCAAAGATTTGGAGTTTGTGTGCTCAGTTCTGGCACTGGATACAGGTATAACAGGACGCAGCTGAAAGAGAGATTTTCGGACTTCCCACTGTCTAACTTTCTCCAAGTTACTTCCATTTGGTCCTTGTATGAATTAGAACCTTGACCAAGGTTAGGGAAAGGGGCTATAAAAACTCCACTCGATTTAAATGCTGGGAGCATTTTGATGAGAGGAAACATTGGAAAGACATGGGATTAGGTTCTTGCTTCCCAAGTCCAATGACAGTCCAAGTGAAAGCAAATGTCCTTCCTTCAAGTGATAATTTCAAAGGCACATTCTTCCAAAGTTCAATAGACATTATCTCTGTTTTCCAATGTCTGAACATTATGATAGATACTCTATTTATTTATATAAAATCCAAATTTTCAGAGTTTTTTTTTTTTTTTAAATCTGTGAAATCTGTTAATGAAATTGTTTGTGCATTATGACTTTTTGAGCATCATTAACAGAACTATCGACAGGTATTACATAATTAAGTATGTTTATTTGTTTTGAACAACAATACTTCTGTTTCTTGCAGGAGAGTACTGTACAAATGACCAGGCTTCTCCAGCAACTGGTATTACCTAAGGTCAAAAATATAATATAAAAAATTAGCCTGGAATGCTTCAATATGTACTTAGTGAATATCAAAGATTTTTCCGTATTAAATAATTCTTGTACCACTGTATGAGAAGCAGTTTCTGAGTGTTCTATAGCACAGTCAGAGATGAAGAGCCAAGCAATAACTCAGTTTTAAGGTGATAAAGACGTGAGTAGGGGTTGGAAGGTTGGAGCCCCAAAGCCGGTGCCACATCCTATGCCTGTGGCTAAGCTCATGTATGTCCTTTTCAACCACCTCTCTTTGAATACAGCAGCACAGTTTGCTGTGATCTGTGGGCAAATTCAGAGTCCTTTGGAGAGCTCAGGATTCCCTCCTTCTCATTAACTGAGAGTTCACACAACCCTCTTGCGTCCCTTGAAGCACACAGAGATGACCACGATGTCTTTCAGTCCCTGCAGGCCGGAAATAAAAATTCTTACTGTGAGAGGAGAGAATGTTAAAAAATGGGTAAATGCAAAAAGAGCCTTTGGATACTTACCTTGGGCTGCTTTTGAATGAACTTTAACAACCAGGGCTGGAAAACCACAAACATCCAATGAACAACGAAGAAAAATCAGAACCACTTGTTTTCTGGTGACTGAGGTACTTTGGTATCTGCTGTCAGAAGTAGCATTAAAACAGGAAAAATAATTCTAAAAAAAAAGAGAAAAAAGAAAAAAAAAACAAAGAAAAGGAAATTTCTTTGGTCAACAGTGTATGTGACATTTCTTTGCAAGTGGTTACTGTCTATATGATACATACCATCTGCAGCATGAGGTGTAAACAACCAAAAGCAAAATCAGGAATGCATTTGCAGTATTTTTAACAGGATTTTTGGGGTATTTTTTGATTTCTTCTTTTGAACAAAACAACTTGTAACCAGCCAACAGACCAACCTAACCCTATCAAACACTGCCACTGGAAATAGATTGTCTTTCCAGACATACATACCCTTTGATGCTTGTTCTGTCTTCCTATCTCCCTCCAAAACTGCATGGTATTGGAACTATAACACACTAAGTGATGTGACATACTCTTCATGTCCCTGCATAATTGCCCAGTGTGTCCCTGGTGAAATGCCTTCTATAAAACTCCCTTTTGGTAGGGGTGACTAGGGACAAGCCCCAAATCCCTTTGGGGGGTTGGACTAAATGATCTCTAAAGATCCATTCCAATGTAAATCATCCTATGTTTCTAAGAAAACAAAATACGGGAACTAGAATATTCAAAGCAGAATTTAGGATTTATTTTTAGGGTGACAGTATCGGCACCTGCATCTGATCTGGGCTGGAAGGTTGAAATTTATAGGTGGAAAAGGGTCTCATTTGACAAGATTTAATGATAATTCTGTTTACTTCCTTAAAATCTCTATGACGAATGGTGGATATTCTTTTGTTTGTCTTTTCTGATTCCAAATGCTGCTACTATCTTCAGCTTTCAGGTACAAGCAACTATTTGCTTTGATTTCTGTAGGTCTAAAAAAGGTCTCAGCTATGCACTAATGGTTCAAAGGTTTATACTGCAAATTATATGGGGCAGGAATCGTATATTCCTTGGTGTGTGCAATATCTGAGTCTCTGAGGACCCTGGGTCCCAGCATTCAGTGAAAACAATTGGACTATAATATTTCGCTTAAGTGGGTTTTGGATGAGGCTGTCTCACTCCCTGAAATGCAAAATACAAATAGAATTCATAATTTTTTTTTACTCACCCTCTCCAAGAAGTGCCTGTAATCAGAATGTTCTTTGTCTTAAAGTCAGCCATAAATTTTATGACAGCATATATGCCAGAGAGCTTTGCACATAGACATGTTTCTCTGTTGTCAATAGTGGTTTGTGTCACAGTGGGAAATTTGACTGCTGTCTTCAACACTCAAATATAAGTGGCAGAATCACAATTCCCAGTCATAATTTTATGAATAAATTTACCTTCTCTTCAGATCTCAGGGAAATTATTTATTTTCTTTGGACTGAGCACCAGCTCTTTTGGATGGCTTATATTCAAATTCAAGACAGTTCATTCATATGCAAATACTGTGCCAGGGGCAAGTGGAACAAAGTGGCTGCCCTCCTGTTCTGCTACCCAGAGGCTGGTCCATGAGTCTGTGTTTCCATTCCTCTTTAACAAAAGTGTTCCTGTAGTACTTGTTTCAGATGTGAGCATGCCATTCTCCCCCTTAAAAATACCTCTATCCTTCTCTACCTTCTGGTATGAACCACTTGCCATGGACTGATGGCAATCCTTTACACAGGCCATCCTGAAATAAACAGCTTCTGAAAGCCACATCCTTGTGCTTTCCACCCCATAAACTCTTAGTGTAGCTCAAACACAGAACAACAGAAATACATCATCAAGATGGTTGTGATTGCCATCAAACATAACAGTATCTCAGTATGAATCTATCCAGGATCCACTTTTTCCCCCTCAGACATTCACGAATGCATCAGATAGAAACCCTTTTAAGTGTTTGCCAAGTGAATATAAATATGAACAGCTGGGGCCAGGGAGGGAATCTTTCCCTTTTTTCCTCTCTCTGTTATGCATCAGCATTTGATTGGTTTGTTTATCTGGTTTTGGGCTTTTTGTTTTGCTTGTTTGTAGATGTATGAATTTTAATGAACAGAGCACTCTGGTATGAAGAAAATATCTGGAGACAGCACAGACCAGTGGTTAAGAGACAGTGTTGGTGTTCAGGTTGTTTAGATCCCGTTTCCAGTCCTCTCACCTTTGAAAAATCTCTTCATTCTGTTCTAAGCATGTGCCCATCACCAGTCTTTCTCTCATCTCTGGTTTTGCTTATCATGTTTTTGACAATTCTCTTTGTCCCTACTTTTAGTTGCATCTTGGTTCACTGTTTGGCCTTTTCTTGCCATCCTCAGTTCAAGTCTTTTAGACCGAAAGGGTATAGAAAAAGTCAAATTTCCCATAACCTAGGGTTTAGGACAACACAACAAAATTACCAGCAAATATACCTTTTTTAAATGAGGTATGTTTTTCACAGCCAAAAAAGGCATAATTTGAAGCCCAGTGCTACTGGATTTTGAGTCAAATAAGTGAAGCAAATGTGGGATTAAACAAAAAGCATGGAGAAGCGTACTATCAGCTGCACCCTCAGAAAATCTGATTATACTCTTCTGGGAGGATGGTTCCCTTTTGCTTTCCGTTTTTCCTATAATATTTCCATAAATGTCTACTGATGTCTTCCACAGAAAGGAACTGGGCTCTTGATCTGAGCAGCTATGGCAGCTTTAAATACAGAAAGATTAGAGGAAAAAATGCAATGATCAAGGTGATGAAGACATTCTATCTTCATTAAATAACTATAGGAAGAAATCTTGCAAGAAAAACAAACAAAGGGGAAAAAAATTAGAAGGCTGCACCAAAAAATAATCCAGTTGTCTTGTCGCATCCCTGGACAATGGTTTAGACTTATTCCTGCCAATAAATTTCTTATAAAGAGACCAAACTGAAACACAGATGTCCCATCTCATCAAATGCGTATCATGACTGGCTTTAAGCCATGCAGGAGTCTTACTCATAACTGATTGGGCATTTCAGAAATCCCTGTGTCTCAATTGGAACAAACAGCTTTAGGAATAAGAATGTGCGTGACCGGGAGCTGCCCTTCAAATACTGCTGCTGGTTTTTTTCTTACCAAGTGTTCATGCGAGGCCAACCATAGCCCGAACCTAATGACAGAGTGCAGTTAAAAAAACTGGAAGTTAAAACCTGCACAGCCCTGAAGAAGCTGTGCCTGGACCGTGGAGTTCGATTTCACAGTATTTTTTTCAATGATAGCAGGAAAATATATTGTTTGGCTTTCCCTGTCTTTGCTGAAGAGTATTTGCGAGGAGTTGTTCTCACTCCCACTCTTTGGATAGGCTGAGCCTGCACTGTACAACTGACAGTGGCACCTATGACTTCAAATGTCTTACAAGAGGTTATACAGGAGCAGAAAACCTTTTTTTTTTCTTTTTTTTTCTGTAGTAACATGATTATCGGGGTGAACTTTTGCAGGACAAATAGTGCTTTTGTGGGGACAGAAAATGCCCCAGTAGGTTTCTCTAATCCTTCTTGAGAGAGACATCCTGGGGCAATCAACTCATTTATACATTCTCTACATTTTTCCCTCCCTTTTTGTTGAAGAAAAGGGCTGGTTTGCTGCCAAGACCTGTTTAAGTGGTAACCTATGCAATTCATTCTAAAAACACTCATTTATCATACCCAAATTAATCTTGTAACAGGATAGTTGCTCTTATTTTCATTGTCATTTTGCCCTTTGGATAAGAGATCACAAAGACACAGATATCCAATTCAAAGATTCTAAAACACATATATAAAAGAGGGAAAATAGCAATGGCATTGCTATAATTATAAACAGAAACAAGTAGCCATACATCTTCATTTCTCACATATCACATCTATTAATAATGGAATGAAATGTAATTTGTGGTGAATATTGTTGAGAGTCTTGTGCCAGAAGCATAATTGTTTTCAATCAGATTGGTAGTTGGAAGGAAAGGGCTTTTTTAAAACCCACAGTAAACACAATTTATGCAAAATGATTAAAATATGATATATTCCATTTTTTCTGGAACGGAGAATGCATTTTGACATGAAAAATTATATAAACAATGAAGAGTTTGGTATGAAACTACCGTACAGAATTTTAAAACCATATATGCACACTGTTGTGTATAAAAAATAATATCTTGGCACTGGTAAGAACAGCTTGCTACAATGAAAAAGTTATAGATGTAACTTTTTACTGCAAGCATGCAGCCTTTTTTAACGTATGTCTTGTAAAAGCATTGCAGACAAATTTAAACGAAGGGTCGAGGTTTCTGTGGCAGGTTTGGACTCTCGATTCTTCCTTTTTTGGGGGGGTGGGTGTAAAATTTTATGGGTTCTGCTCACACACTTAGAGGCTTTTCTCTCAAAGGACTTTCTTGTAGAGGAACACACTGCAAAATGTGTGATTTCTGACACCTCTCCTGTTCCCAGCAGCACAGGCCTAAATTTATGTTTCTCTGTCCTGCATCCCACTCTGCAGGGACATGAAGAAAATAATGTCTTATTTTTCCTTCATTTCCCCACACACCCCCTTTTCCCGTATGCGCCAACATATCTCTTCAAACTGACTTTCCTCGTCTGTGGATATTGAATATCGCTAAGTGTTTTGGAAAGATGGTCCATCTCCTTGCATAGCTGAAAGGGTTGGAAATTGTGGGTTTTCTAACAGCCTTGAAAGTAGGAAGCATTCACCAAACCCACTAAACCGTGATTCTTTCCACTGACTACAATGAGCTTCAGACCAAGACCTTGATCTTCATTCTTCCTTGTTAATTTCTTTCAAAAATGGGTTTCCTCACTAAGCTGTGAATTGTGATTCTTTAAACAGTTTATGCAAACAAATTTAAGCTCATGGATTTTTTAATTTTTATTTTTTAAAGTGGGAATTTGCTTTCTTTCTCCATCACAGGCGGCTCACTGGTTTGTCTGTGATGGGTCGCTGAGGTCAGTGGTACTTTTTCTGCTCCATGAATGGAATGACTCAAGTGTTTGAAAGAGACTAATGACTCTAATAGCCAACAAAGGATGAATTTGCTTATGTATAAACATCTTTGTTTGTGTGCCAGTTAGGACATTTATGCACAGTACATCTATTCTTCCAGCATAGGTGTATGCAAATTGAAATCAAGCTGGGGGGGAAATGGCAAATGGAGCTTGCATTTCAGATGGAGAGACTTGGGAGCAGCCCAACTCCCTGGCGAGGGAGACGGCGGGGTACAGTAGGCGCCTCCGGTCCCCCTGTCTATGCTCTGGGTTTCCCACAAAAGAAAATTGCTGCAGGTCCCATCCAGTCTGTGCGTGTCCCAACAAGTCCCTAGTTAGGGTGTTTGGAGCAGAAGGACTCCAGGGCACAGCACCACACAGGCCCACAGGTCACATTATAATGAGCTGGAGATGATCAGAGAGATGCACTGGACAACTCCAATTTCCGAAAACAGCTTGAGTGTGTTTCTGATATACATTAGAAAAAGAAAAAATAAGCGTGAAAACAAAAGCCTGTTAGAAGTCTGTCCCATACCTCTAGAGTGGCAAATGCTGTAAAACGTATTTTACCGTCATGAGGGTCTGCTTTTCAGTACTTTTTTCTTCTTCATCATCTTTTTTACTTCTTTCATCAGAAAATGACTACAGAAACCTTGTAATTTAAAAATATCATCAATACAGAGATGCTTCTGTGGAACATTTTAGTTTAAATAGGCTAGCAAATATTGACTAAATTCTCTTCGGGTGAAAGTGTTCCAACTATATGCAAAGGCAACCCTCTTCCAAAATTATTTTTCAATTGAAAACATTGGAATTATCATTTTTCAGTCTCTTGTGGGTTATTTTCCTCTGTCTTTGCATAGTTTGAATTATTTGTATTGGTTTGTTTGTTTTCTCAGACATCTGATTTCTTTTAATAAGTGTATCCATGCAAATGTTATGCAAATGTACATGCAAAAAGAAAAAAAGAAGAAATCTCTTACTCTAGACCAGAGACTACATTGAGGGCAGGGGGTAAAATTAAACTTCAAATTATTGTTGCATGTCTGAGGCATGAGCAACGAACAAAAAAATTAAACATTTTCTATTGAAAAAAAAATTTACATTCATTCTGTGTTCAATGCTTTCTGCTGTGTCTTTGTCATATAGCACACTGCCTTGGTGAACCACAAAGCAGAAGCTGGAGCTCCATAGCTCATATCTTAGAACCTTCTAGGGCAACGAGGGCCAGACAAAGATTTTGAGAAGCAAAAATGGAAGCAGCGGTGCAGGACCTATTGGGTGAGAGCATCCATACCCAGACCCCGCTCATGCCATCAGCTGAGGGCAGTACTGCCCATTAGTACTTAAAGTCAAACCTAAGTGCCACATCCTAAGATCTATCTGAAATCAAACATCTCTTTGGAGCCCAGCAGAAGCATTTTCAGAGATAAGCAAGAGTGCCAGGAGCTGGGGCCATCATCTCCTTATGCTCCTGTGCAGTCAGGATGTCTGTCTGTTTTCACTGCACATCCGAGCCAGTGGGCTCAGCACTCTGGAGCCCAGAGCTCCAGTCCAGGGAAAGCTGAATGTAGATATTGCCATCGCTTGTCTTTTCTCTCCTCGGTAGTGGTGATTCCAAGCTTCCACCCACAGCCTGCATTAATGACAGTACTGTGGAGGACAGTGACGCCCACAGTTTGGTACTAAGTCTGTTGTCAGCTCTCAAAGTTTCTCACAGAGTTTAGCTCAGCTATTTAGGGCTGATGAGATCATGCTGTTTAATAGACCAGAGACCACATATGGGTGATTTACCAGCACTTTGGAGAACAACAGTTTGAAAATCGTTGAGCACAGCTAATCCCAGGACTTGATTCTGGCAGGTAAGATCGGTCACTGGAATTGCTCCTGTCTAAGAGGTGCAAAAAGCCTTGACTAATGCAGTCTTTTCTGGATGTACTTCTGTGACACTGTTATGACTTCACTGATGCCTACAGTAATGTATGGGACTGAGAGAACAAAACCAGCCATGATTGCTACAGATCTTGGTTTTGGCATCAGTGCTTTCAGAAATGCACACTTCTTGCTCCGTACCTGCTGTCAGTTTGTCTGAAGATGTCTCTTTCCTACAAGCCTCTCTATGCCTTGTCTGTTAACGAATGGAGCTGCAAATACCCCACAGGAGGGGATCTGTCCCTCCTGGCTGAGTGGATATTGCTGACATCATATAAACACAAAAATATGGGAGTTACTGTGGTATAGGTGATTCCTCACAGCTCCCTGAGAGTGGTTGGTCATGCTGGGTGTTGAGAGAAGGGGATCTGGCTGGCCTAATTCTTTCTTGCCAGCTGCCAGTGAGCCCCATGGATGTTTCTGCAGCAGGATCAGTGCAGGTACCTGTGCTCCTGTGGGTTTCTTCACAGAGGTGTCAGGGCTGGGCGCATGTAAAGCCACATAGCCGCTGTGTTTGCCTAATGCTGTTCAGTGCAGATCCCAGCCAGGGCTTGGATTTGTGGCTGGGCTTGGAGCCTGCAAAGCTAAGGATTCAGGATTTGGCCTGCGTCTGTCTGTGTATTTATACAATGACAGAAAAAGCAAATTCCTTACAAGCAAATATGAGTCAAAACAAAAACACTGTGAAGGTCAGCTGAGCACAGCAGTGAGATGATGTTATCCCAGCCACACATTCAACTCCTAAGCTGCCCTGCTGGCCAAAGGGACTCTTGGGCAAAAGTCCGGAGAAGATGCCAGCTGGGAAACCACCCACCGACACCCAGCTGGCTTCTCAAAACAACTGGAGCCTCAATGTTTGACACTCTGCTCCAGGCACAGCTGCAGGGCATAGCCCAGCCACAGAGCAACACAAGGGCTTTTCACCAAGTTTTCCAACAGAAATACTGCACATGGGAAACACTGTTAAAAATCCTAATTTGTAAGGATTTCCTTCTTTTTAACAAGACAAACAGCAACATATTTAAGGCTAAATTTTATTTTATTTTTTTTTCAAGCTAGCTGGCATAATATTAATCCAGCAAGTCAAACTCTGCTTTAGGGATTTTTTTTTTCTATAAATGTATTGGTTAGCATCTTGCTTTCAGCCAAGATACTATAAACAATTCACAGACACAGATCCAATCCAGAGTTAATTAAGGTTGATCAAAGCTTATGTGCAGCCCTCAATTCCTAGTGCTGAGGATAAAAGCAGAGGTCTTTGTTAAGGATGTGGTGTCCTTGGAAATATATATCCCCTCCTTATTTGTTTGGGATTAATTTAATTTCATTATAACCTCATGTCTATAAACGCCCTTCCATTAAGTAATAACAATCCCTATGCAATTCTTCTTGGAAAAGTTTTGAAACTATCTGGAGGCATTCACCATAAATGTGTATTTCATTTTTACAGATGTAGTAATGTGTTTACCAAAGTAATTTTGAGAAGTTACATTGCATTGTGATCACTTTTCTTGCAGGAAGGCCCCAGCTCTGACCAGTTCCATTGCGTTAGGCACTGTACTTAGATACAGTCAATACCTGGAAGAGTTTCCAGACTACATGAACAAGACAAGCAGGAAATCCTGGGCACGTTCTACTGATGGATTGCAGAGACATCAGTACTGAATCTAGAATTAAAATCTATAGTCCTGGCAATAGCGTTATCTGCCCATCCGTCCTTCATCCATTCTGGGGCAAAGCCTCCCCTTGCACCAGCCACCTACACTTGTGTTTTCCAGGTGAATGAGAACTCAGACCAGCGAGTGGAGGAGAATTTAGCAAAGAGCAGCTGTTGCAAATAATTTGCAATTTGCATGCTACATATTTGGCATTCTGTTTAGAGAAAGACAAAGAAATTAAAATCTGGACTTCTTTGTTTGTTCAGTGGCAGACAGAATAAGTAAGTTGGCCAGTGCCTCCAGAAAGCACCAGCTTTATCTGTAGTCTAGGTTGCTCTTAATAGATATAGACTCAGTGCAGATGGTAGGGCACTTCACAGTCCCAGGTAAAAATTTTAAGTTGTTTTACTTCCTCGCATTTGCAGGAAGCAATTGGAAGTCAACAACCACTGCATTACAGTCTAACATGTCCTAAACCATGCTCATCTTTATGGCCTTCGTTCTGGGCCTGGAACAGGTTTGTTCCTGAAGGGCTACACACAGGGTATGAGCATCCTCTACTCAGGAGAGCAATTTTGTCTGTGAGGACAGAATCTGGCATGGAAAGGCCCTGTGTCCCATCCTTTGACAGGACAAGCTCCCACGTGCAGTAGCCCACAAAAGAGCTCTCTGATGTTATGTATGACTTTGTACCAGACTTTGTACCAGATGCTTTGCCCCGACTGAATGCAGATCAGGTTCTGTTTATGCTTATATAGCAGGACAACTTCTCATTAAGTTGGTGTAATGCAAAATTAATAATTTTGGCTGCACATAGTCCTCTCATGGAAATAGAAAAATGGAAAATCCTATATCCAGCCTTGCTCACTCCTGAATGGGGTAAGAAACTTCTTCAAAGACAGCAAAGTTGGTCCATTTTTCTTTTATGCCCATGTGTTAAACTACACAGACAGATATTTTATTTATTTTTTCTTCATCTTTTTTCATGTGTGAGTTTTGCCAATCTGGTGGTCTTCAGGACAAAGTCTCCTTACCCTATAGCATGGGAAATTCCTCACAGAAACTTCATCACATGTAGAGGTAACTAAGTGCTCTATTCCTACTACTCAGATGTCACAATATGCCCCTGAGGGCTTGATAAACATCACCAGACTTATTCCAATGGGACACTGAAGGCCATCTCCAGCCCAAAGCAGAGTTTCCATTTGGAAATGGAATATGATTTTGAGCTGGGAACTCAGAAGGATTTTAATTTTTATTGTTCTTAGCCTTTCATTGGTCTTCAGTTGGTTTTACTGTCAAGTGGGAAAAAAGATTATAGTAAAGTATAAAGCAAAATGTCAAATTTTATTGCCTGCCAGGTTTTGTTGTTGTAATGGGAGTTGATCAAATTGGTAATGGGTAGAAGCCTTGTGCTTACAGTTACTAGAGAGACAAAAATATTGGTGAACTTTGTTGTCCTCCTAAAAAATCACTCTGGGCTATGTGGCTCCTATTTCATGTTCCTCTGTAGAAATATAACTTTTTTTCCTTAACTGTTGAAGCAACAGAAGTATTCTCCTCTTCTATGGGAAAAAAGAAATTAGTGAAATGATTCTATCACTTTGTTGACAGCAAATCTTAAGTATTTAAAAATCATAGCTATTTCTCTTAGGTTATATTTAAGGAAATAAACCAGCTCCTTGGGCTTGGATGAATTTGCAGTTAGAAAAAGGGATTCTGTTATTATCTACTGTAGATAAGTGAAAAATCACTAGTGGAAACATGACACAATGAAATGTCATGTCAAGTTTCAAATCTTAAACAGGAGAAAGTGCAATTTTTTCAGCAGATTTCTTCCATCTAGTTTTTTCAGGGAAGACGGTTTCTGCTGACTTTAAGAGTAATTTCTTGTTCTGTTTTCACTTTTAAATGGCTTATTATCTATTAGTCCTCTCTTCCCCATAATCTGCGAGAGCAGCTCTACATACATGTGAATTCTTCTGGTGTTTTAATTGGATGTGTCTCCAGTGTGATACTGTAAGTCTCTCATTTAGCATCGGGGGTTTAACATCCTTTGGAGCAAAGTGAACCAATGACTTAATTAACTTCCACTTGGGCAGTTATCTGCTCTGGGAACCTGCAGGAAGTATTATTCTATTTGAGGGTGACAAATGAACATACATGAGGTACCACACGCCACCCAGTGGGAGATCTGACAAGAAACATAATTTATTTCATTAATGGTGCCAAAATGGGCTTTCAAGCTGAAAACCTAAATATGTAGCAGTGTCTTAGGAGAAGAGGAAACAGCGTGGGCTTTGTCTGAAATAATTGATTGTGTACAGTTCACAACATATATTTTCCATGGGAAAGTTTAAGTTTTGTGTCAGTCTTCATCCATCATACTGTAGTTTGTTAGGTGTCAACCTAAGCGGTGTATAAAATAAACACTCATAAATACTTTTGGATTTGGTAATACTTATCAATTACATTATGAAAAATAGATTTAAAAGAAAGTAACTAGCCTTGGTTCAGAATTCACTTTGGTATTTTAGAACATATTTATAACTGCTCTGAGTATTGTAGGTTTCAAAACATGGCTACGGTCTCAAAGATCCTTGGCTTTCTTCAGATTTATTGTAATTTATAGAGTAAAAGTTAGTGGCAGCCTCTAATTACCCACAGAACCAAAGTTTCCTGAGTGAAAACTTGAGATCAAAGGGCATGAATAATAGCCTTAAAGGCATCTCCCCTTACACAGGCTACTCTTAGCCCCTCTGCTGTCCTTTGGTATAAATTAAGCACCTTAGGATGAATAAAACATGAAGCACAGAAGGTTTAGATTTCACAGAAGATGAATGGTTGGATTATTGATGGGAAAAGGAGCATGGGAAAGTATAAACCATGTAGATCTAAAAATTTTAAACTCTGTAAGCAATCACCTTTCCTTTAGTAATTTTTTTTAAATTTATTTTTCATCATTTTGTTCAAATCCTTTCTGTTGATAAGGCAGCTGGGTTGTTCTGTGTCACTGAGCTGCACTTTTAAGCAAGCTCAGAAGCCTTTCACAGTTCATTCTGTTGATTTCAGTGGGCATATGACCAGGCCATAAAACCACAAGAGCAATCACTGGTTGTTAAAAACCATACAAGCACTTACATTCAATTATAATGAAAAAGGTGCATACCTCTTGTGTCTCATGAAACTCAGACTTGAAGGCTGTTTGGTTCCCCTTATATATAGCATGAATCCAGTTCCTTCCTGATGTAAAGTTCATTGCCTTTCACTAGTGTTACACGTGCTGAATTTAATTCATTTCATATCCCATCATGGTATAAACGTGCATAACCATAGGAATTAAGAAAGTAGGATCAAAACCCTTTCTAATGTAGATGTTTATTCATAGACAAAGATTTTCCAGGATGAATGGATACATGAGGCAAAAGCTGTGTGTCTGTTATGAACAAAACTCTGTATTTGCTTTCTATGAAGAATGTTTTCTTTGAAGGAAAAAAAAAGCACGAAAAGAAAAATCAGTAACTGTTTTGGGAAATGGTAAAATAAAATGTTTCTCCATGAGCTGTGAAATTGGCTGACTCTTCATCTTGGCCTTAATTAATTAAGAATCGAAATCTTAACTTTCTGAAATCCCGATATTTGAAAAGTTATTTGTTTTGTGTTTACCTGTATTCAAAGCAATCAATGAAGGCCGTCAAATGCCAAAAAAACCTTCCCCTGTAAACCAGAGAGATATGTATATCATAATCATATCTCATTCAGTTCTGTGGCCCAGGTATCAGGGCAGTCAAACAAACCCAGGAAAAGGGGCTCATATACTCCCTATGCTTGATTAACATCAGGGCTCTGAACAAAGGTCATTGGTTTCCTGGAAGTTGACTCAGGCTTTGTCTCTCCTCTTAAGGCTGTTCCACTTTTTAGAATACAATTAAAAATTCATTGCACTGGGAAGGGAACCCAAGTGTCTCACATCCCCCGGGATAGGTCTAACCACTGTCTTATACAGTCATTTTCACGCTCTCTTGCTGGCTCAATAAATATTGAAGTATTTTATGCAAAACGCAAGACCCTCTGTATGAGCAATGGAGAAAAAATGCATTCAAAGTCTACTGTAGATTGTGATTATTGCAGCAGCCTTGGGGAAGGTGGGACTCCTGCCTTTAACCCTTGCCTTGAACCAGGAAAAAGGAGGTTTGAATCTCTCCCTCCCCATGTGCTTGTTTTTGGAAACAGGATAAAAAATAGAAATTTGAAACAAAAATGTATACTGCAAAGATCACACGCTACCTCTCTGGGTTTCCTGATTCCAAGTGCAGAAAAAAATATGATTTAGAAAATTGTAAAGGCAAGGTTGGAGATGTGGGTTTTTTTGGTTTTTTTGTTTGGGGCATGTTGGAATTTGACATAAAATTTTTGTTTGGTTCAATTTATGCAAAAAGTCTTAGAGTAACCCAAACAACACTTCATATTTATATATTTTTTTCTTATAAGAAAATAAATACATAATCAACCGAAGAAACGGAACAAGAACATTTCCATGCTTTTTCTAAGCTTTCTATTTGTTTCCTCAGGTCCATTTATTTGAAGGAAGAGCCATGAGTCAAAGTTTTTTTGATTATAGCCAATATTTTTTTTCCGTGAAATATGACAGGGAAAAGTATCATTTTTCAAGCAGTTTTAATCTTATCTCTGAAAAGGTGTAGTTGTGCCCAAATTGTCAGGTTTCAGGAAAACTCTGAGCTCCCAAAGCTGATCCAAAGCCCTCTGAGTAGGTGACAGTCTTTCTGTTGACTTAAGCTGTCTGTAGAGGGGATACTCTCTGAGTTAAAACCTACAGAATGAGAATCTGTGCCTGTGTAATCTAGTTTATTAAGACAGAGGTTTACAGGAAGGAGAGATACCTCAAAGTTATCTTAATATTGCAGAAATTTGATTAATTATGCTTTTGAAGTAAGAATATTTTTATTTATCATGTGTGTTGTTTGGTTCTTTCTTTTTCCTGCTATATTATGGATATAACATATTGATGGTGAGGACACTGTAGAGGCCAATGAATTCCGATCAATAGGAACACTCAGAAACCCTCAGCAGTCAAAGAGCTCTGGCAAACAAAGCCATTTTATAATGCTTCAGCACAGACTTCACATTGCCCTGAGGAATAGAAAGGGTAGTTAGTTTAGGCAATCATGAAAAAATAAATCTCGAGGAGCAAATATTCTCACTTACAACAGTTTTCTGACAATAAGGCCATTTCTGACGGGAAGGGAGTTCACAGGTCATTCTTATTAAGTGGTTGACTGATTTATTTTAACACAGCTCTCCCTTCTGCTGGAGCTGGGAGAACTGAGGTGTATTTTTCCTCCAGAAAAGCCTGCTAATGCAGTGCTGGGCTGTTGAGTGGAAAGGGTGAGCACTGCTATCCCATAGTATCCCATTGCAGTATGCTTCCATCAACGCAGCCAAAACACTCTGGAAGGGAGAATTCTCCAGCTTGAATCCCCTCCCTTACTGCCTCTCCCTGACCTCTAGACTTTGCCAAGCGCCCTTTTAGAAACAGTTAGCTGGTTGTTGTGCTTGTCCTTGCAAACTGGATAACCTGTTCTCTCTACCCACTGCTCTTTCCTACAATAGTTATTTAAGGAATAAGGAACAGTCCCATTCTGCCTCTAGAAGATGGCATTTTTAAATTTCCTTAAAGCATTTGTGATGTCTCTCAAAGCCAGATTGTACTGAATATTAAAAACGTAATATGGGATAATATTCCTCACTCATATTATAAACTCTATCTTTTGGGACTCCAGCTTCGCTTTTAATTACATCATTATCCTAATTATCTTATTAACATCCATCCCTTTATGGAAGAACAAAATAAAGGCTTTTTTCTTTGCTCCCACGGCAGGCTCACGATCAAATATTCAGAAATCATTACACTAATCATAACCATTTCACTGTTAACTTCCCCTTTGCCCATCTGTTTGCCTATATCCATTTGTTTCCTGCCATACCCTCAGACTGTCAGCTCTCTGAGGCAGGGTGTCTCACAGAGCTTTGCACAGTGCTTGTTTCTGATTGGGGTGTGTGGGTGGTGGAACTGTTATAGTGATAGAGTTGCTTTCAAGATTATCAGTAACAGAATTGCATTATATTAAGCTGTAATATTTTCGCCAGTGTATTTTCTTACCTTATAATCTTGGAGAAATGTGTAGCATCTCCAAGACAATTGGGACCAGCAATTTATTTATTAATTAAACAGATTGATAAATAGCAACTGAAACAGTTTGGGAACAATAAAGGCAAATGTTCCATCCTTTAATGATAGACAATCATAGTTCAACACACTTTGCGGAAGTGAGATAGGAAACAATGAAAAGAGAATTTGATTATGCGTTGTCATTTCAATTCATTCTTCTCACTTCTCACAATTAGTTTAGGCCCTTCATCTATTCATGCCATCCATGCAACACTTCTGTGCTTGTTGTTTATCACCTCCCACTTTTATTCCTGCTTTGCAAATGGGACATTTTTTACAATATTGCTTCAGAAGAAATTACAGATAAGACTAGACAGTCACACTTTTTTTCTTTCATTTACAGAAAGAAGATATTAATTGAAACCCATGCTCATCAAAAAGAGCATTGGGTTGAGAACACTGGATGCTAGTTGCAGCAGTAAAGGAGTACAAGCTGAAAATATGATACAGCTGTGCCGATCGCTTTGCGATTATTTTGAAAAGCTGGCTATCTGCCCCATCTGACAGTCTGTGAACATGGCAAATAATTCAACATTCATGCCGCTCCTGTTTTGGCATTATATATATGAATCATGTGGTCACCACTTTCCAAATTAGTAGTAGATCAGAAAAGAGTTAATGACTAAGTTTTGGTCATGACTTGTTCCATTGTTGCATAATAAAAAACATTATAAAATGAAATATCAAGGCATAAAGGACACTTGTGTCATGACTCATAGGTCATGGAGAGCTTTTTTTTTAGTACATCTTAAGGAGTTATTTCTAACTTTGGAAGTTTCCTGAAGAGTTGATCAGCTCAGTACTGCTGAATGCCAGGCATGGTCCATGGATTCTTTTTTGACTCCATGGGCTTCTACATCCCAGAATAACCAGACATTTACTATCGCTTATATGAATTGGAAGACAGTATGAAAAGTCTGTGCTTCTTAAGTCTGGAAGATTTGCAATAAGATTTTCTGAAGTCACAAAACACCCATTTATTATTTGCCTGAGGTTTGGGTTTGGTTTTCTTTTTGTGTAGCTGAAATATGTGAGAAGGGAAGCCCACATTAAGTTACATGGTGAAAGGATGGCTTTTATCCTGATGGTTTTATCCTCCTTGATTCAGCAGGGAGGTGGAGGCTCTTCATTACACCATTTGTGTTAAGAAAGTTTGAGTGTGAAAATCCCCCTGTGGAGCAGCACTCTTGATCCTAAGTCCACCTGGGCACTGTGTTTATGTGCGCGTCACTTTGGAGCAAAGCTGATAACATAATTAGATGACACAGCAGTGAGCCAAATCAGCTCACCAGCTCTTCCTCCATGATTCAGCATTATCTCTGAGCACCATGGGTGACCCCAACAGCTGTCTTGAGATGAGCTTCTCTCTATCAGCATCACAAAGTCGCCCTCTTAGAGAATCACGAGTTTCTGCTTATCTGAATTTTAGCTTTTGTTCTTTTTTATAGGTGACCTAGCACAAGTTAAATGCAGGGGCTTGTGTGAAGACACAGCGAAAGTTAAACTTAATGTCAAGTAAACCTGGAGTTTTGAGGGCAGGAAAAACACAAAAGCAGAGTGAATACTGGTTCAGCTATGGGAGACATGGCCTGTACCTCTGCTTTGCAATCAGTCACCTCATAAGAGCATGAGAGAATACCACATTTACAAACAGAGGCAGAAATAGGTTACCTCTATACCCATTAGTGTAATATCCAATTTCTTTCCTTATCTGTCCTAGAAAGGAGCAAACACAGTCTGGGTTCTTGAAGACAGAGAGAACAAGGAGGTAGGAAATAGTGTTCCCAGCCTTCCTAGACCCCATGGAAGAGCCACCCTGCATTTCAGACTAAATCTTGTGAGGCAACGTGCACCAGCCTCTTCAAAGGCGCTGTGGGAATTGAGCACTGTCTCATCACTACCCAAATACTTGTCTGCTTATTTTGTCACACGAGGTTCCTAGCTTGCTGTTTGTGCAGAACACATGGATACACCTGCCAGACATTTGGCATCAAAGGCATCGTAGAGCTTATGTTCCAAAGCAAATATACAACTGATAGCAAAACACAGCAATCAAAATCAGACAGTTCTTCAACTTGATGTAATGAAAGAAACATGAATTTGTATGAACTACGCTGATTTTATTTTTGTCTTGTAGTGCTATACAAGAATATTCTTTTGATGGTAATTTGAGCAAACAAGAAGTCTGTTGAAACTTCTGTAGTTAGAATAGCAGGAATTGGATAACAGTTTTGGCTTGTGGGGTTGTTTGCTTGTTTGTTTTCGTTACTGGTGGCAACTGGAAATGTTCACATTACCCAAAGTGACAGGGAAAAATTGTCAGCATTGCAGCAGCACCCATTGCCCCCCTCCATGAAGGGAAACACTCTCCTTATCCATCTGTGAAAATTCAGCTTTGATTGGAGATTCGCGAAGTCAGTTGCTTAGGATTAATAATGTTGCTAAGGATTGCATGAGAGGCTTAGAGTCCTTGATTCAGACTTTATCCACCTGATATACCCAATCTGTTTTACCTCTCTCTAAATAGACATTTACCTGTCATATCTAGGATTAAACAAACTCCTGGGCTTTACAGTAGACATTAGAAAGATTTTAACATAAATGGGAACAGCCTAAAATTTAAGGGATCACTTTACTTCCTGCTGTAGCAAATTCTATGTCTGACTGGAAGGTTAATAAAAGGAAATAGGGATTTACAGCTTAGTCATTAAACAATTCTTTGAAGTTGTTCTTACGTGAAGATTTTTTTAATTCAGTAGTTAGCTCTGTCAACATTTCCCTTCTAAAATACCATATTAGTGTGAAAATAGTAAGGAAAGAAGCACAATAAAGCAAAGGTCTTATGACTGTAAAATTAATCTCCATAGAAATATGGAATTCCCAGCTGAAATAAGTAAGAAATCAATAAAAGTACTGAAGTGATAAAACACAATTGTCAGGGCAGGAGGCCTCGAAGAGCTATTTAGTCACTGTAGTGGGATTTTTTTGTGCCCACATAGCAGTCAGATGAATAAGGTGCTATACTCTAGATGAAATGCAATTTTTTTTGTCTTTGGTATTCTAGTTGGTATATCATTACCATACATACACACATTAAACTGTAACCAGATCATCTTCAGACACAGTTTTGAAACCCTGGTTACATGAGAGTACAAGAGAATGAGGATGCCATTAACCCCAGCCAGCAACTAAGTACCACTCAGCTGCTTGCATGATAATATTTAAAATAACCAAAATAATAATAATTGTAAAGAAATGGGAAAAGAGAGAGAAGTAAAATCCAAGAGAAGCAAATGATGCACTATGTAATTGCTCACCATGCCCCGACTGATGCCCAGCCTGTCCCCAAGCAGCTCCTGACCAACTCCCCCCAGGTTCTGTGCTGGGTGTGATGTTCCGGGGTATGGAATACCCCTTTGGTCAGTTCTGGTCAGCTGTCCTGGCCATGCTTCCCCCTCAGCTTCTTGTGCACCTGCTCCCTGGCAGAGCCTGGGAAGCTGAAAAGTCCTGGATTTAGACTAAGAATTACTTAGCAACAACTAAAACATGAGTGTGTTTTCAACATTTATTCTTACATGGAATCCAAAACACAGCACTGTACCAGACACTAAGAAAAAAATTAACTCTATCCCAGCTGAAACTAGAACTGGGCAGAATTTTTTATTAGTGATATAAGGAACCAAAGATAGGAGATCATCAGTGATATTTCGCAGCCGAATAAAAGTTCCAGCTATGTGAGCTGCAGAAGCTACAACCTGAGCAATTACCTTTTCTCTGTTTACAACACAGCTGAGATGATGATGATGGAATTAGCATTCTAGCATATTTTAGACTCTTGGACTAAATGCCACATTTTTAAAAGTTAGGATATAGCTTGATATGACAGTGAACGAAAGGCCTGGAAATAATACATGAACCAACTGCAGCCATTCTGGGAGAGATGTTTTAACTTTAGTGGCTTGAAGATTCATCCTCAGGCATATCAGAGGCAAGAGTCTATCCAATCTACACTGTCTGTGAGTGGTAATACCCACCAGTGGCATTTGAAGAAGCAGAAACTGATTCATCCTACACCAAGCAGTTTATCCTTGTGATACTAATGCTACAGAAAGACAACCGGGAAAACAAGTAATAGAAAGAATTTGCTAGGCAAGTCAGAGTAACATTTTTCAAATGTTTTCAGAAGCAGCACTAAATATTTCTAAAGTTATCAGAGGTATAGGGAAATTTTTTAGATAAGATTAAATGGGTTGTCTGGGAGACACTTAAATATTTTTATTTTCATGCTACCCTGATTCCTCTGTTGCTGATGTTTAAACCATGAAATTGAGTCTATTTACCTACTTTTTTACACTTTTCTTGAAACTCACTCTCAGAGCAGAAATTATATGGTCCCAGCTCTTTTGTAACTTTGTTACTCCTGTATTCCTTCAAAATTGCCCAGAGTTCAGATATTTGAGTAAACTGTGCATGATTTAGCTCCTGAAGCTTTGAACGGAGCAGTACAACTTATATCAGACACCATGTAAATTTAGCACTAGCTCAACACACATGTGAAAAGACTTATTAAAAACATAGAATCTCATGTCTTCTTCTCACAGCAAAACAGAAAAAGAAATTAAAATCATCATTAAAATACTACAGAACTTCAAATATGTATAAGCTTTTTTAATTTATATTTTATTCATTAGTTGTAAACTCTCTGAAGTGACTGGCAGCTTTTGACGTACTGTCCCAGAAAACTTCGTGCCTTCCCATGGGGATCATCAGTCCCATTTATTTTTGGTTATGCCATGCCCACAGGTTTCACTGTGTCAATTTTCTGCAACTCTTACTCAAGTGACACCTCCTTAGGGAAAATGACCTTTTCAAATGTCTCTCCAAGGATTGCAAAGACATTACCCTTTCTCTGAAGTTTGTGTCAGTTTGGACATACAGTTTCACCCAAAGTATGCCACTGGTGACTGTCTAAGTCTCGTTACATATTCTCACTTCATTTTAATAAAATGGTCATTTCTCTTTGTGGCACCAAGTCGGAGTAAGTTTTTATTTTATCCTGTCTCTGCTTTTAGTGTTGGGTCTGACAGCTTATTAATGTTTTCTATTCTCTCTGGAACAAACAGTACCTCATGGCACACTCACTGTAGCACTCCACAAGTTAGTCACGCTTAGCATCATTAAGAGCATGACTCCACAGGTTTTTTATTAGTTTCGGGGGTTTTAGTTTGGGGTTTTGGGTTTTGTTGGTTTTTTTGTGGGTTTTTTTGGCACCATTTTCTTGCTTACCTATAGCATTAGGGATGACATCAATTAGGGGTTGCATTCTATACCTGTAATGAAACTGCTTAAAATAACATTAACTAAATTCCTGCAGAATTTACTATGTGATAGGTTTCTACTAGATGCAGAGCTTGTTTAGCAAAAAATTATTTAGTACATGTGGCTACATGTTCAGCTGAAGTATTTTCTGTGAAAGTCATCTCTTGGGAGTCACAATTATATTCTAACACAAGTATATTTATCCTTGCCAATTTAAGCAATATCATCTATGTGTGTTTTTCTTCGAGGTGCTGATTTTCCTTTATCTTTAGTAGGAATTTATCACTCTTTCACTTAGTTTTGGCTCATGTGGTAATCCCTGCCAATGTTCTTTATTTCACTGTTCACTTTGGGTTGTTATAAAATACTTTTGCCTTTCCTCTATGGTGTTTTTGGACCATTATGTGACTTTTATGTATCCTTTTGAATACATATACTCCTGTAACACCTTAGCAATTGCCAGGTTATTTCCTTTAACCAAAAGCCCTTCTAAGACTGAATAGTCTCCCTTGAAAAGCTCCTGGAAAATTCTGACCCCGTGCTGGTAACTTTGATGATTTCCTACAGTTCTATCTCAGATGTAGTTCTGGCAATTTCAGTCCTCATCCATCCCAAGACCTGAGCTTGTTCATGTGTTGGCAACTCCATAATCTAGTAACACACATTGTTCCACTGAATGTTTGCCCAGACAGTGTTATTGCAGCTATTACATCTTTCCCCTTTTTTTTCATCAGTTTGAATACTCAATTTTGTGCCTGAAAGACGAATAATTTTCAGGTTCTCAAACACTGGAATGGTTTGCCAGGTCACCTTCTGATAGCAATAAATAATGTCTGACTGATTTCATTTTAAAAGGGCATAAAGAGTTAGAAAGAGTGAATTGAAGCTTCTTATTTCCACTGCTTAAGGTCAATGCCTCCTTTTGAGCAGACTGAATCTCAGTTTTGGTTAGTGGTTAGTGTGGTTAGTGTGATACATGAGCCACTGCTGATCATTTTCAATCACACTACTGTAAGCAGACTTTGCCAGAGCCCTTCTTAGAACTTTCATGGAAAAAATTAGATTTCTGCTTTCTGGCATGATAGCCAAGTATTACTGTGCCTTTTAATAAACCCATCAGTTTTAGAACTTCTTTAAGCTTCTCCTTGATAGCCATTAGATTTTCTTTTCACAGTTTCACTTAGGCAGGAACATTTATCACCAATGTCCTGGTATGATTTAGTATTGAGAAGAACTTGGAAAACTTTATGTGGTATCAGGCATTTTAGTGATGACTTCAGCTTTATTATAAACTGCATACATACATAGTTGTGTTAAGATCTAGTTGTGTTAAGATATGCTATGTCTGATTATGAATATTCAGATTTGGGACACAATCTCAGTTTCTTTTCAAAATTCCAACAGCTCGGAGCTGTTGGTCATGGCTAATGTTTTATTTTGTTTTTCTAAAGCAAATATTACTTGGCCAGGCCCTAGTATTATCTATAGTGTAGATATAGAACTTGTATTATAAAAACCAGCTATGTACAGCCTAATGAAATATATAATTTAGTCCCTGGCCCCTTTATATGCTTTCTCTTTCCAGGATAAGCTGGAAAAAGTCTAATGTGAGACAGCAGGATTTCACAGATGATGCACTGGTCCAGGCCTCTACCTTCCTCAAGAGTCTCTTAGGTCATTCTCTCTGTCATGTCATTTAATATGTGCATAATGAATGTAATTATTATTTTAGAAATGTTCTGTAAATCCATTTTTGGTCAGGATGGCCAGTTTTAATGAGGGTGCACTGTGCTTTGGTTCTGCACTTGCATAATAAATCTGATATTCCTGGGAAGGTATATCTGGAGAATGAGCATAGCACACCAAGGCCTCCCATTGCTCATCTTTTAGGAGCAGGTTCTACATCAGCTCAGCGATGATAGGGACATATATTCAGATATACCCAAGAAGACAGCAGGGGAAGCAGGCAGAGAGCTCCATGAAAGCCACCTTCTCAAAAAAACCCTACTTTGCTTGGAGTTATTCTTGCGGGGATAATGGGGGAATCACTCTCTTTTCAATACAAACTTGATTTTTACTACTCTGAGACATTTTTGGAAGGAAATGTTGAGCCAAGCCTTAAACAACCAAAATACATGAACTCTAATATCAGTGTTGATTATTCTACTAAAGTTAAAAATGTTGATTTCCTTCTATGTTTATATTGAAAAATCCTCCCTCATTTTAAAATTATTAAAAGTATCAACTTGAAATTTAAAAGTTTTGTGCTTTTGCTCAGATATACATGTTCAAATGACTTGTGAGTCTCAGGGTTCTCCGACTGAGCGGGAACATTTAATGCGAAGCCAATTTAAGAACTCTTCCTTCCTGAGTTTATCCACCCCCAGATTTATTCAGCTACTGTAACTGTACTGTTCATAGTTATTCCAGATTTCTTTGGCTCCACTGCCGCTCATGATTCCTTTAGGTTATGGGATTTAGGGTATAAGTAAATGCAAATACAGTTTATTCAGGCCAATTTCAGAAGCTCCATGGTGGCTGGTAGGTGGTCTCTACCCTCAAAAATTAGAGGTGATTGAGGGGGCAGGGGACAGGATGGATATGGATGACACTATTTATCACAACTTTGATTTTTTTTCTGATGTTTTAGGTCTTCAGGTATCTCAGTTTCCCATTAAGGCTATTGCTCTTGCATATGGCAGGTGCATTATTTCTTCTGAGGACAAACAGGATCAACATTCTAACCCTGCTATATTTTATATCTGTGTTTCAGAGCCATCTCCACATACAAATGAACAGAGTATCCATCTGTTTTTTAGAGTAACACTGTAAGACAGTGTTTACTCAAGCAAGCAGATTTCCCTGATATACATTATTAATTAATATTATTCATTACATTAAGGTGATACATAGAAATTCCACCTGACAGTAGTATTCCTTTTTGTTACATTTCCACAGTTCACAGCAAATAGTTCACACAGATTTTTGCTCTGTTGCTAAAGAGATGTTAGAGATGTTACATATATATCATATACTTTTTAAATACAGGTAACTAAAGGCTGAAATTCATTAAAAGACTCTTTAAAAAATAGTGATTAAATTATTACTTAGAGAGCATTATTTGCCCCAGGTTCCAAAGGGTGTTGGTAAAATAGATAGTTCTTTATTGCTGATTTTTTAAACAATCTGCCCCCCCAGACCTCAAGGCTGTTCATCTCTGGTCAGTAGAAACACAGAGCAGAAAGCTGTGGTAACAGAAGGGGAAAAAAAATCTAGATATGATTTTCTTTCCTCCTGAACTGGCTCTTCATGTTCCAGAGACACTGGGGAAACATTTTTACTTTTGAAAAATAGGCGAAATGGAGTGTTTGAAATGTTCTTCCTAAAAACAAATTCAGTGAATCTAGGGTAGTTTTCGAAAGGGAATTTATTACTCACTGAAGAATAACATCCTTTTAAATATGTAGTAAGAAGCAGCAGAGATGTAGATAGCAGTGTATACACTAAATCTTGTCCCGTCCACTAAGTGTGTTGTGGATGCATCACCTTCTGCTAATACAGCACAAGAAAAGTGTTTAGTCTTGTGCAGTTTTTGTTTCCTCTTTGACAATCAGTGTTATGACAGATTTTTTTTTTTTTGGTAGCATGAATTGTTGTCACAGAAAAAGCAGAAGAAACTCCTTTAAATTATAAACTCCATCCGCCTTGGCCGGATTCCTTTAGCTGACCGATGATCCGTAACCCACACTATTGGCTGTTCTGAGTTGATACTGATACTTCTTTATCAGTACATTAACCTGTCCTGTTCCAAACACTGCTGATATTCTGCTTCACATGTGTATAACAAAGGCTTCCTTCTGGAATGAGAGGTGTCCCAACATAAATTGCTGAAATTAAGTTGCAGCATGTCCACTAACTCCCAACTGCTGTGAAGGAGGCAGACAGAACCCTCCTTTTCTCTCTAACACGATTTTCTTGGTTCCTGAAATCAGCTTTTATCTGATACTAACTGTGGTAGTAAAAACTCAAAGTCGGAAGTGGATCACAGCCAACTCTTCCACTTGTGCACAAGATAAGTATGCCATTAACTATGTCTCAAAGTTATTTATCTCATGCAAGCAAATGAGTTCAAAGCCTTCCATTTACTGTTATATGATTGTAGATATCTGCTGTCAGGTCTTCACTGGCTAAAGTCGGGCTCTTGACAGGGACAGAAGCAGAGTTTGTAGTCCAGTACAGCCCATGAATATAGGTTTTTTGCAAAATAATATGGCAGCTGATAAAAAAGTATGCCCTCTTTCTCTTCTTTTTTCTCGCTCCCTAGGTGTTTATAAAGCACAGTGTCAGCAGCAGCCCTCTCCTTTACAGGTATGTGTCCATTGCCAAGATGGACCAATGTACAGGATACTCACATTGGTTTGAGTTTATAGCATCTCATGGGAAAATTCCTTCATCTATGTTTTTCCCATCATCTGCCCCTTTTTTCTCTTAGAGAATATACAGGATGTAGTACAAATATCAGCTTGATGCTGTTACAAACCATAACATTCTCCAGAAAGAGCTTCAATTGCTATTCCCACCACTTGGTCTCCCAACTTAGAAAATTAGGTTTTGGGGATTTTTATCAATTCCTTTCTGCATCTTCTTCCCTTCTGCTTCTGATGAGATTTCCAGCTAGAATGCTCAGTGATGAGTAAATTGCTTCTGTGCTGTGCTGCAGTGACAAGAGTAAGGCTTCAGCAGTGAATGGTTAGTGTGCAGTGGAGGCAAAGAAGTGGAGGCAGAGGTGCTTTTTGCATTGGTGGCAGAGGTATGAGCTCACACATTTTAACATGAACTAAGGACAGGTTGTAGATGATGCACAACTACTCACACAACACTGTATCACAGCCCTACAGCCTAAGCCTCAAAACATGCAACCTGCTGAGTAGCCTTAAGATGTTCCACATGGCAAAAAAATCCCATACATATAACTGTCTGTGTACTAAGCTACCTGTTCTGCTGCTCCCCAGGCTGTTTCCATACATGTAGAGCTGTTCCTAGGCAGGTAATATTAGTCCCATTGAAGCTTGATGATCAAAGGAGCTTGCTACACCCCACTTAGGGTGAAGAAATACTTCTGATGGCCTTGCAGGTAACTCCATGCCCTAAATCCTTCCACACCTTGTTTTAACCCCAAATTAGCTTGGAATAGGCCTTTGGTGCTCTAGCTTGCATGCATTATAGAATCATAGAATGGCTTGGGTTGGGAGGCACCTAAAAGATCATCTAATTCCAACCCTCCTGCTGTGGGCAGAGACACATTCCAGCAGACCAGATTGCTTAAAGCACCATCCAACCTTACCTTGAACACTTCAGGGATCTGAAAACTGCTGTGGGCAACATGTTCCAGTGCCTGACCACTGTCATCGTAAAGAATTTCTTTCTAATAGCCAACCTAAATCTATGCTCTTTATGTTTAAAGCCATTCCCACCTTCTCCTATGGTGATAGACCCTTGTGAAAAGTCCCTTGTAGCCCCTTTAGGGCTACTGGAAGGCTGCAATAAGGTCTCCCTGGAGCCTTCACTTTTCCAGACTGAACAATCCCAATTCTCTCAGCGTTTCCTCACCAGAGACATGTTTCATGACCCTAATCATCTTTATGGTCTTCCTCTCGCCCTGCCCCAACAGGTCTGTGTCCTTCTTGTGCTGAGGACCCCAGAGTTGGATGCAGCACTCCAGGTGGGTTCTCCAAACCCCACACAAGCAAAGGAAAGGTTTCCACAGAAGGCACCAAAAGTCCATAGAGAAATATGTTCCTTGTAATTTCAGGTATTGAAAAGAAGACCCTTCCTTATTTGTTTGCTTGCATACAGAGACCCCATAGAACAGAATTTTAAATAGCTTATTTCCCCAAATTTAAACCCAAGATTAATGCTTTCCAAGAGGTTTCCAGAAATGACAGCTAACTTGGTCTCCAAATGTAACATTCTATGAAAAAACAGTTTTTAGGACACCCATTATTTCAAATTCTGGATCTTTTAATTTGGTTCAGATGGAGGCACTCAGAATTAATACATGCGTCTGAAGATGATGATGCAGATTGCACAAGAGCAGATGTGTCAAAGGGGCCTATGTAATACATTTCTCAACTGCCAGCAAGAGGATGTTAATGATGTGAATGCGAGCAACTACGTTGTTTTAACGCAGATGCTCAGGGACTTTTACCTGTAACATGGTAGGTACAACCATGATAATGTTAAGCAGGAAAAATGCTTGAAATAACCATTACAGTAACAATAATAGTATCACTCGAAGTATCTTTATTCCAAATGCTAGAAAAAAGATAAGGAAGGACTATCGTCACACACACAAAAAAGGTCTAGAATGTTTTATAACACAAATCAGCACAAGATAAAGCTGAGGTCAAATGTGTGAGGATGAAATAGCGTGTACAGGAAGCTTGCAAACTATTTCCTAGTCTCCAGACTTGAAAATGGCAAAGAACATGTGGCAATTACAGAACCATTTTTATTGCTTTGAAACAACACAGTTTAATTGCTTTGATATAAACATTGGAGCATATCTCAACTATGAGCAAAGCAGTGTACTCAATCATGTTACTTTTAATGGAAATAGTCTTGAAAATAGATTGCATAAAGAACATTTGTCATAACGGCTGGTCTAGCAAATCACGTAAGCACCACTAGATAAATAAGGTAATGTGTCCTGCCACTTGTAACTTAATTCTCCAGTGTATTTCATTAGAAGGATCTTAATTTTCATCTGAATGTCTCCGCCTTAACGAGAATGAGACTAGAATTTGGCTGGAGCCCAGATCAATTTCATGCAATAACAACAGCAACCATCTCAAACTTCTCCTTTCCAGTAATTGAACTACATTATATGTTAAAAAAAAAAAAAAAGGAGGAAACATACAAACAAGCAACCAACTTAATCTCTATCCTAAACTATACTTTGAAACCTTTGTTTCAGTAGTCTTGAAATCGCGATCGGTTAAGAAATACGGCTTTTGAGGCAGTGGCTGTTTCAGATACAAAATGTTGGAAGAGATTAGTGAAATAGCTTTTGTGTTTTTCATGCTGATTCCACTGGAGATGTGCTGAAAGCCATAAAGATATGCTTCTTTCTCCAACTCATTTATTTCACATATACAATAATTTGCGGTCAATAAATCTAGGATGGATTTGCATGGTAAGGCATTGGTGTGGCAAACAGAATGGATAATAACTTTATCCATAATGTGGTTGCGGTATTTTTATAATCAGTTTCGTAATGTGATATTACTGGAGAGTATCATCAACCAGTGTTCAATATTAAACAAAGTTTTCCAAAGCAACACATGCTATGTACTAATTCATGTCATCAGAGATCCATCTTCTGGTGTATGAGACTCATCTTGTGTGCACATGGCTTTCATGGAGATGATAGCACAGAGAAATTTACTTTTACAGTTCTATAGCTGGGCACTCCAGATGGATCATTTTACAATAGCAGGACATTTTACCGAGAATAAAAGAATTCCTTCACAAGCCAGAATTTTCTTGACTTTGCAAGATAAAACTTGTGGAAGGGTGGAAACTTCTGAGATCTTTAATGAGAAATAACAACTTCCAAATAACAATTGCAGTAGAGACTATTAACAAAATATTCGTTTACTTCTTTCGTGTGTTCATTCGTATGCTTTCTATCTTATAAAAAGTGGGATATTTAATTAAGAAAGCAATTTCCTTAGAAATATCTGTTATAGAAGAAAACATTGAAATCCAGTCATGTAAACAAACCAGGGTCTAATATTTGTTTGTAGTTATAATTTACAGTTAAAATCTTGGTGTAATCTACGTGTACTTAAACATGAAACTTTGAGACTCTAGAAATCTTGGTCCTGCATCCGGCTGAGTTAGTCATCAGGCTTAAGTTTAAGTACAACCTTCAATTTTCAGCGCTATCAGCTGTCAAGAAGGTAAGGTTTAGTTTACGCAGCATCTGACAATCTGCTTCCCTAGATACCTATTTTTCCCGGAGGTCCTTCCTTAAAGTTTGAAGTGCGCAAGAGAACAAAACTTGGCTCTCCCTGATTCTGGATTGTGCTGCCTGTCCTACTCTTTACAAAATTTCAACACACATGGGCGCAGAGCCAGCAAAGCATGTGCATAATTTGAAACCCATGAATAACTCCAGTTAAAGCTGCCAAAGATGGTAGGATGAACAGAGAAGCCACTGAATTTCAGAGCAAAAATACAGGATGAAACTGTATCCTCAAACATAAGACTGCAAACTTTAGAAGGGTACTCACTCAGCGCTTGTCAAGAAGGATGTTGCTTTTCAAGTTATTCACATAAATCACTACGGTATCTGAACTTCATTGAACAATTCATGAGAAATATATTTGCATTTGATTTTCCTTTTCTTAAGCTTCTGTTTGTTGCAACTTTTAACTCCTGTGGGAGACTGGACTGAATTGTATATGTAATGTTTTCTTCTTCAGCAAAATCATTAGACTTGTATCACCAAGCATTGGGTAGAAAGTGGAAATATTTTTAAAGGTCAAATCATAAAACTGTAAAGTCTGGAGGAATTTATCTCAAGGGAGTTATACCAAGTGTACCACTCCCTTGCATGAAAACTTAATTGATGTCACTTGGTTGAAATTATTATCTCTTGAGACAAAATTTGATATGACGTTATGTAAGATATGAGAGTAAAAGACATTTTTTGGATCAAATTTTAAGCCCAGCTTGTAGTATCACAATTGGTCACTGTAAAAATGATTATTATATCACAACCAGAGGATTATGATGTCAGGTGGGGAATAAGTGCAGAAGCAGATAAATTCTTAGGAAACAACAGTGATTCTGTTTTAAAACACTGTCTTCAGAAAGAATGACCAGAAGAAAAGAAGTACAGGGAAATAAACTGCACAGAAGAGCACTTGTTTCCAAACAAGATATTTCATAAGTTTTCCATAAGGTGACAGCTGCTTTTTCAAGCACCACATTCTATTCTCCGTTACATCAGCATGAATCCAGAGGAATTGCATTTGAATTGTTTTTTGCTAAGGACTGACATCAGGGTAACAACAGTAAAAATTGGCTTTAATACATTTTCTCAGAAATAGAACCCATTTATTCCCTTCGAAATAGAGAAGGGGGAATTACCACACATCATATGATGTCATGTATCATTCAACACTTCAGAAGAAAAATGGGAAGCAAGATTCATTTGAAGTATGGGGTGCTGGTTTTTTTCCTCTTCTTCCAATTTTCACAATTTGTTGTGAAAGCCCCTGTTGCTGAAGCACAAAATAGACCTTTTGGGCACAAGGCAGCTCTCCTAACAGTTGGGTCTGCCACCACAATAAAACCTTCAAGGACACTAACTCTAGGCTTAGGCACACTGCTCCCCGTTGTTAGCAACATCACTCAAGTAGTTTCAAGGCCCTTTATCAGCAGGTAAAAGGGTCTGTTTAGAACAAAATTGTCATTGGCAAACTTAAGTCTGACATGGGACACAGCTGCAAATGGGTAAAGACTGAGTTTGCATGCATCAGCTTTTTCAATTTCATGTAAAGTTGCCTTCCTGGAGTCACAGTGTTTTCCTTAACTTTGTTGGTGGAAGGGGCAGAGGAGGAGAGAGAGGTTTCAGTCACTAAAAGCAGATGACAAGTAGCTTCAGAACCTAGGAACTCACACACCAACCTGCTCCCCTCATTTGTATTCAACAGATGCCTTGATTTTCCCCCCTCACTGCCTAGTCTGTGCTGATCAGTATAAACAATGGAATTTTTGTCTTTATGAACATATTTTTGATCTGTTTCATTTGAAGGTAGAGACAAACATTAAAAAAAAAAGAAAAAATATAGAAGGAAAGCAACCTTCATAGACACATTTATAATTTTTAAAATTGATAGGTGAAGCTTTAAGAAATAATTAAGATATTTAAGAATTTGGCTGAGAGATTCATGAAACTAGTACATGATGCTGTAAGATTTAAACAGAAAGAAAAAGAAACAGCAAAAAAGGAAACCTGAGGGATTAATCTGTGAGATATTGCAAAATGCCAGGGGAAATGAAAATAGCTAATTATGCTAATTTTACTATCAATATGGAACATGTATTGTCTTTATATAGATACCTAGTGTGCCTATACAAGTCCAGCCTTTTTCCATCACTGTTTTGGTATGTCCTTTAACTAAATTACTTTGCATGCACAGAAAAGCTGGCTTATCACTATATAATTTTTTTCCTTCCTAGTCTGATCACAAGTCACTAAGGTGTTGCTAAGTAGCTAATTCTGGTCCAGAATCAAGAATTTCCATTGTTGTGGGAAGTATTTACTGGCAGTACCAGCATCTTTGTCTCTCCTCCTCCTCAGTTACAGGGAACAGGGCAGTCTCTGAGAGAGCAAAAAGAGGTTATACAGTGTCAGCAGGTCTCCATTATCATATGATCTCCAACAAGGTGTCAGGCTAACTTGGTGCAGCTCTCCTCCCTACATCTGGCCATATGGTGCCTTTCCTTTGCCACTTTTACCACCTCTATCACTGCTGTTAGTCCTCGGTCACTGGGTGAGATGCTCCAGGGAGTGCTGAGCAGCTTCATATCCTGCCTGGAGAGAAAAGAGGGAAGGGGTACTGCAACTGTTCAGACGTGGGTTTGACTGCACTTTCCCCAAGACCAAGTTCTGGTGTGAAAAACCTCATAGAGAGTCAGGGATGTTTGTTTTATTACCTGATGTTCTTTGTAGCAACCCTCTCTGTATGTCAAATGTCAAATGTCAAAGCAGCAAAGTATTTGAAGCATTCCTACAACTCCTGAGTAACAGAAACCAAGCTGGGCTTTCAGTTATTCTCCTAGAAAATTGCTCTAATGGTATATGTGTGTGCATGTGTCCAACCCACATTTGGATTTCCACAAATAAGATTTATGTGACCGACTGGTTCAGCTCCATCCTAACTTTGTTTTGGATTTCAACACTTCATGAGAGAGAAGGAATTCTTCTTTCCAATGTCTACATTTACCTGCCTAAAATATAATGAAGTCTGATGTCAGAAAAGCAAATAGAAAAATAATGTAATGTAAAGATTTTCTGAAATAGTTACAAAGGCTCTCTAGAGGAGGGATAAAGTTCCCCTCCCCTACTGAAATCCTTATTCACTGGGGCTTCAGAGAGGGAAAGAGAGAGTTAGTTAATGCTTTCTTAGAGCTTGTTTTTCTTTGAATTCCCCCCTCTCCTCTTCTAGCTCACACTTGTATGTATTGCTGACTCTAAAAGCATTCCCGGAGGTCAAATTATTGAAAGCTCAACAAGTTTTCCTAAGCTATTATAGTTTACTTACCATTCCCAGTTTCCACAGGTTATCCGAGCAGCGATTAAATACCTATCAGTTTTGGCATCAGAAGCCATAAACTGACTCTTTAGCCCCTACATTTGTGTGATATTGTTTGATCTTCCAAAGACAATTTGCACCCACACACTCTGTTCAACAGAATCCAACTTGCAATTCATCTACCAAAAAAACCATCCTCATTAAAAAGTTTTCCAGTCTAGAATGTCAAATAGGGCATGTGTACAAAGATGACAGTCAGTGGTTACATTTTTGTTGGTTTTATATCTTTGTCATATACTAATGAACCACTCAGCAAAAGAATAAGAAAAAAAAGACAGAAAAAAGGTCTGGAAAAAAATTATGACCATAGCTCATGTTGCACACAAGTGTTTGTGGTTTGCTGCAATTCACCTGGACTATTTAAAAGCCTGTGATGAATGGGTGGCACAAAAGATAGTGTTGTGTCTGTCAAGCCTTTGACAGTCGACAGTAAAGGTTACTAAGCAAAATTACATAGGGCCAAAAGGTTGGCCATGATGGATCCCAGATACAATAGAACTGGGGATTTTCTGTATACGAAGTGATAAGGAGGGACTTTTAGGGTTGACAGGAATGACTTGCATACTATGACAAATGAAGAGGTAAGGATGTGGCTGTTGGCATAGTACGGGAGAAATGCAGGATCAATTTCTCGTCATGTTAATGTCTTAGTGTGTGGCCTTGAGGAAATCCCTTAGGTTCAGACCTTGAAAGGTACATACGGGTCTAAAGATGTAAATCAGAACGTAAGATGACTTTCAAAGACAAACAGAAAATCCTGACTTGATCTTTGTCTCATTTTTTTGATCATAGTGGTTTGCTGGGTTTTTTGCAGGAAAATTTTTTATGTATCGTCAGTTGTTCCATTTTGGAAAAATGGGTGATAAAAGCCAAAATTGGATTTGAAGGCCGAAGTAGCTGAATGAGTAATGCATTTGTGTGTAATATACCTTGCAAGTTGTCTCTACAGCCAGCAGTGGAGAAAAGGACAGAACTGGTTTATTATCTGTCTTTTCGGAGATCCTCCAACCATTAAATCTGTTGGGATAAAGGAGCAAGTGATTCTACAGCTGGTCATTTGGGGGGAGACCTTCCGGCTTGATTAGACCTCCTCCAACAAAGTTCAATACATCAGGCCCAGAATAGGATTTAACGAGCAAAACTTTTCATAGTTTCTGTTGCTTTGGTTTTCCCTTTGTAATGATTTTTCTTAAATTGGCTTTTTTCTGAAGAATTAGAACATCAAATATTTCTTTGCATTTCCCCCATCTCCTGTAAAAAACACATATGTCCGTATTTCCTCAGTGAAGGCCCAACAGCCAATAAACATAGGCAATTAGAGGGACAGAAGTCTCTGTACTTGGAAGCTAAAAGACTTGGAAGTTTTGTTCAATTTGCATGAGTACCCTGGAGTTGATCCATTGAATACAGAAGCTACTGACCCATACCAGGAGTAGGGGAAAATAAACTTTTTGTAACTCTTATTAAAGTCACATGCCTGGCACTGAGCTGTTAAGGTGAGTTTCTTACCATGGCTCTTGGTATCACAGGTGCTGTACATCTGTGTCTGAGATGAACATCAGGCAGCAGAGGCCAAGGGAATAGAAAAGGTTTGTTTAGGTTTGAAGAGCGATCTGAAAACGTTGCTGTTCAGACAGGCATGTAACCTGTCTACAGAACAGGATGCAAAGAAAATTTTTGAAGAATTTGATGAGGTGTTTAATAGACCTGAAAGCATTGTGAATAAAACACATCATACTGATACAGATCCCCTTACGCTGCCAAAAGTACTAGCATCACACAGAGTACAGTCTCATTAGTCCTGAGAAATGAAGGAAAAGTTGATTGTGACAAGATGGTAAGATGCAGTGTTATTGAGAGAATGCAGATACTGACTGGTGTGGTTAGCAACACAATCACATACAATAATAAGAAACGTTATGGATTTATGCAGATTGAGGAGATTTGAATAAGGCTACCAAATGCAACATAGCCCAAGGGAGCGCTGGGAAAAGATATGTCTAGACTTCCAAGAGCAAGAATATTTCCAGATCTAAATGCACGCCTGTGATTTTGGCAACTCCAGTTTGATAAAATTTTAAACTCTACACCTGCACATCTCTTTTTGCTGATGCATTCTTGAGTAACTTTGCTCTGTGATTGCTTCAGAACTCAAAAAGTGCTACTCAACAGAATTTTAAATCCCCTAAAAACAGGTGAAAACAGATACTTACAACCTCTCCGGCTAATGTGATAATCATCAACACTGTAAAAATAATAGCTGATATCCAGTTCAGCAGGTCTGGCTATCAGAAGCATTTTTCTTCACTGTATGACCCTTTTATGAGTTTTCTTCTTTTTGTTTTTTTTTTTCCTTCCATGAGAAAAAGAAAACTACTGCATCTGCAATAAAGTCTATGTCAAATAGATTTCAGGTTTAGACTCCTGTCTTACATAGGCAAAGGACTTGAATTTCAGAGGTAGAGCTTCATGATATTGCCTTCAGGACTGAGGACAACATTTGAAGTTCCTCTGCATTGTTGCTTTTCCCCAACGCCACTTGACGATTCTTTTTACTCCATTAGCTGGTCCATGCACTGCTACTGTGTGAAAAACATCCCCTTTCATATGCCCAAAAGGATTATTTTTAAACATTCTTGTTCACCATATTTTCTAGTATGTTCCCACAATAGGTTTGTAGCATCTCAGATGAGAGAGTGGCAGCCTGTGACAGAAGAGTAAATGTGGTAGATGATGTCTGGATATTCTTACGTGAGATTTTGCTTCTGAAGTCACTAGGCTGTGACACTGCATTCTGGGTCTCACACATCACATGAAAAATGCACCTAAAGTTGTTTTCTAGACTAAGCCTCCTTTTGGACCAATAATGATTCAGTTATTTGAAAGCATTTTTGAAGAATTGTTATATACACAACTGGAGAATTTCAAAGGGACCCTTTGGAGAATTGTAAATATTCTGCTTATCAAGCAATTCACCTGCTATAGACAAAAATAGCAGAGAGTGTATCTGACTTAAGATTTCACATTTCCTGCATGACTGTGCTCTCTAAGGAGGTTTTTAGCAATCAGATACAGGCTGAGAAGTTTTGGGTTTTTTCTCTGATATTAGCCAGAAATTGCACACTCAACCCAAGAAATCTTTCTCTCAAAGATTACTGGATTAGTACCAAGTGTCAAAACCGGATTCTGGTAATTCCTGCGTAGTTCTGAGAAGGACCTGATCACATCCATATAAACAAGTAATGACTCATCCTAAACACAGGAAACAATCCTGAAAACAGAAGTACATTTCTAAAGCACACTAACAACTTTCTTAGAGCAGTTAAGCTTTCAAAAGCTGCTAAGCAGAAAAATCACAGCAAGCAGCAAGGCTTGAAGAAATCATGAATCAAGTAATACTGTTTCTAAGTAATGAGAAGCACCAAATGATGCCAGCTTCTAAGTGATTGTTAGAGTAATTCTGCATGGATGGTCAACAGTGAAAGCCCAGAACCATCCAAGTATAGCTTTTTGTGGGCTCTGTCAATGCAAAGTTGCTGCACATATTGGAAGGTGGCATAAAAAAACTCCAAATTGTATTGCAACACAGCATGAGAGCAGAAATGTTAAACAGAGCCCGCAAGGGCCTATCTGGGGTTTGAAACATAAAACACTATATAGAATGTCTTATAAATACCATTACAGAAAATAAAAATAAAATCTGCAGCAAACACAGGAAAAGATGCAGAAGAACTGTTATTCCTTTTGAACTTGCTTCCCAATAATGGAATAATTCATTAAGCTAATAACTGTGGTCTTTATTTCTTCAGGGGATAAGGGTATTATCTGAAGAACTGAGAAAGTTCGGATTTTACTTTTTTGCCTCTCTCTAAATTCAGCGGCTAGATCTCTTTCAAAAGACCAAAGAAAAAGGTGAATAGATTGTCATTTGAAAGTGAGTTGTTGCTCACCCTAAGCTCCCAGTCGACGTTTCTGGCACTGGCTGTAAGAGCGTTGGCCAAATCACTCCTCCCAAGCAGAGCCCAGTTTCGCCTTGGCAGAAGCACCATATGGCAATGGGTGCCTTTGAGATCTAAAGCCTCTTCAAGCACCACTGAAGTGCTGCCATTGCCCCTCTCCTTATAAGGGGGTGTAGCATATGCTCTCCTGACTAGCTGATTAGCACTACTTAGGGATAAATAGCAGAAGGATCAGGTTTTGCCCTCCTCTATGTCTTTGGACTGCCGTAGCCTCCAGAGGAAGGCAAAAAATTGAGTGGTCTCTCACATGAAGGATGCAAAAAGTCTCTCTCATTTCTCCTTAAATAACGCTCTATTATATCCCTCAGGTGCAATCTTGGATAAGTTAGTATTCATTGTATCTAATCCATATGTTTTCTGGGGAAAATATATATTGACTGGGGATGTGGTTTGTTTATTTGATTGATGTAAAATAGTCTGGAGTGTTACACATTCATTCTACATGAGAAAGATAGATTTTTAGCTTTGTACTATCTTCTTATAAGAAAAAAAAAAGAAGTAGCTGTGCCTTCTTTATGCAACCAGAAGCAAATTGAGTGTAACAACATCATTGTAAAATGATGTGCTTTATAAAGTCCTGAATATGGTGCATCTTTTGTGTTTTGTTTCTAATTGTTTGCTCAATACAAAAGGATAATTCATTAGGCCAATTCTCCAAATAATCTCAAAGTGACATGAATTCCTTTGCAGAGTGAATGCCTGTAGCAAATAATCCATGGAAAACAGACAAGCGTCTCTTGTCATTTTGGAGCTCTAATCCACTGCCTGGAGCATGAAAATGCTCAGGATAACAAGTGTGGGAATTACCAAAATCAACATTATTTTTTTATTTTCTTTTCTTAACAATGCTGCTGATCAATAGAATTGCTGAATCTGGCAGATACAATGCCATGGGATTAATGAATTAAGCTCAGGAAGCAGAAGAATTTGTTAAAAAGGAGAGGGGAAAAAGCCCCTTCTTTTCCACTGGTGTGTGAATATTAAGCAATGAAAGCAGCAATGACAGAATTTTAGCCCTTGTTTTACCATAGCACCAAGCCTTGTTCTGCACAAGTCTTTGCATTTTAATTAGAGCCATACTGACACCCGCTTTTTCAACTATGAACTTCACTTTTAAATTTAAAACTATTTCCTAACTGTTGGTTTAGTAGCTAGGTCTGAACACAGAAGAGAGATGCTGTGTTTGTGCAATTCAGCGTGTAGTGTGGCCACCATCAGTGGGACTAGATAACTGGTTTTTAAACCAGTCAATAGTGGAAAAAGGAAGGAAGAGGCTCACTGAAATGCCATAGACTCTGTCACCTTAAAGCACTCACATACTCGGGAAAACCATGGAATGAAATACAGAGGGGTCATCACACTTCTTTGATGATGCCAGTGTTTTACAAAGGTAGATTGCCGGTGTTTCTGTCAATACTGCACTAGGAATGTGACGCAGGGTACATATCTGTGTAAGACATTAAATTCCAAAACACACATTAGGCTGATATTCAGCTCAGCATGGAAATTTTAATAAACTATCACACACTGATGTGTTTGTTCAGATATGTGGGAGGGGAGAGCTTAAGTTTGCTTATGTGCTTGTGTTTACGCCTCCTTAAAGACCTCTGGGGATTTCGTGTGTCCTTTTGTCTAAACAAACAAACAAAAAAAATCTTTATCTAGTTTCACTGCACAAAAATACATTACAATAATCACACAGTCCTAGAAATTGGAAAGTTTGGAACATTTTCAGCTTATAAGAACACTTCAGAGAATACTCCTGTGTAATTTATGAGCCCCTGTAGACCTGTCCATGTCTTGAACTGATTGTTGAAGTGGGCTTTACTAGGAATTTCTTTTCCTGAATTGGAGTAGTGCAGGAGGTGGGGAAGGAGGGAGGGTTAGAGCAACCTTCCCTAACAAGGCTTTAAAAGCTTCAGTGGTAAAGTTATGCTGATGGGAGACTTTGTTACTTGTTTTTAACTGGGAACAACGCGAAGAGGATTACGCTATGGGCAGGAGCTGTTATTTATGTGGGTAGCAACGTCGTGGGCTGTGTTGTGCTGTTGTTGTTTTTAAAGTGGGACGTGCATCTTTTGATTAGAACTGTAAAATGATTTTTTTTTAAAAAACCGAACCGCCAACCAAACAAAACCCAACAAACCCAAACCAAGCAAAACCAAACCCAACAACCTGGACAATGACATGAAACAGCTGGTGAAATGTCTAGCTCCGTGCCTTCCCCAAGCGCGGCGGCGGCGGAGGTTTCTGTTCTCTCATCTCTGCCGCGATGCGTTTCTTTTTTTTTTTTTTTTTTTCTTTTTTTCTTTCCCCCTTTTTTTTTTTTCCTTTTCTTTTTTTTTTTTTTTTTTAGCTCCTTGCATGTGCTGTGACAGCCGGGGGAGGGGGGGTCGCGCCTCCCGGCGCTGCCATTGTCAGGCGCTCCGGGAGCGCGGGCAGCGCCGCTGTCCCCCGCGCCTCGCGGGGAGCGCGGGGCCGCCCCCGCCCCGGACCGGAGCCGGAGCCGGAGCCGGACCCGCCTCGCTGGGCGCGGGGAGCGGAGCGGGGCCCGCCCCGGCCCGGCCCGGCCCGGCCCCGGCCCCTGCCCCCGGCCCGCGCCGCCGCCGCCGCCCGCACCATGCCGCCCCCCCGCCGCACGCCGCCCGCGCCCGGGGGCTGCCTCCCTTTCCGGCCCGCGGCGTGTGCGTGAGAGGGGCTCCAAGTTGCCCCGGCGGCGGCGGCGGCGGCGAGCGGGGGCCGGGGCGGCAGCGGCGGCAGCGGCGGCGTCGGGGCGCGGCGGGCGCGGAGCGCAGCCCACCCCCATCACCTGTTACCTCCGCTCCCCAGGTTGCCTGAAGTTCCCCGGCGGCGCCCGGCAGGACGGGGAGCGCCACGGCTGCGGCTGGCGGGGACCCTACAGTGGCTGCTGCAGCATGGGCTGGCTCAGGGGGATTGCCTTGCTTTCCTTGGGAGTATTACTAGCAGGAAGAGTCAACTGCCAGCATGTGAAGAATAATGTGCCAAGGCTCAAATTATCGTATAAAGGTAAGTCTGTTGTTCTCTCTTATTCTCGGTTTTCCTCCGAACCTCTCTCCTCCTTGCCCCGTCGCTCCCTCCCTCCTCACCTTCCTCACTGCTTTCCCTTATCTTCCAAAGGGAGAATTGACATTAGGAGAAATTTCTGAAAACATTTACTTAAAAAGCCCCTCCGTGCTGCGGTCGGTACCAGGCAGTTTAAACGTAGACAAAGAAGAGTTAGTTGCGGTTGCAGACGAGCACTCCGGATCGTGCTGATCCCTGTTAGAGCATTTTTCAGTCTTGTGCTATTTCACCGGACTTTACTCTTCAAAACGATGAGTCGTGTTTAGCCACCCAGCTCATCTCCCCCGTGCTGGGCATGCAGTGCAGCCACGATCCCAGATCTGCTTTAAACATCATGAAATAGATGAAGATTTATATTTTTTTTTTTATTTTGTATTTTAGGCATGAAGTGGTTAATTCTCAAGTCATGAATATTCAGTTTGTACAAATCTGACAATCAGATGCCTAACATAAGCAGTAGATGGTGGGTTTGCCAAGAAACTATAAACTGAAAGGAACAGATCAGTCCAGAAAAGGAGGAGAGGACTGCTAGGCACCAGAAAATGCTGCCTATGGATGTTTAATGCAGTGCGATTTATTTGAACCAGGGTTGTTTTCGGTGTAGTCTGATGTGTGTCATTAGAGATCACAGGGAAGGTGTAACTGAAGAAAGAGAGCTGTGAGATTACGTTTACGTTTGAAATTGTGTAATGCCACTCACACTGCAGTTGTCAGTAATTAACTTTTGTATAATAGTGCCAGTATTAAAGGAGAACAGTGAAGTAGACAGGCTCTTCTCTTTATCAGCATAGTTCCACTCTAAGTACATTTTCAGAAGAATTCCTCAAATCTGGAGAATGTACAACTGGGAAAGAAGTTTAAAATGTAGGAGCTGTAGAGTATTTTTTTCTAAAACGGGGAGCTATACACCTAGGTACATACACATCTCTCTGAAGAGCTGCCTCCTCATAATTCTCAGATTATTGAAGGCTGAGAGAAGGAGCAGCAGCTACGATTCTGAGAGAGGAAAAAGAACACACTGCTTCTGCAGGGGGAAAAAGAGAACATGTGTGTGCATGCCTGGTCATAGATGTCAATCTCAGTTTACAGCATGGTGTCAATACATCTCTTGCCAGTAGAAATACGTTTTCCTTTTTTTTTTTCATCTTTCTCATGCTGCAAATGTGAGGGGGGAAAGTCCTCTCTGATACAGGGCAGGCGTCATTTTCACACTCCAGATGAAAAAAAGAATTAAGCACCTGCAAAACTTGGATGCACTGTGTGAAATAAATGCATTTGTTGGGTTTTCTTAAAGAACACATATGTGCGTATTTGTGTGTATTTAAACTTAAAAATATATGAATGAAAAGAACAGTTTAAGGGGTTCAGAGTCTGTTAATGAGAAAAAACATTTGTATTTAACACAAAATTGATTATTTTGAATAATAGAGTCTAAAGAAAGCTTTTACTGTAACTACATGTCATGTCAAAAAACTCATTAAAAACCTCTTAATTGCCTCCAAACTTCTACAATCATACTGAAACTCAGATTAGTATATAGAAGCATAAATGCTACAAAAATATCCTGTAAGGGGGTTTAATGACTAATTAGTTACTGTTTATTTTTTTCACCCTTTTAAAGTTTATCCATGGCTCAAGTCTGCTACCCCTGCTCATATTGGCTAAATGCACAGAAACTAATTTCAAAGAGTGGCCAAATGCGACTGATGATGGTTTTCTTTTTTACTTTTCTCTTTTTTCTCTTTTCCCCCCACCCTGCTGGTGCTGTATCCATAGATCCTTTAAAAAATATTTTGCTACTCTGCTGATTGGTTGTTTTCCAGTTCTGCTCTTGCTGGGATAAAGAGTCTCATTTTCATTTTTTGAAATACCAGATATCAAATTTTGCTATATGGCCAGTTCTATATGAGCAAAACAGGAAACTGAGCGGAACATCAAAACTGTTTTATACTTGGTGGATCACTGTGCAACAAAAAAGAGTTCAAGTGGTGAGCAACCCTGTTTCCTATCTAGTGAAGATAGTAAGTGCGTAGTTAATCCAAAGGAAGTTAAAGTCTGAATACTTACAGGAATTCACACTCTAGCCTTTGATTCACATATTTGACTTCAAACATGCATGACTCTAAAAATCAGATCAGACTACTCACATACTTAATATTAAATACCAGTGTAAATGCTTGGCCAGGTCAATAGGAGCATGTTGCCTGTGCTGCTGCACTGATCCCCAGGTATGGAGATACCATTATTAGTCAGGGAAGCCTAAGCCTTGTCAGCTGGTGCCTTTCCAGAAAAATTTTGCTTCCAGCACAGTACTCAGTGCACAGATCAATGTTAACACCTTGCGTAGGAACATCCTTAAACGCTGTGGGTATTGAAAATATGTCTTTTAGGCACTGACAGAATACCTCACATGCTAATACTTATCTCTCTGGGTATACTTCACCGCCATGTGACTACGTGATACCAAAGTGATTCATCTCTATTTAAACTGCTTGCAAGTAGAAAAAGAAGTTACCCAGTTACTTACCCATTCCTCATCTCCATGAAGAGATGTGGTTGAGTAAAATAAACTTATGATGTTGAAAAAGAAGACCCAAACTTGCAGAGTGAAAAGAATGACCAAGTGACTTCACTTTTTCTGTGACAGTCATTGTGCTTTCTTTTAAGATGCGTGCTTGTTGTTTCTCTAAACAAATACCTTGGAGCTAATTGTCGGTGCTTTATTTCAAAAGAAAATCAAGGATGTATTTTACCTTCTTGTTTGTCTCAAGTAATTAGATGTCAAACATGGTTAAAAAGCTCAGGCATTTGCTTTAAAAGTTAGCAAAATGAGTCACAAAGGGTTAAATCCCTGCCAACCTTGATTTCCTATGGTTACTTGCTTTCAAAGGCCCAGTATTAGCTCTGCCATTTCCCCGGTTGCTGGACAGAAGTTTGGTGAACTCCTATTCTTACTTCCTCTTAACTTCTTGTCGCTCAGTCTTGCAGAAGATTAGAAGCATCCTATAGGCATATTACGGATAGGAAGTGGCAGAGAAAGTGTATAAATGCATACATTAAGGCCACATCTGTGATCTGAAAAGGTTCTGTCTGTTTATTGTGAAACAGGGTTCTGGTTATTTGGTTTATATCACCTGGATTCTGCTGGCATATTAAAAAATGAAATTTGAGGAGAGCAGTAGGGAAACCCTTGTCCAGTTGAAATCTGTGGTGAAGCTCCTGTTCAGTAGCTTCTGGGTTTTGCTTTGTACTTTTTAAAGTTTGAGAGCATTTTCATCTTTGTACTTGGATTGGAAAGGTTTCACTCAGATGATACTCATCTCCTTGTTCAGTCAAAAGGAATTAATATGATTAAAAGCCTGATCCAAAGTTCACTGAAGTCACTAAGTGCTGGATCATAGCCTAAATGTGGTAAAACCAGCCGTAAAACTGAAAGCTCAGTTGCGCTCTTCAACTGCTGAGCTCCTCTTTTTGTGTTCTTCAAAGACTTTGTGTCCTTATTGTAGAGTAACAAGAAATGTCATTGTCACTATATCAAAAGTAAAAGAATCTTCCCTTGAAGAATATGGGGGGTTTTTTTGGTTTGTTTGTTTGGGGGGTTTTTTTGGGTTTTTTTTTGGTGTTGTATTTTTCCTAATCTCATCAACTTCAATTCTGATGTCGGTTGTAAGTCGCTATATGGTGTCACCAGGTCACAGATTCTGTTCAGGAAACTCCTATTGAGCACAGAGTTCTCAGAAAGATGGTGATCAAGTTGAGTGTGCAAAGTTTAAAACAATAAATATAGCCTTAAATCCAGATGGGTTTCTTGTGTCGTTTATTGTTTCGTATTTTCTTTTGCTGTCCTCTGTATGGGGAGGTAACAGCACAAGCAGAGATGGAACCAGCTACGGCACCCTTTAAATATAAACAAATAACCCCAAAGAAAGAGTTTCCATTAACAGTTCCTTGATTTGCAGATTTTTTTCATAAAGCAGCCCTGATTTTTGCCTCCACATGAGTAAATCTTGTCAACCCAACTTTCTCAAATCCATCTGTCACATCGTATTTGTCTATTGAAAATTACTAAATGCTGTAAGTATGTTTTGCAAGAGTACATGTGTGGTTCTCCTTTGTTATTGTTGCTCAATTGGATACATATTACTTGAGAAAAAGTAAGTGGAAAAGCATTGCACACAGATTTAGCTCTATTACTCCCTGGCTTCAATTCAAGCCATATTAAAAGTAAGTGTCTTGTTTAAAGTTGCAGTGATAGTGACAACTACTCCATCCTTGATGTGCAGTTGATTTACAATTTTATAGCATGGATTTTTATCCAGATGAAATCCTGGCCCTAGTGAAAGCAATGGCAGAACTTCTGTCCGTTTCAATCTGTCCCATGTGGAGTGACGAGGGAGGAATGGCACCGCGCTGAATTACCTGTATGTACGCTAGTGTAAATATGATACCTGCCTTGTAGTTTGTTGACCCAGTCTGGTTGTAGTTGATGACCTGCCGGTGGGTTTGATTGTGGTTTTTCCTTTCCATCAAACTTTATAACTCACAATTCAATACCTCTGCAAATATTGGGAAAGCAGGACAAAGTGGGAGAAGGAAATGGGGAGAGAAATATTGGCAAGAGAGCATGTTTCTCTTGAGCTGGGACCAGTATTGGAGTTTGTCTCAGATTTCAAGGTATCTGCTTAAAAACCTTTGCTTAAACTATCTTGTAAGAGTAGTGTCTGATGGAAAAGCCTCTCTGACATGCCTGAAAGGGAAAGAACAGCCCTGACTTAGGAAGAAGCCTGTGAAGAAAGGTAAATCAGGGACATTTGTGTCTTTAACTTCCACCATTTGTGACAAAATTTCTGCACGGCTCCAGCACTGTCGGAGCTCTCAGTTCAGTCAGTGCAGGAGGCTGGGGGACAGTGAAGATACCAGATACAGCCACAGCCTACTTGAGCTTTTTTTTTTTTTTCCTCCAAAATAGTGAGTCTTTCAGGGAAGATCTGTGTGTTGGTCTTTCTATCATTGGTTGATTGGGGTCTTTTCCAGACCAAGGAGCTCTCAGGGAGGTGGTAGGACTACCCTGACAGTCCACAGGCTGATAGGAGGGAGAAGCTGATGAAGGAACTGCCTAAGCTCAGATCTTGCCTATATAGGGAAATTTTCAGCTAGCTAATTAGGGCTTGAGACAAGCAGTGTAATTGGAACAAGGAGGGTGAAAACCTAGCCCAACATTCTCATTTTGCATTTCCAACTTTCCCATTTAATTCCAGTGGAAAAAGTGGTTGCTGAATTACAGAGCCTCCCTTTTCTGAGAAGCTGTAGTTCTCTATAATTATTTTTACTGTACGGTTTGCAAATGACTGAATTATTCATGGAAGGTGCTCTATTGACAGCCATAGAAACTCTACTCTTTTGTTGCAGACAAGGTGTGCAGTACTTACTTGTATTGTTTGTAACAGCATCTTTAAAACTCTGACCTAGAGGGGAATTTAGATATCCATAGTTTCACTGAGCTCAGTGTGTCTTCTGGTATGTGAAGTCTGCCTTAAAATTTACTTTTGTGCTTGAAGCTTTTGATCAGGACTGAAGTATCTATCTATTTGCTTAGGGTTTTTTCAGGTGTGTACTTATTCTGTAAGATTTAGCAAAACAGTATTTAAAATAAGAAACCCAGTCATGGCAGGTTGTTACAGTGTGAATGGGTTATTTTTTATAATCTCTCCTGAATGCAACTCTGTATGCACAGAAAGGATTTCCGTGGAGTTCCCACCTGAAAAGAAACCATTCAATGATTTGTGTTCTTAACTCTTTCTTTTTTTCTTGGAAGTGTTTTTCAGTTTTAATTTAATACATTGCTGCACTGTGATCCTGTTAATATGGTTTTGATTTGCTTAATCACTGATTCTGCATATGGCCTTTAATGCCCACAGCTGCTGTTAGAGAGACATCTTCTTTACTTACTTCCTCTGGCCCACAGACTTTTCCCTCAAGTGCATACCTGGAGCACTGCAGTGGAAGCACCTGAAATACAAAGTTGTTCCAGTATTTTCAACATTTTCTACGTTGGCTGGAGCCTGAGTTGACCCCAGTTCAATCTGAAGCAGAATCACATCTTCACCTGAGGCAGTGCCTAAGTGACTGAGAAGAAAACAAATCCTTCTAAGTGGTGTCAATGGTTGTGACGTTTTCCAGTTGTTTGAAAGCTTAAAAGGGTAAAATAGTTTTCAGGCTCCCACACACTTATTTTTAAGCAAATGTGTGGGGTGGACCCTGGGAGTTCTATGTCAAAATTTTAAATGGAGGTTCTGTAGCCTCTTTTGGTGCTCCCGTTAATTAAGGTTACATGTAAAAATTGTTGCTGGTGTCGTGCTGGTGGGCGATTCAGCAAATTCCTTCTCTTGCAGGATTAAAGCTCCCTTCAGGAATGTCTGCAAGTTCACGGTCCTCCTACATACAGCCTTCATATAGGTTAGCTGCTCTCTTCCAGTAACAGCTGTGGATAGTGAGAATAACTGTGGGGATAGTACTTTTACTTGACTTTTCCTATTTTTTCCAAGTGGGATAGTGCCTGAATATACAAGAGAGAAAACGATGGCCACAGCTGTTGAGAGCATCAGAAATCTTAAGAGTGTTGTAACCTTTCTCCTGCACCACAGGAGGTTCTCTGTGGTGTCTTTCTCTTTCTTTGTGACTGACACAGTCAGCCCCATTAGGCTCTTTTCACTGTCAGGGGAAGGAGAGGTATCTCCCGAGAGCTAATCTTGGGTTAGGCAGACTGAATGAGACTTTAAGGGTGCTCATCACTTGTCATTGACTGTAAAAGGAATTAAACTTCTTGTTCATTTATTTAGTTTCTTTGTCTCTGGGAATGTATCAAAAGAAGGTACTAATTAACTGCTACAGAAGAATTTAGGCTATATTCTGATCCAAAGCTTCCTAATTTAAGAAAGTGTCGCTGCCTAAATGAGTATTCAAAGTTGTGTAAAATTCAGCTGATTAAACATATGTTTGACCTCAGTATCTGTGATCCTGAGGTCACCTGTGACTCTAAATTTGCACCAAACTTGCCATTATAACAAGAAATAAACAGCACCACTGCATTCTTCATTTTCTTAAAACAATTACCTAATTTATTTCTCACGTTTTCCGTGTCTCTCCTCCTTAATAAGCTCATCCCAAATCCAGTGACACATGCTGGAAGTGACTGTCTGGGGCTACAGAGCTTTACTAATTTAATGGCTTAATCATTTAGAGCTTTCAGTAAGCTGTCCCCTGGCCAGCTCCATTACCTACTGAATGTTTCTGCACTTTAAAGAGAAAAACATATTCAAGACTCAATTTCATGGAGCATAGTTTGCAAATAAAAATCCGTGTGTATATGTGCAACTCAAAGGACACGTTATATCAAGACACTCGGGATGTCTTGGCTCCGAGTCTACACTTTTTCAGCTGAACTATTTCAATAGTGAGGGTGTGATGAAGCCTAATTTATTAATTTCTAAAAATTCTAAATAGATTTGCAGTTGGGGGATTCTTTTCTCACTTTGGGGATTACAGATCCCCCTTGAACTAGACATATATACAGCAACCCGTGAAATGTGTGAGCTCTAGTCTACTTTGTGTCACATCTAGTTTTCATCCTTTGCTGTTTGATAGTCAAACACAGTAAAGTCAGAAGTTTTTGCCATTCTTCTAATGTTTTAAAGTTGTTTGACATTTATTGGGCTGCCTGCTTATCTCTCCAGCTGGATGTTGCAGAAACTTTAGAAGTGAGCAGTCAAATAAAATTCTCCTCTCTTATAAATATTTTCATGCGAATTTGGATCTTGCAGGGAACAATCTGAGGAATGAAGTAGTTATTTGCTTTCATCTAACTTGTGGAAGGAGGAAAAAGAAAGCTCTCCTTTACTCCTCACTCTAATGAAGCAAAGCTCATGTTGGTTCTGACGGCCCCTCTTGGCTCCTTTTGAAATTCCAGCCTTGTGTGAGAAAAGGACACAAAAAAGCTCTGTGAGATAATTTAAAGGATTTAGAGCTGCCTTTCAAGGGGGAGGGGTTGGTGGCCTTTTCTAGAGGAATCACATGACAAATGCATGCTCACAAGCATCCAAAAGAGCTGCAGAGAGTGCGGGGTGCAGCTTTCATCTCCAGTGATGCTGGAATGGCAATAACTCACCTTTCCTAGACACTGATCCCACGTGTGGCCAAGGCACAGAATGAGGTCTCTTAAGATGAAGTGGTGATTCCAGGGTGTTAATATTATTTCTTTCATGGATTTCCCAGTGCAACTTCATTACTTTGGCATGATTGCAGAGTCTGAAATGGTTCTGACTCCAAATGAAACTCTTTTTCTAAAGCACAACAAAGGTTGTATCAGTAATGATGAGTGTTGTTTTGTAGTACCCGCAGGCCAGCCTGGTCTCCTCTGCACCACACCAGGTCCTTTCCAAGGTCTCCATCCTGCCAGGCCCATGTGATAAACCCAGTTCCTGTCAAGTGATTGGAGGGACAGCAGGAACGATACCTGGGGATCTGGGAAAAACAACTTTATCTTCAAGATTGCGTTTTTCCCCATATTGACTTCTATTACAGAAGATGAATGGCTTCACCAAAGCTGTGATGACCTTGTAGATAACAATATAAATGTATTCCTGAGGTACCTGCAAATTTGGGAAATCTCGTCATTCTAAATTTTTTCTCTTCCAAGAAGTGTTGGAGTCCACCCACCAAGTGTACATTCAGTTGTACAGGAAGGTGTGGTAACATTTCCAGAGAGCTCTGGTAGGCACTTCTCTGCAAGGTCACAAACATCAGCAAAGCACTATTTCCAGGATATTGGCTGTTGGGTTATCAGTATGGTAAACCTCAGTCTATATTTTTGTTCCAAATATGTATCCCTAGTTGTTTGTACTCTAGTCATAAAAGCCGACCTGCAACAAATCGGCAAGCAAGATTTCATCTCGAGTGAAAAGATTCAGGAATTTGTTGAAATTGAAAGAAATTTTTTCATAGCTCATTTAAAAGGAGTGTTATGAAGTAAAGTATTAACACCAATATTATATGTTGAAAATTTTCCTTTTCTCTTCAGCCTGTAATATTGAGATCAAAAATTACATAAATTTCTAATTCTATTTTTTTTCAGATTTTGTTTCTCATCTGTAATGGGAAACTACTGGATATTCTACTTCCTTTTCTCTCATCCTTTTGCAATTTTGTGTGTTTCATCATTCTTTAAACCTGCATTGTAACTCTTTGCTGGACAACAGTCATAAATTAGGAAAGTTTTGTTAATCTCACCTACAGCACCTACAAATGGAGGCTGGATATTAACAGAAACCCAGCACCACAGCTGGTGATACACAGGAAGTCTGTATTGTAAAGAGAATCAAAGAAAGTACCATAAATGTGAAATCCTATTAATTCCTTCGTTCTTCTGTGTCAGCTTCTTCACCTGTAAAGTGGTATTAAGTGATTTCATGAGGAATTGCTCGAGGTCAGAGACTTGCCATGCTTATTCAGAGCTGTATCCTACTCTCAGAATAATCCCCTTAATGTGTGTATTCAAAGTTCAGTCAGAACTTACTTTTGATCAACATACAAAGGCCTTACAGGTACTTTAAAGTGATTATGTAGTAATATTCACAGCTGTGTATGCCTGTGACATGAAAAGCATCCCTATTATCCAGAAAGCATATCTAATTTAATTCCATTTGGATATTCCAGACAATTTTATACAGGAACCCTTTACAATGTTTTTTGGAGTATCCACCTCTATTTCACATTAAATACACTGTGAAGGTGATTACAGATGGCTCTGGAGAAGAGCCTTTGTTTTTGTCTTTGCAGCATTGTCTACCAATGGTGTGTGTGTGCTCGTGAGACTCTGGCCTATTTCTCTGAGTTTAAGCTAGGGTTTTTTTTTATCATGGCTGATAATAATGTTTTAAAATTAAGAGGGAATAAAAAGTGTTTTGTTTTTTTCCTTGTGTTATCAGACAAAACTAAAACCTCACTTGGGGCAATTTATCCCTTTCTACTCAGTCTGAACATACCTTACCAAGCCACTGGTGCTTAACCCTCCCTGGCTCCTTCATGTGTACGTGTTTCCTTCCCAAGAGATTCTGGACAAAAACCTTCTCTTTCTTTGTGCACACATCCTTTTTTTTCTGACATTCCATACCCTAAATGTTCCCCAACCTTCTCCAGGATGAGGGCAACCTTTCCTAGACACTTGGGGAAGTATTCAGTAATCAGTTGAGTCAGTTATAATTGCCTATCATTTGTGACTCACCCACTGGAAAGCTGTTGCTTGACAGCCCTAGTTCAGGCCTAATAATGAGGATAAACTGCTATAATAAACTCATAAGTAGAATTTTGCATCTCAGGAATATTCACATCCTCATTCCTAAAATAAGTAAAAGAGCACCTGTTCCCTTTGTCAGCCTGGCCTATGAAAATAAAATTGGTGTTTCATTTATTCCACATACCTTAAATGCAGCATTTAAATATTATCTTCAGTGAATTATCTCAAGGAATGTTTTTCTTTGCTTTTATACTTCCTCATTCCACTTACATGATGTAACTGTTGTTTTGAATACCATTCTTTTTCCATAATAAGCTGACCGTTTTTATGCCATTAATTAAGAAATGCAGGGAAAATACAAGTTTTTGTGTGATTTTGATGTCCTTTTGAACGTCAGACTTCATCAAAACTTCAGACACAAGTTGGTAGTTTGACATGTTAAACTATGATATCTTGACCACAAGCTACACAGTTTTCTTCGAGATTTGCAGATGCTAGAAGAGCTAAATTCAATTTTTGAGGCTGGCCAACAGACCAGCAGGGAGCAATGGAAAAGGTTCTGTTTATTGGTGTCAAAAGACTTTTTCATATCTTTTCACAGAGACAAGTGTCACATGTTGTGTATTATTCTTCTGTATTAGAAATTTCAAGCAGTCATCAGCTATTCTAGTGCAAACCAAATGTAACATCATAACTGCATGTTTAGACCCCTGATTCTGCTAATTGACATTTTACCAAAGGGAATGAGGACACGACTAAGCAATGCAACTTGTACTTTTCAATACAATTTCTATAGCTGAGACCATAAACAGCATCTTAAGGTCATTTCTTATAACTGCCACTCTCTATTTCTTTTTCTACCAGCATGTAGGAATATGATAAATGCTGAATTTTGTTTCACTGTAGGTTCATCCCCATTACTGTGCATAGAAACTATTTTGCCTTATGCCAGACATATGGAAGTGATCAATGTATGTAAATTGCGTGAGGAGAGGTGAAATACAGCTTTTTAGACAAGGAAATGTGTACTTGTTTCTGGTTATAAGACAGTGAGATCACATCAGGAAAGACTTGAAGTCTTAAGACAAGTTTTCCTTTACAAGTAACAGTTGGCGAGAGGGTAGAATAGCAATGATTTTTGATAATCACCGTGAAAGCACAGTATTGTCCTGAGCTGAACTGCCCAGTCAGATCTCTTGGACATCAGGGTCTAAGAGGCAATTGCTTGCATGTGCAGGGCCAGACCATGGACCTCCTTCTGAAATGCAGAGGTGAACTGCTCTGGGACCCACTGTGCTCAGTAGTACAAGTCAAGTTTCTTCAAACAGAGTTTAACTCGCAGGGCCAGCTTAAATGTCTGCTTTTCATTTGCCTCCCCTGATGTCATGGTGCCCACAGTGCAGTGACTTAAACCTGTACTAAAAATCAGGTTTTGAGGGGCTGAGTGACTTTTTTGGGCTCTGAGTGACCACAGGAGGAAAAACCAAGAGCTTAAGCAAGCTGTGCTTTTCAAATACTTTTTAAACTTATTGTCCCTCAGATGGTCTCTAAGAAATCAATACTTACTTTGTGACTAAAAGGCATTCACTGTGCTCCCCAAATTTTCCATTCCAATAAAGTTGGATTTTTTTTTTTCATATTTGATATTGCAGAATAAGAAACTAATCTGGAGTCTGGCAGGCCTTTATTCTAAGGCATTGTCATATCTTTCATTCTGAGTTGAAAAATTGACAGATCATTGGGTTTTATAAATGTGTGGAGGAGCTGTCAAAGTTCCCATTTGCATGTGAATGGTCAGCTGAGGTAGGAAGGGAGATATGTAAATAATTCTCTAGCTAGCTCCTGGCAAAGATCATTGCATTTCAAAGTACTGTGAAAAGCAGCACCATAAAACTTTAACCTATTCACTGGTATGGAAACTCCCACACCTTAAATAGATCTACTCTAATAATGACCACTTGGGGAAAAATTAATCTTAAAAAGCAATATCAGGTCTCCAAGTACTATACATTCTCTGCTTCTTTTAATATTTCATAAAAGATAAGGTAAAAAAGCCACTCTTCCTTCTCCCCCAGTGAAAGGGAAAAAAAAAAGGGAAAAAAGCACAAGATCTAAGCAGTAAGCAGATGTAGACCTTCATTGAAAATCTGGCAGGTAAGCGTTATAGGAGTGAAAGAAATGTAAAGGATTTGAGTATTATTCTGTATTATGTCAGTATCTGACCCAGGAAGCACCCAAAATAATCATTACTTTAATCTTCCTTACCAACTGCCCAGCATTTCAACAATGCTGTTCTGCTGCTGTACTTCAGTACATGCTCAACTAGGGAAAGCTGGTGAATGTTGTAATTTAAAACCAAATCTGCCCTTCAAAATATACAGTTCTTCATGTATCCAAAAAAGTGAAAAAGTGAAAGTAAACAGTAGAAAAATGAGGAACACAGAGTAAAACAAAATCTTAATAGACTCTGAGTCAGACAATTTTCTACATATTTTATTGTGCCTCTTATCTGCTTAGATAGAATTGGCATGTGTATATATGGAGAGACAATGATTTACTAAGCCCTTTATGCCTGAAACAGCTCCAAAACCTGCAATTAGGCAGGCACAAGGACTAGAAAATGTTTGCAAAGTAAAGTTCACCTCCAAAATTGATATGGGTTATGTACCTGCCCCTTAATCATGAGATAGCATGGGACTATTGCTGTAGTTTACCAATTTCCCCAATATTGTTTTGTAGTCTCCGTCTACTTACCTTGAAATACCATGATATATTTCATTCAGCCTGCATATTTCAGAAAATAATTCATGTCACCCCTCTAATCATTTACAGCACATACTTTCTTTCTCACAAAGCTTCTGTGCACTAATTTGATCTGGCTACACTGTTCCAAAAACTGCACAAAGTTAAATGCAATTTAATTCACTGCATTTATAAAGGGCAATTATTCAAGGGCTCTGGGATTTGCTCCATCACTCTGATATTCCTGTAATGAAATGTGATTTGTCTTGGTATTTACCAGGAGATTGAAAACAACAGAAAAAAGGACTGATCTTACAAACTCCTACTCACATGAGTAGCCCTATTGATTTCAATGTACCTGGCACTTGTGGTGTGAAGTGCTCTTTTGAGAGGTTGTGCAAGTTACTCTTCACTTAGAAAATAATCAACCAATGCACCCAGGCAATTGTAGGGATCACTTGAAATTTTTGAGCTCTGCCCATTTAATGGGAAGAAATGATGAAAAACCTGTTCAAAATATAGTTCTATTCTCAAAGTTTTCATTCAGTAATAATCCCTCTTGATCCATCTTATCCCATGTTTCCGCGGTGCTCTACCACAAGAGGAGCATTCCCTGCCCTGCTGGGTTCATTGTATCCTCATGTCCAGTGGGACAAAACATCAATTAAAGTCACTATGAAAGACCCTTAGTCTGGTAGATATTTGAGTATTAATATGAAATATGATCAGATTTTTTGAATGGCCAGGCAATTTTAAACTGAGGTTTTGAGTTCTTGGATGTCATATATTATCCAAGCCCTGTCCCATTTTCCCTGTTATTGGGTCTTTCCATTAAACCCTCTGTGCAGAAATCCATCTGTGTGACTGCACATAGAACACAAATTAGTCAGTTCTGCTGATCCCAGCACAGTAACTTTAGATAAGTAATGCCACAATATTGGAATAGGGTTTCCACAATGAAACAGTTCTGTTTCAATAACCATTCCCAATCCATCAAAAAAGGGCACAGTGTTGTGGAAACTTTTATCCTTTACTGGAGTATTACTTATTTCTTGTAGCTATGGCTCCAGGCACTTTTGAGTGAAAGTTGCTACTGACTGCTTCTCACATGAACTCGTTGGAGAGAGCCCAGGAGATCTCCCCACAGCAGGAGACTCCAGAGCTGCTTTCCTGCCACTCCAAATAGCTGCTAAGGCTAGCAACTGAGCAAGGAAAACCCTGCTCCTTTTCAAACATCAGTCTGACAAAGTGGGACAGCGAGCACGGGGCCATGTGCTCCCTCACCCCAGACATCTTGTCAATGGGCTCTCAGTGCTCTTTGCAAAACAGCAAGAGGAATCTCAGATTGCAGCCACTCAGATGTAGCCACTTGTGCAGACACTTCTATTACCCGAAAATTTATTGTGGTCTGTGTTACAAGTTAAGGAAATGCAGAAAGTCTCCAATGCAGCAGAGGGTGGTGAGGCAGTAAAATTTTTCCCATTTTATGATAGGTATACATTTAAAGAAGGAAGCAAAAATAATGTCTTCTATTAAAAATAGGAGCAGAAACCATTTGTGGCATAGTCTCCAATAGAAAACACATTTACACAACTTCTGGTTATGGTGCAGTTGGCTGTGAAATCCTTCAGTAGGCTGTAAGGGGCATCAATTTAATTAATGGGAGCTGTTACTTAAATTATGTGAGCAATCAGTGAACAAGCAACAGAGTAGCTCATGAGTGAATAAGTCTAACACTTCTCTGATGCTGGCCAGGATGATGTTGGAAGGCAGAAATTGCACTACGTGTTACCATACAAACAATAGATTCATGTGTAAAGAAGGCCACTTACTGTAAGGAAGCCCCTGAACCTGTTCTAGTGATAGCCAAAGGACATGTGGCCATCAGACATCTGTACAAAACTGTCAGCCCAGTGGGGTGATGGAGTGCATCACCAGGGTACATGGAGTGTAAATGCAACATGGGAGACTCCTTCCCCTTCTCCTGTTTTGTCCTACCAGATCTCTCTCCCACTTCACTGCTCTTGCAAAGGGATTTTTTGGGTCTGGCTAGGCTCAGCCTATCCCTCTGTGATGCCAAGCAGAGGGAAGACACTTACCAAATTCTGAACTCTGGAAATATCCTTAGGTGCATGCATGCATTTACCTACATAATGTATACAATTATGAAGCTATTTACACACCCATACTTGGCCCAGATCCACAGACAGTACAGAATTGCACCACACCCAGCTGCAAGTTATTTTTAGCTCCTCCTCAACGTAAATGTCTAGTTCATAATTAAGTTTCAAAATAATGAATGATGTGTTTTGTGTTTCAGTGGGTATAAACGTTTGCGTTGCATAGTGAATGATTTAAGCATGAAAGGTCTTGCATTCCTAAATCTGTTACAGAATGTGGGTGGGAGGTGGATCTTTGCTCATACCAGGAAACAAAGACTGAATGAATATTTGTCACGATGTTTCATCAAGACAGTCTTAACATTAGTTGAAGATCCATTCTGGCAAGACTGACAGCTTGCTTACTGTAAAAATTTCTGAAAACTGGGGCATTTTAGTATTTATAAGGGGTGTTAGCAGTGTTGATACTGTAGCCACCCAACCAAGAGCCGTGTGCAGTAGGCAGTTAATTAGACCAGAAATGAAGGAGATCAAATGCTATTAAAAAAAAAAAAAACCAAACCAAAAAAACCCCAAACCAAAGAACACACAAACAAAAAAATTCCAACCCCCAAAAACCACTGCAAAAAAACTAAACCAAACTAAAACCCCCACACCTGAAAACCCATCACAATTTTTTTCAGCTCTGACATAAGGGCTGCCAGGAATTGTCTTCTATTTTCCTCATGTTCATTCCTTAATCGTCTGTGGCTGGTCTTCAGTAGTAGCGTGGGTTCTGCATTAGGCTGATTTTTGGTCTGGTTGGATATCCCTGTTCTGATGTTCCCATCTCCAAGACCAGCGTGGAGATTTTACCATAAATTCAAGATGTGTTCTCAGCCTTGCACCCATGGACAAAATGATCCCCATGTACACCTGCTAAAAAACATTTGAAACCCCAAAGAAAGAAAGAAAAGAAAGAAGGGAAGAAAGAGTAGTAAGAAGAAATAAAGGGTGGTTTTCTTCAGCAGTGTCCCTATGTCTTAAACTGGAGTTGGAATGGAATGTTATTGTTACGTGCATTGAAAAAAACAGTACAAAACAAAACCCACAACAAAAACAAAAACCCCAAGGAGAGCTATTCCTAATAAAAACATTACTCATACTAGTATCATAGTCCTGACCTTACATTTATTGGCATAAATGCAAACTTATAAAGCTGTGTGGATGTTTGCCATATGCAAATCCATCCATCCATAAATCAGCGTACAGACTGGAGACTGCACAGCTGAAGTGACTGTAATGGTAAATGAAACCTTTCACCACCAGGTCAAATGCAGTTCAGCATATGTGGTAAATGGAAAAGCACTATCATGCAGGAATTGATCTGTGGCGTGTGTGAGACAAGTGACTGACCAGTTCACACAGTTCAACACCACCACTGGCTCCCCCAGTCAGAGCTGGCAGATCAGTTGGAGCTGGAATGGCAAAGCAGTGAAGCAGCCTGGCAGGGAATTTGCCTTATGGGGCTCTCTGGTAGTGTATTACAAGGATTAGGCAGGCGTTTTTCATCAAAATGAATTGTCAATGAAAAAGGAAGTTTCCATTTAATCCAAATTTTCCACCCGTTCTATCCAAATGAAAACATTACTTTGGACTGTGGTGCTGATCTAAGGCACTTAATATTATAGTCATCTGACATTAACCTCTATGTGTTCAGGGTAGCAGCAGGGTTTGTAAAATTTCTTATGGTTTTCCTGCTTTCTTGCCCATTCTTCCCTGAACAGGAGAGTTAATTCCCATTAAAATCTTTGATAGTGCTCAGAGATCAGCATAAGGCTCATGTGATAGCAGGATAGCAAAAAACCATACAGCTCAGTCTCCAATCCTGGCTGACAGGTCCAGATTAGGGATGAGGCAGGTTGATCATTTGTGTAAGGCACAGTTCGGTGTCAGAGGGTGCCATGTGAGACAGGACACGCCCAGAAGCATTTCCAGGCTTCTTGATTTTGGGATATGACTTGGCCATGGCTGAACTCTGGAGTGTATTTTTCCCCCTTACAGCCTAGGGAAGTTGGACACTCTGACCAGAACAAACATAGATAAAATGATAAGAAGCAAAATTTACACATTCCTGTATTTATTTTTTTTCCCTAAGTTGTCACTCTGAGAAGTTCAGCATTTTGACTGTTTGACTTAATTTGAAAACAGATGTTGGAATATTGTAATTTCCCTTGAGACAAAAAAAAAAAAAAATTCCTTACTTTTCTCAGCTTTCCTTATTCCTGCTATGAAACTGTGTTGTCACAGAGAAGCAGTGCTTTGTAAAGCTCCTATGTGAGCTGTGAAACTCCAAACTATCTTGACACATTCAGCTATGTGTTAATGTCAAAACATAGTTCTCAACATTTATTGCAGCTAAAACAGCATTAAAAATTTCTGCCTGAGTCTTTGATATAATTTAGTACATTATTTTAAAAATTAGTATTGTTATTAATTATAATTTGCTTAACAGAACATTTGCTCTAGTTCTAAAGAATAAATCTTATAAAACATTGATAAGCTGAGATATGTGTTCGCCTTCATGCTTCAAGGATGTTAATAATGCCAGGAAGATCAGTTTTGTGGCTAAAACTGTGAATGGATAGATGTTCTTCAACTCCAGGATCTTGCCCAAACATTTTATGTAATATCAGATGATATCCCTGTGCCCCAGCTTCCAATCTGTAAGGGCTTTTTGTACATTGTTTTATTTTCAGTGACATGGTGTGCGTTTTGAAGGCAAGGACTATGCTTTTGTGCAATGAAATTCTATCTGGACTTTTTGGAACAACTAGTACAACTGATAAATAACAGAAGTATTTAGTTCAAGGCTCAAACTAACTTCTGAGCACTAAGAAAATGAGTCTTGCTTTCTAGTATAAAGAAATACAATAAAAATGAGTTTTAAAAAAATCTTTGAAAATTCCTTAACAGTAAAATCAGCTTAATTTCACAAATCCAAGAAATTTAGTTACTTTAGCAACTTTAGTTACTTTAGTTGCCTGATACCTTTCTGACTGTATTTTTTTGCCACTGAGAAGTGAATGTCTTTAGGAACCTCTTTATTCCTTTTAGGGGAGGAAAAATATGTATTTTTAGTTAAAAAGGTCACTTTTCCTCCTGTCTTAAAGATTTTTAAGTGATGATGCCACTACATACAAAATTCAAAAGCTGACAATTTTTCTCCTCAAAGTTTTTCTCTTACATGTCTTTTTCACATTATGCAGTTCTCTGGATATATAGGCTGCAAAATTATTCAAGTTTGTACACACATACATTCATTCCAATATGAGGAGACATGTTTGTCCTACATTGCTGGTGAGGAGAAGCAGTTCCCATTTTCATTCTGATTGGTGCTGGAATACTTTGTGCATTCTCTTTCTTTTTCTCTCTTTTTTTTTTTTTTTTTTTCCCCTAATTTTTAATCTGTGGTTTTAGGTGTAGTTTGTCATATCAGTCAACTGGAACACTATAGATTATCAGGGGACTTCCAGGTGTCACACAAGAAGAATGACTGTTTTCCAAAACAAGCTGCGCAGTCCTTTAGGCTCTGGCATAGATAAATATGTGAGTGTTACTAGGCGTAGAAAACAGTTCTGAAAAGGTAATCCCACGTTGAGTTTGATTGTTAAGGAAACCATCTACTCATTCTGAGGGGTTTAACCTCTCTTCAGGAGGTAAGTCTGGAACAATGGTCCTTATTTACGAAAAGGTTTCCTATATTTTCCATAAGGAATACAAAACCAGAATTTCACCTGTGCCAGAGTTGCTCCTTCCTTGCTGTAAGTATGCATTGCCATTGTTGGTTCATTCAAATACAGATTATTACAGTAATAATAAGTGACAAGTTATGTGTTATTTTGAAATAACACACATTATGGTTCACATCATGTCTTCAGAGACCCGAGCAATGTGTTGTTTCACATTGACAAATGCTACAAAGTGTTTGCACTTATGAATAAAATATTCTTCATGCAACTCGACTTTCAAGTGTGCATTGTGCAAGAGCATTAGGATGTGGCCTCATCACAGGCATCCCAAACCTCTGTGACCTCCTGGCTGGATTACTGCTCTCCCTTCTGTGACACTTGTTCCAAGCTTTTGCAAAAGCATCAGTGGGCTTTGATCAGTCCTCTAAACCTGTTGTGCCTCTGCCTTGGTCCATTTGAGATTCTGGGTGGGATAAGTCCTTGGTATTGCTCTTTGGAGGTGCAATCTGAATCCTGTTAAATTCAGTAGTTTTCTTATTGGTTTTGGTGCCTTACAGAACAGGCCACAGTCTTTAGTTATAGCTGATGTTCCAACACTCCTTTTTGTGAGCTCAAGCCCAAGAACTTGCCTTACCTGTGGGGACAGCCCAAGGTGTGACACTATTTGCTTGCCTGGGCTTTCTGACAACATCTTTTAGGCGATACATCAACAGCTCTGCAAGCTGGAAAGTGCTTTAACATACAGGACTGATGCAAGTGCCAATTTTTGCACATTCCCTTGCCAGCTAAATGCAGTTTGGTCCCCTGAAACTGAGCTATTATGTGTGTGTGACAGCTGAAAATTAAGAATGGTAACATAAAGCAGTGTAGGACCTGGTGTTACACAAACTGCCCCAGGCCTGGAGTGAACTGTGTTGTGTCTTTCATTACCCTGCTCAGGATGCTGCGAATCTTCTGGGGCAGATCATGGCCAGTGGAGCCTTTTCCATTGGACTGCTGCTGAATTTGTTCTCACACAAGAAATATCCAGGACTGTATTTTGTAGCAAAATCCAGAAAAAAATGTGAATCAAATCATCAGCACATCTTTTCCAGTTCCAGTGCAATTTACCTCCTACATAATGTTTCGAATATAGAAAGTATTTCAAGAGGAAAATCTCACATGGATTAATGTTTATTGGTTGCCAAGGCAATAGTTTGGAGACCTCTTTAGCACAAAACAGATAATATTATAAGCAGAAGTAGATTAGTATGAGGAGAAAATTTATCGACTTTAGGGAAGACAATGCTCTGAGTGTCTGTTATACCTTTTAGAGGTTATATTAATTTTGCTTTGGTCAGTTTTCCACTCATTTACATACTTCAGTGCGGTTATTTGAATGTTGGGAGAAATTAAATCTCCCCATGAATGCTGGATGCCACTGTAGAATGCAAAAGAGTGTTTCTGTGTGGAAAACCTGACAGTCCATTTAATAAGTGAGCTCGAAGGTAGGCTGGGAACTAAGACTGTTGAATAAATGGTCATGCCAAGGTCATACTGTGACTCCTTGGGAGACATGGAAAAAGGACACAACCACATCAGTTCTGAGTTACTCAAGTCTTGAATGGGCAAAAATTAAAAGAGCCAAACCGAACGCAACCAAAACGAAAAAAAAAAAAAAAAAAAGTCAATCAATCTGTTTTAATTCTGAGGAGTAAAAATAAGGAACATTAGCAGATGCTACAGGGATTGAAAGCTGAGAAAAAGCAGCTGAGATAAAAAGATGGAAAATAAACACTGAAAATTTCTGTATTTATTTTCATCAAATCATGTCTTTAAATTTTCCTCTGTAATCATAAAAGAGTATCAGTGTATTGAACTCTTCCAAACCAAACATGACTGGACTCTAGGCAAAAGGAGGCATCGAAACATATACTCTGAACCATTTCAAGCCTAGCAAGAGATTACAAGGGCATTTCTGATGGGAATGGGAGCTGTATCTTGCACAGTTCTGTTCCAGAATAGGTCTGTACCAGCTTTTCCTCCCTTTTTTTATAGTCTCCCTACCATTATGATCCAATCCATGTTACAGAAGAAGGTGTAAAGTAACCATATTCCTTTACAGCTGAGCATCTCTGACTCTGCTGATTACTGCTCACTTTTGTCTCTGCCATCTTACCTCTGCAGCTCTCTTTTCAATTCTTCTAAACAAAGTCAGGACAAAGTGATAATGAATTTTTACATTCTTTGATTGACTGATTTCAAATTATATTCAGTTTTATCTATACCCTTTGATATTTCTAAAGCAGCTCTGAACCTCCATTTTTCAAAGGTAGCTTGTCAGCAGAAGTGTTGGATGTTTAACACCTTTGAAGCTACTGTCTTTTGAAAGACAAACCATATCAAAATAATATTGTTCATTCATCCTTTAAAAGTTATGTGTTCTTTTCATCTCTGCCCCACACTATACATTTTTTAAATCATGTCCATAGTTCATAGATCACTTTGAATCAGATGTCCCAGTAGTCTCTGTACCTTCTAGTGTATATAAGCATGTGTATATTCTGATATATATATTATAAAGTAAGATAAAAATATTGCAAGTACATTGTATTGCAATGTCTCCTGGATACTAGAGGGAGATAGAAACAAAAAAAAAGAATTAAAAAAAAAAAGCATCTTGAGCCTTTTGCCAGAAATCCAAGTCTAACTTTTCAGACTTTGAAACATATGACCTAAACTTTTTCTTCTATAGTAGTTTCTTTTACTTACTGTAGTGGTTTCACTGACCTGAAGAAGTAGGCCATACCAGTTTTCAGATATTTTGCACTCCACTGGATCAGAGGGCTGCTAAGTTTTCTTGCCATGAGATTCTATTTGCATCTCAAGTAAGAATTTTCTGTCTTGTCATCTTAATTATTTACCTGAGAGACTTTCAGGTGATACAATCTCACTGCCTTCATCAGAGAGATCTGGCAAGGTGTTAATGTTCTCTAGCATTTTCCAAGGATGATGCACAGACAGTATCCTTACAGAGTCTAACACATTTTGATATGTAATTGTCAGAGAACTCAGATATGGGATACTTTTTAAGTCAAGAACTGAAGGTTTTACCAAGTTTACTCAGTAGAGAGGTTTCTTAATTGTTCATTACAGAGGTCACCTACTCTTGAGCTGTAATTATGTCATACCAGCAGGTGTTTGTTTCTCCTGCTGTAGCTGCCCCAAATGAATTCGTCACATTTTTCTCTAGAATGTGGGGAATTTCAGTTCCCATTGTGGGTTTGGGTCAAGGTCATGTTTGGTCAATCAGGAGAAAGTGGCACCAGGCATGTACTGAAGTTAAAAGTGTTTGCACTTCATAACCCACGTGTCCTGTCTTTAATCATTCTATTTTCGTTAGAAGAGCTTCCTAGCATGTCTTTCTGTTACAGATTTGTGACTTTGATTTTTTTGTTGTATGAATAAGATGGATATGAAAGTCACAAGGATTCCAGAGAGGGCTGCCAGAAGAAACCTGCATACTACAGTGGTCTGGGAAAGCAGTTCGATTCAGGATCCACTCAAGCCACTGTTAAGATCCTGCATATGCAGTGAACATCATATTTTTTTGCATGAGGGGTAGAAAATTATCTTGGATGTTAGTCTGTCATGCTTGGTAGGAAATGTATATAGGCATGTTACAATATTTTCTGTGATCACAAAAGTCCCAGGAAATGTGTGGCATTATGCCAGCTACATTGGGTGCAGCTGCAGAATGCACTCAAAGATCAGCCATGAGGTTACCAAGATGGCTCACGCAGTTGTCAGGATGTTTTTGACATGCAAAATGCTCAACAATGAGGAACTCTCCCTATGGCAGGGCTCTGCTATGAAGAAAGTATTCTGTCTGTGAACAGGCATAGTAGGCCCAGAGTTTTGGAAATTATTCTAGTTATTCTATATGTATTGGTGGTGTCTGATGAAGTAGGTGTTGACTCATGGTCAGGGCTAGCAATACATTTTGGCTGACATTGATCACCCCTTCCCTGTGGCATATGAGATGAGGAAATGCAGAAAGAAACAGAATAGGGAGCCAGTGATCTGTGAGAAGACATGCAGTCCTAAAATATTCCTATGCATGTGAATATAGTTTCTCTAAACAGGTCTTGAAATAAAACTTCATGTTTCAAATGTTAAATGGGACTAGTGCTACCAGATCATCTTTGAACCATGCCTGGAGGCTGAAGGGTGAAAAGTATTGATATTTTTAATAATAAATTATAATGATAGACGGTACAGAGGATTCGTCTCCACTAATTTAACTAAAATTCTCTTGAGGCAGCTGCTCTGATATAAGACTGTTTACCACATTGTGGTTTGGAACATTGTGAAGCCAAACAATTTTCACTATCTGAAAATTAAACCTCTCTACTACAATTGATAAAGTGCCTGTGACCCAAATGCTGATCAGATCACATTAAAAAATAGAAAGATTACTATTGAAGAATTAAACTGTGAATTCCTGTATAGCAATATATCTCTTTACCAGGACAAAATTTGGCATTGTAATTTTACTTCTGAAAATAGGAGTACCTTGCACAGCAGTTCTTGGCTGCTCATGCACATGAACACATCTTTCACTTTTTTCTTAAATGTATTGCTTTTTTACAGTAGTAGTTTATTGTTCCCAAAGCCTAAAGATATAAACAAAGCAAGATCCTGAGAAAAAAGAGAACATTTTTTATTAAAACTGGAAGAATTGGAAAATGTAGTTAAGGCTTTGGCCGTAGACACACATAGACCTTCAAACCTATGGTAAGGAGTAAAGACTCTTAAAAAAGAGAAGTATGAAGTTTTTGTTTGATTGATTTTAAAATACTATACATTTTAGAACATTACTAGAATGTCTGTCTTGTGGGTGAAGACTGTGAAAAGGGTACCTTTGCATCTCTTTTACATTGCCTTGGATTTCTGTTTTGAATTCATGTCGGGATCTGTATTGAAAATAAAAGCTCTAAAAAAACAGCGTATAAACCAAAATAATCAGATATGAACTTCAACAATATGAACCTCTTACACTGAGTGTAAGAGCCTATTTAACGGGATTTCTGTTCATCATGCTTTATAATTCAGTGTGATATTGTATTCCATCACCAGCAGCTTAATTTATTTCTTTCACCATCTGCTCTTTTTTTTTATTCTTCCATGCCAAAAATTCAATAGCACTCAATGAGCAAAGCAAAACTATTCCGTGTTTCAACTAAACTGGTTTAATGCTGTTGTTATTCAGAATATATTGGCCTATTTCTTACACTGGTTTTGTTTAGCTAACCAAGCCTTTTGTTTTCTAAACCTGCAAAATGTGAAACAGTAAATACTGTGTGAGCTCTTAGTGCCAGCCGTTTTTCTGTAGCTGTTACTTTACGAGACAAATACCAGGCCAGTTGGTTTTTAATTATAGGCAATAGCTGAAGCTTAATAAGTGTGACTGTCCTTGCCACAGCTCTGTCCAGCCCATCCCTTGTGCAGAGCAGGCTGAGCTGCTTGCACAAACACAGACCAGTAGTCAAAGCACTCTCCATGCCAAGACATATTAATCCATCAGTGTCTCAAAATGTCCTTGTGCGTTCCCTGAGCCGCCAAAATAATTATGGAAGTTTTGTGAGCTCCTAGAACTACAACTGTGCTCTCATTAACACCTTCTGTTCCTGTGGAGATAGAGAGATGTGCCAGTCTTCAGAACACAAAGTTTCAGATCAGGCCGCTTTGCTCAATACAGGACCAAATGAAAACTAAAATGTGTAACACGGAAACTTTCTTGGAGGTTGGAAGTAGAGCAGTGGTGAGGACCACATCAAGGCGGTGTCCATCCATCTGTGATAGGCTTCCATAAAGGGTTTCATGCCACATATTGCAAAGAAATGATGGAAAATTAATTTAGAGGCTTCACTCTGGGGCTTCCAAACTGTGGTCACTGCTTTGGTCTAAACTGGAATCTGTTAGACCTAGATCCTTTAACTATTCAAATTCCATGTCCCACAAAGCGCTATAATATTTAGGGTGGGTTGGACATTAAATACTAGATATACAATAATCTTGATCTTGTTGCTTCTTTCACATAACATGATGTCATTAAATGTCACATCATGGCATCTTGAAGTCACTACTTTCAGCTAACTAGTTCTGAATGATATGTAAATGATGGAGTATATGATCAGCCAAAAAATGCCATGGCAAAACTCTTGTAGTTCTTCCAAGATAAGGTTAATGCTCTTTTGTATAAGAAACAAAGGATAATAAAATATGTTTTACTAGGGAAAATAGAGCTAGCTGCACAGAATTCCTTTCCACAGGCACTTATAATTTAATACAATTCTTTCTTCTACTAAATACTGTTACTATAATGGCAGGAATTATGTTGGATTTCGGGTTCATATCCCAACTGCACAATCCAGGATATGCTTCAGACCTGTTTATTCAAATAATTTTATTCAGACTGTGGCTAAAATAAACAGAGAAGCAATTTAAAGAAACTTGACGCAGGTTATTCTGAAAGTCTAGTAGACATAATGATTAATATTTCCAGGAAGGCTGATGATTAGACAAAATAATGATATAGAGAAGAGCTTTCAGAAAAAAAAAAAAAAAAAGAAAAAAAGAAGATGGAAAAGTACTCTTACTGAAAATTATTGGTAACCTAAACCACCTGAAAAAATAGTGTTTGCAATAGAAGCCCTTAAAGTTATAACAGAAGTGAAAATAATGCAATTATTAAATTAAGCATAATTGAGAGATAAAGTAATGTGATTGATAAGTGCCTGTTGTTTTTCCTCTCTGATTTCAAACAGAGCACAATATTAATTTAGGATTCATCAAACACATGTGATGAAAGACAAAGAACTAGTAGGAAAAATATATCATGGCTTTACACAGCCATCATTATGAGATGTAGCTCTTTGTCAGCTACCAATTTATCAGCACTGAGAGTGCTTGCCTGCTGCACCTAACAACATCCTCATGCCAACAGTGCTGTTTTCTCTTGAAGTCTCATTTATCTTCCTACACAGGTCATTAAAGTTTGAACCTGCTTGCTTGAAGTTGTGTCTGTGGTTGCCACTTTCTCTGTATCCACCCCCACAGTGTTCTTGTGCTCCTGAGATATCTTTATTTCAACAACAGCAGCAGCAGCAAAAGTACTGGTATTTTCACTGACAGAAAAATGGGGAAAGATTTTGTTTTAGTTTTATTTCAAATTCTAACTAGTTGCAATAGTTTTCCCTGAACTATTTCTCCATTTTAGGGGACTTGAGCAGTCTTGAGAGTTTCTACTCTCAGCTGCATAACACATAGCACACATACACTGCCATTATCTTGGGTATTTTTGCTTGTTTTTCTACCCCATTGATTCTGCTTTAGGTGCCTGTTGTGCCCTGACAGAAAACCCTAATTCATCATTGTGCTTGTTCCTTCCTACTTGTAGAAGGAAGTTTACCGTGTAGACTGCTGTGGAAGTGGTGGAATATATATATTAAAAAAAAAAAAAAGAAAATGAATGGCTGTGTGAAAACAGCAGTAGCTGCTAAAAAGATAATATATATCTTTATCCTTATAGATAATGGCAGTGGGCAGGGGTGTCAGTTATGACTGAATCAGAGTAATTTAGGTCGGAAGGGGTTTCTGAACCCTGGGTTTAACATCCAGCCCCTCCCCCAAGCAGGGCTGACTAAGGTTGTTCACAGCTCTCTCCAGGCAAATTTTGAGTATCTTCAAGTTGGAAATTCTTCAGCCTCTCTAGACCTCTGTGCCAGTGGTTGACCGTCTTCATGCTCAAGAAGCTTGATCTGGTTTCTAACCCAAATTTGCTGTGTTGGCTCTTGTCTTGTCACTGGGCACTTCAGGGAGAGTCTGTGTCAGTCTTTTCTACAGCTTCCCATTCAGGAGTTCAAGTCAGCAATAAGATGTTGCCAATAGTAGACAACCAGTGTGTGTATTTAGGGATCAGTACTGCAATATACTCTAGCAGAAAGTAATTGTGAGGATTACAGGAGATCAGCTAGCACAGAAAGTGCCAGCCCAATTTCTGACTGGGAAAGAATAATTATACATCTTCTCTACTGATACACTGACTCCTGGATGACATGCAAACTAAATTCCTTGACTTAAAAGCAGACAGCATTTAATTTTAATATAATTCTATATTATTATTATTTTTAATAAAAATGTAACTGGATTCCTGTAAAATTTGGGGTATTTGAACATTTTCCTAGTCCTCCTTTGTTTTGATACCGCACAGTGTGTATTTTGATTCCATGTTTTTTTCCCTAGTATTGTGCTACTAAGAGTTGTTTGGCACATGACTGTTCCAAATGCCTGGCTACCTGTATTCCATCCCTGGATCACATATAGTGTATATATGAGATCTGATTATTCTGGCACTGCTGGGACTGCATCTGGCTTCTGGGTAACATCACCTCTTCCTGAGCACAACTTGGATGGAGTGAAAGCAACAGGCCCTCAGTTCCTTCATGCTGTCATAGCTCATTTTGACTTCTCTGTGTACAGTGTAACTTTTGATACCAAACCTGCATACCAGGGTGGACAGTAAAGTTATTGTAGCTAGTTTGTCTGGTGTGGAGGAGCTAAATTCTTACAGTTTTCTCTTTTATTGCACTGCTTAGTTAGGTAAGATGAAAATAAATCTTATTAATAGTAGAGACAGGTTTGTTTCTCATTCTGGCTCAGAGTTCTGGAGATGCTGAAGGAAGACAGCTGGTGTAGACATACACTCCAGTAAGTCAAGAAATTGAGGAAGAACATCTGTAGGAGATATGAGAATATTTGATTTCAACAAAGCAGACATAGCAGTGTCATCTACTCTTCTTAGCCAAATGACTGAAGAATAATTTGAGAACATTCTATATGTTATGCCCTTTAGAGCAATATGTAGGAGTAATTCAGAGGAATCTGAACAGGCAAACTGAGTGCTCTGCTCTCCTCCTCATGAATGCTTTTTAATTACAGGTTACTGGAATAGGCAAAAATGCACAGCAAAATCTCGCTTCTGTGGCACATGTCTTTAAATGTGGTAAAGAGGAGCTCAGGTGTGCCTTATTAGAGCTCTAAAAATACTACATACTCAAAGCTTTCCAAGATTTCTTGGCTTTATGAGACCACAGCTGGCACACATCACATGGAGTCGGGCTCTATTTCCTCCTGCCTTCATTTGATATCCTTTGTTCAGGAACCCAGCTAAGAATGCTTGTCTTGCCTGGAACCACAGTACAATATTTTTTTGGTAAAAGTGATTTTACTCTGTAGCAATTTGCTTTTTTATACCATGTACTCATTGAAATTTCCTTTTTAGTAGGTAAAATGATCGCTTGAAGAGCTATAGAGATCCTGGTTTCTGCTGTGACCCTAATGATGTTACCCCATGCCCTATTCTGTTTCCCCACAAAAAGTCAGAGGTTTTGATTTTTATCAGGTCGTCTACTTCACATTTTTTATCACAACCATGGAACTTACTTCCCCATGGCGAAATCAAACAGCAAAATTGTATTTAATTTTAAAATTAGTTGAAAAGACCAAGACTTCTTGAGAGCTTCTTCAGGTTATTGATACAAATCAAGTTGATTCAATACTGATGAAGTACAGCTTGATTATGTCTATTCTAGACAAGGCTGGAGCTGTGAGGGCTCAGATTTTGGGAAGCCACTGTCTCAGATATTTTCAGGGGAACTATATGGGAACCAGTCCTTTCTGCCTACTACTGTGCCTTATCAGATCCTGCAGGCTTTCAAAAATTTTCTTAGGAGCCAGATTTCCCTTGTGAAGTTTTACTCATCATCAGAACTACCATCCGTGGAAAAGCGACAGTAGAAACATTTATTAACCTTGAATAAATCCGTTCCTTCAAAACGCATCTCTCCAACTGTTGCTATGAGCCCTGCTTCCACTGCTACAGAATCTATCTGGAGTCTGAACTGTCAAAGGAATTTAAGACTGGTTGAGCCTGCTCTTCCCTCTGTACCTCTGTGTGTGGGAGTCAGGAGAGGATGAGATCATTCCGTGCACAGCAGAGCCCCAACAAAGCCTCCTGACTTACGGGCTCTGAACTGACATTTGTGGGTCCAACACACACCCCAGAATGAAACTGCCAAGGAACAGTCTCTTCTCAGCTGTTCTTTTGCTAAGTGATTCTTCTTTCGGTATCTCTAAGGTAACTGGGATCTTTGTGCTTCTTATCTTTTAACACATCAAATATATCAGGTGATAGTTAAGTCAGAACAATAAGAGATGAGATGCTGTGTCAGCATGTGGGCTGCAAAAGGAACAAAAGAGTTTTCTAAAATTCGGTGTGTTCTGAAAATACAAAGTCAGTGGCAATGTTCAGCCATGCAGTAGCAGGCCATAAAAGGAAAAGGAGTTACTCTTAACACTGCAGTTCTTTTGTCTTTCTATATCAACATTCCCTTGTTTTATAAATAGCCACAACAAATTACACTCTGAACTCTGTAACTACCTCCACTGTTTCTTCCAGACTATTCTTCTGCAAAATAGACTGTGAAACCATGTTTGTTAAGTCTCATTGTGCTCTTTATGGCCGTGGTGCACATGCTGTCCAGCAGCTGGAGTGAGATTTGGGGAATGCTGAAGTCAAAAGGACACAAATTTTTTCAATGTGTTGAGATTGTTACTTAATCACTATTAAGGTGATGCCTACCTCTGCCCCTTTTATTTGATATTTACCACATTGTCTCATGAAAATTTTTCACAGGGACCTTTAATGTGGTAATGTAATAAATGCAAACAGCAGTAATACATAAAGGACTATTTTGTAGACAATGCCAATCCAGAGGAACTATTACCTGTTCATATTTGCATGATTTATAAATGCTGTTGCTTACAAAGAGATTGTGTTGTCAATATATGAGGGCACAACAAATGAAAACATGATTAGTAGATTAACGTCTACATAGCTATATTGCCATATATTATGCTATTTGAGAATCTGGCCAAAATTACATCTGAATTCCTGTATTTGACATACGTAACGTGCATAAACTACAACACATTTTACATTTCAGGCCTCTGTCTTTTAGGGAAAGCTATGCATCCTTGTTTGCACTAATGGAATTCTTACTCTCAGGAATACCTCAGGAAAAATCAGCTTTAGGAGAGATTAATAAGTTTTGGAGGATTTTTTGTGTGTTCTAATTACAGGAGGAACTTGCCAATAATGTCCTGTTTTTTTGGGTTTTTGTTGGTTGCTAGCTCCTAATTTATCACAGCTTAATTAATATATTTAATGCATAGGGAAAAAATATGATTGGAATGTTCTAATTCAACCTCCTGCTCAAAGCAAGACTGTATTCAGAATTAGATTGGGGGTTTTGTGCCTGATTGTGTCAAGTTTTGACAGTATCCAAGGGTGAAGACTCTGTAAATTCACTAGTTATTTTTCCAGTTAAGAGTTTTTTCCTTATATCCCATTCAGTATTTCCCTGACTCAACTTGTGCATGTTATCTCATGTTCTTTCACTGTGCCCAACAGGTAATCAAAGACAACACTTAGGTCACCCCTTAGCCATCTCTTTTTTTCCGCAGACATTACTCACTGAGGCTCAGTAGGTTCCAATCTTGTGGTGCTGTGTCAGCCTGAAATGGCACTTGGTTTTTGCGGTTCACTGTGGTTTAGGTCAGCACAGCTTCAGGATTTTTTGCTTCACGTCGTGGAGATATCCCAAAATTAGGATAGTACAAGGAAGGTTTAAAACATTTATTTCTATTTTGAAACCCTTCTGCAATGCTCAGATAAATGACTGACAATGAGACTTGGGTCCTATTGTTTATTAGATTGTGGTTAGATCTTTGCATGAAGATAATGCACAGTGTAATTAGTATTATTAACTGTGAAAATATGAATGTTTACTAAACTGGCATCTAATACACCTGGACTATGAATTATGCTTTCTTTCTCTCACACAAAATTCTCATCTTCCTATTTACACTTAATGGGTAGTGGTAGTGCAGATAAACATTACAGTGAATCAGATTCTGGAGTGGAAGGATTGGACACAATTAGAGTATTAACTTCAGATAGTAATTGCCAGCATAGTTAAATGTTGGTTTATTTAAATATAGCCACCAAATTATAATGGGCTGTAATGCATGGGAATGAATCGTAGTCTTGTTATGTTCAGTGAATACTTAGCTATATCCTTTATGTAAACATCCTACTCACAGTAATCCAGTAAGGACATAAGGTAGAGTCTGTTTATTTTAAGAGGTAAACCACTCAGGATTATACAGGAATTAGGATGTGCATGCATATATGGAGGTTTCCGATGTGAGGAATCTACAGGTTGTCCATTTCACTCTGCTTTTGCTCTGCAGTAAAATGTGGAGTGTGTTCACCTAATTATCAAACAGTCTATATACCTGACTTGCAGAAGCACTTTAGTGTGCATAATCTAAATTGGGATTTAAATTCTGTTGAATTCAGTAGAAAGGTGTGTTAAGTAGTTTTTAAGACTAGAAGTCATACATTTCCTCATAGTAAATGCCTTATTATTTGAATGCTAATTAACTGTGCCTGGTATTTCCTATGATAAATTGATGATTTTAGTTTCTCAAAACGTGTAACACTCTGGGCTGAAAGTTTGCATGCTGAGTGTCTTGCTTCTTTCTATTTAAAATTTTTTGGCCAACACATTCACTTCTGGATGTGTATCTGTGACGTAGAGCCTGGACTACTAATGATTCTGAATTCCAGAGAGGAAGCCTTTCTCTCCTCAGACAACTGGAGAATTCAGCAGCCTATTTCACATGCACAAGTACCATGCAACCTTTAATTACACTTTTTTTTGCTGTTATTTCTAAGGCATTTCTGCATCTCTTGATGAATAGAATGGGGCTGGGTAAAGCAGCAAGGTGAGATCTCTGTGTAACACCCTTACTTCATTTATTGCAGATTCTGGTCTGTGTGATGAGTGAGGCAGGGGACAGACAGATCCCTACTATCCTCAGAGATCAGGGCTTGATGAGTCACATCAAATGTCTATCAGTTTAGGGTACTTTTGGTTTCTTTCTTCTTGTGCCTACATAAATTAGGAATCGTAACAGCTTCTTTTCCACTGAATCATGTTTCTGTCACAGATTTTTGCCGTAGTATAGGTGAAAAGCAATTTAATAATTCCCTCTTCCAGACCAGCATTTGAACGGTATGTAGTCACTAGAACAAATGCTGAAAAGCTAAAAAAGAAGGATAAATTTGATATTTCATCCATTCTCCACATTGAACAAAATAAGGATAACATACAAAAAACAGGCATTATAGTCTGTCATGATAATTAATGAATACCTACAGTTAAAATACTGCATTCCAGCTTAGTGCTGAGGTCTCTTTTGCAGAATAAAATTGTATTTGATTAATTTATGTTCTTAAATATAGGCAGACTTGATCTCTTTATGGAGATCCTCAGGGGCACCTTGCGACTTCCACTGACCTACATTAACACTTATTTTAGGCAAACTGCTTCGTGACACAACTAAAACTTGGGCCCAGATCAGGTATCCAGGTTAGGTGTAGTGCACCCCATTTGTTATTTTAGTATTATTCTGAAATGGAGTTCTCAAATAGCATGGGAGGCAGTGGGACATGCATAGGACATTCACGAACCAACACCAAATCTCACTTCCTAAAGCCACTCTCAACTCAGATAAGTTAGACTAAGGCAAAATAGAAAACTCCCTCTGCTTATATTTTCCCTACAGAGATCACTGCAAAGCATGTCAGCTTGAACATTTAATCACAAAATGAGGAATGTATTTGGAGCACTGTGCATAAGAGTGTTACCTAGTGACATCCATTGGGACCCTGTGTTTTAGCTTAAAGTACATACTTTAAAAAAAATGTTTCTGAGGTTATAAGGGTAAATGTTTTGGAGGAAGTTCCTGAAAACATAGGTCCTGTAGGAATCATACCCTTAATCCATTGGCTTGATGCAGTTTTCAGCACAATCAGTAAAATCCCTCTGCCTTTGCTTGGCTTTGGATTAGACCTCAAGGGTCACAAACTGGTTGAACTAAGCAGTGGAGCAGATGCGAGCTTCCTCAGCTTGCAGACCTTTCTACCAGATTCCTGTTCAGACTTGTTAGCATCTGAATCTCAGGAGTGCTTTCTGGAATATACATCTGCAGAAACCAGCAGATGTGTAAATTATTCTCTTAAATCTCAAAGTTTTACTTCTAAAAGGGGCAACAGTAACTTTCCTTTAAAGGACCTCAGTACTACATTCACTTACACCTCCAAGCTTGAAGACCTCTTTTGTGGGGTGTTTATGCACTCCCTATGCAGCTGTCATACAACAGTTTAATTAAGCAATACTCCACTTAAACTGCAGTCAGCCACTATGGCCAGGGCATGTTTCCTCTGCCCACCATGGAGAGTTGGCTGTTCTAATTTCATTTGTTCAAATTAATGTGTTAACTCCCTCTGAGGGGGTAAGTAGTGTGTCACAGCTTGAGGCAGGACCTCTGCACACGAATCCTTTTAGTTCATAGCAGGATTCAGGCATGCAAATGTTGACATTTTGAAATTGTTTCCCCAGAAGGTCAAATTAGTATAACTGGCTACAGAAAGAAAACACATCTACCCTGATGCCTTTCATAATTAGACTAGCTAGAAATAAACCCAAGTGTTTGCCATTATACTCAAAGCCATGTCAGCTGCTACTGGAATTACGTTTGTTTATGGAAAAAATAAAACAGAAGACTTTATTTTGAATATTTATTTGACATTACAGGAAACAAATGGTTGAAGTAAGTTTTGAAAACTTTGTAAAAAGTGGTGTATTTGTTGTACACTGATTGGTAATGCACTGTTTTCAAGACTGTGAGATATCCATTCCTGAAGGTTTTCCAATATGTATTCATCAGTAGGAAACCTCTTCATCATCAGGACTAGGAGTCATTTTTCCAGGTATCTTAGAAATATGAATGTGGTCTGCAACAGAGTGTCATGATGCTTCTTTGTAATGTCTTTTTTGGGTATTACTTAGTATTCAAACATTATAAATATGTAGGGACTTCATTGTGACTTTAGTTTATTCCAAATTTAATCAAAATCTCGCTAGACAATATGGAGTTTTCCAGACATGCTTAGTACATTTCACTTAAAGTGTTTAAGTTATATCCACATCTGCTGTAAATTAATTTGGATGTACTAAAAGCAATAGAGCAATAGTTCTATCAGCTTCTAGTCAGCTGAAATCTTTCTTTAGAACTTATTTGGAACCACCCAGTGCTGCTTTAATTTGGAAACACTGAATCAGTGTCCTGTTCAATTTTAGGTGAATTGTAACTTCAATTTTTAATTTTTTTTCCCTCCCAAATCTCTGGAGTGTACCATTAACCACAATGTGTTAGTGTATGAGCATCAAGGAAAAATGTGAGTTCTCCTTTAACTTTCAGCGGCGATTTTGTGTGAATGTTCCTCATCTGTCAGCAGTGACTCATGGTATCTTGGATCAATGTGGGCATTTGGAAGCCTATGTGGCAGTTGACATACACATACACTTGAATATTGCACCCAAAGGAGTGTTCTTTTGGAGGGAAATTAGTAGAGTAACCAGCGGAGCTGCCGAGAATGAATAATATCATTGGGTCTGGAAGGGGAACTGGAAAGTGCCCTGCCTTTTCCCCCACAACATTCCAATTTTTAATGTGCCCTTTACATGAACCAAACTTACACTGAGGCTACATAATGTGTGTAAGAAATTCATTAAACTCGCATTGTGCAGGTGTGGCAATTCGGTGCCAATGGACAATGTTTCCTTAATCCAGGTGAAATATGGTCCTGATTCAAAGCACACAAAGTGCAAAGAAAGGTGGAGTGGGAAAAAAAAATAAACTAAGTTAAAATTTGCAGTGCATTTTGCAAAAATTGTTACATTTTGGTAATTCTCCTTTTACATTAGAAAGATAAGAAGGCAAACCCTGCTTTCCATTTCAGTGTGCCTGGACGATTTCACTGATACCTTCAGTCTACAGATCATTCTCTAAAGGCTTCTGTTCTGACAGGGGCACAAAGGAAATAATATGAATGTGATCTCTGATTTCTGTCTTGGTAAGAAAAGTGCAGTTTTTATGGCTTGAGCAAAAATGATATAATGATTCTCATTTATATTCCACTGGAGCTTCAGAAATAAAAACTTCCACTACTTTTTCTTTCCTGATGCTAACACTGAGGATAATGATGCTATTGTGTTGATGCAAGAAGAACTACCCTTTATTTAGATTGATGAGACCCCTAGGATCAATAGTGTGGACTAGATCTCCTTTCTGCTAGTTCAAAGAGAGAGGAAAAGAATAAAACCTCTGGAAACAGATGCATTTTTAGCATGGCAGGCAGCCACACCAGCTTTCCCCCCCTCACCTCCAAGTTAATTTCACTGAACAAAATACTGCTTGGTTTTTGTTACTTTTGGAACAGTATTTTCACTTTTTCACTTCTCTTTTGTGTGCACGTCACCTCCCTCTTACTGACATTTGCTGGAGGAGGTGGGAGAAGATGTGGCTGGACATGCTGCAGTTGGGCCATGTCAGCTGAGAGCAGCCACCAGGAACTTGAACCCAGCAGTTCAGGTGGGACTGGCCCCGTGTGCTTGGAGTAAAAACATCCTAAAGTTACTTCCAGTTGTCTTTGGATCCCCTTCTGAGGCTGCTCTAAATGGAGGCTGATGTAGCAGGTGATTTGTTGTTCAAACAAACCCAACTGTATTTACACTGAGATGTCTTTGAGCAAGTGAACCTGAGCTCTGAGGTCAAGCACCCAAAGCTGTACCCAAACCTCATCGTGCATTAAGCCCAGACACACAGGAGGTGCTACCTGAGTGCTGCTGATAATCCACTCACTTTTCCACTTCCACCTCTACTGGAAATTGCTGATGGGTCTTTCTGAAGTTCACTTAAGAGATCGAATATGGACAAGTTGTTTCAAAACAAAAGGCATTTAGAAGGAGTTAGAGGTTGAAATGCTGTTACAGAAGTTGGATTCAATCAGTGTGTGATGATGTTGTCTGCAAATACTTCCACTCACCCAGGGAGGCCCCAAAGGCTTTGAGGAGGGGAGATGGAGTGGGGTGGAGGAAGGGTGAGAGAGGTGCCATGGCCAGCTGATTTCAAGTCTTGCATCTTCACTCTCATTATCAAGACGCAGGTCATGGCTGCACTTTTATCCACACACGATTAGGAGGGAAACATGCTGTCTCCAACCGCAGCCAAAGCAAACACATAATGTGGTGTTTCCATAACAGGGGTTCTCCATAGTAAAAGATTACAAGGTTAGGTCAATCAAAGAGTGAAAGTTCACTAGAATACTTTCTAAGTTTCCTGCAATTTGAATTTTGGGAACTTGGTGAGGTAGAGGCTGTGTCTCTAAATTTAATAGCCTCTTAAAGGTTTCTTTTTCTTGATTTTATCACTTTGTCCCTTGAAACTATAACTAATTTTGCCATTTAGAGCAGCCCATGTCAAGAATTTCTACAGTTTAACTGTGTGTTGTGTGAGGTGGATTAAGACAAATTTTAAAACTGATTTTAAAACTAGTTAAAGCTTGTCACACTGTAATTTCCTGGTGGTGTCAGAATAACAGTTGCAAGTTTGCTTCCGTGTAGTGAAATTGTAGGTAGAAATGCATTCCTCCCAGCCCCTTTAAAGTATGCCCAGAATCCAAAAAATTAATGTGAAAATTGTATGTAAGTTTTCCATTTTGAATATCGCAATAAATTGTAAATTTATTGTTTATTTGTTTTTGTAATAAGTATAAAAATAGAAAGTAGATCTAGTTTGGTTTGTGTAACCTGAAAAAAATGTAAAACTTCGATTGATAGAGCAGTATTAAACATGAGAAAATTCACTCTGATTTGAGAAATGGTGGGTTTGCTGCTGATTGATTAATAATTATGTTGATGACATTTTGATAGAAGGGACAAACTGGAGGTTCCTTTTTGATGCACAGAAGATTGTAGGTGCAACTGGAAACATTTGATAAATGATGTTTACTAATTTCTTCTAATGGACGATAAATATATTGCACACATTTGCAGAACCACAGCAATCAGAATCTTTATGCATGGTGTAAGTCCACTGATTTTCATTAGGATAAATTAAGAGCAAAACTGGGCATTATCACTTTATTTTGGCATGGAACTCTATGCAAAGAGGGTCAGTGTTTAGAAGTCCCTGCTTTATTTTGCTGTAATTAAAGAGCACAGTGGAGCTGTGTGTATCTACACAGACTGTTTAACTGCAGTTGTTGCTTTCAGCCCCTTGCTGAAACTCATCCAAAACTTCACTTATGGATTAGAAGAAACAAGAGCTATCAGAAGAGAGAAAGATGTAAAGCCAAGCATGAATTTTACTCATCCATTCTGTTAATGTTAAAAGACAATTCCTCATAGTGCTGGATATGTGATCAAAGTGAAGGCTGGATCCACTCTGCAAAAACAAATTTTAACAGAAGGAGTGTTGATAGCTATGTCTGAAATTAAAAATATGAGGTCACTGATATGTAGCCATATATGAAAACCTGGACACAGTCCATCTAAGCTAGCTGCTATATAAATTATAATGATTATAATGATTTACCTACTAGCAGGACTAACCCAAAGCCCTTTTTGCATCTTATTAATCAGAGGACTTTGAAAAGTTGTTGCATTGATAAAGACAAGGCTTTCACACATTATTTACAAGCATAAAAAGACCTTTTTTGAAGCTGGTCATTTTCCATCACAAATCTGTTGAAAACACAAGTGTTACTTATTTTATTTTGCAGTTTTGCATATGCAACTAAATTTCCAGGGAAGCTTCCTAACCCTATTGTGCAAATGAAATACTTCACTTTAGTAAACAATTCGTGCAGGTTTAAATTGTCAGTTCAGTAATAAAACGAAAATAAAATACATCAGAGAAGGCAGAGAAGGACTTTATAGAAGCATAGAATGGTTTGGGTTGGAAGAGATCTTGTAGATCATCTAAGATCATCCGAGAGCAAGGGAAACCTTGCACTAGACCATGTTGCTCAAAGCCCCATCCAGCCTGACCTGGAACAGTTTCAGGGATGGGTCATCCACATCTTCTCAGAGCAACCTGAGCCTGTGTCTGACCACCTTCATAGCAAAGAATTTCTTGCTGATATTAAATCTAAACCTGCCTGTGGTGAGTTTAGAACTTACTTAATTTCAGATCGCATCTAGCTCCACTGGATTTCTGCTGTCCAAGAAACACTGTCTGTTTGAAGCTGTTGGGACACTCTCCCTTGCAGCCTCTCAAGCCAGTGAAAGCACTCACACCCTCACTCACTGATGGCTCCCCCTCTGCAGGTCACCCTCATTCTCACGTTGTCTCAATTTCGACATCTAAATCCTTTATTGACCTACCCCATTAGTCTCTGCAAGAGTCAATGGTGACTTGGTTGTCAAACAGCAAAGTCACACCTGAAAATAAAACCACCAGTCTTTTAAAAATTTCCCCTGGTATCCCTATGAAACTTTATAGCTCATATTTGCTAATTCTTCTAAATGAGAAAACTTATTTTTGAAGTACACTGATTTGGTACCTGAAAGATTTCTTTAAGAGTTAAAAAATACTTTAATACTTCTGCCCTGGGAAGGGAATGCATTTGCATGAGGAAGGTTTTATCACAACTGCAACTCCAGTACACACATGGACGTGGTTGTTACTTTTGACTCCTAACAGTCCATGGTGTATGAACCACAAAGACACTGACTGGGTTTTTTTACTTTCAGGTTCAGTTGTTAGGAGAGTCCCTTTTCAGAAGGAAATTTTCTAAAACATCATTGTATTTAAGTAGTTTTTAATGTAATAGTCCCCAAAAATCATGACAGGTTCTGGCATTATTCAGACAGTTTTACTTTCGACTGAGTCTTTACTCAGAAATAAGGATTCTTTGGAAGATGAGCTGACTTTAAAAATAATTAATAAATGAGGCTAAAACTTCTCAAACTGTATTGCTGCAAAAGCCATCACGCAGACATTTTGTCCTTGCACCGAGTTGATCTGACTTTCATTTTCATGATTATGACAAAATATTATCATGTCTCTTGAGCTAACTTCAAAGTAGCTTGCCTGAGAAAACACCGTAAAAATTCAACATGCAGCTTCATTGAGTCACAATTAGATGTAGAACAAAATCAATTCATCTTTGCTGGCTTAGCCAGTGGACACTGTGAGTACATAAGGAGTTTCAGAGTAACTCAGGTGCACCTGCACTGCAGCATGGTCAATATCTGGAGCAATTAACTGTGCTTCTAGAGAGCAACAGCTCCTTTCCTGCCTTGCTTTTCTTCTGGCATAAAAACTTCATGGATTGGAAATCTGTGTCTTGCTTTATTTGGGAACAGTCAGAAAGTAAAAACTGCTCCATGCTAGAGTTGGACCCAAGATGTAGGTAGACCATGAAGAGAACAGGATGTGACAATCTTCCATTCTCATTCCTTCTTGGCCAAATGAAATACATCCTTGCTCTGGCTAAACAACTGTCTGTGTGTTAACCTTGCAAAGGTGTTCATGCCTCTGTGGTATGATATTTAATGAGACAAGGCTGGTACTCTTCATAGATAAGGTAATCACTCCTTGAAGTGACAACTACCCAGAGTTTTATTTAATTGATAACCAATACCGGTTCTGCTCGCTGAAGACTAACTTCACAGAAGTATCATACAGAGAGTTGAAAACTGATTAACTTTTAACTAGATCTGATAAAGGTGTTATTTAATAAATGGGATTTAGCTGGCTGTTTACATGTGCTAGCTCAGATGGTGCAGTTTAAGGTCATGCAGTGCCACATTGGGCTAACCAAGCTCAGAGGGCTGCGTTAATATGCCTGCAGCGTTTCTACTGTTTGAGGTAGAATGTTTATAAACTTTGCATGAGATCATTATTTTGCCATATTATTTTGCCATATTTTAAACAACTTTGATAGTTATAGATCTCCCTAAGATCTGGGTGCTCCTTAGTATGATGCATCACTTTCATTATTTCTCCTGAGCAGTTCTTGTACCAGCACAAGTGGGAGGTAGCAAAGGCGTTACCTACTCAAATCTCAAGACAGATAAATTTTCCCTTAGACAATGTCTTAGTTGAACCAGATTGTGGTCTCTTTTTGCCATCATATTTCCGCCTCATTCATCACACAAACAAAAAATTGCTGTAAGTATTACAGGTAATATAAGTCTGTGATTTTGTAACAATGTTGGGCTTAAATAATTGTGAAGTTCACAGTTAAATATGTGCCATAACCTTTTTCATAAAGCCAAATTCATAATATGGGATGTTACAATAATTTTACAAATATATGAGATTAAGCTTTACAAGTCTTTGTTTAGCTCAGAGGTTAATACTTCTCATGTTTTACAAGAAAACAACTGAGCAATAGGGATAACCTGGATTCACTTTCAGAGACCAAAAGGAACATAATGCAAATAATAAAGGGAAAACAGGTTGGCTTTAAAAATCTAAATGTTTTATGTCTTTGAAATATCATGTGACCCCGTCAATTACTCAAACCAAAAACACTTTAAGGGCTGTCATGTAGCTAAATAGTGCTGACATTAATGAGCTAAAATCTTCTCTCAGTTTTACAGTATAAAAAACATATGCATCAGTATTTTGAAGTCAAAGGATTCCATGCTTATACTGGTGCAACTGAAACAAAACATTGGTGTAACATTCCTCCTTCCAGGTATCTGGTTTTAATCAAACTATACTCATGGCCCTCAAGTTTTCTTTGCTGCAGTGGAAGGTAGGCAGGAGTGTTTCATTTAAAAAGCTTGGTTTACATCATGAGTGCACAAAAAACTGTGTATCTTGTCCTAGCTACCTCTAACTGGTAAATTGTAAGTTCCCTGAACTGTGTTTCTGAACTGAATGTTCTCTCAGAAGCAAAAGTTTTGCTCAAAAACAAATATGGTTCTGGTTTTTTTTCTCTCCTTCCAGTAGAGTTCAGTGAAACCAGGTGATTGGCAACTGTTATGATAAGGTAGACGAAGAGGATGAAAGCTAGGACTGATTGAACAGCTGTGAGGGGCTCTGTTCCAATTGTATTTTGATTACTGATAAGATAACCCTCCCTTTTCTCCCGGTGATTTATCGCATTCAAATTACAATAACACTGAATTGCCATCAACAACAAACGCTGTGTAGTTTCAAGTTTTTCTAACTAGCATAGCAAAAACCCAAAGGTGCTGATTACAAGTTTTCATGTTACATTTCTAAAAATGGATAAATCACTTATTGCACTTTGTGATCTCATACACTTCATAAGCCTGTTTTTTGTTTCATTTGAGATAAAACTGGTCACTTTCTGATATATCCAAGCAGCATAGTTCTAAAATCATCAGAAAGCATAAGTTGTTGGGGTTTTTTTTGGAGGGGAGGGTGTTGATAATTTTTATGTGTTGTTATTCTTCTGTTCCTAATATGAAATCAAAGGCTTTCTTTTTATTTTTCTCTTTTGTTTTGTTCTTCCTTTTAATTTTCTGTTTAAATCAGTGTTTTGGCATAGTCTGATCTGTTAAAAGTTTGGAAATATTGGAACAATGTGAATATTACTAAAAGACAGATAATTTGACCAGTTAAACTAAAAGATGTAACAAAATAAATGTTTCTGTAATTATTCCCCCCACCAGTGAAATACTAAAAAGAAGAAAAAGGATGAATTAGGTTTCCTTGTTTTGTTGTGTAGAAGTTTGAATTGTACCACAGACTGTTAGCAAGTTATTTTTAATTAGGGTGGGTGACTGAACCATTTTCCTCACTAAGGGCTAGATCCTAAGGTCCCAGTGATGTCTGAGGTGTCAATGAAAGAAAATAATTGTGGTATAAAGTAGTTAAATACCATGTGGGGGGAAAGGAGTTATCCTTCAGGCTGTTGGCCATTTTACTAAACATTAGACCTAGCATGTGGTCAAGCTCACCTGATTTCTGACTAGTGTTTTCCAGAATATATGGAAATACCCCACTGAAATATCCCACTGTATGGCAGCTGTTGTCTCATCTGGGTGGGGACCGGACTCCCAACAAATACAGTGCCTTTTCCATGCTTATATTGCTGGTTTTGCCAAATGCCTCTACTGGCTCATGCCTTGGAGGAAGCTCTCTTGATTTCCTGCCAGTCCCTGCCTTTTCCTTAACTGTTTGACTGGGGCAGAAGTCACCATCTGCACTCACAGCAATAAAACGAGGAAACTACAGGAGAGGCTGGAAGTTAAAATGCCCACTTCTTTCCTTGTGTGTGTCTAAGAATTCAGCAAATAATTACTCAAAGAGTAATGACTAATTGACACCTGGGATTACTTAGAAAGATACACATGCTGATACACAGAACAGGCACAATATGCATCTGTGTAAGCAAGAAATGCATGTGCAAACACGCGGCCACCTGATCCTCTGTAGCCAAAGCAGAGGCCTGGCGAGAGAAGAAGGAAATGTTCCAGCATGACGTTGTGGGAGGCACTGCTCACAGTTCAGCAAAATCCCTGTTTGATGGCATAATGGCATTGACTCATCTTTTATCTGCTGCTGGGAGATCTACAGTGAGATCTTATCGCTGCTGGCAGAGGAATGAAGGTCGAGAGTTTTGTGCAACCAGCAACCAACGCACTCCTTGGCTTCAGGAGCGTGTTGTGACGAGCAGCACTCCCTGCATGATCCCGTCACTCTGCAGAGTCACCAGGAGCAGGACAGGGCCAGATCTGAATTCTGCTGAGGAATAAAGGAGACCTTTCCTCTGATTTTTAGAGAAATTGATATGCCCTTTTGACCCTTATCAAGAAAAAGTCTTGGCTGGTGAGTGTCATTGTGAAGTCTATAACGGGGACGTAGGCCAGAGCTCACAAATTTTCTAAGTTGTTACACAAACTCTCTCTCACTAAAGAGAGAGTTTGCCTGCTAGTAGAAAAGTAAAAAATAAGATGGTTTTCTTTTGTTGCATTCTCCTCCTGACAGACTCCGCTGAGGGAACACAGACATAAACCAAAGTTTACAATGGAATACCAACCACGGATAAAGCAAACTTCAGGATCTGCCTGACTGTATTCATCTTAGCTATAGCTGTGGTTTTCTGGCTTCTTCTTTAATGAAGAAGTGTGATAAAAATAAACCAAATCTACATTCCTTGTGCATGCATATCTCCATGGATTTCACAGCAGGAATTTGGCCCTCTGCATGTATATATACTATTAAGTTACAATTCCATTAGCAAATTAAATAACCATGTATTAAAATGAAGGCAAGAGTTAGGGACTGGTTTTCTTCTGTAAATTTGCCAACTCGGTCTGGCAAAGTGAATGTTCTGATACAAGTCAGATTGGATCAACAGACACATCACTTAATAGAAGAAAGACTGTGCAGAGTCTACAAAAAAGCACATTGGAAAAGGTCAAATACTTCAAGCTTGGACACTGGCAGAGAAAAGAGACTAAGATGGAGCAAGCAAGTCAGGAATGTGGATTAAAGCTAGTCAAAGTGATTATTAGGAGAATCTAGCCCACAAACCCCAAGATACTCAACCTCTATCTGGTTTCACTGATCATCACATTCATTATAATACATTTATTTCTTAAGATATGGTACGTTTCAAACTGTTAGTTTTGGTCACCTGCAACACTCTTAATAAATGTGGGAATCAAGCACCAGTAGCAAAACCAATTTCTTTTACCTTCAAACTATCACCACCCCCTTTAAATCTACCTCATACAGCATTTTCTAGACAATGCTAGTTGTAGTGTGCAGTGGTTAGCTATATAAGGCTCATTCATTCCTGTTCAAAGCTACAGGCATGACTACAGCTGAGGATGTGTCAAAAGGAAATGAGAAAATTATCTCAGGGCAATTACTGAAGACATTCTCTGGGAATTTGCTGAAAAAAAAGTGGAGTAATGTTACATCTTTGCAATAAAAATAACTGCAGAGATCATAGAGAAAGTAAAAAAAGAAGACTTTAAAAGCAGGCAATCATTACCTGTTTGCATAGGTCATGGATAGGCCAACATTTAATAATAACAAAAAAAAAAAAAAAAAAAGGAAAAGAATTAGGTTATATCTAGTAGATGGTATTAATTTCATTGATTTATTGAATGCATTCATCATTTTCCTCTTGTCATTACAATGCAATCTTTGTTGTAAATCTTGGTTTATGTTATCGCTGATCATCCATGAACCTTGCCAGCATGAGTGATCGACACTTAACAGAATTGAAGGATGCCAGTGTCCTTCTGGGACTGAGGCCTGTCTTTGCTCTTTCTCTCAGCAGTAGTCACTGATTGGATACTGAAGACACTGGATAGTAAACACTTTGAAACTAATTAATCTGAGGAAGTGGAATACTTAATTTGTATTGATTGTGCAAATGCCATTGCTTTGCTCTTCAACACCCTGTTCCAGAATGCCCTGTAAAGCCACATCCACCACTGGATGAGTATGTATCAGAATAAACAGCAGAGGAACTGCAGAAATTATTTAGGATTTCACCTCCTACCTGTGATGTAGCTCAAACCTACCTAAATTAGTAAGATTGAGAATCATCAACACAAAAATGACATTTTTCTCCTCAACCTTTATTCTCAATCTGATTTCCTGACAGGGAGAAACCTGATGTCACATGATTTGAAATACACTGCTTGTATTTACACTGCATGTTTAGGCCTAATCTTTTGGGCAACAGACCCTGGAAATCTGGTTGTCATCTGCAAAAGTCAGTAATGGGATAATATGACACACACTGAATTAAAACCTGGAAGAAATGTCCCATTCTTAGAGAAGGCAATGGAATTTAGGTTTTAGTTTGTCTTTAAATTTCATGTTCATAAAAAACCCAACAGTGTTACCTTTAACATTGTTGCATGCTCTGAAAGTCACAGAAAATTAAAAGAAAAAAAGGCTATATATATTTCCCTGCACAGCCACACCTGGTCCTTTTAAGTTATACTGTGGAGACTTATGAACAGCAAAGATGATGATGTAATTTACTCTTGGCCATAATAAACCTTAGACTCCAATGCTATGATCTCACATTTCTCAAGAATATTAGAAAGAAAAGAAAACATCAATCACCATCTGTAGATGTGAATATTTAGAACTCTGCATTAGCAAAATAATACCAGGCTCCTATTAAGCCAAGTAGCTGTGTGCCTAACTGTTCTCATTTCCATTTTTATCGGTTTTACCTTTGTGTAACATCGACTTCAGCAGACACTTGTCTTTACGCCGCAGTCACAAAGGGCAGAATCGTACCTATACGAGTTCAAAAAAATTACAAAGGTTTTTGACAGCTATATTATAAGAAAAATGATCAGATACAGATGACAGCAAAGCATTTCTAGCCAAGAGAGTTCTAAGACAAGTTAAGCAATCAATCATCTGCATCACTCACTATTCAGCAAGTCGACATTCAACATCTGAATCAGTCATTACAAAGTAAAGAGAATTAGTAAAGTCTCTAACAAAATGCAAATAAGTGAACTGGAGGACAATAGAGTCAAATTCTAGAACTTGGCAGGAAGCCATAAGAATTATTTTGACAAGGCTGCTTGGGGTAATTTGATTGTTACATTTAAAAGAAAAATAATTTAAAAAAAGCAAGCTTCAGTCTTGAACAGTACAAGTTTGTGATACAAATGTATAGTTATATTTAGTGAGAAGAAGTGTAGAATAAAGAACAAAATATAGTGTCTGCTCTGATGCTTTGCTACACTGCTATATGAATTAACTATTTTTGGTGGAAGTGAGAGTTTTTCCAAATAAATGCAAAGAATACTAAAGCTAAAAGCTATCCCAAATGGTATGCAACTAACAGTGTGATCTTTCTCTTTCTTGAATGTGTTGCCTACTAATGTTTTTCCAGAGTATCAGCCTGCTTTGAAATCCAGCTGGTATAAGTGAACATGAAAAGTAGGTTTAACATCTGTGGGGATGCAAAGCTGCAGGTGCTGAAATTCTCTAAAATCATAAGTACCACTACTACATAGGTCCAAAAAATCCCCACCTTACATGTTTCTTGTTAATACAAAATGTTGAGTGAAAAAGAAAGGAGAATGAGTTGAAAATTAAGCAGAAACGTCTGTTATAACAGCAGTTTCTCCATGATTTCTAACAGCATAAGGGTTGCTATCTTACACTCACTCCTTGGTTGGAGTAATGGTGGAAAACGGGAGTGATCCTACTGAAAACCAAAGAGCCATAGCAGGTAGCTGCACTGTTGGGTGAATCCGAGACATCCAGGCATTTGGCATCTGTTCTGAGAGGATTTACAGATGTCCTTGGCTTGCACGTGTGGCAGAATTAACAAACATTGCATACCTGAAGCTCTGGCCATCAGCCCTTGGATGCTGATGCATTCACTCCCTTTCTCGTCTGTCTCCATGGCTCCATCAGTGGCACTGCTCCTGCTCCTAAAACTGTGTGTTTGGCTTTGTACTTCACAAGGTCAGGGCTCGAACCTTGTAGGATTTGTCATCACAAGGACACATCCTTATTGATGATGTACTAGTGCAGACATGCCTTAAAATGATAGAGATGGCTTGGTTTCGGTCCTGATGTGAATATAGATAGGCATAAAGAAACAGTGTTCTCGTGAATATCTATGCTATTATGGTCTATATTAACTACTGGCAAAAATATTTTTCAGAAGAATGCATATGACTTTGTTAATGTTTGAATAGCTAAGATGATTCTGTGGATCCTTGTACTTAAAAAAATCCTGTCCATGGTAAGTGCAAAAGCTCTGTGAGGAGTATTAGAACTAGAAAATTACTCTTGAGTTGAAAAAGGAGCAAAGTTACTTTCTCTAGTTTCATTCTTGTTCCAAGCAAGGCAACAACATGCTGCCTGTGTGAGAAAGCTCAGAAGATAATATATTTAAGAATAGATGCTACATGTTATTTTATCTGATCAGTCAGTCATTCTTATCCCTTTTCTCATAACTTACAGATCTGTATGAAATAATTTCTTCTGCTGGAAATAGATTTTGTGTTTAGATGTGTTTTTTATCCGCTGGTTATCCTCAAGTTTATCCTTGCAAATCTCATCGATTGAACAGAATTGAACTTCGTCCAACAGTTGATGAGCTACATGGATAGAATTTTACCACTTAAAAACTGATGCAGGCTTTTAATTGATTTCACTGTTGTTTTGACCTTTGTGAAGAGCTGAATCTTACAAACAGTTTGGGTGCTCAAAAGCATTCAAGGGCCCAGGTACATAATGCTGTCACTTGTTTTTACACCATGAGCAAAAATATCTAAAATTATACCTGTACAAGTCTCTATTTATTTGACCATATTAACACAAAACTATTACCTTTATCTTACAGAAATGTTGGAATCCAACAATATAATCAATTTCAATGGACTAGCTAATAGCTCCAGTTACCATACTTTCCTCTTGGATGAAGAACGTGGTCGGCTGTATGTTGGAGCAAAGGATCACATATTTTCTTTCAACCTGGTTAACATCAAGGAATATCAAAAGGTACGTTCACTCATGTCCTGTACAATGTAAATATGTACTTTTAATGCTAAAGTCTTGTTATTACTCAGACTGTGTTGTGCACTGTTGGAATTACGTAGTAGGTGTTTGGATGTCAGGAATACTGTTACAACAAAAATAATTGCTGACTCTATGAAGAGAAATTTATAATGAGCCTGTGACCTTTGACTATATAATCTACAATATTTTTTTCAGAATACAAAAAAAAAAGTAAATTTCCCCAACAAGTATTTCCCAAACAATACATACTTTCGCATATATATTGCTAAAAAAGCCAAAGATCTATTATGACAGTTTACAAAGAAAGGCTTTACTGTTCTGTATTTGTTTGCAGATAAAAGAAGCTATTTGGGAGTCCAAGGGTTGATTTTTCTTCTTTAACTCAACACTTGTAGGCACTTGCTTCTGCTGCTTTCAAATCAAAATAGTTTCAATATTATTAAAAGAGGAGGAAGTCCATAAAATATTGCCATTCTTGATGGAGATTATAATTTTCCAGTAAAAGCTGGTGACTAATTAAAAGGTGACAAGTGGTTTAGTGTCATTCTTCTGTTGGAGTCTAAATAAATAATTAAGTTTTCATTTATTTTAGTAAGACAAAATGCCAAGAAGGTAAACAATGGGATGGAAGTTTAATTTGTTATATTAAGTATTTTGATGGCACATATTAAAATCCAGAGAGTACCCTTTTATGAGAGATATATTGCTTCAATACCCAGGGATTATTTTTTTTTCTTAGTGTTCCTGACCTTTTGGCCGTTTGACTATTAGCTTCCTAAGATGATAGCAATAAATACCTTGTGTTTTCTGTTCAGAGGGAAGACAGGCTATTCATTTGTATTCTCTGAGGATAAGAGGATAAAAGGAAAATGGGGTATTTTCTTTTCTATTCTCTTTAGAGCAGCTATAAAGGAAACTAGCTATTTATTTGAATTCTCTGAGGGATCAATAGCTTAATGTGCAAAACATCTGGAATAATTAAAGGAAAGAAGGTGTTTCCATTGCAGAAAAGATTTTTCTAGAATGGGAGGAATTGTGTCTTACATACTTCCATATTCAGGTACTTTTAGAACACTCTTTGACTTTATATACAAATATTAATAAATGTTAAATAAAGAATTGCTGTCAGTAACATGGAAATGCATGTTAGAAACAGATTTAGAGAATTTAGACTAGATTTAAGAGTAGGTAAAAGGCTTAAAGGGTTTGGGGATCTGTTTATTATAGACAGGAGAGTCATGTAAGAAACTTCAATCAAAATTACAATGCAGCCAGTACTCCACTTGAGCTCAAACTTCACCAGCTTCTACCATGTAAAAAACTCCTCAGGTTTCTGTCTAAATGCTGAGGGCAACATCAAAACCCAAAAAGCCAAATTTTTCAATGTATTAAACCCAGTTTGATTTAGCTGTCTTTTAAACCAAATTAGAGGAAAACATTTTACTGTGAGACTAAGGAAAAAGAACAGCTGGTTTGAAATACACTGGTTTGAAAAATATTGAGATTTTTGCCCAAAACTTGAACTAAACTTGAACCAGTCCTTTTGGGAGATCTGAGAAGTTTGGTTAATGTTTTTCAACCTAGTAAATTTGAATTTTCACGTCTCTGCACATTTTATGCTGAGAATAGCAACAGGAAGTAGTGGGAATCCTCTGAGAGAGAACGTGCTCATAAAATTTTCAGCCTTATTTTATAGACTTAAGATGTTTGATTGCTGTTTGGATTTCATTAAGTTTGAAGAAAATTTTGAATTTAAAAAATGTTGCAAACTATTTTCAAGTGCCATATATAATATGTCCTTTGACCTCTTCTGTCATCCGTATTCCATTTCTTTCTTTTAATATTTTGCCTTTTGCTTTCTATTAACAAACTGTATTGAACACCGAGACTGTAATCCAGACTTATGGCCATTCATATTGCATTATCTGGGGCTCCCAAATGAATAGCCTGGCATTTTATGGGAAGATCATGTTTTATTCTATATGTAATTCCTAAAAGCTTTTCAAAGAAACATGAATAATTGACTGTGAGGGTCTCTGGATTTTCTCTGTATGAGGTGAGATCCATTTTCTGCTAAGAAAACACTACAGAAAACCTAGATTTAGGATTAGTTGTGTTAGGGTAGTTCTATAGGAACAGCATAAACATTTCTATTTTGATGGTGTGATACTTTTCAAATACCATGGCTCCTTTTTTATTATTTAATTAACTGAATTAGCAAAAGAGTGAACTATTAGATACACTGAAGAGGCAAACACCTCATTTCTGATGCTGTGACTCTAATGTGTGATTGTATTTCCATTACATGAGATTTAAAAGATTAAAAGAACACTCACTTAATGGAGAGTCAACCTTCTTATCATTAGGATTTGTGATTCACGGCTGAAATTTCCGATACAGACTTATTTCAAGATTGTTTTACAGTGACTCCTATTACCCCTGTTTTTGTTCCCAACATGTAATTTTTTTGTTGTCAAATTTTAAGAAAGAAAAGGAAATAAGGAAAATAATGGGGGGAAGATAAACTGGATAAAGGGACTGTGTAACATTTGGCCAGCAATTTGTGAATGCCGAAGCGTGAAATAACACAATGTGATTTTTGTTTTGTGTCTTTAGATTGTTTGGCCTGTATCTCATTCCCGAAGGGATGAGTGCAAGTGGGCTGGAAAAGATATTGTGGTAAGTACAAATCTTTTTAGCATTTTTTTTTTCCTTTTATGAAACATTGTAAATATTTTATTATGTCTTATTGCGTTAATTCTTAAAGTATTTTTTCTACTCTGTAAGGTCACGCATCTGATCATAACTTCACTCTTGAGTTCTCTAAGTCCTCTTATATGGAAATTTTGTCTTCATGACCAAGGGCTTCAATTTATAAATATAAATCATGCAGATGAAATAGAATTTATCTACCAAAAAACAGAGAGCCAGTAAGAAAGAGAAGAGAGAAGAAATAACAGAATGAAAAATATTAACCCTTGAATACTCATCTCTTGATGAGAAGGTACATAATATTTTGACCCATTTTTGCCCTGCTCCAGGTTCCAGTCCTCAAGTGAGTTCCAAGAAGTGCTTTCTCTTTGCAGCATCTCTCTGGAGCCAGTGGGTTCCCCAGAGCTCTTTCCTGCATGGAGTTCATAGCAATATTGAGGTCAAAGTGGTTTTGACATTCTGCATCAGTTTTGGTGCCTCAGGAAAGACACTGCTGTGCTAGGCAACATTTTCTTTACATTTTCCCTCATTCCTGTGTACATCATATTCCCTGTATTTATGAGGTAGGAGAGACATAGCCAGTAGCCCCCAAATAGCAATCATTCCACACTGATAATAACTGTCTTCTTTATAGGAACAGTGTGGGAAATGGGAAGAAAGGGCTGAAGAAGGGGAAAAACAGATAAAAAATACATGCATTCAATAAGCCAAACAAATACTTGCATAGCAAAGCCAAATGGGAAATCATCGTGGTTGCCAAGGTACAAGTGAGAGTGGAACTTGGCCCCGTGTGTATATGCTATTGGCCTGATTTTCAGAGATGATTCTGTAAAATATTCATAATGCCAACCATATGCCTCTAGAGAGCTCCATTTGAATAATTTCCTAGGTCATAATAAAAATAGTCTCATCAGTCTTTACCTAGGCCATAGAGGACAGTTGTCTTCAAAAAAAGCCATCTGGGAACAGTAGAGGTAGATTAGGTGAAAAGTAAGAAATATGGGCTAAGCTAAATATGTGATGGGACAGCTGAAATGCCAGATACCTAGGCTATCTCATTACACAGAAATAATACATTTAAATTAATCCATGCTCTTGTCCACAAATAATTTTCAGGAGTACTTTGCAAGGTGAAGCCTAGAATATTGAATATTCAAGGTTAAAGAAAAAGGCTAATGTTAAATACGTGAGTGAATTAACTAACCTTGCTGCTTCATCTTATATGAAGTATTATAATTTTACATTAAGTAGATTTTTTTCATGTCTTGAGTAAAAACCTAGAACACTAATAAGAGATTCAGTGCCTAGAATGAAAGTATATGCTTATATATTTTTAATAACTATTTTTAGAAATCCACTGTAGTGAGAAAGAGTATTCTTTACGTATTTCATTAATGTGATTCTAATGCAGTTGTTGAAATTTGTAGAGACACATTCTGGAGTAAGCTGGGAGGTTCAGGTCCCCATCCTCTGACTGTGGCAAGCTTGAGAAGACTGCTTATAGTGTAACTTTTATTCACCTTGATTCTTTTGCTTCCTGTGACACTAGGACAGCATCACCTGCTGATCAGAAGTAGAAGGTGATGCCCACACCACACTACAGTGCAGTGTGTGACCTTGGAAGTAGATCCTGTAAAGTTGTTTGGGGTGGTTTTGCCTTTTTTAAAATTTGTTTTAGAGTTCTCCACAGGAGGAGGTGAGAAATAAACACATAGGTGATATGTAATGTGGGTCTAGTTTTCAGTAGGCAGCTCGAAAGAGGGAATGCATATCTTGATGTGTTCAGAGCATTGTCTTTGAATGTTTACAGCTACCTTGCCATAAAACAGTGCATTACAAGCAACATATTTAATGCAACTGCTTTAACTCTAATTACAGATAATTAAAAAAAGTATTATTCCTACCTTATTTATTCCTTAAAGGCATTATCAGTGCCTTGGGAGTGTGAAATATAAAGGCCATAAAAATAACTCAACAGGCTCTCATTAGTGGGAACAGGAGAAAAAGAAGACAAATAAAGTGACATATAAACCAGGCTTGATTTAATACTGCTTCCAGCCTGTACCACTTCTAAGATATTATATACTCCACACTTGTGATGGTTCAAAACTTTCTATATGACAGTCTATACTTCTGCATTGAGGGCTTTTTAAAAAAAGCCTCCTTTTAATTATTGATCTCCAGGGTAAGTCGGTGCTGAAAATGCAAGTCCCCACTAATGGGCCAGGTGCGCTGCAGCAGCTGCAGCGCAAGCATAACCCCGGCCCTGCCCTACTGCTAACCTCAGCTATGACCTCTGAGATTTCCTCTCGTAATTATAAGAGGTAATTCAGCGTTCTTCTCACTCCTTCAGAGGGATTCCTTGCCCTGACGCTGTCAGTCATGCCAGCCCCGGAACAGCAGGTTTGGGGCTCAGGATGGTCCACACGGGATTTGGGGAGAGCAGTCAAGAGGGCCTGTTCCTGCTCTCCTGCTACCCCTTTGTTACTTAAGCAGTCATTTTAATTTCTGTTTCTTAAGGGGCTTAGTATATGTTAATTACTTAAGCTCTACTCGCTGTTTAGGTAGATAAAACTTTTAAAGTATGCTTTGGATCTTTTTCTATGTGGGTAAGCTGAGAAGAGTTGCTGAAAGACTCCCCCCCCAGCTATGTGATACCTGCTTAGAGCAGGACTTCTCTGATAGAGGTTAACTGCTACACTTTCGTCAAAATATAGATTTTTTCCAATAAAATCATAATTATTAGCCCATGTAAGTACTTAGTATTACAATATATTTCCATTTCCTCAGTATAGAGTATCACAAGCACTGAAGTAACATTTTTCATGAAAAATTAAAGGCTATAAATAATAAATAAGATATTTGCTTACGTAATTCAACTAAATGAGCAATTCTGTGAGGATTTCTTGCTATTCTGGACTTCAGTGTCTTATTTGATCTATTCTGGTTTCTCTACGTCCTGTGAATATTTCTCATGATTCCTGGCCAGACCTTGTTAATGATCAAAGCACACAAAGTCTCTGCAGAATAATTCTCAGCTTTTATACTGAACTTACAGAACAGTCATGCTGCTAGTCATATTCCTCACTAGCGAGCCTCAATATTTCATTTAAAAATCCAACAATCACCTGGGTCCCTACAAAAACACATGGCAATCTCTGCATCTCTGCATTACATGTGGGTTAAATAATAAGTAACTGAGGGGGTAAAAAAAAAAAAAAAAAAAAAAGTGGCTACAATTCCACTCTGACATTCCTGGGATATCAAACCAGCAACGCAAAGCTTGGGTGATCTACAAAAGTTATCAGAAGCACTAGTTAGTTTTGCAGGGAGGCATAGGGCAAGGATATGTTCCTGTCTGGAAACCTCATTTAGTCCTTAAACTATTAATTTGCCATTGCTTAAAAAAATTTGGCTGCTGTTTAGTTGATACATCTCTGCAGTAGATTTGGCTGAGGCACTGCAACAAGAGTACTCAAATTACACAATTAATCAGAGAGATTCCTATTAAAGGGTACAATAGGTTTCTATGACTTGAAAGCTTAAAAGATGTATTCCTGAAGGGCACCTTAAGATGTTATTTTCAGGTATGATTTGACTATCCAATTTCTTTAGCGACTTTTAAAGATTCCAGGCCAAATTAAATTGTTGAAACTGTCCCTTCTGGCCTTGACATGTATAAATCTTTAAAATTTCAGTAGGTACTTTTACAAAGTCACATAGAACAAGCTGCACGATGACAGACACACCCATTTTTTGCATATTGTAAGATATCAGCTTCTCCCTGGATGTTTCTGGTGAGAAATATAGATTAAAGTACAAACATATACAAATAGTTCCAATTTTCTACATCTGCTCTGTCACATGAACATACACAGTTCCATACATACAGGTCCATAAAGAGTTACACTTTCGTGTATACACCTGAAGTGTATCAGCACATTTGCATGTGAGTAAGCACTGACTGTATTGTAATTTATAGGAGATAGACATCTACCTGGGCTATTTAATTGCAATTAAATTTTTCCTAGTTATTAACTCTTACCTGATTCCAACGGTGCTTGATTTTTTAATGTTTAATAGTTCTCTTGACAGTAAATTGGAATCATTTTAGGTCAGAAACCTATTTCCAGTGACAAAGCAGCAAGGCTCTTTACACATGATATAGCCATATTCTGTGCATGCTTCTTTGCATTCAAGTGTGGCTGGCACCTAATTATTCAATTTATTGTTCATGCAAGTAGAATCACATGACTGTAATTTAATTCACCATCTCATTTGTTACAATAATATTTAAAGCTGAAATGTTCATATGCCATCTTAGTTTATGCTTCCTTTAAAGTTTTCCATCCCCTCCCTAAAATATAGGAAGGGAGGGGATAGATCTGTAGGCTTATGGATCCATCAGTGTGCAATGACTTAATTTGGATAGGAAAAATAAAAAGAAAAAAAAAAGAAAAAACCAGAAAGTAAAAAGTGACTCAACAAGTGTCTCTCACACATATCTGGTGATACTTAGGAAAAAATACAGTTGGCAATAATTGAACACTAGTCCCTTTAACTCGTTTTATAACTGCTGTTGCCTTAGGGAAAATAGAAGAACATGGAGGCAGAAAGTAAAAGTAATTCTTTTCATCTGTTATTGTAAACAAAGATCTGAAGAGGGAATCTGAAAATTAAATATACAATGCTGGCTGGATCTAGAAAGCATGTTTCTAAATTCATCTGACAGGCACAATTTTTCCAGTCAAATTACCTCTGGGCCTTTGGGTGTGCCAAAGAGAAGTTCATTCCTTTTTGTCAGGGTTCTTCCTTTGGAGGACATCTACAGGAAAATGTTCCGATTTTCTGCCACCAACCTCCATTGACATCCCTTTTTCCTTTCTGGCCTCCAGCATAGCAGTAAAATTCTTTAGCAAAGCCTAAAGACCCAGGATGCCTGTCCAGCCTGGGGAAAAGAGAAAAGTGAATGCCCCTTAATAGAAGGTGTAAAATGAGTAAAAATCCAAAGCAGCTGGTCTCAAACGAGTTTGGGGACAGAATTTACTTTCTGTAGTATGACCTGCTACAAGAAGAAAAGTGGGTTTTGTAACATACGTAAGATAAATAGTGCCACTGCATATTCCTTCCTACTCTGTCAACTGTCCCAGTTGGTATTCTCGCTTTTTTGGCTCGAGGGCTGCTCAATCCTTCTTGTCCACATTGTTTAATGTGGACACAATTTCCTACCAAAGCATTTCTTACCGTTTGGGAGATGAGAGAGTGAGACATTTGTAAGCAGTGTGCTGCTGCGATGCTGCTGCTTTGGAAAACAGCTTTGCATATCTACAAACAAAAGAGAAAGATGGGGAGGAAAAAAACCCTCAAGACCTACAACCACTTCACTCAGAGGTGAACTTGGCTTGGTAAAAAAGGAGTTAAGGACATTGGAGTCTTTCAAAGTCCGGTGGAGCTCTCAAACAGACCTTTCCCCACCCAGAAACTTCTGGCTGTGCCAGCTCCAGTTCTTGGCTGGACCCCCACAACACACCAGCATAAAGCCTTATTTATGGCTTATTTCAGATGTTGTTCCTACAGCTTGTGTTCATTTATGCATTTGCATATATTTCTTTCTATGAACTGACCAAGGCAAATCAGTTACTGTAAGGTAATAACTTGTGCCCTTATACAGAGGAAGAATTAAGTTGGCAGTTATTCAGATTTCATATTTTACCCATTTATGTATCATGGGAAGTCATTTAAGTCTTTCAGTATGGGGAACAAATTGATATAGATCAAGGAGAAAGCTAATTTTCCAATTTTGGGCTTATTTTTCTGTTAGAGGTGTGACTATAGAAATTTGCTTCTGAAGGAAATTTAATATTCAGCAGATTTAATGCAGTCTTGCAGAAATGTTTTCTTTGTTGCTTTTGAAATACAAAGAAAAGGGAAGGAGAAATGAAGGAAAAATAATTCCCAAAATTATGGGGTTTAATTTTCTATCAATATGTGTTCCTCATGAGCCCCCACTTGGCCTTGGCAAAATCTGAGAATTATTTATGGCTGAGTTTCCAGCTATTGCTATTTCAAAATGTTGTTGGGTAATTCCATGTTATGATTTACTGCACCCCAAGATGGGCAGAGTAAATTTATTCTTCATACATTTCTTTCCACAAAAACACATTAACTGGATGACTGGTAGAAATGATAGATATGTTTAGTCCCTGTTTTCTTTCAGGGCTTCAATCTGAAGCTCATGAAGTGAAAGAAAAGCCTTTTCTTTGGTGCCAGTCACTTTTTTTTTTTTTTTCCCTAAATTTCCTTCACATTGTGTCTGTTTTCTTTGTGATTATCTGTTGTTTTAATAAAAGAAAAGTTAATTTTAAAATTAAGGCTAGGTCTGCTCTGAAAGATCACATATCACAGGTCTTCTATTCTCAAGATGTGGTCAATGTCTCACTATTAATTTAGGCCGCAACTAATTTTTTCTGTAGTTCTGTTACTTACATACACCAAAAACATGTCTATTAAATTTCCCCTGCTGCACACAAGTTAAGATATTTTCTTTTTTTCTTTTGTAATAACTAAGAGAACTAAGGGAAAGTTCTGAAAATAACCTAGGAAATACTGTGCAATTTTTTTCTCTTGTTTTTTTTTTTTGTTCATTCTTCTTCTGACTGAGTGGTGGAATCTCTGTTGTATTAAACAATCTATTCATCTCTTATTCCCTTTGGTAATTGCTTTCTGATTAAAATTTTCAAAAAACTTCAAGTTACTATACATGCATCATGAATATATATATATAGACAGAGAAAAAAAAATCCAACCAACAAAAATATAACAAACACCTTCCCCCCCCTAAACCATTCTACAAACTCACATTTCAGCAATTTTGCTTTGGTGCCAAATTTTTACTGAGTGGGAATTTTAAGCTTCTGTCACTTAAGGTTTCTCTGGTTCAGCATCTCTCTGCGGTGTCAAAGCAGTTTAATATCCCCACAGAAATTTCCAGCTTCCCTCAGTAAGACACGTGTAACGTCCCAGAGCAGCTTACACAGTGTATTTATTTACAGTCACACACACTGCTAAGCAACTGCCCCTTGGAGATGCCACAGTCTTTTGCTTCCTTTCAACACTTCACAGTTTCACCTTCACTTTCAACACACAAGCTTGGAGTGGATTTATCTGAGGTGGCTGTGAGTGGAAGTCAGTGGAGGATGTGCCTGTACTGTGCTGAATAAAGGCCAGGGACTGATCTGGAGCCTGAGTGTCTCAGGTGCCTGTAACAGGCTTGGCAACCTGTTTGTCTGAAATACTCCACCCAATTAGCAGGTGTTGATCCTATTCGGAAGGGCGGGGTGTAATCTGATTTTTCCAGGAGACAGGTGACTACTCCACCCAGATGGAAGAGATAGATGAGAGAGACTCCTTAGATATAGGCTGTGGCTGCAATTTAAATTGCTACTGGTCTTGGTGAGACTGCCTGAGCTGAAACCCAACACTAGCGTTCATTTCTTTGCTAATAAAGCTGTGCTTATATTGTGGGGCAGGCTTACTCTATGGAACAAAAGAGATTTTTAAAAGTTATGGTCAGAAAAGAACTGGCTTCTGCTTGACCTCAAGGCTTCCCAATATTTTGAGTTGTTTCTTAAATAACTAAGTAAATTTATTTTGTGCTGTTGGAAGTGCATACTACAGAAAAACCATAACAATTCAAAATAAAGGAAGCTTGCTAGAACTCATGGAAAAGTTTAAGGTCCAACGATCATCTATGCCTGCAAAACCCAAAACCCCACTTGTTTTCTGGACTGCATCCACAGAACACTTTAGTTTTTCTTGTTAACTGTGCATTAACCAGATGCACAAAAATATGATATAGTCATTAAATCAGGTATTTTGTGCTGCAGCCTTTTCTTGGCATCCCTCTAGCTGTTCACAGGTCTGGAAAATTTATTATATGTATCTTCTGAATGAAGATTTCATGTCTTGAAACATGTCTTGCAGTTTGAACATACTGAATGCAGAATAAATTGTAGAAATTTTGCTTCCTAAGATCACCAAGTCAGATAGTGCTAATGACAAAGATTTAGAGTTCTGATGCACCAAGGGAGGTATCTTCAAAGGGTGGCTTCTAATGACTTCTTTTAATGGCTTCTGGCTTAAGACTGTTTTCAGGACAGACTCTAGGGGACATCCCACCCAGCTCAGCTACCTCCATGCTCAGCCTTAGTGGTACACCCTGGGCCAAATGACCAAATAGCAACAGTGACCCAGATTTGCAAGTGGGTAGGTGGGCAGGCAGGGAGACATTTTGTGTTTTGCTCTCACTAACACAAAGGCAGAACCAGAGAAGCTTTCCATCTGCTGTGCAAGTGTGCTGACAGTACAACTGTTTGCTAATATGGCTTGCAGTTTTGTGGCTTGAAAGAATCAGGATATTTCTGCTTTTTTTTTTTTTTTTTTTTTTTTTTTTTTTTTTTTTTTTTAAATTTTTTTGCTGGCTTTTTTTAATCATCTGCTTTCTTGGCTTCTTTTTTCTTGTCTTGATGCTTTAATGGTTTAAATTCATGCAGACATCCTGCAACTTGAGTAAATTATACACTTTAAATATTCTCAAGAACTCTTGTCATATCAAAAAATCAGACAGATAACAGGCATAACTTAATTGGAGAGATAACTAGAAGCACAGTAAGCTGTACTGTGCAACCAAAAATGTCTTATCAACCCTCATCAGTCTGAAGTTTCTCAGGGCATATCTTGTGAGCAGAGGAAAATTTAGGTATGAAACTAATCAATGGTTCCTGTGCAATGCTGGTCAGTGGTCACCATGCCTAAGAGTAGAGTAATTTATGACATCTTCAAAGGAGTCAGATCCCCCAAATCACAATACCATATAAAGTCCTGAAGATCACAACCCAGCATAAGGGCCACTGAATCTGGGGATCTGTCAGCTTTGAAAAATTAGGCATATTCTTGGTTTCTGTTGGATTTGTGTGTGTGTGTGTTGAAATGAGCAGTACTTGCAAGGCTTTCACACGTGGGGGATGTAACCACCAAGAAGTAACTTAATAGAAACCCATTTCTGTAACACAGACCCCAATACTTCAGCTGTTCAACTTGCTTCACTCCGCACTGCAGACCAGGTTTTTCAGAGGATAAGACTATAAAGCATTGATCCTGCTAATTGCAAGGTACAATGACAAAAAGGGGATGTAAATGATGGTATTGATCCCAGTTGCAAGGGGTACACAGCCATAAATCACAGCTTGCAAATGTTTTCATGCCAGCTGTCCTCCCCCACTCTAAAATCATGCACCTGCCTATACAGGTTCAGCTGGAAGGTAATCTCATGGTGTACAGGTGCCAGGCAGGATTTCCCCAACCATTAGGGCCTGCACGCAGCTCCAAGTGCTTGGGGACTTTCCTGTTGCTGCCAATATTAACAGAACAGCTTTGCAGCACTGTTGCCAACCAGCTTATTCCAATAAAATAAAGTTTTAAAAGGCCATTTCATTTTAACAGGACCCAAATAATTTGCTTTGTTCATTGCTTATTCTGGGCCTGTTTAAGCAGACTGTGCACTTGGACCAATGTTTTTCCAAACGTTGCTGTAATAAAAAGAGGGACACCGCAATAACTTTTAAATAACGTTGCTGCATTTTACAAAATCTTGCACCCAAACAGCAGGAGCTGTGAAAGCACACACGATGCAGAGCTCACCCTGAAGAGGCTCCTCGCCCATGCTCGCTGACATGCTGAAGTGTTTGCCGGGTCTAGCTGAGACTCCATCATCTGTGTACATGGCAATCACACATATATTTATTGCACTAACACTTCAGAAATATTTTCCTTGAAACAATGCTGCTCCATGCTGAAAAAGATATCTGCCAGTACCGACTCAACTGATGGCAGCCGGCAGTAGCCCACCAGCAGAAGAGAGAAGTTAAAAAGCTCCCTGATAAGTCCGGAACATCTTTCAGCAGTGTGATAAATTTGAATGACAGCAGTAATATCAGGGATTACTTATTCTCCATGGATATACCTGACCTCATCACTTGAAAATTCAACTAATGGGACAGAAGAAGGAAAAAAAAGTAAACATAATAATTAACCTCATCCATGGGACTTTATATGAAAGCTGTCCATCCATTTTGATTTAAAACACAAAACACGTATTTATTTTGCTTGTCCAGCTGTTAGATGATAGCTTTAAATCCCCTTGTCCATCCAGTTTAGACAAAATCTTATAATATTTTAATCCCTTGGCTGTGTGGGAAGGCTGATCTAAAGGAAGACTGTGTTACTGGTTCTGATGCTTATCTGGATTAAATCAGCAGAAAACTGTTGAAGCTAATGATACTGTAAAGGATCATTTAGCCTTCTACTTATTGCCCTGCATAATCTGGCCATTTGCATTTGTTGTAATATCTGAGAAGCAGTATGGACATCAATGTTGGTTTAAAAAAATGAAACCACTTTCTTAAAATAAGGAGAAAAATCTGGATATTAGTTAGTCACAGGGACTTACCCTTCAACTTAAAAAGATGTCATTAAAAACTCTTTGCTGCATTAGTAATCCAGATTGAAGGACGTAAGTTCCTGGCTTCTGGAGAAGAGATAATTACTGGAAACTCATAAAACCCACCTAAATTCTGTTTTAATTTTCATACACGGAGCAGATGTTTTGACAGATGGATGGACTTTATTTTTGTAACTGTCCGGGAAAAGTCTGCATAACACAGCCTAATCAGTGTTACATATCTTTACTGTTTGTTTTTCAATCTTTCTGCATTTGGCTCTTATTCTTTTGGTTGCAGACATTTTCTTTGTAATTTATTTTTTCAGGCTAATCTCTCTCTGCATAAGCCCTTCTATCAACTTGATATATAAATATTAGAAAACTCTTAAAAAATAAATCTGCATGTTTGGTTTGTAAGTCAGATACATTGATCTTCATATAGTGGGTGCCCTTCTGGAAAACTTAATTAACACTTTATCTCCTCTTCAAGACAGGCCCTCTGCCCTTGTAGCTGGTATATAATATTTGGAATTAAATTTTTGAGTTAAGATACCTGTCCAGACACACTGGACCTCTTCGACTCTAATTCACATTCTGAATATAAGTGACAGTCTAATAGTTTCTTAACTTGTTCCACAAGTAGAACTTCAGCACAGCAGAATTTGCGGCTGAGTTGGTGCTGTGGCTTCCTTACCGTGGTATGATGCAAACTCTTTTAGCCACTTTAATTTCAATAAATTATCAGCGTGGGACTGCGGATCTGAACCCCACAACTTCCTCAGTCTAGTCTAGAGGAAGTGTAAACACGTTTGTTAGACCTGAAGTTCAATCCTTTTCCTCACTCAGTGAATTGCTGGGACACGGTCCCTCCCAGTGGCCAAATGTACCGTGAGCTCCTGGAGAGGTAGAATGGCTTCAGTTGGATGCCTTGGTGCACTTGTACACCAAGCTAACCCAGGAAAGCTGTAGGAGCTGCATGGGCTTTGGTGAAGGTTATGGTTCATATTCCTTCAAACAGAGAAACAAACTGTGCCTGAGGTTTGTGGTGACTGCTTCAGCCGCTGCACATCCATCAGCATTTCTTTGGCCATACTTTGGAGGATGTTGGCAGTCATGCCATCACAACTGTTTGCAGACACAGATCCAGCAGTTTCATTGTGAAAACATAACACAAGTAGCTATCTAAAGAAGTTCTCTGTGGCAGAAAAGAGAGAGGAAGGCCTTGCATACATCTCAAATGTGATGTAAGGATTTAGTTGCTTCAATTGTAAGATAGAGATGCTTTGGTACAAGGCCAAAGGCAGAACCTACAGCTCTTGTGGAAACCTTATAGCATTTATCGAAGTATAAATGAAGATTAATCCTCTCCAGGGGTAGGCAAGATAAATGAATGAGTATTTTGAGGACTGCAGTAACTCCCACATGATGTACCTAATTTTCCCTTTGAATATCTACTTCAATCATTCTATGCCATATGCAAGCACTTATGCTTTCTGCTCTGTGTATGTATATATAAACTCAAGCTTTAGGGCATAAACCAGTGCTTAGCTTTATATAGACAAGGAAAGTTTCCTAATATTAAGCTACTCATGATAATGAACAAGATTATTAGGAGCAAGAATTTATAATTATTTACTATGATAATCCCAGTGCTCCTCTTCTTTAACATTTATTTTCATAACCCTTCCAAGTAACACTTTTCGGCCTTTGGAGAACTTTTCAAACCTTGCATTCACTTTCATACACATCGTTAGGCTAGAAGACTTAAACTCACACAGCACCCTGCTCTCAAGTGTGAAAAAACCTGATTTCCACCTGGAAAATAATTTTTAAAAATCCAATTTTCCTTCTTCATCTTTTTGACTTAATAAAGAAGGATATCCTTATCCAAAGGATATGAATATGTCCAGATTATATTCCCTTTGAACAGCATCCCTTTTTTGGGGAAAGTGAAAATGGATACAAAAGCACTGGGTGGCTGAACTCACATGCAGACAATGTTGAAATTCCCTGAGAAATTGTTCCTTACAGCTTCTGGCTCTGGGTTACCTCCGCTTCCTCTGGTGGATGCTTCCTCCTGTCTGCCGCATTTTCCGAGATACTACATGCCTTTTGTTGTCTTTGTCTCCCTTCCAGTGCCTCACACTCTGCAATCATAGAGTGAAATGCCTTGTCCTGCTGGCGCAGACCTGCACACCAACAATATAGCGCTAGCCCGGGGCTCTGGCAGGGGGAGACGCTGCTGCCAAGTGGGACAAGCCCACTTAGAGACACCCAAGCCATTCCAGGCCTCCAGCCAAGGGGAGCTGCTTTGTAGTAGAGTTGATGTAGCCAGCAGTGTCGGGATCAGCAGAGCTGCCTGCCAGACTGCACGGCCCATGGTCCTGAATGCCTCTGAAGGATTTGCCCTTTGAGGGCAGGAATGGGGAAACAGAAAACGGGAAACTGGAAATGGGAGTCAGTCACCCAGGTCTCATGTAGTGGCAGACCCAAACTGCGTTCAGTGCACACACACCTTCCGTGATACCTTCTTTGTCATACACATGTGCTGAGATTTAGAGTCTCTGCAAATCATTTAAAGCTGTTAAAGTTGGTTTATTACAGATTTGTGGGAAGCCTTTTTGTCCCAGAGTCACATAAACCAGGAAAACCCAATGTTCACCATCCCAAAGCAAACTCTTGCTAAGTTCAGAATTTAAAGGACCAGGCACAACATTTCCACATGTAATGGTGTACCTGTGCAGCTGTACTTGAGCACAATTAGACAAAGGAAGGAGTCTGAGATGGAAATCGATGTGCCTGTTGCTATTTTTCCAGGGAGAATAGCACCGTCTCCCAGGCAGGGCAGAAACTTCACTTTGAACTTTCTGAGTTGACAAGGGCTTAAATCAGAACTGTAACATTACTTTGATGTCATTTATTGTGGTTTAATGCCCCTCCTTATTTATTTTTTTACTACCATGTAAAATATATAAAGAAACCTAATCTGCTAGAGAGGTGTATGAGAATTTACTGAATAGACCTTAATGGTTCCTTTATGCAGCTGTAAAACAGAGGGGAGCTATAAGAGCAGCCTGAACTGGACTAGGAACTTTAAATGCTATATAAATTTATTTGTCATAGTCAAAGGTTTATTGCTGCAGGTATTTACCTTCCCCATTGTTTAACTATGTTGTGTATTTCTCAGACATCTATAGTAAAAAACACACTGTACAAGGAATTAGGAGAGCTTGAAAGCAGGAATGAATAAGGTAAATCTGCTTTTGGAAATAAATTGTGCATTTGCAGTCAAGTTACTGATATTTACTCATTTACACTACTATCAATCCTGAGCACTGCATGTGCAAATGTGGTTATGATAGGGTTAATCCACCTTCTCCCGCAGAATATATCCAGAATAATTCAGAAAAGGTGGTGATAGAATTTTTCTTAATTTCGTCCACAGAAATCAAAGAAGACTCTGCGCCTAGTCTAAGTGGGGTTTTTCCATCTCACCTTTAAAGCATTAGCTATCTAATACCTTCTCTCTGTATGGTACAGATAAGCATCTGAGCAGTCTCAGGGGTTGGAGAATGGTGTTAATAACACCAGGGTTGTGCATTCAGTCCCCGTGTGGGCCATTCACTGAGGAGTTGGGCTTGATGATCCTTGTGGGTCTCTTCCAACTCGGAATATTCTGTGATTGTGTAATTCTGAGTGCATATACAGTCACAGGTGGTGTGTTGCTGTAAATCAGAGTCGTTCCTCTGAAATCAGCACAATTTATTGACGCTGGCTGTGGGTCCAGCCCATGTACTCACAGTGTTTTGTGTGTGGCCACCAGTCTCTAACATTCCATGTTCTTAGGTAGGTAATTTTAAAAACTTTATTGAAGAGTGGTAGTAGGCCATAAAGACAGTTTTTAAATCATGATACGTTAAACCTGACAAGGCAAAGCACTGTCCTGGTGAAACAGTGTTGTGTTTATATCTGGCCAGATACAACTCTTAAGAGAGAAGCTTCTGATTTATTTAATAATGCACACATGTCATTGCTCAGTTTTTAATTATGTGAAGTCAAAGTCAGATGCTCCATCTGAAACACAGAATATCAGATTTTAAGAAAGGATATATTTCAATTTCGTTAATGTTATATGAATTTGGGATATTTGCACATTTTACTCTTGTAGGCTTTGGATTATTAATACACTTTCTTGGGTTTTCCATATTTCTTTTATTTAAAGCAGCAAAGAACAACATCATTAATAAAAATGTAGAAACATACTTTTTAATTACTTATGCCAGGTATTTGCTTAGTACTCTACCATATTACAGTGGAAAGCAGTCTGTGGATAAACATAAATACAATAAATGTATGTTCATGCTTATAGTTGTGTGGGGGAAGAATAAGTATGGACCAGAAATTGTGTGTGTTTTTATTAAGAAAGGTCAGAATGGAAGGAATTAAGAGTAACATTGATCTCTATTTCTTTCAATTTCCTGTTGGATTGCCTTAACTGTCTCTCTGTTTTCTCTTCCATCTCTGTTGAATAAATAAGTTAACAGCAGTAAGTCAAGGATGTAGTAAGATTCTGTATGCTTTTCTCTGGGTGCTCTTTTTAGTAAATTGCTATTATCTGTTATGCAAATATACAGTAGAATTGTATGAGCAATGTCATTCCAGTACAGTCCTTTGTGTAAGGCGGGGAATCAGTGTTTCATCTGTGTAAGTTCACTGCTTTTCCCTGTGGTGGCCTAAGGCATGCCCCAAACTTCACATGCATTTTCTTGGCAGAGCTTTTATTTTGTGTTTAGGAATATCTGGTTTAATTAGCAAGCAAGTTACAGAGAGGCAGAGAGTCAGTCAATGAGATTTCTGTGGGGGCAGCAGCTCAGGTGGGGTTTCCATGGGCACTGGTCCGCTTGGAAAGGTAGAGTTGAGCACTGTACCAAAAAAGTCATCAAATATGCAGAGAAAAATTTTCTTCATCTTAAGCACAGACATTACTAGAAATATTTATTTTATTTATTTGTTCTAATTTTCCTTCTGTTTGAAATCCGTTTTTTTGCAGTTGTGTCAGTAGACAGACTCATGGGCATTGACATATTTCTCTTCAATGCTAGTCCTGATTCAAATAAAAATATTAAACAAATGGAAAAAGTTGTCATCTTGGCTATCCATTTTAATAACATTAAGCATTAGTATTGACAGTTTTGTTAACAGATAACAGATAATGTTTGTACTACAGACTGTTAGTGTTGCTATTAAGCTTTTATTTGCTGAGATTTAAAATAAGTCGTGATGGATAATTTACTTAGGAAAAACCATAAAGCCCAAGTCTTGCAAAGCTTACATTCTGGGGGCTGTCAGTGATTGCATGAACTTTAACGTATGCATTCATATGTGTAAGGCTTGGCCCTAGACACAGACAGTGGGGGTGAGGCAGCATTCATATGATTGTTAAAAATGCTATATCAATGATTTGGTTTTCATCAGCTACTTCCATCTGGCCCATTTTTCTTCTAATTGTTACTTAATTGAATACAAGCAAACAGTTGGTCCATTTTTCTTCATTATTTCATTCTGACACATTTCTATAAATGGGTTTTGTCTTACAAACACAGCAATAGCATAAATTACAAAGATCAAGCATGTCTGAGACAAAAATTAGGATTTTTTTTCTGTAATCTTTTCTTCAGGGTTGGATGCTTTATTAAATAGCAACCAAAGATATTTAAATGAGAAATTAAATCAGGCTATTTATTAAATGCTTAGCAGTAAACAATCTTACGAACAGCACGAAATGATCACCCTTTACAAATCTGTTCATTCAGCCATATATCTCTAACACATAAGAGCTCCCATTAGTCAGAATCACTGAATTAACTCTATGAATAATTTTTTTTCTCCTTTTCTTTGCAGAGAGAGTGTGCTAATTTCATCAAGGTGCTTAAGGCTTACAATCAAACCCACCTGTATGCTTGTGGAACAGGGGCTTTCCATCCAGTCTGCACCTATATTGAAGTTGGAAGTCATCCTGAGGTAAACTATCTTAAAACAATATTTTTATTTTTCCTCTTTTTAATCTTTATTGGTGTTTAGCCATGATCTCTTCCTGCCAAAATGCACTCTCACTAGTTACTCTCACTGGTTTCTGTGGCTTGGGAGACAGATCTGGTAAGACCTGCTCCTGAACCAGGTGCTGACGTGCTGATTGATAAATCACAGCAGAATCTCTAACTTTTCTCCCATGCACAACATCTCTTCCCCCAAGGGCTTAAATATGTATAAATAAGCCCATTCTACCTGGCTTACAAAGCACTCTCTTTTTTTATAGTCGGGACAGATACCAGATATAAGAGGGGTAGTTCAGCCACTGTGTTTGTCTGGGCCCAGCTCTGTCTTTAGTTTCCTCCCAGTCAGTACAGTCTGACACCACCTCAGCTTTCTCCCAGCTGAGAATTAAAATAGTGTCACACATTCATAAATCGCCCCTCTCAGATTTGTCCTAGCACACTCATCAGTTTTCATATGTGACCTGAGTTTTGTTTCCTTAGTTTTTGTGAAAAATAAATCACTTTCTTTTCCTCCATTTCTTTAATCTCTTGCTGATTTTTGCCTAGTATTGCAGAATTCTTGCAGTAGCTCTTGTACTGTTTTGTCAGCGATCATCATAACTAAATGGATAAGCATGGTATCTATTTTCCCTGGTAAAAAGCAGAATCACTCACAGAAAGCCATGGGACTAGGCTGGTTTTCCTGGCTGAAGATTTGGCAAGAATGTCTCTGGGCTGCCCTTCAATACCTTTTCTGTCCAGAGCAGTCAATCTCGTATTTTCCTGTTGAGTGCGTAGTATAAATTAGTCCCCTTTACTGTATTTTCTGTTTGGTTTACCTGAGTATTGCTCGATGGACTGTTTCAGTTTAGCAGTCAGACTCCTGAAGAGTTTTCAGCATTTATGGATATGTTTTACTAGTGAATCCATAATTGCATTACTTGTAGCTTCTGTGATCTTCAAAAAACGGCTCTTTCAAGTTACCTTATGTTTTTGCAATTCAGGTTTGCAGATTTCCTTGAAAATAAAGACGTCGTTGTTGAATGAATGAGGACTATTTCTTCTCATACAAAAATTAACAGACCCTTTAGTGCTGACTTCATAGTCTGGGAACTATTTTTCCCTATGAAAATGTCTTTTGATATTTGAAACATAAGTCTTTAGAATGTTCTAAGAATAAGGTTTTGAAGGGATAAGGGAGCTGCAGAGCAGAAAGGGTTTTGTTCGTATTCTTTAATGCTTCATTACAGTGCATTCTTGGCAATTAGTGATTGTCTCTTGACCACACACAGTATGTCATTGCTTACTGCATTAAACAGATTCTCTGCTTCCTGAGATCCATTTGGGAATTGGTAGACATATTAATTAACTCTAGTTCCGTAAGATGTGTGTCAATCAATCCTTGGCTATCTGCCAAGGGAATCTATCTGCACAGAGATAGCTCGTATGAGGTCATTTACTTCTACATTTGGCTGTTTTATTGCTGTACCATAAAACTAACACACACTTTATCATGGATTTATAGAAAGGATGATCAGAGATGAGAGGCCAGATCCAACCTTGGTTTAACATTCTGGGTTTTTTAGTCATGGATCAATGATGTGTTTGGACCTGGAGTGAAAGAGGAGACTTGTTTTAGCTTTTTTTTAGCAAATAAACAAAATCTAAATTGGTAGGAAGTTTTTTGGTTGGGTTTCTTTTTGTCGTTTTTTGTCATTTACACAGTAAGTTTTCAAGTCCATCTGAATCATTCTCATGACCCTTGGTTTCATCTTTGCAAATGCAGGAAATCAGGAGTATGTTTATCTGAATTGCCTCGGACACTGTTGGCTTTTCCTTTATATACTTAAGCTATGAGTGAAATTATGTTCACGCCCCCTTCCAGTGACTCAAGTTTCTGTATCCTCTGGATAGTTGTGCAGGAGGGTTTATTGCCTTCTCAGGCCAAGTCTGCCCACGTGGAGAGAAAGTGAGGCAGGCAGGAGACAGTGTATTCACTTCTTGGGCTTTCACAAATCTGACAGTCAGCCTGGGTTCTGTCCCTTGAAAAGCTGAAAATCAGATGAGTAAATTAATTTATTAGATTTGCAATGAAAAATAATCTGCCATTTCTCTCAGCTAGAGCCTGCTCCTTCCTTTCCCATGCTACCTAGCCAGGAATTTCAAAAGTGCTTCTCCTCTGGGAGCTGAGGAAGAGGAGGGTGCTTGATTGACAGTAGCTATTAGAGACACCAGGCATGAGGGGGATACAATATTAACCCCTGCACACTGCATCTGTGAGAGCCAGATGGTTTATGTTCTCATGTCAGACAGCAGCACTGGACGTGTCAAAGGGCCATTGCTTCCGTATCATGTAGAGTTTATACCTCCCTTGCATACTAAAAAAGGTAAAAGTATAAGCGAAGAAGGGCAGTTGATTATGAGTTAAGAATTGCCATCTAAAAGACTTCCTGAAGATTCCTTTTCTGCTACAACACTTGTGGAAAATTAACTGATTTCGCCATCTGCTTATTTATTTTTCAAGCACTTAAAAAGGTAAATGTGAACTGATTAGGGGACTAGTCAGGGACTGTACCTACCCTCTAATATGATTGTTTATCTGAGCTCTGAAAGTAACCCACCTGCCTGAATCCAGTGGAGAAGAGGAAATCAGTGTGTGCCAAACCGAAGAGGGTGGAGAAGTGAAATTTAAAGAAGAGAGTGGCAAGTGATAGAGGAGACTCTGGAAGCAATTGGAGTAGGCTGCAGGATGCTGGAATATGGTACAGTTTTTATGACTGGGGAAAGGAAATAAATTACTTTGTGTGACAGTCATAAAGTAATGTGAGTATGAATTGTAATATCTGTTGAATATCTCTTTGATACGAAGCAGTGTATTACAGCCCTGTTCCATACCTGAAGAAAATAATTTCTGGTGATGGAACTAGGCAGATTTAATTGACTCTGATGAAGTACAGTATCAGAAGTAATAATAAAAAGCTAAAAGGATATGAGCAGCATGCTGTGCATCTGATTAAAAATGATGTGCGCAAATGTATACAACCTAATATGTTGTGAATTACACCGCAGTCTGAGGAGTAAAGCAGACTAATCTTCGCTTAAATCCATTCCAGATGTGTAAGTGAATAACCACAGTATTTAGAGGGAAGAATAAAGTTAATGTTTCAATAGACTTTAAGCACGTAAGCCATGAGGAAGCAGGAAAGAACATATTTAGAGAGAATGTAGTGTGTAGATACGCGGAAAATACCTGAGGGCAGCCAAATTTAAAGCTTGATATCATCCATTTTATGTGCATGAGTTTAGGGGAGATGACCTAACACAGACACCTACACAAACTTCAGGGTTCTGGGGTTAGGCAATATGTGGCATTGTGTCCTCATAACGCAATATAATACAAGAAACCAATTACCAGACAAAACAAGAAAGGGATTAGTAAAGCTGTGTTTTGCACCCACTGACTTCTGAGGATACAGGGCTGGATGTGTAGGGATGTTGTACTTAATGGTTGCAAAATTACACAAGTCAGATCTGTGCTTGAAAGGAACAAATCCAACTGCAGGGAGACACAGAGGTGCATTAAACCCCCTAGAAAATCACAACAGGATGCAGAATGCACCTGCCTTTGCATGCCTGAGCAGGGGGAAGGAGCCCTGCTCCCTTTCCCCGGGGCTCCCTTCGGGGTAGTTTCAGTGAGCCAGCAGGGAACAGTCCTGTTTCAGTAAGAACAGGATTTTCCATTTACTTAACCCTTACATACAGGTGGAGGTGTGGAGAATGCCCTATAGTACCTTTTTTTTTTTTTTTTTTAATGCTCAGATGACATTGCAAGAACTTTACAAAATTGTTTGCCAGATCCTCAGCAGGAATACATTAGGGATACATTTCTTCAGCAGAGGTAAATCAATAGGTGCTGTCTGAAGAACTAACCCAGCTTCTTTTATTGTCTCCTAATTCCAAATTTCTTGTCATTGTCCAACAGATTAAAACTAATTTTTAACTGCATGAACTTAAAAGATCTGGGATCACTTTACTTGCAGGTTATTTCTCAATCAATAAAGAAGCTTTAAATTCAGTTTAGATTTATGATGTACATAAAACATTAAGTTATTGCATATGAAGTTATATAATGCTACCACCTGTAACATATTTGCTTTTTCCGGACTCTGTGTATTTTAAAAATCTTTGGTTCAACTCATAAAATTTTGCTGAAGTATACTTTCCACTCTTTTTTATCCCTTCTTTACTTCATATTAGAAGAGGTCCAGAGTGTATTTCCTAAGTAATGGACATCCTGTTTTGGCACATTTATGCATCTATCTTTTGTCTCTGTGTGTGTAGATATATATATATATATATATGTATGTATGTATGTATGTGTGTATGTGTGTATGTGTGTATGTGTGTATGTGTGTATATATATATATGTGTGTGTATATATATATATATATAGTGATGGAAGAGCATTTTTTTCCTAAAAGAATGACTGAAGAAACACATTAATTGAAAGATCAACACTGCTGCTGGTACTAAACATGTTGTATTTGATGTAAAAATTCAGGATGAAACATTGATTTCAGTAGTAGTAGTAGACATGGCATAAATTAGCCTAACTTCATCGAAGACAGCAGACCTGTGTCAGTTTACATCAGTCAAGATTCTGAGCTATGGTTTTTAAGTGAAACATTAGAGCAAATGATTTTTTAAGTAAAAAATCACCTGAGGCTAATTTTCTTTCCATCTAATGAATTATACCTTTTTATGGTATTTATATTCTTATATAGAGAAAATATGAAGGAAAAGGATACTGTTAAAGGATTATTCTCATTTGTGATGAAATTGTTATGTGTGACATACTTGTTCTAAGCATCACTATAATCACAGAGAAATGCCAATAAAAGAATATCTGGTTTACAGACTGCAATAGCCTCCTTAAATTCTTTAGCCTTCTTTAGGTGCTTTGCCCTTTCAAACTACCAGATATCCTGTTACTGTAGTACAGGAAAATAAAACTGAGGAACTCTAGCTGAGGTACAGTGTAAGTACCTTTTAGAGCAGTTCTTTCCATTGCATGAGTAGTTTTACCGTGGAGAAAAAGAAAATATCTCTTAGATGTTTGAAGACTGATACACTTCACCTTGTATCATAAAAAGCTGAGTAGTGTTTTCTGCTGTACAGGGAAATCCCAGGCACGAACACATTTTGCTGTGCTGATGTTCTTGTCTGTGGAGGATGACAGGTAACAGGGTAGTTGGTGTTAGGCACACATCTGTCCAGGCACCTCACAGGATCAGTGGCCAAAATCACTAAACAAAGCAGCTTAATTCCTCTGGAGGTGATGAGTCTGAACCTTCACTTCTGCTGCTCCACATGACATCGATCTCTAGTCCCTTAGGCTACCCTGTGTGAAAATACTTCACACAAAATCAGGCATTTCACACACGTACAATTTACCTCCACTTGTTAAAAAAGAATAAATCTTGTCACAGCTATCACCCTCCTAGCATTTTTTAAGTATGTAGTTTTAAATACAGTTATATGTAGCTATATATGGCATATAATTTTTTCCAAGCCATACTTTTTTATGGCATTGTTTGGGGAAGGTGTGTGATATGGGAACTTTCCAATAACCCAAATACAACATTTACAAGAGGAGTAGAGGGAAAGGGCAGAGGACATGAGAGACCTTTCTCATATGATGATCTAAGAGAATCAGTTGTTCTGGGAAGGTCTGAAACCTGGCTGTGTTGTTGGAAGCCCTACACATTTTTAGCAGAAGTACATATTTCTTAAAGGCTGAGTGCTGTGTCCTGAATAGCACCTCTTGTTATGTTGCATTATCATGTGATAAAGTTACAGAAGCAGAAGGTCACCGTAAAGAAGTAACTTGATTCCCATTTAAAGGACTTTTTGAAAAACTCCATAAACCCCTTTGTAAACAAATATTAATCAGGTTCATGGTTAAATGCTATTATTTATGAAGGCCTGTCTTTGAATGCACTGCAGATCTCCTTTGACTTTAGCTGTATTTTGAACACTTGCTTCACTAAAAGGGAAGTTAAACCAGGAAAACTCAGATTTTTCAAAACTTCATCCTGTCATCCCCAAGCAAAATATTTTCCAATAAACATTTATTTCCAGAACAGATCCTTTAAAGTAGGACTATTAGGCTTTATGCGATAATTTAGCTGTCGGAATAGTTTAATTTATTACGTAAACTTCTCTCAGCTGAATAGCACACATGGCAGCAATGGCTGACATCTTTCCTACCCCTCACTGTTGGGAAAGTCTATACAGCTGCAGTGGATATTTCATCCTCAGCAAAGTGGGACACTAAAACCAAAATTTTTGAATTTTTTTCCCCAAGTATCTTATCAAGATAAGAATCTATTTCCTAATAAAAATTATAATGCATACTAAACTTTTAATGTAAATCACACAATTAGAAATATGATAAATTAAATGTGTAGCTACTGTTTATTATCCTGGTATATTCAATTAAGAAGGATGTGCCTTTATGACAGCTGAATGCTTGACAATTGGCTGATTCATTTGACCTTCCATTTACCAATGTAAAGGTGTACTTGTAAGAATAGGGCTATTCAAAATCATAAGTATGCAAAGGATGTGGCTCAGTATCTTAAAATTCAGATGCAGTACAAATACCATTTTTGGAGGGAAAGCATTTAGCAAAGGGGTCATGCTTTAATCACTGACAGGAAATATGAACATTGTAGGTTTTCAGCTGTCATTTAATGCCTCCAGTCCTGCCCTTGCATATTTCATAATTACACCTAAGCAATTTGGAATATATTTATGTCTAAAGTGACAAAGTCAGTAATTATGTCTGAAGCTCACTCTGAGATTTACAAGTTGAACATTTACATACAGGAAACAAAATCAAGTTTTAAACTAACACAAGCGAAAACAGTGTGGTGGCTATTTTATTTTTTCACCTTTGTTCCTCTGTCTACATGGTTGAGGGTAAAATAGAAGCATGGTTCTCTAGTAAGTCGTATTGAGGAGAGGTATAAGATATGATGAGAAACAGAACAAAGACATGGAATTTACAACTGCAAGGGCCATTTGTTGCACAGCAGAAACCACTAATGAAACCCTAATCACTATTCAAGTCTGATCATTTCAGCTATTCAGCCACTAACTTTTGTTTAGGACTTGATAAATATATCCAAATTGCTATGGCAGACCTCCCAGTTTATTCTTGAGAAACCGAGTGAAAGCTGAAAAACCAAACTGAAAAACGAACTCCAGAACCATATGAATTTAATATTACTTTACACATATCTTTTAAAGAAAATGTAAGTGGAAGTCACTCTGAAGGTGATGTTCCAGCACTCTGCAGTTTGGTTTTGACTGAAACAAATAAAACCCTGAGATGAGGGAGAACTAGTAAGGATATGGTCTGGAGACAGTGTTGGTGTTTCCATGGGTCTGGTCTGATCTCTACAGGGATGCAGTGGCACAAAAGGAAAAGTGGTAGCAGCAAGATACTATATCTTCTCCTGCAATGTTGGGAAAATATAACTCTAACAAAGTAATTGTTAGTGCAGAAATTGTTTTAGGTTTTCCCAATGCAGAAATAGTCCAGTGTGAGTAATAGTGTCAAATTTGAACCCCCAGCCTCCTAATGAGAGGAATCTATGCACTAGCATGCTTCCAGTGAGATAACTGAGGAGACCATTGTTCCCTCACCGTACATGGCTTTCGTCCTTGGTGGCTGAGAAATGCTGGGTGATTACAGTGCAGAACTGTATACAGTGTGCCACAGCTGAATGGCTTCCATGAATAAGAAACCAAAGCCAGTCGACATATTCATTAGGTTCAAAGAAATAAGTCTCAGAACTGTGGGAAAACTTTTGTTTATGTTGCTGGAGGGAAGAAAAAAAAGACTGAGATAGAGAGAGACCTCCATGGAAGTAAATTTGCAGAGTGGAGCGTGCACATGTGCACACGCAGAACCACTGGGTGGACTTTCACTTATACCACATGTGATGTCTTGTTTTGTGAGCCCATGTCTTAAAACCACGGGTAACTTTGAATATGCTCAGATAATGAGTGATTTAAGTTAAAGACCCTCCTAGGATCTGGGTTTAATTTACTTTTTTTAAGTATGGGGTGTTTTTTTCCTAGAACTAGTTGTCTTCAGTGGAGTTCTCTATGACTTACACTGGGGTAACTAAAACTGAGGTGTGCTCTTCTTTTTCACAGTCACAGAAAAAAACACATTAATTTCTAGCATTGTTAGAAGGATGACTCAGAGTTTTCTGACAACTTTAAGGAAATTAATTGTAGCAACAACTACCAGAGGAGCTGAAAATACACCCACTGTTTGCATTTGGATGTTCTTTATTTCTCCTATCAGTTAAAGGATGTTATGATGAATTATTTATTCCCGTAATGTAAATATTCCCACTGACACATGGTTACCTTACTTTGCCATGAGACAATACAGTTTTCCTAATTCATTACAGACATAGATTGTACTTTTAAGAGGTATGGCAGTCACATTAAGATGTCGATCCAATTTTCTGGGTGGGAATATTGTGTTGGCTCATCAAGAGAGCCCATAATGTTTCTAGTAACACAGAAGTTCAGCATTTGCCTCTTGTTAGAGTAACAATTGAAAACATTAACCCAACTTCACAGTCATGCAACATATGCAAAATTTCATCCACACACCTCCTGAAACAAAAGACAAGTATGGCTAAATCCTTTGATCTCTCAACCAACATGGGGGAGAAAAAAATAAAATAACAAACCACCATCTGTTGGGAAACCAATGTAATAAAAACAGTGGAAAGCCAGCTTATGGTATAGACTGACTTAATTGAGGAAATAGCTTATAAATAGAATTATTTCTTGATTTAGAGGCACAGGAGGAAACAAAACTGAAAGAAGGGGTTACTGAGCTCGGGTTTGGATAGATCAGCATCAAAGCAGCATTATTCATTGTGGGATTCACGTCACAAGGCTCCAGTCGACAGGGGCTGACCTTATGAAGAAGAGTCATAAATGTGATTTCTGCCACTGAAGGAAGTGACTGCATTGTGTTTGTAGCTCAGTACCAATGTCTTGTCAAATAATCTTTAAACAGCCAAAGTCATGCAGCAGGTTTTAGCTGTGGGTGATGCTCCACATGCAGAGCACAGTGCTGTGAAATGCTGAACAGCAAACTAGCCAGTTAAATACTGAGACACGAGAACTTAGCGAAGGCCTTACTGGCGAACTAACTTCACTGGTCTTTGCCTAAAATTTTATGACTGCTGGCATGCTGTGAAGTGCCTTTCAGGCCTGTTTTAAAGGCTGTAGGATATATTTAACTCTCAGAGACACGTGAGTCTGAAAACACTGCCTTTCCCCGTGCTTTCAGGCCAACCTAATATTTATAGTTTCTGCATGTTCACATTGTGTGAGTTTCGTGGCACACTGGCTTGGGGACTGGCCTGCAGCTCGTCCCAGGAAGGGCCCAGGGAGGCTGTGTATGGCCATGGCACAGGCAGCTCAGCTGTGATGGAGATGTTCATTCCTGAGCTTCTCCTCAAAACCTCCTCCTGATGTTGCTTCTGACCACAAGAATCTCACTGGTTCAGAATTCCCCAAAAAAGGGGAATTTCCCCATAGGAAAAATGAGAACACTCATGAATTTAAAAGCTTTCAGACAGACTCAGGAAAGAAAAAAGCCACTTTCTACAATGGAAGGCCTCCTTGGTGTACTTTCAAGCACCTTAGACATCACTTTCTTTCATCAGCAGCTGCAGTTGGCATGATAAAACTGGCTTCTCCACAATGATTAAATCTTATCTCTCCTTTGATAAGAGCAAAGTGACTACAGGTGAAGCTACTATTTCTGTGAGTAAACACCAGGACATAGGTATTTCCAGCAGTTGCTTGGTGGAACAGGAAATGTTCTTCTCCTGCTGTATTGACCATCCTCACTTTTATATACAGACTCATATTGATATAAAAAAAAGCTTTCGTAATACTTCCAAATGCTTCCTTAGCTTTAACAGATTTTGAAACTTAGTCTCTTCTCTGACCTGTTATACAAGGACTGTCTTAAATTTGTTGCCATTCAAATTCATCCAAATCATAAAATTCCTTTATTCCATAGCTCAGTAATAAAACAATATTTACTTGACCAGTTAGTAATTGGTACTTTGCTTCCTAAGGAGAGAATTTACTGAATCATGTAACAAAGTGAATAAGAATTAATCCCATATATGCCAGACACCCAGAGAAGATGGCTGGAAGAAGAAGGATCTCTACAAAACAAGAGCAGATAGAATTCATCCATTGTACCCTTTGTAACTTCGGTAAATACCCTTACAAAGTATAAACAATATGTTTCTTTGCCAATATACATACAACCTTTCATCTTTTTGCATCACATGTTTTGCTGGCATAAGATGACACAAATAAACTAGCAGTCAGTTATTTCAAGATCTCAAAAGTCGTACAAAAGAAAAAATCCTTCATCCTTCTTTAAACAATACTTTTGTGTGAATAGAGACCAGATACAGGAATGTATCCTTGATTGCTGCAGTAGTACCTGTCAGCAGGAAGAAAATAAAGTTTAAGAAACAGGCTGTAGCTTGGACAGACATTGTATTTTGTGCACAGAAGTAACATGGGACTGTGCATAGAATTGCTTAAAAATAACATATATCAAAGTAGGGCATAGACATAAACAATTACCTCCTTTATACCTTTGTCCATATATCTTTTCCCGTGAAGAGTTAATCAATTTACTGCTGAAATGCTGTGGGAGATTAAGAATAGTACTGAAATAGCCAGTGTTTTAATTATTTGTGCTTGTCCCATATGCCTACAGCTTGTGTGATGCTGGAAATCAGACTAAGCGAATGCAGCAACTCTTTCTGTTCTCAAAATCTAAGAATAAACCCACTGGAAGTCACTTAGGAAAAAATTGTTTACTCTTCCATTCATGCTGAGTTCCAGCTTACTTAGCTTGTAATAACTTGTTTTCTGTTTAGGGCACTTGGTAAGTCTGGAAATGTGCCAGCTCCTCTTTGAGTTCCTGAGCATAAACCATATAGAATCTTTGCATCTTCCCTCAAATACTGTTCCTGTGAGGGAAGTGTTCTGTGCCTCTCTGTTTCTTCCTTCATCTCTCCCTTGTTCATGTAAGAAAAATAATTTAATGAGTATGACCTGACTCAGATGAAATACATGCCTCTGACTCATTCATGCCTCTGTGGACTTGGAGTAAATTAGTTATTTCCTAAGTAACTAATTTCATTGGAAAAGGGTAACTTTGCAACATTTCTTGGGAACTCAAGGAAAGACTAGTTAATACCAACTTTTTCTTTCTCTTCAGCTTCTGTGTTAATTGCTATAGACAATTCACATATGGTTATTTTAATTTTTCCTAGTAGAAAGCTTTGTTTTAATTTTTTTTTCTGTAGCTCAGTGAGTCAGAAAAGAATGTGAAAAACACTTGGATGAAGAAAACAGTCACCATTGGAAAACTTAGCTAAAAAGAAGTATTGTGCAGAATAAATAAATGTTATCATGATGAATTCACGCCTATTAGAATTGGTGATGACTTGCTATGTCATCTAATCTATTTTAATTTGTGTGTATTTGCAGTCATCTGCAAGTCTGGACTGTCTTCTCACCTGTAGTGATATAAATCACAACTAGTGATTCTTGCAGTGCAGCATTAATTTGCATTTTAATTATTTCAGTTTCAAATATCGCACTGCTAATCGTACTTGTACACATTTGTCCATCCCTAAGCAGCTCTTTTCCTATTTAGTGTTTGTATCAGATAGATCCAGAAGAACTGTCGTACAACTTCTCTTCTGTGTGATTGCATATAGTTTAGTTAAGAAATGCTTCCTGATTTATGAAAATCTATGGATTCCTCCAAGTTGCAACATGGTCACACTCAGAGAAATATATTAATAAATGTTGGCAAGTACATAATCAGATGAGAACACAATACTCTCCATTAATGAAATATGATCCATAATGAATCTTGCATGGGAGTGCTAATAACTACCTTTAGGTTAAAGTGCTCAGATGTCACAGTATAACAATATCTGTCTTAGATGTGTATCATTACAGCAAGTAATTAAAGGTTACTTAGCTGTTAAATGGTTACCTTGGAGGAATCCTTCAGTTACATGGCTTCAAACATGCCTTCACAATGAAATTAATTAACTAAATTAAATATCAGCCTTGTAGTAATCTATTTCATGTGCAAAATATCAGGCGTATAAATGTATAATATGATTGGTCAGAGGACTTGAAGATACATCCGTTTGCTATTAAACATAAAACAATCTTGGTTGTTCTTGTATGTAGAATAATGCTGATGTGTGTTAAAAAGAACAGTGACAGGACTGATGAAGAGAAATGAAATGTCAGAATTTTCACAGTGATGCTCCATGTGCTGCATAAGGGCAAAGCTCAAGCAGCAACACTCTGATGAGAGAAGTATTAATATTCCCTTGGTCTTTTTCACACCTCTGCTGCTACATGGAGTTAAAACCTGGTACCAAATGACTTGAGTTTTGCTAACAGCTCAGTCTGACTCATCACAAGGATGCTTTCAGGGATTACTAAGTTGCTGCTTTTTTCTGTGTTTAATATAAACCACACCAGGAAAGTTGAGCAAGAGGCTTGATGTGGATATAAACATTTTTCGTCACCTCTTAAAGTAGAAATATGACATGGGCAACACCATTGACAGATTTTGACTTAAAAAATAATTTCCTAGCATTATGCAAACTGGCAGTGACAAATACACGGGACATTCTGCTTTTTTTATTCTTTGTTTAAAGAGAAACAATCCACTAGATAAATAGATCCTTCATCTGAGACCTTTTCATATGTAAGCAAGAAGATGTAAACTTCAGATCTCTGCTGTCCTCCTGAAATATTGGCTTTGCTCCACGCAATAACATTATTCACATACCTTAAGTTTAGTCTTTAAATGTTTTGCCTAATTATGTCTTTTGATGAAACAGAAAAGAAATAAAAGAATAAATATGCCCCATGCTGCAGAAAACTTTGCTCACAACACAGCTAGGAAAGTAATAGCAGAAGGGAAGGAAACATGAAGAATTTGTGATGGAAATCTGGGGAGTTTTTGTGTTTTCATATGTTTTTTTAATGCCAGTGGGATAATTAACAGTGGTGGCACCATCTTATCAGTGATATGGAAAACTGCTGCACATTTTGGTTGAGGATGACAACAGTGTTATGGGTTCTTCTCTAGTTCTCAGGCTTCTGCCCAGGGCAAGTTGTTTGGCTTTAATTGGTTTTGCTCTCTGCAATTCAGATTTCCTAAAAGTTGAAGCTTCAGTCATTGTCATGAGAAAATTGTCCTGTGTCCCCAGGCCAAAAAGAGTCCCCAGAGAAGGTAACTGGAAGTGGTAGAACTGTCACCAGATTATCTTTAAATGCCCCTCTTCACACTTATGGGCCAAGCTGACCTGAAGTTATCAGAGGTAGGAGTGAAAAAAAAGTCTTAATACTCAGATTCTCATGGAATTGGTCAGTTCTCTGTAGAAGATGCAGCTTCTCAGATAGTACAGATTTTTACCTCTTAGGCACAGTAAAAATATACTGATTGATTCAGCCTGATTCCAAACCTGGATACAGATTTTGGAGGAGGATTGGGAAACAAACACTGTAAGAGAGGAGGGGGATTAGAAAACAAACAGTGTAAGAGAGGAAGATTATCTTCCAGTGAGTTCTTTTGCCCTGAGTTGTTTTTTTGGTTTCTTTTTTAAATTACAAACCAGTAAATCTGTAATCAGAAAAACAAATGGCATTGATTACTTTTTCAAAGCAGTGAATCTTTGATAATTTCATCCTATACTTCCAGCTGTTTTGAAGTATGGCACCAGCATAAAACCTGAAAGTGTTTGCCATTTGTATAAATCAACATTACTCTCTGTAGCCAGTGTTTATTTACAAGCTTGAAAAGGGTTTCATAAGGGATATTCGTGCACCTACAATACAAACCATGTGTCAAACAGCAGAAAACTGCAGAGCAATAGCACAGTTGTTTTTTCCCCTTACTTGATCCAAGTTTCATTTTCTGTTTGGCTAAGCATCAATGGTCATGAAGGTGGTATATCAACAATAGTCATGGTGGCATATTTAATTTAATTATAGATGCTTGAGGTGCTTAACTTCATTTACTCTCTCTGAATAACAATTTATTTTATTCTGTTTTAACAAACCTTTCTGTTTATGCATTTCATCATCTTTTGTTATAAGAAACAGGGATCTCATTTCATTATTTAAGTGTGGGAGTAATGAAAGAGTAAGTCTTCATCAGCTTACTGTTGCTGTACCAAGGATCTTTTCCTGGAACACTTACTGAGGAGCAAATCCCTTAAAGTCTGTAGAGTATAGATCATTAATTTTGATTACTAACTAAAAATCTGTGAAACTAATACTGAATTTAGACTATGGTAAGATTGGGCATCATTTATCATAGAACAGTTTGGGTTGGAAGGGGTCTTAAATTTCATCTAGTTCCAACCCCTGTGCCATGGACAGGGACACCTTCCAATGGACCAAGTTGCTCAGATTCCCATTCAGCCTGGCTTCGGAAGAAAAATACTGTTATTTAACACAGAAAAAGGCCCCATTCTTCCAACAGGTATAATATAGTAGAAAACGATTCAGACTCAAGTACGAGATTTAAGTATTGTCTTAAAGACTGGTGGGGATAAATAGAATAATAATGGGGAAAGTTGACTTTGTTTAACCTCAGTCAAGAAAAGAAACTAAAAAAGGAAAGTTTGGACACCGCAGTGGAAGCTTTGATTGTGAAAGGGCTCTGTGCATGACTTAAACCTTGTCCATAAGGAAACTTGTGAATGTCTCAAGAATTCAGTGCAAATCCCTGCACAGGCATTCTCATTTCAGTTAAAGTCGCATTTCAGATCTGGTCTTAGCTGCCTGAAAGTAGCTGAAAATAAGCTGCTCTTAAACTGAGCTCACTGTGTCGACACAGAGTGCATGTGTTTACTGGAATCTCATTACATTCAAACATCGGGATACAAGTCTACAGATTAGTGCTTGCCCTGAAAAGGCTGTTTAGCCTTTCAAAGGATTTTGCAGGAAAGCAAGCTGGAATACAAGCCCTTTCTGCTTGTCATTTGTAGGTTTGTGAATTTGGCTTTTATTTCTTTGTGCAAATGTGTTTTCATACGGACATTGAAAAGTCATGACCCTCTGTAAAAAGGATTACCTCGAAGGGAGATAGTAAGACTGCAGTGTAAAGGATGGTTAATGCAGAAATGCTAAATCTTGCTGTCCAAAGATTATAGCACAATAAATTTTTTAACTCAAGGTACTTTCCTGACATTATAAAAACAGTCACATATCAGAATCACAAAATAAAAGTCTTAAAGAGAGGGATAAAATAAAATAAAGGAAAATATTTGCTATTTTTTTTGGTAGAAGGATGATACAGAATCCCTTAAAAATGTGTTTTCTTTTAGCTGACATTGTAGCATGTAGTTTAGATAACACTTTATGACTTAGATACTATTTTTGCTATCAGTATATTTCATGGGGTATTAAAGATAATAAACAAGAAAATACTTTAAAACAGATAATAGAAGAACATAAAGAAACCTTAAGATTTCAGTTGCTTACGAAAATCCTGGCATCTTACTTATATGAAGCAATGACCTACTGACACATGACCCATTTGAATATGAGGAATCAAATCTCAGTCCAGAATTATTTCTTTGGTGGAAAAATCCCAAAAAGAACAGGGATGTTTTTTAAACTTACACCTAGAACATTTTTCTCATTTGTCTGAGTAGTAAGCAGTATGGTCAGAAAGAAATCCAGTCTGAACCCTTCTAAAACTTCCCAAAGAGGTAAAAGCAATACACTTCGGGGCTAAGTAGGATTTCAATTACTGCAAGGGTTAAACTGGAGCAGTGGTTAAATAACTGTGGTGAGTAGCCCAAGCTTCCCTACCTGCTTTTTTCTCTTTTGGGACTGCTTCTTCTAAATAACTTGCTCTCTTCCAGGCTGATAAGACTAAAGTAAATTTCAAGAAAAAAGGGTGTGATAAACTGCAACAAAATCACCCAAAAATTTCACCTAAAAAGCAGAAATTATGTTCTAGTAGAAGCCAGTTTGTTAAGCAGGGAAAAAAAAAAGTTGGATTTGAAGGTTAGCACTTGATGTAAGGAGGATTTTAAACGTACTAGCCATCTGGTAAGAGGTGAGATGAGAAGAGAAAGAAAAGAATGTGTAGCTACCACTTTCATTGCATAGGTGAAGGAATGAAACTTAATACTGAATTTCATTGCAATAGCTAAATTTTCAGATTATTTCATTAAAAAGAGATTGTTATATTTTTTCAAGGTATTTCGATGAACAGTTAGAGACAACAAATATGAGAAGTGCATATTTGCTTTTAAAGTTGCTTTTAAAGCCAAATCTCTGATGCACTGTTATCACTGGCTACTTCTTTATTTCTGTGGAGCTGGGATTAGGCTTTATGTGCCAATGTCAAATTAGAACATTAATTACCTCTGCAGTTAAGTGTCCATTATGGTGCTTTTGTAACAAGCAGTCTCAAAATCTCATTCAGAAGGAATTCGAACAAATTATTTCAATGTTTTCAGAGAGATTGCTCATATATGTTAAGTAAAACTGAATCTGACAACTTTCCGCATTTAGATGCTTCAAAAGAACAACTTAGTTTTCAGTTTTGTAGGCTCTCCATAGGCAGCACCACAGGCAGGACACTCTGAACAGCAAAGGCAGAGATTTGCAGTTGATTATAGTGCCAGAGAACACCAGGTCATGAAATGGGGGAAAAAAGACAGTGAGAAAGATGAATAGATGGCAACAGGGAAGTGTGTTGGAGGATTGAGGATGTTCCAGATTTTGCTCTTTCCTGATGTTATGCAATTCCCTACAGACTTAGACTGCAGCCTGATTTCAGAGGGTAGAAGTCATGACACCTGATTTAATTCACCTGTAACAGACTCAGTTCATATGGTGATCCAGCCTTATCCTTAGCCAGTGGAGAGAATTCTGCATCTTCAGAAATAATGCTTATCTTTCACATCTACCATAGAACCTGAGATGTTCATGACCATGAAATAAAAATACTAAAATAAAATGAGGCGGGCAGTCAGAAGTAGTGCATTTCAGAAAAGTTCCTGGATATCGATTTACATTTCTCTGAACTGGAAAGAATAAAATTATACAAATTGAATCCAAGAAGGGAACTCAGGAAGCAGTATGAAATTTCAGTTACAATTTAATTGTACAAGACTTCAGGCAAATTATTGTCCATCTTAAAACAATCCACACCAGCCATCCAAAACCAACATGGACTTAGGTATTCTGTCAAACTTAGATTTTGTTGTTCAGACTCTTGAGGTGTTTAGCTACTAGATGTCTTTGGTGTTCTTCCATAGACATTGTCACTTGAGGCAGTAGGTCAAATCCCTATGCTGAAATTTGTATAAATGGCTAAAAACTAATGTGGTGTCAAGATAGACAGCAGTAGAAAGGTGGAAATGCTGCAGAACGAAGGAAGCATATGGCCATTGTAAGCAAGTCTGGTCTATTTTGCATCCTGTTATTGTTAATTTTCTGTGTGCAGCTTGCACTTTTTAATTTTCTGCCAGTAATCTTTTACTTTAGCTGCTCTGTGTAAGCAAGTATCCTCATCGTAGTGCAATTTGTAATAAATGAGTTTTTAACTTCTTATATTAGTTAAGTAGATTAGCAGTGCAAAATTTAAAGCCTGTGACCAAAATTTGATGAGACGACTTAAAATGAATGACATTTAAGACAGAAAGAGGCTTCTGAATACCAACAGACAAAATCCAGACAGCAGGAAAATAAGGTTAAACTGTTCTATCTGAAGCCATTTCACAAAAAAAGGAGAGGAAATGTGTGACATATGGTATCGAGTGAGGCACTTGAAGTTGAGTCTAAAAATGTTTAAAAAGACAGCTGTTAGTTTGCATGATTAAAAAGGGAAAGGAAGGATATTATGATACATCAAGAAGCAAGGAAGTTATGAAAGCAGAGGTGGACTTGTTGGATGTTTGTTTGCTTTTCTTATCCAGTGGTTTCTAATGTTTTTATTAAATTTATCTTCAAATTCAACCTCCACCTCTATCTTCCGTTCTGTTTCTCCCAGTGACATCAGTGCTGGCTATTAACACAAAAACTGGGTGGATCCTTGAACCTTGAAACCAAATCAAAGAACAATTTAGGGAAAGAGATAATTGCATATCAGCTCTTCTTTCCTACAATATGTTTAAATAGATTAGATTATTTTAATAAGTGTTGGGAGTGATGGTAACATTTAGAATAATATTGTCACATGAATCTCCACTGTATATGAATCATAGAAGTCAGTGAATAAAACCCCAAATTTGTCTCTATGAAATGTTGTTGTGTGCATTATCTGATCTTTATTCTAAGCCAAATGACTTCTTTTTTTTTAATCTTTGTTTATAGGATAGTTTAGTTAATTAAGTTGCTTTAGAGCTGGAAATCTGTGAGAGGGATTTTTTGCTTCCGCTGCTAGTTCTTGTAAAACTCCAGTGAACAAAAAACAAGTGGCTATTTGCATATGGCAATTTGTCCATGCATGGGGAACCCAACAGAGATATTCCTTGGGAATCACAGCGAGACTAAAGGCTAACAGGCACAAAAGCTGATGTACTCTCCCCATCACAAGCGATCCTTCCCAATTTTACTTGGCACATTGTGCATAGCTTTGCATGTGCTGAGTAAGCTCAGTTGCCATTAGCTTGACTGGGATTTGAGGCAGGACTATATACTTTTTGTTTATGGCACTGGACAAGGCTCAGGAACTAGAACATTAGCTTTTTGCTTTGGCATAGATTTCCTGGCTAAATTACCTAATTTCTCTCTGCCTCATTTCATAAGAACAGTCCAATCTGTTCAGACCAAAGGCTCATTTAGCCCAGGACCTCGGTTCTCACCGGGTCCCATAATGAATGGCACTGGAGGAGAATGAGCGGCGAGCAGGCAGCAGTGCTTAGTGATATCGTCTCCCAGGCTCCAGCACTCGTTGTTCAGGGATTTCCTGAACCAGGGGTGGAATCTCTGTGTTTAATGCTTTTCAATGACTTGGTTTTGATAAATTAGTACTGGCATTTCTTGAGCTCATATATCTTTTAAGTATCCACAGCATCCTAAGCCCTACAAATTGCAGCATGGGAGGAGCATCCCTTTATTTTGCTTTAAACCTTCTGCCTGCCAGTTTCTCATTTCAGGAAAAACTGAGAATACTCTTCTTCATATTTCCTCCAATGGGTATGTTTTCTGAGTTAGAGGACTGTCACTTCCTGCAGTACTGAAAATGCAGGAGTGCCATGCATTTAAAGAGGCATAAAGACACTGTTGGTTTTGTTCTTTATTTTATTCCTAAAAACTCCTCACATGAAATTTGTTTTTTTGGCTGTTACGGGGCATTGACCTCATTCATAAAAAATAAAAACCCAAATAAAATTTAAAAAAGGTAATTGTGACTTTAGGATCTTGAATTTGGTCTATAAAATATGTACTGTGCTGATGTTTCTAGAATTACTTTCTGTGAAAATACTAAAGGAAATAGTGAACACAGTTTTACATAAGGTAGACAAGTTGTTCTGGTCTATTCTAGTTTACTTCAGTCAGTAATATGATATTTTATCTCTAACATTGACAAATAAAATGTTTTCAGACAGAAGTGTAGTTCTAAAATTCATGTTTCTTCAATCTGTACAAAAAGTAATGATGCTTCTGGTCTTTTGAAGTCTTAGTTCAGAGGCCACTGAAACATGAGAGGAGAGTGCCCTGGACTGAATGGCTTTTGGGGAAGATGCTTAGTCACTGATATGAGAACAAAATGCCAATCTTGCAATTTGACTTCTCTGCTACCGCTAACACCTCCTGAAACAGGAAGACAGCTGGGCTATTATATTTCAGATTCCATTTGTAAGTGTTAATTTTAATGCCTGCATGCAAAAGGAAAGGAAAGGGGAAAGATATGCTTCGTTCCCACAGGTTTTCTGTGCATCTCTAAATGTACAGTGTGGGACTGGCAGACCTTGCTGGCCCCTGTGAAACTTCTCTTACAAGGGATCTCCAGCACCTTCCAGGTTTTTGGTGACTTTTCCTACAAGGCCATATCTCTGAGTTCTTCCCCTTCAGAGGGACTTACATTTTGGAAACCAATTATGGTTGACATTGTTTCAAAAACTGTCTCTTATTTTTCAGGGGCCTGTAATCTGTGTTCAAATCTTAGGTAAACAAAGTTTGATCTCTAAAGAGAAGATAATCTTAGCAGAGTTCAGAAGGTGCCTCAAACAGCACAAACACCTTCTCCTGCTGAAATGTTTACATGCAAGGTGATAGAAAACTGAGCAGTATTATCTTGCAGATGGTCTGAGAAGATTTAATTAATTAAATACAAAAGCATGTGTTTTTTACATACCAATTAGGTTCAAAATTTCCAGATCCAGGGCTAAGCTAGAGTAAGGAAACACTCCAGTTGTAAAACTAAGACAGGAAGCAACCCAATTACTGAAAAGTTATACCTATGTCGTGGATGTGCAAAAAACATGTGGAGCCTTCTGATACTTGTTCTTCTTGATAATCTCCAAAGCTGACTTTGTTCTTTAGTTCTCTTGGCTTTCACTGGGGTTGCACAAGTGTTACTGAGGAGAAAACCCAGATCATTGTCTAAAGGTGCCTTTCCTCATGAATAACAAACTAAAGGGGTGATTTGGCACAGCAGGTGAGATGATTAATATTTCAGGTCTTATTATTTTTGTTTGTGGATGTATGTGTTTGTGTGTAATCATACATTTCAAGGATGAACAGCTAAATGTGTTTAACATTTAACATTTATCTGAATAAATGCAAATGAAACTTGCCTTTCAGTCAGATATTGTAAAACAAGTAATTGGTATAGATTAAGAACACACATGATTTTTCTTCTCAGTGTTTATTGCCATTACTTTAATGATGACAAAAAGCAGAAGGGTGATGCTACATATGCAAGTTTAGAAATCGTGCATTCGTCAGTTCAAACCTTTTAAATTGATCGTGATGGAGAACAACTGTTTTAATTCACAGTGATTTGGAAGGATTTGCCGTGACCTCGAGTTAACATGTAAACATGGCAAGGGATATGAGAAAGATTCCTCTGGCGTTCACTGAACTTGAAGGGAATCTCTCTGTGCCTTCAGTGGGCTCCACGCTGGAGCTCTGAGAGCAGGGCCTGAGAAGATCCCCACGGAGGTCTCGGGGATCACACCACATCTGGGATGGCACTGCCCTTGTTTACAGTCTGTGGTGGTCAGTGCCTAACCCAGTGCAGAGCAGAGGTCCTGCATAACCCAATTCATGACCATGACCAGTCCTCACCGGGGCTGTGATCTGGGGGTGTTTGTCGTTTGTTTTAACCAACAAAGTCAATCTGTATTAAGCTGTACTAAACTATACTGTACTACACTACACCATACTATATAATGAGCCAGGATTTTGAGCCAAAGTTCTGTAAAATGAAAGGCTGCATTTCTTCTTCAAAAATACAAACATCAGTAATTGAGTTACCTGGTTGGATGCTGATTAGCCCCACTGACACAGTGCATTCTTATTTACGAATATATGTATATAGATATACGAGCTATCAAATATTCCTGCCAGTGTCACTGACTCTCTCCCCTTTTGGGGACTCTGAGTGCTAGAAAAGCAGGCAAGATAGTGAATAAAGAAGTGAATTTTAATGTACTTTTTTCAGTCACCCTGAATCAAAACCAATTAAATCCATCTGTTACTGTGTCAGCTAAGTTTTTCTTGCACTGGGAAAAGAATATCAAGCATTCTTGACTCCTTTAATAAAAAAAACCAAAAACCTAGGCAGTATGAGAAATGCATTGCTCTTAGACACAGTGCCATGAGGAATAATTGCAACTTGTCACAGAGAGAGGTTATAATTATGTCTACTGTTAGTTATGTCTCCATGTGCACAATAGAAGTTACCTTTTCAAGTGCATTGTTCTCCAATGCAATACCAGTTATTAAAATTTGACGATATTATTTCTTGCTAATGAAGAAAAATCAAATGAGGCTGCAGAACGGCTGGGTGGTGTAACACTGAAAGCATGTGGAGGGAGCAAAGAGGAAAGAGAAGTGCTTATTGCTGAGATTTCAGATCTAAGCTTTGCCTCAGGAAAAGCAAAATTGCCCAAAGGGTCAGAATTTCAGATTCTATATTTCAGACTTTATGTCTTTCTAAAAATCTGAATGTATATCAAGCACTGGGCTAGATCTGACACTTCATAGACATCTCTGCATGAAATGCTGCAAATAGATTGCAATATCTTAGTGAAAAAAGCAAAGCTTAATTGTTGTTACAGTAGTTGCTGTGATGTACTTCTCTGCCCCTTTGTTACTTGCACAAATTCTCTGAAAGTACGCTTACAAGCTTTTTTTTTTAGGGAGAAAGAATTCATTGTTTTTTCCTAGGCTTGCTCCTTATTCTGTCACTCATTTAGAGTCAGATTTTTGAAGCCTTTAATTTAGGTCATGTGTTCATATTAGAGATTTTTTCTTCCTAGTAATTAAAAGGCAGGCTAAAAAGCAGTACAGACATATGCCTTCATTTTCAGATGTGACTTACGGCTCCAAGTATCAGAATTTTAAATTGCCCAAGAAAGTATTTGGTGAAAATCAGAGCCCTTGAGCAAGTTTTAAATTGGGTGCCCAACTCAGGAGTGTGCAAAATCACTTGGGAAATTAGAAAATCTTGGCCATATGCTTATATGTTAACTCCACTTGACTAAGTCCTTTCTGTATGTTGCTTCCCCAATTTGCAGTCGTTTTTGTGTTGTAAATAAGATCCCCTTGACTCAGACCTGAAAGTTCCCCAGGAAAACTGGAGAACCTTTCTCTTGTTAAACAGCACCCTAATTACAGAAGCTATTTTACGAACACTCCCCTGGGGGAAACATTTTTATTCTCATCAGGAAGGCTCTTGAATAAAATAACACCTTTACTAACTTCATTTATTTACAACAAGACAGAAGACCGAGACTGGGTTAGATTTATTGCCATTACATCACTGATGCTCAGTAATTCATAAAACATTGGGTCTAGGAGTCAGCACTGCTGTTATTTCCTCTGATGCCTGACCTCACCACAGTCTAATAACATACAGGAAATCCAGAAGACAAAGGGGGAAAATGTGGTCCTGAATGCTAAAAATAACCATAGAAAACTTGTACAATCATGCAATAGAGTATGGCCCGATAATTTATTTAACATAATAGTAGAACCTGCTAAAGCAATTAGAATCTGTTCCAAATGTTTTTTAATGGAAAATATGTTGGGGGTAAGAATAAGAGCACTCAAAGAATGGAGACTTTTTAGGTTATGTAGTTCAGTTATGTGTACTGGTTTTAGGTTTGTATATCTTATTTCTTACATATGCAGACCACTTAATAACTTGACTAGAACAGTGAGTCATTGTATGGTGGTTATATTTCCAGAGGTCATCCTATATGAGCCAGACAGTCATCTTAGGTGATGTATTACACTTGACAACCCAGAAAGTTGCAATACAAAGGCATTCTAATTCTCAGTGTCCTCTGAGAATTGTTCAATATCCTTGATGGTATCTAGTGTCTGGTATGCCATTGGGAGGACATTTTTGGTGTCTTTACTAATCAGTCAAGGTTAACATGTCATTCGTGTTAACTGTATGTTTGGTGTGTTTTGAGTTGTTTTGGGTTTTTTTGTAATCACTCCACACTTGCAAGAATTTCTAAAGCTATAAATGGTATAATGACACTACAATGAAACTCATGTCTGCTCATTCATTTGCTTTAGAATTAGAATACTATCCAAAATAGGCAGATCTTTAAAACTGGTGGAAATAGGTAAATGACATCATCAGGGAAAAAGAAAACCAAACCCAAAAAACTGTTGCATGAAAGTCAGGTAAGTCTGGTGTATTTAGTTTGTGAAATATTGCAAAAGCAAGTTCACAAACACATATATCTTTTTTGAACAGCTGCTTAGTTTGACCGTGCCTGCCCTCCTTTTATTTACATATGTTGCACAGTGATTTGAAAGAGGCAATTATTCATATAAATACCAATATTAGTATGCAGACTAGTATGTTCAGGTGTGAACAAGTCTTCACCATTTGACATTGACACTTGGTTTCTCTCCCAATCAGAAGCAGAAGCACTTACTGATCATGAGCTAGGAATAATGACCAGCTGTTCCTGAATAGCCCAGTTGGCTGTTTTCCCTTTCATTAAATCCATTGGATTATAATTATGTAGATAGATGGATAGATGGATGGATAGATGGATGGATGGATGGATGGATGGATGGATGGATGGATGGATAGATAGATAGATAGATAGATAGATAGATAGATAGATAGATAGATAGTTAGTTAACATTTCCCTTTTGCAAAGGTGTCTGGTAACTCAGTAAATATTAATAGATTTAATTTCAAAAGAAAGCAGAGTAATGTGGGGTGTTTGATGTTTGACTGAATGAGAATTATTGAGAGGGTGAGTTGTCCAAATTCAGCTCAGGCTGAGTTTTCAGGTTTTCAAAACTTGTGCTTCCCAGAGTTCTCTACTGCATTTTAAGGCATCTTCTGAAGATCATAAGCTAGGAAAACTTTCCAGTGGAAGTGGTGTATAAGGATAAAAGAAGAAACAGGAATCAAGAGCCCTGTTCTTCCTTCATTAATCTACAGTAATGAAACATGGAGCTGGTTGTCATCGCGACAGCTCTTTAACCTTGATATCAAAAATAAGATTTTCAGTCACCAAAATGTCAGTGAATATCTACAAGTACAGTGGACAGAATATTCCTTGAGTCTGAAGAGGACACAGACTAATGCAGGGACAGTTCTTGGAGTGATCAGGAAACTGGAAAAACTGCCTGAGGGAGGCATGGAGGGGTGGGCACATCTTTGTAGCTCATGATCACTTTTGCAGGTAAATGCTCCTCAACAAAGTTCCTTCTCTGTCCCCTTTAGCAGAGTATAGCACAACCAGCCAGGAAAGTTTCAGTTGCAGGTCCTACAGAAGCTGGAGGCCTTTCTTTAGGAACATCATTTCAGTAAAGATCTGTCACTTAGAGTGATTTCCCATAGGATTTTAAAACTGATTTCCATAGCTCAATTCTGCTAAGCCTCAAGTTGGACAAACTAAATGTAGTAAAGGTGTTACAGAGCCCAGTGTCCTCCAGATGTATGCAGGTAAAACCCAATAGCACATGGAGCCTGAAGACTAAAAGTCAGAAGCTCATTGTGTGCATTTCTTTTCTTTTTCCTTCTTTCTTTTTTTTTTTCTTCTAATAATTAATGATTTAAAGCAGTTGCCTTATTGCTTCAATCACTTTTCACCTATTTCCCTAATGGTTACCACTTGCCTCAACATTTACATTTGTTTTAATATGTGTATTTTTTGCATAATTTCTCACATTATATTTATTTGCACTTGCACTTTTCTAAAAATAAAGCATTCCATGGGGATAAATTTAATAAAAGTTTCTCATTAAAAGTTCTGTAACAGCATGATTCCCAAACCTGAAACCAAAGTCCTCATATTTAACAGTTTTCATGACTCAATAGATTAAGTGTGAAATAGGAAATATAATAACAATAATAGCATAGCCATATCCTGCACAGTTGTTTCACTTAAAATTATTCTTGAAAAGTAACATAATTCATAAATAAATCAATTCTCATAGAGTGAAATTTACTCAAAAGACTCTCTGAAATATCCTTGATATAGTCATAAAATGTGTGCACATAAAGTTGTATGGGCAAGAGGTGAATCAAAAATTCACTGAAATTAATATATTGGAAGGCAGAAGAAAAATAGAAAAAAAAACGAAAAAAGATCCAAAGAGCAATATCATCAAATTTCTCTTTTTCAAAGTCAGGTGTCTCCAAACAGCTGCCTCTGCAGTGTTCACTTCAGAAAGACTCTTAGCTGAGACCTAAATTCATATGAAGGTTCTTCTGCAGTCAAAGTCAAGATCTTGCTCTTGGGAACTGCAGTTTTGAGCTCCTCTGACTCCTCATTCAGAGGAACTTGTAGCTTTCTGCTGTGATCAGAACAGCAAATTCAGCCCCTCCAACTAATGCCTCTATGTAGAGGGGATAAATCCAAACCTTAACAAGTCTGAAAGTTTTTCTCTTCAGTGGGAAGTGGAGCTTTTCCTTTTGTACTTTCCAGTACTGAATAACACAGAGAACAAAATATTTCAATGCCAGCAACTTTTTACTCAGTTAAGAGACATTGCCACTGGCTTTAAAGTCCTCCAAATGGATGCCTTGTTATGCTCCAGGCACTCAGGAAATCTTTTGGAGCTATTTCTTCTGGGGTTTTGGATGGGGGATGTTACTTTTTGGATATGTCTTTTTTTTTTTCCTTGATCAGCCTAATGCATTAGGCTTTGCAGTTCTGGGATGATTTCTGTGAGAATTGCCAGAAAGGTTTCAGGAAAAAAATCCCCCTGAAATTCAGCAGTCAGTGCTGTCCGGACTTATTTGTGTAGGTTAGTGCTTCCCCACATGCTCAGTTGCAAGGCAGTACTACTAAAGTAGGAAATAAAATCTATATTTACCAATAATGTCTAATGTAAGTTTTCATCTCCCTTGTCTTTGTTATGTTGAGGCAGTACTGGATGGGGTAGGTACAGGCAGACAAACAAAAAATAGTTTAAGAAGTTATCATACTGGGTATGTATATACATATATATATATCTCTATATGCGTATAGAGTTGATATGATTATGTATATATAACATTGTGTTTTATTGGCACACTAGCTGACTGAATAACAAGATGTGAAATGCCTAGTCAAATAGCACTGTCTTGTCACCACTCAGTGTCATGATATGACACATTATTTCAGTCGTATTTCAGCTGTTTGAAAGCGAGTCTCTGGAGCCTTGAAGCGACAGATCATCGGGAATCACAACAATTTTTTCGTTCGTTTCCAGGACTGAACTGTAGCTCTTTCTGGCTAAGTCTTGCCATCTATCATACTATCTGCTACAGGAGAACATATGTTTTAAGGAGCCAGAAGCATTATCTCCTACCATGCAAGGCATTTACTAGGTGAAACAATTCATGTCATACTATGTGCCAGCAGTCAGTTGTTGTCTTTATGAGTTTGTGGAATTTCAAGATCTAAACAATCTCATTTTCAGTGGTTTTACTATGGATTATAAAGAAGCATCAATGAGATATAAACTTAGAGTTTAATAACCCATAAAACATGCTACAGCAAGGTTTTTAGCCACAAGGATCTGTAAAAAAGGTTTGAAGTACATTGTAATGTCCTTTTGGGTTGCCAGTGCAACTAATGAAAGGGTTTAGGCAATAAATTGGACTAATTGTTGAGTTACAGAGGCCTTTCTTTGAATTTTTTTATTTTCTATTTGCATTTCTAGAGACTTTTCTCTCACCTGGCAATCTTGCTTTGTCATGAATTCCTGTCCTTGATTCTGTAATAGCCCTCATAAAACTTTGTGACATTGAGAATTGTTTAATACAGAGGGTTTTTTGCTGTCTATGGCTCAGGCATTTGCTGACTCACTGCAGTACCATTCTTTGTATTCAATTAACTGCAAAACCCAAGAAGCAGCAAAATTATTAACTGATCAGAATTTTTCTGGAAACAAACAATGTGCATTCTTTCTAGCTGGCAACTCTTGTCTGCACTGTGCAAAAGGGGGCCACACTCACACAGTCCAAAGACCCCTAAATGTGAGCAGAGCTTTGTTGCCTTGTTCTTTGCTATCTCCAGGCAGACTCATCAGAATTTGGGTGCAAATGCCACAGACAAGTGATTAGTGTGGTCAAGTCATCACAAGTCATATTGCTTCCTAGGGTTTTATAATGAGGGATGGTATGTAGAAAAGAGTTTATTCCTCTGTTGCCTGTATGTTATGTTGGTTTGTAGACAGAGGTAATTTGACTTCAGTACCCAAAAAGCTGTTTGGGCAAGTTGCCCTGTTTGTGACAGGTTAGACTTCCTACAGCAATGTTTATCAGAACTCCTTGGGGCTTCAGACTAACCATGATACATTTATTTGGCACTTAACAGTGATGTATTTATTGTCATTATTAGTCACCCATGTATTTGGAAACTCACAGTACATGTCTCTTCATTGCTTTTTAACTGAAATGCAAAAGCACTGTGGGATTTCCCTTTCAGGCCTCTTATTTCAAATATTTTGTTCTACAAACACAAAGAGAAGGGTAGGTCCTCTCTGACTTATGCTGACCCGAGTCTCTACTTGTTCTTGCCTTCTACCCACCAGTATCAGTAGAGCTACAGTGATATAAACCAGAAGAATACAGTCAAAAATCAGATCCTTCCTACACCAAATCGCTTTCCACATCTGTTTCCTATTTGTCTTATAATGACACGTGGGATTATTTTGGGAATATATTCTTCTTTAACTGTCATGCCACTGACTGTATAGCCTTATCAGATATCCATTGGTGTGCAGGTTGAGCAATTATCATCTACTAAGAAGAAATGCCAAGAAAACATAGATTGATAATAACATTTTTCAATAGTAGTTTGTAGCATTAGTGCCATTTTCTATTATTGCAGTTGAGGTTTAGCATTCTCCTCAATTTACTACTTTTATTTATTGTGCAAGATCTAGATATGGACCCTACAGTAGAATTCCAGAAATGTTTCTATGTTTGATTATTTACTCATCTCTGGTTAGAAGGAGCAAAGTCAGAAAACTGGAGAGAAGTGAGGAATGTGTCTGGGCTATTAAGAACTGGAACAAAAGACAACAGGAAAGAAAGAAAGAAATGTAATACTGTGTAAGATATTACAGATACAGGATTACTTTATAAACATAATCAGGCAGGCTACATGTACAAGAACATGCCATAGGAGATTGAGCTTGAATTCTGGGATCAAACTTCATGAAGCTGTGTCCAACCTTTTTATCTTACAGTGCAGTAAGCCATAGATGATTATCCTACTAACAGTTATTTTCTCTTCATCTTTTTCTTCAGTGAATGGAGGGAAATGTGAAATCCGTCTCATGTTCCTTGGAAAAGGTGTAATAAATACACAGAGATATGTGCCTGAGTGATGTAATTGAACAAGACTGTAATAAAATCTGTGGCCTGTGACTTACAGAATCATGGACACTGTAGGTTTAAAATTACACCATTTAGAACTCTGTTTGGTCACTTGCCTGGCCTGTGCCTGGGTTCAGTATGGATGAGCAATATAGGGAAGGCAGGGTGCAAAGGAGGATGCTGCTTCCGAGGTCGAGGTTGCTCTCTTCTCTTTTGGGCTCTTTGACTTAATTAGATGTCAGTGCAAATTAAACACAGTGCAGGTGGGAAATGGAAATTCCAAGTTTTGGAGACATCTCCACAAGCCTTCTCTGTGAATGTAGAAATCTTCAGTGTAAAAAGCATCTATTCTTCTGGTTTTATCCTGAGTGCAAAACATAAAATAAACATACTATTCAAATTGATTGGCAGACTTGGTCCCCTGGTTAAAATTAATTAAATGTACTGAAAAGTCCATTGCTTTGGATTTATTGATCTTCATTTGACTTGGTGATGACTGAGGCCTTTTTTAATCTTGGTTTATATCCCCATATTGCTTTTCCTTCAGCTTGTATATTTTTAAAAGTTTCATTGCAACGTACTGGTTAATCATCATCATCATCATCGTCTCTCCTGATGCAGTTGAAATTGAATTTGAGTATGTATAAAATAGTAAGTCACTAATACTCAGGGTGGGAAAAGAAGAATGATGCATTTAGCATCATGTTATGTACTAATCTACAGTTGTGGGACATTACAGAAAATTATAGTCAGTGGAAAATATGTTTTATCCTTTTTTCAGATAAAAATTTCAAATTCCTGCTTCTTCAGTTACTATTACTCAGATGTATTCTCAGTGAAAGCAAAAAGAATTCAATAAACCCATGAAAATCAGTATGAAAATAAATTATATGTGAAGTAGAACAGAAGAGATACAAGCTGTTGATGTGTATTTTTGCCTTTAACTAGCCTTCAGCACATACTGATTAGGAGGTGGGCACTTTCACCAGGTCCTCACCCAGTGTAAATTGACTTCCATGAAGCCACAAACCCCAGTATGACTCACATTCTGTTTAGTTGAACTTACTTTTTAGAGTTCTTTCATCAAATAATGTTGCTTTTTCTTTCTCTTTTTTTTTTTTTTTTTTCTTTAAATCTCACAGGACAACATTTTTAGAATGGAAGAGTCACATTTTGAAAATGGGCGGGGGAAAAGCCCTTACGATCCCAAACTGCTGACTGCTTCACTTTTAGTAGGTAGGTGCCACTTAACAAGTTCAATGAGATGTGCATTCACTGTAAATAATTCACCAGTTTTCTGCCTTTTTTTTTTTCCCTCCTTGCAGCACCTATGATAGGCCTTTGTTTTATTCAATTTATTTCCAGGTTAAAGTAATTCTGGTTTACTTTTAATACAGATGACCCAGGTGTCTTGAGGTATAAACCAAGATTCAGGTATCACAAGAGCTGCTTTTTACCCCTGGAAGACCTTGATTCTACAAAGTGTTTTTCCTCCCCACATCTCAGTGGAGGCATTTTAATCACACAGTTTGCAGGCTGGCCACTCTGCTTGTCACACAAACACAGTTGAGAGCTAAGTGAGAGCAGGAATAAATAATTTCTTACATCAGTTTTTCTGCCAGGGAATGTCTGTCACCCAACTTTACCTTGCAGGTGAGCTGGAGATCTATAAATAACAACAGGTCTAGGCCCTAAGGTCATATTTCAGCTGACCAAATCTCTCTGAGAGTAAATACAATTAAATTCCTGGCCAGAACAAAAAGATGCAAATAAATTGGGTGTTTCTGAATGGGTAATACTTCATTTAATGGAATTTGTAAATACAGAGCAACTGGACTGTGTAAATCTAATTGAATTAATGCAATTGATTGAATTTATCTAATTGATTTAACTTATCTAATTGAATTGAATATGTTCATTGTTATTACTACACCTTCACAAAAAATGCAGAAAGATGTTTTGCGAGAACAAATTAGGAGGAAAAAGATTCTTCTTTCCCTAACAACTCTACCTAAGTATAGCCACCTTATCGTTAACATCTTTACATGTAACTTTCTGGCAATTTATTACAGCTTCAAATCCAACAGTAGTTTCAGAAGATTGGAGATTCTCTTATCTCAGAAGTCTTCAGGAAATGACACATAACGAGATACAGTGATTTCTCCAGGCCTTTGTCTCTATTGATAGCCTAGGGCCTTGCCTACTGTCTACCCTTATTATATTTACATTGCATTTAAAAATTAAGCTATTCAAAATACACAGCAACAAAAATTTAGTCCTAAGTGTGCCTCATTTCCTGATCTTAGAAGCCCATAATGATCCCAGGTGATGAGCTAACCTGGGGACACACACTTTTTAACAGGAAAAACAGGAAAGACAGCCACATCTTGCTCCAACTTGTACCCTGTACAAACAGAAAGGAAAAAAAAGTGTGTGTAAAAGGCCAGTGTATAAATTAGTGCCTGGAGCAACTTGAATTTGTGGCAGAGCTACTCTCAAGCGAGTAGCTTTACTATTTACTTTAATATACAATAAAGAAGAGAATGATGACAAGCCAGTCACAGCCATTACATGGTACACCCGGTATGCAACTGCACAAAGTCAACAGCGTCTAGCTTTTCACATTCCTTCTTTTTTTTTCACTCAGTCCGGCACAAATATGATTATCTTATTTCCCTTGGCTTAGATTTTGTGTCTTTAAAACATCTTTGCTTTCTTGAGCCCACTTCCTGTCACTATAATTTTCACTCCACGTATGTTTCCTTTAAATAAAGAGTAGACTGAGCATGATTTTTTGTTCTGAATCAGGACTCAGTTAGAGCCACTGGGTGCATTAACACGATAGAAAATGGTGCAAATTGAGCATTCAAAGCCAGTGACTAATTTCTACTTCAGTCACTTATACAAAATTCTGGGTGAAGCTAAAATTAGCATTTCTGCATCCTGAACATGAGCATGCTTTCTTCTCTGCCTCCTTATAGTTGCCTCACAGCCGCACTGCGTTACTGATTATGGTGTTGCATTTACTTTGACCCTTTCCTGCAGAGTATGCATTTCAGAGGGTGTATGCCAAATTCACCACTGGTTCTTTGCCAGAAAAGAACTCCTCTTTGCCAAAAACCCCTCGCATTTTATGGTAAAATGATGACCCAAGGCAAAATAATTTCTACCCTGCAAAATAGTGGCGGCACAGGGGGTGAAGTGGCCAAGTAATGACTGCATGGAGAGGTTTGGTCCCGCTGCTCTCCAAAGTAGGGAGCCACGGGAGAGAAGCAGTGAGAGTGGACTTGAAGGCCAGAGGAGCGTCTTGACCACAAAGTATCACACCAAGAAAGACATGGATGCTCTGCTTCTTCCCTTCTCCTGAGCTGGGCTGGAACCCAGCTACTCCTGCCCCCTCACGTGCCAGAACATTTGTCCTCATGACCCTGATTTATCTAAGATTTAAGGGAGCAACTATGTAAAAGAATTACCCAACGCACATTAAAATGTGATGTTATAATTAGTAATGCAAAGTAACTATCAGGAAGGTAAAAAAAGGCTGAGGAGAGTAATTTAGATGGTTAAACACAGGAGGGAAAAATGATCCTTCTTCTTCATCAGAAATACTGAACAGATATTTTGCAAAATGTGGAAGAAGAATATGTTTTTGACACCATAAATAAAAAACAAATTTTAGGTAAGGGAAATGTAGGAATTTGGGCGAAACAAGGTTAATTTGCAAAAAGTATCTTCAGATCTTTAATAGCCATTAGTACCCAGAAGGCCTATTCTATATTTCAGCTGAAACAAACTCTTACCAGTGTAAAGAGGATCTTCAGTTTTCCCTCTCTCATAAAAAAAAAATAGCATTTGAAAAAAGAACCCCACACTAAAGCAAAACCAAAATAAACAGTTCATCATTTTTAAATTGTTCCAATATTTTTCCAGTATGCATTCCTTGTTCCATCCACCTGCAAACATTTTTCATTATTTTTATAACAGTTGTTCATTAAAGGTAGTTATTGCTGCCCTACTCTAAAGTAAATGCCAGCTGGGAACATGATATAACTAGTTCCTAGTAATGTAAGACACTGTGCAGCCATTCCCATCTATGTGCTGCTAACTAAACAGTCTCTGTTTGAGTGGGCTAATGCATGAAATGAAGAGACTGAGAAATCCCTCGGCACCACTCGTGAGTATTCCAATGCAGGAGGCAAATGAGAAGCACCATGGTTTCCAAGGAATAAAGTCACAGGAGAAAATATCACTGAGTGTATTAGACTAAAGCAGTTGTATTAAGATAGTGGATAGATGGAAAAAAACCTTCAGAGAAGGTGACATGCATTGTCCCATTATCAGTTTGTTTTAGGAAATGACCATTTGGGATTTTCAAAAGCTTTGATTATCCAGAATCCTCAAAGCTGTTTATGTTCCTGTGTCTCACTGATTTCTTTTTCCTTTTGCATTTCACAATTTCTTTTAAAATTAATAATTTAACTTTTCTCTTTTAAAAATCAGTGAAAAATTATTTTATGCATATATGCACCCAAATATGTATTAATATGATCTGAAAGACAGTGGCTTTTCACCAATTAAGAACTTTAGTATTCTATTTCTTAGAAATTAGCTACTGAATACATATGAGGTTCAAAATTTTAAAACTACTTTCTGGGAAGTTTTAGTTATTGACGAGAAAAGAAGTGAAGTCAAACCACCCAGTCTGAAAATCTTAACTTCAGTGAACAGACCTTTTAACCAAGGATAGAGTTCATTTGTGAGCCCTTTTACCAGTGAGAGCAATTGTGACATTCAAGGCTTGGTTTTGCCTATATTCCTCATTCCTCCAATTTCTCTGTTACTTCCAAAGGAAATTTTTCAGTTCTGTACTTTCCACAAATTATTTTCTTTAAGAATGGAATCTTATTTAAATACTGAATAGAAACAATTTATCAAAGAGATGCCTATTGATTAGTATTTAACATCTTTGTATCTCATGACCTTGGGGGCTTGTTCAGAGTTCTGTGCTGCTTATGTACAGTACAGGCAAAAATGGTTCCTCCCATCCAAAAATCAGCATTACTGTGGACTTTAATTCTTGCCTCTTTATTTAGTAAAGTCAATATATATATTTCTGTTTACATTTATGTTTCAGCATGCTGCTCCTTTACAATCAGTGTTTTTTGTCCAAAACCTAGAGTTTTTTTCCTATGCAAACAACTGAGGGCCATCCATTAGTTCTGGACAGTCGTTCCTTTGTGCTGCTGGGCTGGAAATACAAAGGGACAAGTTTTTTTCTTTTCTTTTTTCTTCATTCTTTCCCTTTGAGAAATGTTCATCCATTTTCAAACTATTAATTTCCACTTTCTTCTGAAAGTTAATAAACTTCTTTTAAAACTGCTGACAATAGAAATAACACAGTGAAGACTATCCATGACATTAAAGAATCATTTTCCAGACAAGCAATGAGTAAATTTCAGTCCAAAAGAAGGTATGCACAGGGAAACAAAGATGAATGTACTTCTATCTAGACAGGAGGCAAAATCCTCATATAGCTTTTGCGTAGTACTAACTCAAAGGATGTGCACATCTGGGACATGACTTGAGGCTCACCCTGAATTGTGCAAAAATTATCTAAAGCCTTACAAAAATAAATGGTATTCCTTGGTATTTCTGTCTGGAAGAAGTCAAAATCCTCTTTTTGCATGACTACAGCAGATCAGTTCAAACTGCAGGCACTGGTCTAGGTATACTGAAACTTGGAGGGGCTGTAGTAGGGAGGACAGAAAGGTCAGGCGGTTTTCTACAGATTCTTCCCGATTTGAAACATGCTGAAGACAGTTATTGGCAAAACTTTTACCCTGTCACCACTGACGAAAAAATATCAGCCACAAGAGCCTCCTCTTGGGCTGAGCTGAGTCCAGCCTGGAAAATATGTTCATTGCAGTGGTGTTTATAGATCAACTTAGAAACAGAGGTGTCAAAAAACCTTACAATTTTAAATATTTCAAATATATGATTTTAATTAGTTTTCAAACTGTATTTGGTTTAGTTTTAACAATATAGTATTAAATATAGATTTTTTTCTTGACTGATTGACCTTTAGATCTGTTGATAACTAAGAAGAAAAATAGGCCTTGTTGGTTTTTTCTTTCCCCTTTGATTTATATTGATTTATCAGAACTCACTAGGGATTGAAAGACAAGAAAATGAAGATAAGGTTAAAGAAAGGTTAAGCATAGCATCAAAGCCCCTTTCACAGGCAAAAAGGTTTTATGATCTTTAAAATCTCAGCTGCATACTCTGTACATAATAATCACTATAATTAAGTGATTGTCTCCCTTCAAAAAAAGTTGAAAATGACATAGAAGGATGATAAATCGTTAATTAATGATATGCTGTTCTGTTTCCCTTCTGATTACACCTCCTGCTGGGCATGACTGGTCTATTTGCTTCTAATCTCTGCTGTGAATTCATTCAATTCCACGCCTTTCCGCTATCATGTTTTCACCCTTCCTGACTTTCATGACTACCATATGGTACAGAGCCACTGTAGGTTCAGTTGGTGATTTCATGGTGTCAGTGTTCGGGGGAAAAGATGCCAGTGATATCCTATAGGCATGCTTGGGTCTGGTTGTCCCACCATGGAAATACCTGAAATTGCCATGAAAATTATAAACTTGTTCCTAAAAGGGTGTTTTAAAATGAGGATATGGTAGAGTTCATCATGACCATGAAAAATGTATTACCTTCACTAAAGAAAGAGTTATTTTATCCTCAGACTTGTCTTTTTCACAGGGGCCCCATGTAATATGGGTAGCTTGAAAGTAGTAGTTGGAAGGAACAATGCTTTTAAATTCCATATTAACAGTATATGTAGGTTATCTCATTCCACATACAGCTGTAGAACACAGTCCTAAAAATGCTTTTTTAGCATTTTTAATTCAGAGTGATTTCATGGGCAAGCTCTATATTAATGCTGGAAAGATACATGTTGTACTTTGATCCCTGTTTTTTTTTCTGTGGGTCTCATTACAGCATTCTTATTATTACTCTCCCTACCAGTTGGCAGGTATTTAACTTGACCTGCTCCTTGGAATTTAGACAGTCTCTCTCTCTCTCTGCCTCCTCTGTGGCACTTCTAGCTGGCTGAGGAGGGACATACTGGGGTGAGTTTCATCTCCAGCTGGGCTGTGTAATGTGCCATTTATGGGCTGAAGTATCATAAGTCAATTTTTAGTTCATTTGTTCACTCTGAAATGCACTGGGGTCAAGGCAGCTGGGCATGATCTTGTTTTTTCTCTCCCTTAGCTCTTGCCCTTTGCCAGTACCATACTTACAAAGGTGGCCGAAGGAGGAAGGCATGTTCTGTCTTTCCTGTAAAATATACTGTTCTCGGAGGATCCGCTTGCTCAGAAAAAAAATAGTAAAAAACCCAAAACAAACAAAAAAAAGAAACCCAAACAAAACAAACAAACAAACAAAAAAATCCCTCAAACCAGCCAAAGGAAAAAACCACATAATTTCTATAGGAAAAACTGAAGGGACCTAAGGGCTTTCTGAACCAAGAGTGAATGAGCTGGACCCTCCAGTTCCCAGAGTCACATAAGCCCAGTAGGTTGGAAGGAACCTCTGGAGGTCTCCAGTCCAAACTCCTGTTCTAAGCAGGGCAATTTCAGTTAGGTATGTTTTTTCAGGCTGCCTATTGCTACCTGCCAGGGTAGATGTGCTGGCTGCCACTGTTCCAGCCTAAGCATTTCAAACATATTTTTTCAAAGTGCATCAGCAGTCAGCAGATACAGCTCATTTGCAAGAGGTTACAATTAAGCTCTGCAGTGAGAAATTTGGTCTAATCATCTATTTTCAATGACAATACATTGCATATGGCTCGTTGTTTTGTAATTTACTCATTATCTCTATTAGCGAAATATGAACATATGACAGCTTTCTCTGACTTACCATGACTGGAAAATTGAGGAATGTCGCTGACAATTATGTCCTCCCACAGATGGAGAACTGTACTCTGGCACCGCAGCAGACTTCATGGGCAGGGACTTTGCCATTTTCCGAACTCTGGGGCATCACCATCCCATCAGAACAGAGCAGCACGACTCCCGGTGGCTAAATGGTATGTAAAATGTGCATTTCTCTGGTTACACTCATCTAGCCATTAAAGACTAGCATACAGCTTCATTCCAGCAACATCTGTGACATATACACTCCTCTTTTATTTGGAGCAGAATTCTGTCTTAAACCAGTTAAACTAATCAAAAAGTTTAACTGATTTATAATGAAGCATTTTTGGTTTAATTACACTGAGATTTGTGGAGTGTGATTAAATTTAAAACACTCTCAGACACTACAAGCAGCACAGTCATGCAAGTTGGACAGAAGCTCGAGGCTTGTGGAGGCATCAGCCACACATCAAGACAAAGTAGCTCCAGAGCCTGGGGCAGGACTGTGCCTTGTACAAGCTTTACTTTTTCTGGGCTTACGGGGAGAGTGGCCACCTCCAGCAGAAAGTCAATCAGCAGAACTTCTTGAGCAAGAGTTTGGAAAAAGAGAAAAGGGTTCTGGGCATTCCAAGTGATTTGGTTTCAAAATATCCAATAGTTTAGCAGGGCACAATAGCTCACATTATTGTATGGATATTACTAATCAAGCCTGCGGTTGTTTGTTTGCATGTCTGAGGAGAGAAGGATAGTTTCAGAGAAAATCTGATTTTGGCTTTGTGTACCAAAATACTTCACAATGTGTCTGAGTACTCTGTCCAAGTTCTACTGAAGTCAGATTTCCAATAGCTTAAATGGAATTACACTTGGCTTTAACTATACAAGGATACGAGCATTTTGGAAATGAGAATTCATTGTCTGAAAAAGCTGACATTTGAACTAAGTAATACTAACTGTAGTTGCTGAGTTAATTTAAATTTTAATTTTTTTAAGATTTAACTAGCTGCACTTTTGCTGTACATACTGCTTACATCTGCACTCCTGTTTTTAAATTCACAAAGTATTTTATTCTTAGACATTTTTTGCTCCTAGCCATATTATTTATGTCTCTGCTGAGGTTCAGGCTTTCTTATGTGGTTTTGCAATTTAGTGCAAACTGTTCACAAAAATTTTAATGTGTAAGGGCAGAGTATGTTTTAAAACACAATTTCTTATTAGCTAGTCAAGACCTTCTAGTATCATACTGGATACCACATTAGCTGTATATGCAATCCATAACATCAGTCCCTGGCTCAGAATTAAAGCCACAAGACGCTATTGCAGGTTGGATTAACAACTCTATATATAACATACATTGGATACACGTATCATATAAGTGTGTATATGACAAGTATGGATCTGTATTTTAATATGAAAAGTTTATGGATCTGATGTATATCCAGTTAAGTTTAGTTTTGCTGTAATTCATGTGGTCTGTCTGGAGAACAGGGTCAGCTTTACCAGCTCTTAAGTTCTACAGTCTGTATTTGCTCTGTAACCCAAAAATTTTATTCATTGGATTATTTTATTATGACAATAAACAAGATTTCTGGACTTCAGGAAACAGTAAAGTACAAAGGTTATAGATATACCCATCTATCTTGATATCTGGTTATAATATGTTAAAGAAAACCAACACCCACTTTTGTTATGATGGTCATGATGACATAAAGCCCAATCATGCAAGCAAAATCTGCTTTTGTGCAGATTTGCACAATGACAGCTGAGTCAGGAGGATTTATGCAGTGGGAAAGCAGATCCATTGTCCACAGCCCCTGTACTTCATCGCTGAAAATGTGTCATTCCTTTGTGGATTCGGTTATCAGTCTTTCAGCACTAAATGTGAGAACTGCTTTTCCCAAATTAGCACTAAGGTTACATCTGACAGGGTGCAGAAACCACAAATGCTTTGTGCTCAAGGTGGGGAGGAGAAGACAGTCGCATGTAAAGAGCTGATGAACCTCGTGCTCTCTTGAATTTAAGTATTGTCCAAAATGAGCATAAAAGTCGGAAGACAGAGTCTTTTGTATCATAGGGTGAAGGTGATTTCCAACTCTTAAGTAAAGTTCTTGCATTATATTCCTATATGGAAAGTTTCAAACTTAATTTAAAACAAGATAAGAATCAAACTGAAACCTTTAGAAATTATTCTCATAACTGTCCATAATTTAATAGAGAATGATCCTTAAGTACATTTTTGAAATCTCTCTCTCCACTGCAACTTAATACATTTACCTTCCTAATATGGAAAGATTGGCCTAAAATCTGCACTACAACATTCCTATTAAAGGCTCTGAGGCTTTACTGTTAATTTCCCAGTGATAAGATCCTGGCAGCCTTTCCACACAGCACTCCCAATTTTGGCATCTAACAGGGAAATCCAAAAATGATAATTGTTTCGGTTTGAAACTCTGCAGGCATGCCAGTCCTCTGATTATTCTTTTTAATTTGTCATTTGTCTTTTTAAAATATAATTATAAAAGAAACTCTGTGTTTGCACATATTTAAAGTGGCTATATTTTAATGAAACAAGCTCTCACAGAAGGATGATACATACACTGCTTTTTTAAAGTTCTATGTAAACTATTTTTGAACATTAAGTTTACCAACCTTTGTAAGTTTTTTAGTAAGTACATGGATTGCTAGGCAGTGGTAGATTTGCTTTCCTAGTTGCTTTTTGCAATGTTTAGCCTTGGGTGAAAAATCAGTATTCTAATATACAGGTACTGAAAGCTGCGGAACAGCAGTTCTGATCAAACTTAGAGACAAATTCTCATACCTGTAGGGTCTGATAGTTAGTTGGTGAGGCATCCAATCCTAAGACCTTTCTAATGTTTACTTCAGTCAGAGCAAGAGCTTTAAACTGCTTTCTTCTTACTGAGGCCAAGGTCAGAGCTGACAGGGTGCAGAAAACACAGCTGTTTGGTGCCAAAAATGGAGAGGAGAAGACAGTTGCATGTGAAGAGCTTGCAGGCTTTTCCCAGAAATTAAGTCTTGCCCTGAACTGGCATAAATGTAGGACAGCATTACACAGAGTGATTAAGTTTTTGGGATTTTAGCAGGAATACAGAGTTCCTACAGAGATCACACGGTCACGATCTGGAGATGCTCAACCTTCTTTTAGGAGGAGTATGTTTTGGGGAAGAGAGCTGTGCCCAGCCCAAGGGAAGGTGCTGACCAGCAGCTCTTAAAGACTTAAGAAGTCTTTTAGAGATATTAAATACTCACAGGGTTCTAAAGCTTTCATTTTGTATAAATAATTAAACAGTCACCAAGCCAAATAAAACAAGGGAGACTGATTCTATAGCCATGTAGTCAGGGCATTCATCTAGAAGCTGGGGAGCCATACATCAGTCACTGTGGCAGTGTATATTTAATTATTGATACAGAGTTGGCCAGATGTGACAAGGAAGCATTAGCAAAAACACAGTAGAATAAGCTGGTGCTCAGGGAAGTCATCTTGGATAGGAAAGGCTGCAGTTCAGTGCCCCAGACAATCATGTGCTTTGTTATAAGCCATGTTCATGCACACGCCGGACATTACTGGCTCCTCTGGAACATGCATGGAGTTTCTCTGCACAAAAGGAGCTTTGGCAATCTTACTCGGTCCCAGTGAAGGTCAAGAATAGTTTTGAACTCTCAGAAAAAAATATCTGAAATTGAAAAAAGTCTCCTGTGCAGCTTTACCATAAGGATCAACGGCCTTGATGTTACACATATATCTGACAAACTCTTGCCTATAGGCAAGCACATGATTCCCTTCAAATGTGCCATTGCCTCTCATAGTTCTGAGCCATCAGAGCTATTTTGAGGAAGCACAGATCAGGTCCTGCTTCCAAAAACTGCTGCAGCAGTTAGAAAAAAAAGATGAGTAGAGGCCTGAGCAGGTGGGAGCAGCTTCTCCTGGTGCCAGGGATTTCCCTGCTGCACGGCAGGCAGCGTTTGCTGTACACCATCCCCACCGCGTCCGTGCAGGGGCTGAGGGCATGGCTGGAGGCAAGAAGGCAGAATTGGCAGTGCAGTCTAGCAGAGCAAATGCTGAGCAATGCAAAAGCAATGCACCCAAGGCGGTTTTCAGGCTGAGGATTACAGGAGTGGAAGGAGAGCTTAAAGCTGCTCTCATCTTTTCTGACTTGAGCACAGGGGGTCTGGCCTTAAATTGTTAACATTTTGTAAAATGAATAACCGTAAACATTTATTTTAAAAGCAAAGCAAGGTTGGGCTGAGGAAGATCTGAAAGGAAATGAAATCACAAAAGCTGCATTAAGATAGCATTATGAATCTGGTTTGCACCCCAGAAATACTGGGCTCACTCACCCTCTTTATTAGACCTAGGGTTAAGAGAGGCTGTCAGTCTGGATTTCCAGACTTGGGTTGGAATTTCCTTGCTTTTTATGGGTTTAAACCACTCGATGATATTATTTTAGCATACTTTCCATGGCTTAATTTTTAAAGTGGAGCAGTAACTGTGCTTAGTCCACTGAGGTTATTGTCCTTGGTAATCTTTACTTTACGGTTACATAAACAGCTGAGAATTATAGAGGCTGAGTGACTGTTCAATAAAAAAGAAAATGCCCTCTTAAATTTAACAGGGTCCAAGGAAGGAAACATGGACTTGATACTCTCCTGGCATTCAAACAGAACTGTAGCCATCACTCTGTTTTGTTTCCACTTATAGCACTTTGTAGAATATCCCAGAATTGGCATTACACACACATGATTTTGAATATATGCGTATTGCACAGTAGAGTAGTGCATGGCAACAGAAAGACAAGATTACAGATAGTTTATAGGATTTTTGCCTCTCTAATAAAATGCATTAAATGTGACAAAATGTTAGAAATTAATTACTCTTGCTGAGACTTGGGTATGTACATATTCTGATTCTTGAACCTATAATATGTCTTTGGTCAACCACACCAAACCCTTTTCCTACCTATGCATAGCCACAGATGGTCCCCTCTGCTGCACCACTCCCTTGTCCCTAAATGCCTTCCTAGTTTCTCATTTTCCAGCTCACCTCCTACACATTCTCAATCCAGATATACAGCTTTCAGTAAAATCCATGTAAGCAGATGTGGAAAGGGGCTGGCAGAACTCAACCATCCTGGTACCTGGGGTTGTTCCATAAAATACATCAAAGATCTTACTGGAGGAAGGTGGTGATGAATGCTACAAACACAATAAATCTCCATCCAGAAAAGAGCTGTTTAAACAAAAGACATGGAAAAAAAAAAGTGTGAATTGCATATGAATTCATGTAGTCATCAAATTAGAAATCTAAAACTATGATGGGAATGAAATTAGAAAAAGCTGCCCAGTAGAAGTAGTCAGTGAGGCAGCCTGGCTGGTTTTAAGAGGAACTCAGGCAACATTTTACATGTTGTTATATAGCACACTTGCCTGACATTGCATGAGACTACAGTGAGACTAAGAAGTCTCTTCCAGATCTGCATTCCCATGAATTTACAAGGACATATTTAAACAACCTTACGAGTAAAAACAGTGAGGGGATTTTTTTGTGTATGTCATTTTTCTTGTTGTTCTTTTGGTGGCTTTTTTCCTGCGAAAGGATCTCCTGCATTTAAAATATGCATTTCTAAATTTGAACCACATTAGCCAGCTGATATGTCCTATCATGCAGGCTGTAGTGTGGACTGAGCTCCACACTTTCCCACCACTGCTAACAGAGGCACAACCAACTCCGACCCTTCCAGGAACAAAACACGTCCATATATGCAAGTCTCATTTCTCACTCAATACATCCTCCCACCCCCATTCCCATTATCTTCATTGCTAAGAATAGTAATAAATAATTTCACAGTGATAAATTCCATGTGTGACAAATGCTAATGTCACCTAACACAGTGCTAGGAAGTGCTCAGAAACTATGGTGACGGTGGCATAATACTGTGAACAGAATGGCACACAAACTCAATTTACAAGGTTTTTTTTCTCCCTTAAGTCTGTAGATCCATATTTGAGAGATTGAGATGAATTTTAAGTTGTTTTTCTCATTGCAATCTAACAAGCTTTTTCTCTATATTTTTTGTTACAACACGTTCTTTTTTTTTTCTTGGAAGAAACATAGAATTTCTGAAATCACAAAATGAATGCCTCTTTCTTATTGTTATTACTTGACATTTATGAGAAATGGTTACAGGTCAGGAAGCCCAAGGCCCCACTGAATAATTGACTGGAAGATACTCATGTATTTGAACCAGTCGATTCCGTTGAACCTGTCTGCTAACTGTTCCCTCTGTCTTTAGACAAAACAAGAGAAGCATTTGGTTCAGAAATCAAAGACCAAGTAGCAATTAGAGAATGCACTTAACAGTTTCTCTGGATGTGAGAAAGGTCATGATGGTGGGAGACAACCAGAAATAATATAATCTTCCCATCAACTGGCCTATATGAAATTATTTGAAGTAATTCTAGGAAATAGATCTTCTCATTGTCTTGCCCTCCCATGCCCCCTAGTAATATTTTTCATTAAATATCAGTTCTGTGGATGAGATTTTTTTCTGTTTAGGTTGAAAAGATGATAAAAGTAGCCAATGGACAAGTTTTGAGGTTGGAGTGGAAAAAGTAGGTAGGAAAGGTGAAGCAGCAGAGAGCATTCTCCTGGTCTGACTGCATGTTTTGAAGGCTTCCTGACATGGTGGATAATATGACCTGGAGCAGGAAGACTTGGATCAGTAAACATAACTGGTCTGAGTTATAGCCACAGTGTGCTTCAGGAAGTTAGGATACGAGTTAGTTCAGGAATCTGACTTAGGATATTTGTATGGTTAACCATGGGCTCATTTATGGGTTTTAATTTGGTCAGCCTTATTATCCACACCAAAAAAAAATGTAATAGCTGGAGTGTAGATTAGAAGCCATGCTTTGCTGCAATCCATTCCATGACTGTCTTTATAGAGCATATAAGATCAAAAGTAATGGGAGAACTCAGAGTTTTTTCTTAACTGTTTCCACTGGAGACCAGAGAAGTTTGTCTGCTGCAGAGACAATTGTACAATAGTACAACTTTAGGAAAGAAGTTTATTGCTCTCAAAACAAGCAGCATGGGATATGAACCCAATCCAAACCAGATCACTGCAGCAGAGTCTTTCTAAACAGAGACTTGGCAGTGATGGCCAGTTTGAGATCTGCACTTAGTCTTGTGCACTGAAATGGTCTGTTGGTGATGTGCCTTAAAATTGCTAAATTGTAAGGTTTTTATTTCAATGGTGAATTGAAATGCCATTGTATCGACATATATCAGATTGACAACCCAGCAAATCCTGGTGAGTCTTATATTGGGCTGAGATCTGAGAGTGTAGCCATTCCCATCGCCTGTGCTCTGCCGTCTCTGGTAGGCATTTGGATGAAAGACCCAGAACAAGCTCTGGCTAGATGCTGGATTTGGATAAATCAATGCACCTTTCTGTACAGGGCAAAGACAGTGATCTCATTTAGGTGTTCAGATTCAGATTTGATGACCCAGGTGAGTTGCTTTCTACAGTCATCCTTTGGAAAAACAAACCTGAGTCTCATCTGCCTCTTTCAGCAACAAGAGCTGTGGAAAAACCCATCTGAATGAGTACACTCCAGGGGTACATTCAGTAGGAGGAGTACAGCTCTGTGCCCTTCTCACGCTGATAAAAACACCCCTGCAGTTTTGTGACTATCAATAGTCCCAGTGATATTCTATCTCCTCTAAAAAGTTTTTTTTTCTTTGTTGTTATTGTTGTTTTGGTGTGGGTTTTTTTTAAACCTTAAATGATTTTTTTTCTATGGATTTATTTCAATGGATAACTCACAGAAGTGATGGTCTGTACACTTAAGGTGACAAACAGTATATTATTCAAGCAGTGGTATTTGTGGCAATAATCTCTACAAAAAAGCTTCATGTACTACTTTTAATTTTAATTAACATATGATTGAAAAGATCCTATCTATCTATCTGTCTATCTATCTATCTATCTATCTATCTATCTATCTATCTATCTATCTATCTATCTCTCCATCTATCTATTACCCCCATGCATCAGTTCATAGGAAGACTCTCCCTTTTCCCTGTAGATGAATCTTAATAAGAAGAAAAGAGTAATTTGTCCAGGACAAGTGTAGTTTTCAGATTCTAAGTTTGGACTTTGCTTTGCTTTTGCTATAGAACCCACTTAAAATTACACAGCAGCAGTTTCTTGGTAATTGTCATTTTTGCAAAGTTCCAAATCATCAGAAGCAAAAGGAAAGCTCAGATTAGGTGGCAGGATTCCAAAGACAAAGCCTCTGTGTTATAGGCCTTGCAAATTCAAGTAGGTTTCCCATGATCTCTGTGAGAGCTCGTCACAGCTCGGATGCTTGAAAAACAGTGACTTTTAACTACCAAATTGTGCCTCCTTTCTTTTTCACAAAAGTCACTAACCAGTTTTTCAGAAAAGTTAAGCAGAAATCTGCTTGTAGGAGTCACACAGCAGAATACTAATTGACTTAAACAAAGGAGGAGTGGGTCTGTTACAACCCCCTTTATTGGGATATGACATACATCCGAATTTTCTTTTTGCATTCTTGTGTTGTTTTGGGTTCTTTTTCCTTCTGCTCTAGCCATCAATTTAATGAGTGTTGACCCTGTCAATACCAATTTCCTCTTCTCAGGCCACCACGTTCAGAGTTTGGTGGGCATTCAATAGAGATTTACTGTTGACTGGGTAATTTGAGTTCATGTGTGTGGTGAAAAATTAGTGAGGAGAATTACCCAGAAAAGTGGATGCCATGACAATGCATGTCACCATGGTGTGACCAGCTCTGCTGACATAGGTTTCAAAAGCTCTCCCCCTGTGAAAATGGGGCCTGTTTGCAAATTAATTAGTTTCTGGCAGCAGCTTGATTGTTGACCCAAAGTTTGTAGAGTGGAAAAACAATCAGATTAGTGTGTTCAATATAAAGGCCCAGCGCGGCGCTCGAGTGCAGTTTGCCAAACTGTTGAAGCCGTGAATAGAGTGAAACAAATTCTTTTTTGAGAAGCCAAGGCAAAGGTTAAGTGTGATGTGACTGGAGCACGCTGGCCGCAGGGCGGTGGGTAGAGAATTAAAGGTTTCAGCCACACAAAAATAGAGAGTGCTGAGCAAGTTGCATTGAATTTAATGAAATTCACAGCTTCAGACGCAAAAGTGTTTGGCAATGGTTTTAGTCTGCGTTAAAGGGAGAAATAAGATGGCTTTGTTTTAAGAAGTTTTCTTTGTACATCCATGTGGGACACCAGAGAGCCTCTAAAGGGTATTAGAGTCACTTCCTGAGTCTCCACGTTGTTTCTAAGCACCTGCAGACCGAGGTTTGTACCAGTTCCTCCCACCCCCCACCACACACTAACTCCCTTTATCTCTAATGATTCAAGCCAAGTTTCCCATTTATCACCTCCGACATTTGGGCGGGGTTCTTTTAAATAGTGCTGGTGTGGGGGCTCATCGGCAAACAAATTAGAAATCCCTACTTGTGAATAAATGACTGGCTAAAGTTTGTTATTCAGGTAGTGAGACAAAGGATAGATACCAAAAAATAAAACAGACCAGATCTGTAGCTGATAATACAGGACAATGACCCCTATGCAGCCAAGATCTTATTTCTACTCATTGCTGTGTTCATCTCCTTTCATTTTTACTCTTCATTCCTTCAATGGCTATTTTTTAATATATATATTTGCCCTTCATCATCCGTTTTGGGCATTCAGTGTTATTATCACCCTTGTAAAAGTTCCTTTATATCAAACAATCCCTATGCATTTTAAAAATTATTGTTTTCCCACTATGACAAATAGAAAGAAAGAAAGTGCCAACTGTTGTGAAGGAGACCATGTTCATGGGCAGTTGAGGTATCTTCTCTTGGATCAATGTTTTAGCCCTGTTGGCCTGGATCAGACCCAGGGGAATGGGAGGACAGAGCTGCTGAGATGAAAACACTTAGGGTTCCACTACCACATAGCCTCCACCCCATCAAGTAACTGAGATGCCCAGCAGAGTTAATGATGTGAGGATATAGCCCCTTAGTCTGTTCCCACCTCTTTCCCCCATTCCATAAAATTCCAACTCCTAGCCTGCGACCTATGCAAACTCTGTGATTTGTTCTCGCTAATGGGGCTGAACCTACCCCCTTCACACTAACATTCCTGAACCGTGAATTGCTTGTCCCAAAAGGCATTTAGTGTTGCTTGCAATTAACACAACTGATTGCTCAAAGCCGGCACCTGAGGTGGCATGGAGCCAGCTGGAAGCATAATTGGCTCCTTAGCAGGAGAAACATCCACTTCGCAGTGGAGTCTGTGATGACGGAATTATTAGTTCAAAGTAAGCCAGGTATGTGAATACCTGTTCTATACATTAAAGCCTCCACTAGCACTAGACAGATGAATTATCGCTCTCTCAAAGCCTCCCTTTCTCTCTGTCTCCGGAACTTCCCCTTCTCTTTGTTCATGAAATCGCGCACATTTCAGCCTGAATATTTGCAAGGCTGAGTAATTGCTTTTGTTCTTTAGGTTATTTAATTACAAATCTCAGTAGATGACAGGTCCTGTGCTCTAAAGGAAGACATCACATTTGCACAGTTACAGAATCCCAACACAAATGTGTGTGGCAAATCAGTGACTGCAGATTTATTCATGCCCTCTGGGACCTGCACTGCCTTTTCAGCTTAGCATGCAATATGATTTAAATTACAGCTTGTGCAGAGCTGTGCCTTGGGATTACACTCCATGTTTCCAACTGTTTATAGTTCAGTGAGCTTTAACCTCTGTGATTCTGAAAATTAAATAATGTCACGGCTGATATCAAACTGATGGCTGGTACTAGATTGCTAAATACTGTGTAGTATTAAAAGCCTATTTTTACAACAAAGTGGAAACGTCAATGTATTTAAAACATTGATAGCACGTTCAGGTAGTTCAAGAGCACAATTCAAAAGTTACATTAGCAAAGAATGGCAAAGCTAATATTAAACTCTCTTATCAAGGATATTGTTTCAGCTCCTGAATTTAGCAGAGTTGAGGCTTTGGACTTTACTAGAGCAGGACTGAGCCTAACGCAGTGCTTTGTGATGAAGTAGACACAAAGAGTGAGCAAGATCAAGAGATGTAGATAGAGCATCTGTTAAGGTTAAATTCAGATTTATTAATTCCTTGCAGAAGTTTCATTATTTCTGAAATACTGTGCTATATCAAATGTTACATCTTGAAGACCTTTTTGTGCTGTAACTGTGGGCATCTTAATATTTCTGTAGCCTTTGAAGAGGAGCGGTGGAAACAGCTAATTAGAAAACTCTGTATTTAATATGACATGTAATTTCCCATCAAATTACATTTCATTATTTGCAGGGGTTTAATTGATGCAAAAACATTTAGTTGTTTTTCTCCATTTAGTTCTGCAAATTCACATTTCCAGGATAGAAACTATTCCAGTCCCACTTGAGCCACTTCACCATGTCCTTCCCCAGGCTCCATCAGGCAACACTGCAAAACAAAAGGGTGAAACTGATGTCACCAACAGCATCATTTAGGCCATAGAGCCTCATTCATGACTGTGGGGTAAGGAAGGGGGAACAGGAAGGGAAAAGGACAAATGGGAGAGGCAAATGGAAACTTATTTTTCACTTGTAAAGGCAGCATGTTGGACTAAATAACAGAAAACAAAGAAAGAAGAATTCACAGAATTTCAGTTATCAGATATGATGAACAGATCATAGAAGCACACAAAATGCTTGACAAATGTTTCCTGTTTGTTGCCTTTAGGTTTTGACGGTGCAATACCTCCATTTTGCTGCACTGCCAAAGTGGTACTTCTTTTTCCCCTTGCTATTTAGAATGCCCTATTCTACTTATTTCAGTCTTCCATGTGTAGCTTTTAGTTATCAAAGTGGTGTCAAAAATATCCCATCCCTTGCCATTCCACTGGATTCTGTAGGCTTATAAAAATGCACCCTTGTTGAAAGGTGGCTGTTAAATCTGATTTTTTAAACACGTAGCTCAGTGCTTTTACATACCATATAGAAAAAAAAAAAGGTATGGTAAAGTTTATAGTAACATCTAAGAGGTCAAAGCATACAGGTGATCACCAGCTAATAGTTGATAGTCAGAAGCAGTGAATGACTCAGATGATGTGCTGGTATACAGATAACATACAGTGTTACTGAAATGTTGTAAAATTTCTTTTAAGAATCTCAATATCAATCTCAAATGTAGCTGTATTGTTCAAAAGACTGTTGAAGATGGCCCACCAAAACTGAAGCTGATAAGCCTTTTTTAGCTCTTTTTCCCTCTGTTTTGAGATCACTGGTGTCTACAGGCTGAATGTTTCTGTCAGTAAGGTGGGCTGCCTTGTGGTGTTACCAGGGAAAATTATCTCTTTCAAAGGCAAGGATTAAACTGTAAATCTTTGAGACTACCATTTATTGTACAACATCCAGCGGAATTTGATGTTCTGGAGCACTTAGAGCTGCCACAAACACAGAGTAAATGAAGACATAATAGTTTCCTTTCTGATTTACCTTTTAAAGTGATAAGCTGGCCTGTGCTTTTTTTTAGGTTCCTGAATTATGGAGAAGTGTATTTTTAGCATATCTTCATATATATATGTATATTATATAGATATATATATTTAATTCCCTCTTGGTAGGCTTTAAAGATTTCTGTTCAGGTAAGTACAGCAAGATTTGTAGGAAGATTTTGTTAGAGAAGCTGGTACAAGCAGAAACAAGATGACCTTCCAGTGACAGCTTTTTTACAGCTGATCATTCAGAAAAAAGCAGAAGAAAAGTTATTTTAAGGACTGGATTACATATTTTTCCCATTCATTGCACAGCTCCTATGAAATAGTTGCAAGCATTCAGTGATAATACATTATCTGTGAATATTGCCATATATCTGAGGATTTGTGTTTATTGATTCTTTTACTGCCATTAGAGCAAAATTCAATATCCTTGTAAGTAAGAAGTGTTCCACTGATGTCAGTGAGGTTATTCATATTTCCTGAGCTTTATAATAACATTTGTCACACTGTAAAGTTTGGGAGTCATGGGGCACAGCTTTAGTTACCCACTCCTTCAGTCTCTGTGTCCTGTTCTCCTGTTTCTGTAAAGCAACTTCCAGTAAGGGCAGAAAAAAACTCCATGAGAGAGGAAGGTACAAAATCTTTCTATGCAGTGTTTTACATGGACTAGTGAGTCATCAGCTTTTTTCACAAGATTGTGTAAATGGGATGTCATTATCAATACTCAGTTCTGTTCCATATTTGACATACTGTCAACTTTAATATTTTTTTGCCAGACCTGTTGGTGGAAAGCATTCTTTAAAAAAAATTCCAGTTTCCCGTTCACTACAGGGCTTATATTTTTTACTGCATTTCTTTCTTTTGTTACTTTTTAAATACTTCTGTTAAACTTTCTGCCAATTCCTCTCCCTGGGGTTTATGTATCACAAACAAGAGTGCTCCAAAGTCCTCCCTCACTGCTTTTTAAAAACACAAAAATTTTGAGTCTGATACAATGAAATTTTCATTCTTAAAAGTCACAGAAATTGCATCAAATATTCCTGAAGTGCTGTCAGTGAATAAATAAAAAAAAGAAGGCGTTGCTTGTATAAAGTATAAACGAATGAAACAATGTTTGAGAAGAACAATTTTCTGACAGTGCAGGTAATATTGCAAAACTTTTCTATCTGAAGCAACTGCATAGTTTTCATCTCCCCTGCGCTATCAAATGCTTTTTTTTTTTTCTTTTTTAATGAACAGAACTGAGTTTCACATCAACAACAAACGAGTACATTATTTCAGTTGGGTAAAACCCTGTTAATACTTTATGTTGACTGAAGCTAGATTAAGTTGGAAACACATATTGTGCTCACATGACTACTGAAAGAGGTTGTCACAACTGATGCTATCGCACTGAATACCTCAGGTTGTACAGACGCCTTACTGCATTTTGTGTTGCTGTGCTACCCTGACACATGAGCTAAAACCAGTCATTCACCCAGCCCTTTCCTCAATCTTTGCTGCCATCCCTCATTAATCCTACTTTAATGGATTTTTATGTCAAGTTGCTTTACACTAGCTGTAAAAGTTCATTATACCAACAAAACGTTTCTCGTAGTTTGACAAAATTACCTCAATGCTTTATCTGAATCTAAAGGATTCAACAAAGAAATTGAAGTACAAGAGATTGGAAAAGTTAGGAAATTTCTTCAGGAGTGTTCTCCACTGGATAACTCCTTGGGAACTGTCGTGGGCAGATGATCATTTTCAAATGAATGAACAACCCTCACTGGGAGTTGAGACTCTGCTGTGATAGAGTCCTGTCGAGTTTTTGATGTGACATCAGGGAGGAGATATTTTTTTTAATAGTGACACAATCCTTTCCACACATTTCAAATTGAACGTGGCAGTACAAAATTGGGAGTTTGTCTTTCTGTTTTCAAAAAAGATGGTTTTTGACACAAAGGACATATTAGTTCACTTTTTAGGCAGAAAAAAGTAATATTTCTGTGGACAAATGGTGCTGGAGACAGGGTTATGCACTACATGGAGCTGACAGAGAAATGTTAGGAATTTAGCTTTCAAGAGGCACAGGCTGAAGATAGGCTTGTCAAGCCAGTGCTGTTCAGTTTGGGGTTTCATGCTTTTGCTAGTCATGCTGCTGAGGGCTGTCCCACTTTCCCCACACTGGGATATGTTTGCCATGTTAATTCCCAGCTATTCCTCACACTCAGCCAGGTATTTGCTGCCTGCAAAGAGCTGTGTCAGGAGTTTGGCTGATGGTGTTGCTTCAGCATGTTCCCTCTGCCTTCAGGACACCTTCTCATACCCTTAATTTCCAGGTGGCAAAGAGAAAGACACATCTCTCAGCATTCTGAAAGGCCTGAGAAAATCACACTAGTGGAGAGGAACAGGTTTGGTTTCTGACTTTTGCATCAACTGCCATAAACTGCTTGGGCATCCCCAGGGACTTGTGCTCCACCTGCGAATCTTTAGAGCTTACAAAAGGCAGGCCTGTAGCGTGGCTCTATATGCCAAAAGTCTGTAACACCCCAAATCAGAAACATCTTTTGTCTTCAGAGCCTCCATGCTCCACTTCCTCCCCTAATACATCACTTCTTAGCATAAAGACTGTGGTATTTAGTTCTTGTCACTCATCCAGAGCTCTAAAGATGTAGGTTACAGTTAAGGCACAGGCTTTCTAGTGTTTTTATTTCCAAACATCAATGTCAAAAACTTCAGATAAATGACTGAGAGAGGAAGAAACAGGCTCTTAGCTGGAACTCTCATTAGCTTTAAGAAATACAGAAAATTGAGATTAAAGTATTCCTAAATGGAGACAATGCACTGCCAGCCTCACTTTCTGTTCTGCGATGGACACTCAGTTTTCTCAGTTGCCCAATTACTCTCTCTGAGGGACAAGTAAATACGTTTAAAATTAATTGTGTTGATAGATATACAACAACCTTAAAACACAGTCAGTAATGGAACGGAGGTGTTAATTTTGCTTGTTGTTCTGTAAGGAGATAATAATCACCTCTTTTAAATTAAATAGGGTGGATAGATCATGAGCATTGTTTTGTGAGAAATCTAATTTATGTTGAGCACTAAGCTATAATTTTACTGAACTTTATATTCACTTTTCTTCACCACATAATTAGTCTTTAACAGGGAATCAAAACTATTGTTGTCTCTTTAGAACAAAGGCTTCAGAAACTGATAATTGCATCAGAGACCAACATTTTCTCCCTTCTCTTTCCTGTGGGAGCTAAAATGTTACTCCCAAGATATGTTTATGCTGAATTGTGCCTCCAAGGCAAGAGGAGGAGAGAGATCTTGGGGTGGTCGCATTGTCTTGGCTGGCACTCAGGGACTCATGTGCACCACTCTAGAGGTGCTGAGCACCCCAAAATGAGGTTGTACTCCTCTCACTGTCACTTGGCCCTGCATCTCTGCCACCCTCCTGGAGGGCACCCATGGCTCAGTCCCCTTGGCCTCGCCAAGTTTTCACTTCTCCTGCTAGCTGCCCAGCCAGCATGGAGCCTGTATGCTTTAGGATGTTTAGGATGCTTTAAGATGTTTAGGATATGCTTTAAGATGTTGCAACACACTTGCCCTTCTTTGCTTTTGCCCCAAATACCATTCATTAATTCCTCAAAAATACCCATAATTTTAATTCAGTTTTAATGTGTCTCACCATGAGAACGATCCATAGTTAACACTTGGGGTCAAACCAGTGTAAAAGCCACAAGGACTCCTGTTGCTGTTTGTGGAAGAGTACCATTGAGAAGGAGAAGAATTTGCATGTGTGTCTTGTTTAATGCACGTTTCTTTGCGTGTTTGATTGCTGCTGCACCCATGTATTGAAATGACAGAAGTGCGATATGTTGCTGCTACTTTTAATACCTTTCATCCTTGAAAATCTGTAATCTCTTTATGTCACACAAGTCACCACTGAAGCATAGCAGTTGGATTCTGCAGAGGAAGGGTTTGTTGGTTTGTCTGTTTTTTTTTTTTAATTATGAAAAGAATTTTGAATAAAATAAAATAAAATTAAAATTTTTTAAAAGTACAGTACTGAAATTAAAAGAAGCCTTAGTTAAGCCTTACACTTATTAGCCTGTTTTATAATCTGTGTCATAAAAATTGCCTTTACTAATCTTTAAAAAAATAATAAAAAACAGGATATCACTTCTAAGAAGGATAAACTAGCTGACATAACTAACACAGTACTTTAAGATCATCTTGACTCAAACCACTTGATAAATATCATCAGTCTTTAAAACTCTTTCTGATGGGAATTTCCATTGCAAAATCAATGAGGGACCATAGGGTTTCTTACCTTGTAATAGCTGCTGACAGCTTGATCATGCATGGCCTGCATGCCACACATCCTCCTGACTTTGTAAACAGCATCTTTAAATGACATCGCTACTCTGTGGTCTGTCGTTTCTATGTTAGCATCTGACAATGAGTTACCACAAAACCCTCATATTAGCTTCCTAATAGCCACAAGTTATCCCTTGTGCAAAGAGCATCCCCACTTTGAGGATGTGGCCTGATGCCATCCGTGTTATTGAGGAGCTTCACTGGAAGCACTGTCCATGAGAGCTCTGCTGCATTTGCCTGAGTCAACAGCAGCAAGAAGAGTGTGAAAGTTGAGGAATTTAAATGAAGGTGCTTTTGAAAGAACACCACTAAAAGCTTTGGTGTTTAGTAAACGACGTTTGAGTGTGTAAAACCACAAACCATCTTCGCTCTCTCATCACCGCTTATTAACAGCTTTGTCCTCTGGTGACCTTGCCTAGGCAGAGGCTCTGCTCTGCACATTTGTGACTGGAGCTGCAAGACTCCTCTCTGTGGGTAGCAGGGCTCACTGTGAGAGCAAGTCCAGATTTTCTGAGAATAGTGTTTGGCTTTCTGTGCTGGGTCTCAGCGGATGGGTGCTGTACATGGTTATGCAGTCTTGAGTAGCTGTCTATTTTTGTTGTTGTTAAATTTTTAATTTCAGCTTCTCTAGTCTTCCTCTCCTCGGGGTCCCACACACCCTCCAGTACTTTTCATTAAATTATAGCAATTGCAGTTTTACTGAGCGTAAAATTTCCCTAGTTTCCTTGAATTTTCTTGCTGTGAACTGATAAATTAGTCATTTTGACTGTAAATATACAATAATAGGGGCATCCAGTTCAAACTCCTTACAAAACATTTCCTAAGAGAACTGCCCTTTGGCTCCCATCAAGTGATGAAGAGATGACCCCAGCTTCTGTTTCTCCAGCTTACTCAATCTTGACAGCTAAAGGTAATTTCTTTGCCTTCAAGTTTATAGATCTTCATTAAAATGCTAATACAATTCAGTTAGAAAGCCAATTTCTGACTTTTATTGTTGCTTGGTCTTGTGTGCGTGTGTGTATTCACACAGTTGTTGCTGCTAAAGAGTAACATTTGTTAAAGAACCAATGCAGATCGATTTATCTTCGCTTTTTCTCAACCTGAAATGCTGAGACAAGCAAAACATGTTTCCATTACTTAAATAAGCAAACAATGGCATATAAATCATGGAGGCAGCTGGACCAAGGTGTCGTTTTCATAAAGAGCCAGATTTCTCAGGAAGGACAGTTTAATGGGCTGCTGCCAGTGAAACGTCTGCAGAGCTGGTAATTGCAGGAGGGCACACAAAGTGGAGTACAAAGGTGTCATGTGGGATCTGAGAAAGAGCACCACAGCCAAGACAACTGGAAAAAGGAGACTGAAAAAGGTGTGGGCTTTTAATAATTTGCTTCTTAAAGGCTGATTGTTTTAAATAAAAATCTAGGTTTTTATTTTTAGCTTGTTCACTTTGGCTGCAAGATCAGAGAAGTGTTTTTAGCTGTAATTTTATTTTGATGGTGTTTATGCTGTGGCTTTGTTTCTCCTTTGATCGTGCTTAAACACGTTTCAGAAATGTTTGTTTGATGTATGCTGTTTTTTAAAGCAGTCTTCCACATTGTCTGCTTGTGTTTTTTAAAAGCAATGAATCATTGCAAAATATTTGCTGTCAAATTATTTCTTAAATCCATTTTCCCAAAACAAGCTTTCTGGATTATTAGCCAATGGGAGAATCCTTTCAAACAAGAAAGTGTTAAACTGTTGTAACAGCATTTCTGAGGTCTTGGTGGATTGGAAGCAATTTTAGGGTTGCAGAATACTCAATAATTCATACTCAGAGATTTGAAGTCATTCCATCTACCCCCAATAGATGTAGTGCACTGACTTTCACAATTGTTACTGGTGGGTTTGGATCAAAGTCCCACTTCCCATTCAGTAAAACTTGCTTGAAGTTCATTCCAACATTTCTTTTGTGGCTGTGTTGAATGTATGAAATAGGTCAACCTTGACTGAATTATTTTAAACATCCCATGGGGACCCTTGATACCAAACCTGTTTAATTTTGCAGGGTGAGGCAGGGCAGTCTCGATACTTGAACATACACATTCATGGATGACATTCTTTCTTCTCCTGCATGGGTGAGCAATTAGGAGAGTCAAGGAGAAGTCCCTAATTCCCTCATCTGTGGAGATCTCCCTTCCAATCCTCAAAGAAGAGCAATAAAAAAGTGCTACGCAGTCCGTGGAGAGGGCTGTGTTGCGTGACTGCTGGCCATCTGGCTGATTGATTCATCAGGACTCTCAACAGCCAGCAGTGAGCCTGGTCTGAAGCCCTGGGGTTAAATGCAAGTGTGCATCAAGCCTCAGGCAAGTCAAACAGGCCCTCCGCTAGTGAAACAATACAGAACACACTACAGATCACTGGTTCGCACTTCTTAGCTTTATAGCCCATGAAATTATCAACCCCATTTCTCTCCCTCTCTCCACACATGGTGTCATGAAGTTGTTTCTGTGATCGTTGCATCCATTCTGAAACAGAAATTAATCTATTTCTATATGCAACAGAACACGTGTAGCCCGTGTGTGCTTCACTGCATAGACATAGATCTGTTAGATGGAAGAGGGGAAAAAGCCAAACACCACGAGGTAACAAGAGCAAGGGTCCTGTAACATGAAGAACCACTCTTTTATTGACTCAAATGTATCGATTTAACTAGATGGAAAAACAATCCAAGGTGTGCTCAGTAAGAAACATCAGTGTTGTTAAGGAAAAACTGTTCCATGACGTACAATGGATGTGTTTCTAATATAAGGCTGTGTGACTACTTCATTTTAAGGGATTTGGTTACGATTATTAACCACTAATTGAAAATCTGAATCTATCTCAGATGAGCAGTGGTAAAAAGTGGATACAAAGCATATTCACATGCACGCTGGCTGTGGCATTAATTTTATCTGCCTTCCTCACAACCCTCTTCTCTGCTATCACTCTGACAGAATAATTTGAAATACATATTTTCAATTTATTCAACTATTTTTCTATCATTCTTGTGTCAGTCCTGCTTTAGTACTTAACTGTCTTACTGTTTCTAGGTTCACTTGCAAAATTATGAGAGGGAAAGAAAAGAATAATAATATGCTAACCGAGGGCAAGTTTATATAACCAGTGCTATATCAGCAATATTTTCTACTCAAATGGAACTCCCTACAGGATCTTCATAGGCCAATGTAAAGTTACATTTTTGATGCCTGATAATATAGTGATTTATTTTAGAACTTGATATCTTGTGATTTACAAAACCCATTGAGCCAGAAACAAATCATTCAACCATTTGGGAATGCATTTTGGTTTTGGTTGAATATGATTTTTCGCCATTTTTCATTAAGATCTTAAGGATGTAAAAACATATTCAGAAAAGAGGGTCTCCAGATCCAGTAGCCAAAAAACAGTGTCTTCTAATGGGTATCCTCTTTCTCTGATGGATCCTTCCCCAGGCTGCAGTGCAGAAACTTTCAGGCTATAGTCCTTGTTTCTTGAGATTCAAGTTGAATGCAAAACCCTAGTATAGCATATTAAAAAATAGTCTAGATGCTATTTATCTTGGTTCTCATGTCAGTGTAACTTGAAGGCTATTAAATATATGCTAGGAAGAAAGGAAGCACATTTAATAGCTTACATTACTGGGGTTTGGGGTGGAGAGCTTTAGATCTCAGATTTTTCATGTTCTCAGATGTCTAAAAATGTTTATTTTAACAGACAATAGGTAGAAGACACAGTTTCACAGAGATCTGTTCTGGGGCCTGTGTTGTTCAACATGTTCACAAAAAACCTGAAAAAGAGGTTGCGCAGCAGGATGAGAGATTGGGTTTTTTTCACGTGATACTGAGTTATTCAGCATAGAGAGACAAAGAAAGACTGTGAAGGATCACAAAAGGATCTTATGCAACTGGGTAGCTAAGCAATCAAATGACAAATTAAATTATTCTCGATGAGTGATGTAGTGATAAACCATGGGGAAAACCATGAGGAAAACATGCCTATCTTCACATAAAAAAGAATGGGCTGCGGACAGAGCACCACCAATGAAGAGTGAGGTTCTGGGGTTATGGCACACAACTTCCATGGCAATTTCAGATTACTGCTTAGGAGCTGTCGAATCAATATTAAATGTTAGGAATTAATAGAAAAAAAACCCCAAATCAACAGAGAATTCAACAAAGAGAATTGCTACAGCCCTTGCTAAAGAGCACAGTTCATCCACATCTTGAACACTGCATTTTTCCAATACTGGAACTGAGAGGAATCAAATGAAGCTATAAAGATAAGTGCGCAAAACACAAAATCAGAAGTAAATTTGAATCCTTTACATTGTGTAGGTGAGGAAAAAATTCCAAAAGGACATGCTGAATGCTGGAAATTTGCATAGGTTCGAGAAGAAACTAGACAGATAACTGGATGGAAACACTATTGAGAATTATTAAGCACACAGAAAGCAACAAAGCTCAGGGACATCAGCTACATTGAAAATAATTGAAGGAAGGGACTTTATTTTTGGAGAGTGTTATTTGTACTCACTGTAGTCTTTCTCGACTTGAATAATTACTTCTGGACAATATTGGAGTTTGTGCATTGATTTAAATAAACTTCAGTCTAAGCCAATAGGGTCATCCTTCTGTTCTTATATATATATATACACACACACACACACACACACACACACACAAAAGTACATGAGAATATATACATATATACACACTGAGTACGTGATAATATACATACACAGAGTTATGCAGTATCTAATCATATAATAGAAACATCTAAACTTCTATGTGCATCTACATCAATATATCAAAATATGTTGCTTAAAACACTGCCATCCTTAATAAGGCAACGGGTTGTGCAGGCCAGCTAGTGCAAACTGGCAAAACATGGCAAAGTTCATTATTTCCATGACTGTAAAACAATAAACATACACTGAAAAGATGTTAATGCAGACGCTAAAATAGATTATAATTTCACATAGGACCAGGACTCTGAGTAGTTAAATATAGTTCACAGTTAATTATCCCAGCAGGATGTAGAATGGTTATAAAACAGATTGGTAAATCTGTTGGATATGCCTTCTTTTTCCAAATATAGTGAAAGATACCAGCTGAAGTATCTCTGTAAAATACAGCGATGAGCCAGATGCACCACTGATATGAATTTATTGATCTGAATTCTATAAAATTCTCTCTCCCGAAACTTCTTTAGAGCACTTTTTATATAACCAATCATTATGTCCACATTATATGAATTTTCATTTGTTGATGTAACTTTTTTACCACCAAATAAGGTTGTCACTCTAATTGCTAAGAAATGAAGTCTATGTATATTAAAAAAAAACTTTACAAAAATGACTAGACAAAGTATATCAACAACTTGAGTAGAAATTCTAAACTGCATTACTCTTCTAAAAAGAAGAGAAAAATTTGGGGATTTGGGATATCATGTGGAAGTAGACAGTATTGATCAAAATGTATTTTTCAACTTAACTTTTTTTTACAGTAATACATTAACAATTTTCTAGGTGTAAAATATTTTTTTAATTGCTAAAATGAGAACTTTACATTTGTCTCCATAATTTTTTCATTTTAAGCATGACATATACAGAAAGGTTATTAACCAAGTCTAGGCATCCAGAGAACAAAACGTCAGTAATAAATACGTGGAATTATGAAACCATTGTTATACAAACATTTGTAAAGACATTTCATAAGCAATTGATTGCTCCAATAATAAAGTTAAGATTTGTTCATTAAATACCTGTAGCAAACATCTCCCTGTATTTAAGACAAGAGGAATGTAAATACCTGTCACATGTTAACAGGTGATGATGTACCTAAGATGGAAATATTTGCCGTGGGATGCAATGATTTGGTCTTGGGAAGAAAAATGGCAGTTCATTTATGTAAGGGAGACAAGTGATACAGTTCGTGGAGTAGTAACATCCACAATGGCATTGTCTTCTCAGATCCCAGATTTGTCAGTGCTCACCTGATACCAGAGAGTGACAATCCAGAAGATGACAAAATCTATTTCTTCTTCCGTGAAAATGCAATTGATGGAGAGCACACTGGAAAAGCCACTCATGCCAGAATAGGGCAGATCTGCAAGGTAAGATGATTCTTGCTGTGATACTGAATACACTTGCAAGAAATTTTAGAAACTGTATTTTCTTGCCTGTGAACTATTCAGTATTAACATTGACATTGCACTGAAGCAGGGGTCATCCCAAGAGAAAAATAGTTTGGGGATAACACACAGAAAGGAATACTATTCAATTATATTTTGGGAGGGAATTTCCCAAACTACAATGTTCGATTTAAAAAGTCATTGACATCTCTGAGGTTTGGTTTCTGCAAAAGACAGTCTTTTACAGGAAATGTGGTATGTTCAGGTAGGCCAAAAACATTTGAAGAATTTGCTTTTTAAACGTTAATGCCTTTCCGTTCCCACATTAGTGAAAACCTTTAAAACAGAGGCAAAGGAAGATATAACAAAATAGTTCTTTAAGGTTTGCTGTAGAAATGGGCAACCATTCCAAACACCCTTAGTGACTGCGAAATGAATCATTTGTCCACAGTGATAAATGTCCAGATGGTTTTCTGACAGACTTTCAGAAAGATTTCTGCTAATGAAATGATATTAAAAAATGTTGTAGATTTGGCACCTGTGATGTTTACAGTAAAATTTTGTGTTAATCCATAAGCACAATTTCAATTTACCTCCTTGAATTCAGAGGTAGCTGCTTTAAAACCAATTACCCCATAAGCATTAAATCCTTGGGGCCCTTTGTTTCTATGTTTTGCAGCTGTACAACTGATCCCACTGTTCTGGCATTTTTATCTACTTTTTTTCCATTGCAACGTGCATTTCTACTTCGTTTCTACCCAGTTCAGCATAATAAACCCCCTCTGCTTTTCCAGGACATGGCACACTGGGACCTTTGGAGCTAAATATTCTGTCCATTTCTCTTTTTCCAGCATTATATATGTATTGAGGTATATAAAGAGGTTTGGGAGTTTTGTTTTTTAAATTATGTGCTAGTATGAAGAATAACACAATATAATGTTAAATAAAAATCATTCAGGGTTTGTGTCTTTGGAACATAATATTGCTTTAGTATTAAGAGGGTGAATTTTTCTCTTGTTTTCTCTAAATATCATCTTATGTACTGTATTTTCTTTGTACTCTGTTAATACTTAAAAAAAAGACTGTTGCTAAATGCAAAATACTTTTGTTATTAGAATGACTTTGGTGGGCACAGGAGCCTTGTTAACAAATGGACAACTTTCCTCAAAGCACGTCTGATTTGTTCTGTACCGGGACCCAATGGCATTGACACTCACTTTGATGAACTACGTAAGTGGAGAAATGGCCAAAATATAGAAATGTTTTCAGGTGTTATCTATATGAGTTCAACCTAATTTTCTTTTCTTTCTCTTGTTATTGTTACAGAGGATGTGTTCCTAATGAACTCAAAAGACCCTAAAAATCCAATAGTCTATGGAGTGTTTACAACTTCCAGGTACAGAACATATCATTTTACTTGCGTGGAAACTTGGGTGGCTGCTTGTTTAAAGAGGTCTCTTTGTTAAAAGTGTTTTTAAAAAACATGAAATTTTCTTAACCTTTGAACTGAGAAGTCAATGGCAGTAAGAAGTAATGAATTAGGTTTCTTTCTTATGAGCAGTGTACGTCATCACTCTGAAGCTAGCAAACACAAAGACTATCAGTTTCTCAGGCTGTTCTTGGTGTTGAATTGGCTTTTTATAGCGGGGATCAGCATCTGTAGCCCTTTCCACACAGATTTGGAAAAAGAACACAGCATAAATAAACTTGTTTGGGGGCAGTGTAAAATAGAAAATCTGTGGAGTGAGAAATTAGCTACTCGAGGAGCCATTAGTAAAAAATATTGCTGAATCTGCAAAGTTTAACAATTTTTCGAAAGGTCTGTTATTGAATCGCATATAACTGTGATTTGAATGTTTTTGTTTCATTGTGCTTTCACCAAGAACAAAATATACTTGTAGCTTTGGCCTGAGGAAGGTTTGCAGTACTGGTTGTATTGCCACATTTATCTGTGAAGGAAACAAATTTTAGTTTCTAAACAGAAAGAATGTTTCTAGTGATACCAGGCATAGAAGAGGGAGATTTACAAGTCCTTACTGTCTTCCGTAAGAAATGTCAAGGTAAGAAACAACACTGAAGTTTGCACGTGTGCTGCCCAAGTGACGGAAAAGACTGCCAAAAAAAATAGAAAAATGTGAAGTGTAGGAAAGAATTGAATAGTTCTCTAGGGATGGCCTTACTGAAATTTACTCAAATTTGGACTTTGGTCTTCTGGGGACAATATGTTTTAAATAGTGGAATAGCAGCCATCTGCTTAGGAAAAGGTCTGGGAGATCGTATCAGTTTTGCTGAACTTTCACAGGAGGTGAGTGAGGATTGCTCTAAGAGCATGTCAGAGGTTTGGTAATCAGCACATGCAATAAATTAGAAAGCACCAAGCTGCTATTCCCATAGCTCTTCCACTTGATTAAACAGACTTATAGTTTAAAGAACCTGTTTTGATTTCTTTTTCCTCATTTTCAGCAATATCTTCAAGGGATCAGCAGTGTGCATGTACAGCATGACTGATGTGAGGAGGGTATTTCTTGGTCCCTATGCCCACCGAGATGGCCCCAACTACCAGTGGGTTCCCTACCAAGGGCGAGTGCCATATCCACGGCCAGGAACTGTAAGTACCCTGAGAAACACAGCAATCTAAACTGGGAAAACTATGGAAAATACTTTCACACATTACATGGTCCTTGAGCTGAGATCCAGGAAAGAAACTGACACAGATAACGAAATGGATAGAGTGGCAGAAGGAAAAACTAACAGTTCCTCCAGGTCCAGAATGTACTGATTTTCTTGTAACATATTGAAACTGCAATAACGACTTCACTTGGATTTTAATTTTGGCATTCATATTAACAACTTCAGAAGAAGTGTGAGTAATGACTGGAGAATTTTACTGAAAGTCAAATGTTTAATAAATTATATTGCATTATCCTTTCCTTGGAATTTGTTTTTGATCCAAATATTGGCTGAGCCATTCTTAGTGAGAATGAATGGAAAACAGAGGATGTGCCTGATTGTTAGGAACTTTCAGTCGACATTAAATCTAAGACAGCGAAACAGATATTTCTGCCATAGATAGAATGATGAGAATAGTTTCTAACTTCGACTAGCATTTAAAAAATGTCTGCTTCTACCTGATTATGTTTCTAGTTTATGAATGACTAAAATACTAGTCTGTATAATACATCCATATTTGCAACTTTCCCCTGATACAGATACATTCTAGAAATATTTAACTGGCTCTGAAATTTCAAGTAGTCTAAGAAGACAGGACATTTATGAAACAAGCATTAATTGTATACATTGGGGTTGCTCCTTAGCTTGCATAAATCAGCTTGGCCCATTTATGGTCTGAACTGTTATTGCAGAAGATGAAATATATAGGTACACATGTATACGTATGTGTGTAAATAATATATATGTCTCTAACATTCTTTTGAAAGTCTTCTTAAATATAAGGCACAAAAGAAAGCAGGAATAACTTTACTTCTTGAATTCATCAGATTTTCTACTTTGATATGTTTGAAATTGTCCTTTCAAACCTGATCTTTCAACTGATATATATGTTCAGCCTAATGAAAATTACTTCCTAACTAAAAGAAAACAGTGGCTCCCTGACAGCTGGATTCCTCTGCACTCCTCACTCCTTCGCTGAGACTAAAGGAATTTCTAACTTTTTTCCAGAGTTAAAATACAAGCTCTGCAGCATAAAAGAGGTTTTATTTTTTAATTTGATGATTAATCTTTTATTTTTTTTCAATTACTACAGTTAATTCTGATATGCCAGGGTGTTGGGGTTTTTTTGAAGTTGTATTATTTTACATCTCTGTGGAAAATGTAAATGCGTAGATATTTTTGGTATTTCTCGTATAGCTATTGACACCTTCTTTTCAGTCTAACAGACTTAGTGTTCATTATTCTGTTTCTTTATATTCCTTTTTGATTCCATTATCAATTAACAATTCTGAACAAAAACAGATAAAAGATATTATGTAGAACTATGGACAAAGAAGAATGTTGCATGTTTCTATCACAGAAATAGACTGAGATAAAGAACTGACTGCTGCACAGAGGCTCTGTTGCCTTCATTCCTCTGCAGAGATCAGATGCAGCCCTATTGAGGTTCTGAATGCACAACTCAAATATTTGCTCTCGAGACTGCCATCACAGTTCTGGCCTCAGTTCTTCCTGGGGCTTATCCCAGGATTTCTCTGAGAGTCTTGATCTGAGATCCGTAAGGGAAAGTAACCCAATTGATGAACTTCTCCAGAAAAAGCAGAAAAACAAGGACCGTAACCCAGCCCTTAAGTGGCGAAGTGAGCTAAGCCACCAGAGCCTTTTTCAAAGTGAAAAAATGCAGTTAGGTTACAGATACTTTTGTATCTGGCTACCCTATCAGAATGGAGTTTATCTTTACAATTTCATTATAAATGCTTTTATTAAGATTCGCAAAGTGCGAAGATGTTCAGATTCCACCATAAGCTGTTTTCTTGTCTAAAGGCAAATGTGATCCCAAATTTTGCAAGTCTGCATAGCCCTGCAGATGTAGCGCAGGAGGCCATGCACTGTAAATGTTGTTAGAGTGGCTGAGGCCAGCGGCTTGTCCTAGCCCAATGCCAGTGACTCTAATCCTGAGCTCTGCCACTTTGAAAAAAGAGGAGCGCCCTCACAGATGCTAAAATCATTCTGTTGTATTACTAGGATAAAAGTGAATTTTAAAATTAGGTACTTTTATGTCTGAAAAGAAGCTTTTTTGTTTTTATAGTGAGAAAGGTGGGTGTGTTTTCAATGGTTTGAAGATCTGTTGAGAATAAAGAATAAAAAGATTTTGAAGTTCTTTAGATGTCAGACCTGTGGACTCCTTTTCCAAGAAACATAGAAAGAGATGGGAGAAAAAAACCTGATCTTCTTACAGTATTTCATTTCCAGATTGCACTGCAGTTAAACAGTGCAGAATTATCTCTGGAATTTAATAGGTGAGGTGCCAGTAAACTTCTTGAGCACCTGGTGACTTGCCCAGTATGAGTAAAAGAAAAGGAAAGTAAATGTTTCTTTTGAAAAACAAGAAAGCTTTGTAAACAATTCTACATCAGCTTTACATGTAACAAAGAAGTTGCCAGAACTTTTCCTGTAAGATCTACAGAACCTGGTTTTCTTTTTTAATTTGGTTTTTCTTTTTTTGACTTTTTAACAGTATTTGGGAGAGAAGGGAGGATTTTTGTGCATACCTCATCTTTGCTGAGGTACCCCATCCTGAATTCCTACCTGATTTTCTGTGAATTCAGCTACTGAGCTCATGTTTTCTCTGCTTCATGGCACCAAGAGTTATGACCAAAACACTTTTTTTCCCTACCAAAATGTAGATACTGATTTGTTCTGTTGGATTCCTTACTAGGCCAGTTAGAGAGTAGCCTAGTTCCCTCCTCCTGACTGATCAACCCTCCTGGCATTATCTACTGCGGACCAACAATCGGAAGTGAATGTAAAGTGCAAGAGTTCTTACACTCGATTTAAATCCAAGATGATACTCATTTCTCCAAACGTTTTCAGGATATTTGTATTCATGCCTATATTTTGGCACATGAAAACCTATTTCTTTGCTATCAGTGGGATTGATTGGGTATATAAGCACAAGTTTTGATACCAAGGATAATGTCTTTGTTGTGCCTCCTACTTTTGTGACCATAATATAAACCATTACAGGGCTTTCTTCCTCGAGACCTATTCTATTCTATTCTATTCTATTCTATTCTATTCTGTTCTGTTCTGTTCTGTTCTGTTCTGTTCCGTTCCGTTCCGTTCCGTTCTATTCCTGAGCTGAGATTCCTGTGGAACAATTTGGGCTATGGATGGGCTAAACCTCACCTACTGATGGTAGGTGACCATTTTGCTCATTGAAAAGAGAGGGATTTACAGCAATGGCAATTTGATTTCATCTCAGTTTTCCAAAGTGGGATGGGATGGCTGTGAGCTACAGCCTGGTCCTGGTAATGCACTTTAAACTTCACATGTGAAGACACAAGGTTGCAGTATTTTTTTTATTCTCAGAAAAGCAAGGGATCCAAGGAGTAATCTGGGTCTCAGAATTGAGAGTCTTATTCAAACACATGGAATTATGACTCTAATTCTAGTTTTATGATTTTTCTGCACAAAGTATGTCTTGGTCCCTAGAACCATAGAATATCCGGAGTTGGAAGGGAACCACAAGGGTCACTGAGTCCAACTCCTGGCTCTGAACAGAACAGCCCCAAAAATTACACCATGTGCCTGAGAGCATTGTCCAAATACTTCCTGAGCTCTGGCGCTCTTGGTGCTGTGACCACTTCCCTCGGAAGCTTGCTTCATATTGCTTCAAGTAAAATCATTTGTTAGAAAATGAGCCAAAAAGTGAATATTCAAGCAGTCGAAACACAGCTGAAATTCATTTGCTTAGAATTGAAATGAAGGTTCATTTAGTATTTTTTCAGTATTTGCCCAGCTGCAATTAACAATACTTAGTTCTTGTGTCGTGATTTTTATACACAGAGTACTTTACATCTATTATCTAATTAGTTTTCTAATTAATCTGAGTAATTAGTATTGAACTGTAGTTAAAATATTAATTGAGACGTAAAGCAAACTTAATATTTAAGTGTAGCATTTGAAACACTGGTTTTGAGACAGGCAGTGGTTTGGCCAATAATTATGAAAAGTCCATCTGATTTTCTCTTTGTAGTATTTTTGTACAAAAGAGCAAGAACATATAATAATAAGAAAAAGGTTAAAAAATCTTGACAAAATAAAATAGATAACTAACTTGGTTTCTGTTTTGTCTGCTCCACGTGCCTTAATCAAATATTCTTCTTCACTCCGTTCTTCCCTTCCGCACAAACAGAATACAGGAATTTGCTTACTAACAAATATGCCAACCAGGGACAATTTGCACTTTATGTGTCCGTGCTGGAAGGGTCCCTTTGCTGAGTATAGCAACTACTCCTTTTGACCACATTGATTTTTAAATTTCATTTCTGTTGAATTATTAATAATTTGGATCAAGGTGATGGCAAAGACAATTGATTTCTTCTGTTGAGCATCCTGCAAAGTCTGGATTCTTGCTTAATAAGATCTTGTCCTCTAGGTTTTTAATCTAATTGGAAGGTATCTTATATGTGGATATAAAGGGCAAATTATCTAGGGCATTTTAACACCAGTTGTTTATATTTGAAGTTCAAATTCTGCAAAATAATTATTTTCATCTGGGATTCAGTGTTTTATATGTCTTCAAAAGTAATCTGAACAGATCAGCAGTGGGGGTCACCAAGACCTTTGACAAATATCTTTGGCCTGGTGTCATGGCTCATTTTCTTCACCCGTTCAGCAATACTAATACACTGCTAATGCTTATGTTAATGTTGCAACTAACTGTTCATAAAATACCAATTCCACAGAAGAGATGAGGGCAAATGGTGGTGATCAGTCACAGTTCTTGTGTCTCCTGATGGGGTCATGTGGTAGTTGAAAATGGAGGAATACTTTTGTGGCTACCAACACCATGGTCTTACCTTTCCTTTTCAGCCTCTGGTTTTTACTTACATTGGGAGAGCATGAGCTAAATGTGAAAAGCAGGACCCTGTGGTTTCCACAGATGAGAGGCAAAACTGTCTGGCCCATCCCTGGGTATATACAGGGGAAAAGGGACTCTTTGTGGTCTTACTTCGTGGGACCAAATTAATCCCAATGGGACACCAACAGTTCTGTCTCTGCAGGACAGTGAGGAGTTATTGCAATTCCTTAATGAGACTCACCTAAGAGTTCACATGGACAGTATCACGAGCACCATTCACAGAATGTTTCTTTAGAATTAGTGGGGAGAAAAAAAGATACATTTAAGACATGACTCATTAGATTTGATTTAGTGTAACAGGACCCTCGTTACTGGGACTACATGGAGGACCCAGACTTGTTGAGACGAGCAGGGGTTTGAAAAGGCAATAGAACAGAGCATTGTCCCAGGATTTAAGGATTTGTGTCCTCACATAGTTATTTGGACTTAACTTCTAGTCAACTTCTGAAGACAATACTTTGAAACAAAGATGGTGGCACAATTAATTAATTTTGTGTTCTATACATAACCAAATATTGAATTGCTTGCCTTGTATTGAATTATTAAGATATTTCAGGATTTCTTCCTTCTGCCAATTAACGATTAATACTAATCGGCACTGGACTTAAAAGCCTTTTCCACTGAATGGGAGTAAGAAAAGTGATGTATGAGGATCATTTGCATTCTGTTAACCATATTGGTTTAAATCAAAAATAAATTAAAAAATAGAGACTATGAGTGACAGAATTAACTTTTACTGTCTGTCACAAACTCTTAGATTCCCTGATGTATTTAATTATAGACTGGAGTAGTTGGGATGATAAATAATAAAGTGTAAAACATTTCCTTTTTTTTATTTCCAGTGTCCCAGTAAAACATTTGGAGGTTTCGATTCCACCAAGGACCTTCCTGATGAAGTTATCACATTTGCCAGAAGTCATCCAGCCATGTACAACCCAGTATTCCCCATCAACAACCGTCCAATTATGATCAAAACTGACGTGGACTACCAGTTCACGCAGATTGTGGTGGATCGAGTGGATGCAGAAGATGGCCAATACGATGTGATGTTCATTGGCACAGGTGAGCAGTCTTGAATCTACATGCTATACTGCTCCAGGCTTGATGGAAACACAGAGCAGATAAAATTTCATACTCTGAAAGACAGGACACAGACTGAAGAGCAGTGCAAATCTGTGAAAATTTGAGGCAGGACTCAAAACAATGCATGTGGGGAGGTCTTTGTTACAAACATTCACTGTTACAGGTTCAGGCCATGGCCTGCACAGCTTAATTCTCCAGGAACTTTGCCAACTGGATTAAGATCAAACCACCCTCTTTCCAGCTACTGCTATTAGAGATTTTTATTAGAAATGTCTTGCCTTATTAATTATAATTTAGTATTAAAATGAGGGGTTTGAGGTACCTATTTTGAAGTGCAGCGTAAGAAGTGTTAACGTGAATGAGGCAAGTATCCAGGTATGGGAAAAGTCTTGTGTGCCTTTCAAGTATTTCAAGTATTGCCTTAAGATGCTCAGCTCTTCAGCCAAAAGGGTGCATCATTTTACTTAAGATGAAGATATCAGGCACATACAGAGTGTTGTCAGAAGAGCTGGTATTCAAATAGAAACATGATATCCTTTCCAAAGCATTTGCAGAATCATACAGGTTAGAGAAGTGGAAATATGCACTTAGAAAAGACATTTTTTCTAGAAAAGTAATGAGAAAGTGTGTCCAGAAATTGCATTGCAACTGATATACATTTTCCTAAATTCAGTAGTTTCAGAACTGTTCTAAGTAGCAATTGGTGGGTCTGTTTCTTCACCTCTGAAGATTTTCCATTAGTTGGCTGATGTGTCAGTTATGTTGAATAAAAGTATTTTAAACTTCTACTGAACATAATTGCTAGTAATTAGACATTGGCATCACAAAGCCAAAGCAAATCAAACTGAAACCCTACTGGTGCTTTTCAGCGTTGGACCAAGAAAATACCTGTCTGTCTGCCTTATAACAGTCCAATTTTTTAAATGCTTTACATGCAATTCTGGTACTCTAGACCTGGGGTCAGATTTCCAAAGCAATTAATGTAGGTTTCTTTCATGTTGATGTTTGAAATGTATTATGAGTAAACTGAGAGCTCGTGAAGCTTTGTGTGCCAAGCAGAGTGCAAGCATAACAATTCAGAACATTTACTGCAGAAAACGCAGCTCTTCAGGAAGGGTTCCAGTACTTTAAAGCTGTGAACTGGGTTATTAGATACCAGTGCTACAGTATGTTCTTGCGTAAAACATTGAAAAGTATTTTCTTATTATTTTATACAATATATGTATTTTCCATCACACATTAGAGACTTCAATGCAATCTACGATTGTGTTAGGTGCCTTTCAACAAGTCTTCTGTGACCTGATTCAGCCCAGAAAAAACAAAATAGTGACATATAGAGTATGATGCTGACCAAATATAAGGAACTTACTTAAGTCTTTTTCTTGAGCTCAAGCGGTGGCATTTAAGTCTCCAAAGCTTGGCCTTTGGGCTAAGAAAAATGCATTGGTTTCTGCAAGGGAAAGCAAAAAGTTATTCCAGAGATTCACTGTCCTTTCTTCAAGACTTCTGTTAGAGTAAGATGAAAAGTAAGACAGAAGTTCCTGTCTGTTTCAGGCAGTGCAGGAACATTGACTTAAACCTGAGTTACAGCTTTAGATGGTCACCATTGCATATACTGGTTCTCGAGTTATCATTATGTATAACAGTTCTTATGTAAATCGTTCAGGCAAGATCTCCCTCTAAAAGAACTCCAGCGATAGTTTTTACCTCTGAGTTGGGAGTTTGGGGCTTCCCTAAACCGCTAATATTCAGGAGTGTGGTAAATGCTCAGGATTCCATCCAGTGCTGGTGATAGCGGTGCCCACAACTGTAAGAAAAGTGTTGAAGCATTATTACTTGCACTTGCCAAAAGATATTTCAGCACCAAAATCCCATTTTTGTAAGTGCAGAGTGTTGTTACTTTTTGAAAAACTGCTTTAGTCCATGGAAACCATTTTTTTCCCAGCAGGAGGTCATACCCTTATGAGACAAGAACAAGCATTGCAACACCCATGCCTGGAGCTGGAGCACAAAAAATGCTCCATGCTCCTCTGAGCTCACTGTCCTTATTCTGGTTTTCAGAATGAGGAAAGGGTGTCTTCCATGTGCGGGGAAAGGTGAAGAGGCAGAACTGAGGCCCTGACTGCCCTCTGCCAGAGAGCTGCACTGAGCCAGCTGCTCAGAGTCAGAGGAATCAGAAACATACACAATCAGCATGAGTTACTTCTTCCCAAGCAGAAAACTAACTGAGAGCAGATTAGGGACTCCAGTCACAGTCCATTTTCCCACTTGGTGATCTGAACCTATGACAAAGCCAGAATTATGCCCTCTGGGGTATGATTGGGTTTTTCTGTGCAGGTCTGTCCCATCAGATTAGATATATTTCTCTGTATTTTCCCATTGCTGTTAGGGCAATCTACATTATTCCCATGTGCTGCTGAACTGCAGTATGTTGAAGAAATACTTTTTTTTTTCCTTTTCTTTGAATAACTGATGATAATTGAACACAACATAATTAATAGCCACCCAGTGTGGTCACATTTTCCTTTCCTGTGGGTGAAATCTTGAGCTGAGCAGTTTCTTTCCCACTGTGATTGTACCAGTGTGTTTCACAATGAAAATAAAGTGCTATCGGCATGCTTGAAAGTAATCAGAAAAAAACAGGATTTAAGATACCCACTTAATGCATATCCTGACTGTCTAATGTTTGGGATCCTTTGGCATAGTTAAAGTCCCTCTGTCAGTAAAGCAAATTAATAACAGTAATCTTATCTTACTAAGCAGAGCCTATTGATCCTAAAGGAGACGCCTGATTCCGTTTGTGTGAAATTGTTTGAAATACTGATCTGTAAAACTTGATCTAGAACTGAGATAAGGCCCCTCTTTGGTACCTGTAGCCTGACCAGAGTATCCGCAGTGATTAACTCGGTGTATCTTTGACCTCAGAGGATTTCTTGAGATCAGGCATCTGTAATTGTTGCAGGAGCCACTTAAAAGTCTGACCTTTTGTTGAAACAGCATTATGGGAAACTTGTGTCTGCTCAGTGCCCACTCAGTCTGTTTTATGAAAAATCTCCCTTTATTTCTAGGATATGGCATTTGATGGATTGTGACTGAGGGCAGTCCTAGTCCAACACAGAATACAGTTGTGACATTTTGCTACAGTGTTGTCTTTATTAGATCAGAGTTCCCTGGTTTTCACCCATAAAATGCATTTTCCTCAAAACCAGAGTCATCTAACTATCAGGATAATTTAGGAAATTAACTCATCAATTAAATTATAAATATTACTACTGCTAAATTATTGGTTGTTCTGAATTACTCCGTTGTAGAAATGTGGATTTTTTTTCTTCTTGTTTTAAAGTTTATATTGCATTTGTTCTGTACCATTCTCAATATTTCTCTAATTAAATACATTCAATTAGAAGCATTAAGCATTCCAAACCCACTTTTCTAGTATATTTTACTAGCCTAATTTGTACATGTAGATGACTAAATAAAAAGATCTTGCTTTAAGAAATAACTGGGTTTTTTCTTTAAAAAAACAAAAAACAACCCTGTGAATTTGTGACTAATGAAAGAAAACAGTGACGTACATATTCTGGGGGAAAAAAAATTGCTTCTTTCTGAACTTCCAAAAGTGTGTATTTAGAAAGCAGCATCTGCTTAAAGGGAAGCAGGTGGAAAAATGAAATATTGCAGTTCTACAGAATATTCCAGGTTTCCTAGAATATTTTAATACAAATTAATGTAAAGAAGTTAAAGACCAGGATTTTCTAATTAAATCAATAGCTTTTTAATTCGTAACCCCATAAAAACATTTTCAATGCATGTGTTCTCTTTGTCTCAATTTTATGTGCATTTTAAGTGTAGAAGCAGAGAGTTGTCATCTTTCTATTCAGAAGTTTCAACTAACACATACAAATTATATATACTTACAAAATGTATATATATTTGATTTTGTGTAGTTGATGGTTTAATTCTTGTTTTAAGACTGTTGATGTTAATAGTTCTTTGAGAATTTTATCCACTTAAATTGCCTTGTATTTTCCTAAACCATTACTGCTGTAGGATGTGCAACATGAAAAGTCCTCAGGGACGTAGTTATTCTACCTGTGATACATTTACATGGCACCACACTTGACTGGTTAAAAAGAAAAGTCGCATGCAGATTGTTTCCATTTCAGAGATTCTGCAGTGATGTGTGCCAACCTAGAAATGTTTTTTTGTGTTTTTGTTGTTTCTGGGAAATTGTGTTCATAGAAACAAAGACGTAAATCACAGATGCAGAATCTGAATAACAGAGATGGTCTTTAGTCTCAACTGTGTTCACAAAACCAAAGGCTGTGGCTCTGGAATTTCAAGTGCTGGCCCTGCTCATGTTAAAGCGGTTGCAAAACTCCGAAAATTTAAATTGATATAATACTAAAATGCTGGCACACACCTATTTCTAAACCAAAGGCACAAATTGTGTGCATTTTACCCCTCAGTGAAGACCTGTATCTTACACACAGAGAAATATAGATGCCTTAAGGGGCTTATAGATCTTAGGTACTTTGTTTGACACGGGGAAGATTGCATGTACTTAGGAGACCTAACAGCTTCATCTGTCTAACAACATTTGTGCAGATGGTTTTATATCCATTCTGCAGTATCCTCACATGCATTTTAAGAAAGACAAACATCATATTCAAAATGGACAATAAAACACACCCGGGTAAATTTAGTCTATTTCCTTCCTCAGTTATGAATCATTTTATACTGTCATTTTATACTGTCACTTAAATAGTATTTCAGTCCTGTCTATAATAACTATAATAGTATGTATTTTCTTTGTTTCATTTGATCATTGCAACACTGAAATGTCCTACTGAAATTCAGTGTTTTCTGAGGTTATTTTAAATAGCAGTTATTTTGAAGGAGTGTAGAGAGATATGTAGCTTCATATGTGAAATAATTATATACTACAAGAAATTCTGGCTGCTACAAAACTGAAGTATTCATCTTGAGCACCTGAAAACCTTTTTCTTTCCCCCCCTCCGCTCTTTTCAAGATATTGGAACAGTTCTTAAAGTGGTTTCAATTCCTAAGGAGACTTGGCACAAATTAGAGGAAGTCTTGCTGGAAGAAATGACAGTCTTTCGGGTAAGTGCAGCTAAATTTCAAGTGTCAGGTTGTAGATTTCTCTGTGGACAGCTGCAAACTCAACTTCTTGCAGTCTAGCCAAGGAATAGCCTGGCATACCCCTCTAATTAGCTTGTCATTTAGAGACCCAGACACCAGTCAAAATAAACCTTGAAACTTTCAGTGCGAGCTAGAGGTTAATGATAAAAGAAATGGCATTCTGGGCTCTTGTTCGGTGGTTTAAAAAGTAAATTAGTATTTCTGAATCTTAGAGCTGTTGCATGCTGGAGTTAAATATCTACCTGTGCAAGTCTGGGAACAATGCCTGTCTGTTTTCTCCCACAGAGATTTGCAATATACAAATTTATAATTGCATCAGTTCTTAACACTGTTCAGACTATCAGCATATTGTAACTAGGAGGATACTTTAGGTAAAACAGTGATCTGCCCAGATTTCTTAGGCTTAATAATCTGAGGAATGAAACAGTGTTTATGTTTTCAAAGGTCAATTTAGGGTCTCGTTTTCATGCTTTGACACAAGACACCATAAACACCCCCTAAATTTAGTACATTTTGGTGAAATCAGTCTCTTCCATTTCTCCTATTTGTGCCACCTAAAAAATACGGCATCCCATAGGCACTCCTGCAAGGCAAGGCTGAGTAAACCTTTCAAACACTTCCCAGACAGAACCCAGGGATGCCTTGTGTTTTGTACACAACAACGAATCATTTACATTCCCCACGTTATTCTTTCTGTCAGTGCTGTTTTATGGCAGCATTTCCCCGTCTCCAGGCTGTTGGGGGGTTAATACCTGTCTGGGAGCATGAGGTTGATGTGACAGTGTGGAGATGCTGCTGGCAAGCTCCGGGTGCCTCTTGTCGCGTGGTCTCACTCCAGATGTGCTGACAGGGACCGTGCCCTGGACCTGCCAGAGGGACCCAGCCACCATGTCCTCATCAAACTCAGTTGCCATCCTTTCATCTGTTTTTTCTGAGCAGAGACAGAGCTTCTTATGGGCATTTCTGCCTTTACTGGTACCAGTCTTGCACAGAAACATCTGTTTTTAGTGCAGGATACCTCTTAAAAATGTGTGTCCCTGTTCTAGCAATCCATGGGGTTTTTGAGGACAGAAATCCAGGGTATTTTTCTTTTTTAACATTAAATAAAGTAGAAACTATGAGAAGAAAATGAGACAAGTAATTTGTGTCTCCCAATTATTATTTTTTTTCTTTTTTGTACATTCAAAAAGCATTACATGAATGCAGGGTAATTTGTCAATTGTTGATAATGTATGAGTGTCTTCCCTGAAACAAGTAAAAGTGCCAAGGTAAACGAGATCAGAAAAGTGTAAAAGTAAAAGAAGAAAAATAAATTGAATGAATTTTACTTCAGAAAGGTATTACAGAAGTAGAATAGTTAATGGTAAAATCAGATTTGGAATTTTACATTACATATGTATTTTTTCATTGCATCAAAGTGTTTCGGTGTTCTTATTTACTTGAAAGCTCATTTTTCTCTTTAGACATGTATTTAAACCTTAAAGAGGGCATTAATGAACTTCAGTGGAATAACCAGAATTTGTGTGCATAAGATATGAATTTTTCAATAGGGAATTTCCAACAGATTTTACATATATCTTATCCAAATTTAAGTTCTCTTTAGTTGTAAAGAGTATACATGCAACATGAACAATGTATTTAGATGCTTAAGCTGCAGTGTGCTGAGTACAGTGCTTTTCATTTACAATTCCACAAAGCTGGAAGTGTTTTATATCTGTTACATTGATAACAAATGCCTCTTTAAACCCCATTTGTGCAGTATTTCTCTGAACAGCTGAGCAAACAAACCAATGAGTTCAATTTTCATTCAAACATTACTTTTAATTGATGCTTTCTAATATAAGGTCTATTAACCCCTCTGTAAAGGCAAATACACATGCTTACCATTCACTGACCCATATCAAATTGTCCCAGGATAAGCAAGTTGAAAGCTATACAAGTGTAAAAGCTTAATAAGGCCTTTATTAATGTACATGACCAAAAATATGATGTGTGGGACCAACAGCAGAATTTTAGGTGGAATGAAATTCATAGAGAATTGACTTGAACAGTTCTTATTATGTCACTTTTAAGATTAAAATCCATCCAGGAAGCTGGACCTAAAAGTTGTAGCAGTTGATTAAATAATGGATATTCCAGAGTGCAAAGAACCTCTTGCTCATTTTGGTTGTGTGTTCTGAAAATGCATGTAACTTCTTTGTAAGTGAATAGTGTGGTGCAGTTAAAAATTATACTTGGGATTAAGATTTGTTCTTATGAGTAAAGTTTCACAGGAATGGGGTTTTCATCTTGATATACTTAAAATGGGTTGCTTATTTCAGTGTTACTACCTTTAATAGATTGTATCTGTGAATTTTCATATAGCCAGTATTATTTTCATATTATCTGAGAGGTTCTTTAAAGGTAATTTTAGTATTAAGTATGAAAAGTAATTTCAAGATGTGAAACTAGTGACAAAGTGAACACAATTAAACTGTATTAATAATGGAAAATGAAATATCTACAATCAACATAGCAATGTAAGATGCACCCAGGTAAGTGCACAAATTCTAATTCATTTACAGCTAGAAATTATTCCACTGCAAAATGCAACCAGAAGGACTATTACTAGGGAGTGTCTAGCTTAATTTCAGGGTTTCTAGGTTGTACAAATAGCATTGTAATAGAATTTTTATGTTTATGGCTCATTTTATATTTTAACTCTCTTTTTCCCTAGGAACCCACTGTTATTTCAGCAATGAAGATTTCCACAAAGCAGGTACTATGTGCACAAATGTTAAATCACTTTCAAATATTTATTGGTCTCTGTCTTCTAGAGACAGTAACTTGGCAGTCAGCAGAGACATATTAATTGCAGCAGCAGCATCCCATCCCTTTACATAAACAGCAGTAGTTTCTCAGGAAAATGTGACGTGCAACGGAGAAAGGAAAAGCCTAGTTTGTGTTACTTACTGGTAAGGTGGAAACTAAACACAAACTAACAGCTGTCTGATGGCCCTCTAGAAAAAAAAAATTAAAAATCCGCATTATAGAATGTTTTCATGACAGAGAGATTGTTCAAAAGAAGTAGCCAAGTTTAGTCCCTTTCTTTAATGGGACTGGTTCCTGTCTCTGTAGGAATAATCTGGTGCAAAAATGGAGATGGTGGAAGCAAAGGATGGAAATGAGACATCCTCCTGTCTTTCTGTCCTATGCCCATTCCATTCCCGGATGTGCGTCATTTGGCTTTAACAAAAGATCAACAGATCTGATGCAGTCCAAATTTTCCATGGCCTTCTGGTTTGGTGATGTGGTTAGGATAAGGGTTCCAGACTCCAGAATTTATATTTCCTACTTTCTGTTGAGTACACTAATAGCTAGCTGCTTATAGAAGAGATATGTATTACAAAACCAGACCAGAAGTAAAATGAACTGAACTTCTTGATGGATAGAGGCAAAGTTTTGTCTGACTTACAGTAAAGGTGATCCCTGCATTTCTAAGCAAATTTGTGAAGCAGTTGATGAATTATGTGGTTGTGCGAAGAACATTGGTTTGCAGTCCGGGAATTAAGTAGGTATTAAGGGCCTATCTTCCAGTTTTGCCTGGAATTAAGTGGATGGATCCCAGCCACTGTCATTTCCTGTCTCAGGAGTCTGAGACATAAAATTTAGTGTCAAATTTAAAATTTTTGTTTTTATTTTTTATATATGTGTTGATCTGGTGGCTAGTTTGGTAAATATAAGAAACTTGTTTTCATTAATGTCATTGTCAGGAAAGAGGAGATTTGGTATTACCTCCAGGATTAGGTGCACTAAAAATTGTGCTTGTTATAAGTAAAATTTAGTTAATTCATCTACCTCACTCTATACATTATTAAACAGAAGCTGAATTCATTCTGTAATGGACAGAGCCCAATATTATATTTGAAATGCTGCATATTTGACTCTGAATTCACTGTCTTTAGGAAAGTTGTCTGAAAGCATTCATGTATTTGACAGAAAATGTTTGGGGGGGACACTGTTCTAACATAGTTTACCACCTAAACCAGCAAAAATGGCAGGACAAAGAAAAAGGTACTGTTGAATACTGGGATATTTAAAAACAGACCTGTCAAGTTGTATATACGTTCACATCATACCAAAATGCTCTGCTTTGGATTATTTTTATAAGTACATTCCCTTAAAGCAGCCAATCATATTTGAAAATTGACCATGCATTCTCATACAGCTTTTTCTCCAAAGCATCTTTAGTTATTCAGGAGAGATTACAATTTTCCCTAAGTTTTCTGAAAACAAATTTACACTGCTAAAATTGTCTAAAGCTAAAAAAGAGCATAAACCACAAGTTATTCAGGCAGAGTAAAACTCATGAAAAATCAACCAGCCTCAGGCTAAAAATGACAGAATCATGATACACTATGACAAGCTTTTGGCAGTACGTATGAAATAAGTATATGGCAACATGTTTCCATTTTACATTTATGATTTAAAAATACTGTAGTGCTATAACTCAAACACTTTACTCATTGTGTTCTGATAAACTGGGTGGTTTTCGTATAAACAGCATGATAATTCTATGCATTGTGGAAAGCCGGAGCATAAAATGTAAATAGTAAAAACATCATGTTCTATTGAATGCCTTAAAAATAACTGTTTCATTTTGTTTTTTCACTAACAAATCTTTCATCCAATTATAAAAACATGGTACAGGGAGTTTCTCCTTATTTCTAAATGTTTTACTACTCTGGTTGTTCAAAGCTACCTCTTTTGCCATCATGCCAACATGTTATGTTACAAATTACTCTTCCTAAAGACCAAAATCTACAAATTCTTCAGGAGTGGAACTTAGCTTAAGTTTTAAATTATATAAAGCTCTAAAGCTCCTGTCTCTCTCTCTCTCTCTCTGAGTATGCGTTTGGCCCTTGAGCAAGAGTGGCTTTGAGTAAGGAAATTTAGCCTTTATGTGCAAGACTAAGCCTTAATACATTCTTTCTCCACTCTGCTGTCTTTAACTCAGAGGAATTATGTCTATATTTTTTCACTGAAGCTATGCATTCCTCCTGATTGTGTTCAGAGCCCTAGGCTTGTGTAACATTATCACTTAAACAGTTTATGCCTTGTTAGCAATAGACACAAACCTTCAGAGCATCCTTGAGCCACTGCAACACCCTGCAGCTGCCTGAGCTCCCAGTTCTGTGGGAGGGACGGTACCGCTTGGAGTTGAGCCTCTCAGGTAAAGCTCCATAATTTTTCCCTTGACTTGGAAATGTGGAAGCTGCCTCAAAAGTCCAGCCTGGGTTTCAATCAAAGGAGACTTTTTGCAGAGCAGCCTCTCATCTTCATCTCAGGGTCAGGTTTGTGATGCTCCTTCAGAAAACCATTGGATTTCTGGTGACATTGGAAAAGGACTAGGAGATCCTTAGCTGGTACAGGCCAAGTCCTTGTCTGGTGGACTTCTACAAAGAACTTTGTTTCTCTTGTATAAGATTTTCAAGCAAAGGCAAGGCAGAGACCTTCAGAAATACCTTAGTGACCACTTTTATAGAATATTTCACCAAGTACTGAATTTTATTCAGAGATCAACTTTTCTGTCCAGAGTGGGCATATAGAAAGGACCAGCTGAAAATGAATATATCACTTAAACAGCATGCTGAACTGTTCTGCATTACTTTTCAAGACATTAAATTAAATCAAATGGTATTTGAATCTCATGCTCCCTAAGGTTCCTTTTAAAATTCTGTTTAAGTTCTTTCTTTTAAACATAACATTTTTCCCATTCTGTCATCTCTTTGCTTTTTGGGCAGCACTGTGGGACAAACAGAAACTGCTGGATCACTTAAAATATTAGTCTTTTCAGTTGTCTTTGAGTTCTAATACTTCTGGAAGAAGTTTTAGAGGACACCTTTTTTTTTCCCCTCTTTGGTTTGATCTGATAATCATCTCATTCATTTAATTAATAATGCCTTGGGAGAGACTCTGCCCAAAAGGCAGTTTGACTGTAGCATGGTAAAGTAAGGTCAGACCATTGATGCAAATAATTCTATTTCTATTTTCTGAATTTCATACTGCCTGGATTTTTGTATTATTAGTGTCCAGAATAATGATCACCAGCTGGAGTCTAAAACCGTGATCAGAAGAGCAGCAAACAGAGCTTCAGCCTGCAGGCTGTGCAGCACCTGAAACACATGCTGCAGTTCACTGACTGAACTATGAACTTATCTACAAGGAATATAGTTTTTAAGTAACCCTATTTTGGCCTCACTTTTTTTTTTTTCTTATGTTTCTGGTTGTTCTTTAATTCTAAAGACATTTATTAGAAATCAGGGAGGGGATTTTTGCAAAATGAAATTGGTTACAGAGGTACATAGGAAACCATTACACCATTCTTTATTTTCCCACGTGCATTCTCTGGGTTGATTTTTATATTAGTTGCACCACACGTTCCTACATGCTTATACAGATATTAATGCCCCAATTACACAGGACTCAGATCAATACCATCTGGACATTTAAGATACTTAACTGAAGCTCTAATTTGACCTATGCTGCCTCCATAATCAGTAAAGAGAAGAGGCATCCCTTGAGAAGCATTTAGGTCACCTAAGACTTGAATTGCTGCTCTTTTTACTGCAGGATGTACCCCTAAGGTGGGTTCTTGATTAAGTGACTTAAGTTAGAGAAAAGCAGCTCCTCATGGCTCTTGCCTGTCATCTCAAAGCTACAACACTGACTGGAACTGGTTTGTGCAGTTCAGGCTTTGTGTGGAGCCCTGTGTGGTCAGAGATTTTTGCCTGGAGAATGTGGGTTTACAACCCAGCTATGAAACTGTAATAGATGGAAGCAGCTGCTTAGAAAGGGTTTAGTTTTCAATTTGCCAGTGAATTTTCCTTTGGGGGCTTTCCTTGTCATATTTTCCTTGAGAAAATACTGGTGTTTATATAAATGCACGGGATGTTTCTGTTACAATTAATATGTCTGTATAAACCGCCAAACTGCTGTCTCTGAAAGAAGTTAACACAACACGTTTTATGAGTGTTTTTGGTGTTGCTATCTCCTGGTATCCAGTGATCATTATTTCTAGTAGGGAGGTGACCTCAGCCATCTTCCATCCCCAAATTCCCTGAAAATAGTACCTCTGGGACATTGTGGTGCATGAGATAAAGAATATTGATAACATTTCTTGAAATCCTATTTTTTTATACCACCTTTATGTTTTCTAAGATAGAAAAATGAATAGAAATTTGTATTTTCTTGGTGGGACTCCTTGGAGTGGGACCTTCAAGAAAGGTATTCATCATTCCCCTGTGGGTGCCGAGTGACAGGGTTTGAGATTTGATAGTGAAGTGTCAGTGTTTCCAAACCAGAAGGATTATGCCCTTGAATTTTTGTGTATCTATTTATTTAGTGTTCCCCTAGTTTTGCATCCCGCTCATACTTGTTTTCTTTGTGAATTATTGCTAAACTGAAATATCTCTGTTCGGACTTTCACATGGGATCAGAAGTTCAGTTTTCTCATATCCCTCTGGGGGCCAACTTCCCTAGTGGACCACATGAATTTGATATCAGAGAGGAAATTGAGAGAGACAAGATATTCTGTTGTGATGCCATGCAAGGCTGTATTTCATTTTGTATGCATGTTTTTTTATTTACTTCTGCATTTGAACTGCATCTTCTACTCAATAGTGGTTTTTATCCAAAAGAAAATAAAACCTCTCCCTCATTAAAGATATGTTCCAATTAAATCATGTGATTTCTTCTACAAAAGAGTACAAAATGTTGGAATTACCAGACATGCAAAGAAGTGCATGCATGGCAGCACTTCCAAACTGAAATATCTTAGAATCAGTCTGAAATAATTTACTTCAGGCTTCTCCCTCACATACATAAATCAAGGTAATGCTTAGGAAATTTATGTTGAAGTTTTTCCTTTTGTTCAAATTCAAAAGCATGTTCTCCATTGTGTTCTGTCACTGACTGTAGTGTTTTCCAAGTGCGGGGGTCTGAATACAAAAGGAAAAATTGAAGAGTACTTTAATTTTCTTACTGTTTAGAGAAGCCACTGAGAGCTTCATGAAAAAATGAAGTTTTTCTTATTTGATTTTTTTTTTACCCTGGGGACAATTCTGTTCTCATTCCTTTAGCATACATCAGGATCATGATCCTTTATTGTATTTGAGTGGTTCTATATCCAAGTGTTACATGATTGCATAACATTTTTTAATGCCTTCCTAGAAAAAGAAAATTGTAATTTGCAATATTTTTAAACTGTTGGGTTTTTTTTTTTTAAATCTTTTACAACAGCAACAGCTCTACATTGGCTCAGCCACTGGAGTTTCACAGCTTCCTTTACACCGCTGCGATGTGTATGGAAAAGCTTGCGCTGAGTGTTGCCTTGCGAGGGACCCTTACTGTGCCTGGGATGGCTCATCATGCTCACGTTACTTCCCCACTGCTAAGAGGTAGGGACAGTTCTGGATGTCTGCATGGTTTGCTATTTGTTTGAACTGATGGTCTCAATGTGACCAGTGGGCTTTGGAGATTTTTCATGGGATGGTTGACTGGAGCCCTTTTTCTTCCAAAGAAAACATTGTCGTGGGAGCTACATGCAATATGAAGTCTTGGTTGATTTAAAGTGACCACTGCTACTTCTTGGGCTGGCTTAAAAAGCTCCTGTAAGAAAACATTCAGACAAGAGTTGTCTCTGAAATTAACTCCTAATTTCATATTCATTGATAAACAACAAAAAGAAAAAAATCCTTTTCTCTAGCATGAAAAGGGGGCTTGAAATCAGAATAAAATCACTACTTGCACAGATAAATTATCCTGCATTTTCATGAATTCTGAAACAAAAGAAATATTTATAAAGTAGTTGGATGTAGAGAGAAACTTATCTTTTTCAGTGCTATATAACATTATTGTTATTATTCAAAAGTGTGACTTGTATGTGTTGATGTGTGTCCAAGTTGTTCTGCCAGATCAGAGCAAGCGCTGTTTTACAGTCCCTCTGCACTGATGCTAAAGGCTTTGCAATGCAAACATTGGTGGAAAGCTGACTCCACAAGTCAAAACTATCAAGTTTATAAAAAATCTAAAACTCTAGTTGCCTAATCTGAAGGTTTAGAGTACTGTTTTCTTTCCCTCCCTCTATCTTTGAAACTCTTTCTCTAAAGGTGTTCACACTCGTTACTGATGAGCTCTTGGCTACTGGAGTAGAAATTAGGAATAACTGAATAATCATTTGCAAATAGAAGCAGACATTGGTGTAGTGTTGAGATTCCCTTGATAAATTGAGTAAAATGATAAAAAAATGCTCATGTTAAATGGAATATGCCAGACATCTTGCACTTATGAAGAAACAAGGAATCCAAGGATTTATATACATAAGGGTTTACATACATTAAATTAATTGTAGGAAATACTTAGTTGAGAAACTCAGAACTCCAAATTCCAAGTTTAGATTGGTTGTTGAGGGAGATGAAATGTGGTAAAGGGTGGGAAGTTGAGTTAGCGTCACAGACAGTTTCAGATGGAGTGGATTAAAATTTTAAGGTTTGCATTACAATATATCCTAAACAAATACTGTTGACAAAAGTAAAAGCTGCTCATGGAACATCAGGTTCTATTTTTGCACAAAGGAACACAGTTAATCAGAGACAAACTTTTTGTGAAATTCTTTAGAAAACAATTAAAAAGTAGAAATTGAACCCATCCCAAAAAAAGAGCCAGTAAAATTTTCTCAGCTACATAGGCTAAATTCTTATTTTTGGTGGTAGCGTGGCAGTTTCTCTGGAGGAAGAAGGAAGGGAGGGGGAACAATGAGGTTTTCAAGGCGAGTCTAAGAGACTGATTTGATCTGAGAAGTTTTTAGGATTAGAAATCAATATGATTGAGTACTGCCTCTGAGTTCAAGGAGATATAGAAGGATCAGGAATCACTGAACCACTGTTTCCTGCTACTTTTTATCCCTGAACCTCATCCCTTCTCAACATTCACTGGCACCCATTCCTATTCCCAGCCCATTTCAAGATCCATAGAGCACATCATCCTGTCATTCCTCTGCTTACACTGATGGAAGAAATAGGGCTCTTTGTCTTCTCCTTATCTCTTCAACTTATTGCTGTAGACTGAGCTCACTTTAAAAGTGAGGCTGGGATCTCTTCTTACAGAGATTAAGGGGTAGGAGTTACTGGGGCCAAACTGGGTTGCACAGTTTGGGGAAAACCTTGGGGTGCAGAATTTACTCTTCTGGAGGCCACTGTGAAAGAAAAAGTAAGTCCTGGGAAGCTGGGATCCAAAAATGCATAAGAAAAGCTGCAGCCTCTGCCACTTCTCCCCAGTTTTCCCTTGGCAGCAGCAGCAGAGTAGAGCTCTGTGTTACTGGGAGGATTCTCTGTTCACCTGGTACTTGCTACACCCACTGCCTCCAGCCAGCTCAGAATGCATCAATGACAAATCAGCATTGCTGGAAACAGATTAAAAGTCAATATTTTCCTAATAGTGAATTCTTGTAATTTTAGGCTCCATAAATATTGGGGAAGTTGAGTCCTGAGGCAACTGTATAGGTGCTTTACTAATAGTTGGGTTTAGGGTTTGGGGTTTTGTTTTGGTTTGGTTTTGGTTCTTTTTCTTGTGAGCTGTTATAAGCCATGATTTTATTTGCTTTTCTTTCTTTGTGTATTTTCCAAATCTAAATGACAGTCCAGAGCTCCTGTGGTGTGACCACTTCACTTTACCCCGTGCAGATGTGTTCTGCTTCGTATTTCATAAATCATCATGTTCATACAATAGTGATATGTGCACCATTTTCCTGAGACTCCCAACAAAACATTTCATTCAAACTTCATTGACAGTAATGAGTCTTTCCACAGACTTCTTTTCTACAAATTGTATCCTATAAATGTGGTTTCAAAATTTAGGAAGGGGTAACAAAATTCTTGGGTGTGATTTTGTCATTGGTAATGAGTAATATGAAGATATTGGAAATTATGATTCATATATTTTTTAATCATATATCAATCAGCAGAAGATTCCTGCCTACTAAAGTGTACTAAGATGTCCTAATTCATAATTTTAAAGAAGTTTTTATTCAGAAAAATACATTAAAAATTATCAGAAGACTTTTTTTTTAAAGAAAAAAGCTTTGCTGCACTTCACATAACTAACTTCAGGTTTAACATTTCCGTGGCTTTCAGTGGAAAAAAATATGGTTAAAATCTTTCAGTCAAGAGAACTCAGCTGTGCAGTTGTGCCTCTGTGAGAACTCTTGGTATGTGCTGATGCTGGGCTGTTAGTGAGAGCCTGCAAACAGGGCTGGTGGAGAGAAGAGAGATGGTTTGTGCTGCAGAACAATGGCTTTTAAAAATGTGGGCTGTTGTCACAAGGGAGTGACCAACAGGGCTTTTTACAAGGCTACTTGACTTTTGCATATCCGTTGCTGGATACCATAATCTGAAATCGCAGCATTGTTCAGCAGCCTAATCCTCTTTGTTCTCCTCTAATTTTTGCAAGCCCTCAGGCTTTCTCCGATTCCTAAAGTAAAGTGCTCACACTTGAAACACATCTTTGTTTGCCTTGTTCTTTTTTTCTTTCTTTTTCATATGAAATGCTTTTCTCTGGCTGAGTTGAATTTTGTGTCACAGCTATTTAAATAAAACTAGGAGTAGACAAAGAGAGAACAACACATGCAAAACAAAACTGTATTAAAAAGCTCTCTTCTATGGAATACAACATTTTTTTATCACAGATCAATGTGTTTTTCAAAAGAGCCAGTAGCATTCAAACTGGAAGAAGAATGTATTATGTTTAAAGGACATGCAATCAAACGTAGAACTCAGACTCAAGCTACAAAAGATAAAATAAATGACGTTTCAAAATCTTCTTTTTCAAGTCTTTATTTTGTTTATTCTAAAGACAAAACCATTTGCAACAGTTTTGTAAAAGGTTTTATCAGAAATGTTTTGGTGAAATCTATGGCAGCTGAAATGATCTGTGCTTTTTGATTTAGATTTTGTAGAAAATACAGCATTTCAGCATTCTTTCAAAGCCACCCAACCTAACATTTCACCTATCTAAAAGATGCTGCAGTACTCAAAGTATTGTGTACTTGCACAAATGTATACTTTTGATGCATGTTAAGCTCCATGGTATATCTTTTTAATCCTTCAGCAGTCCCTGTATCTGTGACTCAAGTAATGAATTTATTTGTGACTAGTATTGACCACACAGTTAAAATAAACTTCATAGTTTATTTTATTTTATTTGGTATTTATTTAATACTAATAATTAGCATTAAATATTATTTATTTATTTAGTATCTTAGTGCAAGAGGTATGTATTTACCAGTTCCTGAAGACTTCACCTCTAAGAGTAAAGCCCGATTCTGCAAAATGATAATGCATAGAATATAGTAGTAACGATATGATTTCCTTCCTAGGGTTGTTTAGGTGCACTTGTGACCTCTGTAATTATGTGTATGTTCCGTTGGTTGCTGTTGAGCACTGAAGGGCACTGACAGATCTCAAATGTGGTCTTTGCAGGCGCACCAGGCGACAAGACATCCGCAATGGGGACCCGCTCACGCACTGCTCAGACCTGCAGCATCACGGTGAGCTGTGGGTGCTGAAGGGCAGCTCGTTTGTGTGTAATTTAGAGACTGTACATGAGAAGAGTAGGAAGCATGTGAATGATTTGTTGGTGAAATTGTCTCGAACATCTGCAAAAGATGAATATAATACATCATTATCCCAATTTAGATAGCTTACAATGGCCTGGATAAGGCACTCAAGTCTATTTGGGTTTAGTTTTGGTTCATTTTCTTTTTTGTTTTCCTCTATAAACAGTTTAAGCATTTTAATTTTCCTGCTTCTCCTCCCTGATAATACCATACCATCATGTTAGGCATATTATATCAGAAAAGGTCTTCGTTCATGACATCAAGAAATATATGCATGTTGCTTTACGTAGTTTGCATAAGACAATAACCAAACGTGTTTGTAACTACCTTGGCAAAATATGGAGTCACACTAAAAGCTCTGAAGATCAGTGATGCTCCTTGCAGGAGGCATGCCCCATGTGCTTTCAACATGGGTTTTCTTAGAAATATTTTGGTTTGCTTTTTTGTCAGCTGTTTCATTTTCACAGTGTATTGATCAGATTCCTTTTTTGACTTGTTTGACTGACAAACTTCCCACAGTTACTAATTTGTTGCCAAACTTTTCATAAGACCTTCACTCAGAAAATTAAAAATGTCCATTTTGGTGTAAGTGAAGGGAATGCTTAGGCAATACTTCCCTCTGCTGGAAAAAAGTGATTCCTCACGATTGTGGCACATCTACAGGAACTGTTCACACAGAAAATACTGAGGTCAAAGGGACTCACAAAGATCATCAATTCCATCTCTTAACTAAATGGCCCAGGCAGGGATCCTAAACCCCTCAACCTTGGTGTTATTAGCACCATACTCTAATCAACTGAGCTAATATCAGGCTTAAACCACTATGAAGAATAAGGAGGTGACTGAAAATGGAGATACCTCAAAACCTTCATGTCCTTCCAGTCCACCTAATAGCAAAAGTGATAAATAGTCCAAAATCGTACTTTTGTGTTAGCTATAATTCACTGCTAATATGTTTCACTAATAGTTTCCTCTGTTTTCCTTTCAATCATTTGAAACTCACTGCTAACATTATTATAGCTTTTCTTTTTACTTCTGAGTGTCAGAGTCAGGCCAAGCTACTCAGAGGGAAAAATGGGTTTTAAAACTGCATGAATAGATTGTGATCAGTATGTAGTTGTCACTTTGAGAACTCACAAATGTACAACTAGTTTAGATTTGAACTAGCCAGTTGTCACTAGTAGAAAGCTCAAAAATTTCCCATGGCATGATACCAAGTAATACTTAAACAATACAGATGAAACCATCCTTATATTGAGGCTGAGATGACATTTTCAGTTCCTCAGTAGGAAAATTTCACCAGGCACTAAACATTGATTTTAATATGAGCAGAAGCATTTCTTAGCTTTATATTTCTACTATCTGGGCATTTTCTCATGAGTAAAACTATGAACTGGGCTTCCACATATCTGTTCATTTTAATGTTCTCTAACCTTTGCTAGCTGTGCTTTATATAACTGTAGGTCCATTATTTATTTTCATAGATGAAAAAAGCATTTCAAAACACTTTGGGTTTTTTTATATCTTCCCATATTTGGTAACCATATTTGTCTGAAAAAGATGTGTTCTGTCCAAAGGGAAGATAGTAATCCAGTTTTGTAATAATTTGTCTGAAAAAGATGTGTTCTGTCCAAAGGGAAGATAGTAATCCAGTTTTGTAGTAATCCAGAAATGCAGTTTTTCACTACAACAATCATGAGAACTCAAGTTCTGCACAAAGCTATTATATGGTAGACCTGATCACAAGGTGCTTTAATACAGCTTTGCCAAAATGGGCAGAGCAAGTATAAAACAAGATACTGAATGTATCAGTTAATGGCGAAGACAGCATTAGACAAATCAGTAAGTTGCAAAAAATACTGACAGAATGCCGTTCTGTATCTTAGACTTGACGAATGGACTATCAAAATACTTAATGAATGGTTTTGATAGGTCTTGAGAGAAATTTCTCTAAATCACTTGAGTTGTAAATCTGTTACATTTTCCTATATTTACTTGTCATTTGCACATGGTCATACATAGTACAGATGACTGCATGGCTTACAAACTTCTTATGCCAATTTATGCTGAGTGTTTAACTTGCTTGTGACTAGTAGTTCTCTGGACAACAGATGAAGAATTGGGTTTGTCTATAGCCAAAAAAAATCTCCAGCAGTTATTTACTACTTGACTACACATTCATTTGCAGAAAGTGCCAGTTGATTCTCCGTATGAACCAACGAAAACATGAAAAAAGAACAATCTCTTAATGTGTATTTCACTTTTAAAGACATTGCAAAAACCAAATTTGCAATCAGTCTACAGCAATAATATTTTTTATTAGGTTTTCGTAGCTTTTTTAGTTTCTCTTTGATGCAGATGTATAAGTATAAAATGACTACACAGCAACATTAGAGGGAGCTGAGGATCCTTCACTGTACAGCTGTTTGGCCAGACATTAATGTTTAAATCTAAAAGCATGGTTACCTTTGTGGCAGCTAAAAGACAATTTTTGTTTAAGTGTAACATGCTAGTGCCATCAAGAAATAATCAGGTTTGGGGGATTTTTTAACAAGAAGAATTTGTTAAAGAAGAGGCACCTTTTTTTAGATGATTTATCCTAGGGGAAGTTCAAAGAATCACTCTGAATGAAACTGTATTGTGAGATTCATTCATCTGCAAAGCAATCTTGGTATAAGTACTTAGCCTTTCATACTTCTTTGGTTATGTCAGAAATTATGTACTTAGGGGATATTTATCAGGGTAGTAAACTGATACTGCTGTTGGGTTCATTTTGGGAATTACTGCTCTCAGACAGGATTTTAGGCTGAATTTCATTACCAACTTCATGACTTCTATCATTTTCTAATTCTTCCAGCTGCTTGTCTGAACTTCTTAGACTTTTATTCTTCCTTACAGTCTCTTCAGTTTCTCAGTCCCAAAGCTGCGCTCTGATCCTGTGATTATTCCATCACTGCTTAGTTTCTTACACTCCACATGCTCAATATTACATGAACTTTATAGACATTTCTGGACCTGCCTTCTGCTCCTTCAAATCACGGAAATGGAAATTGAAGGATCTCTAAAACACTTCCTCTCTCATTGCATGTCTGTCACCCATGTTGTATTTTCTGCAGCTGTGAAGAAATTTTAACGGGACTTCACCCACTTCCGATGGTGTTCTCTAACACATTAGAATGTCATAGACCAGATCCAAGACCAGAAGTTTGAAATGGTGTCAGAGTGCACAGTTTCTAAAAAAGCTTAAGACTAGCTTCTTAGATGCTAAGAATATTCTAGGTGTGCTCCATCTCAGACCTTAGCTACATTCTGTTCCTGCTGCCTTACCCTTCTCTGGCTCCTTTGCTTTCTAATTCATTCCTCCATTGCTCCCCATCTTCCTAACCCGGAGCAGTGCTGACATTCTTCACAGGAATATGGTTTCTGAGAGAAGTCATAAAAGTTGTTTCACTTGTTTTTTAATAGAACACCCCACTCATTTTCTTGAAAGGTCCACAATCCAGCAGATGAAGACAAGCAAACCCATTTCCTATTTGTTTAGTGTTAATAGGCCATTTGATGTTTTCTGAGAACTGGGCAAGCACCAGTCCTTTCTCTGTTCCATATCCCTTCTGCCAGCCTCTCTCTGGGATGAAAGTCGTTGTTGAAAGGCGTGGGATCTGTATCAGCCTAAGCCAGGAGCTCAATTTTATTTTTACCTTTGTCACAGTCATCTAACAAACAGCCTGTGTTTGCTGAACAACATTGAGAAGGGCACAGTTGGAAGCAAACAAAACTGGACAAAAGATTTCTCTGACAGGGTTTTACTAGACATATTTTTTTTGTGAAAACATATCAAAACTAGTTCCTTAGAGATTTCCAGTGCTAAAGATCAAAAGTGGACAAAGAAAGTGGAAAGAAAGGCAAAGAATGGCAAAGAGTCAGGAGACCCCATGAGATCAAGACAGTGTCAAATAGCCTACCAATCCCTTCCTCCTCATCTGCTCTCCAAGAGTATTGTTCTGTTGCCACTTAAGTCCATAACAGCATGTTAAAGAGCTAAGGTGGAGAGTTGAAACACGATGCCTTAAAGCCTCTGCGGTATTGGAGAAGAATCAAATACCATATAAGTCCTATAGCTATGTGATATTTCCAGCAAGTTGATGAATATCTTGAAACATTGTTGTTACAAAAGGAAGTAATTTATTTAACTTTCTTTTTCCCCTCCAATAATGTCTGGTTTATTAACCTCATTACATTTCCATAAATTATATCAGTATGAGAGGAAATGATTAATTGAAGATCATTTCCGCGAAAACATTATTCCCGGTCATTAACAGCTTTAGCAAACTGCAGTGCCATATAATCTAAACACATTATTCTACTTTTAAATACCCTCATGCTTTATTACTTTGCTCTAAAGTGTTATGACCATAGAGCCCAGGAGGCATCATTGCAAACATTCTGCAACTACACCCTGAGTCTTCTCATTGCATGCAATTTGCTATTAAAAATTCTTGTCATGTCCTAAATTTTTTCCTTGATGAATAATAATGAGGCTTGCACAAAATTTCACAATTGAATTAATTAACTTCACATATTGAGATGTTAACAGCTGTTAGGATTTAAAATACAATGGAAAAAAAAAAAAGCAGTAAACCAAAAAACCTACCATGTGTCCTTACAAAGATAGAGGTGTTGACGGAGATTTTTCAAATGGTATACTGATATGAGGAAAATTTCTTTTAAAGTTTTTAACTTTAAATGCTTTAAGGGAGCCCAAATATTAAACAAAAAATAATTTACCTAGTAATTAAGAGTTAGTTTCCTAGTATTTTTTTTTAATTTTTTGTTTTATGCTTTACAGATAACCCAAGTGGTCACACCCTGGAGGAAAAGATTATCTATGGAGTAGAGAATAGCAGCACTTTCCTTGAGTGCAGTCCGAAATCTCAGCGTGCCATAGTCTACTGGCAATTCCAGAAGCAAAATGATGATCTCAAAGAAGAGGTACAGTAGAAGAAAAATAAGGAGATGCAACTAATTTTCTCTATAAGGATAGACTGGGTCCTTTCCAGAACAATTTTGGTTTAGCAGAATTTCTCTGGAATATTATAATTTCCATTGTTCTTCAACATAGTCTCACTCTTATTATCATAAAATCCTGTATGTTCCCTAATAGGTTTTACAGATTGTTACAGCAGAAAATATTCATATCCTCTCCTTGCTCAGACTCCCTGCAAAACTCACTGGTTTGCATCAGAGATCGCAGAAACAGAAAAGGCTAGTGTGCTAACTCAGTGTGACCTGAAACATCATACAAAGATTATATGAACTTAAGTATCACAAAAGCCTTAAAATTGCCTTTGAGACAAAGCTTAACTGCATTCATCCAATCATACTGTTTGACTGAAGTGTAGTCTGGCAGGAGCTCTGAGACTTTACTGCAGATAAGACAGAGTCAGAATGAAGAATTGAGAACTGTGGTGAACACAAGAGTATGAAAACTTGTATTTTTTTTTCATCACATTGCCTCTAGAGCGCATTTTCATCACATGTACCTCTACAGCACATGGTGGAGGCACAAAACACTGAGTTTCCCTGTTTGCATTACACAAAGCTGATACTTAATTTTTCCTCTTTCTGTGGTCACCAGCATTTTTATGTTATTAATCACCCAAGTTCTCAAGTCGTATCAAGCTAGGTTACACATATCTTAAGAGAATAATCTACTCTGGTAGGTAGGGAGGTCAAGCTAGGAAACAAAAACTTGTTTGTTGCATTGAAGTATTTTTTAAGTATACATACATATATTTAAAGCATGTTCTGAATAGTTATATTAGCTGTTTTAAATATTTTTGTTTTGTTTGCATAAGTAGTAAATTATCAAGAATTTATTCTCAGTAAGTGAACAGCAAACAGGTTTGTGCCCTTTCTGTCTGCAGCAACATGTGCATTCAAAGAATGAAGTTTCATTCTAGATAGGAATTAATTAAAAAAAACAAACAGTATTTTGAACAGCTGCTTTTTGAATATTAAAATTTTGAGATTTAATCCTTAAATGCTTGTTTGTAAATATTCCACTTATGCAGAACCCACTTCTATGCATAAGGGCTATTGTAATAAAGAATAATAGGAAGAAAAAAACCCTTTCCACAAATGGATCTAGGTTTGACTAAAGATAATGGTGAGTGTGACCTCGGCCATACAGCCAAATGAATCCATGTTGACTTTGCTGATTACAAGCTCAGATCTTCTGTAATCTTTTCAGCAACTCCATCTGGCAGAGTTGAAACAGATCTTTGTTCAGCAATAGTAGTTACTAAGGAGTAAATTCCTAAGTCCCCAAACTCTTGGCATTATATCAGTTTTTCCGGAGTATTTGAGCCTTTCATGATTACAGATAACTGGCAAAGGGTTTTCCATTTTTGTGGGTCTGGGAATTCTTGGCCAAGTTTTACTAGTTAAAAGGAGCAGTAATAAAGAAGTAGCATGGTTAGAGGATATTGTGCCACATATATGAAAAATAACTATTGAAATTACCACTTTCTCCCAATACAGATAAAAGTGGATGATCACATGATCCGGACAGAACAGGGCCTCTTGCTGCGAAGTCTTCACCGGAGGGACTCTGGTGTTTATTTTTGTCATGCTGTGGAGCACGGCTTCATGCAAACATTGCTCAAGGTGACCCTTGAAGTGATCGACAATGACCACCTGGAAGAGCTGCTCCATAAAGAAGAGGATGGTGATGCCTCCAAGACCAAGGATGCGACCAACAGCATGACCCCCAGCCAAAAGATCTGGTACAGAGACTTCATGCAGTTGATCAACCACCCCAATCTCAACACAATGGATGAGTTCTGTGAGCAGGTTTGGAAAAGAGACCGCAAACAACGCCGGCAAAGGCCTGCCAATGCGCAGGTGAACACAAATAAGTGGAAGCACCTACAAGAGAATAAAAAAGGTAGAAACAGGAGGACCCATGAATTTGAGAGGGCACCACGGAGTGTCTGAGCTACATTACCTCTAGGAACCTCATCCAAGTAGAAACTTGTATAGACAGATAACTGGAAAAAAATGCAATATTCATGAACTTTTTCATGGCATTATGTGGATGTTTACAAGAGTGGAAAGTTCAAACAGTTTCCACTAAGTTTAAATAGAATCCATTTCTAACTTTCCTAGCAAGTCCTTCCTCTCTGTTCTGATTCTAAGACAAGAAAGACCAGAGTTTCAAGGATGATAACTCACCCGGACCTAGCTTACTGCTCAAAAACTTCTGCAAGTATTCAGCAGGCAAGTTTTGCTTTCTCTTTTGACGGAGATACAAACAAAATGCTGTATTTCATGCTGTCATCTTACAGAAAAGAAAAACAAGCCCCACCTTTCATCATCAGCACTACCATTTCTAGACTTATATAAAACTGCATGAACTCATTAAGCTGATGAACGTCTAAACACGTGATTGGTCACAAGGATTTTGTTCTTGTTTTGTCTACCAGTTCTCCTGTTTATATGTGCTAGAAGAGGAAAAACAATACTGAATGAGATTGATCATGGAAATCTGAACAACTTAAGCCATCCGTCATCTGGATGAAAAAAAATGTGGAGTACACTGGCCTACTACTGATGACTTCTTTCAGCTTTGATCTAAAGATGTATTTTATTAAAAGTATAATTTAAATGTACCATGAAAAGATATGCAGCAAACATTAGCTCCTTTCTAAAATAGATTAGACTTTTTGTCTTAGAAATATTGTACTTTCTAATTATTGGTTTAGAGGAAAAAAAGACAACTTCCAATTATGAGCTGCTTTACTCTTTTATTTGGAAAAACTTCCAGGGGAGCTGGTCACACTGCAGTTAACCTCCTCCCCTGTCAATATATGACATATAACATCAAAGCAATTTTAAAACTAAGCTATTTTAACATGAAAGTCACTGTATAGCATGGAAGTATTCTGCATTCTGTTTTTCTAAGTATGGTATTTGAAATTATTCAACTTGTATAATACCTTGCTATAGACTGAACCAATGAAGAGGAGAGCATTGATTTTCAGTTGTATATTTTTTTTAATTAAAAAACAAATAGCATTAAAATACCCTCTGCTAATTACACTCTTGCTTTCTTGGTTCATATTTGTGAATGCTAATATTTAAATAGTGATGCTCATAGACTGTCATATATCCATGAGCAAAGCTCACATTCAGTTCAAGGAGTTGTGTTCCCAGCTCTGTGGTAGAGATTTGTCCACACCACTGACTCTCAGTGCTCCATTCTTTCTGTAGGCCAGATCACCAAAATGCAAAGAAACAGCACTAGGCCACGCAAATAAGAACCCCAAAGCCAGCGCCCCTTTTTAAGATCTGAGGGACAGTTTTATCTGTGGGTGAAATCTGCTGAAGTAGTAAATTGGTGAAGTTCAGCAAAAGACTAGTTTATACTAACAGATAATTTGGTCCTGCACTTCTGTCTTATTCTATATACAGGAGAGCAACAGGGTAAAACAGACAATGTGCTTGCATCACGAGTGTCAGTTTAGGGTTATAAGTAGTGGATTTATTCACCTCAGCACAGATGTGCCTTTGGTCCCCAGTTCTATGGTGTCCAGTTCATTTGAGATCATCTTTCTCCAGCCTCCCATGTCTTACCTTGGCAGAGTCTGTAAATGACATAATTTCAAGTAATGTCATTGTGGGGAAAATTACTAGAACAAAATCCTTAGTTTGCTAAAGGAGCTTTTATATAAAAGTGTGTCTGCACTGATGACTGATCTGTTTTGTTGTTATTCACTCTGTGGTATTTAATTTATCAATTTATTGCTACACTATCAATCAGCCTTATCAGATAGGATATAACACAACTGCTGTGACAGCTTCTCTCACAATGTGCCCCAGTCTCCTTGCCACTCACTAACTCTAGTATCCTTCTGCCTAGTGAAGCCTTGGCTTCTTGCCTCCGTAGCAATTGGATTTTCTCTAACAGCCAACTTACTTCAGTCCCCTTTGAATCCTTTGGAGGGGATGAACTTGCAAGATTTTTTTTGTCATTTAATTCTTTAGGAAAAAAAAAATTGAATAGGCTAGGACAAGGCTGTAGGGCCATGATTTAAGAAAGCACTAGGGAATTTATTTTTAAAGCAACTTTAAGTCTCTCTTATGTTTAACCTGACTCTTGTGAACTTTAGTATGCTGTTAAATTCCCATTGTTTCACGATGTGCTGAATATGGATGAATTAAAACATATGTTCAGCTATGTGCTTTTCTGTACAGAAGTATTAATTTTTCAGTTCAGCTTATGGTTAATTTCTGAGCACTGTTGTCAATTGAATTATTTAATCATAGAATATTCTGTAGCCTTTTATGAAGGGCTATTGTGTACCATCTAGTTACTACAAACCTCTTTCTTACAAAAGGAAACAGTTTTAAAATGAACCTCAAAAAATTCAGTGGGAAAAATACAGATTGATTTCAATACAGCGAAAATCACTTTGTTTCCATTTTTACAGATTCATGAAATTGCTATGTAACTTTTTTTTCTCTACCATGCTCATAGCAACTAGTTCTATAGCAACTTGCTACAAAAAAATCGAACCAAAACCAACCTCTTTCACAATGCCTGAAGAGGAAACATATTAAATTAAGTCAGAATTCTAAGATATGTTTTTCTATGCTGAGAAAGATAATCTGTGGGAAGAAAATTACAGAAGTTGCAATGTTTTTGCCATGACCTGACAGTCTCATTGACCAATTGATATGATCATATCTTACAAACTTCAATCCAATCCTTACTGACATGAGTAGTCTTGTTTAAGTCTTTGTATTTGTTTATATAAAGAAGAGGGCGAAAGATCAAGCCAACAGTGGAAATTTTTTATTTTTAGGTTCATATTATGGTCAAGTTATAACAACATTTAATACTGATGTGAATTTTTTTTCAAAGAGCATAGGCCTTCATGAATTCATGTATAGAAAGATGCCCTGCAGCTTCAGCAAGATTCATACCCCCATTTATGTCATTATTGTTTAAAGCAACATAAAATTTGAAAATAAAGATTAAAATGGTATTTCTGTAAATGGCCAATAAAACCCTCTAAACCTCTAGTTACAGACTTTAGAAATAGTAAGTAAAAAGTTGTCTTTAAGCTGGAGAGAAATAAAGGATTTCATTTACAACCAGAAAGATCTATTTTCTTTTGTTTTAAGATATCCATCTGCAAGGAACAAAAATATATTAAATCTTATTCTTGCTCATGTACACTTTGCACTTGTATGGATCACTGAAATGGGAATTTGTTCAATGGCTCCTAAAAGCTATATGGTTATGTTAAACTATAACATCAAACTGAGAAAATGTGCATCTTTGCAAAACTAAGTTAAATCTTCATGACCCAATAAAGTCACTATGTAAAAAAAAAATAAATTAAATGCATGTGAATGCGCATTTACTGTTCCTTTTTATGTATTATTTAGTGAATATCAATGGTATGTGTTTAATAGTTCAGTTTTTGCTACCTACACATTAGTCAAAAGAGATGTAAATATTTTTGACTAGATAAGGAGGTACAGTGTAAAGTACTGTTATCTAGAGGTACTCCATTTCGGTGTGTTCAGCGAAATACTAAAATGCAAGATTTTGCCACACAGGTGATAAGGTGGTTTATTTGCTATATCAGTGTCTGAGTTATGCGCTTATTCCTTAAACGCATTCCTCACTGGGTAGTAAATAATTCTACTTCTGTATTTATCACTTCAATTCAGATGGGAACTAGAAAACTGGAGAGAAAGTGTAATGAAACTGCTGCTGTAAATTATTTCTTTTAGCATGTATTCAGTTGTTAAATAAACATTTCTTCCAAATATTTGAAGTTCACTGTCTTGACTGTTTACACGGAAATGTGCCCTGTAACCTTCACGAGCATATGGAGTGCATTGTTGCCAATATAATGCTATCAATGTATATGAGCTCTGTTTATTAGGCCAGAAGGGTTGCTATTTTTATTAATGGCATTTTTCGTTTCTCTTTTGAAGACTACAAACTAATAAGCCTGAAATGAAAGGCATGAACTTATCTTCAGCCTATCTTTTGGCACAACTGCTAAGCTTGTGCAGATAAAGCCACACATACACACACCCCCACTCTCCACTCTGCCCACGAACCAAACTGTAAATCAGCCTGGAAGCCATGTGAATGTGAACAAGTTGCTCTGCTTGATGAAATTTCACTCTCTGCAATGCTAATGGCTTAGGACAGCTATGCTGCTTCCCTTTGGAAACTGGCTTGCACAGAAAGCAAGTGGAATAAATCAGGTTCTGTCTGTTACCAACATACCCTTGTATCCCTAGGTAAACTTAGCAGCTGTTTGGAAGTGCTTAGGGGCTCTGTCTAAAAGTAATATGCCGTGGCACTAAGCATTGTGCAAGCAGCTAATAAGACAAATGCTGTCCTGGAAAGCATGAAGTTTAAATATGCCAGACAAGAAGTGGAGGAAGGAAAGTATCGTTATTTCCACTTGGCACATACAGAATTGCAGAAACAACCAGTAGCACTGAGCCGTCACTAATCCATTCAGCCTCACCCATGCTCCTTCCTGTAGGGCAAGGACAGAGGAGTCCAGTTCAAAAGGATGTTGTAAGGATATTTTATGGTTACTACTGTTTTCTGAAAATGAAAAGAAGCCCTCAGTAGCAGCCAAGCAACTCAGTGGGTTACAAAAGATGCTGCAAACACAAAAAGGACAAAATGAATATGACAAGCCATGAATCTGGTAATTGAAAAAAGAATAATTTTGTATTTTTGTGTCCAGGGCAAGGCTCATAAATACTCACAGCGGAAGACCCTTGTTTCTGGATGCAGCCACACTGTGTCCTTTGCTAGAATTCCTTGCTAAGCACAGCTCAACTGAGTGTCCTCTGTTTCTACTCTGTACATTGCCAGGAACGTACAATGCCTAGGGGTAACCTTCAATGACAATGAATGGGAAGAAAGAAGAAACATTTGGGATTTTACGCTTATTTGTTCTTGTATACAAATGCATAGATAGGTAGATATACATTTAAACAGCCAGCTTTCATTGAGATAAAATCCTCTTTTCTCTGAAGTATTTGAGGCTCTAGATGTAATTCTAGTACATCTCTGAATATGTTTGGCAGCTTCAGCTATAAATTGTTATAAATGTTTCCTCTGTGAAGGCTGAAACACACTATTCTGCTTCCTTACAGGTCACATTCACTGATCTCCCCATCAAACATCCATTTAGTGGCAGACAAAGTTATGATTTTCTTTTCCAAAGCATAAAACAAAGGGATTATTATCCCTAGAATGCTCAGTAACAGGATACAAGCAGATCAGAGTATTAGTGACTCAGTCAGCTTCTTTGCTCCCCATAAATACTTACATGAAAGGCTGAGGGATCCTCATAGTAAAACTAAAAACTGTGGAGAAGAGGCCTTGTTTGAGACCTTTTTGTCCTGGAATTTATAAAAGGCTGACATTTTGGAGAACTTCAGGATGATCTGAGCCAAATCCCAAAGCTCTAGAGAAGCAATATCTAAACTGAAAAAGTTTCACTTAGGTTAAGAAAGCAAACTCCCTTTCTTTCATGGAAGTTTTTCACCTCTTCAGGAAATGGATTTCCGCTTGCCTCAATATTAACCCGAAGAGGTCATTATATGGTTTATACAGTCCTTGTTGAAGGTTGCTATCTTCTTCCACACACCTGGGGAACGCCGTTTCTCATCACCAGCCTTCCTTGAGCTGCTGTTTTGTGTAGGTGCTCCAAACTATCATGCCATCTACTCTTGTGACTTCTGTTAGTGCTGGGCCTAAAAATGTCCTGTTCCCATCCGCAGGTATAAAATCTGGCCTTGGTGGGCAGCAAAAAGCATGTGTTCATTGGACTGTGAGGTACCATGCAAGAAGATTCCTGTCAGGGAAGTTTTAAGGGATGGGAAATTCCATGTGTGGGGGCAGTACGGGGTCTCTGAGGTGGCAGAGCCTGACCCCATATCCAGGACGGGACAGCTGGGACAGCTCCAGCCCTGGCTTCAGGCACATCCCCTGAGCATGAGGCACAGGTGGATGTGGCTCGGCATGGCCTGTGGGGCAGGGTTTTTGGGATTGGAGCTGGAATCCTGCAGCCTCTCTGGGGCAGGCTCTGGGTGCCGGGGCTGCAGTGGGGTCCGCGGCTCTGGGCAGGGTGGGATGAGCAGACAAGGTCATTAGGGCTCCTGAGGGCAGTCAGTGAGCCTGGGGTTTGCAGCCAAGGAGGCTCAGAGCCCCTTCCTGAATGGCTTTTAACCACCTGAGGTCACTTGTCTTCCACGTTTGGAGTCAGCTCTGCCTTCAGAAAGCCTGTGATAAACCAGCAGTACTTTAACAGCACAATTTGTTCCCAGTTTGACTGGCCCAGTTTGGTTGATGTTTAAATAAAAAGGTGAATGTACACCACTTACTAAGAATTAATGTGCACAGGATTATGACACTTTTTCTTTAATTAGAGAAGATCTCATGAAAAGAAAGATCTGGCCTTCTCCCCACATGTGAGCCTCCCAGATCCCATTCCACAGAGCTGCGTCTGAGGCACTTGGGACAGGTTTTGAAGGATGAATCTGATTTCATGAACAGGCCTAATACTTTTTCAAGCCACTCCACCTTGCAGTCTGGTGTGAATTAAATCTGATGGCCTGCCCTGGGAAAAATACTCTTTTTTACACCTCTCAACATGCGGTACCCCTGCGGCCTGTATTACTTTTATGCTTTATCCAAATATATTGTATTCATTTCTCTGTGAGTTTCATGGCCATCTTTTCTTGTAAGCATGTTAACATAAATTATGATTGTTTATGCAGAGGCAAATGGAGATGCATGTTTCTGCATGGAAAAATTTTAAAAAGACTATGGTAATTCTGTTGTATCTACTACATCAAGTAAATATCAAATACGACTTGAACTTCTCATTTCTTGCTTTAGCTGGGGGCAGGAGAGGAAAAGAGCAGACAAAAGAAACACAGACATTTCAGCTGTGTTTTGCAATGATCATTTCCTTAAGCCCTTAATTTTTTTTCTGAGCTTGTAGCACTACATAGAAAGTAAGCATTCCTACAAACTGCTTTTGCTGAACAATACTGCACTGAATAGCTCCATAAATCAGAATAAACAGATGAACTGTGCCAGTTCCTCTGAAGAAGGCTTAATTTACATCTTCTGTTTGTTATTTTATTATTATAGTAGGCCCAATTCTGCTCTTTTTGTAAGGGTTTTGTCAGCACTTTTATTTTAAAGCCCTTTTTTAGGGCTTTAGAATTTTGTCTGCAGGTTAAAGATTTTAAGTATCAGCTTTTAATCAACAAATAACTTTACAGTACCTTAAAAAAATTGCTAGACTGTAATCAAAATTTCATTTTGAAAACAAACCAAAAAGGATCACAACTTTAGCCATGTCAGGTAGTTGTTTTAGTAACTGCACTGTGAAAAAATTATGAGAGGAGTAAAGCTCAGCGAGCATAATGGAAAGCTTCCCACCTCACTGGATTTTGTGTTTGTTTTTGAAACATCTGTGTGCTTTTCAGAGGTCCTGAATGAGACACCAGCTTAAAAACATTCTCTAATTATTTGTGACTTGATCACATGTTGCTATTCCTAAAGTACGTCCTGGAGCAGAATGTATTCTTGCTTCATGCCTGTCTCTTCATTTAAGTCGATTTTTATTTGCTGTTCTTTGTGAAGATAATGTAGGGTCAACTCTTGCCCCAGTTTAACAGCTGTCTGATGTCCAGTACAGATGAAAAACACTTCTTGTGCTGTTTTGCATACTAGATAGTTACGGAGAAATGATACTTTTTGTTCTGCGGTATTTGAAATTGAAGGGATGGAACTGATCTGGATCTGTTACAGCACTGTGGAATTTTTCACCGTATTTCCCTTTAATAATGAAAGATGTGCTCATACCACTCTTATAAACATGCCAACGCTTCTAGAAATCAACAAGTTGTATTTTTCGTCTTTAATACTAACCAGTATACTTAGCTATATCCTCACCCAGATAAATAAAGCTGTGTGTTCCACAGCCATTTTTGTTGACTGGAATCCATCAAACAGTCAGGATACTGAAAGGTATGAATTTCAATCCTTTTGCTATTCACTGTGTCTCAAAATGTTACTTTTGAAAGCTAAACAGTTTGATGCCAGTGTAAAGCAATTGAATATAACAGGGCTTCAAACTATGATAAATGTTTCACATATGTATCTGTGATCTTCACAAGCTGGAGCAGGAGAAACGGCTGAATGCAGAAAAATTAAACTACTTGTAGTTAAGTTCACGGTTGCATGTCAAAATAGAAGATATAAAGCAGCTGAAAAAATCTTTGGACACAGAGTGGATCACAGGCACGCTTGGCATATAATGTTTCTTTGTCTCCTACAAATTCTGTTTGGCATTCACTGTGATTTGACAATATGTTGGCAATTGTACATACTGTTGCCTGACAGAAAAGTATTTCTGCAAATATTTGGAACTGTTGTTAACACTAAATCCTTTTTTTGTAGCGCTTGCATCTGGAAGAAGCTGAAACCTTTAGTAAAGCTCCAGGGATACTTTCAGGTATGGTGCCCTCACAAATTATAGTTTGCTTATAATCTCTGTGTAAATCATGACAAATCTCACTAGGACCATTAAAAGGTTAGAAGTGGTCTGTGGTAGAAGAATACCACAACATAATATTGGGACATTTTTTATTGAGAAAAAAATGAAAAAAAAAAAAAAGGAACAGGACACAAAAGGAACAGGAAACAAAAACTAAAAATGCAATCTCTACTGAAATGTTACTGTCTTCTATATTTTATTTTGTTGTATTTTTAAAGTTAAAAACATTATTTTCTATTTTGCCACAAGTATGAATGTTGATTCTATTACAGCATTGAACATTTTTGTGTTCCTTGCAAACCAGTTAAAAATAAACACCACTAAGAAAAGAAATGCTTATCAAGTCCATAAAACGGACTGCATAACTGTTAATCCTTGGCTCTTAGACTAGTTGGGTCAGTTAGATTTATATAGTAGAACAAGCACATATTTCACAGCGGGAATGTGATCTATTGAGGAATACTTACTCATTTTCTCAAGCAAAGGCAATGTACTACTATTTCCTCCCTTCAACTGCCTTCCCAAAGTGGAACTTAATTTGCTAGTGCCAAGGAATTTCATTCCTAATGCTTTATTCCAATGACTCCTACCAAGTAGATGATCCTGAATGAAGCCTGCAATATTTTACCTCTGTCACTCCTTCAAGCCACTGTTTTACCCCAACACCAGAGATCTCCAAAAGGATTTATCGACATCATCAAAATAGTACTAGAACTACAATGCTAAAAGAATTAAAAATATGAAATATTTCCATAATAAATATAAGAAGTGGTTGCAATTACAGGTAACCTCTAAAGACCCAGTTTTCTATTTGAAGGATAAAGAGGTACGTGCATGTACACTGAGCTGTTCTAGTGCACTTGAGTATTACAGGCATAATGAACTGCTAAAAATCAGGAAAAATTCTAGGAAATGAGTGAAATCTGCTTCCATCATAGATCTTGGAAAATCCACCATTATTAATGGAATGGGATCAATCCAGGATTTGCATTTCCTGCCACGAGTCACTAAAAGCAATGGCTTGAGGCATTCTAAGTCAGGCTCTGTATGGAAACCTGTTTTGGTAGTCTGTTAATAAAAGGAGGTGAAGAAACTGTGCTGCATTTCTAATAACATGAAGCTCCTATAGCAGTTATGTTTTAGCTCTGATTTTACATTTGAACTTTTGGTATAAGAGCAAGAAATGTTAATTTGATCTCCCTATTTGATTCACATAAAAATTTACATTTCTTTTCTCACTCTGGAATTACCTGTCAGCCTGTAGTCACTTGGAAAGGTGACTGGCAACAATTTCAATGCCAGAGAATGAGCCTTCTCCCCCCTCCCACAGATCTCTGCAGAAGATCTTGATATTTGAAAAAGACTTGGAGAAGAAAACTAAAGAGAACTGTCAGTTTTTCATATATACACCTCTAGGGAGCATAAGCTTCTAGTATTACCAAGAAAGATATTTTCACATCATAAAAAGAGCTCAGCCTGAATTTTAAGCCAACTGTTTCAAGTCTGGGGTTTTTTTTTCAGCGGCTTTCCTGAAGTGATGTTTTATAAGGATGGATTAATATAGAAAGTATAATACTGTTCTTAAAAAATTGATGTGTGTCATTCAGTTCCGTCTTTCAGAAAAGAAGTACCAGGAGCCTCAGAGGAAAGCATAAATTGTTCTTCAACCAGTAGTGTGGAGATAACCTGCTCACAGGGGAACTTTGTTCCTAGTGCTCATAACTTAGAGGATATAATACGATTTAAGTTTTCAAAGACAGTTTTCTCTTCTGTTTCTGGAGGAATGTGGAAATGTGGGTTGTTTGGATATGTTCAGGGTTGTTCATTTAATTGGAGTTAGACATAATCATGTTAGAGCTTTGAGTGCTGAAATAAATCTGCAACACATTAATTAACTTGTGGGTTATTACGAAGGTACTGTAAACCAAGGTTTCCTCATGCAAGACTGACATTTTTCTGGATAACACAGTAAATGTCTGTATTATTTTTATGAAGTATGTGTGTCTTTGTTCATCTGTTTCATCAGATAAATGGTGGTTTAGATTGCATATTAGTAAAAATGTCCTCACTGAATGGGTTGTCAAGATTCAGAACAGGCTTCAAAGGGAAGTGGTTGAGTCATCATCCCTGAAAATATTTAAAAAGCTTGTAGATGTGGTGATTAGGGACATGGTTTACTGGTAGACTAGTGTTTGGTTTACAGTTGGACTTGAAAAAAGACATTTTCCAGCCTAAATTATTCTACGATTCTATGAATTCTAGATTGTTATCCTTCTCTGTTAGGGCACAAGAATGAATCCTTATTATTTCTTCATAACATAAGAGCATAATGAACAAGTGTGCTGGATCAGAGTGGAAGTTCATCTTGCCCAACTACCTGTCTGAAACACTGGTCAAAAGTGAATGTGCACATAAGACTATTTAAAAAAAAACAAACCAAAAAAACCAAAAAAACCCCAAAAGATTATTCCCCAGAATAATCTCCTAGCTTTCAGTCTGATATTCTCCATATATTTCTGCTGGTTCTTGTTTTAATGTTAATAATATTTGCAGTAGTTTAACAACTATTCTGCTTCAAATTGAATAATCTGATTCTTAAATACAAGACCTTAAGGTATACACTATGTCTCCACGTTGAGAAGTATTTTGCAGGTAAATAGGTAGCTATAACTATCAGATATTAAGAGATAAAAGATATTTAAACTCCTGTGTAGCATTTCGTGCTAGTTTTTATTTACTGGTGTATATTACAAGATTGTAAAAAGGCTTATGAATTACAATATTTAATCATACAGTACTCGAGTAAGAAGATGACCTGTACCAAAATTGTAATTACAGCCTAAAGCAAGAAAGAGCGGGTCAATACAATAGTCAGCTGGGAAAAACCACCAGACAATAGTGAGATACTACTGATTAGTCTAATAATTGCTTTATCACAACAGCTAATGAGCTATTGCTGAGTATTGTCTTATGAAATGCCAAAGAGATTTTCATTGAAGACTGTGAGAAAATCAATTGCACAGCTGAAACTCTGTAGAACAATGCAAAAAATAGGATTATACTTCTTCTATCATTATCCATTTTATTTTTATAAGCATGATGGGAAACCAATTATGATGACAGCTGTGATAAGTCTTCTTTAAAAATTGTACTGATTATGTCTTGTTTCAGATTACCCATATGAGGAATAGCTAGAAAGAAAAATAAACCTGATCCTACATGCACAGTGCAGCCCAGTGTCTTCCTAATTTGCTCTAAAAGCTCTTTAAAAACAACTGAATTCAGCGAATAATCAAATTAAAACTATATAAGTAACAACTTTGTTTCTAGAAGTATGATTTAAATCAGTGGAAAAACTAAGATTATTTTTTGTTGTTTATTATATGCGTTGCTCTTCCTACCTATGTGACTTCCAAAATACCTTCAGGGATTCATTGTTTCATATATGAACTTGTGTTTTTTTCGTGATGGGGGTGAAGGTTGCAGTGGATGTCAGTGTATATATGCGAACATTTAGCACATTGCCCACAATCAGAATTCGGGATTGGAATGGAATAACAGATGACTGAAAGAGGAAAGACATCTGTATATATTTGAAGCCACAGCGATTATTTATCTTGGCATTTGTTCATAACTAGTAGATTAAAAGTACCTCTTCCATAAAAAGTCAAATAATTTTTTAAACTAAATTGAAGGATTATTTATTAGATCCTTATCAAACATTAGCCTTTTAAATTTACTATAGAGACAGCCAAAATGCCTTCAATATTTTATTAAAAAGCATGTATGTTTTTCTTAATCTTCTTTTATGGATGGTCTTCCATTTCATGGGTTCCTTTTAATATTACAAGGAATGGCACAGGTCTTTGTAGGGAAAGAGTAATCAACTGAAAATCACTTCTTAAATAACTTGAATTTCTCTTGGAAATCTTTTTAGTAAGCATTATTTTTCTTCAGACCGTTTGGGTCTTAGAGTTCTCATATCTTGGCAAAGCTATCATTAATTTTTATTAACTGTAAACAATCATAGCAAATTTTTCAGACACATAACCAGAATGTGGCTTGATCTATAAAGGCACTTAGATACCCTATTTTGTCATGCCTTCATTAACAGATCTCTTTCTTCCTTGTGACATGTGTAGGAAATAGTACTTTCACTGCTCTACAGCTGAGAGCTCAGGCCAAGGATAACCCAAGTGGCTGGATAACATTGCCTGAGTGCCTCAATCAGAAAATGAGCCCAGCTTTTCCAAGTCTGAAACCACAAAACTATTCACCCTTCCTTAGTAAATGGGCTTGCAATATATATTTCCACATGCTTTGTGTTTGCACTACCCCAGAATCATTCACAAAATAACCTAATCATCTACAAAATAACCTAAATTCCTTACCACAATTTCTGTTTGATATGAAACTAACTACTTTTTTTTTTTTTTTTTTTTTTTTTTTTTGGTACATAATATAACCTTTCAAATTTTTTTTTTTCATATTCTCACTCATTTTAAAACATATCTTGTTCCATAGCAAAAATTATATGTGGTATGAGTTCAAGCCAGCTCTGTTTAAACTGCACAGTATCTTTCAAACATATGAAATATATTTGATCAACTATCTGGGAAATATGATTTTTCCATATGGCTTAGTTTTCACATAAGGGAGTTTAGTGTTTCTTTGGAGAACATAATATGCTCAGACAATTATAATAGGTAAAGAGTTGCAAACCACAGAGCGGGAGAAGCAGGTGTCCAGCTGGATTTTCACATAAGAAGGTCTTGAAGGTCACTGATGGTGATGAGGTCTCAGAGATTCCCAAATCCTCATAAAGCTATTCCTTCCTTTCCCAATACACTAATCTCCTACTACTCTTGATAATCCAGTGACTCAGGAAGCAAGGCCTGTTTTTTTTCCCTATTGTTTGTCAGAAGCAGACTAAATGACAACAATTTTCTGAATTACTATTTATTAGGGTAGAACGAGAGCATTCACAAAGGTCACCACCCAGAAGAATATTCTTTCATTGAAGTATCAATATTTGTCTTCCTGCTGTCAGACTAGAGTCTCCAGAGAACAAAAACATAGTGGTAGTAAAATTTACAGCCAGGTATGACTTTCCCCACTGCCCTAAAATGGGAACACAAACAATTTGATACCCTTGTCTGGCAGAGAACTGAGTGATGTCAGCCCATTATAAAGGGAATACTTGATGGTCACTTCCTTCTGCTTTCCATTTCCCACAAAGTGATGACTTTCATCCAGATGAGTTGCTTGATCTTTGTCAGTTGTGTTTTATTCTCTCTTGCCTTTCTTTCTGTTTATATGATTCAGCTTTGGTTATGATCCAAAAGAAGGTTTTTCTTGGTGTTTTCCTCCACCTGCTCCCCTTAGAAATTATCCTTCCCCCCATGATGTCCTTAGTTACCTTCAACTGAGGATTGTTTCCACAAAAGAGAATGCAACCACTGAAGGGAATTGTCTGAGGAAGGGGAACATGGAACAAGCAATACAACCCTCTTTGATCATTTCACTACTGTTATTTCTCATTCTCAATGCAGCAGACTTGGAACAACTCGGAAAGATTAATGAATACTAAAGTTAGTATGTTAATTGAGCATTGTAAATATTTCTACTTTTTGGGTTCATAGAGGTAATATATTAAGAACTTTATACAGATGCACAGCAGTTTTCAGATAGCCTCAGCAGTATAGCCATTTGGCACGGTTTGACGTTTTCAGATTTAGCCTTTGGCAAATCTGCATCTGGTTTTTCACAGTAAAAGTTGGCTAAAAGGAGGAACGGTGAATATCCTTTCTCACGTGTAATAAGAAAATTCACATCCCCCCAGAATGCTGCCCTTTGAAAGGAAGATGAGCAGATAACCCACATCTCAGATTAATTGGGATATGAGGAACCAGAGACAGGGACTCTGTTGGAGAAGAGGGAGAAGATGCAGGACATAAGAATCAGAAAGATACTGCTCTGTCTCATTCAAGTGATTTGCACTGTGATGTTAAAAAGTTCTGCTGTTAAGCAGCTCTAAATGGCCATGAATGAAAACACACCATCAGGTGGAGAATGCATTCAACCTCAAACCAGAAGAGAGCTGAAGTGAAATGTATTGGCCACCAGATCCCTGGAAGGGGGAAAGCTGAACTGCTGAGGGTCTTGGCATTGTGTTGACAGGACTCAAGAAAGATGTGCAAGAAGGTATTTTCTGTTTCAGAAAAGTTATTCACTTCCACATTTTGTTACAGGATAGGTATAGTAACCGCCTTTCCCTTATTGCAACAATAAATTAGTTAAATTAATTCACTTATCTAGACAGTGTAAACAATCATAAATTCTGCCAAATAAAGAGTGGAGGTGCATGCCTTTGCCCAAAACAATGGCACATTAATGACATCTTATGCTCTTGACAATGGTTTTCCTAAGTTTGTGAGAAAGAATCAGTGAAAAATTTAAAAAAAAATGGAAGATCAGAAGAAGTAAAATAAGAAAAAATATTTTTAAAATTAATTCTTGGAATTTGACTCAGAAATCTTATGAGAAACAGTAGCTGCTTTCAGTGCTGTATATTGTGATGTTTCTAATTGTTTAGCTCCTGTTGTGGAAAACAAGGCTTTAAACATTCTTTGTAAATTATAATTACATTTGAAGAGACAAAAAAAGAAAAAAGAAGAAAAAAGAAGAAAAAAGAAAAGGAAAAAGAAAGAAAAAGTAAGAGAAAAAAGGGAAAAGGAAAGAATTAAGAAAATGGCAGCAGTATCATTCTACCTCCACCAAATTTTCCCTCCAAACGGAAAACAGCCATGGTTGTTGTTAAATACTTGAAAGAGGAGGGACAAAGTAGTGATTTTGTCTGTGTTGGTCACTGTGGTTGCTGTTGCTACATGAACAGAACATATAAACCATGCTGATTTTATTGCTGCTGGGTGACCCAGGAGGCACAACATGATACCTTGCACACACCTGGGCTGTGTTCGCCACCCAGGCCAGGCACAGCCAGATTTCCTGCTGGGAACAGCATCCTCTGTGTCCCAATCCATTCTGATAAGGATGGAGAGCCCCAGTTGACATGGGCCAAAGCTGTACGAGGGATGTGTTAACAATCAGACATTGTGGAGAACGGTGAGCCACCTCCTGAACCCAAATCCTGGCACCTACTCACTTACTAACTGACTAAAAAACACAACTAAGACTCTGCCACCCTTATTTTTGAGTTGATGGTTCACTTCATTCAAGAGAGATGAAGGCCTGAGATCTGATTTTGAATTAGTGACCACTCCAGTAGTCCAGATTTAGAGACCTGACCTATGTTAAAAAAAAAGAAAACGAAAGGCTGAACCTTGATGCAAGTGGTTAGTTGCCTTCACAGATCCCAGGCACTACAGAGCTGGCTCAAAATTTGAATAAGTTGCACTTCCCAAAATGGAAATTTTTATATTCTGGATAGTCATTATATTGTAAACACATTTTATTATGTCAGTAAGAAAAACAAGAACAAAGGTAATAACAACTACCACTAAAATCTATTTTATAATTTTTTTTGTTTTACTCAGTCATGTGTCCTTTATAGTCATCATCACTGCCCTGAAGGAGTATGTTGTTTACTGGTGACTTAAAGAGCATTCTATTTTTGTACCTATGTATCTTGATGAAAAACTTGTCCCCTGTCACTGCCAAACCTTCCATTCTTCTTTAGCTTGACCCAGCTGATGTTTACAACAATCTACAATATTAAAGGTGGAAAGAGAAAGAGTTTATCACCTATCATTTATAAATAGAAGGTTTATTACAAGGCAATGGCATGTAAGGTCTGATGAGATTTTTTTAGCTTTGGGAAGGCTGTGGGGTGGATGATAGTTTTGCCTCTTCAGATGAAGTCAGTCAACAAAATCACTGAGGGTTTGGACCTCTTTAATCAGGCATGACAGGCATGAGCCTAAAACAGTGACAGTGGCTCAGATTTCCTTAAGCACTTCTTGCACACCTCACTTTCTGGTGTGCTGAATACTTGGAAAGAAGTTGGTATGTGCTTTGCACATGTCTCAGTGAATGGTTGTTGCTTGTCTGGGGTTGTATTTCAGATGTGGTAAGTGCTCTTTAAGAAGTGTATTTTTGTACTCACTAATGCAGAGTTAGGCTCCAGGGTGGCTTGTGTTCAGATTGCATTGATAAGGTGAGAGAGTTTGCTCTCAGTCTCAGCTGTGCTGAAGTGTTGTAGTAACTTGTTGTGGAGGATTTTATATTCATCTGATTGTGTTTTCTACTGAGGCTCCCTCCGGAGGAGCAGAAGTGATAGCTGCATATTCTACAGGCAAATCCAAAGCTCTCGAGAGGCAGCCACCTGGTCAGACTTGAAGTTTTGAACATGTTACATCTGCAGCACAGTACAGTACTTTACCATGTGCAAAACAAATGCACAGGAACAGAAAATCAGTAAGCATCACAGAAATAGGCAGTATGATTTGGATAGAAGCATTCAGACCTTGACATCTTTGTAAAATATGTGAAAAAGGAAATAGTCTTCACACTGTGGCTTTAGACATCTAATTTAGGTGACTAAACGACACCCTAGGCACTCTTCTCCACTCAGCAGAGTTCCTGGTCACCAGTTCACCGCCTCAAGCACCTCATCTGCAGAGTTCAGCTGAAATGGTGTGCATTCTTTACATTGTCTCAGGCCTTCACCCTGTATGAGAACTATGAAATACAGATACTGAATGTTTTTAAAATTGCAGTGTCTCTTTCCCAGTAACACATTTTTCATTTTGCAGGCCTAAATGAGGGAGGAACATGCTTGTGTAGCACACACATATTATTTTGTGGAAACATTATTTTGTTAAGGATGTTGCTTCTATGGCAGGGGGTTGCTATAAAGTGGAACAAATATGCCTGAAGTATTTTCTTACCTAGACTAAGGCTTGGATACCTGCATGTCAGTTCATTCATTGATGCAGACTCTCCTTTACTGGGAACAGCAGACAGCAATGTTTTTGGATCTAGGCTTTTTCAGAGGTTCCTAAAGAAGCGGGGACAGTTTTGCTTGGGATTTTTCATGAGCTTGCCTTTCTGTGTGTACTGGCCTTGTTATGTGGGTATCAGCACTGGAATTACCACCAGTACCAAAACATCTAATGAATTTCCATTACATGCCATATGCAAACAAAAGTGGGTCAAGAGCTCATTCACAAGCAGATTACTTGTTCCTTCAGTGCAAAATGGATTGGAGAGACAAGGCTGCAGTCTCCTTGCTAATCCTCACTGATTAAGCAATGTCCTTGCTCTGTGGTGAAGAAGATCTATTAAGTTCTAAATAGCAATGTGAGGCCACACAGGAACACTCAGAAATCTTTACTGGCTGTGGATTTTCTCTTGTAGCTCAGAGAGATGAGAAGGTTTTGGAACAGGCTCTATTTCCTCGGGGCTGAAATGCCAAGCACCAAAAGGTCAGCAGACAGCAGCATGGTAAATCACAGAGTAATAATATTGCTACTTGCAGGGTGTCAGACACAACAGGGAAAGCTTCTGTGCCAGCTGGAAGAAGGAGGTCATGAAGGAGGGATATCTTGGCCTTTGGCCGGGAAAGCAACTTTGGAAGGGTAACTGAACACGTCCAAGGCAGTAGAGATGAGATTTCTTCAGCTATAATCTTACCGACATGCTGAGAGCTGTACCAAGATCGCATTTATTACTGAGGCACCTGGATCTTACAAAGATTTGCACTTGTATAATGTTAATCTGCCTGCTCTGACTTACCCTTTTCCTCCATTTATCCATCTGGAGAAAGTCACGTCACAGAAGCAAATCTAACTGTTGTAGAAACAGTAGATTATTGTTGTTTCAAAACCTATCTTTCTGGTACAAAGGATCCAACATCAAACTTAGTAAAGTAAAATTCCACATTGATGTCAGCAGGTTTGTGGGAAAGACAGCAAAAGGATACGTGGCATCTTGGCAAAACTCCCCAGTTGTTTCAAGCACAAAGTGGAATTGTACAGGGAACTTTTGGTCATCTTTTTCCAAGAAGTCTGGAGAACTTACTCCCACCTGGGGGAACTTGGTCCTACCAACTAATTTGGAGAACAGGAAAAAGGAAATTGCACACTGGAGGGGTTTACAGTAGACAATGGAGCAATCTCCTTATTGCTCAAACATGCAAGCTGGATACTTTTGACTCTACCTCTCTTTTGTTGTGGCACTCCCTTCCTCCCAAAAAAGCTGAATAAACATGAAAGATCAGCAGACGTATTATGTTTTACACAGCAGAGTGTGGCTTTATAGGGCTTTGTTACATCTTGAAAAGATTAAGAGCACCTGCATTTGAAGAGTCTCCATCCCTCTAACAATCAGGCAAAAGCACCTCGGTTACCAAGGGCAGGGGCCGGGGACACGCTTGGGCTGCAGGTTTGCAACAAAGCTTGCTCAGCCAAGGCTGGATCTTCTAATTTCTAAGGAGCAAGGCTGCCACCCAGTGGCTCTTCTCTGGCACAAAACGGAATTTAACAGCAAGATATTTGGAGAAAAAGTTCGTGATTTCTTGATTTAAGTGGGTATCTGTGAATCTGTTAATTTCTTTTTTTGTTTCAGTCTTTAACACCAATAACATGCCAGCAGCAAAGAGCATGGAGAAAAGAAAGGTTTGAGCTTACTTTAAATCATCACTAGCTTTTGTTCTTGTTGACTTGGATTTTAAATTTATAACTTGATAATTGTTCTGCCTACACGAAGCTGTAGATAAGCTCAAAACATTTAAAAAAAATGCCTTCCTGTGTTTTGTTAGTTTATGCATCATATTTTAAAATGGAAGACACATTTATGCATAATTCAAAGCTGGTAAGAATAATTTCATTCTTCAACAGGCTTTGAATCAGGCCTGCTTTGAATATAAAGGAAATTTGAAGTTATGCAATATGAGGGAAAATTATCATGCATATTACATATATTCATCTCTGAGGACTGACAGATCTACAGGTAGCATTAGAAGGAAATTTCCTGAAGTTTATCCCCTTGCAGATCCCACTCAAACATAAACGTTTTTATCTACTGAAAAGCTGAAGCTCAGACTGGTGAATAAGGCAGAAGGATAATCTGCTCCTGAGGCAAATCATATAAATTCCCTTTGCCTCCATTTCCCCCTGTCTAAAACAGGGATAATGCTTGTCTAGCTTCCAGGCAAGATGTGAGATTCAATACGCTGTGAATTACAAAGGATTTCAAGCTCCTCGGAAACAAGAGCGTATTTGTGTACTTCTTAATACTGTTTATACAAGACAAAAATCTATCAAAGGCTTGAAGGAGGCTGCATTGCCCAACTTCTCCCACTCCGCCCTTCCCCAGCTAATACTTCTTAGCAGACCCCCTGTCTCCCAGGGCACCAGTGAAGATCGGGGTCCGTCCTTTTAAACTGTTATTATTAACTTCAAGTACTCTTGTTTCAATAAACTCACTAACAAGGATGACTCAATCTGTTTAGTTTAACCAAAAGAAAGCAAAGACATAGATTCACCACAGTTCAGGGGCTCTTTATTGGGAGACAGAATTCAGTGAATGAAGAGCTCTTGACCACAGACTGCAAAATTATAGTAACATTCAGTACTAAGATGAAATGGGATAAATTCAGATGCAAACAAAGGCACGAATGCCAGCAGTAAGAATGCTTAAGAACCAAGTTAGAAGGAATTGTGGTACATTCAGAGTCATGACAGATGTTTAAACCAAATGCAGATTTTTTTTTTTTCTGGAAATCATTCATTTGGAACATGAATTTACTGGTAGAAATTAGATAACCTCTTTTACCCTTACCAGACTTTCTCTGACCTTTGAATGTGTTAACATACAGAGTAGTGTGTAAAAATTGATTCATTGCTACAAATTCTTGTTAGGAATAGAAGAAATCATTACAGTTGGTGAAAAGAAAGAAGAAAAACATCTAAAATAAGTTAAAAAATGGAAATACAGAGTAAGGCACAGCTGATGACTCTAACTGGGAATTAATAGAATGTTCACAAATGTGTCATATGTGAAATGTCAAAATATTTAAAACAGTCATATATTTGGTAACACAATTAGAAATGTGGGTTTTTTAATGGGAAAAAAAGTTACTCCTATTTTTTTTTCACTTTTGTCTTTTCTATTTCATGTAGAGACAACAGAGCATCTTGATGAATTCTTTTTCTTCATGAAAAGGTGGAACAATAAAACCTCCAACATTTAATGGTGAGCAGCACTCCTCTCCCATTTTGTCCATGTTTTGTCCCAACCCTTCAGATGGAAGAACCTGATTAGAAAGTGAACATTTCATAGCTGAAATGAATGAAATTTTTTATTTCAGCATATTGGGAGGATAGGCACTTTTTCTGGGTTTTGGTAATTCTGAGTGAATTAACCTTGCTTCTCACTGGAGATGTGAAAATCAGACTTTTAAATATGTGGTAGCTGCCCTCCACCTTTTGTTTCCAGCACAATCTAAACCAGAACCCCTTAGAAGGAATACAAGTGTCTTTCTTTACTCAAGACAGGCTTCATGATTATTTTGGAAAATTTAATCTATTTTTATTCAAATCCTATCACAACACTTATTGGAGTTTTTTGTCTGTTTGGTTAGTTGGTTTTTGTTTTTTGGGTTTTTTAAAAAATGTATTACACTTATTAAACATAAAAGAAAAGAAAAAAGACATTTTACCTCTTGTTGGTCAAAATCCAGTCCATTTTACTTAGGATGGTAATCCTACTAATGAGCTTGAGGTCATTCAAATAGAAGGCTTCCAAAAACCCCTCATTTCTAGGAAAATTTAAGGCAGAAGAATGAAGCAGCTGTATCTCTCTCATCCAAAATATACTGCTAAAGAGTTACTTAACAATTGCTATACAATCAGAAATTAATGCCCATTTCATACATCAGACATTAAGTACCTCTGTAAGTTGTCAGATTCTAACATTGCTCTAATTTTGAAACATAACTTCTATCCTTAAATACAAAATTCTGTCTAATAACCTGCTCTTATGCTTATTTCATTGGTCATGCTATAAACATGTTAGAGTTCCCTAAAATTAACAAGTTATTTGAAATACTAACTGTAAAAATTATAATGTTTATTCAGCATATATCTTCACAGGCCCTTGCTGTCTATATTAATAATAAAAAATTAAAATATGATGATTTAAAAAAGCAAGGAAACAAACAAAAAAATCCAAACCAAAGCAAAAAAACCACAACTAATCCTGACTGCTGCACTATAATGAAGGTACAAATGGTCTTCCTTACATGAACTCCAAGATGACAATAAAGATCTCATTTTCCTTCTAACATTTTATTAATTGTCTAGCATTGTTCTATCTGTCTGTTCCAGCTGGGTTCTGGAAAAAAAAATGTGCTCCTGAGTAAGGACAGCAGACCGTGGTTTAGTAGTGTGCATTTTTAGCTCCCTCCTGGAAGCCTTTCAGACTTGTGCAGAGAGAGCAACTTGACAGATGTAGCCATACTTAGATAACTTTTATTTTGCACTGTTTTTTTCCTTATTGCCCTATGACTTATGCCTGTGATATGAAATAGCCTCAGCTGAAAATTATTGCAGTGAGCAAGAATATCCTCTAGTGGTAATCCATAGCCCCTTTGCTTGGTTTTCATTGTTTTTTCCAATAAATTTTATTTCCCAAGTTAGCACCACACAGCCTTTGGTTGTTCAGAGGTACAGAGCTGCCATGTTTCAGTCTAAACTCTTGCAACCACCTCTGCCTCTGTGGTGCCTCGGAGCTGGGGCTACATCTCATGGAAAAAGGCCTAGCAACCTTTTACGCTCAGAAGGCCTCTAAGAGGTGCTTGTCCCTTTTGCAACCCAGAACCATAGCTTTTTACCTTCTGTATGACCCAGTATCACAGTTTCCTGCCCCATGACACCAGCTGTTGTGTGAAACTTTGCGTACTAGAAAATTAGATATTTAAGACATCTTAGATCATTGCTAGTCGCAGACTTGAAAAAATTACAGGTGGTGAAGCTGACCAGACCTGCAGGATTAGCCCAGTGAAGACATCAAATACTAAATCTGAAAGGCCATTTTATCCTGTCATAAATCTCCATATAGAGTTGACATTTTCCTGAGAGGTTAACTGCTAGGACGCTTCCTAGAAGAGACCTATGACCTATTAGAGAAAGAGCATGGATACCTGAGAGCATGCTCCTCTCCTGTTGGAATTCCAGGGGTTTGGGTACTTAACTTTGATGGTTCTGTAGTGTCAAATGCCGTGTCTCTCCTGCTCCATAGGTACTCATACAGCCCTTGACACTGTAATGACCAGAATACCCAGGTGACTTGCAAGGAAATTCCCCACATCAAAAAAGATTCATGGAAAAAAACCACGTGGAGTAGCACATGTGAAACAATCCAAATCTGTTTGAAATGTAAAGCTATTCCAATACATGTAAGTGACAATAAAAGAGCTATTTATCTTTGAGTAAAAAGAGCAGCTGTGAAAACATCGGCTTTTCTCAACAGGGGCTTCTTCCAGGTGAGCTCAAATATTATCCATAAGCATATCAGAGCTGAACATTTATTTTTTGAGATTTGCCAAGTAATTCCTGTGGTTATTATTTATTATTTTTAGACCTACTTGAGTTTTTAGATTTTTTTTTTTTCTTAAAGGCTGACAAATTTCAACCTCTGTTAAACTGAAAAGGAAAGCTTATGTATGGGGTTTGTCCTTTTTATTTGTTTGCTTTTGTCTTTTAAAAATTATGCAAAATAGCTTAAGAAGAAATTCTATAAAAACATCATTGCACCATTTCTTTGAGCTTTGTAAAAAATCCTCTTAAATGTAATCAAGTTTTAAATGTATGAAAAATACAAGTTTTATAAAGATGACATTCTGTCCAAGTACTTCCCTTTCAATAAAAGGTCATTTTCATGGAACAGGAGGTTTGAGCAATTGTACCTCTGATATTCTGATGTTTCTGATATTTCTTTTACAGAGATTCTGGCTGAAAACTGAGCTGTACAAAATATATATATCAGTTTACAGTAAATGGTCATGCTTTAAAAAAATAAAAAAACACAATGCCCCAATATTCCAAGAAAGAAAAATCCCTGTCCGTCTGAATAGCCGTGATATATAATGCAGAATTGGTGACAAAGTCTTTCATAAACCAGGCTTCAGAAACCATCCAGTCTGATTTTTCAGAACCTTTGAGCACACATAATCCTCACAGATATGAAATAGAGATGATCACAGTTTTTCAAAATTAGCACTGAGGGGATTTGTCCAGTTTTTTTCAAACAGCATAACTGAGTTGCAACTTCAGTCAGTATTCTATATCCAGTCAAGTACCTTAAATTTAAAAAAAAAAAAAAAAATCATTACTCTATAAAGACAATGATTTATCTTACACTTTGGCCTGATTGTGCTTTGTACTCTGAGTAGCTGTTGCTCCTTTTGTTTACATACTTGAGTTTATAATTTTTATTACCACAAAGTGCCACATTAACTTTCCTTAATACTGTAGGTTACTTATTCTGTTCTATTCAGAAATATCTTGTTGACACTAGATTTTGGTTCAGTGGCCTAAAGAGTTTTACTTTTCCTTCTCCCAGTTTTCTAACCATATTGTGAAGAAGAGATGGGATGTAACTGAATGCCACCTGGCTTTTGAATGTCTCCAAAGCTTTTATCTGTTCATCCAGATGGCTCAATTTGCATTGAGAGTTTTTGTGGCCACTTCAATTAGCTTAAGCTGCTTCATGGTGCATCTAATTATTTCAGTATGCATTTAAAAAGAGCCTTAAATTCAAGAGCAGATTTTAAATCAAATGCTGGAAGGAAAAAAATCTTACATTAAAAAAAAATACAAACCCCCCCAATTGTCCCCAAAATGTTCAAACATGTGGTGATGATATCCAGTCCCTTAGACTACATAATGTTAGGTGACTTTGTAATTACTTATAGATATATATATATATAAAACTTGCTGTGATACAGAAAAGATAATTAATCTTTGTAATGTTTTTTGAACTTGTTTCTTCTTCTTTCTGTTAGATTGTAGCACATTCTGCATTCTGAAAATCAATATTACATATAGGCCATTGTTATGTAAATACCCATATGGAGCAAATTTTACTTTCATGGGAGTTTCTGTAAAAAGATTAATTCTAGATCAGTTTTTACTAATATTGAGGAGACTGTTGTTTGACTGCGGTTAAATATATTTTATTCTTAAAGTTCAAGGAAAACAAACTGGAATTTTTTAATTATATTTTGAAGACTAACCTAATCCCAAACGCTTAATGGAATAAATTTTGCATGTAGTAGGAAAAAAGTCTTCTTGGCTCCTCTTGTCTTAAGAAAATAAAACAAAAAAAGGATTTGGTTTTGATTACTGGAAGACAATATTTCATTTTTAATATGATCAACAAAATGTTTTTGGTGTGTCCCACGTAATGAATTTGTTTTCAGCCTACAATGCCTCACTTACATTTGCCAACATTGCCTAATATGGCACTTGTTAAACTTTGTCAAACTGAAACCATGTCAAATCTGCTGTATAAGTATAACTGATCTGTATCACTAATCCTTCACATCCTAGACTTCAGATTTACCATACATTCCAATCAGCCAAATTTGTGAGCTGTGTAGAGGTTTCTTCTGGAGTTCTGATCTATCACCAGATAGAGATTCCTGGTAAAAATTTTAGCTTACCATACCAATTGTTAGAGTTGATATGTTGCAGTGTGACTTCAGTGTAACATCCCACAATCTCTGCTTCATCGTCTTATTTCAACTACATTTTTCCATTAAGTTCATGTTAATTGTAGAGGTGCTACTTGAAGTTTTAATAAAGATACGCAGCTGCTTTTGTATTCATAAACAATTGGAAAAGGAGAATGGAGAAATGTAAATGGAGCAGGGAGAAGAGATAGTATAGTTGAGTTGTTTCAATTTTACTCTAGTTCAAGCATAAAAAAATAGCAGTAAGACACAACTTCAGTGAAAGGGAATAGTCTGATTTGTAGTTTGTTTGAGCTGAAACTGGGTTCCACTGCCTTAAAATATTTGTGGATTTGTTTGGTTTTTATCAACCATGGCTGTGACTGTTTTTTACCCACATAGAATGAAAGATGTTATAATAATGAACAGAAATTGCTTTAAAAATTAAACTGGGCAAGAGGAATACCTTATGTTCATAAGAGTAAGGAACAAATAACGTGACTGGTATTTTTCTCCTCCGCAATTTCAAAATGCATTTTACATCCCTCCAGTAATATTGCATCATGTTTAAGTTTGTGGTGAATTTGACAAAGCTCCGACCAGTAGTTTCCACTAGAAGGTGTCGTCTCCTTAGTCATGTCTGTGTGACTATGTAAGTCATTATTGAGACTTACTAAGGTATTGTATTGCTTCAGCTTCTGGTACTGAAATCAGATAAACACACTGAGAGAATGATTATTTTTCAGGAAAAACCTAACGTGACTGGAATTAGCTTAACTAATACAGTTGCATTATTTTACCAGAGGTTTGTTTTAATGATCACATTTCCTTTTAGATCCCGATTTTTAAAGCTCTGCATTTTTCTTTGAAGGATGTAAAGCTAGTAGAGAGTGCCCAAAAGGAGGGCCACAGAGCTGGTGAAGGAACTTGAGGGGAAGTGCATGAGGTGACTTGGTCTGCTCAGCCTAGAGAAGAGAAGACTGAGGGGAGACCTCATTGTGCTCGTCAACATCCTCATGAGTGGAAGAGAAGGGGCAGATACTGATCTCATCTTCTGGTGACCAGTGACCGAACTGAAAGGAAATGGCCTGAAGCTGAGTCAGGGAAGGTTTAGGTTGGATATCAGGGTAAAGTTTTTCATCCAGAGGGTGGCTGAGCTCCAGAACTACCCAGGGAAGTGGTCACAGCACTGAGCCTAACAGCGTTCAAGGAGCATTTGGGCAATACTCTCAGGCATGTTCAAGCAGTGTACTACAGTAATAAAAATATATCCGTACTTAACATAGCAGAAAACAAAACATGTTCCCCTAGATATACAGGCAAAAGTGTGACTTTAATCCTTTTTTAATGTGTAAGCACACAACAAAAACAAAACCATGCAATTTGATAGATCATGCAATGAAAATGAGTTAAGCAAAGTTACTGAATGTTTTTTTGCCATAGGCTAAGAACACAATTACACTGCTTCATTGCATGCTCAGAAACTTGTTGAGCAGTGGGAATTTGAACATGTGTCTGAGCCTTCTGTGCAATTATTATATATCTCACATTGCTGATTGATTCTGACTAAGCAGTTTTTCTTTCTATTATTTGTCATGTGCAGCAGAAACATTCTTCTATATTTTCTGTTACATTCCTTATTCCTCAGACTTTTTTCTTCATTCAAGGTCCACACTGTCCTTTTTTAAAATTCCTGTGTTTCTTAACAGTGTATTTGCCCAAGCAAGAGACAAAAAAGTCCACCTTTTACATAGCCAAATTGGAAAAGATCCCAGAATAAAGAAAATATTAAATAGAGCAGAAAAAGAAGTCACCATATGGATGCTATTGGTGCAGAAGGAGAATAGCCAAGTGCACTGTACAAATTCCCACTTGGAAGATACAAGGAAGCAGTGTTTGTTTATCTCACGCTGCTGCCAATCCAAAGGACTATCATGACCTGTAAAGTAAACCCAGGAGGTGGAAGGATTGTCTTATAAAGGGAAACACAAATATTGTAGATTCAGTTTTCATTGTGACCAAATGTACATGAAGAATGCATTAAAAATTTGGAGAATCCCTCACGGTTACCATATGGGAAAGCACGAATCAGCCCAAGATCCAGCTAACTCAAGGCTATGAGGCACCTCTAGTGACAGACATCTTCAATCTAGGAAGAAGTTTTAGAGCCAACAGCTGGTACAAAGGCAAAAATCATGTCAATTTGGACTGGAAGAGAGACCCATACATTTAAAAACCAATTAACCGTCATTAACTACCATCTGACTAGCCATCATTAATCATATTTTAATAATACTGGTGCACTTGCATCTCTGTGGGGATCACATTGCGATCATATAGGTTCCATATTGAATTTCCTGGTGAAATATGTAATGATATCAGAAAATCACAGTAAATTGCATCTTTGAGATATAACATTAGGTCCGTAAGAGGATGGAGGAATGAATGAGGTACGAACCCATGAAGATGACAGATGCTGTACATCAGTGAGCAAAGAACCTGAACTTTCAGTAAAAAGTTGTGAAAGAAAATCATCCAGAGAAAAGAAGAGAAATCAGAACAGTCTGTGAAGCTGACAGTTGAAGAAGGAAAACCTTACCTTTGTCTATAATTTAGCTGGGAGATTAATTTACAGTGGATTTAGCTCATTATCATATTACTCAAAAACCCCACCTTTGAAGAAAATATTCTATTGAGCAAAACCAGTCTGCTATAAGATTATGCAGGAACCAATTAATGCCTACAAAAACCCCTGAAAATTTGTGTTTTCGTTGAGACTGTTTTTTATAACTCAATGGCTTGTGCATTCTTCATTGCATTCCTTTGTTTTCTGAAACACCACAGCCAGCGTGAAGATGTTTTAGTAATGAAAGATGAGCAGGGGAAGAAAGATAGTGGCCTGTGGCTAGTGAATCACAGGCCATACTACAGATCCCCTGTTCTGTACTGAGTTGAAGTTTATTGTGATCTCAGAAGCTGGAAGAAAAAATTTTGGTCCTTTCAATATGCATTGTTGCTTTCAGCTCAAGCGGTGAATTTAAGGGTGTGTGTTTCTGTCACAATATTCTTGTTTTATATCAGAAGATTTTCTGTAACCTGGCTGAGAAAAAGATTCAAAGGAATGCTTGGAAGTTGAGTACATGTTACACTATTTGGGAACACACAATACATATTCTACCATCTTTTTTCACAGCTTCAAAACTAGCTTTTGATATGAAGTAACATCTAAAAGTCTGCTGCTGATCTTCAAAAAATGTCACACCCTTTTTTTTTTGATGAAGATCAAACAAAAATCTCACTTTCTCAGTCACCAAAGAAGTAGAAGTGGTTTGTGTAAGTGCACAAATACTGAAGATCATAAAATAGTGGCAAAAAAATATTACCTTTTTAAGCTTTTAATGATCAAAACTAAATGCAGTCCGGTAAAAATTCATTGTATAGAGTCTAGCCTTGATGACTGCATTCTGCTTTTTCATTAATTGTCAGAGTGCAAAGGTCATCAGTTGCACTTCACTGAAGTAAAAAATAGCCACAGAGAAATGTTAGGTCCAAAATTTTTCACAAGCATTTGCGCATTGTCCCATTCTGCCTCATGGTACCCTATAACCCACAAATCATCCCTGCTGAGTGAGGACAAGTCTGAAACCACTTATGTGTTGTCCCAAAGATCAGGCATTGAATAAAAATGGCATACTTTAAAAATCAGTTTGATTAAAGCATATGGATATTATATTAAGTCTTTGGTACTGAAAGACCTCAGTGTTGAGGAATTTTTTAAATCTTGAGCAGATATCATTTACATTCTTGTATATATCATTGTCTACAAGAAGCTGTGAGTAAACAAATCAGCTAAACCAAGCAGCATAAGGAATCACTCAGTATTGAGTTATCTTACTTGACAGGAACAGCATATAACTGAATATGGATAGACAAAATAGCACAACAATTAAAATTGTATTAATTCTGCCTGTCAAATGCAGAACAGTTTTAAACTTTTTTTATTTTTGGTTTATATTTCTGCTGTTTTGACACAAGGTAGCAGTTAAGACACATCTGTACTAGACTCTGTGCCTATGAGAGGCCTTATAATCCAGGTATATAATGAACTTAGGACATTTTAATAGGTTACACAAATAAGGACTACTATACATTCTTTCTTCAACTGTTGTTAGTGAGCTGTATAAAATTGTAATTTAACCCTCTTTTCCTGAACTTTATGCTACTCGATTTAACTTCATCTTTGCCACAGTTTCAAATAAATCAAGTATAACAATATCAATTCCATACCAACTATGTAAAAATTCAGTTTCTGAAATTTTTTAACTTGAAAATTGATTTATGTTATTCTAGAAATAATTACTTCCTTGCCTGGAGATATGCTTAAATCTTAAAACTTGAGTAGTTCTAAGTCTTTCTGAGGTTGTGTAGGGAAATTCACTGTGGCTGCATTGGCATTCTGAATTAAATAAACGCCAATCACTATTTGAGGAAGTTTATTTTACCCACTTCCTTTCTGCCAGCTGGAAGTCAAGAAACCCAACAGTTCTTTGAAAGATGAGATTTAGAAGCTGTTCCAGTTTAAATGGTTCTGGGTTCATGTTCTTTTATTATTACAGTCAAGAATGTTCATCATTAAACATCCATATTAAATCTGTAACAATTGTGCTATCGGAAACATGGTAGAAATTTCAATTGAAAATGTTATTCCTTTGTATAATGTAAAATGTACTGATTGAAAAAATATTTTTTTAAAATTTCATCTATTCCTAAACATGTCTATATTTGTAATATACAACATACTGCCCCAAGTCTATTTTTATCAGATTAGTTAACAGGCTAAATTTGTTTGCCAAAACTGGAGTTCTGACAACTGTTTCCCATTTCGATTCAAATAACTTCTTTCAAAATAAGGGATAAACATTAAAAAAAAAAAAACCAACAACCCAAACAGGATTACTTTTAATAAAAAAGTGTAATATTTTGAAACCATTTCTGATTTTCTGAAAAATGCTTTCTCCTGTTTAATGACAAAGTGGTGATATTAAATCTCAACCAAAATTTAAATGTACATTCAAACATATTAAGACAAAATTCAGTCTGCAATTGAAGCTCAATGGACATGGATCACTTATCAAAGCGTTACAAGTGTTTATTTGTCTTTCTTAATTCCAACTATCAGGTGTTTTTTGTCGTTTAAAAAGTCCCTGAGAGCAATAATGAAAGAATTGACATCCTAGGCAAGGTTTCTGCTTCTTTATGGGCCTTTTTGAGGAAAGAAGGGAGGCTTTGACATCTTGAAGTTGTGCTTGTAAAAGTCAGGTAGTAAAACAGAAGAGAATGTTTCACTATCTGATATCAGAATTAAACGTGATGTGGTTGATCCGTGGATTCAGACTGGAAAACAGAGCCTGGGCTGCTGTAGCTCCTGTACAAAAATCTCTATTGCTCACTGTCATTCAGCCTCCAGCCCCAGTAATCACGGGTAGGGACAGATTTTCAGAACTTTCCCACCTGGGAAAGTCTGTCTGTACTTAGCAAGCAAGGGAAGATGAGCATCTTACCTTTGGCCTTCATCCTCAAGGGAAGGAAGATTTTTACCTGGATTCAGAGAATTCAGAATCAGGCACATGGCTCAGGAAGATGAACAAGCCCAAATTTTAAGACCAATATCCAGAACAGACTGTAACTTTCTGAGGGATATTTTTGCCTTTTCTGATAATGCTGCCGCAACCTCTCACATAGAATATTTAATGTTAATCATCCACCTTGGGAAAAAAAAAAATGGATAACAAGATCCCCAAAAATCAAAGCAGACTACAGTTGGTACAATTCTGTCCAAGAAACATGTCGAAGACATTTAGACTTGAAGAACATATTAAACTTTATTTTAGCTCCAAGAGAAAAAGGAAAGAAAAATTTGTGACCACAGCAAAAACTCCTTAGTAGAACTAAGGTGGTGACATTATTTTCAATAACCTTACATTTCAAGTTCAGTGAATGAAAAATTCGGTGCAATGTTCATCATGTTTGTATTTTCACTTGGAATCATGCAAAAAGCTCACAGAGTCACTGCAGACACTGATGGGGAGTGAGGTTCACAGTTTCTTATCAAGGGGTGTAACCGAACAACCATCCAAACAAAATCATATTAAATTGACTGAATCCAGGGCTCTGACAAGACACAGAAGTAAGGTTTCAGGTTCCACAAAGAGCAGTGACACAGCTCAAAGAATCCTCCAATGTGCTGAAGAAATGGCAATAAGGACAGTGTAAAGGCTATATTCATTTTCACAAAATATATTCCTGGCATTATCAAAATGAGTTATTTGAAAAAGTATATGCTATTAATAAATTTAGCATAAGCAATTAATCCAGTGTCCATCCATCTTCCAGTTTATAATGTTAAGAATTCTGGGAATTCTAGTAGAATCTCCTGAGGATGTCAGAAGGGCAAACCATCATGAAATTGCTTTCAGTAAGAAATCTTATGATTTTATCCTTTATTTCTGCTTAACATCAATATGTACACAGACCAAAAGATTTTTCTTGAATTTTGCAAAATGTTAAAAATGAATATTTGCTTCTAAGTGCATGGATTACTCAGAAGTTATATCTATGTCTCTGTTTATGCCTTTTCCACATCCTAGAGATGCCAGTGTGCAGCTCACAATTCAGCAGTCAGTATCCCACAGTCCAGCAGTCAGTGGCCCAGCAGACCGTGACCCAGAAGTGCAGTCTAAAAAATATCTACTTAGAGAAAGTACTAAATTAATCATTGCAATCCTTTATTTAGGGCTTTGAAGGATTAGGAAAAAAAAATTGGAGGTTTGTTTGGTGATTTGTTTTGATGCTTTTTCCCCCCTGCTCTTTTTAAAAGTCATGTTTTACTTTAAATAAAAATATTCTATAGTCTGTGTTAGGAATAAAGATGCATTCTTAGAAAAAAATCTTTCTGGTTTGATGATCTATGATTATAGAAATAAAATACAGCATTTAACAATGCACACATCCAGCTCTTGCTCTTGACACTTAGAAACCTTTGATCTATTAGTTCATGCATTAATGCAACAAAAGATATTAGTTTCTAGATATGTGCAGCTTAACTTTCTCTTTTATTATTCATTAAATTTCATTTTTCTTCCACCCATCCAGTCTCTTTTCTTGATTATGATTGACTCCTGCAGTGTTGTGAAAATGTTAACACAAAAAATACGTAATTGCATGAGTAATATTTTGCAATCCATTGAAAAGTTTTTATATGATCTATGATTTTTTACAGTTAAACTACAGCTTCATATGAAATGAAACCTGAACTCTGAAGGCATAAGAGAGAGGAATGATAGACCATTTCCCTTCATAAATTCTGTATTTAAAATTCTGGAGGAAGTTGTTGCTCACAAGTTGCATTTATCTGTTACCGGAAAAGAGGAAACAGAAGCAAATTTGAATCTACTTATTCACCAAAGACTTTGAGATCTCTGTCCTGGATGATAGTAATCAGAAACATACGTAGGATAAACATAAAGGGCAATCTGTGACCAAGTGTTCAATAAAGAAAGGTAACTCAAAAGATCAACTTTCATGATTCACGTCACTGGATGTATGAAAGTCCTTTAAGCAGCTATACTTAGTATAATATATCCTGAAAATATCTTTTTACCTTTTTTCTTTTTTAAAAGAACAATAATTCCATATTTGTTCTTTGCTGTCTTTCTTTTTGATTAGCTCTAGACAAGCTCTATCAGTTTTGATCTGTTACTGCAAGAAAATCACTTAGGAAATAAATAGTGGGCAAGCATTAATTAAAACTTTTTCTCACTGACTACAAGGTACATAACTTGTAACTGAACCTTTCTAGATCACTTCTTTTATCTCTCTCTCTATCTACCTCTCTTGGCTGTCACTACTATGGAACACCAAACTGTTGCAAATGCCTTGCACCAATCAAGTGAGTATCACCTGTGAACTAAAATGAGAATAATTTTTCCTTTGTCATTGTACTGTTTCTTCCTGCTCCTTGCCTGTAATGTAATTTTGTGACATGATGGAAATTTCTGGGGACAGCTAAACAGACTGGATTGGGTCTCTGATCTCCAGCAGTTGGTTTCCTCACTCCCTTGTATTGTCAAACAGCACAGCAGCAGGCGTTGAGTTATCTATTTGTGTTCATGCTTGCCAGGAGTTTCTCCTAGGATATAGTGTACTTCAAGAAAACTTTTGGAAGTTCAGACTATCTTAAAAAAATTATATATTTTTATATATATATATATATATATGGCCGTCTTACGATGGGAGCAAAATAGAAATGCAAATTTTATCACCTATAATGATGGAGTAATCACAGTCACATCAGGTCTAAATCACTCAGGGGTCATGTTGAAGCAGAAACAGGAGATTGACCAAAACTGCCTTGCAGGCCACTTTGCCCAGAGGTGACTTACCCAGAGTACATGAATTGATGGTGAAAGTCAGGGCTGTATTTTGTTTTTTCGTGGAGGTACGTGGGAAGTGGCTGGAGAGCACAAGGTGTACCGAAGTTATCATTTGGTTTGAGCAGACACTGTTTCGGAGCATCAGGAAGCCACACAACATAGGCTGGAGCCTGAAAAATCTGGCCCAGCAGAAAAGTGATCTTTTTCTGACCTGTTTTATCTAGTCCAGAATGAAAGAAAGAAAAGAAATAGCCATGTTTACCTCATATTATCTGCCATTTCAGGGTAAGCAGCAATCACAAGATTTTCTTAATTAGGACAATAATATTTTTTCTGCTATCATTACACCTTTTCTCTCTTCATTTGTTCAGAATCACTGAAAAGCTTTTCTTTGTGTAGTTGGAGTTTTTTGTTGCTGTTTTGGTTTTTCCCCCCCCAGTTCGATCTAACTTGAAAATTCTTTGTTCAAGGTTGTTTCTAAGCAACTGGGTATTAAACTTATTCGAGAAAAAAGTTTGCATCCCCGAGTCAAAGCACATAATGAAACACAGCTTTCTCTTGGCAGCACAGTGCAAAACAAATCACCTTTTATACACTAATATTTGTTTAGTTCCAATTCTGTTTTTCTTGGAGAGACAAGCCTGATCTGCTTGCCTGTTAAAAAATAAGGTAATAAAAAAAAAGGGCCAAACAAAAAGACAGAAAATTAAAAAAAAAAACAACAAAAAAAAACCCAACAAAAAACCCAAGCATCTTAGATGTAGTCTGGGTGAGTCCTGTAGAAATACAGTCACCCTGCCTTGACAGCCATCTCCTTGCTGTTCTTATGCACTGCCTTGAAAAAGAGAAATCCAAACCATGACCAGCAGTGCACACACCCAGCAATAATCTCTTTGCAGATGCTCTTCACGAGTGTATCAGTGCATATGTAAGAGTAAAGTGTACAGCTATATCCAGGCATAGCTACAATTTATAATATATAGTCCATATATAACATCTACTACACATCTCTAATGTTCATTAGAATGGGTTTACTAAAATTTGGGCAAGTGATTGTGACAGGGTCAACAATGTATTTAAGTTCAGCTATAATAGAACCTGTAAGTTTCGCAAAGGGTGAAGATTTTTTGAATAAAAAAGCATTTAAAAGTGCTTTTGATGCATTTAATGTTCCCTTTCATTACTGTTCTTTCCTGTTTCCTAGTATTGATTTACATCTTTAGTGACCCTCGTTTGGTACAAATCAGCTATTTTTTCTGCAGCTGTCACTTTACAGGAACTGCATGTTGCACATTACAGATGAATCACTTTTCCAAGTTATCTATACACTGCAACTTAATGTCATATCAGGCAGAGGGAGGATACATAGGAAATAGACTTCAGGACTCAAAAAACTCTTTGGGTTCCTGTCACTGCACATAGATGTCATGTTGATTTATCTGACACTTTATTTCAGATACAGAGATTTTTCTGCTTGCAAAACCTTTCTTCATAAGGTAGCTCAGCTTGGTAGCTCAGAAAACTCAGGCTGTTTGCACTAAAAAGAGCATAAGATGTTCTAACAAATCTTAAGAGTCACAGCAGGTAATGGTGAACTTCAAAACTTTTAGCATTTGGCTTTGATTGAGGTAAGAATCAAACAGCCTGGGTAGGTAACTGAACCAGTCTGACATCTCGAGTTAGTGATTTGAGGTTGGGAGTCTCCATTTTCAAGCTTTCTCACAATATTTTTGTCCTTTTGCTGTGTTCCTGGCAGGAAGCTGCAGAAGAACAAGCTCTGTTCATGCAAATGACAAGGCATCTGCAGTTTCTTTGCTGCGAAATATTATTGAGGCCAAAACATTACATGATTTGAAACAAGACTAGACATTTATATACAAAGCAGAAAAATTCAGAGTGATACTTCTAAAAATTAGCCCTAGTATTCTGTAACATACAAAAAAATTGTACAAATAAGATGAATCATAATGAATGCATAAATGATTGCTTTAAAAAAGTGGTCAGCAAGAGTTGCCAAAGGAGCCGCTAGGAAATACCACTAGGTTATACTGTAAATACCCTACTGCAACACTTCTTTTTCTTTTCTTTGAAGTTGTTTAAAAGGTTGTTGAAATAGTTTCCCACCAACATTCATGTGTGAGTTATACTAATTAATGGAGAAAGTAAGTGGGAAGGGTTGAATAGAAAAGAACACATCAAATTCCCAAGGCCAAGGCAGAGTCATCACCAAAAATCTAAATGAACTTTGCTCAGGAAAGCTCCCTGAAGGCTTTACCCAAGGAAAACTTAAAATATGAAACAATTTAGGCAACAATAATGAATAAATGAATAAATATTGTTCAAATAATGTCCCTCAATTTAAAAAAAAAATCAGAATTTATTACCAGAATTTATTCTATCAAACTAGTCCCTTGCTTCCTTTGGTCTCCAGGTAAGCATGAGTTCTTCCTCCACTGTGTTAAATACTTTTTCCTTCTTTATGCCTCTAATATGACATATCACATATCAAATATTACATCACATCCAAATATTACATCTGAACAGAAACAAAACTTCAGATAAACATAATGAAATCATCACTATACGGCTCTTACCTTGTGATAATGAAGACCCCAAAACTGGATTAGTAAAAAAATCTTCTAAAATGGCCAGGTGATGCAGAAAGGGATAACCTGGGGATTTTAGAACAATCAGCTTTGTCCTGCTCTAACGAGTCCGCAAAGAAACTGATTCTGTTAGTGTAAGGTTAGAACTCAGCATTTTGGTGATAATTCAGACTTAGGCTATCTGTGATGAGAGTCCTGTAATTACGATAAATGCAAACATTATTTTTTTCTAGAAAAGGGGCTTAATCTGAGAAATGTCCATAGATGCTGCAGAAATGAGGGCTGGAGACCCTTGGGTGCAGAAATGGCAGATTTAAATATCTATACACAGTATTCATTTTCCTGCTAGTAATTTTCTTTCTGTTTTCTATCTTCTAATTTTTTGATTGTCGGCTCCACAATTAAATTTCTGGTTGATTTAAACAAATAATTGGATTAATTTAAAGGCTCAAAAATCCGGGATGAATATGCAGAAAAACTCCTGAGAGCAAACCAAGTAATCAGCAAGGCCTCTCAAGGGAAACTGTAGAAACTCTGCTACTTGGGACTCTTAAATTAAAAGGTGCTCTGGGGAACAGTTTTCGGAGATGGGCTTAATAACTTACTGGGACTTTCCTATCATTAAGCCTGGAAAGGCAGTCATTATCACCCAGAGCAGGAACACGGCTCATTAAAGTTTATACCGAAAGCTGAAATACATACATATGTGACATGAATGCCGATGAAACACAAAACACCACCAGACACTGAGGGACTCCCATCTCTCCTTTAAAGAGTGGGAGAAGAACGGTGCAAGATGAAGTTTTGTGTCTTTAGCTGGCCCGTGTCATTCCTGCATCCCTCACATGCAGATTGACCCGAGGGTTTAGGCAGTGACATTCCATTCACCTCCAGGAGCACACAAGGTTGCACGTCCATATTGTTATATTTTCATGCTCCTAAAAAAAGCAACATATTTTATATCAGTGATTTATAGCCAGCTCAGCAGGCTGTAAGACACACTGCAAAATAAGGCTAAAGAAAACGGGGGAAAAAAAAGAGCAGATATGAAACCAACTTGGTAAGTGAAAGTTGCAGAGTGGACATTTGTATTTTCAAATTTATGAGTCACATTTTTCTACTCTGCTGTATTATCCCCTCTTCAGATTTAGGCTTTCTCATCCAGGACAACTGATGGTGGGGAGATTAACAACATCTGATATCAGCTGACAAAACGCGGCAGGACCCACTTCCAAGACAGAAGTCCCTTGTTTTGTCTACTTTAAAGAACTCTAAGGTATTTCTGGGGCAAAAAGGGTGGATAGGGATTTGGCTTAATATTAGAATAATACAACCAGACACAGTTTTTGTAGACTTCATAAATCAGTGTATAGGTCTACGAAGACATGTAAGAACATCACTTCTATAATTTCAGACAGACTTAACTGTCTAACACCCTGAAGGATCAAATATTAATTTCTTTGTGCCTAATTTTGTATGCAGAATGGGAATAGTAGTCCTTCCCACCTCACAGGATATAAATACATCAAGATTTAAGACATTTCAGCCCTGTGTCAATAAATCCATATAGTCCCTCAACTAGCTCAGTTGTGTAGCACATGCTGACAGTAACACACCAAAGTCTCTGGCCCAGTGACTCTAATTCTGCATTGCAAATTGTGATAACAGACTCATTTAACTCAAGGAGAATATTACTTAGACACTGTCATGTTCTTACCACAGTACAGAAATATTAAGCAAGACTTAAAGACGATTTAAAGCAGAAAATGCTACATTTTGAATGACTAATATAAAATTTAAAAAAAAATTAAAATGTCTTAAAGTAATGAGTTAGTCAACCCTGAATCCTGCACTAATTATAGCTACCTATCACTACAAATTCTTCAGTGTCCAGGTGCTACGTATAAAGTACATAATATCTATTTTGATTTGATTACAGTTTAATTTTCTACCTTAATTATATCAGGCAGGGTTAATCTGACAGTTAGAAAGCTCTATGCATAGTAATTTTATGTGGGGGATTTAATTAAGCCTAAGGAATGGTGTTTTAGTTAGCTACATAAGATTTACTGGAGTTGGAAATTCATAAATTGACTGGTGCCAGAACTGTATGATATTTGTGTTGTTACCAGGAAAGAGGAGCATGGGACTTGTTTTGGAGCAAATCCTCACTGAAATATAAAGTAACCCAAAAGTCTGTGCAATGCTGAATCAATACCTGTGCCTAGAAAGACCCAGCTACAAAAATCTTTCCTTACTGGGGGAACTTAATGGAATGAGGAGAAAAGAGGATAAGAGAAGGCAGATTTGGCATGTGAGTGCTTAATTGTTAACTTGCCAAATGGTCCTCAGCGAGACAAAGTCCAGACACAATTTAGCGTATAGCTTGCATTAGGGACTATTTAGATTAAGCAGTATGGAAAAACTTCTGCTGCTGGTTTTGGCTGAAGGGAACTCATCCCTGGCCCCATGGATATGAACTGAGCTGCTTCACTTGCTCAGAGAGCCCAAGAATTGATTTTGGCCCATTTTCCTTACAACCACGAATGTATCTTCTAGCTGTGCTCTCTGCCTCCTGTCTCCCCTTCACTCAGCCTGGGGAAAGGGCTGATGACAGTAAGATTATGTTGAGTGAACCTGGCTCTTGTGAGGTTTTGGCAAGAGAGGAGAGAAAACTGGCAGCAGTGATTTCACTGCCCTTACCCTTTGTGGTAGACCAGGTGCCCTTTCTGTCAGCAGCACACTGCAGACTTGCAGATATCCCTCCCTGCTATCCATCCTCAAAATGTGCCCACAAGACCTTGCTATTGCATCTCAGTTAGTCTCTCCTTGTTTTCCCAACATGTCTCTTTGCAGCAGCTTTTTGCAGAGCTCCCAGGAGCAAGTGCACTCATTCTCCATCACTCTTGGGGATTACTGACACCTACTCCCCAACAGAACTCTTCAGCAAAGTACAGGACACCTGGAAGACATAAGTCAATAATTTTTAATGTCCTTGGGTGGAGAGATCTGGAAAAACTGGTAGTTCTGGCGATTTTTTTCGATACTGTAAGCTTGTTCTTGCACAGGTTTGCTAGAGGCTTAAAAAAATCCCAACAGTTTAACAGTTGTGCCTCAGGCTAAGATGAAATACAGCAAATACAGTCAGCCATTTAACTTATCAGTGCATCTATCTGCCGTTACCAGGTGTGTTTTTCAGGTGAAGCTAAACAACAAAATGTTTGGAGGCTACACATTAAACTCACAAGACAGCCTTGACCTGACCACAAAAGCCACATTTTTGCTCCAGAGGTTAACTTTTACATCCAGTAACGAAAAAAGAGATATTCCTGAACTTATTATCCAAATATTCTCCTGCTTAAGAAACATCCTTCTGTGGACTATAAAGACCTGTTTGAAAATACTTCCTGCAATTATAAAAATGAAACACATTCAGAAGAACTTTAGACATTCTGGACTGACACAGGGACAAACTTTGCAGCCACATTAATTTCAGCTGCCACCATGGTAGTCATCATAGCTGAAGTCTAGTATTTGGAGAAGAGATTTATAAGATCCAAGTATGTAGGAAGGAAATTAGAGATTCAGTAGGTAAACTACAACTTATTTTGGAGTAGATGTTAAGAAAACACTGTTTCTTGTATGTCGTCTTTCAGGAAAAAATAAATCTTAACTGAAATATCAGAAAAGAGCTCAGAGGGAATGTTTGCAGAGTCTTTTCTGTGATGACCTAGCTAAATTATCTTGGGTGATCACATTTTTTTAAATGAAAATTACCCTGTAATTTCATTGGTTTACATTACTCCTAATTTTCTTTCCTAAACAAGGTATGTAAATCCACTATCACTATCCTTATACATATGGGGAAATACATAAGCAAATTACAAAGTGATTCATAGTTCTATTGAGTGAAAGATATGCAATATAAAGAAGGTATTATATTTAATGTGATACTTACCACATGTAACTTCCAGGAATGATGTCACCTTTTTAGCCGGAAGATTTTGGCTGACCTGGTAATGCCATTTCTGGAAATCTGAAAGTAGAATAAAACATGCAAGATTGCAAACAATTCAACAGTGTTTGATGGTTTTGTGATAAAGTAGATAGATCATGCATAATTCCAGTCTATTTCCTGCCAAATGTTAAGTCATATTGATGTTAGGTAAGATATAACAATGGATTTTTAACTCACTGCTTCAGAGGATTATTTCTGCACTTTGTACAAGTTGTGTGTGCTTCTTCGCAGGAAACTTGGTTCTTGTGAAATGTGTGGCAATTATCAGCATTATTAGTGAATCCTGCCCCATCCAAATGGTTCTGAGCTGAGTCTTCTACTCTACAAACAAACAAAGTTGTTTAAGAATGTAGTTCTGTGGTATGTTTCATGTTTGCACTGTTTTTAGGATGAACACTTACATGTATATACAGCACATATTATAAATAAAAATAATGTTGGAACAGCAAGGTGTCTGTGTTACTCTCAGTGATAGTGACCACTGCTAGTGTTTTTTGTCAATACTATGAGAAAAGCTACACAGGGAGAAATATTTCATAAGCTGACTATGAAGAAATTGTATTCCTGGTTTCCATTAGTTTACTGAAGTTTTAAAGATGGTACCTCACTTCTTCATTTACTTGCTTTTCATATTTCTCTTCTAAATAAATAAATATTTGTATAATATGTTTTGACTTTATGAGTTGGATTTGTTCCACCATAACTTAGGAAGAATAATGCAAATGCTAAGATTTTGGAGAGGTATCTGAGAGGTATTCTGTTGTCGCTTGAGGCCTTATTTTTATTAGAAAATGTTTTTTGTTCCTATTTGAATACTTCTTTTCCTCCTTATTTGCTTTGTAAGTTTCATATTATTCTGTTATACAGAAAGAACAATTTTTTTTATTGTTATTTTTATTCAAAATAACTTTATGAGAAATTCTCAGCAGGAGGACAATCTTATCTGTACTGCAATAAGGTTGGTACTTGTCTGGAATCCTGAACCTCTACTTTTGTAAAGCGTCTCTTTCTTCTAACAAGATTCTTTCTTGTGGAAATACCATCTGATACATATCAAGCAAAGGACCCTGAAAAAAACATTCATTTATCAATACTGACCATCAGATCCAGCTGTAAGAACGGGCCAAAAAAAGCTATTTACCAGAAAAAAGAGACCTCTGGGAGCTGTAAAAACCCCCTGCATTTGCTGCAGAGTTGGAGTGCCACGTCAGGGTTATCAAATAACCTGTACCATCAGGTGGAGATGCATTCAGCCTCTACACTGATATTCCATAATGACAAGGCTGAGCGGTTTCTATCCAGATACGATATTATCCTGCTACTGCAACAAAAGATTTGTGCTATTAAAAGCTCTTCTGAAGAGCATAGTGGCAAATAGCAATGCACTGATGAAGACACAGCTTCAGTCTGCAGAGCTGTAGCGAGTGGGGTGAGAGGCAGTGATGCTCTGTGATGCTTTCAGTGGGGTGGGGAAATGAAGAGAATGTTCAGGAACAAGAGCAGCTGGGCAGGAAAGGGTTGCTTTGCTGTCTACCTGCCTGGTGCATGACTCACGTCTGTCTGGAGCTGGCCTCTTTCTCTGGGATATGAAAAACAAGAGAAAAACTGTCTGGAAAAGTGTTGCATCATTTTGTTAGAGCAATAAATTGTTTCTGAGTGTAGGGTCTGAACCAGGGCCAGGTGTGGTACCGATGCCTTGCTGAGTGAGTGTCCTCCACGCAGCAGAGCCAGAAGTAAGCAAGAACAGCTGCAGGTTCATGAAGCGCAGACAGGAGGTGGACTGCAAGATGGGAGGGGGAACGAGTTTTTCCTATGAAAAGGACAAATTTATACATGACAATGGCAGAAACATCTTGATGATGTTTGAACTCCAATCATAAACAAATGGAGAAGTTTGATCACATATTTGTTCCTATGAATATTTCATATGCTTCAATGACCCGAATAGTTAATGTTTGCATGGTAAAGCTCAGCCCCCTTCAGCACATATATGCTTCTGAAACCTTTGAAGATTTCGGCAGAAGTGACCATGTCTGTTTTCAATAAGGGTCAAGGGAGCAGATGTGTGCATCAAAACGCCTTCAGAGGCATTGGCCTTAAACTTTAATCTCAGTGACTCTTGCTTGCTGCTTAGACTTCCCTTTCTTATAATGGTCAGAAAGTTCCAGGGATTCAGTATTAAAATGTCCCCACCTTGATCTAATTATTGGAGGAGGCATTTCCTTATTTTTCCTTCAATCTTCTTTCACAAGTGACATGATCTCTCCTGTGTTTCTCTGTCCTGTCCTTGTCTCAACCATCAAAGTAGCATGTGTTGCTCAGCCCTTCAGAAATCCTGCCGAGGTGCCTGGCATGTATAGGACTCTGTGTTAGTGACTGGATCTTGTGGGATATGGGGATGGCAGCCACTCTGGGTTTTGCTGCAATAATCTTCTTTTCATCAGCAGCATCCTAAGACTAGATGTCATCCCTGCAGAAATCTAATGACTTTTTGATCAAGCACCTACTCTAACCACCTCCTCGAAGAAGTTCACCAGACTAACAAAGGCATCTTGTGAACTCAATGTGGTTCTTATACCATCAGTTGGATCAGATCAGTTTATGCTATTATTGTGTTACTAGGCCTGATATTTACAGGCATTTTGGGAGCATTAATATTATGTTTTCAGAAAGTGCTAAAAATTACTTTGCAGCAAAAATTACCCAGAATTTAGAGTCACTTTAAAAATTCTTTGATATAAAAGAACAGGATGGAAGAAAGTGCTTCCAAAAGTTGGGGTATCACAGCAGCTAGGGATGAAAGTAAATTAAGTTATTGCCTTTGTCAGGTCAACAAAAAGAGGATCACAGCAGTTCTCCCAAGAGATTAGTGGATATTAGTGGAGGCATCCTCTCTTGTGGGGATATAATTAGCTCAAGGGGGATCCTTTTGACTGGAAAGGCCCAATAAGGACGTATGAACACTGTATCACATAGGGGTAACTACATATGGATTTAATCTGCTGCCAAACCTAATGTGCATCTGTATCATTTGTTAATGCACTTCACCACATCAATTCAGAGTATAGTGAAGCAAGTTTCTCATGAAAACTAAATCTGCATCTCTCTTTCCTTTATTTTTTATTTCCCTCTTTCCCCTTCAACGATCTTAATCTGTCTCAGGTTTCAACACCTCAGTTAAGCCATGCTGTGATATCTCCGGTTTAATATCATTTTACCTTTTAAATATAACTACAGAAGTATTAGGTTTAGCTCACTAGGGTTGTCTGATGTATGTGATTGTAGATTTGCAAACATCCAGTTAACCAAAAGCAATGCTAAATGAGTGGGATAGCTTTTTATTGATCCAGAGAGTTCTGCCTTAAAAAAAGGAGAAACACACCCTTGCATTCAAACTTGTTCTGATACACCTTCCATAATCTCCACAAGTGGGACAGGAAGTAGGGAAAAAACTATTTATTTATTTATTTAGAAATTGACTGGTTTGGTTGAAGGAAAGAATATGACTTGAAGATTTCCGTAGAAAAGAACCAAAGCCAAAAGCCTTGTATTAAAAAAAAAAAAAAAAAAAAAGGTTTGAAAGCCGTCCGTTATTTTTTATTGAATGAGTTATATTTTTACTTTGCTATAAGCGGGAACTCAAGTTTCAGACTGCCAGGAGCACAGGATGGGATCATGTGGTTATTGGCTGGTCTACCCTTCAGTACAACAAAGTCGTTATTGATGCATTTACTTTTGAAATGGTTCAGTGTATCCACATCAACCAACACTGGTTTGTGTAAATGGCTCAGGCTGCCCACACACGCCACTCACAAAATTCCAGACACTGCTCCTCCCTTTCTACACTGCGCTTGGCATTATCCAGGATATTACTTTTCTAATAGCTGTTTAAGGAATAAAATTCTATACTGTTCTGTTTCTCTTAAATGCTATGTTTGTAAAGAATTCTGAAGATTTTAAACAAAAGTCCAAATAATTTCAAAAGGCACACAATGCAGAAGAATGTATTCTTATCAATTATTTTCCTGAGTTTCACTACTTCATAGATATTTTATTTATGCTTTGAGAGATGGCAGTTCTCTCTGCTTTGCTGCAAAAATTTTTGTATTACCTTAGGCAAATCAATTAGGAATGGCAAAAAAATTAATATACAACTATAAACATAAACTGAAAAAATATAAAGAAATTAAAATGAAGTGAGAATAATTACATAAAAGATAATTACATACCTTATATAATCACAAAAATAATATCATAGCTGGTACAAATATATTCCATGTCATAGTGAATACTATGTTATATGACAAAATAAAGACCAGCACTGAGAAGCTATTTGAGTACTAATCTCTAAAAAAATTATTGGTAATCAAACAAATTGCATCTTTCAGGGTTAACTACATCAAACCCAAGTGAATTCTCAAGAAAGCTGCATTGTACTCAATAGCTTGAATTCCTACCTTTTCTACCTGTTGAAACAGCTGTTGAAGGGCAGGCACTGTGAGCCCACACTGAGCAAACTGGTTGATCTAACAAAGTTATATTTCTGTTTAATGCTGTTTTTCAAACGATAGAGAAACTCTGCTGTATCAGCCTTAAGCTACCGCGAAGCCCACTCGTTGAAATAATAATTCCTGGACTCAGCACTGCTAGAGAAGTTGAAGAGTGTGAAATGCTGACATCTCCTGTATCCAGATTCCAAGGACAGCATTCATCTCTCCAGATGAAGACAACTTTGAGTACATTCTGCTAAACTGATTTCTGTCTAATGAAAGACACAAGCACTACCACCTCCTGCTATAAGAGATTTCTACATCTTCCAGATCATTTTCTCTCTGCTGTCTTTGAGAGGTAATACCAGGCTCAGACAGAAAGTTTACATTTTAGATACTTAGAGTAAAAATAATGAATCCCTTGTTCTCCTTGCTTAGCTATCAGAAAAGGACAACTGGAGTCTGCCACAAAGAAGTTTGTAATTGCCCTTCACAGAGTTGAAAGAAACCACAAAATTTGTGCACTTGTGCTAATGGGGTCTCATGTAAAAGACTCTCAGATGCTTTAACTGATGCTCTCGGGATACTCTAAGTGGCAGAAATATTGCTGGAGAATAACAGCAAAAAAGTGGCTCTAGAAATGCTCCTTGATGTTTCTTGTGTTTCTCATTTCAACATTGCATGGTAAGTCATTGCAACTCTTGTAGCATCTGTTTTATCTGAAGCTATCTTAATACTTTGTGACAATGGATTCAGTTTGTAGGGACTGAGAATATGTCTTCCTATTTGATCTGAAGCATCGTGGACTTGGAATCACTGCTGTCCTAGGGAAAATCCTCCGAGGCAGCTGGAGGGGTGTCATGCAGCCTCTCCTCCATGTCTTTGTCCAAAGGAATGTGTCAGCAGGCTCTCGGTGAAAGACTGCCAAGGCAAGCAAACTCCATCTAATATGACAACCATCAAGGTGCAGGGACTTTCTTTAACATGTCAGGAGGCTTCCTTCCAGGTTTTATCCAGATCTTTAGCCAAATGCAGACATGTCAGCTGATCTATGAAGCAGAATTCATTACCCTGATTTTTTTTGGTTGACCAAAATAGGTTCAACAGTTAAATATTTTTTAAATTTTTGCTAGCCTTAAGGGTCCTTATTTTGTCTGAAATGAGTTTGTTCAGATGGCAGTTTTATGGAATAGTTAAAGGACTGAAGACATAAGGAAATGAGAACAGGCAGAAAGAATTTTCTTTTCAAGAAATGTGGGTTGAATTGAAGAGCAAGATAGGAGTAAGTTTTTACTAATTAGTCACTCAGCAAAACTCTCTGCAACTCTTTTACACTCATTTTCAGCTAGATAAGGAAATCAGCAGTGATTCTGACAACAAAATATCTCAGAAGGATCCCTCAGTGAAAAATGTGCTGCAGCTTAATACTGTTCTCCCTGGAATAAGTGTGAGACTTCTACAGGACTGCAGGGACGTGATAGGATGAGTTTGTTATACACATAGCTATGCCATTAACATGTTCAAAACATAATCTTGCCTTGTAAAGGGAAACCCTACTGAAGGAAATGTGGCAGTCTTCTGTTAATTCCAAATAATAAGGTTCTCTCCGTCTCCAGTAACTTACTTCATCTGTGTGAATTTTCAGTCTTTTCTAAAAGCATGAAGACAGTAATTTTGGTTTGTCTTAAATTTAGTTAAGGTCATCCTTTAAGGCTTTGAAATATCTTTGAAAATCTGTAACAAAGTAGAAACATGAGAAGAGTTCTGATTGAATAGTTCTGATTCTTGAAACAAGCACAAACAAGGAAATCCTGATTTCAAAGACAAACCTGTTCAGCAACATATTCCTGATAAGGAACTAAGTTTTTTGTCTTTCCATTCAATTTCAGTTGAGTTCCTTTTGGTTACATGTAGTAAGTTTTGGACCGGTGTTTGTTTTTAAATAATGTGTTGAATGTCCCTTGGTTACTTCTGTAGGTATTAAAGGAATGCAAGTAATGAAGAATAATGATAATTATGTGCCATTCCCTGGAAAAGTTTGTGAGGATAATTTTGTTCTAAAGAGCTGTAAATAAGTCTCTAAGAATAGCAGCCAGTATTCAGAATATGCCTGGGGACTGTGTCACAGGAGTAACATTTTCCACAAACTCATCAGTGAGGTTTTAATAGCTGTTTTCTGTTTTGCAGAACACTGTTCCTTTGTCTTTCAAAGTTAATTCAGCTTTCATTGAGCCTGAGATTTTGCTCCTTTATTTTTTATTGTCAGACTGAAACGACACTTTATTTCCTACAATATAAGACACTGTCATTTAGAATCAGCACTGAATCACTATTTTCTCTAAAAGTCCCACTTATGAAGTTCTATGTGTATATATGTAAAATTCTGCATGTAAATAACAGTTAAATTATTTCTTGACCCCATGGGTGAAAAGTTTTCCAGAGCCTCAACACAGCATGAAAATCAGAATCAGTTCCTGAAAAACAAAAAGACTGTCTGTAGCTACTTAAATCACTTAATTCTGTGCATTAAGAATGTGTAGGCTGTCATTGATCTGAGTTTGATTTTCGACCCTGGCTCGCTTCGTTATGGTTGAGGGGACAAATGCTGTGTTTCAGTGCAAGGTGTTTCCTTCTCTCCCATCTGACTTGTAGAGACATTTGGTCATCCACAAAGTGACTATTCACTGTTTTGAAAGTTGATTCTGTTCTTACATTGCTATAATATCTCCTAAGCTATATGAGGATCCTGAAAATTATCTAGCTGGTAACATTTCACTCGGAAATGTAGTCTCAACATTTTGTAGAGGATGCTGCATGTTTTGGAGGGAAAAGTGTTATTATTCTGGAAATTAAACTATTTTAAACTACTATAGGCTGTGTCAGTCTCCAAAAATGTTACTGTCAACACATGAAAACCAAGGCAATTTGTTCTGTACATAAATTCATGGAAGAGCTTCAGAGCAAATTATAAAGGAAATAAACATCCTTCTCCCTTATGCACTAGGCTTCAGCAGTCTTTTGAATTCACAAAGAACTCCAAGAACTCGTTCAAGTTTTCTGCCACATAAGCTTAAAGTGCAAACTGCCTGAAAATGTCTCCTTTCTCTTATTTCATAACTCTATAGATAAATCTAGTGTACGGAATAGTAGTTTTGTTTAACTGGATTTCAGACATTTGTTTTGAGTTCCAGCAGGCATACACTTCTTTTACACATGATAATCTTTTAGTACTTTTTCCCCCAATTATTGACAGTTAATTCAAGATGTTCCTCCAAAGCAGTACTAAAGAAATATGTTTTTTATCAGTTCTGGCTGCTACATTCTGTCTCAATTGAAGAGACATTTAATTGGAATGTCTTAATTACAATCTACAGATAGCCTTGACAGAGACTTGTGGCACAAAATTCTGAAAGCCAGAACTGATTTCTACCAAAATCTTTGGGCTACCATGCTAATGGCTACAATAGTCTCTTAACTTTATGCTTCATTTACTAACATTAGTTAAGCTCCTATTTGCTGAGCATGCTGTGCAGTATATTGCAAAAAGTAGAAGATTCATATTGACATCACAGGATTAAGTCTCACTAATGTGCAACCAGTTATTTTCAATGCGAGTATAGCAACTAGTAATCTTATCAGAAAAGATACTACATTGCACAACATATTTTTCTCTGTCCGAAAACATTAAACATGCAAATTCATTATAGAGTATCTGGAACTTCAATTTCTGTATTTAATGGTACAGTATTTTTTAAATTCCATAACCAAATTTTATAGGAAATAAATAAATATAATTTATATTAAGAATTGTGTCAGGTCAGACTATCACTAAAAAAATGAACACATTGCTATGACAAAGTCCTTATGTTAGTTTCTTGCTAAATTCTTCTGGGGAAATTCCTAGCTTTGAACTTTCTGCCTCATTTTAATCTGTCAAGATGTATTTCAGAGACATAAACAGGTGTAGTTTGAAGTTAAATTTCTTTTGCACTACAAACTTACTCTCCCTACATTATCAATTTGAGTCTGTAAATTAGTCATATCAGGTATATTTACTCAAATGTCCAAATAATTCATAACTCCACCATTAAAATTAATAGATTCATAGTAATTATAAACTAGTTTTACAAAGTATCGTAGACTCCTTTAGGTTAATAATTTGAATCTCTGTTTCAAACAATTTTCAAATAATATTTATCCATGCCCCATCCTGCTAAAACACCAGATAACCCCTCTACTCCCAACAAGTCAGTTGGTACTGGATGTAATAATTTAGATTGCAATCCTATTTGCTTCTTAAGACATAGTTACAGTATTAAATGTGCTGTTGCTTTCTTAGCTTCCAGTAACTGCTGAGTAACTCAAATGTGAGGATGTGCTATAGACTGTAGTGTAGGCATCAGGTCAGAACTCCTGTGTCAAACAGTGAAGATAATTCTATGGTTGGAGCTTAAATAATAATGGGGTACATCAAATATTCTATAAATTTAGCAGAACGAAATACCTAACTCAAATTTTGTTTAATGGGAATAAGTCTTCAGCTCCCAATCATACTCCTATAAAACCTTTGCTTTTAAAAATTTACTTTTTTTACCTTTTTATTGTTCAATTCAAGTTCACTTGTCACTTCCTCATTAAAAAAAACCACCAAACAAACAAATTAAAATTACTTCTTTATTTCCTTTCCCTTCCTATTTCTCAAAATGTTAAAAAACGTGTGCAGCCATAAAAGAAATTACTTAGTCAAGTAGTCTGGGGCCAAGAAGGGAATCTCATAAACAAATGCCTTAAAAACAAAACTAACACCAGACAATCCAAAACAAATAAAAAGAAACAACTAAACCTCATCAGACTTCTGAAAAACTACTGCCAAAAGTAGGAGAAATTTCTTTTGTCTATACATGGCTTTGCTTCTTAAGGCTTTTCTTCATCATATTGTCTGCAACGTGAAGATTGTTTCACCGTCAAAAGCAACACATATATGATTCTCCATTTTTGACAATCTAGCAAAGAAATTTTACTACCTTCCTGAAAACATTAATGGTTTTACTTGGCTTCTTTTTTTTTTAAAGTTCTGAAAAGTTTCACAGTGACATTCTCTTTCATGGAGTTTTTATGCAGTATAGGTAGCAAAATAATAATGCAGAGAAGTGGGAGCTTTCATTACTACCAAGAAATTTTGTTAATTAGTATTTTCTGGAGGAAAATTATGATCAATGCACTCCAAAGACTTAATTTTGTTGCTCAACAAAGCATGCTTTTGCTGTTTCTGCATTTTAATTATCCCTTTTTGAAATTATACATGATATGAGCTGTTTGGATTGATAAAAACTTCAGTGTCCTGGTGCCTAACTAACTGGAATCATTGGAGGTTATGGCATTAAGTGAGGTTGGGGGAGAATTAAGGACTAAGTCCAAAACCAGGCAAGAAACAGAGGTGTATTGCACACTGCCAGAGTTCTATGCATAGACCGAGTGATGATAACGTACCTTAGTACTATGCTGCACCACAGAGATACAGCCACGCTGCTTTTGGCACATGACCTGGATGAAGTCCTTGAATTAGTTTCCATTGCAAAGCAATTTTGGGCTGCAGTGTGAAGTGACTAGAAGATTTTCTTCATTATTATTATTATTATTATTATTATTATTATTTCATTATCATAATAATAATCATAATAATAATTTGATAGGACACAGAAGTAACATAAGAAAGGAAAAAATACATTTCACAACTGGATGCAACTAAAACTCTAAAGAGAGATATGTGATTTGATAACATTTAGAACATACTCCTAAAATAATACTCTATTTTTATTGTTTGTTGATTTTTATTTACCAACACATCTCATCTGCTCCAAGAAAACATCCATGAAGATTTTGCAATTTAAAGGTCTTTAGGTCCTGCAGATCTGGCCAAATGTGGCCTGACCTGCCCCAGAATGGGATTAATCCTGCCATTTTAGAATTGCATATATGGATATTATTACTCAAGACTGACATCTTATGATCTCTTCTTAGTTAAGGAAGTGGGGATCTCCGGGAAGGATTAAAATTTTATCCTAAAATAGGATAAAATTAGCCAGATATCTTGCCCTCTGCATTTGCCTCTTTCTACCACTCTCCAGTCCTAAATTAAATTCTTGTCTCCACAGATTCAGCTTGGAAGCATGTTCTGGCACTTCTAGGGTGCCTTTTATCTGCTCTGTGTTAGATGTCTTCTTCAGAGCGAGATGAACCATGCCCTACAAGCACCTACTTCACTCCATTGACTATAAACAAGATCTAAATGACTCCTTCTGTAGGCAGCTACGTTTGGCCAGATGATTCCCATAGCACACATAGCTGGAGGCAGAGTTAGATCATTTCAGAATAATGAACATCCCCAGTGGTTCATACATCCCCTCTGGGGCTATATATAACTAAGCATTTATTGAAGCTGTTCTCATATACATCAGCGGCCAAACTGGCACTAAGATCAAGGGAGAGCAGAGATACCCTAAATCAAATCTCATATTTCCTCTTCTGGCCAGTCCTGAGAACAGGTCACATTCATTGAATCCATACTTTGTGAGAGATACATCTGAACTCAGGATAAACTTTATCCAAACCCACATTTTCTCACAGGATACATTCAGTGTTGTGTGCCAGACCCAAGTTTGATGGCATTCCAGACCATGGAACGCAAGGATGACTTTGTGCCAGTTTGGCCAAGTTTTAGATAAAACCTAGGCAGCAGAGACATAAAATAGAAGTTTGTGGTGTTTTGTGAGGTGAGTGGAAATTTTAGGGGAAATCAGACTGTCTTTTCACAGAATGGCTTGTGAAAACTCTCAAAGAGCAGTCTAACCATTAGATACTTATTTTCATAATTTGGTAACACTGAGCTGTTAAGGGAGCTTGAGACACTGTAATGATTTAGTAGTTTTTGGTTTTTTTGACTTCCCATCCCTCATTAACTTCATCTGTAATTCTTCAAGCAGCATAAAAGAGAGCAGTATTATCTTCATATTAGGCAGATAGAAAACAGAAGGCATCAGAATGTTTCCTAAGGATAGCAAACAGGCCCTGGAAAAATCAGAATTGCAAAACCTGTTTTTTAAAGCTCTAGGCCACGCTTCTTTACATGAAACAGCACCCCTTACACTGGAGCTAATATAAAGTGTGTGTACATGCATTGAAGCATGTCTAAATCATCAGGATGTTGACATGACAGTATTTAAATTTCCAGACTAAATTATATTCCATTTCCATTGCATGGTGTCATAAAAGCTGGCAGTGAATATGTTTTCAGGCAATGAATTGCTTTCAGTGACGTAGAAACTGAATATATTCCTGAAAAATGGTGTTACAAGGCTGAGCATATCCCAGTTCTGCTAACTGGCCTGAGGTGCTAAATTGTTCTAATCAGTGCTCAATACATTGCATTGCAAAATTTGATGCTGTAGGCTACATCCTAAATAATTTTTTCTTGATATTACATGTGCAGGCACAGATACTAAATGTACAGTGTTGTGACTTGACTCCTCATTTAAGTTGGCAGTGTTCAAAAGGAGAGAGTGAATGAAACCCCAGCTAAAAGTAAGTGTTTAGAAATGAGTAATTAAGGAAAAATAAATAAGGGGCCAACTGAGAGCATACTGTTATAGACAAGTAGAAGGAAGATTACTCTCTGAAGAGTGAAATCATTCAAGTAAGAAATACAGGATACGAGTCACATTATCATATATGAGTTATATTATAATATATGAGTCACTCAGAAATTTACCCAGTAAAGGAAAAGAACTTAAATAATCTGATGCCTTCTGTTTTCTATCTGCCTAATATGAAGATCATATTCCTCTCTCTTTTAAGCTGCCTGAAGGATTCAGATGAAATTAATGACGGATGGGAAGTCAAAAAACCAACTCATGGGCAGAGTAGGAATGAGGAGTTTGCACTTGAATGTGAGCTGTAAACTGACTTCTTTCAAGCTAAAATCATTATGCAGATTCTTACCTCTTCTTTAACACTTTTAGATTTATAAATAATGAAAATTTCCAAATCATAACTTTGTTATACTGAAGCTTTAGATGCACTTTTCATTGGGGTTAAAATGTGATTATTTTATGGAATTCAAAATATATAAACCCCATATTTTATATCTTGTTATTGTAGAAACAATCTTTTCTTTCTAAACCAGAGAGCTTTAAACAGATGTAAACTAATGTGTATGCCCTCATTTTCTCCCTCAGCAGTCATCCTTAATAGCCCATTTATTCACTTCTCCACTTTCTTTAGCATTGCCTCCTGTACACTACGTTCTGCAAACCCATCCACATAAGCAAAAGCCTTTCTTCGCTGAAGTTACTCAGCCACTTCTGCTGTCAAGCCTAACATCTCCAATTGCTTCACTTAGCTGTGTTGCACACAGGCACACATGGAATGGGTACATAATGGTATCAGTGTTTTTCCCGCCAGGTTCTCCGCTCTCTCCTTACTGCTTCCTGTCCTTTTTGATTTTTGTTAGTCTTCTGCATTACTAGGTTAAAGATGGTGTCATTTGCAGTGCTGCTGACCTCAGACACTTGAAAGAAATGTGTTAGCTCCTGAATAATAATGAGCTTGGTTTTAAAAATATGTATTTGCATGATCATGTTTACATATTTTATTTGCCCTCTTCAATTTTACATGAGATTTTACAGTTAACATTTTAACCATGAGAGCTAAGGTGAGGTGGTTTTTATACAAAAGCTGAGATTCTTATGTAAAAATATTACTCCAGGAGCTCAAGGTTAGAGAAAATAAAAGATATTCCAAAAGCTGTGATTAAATTCAAATACAGTATTTATTTTTGTTGAGGAGACAGCTGTTTCAATACTAAAATTTTACTCCATCATTATTTATCCTCCAGGATTCGACTGTCTTGTTTTGTCTTTTGTCTGAATGATCAAGAGATGAAAGATCCATAAAAGCTGAACCACTGATGAAGTGCTTCCCTCTTTGAGGATGAGGAAGAAATGCCAAGATTATCACCCTTTCAAAATTATTCTGTACTTTGACAATTACATAAGAAAGGAAGAATTCATGCAACTTAGCAATCTTTCAGCCTCTTTTATTACCACAGCTGAAAAAAGGAACTTGAAAGTGGGCATAGAGAGAGTGAGAAAGAGACTTCCTTCATAAGACTGAATATTTTGTTCCGGGAAAAACCTGTGATGCAGATCTATGAGAGGAGATTGAATGTTGGACCTGGACCTCAGACATGACAGGAGAATTTTGTTGCATCTGGAGAGAATGAGTGTAAATGGGAAAACAAATAACTCACATGCCTATATCATCATTTTATAAAGGATTTAATACTGGAAATCTGGTGTTATGGTGCTAGTAAGAAGTCCAAATTTGATTTATGGGTTTCCTTTTTAATGGTGGAAGGGAGGGAATCTAACACAGAGTGTTCTTGAAGGTGTTTAACTAAAAACAACAGCCTGGTAAATGTAGTTGCAAACAAATATATTTTCTTAACTCCCTCCACCCATCTAAATGATAACCGTAAATTAAGGGAATTTAAATTTGGGTTTTCCCTTCAACTTTGTCAAACTAATCCCATGTATTTCAAATACTCATTATTAATAGATGAAACAATACTGTCACTAATTTTACTGGCAATATGCTATGCATAACTTCAAATATCTGCAGGTTATAATTTTTTTTAGGTATAAATGAATAAATATCAGCAGTCAAATATAACTGGGCAGATTTCAATTCTTGCTCAGAAAAACTTACAGGAAAATCAATATGCCAGGTTTAATGTGATTGAAAATACTGCAAATATTGTAAAATACATTTAAGACATTGTGGTTAGGACCTTGCTGCATTTGCTGCATTATGCAGTGAAGGTTAGTGAGGAAAATCAATGTGGTGTAAAGCTATAGAGTAAATTCTTCCAAACAAAGATCAAGTTGTACCATCAGTGAAAGTCCTTAAATTCACCTCAGTTATCTACTTATGCAAAGAACACATCTACTTGAGCACTCTAGATGCAGCTCTGGCATGAGAATCTACACATTATCCTACATGATGAACAGTGAAGTGATTCACAGTAGCAGAAAGAACATCATTATGTAATTTCAAAGAAGAATGGTTAACTGATGTTTTAAATGATGATATGACAAAATGATTAGACTGAGTGGAGGTAAGTTACTTCCAGTATCTGGCAGTGGAATGCAATTTCAATTCAACAGCAGCAGTGCTCTTGTGCTCCTGTGAGTACTTGAAAAAGATAAAGATCAAAGGATCGTGGGTTAGGCTGGGGGAATCTTGTAGATAAAATTCCAAATCTGGATGAGTAGCATCCGTTGCTCTCAGCTTTTTGGCCTCCTTTCATTCCATCCAAAATACAGCTGCAAAGACTTTCTATCTTGCTCTTTCCTTGTTTCCTTACATATTAAGTTCAAGTTTCTCTCCCTCACTTTCAAAACACTTCACAGGTCCACCCCTGTTTGCACGACTGCCCTCCTCACCTCTTCCTCTCTCTGCAGCTTGCCAGCTCTCCTGTTCTGACTGCCCTCTTTGTCTTCCAAATCTACTGAACACTTTACACCTTTATTACTATGCCACCCTGTAGCTCTGGAACAGCCTGCTGATTATTCCAGGCCAAACAGCTCCTCTGCTGCCTTTAAAACCTTCTTTGAGAATCCCTCACACTTACATTCTGGTATGTCAGGGAACAGACCTTCTTCCCTTGATTTGATGTATAGAGGGATAACTTCCATGTGTAATTCCTGGCAGCCCACAACCACATAGGGAGGGAGAAAAAAATTCAGAGTTCACGAGTGAAGGTGTATGGGGTCTCAGTATCCAGCAAGCCACAGCCCAGGAGTGGAGGCAAGTACATTTAAACAAGTGGAGTTAAAACAGGAGGAAAGTGTGCAGGGACACGGTTGCACTGCTTGTTTCGTTCTTGATTTTATTTAATTTAAACCATAACTTGCTTGGAAGTCATCATAAAACGCTCTAATGGATATGTTTATAACAGCTTGTAACAATTAATAAATTACTCTCTTACAGAACTTTTCATCAGCACATGTGAGAACACTTTACAGGACTGTTGCTACTTTGAGGAAGGGGAGAATGAAGCCCAGAGATGTGAGATCCATTTCCAAGGACACATCAGTCTGTAGCAGAGAAACAGAAATAACTCCAGGTCCTTTGAATTCGAGCTTTGGGGCATATCCAGTACCATATGTGGCCAACAGCTTGTGTATCCTACTTCCTAGCAAAACTTTGTCACTGTAGTAGGTAATGAGAGAGCAAAATTCAGTGGTCAGACCATAAGGCCAGTTGTCCCATCAGGTTAGAATATGTTTATGAATTGGGCCATAAGGTTCAGAATAGTCCTCGAAAGTAAAGCACACAAAAGATTTCGTCTTTCCTCCATCCCCCTCACTAATTGAATACATATTTTTGTAACATCTGGGTAAGTAAATCCCTTAAATGGGTTCTTTCCTTTAGGAATGAAATGGAAGTCAGAAACATTTCCTTATAAAATGTTAAAAACAAATATCCATCTCTTCAAGGATGAAGAGTCATTATCCCCAGTTAGGGGATCCTGCCCATTGCTTTCTGGTTTGGATATCTACATTCAGGAGGAAAATAGTTTTGATTTGAACACTATTGAAGCCATTAAGAGAAAAATATATTTGGAACATGAGAAAATCAGGTAATGTACTGACTTGCATTCATTTATGAATTCCAGTAACATGGGCAGAAATCTGAAATGAAAGCACCCATTTTAGACAGCTATAAATAAACTAGAAATGCAGTCCTGCTGACAGAAAGAGCTCATGGGGCTCTTTATTTTTGGTTTGCCACTGAAGAAAAGCTCTTGCCTTTCACATATGCTTTACAATGAAACTGTGTTCATGCTAGATAGTGTTATAAGGTCAATATATATATATTTGGAAAAGAAAATTTGTGGAAGACATATGAACAATTTCCTTTGTTTAATACAGAGGGGTTTTTGGGATCTCCTAAGAGAATGTATCGGTGGTTTGATTCAGAGAATGAATAAAAACATGACCTTTCGAGAACCAGAGGTTAATCTAACACAACAGCATCCAGAGGAGAAGTTATAACTACTCAGAAGCCCCACAGAATAGCCTGAGGCAATAACTGGCAAACAGTGAAAAGAGTGGACCAAGTAGGATAAAAACTTTTTATTTTTGATAAAAAATGTATTCCAGGCTGGTATGTAACCTTGAATTAAGCCAAGGTTACATACACTGTCAGGAAGTTGCATATAGGTTCTGTGCTTATGCCCCTCAGGTTCTCAGGCAGTCAGGAGCAAAAACTAGCTCCTCTGTGACTTTCAAGCTTTTTATTAGATGCTAAAATGGACATAAATAGTGCAGTCTGCCAAGTGGGTTTTATTTTTACATTAAAGACATGGTTATTAACTTTTTGCTGCTGAAAGTTAGTTTGTAGAATATGGAGTTCATGCCTTAATTAACACAGAGCAGTGAGCAAAGCCCCTGTAAAAACTAAACAAGTTGGAGTGTAATTGCAGCAGGTAAATCATTATCCTGGGCTGCATCACAAGAAGTGTGGCCAGAAAGTCAAGGAAGGTGATTCTGTCCCTCTTCTCGACTCTCATGAGACCCCACCTGGAGTGCTGTGTCCAACTCTGGGGTCTGCAGTAAAAATAAAAACAATGTGGACTGGCTCAAGTGGTTCCAGAGGAGACCACAAAGATGTTCAGAGGGCTTGAGCACCTCTCTTATGAGGAAATGTTGAGAGAGTTTGTCTTGTTCAGACTGGAGAAGAGAAGGCTCCAGGGAGACATTAGAGCACCTTGCAGGACCCAAAGGGAGCCTGCAAGAGAGCTGGAGAGGGACTTTTTACAGTGGCATGCAGTGATAAGGCACAGGTGAGTGGCTATAAACTGAAAGTGGGTAGATTAAGAAGAAACTCTTTACTGTGAGGGTGGGGAAACACTGGAGCAGGCTGGGCAGAGAAATTTTGGATGTCCCATCCCTGGAAGTGGTCAAGTCCAGGTTTGATTGACTTCGAGCAGTCTGGTCCAGTGGAAGATGTCCCTGCCAGGTGCCTGCCAAAGCCACGACCCGTGTTGAGGGTCTTGGCCTTGGCCAGTGGCAGGTCTGTCTTAATGAATGTTACTAAATTATATTTGAATTAATATTTAATGATATTAAAATTTTGTGATTCTGAAACATAATAACTCTGGGTTTGGTATTGTGATGTTACCAGCCAAAAATCTTGTGCTCTTAAACCATCAACCAGAGCTCATGGCAATAGTATTAATTTCATCTGTAACTTTACCGTATTTCTAAAAATTTGAGTCCTTTTTCTGAGTTTCATTTTAAAGGTTTTGTGTTTCTACCAGACTATCTTTTTCTATGAAGCCCATAGCACTACTTTGAAACATTTATCAGTCTGTCACATTCAGTTAAAATTGGTCATTGTATTCCAGGTTGTTTACAGGCCACATAGGAAGACAGACACATAGAACTGTCTTCAGTTTCCTTAGAATTTAGCCTAAAAACTGAATCTGAAATTGAGCTCCTTACTTTCTCTTTTATTCCAAAATTAATGACCTACCTATGAAAAATACTTGAGTAGATAGCAAACTAAATTGTATCAGAAATGTGGTGCTTGGGGGAAAAGAGTAAGAAATATTTCTGAAGAAATTAAATGTCTAATTTAAAAGAAAGTCCCTGTTCAACATCCACAGTAAAAGAAAAACTGAATCTATCAGTACTGTCAAGCTAATTGTCTGGGATTTAATGTACCTTTAATGGTTTCAATCGTATAGTTAATTCTACTTGTGAGATCTCTTTTGTTGTCTTCTCCTGGAACTCCTGGGATAATATTTATTTCAGCTTTCATTAGGCTGTGTATCTTCACTGCAGGTTATTATGCTATTTCTTCAGTTATATCACCAAATCATCTGTATTAACACCATAATAAATAAAAACCTCAGCAAACGAAATAGTAGAGTGCAGTTCAAGAAACAAAGTCTTGCTAGAATAAATCACTTGCTGGGCTACCTTAAACAAGTTTCTTCCATTTTATCCTCGCTACCATGGAGATAATGAACAGGATTTCTCTGTAAAGTGAATTAGGATTTACAGATAAAGTGCAATAAGAAAAGAATAATGCACATTTATGAACTTATTAAAGTGAATATGGTTAATTTATTATTATTATTATTACTATTATATAATTTCATAGAAATTCGTAGAAGATATTATGAATAGAAATTTGTTGCTTCTGCCAAGACCATCACTACAGACATATCCAGACTCAGCAATCTGGTTGGAAAAATAAAGTATCAAATATATGAAAAGTGCTGCATTGCACAGTTGTGTGAAGATTAAGCAGTTTTGAGCCTTCCAGCAAGCAGCAGATGAATTTAATAATCCAATACTATTACTCTTTAAATATATTTTCCATTAAAACTGTAGAAAATACACAGGTAGTCTGAGAGGAATGAGCTTTGATTATTTATACTGATCAATTGGAACAGATCTGAACTCTGAATGTGAGATGGAAGGCTAATCCTTCTGCCACATGATTTGGAATAATTATTAATTACCCTTACAGTCTCAGAGGTTGGTCTCAAGTGATTATTATGGCTGTGTATCATAGAATATCCCCTATGGCTCATTAATTAGCTGAGAGCTTAGAGAGATAACCAAATTGTTATTACAGCAAAATACTTGAGAATTGCTCATCTATTAGTAAAAAGAGAGATCTGGAAGGAATTAGTAATAGATCTTATTAACAACTTGAGAACCACAAAAAAGAATCTTATTCTCTGCTGGGAAAACAAGTGGGAACAATTTTCCACAATTTGGCAAACAACCATTAATTATACAGAAAAACAGACAATATAGGATAGACTTTTAGTTTTATGTGGCCTTTAAAATAGTAAGCAAAGGAAAATTTTTAAAAAAACTCTAAGAATTAGAAGTTAATGAAATAGGTGGGAAATGCTTTGTGCCCAGGATGAAATTGACAGCACACAATGCTGGGGTCTCTGCTGACTTATCAAGCAGACTTGCAGGAGAGAATATAAAAAGATTTTTTGACATGTTAATTTCTGGGCAGGTGAATATTAGAGGATTTTATATCTATATTATTAAGAACTCTCCACTTACTAATCTTTCTATTATATACAAATGCAAATGCAATTCCTTCATAAGCTACTAACCTGTCTTGAACAATGAGCCGTGAATTGATATTATTCTAGAGAGTATCAAACTCTACAGATATTGCTTATGGTCCAAAAATTATTTTAGCTTGATTCCATTTAGGAATAGAAATGAACTTCCACTCCAGAATGAAATTTTCCTCACATTTGATTCAAAGTTTTCATTGGAAAAAAAAACCCCAAAACAACCAAAACCACATCTTCCCCCCCTGCACACTAATAAAGAATAACAAATAATTGTATATAGGACCAGTAATCTTTGAAACTGCCTTGGAAAGTAGCATTTAGTTTTAATGACACTTTAATATGTTTTCAAAGATGAAGAAGATAAGAAAGACTGTTAGGTAAGAAAGCTGGAGCTGCAGAATAAATGCACTCTTTCTAGTGAGGTATTCCAAATAGGCCTTCTTGCAAGCCTGCAAACTAAGGTATTCACTTATCTATGAAGGTAAACATTATCCTAAATACTTATAACATTAGGGGCAAAAAAGCCTTCCTAACATTGTAGAAAAAAAACAAACCATTGAGCAGAAAGCAACTTGAAGCAGGAATTCTTAAAACACACTTACAAAACATTCCATACATTTCAAGGATTATAAGTGGAATTTATTCAGTATACATAGAAAGAAATCTACAGCTGAGTCTCAAGAGATGCCTTTCCCACTTAAAGGCACACTGATACATTCATCAGTAATGTTCCCTTTAAATCATCAATTTAAATCTTACTTTTCATTTTTATGTCCATTGATTGTAAGTGTCCTTATCATTATTTTAGAGTTATATTGATGATGATGGCAGTTTTATACTGCATTCATATAATGATCCAGGAAACACTGATAGTAGTGGCTAACTCCAGTATGTGTCATGAATATTATCACCTTACTGCATTTTAATGAGGATTATTTCTAACGTTCTATTTCTATTCAGACAACTTTGAGAAAGGCAAAGGGATATGAAGGTCCCTGTAGTCTTCTCATTAGCATCACAGATAATAGCGTATTTCAGATTTGATTGTGGGACATGGGAGAGTCTTTGTGGCTGCACATCTTCTTTTCTTAATCAGATTAAGGATATTCTTGCCTTCATTTTTTAGTGTTGAAGTAGGAGAAGAGTACATGGTGAAAATTTTCTACTTTCTAACCACCACATCCACCCGAAATGCAATTTATCACTGTAGTGACAATTAATTTGAACAGATATTTAGAAAATATCAAGACAGATTTTAAAAAGTATCTTGACAGCCAACTTAATTTTTAAGACCAAGTTTGTTTTGAAAGAGAAAGTGATAATAGAGTCAGCTAGATCTGATACTTCGTTCTACAAGGAATGGACATACTGGTCTGATTCTTTGTGCACAGGAAGGTTTGAACAGACAGTGATTCCTGTGTTCATGTTTTTAACCTCTCTTCAAAGACTCATTGTCTCTCTTCTTTGAGAAAGCGGTACCTAAAGGATGCATCCCTGTTAGACTTGTGATCTTAATTTAGTCTTCGGAATTTTACTGGAAGTCAAGAAACTCAAAAGACCCTTTAAATATTTTTGCCAATATTAAGTGTAATGAGCTTAATTTTTCACTGCAAATGTATGGGAATTTTCACAGTCTGACCTGTGACCACTTTATATTATATTTAAAGATATTCTTTTGATTGAAGCTGTGGTAAAAGACTATTTAGTACAGAATAAATTATATTTCAGTGAAAAGAATAGCATCTTGTATAATACAAGAGTCAGGAAATGTGAATTTGCAATTCAAATATATTTAATTTTAAGTCTCTTAGTTGTCAATAACTGGAAGGAGACATCTCATGACACCATATTCTTTTTAAATCTTTAATCTATACTAGCTATTACTTGGATCTATGTAACTTTGACTGGTACAAACCAAAAGATGTGACTTTTAGCACCATGCAAGAGAACTTTTACTATCTTTATATAGATTAGGGCAAGCCAAATGTGTACCCATGTAATTATTAGTTATGCAAATATGTACGAACTTGATCCAAGGAGAAAACATTTCCAATGTTTGCACAACAAATAAACATCTGGTCCCCAAACTGGCTGAAGCCAGTTGAAAAACATCCCCTTTAAACTATTTATTATTTTCTCCCAAATCCCCTGCAAATTTTGGTTCATTAGCCTCACAAAACGCTCAGCTGAGCCAACAGCTGCTGCAAGCTGAAGTGTGTGTATACTTTAAAGACAATTCACTGCTGGCGGCACTGAGCAAGAGTGTTTTTCCAATGGCTAAAGGGAGCAGGGAAGATCGCAGCACTGGTGGGCAGAGAAGGCCAAAGAGCTTCAATCAGCAGCAGCACAGACATCCTTGGCTCTTTGGGCTGCGACAAGATGCTGAAACTTGGCATTGGGGACTTGGCACTGCAGCCTTGGCGTTGGATGTCTGCTGTCAAGTATGGAAGGTAGAGGCATATGGGAAGCTCTCAAGTAGCTGATGCTGAAGGGGATGGGGAGGAGCTGTGCAGAATTGGCAGCAGATGTTCCTTCAAGATGTGTGGGTATTTATGTCCTGTGGAAAGGCCCACAGCTTTAGTGGCAATTCCTAACATTCGAGCTAGGCAGGTTCCATAAAATCTGCCTCACTTGTAGAGCGTTCTGTGTGATCCAGACATTTCCCTCACATCTCAAGATAGTCTTGGCCTTTTTGTTTAATTAGACAGCCACAGAAAAGGTCATAAAGCTGGTCTAATTCTTTAACCATCTAAAATTATATGTCTCTTAATAAAAGAGTTGGTGTATATGGTAAAAATGGTCCATTTATCTTTTTTTTTTTTTCTTTCTCTAAAACCTCAAATTAGGGACAAGGATCTGTAGAAAAAGATTAGGAAGTTTAGAGAATGTGGTTGGGCTTCGGAGTATGATACCTCCAGTTAGAAAAGTATCCTATGAGTAGAAAATTATTTTAAATATCCAGTGTTTCTGTTTCACTATTTCAGAAATGCAGACATGAACAATTCTGTTCCATTCATTATGGGCTTCTATTGTGACATATGTGATCTCTTTTAGCTGTTTTTGCACTCTTTTACACTGGTTTTAGCAAATTGACCTTTTAAAAGGAAATTATTCTATATAATCTATCATGTTTTCTTGATTCAATTTATAGCCCTTTTTTACTGTTGTTTATCTAGAAAATTCTCTTCTAAATAGAAGAATGTATTTGAAGGTAGGATAATGGTAATAGAGATTGCAACAGCAAGAAGCTGTGTAGTACTGTGTTCAGCTCTGCAGCAAATTTTTGGGGGAAAGCATTAATGGAATTATTATACTCTAACTGCAACAAAAATATTTTTTACTAAAGCAATTTGAGATATTTTCTCTCACAGTATTGTGATGTAATCAGATTGGAAATTTCAGTCTTTGCAGAATCTGTGCTTAAAATGCAGCTTTTACAAAATGCGAAAAGAGCACTAAGTTTTAGTTTGGTGTAAATGATATTTTAATGTATCAATTTAAGTAAGCATTTTCATCTTTAAAGCGTGGCAAGAAGATGGCTAATACTAACTGTTGTTCACCTTTTCTTTCACTAGGAAAACTAAGGAACATCAAACATTCCGGAAAGGAAAAATGGAACAAACAAATAAACACAGGTGATGCCTATCCAATAACATGATGAAGAATCTAAGACAGGAAACTCCTTGCCACAACGTCTTGGTGGTAAATTCTGCATGAACACAGAGCAAGGCTGAGGAAGTTCCTGGAAGGGAAATCCATCAGGGACATAATTTTAACCTCAGGAAGATTCAGAATCAAACTATTGAAAGTATGGGGTAGTATAATTTTATTTTTACTCTCATATTTTGTTTAGGCATTGGAATCCAGACTTTACTGGGGCTAAATAGACTTATGATTAGATGTAATGTGTCTATTATACACTTATACTATATATTGTATACAAGTTTCTCAAAGACTAGACAATTACTTGGTGAAACTTCTTTGAAATGATATCTTTAAATATACTTAATCAAAACTTTTAGTAAATCTTTTCTAGGAAATTTTAGATATTGGACCTGGCTTCAACCTATGAAAGGTTAAAAAAATATTTAAAAAAAAATAAAAGTCATACTGAAAAACTAGAGAACTGATTGTCCCACTGGTAAGTTTACAAAAGCTATCATTTTACCTGAAACCATATCAAAATCTTGAAAATACAGGAATAAAATTGAAGTGTAATGGAGAGATGGTTTTAGAAGAAAAATCTGTTCAATATTTCATAGGAGTTTCTTTTTTTTGGTATTTTATGCCTTTTGTGCTGTATTCTCCCATGTTCTTGTCTCCTTTGAAATTCTGACTTAAACAAGTGCAGTGGTCAGAGTGATGCATTCCCCTTTCAGTTACACCTTTGGCTTTCATTAGTTGTGATTTTAATTTGTCCAAAATTCTTTGTCAAGATCTGGTTGAGACTCCTTTGGTCTTTCTTTGTGAAGCCAGCTTTACTGTCCCAGTGTGAACAGCTATGAAGTCTAAGGAGTGTGATTACAACACCTGACGAGTGATTAAAGAATACTTACTGTCTCCGAGATTCACAGTAATTTGCATTATTTTCTTTTCTGAGAAGGTTTTCATTCCCCCAGTAAAGCTGTTGTTTGCACGGTTTTATTTTAAAAAATTTTCACTATTCACGGAAATTAACAGAATAAAACCTAGAACTGCAATGATGTAAATTCATTAAAACCTCACAACTGCATTTCTTTCTTTCTCCACTCCTAGCTCTTTTCAGTAATTTAGCACTAGGTACAGCTAGATACCCAAAAAGAACTATTGTTTACTATTTGTATTGCTGATTTTTGGGTTGTTTTCTCAGTGGTCATTGAAATCCATGGCCTATTTATTTAATTTAAACAGACTATTATGAGCTCCTGCCTGTGTTAGTGACACACACCTTGCAGCCAGAGGGCCCTCTGCACATAAGTTAGGCTACGAGGATTTCTCTAATTCCCCTTCCTTTTCCATCCCCCATCTGCAGTGCTGTATAACTGTGATTCTCCTCCATGGAAACAGCTTGTTGTCTGCACCAGACCTAGCACGGAATTTCCATAACATTTAAATATGAACTTCGACCTGTTGAAACACAGCCTTTTCAAAATTGACTCAGTAAGAGCCAGGACTTTTCATCCCTGGATTTTCTATGAGTTTTCACTGTGCCGCTTCTGTGCACAGGGTAGAAGACTTGGCCTATTAGTCTGTGTGCAGAGATCAGATGATATATTTTTTAGCCTGCACCTCACCCAGGTCTTTGTAGAAGCAGTGAGAAGTTTTTTATCCTGGGATGGACCACACAGGATTCACAACAAAATTTCCTCTTACATAGCACTGTTTCGTCTTCCAGGAGGAAGCCAAAGACTAAATGAAACTCCATTTAATAAACTACACCTTTGAGAATGGTTTACTTGTGGGCCAAGAGTTTGTAGCTCTACAGTTTAGGATTATTCCAGAAGGAAACTGAAAGGAGCACAGTGGTGTATTTTATATAACAAGCAGGAGGAAAAGAAAGGACATTCAACAATTAGTCTAGTATAAACTCTCTACAGTATAAATAGTGAATTAACACTTCTAATATTTTTCAGCCAGTTACATTCCTAACTTTATTTTGGTCTTTGTAGGTATAATTACTTCCTCTGGGATCAGTTAAACATCTCTGACATCCTAAAAACATTAATGAATGCATCTGTAAAACAGACCTTGAAGATTAGAAGTGGGTGCTATGGCGCAAAACAAAGGCAATTTGTATCGACTTGGGAAATCTGTGGCAGAGTTGAAAACAAAAGGAGTGTCTTACACTTTTAAAATTTTTCTCTATTTTGCAGCCACAGGGGATCAATTTTAATGATAAGAAAGTTATGCAAAGCTGTTTAAACAGCTTATATATCAGTATTTTCATCAAAACTTTTCAAAAGGTCATGTTTAATGAACAGTTAATTTAGTGTAGCCACCCATTCTGCACCACATACCGTAAGGGTTCATTTTACCATGTGCTACAGCCCACAGTTCTCACCACTGCAGGTGTGGCCAGCATTCCTAAAAGCATCAGAGCTCATCCCAGGAATGGTGTCAGCCAGAGCCCGTGCTGTAGGAAGTTGTCTATTTCATTCTGTGAGGCAAACAAAGATGAAAATGTGTCCTCAAGAGGACATTAGGAATTCCTTATGTGCAATACAAAGCTAGCACAGACTGGTCTGTTTTCCTTCTTTCCCAGTGAAAGAGAAATGGCTAAAGATAAAACTAAGAAGGGGCGGCTGAGCAGATCTTGGTGATCTCCAAGGCTCTTTGACAGGTGAAATCCTGGCAAACAGACCTTTTCTGTTCCACCTTAATTACCTCCATTGAGGAGTTTAACTTCCATGTCTTCATTTGTCATACAATGGCTTCTGAGTATTGCAGTTGCACAGACTGGTGGTGATAAATTAAAAAAAAAAAAAAAAAAAGCAGAACCTCAAATATAATTACCTTGACAGCTGGGCAATGTACTTGAAAAGCATTATTCTTTATATTAGGCAAAAAGAAAATGTGATTTCTTACATAAAAGATTTTGCTGTCTTGGAGTTGCAATAGTTTAGGAAATACAAACTCAGCAAATATATTGCTGACTTATGGATTTAATCATCACAATTTGGATATACAATTCATGTGTTATAAATAGCACCTTCATCAGTATGTTTTTTGTACCTATTTTCCTGAAGACACTGGTATGCTTAGCTGATACATTTCTGGAAATAAGTTTTCCTTTTTGTCTGACCTTGATTCAAATAAAGGAGAAGATAAATAGTTAGATTCCAGGTGCTTTTGTGTCTTGAATATTATTTGATAAGGCTGTTTGGTTTAAGAAAAAAAGATGATACAAACTTAATCTGATTTTTTATTATAAATCCTTGGTGCAAACATAACTTTTTTAAATTTTTTTTCAAGCACATTTCCAATTTGCTGGTGTGCTTTAAAGGCTGAGCTCTTATGGATTTGTATTCTTTATGACCCAAACCTTTCTCCAGCAGTAACCATGGCAGGACGCAAGCAACAATTGGAAAAGATTTAACATGTGCTGCTGATAATCCTGAAGTACACACGCTCTTTGTTGCCATGCTGGCAGGCCAGCCATCTGTCTGAGTGCAATATATAGTTCTGTCTGTCTGATCTAGGAGCCTTATCTGTCTGAATTTGATCTGTCTTTCCCACAATGGGACTGCCAATTCAAATCTCTTTCCGAGAGGCAGATGACTGTTTTCACAAAACTTGCAGGAATTTAATTTTTTTTAGACGTTCTGCTTTCAAATTTGTTTGAAATGTTCAAGGGTGATTAGGAAGAGAACACAGGGAGAGAAATTAACAGATGGATAGGGAGACAGCCAATTCAAATGTACATACCTTTTTTCCTGGGGAAATAGCAACAGCACAAAAATGGCAACAGAATTGTCAGTCTTTCATAAGATTAGAGAAAAACCCAAACTTGTTCACTTCAGATCCCATAGGGCATTTCCAAGGAGATGATTAGTGAGACAGACACCTAATGACACTTAGGAAATAAGTGCAGTTTATAGAATTAAAATCAAAATCCTCATACAATGAAATCATCTGGCACTGAATAAGATTTCAAAATGCCTAAATGTTAGGAATTTAATAGTAACATCAACACAACATCATATTTGCCAAGTGGATGTGTGACAAGGTGGAGAGAAACCACTACTTCCTAGGGAAGTGACTTCCCAAGATCAAAATATGGGACTAGTTTGGTGTGTGTTGGGTACAGCCTGGATAATGTTTTAATCCATACAGGTTCCTTAGGAAGAAAAACTGGCTGAAGGTAGTGTTCTTCATCCTACAGAGTCCCCAACACAGACCGGTGTAAAGGAAGGTGAATAATGGGATGCATTAGCAGCATGCAAGCAGACAAGCTCCATGCATTTTATTCTTTATGAGAAGCCCTAGGGAGCCTCTAGAGCTGGAATAATTTGTAGGGATATTTTTTTTTCCCATAGAAGGTAGTTTCCTGATCTCACATACTGAAAACAAACTCTGTACAGTCTCTGTAACCTCAGGCTACGATCCTTCAGTTCCTCAGCTTGCGCTGTATGCATAAACATTCAGGAGGCCATGGAACAGAGGCTCCTAAATCCCACTGGTGACTTACCCATCTTAAAATTTAAGTGACTACTGCCTTTAGGCTAAAATATGTTAGATATTTAAAACAAAAAAATCCTAGTCCTACTCATTTAATAAAGTAGATATCTATATCTACATATCTATATCTACATATCTATAGCTATAGCTATAGCTACAGTTATATCTATATCTTGGTCTGTGTAGCTGACACTCATAGCCTATTGCCTATGAAACTAGTTGTAAAAAGTGATTATTTTCTACTCTTTCTTTTTCTTTCATTTTACTTACACTTTAATGACTAATAAATGATCTATACCTTGAAGGTATCCAGGAATGGGGCAACCACCACCTCTCTGGGCAACTTGTTTCAATATCTCAACACCTTCATTATAAAAAAACCCCAACTTCTTCCTTATATCTGACTTGAATTTACCTGCTGTAAGTTTAAAACCATTACCCCTTGTCCTATAGCTACAGGGTCTACTACAATGTCAGTCCCCATCCCTGGATACCTTCAAGGTCAAATTGGATGACTTTCTGATATAGCTGGAAATGTCTCTGCTTATTGCAGGAGATTTGGACTAGATGACCTGTAAAGGTCCCTTCCAAACCAACCCATTCTGTTGTTCTCTATGATTCTTCTAACAGGCTCTTAAATTAATTTGGAGCACTACATTGCATTATGTATTCTTTCTTGGCATAAATCAAGACAGTCCATTTTATTGTGATTTATGCCATCTGAAGATTGGTAGTAAATATTGATGCTAGACATGCTAGTTCTGATGACTCACTAAGACAGCTGCTACTTCACAAGATTTTTCTTGGGAGAAAAGGAAAAGAAGGATTGAAAAATTTTCAAGTAAAAAAAAGCCCAAACATCTTAAGAGCTGTCACACCTAGAGAAAATGGTTATTCTGTATGTTATTTGTCATTACTCTAAGGACAAATCCATGGTGAGGAAGGCAGAAATTCTGACCCCTTGAAATGGGTAGATTTCATGTTAAACCATTCTGGAAAGATTGTTGCTCAAAGACCTTAAGAAAGTGATTGGATGTGAATAAATCTGTTTTCCAAGACGTCAGTTTCCCTGTGGTATTCTGGATTACATGTGATTGCTGAAATACAATAAAAGTATCAGGAGTACAGAATCAATTGCTGTTTCTGAACATTTGCAAAGCTGATCAGGTTTTAGGAGCCTATCAGTCACTATGAGTATCTGTGCAGCATGAGAGGAAAGAGCTCATTAAGAATGTCCCCGAGATGAATTTCCTCACAAAAGGACAATAATAATAGACTGCTTCTCAGTAGCATTTTTTAAATTAAAAATTAGCATCTTCAAATATTATTCATTAGACCACTATTTCAAAATTCCTGTCAAGCAGCGATGCAAGGAACACACAGGGTTTGTGCATAATCAGTACTGGTAGCCGGCACCATAACTTTAAAGAATTCATTCAGTGTAGTACAGAAGAACTTTTAAAATTCCCTGGATTTTCTGTCTTACAGTTTTCCAAATGCTGGACTTCCTGCGCAACAGCTGTTATCATATTTGACACTGAAACATAAAGACACATATAAAAATCTTTGGCTTAAATAAATAACCACTTCAAATCAGTTCAATAAAAACTTTGCATCCTCATCATAGAAAAAAGGTTTTCCAAGAATTTTGGTCCTTGTGATACCTGCCAATGGCATTCAACTTTCAAATAATTCATTGGACTTGGAAATCAATGAGAAAAAGCTCAATCTCCAACTATATTAGGGATTAGTGGGTTTTTATTTGTGTTTGATTTCTTAATAAAGCATCTCTATCAGCATTTTTGTTTTTCCTTTGCACTTTAATGCAGCTGAATTGACTTGAATCCCACAACCTGTGGGGTAGCAAAGGTTAATGGGATAACAATATATATCTTCAAAGGCCATTATAGGTGGTAATTAGTACTTTCTGTTACATGAAAGGGAGAAAAATTCTTCTTCTATTGGACAACTTAGGGTAATTTTTTTAAGGCCTTGTTCATCAGTACAAATCAACTGCTCTGGGTAGAGGTGCTGATCCATTTTATACTCTAGATCCAGAATCTCACTCATAGGCTTCACGGGGAAGGCTATTCAAAATCTTGATGTCTTTGTCTTGAATAAACACTTTCATCATTAGACATTCAAGGTTCTAGAGTTAACATTTGTCAGGTGTCAGGTGTCTTTAGGATATTTAAGGTATCCTAAATACATTACTTACTAAGTTTGCAGAGTGGTGTTTTTAAATACCATTTCAGTTTTTTTCTTGGTTTTTTTTTTTTTTTCCCCCTCCAAGAAATAACATAGCTCTCTGTATCAGTGTGGTTCTCAGTCCAAATGTATTCCTCCTTTAAATGTGCTGGGTTTTCCCTGTAATAATATTTTGGATTTTTGGGTATCCCCCCATGGATCAGACAAACACCTAAGAATTATTTTATGGTTTCTTGGAATAGAAGACTTCTACATATTTTAATGGAAGGAAGCAAGCCCATCATCATTTATTTCATTATTTTTAATCTCAGGAAAAATTTTGTGCTGCATTTGTTCTACTTCATAGAAATAATTCCCACCTATCATTAGTCTTTTAGAGAAAGACAAATGAAACTACAACTGTTAAACTCTGTTAAAGAGCTCAGCTCTCATCAGAGGTCAATCAGAAGTCAAACTGGACATTTTTTAAACAATTGAATAGGAGAATATTCCATTATAGGTGTCAAGATGAGATGTGACTAATGTCACCGAAGTTAAAGGTTAGGGGCTAATCCACTGAGAAGTCATTCATGGATCATATTTAAATTGCTTCAGACACTTTTAAAAAGTGTGCTCCCTCACAAGGTCCCTGCTCTCTTGCCAGAGCTGCAGCTACATATGAGAGCAGACTTCCCTTAATATTTGTCTTAGCATTTAAATTGCTGAACTTACTTTTTTCTTAAAAATAGAAGGAAGACCTTTTTAATTAATTGAAAAAAATCTCTTCCAATATATAAAATATACACTATATAAATGTAGTAAGCCAGTTTTTTTTTTTTTAATTCATTTACTCTTTCCAATTAAAAACAATTCCATTAGAATATGCAACTGAAAATGTTAGTGTGGTGGACAAATTCTAGTCTGAGAAAGATATTTTGCTCATTCTGAAACATATCTGCCTCAATAAAGAATCAAAGAATCTGTCTTGAGGGAAAATGTTAAGTCATATCCAGACTTCTTTCCCAAATAAAAGTTGCCAGAAAATCAAATAAAATAAACAACTGACAAAAATGTAATGAATCTAAGTTTGTTTGGTTTTGGGGGAAAAAAATTATTTCTTTATATGCAGGAGATACTGATTAAAAATACAGCACAACAAACATTTGAGAACTAAGCCATGCCCTTAAATATCTGTACTGCTGACATGGAAGTTTTATCATTGCACAGGGACATTGCAGGGAAGAATATCATTGCACAAACTGGATTATGGTCAAAATATAATGAATCCATCTTCATATGTTGGTACAGTGATTTCGACAAAAAAACCCTAGAATTCAATGAATACATGTAAATTTTTTAGTTGTGGATGTATGATCTAGTCACCATTGTTTTGTTTATAGACAGTAGGCCTATACAGAAACAGAATTTGATCATAAAACATGAAATAATATTAAGTAAATCCAAGATATTTACCCAAAATAACGATAAGCAGTTAAGTAGAGATGATAGAGTGTTTCAGTTACCTTTCTACAGCCTAATTAGAAAGAGATATTTCCTCCTACAACCTATGCAAATCTGACTACTAAAAAGTTACTCAGACAAAGGACTGTGGAGAAGTGAAGGATTTAACTCCTAGTGCATATCACAAAGAGATGGAAATTGTTTGGCTTGACCTGTGCAAAAAAGAAAATGTCACTATTGATTATTACAGTCATGTCTAGATAGGCATGTGCATATTAAAATATGAATATATACAATATATAAAATCTATTTTGAGGAATACCTCTTGAATTTGCATTTGGGAAAATAAATTAAAAAAAAAAAAACCAAAACACTTTGCTTATACTTTGTATATTGCCTCAATCTTTTGGGAATTTAGAAGTTTTCTGAATATGTTGCAGAGACAGGTTTTGAGGTTAACTGCTAGAAAGACAAAAAAGTGGAGCAAAAAGCTTATGCAATAGCAGCTCTGAGTATTTGATTTGGAAAGGAGGGGCAAGAGTCTGTTTTCCCTTTGGGGAAGTAACTACACTAATATTCATGGCTGTTTGAAACCATGCAGCTGGCTTTTCTGTTGCCTTTAAGCTGTATTGTCACAGATTAGCTAAGGACTCTGGTCCCTCATCTGTTTTCATCTTCAGTCCCAAAATGTGTCACAGTAGTGCTGGAATTGTTCTGATTTTCACAATATCATGATGCCTTATATTAAGTCCACTTGGTAAACTGGGTAAAATACTTTTTGAAGAATACTCATTTCTGACAGTTTACAGACCTTGTTCCTACAGTCATGCAATCAAAGACTGGAAAAGGCCTTTGGAGGTCATCCGGTCAGCCCCAACACTCACAGCAGGACTAATTTTAACTACATAGCTCAAGGTATCAATAAGACATCCTCCCTGCCTTCTCTCTCCACAGACGAAGAAGTGCAGCTCTCTGAGCTGCTGCTCGCATATCACATGTTTCAGCCCCCAACCATCCTCGGCCTGACCCTAGACTTGCTCAAGTGAAAGCACAAAGAAAATGAGTGAAAGGCTAAATCACTGCTTTCAGTGTTTCTTAGATGTAAACTGGTTGGGGAAGATTTCTTTATTACACAGATTTTAATTTCAATATACTCGCTCTCTTTCCCTTGGAGATTTCAGTGCTCCCATGAAATGGGAAGCAAGGAGAACAAGCAGTTAAGATTCCTGTTGGGGTGAGAATTCTGCCTGCTACTCTGAACAAAAATACATGTCCCCACATTTTTCCCCTTGTGTGTCCATGCATTTCTTGTACTTTTTCACTTGGACTGCAACTCTTCTGGGTCAGGATTGTTTCATTCTGCCTCAGCAGCAGTAAAACGAAGTGTATTGAAGCCATGCTCTTCCAGTATAATGAAACCATGCTCTGGCAACGCTGCTCTTGATGCTGTGGCACTTCTTTCCCTCCCCCTCATCCCTTGTTGCAGGGATTAGAGGTAGAATTAAGTAATGTTCCAGAAATGTGTCCTCTCAGCCATGGTGTCTCCCGGAGCTCTCCTGGCTTCCATGCCACACATTCCAAGTGCCTTAATGCACTCCCCAGTCTCAGCACACAATTAATAAAAGTCTACAATTCCTGCTATGAGCAATTACTGAATCTCTCTGCTCAAAATATGCTCTGTTCAGCTGGAGTACCCCACTCAGAGTTTATTAAGACTTGGCTCTGTTATCATCTGTTTCCCAGCCAGGAACTACGAGAGTTATGACACAGGAGGAAAACTGAAAAACAGAACTGACATTGATTTCCATGTGTTCATGATCTTGCTCCAAAGACTAGTAACATAGCAACAAGGGTTGGATTTTTTTTCCTTTTTTCCCCCCTCATTTATATAGCCCTATTCATCTTTTTTAAGACTATGGTTCAGGTTGTATGCTTTCTTCAGGCTATTGTGCTTTTATTCAAAATAGGGGATGAGTTTACAATACCTTGTTCACTGCACTGACTTCCAAATGTATTTTGCTTATGATAGTTGAATCCTGATGTAGCATCTGATTTTGATGGAGTTTCTGCTTTTATTCACTAATGCTGTTGGTCTGACCAGGTCATCACGTGTGACTTCATCTGATATCAAAGAGCATGGTTTAATTGGTTTATTTTACATCCAAACCTCAACATCTCCATTTCACTCTTTACAGCACTCTTGTGTAACGTTCTTCAGTAACATCAATCAAGAGTAAGTTGATTTTAGAAATGCATTTTATTTCCATTTTCCCCTCCCTTTTCATGTCAATACATTATTATCCTCTCCTAACCTTAGCAATGGAGCAGAGCTTCCAAGTTATGTATGAGCATTAAGACATGTAACATGATAAGAGCAAAGTCGCAGCCAAATTTTTTGATATCCCACTCCCTGGACATTTATGTACTCAGGGTAGGCATCAGGTCTCATTAGCCAGTGCATGAAGCTACTACAAAGGGGAATTTCTGTGTAGCTCCATTCTCAAGAAGCTGAACAGTCAGAAATGATAAAGAAGCATACGGTGGTTTAGCATTTACCCTTCTGACAATTTGGCAGGTACCTGTTTCAGCTTAGAATTCAAAGCTACAAAATCTCTCAAAGCTTTCTTTTCTCCAAGGGGAAAATGGGAATATCATATCCTCGACAAGATACGATTTTATTCTTATACTGATCATTTAGAGAACCTTGTGATAGTGAAGCTGAAGTTGAAATCCTTTATAAAAAGGGAAAATGCCTCCACGTATAGCATTTTTATCACCCGAGTACACTAACATCCCTAAGCAGCTTTTGCTGTGAAAAGAGACAGGATGAATCAGAGCTAAAACATAGTTGCATATTGACCTAGTTATTTGTAGCAATTTTGGAATCTGCTTATGAGAAAAATCAAACTCCTGAAAGGAAAAATCCCAAACTGTGAGCACCCTATCAAACCATAATCAGGTGAAATACTTCCTAGTAAAAAAAATTTATTGCTTTTTCCTCAGACACGTAATACAACTGTTTCAGAACAAAATAGCTCAGCAGAAGCTCAAGCTATCAATCATGATCTTTCCATCAACTCAAACCCTCTCACCAGAGCCAGACTGAATACTCACATGTCCCCCTCAACCAAGCTTCTAGCACATTTTTATGAGGTCCAGGTGATCTTCAAGGTATTATTTGATCCCTGCCTCAAATGTACAATCAGGAGGCAGCTGATTAGTTGCAGATGGAACTGGTTTAAATTTTAAGAACTTTAACAACTACCACCGTTTATAGTACCTAATGCCAGATTTCAACTAAGTGCCAGGGCTCTGATCGTTTCTTTGATCTCCAGATGTGTACACATTCAGAAACTGTTAATTTCATCGTTTCTAACTAAAGATCTCCCAAACTTGGAAGGGGACTAAAAACGTCTATAGCTTACAGTTAGCTTAATTATGCCATGGTGACATGAATCAGGAGAACAAAAGAAAGAAAACAGACAATAGATTTAAATGTTACTGAAATTCAGTTGTCAGAAAAAGATGCTCTACAACAGAAATAGTTCACGTAATTCTCTCACTGCACCTAAACACAAATAAGAAAGAGGAGGTTTTGTGGTGCTATTATCAATGGACCACTTTTAAAAGGAAAACAGAATTATTAGAATTTGCAGGTAGCAAATTTCATGCTTCCCCAAAGAGAAGAACTGTGATAGGACTGCTTTGGACCTACATATTTTACAGGTGACATCTGTTATTTTGAAGCAAGAAGCAAATAGTAAAACTGATGAAACATGAATACCTTGTGTCTTTTAAAGTTTTTGAGGTTGTTTTCTTGTTTGTTTTTTTGCCAGAAATTGAGTTACTGCACCTAGTGATTATGCTGTTTGCTATAAATTAATAATTATATTTAAAGGGTTCTCCTATCTTTTGATTCCTGGGAAACTGCCACATAAATACCAATGAACAAGAATGCACTGATAAATTCAAACAGACATTTCAGCATTTTAAATAATTTATTGATACTTAGAAAGGAACAGATAAATACACAGGTGGCTAATTTTTAATGCGAACCTCTCAATGATTTACTAAGAACATTTGCCAGTCATTTTATATGTGTTCTGCTCAGTACTCAGATGCTCATAAAGGAATTATCCTGAAGGAATGAGAAACTGCTTCAGAGTAGGAGTGATGTATACAGTGCAATGCACATGCCAGTGCTGATAGAGAGATTAAGTTTCTCTCAAGGATTGTTGAGTACAAATGGACTTTTTTTTTCCTTTTAGTCATGCCAAAGTTCAGTCAGAGGGTGAAAAATACAGATAAAGGATTTGGCGGAGATTTTGAGCAGACATAAATTGTATATATATGAACTCATGAATGAAACATTTTTTATGAGCTATTAAAACTTTCTTCAAGAATCTGTCTCAATTTCAGCAAGGTATCTTTAATATAAGGTTTACTTTGCATATGTTGTTCCACTTCCTTTGGCTGAATTTAAACAAAACTCATTCATGAATTTAATTTATGAGGGAAGTCAAATAAAATTGTGATGTTAAGTACAAATGGCTGAGGATAGTTCTTTTCAAAATAATTTGTGCATATTAATGTGAGTATAATAGAGAAGACCTCAGCCTTTGATACAGGCATATGTCACCAAAGTCAGTCCCATCCTAAAACACATGTCTTGCAGAGGATTAAAGGTGTCGCTTGCCAGTATCTCCAGACAGGCCAAGTTATTAGAGCTAGCTCTGGGGACAAGTGCTCCTTGAAATGCAGTTGCTTGATGGAGGAATTGAGGAGTACAAGCCCTGTCCAGTGGAGTGGCAGGCACTACAGCCGAGCACTGAAATACCTCTGTAACTTAAAGCAAACAGTGAAGTCCCCCTGACTTCCAGGGGAAGGGACTGCCCTTAGAGAGACCCGTGTTTCGCCACTTTGCTATCCCTGACAAGAATAGCCAAGTGTAATTTTTTAATCTTTAAAAGAGAATTGAACTATTTTTAGGTTTTTTTTCCTTCACGGATATTCCTATTTGGTTGTTTATTTGGACTGGGTAGCCCATTACAAATCCAAGTACTGTATATAATCATTCAACTAATTAATTTGCTGTCTGTGCAACTAAAAAGTAGTAGAATTTCACTGCTAACATTAATGTGTTGAGATTCTCAAAGGAAACTTCAGCAAATTATGTACTTTTACTTAAAATAACTGAAATATCCCAAAATACTGCCATCAATTTATTACTAATTAATTGCTTCAATATTTTCCATTATTTTTTCCTGAGTAAAATAGCGTTCCTTGTCATCTCTTGGCCTGGATGCAAAATGAAAATTCTCATCTCATTGTACAAAATATATCAGTGGACTGCTGCTCTTTGTTAAAACTATGAACTAAATTAAAGACTGATTTTCTGGATGACTGGTAAGGGTGGACTGAATTCAACTCACTCTTATGTTCTTTTGCCAAAAGAAATAGATTTATTTTTATCATTATGTCAAGTAGATTTCACTTGGTACAGACTTGGAACCCGAAATCTTCAAAACTGAAGATAAAGAATGTAAATAATTCCCAGGATCCAGACTAAACTGCCTTTTGTGTATTGCTTTTAAATGTTGAAATACTCCTGAATACCTTGAAAACAGAAAGGAAAGCAAGTAAACAATAAATTGATCCACCAGATTCTTCTTCTCTACTCTCTGACAAATCCTGTCCAAATCTTCCAAACAATAAAAGAAAATCCAAACAATGAAAAGAAACTATGAAGGTGGAAGGTTGGGGAAAAAAATCCCAAATGGAAGCTGTCTGTGTTTAGTATATGTTTTGTCAGTTAAGCCTACAGCTATTTACTTGACTAAAAGGAAGCAGAGCTACAATGCTTATCTTCCTATCTTGTCGTAAATGTTCTCAGGAAGATATTCCAAGCAAAATCATTCACAGCTAACTGTGGATGAAAGGATGATATAAATAGGACATAGTGATGGTGCTTCTGCTCTGTAAAATTTCACCTATTCTAATCTGTTTTCACTTAGCACCCACCTGGCCTATTGTCTTGAGTTCTTTTACATTTTTTGGCCACATTTAATGTCATCCCCTCCCCAAAAAAGGGAAGAAATCTCAGGTATTATAGCCAGGACTGTGGAACAAAGGGAAAAAAAGGGTTTCAGTTTGCAAGTTAACACTGACGAAAACCACTGCTACCTTGTACAAACAAACCAAGGCAATTAAAAAGGAAAAAAAGTTTAAGATCTGTGCAAGCCCTGAACAGATATTTTTGTCTGCAGCAGGTGTAACATTTTAAATTCTTCTTTAACATTCTTGGTAAGAAAGTCTTCAATATAGCAGGCCTCTCTACCTCTCAAGCTGAAGTTAAATAAATAAAAAGCTATTTAATGGTAGCTCTTAATGCATGTTGACATAGTAAGTAATGGCTACTTCAACATTAAGAAGCTAATGAAAATCAATGTAAGGGTGATGCATGATCTGGAAAATACACCTTTGACTTTCTACTGTATAACTTTGTATCATGAAATCTTGAGAAGTTCTTATCTGTCAATAAATTAGAAAAAAGGAGGATTTATGAGGTGGTTTTGACTTTAACACTTTGCCACTTCTCTTTAATCTCTAGCTAGGCTTTAAGTCATCAAATCACTTAATCAAAGCCCTAACTATAGGCATAACAGTGTTAAGCAGGTGTTTCAAAATAAGCCAGCCTGCCATTGTGCTTTGTTAAACTGGAAATGGATTATCAGATAGCATAAAGTGATAGATCATCATCCTTCAGTCAGGGCACACTGCATGAAACACCTGTGCCTCTACTGCAGTGGTGGCAAACAGCTGTGCAGCACAGTCTCTGCACCAACAGAAGAGCCCAGAGATGGTGTGGTGTCCCACCCATAACAGGAAGGGAGTGCTCAAGATTTGCAATGTTTGTGATCACAAGGAAAGATGAAAGCCAGAGGCTCCACAAAAGCTAAAAAAGTTTTATAAGTAAATTACACACTTGGCATGAAAATTGGTATAAGTCAGTCCCTGATATACTAGCGTAAGCACACAGCAGCAGGGGTTGGATAAAAGGAAGAGAGAGAGACATATTAAGGGGTGGGGGAAGAGAGAGAAAGAAAGGCAGAAAGGAAGGAAGAGATATCATCAGTCTGACTCCAGTGTCGATCCAACTGATGGAATGTCCAGGGTCCTTGGCTTTTTGGGTGAGCATTTTTATAGATAAGTTTTCCCTGCTCTGCAGATAAGCTTTTTGCTTTCTATGCAAATTAATTATCATGCTCAGTCCAATTTTGGGCCTTTACAGAAATGGGTTGGAGGGCTTGGGGGTCTTGGGTGGTCTTGTTCCTCCCCTGTATCCCATACCTATTTCTTGATTTCATTTGTGCCCTTGTGGTGGAATATGTTGTGCTTATTTCCAGGAGCCAGAACAAGAATATTTGTCCCAGAAAAATGCTGCCTTAGCTCTGTATGGTGCCCTGCTCAAGCTGCATCCTGCTCTTTCTCGTGGTGTGTTATCACCCCAAAACCTCAGTTGTCATTACCAGCAATCCTTGGCTGTCTCCACAGCCATGTTTGAGATGTTTGAGGTGTACACATGGGATGCCTCATTTTCTAGGCTTCTGCAGATGCAGAGATAACCATCCCTTTCTGCTTCAGTCAAGGTCTTCCTTACATCCCTCAGGGGTTTCATCTAAGTGATCTCTACTGATATAACCATCAGGGTGATCTAACTCTCAGCAGTTTCTTTTTGGCCTCTCTACCTTGCAGTCAAACATGTAGTGGTAAGACATATAAAAATATTGGACTGGTATATACCTGCTGCCCCATGTGGTAATAGCCATGACCTCATAAACAGCACAAAATGTCAAAAGAATTTCATGGTTGAAAAAATAATGCAGGTCTAAGGGCACAGTATTTCACATCCTACATGTATGATAAAATCAGTCAGAGGTAATTTTACATATCCATACATATCAGTACACATCCAAGCTACAGAAGAGACACAGCCTGAGTATATCCTACTGAAAAGGATTAGAGGACAATCTACTCCCTAGAAGATGACAAACATTGAGTTGTAGTAATGAAAATCATAGCTTAAATAAACCCAAGCTCTTGTGGACACAACCCAGCATCCTTTCTCTACAAATGGCCTGTGCCAAAGTCAGTAGGAGAGCTTGCCTTTACAAATATGGAAAGATCATGTCAATTCCTTCCAATAATAGTCATTAGTCTTTAAAAATATATAAGGAGTAATAAAAAAGCAAACAGTGTTTGAAAGCTAGTGTTACTTTTACCCCCAATGTAGGAAACCTGAATGTTCTCTATTTCCTCAAATAATAAAATTCATCATCTTTTTCATTCTATAAAATAATTAAATCACTTGGTAAACTTCCATATTTGTTTTTTTAATTTTTTTTTCTAACCTGAAAATCTTCAGGTCCTTTGTTATAAAAGCCCCACAACATTCTTTCACGTGTTCTTCCAGTACTGTGAATCCAGGCACAACAGATTTGTGTTAGTTCAAGAGACAGCAAGACAGATTCCTGTGTGTGCCTGCCAGCACGTCAGGGTACAGGTCCTGACCAGATTGTCACAGATGAAGATGGAAGTGTAACACATAAGGTAATCCCATTTCTTGAGGCTTTGAAACTCCTCCTTATTTTCCACCCTTTAAGAATGCTCTCATTTTCCACCCTTAAAGGAAGAATGCTCCCTCATGCTCATTAAATGGACTCAGTTTTCTTTTGTTAATATATACCCAAAATCGACACAGTACTTCAGACCCCTAAAGGTTTCCTAAAAAAGTAATTTTATTTAACTTTCCAGTCCGTTCACATTCTTGTCCATGAAATACTTCGGTCTAAATCCTGTACTGTTTCAAGTCATTGCCAAAATTTATGAGTACACTTACAGCTGGGGCTTCAACCTATTTTTATGTTTGATAATTATTTCATGGAAGTCACTATTTAACAGAAGTTGAGATATTCTGACAAATTGGTACATACTTTTGGGGATACAATTAATTTTTTTTAACCTGAGCATTATACATTTGTTAGATAATTTCCATAAAAGACCTTTAAAGATGCAGAAAATATTTATAACAACAAAAATATTGTAAGACTTCTTTTTTTTCTTGGTAAATTGACAATAGTTTATTCTTGAAATAAATGAGATTTTCTCTAAGTGTCTTCTGGATTTTTCTTGATCCTGAGGATCTGAGCTGAAGCAATTAATTTGTGAACTAGAAAACTGAGTGTCCTATGAACTCAGTATTCTCTGTTCCCTTCTTTTGTTGTCAGGAGCAAACTCTTTAAGGGAGTGAAAAACCTCAGGATTAAACTTTAGCAATATTTTGTTTAGGTCACATAGTTACTAGATTAAACTACCTCACTCTAAATTCTGTATTTTCAGAGGAGCCAGTAAGGGTGGCTGTCATCACTCTTATGCTTTCACTTATGCTATTTTCCAGATTTATGGATAATGCAGTTACTGTCTGAGAAGTTTTTAAAAAGTATTTGGCTTGCTATATTTAATGCAATAAATGTTTTGATATAGTAGTGGACTTAATAACAGTATTTTTAGTGTTATTATTGAACATAGCGAGAACAGAGAGGTTCATGTAAAGGGAACTGCATAAAGTAAAACAGAATATGAAGGAAAATAAAGCTTTGCTATTGGTTGAGTACCTAAGAATGGAATTTTCCTCATACATTTTATTGTGACTCTGTTTCTCAATTAGTTCCTGCTTTAAGTCAGTCTTGAACTGTTACTATAAGAATAAAAAAATTGCCTTTTATGCACAGACTATACATAATTCTTTGCCAATGCAGAATTACTGTAGGGTGTTTTCATGTAGGTTATTGCTTTCTGTGGCAGTTTTCCCCTTTATGACAATTTTCCACTGCTTCTTGAATGTATCTTCTTTTTGACACCTACCCCAGCTTAGGTCCAAAGAGAAAAGATGCTCAAAGCTCTGAAGCTTGGACAGAAAATAGGACCTGGATTTTGTTGAAATACATTAACTTGTTCTTTGGTAGGTAGGTAAATATGCTTGGGTTCAGGCCTTTGCTGTTGGATTAAATTAAAAGTTATCTTTTTCTTATTTTCAACATTCCCTTTTTGATTTTAATAAATATTTTAAACAACATAAACTCAAATACTGCTCATTAAATTTGATGCATTTTTTCTTGTTGATCAAGGACAATTCATTAATTTGAAAAGTTATGTTCAAAGATCTTTTGGAAACCTCTTTTGTGTGGCTATAATTAAGAAATGAAGCATTAGTAATGTTTTTTGCCTTTCAATTCTTTTGTGAGTTGAAACTTTAAAAATGTGAGTGTTATATTCCCATATAGGGGTTTTTTCCACCAAAATCAGGAAATTCATAATGATGGTTCCCACCACAACTGTAGCTTGGTCTCAAAAATATATTTCATACTTTATTGGATATCTTATTAAATTTCTATGCTCTTACAAAGTAAAAGCTGCATATCAAAGAGAATTTCTTGTAATTTCAGCTCAATATTTTCAGCTCAATCCAGCTTAATGTTGGATTGTTAGATTTTTGCGATTTATTTTCCAGTAACTTTCAAGATACTGAATCTGAAAATATTCAAGGAGATAATCAAAATTCATGGCAGAATCTATACTTACTCATTTCTTTTTCCAGAGCCTTAGATTAGGAGGTCACTCCTATATCAGTGAAGCTCTGGAAACAAATTCACAGCTTTTACATTGTCCAAGGAGCTGAAGAATGCTCTGTCTTGGAAAATGCATTGCCAGAAGAAGCTGGTGGCTCATCTCTCTCCAGGCTATGTGATGACGCATGGGTTATAACCTTCTGGAAGTTCCTTTTGCGTAACAGGACATTTTCTTTGCCTGGATCTGAGGCTGAACACAGTACAACATAAACTTTAAAAAATTAGACCACAATTTGCATCCATCTAGCACTGTATCAATCCTAATTTGGTAAAAACTGTGGAGCTGTCTAATGTCTATGATTAGGGATTTTCCCACTTCCATGCTGAAAGTGTCATAAGACAGAAAATGTGTTATCATCTTCAGGTGAAACTTTGTAACCCTGATTTAAGCCTCAGGAATTTGATAAAAATAAGAAATCAGAGTTATTCAGTGTGTACGTAGGAGCATTTTCTGAGGAAGCCAAGGAGTATTATCTAGGACATGAGCAAAGTAATACTTCAGACCATTTGTATCAGGCTGATAGGAATGGCCAACAATTCACAGATTATCATAACAACATAACATTAAAAAAATTATAAACAAAATATTAAGGTTTTTTATTTTTGGGCACTCTTTCTCCTTTCAGTAATCTTTTTGGATCACTGGCAACACAATACACTTTTCTTATGATAGAAACATTAATGCCTGATCCTGGTCCAAAATGTCTATTTAATATTAAAGCTTTACATCCTTTTTAAGACAATTATGCAAGATAAATTATCTTGTTCTGATAGAAGATGTGTGATATAGTTGCTGAGAAGATTTCCATGGAATTCCCCTAATTATATTATGTGGGTGGAGAAAGAGAGTGGGGTTTGTTACAATAAAACGGGACACACAATTCTGACTGTATGTGTGTTAATGGATCACCATTTCAAGCTGTACAGATTTAGGAATACTTTATTTTAAAATGTTAGAGGCTGCTGAATCCATTAGCTCAATGAAAGTGAGACTCCATATTCCAAGGTCCACCAAGAATGAGCATGAATGAGTGTCCTTGGTGGGCTTCTCACCAGGGACAAAGGTCCCACCATTCTTCAAAAGCCTTAGGGATGTGGTTCTTGGTGCCCCTTTCACACTGATTTACTGGGCATTCTCATCCTCTGTGTGCTGCTGGGATTCTGTGTTTATAGTGATTAGTTTTTAATCATATAATCTAACAAGCATTTTGCAAGCATTTTTCTCCTTATATCATGGGTAATTGGATTTACAACATAATAATTACCCTTCATGGTCAACAGTAAAATATAAGTACAGATCCCTTCACAGATATTTTGAGGCCTTGCTTTGTAGAGTTTTATGAGCTGTTACAATCATGTGTAACCATATCCTTTATAATAAAAAATACATTGCTCTTGTCAATTCTAATATTTTTATTCTTATCCTCCACTTATGAATAGTAGGGTTTATTTAATTGTATTTACACATAGTCATGCTGCAATACATTTATTTTAGAGATTTCTTTTCCTTAGATTTGACATAAGAGAGAAATTTTGAGTATGTAGGATTTGCTCATAGTTTCTGATTTATCCTTTGATCATCTCCTTCGAAGGAGATGAATCCTTCGAAGGAGAGAATCCTTACTTTTGTGCTTGAGTAATGGAAGTTTTGCCAACAGATGAATCATCTACCACTACGAGATCTTTTAGACTAATTTGAGTGACAGTGTTGAACGACATAAAAATAATAGCTGGGCCCAGCAATATTCTTCGATAGTCTGGTAGGAAGCCAGATTAAAAAGTAAAGACTTAACATGCTCCTGATAGTTTGTTACTCAGGAAATATGTTTCAACTTTCAAAACCATTCTGACTATTCTTACAAGCTGAAGGTTTCATGTCCTACTAATTTTCTGCTGTATCATTGCTACATGATAACATTTAGTTTTGAATTTGGGATGATGAATTATATCATGTTGGGACTGTCATCTACTTTTGTCAGGAGATTCATATCCATTGAGAGAGGCAGGGAGAGAGATTTATTCGATACTGACCATAGTTCAGAAGTTTAGTATTGGGATTTGAACACAGAGTTATGTTTTTATATTCTCAGTTCCTGCAGCATACAGACTTCCTTTTTAAGGATTATACCAATTCTGAACCTTGAGTTTCAGGGAAAAAAGAAAACCCCAAGAAAAGTTTTGTTGTCATTTGAATACTGCAGAATAATTGTCTGAAACTGATTTTGAAAAATTTTCCTTCTGGTCCAAGAGAAGATGGAATATGGTGGCAAGGTATGTGGGGACTTACCGACCCTAGAGCCTTCTTTTGAACTGCAACCAAATCTTTGTTAACTTCCTACAGAGAAATATCTCTCTTTCACCCCTACAATGAAGCTTCATAAAATGCTATGAAGCCAGTATGACTAAAGGCAGAGGGTTTGATTTCACTTTGTGTAAGAATGAAGAATATAATATATTCTTTAGAGGAGGATATAGCTTTTATATTTTTTTAACATATACAGAAACAAGAGATAATTATAAGTTATTTCAAATAATTTTTTTGATTGTGTAACAGTCTATGTATTGCTGTATATCATAAATGTTTCATTTAAAATGTGTATGATTTCAGTGCACTTAGTGCCAGAACTTGAATTATAAACCAAGTGTCACCTCATAAGCCTGAGAAACATAAAACATTGTAGAAGCCAGATGCTATCTGGGGAGTATGTAAGAACTTCATTACATAATTCTTTTTGTCCTTAAAACAAATAAGAAGACACAGTGGTTCTCATTTGTAATTGTGTCCCTTTTTTCTCCCAATAAAGAGGTCAAAGTGACAAAATCTGGTAAGGCTCGCTGAAAAGAGAATGTCCCTACTCAAGGGGATTCTATATTTATGCAATGGCTGTAGTGTGACCAGCCACAGAGGCAGAGGAGAAGCTAAAAAAAAATAACACGTATAAAGTGTTGGTCTAAAATATGAGCTGAAGCACGTCGGTAAAGAATTTCTGATTAAGATGGTAGATAATTAAGAATATAAGGAGAATGGGAATGTCCTCAGAGCAAAAGAGGAAACAGCATTTTTTTGGGTTGTTATGAGAAGTGAAGGAATTTCTGAGCCAAATAAATGTGTAAAACAAAAGAAAGAGAGCAAAGCAACTGCCAAAGGAAAGGGCTTGGGAGGTTACAAACAAGTTAGAAGAGCAGGTAAATGTAGAAGAGAAAAGTAATTAAATACTGAAATTAACCTACACCTATACAAAGTACCAAAGAATAAGCTGATATCTACTCAAGAAATAACCTTGCAGAGACGACTGATTAAGCAGATAAAATTTGAGCCCACATGATTTTCCAATATACTACAACAGATGGGCAGATTTCAAATAAACCAAGATGAAGCTTCTGAGCTTAATATTCTGATTGCTTCTCAGAAGACTGAGATTAGTTATATATGAGTGATGTAAAAATGCCCTTGTCTCCAATTGACACTGAATAATGTCAAAATCTTGAATCCGGTGGTATGGAATTTGAAAAAAGATTAATTATCATGCAGGTGGTTTAGTGGAGTTCTTTCCAGCTAGAAAAAATATTTACTTTTCCATTCTTGCTTATTTTCTTTGATATTCCCCCTGAAGAGCTGGCAAGAACAGCAATCCTAATTACCTTTCTTGGCCAAATTGTCGAAAGAGAGAGGCTTGCCCAGACTTCATTAGAGAGCTGCAGAGAGGTATGTAGAAATATAGGACAAATTAAAAATACTGTTACTTAAATAGTTCCAGCAAAAGTTGTGAAAATTGAATGAAGAGCCAAAATTATGAAGGATTTAAAAGAAAAAAAATGATTGGGACCCACCCAATAGTGAGAATAGTTAGAATGTTTTCTCTGTGGAAAATGCAGAGTTTTGGAGAGGATAGGTTTTAATATTTCTGTGTGTTTTTTCTCATTCTCAGTGATGAATATCTGGGAAATTATGCATAAAAATACACATTTTAATAAAAATATTAATATTGCCTGTGGTGATATTTTGTAGCCAATATTTCCTCATAAAAAGGAGACAGCAAAGAACAAACTTGGGAAAGCACAGATATGAGATTTGCTGTTACAGAGAAGAATTTTGGTTGAATGAGAAATTTGATGCAAGAATAAATTTTCAAAAATACATGATTTTTGGTTTTAAATTTATACGCTTTTAGTACTTTGATTATGCCTGTGTAGTAGACTATGAATGAGATCTAAACTCAGTCAAATGTTAAATGTTAACTGAAACAATGTCTATCATAAATTACAGCTACTAACGCTTCACATGCTCTATACTCATGGTGAACGTGGGCCTAAGTATGTCAAAAATATTTAAGTTAAAATGCCTCACCTAATATTTGTGAAAGGATTTGCATTGTTTTTCATTAGCACGAAGTCTGAGCCCTTTGTCTTCAAAACTAACATGGGGCTCATCACCTCTAAGATGATTTATCGAGTCATCCCAAGGCTGATTCATCCCTTTCTGAAACAGGAGACAAACATGAGTGAAGTGAGCATGCCTTTCAGCCTGGTAGTACCTTTTCCCTCATCTCTCAGTACAGGGAGACCTGGCTCAGTGACGATGGTACTTCAGTGAGACTTGTCTCGCCCTCACAAATTCACTGAATTCTTTATATCATGTTTAACCTGGGGTTGTGTGAAAACTAAAAAGATAACTTGTGCTTTCTTCACTCTGCTGGGTGTAAGGACAGGAGAGATCACCACCAGAAGCTGAGGCAGCAGACAGGACACCTTACTCTTGAAGTCCTGTCTGAAAAACACTGCAACTGCTTTGCACTTGTGGGAAGATCAAATAATCACTCCTTCCTAACTGTGGCTTTCCAGACCTTCCACCAAGCAGTGTCAACCAATGATAAGAAGTAAACGGAAACAAATTCATAGGAGATTAAGATAATGGTTGTTTTGGCATTGTTTGTTTACTGACTGTATGTCTATGTTAAAACTAGCTTGTTAAAAAAGCCTCTGACAATTAAGGAATTACGAAGGTTGAGTTTACTTGCGTAAAGATAAATAACCATCTTGTGGTGATATACCTTCTGGCAGTAGCAAAATTAGCATATATTTAAAGACTACGTCACATTTCAAATGAAAAAAGAATGTTTCCTATCTCCTAATTTTGAGAGTACATGATTTAAAGAGATTTTTGTATGTCTAATATGAACATTTTGAAAATGAGACTGATTAAAATAACAACTCTATTACATTACCACTCTCTCAGCCCCTGACAAGTTTTAACTGTAGATTCTTTGTTCAGACATGTTGACCAGCACAGGTAACCACTTATTAACTATCTGTAATCACGGGTTTTTATTCTTTATGTGGGTGAGATAAATGAATATGTATACATTTTGCCACTGGGTTTCACTGCAAAAAAAATGTGAAGCCAAATACAGAGTTCAAACCATTCTCCTTGTCACCCCTCCAACTTTCTTATCTCTTTCAAGATTCAAGTGGCACCTTTCAGATCTTGCTAATTCCACTTTATCTTCTCCCAATTTTAAGTCTGACCGTAGAGCCCCTTGTCTCTTTCTGTTTCAGTCAGATTTCCCCTGTATGCAGGTTTGCTGGTTTTGTTGCCTCAGCTGTTTCTGCACCAAACACAAAGGTCATATTCCAATTTATTTCAACCCATTTCAAATGCTTAAGGCAAGACCTTCTCAAAGATAGGGAAGATAAGAATTTAAACATAGTCACATAGTGTTATTTTCAGACATTCTTGCTCATTATAGGTTTTCTTTTTGTTTCAATAATTTGAAAATTTTGGTGTGACTGAAACCTTCAGAGAAAAGATGCAACCTATGGCAGACTTGTGGAAGTTTACTCTAAAATACTAGCTTTGTCAAAACTGAAAATAATTAAATGCAAGGTTTCATGATGGAAATTACTGGGTGCTCTTGTTACCATGATGTGAAAACAAAAGTAGGTGAACCGCACTTGTACCTTCCAAGTACACATCCTGAAGTGACTGTGAAGCAAATTTGTTCTCAGGTCAAATGGTTCTTTGGTTCTGAAATTGCTCTGACAGGTTTCCAACATCCATGTTTCCTTTCACCTCACTTCTCAAAACATGCTAATCTTGTGGCCAGGACTCTCTGGCCACACATGAGTTGAGCCTTACTGCTGCGGGATTTTGATGCCAAGGCCAGGAAGGTGTTTTTCCACCAAGAATAACACATGCTATGAGGAAAACTTCCTGTATGGTCTTTTACCATTTTGGACTGGTATAAGAGGCCACTGCAGAAAGATTCTGCTCTTGAGTTGTCATTTTTCCTGATGATATTTTCCTTTGACACACTTCAATCTGAAAAAATTGTTCTATTCAGAATGGTTTATTACCACACTGTTAGGAAAATATACCCATGCTTCCAATAGGCTTTTGATATACTTCAGAAGTGAATAAGCAAGTTGTGAAACTTTAATTTGTTATTGTAAAATGTTAAATTGTTATGTTTTTAAAAGTATTTAGAGAGGAAATATGTTCCTGTCACAAAAATTGCTATAGCTCTGTTTTCACATGCTTAACAGAGCAGCACTGTCTGCTATGCAGAGAAATGGGCCGAAAATTTTACATAGTTCATATTCTGCCTTTGGGTTGCTAGATGATTTTAGGGAGGAAATTGTCCATTTCTGTCTTTTAATTTCAAATGCTTAAGAAGTTAGAGATTTTTTTTTTAATTGATAATATTGAATGATCAGGCTGTAAGATTCAAACACTGTAGATGGTATATCCCATTTTTAGTATGTGAATTATCATGTGATAATATTTGCAAATGGAAACATCTTTAACTGGCAACAGTGCCATATTTTTATCTGTTTGAATGAGCCAAGAAAAGTGATATTAATTATTGAACTTCCTTTATTAATATAGGAGAAGAAGTTTCAACAAAAATGTGACTTATTATGGGACCTCCGACCTGATGATTTACAATCATCTAAAATAAAAAGGCAATAGAAAGAAGCAGTGTTATCACTTTTCAAGAAGCAGAGTTAGGGGCTTAGGCACACGGACAAGTTCCCATAGAGATAACAAGCCACTGAAGAGCAACCAACTTGCTTTAATTGTCCCTTTGTGTTCCCTTGGTTTGTGGCAAATGTGAAGTAATTCAAATAATCCTCATCCTCTTTCATCACATATTTCGTTGAGGACCAAAGAAATGTAAATCACTTCGCACTTGTCACAGGCTAAGAGATTGAAGATAAACGCTGCTGCAGTTCAGCTATATTGGGTAACTCATTATGGCACTGTGACTTTCCACGTGTCTGTGACTCGAGACCTGGATTGACTTTCTGTGTCAAACACTGAACCCACACTTTTTGAGCCTTACTCCCATGTCTAAACTAAAGACAAAATGAATACTGTTTTTATGGTTTGTCATTACCAATCATGAGTACAAGAGTAACTCAGGAAAGCCTAGCCCTAATGTATGGATTGCCTGGCAAAGTAAAAGAGAAATCAAATGTATTGCAAGAACTAGATTGCCAATCATCATTCATAGATTTAAAAAGCTTGTGTATTCTGATAAGCAACTAACATTTGGAATATTTGTTGAGTGAAAATAAAGTTGAAACTTTTGGAGGTTAGCCAGTTCTCCATCCCTATTTTTTATTAACATGGTGTATGCCAAACAGCAATCCCTTAGTTGATGAGGTTATGATTGTATCTAATAATGAATCTTGAGACAAAAGAAATATTCTAGCAATGCATCTGCAGCAACTTCTGAGTTTTAATACTGTCATTGTGATTTTTAATTCATTACTCCCACATACCTTGTGCTTCTTTTTTGTCCTGTGGGGAATAAAGGGATTTGAATAATGGTTGTTTTTGTGGTTTGGTCTTTTTTCTGTCATAAAATTTCAGATTAGAGTTTGACATTGGGAAGAGAAACTGGGAATATTAGTCCTTGCTCAGAACATCAGCATAATCAATTGCAGTTCTTTGTCTTCCAACAGATTACCAATTATTTGGGTCAGGAGAAAGAGGTCATCATCTGTTAAGTTCTGTAGCATTTTGATGGTAGTATTATAGAAACATAGAATGAGTTGTGTTGGAAGGGACCTTAAAGATCATCCAGTTCCAACACCCCTGCCACTGGCAGGGACACCTTCTGCTAGACCTGGTGTGGTAGTTTTGCCTGGCCCAGTTTTTGCCAGTGGATAGGGTGGGGTACAAAGATGGCTCCTGCATGTCCTGAGTAAAGATTCTGGAAATTTCTCCATCATGTCCAGCAGAGCCAATCTCTGATGGCTCTGAAGATGATGGACATGCTGCTGGCCAAACCTGGGCCAATTAGAGATGTTAGTTACGCCTCTGTGAAAACATATTTAAGAAGAAATCAAAACAGGGTAAGCACGCACTTCTTTGTAGCCAGGGAAGGAGGAGGAGGAGGTAAAAATATGTGAGGGAGAACAACATGGAGGCACCAAGGTCAGTGGAGAAGGTGGGGGAGGAGATGCTCCAGGCGCCGGAGCTGAAAACCCTCTGCCAGCCGTGGTGAAGACCATGGGGGAGCAGGTGGTCCCCCTGCAGCCCATGGGGTCCAGGGGGTGCAGAGAAACCCCCCACAGCCCGTGGGGAGGTGCCCACGCCAGAGGAGCAGGTGGAAGCCTGCAGGAAGCTGTGATCCAGTGGGAGTCCCAGAGACTGAGAGTTGCAAAAGCCTTGCAGGAGAGAGAAAGGCCTTGCTCCCGGGATGGAAACAGCCTGGCCTCGGCTTGGAAATCTGCAGCCTGGAGAGAATCTCGGACAGCAGCAATCGGGCGGGGCTGCTCGTGAGATTGGACCCACGCCAAAGAAGTTCGCAGAGGACTGTCCCTCGTGGGAGGGACCCCCATGGCTAAGTAGAGGATTCTTTTCCCCTGATGGACTGACCCTGACCAAAGGAAAAAACCCCACACCCTGCCCCTGCCTGGGAGTTGTTGGTTAGTTGGAAAGGAGGGAGGGGGTGAGCTGGGAAGCGGTGCCTTAAGAGGGAAGGGGGGTCAGTGAAGAAACGGTGTCTTGAGAGCTTATTTTTACCTCTGATTTATCCTCCGACTCTGTTAGACTAATAAATCACTTTTTTTTGCAACTTTAAGTTTTACCGCCTGCTTTTGCCCTGAATCTAGTGCGTCACCTTATCAGTGGTCTTATCTCAACTCATAAGTCCAGTGTTTTGTGTTAATTTTCCCTCTCCTCTGCATAGCTGCAGCAGGAGAGAGCATGGAGAGCAAACGTCGTAGGTGCCTGGCATTTAGCCAGGGTCAAACCCACGACACCTGGCTGTTCAAAGTTCCGTCCAGCCTGGCTTTTAACACTTCAATGTATGGAACATCCTCGGCTTCTCTGGGCAGTATATACATAGCTTTTGTATTTCAGAAAAAAAAGGAAATTTTAAAAAAATTTAAAAGCCGACTTTGATGAAAGTAAGTTCATAATTATTATTCCTTACAAATGTCCTGGTGTCACTCAGTGAAAATCTGGCAGTATGGTTCTGATTGCTTAAAAATACAAGAGTGGTAAAATCCATAAGGTCCATGACTCCTGGACCAATCTGTAATCCATATTCAGCTGAAGTAAGCTCCAGAATTATATGTAACACCAGTAGCAGTTCCTCGCGAGGAATAAATAGTCACACAGACAGATCACTGATTACAGAAGGTTTATTGTGAAGTCTATTCACCACATTATCTAATTTAAGCTAAACTCGGTGCCCAGAATAACTCCATTTAACTGTCTTCAGAAAAAAACAACTGTCTGGAAGGAGATTTACATTTGTTGCTGTGCAAGAGAGAATATCTTCTTTTGGGTGGATACAATGACTTATTTCAGAACTTGATTGGCTGTGCTTCTGAACTTTCTAGACTTACTTAAGGTTCTTTCCTCTCTTTCCCAAACTCTCTCCTCCAAACCTCAGTCTTTCATGCATTTTAGTCTTCATGATGGGTGAGATGTGTGTCATCATTTTTCTTGGTCATATATTTTTCTCTTTCAAGATTAGGTGAGATGGAATTACCTGGGGAAAAAGGCAGAAAGTATCAGAGACTTCAGGGGGTGACAGGCAAAAACTTTTAAATATGGGACTTGGGGAATGAAGCTCAGATGCTGAAGGTGCTTTGAAAAACAAGGACTGAGCAGGCAAGGTTTACATGAAAAAAAAAAAGAACCTCCCTGGGGATTAGACAGCATGAAAAGTTTCCTGCATTTCAAAGATCACAGAGTTAATTGCAACATCATATGAAAGCAAAGTTCTACTTGTAAGGTTGCATGGGGAAAAATATTTCTCACTTTTCCTGTACTTCTTGGATAAAGAGAATTCTCTATTCCTCTGGTCAAAAAGAACTCACAAATCCTGTTTTTCTTTCTTATGAAAATGTAGCTCTTATGGATCTAAAAAACCTATAGTCTTCTTCGGGGAGCTAATTATAAAGGAAAGGTCTAGATAATTCTCTTTCTAGTAAGAGTTAAATTGGTTTCCCATCATTATTTTTCCAAGAAAAGTCACCTGAAGTCTGTGCACTTTGACTTTTTCTCTGTCCTTCTCTCTGCATTTGTGTGTCTGTGCATACATACACATATACAAGAAGTGCAACTATATGTGTGTACGCATGCATATATACACCCATATATACATATATATATATATGTAAACACACATGAACAGAGACAGATATATTCCTAAGTACATCTATTACCTCAATAAACAGAAACTTCCTTAAGGAAGTCTCATTCTAATAAATTTTTATTTGCAAAACATTACTGAAAAATACATTTCACGGGTAAAGGCATATCATACTGATTTGGCAAGAACAAAGTTAGTTAATTGATCCCAGTTGCTATGAACAGAATTTCCCTCCCACCATTTCACTCTTGCTTTTGGAATACTGAAGTTAAGATTGCACATGTGGAGTAGACCTGTATTTCAGCAAATGAGTTCTGTTAGCAAAGCCATTAGGTTTAAATTTATGTGAACAGGAGACCAGGAGCAGTCTACTAGCCCCAGTGGATTCCTTCAGTTTAGATTCACAATTTGTGTAAGTTATGATAACAGTCTAATTAGTGGTTTGGACGTACAGTTTTCCACTTGGCAGATAGACTACAATAGCTCTTTCAGAAATTCTACTCATTATGTCTTATTAGTATCAGGCAAGACAATATAAATCTCATTTCACAAGGGATTTATAAGAACTCCTACTGGGAAGTGGTCTTTTTCCAAATGACCCCTATTTTTTTGTTTTTCTGTGTGTCAGCTGGATATTTCTAGAATACTGTCTTTAATATCAAGTAGAGTACATAACAGTACCTGAAAATGGCAGTGTCTGAGAAAGCAGAATTTCTTCAAGCTATAACTGCATTGGGTGAAAAATAATGTTAATATTAGTGTATTGTCAAATTACTCTATCAAAATTGAAATGTTTTAGTATATACATCCTAATCAAACTGCAAAATTCTAAATGGCATAAATGTATATCTCATTCACACATGAAGCTGAACATCTTGATTCTGGAAAGGAATTTTGTTTTTACGTTCAAAGACTGTTTTTTGTTCCATTCAAATAAGTTTCAATTGTTTTTTCCTTAACTGAAAATTCATTAGCCACCAAAGCTTTGCACTTCTGATCTATTTTTAGAGAAGCAGGTTTTGTTTTCTTAATTGTCCTAGTACTGTCTTGTATTCATTCTGATTAGCTTTTATGGGACTACAGAAAGTCTAATTAAATTTTGATAAAGTATCCACATTCTTAAGATAATCCTATGCTGTATAATGAAAAAAGAAATTGGAAAATGCTACTAATTCTGCTTCTGGTAGAGTTTGAGTAGGGGCAATTGTACCATAAACAAGAAGTTTCCCATACTGCAGAAAGAGTCAGCTCCTTCCAAAGCACAGCCAGAGGGCAGCCTGGCATGGAGCAGTGTCAGGAATTGGAACCATGACTTGGTAGACCTGGACTATGAGCAGCTGCATCTGGGATGAGCTGTACAAAGAATAATTTCAGTATAAGGTATGACAATGTTTCTTTTATAATAAGCTACGCTGTTCCTGGGGGTTTCACTGTAGTAGTTGACTGAACAGCATCAACCATGTTGCATAAGTTGGCATGTCAGTTAAATGGGATTTGTGAGAATAAGAAGAAAGGAATGGACTTCTGTGTTTCACAAACTGTTGGCAGGAGTGCACATGGTTTGGCAAGCCCAGTATTCATGGAGAATATATACAGTGCAAATCATGCAACTGTCCAAACTTCCCATGTAGTGACAAATCCTACCGGAAGTATTTGCAATTTGTTTTTAGGAACAAACATGGTCCCTACTGCACTGTAAGAGGTTATGTACATTGTGATTGTAGTTCCCATTTTAGTGTCAGCAAAACAGTACATTTCTCTGCATGAAAACAGAGAGGTTTAGATGTTTTTACTTACATCTGCATGGACCAATGACTCATGTTGTATTTAAGGAAGAGGCCAGTTTTTGGTCTTTGATCACTGTGAACTGAATAATGATTTAAAAACCAAAAAAGATATAAGAAAAAAAAAGTATGAGTTCTTCATCTGTTAAAACTAGGTACAGTGGACTTAATGAAAAATAAATGTATGGAGCCAAATTTGGGTTACATACAACAAACTTTATTTGCAATAAAACCATTGAATGTACGTATGGTAAAGCTCATGTCAGAAGAAGATTTCCCTGTTGCTCTGAAGAGGGGATGAAAGCAAAGTCTGTAAAATCAATAGAGTGCTCATTTTACCTGAACAGATGTGATTTAAGTAAAAGGTTGCAATTGCCTCATGACTTCGATACCTTTTACCCTCAAATTGATTTTAGCTTATTTGTTCAATTTGATGAGTGTTTTGTTGTACTTTCTACTGCTTCTGTGATGGTACTTAGTATTCATAAACTACCTCATTGTCCAGGAAGAGCTGCAAGGTGTGGAACAGAAATGGTTTCTGGAGAGCATCAGTGGAATTGTCTTGGGATATGTTCCAAATATGACTCTTTTTTTTAGATGAAGGAATCTTTTTTGGAGATGTGCTTTCAGTTGCAATTTACTTTGAAACTGGAAGGTTCCTGTACAGCTCAAAAAAAATTTACCAGATCTTTTTTGTCATAAACTCTTTTGGCACACTGTGTGTTGTTAAGGAAGTTTATTTTCTGAGAGATAAGGAAAATACCTTAAGTGTGTCTCGTAAGTGCAGGCATTGATTTTAGCCAGGTCTTGGGTAATCACCATAAAAATGTTGGGGGTGGCTGGAGCACCTCTCTTATGAAGAAAAGCTGAGAGATTTGGGGATGTTCAGCCTGTAGAAGTGAAGGCTGCAGGGACACATTAGAACAGCCTTCCAATACTTAAAAGGATTTTAAAAGAAAAACAGAGAGTACTATGGTGACAGGACAAGGGGTCATGGTTCTAAACAGAAAGAGAGTAAATTTAGACTGAACTCTTCCCTGTGAGGGTGGTGAGGCACTAGCACAGGTTCCCCAGCGAAGCTGAGGATGCCTCATCCCTGGAAGTGTTCAAGGCCAGGCTGGATATGGTCAGGTCTAGTGGAAGGTGCCCCTGCCTGTGGAGGAGGGGTGTGAGGGTGTGGACCTTCATCACCTTTAAGATCCCTTTCAACCCAAGCCACACCAAGATTCTGTGTTTCTACGACTTTGCTGTAACATTTCTATGCATGTGTGGTACAAACTCAATTTTCTGCAGCATTTGTAAAGAAAGCTTTAATGAATGCCACAGCATCATTCTAGTCTGTGTTGTTAACAACACAACATTGTGAGCATTTTTTCCCTTTTATTTCAGCATTGAACTACAAGTCTTTACAGTAATGCTTTGGGACAGAAGGAGGGCACTGCAGTCATTCCCAGTAACACATCGCTAATGTTTTCAGGGCTTCAAAGTGCTTGTCTAACACTTTTTGGAATGATCACAGTTGTGGTTTCTGATGCCATCTCAGTTGATCCATTCTCCGTGTTAATCACCCCTTTGTATTCTGCTGATTGTCATTGTGCCTTATCTTCTCGTTTGACCTTGTGTATCTCAGACTCAAAACTTCTAAATTTCTGTGTAACTTTGCAACATTTCTTAATTGTCTCTTTTCTCTTGAACGTTTATAGTGCCCAGGGAAGCACAAAAAGGGGTTATACCTCTGCATGCTGTGTATTAAAACCTGACTCCCTGCACACGAACTTAGAATGGATGGCAATTAGTATCCTTGTTTCAGATCCTCTACCTCGAGTTAATTGACAATGCCCAGTAAGAACTGACATTCTACATTCCTCTGCTCAGGCAAGGAATTTTCCGTCTTTTCCTTGGGTACAAATAACCACATAATAGAATTCCCAGGCCAAATTCATACCTCATTGCAAGCCTGCAGCTTGCTCATGAGGGGAAGTGGAGGGGCAGGCACGGAGCTCTTCTCTCTTGTGACCAGTGACAGGACCCACCTGAAAGATAAGCAGTTGAGTCAGGGAAGGTTTAATTTGGGTATTAGGAAGAGGAAGAGGATCTTCACCCAGGGGGTGACTGGGTACTGGATCAGGCTCCCCAGCGAAGTGGTCATAGCACCAAGGGTTCAAGAAGGATTTGGGCAATGCTCTCAGACACATGGTGTGATTCTTGACATGTCCTGTGCAGGGTTGGGAGCTGGAGTTGATGATCCTGATGGGTCTTTTCCAGCTCAGGATATTCTATCACTCTGTGATCTCACTACTTGCCCCATGTGAGGCATCTTCTCTTGTCCCCATTGCGTTCCTGTAAATGCTACAGAGAGGACTAACTGGGGAATTGTTTTTTCTCACCTAGGCAAGGTATCAGTGACTACGTGTTCTGCTACACCTTGTCCCTCCATAAGGCCATGGCTCCCAGATTTTGTCTCCAAGATACTCTCAACCCTGTTGAGGAGTTTACAACTCTTGTAACAGCAGTGTCTCTGTGAGAGGCAGCAGATATAAGTCACAAATATTTATATCCTGCAAAGTATTTTCTGCATTCATTTCCTGTTCGTTTTTCATAAACATTTCATGTTTACTATTCGCTAAATATTAATAGCATAGCTATTATTCAAACTTCTGTTTTGTTTCTGTATTTATTTTTAGAAGAAATACTTTGGGCTGTCTCCACAAACACACTTTCCCAAAATAATTTTTTTCAAAGACTCCTTGATTCCGTTCTCTCTAATTTTCAGTATCTTGCTTATCTGTTCAGTTATTTTAAAACATAAATAATGTGTAAGAGTCACCCTTCTATTTCAGTAGCCTTTATAATATTTTTCTCTAAATATATCTCTAGTCATTTGTGGTTCAGAAACAAACTTGAAGCACTGTAGACTATCTTTTACTTTGGATACTTGGTAAACATGTGACACCAGGAAAATTAATGAAGTTCCAGGAAATATGAAATTCACTCAAATATTAATTTCTTGCTGTCCATGTGGATTCTTCTCTCCACTCAACTCTTTCTACTTATAATTATGATCTGAAAAAGCATTTGTGAACAAAGAAGTACAGAACATGTAGTCTCATGCTATGTATATTTTTCGTAACTTTGAGAATTACCCTGCTGAGTTAAAATACCTATGTTTTGTTTTTCCCTTGTTTGTAAATTGCAGAATTTTCTCCCAGTGGTGACCTAACCAGCAAATCACAGTGAGAGGATTTTGCCACCTTCTGTTTCTCTTTCCTGATTAATAGTTTCTTCATCTCCCAGAGGTTTTTGTGGTTTGCAGATGCTGTGGAAGAGTTTTCAGATGTTCTTTTGATCATGCAGTTTTCAAAAATGTTCTCTTTTCATGTGTAGTTTCAGTTTGGCTTCTAAAATATCTTGTCAGTGGCCTCAAAGGCCACAATGAACATGATTAGATGGTGTTTGCTATACATGTCCAGATGGTATTTACCTCTAAATGGCAGGGGTAAGCAAGCTCTGCCTCTGGGGCTGTCCCTCCCTGCGCTCCAAGCCAACTCACAGGCATGCAAAATCCAACAGGACAAAAGGCAGGATGCACGAGTTCAGACTTGGGATGATTTAACTACTCTCCCATGCCTCCCCTTTGACGGTGTGTATAAGCAGGCCTCTCTATGCCTGCTTTCAAAAGACAATATTAACAGAGTCTTTATGACCCTGGTCCCTGTCCTGCCTCCCTGCTCAGTGAGCTTGGGATGTGACATGCCAACATCAGTGATAGGTAACTTGGCAACACAGGATGATTATTTCATTAAAACCATGGAGGTCCCTCCAATCCCTTAGGAAGTTAGCTCTTGACAATGACCTCTATAACACATTCATGCTTCCCTTTCTTTGGAGTCTCCAATGCATTTGAACATCCCTGACACGCTGGTTAACTTCCAGGCAACGTCCAGTCATCCTCCAGAAGCTTAATTGCACACCATGTGCTATTTCTTGACAAATAGCAAGTCTCTTAGTCAACTCTGACAAAACTATAAATTGTGGCTTCCTTACTTAAGGCTGCAAGTGTGTCCAGGGGTGACTTTCCCTGGCTTGTATCACATTCAGACAACCACAGTGTTAGCAGTAGTTAACTATAAGTCAGCTTTGAGGAGTCTGATTTGTGTCTTTCTCATAATATCTGTTACTTCTCTTACATTGTATCCAATGTGGTTGCAGCTATTGATTTCTCTTCTAACTGTGGTGAGTTGTTAAAAATTAGTGGCTCTCTATCTCCACATACTGCTTTCTGTAGCAGTCATTTACCAGTAGGTGAGTGTTACTCATTTCAGTGAAAATGAAAGCCTTCTTCCACTCAACAGTAGCTGTGAAGAGGAATTGCACTATTCCTTCACAATTTTTTTTACTGGTTAAGAGGATTGAGTTGGGTTTGACTTAGCCCAAAACCTCTGTGACAGCCATTTGTTCCTGTTCTCAGAGAACACATTTTGCGCAGTAACTCAACAGGGCACTTGGTGTGCATTCACACTTTTTAAAACAAAACTGCTGTGTAATTTGAACATGATTCTCATTGCTGGTCTTTTATACTGAGCCTGTTTCCACAGCATGCCTCTCTGTTCTTGTATAACGTAAGTTTTCCCCATCAACTTGTGGGCAGCTGAGGAGCCAGAACTAAATAAAGCTCAAATAAAGGCTATTATATGTGATGTAAGTAGATGTGAACTGGCAATTTAACTGTGCCCTTGCTTTTTTTCTGTGCTGTATAGGATTATGAAAGCTGAATCTGGCAGAAACTATGCAGTGCTCACAACTAACAAGTAAGTCTTGAATTTAAGCTCAGTAATTTATGTGGGTGCAAGTGGATGCCTGCGAGATAGATGAAATAATTTGTTCTAATGGCAGCACAGTCTCTGATTTGGAGAATTTTAGGACACAGATTTGTAACCACTCGAATACAAAGCAACATATGTTTCACCAATGGATTAATAAACTAAATTAAGGCTTAGCCAATGATTTATATAAAGTCCTAGAACTATTCATAGCGATATTCTATAAGTATTACTTGAATTATATACTGAAACCACTGTTGAAAAATTAAAATGAGACCTGTACAGTTTTAAACCACTCTTAAAATATAACATCCTGTTACTGGATGGTTTGCAGACAAATTATTGGACTCGATAGAGGGGAAATTCTTTTGCCTGTGTTATACAGGTCAGGTTTGATGATCGAATGGTCCCTTCTGCACTTAAAAGCTGTGAATCTACTCCATTTCTACAATGTTCACATAAAAGGTCAAATTTCCAAGACTGGAATATTTCATGGAAGGACCAGAAGCTCTCTAAGATGTCTTTAAAATAATGAAGGGGGTAAAAAAGACATAAAGTAAGGACAAGAGAAGGAATACAAAATAAACTAAACTAAGGAATTTCTGTCTTCAACTTACAAATGGGAATAAAATGTTAAATATCAGAGCATGGCATGCGCTTCCAGAAATACTCATGTGTCAGTGAACAACTCTATCACAGCTGAAGCTGGTCTGCTTATGCATAATCTCTCATCTAAATAGATCTTGAAATTCTTTATAAGAGGAAAAATGTTTTGTGAATTGAATGTGTACATGTCACCCCATGTAAATACATAAGCATAATTAAAGAGTTACAGTGGCAAATACCAGGATCAAAATAGCTACCAACGACCTAATGACGTTACCACAGTCTAGTATTAGCATCCACCCCTCCCATACTGTCCCACAATTGACATACATACTGAGCAACATTTTCATTTTTGAAGTTCATGCTCTAATCTCAGTAGGAGTATTCAGAGGAAGTCTCAATGAGGATCACTCTTAACAAATGCTCTTGAGGCACCCTTTTAGATTTTGTTTCTAACTGTGCTATATTTTATAAAGATATTATACATCAAAAATAACATTATACAATTTTAATTTTAAGTAGTGGTTGGCACTGTGAAAAAAAAACCCCACTCAAATGTAAACACTACAAACCTTTACCCTCTAAACAATTAATAATTTACATTTCTCAGAGATGACTTATCAAATACAAACAGAAATCAACATTCCTTTTCCTACATTTTGATGAGCTCAGCAACATTGCAACATTGACTCCTTTATAATGAAGAATTTCTAAAATGTAATAAAAAGGGATATATTAAAATAGTGCACATGGTATTTATTAATTCCCTCCATCAATATGATCTGTATTTTGTGCCCCATTAACCTCCACCACCAGGCAAGGGTTTAATTTCTAATCTATACAACTGTTTTCCGATCAGCTATCTGTGATGGCAGATAAGGCAAAAGTAGTGAGACATGATATTTGAAAGAAAAAATGCTGAACTGGAGAGCACAGTGAGAGGTGTTTCATTTAGCTGACAGCCTTGCATATAACAATTCTTATCCGAAGACCCAAGAGCACTCAGATTTTATAGCCAATATGTTAGCTCTCTATTCATTATTAAAATTCAGCTATAGCTGAAGAAAAAAAAAAAATCCAACATCCTTGTGAATGTACACCAAGATGACACTGAAAATAGGAGTATAATAGGGAATCCTCATATCAGTGTAAGAAATATGAGTAATTAGTCAAGTGAAATTTCATCAAGATCCAAAAAAATTATGGCTCTGTGCCACTTGAATCTAGCTGTACTACAATTACATCTTACTCAGAGGATAATATCTCTCAGAATTTTTCTAATAATACAATATTGTGGTTGTCTGTAATACAATATACTTTGTGTTCTTATACATAATTATTATTAATAGTAACTAATTACTGCAGATAAATTCCCTGATATGACTGGGTCATAGTTTTACCTGCAGTATAAAGATTTGTGAAGTTTTTTGAAGGGTTAATAGTTTCATTTCTAAAATGAAAGCCTAGGATTTTTATTAACTGCTTATTCTACTAAAACAATCCAAAACGATGCTGTCAATCTTGTTTTCCAAGGTACCTGAGCTAAATCCATTTGGGCTCATATTATATAGAGTTTCAAAAATAAGATGAAGAATGGAACTCTTATTCTGTTTAAATAGAATTCTTTTTTTAGAACTAGCTGTGATAACATCATAAAATTTCTTGCTGGGTTCCTTTCTGTAAAAACACAAAGCAGGTTTTATACAACTTCTCTTCCTTACATGCAACTTCCCCCCTCCCTCTCCTTCACACACCCATATTTAGGAAAGGGAAATTCTTGACAGCAAGCCCTCGGTGGCAATGACCATCTGGCTTTGTGTTCACTGGTAGGTGCTAATTGGCAGTGGTGAAAAGTGGTGGTAATAAACGCTCAGCCCAGTGCAGCCAGTCCTGTTTGACTGAAAAAGAAAATTCTTTGAACCTTACAGAATTTTTAACAAATAGAGCTTTTTCGGGTTACAAGTACTTAGATTTTTACCAGTGTTAGGAACATACTGGCCCGACTCTGTGAGCAGCTTTATAGCAAAGAAAAAAGGAATGCAAGTTCTGGTACAGTTTCAACCATTAACAGAGCTTTTCTTTTAATAATTGTTGCCCCAAAGGAACAGTTTTGGTGTTTGTTTGCCTACAAGAAGAATTATGTTTCAGAGGACAGAGGCTTGGGTGTATCATATACCTTCATAGGATGCCCCAGTTTCATGGGATGTGTCTCAAATATCAATGTTTGAGAGTAATACAGGAAAGTGAAAATCACAGTGCTACCTTGTATGTGTGTTTTGAATATGAATTGCACAATGTAGGTGCTCAGCAGCACATTTCTTTCCCCAGATTTGATATTAGAAATACTGGATCCATTAAGCCTACTCAGGATAGGGAGCAACTGGCAGAATCCCATCCACTGGATATGGTTCTGACTTAATAGATACATTTTTTGGTTTTCTCAAACAATATTAAGATATAAGGTAATTTGAAGGAAAGGTCCAAATTTGTAAACTCTGAATATTATTTATTTGTATTTCTGAAACTACTTTACCTGGTTTTATTCAAAAAGTCAAAAGTATCTTGAAATATTTTTATTTTGCCTAGTTGCTAAGATAATCTGAGACTTTTTAGACATGAGCCCTACAAAATAAATCTTAAAATCCTTCCAAAAATTATGTACAATAAGAGCATTACATTGTGCTGAAAATCCATAACATGTCCTTCTGCAAATTGTAGACAACAAAACTATATTTATTTATATTTTATTTATTGATAGAATATTTATTACTGCTAAATACTAAAAAAATTAAAAATATTTTAGAACTTGACAAAAAAGGAAATAGTGACTCATTTTGAAAGCTGATCGTACGTGATTTTTAAGTGATCCTTGTTGCTTATCAGTATTCAACAGACACCTTGGGATTTCAAGTTAGAAGTCTAACTTTCACATGAAAAAACAGAGGTGAGACAGAATTTATCTCTAGTTTCTATTCACAGCAATGCTATGACTCCTCTGCCTTTACTGAATCCTTTCCTGCCTTATGCATATCTTTCTCCATGCAAGTTCAAGCCATAAATAAGTTAATAGATGTAAATTCAAAATTTTTGACCATTTCCTTCTTTCAGTTCTTTTGCAAATTTCAGTAATTACAGCATTTCATATCTGCAGAATGTCTTGAGAAGGACTACATCTTGGCTTGGTAATTCTAGTTGCTACTGACATCAAGAAAAGAGCCTGTATCCTTAATTTCTTATGCCATTATGGATCTGATCCCTAAAATTCTCAGCTACATCTTGGTTCTAAAAGACTAGAGAATCAATTGCTGGCTTTATATATTTGCAAAGTGACACTTGCTAGTAAAGTTGTCAGAATCTTGTGTTTCTCCAGTTGGAAGGTTTATAAAAGCTACTTCATCCATATTAAATTCTAAAGTGAAATAGATTTGTGTGGGAGAGAACTTAATCTCAGTTTAACATCAGTACAGCACCCCAAAGGATCATAGTTCATGCCTAATTGAGCTTTTGCAGCACAGTCACGATCACCTACATGAGGAGATAAAAAAGATGCTATAACTTCAAAAGAGAAAATACTTTTTTCTGCTCTGTTCTCTTCCCCTCTTGCTTCTCTCTCCTCCCCATTCCACCCCCTTTAGAGCAATAACACACTGCACTTTGCACATTCCCACAACAGATAAACATAGACATATTTTCCTAGCGATTACCTTGTTTATCAATACTTGAAAAGCTTAAAACTATGTTTGGCCATGGTATTTGGTCATACCACGTAGTAGTGGTGATTTTTTTTGCAATTCCCATTGAACTCTTCCTATAGAAAAGCCTCAGTTGTGGCAGTTGGGAAGAGCACTGATTATTTGGATGGTTACCCCTATGGCTCCCACTCTATAGCTGAGTGCATGGCTTTCTCCAACTTATAATTTGAAAATCAGACACTTTTACTCAGCCCATAACACTCTCTTGTATTCTGTGGAAAGGGCAAAAAGTGAGGAACCTTACCACCCAATTTCTAGAAGACTGCTTTACATTACTCTTTAAATACTCCAGGACCATTTTTTCAGTAAGGTACCAAGATCAAGCAGGGTTATCACAGGAACTTGAGTGCATTTTCTTTCCCTCATGCACCGATCAAAAGGAATATCTTGCAATAAAATGAAATACATGCTATGCACTAACAAAATATGATATAATGCTCTCCATTGAATTAATGGAAACAGCGCGTTCAGATTGTCTCTATCAAAAGTCCTACTTTCAGTCACATTACAATAAAGTCTCTCGACCTTCTCACCTGTCCCCAGTTCCCTGCAGAAATGTGATTATATCAGAAGCTGTCAAATGGAAATGATAGCTGTACATTGCAGGCAGGAAATGTTTTGCAAGTCCACTTATTCCAGTGTAGAAAAGTTGGTGTTACATGTTTTGCCCAAGAGGCCTTGCACTGAATATCTGAAATTACTTGTTGGGTCACTCTGAAATACCAGAAAAAAACGCACTTGTTATTTCTCCTCATGTCCTGTCTCGTCTTGGAATGAATGAATGTGTTGAATCAATTCAATTGTTACAGAATGATTGAAGAAGAAGTTCAATCAGATAGCTTTTAAGGTAGGAACAATGGGGGATTAACACTGACAAACAGGAATCAGCACCCAAAACAAGAAGAGAGTCCAGATTAAGTCAGTATGACTGGCACATTTTTTGTCTGATGCAATGCAAAAAGCATTTCCTTCCCAGATCTGACTTTTTTTTTTTTTTTTGGGTAAATAATTGTACGATGAAAAAATGAACAGGTATTATTATATAATATTTACAGATCTTGGCTGTCTAGGTATCTTCATTCCTTTTTTGTCATTGAATAATTATATCAGGACACTGGTTATATCTTCATGCACCAAGAACTTTAGCCAGTGACTACCTTGTTTATTAGTGAAGAACAACTTGCATTAACCCAGCCAGTAAATCAGTGTTAATGCTATGATGGTACTCTTAGAACAAACTTTGAGTTTCTTAAATATTGAGTAAAATATTTTCAGTTATCTAACAGCACAAGTAACCTTGGTTATGTTTGTCACACCAACACTTTACTAACTTCTTTGGCTCTAGTTTGTGAGCTAATGGTGCCATATAAAGGTATTACTTCATGCTTCTAGTAGAGAACTTAAATGGGACAAAACCAAGACATCTAAATAAAAGAAGAAGGTGGCCCTCCATAGAGTGTTGCTGTAATGCTTTCCTTGTAAAAACCTTTTTTCATGTCGGAAGTAATCTAACTGATGCTGAACGGGACACTGGGGAGCCTTCCACAGAGAGCAGTTGTGCACTAGTTTGATGGGACTCAGAGCAAATAGCAAATGTCACAGAGGTTTTTATTCCTAGATTTTGAAGGAGCTTTTAGAAAGAAGAGAGTAGCATAGCTGCTTGAGAAAGGAAATAAGAAAAATCTGAAATATCCGTGTACTTACATGCAGAACAAATCTGCTGTCTTTCAACTGCCACAACACTGGTAACTTTATGATTGATATTCAGTATGCACAGTCCTAAAAATAAATCAATGCACATTTTGAATGCTGTCTGTTTGGTTATACATCCTTGTACATTCTTGCATTTTTAAATCCTGATAATGAATCCTAGTTCTAATTTTGCAATTATAATGGTCTTAAAGCTTTAAAGTCGTTAGGATTAACATCAGTAAAAACAGTTAACATCCATATTATGCACAAAATGAAAATTAAAAAAAAATCTTCTGGAGTAGAGATGTGCCTTGAGTACGTAAAATTTTTTTTCTGTTTTCCATTGACTTACAGTCTATTATTATATGTTGCTGGTAGCAACCTTAAAGCCAAAGAATGGCTTTGTACTCTACAGTCCCTTTGGAAGTTAAGCTGCTCAGAAGGTTGGCTGACTGTTACATAAATCAGATTTTACATAAGTCAATCTTAATAAAAGAACCACTATAACTGTGCTCTGTTTGGGGGCATGCTACTCATTTGGAAACAAGCTTTTTTTTCCAGCCACATGCAAGGAAATGCCAGCCTGTCCTCAGTGCCTCCACAACTGTTTCTAGGGGATTTGATAGTTATAATGCATGATGACTGCCAAGTCCACCCAAGTCTCCTGAAAAGTAGCTATAGCAATGAGAGATTATGTCAGATAAGCCAAAGTCGACTGTCATTGCTAACATCAGGAATGTTGCACTGGATAATGGTCACTGTTAGACACAACAGGGCCTTAGCTGGAATCCTTTGTGGTGATTAAGGAAAAAAACAACATTATTCATATCTCATGGGCATCAGCACATGGATGTAACATCGTGGAAAATACTTGGAGAATAGAAGGCCTGACATCAAACTCTGCATAAATCTCTGCCTCTGGCTTGGTAAGTATGGACATGTTCCTAGAAGAGGACAAACTGCAGAGATATCACACCCTGTTACAGGTCTCTGATGAGAATGTCATTCATAAATACCTTAAGTATCATTAACTCGTATAATCTGACCCTCTGAACAATTCAGAGTACATCTAATTCAAGAGCAACTCAAAATAAAAAAAAATCTAGCTTTTCCTGCATGAAAGCTAATAACTGCATGTGACTACAGCCCAGCTTTCAAAATGTACTTAGTTTTATTTTGAGGATTTAGAAGTGGGGGATCCAATACGTCCCCCTAGAATGTAACATGATTGTGCTAAGAAAGAAAAGGGACCTTAATTTTATTATTTTTTTTCTGTCAAATTTGCTGTCATGGAGTCTCACTTTATGTTTCAGAACAAGATTAAAGCATTCTGGGTATTTTTATTTCCATTTTGTAAAGGCATAATAATAGCACTGAAAAACCTATTAATAAACAGCATAATACACATTTATGTGTATTTATTTTTTTCTTGTTTTCGCTCATTGCCTATGATAATATTAAAGAAAAACACAACCATTAGTGACATCTTAACTTTGGAAGTACCAAACACTGAGACTCTCTCTCCTTGCATGAATAGCACTTGATTCAACTTCCACCGTATAGGTTGAAGACCTGAAGGAATCTTGCAGCCAATGGGACAATTTCAGGATCTGTGTTTCCTAACATAAAATGTATGCAATCTATGAATGTCCTTTCAGACTCTCTTTATTTGGATTTTGTTAAAAACAGATGAATGACTCTAAGTAGACTGAGTATCACCTGTATCCAGGAATAGTCTCAGAGAAATTAATGAGACTACTTATGAACTAAGGACCTAATTTAAGTCAGGGTGAGGTGACATAGCTTGATGCTTACTTGGCCAGACTTAGCAGGCAATATATTTTTAGATTGTTTTTTTTTTGGAAAGTCAAAAAATCTTTGTCTGCCTTCACCCAAAGATTGTGCAGTCTTCTCTAAGACTGATCAACAGACCAGAATTGTCTAGGAATGTGAGCTTACAGCCAAGTAAAATCATTAATATAATCAAAATAAATATAAAGATCCTTCTTGTCAGCTCTCAGTCCATCTTTTATCTTATTCTGCTCTCCGAAACATCTCTTTCCTGGTCTTGACAGAATATGGAAGTATCAGTGCATTTGAGCTATTAGAGAATGCACTATAAAGAAAAAGAAAGTTTGATCTTTTGGATATAAGTAACATAGACAGGGCTGCTGGTTTCTGACTGATTTTTCCTCCTCATTATGAGAATATAGATTTTGAGTATTGTTGGTTGTTGTTGCTGTTGTATTTATTATGACTGGTAATTCTCATGAAACAAGGCACAAGGGATAATATTCCGTGAAAAGCTACGCCATCCTTCCCAAAAGTTTTCTTGAATCTTTCTCTGAATTATCTGCTTCCCTCCACCACAAAGGAAAAATTCGGGGTTTGACAACTGTGATTCACCATAATAGCTGTACTTTAGGAAACATATTAGTCATTGAAAAAAACCCCAATGATCTTTTACAGCCACACTCTTTCATTCCCTAGAAGTACATTAAGCCTATATAAGCTCAGGATGATACTCAATCATTTTATTAGAAAATTTCTGTAAGTAGATGGACCAGAATCACGTCACTGTATCCTCAAGGGGCACTAATGTGATTCTGTCTTTGCCTGTGTCTTTCCTTAAGAGTTCACTTCTTATTTCTGTAGCTGAAAGAAATGATCTGGCTGATCCAAGTAATCCAAACACACCCTGAGCATATTTTACTTCACTATGAGTAATTAAAAAAGCTGAATTTTTATGTTCAAAAATCTAGTAAGTGTCATTATAGGGTATACAGATCCTATTTCCATTTCCATCCACTACACTGGTATCTATGCTCACACCACACAAGTTTTTTTCTGCTTTCTCTGCAGCCACCTATAATATCTATGCATAGAAATGAGATCATTCAGTCAGGCCATTACTTCTAAGTCAAGAAGTGCTTATTCACTAAAGTAGGAAGAAATATCTTGACAAATCAACACTCCACTACCTCTAAATGCCCAATTGTTTCCAGCTGCAAACAGAAATTGCTGCTCCTGCTTCTCCCTGTTCCCTGCTTAGCAATTCTGCAGAGTTCCTGGGAGGGTGGTTACGAAGGTGGGGAGGGAGTCTACATTGCAGAGGAAATGACCTTTCTATTGGCAAGATCTGCTTGAAACCACCCTGCCTTTGCGCTGCTGATTAAAATGCCAGTTCACGCAGAGAGAGGGAAGGCAACAAGGTATTGCTGTTAGTATTTTATACAGCACAAAAAACAGACCACTGATCAAAGTTATATTAAATGGCACTGATGAAGCAGAACTGAGAAACATAAAACGTTATGTCAGTAAGTAAATAGCATAGTGTCATTTGTATGTCAAAAAAGGGTAACATATTCCATGTAACTCTAAAGTTTTTAGAGTTTTAAAATTAATAAAATATTGGACTATGATATCACATAAATGTCAAGACAGAACACATGTAGACCAAAATCTGGAGTCCATCTAAGCTAAAAGTCATCGTCCAGAAAAAGGGAAATGAAACTAAGTATTCTGTTTTCAAGGGCCTTCAACATGAAAGCTGAGAAATCTTGAAGAGCCATGTGGAAAATTTCTGCCTGTTTGGAAACTCATTTTTTCAACTTTCTATACATGGAAATGATCAGAAATAAAGGAAAGCTGTTTATTTTTTACTGTAAGCAGCTCTGTTCCAAAACCAAGAAAAGCCCCTATTTTTGAACTTTTCTCATAGCTTGTTTGTCAGACTTTTCTTATTAATGTTGTGCTTCATTCCAGGGTAGAATGTACCTACTCTGGCATCATATAAGACAAGAACGTGTACAGGACTATTACAGAATCACGTTTGTAACACATCTGGCTGCCCACTACAGATTGTGTGGAAAGGAGACAACTTTGCCAAGCAAGTTCTGGCTCCTTCCAACAGGCAGTGTGAGATCCCACTACCTGCGCAGCAAAAGATATTTCAAAACCGCTACAAAGTCAGCCACTGGGTCTGGCAGGCTGTCCTTAGAAAATAGCCCAGCACCAGATAATTTGGAGAATTTAGTCCTCAGTTGGTTGTGGTGCTGTTTATACAAAAGATCTTCCCATGTGGCAGTTTCCTGTACAAAGAAAATTATAAAATAATGTTAACTCAGGCACAGATTTTTTAATTTGTTACTTATTTTTAATTTTTAAGTGGTCTATCTATGTACTCAGGGAAAAGTGTGTTTCACATCTGCAGAGAAAAGAATAGATTGGGAAAACATTTTCTTTTTTTTTTTAAATTTCAAATAAGACACTAAAAAAAAGAAATTTCATGTGCAAGCCTGTAAACTTTGATGGATTATTGTTTAATAATATTTTGTCTCCTCAAAAAAAATTAATAATATTTTGTCTCCTCGCTGTTTAAATCTTTACAATTTCTATCAATGTCCAGCCTAAGTTGAATAAATATTTATTCCAAATATGAGTAATTGTCAGCCAAAGAGTGAGATTTTCCAATTTTGGAAAGTGAATTCTGTGACAAATCAAAAGCAATATCAGCAATAAAAAAGTTGGATTAGTTTGACTCTAACATTTTGTTGCTTTCATTTTTTACTCTGTATTTATCAGAAAGCGGTTTGGTTTTCTATGGAAGTGAACTAAAAGAAAGACACACAAGTTCTGTGCTGTATTAAATGGCTTTTTATAACCTTAATTATTCTATTATTATATGGTGTTTTATTACAATTATTATTTTGATAGATACAATTTTAAATCTTGTAGCATCCTTGTGCTAAGGGCCAATATTTAATATAAAAATAAGTGTCCTAGTCAGATTTGTCACATGATTTATAAAGAACTGCAAGCATGAAGGAGCGGGAGGCTGGGATCCAACATCTATCTTCCTTGGCTTATAAGAGATGCTGGGAGAAGAAGGGCTGACACAATTTTATGTTAATACATTTGATATCTTAGACATTCTGGATATAACTGTGTGCAAATAAAATCAGGAAAAAAACCCTTCTGGTGACTGATATTTCAGCATTTGAGGTTGGTGTCTATCATACTACTCCACACTCAGGTGTGCCATAAAATATGTTCTCATATTTTATGAGAACATCTGAAAAAGGAGAGGAAGGAAGGAGAGAAAAATGACCTTTTCAGGTTATTCAGACTCGCACAGGAAGCCAGTGAAGCAGAACCACATCACACTGACTTCTTGGACTCTGTCACAATTTGTCACTCTGCTCTACTGCAAAGTTCATCCATTTTGTACCACTATAAAACCAGAAATCGATGCAACAGAAAAAGTCTTTTAGATAAAGGGTACTGACAGATGTAGTTTACTGAGATTTCTCCTGCAACATTTTTTTTAAAAGGAAAAACAACATTCCTTCTTACTGAATATGATGTTAGTTTTACCACCTCTAGCAAAAATAACACATTGTAATTTTCTGGTTCACTTACAGTGCTACTGCACTTTTTATGCTTTTGTGCAGTATGATCATGGTCTCTATTTGATAATTAATAACATCTGCCTTCCTTACACAACAAATTATGTTTCTTAAACAGAAGTTTTTTCCATTTCTACAAGTTTTGCATGAGTCTTTTGACAAGTTTTCAAATGCTTAACTTTGTGCAACTTTCTGAAGAGTTTGAAGTGCGTATGAGAGCAGATTATCTTAGCTTTTGAATCTGAAAGAACATGGTTTACTTATAACTCAACCTGCTTCTCTTGTGACTTCTTAAGCAGGGAATATATGAATAAAAGAATTAATCTTACAGTCTGATGTGTAAAGTATTTTGAAATATAAAATGTATGCATTTTTATAAGGTGATTGTCTATCTAAAAGATGTTTGTATTCCAGACTTGATATGTTTAGACTCCATAAATATTCAAAGAAATATCTTTGTTGTATACCTTTAACATGTAAAGTAATATCTCATTTTTTTTAATTACAGGGAACTTCAGACATGAAGAAATTAAATGACCTCAACAAACACCACCAAAGCAGAGGCAGGAATTGAATCTGGATCTCCCGAATGTTAATTATTTGGTTTCATTTGAAGAATTAGACCTTTAATATGTTATTATTCAGTATCTTTCATTTGACATTCCTGCAGTTGTTTTGGCTCCAAGAAGAGCATATTTAGCAAGCAGCAAAAAGCTGTGTATTCATTTCAGCAATTTTGGAAGGAAGCAGCTGGCTTGTTATTATTCGAGTAAATTCCATTTTCTGGGCCTTGAAACTTTCTTTTTTAGACAGACAATGAAATAACAAAATCAAAGTGCATGATCCATGGTGCTGTGTCATGGCTGCCGCTTGGAAGAAATGGGCGTGCAATTAGCAACTGCATTTTCTGTTGAACAATACAATGTGTATATATATGGTCAGTATTTTAGGGAGACTGACTGTGTTCTTGATAAACCTAAGCAATCCAGGTAGATTCTATCTCAGCTAAATGCAGCTGCTTAAATAATTAAAGACATTCAAACCATGCTGTAGAACACAGACATCTAAATGTCCACTATAGTCTATAAAGTAGGAACAATGAATGAGCCATGTGAGACAGAGATATCTTGTCACTGGGTGGAGCAAAGAGGTAAAAAATTGAAAAGGACAAATAGGGAGATCTAAGACATACTTTGTTTTTAATGTGTTACATTTAATAGGTAGTTATTTTTAAAGTAGTTGCTTCCCTGTAGAAAAATACTGCTAAGTAGTTATATTTAGCCTCTAAGAATTATGTAGCTGTTGTTCTGTCTATCTACCTGTTTAAGTGTGCTCTTTGCTTGCTTGAGCAAATTTTGACTGTTATATAAGATTTTTAAGCCTTTTTCTGTCAGGTTAGACAATTAGCTCCTAGAACAACATTAGCGTTTGTACAATTTTCTCAGTTTTCTGGATGGAGTCACTGGTTTTCTTTGGAGTGACCACCATGAAGTTTAAACACAGCTTTTGTTGCTGCCAGTCAAATTATGGCAGAAGGAAATTCTCATGATCCTCACACTGAAGCTTCAAAACCATAAGCTTGTTTTCCAAAATAGAAACAAACTTTACAAATAAAATCTTTTTGCAATATTTGATTTTAAATTTGATGATTTTTTGACTGTAGAAATTATCCATATGAAGAGGCATTACAGAAAGGCAAGAAACTGGTGAATGTGGTCCAAGGGAGAGTGAAATGCATGCCTAAAAGCAAGGTGTGGATGATTAACAGGAAATAATTATTAATTCATTTGAACATTTTATATTTTATTTTTATTATGTTTTCATTATGCAGGAATTTAATCCAAAATATCCAGTGAGAGTTGGAATCTTGTTTTGCTATCCGGTGATATTAAAAATATTACCTTTAATAGAAGGAACTCAGACACCAAATGTTATGTGCTATTTATAAGGTGGAAAGGAGTGAGGAATTTCAACCCAAAAAAGTTGCATTTTCAGGCATTTTGGTCAATGCAGCATTCCAAATGTTGCTAAGAGCCTTTGCAGTAGACTAAAGATTAGGAAATTTAAATAAGCTTTTGCTACCAAGGAGTCAATTAAATGTGTACGGCTGTGAAAACCCCGCAGGGATGGAGGGCAGCCTGAGCTAAGGAGGAGATCCAAATTAAAACTGGTTCTCAGACTTGTTACTGATTATTATTTTTTTTTATTCTTTCTAAATGCTTTGCATTCTCTGTGTTCCAAGTAACACAGAATGAATTTACGGATTTATGGAGATACAATTCCAAAATTAATACAGTCTACAGAATATAATTTCTGATTCAAATTGACAACTTTTAGGGTACCAGGAACTGTAGGGTTTTGTTCCAGGCCAAATCCAGTCCAGAACATTGGCAGCTACAACTGTCTAATTTCTGGTTTTATTGACCAGTGGTCAGTGTGACTTATTTGGGCTGAGTCCCATTTTCAGCCACATTTAATTCCTTAAAATGAATGTGTCATCTTGTCATGGCCTCAGTGAAAAAGTGACAAATATAGATTTGATTGCACAGAATCATGTGGCTCTTGTGAACAAGGTTGATGGTGCTTGTTTTTTTTCTTTCATCAATACTGAAGTGCACCTGAGCACCAAAATGTATTTTGTCTCTGTCTGTGTGTTGCTGCTTCTAAAATAAAATGCAGGTGCTTAGGCCCAAGAGCTGACAGAGCAACTCCTTTTTGACCACTTCTTCCACTGCTGTGGCCAGGGAGGCAAAGCTGAAGTGGTTCATAGACATGAACCACCTGTGCCATCCTCTCATTGGGACCTTAACACTACGATATAATCTGTTCTTCTTAACTCCTTTGAAACCTTCTCTTGTAGTTTTACCTTCACTTTTTTTGCATCCTATCCTAAAAACACTGTTATCTGAAATGACATTTCTCAATTTCACCATGTACCAACTTCATCTCTTTTTGATTGCTCCTCTTTCTCATACAGCTTACAAACTGTTTTCAATATCAAGGCACTCTCTTACTTTTCTTTGTCTAAAGGAATGTGGACCACTTTCTAGCAAATTCTATATGTATCTCTTGTTTCTTTCAAACAGGGTAGTAACTACTAATTTCCCCCCCAAAAAAAGGAAGAAAGGAAGAAAGGAAGAAAGGAGGAAAGGAGGAAAGAAGGAAAGAAGGAAAGAAGGAAAGAAGGAAAGAAGGAAAGAAAGAAAGAAAGAAAGAAAGAAAGAAAGAAAGAAAGAAAGAAAGAAAGAAATGACTGGGAAAGGTGATGCTGGTGAATAATTGCCCAGTGAAAGATATATTTCAGATATTTTTCAGATTATGGGGTTTCAGGGTCCAAGTTGTGGGTCTTCTACAGAAATTATAAGAGAATAATCATAAGATCCTGAGACCATTAAAATCTGAGGGAAGATAATAAAAGAAATCTTTACCCTAAGACAAGTTCCTGAGAATATCTGTGGAAAGAACCAGTTCAATGACACAAGTTAGAATTAAGTCTTTCCAAAAGTTAAGTGCCAGTGAAAGACATCTGTGAGTATACAATCTTATTTTTAGGGAGATAATTTAAAGATATTTTAAAAACAGGATATTAGCTGTGGAAAATTACTGGCCTTTGAACTGAAATAAATAAAAGATGACCTCCAGTACCAAATAATTCCTCCCATCTAACAGCTATTCAAACAGAGAAGTCAATTGGTCATTTGTTGGGTGTTCAGCCCACAGAGAAATAAGCTCCCAGCTATGGCTGATCAGGATTTATGTGTTTATAAATATATAATTTTAGTTGGCAGGCTTTCTTGATCAAGCACACCCCCTTTTTAGAAGAAAATGGCACATTTCCATAAAAGTGTCAAGTAATAGTAATCTTTCTCAGACAGGCTTCCATTCTGCTGAGTGTTTTAGTCTGATGGTCTGAACATGGGAACTGAGTGCCAGATTTGGTGAGGTCCTGTGAAGAGTGCTATGTGAATAAATGTACTCCAGTGCTTGAAAATTGAAAATGAGTTTTCAGTACTATAAAAATGAAAATTAAGTTTGAAGTTGAATAGAACACAAAATTCTTTTTCTCTGTCTCCAAGAAAAAATAATTACTGAATGAAAAATTACATCCACAGTGAATCTCAGAGGAAAGATCCAAGCAGATCTGTGTCAGATAATCCTCCTGTTTTAGGTGGGAATGCAAAAACACTGGACCACAGATCAACTTTATGCACTACCATATTAAAGAAAAAGAATCCCAAACAAACAAAAAAACCCAAGAGGAGTTTATATTCATGAATTTAAATAAAATTTTGACATAGTTTACGGTTGACTCTGTGGACATTTAATCACTGGTGTATTGGATTAGGAAAGGCAAGATACACACTCTTGCTTTAAAAGTATTGTGAGATTAATCACTTCCTAGCTATTTCCATGAAAGGTAGTTGTATCTGAAATCATTCAACAAATTCTGAATTTGTCAGCAGCCAGGAGGCAGCAGTCATTTGGATCAGTTTTTATAACATTAAGAAGCCCTAACATTACGCCATATGAATTCCAGGAGCTTAATTTTGGATTAGTTGTAGTTTGATACCACGGACTGTTGTCCAGAAGCTTGTTGGGTGCAATGCTCGAATGTATCTTCCAGTTTAGTTTAATCACAAAGGAATCCAGTTTGCATCTTCTCCCACTGCTGTGCAGTGCGAATCAAGGTGTGGCGTGTGGATCAGAAAATTCACTCCAAAGTCATAATCTCGGTCAGAACAAATTTGTCCTTGTGAAAAGATGCATGCTTAATCAACTACTCTGTTTCTCCTCAGATAAAGTGTTATTACAGTCAAAACAGGGCATAAATCTCACAGGTTATACTTCTTAGTTCCTTTTCTGCTATTAAAAAAATTTTTTTTTTTTTTTTTTTTTTTTTTTTTTTTTTTTGGATTCATAACCATCACTTTAATGCAGGCTCCAGGTGTATCTTCTCAAACTTTAGCTTTCTTTGACCTTAAAACCAGGAATTACCTATAGTTAGTGTTGATTAGTCACTAAGTATGAAATAAGAAGGAGCCAAAGAGGAAAGCAGTCGTTTCAGTTACAAATAGGTTGTTTTGCTTCCTTTGACAAATTAGAAAAAGGACAGAAAAATCCCTTGATTAAGACACACTCAAGAAAATTCATAAATGGTACAGACAGACTGTACAGATTACAAAATTTTGGTCAGAAACTGAAGACTAGTTAGAGCCGTGAGGTGACAGAAGAGGCTAACCTAGCCTCCTAAATGACATTTATTTCCAGCAAAGTACAATGACTGCAAGGCACTGATTAGAATTTGTTCTCACAGAATGCTATCTGAATGTTAAAAGCTTACACACCATAAACAACGAGAGGCAATTGCCTGCAGTGTGTCCTGCAAGAGGCACCAGACAATCCCCTTTGTCTGCAGCTGGGATGGCAAAGACACTCGGAGCCCGAATGTTTTGTGACTATCTATTCGTGCACATGCCGGGGGAGACAGGAACATTTTCACTGCAGCAAAAGTTTGCTGACTTTGAGCTTATGAAGGTGTCCCCAATCCACCCTCGTTCCATGCAGAAGAAGCTCAGCCTTCAAAGACACAAAGGAAGATGTACAGGAGAGGTGTCAGTGGCGTGGAGAAAGGGAGAGAGCTTTGCTGTGGGAGCACTGAGGGCAGGCAAAGGCTGCAGCAGGGAAGGCAGAGGGGTCTGTAGGTATGGGGATCCTGCCCCACTGATAAAAAGGGGCAACAAAGAGAAAGGTCCCTGCCCTCACTTCTGTGCTTCTAAAATTTCTTGGAGTCCTCAGTGTCTTTTCATTGCACCAGCTCGGGACTAATTAATATTTTATGCTCCCTGATTTTTTTTTGGTCACTTCCAACCCATTCTCTCCAGTTATTCCAGGAACATTTCTTGGCAGCTGACACAAAAAGGCTGTGCCAGTCTTTGCTCTGCACAGTCCTTAAACACCACCACTGTAGGCTTTGCATCCTCAGCAAAGCCCACAAGCCCTCATAACTCACCTGATGGCATGCTATTACAGGAACTTAACTTTTTAAAAAAAATTTCCCAACTCGTGAGCTGTAACACAGCCCTCAAGGTATTATTAGACAGTTTGAAACTAGTAAAACACAGAGGATGATAATCACACCTCAGGACCTCAGGATTCTGGGGAAACCTTTGGTCCACACTTTATGCAGTGGATGTGACCAATGTGCTCTATAGCGTGTTTGGGAGAATTCCCAACACAGGATAAATGGGTCTAAAACTAAGGAATACCTTGTTCTTTTCTAACATTGGGAACAATTTTTTTGTTGTTTTGTTTCCTATTTTTCTGTTACTAAAAAAAATCCAGGATTTTGAAATCCAACCCAGCAAATCACTGAACATTAACTTAAAGCACATAAATGCCACTGTTGAAATCAGTGAGACTGTTTGCAGTCAGAAGGGTAAATCTGTTGCCTTGGATTTTGGAAACAGAGAAATGTATTTTATTTATAGTGCTTTCATTTTTTCACAAATTGTGCTGCAACTAAATTGATGCATCACCAAAAATTCTGTTTTGTAAATTTGAAGCATAAAGTAGTGTTTTTTAATGAATATTAATAACATATTCACATTTCTCATCAACAGTTATAATTTCAGGATATTTGGTGTTCCTAGATGTCCTTATTAATAGAAATTGAATCAAATCATTTTACACAACCAGAGAATGAAGCCATCCTGTTTCTGGCCTTTCTGATGATGCAATAATTTGGCTCTGAAACCATAGGAAAATTTAACTGGAGGAATAAGAGCTACACAGACTGCAGGAGTGATATATACGAACCAAAATGAGAGGGCTCCACATTTTACAGACCACTTCTGTATTCCTGATGATTCAACAACTAATATTTTAATTATTGTTATTTTTAAAACTTTTTCATAGCAACTGCTATGGTAATTATGCTGAGCATCAACTAACACAGCAACACCAGACTGTATAACTTGCTGTACTGTAAATCAGGGATTCCCCCAGGCAGTCATAATTTGTCTGTCCTTCTAGTTTTGTCTACTTTAACTTTTCTATTTTAGGGACTACACATGTGCTTTGTGTTAGAGCAGGGAAGTCACAGCAGACTAAACTACAGTCTATGGTGACTTTGCCTTTTGGGTCATGCCCTTCTTTGGTCTTGGAGGAAGATGGTCACATATAAAAACAAATTATGATTCAGAGGATCCCTACAGAGAGATTAACCAGAGAAATGTGGTTTTCACTGTGCCCTCACCCAATGTACAAAGTCCCTATAAAAATAGTCTTGTGCTGGTGTCATTAATCGGCTCTCTAATCCTTGCCTTGCCCACTACATACAAAGTGGTTTTGTAAATTCAAAATAGACATGGTCCTGAGCCACATTTACAAGATCGTGGCATCTAGGGATGGAAAACAACCAATACATCATCTCATACACCTCCCCAGCAGGGCCGGGTAGCCTAGTTAAAAATGCCTCAAATAACATGGCTCTGACCACATCCTGAGCCAGCCAGTCACTGTCTCATTCATCCTGCTGCTGTGAAGTTTCCCTTGATTTTCTTGATAGCCTGCTTCACAGCTCCAGCCTCTAACTTTGAATTCAGCTCAGCTATGGAAAGGGAGCAAACCTCCCTTGCCTGAGGACAGCCTTTCACACACAGACAATTGCTCACCTCTTGTTTGTGCTTTTATCTCATTACTGTTCTTTTGAATTGGGGAGATTTGTGTAGATGAAATTTCTGTCTCAGCAAACACAGCCTCAGGATTCAATTTTGATGCTTTTCTCACATCCAGCAATACTATTGCACTTTCATTACACAACTGTAGTACTGGATTTCTGAGTATTTGTTCTAATGGCTGAAACCATGGGTTTTGCTACTCGAACAATGTCATATGATTATGAAGAGGGCAGTATCTTAGCAGATGAGTGTAATACTTGTACATTCTTAATAATGATATAAATGATCTTAACAGGCAGACAACATATTTCCCTGAGATAAACTATTCACTTATCTAGTTGCAAAAAAGACTGATACTCCTCTTTCATTTTCTCAAGTTTGTAATTTAAAGGATTAACTTAATGCTGTTTGATACCCTGTCCAGAGACTTCTTGAAAGCTGAAGTTGTTGGCTCTTCAATAAAGAAAATGTATTAAAGCCTTTGGTTTCGGGATTTTTACTTCCTTTTTTCTCTTTTTCTTTAAGTAAATGTGTTGGTGGTTCAAATAAATATCTGTCTAGACAGATGTCAAAAGTGAAATCTAATGATAAAGACTTTCTTCATGATAATAATAAAGCAGATGGAAAAAGAATATTTGTGGTGTAAAGAACACCCAAGTTCTGAGTGCAGAGCCAAATCTTTTTGTTTCAACTACCACACAGCGAAGGGCAGTCAGTCAATCAGACCAGAAGTTTTCTTACACAGTGTGAGTGCGGGGAGGGTGTGTGTGCACAGTAAAGTGGTTAGAAACCCAGCAATGGATTTCGTGGGTTTCTCCTTTGAAAGGTATTGTATGGTTAATGCTGGGATTTCCAAAGACCTCAAGGGAAGTAGATTGTTCAGTTCTCACCACACTGGGGGCTCTTTTCTTGAAGAGGTTTTGTACAGAGTCTGAAAGGTTCGAGAACTCCTGTGCTTCCCAAAACTCCCCATGGCTGCAGTGAGATCAGCCGCTGCTCCCTGGGAACTTGAGCAAAACACAGGGGATTTGTGTGCTTCAGTACTCAGTGCCCCAGCACCTGGGTGTTAGCTGCCTGACAGCTGTAAAAGGGATTCAAAGCAGGATAGATACCTAGGAACATCTTTAATCCAAGGGGAGAATTAATGCTTTAACCACTGTGACACAGAAGCGCATCCACTAAGCTTCTTTGTGTGCTGAAGTTGAATACAGACAGCTCACTTCCAAGTGCACTCCCTGTTAAATGCCAAAAGAGTTTCTTTATATTTCCTTCATCTTTCCCTCAGGTTTTGGACCCATGTTGCTGTCACAAGTAATGCAATTCATTCCTAAAACAGATTATGTCCCACTGATGCAAATCACAGCATATACCAGCTCTCTGGTTTTGGGATCCGTCATGGCATATGTCTTGCACTACTAGGAGTAAGTAAAAATATAACTAACTCTAGCCCAGGACTTGTGTCCAGAACTGATGATGCCATCATCTTACTTAAATAGGAATGTGGAATCTTTTAGTGAGCAATAAAATTGGTATTGATTTTTAAATATTTTGCATCAAAATGCATTTGCAACTCTAAAACCTGTGACTGATTTGTGGCCAAAATATTTATTTTTACCAATGCTTTCCATTTCACCTTAAGGTGATAATTGCATTAAATGATGGTTTTAGGCTTCAGACAGAAAACGTATAGGTTATAATTTTGCACATGTGATCAAGGACAGTAACCTTTTGACTGCAGCTGTCTTCAACAATGGCCAAACCACTTATTCTTCTGTAGAGAAATGAATAGCTAAGAACTGAGGCCACTAAATGGCACCTTTAAGGCACAAAATATCATCCTTCCATAACTAGCTATTTGTTTGTTGTTTTGCCTCCTTTTTACATAATGAAGAACCAAGAAGCAATCAAATGGAAGAAAAATCATGTAAAGGGAGAACTAAACGGTATTCACATTGATAATTTGGGATAAAAAGGGCATTATTAACTTTTAATAAAATATATTCCTCATTCTGAGTTAATAGGAAGTATCTGACAGACATAATTATGTAATACTAGACTTTTGACCATTACGTTTTTATTTCCTGCTCAGTGATCAGGATCGGAAATATGTCATGCTATATTTCATCTTCATCTTCAACAAACAGCTAACTGTTTCATTTATTTTTTCTTTTGAGAGACTTCAGTAATTATTTAGTAGCAAAAATATCATCAAGAATACATTCCTCTAGAGAAATCTGTAATTTGATTTTCTTCCATAACTAACCGTACAGATTGCTGTGACCCATGTACTAATCGTAAGTCAGGCACTTGGAGTTGATTTCAAGAATAAGATACACTGATATGCCTGTTTTTTTTAGTCAAACCTATAAAGAAATCCCTTAAGAGGTCTGCATTTGATGAAAGAAATATTTATTCCACCTGTTTTTACAGGTTAGTCAAAGTACCAAACTATGTCCCTAACAGTACTGACATTCACCTGTAACGACATAGAAAAGATGTCACTGCAAACAACAATGTTCCAAGGACAGTATGTTTCCATATTTACCTTTCAAAACCCAGTCCTTCTGGAGCTGAGGAATGTAATTTAATTGAGACTCTTTTTCTTCCGAGCATTAATTTATCATGTAATTTTGTGGCTAGTTTGAAGTACAGGTTCATGTTCAGCCAAACTCCTTTGCTTAATGAATATTGTCTAAATTTGATCCTAGATCAAAGAGAATACACTGTGTATAAAACAAGAGAAATAACACTTCCCTGTCCTGGAGATATCTCATATAAACTCTTCTAGTTTCACACAGGGTTGGGGTCCAATTCCTGACGACAAAAGCAAAGACCTAAAATATTTTTAATCTGAAAATTCCACAGGGGACCAAGTTTTATTATTATTTACTGTTATTTTCTTGTAACAAATAAGATCTGGCAGCATTCTTCTGCTATCAGTTAGCATATCCTCCTGAGGGTCAGTGGGGTCATCCAAGTGGTGGTTTTGCTCCTTTTTCATTGAGAGAGATTCCAGAAGATATTATCGAGTGATTACTCACCCATTGGATCAGTTTTTCGTTTTCTTGTTGTGTCTTGTCAGCACTCTAATGTGTCCACAGAATTTATTATTAATTATGGGCAGACTGGAATTCAGGATGTTGCAGTACTTGACGTGAAGTTTGGTAGAACCATTTCTCCCAGCACTGCTGACATAAAAGAGACAGTGGCCAGTTCATAATGGAGACTGAAGCAGACATGAATTCCCAGCTCAAAGGCAGAGATAATGTAGAGTTAACAATTACATGATCTTTCCTTCAATTCTTTTGGAAGAATGACAGAATTTGAAAGTCAAGGTGTCAATATGAACTGCAATGCCCAGTGAACAAGTAGTGACATAAAAAAATTTACAGATGAATCACTGTAAAAGAAGTTGCTATTTAAGGGCCTTTTAAATATTTTTGTATTAAATAAATGGAGATACCGTTACATCTACTGCAGGTGCTGTTCTAATTCAAATACAGGCACCATTAACTTTGGTGAAGGTCACGCAGCTCCTTTTGGACTTGCTCACCTTCTTTAGATCTGCAATCATAGTCAGAGACAGAAAGAAAGAGAGAATTCCTGCTGTGGTTCAGTGTATTGTCATCAGAAGAAGGAGGCAGTCTTGTAACTCTTAAACCTGGTTTTAAGTTATGGTTATGGCAAATCTTGGACCACCCCAGCTTTAAATGTTCTAAACATTCCATTTTGCTTTATGGTTATAATGTTTAGAATTTGTTACTGGTGCTAGTAGCTGCAGATCTACTTATTTATGTCGTGCTCCTGCGTTTACATTTCACTCTATCAGTTAAACTTAAACCAGTTCACACAATATGTCAGAAGTATTTTGTGTTAGAGTTCTTAGATTTACAGGCTCAACGATTTCATTATGATTGCTCTGGATCTGCAGCAGCTGTAGCAAATCAAACTGTGGTTCACAAACTTCACATAGCAACTCACAATTAATTTGTAGTTCTTTTAATGGACTTCTTTACTGTACATAAAGAGTGCATATGTACACAGCAACCTTTCCCCCATCCCCTCTTTTAAAAGAAACTCATCATCTTCCTCTTTAGGATAGTGTAATTGTAGTGATTCTACACTGGCAATCAAATATAAGGTTTGCATTTGAATTTTCAAATACTCTTTGCTTACAGGCATGTTTTCAGGCTTATTTTTTTAACTTATCTGTCAGCATTTACTTAACTGGCAATTTTACTGCTGAAACAAACCCTGGTTTGACAGAGATTTGTTGTATTTGCCTTATTAAACAGAAAATAAGGAGTAAACCCACCTTGTTTACTCTTCAGAGACCCTTGTACTGTACTACATGAGGGCTCCACAGCCCTGGGGGTTTTCTGTTTGTACTGATCTAAGACTGAATCCTAATATTTGAACATCTGTGTTGCCATCTTTCTACCTACTATTTAAAACTGCATAGGAGAAAGTCTTCCAAAACACCCCTGGAGGCAAGACTGTGTGCCTATTAAATTGAAAAGATGCTGAGGCATAGAGCTTGACTGCCTTGCCTGAGGCCACACATTTCTCTCGGGTTGAAATTGTGTGTACCTTACCACCACTTGCCTTGTTGCAAAACTTGTTGTGTAAGAGTGTAAGGCTTGCAATCCTCTATAATCTGAGAATTATAAAGAGAGAATTCACCCTGCGAGAACAAAAACTCAGGAAAAAATCAATCTCCTGCACATACCGATATGTGAATTTTCCTTTTCTATTGTTAGGTTTTGTTCCAGTGAAGGCATCTTTCCCCAGCAGCCATTCCCAGATTTCCCACACCAGCACTTCTTGCTGACAGCCAAAGCCTGAACGCTGAGCAGCAGCTCCAGCTTCTGCTTCCATGCCTTTGCCCCAGCCCAGGAAGGGAAGGAGCCTGAGGCACCCACACAGCCCACCCTGCTTGAGAATCAGATTTCAGACAAAAAAGCTTTGGCCTTGGGCACAAATATGAAAATCAACTTGTTGGGGTATTTCTGACTCCTCTGGAGCTCCAGCCCTGGGTCACGTTGTGTTTGTAGGGAGCCAGGGAGTTGTGTAATGGCTGGGATGTGTGGGGTTGGAAATGCAAGTGAGTGCATGTAAGCTCAGGTTGGTGGGGAATTGCCCTGATTTGTATGCGTGTGTTTGTTTGAATAGACCTGCTGCACCCTACCTCTTATCTAAATACAAAACAAAGCCCATGGTTTCTAGCAGCTCCCTTGTGCCTTCCCTCCTCCAGTTCCCTTTCTCCAGCTGGAAAATGAAAGCAGAACTTTAATGTTGGGGAAATTGTTTTGAATTTGCCACACTAACTTTTTGGTACTGTCTCAGGATAACTGAGGTATACCCATTCAGTCTGTCAAGCTGAAGACCAGGAAAATTAATAAACAACATCATACTGCAGCTTGGAGGGGAGTTCTAGAGAGAGGCAAGATTTGAGACTTGGCATTAATATTTGCTTTACTCACTGAATATGGTTCCAGCTTTCTTAGTGTGAACTCACATTTGGATTTTTGCGTCCTTTTTGAAAATAGATATAAATTAGAAGAAATATTAAATTTTCCACAACAAGATCCTTCAAAGATAAAAATCCATTTAGACTACCTCAGAACCAGAAATGTCTTAATTGAATGTTTGTGGGGTGTTTTTGGTTTTCTTTTTTTTTTTAGGAAAAATGCAAATATTTCAATAAGAACTCAAAGAACCACAACCAAAGGGGAGTCCTCACTAACCTTAACAGGCACCAGATCATGCTGCTTTACAGCAGACCTTAATGGTCAAAGGCAGAACATTTGTATGCCTCAGTATTACAGAAAGGTGTCAGTAATAAAAAACCCACCTGGTGGATATAAACCCATCCATGCTGAGGGCTGTGCTTGGAGGCAGAGCCTGCATTGCCTTCTCCACTGACAATATCTCAAGCACTCATGCTGAGCTCCTGCCAGACAGTTGGCACATCAGCATAAAAGCCACTGCAACCTGCAATTGTGTGCAAGAAATGGAGCAAAGAGCCGTGTGATTTAGCTCGTGCCCCCGTGGTTCAGCTGCTGCTGGCACAGTTTCCAGCTGATTCAAAGCAAGCCCAGGTATGTGAACGTGACCTTCTCCTGGAGAACTAACAGGTAGACATGACCTGCTCCCTGCTCCTGATTATATATCAGCCTCCAGGAGTCCTTGGGCACTCTGATGATTTACTTCTGTCCTTTCACCACAGCTGCATTTTTTTCTCTGTCCCAGTAGTTCATATATTTTATTCTTCTTGAACATATCTGTCTTTTCCCATCCATGTATCCTGCTATTACATTTATTAGCATTTCATTATATTATTGTTCTGAGTTCTTTTCAGTTTGCTGGCATACAGACATGTCTTATTAAATCTTTCTCTCCAGATATTATTATCTCTGGTTGACTACCAATTTTTTTGAGTGCATTATTGTCAAATGCATATATTAGTTTTCCTTTTCCTTTCTTTGTGATTCTTTTTCTGTAAAAAACAATGAGAAGTATAAAGACTTAACATGACTTTAATGCTCCATCCTATTAAAAAAGTGCAATTGTTAATGTCTAAAATGCACCTTGCATAATCCTAAATGATTATATGCATGAGATCTTAATTACAGAGAACGTTATTTCTTAATTAATGTATTCCAGACATCTGTAGGTTTGATTTATAAAAATCTAGTTCTTGCCATGGGTATATTTTTAAGTTACACATGCAAAGAAGAGATGAAGTTTTCTGGTACTTGTTAGCAGTGTAAGAGGTAGCTGCCTGGCACTTTTAAATCCGATGCTGTTAATCATCACAGTGCTTTGATCAGGCTTTTATATTTTTTTTAAATACTGCCCAATTCTACAGGCATCTAGTCAGAGAAATAATTTTACTGATGTATATAGATAACCTAAGGTTCCAGACTTACAGACATTTAAAATGTAAAGGTGAGAAGCTACTGTGTAAAAACACATAAGGGTGAAAAAAAGAAAAAAAAGATAAAAAAGCAAAAAAAAAAAAAAAAAAAAGCAGATCCTTTTTCTTTAAAGTGAGAAAGTATATACAACTAGAATCTTTCTACCCTGATCCACTTAGGAGCATGCTGTTTAACGATGCTAAGTGATAATGTACTTAAATGGTTAATGCAAGGGTTGATCCTCCCCTAAAACTGAGCTGGGAACAAAAGCTGAAATGACTTTGTGAAAGGGAGGGACAGGAGGAATTCTGACCCTTCTCCTGGCGCTTTACAACGTGAAACCACGAAGCAATTGAGGAATCAGTGCACGGCACGTGGATTAAAACGCTTCCTAGAAGCAGCCAGTACAGCACATTGCCTAAACCCTCCCTGAACTTTCTCAGTGAATACAGCAGCCTGACAGCCCGGCTTCCCGCTGGGTGGATCCTGCAACTCCAGGAGGGAATGGCACTTCTTGTTTTTAATTAGCAAAGGTGAAAGGTGAATTAAAACTAGCTGTTTGGCAAGTCAGAGCAAGGGGCTGAGTTCTGAGGAGCACCAAGGAGGAGGGTGCTTTCTCCTTCTTTTCCTTTTTTTTTCTTTTTTTCCCCTCCCTCCTTCTCTGAATGAATTGCCTTGCAGGAGGGACTGAAAATACAGCTTCTTCCTGAATCCACTGGCAGAGTTACTAAAGACAGCTCAAGACACAACACTGCAGAGTAACGCCTTGGAATGTCCTCGCACTTTATAAACAATTGTCCTAGGGAGGGAATATTTTTACATGACATTTGCACAGCTTGACAAATGGCTAGCTGAGGCTGTGTGCTGCTCTGATGAACGCTGAATTTCCCACAGAGATACCCCACAAACTGACCAAAGAGAGAGATCTAACTGCACTGGCAAAGTGGAAGTGGAAGTTGGAGCCTTAAAAGCCTCCCACCAAATCAACAAATAAACAGCAGCAGTTCAGTGAAGAGAGCAAGAAATTTCTCTTGGGCAGGATGGCATCTGCCCAGGACCTTCTAATGCTGGCACTATATGGCTTGTTACTAGAGTTACCGGCTGGATGTCACACAGCAGATACGAGGCAACCAAGGTTACGTCTGTCACATAAAGGTAGGTCAGTGTGTCAGGTTTTTAAAGGCTTTATGCTAATGCAAGTTCATTGACTTCACTGAATGTATTGCACTGGGATTAAATTATGGTCCTTTGATAGTGTAAAATGCTTCTGTTCAGAAATCTTGTGAATTGTTTCCTTGTACTAAACTGCATCCTAGATTAAGTTTACTGAATTCTGGAAGACTTAAGGCACTTGTAGTGATGATTTTAGACTACTGAAATATTCCTCTACCTGAAAGTGTGTTACATTTGCATGTCATTCTCTCTTACTCTCCATGCTGTAAGAAGGCTGTCAGGTCTCTTATTAAGAGGGAAAGAAATGGAGAAGATAACCTGAAATTATTGCTGAATAAATGTGCATCATGTAACCCTTGAACAATTAAATGTCTGTTTCACTTTTAGAATGCTATCTGTCTACAAATATAGCTAAGGCAAAAAGACTGAATTCCTGTGCAACCATATGATTCATTTTCTAAACTAGCAAGTGTCATCACACTATAATTAAAATGAGTAACTGCCAATGTAAGTCTGCTTGCAGTTTAACTGAGTTACCCAAAGAAAAAATGTTATTTTTTCTGACATATTTATGTAGAATACTTAAAACTTTTATTTTTGTTTAAAATTATTTAAGTCTCAGTTACCTGAAGCCTGAACCATTCTTCCTCAGCTCCTTCAGTGTCCCTGTTCTGTTCTGGATTGCATGTGATTTAAACTCTTCCCTACGATTTGGGTTTAATCCTGCATATATATAAAAATACCTGTGTACAGCCATGGCATTTCAGTTCTCTGCAACAGGACATACATTTGTAGATTATATACTTAGGTATGACAGATAATCATTGCAGTAGGAGCAAAAAATGTTAAGTGTGCAAGATAAACTGATGATTGGCCAAACAATAATGTTTTGGTACTACCTCTTATGCATAGATGAAAAGAAGATACCTTTTTGCTGACAGTTGGGAATGAGCAAATTCCAATTTACTCAAGAACAATTTGATGGTTATGCAAGTGATTAACTAAGCTGCATCAGTCTGAAGTACATTAGAATACCTATTTTAAGAATGGCTAAGATTTAAGAATTAGCAGCAGCTAGAGCTCCATGTGTCTACAGCTTTACTCTAAACAAGGTTTAATTGTGTTTTATATAGCAAGCTAAATTACCAATTATGAGGAAGGGAGAAGCTGAATAGGATAATTGGTCTGAATATCTTGCTAGGAAGCTATAAGAAATGGGCAGTGCTTTTATAGGGCAGTGAAATGTTTTAGAGAAAGAAGTATTTGTCATGAAAGCTGTCTTGTAAGTAAACAATTAATTGCTCTAAATGAAATAAATTTTATGACTCCTTTTAATATATAAACCACTTTTCCTTTAACCTATAGTTTCAGAGTACAGTAAGACTGAGTGCCAAATGCTGATTGTATAATCCTTTCACATCTCTTACTGTTGAAAATGTGCATTTGAACATTGATTTATTTCTCGATGCAACTACTAGGGCTATAATTATTATTGACATTTGTTTGCTTGTGATGGGGTAAGGGAGATGAGAAAAGCACAGTAAATGAGACAAATAGACTTAGTGTTATGTTGGTTCAGGACTTGGGCTTAGCTGGCAGTTTTGGCAAGCTCCCCACTGTGGTGCTTCGACTATTAACTGCTTCTCTGCTCACTTGTAGTAGTAATTGCATTCTGATGGTTGGAACCAGTGTACATTTCACTGCACACTACTTCTCTTTTCAGCAGTGAGCCAGTAATTTGGCTATAACACATCATAACTCTGATGTCTTCAAAGAGATCTTAAAACATCCATTTCTCACAGAGGGCCAAACCTTCCTTGCCTGATGGCAGTTCCCTCAGATCCAATGACACAGAAAGATCTGTCCTCATAAATTCCCTACCACAGTCACACACATCACCATCTTATATTTCACCTTGTACAATACGCTGTCACATTTTTCACACTAAGGAAATGGGACTGATTTTACAAGCAGTGTTGCAGTCAGGGGGTGCCTGACCACATATCCCCAGCCAAGGGTTGGAAATGGCATACCTGCATGCCACCCTGGGAACAGCTCCTGCAATTCTCCCAGCTGAAAGAATGTCGCAACCACGCATGAAGACAATGAGCGAATGTCGCTGTTGTCCTCACTAATCAAACAGGAACAGCAGGAGGGTCCCTCATCTTAATTGCCTTTGCCCCAGAGGAAGGCTGCTGTGGGTACCAGAGGTATGGGGTAGTTGCAAAGAGGTGGTCATGCACCGTCTGTATAAAGTTGCTTCAGCCTCTCCTGTGAGTTGTTGTTGTGGTACAGAAGATGAAGCCCATATGTGTAAATTTTCAATATGGAGTAACTGTAACCTCAGTTAAAAATTTCACTGCAAAGACCTTGACAAATGGAAGTAAGCAGGTTTGCTCACTGCCTCCCTTTGGAGCTGTGGATGTTGGTGGCTAATTGGATTCAGGCCATTGCAAGATAGGCTAGTGATGACTGGGAAGTTAAAAACTACTGTGATGAGTATGATGAGGTTATGGACACCAGATTTCTTTTTGTTATGTAAGGGTGTTTAAAACTAGTCCATTTTTAAATCTTGTTTCCTTAAAGAGTGAAGAGAAGGTTTCCACAAATCACAAAGAGGGGCTCCTTTGATTTTTATAAATTCACAAATTATCTCTTTAAATCACTTTAAAAGTGGTGCTCAGTGGAAGTGAGGTAGTGATCTGACAGTGAATGGGAACCTTTTGCTCTCCCAGCAAACCAGACCTTCACCTGCAGCGCACACATGTCTCCAAACCCACAGCAACAAGATCAGGTCCTAACCCTTGCAGAGGGGTCGCCTGATGGATAGGAATACCACAATCCCCCTGCCAATTAAAGGATGCATTGTGCAACCCCTGCTTGACTCTACGGCCATTTACTCTGCTTCAGTGGGAGTTAATGAAAGTCCTGCATTCATGAACTACTGTTAAACCTGTCAAGTCAATGCAAACTGTAATGGTGATTTTTTCCTAAGGTAGATGATGGTCTTTATTCATAGTAAACCCAAATGTGAATTTTGCCATTCCTTTATGGAATTGGAATTAATCCTATGGCCACCTAACAGTAATTTTATGGTTCTAACTTCAATTTTAGTAAGTTGAGCTAGGTTTATAACCAGAATTTGAAGGTGTTTTCCTCCAACCACCCTCTTGTGTCTATTAGAAAATTTATACTGCAATTAGTATCACTTGTGGTATTAGTGTTATGATTGCACTAAAGGTCAGTGCTTGAAGATGACCAACCAAGATCTATGTACTTCAATATCTTCATTTTGATTTGTAGAGATAAAAATGTGTTACAGCTTGCTTAATATTATAGAGAAATAGATTTCTACATTATTAAGTTATAGGTTGACAACTTCATTTAAAAATCATTAGCTCATTTTATGTACAGTACAGACTCTGGCTAATGAGGTGTTAATGGAAGCCAAGCTTCAGCCCCTGTTCTTTATAGGCTGCTGGTTAAATTCTTCCCCAGTATCCCACAGTTGGAGTTCGCGCAATGGGAAATATATAATTAAGGTGAAATCAGCACACACTGCATGTTAAAAAGAAACTATTTACATTACAGATTGAAATGGATTGGGTTTCCAGAGGACAGGAGGGATATATTTATATAAGCCTAACAGAGCTACACTAGAAGCATGTGGGCCTGAAAGGCCCATGAAGGATGTAATTGTATAATTCAAGCATTATGCATGGTTTGCTTTGTATTTCTAATTGGTTTTGGATTTTTCTACTCCTAGTTCATGAATATGGTAAAGAACAAAGGTAATACAGTATGAAAACGAGATGTTGAGCCTTTAGAGTGGTCTGTACAATTTTGTTGCAGCAGCGGGATCTGGTGCAGTTACATGCAGCAATTTGCTTATTTTGAGGTATCTTTTTTCTGTTTTACCCACTACATTCTCTTGAGTGACTTGAGGGATTTTGGTATTACCTGACCTCAGGTTGTGTAGCTATGCACTGGACACTGCTCTGGTCTGGGAAAGGTATGGTTAAGAAGCAGTTGTGCCTGCCTTACCCATTGAAATATGGGGTTTTTTTACCTGTTTTTGGAACTGCTTGCAACTTTCTGCGGTAGAGTCAAGCTGCAGAAGGCAGAAGGAGCAGACTGAACTTAGAAGGAAATCATATGGCTTAAAAAATATATTCTCTGAGCACAAATATTTCAAACAATAGCAGCAGACAGCTAAGGAAGGGAGAGCTGAAATATTGCAGACAAAAACTGATATGTTCATATTCAGATTTTAATATGCAAAATGTGCAATATAAAGCACTTAATGTAGAAGAATTTAGGTTTGTTAAGGATGACTAATCATCTTTGAGGGCTGCTGAGGTCTGTTACAGCAGAAAAAATGTTTTGTTGCCATTTGGAGGGACCAAAGCTTCAGTACACCTACTTTAACTTGCTTGGTATTTGTAATTAAGAATTTATTGTAATGAAGACTAAGTTTCACAGTGCTTATCCATGATATCTTACTCTGTTCTCTAGCTAGAGGGCAGTAAAATTTACTCAGAGGCTAACAACTACATCGAGTAACAAAAATGTAGAGAATTTTTAGACTGGCATTTCTGAATTATAAAGCAGGAAAATATATTTAATACAAGTATAGTATTTTCAATTAGCAATCACCTGGCCACATAAATCATGACTACTTAGTGACTAGCCATATAACCCAAAACTGAATCATGACTGATTCAATTTCATATGTGAAAACATCTTCTGTTTTTTAACAGCTTTCACTGGTTTTGAATGACTAGGAAAGACCAGTTTTCCTACCAAAGAAAATTCAAATTGAATAAAGATATTAATTAATGCTATATATAAATCACCTTGAATTTTTACCAGTATAAGGACTTGACGTGTTGTCTTTGCTTACTTATAGTCCAGAGAAGTCTATTTATAAAAAATACAGAGGATATTGTATTATATAAATATATATATGTATATGTACCTGTAAAATATGTGCATGTATGTATATATATGTGTATATATATATATATGAAACAGACTGAAGTTTTTATATTTCTTACATTGAATTAAGGAGTTACATAATTCCAAGAGTTTCAGAACTAATGGCCTTTATTTTGGCTCCACATCTAAATGTGCTGGGGTATAAGGGCTGATAATCATGAGTGTTTGGGAAAAACATGTGACAAATAATGTCATATAGTTCTCAAGGCCACACAGAACTCAATGCCAGCTTTGAAATATCTTAGGAAATGATGCACAAGCATCTATCTCTAGGCCACTTATGAGGCAGAGAAGAGAGCTTTTGCATCTCCCATTTGACAGGCAGTTGATTGTCTACCAAGAGTTAGGACAAAATTTAGGTTTATTATCCATCCATATCACAAGGGGTTACTGCTGGGAAGTTCAGGAGTGCTTACAAGTAATCCTGGAGTGACTTGCCCACTGTGACAGGAATTTTTTTGGCAGAGAATTCATGTAAGTTCCGTTCAGAACTGGGTTTTGTTGACAAAGGCTACTGTGAGTATTGCTGTAGCAGAGCTCGCAAGCAATGAGCACCAGCGCCAGGGATACAAGAAGCAGACAGTTTGCTGCCTAACATCAATCACTTTCCTGTTCTTGCTTTAAAGAACTAAGTACCATCTGAAGGTGCAAGACCAGAATATCCTACATGTTGCTGCTTCTCTGCAGCTAACTCCCTGCTTTCAAAGTGATAACACCATCTGCTATTTTAAACTCTTCATCAGATATCGTACTCATCATTATTTCACTGAAAGCAGGCTTTTTTTTTACCTAAATGAAAACAGGTTTATTGCTATGTACATGATTTACAGGATGGTGTGCAAGGGTGAGCATCTGTGTCAGGACTTTTGAGAAACTTTTGGTCAATAAATATTCTAAAAGTGTGCAATGGAAATACTGCATATTATTAAAACTGGTGCCCTGGTTTTTTTCATGTAGCCAGGCAAATATGAAGAAGTTATAGCATGCAGGCAGTGTTAATTACAAAAATCATCATTTCTTGAAGAAATTCATTCCCTGTAAGGGTAAAGATATTAATCTTTGTTTTACGGGGAGGAAAAAGCCCTCTTCAGTATACTATTTAAAATGTTTTGTGTTGGTTAGTTAATGTTTGGCATGTATTTAAATCGGTTAAGGATTCAGAATTAAACATGAAAGAACATGTTGAAAGAGAAAAAGAATGAAAATATCGCATTACAAAAAAATCTGTAGTGTACTTTAGCCATAATTTCAAACTCCTGTAAAGAAAGGACTTAAATAATTTTGATGAAACAATATTTGAGAAGTTTTTTAAAATAAACTCCTTCTTTAAATTGGTGAAAATATTGTCATCACCAAGATTCAGTTTGAAGAACTGAATCTACTGAGTTTGCTGTATACATTAAAATAAAGGAAACCATCATGATTCTCTCAGAGCACAGTTTTAAAACCAAATATTACCAACCTGTGGTTTCCCCACTTTTATAATCTCATATTGACAAATTCCTTTTTCCCTTGATCTTGGTTCTTATCACCCTCAAGTCTACAAATTCTTATTTTGGAAGAGAGATTTCTGCTTTTTAACAACTTCAATTGAAAGCTGACTTCAATGTGCTTCTCCTCCAAGCATCTTCTGTTAGTTTAAGCTATAAATTGATATGCTTTCACTCTTTCTGCATCCCTTTGGCAAACTGTTGTATAGCAGTTTAAAGAGTATTTTCTTTCCCTTTTGAAACAATGTAAACCAGGAATGTATCATTATGTGTTCAGTTTTTTCTTACCCTGTGATGATTTTCATGCCTATAAAAATCACCCAAGCAAAAGTATTTTGAGATAAATCTTGTTTGGTGGGGTTTTTTCCTCTTTTTTAAGACACAATATTACAAACACAAGGAGTGGTTTCTCTGGTTTGTTTCAGGGTTTCTGGGTGACATTTTCATGCTAGATTTCTGCAAAGAATTCATAAATTATGGCACATTACAATCAAGGATCCAAATACACTGTATCTACACTGCTCTTGGTGAATGCATAATCTTAGTGATAAATCTTTGTTCCTCTTCTAGTCTACTCATTCTTATTTTACCTGCAATGTGCAGGATCTCCAGAATGTTATGGCATGTCAAAGGTTCCTTTTAGTTTCTGTGCAAGTATGTGCAGGAGGTCTGCAACCACAGAGTTGTCAAAGGGATGCCTGCCAAACATCTTGGTCCTGGCATGACACCCAGCCTGTGTGTGCAGCCAATAGCTGCAAAACTTGAGTTGCTTATGTAGCTGAAAAATAATTTTTGGTGAAATAAAAGTTGAATCTCATCCTTAAATTACTTTTTATTAGTATCAGGTGAAAGCAGAGAGTTGGCAGTTGTTTATGTCATGTCTCGCTACCCTGTCTTGCTAGAGTACTTGTTGTGCTTTATTGCCTCTTCCATCAATCAGAATCTGCTCCCTTCTTATTAAAAGTCAACAAGAGTCTTCCAGTTACGTGTAATGACCTAAGATTTGTTCCTGAATGCAGAGCTGTGTTTCAGACTGAAGCATCATTTGCCCTGTGGAAGTGCCAACCTTTTATCTCATAAACTCCACAATAACAGAATCAATTCCGTGTACCAGGAAGCAACAATACTCCATCACGTTGTCTTTGATTTCCATGGAGAAACAGTTCCACATCACTTTCTGTGACTCACCTGCCTCCTACTGATTAGCTTCTGGTACTTAGACCTCCAGTATCAAGGAGTGGATTAAAAACTGGCTTTGAAAACTTCTGCACATTAAAAAGTCAACACAAAAGAAATTCTGTAATGGTCCAATGGTAAAGACTAGTTTGCCATAGACATGTAACATTTAAAAATTATATTACCATTCTTGGTTGAGTTTTCATATCAGAAAGCTAATTGTGAAGGAAACTTTCCAGTCAAGGAAGATTATATGACAAATAAGAGATTTGCCTGCTTTGTGTGATCTATTGCAATAGAGTTCAAAAGATTTTTATGAATTTTAAGTGTCAAAATACAGAAAAAGAATTAAAGGCAAAAAATTTTATTAATGAAAGATAAAAAAATCTCCAAACTCAACCAAAAAATATCTACTAGCCAAAAATGGGAGAAAGAAAAAATATCACTGACAACTTCTCATATGTCTTTGGGCTGAGCAGAAGATGTTCATTATTTATAAGAATTTGATGACAGGCAATATACAGTACTCTTCAGACTGTGATTTGGCAGGAACAGATAAGAAAAAAGTTGTTTATGATCCTTATAAAATCATGTTGCTGGCATTTTTACTTCATAAGTAATGAAGAATTTCAGGTTTTAGGAGATTTGCTTGTTCAGCATTTGCAGTTTACCTTCTCTTTCTTTCTTTTTTTAAATCCCAAGAAGTATATCTGCGTGCAATTATAAAATATTCTTAACCAGATCTTTCTAGCATGATATGATGGGTATTTTTATTTTCTTTCCCCAAAATAATTCTCAAAACCAAGGGACCAGTGCTTGGAAGATCGGCATTCAGTGAAAGAAGATTTAACTCCTCTTAACATCCTTAATGTATCTGTTCTCTACTTCTTCTCTGTTTATTTTCATCTAAAGGATTCCTGACTTCATACTGTGAAGCAATTGAAGCTTCTGTGGGGAGTCAAACAATGGGGTTTTTACTGTTGCTAAGTTCGCTTTATAAGCTTTTTCTTACAGCACATTTGTTTAATAGGCCTAGTAAAGTGGTGAATGCAGCTGTAAATATATCTTTTATTTGTTGATGTGCAATAAACATCACAAGGATGTTGGTCTTTTCTTATTCTGATCTTCCTGACACTGCTGAAAGGAAGTTGTACAAAGTGAATGGAAAGTGCCTTAAACTGATTGCAGAAAACAACAGTCCCTACATACCTAAGGGTTAGTACCTTGTTTCTCTTTTAACAGATGGTTTCTCCCAGCAGTGTTACTAAAACTTAATAATAGCAAAATAATAGGTTTCCTGATGTGAGGGAATTATTCCAGATAGCACCATTCACTGGGGTCATCGCTGAAGGTCATTTTTCATCCAGAAAGCTAAAGGTTAGCAAGTGTTGCTCAATTCCATGAGCTCCTGTAACTATTTATGATTAAGCTAAGTGCTCTCCTGTGAGTGTGTGGTAAAAGCCAAGAGTAAAGGAAAATAAACCCATTCCTTTATATATTAAATATTTCATCTCAGTTGATTGAGAACGGTATGATGCAAAGCTTGAAAATATGTGCTGTCTGGGAGCCCACAAAGACGTAAGCTGTCTTAGAGATCTTGTTCTTATTAATGTTGTTGCTGAAAAAATGTCTTGTCTTTACGTGCCTGTGTTTACACGCAGTAAGTCATTATTTTCTCTTCTCTGCTTATCTTGGGCATGGCCATGTCCTCCTGCATATTTTCAGGTTACACAAGCATCTGGGATTGTAGTAATTTCTAAACACACTGCTGAGAAGGTGTTAAAGTATTCAGCAGGTTCAGCACTTATTATAGCTCATAGCCAGGCTGTAAACAGTCCCAAGCACTTTACTGATTCCATAGTATACCTTGTTGAGTGACTGTAACTCCTGTGGGTTAACACTTGAGCACTGCAGTGGGTTATTTAATTTCTAGATTTGAATTTGTAAAAATAAAATGCTTCACATTTAGAAGACAGAGCTACAGTAAAGAGTGGTTCTCCAACAACAGCTCCAAATGCAGTATACTGCCTCTTAATTCTGCTGCTAAATATATGAAAGCTTTATTAAAAAAATAGAACAATTAATAAAAAAAATAGAACAGAGGCCTTATTTCACTGTTACCAAGTACAATAGCAAACCTCCCTTAAACTTTTGTGACTAAAAATTTGACAGGATATTCTGTGCTCATGACTTTACTCTCTGAAAGAGGTGATCCATTTTGTTGTTGCGTTTCACCTGGAAGTGTATTTCTGTCTGTCTTGAATGTAGGAGGATAACAGTCAGCTTCAACCAGAGACCTCACATTTCAATAAAAGTAGGTAAGATGGATTTGGGATGAATGTCTGATGATAGATTTAGCATGTTAAGCATGCAAGGATAAAACCATTTGGCTGAGAATGACTTACTGCAGAGTTTACAAGCTGCACCACTATTGCCTTGATAAAGTGTAAGTGAAGATATTATTAGTAAGTAGTGCGTGTTTGATCTAATAAAGGTCTGAAAGAAGAGGGTGGAGGTGCAGTCATTTGAGCAGTGACTGAGCAGTGTAAGTGGCTCCCAGAGCTGCTGGACACAACTATCTCTGCACCACAGTAATGACTGATGTGCACTGCACCTGTTCCATGCACAATATGCTGATTTAGATTAAGCTTGACATGCTTAGGTTAAGCAGCTTTTAGAAGAGTTTAAGCTAAACTGATGTATTATTGTACTGAAATAGGTGAGTCACTCACAGCTGCCTGCCATAGCTCAGCTGCTTCTTGGCCAAGAAGCAGTAAAAAACAGGTTAGATACAAGTTGTTATTTCCACTGCACACAAAGTGTTCCTAAAGACTGTAGCCTAAAACTTTGGTTCTAAAAGTATTTGATCTTGTGTGTGTACTTTTAATTATACAAATTGCTTCACTGATTAAAAGTTAAATTGGAGTTTGTTTGCAAGATCAAAATCTAAGGCACAGATTCTTTGAGGCCATCCCTGTATTGTGATTGATTAAAATCAATCATGACAAAAGTTGTTCTATTTTGCCCATACCCCAGGAACTGCAAAGCAACTTGAAACTCTGAAAATTTTGATTTATGTGTATTATTTTGCTTTCTATTTTATTCTATGGTTAAACAGTTATGGAAAACCTTGAGAATTGCAACTTACTGTGCTCCTTTGTCATTAGGAAAATGGTATTTTCCGAAGATGCTTCTTTGAGGCACTTATAGAGCACTGTAATATGTGTGGGTACTTGTCATTTGGAATTGTTAAATAAGTTTTGTGAGTGCTATATGTAGTCTCTGTAATTTTTCTGACATGGAACAACCCCTTAATTTCTTAGGAAATGTAACAAATTACTTCATAATATCAGGTTAATAGACTTTTTTTTTCCTTTTTTTTCTTTTGTGGCTTCACATTTACTGCTTTAATGTGTAATAGCACTAAAATCCTTGAGCTGTAAAATTAGATCCCTGGGCTGTTGAAAACTCCTTGTACTCCTAATTTAAAAGTAAAACAAAACAAAGAAACTTACAGTGTGGAGATTTGAAAACAATAATAACTAGTGTTTATACATTCTTGTGAAACAGTTCCTGAAGTGTGCTGTGAATTTGATAGCAGCATAGAAATGCTTTACCTTGGGATTGCTGGAAGGTAACAGACATTTTGATACGAGGTGATATCTGATACCATTGCCTGGGAGTGTTGCAGGACCCATGGGGAATATCTGAGAGTTAAACTTGTCACGTCTTAGCGTGTTTTATATTTTAAATGGTGTATACTATAAATTAACAGTAAGAAAGTAGGTTTCTAATCTATGATGAAAAGGTGCTTCAGAGTTTTTCTGAATTAGTCATACATTATATGCAGGACTGTAGCCCTGCTTCAGCCTTGGTGGAGTGGTTTGGCCTCTGCGTTTAACTTCTCACAACATGGTGGTAAGTTTCTATAGGTGTTGATTTCTGTGCAAATTTTGCCTCAGTGGTTTTTCTTTATAAGTGTTTGGTCCTTCAGTCTGTAAGGTCTGCTCTTGGCAGACATTGTAATTTTGATGGCAGAGGTTAGCTGTTACAGCATCTGTCTGAGCCCCATAATTATGGTTGCAAATGCATCACAGCAGCACAGGGTGAGAATGTGTTTCTGTTGGCATCTCAGAGTCCTGCAGTTAGTTTCACAGGGATTTTAACAATGCTGATACTCACTACAGGATTGTTTACAGTCTTTTAAAGATGCATTTGAGAGCACTAGAGGATGAAGGTGGATCCTCCATAGAGAGCAGGTTCCATAATTGGATTTGAAAGCCGTCCTGACCTTAATGCTGTTGATTGGACAAGATTTGCTTTTAACTCGTCAGTTCCTAACCTAAACCTGTACTGATTTTTAACCCTCATAAAGACCTCACACCTGCTGAAAATGTAGAAGATTAATCCAAAATGAAGACCTCACATCTGCTGCCTGATATCTAGCTTTGATGGTGAAATCCAGAGATCTTATATGATGTTTCTAGAAGTTATAGCACTCATAAAACTTGTCTTTAAACCAAATCTTTTTATAATTAAACTATTTCTTTTTGGAAAGACAAGGCCTTTTATTTCATTGAGAGGTTTTTTTTGTTGGGTTTATTGGACCACCAATAATGTGCAAATAATCTATTAGATCTGAGAAATCTGGATTCATTCGAAATTTTATGAAAAACTTTCAGCAAGCTCCTGGGATGCTCTAGTATTTAAGTCTTGCTAAATCTCATAATTTCCTTCCCCGTAGAATTATACAACCTACATGTGAGAATAAAACTTCCTTCCAGCTACCCATTGTTTTGCCTTGTGAGACTGAAATGCCTTTGAATAGTGTGACACTGGCAATAAGAAATATGAACAAAGACCTTCTTTAATGATGGCCTCAATAGCAGGCCATCATTAAGAAAGATAAATGTGAAGAATGAAAGATGTATTCTAGATTCCTATATCCTTATATCATGTCCCTTGTTTTTTTCTGTTCTTTGGTCTACTGAAGTAGTCTGAGATGTTATTTTCTTTATTAATAGCTTTTTAAAATATCTTCACATCTTAATAAATCACTTAATTCTTCCAAAGTCGTACTCACCTTCCTTCATTCCTAGTATTTTTCTACTGCAGCACACGTAAGGGCATCTCAGGCACTAAAGTCTCCCTTATAGCAACTATCTCCCTGTCATGTAACCTTCAACAGTATTTCCTCAACTCTTTTTATTCATAAATACTTCCTTGGCTCCCTAGGTGGGCCAAAAGTAGCAGAGGTGTGACTGTTTCTGCATGTGCTTGTTGACCAGTTAGTTTGCATGTGCTAATTGACCCGTTGCCTGCTAATTGTATTAGTCGGATACTGATTTTGTTCTCTCGTTTTTTGAGGGACTAAAGGAGTATTTTTTTTCTTATCTGCTGATTTTCAGGAAACTTGGAAAAATTTAAAGTTTTTTTAGACTGCTCCTACTCCTCACCCTGTTCCCACAAAATTTAAAATTGGTCAGTGGGATCTCGTGTCATAGGGAACATGGATTTTGTCACCAGTTAGCAAAGTGCACTAGAACACCTGATTTTCTAAGAAAATTAGACTTGTTTGCATCATGAGAGAATTAAAAAAAATTTACTATCATAAACCATTCTCCTCTTTTGATCTTTCCAAACTGATAATTCTGTAGTGAAGTCAGATAACTGCTGTCATTTCAGTAGCAACATAATTATCTTTTCCAATAATTCCTAAGGAAATTTCAGTCTCTGTGTTGCAGGTAGCTGTTCCTAGGAAATCCAGGTGATATCCAAGCGTGATTTAGCCTGAAGGTATTTTCTTATTTCATGAGTTACAGGCACTAAATCTGTGTTCTTAAGGATTAGGAGAATTAGAATTAATAAAAAGATGGGGTTTTGTTCTGAAGTTTTTGTCCTTTAACAATAATTGGAGACAGTGAAATAAATGAGTACTTGGAGCATATTTTCTATGCTATTCCTTGCTTTCAAATGGGTTAGAATTATTATCCTAGCCCTTCCTTCCAGGATTTTGATGCACTTTTATTCCCAGGGGAGTCTTGGAGATGTACAGGTATGTGGAACTTTCTGGAGACAGAATATTAAAGCAAGAAGCCAAGGAATGAAGAAAGCTGCCCAGATCAATATAGTCCTGAAGGAAATGAACATCTGGAAAAAAAGACCACATAATGTCTATATGACTGGAGAATGAAAAAGTCCTTACTAGATAAACATTTAGACTGGAAGTTTTGGAGAAGGCTGGATAGCTGGGGTAGGGAAACAGGGCTTCATCTACCCTAAAGCAAACCCACTCTATCATTATCAGCAAGCTTTTACCAAAAGACTTGTTAACATGAAAATTTCAAGAAAAAAAGGTGATCAGGCTGGCAGCTGAAAGGTGTGTAGATAAGCAAGATAAAAAATAAAATCTGTGGGTATTTGAGCACATTCTAATTTAGGAGTAATAATAGAAAACCATTATTTACTTTGTATTATCTTAGATGGTGTCATTCTCAGCTCTGAATGATAAACTAGTAATAAATTATTATATGCTTTACTAACTAGCAGTTTTATTTATCAGTAACCTCTGAAGTTTTTAAGTGAAGCATTTTATTTAAAGTGCTTGAGGTACTAAGTTAGATAAATTAACCTTTTTCCTTTTATTGATTGTGCTGTAAATGCATTCCAAAAATTCTAGTGTGCTGATGAAACCAAATTTTTTCCTTAAGCTGCTGCCATTTATTCTTTTGTAATGTTTATCTAGATACTGTTAATTAACTTCAATTTTGCAGATAGTTTAAGAATGTTAAAACAAGCCTTGTCCTATCTCAATTGTCAGAAACAGTAGGAACGCTTTGAAAGAGCAAATGGCTATTGTCTTTCAGTTTTAGTCTCCACGATAATGCTCACAGATAAGTATTTAATTAAAAAATTCCATATGAACTGCTTTCGTGATGACTGCCATATTAATAAATTGAGATAAAACATTTTTATTTGAAGTCCTGGGTTTTGAAATTAGAGATTTTTAAGAATAAGTAATAGTTTTTGAAAATTATAGTGTTCAGCATTGCAAAAAATTCTTGGAAACAATGTTTCAAATATTGGAAAAAAAGTACAGTAAATTGAAAGAGCTTTGCACCTATTTCTGGAACTATTACATGCTTTTTTGAAAAGTCTTATTTGCCATTGTAAGAGCTCCCAAGTTTAACAAAATTCCTCTTTTTGATGAATGTCAATAAGAACTAAAAACTTAATACATTATCAGTGACTTTAAATGATACTTTTTCTCTAGGACAGAGGCTTATCATCATTGCTTGAAACAAGTATGTCTTGAAAAGGTATTTGATTTCATTACTGTGGTGAAGAACAACTGCAAGCAAATGTTCAGTTGTGACATTGGTGATGTGGATCCTTCTGCAGATAATTTACCTGGTCTGGGGTTTGACAATACATTCTCAGATTTGGCTTTAGCTTTGCAAATCACACATGCAAGGCTCAGGAACAGTTTCCAATGGTTTAACAAATCACATGGCATCTAAGTGCACATTTACAGCCTGCTGAAAATATCAATTGAACTAACTTCACAGCACCATTGTTAATTTGAGGACAAAATTACTTGATTCAGAGGCATTCATTTATCACATGGCAGCTGATACACGCTAAAATATCATCTCATCACAGCTTGGTTTTGTATCAAATCCCCTTCAGTTCATGTTCATGACTGGTTCTCTTCTGTTGGCCTCAATAAGTTGTTTCTTTCTTTTGGAAAGGTTTCTACTTAATGCAAAAAGTCCAAGACCCTTTCTTCTTTGCACGTGGAGTTTTTAAAATTAATTTTCCTAATTCTTCAAGTTCCAGAAATAAGTATGATTAGTATCATGTGTTTGTGTAGCTTCCAGCTAGTAATACAAGGATTTAAGTTAACTTTAAATTATATTGGTCATTTTATTTTTGGTGTAAGTTTCACTTTTGGTTTTAACTGTCTTCTGAAATGTCTTATCTTAAGGTTAATTTTTCTCTTTTTTTTTTATTTTGTAAATATTATTCTTTTTTTAAGAGAACTAATTCTGTTTTGATGACTATTACTTAACATCTCAAGTATAAATACTTTTTCTATTTTTGACTAAAACTTCCTTTTATATGTTCCAAAACAAGACATTCCAAGAAGGAATCACTTAACATGCAAAATAGAACTATAGATGTTTTCTTTATTATGCCAGATAATGAGTTCATAAAAGAGATGTCCAAGATATGTTTTAATGTAACATTATTCTTTTCTGTAGCATCACTGAACTCAGCCAAGACTGTGCCTTTAACATTCTCTCCAGTAGAAGTAGTACCATATATTTGTGGTTCTCTCTGTACTCTACAGACATCAGTTTAAGAAATAAATGCTCTTCTAATATTTTAGCATATACATACTTTGTTTCAAAAGTTGTATTATGTATAGGTTCTTGTTTGTATACCCTGGAAGTGTTTCTACTCATTCTTTTGTGGTGTGTGCCTCTTCCTTGATTTTAGGAGGCCTTGATGAAGAAAAGCTTAGAGATTTCTATAAAAAACGGTTTCTGTACTGTCTGGGTTTTTGAAGCTGAATAAAAATTTGAAAATGCAGAAGGCAACAGTTAAATTTTCAGCTCAAGGCAGAGGATTTAGTTGTGCCATGGGAGGTTTAGGTTGGATACTAGGAAAAAGTTTCTACACAGAAAGGTTGTCATGCATTGAAATAGGCTGCCTAGGGAAGTGAGTAGAAGAGTGCCAAGGGACATGGTTTAGAGGTGCACTTGGCAGTGCTGGATTCATGGTTGGACTTAAGGATCTTAGGGGTCTTTTCCAATCCAAATGATTTTATGATTCTATGTTTTGTGGTGTTTGAAAAGACATAGGCCCACTGTTTGTTTCAACTCTGTCAGTCTGGTCCTAATCCCATTCAGAAAATAGACTATTTCTTGCAGGGGAGAATAGATTTTTTTTTCTCAGTAGACAATTTGGATGGTTTTTAAAGTTTTTTTGGGTTTTGGGGGTTTTTTGTTTGTTTGTTTGTTTGGTGGTTTTGCTTGGGGGTTTTGTGCGGTTTTTTTTTGGGTGGGGGAGGTTGGTGGTTCCTTTTCTTCTTTTTTTCTAAGAAGCACAGGAGAATGGCAGAAACTAGTGGCAGACTTCATGCTCCCCTTGGCATAAAATGGTCAGATACCTGTTTATTATATCCTTCTTCTATTCTTGTATTATATCCAAAACCCCAGAATTAAACTGACAGCCAGGTTTGATATCAAAATAAATATTCCTCTATTCCCAATTTTTCTCCTTTGTGGTGCTGACACTATAATTTTAATTTAACAAAGTCCTGCTAAAGTAATCACTGGCAATGGGCTTTAACTCCCTGTCCTTTGACACTTTTTATTTACAACTTTTTCTGCAGTGTTCAGTTTGTTATAGGAAGTTGGAAACTGTGCTGTGTTCTGTAGCCTGTACTGATGTCTGGGATATCAGTAATTCCTGGGAATCCTCCTGAGCCACACACTTGTTTTAGGGTTACTTTCAGTTTTGTGGAGCTGGATTTCAATAGGAATTGACAATGGCAATGAGAACAGAGGACCAAATTTTCAGTCAACTGCAGAAGACATCAAAAACTCTGGTGTGCAGTTCTGACCAGCAGCAGTTGTAATGCTATTAACTTTATTAGATAAGGTAAAACCTCTACAAATTCTCTCAAAAAATGTCTATTATTTAAAACATTTAATCTGAGGATAGAACATGTTTGTTGGTAGTGAAATTATCTAGCTTTTGGCTTCCAAAGCTGTTAACATTTTTCAGAGATGAGCTTTACTCTTTTATTTACTCCTTTAAAAGTCCACTGAAATCTTGAAAAAGTCTAAAAAATTCTAGTAACAGTAAGTTGTGTGTTAACTCTGAGACGTGGACAACCAATGACTGAATTTGTAGTTAAAATGATTCAACTTTTGATCTAAGACAAATGTCTCAATCTGCAATAAATTCCTGGGTAAAGTTATAAGGCTAAGTTACTAGACAATATTTCTGATGTACTGTTCAGGCTCTCCAGAGTTTAATAACAGATGAAACTTTCTTCTGTCCTTGGATAATCCGGAAAGAGAGAGACATAATTGAACAGAACAATAGATCATTCATGACTACTGAATAAATGACATGGTTTTGTTTTCCCAAGCTGAGCATTTCTAAATTGAATATTCTTTTGTGTTTGGTGTCTGTGTTAAAAGCACAGACTCCCTTGGTTAAGGATTTTTTAATGATAACTGATGATATAAGAATGTGTGGGATTTGTTCTGAGTTGTTAAAATCAATGCATAATGAATTCAGAAAATCTAATGAATAATGCATTGTATCCTATGTAATTTTAAGACTAACTTGTCTCTCAGATGTTGATCAAATAGTTCTAGAAAAACATTCTATAGGAAAAGGGGAAGAGAAAGGACAAGTCTTTCCTACTTAAATATACATCCCATTTGTATTAATTGTTATATGCATTAAGGCCAATCTTGAACAAGATTTGAGCTATATGTCACATGAGGAAGCTCAAGTTCAGCATATCCTCAGAACATGTGTTTGGGACTTCTGTGAACATATCCTCTGACGTTTTAGTGCTTCAGTTGGCTGAGTCTCTTGTCATCTTTTCCAAGTTTTGAGGCAACTTGCGGTTTTGGAAGCTGAATTAGTTTTGTTTTCACTGCATCCTCACTGTAAAATCAGGACAGAAGAAGTTCACATACCACAATCCAAACTGGGCTCTTCACTTCACTTGCAAAACTTAGCCCAAGGTTTCTTGTATGAATGAGAACTTAGGAAAAGCCCACATTAACATTCTAGTGAAGATGCATGAAGTGTGATCCTTTCAAATGTTACTTCTTCCTTTCTGTTCATAGTTAATTAATTATCTTGGAGGAGTCAGAAGCATGCTGGCAAATTTATACTATTTGGGAAGTAAAGCTGGTTTTGGGCTCCAGTGGTTACTAATCATATTTGGGTAGAATATTCCATTTTGATTCATAAAATAGTATGATTAAGTAATGTTTCTGGATTTTTATGAATCCACACCCCCTTTCTGGTTGTTTATGATTCTGCAGTCCATTTGAACTGCTCTTGTAGTGATTTGCTCTTAGGACTCTATGGCTGGACCTGTAAGAGAAAAGGAATATTCTGTGAGAACCTTCTGAAAAAATTTCAGTGGGGCAGGATGAAAGGAAAAGGAGAAAGTAATTCCATGATGTCTCCTTTCCACCCCCCTAAAAAAAAAATCAAACCAAAAAACACCAAACCAACCACCTCTAAAAAACCACTAGAGATGGCTTCAGGATAGTACAGATTAATGTGCTGAAACTGGTTAAGGCTGCGCCATTATGACACATTTCCTCTGGCACAATTTTATATTACTGCCTCATCAGGCCTACCCTTACTCCCATCACCCACATGCTACAACCAGAATGATGGTGGGTATATTATTCACATCTTGGGAGAATATGCAGTGTTCTTGTTATTTATAGGGTCCAAGTCAACACAGTAGAAAGTCAGAGAGCAGAAACTAAAAGCTTAATCTAAACTGATAAATCAATATCTGCCTAATCTTGACCTTACCTAGCTCTATTTTTAAATTATGTCCCTTGTTGGAGTTACAGACACATATCCACGGAAGAAATGGGTGGTCTTCGTATTCTTTCAGATCTTCAGTGAGTGGAATATCTGGGTTATCTTCCTCATTAGGATACTCTTAATCTAACTGAAATGTTAATTGTCATGTTGTGAGATCACAATCCTGCATCTGAGGTGGAAATGTAACATCTGAGATCCCTGCAGTAAAGATCTTGTGTCTGAAAACTTGTTTCTTTTTCCAAATGTTTTGGCATTAGAAGTTGTACCCTCTGTTTTCCTTACCTACATTCTGGGAAAATCACAAGCAGACTCCATCAATAAAATGTAGGAAGTGACTGATTTATTTTAAAACCAGTTGTTAGCAAAGATTCATATAAGACACACTCCAAAATAATTACTCTGTTAAAATGAAAACCAAAACAAAGAACAGCATTGTTGTAGGATATTAAATATTTAGATAGTTTATCTCAATATCTCTGCTATTTCCCTCGTGTCTTGTTTTTACCCCTGTATTTATAACTAGGATCTGAAATGGAAGTGTAACAATATTCTTGAGGAAGATACAGAATTACAAAAAAATCCCTCATATATGATTTTCTTTGTATACTCATTCCATCTTAAATAAGGCAAATAACTCTGAATTTCTAACATTGCTAGTTCTGTACTTGGCAATACAGTTTGAGGTAAGGAATTTTAGGACAAATTGACTATTTGGAACTGCTGGAATGGAAACCAACGCTGCCTTTCCACATCTGTAGTTGGTCATCTCATGCTGACTTACATAAGCGCATTGAAAACAGTGCTTCATTCTCCCTTTTCACATTATGTGAATGATCTATATATGAAGTCTATATACTGCACAGATCCCGACTGGAGTACCTTGTTATTTATTATTTGGCTCTTGCAATGTTTTGACTTTATTTATTTAAATGTATTGACCTATGTTTTCTGTTAAATATTGTATTTTGAAATTTGTTATTTTGCTACTTACAAAGCATGACAGCTGTTTCCCTGTTCTTCCCAGCAAGTAGCTTTATAAATTGCTTATTGATTTTAGGACTATATTAAGAGATGTAAAACTCTGCTATAGGTAATATTTATATACCTAAATAAAGTATTTCAATACCATACCTCGGTATTCAAAAAAAGCCTCCTTGCCATTTTAATACCACTGGAAGTTCTAAAGCCAGCTTCCCTTATCCTGTGGGACTGTGAAAAATAGATGAACTGTTACAATATGAAGGTTAGCATATTTTAGCTGAGTGACCTTTGTAATTCACCCTGGTGGAAGAACTATTAGCTACTTTCTCCTCCCATCACTAAATTCAGACTTTCAAAAGATACTAGAGGCCACTTGGTGACTTAAGCAACAATTTGGTCTTCAAGACTTCAGTTTTGAGTAGTCTGCAGGACACTTAAATCTTTCACAGAGTGTAACAATCACTGCTCACTTCATATAATTGAGAAGCAGAGGTCCCTGGTGTTTCAGCTTACTGGAGAGTCCATCCATGGAGTATAGCCAGTTTCCTGGACTATTAATTAAGTCAAGGATTGAGTTTTCTACTTCACTGTGGATCAGTTAGACAGTTTATCATACTTACAGATCCAAAAAACCACATCTGTCCACATCTTGTGGAACAGTATTTTTTTCAACCTATATATTTCAATAACATACACTTTTCACCATCAGGAATTCTTGTTATTCACCTGCAGTGATCAGTAGCTGAACATATTCAGAGAGAACATAATGTTCACAGTTATGAAAGGCTATTCAGTTTACTTTTCTCCTACTCATCCTATTCAGCTGATTAGATGAATTCTTGCAATAGTAATTCCAATTCCTGCAGTCTCCAGCACAGCCATCCAAAAGTGGGATCATCAGAGCAGAAAACATCGGTATTTGGAGTTTGTGTCGACGATTGCAAAACCTGGTTTGCAGCAGCAATTGTTTCAATAGGAGTGTGTCTTGCCTCAACCTGTACACCTTGAAGTGATAGACTGTAAAAAGATGTTTGGGCAAGTGTGCAGAAATAATCCCTGAGCAAATTTTGTCCACACCTGGCCATTTCAATACTGTTTCAAAAGAGAAACTTGAAGAGTCTGAGACAAATTGTGTGATCTGACTTAAGTATTATAATATTGGTACAAACATAGTTTCGCAACGTCTGTGTGACAAATCGATGTAAAATTCATAACAACAGAGTAGGAATTAGTGCTGATGATGACAATGATGATCGTTTTATTCCTTAATGAATACTATTATGTAAAATGAGTCTAGTCTACACCTGGCATTTCAATCATCATGCTTCAAACATCTTTTTATTTTTCTGGACTGTCTACACACATATTCATGACGCAAATATTTCAACAGCAGCAAAATTTTCTCCTCTATGAAAGAGTAGCTTTTCTTTTTGAGATACTGAATAATCCAGGAATTAGAGTTTTCTGTGTTAAGATACACATGCATAAGTTTCTTCTTACACTTTCTCTGCTTATGCCAAGTGCTGGAGCTTCTCAGGATTCAGGTTTAGTATACTCAGACTCACTATCTTTGCCACTCAGTGCAAATCAGATTGCATTCAAATTCCAAATCCCTTGCAGCTTACATTGCAACTCAGTGTAATTGATGTATCATCCAAAACTTCAGTGATCACTGATTTCACTGCTCTACGTCAGTGCAGGTCCAGTGTACCTACAGCTTTCTTAGGCTTGTGGAGATGTGCTGGGTCAGCCCACATGGGAAGTGCTGGATGAGAATTAAGTGGACATGATAGGCATATTTATTTTTAAAATAAACAGGTTTTTCAACATAAATAAAAGGTTTCTCAACAGGCATATATTTATAAATACAAATATTTGTTTAGCAATGCCAATAATATGGCATTTCCTATGAGAATATCTCTTTTACAAGAAAGAGTCTTTTCATGCATCTGACTACTGAAATAGTACAGCCTGGACTGTGCACACAGGGTCAGGATTGATCATTATAATGTTCTCTTCTATCCTTCAAATTTCTGGGACATTTCTTATTTGATGTAATTCAATCCAGCTCTCTTGAATGCTAAGGCATGTACAGGCTTAACACAATTTCACTGTCAATAGACTCCTAATTTATAAAGGCAGCTCTAATACTCTTTCATCACTAATGTTCAGTTTTGATCTGATGCACTTTTTTTTTCATTGGACTTTAGGCAAACATATGAAATATATAATTTCAGCTGCTACTGCATGCCTGAATTTAAAAAGAAAGAAAAAAATTTAGGAAGTTTTATCCTGCTTAACCACAGCATATTTTTTCCATCCTCAGGGAAAAAGAAAGTAATTCTGGTTAAAAAGAATACTCTGTTATGTATAGCATAATATTTTTTTCTGACTTTAATGGATTTCACTGTTTTAGAAAGTATTGGAAATGGAAAAAATTACACACTAACAAAAAATTCACATCACATTGCTTTATTAAAAACAAAAAGCCTTTAGAAAAGAGACCTGAGAGAAACATACATCCAGCAATATTCCTTTCTTTAAAAGAAAGACCAGGATATATTTCATTAGAAACATATGGAAGTATGCTTAATTAAGATACTCAGACAGAGATATCTAATAATGAGCAATTAGTTTTAAATTCAGAAAAGCAACTCTCATTTTAATAGTTTGGTTATATCTAGAAACTCTGCAGACATTCAGTTTTCATGAAGCATCAGTGTGACTTGATATTTGATATCACAACTGAAGAACTTTCTGGGATCCATCGCACTATGCTTTAACATTTTTAGCACCATTCCCAATTATGTTCTAAATTAAAGTCTTACATATACAGAGGCATAATTGCAAATGTAGTGTTTAATATGCCATGTCTGGAATATCACAGAATCTTAACTAGCAATTCCACTCAATCCATTTTCATTACTGATAACCCTGTTAGCAAGGGCATTCCTACTGATCTAAATCTTCATAAAAGTAAATACTAATGTGAATTGATTTTGTAATTGTTTGTGGAAAGGATTTTTTTATGGAAGTACCTGACAAGTGGAAATCTTCATGGAAATCTTCTACCTAATGAATAATAAATATGTTTTTCGCAAAGAAATTTAAGCATTTTTTTTATTTTCAGGCAAATGTAACCTAAAAACAAAATAAACTTTAACTCAGCCACTTTAGTTTTAGTTAAACACTAACCTAATCGTCACCAAATTGTTTTGGTGATCTTCATTTTTAAAGAAGTTTCTGTTTGAATGCTCAGATTCATTTTTGGCTCAAGGACATTATAACTAAATACAGTAAAACCACAAATGAGTCACACTGTTCATGTGTGACTTTATTACTGAAAAGTTCATCTTAGCTGACATTTTCAATGAAGGCTGTGGGATTTCAGTGACCAAGTCCTTATCTAACACACTTAAAAACCCTTTGAAAATCCTATTATTAACCATTGAATCCTTGCAATGTGTTGTTTCTGAAGGTACCCATGTACCTCTCAAATGATACATAATGTAGCCCTTTGACATACACTTGTCTTTGAGGAGGAGAAAAACAGGTGATTTTCAGGTGATATTTCTTAACTCTTTAAATAAAGTAAGGTTTTAAAAATTATTTTAAATGTAATTCTAATTTATTGCTACTCATAGAGTAGTTGAACAACATTTAATTATCTTTTAATGAGAAAAGTATAAAAATATTATTGTAAGAAAAGTATGAATTACTAAAAGACAGCTATAAAAGTGACTACATTTATATCAGGCAATATATTCTAGCACAGCTTTTATTTATTATTCTCCCTAAAGTGCTTTTTATATTAAATTGCATATAAATTTTGTGTCAAATATTCATAAATATACCAATTTCAAGCACAACACAATGTTTTTCTAATATTAGTTGAATTACAGCTGTCTGGCATATCTATATGTCTTTAGTTATTAATATTTTTGAAGATATTATTGCCTTTATCTAGTATGGATGTGAGTGAGATTAGGGTGACATTTGTATAAATCTGTAGGAAGATTCTTCTGTTTCCAGGGAGCACAGCTTGGCTTTTGTCTGAAAATATCTGTAGCATTAAACTCAGTTTTGGTTGCATATCATTATACTGCTTGTTCTTGATGGAAAAAATAAGTATTAAAGCGATTTATTACTATTCTGCCATCATCCACAGGGTTTAATGAGATGTCTCTAATTTTTCTGATCTTGTAATCTAGTGAAACTTAGCTTTATAAAGTTATTCTTCTGAGAATTTAATTAAGTTTTTATATGCAAAGGTCAAATTCCTTACTCATACCGATTTGATCATTCTGAAAAACAATTGAGTTGTCTGCAGCACATACTACTGCACAGACACGAGTGCTACTGTATGATTTATACAGATAAAATAGGGTTTAAAATCTAGTTTCTGAATTTGTATTTACACAGCACAGAAGGTCAAACACAATCCCATGTATGGTTGTCTGAAATTTCTTGGAGACAGCCACTTGACATCACCCACATTGACTTTTGAGTCATTCATTTTTAACATGACAATATCCTATTCTTTCTTTATCTTCATAATCAGATCTGAAGGTTACTCTTTCTGTTTGAGTGAAATAAAAATTGGGAACATGGAACATAGAGAAGGGAATAAGGCTTGTCTACTAACTGGAAAATATCTCAAAATTCTGAAAGGAAATATCTCAAATATCTAAAAAAAACACAGCCTATTAAAAAAGCAACATGAGAGTAAAAAATTTTAAAAGACAGTTTCCTGCAGTTAAAAGGTAGTCGTAATGGAAATACAGTTCCTATGAAAAGTGAATATATAAAATGAAAGGTAAAATTATACATAAGTACCCTTATTCAAGCAAGAGAAAGATTTGAAAATTTGATGTCAGAATGACAGGGTTGCTTATGGTTGGGAATAAAATCTAATATTTCATAGCACTATACTGTGGTGCTTATTTGAGTGACAGTGAAGATTAAATCAATTGAAATTATACTTTGCTATTATAATTATTAATTTCTGTATCAACTATTTGTATTAAGACTTTGCATTTCCCTTGGAGATCTCAGAGCACTTTAGAAGATGTACAACACTCATTAAAGATATGGTTCTCATTAAATTAGCCATCTGCCTGGTTTACTCATTTGGAAAGCCAACGTGTGTCTGCTACATTTATATAATTTTTAGTGCCCTCCTGAAGGCAGAGGTCAGGCAACAGCATGCTTGTGCATGCCAAGTGTGAAAAGTCACTCAGTTTAAGCTACCCATGCTGGTGCCACCTCTCAAATATTATTATTAGCCACTTGTCCAATTTCTAGAGACAAGTGACAAGAGCCTGAGAATCTTCTGTCTCAGTCCCCTTCACTTCCTAGCTAAACAACTTTTGCAGCCCATGAAAATCTTCCCCCACATTGCCTCAACTCCATGGATCTCTCCAAGTTCCAGTAACTTTTAAACACACTGAGTTAAACTTGCATGTTTCTTATTACAGAAGTATTTTCTAGTAGAGCATCCACATTCATTGAGACAGAGCCCTTTCCGGTTTGAAAAGTATTCAGGCTTTGCCAAGGAAGGCACCTTTAAGAAATGCATTAAAAATATCAAAGAGAGACATTTCATGGTGTCTCAACCCAGTTAAAAGAGATAAAATTTAAAAACTTTTTCCTTTGATGGCCTTCAAAAGAAATTTAAAGTTACAAAGTGTTATTTAAAAAAAAAAAGTCCAAAATGTATCCTATTTTCTTTGCAAAGTGTTCCATCAACAATTTTACATAAACATGGACATCGAAAATATTTGGTAGGGTTATATTCCATTAGTTGCATTTTTGTGTTTGTTTATTTACCTTACCTTCCCATGAACTTTGCATAATAATCAGGAAGAATTTAGAGTTGAGGAGAGATGTAATGTGAAAATCTTTTATCATAGCGGGCATAATTGTGGAAAGTAACAGGCTATAAATAGACACATTGAAAATATCATACAGTGAAGAGCTCGAGCATTAAATAACTGTTAGGGTGAATATTCCTATGTCCAATCTATCCTCCCTTTCATGAACAGATCTCTCATTAGGATCATGAACAACTAGAAGGTTGTTGATTTTAGAAGGTATTTAGTCAAATATGAGATAATGTCAGAAAAACAGAGAAGTCAAATCCTGGTTCTCAGGCATAATCTAAATTGAACAAAACTGGAATAAACTATGTCTGCTGCTAAGGGAGAAAAAGACGAAGGCATCTCAAGATACTGGCTCATTCAATAAAATTTCAGGTTCTCCATTACTTAATTGATCCTCTTGTCGTCTGTAATGAGCACTCCCTGTATCTCCCCTCAGTGTCCTCCCCATGTGAAAGTTCCATATCTCAGCAGACTGAGAACTGACAACACACTGCCAATTCGAGTCTTGAAAGTCACAAACAAACTGAGGAGCTGCACTGCACTAGTCAATAGGGAAAAAAGACAACGTTGTAGTGCTAGTCCCCATGTAACTGAGTTTCAGATATCTGCAAGACAGAGCCATAAACCTTTTTACTTTTTAAAGGTAATCATCTACTTCTGAAACAGGAGATGAGGTATCAGTTTTTCTCTCTTGACATAACTTCATTCCCACTTAATATGTAGAACATTTTTTCTTTGAGATGTAAGAGGGCTGAACTCAACTTCCTTTGCTGGTGGCAGTTCAAGTTTTCATCCTTCTCCTCCGGTGGAGAATTTTGATATTGTGTTGAGATTCCCTGTCTGTCCTCCCACTGCAGCTTTCACTTTTATAAAAATATTTAAGTCATTAAGAAGAGGATACAGGTGAAAGTAAGGCTACCATGTAAGTAAGGCTACCTGAAAGCTACAGCAATGTCCTGGCTAAGGAGATTCCGGACATCCCAAAATCCTCCATATATTTAGGCAATTGTCAGCATACCAACTTTGAGTATTTCAAACTGAATTTCTAATTATTGCTTTAAATGTTATCTTCCTTGCAGAATTTTATTACACAGCTAATAAAAACTGAATGTATCATCTTCACTGTAGCGCTGAATTTAGCTTTCTTTGAGGCTGCTGCAACCCTGCCTTGCTTCTCACATCAATTTCTATTTTAAACTCTGAACAGGAGCCAAGTAATTTTAAAGTATGTGAGAAAGTTAATATATTATAAGTTGTTCTAATAGGTTATTCTCAGAGCCTTAAAAATCAGCAGTTGCAGTGAAAATATGAGTCTGGGAGAGACAGATCCTCCTCTGTAACTGATTCAGACTGGGGATTTGGTGATTTACAAGTTCAGTTTTAATTGCTTTGAAGATTTTCAGCTTTCTCTGGTCTGTTCTGTAAAAGGAAGTTTGCTTTTGCTGACAAATGAGAAAACACAAGAGATAAATGTATTAAATCAGACAATGCCTGGACTAAATTTTTCTTCCATCTGGAAGCCTATTAGCCAATATCAGTCCCTGGGAGATTTGCTTCCAGTAGCTAGCTGTACTTGTTTATTTATATATCAGTAATGTTTTTACTTCTCCAATCACTGAAACCCATGTGCAGTTTACAGTTTCATCTGGACTCTGGATCTCTGGTCTTAATGAGAGTGGTTAGGTTAAGAATAAGAGTGCAATGCCCACATAAAAGGGTGAACACAGGACAACCCACGACTGCCTTTTACTCCTTCGTGAGCCTCCCAGACTGGCAGCGCTGCCTGGAGCTCTGGGCAGGCTCTGCTGCCAGCCCAGCCCAGGTAACACCCCGGGAACTGGGAATTAACTCTGCCTTTGGCTCAGATCTTCCACTTGCTGGCCAGTGCAGCTAAGCTGCCATGGAGATGGCACAGGAGTTCATTTCTGGAAAAGACCATAAGCAAATGGAAAGGCTGAGGGTGGAAGGAGGAAGCCAGAGAGGAATTATGACTCAGAGGGAGGTCTGTGACTCAGTGTTCCCCATGGCTGCCCAGAGTTACATGAAGACTCCTCTTGGAGTTAAAATAAAGGAATAATCTATTCCAACAGCAAAGGATTAGAGTTTATATGTATGGGTTTGAAGAGAGCAACTTCTTAATGATGGTTGTATTTTTACGTGCTTTCAGCTTGAATTGAGGGCATGTAAAGTAACTGGAGGCCATTAGCAAATCTGAGATCGTGATTCTGCTTCAATCCTTCCTTTGTATTCATCATGAATCTCACAGTGAGAAGTAAAACTATATAAACTGTAGGCATTACAGTAGAAATATAAAGATGTAGTTCCTTACTCTACAAGGCTTGCAGCTTTTAGAGCTTCACTCTTGCAGACCTGTAAGGTGAGACTGTTTTAAACACATTTTGTGCCAGTGCAGCTGGGTGTTTCCAAGCAGCAAGAATATTTCTTTCTACAGCTTTACTCTTCTCCAATGAAGAATTTCACATGTCCTTGTATTTCAGGGTCTGCTGAAATAGGTTCGTGTTCAAATGTTCTAATAAAGCTAAAATGTTAGCATGCCCGTGAATATATCTACAGAAGAAATATTTTTTGCTCCCACAGTTATCCATGATAAATCCCTTCAGCTCAATAGTAATCCATTCTTCATTAGGATAACAATTATGGTTAATTAGTGTTCTGAATAAGAACGCTCATACGAATCAGAGCATACACCTACAAAAGACCAGTGGCAATCTTTGCCTTACTGAATAATTGCCTTCTTAAAAGAAGCAAAGTATGGAAGAGTTTGTGCCTCTCCATTCAAGTGCCTTTTTCTCATAACCTGAAAAACAACTTATTCTTTTTGTGCACCTGGTTTGCTGCTTTTACATTAAGCCAGAGAAAAGGTGTTTTAGCTTTGCTCTTTCTCACTGTAATCACACTCTGGGAAGCACAGCTAAGAACGACTGGATATAGCAGAATTTCAAGCATTAAAACGTCAGTGATTTGCGAGAAGCACCCCTAAAGATTCAGTAATGTTTTTAGTAAAATAATAAGTAAATGTATCCTTGAACTGATACAATCCAACATCAGGTAAGAATTTTATGCTCTGGAAAGTCAATGAGAACTTTGCCTGCACCAGTGAAACACTGGGCTCCGGGGGTACATTTTGAAAAACATCAGCTTGGCATCATATAAAGGTGAAGTAATTGGCAGTCTCATTTTCCAGTGAGCATATATTCTTCTGATACAGTATGATGAAAATAAGTGTTAAGATAAAGATAACAGTGTATGAATGTGTTTATGTGATTATATGTATAATGATGTAGTGTGTGTATGGACACACATTTCTTTGATGTGCCTTTATGCATATATACATACACATGTATATTTGCATACACACATATCTCCACACTTCTGGTTTGTAAAGTTTCATTCTTCTTTAAATACAAACCTTTCATAAAACCCTTTCAGTAATTGCTCCTGTGCTGTGGGTTAGCACTGTACCATTTGCTCAGAGTTATAATCCTGTGCACAAGTTGTACAGATATTTTAATTCACTAGTTAGTGCACAATAGGTATTCTGTCTTCAGTTATGCTTTTTTATAAATGTGTTTTTTTATTATTCACATGTTTGTACTTAACTAAAAAAACAGCAACTAACGTGGTAAAAAATATTCACACAAAGAACATAAATTCAATGTCATTTATTTCTTTATGTACATTATTTAAAGTATATATGTTTCCAATATATCAGAAGATCATAGCAATAAATTTACATTTAAAAAGGAAGTTTTCCATTAAAACATGGTTCTGTTCCCCAGCACTGAGGTTTCAGCCAGCTTCTCTCTTTAAGTGCCCATACTCCTCCAAGGGAAAAAATTCCTCTTTTGGATAAATGGTGAGGATAACACACGCATTCATAGCCTAAATTCTGTGTAGTATGCTTCAAGGGTAACACTCAGCTTCCTTAAGAAAGCAGAAAGACGCTTCTGTTTGTGGTATTAATACACATGAAAATGTTTCCAAAAGAGAAGGTTTTCCACCCTTCCTGAAAGCAGATCAGATGTAGTCCTCTTTATTTAGATACAGTTTCTGAAAGTCTCCTGTACTATGATTTACTAGGACAAAATCACCAAGTTTACATTTTTCATTTATATTTACGTAAAGATCAATTTTCATTACCTTTCAAGGAATAAGAGGAAAGAAAACTGTAATTGCACTTTTTTTTTTCTTTCTTTTGATATAAGAAAAAACTGACCCATACTGATGCTAATGGGTGAAAAGCATCAGTTATTCCATAGCAAAACTTTTTATCTCATCCCCACCTCTGCTATAGGGAGATATCTGTAGTCAGTTTACGTCAGTCAGTGTCCCGGTAGTGTGGGCTACACATGCCAGGGCTGCAAACTATTAAAACTTTTGAAAAACCTTTGTTTCAAGGAATTTTAATTATGGCTCACAAGGTCATTCATGTTGAGACTTTATATCACGGGCCAAACTTCAGATCTTCGTGAATAAGGCAAGAGGTTAGTATGTGTAACTTTATCCTCACTATAGAGTTCATATGCTGCTGATTATAAGCTTGTAAACAAATCCTTCACATCTCTCCTGTCTGAAACAGCTTTATAAGGAGTTTATGTTTTAGAAAAATAAGAACAGGTGACAAGGACAAATTGTCCTGAAGACTGTGCAAGAAAGTTAAACCTCCAGTTTCTGATGAAAAAGAGTTTACAATCAGAAATATCAGATCTCTTTAGACTATGTGGAGCATACTTAGGTCATGTCACAGTTTCGTTGTCAAGGAATACTAGTCCTTGACTTCAGCAAAACACAGGGTGACTCCCCCTTTCATTCTTCTCGGCATCTGTTTTCTTCTCTTTTCCCTCTTTCTCCATGAAGACAGGCTTTTCATAGGCTAGCTTTGAGTTGAAGGCACTGAATCAAATTCCTTGCTCACGAATTTGTAAACCCATAACGTATTTGGCCACTTGAATATGCAAAATATTTTTGAATACTACCATCTCTTAAGGGACTTAGATAAAGTATATAATTTTTTAATTTAAGTTCCTCCTTTAGAAATTATTAATTTGCATGAAGCATAGTGATGATTCTGCTATTTATTGTATTCATGTGTTTTAAGACATACCTGTTTCAAATTTGTTTGGTCCATGCAGCAGTACTTTTATGGTGCTTCTTTACTTGAAAAGGCTTAGTTCCTTTTTTCTTTCTTGTCTTGAAAAGACCCATTCTGGCTTTTCTGTCCCTCACTTTATTTGACTTACACAACTTGTTTTATGCCTTAAGAATCAATTTGGCTCACTTGTGTAATTTGCTCTTTTAGCCTGCTTTTGTCATCTTTGCTTCAGAGAACATTTATGTCTTCAACTGAGACTAAATTGTGTTAATTAGGAAAATATCTAATGGCATCTTGCCCATCACCGTGCCTGAATGGCTACGTAAAGTTAAAGGGAAAAAAAACAAGCAGCACTGTTTCTCTTGATTTCATATGAAATACTTCCAAAATTGCCAGCGCAGAGTAATTTATCTTTTTAAAACACAGACAATGTAACAGACAAGGGCATAAAAAGACAGATTTGAATGGGAAATTATAAAGACAATTTTTTTTAAAATAATGAGAATAATTAATTGTTGGGAGAATTTTCTAACCAAAGCGATGAAGCAGCTATAGCTGAGTGTTTCTCTAAATCATTTACTTAAGCTTATCAAGTTATTAGGAAGTTATTAGGTTTGATGCAGGAATTACTTCACTAAAATTTACTCCCCATGTAATGAAAGAGGTAAAAATAGTCATAATAAACATTTTTGATCCTCAATTACGGATGAAATTGTGGTCAAGCGAATCCTAATAGGACCTAAGTCCTATTGATTTCAATAAGAAAATATTTTCATCCAATAAACTTATAAACATATTTTTCACTTATGTTAGGTGAAGACAGAAACAAAGTATTTTAGGTAATTTATTTTTAATATATTGTGTTATGTAATCAAGTGTTATGAAGGAGAGTGAAATATGGATACAATGGAACATGCCTATTTATGATTTTGCTATGGTAATTAAAAGTAATATCTTTTATTCCTGTGGGCCATCACAAAGTGACAGAAAAAATAAAAGTACCCCCATTATCATGGTGAGAAAACAGGTGAATGTCCCTATGGAAATTTAGCATCTGTTCATCTGACTTAGCTCATTATGACTAACACTACTGCAAATGAACCTGCTAATATTTTACTTAATATTGGGCTATAATATTTACTACATTGAATATTATGATTGTGTGTGTGTGTGTATGTGTATATGTATATATATTTATACACACACATTGTATATATTGTGTGTGGAGTAGCAGGTCTTAATTCTCTTCTAGTCAATTACAGAACCTTTTGACTTCCCTGAGACACAGGTCTAGGTCCCTGCTGGCTTTTTTTCTTTTGCAAATTAATGCCTATATTTTTAGCTCCTTCACATAATGTAGCAGAGAGACCCATGCACTCCAGAATCGAAAGGGGTCACTCTGCTGTTGTGCTCCCTAATTGCTTCTGTCTTAAAACATTTCAGTCTTTCTAAGACATGTAATTTTTTTTTCTTTTCAGTGCACATGAAAAGGGATAATGTTAGCATTTTGCAGTTAATTCAATTACTTTCCACTTGTGAAAATGCTGACAGGATTTCCGACCACTGGAAGAGGTGCCCTGACTGTGAGATGTGATTGGCAGCCCAGACATAACTTATAAATTGCAGCTGAAATTAAAGCATTTTATCTTTACTCTTACATATCCTTCATGACAAACTGTTCAGCAATACTTTCAAGTCATTATTTCAGTGAATTGATTTTCAACAGCAGTTAATGACCAATTTGTGAGATAATGTTCTCAGTCAAATCACAGACGTGTCAGGATCTGTTTCAGTAATAGACAAGACTTTAATGCACTTGTGATCATAAATCATAACTGTTGTGCTTTAAATACTGTAGATGAATTCTTTTCAGATTTACACCATCTGCAGTAATACTCTTATCAGGAAACTCTGCTCTGTGCACTTCATATGAACTAGAAAATATGGAAAAAGAAAGCTTTTTTGAAAAGTGTCATTGCATGCGTGCTGGAGAAAATAACTTCCCATAATAAACCCCTTTTTTAAAAAAAAAGTTATTTAGTGATAGAGGTAGAAGTTTGCCAAAAGCATAAAAAGAAAGTAATTTAGAAAATAAAGCTTGTCAAAAACAATTAGAAAATGCAAAGAGGAAAAAAGACCTACTTTAAAATATGTTTAAATAAGGCTCATAGTTGTCACACCTATCTTTGCTTTAAGAGTCCCTTTACTTCAGATTCTCTCTACGGCCCATGGAACAAAAAGAAATTCTCCCAAAGGTAATTCATGTGAGTGGTGAGCTGAATTTTCATCTGCAAGTGGCTCCCTGTTGTGGTTAAATATAAAGAGATGTAGGATCCCTCTGTATCTGTTTAGACTGAACATCTAAGTTCTAGATAACTAACATTAAGGGAGATAAGTCTCTATTAACTCACCCATTTGATGATATCAGCATGATTTTATCACTTAAAAATGAATACGAACAGAGGTGAAAGTAGGATGGGTGCAAATTCCACTATGGCAAATCAATGATTTAATCTCATTATGGAATTCGCAGACATGTGCTTGAACCCTACATTAAAAATTAGTAGAAAAGATAATAGCCACAAATTGAAGTCATATCTAAATTCTTAAAAAGACATAGCAAGGAAGAAAATTCAAGGATAGAACATTTTGAAAAATATGTAAACAAGTAATGGTCTAAATTAGAAAAAAATACGCTTTAGTATTATTGGCAAGAACATGTAATTTTTTTTCCTTTATTTCAATTTTTAAATTGGCGTTTTTCTCCTGAGCAGCTAGAATAGCAATATTTAGTGTTCTGTATATCAACCAATGGTGAGGGATTTCTTAACTGAAGATATGTCTGGGCCAGTTGGTGCAGCCAGCTGCAGGAGCAGAAGGTCTGACTCCTTAGCAATAACATTTCATGGTTTTCAGAAGCAGATTTCTCATTCTATTCATCCTTCAGCTCTCTGTGGGGGAGAAATGAAGAGTTTCTTCTGGCAACTGAGGTCTCTGTGTTGACTTCTTGTCCCTCCTCAAGGAATAATGAGAGATTCACGCATGTCCCAGAATTTGAAAGCTGGGGATGACGTTGAGGTTGGTGGAATATTGGTTGAGACACCTTAGATATGCAGCAGTGAACATCCAAGATAACCTATAAATGTGAAAAGAATGATTAAATATACATATAGTTAAAAATAGTCAGGGCACATGCTTTTAATTTTTTTTTCTAAAATAAAACTTCAGTTATCATCAAATTAGAGCTAACATGAGATATAAAGATTAAAAGTTATTAAGGAAAATTAGGAGAAAGAACTATGCTTGTATGTAATTTAAACCTCCCTTGGTATCATGAAAACTGAAAAGATATTTTTGTAATTTTAATCACAATTGCTTTACACTCTGCTTCATTTTAATTAATTTTTTTCAGTTTCTCAGCTTCTAGAATGATAATTAAACATACACAGTGGTTTATCTCTTTAGAAAGGAGTCAAAATGTTTCTTTCTTTTGAGGAAACTCTCAGTTATTAAAGACCCATTTGCAGTCTGATAGGCAGCTTGTTCTTTAGCCTTGAAGTCGAGCATTTGGTACAGATCTTGGAGGGTTATTTTGCAATATTCACTTTAACTAGCACACAGTTGCTAGGTATACATTGTAATTGCTATTGTAATTCTAGTGCCTCAAGAAAAAAAAATATAAATGTAACTATAATATGTCTATACTTAATTAAGTTTAGGGGTTTGATTTTCCCCATCATCATGTGCTTCTGATTACAGTGATACCTGCATTAGCCTGTATTTTGAAGGATTTAAATCTTAAATATTCACCATCTGTTAATAAAAGAGATTATCTCACTGCATTTTGCAACAGGTATAGACTAATTAAAACCAATTGGTATTTTTTGCATTCTTTTTTCTCATAAAGAAACTCTTCAGTGTAGCGGTTACATGGTTAAAATCTATCTTTTGGCTGAGTGCAGTTTTATTGGATCATTACTTAATCCATCAAGGATGTTGATTATATCTTTTAATAACTGGAACAGTTGAGACCAAAAAAGAGATTGATTTAATGATATGGCAGTTTTAGCACAAAGCAGGCATTTCAAAACTAAGTTGCTGCCTGAAAGGGAAGAAATTGCCTGAAGGCTTTGGAGAAAGCATTATGGTATTTTGGTGACAGGTTTCCTCACTGCTGCTTCAGCACAGCTCCTTTACAGCTGGTTGCTTCTGTTTGTGCTTGCACAGTCTCCTAAGGATTAGGAGATTATTGGTCTTGACTAACTAAAATGAAGTGGAACTTGAGATTTCTGCACAAGCTTTGCACTATTTGAATTATATAAATTTATTTCTATGAGTATCTCTATAGCAGTAGTTAGTGGTTTCCACTGCCTCAGTGATACTAGTTTTGAGATTAGTATGGTATAAAAAAACCTGCGAAGCAGCCCCAAAAATCCTTCTCTCTGAAGTAAATGCATTCTGATGAGAAGGACAAGAAAATATTTATTTAAATTCTAATGATGAACTTATGGAGACAATTTAATATTATTAATCTATCGGTCAGACCTACAAAATTAGTAAGGAATGAAGTCCACTGAAAAAATCCTTCTCAAATGCTACTAGATGACTGGATATATTTTATGATCAGAAGAATATCTTTGGTGTCTTTAAACTAAGGAGGTGTTTGGCTCAAAATGACATTGAAATGAGTTCTTGTAGAGCAAAATTATATTGTCCCTAAATCCTGCAAGAATTACGATGATACCATAGGTATAGATTTACTTTGATTTGAAAAAGAAATACAATTCATTTATTTCAGAAAGTACCGTTTCAATAAAAGGAATGGTTGGAATTGATTCTTTAACTTTTCTTATGTAATAATTATAAATATTCTACATTAAGAGGCTACAACATTTTAGATGATGATGTGTGTGGTTGTCCTTGTTGCTTCCTTGTTTCTTAAGATTCTGTGTATATCAATTTTTTTTTTCCCCAGGCAGGTTTCATTATTTTAAAATCTGCATGGACATATAGACTGCACCAGTATAGAAAATACACTTTGATCTGGACATTTCTCATAGGCTGGTTTAGAGGGTTTAATCAGGCCAGATGAAAGGGAAGCTTTGTGATATCCTCCGTCCAGTTCAGAAGCGATGGTTCTCATTCTCACTTTCCCAAGAACACTTTCATAAGCTGCCTAATTTTTGAAGCCTTGGCACATTGTCATCCAAGATCATAAGGGCTGCATGTATTTGTGGGATCTGTTCCTCGTTGATATTTGATTATTCACAGGCAATGAGGGAGAATGGGTTTTAACCAATTATTTTCCATAATCAGACAAACTTCTAATGGCTTTAATAACACCCCGTTTGCTGTCTGTGACCAGCCATGGGCAGACCCCAAGACATTATGTGATTTCAGCAGGAACTGTGGCTGTCACAGGAATTTCACTATTTGGTGTGACAGGTTTAGCTTTGGCCTCAGTGATTTCTTTTACCCCTAGTGACTGCTGAAACAAGAGAATGTTATTTTATTTACTCTGATGAGATTTGAGATGTTAAAGGTGATCAGAAGAGTCAGCAACAATTGGACTTTTAAGACTACAATATAAAGTCACCATGTATGTTTGTTATGTTCACTAATGTGTTGTTAACCTGAATACTCTGACAAGGGAATTTTGAAATACACTTTTTGGAAGATGGTCTGTAAGAGCCTTTCAAATCCTTCCTTGGAAGATCATCCTATAACCAGAGTAAGAGCTAAGAAATATTAAACAAAAAAGGTTTTCAGCCCAGCTTTAACAGGAGGCTGCCTTTCATATTGCTTTTCTTGAATTAAAAACTTCAAACCATACTGCAAACTGAAGCATGAATGTTAAAGTTGCCTCCTAAAGCTCTGGTTCTACTTCCAACAGATTGATATTTATTATTTAATTTCAGTATCCATGTTTTCAGATATTTTGATCTATTGATAACCTATTAAACTTAAGCTAACTTCCAGAAAAACATGAAAGTAAAACATTATTCTTAGCCATACTGTGCCAAATGCTTTAACAGATTAACTGAAAGGGATCTGGAAATTTTGCTTTAAGTGTTGCACAGGAGATAGTACTGCAGTTCAGCTATGCATGAATAGGTGGCAATGGGTGTTTGGGTAAAACCTGAATTTCAGTCTACATATAACAAGACAACATACTTATTTACTTATCACAGAACCATACTGGAAATTCTTCAGATGTTTTATAGCTTCTCTATATGTTGGCTTGATAATGTAAGCAGCCTGAGAGGACTGGAGAGAAAAGCCCAAGTGGTTAATAGACAGTACTGAGGAGAAAAAAAATCAAAAAACATAGTCTGTGTACCAAAATGACAATGGTCCTATCAATAGTCCTATCAATGGGAATGGCTGTGAGCAGATTCTGAAATCCAAAGATTTTAAAGACACATGGACCATCATTATTAGATGAAGTGAGTTTTTAACTTTGCAACCGCGAGTGAGTTAGGCAGATTGGGAGCACGGAAATCAATTTTATCAATAATATGCCCATAAATAGAGCTAGAAAATTCTTGTGCCCACAGCTCTACCTGAGTTTGTCACATGGGCATCCTTTAAAACCAGTGAAGAGAAATAAACTCCTTTAGAGCGCAATTTATCTCAGCAATTTTGGACTTGTATGAAGGGGACTTGAACAGCTATCTTCCTAGAAAGACTCACTTCCCTGTCGTAGATTAGACAACCACAACATACCTAAATATCAGATTTCTGGAGTTGGATGTACTATCTTTAATATCAGATTTTGTAAGGTGTTATGTCTGCATCTCTAGGGGAAAAAAGAAAATATACTTCTGAGCTTATATATTTCTAGGCTATTATGCAAGGACAATGTCACTAACTTGTCCTCTAAATGTGGTCCTGAGATCTAATTTAAGAATGTTAGGAATGATTTTAGAGGTGTAAGAGTCAAAGCAGAGCCCAGTCTTCTGGCTTCTTTGGCTGTGCAAATATTGCCACATGCCTGTTTCCCTGGAAGCATTAACAGCAGCACTGTCAGTTTCTAATGCACTTGACTGAAAACAGTTGAAATTGCAAGTGAATTGCAATTGCTACAAAAGCTTGAGTTACCATTGCAATTTCTAATGGTAATTTCCTTGGCATTTAGTGATGTTTTGAAAACTACTTTAGTTGCAATTAATAGAAATAATGGTGTATCTGTAACTTCCTTTGGCCTAAAACCAAACTCTGATTGACATATATTCTAATAACACTGTCATGAATGTTAGCTGCAATTTTTTTTTCTTTTTTAAGTGAAGTAAACAGGATTAAATGTCTTTATTAGTGCAAGACATGAAGCATGCAATTACTTGGCTAGCAAGTAAATAGTAACTGGCAAACTGTGTAGACAATCTGGAGCTCAGATATTTGGACCTTCCTGGTGGTCCCAAAGTCTGCAGTGAAGACTCAATGGCACAGGGACTGAACTATTCTTGCAGTTGAGTAGGTGGTTCTCTGCAGTTCAGAGCTAAGACAAATAACTAGCAAAGGCAGGAAAATATTTACTGCCACTACCCACTACACATACTGCCACCATACATAATGTACCAGCATTGTGGCTGAAAATAACTTTCCTGGCTCAAAGACTATCAAAGTATCACATACTTCACCAATAATACAAGATGTTTGTAAATTAAACAGCCTGGAAATGCCAGCATTTATAACATCATAACCACATCTGTGTCACTACATTAATTGTAGGAGTCAAAGCATATGTTCATCTTATCTAAATTAAGGCACCTATAATGCTTTAATTAATATTTTGATCTTACTAAGCAGCTCATGCAGTCAGTGGAAAAAGATGGGCCTTTCCAAAAGGCGAGGCTGATCTACAATAAACTAAATTACTCTCTAGGAGGTCATTCTTCTCTCCATTAACTATTAGCAAATTCAGTTACTGCGTAAGTACCTTGTGTGCCTCGAAATTCTTACTTGGGATAGAATGACCCCAAATCCTTGTGAAAAAAAAGTATTGAGGAGAGTGCAAAGGGAATGATACATGCAGTATCTGGAGAAGTGAATTTCTTCGTTTTTTTGCCCTTTGGGTTGCTCTGATATTTAGTCCAATATTATTGCTGGGTATGGCAAAATTCACCCAGTTATACAAGTAATGTTTAACCTGAAGCAATTGATTTGTCCTAGTAGCTGAACTCTTGAGTTTTATCCTTAAACAACCACTTTTCTCATATGGGAAGTCACAAGCAAAATAATGCATAGTTTCTAATTTATAGAAACAACCCAGTTCAATCAATACTCACTTCATTGTCTTCTCCTTTGATGCAAAAGAAATCTCACTTCACAAAACATGTCAGACAATAATGCTTATCCACTGTGGTTGTTTCACCTTTTAGAATGAGGTTCAGTCTATCTCAACTAGACAGACATTTGTTGTCCTATGGAGACTTATAACTCATCTAAATTCCAAACAATGAATTAGAGATTAGTGTATTCATTTGATCAAGAAATGTCATTGGATACTATATCACTTTCCTTGAAAAGCGTGTATAGTCTTCCTGGGAAATAGGAATCACACCCTTTGAGTCTTTCCTCCAAGAAAATGAACAAACTGCTAGGCAAGGGAGAAACGCATGTTTGCTCATTTACCTGTCCCTCTTCCTTGATGTACCCTTCTAAACCAACTGAGCTGCACCTGCCTTGAAACTGACTTCATTGAATGATAAAAACGGATGTCTATATTATAATAGTAAACATAAATTTATATTTAATTATATATAAATATACATATAAACATAAACTAAAATAAAGTAGGTTCAGAGCTGAATTTTAGGTGTATGTCTCATTTTATACATGTATTAAAAACTAATAAAATTTTTAAATTATAGGGTGGCTTTGATGAAGACCACTGCTAAAGGTTCCAAATCCCATACACTGCAGCATCTGACTAGCTGTTACAGTTACTGATATTTAAGGACTTTGTGGTCTTCATTTCAAAGAACAAGCATGTATTTATGTATTTACACCCTTAAGCTAAACCATCAAAGGCATCTTTGTAAGCTACAATTTTTAGTAAAAATAAATTAAAATTGTTCTGAATGCTACTGAAATAACAAACTGGGGCAATCCATCTGGAATTCATTTTATTTCATATTACAGGCTTTGTGTCACTGCTGTCCAATTTGACACCAAAAAGCACAAAAAATAACATTGACATAAGGATATAGTTATGTTTATAGCACAGAAGTAGATTTTTTTTTCCTGTTATTTTCAGAGTAGTATCCCTAGAATTGGCACCCTCAACTGGCTTTCAGAAAAAGCTGTCTGTGGTGGTCATGTTAAAATGCAGCAGCAGAAGTCCATGGAATGAAGAGCTGTCAGTCCAGCTACTGTTCTTAGTCAAGGACTTCCGCTGTGCCCAACGGGGGAGGCTGCAAGGCTGGAACTGGGAGAGAGCCTTTTCCAGACACGTTTTGAGGAAATAGGTACAATACAAGCCTGCTGGCTGCAGTCAATGCTTTTTTCTTAGGGTCCATTAAGTCATGTCCATTAAAGTCAGTGGGGGCTTTTTTCTTTCATAAGCCTGGACTGTCTCCATCAAAGCAGAATAAAATCTGCTTTTTTTGTTGTTGTTGTTTTCTGACACCACATTCAATATGCCTATGTAATATATATTTTTTAAAACATCTAGAAAGCTTAGTCTCCACAATAGCTGCAGCTGTAAGAACTTCTGGTGTCTGAAAGGGATAATGTAAAGGAGAAGGCAATTAGGTCACTCTTCATTAGGGGCAGAACTTAGAGATGATCTAAGTACAAGCCAAAGCTAAACAAAAATTTGCTTTCAATAAGGGCAATAATATAGAATTTGGAAATCAAAGATTATTACTAACAACAGATTTATAAAAGAAAAACGCCTTTATTTGATTTAGAAAAAAAGCTAAAAGGGTTTTCACAACCTTGAGTCAGAAAACACAGTCTTCTTCAACCCCAATTATAGGCTGATCCAGCTATCTAAAATTATGGATCCTAGTCCATTCAAGAGAGAAAATAGGTATCTCATTTAATTCCAAATATGTCTGTGTATATGTATGGATGCAAATGTATGAAGTGATTTACTCTTCACATATGCTTACATCTTTCATTTGGACTCCAAAAGGCTACTTTACACCAGATGCCTACATTATGTTTTGCTAAATTTAGGTGGAGTATTTCTTCAATTTAAAGGAAGAAAGCAGTCCTTAAAACAGAATTAAACTGAAAGCAAGATGATGCCAAAGACAGTTTCATCAAAGATAAATGCAATTACTTGTACTAATATATTGTTATTTACTATATGATTCATTTCTTCAGACATGAAATGTAGCAGAGCAAATGTGTTTAGACTTCAGTAAAACATTTAATATGGTGCCATAAGATGCTATTAGTCAGCCAAAGGGTTAGGGTTGGACAGGTATTAGCACACACCTTATAAAATGAAGGAAAAAAAAAGGAGAGTAACTGGGCCTGAAGAGGGCTTTTTTTTTAATTTCACAAGGGTTATTCATGGAATGCATCTTCTTTAATAGACTCATTTATAGGCTTGGCATAAAACCAAGCAATTTGCTAAAGAAATTAGCAGATAATGAACAAAATAGGTGACCTTAAGAAAGAAGTGTTAGACTGAAATAAACTAAATGAAATTTTAATAGTATTGAATGTTTGGATGTGAACGTAAAGGTCCATTACAAATGACTCTGTTAAAAGCTGTAGCCAAGTTTTTTTTGGACCCAGAATGAGGGAGAAAACGGAAGTCTAAGAGCTGATCCCAGAGAGATTATTAGCTAAGCAGTGGGATTGGCCGTGAAAAGAAAGAGGGGCTCCTAAAATCTAGTAAGCAAAGTATTTCCAATGGAATTGGGAATTACAAAGTGAGGCATAAGGCAGTCATAAAATCACAGGTTCAACAGTTCTGTGAACTGGGAAATGCTGTTGGAAAGGTCTGGGGAAGATGCAAAGAGGTGCCAGCCCAGCACCAGTGAGGATGCTGAGCACCACTTCCCCAATCAAGTCTTAAAACAAGTTTCTTTATCACCTACCAGGATTCAGGCTTCCAAGTAAGCAGGTAAGAATTTTGTGCAGCGCTGTAAAACTCCTGCAGCTTCCTACTTCTGATACAAAGCTCTGCGAACACAGTGCAAAGTTCTGGTGTCCCTGCTGTGGTTCAGGAGACAGAGCTGCTGACTTTTACTCTGGAAAAAAGCTGAAGCAACACAATCTGAAAGAAGTCTCAGGTTAGTGGTGCAGATGGCTCACGGAGCTCAGTACGAGTGTGTGGTGGGGTGTCCTTTCCTTTCATTCCACACAGATGATCTCCCACTCATCACAGCTCATGCCATAGGAAAATCCTATTTTGAGTTGTGTAGCAGCAAGACAGTAGTAAGCAACCGCAAAACTGTAAATTTAGAAATACAACCTCATATGAAAATCAGAACTGGTAAAAGAAAGTGAGCTTTGGTGGGAAAATAAACCACTTTTGTATAAATGTACCCAGGGACAAGGCAAAGAGTGATGTAAAACAGCAAATATATTCTATTACAACAGTGAATAATTTACTCCTTCAGTGTTTTCCATGTGACATCAGCAGGCCTTATAATGAATGTACATGCCACTAAAATGTGACCAGATTGAAACACAGCCACATTTATGCTGATAGAACGTATTTCCATCCAAAAATGGTTAGGTATAAACATCAGGGAGTCTTACTATATTATTATGTATTATATATTATCTAGTCAGTGAGTTATTGTGCACTGGTGAGGGCAGATGAGACAGATTCTTTGTAGCCATTGCTTTCCTCTCCCTTTTTTTGTTTTTTTTAATTGTTTGTTTGTTGGGGTGGGGGTGGTTAATGTTTTTCTCTTTTTGTTTTGTTGCTGTTGATGTTCTCTATGGGTTTGTATTTAATGTCTTTGGCCTCTAGAGAGAATTTTACTGTATATTTTACACTGGGTTTAAGTATAATAACTTTTAAGTGTCTTAACATACACGGTCCTAAATATCTACAATTTCTCTTCTGCTTTATGGAATTACTTGAATGCATTTTCAAGGGAAAATGTCAGTGTAAAGGAAAATGTGTAGCAACCTTAGATCTGTATTGTTGTTTCCTTTGTGCTTCAAACAAGGCAACAAATTTTAATACAATAAAGGGCAAGTGAAGATATTAAAAAGGAAACATCAGACCTCTACAAACTACTACCTCATTTACATGCTTAATATTGTAGTTTTGTAATAAAATATGTTCATTCATATTTTTTTCCTGGAAGGATGATCTTCAAACATATTAGAGTAAATGAGAGAAACACAATTTAAGGTTTCTAAATTATTTATACCTCTCCTTGGAGGAATAACATTTTTTCAGCCTTCCAACAAACTTATGGGCAATGGAACTGTTGAAACACATTGAGATAATTTTAGTTGTTTAATTATACTTATTCATTTTATAAAGTTCTAATCCAAGAATGTTGAACAATGAAAAAATTTAAAAAATAAATTCAGCATTTAGAAATATCATTAATGCTACATTAACATGCTTTATCCATACAAATATATGTACTTAACTTCTGCATAGAAAAAAAAAGTGTTTGATAAAGAATAAATAAGATGTAATTGAATGTAACACAATAGAGCTGAGGAAGATTTAATAGTCTCAAATACTATGAACAAGTGAATATGAAGATAAATATATAAATTTGTTTAAAACAATATTCACATCATAAAGTGGAAGCACATTAAAAGGATTATGTGTTTTCAGCAATCTAGAAAATTGGTTGTTTTAATTAAACTGAATTAGCTATGAACTTTTAATGCTATTTGCATTAGTACTATTTATGAATGATAACAGCAATCCATTTTCATTCTTCTAGAAGTGCGTTATATATCAGAAGACTCTGGGTGGGGCAACACATGTGCTATGTCACCTGATCAATGTTAAAATTATTCAAAGTTCCAGAGGCATCAGATTTTTGCCAGGGTCAGCTGAAAATTGCCAGTCAAGATTAGAAAATTATATAACTTAGAATTAATCTTGCATTCTCTTTTCAATATCAGAAAAAAAAATCAAAATAATTATCTAAATGGACTTGAGGCAGCGGAAAACATATCTGTAATCCAATTGTGGGGCTAATTAACACCTTCCTTTGTGTTACTTTGATGTGGTTTTGTAGTTTAGATTGTTTAATTTTGGATTATGCAATTCAGCATGCCTGCATTATAGAGTGGAAAATGTAGCACTATGCCTACAGCAAAGAGTGAGGAAATATTGGCACAGGAAGGTTGATCCTGCAGTGCACTCAAGCTTATTATTCATCTCTTAAATGAGAAAAGCTGGCTTTTGCAAACAAGATGGTGATTTATCACATAGTTGAAGTGAGAAGCCAAAGGTTAGTAGAGGCATATGAAAATGAAACTCTCATGCTTTAGTGGAGTGAGGAGTTGGCAGAGCTCTACTTCTCTAGTTTGTAATATAGATTATATTAATATATATACATAAAAAAGGGAAAGAGTGGAAATCTAAATAATGTATTTATAATCACAGCAATCATTTGGAAATTACTCCTTAAGGAGACATAGTAGTCAGCTCCCTGCCTGTGTTGAGTAGTATAGCTGGACCTCTACTCTAAGCAGGAATCCCCACATCAGGAGTACATAACCCTTACAGTTCTGGATATGGGGACTCTGGTGACGGAAAGAAAAAAGCATTGAAGCAAAATTCTGACTATAACCCTTAGATTCTGTTCTTGGCACTAGAACAAGTCGCAGTTGCTAAGTGACTTATAAAAAATAACATACTGTTCATGAAACTTCACTGTTTTCCCTAGGGAGTAACATTTGTGCCTAAGCACAGCATCATATGATTTATCAATATATATCTACTGTAGAACATGTGTTTATCTGGTGAGGAGACAATGCTGTGGAAAAGTGACCTGTCACTGTCTTTAACATGATTACAATTTCCATAATTTGAAGCAGTTATTCCACATACCATCACTGTGAAATAGACTGTTGTGTTAGACCCTAAAATCTTTCCCATGACACAGATTTCCTGGGGGCTGGATATATCCCTGTAATGACATTTGGATTATTTCAAATAAAAGAAATTTCTTAATTTTGCTTTCTGTACTAAAGTGCTTCCTAGATTAAATGGCATTATTATTATTATTATTATTATTATTATTATTATTATTACTACTACTATTATTAAACAACGATGTGGTAAGCCTAAGTATGTCAAAGCAGCTTCTTAATGAGATTTAAATCAAGAGATTACAGATATGCTTTTCTTAAGCTGTTGTTAATGGTAGCTGAAGTTACCACTGCTCGTTATCATTACTGTGGTGACATGATTTGTGCTCGTTATTGCCCCTTGACTATGAGGCAGCAAGTGAATATTTCCCTACTATTTCATCTGTCTCAAAGGCAAAGAGCCAGGCCTTTATTTTACATGCGTGAGATTTCTGGGAGAATTGAAATTCTTCTCAGTTCCCCCAGCTCTGCTCTATCAGTTAAATAAGAATTAATACATAATTCTGGAACAGAATAGACATGCAATAAAACAAAAAATTACCCAAATGAAAACAAACCAGCAGGGTAGATTTAGAAAAGGTTGCATGTCTTTTTAAAAGGCAAATCCAGAGCACAAGCACCACTGAAGCATTGGACTGTGATTATTCCTAGTATTTAAATTTTTTATGTTCTTCTTGGCAACTTTGAAAAATAGTACTCTTCCAAATAATATTTGGGCATGGTTCAGGAAACAATGCAAGGACCATTGTACATAGGGGGGATGGATGACGTTATGTTGCTTGGAGAGGAAGACAGTGGAACATTTTAGCTTTATGGATGTATGCCATGTGGCCTCTGAGACATAAAATGGTTTTATTTAGTAATACTTCTGCAGCCAGGGAAACCATATTCTTTACACTAACAGGTCCTATTGCAGCATTGATACTTTTCAAAAGAGATGGTTGAAGTTTCACACCTCTCCAGGTTGTGTTGTAGTTGCATCAGCTGCAGCTCTTTGGTGTTGATGTTTTTGCTATCTTATTTGAGGATAAAAGTGGCTGAATGCAATTTATATAATGTTTAAAAATATGAAATATAATTCATTAGTTTTATTCATAAATCTGCTAATACACAGTTCACTTCTTAGAACTAATAAATTTTGATTCAGTCTCTTGAATCTATCTCTTGGTTTATTCAGTTACGTTTCATATTTGAATGGAATGCAGAATAGAGAAGACACTATTCAGAGTGACTTTCCTCCATAAATTTTTGTTAAGTACCATAAAATTTGTTGCCAAGACAATCAAAGCCATCCTTGAGACGAGACACGGAATTTTTTTATGCTATAGTTTCCTGCAGTCATCAGCACGCAAGGGGAATAACACCGCCTTGAGGTTTTCCATCATGTGAAAACATTTGTCAAGTTGACAGTTTGGCTACTTCACAAAAATACATAAAGTTCATCAACAGTGCATAAAAAAGTTGTAAAGTAAAGCTCTTTTTATTCCATTTCAAGATACATGATTAATGGGATATCGCCTAGTTTGATTAATCTGTGCATTCATAGTATCTCACAGTTGACATTTGTAGATAGTTGCTGTTTTTATAAGAATTTTTCTTACATTTATATACAAAAGGGGATTAATCATCCTTCCAGTTAGTCACCTTTTTTGTCACTTACCCACCAAAATGACTTGGCTTTCCAGAGAGTGTTTCCACTAAACACTTTTGCCATAATATTTGGTTTCTCCAGCATACACTCAGTTTTCATGTCTTTTGGCAACACTATTTTTCATTCTATAGTTTATATGGAGTGAGATGTTAGCAAGGTATTTGAACAGAAAAAGACATTGTTGATAAATTTTCCACTTCACGTGTAATGAAAACAATTTGAATTTGAGCTGACACACAAGCACTAATAGTGTTCATGCAAGGGAAACAATGACAAACATCAGTGGTGGTGGAAGCCTCTACTTGTATTTGACAACTTCAGTGTCCAGTGATAGAGTGTATGGCTTGAGGATATGTTGGGGGGAAAAAAGAGTGAAAATAAATCAGTTAACAGTGAATATCCTCTTAAGCAAACAATAAATGGTCATCTTTAAACCATTATTTCTCTTCATTCCAGTGGAAAGGAGAGATGCTCCAGTCCTCTGATTATCTTCATGGATTCCTCTGGACTTACGCCAATAGGTCCATGTCATTCTTATGTTGGGGGCCCCAGAGCTGAATGCAGCACTGCAGGTGGGGTCTCATGAGAGTGCAGTAGAGCAGCAGAATCTCCCCCTCAACTTGCTGCCCATGCTGCTTTGGATGCAGCCCAGGATAGAGTTGGGTTTCTGCGAGATGAGCACACATCATCAAGTCATGGCAAGCTTCTCATGCACCAAATTCTCCAAGTCCTTCACCCCAGGCTGCTCTCAAACCATTCTCCACTCAGCCTTTGCTTGTGCTCGGCATTGCCTTGACCCATGTGCAACACCTTGCACTTGAACTTGTTGAATTTGATGAGTTTTGCACAGTGCCACCTCTCAGGCCTGTCCAGGTCCCTCTAGATGACATCTGTTCCCTCCAGTGTGTCCACCGCTCAGATTGGTGCTGTCAGCAAACTTGCAGAGGGTGCATTCAATCCCACTGGCGACGGTGTTCGTAAATGTGTTAAACCTTGCCACTGTTGGTGTCAACTCTTAAGGAGCACTGCTCATCACTGGTCCCCGCCTGGACAGTGAGACACTGAATCTGCTGTGTGGTGTACGGTGAAAGAAGAAGGCCTAAGAATTTTTCAAAATCTGTTATAGAACTTTAATGGCAAAGTTAGTACAGCTCACCAAGTAGTTCAGAGGAAAAGAAGAAATCTTTATAGAAAGAGTAAGCAAATTAACTTAGTTTTAAGTTTCATGAGAAAAGACATTAAACCCTTCTGTGTTGTGGGGGAGCAACAAAGTATTTGTAGCTATAAGGAGAGCTCATTAAAAATCTGCCCCCGAATCTGTCTCTTAAAACATGTCGTCATATCTATAAGTGCATATCTTGCTCGTTAGTGATAGCAATTATTGCTCACAGCACTAATAATTGATGCTTTCCCAGTAGTCAGTGCATGTTCTTTTTTAGACATAAAAAGTTTTAGTCTCAGTCTTCTTGCCTTATTCCCCTTGCTTTTTCAAAGGCAACTTCCCTCTCCCTGCCTTGAAGCTCAGAGGCTTGTATCTTTTGAACTTGTAGGTGAATAAAATACCTGGCAAGTAACCTGCCGACTGTAGGATCAGTTTCCATTTTCAAGGGAGACTTTTAAATAAGCTGGAATACTTTTTAGAGTTTGTTAGCTCACGAAGTCTAAATGTCAGATTCTTCTGTGCTGAGCACAGTGTAGGACTGTGTAATTATCGAGCACAGCAAGCCTATTGTTGCTTGATAATTAATTGATTTTCAAGGCAGTGCTGCTTCTGTTCATTTAAACATATTTCTGCTATTTAATTTGTCATAAATAAAGATCACCCAATAAATCTCTTGGCTTTTTTAATGCTCTTTCCTCATGTAAGCCAGCACAAAACTGGAGATTCTCAGCCCTTCTACAAATAAAACCTTCCACCCTCCCAAATACAGGCTGAAGTGCCATAATGTGAAGAACAGTTTTAAATTGCTGGGTTTTTTCCTACTCTGAAAGGCAGTTCAGTTCAGCAACTATACCATTGCCTGAGCACCCAGAACTAAGCAAACCCCAAAAATCTACTGATGGTAACAGACAAGAGACCTTACTGAGATTATGGCAGTGCATATTTTAATGCCATTGTTGCATTTTTAATTGAAATTGGTCTCTCCTTAACATGCCACACTTAACCTCTAGGTACAACGTGCTGAACAAGAGTTTTGAGATTGGCACATACTAAAGGTGTGTAGCTAGGCATAAAGCCAAAGTAAAGTGCTCCTTGTTCCTTTGGGGAAGACTATCCTCCTAGGAATGCAAATATTTATGTTTGGAAGGTATCCTTATCAGCAAATGATTCAGCCTTCAACAATCTTCAAATCTTCAAAAGGAAGTAGAATATTTTATAATGCTAATAAATGATCAGTGTTCTATTCCTATTGATTTTTATGCATGAGCAAATAAATAAGCATTCTAGCACCACCATCTTTCTTTCTTTATAATATATTATTACAGCATTAAACTGATACTTACAAATCCTAGACATTGACATGGATTTCCTATTAGCTGATTTGTACTAAAAATCATGTGATGTGTATAGAGGAGTTTGTTCATTATTCACCGTTTTGAAAAGTGATAAACAGGACAAAAATATAAATCCCATTTTTCGTGTTTTCTATCAATGCTGGAAAAAAACACTAAAGGTATTTTCTTTCAACCAGCTTCCAGGTGTATGCAGCCTCATATCTGAGTTGCTTCTGTCAGAAGCAAACTTTGTACAAACTAATCATAATTTTAGAAGGTCTGTTGCTTATGTCAAAATTAATTCATGAAAAGAACAAAATCTAATATGCAGTGTAACTAAACATTAGCTAACCTAGATAGTCAAGGTCGAGTGTAATGGAAGGTGTCTTAACAGATTGTGACTAGGCTCTGGTTATTTTAAAAAAAAGAATCTATATATAACCAGTTAAAATATATTTAAATACACTTTTTGTTTATTTTAAGAACTTTTTCATTATGACTATTCCACTAGCCTCTTCTAAAAGTTAAAATCAGGATACCCTGGGCTGGTGCCTGAAGAACAGCTGCAAAACAACAGAAATATTCTGATTTGAAAAGAAACCAAAGTATTGACACATCAAAATAAATTATTTTTCTAATCTATATGTATTAGAAAAGTGTTGAAATAATGAGTAAAACATTAAAATTCTGTTATATCCTAAGTCACAATGTAGTGCCATGCATTGATATAAATATTTAAGTTAATTCTCTGACTAGAAATACTTCAAAGTGAAAAGTACTTTTGAATATTTCTTCACTCCTTTTTCTTGTATGTAATACTAAGTTAATACTAAATTAGAGGTCTTTATAGGGAATGGGGATAAAGATATGTAAAAAATAACTTGAGAAAAACATTGCACAAAAAGAATTTCACAGTACAGATGATGTGCTAGTCAGCCAATGTTTCTATTGAACCACTATTTAAATTGGTGAGATATTGTTCACAATTAACAACACAAAGAAAAATCCCATTCAACTAGAACAGAAGAGCTTTCCAATTAATAAGACATAAAGCAGGCACTGTCGTGCTCTCAGTTCTGTGTGTCATTTCTAATAAAGTTTGGGTAACAGAAATGCATGCTAAAATGAACCTTTTCTTTATAATAAGAAGGCTCTATAGAGCAGGAAAATAATATAAACTTTTTTGGTCTGGCTGTTTCTCAGTCAAAAGGCATATCAGTTACTGTATATTGCTGCAACATTCCAAGCATTAAATTAAATTATAGACAATAGAATCAAATACAGTTTACATCTGTGGGGCATTAAAAAATGAGGCACGTTCAGCAGTTTATTTATTCCCAGTAGAAATACTCCTGTTGAAACAGTGCTCCGAAAACATTCTTTCCTACCAGGCTTGGCTGTTTCAAATACATTCCTCAGGCAATACACATATTTAGTTTTTAAAAGTGACATGTAGAAATCAACCTTGATTTTCTTGGATGGCTGGACTTTCTTTAGTTGTGCTGTGGTTTAGGTAACCTTATCACTCCCAAGCTCTAACCCTGCTACTGGACCTGTACAAACAGCCTGAAGCACACTTATTCCACAGGGCTGCAAATAAGCACCAAAGGTCCACCTGTGTTAATACATTTTGAAGGCTTCTGTCACTTACTACACAAGATTAATGTGTAAGGAGAGGCGAAATACTGTGGAGACTGAATATGCAATCTTTAGTCTAAATATGAGGATCTGTACCATCTGAGCTGAAAATTACACTATTAGTGGAGCACCATTATAGCCCACTGCAGTCATAAAATAAAGAGCTGCAAACATTACTAGCAAGTTTGGGTGCATGTTTGCAAATGTAGCTTAAAATTATTTTATAAAGCAAAAGTATTTTCGATTTAAGTAGTAGGCATCACATCTTGTTTCTAACACTGGCAAATTCCTTCTGTATTTTAGATCAGCAGACTGTATAAATAAATCAGAAACAGATATAGGGTGCATCAAGGACAGGATTCTACACAGGTATAAATAAGTGAAATGTCATTTATGCCAAAATAAGTGAAATGAGCAATTTATAATGTTAACTTTTGCACAGTGTTCATTCTTGTCTTCTTTGGTTGCTATGGTCTTTTGCCTGGAGACACTAGGGCACATTTGAAATTGAATCCCTACCTATGTTGAATCCATCCATTGCATCATTTGCTACACTATTCCCCAAACACATCTTGCTATTTCTTTCTCTTTTTTTCTTTTTTCTTTTTTTTTTTTCCCAAGAAAGATTCATTGTTCAAGAAAAATTGCCTGTATCTGCATAGAGTTTGTAGCTTGATGTGAAATTTAGTGGTTATAACTGTGTGTTGATTTCTGTGGCTAAAAGCCCAGACTGTGTGATTTTGAAAGGCAAATGAAAGTGATTAAACACAAATCAATCCAAATTTCCTAGAACTCTTGTGTAATAGGACTCCTGACTGTTTACAGTAATATTATGTAGACTTGCTCTTCTTGTTTTTTTCATTTAAAGCCCTCTGACAAAAGAATGCATAAAGGAGGTAAATATTTAACAAGAAGGAATTCCTTAGATGTCTTTAGTACAACTTACTTAAAGCAGAGAATGCCATTTCAAGACGTAATTTGTGTTAAGGTGCTGATGCTTATATTTTTGGTATAAAGGCAAGAGCAGGAGCAGCTGACTTGGTGGAAGCCACAGCTGCCTTGATAACGTCAAGGCATCTCTGCAAACACCACAGCTTCTTGTTTTCAGCAAAGACAGCATCTATATTGCTGCTTTACTAGAGCAGCACATGTAAATCCTTATCAGTGAACCACCAACAGATACATAGTGAGAATAAATCCTTCTAAAGGACCTGTCTTCTGATCTTTATAACCCTTCTAAATACAGCAAGGCAGTCAGCAGTGCAAATTCCACTGACCATCCGACCTGTGAATTACTAAAATGTTAAATTATATAGGGAAGGAAAAGTAATGTTTCCAATAGCTGCTTAGCATTTTTAAAGCTATTCAGGTAATGATGATAGACACAGACAAAAGAACTGATAACCACAGAAAATGTAATTACTGCTGAATGGCATTAATAGTAGCACCAGTCTAGACTGTGTGGATATAAATTAGCTCTTTGACAACTTTTAGAGTTGATCTTTATTTTTGTACTGATGCCACTAAGACTAAATTCAAAAGGGGGAAAAAAAAGAAATAAGTTGAAGCAAGGGGAAAAAAGCCAAGGTAACTTCTGAAAATACAGATCCTCATTATAGCTATCACTTTTGGAACATTTATTAGAATGGTTTGAGATGCTGAGCAACCTTGCTTATAAAATGAGAAATTTGTGTGAAATAACATTTTATACACGCATATAAACATATGTGCACACATGCACCCAAACACACATTCACAGAATATTTTCCTTGGATTAATATTTTCCAAGGAGATGGATGTATATATTCTTTTTTTATCTTACTGTTACACAGAAATATTTTACCTGGAAATGTGACACATCCAACTAACAATCTGTTATCAATATCCTGTGCTTGTAGAAAACTTTGTTCTTTAGTGTAAATTGTACTGTGGAAAATGAAGATGGGGAAATAGCATGGAAGACAGCTAATCCTTTCCCCACTAGTGTGTGGCTATTAACAAGAACAGATTGTCAGATGTTTCCTCCTATCTTTTTTTAATTGGCTCATCTACTAGCAGTTCCACTGCTTGCCTTTGCAGTTTATTCTGAAATTAATAGATTTTTTACATTATTGTATTCTTATTGCTAAATTACCCATCGGAATGCCGTGTCTTGTCCTTGCAGTATTTGCTGTTTAGTTTTCCCTTTTTTTTCTTTCAGAAACAAATATATATAATTGCATTGCTTCCAACAGTGCAAAATGGGTGGAGAATGTTTGACAATGCTCAATTCAAATAAGTGAATGAGATTGCAAAAGATGCAATGAAAACTACTTTTGTTGTTGTTGTTGTTGTTGTTTGTTTTCTTATGATATGCATATAAAACCCATCATGGACGGTGTGGTCTCTCAGTGGTTGCCATCCACTGGTACATAAGAGCTTACTCAACTCTTAGATTGAGAAATACATCCTTCTGCAAGAGAGCCTGTTGAAATCAGAAACTGTGTATATAGATATTTATGTCAATAAAGCTGGCAGAAACAAAACAGATATATTGCATTTTCATTTACACATATGAGTACTTTCTAATGTTTTTTTAAAAGAAAGGTGTCTCACAGACTTCATATCAGACATATCCTACAAGGGTCTGAATAGAATAAAATATTCCCAGTTCTTTAATTCTTAAAGAGAGAAAATTCCCTTGAACTTCGGTTAAGCTTATATAATAAGTGGCAGGACTACTTAAGTGTAACATTTTCCTCTAAAGTATTTATGAAATATAATATAAACAATTAAATAGCTCTCAGTAAATAATGTATGTTTTGGACCTATTCATTCCTAAGTGTACTTACTTCTGACAGTTTGATAAATATAGTACTCTGCGACAAGATATTTCATACGGTTCATTATGTTCTTTTTACATATTTTTCCTAGTATCAGGCATGGAGAATTGTATCCTGATGGATAAATACTAGTGCAATATGCAGCATGCATTACAAAATTAATTTGTCCTCAGATAGTCCCATGCCTGTAAATAAATTGCAGAATATAAATCTCTGTTTCTATGTCATTCCAAGGAAAAACACTGCTGTCAGATTAAGTATATGGTACTTGGTGTCTGTAGTTCTAATAGAATTAAAATTTTTCAAATTTATATTGACAGTAATTTTGAATGTAACCAGCATATCTCAAAAGTTGATATTGAGAAATTATCTTGTAATTTTGTAAAAAGATTCTTTATGTTGTCTTCTATGCGAATTTTTCTCTGCATCTTTACATCTCTACACACTAGTATGAAAAATCCATAACAGTTTTTTCAAATGTCCTTTTGTTTTTAGAGATAGCTAAATTATATTAAAGGCTACATCTTTTTATAGAAGGAATAACAGTAGGTGTTTTAAAGCTATGCAGAAGTTCTGCATCTGCACCCTGTCATCTACCATAACCCCCTGCCAGGTTATGGTAGATGATCTTTGAAGGTTCTTTCCAACCCCAAACTCTCTGTATGTCTATGATTTAATCCCTAGATCTCTATGGACTTCTGCACAGCTCTTTAGTGTACAAAAATGAACCAGATGTATCAATCCTTCATTTTCATAGTATCCCTATAGCTCTAAACATCAGTAGGCCTTGTGAGAAATTAAGGACATTAATGAATTTGTGAGAAATAAAGGACATGAATGAAATTTTCTCATGTTCAACCTTCTGTAAAGCCAGCTATAAGTAGAAAAGACAGATTGACCACAGGACATCTGAAATTAAGCACCAATGTTAAACCAAGCATCAAGATGAAGGTGAATGTCTAAATTACAGTGAAGAAAGAACTAATAGAGAAAGACTCATAAGTGTATGGATTTTGTACATCCTGTGCAAAATGATTCAGGACAGAGTTATACTGAGATGATGTTCTATTTTGAAGTGGGAGAGGTTTATGGGGGTTTTTCATGGTTACCATCAAGTCAAATGAGGATACAGAGATGCCACTTGTAATTTCAGGAGATTGTTTCTCTTTTCTACATGTAGATATCTCTTCAATGTAACAGAGGCTTTTATTATCATTGGGTATTTTTCTAAAAGCATCTGAAAGGCTTAGGAGCACAAACAACATCTGAAATTCAGTACAGTCTACTGTATGACTGTTGGATAATCAAATGTGACGTGAGAAAGGCGAATGTTTATATAACAGTACAATAAACTTCTAAACAAGCACTGTAATTTTTCTCTGTCTTACAAAATTTGTCATAAACAAATGAATAGTGTGGGGAAAAAAAGGAAAGGGAGGATGGGTAGACATATACGTGAAGCATTGAGGATAACATGCAACAGCTCATAACACAATTCATAATAGTTATGTGACCATTAATAGCTGCCTATTACTGACTTGTATTCCCCAGTTACACTATTTAAAATCAACTGTGTTGAGTTCTACCAGCTCAAAATCAAATGGCAGAAGAATGTTTAGACTGTTAATATTTGCAAAGCATTACTGATTCTGAAAGGTTTCAAATATGTCCTAAGTTATTCAAATAAAGCTTTTTTTTCTGTCTCTTTCTTCCAAGACATTTACTTAACCAGGATTTTACAGATAATTACTCGTACTGGGAGAGAAACAGAAGAGACAACAAAGTCAGCTATTTCTATGTGTTGCCCATCATTGCTGTGATTAAAATCACAAGCATTGATAAAATACAACCTTGGTTTATTTACAGAATACATTTTGGAGTAGAATTAATCTACAGTTCATTATGCATCTACAACTTAGATTACATTCTAAAAATTGGGATTATAGAAATTATTACTTTCAGATTATATTCGTTTGGATGTTTTTATAAAGGAATTTTAAAATTTTATTTGGGAATACCTCTTTCTCTCATTCTGATAAAAAAGTTGGATAAATACCTTAAACTAGACACCTGACTTTGAACAAATAAAAGCTGAATATGACATGTTGCATCCTGTAATAGAAGAGCTTGAATTATTTCATAAAGCTCTGTGTCATAATAAAAAAAAAGATAACATAATTAAAATAAAGGCAACAAAAAGACCTTTGATGTATTCAGTTTTCATTAATATTTAAAAGTATTTGAGATATATCAAGAAAAGCAGGGTCAAATCATGGATGTATTAGTGCCAGCTAACTCACATGAGGTAGGTCACCCAAAGATATTGATATAGCAGCTGAATACATCTCCTCTCTGTGAATTAAATCTTTCCAGAGAAGATATTCTGGTCAATTAAAACATACTTTGGACTAACAAGGTGCCTATTTCTATATAAGTCTATTCACTGCTGTTTATAGAGTTTCTATGCTCAGTGAAAATTGAGTTTATTTCAGTGCGTGAGGTGTAGCAAATCTTTCTAAACTCACCTATGGAATATTATCTCAAACTCTGCATATGCTGTGAGTAATTTATTTCACAGAAAAAAAAATACTTTGAAAATTTCCTTTCATCTTTTTTCTTATTTCCATTTCAATTTTCCCTCTGCCTTTTACTTTTCTTACAATGCCTCCTTTCTCCCCCATTCTGGTTTTTTTCATGCTGATGATTCCAGATAGCCTTACATACACTGTCAATCACATGCCATCCTGCCCAAGAGCATATGCCGCTGAAAATCACATGAGATAGCTCCTTTTTATCCATCTCTTACAGGGGAAATTCAATTTAACAGTCATTTCGAATAGCGCAAACCCCTGACTCTTGGCATCTTCATTTTAAATGAAAGCACCAGATTCTCTTTCTGTCAAAACACAGGGTCTCTCCGTAGGAAGAGTTCTCCTCTTCCCAGGCTGGTGTGGTAATAGGCATGTAGTAACTGGTACACCTCAATAAATCAGGTCCTCAAGAGACTAGACTGTCTGTGTTTCATCAGCAGAGGTCTGTGATTATTTGAACCATATGTACCCTCTAAAACTCAAGTTTTATAAATCGATTATTTCACTTGTTAACACTATTAAGATATTAAACGTAATGTAAAACATCTTCTGTGAGTATCATTTTAAAAGGCCAATTATTTCTAAGCTTACTTCCTTAGAGATACATTGGATGAAGTGCATAAAGTTCACAAAGACTATTTCATGGATGCTTGTGTCATCCATAGATTGCAATAATTTCATAGTAAAAATTTCCAATTTATATTTCTGCTGGAATGTTTCAATAGAAAAACACATTTCTGAAGCTTTCTATCATGCAATCTACCTTTTGGAAAGAAATTTATAACATTGATGAAGATATTTATTATCCACAACATTAACATTTATCACCTCCTAAAATGCTTTTCTGAAAATAAAGGATCATTAGGATTTGAAGTCACTAGAGAATTTCAGGCAGCCAAATTATGCAGGTCACTGAGACCTGGGAGCTCATAACAGCCATAGTATTATGACATTTTGCATAAGCAATTGTTTGATATTTTCTATCACAACTGCATTTTTAAACTCTGTTGTCAGATAGCACTTTGGGGATGCATGTACTTTTTCCAAGAAAAATCCCACTGGTAAGCTAAACAAATTTTTTGATAATAGAGTCCCTGGTATAATGAATACGTCAATTTGCCATAGCAAGTTTGTTTGAATGCGTGCCAAAATTTGCTCTCTAATACTGAAATGAATAAAAAAAATTCTTCACCACTCTTCAAGCAATATCTCGCTAACTGGAAATAGATTTGGAAAAAATATGGTAAGCTTAATTTAAAATATTTGAAATTCTTATTATTGTTGAAAACTAAATACTATCATTAAAAATATAATGAATGGAAGACATCATTTATATAGTCATTTAACACTGAAAGGATGACAGTTTCTTCTCATTCTGAGTTGATGTTCTGTCTGTTCTTACTCAGGTTCAGATAAAATACAGAAAGAAAACTATTTTTCCTATTCTGTTCCACATCTATCTAATCTACACTGGTGTGATTACCTAGCTCAAAGTGGCTCAAAATGGCAGATGAGCTCTGGATTAGGCCTTCTATCAGAAGCCATAGTAGCTTACTGCTGAAATGGAAACCAGCAAGATCCAGAAACTGGGAGGGTCAGATGTATAAGTGTCAGAAAGCAAATATCATTTCAATGTACATGACTGTTTAGCGGGTTCTGTAACTGCTTTAATTTGACTTACAAAGAGGTTTTCTTCTAAGACAGTGTGTAAATCATCCATCTTTTCTAGTAGGTATGATTAAAACCAAAAATATCAAAGTTTTATGGTACTGAATCTCATTTATTTTCAAGCATTAGTAATATTAAATTGAATATCAGATGTTTTTATTGGACCAGCATGTACATCTAGAAATGTATCTCAAAATTGCTGTAAATCCAGCTTGTATGAAGATGGTGTGTGATCATTCTTAAATTGATGTACACTATAGAAGTTTCCAGCAAGAACTAGAAATATTATGAAATACTGTGTAAACATGCCTATTTTTACTATGATGTAATATACTAATACTATAAACCATGGTCTTTTTGTAATGGTTGTATTTCTGTTTTTTAGTAACTAAAACCAAACCAACCACAGTGCTACTAACTCAATATGCTATTTTGCCATCAGGGAAGAAAAACGAAATATTTGCTAGACGTGATAGAATATACATATATCACAGTATATATGTGATATGTAATAGTTTGAAATGGAAATATCAAGGATTAGGACTTGAATTATTATGATTAGCTGTGTTAAAGACTTTCAAGCTACACAGAATATTTTATGCCATTAACTGAGGAGAATTAGAAGAAACAAAAATATTTCCTAAGATTTATTTTAGGTTCTAGTTTTATGTTTTTCCAATATTCTTAGGGAAAAGAAAGTCAGAAGAATGTTTTGTCTTGCATAAAGATTGAAACTATTCTTACCTCCCCAAACTGAACCTTCTAATTTCACAAACTTTTGCCTCTGTAATTTGGACAGACTGGAAAGATCTTTGTTTGAAGTTTCGACTATAATTTAAACTCCATCACTAGATCCAGAGCATTTAGAGGAAGAGAACCAAATAAACAAAATTATTCACGGGCTTTGCTGCACCAGCTCCCTTCATGAAGCCAATTACATTCCCCAAATGAAGCTCAACAGCCAAACTCACCTGCTGTTAAGAGCAGAGGTTGAATCATGTGAAAGTAGTTATGGACTAATGGGCTTTTGCTTGTTGCTACTAGACTTTGCTTTTTGTCTCCTGCCCTGCCAAGTTTCTGAGGCATCTGCCTGGCAGCCACACAGACAAAACCTCAAGCAGTGAAAGCTCATTCTTCAGTCTCCCTCACAGACTTTTAAACCTATCTCCTACTGATTCATGTTCCGCCAATAAAACAATACATTATCCTAAGAAGAGTGTTTTAAAATTATAGTGGTATCTGCCAGCATTACTACCACTCTAGATTTTTTTAGTTAGTTATATATACACAATTAATTCTGCTATTAAAGATCTTGGCTCAGATTTGGCTACCGAGTCTCATGCAGCAGGATTTACTTTAGCCATCTCCCGCCAGTTAACTTTGTCTACTTTTCTACTGCCCAACAAGTTCAGTTCCTCGCTGGTTCACCTGAATTAATGTAACTTTCCATTACCTGACAACCACTATCATGATTCTATATTTACAGGGTTATATTTGACTGACGACTGTAAGCACAGGAAGGTAAAAATTGTTAATCTCGTATTCAGCAGCATTGGGGTTTTTAGGTGAATTTAATCTCTTTTTTCCCAGGGAAGAAATCTTCTGCCTCCTGCTACTAATTTTATACAGAATATTGCCAGATAAAAGTCTTAACCTTGTCAGAAAGATTCAACCACTTGTAGGTTTGTATTTTTGTCCTTGAGATGGATGACTCCTTAGAGTAACCTTGCATAGACATTTGCCTTAAAATACTGGTATTGTAAAACAGAAGATACTTATATTGCCTGGTCTTATGATTGACCTGTAGTTCATAAACTGTGCCACAGATATTTCAGGCTCTCTGCTGTGTCTCTTTAGGATTTTTCCTCCTATTTGTTTCTGTCCCTTTCTTGTCAAATGTAAGGAGATTTTGTTATCACTTGTCAGCAGTCTAGCAAAAAGCTAACTTAATTAAAATTACATAAGGTTCATTAAGTTCTTGTAAAACTTGTTCCACTGTAGTATCTATATAATCTATATCCATTATATGCTGATAATTTGGAGCATAAAATGTCGTTCAGGTGCTCACATTACATAGACTTTATATCAGCGGCCTTTTACATTATTGATGGGGACGAAGGCAACCCCAGCCATTAACTCTTCCTGTAAAGCAGCACTGAAACATCCACCTTATGTGGACTCATTTGTCAGTGCCCTGCATCTGGAAAACATCTTTGCCAGAAGAGTGATCTGCAGCATGAAGTCGTGTGGGAGGTGAGAGTATATTTCTGTAGAACTTAAAAGGGGAGCCAAAGATTTTTATGAGGGCAAAAAAGGGCAAGGCAATAGACTTGTGCAGTTGTGATGATGTAATGCTATGAAAAAACAAGCAGAGCAACAGCAGCTTTGTCACTCTCTGAGAAAAATAAAAAAGATTAAAAATTTGCAGTGATATTTGTCTATATTCAAGGTCCAAAGTTATATATTACTCAAAAGGCGCTTAAATACTGAGAACATGTTATAAATTAAATGTCACAATACTCTAGATGATGTGGAGTAGCATCGAGTTTTTTGTATTTAATGTTCTAAGCATAGTTATATTATCAATCACTTATATTTAAAAAACAGTGAAATAACAATGGGGTGACAATTTTTTTTTTCTAATAGAAGTGATGGCTGTTCTAAAATAATCTAGCTCATTAAAATATTCAAGGAATTAGCTATTATGAATATAATTAACATTGTTAGACAAATATAGAATAGAATCCATTTTGTCAAAGAGGATACAGTGTGAATATATTCACCAGAGCAGATATGCTTTAAGGGAAAGCATGGCAAGCAAGATCAGTCTGAACATTTGCCAGCAAGCTCTGGCAGACAGATAGCAAACCATCAGGTTTGTTCTCAGCTTTTAAAACAGCAAGAAATAAGATTTGTTCTCTTATGAAATGCAATTTAGCAGTCCAGATTTGCTTTAAAGCTTTCACAGGTAAAGTGAAGTGCCATATAGGAGTATGTAAATATTGAAGCAGTCTTTGTTGTGCAAAATGCTGTTTGTATTGTAATGGTGCGGGTTTAGTTATGGTCTTGAGTCTTTAGATTAAAATGGCAAAGCACTATAGCATGGAAGATAACATTTTCTAAATTTATGGATCAGCACTTCAGAAGATTTGTTTTTATCAAAAGATAAGAGTAGGAAAGGTCTTTTTTTTTCCGTGTGTTGAGCACTAGCAATATATTCACCTTGAATAATTCATCCTCTGTATCTCTGGCTTTTTACTTCTTTACACAAGAGCTTTATAGAAAAAGGACCTTTTTTTTCCTTTGTCACAGACATCTATTGAAACTCAGCAAAAGAAGGGCTCTGCTCAGGTGAAACCCTTAGTGACTCCCACAGGAGGGGGAAGCCGAGGGTTTCTGGCCCATGTGCTGGAACAGTTTGCATAGTTTATCCACTGATTGTTTAATATAAAATATATAGACTATGTTGAGCAACAGAGCCAGAATTTATTTCCCAGAAAAGCAATTTAACTGCTAAATTAGAGTATCACTTCTTATTTGCTCTTTCTGAGTCTTGAATGTTTTGTTGCACAGCTTCAAAAGGAAATGGAGAAAGCATCCATCCTTTCCTACCAATCTAGTAGCTAATAACTTGTGATTAGACCTCTTTATGGAAGGAGAAAGACCTGAGTTTCAGTCAGTTTAGAAAAGGAAATTGAGCTCATGTCTGCTATTCCTCAGGTGACCAATTTAGGCATTAGAATATTTAAAAAATGTTAGACAACACTACATTTTCTCTGGCCAAGTTGTTGAAGAAAATTACACTTGCACCTGATGTTTTAAGTGTTCCATATGTGTCCAGCATAAATGTGGACATTAAATCCTAGTATTAAGTAGACGAATAACCTATTTTTGGATTATGCTCAAGTTTAGACATGGTCTAGAAATTGATTATTTTAATTGAATTATCAGCATGACCAGAAGCACAACTTTTGACTCCTCAAGGAATCTGTATTTACAAGGTAACATTTGTGAGCATAAGCTTCTTCAAGGTAACTGAAGGAAGATTTGGAGAAAATTGCTTAAAACTTTGAATTCAAGTGCCTCATTCCCAATTGTGCTGCGATTGCAATGACTGAGTGCAACTCAGCACTGCAAAATGCAGCGATCCTTGTGTCCAGCTCTGGGCCCCCCCGCATATGAAGGACGTGGACCTGCTGGAGCAAGTCCAGAGGAGGCCACGAAGATGATCAGAGGACTGCAGCAGCTCTAGTGTGAAGACAGGCTGAGAGAGCTGTGCTCAGCCTGGGGAAGAGAAAGCTTTAGGAAGACCTTATAGCAGCTTTCAGTATCTAAAGGGGCTACAGGAGAGCTGGAGAGGAACTTTTCACAAGAGCACGTGGTGATAGAGCAGGGGAAATGGCTCTAAACTGAAAGAGTGTAGGTTTAGATTAGATACTGGAAATTGTGGTGTGCTGTGAGGGTGTTGAGACACTGGCACAGGTTGTCCAGAGAAGATGCATGGGTGCCCCATGCCTGGAAGTGTTCAGTGGCAGGGTGGACAGGGCTTGGAGTAACCTGGTCTAGAGGAAGGTGTCCCTGCCCACGGCAGGGGGCTTGGAGCCAGATGATCTTTAAGGTGCCTTCCAACCCAAACCATTCCATGATTCTATGAACTAACAGTGAGTGTGAGGGTTGTGCTGCATGTGGAGGCAGCAGCTCGTCTGGAAGCAGCGCAAATGCATTCCCACAGTGCTGCCAACCAGCTTTGCTGAAGGGCCATAGCACTGCAAGAATGGCTTTCTGCTGCTTCAGAACCTCTGACTTTTACAACAAACCACACCATGGTGAGATTCACTTGCCTTAAAATGACAGACTTCTGGTACCATTTTAGACTCCCAGCACTATCCTAATATTTCACATATCCTACAATGTACAGAAATCCTGCTACCTTTCAAAGGATTTACATAATACTGCTGCATTTGTGTTTCAGTACAAAAACACTCTCTAAACCTGACTGCTTGTTGTTTTCCAGTCCTTTCAGATGTCAGGTTCTGCTCTGTTATTGTCTCTACCCCCACAGCAATCCCATGTCTGTGTAGTTTGCTGGAAGTAGTCTTAGAAACATCTCCTTTTACAAGTTAGATCTTGAAAGATGTTTCATATTCTCAACTTCCATTTAAGACAATAAGATTCACAGGTGTACTTTGCAGGACTGAGTCTTATGTGAGAAGTTACCAGTTCTTGTGATTGGGCAGAGGACTGTTCATTATTTTGAGAACACATGAGTCATATCTCTGATCTATGTAAAGAAATATTGTCTCATTTATGAATAATTTACCTTCAGGACAACATGAAAATAAATCAGGGGAAGCTACCACAGTAACCTTTTGTGGCTTGTATATAACTAGAATTTAAAATGCAATTCTTTCCACTCCAAGATGAGATTAAAAAATAAAATATATTGAATGTTTTATATCCTTGCAAATAAAAAATGGCTTTATTTAGGACCAAAAGCGTATTTCTAGCTCTGCTTTCATTTCATTTCTAATCTGTTCTGAAACAAGAGATGTTCTTCCAAAACAGCAATCTGCTCATTTGCTTGGCAAGAGCAAGCTTTGAAAGTGCCATTTCCACATTGCTGTGCAGCTGTGTGCTGAGTGTATCACTGTCAAAAAATGTGTGTCTATCCACTGGTTAGTATGCAATGCTTAGACAAAAAAGTCTCTTGTTCTGTTCATCACGATGTTCCTCTCTCTAACTTAGTTTTTCCATTTGTTAAGTGAGGCCAGTCACACACAGGTACAATCATTTAATAGATTCTGTTTGAAGATCACTCAAGAAAGGCATCATATGTGAGGCTGAATTTTTACTATGAGTCCTTTGATGTAAGTTTTATCATCTAAGGAAAGGGCTTTCAGAAACTAGTTAGTTTTAGCTTCTGTTGACCTGAACTAAGCCTACCTGGAAAATGGAGCAAAACATATTTATCCTTTTACTCATATTTACTCATCATCTCATACACACAACATACTTTATAATTTAAAATTAATAGAAATTGTGTCAATTTTTTGGATTATATTAATATCTTTTTAGAACACTATATTTCTTGCTTACAGAATACCGGCTGTAGTCTCTATGTTGCTGTCAAGGTGCAGAATGGACAAATGAACATAACTGCTGGTGTGAATGTTAGATGGAGCCTCCAAACTGAATGGGGGCTCATTTGTCTTCTCCAGCTTTGGGACAATCCCACTTCTTCCAGCATCAGGTGCTGGGCAACATCCAAACAATTGAAAAAGTTATGCTTATGGATAACAGTGAGGATAAGCTTATTTAATTGCCTTTACCAAGAGTGATTTCTTCAAAATAAAACAATTTGCCACAGTGCAGACATAAGAAGATAGTTGCTTTCCCCCAGTCCCAGCTCCACTGTTTTGGAGAATCTGAGGGTACTCTGTAATGACTGCTTTTGAGGCTTCTCAACAGCAAAATGGTTTTCAGCCTCCCTGACCTGCTGCAAGCCAGGTTGTGCTCTGCGCCACAGTGCAGAAAGATCCCCATGTTTGCCTCTTTCTTCCTTCCTGAGGCCTGAATCCAAGTTTCTGCAACATTACCCAGAATGAATTTCCTTTTCTCAGTGGAACTGACTTTAGCCTGGATTATGTACAGCTAAACCTCAGATTCCCATATCAGGTCAGTGCATTTCTTGACAAAATCAGTGTTGGAAAATTGTCCATATGCATTTCACAGATTTCATACTGTTTTCAGTGAATTTAGAGGCAATATTTTCAGTGAACTGAGTAAAGAGAGTACTAGGCTTAAAATCCACAATGCCATCTTCCTAAAAGTACAAACCCAGGTAAATATTGTGTGTACACTGAAAAACTGTAATTTGACATGCCTGAAAGACAAGGATACAATTTCCAGTAATTTTTTTTTCAATTTCTATTAATTTATTCAGGTTTTTTTTGCCCATTTGTAGTTATTGTTCTAAGAAGTACCTTTGCCTTTTCAGAAAATATCCAGGAGAAAACTAATTTTCATTCCTCCCCATCTCATATTTTAGGCATAAAGATTATGATGTAAAGACTCAGAGATAAACCTCCTGGAGAACTGGCTTAGTTTGAAAATTGTTCCCAGGCGTTTCATGTCTCTTTCTTACTCAAAGATTACATGATTAGCATTTTAATGTCTCACAACTTCTTGTCCAGTTCCCTAGGAGGATATGAAAATGAAGCCATGAAAGCTAAGCTGTTTGGTATTTATCACGAACACTCTGATTGTATTTCAGAGCTCTGGGATTTAAACAGGACATCAGTCTTTCGTAGCCCGTTTGGATACCTTGGACTTCATATAATGCTGTTGGATGAGTATCAAGAGCGATTGTTCGTGGGAGGAAGAGACCTCTTGTATTCCCTCAGTTTGGATCGAATCAGCGACAACTACCGAGAGGTGGAGTAAAAACCCATATATCTATTTTATATATGTTAGTTACTTCATGTCATAACATGTAGCACAGGATATCAGAACTTGCATGACTGAGGTAATGGAGGTTTTGCAGGTGTTTTGCGCACAAACTCTCAGGTCATGTTTATATTTAAGAAAAATACACTAATTATCATTTTTCCCCCTTTTCATGCATAAGGCTCACTCTGTGTGAAGCCACTTGGAGGTCATATAACTATTTCTCACTGAATTTCAGCACAGTTACGAATATTTAGAGCATCTCACATTTGTAGGCATGATCTCTGTATCTCCACTATACTACTGGGGAATAAAATCTCCCTGGTATTTTAGGGAGTTTCAGAAGAGAAAAAGCTAAGGAAAAAAATAAGTGTGCAAACTATAAGAAGTTTTCAATAACATCATAAACCTTGCAGCCATTTTTTATCTTCTTTAGAAGCTGGATTTTGCATTGGTTTGAGCCAGAGGTGCTGTTATGTAATGACTGAAAGTGGCGTTTGAAGGCTACTCAGTGGTCTGTGGGAGAAAAGTGGGTTAAGTCATAATCCTACCAGAGAGCTCAGTGCATCGTAGAAACCACAACTGATTGGCAAAGTGACAACTGAAGTGGAGTCTGATCTCACGTGAGCCTGGGATTCCTCACTCACTGCTGCCCTTGGAAGCTAGAATTGAAATATACAGTAGCAAGGGAAGCTAGGAGGAGGATTGCTCCTGCCTCAACCATTTTGACTGTGGATAAATGTTCTCTTGAAATATTTCAGTATTTTCCTTATATGCTTCTTTGCATTTTCCCATTGTGTTTTGATATATTTTAACTTATTTGCAAATTAATTAATGGAACAAAAACTGAGTAAAATAAAATAAAGTCCCTTGGGATAAATATTTTTGTTGATTTCTATACTGCACTGACCACTGATGTTTCAAATTCTTTTCTTTCTGCCCTGTTTGCTAAAAGTGAATATCACTATTCTCATGTCAACACTCTGGCCAACTTTACCATAAGTATCCTTGCTTATCTCCAAGCATAATTAGCATGTTCCACTACTGTGAACAGATATAACATGTTTTATTATTTTATAAACATTTGGAAATGTCAGACCTAGATATGAGGATATGGATGTAGTCAGGGAGGCTATTTGAGAATTTATCTATATCTAAAAAAAAAAAAAAAAAAAAAAAAAAAAAAAAAGGCGAAACAGAATTTAACTCCTTAGGGAGCAAAACTGTATACTGAGCTTTGTTCCTCAACAGCGAGATATGAGTTAACTCCATTTCACTTTGATATAAATTATTAATATCCTGTGACAAGATATTAGCGCTCAGGGATATGAAAATATTTAGATAGCATTTGTTTCTATAAAATAAGCTCCCCCCCTCCATTTGGCAGTAAATCTGTGAGGAAAGATGACAGGATAGAGAACTTCTGCTTCTGTCCAACCACCATCGTCCCAACCGGACACACTTGAAGTTCATTGCTCCCCCTTCTTGTTTTTAAGTGGAATATAAGACATTTACTCTGAAACCATATTCTCCTGCCTGTGCAGGAGACCTGCAGAGAGAGTGTGACAAATGAATGAAAGCTTTTCTTGCCCTTTTTTATGCAAAGGATGAGAAACTGGAATAAATGAAGCTTGGCCTGGCATGTTTAGAAACATGACCTCACTGGGACATACTCCCTTGAATACAAATGTCATGAGCTTTTTCTCTTACTCGCAGTGTTCACTCAGTGCAGATCTCATTCAGGGATAGTTAGGAAAAGTGTGATCATCTTACAGCTCTATCATCAAAAGTGTGGAATGAGACATTTCTGTTCCAGGAAAGCTTAACTGTTGAGATACATTAGAGAAAGTTCCTGGAGCTGAGAGATTGGTTGATTAATTATTACCAAAGATCTTAATTAAGCTATCTTTAACTGTGTCTTGGTTAGTCTTTGATATTTTCTTTTGGACTGAAGAGCTAACTTAATTAATCTAAACTAGAAGTTGTAACCCAATGAAAGTATATGAGTGTGGGCAAGTTCCTGGGTTTTACTCTCTCTCTCTGGTAACCAGGGTGATTCACTAACTGCAAAAGAGATCTTTCATGAAGCTTTGGGCAGATTCATATTGATCTTCATCTTCTGTTTCCAGAAAACAGTTTATGTATCTTAATTCATACTTCCTTTCTCAACAATTCAGAATATGAATATGCATCTAAAAACCAAAATGAAATACATTCCCAGTTGGAGATTTATGCCTTTTGCTGTAAAACAACCAAATAATTCAGTTCTAGCCAGCATATTAGAAGTTATCCCAAAGAAAAACAACTAAATGCTGAGTGGACATAAAATGCTTTTACATTGAGACCTGTTGACTGCCAAAGTAATCCTACATTTCCAAAAAACTTAACTTGTGATGCATATGAGGTATGTCTCCTATAAATCTGTATTTAATAGACTACATGTTTTCTTCAGGTTCAATTCTCTTCCGCTTTCAAATAAAATGTAACACTCCGAAGGGAAGATTATAACCTTTTAATGTAAGCTAATCACTGTTTATATATAGCTCTACCAAATTATTTTAAGTACATTTTATCCTCACCAATTTTCATATAAACTAAAAAGATACCTGAAAAAATGGGGGGGAAAAACCTTCTGGGAAGAATACTTCTATTGTCGTTCTTGTGTTCGTAGGGAAATCCACACATTTGGGTTGAGCTCTCAACTGTGGCAGAAACCTTCCATATCATCTTGGGCAGGGACAGACTCTCACTTCTCTATTCGTCAAATTGTGGTTCTTTTGCCTACTTTGCTCTTTGTATCTCTCATTTAACACATGCAGAATGTATTACATTCTTGCTTAGAGTATTTAACACATACTGCTATAAGTTTTTGAAACAGGTTCTTAGATGCCTTGTTTCTATGTGAAGAGTGCCCTAACACTAAAAGCAGCAAGGATGAGGGAGAATATGAAATGTGAGTATCAGTGTTTACAGAGAATTAGAGCCATATAAGCACTCAAAACCTTGTGTAAAGCCAAAGCTTTGTAGGCACATTCCACTTAACCTTTGCTTTCCCTAAGAGCTTGCTCCCTTTAACACCATATTTGGAATAAAACCTTACACATATTTAAGATTTGATCCAAAGCCTTAAAGGCTTGAAGTGATCTAACAGAATGATAGAGAACTTTCTTTGGTATCTGGTGCCAAATTTGTTTTTAAAAACATTGCAGTTCATTGTAATTGGTGCCAGAGAAGATCTTTGTTGGCAGCAAACTTGAACCAGTGCCATCACCACTGGTCAAACAGCTCATAGAGAAGGGGGACCTTTGTTCCTACTTTTCGTCTCATGTTGGAGTGAAAATAAATTGCTCTTCCTATATGCCCACAAATTCCTCCCAGATAGCTTCTGCTTCAAGGGCCTTATGAAGATCTGAGTCTGAAAAGAAACCTTCCCACTTCTGTAAATGGGCTTGTGCAGGCAGATTTCCATTGTGCTGTTTCTCACCTAGTATGAGATGGCTCCAGATTAGGTTTCCTATCTCTGCTGTAAAAAACTGTAGAGACCTCATCATATATCTTGTCTCTAGTGAAGCTCTATCTCTGCTCCAGAGCTGCCTGAGCACAAGTCTGTGAGGGCAGGGCTTGCTCCTTTGAACATTGTGTAGGAATGTGCATAAATGCAAACCGAAATAATAAGCACACAATTTTAGAGAGTTTCATTATCCATTGGAATAACCTTCCAAGAGGGAAGGTGGCTATGTATTTGTTGATAAATATATATAATATCCAGTTATCAGCAGATATTTTTAAAGAATTTGTGCTTCAGCCAAACACAAGTTATGTTAATTAAGCACTATTTATTGACTTAAGCTGGGGACAGGATGGTTGAATTGCTTAATTGCTCTGTCATACAGTATAGTTCAGATGAGATCACACAGTAGTCTATTTTGGCCTGAAGTGCTATAAAGCTCATATAATCTCTTTAAATTAGTTTTCAGTAGAGATACCATCCTGTTTTTCAAGGCTAGTGGCTGAAGAGAGATGTTTGGAGACACTAATTAGCAGTCAGCTCCAATTAAAGTTTCCTGCATGTCTGTACTCCCTAACAGCTACATTTTTACCCATGTGGAGTATATTTAAAAGTACCTTTTCCCTGTCTTTTAAATACAGTGCTAAAATGACATCATCCAGGTTTCAAGGATGAGAATAATATGGTGCAAGATAAGAAAATGTCACTAAATAAGCAATTTAAAAATTTAATTCACAGTAACCTGAAGGGGTGAAAAATTGTGAAAAATTATGTCCAAGCCAATAGTTATGTCAAGCCTGCAGCCTGATGAAATGTATGCCAATGTGATGCTATTCCAGTATATATACCCAGGGAGACTTCCCAAAAATACTTAGTGATAACTTGCCAAAAGATTGTAATCCTGGCAGAGAATCAATTGAAAAATTAAAGCTGGTAATTGTCACAACTCTAAAACATAAACATCAGGAAAAGTAATACATGGCAGGTTAGACTACCATTGAAGCTGAGTAATATCTGGATTTTCATGCAGTGGAAACACATCCTCTGTTATGTTAATTCGCAATTTGGTATGATTGCAAAATCTGACATGCAGAGATTTTTTTAGTGTCAATTCCAAAATACTCTTGAAGAGATTAAAATCTTAATGCTTATTTATGCTAAAACTCAAGAGCCCCACAGGAGTTATGAGTTTTAAAAATACTTTCTGGTTAGAAAACTTCTTCAGGAGACGCGTACTATTACTAAAGTTCGAATTCAAACCCATGTACTTCAGGCAACTAACATGGACTTGCCTTAGAAGTAGGTAATTTGCTATGAGCATCTAAAGAAGATTTTTACACTGTTGCACAACCTCTGATTCTGCTCTTCCACTCCTCTCTTTTGAGACCCCACCTGGAGCACTGTGTCCAGCTCTGGGCTCCCCTGTGTGTGAAAGATCTGAACCTGATAGAGCATGTCCAGAGGAGGGCCACAAAAATAGTAGAGGACTGGAACATCTTTCCTTTGAAGAGAGGCTGAAAGAATTGGAGTTCAGCCTGAAGAAAACAAAGCTCTAGGGAGACCTCACGCCAGAGTTTCAATTTGTAAAGGGGCCTTGAAAGACAGACAGAGTTTCATCAGGGTCTATGGTGACAGGACAAGAGGCAGAGGTTTTAAAATGAAAAAAATGTAGGTTTAGATTAGATACTAGGAAGAACTTCTTAACTGAGATTGGTGAGATACTAGAACAGGTTGCCCGCAGAAGTTGTGAATGCTCCATCCCCAAAAGTGTTCAAGGTCAGGCTGGATGGGGCTTTGAGCAACACTGTCTAGTGAAAGATGTCTCTGACTATAACAGATAATTACACTAGTTGGTCTTTAAGGGTCGCTGCCAAGCCAAAACATTCTACAACTCAATGGTTTATTCTATTATTCTGTGTCAAGGACCAAATTAATGTAGCTACACTGCAGTTGCTTTTTGACATTCCAGAAAAAGCAGGAGCATTGGGTTACCTCTTTGGCTTTTTTCTCTTAATTCTGTATATGTATCTAATTGAGTAAATCTTAAGTGGAAAATGTACATACAAAGTATTTTCAACAGCCCTGGAACTAAGTCTCCAAATACAAAAATAATCACCTACACACAGTGTATTTAATATCAGGTTACAGAGTCAAGTGTTTTATTCCCTCTGTGGTTTCTCTGTTCCTAACAGCCACCTGCACCTGGTGTGGGTGAAAGCTCCCATTTTAGCCCATTTAGTTAGAACATGTCTTTGGGAAGTGAAAGCTGTGGCTTCATACTTTTAGCCTTGGGGGATCCTAGAGGTCTCCTAACTTCTAGGTTTTTGGGCTAAGGAAAACTTAACCCAGGCTTCATTCAATTCCTGACCAGTGACTAAAATAAATGACTGTGGACGCTGAGTTTTTCAGTAAATGAACCAGGAATGGTCTGGCCACGGTGACCGGATGAGCGTCCTCACGGGAATTCAGCAGAGCTCAGGTACCTTTCCAGGCTGCACAGCAGCAATACAGAGAACAGATGAGAGTTGGTTTTGATCATTCATAGATGACTGTAAGACCATCTGACTGAAAACAGATGTCCTGATTAACTTGGATTTCAATGGTGAGACCCGAACACTGCCAGGGCACTGCTGACTCATACCCAGCTTGCCCTTGGCCAGGACCCCCAGGGCCCTTTCTGCAGCTGCTCTCCAGTCCCTCCTTCCCTGATCTATACACAAAACCGCGGCTGGCCCATCCCGGGTGCAGAATACAGCACTTGTCCTAGTTAATCTTGATACAGTTGGTGATTGCCCAGCACTGGTCTCTCTGCAGGGCCTCTCTGCCCTCCAGAGAGTCAACAGCTCCTCCCAGTTTGGTGTTGTTGGCAAATTTACTTAGAATTCCTTCGAGTACCACATCCAGGTCATTAATGAATATGTTGAAGTGAACTGAGCCTCTTACTTTCAAATCCTAGGCATTGAGGATTCATAATTTATCCCCATTTTTCTTGCAATTAAATTTTCTAATAATTCATCCCCAGATTTTTTCAGATTTGAATTATTCAAAAAAAAACCAAGTTCACGTATAAAAAAAAACAAAAACCAAAAAAACCCCAAAACAAAACAGAAGAAAAAGCTTAGCAGAACTTACTTAATTTTAAAATGTTTTCCAGACAGAAAAATAATTTGATTGGAGTATTGACAAAAATATGTTAATGATGACATCAGTTTTTTAATATTTACTTGGTTTCAGCCAAGCCTGATATCACTGACGTGAACATGTTTTTGTTTTCACTTTTAAATGTTCTAAGAAATTAAGTAATCATTCCAGTCTGCTCAGTCATTGTTTAATATTGTTTTCATCCAAACAAATCATGCATCTGGAATGAAACATAATTGTTATACAGTAGGTAGCTGAAAAAAAATCTTACTTGTGTAACTTGGCTTCAGTTCTAGTAATTGACTGTGAAGAGCTGATCCTACTCCCAAGAGGTTAATTGCTGACACTTAATAACTTCACTGTAAACCATATTCTTTCCTAAGTGTCACTTAAATTGGGAAATCAGTAGTTCAAAATTAATAACTATGTTGAAAATCAAAGACAGCTTAGCACAGATGTTTCTAGTAATTTATATAAAATGCTCCATACGTTAACTTTCTTTAAATCCTGTTGATTAGTAATAAGTTTCCTGTGCTACCCTAATCAAAACAGTTACGTTTCAACAAAGGACAGAATGAAGGTCTTTTCTCTCTGGGGAAGGTAAAGCTCAAGGGGAACTCATTACAGTATTCCAGTACTTAATTATTTAAATGGCATTCAAAAGAAGTCAGAGGCCCTCCCTTCACAAGGAGCCAGGGACGTGATGAAGTTTCTGTCACTGGAGGGTCTAAATATGTGTAGGACAGCTGTTAGATAGTCTCATCGAGGCTCCTGTTCCCACCAAAGGCTGGACCAGATGACCTGTTGAGGTCCCTTCCAACCTGGGCTGCTCTATGATTTTATACTTCCGTTCTGCGAATCTTTCACATGAGAAATGGTGGAAAAGCTGGATTGCCGTGATCAGAGTGCCAGTTAATTTTTTTTTCCCCCCTCAGATCCATTGGCCTAGTACACCTCTGCAGGCAGAAGAATGCGTAATTAAAGGAAGAGATGCTGTAAGTATCACTAATTGCAGATCAAATGTACTTTAATTATACCAGTGGTTGGTCCAAAACAAGGATTCAGGCATACCTAACTTGAGAAAGATTAAAGTACGGATATGAATTTAAGTGTTGCAGGTTGAAAACCTGTAGCTACTGTGAACACACTAAATAATTAGTTTAATTGCTCTTTTAATCAGCTCATAAACAGATACTGAACACTTTTGATCATCTGAACTTTCTTTTAATTCTTTTCCTGGTGCTATCAGAGAAATAACCTTAATAATTCTTTTCCATTTCCTTTTCTTTTCATAGAATATCTTCTCCATTTTTACATTCCAATTTACCTTTAAAATCCACATTCTCTAGACGACATTCAGAAAAGCAGTTAAATCATTAGTAATTATAAAATACACTCTAATTTATGTTGTCCTATATGTTTCACATTATATTAATAAAAATATTGTGTTTTAATGAGCCTCAAAACTGTTCTGTTCTTGTGATTCAGTGCCCTGATTGTAATCAGTTCCTGGGAAAAGACCTGAAAGCTCACTGACATACAGCAGCTGATATCATTGGCAGCACAGGATGAAAAGTTCTTCTGGATGGGAGCTCTCTTTAATTTTGCAAAGCACCAAGCTCATTATCTGCACCTCATAAACACGCAGGGAGTCCAACACCTAATAAATCCCACAGCTGAGAGAGCTTACACTGAACCAAAGGATTTGAAAATTATGATAGTTTTACAGCAACAGTGACAGGAATGTAGGACATGGAAGGGCACACACAAGCTTTTCCCACAATCACAGCAAACAGCAGCCTTGATAATAACCGCAATATATGCCCAGTAAGATTAGGAAGCTATAAGGATTTCATTTGAAGTAAAAGCTTAAGAATCGTCCAGGGAATTGGTGAACTAGGTTGTAAAATAGTGATGATAATAATAATAAATGCCCAACTTACAATCACCTGGCCTAGAACTAAACCTTTTTGAAGATTCTTAAGAGTTCATAGGAGTTTTTCAGGTTACTTTTGTATCCTTGATAATTTTAGGTGGCTTTGGTTGAAAATGGTGGTTTTCTACATTATCTGAACTTTATGGCTGTATTAAACGAATCCCAAACCTTAATTTTTTGACCTTTATTTATTAATACCTCTCAGCATATGCCATTATTTGTTAAAGCTCTATCATCTTTCCTTCACCACAACATGGTGGGATACATTTGCTGATACTTTGACAATATTATTTTGGTTAAATAAGTAAAGAAATAGGTACTGTTGTTTTGATGGAAAAACATCCCCCTCAGACTCATTAGTTTCCTTAAAACTCAAAATCTTTTGCAATTCAGTTTGTTATTGTAAGTCTTCAAATTTGCTTTATATGAATGTGATCAATTAAAGATCTTCATGTGTTTCCCACATTTCTCTGCACCATGAAGGTTTGGTGTAGCTACTACTTTCATAGAATAAAACAGAACATTTAAATAATCACAAGATTCCAGAAGCAGAGTCTTTAAGAAAAATACATTAAAATTTTAAAAGCTGGAAATATTGTAATACCAAACAATACTCTGATCCTCACATGAAACTTAATTATCTATGGACTACATGAATGAATAACACTAATTAATATCAGGGAAACCTTAGTAATTTTCATCAGCATGCTTAGTATTCAGTAAGATAAATTGCTCAGCCAGAAAGGGCTCTAAATAAGAATCAAAAACTTTCCTACTAATTTTCTTCTCACCTTAATTTTTTGTAGCCATAAACTGATGTTGACTTAATAGCATAATGTCTTATAATAAACCCTTTGTCAATTTTAAGTTCTTAGTGCTCAGAAAAATATTGCTCTCTTTCAAACTTTTTTTGCTTATTTCCATGCTTTTTTAAAATTTTCTTTTGCAAAAGATCTGTTACTCAAGGTATAATTATTAAGTAGAACTGATAATATGGCAATAAGCTTCTCAGCATTGAAATACTTCACGTGTACTCTGCTGCCTCTTTCTGTATAACAGAACAGGCCACTTTTGCAAACTTGTATAACCTTAAAAAGTTATCAGTTCATGTTGGAGCAGTAAAACTGAACGTATTGTAGTCATAAACAGTTTCAGAGCTTGTAACATACCTAATAGGACAGTTAAAAAAGGTTTGTCTTAACAACACATGCATACTCTTAAAATAAGGCCATGCTTTTCTGATTTGAGTGAAGTCAAGGGAAAAAAATCCTTCAGCTGTAATCCAGGTGCTCTCACACCTGTTAGCCTGTGGTGTGACACTTCTCAATTGCTCTGAATTGCTTTATCAGAATTGGAAATCATTCAGATATAGAAATCAAATACTGTAGAGATGACTAACTCCTCCACACTGAGAAGTTTGAGATGACTAAAATTCCACCAGTCTATTAATACATCTGTGGAGCATCCTAAAGACAACCCTAGTTGTCTTTAATTAATTCATATAGTATAAAGAAATCTTATTTCCATGTCCCCTGGGATGATGCATCTCTTCCTTACTCTGTGTACAGTACATTATTAGTAATCCCTCATTGCCTGACGCTTCCCAGAACAGCACCTTTTGTCATCTGTTTATAAATTATCAACTCTAGCCATTTGGAATTTTTTTTTCTATATTTGGTATCTTCCTCATCCTGGCATTTTTTTTGCAGAATTTTTCAGGCATTCCTACAAAGGCACCCAGGAGAAAAAAATGTGTAGATTTTTCCCATTTAAAAAAAAATCTTGAATCCCTAAAATGATTTTGGTACAAAGATCAAGAGCTGAAGGCGTATATGGATAAAAAAGGAAACCACAGAGTCAAGAACAGACCACCACTGAGAGTGAACAGAGGGAATAAGTCAGGAAGGTCATTCTTGGAGGAGAGGGAGAAGGAGGAACAGCATCAACACCCAGTAAAAATCTATTCGAAACCTGCATGGCATCATAAAATTCCTATGGAATATAATTTTGCTACCACCAGTCAACAAATACTTGGGAAATGAATATGCAAAGTGGACTCCTCTGTCACTGAGTGCTGATCCATGCAGGGAGGATCACATGCTACTGATTTCAACCCATTCTTCTCTCAATTTGTCTGACATTACGTTTTTATTTCCTTAAAAAAAAAAAAAATGAACAAATTAATTACAAATCAAGAAATTCCAAAAGTAAGATATTAAAAGGTTGATTTGTCCTTTGTATATACATAATATTTAATTAGACAACAGGTTAGCTCCTTACTTCTATGAATTAGCATGATATATCTTCAGGATGAACAGTTAAGGAGAATCAGGTAGCAAAGATTTCTTTCCTTTTTTATTTGCTGGAGCATTTGGAAGACTTGCACTGAATGATTTAAGGATTTGAAGAAAGAAGAAAGATGGTTTCTTGGTTTTGAACCTAATGTGGATTTGCAAGTGTTGAATTCTGCCCATGAATCCCCTGCAGACTCATCCCCTTTGGCATTAAATTCTTTCCCTATTTAGTAAGACCCCAGGATTGCTCTCACACAAATATACCAGTACAAAAATGAGAGTAGTCATCAGTGAAGAACAGGAAATTTTCAAAAAAGGAAATTCCTCCACTCTGTTTTACATGTTCATTTTAGGATTGTATTAATTGCCTTTTGGAAATGCCTGTTCTATTTCACTGACTATTGAAAAAGCCTGTGAGAATTGCATAAATTACATGTGTAAACTCTAGAAGAGCTAAAGTTAGCTGAGATAATTCCATTTTAAATGTCTTAGACTTGACATGACTCTTACAGCCCAGGGTTCAAAGTTGCAGAAATGTTCAGCAATGATTTGAAATGAAAAGTAATTTTGCTCCACACATAGAAACCATTGCAAAATATAAAGTACTCTCTAAAACCTAATCCCAGGAGTCCCAAAATCAATGGATACTTTTACCTGTCTCCATTTCTAGTTTAGCACAGGAATAATGACCCCACATCTCAAAGGGATGTTTGAAAATGTTTTAATTGTAATATTTATGATGCTGCAAATACAGTAATGAGTCCCAAGGTATTGTCCTGGGGGAAATGAATATTTCTTCTTCAAAGGGATTTAAACAGTGGGAACAGAAAAAGTAGGTGTCTATACAATATAAAAAATATTGATTAACAATTAATTATACAAGAAATTAATGGTGTGGTAAAAAAAATATATTTTTCTTTAGATCAACTGTATTTAACTTAAGAGAGAAACTGTTTGCTGACTATCCACATCTTATGCTCTGAATCTGATATCTAGTGTATCTAACAATACTTAGTAAAAGATCTATTTAGATTTTCAGAACATGTCAAAGATTAAAGAAGCACAAAACTGTGTTTTTATAACTCAGCAATTCCTAAGTATTTAAATATCTAAAATAAAATATGATCAATTTGTGCTCTAAACTTACTTTTTTAACGTAAAAATGTCCATCGATGAAACTGGTGGCGCAGAGTTACTCGAATGAAGTGAAATAGAATAGAAAAATTCAATATAAGAACATCACCTAAGGGCACATGAGATACTAAAACAAAGAAATTTAAAAAATTAAAAGCAAATATTTCCCTATGTTTATTTTTTTACGTAAACTAGGATGAGTGTGCAAATTACATCCGTGTCCTTCACCGATACAACAGGACCCATCTTCTGGCTTGCGGAACAGGAGCTTTTGATCCAGTCTGTACTTTTATAAGGGCTGGACATCCATCAGAGGTAAGAAATTTGGTTTATAGTAGTGGTTCTTTTGGTGTAGATTCCAGCAAAGCCTCTGTGGTTAAAAATAAAGGTTTAAATTCAATTGCTCATAGTTCTCATATGAACTGTACATTTCCATATGTACCATACAATAACTATTTTCCCTGATGAAATGAAATGCTGATCTAAAATTTAGTTTATGATTAGAGGAACTCACTAATATTTCAAAGTATATTCTAGAGAATTAAACAGACTTCAAAGATTTTTTCATCTTAGATTTTTTCATGTGTTTTTTACTAGATAAGCTGATACACAAATTTTTAACAAAAAGTATTAAATATTTTAGAGAGTTTTAGCTAAATCTGTGGGGCTTTGGGTTTTTTTGTTGTTGTTTGTTGTGGTTTTTTAAAATTAAATAATACATCATATATCAAAATATGTGTTAGTTTGATGGCAGATGGAATTTTTTAACAAATCCTTGGTAAATACAGCCTCTCTATATTGGTCCTGTTCTCCAAGTGCGTGTAAGCTCCTTAATGATGTATATAGCCGAGTGAAATAATACTGCATAGATCAATAAGTAGAACAAATACCCAATATTGTAAATATATTTCTTATGCCAAACCAGAAATTATCCAGACTTCTCAGAAGTTGTGATCCTTTCTGTCTCAGTTACATTAGAACAGGTTCAAAGACTCAGCAGAAGTACCGAACTCTCTTTTTAAATCAGCGTATAACGCTCCTTGAGCATTAAACCTAGGCTGCTAAAGGCACGTGTGATGACAGCTTTAGGAATTGGACCAGGGATTCTTGGAAATACACTTTGTGAGGTGGGACTTAATAGATGGAGATGATCTATAGCCCAGAGATAAGATTGCTTTTAACGGGCAGGTGTCAGGGAGGGTTGCTGGTCAATGGTCTCGTTTAGTTGGTTCACAGGATGTGTCCTGGTAGATCTGAGCACTTGTCATGGAGCTGATGCTAAAGCACCATCCAAGAGAATTCTTGCTTTCCCCTATGGCCAGGAGCTCTTGGCTTGAATTAATATTAATTGCAGATATAATATTTTTTTCTAAGTGTACTCATATAAATCAACCAAGGGATTTATTTCAGCAAAATGTTTCTGATTAATTTTTTCTGAGTAATGACGCATACTTTTGACAAAACAAACTAGGACAACATTATCAGAAGCAATCTCTAAGGATCCACCCCATGCTGTGCACATCCCGCTGCTGTCAAAATGAGAAGCAGCTCAGAAGTTGGAACTTCAGCACTGCACTTAGAGTTGTATGAATTGCAGAAAGACACTATCTTCTGAAATTAAGGAAGGAACCAGATAATAAGAAATGTTAGTATCAGGCAAATTTGCATGTCTTCTTTGCTCCTCTCACAAACCTCCTGTCAGGCTTCCCAGTACAGTTTGAAGGAAGCAATGGCTGTATATTTAGGAACATTATTTCAGAAAGCATAAACAACAGACTAATAAAAATAGAAGCCAACTAAACAAAAAAAGAGAAACAAGATATATATAAGACTGTGTGGCCCATGATCATCCCCTTATCTATCACTGTCCTTCCTTCCCTTATTTTTGTTTATTATTCTCCCTTGTCACACTGAGGTTCTAAAATTCTACCCACACTGAAATCATGGGAAAATTTCTTTATTTCTTTTTCTTTTTTCTCTTTTTTTTTTTTTTTTGGTTTTTTTGGTTAGACCAACAGGAAATATATTTGCTACATTAATAAGTAGCTATACTATTTCCTGTTATCTGAAAAACTGACCATCAGGATTAAAAAAGACAGGTGCCATTTATATGGCAGGTTAAAAATAACCCATGGTATGTGGTTGAGTGGGCAAACTGTAATCTTATTTTCTTTGAGTGATAAGGACATGCTGTAACTGCAGGAAGTGAAAGGACAAGATCCTTCTCCAGAAAGCTGCAGTTCAGTCCCTGCTGATCTATCTGGTCAGAGTATCCTCTTCCAAAAACATCCGATTACTGTCCCCCTGTTCCTTCCACCTCATCTCTCTGGCCATTTTTGCACTGCCTGACTGTCATGGAAAGGAGAGTAGCAAATGAAACTGTATTTAAAATATAACTCTATAGCTTTTTATATCTCAAGATGTCTGAGTAGCACAAGGTGCGGCTGAGGCTCCTATGCCTTTGAACAATGACAATTCTCAGATGTGTTGAGGTACAAGGTGTGGGATATAGGAAAGGAGGGAGCCCTTACCACAAACTTCTGTGTATCCAGATACGTAACTAACAGTGTATGAAGGTAGATGCACACTTCCATATGGATCTATGAATCAGCAGAAACAACACAGAAAAATACTTGCTGCGTGGTCAGGGACCTTATCTAGAAGTTTCAAAAGTGTTCCCTGAGCTGATGGTAAAGGGAGAATGTGACCCCCTCAGTAAAAACTGCAGGGTTCTTAAGTTGCTAACTGCATGTAAATGTAAATTCGAGATGATTTTAGAGAGGCATTTAAGCACATGACACAATAAGCAGGACTGTATCTTCTGCAACATTGCCTCTTCCCATCTACTCAGCAGGCCAAAGAGAAGGAACCTGCTGGAACTAAACATCCAGCTAAGGCTCATGATCTTGGTGATCACTAGTCTCATGGTGCAGGGACATTTACTTTGTAGTGGGCTTGCAACAAAAGTTTACATAAAGTAATCAATTTCTGAATAGCTATTTAGTAAGAAAATGAAGCATTCCTGGTTTTCCTTTGAACAGTGAAAACATCCTAAAACCACAATCACAGTCATACTGGGTGGCATCCTGAGTTAGTATGGATTTGTGAGGTGTAATAGAGTTTATGAAAAGGAACATTCTGCCTCCTGTATAAAATCTTATATACTTTTACAAACACAAATTTATCTTTTCATATCAAAACCAGGTTTGATCTGGGCCTTGCAGAACACTGAGCTCCTGTCAACAAATCATGAAGCCAAAAAGAGATGTTTGTCTCCAAAAATAGGCAGAATCTGATTGCCTCATTGGCAGACATTACACCTTAGAACTGCCTCAAAAATAAAACATCTAATGTTCTCAAAAAGCACAGCAAAATTGTCCATTCCCCAACCACTCTCTGTAGAAAGTATTAATCTTCCTATGTAGTGATTGAAATTTGCTTTGAAATCTTTCACACGCACATTGTGCTATACTACATTGCACAGGATTAAATGCTTCTTTTGTGCTTTCCATGGTTTATAGAAATTTAATCATACCATGCATTTTATCTTAATATGTTGATCAAATAAACCAAAAAGACATATATATTGGTTTTATTTAATTCTACATCAGACTTGTGTTCTAACACCAGAGTATAACCAAATATATTTTTCTAAATCAAATTACTTACAAATTCTATTATACACTATATACCCATTTGAAAGATTAAATATATATTGGTCTACTGCATTCTATTCCAATATTGGTTTAATTAATTTCACTTTGGAATTCCAGGCTGTTCACTTTAGTAAAGCTGTTGTCAGTTATTATCTTTGTAAAAATATATAAATATAGTCACGGACAGCAGCTTTTTATCTTTTTCTCTGTTTCTAATTACCTTGACTCTGATCAATGTTGCTTTTCCACATTTAAACATTTCAGCAAAATACTGAATGTTTTTCTACCATTTGGAAATAAATTACGAATTAGGGAAAATGGGAGTGCTGACTTTGCAGACAGAGCAACTACTGGTGTTTGCAACAGAACATATTACAAAATCTTGTCCAAGAAAACATAATCAAGTTAAATGCCAGCCAGTAAGTGAGTTCATTATCTCTGACTTCATGAAATGCTTCCAAATGTCAAAAATTGGTGCAGGTCAGAAAAGATTGTGTTCTTCCAATTTTTGTTTGTATTTCTTCCAGAAATGAAGCAGAATTCATTAAAATAAACATTATTTTTCCTGAAGAAAGCAAGAGTCAGAGACTCTGCACCCCAAATTTCTCATGAGGAATTGCAAATGAATCCTTCCACATCTTCTGTGAGAGAAAATCTGAGATAAGTCTTCAAACCAGATATAGAAAATGAAGAAAAGTGCAGAAAAAAAATCTTATTTTGCTTCTATTCTCACCAAATTGATATTTGTCCCTCTTGTCTTTGATGCAAACAAGGCAGGGTGGGGCAGAGAAGGGGGGAAGCATCTGCATTTAGTCTCTTCCTTTTGCATTTATACAAACTTCTCAGTCTTAGCAGCAGGTGACGAGTGCTGAAAGAAGTGCTTTCTGTTTCAGACTGAGTTTTTTCACGTCTAGTTGCTAGTAAAAGAGTGCTCCAGCACTGTTCTTTATAGCTAAAACTACCCTGGGTGAATTTTGATGAACCTTGGATAAATCAAATTATCTGTCTGAAGTCAGGTAATGATTTTATCTTTATGAGTTATCTATTCAGTAGAGCAATAGGTTATAGGGGTGATCTGGAGGCCTTCCAATGATCCAAACTGCCTTATTTACTAACTCACAAGGCACATTTAACAAGTCCACATGGGAGTTTCACCAAGCACAGCTAAAACAATTATTCTACCTCCACAGGACCTGCAAAATAAGCAGAAATTCCAAAAGAAAACAATGTGCAGAAACAATATCCCAAGTTTTTGCAAGCTGTGTGGGGACAAGATAGAGCTGATTCCTGGAGAGAAAGGCATCTCTGCATGACAAAACCTGTTGAGGGAATTAAATTTATGGGAAAGAACAATTCATGAAGAATCTTTCCTCCAGAACACACTGTAAATTTTTAATATGTACATGGAGCTGGCAGAGTGCCATTTTCAGTGCCTCATTTAACTCAGTAAACTGCCTACAGCTGTATTTCTCCACTTCAGAAGGCTGATGGACTAAGCCACCCTTTCCACAAAACACATTGGTGGTTTTTGGGAGTCTCCTCTGGGTGTTCCTAATCTGATCTATTCCTTATTATGCTATTTGCCCTTCAATTAGCCGAGTGAGATTCTGCTTATCAGGGAGGACCAACTCTAAATTCTAAGTATTTAGTCCTGTTAGAGAGGACTTGCCTTTAGTGAGCAGCACGTGTATTTGTTTGCTTGGAAGAGAGTTCAGACAAGTTGGAACTTCTTCTTTCTAATCTGCGTTGCCTTTCATATTTTTTGAGTGTGGGGAAGGACACTTCTTTTTCTATATAGTATGTGTTTCAATGCAAAACCAAGATAAGGTTCAATTGTGCAATAAGCTTTCCATTTACCTTTCTACACCAACCAAATGTAGGCAACACGAGCTCCTCAGCTCTTACTTCAACAAACTAAAGTAAATTCACATGCAGGTCACGAGAGAATGTGCCAGTCATATCTCAGTTTAACTTTGACATGACATAATTCTTCTACTCTTGACCAGCCTTTGGTAATGTCATCATTCTTCCAACTTCGTTGAGAAGTAAAATTGTAGACATATTTATATCTATTATTTTACCATAATAAAGTTGTTTCTGACGTATTTTTATAATCAAAACAAGCAACGATCTGCCAAGTTTCTCCCTCTCCATGCTTGTTCCTATTACCTCATCTCCGCACTCTGTTTTCAGCGGATTAAGGAGGAGGAACATCTGGTTTCACTGACCAAATAGAAATGGGTGTTGGTCAGTTCTTCATTAGACAGAATGTGTGACAAATTCTTGCCCTGAAAATTGCTTAGAAACACAGTGTCCTTCTGCATGGGTGAAAAGCCACCATTTAGAGCACCAACCACTAAATAGATATGAAGTTCTGTCAAGTGGGAAATACAGGTAATAAAATCTTTTACCAGAGGTGTTAATTTACATCATCTAGTCTGTCCACATCACAGTCTGCCAAATTGCACCAAAACATCCAAAAGTCCCACATTTCATTTAGATTAAAGTATTTCATGTTCTGGAACTGAATATACACACATTTCAAAAGAGGTTAAAATGGTACCTAACTCAGACAGAAAATTATTTATGCATTTATTAAATATGTATGCTTACAGCAAGCAACAGTGGTGCTGTGCTGCAAAAGGGAAAAAGAGGTAATGCCACTGTTTCTCTGTCCTAAATATTAGCTGTTCTAATATTTAATTAGTTTTAGTGTTAGGAAATAGCCACTTATTCAAGGTTAAATTTTTCTTACTTCAGCTTCCTGTCGTTTAACCTTAATATGCCTTTGATAGCAAAGTTGAAAAGTCTCCCACTATCTTTTCCACATCTTTTCCACAAGTAAGTACCTATGCACAAAGATCAAGCCACCTCTTCACTTTTTTTTGATAAGCTGAATAAATATAGCTCCTTAAACCTCCTATCACCAGGATTCCTCAATCTGATTTGTGTCCTTCCTGTGAACTCTCTGCAGTATTTTCACATCTTTGGGAAGTGCAGACACTAGAATCACACATGTTATTCCATGGTGTGTGTTCAGGCAAGGTCACTTCCCTACCTCTGTTTGAGATTCCTTTTTCATGGACTCAAGTGTTGAGTTCTTGGCACAACATCTCAATGAGAAATCTCTTTTCAGCATTTTGCACTTGACTCAAAGTTCTTCACTTGAGCACGAAGTTATCCCAATTTACATACGTAGTTGAGGCACCTAATTATCAGTCTCATATAACAAGGCAAATGAAGACATTCCTGGAGTTGCTTGCAGTGTCAGCTTTTTAATAAGGCATCTGGCATATCCAAGATCTTAAATGAGGCACCTCAGTCTAATATGTGAAAACAGTTCTAAAAACGTATCTGAACTTTCATCTTCTAGGGTGTTCTGATGTCCTTCAGATATAAACTCACTTCCCTATTCCAAGATACAATACTTTTGATATGATTGTTTTAAAATCTACTTATTAAGCTTCTGACCTTTAACTCAGTATTCAAAGCATTCCATAACCTGAGCTCTCATTAACCTTTTCTCTTCATTATTTTGGTGTCCTCAGTCCTTTTGAAAACTTTACTGGGAAAGAAATCATATGATTGTTTAAATCACTGCTAAATTAAAAAATCATCTTTCTAGCAAAAATAAAATTTAGAGAAACCTTCAGTAATGGAAATGATACCTCATAACAATTGTACTTGGATATATGCCAACAGTTTGTGTTTCTTAACAATTCTACAATGCACATTGTTTATCAAATAGCTGTGTACTAAGTGAAATGTTCTGGAGGAAGTCAAGTATTCTGTATCAGCACAGTTGCTCTTATCAGTCACTCTTACATGTTATAACAGACAACAGGTTTGTTTGACAGTGCTCTCCATCCATAAAATGAGGTGCATAACACTCATTACCTTTGAATATTGTCTACATATGGCCATATGAAGTGTAAGTCCAATTTGGAAGATTGGTTGAGTATGTGAGTTGATCAGCCATATGAAATGAATTTTTTGTCATGTTAGACCTGCCCTTTGAAAGATCAAACACAGATGGTCCAGGGAGAATGAATCTGTAGAGAGGAATAATGGTGTTATCCCAAAGAGAAAGAAATCCTCCACCTGTGTGGTAATTTCATGGGGGTAACTGAAATATTGCAGCTCTCATTATAATGACTTTTAGATTCTGTCACTTTTATTTATGAGGGAAAGTATTTTTTTAAGTGACAGGACCTGGTGAAGTCTATATCACTGTTTGAAAAGCGGAGTGACTGATCAATAAGGCATTAGTCATCATAATTAAAACCAGAAAAAATAGTTTAGTTAATATTTTTGAAGGTTTATAAATTGTGCCCTTAATATTGTATAATCCTTCTATGATAAGTAACTGGCATTTTTTCTTATTTGACTTATATCTATATAGAAAAATTGGATTAAAAAGTGAACTAAAAAGAGTATTGCTAGCAGTTCATCTGGGTCATTGGGAGGCAATGGATTCCTCTGCCCTTTCCTCCAGAATGGCCAACTCAGATATCCCTTGCTGGAGCCCTGAAAAAGAGCTGTTGGCTGTCTAAGGCTCCACACCATGGAGCCAGACGGAACAGGGTATCTGATTTCTTCTAAAATCCATTCCCAATTGAATGTAGCTGTTGTCCTTTCCACGCCCAATGCATCTCTTCCTCCTTTCATCACCAAAGCCTAGATGGAAGCTCAAACCTTGGAGCTGCATCCTGCCTTTTTTTATTTTTTCACAACCATTGTCCCCAGTTGTTATGATAACACTCATTAGATTAGATCATTAGAGAGGACTTTATTTGGTTTTTGCTCTGATGTGACAACCTCAGCACAAGTTTAGCCTGTCAAAATCTTGGAAGAGGAAAAGCCTTGGTTAGTGAGGGTCTGTGTAAAGACTGTGCACTTCTCCACAGAAATGCCTTCACTTTTGTACAGCATTTGTGAACTGTCTTTACCTTCTCTTTCACCTCGTCATAAGACTATATCACCATACACCATATACACACATTTTAATTCTAGGGATCCTTTATGTGGTCCCTGGAAATTTCATACGTATTAACTATCACATTAGGGTAATATACTCATAATTTCTAATGGTTCTATTCTTTGCCATAAGACCTCTAGTAAGTTTATGTGACCACTTCAAGGTGATACAAAGGCATCCCTTCTAAAATTCTGACCAATGCAATCACTGCTACCAAAATACTGTGGGCTGTTAAGGATAAATGCCTGTGATTTCTGTGTGCAGTGGGATCTTCTTTTTTCTTTTGCCAGATTTCTTCACATTCATTAAGTAAGGAAAATATATTATTTCTGTCACTTTAGGCCAGATATTTTGACACAAGTCACAAATTGCTAATCCTTTTGCAAACTCAGACAGCAGTCTGACACAGCTCCAGATTTTAAACACATTTTCAGATTGGAGCCCAATGTGTCTTAATCATTTAACTGGGGAATAAAATGCACAGACCTGAAAAATGCATCTGAATTTTTAGGGAGGATTTAATGTCTGTAATATTTTATGCACTCCCATCCCATAGGGCGATTGATCTTTTAAGTATGTCACTGAATAGTAAAGAGGATTGAAAACAGATCCTCAGAAGAAATGCTACCTCCCAAATAATCTTAATTATGTCAAATAGCAGAGACCTGACTATTTCAGACAGTTTTTGAGGACTCTATTCTGAATATTGTATCCCCATTTGGATTGGAAAATAAAGTTGAGTGAATGCTGAAGGTATAATTTTAAAAGTTAGTAATCCTCTGACAAGATTTTTTTTGCCAGTGCTTAGATCCTTTTGAAAATTAATGTTTGGATTATTTAAAGAAGATATTACATGAAAAAATCTTTCCCTGTTGGAGAATCCTTGTCTTGCTCACCTATATACCTGCCTGCCTGTTTTATCTGACTTAAATAGGTGTGTTGCAATGGAAATTTAGGGTATTATTTTAAGTATTTGAAGCGCAGGTTTCTTTATATAAACTCTGTTACATTCCACTGGGTTTAGATTTTTAATTTTTTAATGAATTAGTTGGCTTTGTATCAGTTAGATACCTAGCTAATGTTTGGGACTATATTTATCAGATGTTAAAGCACACTTTTCTTAGCACCAGAATTTTGTCTGCTTAAGTACAAAGGGCTACATCACATGAGACACCTTTTCAGGCCTGAACAGTAAGTTATTTTCTGCTGTTACACAAGAACAAACTATTTTGCTGTAGATCTCTTTCTACCATGCACCTTCTTGATGAGCCAAGTGTACCGATTAAGGCAGGTCATGGAGTTGAAGGTTCATTTTGGACAGTTATATTTGAATTATATTTTCTGCTGATTTACAGACGTGTTCTGTGATTTTTCAGATTCTTTTTTTTTATTCAGGAAGTCAAGGTTCGTCCTTCCTAAAAGAAGCCTCTGCACAGTGTATCCTTAAGTCTTTCTATGTTGAAATAAAAATGTAAGGACAATTAAGTAGAGAAGAAAGAGAAAAGAAGTGAAAAATCCTATTTTGAGAATATACAGAACAAAAGAATATTTGACATAAAGTGAATTTGTATGTCAATTTATACTGAAGACATTATAGTGTGAAAGTGGATGGAAATCTAAATGAGATTTATTCTGTGCATTGCATTTCGTCTTCTGTAATGGTCACAAAATTCCTATGCATTCACTCAATATTCAATTTCTTACATGAGAAAAAAATCCAGTTACACCAATGAAATGTTTTACAAATCTTGTATTTGATTAATTTTGTAAGAGGTTCCTCACATTAGGCTATGTGACTGAACATGGCTGTACAAAATGACATTTTAAAGATGAATTGTTAAGGTTAAACCAGACTTAAAATATATTTGAATAAATGGGAAAGTACAGATGGGCAACAAATGTATGCATTGTTTAGATACAACACACTTGACATGCTAAGTATTTTTTGTAATTTTATTTTCTATGAAATAAAGTCTGCTATTGTCTTGGAGATTTCATGATTTACATTAATTTCCATAGTTTTAAAGACTGTCGATAAAGCTGCAAAAATGTCTCACTGTGCACCTAACTTTGTGAGGGTTTCAAATCACAATTGCTCCCATGTTACTTTATTGTTTTGTGACTCGAGTTTTAAGACAGTGTTAGGAACAAAACAAAACAAAAAAACTCAGGATACATGGAACCAGTGAAGCCAAGACAATACACCTTGTTTTGGAACAAGTGTCTCAGTGTCATTCTCACAAAAAGAAAAGGCAAATTTGCAAGAGATTTCAATGTAAGTGAGAGGATGTACCCTGCAGGAGAAAATTAACCTCACAGATGTTGCACAGAGGCTTGAGGAAAACCTCTGAACATGCTGTCCTCAGAGCAGGGATGTGCACATCCCTTTGCAGCCCTCTCCCTGCCATACCCTCTCCATCTGCAGCTCTCCCCTTGCTCTGGGCTTTGGGCTCCAGCCCTGGTGGCCCTTGGCCAAAGCCTGTGTGACCAGGTCACTCAGTAAGGCGATCCATGGGGATGTCCTTTCCCTGAGCAGTCAGGATCCCCCATCGTGTCCCATCCCTTCCCAACAGCCTTCCATCTCAAACGGGACACTGTGATAAAATACAGCAAATCTTCGATTTCACACTCCCATTTCTGATGGTTGAGAAATAACTTGGATATAAAAAAAGAGTGCAACATGTATGACACTAGCACCACGTGGCTTTATTGAGAATTTTAAAAGAACATTCCTCATAGCTTTGCACAAGTGGCACATCTCTATTTACGCTTTCCCATTCAACTCACTTTACATGTATGAACCTTTTATTCCTAGTTCTCTTCAAAAAAGTATAAATTACATGATCCCTAGAAGTGAAATGCAGCAAACAGCTCTTGCATGTAATAGCATTCTAAGGCTGAAGAACTATGAGATCCTTAAGGCTAAAAATGAATTTTGTCCAGTCCTTTAGAACAGTATAGCCAGTGTTTAAAAACATACTTATAAAAATCCGCACAGCCTCTCCCTACTGTATTTTAAATAAGATTTACTATCCAGGAAGGTAAGCAACATGGACTTGTTAGAAAAAAACTTGCAAAAAACAAATCAAAACATACCACACACCAGAAAAAAAAACCCCAAAAACACAAAAAAATCCTACTAACCACAAAAATTCACAGGTCTCCTGGAGAGCAGACCATGGTAGTACTGTTGGAACATATGCACACACAGTAAAGGGTGTAATTAAAGGTTATGAAATGGTTTCAATATCCTTTAAAAATGCCACTATGATATGTTTTACTTTTTTGTTATATGGAAAATAATAAAATTTAAAGTGAAAGAAACCAAAACACCACAAATCCTTACAGAAAATTGAATTATTTTTCTCTCATAAAAATAATATCCTAGGAAAACACAACTAAAACCTCTGTATTTTTAAGTCCCTGGTTTACTGAAAAGATACAGCCATTGTACTAATATTCAGCATAGGCTTAGATACTTTGCTGAACAGGAATGGAAGTAAGCATATGTTTTAAATTAATCACATGCATAAGTGTTGTCTTGACCCAGAGCAAAGCAGTGCTTGGCATTAGTGACAGCAATTTTCTGCAACAAATGTTAAATTCAGTCTTTAAATTTTAATGCCTCTGATTGACATTTCTTTCACTATTGTTTATAGCCTACATTATTCCTCATTGTCCAAAATTATCAATTCATATCAAGTTAATGGCAAAATGTTTGATGCTTTGGAAATATCTTCTATTTCTTTTTAAAAAAAGGTTATTATTTTAATAATAGTTTAAAATGTATTATGTTTCCTGAGTCACTGGTACCATAAATCAAACCCAGAATTCCATTTCTATTCTCAAGCTACATGTAGAAACACGTAATTCCACTCCCAGCCCTCCATATGTGCTTTTGCATAGTTTTTACCCTAACCACCAAAAAATGCACATAAAATAAATTGTGATGTTGAATGGATGTGCTGTATAATCTGTGAGAAAACTGTCAGTTTTATTCTGACATTTCTCAAGAGATTCCAATGTCACAAACTGCAAGGAGGGTTAGAATTATGGAATTAGCCTTCAAAGCTGATTATTAACGTGTAACGCTTATTTCATTTAAACTGGCATCCCATGGAAGCTGACACATCTAACACCTGAACTTCAGTTACTTGCCCCACTGATGAGAATAATTTATTTCAACCATGGAATATTTGGCATGCTGTCCTAAAAGGTGAAGGTGGAAAATGTCTCTTGGAGGAGTCATTGCTTACATTTTCAGCAACTTTTCAGACAGTTACATGTGTCTGCAAGCATTTATGAGCTACACATCCTGCTTTATATCAAAACTGGTGAGCTCCTCTTAAAGATTCCGCCAAATTGCACTGAAATCCAATTTTTTGTCTACTTACAGTGCTAACACTAGGTTATATATTTAAGCTACAATCCTTAGGCATAAGTTCCAGATAATGAATGAATACTGTGTATATTGTTTAGCTTTTTCATCCCACAGTCATATAGTTAGCTGTTTTTAACACATTCATGTCATGAATGTTAAAAGAGATGGGTTTTTCTTTACCATTGGTTTAATTATGGTTCTCAGGGAAATAGTTAACTATATTAGTAGCTTCTTCATTGTGCTGGGATAATTTTGTGAACAGTGATGAAAATTCTTCCACATCATCCAGAAGTCTCCCGTATTGGCCACATCTCCCTGAGTACCAGTGGTGTTTTACCAGGAGAAGAGCAAAATAAAAAATGTATTTTATTATGACCCGGTGGGATCATAAGCAGGAAAACTTTCAGTTTCCGTTCCCTATGTAGGACAAAATGTGAGCTGCAAACTATAAACCAGGAAGTGTTGATGTGTCAACTTCTTCAAGCATGGTTTCAAAACAATTTTCTTCCCACACATGATCACTTTACCTTGGTATGTTATTTTCTGTAATAAGTTTTAATTGATTGCATCTTCCTTGCATAGGCACATCCATTTTGTATTTTACTGTGCAGAAAAGTAAACAGAAAGCATGAAGACTAGAATAATCTATCAATTTTTAACTCTTGGTTTGTCTCTCCACTTACTTCTACAACTTTATTGAACTGATTCATTGACAAATAGTTTAGTTGAGATCCCAGAAGACAAAAAATTTTCATGAGTAACCTTTTTTTTAATACCAATAAATAACATCAGACATTTTTTAGAGATATTTCCTTTACATCAAGTTTTTATGCCATTATGATTCCCAAGTCCTTTTGTGTTACTTCAGAAAGTTTTTCTTTTCCTTTCTGAATTCACCTTACTCTCTTTTTATCCTCTGTTGACTCAAAATGTTACGGTATTTAGATTTGAAAAATACATGGTATGTGATGTTTGAAAAGTATGGAATGGGCCTGAGATTTCCACACACAGGGAAATATTTCTTCATTGTTTGACATTTTCCCAACAGCAGAGGGGGAATAGTTAGTACTGATGTGCAATAGTTGCTGATATAGCATAAAACAATGTTCCTGCACCACCAGTCTCTACCCAGGATGGTTATTTTCTGCTACATCAGCTTTAAGAACCAGGCACTAACGCATCAGGGTTATGCCAACAAAGGAGCTCCTGGAGAGGTGAGGTTATGAACACCTTGTTACGTCATGAGTTTTAAGTCCATTCCTTAAAATTTGTATGGTTTTTTTCCCCCTTTTTTTATTTTGTTAGTTTTTTTCACTGCAAATAGACATTAAACAGACATCTTATTTTTCCAGAACTGCATTCTGAGTTGCATCCCATTTTTTATAGGACCTCTTTCACTAATGGAAACCCTTCTTTTTGACCAGGAGTTGCAGCAAAATGACATGTATGATTTAGACAGTTGGAAGACAGGTACATCAGCTTGTCTGATCGGGGAATTAAGATGTGAATAATGCTTTGAAGTGGAGTGGCTTGTGACAAATTCAAGATTAACTGTTTTAAATGCAGAGAAAGATTCAATTATTCATCGATTTGTGGGAACTAAGAGCTCTACAGCTTTCCACTTTCCTTATATCTTTTTGCTTTCTGTGCTTCTAAACTATTATTTTTTATTTTAATTATCTTTCCAGTTTTCCACCTTCTGCATCTTTGCTCCTTGTCTTTTTATGTTGTTTTGGTTTTGATTTTTTTCAGGAGAGCGTAACTGTTTGGAAGCTACCTGAAGGGAATATTTAGTTTCTGGGGCAACTGGAGTTGCTTGGGAAGTTTTCTATGTTGTAGGTCATTGAGCTTTTTTCTGTGCAAGTACTGAATTATTCTAATAAATACCTGAAAAGTCAGGTCTAATAAAACCTGATTTTTATGACTAAAAAGTCTCTTGGACCTCTTTGATTACGTGTTCTGTAAGGGAGAGGCTCAAGCAAATACTTCTCAGAATTCGGGGGGATTTGGTTTCCTGTTGCATATAATTTTCTGCCTCACAAAATATTTGTCTCATATACTAGCAATGTGAAACCGAGAGTTTAGTGAACAGGTAGGATGTATTTTTGCAATATATTGGTATAATCTGTATTTCAGTAGACATTTGAGAAATACTGTTACACAGAATTGGAACTGCTAAGTTATAGAAATATTTGCTAGTCACACACTTGATGGCTATGTGGCATATTTTTTATCAAGCTTTCATAGCTTTTTGTCTATTTGCCCTTTTATTCTCCTCCATCTCTGTGTTTTGTGGCATGCTGTTCTGTTAATATCTAAATTAAAAATATTGTGCTCTCACTTGATATTTTAATCAGACATTAATGGGCTTTTTTGTGAAAGCTGAGACAAACGTACCATTGCAAATGAAAATTTAAATTGTAAATTCTTTCTCAGTCTTTACAGCCTCATACAGACAAATTAAAGCAAGTTGCCAATATTTTTTTTTACTGATATTCTGTTAAATCCACTGAAGAAATCACATCTGCTCTGGGGATTCGTTCCTAAACATACTTCTATGAAGAAGATACATAAACATCTCAAAGCTATGAAGAGAAGATAACACAGTATGATATATTTAACAACTACTGGGAAAAAAAATGTTTAAAGGGGGAAAACACATTCCATGGTGAGATATCTACTTAATGTTTAGATAATTTGGAGAAAAGATAGAGGAATTTTCCCTCCCTACTCCAGAAATTAAATGAGTGTGATTTTAGTGCATATTTTTCTGATTCTTTTTGGGCAGTGCACACACAAAGGTGATTTGTAGAAATCCAGAGAATTTTTGCTAGTACATCAGTGAGCAACCATAATTGTGTTTTCTCCCTAATGAAGTCAACCCTCTACAAAGGTATAACAAAGTTAAAACTTGTCTCTAAGGACTGTGTTTCTTTGCCTGTAGGGTTTATGGTGTTCTTTGTCTTTTTTTTTTTTTTTTAAAGGATCATCTGTTTCAACTGGAATCGCACAAATTTGAGAGAGGACGAGGCAGGTGCCCTTTTGACCCCAGTTCTTCCTTCACCTCCATCTTAATTGGTAATGATCTTTATGTCACAAACTTCACAGTCCTGTCAATCTGTCAGTCTGACTCTCTTTCTTCAGCACACCAAAGTGTTGTCAGCTTTCCACTGCAACCTTCCACATGTCAGACTTAATCCTCCTGGTGCTGCCCACATTAATATTACATTCCAGGCAGCATTAACTGCAGCAAGGGTTTCTCGCAGAGGTGAGATGGTGAATGACATGTGCCATCCTGAAGATAATTGATTGTTGTGTAATTATGGAAATAGTAATTTCCTGCTTTCCTTAAAAGCAAAGAAACACTGGCTTAGTCATTTACACCACTTTTGTTTTCATCTACTGAGATGTATCTGAGAAACAAGCACCCTGTAAAAATGTGAATTTAACGTTTTTTATATCAAGTTTTATTGTTTATCTAAATTACCATTTTTAAGATGAAAATATTTTTTCCAATGCTGCCTTCTAACAAAACTATCGCAAACTGGTGATTCTGTGTTAGAAGAGTTGATCTTCTACTCAGAAGATAAAAAACTAAAATTCTGTCTAATTCCTGCAGTGCCAGGAATCTGTGCTGAGATAGTACTCCTCTATGCCTTGCTGGGGAGTGTATCACTATAGGACTGGGATCTTTGAAGTTGTGATTTAGCAAACCATATGGGTTTTCCTCAAAAATGTATTCTTAAAACATTTTGTGAGATGAAGCAAAGACAGTCTTGGCACCATTAACTAAGTGTACATTGACTAAAAATAGCCTGGAACAGCAGGTAAAGCATAAAAGCTAGATGGAGTTAGGGAGTGGCACAATGATTTCTGTGTTTAGAAAACATGACCAAAAACTGAGCATTCAAAGGAAATATTCATTAAAAGAAAGAGATAGAAAAAAGGAGGCTAATGATTAAATAAATTTTCTACTTTTCAGGGACAAAAAAGAGGATTTTAGGGCCCTTTTGATACTTACATTTGTCTCTGCATCTTAAAATCAGACAGCCAAATTCTCTGATGATTAACTACAATGGTATGGCTCATCCATGGTGGTGAAGTATTGGTCATGAGTGACAGATGTATTTTTACATGCTAGGTTTATTTGTTCCTTTACATGAACAAATTAATTACTAGAAGAATCTTCAGCAGTAGTGCCAAATCTTTCATATTACAGCAATTCATCAAAATATTCTTCATTGCCATTATAAAAATTAATTAAATAAAAAAAAAATAAATTAAATTAGAGCTCTAATTCTTAAGAGTTAGTGGGTTAAGAAGTCACAGGAGAATCAGAAAAATGTGCTGTATTTTGCCTGACCTTCCAAAATCCATGAAGCACAGATTATCACGCTTTTATCCCATCCTTATTTCTAAATTGTTTCTACAGTTTTTGACATATTCCAGTCTCAGTTTAGCCTGGGAACAAAGACTCATCCCATGGAATTTGCTGGAGGCCTGAAACCTCACAGTCTAATCTTGAAGTCCTTCTCAACCTTTCCTCAGATAGAACTAAGTAAATAAATTAACCTGATCATGTTCCTACTGTGAGATCAATGTGAATTTTATTTGCTTAAATGGAAGCCAGATTGTCCCACTGAGCACTTTAGGAGTTTGCCTGAATTATGGGAGGCCCTATGGATCCTCATATTTTTATCTGAAGGAGAAAACAATTAAATTAGCCCTTCCCTGACAAAGGCTGACTAGAGTCTTGGAGGTCCACTGACAGAGACTTATAAAATCAATCTGACAAAGCTAACAACTCTGCAATGTAGCAAGATTAACAGGAAAAAATAGTATTTTTATCAGATCACTGATATACCAAAAAACAGACTAACTTTCACCCTTTCATCAAAACTAACAAAGTAATACAGGCTGTTTTTCTAGCCATCCATTAGGAAATTCTATAATATCAAGTTATTATGAAATTATATTTTAAAAGCATAACAAAATATTCAAAGACTTTATTATTTTATTTATTATTTCATATTTTTAACTATTGGAGTTAAACACTTCCAACACTTAGGAAGAATCTCTCAAGGAAGTTTGATTTTCCATGTATTCTATCTTATTCTACCAACTTCTAGTAACCAGAGACACACAGAATAAAATGCTGCACCTTAGACTCCACAATGTATATCCTTTATCTCTGCAGGTAGCCAGTTGAAAAGGGTAGAACACCTAGATGCAAATACAGTGAATATTAAAGAATCTTTGAACTGACATTTGAAAATGAGACAGGTTTCTAATGCCAAACGCACTCTGAAGGAAGGGATGCTCCTTCACTCTGACAAGCACTGAGTTCAGCTCTTCATGGCCATTACCCCATGACAGGAGATGATAACTACACCATGCACCCTCCAGGACTGGTCTTCCAGTCTTTCCTCCGATGCTTGGAGGTTTAATTCTTCTTCATGCACTCCAATTTTCTTAGAAAGTGAAATCTGCTCCTAGTATGAAGTCAGTATGAACTTGGAGGCTGCACCCCAAAGCTGTCTCCACTCTCTGACACAGGTTTCAGCCAATGTGCATGTCCTTGAATAGGCTTTATGCAGACCTGCTAGCAAAGCCCACCCCAGCACTTTCTCTCTCCTGAGAAAATTATTCAAAACCTGCCCCTCACATTAACACAGCACCTACACCAGCATGGCCATTGAATAACAGTGAGGATTAGGCTAACAAGAAAACTCTGCACACCTCTCAAAAAGGTTTAAAACCTGTTAAAATCTTGATCTTGAAAGATCATTTGCACCATAACTAATTAGGACCAGATTTAGCTGGATTAATTTAGGAAGAAAGATAATCCCTTGTTCTGCATATCTTCATGTATTTCATCACAAGAGTCGAAATACCCACTTTAAGAAAACAACAGTTCATGACTTGGCTTTAAAATGAAATATCTGTGCTGTTGTAAGCATAATTGTAGGTTATCTGACCCACTGGTGAAGTAGCTTGTGATGAATTCCTCAATATATGAACAATCAATTAATTTATTGCCAGCATCAGGAAACAGAATGGAAGCTGGATGGCAGACAGGCTGAATAAAATATTTATGTTAAGCTCAACGGTATATAAAACTTTTGGACTTTTACTCCTAATGAACTCCCCCATCTGCTTTCAATAGCCAAAACTATTTTTGATACCAGATCATGCACACTGATTAACTTAGACCACACTAGCCCTTGAAAGCTGAGAAATTAGTTTATGTTCATGTATTCTCACCTGAAATATATCAGAAGCAAATGGTGAAAAACCTAAACTACATCTGAATAGGTTAATATCCAGGGAATCCATTCAAAAAATATTTTCTGCTTTTACAGCTTTAAAAGTTAGGTATTTGTGTCTTTTCTTTTACTCTAGACAAAAATATATTTTCTCTCAAAACAAAAGACAAAATACTTGAGTGATGGAAAATACAAATATACTGAGGTATTAGTTTACCAGTTAAACAATAGTTGTTTTTTTTTTAAATTTGCTGTTTTCATACTGCCAAAAGTATAATTTGCTAAAATGTGAATTAGTCTTCTGATTTTAGTTGTCATGTGAGTAATAACTGACTAACAGTCAAAGAAATACATGAAAGGTGCAGTTTATGTTCTACTTATTACATTCTAATCCTTTATTCATAACATGAATTTTCTATTTTACACAAAAAAGACTGCTAATGAATAATAGCTTGTGTTTACATCACCTTCCAATTTGAAGCAGGTACACAAAACATGCCACCTTTAAGGTGGTAGCAACTTATTTATAGAAATCTTTTGTACAAGTAAGTTAACTTAAATACTTTAGTCTATTTTGCTGTGGGGTTGTCACTTAGCAATTCTGAAGGATTTAGAAAAAAATGTTTGTATTTTAATTTGTTGTTTGAGAAAAGGGCAAAAATAAAGGTGTTTTTAAATGGTCGCTGTTGAATTTTGATGTATTTTCTTGCTTGAAAAGAATGTTAGCTAAAAAAGTATGTGTGTATCCCTTGAGGTAAAACTGGTCTTTGAGGTCCGTGGGAGTTTTTTGTTTGCTTAAATAAGGAAAGAAGAAACTTCATATTTTTTTGTAACAAGATTAACCAGGCTGTATCAAAACTTAAATTTTATCAATTAATTTGTCAAATACATTTGAAGCTGTGGTTAGGTTAGAAGAGGGAAGGAGTAGTGAAGGCCTCTGAAGTTACTCAGCTGATTTTCCTGGAAGGTAGAGCTGAATCAGTGTGATGTGCAGCAGTACAAAACCCTGCCACCAAGACAGAATTGAGTTGATATGTAATAGTAGCTTTACAATGGAGGACAAAAAAGTAGAAATCTTTCCAGAATTTTTCAAGCCTCAGTCTTAGGTTGTCTCTAAATCTGGACTTGGTCAGCACCTGTGAAAATGTAGCAGTGTTCAAAATTTGTAACTTGCGTTTAACCAAAAGGCTGTTGAAAAGGACAAGAGAAGAAACTTTTAGTGTCAAAAGTGCAAAATATCTCAGAATTATGTTGAATGTTTTTGTGTTATTTGACGGTCACACTTGCCAATACTGCCCCATTGCTGTTCTTAGGTGAAGTGACCTGTCTGCTCACGCATGATATTTATATTTAGTTTAGTAACAGTTCAGGGTAAAAATCAGATTTAATTTCTGTACCTGTAAAATATCTTTCATGGAACAATACCCATCAAGGACTGGAACTTCCATTTTCTCCCCCTAGGATCTCACAGGTTATCAGTGATAACTTCTTCAGTATATGCTAGAATGCCATACTAGCAGATTAGTTATTTATAAAAACATATTATACCTATTTCAAGCAGAAGGAATAAACTTCATATCCAAACTTCTGAACATCTGGACTTACAGATGTCAATCCTGATCATTGGCAATATGTGACAAATCATTTACCCTGCGCTTATGCATTTTCCAAGACTCACTATGGTGTTGAAAAGATAAAATATCTCATTTTGCATTGCATGTCACCAAAATGAAAAAGAATACCAGTCAGTCTGATATATTTTCTGACAGAATTCCTAAAGGGAGTTATATGACTAATATAAGTCATTAATTAGGGTTGTGAAGATTGTTTGGAAAATTATAAAGATGCTGGCAAATTCTAAGGTTTAAGCAGCTCTGTGCTGTTTAAAAAATAAAGTTCTCTATTTGTTTTGGGCAACCTTAACTTCTACAGATGCTATAATTTATACTTACTTTTTATTTCACTTGCCAATATTTAACACTAAATCATGACCATGTATTTTTCCAGGGCAATATCCATTCAGTACATGATGAAGCCTAAGGCAAAACTGTGCTCAGCTCTGGCTCAACAGAGGTGTCTGAACCTGCCCCAGCTGCCAAACTATTAACTTTTCAGAATAATCATTCACAACAATGCCACCATTCAATTCATATGTTTCTCTTGAAAGAAACAAAATTCACACTTTGAGGGAGACCTACAAACGAAATTCTTGCTTTCTGTGATAGTCTTTTATAAATGTCTGCAAACATTATTTGGATGTGTCAGTCATGTTTATTTTGATTAGGCAGCAGGAAGCTGTGTCACTGAAGCCTCCACTCAAATTAGCCTCACACTGGAAATAATTTATTTCTCTCTCCTTGTGCAGTTTAATTCCTTCTGTGTTATTTTCTAGCATAAGGATGCCACCTAGTGACGATAGCTGCCTGCTGCTTAAATTAGGCCTAAAAATTTCTAATCCAAGTCCATGAGGATATGAAATATGTTATTGTTAATGCTTGGTCAGTTAAGGGAAATATTGTCCATACATAAAGGAAAGGTAGAATTATTGATGGTATTTTACCAAGATAAAATATATCCAATATCACAATTTTAGATGGGTCAGAGATAGGCTTGATATTTGAACATATCAAATTGTACCTATATACATATATATTTTCAACAGTTTCTGTTAATCAGTGTATTATTTCTAAATTGTTTAATGTTTTCTTAATTTGTGAATATTATCTAAATCCTTTGAAAATGAGACCCAATTCCTGTTTCCATATATTTTTCAAGAAATATTCATCACCAGTTGTGGAGGATGGATGAAATTTCAAGTTCTGTCCCTACGCTGGTGAATATTTCAATGCTGCAAAAACAAGTTATTGCTGGACCAGAGAAAAATAGCCCCTTTTTTTCTGTCCCCTGAACATGGAAGCTCCTCAGACAGCTAGTTATTCCCAAATTGTATTTTTTGCAGGTGAAGTGGAACAGCTACACTGGGCTGACTGGAAAAAAAAAACCCCTCAGCCTAATAAAACTTGTGCTTGTTTATAGGAAGAATTTCTAAGGTAGCAGGTACTGCTTCTTGTCTCTCCAGCTGGGGACATAACTGCATTCAGCCCTCCAGTGTTTTCAGTATGAATTTTTTTTCAGGCATGTTCTCCACAGAGCTGGATTTCATAATTATGCTCAGGAAAGACTTCTATGTTTGAGTTCCCATCTGTGGATTCAGTTATGGTTTAGCCTTGAGCTGTAACCACACCGTGTCTCCCAAATCAGCAGTTTGATGCAGCTAACACTATTCTTATCCTTAGCACTGTGTTCTCTGAAAACTGTTGCTGCATTTTCATCCAGTTTTCTGATTCCTGATACTTCTAGCTCTTCATAAACCCGCCATGTCCCTTCCAGTTCTAGAACCAGGCAATTTGTTGTTTCTCATTAACAAGACTGGGGCACACCTGGAACTGCTCAGCAGCAAATCATCGGTCAGAGTCTTTGCCCTGATGAAGATTTAAGTACCAACTCACTGCTCCCAGGGCCAGGCACTAACTGGACGACAGTGAGATCTTCACACAGAGGTGCCTGATGTGTCAGATTTTACTGGGGGAGATGTGGATAAATGTTAATGTGACACCTTCATGCTCCGTGTGTCAAATCGGTTTTAAAAATGAGACCACAACTCATGAAATTTAAAATTCTTATCCTCATGCTGCTCCAAATTCAAATTCTGCACTGCTGGTAGGTACAATGTCCATGTGCACTTCAGATTGCATTAATCTACTTACTCGCCTTCTTCGGTCAGTTTGAGCAAACACTAATGAGCCGTGTTTATAATGTGGTTCCTATCACATGTAATGAAATTAATATGTTTCATTTTGGTTTTTTTTTTTTTTTTGATGTCTGGTCTTCAGGTGGTGAACTTTTTACGGGTCTCTACAGTGACTACTGGGGAAGAGATGCTGCTCTGTTTCGCACCATGAACCGCCTGGCCCATCTTCGCACGGAACCTGACAATGAGCGCTTGCTGAAAGGTATGGGAAGGAGAATGAGCTAAAACCAGAGGTGTTTCAGTTGACTAGACAGTTTCTGGTTTGCATGGGATCAGGGATTGCTATACAAATATTAGATTTTAGCCTAATTCAAATTCAAATATATAAAACACAGAGAATGGGACTGGAAAATGGTCTTTTGCACAAATATAAAGGAATATTAATTTGTCAATTGGAGTTTTGAAAATACTTCAACGTTAATGCATTCTACATGTTCTATATATACCCACGAAAAAAATTTTTTTTTCTACTATTTTTATTACCCAATTGCCCTTAGGTAGCTCTCTGACTGACAGATTCCTTACCTCTAGTTTTATTTTTCAGTTGCTATCAGCTGATTTTAAGGCTTGAAAAAATAAGGCAATGTTTTAATAACTGGACTCAATTCTTTTTTTTTTTTTAAAGAACCAAAATTCGTTGGATCATACATGATTCCTGACAATGAAGACCACGATGATAACAAAGTATATTTCTTCTTTACTGAAAAAGCTTTAGAAGCTGAGACAAGCTCTCATGCCATATATACCAGAGTGGGACGTGTCTGTGCGGTAAGATCCTTTCTCTGATTCCCCAGCTAAATGAAGACAGAAGAACGTTCCTTTCTTTGGTCCTTCTCCCCCAGGCCCATATGGCATCTGCTAGTGCACATGAGAGTGGGTTATGGTCTGAATGAAAACCCTACCTCTAAACAGACTCAAGATTGTTAAAATTCACAAGTTACCCAAAATCTGGGCTTAAGGATGAATTTTGCTGAGATGTGGGCAAAGTCCAGAAATGATGTTATTCAAGTCCACTGCTCTTCATGCTGATCTGTGGTGACAGGAGTAGCAGCTGCCCACAGGACTCTTTTACCATCCACATTCTCAGTTCATTCAGGGCTCCATCACCCTTTGTTGTGCCTGTAGGTCCAGGGCCTCCTGCAGCTGTCACAGCTGACACCAAGTCCCCTCACACTCTGGGTGACAGGAGCAGCCCAGCCATCACTCCCGTCTGATTTTTCTTTTGCTTCCCTATTCTGTCAGTAAGGGCTGAATTGGCGTTATGCAGGGTCATTAGATTTCCTGTCAGACAACTGGATAGGGCAAGAGGCAGTGAGCACAGACAGAAACACATGAAATTCCATCACAATGTCAGAAAACAATTTTTTTTATTGCCAGGTGGTTGCACAGTGACACAGGGTGCCCAGAGTCTCAATCCTTGGGGATGTTCAGATCTGGACTGGACACAGGCCTGAGTAATTTAATGAGCAACTAGCTCAAAGTAACTTGCTTTGAGCAGGACAGTGGGACTAGATGATCTCCAAATGTCCCTACCAAATTCAATTCTTCATAGAATCGTAGAATGATTTGCATTGAAAGGGACCGTAAGAATCAACTAGTTCCAACCTCCCTGCTGTGGGCAGGGACACCTGTGTTTCTGTAAATTCTGAAAACCTCTTTCTGTTGCAAGAGTGATAGGAAGGATACAATGCTAATCATCTATAGAGTGCTAAATCATAGCTAATTAATGTTTTCATTTCATCTCTCATTTCTCTTCTTGACAACTAAGAAAGATCATACAGATAGGAAACTAGAACAAATGATGAGTTGTCCAGCAAATTATTATCACAGACAGGCTTAAGTTTTACCAGAAGGAGCAGAAAAGTCTTTCTCCTGACTTTGCTTCCCTCTACTGCCCTGCTCAATTATCCATTTCCCACTCAGGCCATCCTCCTGGCATGTTGATCACATCTCTTTTTGGCTCCCTGGCCCCACACACAGGAGGCAGATCTCAGGCACTTGCTGGAGAGCAGCGCTGCTAACATATGATCTCCCAGGTGCCCTTATTGGTGCTCTCTAAACCCTGATGAATTTTGGGTGCATTCCTTTTCTGATAACCAGCTACTGAAAGGCTGATGAGATGAGCTGTCCCATTCCCACTGGGACGACATCTACTTGATTAAAGAAAAGAAAGAGATGGTTATTTCTTAACATCTGACTTTGTCTCAAAAAAAAGTTTGTATTCCCACTCCTAACTGTAGGGGATACCTTCCTAAAATTATTGGGCAAAGAGCAAGATAGAAGTGAAATATTTTCTGTCACCGCAATGCATGGTATTTGTCACCTGTGCTCGCCAGCATACTGCTCCTTAAACTTTCTTGGGTACTCATGTATAACTTAAAAACATCTAATGTATGCAAAGTACCAAAGTGTAGCCTCAGACATTAATATTCACAAATCTACTCGGCTTTCTGGATTTCAGCCTGCATCAAGATACAAGTGGAATTCTTTGGCTTATGTTCTGAATACATGTGCCTGAATAGATTATTTTAATAGTTCTCTCTACTCTGCAATATATCCACCTGGAAGTCTTATCTCTAGCCATGGGTTAAACCAAAATCCCACAGACCTTTCTCTTCTACTTCTCGAAAACTTATCTAGCCATTGACTTCAGAGTTGTATATCATAATTCAGATTTGATTTAGTCAATACAAAAAATAGCTGGCTGATGATTCAAGAACTGGCTTTTTTACCCCAGCTTTTACATTTTCATCTGAGCTGTAACAGGTTTTGCAACTCAGAGGCATCTACTCTGCATATTTCTACATTTCTGAGGAAAACAGATCTTATTTGTGAGAGTCTTGCAAGCCTATTGCAGACCCTTCCACTGCCAGTTACACAGGTCTTGAATACAAGGCCACAGACTGAGGATGCTGCCTAAAGGTTACAAAACCTGATTGCTAAGAACTACTAAGTGTTCCCTTTTCTTGAAAGTCCCAACTGTTGCAAGAGCAAGAAAAAGGTGAGACAGCCACAGTGAGGCAGGTTTTATTTAAAGTTGTTGAGAAATTGCTAGAAAACCATGTAAATAATTGCTTCAGACTTGCCCCAGCTGCACCAGCTCTTTAGATAGACTCAGGGCTTCAGTTTCCAAATGCTTTGAACTAACTCTGCACTCAGCTCTTAAAGCAAAGCTAAACTTCAATAATGTACTCAGTTTATCTAGTTTGCAAAAATGGGCAATTAAAATAAAGTTTTAGTATATCTAGTTTGCAAAAATGAGCAATAAAAAAAAGCTTTACAACAGCTGTATGGCTAAAACTATCCAGGGATGTGGTACAGAATTAAAAAATTCTTATGAAACCACAGATCTTAATGAGACCTGGACTTGATCAGTGCAATCCTACTTGAAAACTGACTCCAGAGAAATAATGCTAGTAATAGACATGTGGTTTGAAAATGGATGCTTTTGACATTAGAAGATACAATGAGAAGCTAATTCATCAGAGATGTTTGTGCTTCTAGACTTACTCATTTAAAGTACCATTGGCATTTGTTTCTCTCTCCACAGAATGATATGGGAGGCCAGCGAATGCTCGTCAATAAATGGACCACTTTCCTGAAAACCAGGCTAGTTTGCTCTGTGCCTGGAAGAAATGGAATTGATACACATTTTGACGAATTAGGTAAATATCCTAGACTGCAACAAAATTAAAACCATGGAAAAACGATGTACCTTCGTGATAACGCATCTTACTGTCAAATATTGTATTCATTATCAGGGCATGGTTTTTAGTTTTGTTTCCAGTTAAGTTCTCTACATATGGAGCTGTCTATCACCAATTACTCCTTTATGTATTGCATTGTTTTTAATGATTGCTTTTAAAATCTGCATACAATTAAATGGAATCAATGAATAAAATAGGATTATGCATTTAACAATCAATGACTTTTCTTTGGGGGGCTGAGAAAAGTAAGTTTTTATCAATAACATTGCATTTTAATTTTACAGAGGATGTGTTTTTGTTGCAAACTCGTGATAACAAAAATCCAGTGATATTTGGCCTCTTCAACACTACAAGGTAAACATCTAGAAGAAATAATAGTAGCCAGGGAGGAATGTTTGAACAGTCTATTAAAGAGAGAGAAGCTGCATGATATATATCCCTTAGCAAATATATAGTTAACAGTTTAATCTCAGTTCTATTCACAGTGGGCTTCCTTGTTAATGTAAAAAACTGCTCTATAACACTCAGGGGCTTGAAGTCTCATTCAGTGATTCAGTATATCTGGATCACAAATTAATTAAATGTTTCTCAGCTTGACAATTTCCTATGTCAAAGTATGTGCACTCCTGCAAGCTTTTAAGAACAGCATCTCAGAGCCACCTGTCTTCCTTTAAGAGTTCCACTGTAATTCAAGGTTAAGTAGACAGCAGCTTAAATTCCTACTAACTTCTCAGTGAAGCCTAAAGCATCAGCTGAGATGTTGCTGGTGGCCTCCTTTTCCTTTTCCACTGCAGCCTTTTCCTTTTCAACTTTTCAAGTGCGAGCACACAGTACTCTCAGCTTGGAAATCCAGCTGTCAGTTTAGGATGTAACTGGTAGAAAAGAGCACCTTTGCTTTTGCCACTTTCTCCTGATTTATGTTTTTTTTTTTTTTTTTTTAATAACAAAAGGCAGATCTGCTCCTCTAGGGATGCAGACACCTGGCATTTCCTACTGGGTCTGCATGCCAGTAGGGAAAGGTGGGCACCTAATTAGAATTATCTGGATCACTTTCTGCAGTCTTCCGAAATAATTTCTCTGTAGACAGCACTGTTTTTTCTTTTTAAAAAATAGATTTTTTTCTGGAACAAAATAAAATTTAAAAATAAAATAGGAACTTTTATCTGGATTGCTCTACATAAAGTGATCTTCTGATCTAACTAATAATACCAACCAACATTCCCACTCAATACAAAAAGGACTCATTTTAGGACTGTTTATTTTAGTCAGCATTGGTTGGTTCCCATCTTTACAAGTAAAAACAGTAGGAAAAATGTTACAGGAGAAAAATCATTCAGTCACTAATCAAAGACATACAGGACCTGAGTTCAGTCTGTTGTGCTTCCTCTGTGCTTCTAAACAAGTAATTTAGAGTTTGTATACACCATCATCAAATTTTGGCATAACAACACAGAGCTTCTTTGGAAAAATGCTATGAATATAAACACATTAAAGAACATTGGATGCAGTACTTAGAAAAAAAGCATATAGGAAAGAATAAGTAGTGTTTTCTCCTTGAATGCTGTTGAAATGTGACTTATTTTAAACTACACAATAATGCCACTATTGTACGGACAGAATGTGACATATTGCTTTAATAATGTCTTGAAATTTTACTTTGTAGCAATATATTTAGAGGATATGCTATATGTGTTTACCACATGGCAAGTGTCCGAGCAGCTTTCAATGGACCATATGCTCATAAAGAAGGACCTGAATACCACTGGGCTCTCTATGAAAGAAAAGTACCTTATCCTAGACCTGGATCAGTAAGTACAAGCTATTTTCCATTGCTTTGCTATGTAAATGATGTCAGAAAGAAAAGCAGACTGCTGTTATTGTACAGATCTTCCTGACTTCACATTGCAGGATATATTCCTTTGAATATCTACATACTCTAACATTTCTGGTAAAGTGTGGAATGGCTCAGCAATAGGTTTGATCAAGTACTAGAAGCATACACTTTCCAAAGGAAAATAGTGGGATTAAGTAAACAAGATTTTTCAAAATTCTGTTGTGACATGAATTTATCAACTTCGTGTAAAGGTCCCAAGGTCCCAAATTTAGGATCCCAGGCAAAAGGGATAGAAAGATGAAGCACTAGGAGATGGGTCAGATGCTGCATTCACAAACAGTGGCACACAAGCTGTGAAGGAACCTCATTTTCTTTCTTTCGTCTGCTGAAACCAGGACATTAACAGGTGTTAAAGGAAGAAAAAAAACTGAAACAAAACCAGAGAATCCAGTGTTTCAAGGTCAGGTGGTTCTGGTTCTTTTTTCCACCTCATTTCCAAAAAGGACCAAATTTGAATACTTTTGTAATTTAGACCAATGTGCTGGTTAGAAATGAGAACTATTTTAATAAAAGTAACGAATCAGAATAAATGTATTCGAAGATAAGGAGCAAATTCTCCATAATTCAAAGTCCTTTGCTCAAGGTTGGTTCTTTCTGGAAGCAATGGTCTGGTACCCTCACAATTCATTGATTTTCTTTCAGGTATCACAGAGTGAGATTTTACTGCCCTTCAGTCAGGTTCCTGAGCATATCAACATTCTTGTTCTGTACCCTTTACAAAGAATATAAAAATATTAAAATAGCATTTAAAAAAATCAAACTCAGAAAAGTCACCCATATTTTTTGTTAATTTTTACACAAGTTTCTTTATAAACAGATTTTTTCCCCAATGGATATTAACTGAAGGAAAGAAACAAGACATATTTTGAAAATGTAATTAAATGGGAATTATTTTAGTGACCACTCAGCAGCTATAGCGGTGCTGTCATGTAAAGAGTTGTTTCTGCCATGCATTTTGGAGGAAATCACAAACTCTTGATTTAAGAGACAAGTAATTATCTTCTACAAGGAATTCCTAATTTCTATGTTGATTTCTTAAGGGCATCACAAGTAATCCGCACCTCAAGCCTTTGTTTCTGTCTCTTTTTAGCTGTTTCTGCAGTTCCTGTGCCGGGGCTCTCACATTCCCTCTCGAGGGGTGAGGAGAGCACCCACTGGTGCAGGTAGAAGGTGCTTTTTGCATTTCAGGGCCCATCACCATCTCACAGAGCAGGCACAGCCAGGGTCTCCAGGAGGAGCCCCACCTGACAATGTCAGGCTGGCTCAGGGAAGCACAACCTCCAGGGTTTCTTTTTTCCCTGTACCTTTTGGCATTATAGCTGCCCACCCACCCATGACGATTGTCATGTGCTGCAAAGTTGCTTTTGTTTACACTCATGAAGGTCTACCCCTTGTATGTCAGCATTGGGCAGATTTCTAACTCTGAGAAAAGACATTTCTAACAGCTGTTTGGCTAAATCATCCCCCCCCCTCCCAGTTTTCACACTTCTCCTCTAAATCTCCTCTCAGGCTAGGGGCTCACTCTCTTGAGCTTAAAGGTGGAATAAACAGTCGCTGGGCAATCCTTTCAGTGCTGTTTTCTCTTTGCTATCTGAATCAATAATCCTTTTTATACCAAAAACAATAATTTCCATAAATAAGCATTGTATACAATTCCTTTATCACTAAATCTCAGGAATGAGAGGCGAAAAGGCCCATTAACTTTCCACTCCATTCCAGTGCAGCCTTTCTCCCTGTAGTATGATTTCAAATGCATGTCCTTTTTCATTTTAAATTAATCATTTAAAATTAATGTTTTTCTCTGCTTCTCTTGGGGTTACAGACATAAGACAAAATTTAGAAGCAGATTCTCCAAAAAAGAGATTATCTAGGATTTAAACATTATGAATACGATTTGACCATCTTGGTCAATGAGCTAACGCTGTAGCAGTGCTGACATCAATACCAAATTTTTTTTGTTTGTTTGACATCAATTGAAGTCATTCGTGTTGATTCAAGATTGAAAATCAGATAAATAAATTATCACATTTCAGGAAAAAGGGTTGAATTCAAAGGAATTATTGGTTTCATATTCGATATTTTGTATAGAAAAATGTATGGGTTTTGCAGTTTTACCAAATAATGAGAAAGTACCATGCATGGATTGCAAAATGGCTTTATATTTTGCAAATATGATACAATCGAAGTTCTTTAAGTGGTACTCATTTTTTACCAGACAGTGGAACACCTCACATATGTTATTTGGACTAGCATTAAACACAGGCATGAATTCAGTACTAATGACTGCAGTTATTACATTGATATCTCCTAACACTGAAGATTAAATGGTGTCTTTTTGGCAAAAAGGAGAGAACACTGAGCCAGCTCTTCAGCAAGGCTGAAAGTGATTTATAGAAAGGCTGCCCTAAGTTCCACTCATTTGCAATGCTTCTCTTTCTTGGCCATGTTTGGGTCAAAGTAAACTGTCACCTCCCCAAAAGGCAAGGTATAGGAGCTGGAAAAGGAGCAGAAGAGTGCAAGTAATTTCCCAATATCATGGAACAAATTAGCTGAGGAAATGTCTCTTCTGGGTGCTAATAGATTTAATCGTGATTTTCTTTATATGTTGCAGAGCGCATCTGAGGCTGAAGTAGATGGCTCTGCCAGCCTGCAGAGCATTAATTGATTCTTGTTTAGCTACCCATTTAGGGCAGAGTTTAGAGCCTTTTCAATGTTTATCCAGTAGCAAGAAGAGAAAGTGTATTTCGGGCTGTAGCCAAGTGTTAGGTTTCACACTCCCCAGAATTTGCAGCATGTTGGTAAATTGAAACCCACTACCTTTCCCATCACAGGAGTGACAGTGACAAGAGCCAAAAAAAACCTACTCCTGGGCGTGTCAGATCAGTCATTCATCTTAGGTATTGAATGAGTAGAGAATAAGTCTATAAAGAATGAGAATAGCTTAAAGCTAAATATACAGAAAACCACTGTTAAGAGTCACACAGGTTCTGGCAGGCTCCACAATCCTCTGCCATAATCTCTGATGGTTCTTTTAGTTCATTTAGGCTGTGTTGCTTCTGGAAATGACATCAGTTACATCAAAAGTGGTGTTGATAGACTTCAGAGATGGCTCCATCTACTGTTTCCTTTCTAGACTACTTGATTTTATTTAATTAGAATGAAAAGCCTGTGAATGATTATTTTTATTAAATCTCTCCAGGACTAGAACTTTGCAAAGGGAACCTGGCAATGCCCATTCTCTTGATATGCGGTGCAGTGTATGGGAAGCAGAGGCTTAGCCTATCTTCATGCTCCAGCTCGGTCTCTTTATTGCAAACAGGTGGTGAAATTCCATCACTGGGTTGATTGGACAGCTACTTTTAAGTCAACACTGAACAAATACTTTCCTGTAGCTAAGCCCAAAAAGTGGAAACAAGCATTGCCCCACTTGACAAGTGCAGGAGTTTGTTATTGTTGATTACAGCTGACCACAAGTTTAAAGTTACTGTTTCCAGTAAACATAAGGAGTATTTTATTTCATTTTATTGATTGAAAAAATCCAATTTAAATAGAGAAAGGCTGCTACTGTGGCTTTGCTTGAAATGTTTCTTAAAACCACACTGTCTTATGAATATTTGGAGAAAGTAAATGGTTACTGAGATATTTCCAGCTTGATCATAAATGGTTTCAATTAGACATCATGGAACAAATCGGAAACGTAGAATTTATATTCAGTTGGGAAACACTATCTTGCTCACAAAGCATCCTAAAATTAACTACTCTCTTTAACACATTAAATTATCTCTAATTGCACATTTGACTGAAGGAGTAAGCCTCTTTTAATCAGTCATTGACATAAAGTTTATTTGCTTTGCAAACTGGTAGATTGATCAATGCAAACATTGGTATTTGAAGCTAAACTGTGATATATAATACTGCCATTGAGAGTCAGGAATTAGAATCAAACATAATACTGTTAGAATGGCTGAAATCAAGAATTACTGCTTCTGATGGCATAATTTTTAATTGTGCTTAGTTTCTTATGGTAATGCATTTTGCAATCAAAAAATAATAAGACTAGGGTTTGATTTCAAGCATTAGCGTTCTGCTGACTTGACATGGCTGTGTCTCTGCTGGGACAGGAAATCTCTTTCTTTTTCTGTCAATGGCCATTTCGATTATATCTTCAATATGAGTTTGGGGAAGGCATAAGCACTATGGCTTTTGTCAAAATCTAAAAGCATTGCTCTTTATTCTGCTCTTAGTATGCCAAAGAGGGAGGAACTCCACTCTAAACATGACAATGCCAAGGCACAGTTTGGTGTTCACTTTCTTCTCATGATTAATAATCCACACTTTCATAAAGCACAGAGTTCACTGTCCCAATTCCCACTGTGGTGTTCTGTGCTTGTTTTTAGGTCAGGTTTTCTGTAGGCTTGTCTTAATCCCTGAAAACAAGACCCACTTCTGACAATTTCTTGGGCAAACATTTGGGATAATCAGTGTCCTGTGTTTTTGCAGTGTGCCAGTAAGGTGAACGGCGGGCTGTACACTACCACTAAAGACTATCCTGATGAAGCTGTGCACTTTGCCAGGAGCCATCCACTGATGTATCAGCCCATCAGGCCTGTTCATAAGAGACCAATACTAGTTAAAACAGATGGAAAGTACAATCTCAAACAAATAGCAGTGGACAGAGTGGAAGCTGAAGATGGGCAATATGATGTCTTGTTCATCGGCACAGGTAAATAAAGAAAACAAGGAAGAATTTTTGAGTGTGCAATTTAGTAAGTTGTTTTGGTGTTTTCTTTTTTTTTTTTTCCTCCAGGATGAAGCAAATCAATGTAACATTCTTTTTTAACAATTTTTCTTTTCATGCCTGTGCCAGTCTTCACCTTACAGAGGATATTAGTCATTGCAGATGTGCTTCACTGTGATGTTAACATTATATAGGAAAATAATGTTAGGGAAACATTTAAAGACTAGGAAGAGAAACAAATATAGGATTCCACTTTAATTTCTTCTCAAACAAGAACATTAAAATAAGTTGCAAACAACTGGCTTTATTTTTTAAACTTCAGAACACAGTCATGTGTCTGAGCTGAGACCTGGAGACCGGAGAGAAACAAAGGTGATATAATTTCCAAAAATATAAATTCAAGTTATTGGCTTTATTCCACAGTTTCTTTTCCCGAGTTCTAGAGACACCAAGTCTAGCTGATACCATTAAAAAAGAAACTGCCAGATTTCAGATTTGGGTTACAACACAGCTCAAGGAAGGAAGGAGGAAATGCCCAATTTAAAAAAAACCAAACCAACAAAAAAAAAAAAAAAAAAAAACCGACACAAAAAACCCCCCAAAAAGCTTAGAAGTTTCCTGTCAAGTTTTCTAGTCTTCCTTCTGTGCCATTTTATTAAAATTAGAGAGCTGTTTTAGAAGAATTTCTATACATCTTCCTAACAAACACAATTAAGGCAAAATATAACATATACCTGCACTAATTCTAAGAAAGCTGAGAAAAAATAAATACCCCAATGGTATTTTGAAAAATAAAATAAAATACAAAAACTTAAGAAAACAAGAGGAAAGGCTGGAACTAGACGAGACTTTAGTCACATCTAATCTGTCTGGAAAAAATCCAAGGATTCTTACATTCACATTTAATCAATTTAACAACAGGAGTGGTATCACAAATCATTTTGACCATTTTGTCTAGGAAAGCAGTTCCAGTGAATTATTTTTACTAATGAAATTCCTCTGATAAGTACATTTCGCTGTTGAGAACATTCAAAATAAGCATGTTCTTATTTATATTACTGCTGCTAAGGTTTTAAATGGCCTCAGTATGGTCTTGGTAATGGACTTACTGTGGTCTGCAAAACATCGTACCCTGTGTCACTTGTTTCTGTAGAGCAGATCTTACAATTGGTCCGACTTTCTTCATATTTTCTACTTGCATTTCTGATTGAGATTGCATCAACTATTCTCGTGCCTAAGTCTTCTGTTCAGCAAAGTTGAAACCAAAGGGGCTTAGGTGTGTGCTTTAGAGCTGTGCTGGACTGGCACCCAGCAGCTGCCTGGTGTTCGCAAGCTGTCTGATCTCGGGGACAAGAAATTCCTGCAAAAGGATTTGGGCTTTAGAATCTCTGAAATGAAACCTACAATATCTACTCTGGCAAAGCTCCCGTCAGAAAACTCACTGCTTCTTTGGGCAATATAATGTTAGAAAGAGTTGATATATTTTTTTTAATGCCAGTCAGACTCCTGCTGTGGAACATAAGTAAGCAGCAGCTACAGCTGAGCAAGTTTCCTTAGGGTAGCGGTGAAGGTTAGAAAGGTTCATCAAAGGCGAAGTCTGAACATCACAGCTTTCACATGTCTGTCAGCGGGATTTGAAGAGGGACTTACTTATGAAAATCAGAGCTTGGAATACAAATTCTTTTCACTGTTCTACTACAAAATGGTTGCCTTTGATTGCATATTCTCTTTGAAAAATGCTGTATGACCCCAGTTTAATGGTTCCTCTTTTTGTTTCACCCTTTGATCTTTTGCTGAACATTTTCCCCAGTGCTTCCCTGCTTTATATTTCTCCTCTAAATCAAAGGTGACTGAAAGTAAGAGAAGAAAGGAAGTGATATTTGCCATTGTTGATGACAGATTTTCAGATTAAGGACAGCAAGGCTTTTCTATTAATAGCCAGCAAGGCAAAACCAAAGTGGTGGAAGACCAGATGTTATTTGTGTGTTTTAATTTCCTGCAAGAGTTGCAGTGACAGAGAGGTTGATAAATCTAAATCCAGTGTGCCTTAGTCTTTTTGAATTTGCATCTTATATTTTGGTTCATCTCCCTTTGACTAACACCTTCAGCTCAACAACAGCTCGGTGTTTCCCTTGAGGGTGAGAATTCTGCACAATGAACCCTTGAAGGTTTTTGTACTCTTGCCTGGGGGAAGGGAGCTGCTACCAGCAATTAAGGATATTAGTAGTTTCCTATCTAATGTAAACACTCAGGTCCTATAATTAAAATTACTTTACACTTGCTTGGCTCAATGCACTAGGCTTCCACCTACTCCCATTTCTTTTTCTGAAATATGGTCACCCTCTGCCATCCTTTTGCTGTTCAAGAGAGGTTATGACCCAGCGTTTGGAAAATACAATTAATTATGTATCTTACCAATGTCTAAGTTGACTCTTCTTTTCCAGGAACAAATTGTCATGTATTTTATTTTCTAAGAGTAAGAATCCTCATTAATGACAGCAATAGACAACTACCTTTTCATATTTATAAATTTCAATCCATTATCAATTTGAAGAAGTAATTTCAGGTATTTGAAGGCCATATAAATGTTTCAACCAATCATAACCTTTACTTTTGTTTTAAATTTATTTCCAGATAATGGTATTGTGCTAAAAGTCATAACAATTTACAATCAAGAGACAGAATCAATGGAAGAAGTGATTCTTGAAGAGCTGCAAGTATTCAAGGTAAACTGTGCTGTATATGAAGTATATACACAAGTCTTGAATTTTCTGCAGAATTAAAATGTCTAAAAAAATCTGGGAATAGTCAAATATGTAATACCTGTATACAATAAATTTTCTAGTCATCTAGCAATTTTATCACAGGAAACCTTCATTTTCAAATGAAGTTTTTCTAATGGCTTAAGTACAAAAACATGTTGAAGCAAATCACGACTACTGCCTTTCTATTTATGTGCTTGGACATTGTGGTCCGACTTTTAATTAGAAACTTATTCCATTTTGTTTAATTTTCCCTCATTTCCAATTAAGTAATTAAAAGAGTATAACTGCAGACATAAAAATGTGCCTGCTACAATCTTGGAAACTTAAATGAGGTCCAGATAGAAAAAGCGTGATCCTCAGAAAGAGTGAATCACTTAATTTGTCCCTACAGTGGGCAAACCTGAGTCCTAGTGAGGCAGAACTCCATTCTGCTGAAGAACAACCTATGAATAAAGCTCAGTGTTTGGCATGTGACAAAGCTAATCTAATCAAATTCTCCTAGTGAGTATTCTCATCATGTCATGTTGGCCACATAAAGCAGGAGGCTAACCTGCTTCAAACCACAGGGAAAATCTAATATCAAAAGTTAGACATTTAAATCTAGAATTAAGCAGTAAATATTGAATTTAGACAGTGTAACTCTTGACTTGTTGCCTGGGGGGGGAAATCATAGAATTTGCCTTTCTTGATGGTTTTCAACAGAACTATGTATTGCTCCAAGAAATCTGAGCAGAAGGCAGGGAGGACAATGGTAAAAGAAGGAATTCCTGCAATTTTTATCTTATCTTCAATGAATGTTTTGTTATAAAGAACACTCCACTTATCACTCTCAAGCAGGACAAAAGAGATTCAGTGGTGGCAAGAGCTAATGTCATGTTTGACAGGGAAATTGTAATGTTCTTGTAGCTCTGATAATCCTGAATTAAGTGTTGGCTGGTTGTTTCTAAATAAACTGTTTTAAAGCAATACTTCTGAAAGTCACAATTTCCTCACATCTTTCTTAAAGAAAGTCAAAGTATCTAGAAAAGCTGAATGTAATAAGTAAATATCAATCCTATTTTACCTGATTTATTGTCATAGCAAAAAGATATCCTTTTTCCTAAGCAAGCAAATATTTCCTATTTTTTAGATGCCAGTTCCTATTATTTCTATGGAAATCTCTTCCAAAAGGGTAAGTATTTTGCAAGTTTGCAATGTGATGATTGTGACTGCAATGTAAGGAAGCTGTAAACTGCTTAGAGGTAGATGCATAGATTGATAGGCAGATGTACACCATCTATAATAAAATCTGGTTAGATACATGTAATAATTCTGTAGTATAAACTTATGGTTATATATTCTGTTCCTTTATAACTCATTTATATATTTCAATTCTATTGCTAAATATCCTTAGTTCACAATATAATGCATATCAAAGCAAGTAAATACTAATCTGTTTCATAAGTTACTGTCATACTAATCACAGTAGGGATTAGCTTGGTGGATATGGCAATTCACAGAAAAGTTCTTTGTTGATAAATGCAGGCAGACTTCAGCCCCATGAGGATATCAGAGCAAAAAGAGCCTTGCTGGCTGTCCCACATATCCAGAGATATGTGTAGAGCTGTTTTGATCAGAGTCCTTTTGAGTTTCTGCAAATTTCTGCTGATATAAACACCCAATTTATTACTCTTGTGGGTAGATTCTCATCCATATCATATCATCATATCATCTCAGCATGGAGCCGTTATAAACATCTGAGGACAGTTATATCTTAATGTTAAACATGTCCAACAATTATGTTAGACATCCGGTGCAATGTAGGTGCACATAAACACAGTGAAACACAAGTAACAAAGAATGAAAACTGCATTATTAGGAAGTGTGAGTATTTGTGTCTTGATGTCTAATCAACTAGCATTCTTCCTGTAGGTAATGCAGAAAGTCAAAGTCCTCTGATGGTAATTCAGGGGAGGATTTGGGTCTAAGTGTTTTGAATTATTTCCTGCATCAATCTTTTCCCATTGACTGTGAAAGCAGCTCTCGAGACTAGATTGTCTAACACTGCACTGAAGTGATTATTTGGAGAAAGACTTGCTGTCTTTTCAGATGTTTGCCTTACCTTTAACTCTCAATGAATTTCCACAGTTAAAGGGTTGTGTTGGAAGAGTAAAAAGGAAATATTATAAAAATTGAAGTAGCAATTGTCCATTAGATCCACCTCCCAGGAGGGCTGCTAAGTCTACTAATTCAAGGTATATCTGGAAAGAGCTGTAAAAAAGCCACCAAAGTGGTTGAAGAATAAAATTTCTTGTGAGAAGTACCTTAACTTTTTCAAGATATCAAAGAGAAGACAGAGAGGATAGGAGAGTCATATATACTTTTTACTGTGTGAAGTAACTTCCTACTGTGTGTATAAGGATTCTTAAACATGGATGGCAAAGCAATATCAGATTAAATAGCCAAGATCAGCTTGTTGAATGTAGATAAACTTATTCTTGAAATAAGGTAAAATTTTCTGATACTGAGGAAAAGTAAATGTTGGAATAAATGTTAGGGACAGGGTTGGCACCCAGTGTTTTGTCTTTGAAATCAACAGAAAAATCAACAGTTAAATCAATTATTTAATTATATCTTAATTATAAATTAACAACAGTTCAAATCAACAGAAATATATATTAGTTGATAATATGTCAAAAAAAAGAAAAAAAGTACTTTGAGCATTTTGGCTGGGGTCTTTTGAACTTGGAGTTACTGAGCCTGTGGAGACCTCCTTGCTGCTTATGTCTCCATATCCTTATGACATTGACCAGCCTTCACCAAGTCATGGTACAATAAAATATCACATTTCAGGGCTGAGCTAGTTATCTGCAGAGACTGGGAAAGAATGTTCTTTGATGTTCAGTTGGCTAGATATCAGATGCTTCTTTTCCCTCCTCTGATGTACCAAGACTTAGAGAAGTCTTTACCCCTGTTAAAAGATGAAAGAGGAAATCCCATCTCATATGTCTCATTGAAAGTGTTGTTCATGTCTTCTGGGACAATCACGCTGCAGCCTTTACAGACAAAGAATTCCCCTCAAACAAGTCTCCTAGGTTTTTTCTTCATTCTAGTTGGCAGATTGAGTCCCTGCTACTATCATCTGGTTTATCTCACCAGGATAATTCTTCAAGCATTGCTGTTACCAGCTTCACCTAGTTTCTTCCCCTGGCATCCCTGAAAGTTAAATTTCTGTGATCTAAAGGGATATGAGAGGTATAATAAGGAACAAGAATGAACTGTCTGGATTAAAATTGATATTTTGTGACAGACTAAATGAGGTGTCAGTATTTTCCAATGTTAAGTAATTTTAAAATACTAGATTTTGAAAGCTTGGTTGAAGAGTAGGAATTATGGACTAAATTTGGCCATTAGGATGAGCATAGCTTAGGAATCATTTTTCTGACTGGTAAAACTGTGGAAGGGAGCTGTGTATAAGCTGTTGCTATTGTAGTGCACAGTGCATATTTCTATATTCAGAAAATTTACATTCATCAGCAACAAGATTTTTTCTCAAATTCCTGTAAATTCAAGCTATTCTCTTCTGAATTTATTGTGCCAGCATCTGAAGAATTAGGTTGTTTATCGGTCTTTTGATTTGAAAAGAACATCTGTGTGAACTCAAGAGATTCAAACAGTCACTACTAATGCTAAAAAAACCCTTTTAAACCCTGCAAATAAACATTAAAGAACTAGATAGTGGCCAGTTAATTTGTAAGGAAAGGCTGCACAACAACAGGAAAAAATTAAATGTCTGTCTATCTATCTGTCTATCTATCTATCTATCTATCTATCTATCTATCTATTTATCCATCTCCTGCTCACTGAGGGATTATAGAAATCATAGCACTACTGTGCATGGAAATATGTGACCATATTGTAAGTAGCCACATCGAGAATTAAAGTTACTTAAAAACTCCCATTTTAAAATTGAGTTTGGTTATAACCCTTGCATATTTGGACTTCTTTGTTTAAAGTCTTTTATGTCAAGTTGGGGTATTTTTGCAGATCAGTTAGGTGACAGACAAGTGTAAAGAGGGAGGCACTGGAAAATATCTCGACGAAGAAGGAAGAAACGCAAACCCTTGCCTATTCAAACGCAAAGCTGAAACTTCAGAAGCGAGGAAATGCCAAAATAAACTTGTTCAATTTACCTTCTGACTGCTTTTTCCTCTGTAGGATAATTTAATCTGTAATCAGATATTTTCCTACAGAGTAATTCTGCCTCCCTCAGGTCACAGGCTGTACACACAACTGGAAGGCAATGATAAACCTAAAAATTTCAATAGCTGCATAGGGAAGAGAAGTTTTAGTGGACATTCTAGCAATCCTATACTGTGTCCTTTTTACAGCAACAGCTCTATGTGGGATCCGAGTCAGTGATAGCTCAAGTGAAGTTCCACCAGTGTGACATGTATGGCACAGCCTGCGCCGACTGCTGCCTCGCTCGGGATCCCTACTGCGCCTGGGACGGCATCTCCTGCTCCCGCTACTTCCCCACGGGAGTGCAGGCCAAGAGGTGAGAGCTGGGGCTTTGTCTGGTACACTTTTTACAAAATATCTGCATCAACAGTTTCTACGGCACCACAAATTACTTCATATCTCTAATTGAGCAGTGAGATGCCAGCTGCCAGTTTATCAGCATGACCTTAGGGGATTGCAAGGAAACAAACTCACAGGATGGCGTCAACTGCAGTACCAGGAATATTTTTGTGACTGAAGCTAAGTCACTTTGTAATTATTTGCATTACACTGTAAAGCTAAATTTCCTCAAACATTTTTCAAAGCTTTGCAACATCAAAGACCTAGTTTGGTACTATTATACAGCAAGTATATCACACTCCAATAACATATACAACAGAATTTCTAAAAAAAAGCAAAGAATTGTCTTTGTTAATAGACATATACCTTCACCAGCCAAAATCAAACCAGAGTTTCTGCAAAAGCTGTTTTGACTTAGGTTTTCTGCAGTGTATTGATAGGCAAGTTACTCTAGAGGTCAGTTCAAAGCACAAACTTCAAAGCACAAACCTAATTTGGGTGCTTAATTCTTCCTTGTGGAGATTCTTTCTCTGTATTACCCTTCACATGTTCATGGTTCTTGACCTTCACTCTTTCATGCAATGATTTCCCATATACCTGTAGTCCTCCCTTTCCTCTCAAACCCAGGTTCTGAAATTTGGCTACACGGAACAAGTATCTAAACATGTGCTTTAACCAGACCTTTTCACAAAATAAGTCAACTTTGCCACCCAGAGAGAGGTTTTCAGATTTATTACCTGAATCAGGAAAAATTTGATAATGTATAATTCAAATCCTTTCTGTGGCTTTTTTTGCAATTACTCGTTCTAAAAATATATGCCCATTTATATTAGACCTGCAGGGAATACAAGAATGAATTGAATAAATTCCAGAGAGAGTTTTGAGAACTGGTGGAGGTGGTTCAGTCCAAACCAAGTCATAGTATCCCAAATGTATTATTGTTTCTTAGGGAAAATCAGGAAGGTGGGACTTTGTATTTATTTATTTTTCATCCTGCACATCTTGTCTTTCCATGAACCTGGATGCGCTCAAACAAATGAAAGCTGGCTATTGTCAGGCACAACAGCCATTTCTGTAGATTTCTAGAAAAGATAATTAATGCAGTCATGTTACCTGTGTAACTTCTGGATAAAGCATATTTAAAGTACAAATGAGAAACACAGTCTCTGACTCAGCATGATTAAGAATCTCTTGGATTTACTGCACTAAGGCATAGGTTAAACCAAGTAGGAAAACTACACTGCTTTTACAAACAGAATTGCATCGTTTTCTCATGCTTCTTGTGAATAGACCTAAAGGGAAGAAGTGGGGTCTGGTTGTCTGCTCAGGGTGAGTTGAGTCTGGTTAAAATTATTAGACCCCAGATTACAAAAGATGAGCAGGTATATAATGGTCCAGGTCCTACAGTATAAGTAGAAATTAGATTATCATAAAGATAAAACATATGGGTTACTCATCTAATGATGTAAAAGTCATTTGGGAAGGAGGAGGAGAGTTAACAATTTCCCAGCAGCCTTTAACTTGCTGGCTGTATCACTGTTTATGTTGTGCAGGCTACTTGTTGTCTAAGAAATGATAAGAGAAACTCACTGAGGCCTGGACTCTGTTGTACATGTTTCTCACCTACGACAATTTCCAGAGCAGCAGCCTTTAAGTTCCCTGAAAAACACATTTATCCAAGGTGGAGTGATAGGGGCAGCACTCCAGGCACCTTCCTGTGCCTTGCCTCCCCAACACTGAGCAGGCCAGCCTCTGAAAGAAGAAAATACTGCTGCTATCTCCCTCCTTCTCTTGAGATAAGCACTGTAGCAGTGGAGAAGGGATTTGCACTCAATTGAATGCTCTTGAAGACTGCAAAACTTGTTTTACCTATAGGAACAACCTTGGGGAACAACCAGCAAGTTGAGAGGCATGAATGGCATTTCCTTTGTTCGCTTGAGGTCACAGCCGAAGCTCAGAACATTTTAAATTTAAAACCTTACCCTAACCGTGGGGTACATGGAGAGGAAGGGAGAGGTACTAGGAACATGCATTTTGAAGTTGTTTCAAGTTGCTTCCCACCAGGGAGCAGGTGAAGAACACTACAGGAAAAGGCAGGTCCTGGTAGAAAACATAGAGTTTTCTGAGACCAAGGGGCACTGAGCGTGTGATAATCCTGCCATGGCTTCCTTGGACTCTAAACTGAATTAATGCCACATCCCAGAACATTCATGTCTTAATCTGGCTTTGTCTCAGGGCTCCAGGCTTCTGCTTAAACTGTACATGATAATAAAATTAATGTGAGTGCAGGGGGCATTGGAGAACATTTGTTTCTCCTGTTCCTGATATCCCCCAATTCACCAGAGTCATGGAGTTGTGCCTAACATTGCAACACACCTGAGCTGGCCTTAATATCACCTCTATCTGCTCAAATGTGGTCCTCGTGGTACATTTAGGTGGACTTTTGATTTGTAAGAGCAGTGCTGCTAGTGAGTAAGGGCACTGCTCAGGCACTGCTCTCCTTTTAATTACAGCCCTACTGGTGAAGAGTTGAATTAGGGCAGGGATGTTCAAAATGTCCTCCCCACTTTGATCCAAGTGCTACCTGCTTTAGATCCTGATGCCTCCAAGGTGTAACAAGTGTTTAGGGAAATATTAAATAGAAATCTGTAAACTAAGGCATGTAACGGATTCAGAGAGAAGCGAAGCATAAATGCAAAAACCCTTTGCTTGTCATCTGGTATTAATTTTTCGAATTGTGGAAGTCTATAATTCCTTGTACATGCATAGCCTAGATAACTAATTAAATGTAGGATTTAATTAAGGAAAAATAAAAACTGAGTTTAAAATCCCATATCTTGATGCTGGCAGCACAGCACACCACAATTCCACGGTAATTACAGGTGTGTGGCTCCTGCATACTGCAAATACCTCAGATGCCAGAAGGAATTTCTATTGCATTCAAATTTCATGAAGTGCACTTGAGAAAGCAGAGGTCCAGGACTTAAATATTTCAGTTCACTATTAGCTCTGCAATCTGATTTAGGCAGGTTCAATTTTTATCTAAATAAGCACTAAGTTCTACAAGTGAGATTCTTTGCTGTGCCAGCTCACCATCGAGGCTGAAGAAGGTCTGAAGTAATTTAAAAATGTCTTTGAGCTTGGGTAGGTCTAGAGTGATTCTTTAGCTAATTTTTAGAAGCTGACAGTCACTCCCCTGCCTCCTCTCCCTATCTGGCTTCTTTCTCCATCACCCACTCCACCAGCAAGCACACACTCTGCTGATTTACTCATGCAAACCACAGTGGTGCTTTTTCTTCCCAAGATTTTTTGACTTTGCCTCATACATTCCTGGGAAATAATAAAGGAAAATGAAAATTGTGTTGATGGTGATGATGATGATGATGATTGTATTGCCTTCTTTCAGTACATTTTTACCAGGTTCCTGAAAGCAGAGAGTTAAGGGCTGAGATCTAAATCCATGAAATTATAGATTGCAAAAGACACTTCCCAACATTCAGTACATTTGTTAATCACTGAAAATTGTCCCTTACAGTAATTTACCTCAGGAATTGTCTGATACTCTATTATTCACAGAATTCTGAGTAAAATAATTTCTAAGAAAAAATTTTAAAATACTAGGCTCAAGTCAATATTTGTGAAATTAGTTTATCTCCCAGCATCTCCCTCTCTTTCAGCACCTCTCCCCATTTTTTCCTTCTATTAAAAAAAATAGCAAGTGAAAGCAGTAGTAATTGTATCTTCCCCAGTCTTCACAGTCACAACAGTAAAATTCTATCAAGCAAACATTACGTTTTCTTTAATGATTCTGACAACTGGAGAAATAACCCTGTCTTACAGGACTAGGATGTTTTTAGCTCTACAATGATCTTATGGAACTGAAGAGTAAATAGAACATGTCTGCTACCTGTCCTGTTCCTGCTAGGTAGGGCTGTTGGACCTGACAGCAGCAGGGTTGTCTTGTTTGATTATTTTTCAAGGCTAATGCATATCCTATAGTGTTTATGTGTATTTGTGCAGGAGAGCGTCTCTTCTGAGTAATCTACAAACACAGACTTGCAAACCTGGTGACAGCATTTATCAGCACTGACACTACACATTGCAATGACAGCTCCCAGGGCAGAACAAGGCCCAGCTGCTACCTCAAAATCCCTTTTTTTCTTTAATAGGATGCAAGATTTGTTAGCATTTCTCCCTAAGAGCCCAATGCAGTCCCCACTGAATTTCCAGATTCCCCTGAAACAGCAATGGAAAAGCATTGCTCCTTCTTTGAAAATCAGTGGAGGTTAAAGCTGTTCTCTTGGTCCACCAAGAGTGCTGAATAAAGGGTCCATATGGGTGACAGAACTCAGAAAATAATCACTGTTAAATTCACTCACAGATTAAATGAATAACATCCATGGACAAGAGCTTTAGATGGTGTAAATCTACATAGATTCATTAAATTCTATTTGTGTCAAATTAAAATTTTGTCTCTAGGGTTCACATAGAACTGGAGAATAACATTTTTTCCATAGTAAATGAAAAGAATAACAGAAGTCTTTGGCTTTGTGTATTTCTAACATAAATAATTTCTACTGTACACATACCTACTGCGTAAGATTTGCTGCACTGCATGATTCGTCTGTTAATCTGTTATGTATGGCATTGGCAATACTGTGTAGAATTACTCTTTATGCAAATATAGGAAAGGTATCCTTAGAAAAACTAAATTTGAGGTTGTTGGACATACTAATCTGGCAAGATAACGCATTCCAATAGGTTCTTTTATTTCCCAGGTTAACAATCTTAGTTTTATTTATCAGGACACTCAAAGAAAAAAAAAAGGGATATAAAAGAACAATTCTTCTGTGAATGCACCATATAATCATGGTTTTCAGTATCTTCTGTAAATGCATATAAAAACCCCAAACCTCGAAAGTCAGAATGATTTTTCTTTCAAAAGAGCTTGTATTATTTCCAGGTTGAAAACAGGACTCCCAGGTTCTGACCACAGTTCTACCACCAGTTCACTTTCTAGGCATGGGCAAGTCATGAATATGTCTGTTTCCCTGTTGAGAAAAATGAACTCAGTAACTGTCTGCTACAAAGCTGAAATAAAATAAAGGATTTTCTCTGTGCTTTGAGATTCCCAAGTGAAAGAAATATAACATGAGAGTGAAGGACCAAAGAAGTACCATTCACATACATGGGAAAATGTTCTAAATTAAAAAAGGAAAATTTCCTTCTTTTCTGGAAAGAGAGAGGAGACCCAAAGACAGTGTAAAAACCCCTCTTACTGAATGTTACTCAGTTGCTTCATAGGATCTTTTTTTAGTATTTATAACATCAGTGGAGTTATGTATAAAATGGGCACATAATTGTGCCTTTTCTCCAGACAAGTGTGTTTCTTTTTTTCAGACATATGTTTCCCAGTAGTTTCAGTAGAGACAAAATACTGATTTATAAATGCGTACTTCTCACAACAATGGCAAATTGTTAGCAATCAAGACTTAACTTCTTAGGTTTTTAATGAATGCCAGTTTAGCATAAACCAAACACCATGTTAGCTAAACATGTTCTCTCAAATAATTCAATTTTTCCCCCTCCAGACGTTTCCGCAGACAAGATGTTCGACATGGAAATGCAGCGCAGCAGTGCTTTGGCCAGCAGTTCATTGGTAATCTATTCACACACCTACAAATTGCTTTCAATGCCTGGAACAGCGAGCACAGAGTTTGCCAAGAACATGAGTCAGACCATGATCTCACCTGACTTTTTCCACTGGCTTGTTCTTATAATGTTATAAGAACTGTGGGGGTGAGCCCACCTCATCCAGGCCTAAGAATGACTGTATCAGTGGCAGGTCTGGTGCATCCCAAAATGTTCATGTGGTCCTGCGGCACTGACATTTAGACTAAAGATGTGGATAATGCATCTCAATGGCTTCCAACAGAAATAAAAGCACAAAGATGGGACAGGGATAAGAAACAATGGGGCTGCATCCTGAAATGTGTATGAAATAGTCTCAGGACACTTAGAATTGAAGCACAGACATGGGCAAGGACATCATCCCCCCCCCCCTTTAATATTTATTATCATTATCAAGTTTTCTATTAAATAAAAAAGATAGAGAACTGTGTCTAATGCTGTTGTCCAGACTTTGGATAGTGAGGATTTCAAACACAGGTATTGGAAATAGCAAAACAGAGAGAAAACAGTTACCGGGAATCCTCAATATTTTTCAGGATAGCACACAATACATTTATAGGAGAAAAAAACAAACATAAAAGGTTCTTTTAGAAAGATAGTCAGAGAAATACTATTTTAAATATTGTAATAGAGATATATAAAATATATATATTAACATATTAAAATAGATATATATATTTTACCAAAGAAAGCTTTATTAAAATTGAAGTCTTTTGGAGGATATAGTACAATTTGGAAAAGTATATTCTAATATTAAATGTTAATTGTCCCACAAGTTTGAAATACAGCAGAGAAATCACAATTACATAAAATAGTGGGTTTTTTCAGAGTACAAATATATTTGGTCTCAAAAATCTTTCTCACTATTATGGAAGAATATGATTTCATTAACGAAGAAATTGGATTCATCCAGTGTAACAACTCGTTTATCCTCCTCCAGATGCTTTCTTGGATTGAAAACCAGAATTAAATTTTGATTAAATTCTTTCACCTTGTTTTTAATAGCACTCTTGGGCCCAAAGTGTACATTCAGTGTACACATGAATAGCATGGATTTGTATAATACTGGTTAGAATATTTATTGTTTCATTCTGCAAAAAGTTATGTGCTTTCACTAACATCCCTAAAAAAGTTGAATTATTTATTATATTTAAACATGTTTTGAATCCCTCTGTTTCACTGAGTGAAAAAGAAATTAACTATTCATAAGAGCCAGACACAAGCAATTAGCAGTGTGAAAGGCTGAGATCTGTTTCTCTGTGTATAATCTTAGGTGAGTCACAACACAATTTGGTCAGATGCTGTGAAAGTCTGGAATGATGAGAAAGTTCATTTAGCAGATCAGTTCTTCATTAGGCATTACTTTTCAGTCACTCTCTGGTTGGATCTGAATTAAGCTTAACTCTTAAAAGTAAATATATCCTGAACATGGAGCGTAACAAGTTTTTGTAGCAACACATTTTTGAAACATTTATTTCCTTCCAGGTGAAGTCCTGGAGAAGACTGAGGAGCGACTTGTTTATGGAATAGAGTACAACAGCACCCTTCTGGAGTGCACCCCTCGGACCTTACAAGCAAAAGTAATTTGGTTTGTCCAGCGAGCACATGAAACTAAGAAGGAAGAGGTAAATATTCTTATAGACTAACTTTTTTTCACTAAAAGAGCCTATTGTTGGGAATATTACATCTTCACTGAATTTCTGTCACCAGTTGCTGAAATGTATATGGATGTCAGGGAAAATCACTATGCTCATCTGGTCCCTTGAATTAATAGACCTGAGAATTTCACCTGGTGTTTGCATTCAGCATCTTGAATTCACATGTTAATAATGCAGTGAAGCTTATTTAAGATCTCAAAACAAAGAAGAATCCATCACTTCTCTTGGTATGTTTTTGCAGGGGTGAAATATGTACATATTACGCACAGTGTTAGTCTAGCTTAACAGCTATTCATTCTTGCTGCCTCACCCATTTATTACAGATTTTTTGCAAAAGACTATCGGTGGATTCTCGGCCTCTTTTACGTATATTTTGCTATTATGAAACTGTTTCATAAGTGTCATTATATTTATTCCTCAATACATCTCTGATACATGTCAGTGTAGATATTACTATAGTGTAGATATGTCACTACAGGGCCTGGTAAAAAAGTTCCCATCTTTCTTTTAAACTCCCTTTATATACTAAAAAGTCACAATATGGTCTTCCTGGAACCTCCTCTCCTCTAGGCTGATTGTCCTCCATTTACAGCTCAATCTCTTCTTTACTTCAAGTAAATGTTTTTGCTATAAAAAAACCCTGTGAATCAAAGGTTTGTAGATCTCTAATTTTCCTCTCAAAATATAATATTACAGTCATGAAAGTACAGTACAGAAATAATTGCACTGGTTTAATGTAATAACAAAGGCTCTACAACTGCTTTTTTGTTTTTCAGGTGAAGACTGATGATAGAATAATAAAAATGGACCTTGGCCTTTTATTCCTGAAGCTGCATCGACTGGATGCAGGCACTTATTTTTGTCAGACAGTGGAACACAGCATTGTTCACACTGTCAGGAAAATCACCCTGGAGATAGTCGAGGAAGAACGTGTAGATGAAATGTTCAATAAAGACTACGAGGAGGAGATACCTCACAAAATGCCATGCCCAGTGCAGAGCAGTATACCTCAGGCTTCCAAGCCATGGTATAAGGAATTTCTTCAACTGATAGGTTACAGCAACTTCCAGAGGGTGGAAGAATACTGTGAAAGAGTGTGGTGTACAGACAAGAAGAGAAAAAAGCTGAAAATGTCTCCATCCAAGTGGAAATATGCCAACCCTCAGGAGAAGAAGACAAGGATCAGGCCAGAGCATTACCGGTTGCCCAGGAACGTAGCTGACTCTTGATGGACAAAATCCATCCACTGTTTCTGAGCAAAATTTTAGTTGGACTTAAGAGGGAGAAATGAGTCTTGGTTTGAATAAATTTCACAGGTTTATATATGTAAAATATTGGGACTGAAAACAAAAATGCTATGGTAAGTTATATCGTACACTCATGATGACTGTTTAGAAGCATTTTAAACAAAATCTTCCCAACTGTCTGGGTCTAAGTAAGTCAGTGCAATCGGAGTTTTGCATTAAGGAGGACGTGACAATCTTCAGACTCTGAGTGCTTGAATCAGTTTCCCGTGTGGATTGTGTTTGCGCTGTATATTGTTGCACATGATGGCATATTTAACAAATTCAAATAGCTAAAGCATTCACAAGTGGATGAAAAGCATAACACATATATGTTCTTTGTTTCACAAATTTCTCATGCTTCTGAAAGTAGCACGTCTTAAGATCTTATTCCTTTTGATTGTGACCTGTCGGAGTTTATCACTAAGAATGATGAGTTGTGTTAATACAGTGTACTGCTATTTCTAAAGATAACGAAGGGAAATCCTATTTACTTCCCACCATTTTTTCAGTATCAGCAGTGTGTTCCCACAGCTAAATAATATTGCCTAGTAACTTGATGTAAGTCACATGCATGCTGAGAACACAGACAGAATGAAATTCATCAATTTATCTACATAAGAAGTTGAAAAAAATGGTTTAGATAGAAAACGAGATCATCTTATGTCTGTACATTGCCTTTGTGGTGACATGAATTAAAGGATCGCCCTCTTGTGGCAAAAGAAAGCGAAACCCGATATTTAAATTACTTTTCTGAAGAAATAAACAAGGAAGTATTACCGAGATCCACAGCTGATTTGCTTTCAGCAGACACCCTTAGTCTCCAGGTGCTAAACCCACAGATTTAGAAGGCAGAGTTGGAAGTAATTTTTACTGGAAAAGCAGCACTTAAAATAAGCGATGTTTTATGTTGTTAACGTGCTTTTGGGGTAAAATGCAGTCGTAAAAAGTTAGGATGAAAATTAAAAACAAAACCAGCATCATGCAGCTGTGTTTCTATAGTTTCAGGATCTGCTCCACATAAATATTTTTCTGATGTGTGAACTCGGGTCAAAAGGGCCACTTTTCGGCTCTTGTGAGTGATACCAGGAAAGGAGATCAGAAGAAGAACTAAATCACTTACAATCTTTCAAGACATACTTAAAAAAAAAAAAAAAAGTATGCATATATATCTTTAAATATAAGAAACTAGATACAGAAAATGCAGAAAAACTAGCATTTCACTACCTGAGAAATTTAAAGTTTATATGAATTGGATATGGAATGGATTTTGAATATGAATTGGATTTTGGATTTTTTTTAATTGAAAACTAAAAAAAAAAGAAAGATAAGTTTAACACAAGTTAAACATAAACACAAATTAAACATAAACACAAATGAGTCACAAATGAGTTAACTCCTAAAATAAGAACATGATGCTAATAGGGAAAATAGCCAAGCTGATCCAGATTTTTATGCCATCAAGAAAATATACAAGGGATTCATCAGCTAAAAAGAGTTTCATGTTGAGCTTCAACTTCTAATCAAGGAACAGTGGGAGTTAACAGCCTGGGTAACAGGGATTTGTGGTTTGCTCTGTTAACAAATGCAGCAACGAATGCTAGCCCAGGGTTTTCCAAGCAGGCTGTTTGTGAGAGGAGCTCACAGCTGCTGGCAGCACCAGAGAGCTTTGCTGTGCTCCTCTGGGAGCAGGGACTGTCCTGGTGTTTGGAAAGAGTTCATGGCACACTGTCAGCAACCGGACTGTGAGGAAAACAGGGTTCCACCTGGTGTGGGTACAGCAGCAGATAAATCTCTATCAGCTTGTTAAGGGAATTAATGGATCTGAGGCTTTGCACTTCCTTTAGCTACAATATCTCCCTAAAAGACGGGACCAGACACTCTGCACATCCTTGCATGAATTCATGCAGTGGCTAGCTTTGATCTGATAGAGGAGACTGGAGAAATTCGTGTTTCTGTGACAGTTTGATGGAATTTAATTGCATTTAGGATCTCCTGTATGTTTACAGCTGTATGGAAAGTGCCAGCACTGAAGGTCGTGGCAGAGAACACACACAGAACAAGCATCCCCAATCTATACTTAATCTATACAAACCTCACTGACATCCACTGACACTGGTGGGAAATTTTTAAAACACTACTAAAATCCTTTTCTGAGGAATTATGTAGTCCACTTCTTTTAAAGAGCAATGGGAGTTATTTTTTTACATTTTGATTCATTCACAAGTATTTACTGCTAAATGTATCATTAATGAACTATTAGAAAGGAATTATAGCATCTCAGCCTCATGGAACAAATATAACTTTGTGTCTCATTGTCTGAGATTTCAGGTGGAAATCATGTGATATGGAAATCAGGATTCCTGATTTGATATCACAGTGTGTATTTTTAGCTACCCGTCCCTTTAGTGTTTACATGTGGAGAATTGCATTACCTCTTTATTTGCCTTTTAAAATTTAAATTTTTAGCTTACACCTTGCTCCTCTCATGGTTGCAATGCCTGTGAGAATTCAGAACTACAAGGCCTTGTGCGAAGAGTGCTCTGACATCTATGGAAGAAGAGAAAGAGTGATAACGTATTTTGGAAGGATATGCACAAATGTGCATTTAACACAATGTTATTTAAAATGCTTCTTTGTATATTTGGGGGGCATTGTCTGCTTCTTTTCATTATGAGTTTGATGTATTTTGTATGTGCATGAAGTGGTCAAATTATAAATATAATTAAGAACCACATTTGGCTGAAATTATCTGTATTATTTCTTATAATTTATTTTGCCCAGACGGTATGATTATCTGCAGCACACTAGTCACACATTGTTAATTACAGATGTTCTTCACCATGTATTTCATGAGCAGAGACCACAGATCTGGACAGAAAAATGTTTATATAGAGTTGCCAAATGGGAAATGTGGCACAGGGTAAAGAGTAGATTTAGTCTATCTGCTGCATGAATGTATTTTGAGAGTGGAATATGGTCTCTTAAGCCCAGAAAATTCTAACTGATGGAAATTCACTGAGACACAACAATTTGGAAAAAGCTTTGGACTCTACCCAGTTTTGTGATGAAGGAAAGGCCAGACCACTTGGACTGAACACTTCCTTTGCTTTGTTCTTGCTCTTTTGTTGTCCGTGAGTTTATTGTCACTTTGTACAAACTACTGTGCTCTCAGATCCCCATGGGACATCAGGGCAGGAGAGTGTTAATATGCTGTGAAATTCCTGGCTTGTATATCTCAAAATAGGCCTTTAGGATATACACCCCTGCTCTGTAGCATGAAACAGATGTCTTTATGTAGGCAATCGAGGAAAAAAAAATTGCCCTGAAGGGGAATTATTCAGGTATCTGAATAGCAGAGGTAGCAGTCATATTTGATGAAGTGCTTGAATCAACATAATTTGCACAGTTGTAGAGTTCCTCTTGTCCTTATGTTTTCTCATAATTTTTGAGGATATGCTGGTTTTGGGTGGTGTACAGTTAATTCTCTTCACAGTGGCTGCTATGGGATAATGTTTTGGATTTGTGCTGAACACAAGGTTGAAAATACAAAGAGGGCTTTTTTTTACTGCTGAGCAGGGCTTACATGGAGCCAAGACCTTTTTTCACTTTTCTTATAGCCAGGCTGGCGAGGGAGCTGGGGATGTCTGGGAGGTTGGGAGGAGACACAGCTGGAATAGGTGACCCAAACGAGTATTCCAGACCATATGGCATCACAGTCATTTATTTATAAAAATGGAGGGGAAGAAGGAGTTTGGGGGAGTATTTGGAGTGATGGTGTTTGTCTTCCGAGGTCACCATTATGCATGATGGGGCCCTCCTCTCCTGGGTATGGCTGAACACCTGCCTGCCCATGGGAAGCAGGGAATTAATTCCTTGTTTTCCTTTGCTTGTGAGCATGGCTTTTGCTTTCTCTATTAAACTGTCTTTATCTCAACCCATAAGTTTTCTCTCTTTTACCTTTCCAGTTCTGTCCCTGATCCTGCTGGTGGGGGAGTAAGTGCCTGTGTGGGGCTTGGTTGCTGGCTGGGGCTCAACCCTGACAGGGGGAAAAATCAATTTTCTCCTAAATGTCAGTCAGTCAGTCTCCCTCTTCAAAAAGTCCAGTAATCTCTTTATTCTACCTTGGAGCACTGAGGCTGGAGTTATTTATGCAACTTTATGTCTCTGAGTCCAGAAGGCACAAATGGCTCTGAAAGCTGCACTGTCCAGATAAGAGGCACTGAAAGTGAGCTTTTCTACAGTTGTAACTTAGCAGGATGCCTGCAATTCCTATCAGCCTTAGAATCCTGTTCGCTTCACCAAATTACTGTTTTTAATGGAGAATTCATGTCCAGCTGACATGAGTATTTATCGTAAATGAAGCCATGATTGGCAAGTTTTCCCTTTGGGTGATATTTATTTTTTACACTAGGAATGAGGGTTTTAGGGTTTTTTATTAATTTAATTTTTTGAGGAAATAAGTTGTCTGACTAGTACTAGAAACAGAAAGATGGTAGAGCTACCTCTGGTCACTAGGAGTTAATCATCTTTCTACAGTGATGCACACACTGAAGAACAAATTTGCCAAACATCAACCTAATCCGTTATTGCAATCACATTACACAAAAAACTTTGCTCATTTGAGATATGGCTCTCGTGTAATGTTGAACCAGGAAATACTTTGTTAAGCATTTGTGTACCTGTGCCCATAATTTGCTGAAGTGAGAGGTGCAGGACAGAGCACAGCTGAACAAACTTGAAGCATGGAACCCTTATCTGCCTAATTCCTAGATTTCTTGAGGTTTTTGTCCCTATCTAGAAAGAGCAGACTTAGTTGCAGGAGGAGAAGCCTGTGGGCTAAAGAACCATTTTGAATTACTTGTTTCTATAGATTTCCCCAATAGCAATGCACAGAAAACTCCATTGAAACAAAACATCTCTTTACTTGCAATGTCAGGTAATTCAACAGCAGAATTTCATGTCTTTGAAAGTGTTTTTGCACATCTTTGGAAAGCTATGTTTTAAGAACAGTCTAGGGTTACATTTAATGTGGCTGCATTTGAAATACATAAATGATAAACTCTCATAATATCTCTAGTCAATCTGAGTTTCAACATTTCCAGCATAGGCATAGCCTATGATGATTTTTTTTTCTCTCTGAAGAATCACATTTGCCAAGTCCCCTCAACCTGGGCTTCAAGCCTGTCTGTGAATGCACATAATAATGTCAATAATCATAATTATCATCATAAACGACAACAGGTGTAACTCCCTTTCCCAATAACAAGAGATGAAATTTGTAGACCTATGGGTATGATGAATGCACCATGAGTGTTTTCTGCATTTTAATTTGCTAGGTGTATTAAAAACTGCTGTTAATCAGAACTTGAAGAATGCACTGTGGACCTTGTCATAATCAAGGTAATGGATATATTCCACCTGTAGCTTTAACTCAAGCATACAGATCACTAGTATTTAATTTACTGTATTTTCTTCTGCTTAAATGTTTTACTTGATACATTACTTTTCAATCATTAAAAAAATTAACATTTGATAGAGCTTTTTATGTTTGAAATTGGCTTAGCTTCACAGCAGCCACCAGAGGGATGAAAACACAGTTTTGCATGCCTTAATCTCTTGTTTACAGGAGCAGAAAAGGCCTGTGGCCAAAGCTCCCCATGTCACAGTGCAGTGTTGTGCTGCAGCAGTGCAGAGAGGTGCCAGGTGAACGGGCAAGCTAAATCCACAGGGTCACCCCAGCTTGTGCCCCAAAAGCAGGGAGTAAGGGAATCTTTGTAATAATCGATGCTTTTTTCAGGCACGCAGCTTTGGTTTCTGGTTTTCTTGTCAAACACAATCTCCGCTGTCACTCCTCTTATAGACTGGAAACTTCTGGAAAAGGGTCAGAATGAAAAATCAGAGGTTAGTAAGTCTGTCAAGGAATATAAATCCTTTTTACAGTGATGCCCATTCATGGTCTTGTCAGACTACATCCAGGGTACAGCCCATATCAATATTTAAAGCACAAGAGCATGCATGAGAAGCACTCAGGCTTCTTTGGTTTTTTGTTTTGGTTTGGTTTTGGCTTTTTTTTTTTTTTTTGATGGTGGTGGGGAGAAGGTATTTTGATTGTTGATTTTGATCGTTTGTATGTTTAGGTTTTGGATTTTTTTCTTTTTATCTCCTTTTAATTGTTGGTGAAAAGAAATATAAATTTTTATACTGTGATCTATCCTTTTAAGACATGCTCATTAGGATGAGAGGATTCATCAGGTTAACTTCACCACGATGTTTTCAGTTAATCAGAAAAAGTATTTCAGACTGATTTTTGTCTCAAAATAAATACTCCAAAGCATCAGAGATATCAATACATATGAAAATACAGTAACTACTTCTCAGCAATTTTGCCTTAGAGAACCAGTAAACAAAGTCCCTGGGGAGGGTGACATTGAAAGCATTCAAAAAGAAGATACATATTGGGGAATGGATTTGTTCAGAGAATTTTTTTTAATGTTCTCATCTCTCAGAGGTCATGTTTCATCAGAGACTAATTTTAGGGAACCATTATTATTTAGATTTGCCTAGAAACTGGGGAATTAAGTTTTAGCACACTTTTATACCACATAATTGTGAAAAAAATATTCATAAGCCTGAAATGTAACTTTCAAATGGTATCTGCCTTTCTGTCTTTCTGCCTTTTAATCATCTTGGAAAAGACCAGAGATGGGATTTTTTTATCATCTGAAAACTATAGCTTTCTTTTAATGTGCACTAACCTTTTAAGAGTGTGCACATGAAAAAAAAATCATTTAACCTGCAGTATATAAAAATATTACTCTCCCAGCCTAGAAAGTTACCCTGTCTGTCCTGTGCTCTGGCTTTTTGACTGTTTTCCACACGTCCGTGGCATTGTTTTCTAAATTTCGTTATATGTTGCACTTGGCACAGGCAACTATGAGCTGGCAGATGAATATTCGGCTGCGAGTTATTTATATTGGTATCGGGTTAGTGTCTATGATGATATAAAACTGTTGACCCACAGAAGTTTTTATAAAAGACCTTGAATTGTGGTTTTTTTTATCATAGTTCCTGTGCCTGGGTTATATTCCTATGCCTAGATTATGAAATGTGGAGAAATTTTTAGTTACAAAGAGAATATGCTCCAGAAAAGCAGAAACATATTTTTGTTGCTAAAAAAAAAAAAAAAAAAAAAAAAAAAAAAAAAAAAAAAAGGAAAAATTTGGTCAGCAGATGCCATATGCTCCACAGAGCTTTCAGTGGCAAAGCAACTCCACAGAGGGCCATCAACACTGCAATTCCACAAAGGCCACAAGAAAAGAGAATATATCAATCTATTAGCTTGGTGGGAGCTGAGTATGAACATGGGCTACACTTTCAAAGGGCTGCAGAATAATCATGTTTAGTCCTCATTCTATTCAGGTAGTAGGGGAAATGGGTTTGCTTCCCTTTCACTAGACATAAGGCTATAAAAGACTTTCAAAGGCAGGAGAGATGAAAAACAGAGTGATCTCTTTCTTGTCTTATATTCAGTCCGTCTTCTACATAAGAATTGGTGGGTGCAAACCACATTAAAGCAACATATCAAATGAAGCAATTAGTCTATTTTTGTAGCCATAAACAAAAGCCATGCTGTGGGAAATCTCTTCTTACCTGAAACTGAACCTTCCTGCCATCAGCATAACAAAGGCTGTTCCCTCAAACGAGGTCTAGGCAGGCAAGGAGACCAAGGTCTGAATAATTAAGGGCATAGTCAAGGCAGTGATTTATGCAGCACAGATGGTGTGTCTTTCTTTAAAACATGCTAGACTTTTACCTGAAATAAGTAAAACGAACCTGATGAATTTGAAATCAGTAGACACTTTACAATAGAATTAAAGATGCTTCTTTGTTTCTTTGGAGACAAACTATTGTGTTTCTTCCAGCAAGAGCTGGTTATTGTGAGAGACTGAAATGTTAATGACTCAGAACAATCACAGGGTGCTTTGCTTCTACCAAGTTTGAACTCCCTGAGGGGAAGGAGGAGAGTTTTTGGGTGTGTAATGGTAAGACTCTGGTCTGCACAAGAAAGAAGGGGTAAACAATCACCACCAGAGGTTACAGCCTGGGCTTTGTGAACAATAAGAGACAGATCCTGCCAGGTGGGATGTTGTCGCGTCCTGTGCCGATGGAAAAACGACGCGAGGAGGCAAAAGGCTGCAGGAGCCGTTCTCCCCCAAGCTCTCCTTTATTATGGATAAGGGTTGCTGGTGGTCAGGAGGGAGAGCAGGGGAAGAGGGCCTGACTGTCTCCCCTGCACCCACGAAGGGTACAGGGAAAAGGAGGGGCCGACTGCAGAGTACAGCCAGTTAAGTATGAAAAGGGATGACCAATAGGGAAAGAGGGAGAGGGAGGGGACAAGCGTACAAAACCAATCATTACATAAGAGGGTGGAGTACAATTCAAACTGACCAAGTACAGAACTAGCGGAACAGAAGGGTCTGGAAGGATGGGTGGATCCTGAGCCCTGAACACGCCTTTCCCAACCAGGGGCGGGGTCAGAGGCTCAAACCCCGAGGTCCTCCCATGGCAGGGCTCCTCCCCCCGAAGAGGCAGCACCAGCGTGGAAGGCTGAGGCGGCAAGGGGCGGACCACCACAGTGGGATGGTGCTTTTCATCATGCCAATGGCCCTCCCCTACACAACTCTGTCAGTTGTAAACTCACACACAGATTCACATTCTCCTGGGGAAGTTCCTGAAGGAATGGATGGTTGCATCCAAAGAGTTGCAGTCAATGGCTCAGTGTCCAAATGGCGATCAGCAAAAAATGCCTCCCTCAGGGGCCTGGGACTGGTACCTTTCCACATCTTCATTAAGGACAGACAGTGAGACTGAATGCACCCCCAGCATGTGAGGGACATCAAACTGAGCAGTGCAGCTGATTTGCTGGAGGGCGGGGATGCCATCTAGAGGGACCTGGAGTGGGCTCACGGGAAACTCATGAAGTTCAAGGCCAAGTCCAAGGTGCTGCATTGGGGTCAGGGCAAACACCAGTATCAGGACAGAATGGGGCACAGCTGGGCTGAGAGCAGCTCTGCGGAGAAGGACTTGGGGATATCAAGATTGCTCCGTTCTAATGAAAGTACAGAAAAAATATTGTAATTATATATTAACTTCCAGGGACTACTGAATTAACAGATGATTACTACACATGGTAGTCTGCCTGTAGACAACTTCTGCCATTTCTGTTAGTACCTTGACATTTTCCTAGTCCTGCCGTTTTTGCTTATGTCATCATTTTAAAATATTTTCAAGTTATCTGCAAAAATAGTATGTAATTTGGGTTTTCTGAATGAAAACCTGCATTCTGTTCCCAGAAAATGAGGATTTTATGCTAAAAGATTTCCAAATCTCTTACTATCTCAAAGTGGCTTTTCTTGCATCAGCAGTCTTTTGAGTTCCCTTTTTTCAGCAGTGAAGATTTTTCTTTAAAATGATTGTATTTAAAAATGTCATTTAGAAGCAAACACCATGCTAGGCACTTCACAGAAACCAGCTACAGACTTTCTTCTTAGCAGGGAGAGATTCTTCTTCAGATCAGAGATTTATCTTGAGGAATTTGAAACCGATCTATTAGCACACTTGGCATGGTTAACATTATTAAAAAAGAAATACCAGCAGTGGATTAGATTTACACAGCAAAGTGTCTGGACATGTACTGTGTCCAGACACAAAATGGACACAGTACATGTGTGAATCGGTTTTGGACAAACACATTGGAGGTTCTGAAATCTACCTCATATGCCTAAAATGTCTTTATCAAGTTTTGCTGCATGCTAATAGGTTACACGCACACATCGTTTGGTTTTCAATTAGATTACATGGTTAAAATAAAACAACAAACATTTAAATATCTATTAAACTATACAGAAAAGAGATCTGGACAAACACATTCAGAGATAATTTGTTTACTGTGTAGATTCTCCAACTTCTTATTCCAGAAGCACAGCTCAGTTCCTTTACACATACCTGAGATGATGGTGAAGATGCGATTTTGCTGCTCAGCAAATAAGTAACATATGTCTTGCTTCTTGAAAAGAACATATAATTACACTTTTGTTGCCTGACATTGCAGACCAGGGCAGCTGTAACACACAGCACACCCTCACCAGCTACAAACATCAGAAAGAGGGGGCAAATGAACAGCATAATTTGTCAAGTGTACCACTTTTATGAAAATTGAATTTTGACCCCATTTCAGTCAGTAACCATATTCTCATCTTGAGTTATTTTTGCCACCTAACTACACTAGCCCAGGCCTCTCATTACTTTCTGAGTACCATTCTCATCTGTGTCTGTTCCCTACAGTATAAACTAAGCCTATGAAGTTATAACTTCTCTAAATTAGAAGTATCTAACACTTGCATGGACTGGCCTGGCTGCTCTTATAGCTGCATTAAGTGAGCACCATAAATACCTTCATAAATAGATGGAAAAGCTCCAACACTTGGGTAAAGTTAAGTCCAGAAACCAAGAATTCAGAAAACCTTCTGATATGTGGCCCCTTTAGACTCTATTGGTTCAGCTAAAATGTAACAAACATGAATAAGAATCAGATTGAGCAACTTTCAAGTAACTCTTTGTCTTACAAATACTGAAAAGCCATATTTATATCTGTCAGGAATAGTCAAAATTTATTTGCAATTATACACAAAAGAATGTGTCTCCAGCTTGGACTGTAAGTAGAGGAAGAACTGAACTGAAAGAACTGATCTGGAAGACCAGAACTGAAAGGTTCAGGAATAGAACTTTATATATTTAAAATGCAAATTACCACAATTCTAGGCTCAATAACAGGATACGGGTCTGCCTTTCCCCCAACAGCTGAAAATTCACAAAATGGGACACCTGATCAGCCTGTTTTCATCTCCTCTTGCAAAAATGCAAGGTCCGCTGTTCTGGTCCTCTCTCAGGTTCTGAAGCCTACTCCAAAATCTTTCACCTCTGACAACTGATCTGCAGACATCTCACCTCCGCAGTGAAATAATTTATTGTCTTACAATTATTTACAGTCTGTTCCTAGGGCACGAATAATGGTACTTGCAGCTGACAAACTCCAGGAACAGCTGGAATCCACAGGGGCTTTCACATTAAGTACTGTTTACTCTCTACTCTCACAACTAACACAAGTGTATACATAAAGATGCGTTTTGCAGTGCATAAAATGTGAAGCATGAATTGTGGGAAGGAAGGCAAGGGCCCAGCTGGCATTCATATGAAGATGGAGAACTGTGAAATAAAGGTGTCAAAAGAATAAGCTATAGCTGTGTTCCTGCTGCCTCTATCAGATCTGTGCTTGAGCGGCTCAAGATTAACAAAAGACAGGATGGAGAGCTGGTCTGTAAGTTAAAAAACATAATCAGAGGGGAATTCTGATTCTAGAGTCCATTGAATGCAAAGCAGTCACAAGAAAGTGAAGCAGCCTTTTAAATGTGCTCTAGAGGGGCTGGTAATTGGAAGTTCACACAGATACCAGAGAGGTTCTTGATGGCAGATGTAGACTTTTGTCTGGAGGCTTTGGATCAGAATTTCTTGGACAATGTTCTTTGAAATATTTCTGATTGTAAGCACAGGGATATACAGACAGGCTGGCACGCAGGGAGATGGAATCCCCTCACAAAAGGAGAAATTGTTTAAATTTAACAAGAAAAAAGTGAAAGATCTTCAAGAAATATGGAATCTGAAGAAAAAATATGTCCAGTTGTCTGGCACTTAAGCTTTTTTTAAAAAGTTTTAGAACTAAGCATCAATAAAGAAAAAAAAAAAAAGAAAAAAAAGAGAAAAAATATTTGAAATAACCCATTCCTTAAGGGGATTATTAAAAAGGATATAACAAAAGTGAACAAAATGTAGGCAAGCAGGGAAATAAATGCTAAAAGTATAAAATTCTGTTAAATAGGGAAATAAAATTAAGCAGCTGGATTTAGACTGTATTGGTAGTTTTACATGAAATTAGTTTTTATGTAACACTTCTGTGTAATTATATTTTTAAAAAATCCTGGAAGATGAAAATACCCAGTTTTGAATAATATATATTTATGATGAATAATATACTTTTATAAGACAAATATATATTTAATATGCCAGTTGGAAACTTGATAGAAAGAAAATAATCATTATGCTGTCTGTTATTGTAGTCCAATTATTTCAGAATGAGAGTGTATTGCACTTGTGAAAAGGAGGGGGGATTGTGTTAAAAAAATAGTCAAGCCTTTGCTGTCACATTATGTCACATAGTCTTCATAGATTGAAATTCCTGCTTGGATTAGGAAAAATGTAATGGTAGAGTTATCCAAGGACCAAACTATAAAAAGAGAACTATGCTCTGAAAATGATGAAAAATGTAATTATGAAGTAAAACAAGAATTGTGTAAATCTTCAATGCGTCCTCCTCCGTCAAAGTGAACATGGGGAACATGGTGTATAAGCTGCAGTTTAAAACTGCTACCATGTGTTGGAGTAGTTACAACATACACAGGAGAGCAAATAATTTTTGTATCAGTAGCATCCTGGTTCAGGACAGAAGACCGAAGTGGCAATAACATATCACCAATTTCATTTTTGAGTTATGGAGGGCATACAGCAGTGAAACCTGACAACCCTTCTTTAAAGGTGGAATCTGTACATATGGGATGAAGAAAGTCAGAACAAGATAAAAAGAACTGCTGACAGGACAAAATACTTCCAAGCAAGTATTGGTTTAAAAAGTCTTAATTGATGCTTAAATTTAAAAATATGCCACTAATCAGAAGGTAAGAAACAAAATGCATGAGAAACACACTCACACACACACAAAAAACCCTCAAGCCAAAACAGCAAAGAAAATAAGTAATAGGAACAAAACATCAACTTTCCAAAAAGGGACACTTTGTAAAACAAAGGCATAGAAGAGGATAAAATGTCAAGTTAGATATAAAACTGCAATGAGGAAAGCTAGAATAGAAGGAAAAAATTAAAAGAAAAATATTTTAGGGAGAAACTTGCTGGAGGCATGAAAACTAATAATGAAAATTTTCAAATACATCAGAAGAAGGAAACCTGCTAGAGAATTTACAAGGCTGATAGATGATACCATAAAAAAAATCAAGGAGGAGAAGAAAAACATCTAAATCAAATCAATTTTATGTGCTGTTCACTAAGCACGGGCTAGATATTTTCCTGAACAAGATTCGCAATATTCCTTAGAGGATGAGATGAACAACTGTCCCAATTAGAAATGTATAGAATAGAATAGAATAGAATAGAATAGAATAGAATAGAATAGAATAGAATAGAATAGAATAGAATAGAATAGAATAGAATATTTCAGTTGGAAGGGAACTACCACAATCATCTTGTGCAGAAGCCTGACCAGTTCAGGATTGAACAAAAGTTAAAGTGTGTTTTTAATGGCACTGTCTACTTGACTCTCGAACACTGACAAGCTTGGGGCATTGACCACTCATTGACCACTGCTCTAGAAAGCCTGCTCCAGACTTTGGTCACCCTCTCTGTAAAGAAATGCTTCCTAATGTCAAGTCTGAATCTCCCTTGGTTCAGTGTTGTACCATTCCCATGTGTGCTATCCCTGGATACCAGAGATCAGACATCAGTATCTCTCGTTCCACTTCGCTTTCTTGAGATTTTGGAAGAAATGGCTGCAAGGAAAAACAAATTTCCAGGATTGGTTGGCATCCACCCAAAAATCCTTAAGAGACATGACAATGAAACTGATGAACTGACATTTGTTGTGTATTTTGGGAAAGCAAAGAGGTAACAATGTGAATGAAACCAACCTAATTTAGAAGAAGGGGTCAGTGCATGGTAAGCAATTGTATTGTGCATCACTTGTTTTTATTAGGCTTTATTCCTTTCTCCCATTATTAGTATTGCAACACAGGCATGTGTAAGTAACCATTTGAGGAAGATTATTCAAGAAAATATGTCTACAGAGGCATATTATTAAATGTATAAATATACTAATAAATGCATAAATTGAGTCTTATACACAGTTATATAAAATACTTGAATATATACATTTGTAGAGATTTAATAACCACAGTGTATCTGAAAAAAAAAAAAATTAATTCTTATGCATTGCTCCAAAAATGTATTACTCTTATCAACCATTAAACAAAAAGCAAACCAATGAACAGAACTGTCAGTAGTTTTAATTAATCTGTGAAAACATTAGGTTGTATCTTCTGTGTGGAGGAGACTATAATAAATGGTGATTTAATTTTCTTTTTAATTAAAAAAATCCCAACACCCTTTGCATTGAAAGCTATAAATTGGATGTAAAATATCAGGTTAGTCTATACTCCATTCCATTTTTTTCAAAATATCTTGGAAGCTACTGTTCCATAAAAGGAAGCTTCACCATGATCAATGTCCTGGCAGTCTTTTTGAAATTTATTTTAGAACTGCTATCAAACACCATAAGCTAGAAAGAGCCCTAGCAGCTTGGTAATGAACTAGTGAAAATCAACCAAATAATGCTGAAGCCTTTGCTTAGAATTAAGGTGGAAGGTGGGATATCTGCTCCAAACCCTGGCTGTGCTGGGATCCTCAGCAGCTGCTGAGGCACAGCTATGTGGAGTCATTATTAATGAGTGGGAATGTTAAGATCCATGGGCAAGGATGTCACTTGGTATGAAGACCACACGTGTCCTGAATGAAGAAAAACTGTTCCACTCCACGTGCAGGTCCATGCCTTGCAGAGGAGGATATGCATGTTCTACAGAACATCTGAGCTTCCTCTGTTCATCTCTCAAAGAGCCTCTGGATCATGGAAAGACGCTGCCTTTGCCATGCCTCTTCCTCCTTTTCCTCTTTACCATTCAAAGGGATGAGTATCTGAATCTCAGGCCTGGAAGTGCTCCAAATTCAAGTATCCAAATGAAGGTACTCTTGTGGGAAGGAAAAAAGTAAAATCCATCTGTTACAGAGAGAAAAAAATAAAAATTGAAAGAAAATCTATGTCTTAGGTATAGAGGTACACCTTTTTAGTGTATAATGCTCTGTTCAGGGCTCTTGCCCTAGCAGATCTTTGGGTCAAAAAAAAGAAAATTCCTTTTCAAATCCTCCAGTAATGTCGCAATAAAGCATAAACATTCATTGCCATCTCTCTCAGCAATTGGGAGTCCATCTTAGTTCGAGCTCCTGAAGATGCCAAGCTCCTTGTCAGACAGACAGTCTCTTCCCTCCACACCAACTACAGGGAGGCATACTTAATCCTGGAATTGGAAATCACTGCTCCACCGATCATAGTGACAAACTTATTTCTCAGTTCACTTATTTCTGTGCCTGGATGAGCTTAACTGGGCCAGATGAATTTTGCAAAGCAAGTATTTGAAGCTTCTCCATCCAGGTCAAGGTAGGAAAAAACAAAACAAAAAAAAAGATGAAAAAAGAGGCTTTAAGAAGCTGTGCTGACTTCCTCATTACACTAATGAGCAGATTGGTTCTATTTGCTGAGTTAGTCATTTCCCTTGGTGAGTGATGGAGAAGAAGAGCAGTCTGCCATCTAGTAAAATAGAGAAAGCTATTCTGTGCTTTACAGATGCCTTATCTGACCCTTGAACAAGGCCTACTTGCCAGCTCATCAACTCCCCAGTGTTGGGGACATTTTCTTTTAATCCTAAAAATGGAATAGATGGGGATTTCTTGACCAGTGGAACAATCCATCTACCTTTCGGGGCAAGTCTTGGTGAAATGAATCATTTAGCATTTATTATGCACTCAGATACCAAACTACTAAAGAAATGAAAAATTTTGCTGTTGGAGATATGTTCAAATAATACAACAATAGTACTGTAGTAAAGCATAAGGAGCAACTAGCACAAGCAAAATACTGAAAAACTTATTCTTCATTTGTTGCCCTGAATAAGGCAAGGATCCTATTGAAAGAACTATGATTTCTTTTTGTTTCACATTCTAAAGAATGTTTATATGTTAAAGAATCAAATTAAAGCCACAAATATAATTACTTGTGATATTTCTTATCTTTAGAATAATTTATTTGTTGAATTTTACTATTTTAAATTAATATTTTGATTAGTTTATGTACCATATGTGATCTAATGCAACTGTGTATCTCTGCTAGAGGTGCCTTTCAGAACAGATTTTAAACCATCGATTTTTCAGGTTGATGTGACTGCATTTTTTTCACTGAGTTGCATTCATTGCTAATAATAATAGTAATGAAATAATAATAGCAAAAATAGAATATAAATGCTAACACAAAATATATGAGAATAATTCAAAGTGTCCGTGGAGAATCTAGATGAACCTAAAATAACCATCTGACAGACAGAGATTTATTTTTCCATAATTTTCTTTTACAGTCAGAGGCGATAACAAGTCCTCTCTTTGATCTTTGCAAACAGACTCTCATCCTCAGAATCAAGTTCAGGATAAGACAAATAGTTATAACAAAATCAATTATACAAGTGCTATCTTTTATATACAAATGCTAAATTTTACATTAAAAAAAGCACAAATAAATACATAAAATACATGAGCATTTGTTATTGAGCAAAATTTAATATTTGCATGTGTGATCACTAATACTGTACTGCTCATCTTAATCTTCCTTCTGATTTTTGTGGGGAGAAATGCTGGATCAGATTTGGAACAGAAATTCATCATTCACCTTCTAAGTCAGTGTTGATTTGGAAATGCTTCAAAGTATTCATTTTATCACTTCATTGCAAGACTTCTGATATGTCATTAATACTTTAAAGATACAGAGGAAAAGTCAAAGTCACTCTTAGTGAAGAAAAGGTTTAATGAAAAGCTTAAATATATATATAACATTTTCAGCTGCTCCTGATAATTTGGAGACATTTTCCAGAAAGTATCTCTTTATCTCAAACCATGACCTTAGAGCATTAGCTAAGAAGTCAGCATGGGAGAGTATTTTAAATTTTTGTGCAGTCATTTTCTACATTAACTAATTAATATTGAACTGTGGGATCTCAGTCCTGATTTCAGGTCCCTGTTATCTCAAACACAGATGGTGCAGTATGCAATTTTTAAGGATTTTCCTTTCCTTTTTTTTTTTTCTTTTTCCTATTTTTTTTCCTTGCAGCTGTGAGCAGCACGTGGAAGGGAGCAGACTGACAGGCAGCAGCAAGGGATGGGGACGTGGTCCCTTTGTCAGCAGGGCAGTGGCCTCACCAAGCAAGACCTCAGTGGGGTGAGTGGCACAGGCTGGGGATGGTAGCCCAGAGTCCAGCGAAGTCCATGGCAGTGGAGCAAGTCCAAGATCTGTCTGGGAAGTCAACTTTGAGGGCCAGGGTCAAGCTGAGCAAATCCAAGGAATGTTTGAAGTGTAGCTCAGGCAAGGACCAGGACAGGTTCTGAACTTAAATGCAGCTCCAGAGGAAAGGGCCAACAGACCTCCTTTTTAAACGAGCCAGAAAGTTTGCATGGCTGCTTCGTATCAGAGCTGACCTCCAACACCACAGACCAAACCCCTGCAGAGGCTGTCTCTGCGCTCAGGTCCCTGGCACAGCCTTTGTTACACAGGTCACTGGCTTTAATGTCACAGAGTGTCACGATCTGTTATGTCCAGCACTGCCACACACCACGTTAAAAGCCCTGCCAAGTAGCTGTGCACACCATGTGAGCACAGAACAGCCCTGCAGCTGGGCAGGGGGAGAAGCTGATTTTTAATTCTTTTTTTTGTCCCCCGGCTGTAACCGTTTTTCTCACTCCAGCTGTGTTCCGTGGTGAATCATCCTCAGTGCTAAAGGTGTAGGAAGCACTCACAGAAACATAAGGAACAGACATTACACAGCTGAATTGTCAAAACTTCCGTGAGTCTCTCGGATTTTCGTGAAGCAGGAATCACAAGTCTCATATTTAATGCATGAAGGGAAATAACTTAAAATTCCTTCAATGCAAAAGCCTTAGAATAAAAGTGTCGCATACTGAAGAATCGTGCTCTACATTGAGGACCTATATAAAAAAGTTCCTAAATCCATACAACCCGGGGAGTTGGTAGGACTGTGAGGTAGGACTAAGAAAATACAGCACCTCTCTGTGTTGGCAATGAGCCCTTGGAGCACCAAAATCTATATCTGCTGTACTTGGCAGTGGGCAGCAGCATCCTGACTGCACACACTTCAGAGACTCTCTGGAACTGAACAGATCTAGACTGCTAAGTCATTTTGGTACTTTTGAGATAAGAAGAGATAACAAAACTTTTTGGAAAAGAGCAAGCATAAGCCACCACATCATTCCTGATAGTTATTATTTGAACTGTGTGACTGCCTTTTCTTGTTCTGTGGCATCTGAAAAGTTTAAGGGCAGTATTCTTTAGAAAGAATGTGTTGCTGATATCATGACACCAATGGGGATTAAACCAAAACAGATGCCCAAAATGCCTTGCACGGTCTGATATTGCTGAAATATTCATGGGCAGTCTTCTGTTTATACCACTGTAGAGGCCCAAGTGTAATGTTAACAGAAAAAAAGTACTCCTTTGTCTGAGTTAAAAAATATCCAAGCAATTAAACAATTTTGTTTCCTTTTCCTCAAAAGAGGCCCTCGTTCTCATTCCAATCTTGAAAATCAAGGAGTGCAGTTTTCTGTGAGAGGAATCCACTTCTATTACTGGAACATCCATGTTTACAGCACTATATTTTAAGCAGTTGTGCCTACCTATAACAGGGAATCTTTAAAATCTAAAGCATTATGATCTTTCCTGCTTTATCAATAGTCACAAGAAGACAAAATTGTTAAAAAGTAGCTTGAAACTTGTGATGCAACATCTTGCCACAAGTGATAACCCTATGGGAACGGCTTGGTCATACATATATTTTGTTGAAAACTCCTATCCTACTATGTTTACTCTCTCTGTATTGAAAATCTAAAATCTTTTTAAAAATAACCTTTTTCATGCACTCTGACACTGATAACCTTTGAGCATCTTAAATATTTTTAAATAGGTTTTGTTTTATTATGACAGCATACTTTTGTGTCTGAGTTGTTGGGAAAATGAGATGTGTGTGTGAATTGCTGGTTTTTTGGTTATAGAACAGGAGGAAATTTTTAATTGATGACATATTTCAGTCCACCTTTTTTTCTTATATACATCCAGTTTGTGAATTTTCCCAGTACTGAGAAAATATCAAGATACTGCAGCATTCTTATAGCCTGCTGATAGTGGTACTCCATGCAGTCCTTCACTTGGGGACAGGAGAGAAAGACAAAGAGAAGTGATTTAACTTGTGCAAACCTGGATCATTTGTGCTTTCAGTTTCTTGAGTGTGAGGTCAAGGATAACATCAACATAATCACAACTGCTTGGATGTATTTTAGGAGCTGGTCTGGTCTGAGGACACACACAGGGCAGAAATTACCATTCCTTTTGAGAGATGCTGCTGGTTTTCAGCTCTCAAACTACTAAGACTCTTTCAGACCAGCACTGAGAACAGCGTCCTCTGCAGCAGCAGCAGTGTGCTCCTGTTTCAGGAGGCAATGCCACAGCATTTAACACTGCAGACAGGAGCGTGGGGCAAGGAGCTATAAGCCATGCCTTCTTTCTGTGCCATTAAACTGCATTCATCATCATGTCATCTAAGTGTTTGCTTTCCTTTGCTGGTTTTGTGAGTTACCCAGGTTATTTTACTCTTCTGATTTGATATTGATTTCTTCCATTCTGTTCTCTGTACTAGCCAGTTAATCGTTAACTCTGTGTGAGAAGGATGAACAATTATAAATACAACAAAAATAATGAGAATTCTATCATGCAACTACTGTTAAAAATAAAAATATGATAGTTTAAATAGTCTTCAGAAAACAAGGCATCATGAAATCCAGAGCAAAGTAGTGATGTTAAAAAAGTGAGAATCCTTCCAAAACATTTATTGAAAGCACACTAATAAGACAAATTCACTTTTCTAGACTGAAAAACGAAAGTTTTAAAATTAAAGTTATACAACAGTTTATAGAATGCTACAGCCTATTTTACTGGGTTACATAGACTATAGATCAAATAAAACACAGACTTCCATGGTTCTGCATGGAAGTAGCAGAGAGTGTGTCCTAAGTTATAGCTCCCTGGTTTGAAAGAGCCCTCAGGCATGTCAGGTAGCTTCTGCTTCTATACCTTTCCACTCCTGCTCTGCACTCAAGCTGCATAGCTGAAAACCTGGCACTACAGACTGCAGACTGTACCTACAAGACCTAGATTTACCTGCTTGGGTAACTAAAGTGTCAGCAGGCCACTTTGTAGATATATCTCTGCTGCGATTTCAGTGATTGCAGAAGTTTAAACAAATCTAGTTTTTGATACTAGCTGTGATTTTGCTGATAGCCATGGAAAGGAAATCTCCGTTGTTGAAGCAGTTGCCCATTATCAGCTGAAATGTTAGGTCTGCTTGTTCCTGATTCCTTCTAGTTGTGGGGCAAAATAGGCTGTCTGTGCGGCTGCCAGAGAGTCTAAACACATCCTGTTTCATAAATGAGGGAGCTAAAAGAATGCAAAAAAGGCCAGAAAGGCAGCACAGCTGTGAAGAGATAAGTTGCTAAGCTGCTATAAGTCACACTCAGTCACATAACCATAGCCTAAGAGCAAATGGTTGCTGTGTCACCTCTTCACAGCACCGCCACTGTTGGCTCTAAGAGCAGCATGAAGTGTAATGCACGATTTCTTGTTGCTCATTCTGTTCATCAGATTGTCTTGGGATATTTCAGGCTATTTTTGGTCTCCTACCCATTGCATTTTCAAGACAATGGGAAGACAATGTGATTTTCTTTTCTCATTCCCATTGTTATAATGCAAATGAATTAATATTGTGCCATCCTCTGTTCTCATTAATAACCTCAGAGAAACAGTATAATAGGAAAATACACCAGTCAGTAAAGCCTTCAGTGACAATTCAGCATTCTGATAAAACATCCTGCAGTACAAGAAGAAACTTGTACATGCTCATTGTGAGGAAATGGAAGATGGAAAGAAGAGAATGGAGAACAAATTAACCCCTTCTGATAATTGAAGCTCATAAACCTCTAGAAGCTTCTCTGCCTCTGTTAGTCATAAGACGTGACAGTACAGGACACAATCTCTATTGCTCCCCAGGGGATATTTTTCCCCTTTGTAGCAAAACAACCCATTAGGTAAACAGAGCTTTGTTGCCCATAGCAACAGAAAATTGCATTCCAGCAGGATAACAATGTATTTTAGCTTTGCTTTTTTCTTTCAAAATTAAAAGTAAAGATCAGCAGGAAAACAGTAGTACAATTATAATTAGGCCTTGGCTACTAAAGACTGGACAACTAAAACAAGGAAGAAAAGGATTCATAAACAGAATGAAAAATAAAGTGTAATTGTGTTGTATTTACCTGCTGCTTAATTTATTTGCAACAGTAATAGTCTGGCATTCATTTATTTGCACACTGCCAGACAGCTTGACAAAATGAAGATTATATTGTTCATATTATAGAATTATAGCATATCTTGAGTTGTAAGGGACCCATGAGGAAGACCAGCTTCAGGTCCTGCACAGGACAGCCCCAAGAATCACACCATGCTGTTCAAATGCTTCTTGAGCTTTGTCAGGCTTGGTACTGTGATCACTGCCCTAGGGAGCCTGTTTCAGTGCCCAACCACCCTCTGTGTGAAAAACCTTTTCCTGATATCCAGCCAAAGCCTCCCTTGACACAACTTCAGACCATTCCCTTGGGTCACTGGTCACCCGAGAGAACAGAGAGTGCCTGTCCCTCTGCTTCATCTCATGAGGAAGCTGCAAACTGCAATGAGGTCTCCTTTCAATCTCCTCTTCTCCAGGCTGAACAGACCAAGTGACCTCAGACATTCCTCATAAGGATTCCCCTCCAGACCCTTCACCATCCTCATGCCCCTCCTTTGGACACTCTCTAGTATCTCAATGTCTTTTTTTATTGTGGTGCCCAAAACTGCCCCCAGCACTCGAGATGAGGTTATCCCAACCCAGAGCAGAGTGGGACAATCCCCTCCCTTTTCCAGCTGGCTATGCGGTGCCTGACACCCCCAGGACAGGGATGTCCCTCTGGGCTTCCAGGGCACTGCTGACTCATGTTCAACTTTCCACTGACCAGGACCCCCAGGTCCCTTTCTGTAGTTGCTGTCCAGCCTCTCGTTCCCCAGTCTGTTCATATATCCAGGGTTGCCCTATCCCAGGAACTTGTCCTTATTGAACTCGATGAAGGTGGTGATTGTTCAGCCCTCAGATTTTCCAAGGTCTCTCTGCAGGGCCTCTCTGCCCTCGAGGGAGTCAACAGCTCCTCTCAACTTAGTCATTGGCAAATGTATGGAGTGTACCTTCAAGTCCTGTGTTCAAGTGGTTAATGAAGATGTTGAAGAGCACAGGGCTGAGGATGGAGCCCCACTAGTGATGTCCACCAGGTCACCAGCCTGATGTCCCCCCGTTCACTATCACTCTTTGTGCCCAACTTGTGAGCCAGTTGTTCTACCATTGCATGAATTGTTTATCCAGCTGTGTGTCCAGAAGGATGTTGGGAGAGGCAGTATCAAAAGCTTTACTGAAATCCAAAAGAGTACATCAACAGGCTTCCCTTGTTCAACTAGAGTAGCTTACCTTGTAATAAAAGGAAATTCAGTTTGTTAAGCAGGAGTTTCCCCTCATGAACCCATGCTGACTGTGACCAATGACTCTATTGTCCTTTAGGTGTTTTTTAATAACTCCCAGTATAATCTTCTCCTTAATTATGTTTCCAGACATAGCCTGACTTATCTTACATGAAAATATATCCCAAAATATATTTCATAGCCTTTTGATTGCTATGGCATAGGATGTGTCCTTTCCTGCCAGTGATTCCCAAATAATTAACAGTTAAACTAATTAGAGAAGGAAAGATCATGTGACTGATGCTGGAAGTGTGTAGGGTTAGCTAGGAAGAGCTAAAAAAATGAAATTAAGTGCCCTAACCAGGAAGTCTGAATCAGACCTGGTTGCCCAGTCTCTAAATTATGGAGTATAATTGGCCTTCTTAAAATGTTATTATCACTATCTTACTAACTTCTAAAGGAAATAGTAAATGTAGAGCTTCCATGATGGAAGGACGCCACTGGTGGTTTTTCTCAGGATCCGTGCTATGACCTGTGCTGTTCAACAAAATCATGGAAAGAACTGGAAAAAGTCATGTGATTAGGTTTCCCAGTATTAGCAAGCTTTTCAGGGTTATAAGAGCAAGGGAAGACTGAAAAAAAATATGAGACTCAGGAAATCCAAATGAAGCTTGTAGGGTCTTGCTTCAAAACAAGCTGAAGGAGGTGATTCATCATGCAGTGGGTGAAGAGCAGTGAAAGCTTACAGAGGCTCAAGAGCAAACTGGAAAAGTTCAGGGAAAATAGATTTGTTTCATTCTGTGAAATACACATCTGGCTCAGGAAGATTATAGAAATGGAAAAAGTGAGAGGATGGGACAATATCAGGGAAAATAAAACCATTCCATATTGATTTGTCCTGGGACTGGAGTCAGGAGTCCATGTCACCAAACTTATCCTGGCTATTCTTATTACTTAGGATATGGCTAGATTCCAGTGTGTACTATATATTAGATTTAAAATAATGTGCGTGCAAACTGTTGATGCACAATAGTATTAGCCCAGCCCACCTGAAATACAAGTACGTGATACACAGCCTGGGGATGAAGTGTTAATCAAGATATCCTCAAGAATGAGGTGTTCTTATTTTGCTGTTTAAGTTTTGTGTAAGAAAAGCTGGATACATAATTGTAATATAAAACAACTAGTGAATGATCAACCAGTTGGTCAATAACTGACGTTTGAAAATCTTCCATGGTTTTATCTTGATAATGATTTCTACCCTATAATAATCTTGTAAGCCTTCATTCTGTTATGCTTATTACTCATAATAATGTACATAATGGCAGTAGATTAATGCCTTGAAAGTTTGTTCATTTTTTTGTTTGTTTAGTTTGGTTTGTTGGTTTTTTTTTCCCTTTAGTATGTTAACAGAATGCTCAGTTAACAAAAAAAAAAAAAGAGAGAACTGTTATGGAATACATGTGGTGCAGGTAGCTTGGACTGCAAGGGAACAAAAGCCCAGGGGTTCCTTTGGTTGGAGTCCCTCCTTGGAGGCACCAGCTCGAGCTGTTTCTGTGTTACAACGCTGTTAATAAATTGCTTTATGGAATGAGGCATCTGAGACTGTTCTGGGAACCCTGGGGTTGAACCAGTAAGGAAACTGGTCTGATTGTGGGGGTGGGGTTTGTGGGGAGCCAAGCAGGGACCCGTGGGGTCACTGGAGCCACCACTGTGAAGTGACTTCAGTCCCAGCAGTGGCAGTCTCTGTCTTTAGGATTGTGACTGCCGGAGAGTCTCATGAATAGTCAAACTGGGAAGTTTCCTTAAAACTTTTTGCATTAGAAAAATTTAGTATTTGAAACCCATCTTCTGAGTTAGTTGGTAGCACACCTCTTGCTTTTGGGAAGGGTGGATATAGGATTTGGGCACCCTGTAGATTTAATGAGGTGCAAAAATAAAAAGGAATGAGGCTGTAAGTTTTCTAACTGTGCTTTTACTTCCTTTAGAAAAGGGTTTGGAAAGCTTTCCTTTTGTCCTTATATCTTAATGGCTCATTTCTTTCCTAGCAGTCTTTATTCCTTGGTTTTTAAAAATTTTTTTTAAGGAAAGATATGGATAACATTGCTTAAAATATGACTACAAAGAAAACACTGCACTGAAAGAGAATAATGTGAGATTTTATCTAAACTAGTGAATTGGGGATACTTTGTAATCGTCTAGTTTTCTTCAGTTTTCATTACAGCTGAGTTATGAGGGTGGGGAATAAGCCCTGTAATTTTTTTTAAAAAGCTACAGACCTGGCTACATGGATGGTAGGTAGTGACACAAATTGAGATGTATTAGTGTTGCTATGGGGAGAGAGTCTCCAACAATTCATAAGTCATGAGGGAATTAGAGGCCATTTCTCATACTCAGTTTAGCAGTAAGAACAGGTTTGAGAACCTTTTGGTCTGTTTCTAAAAATAAATGAAAATAAATTCCAGCAAATTAGTTATAGAACAAACATGATTTGTTTTGGTTGTGAGAAATTCAGAGACCCTCTGATAAGTGTTTGAAGGACCACCATCTGCCATTTTAAAATGTAAGCTCATGGAAACAAGTTATTTTAGATTGTAACTTTTTAGTATTCTTTTGAAAATGTGTATTTAGATGATATAGTGGAAACAATGTGAAAATGTGGGACTCAAAGACTTTTTTTAGAAAGCATGAAGCAAACATAGGTAACCAATATTTAAATATTTCTGTATTTCAAACAATTAATTATTTTAAGGCTAAATCCATGATTTACCAGTACTTTACAATACTTGAATGCCTGATTTAATTTTCCTTGATTGCATACTATAATACAACTTCAATAATCATATTTCTAAAATAAATGCTATTTCTAATTAATTCAAAATATGCTTTCCATGAATATTCTGCAATAATAGCTAAAAAATTGATACTCCATTGCAGTATTTGCCAATGTGGAACCATGTCAATATGATTGGTGCAGGAGAAATGGAGAGTGAAATTACCTGGGAGCTGATGAGACTCTTTTTTGGCTAAGAAATGCAAAAATCACCCTTAGTAGAAAAATTGAATCCCCAAAACCTACAGTTTCCTCTAAACTGACCCCAGGGTGACTTTGGTCATGGCTCCACATGGTGGTTTGACCCTAGCTGCATGCCAGGTGCCCACCAGAGCCTTCTGTCACTTTCTTTCTCAGCAGGACAGCAGAGAAAAAAATATAACAAAAGGCTTGTGGATTGAGGTAAGGGCAAGGAGAGCTCATTCAACAGTTATGGTCACAGGAAAAACAGACTTGACTTGGGGAAAATAATTGAATTTATTATTCCTCAAATTGAACCAGGAGAATGAGAAATAAAACCAAATCTTAAAAACACCTTCCACCTACCTGACCCTTCTCCCCAGGCCTAACTCCACTCCCAATTGCTCTACTTTGTCCTCCCCAGAAGAGGAGGGGGAATGGACGTTGTGGTCAGTCCATCATGTGCTGTCTCTGCCTCTCCTTCCTCTGCAGGGAAGGTCTGCCCACACTCTTCCCCTGCACCAGCGTGGGGTCCCTCCCACAGCAGACAGTCTTCCACAAACTTCTCCAACATTACTCCTTCCCATGGGCTGCAGTTCTTCACAAGCTGCTCCAGGCTGGGTCCCCTGTAGGGGCACAGGTTTTTAATGCCATCTGATTAATGCAGTCTGTTTCATGCATTTTCTTTTCTCTCCCAACTTTTTCCTGACTAATCACCATTTTTTCCTCTCAGTACTCCATTTATAGACCTTGCCAAACAAAAGAAATTACTTTTTTTATATATTCAAATGTTTACATTTCTTAGACACCAAATGTTTGGTTATACATAGAATCTGATTTAGTCTGCTTGTGAGTTCTTTCATATTAAGCATCACCTACAGAAGATTTTTGTAGTCAAACCATTCCTCACGTAAAATGTTAGCTAATCACTATTTTTTATACATAACTGACTTACCCCAGGGAAATGAAGAAACAATTAGTGGCCATTAACTCGGTCACAGGCAATATACCTGCCAAAATTTAGAATCCGGACTGGCACACAGAAATTTCTGATTGGCTTTGTATCTACTTCTGATCCAGACTGTGGGAGTTCTTGTGTTAAATAAAGTTTAGCTAAATAGAAAATTATAGAATGATTTTTTCCCAACCTTGTCCATGTCCACAATATTCCATATATTCAGTGATACTTTTATTACCGAGTTCTACAGTGCAATCCAGCTAGATTCTGTCTTGATTTTCTTAAGTAGATCATTTCACTTGGTTGTGACTTATTTGTGAAAGGCTGTATTCAAGTATGATTAGAATTCAGAAGATATCTCTAAATTATTTCCTACATGATTTTGTTCACAGGCAAGAATTTTTCTCCATTCAAGCAGTAGTGCCAGATCCAAATCAATACAGATAATCACTCATGGTTTCTCTGGACATGGCAGAGGTAGGAACTGGTTTGGAGCCACTATGACCAAATTATAAACAAAGTATTTAACCAGGGATCAGGAAATAGCTGCTGTGATTTCAGTGTGGTTATTTGAAACCAGTAATCCTTCCTCTCAACTAAAGACAAATAGTATGGATGAGCAAAAAAAATGAACTAACCATGTAGTAAGGGAATCATGGGGTTTTTTGCACTCAGAAAAGTGGAAAAAAATCATAGTGTTGCGTAGCAGGAAGAGATTCTGCAAAAGAACCAGGATCCATTCCCAAATCTTTAAATAGTGACAACTGTATAAAAAACCCACTAAAGTATAGCCTACAATCTTTCTGAGGTGGATTTTTCTCTCTTGGTTCTCTGTAATAATCATAATTTTTTACCTCAGTTATCAATGTTATTTTGACCTAAGGAGTTGATAGTTGGTGTGATTGATAAAGACACAGTACAGCTAACAGACAAGAATGACCAGGCTTGCAAAGCAGAGGTGAGTTGCAGAACTGAAAGTGATTGATTGTAATGTCTGGGAAATGCAAAGGACCTATCATTTAGTATGTAGAGGCAGTCACATCTGAAATCTGGTAGCGATCTGGCAGGGAGTGAGTGTACAAATTAACCTTGGTGGTGGGCTAAAACACTGTATTTCAAACACAATTTCGTGTCATTGGATGACTAAGAGAGAACACAAGCTTTCCTGGGTGTACTTAAATGTATTTTTACACAACTTGGGGTTTCATATTTTACAGGGCTGCAAGGCACTCCTGGGTTAACTGGTTTTTTTTTATAAAATATAGATGCCCTTGAATTTAAAAATGAAAACCAGCACTGGATGAACGGACATAGGTTAGCCTTGATCAGCATATGATTATAGGACAGACAACAAAATAATCATACAATGACTAAATATCATATTGTGATGATTTATAGTTTTAACTATTGAGTCTAATCTACTCTTTGAACGCAATCACTTGAAATCGAATCTCATGAAGCTGGTGGTTCTCCTTTCAATAATTTCAGCTAACCTTGAAGCACCCCCAAGGGTATTTTACATTGGCATAGTTATGGCTGAGACTTGGAAACACAGGTGAGATATTAGGATCCAGTGTATGTTGTTTAGTCTAACACCATGTCACAGGTTTATGGCAGATTTTCCTTCAAACAGCAATACAAGCAGTTAGTGACATGCTCAGATAAACCCATTGCAAGCACACACTCTATAATTTTGTAAATTATCTACCTTTCTTCTGAATTTAGGAGGTCAGTCCCAAGTTTCTAACTGCTAAGTAATTCATATTAATTTCACTGTCTGCTTATTTAAATTTGAAGCCGAAGCCTTTATTTAATCCTTCAGGTATTGCAACTGCACAAAGCTATTCAGTATTATTTGATTAAGTAAGATGTGAAAAAGAAATGCCAAACACACAAGTAAAATAATGAACCACAGCAAAAACATTACAAGCTACTGCCCATTTGAAATAGCTATGTTTCCAGGTTCCCCTGTGAATTATTAATTAACTTTTATTTCTTTCACTAGAGCTAGATGTGAGATTTTCTCTTCCCCTAATGACTTTTTTACCTGCCTTTTGCATATCTACACACAAATGTCATTAAGAAGAAACATGTTTTTATGTCTTCAATATATTTAATAAATGGTGTTGTTTAGCCTGAAGGAGGCCCAGAGGGATCTTTTTGCTCTCTACAACTACCTGAAAGGAGGTTATAGCCAGGTGGGGGTCAGTCCTGCTCCCAAGCAATAGAATAAGAGGACATGGCCCTGAGTTGCATCAGGTTGGGGTTTAGATCGAACATTAGAAAAAATTTCTTCACCAAATGTGTTGTTGCAGAAAAGAAAAACCTTACAAAATGAAGGCCTTGTTACCCTTGTAAAATCCTTGCTCACTTCTGTGTACTTCTGCTGACCAGAAGGCATTCTGGGAATGACTCAGCTAAACTAGAGGTGAAAAACAAGTTACATGATTGGGAAACAATTGATAGAACCAATGAGTTCTTACATCTTGGTGCTGGTGGTTGGTTATACCTGACGCATGTTCCTGTCATGGTTTATGGTGGCTGGTTTATGGTGATAAGGAAGTGACAGAGTCACCATCCCTGGAAGTATTTAAAAGAAGTGTAGATGTGGCACTTGGGGACATGGTTTAGTGGCGGACTTGGCAGCGCTGGGTTAATAGTTGGACTCAATGATCTTCGAGGTCTGTTCCAACCTAAACAATTCTCAGATTCTATGACTGTCAGAAAGGCAAGGCATATAAAATCAATTTGATGTGACAGTCCTGTTGTATATAATGACCTGATCAGCGGACACTAAACTCAGGTGGAAGTGTTGGGTCTTGCAACTAGACAAAGCTTTGCCTGTCCTAACTCCAAAAGTTAACATCAAGTTTATAATGCATATAGGTAGGCTCAGGACACTATGCTTGTCACTTCTGGTTGGAACTGCTGTTAATGTCAATTTATAACTCTCTGTGGTGCTCCTGTTAGGCAATGTCCTGTTGTCAGTCCCTGTCTGGCTACACAGGCAGCCTACAGGGGTCTGAGCTCTGCAACATCTGGTGTCTGAAAAGAGAGGGAGACTGATGTCTTGAGCAGAGGATAGCTTTGAAACATTATTGTGTACAGGGTTGGGCAAAACTTGTATTTGTACACAATGTTCTTCTCTTCCCTTAGAATTTCAGGACATTTGGCAGTGATAGCATTAAAAAGTTGCTCTTAAAAAGAAAGGGTAAAATTTGGGAAAATAAGTTGAAAACTGAAGATGTGGTATATAGGGATAGGAAAATGCAGAAACAGAGTTATTATTAAGCTATGAATTTGGAATTATTGGAGGTGATAGTCAGGAATTTTTTTCAGTTATTTCTATGGAGCAAGACACTGTCCTCCAATGCTAATAAGCTTTTCATATAGTAGTGCCGGTAGAAAACAGCATATGGGATGTGAATATCAGTTAAGTAAAGAGATATAGTGTAAAGAAAATTTTTTCCAGTTCCCCCATCTCATTAGTACTAATTCTAAGCAAGTTCCTTAAATACAAGCTATCTCTCTTAACAGATTAACCCTCCTCTACATTCTACCTGGCTGTTTATTTCCTATCCAGTGTACCTCTGACAGGTACAGCATCTACATTACACCTTGTTTGCTGTTTTATTTTGTTAAAAAAGCTGTACTGCAAACAACCAAATCCATGAAGCTTATGTTCAGCAGTTAAAATGTCCTTGTTGTGAATGCCATTCTTCTAATCCAGGGTTGTCACAGGAAAATATATAGGCTATTTTAACATTCTCAGGTTTTATACCTACAATATCAAACAATTTGCTTCACAAAAAATGACACATTCACATCTCCCCATATTTCATTTCCTACTGCTAAATATTTCCCAATTTACATATTAATGCAGCCTAAAAAGGTTTACAAGATCATCAGGGAAAAATTCCACTAGATAAATGGTCACTGCAACATTGGAAACACAGCTCAGCCGAGTATTTTTCTCATTCTGGTTCTAAATTTTAAAGTGACAGTTTTAATGTCACAGGACAGCATTGTGAATGCAGTCCAGAATCCAGGATCACCTTAGTGAGCTCCCAGAAGAACATAATTATGCTTACACTTTTTTTTTTCAGTTTTGGGCCAAATATATATTGCAAAATGGTCCTGTTTGCACACTGGGCTATTGTCATACCCAGTTATCCCAGAACAATGATGTTACGGAAATTTTAAAATTAATATATTTTTCACTTTGTAATTTTCAAGTTATTCTGGTTTACTCAAATTCAAGCTACTGTTTCAAGAAGTATCTGTTTTTTCATTATTGATATTTGGAAATAAGGAAAGATAGCATATGTATCATTCATTTTGTGGGGAACTTATAAACCTGTCCAGGTGACTTTTAAAATACACTGTTATACTCAGTGAGAATAGCAAAAGCAGGGTATATAGATACTTTTTCTGTTTACAGCATATTTAATCATTTCTTCTGCATTTCAAAACTATAATAGAGCTTAAAAGTTGCAGAAAAAACAGTCTCTTTTGAAGGACAAACAAAACAAGCCACAGTGCATGATGTTGACAGGAACTCTTTGCCCAAGAAGCTAACGCAAACTTTTTCACACAGGCCTGATACCACCTGACAGAAACAGCCAGTTCGCTGCAATAATGCCTGAAATATTTGGATGGAAAACTCACTCAAGCCTGTCCTTTTCCTGTTTTTGTTAAAGATGTCACAGATATCTTTATAATATATTTCTGGCAAAAATGAAAGGCTGCAAAGAATAATCAGGTCACTCAGCCTCATTCAGAAACGCAACGCTCTCTCCTGGGGTATATTCTCCAGCAACGCCTAATTCAGAAGGATGAGTTTTTGCTGTTTTTTCTCTCAATCCTCCCCTTTTCTATGCTGTGAAAGACAGGTGGGTCCCATGATTTGGATCAGACTTATTCAGCTCTAATTTATTGTTTCATTTCAGTCCACAGAAACCAACCAGATGCATGACTTTTCTTTGGTCTGGTAAGCTCCCCTTTTCTAGGTATGTCACAGTTGAAATATTCCCTGCAGGAGGATGCCCAGCAGCATTATTTCCACACACACACCTCCAGTTATCCCCAGCACATTTTGCTCCCCTGTAGCACTGCCCTCATGTCACATGATTGTGATTCATTTCAGCCAAGTGCTACACTGAGAGTGACTCAGTAGCAATAGGGAGATTATTCACTTTTTTGCATGTCTACAAGATAGGTGTTTATGGAACAACTGCAGAGAGAAAGATACATTACTTGTGTCACTAGGATGTTGGGAGCTGGAACTCCAATTTATAATAAAGTGTTTCTGCACACATTTACATCCACTTTTTCTATTTTAGTGTGACAAAACTGCTCTGTGTTCAGACTGTCAGTGTGCGTCTGTGTTTGTGTGAGTCTATGCATGGTGTAAATGCTTTGCCCAGACCATGGGGTTCTTTCAAGGGGTTTCCATCTTGGAAACACAGACCTTCAAAGTGCCAAAATCAGGCCCTTGACATCACTTTTATGACTATATAATCTTCTGCCCGTGAGACTAGAAAAATCTGACAGGGGCAGCAAGAAAAATGGGCTTCTAATCAGTTATTCTGCTACCAATTTTCTATGTGGCTTTGGACATTTCTGTCTTCTTCATAATTTCTTTCATTAGGCCTTCAGAACAGCACTTTCCCTTTCTCTACTCTGGATAGTCTAAGTGAGGTCCTGCCCTCAGCTTCAGCCTTTAAGTTCTGCTATAGAAGAAAGATCTGTAATATATATATTTACTGGCCTCTTCATTAAATGCCTTTTGTGAAATCTATTTGATGGAATTGTTTCACAATTACCTCACAGTGAAACCCCAGGGCTTTTAGAGATGGAAACCAGCTGACATACAAGTGTGTTCATCTGAATTTATTTTAAAAATAAAGGCACCTTGACTGCCTTTACACATTTCCCTATATTATTCTCACTAATTAATGCTTTCAGTGTAGATAACAGCTACAATTAAAAGTTGTTTTAGTGTCTAAAATCAAAACACCAATCTAGGATTGAAATGAGAACTCCTGAAAGAAAAAAATAAACAAATCCAGACTCAGATATAAAATCATCTTATTTGTTTGGCTTTGTGGAGTTTTGTGGAGGAGGTAAAAGCAGGGGTTTTTTTGTGTTCTTGAAGTGACAAAAAATATATGAAACTAGAATAAGAATCACACTCTAATGTTAGGTATGGTGAAGGCACTGGTACATAATTCATCACTCCACTAATGCATTCTGGCGGAGGATTATTTCACATGCATGGCAGGATGTGTCAGACCCTTTGATTTAGTGTCTTCTCTAACAGACTCCATTTTCAAAGAAGTGCAAGAGAGTTCTGCCTCCTCCCCCATAATCACGAATAAATTCACATTGAGAAATCTGACTTAAATTATACTTACAGTTCCTGACACATAAAAGCAATCTGATTCAGAGAAAAACATGTAAATAATGCTTGTATCCTCCCGAAGACGGTGGTGGGAGGACGAAACGTCACCACCTCACAAGTAGTGACTCAAGACTCAAAGTAACCTTATTAGTGGCTTCTGTATCAGGGGATGGCCTGAGACAGATGAAAAGTTGCCTGGAAAGCTCTATGGCATGAAAAAAAGATAACATAAGGTGGCAAAAGCAACTAAATGTTAAGGTCCATTAGCCTCCACCTTCTCATTGATGTAGCTATGTACTTGAACAGTGTCTTAAATACGTTAATTTGACCTTGTGTTCTCTTACCTGAGATCATCAACTATTTCATAGTTAGTTTTAAAAAAAAACTTTTTATCATTCTGATGTTTCTGACAATGTGAGGCTTTTGAAATGTAATTTGGCCTATAACAATAGTAAAAAATAAAAATATAAGTGGGGAAGGTGATGTAATTGTAGGCCACTCCTGGAACAAATGATGGCAGTTTTTCTTTATGTTTTGGATTGTTTGAGAGACTGCAGTGTCTGCAGTAACAGAAAGTGGTTCATGTTGAGCCTCCAGCAATATTCTAAATGATTGACTATACCCAAGGAATATCAGGTGCAGATCAAGCAAATCCTATCCACAAGATAAAAATTAACTGAGTTCTTTGAACAAAAAAGGTGCATTTGAGAAAACCTGGCAAAACTGCTCCTTAGTATTTTTGTTAAGAAATCATTGTGTGGATCTTTACATATTGTAGCATTCTACCTCCTAGTCTGATATTGGAAGATTAGTTAAGTAACAGTTTTTCTAAGAGAAATAAAATTCCCTGTAAGTCTAGCTAAAAAAAAAAAAGGGTTGACAATAAATGTCATTTACTTTCACTGTGTCTCCTGAACTGCAGTATTCAATTTAACTCTGAAGAATTTTCGTTGCTTTCACTATATTTATGACTTGAGCTGTGCATGCAACTATTCTACTCCACACACATCCAATAACCAAACTCTGTGTGCCAAAGTTGTCTAAATACACAAAAAGGTAGTCATTCTAGGTTTTCTGATATTTCAGTTTTTATAATTAATACACAGTAGGAAAATTGGAAAAGAGAAAATAGACTTAGCAAGGTATGCCCATTTGCACTTTATCTAATTCTTGTTATACTACTAGTGATTAAAATAGTTACAAAGATACTGACCATGAGAAAATCTTCAGTCACCCCTTGACTGGCAGTTAAGTTAAACAGGTTATTTCCTTAAGCTTCAGCACAAATGGTGGTGAACTCTTTTCTCTCCAGCAGTTACATGGAGGTTGGAGGATGACAAAGTTCCCAATGTAAAGCCCAAAGTTTTTTCTCAAATAAAAGGGTGATAATAGTTAACAATCACTTCCCTGATGCAGAAAATATACTTGTTTGCTTGAATTGTACTTTAAGATTGCTTTTAAAGCGTACTTGTTTAAAGCCTTGTTTTAGTTTTGTACTTGAAAGTTTATGATTTAGTCTGTGAAAATGTGTAAGGCAGCATGATTTAATAATCTTCTCTAATCTTGAAATCCAGCTGTATGAAAGATGACTTGAGTAAAGAGAAGCTATTCCTTGCATGTTGATTGGATTTTCAGACCTGAGTCAAATTAGTCCTTAGAGGTTCTGGAAACTCTTATTTTTATTTGTAGAATATATGTCTCTCATTTTCTATTCAGGAACTTTGTACATGATGAACAAAATTTTTGGGATCACATAGTTTTAATCCTTTTAATCTTAAAATTTCAGCTTCTTTACATCTGTCTTTAAAATCTCCCAGATTTTCTGTTTCCTGTTTTCACTTTTCTTTGACATGCATCTGGAAGTTTTTGCAAGCCAAGTGCACATTCTGTATCTATAATATTAGAGGCTGAGATTCTCCATCTTGCTCTAGTTTTTAATTCCCACGCCCACTTTCCTCTTTTCACATATTTTAGCCAATTGCAATAATCATAATTACCATGCATAGCATCAATTTACATTTTGTCCAAAAACAACCATACAAAAGATGTAAATGTCCTGAAAGCAGATCAAAACTCATTCTTCCATTGCAGAATGGCTAAAATTAATCAGGAAACACAACTTATGAATTGTACTGCAGGGCTGAATCAAACTCAGAAAAGAAATTTTTGATTGAGGCTGGCCATCTGTTCTTAAGTCATTGGAAAAAAAATGCCAGGTGACTTAAGGACAACATTTTCAGCCTGAATTAACTTCCTTGGGCTCTTGCTGCTTCAAGACTGTAAGTTAAGGTACCCAGACTTATTGTGTATATTTTGTACCAGTTCTCTATTATTTTTATTGTCATAAAATTGTGATTATGTTTGTGGGTACTCAGTAGCTAAAATTATTAATCCCAGTAATATTCATTTTGATAAACACAGACTGGCAGATAATCACAGGAATGATTTAATGATTTTTGGGAGTTATTTTTAACTATGAAATACACTCTGGGGAGGAAGAGGGGGTATTTGATGATGACAAGAAATTGCTGGAACCAGTTGAGATTCCTCAGTTTCAGTGAGTGCAGTTAGGACTCAATGGATATTAAAGAGAAAAATTTATTTTGCTAATTCTAAAGAAATTTAATGAAAAGTAGTAGTAAGAATTAAGAGACATAAATTGTATAAAGGGAAGGGACTGGTAAAATATAGTTTATATTAATTTCAACTCCCTCACAACTGTTTAAAGTTGTAGGTCAGTATCCAAGGAGCTCTTTCCTAGCCTGAAACAAATATATAAGGAAACTCTAGTCAGATGCACTGTGCCAGCTCATGAATACTGATACAAAAGTCTGCTGAGGACTTGAGTACATATATATCTTTTTTTTTCTCTTAATTTTGGTTATATAAAATTGTGCTTCCTTGTTCGATTCAATACATTAATGTTAAATTAACAACTTTTTTAGAATAACATTTTAGTAGATTTTTTTATAACAATGACTGTTCTGGTATCCTGTTTCCTCTGGTGGCCACAAGTAGATGTCCAGGAAAGAGTGTAAGAACAGAGGCAGCACCTTTTGAATAACTTAATCTTCCATTTTTACTTTATCTGATGATCGACACACTTTTCCTAAGCTTTTGACTAACGCTGTTATAATTTCTTGTTTTCCTTACCATCTTCAAAATGTGCTCATAGCAAGTTGGATTACTTCGCTCGCTTGCACATTTGAAGTCCAATTTCAAAACTCTATCTTTAAAGCTGTCTTTGAGTTTTGTGGTGGGGCTTAGGAGTAATGTATTTGGGTTAATTTCTTCAAGGCATTTTCTTTTTGTGTTTCCTAAATTTCTTTACCATAAATACAGTTTGAGTTTATGCTGAACTAAGTCCAAGTTGTGACTATTTATTAGACTATTCTTAATGGATAAACTATTGAATTACCTTTTCTCGCCAAATAATTACCTCATTAATTTTATTGGATACTGAGGGTACAGGACTTGAGCATGAATAAAACAAAAAAGAGCTTACTAATGCATTCTTAGAAATGGAGAGGCAAAGTATGTTGGCTAGTAGAAATAATCTTTCAATGCTAGTTTTAAATGACTCAAATTAATTCTCCTCCTCACTGTTTACATTCTCATTCTGCTAGCAGGTAAGTTGTGCAATTATCCTACTTTACTGTGTGTTAGTGGGTGTGTGAAAAGTGTACTCTATATCTGCAAATAGTCACACTCCATTTGGCCACAAAATAGGCAAAAGAAAGATATGCCTCGTGGTCTGTGTCCAATTGACACAGCTTGAAAATTGGAACATTATTTATGAACACCTACTTGTAACAATTCCAGTTACAGGATGAGAATTATCTCCATGCTCTGGCTGGAGTTCTGCAAGTGCTAATTCAGATGCATATGGACAGATTAGTTGTTTTAAGTTCATTTGAGCAGTGTACTGGTGCCAGTAAAGGAGGCTGTTCAGAGCTCAGCAGCCTGGGAGTACATTTACCTGAGCTGCAAACATCAATGGCCAAATGCCATCTCTGTAGAGCTTTGCTTTGCCAGGGGGCTCACTTCAGCAGTGGAGCTGTGCCAGAGAGGCTTCAACAGATGTTTCAAGCAGCTGGGAGTTTTATTGTCTTCTCTCTCCTCTGTCACTACCGCCCTGATGACCTGTGAGGAAAATACCAGCGTGGAGACTATAAAGAGGGATGGCTGATGAGAGAGAGACTGTCAGGGTATGTGTTGGGACCAGCACAGCCTCTACTCTTTGGCCCCCCAAAGCTTCAGATCCTGCAGTGCCACAGCCATGGGAGTGCTTGGCCCTGGGTCTCAGGGTGTGGATTTGACCCCTGCCCTCCAGCTGGTGTCCCAGACAATCTGCATCCCCAGCGATGAGCCTGGTGCCAGAGGCTGTGGCTGTCCCTGCCCTGCCCAGGCTGAGGCATCAGGCCCTGCTGATCTGGCAGACCCTGAAATCCCTGGCTCCCAGCCCAGGGAGCTTCCATCTCCCCAGCATCCCACCAGATTCATTGGAAATCTTGACTTTGTCTTTGAAGATTCAAGAGTTGTGATCTTAATACTCAAATGGAATAAAAATGCACTTTTTTGAATTCAAGAAGGTAAGATGCAAGTCAATGAAAAGTACAAATATTCACTTCTTAATAACTTCCTTACTATGAACACAGTGGAAGCAGAAATTTTTAGAAATAAGAACCACACAGCTCATTTGTTCCAGTTTTGATATCTTATCCATTATTCAGGATGAGGATACTGATTGAGAAATCAATATATATGAACATACCCATTTTCCAGCCTGATGAATAGAGTCTAAGACAATACACACAGTGCTGATGTACCAGATCAGCCACAGAAAATCTGAGCTATCTTTAGGCTCTTACCGGTAGGAGAATTTAGTTTAGTCCCAAGGGGAATGGACCTTATATTCTTGTTCACTTGTAAGCAAGTATATCTGCTTCCTTGGTCCTGATTAGAAATTTCTCAAAGACCTAGATCTTAAAAACTGAAAAGCATTTGCAGTTTCCAGACAGCAATTATATGTTTTTTCTGTCTTAGGTACTATTGATTTTTTATCTTGAATACTCATTATTGACACTCAACATACACACTCACTATTTTTTGCACGTACACACACAGTGGCCTCCAGCTGAAGGCTGGAGATAAAATAATGGAAATGTGCCTACTGAGCAAGAGAGAAAATTTTCTCGACTTGAAGACTGCATATCATATTAAATTCCTAATCAGATATTTTATCCTGATGAGTAAATAAAATGTTGATCATGAAAATAGTCAAAAATGTAGGCATACAAACTGGTAAAAAAAAAAAAATTAACCCAGGAAATAGGATTTTTGCCATAACCAGTGAGAGACTTGAAATGATGTGGTGTTGTAGGGTGTACAGAACATGTCTCTCTTTGTCTTGGTTTCAGCTGAGTTTTGTGTTCACCTGGTGGTGAAGTAACTATTCACCTGGTGTTCACCTGGTGGCAAAGAATCACTTCCTATTTGTATGAGCTGAAGCTTTGTGAACACCAGGAATGGCAAAGGTCTGCCAAACCTGGGGAGGCACTGCTTTGCAAGAAGCATTCTTGATATCAGCTGGGGCTGGGAGTGACAACTTTCTCACTTCAGCAGGGAATAAGTTTTAAGGAGACCAACTACGATAAGAAAATATTTAAATATAACTCAAAGTGAACCCCAAGAGAAAAGAGAAAAAAACTCTTAGCCACTGTGGACATCACACTGACAAAGGGAGGTTAGTTTCAGACTTAAAATAAGGAAGCGTTGAGGCGGTTTAAGAAAAAGTTCCTATTTAAGGTATCCCATTTAAGGTTATCCCATTTAAGGTAATCCCATTTAAGGCTGGACCAGCACCATTTAAGGTTATCCCATTTAAGGTTCTGCACCGCAATTGACAAGGAGAATAAGCAATACAAGATCAATGTGATCAATATAAGCTTTATTCTAACTATTTCTCTAGGTTCTCAGACTTAAGTACATTTTCTAGAAGCTTGCAGGTTTTACATGTCATTATGTCATTGGTTAGTAAGACTACTTGCCACACTACTATTGGTTAGTTGCATACAGCTACATCACTTGTCTCCTCCTAGCTCGTGGTCCCTTAATCTGATGTTCTGTATTCTTTTGACCACAATTTCTCTTTCATAAAATTCGGTACTTCTCAAACGACCAAGGACACTGTCCTTGCAGCTTACCCTCAAGGTTTGGCTAGCACAATGCCTAGCCTGTATTCTGTGGCAGATGCGGCACAAGCAGAGCATCTAGCATCTCACAGTCTTGCTCTTCAAGCCATTTTTCAACAAAGCATTTCTCATAGAGGGGTAGTCAAACGCTGGGACAAGGTTCCTGGAGAGGTGTTCAATGCCCCAAGCCTGTCTGTGTTCAAGAGGCAATGCCCTCAGTAATACGCTTAAGCTTTTGGTCAAACCTGAAATAGTCAGGCAGCTGGACTGGATGATCACTAAACATCCCTTCCAATGCAAATATTCTGGTTTATTCAATTGGATTTGATTCCTACTTTAATTCATTATAATTGACAAACAAAAGCTGGCCACTCAGCACAGCTATCATCCCAACTCCTGCTTGAAGAAAACTATAACTGTTAACTTTAAGACAGGAGGGACATTGGATCATAACATGAGAGAAAAGGGAGGACTACAGGATATAGGAAGAGGTGTTCTCTGCAATGATTTTAACTGTATTGTTAATATGAATTGCAGTTTCATTTAGATAACTTGGATAATTAGACTGCTAAAAAATTAATTTAAATTATATCAATTATTAGTTAAGTTAGTCTTCTTAGAACATTATTATTCTTATTATATTCTTGTAATTCTTATTTGTTTTTACTCTTCATGTTTTAGTTCTATGCATGCAGTGTATCTCTCTTGCCAGTAACATTTTATATAACACAAACCACACCTCGAAATCCAGCCTCAGAACCAAGCTGAGATATGGCTGTAGAACATAGCTGTATTTGTTTACAGGATGTTGAATTTCAGCTCCCATAAATATATTTTGAAATGGCAGTGCTTGTAACCAGCATATTGCTGCTAGCTTGGGCTATTACTCAGTCCGTTTTCTTGTCCCTAACATATGTAGAGAACACCCACAGCTACATGTGAAGTACACTTGTTAAATACAATATCATGAGGAATGAGGAAGTGATATGGCAGCACTTGTCCTTTTACTCATTCTCAGGATGGCAAATAGGGTGGGATGACTGAGTGGGTTAGGCCATTTACCCATCTGTCTTTATTTTGCGATCTTATGTTGTAACACAGCAATTCTATTTCTCTGCCATATTTACTTTAGCTAGATGTTCTCTTGTCCTTTTGTAAGTCCATCTCTTTGGAGCCCAAGGCACTCATTTTATTCCTCAAGAGAAAGGTCTTTTTTTAGAATTGATTACTGTTCACCACCACAAAGGGACTGTCTTTGCTCCACCCTTCCCAGATTTCCCTATTTTAGGCTTCATATTACCTACTAAGGTAATAATAGTGAATTTTGTGGTACTTAATTCCCTCCAGGCACTGATTAAAGAACATTAGGTATTTAACTCAGAGATATAAATCAAAGTTAACTTCAAAGTTTAGTTTTAGATTTGTTCAATGCCACTAGAAAGTGCCTTTCTTGTTGGCAAGATTCATGAAGGTGACAGATTCTCAGCAGCTCTATTCTTGTGAAGGAACACTGGAAGCTGTAAAAATTAAGCATACTTATAGAAATTTAAGATGCAGTATTTTTTTCAAATTCCTTTGTCTCTGGAAGGGGAAAAACTGGTCCTTTTGAATTGAAACTATACTTAAAAGAAAGCAAACAAAAAAACCCAACCCTCCAGCATGTGGAAATTCTGCTTGTCATCTAATTCTACAGATTTTACTCAAGGCTTGTTGAGTAAATTCTGGTGTTTAGTACCTGTTTATTAAACCTGCAAATGATTTAACCTTGTTTAATGTGTGGTCTACTATTCCAGTCAAAAAAACCCAAAACCCTGAAGCGTCTATAAGCAGAAGAAAATAGAAAAGCACTGGTAAAAACTGTAAGTTACAATTCAGCACCAAAATCTATTAAAATTCCAGGTGTCCTCAAGGGTTTTAGCAGGTAATTGGTTCTTAACTGGAAGAAACATTCCTCTTAACATCTTAATACCCAATTTACTCCTTTCTTTTCTTCTTTTGTTTTTTTTTTTTTTTTTGGTGGAGAAAACTACATAAGGGACAAGCCTGGTGGAAGGCATTAATGTCTTCCTTCAGGGGAAACACGGGCATTCACAAGGGAAAAATGGAAGAATGGTGCCTGCATGAAGAGAAAGTTAAAACTGTGTATATAATCTTGGATAAAACTATGTCTGCTAGCTTTAAATTAGACCCTGGCTTCCCTCAAGTACATTGCGTACTTAATTTGATTTCCTTGGGGACAAGATTTCTGTTTAAATTTTTTTCACCTAAATTTATGTAATCAGGCTATGCTAAGCAACTAATGAGTAGGATATTCAAGGAGTGACTGAAGAATTTTTTGAAAGAGAGATATCTCTCAAAATTAGCCTTATTTTCTCTTAACAGACAGTAAACTCTTCATTACCATACCATACCATTTCATACCATATCATATTCATACCATATCATTTATACTTATCATTTATAGTCATGCATTCAAAAATCATTAAATTTTATTTCTAGATCATTACTGATCTCTTAGTATTGAACACTACTTTAAACGTTTGTAAACCTGAATTTGTTCCTTGACTTTTTTTTCTTTTATAATTTTTATTGCACCACTGCTTCCCTGAATGAAAGCACTAAAGACAGATTGGTATTGTGAGCATAGCACATAAGCCCAGCTAGAAGGAAAACTAATTGATTCAACCTGAAATTAATGCCAACACAAAATGAGTTTATTTTTCTAAATAAATGAATCACTGCTACCTTCTGAAAATATCTGTTCAATAACCCTTCTTATGAATCAATATTGCTTATAAGACTGAATATGAAAAGAGAGTGAAATCAGTTTCAAATGCACCAAAATATAGATGCAGACGAAATGGGAGGGTGCAGGAGTTTTCCTACAGGCACTGACAGGGACTGGAAAAGGAAACTCACTGGGGAAAATTATTAGGATCCATATTCTGTGGCTTTGAGAGCACCACCTCTCCTGCTTTCATAAGCATCAAATTCACTATGCTCAAATATCTACAAAACGCCTCATAAGGATACACCCAGCCACCTTATTTCTTGAAAACACAGCTGTCAAATCTGACATGAGTCTTTGAAATACTGTTTTATTGAGCCATTTCTAGCTTGTTACTGTACTATGTACCTTTTCAAACTGCTTTTTAAAATACACACAGTGGTACAAAGTTAGGAGTTGAGATTAAATGCAGCCTCTCCAGTGCTTTTCTAAAACAGTTCCTTAATCAAGAAAGTATCAATTATTATGAAACACAACTGTGTGAACAATATGAAGAATGCTAGTTCCTACTTACTTTAAAAGTACAACATAAATCCAGGCTTTCTTTTTTTTTTTCCTTTTTTTTTTTTTTTAAAGCTGAAAATATGTAGAAATTCTGCCCTAATACCTGAGATGGCCTAACATAAAGATAAATCGGTAAGAATTCTTGTGGCAAGTTCTCCAGAGATTCTGTTCTAAGATGCATTGTAAAGAATTTGTACACAGGATTTATTGTATCAGTGTGAATACGTGCACATATTGGATATTGTGTTGTTTTACCTATTTTTTCATTTTTTTACTTAATTTTCAAAGACAATACAAAACTCGAGGTCTCCACACTTTTTACTGAATGGGTAATATGTTAAACAGGACAGGAGGGAATGGAAGAAAGAAAGAGATGCAAATTTATCAATAATTTTATTATCAGAAAGCAGCATAGAAAAGTAGAGCCTCAATAGCACCAATAATCTTCCTCAGACTGTCCTTCAGTTAATGGATCTCATGAAACAAGTACTGCATTGTGTCTGCATGTGCCTGCTGACCTTTACATTTCCTCTTCTTGACTCTAACTTTTATTATTCAAAGAATATTGGACATCCAGAGCAAATAGTTGAAAGACCTGAATGTTGTTTTCCGATTTGTAGTTGACAACGAAGTTTTCTCTAAGTTCAGTTTGTATCCAAGTGAAATGTGGCCCACATGCACCTAATTTCATAAAGTGCTGAAGACTGAAATGCATGGTAAATGTATTAATAATTATTAGTAGTACTATAATGATACAGTATTTTCTGATTCTGCTCTTTGCAACAACTGTTTAAGGGGCAAAGTAATTCATGTTGCCCAGGGAAATGCTGCTTACTGTAAGTACTTTATAAATTAGCCCTCATCTTATTTGGAAAGAAGAATATAGCTTGATCTCTAAGGAGTAAAAAAAATATTTTAGTATTAGAAGACTAAATAGTGTTTAATCACCAATCCAATTAACCAATAATATTAATAACAGGAGAGGCACTCAAGCTAACTTATTAGAGTTAAGCCAGAATTTTTAACAGCATCTCAGGAACATCTTGATAACCATCTTGCTGTTATCACACACACACCTGCTCTGCTCCTTATCCCAGACAAGGTTGTTTTGAAACAAAGCATGCTTGAAAGAAGTGAAGATCTACATCCTCACAAGTCACCTGGCATAGGTCTTCCTCCTGCCTCTAAATTCAAGTTTCAGAGGAATCTGCACATATTTCTGCGGGCCGAAAGGTAGGGGATATAATTTTTGGTGGTCTCCTTGGTGTGGGAGGAGGAGCGGCCAGCCGAGGCTCACTAGATGGTGCTAGGCACAGGCGGTACAGCACTCTCTCCTGGCTGGGGCCTCTGTCCTAAGGGATGCATAGGAGAGAGCATCCCTGCACTGCAACCCCTGGAACTGGAATGCTGAAGAAAACAGCACTGGGAAAGTGACTCCTACATATGTGAAAAAGAACTGGTGGTGCGCATTTGTCAGATCATCCCAGCATTTAAAAACAGTTTTTGTGTCTCATAATAAATAGCTTGTTGCAGTTGCATCAGTTCCCCTTTCTGTCTTACTCTAACACTGTCTTTTGCTGTTCCATTTTTCTTCACTTCCATATTAATTACTTCATCATTGCTTATTCTCAGTTCCTCTTTGAGTGACAAACCTATTACCTTGTCAACAGATTGTCTTCCTCAGTTTTTGCTCCTGTGTGTAGTTTTCCCCCTGCCAACTTTCCTCTTCACCCTGCCAGCTTTCCTCGGGGCCATGTCTCCTGTTTCTCACTTCCAGCCCACCAAAACCTTCAGCTGAGCCACTCCCAAGTGTGATTTATGCTGAGCTGCATCCTGTCCCAGACCAGGGATGGTATAGTGTTTTACACCTTTCTTGCCATGGCCCATCAGAGGGCCTCTGCCCTGTCTGGGCCATCCATGGTATGTCTGTGCCCCTGCAGCTGCCACTTTTGTGACTGCCCCGAGCCTGTTTCAGTGGTTTTGGAGCCACCTGGAGCCACCGTGCAGCCCCACCAGCCCTGTCTTGTGGCTATCTTGGTTGTACCCTATCTGGTGCAACCAGCGGCACCACTGCCATCCACCCCCAGCCTCCCCCAGCAACTCAACCCCACCCCAACAAAGCTCTTCTGACTGAACTTTTGGACACAGACAGCATATGTTTGAACAGCATGTATTCAAGTAAATGAAAGAAATGCTGTGGTGTCAGTCAGCCCCAGCAGCTCACACTAAATTGGATGAGCCTGTGTAAATCATAGTGCAAATGCTGGGTTTTGCTTTACAAAGCACACAAAGCCGTGTGTGTTTTTAAAGGGATGCGTATTTCTGCCTCTCAACTGATGAGAACAGTAATACAGGTAATTGCTGCTGGATAACAGGTAAATATTGTAATGTTAGTAGTTATTATTCTGTAATTCACCATGTTCTTGTGGGACAAGGCAGCAGTGTCATGTGAAAGGTCAGCTGGTGGGGACAGGCCAGCAAGCACAGGCATTAGTACAGGGAATCAGACTTGTAATTTTTAACTTCATGGTTGTTTCCAAGTGAGACTGATGTGATGACTTTTTCCTAAGTTTGAATAAATAAAAATAGAATGGAAAGCCTGATTTAAAACCAGGGCTTTGATCTGCATAGAGCTTTCCCTTAGTGGCAGAAGGCCTTACAAGGCCTTACAAGGCCTCAGGAGATATTATCCAGATGCCTGACTTCCTCTGATGACAAAACCTTTGATTCCCTTGTAACTTGGAACTAATTGTGAGATTGCAAGTATGTGTTCAAGTATGCGAGGTGCATCCTACCCCACACAGCTAAAAAAAAATTAAAAATGCCCCCATACTTCTAGGTTTTTTTTAGATCTTGTATCCAAGTCGTCCTTCTAATTTGCACATTTATTCCTTTAGTAGTTGCACTGGTATAATGCATCAGTCTCTCAACAGGGTGTGAGGGTTAATTTCTATTAGAGTGACTCTAAATTTCCAAAGTACCCGTTCCTGTAATCTCATTGTCTGAATTTTCTCCTATTTTATAAAACATACCACAGGGGTAAAAATAAAACTTTTTTAAAAAAAAAGACATGGAAAATACAGTTCATTCTTTATTCATTTGAAACAGAAGGTAGATTTAGTCTGGTAAAATATGTGCAATACGTAAGAAAGTCTCACCATTTTCAGCTCTTTAGTTTTAACTTCTTAAGGATTTCAAGTTAAAAATGAAACTAGCAAAAAATAAAAGTAAATATAAAAAATCTTGGCACACACAAAAAAAAGAAAAAGAAAGAACACCTACTTTTTTGAAATGTGTTTACTCAGCTAAGTGAACTTGACTTTCATGGAAAATGCCCCATTTTTTAGGGCTGGTAGACTGTCTGTGCCTTTCAGCATTAAACAAATTGGTTTTGAGTAAAATTACTTTGATAAAGTATGGGTATATGAAATTGTTCTGAGTTTGTGCTCAGAAATTTACAGTAGACCTCCCATGGCCAGACTGAGGTCTGGTTAGTCATATGGTTTCTCTAATGGTGTTAGAGAAACAAATCATATCAGAAATTCTGTTATAAAGGGTTTGTAAAATCCGAGATGCTGATTGGAATGAAAGGCTGCTAATGCTGTAGGGCACAGCTATCCCTGGATGTAATTACTGTCATTTCTTACTAAATTATCATTAACCAACCTGAGGTAACATTGGATTACAGTTGATTCTGGTAAAATGTGAAGTTACTGTACAAGGTCTGCTTGCCAGAAATATTCAGAAATAGACTTTTATTAGATATTTCCAATTATTCAATATGAGTTTAAGTTAAAAAATATGTCAATTGGGACTTAACATATAAATAAATCTCTAAGCTGATTAAAATCCTTGAATCAGAGAAAGGACACTTTTGTTATGTGACACTGTTGCTGTTACTAGCTAATAGAATTAAATGCTCAGCAGTACAGATTGGGATACTGGTTTAGATAAATTTTTAGTTTTTCCAAATAATGATTAGTTAAAAGAACTGGATAATATGAGCATAGCATTATTGATTATCATGATAGTTGGTATTTCGTATTTGACTTGTGTATCAATGAAGCCACTTTGGATTTCTAGCTGCTGCATGGCCATGTCACATGGGTATTTTGGGCTACTGATATACCAGAGCAACGTAATTTCTTGTGTTGCATGAATAAAAATGCAACAATCTGATATCTAAATGAGTTTTTAGACTTTACCTTGTGGCAGAAGAATGTGGATTATTGTTAACACAACCTAGAAGGGGAGACCTTTACATTCTACAGTATAAAAAAGTATAAATCCTGAGGATGTATGTGTTTTTTTAATGAAAAAAAAAAAAACAACTTAGGAGTTGTAGGTTTCAGTTTGGAGAAGGCTTTGAAATTAAATCAAAGCAGCTACCTCTACATTAAGTTTTTATTTTAAATAAAAGAGGAGAAAAAATTGACTCCCAAATGAGTAGGGTAAATAGTTTCATCCAAGGAAATATTCAGAAATAATAAAGATTATCTGTAAAATGTAGGAACGCTCAGCAACAAAGTTCTGTCAACATTGTACCAATAAAGTAAATTTGTCAAAAATGCATTAATTTTGAATTTTCAATGGAAAATGGAAAAAATAAAATACTTAGGTGCATAAATAGAAATATAATAAGGGAACTGCAACTTTTATACAGGAATAAATTAAAGAGAAAAAAAAAATCTTGGGTCAGTTGTTCCCAGAATAAATTAAGTCAGTGTTCAGAGATGTATATGATAGGATAACAAGAACAACAAAAAAGTAGCGGTTCTTCTTTGAGGCACATGTGAACAGGGCAAGAGGCAAAACACAAGCTACAGCAGGCATGTGTACCAGAAAAACATGAGGATGAGTTCTTTGTGGTGAGTGGTGAGAAATTGGAACAGTTTCTCTAAAAAGATTTCATAATTTTCATCTATGAAGGTACTCTAAACTCAACTGGACCAAACCCTCAACAATTCCTGATTTTGAACTTAGCTTGCTTTGACTTGGAACTGGTACAGATGACCTCCAAAGGTTTACTCCACCTTAAATTATTCTGTAATTCTCTGATCTTTCTTAAATGAGGTAATTGGTTTTCTGTACTTATTAAGTGTGATTGACTTAATTTCCCTGGACATATCAGAGTTAATGGGAGTAACATCAGAAGTTTTTTTAAATGTGGTATTTGAAGTATGATTTGGTTTATACATGTGAAATTCCAAGGCAAAGTAGAAAAGAAGTGTCTGCACAGATTTCCTAGGCTAGTAGTAATGAGTGGCCTCATTCAAATATGTGGAAGGTTTAGGAAGTGTTATTTTGAGTTAGAGAGAATCATCTTTGCATTCTCAGCACTTTTCCCCTCTCTAGTAAAGCTATAACACATATCAAGATCTCCTGCAGTTTCTGGCTTGATCTTTATTTTGAAGATCTTAGAGGCATCCCCATGCATTTTAGTATTTTTCTTGAATGGTTTTCCTGCTGTGCTGTCAGATTTATTGGCTCCTTCACAACATGTATTATTTTAGGTTTTAATGATGCAGATTCCAGCTTTTGTTGTTTGTTTATTTGTTTGCTTCTTCACTTGTTTGTTTATAAAGCTGGAACCTCCTTATGTTTCATCTGTATGACTGTCTCAATTTAATATCATCTCCACAGCATCAGGAATAAATTTAAAAGTGCAGTCTTTTTTGCCACTGTTATCTTGTGTTCGATCACTGCAAACAGTTTAGCTCTGATGAATCCTTGCCATAGTACACTTAACTAGATGTTTTTATGTTTTTCTAATATGGTTTTACAACAAGCCACTTTTACCATTTACTTCTACATAATCAGGCAGTTTGCTTCTAAGTTTTTAATGAAGCAATATTTCAGCAATTTCTATGCCAGTTTTCAGAGTGCTGATCCGTTATGTAGTAGTAGCAAGTAGAGATCTGACTTTTCAGGTTTTTTGAATTGTCCTTTCAATGCTTTTAATGACATTTCGCACAAAACCGTAGGGAGTGAATGCCAGAAACCAAAAGCAACATGGTTACAATCATTGTCTTTTGAAAAGGATTTAAACCCATAATAGTCAACATGTAAGTCACATCACTGCTGCAGTGGGTGCACAACATCTCAGAACTGTAGGTGCATATCAGGGTTATACATTGAGCAATTAAATTATTTAATGATGTTGTTTATAGAGAGCATTATGACAGGGTTGAAAAAATAGATACATATTATGCCATTATTTCCGGTGTTATTACCAGTGTTATTTTCAAACCTATGTCAACAGCAAAGTGGTGAGGTATTTTTTTTAACCTCTTCAACGACTTTATGAGTAGTGTCTCTCTTTTTAACAATGTCATATGCTGATGTTTTGCTTTAACATTTGTGGACCAGAAAGATTATTCCTTTTTACAGGGCACACTTGCTGAAAGAGGTACAGCCCACAGTTTGATGTCACTTGGCTATCTTTGAGCTAGTAACCCAGAGCCCTTTAGAACTGGCTAAGAAAAATAAACATCTAGGGCATGATTCAGCTAACCTATTTTAGATGGCGATTTCAGGAGATGAGATGAATCATGTTTCTGAGAACATTTGTGCTCTCCACTGAGTATAGAGAGGGCTTAAACAGATAACCCATAGGAAAACTGTTAGGTTACTGAGTTTTGTGTAAATAATCCTGATCTTAACCCTCTTATTTTAGACACAAAATATCAGTTTTCTTATAGTTGTTGCTATTGATACTGTTGGTATTACTATTGTCCTCCTCCTCATCAATATTATTATAATTTTTAGTGAATTTATATTTAGGAAAAGGCATTACCTAAAAATACAGATGCTGAGAATTGTCATATCAATGATATATTCATGGATTTGCCTGACGAGAAAAACTAAAATGAGGTATAATTCTCAAACTCTTTTATTGTTTAGCAAAATCAAATACCTTATTGTATGCTGAAGGCACAATATTCTGGCACCCATCCTAGCTGCACATTTTTATATGTTGGGTTCTGGGTTTTTGACGAGACTTGGAAAAAGAATTTTGAGTTAACTCAGCTTTCATGAATTTTCAGTATAATTTCTATGCCGACTGTGTAAATTTCACTAACTTTCTTTTTGCTCTAGTGTATGCTTGAAGTACTATCTAGGTAAAATCAACAGCAGTGGAGTTCTGAAGACAATCTGTAAAACCGTGACTTTCCTATTAAATATACTCTAATAAATGCTAATTTTATCTTTATATTTTAAAATATTTTATTAGTGAGCCCTCTTTGAGTGAATGATTTACAAATAATGCTATTCTATAATTTTAAATTGTATTGAAATTGAATTTTTTTTGTTCATTTTCTTTATTCAACATAACCTTGAGTATCGTCTTTCCTCTCAGAAACTATTCTTTTCAGGGAACAAAGACATTCTCATAAGAACATTTTTATTCGTGATTATTACCTCAAGACATATTTACATGGATGTAAAGTCTTGTACAAACAGTACAGTACTCAAGATCTATGAAAGATAATGTTTATAGTTAACAGTTAATATAGCTAATAAATATATAATATAGTTCATAAATCTTTGGAATCCTCTTTCAGGTCATATGAAAATTGTTTTCTAGTTCAAATAAAGCACTGAAAGAGTATGGAAGTATATTTTATTCATTTCAGAATGAAGCTATGTGGAGAGAATCAGTCTTACCTGGGAATGATACTGCACCTCTACGTAGCTAAGCATTACTTAAAGTTGTGAGAAGCAGTGTGGAATAGGACCTTATTCTATGAGTCTCTCTGACTTAAATCTTCTTTTTCTTCTGTTTGTTTCAGGAAAAGGATACTAAACACAGTAGCAAAAAAATAAAACAAAGCAAAATTAAGACCCCTTTCTGTGAAGAAATAGGTAAAAACATTTATCAATTTTATAGAAGTCTTTGTTTAGCCACCAGAGTAGGAGGCATTTCACATTCAGCTCAGGTTGATAGTGACTTAAGTGGCAGCTTAACAAAAAGGTCAAAGCTAATTAATAAGGCATTTGAGAATTTCTGTCTTTCATTTAAATATAATTTAAACGTTTATCTTTTAAATATCAGAACAATTAAACAATTTGAGATGACTATCACAGGTTATCATTATCATTAGGTAAAAATGTTTGTCCTCTAACACATTTGTTACACATTAAGCAGATGCTTCTGAGTTCAATTTAGAAATTGAAAACTTTCATTGGTTTGGGAGGCACAAAAAGCCAAATTAGATGACCATAATGATCCTTCAATTTCATAAATGTATTTGTCTGCTGCTACTGAATAGAATAATATGAGAATAGCTTAACAAAAATAGTTGGAGTCACAAAAATGTTGACAGGTGCTTCCTGTAAGGGAAAAATCACACTTGGTGTTGTGTGTAGTTAGGCAGTGCTGTAAATTCCCTCTGTCGTCAAACTGTCTTTAGGTAATTTATGTTTTGACAATAAAAATATTAAATAAAACAGTAAAAGACCACCTACATTTCCTCCTGCCTGTAAGGTGATATATATATTTTAAATTTTATTTTTTTTTTTTTTTACACTTCTTATATTTTTAATGGATTTAGGTGCTGACATTGTAGGTGCCTCAAACCTACTTGGAAGCATGTTTCAGATCTAACAGACTGCAATTCTTTTATTTATTAGGCTGAATATTTTTTTCAATATGAGAAAAAACTCTTTGACAAACATTTGAACACAAATTGGGCTGTACGTAATCTTCAGTGAAATATACAGATAGCCTGGGCCCATGTACATTTCTGTATTTCCTAGATTTAGCTGTTTGGAAGAAATCTGAGCTTTCTCACACAGTACTCCTATAAACTACATGGCTTCACTCTTAAAGGAACGGAAAATAAAACCTAAAATTCTGCAGGAGCCAGAGCTACAGAAACTGTGGTGCTGCTGTATGAAAATGTTATATAATGGCTTCTGCTTCTCTGGGTAGGGGTGAAGGTAATCATGTCGTTAAGTTTGGTGTTAGACCTTTCACTTAGTACTGTCTTGTAGTATTCAAGAAAAACGACAGTGGAGAAAAGGATGTGCTGCATAAAAGACAGGTGTCGAGAGAACAATCATATTCTCATCTAGTGTTTTGATTCTGTGAACACAGAATGTGTTCTGAACTGTGGTTCAGTTTTTCTTTGGAGGGAATGTCACGGTTTTCGTGTATAGGGGCATGTTTTCTAGGGTAATAAAACCAGCATAAGCATTTGGGCTGCGTGTTAATGTTTGTCACAAACCTTCAGCATTATGAGAGAATCTGACAGCAAATGAGAGCAGTGTAAATTAATCTGAGGTGTATTCCCTACTTTTTTTCAGCCATCACTCTGAACCTAAGGCAAACAGATGGCTGAGGATTTCTCTGAAACATTAAGTGCTTTGATAGGAACATTCTCAGGATGTAATTTACATGCTACTTGAAGCATGACTTTTTTCTATTGATTGGTTTCTTTTCTTCCCAAAAATATTAAAACATAAAGGAACAAAAGCCATAAGATATAGCAATAACATTTAGATCACAAGCTACTTGTTCTTACAGTGACATTGTTTTTTTACTTATAGTGCAAGCAGTCATTATAGTTCCTCTTAGTATACTTTTTCCCATCAAATCAAAGAAATAATATAATATTATGATTCCTTACTTTTTAATGCACCCAAATATATTTACATGGGCTATAAAACCCTCAGGGAGAGCAGTAGGCTTTTGAGAGGTTATATTCTTCATGGCTACTTGCCAGCTGATCAAAGTTGCTGATTCCAGCAATAATGTAAGTTCTTGACTAGCATGATCCTGCATTTTTCTCAGTATAGCCATAGATACAGGGGGTGATAGAAATTGCATAATCTCTCCTGCAATGTTACCAGAGAGCAGTCTTCCCTCCTAAAACGCAAAAGGAAGAGGGAGAGACTAGAGGCTATTTTTTTTCTGGGAAGAAGGAATGCACAGAGTTGCATATTCCCATTCCTTTTCTAGAGAGTAGATTTGATTAATAAGAACCTATTTTTCTTTGTTACTGTAAAACTCTTTCCTAAGATTGATTTACTCATCCTGATTTAATTCTTTGAATCTGCTTAATGTAAAAATTGGCTTGTTATTTTGATTTTGTTAGCATAAATCAGTATTTAAATTACTAAAATATGTATGATTTAACATCTTAGCAGTTGTTCCTGATGTGGGATATCCACTAAGAACTCAGAATCACAGAACTGGTCTGTACTTTATTCAATAATGCTGTTCACTTAGTAATGCTTGTGACAAGTTTACCTACCATGCTGTATTGTCTTTTGTCTTTCTGTCACTAAAACATTTATTCTCCCCTGGAAAAATTACTGCTAACCACAGATATTTACTTAGGATCATCCTGGGTAGCTGGACTTAGTGTAGAAAAACCCTCATGAGCTAATACTTCACAGAGTATTCAACAAAATTCCAGTAATATTTTTTTTCTTTTATTTTTAAACAATCCATGTTTCTTCCACATTGGAATACAAAAACTGCAGAGAAAATACTTCTGCATTGAAAAGTGAAAAATCCTCTACAGATAGTTCTGATTTATGTGGTAGTATAATGTTTGACTTATCAAGATTGTGCTGTTGACGTGTGCAACCTGGGATCCACTTTGACCTCAAATCTTGGTCTGCTTCCTGCATGGTCATTCTTCACCCTGTGTTTCACTAACTGGATGTGCTTGCTCAAACTGCATTATTTATGCACAGAATTCCATAGCTATCAAGACATTTTTTCACATTTCAATGTAATAAATTTAGACTTCAATATTTTCCTCCAGTATATTCATAGTCTCCCCCAGACCAAAATAATTTAAATTGTAATAAGAAAACAATAAAAGCTAACAATTTTTTTCCATACTCTCAAGACAGGTTCCCATGCAGTATAGCTTGATATGTTTTTCATTATTTGCCCATGAATTAGATATGACTCTTCGGCAGCCATGTCTATTTATCTAGCTTTACATCCAACCTGTAGCACTTTTATTTGTGTTGTATTCCTTCCCACTCTATGAGCTTAAATGGACTCAAAATAAAATACCTACTCCTTCCTACCAACTGCAAGGCCTGCTACTGTCATAGAAGACAATTACATGGGTCTGACGTGTGCCAGATTCTACCTTCTCTTATTTCATTATTTCCCAGGTCATTAAAATACTTAGATTATCACTCCAGTGATTTTCTGATTAGCAAAAAAAAAGATTCAAGAACTAGAATCATAGGAAAGCAGCTAATAACTGGTGCAATTTGCAGAAGACTTACTGGATAAACTACTTGGCTAGAGAAATTCAGAGGTGCTCAGGAACTCTGATGGTGCAGCCATCTAAATTTTCTAAGTAGACAGGTTGAAGCTGAGGCATTTGTGTGTGAAAAAGATTTTCCTCAGAGAGCTGTTAGTGCCAAAAGGAAAGATTTGATTCTGTTTTCATTTACATCAGTACTTCAGTGAAGTAAACGGAGAGAAACATAAAAAAATGGGGTTTGTGCGCTCACTATCAAGCATCACCAAATTCCTTTCTGTCTTGTACATCTACAAGAATGCTCTTATTGAAAATAACTGTGAAATAACATAAGGAACGTTTTCTAAAAATTATTTATTGGTGATCTTCTTTTACATTTTGAATGGATTTTTCTTGCTCATAAATAATTCACATTTTTAATAAGTATATATTTTTGTCCATACGTACAGATGGCGGTAGTTAGATTGTTTTGGAGAAGAGGTAAGAGATCTTGTGGGGGTGGGGGAACTCTAGACAAAATGTTGCTTTGTCATTAATTGTGATAATCATCTCTTCCCAAATGCTCATGTTGCTTTTAGCTCATGAAAATTCAGCTGAGAATTTAACTTCCCTCTTGAATCAGGGTAGCATTTAGTAATGAGATTATTCTCTCTGTGCTTTGGCTATGCTGAGCCCAAACAATGCATTCAACTTTGAATCTAAGCCATTATTGTCAAAACAGTGTCGTTTGAAAATTAACAATTAGGTGAAAATGTCTTGCTACAGTAATTCCTTCAGGCTTCTCTTGGCTACCTCAACTTCATCTTTTCTGAAAAATGATGTATCATCACCTTGGCAAAGCTTTCAGATGCTGTGTTCCCAAAAATGAATGTAGCATTTGCATTCATTTTGCCTGTTGCTCTTGGGTTGCTTTTTTTAATTTGAAGTCTTTTTATTTACTTCTGATAGCTCCATTCTTTCTTCTCCATCATAAGCAGTAATGAATGTATTCATGTCTTCTTTTCCATAAACAAAGAAATGTGTATCAACATTATCAGTGCATAAACAGTTCAAAGGTGCTGAAATTCATGCCAGATGCTTCAGTGACTCAGTACCAAATGGTGAAATGTCTGAAAGCTTAACAAGATATTCATTTTTCCTCCTGGAAATGTATTTTTACAAAGGCCTTTTTCTGTTAAGTGCCATCACTGATCACAGTTCCTCAATATGCAGAATCAACAAGAGCTGAGCAGTCAGCTTACAAAACAGAGCAATTTGCTTCTGCTGCTTGTATTACACCATGATTTTATAATAGTCAATTACTGAGAGAAATTTGTATAAAATGTTTTAAAGGAAAAATTTCTTAAGAAATTGTTGTTAATATGTTGTTTGTTGGGGGTTTTTTCAGTTTTAAAAGCAAGCATTAGTTTGGACTCTGTGAATTTTTTATTCCATACGGACTGATTAAAAACAAAATTACTTGTCATTAGGATGTGAAAGTTGTTAAATAACTAATAAGCCAAAAGACATTTAGGCATCATTCAGACTGATCAGAGGTTTGGTCAGTGCCTCAGCCTCATACCTGTGCCTCTTCTGACTAATTTTTATTCCACTTCCTACAAGGCAGTGACTTATTCCAACCAAATTAATTCAGTAAATAAAGAATTATGTATTTTAAAATTAATAACCATTCTTTTCCCTGTCTCATCTGCTTTACCCTCTGATATATGAAACACAGTAATATTTAGAAAGGAGTCATGTCCTGAGACGCAACGCTGGATACCACATGGAAAATTATTTTCATTGTCCAATATACTGATTGGTTAAACTGTTTTAGTGTCCCTTGGGACACTTGGATAGTTGAGGCTGACTTCTACTTGATCCCTGGTGGTGAGCTGCATCCTGTTTTGATTTAAATGCATTTTCATTTTTAGTATTTATCTTCATGTGAAACTGATCACTAAAGCAAAAAATGTAATGAGTTGAGAACTCAGAGATTTTCTTTTTAATAAGTGATGAAATTAAATGCCATAAGGACACTGGCATTTTCTCTTAACTTGTAGCTACCCACAGAAGTAACTATACATTCTACATTACAAAAGAACACTCAGAATTTCTAATTATTTCTCCATTTATTCTGTAGATAATATTTTCAGTTCCCATGCTAAAAGAAGGAAACAAAGTGGATAGAGTCCCATTTCTAAGCAGTATTACTTAGCTGTCAGGCATTATCACAATGACACATTGTTTAGAGTATAAATGTCATGAGGAACTCTGGATCAAACAAAAGTTTTCCACGTATTGACTTTTTCCTTGTAAAATTTAATGAAAATGTAATCGTCTTAATTAACAGTTGGATATAAAAGTCATTAAAATAGATGGAAGCATATCCATTCATTTAACAAGTCTTTAGACTAAGCATTTAAGTAGCTTTTAATGCTTTTGGCTCCAGCCTGATGAGTATTATCTTCATTATATAGATGATTCTGTGAAGTTATGGAAAGGTTAAATGTTGATTCCAAGGCCACAAAATGTGACAGTTGGAAACCCAAAACTTAAATATTAATAGTTCTCTGTCTGTACTTAATATTTAAGTTAGTTTTTATCTAAATAAATGAATTGTTAAGGGTAATTTAAAAAACATATAAAATATTTTATAATAAAATATTTCTTGATCTTTATGTCACAAAAACTAACATCTGAATACTTTTTATTTAAACAAAGAACCTATACGGTTCTGGAGAGACTGTAGTCAAAACTTGTTAGATAAGATTACGCGTCAAAGTGAATAAGAAGCCTGTGTAGGAAATATTCATACATTGATAAAAAAGAATATGGTCACAGTGATCCTTGTTAAAAACTGAAATAATATATTCTTAGTTTTACTACTAAGTTCTCTCTGAGATACCGGTGGAAGTAATAGGAACATTTTCAGGGGTATTTTTACTGGATTGCTTGGGCTAATTGTTAAACCAGAGAGGCATGCAAATAACAGTACATGTACAGAAAAATAAGCATCCAAAATTAACCTTATAAATTGCTGTGAGAGGACAAAGGCAATATAGAAGCCAAGCACCAAAATGAAGTTATAAAAAAAGAATTGTTCAAAACTGATGAAAAACAACACAGGAAGATTAGAAATCATGAACCAGTGACTTTATTTACCCAAGCATCACCTTGGCAACCAGTTGTAATGGACTTAGGGGGCCAGAAGAATAATCCTGGCAATCACAGAATCATAAAATCACTGAATGATTTGGGTTGGGAGTGACTTTAACATCATCTGGTTCCAACCCTCCTGCCATGGGCAGGGACATTTTCCCCTAAACCAGATTGTTCCAAGCCCCATCCAACCTGACTTTGAACACTTCCAGGGATGGGGCATGCATAACTTTGGAAAGAAAAGTTGTCCTCTTCTCCAGAAAGTCATCATGCATTTTATACCAACTGCTAAATGCACTTATAGCCTTAATCTAACAAACATTTGGAAAGACATGTTCACTCCCAAGGCTGAAGAAATGTCCCATGTGAACATGGATTTTGGAAGGGTTGAAATATGATCTTGAGAAAAGTCACAGAAGATGAACCAAAGACCAAAATACGAATGCTTTAAGAGAAACAGTAGAAGTATTGGAAAGGAAAAAGTTTAAAAAAAAAGGCAGAAATTAATTACTCTCAAGAAAATTGGAAGTAGTTTGAGACATATTCTTGGTTTGATTTTGGACCAATGTAATGTCAGCCTAACCATGGAACCAATGTCAAGGTCCATCTCCACAACTAGAATCAAGGTAATATATGTGAAATTTAGAATTCAGTTTATAAACGTATTCATAACCCAAGAGAAATTGATTTTAAAGTGACTCGTACTCACACTCCATATCTATGTAGCTATACATTAGGTAATTTCTCACATTGCCTTCCTGACTTCTGCCACCTGTAGGGAAAATCCAGCTCCTCTGTAAATTGTATTGGTTTTAAAAGCCCAAAATATAATCTATTTAATTTTGCACTCCATCTAGGTGCCCAAGCAAGCATATTTGACTTTCCTTTTCCAGCAAACACACACTGTACAGCTGAGCTTTCAAAAGGAGATTCAGAAAGCTCCAAGAATCTCAGATAAAAGCATAAATCAATATATTTAGTATAATTTAACTAAACTACTGCCACCAATTTATGTTCAGAATCCCTTTGTCAGTTCCTTGACAAGAAACAGCAAAAAACTCATTGCCAAAGAGCTGTCTGAAGAGGAATGAGATGGCAAAAAATTCTCCATTCAGTTTCTTCATGTCCTTCACAACCTCCATATAGTACAATGCATTTACAATAAAATAACATAAAAGAAGTGATATTCTTGGATTAAATTATACAGAAGCAAACATTGTCACAACTGTTTTATGCTGAACTTTAAATGTAAATATCAGGTTAGATTTTGAAGTCTTTCTATCTCAAGTAAAAACTTCTTCAAAGTCCAAAGGATTTTGTAGAGCAGCAAAATAGAGTTTGAAATCTGAGGTCTGGTCCAAAAGCTGAAGAGAAGTTCTTAAAGGTACCTAACATTAAATCCTGGCTTATTTTTGCTGCTAGTAAGTGTTCACCTTTTCAATTTCTGTGACAGAAAGAAGGGATCCTGGGTCCAGAGAGTAGAAGAGGACTTGGGTTTTAAATAGTGTTATTTAGAAAGGAGACAAAGGAATTGGGGCTGTTGTAGATTTTTAATAGTCATCCAAGTCAGTATTTTCAAGAAAGCTTAATGTGTATTATCATATTGTTATGCATTTGTGCTGTGATTAGTGGAGGGTTTTTTTGTGGGGAGGGGAGGGTATCTCTGTGGGTTTTTTGTGTTTTGGGGTTTTTTGGTTGGGTTTTTAGTTGTTTGGTTGGGGCTTTTTTTGTTGTTTTTTGTTTGTTTTGGTTTTGGTTGTTTTTTTTTGATTGGTTGGGTTTTTTCTGTTTAGTTTTGTTTTAGTGGTTGTTGTTGTTGCTGCTGCTGTTGCTGTTTGTTTGTTTGGCCAGGGGTTGTGGTTTTCTTTTAATTTTTTTCTCCTCAGGATCTTTTCTAATTCTAACCTTTCGTATCTACCCATCTCTGTATTTTTTAACCTGATTTCCATTCTCTGTCATCACTTATATTTATTGCTAAAGTCAGCCCCAAGGTAGTTTACATTTCTGCACTAAGAATTATTAGCAGAAAATTAACAGCTAATAGTCCTTGAAAATGGATCGGATATGTCCCTGAAGGCTGAGACATCTTTTGATTTGTTCACCTGTATCTAAACTCTAGAAGAAGGAGTTTTGTTTAATACTGCTCGATAGAATCCTGTACAAATGCACACTCACCATGAACGGAGCTTAGACTGTGGCCTCAGCGCTTTCTTTGCTGTAGTCCCTTACTATAGCAGCTCACAAGCCATGTTTTGCAGAAATAGCTTGCTGGATGGCTGGGAGAAGGACTGACCCATGGCATTGTTTCCCCAGCAAATGGTAAAAAAAGGAGAGCGTTATTAAAATGATTGACTACTTTTTCTTATTTTCTATTTAGGCTGCGATCCCAAAAGACTGGCTGGCCGTCTTTTAAAGCTGACATTTGATTTTCCGTTGAAGTGAATGCAAGTCGCTCTCTGATAAATGCTCAGATAATGAATATAATACAAATTTTTCATATCAGTTTTGCAGAGACATTTCTGGGCTACAAAAGGTCCTGATCATTTTTGGCATGCTGCATATTAAGCTCAGTTCTTCTTTCTCATGCCCTGAATGCATAGCTTTTCACTATATCTAGTGACTCACCCATTATATTTTTTAGAGTCACAGGAATTCTGCTACTAGGAGTGTCATATTAATCTTGGACCCGTATTGAAAATGTTCTCCATTACCATCGTTATAAGGCTCGTGCACAGAGATTTTTTGCGGTGGATATAATCAGCAAATCACGGCATTCACACGGAAGAAGGCAATTTTCCTTGCCTCACTATTGTATCTGTTGTTCTCTTTAGCAATTAAATTCTGCATATCATGAGTGAGAAGCTTCCTGTGCAGTGACAATATTACATCATGTTAGCCAGGTTATCTCTGAATCAAAAAAATGGGCTTCAGTTAATATTTTCCCAAGAACCAAGAGAAGTAAAGCACTATGGTTTGACTTGATCAAAGCTATACAAAAGAGCAACAAAAATCATTTCATATAACAAGCCAGACAGTGCCAACAAACAAGTACAGATGTGAAGAGAAGAATTTTCCCCTTCAAAAATCCCCACCAAAAAGCACACACGAAAGACCCTAACTGATAATCTATATGATGTAAATATGTAGATATTCTTTGATTATAATTCATTGGCAGGATTGAATATGAGAGTCTTCCTACCTGAAACTTGAAATTCCAAAGATGTGAAAAAGCATGGTGAATTTTTTTGAACTTCAGTGCCTCTAAGGCCTGAGGTATATTTTTTTTTTCTGATTTTGTGTAAGAAAACTCACTGAAGTTGAGAATAGAGATCAAAAGATATGTTCCTTTCCTTTTAAGTCTGGCCAGGATGTCTCTCTGAGTTCATGAATAAAATAAAAAAGCTAAACTCTTTTTCAATTTGTTTTCCTATTTATATTTCTGATGCCTTATGGTAAAAATTCCCTACAGGTGTAGTGTGATGGCCAGTGCATTCTGCCCTGAAACCAGTCTAAATAGCCTGGAAAGAGTGAGGGAGCCCAGGGGGTGGAATACCATGCATGACAGGTCCAGCTGGGCAGAAGCAAGGCTGCTCAGAGAGATCTGTCTCATGGCATCCATTTTAACATAGAAAATTATGTGTTCTGGGTATCAAAAAGATTGGGAAACATTGTCTATACTATTTGGATTAATTAATAAGTTCTACTAACATGGATCAAAACATATAGCCATGATTGAATTTTTTTTTGTGCAGTCAAGGATCTCTTCTCCTTTAAAAGAAAGTTCACTGAGTTATTTTTGTGTTACTTTTGTGTGAGCATGCAAATCGTTCAGATTCCACATAGAAAACTTGACATGTTTTCAGAAAGTCTTCCTGACCTCTTTTTATCCAGAATTGGAAAATTTGGGTCAGCAAATCTTGACATCTGCATTCAGGTTCTAGTCCTTAGGGATGTGAAGACTTTTGAATAATTGAGTTCCCACTCTTTGTCTTCTCCAGTGGGAAGCTATCAGGAAAAAAAACATTTCTGATTAAATATGAATTAGAAAAAAAAGACAAAAATTGTACCATAGATATGGTACTGTCAGTAAAAAAAAACCCTAGTCAGACCTTTGTAATCCCACAATAATTCTGAGATTTTGTAATTCCAAATTATCTTGGTTTATTTACAAAAGTGAACTAAGGATTCGCTGGTATGAATTCATATATCTTCCTGTGAATACTTACACCATTGCAGAAAAGCAAGAGTATCTGGTACAAGTAAAGGGCTATTTCTACCAATAATATAATTTAAAATATTTTAAACAAAATTTCAAAGCACATCATTCTCAAAAAGTGCTGTGTAAAAGGTTGATTATGTATGAATGTATGAATAAAGCCAAGTAAGAATTTAAAAACTGCTACTAAAATACATTAGCATGCCCAAAAGCTGTAATATCTCAATCTAAACCACAGTGAGTTTGCAAAAGAGATCTTAATCTTAACTAAAACTGGTCATAATTTATATAAAATAATATTTGGTTTGCATCTGGCTTTTTATTAATTTATTATTTTTCCTGATTCCTGAATCAGTTGTCAAACAATTCTTAATTGTCCATGCAACTGCTCTCGTTCCAATAGTTCCAAAGTTCAGTAAATTTTTAAGAACATACGTTTGCACATTAAACCATCAGCTAAGGCATTAAATATATGGTAAATAATCATTCACCATCTTTAAGAGTATTTTTAATGGAAATAGCTTTGACAAGTGTCCATAGTTGGGAAGACAAATCAGATGAAAATTGGTAACAATACCAGCATTTTTTCTTTGTGCTTTTATGTTCTGATCTATGTTTTATCATGTGGATTAAAATTAACAAAATCTGAAATCAAGACACTTATAAGCATAGTAGGAAGAAGAGATGAAAATGGCAAAGCTCATTTATTTTCTAAGTTATGCAAGTCTCATTTTCTGTGAAGCTCTTATATTCTACTGATGGGCAATTTACAAAATTCTTAGATCATTTTTTGTCACTAATTGAGAACCTTTAATTTATTTGGGCAGATAAGAAATATGAATATGGGAAATGCATACTTTTAAGACAGTCAAGAGCCAAGACAAAGAAGAGGGAGAAAAAAGAGACCTAAATATCCCCATGCCAGCCTGAGACTTTGGTAAGTCAATTAATCTCTTTGTTTTAATTTGTTTTAAATCAGGAATAATTATATATCTGCAATCTGGAAGGCTTCTGAGATTCTAAATTTAGTGGTGCTCATAAAGCCTTTGAGAGGTTTCACTGGTCGATGTTCTAAATTAGCACTGTGTACTTACAAATATCTTCTAATTTTCTTAAAGGTTGATAATTCCTGGCAGTATTAACTCAATATTTCCAAGGGAGAAATGACTAATTAATTTTCTAATATTGTAGAAGCACACTAAAATTAATAAGTACAGAGTCCTACTTAGCACAAGTTATTTAATGCTTAAGTGTTGCAATGCTGTGTATTGATACATTTGTCATACTATGAATGTTCAATTTAAATTTAAAAAGAATTATGTATGAAGTCACATAAGGCATAATATGGAAAATAGATAGGAAAAGCTGACTCTACCGTGGAATTATAGGAACCAGGTGACAGATGGTACTTCCTCCTTTCCTTCATTGTTACTCCCAGATGTTGTTTCTAGGGAAAAAACAAAAAAACACCAGCCTCACTGCCAACAAAACCAAACCAAAACAAAGACAAAAACAAAAACAAAAACAAAAGCAAAAAACCCCCCAAAACCCCCCAATAAAACCCCAAAAACCAAAATCAAACATATAAAACCGCAAACAGACAAAAGACCAACCACGCCAAACCAAAGTTAAAAAAAAAATCCAACAAAAACCAACCAACAAAAGAAAAATCACTATAGTTAGAGCCCAAACCTGAACAGTAAAACAACTTCACTGTTCTGAAAACTTCCTGCAGCAATGATTGAAAAGTTCCTGCCATATGTGGTTTACTGCAAACTCACTTTTCCTCCTTATTTAAACTCTACAATTCAGCTTTGTTTTGTAGCCTTTTCATCTTCTCACCGTGTCTCATTTCTTCTGCATTTTTTCAGCTGACTGGTAGCCTCTCCTAAATAAAATCCCTCACAGCTATCCAGTAATGGATAATTGGTAGTTAAAGGGACTACAGAAGAGTTTTTTAATGCCATTCTTAGCTTTCCATTTCTTCTGACTTTTCCCTTCCTTTGTACCTTGAAAATTAATGTAATTAGGTGTGGTTTCTACAGTGAGCTCACCAGAGATTGTAAATTTGATAAAATGGAAGGTGCAGTGACTGTTTTTTTAGTATTACATATATAAAATGTAGCAACTGCTCCTGAATAGCTGGAAAACCATTTAATCTAGAAAGATCTCCTGAGTAAGAGCAAATTAGACTTGTAAATGGAGAGCTCTAGGAAAGGGGAATAGAAGTGTCTACATTTGTGTGGTATGGCAACACCTCCTCAGATGACGTGTAAAAACATGGGAGAGAAAGGAAAAACACAGATTTGGAAGAAAGAAAGGCGGCACAGACTTCTCATAGGCAGTCTCATCAAAGGAGGTGGGGAGGTCTTGTAACCTTGAAATCTGAAGTTTTTTTCTGAAAGGCATTGCCCGGGGTAGGGTGAACCTAAATAATTATCTTGGCTTCTACAGCTGATAGTAAACTTCAAGAAATCACAAATATCATCTAAACCAAGATGTGAAAATAAGGATTAAATGGCAGGGCATATTTTCTTCTATTATACTTTCCTTCTGTAACACCCTGCCCAGCTGGGCAAGACTAATAAAGAAGTTGACATAACTTTGCTAAAATAAAAGATTTTCATTTTAAGCTTGATGAGTATTTAAAGCTGATTTAAGTAATAACACACTTTTATAGTGATCTTATTTCTCCTAAAGAAAAAAAAAAAATCAAAACAATTGGATGTTAGCAAATAAGTCATCGCAATATCTAAACTCAAGCAGTCTTAAAATCTCAGGTCTTGTGTATTTCTAATTCATCTGTAGAAGTCAGACTTGTGCCTGACCCACACAGTGTGGGAAGCCACCACATATGAGTGGTTCTGCCAAGCAACAGAAAGTGAAAGGACAACCTATGACTTGAGGAAAACACATTTACTGGTGACAATTTCAGAAGAGACCAGCAGTGCCCACAGAGTCCTCTCCAGGATAGTTGAAAAATATCTCCTGAATTTATAGCAATTTGCTTGGCAATGATCTGAATGTAAAACAGTTTCTTTGGCACTTGTGTACATAGAGGTTATTCTGAATAATCATGTAGCAAAAAGAATGCAATTACCATCACAATATGCAAGAAAAGGACATTTGACTTTCACATAGTAGAATTTTGCTTATTTATCTTTTAAGCTTCAGCTGTATCTTGTTTCCAAAGACTTATGCTATTCAATAAATAAATTATCTTCATTGCAGTCTTATCTACTTAATAAATTGAAATCCTCACAGATAAGGAACAGAAATATGCTCATCTGACAACTGGGCTTTCCTCTTCCTCGAGAAGACAAAAAAAGTAGTATTTGACTCCAGGATTGTTGCACACTGAGTTCTATTTCCAGAAACAAGTTCGGAACTTTTAATGACCTAGCTTATGCAGAAAAAAAAATAGAATATAGGATGTTAAGACCATAATAAAAGAGTCTGCTGCTTTTTTATTTTTTTTTTTTATTGAGCAGCACAGGTTTTGCAGACCCTTTTTGAATGTTGCAGTTTTCCAAGAACAAGACTTGCACCTTTTGTCCAAAGTCCACTAAAAGGTGAGAAAAACTACCTATAAGCTATCTATCAGATTGCCCTTGTAACATCTGTTTTTCTTAAATACAATTTCATTTTTCTCAAAAATAACCCCTTGTTTTCATGTGATATTAATAGCAAAAAAAATTCCCTGCAAATTTTTTATGGTATTTCAATAGAACATTTAAATACTCCAATACTGGTGTGGTGGAATAAAAAAAATTCAATTTTTTTTAAAATTAGTGTTGTCTGTTAGTATTTGATCTTGATTTTCATGCTTTTCAATGTTTCATCTGAAGTTCCATACCTTGGAAAAAAATTGTTGGACCAAATTCTTAGCTTGTTCACAGGAATTAAGGTTTTAAATAAAACATCGCATGAAAAAAGATTCATAATGCTATCAATTCTCAATATTTTATCTAGTCCTTTGCCCTTCAGGTTGTGGAGAAAACCCAAGGCCATCATTCTTACACATTCATATCAGATGGGAAATAAAAACAATTCAATCTGTAAGACGTCCTAAAATTCATGAGTTCATGAGTTCTCATCTCTTTTTAAAAAAAAATCTCATGACGTATTGTGCCTGGCTTGTGATTTTTTGAATGTCTGGCTTTGAGAGTACAGTTAAATATAGAATGTTCATTAATTTTCTTCAATTTGCTGTTCAAGCTTAGCTGTTCAAATCTTTCTACCTCTACATTCAGGTTTCCATTTAACTATCTGACCCCTTTTCAGAAAAACAGTCAACTGTTTACTTAGTACAATGCTATAACTTCAATGTTCTAAATGTTGTGTTTTGTTATAATAATGTAATCGTGTTCAACACTCTTTGTAAAAATGTTTTTTTTTCCTGTGTTGTTTTCATGAAGCTTTATGCTCTTCTTAAAATCTTCATTAAACATCTGCTAAAGAATTTGATACTTCAATATCCCCTTATTGCTGAAACTATCTAGTGAAGAAGATGGGAACATCTAGGAAGTGTTTAAAAGTGAAAATATCTAGACCTGCTAGGCTGGTAAGCAACAGGAGAGCACTGATAAATCTTTGTAGAAAAAAAATGTGTAGTATTAATATCATTTAGAGGGTAGCACAGTTAAGACAGAATTTTTTTTTTTAATTCGCATTTTATTATCTGATCTAGTAAGTATTCGTCTTAATTGCAAAGTGTTAATAATGCCCAAGGGGAAACAAACAATCTTACGGCTGAAGTTTCAACTTCAGCCAAGCATAGTGGGGAGAGAGATTCATCTACTTCTTCCTCTGCATTTGAAAGGGCTTTCTAATCTCTACAATCTTTCTCTGTTTATTAATATAATATTTGATTTTGGAGCTCTTCAATGCTGGCAATAGAAGTATCCTATTCTTTATTATAGCACAGAAAATGGAGTTTGTCCCTTACTCTGATCAGACAGACATAGTCATACCATTACCCTTAATTGACCTCATATATTATCTACCCAACACACAATTTTTTTTACTGTAAGGGTGACCAAAGGCTGGAACAAGTTGTCTTGAGGAGTTGAGAAGTTTCTTACCTTGAAGATATTAACAAACAGACATGGTCCTGGTCTGCCAGCTCTAGCTGACCTTGTGACAGCAGAGATTGGACTAAATGATGGCAGAGGTCACTTCCAACCTTATCAGAGTGAGCTTCTGTGAATTACTGTTTATTGTTACAATATTTCCAAAATTTCTGTTTTAACTGGGTCTTGGTTTGGGAATTATATCCCACTGAATTTGAACAGAACTTATAAAAAGTATGATGAGAATCAGCCTTCTATGTCTCAGTATCTAAACTAAGTAAGATTGAAGTAACAGTGAAAAGTTTTTACAGTTGGCTTTGATTACAGTTAGGTCCAATTCTATTTCAGTAAAGTAAATATCTGGCAAATTAATAACCTTTTTCTTCAAAATGACGGTTTTCCTTTGTTGTTGTCTGCAGTCCCTCCATGCATAAACCTTTTGAAAACAGATCACTTATTGGAATGCTTAGACACATGATCAGAGGTAACTTTTTTGTTGCTTTGTCATAAATATCAGTTCCCAGTATCTCTAATGTTCTGTTGATTTATGGTCCTCTGAACAATTTTGCTGCCTTGCCAATAATTCATTCCTAGTATGTGTTTTAGGGGAAAGTGTTTTAAAACATAACCTTTTAGATTAAAAGCATCAATTAAATGAAGTAAATGTGCTATAATTACAACAGAGATACATGGATAGGTCTCAGAGAAGACTGACTAAAAAGCTAACTGTGAACACTTAAATGTCAGCTTAATTATTAATGCAAAATTTACTGTTTGTCACAGATGATTAAATATACCTCCTAGATTGTAGTTATTCCTGTACAAATTGGAAGGTGCTGCATATCTTGCTGTTTGATATCCTCCTGATTATGTATGTAGTCTACTCCAGTGAAAGCTTTCTCTGAAGCTGGCTGGTCAGTCTTTATGCAATTTAATGTGTGGCATACCTACTTTGAGCGCCATGACATAAACAGCTCTTTCTTTTCAAGCAGAAATTCATGCTATGATTAATTCCATGGAATTGTATCAATCTTTAATTGTTGTGTATTTGGGTCAAAAAAATGTTCATATTTATATTTCATAAGAATTAGATCTCAGCATCTGAACATGAAGATGCTAATATTAGATCTGTATTTTTGAGGATGGCAAGGTTTTGGTAGACAGGAGTTACAGGGGTGACTTTTGTGAGAAGATGCCAGAAGCAAGTCTGACAGAACCAGAACAACCCAGATCCAAGACGGAGCCACTGCTGGCCAAGGCTGAGCCCACCAGCGATGGTGATAGTGGTGCAAAGTTACAGTGCAGGAGGAATTGCAGCTGGAGAGAAAAGTGAGAATACATGAGAGGAACAGCCCTGCAGAAACAAAAGTCAGCAGAAGGAAGGGCAGGAGGTGCTCCAGGCACCAGAGAGATTCCCTGCAGCCCATGGGGAAGACCACGGTGGAATAGATGTTCCCCTGCAGCCCATGGAGGACCCCATGCCAGAGCAGGTGGACAGCCCAAGGAGATTGTGACCTTGTGGGAAGCCCACACTGGAGCAGTCTCCTGGCAGGACCTGTGGACCCGTGGAGAAAAGTGGTCACGCTGGAGCAGTTTTCCTGGCAAGGTTTGTGACCTGAAGGACTGCATTTGTTCCTGCGTCAACACTGTCTGATATGTTCTTGCCTTCAATGTGCTTGTTTGTCTCCTGCGAGGTCATACAATCAAATCCCTTTTTCAGCCTCCATTTTACCAGGGTTTAAAAAACTGTGTATTTGATACTAACTCCTAAAACGGGCTTTGTAGTACTCTTGGTTGAATTTTTTTATCTGCTTTACTTCAAGTTATTTTCTCTTGAACCTGAATGACCGTAGTTGATATAAACAGCATTGCAGATGAGAGGAAGACCTTAAGGTCTTTCATAGTGACATTACAAATTTTCTTTCTTTACAGAAAATATAAAGCCTGAAACAGTTTTAGATTGTCTTTGCTGTTTTTCAGAACTTTCTCACATCAATACTTTCTAGTCATCCTGTAACAGATATATTTACCCATGTTCTTTTCCTCTGTTATTTCAGACTCACCCTCTGCATTGTGGCATCAATTCCTGTTGTTTAGCCTTAAGTTCACAAGCTATAGAATTTCACTTCATTTCTATTATTACCGTCCTCAAGGTCATCCAATTTTTCCTCTATGGAAGAGATTTTTCAATTCTTTTCTGTACAGATGATGACTCCAATTCTTTTTAATCAGAGAATCTCATTAACCCACTCTTCCACTTTGTGCCAAGGACATCAGATAGCATATTAAAAAGATTAACCTCATGACCAGTTCTCAAAAAGTTCTACTTGCAAGCCTTCCCCAGCTTGTTCTGCTCTTCTTTTTGTTTTTCCATATTTCTTGCTTTCCTTTTTTCCGCAACCTAAATATCTTGATCTTCTCCAGTTTTCAGCAGTGAGGCAGTATCTCAGGTATTTCACTGATACCCTGAGAGGTAAGATGCAGCCAGCTTCTGAGAAAAATGAAAATTCAGTCTCATATCAGTAAAAATTTTGGTTAATCTAGACTGGTAAACTCATTCTTCCTCATATACTTTTACATCAATATATCAAGACAAACACCTCCTTTTTTTCAGTATGAACATTCATAGGAGCAAGAAGGTTCAGGAACAGTAAAGTAATTTGATAGATGAAAGGCAGACCTAGAGTGTTACCTTGCTTTCTCTCCTGACAGTGAAATGGGTGAGAGAAATGTAAAAGGAAATGCATGTAGGGTTTTATTTGTGCACAGAGAGGTAAAAAGTAATGACCTGCAGGAAAGGTCCCCGGTTAGGAACATAAAATATGACAACCACAATATATTTCAGTGTCCTTTACTCTGGTGGTCATCTTCTCTTTTTAATCCCAGGTTTAAAGAAAAATCTTTTATATATTCCCAACTTTCCCCTTTCCACACCCCCTTTTCCACCCTCAACTCTCTGGGGCCTACCCTGAGAAGCAAACTGAAATCATTAGTAGTCAGGCATCTAACTCGCTGCATCTTAGAAAATGCAATTCTTGCCTACTGACATATACAAGTGCTCATATAGTGTAGAAGACGTGGCCCCTGGTAACTTATAGATAAAAGAAATATGGATAAAGAAAAAGAAATGGATAAAGTCAAAGCCAGCTGAACACATGCAAAGGGTCATTCCTTTGATTCTCCTGCTCAATACACTTTATCCATTCTCTCCTATATGCTTAACTGGAAAAGGAAAAGGAAAGGAAAAAGCAAAGGAGACAAAACCTAAAACCTTTTTCAAAAATTATGTCTTGTGCTGCCTAGGGGTTAGCATTAAGTTTAGCTTAGCTCTGGCTTTTTATGAACCTTTGACTGCTTCTTCTAAGAAACAATAAATCATTACCATTGCCAACTTTTGTTCTGCAATATTACATATATGGAAACTAGATTTGAAAGGCACATTGCAGACCAAAAAGCAAAGGCAATGCTTTCAACACAAAAGCAAGTTATTTCAACCAGAATCAGCTAATTTGCTGAGTTTGGGTTCTCCTCTTTGCATACCACATCATTTTCTCTGTGCAAATTCTCAAAATAAACTTTACATCTCTTTCTGAAGACCTGGCCTTTTTCTTCCTCCCTCCCCACCTTGTATTATCAAAAGTATTAAAAATCCTTTTTAAATTTCTCGTTAACCTTTCAACAATAAGAAAAATGTTGAATGTAATTCTTGTTTTGTGAATTACCATAAAGAATAGGAACACAGGTAGGAAGAAGTCAACTCCTATGTCAGATTTTTTGAAGATGGTATTAATTGTTGTTTGGGCTGTTTGGGTGGTGTAAAATTTACTTTATCTGCAGCATTAATTTTTTTTTCATTGATATTGACATCTTTGTGCTTATGGACTTTTCTCTAAACACATAGGACATTTGTCTGCCTGTGCATAAGGAACAGTAGCATTTTGAAAATTTTCTCCAGAAATTTTGCAAAACTGTCCATTTACTGCATGCAATGTCTTAATTCTGTAAAACCAAATAAAGAAATACTTGCAAATAGTTATGATGCAGTGAAAACTTCTAGATGAACTTTCTGTCTAATGCAGCCGTCATGACCTCTGTCAGCAGTTAGCACTTCTGTGCCCTGCAATGGAACGCAGCTCAAGGGAAATATATGACAATATCAGAGAATGAGAAGCCCTGGCACAAGGTGACTGTAGTCTCAGTAATTTCTTTAGATAATGAAAATTGCAAGGGGTTGTTTGTCCTGAGCTGTAGAGGACAAGGTAAATAATTAATTACAGCTTTAAAGTAGCTATAAGAAAAACTGTTTATTAAGGTTAAAAAGAAAAAAAAAAGAGGTCCTGTTCTTTAGGAAATTTTCCTTCTGTCTGTATTTTATACTGATATCATTAGATTATTGATGTTAAGTACTTGTGACCTTTGAGTGGAGTTTGGAACAGGCAACTTAAATCTACTTTTAAAATACTTTTTTCTCCTCCTAATGCTCCCTGAAGACTTAATTTTCCCTCTTCCACACTAACAGTGTTCATTTTATAGCAGATTGATGTTCTTATAAAAACAATAGTACATTTGGTGTCCTTTTTAGAAAGTTGTCTAGCTATAAGCAATATTTCCAGTAATTACAGTTCAGTTGGAGGAAAGGCTGAAAAACATGGCAAAGTATGTACAAAAAGGGACATAAAAACAATCAAGTAGACAAAAATACCTTCTGAATACGGTGAACTTTTGAGACCCAATCAAATCTACGCTCTTTTCTAAAGGGAGGGGCTCTAAGGGACTCTATTTTATAATGTTTGTCATGATTTCTCTGATCAGTATTAAGGAACTGAGCCTACTGTTCCACAGATGACCACACAGTCCTAGAAATAGCATTACTTTTCTTGTCACTTTTAACTACAAGACAATTAACAGTAATGAGTTTGAGAACATTCTATCTCCACAGCTGAAGAAAGTAATATATTTTCTCCAGAACTTGCCAGACAAATCCCTGAATCATGTCTAGGAATATTCAGCATATTTTACCATGTTTTAGGGCAAGAAAAACCTTTAATTTCTTGCTTCTAATAGTACAGTGAAAGTAGGAGAGCTGTGCAAGAAATAGAGCCAATCCTGACTGAGATTAACTCACTGTATTGTTTTACAGAAAACATATTGAATTTGACAGTCAGAGGTAAAAGAGCTCGCCTAAAGTATTAGGAACAAGATAATAAACTACATTTACAGAAATTTTTTCCACTATTGGAAAACTTCAATCAAAGCTGTATTACATTAAGTCATAAATACGCTCTTCCTTCGGGAAGACAGAATGGGATCTTTTAAAAAAGTTTGTTAATGAGGAGATAAAATGTTTCGAGAAATGAAAAGCATTTGTACTAACAGCATAAGCAGTTGTTTTGGCTTGATTTTGTTCATGCCTCTGGAAATGTATAGCAAGCTTGCAGGCAATGGAAGGAAACATGATTTATAATAGATATAAAAGGCAAAGTTCCACCTTCAAGCGTGAGGGCAGGAAATAGGATTGTGGCTGAGCATAAATGTGCTTCACAATTCAAGCTTCATTTTCTTCTGGTGCAGTCCCATGGTATCAATGTGTTGTTGCCTATGGTGGAAGTTACTTCATAACTAATTCCTGAAAATTGTGTGATTTCATTTAAAGCTGAGGTTATAAGGCTGCTGAACAGATCCATGTGTGTTTCAGAGGAAAAAATAATCTGTGCCAGAGTTATCTGATGTTTTATCACTCTGTAAATTATGTCTCCTTCCATGGACTGAGAGCATGGGGATAGTCCATGGCTTCTGGGCTCTCTACCAGGGCTCACAAATCATGATCGTGTTCAGACAGTGTAAGTCTTGATGCAGGACTAAAGGGAGTCAGTGGGATTTTTCACTGATCAATGACTTGCAGTTGTAGACTTCTATCGAATTCAAAAGCCACCTGCTGGTGTGTCTCTTTGGGGAAGATGTCAATCCAATTAACTGTTAAGAGGTTCAGCACTTGAGAAATGAATGTGTTTGATCAGCCTTATTTTGCTAGTACATACAGCGTCTGTGTTGTCTATTTTTGCCATTAATTAGGAAGCATTTGGTGATACAGGGCATGAAAGTAAGTGCACCATTCAAATTTGCAGCAATGTCCGCTGGCATTTTTCTGATTTTTAAGTTCAAGTATGGAGACAGAAGAATAAAACTACAGATGGATGTTTAAAAATAAATACTAATGTCTTTATAATTCTGAATAATTTCCAAAAGTAATATCTATAGGCGAATGAATGCTTGAAGTATAGAAAGAATCAATTAGAAAGGTATGAGCTACAATTTTTTTTTCCAAAAGTTCATCAAAATTTAGATTAATCACATGTATATTATGCTTATATAATTACATACCTCCTGCCCTAAATAAGCAGAAGGAAGATAAAAATGAGGAGGCAATAGAAAAAATACTGAATGCAGACAAGTTAATGATAAAAAAAGACTAATTGCAACAGGATAATGATTTCATTCTCTATGTTTTATAGCTTCAATGGATGTATGTTAGTAAGCCTTGCTGAACTAAGAATAAAAATGGAAATCTGGTATTTAGATTTAAAGTATATAACACTTAAAGACATTAAGGTGGTTGAAGTGTGAAATTTTATTTCACGTGTTCTGATTATCAAAATTCTGAACTGTTTCAACCAGCTTTATTGCTTCATATGTTTGCAAGGAGATACCACACTTTAAATGTTAGGCTATATTCTTAACTGAGATATCTTTGGAATAAATTATCTATGAATATTATTTTTTTAATAAGGTATCTGGAACATCACAAAGAAGATACATTGTTTAGGAGAGGTAATCATTAGCGGAAAGAGGCATTTGGTTTGTTTTTATGCATCTAACCGAGAGAAACGAACTTCTGTTCCTCAGAGGTCTTCAAAACAGACCTTATATCTATTTTCTGCAGTTTTCTGCAGAAGTAATAGAACAATTTTATCACAATTAACCTTAAAACACTAAAGGTTATTCTAGAAGACTGTTTTTGCCAAATGAGCCCTTACTTGAAAAAAAACACCTCCTTGCAAGATCACTCTAGTACAGAAGAATAGGAAAATGTCATATGAGGGAACGTACAGGAGATGGAAATGAAGTTGGTTACCGATATTTTCTTTAGTTCAAGTGCAAGGGGAGAATAACCACTGTTTCTTGCCAAGGTAAAGCAGTAGTCATCTTGGATTGGAAAGGATTTTTTAAAACTTTGAGGCAGAAAACTAGCAGTTGCCTCTAACCTTGTATTCTCTCCGTCTGTATCCAGACATATGAATTTGCAGAAAGGTTGGGACAAACACTGAGATAATGAGGAACAACATTTGCATACACAGAATTTCTGGTCGTATTTCTACCAGTAACAGAAACCTTGCATTCAGACATATAAAAAATTTATCATTAATATAATTATAAAATGAACATCTTGGTAACCCCATGGGTCCTTCAGGAAAAACTTGCCCCACTATGGGACCAGTAATGACAGCACCAGCCACATTCTTGCCAGGAGCCTGCTTCACTGTACGTCCTTCCTTCAGGGAGTATTCACTGGCTCCAGTGTTGGGTCCTCCATGGGCTGCAGTGTGGATATCTACTCTGGCATTTTCCCCTTCCTGGGCTGCCAGGAACACCTGCTCTGGTGGCTGGAGTGCCCCTTCCCTGGCCCCTGATCTGTTTGTACTTCTGCTATTCATCCCACACAGGTGTGTATTGCATTGAAAATAAATTAAACAATTCCTTTTAAAATAGTATTTATATTTATATTATATTATTTAAGGGAAATAAGGGTCAATAATGTGTGGGGAATGAAGTTGGCGTTTTAGAGGTGATGGAAATACTCTAAAAAGTGAGGATACAGCTCTGAATATGATTTACGCTATGTCACAATAAGCTTCATAGTAACATAATTCAGCATTTTCTGTTTAGATCTGCTTTCTTCTATATTTTAATGAGCAAATATGTCAATTTTTAAGTTACATTTCTTGGACAAATTTACATATTATATGGCAATTGTGAACTACTTTTGCTAACACAAAGTCTTCAGAAGCTTGAAGATACTGGATATTTTGTGTTTGCATATTTAACATTTCTGAATGGCACCTTTCTACTCTTCATGTACAATAGAAGCACATGGGAAGTGAAATTTTTTAACAAAAGTTGTGAACTGAAGACAGAAATGCAATTTTTCAGTTCTTGATTTAGTAATTTGGGAGTTTCTTTTCCTACTTATCTTAGTGGTCTCTTACAGCCATTGCAATGAAGAGAGAGACTTGAAGAAAATTGCTTTGACTCTGCAAAGTGTGACAGACTTGATAGCTACCACAATGAATCAGAATGTGCCAAGGTGGCAGTTCCCTCACGGTGAACTCTGTTATTGATCCAGACCTGAGTCAAGGAAAATGCATAAACCCCCTTATACAAACTCCAGAGACAGGCAATCAGCAGATCCTGAAAACCAATTCAAAGTTACTAGTTTCTACATAAACCTCAGAAAGCGGCCAGCAAACTGTTGAGGTGAAAACATGTCACCTAAAGTTTCAGCTTTCCAATCCAAAGTTGATAGCTTCAGTCAGTGGAGACAACTAATCAATTACCTGGCGTGAATAATGATGGACTTTCAGAAACTTCTTCAAACTATTACTCAGCTGCTGAAATGTGTTAAAACATGACATTGATAACGAATACAGAGTGAATGATTTGGAAGACCTATTGCTTGCAGAGAGCAAGGACATTTCCCTTGCCCAGTATACATAAATTTTACCATAATTCATTTTGCATGTGGCTGTGGAATACACAGGAGTTAAAGCAAACCAAAACTAGCAGTCTAACATTGTAATACGTAGTCCAATATTGTAGTGGTCTAAAATAAGCTTCAACCATGTGATTATGAGATCATGGAAAGTACTACAAATTTTAATAGGAATTTTCACAATATTTAAATGGGGTTTTTATATATATTAATGGATAATTTACTTGCACAAGTTTTTATTTTCTACAGGTATACATATATATGGGTATATTAAAGCATAGTATAAAGCAGGGTGAGACTTTAAAGGTATTTCAGCAATAGGATAGCTGTCTCTAAAGGATTAAGGATTGGTCATGTGGACAGTTTTGTGTCACACTGGAAACAGAAGGTACCTCATTTGAATCTTGTCTTGGGGACTTTCATTCCAGCACTGTCTGGTTTTCTGCCTATAGTAGCTTCTTAAAACCCATCTAGAAGAGGTCATGCCTGTTATGGGTGAGCTCGAGGGCAGCTGGTAGGAGTAAACAAACAGCTGTCACACTAATTTTTATTCCACTTAAAACATGACATAGCAAATGCACAGACGAAGCTTACATGCGAAGAAACACTGAATGAGCCCACCCAAATGTTCAAGTTACAGTAAAGAAAAAAAATCTGAGCTCCTCATAGACATTCACAGAATCAGCAAAGTAATCTTAATCTATAATCCTTGTGTGATGTAATCTGCTTTGGTCTATGGGCAGAAATCATGCTAGGTCAGCTCATTCCAGTTATTCTTTGGGTTTGTCCTTTTCCATTCTACTAACTGAGAACTAAGGGGAAAAAATGAAATGGGTAAAAAATATTAGACTGTGAATATTAAAAATCTTTACCACTTTGATACCTTTAAGAATTTGCAGAAATGAGCAAGTAATTTGTGGAAACTTTTGTGAAGAAAACAGATTTTACTAGTTGTATAGCCAATAAAACATTTCTTTTTAAAAAATACAACACTGATAAAAAACAGTCTACATAAATATGCTGTTAGCTAAATGAGAATTCCACCTTGCCCGTTAGTTTTCTTGAGGAATGGTGGTTATCAGTTACAAGGCAGCGTTAGACACCAGCTCAGACAGGGAAAGAAAGTGTGAACTGGCAGCTGTCCAGAGTTGGGTTTGTGTGTGTGAGAGTAGGGCACGTGGCAAATGTGTTTTGGAAGAGGACTGGCTATGCTGTGCATCTTTTTTGTTCACTACTGCCTATATCTTCATTAATTATCTTACTGACGGTTTTCTAAATTAAAAAGGACTGTTTGTAAAAATACATAATAAGTAACATACAACACTGATGTATTCCTGCCCTAAAAGTAATGGGGTTTCAAGTAAAAATATCTTGGATAAGCTAAACCTTATATAAGATGGTTATGTTATAAAACAGTGCGTGGAATTGAATCACTCTCCTGCTATGTTGAGTTGGAATCACTGATTTTGCAGTCTGTGTTCAGTATTAAGGGCTACACAAAATACTCTGTTGCGCCAGGGAGGATATGAAGAGATTAGAGAGACTAATATATCACAGACTAACCTCTTTGCTCTGGACATTCGCAGGGACACAGGCAATTCTCATTCTGCTGCTTTCTGGAGCCACTAGATATCAAAACAAACAAAAAGAAATCAAGATTATAAGGAAAGCTGAAGTTCAAGGTAAGCAATTCTTTTATTAGTTATAATTTTCCATGTTGAGCAGATTTTCCACACCAGATTGTGAGTGTGTGTACCAGCTATAATTTTTAGGGGAAAAAAAAAAGAACATTAGAGGCCGAACAGTTACTATCAGCAACCAATTCACCTTTTGGTTTATATTTCCTTATTAGAATTCCTGAATAATAGTATTGCTGATCCCAACTTTTTTTGAATTATGATAAGAAAGATACTTCTAGAAAACTTGTTAGTTTGCTAGAAGTATCTTTATTTAGATACTAAATTAGAGTATTGTTAGGAGTTGCTTATTCATTGAAAAATATCAAAAGCCTGTATGGACACATAAAAATCGCAGGCTAGAAAACAGATAAGCACCACAAATAATTTTTATCTTCATAGAATTATACAATATGTTAAAGGACAATGTAGTATTATATAACATAATCTTTCATCATAATTAATTGTTTTATAAAATAGGTTAATAGTAGATAAGAAGTTCTAATTAAACACCACTTGTATGGCTTTCTTGCTTGTCCCAACAGGAGAGATAATCTAGTTTGTTTTCTTAGTATTTTCAAAACATATATTAAACTGTTAGGGTTATGCTAAAATTTCTGATTCTTGTGTAGATTATCCTTTTCTGTCTGTGCTCTCGACCAGTGGAATCAGGAGTTCTGTGAGGATCTTTAGAACGTCATGAATACAACCTATAAACAAAAGAGCTAAACAGCAACTTCATGCTATGGAGAGAGTGGTGTTTCCTAGAGGAGTTCAGGAACAGTGAAATAATTCTATTTCAAATGTTTACTTGAGGAAGGGAAAAGAGAAAGAACAAACAATTATCAAAGATGGGAGTAAAAACTGAAGAAAAACAACAATTTCAATCCAATTATTGCAGTCTTAACTGTTATGTAATACTCTATATAAGGGGATGTAGAAGGGAACAATCAAATTAGTCATATTGCTAAATGATACTGTTTTACATTGCTAAACTTTCATGTACACAGGAAAAATGGTCATAAAAATAGTTTCAAGTCAGTTCTTTTAATCTTTTTGGAAAGTACGGTAAGCCTCATTGTTGAAAATATTTACTAATTCTAGAAATTTCTAGGTTCTTAAAAATATCTGGTGAAAAGCTACTTCACTTGCCATTTATTAATTTTTAAGTAGTAAATGTGAATCAAAAATACAGTTTGGATAAAAATTTATTAAAGGCATGAAGCGTTAGGCTATTTACAATTAATTTACAGAAAATTTTCTAAAATGTAGATATAAAACAACAATTCTCAAATAGAGATCAATAGAAGACAAGTGACAACACTGGGAGTTTAAAATTGAGCTAGCCTTTGAAACTCTTATTTAATGTTGTATATACGTGTGTTGACACTGTAAGGGAAATTTTATACTTATGCTTGTAGGGTTTTGTACAAAAATACTGATTATTAGCAACTGGGATTTTGTGTTTAATTTTTTTTTAATGAGAATGACTTCTCAGTTGATGTTCTAGGAAGTTTAGGGCAAAAATGCAACACATAAGGCAAGGTAGTAGTCCTCTTATATTGTGATCCCCATGATAGCAGAAAAAAAACATTTTTACCAGCTGAATAATTCAGCACTTCATAGACTTACCAAAGGCAAGTAAGTGAGTCAGGAACTTCTGGTGAGGAGATAGGAAGGGACTTAACTGGGAAGGGATTTGGAAAAATAAAATAAAATTTTAAAATAGAGCTAGTCCTTAGGGAGGAGCTGAGTCAAGATTATGGAAAGATAAGAATATACAGAAATAGCTGTAAGTTCAAACCTGGGACTATTGGCAGTTGTTAAAACTTGGTCTTTTAAGAGTTTTGATTTGTTTCTCTGGAGTTGTTTCTGGAAGGAGATATCTTCAATGGGTGGAAGATCTTGGCTGTGTAGTAGATTTCCTTAATTTAATTTTATTTTGTGGATTTTTAGGTCCAAGAAGCATAGTCAATAGCAAATATTGCTGTACTAGAATTTGTCTATGAAATTTTGGTATGTAAATGCTATTTGGAGATAGTTACCTCTTTAACAAAGAGAAAAACATCTGAATTTATGGAGCTCTCCTTCCAATTTTTGCTGAAGGCAAACTCAGAAATTATCCCAGTGAAAGGCCTAAAAAGCATCTAGATCATACTTTACAAAGATGAATCTAAGATTTAAAAGTCACTTTTCTAGGTCAACAGAGAGAATATAAAGGAGAAGAGAGAGCACCCATTTATTTAGCATAGATGTGTAGGTGCATATTTCCTCTTAATCTTCGCATAAATTCATTATTTTAATCATAAAATGTTTTTGCCTTCTCTACAGTCATAAGGCTATCAAAGACACTGTGGTAATGGGCAAAGTTGAGAATTCAGTTAGGTCATACCCCACCTTTCCCATCAGAACCCATGGGGACTGCTCAGCTGCTCTTTGATTCTCTTTGTGTGCCTTCTGAGTTAGAGCTGATTATTTTTACTTTTATTTTTGTAAATGTAGTACGGGTGTTAAGGGAATTATAGATAGAAAAAAGTGATGATTTGAAGATACTTCAGGGCAGGGGAAGACGAAAGATTAAATGAAAGAAGGGAGAGGATCCATGTGGGAGGGAATATTTGCTTGTTTTAGCTGAAATTATAGATTCATCTGTCTTCATATCCTCAGAACTTCTTTGTGTGAATTAGTCAAAAGGACTTCAGGAACTGTTAAGAAACTTCACGAAATTTGCTACAACTCCAAGTACCTTTGTGCTATAGAAATGAGCTCTGTGAAAGTGGAAATTCTCTTTCAGCTGGTGAGAGGTAATCTGAGATGCTAAAATCAATGGATGCAATAGAAAAAAAAATAGCCAAGCCCAAATGGGTGAGGTTTATTTTAAGTTGAATTAGTTTATAGTAGTAATTTAAAACACTTTATGAGGGTTTTTTCCAGCTGGTTGCTACACTTGATTTAACAGTAAAGCTGGTAAGAGAAATGGCTTGGATATTTGTACACATATTGCACTTGCTGCTGTTCTATAATCTCTGATGTGACTGTGTTTTGTTGGTTTTTCTGCTTTGGGAAACCCTGTAGCTGAATTAGATCACAGGCATATTTGTAATTTTGATGCTATATTATTGCAAAACAACAAGATTTTAACAATATTCCATTGAATTGGAGAAAGGCAATGGAACCTCCATGCATAGATGCATTCAAAAGCTGTCTGTACATGTTCCTGGGAAATCAGCTGTAGATGGCTCTGCATGAGTAGAGGACTTGAATGGGATGGTCCAGAAGTTCCTTCCAACCTCAGCCAATCTCTCATTCTGTGATTCTGCAAACATTCCCAGAAATCTGTAAAAATATACTTCTTCAGGCCTATGAATGGCTCGATCATTTTTCAGAAATAGCATTTGAAACATTCGCATATTCCTCCTCCTCCATGCCTCAAGTGGTTACAAAGACTTTCCTGGGAGGCTCAGAAACTGATCTTGATCTTAACTGCAGGTGTTATTTGCACTGGATTTGTCAGCCAGGGTCTTGTACTGTAAAGCACGAGAGAACTTAGGAAAGGCTTATAAACTTTATCTTTCAAGTATACACTAAAACTGAGATTTAGCTGAAGACATGGGGACATCTAAATTTCAGGAAAGCTGGCTCTGTAGCTTCCCACAAAGCTGTCTAACTTTATGAGGTATGCACTGCTCCCTGAAGTTATGTGCCCACAGGTAGGTATGTAATGCCATTTAATGTGCCTTATGGTAAAGCTGGCAGATATGACTGAGAATTTATAAAATAAATTATAGATCTTATAAAAGATCTCTGTCTCTCTGCACTGGCAGCTGAAGTCTTAAGTAGCATATAACATGTTTATGTAACTGCATCCCATCTGTTGTTCACTTGACTCCCCCTTAATGGTTTAAGGACTGTCTCTCCTCCAGCTGCAATGGGAGTCTGAATACTCAGCTCACATGTAGAGTTTGTTTGGGGGTACTTAAATGTTGGCATCCTAACTTAGTTAAATCCTACTCTAGAATCCAATTGCTTAGTGTGAAAATGATGATAAGGCCTCTGAAAATCTGAACGCTTATTTGCAGAGTGCAAAAGTTGTTAAAAGAAGTGGACCTTGGGACTCAAGGGAGATTTCCTCCCACTCTACTAGAGTTAAAACTGCTGTGGTTCCCTGTTTGAATTCCACCCAGTAGCAAGGCCAAGCATGCATCATCAGTACACACAATTATGCACATCAATTTCTCCCTAAGCAAAGACACAGCAAGCAGATGAATTTGTGAATTGCAAATCATAGGAAATCGTGAGATACTTTTATGGACCTCGTGACTAGAGTATGCGAGTTTTAAATTCTTAAAACCATTAATTCCCACTGTTGTTAGAGTAAGATGTGTCACTGTTCCCATATAATAGATAAGAAAGCCTCCTACACAGTGGTATACAGTTAATCACTAGAAGTGATTAACTTCTAGTGGCTACCTACAGGTACAAAAAAATCTCTTTAACAACAGGAAGTCTTGGTTTCTTAAGCTGTGGATCATCTTTTAGGTTTAGCAACTTGTTGAGGAAAAAAGTGACTGCTACATTGTGTGATGATACAAGCCATTGCAACATGCTTAATTATCTAAAGAAAGTAGTATTGTAAGAATTAGAAAAATGTACTGAGTATTATAAACTTAGGGGTTTCAGACTATACTGAGTTTCATTGTTGTTTATTTTGTTATATAAAAACCCTCGACATACAGGCAGCAAATTATAAAAATATTTTTTATCTTTGTGAAGGCACTAGATGTTTAATAAGAGAAGCTCTCTTTCTGAAATGTAGATTATGCCATGTGGAAATGTATTGCTGCAGAAGTTGTAAGAGTCTAATGAACGTTGTACATGGCAGTGATAAGAATGGCATAATCAACAGTACTTTTTATTTTCAAGTACTGGATACTATGAAGGGTGTCCTGTGTGATATTAGAACTACGATAAATGAGAGAAAGATATTAGGTATTCCTGGGTGCTCATCCACATGGGCAACAATGACACTGCCAAGGAAGATCCTGAGGCTAGCAAGAGTGACTAGAGTGCTCTGGGGGCAATGGTGAACAGCATGGGGGTCCAGGTTTTATTCTCAATCCTTCAGGCGAAGAGGAAAGTCTTGGGCAGGAATTGATGTGTCTTCCATGGGATCCCATGAATGTCTGAGACTTAGTTGGGTCCCTCATCTGCTTAATGTGCTGAGATGGATGGAGAGAAAATCTTTAAGAAATACAAAGGTAAAGAGAAAGGAATTTGCTGCTGATGTAAAGGAGCAGCTTGAATGTGGGAAGCTCTTCTGTGGTATGGGCAACAGTGTAGTTGAGAGCTTGCAGATCAGGGTCAGAGGAGAGGCCAGTAAACATGACATTGTGGCAGGAGTGTGTTACAGACATCCCGAATGTGAGTGAAGATGTGGACAGTTGACTAAAATCTGTGTATTACAGACTCTGCTTCTCATAGAGTACTAAAACCTCCCTGACACCTGACAACAGGGCAGTACAGCAGGACACAAGCCCAGAAAATTCTGGAGGTTGTCATGTACAGCTTCATAATAAAAACATTGCATGTGACAGGCAGAGGTGATATTTTCCTGGACATTCATGGCCTCTGAAGAACTTGTTGGGGATGTGACAGTCAATGACAGGCAGGCTTGGTCAGTGACCATGAAATTGCAGAGCTCAAGATCCTGAGGGGATTCCTGAGGAAGGCAAGCAACAGAACACAGGTCTTGAATTTCAAGAATGTAGGCTTCAGCTTAGTCAAACAACTGGGAAGTATAATCTGGTGGGAAGCAGTATTGAAGGGCAAAGGAGCTCATGAATGTTAGCAGATCTTTAAGGACAGTCTCCTTGAAACAAAACAATGATCCATCCTAGTACTCACAAAAATTAATATATATATATAAGGAGTCTGTCTTGGTTTAACAAGGACCTGGCTAGGGTCCAGTGCAAAACCAACATTTAGAGAAGTAGAAGTGAGAGCATGCTAAGGAGGAATTTAGAAACATTGCTTGGCTAGGTACAGATGGTGCTAGGTAGGTCAAACAGTGGAAGAGGATAAAGTCAGTGATCTGAGTAATCTCAATATATACAGATCCACAGGACTATAAGGGATGCAGCTGTGAGTACTCAGAGATTTGGCCAATGTCATATGAGGTAAGTCTTAGGTGTCCTTGAAATGTTGTGGAGATTGGGGGAGTTGCCTGATGACTGGGGAAAGGAAAATGCTGCAGTCATCTTCAGAAAGAGCCAAAAATGATACCAGTAAACAAAGGGCAGGTCCACCTCACTTTTGTTCCTGGAAAAATCATGGAGTGAGTCCTCTTGTAAACCACTTCTAGACAAAGGAAGGAGAAGGTGGTTAATGCAAATATCCAGTATAGATGTGCAATATGTACGTCATGCTTTGGCCCATTGGATTGCCCTTATCCTGAGTAATAGGTTTATCAATGATCTGGAGGAGGAGAAGGAATGGACCCTCAAGTTTGTGCATGATTCCAAACTGGCAGATGAGGTCAATGTGCTCTGTGGTAGGGCTGGGACTCAAGGAGATATAGACAGGCTGGGGGAATGGGCAGACATGAGCCTATTGAAATTCAGGAGGGATTTGTGCAAAGACACATTCATTTCAGATGATCAACAGTATATTAGGCTGTATTGTAGCCAAGAAATGGAGGGAACTGATAATTCCTTTCTACTCAGCATTTGGATTATTGCATCTGGAGTGCTGTGGCCAGGTTTGGGTTCCTCTGCATAAGAAAGAGATTGACAAACTGGAATAAGTCCAGTGAAGTGTTGCCCAGACCGTTAGGAAGTTGCAGTAAATGTCCTCTGAGGCGAAGCTGAGAGAAAGGTTTGTTCAGCTTTATGTAGAGAAGGTTTATGATGAATCCTACCACCATCTTCAAGTTCCTAGTGGGAGGAAACAGAGAAAATAGAGCCTTACTCCTCCCCAAGGTGCACAGTGAAAGGATGAGAGGTAATTGAGGCAAGTTGCAACAAACGAAATTCTGATTAGACACAAAACCTTGTGCCCAGAGAGACTGAAATCTCTGTCCTTGGAAATACTAAATGTGACTGAAAGGTGGTCTGAGCAACCTAATGTACATTGGCCTTGTTTTGAGAAACTGGTTGGTCCAGGTGACATCCAAAGGTTACTTCTTACCCATTTTGAAATGGTTTTTTGACTAAAATGAAAATCAAGGCTTTTGGGATATTATCACTGGTTTTGTGCCATTATGAGCTAGGAGCTATTTCTAGAGTCAAGAGTCTAAAGCCTCTAAGTACATATCTGAAGAGAAGGGTAAACTTTCTTAGTCCTGAATAGATATACTTTCTGGGATAAAGACTGTTGTTTACTTTACCTGATATGAGCAATATTCAGAGCCCATTCTAAGGACTATAGATCAATTTTTTCTCTTTTCTTCCACCATGGAGACAGTTGGTAGCTCATGCCAGAAAACCTAGTTAATGTGCATTTAACACAGCCTACAAAGCATCACTCAGTCCACGGTAAGCAATGGGCAGTACCCACCATAACTGTGTGCTCTGCATTCTTGTTATCATTTCTATTGAGAGCTCCTACAGAAGGATACAGGTGTTTAAATTTAATCTCTTGTCCTTGGAAATGGTAGCCTTGGCCAATATTTAAGGGGGTTAGTTTAAATCCATGTAATTTAAAAGAGTATTTTTAATATCCTTAATGAATCTTAATATCCACTCCCCTCTACTCCCTCCCCCCCCCCCCGATTAATTTAAAAGGAAAAATTATATAACATTATGTTTAAAGTGAAACTGTCCTCTGTGGCATAGGCAGGACCTGAACACGTAATCTAAATATGTACTTCACTAGCGATACTTTCCTCTGTTTAGGATATGAAGTTTTTCCTACTGTGTTCTTGGCATGAAAGAGATAACTGCTAGGGGAATTAGAGCTTTCAACACTCTTATCTTACCAATTACAATCCTAAGAGAAAGATCCTGAGGGTCTCACTGTTATGCTCACTGGTGCAAACCCAATTCTTTATTTTAATGTGATTTATCAGAATTTGCTGCTAATGATAGCTCAAATCTTTCCCTAGGTTTTTCATTGGATTTGCTCTTGAATTGTAATAATTCCACATATGACTGTTTCACCATATCAGCAAATAAAAATTGAACTCTTTGTGATGATATCTCTACCACTATTAGCTGGACTCAACTGCTGCAGGTGAATAAACCCATATTAAAGAAAGCAACTGGAGGACAACAGGACAGAACTATAATATTGCTGCTGCATGTTGTTTAGGCTGTCTCACAGCCTTTGAGATTAGTAGCTATTTTGTCCCATTCTTCAGTTTACGATGCAAATCACTATTTGTGTAGTAGAAACACTGATTGCAAATAAATGTTAGATGTTTAACACTGTGACTAATCTATATGGTGGTAATAGTCCATATTGTTAGCATATCAGAATTGCTGTGCTGCAGTCCTGTAAAAAAAACAAGCCAGACCTTGTTTTTTTAAAGTAAATAAATGTGGTTGTTGCTGGGAGAACTTAGCCAGGTGTCCATGCACTGGCTATTCAGTAGGGTAAAGTGCATGTGCTAATCCTGTTTCACCTAGACTGATGATAATGAGGCTAAATATCTGCAGAGCCTTTTCAAAAGTGATTTGTTTAAAGGATGGTAACATTTATGCTATTATATCAGAGTGCTAAAACCCCAGACATTCAGGTACTCTGGAATACTGTGAATAATTCTGCCCAGGGTGTTTTATCTTACCTGGGAGTTTTTATGCTATATTCAGTCTTGGGTTAGTTGTTTGGTTGGTTGTTTTTTTCCCTTAAAGTAGGAGGATTTTGAAGGATTTTTGAAACAGGATGGCTCACTATTCCACCAGTTTCTCAGTCAGCGTTTACAAAGTAATGGAATAGAGAATTCTCTGCAGAGAGAAAAGAGTTATATGTATTTAAATAGAAGAGCAGTATACAATGCTTTGCAAGATACCTTGTTATCATCACGTAGTGGTTGTTTTGGTGACTAGTAATTCAGGTGACACTGGAGCATAGTCATGATCTTGAAGAACATTTGCTGTGTAGTAATTAGCCAAACTTTGGTTGGTATGTAGCTAAGCACAGTTCTGACACAGAATGAGAACTTGTGAGATAAGAAGCCTTGCTGGTGAGAGCTATCATTATGAGGCATTGCTCATTCTGCATAGCAGATGGACTGAGCTGTTGGATGCATCTCAGCCATGCATGTCTTTTGAACTCCACAGTCCCTGTATCTCTGAAATGGGATAGATAAATGTGATAGTGGCACTGTAACACTTAGCTAAGCATTTCTACAAGTTATAATAGAAAATTATTAATGTCTAGAGTTTTATAAATATGTTTATGCGAATTCTAGCTTCTCTTCTAGCTTCCTCTGTCTTCTTTAGTGGTACTGATCAGGGCAGTCTATGGTAATCACTAACAATTAACACAACTTCTACCTCCTTCACTTTTGTCTGGGCACAGTGCCAGGCATATTATTAATATATAAAAGTTTCTCCCATTTTGCTAGTTCATGCCAAGGTGTTACTGACCTCTTCCTTTCTTCTGATAATCTTAGCATTACTTCAACTTCTATGCACTAAATGGCTTTTCCTCAACTAAAATATAAAGAGCACATCTATACTAAGTAGCCTGCTGATGAGAAAATTGGATGTCTTCAATGTTGTTAATCAGTAAATTAACTTCAAGCACTCATTTTAGTGCTGCAGATACAGACTTAACTGACATTCCCTTGCCCCAGATCAGAGTCAGCACTGGCAAAAGATGAACTAGTCTCCTTGTGCTGCTTCTGTATACTCAGCTCTAACTTGGACTGGCTCCTTTGGAGATCTGATGCATCTAGTTTGCATACCAAACTGGTCCTGATGAAAGTACTGCATTACTCATATAGCACATTGTTTAGTCTGAATGAAGTTACATCACTTCAAATATACTGTGCCTTTGTTTTGCTGGGATAAAGAAGCCATGTATAGCCTCAATGTAAAATATAAAAATGTTTGAGGATTGTGCTGATTTATTTTGGATTCAAGCAGATACAAAGAAGACTCTATAAAAACTGTGAACAGGTCCTCAAAGGGTAGTTTGATTTGCTGCTGTTTACAATTATACTTTTTATATTACCTAGTATCAAAGAAAAGACAACTAGCTTCTGTGTCTCTGCCTCTAAATTTGCAGAAAGAACTCTAATTTGCATGCACTTTATAAAAGACTGTTTTATCTTTGAAAGGGTTTTAATCATATTTTTCTGTGCTAGAGATTAAACAATCTTTTTCATGAGGGTTTTTGTCCTGGCACCAATGAACTGTTTCTTGCAAGTTAGATATTACAATTTTTGAGAAATAGGCTGATTCATTTGATAACTCTTCTTTTCTACAACAGAATCTTATGCCTCATTAGTTTGTGATTTTCATTGGTTTGTGAGCTTCATCAGTAACACCAAAATGAGAGCTCTTGTCACTTTTGGACTGACCATAAAGCATATAGAGAGAAAGATGTGGAAATGATAGGATGTAGGGAAAGGAGGCCTGCAGTGGGTCTTCTGGAACAGATAACTATTGGTTTCATGCTGTTTCATAAGAAAAGGTAAATGTCACAGAACTGTGAAAAGAGACAGTTTCCACAAAAATCCCTAAGATATTTGAAATCATAATCATTTTAAAGGTGAAATCTTTGGCTCCAGTGAAGCCAATAATGAACTTCCCATTGAAGGTCATTTCTCATCCTTTGCCTCCTTTTGAGCTCAGCTTACTTCCTTAGGCATTATATGTCTCTTCCTCCTATCCTCTATCCCAGGATATAATAACAATGAAGCAGAAACAATGTATATAGTTTTAAACAGTAAGCATCAGCAGAACTCCTACTTCCCCAGTTTTAATTGTTTTATTGAGTGAATTTATTGTGTTTTCATCTTGCTTGTTTTGTCTGCATCTATACTCAACATATGCGATCTGATTTTAAACATAAGATAACTTCGCTGTCTGAGTCAGAAGTGCTAGTTACTTATTTGGCTTTCAATAAAGAAATATAGAGAGGTTGCTTGTTTAGAAACTTTCATTTGGGAACGTTATAAAATTTTAGACTACCCAACTAAAGGACAGAAATACCACCCTCCAAAAATATTCAATATTTAAGAGTATTATTAATGCTCACATTAGTATGTATGAGAAGATGTTTTCACCAGTTAGTCTTTCCCTATCTTTGTTTTGCACTTGCCTTCTTCCATGCATCAGCATTTTGCACACCTATTCATAATTAAGTACATGATGTCCATTCGTGCAAAATTATGTGGGAATGTGTATTTGCTTCCCTCTGACCCCCTTGACTGAACTTTGTGTCTTTCCTTCACAAGCCAAGCAAACCCACCTTCCTTCAGGTGCGACTGCATTGTGTGTTGTTTCTTCCACAGGCTTGTCTGATGTCTTTATCTAGAACACCATGTGAAGAGGCAGCCACTTACACTCATGTCATGCTACTCCACTTAGAGAGTTTTCCTTCTGTGCTTTATCATATTCTCTGCCAAGCTGTTCCTTTGATGTGTGACTTGCAGTCACTCGAGAGAAAAGCAGGAAGCCCCCAAATGCTACTAGTTTCATCATTTACTGTGAACCAGTACTGGGAAAATGATCACTGATTGCTACAATACAAGAGCACTATAAATATTTGTACAGCATCCTTATGTAGGTCATTTTGGGAGCTCATCTGCATACAGCTGTATCTGAAGCAAAGTAGTAATGGAGCTAAAGAAGGAGACAAGCAAGGGTACCAAATGCTGTACCAAATCCTTGTTGCTAAAACAAATTATATTTGTGAAGGTCTGGTTGCTTAACAAACACATTGGAATATGCAAAATGCAGCCACAATTTAATAAGATCTCAGGCAAGGATTTGGTAAAACTTGTGTCTGATCAATGAGGAAGGAAAACTGGTGGCAAAGACATAGAAAGGCCAAGGCACTTAATAGACCTTTGATGTAGCTTTTATGGATTGGGTTTCTCCTCTAGTCTCCCAGGTCTGAGTGAACGCATGAGCCGTAGTAGAGTAAGACAGACTTAGAGAACACTTAAACCAGTTGGATGTGCAGAAGCTTATGGCACTAGATGGGAGGGATCAAAGGGTGATGAGGGACCTGATGCTACTGCAAAGTCAGTTATCTTCAGAAAGCCACTGGGAAAGATCCCTAATGACCAGGAAAAAAGCAAGCACTGTACCCATCTTCGAAAAGGAGATCCTCAAGAGAATTACCAGGCAGTTCAACTAATCTTGCCAGTAGCCTTCCTGGGAAAGTTACAGAGCAAGCCCTCCTATCAGCCGTGTCCAAGCAGACAAAGGACAGAAAAGTTATTAAAAACAGACAGCATGTGTTTAACCCCAGGCAAATCACTCCATCAGGCTTTCAGCATGATCAGCTATAACATCCTTATAGCCAAATTAGGGAGACCTGTACAGTGGATGAAAAATAGACCGAAATATCAGGCTCAAACCGGTTGTGGTTATTTGTATCACATCCAACTGCTGGCATGTTACTATTTGTATCCTTCTGACTAACAATATGCAACGTCTCTGCTAGTGATGTGAGCAAAGGCATGGAATACACCCTCAGCAAATCCCAGGGAGAACAGTAGATACACTGAAAGGCAGGGCCACTGACCGGTGGGAAGATGGGCTGGCAGGAACCACTTGAAGTTGAATAATGGCAAGTGCAGAGTCCTTTATCTAGGAAGGAGTAACATAGTTTGTCCCAAAAACAGCTTTGCAGCAAACATCCAAGTGAAACACATTTCAGCAGTATGCTGCTGTGATGAAGAATGCCAGAGGCAGACTGATTTCTGCTAGCTTAAGTGTGACCAGAAGTTTGGAGAAGGTGATTCTTCTCAATATATTCAGCAATTGTGAATCTGCATGAGGAGTCCAGTGTCAAGTCTGGGGCTCACGGGCCCTGGAATGACACTGACATGGTGGAGTCAGCCATCACGATGGTGGTCCAGCACTGAAAGAGAGACCCAAAGAAGCTGTATAATCTCCATCCGCAAAGACATTCAAAACTATGCTGGTCGGGGCACGGATCAACCTGACCTCATTGACTCTACTCTGAAGGGGCTGCTTGTGGGGGCTGTCGTCCAGGCGCGTCTTCTAGCCCCTCTTCTTGCCTTGGGCGAGTGAAGCTCCTTCAGGCTCTGACTGCTCGCGAGCTCGTCCTTGCATACAGAGAGGATGAGAACGAGAGGCAGCACCCGCGGGGGTGGCAGCAGGTCCCCGCTCGGTCCCTTAGCTGCGGCGGGTGCGCGGGGCGGGGGCGGCGGTGCCTTTAAAGGCCGGGGCGCGGGGCGGGCCCGGAGCGCGGGGGGAGCCGCCCGCCCGGAGCATGCGCTGCGCTGCGCCGGGCGGCGGAGCGCGGCGGGCGGCACCGCCGCACTCCCCCGGCAGCCGCGGCGGCAGCCAGCGAGCCCCAGCCCGGCCCGGGCGCTGCCGCCGCGCGGGGCCGTGGTGGCGGCCGCGGAGCCCTGAGCGCCCGCGGGGGAGCGGCGCTGCGAGCCGCCCCCCAGCCCGGTCTGTGCCCGGCGGGAGAGGCGGCGAGCCGCGGCGGCCATGGGCAACGAGGCGAGCCTGGAAGGAGGCGAAGGGATGGGCACTTTCCCCGAAGGGGCGGCTGCAGCCGGGGATGGCGGCGGCTCCGCGGCCCCCTTGCAGAGCCTGGTCCCGGCCGGGGTGGAGGCGGACCTGAGCCAGCTGAGCGAGGAGGAGAGGAGGCAGATCGCCGCTGTCATGTCAAGGGCGCAGGGGCTGCCCAGAGGGAACCTCGCCGGCGCGGAGCCGCCTCCCATGCAAAGGCATGCACGGAAAATCTCCCTTCTCCCGCTCCTCCCTTCCCCCTTCTCCGTCTCCTCGCGGTGGGGCGGGGGGCGAGTCGCAATACGATCCGGGCCCGCTGCACCCGGAGCCGGCTTTCTATTTTGCTGGCAGAGGGAGGGAAGGGGTGGCTGCACGGGCGCGGGCACCAGGACGGAGCCTGCACCCTCTGGCTTTTCCCACTACAGTGGTCTCTGCTAATAACGGCGGTCCCCGGTTCCGTGGGCTGCGCCCTCCTTTCCTCCCTTGCTCTGATCTGGAGCACGGGCAGTTTCTGTATCTGGGGCGGGGAGAGATGTGCAGACACCGTTCTGGTTTTTTGTGTGCGGGTGTGTGCTTTACGGGGCTGGATGCCCCACAGATCCGGTAGTAGCGAGGGAAGCTCTCCCCCGGGGCGGATGGGTTCTGCAAGCATCTGGAGACAGAATCTTGTTGAATCTTCCAAAGCTGTTGGGCATAATGCATTTGCTGGCTGTTACTCTGCCAGTTCTGAACCTCTACAACTATCATTTGGCTTCATTAAATAGTCATGGATTGAGGAGGTCTGTTTCAGTCTATTTTTTCTCCCTTATTTTCCTTCTCGATTTTTTTGTCCTTTTTTGTTGGAAGGAGAGAGGTCAAATAATAGATTCAATTGATTGCCACGGCATTCAGTGCTCTGGACAGTCATGGCTTTGCCTCACTGTGCCTCTGCGAAGGCTGGGGGAATTTCCTTCCCCCTTCTTTCCCTGCCCCTCGGCGAATTCACAGCCCGACGTGCAACAAGCCTGCCCTCCGCCCGGCTTCTCGGGGCTGTCGCTGTCCGCGGTCCAGAGCCACCAGCCCTGCCCGGCCCCGTGTCTCTGTCCGTGGTCCCGAGCCACCAGCCCTGCCCGGCCCCGTGTCTCTGTCCGTGGTCCCGAGCCACCAGCCCTGCCCGGCCCCGTGTCGCTGTCCGCGGTGCTGGACCTCCTCCCGGCCCGGCCCGTCATCCAAGGCCGGCGCCGCTGTTGCTCTCCGACTCCGGGGCTGGGTGTGTTGTTTGTCTTGAAGGAGGAAGCTGAAAGGAGCCTCCTCGATTAACTGTTTCACGGTGCATTGACCTCACCCCACATAAATGCATAGTCAGTTTATATAATATCAGGTTTATATAAGTGAATTCTAGAAGAGAGGCAGGGAGGGTGGGACTAAATTAATTCTTGGGCAAATTACTGGAGTCACTGAGATTATATCTGAGATGATGGTCACCATTTTTTAAAACTGGAAGTCAAATCTTCCTATTTCATGTCTTGCTAAATTATTGATCAGGCATTACCGCTGTGTGTAAAATAAAATTTTCCATTCAATTTAGGTTTCTGCCCATCTTCTATAGATGTTAATGAGGAAAAGAAATATTCTTTAGTTCTGTGAAACTAAGGTCAAAATTCCCTTTTGTATAACCATCTATGAACAAAGACACAAGTACTTTGAAACTTTTGTTTCCTTGCTAATATTCTAATAAAAAGTAAGATAAATGCTCTTGGAAGACTTTAGAATAGGCTGAACTCTTTGCAATGTGAATATCTCTGCATTTATAAATGGCTGCTTTCCTACAAACATATTTATATCAGAAGCTACTTTGATCTTGTTACCATGCCACACTTCCACCCTCTATTTAAAGTAAAGACACTCTAAATTTGTGAATTACAGCCTTTACCTTATGTCAGAATTTCAGCTTTGACTATTATAGCAGTTCTCATCATAGTATCTTCATGCCTGTCCCACTGTAATGAAGTTACTACTTGTCTTGTCTCTTGGTTTGTGGCTTTGTTTGCTCCTCTTGCCCACCTCTATTTGCTATTGAGATCTACCAAGAATGGTAGGGGTAATTATCAAGAACCTGATACAAACAAAACCCTTGGAGTAAGACTCTTCTAAGGATTAAAGATCACCGTCTTCCAGATTAAAACTGGAACTAGATTTTTTTTGTTTGTTTTTTTGTTTGTTTTTTTGTTTGTTTTTTTACAGCTCAAATGTTAAGTGTGATCAAAAGAGGAATTCTGGCTTCTGTTCATATAGCTTTGCATTATAGCAGTGTCCTTATTGTAGCATCTGTTAATTTTTAACATGTTGACTGGATTTTGCCTTCGTGATTTCCATTACAACACTAGAGATTAATAATTATTTCCTACTCTAAATGCTTTCATTCCTGCTCCCAAAGTAACCCTAGTCTTAAAGTGTATAAATTCCTCATGACTGATGGTATCCTGGAGTAACAATTTTTGCAAATACAGACTTTTTAATAGTAAGTAATGTATATGCCAGATAACATAGCTGCACCTTTACCACCTCTAAATGAATGTTGTACCTTCTAGAATTTCTGTAGACTTTAGCTTTTAAGTCTTGTGAATTTTAATATAAGCATTTAGACCTAGAGCACCTAAAGTTAACTGCCTATTCAGATGTACCTTCTATTTTTTTTTTAATGTTTTTTTCTTGAGGTTCCAGTCAGATGTTTAGGATCTGTGGAAATCTTTCTATCCTATTTCAATTACCAGTCTTCAGAAAATTCATGGTTGGGAAATTTATCTGAAACAAACACAGTCAATTTGTAAGGAAGTTCCATTTGTTCTAGCTTCATCAAATGACTCTGTAACTGTGCCAGTGTCCACTTGCTGAGGAATTGTTCTATATCTGAAAGGATTAGATGCTCAACTGAATATTTGATCATGTAATACAGCTGCTTGGTTTTTTTTGGTTTTTTTTGTTGTTTTTTTTTCCTCCCAGTTGATTAAGTTGGTCACCATAGATATCAATTAAAAAAATAAAGAAGCTTCATTTTGATAGGAAATGCCAAGAAATCTTGCTGAGTATCACACTTCTGAAGTATATTTATGGTGTATTTTCCAGAAAAAAATATATTTTTTTTAGTGTCTTTGTTCTATTGACCAAAAAAAAGAGTCAGCCACTAGGGTATGTGTAAGCTCATACATATCTTGCCTGTAAATAAGAAAAGATCTAACTGTTGTTGAGTTACATTGTTATAGCATTTGTCTTTGAAACTATTTATACTTATGAATGGGGAAAAGGCATGCCTTCTTAGTAGGTGTTTATGGTTATGGAACTCAAGAACTAGACCAATAGCCTTTTTGTTAAGTCTCTGCTTACTCCAAAGTAAGCTTTGATTTGGCTGTAATATGTAAATGAATAGAGATGAGTTCCATGAATCAAGACCAAAATGAGGGGAAACACAGCAGCACAAAGAAAAGCATTATGTGAGGGAGAATGGAATTATTTTGTTTGTTGGCCCTGCTTTGAAGGCTTTAAAACAATTGTGGGTTTTTCATGATTCAAATGGTTCAAAAGTTAGAAAATTCTTGTCAAATAAAGACAAGATTTAGTTTGAGGGTTCTGATTCTTCAGTTCAATTAAAATTTTCAATGTCAGTCTGTAGCTGGCTGTAAAATGGTTGTAGAAAAGAAGGCTTCAACTCTCAGGTAGCTCCAACTAAATGGAGCAAGTCCTGGCTTTTGACAGAAGTAACGTTTCTCAAGAAGCTTGTCTTTTCAAGGCTTTTTCTTCCACTAGTTAACCACGCTCTGTCTCCATTGCTTAGAAACATTGTTATGTACAAAGGCAAGACAACTCAGGTCTTCAGAATACACCAGGAGCCTTGAAGAGAATCACCTGAATTTATTTCCTAGATTCATGGGTTTTAATCTCATTTCAGGTCCAGATATATGATCAGGTGGAAATTTATGGAAAACATTATTTGAGAAAAATGCAAGCTGGAGCAAAATTCTGTTCCAGTACGGATTCACAGTTACTTTTTCTTGCTAATGGCCAAGTTAAATTTCTAAAAATATTGGGGGTTTTTTTGCTTGTTTTTTTGTTTTGTTTTGGTTTTTTCTATCCCCTCTCTCTTTACGCTGTAGAGTTTGGGCATGGTGCTCTATTTCCAGACCAGAATTTCAGAATTTCCAGAATTTCAATGGTACTGTGGATTTATTTTTTCCCCCTCTCCCTTTTCACTCTTTATCATTGTTGAATGAACCCTTCCAAGAATTTGAGCATTTGCAAACACGAATGCTGGAAGTGTACCAGACTGCTGCTAATAGACTAGTTGAAATGTGTTCATACGGTAAGCAGTGCCTCTTCAGATAAACCTAGGGTGCTTATCTAAATAACAAGAAACAGAACTGCAGGTAGACCTACCTAGTTGCTAATGAGAGTATAAAATTGCTCTTTTAACAAGCAAAAATGCCAAATATTTGGAAGAATTAGTTATCATTGGGCTTTTCTGAACTGTCTTCTTTATGAGTTAATCAATGTTCAGTGACGCCAATGGAAAAACACCTACTCACTTCAGTGGGTTGCACATTAAGGTCATAAACTTCCAAGTATTGCGGTCAATATGTACACAGGAATGGGAAAGGATACATGGAATTGTGGAAGGCTGGAAAGAGTTTGTCATTAATTGTTAATACTTTAACAAGTATTACTTGTGGAAATTTTTAATTAACAGAAAAAGTCAGATACAAGATTACAAGAATCCCATGATGTGAGAATTAAACACTCAGAAATGTCTACCACTTAGCTTTGTCCTTTTGTATTGCCATTGGTAGCCATGTAATAGAAACTAAATATTAAGCAGAAATACTGGTAAACGCATGGTGACATTAACAATGTAAAATATATTTTTAATGTGGTTACTGTAGATGGTTCTGCAGACTTCTGAAAAAACTCTTTTTAAAATTGTGCATTTATTTATTTATTTATTTATTAGTCAAGGAAGGCAATTAAATATAATAAGTGATTGTTTATTTTGCTCATGAATACCCAAGAAGAAATGTCATGTCTGGAAAACTAAGATCACAGTTGACTGGTTCTCTCAAAGTGAAAAGTGAGAGTTTTATATTTGCAACATTTCTGTGACACTGAAGAGAACACTGTATCTTCCAGCAGAAGCTCAGTGATAGCACTGAATAGAATATTTTATTACATCCCTGAGCATTAGCAGCAAAACCAATATTATTTCCCCCAGCTACAGCCAAGAATAGCAACAAGTAGAATACTGTGCCACATATGAAGCCATGGTCTTGGTTTTGGTTCCTACATTCTTAGTTTCATTTTCTCCTGTATGAACATACAGCAAAATATTGTTGCAAGGATTTTTCTCGATTCTCTAATTTTTTTTGGGATTTATTTTTTTTGTAATACTGGGCAGTGTTGGGATGGAATTTTTGGGATGACTCTGAGAAGGAGTATGGTAGCTACTTGCAAAGAAGGAAAAAAGGGTTCAGGGCTAGCTGTGAACTGACATCTGTTTTATCTGAGGGAGAACTCTTCTGATTTGTAAGTGGATGGGTGCCAAAATAAATACTTGACAAAGAAGCATGTACTCCTTAACATACATGAATTTTAGGAGTTTAAGTCCCTGCTGCTTATTAAATTGTAAATATATCCAAATTTTGTACAAGTAACCAGAACACAAGTACATAAGCATTTTGCATTGTGCATTGTTTTCTTGTATGGCTGTTCTTTCATCTAATTTTGACACTTCTGTTTCTTTTAGTCTTCTGTATGCCTGTTTTTGTATCCCAAGGGGCAGGGTGGAGAGTTAATCATTTGGATATAGATATAATAGGAAGTTTTAGCTTTGAATTCTTCAGAATTCTGAAAAAAGGGGTACTTGGGAAAATGTTACTGTATTACATTATTTTCTAAAGAATTAAATAATGTATGACTGAATACTTGTATAAGCCTTTAAAGAACAGTGATTATTTAACTAATATGTACACTCACCTTGTTATAAGCCTTGGTCTTGAAAACACTTAAGCACTGAGAAACTTCCCAGCACTACCAATGCACTTCTAGGGTTACTGATAAATCTTGTTTTATCTAATTTTTCTAGTATTATGCATTATTTTAATTTTATTGCATTTTCTCTCTGCAGACATCCTGAACCTGATACAAGCCACCATCCCAGACAACCAGGTAAGCCTCCAGATCCAGGACCACCAGGTTTAAGTAAAAGCAGAACAGTAGATGTGCTGAAGACAGAACAACGGGCACCTGGACGGAGCCCTTCTACTCTTAGCCTCCGGGAATCAAAGTCCAGGACTGATTTTAAAGAAGATCAGAAGCCAAGTATGATGCCCAGTTTTCTCTCAGAAGCCAGTCCATTCAGTGCAGTCACTTCAGTTGTGAACAAATTCAATCCCTTTGATTTGATATCGGATTCAGATACAACCCATGAAGAAGCCAGTAAGAAACAAAAAGTTCCCCCAAAAGAGCAAGGGAAACCTGAGGAGCAGAGGAGCCCTGCGAAACATCCAACTCAGCCACAGCCTCCGAAGCCAGCTGGTCAACAACAAGGACCTGTCAGACAAACTGAGTCTTCCAAGCCAGTGCCTCAGCAGCAGCCTGGGGAACCAAAGCAAGTTCAGAAACCAGGCCATGGCCAACCAGCAGATGCTAAGCAAGAGCAAGCAAAACAACCGCCCCAGCCACGGGGACCACAAAAATCTCAGCCACAACCATCAGAACCAATGAAACCAGTTCAACAAACTTCTGCAAAACCTTCATCAGGCCCAACAAAACCATCCCCACAGCAACCAGACAGTGCTAAAACGACGTCCCAAGCACCACCTCCCACAAAACCACCATCACAGCAGCCAGGACCTGCGAAACAACCATCGCAACAGCCTGCACGGCAAGGAGGTCCTGTAAAGCCATCTTCCCAGCAGGCAGGGCCTCCAAAACAGCCTCCTCAGCAACCTGGACCTGAAAAGCCATCTGCTCAGCAAACAGGACCTGCAAAACAGCCACCACAGCCTGGATCTGGGAAGCCACCTCCGCAGCAAACAGGGCTTGTAAAACAAGTGCCACCACAGGCAGGGCCTATGAAACCACCATCTCAGACTGCAGGGCCCGCAAAGCCCCCGGCACAACAACCAGGACCTACAAAACCACCCGGCCAGCAACCAGGGCCTGAGAAACCCCCGCAGCAAAAGCAAGCTGGTGCAAGCCAACCCCCCGAGTCCGCCCCAAAGAAAACCTTCTGTCCTCTTTGTACGACCACCGAGCTGCTGCTGCACACTCCTGAAAAGGCCAACTACAACACGTGCACCCAGTGTCACACTGTAGTCTGCAGCCTGTGTGGATTCAATCCTAATCCTCATATCACAGAGGTGAGTAATTTTCAAATTGGTGTTCACTACCAGAGCAAAGAATGAAGCTTGTATTTGTTATATTGAAACTTCAGATGTGCTACAGTATATCATCATGGTAACTTAACATGTTCAGAGAAAACATTAATGATGTTTATTAATGATATTTCAGAAAACTGCTTATGGGTAAAGCAGGGTAAAACTGGAGTAAAGAAAAGAAGGCAATGGTTCTCTGCTCGCATAGATTTAGAACTGTTTTCTCATCTTTTCATATAAAAAGAGGAGAAACCCCAATGTGACTTTTGTCTCATTTTGATTGATTTTAAGCACCTGCTCTCTGTTTATAATCTGACCACAATACTCATGCACAACTATATTTATAAATAATTTTTTCTGCTATAAAAACTAAGAAAAAAAAATCAGTCTTCATAGCTCCAGTGTGTGGCTTAGAAAAGGATGTGGAGTGGATTTGCTTTACAACGGTTGTCAGTGTTCATTTGTTGAAAGCTGAGTCATGAGTATGACTTGGTGGTATGGGGGTTATTTCATTCTTGCGGGATGTTAAGAAAAATCTCTGTGGACTCTTTCTAACCTTGATCACCATTCTTACTGTAATTCTATAACCTAAAAATGGAATAGAAAGCAATATTAGGACTTCAAATGAATTTATTTTAACCTGAAATTTTTGGTACCTTGATTTATTCCTTAATACATATTCTTTATTGCTCTGCACGGGAGTTAGGCTTCGTGTGACTGTTTGATCTCTTCTTACTTCTTGAAAAGCTTCTTGAACATCCGGATATGCTAATTTTAAATTTGCAATGTAGTTTGGGTTTGTTTACAGTACCAACCCTTTTATCAATTTATTGAAGTTCAAGCATTGTAGACCTGGTACCAAAGGCTAACTAATGATAAATAGTCAGAAGGGATATTTGGAAAACTTTTTTTTCTCATGCTTTGGTATTAGTTTAGCTGATCAGACATGCACACAGGAAGAAGTACAGACTGCTATGGTATTCTGAGACTGAAAAATAGTACCTATATATTTAAAATTGAATCAAATAATTTCTGAAGCTGGAAAGGTCCTCTGGATATGGTGTAGCCTAAGCTTCTACCCAAAATAGTGTCTCCTAAAGCAGGTTTAGTCAGTTTTGAATATCTTTAAGGATGGAGGCTTGACAGTCTTTCTGGGCAATCTGCGTTCTCAGTACCACAGTGATTTGAGGACATTGCTAGCTGTTGGTTTACTTTCCAGTACATATGTTTATTTGTGGGTACCTGGTAACAAACAGCAGACTTTTTGCATCCAGAAATATGATCTATTGGTTTCTTGTTAAAATTGCAAATTTAAGCCTGAAAAGCTAATTGCAATAGCACATTGCTTGGTTTAGGAGTGTAACATCATCTTTGAGTTTAGGGAAATTGAGGATTGAGATAACTGGAACTAAATCCTGGACTGGACAAGGAAGGACCTGAACAGCTGTGCGCAGAAACCTCAGAGCACCTGCAACTAACCAGGTGTCTGTATTTCAGGGTCTGCATGAGGAAAGATCATTCTGGCCTGTTGGTGTAAAAAAAGATATATTTATATATAACAGGCAAGAAATGTGATGTGCTGATATTAAAGTCAAAGAGGAAGTTTCATTGCAAAGCTTTTCCTTCAAGTTCTGATGGCATTCTTAGGCCACAATTTCTTACATTTTTTTGTGAGTGCTGAGTTAATTTCCATAGTGTGCTCCTGGAGTCTCTTGGAGCCCCAAGTTTGCCTTCCTTTAAAAGCTTCAGATTTCCCATGGAAATGGTCAACAACTTTGGTGTGTTCAAATGAAACAGGTTTTGAGAGAGAATTTATGTAAGAAGATTTCCAAGTATTTGGAAATTCTGTGAATAACTACTAGTTTTTGAAGTGGGTACTCTGTAAGTGTGAAATTCAGGACTTTTAGACAATAAATACAGCTGCATTTAAGACAAACTGATTGCATACATATGTAAAAGCAGATTTGAATTTCATATTACATATTGAAATAAACACAGGATATGCATTTATTTTATGATGAAATCTTTTCAGCAAATGAAGGTATTGGACATCTAATTTATTCAGCTATTAGTTCCAATCTCCTGACTCCCACTCAGGCTTTTCTCATTTGCTCAGCTTTGCACCACCAGCTGTCTTGCTGAAACTTCATTGTGGGTGTCCTGCTCCAGTCTGCCATTGAAGTGTGACAAAAATCACATCTGACTTTATTACTGAGCATTGGGATCAAAGTAATAGAACCCGCTCTGGCACATACAAAAAAAATCACTTATTTCAGCTGCCAAGGGTCCCACTTGAGTTATTTTCACACTTTTCTTCTAGTTGCTGTTTCCTTTCAGTATTTAGATTATTAAGAAAATTTTCTGATTCCTTTTTTACAATACTTTACCCATTTCTTCTCCTCTATACAGAAAATAATGGTTTGTGACTTGGCTGTCAATTTTCTTGTTTATGGTACAAGTTTTTTCCTTTGGCTTCTTGTCTTTTCAGTTCTCCTGAAGTATTGTTGACCAAAAATCTGTGTCTTATCCATGCATTTACTGACTCTATTGTTATACTTTGGCTTTCCCCGCTGTTATTTTTGCCATGTTTCATGATTCTGGAATCCTACATTGTGCTTTTCCCATGTCCTTTATAATTGCTGATTTTATTGCTTTTTTTAAATGCATTACTGTTTGGGATACAATAATTTCAAATTGGATGTGGGGAGTGGAAGGCATTTATTTAGAAAAAAAATTGACTTCTGTTCTCTGAAGTTTTCTCTTGTGCAGCTGCTTGAATTGTTTTCCTGAGATACTCTTACAAGTTTCTTACAAAGTAGCGCAGTCTCCAAAACTAATTGAGTGAATAATTTTTCCAATGTAGATCTTTCTAAATTTCTATGTACTATATTTCTAGCAGATTCTGAAAAGAATTTAACAAGCTTTACAAACTGGCTTAGGAAGAAGATTGCATACGTTGTAAAGCCAATTTAAAAAGTGCAGATAAAAAAATTTAATTCATTTTATTCATTTAAACCTCTATTTAAAATACAGCAGTACATGCACTCTGTCTGTTTTAACTCACTAGAGAGAACCCCGTAGCTAAGAGCAGAAAGTGATACCTGTATTGCCACAAGGTCAGACCCCTTGAACTGTTTCTCTGAACCATCTGACACTGTGATCCTCTTGGGGAAGAAGGAGAGTCGGTATCTTGCTTTTGTACAGCAGTTTAGAGAGAAAACACACCATATATAAGTGTTCAGTAACATATGTCTCTCTAATCTGTCTAGGTATTCATACTCCACTCATCACCATGGCACATGACTGCCTAGCAACAGTTGCATAAAGTGATGGAAAAAATTATATAAGCAGGTTTGAGGACTGGTACTCTATTCCATTTTCCTTTCATTTATATTAGAACCTTGTAGGAAGTGTATATTTTATAATGTGGTAACTTATTTTTCTAATTTTTTACCATTTTATTTTCCCAAACCCATTCCCATGAGCCATTAGCAACAGAAAGCAGCACTTCCCAAAAAAAGATTCAGCCCTTTAGAACATTCAGATAGGAGTAGGCTTTCTGAAAATGAGCAAAAACATCTTGAGGAATCCATTTTGTTAAATGTTTATCTATAATTTTTTATAAAACTAAGCAAAAAGCATGAACTGCTATAGTTAAAGCTAAATGACCAATGCATGTACTCAATAGCTGGAGTAAATTTTCATTCCCTGTGAGGTTGGAAAATACATGCAACACAGACTGAGCAAGGGTTTAAAGAGTAATAACAATGTCATTACATTCTTTATGATGGTCATCTGTAAAGCTGATGATCAAGTAGAGTGTTAAAGCTGTTAATGTTGGACACTTGGCTCTGTGTGGGCTCTGCTCCTTGAGCCCACCTGCAATGTGTATCTGTGCATGTGTGGATGCCTGTCTTCTAGGTGGTTTTTGAGGAGGGATTATTCTACATTAATTTTATCTACCTTTGTCCATATTTCATCCATTGTTTTGGTGTTCTTTTAAGAGACCATTTAAAATTCATTTTGGAGCCAGGTATAATTTTATACATAGATATTTAATGAAAATTGTGCATTCAGATAATATGAAGCTGTGTATTGATGTGGGATTTGTTTACTTGCCCAAAGCTCTCTGGATGGAGGTAAAGTGAATTCTAAAAAATATTTTATTGTTTCTGACTATTTTTTTTTCAAACAATATGTCTGTATCAAAGCTGATTTAATCCTAATGGAAAAAAGAGGAGGGATAAAAAATTCCAAGAGGAAGGATAAGAAACCCTAAACAGTCGACTGTCTCTAAGTGGAATGTATGGTTTCTGATCACGTAGAACTTTTTACTGGATTGCACATTTATTTTTCAATTCAATGTGAAAAATGTGGTTTAACCCTATCTGAAATATTTCCTTTTTTTGTTGTTATTGTAGATTTTTGTGGGGGAGGGGATGTCAATTTTTTTGACATTTTTTGGTAGGGTTAGAAATTTTCCATATCAATTGTACTACATACTATTGCCTTGATTTTTTTCTTTTTTTTTTTTTTGGCTTTCTTTCTACCTCTGCTTTTACTTACAATCATATCACAACATTTAGTTTAAAAATATAATATTTTAGTTCAAATCTTTGCAATGATTTTGGTATTAGTTTTTGTTTTTATTTAAGTCCTGCAGTTTTAAGTATCCTAAACATACTTGGGCATGAAGTAGGATCAGTAACTAAACAGAATTTAAACAGTCACAAAGACATTAATTTTCTTCAGTTGTTTTCATTGTTACCAGGTTGTATAAGGAGAACAATATATAATAATTTAAAATAAGGAAGATGACTATAATTCTTGTGGTGAATCTGGATAAGTTTTACTTATACTTACAACAAAATTAATAGAAATTACTCTATTAAATCTTTGTTGATTACATGACAGTAAAGGAAGCTGTTGATTGAATTGAAGTATTCCCTGTGGTTTGCAGTCTAGACCCTGCTGTGTTGTAGTAGTGCATGAGAACCAGAATGCAACTTGGACCAGAAATTATTTATAAACAAGAATAAAGCTGCCATCACTGTGGGTAGTGATATGCAACAAAATCCTAAGATTTTTAATATCAGGAAAAATAGCTTTGAAACTGTACACTCTGTGTGAGCTTCAGGGGGAATATAAGGGTTATATAAGTAAAGCAGAACAAACTAGAAAAAAATAAAGGTCCTAAATCTGATTATCAGCTGTTATAATAATCACGAGTTGTATAGAAATGAATTTTAAAAAACTCCAACAAAATTCAATGCTTTTTTATATTTCTCAAACTATTAATTAAGAAGCCAACTCTTAACTGTGCTGAAGTAAAGCTAGAGGAGTTCTGTAAAAGAGGATGGACTTTAGTCTGGACTCAAATTGATCAGAGAGCAGATGCAAACAAACCTTGTTTAGTTATCATCTAAAAGCAATGAAAGTGTGAAGTATTTGCTTTGGTACAAAGAGTGCTTGGGGTGTTCCAGTGTTGGTAACACTCCAATTTCTGTGCAAATGGGCATTATTCACAATTTGTGTAATGAAATGAAGTTGGTATAATTCCTGCAGTTCTGCCCCTAGCCACTAGTTCTGCCCACAGCTGCCACATAGACATTTGGGAAAGTTGTAAAGATCCTCAAATAGAAGGGTTATGGAAGTACAGGATACTGTTTCTCTCCATGGAATATTCTTAAACAAACTCCCACATTGTTTCTATCTTAGAGGAAGACTGTGTGCCTACAGTTCTGCTTTACTTTAAGGATTAAATGTAGTAATAGCAGTGATGCCCTGTGGGTTTTACCTTTTTTTTTTTTTTTCTCTTCTCTTTTACATAAGGGACAGAACATAGAGGTAAAACCCCTCTGCATGGGGAATAGTTTCCCAATAATTTAATTGAATGATATTCTACAATATGTTGGAGTGTTTTCTCATTAGTCCAGAAAGCTAGCCCGTCCAGTTTTTAACACAAGTAAATAATAAATTAATCTGCATAGCTAAAGATGTCAACTGCAGTCAGCCATCTGCGCCAGTATTGCTGTTGCTCAGCAACTGTAATTTACTACTATGTGAGGCCATGTGATGTTGGGTAGTCACTGGGCAGCCCAGCCCTGCTCTCACCAGACAGCTTAATCCTTTTCATGATTCGCTCAGTGCAGCACAGATGAACTTTGTTAACCTTTTCTTTGCCACTGTCTGGATTTGTAGTTGAATTTTTTGTTAATCGTTCACGTGTTTCTGGTATATTAAATCTCAGTGAAGTTAATGAAAGCAATGCGTATTTGTTGCAGTGCTGCATGATGCAGTGCACTGAGCTCTGTTTAAAAGTCTTTTTCCTTGCCCTGTGCATGAGGCAGCTTAATCATATCCTTGGCTAGAAAAAGTAATTTTTAGATATCCTGAGATACTGACATTTAAAAAAAAGTCAAAAGATTATGTTCACTATTTTGCTTTATGATTCTAATTATGTAAGCTATAAAATAATAGTTCCCCAAACATTCATAATTCATATGCAAACTATAGATTTTTACATTGGTAATTTAAGCAGAGTAGTGGAGTATGTTTTAAGATTGTGATAACTGCATAATATAATTCATCCAGTAGTGTTTAGTAGCTTTAGAATAACTAAGTAATATTTAAGAATAGTTTTTCAGGATGTCTATTTAAAAAGTTTGCTCCAGCATTGGTTTAGCACAAAGCTACATGGCTTGTAACCATTGCTGTGGTTTGTGGAATGGATACCCATGGACCATGCTTCTGACTAGACTCTAGTCCTGTTTGTGAGCATCTTGAGTCAGTGTTCCCTGATAAACTCATCTGATACCTGAAAGGAAGGTAAATATGTATGTAGCAGTGATGATCTATTTGCCTGAAATGAGGATCGGTTGCATACTGTGTACAATAGTTAAATGGTTAGTTCGGTGTAATTACTTTGAACAGCTGAGGTCTTATTCTTGGTAGGATGGTGTAGAAGAAAAAGCTTTGTCTCCTGTATTTTACAGACTTCTTTAGAAGATATTTTTACTTGTATGTTGACACACTAATTTAATTTGGTTTCTGATAGTTATTTTTATTTGTTCATAACAGGATTTTCTGAATTAGATTCTTGTCTCTTACAGTATTCTACCCTACATGAAACTGCATAAAATCATGTGCTTGAGCACTTTATTTTTCATGTTTCTCTCATCATCTTGGCAAAAATGTCTGCTAAGAGCCAAATCTGGATTTGTCTCTGCTCTTTGAATTTGTCAGGGACCAAATAAGTTGCTGTGTTTTCAGACTAGAAACTGATTTTGTTGATAAAGCTTTGGAGCTGACCAATGTCAGTAAAGTCCATTTACATATCTGTGGCAATCCAAAGGCCTTATAAATCTTTACATTTCTGTGGTAATATAAAGGGATGTTAATATTTTATGTATATCTTTAAGTTCCTTTTTATAGCAGCAAATGACTGGTCTAAATGAGAATGACATCCATTCTCTTAGAGTGCAGCTCTGCTCTGCAAAATAACTGTTAAAATGGCTTCTGAGAGCCACATTCACATTGTGTGCCAGTAATTTTTATATGAAATATGTTCAATCTGCAAGTCAAAATTTATTTCTCATGTACATCTGGAAACATGGAATCAAGATATATTCTTTTCCTCCCCTCCATCATCTGCAGGGATAGAAATAAAGCATGCCAGGCAATGCACTTGCTGACAGCTGTCTTATTGCTTTGCATGGGTTTGTGTCATTAGAACGTGTCTGAACCCTTTTTGAAGAAAAGAATAGACACTGAATTACCTTCAATTGTGTTGGCTTTGTTTGGGATAGGGAGAAGGACTGAATTGTAGTTCATGATATCGGTGTTGACTGTTAACTTGCCTTTCTCTATGCATTCACTATCTATGGAATGTAGTGTTATAATTTTCTTCAAAGTAATTCTCCATGGATGTTGCTAGCAAAATACTGAATAAATTCATTTGGTGCTTCAAACTAGAAGAGTTGATGTTATGGTTGAGGAATACATGAAATACATTTTAATTACTTGTTTGTTGTTCTGAGGGCATATAGTTTCTACAACAGTTAGAAAACAAAGCAGCAACTTGCTTTGTTCAAGACTTGAAATCTGAACAAAAATGTTGCATGAAATCTGTCAAATTTACTGTCCTAGTTATGGCACTTAATGGCATGAGTCTTGGAATGAAGAAAATCACTTACGGATTTCTTCTAGAAATAAGACCCAGCTCCCACCCCTATATACTGGTGTAAAAATAGACAGCTTGGGTTTCTCAACATCAAAGAGGAATCTCCTTCACAGACAGGAACTGCTAAAGCTCACAAGTTCCTCTGGAAACTTTTGCTCTTTAATTCTACATAAAGATATTAGATATGTGGAGAAAGAAACTAGGAAGTCACAGAACTACTGTCCAAGAACACCTTTAAGGATAGAGAGACATTTGTATTTTAGGTATCTACAGCAGCAGTAAGTTTTACTTAATCTGTAATAATGTGTAAGAGCATCGGTATTTAATGGAGGCCTGTTCCCCTTAAAATTTATGGAAAATCTCTGTAATTCCAGTAGAACAAAAAGCAAGTGTTTGACAGAAGACTATATCACATAGCACATTTCATATTGAGCTCCTGCTGTTTCAATCACAGGAATATAGTTTGTGCAGTTTTGTATTTGTTTGAAGATGTGTGTAAGCTATAATGACTTGAGGGTTTTGGCACTTAATTCCTCCCACTAAAATGCATGGGAGGAATTTTATGTTTGAACCAGAAAGATTTAAAAAATAATACAGTGAAGTGAAACTTCCTACATTTTCAATTTTGAAGTTCAGCTGTAGGAGTAGCAAATTCAGTTTTAGTTTTGGAGGCATCAGTTTCATACCAAGAATGCACATGTGTGCATATATGTGTATATATATATATATATTTTTTTTTTTAATAAGGAAAAAGTAGTGGTTGAGGGTTAAGGTTACAGCTACTTCATTTGAGGCCTTAAAGGTGCCATAGTGACTTAAATTTAGCTCTCCTGGAATATAAATGAGAGCAGGTAGGCACCTGTTATTGCCCAGGTGTCAAAAAGAAGCAGAAGCACTGAATTCCTATGGCAAGTGCATTTTCCAAATATCTGTAAAAATTCTGTGGAAAAGGGAAAAAGTCATTCCTTGCTTAGGTCCATTTAAAAACTCCTCATGGGATCTTGTCTTTCTCCACTGTAGAGCGGAGCCCACCTCCCTAATGTAAGAATCTTAGTTACTTCGCCAAAGCCAGACAACTGTGACAGGCTGGTCTTTGATTACACTTAAGCCCTAGTAAACCCTTAAGGATTCATCCAGAAATGGTATTAGTATGTATCTAATTAAATTATGTTACTAATATCTAAAATCAAGTAAGGGAAGTGATCACTAATCAAACAAAATGGGAGTTAAGCCAAATGTAATCCTTGCTCAAGTCCTCTGTACAGGTCTGAACTTGATTCCTTTCATAATTCAAAACAGTGCTTAAACATGTGTTCCAGGTTTTTTCCAGTTGTTTTCACTTTTTAACAGTCATTTGCTATATGGATTGCAAGTAGAGCAGAGAATTGTTTAAACAATCTAAAAAAATGGCACTGAAAATGGAAGATAAGAGCAACCTTATTATGAATGATAACTTTACAGCTGAGGCCAAAATTTGGCATGACATTGTGAAGCTGTTAGTAATAGTGAACTTATATTCCAGAGTATGTGTTTATACCATGTTTATCAGAATAATTGAAATAACTGTGTTCTAGGGAGCTGCATCCAACACTTAATTTTTGCTACTGCAAAAATACAAGGCTGGCAAGGCACACCAAAATAATGAATTCATTGCCTCAATCCATGACATCAGAGCTCTTTCCTTCCAGTGAACTCTGATATTATGCAGACAAAATCTTTCTTTGCATGTCGTGCCTCTAGATTTGTTCCATGGCGTATAGCAGAGATTTCATAGTATTACAGAATCATACATGTTGTAAAAGATCTCTAAGATCATTGAGACCTGAGTGAGGAACAGCATCCAGGAGTCTTCACCCTTGAGGGAAAAGAGACTTATGTTGTGTGTTCTCCTACTTGTGGTTGCCTCTGTTGCAGTGGTGCCTGCAAATGCTGTAGCTGCTACCCTGCGTTTCACACACAGCCTAAAGAGCAGGAGAATAGCTACCAGTGACCTGCTTAAATATCTACTTGCAGGTGCAGGCCCATGGGACTCTGTCCCATATTGAATGGCATTTTTGCTGCCTATAATGTTTCTGCTAGTGATGGGAAGTGTGGAAAGAAGCACGTGACCACATGTTTTAGGCAATTTGATCCTTTCTCAGATTATGAAACTGGACTTTTCTGCCGTATTAGAAAATATGGTTTCTCTCTCATGCAATACTGTTTGGGAATGATAAAAAGATGTTTAGCAGTTGTGAGGTACTATAATTGATGAGAAACATGGGTAAATACATTACTTACCCTACTCCTTCTCCTCTGTGTGAAAAGAGGGGCCCGTTGTATACAGAGATACAGACCTTACAGACTTCTAATAACAAAGGAGTTTTGGGAAACCTAATTATGGCTCTTGAAATACCATCAGGCAAGGCTTCTCACTGATTTTGGATGAAGACTGACCATCTCAAATTGGTGGTAAAGCACAAGTCTGTTTTATACATGATGCCTGTTTATACACCTCTGTGCCTAATTCATTGGATGCATATATACTGCCAATACCTGAGCTCTCTAATTTAAACCATTACCAAAAGCATAAGCTGTGTGAAGAGCTTGATAGATGTATGTTTAAAGATAATTATGCATTTACTGTGTTTTAATACTGATTATTGTTTTCTGTCAGCAGACTTGATGTGTTAAACCATTTTAGCAGTATTTGTCATTATTCTGGCAAATCATTCCTGTAAATGAATCACTGCTGGGTCCCATGAAATTCCAATGCATTTTTTTTCATTCTCCTGGGTTTTTATCCTCCAACATTCAGCTGTGTGTAAACTGAATGTGAAACCATTAGAATCATGGGCTCAGTGATAGCTTGACTCACAGCAATGTGGAGAAGAATGAAAATAATCAACTGTGCATGTTAATTGCAAAACATTATTAGTGATATTTCTTCCTTTTTACACAGATGTTTGACATATTGCAACAAATCCTACATTAGAATAACTTATTATTATGTTTATTTTATTAACTTTGTCTTATCTTAATTATAATGCCTTTTTTTTTTTTTTCAGATCAGTGAATGGCTCTGTTTAAACTGCCAGATGCAAAGAGCATTAGGAGGTGACCTAGGACCAGGTCATGGTCCTGGGCCACAGCCACCCAAACAGAAGACACCCATTCCACCTTCAACAGCTAAACCAACTCCCCAGCCACAGCCTGTTCAAAAGAAGGATGTTACTCCAAAACCTGATCCTTCACAGTTAGCAGATTCGAAAAAACCTCCGCCACAAAAAAAGCAAACTCCCTTGCCTGGGTCTCCCCCTGTAAAATCAAAACAACCCCATGCAGAGCCCACTGAGACCCCCCAACAAGTAGATGCCACTCCAAAATCTGATCAGGTCAAGCCAACACAGGCTGAAGATAAGCAAAAACAACCCAGTGTACAGAAGCCTACGGCAGACACTGTATCTACCTCTGCAGCACCAGAGCAGACACAGGATTTGGCAGGTCCCAGACCACCAACTCAACAAAAAGTGACAGACGCCCCAAAGCCAGAGCTTGCAAAGCCATCACAGGACACACAACCAGCTGGGGATAAACCGGATTCCAAACCTGTTCCACAAGTGTCCCGGCAGAAGTCAGATCCCAAGCTTGCGGCTCAGCCTGGGGCTAGACCAGACGCTAAAGCTCAAAAGCCTGTTGAGCCAACACAAACAAAAGATGAGCCTAAAAAGTTACCAACGAAACCAACCCCAAAGCCTGATACAAAACCAGCTCCCAAGGGCCCACAAGCAGGGGCAGGACCCAAGCCAGGGCCAGCACAGCTGGCACCTCAGCCCCAGCCACCTCAGAAAACTCCAGAGCAGCCAAGGCGTTTCAGCCTTAATCTGGGAGGCATCACTGACGCTCCAAAGCCTCAGCCTACAACACCACAAGAAACAGTTACTGGGAAACTCTTTGGATTTGGAGCTTCAATATTCAGCCAGGCCTCAAATTTAATTTCCACAGCAGGTCAGCCAGGGTCTCAGACATCAGCCCCACCTCCGCCTGGTCCTGCAGCAAAGCAGCCCCAGCCTCCACCACAGCCTTCAGCCCCCAAAGAGGCTGGTCAGGCTCAGCCTCCTCCAAAAGCTGTTCCTGTAAAGAAAGAAGCCAAGCCTCTTACAACTGAAAAATCAGAACCATCGAAAGTGGATAGTGTTTTAACTAAAGGATCTGATTCAGAAAAGAAACCTGGTTTGGCTAAAGACAGCAAGCCTCAGGCTGCTGAAGCTAAGAAACCTGATGGGCCGTCAGAACCAGAGAAAGCCAGCCAGCCTGAAATGTCTTGTCCCCTTTGTAAAACTGGACTAAATATTGGTTCTAAGGATCCCCCCAACTTTAATACCTGTACAGAATGCAAGAAAGTTGTGTGCAATCTCTGTGGATTTAACCCAATGCCGCACATAGCTGAGGTAAGGCGATGGAGTCTGTACTCACCCTGTATTCCTATCTGCAGGCTCCCTGTGCTGGGGAGACGTAAATAGCTGATTTTTAGCTATTGAATTTTTAAGAAAGTTTCTTGAGAATTTCATCATCTGAGATCTTTTAAAATGAAATGTCTGTGTTGTTTGAAACTTAGTCACTTGTCAGATAGAACTCCTGATAAATCTTTGGCATATTAAGTTGGTCTGGTATAGGTGGTTGCTAGGGCTTTGAGACATAAGCAGATATGGTTATGAACTCCTCTGGAATTGGTGCTACTACGACACGGCAAACAACGGTACTTTCAGTCTGTTGCAGGATAAGCTTCTTTTTCATATATTTCAGTGTTGTCTTCTAATGTGTGCTACTTTAAGCAGTGCCTCTGATTCAAAAAAATATTGAATGAAGGAATGTGTTAATGCTTAGTTATTGCCCTTCTCTCCTGTTTAATATATCCCTAAATTTATTCCATTAATCTCATTCTGGCTCTGGGGTCTTTGCATATGCTGATGTGCTCATTAGGGAGATTGAAGTTTGAGTGATACATGTGTGGTGAAAGATGTAATTTTTTGTCATGAACAATGCAAGACTCACTAAGTTACTTCATTCATTAAAGACTGTCACTTTGAAAGTGCTTTTTCTGTGATTGCCTGAGACAGCTACTTATATTTAAAGGAATTACACAGCTTATTTTCAACAGTTTCTTCACATTGAATGTTTTTATTCACTTCCTTTATCCATGTAAATTTTTTTGAGAAGGGGAGTGGAAACTTTATACTTGTTTAACAGAAAGGTGGAAGCACATCTTACTTGCCCTATGAATTTGGCAAGTTTAATTCAATAAAAGCAGGCCACCTAAAAATATTTTGAGCATTTGAAATGTTTAAGTTGGTCTGTGCTGCACTTGAGGACTGTGGCTGTCAATGTTCTGCCTTGAAATCTGATTTAATGACTCCCAGGGTTAAGGATATCACATCTCTGCCTTAAGGTGAGAATAAATGTTGGAAGAATTAGCACATTGCAGGGAAAATACTGCTTATGTTGTTTGCATATGCCTTTTTTTGTGGATTATTTTCTGAAATATACTATCATTTGAGAGATTTGATCTTTGTCCCACTATAATGAGCACATTTTATCCAACACATGAATATGTTGTCTTATGTGTTTGTAGTCATTTAGGTCAGAAAGAAAGGTCTGAAAACGCAGGAAGATTGATCAGTGATTGAAAATTGGGATTCAATTGATTTTTAACGTTGTTTATGCACTGAATACCATCAAACACACATACTCTTTCATCATTGTGCAGTTGTGTGTATACACACACACACATACACACACAGCCCACCTTATATGGGTTGAAATGTGAAAAATGCATATGACTTTTTCCAGAGGCATTCTAGTATGCGTACACAGAGTACCATGGAAACAAGATGTGTCAGTTCTGGTGAAACACTGCTCAAATGACAACTACGCAAGTCCCAGTGCATGACTTACGTTATTCAGAGTTGGCTTAGTTGTGATGGTGTGGGACTGCCTTGTGGTGTGCAGATATGTTACTTTGATTTTTTCTGGCTAAGGTGAGAAGGCTGGTACTTTGTTTCTGGTTTTCCATCACTGCTTTTGTTAGAAGATTCTCTCTGTTTCTGTTCTTTAGAATATGCAGAGCTTGAAATATGGTTGATTTTCTTTAGTCTGACTTCCTCACGCCTTTCTTTGTCTCTCTTTTGGCTCCTGCTTGGATTTTCTTTTTCCTTATACTACACATTTCCACCTCTGTCCACATTTGCTGTCTTGCCTTCTTTTTCCAATCACTTGTGCTAAAATGTGGCAACTCACTTTTCCATCACAATAGGAGGTGGTTTGCTTAGCTGAGGGCATCCTGACTTTCTTTTTCATAAAGATTGGACAGACCGAAGAGGGAGCTCATCCTTTCATCCCCCAAATGAGCTGTGTAAATAATGTATTTACCCTCAGATAGCAGCTCTGTCCCTGGATGCACAGTATACAGTATATAACATGGCAGAAGCATGATGGTGAGCAAATAGTTTATGCACACTTGCATATTATTTTCCTCCATCATATTCTTCTAATGTTTTCAGTACAGTCTTGGAGATTTTATTTACTTGTCTCTTTTTCTTTGGGGTTAGGAAGGAGAAATAGAAATGCTTTTTAAAATTGGCCTTTTTGGTGGTTTTCTACCTAATTCTTTTATTCCTATACTGTACATTCAGATAAAAAATATAACTCCAGAATTTTCATGCTTTCTTGGCCCCAGAAGTGATTTTGGATGAACAAACATAATGCATATCTTAGTTTTCCTTTGGACCTGCAGATGTATCACAGCTATTCTGACAGTTGCTTATGTATTGTCTACATGCTCCTTCCTCAGTAATGGCTGAAAATGAGTGGAGTGTTATTGACTGAGTGACGACTGAACACTTGTTGCCAACACAGCTTATATTAGGCTACGTGATAAGGATCAATCAGATGGAAAAGGGAATCAGTGTTTCACTGCCAAATGCAGAGGAGCATCTGCACCTCATGGGCACTTCCACCTTAAGATCTCTCAGCAGGGAATTTTTTTCCAGCCAATGTGCTGCTGTACTGCAGACATGGCTGAGAGTACTTTTAAGGGAAGAGTGCTTTCTTGCAGTGGCAGTTGTTTGTTCTTGCCTGTATGTGACAGAAATGACTTTTGAAAAAGTCTTTAAGCTGCTGCAAACAGTCAGTCCTCTAATAACCCCTCTGCTGCAGAAAATAGAACTAGACTCTTACCTTGTCAAAATCAACAATATGCTATTTACTTCAATGAAATTGTTTTGATTTGTGCAAGCAGAGAATTAGGCTAGAATACTTTTTCTTAAAATGAGTTGATTGTTCTTTTTCTCCCTGATTTGTTGATCCAACAGTCAAACAGTTATTTACTTAAATGATAATTTATCCACGATGCAAACAGCCACAAATGATTAAATAAATGACACTTGATAGAGTTCAGAGACCCACAGGACCATGGGAGCCCTCGTGCATTAGCAGACTCCTTATTCTGCCATTTGCTCAATGGGGAGGAGAACTGTTTACCAGCTCTGTAATTAGCTTTCCAGCTCAGGTAGTTTGAAGCAGCTCTATTTTTAGTAACAAAGCACAAGATCACAACTGCTGAAGCCAGAAATGAAATGTGTGGCAACGACCATTTTGTGCATTTAAAACTCAGTGAGCTGTTCAGAATACTGAGCAGGAGCGGAGATGATTGTCTATAATGTAATTATGTATGTTGAAGTCAGGAATATAGAACCTGTGATAAATTAAAGCAGTAATAAAATATTTTAAAAAAAGATGATTTTAAAGCTAAACTAAGAAAAAACAAAATGATCCATATTTTTAGATTCTATATTGGCAATATGAATAGAGTCATGTTATGAACAGAATGAGCTGAAAATGTGAAGTGTGTATATGTGACCTTGCTAATGGATTTAATCTAATAGAACTGCCAGGAGAACAACAGAAGCACTTTTTAGTCTACTGATCGCAATAAAATTACCTGGAAAGGTACTAGGAAGTAAAGAATGTTCCATGTGTGAAATAAATTACTGGGGCTACAGAAAAGAGAGATTTTGTATGATGGAGAAGGACAGGGAGGACTGGAGAAGGGTAGAAAAGACACTATATCTCTAACTTGCTATGAATTTTTTTGTTTGAAAAAGATGTAATCTATTAGAGATGTGATCAGAAATGATAATATAAACAATTTTAGAGGGATATTTCTTAATATGTTTATTACAGCACATATAGTCTGTATGAATTTTTTTTTTTTACATTTGTAGATATGATGGCAAGAATCTATAAAGCTTGGTGGTTCCTGGCCAATCTATATCCTTATATATCTTTTTAAAAATATAAATAGATGTTTAACTTGCCAAAAGAATCTACATGTTCTGCTAATAACTCTTTTTCCCACTCCTGTTTGTTAGACCTAAAGAAATAAAATTTTCTTGTTCCCGCATACTGTGGAGAGATGGAAAAGCAAAAGTATAAATGATTTTTTAAAAATCAATAAACACAGTGTTATAATTAAACTCCATAGTATTGCAAGGTGAAAAACTAGGACCTTGCTCTTCCAGTAGGAACTTCCAGAAGTAGCAGTAAACAGTGTTTTGGAACTGACATAAGCTGGAGATGAAAGGAGCGATTTTGTGATGGCATGTTGTCATATACCTGGATACATCTTGGGTTCTTCTACCGCCTCCCAAAATCCTGCAGAAAGGGTACTGGCAAAGATGAGTGAGCACCCAGTGTAAATAATTCTGCTAGATTCTGTTTTTCCAAGAACTTCACTGATATGTGGAATGGAGTGAGGCCCTGAACAAGTGTGACCTGATATACAAGATTCAAAAGTAGCCTTTAAAAAATAGTTTAAAAAAACCCCAAATCTATACGAAGTGAATCAAACCCTGCTATTGAATGCCCAAATGTGCATTCTTAAATTATAATAATCTAATAAGTCTATTATTCTAATGAAAATCCCTAAAATAATGTACTGCATCTGCGGTGACACCCGTTGCCTATCTTTAATTAATTAACAGTGCTATACTGTCATGTATTTCCTACTTGACAAAGCTCAGACCACTCTGCAAACTGGCAGGTTTAGGTCCTATAAGAAATTCCTATCTTCTTCCTTATGTTTGGTGTTGAGTTGTTTTGGAAACAGATGGTGTCTGGGAAACACAGTGAAGAAGAATTTGCACTAAAGACACAAAGGGAAAAACAACCACTCCTTTCAGTTGCATAATTTATCTTCTCTGCTTTTTCCCTCTCCCTTTAAAGATCCTTTTAAAATTTTGATTGTAAGAAAGTGAATGCTATTACTGTTTAATAAGGTAACTAAATAATACAGAGCATAATAGGCTAAGATAATGTACTCCCTAACATTTATAGATATTTTACCCATTAAATGACAATTCTTTATAATTGAGAAAATATTAAAACTACTGCTAATTATTATTTTGAAAGACAAAATCTGGCATTGAAAAACAGAGTGCATGTTAGATGATAAAAACCTCACTATATTTCTTTACTGTCAGAATGAAATTATTTTCACTCCAAATCAGGTTTTCTACTTTTCTGTTTAAGTTATTCAATATTCATAATAGAAAAAAATTATTAAAGTGGAAATATTTTTCAAAGTAGAATGACTCACCTCTCCCATTTTTCCTGTAAAGCGCATATACTGTGTATAGACAGAATGGAAGGTCTAATTTGGAATTTCTCTGGTGGGTGATTCAGTCAAAATTGAACACAGATAAATATTTTTTTAAAATTTAATGCCTGAATTCACTTTTTTATAAGGTTGAAGAGTTTAAGCTTCATCAACAGAGATTTCTGGTATTCACATTTGCAGATGTAGTGCACATTTGAGGTACATCACATTTGTAGATGTCCTGTAATGGTTTTGTTTGAATTCCCCATCACTGTAGAGGGAAATGAAAATATCCTTTCTTTCTCACAGCTTTCTCTGAACAGGTGTCCTGCAGTTCGGTAGGGCTGCTTGGTCTAGAGCAAACTATACACGAATGCAGTTTTGTTTTTTGGCAGTCAGGTTTTGATGGTTATTTCTAAACGTGATCTTGGGACAATATTTGAAAACAAGGCATCTTAGATCTTCATGGTTGTTAGTCAAGGCATTAGTTACAAGATTGCATCCTTGTTAATTTTCCTTTTCAGTGTTTATGACCATAAAATTAGGTTTTGTTTTTTCCCCCTGAAATTAAATGCAAGGAGTGAAGATTAGTCTCGTTCCTCAAAGTAATAGTGTGACCTTTGGAAGGACTAATATCATGATTAATTGCCTGCTATTTGTTTTCTTTATTCTAGTCTCTAAAAGTTTCCAAATTATCTCTCTGAACAAAGAACTCCATTGAAACCAACAATGAGATACAGACATAAAGCCATGTAAGGCCAGATGGCTTTTATTAATGCTGGTACTGGCCAGTGATGGTGTGAAATCCAAAGGGATGTCTACTGCAGCACGGCTGCTGGCATGCAGCTCCTGTCTATCTGGCTATTTTTTAATCCACTTGGAATTTATTTGCAATTAATTCTTTACTTACATACATTTATTCCATTTTAGATGCCTTTGCATTTTTGAAAGATAAAATACTTCAGCGAGTGGTTAATCCAGAACTTCCAGTGTTACTTCTTGTGTGTAGTTTATTTTACTCCTGTGCAGATAGTTTATAGACTATTAGAGACAGTCAAGTTGGAGTCACAAATCTAAAACAGATTATCAGGAAAATTACTGGCCTGGCTTTGAGCCAGGTGATTTTCTTCTCTGTTACTTCATTAGAAATTTGGTTGGTTTCCCATTATCAAATGAGGAAGAAGTCTTTTGAAAGCTAAGCTGGTATTGATTGTTTGAATTTTTCTATTCAACTTTATAATAGTAATTTAAAGATAATTTATTTTATTGATAGAAACATATTTCATGTTTTCCTCTTTTGTTACAGAAAAATACATTTTTTTCATGTTTTACTGAGAAAAAAGTGCTTAATTTAGAAACTTTAAATATTGGTGTGAGATTTAGTCAATTTCAATATAAGACCCAATGATCCGCTTCTAGATTTTCTTAAGCAAACAGACAAAATCTAATGTATGTTAAGTGCCTCATTTTTAATTTTTTTTTGGTGCCCAGATAAGACATTACATGCTATCTGATAACATTAATGATATGTGGAGACATTGTCATAACTTGTGTGACCACAAAAATATAAAGCATTTAGCTTTTTGTAAGAGCCCTGACATAATTCTGGTGTTCTGATAGATTCCCTATAGGAATTTCTTCAAATGAAATTTTTTTAATATTCGAGGAATATGAAGAGCTGGTGCACTTCCAAGGAACAAATGCTATAATAACATTTTGAAAAATATCTGAGGATTTTATATATCTGAAACCAGGATATTTTTCCCTGAATATTTGTTAATGTGATTTAATGTAGTAAGACAGATAGATATTGTGGTATTTAATAAAATTTTGAGAAGACAGTATACTGTCAATTCAAACATTGTTATACATGTTGTGATCTCATTTCTTGAAGATCAAAGCTATTTATGTTAAAGAAGTTTCAATTCTTGCATATGTTAAAAATTTCATGTCATGTTTCTGCTGACCAAAAGCCGAATGTTCGTCACACCATGACCATATATTAAAAGAAAGGTCAGCATTCCACACAAAGAAATTCTAAAAATCACTACTGTGGGGTGATTTTGAACTTAATGGGATAGCATGAGTGAAATCAAAGTAATTTTGCAACTAATTTTAACTATTTGCAAGAAGTGTGGCCACCTGTAAAAAAAAACCTTCAGAGGTAAAGGAAGAGATGAAATGAGCAAGAGGGGGCACTTACCTGATTTCTCTTTGTGTTCTACACATAAATATTTCTCCCAGAGTAATGGAAAGAATGTGTCATTCAAGGAGACAGTGGCCAGAAATTATTTTTAGTAATTCTGAAACACATATAGTTCAGTGGACCAGAATGAGAACAAACCTGGCTTTAGATTTAATGTTATTTATCTATTAAATTGATTTCTCTAGTATTACTCAGAGTAAGGATGGAGGCTGAGGGGAACCTAAGCCATTATATAGTAGTGGAAAGGCGATTAGATTCATGCCAGTAAGCTGCTGGCGATGCTGTCTAGCAGCATTTAAAACAGGAGGTCACAGACTGATGTTGAAGAGGGGGATTAGCTGCTGCTGAACTATTCTGGCTGAATTTTGCACAAAATGCTGTTAAGTTGGGGGAAAGGCAGAGAAATATATATATTTGCATCACTATAAAAAAAAAAAGTAAAAGCCAGTAGACTGTATCAGACCAGAACACTCACTGAGAAGAATGATGAAGTTTATTAGTTTTCCATCTGTGTTTTAGAGGTTAATGAAATTACTCAGACAGTGAGGTAACTTAGGCTTCTAAGGACAAGACTTGAAAGACCATCTGGTGGTCTTCTGTTTTTAGTATTTCTAGGTTAGTATATTTCTTTGTTGTTGTTGGGCTTTATTTTTGTTTTTCTTTTTTTTTTTCCCCCTTAGCAAACAGCCTTCACATTGGAAAGGGTCCAGTTGTCATGTACAGAGATTAGAAATTGAACATATGAAATCTTGTCCTTATGTATGCTATTTTAATGCATGTAGATACTTTTTTTGAGATTTTGTGGTTACCCGAATAATTGTGCTAAAGACTCCAGATGTATTTATAATTCTTTTTCTTTTTTTTTTTTTTTGAGATTTCTGGTCATTTTCCTGACATCCATATGGAGTATATTGTTGTGATTTGTTTGGTTTTACAATGGCAATCTCATAACTGCACACATGTGCAAATAGAGGAGCACACTGAAGATGTTGACATAAGTCTGATCCTCATCAGTAACTGTCAATACAAATATCTGAATTTTTCTTGAAGTGTCCCTTCTGTAACTGATCTTTTTTGTATCTTTTTGTTTTTATCTTTTTTTATCTTATGAAGCTTTGTATCTTCCCTTTTATTTGAGATGAAAAAGATGTATTTCTTTCTGACTGCTGACAAATTGAGCTATTGTCTTCAGGATACTAGTTAATAACTACATTTTTGTACATTTGGGACATATCAAGTCCTATACTGTCTGAAAAAACTGTAAGAGATGCCTGTTCTTATTCCTCACCCTCCCCCAAATCAACGTTTAAATGTCTATATAAATACAATTTTCCCACAGCAATTCATGAAATATTGAACTCTGACATAGTACAAGAAAAACGACCTGGGCACATATCCAACTTTAGATGCTTTCTTCTCGCTTTTGAATTACAGTAGGAAAAAACCTGAAATATTTCAAATATCTGTTATTTCTTAAATGTTTTTTATTGAAATATGAAGTAAATATTTTGTTTGCTTGAAAGTCAAATTGACACTGAAAATTGTCTAAAACAGTAAAGTTTCAATATATTCTACCTTCTGGCTATTGTTTTTTGGTGTTTTGTAAGAGAGTTTTCTATTTTTCTTTTAAAATCAGAAGTGGACATTGGATTAAAGTTTCAGCACTATCTCTAAAAATATTAGGATTTTTGTAAAGTTTAGTTTGCACTATAGAAAGACAAGAACTCAGAATAAAACCAAATTGTGCCTAGATTTTTTTTTTTTTTAATTTCAATATATTTTCTGCTTTATGTGGCTCAAGGTTGATGTCATGGTATGGCATTTGTAAGACTGAGGAAGTGTAAGCTTTGCACTCAGAACAAGTTAAACGGGACTACCTCTTTCATGCGCTTCTGTATGTGCACCTTTGTGCTGACCTACAATGCACTTCTGTTTTTCCTGAATCAGTCTGAGCCAAGAACACTTGTATTGTGCTGTGTAGTGAATTTTTAAAGTCATATGCCCAGTATAGCTGGGACTCAATTACACTGCTATCCCAGACCTCTAAAGAGGAAGATCACTGCCATTTTTCTTCTATATCACCTATCAGCAGAAGGATCTCCTGATCAAAACATGATCTCTCATTTGATTTGGCATCCTTTAAAATACCCTAGCTGGGCTGCTTTGTCTCCAGACCTGTAAGAATTGTGTTAGTGCTCTGTCACCCTCCAAATGACAGATCTGGTCAGTGTTTTTTTTATGTAGTGCAATGAATGCGCATTGTAGCTAAAGGAGCTTATGTTTGAATCCATAATGTTTTATAATTAGTTACAGATATAATTAGAGTCTTCAGTGAAATTCATACTTGTCCCTCCCCTTCCTTTCTTTTGTATGCTGCTGGTAAGTGGCATCAAGAAAGGTTCAGCTTTAATATGGTGACTTGGCTTTTTCCAAGTGTTGGTCCAAGGTATGATGCACTTTCCCTGATGAGTTCCTTAGGCACATTTGAGTTTGGTCCTTGTCTTTGCAGGATGAAGTGAAGACATATTTGATGTTGTAAGTATCTGTATGTCTTTAGTACCTGTAATGGGCAAGGTGAAGGTCCCTCTTACCTACGAACCAGAGTAGATCATCCTGGCCAACTCCCTGCCCAAAGCAGGGTCAATTGAAGCAGGTTTCGTAGGGCCACTTAGGGTTTGTGTGGTTCCAGACTTGGAGACTCCAACCTCTTCAGACAGCCATTGGCCACCTTCCTTTTTTTTCTTTTTAAGTGTCTTCTTAAATGAATATTTTAATAAATTGAATTCAAATTAATTTAAATTAATAAATGAAATGCCTAATATTTGAATTTATGTTCATTTGAAATTTTATCCATTCATTGGATATCATTGAGGAGACTGACTTTATCTTCTTTCACTCTCCCCCCAGCTATTTGTACACATTGAGACAACCTTCCTGAGCCTTCTTTTCAGGCTCCTTTCTTCCACTTCCAGCTCTCTCAGCTTCTCCTTGTATGAGTGGTACTCCAGTCCCTTGATCATCTTCATGACCCTTTACTGGACTTCTTCCAGCATTTCCATGTCTCTATTTTACTAGGAAGCCAAGAACTGGACAAAGAACTCTCCCACCAGTACAGAGTGTAGGGGGATAATCGCCTCCCTAGACCTGTTAGTTATGCTCCTAATGAAGACAACCCCAGTATGTTGCAAGTATTCCAGCATGGCTTTTGCCCCATGTCTCCCCTTATTTTCATACCATGCCCCAGGGCACAGAGCACACTCATTGTGTCTTACAGCACCATGGCAGCAGGGTGAAATGAAGCACTTTGCTGTAAACACAGCTTACAGATATTATTGAATGTGATGGGGTCCAGAGGAAACCTGGATCAGCCCATGCTAAGGAATACTAACTTAAAAACTGGTCATTAACACTGTACATCAGTGAACTTCACACAGACAGTGATTCTGTAAAATTCAGATTTTGGATTACTGTCAGATATCTACAAAATATGTCCTAGCAGATCTTCTCCATGGCAGATGTATATTGACTTCTCCAAGTCATATTAACAGATTCAACAGTAAAAGGTATAGATACCCTTTTGGAGGGAAGGAATGGTTAGGAGAGAATCCAAGCTAAAATTTCATAGGATCCAAGAGCTGAACTTTGAATCTGATCTGTGTATCTGGAATATTTATGTTTGAATCAGTTCAGCTAAATGCCACTTTCTACTTTCTCCTCCTCCTAAATCAACTTCCTATCCATACATGATGAAAGTTATTGTTTGTATTTGAAATTATGCTATTTTCTTCTATTAACTCTGCGTCTCCTCTGTCTTGTCATCTTTTACATTAAAGATTTTTGGTTTTTAAGTGTCTCTTTTTGCTCCAAGGCAGTGGAGGAGAAAAAAATGCAGGGTTAATGAGGTAACCTCATTAGTTAGTGACTGGTTTTCCAGTTTCAGAACTTTTGTTATTGCATCATGAATCAGTATCTGCATTTTCTAAAGTGCAAGGCTTTAAAAACACTCTGCAATTTACAGGGCTTTGAAGTATGCTGCAATGAAAATTTGTTCAGTAATGATCTATTTTCTGAATATCTATGCATGTGGAAGCAGTTAATCCCTATGTTCCAACAGGATTTCTGCTCTTCAATAATGTTTTGTTTGGATGACTTGTCCATATAGAATTAATAATTCTCTAAAACTACATAATCTATATTTTTTGATCTAAACTTGCTATTCAAAAATAAGTAATTATTTGCCTTTTAGATCCAGGGATATGACATCAGAAATGATGTGTTATCACTAGAATGAAATTCTGCTAGAGCAGCTATTCTAAATTCATAATTAGTAACAAACAATTAATATATCGTAAAAGGAATCAGGGTGAAACATTTGGGTCTTCAGCATGCAGGATATAATTTTCAGAGCATGTCAAAGAAAATTTACTCTAATTTTCTTTCTGAATCTGAAGCAATGATAGTGACTGCATTTCTTGGATGGCTTTTTACCCTCAGTTTGCTTTATTCCAATTGACTCATTTTGTCCTTATGACTTGGATTAATTCTGTGTGCATTGCAGGGTATTAATATCCCTTTTAATTAGTTTCCTATTGCTTACATAGATTGTATAAAAAGTGGCCTCATAGTCTGTGAGGAATCATTGAACAATGCATTCAAAAGCATTTAATTCCTTTCAGTACTAAAGTTTGTATGTCTGTATTAGAAAACAGGAGAAATCAAGGTGTCCTTGCAATGGAGATTCAGTTTCCACTGCACAGGCTCCTCTCTTTATGCATAAGAATATTATTTACCCAACTCCTTCATTAAAAAGGAAAAGGAATGCCAGTAGATTGACACTGTTTTAAGAAGGTCATACTTTGAATTTTTAAGTACAAAATACGAACTTGCTGATAAAGTAGGGTCAGGTACTAGTTGCTAGAAATGAATCAGTCCCCTGGCACACCTTCTAAGACCTTTCAAATTTTTGAATGTACCTTACGTGCACAGTTTCTGTTCACATAAAAATATTTATTTCTGCTTACAAGTCTCGTCTGCTGTTTCATTGGCATCACTTATTTCTCTGCACTTGACTTCAAGTCTGTTGCACTAAAGCTGTCTGAGAAGAGATACATCTTGAATTTTGTGTTTGAAACAAAATACTGCTATAGTGTCATTCTCTTCTCTCCACCTTTTATTTTCAGCCATTTAAAGCAGTCATTCTTATTGCCTGTCTTCCACTTGATAGAGGAGTTAAACATGTGAACATCATATTTAAGTACCAAGAAGTAGATACGTTTTTTAAAACATTAGGAGAAATGAAACAAGGCAAGTAGAAAGAAGGTGCTGACAGAAAGAGGATGATTTCCAAGTTAGTGCAATAAAAAACTAATACGTCCAGTTAGCAAAAGTGTATTTCCTTCCAGTTATATTCCTTATATCTGCTGAATGTACCAAACCAGAAGCCAGTGCCTCAGTTGGAAGAATATGGCAGATGGAATTATTTCTATGCAAGTATTAAAAAGAAGAGCTCTGCATTATCTGTGTCATGATTTAGTTTCAGGCTTCAGTCCCTATGCTGTCTATTCTTAGCATCATAAACTGTAATGGAAGTATTTAGAGATTCAAATGCATAGATTCATGCTGTATATCACTTCCTTATGTATCTGCAGATGGTGTGTATATTTTTGCATATTGGATTTTATGGCGGTTAGAATATATTTGATGGGGTAAATGTAGGGGAGTGCAAAGATTCATTGCAAGTGATTCATTCAAGGACTTATATGACTTTTGTAAGCCATTTGATTTCCAATGAAGACTGAATCATTACCTTACTTTATCACCACTTTTTAACTTTGATGAATTTTTTCCTTGTTCAGTCAAAAAGGCTGGGAGTCTGATCTATTAAATGCTTGGATGCATGATGTTAAAGGGTTTATCTGTGTATGAGCAGAATAAAACCAAGACTTTGTAGTGCATAGAAACAGAATACAGGAGGTCCATTTTTCTAAGGTTTTTGATTCAGACTCCAGATGAGCACTCCAATGTAATTCCAAGTGAGGCAAGTGAAAGCAGTGTATGTTTGAATTATGTGCGACCTGCAAATATAAAGGCAGAAAATCATGCAGACAGTCACAGGAATTCAATGATCAGTCACATGTTGATCAATTAAATTAATCAGGTTTTTTTTTTCCCTGAGCTCAGTGGAGTTTAAAAGTTATGAAGTTCTCAAACAGTTCTTGAGGGCAGGCCTTCCACACACCATCCAGTTTTTAAAACTTCTTCCTACAGGAAAGGAAAGATGAGTCTGTAAGTACTATATGGAGAGTTCTTACCAGGAGAATTGTCTTAACTTTTGCAGTGGCCTTCATTCTTCATCACAGATGGAAAATTTATGGAACCAACAGCTTGTAAAATAGACAGATGTGCTTAAGCTATTATGGAGTGTGTATGAAAGGAAAGGGAAGGCACAGCACAAGTAATTTCTTCTCCATTTGTTGTCCCATGAGAAGGAGATGCACTTTGCCCATGCTGGAGTTCCACAGTACCTACTCTTGTGAGAAGCTGTCTGTCAGCATAGTCCTACTAAGCTAACTGAAGTAATGTGGAAAGTGAGATAAGGGAAGGAGTTACAAGACAGTGATGTCTTTTAGAAGAAAGGAATCTCAAAATTAATCAAATAGCTAACATAAATGTCATTTTCCTTGATTTATTCCTCAAGAGTTGATGGAAATGACTCTGATTTCAGAGAAGCTGGCATTGCTCAATCAAAATCATGTAGCAACTGTTCAAATCAATAGAAATATGTTTCTTGGTTTTAGCAGACAGTGTTGTCTGACAGGATGTGACTGAAATACATCAGCCTTAAGAAATAACAGCAGCAGAACTAAATACCAGTTTCAGTGCTTGCTTTCTGTCTCTGGGGATATATTTTCATAGTGGCATTTAGGATTTTAGAGCTTCATCTTCTAAACTGATTAGCTAAGTGAGAAACTTTGGCTCTCATTAGTAGTTATTTCCAGATATGTTCGAAGACATGGCACTAGAACCCTAAACATTACTTCACCAGACTTACAAGGATTTTCAGGGGATTTCAGAAACTTACATTTCAAGCCTTATTCTTGCAAGTAATAAACTTTCACATGAGTAATCTGATCTCTTTCTGGTTATGGGCAGGTTGCTGCTGTGTCCATTCTTTTGAAAGAGTGACTTATTCTATAAGGAGCTCAGTTTGCTTGACTGAACTTTTCAAAGTGAAAGAGAAAGCTTATTATGAAAGTAGGTGACAAATTTCATTCTTCCTGAGTAAAGACCATTATGATAAATGAAATCCTTTAAGAAGGTGACTAATGTGGTACAATAATTTGAAGTGATGCATGCTGGTTTTTCGTGGTACTGCTCTGTTTCTATGTGCGTAGATGTGGAAGTTGGAAAATATGTAATTGGTTTGTGATTAGAAATTTTAGTGACGTACCTACAATTGCTACAGTGAAATCCAGAAAATGTATCCTAGGCAGTTCTACATGATTGCTCAGTACTTTTTAAATCTTGTCTCAGGCTTTTGCAAATGTGCCATTATTTTATTTGAGGAGGGGAGAGCTGTTTTTTAAGACAACAGAGCATGTTTCATATAAGGAAATATATTAAATTTTTTTTCATTCTCTGCATATTATTGCAAGGAGGAGAAAAAGATTAGAATTTGAAGGTGAAATTTGGAGGAATGGCATCTTGAAGCAATACTACAATTAAAGAGCATACTGAAGGCATAAATTTTGAAGAGCACCTGTGTCTCTATAGAAGAGCTGACTCTGAATAGATCAACAAGATGACCAAGAGTCTGAGTCAGTGCTAATATTCATTTGTCATTTCTGCTTCCATTTTTATTAGTGGTGATGCTACTGAATCCTTTGCTGTCAATTCTGTCAGCAGTCAACGTGACCAGGCTCTGTAAATAAGGGTGTTGGCTGTGTCAGCGAGACCTCATTGATGAAGGGTGCAGTGCAACAACATCTGAACAGGGGAAGTAGAACAGGTGGCACATGAGATGTTAGAAAACTAACATGAACATTTAAATTGCAGACACAATGACTGAGGTTAGAAAGGACATCAGTAGTTTATTTAGTCCAACCTCCTGTTCAAAGTAAGGTCCATGAACCATACCAGGTTGCTCAGCACTTTGACATCTGGTTTTGAAAGCCTCCATGAACAGAGGCTGCATAACATCTGTGGACAACTTATTCCAATCCTTCAAAGTCCTCATGGAGAAAAAAGTTCTCCATATATTCAGTTTAAACTTATGTCTGCAGTTTCTTGTCCTCTCAGTGGGCATCACTTTGAAGTGCCTGGCTGTCTTCTCAATTATATCATACATAACATTAGGATTCTGTTAGTCTCCTGAAGCAGACTGCTGCATGCTGAACCATCCTCTTTCCCTCCTCTTCTCGTCACAAGGGAGTTTTTCTAGCCTCTAATCATCTTTCTTTCCTTTTACTGAGCTTTCTTCAATTTTTCACTCTCTTTTTGGTACTGGGACAATGATACTGGATGCAGTGTGTTAGATGCAGTCTAATGACTACTGGGTAAAAGTGCTCAATTGCATCTACTGGCTGTGGACCTTTTAAAACAGTCCAAGGTACTCAGATGTTCTTTCTAGCCAGAGTGCCGTATCCACCATGTTTAGCAGTGAGCCCACGTTTTTCTTGTCCAGACCTTTTCTTGCATATTTAGCATAGAAACTATTCTTGTTGCCCTTGATATCCCTTGCCAGTGTCAATCCTAGCTAAGCTTTGCTTTTCCTAGACAGATGGCTGTGCAGTGTTTCTAAATTCCTTCTCTGTAGCCTGTCTAATTAGAAAGTTAGCTCTGGAGTAGAGGCAGGGTTCAGAGGTCCAGGCACCCTGTTCTGTGTGTGTAGCTGGTTGCTCTAATGACATAATCTTATTGCAAACACTATATGCAGGAATATTTTGGAAGACAGCTAGCAAGTGCAAAGAAATACAGAAATATGCCCTTTACAGTGCTCTTTGGGGTTTCACGTTTACATATAATAATGCAAACCTTTTTTGACAGTCTCCTGGTCCAGGCATAGATTGTGCCTGTTATGGCAGTTTATGTTTCTGATAGCCATAAGAAACCATCTCAGCTTCTCGGAGATGATAAAGCTATTGCCACTGTGAGTCAAATTTACGTGAAAGTTAATGCAGTTGTCCATCTAAACTTTATGATAATGTCTTGTTCTTCTGTGCTGAGCTACTTGGCACCATTGTATCTGTCACATTTAATAAAGATATATTCATCTTTAACTTTATTTTATGTAGGAATTGCCAGACTTAGCATGTCAACACATCACATTGTATCATTGCTATGAGGTCGGGTTGGTTTACCATAGCAAAGAGTTTGTCCTTCAATATTTCAAATAGTGTGAGTTATTGTGTTTATCACTATTCATAACAATACTTATTTTCCTATTATTATATATGATTAGAATTCTGACAGATGTTCCAAGGTTTCCTGACAGAAGTGTTACTACATGCTACTATTTTAAATGACTGCTTATTTGCATTTGTTTTTTCATTATCTCTAATAGATGATGACATAACATAGTGGGGGGAGAAATTATGTTAAACCATTGTTGGTTGTGAAAGAGACAGTCTTAATGTGGTAAACACAAAATTATCTTGACAAGCCAAAGAGACTCTGTAATATTCAGCTCTATAGCTCATTCTTAGGAAAGGAAAAAAAAAATCTTTAGACCCTAATACCTTGATATTTGTGAAGTTTTAATTTTTGTGTAAGCTGAAGGCAGAAGCATTTATTTATTACTGGTCTGTAGGTATAGTTTGACTAGAAGTTGTTATTTCTGTGTGGATTGAATATATATTTTTATTTTGAGGTTTAAACCCCAGATTAGAATCAGTCTAGGGGGTTGGATTATGTGTAATAGCCAGAAGCGGTGACATCCATGGTCTTTTCTGTAAAAGTCTGTGACCAGTCCAGCGCCACGTGGCTGAAACTACTGACTCGGAGTAGGAATGAAATGTTTGGTAAGGCTCGAAAGTTGAGTGTCTTCCTCTGCACCAGGGCACAGCCAAGCACCATAATGCCACTTTTGCTACAGCTCAGCTGGAGGAAGGGCAGGAGCTAGAGGTGTATTTCCCACAAAATCTGGTCCCAGGCTTAGATTTACAAATTGCCTTGGCAGCTGTTGACTATCCTTCATTTATAAAAGGTAAGATCACCCTGAATACATATGAGTACCACACTGAAAAGTTAGTCAGCAGGTATGACTAGGTAGCCCCAAATCTGTGTTCACTCAGTAATTTTTCCTGTTATGTCATCAGATAATTTTTCTTTATGCAAGAAGATAGCTATTAGAATTATCATAGAAAAAATATGTAACATTTCTATGTGAACCTCTGAGCCATTATAAGTCAGACAGCAGATTACAGCCCATCATTTGTTCTCATTTAAAACAGTATTTGGAACTCTTGATTCTAAAACTGACCATCCATGGTCAATGTTTTGCATTTTCTCTTTTCAGTTATTGACTTGACTGTTTGGTCTGCCAGCTCTGTTTGATTTCCATTTTGTTCAGCACAACCCTAGATGTGTTTTTTTAAATGCTATTGAAATATGAATTATGACAACAGCTTTTAAAATAGGAATTGTTAAAATCTAGGAAGTCTCCATCTGCTTGTATATCAGTATACAGAATATTTGCTGCCTAATGCCTGGTGTTCAGTAAAAAGAACATTTTTTGGTTGTTTCCATATGTCCTGTGCTGGCCTAGCAAGGAAAAAAAAATCATCAGAAATTATTAGGAATCTGTCTTTGGGAGATTACAACCTCTATTTTGTAGAGCAAAGATGTCTGTAGGTTTTCGGAAATGTTCATTTTAGCATTTCATTATGTGCATTTATCTGAAATGAATATGCAGATCAGTTTTGTTTGTTTATTCCCATTGTTGGATACTATAATGCTTTTGCATAAAGAGGTGCTGTATAATAAATAGCTTGCTGGAAAAGGAAAAGCTGATCTTACTGTCAAAAAGAGGAGTTTAACTAAACATTACTGTGCTGTAAACATAAATTCTAGCACACATTCTGGGAGGGGAAGTAGTGGGCATATGAATCCTAGATTAGCTAGAATTCTGGTGTGCTGTAATGCTAGAGTGATGGGCTGAAAGGCCAAGAAGTCTTTGGCAATTTATTCTTGCTTTACACAAAACATATGTTTTTGTGACTGTTGTTCAAAAATAGACTTATATGTTGGAAGGGCTCCCAAGAAGTTGTAACAATTACTTTATATATAAGCAAAGAGAAGACCTCTAGAAACAGAGAAAAATATATTTTCAGTCTGTTTTCTTGAGAATGAGTTTAAGATTAGCTTTTGTAAGATTCTCTGAGTATCCATTGAACATAAATAGCATAGACCTCTTGAGGTAAACAATTCTCACTGCAAACTGAACATAGTTAATTTTAGGGAATCAGAAGAGGCACAGGACCGAGCACAACTATTGCAACAAAACAATGAGAATTGGTGATAATATGCTATTTATCCACTGTTATGACATGAGGAAATACTACCAGAAATGCCATGGAAATCAAGAAAAAAATAGATGCCATTTATATAATAGAGGTTGTCTCAGCATGGATAAGACTGTATGGTTTGTGTTAAATGCTTTAGACTAATTGAAAAAAGTGATTTCTTCTGCCTGTGAACAGTGTAATTGAAGATGATCTCTTTGTTTAAATCTTCTCTGAGGCATGGCTGAGCAAAGAGCAGAAAAGTGCCATCACTTGTAGAGGAAGGACTCAGATTCATGAGCAAACCACTTTCTCTTTTACTGTTCTGAAGATTCATGTGCCACCAAATTTTGATTGGTGACACTGTTCTTTGGGTTTGTTTTGGTTTTTTTCTCATTAATAGTAGGCAAAGTCTTCATTTATTTCCATTCTTTTACCTACTAATTATAACATAGTCAAAGATTCTTATTTAAATAATTTATTGTTAGAATTTAGTCTTGCTTCAAAGTGATCTGGGAAATAAAGTAACTGAAAAACAGAACTCAAGCTTTCTGCAGCCAACCACTGACCATCTTTGACATCATATAGAGCCCTCATCCTAGTACCATATTAACTAAAACATCTTGGGAAACAGAATGGGTTTTCATTGAATCAGCACCTAAAGAATTACTTGGAAAAAACCCATTTCTTAATATTATCTCTTCCATACGTTACAAAGACTTGTCTTTGCCTTTTTTCACAAAATATGACAAGACTAGGCTGAAGAAGATGGAAATTTGCACTCCAGGTATTAAGGTCAAATAAAATGAATCACTTGCAAAGTGGGTCTTTAGTCAAATCACTTGATCTGAACACTGCTGCCTTTTTTTAAAGTTCACCTTTAGAGTGAGATGCAATCTTTGTGCTTGGCACTACTTCTTTTTATATGGTTGTGGAGACATTACAAAGGTTTCTTTCTCTAGTCTTCTGCTTTCTCTTTGTATGTTATGTTTTTCTAATGTGGAGAAGGAAAAGGTATCTTCAGGTTTATTACTTTCTCCCTTAATTTAGCTAATGTTGATATTGCAGCTGGATGAAAGCATTCCTATGTTAATAGCTACATTTATTGCAGTTTTATGCATTAGCAATGGTAAATAATCGCCCCAAGACAGCATCTGTTCTCATTTGTCTAGTTTCATTTATGTTAATGTATAAATTGAACTTCTGATAATCACTTATCTACTTTAAAACTTTCTTCTGTGTGTTGTACTACTGGTTTTAGTTGCCAAATTATGTATCTAGCTAAGGATCTTTAACTTCTAGATCAGCAACAAACACAAGTCTCGGAAGAAAGTTCTCGAAATAGCTCTTCCTCTGCTCTGTCTGTGCTATGTCTGTCACTGCACTGTATTCCAGCATGGGATATATTCAGCCTGTTTTATCACATTTCTTGTAGCTGCTGTTACATACTGTCAGATCTTGGTTTCATGCTAACAATTTTCCAAGCTTTTATGGATGTATTAATTTGTTGCTTCTTTTAATTAAAACCGCTGGCTCTTCACAGGAATATTCTTTCGTACAAGCACTTGTTTTTGCCTGCATATGTGAGTGGGGCTAAACTGAGTGTCTCAGGGACTGGTCAGGTGTAGCTGTAGTTTATTCCCTGCTTGCTGCTCTGCCAATGTGTCTTAACTCTAGGAAAGGTCAGTGTGGGAGTGGATACTTTTTTCATCCTGCCATTTCTTTTGTTTTCTGAGGAGACTCCTAAACCATATCAACTGCGTGTGCCTTTGACCATGTTCCTGGCTCTAGGACTGGAGTTTTACCTCATATTTCCCAACAGCTTTTGCAAAACATCTCTTCCTTTGTGATACTGATGTGTGGTGGGATGAGACAATAACAATTTATACCTAGTTTTACCAGTTCAGTTATAAAAATGATCTCTCTTACTGCAACTGAATTACAATGAAATGTGATCTTTAAATTCAGCCATCCTTTTAGCCAATGTGGCAAATGTGGCAAGTGTGGCTATGGTCCAAGAAAAACACTATGAAATTATATCCTTGACAGATGCTTCAGCAGAGTCAGTGACTAATCTTCATTTTAACTTAGCCTTCCTTACGCCAATGCAGCTCCATTAATGATTATATAATTGTGAATATGAAGCAAGACTTACACTTAGAGAGAACTGGACCCATCTAAATGCATTTTGTATATTTTCCATGCAGCTGAAGTTCTGACAAGTGGACTATTAGCTGTCATTGTACCCAGGAGAACGGCGTGACTCATGGGAATTTCAGAGATCCTGAGGGTCTTGTCTGTGTTTGGTTCCCTGTATTCCTTTCCCTTACTTTAATCATCTGAAACACATTGACCTTCACATGAATTTTTCAATGTAAGCTTTTTTTGGGATGTTTCATTTTTGCTTCATTCTCACTTCAAATGTGGCAAAGGTGTTAATAACACCTTAAAAAGAGTGTTCTGTAATTTGTCCCAGTTTCTTTAAATCTATTTTCATCTCTTCATGAACATTTTCATGTTCTTTATCTTTTGACTGGTCTTGTTTTTAAATCTAATAACATCTCAATTCTGACTCTACCTGAATTTTTCTTTGCTCTGTTTCTGTGAGTCAAATTGCATTGCTCTTCTGGGTTGCATGTGGGGAGGACTGGTTACTGCTGCTGCTGCCAGACTTTACACAGCATTTTGTACACTTGTAGCTAAGTAGTAGTATGAACTTAAATATAATTGTTTTTGCACTATCCTATTTATAGTTATTAAGCTGCAGCAGATGGGTAAATTCTCCACCTGTTCTTACTGCTGTATCCAGCTGTTTCAGTGATAACTATAATTGATCAACATGGGAATAAGTCACAGGCAAGCACAAAAGTATAAAAGCCATTTTGGTTTGGATTAAGGGAAGAGTAAAGGAAATCAAAGATGCCCTGAAGTTCCACATCAGGGCCTTTTCCACTTGAAGTATCTCTTCATATGGTCTGTGATACTGAAATCAAGACAGAGAACTTGGATTCTATTCCCAGTTTCTGCAGCTTTGTCCTGTGACAGCAGGCAGCTGAGCTAAGCCAGCGTTGCTGAGAGCTTTGAGTGTCTGAACAAAGTCACTGCTTCTTGCCTCTATTTCCCAGTTCCTGTATTATTGTGGCTTCTTGCAGCTCAGTAGAAGTGATGATGTGATACCTGGTTCATCTCCATATCCCATCTCTATTTTCTCCATCTACATTTCACACCAATCTTGAGTTTTGATATTGGAAGTATCAAAGAGGAATTTTTTTCTTTGTATTATCAAATGTATGGGTGTTATGTGTGGAAATAAAACTTTCCTGAGCCTGCCTAGGGCTCTGGGATAGTGCCTATTCCCCTGACTATTATCCTTCATCTCCAGCTCAGAAGACAGTAAATGCTGTGTATCTTTTTCCGTACTTGGTACTAACAACATAATCCCACCATTGCTGGATTGAATACATTCTTCTATAAATCATTCAGTTTAGAAAGACCAAGTACTGAAATACTGTGTGTTGCTTTGGAAGATGCATGAAGAACATAGGCTTGCAATTCGAGCTTCAATTTATTGTTTTAGCTGGAACTGTAATGGCTAATGTCCATAAAATTCATCCAGATGTATTCAGTAATTCTAGGTTGATTTCCTGGATTGTTATACATAACCTTAATTCATAACTTTAATATAATTGTAAAATAAGTAATGCATGCTTTACTATTGGCTTGAAGGATATAGGTGTAAAAGTTCCTTGCATTATTAAATTGTAGATAGGATCCTTGTGGGACTGAAGAAAGTTTCAGTGTTATTTTACTTCAGTTTGTCTGTTTCCCTGAGGTCAGGTTATACAGTTTCTCATTAGATTTGTCCTTTCATGGTAGAAAATAATCTGCCTTATTTTCCTGGAGGCAAAGCATTACGGGAGAAGCTCCCCATCTGATGTAGTAATCCTTGATTGAAAAGCTTTGTCTAATAGCAACTGTCCAAAATTCAGGTGTTATCTGACTCACACTGAGCCTCCCTTCACTATGAGCACAACTGCGAATTTCTCATGGAGCTGTCAATAGAATTTAAATAACTTATTGTCACCTGGGATTGATTTTTGGGATTGACATAGGAAAAGCTGCACAGATACAAGTTGGTTATTTTATGCTCATGTATACATGTGCATATTGGAGGGGGACAATACTCTTCCTAAAACATTTTTAATTTGTATATATTTATAATGACTCATATGCCCTGTGAAAGCAATATTGATATGCTTAGTCTTCTGTTGCATACAGACTACAATGCACAGTGTTTCAATTAAAAAAATGGGAAGACACTCAAGCCAAATGGGCAATAGTACTCAAATCTTTGATAAGTATAGTTACAAAATCCTATTGCTAGCCTATTTTGTTGACAGAAATTTTGTTTTGAACTTGTGGGTATGCACATGACATCTGTATCTGAGACTCTATCACTTGGGACATCCAGCAAAGCTACCTCAGTTCCTAGCAAAATCAGTGTAGTTTGAAGTATCACTGTCTAATTTTTAGCAGCCAGTCAGAGTAGGGTAATGAGAACTAAACTCAAATCTTTAAAATGCCCTTCATCCCACCCCTCTCTTCTTCAGTCTCAGCTTCACTCCTGAATTCTCTCTGTCTTTTCGCTAGTGACACAGAAGGATGGAGAATGGGGATTGTGCTTAGTTCATCACCTACGGTCTCTGTCACTACATTCTCCTCATGGGAAGAGCTTCTCTCACTCTTCCCCTGCTCCAGCATGGGGTCCCTCCCACAGGAGACAGTCCTTCCCAAACTGCTTCAACATGTGTCCCACATATTCTCACTTCCTTCCTCTGGCTGCAGATGCTCTGGCGCAGTAATTTTTTCCATTCTTAAATACGTTATCCCAGCGTCTCTGCCACTGTCGCTGATGGGCTCAGCTTTGGCCATCTGGGAACTGGCTGGCATTGGTTCTATCAGACACGGGGAAAGCTTCTGGTCGCTTCTTACAGAAGCCACTCCTGTAGCCCCCACCTTCTGCAAAGACCTTGCCATGCAAAGTGAATACATCCTGTTAGTGTTGCTGAGAACCTCCTTCATTTCATTCAATGCCCTAACAATTCTTGACTTTAACTAGACCTTGAGAGATCTAATGATCTAGAGACATTCATCAGCTTTGGTAGGGATGATATGCAGAAGGATATGACATATACAACTGGGACTGAAAATTAATTTGTGCACCCCAGGCCTCTGGGCTCCAACTCCTTCAGCATGCAACCAAGTATTTCCTGATAGTTCAGGAGTGTGAAAGAGCTTTAAGTATACTGAGATGGGAAAGAAAGAGTGCAAATAGTGATTAACAGAAGCAGTAAAGTGGGAGAGAATCTGGAATAAAAAGCAGCAGAAAGCAAAAAGATGATGTGATTTCTGTGTGTACAGCCAAGAGTAAAAAAACTCCAACAAGCAAAACAGCCCTGATTGTGACTAACCTCTCACTGTGGTTACTATCAGGTATTTCAGTGTGGGGTCTAAGAAACTGAGATGATGGTTACAGAATTCTCTGTGCATCAGGGACAGATTAATTTTCTTGAGCGCATGTGCTAGTGCTAGCTTATGGCTGAGCTAGCAGAGTTTGTATCTCACTGTGCACATTGCTTTTGTAACTAACAGAAAAGAAACATTAATATTTTGTGCATGTAAAAATCTTCTTTAAAGCTTGATAGTGTCCTCTGCTAGTGTATTAGCTAGATTACCTTTTTGAAATTTACTGAGTACCAGGCTGTGTTCTGCATTTCATGAGGTGAGCCTTTATTTCTGCTGTTTGATAAAGTGTAAATTAGAGTGCATAGCACTTCTTTTTTTGCCTAGAGAATAAGCTGCAGGCAACTTTCTAGTATGGGCACAAATGATTTTTGCCACAGTAAGGGAGGCCAGAGGAAGAGCAGGAGGCAAGAGTGAGAGCAGCCCTGTGCTGCACCCCTGGGGAGCTGCTCCCTGTGCTGGAGAAGGGGATGTGCAGGGGGAGAGGGGCACCAGCAGTAGCCGTGACTTGCCCAGCTAGTGGCCCAAGGTCACTGGCGGGGGCTCCAGGGCAATGCTGCAGCTCCTGGCAGCCTTTTGCCAAGGAAATCTGTTGGTTTTGCCTGTGCAGCTGGGTCCCACTGTTCCTGATCATTTTGTATTGATTGTTTACATGTTTACATGTGTACATGTACTCAGCTCCTTTTTAACCAATCCCAGCCCCATCAAAGGCTCTGTCTTTTGGAGTCTTTACATCCACTGGAACTTATTTATTTTTATTCACCTGTTTCTGGACTATGGCTGTCTGTTAGTTCCTAGTTTTGGAGCCCAGAATGCTGACAGGAGTTTTCACGTACTGGTCGTCATTGCCTCCAATATCACAAATGGTGTTACCTGCAACTTTATGGCAGCTTTGCCATCAACTTTTTGTTTTTTCTCCCGTTAGCTATGTACTGGTGGGGAGACAATGATCATTCAGATGCCATTACTAATTTTCAGCTTTATTTTCTGGGTGTTTTGAAATTAATTTGAAGCCTGATAATGTTTATTTATTCTGCACCATCTTCAGGGATATTCTGGAACAGATTTAGAAATCTGTGTTTTCGTTATCTTGACTTGCACCTTGCAAGCACTGCCCTACCCCTTTTGAATAGTTTTGATATTTAAGCTCCCAATTTTGGGTGATGCAGTTTTCATTTGATATAAAAAGAACAGATTTATTCTTGCATATGCTGTGAACTTCATTTTACTTTGCATTCTCTATTTTATTAAGTACTTCTGCTATGCCTGGCAGCCTTTCCAAGATGTGATTAGAAGGGAAGTAAAGTAGTGTTTGACTGGGATATTTTACAATCTCAGATTTCATTTGAATATATATTTTGTATTTTCAAATGTGAACAAAGCAGTATAATTGAGCACAAAAGTGTACAGTTTTATATTCCTTATAAACTGCTAGATGTTCCCCTTGTTTTTTTTATTATCTGTAGGTAATTAGATGGTGGATTACCAAAAAAACATTTCTCATTGGACTATCGTTATCTTCAGGAGTTAAATTTTGACTATGTGTAAGTGTAATATTTCTGACTTGACATTTAATAACATGATATAGACATTTATAAATCAGGTGGATATTAAATGATCATCCATGGAGTGATTGATTATTGAGTAACATAATCTGCTATTGGCTTTAACAGCTGAGTACAGTGATTTATAATACAAAGAGATATTTTTCTTGGCAAGGAAATAGCCAGGGTGCCATGCTGCTATATTTTCCTTTTCTTGATTTCTTTCAATCTGAACCATACAATTGGAGATACAAGTTTTTCTATTAATTCATAAAATAGATGTTCTGATTTTTAATTTGAAGCATTTATCAAGTAAATAATTATTAGCACTTGCATAATAGATCAGGAAAGTGAGATGCTCAACATCAAGCTAGGACTGTAGCTGGGACGCTGAAATTTTACATGCTTGGGGATCAACAGTTCTCAAGGCACAGAAATAATGAATATTTAATGACTTGAAACCCCAGTAATACATTATATACAAGTTTTATTTAAACATTATTTTTATCCAAGCTATTTTATACCATACCTTGCTCTTTTATTCATAAATACACTTCTGTAATTTTTTTGTTGCAATTAATCTTTTTGCACAGTCTGTTCCCAGAAATAAGTTAGAGATTTGACAGGATTTGTATTTGTTGAGATGTTTAAGTTGAAGCAGTACTACTTATTGCCTAATCCCAAAGAGAAGTAAAACACCTCAGAATGTTACTGACATGACTTTTCTCCATAAACTTGTGGCAAATGAGATCATTTGTCTACTTAATAAGATTCTATGATTCCATGATAATCATCTTTCAGTACTGGTCATCAGATTCAGTCTAACCCCAAAAATTTATTGAAGGAGATGTATGATATGGGTCAGTGCAGTCCTAGATAGGATGAGGGGATCTCTGTTATATATTTTATAGTTGTCGTACAATTCTTTGGGATGAGGCAGTTGTGAGCAATTCCAGCAATGTTGCTATTGGAATTAAGGTAAGTTGTCATTTTCTATTAAATATCTATACATTGCTGTAAGCTAATAGCAAACAACCTATTGATTGTGCTTCTTCCTTAACTGGAATGGCAATAGTGATAATACAAGCTGAGTTAAGGAAATAGTTATGTGCTTTCTGCTCGGTTTTCACACTGAGCCTAATAGGTATAGTTCAGAGGCTTCCCCAAAATCATGCATTTCTTGTTGAGTACATTTCTGTCAGCATTTGAGAATTTAAAAAAAGGGGAATGTTTTAATCAGTGAGTTTTATCATTAAACAACAAAAACAAAACGAGAAAAAACATCCCTAGCCTCAAAAAAAAACCCCAAACCAAACCACCAAAACCCAAAAGGAAAGCCCCACAACCAAACCAATAAAAATCTGCCTTTAAAGTATTAGCAGGAGTCTTGCTCCAAATGCAGTGGCTTGGTGTCAACTGTCTGACAGGCAATACCTCTAACCAGGAGATAAAGACCCTGTTAGACAGTGCAAGGTGAAGGACGAGAGACCTTTCCTATAGACTGAACATTTTTGTTCCATTTTTTGCATTCAGGAACATGCAGAACTCAGAACTGGTGGGTTTTAGCCAGCTAGAGCTAGTCTTTATTACTTCTCCCTTAGAGAACAAATTCAAAAAAGGAAAGATGATGAAATTTGTTGTCATTATTTTCACTAAAAATCACTTGGGAAAGCATGCAACAATTTATTAAAAGAACTAGGGAGAGAGAAAAGTTTCCTGCTTTTTGATTAGTTTTTTAAATTAGTGAACATTTGGTAAAACTGTTCCACTAAAACATGTGAATCAATTGATTATATTGGTTGAGGCTACATAATTTTTTGCTATTGCATTTCGTGGTCCTCCAAACCACCTCTCCCCTCCCCACTTGCACCCCCCCCAAAAAAAACCCCCAAAAACAAACACCAAAACACCCAAAGAATACCTCCCAGTCCAGAAGATTAAGTGGAAGAGTAATGTGGAATAGTGTCACAATTATTTATTTTCTGTAATTTGAAGGAATACAATTCAAAACCAAAGAAAACAAAACTGAGTATTTCTGTATGCACCTACCTCTTGCAGGGAAGTAACAGTTCCAGTCATGGAAACTGACTCTATGAATAATTTTCTTGGATGTTATAAAACCTACCTTATTTACAGGATGACTTTCTAGATGACAGTTGAAAGATTGGTTTTAAGTAATCAAATAGTTCGATAAATAAATCAGCCTTGATTGAAAAAGAAACTTGAAATTGCATCAGGCAAACATGAACCCCCAGATTGTTATCATTAGCACAAAATTGATATAAAGAGGTGAAATTAAATGAAATTAACAGCTCTTTAAAAAGACTTAAGAGGTTGTAGTAGAGAATGCTGCATGTTTTGCTTCTGTCAATAAAGGATTAGCTGAACTTCAGCATGATGTCTAAAGCTGTTGGAGTTGCGCTTACGTAGTCCCTTCTTTCTCTCTTGTCCTTACCCCTCCTAGCTCTAGGAATTTTAGTTCTGGCTCAGAAAAAAACTTTTTCTGTCTCTCAGGACAGTATCTGCCATGGCTGTGAGTTGGGCTTTTTAAGACTGAAGAAAGGGGAAGATAACCAGACAAAAGCTGATCGGTATCTTTTCCACTATTCAGTGTTTGAAGTACTAATGAGGTTATTTAATTCTGTATCTGACAATGAGTATGATAATACTGAAAACAGATTAGGACCCCATTCAAAGAGAAGATTCCTCAGCAATTTTAGAAAGGAAGATCAAATCAATATCTTCATCACAATTATGTATAAAAAACAGTTTAGGGAGAGTATTGCTCCACCCAGAAAGAGATATAGTAATACTTACCAACCAGCATGGCATCCAGTAGGTATCTCTAGATACATTTCTGAAAGGATTAGTTAATTTTTAGTGGCCAGCAAGCATAGTTATTCATTTTGACCTCATAATTCTGAGGTTAATTTATTTTAAAGTCAAGAAAAAAAATATTCTGAAATGAAAATGTTTGAAGTTGAAATTATTTTATATTGCTCATGACTGTATACAGAATACTGAATATAGACTAATGTTATAATGTGGTGACAAAGAGTTTTGGCTTTTATTTATTTAATATTAGTTTTTCTTCAGTGTGTAGGTGCTGAGTTGAGGAAGGCAAACACTTCACTCTAGCAGCAAATGCTCTCTCTTCAACCAATAATCTCTTTTTATACAGAAAATGAAAAAATGTAGAAAAAATGTAGAAAAAAATTGCAATTATCAAGTAAAACTGCTTGAAATACTTGTAACAATGAGTTTAGCAATACATGATGTTACTGTAAGTATACTATTATTAGATGTTTGTGCTTATTGAGGAAGATGTGATAGGAATGTACGTAGGAGCAGAGGAAAGATGGAAAAATCTATGTTAAATTTGTGAATTAAGGATAAAATTAATAGCTTAATTTTAGCTAAAATGAAACTATCAGGTTAAACAAGATAACAACTAGCTTAGAGTTGTCATCTTTTATCACATAATGTAATGAAACTTCAGTACAAATCTGATATAAATAGCTGATAAGCCCTTCTTTAGTAGAAATTAGCATATTCAAACCTCCCTTTTAACAGAAAATAAACCCAGAAGCAGATGTTTCATAGTAACGTTGTTATCTTAATGTTCAGGTGTAATAGTAAATGGTCAGATTTTTACTGGTGTGAATTATTACATGTGCCTTTAGATTCTCTGAATAGTCTAACCTGTTCTTTGTGAGGAGGGTTTATAAGTGCCATTGTGGTGAAAAGACTAAAAAAAATAAAATCAATTTTGTTCTTTTCTTCAAATTTTTTGTTGCTGTTAGTTTGGTTTTGTTCTGTTTTTTTTTTCCCCAAAGCAAAACATTATTTTCTCTTCATGTTTCAAATGCTACTTTTACCTAGATGGATTTTTCTTAAAAAGAATCGCAATGCAAGTATAATCTGTGAATTCCTAAACTCTATTCAGCCTGACTACTGAAACACTGCTTTACTGATTGGAGTTACTCATATAAAGAAAAGAACAAGTGACTGTTTCATATCATTTGAGAGTTTGGGACCTGAAAGAATTTTAAGTAATTTAAGTTCTTACCCAGAGAATATTGCCATTTTTGAAAGACTATTGTCACATTAAATTCCATGTGACTTTGCATATTTTGTTTTTTAATTCCCCATAGCATTTTTAATAGTGTTTCGTAGCCTTTATAGTAGTACATCAGATCATAACACAAATCTTTGAAGGTTTTGTTAAGACATTTTGAAAAATTTTTTTCTTGTCAGTATGGTTGATGAAATATCTAGTGAACTGGCAGGTAGTTACATAAATAGTGGTAAAATCTCTTAGGGTGAACCTAACAGTATATCTAATGTGACATGCAGAAGAAGAAGCTGTGTTTTAACAAAAATGATGCTTCAAAGTTTGAGTTAAAGTTTTTTGGTTTTTTTTTTTTTTTTTAATCTAGGTTTCTTGCAAGTGAAAGATTATCCCAAACACTCACTTTCTTTCCTTTCTTTTGATGAACAAGTAGAGGCACTGGATAAAACAAAGCTTTTGATTTAGAGATACTCTTGGCTTTCAAAACTGGGAAGCCACAGTTAATTTTTTAGGATCAAAGAAAAATATTTAGGATTTAGTCCTATTCCATATGGGATATAAGAATGCAAAACATAGAGACCATATCATGATATAACACCTAATGGATAGCTAGACTCTGCTTTGCTGCCCTTTCAGTAAATCCATGCTTGAGTTTAGCTGTTGCTAGCAGGGAGTTACTCATCTTAAATGTCCATCATCAGAAAAGAGATCAAAGTAGCAAAACCTGCATGTCACATGGAAAAGGGACAAAAGCAAACAGCCTCAGGGTGTACCAACTCATTCTGAGGTTTTACATTAACTTGCACAAGGTGTAGCTCTTTTCCATTACCTGTGGATGCAATGAAGATGGAACCAATTTAGAGTTGCTTAGCTATAATTACACCCACTTAAAAATCACTTCTGCTTTTGCATTTGTGCCACAGTTCCAATCCACTAGTGAATGTGCTTAACAATAATTTACCAAGCGTTACTGCAAACAAAGAATTCCTGTTGAAGGAAAACAAATGACTGAGTTAGAAAATTGACTGGCTTTTTTAAAATATTTTTTTTAATTAAAAAAAAAAAAGAAAAAAAAGAAAAGGAAAAGGCCACAACCTAGTTGACAGAACAGAGTTTTGATCCTGGCTAAATACCAACATGCACAAGTGTCTTGCCAAATGAATAGATAATTCAAGAAAATGGGTGTTTTCGCTTTCAACCCTTACAGTAGGCTGGTTACTTTTGTGTGTGTGTGTTTATTGTCTAAAGGCACAGAGTAAAGAAATCTGAAATTGGCAGGAAAATTTTGTGGTTTTTTTCTTTCCCCCCCTTCCTTCCCCCTCAATCTTTTTCTAGTGTAGTAAATCATGCGAGCCTGCCCTTTGCAACATATGCTCAGGTTTGGAGAACACCAAAGTCCAGCTTATACCTTTGTCTGTCTTGAGGGATTTAAAAGCTTCTCTCTCCAGAGATTACACAAACAATCAGATTCTTCTGGAGTTCAATGGTTGCTGAGTTTTCATGAATGTGAATTTGGATTTGGGCACTATAAATTGGGATGGGTAGGATTTAAACACTTAGGTGAACTTCTACATCTACCTCAGATGCCTTGTAAAGATATATGACTGACCTGCTAGTATTTTTTATTTTGAAAATGAGTATTTCTCCAAAGAAATTGCTGCATGCTTAGCAGGGCAGGAGCAAATCATTGGTTCTTTGGATCCCTTAATTATTTGCTGTTAGTATTGAATTATTTACAATTTATTCATCACATTATTGTTGTAAAAATTATATAGATTAGAATACAAGTGTTAGTATAATGTGCACAACAACTGATACTAAGGATGACCAGGTCAGATGTGTATTATCTGTGTTGTTACATGTGTTTACACGTATGAGTTGTAAGTATGCCGCCCGTTAATATTGCTCTGAAGTTGCAATCAATATGAGAGGATGAAGAAAGGTTGTACCACCATTTTCTGTAGCACAGCTTGCTGCAACAAGAAAGGAACTTAAGGGAAGGATACATTCTCCATAGCCTGGAGGTGTGGTCTTGGGCAGGATATTTAAGACTTAAATATGAATGTGATGTGAATGGTAGGAAAATGAGACAAGCTCATGCACTCCTTAGTTGAGTGTCAGTGGAGCCATGCTGTGATGGAACTTTGACTCCTGAAATTGTTTTTTTCTACAATAGACAAACTCTAGGCTATATAACCCCATACAGTCACTCAACTTTGGGTTAGAGAGTTTCTGTAAGGGTGGGTTTGAATCTGCTTGTACAGACAACAGAATTGAATCTGGGTCACCCATATCAAGTGTGCAAGTGTTTTAACCAGCAGTTGTTACATAAAACTGAAGACTACAAATTTTTTTTTCTCTTGCAGTCTTATATAAGAAAGCACGAAATGCCACTGCAATTTCCACTCATTTTTCCAGCTTTCCTCTGAAAAACATGCTGTCTCAAGACCTTCCTGAGTTTAAATGGAGGATTGACTACTTTCTGGTTCCTTACTTGGCTTCAATACAGATTAGCTGTGCAAATTCATATGCCAATACTGTTATAACCAAGACTCACAGTGCCTGGGTAGTGTTCCCTAAAATGGGGGATTATGGCATGGCCTTCAGCAGTAATGTTTGCAACATCTGTTGTAGACTTTGACACATTTAGATAGCTTGATATCAAGTCACTGCTTTCCAGGCTGGGAGTTTCTAAACTGACTATTTATGTTTATGTAATTCTCAAATGATATCTGTACAGGTAGGTTTTACTGTTCTTTTGCTTTTGGGAAATTAGAGATTTGGACACAAAAGATTTAAAGTTAGGATACAAGCTACCATATCAACAGATAAATGTAGAAAAACTGTCTTAAACTGAATTAGTGCTTTTGACCTAATTTTTGGTATTAGTTAAATTTAATCTCTATTTAATTGATGATTTCAGTTAAAGAATATCAGGGCTAAAGCATTTTCCCTTCTATCAATGTTAATGTCTTAGATCCTCCGTTGGCATCATGCCATAATTTTCTTGGAGCTGAATCCATTACATCAAAGGAGGATCTCTTTTTCCCTTGGTGTTCAAAACCTGTGCTCATCCAAGATGAAGTTCCCCTGCTGTGTTCTCATTCCTCATCTGTCTGTGCCTAAACTCCTTGTGCATTTAAAAAACAGTTAGGGAACCACTGTAGCTTTCTTCTTGTCTGAGGAAAAGCCATGAAGACAAAAAATTGACCACAGTGTACTGCTACTGTGTGTGCATGTATGTATATGTATGTGTGTGTATATATATATGTATATACACACACACATATATATATACAAACATGCATGCAATATATACATCATATTATGTAATGTATAATTTTACGTATCATGCGGCAATGTGTACATAGTATGTGCATATTCATTGTGTGTTTCATGTGCTAGTGAAAAAGAACTAAAGAATAAATAAATATATAACCTTCATGGAGGCAGGAAATGCATTTTATATTATATATTGTTATTTGTCCCCTTGGAAGACTGGAGGAAAAGAAAAGCTTAGATTTTAAGACATAGAAGAGCACAGAATCAGCAACATTCTTAATAAACTGCTAGGGTGCAATCCTGACAACAGCTGCTCTATAGTTGATTCTCAATAATGGGGATTATGAGTAAAATTTAATGTAAAAAGTCTAGGAAAAGGATTAATATGAAACACTTTTGAAACCAGTGGGGCTAGATTTTAAGGCGCATTTTTCTAACTTCCTGGAAAAAATTCTTATTTCGCTATACTTCAGTGATAGAAAAAACTGACTAGTGTATAAAAATGGGCGTTGTTACTCCGATTAACCTTATTTTGTAATTCTTCAAATAAAGAAAAAGTACAGAAATTTGCATGTCTGTATTAAATTAAATAATATATATTCAGGTCAATATATAAAAGTGGGAGGTTGTAGATACGGCCACTAATTTTAGATATTAATTTATGTTCTTTCCAATTAATGTTGCAATACAGTATGCGAATGTAACTTGCAAGTAGTAAATATCAAAATAAGTAACATTCATAAATGTCACATGACAGAGGTCAGAGAAGTGTTCTCTGTGTGTTTATGTATATTTGTATATATGCAATATGCATATGTGTGTGTGCGGACAATGCGTGTATGTATTTGTACTCCACACTTGCATGTCTAGTAAAAACCTTCAGAAAAATAAAATAAATTATTGCACGTGAGGAAATTGTGTGAAGGCACACAGACACAATACCATGTTCCCATGCAGTCCAAGAGATTATTTTTTCCCATGATTTTGTTTGAATTCTGACCTTGTTCAACATTGGGAAACCATACTGCCTTTCCTCTTGACAGCAATAAATCAGTCAAAGAAAAGAATGTTTGGAAAGCACCAGATATAGAAGGTTATACAATATAACCAGCATTTATGTTTTTAGTATTATTTCTGTCAGCAGGAGGTTAATATATCGGAAATATCTTATCCTTATCTGCATTTCAGAGTCATCAAAATAATCTGTTTCCTATCCAGTCGAGTTCCTGAGGAAGGCATCTCACAGCCCTTCCGCATGCCCGCACTGTGCTTGGATGAGCAGAGGCAGCTGGAAGTGATTAGAATAGACTGACATGTGAAATCACGTGGGAAGGGATTCATCTCACTGAAGAAGAGGAATCAATGCTCTGTTCTGTAGGGGAAGAGGAGTTTAAGTACAAAAATGAGCAGATTTTCAAAGGGGCACATGGGAATTGAGCTACATGATTGCACTGATCCCATTTAATATTGCAAATCACATCCTACCCTCAGTAGATTATAAACAGACTGATAATCACAGATGATAGTTTCATAAGAACATAGGAACTGCCAAGCAGGAGTGAAGCAGTTGTTGCTTTATCCTAGTTGTCCCTGCTAGCTCTCCCAAAACACAAAGTGATATCAGGCAAAAAAAAAAAAAAAAAAAAAAGAACATTAATAAATACATATCTGTAAATGTTACATTTGTAAGTTGAAAGCTGACATTTTCCAGACATGACATGTTTGATGATTTAATTTTAAATGTGCACATTATTAGAGATGAATAATTTGAAAATCTTTCCCTCTTGAAAAGGAAAGAATGTTTGTTTTATCACAAGCAATATCCTTTAAAAAACCCAAACTCATACTATATCTTCAATTTTTTCTCCAGCTGAACATATGCATTTTATGTTTTGCCCTTTATCATGTGATCTTGTTACTTAAGCTTCTCAGTAATTTCCATATTAATATGGTACATACAACATTTGGGTCTACTGAGGTAACCTTTCCCACTTTGTGTTCATTACCTTAGCATCAGTGTGAGATTGTAAATATTAGTAGATTCTTTGTGCAACAGCAAATTATTAGTCTAAGAGTAAACTGTTTTACAGGCATGCAAACACACTGGTGAAAAAGAACTTTGGGAACTGGGCAGATCTTTTCTTTTACTTTCTTAAACTATGTGATTTTTTGGTTTTTATATATTGAAAAAGTAGATGAGGCAAGCAATTGTTGAATTGTGAGAATATTCACACATGTTTTTTCATCACACTAGGTAATTGCGTATTTTATATTGATTTGGGTCTTCATGAAAACCGTGGATAAGATTCAGAGATTTTCTAGTTTGTCAGCCATCTGAGGTGATTTCCCTTGTTTTAAAATTAGGTAATGTTCTGGCAGTGATACCTTCATAGGAGATGGGCAGTGCTGTCGATGCCCTCAAGTGTCGTGCTTGTCTGCCATCTAGAGCTGTTGACAAGTTGCCTTTTGAATGTCATTTCTCTGCGTGACATTCTGGCAGTCACTTCCACCTGCAGGTGTCCTTCCTCTTGGTTGTTTAGCTCAAGAAAACCCAGTGTCAAAACTGTGTACAGCTCTTCTGGAAGGAAACAGAACCTTTTTTTTTCTGCCACAGCAGTGAGAAAATGCCATTTAATGTAACAGCTATGAATAACAGGCTAATACAGGATATTATAAACTAGATAGATAATGCTAGATACAAGGATGTTCATTCCACTAGCTACAGGTTCTTTGAATCAAACTTTGATTTGGTTGTGCTACCTGTACTGTGCTATTAGAACTAAAATACGTCCATTTCAGACCAGGGAAGGACCCTGTCTGTTTCCCTTATTTAGCTTCATTCACACTCAAAGAAATGTATGCGGTCATCTCTCCAGGTGGTAGAACTACTTAACAGAATTTTCAGTTATTCTAATGAAGCTTGATAATTTATTAAACAGGGCAAAATTAAGTATTGTACATGAAACAGAGCCTGCAAGGTAAGCCTGTCATACAAGGCATTACAAGAGGAAACTGTACCCTTGGGGACAGCAGCCATTTGGTAACTGGCTTCATTCCACATGAAACTCTGGTCACTCTTACTGTCTGAAACTCAGATGAATCTCTTCTGCCATCTCTTCGGTCATTAAAAAGTTAAGCATGCTGCTGAAATTATTCATTTGGGCTCTCTGTGTGAATTTAATGGAGAGATGTCATTTTTGCAGGAAGTCAGTCCATCTGCTTAGAATGTCAATTTTTGTCCATGGAAGTGAATTTCCCTGTTCACTCCAGTAATAACCACGATAACTGACGTGTTATAAAGCAAAAAATGCTCATGTGTTTAGAGGTAGGAAGGTAGAGACATATCATGTGCTTGGAACAGCTGTTCCAGGCAAGAATGCAGCCAAAAACAGAGCAGAGCCCTTTGATGAGTATTTTGAGCACGTTGTCTCTCAGTCACTGAATGATCCCCTCATAAAACATTAATTAAAATGGTTTGAAAATTAAATAATAACAGAAAAACCTAAGTGGCAAAAAAGTAGTATTTTGAATCTCTATTTCTTGATGAGAATAGAAAAATTTTCTATCATCTCTTATGAACAGGATGACAGAATTTTTTGTCAGAATAGTGCCCTGCCTTTCCTGAGACAAACTAAAAGACCCTAAGAGTCTCCTAGCAGTCATCTGAAAAAGTGCAGTAACACCTGTTCCTTTGCTGTTGAGAGTCTCTTACCCCATCAAGAGTGGGCATCAGGTGACCTTGCTAGAAATCCCAATCTTCTGTTTGTAGGCTTTTATCTAACTTTTGAGAATAATTTTAAGCAAGCATTTTAAATATTTAATTTTATCTATGCGTATCTGAACACACACACATAAGGTGGGGAAAAGTAGAGTAAAATTACTCAGAAAATCATGGTGGTTGGGAGCATGAAAATTATTTTTTAAGTGATAGTCTTCATTTTAAAGGTAGGAAAATTGTTTTCTACTTATCTATCATATGCGTGCTTGTGGGAGTGAAAATTCTGTGTAGTACTTTTCATAGTTCTCAAGGCTTTAATAATTAATTCCCTGAGGAATTGGCTAAGGCAATGTCTGGCTGCTTTGTTCATGATTTCAGAATAGGTCATAGTCATGCATTCTATATAAAATATTCCTTTTTTGGTTTTTAGCCTGTGTACAGGGGGTTTGTATGAACAGAGGGGTGGTGGTATTGAGTCAGACCAAGGTACACAGAGCAAAAAGTTCTGTTTCCATCAGCAACACATCCCAAATGAAGAGAGAGAGAACAAGGGAAACATATATTATACTTTCCCCTCATACTCTCCTAGGTTCTGCTTCTGTAGGCAGTGGTCCCTTAATAATGCATATGTAGGCTCTGCCAGCTTCCCTTGTGTCCAGATTGAAGTTCTCTTTCTCAAATTCCCTTGAGGTTTCTCTGGCCTTTTCTTTTGTACCTGCTTTCTGCCAGTCTTCATGGTCTGTTTCTTCTCTTCGTCTATTTAATTTATTTTTACCATGTGGCTTCTTTTGTTTTGTGTTTGTTTTCAGCCCTTCCAGCTACACTGTTCATTTTTTATAGTCAGAATTTCCCTAAAATCAAACTTCTTCTCCGGTATTTTTTTCCATTTGAAGGAAAACTATCAGTCAGAAATTACTGTCATGAAGTGATTTCTTCCAAACAGACATGGTCATCTCAGTAGGACTTTTGTTTATTTTTGAAATTAAAAAAAGAATGTATTGAAAGAATATTGCAAGCCGCAAAGTCAAGCACTTAAAAACTCGATATATAGGACTTTAGGTGACAAGTGTGACCTTCATTTATACTTTTCATCCTTCCCAAGGAAAAGGTGTTTAATTACATAACAACTTTTATGTGTGTGGTTTTTTTTTTTCCCACCCCACAGGAATAGTTACAATATGTTTTCTTTTTAATTTTGGATATTTGACCCAATTCATTACTTACTGTGTATGGAAAAAATTATGGAGTGAACACAAAGCTATCAAATTTTTCTTGCAGTATGACATAAAGATTAAAGCAAAAACGTCAGCTGAGCTAATTAGAGAAACATCAGACCTTCCGTGTTCAGTGTATTTACTGTAAGATGGCACTTCAGAGCTCCCAAATGGGTAAAGCAATATCAGTCACATTCTTATCTCAGTCTTAGAGTTTTAGACCCCATCCGTCAGTAGCCTTCAATGGTCTGAGAACTGAGATTCCTTCAGCTGCCAAGATAAGTCCAAAATGTTTTATGTGAGAAAAAAAAAATTGGTCTGGGATTCTGGGATGGTTGTCCCTTATGCCGAGCTGTAATTAGCTGTGCCTGTACCTGTGTTGTGCAGCAGAGTTCATCCGACCAGGAGCTTCTGTCCTTAGCATTAAAAATCTTTTAACCTCTACAATGCAGTGTTGAAGTTTGCAGTATGTACAGAGAGTGATCTCCTGCTTTGCCTCAGAATGGTTTGAGGGTGACCCAGGTCAAACTACCTCCAAAAACTGTTCAAACAACCTCCCAGAGTATACAAGTGCAGTCCAGGGACTGTGCTCTGGACCAGGTTTAATTTAGGCAATGGTCACCATCTGTGGTGGTGTCTGTGAGTCCCTTTGTATATCCATTCTGAGGTGGTTTTGTGTTGGTTATAAACAAGTATCCTGAGGGGTGGCCTATAATGATTACCCTGCACCCTGTGAGGGGAAACCATCTCCCAGTTCTAAGATACATATTGAGTGCAAGGATTATGCTGCAGCTATGGTTTGTATAAATTTTTCATGGTGAAGTTTGACCTTTATTTTCTTGCCAGGCATCTCATGACTTTAATACAATAACCTGTGACAGATTGTTTGAACTGAAGAGCCCCGGAGCCCTGCTGTAGGTGAAAAGTGGATGCTCCTTACTTACAGTGAAGCGTGTCAAACGAGGGAACAAAGACAGATCTTTTTAAAAAAACCAAAACAAATCAAAGGAAACAAACAAAGGCAGCCTATGAATAAAAATGAGCAGCAAATCAGAGGTATAGAGTTAGGAACCCATTTTGTACAGAACCATATCACCATGCATTGCTTGGTGGATAAGTGGTTGTCTGGATGGTTGCAGCCAGAGTGGTGTGGTGGTCAAAGACTCAATGTCTTCATGGGCATGTACAGCCCAGAAAACCAACCCCCTCCTAAGCCACATCACCAGCAGCATGACAGCAGGTGACAAAAGGGATGTTGGCCCTCTATTCTGCTCTTGTGAGAGCCCACCTTGGGTTCTGCATCCAGCTCTGGGGTCCTCAGCACAGAAAGGACATGGGCCTGTTGGAGCAAGTCCAGAGGAGGGCCACAGAAATGAATAGCTCTCTGGTGAAGACAGGCTGAGAGAGCTGGAGTTGTTCAGCCTGGAGAAGAGAAAGCTCTTTTATAACTCTTATAAGGTGGCTTTTCTGTACTTAAAGGGGAGAGGGATCGTAAGCAATAGGGGGACAAACTTTTTAATAGGGCCTGTTGGAATAGGACAAGAGGTAATGGTTTTAAGCTCAAAAGGGTTTTTAAGCTAAGGGGTAGTAGATTTAAGCTAAATCTACCCTCTTTTAAACTAAAAGAGCATGGATTTAGACTAGATATAAGGAAGTAAGTTTTTACGATGGGGGCAGTGAAACACTGGAACAGATTGCCCAGAGAAGGACCCATCTCTGGATCCATTCAGGGTCAGGTTCCATGGGGCACTGAGAAATGTCATCTAGTTCAAGGTGTCCCTGCTCATTGAAGAGAGGGTTGGATGAGATGACATTTAAAGGTCCCTTCCAAACATTCCATCAAAACATTCTATGGTCTATGTTAAGATACCTACTTTTAGTTGTTCTGAATTCATGCATATAATGAATGAGTTCCATCCAGCACCTTTGACTATGCTACCCATACTACATTTGCTGTCTTAGGCTACATTACCTCTTCTGATGCTTTCTCTTTGCTTTCTCAAAGGGGTAAACAAAGGTGTAAAACAGCTGTCTACTTTCTGCTAAATAGTAAATACTTGATACTGACTCATCTTCACTGATTTATCGAGAGACTATCTTCACTCTTTGCATCTGCCCACCTGTTATGTGGTTGTCTGCAAGAAGCATTGTGGGCAGCTCACAGAGGAAATCTGTATGGGTCACCTCACAAATGAACACATCTTATTTTGTCAGATATAATGCTATAATTAGCTGCTTCTGCACTTTGTGTTCTTTGCACTCTCTGATTATTTTCCTTAACAATTACTCAGTGTTGTGAGAGCTTTAAAAGCAATGCACATGTAGCTGACTAAAAAAGAATTAGAATAGGGCAAGATGCATGCGTTTTTGGGAAAGAAGATGAAGCCATTTGGATGTAATTTTAGTAGTGGTAAAGCAGACCCATACCTCTGATTTCTAACTGAATGCATAAAGAAATTGGATTCATAGCAGTTAAAAAGAATTAAATGCTTTGGTTTAGTGCCCAGTACAAGTTACAGAATACAGGTATAAAATGGTGGTTAGATGTAGTGAGAAGGTGTCACTGCAGCCAAGAAGAGCTGATGAAGAATGTAATGGGAGTTTTACAGGGGTGGGGCTAATGAGAAGGAGGCATAGCACTTCAGACTACAGAGGAGAGGATACAGAGGGGAGGGTTTGTTCCGGAAGGAATGGAGAGCTATGACCTGAGTATTGTATTCGATTTGAGTTCTGCATATTAAGAGGAATTGGAGGGTCCTGGTCGTCTCATTACATATTCTGACACTGAAATTCTGGTTCAGATTATGGGTTTTGCTATAAATTATGCCTGGTAATTACGTTCCAGAGGGATGTAACGGCTGTTAGTTATAGTATGTTGTGTTTTGGCTGTCATGTCAGTACATTCTAAAGTACATCAGCACACTGCCTATTTTTGACTTGACAATAGGAGCATAGAAATTCACTATGTCATCTTCATTAAAAAGAACATGTTCCCGGAGGATGATCCCACCTAGTATTCTGGAGTCAGTTTCTTTTCATCTACTATTTTTTTTCTGTTTTACATCCAGATCCCTTTTGAAATGTTTAATACTAAACTTTTCAGTAGCTTTGACAGTATCCATGAAAAACTAGTTTCTCTGTAAAGAAGGGAAAGTATTTGGGTTGTGCTGTTCTGTGACACCATAGAGAGACCATATACATCACAACAAAATGTGACTTTGGTCAAAAGAAAACATTTGGTGTGTCGTCTAAGTATCTATGGATGGACACACCTCTCAAGACAATCAAGGAAATTCTCTTGCCTCTTGTGGGGAGGGCTGCATACCTCACCTCTCTTCATTGTACCACATGGTGACCATGTTGCAAGGGACCTTTGCCTGAACATTTAGAAGACAGTTTCACAAAGTTGTTTGCTTACAGTCACATAAAGAAGTTCTTACTCAATGTTTTTCTATTATGTAGCGATAGAAATTCTTGGTTATAGATATTGCTAGCCACTTCTTGAAAAGGTTCCTCAGATTTACCAATAATTTGCCGAAAATTACTTCATGACAACCAAGCCCCTGGAATTTCCCTATGCTGTAGGGGCAATATATTCCTAATCACTAGACCACTAAGGGCAGAGCTCCAGGAACATATACAAATAGATACCAGTTGTGCTGTCTCATTTTCTGAGTTGTCCAGAGATAAGATATCTCCAGACTTGAAGCCAAGTATTCATCTTAAGTGCTTCTCCAAGCTTGAGAAAGTTTGACCTATTTCCCTGCTGGGACATACTGGGATAATGACGTGGCTCTGTACATCTGCACCAAAGCTATCTCATGCTCATCACACAGACAGCACAAGCATAGATCTGTTAGCCCCTTGTCATCCTATCTCCAAAACTGCTATGTTTATTTAGACCTAATATATATTACTCTTGTTTTTCTGCTGCTTATGGCAAAGTGTTCTTGCTTCCTAAAGCCGAGAATTAGGTATTTGACTGTAGGATTTTAGGAAAACCTAGCTTGATCTGGTGCCTTCTTTAAGCGGCTTTATCTTTTCCTGTGGGCTGCTGTGAATCTTACTCCTAAGATCCTGCTGACATTTGCATGCAGTCCTGTGTGGCAGTAGTCATAATTCTGCACCACGAAACTCCATTTTTAAAAATGCTCTTTCAGTGATTAACACTTCTTTGTTATTAATATCTTCCATTCAGTAAATAGATAACTTGTTTTGAACACTGCTATCACTTTTCCTCTAGTGATAAACACTACTTTCACTTGTGCTGTAACTGAATAATGATTTCTTTGAAAGTGCAATTGAAGCACTGCCTTCTACATTATCACACTTTATTTATATGATAAACTTGATTCAATGAATAGCTGTCTCATCCACAAAACAGTAATGAATATTTGATTTTATGACTTTTTCTAGTAAAGGCAGAAACAATACCTCTTATAAAGTTCTGTATGTGGATGCATCAGGTTTGAAGGCTCTTCAAGAAGTTTCACTGTCCACTCTCCTGCTTAGAGCAGGATCAGTTCTCAGGTCAGACGAGGTTATGCATGGCTTTATCCAGCCTTGCCTGGAAAACTGCCAAGGCCTGCACAACCTTTGGCTGCAGCTGATTGCATCTTAAAAAGGGAAATATCAGAGATTGAAAAAGGAATGAAAATAAATTTTAAAAAGGAGAGGCTTGATAAAGCAGATGTTGTAAATCAGATGTCTTTTTATGCATTTCTTTATGATCACTTAAGTTCTTGACTATTGAGTGTTTACTTCTTCTCATCTAGTGTTTCGAGTACACTAATTGGCACTGCTTATATTCTAAGGAGATGTTAGGAAGCATTGAAGGTAAAACTGCATTGGGTTAAATTAATTGCCTGTTTCCTGGCCTTGAGAATCTGAAAATCAGTGAAAAGTTCCATCGTGTGCTTGCCTGATGAGAGGGTGAAGTGGAGTGTAACCACCTGCCGATGTTATTTTGTGCAGTTTGTTTAGACTTGGTCTCAGCTTTTCTCTTACACCAGTGTTTCTTAATACATTCTTATATGACTTCTGTCTGCTCAAGTGCTGTCCAGTGAAAATGTGAAAATTGACACTCCTCTGATTCAGAATAAAGAGTGTGAGATGCTTGGAAGTCATACCAATAAGCCATATATACCCTTCAGAGGAGCACTTCCCTGTTGAACTGCACTATTATCTATGCATCAGTTCCACAGTCTGGCTCTGAGTTCTGAGGAAGTGTTAATGAGCTTGAGTTGTAGGAGAGCAATTGTCTGCTCTTCACGGGAAAGGGAGTCTTTGATCATAATTGCAAATATAAATTGCCCATCCTAAAAGCTAAAATGTCAGAAAGCTTGTTTTAATTTATTTTGGAGCAATAGAGATGCTTCTTTGAGACATGATCAAGGACAAAAATCTCTGCAGTTTATTTGCTTATCTTAGTATGAAAGACTATATTACTGTGTGTGAATTAAAAAGAGGGATCATAATGAAAATGCTGCTCAGCTAACTCCATAAAATTTGGAAACTATATAGATGAGCTATACTTTCCTTCCTTCCTTCCTTCCTTCCTTCCTTCCTTCCTTCCTTCCTTCCTTCCTTCCTTCCTTCCTTCCTTCCTTCCTTCCTCCCTCCCTCCCTCCCTCCCTCCCTCCCTCCCTCCCTCCCTCCCTCCCTCCCTGTCAGCCATAAAGGGTAACAGCAGGATCGTGTTGTGATGAGCTCTTCCTTGTATAATCCCAGGAAAAATGGCCCATTTTCAAGGGTCATCTATTGCTGAGACTGGTATGGCAAAACAGTGATTTAACAGTATAGTGCTTGCTTTATGGAGTAATTAATGGATTCTGTTATTAATCAGCTTTCCTTGCTGTCATTAACTTTTTGTGTGTCTCTGATATTTCTGGTATAGATATACTTTTAGGGGTGTATTGAAAGGGAACATTTTATATCTTTCAAGTCAGATGTGCTTCTTGGGCTTGTAATTCCTTTTTGCAAATTACCCGATGGAATCAGATTTAAACTCATGTTGAGACTTCGTACTATGCTGAAACATATAAGATTGATTAAATCCTTTGATATTCAGTTCAAAATGAAGTTTTAGTTAAGTTCATTGTTTAGAGCATTGCAAAACACCTGTTAAAATGTCCTGAGAGGTATGACTGCATGAGGAGGACCTGACAATAATTGCAAGTTTCTCTTTTGCTGTATTTTTATGCATTCAAGCATGCAAAATAGGCCCTAAAGCATCCTCGTTTTATTCATTTTAGATTAAAATTCTAGCTGGGAATTTAGGACAATTACTTTTTGTAGCAAGAGTAAAGGAAGTAAAATTAAGTCCTGGAACAGGTTCCATATGAATGTGGTTTGTTTAAATAAGGGATTTGCCGTAGTGGCTGGTCAGCCACTCCAGAAAGGGAGTTCACTTTTTTCCCTGTCACTGTCAGTGGTGAGAGGAAAGCAGAGTCTGCTTAGTCCCTATTAGTATCAGTCTTAGAAAAACCATGGTCACAGCATTTAGGAGCAGTAGAAGCATCCTTGTCTTTGAGAAATTTAATTGCAAGTCTAGGAAACCAGATAGCAGGAAAAAAAGCCTACAGGAGAGTGAATTTTGTCATTGTAAATTATTTTGTATATGACGTTTCAGTATATATGCTTTTGTATATAACACATTTATTACCTTCCATAATTCTAGTCACAAAAGCAGATTTAGGTATTATTTAAGCTTTGTGTTGAAATTTTTTTCCAAATCACACCTAACTCTTCAAACATTTTAATGAAATGGGATTAAAATAGGAATTGATAATTTGCAAAATGTAAATTTATCCTTATGGAAGATTAAATAATTCAAGAAGAGCAAGAACAAATGATTTGTGAGGGAAGAGTATGTAAGAGTAGATATAGTTAAACTGTACCTATAGTGAAACTGCAGTCCTTAAAGATGCCATGGCTGAAAAAATAAGTCACCCTTAAAATGGAAATTATATGTCCCCCACAAAATACTGGATTTCAAATTCTTTACTTATGGGTGGTCCCATAGAAATTACCCACCAGTGTATCTTCTCACCAGCTGTAAACAGAGAGAAGTGTCTTGGCTGGAGTGAAACAAAATTGTGTGCAATTTCCTGTGTGCATATTGACTCTAAAATCTTGGATGTAGAAATTTGGAGTTTGGAGGTGACAGTTCCACAACAATATAAATTCTGTTTAAGAAACTAAAATATTTCTGAATTAGTTTATATATTAGAGTGGTTGAATCCTACTTAGACTATTAAATCTTTATTATGTCAATTTAATGCTAGTCTTTCAAGCTGGTATTAAAACTAAAAAAAAGAAAATTAAAGTCTTTCAAACTTCTAGAGTTCTGTTAGCATTGCTTTCTGGAAAGTTAGTCCTCTTGCACCTTGTCCACGCACACTGTGACATGATAAATTGACTGCTGCTAGAGCCTGTTCACTTGCTCTCTGTTTAATCAGTTATACCTGTATGACATGAATGCAAAGTAGATGTAAAGTGCTGCCAAATCAATGGATTTTTCCAAATATGCTTCCATTCTTTACATGGCATGGAGCAGTGAAGGGTCCAGTCTATTAAATTTTGCTCAGTGTTTTTATTTTTCGTAACATCTTTTATTCATGAATTCTTGTGTCTGCTTTCTAAAAACACTAGTTCCTCTACAGAATGTCTTGTTTCATACTGCATGTTTTGGTCTTGCATGGGACGTTCATTTAGCTTTCATCATTCAGAAGCTTTCAGAATACTTACCTGATTAAAGTTTGCAATGTCTAATTATAGATATTTGCAAGAGAAGAGATTCAGGATAGCATTATTTTTAAGGTTGTAATTAATGGGCTGATCTCTCATCCTTGCATCAAGAAAGAGGATTTGCAACAAGAGAATCTCTAAGTCCTGAATATGTTGTAATCCACTGAGCAACACTAGTATCTAGACCAATGATACTGTCAGGCTTTTAGAATTGCTATGAGTGATCTGAAATATGTGAAAATCGAAGTGTTGTGGTTAGTTTGTTTGTTTTGTTTTCCTTTTTTTAATTTTAAGAAATCTTTTAATACAAAATAGATCAGGGGCTCTGGAACAGTTCCTTATATAACTTGTCTTCTATAAGGAGCCAGTTGGTCTTGCAATCCATGAGCCATCATAGACCTTTCTGAAATACAAACCCCAAAAATCACTGGTTAGGAGATTTTCATTTTCTGCATATTTATGAACATAAAAACCAAAACGGGTGGGGGTTTGTTTCCTTTATTTTTTTTTCTCTTTATTTTTTTTTCCTTATTTTTTTTTCCTGTGTATTTAAGTATGGGGCCTTGTAATAATGTGTTACAAAAACACAATATGATGGCTCAACTATTTCTGGGCTACTATGTCCAAATTTACATCAGAAATATCTGGTTAAGAAAAACACATCCTAGATAAGACTTTACTGACCTTTTTTGTAAGTTGGTTATTTACTTCAGCTGTAAGTATTCAGAAATATGTATGTTAAGCCTGTCACAATGAAATTCACCACTTAAAATAGTCAGATAAATTGTATTGAATGGAACCTCAGAATTTCACCTTGTCCAGCCTCTTGCTTAAAGCAAGGTCAACCTTGAAATCAGACCAGGCTGTTAAAGGCTTCATCCAGTCTGCCTGGAACACCTTCAAACGTACACAGTGTTTTTGGTAATCTGTGCCACTTCCTGACAATCTCAAGGAAAAGATTCCTCCCTACATCCATTCTGAACCTCTCCTCTTTCAACTTGTGCCTATTGTTCCTCACTTTCTCATGAGGCCTTGCTGTAAGGAGCCTGGAAGCATCTTCCCAATAATCTCCCCACAGATCTTGGGGGATTGCTGTTGGCTTCCCCAGAAGCAGCCTCTGCTCCAGGTGGGACAAGCCCTGGAGCTGTTCCCTGGTGTTCCCCCGGTGTTCCCCTGTTCCCTGGAGGAACAGCAGCTTCTCACTGGTCAGCACTGATTTGCTTGTAGATCCTACTGAAAGGAAAGCAGAAGATTGTAATCCAAACTCTATATTAGTGAATGCAGAGGTGATGAACCTCATCAGATTACATGAGTAGAAATGAGTGGGGATCTTGGTTCAGCATGAAGAAAGGAGGGCTATTAATGACTGATGTAGAGTAGAATTCAGGTTGGGCTTCCTATGCAGAATCACAGAAACACAGAACCATTTAGGCTGGAAAAGACCTCTGAGCTCATCAACACCAGCTGGTACTTCATCCTTTCCAAGTTCTCCTCTAACCCATGTCCCCAGGTGCCACATCTACTGTCTTTTAAATAACTTGCAGGGATAGTGACCCAACTGCTTCCCTGACAACCTGTTCCAATGCTTGACAATCCTTTTGCTGAAGAAACCATTTGTAATATCCAATGCCCTGGTGTAATTTGAGGCCAGTTCCTCTTGTCCTGGCACTTCTGATGGGAGATGGGATCAACCCCCACCTTGTTGCAACATCCTTCTGGTGGTTGTACTACCTGTAGTGGAAGTTTGGTCTGTAAACTTCAGCACAAATTTTCAAAATTTCCCAACCAAAGCACCAACCTCTAGCCTTTAAAAACCCATTGATATGGATAATGGAAAATGTGTTTATGTGACTGGAGTGTTTTGAAGGAAAGTTAATAGCTGTATGAAATTTTACTTACAAATTTATGTTGTATTTTTGCCTATTCATTTTGCTTTAAGTACTGTAAGCTCTGTCTTATTAATTTTCTGCATTACTGTTTTCCACAATATTTTCACATATTTTCACATATTTTCCACAAATATTTCCACAATAGCTGTTACATAGTTTTCTGTAGTCTTTACCTGATTTTTTAAATTTTGTTTGGTTTTTGCCTTAGATTCCTTAATAATTTTTAACAAAGATAGCAAATCCTCTGCTCAGAGATCCTCCAGAAGATTCTCTTTAGAACTAATTATAGCTGTCTTTAAAATCTCCTGGCTTCTACTGCCCAAAAGTAGTTTTTTATTGAAAGATAATAGTCTAAGCAAAATGCTCAGCTTCCTTTTACTGCATAACAGTAACACGATGTGACATTTCTGCATTGTATTATTATCAAGCTCTGAAAACTTACTAAATCACGTTCCAAGTGATCAATGGATCTATCCTTTGCAAACTAAAGCACTCATCATTCATCGCACTCCTCCTTTGTTCTGGCGGAATAGAGGACGGTTCTAATGCATCTTGTCAGGTCCTCATTTTCTTTATTTCTTAGGACATGAACTTTACTTTTCCATGAGAAATTGGATAAGTAGGCATTAGGTAACAGCCAGATAGGTCTGTGTTTTGTTGGGTTTTTTTTCTTCAGAAATAAAGCTAATCTTTTTTGAGGTAGAGTACAGTCAATCACAGACATTCCATTTGTTCAGAAGGTTTCTTCAATACGCCTTCATTTTAGAAATTACATAAAACTGAAAATAACAGAAATGAGATTTCCATTATGAGGAATGGAGACAACAATCAGATGTTGGACTTGGTTCACGCTGTAAATAGTTCAAGCCAGTGTATTTCTGTGTCAATTCTAAGCACATACAACAAGAGTAAAGTGGTTGCTGTACTCGCTTGCTGAAAACCACTTTCAAATTTGCTCACATGCAGGAATTTAGAACAGATGATGATGGGAACAGGCAAAATTTAGATTCCTCACTGTAATCCACGGATAACCTTGTCCTTTTGGGTTTAGAGAAGTAACTTCAGAAAATGTTTGATATAATAGTTAGTCTCAAACAAGCAGTCTGATGCTCCCATATGGCAGTTTGAGTGTTATAAATTATGGAAGTGGTACTCCACAACTTTTTAAAACCTAAACATAAAAATGCACTTGGTTTTGTTCATAATTCAACAGCAGAGAATTTCCCTAACTGTAAGGATATGTGAGCATGTTGTAGAAAAAAAGAAAGATCCATCCTGCTGCAAAAGCCAAATGTAACAATATAAAATGAAAAATACATAAAATAGCAGACAGAATAGCTGTGTCTAATTCTGGAATAAAGTATTTAATGTCAAAAAACAATTGTTATATAAGGATTTATATTAGGGAGTGTATAAGTAGGCAACATACCTTGAGAATCGTAAGTTTGTATTATTTTGTTTACAGTCTTAGGGTTTCAGGATTCAGGGTTTTTATATGATGAAGTGAAAATAAAACCTTTCCCAGTGTTGATATAAAACATAAATATGTGGGAATTTCTGTCGTTCACTTGAAATGATGAGGTGTCCTTCAGATCTGAGAATACACTGTGTAAAAGATGAAGGGAAGAAAAAGCTCACATTTAGATTTAAAACAGCTCATAATTCTATAATTTGGCACAAAAACAGTTTTAAAAAAGCCCCCAAACCCAAAAAAAACCAAACACCGCTTTTTTACCATATTGTCCTTTCCACATTATTTCCTTTGTTTCTCCCTCTCGAGCTTTGTTCTGTCATTAGTGCTGAGATATTTAACTTGAAGTGTACTATTTTTGGATTTTATAAGGCTGGTAGAAAGAGTGCATGTCTTAAAAGTCATTCTTTCCTGTGTACCATTTGCAATCTGAAACAGGCTAATTTTTCATTTTAGTACTTAATTTTCCATAGGTACTGTCATTCATAAATGTACATGTATTTTTCAAATGAGTTGGAATTCTGGGTAAATGGAGCTGTTTAGTGACTGTGTCAGCAAGAGACAGTCTTGACTGTCTTGACTCCCAGTCAAGGCGGAGTTGCTCAGCGCACTCTGTGTGGAGTTGAACAAGCAATTGTTTCAAGCAGACACCTGCACTTGGTGAGATGGATAGGGCTTTAGATTTTATTGACTGTATTGACCAGGGGCTTGGTTCAGTGGCCTGAACAGTGACTCCCAGTACTAGATGGCTGTGAGTGTTTTCCCAACCTTCTGGCTGAGCTTCCATGCAGATGTCTCGGAGCATATCTTGTAGCACTGCTTTAACACTAATGGTCCTCTGCTGATATCTGTTTTAGGCCGCTCAGGTCTAGGTTTTCATTCACTGTAGTAGAAATCTAAATAGCAGTCTAAGGTATAGACACCTGCCGTATTCTGTCTGCAGTTTGATGAGATAAAGGCGGTTTCTGTAATTCTTGGCATGCATCAAGCTGATTTTGTTCAACAGCAAACCAATATGTACACAAAATAGTGGTTTTGCTTGTTTCAGTTAGCTCAGGTTCTTCAAAGAAAGAGACAAAGTGCAGCCCAATGGAGATAAAACATATTTTATGAATGTTTGAACAAAACTAGTAGCACTTGAACTATTAGAATTCATATTTTTTTTTTACAAATGGGAATGCAATTACCCTTGCTTTGACATTTAAGTCATGTGTGATGTAGGAATTGCCATACACATTACAGTAAAGGTGCACAGTATCAGTCATACCCCGGCATTTCATCATTTGGGATTTGTGTGTGGAATGCTGAAGGCAGGAAATACTTCCTACGTAGATTACCAAGCCATATTTGTAATATCCATTGTTTGAGAACAGGTGGTCACTGAACAGGTGCAATTTCAGAGATTACTTCTCTGTTGTTGGTGACTTGGTGAGCTGAAACCACCAGCGGAGGAATTGCAGATCCTGGGGCTCCACTACAGCCCACCATGCTGGCCCTGCTGTGCAGATGCCTCTGAGGATTAGAGAGGGATTTCTAGAATAGAAATGCAACAATTTTAGTTCACATGCATAATGAGCAGAGTTTTGCATCTGCTGAGTGATATTTCCATTTTAGTGATATTCTTAGTACCCTGAATTCCGTATTCTAATTCTGTGTTATTTTATTACTAATATGTTTGGTTAATTTGTTTTTTCTAAATGGAAGTACTGGGCAGACAAATCTGTACATTTACGTATTGTAAATAAATATTTGTTACTTATATATTAATATTTATGATTTATAGATGCAATATGTTATTTGATTGACGTTAGCTCTTTTTTTTCTTCTATCTCATTCTCTTTTAGAAGTTAGAAAAACAAAGTTAACCATTCTAGATATTTCAAAATACCTAGTCAGAGTACAAACAAAGTAACATATTTTATGAAGGAATACATATATTTTCTAACCTGCAAAATCTTTGATAACAATTGATCAGTTAATATGCAATACTCTCAGATGTTCCAAAAGATATACATATTTTTGATATTTAAATCTCACATGTAATTTTCAATTTATTTAGGCATCTAATTGGTTTTTTTTCTTTTAGAAGTATGAAATCAGTGAACATTTGTCCTGTCTGAAAGAGATGACTTGGAAGTGAAGTCCAAGAGATCTCATAATTACTTAAAAATCCCACACTAAAATCATTCCTAGTGGTGAGAAATTGACTGAAGTGTTTATGATAAAGTATTTTTTCAGCAAACCGGAAGTTAATTATCTAATGTTTAGAGGCTGAAGCTGATTTCAGATCACTGTAGATTCAGTATAAATAACCCATCTCACCTAAGTTGTCTTTGAAAAATGTATATATATATATCTGTGTAAGAAGTTCCATCAGATTTCTTATTTTTTCTTCTCATATAAAATTATTGGCATATTATTTATGTCTAGTGGTAGTCAATATCTGAATATATTAGTAATTTCTCATATCTTGTGATGTTATTACTCAAATATGCTTCAAAATCTGCATTAATATATAATTTTGAAAAGCATAAGGCATTGTTCCATGAACATGTAAATGTTCAAATCTAAACACAAAACACAGATTTTCAGTGCACTCCTTTCAGAATTTAGAATAAATATGAGACAGAAATAGTCCTAGCCATTAATGAGACCTTGTTATGCTCTTGAAGATAGTATGAAGGAGAGGGTCAGCGTTCAGCATGACAGAAGTAGACAGTAGTTTAAAGTTTTTTTTAAAAAGTTGGTGTTATGCAAGAGAGAAGATTTCTGCTCCAAAACAAGTGTCTGAAGTGTTAAGCCTGGCTTAGAGGCACCACATCATGTCACTAAAAACCCATTCAGCAGCTGTGGCACTGAGCAGGGCCCTTGGCTCCGCCCCAGGCAGAAGGGTCTCGCTGCATGGGTGTCCCCCCTGCTTTCCCCCCATAAACAAAAGTGCAGAGTGGGGTGTGTGGGGTCCAGAGAGCTTACTCAGTCTTGGTATCCAAAAACTTAGAGGGGAAGATGACAGACAGGGGAAACAGCTCTGCTGTGACAATGCACCAGAGAGGTACCCCTGTTCCTGGGGTCCAGGAAAACCTTGCTCCTTCAAGAGTGGCTCTCAGTACACTGTAGGCTCATGAAATGTTCTGGAGTATAAATACTGATATTATATATGTAAAATCTTAAGATGTGGAGTATTGGGTGTATCCTATAAATAGTGATTAAAAGTTGTTTATTTCTTGGGGGAAGGATGAGGAGCCAGTTACACTTTTATAATGCAGCTGCAGAGAAGACAAATGGAATATGAGCTTGTCTCAGCAATGTAACAAGGAATAAAAAACATTAAATATATTACTATTCTGAAATATCACAGATTCCTGTGTTTAATCTTTCACTGTTCAAAGGCAAGATAATTTCCAAGCTTTCCTTGAGTATTATTAATTGTTAATTTGAATGCAAAGCCTTTTACTGCTGAATTTTGTACATATAAATCAACAGCAGCAAGACATGCTGGTTGCAGGTTCCAGGTCCTATGGCTGTATTTCAAGGAGGTGTCAGAGTCTTTTTCCCCACCCTTGTCCTGGAGGCACAATTTTAGTTTACCCTTGATGAGATATTTTACTGGGTGATTACAGGGAATATTAAAGAAATTTGATGAGTAAGAGTTTCATTTGGGTTTTGAAGATATTCAGCAGTTCATTTAGGGATTCAGGATTTGTTCACAAGTCAGTGTCAGCTTGCTTGTGATTCACAAACATCTGACAGCATGTATGCACTCTGTGAATATATGGTCTTCTGATTTTGACTATTTCATTCAAATACCATAGCGATTTAAATAACAAGCCACTCTACAGCAATCATGACATCCTGAAATAACAATTTGTGCTAAATTAAGCAAAGAAAAGTGGCAACAGCTGACAAATGTCTCTTTTAGGGAGACTGGAGTTGTGTTGTTCTTTTAGTGCTGATTTTTAGTTCATTTGCCTTTCTTCAAAGTGCAATTAATATTTTTAAGAGATGAGTGTGGTCAATTATATCCCTTCCTGTCATATGTAGTGAAAACATCTACAGGACATTTTTTTTTCCTGGTAATAGCAAGCTATCTAGCTAGATCTGAAAACACTTTAATTTTATGAGATCCTTGTGTATCTAATACAATATTAACATTTACCTGAACTCTTGTGAAATTCCTAATGATAAAATACCCAGGACCTCTGGAGCACACTCAATTAATAAATTCCAGTTAGCTTTCAAGAAATGAACAAAAACCTAAACCAGTCATTTAGATTACAGAGAAATTTTTTTTCTGTTCTGTTTTTAAATTTTTATTTCATTAAGCCTGTTACTTTAAGGGTAATAAAACTGATTTTGTGAAATCAGTGAACCATTTTATCATTATTTTTCTCTTAAGAGAACCATTTTTTATGAGACTAGATGGTAGTTGTAGATATCTCCAGATAGAGAGATGTTCCTCTACTTACAGAATTAAGATAAAATTAAAATTGGAGACTATTGTGCATCAAAATACTGCACAAATTGCAGTCTTTGAAAAGAATGGAGAGGACAAAGGAATAGCAGTCTAAGAATTGTGTGATTTATATTGTATCCAAGAACAATTCTATTTGCATTATCAAGTACTTCCCACATTGTCAAAAAGTCTTAGTAAGACATTTGTAACCTACTTGAAGGTAACATTCTTATCTACTCTCCATGAAGACAGAAATCTCATAACGTGCTATCAAAAACATACCCTGTAAAAGAGATTGCTTCCACTCTCTTTCATCAATGATCTCAATAGGAGAAAAGAAAGACAATGCTGCATTAGATATAATTTCAAATTTAAAGATTTAAGTCAGAGAGGATTGTTATAAAAACACAGAACTAACCTCCAACACAGGATAGATAACCAGTTTCCTCTGTTGGGTTTTTTTTTTGTTTTGTTTTTTTTTTTGTTTGTTTGTTTATTTGTTTTTTGGGGTTTTTTGTTTGTTTGTTTTGTTTTTTTGGTTTTTGGGTTTGTTTTTTTTTTGTCAAGCTCAGAATAGCAACTAGGGAAATGAATTTTAAATACAACTGTAATTAAAATGGTCTGCACCCTTTTCCACCCCACCTCTCCATTTGAAGGAATAAAGGAAGATCTGACAGACCTCTGGGTTCTATTTAAAAAAATATCTGATTTATTTCCTTGACGTAGACAAAGCTTCCTTGATAGAACCTTGGCTGTCTTCTCCAAATTTGTGATGTACAAATTGTGAGGAGGAGGAGCATAGCATAAATGGATCCTGTTTCCAGAACTGGTATGCACATATGGAGACAAGTGCGCTTAATAAATGAACGTTCTATTTTAAAGAGAAAAAGCAGGAGGGAGGTCAGAAGGTCAGAATGTTTGCTGCTGTATCTCCGAAAACATGAATTTCCCATTACTGATGAAAGGCCGAAGGTGTTGAACTGAGTTGGCAGTGCAGGGTGTCAGCACATGTGTGGGTTTGCCTTGGCACAGTTTCAGGTTTCTTTAAGTGAGGCCGAGTGACTCTTCCTCTCCTTTGTGTGAGCAGAAGCTCTGTGAACACCAGGAATAAGGTAAAGGTCTGTCTGATCTGGGGCAGCACTGCTGTGCAAGTAACAGCCCTTGATGTCAACTGAGGCCAGGCAGGGAAATGATCAGACTTCAGCAGGGAACCAGTGAGAAGGAGGCAGAGTGTGATAAGAAGATATATAAATAGAGCTCCAAGTATACCACAGGATAGAAAAGGAAGAAACTCCCACAACTGTGAACATCATACTCTCAGCAAGGATCTCAGGTTGCTTACAACCTGTTCTACTTACTCCTCTTTCTGTTGGAGGAAGACTGTAGGTCTTGACCCTAGGAAAAAGAGGAATGTTGAATAGACAAATATGTGAAATGAAATTAGTAGATCCTACAAGAATTTGGTATAGCAATTCTTAGTGGGTTTTGTTATGTTAATTTGATAATTTGGATGATGTGACTTTTTAAATGAACAGTAAATTTTTATATCTTTATATATAGCGTCCTTCCATAAGTCTATGACAAGATTTAGAGTAAAATGCTATGTTACATTTTTATGACTTTGAGCAAAGGACAGGGGACAGTAATGTGGTAAATAGTCACAGAGAAATCATCAGGGAGAAGCCCAGTAAATCACTAACAAAGGTGGGCTGAAATGCCTAGAGAAATCAGAGAGTTTCCTCCTCTTGTATGGCTGTGGCTGGTCCATCCTGCTGGATTTGAAGATAGTAGGCTCAGGAGAGTCTGGAATCAGGTTTCTAATCCTCTGCTAAGTGCTTTAATCCTTTTGATGTGCAAAATACCACTGCATCCACCACTGCTTCCTCCTCTGGGAGGTGAACAGTTATCCAGCAGCCTCAGGCACTGTGGTGCTCAGGGTGGTGAACAGAAGCATTGGTTGCCCAAGGACAAGATTCTGAGCATTTCACGTGACAAAGGATAATCGCAGAGGGAACCTCCAGGCAACCAGTTTTATGAAGGAATATGAAGGAAGTCTAAACCCTGCCAGAAATGGCCACCAGGTGAAATGTGGGTGAATTGTTTTCCACCCTGCTCTGTGACTGTCTTTTTAGTGGGATGGATTGTCCAAAATTAGTGCTGTGGGCTGGGAATTGTGCTATGGAAGCCAGTTGAACTGGTCCATTTGGTTGTATTGTTGGGGTTTGTGATCATGGAGATCACAGTCCTGTTAACATGCCGCTCTGGAATGAAGAAAATCTGTGACTGCTAGATCAGTGTGAGAAGTTTGTTGATACACATCAGCAGAGAGAACTAAAATCTTAAAACTGTAACGATGTTAAAGACAAGAAAATGCTCTTGTTCGTATTGTTGCAGCATCTGTAGTGTGCAACAATGGAAACAGAAATACTTTTAAAAAGGAAGCAATAAATATTCAATTCCACTGAAATATAAGAAAATACTCAACATGGAGTTGAGTATTTTCACAACCTGTGAAATGCTTACAAAATTCCCATGATAATAATAGAATAGCACTAGCTCCCGAATAGTAAAATCTTCAGAGCAGCTTAAGTTAATTACCCTGGTTAAATGAAATCTTTTAAGACAGAAAAGGCCTCTCTTTAAGCAGGACTCTGAATGAAAATATGTTAGCTAGTTGTCACAAGCCAATGAATAAGCTGATTTACCAGGCCAAATTGTCACCTTGAAAACTGAGGCAAGAAACATAATCCTGAAGTGTGCCCAGCATGAGCGGGCACTTCAGGGCATGACAGCAACACAGTCAGGGGCAATGCACTGGGTAGCCATGAATGATCAACCATCACAAGGTGCAGTGGTAAACAACAGTGTTACATAATACCTGGCATGACTGATCATAACTCTAAAGATAATTCACATGATGCTCACTCAGATATCATTTTGCATGTCACTTCATAAGGAGTCAGCCAGTGTTTGTTTTCGTGACATAGATATGACTTTAATCACAAACTCTGCTGTTGTAGCCATCTGGAAAGTTGTACCGTTTGACAACAGGTGAAAATGTTCATAGTCAGCATCACAGAATGGTGTGGGCTGGAAAATACCTTTAAAGGTCTCCCTGGAGCCTTCTCTTCTCCAGGCTGAGCAGCACAAACCCTCTCAGTCTTTCTTCACGGGGGACTGTTCCAGCCCTCCAATCATTTTTGCCATTCTACACTGGACTGACTGCAGTGGGTCCATGCATTTCCTGTGCTGAGGATTTCAGAGTTGTCCTCCAGGTGTGGTATCACAAGATAGAGGGGCAGAATCACCTCCCTTGACCTACTGACCAAGCTTCCTGTGGTGCAGCCTAGGATACAGCTGGATGTAATCACACCTTACTGGCTCACATCCAGCCTTTCATCCACCAGCACCTCCAAGCTCCTTCTCAGCAGGGCTGCTCTTAATCCCTTCATCCTCCATCCTGTAGTGATATCAGAGGGTTGCTCCGACCCATGTGCAGGAACTTGCACATGGTCTTGTTGAGCCTCACGAGGCTCACATAGGCCCACTTGAGCTTGTGCAGGCCACTCTGGATGGCATCCCATCCTTCAGAAGTGTCACTCAGGTTGGTGGTGTCAGGAAATGGATTGAGGGTGCACTCAATCCCTCTATGTCATTGACAAAGACATTAACGAGTACTGGTCCCAGTATGGACCCCTGAGGGACATCGCTTATTATTGCGACATTGAGCTGCTGACCACTATACTCTGAATGCAGCCATTCGACAAATTCCTCATCCACAGAACAGTCCACCCATCAAATTCATCTCTCCCTCATTTGGCAAAGGATTTTATGGGGGCCTGTGTCAAAGCCCTTAGAGAAATCCAGGTGATATAGAAACTGTTCTGTTACTTCATAGATGCTATTAGTTGACGTTAACTATTTTGCTGACAGTGGAACTGCTGCCTGATAATCTGTATAAAGTGCAAAACTCTTGATTCAGAATGGTCTTTCAAGCTTAGATCTGCAAAATATGAAATGAGTTCACATTCACTGAGAATAATGAAGCCACAGAGACACAAATAAATGCTGGCATTATTGATGAAAACAGTTACTTTTAAGATGTGATTGTTCAGCTTCAGATATCTTTTTTTTTTTCCTCCCTGTTGCTGAGAGGGATGCTATATTATTAAGCATAGCATATATATTATTATAGCATAATATAGCATAACTTCCTAGACTCATTAGATTTCTCTAACATTTCTCAATTCTTTCTGAAGCATTTGTATGTTAAGGATATTGCAATGATTTGTGCATGCAGCTAAACTTTTATTGAGAAGAAACCTTAGATGGCCACGGTGTTTACATGAGCTGTCAGATTTGTATTGCAGAGTTTTATGGTGTGATGTTTACACACTCAGATCCTACTCCCATAGAGATTTACATGCTGCAGCTCTTTTCTCTTTCTTTTTAAGGCTTACCAAAGGTTAGTAACAATTTTGAGGACTACTATCAGAGACACTCTCAGTCCTTTATTCTCTAACTATTGTTATGTTTTTATTTTAAATTTAGTAATGAAGAAAGAAAAAATCTTTCTGAAACTGAAAATTTATCCACGTTTTGTGGTTGAGCCTTGTACAAAATAAATATGATGAAAACCTTGAGGAAAAAATGATGTATTTTTCAAGTATATTTTTCTCCAAAGGCGAGAAGTATATTCTTACTTGTTGCATGTTTGCAGTGCAGAAATGGATCAGTTCTGTACCACAGTGACATGTCCTGTTGGCACTGTGTCCAGGACATCACAGGATTAAGGGTGATGTATTGCAGGTGCCTGCTTTCTCACATACCCCTGCACCATCATATAAAATTAGAGCTTGAGTATAGTATCTAGAGCGCCAATTTACAGGATATTAACTCTACATGACTCTAGGCATCTAACACAGTAAGATTCAGAGTAACAGAATTAAACTCTCCCTCTGTATCACCCTGCAGAGTCACTAATACCTCTCCTTTTCCTTCTCAAGAAAGTGTGAAGAGTAACGACCTAGCTGTCAAAATGAGGCTAATAATATGTATCACCTCTGGGAAAAAAGTATGATTTGGGGTAAGTGGATAGTCCTTCAGTTTAAGATTAAGAATAGGGAGAACAAGAAGATAAATTGCTTTATGCAAATTTAAGAGTGCCTCTCAGCCCTCTCTAGAGACATTTTTCAAATTCCTTTCCCCACCAGACAACATCACAAAGTGACACAGTACTCGAACCTGTGGGTAAGGTGGATGCCATCGTAACAATACCAGGTGGGTAAGGTTTTTAATGAACATTTTCCTAGAATCTGGATCACTGACTCTCTACAAAGGGAGTTTAGATCACGACTTTTACTTGAGTCCTTCAGAACTGTAGGGTATCTGAACACCAATACACAGTTGGTGTAAATTAGTAATTGTCTGACATGCTCTCTCTCTGTTTCTTGTTTGTGTTTTAATTTTACGTTAACACATGTAGTTTGGCTTGGTCAGGAGGCAAGTTTGGTTAGGTGATAGTAAGTGTGACACTATATCCTGTCCTGATGCAGTATCACCATCCTGCTGTTCTTAATACAGGAAACACAGCGTAGCATGGACATTCTAATGCACGGACAAATGAGGTTAGTGCACTGGCAGACACTGGAGCCTTTCAAGACAGGGCCCTGGGAGGATTTTAGGGCATTGCTTACTGGAAGCAAAAGGCTCTGTGATGCTCAGCAGGTTTTTGTTTGGCTCAGGGCGCTGCCTTAGCAGCACAATAAAATCCTGTGGTACAGAGGATGCACATACTCGTGTGCACATGACCTGCTTTCCTTTGATTTGTCTTTCTCTCCCTCCTGTTTGATTCTGCAAACGTGAGGAAATTTTTTAGCAAGATGCACAAGCATCTGTTTAGGTATGCAGCTTTTTTCCTCTTAGTTAGCATCTCTGAGATTCTGTAATTACACTTCTGGGTAAAATAGGCTGTCATGAAAACTTATGCCTGGAATGCTCTATTTGAAGTGGTGGGGGGCCTCATTCTTCTTGGATTTACACACAGAGCAGAGGTAGGGCCTGATGGAAAATAGTAAATTAGAGGAAATTTGATCTTCCTCTGAGAGAAATAGCTGAAGTTCATTAACTCAATATAAAACTGACCAATTTTAAGAAAAAAACAGCAAGGGAAGATTCCTTCTTCTGGTATAATACGAAGACTGAGCATTTCCAAGCTTTTTCTGTAAAATATGCACTTTCTTTTAGGCCAGTGAGTCTTTTGTTCAGGTTGCGCTACTGACCTTTAAACTGATACATTAACAATAGGGAGGAGGAATACAGGACTAGCAGATGCTGTGGTGCTGATGTGAATTACTCATTTATAGCAGCTTGAGAGTGAGACTGATGATCCTGGGAGCATGTTAAAGAGTATAACCCAGAAGATTACTCTAGTGAAATATATTTTGTAGAAACACAATTGCTGAGAGAAAGAGAAAGATAATCTAGAAAAGAATGTCCTGTAGCATCTTTATGATTTTCTTTGCAAAGTTGTCAGGAAAAGTTTGTTTGCTATAATTGGTCTCTAGAGAAAGTGATATTTTAACTTTCTTTCTTTCTTTTAAATTGTAGAAATTTCTGCAACTTTGTTTGAGACATTTCATGCAGGATATTTTCCCTCCAGCTCTTAAGTGAAACACTCAAACACCCTGCTCCCAGACAAGCAGGCTGTGTGCAGTATCATATTGATTTCACTGTTAGTTCAGAAAACAGAGATCTCATAGGATGAGTCTTTGACAGTAAACTCTGAACTATGTCTGAAACCACAGCCCAAATATCTCAGCTTTACATAGAGTTAGCATTTACTTAGATAAGCACTTTTCATGTCTCCTTTTTAAATATAAGGTAGTTTCTACTGCTTTGAGTTTTGCAAGAAAAGAATACTTTTCAAATACTTTTATATTAAGTGGTTTTATTAAGTCTAGAACTTAGAGAAGACCTACCCCTCCAGCATGTTTTTTCTCCTTAGCTTTTTGTTATTCCAACTCAATATTGGTCTGTTTAGAAGGAAAAACAAAGCTTTTCTTCTTGGGAAAAACCCGAATGCCTGGTTTGAAAAATACTTATCAGGCTGATTCTAGGGTGCAAATCTTATCTCTGCTGGACTGGAAGATGCTACAGCTTTAACGGATAAGAATTAAAATGTATAGTGTTTTCCCATAACAGGTTGTAAATCAGAGTGGCTGTTGTGCTTTAACCTCAAGTGGCAACTTAACCCCACACAACTGCTCGCTCAGTCCCCCACCAACAGGACTGGAGAGAGAGAGAGAGTCTGAAAAGCACAAGTGGGAAAATTCATGGGCTGAGATAAAAACAGTTAAATAGATAAAGCAAGAACTGCACATGCAAGCAAAGCAAAATGAGGAATTCATTTTCGAATACTCCATGACTTTCTGTGAACCACCTCACCTGGCTGCTCATATTTCTTATCTTATGCAACAAAAATTTGGTACAACTGCACTTCCCCAAAATTCCAATAACAGAGAAAGCAATTATTTTTTCTAATTACCTTTAATATAAAATGAGGGAGCAATACAAAGAATGTATAATTAGCTTCTGTCATGATGTCAATCTAGATATTTACATATTCACATTATAAATGCATATCTGAAGGCAAAACCCACCAAATTTCTATTGTGATTAGTTCATCCCCAAAATAATAAAAATATGAACATCATTGTTTAGGCAAAAGATTAATTGAATATGGTTTGTATTGCTATTCCCTATGTAGGAATTTGCTTGGAAATACCCAGAATAGTAATATAGTCAATATTTGTAAACTTTCCATTGGGTAAACTACAGGAAGGAGAAATTGTTTTGTATCATCAAATTCATTGAAAAATTTTCAGGCAGTGATTCTAGTGCACTGCCAGGATGCGAATCTGTTGGTGAGAAGCCTCAGTCACTGACCAGGGAAGCTTAGTCAGCTGCACAGCATTAACCACACAAATCAAGGTTTCATCATGAATGTTACCATTCTTGGACTGGGATTTCAAATCTGGCTTGCAGCATTGATTCCAGTGTGCTGTTTCTCAATAACTGTGTTGTAGCCTGTACTTATCACTTAGATGCTCTGATCAAGAAAATGTTGTCACCCATCCATGCTCCAAGATGAAAGTATTTCATGCTAGGGCTATATTATTTAGTTCTGAAGGGCCAAATTAATATCCCAAGTACTCTGCAAAGTACATCCTGGTAGAATTTCAGACAAATCCATTTCTTGATTGTCCATCTTTAGTTAATTTCAAATAATTGTTTTGACCTTCTTTAATCTTCAAATCAAGAGAATTTTTTAAACTCTTCTGAAAAGCAAAGGCTTTAATTTCGATATGAAATAGTTGTTAGTCTGTCTTAGTCTCACTTTAAAGGAATTACGTAATTTTTCTATAATATTTACATTAAGGTGTTTGTAGGAAGTCTTTGAATATTTTTCATCACAATCAAAGTCTAATTGATGTGTATATGAAAACATTAATTGTCTTTAGAGAGTGAAACTTAACTGCAGCTCTCTAGGCAACTGATATATTTCTATCACCTCTTGTTTCAATTATGTTCTTCACAATTATTTTCCCTGACTAGATGTATCTGTGCAAACTTTGCCAAACATGTATAGCTTTTGTTATAGCACATAGTATATTTAAATATAGCAAACTTATGGAAATAAGTAGATAGCTAATATCAATGTTTTCTTCACGTTTATACACGGCTCTTGTGAGTTCTCCCTTCTTTTAGCATTTCTCGTTGTCATGTGTGTCCCCAAGTTCTTCATACACAAATCATATTTGTATTTAGACACTATTATGTTATTTCTGTTGATTGGTATCCTGTCAACATGTGTCCTGCTCAATTGCTTTGTCCTTTTTTTTTTTTTTTATTTAATTCTTCTTGTCTAATCAGGGAATTAAGGTAAATTGAGTAGCCTGTTCTGTACCTAATTGGTTCTTCTCCTTAATAATCACAGCCGGTTTGAACAAACAAGCAGAACTAACCGTGCTCTAGGCAATGTATTTAACTCTCCTTTACCTTATTTGCTGTATTTTTTTAATCTCAGAAATTGCAAAGATGCAATACATGACCACTTTCTATTTATGAACTCAGCCCGTGCTTGGAATACAGGAAATATACCCAAGACTATGGAAAAGCTAATGAGAGCTGAATCTCCCAGGAAGCAAAATCCATGGCATTGCCATTCTGCTTAGCCCATTGTGAAATAATCTGGTTACAAGAAATGCCTGCCCATAACACACCAGTCTTCCAGAAATAACATGATTGAAATTAAACTAAAACAAAAAAGTAAGGAAAGAAACAAATGTAAAAGAAATTCAGCTCGGGTAAAACAGAGTTATGAACCTGAAAAAATAAGCCACAAAGAAAATTGTATTGGAACTGTAGCTATGCCTATGAAATTGGAGAAAATCATGACTTTGAGAACTTATCCAGCTCTTCCTGAATAAGGTTCTGCAGCTGAAACTGGATCTGGCCCTCCTTAGCTTTTTCTAGAGTCTGAGCTGTGGCATTTCTGATTAAAATTCTTAAGCATACAGTTAGTTGGTTTTTCAAGAGAGTTAAAATATTGGGAAACTAAGTTCTTGGAGACTTTCTATTTGAATGTAATTATTTGAGGATCTTATAAGGGATATAGTTAGAAACAACACATTATTCATAAGTCTCCTGACAAAAGAGTGTTGAGTAGTTACAAAATACCCTACAAATTTGCAGATGCTGCCTCATGAACATATCATACATATCTGATAGCTTTCATCACTGAAATTCAACCAACAGTTGAAAGTGTATTCAATCTCAGCTTCAATATTTGTTTTGTTCTGCCTCCTTGTTTTTCTTGGCTTTTCATAGCTTTATGTATAGTTTTCTGATCATGGTGTTTCACATCTTACTTTCAAGAGTACATACAATAAGTGAAATATGATTTCAGGACCTATCTAGTCAGTTTGTGGCTAACTTTTTCTATTGTCATTAAATCTTCTTCAATGCAGATGAAGGAGCATTAGGAATCAGTATTGTGTTGCACGTGTTGCTTCGTAAGCAACTGATTCCTCCAGAAGCTCTTGTCATGAGTGTATATTCATCATATCACTCAGAAAGATCTGGCAAGTGTAGGCTGGGGTAGAATAAGCTGTAACTAATATCTGCTGGTGGCAAATTCATGCTATTTCCCTAAAATTGTAATCTTCCAAGATTAAAGGTGAAACACAGCAATAAATGGTCATTTATTGAACCATTTTGCAAGTTATCTGGCACCCCTTCAAGTAGCCTCTTTGCATCCATCTAGCTTGGCTTTTATCCCCCTTTTCCTGGATCTCCTCAATTTCTTTCCATCTCTTCCCATCTTTTGTTCATATTTCTTTCCACTCCTGAGTTTTCCTTCTGTTATTCCTTGCTCATTATATATTTCAGAATTGACAGAAAAAGGGCCAAAAACAAACGTTCTTAGAGGAAAGCTCTTGGGACCAATCTAACAAGTAAACACAGTTCAATATGTAAAATTCAGTTAAGAAATTATACAGCCTGGCAGAGCAGAAAAAAGGACATAATAAAAAATTTAATTAAACAAATCATGGAATTGAGACCTTCATACTTCACCTCATTTTCCCTCAGATTTGATTATTATTGTGTGAGGATATTTTCCATGGTATTACTCTCTGTTGTGTCCCATTTTAGAAATGTCAAAACACTAAGTGATTGCCTTAAGGAAAATATTCTTCTACTCTCTAACTTCCCATTTTATGACATAATGGAAGTAAATTATTGAATATACATGCAGTTCTCAGTTTTGTCATATTGAATTTATGTGGTTTGCTGAAATAAAAACTAACTTTTTGGGGTAAAATAACACAGTAAAACATTCCATGCAATCCTCTTTATAAAATAAAAATAAAATTATTTTAAAATGGGAAATACTGAATCAGTTTTACTAAACTTGATTATTTGATTTCTGGGTACTTGGTGAAGTTAACCTATTTCTTTTTTCATCCAATGTTAGCTGACCTTAAATAAAACTTTAAAAAACATCCTATTTCTAAAAGGAGAACTCAGAAACTATTTAAAAAAAAAAAATAACCAAATATGTCAGAAGATTGTTTTGGCAAGATATTCTGGATGTTTTTTACTTTCAGAAAGAAGAACAATGATACAGTATTATTTAGTGTCTTTTACTGCTACCTTGACACGCTGTGGCAACAGACTAATGAAACTTTTTTTCAGGAAATCTCTTTTTCTCTGCTGTGTTACGCTTTACCCCTGAAGACTTTGGTTCAATAATTTCTATCATTTTACCTCATTCAAAGTTTTGTTTCGAAACAAGATCCTCATCTTCCTGCTCATTTCCAAGTACCTGAAATAGTGTGAGGACTGTGTTGGTGGTTTTCTGGTAGAAAAGTGAAGGTATATATTCTCTGTGTTATGGCATGATATAGTAGGAGCCTTTCTAGGCTATAAATTAATTCTCTAGACCCATGAATACATAAGTGGAAGATCTTCAAACAGAATGGATTAATAAATCAGTGTTTCATCTGTTAGGGCTGTGCGCTCAATAATGTCATTGCAAATGAAAATATGTCCATTGAATCTGAGACATGTAGAAGAGTGGAAAAGGTACAAGAGGAGGCCCAGGCCTCAGGATTCTATGTTCAATCAAATTAGTTGAGCAGATGGTGTTTAGAAAGGCATAGAGAAAACAAAAGGCTCCAGGGAAATGAAATTAAAAACTCTTGGGCCAAGACTAAAATAATAAACAATTGTATAATTTTAAGTGCGGAGAAGCCATGGAAGCTAAAGCTTCACAAGAAATTAAAAAATAATTTAAAAAAAGGACAAAAAGTTGCTAAGGAAAGTAGCACACATGAGCATGATCATACTAAGTGAGAAAGATATAGCAGATAGGGAATGTGGAAACCACAAAGAAAGACCAATGGAAAAGCCAATAGTGGGAAGATCAAGGACAAGTAAACAAAGAAAGTGATAAAATATTTATCCAAAGAGTTTCTTGTCACCCTCCTTTTCCTATTCCTTGTGCTGAGGTGCTCTGTACTTCCATCAGCTTAGGCACGGTGTCCTGGCATTGCACAGCATCAGGCTGTGATCACTGGCAGTTTTAATTAGTAAGATATGCACATGTGTATCCCAAAAGGAGTTCCTTCAAGGCCTAAATTTTAATTGTTTGGCTTTTCTTTTTTCCTGTGATTAAGTGGAGAAACTGTCACCAAACTATCCTAGATACCATACTCCCCCTAATCAGTCAAGGTGATGAACCATCCGGAATGGTGTGAGAACCTGAATTGTCATTTTGTGAATTAATTATTATTTTAGATTTCAAGACTTTTTAGATCAACAGGTGCTTATTTCTTGAAAAAGAAAAGTTTTGTGAGAACATCCCAAAGTTGTCAAAGGTAATTTATTAAGTTTGTTGCTTCTTTTATATCAAATATAGGGATCCACAGGCATTTTGTTGCACATATAATGACAACTTCCAAAACAAATATTATAATTTCCTTCCTTTCCAATGAAGAATCAAACTCACAGTACCTCACTGGATCAGCACACTATATTTTTAATTGTCTGTCCGTTGAAGGCTTGAGAATATTTTTGCTAATTTAGAGATATTTCAAAGCCTACTGAAATTATGATCTCCTACTTCATGTAGCAGGATTGCTTTTAACATTGCAAATGAAGATGAGAAATTTGCATAAAAATTAAGAAAATGAGATGCAGTTTTGTGAACATATACATGCTGTCTTCAGTCAGATAGCTCTATGCCACCAAAGCCAATGGGGTTACCCACACAGTTAGTGTGCAAAGCTGTGCTTTCAGTGAGGAAACCAGACAGAGGAATACTTTAATTGTCTGTTGCTATATTAATGTCTCAAAGAGCATTCAATTACTCCAGTGGTTCTCTTCTTCTTGGTAATTATCCTTATTCTCATGATGTATTCTACAGTTGCCTATGATGCCTCTCTTTAAAGATGTCTAGCTAGAGGGTACAAAAATACTAAATGATGTGTTTTAGCTCATGGTGTATCACTGTAATAAATATTTGCAGGTGGATGTTGCAAGCATTGCTTGTTCAAGCTTAATGAAGAGAGTTCAAAATGAACTTCATTACTTGAATTCTACTTTGAAATCACTCCGCAATATTTCACAGTGTATTGGAAAGGTTTATTATTTTGACTTGAAGATTGAAGGAAATCCCAATTAATTTCTATTTGGATTTATGGAAAGTAACATAAGAATAAATGCAGTTCACTTTTAACACACAAGACTATGTTGCTCTGTGAAAACTGTGAGGCCTGCTGGTTTAAGAAGCCAGTTTATATAACAAAAGATATTACTTTTTATTGTGCTGCAGAAAGAGTTTGCGATACAAGAATAGCTAAGGAAGTACAAACTCTTACCAAAACTCGAGTTCTCTGATTTCCATCATTATTTTAGGAAAAATATATAAGAAAAAAAATCATAAAACGCTTGTGAAATTGTATTCCTGGTCCTTCCAAAACAAGGATGCAAAATATTTTGATGCATAAATTTCAGTGTCTCTTTCCTCCTTTATTTTTTCCCCAAATAAGTACATATATATTATTCCTGAAACATTATTTTTATTCTTAGAGTATCTGTCACTTCTCAGATAACCAAATTGTCGTCTTTTTACTCTTTCCTGATGGTGCAACCACTCTAGTCCAACTTCCTGGGTACTGAGTCACTTCTGCTCTAAAGTTTTGTGAACGCTTACGCATTTCTGCAAAAGTTTGGCAGCACTTTCTTGTTCTGAATAGTTGATTTTTTAGTATCTCCCTCACGGTTTGAACTGTTCTTTCATCCAGAAGCGAGGAAGATTAATATAATAGAAAACCTTTTACAGTAAATAAACATAATGAAAATATAACTACAGAGCTACAGAAGAATGTTGGTGGGAGCAAGGTCAAGTGAAGAAACAGGACTCATTTATAACTAATGACCTGGAGGGAAGTAATACAAAAGATGCAAATGAGACACGATTTTTAGTGGAGTTGTTTGGTAGGGTTTTTTTGGTTGGTTTTTTTTTTGGTTTTTGGTGGTGGTGGTGTTGGTGGGTTTGTTGTTTTGTTTGTTTGTTTGTTTTGTTTGTTTTTTTTTTTTTTTTTTTTTTGGGTTTTCTTGGGGTTTTATTTATTGTTTGGTTTTTCTGGTTTCAGTTGGGGGTTTTTTGGCAGAAGCTATTGTGTGTTTTTTTACAGCTGCTTACAAGCACAATATTTTTGTTTGTCATTAAAGGGATCCAGCTTGAACTATCCAATGTTGCCATATGGAAAAATTCTACAAAATCAGTAAAGCTGATTTTCACTGGGCTGAAGACTCTCCCTTGTTTCAATATGAATTAATATATGGCCCTATTTTGCAAAGATGTACACATCTTTTAATTATGCACTTGAAGAATCTGATTGCTTTCAATGGTGTTAAGCAAAATCCATAAACCAGTGCAAGTAGTGTATTTTTCCAGTCAAAGTCAAAGGTTTACAAAAGTGTATTAGCAAATAGAAAAACAGAAAGAGCACAAGCCTTATTTTTTAAATTCTTTTATAAAACCTCTGTGTTTTTTTCCAGAAATAAAACGGGGTTTTTTATTCTTTTTGGTCATTTGAAAATTACTTCTATAGCGAGATAAAGAATAGTTAATAATTTTGGATAATGGAAAAGCTATCCTTTCAATTCAGCAGAAAAAATATTCTTTAGAATAGCATGAGATTTATTTTTCACAAAATGTTTTAAAGCTTGCTGCGGTCTGTAAAAATCTTGTGCAAACTAAACTCTTATGTCAAAACCTGTTTCTGTGCTCTTACTAGTGTCAGCAAAAATAAAAAGGTTAAACTCTTCACCTTCCATTGCACAGATTATCCCTGTTTGGATGGGATTTTCCTTTCCACTGCGAACTCTCATGTTAAGTGCTCCTGTTTTACAGATAGACTGTTGTAAAATCTTTATCAGGTTTGATACCTTTAATCAACTTTCATGTGCCAACATGTATCAGAACTTTTGATAGTCTGGCACATTATTTCATAAAGGAGGTGTAATATTCACTCACCCTGAAGCAGACATCTAAAATCAGTTGAATTAATCACACCTCTCCAGAACTATAGCGGCATCAAATGTAGCTCTGATGCTACACATTTGGGCAGATAAAACCACTCCAGGAATTTTTTTTAGAAATTTTGTTTGCAAGGAATAAAATCAATGCCAAAATGAAGTCTTATCTTGTGAAAGAATGGAGTGTGTTCCTGGTGGCATGGCACTGGATTTGATGTCTGCATTTTCTATTTGCAATTAATAACAGTGAATTTAATACACTATAGTGGGATGAAATTTGGGGGATATAGGAAGGTAAATGAAGCCAGAATTTGGTCTCTGCCATATGCTCTGCACATATAGACCAAAAGAGAGTTCAAGTTATTATTATTAATAAGAAATTGAAATTTATCTTAAATAAAACGTCAGTAAGTTTAAGCCAAAATGAAAAAAGTAAGAGAGCTCAAACCACAGATTATAATTCAGTTGCTTCTTTTTAATAATCTCCTCAACTAAAATGTATGATAGATTAATATTTTATAGTAATAATAGTATAGATTTCTGCTGTGACAAAGGAAAATTTGTTTTGAAATTCACTTGCACACACAAGTGGGATGTCGTTGTGCTACAAAAGACTGATTTTGGAAATCATTTCCTCACATCAGTGCCAGTAGAAGTCAGACTGTATTATGTTAAAATTCTGCCAAAGGTAAAAATTTAGTGCTCTGTGTGCTTTGTTCACACAGTGCTAAAAATATACTTGAAGAACCAATAAAACCATGCAGGATTAAATGCTTCTGTGAGAAAATACTTGCACATTCTATGCTTAAGGATGTTTTGATAATCAGTAAAGGACAGATGTGATTGATAGCTACCTTTGCTCATTTTTCTTCTCCTATGTTATAATATTTATTTCTATAATTAGTTATATATTGCCTAAGCATGACCTTACACTCCTTTAGAGCCATGAGTGGAAACCAAGATAGTATTGTCCACAGTAATTAAATTCTCCCTACCTATTTTACCACCGTTTCTAGCACATATATCCAACCACACTTGTATATGTGGTGTGAGCCATACAAGACACCACTGCACTCCAGGGCAGAAGATGCAAAAACAAATACTCAGTGTCATCTTGTGTAACATTATATAAAGCATTCATATGCTATAAAAATAAAGTGAAATTAATCCATTGCAGCCTGTCATATGCTGTAAAAATAAAGTGAAATTAATCCATTGTAACCTGATTCAGGAATTACTTCCATAATCCGGAAAGAGCAATGAGATTTTACAATTACAGACTGCTTTCTCACGTAAATAAAGAAACTAAAGGATTACTCACAAATACTGAAAAACTCTGGGTTTACCCTTATTGTTAACTACAAATGAGTGAATTTTGGTTCAATAACTGTTCTCATCTATGAATAGGAACTACAACTGTTTATCCCAATGCCTATTGTTTCTAAAGTCAGAAAAGCCAAGAGTCTTCCTCTTACTAGAACTTTCTGGAATGTAGGTGTCTGGTTTTCATGCATCAGACATTTCTTCTGCTTGTCTTTTACTAATGGCAGTTCGAAAAAATGTGTTGGACACTAATGAAACAAACAGAAGTCATTACCTGTATGACTACAGATCTGAATGTCTCAGGCCAGACATCCATTACTCCCTAGGACATGGCTGCTATGAATTTAGCCTTGATTCCTGCATTGAAGGAGGCTGAAAACCAAGTGTAAGACCTATTAGTCATGCACACTTCTGGTGAAACTCAAAAGCTTTTTGTTACAAAAGCGATATTTATCTTGTTACAATTGCTTCTCCATAATTGCTAAACTACATTAAAGTGGGTGCAAAGTACATGCAAGGGTTTTTTTTAGTATTATTATTTTTTTAATAATTATTTTCAGTAAAGGGAGCTTCCTTAGAACATTCTTGCAGTTAGAGTCTGTCACGCTGCTCGTGCAGGGAATGAGTTAGTAGGTGTCTCTTGCAATTACCATTTTTCAGCCTCCAGGAAAGCCCCACATCCTATGTAGTCAGTGTATGAGCTACTGCAACTCCTAAAGCTGCTTTTACCTGAGCGCTGTTCAAGTTTCCTTCTTTGCCTTTAAGAAAAAACACATATTTTTTCTTGCTTCAGTGCCTGCATAGGTGCCTCTTGTAGGTGTCTGGTGAGGTCAATCCATAAAAGTACAAAACTAAATTAAAAGATCAAAGAAATGCAACACCCAAGTTCAAGAGCATACAAGTAGCTCCCCGACTTCAGCTCACAAACGTTGCTTGATAAATTTTTAAAGCAGTCTTGCTTGGTCACTGGCTTTTCTAGAAACTTAAATATTAAGAGTTTGAGAATCCTCTTATCCTGGTGCCTCCGTTTTCTCATCTTGCTGTGGTTAGTGAGATCTCCCAAATGAAAGCCTAGGCCAAGTGGGCCTCCATACCACTTCCTCTGGGGTTATAAGAGTGCTGCCATTTTATCCAATTTGTCAACACCTGAGTTTGCTGCACTTTCCCAAATTACTAACATACGTTATAAAATATTTACGAAACCATGGCAGATACAAAAGCCTGAGTTTTCAGCTGAGATCCTCTTTTTGTCTTTTTTCACTTCTCTTTCCACTTTCTTCACAAAAAGACTGGTTTTCCCCCATCTCTGCTATGTATATACTGGCTGCATTTGCAAAAGTTTTGTGTCTCCTAGGCATTTTCTTGGCTTATTTTCATTTTGACAGTGTATGAAATTGTGTGTGTTGTTTTTGCTGTGCTACTTCTTTGAACTCTGTCTGCCTTACTGCCGCAGGTTTTTTGTTTTCGATTCCTTTAGCATTTTGGATACCGTCTCCTGCAATACTTTTGTCATTTGTTATAAGCCTCATTTTATTAGACAATTTCCTTTGATTGGAAAGTTTTAGTTTGCTTTTTCAAGAGTTGATTCTAAGAATTCTAACTACTCTTTTTTTCCCCCGGTTTATACTCTTAATGTTCCAAACCACAATCTCCTTTTTTTATTAGCAATTTATCTAGCCTTTGCAAATTGCAAGACTGTCTTTTTTAAACTCAGACAAGATTCCATGTGTAGTATCATATGCCACATCATTTGCAAATTCTTCTTTGGCTTTCTTTGATTCTCTGAAACAGCAGTTATGGGACATCAGGCTCTCCTGATCTCCTTCCTTTCTGCTGAGCATGACTGCTACGCAGAATCACAGAATATCCTGATCTGGAAGGGACCCACTAGGACCATCGAAGTCCAACTGCTGCACAGGACAGCCCCAATAGTCACCCCACGTGCCTGAGAGCATTTTTCCGATGCTTCTTGAACTCAGGCAGGCTTGATTCTGTGACCACTGTCTGACCACCTCTGAGTGAATAATGTTTTCCTGATATCCAACCTAAACCACTCCTGACACAGCTTGAGGCCATTCCCTTGGGTCCCGTCAATGGTCACCACCGAGAGATCAGTGTCTGCCCTTCTGCTTCCCCTTGTGAGGAATCTGTAGACCACACTGATGTCCCCCCTCAGTCTCCTCTGGGCTGAACAGACCAAGTGACCTCAGCCAAGTGGCCTCATCCTCATAAGATCCTTCAGATCCTTCACTGTCCTCATGCCCCTCCTTTGGACACCCTCTAACAGATCAATATCTTTATTGCATTGTGTCACCCCAAACTGCCCCCAGCATTCAAGATGAGGCCACCCCAGCCCAGAGCTGAGTGGGACAATCCCTCCCTTGCCCAGTGGCGATGCTGTGCCTGATGCCCCCAGGACAGGGCTGGCCCTCCAGGCTGCCAGGGCGCTGCTGGCTCATGTTCAACTTTCCACTGACCAGGACCCCCAGGTCCCTTTCTGCAGCTGCTGTCCAGCCTCTCGTTCCCCAGTCCATGCACAGAACCAGGGCTGCCCCATCCCAGCTGCAGAATCCAGCACTGCCCTTGTTGAACTTCACATGGTTGGTGATTGCCCATCTGTCTAATGTGTTGAGGTCTTTCTTCAGGGCCTCTCTGCATTGGAGGGACTCAACAGCTTCTCCTGATTTTCTATCCTCTGCAATCTTAATATCCCTTCCAGTCCTGCATTCAAGTTTTTAATGAAGATGTTGAAGAGCACAGGGCCGAGGATGGAGCCCTGCAGAACCCCATTACTGACAGGTCACCCATCTGATGCCCCCATTCACTGCAACCCTTTGCGCTCAAGCTGTGAGCAGTTGCTCACCCATCCCTTGATGTGTTTATGCAGCTTGTGCTGGACATTTTGTCCAGAAGGATACTGTGAGAGATGGTACTGAAAGCTTTACTGTGATCCTAAAAGATTGCATCAACTGGCTCCCCTTGATAACTAGGGGGTTACCTTGTCATGAAATGAAATCCAATTGGACAAGCAGGACTTTCCCTTCATGAACCTGTGCTGGCTGTGTCCAGTGCAGCTAAAGGAGACTGTTCTGGTCAAATTTGTGTTATTGTTGTCTTCCAAATTCCCTAGGTCTCAGTGCTGGGGAAACTTTTAGCAGCAAAATCCTTCCAGTGCTCTTTGACATTTTCCTTCTGAATATACAGGTTATAGGGTAGAATCACATTGCTGATTTTGGTGCTTTCAGAAAATCTGCCTGATGCTGTGGACTCTGAAGTATCTCTACTGAAGCCTGGTGGCTTGCCTTGCACGGCACAAGCTGCATCTCTACAGCTAAACTTGCTCATGTTCATGCAGGAGGGAGCCTTGTAGTGATGGGGGTCTGTCTAACACTGTGTCCCAGACTGACCAATTTTTTACAGAGGTAATATCAAACCAGGATGCATGCTAACAGCAAAACAGGATGGGTAGACATGGGTCCTAATCTGTTCCATGACCCTGTTTGTTTTACTGAACTAGAAGCAGTGTCAGTAATATTAGTCAGTAAATTCTATGTATAGGAAATTCAACTGTTAAAAGATTCAGTTCCCCCGGAGAATAAGCTGATTTGCTCTCAGGAGATGAAATAACAGTGTTGCCTCACTTTATAGTCCCGAATAGCAAGCACTTAGGCATTCCTCAGGACAGAGGGAATCCCACCTTCAAACACCTTTTAAGCTTTATTTGAAGCAAAGGTATGAGCTTTGATCTCCCATCTCTGAACCCTTAGGCTTGCCGAGTCAGTCTGTCTATATCTGTAGCCCAATGAATATTTAATTATTGAAAAGTAGAATAGTGCTTACAGAACACATTATGGTATCTAGTTACAGTCTTCCAGCTGAAAAGTGAGTCTAATTTTAATACATCTTTGCTAATTTATCTGAAAGAATCTAATTCACTGAGAACTAATGGTGTATAGTATTTGAGTGAAAATAGAGGGTTATGAACACTGTGTGCTAGGGTAAACTGGAGGTATCTTTCCTTCTGATTTGGCTTGTTTATACAGAATTAAAAAATAAGTGCTTCTGACATGTTTCTCTTTTCTGCATTGCTCTGGAACATCATGTGCCTTTGGCAGTTTGCAGTACTAGTCGAAGTACTGTCATTGCTTTTGCAACTTTAATCTTTTAAGATAATTTAATTTCAGCTGACTTTTTAGATTTTTCACTAAGACATCATTTAATTAACATGAGTGTGAACTGGACTTTCCTGTGCAATTGAGTGATTTATAATTAGCATTCTCATTTTTTGTTGAACTGCAATAGTACTCTACATCCTTTTTAATCAGTTTTGTTTGTGGTATTTTTTTTTCTTCTGTTCTTTCAAAGTTGTTCTCATTTGTGTTCTTCTGTTAAAATGCAGTAATTATACCCTCGTGAATCACAACCTCTGCCCTGTTAATTACAATTAAGGGAATCCACACATTATTATATTTAGATTTCTGGATAATTTAAGACAAGAAAAAACAATGTGGTTTTTAGAAGCTCACATTATTTCCTCATCCTCTCCTTTATTATACTGCTTATGTCTGCAAAATTCAAGAATCAGATGGAAACTAGAAATAAACAGTTCATAACCTCCTATTAAATCTTCATGCTTTTAGATAGGAGAACCTTTCTAAAAAAAGTTACCATAGTTTCTTTTTTCTAAGCATATTTTAATTTGTCCTGCATGAAATATTCTGTGCAATAATAGTGTGATGACCTGCTCTTCTGTGTTCCAGGAACTATCTTGGGAATTCACATAGTGAATATTTTACCTTCAGCTGTGTAGGGCTAGAAATATATCTCTGTGCACATGTGGACAAAAACCACAGTAGCACCACAAAAAACTTTGTATTCCTTAAGCTAAAGAAGATCAATGGATGGAGAGTTAGTTTTCATCTTTTTGTCAGAAAGTCTTTATTGTGCCAGCTTTTTCTCTTGTTTACATTTCTTTGTTTGCTAGGATAAAAGCAATTACAAGGTAATTCAGGGAAGTATAGACCTTAAAATTTTCTTTCCTGGATGATATTTCACCTGCAGCAATGAATTACTTTTGCTTTGGAAGGTGAAGGAGTTGGTGTTATTTCCCTTTCTAGCTGTGAGCCTGAACCTTTCTCAGCACTGGCCCAGGGGGAGCACATGCCCAGTAGCTCAGTGCCAGCTCCACTCCTCCTTTCCCCTGAGTGCTTGAGAGAGTTTTCTGTCCTCTGATTCCTCTCTCTTCTCCATCCTGCATAATTGGAGATGGACTGAGGAGTGCAGGAGCTGCTGTTCTCTGCTCAGCTGAAGTGTTGCTGCTGTTGGGTGTTAGTTACCCTGCTCACAAGCACAGGAAGGACAAAGAACTGGCCAAGAGAAGAAAAAGGAAGGGAAGGAAAAGTACAGCGCCCTGGAGGAGAGGTTTGGCAGGAAGATGAAGCACAGGAATAGTTGCTGTGAAGGTGTTTTCCTCATCTATACAAATGGCCTTCCTGCCATCATGGTAAATGCAATGAAGAGTGTTTAATGCTTGGTACTCCAATCTGTAGCTTCAAAACTGATATCCTACTTTACTGACTTTTGAACTATGCCTAGCAGATGAATGGTGGAATGCACTGCAGCATTTTGGAGACCTTTATTCTTATGTTTGGGTTACTGAGACTCTAAACAGTGGACCAGTTCCCCTGGTCATAAATGATTGACTGAGGGATGAACTACTGTTTGCCAACAGCGCTGACACCACTGTTACTTATGGCAAATATAAACAATATGTTCTGTTGAAAATATAAAGTTAATAGGACAGATGCTGTATTTAGAGACATGCTCAAACATATCCGACAAGTGACAACTACCTCTTCTCAAATTTAGCATCATGTAATTCTTCTTCTGTTTCATTCTGCTAAAAAAGCTCTCACAGTGTCAGCTGGTACTCAGAAATCAGTGGATCTCATCTTGATGTTGCCTCTACCCTGAAAAGTCATGCTCATTTATTAGCAAATATAGTTTTCTTTTTCTGTTTATCCCCTGACAATCCAATGACACATCCACCCTTCCCATAATTGTGTCCTGTAGATCATAAATGAGTCACTGAATCATGAGATATGTTTTTAACTCTCTGCCAAGAAAATTTAGTTTTTAATGGGTATTTAGACAGATGTGGAACAACCTCTTTATGAAAAAAAACTCAAAACCTAAGACACATTTTACTAAATTAATTATAATTTGACATAGCCTTCTGAGAAAAAAAATTCTTATGGGGTCCGATGTGATGCAGCTTACACCTTAGTATCAGGGTCTTTAAACATACAGTTTTATATTTGCTCTCTGTATTTAAAGTGTGGAGGAGAAAAATAACTTTAGTTTACTACTATCTTTCAATAGAGAACCAGGAATAACAGTTATTAAACACATTTGGGACAACAGGATTTTTTGGGGGATGCTAAAGATATCTTGCAGGTTCTGAGAAGCATCAGGGAAATCTGGCTTCCAAGATCAAGGGACTGAATGTGACCTTCTTATTTGTATTGTTCTTGTGATTTCTAATCCCAATGTAGTGATGGGAGATCAAGATGGCAAATAAGAGAAATACTAGTTTGTTTTAGTATTCATTCTTGATGTTCATAATTTTTAATTCAACTCCTGAATTTCTTCATTGATAATTGGATTTGGGGGTGTTCATGAGGATCATAACAGGTAGTTTTTTGATTCTGATTATCAAGTGGATCGGACAGCGCAGCAGATACTGAAATAACAAAAACCAGATACATTCTTCTATTACCAGTTTTGTAATTAGGGATGAGTGACTGGAATGACAAAGGAATTGGCTAGCTGGACATGCTGGCCTGATCCAGGACCTGGCTGCATTGCTTCCTTGTCAGCTGGGTTCCCCCTGAGCACTGTTGTACAGATTTGTTGCACAGTTTTAACTTCTCTGCCTGCTGTTGGGAGCCATATTTAGCAACACCATGATCACTGTGCAACCAGCAAATACCTTTGGGTATTTTTCCAAAGGATTCCCTTCCTCCATTTTGCCATAGAAGATAGCAAAGAAATCCAAATTTTTTTTTCTGTTTTTCTTTGTTCCCCATCCTTTTCCCCTGTGTTTTGAGCTTCTTTATGGCTGGAAAAGTCATAGATAAATTAATTATATGTAAATATTGTGTTACAGTCATGTTCAGTAAAATAGTGATAAACTGTACTTCATTAAGCAGCTCACTTTATTATCTCCAAAAAAAAAGAGAGGGAGGAAAGAAAAGAAATTCTTGTCTCTCTTTTACAGCCCTCAGTAAGGACTTAATAGCAGATGCAGTAGTGAAGTCTCATGCTACTAAGGCTTAATTGCATTTAGTACAGCATATCTGTTAGATTACTCAGCTATAAGTTGTCAAATAAATGCAGCACAGTTTGTGATAGCCATGTTTTAATGGAGTTTATTCCTTCCTAATTTGAAAAATCTAGTCATTCGTAAGAAGTTCCCTTGACATTGGTGTCAAGTAGCTTCATTCTATGCTATTGAATAAATTAATTTTATTTATGTAAAAACTCTACATGCTGCTGGTGAACAAAACATCTGAGTCTCTTGGAAGCAGTCTGAGTTTGGTTTCATGGTGCATTATCATGGTGGGGAAGGGTGTGTGATCTGGTTTCACTGAGCAGAAAGCTTCTGTATGTGGATCCTTCCAGCTCTGAGTAATGCAGTGTCTGAATGTTCCCCATCTGGCCACAAGATAGGGCTGAAAGCTGAGCCATGTCTCTACCATAGAGGCCAAATCGCCAACACACCCAGGGCTCAGTCCTGATGCTTGGAATGCATATCCTGAGATGACACTTGGACAACCTTCATGTTCGGCTCTGTGGAGTGAATGCAGAAATTGAATTTTTATGGGATATTCCTTTTGCTACAGTGGACCACCACTGCCTATTTTGTACTCTGGGAGCTGCGGGAGATAAGGCACAGTTGACAACAGCTGACCTGCAAATATGAGGGGACACCAAGAGGGTTCAGGAGCAGTGACAGCAGGCTGTGGGTTCAGGGCGTAGGATGGGAGCTAAATGAATATTGTTACTGTGGGAAACTTGGCAAGGCCATATCTAAAATCACAGACCTTTATCTTCTGTGGCAGAAGTCCTCATTACTTCATCAAGGTTAAGAATAAATTAAGAGTCAGCTCTTCATCTACATTTATACAGGTGATTTGAGTATCCCCAGAAGGTGCTGAGACCTGCTTGCAGAAAATGACACCCTCCCCTAGAACTGAGCTGTTTCACCCCATAAAGTTCAGTGATCATATCCATACCTGGTTCAGGCAAATTCCCACAGTCTGTCCATTGGAGATTTCTTGGGATGGTGCTATTTACATGATAAGAAAGCAAGGCTGGTGGTCTGTCTAACATTTAAATGGCATCAAGTGTTGAATTGTGGTGCCTGAAGGCACTCATAACTCTCCTCAAATTGATATGGTCAAACCCTCTGGAGCTTTGATAAAATGTCTAACTTGTGTAGAAAATTTCTGCAGAAGTTGAAGTTTACTCAGATGCCCATGATCCAAGATAACTTCACCTCTGTGATAGAAGTTACGTTAATCCTCTTTATTACTGTCTTGATTAACTGTCATATCTAAAGTTGATCCCAACCTCAGGGCAATATTACTTTTTGGCAGGGTGGGGAGATGTGGAATGTAAAGACAGATTTGACAGTAAGGGTGCCTTTCAGTTTTGCAGTAAAAATTTAGGAAAAAAAAAGAACAAAAAAGAAACAAAGATATAAATCTTTATTCTGGTGATTCTCATTTTGGTAAGATCTGAACTGTTCTGTTGCTGCTGAATGAGTCACACATTTAAACCAGCAGAACTGCAAAATAGGTTGTTCAATTGAATCAATCAAGAGCTTTATTTGGACTTCTTGTGCTTCGGAATAAAGTCTGTAGAAAGCTTATTGAGGAAATGCAGTCTTGCAAATGCTTTCTGCTGTCCCTTTTGATGTTCTCAAGTACAGAAGATGTCAGCTTGAAAGAAAAAGTGTTCTTGGTAGGGAGTGATGTTGACTATATGAGAAATGGATTTGTATTATAGCATTGTATTCCCCTTGGAACTTTAATACAAGGAAGTGCTAGCTATTTTATTAAATCATGGATTCCAGCATGGAATCTGTCAGTTCTGCCAAGATGTTGTATTTTTAGCACTGCAAAGTTACTTGTCATGCTCCCACATCTCACCTGCAAATAGTGTGTGAGAAACAATGAAAAGTAATTCGCCAGTGGCTACATGTGTTAGGTGTAAACCTCAATCCACTTATATCAGCAAGACCTTTTAAAATTAAATTTGAGTTTGGTTCAAACTACTGTATTTGCTGAGGCAAGCTGATACAATGCATTTTAGTTAATCCTGTAATATAAGAAAATTAACTTGCTGCTTTCTTGTGACAAAAATTTGTTGCAAAGAATTGGGGGGTTGGGGGGAACACTAAAAAAAAATAATAATAAAGTTCTTGGCACAAGCATTTGTTCAGTCTTGGCTAACCTGACATTTCCCTATGAATGCTTCACAGTTGGAAATTTTGGTCTCTGTCAAGAGAGGCACACACTATGTATGCTTTGGGTCATTTATAATTTCCCAAGCAGAGAAAGTGTCCCGATGTCTAAAAATCTCACTACATAACTCAAAAAAGTACTTGAGTGGCATAAGGCCTGCTGTTTCGTGTTATAGCCAACTTTTATGTAATCTAGCTCTCAGCTTTTCAGTGACCCCACAGCTGTTACTTACACCATGGGTTTTTTTTAAGACTTCCATGTGCTAAATAACTGAGAGCTAAACTGAAATCTGCATAGAAACATGAAGCATATTTTGTAGAGTACACATCGGAGTTCTCTGCTTTTCTCTTAGTGCTTTATGAATTCAGATACTCTTTCTTTAATCCTGCCCAAATTACTGACATGGTGGACCGAGTCATTCATGTAATGTGAAATCTCCCGACAATTCTCATTTCCCATCTAGCAAAAGAGCCAGGCATCTCTGAGCAGTAAACTACAACAGCAGAAGAGTTTTATCTTCCTGTCAGACAGCATCAGTGGTCCCTTAGCCATCTCTACAGAAGGGTGCTGTAAGGTTGGTTCTCCTGGGAGCATTCTGTCTTTAGGGGAACGCATTTGGCCTTCTCCATTTTATCTGTACTGCAAATGCATTTCAATCCACCAGCTGGAAACCAACAGCCTGAGCTGATGCCAATTCCTAAGTATCGCTTTCTTAGAGATAAGGCAGTTACTCTTCCAGAGTTTTAAAGGATCCACATGGTACATTGGGCACTGAATTAGGTGGCAGTGAGACACTTTGTGCACTGCAGAAAGATGTTTGACACAAACCCAGTTTCACAGTTGTGTATTTTACCTGACTTGTCTGAAGTTATTTTTGATTTACACTGTTACAAGGGAACAGTTTCTTTTTGCAGAATGGTTATCTTATTAATTTGTTCCATTTCTGGCATTGCAAGTTGTCTTGAGAGAAGTTATTTTGTGAGTCAATATCACATTATTTTCAATATCCTTCTAGAAATCCCAAACCTGTCTTCATCCTGTAAAAAATAAATGCCTCCGAATTTCATTCTGAGTAGTTCCCTTGAATTGCCCTCATTCACCTATGTTTGGAAAAAACCCCCAACATTTATTGCAGAGGAGACTGCTATAGACTCGAGGGTTTTTTTGTTTTTTGTTTGGTTGTTGTTTGTTTGCTTTTTGGGTTTTTTGGGGGGGGGTTGTGTTTTTGGGGGGTTTTTTGTCTTTTTTTTTTTTTTTTTTGTATGTTAGTCACCTTCTCATGCAGAATCTCAGAGCTGCTGAGGCTGAAAGGGCTCTTTGGAGGACACCTTGTCCAATCCTTCTGCTGAAGCAGCATCCCTAGAACAGGTTGCTCTGGGCCATTTCCATTAAAGTTTTGAATAGCCCCAAGGAGGGAGAGTCCACAACCTCTCTGGGCAACTTGTGCCAATGTTCAACAATACTCACAGTAAAAGCATTTTTGCTTATAATTAAATGGAATTTCCTGCACTTAAACTTGTGCCCATTGCCTCTCATCCACTCTGCTCTTCGGACTCATCCTGGAATAGCAACAGGCATTTATTTACTTTGTAGAATTCTGTTAAGTCATAAATGCAGGATTATGCAGGCAATAAATCAACTGTTTTTGTGCTTTATGAGTTACTGCCCACATTTTGGCTGTGTAATATCTGCAACTGAAGGACAGTTGATTTTACTGACCTAACAGGAGGTGCCATTAAGGTCTGATTATTTATTTCTCAGCACTTCAATTCCTTTTTGTCTCTCTCTTAAACTCACAGAATTACAACACTTTAAACCTTCATCTTTGTATGGCAGCATGTTTTTAAAGTAGTTGCATTTAAATTTCTTTGCATTTTCCTACAAACCATTTTCAGAAGACACAGATTATGCTGGGTGGTCATAAGAAGCTAATAGGTCAGCCAAGTGAGGCAGTGCCAAATTGCAATGTGTATTAGGCATAAATTCAAGAAACTCAGGTTTCATGTGCTTAAAGTGGGCACCAAAATAATTATTAAAAGTAGAATGGAGGTGAAATAATTTTAAGGGTGAGTCAGAAAAATGGTCCATTTCTTAATGAGCATTTTCAATATAATTTTGGCACAAAAAATTCTGATGCACAGTTCTGTATCCACAATGTTCCAATCAGTTGCTAAAATTGGAAAACAATCAAATTAAACCATGTCAGAAAACTGATAAGCTTTCAGAATTTTCTTGAAGTGGTACAGATGATGATACACAAAATTACTCCCCAATTGTAAGAGAAAACAAGCAAATTGGCAGCAAATGTTTTATCCATAAGATATTACAGGGACCTTTCAAAGCTTTACCACCATGTATTGGAAACCTCTAAGTTTTCCAGGTGTGGGAGATAATTTCTCCTCTTCTGCATCCCAGAGCACATAAAATTTTTCTGAACACAGTTGAAATTTTGCTAGACCAAAAAAAAAGGTAACTGTTGAATCTCTGCTCCGAATGTCTTGGTGTTTTATTGTTCCATATAGAATATTAAAAAAAGATGTGAAGCTTAGAGCTATGATGCACTTATTGGGCTGCTGCCCAATAAGCTGATGATGAGTTTTAGTGTGTGAACATGTAGCATTGTTCCCTGATGTGTCTTCCAGTCTAGGAGAAGTATGCCTGTAAATGTCCTTATTCTGCCTATTCATAAAACAAAACAGAAATGAATAACAGGAAAATAAATAGTCATATGCTTATCTATTATTCATAATATGGAGCAATATGATCTTAACACCATCCTTCTTAGAAAATGACTGTAAGCCAAACTATGAGCAAACAGATACAAACCAACCACATTGGTCAGATCTTGATGTCTCAGGCATGCAGGAGCTATGCTGTAGCCTGTGCATTTTTTTACACAACAGTGGCAGGCAGAGATTCCCTCCACCCAATTGATCTGGCCCATGAAAGATGAAGCAATGCACAGCTCCACATCTCTGAACCAAGGCTTCCAGTCTGCTTCGAAAGACATTGTTGACAGAGAGGTCTTTGGACCTGTATCTTTTCCCTTCTTTGCATTATTTGACTGTTTGAATTCGACAAGAGATACAAGGTGATTGACAGAATATATTTAGAGAGTAAAGTATTAGTGTAAAAAATCTGAGAGCCATTGGTGCACACAACAGTGTTGTTCATTCTTACCACCTGAGTTGAATGCTTTCCTATTTTATAAAGAAGTTCTAAAATCTGCTTCAGCTTTTTCTATACATCAGCCAAAATGATTTGCCAACTGCACGAGGAGTAAACCCAAAATAAAATCAGAGCATTGATAATTTCAGTTCATCCAAAATAGAAAAGCTGTTAGACAGATGGGTCCCTATTTTTTTTTTTTTTACTTTCTTGTGTTCCTTTATTGTTATCATGAAATAACAAGATTCTGTTTTTCACAGACCAGCAGCTTTCATTTACCACTTTAAACTTGGATTCCAAAAAGTGTATATTATTTCATATCATTTTAGTTATTTAAGGAATATGGTTTTGTTTCTCTGCAGTAGTTTTTATGAATAAAAATGTGAAAGCTTTCCTAAAATCCATATTAGAGTATTTATCTTTTGTTTTCTCTTTAACTGGACCCTGTTTATCTGTATATACTCATGATCTTGCTCATAGATACTCTTGTTTTTGCCTTGCACTCACAGAGGTCTGGAAGTGCTTGGAGTTAGCAACAGATTTTGTGTCTATTTGATTAAGGAGAATTTAAACACATCTGACAAGTCTGTTTCATTCATAAACTTTTGAAAAATCATGACACAGATGAGGCTTCAAAAACATTCCGCAAGTTCCTTCACTGAAAAAGGAGCTTTGATCTATCAGTATTAGTCCAGGCTTCATCACCCAAGAGAAAATTACCTTTAATAAAAGTCTTGTGAGCCAGGAATGGCACAGGGTGGTTGCTGCTTTATAAATTCTATTTATTCTGATTGCAGTTTATGAAAACATCATGTTGCATTCCAATTAGTTGCTACCTGTGAGTTCCTGCAGTGTTCATAAGCACATAAACACAAAATGTAAATGTATTTTCTTGTTCCTGTTTGTTTTCCTTAATCCTTTTCTGGGTGATAATGTATTTATGCAATGTAGCTCAACCCCTCCACTTTAATACATGCTGCTTTCATATATTTTTCTATTACTTATCCCAAGGGGAAAAAATCATTCCAGCCTCTGTTTCTGAAAGTATTTAAGACATTGGATTGATGTGTTTCAATGAGATTAAGACAGAAAAAATATTCTAATGGTACCTAGGTAACTTATATGTCCTTTTCCAAAACTTAGAAACTCAGGAGTCGAAGGCTCAGATTCATAAATTTCAACGTTTCCCTCCCCACAGGAAAACATGATGAGTTAGTGAAAAAGAATATAATTTATTTCTACTTATTAGATTCTGGAAAATTCCTCTTCTTGTATTAAGAATAACCAGAAAAACCTTGATTTTTATGGGGTGAGTGTTGTTTTGGACATGAAGCATATACCATTCCAACAGGTAGTTATAAAAAAGAACATAAACTCAGCCTGGATATCTATGTAACATTTATTAATCTCCTCTCTACTATGCATTTGACTCAAACCAATGTGCTCTGCTGTATCTTATATGTGAAAAAATGGTAAATAAAATACTGAACACAGAAAAGTGTATACACTGCATGAAAAAGTAAGTTAAGTATGTAGCGCAAGAATAACACTGAAAACTGATTAACCAATTTTGTGTGATGCGGTAGTTATTCTACTGTGTTGAAATTCTAAGAGGAAAGAAAAGATCTCAGACTCCTTGGGTACTTTTCATAGTGTGATATACTGAGATGGATAAGGGAAATTGATATGGGTGCTATTTATATCAAAGAGTAAATGTACTGTAAAACCTGAAACTCACACAGTCATTAGTAGGAACTAGAGAATCAAGAGGTGAAGATGACTTGGTCCCTGAATCCTATCACATTTCAACAATCTCTGATTTTGGTATTCAGATTATTGGTGCTTTCCTTTTATTCTCAGATTTCTTTCAAACTTGTCAGAGTTGTTCCTAAAAGTTTGCAAATTAGTTCTATATTATGATCTCCCCTTGGAATCCATTTCCTATAAGGTACTTGAGTGGGATTTTCAGGAGAAGCTGTGGTAAGCACTGACATTATGAAGGAAGGCGATCCCATGAGACCGGCTCATCGAGGTTAGGAAGGAGGCATCTGAATTAGAATTCATCCAAGACACTGCATTAGATCAAGTGTGACAACTCAGTTTCAAGTTAAACTAAAAATAAAGCTGTCGACATAACAGAATTAAAATTAAAAAAAATTATGTTGCGTGTAGAATTACACTTATATTGGTTTCCACAATATGGGATGAAGAGATGGAATATAATTGCAAACATCATGATACTGAAATAGTCACTCTCAACTCTTGCTCAGCCAGGCAAGCTCTGACACAAAAAGTAATACTAAATGATTTTTTTTTTTTTCTATTTCTATTTAAAGCAGTATAGTTCAAAATTTCCTTGCTGGAAAGGAATTTTATTTTTTTTGCTAGCTCTGCTTGTTGTTATATGTCTATTTTCTAAGACTTCCAAGAATAACAACTACAGGATTTTCTTATTGATATAAACACGAAGTATATTTTATTAATATGGAGAAAAATTACCATTATATCCTATTCTGTCTATGGGTTTCAGTATAATCCTGAAAAGCTGGAATTCATTTTGTAGCTAGAAAAAGGCTTTTGAAATAATTGCAAATTTGAACATCAGTGCTCTGTTCTCTGATGTAACTACCATTTTTTAAAAATTCATATGCACTGGAATCTATTAGTTCAATAGTCGCTGGGGCCAGTGAAGTTAACCATACTGAATGCTTGCAATTTAATTATCTTAAATGCTGTATGTTTATATGCAGTAGTTTGGCACAAATTTGATTATATAAATAGTAAATTGTTCAGTTAAAGCACTGTTAACAACTGAATAATGGAATAAATTAATGAGGTTTGAAATAATTTAGCCAGTGATGGAAAAAACAAAGAAAGTTTTAGCAATACACCACTTCAGACAAAAGTTAAAACCCCAAAAAACATGAAGAAAAATGTGTAAACTAGGAAAGTTCTAGAACTACGTACATACTAATATCACATTGGTTTAAGGCTATTGGTAGAATCACAAAGTGCCTTTGCTAGTAGAGACACTCCCATGAACATGTCTGCTTCAAAACCACTTTTTATCAAGTGAATCATGATATAAATGGAAAGAAATAGGTACTTTTAAAGACATATTTCTTAGACCCTCTGTATGCCTCTTTTCCAAATATAAGAACAGTGACCTAGAAATGCCTGTTTTTCTCCACAGTCTGTGAAGGAAACCTGGCATAATCAAGTCCAATTCTCTTAAATGTCCTGTTTTGAGTACTGAACTGCTAAGCAAAAGAAGGGGTTTGTATTCAATGACAGTTATTTATAGTGATTTAAGTGGCATTTGTTCACTTTTGCTCATTCCTGTCCCATATCCAGTCTTTGAATTTTGCTGTCCAACTATTTGTGTGGCCAGGAGATAAAAAAGTTCCCTCAAATCCTAATAAAAATTAAGCCTGGTAAATATTTGATTTTTTTTCATATTAGTTCCTTAGTTGAGTTCACATCTGTTTTCAGAAAATTTCGAGTAAATGGAAGAGAAAGCAGAGGCTTTTTGAGCCACAGAAACACAAGTGAAACCAGAGACCATGATCAAGAGGCTTATAATTATACGTTCTTTTGGGAAGGAGTGGGGAATAAGCAGCCATCAGCCTTCATGGAGATCACAGAACTGCAGTGACATGGAATTAAATTTCTGATTAAATTATTTTAGGTTGCATTGGTTTTTAACCACTTAAAAGTTCTTCCACTGTTGCCTGATATACTGAACAATCTGTGGCACATTAATTATCTTTGTCCCTTCTACAAGTGTGGCAAACAGAAGCTTAATCATATTAATTAAAAAAAAAACCAACAAACACACACTAGTGCAAACACACTAATTTTGAGTATGAATAAGCCTGGGCTAGGTTAGAGACAATTAGGAAAATATGAATAATTTCATTTAGTTGGTCATGATGAAACATCTGATGTGAGTACTTAAAGATCCATCCAAAATAGTCTTTGACCTATACGTGACTATTGTGAAACTCTACGGAGGACAGGGAAAATCCCACAGGATTGAAGAAGCAGCAGCATAATTCATAGTCTGGGATACTTTCAGTGAGATCCCAGTATTTTCCTTACTGACATTGATAGAGAGGGTACAGGTATGAAACTAGTATGGTATGAAGTAAGGCTAAGAAGAATTGCAAATACTGTGAAGAGCACAGTTAGAATTCCTAATACAGCCAAAAATGGGATGTCTAAAACCAACAAGATAAATCTACTAAAGACAAGAACAAAAGTCTACTTTTAGTAGGAAGAAGTATCACAAATACATTAAAAAAAAACCTGTATCAGTAAGGCAGAACAGTATCTGAAGCTGTAATGTACATGAGTTCCATGTAAATTAACAGTGTGATATGGTTTCAAAGGAGACAAATCTCTTTCCTAGGTTAGCAGACACTTTATAAGGAGGCTGTTATTTCTTCTGCATTCACTGCTGTTAAGATCTCAGCTAGAGTTTTGTTACCCCTTTTGAGCACATCTGTTTTAAGAATGGTATAGACCAGTGAAAGATAGCACAGTTGTGAAAAACAAGAATGGCCTATGAAAAAGAATTAAAATAATTAGGGTCAAAAATACATGAGACTGTAGGGAGACATAAGAGTTGTCATCCAATCTGTGGAAGACCATTCTGGAGAAATCCATCTATTGCTATCGGAAAGGATAGGAGACCAGGTAGATTTTCTGATTTAGGAAAAATTTTCACCTGGTTTCAAAGATATTCAAATTGTGGGAAAATAGAGTTTGGAAGGCTATCAAATATCCTTACTTAAATACTTCAGCAATCTTTTTCAAGGATCTTTTTTAAGCATAAGCGGTTGGATGAGGGTCAAAGGGTTTTAGTGCCTTAAAGGGTAGTTTGATTGTAGAGGATGCTGTTTCTGTGAAGCATGATTTTAATTTAAACATTTAGCTCAGAGTTGATAACAATGGCCAGATTATGAGTTTGAATTAGAGTTAGGTTGCCAATATAGTTTAGAATTATCAAAAAGGTGTTAATAGGGAGAGTTTGTGGCAGAGAGGGAAAATTAAACTTTCAGTGAGATCAGCTGAAGGCAATGGGTGAACCCTGTCAGCATTATATGGCAAAGTGCTGAGTCTTCAGAATAAAAATTGTAGGAATATCAGAACCAGTGCAAAATGTTAAATTTGGGGTTTCAGAGCTGCTGTAAACTACTTCACTGGTAAAGATTACAAGTGGATCCACTATAAATTACACATCTGTCTGCAAATTTTGAGCCAAAACATGAAGAGACGCAAGCACTGAATAGTGTAGCATTCTAATGCATTTTAGCTGGTGGTGCTATGAATACATCTGATAAGTGCACTGAAATAACATTTTACTTGAGACAAAGTCAATATTTGAAATAATCAGGAAACCACAAACCATCACAGTTTCAGAGTATGAACAGCTAGTCTGCAATCCAATCAAGTATCTCAATTTAGATTGTGATAGAAACCCAACTAATTTCTGTGTTCACAGCTGAACACAGCTCTCCCATGTTACATACTGTAGAACGAAAGACAAAACTCAAACAGATTTATGCAGGTGTAGAAAATAGTGCAAGTGACATTCAGGGCTTCATCTCTTTCTTCTTTAAAATAAAATAAGAAAATCTCAGACCTTAGTAACTTCTGAACTTTGGGGCCATTTCAGCTCTGACACAGCGTCAGAAGTCTCAAAAGAATTGAGAGGGTTTCCTATTATAGAAACCACTTGGGGAAATTCTTTGTGAAGGCTAATAGTTCAAGAAATGCTTCTCTAAGCTTATATTTGCTTAGCTACAAGGGCAAATTGGCCTCATGCTGTTGTGATTCAAGAAATATATACAAGGATATTTCATGTTATCCTTAATTTTCATTCCCCATTGTGGCTAAGAAATCCTAGAAGTATATATTGGTGGTGATGCATGTATATGTGCGTATATGTATGTATTTCTATGTCTATACATAGATTTATTGATTTGGTATACACAGTGAGATTTTTATATTTCCTTTTTATTGATAGAACCTGGAAAAAATCAACATAAACTGTGGACTTTTCTTTCTTCCATTCTGTTTACATGCACTAATACATATATTTCTGTTCTGCCATAGCACTTGTAGATAATGCTCATGTATATGGTAAACATGAGGAACAGTGCTGATTTCTAGGAATTTTGCCTTGTGTTCTCACCACAAGAAAAGGGGGTGTGTGTGTGTGAGGTTATATACTTTTACCTTTTCTTGACCTTAAGTTAAACAGAAGTAAATTTATTACACAGGTCCAGAAGAGGTCACAATGGAGTTTTTACCCCTTCCATTTACCTCTGACATATGTACCATATGTATTTTTCTAGTCCTTTCTTACTAAGTTTTAAAATGTTTCCTTGGGAGTGTATGATATTTGTATGCAATGAAACTGAAGCAGTAGCTGTAGCAATGAACATCTGGCCCCCTTCAGAAGCAGTATTTTTCTCAAAATTGTATGCAATATCCAATAATGATTTCTGTCCAGCAAAAGACTAAGTGAGCACTGATTAGGAGCTGTGTGTATTTTAGATTAATTATGTCTTGTGGGCAGTGTAGCATATGCTTCAGTATACAGAAGGCTAAATTTTAGGATACAGAAATTGCCTCTTATGAGCAAATCAAAGTCACAGAAACAAAGTGATCTTAATCCCATCTGCTGTCAGGAAAGAGCCAAACATAAGCCAACCAAAATTTAGAGGTCTTCCTAATGACTTACCACTGGTGCTGGGATAACAGTTGGACTTAAAAGGTCTTTCCAAACATAAATTATTCTATTTTATTATTCTACAGTTTCTTGCTTTATACAATTGTCAGCCGTAACCAAGTTGTTTGTAGGAAGAGCAACCATAGATTCTACTGAGTTTCTTCAAATTCCAAAAACTAAGTTAATAATATGATCTGATACTGGTTGCTGTTGGATTTTTTATTTATTTTCCTTCATAGTTCTCTTTTTGTGTGTGTATGCTATTTTTTCTCTTAATATAGAAAAAGGAATCTAATGACCTATTCCAGTGATCTGCAATCTCATAGCCATTTTATCTAATTTATCCAATTTTCTCCTTCTGTTTTTCCATTCATAGAAAGTACTCCATCCCAAAAAATTCTCAGTAATATTGAACTTCATGCCTGCATCCATTCTGGTGGGACCATTGCAGGCAAAAAGTATTGAATAGCTAAGCAATAGCTTATAAATATATGAACAAATCAATAGGAGGTATCTTGTATCATCACAGACAATCCTTTCCTTTCAGTTAAGGATTAACATGTATTCACATTTAATGGCAGTCTTTATTTTAAAATTAAGTAGGGAGTTCTTGTGGAAACTCCCTTTTCCCCAAGTTCATCCTGTTTTCCTCCCTCTAAAACTTGTGTTTTCAACATGGCTGATTTAAATCAGAAGTAACGCTTGTTGCATTCCTGAGGCATCTAGTACAAGACTTCAGAGGTTATGCATATGTTTATTATACTGCTGCAAAGGAATTAGAGAAGCCTGTGCTTGAGTTTATTTATAGCCTAACTTTGATTAGTAAAGTATCTCAACCATTTAGCCCCACCTGCCTGAAAGACATCTATGGCAGGATGACTGAAGTTAGAGCTTGACACATGCACTCGGTTCCTCGAGCAGGTTGTGCGGCACTGAAGGGATTGGGATGACCCAGCAAATACTGGTTTTGCCATAGCCAGTGAAAAGCCATAGGTTTTGGACTCATGGAACAGTGAAGGCCGCCAGGATGTTTGTTTTAGCAATTGACTAATGGCCAGTTGTCTCACTTTTGTGTGAGCTGAAGCTCTGTGAAGAATATGAGTGATAAATGTCTGGAAAGCCTCTTCTGGACTAGCTGATCTAGACGATCTTCCATCTTTCATGATCCTGTGACAATGTAATCAATGAGTGATCAAGTGTCTGGAACATATGAATCAAAATTTTCAAGTCATTTCCTACTGATGACTTAACTTATGCCTGCCCTACTCCTCAGAGGTCTGATGGATAGTCTAGAATCAAATGGTTTTGGTTTTAAGGCATCAACCTCATCTGCGTCCCAGAATCTAGAGAATGCAAAAAAAGTTCATTAGGAGAGACATTTACTAATCATGCCACATATGAATAGATCTCTATGATAGAGTACATCCGTTGACATATGATTGCAGAACACATAAAGGTGCTTGCTGAGCTGCTTGCCTTTGCACCTCTCAAAAACTGCCTGAACATAAATACAGAGATCATTCATTTTCTATTTTCTCAGAGCATCATTTGGAATCCCTTCAGGACACAGGCAGTAGCTTTCTGAAGCTGTCATCAGGTGAATGGAAGAAAGCATTTACTGAGCTATTATCAGATTAAACATCTAGGGAAGAATCCCAGAGTTAGAAAAGTGAAACAATGCCAAAATTTGAAGAGATTTTTTCTTGTTGGCATTAGACCAACATATTGTACTCAAAACAAATGTGCTTGGTTTTGAATTTTCTACTCCATGCTGTAATCACTAGAAAGAAAGAAACATTTTAAGACTGAGTTGATCTTACCAATATGTTGCTTTATTTACATAACCTCTTCATAAACAGTCCTGCATTATAAGAAACTCCAAAGTCATAATTTCTTCATGTGTTTCACTGCACTAGCAGCTCTCCTGGGACCCAGAGCCCTGCATGCCACACAGCCTTGTTGCAGTATTTCCCTGCCAAATCACCCTTTGTACATACCCTCATGTGAGGACTGGATCTCACAGCAGCCTTTCAGCTAACAGATGGGCTTGTAATGCTTGGTGGGGGCTATTACCCTGCAGACACAGACCAAATGCCCGGGCATCACAAACTGGTGGCCATGGCAGGCATGCTTGGTGAATCTCGACTATCTAAAAGTTTCCACTGAGCAAAGGAATTTCTGTTAAATTAACCTGAATTTTCCAGTGAGGTTGTGAGTTTGTTCCCTGTATGGGATCACTTAGGAGTTGAACTCAATGATCCTTGTGGGTCCCTTCCAACTCAAAATATTCTGTGACTCTGTGAAATACCCTGAAGAGGGACTCTTAAATTTTCACACAGGTAATCCCTTTGGTCCTGGTCTCCTGTTTTCCAAGGTATAGTGAAATATGCAGATTTACTAGAAAGCTGCAAGGCTTGATACATGGTTTATCACCTGATGTCAAGTGTCTGTGTCTCTAAAATGACATGTTCACTTATAAAGATACTTTACAGGTAGTGGTACTGCTTCTTATGGGCTCTGAATTACAATATTCTTAAGCAAATATAACAGAATATTACTCAATTATGCTTAATGTGGTGACTAATTTTATATGGGAAAACATTATAGAATCACAAAGTTATTTAGGCTGGAAAAGACCCTTAAGATCAAGTCCAACCATTAACCTAACATATGCATCATCAATCTTATGTTCTTCAACTTAAATCTGTCTAACCCTTGGAAAAGCACAAAAACATCATTCTGATATTATTTTGAAAACAACTGATTTCTAAGTATAGCTAATAAATACCATGTTTATATTCTATTTATTTTATATATATATTAGCCCATGTCAGAGAAGAGAGCTTTAGATCACAGAAGGCTTTACAGTCTCATTTAAATGAAGTCTCACATTTAAGTACCAACAGACAGGAGCTATATAAAGCTTTTTTTTTTTTTTTTCAAGTACTAGAAGACAGGAGCTTTTTTCAAGTTTTCAGGAGGGCATTTTAGACTTGACATTAAAATATGTTATTTGGTTGTATCATGTCATGTGCCATATCTTTATTGTTACAAGTACTGGTGAGCCTGTGCTGTAGCATAAAAGCTTTCTGGAAGGCAAGTTTGTTTAATAAATGTCCTGTATGCTCTTTGAGAACATTACTTGGTACAAGAGTTTTAATAACTCTATTGCTCTTCCTTCCTCTGTCCCATGCCTCTCCATTTTATTTTGTTGTAGAGTTCTGGTTAAGGTCTATTAGAAACTGAATTTCAGCTGCACTGTATGCTGAGGTACACACAAATTTCATTTCTGTGAGTCTTATTTTGAGGGCAGAGTTCATTCTCTTTTTTCATATACTGCTGTCAGACTGATAACTATGGAAGGAGAGCAGCTTCCTGGTCTCCTTCATATAATGGAATACTGATCTGCATTTGGCAGAAAAAAAGCAAGCACTTTCCCTGTGCAGAGATAACCTCACAGCTGCCTGCCCTCTGAGCAGACACTGCTGAGGAGGTTTTTTTTTTGCTTGGGTTCTTTTTGGCTTAATCGATTGATCTTCATCTGGATACAGCCCTATTCGATTTAATGTTGAAACCTTGGATACAAGAGTCAGGAAAATTTCCTGTAGCAGTTTCCTGTAACCAGACTGTGAAAATCTGAGTAGAAAACCCTTTACCCTATTGACAATCCAGCCAGTTGTGTCTCACAAGAGCTATTAGAGGCTTCCTCCTGCTAGTCTGAAAAGCCTTTACATAATGGGGTGGAAAACCACTTTGTCAAAGGGCACAAATACCTCTTCAGAGAATTCTGAAAATAGCAACCTTCCTTCCTCATCTGCAGCACAGTAGGGGCAAGCTCAGCAATTACTATGATGACTAAAGTGCTGATAAAACAGCACTACTTGCCCCAAGGATTCTTGTAAATAAAGATCTCCAAGGCTGTCCCAATCTTGTGTGGGGTAGCTACAGCAACAGTCCCAGATCTGCCAGCAGAATGCAATACCCTCATGTCAGATAAGACTGAAAACATGATTTATATTTACTGTACATTCTATTTTCCTACTGTTTTATCCCTAACTTAGAAAGGGCAGAATGTATGTACTTTGAAATGTTAACTGAGGCAAGAGATGAATTGCCATTGGCAAACCGTTCTGACCATGGGCTTTTATTTCAGTCACTTGAGTCATTCCTGGCTAGGTTTTTCAAGTCTCAGTAAATATGCTGGATGCTGGTACATGCTCCTATTGCTGCCTACACTTTTATCCATCTGTTATCATGGCACTATTCCTACTTAGAAGTTGGTCAGACCATTACACTAGTTAAGAGGTGCCAAGGGAGTGTGGGTTTAGACATTTACAAAAGCTCTTCTGCAGGCTATCTCTGCTCTGAGGTAGGATTGCCACATTGATGCCACATGCTTCCTCACCTCATGACATCTGTTGATGCTAAAATGCCAAAAAAACTCTGTGTTAAGTACAAAATGGACCTCTCTGTTGCTTGTATATGTTGGAAAAAATAATTGCAACAGATATGATTCATGAGATCACATCCTTTTCCACATACAGAATCACCTTGCTTTTTTAAACACTTTTATGACTTATAATGTCATCTAGTGAGTCTATTGGTTCAAGAAGGTTTTTATTGATCCTAAGTCACTTAGGGTCAGTATCTATCTTAATTAAGATATAGGTACCTCAAGGAGCTTAACTAAGTCTTGTTGCTACAGATCACCAACATGAGTTGTTTGATTACAATTTCATCACAGAACACTGTTTTTGATGCATTATACCATATTTCTCATATTTGATTTTAGTTTTTTTCTTGGCCTATTCCTTCACTGGATCAATTTATTCAAACTAATTTCTTGGTAAAGGACTAAGTTATTTTAGAGTAAGTTCTAAAACGTGCTCAAGCACATGATCAGATGTGAGTTGAATTGTAGGAGCTTGACAAACCAAAGGTTGGCTGAACTGTGGTACCTATCCATATACTTGAGTACCCACCCTACTCAATGTGTGGACCCTCAATAAATTCACAGATGACACTGAGCTGGGTGGGAATGTTGATCTGCTGGAGGGTAGGAAGGCTCTGGAAGGATCTGGATAAGCTGGATCGATGGGCCAGCATCAGTGGCATGAGGTCTAACCAGGTGAAGTGCCAGGTCCTGCCCTTGGGTGACAACAACTCCATGCACTGTTCCAGGCTTGGGGATGAGTGGCTGGAAAGTGGCCTGGTGGAAAAAGACTTGGGGATGCTGGTTGAGAGCCATCTGAACACAAGCCAGCATGAGCCCAGGTGGCCAAGAAGGCCAATGGCATCCTGGCTCTATCAGCAACAGTGTGGCCAGTAGGACCAGGACAGTGATTGTCCCACTGTACCCAGCACTGGTGAGGCCACATCTTGAATCCTGGGGTCAGTTCTGGGCCCCTCACTGCAAGAAAGACATTGAGGCGCTGGAGTGAGTCCAGAGAAGGGAACAGAGCTGGGAAGGGTCTGGAGCATAAGTCTGATGAGCAGCAGCTGAGGGAGCTGGGGGTCTTTATCCTGGAGAAAAGGAGGCTCAAGGAGAATCTTATCACTCTCTACAGATCCTTGAAAGGAGGTTGTAGTGAGATGGGGATTGGTCTCTTCTCCCAAGTGACAAGTGATAGAATGACAAGAAACAGCCTCAAGTTGCACTAGAGGAGGTCTAGATTGGTTGTCAGGAAAAATTCCTTCACCAAAAGGGTTGTCATGCATCAGAACAGGCTGTCCAGGGAAGTGTTGGAGTCACCATCCCTGGAGGTATTTAAAAGATGTTTAGATGTGGCATTTGAGGACATAGTTTAGTGGTGGACTTGGCAGTGCTGGTTTAGCAGTTGGTTTTCCATGACCTTAAAGCTATTTTTCAGCTTGAACATTTCTATGATTCTATATTGAATCTCCGCTGTTAAATGACTGCAAAGAAATTAGTATGACATTTTAATGAGTTAGCTTATGTCATCATAACAGCATTAACTGATGATAAGACAGCTTTAATTGTTACCAATGTGACCAAAAATATGACTGTAATGCATGTTTTAAAATTCAGTCAGAATGGAAATGAATGTTTAGTCGTGTGGTGTGGCTACATTGGAAGCTAAGTTCAGCACGCAGTAACTTGATTGCTTATAATGATATTCTCATCTTGTCCTTACTTTGTATTAAAATGCAATAGACTAAACATCGGTAGAAGTAGTGTAATCACAAGGAACTATTGTGTTTTAATTCGTAATGCAGTGGGCTGAGAGTGCACGCACTGGTAGTTACATGAGCTTATCTAATGAGAGCTTCTTTGTTAAGCACCACATCATGATTGTGTTCACTGATGTGTGTGAATCCTTGTACATAAACACTTGTAGAAGTTTTCTTCTGTAACAGGATGTTTCTACCAAGTTTTTCACTGCTGCTTCATAAACAGAAGTTGAAGTGGAAATGTAACTATTTTTTACAACAAAAGAAGAATAATAAGACCTGTGAGATTGCATTTTAGATCTAATTTTCTATTCACTTATTTTCTGTCATACTTTGTAGGATCATTGCTGGGGTCTGTTTGTTCTTATTTTGAATTATATTTGAACCTTTTAACTCAGCATTATTATGACTTTTTATTCAATATTTTTAAAAGAATTTGAAGTCACAGATTGTACTATAGTAGATGTATATTTTTAATACAAATTTCAATGAAGAAATGGCAAGGATTTTGGATCAAATTCTGAGTTTTCCCATACTGCTCCTGGTGCTCACTGTGGCTCCTGAAACTGGGTAGGATTCAGATAGAGATTACTATATCTAAATATAGTTGGCTATCTATAGGTATCCAGCCTCCTATTCGAGTAAGTGAAGATCCAGTCAAACCACCTGATGGAGCCTAGAGAGGAAATTAGGTAACCTAGACAGATACCACTAAGAATCCATTTTAGTGTGAGCTCTTGATAACATGTACCCAGAACTCTAGACTAGGATTGAGGTGACTAAACATAAAGTACCTAATACCATTTCAAGCATGTTAGAGTATCATTCTTTGCTTGGTTTTTTTGCAATCCAGAAGGCAAAGGTCTTCTGTAGATACTGGCTCATATCTTCCATCTCCTTTTTTTGTGTTTTGGACTGTTAATGCATATTTTTAAGTGAAATGACTTCTCAGTAGAAGGCGGTGTCTTGCACTTCTACATTGTGGCTTTTTCACATTCTGGCAATATGAAGAAATTACATTATCATTATTTATTTTGAAGTATTTTCCCCAAAAAGAATCGTGCAAAAAAGTGTTTCAACGCAAAAAAAAAAAAAAAAAAGCTGTTTCTTTACATGAACATACACATTTCCCACTCATATGCAGCAGTTTGTCAGTTAATCTCTGAGCACCACGAAAATATTCCTTAAGTGTCCTGTTGGTTGACAGTTTCTATCAGCGTTAAGTAATCATTCCTTTGCACATTGGCTGTCACTTCAGACACGTAAGATTAATCAGTGCCTTTCATAACACCCTTCTGGAAATGGAAATTCTTAGTGCACTTATCTTTTCCTCTCACTGTTTTCTTCCTCCTTCTTTCTGTGCATGTCAGAGAAAGACTGTCTGAAGACTTTATCTTTAATGGAAATGTTGCTGAATTAAATTAAATGCTTAAATAAACATCAAATAAGTTCTCTAGAGTGGAAGTGAGTTAATATTTTCTGAATGCTGGCTAAACAAGAAAGTAAGATTACAGTTGGGCAGTAATTATAAAAACTACTCTATAGGAACAAAAATATTTCAAACATTAGACATGACAAAAATATTGGAGAAAGATTCATTTGAAACTGGGCAAGAAGCCTTTACTACCTTAATCTCTAGACTTTTACAAAATATTCCCAGGTTAGAGATTCTGGAACGCTTTGGAAGAGAGTTTCATATTCAATCTCTACTTGATTCAAGTGAAGGTTGATTCTTCATATTTCCATGAAGTTTGGGGTGGATTAATTAAATCTTATTTTTTAGGATTATAATTTTCATATATTATTAACATTGCAAAAATGAGTTTAAAATTCTATTTACAATCAAAAATATAAGTGTAGCTCTTTGATATCTAAGGCTACATTAATATGCAGTTATTTCTTGATAATTTAGAGCAAGTGCTGACAGAATTATTTATTGAAAAAATATCATACAGACAGTTTGTCTCTTTCAGACCATAGGAACTAGAGATATGTTTATCATATTCCTTTTTTTACCCATTTAGAATAGTGCTCATGTCAATGAGGAAACATTTTATGATATAACATTTAAATCATTCAGGTGGGAACATATCACAGCGTGACTCAAGCCCTGTGCATCTCCATGAAGAGGGCAGCAATGCCAGTCCTGGTGTACCTCAAATAAACCTTACATTTAATTTACCTCTTGCAGAAGTGAACCAGAAATTTCTGTAGTCTGAAGTGATTTCCTCTGACCCTATCTCAACAGCAAGGAATATGTGTGAATTACTCTTTCAAGCTTCATTAAAAGCATATCAGCAGATGGCTCAAACAGTGAAATCCTGCTCCTGTCAGTCACATTCTACAGGGGTAAAAAATAGCAAAAACCTTAACTTGTCTGAGAAATAACAAAGGAGATGCTAAACATTAATCTCTCCCTAGAATCCATTCATTTCTTTGGAGTATTCCTTGTTGAAGCTAAGTGTTCTGTTCCTGTGAATTACTTGGAAATTGCATTTTTTTGCATCAGACATGAAAAACTGAATGCACTCTCTCAGTAAGACACAATGCACTGTGCAAACTGTTTTCAAAGATGCCTAATCACACTTTCTGTTCATCCTGATGCACCTTTGATTGCGAATGCTATGAGTGTTACTGGATGCTGCAGGTTTTGTGCTGAGAATATACTAGTTTAGCTCCGATTTGTAATGCGAATTGTACATTCACGCTGTTGTTTGCAAACAGATTAAAAAAGGTAAATATTCAAATATTTTCTGTGTTTATTGTTCTATGTAGAAAAAACAGTAGTTGCTCTAAAAGGTATACCCTACAAGGAAACTAGATTATGTAGAATAGTACATTTGGCCATTTTTATTACAGCTTTTAATGTATTTTTTAAGTATGACTTATGACCATAGTTGCATCTCTTGTAAAGCCACATAAAATACAAGCTGATGCCTGTGTGTCTCTGAGTATATTTGTAAAGCTGATTTGAATTTTACCTTAAGTCAGAATCAATTCTGTTAAAAAAGTACAAGGTTGACTCTGCTTTTCAGTGATCTCTGAACTTCTCAGCGAACTTCATTTCGATGAGCCATGACTAACCTGACAGAACAGCATGTTGAGAGGAAGGTTACTATCCTAGAAGAGTGAATAAAAAGAAAAGAAAATAAAATTTCCATCTAGAGAAACAGCCTATGCTACAGATAAGTTCTGGGGCTGAAGGCTTGTGGATTTACAATAATATATGAACGTTTCTAAAAAAGAGATTCCAGAATATTGTTTCTCTTAATTTTAGCAGAATAATTTGAGATAGCAAAATGAATCCATAGAAAATGAAAAAAAAAAAATTCAAAATAATATCTGTAATTGGAAATTCAGAAACTTTTGCTTTACTTGTTCAGCTCCATATTGCCCCCCTGCTTTTAGGCTCTCATGCCCAGTAGTTGACACTGTTAAGTGTTTAGTCATTGTTTATTGAATTTTTCACTGTTCAGAGTTGACAGGGTTTCCAAATTATGTGTAGGTATTACTGAAGAATTCCTCTACCAGTTGTGTATTTATCCAGGCAGGTAGCCAAGGTTGTCATCTTTATTCTTCTTCATTATGGGTTGGTTTTGGCTGTGGGCTGTTTTTTGCAGTTTTTTATTTGGTTGGGTGTTTTGGGTTTTTTGGGGTTTTTTGGGGGGTTTTTTTGGGTTGTTGGTTTGGATTTTTTTTTTTTTTTTTTTTTGTTTGGGTTTGGGTTTTTTTTTTCTGTTGGTTGTTTTTGGGGGGGAGGTTGTAGGGGGTTTTTTTGTTGTTGTTACTTTTTTTGGTTGGTTGTTTTCTTTATTTGGAGGTATTTTTTTGTCGTGTTTGTATGGGTTGTTTAGGGGTTTTTTCCTGGACAGCAGAATTTACTTCTAATAGAAACTCTAACTGTGCAAGCTAAGTCTAGAATTTCTTCTATACTATCATATATTAGAGAGCTAAACTAAGCAACATGGTTTGTCTTTTACATTGGGCATTTCTCTCTTCATGTCATTATATTCCAGAACTGAACTTAAATTTATATATGCTAGAGATAAATTAAGCCCACAGAATCCAAATCCTGATTTCAAATAGCAGTTATAATAGTAAGAGCCAATTGCAACATTCTGATCCTTTTCATTTTGGGTGTCTAAAATAATGAACTTAATAAAGATTCTCACTTACAGATCTTGCATGAAAATGGAGTCAGAGAATCATGGAAAAGCTCTCACAGACAAAAAAATAGCTTGTAATTCATTGCAAATAGTTATTCATAAGAGAAAATTGCAGAATGAAACAACATTGAACAACATGGAAATATAAGAACTTACAATTAAGTATGAATTTGAAAATTGTAATAATGACCAAACTACATTTTGAGACTAGATCGGTAATGCAAATAATCTATGCTATGGTATTTCAGAACTTATCATTAATTTGCGTCAAATTTAATATGAGTGAATTCATTCATAGTGTTCATTCAGAATTAAACTCTATTCTTTAATTAGGAGGAAGAATATGTCTGGTTTTTTGGTTTTGGGTTTTTTTTTTTCAACTATGGTGCTGAAACCAGTAAAATATAAATATTCCCTTCAGTCTCTTTTAAAACATAGATTTCTCCTGAATACATTGAAATATTTAATGGAATAGTATTGCTTGATATTGCCATGGAGCCCTGCCCATTAGGGAGACTGATGGCACAAAACAGCACAACTCTTACCTTCAGAGGAAATGCTGTAATGGCTAAGCAAGGTACAGAGTTCACATCTAATTTTCTCTCTTAAAATGCTTTAGGCCTGTGTTGTATTAAAGTTGAAGACAGATAAATAAGGCAATGACTCGTGTTTGTGAGAGGCATGCTTCTTTCATATCCTGTAAAGTTAGTTGTACCTAGCTCAGGTATAATGTCAGGTGTTTCAAGTGAGATAAGATTAATGTCCTACTGACAACTGTTCTGTTTTACCTCAGATGGCATTTGTACACTTGAAGAGAGAGAGATATATTTAGTTCTGTTGTTCTTTGTTCTTTTTTGTATTTTCCAGGAGAAAGGCTGAGCAGCCTTCAAAAGTTGTCCTTCTAGCACTTTCAGTTTTTTTTTCCATTGTCTTTTTTATTCAGTACTAAGTTGGGATCTGCCAAATTAACTATTTATAAAATTGAATTGATTCCAATTAAGATTATGTTGAGTCCAGGTATTAAATTAAAATATTTCATTTTTCTATCAAGGATGCGTGGTGAATACTAGTAGACTACAGACCTAGAAGCTTAAAATTTTCAGATAAACAAACATATATACTCCCACACAAGGCACATACAATATTCTCTTTAGCCACTGTGGGATGAATAGATCTGATTAACTTTAGTTAAAGTCTTCTATATTCAAGGAATAGTTAATCCTTCTTTTTGTCACGGGCTCTGCACAGGAAAAATTTGATTACCTTGCAACATTTTGTATCTAAATTTTAAGTCGTCTTCAATAGACCAACCTTAAATCACAATGAATCTTTAACAGTTCAGAGATGTTTTATGGGAAACACATAACCTCAAGATTCCTGTCAGGATTTATTGGCTTTTTTTTTTTCCAATGGCAATTTTTGATGTGCATTGAAATACATTAAGAGTTTTTGAACGTTACAACAGTCACCACTAGGCATCTCTTCTAGATGTGTATTGTGTAAGTCAGCAAATGCTTTTTGCTACATCAAGACTGGAAAGATTTTATCATTCAGAGATCTTTTAGGGGGGAAATAATGATTGTATTACAAAATTTTTAGCAAGTTAACTGGAGTTGGTGCAATGTATTTCTTTAACCCTGATATTTAGAATGGGCACATTGTCCCTATGCAGAATTTAAAAAGGCCTTAGTAAGAGTAATATTCATAGATGAGAAATGACCTATACATTCTTTTCTGCAACTTTTCTGGAATACCATAGAAAGCTGGAGTTTATGACATTTATCATAAAACTTTTGGGATGCTTCCTTTTCTACAAATATAAAATTGGATTTCCTCAAAATTAATGTGAGCAGGGAGCAAGAGGAAATACAGACACTAAACCAATGGTCAATTGCTGAGCTTGTGTCTGGTTCACTAAACTGTCTAAAATAAATCATAACTTCTCCAATTTTATTTTGACCATTCCATGGAATGCTGTAATGATTCTTTTTCTTATGAGCATTGTGAATTAAAGTCTGAGCAGGACTCTGACATCCTGAAATGAGCAAAGCATCTAAATGCAGCATGCCATCATCTGTGCAGGACAGAAGAAAGAATGGTGGAGTCTGCAAAAGGAATACTATTTTAAAAAACATAAAACAGGTCTGTAGAAACTGAGTCGATCTTATAATAAATAGCCTAGATCAGAAAGAAAGGCTAAAAAAAAGAGAGATAAAGATTTATTTACACCTCACCTTTTGTGGCCCTAGATTCACTGGGGGTTTTTTGCATCTGAACTCTGTAGATTAGCCTCATGTTTACTTATATCTGTCATGACATTTGCATAAATTGACAAAGGTCTCAGTTTTACTGAAGACACTTGTAAATCTCAACAGGAAAATGTGAGATTAAAACCAGATACTGCTATCTATCTAGTGGATCTAGTGCTCATAGTTATCAACTGTCAACCATGAGTGCTGGTATAATTTATCCTTGTAAAAATGGTTGTAAAAGGGATAGAAAATGGCAAATTCATAATAGCTTCTTGTCACATAGGTTGTAATAAGAACAGAAAATAACACAAACTTCTTTTTTTTTTTTCTGGTGAAAATCATCAAGCTGCAATGAGAACGGAAAGTAGCACAAAATATGTACCACTTCTCTGAGCTTCCTAAAATGCAATCTCTCTGTTGCCCTCAAATAGCATTTTCCAGGTTCTCTTAGTCTGGTCATTCTACAGTGTTTTTTGGGTTTTTTTTCCCCCTTAGCTGTTTCTAAGTGGCTCATTTAAAATATGTGCAGATTATAAAAATGTAATGTGGTCGTGCAGATTTTTCACAAGACATTCTAAAAATATTTTATGCCTTTCATCATTTAAAAAACCCCCCAAAAACCAAAACTAAGATTATGACACTTTCCAGCTAAGCATAGAGAGTTTAAACCAAGTAGAATCAATCTGGGTCAGCTTGAGGAGGGTTGTGGGTTGTTTGGGGCAGCAAATATAAACTGCATTCACATTATTGAGTGGGATTTTAGAAAAGTAGCTTGAGTTTGAAATGCCATGTTATATTTAATATGACTTTTATAATTTCTAGAACTTCATTTATATCTTTTATCTACTTATAGTCTTTTTATTAAGACTGAGTATGACATATTTTCTTATCCCCAGAAATTCTAGAAATTCAGTGAAAACTCCGTTTATGTCCTGAGTGGTTACACAAAATACTCTATCAAGCATGCAGATAGTCCTTTTGACAAAATGGTTTCCTTTTCTGACATATTGATTAAAACAGATTCATATTAAGAAGAAACTCTTAAAAAATTATATTTAGACTTCTATGATTCTGTGATCATTTTTCAACCCCTGCTTTGGCAGACAGAAACCTTGTACAGTACATCCACAATGATATGATTTTCAAATCAAACTAGCAAACATACGACTTTCTAGAGAGTTCAGCAGGTTTTAGAGAGGAAGCTCTAAAGGCATATTAACCAGTCCTACAGATAAGCATTTTTCTTTGTGTTTTTACCATACTTACTGCTGTTACATAACACAAAGTAGTTACCAAATCATGATAAATAGAGCAGCACTCATTTTTTTAAATGTTCTTTATTTTCTGAGAAGGATCATTATTGATGGAATGAGAGTAAAACATGTTCTTTTCAAAACTGGAGCTACCTGAGTCCTCTGGGTTTTGTTGTGCTTCTTCCTCCAACATTGTTTTCCCCAGGTCTTCTCAGTGATGCCTCTGTGAGCTCTCATCCTTTCACTGTGATACAGCCTGTTTTCCTCAACTTTTGTAGTTTTGCTGGTTTATTTGGTTTTTGTTAAACTCTTAAACCATTTCCTACTTTTATTTGTGTGTCTGCTTTTTAAATCAGTTCACGTGGTTTGTTGATTTCATTCAGGGAATGCCTTTACGTAACACCAGACAAAAAGGGACATACTTTTTCTCTGTCTTCATGTGTTCAGCAATTACCTAGATTAACTTTTGTCTGCAATTATTTGGCAAACCTTTATTCTGCAATTACCTAGATAAACTTTTGTCATAAAATACTCAATTTTGTGGCAGATATTGCTTTGTTTTCATACTTGCATGATCACCATTGTCAATTAAATTCATTAATGATTATTGACAGCAATACAATTCCCATAAGTCATTTCTAAGGAACATTTTGGCAATATTATGCACCATCAATGAATTAGTTCTGTAAGATGCAATGTCCCATGAAGAATTTATTGGACAAATACTCTATTAGAAAGGGAGAACTGAAAAGAGCTCGGTCTATCTGAGTGAGCTACAGATTTACTACAATACATTATAATTGTAAGGTACATTTTTAACTATGATAGAAAAGTAGCTAATGAAGCATTAAAAGATAATGTTTTTTCTAAGTGCCAATGTAGCATAATCAGGGAGATTGAAGCAAAATCTTAAAAAATGAATGGACCAAGATAAAATGAATCTGTCAGATTCATTACACAGGTAAATGTTCAAACAATATCTCTTACCGAAACTCAAGAGTGGCAAATTTTATGAATCTAGGTAGGCATTTTGGGTATGGTTTCACTTCCCAGACATCACTGTGGAACAAAGAGTCAGCTGAATTAGGTTTTGGGTGGTGGGGTTTTTTTTGGGGTTTTTTTTTGACACTTTTTTTTTTACAGATACCACTATAATGGAAACACTTTCCTCTTGCAACTATATTTTTTTAAATTGGCTTACACAATTCAGAATTTATACTACATCATATCTGAAAACATAGCAGTAGAAACTCAAACTTTTTTAAAAAAAAGTCTGTTTACTTGTTTTTGCTCAGTAATTAAAATGATTACATCCAAGTGCCATCTTTAAAGAAAAAAATATTATTTCTGAAATACTGGGTTTATGTTAAATGCAGATGATTGGAGAACATAATTTTAAGTGCTTTGGTGTACAAAAAACTCACTTCTGCACACTGGAAACTGCTTCCAGTTTTGCCCTTGAAGACAGACGTGAACTTTCCACTTCATTGCCTAGAGATATTTTTTTGAAGAGAGCTCCATAAATGGTTCATTTTACAAGCACTGCATATTATTCTAGTGTCAAAGGCTTGGGAATTGATTACATGCACTATAATAGAGATATGATAATTTTGGTTGTGTTTGAGGATGTAATTTGAATTCTCTGTGCCATACATCTGGAGTTATGATCTCTGTAATACACTCTTTATGCATTTATATCTGCAGCTCTCCATAACCCGTGTTGACAAAGGCTCTTCCTTTCTGAGGTTATTTAAAATTTCTATAAGATTATAGTATAATTGATTTTTTTGTTTTTGCTGAAGCAGATGCCTATTTTACTAAAAGGGTTGTTTTTTGAAAAAAAATTGGCTTACGTGATATATGTGATTTAAAAAAATAGAATGCAAATGGGAATTCCTAATTTAAGCTATGTACTTGCATAAAACTATGAGTAAGTTGCTATTCTAGAGATATCTTTCTTTGGAAGAAAAAAACAAATTATATCCTGGTTTTATAAATTATGAACTTTAGGTGAGAATAAACAGCTAAATTGTGCAGGTGCCCCAAAAACAAGAACTAAAAAATTATTTTGAATGGTTTTACCAAAAGGCTGTTATGGTTTTTTTGCTTTGGTTTGGTTTTGGGGATTTTTTTAGTTTGTTTTTTTGTTACAGTGGTGGTAGGTATGTTTATTTGGTTGTTTTGGGTGTGGTTTTTTTGATTGTTTGATTGGTTTAATTTTTTTTTTCATTTCTTTGGGGGATGTTTTTTCTAAAAATTGTGATAATTTTAGAAGGATCAGGAGCTTTACAGATCACCAACAAATCCATTCCACTGTTTTGTTTTGGAGTTGTGTTTTTTGCTGGGGTTTTTTTTTGTTGTTGTTATTGTTTGGTTGGGTTTTTGTTTGGGTTTTTTGTTTGTTTGTTTGTTTTGCTTGCTTGCTTGGTTTTTTGTTTGTGGGGTTTTTTTGGGTTTCTTTTTTTGGTCTTTTTTTTTGTTTGTTTGTTTGTTTTTGTTTGGTTTGTTTTTTTGTTTTTGTTAAATGTTATTTCATTGAGTTTAGATACTCCTTATATGAGTATCCTGAGGTGAGTGGAGAAGTTATAAATAGCAGAAAACTGTGAGTCTGTCTTTGAAGAAGAATAAAAGAACAATAAAAGTGGTATTACATTTTTGTACAAGATTGTGACACAGAAAAGTGGAGGTACTACCTGGGTAAGACCCTCAGTTTACTTTAATCATCAGAATTCCATTGGCCAAATGTGGGCTTTCATAGCCTAGAGAAAAAAATATTAACACAATTTTTTATTAACAATTTTTTCCAGGAAAAAGAAATGCTGTTCAGCCACTTTTCCATCTCTTTTTTTTTTCCTCTTCCCCCACTCCCATCCCCCATATGACTAGAGAGAAGAAAGGAAGAAAGAAAGTAATTTGAAAAAGAAATAGAAAAAAGAAAAAGTTATGAAGGAGGAAATTTTGGGCTTTGGCGTAGGTTTGCGGGAGGTTTTTTTCTTTGTTTTTACTTTTCACTTTTCATCAAATCACTGAGAGCTATTGACTTCTTTGTCATTTTTATCTCCAGATGTTTTTTCTTGGCTTATAAGGGAAGATACAATTAAATTAATTAGAAGCTGACATTAGTATCACTCATCCTGGAAGCCTGAGGATTGGATCATGTCATCTATGATGTAAACAGGTTCTTCAAATGAGTGTTTCAAGGATTGAGCAAATGCTTCAAAATTAAGACTTGAAAATTGACTTTTAATGAGAAAATAAAATCAGTCTATTTTGAATAACAGCAACACATTTGACAATATAAAACTTCAAATGAATGTTGCTCTTATTTGTTTATTTACTATTTATGTTATTTTTTGCCATTTTGAATTTTTTAACAAGGGATAAAAATATAGAATTCACTTCAAGGTTTGGAGAATTAAAATTTTTGTTTGTGTGACAGATGTTAATATTTTGTGTGTAGAACTAAAGTAAGAGGACCGCTTGCTTCTGAAATGACAGAGTAAAAAGAGCAGTTAACTTTAGAATCCAGTAACACTTTATATTAAATGTATTTTAAAATATTTCTAAAACTCTTAAAAAATTTCAGTTTATCTAAAAGTTTTACTATGGACACTTTGGCATCAAATACACTTTTAAAACATGGTTCAAGACAGGCCATGTTGTCAAAATAAAAATTAAGCTTCCATGCAATTTCTGCTGACATTGTAAGAATAATACAAATATTAACCGCAAGAATAAGGTTTGTCAAATCTGACATAAGGTACAAAACTATTAAGCATGAGTATATTATGTATAATAATAATAATAAAAAAATGGAAATAGAAAATGCGTGATTTCAAAGTAAGTAGAGCCATATTTATTATATTTTTAGCATTATTGTTGTAAAGTTTTATGTAGTTTAAAACACAAGCTATTTTCATGATGGTGATGCTTGTTGCCAAAAGGGACTGTGAGTACAATAACCATTTACAGTTCAGCTACACATTGTGTGGAAGTGCTGAAATTGTATCACATGCATCTTTTCTTGCATTACTTCCTTTAAAGATTATTTTTTTAAAGTTTTAATATGATTCTTTGGGAAGACACATATGATTAAAATTCATATTTTCACTAGCTTTTTTTTTTTTTTTTTTTTTTTTTGGTATTTTTATGCCATCTAAAAGTCAACATGCAAAAATTTCAATGGATAAATCAACTAGTGAAACAACAATCTTTGAGGTTAGAGAAGTCCCCCCCCACAGATTTGGTTATCTTTCTAAGAAATGTTAAAAGGTTAAGAATGGAAAATTCTTGGTGAAACTAGAAGGATTTTGGCATTAAAGAATCAAACCTGTTGAGAATAATGCTCCCCCTAAACTCCGTGAATATAGTGAGTCAGTTTGTTTGGCTTCCTGTGTGCTGCATTCATGGGTATGTGTCTAGATGTCTGTGTATCACTCATGCAAATATGAGAGTAAAATTATGGATTTATCCTATTCATGAAAAAATTTTGATGATGTATGGAAGGATCCTCTGTCTTCTCATCCAGGGAAATTCTGAATCAGCTAAACTATGTAACTAATTGTGTAATTAGTATTAAACATGAGCTGACTAGTTGCTTTGAGACGATTCTTTTTCCTTCTGAAGACAGCAAAAAGTAGTGGCAGTCCAACTAAGGAATGCAAAGATATTATTTTGGAGGCACCTCATTTTTTGCTCTCTGTGTAGGGTTTTTCTCCCACTTTACAGTCATTAAAGCAGTACTGTGTGTATTCTGAGACATGTGAACACTTAATTTGAGAAGGGTAAAACAAATGAATTTCAAGCATAATGTGTCTATTACTTGCATTGCAAGTCCATTGGGAAATGGAACACACAGTTCAACTCAATATTTTGGGGCCTTTCCCTTACTTCCAAGGAGCTATGACAGATTTATTGACACTAAAGACCCAGAAAAACAGACTCCCTGCATTTCATCTTTTTTTTTTTTCCCCTAGCAGTTAAAAGCTGTCTTTTCCTCTTATATTTAATATTTATATTGAGCGTTAGAAGTACTTTTGTCTTGGGCAGACTTACATGGGTTTAGATTATTTGGTATTTTCTTTGCATAATTTTATGGTTTCTCCTGAAAGTAAACTCAAGCTTATTATGTGTAATTGCTGGGATATATAGGATTTATTTGCACATTAAACACCAAGAAAACATCTGCTTTAAGTCATACTGTGGCATCACAGTATGTTACACTTTTAAACAGATTGCACTCATGTTTCTGTAAGAAATATTGATGAGAATTTTTAATGAATATTGGTCTGAAGTTTTCCAAGAAAAGTGTTTTATTTTTCATTCTTATACATATTTGCCAAACTACCAGAGAACACAGCATGCTCCCCTTTTTTGAGTTACAATTTTTGTCAGGTTTTTCTTACTGAATAAATGGCATATTCCTTTTTAAGACAATCTTTCCAGTATTTCCTATCATGTAGTGGCACAAGGGCAGAATTGTAGGCAGGAAAGGGCAAGGTCAAACAATGAGCAGGACATACAGAAAAGATTATTGTCACTTAAAACGTGTCACCACATTCTTCCAGAGGGCTGATCAGCAAAAACCTCAAAGGAGGATGAAGCCAAGAGACTAAAAAGCTTGGGTTTTCCCTTTTGCACCTGAGCCTCACCCCTCTCTTTCCTTGCCCTAGACTTTGGACTGCATTGCCTCAAAGCTTGGGAATTTGTCTCTTATCAGTGAAAATGGCCACACCTAATGATAACGTGTTACTCTGCCCCATGTGTGGCAAAACCAGGAAGTGACTATTTTTGTGCTGTAGTGCTCTGCCATCTCTGCCATCTCTGCACTTCCCATGGCAGGGAGGTCACTATGGTTTTCACCATCTCGTCTTGGGTGTTTAGGAGAAATGTCCATGGGGAAGAGCTCAGGAAGTCACTGGAAGGCTTGTGTGCCTCTGTGTGTACCATTTCACACAAAGTCATGGTCATTCTGCACAAATGTCATATCTGTTTCCTTGGTTTACTTCTTTTATCTCTTTACTGCCATGGCAGCTGCCAGTGTATCAGAAAATGGGTACATGCAAACTTCTTACTGTGTCAGTAGCCAATAATTTATATAATTTTCCAAAGCTAGGTAAGAGACTTCCCTTCACTTTCTGCTGGATCTGTGGTCTCTTCCTCGAGAATAATGTGTTTGCTTGACTATGAATTATCCCCCATTTTCTTGTCTGCTAGTTTCTTTGCCTGTCCCCCTCATTTTCATGCACCTAAAGGATTCAGATATCATTCACATGACACTGAAAGCAAACATTACACATAAATCATTGCTAATAAACTGAAATGATAAAGCCATATAAAATAAACATAAGTGATAGAACAGATATGTACACTATGATTCTGATTTAAAAGATTCAAACAGAAGAGATGTACTGAAAAGTGGGAGTCAGTGGAAGTGTCTTCAGGTATTTAAAGCTTTCAAAAATCAGACCATTTATTTAAGTATCAGATTACAGATTTCAGTCCTTTCTTCAGCCGACTACTTTTAAAAGAAAAGGTTTATCTTTGGACTTTAGTGAAGGCTCTGAGTAAATCTCAAATTCATCCTCGAAGTGAGGTTTGTGTGGAGCACGGTTCGCCGCAGGCACTCTCCCTAATCAGGAATAGGTACAATAGTCAGACAGCAAACACGTACCTGGAGACAACATCCCAAAGCCTGCTGAGTGAATTTGAGTAGCCAGGTCATAACTTTAGCTCCTCCGTTAAGTATTTAAAATTTAGGTTAGGTGAGACTGAAAGGAGCTAGGAGTGGGGGAAAAAAAAATCACCTTTTAGTCTTTAAGTATTTATGTCTTTCTCCATACCGTTTCACTTGGAACACACAGAACCCTCTTTATAAAATGAGCTATCAATACTATCAATACACTAATAGAGAAATAGGGACAAAAGACAGATACATTTCAATCTGTCTTAGCAGAGGTTTTTGGTTTTACAAAGCATATTTTTGGGGCAAGCTGCACATGTTAGTTTTAGGATTACCTGATTTGCAAGAGCAAACAAAATGCAAAATGACTTTCAGAGCAATGATGCATTTCAATTTCTCTGTATTTCTGTTGGGGATGATGAAGATAGAAAGTTTTTAGACAGAATGGTTAAGGCATTGCATTTCTAGTTTATAACTAAATATACATTGTGAGGTGTAATAAAAACTACAGTTCTCCTTTTTGCTACAGAATATAGTTCCATAGCTAAGCCCTAGTTTTTGAAGAAAAACAATTTTCTCTAGACTGTCTGTAAAAGGTCAGCATTGAACACAGAATTGAATAGACCATCAACTCTTCAGGGGATGGTGGTTGTTGTTTTAGTGCCATCTGTGACACTAGACATTTTGTCAGTTCAGAACAAATAATAGCGATGATGGGATGGGAATACTCACGTATTCTGCCAACCAGTTGTGTGGGGAATTGTGATTCAGCTGCTAGAAGGCACAGAAAAGAGTTATTCTTTGAGTCTGTTGTAATAAAGGGTACAAAGTAGAATAGTGAGGCTTCTCAACATCTACATATAGCCAAGAAGGATTACAATAGCCTAACAATTTTAAAGCTCAGACTAAACTGGTTTATAAAATAATTATTTAATAAAACTGTGTTTTTACCATAAAATTATTGCTTCAGTCACTAACACAGCCTTGGATTTCTTTGGTCTATATGAACAGCAGAGATCTTTAAGAACTAAAATTCTATCAAAGCAAATTAAGAATAGCATAAAAAGAGGTCATAGGCTGCTATTAATTAATGCACAACAGCGTGGTCATTTCTCACGTATGCGAGCAAACTGAAATTGTTTTAATCATCTAACTGGGAATCTCCTTAAAAGAACCTATGAAAGAGAAAGTCATTGCAACAATTTTTATCTGACTCTGATTATTAGATATACACTGAAATACGTTTATGAATGTAACTGTTATCTTCTTATCCTGCAAGTAAATTCTCTATCTGCAGTGAGTGAAATGAGATACCAAAATAATACTGAAGCCATTCTGAGACAGACTTTGTAGATCAGAAGACTGCTTAATAAGAAGATTATATGGTCATTGATGTGTAAGGACAGAAAGCTGATTTTCATGTGTATTTGATTGTAAAAATCAATATTAAAAATATCTTGGAGGTTTAATAAACAAAAGATTTGCCTTTAAATTATGCCCATATGCACTTTATTGTTTTTTCCATCACTGGGGTTGTTTTTTGCCAAGGTAACAGAAGAAGTTGTCACCAGGGGTAGTAAAGAGCTTGATGGGAATTTCTCTGTGCAAGACTGAGGAGGAAGGGTCATGCCTTTGTTTTGGGCAATAGAACCCCTGCAGCTAAACCTCCCAATGCAAAGGAGGACTTTAGTCATCTTGTTATAATGATGCATGGAAAAAAAGCAACAAACATATTACAGTGCAGTTAGATGCAGAGTAAAAAAAAATACAATGATGTTCCCCCCTCCTCAATAAAAAAGCAGTTATTTTTCCACAGCTTTGGTTCTTTTGCATCTATGATGGTGTATATATACACGCGGGGTACATTTTTGGGCATTGACAGCATAATTCTAAGCCTCTAAGGGACTTCAGCAAAATAACTAAGGGAAATTAAAGTATACACAGACACTACACACATAAAAATCCCATTAGCTATTAAATTTAATTGCTAAAATAAAAATTCCCATACAACAGAACAGTTGCTGAAAATACACAAAATTTGAGCTTTTTCTTAAGGTGCTAAGAGGTATCTTGAAATAAGTAAGGGTATACCCATTTCAGAATTGTCATCACTTGAAGAAGTAGGTCATCTTTGTGTTGTCATATTCTGTATTTCTTCTTTACATAATTGAGTGAAATATTCAGCAACCCCAACCCTACTAAAGTTGAGGAGCAGATAATTCCTGACACATGGGAGAAACACTGATTCCTCTGCCCTTTTCTGGTAATCTGCTGCAGTATTTACAGCTCTCTTCCTTTCTCACTTGGTGTGGAAGAAAAAGAGCTCATTGAAAATAACTTATTTCATAGTTGTGATGGCTTAAAAGTAAACTTAACAATTAGTAACAATAATGGGAGGCTGAGATAAATTGGTCTTCCTCTATCACATACTGAAACTATTTGAGAAAAAGATAAAAGATGGTATTTTGTTTTGCATTGTTCAGATAACAATCTCATCTTGATTGCAACTTTAGCAAATAAAGAAAGCATTCTTAGAATAAAAAGATAATCCCTTCCTCCTTCTGTTGACAAACTTCTTTATTCTGCAGGGATTTTTGTTAGGTTTCTTTTTTTTTTTTTTTAATTTGATGCTTTAAATTCATCTGAACCAGGTTTTGGGGATTTCGATGATCTCTCTTTTGTGGCTAAAAGATACCTTGATATTTAAAGTCAACTAAATTCTGAGAATCTATTTAATGCTATTAATATAATGCATTCTGCTCATGAGTACTATTACAGAAATTCAGTTTTTCAAACTGGTAGGATTTCCTGAGTCGAGTGATTTTGTTGGCAATCACATCATATATTGAAATTAACTGTTTTTCTCTGTACCACACTCCTGTTGTATCATACTCCAAACTTCAAATTGCTAATGGCAAGGAAGGTCTTCTAATTTCAAAGCTAAATTTCTCCATGGACAGTTAATATCCATTTGGTTTGCAGCCAATATACCTTTTCTTTATATAAGTCAGATTTGTGGGATTCATTTCCCGAGGTTAAATTAACCACATTTTTCTAACCTTTTCTCAAAAAATCAGCCATCTGACTAAGTATTTGTTTGCACATCATTTCTCCACTTGGAGTGAAATCCAAAAGTAAGTTTAAGTTCCTAAGTGACATTTTAGACAAAATTTATGTGTAAATTCAGGAGAATGAGCCTGGGAAACTGCCTGTGACCTCCACAGGCACTGTATCTGTGAAAACCTTTCTGCATTTTTTCTAATTCTGGATGCCATAAAGGCTTCAGTGTTGACCCTGTCTCTGCCAAACTGGCTGCTTTTAGACAGTTATTTCCTGCCTGCCTAACACTCTTTGGATAGAGAAAATGTGGGATTTTAGTGTTTTATTTTTGTAATTTTTTCCTCTGCCAGATCTACAGTCTGATTTGGCTGTCATGCTCTAAACATTTATGTTTACCAATTTATGTGACATAGGTGGTAACTTTTTTATTTGTAGGTCTAGCAATTTGAATATTTGTCCTAGAGGCATGAGAACTGGGTCCTCAGTTTGTGTGGGGTTTGGATTTGTAGATCACACATCCCAAAGAAATGCTGAGGCCAGCATTCCCATTCTAGATTGGAATCTAGCCTTCCCTCTCCGCATTTCATGCAGGCAATGTCCACCACAGGCAGAGGGACACAGCAAGGAAGATGTATAGACTTGAGGAGTACAGAGCGATTTGTGGATGAGTGCACAAAGCAGACAGATACCAATGAAGAGTTTTTAATATTAACATTCTCACCACCTCAGTGAGGCCCTTGGATCATGTCTGCTGGACAGACAGTCACCAGCCAGGTCAAGAAGCATCAGCTTCTCCAGCTGCCTGGAACATAACCAGCCAACCTTCACGCTTGCTGGGTTGTTACCTTCCACTTCTCTGTATTTTCCTTTTGGCTTTGTACCTTTTCATGTCAGTATATTTTTTTCCTGAATTCCTTTCCCTGTGACACTATGTAGTTTTACCTTATTTCTTTTTCTAATTTTTTTTAAAATTTTATGTATTTTTAGATTTTCTTACATCACCTGCCTTTCTCTAAAATACCTCCTCATATCTTAACAGCCTTTTTCTCAGTAAAACTGAGTTGAGGACTCTCAGCTGTACTGTACCAGCTTAGGCCTAGAATCAGACACCTGTACTCCTGAGCTGAGCCTTTCAAGAGTTCCTTCACTCCTTTTGTTTGCAGAAAGGGCCATTCTGTGACAATCAGGGCAGAGCTCTTGCTTGGTGACTGAAAAACAGACATTCACAATGAATGATAGATACATGCCCTTTTCATAATGACATTTGTTTATTACAAAACTGAGTGAGGAGAACATTGTGACAGAGCTACTTTGCTCTGTCCAGCAGTATGGAGTTGTAAGGGTTGCTGAAAACATAGGGAGAGAGCCATGGATTCAGAGTATTAATGCACTCGTATCGCTTGTAGTGCCAATCATAGTGTCTGCTTCCAATTCAGGGACCAAAGGGTGTGAAGAATTCTGTAAAGAACTAAGAAGATTTATCTAGTGAAGACTGCTAAAAGAAGATGATGTCCATTTCCCAAGTCCTAATAAATTCGGGTTGACAGGCTAACTGAAGAGATAGCCTTAGGGAGAAACTTGCATTCAGGGCATGAGGTTAACTGAGGAAAAGACAAGTCTAAAACTGAGGCATATGACTTCATGGTACAAAATTTGATTTTACAGAGAACCATTCTGACAGAGAATCCAGGAGCTAGAGGCCTGGTGCTATTAGAAGATTTTTGTAGGCTCTTTTGTGATTGAATAACCACATGATAATAAAAAAAAAAACATTGTATGAAACACATAACTTTGGGAGTAGTATTTGCAATGCCTATACTTCAGCATTGAAAAATAAAGTGGTAAATAGATGCAGATATAGAAAAAGTCCAAGAGGACAATAGCAAGGTTCATTAAATCACTGGATATCAGGACAATTCCAGGTCATTTCTCTACGAACACATTCATTAGTATGGCAGGGGGGCTAGACCGGGAGTTCCATCTTTCGACAAAATTTAGTGTAGTTTGCCAACCTGTTCATCATCACGCTCCTTTCGTCTTGTTAATTGTCTCTATTTTTCTTTTTAAGAGACTTGTTCTACCATGTGCTCAACACGAAGCACAGTCTTTCTGTTGCAGAAATTTGCTCTAGGGAACAGGCACTAAACAGGGACAGTGAGCAATGAAAACAGTGACTGGGTTACTGTTTTGGGGTTTAAACACTTAATACTGTTACTAAAGTTGCTGAAGTTGTTATAGGCAGTTCAAAGAACTGAATCTGTGAAGGATTTAAATGGGGGAAAGGGAAGTGACCATGAATCTGAGAAGGAGCAAGTGTATGAGCAGTGAGGGGACTGCAGCTGAGAGGTTCTATATGGGATCTACATAATCAGCAGAGCTAGGAGAAGAGCCAAGCTTAGATGAACAGCCAAACCTAGACAGAAAATAAACAAACACAGAGACCCTAGAAACTGGATATGGATATAAGGAAATAAAAATAAAATAGGCCAAACAAATGGTACTGCAAAAAGAACATGTGAATTTAAAATATAAATTTACAAGATCATAAAGGATATTTATATAGCAGTAATCTTTTGATCCTTGGACGATTTCACGGCAGAAGCCACTTCATTATGTTTTTATGTAATTAAAGAAGGCTAAGGCTAGCTTCTGAGAAGCTTGATACATTTAAGTACTGTCTTATTCTCATGCCCTGTGCTGACAGAAGCTAAACTAGCACAAATAATAATGACATTATTTCTGCTTACATTGTGGAATGAGCATTTTTCAGGTTGAACAACAAAGGCAAAACCTGCCCCCTTTTTTGTGGTTTTAAAATCTTTTGGGGCTTCCAATAATTTTTTTAAAAATCTATGATAATTATTTCATCAACTTTGTGTATTGGTCTTCACAAACTTCATGAGAAAAAAAATCAAAGCTACTATGAAATTAGATTTTTTGTTGTAGTCTATTTATGCAAAATGTTATCTAGTATATTTAGTCCACTGCAGACTCCTAGTAATAATATCACGATTTTCTGTGGGGCAAATTTGTTTCCTGGAGCATTGCTTCTATTTTAAGTTTATGAAAGTACACAACAAATTTATAGCTTCCAATACTGTTTTCTAGGAAAAGAAAGGAAACTATTGTAAGAATTCCAGATAACCCCATCTAAGAAAAATATTTGCAAGAAAACCGAGTTATATTTTGCACATACATTAAAATGAAAGTTTTTATTTGCATTTCTTAATTAGTGCTTCCCAAACAAATTATGTGTAGTTGGAATACTCTAATTGCTATGGAGGAAGATAGTAGATCCTGGAGGATTGTGTTTTAATTCTTTTTTCAACAGAAAAACTACACCTAAATTATATTTAATAGTCTGACACAGAGCCGCATTCAGTTTGGAGTTGCAAAGGACATAGTAACTTTTAGGGGAGATAGCTGATAAACTGCATTTATTGGGACAATATTATCAGGTACTATTAATGAATACTTTTTGTGTCAATTACTAGGACTCACTAGTCTGGTCATTTCTATAAAAGTATAAATATACAAGGTAATTGTTTGATGAGCTGAATAAAAAGGCATGCTTTGCTTATGCCTGAAACAAAATTTGCCATACAATTTCATACATTAGTATCCTCTCCTTAGTTACATTTCCATAAAACTAGGCCATATATGCTTTTCTTACTTAAGGTTTTTGTCAAATCCTCTGTGTTTCTTGTAATTTATGTATCACTTGTAAAAATAGTTGACCAGCTATTTTTAAATGCAGATTTTAATGTACAGCAGACACCTCTTATCCACCAGTGAAACTCATTTTGCACTAGTGAAGTAAACCTTCATTAGCTATTCTAGTATCAAGAAGAGTCTGGGTTTTTTCTTTCCTTTCAGTGCCTTTCTGTGTTTAATTTTTTTTTTTTTTTTTTTGCTGTTTTAAAGGAACTATAAACCAAATCCCACTGGAAAGAGTGTGATTACTCCTCTCATGTAGTAGCTAGGCAACTGGCAACGAGATCTTTTACACAGATAGAAACACTTGTCCTTTTTCTGATTTTCCGGGAAGAAGAGTAAAAGGAGCCAATATGCAGCAGGGATTTAACAGCAAAGCAAGCAGTAAGGTGATCTTCCTGTTGAGTTACAGTCATATTAAATTTATACACTGATAAGTATACACGCAAGTTCAAGAGGGGAAGGTAATTTCTGAAGAGAATCACAGAGAGCCATGAGTGCCAGTTGGTCCCCTTTTACTCAGGTTTACAAAATTAGAGGTACCTTTTGATAGATTATAGAGGCTTTAGAAAGTAATATGTTAGAAATATATAAGCAAACTTTGTATATATGGGTCATCAATACTTTAGGAAAATGTCGTTGCTCTTAGTTTTCACAGTGTCTTTATATTTGTTCATCCTGGCTTTCTGGAGCCTGACATGCTCCAGGATTGTGTTATGGAACTTCCTGCAAGAGCAGGAAAGAAAGGAAATAAATTACCAGTATGAATAGCATTCAGATTCAAAGAATTCAACTGTATCTGCTGAAAACACTGTATGATTTTATTGTTACTTTTTCAGATAAGTAACTTCCTATGTTTGTTGTGTCACAGGTGCAGGAATGGCTGTGCTTAAACTGCCAGACCCAAAGGGCAATGTCAGGACAGCTTGGAGATATGGGCAAGGTGCCACTTCCGAAAACAGGCCCTCCACAACCAACATCCAAAGCACCTGCTTCTCCTCAAAAACAGCCTATTCCTGCTGTCTCACATTCCCCTCAGAAGACTTCCACACCGCCTACTCCCACAGCAGCAAAGCCGAAAGAAGAACCAGGCGTTCAGAAGGAAGCTCCAAAACTTCAGCAGGGGAGATTGGAAAAAACATTGTCAGCTGATAAAATCCAGCAAGGAATTCAAAAGGAAGATGCAAAACCTAAGCAGGGAAAACTTGTCAAGACACCCTCAGCTGATAAAATCCAGCGTGCTTCTCAGAAGGAAGACCCAAGGATTCAGCAAACAAAACTCACAAAGACAGCCTCCTATGACAGAGTTTTGCATGAAGTTCAGAAGGAGGATGAAAAACTTCAAGAAGCAAAGCTGGCAAAAACATCCTCAGCTGATAAAATTTTGCATGGAGTTCAGAAGGAAGACGTAAAACTTCAAGAGGCAAAATTGGCAAAGATGCCCTCAGCTGACAAAATTTTACAGGGAATTCAGAAAGAAGACCCAAAACTCCAACAGATTAAAATGGCAAAGGCACTGTCAGCTGACAAAATCCAACCTGCAGCTCAGACGGAAGACGCACAACTTCAGGAGGTAAAATTGCCAAAGGCTGCTTCAGTTGATAAAATCCAACATGGGATTCAGAAAGAAGATATAAAACTTCAACATGAGAAAATTAAGAAAGCTTCATCTGTGGATAAAATCCAAGAGGAAGGTCAAAAAGAGGAAACAAAACTTCGGCGAGGGAAACTGTCAAAGACACCTTCAGCAGATAAAATTCCTGCAACAACGAGTGCAGAACAAAAGAAACCCCTAAGCACAGTGGAAGAAGATAAACAAATTGTGCTCCCAGAAAAGAGTACACCACATCCAGAAGACAAAAAAGAAGAAATTACAGCTGAGATTAAAGACCATGTTGCTGAACAGAAAGAAGAAGTTGAAGCACCTTATAAGGGACTGCAAGCTAAGGAGCAAGAAGATGTTAAGAAAGAGGATCTGACAACTGGGATTTCACAAGAGGTTTTGAAAGCTGAAAAAGCTCAGGAAGAAGAAATTCCTGTTCAAACAACACCTTTGCCAGGAACCGACCACGTGGAAGCAGTGCGAGAAAAAATAGTAAGTGTTTTTCTCCCTCCCACATCCCTTTCTCCCTTTCTCCAATTTAGAATCTGATCCTTACAGACCCTCTACTTCCTGCTTTACTGTTATTCTCTTTAAAAAATGATTCTAAATTTTAAAATCAATGACTCCCATTGAGTGAAAATTTCAACAGTTAGTCCTATGCTCCGCATGCATGTTTCAAGACTTCTTGAATGATTTTAAGTCTCCAGTAGATAAGCATTTGAAACTAAGGCAAAGCTCCTGTTTAATAATTTTTCCAATATTTCAGACTGATTTACCTTGATCTTTAGAGTCTCCTGACTCTGAAGATTAATTGTTGAAATTGGAGTGTTTTCATAGCTCTCAATCCCAAAAGGGAGTAATCTGAGAGGATAAGGTATATAGTACTTTGCAATACCAAAATATGATATAAATTTCAGGAATATTTCGTGATTCCTGAACATGGTCCATTAAAGTATGCAATCTTTGCATCTATTAACTATTTAATTGGCTTATATCATATAGACAAGTACTTTCAGATAGGGTTCTTGTGGGCTCTCAAGTCAAAGGAATAGGTGAGTTTACGATAGCATGTACTAGGGGTCTGCATTTCTTAAATAAATGCATTTGCTGGACATGAACTCACCAACAAGTCACTTTATTAGCTGAAGTGAATAACGTTCACAATTTGTTGAGAAATGAAAAATTAAGGGGTTTTGTATCAGCACGGCAAATTAGGTGCTGATTATTATGTTATGAAAGTAGTATGTTAGGAAAGTAGGAGTAGGTTTAAGGAAAATGTTTAACTTGTGTCAGAATTATGTTTTCAAATAATCCCAGTCAAAAAAAGGTCAAGGGTTCGAGTTTTTTTGTTTGTTTGTTTGTTTGTTTGTTTGATGTATTTCCTGGTGGTTACCAAGATATTTGGAGAGAAAAATATTCTAATTCAGAAATTATGCTGTGGAGAATACTATTTTATAAACCAAGTCTTCTGTCTCAAATAAATATCCTATCACATGTTGTTTCCAGTCTTGATTGCATCAAAAGTTGTGGTGTATGATTGTACCGAGGGAATCCCTGAATTATGCATAGAGTAACATAGCCAGAAATCCTGCTTTTTGGACCAAACGAAAAGGAGATCTGGGAAAATCCTATTTCAAATTGTTCAGAATTTAAAATAAAAAGGTGTCTCACCTAGCTTGTACTTAGTAAAATTAACCGATTTAATCTTTCTTTATTGAAGTACTTCGGTGTTGTCTGTGCTGTTCATCAAACATTGCTAGGTACAGCTCTTCCCAAGACAGCATGTGATAAAAATGGAAGAGGAGATACCAATTTAGATATCACACATTGATTCCATTTCACTAGGTAAAAGACAATATTGAAGGATATAATTTACATATATGTCAGGGCATAATCATGAAGGATTTCAGCTAGGTGTATTTTTAGTAAGGGATGCAAGGAAAAACCTAGTATTTTCTGCACTTGACAAACTGCTGCCATTTTATATCCAATTCTGTGGATAGTCATGAACTCTTCTAGCTTTCCAATAAGATAAGAAATTATTACTATCCTCATTTCTCACTAAAAAAAAAAAAAAAAAAGAGACAAAAAGACAGCAACACACAATAAGTCCCTGAAGACATGAAGAGGATAAAGTTCTGATTCAGTACAAATGGTAGAATAATCCGTGGAAAATCACAGAATCATAGAATGGTTTGTATTGGAAAGGACCTTAAAGATGACCTCGTTCCAGCCTCCCTGCCATGGGCACAGACACCTTTCTCTAGAGCAGGTAGCTCAGAGCCCCATCCAACCTGGCCTTGAACACCTCCAGGGATGGGCCACCACGGCATCTCTGGGCAACCTGTGCCAGTGATTCACCACCTGCAAAATAAGGAACTTCTTCTTAATATGTAATCTAAACTTGCCCTGTTTCTGTGTGAAGCCATTTTGCCTTGTCAGATCAATGCTCTTGTAAATATTCTCACTCTGTCCATTCTGTAGGCTCCCTTCAGGTTCAGGAGAAATCACAGATATCAGTTGTATTTAGGTACCTGGCATCCTTTGAAAAAAAAAAGTGACTTTAATGTTGAAACATTTAAAAATATTTGAGTCTCAAAGTGCGATTAAAGGAATCATGTAGCCATATTTTTCTTCAAATAATTTTTTCAATAACATTTTAAAATAAAATTTCTTCAAAAATTTTTTAAAGAATAAAATGACTGCTCATGTTTTACAGGTCTTTTTCCTGTCTTGTAATATTGACCATTGACACGTGCAATAGCAGTTAGCTGTTATAACAAGGATGCCTAGGAAGCTTGGAAGTTTAATACATGGTGTTTTTCAATGTCTAATTGTCATCTTGGAACTCACAAATCAACACAGAAGTAGCTCAGCATATCTACATGAATACATTACCATGGTGTCAATTGGACATACATTTGCAACATATCAAATATACTATATATGAGCCCTTATTACTGCCTTCTTATGTTTACTGAGGAATGATCACGTGCTTCAGTTGACTAACTGGGTAAATATTAATATTTTGTTGATTGGCATCATTATTCCAACACATGCCATGAATGACAAAACACACCCCAGAGAGATTTTAAAAGGAGGATAAGACTTTTCCGTGAGCAATTTTTCTGGATGCAAATAAAATGCTTCATTTTGAAAATACAAAACTTAAATGCAGATTGCATGGTTTAGTCAACCATGTTTCTTTTCCACTTTGTGAAACTATTTTTATAATGTAGATATCTTTACTTCTATAAACAAAACGACCTTTTAAAAATTGAGTTCCTTTGCAAAATAAAATTTCTGTCCTCTGCAGCAGAATGTAATCTTGCTAGCTATAAATACTTCTTAAAAAAACAAAAAACCAAAAAAACAAAACCTTTTTTTTTTTTTTTTCTTTTAGCCATATTTTTCTTTTAATAAAATTCTGGTTTGATTTGGTAACCAATGGAACTTTTTCAGAGAATCATGGAATCATAAAGGCTGAAAAAGACCCCTAAGATCATGAAGCCCAACCATTAGCTCAGCACTGCCACCTTCATCACTGAAACATCTCCACAAGTGCCACACCTAGATGTTTTTTGAACACTAAGCTTTATATTTTCAAATAAGAATAGTAAGAGTGAGGAAGAATAAGAGTAAATAATATTTATAAAGCAAAAACTTCTAATACAAAATAGCTGTATAATGGATTGACACTGGCATCACAGAAATGCCACTGGAATAGCACAAATAGAGTTGACATTAGATTGTTTCAACATTAGTTACAGAGGTTGCATTTGCTGTTTTTAAAGTCTTATCCAGATTGCAGCTTTTATAAGTCTCCTCATGTCTCAAGATCCTCCCATCAATATCTGTACTAGAGCTAAATTTGTCCAGTATTAAAAACACACAGTAGGCAAACTCAGAGGAAATGCCATTGAAATACTCAGAACAACCTAGTAATTCAACGTGTACCAAAGTACTCCCTAATTAAAAAAAAAAGTGTATTTTTATGACTTAAATGCATTTTTTCATCCTCAAAGAGTTGTGAAATATATGATCCTTAGCAATATTGTTTCTGCAATATTTTGCTCTTCATCTAAAAATCTTACATTTATGATATTTGCAAGTTCAACAATGATGTTGTCTTAGTGGATGTGAAGGCCAACCTCTCAGAAAATAGATTAGCAGTCCTTTAAGAATAGATGTAGCTAGTGACAATATCCTAAATCTCAGACTACAGGAAATAGGGAAAAAAGCCCAAAGGCAAAATATTGTTTATTTTAAGTTACATGCATATTGATCTCAAAACATGATGTATTTGTAATTTTACATGTACCATGGTGCAGGCAACAATACATACAAAAATAATAAAAAATATATTCATATTTTGGTAACCTTAAAAGGAAATTTGGATTTTTATAATTCCTTTTATTTCTAGTGATAAAAGAAGTCTGTCCTTATTGTAATTTTTTTTCTTCTCCTTACTGTACAAATAGCAGGCTTTTGCAGATTCTGTTTTCTGCAATTCATAGCAGTCATGTTATGTCATGCGCTGAGGTTCAACACCAGGGTGGGCAGCAGCAATATTCATTGCCATCTCCTCTAGTTTCGTCACAGTATGCACTAGATATTAGACTCAGCTCCAAGGAGAATGGCTGAAGCTGTTCCATGACAAGTTGTTCTCTACCTTTTTCTGTGCTTAACTGTTCAGTTGATGCCTTCTGTCTTTGCCTTCCAACTGACTGTATCACTTCATCTCTCTGTGGAGAACCAAGAGCTGAGAGGTTCACTTTCACTAAATGGATGCATTCTGTCCATCAGCTCCTGGAAAATCTTCTGAGCTTGAGCAATGTTTGCAATTTTTAGTAGCTCATCTAAATTGATCATAGTGTGTTTTGTTGCATATGTCTTCATAAGTATGAACATATTGGTCATAAATGAAAAAATAACATTCAAATGTCATAGGTGAAATTTCAGTGAGGGGCATACTATTTATAGAGGGAAAAATCCCTTGGTCTTAATGATTAAAGTAATTTTTAAACATACAAAAATTTTAACATTTTCTTCTTTAATAAAGGGAACAAAAATGTAAATATAACATGCAAAACCTGAAATGTGTAACTACTTCACTGCTGACTTTTCGTAAACACCATACATAATTCTGTCCTTAATGGCTAGAGAATATCCAAGAGTAGGTTTCTCAGAATAGTGAGAGCTGTAGTGTTCAAGTGGTGATGACTTCCCAAAGTTATTTTGAGTACTATAGGTTTCTCCATGTTTATATATTAATCACAGCCTTATCATTCAAGAAGTCCATAGAAATATTTGTTTTCATACTGGATTTTTATTTCCAATGAATTTTGTTGTGATATGAGATATTTGGATTTGCAATATAGGTTATAATGTTATTAAGAACAAATGTAGTTTATATTCAATGTAGTATCTGCTTTTGCAGAGCATATAATAGATCACTCCTGTGAATGATAATTAATTAATAAAATTTTAATTAGTATACTACTGTAATAATAATAATATATATACTGTAATGTTAATAGAAATATTCGTGTTTTAATGTAGGATTATGTTCAAAATGATATGTCTAATAGCAAGAAAAGGTACCTTAAATGTATATTAAATCTAAACCTGGATGGTTTTAAAAAATAATATAATTGACTATAAAAATATTTGAGTTTTGATATTTTGACATTAAATATAACTTTAGTATGAATAAACCTTGAAAATACTTGCAGTTGATAGCAACTAACATGAGTGTAAATGTAATTTTAAATTATTATTAACATTCATTGTAATTTTCCTATAATATTTATTCCACCATATTTTAAATTATTCTTCAAATAATCGTATTGCCAATTAAGTAGATAAATTAAAGCTTCAAATAAATGGTTTTCTGTACTTCAGAAATCACTGACTTGGATTAACAAAGCTGGTAAATACTACCTGCTTCTATTATTGAGAGCCCTAACAAAAATAAAGATCACATCATATTATTAAAATCATGAGAGTTTGGGATGCTTGTTGTCAAATTACCAGTGGAGGTGGGGACACTTCCTAAAATTGTCAGCTCAGAGTAGAACTGAGATGAGCTGTGTTTTGGACAGTGAACTGTTTTTTAGCCAAACGATGAGGTACTTTCAGTAAGTACAGAGCATTTCACAGCTGTGGGAAGCAGGAGGGAAACTAGTTCAGAAACACTTGCTGTTGGATATTTTTGGTATTTTCATTATTTATAGAAGTCGATAGAGATCCTTGTCAGTCGGAATGGTGTAGAAGGATCTGGAAGCTAGGATGACTGAGGGTGTTTAATTAGGGATGAGAAGGAAAACATTGGTTCTGATGCTCAGTCAGGAATGCCTGCCTTGTTTGCTTGCTTTAGTCAATGGCTGACCATCGTGCTTTCCTCCCTGCAGTTTCACTTCCCTGCCAGCAGCTTACTCTGCATTACCAAATAACTGAGAAACTTCTTTTTTATGTGGTACTCAGAAAATATCTGTACAGTGCCCAACTGTACGGAACATTCCAATACGTGGGAACATTCCAAATTGCATTAAATCATGCTTCCATACTCAATGTATTCTGTGGCATATTACAGTATGTAATACTGCAATCCACAAAATTAAACCGTAAGTCCAAAATCTGAGAAGACTGACATATTTCTAGACAGCTATAAAAGACTGAATGGGCAAAGAAAGGAGCAGACTCTGGAAATTCTGCAGACATTTGTCAAGCTATATTACTTTATATAGAATCATGTAGACTACTTTGAAACATAGTAAATAAAATCTTCATTTAAATAAACCCCCAGGCAACTTGTCCCATGCATGTGTGAACAAATGGCAGATTATCATTAATAAGTGTTCTGAAAGCAATTGAATTTTATATTGAAAAATAAAATAACATCTTGAAACTAGTAAAATCAGTTGCCAGTGTGGACAGCCATGCAATGCTTAGTTAGATTCAATGCAAAAAATCAAAATTCAAAGAATTTTTGTATTATTCTAATAGCTTTGAATAGCAAAATTAGTGTTCAGTCTTCATCTGAGACATGAACTCATCATTTAGAAAAAAAAATACATGTTTTTAATTGCCAGGAGACCTTAAGAATTTATATATAAGTATATACACATGCGTTATGTATTTATTTTTTTAGGAAAAGGAGGATGACAAATCAGACACATCAAGCTCTCAGCAACAGAAAAGTCCGCAAGGTCTGAGTGACACCGGGTATTCTTCTGATGGGATATCAAGTTCACTTGGTGAAATTCCAAGTCATATCCCCACTGATGAAAAGGACTTACTCAAAGAATCTCATAAAAAAGAACCTATTTCACAAGAAAGTCCACCAAGCCCCTCAGATCTAGCTAAATTGGAAAGTACTGTACTCTCAATTTTAGAAGCTCAGGCAAGTACTCTTTCTGATGAAAAATCTGCAAAAAGCAAAGAGCTTTCTGAAACATATGGTGAACAGACAAAAGATCAACTTAAAACAAAGCCTTTGCCAGTCACTCCAGAATCTTACAGTTCAGATGAGGAAGACTTAAAAGCTATCAAAGAAAGTGAAGGAACCATTGTAGAGGAGGGCAAAGGAAGTGCTCCCTCGCAGGCAGACAACAAGGAAGAACGTGAAGGAGATGACATATCAGCAAGAAGACAACAACGCTATGACTCTGTGGAAGACAGCAGTGAGAGTGAAAACTCACCTGTCCCAAGGAGAAAAAGAAGAACTAGTGTTGGTTCTTCAAGCAGTGATGAGTACAAACGAGAGGACAGTCAGGGATCAGGTGATGAGGAAGACTTTATTAGAAAACAGATTATAGAGATGAGTGCTGATGAAGACGCTTCAGGTTCTGAAGATGATGAATTCATTAGAAATCAACTCAAAGAGATCAGTGCAGCTGAAAGCCAAAAGAAAGAAGAAGTGAAAAGCAAAGCCAAAGGAACAGCTGGAAAACACAGAAGAATGGCACGGAAAAGTAGTGCAGGCTATGATGAGGATGCAGGAAGAAGGCATTCATGGCATGATGATGATGATGAGACTTTTGATGAAAGCCCAGAGCCAAAATACCGGGAAAGTAAAAGTCAAGACAGTGAAGAACTTGCAATATCTGGAGGAGGAGGCCTTCGACGTTTCAAAACAATAGAATTAAATAGTACAATAACAACCAAATATTCTGAAGCATCTGAACAACAGAAAGGTATTTTATATTTTGATGAAGAGCCTGAGCTAGAGATGGAGAGCCTTACTGATTCACCAGAAGATAGATCTAGAGGAGAAGGATCTTCTAGTTTACATGCTTCTAGTTTCACACCAGGTACATCTCCTACTTCGGTGTCATCACTTGACGAAGACAGTGACAGCAGTCCTAGCCACAAAAAACTGGGAGGGGAGAGCAAACAACAGCGCAAAGCCAGACATCGGACACATGGTCCTCTTCTTCCCACTATTGAAGATTCTTCAGAGGAAGAAGAACTACGGGAAGAGGAAGAACTGCTAAAGGAACAAGAGAAGCAGCGTGAGTTAGAACAGCAACAAAGAAAAAGTTCTAGCAAAAAATCTAAAAAAGACAAGGATGAACTAAGAGCCCAGAGAAGAAGGGAACGTCCAAAGACACCACCAAGTAATCTTTCTCCCATTGAAGATGCATCTCCAACAGAAGAATTACGACAGGCTGCAGAAATGGAAGAGCTGCACAGATCTTCTTGTTCTGAGTATTCACCCAGTATTGAGTCAGAACCTGAAGGTTTTGAAATCAGCCCAGAGAAAATAATAGAAGTACAAAAAGTTTACAAATTGCCTACTGCTGTCTCTCTATACTCACCAACGGATGAACAACCAATTGGACTTCCAAAAGAAGAGAGTGCTCAAAAGACATTGAAAAGTGCCGAAGAGGTATATGAAGAGATGATGCATAAGTCCAAATCATTTCAAATTTCAAATGAAAAAGATGAAACTTTTGAAAAAGAATCTTTATATGGTGGAATGCTAATAGAGGATTATATTTATGAATCTTTAGTAGAGGATACTTACAATGGAACTATTGATACTAATCTTGTCATGAGACAAGATGAGAGCAGTGAATATATACAACAGAGAGGAAAAGAGAAAAAAGCAAGAGCTTCAGAACAGGTCTATGATGAACCACAGAAAATTAGTGATCTAGAGAAAGACTTCTATAGTGTTGAGACTTTACATACTATTGTGCCTCAAGAAGATATTGTTTCTAGTTCTTACATTATCCCAGAAAGTCATGAAATAGTTGTATTAGATAGCACAGTAGCTTCCACTGCTGAGGAAAAGCATTTGTTAGATGCAGAAGCTGCTTATGAAGAGCTTATGAAAAGACAAAAAATGCAGCTAACCCCTGGGTCTAGTCCAACACAACCAACATCAGATTTCATTCCAACATCTGATACAAAGGTATCTGGTGGTGGAGAAATAGTGGATAGTACATCTTTAACATCAAGCACTACTTCAGCAATTTCAGATGTATCACCTGTCAGTAGCACAGCACTTTCTATTCCAGATGTTAAAATAACACAGCACTTTACAGCAGAGGAAATTGAAGATGAATACTTAACAGATTATGCCAGAGAAATTCAAGAAATAATTTCTCATGAAACATCAATATTGACATACTCTGAGACATCGGAAGGTGCTGCATCAGTTTTACCTTCTGATACAGCTTCCTTAACATCATCTACATCTTCAGTTTGTACCACGGATAGTTCCTCACCTATAGATAGCACAACCACAGGTTTTGTAAGTCCAGCAGAGGGTGTAAGTAAACCAGCAGATTCTGAAGGTGTCAGGGTAGTAACACAGGTTCCCTTAACATCTGTAACAGAGTACTCTGAAGTGAGCATGCCTTATGAATCTATTGCCGGAGCCACTAAAAAACCATCTATAGAATCAGATATGCAGAGTGTGGAGCAAACTGCAGTTTGTTTGCCTGAAACTCTACCTGTAGCAGTGGCAACTACAGTTACAAAATCCAAGGAATATGCAGCTGATGCCATTACCGTTGACACCTCCAAAGCAGAGAAGGAAGCAGCTAGAAAGATTAAAAGTACAGTAGAGTCTGTCAGTGTCAAAATTCATCATGAAGAGCCACACAAAGAATTGGGTGTTGATATGACAAGAATTGATTTGACTGATGTTGCATCTGAGCAACCTCCTACATGTATAGCATCAGTACCAGTTACAGAGCCCGCATCAGAAACACCTTCTGTACTCACTCACAGTGTTGTAAGTAAGACCAGCATGGTCTCTGTGCCTTCCTCAGCTCCTGCTGTATCAGCCAAAGTATTCTCTCTTTTTAGAAGCTCTTCTTTGGATTCTCCTGCACATCCTTCTCCACCCCCACCTCCTCCTCCTCCACCACCTCCTCCACCACCATTACCACCTCCACCTATTTTACCCAAGCCAGCCATTTATCCCAAAAAGAAGTCACAGATTAAGACTCCAGCAGTAACAGCTCCCACAGTGGCACCTCCAGTCACAACTGTTCCAACACTAGAGTCCACAGCTGTATTAAAGACTCACGTGGTACCTATCACAAAAACATACACCCCAACACCACCTCCTGTACCACCCAAACCATCCTCCATTCCAGCAGGGCTTGTTTTCAGTCACAGGCCCCCTGAAGTAACTAAACCTCCAATTGCTCCTAAACCAGCAGTTCCTCCGCTCCCAATAGCTGTTCATAAGCCAGCAGAAACACAGCCCAAACCAGTAAGTTTGGCATTAACTTCAAGTATGACTCTGAATTTGGTCTCCACAGCTGAATACAAAATACCATCTCCCACTTCCCCTTTGTCTCCACACTCTAACAAATCTTCACCAAGGTTGGCCAAACCCTCACAGGAAACCTATGTTGTCATTACACTGCCGTCTGAGCCTGGAACTCCCACAGAAGCTATAACTAGTCAGGCTATTACCAGCTGGCCTTTAGAAGCACCTTCTAAAGAACAGATTCCCCAAGCTATGCAACCAGTTTTTACTTCATCCGTGAAAACAATGGATATTCCAAGTATGGCAGGTCAGAGTATGTATATTTCAGGTGCATTGCAAGCTATTCCTGTGACAACGCAATCAGCTTTTGAAAAAATACCCAGTTCAAAATCAGAAGTAGTAACAACTGACATAACCAAGACCGCAGTGTCTGTGGTTAAGGGTCCAGTGCCTGGTTATGGTTTAGGCAGTGTTGCTATTACTATACCTCCAGAGCCACTACATATTGTAGATCAACCCAGATACAGAGAGAATGGAAGATTCCATCCTTTGGGCGATGTCATAGATCTTCGCACTTTAACTAAGATGGACATTGGAATGAGAGACAGCTGTATGGATCTCTCTGCTGTTTCCATGGATGTACGAAGGCAAATGCCAGCAAGTGACGCAGGTGGACGGCCAGTAAGTACTGTCCAGCCATCCATAATAAATCTTAGCACTGCATGTGTTGCCGAGCCTTCTCTGCCTGTAGTCACTGAGACAGTAACTGTAATGACCTGCACTGCCACTGTGAGCTACACCACCAGCACAGACAGCCTTGTGGATCTGGGACATGCAATGACAACGCCGCTTCAGCTAACAACGTCAAAACATTTTGAGCCTGCATACAGAGTAACAGGTAGCCAGGCCTTCTCTGTAGGTAGAGATGAAGTGCCAATAAATTTATCCCTAGGTACTTCAACACAGGCAGTGACATGGGCTACTACAAAGCCTGTTACTGTACCACCTGTTGGTGTTACAAATGGTTGGACTGATCTCTCCACTTCTCAGGAGCCAGCGGAGAGTGTAGCAGTTGACCTCAGCACTACAAAATCCCACAGAACAGTAGTAACAATGGATGACACTGCTTCAGGTATCATAACAACCGTAATAGAAGATGATGAAAAGCCTGTAGATCTGACTGCAGGGAGAAGAGCTGTCTGCTGTGATATGGTTTATAAATTGCCATTTGGTAGGAGCTGTACAGCACAGCAGCCTTCTACTACACTTCCTGAAGATCGCTTTGGCTACAGAGATGACCATTATCAGTATGATCGTTCAGGGTCATATGGCTACCGAGGAATGGGAGGTATGAAACCATCTATGTCTGACACAAATTTATCAGAAGCTGGACTATTTGCATACAAAAGCAAGAATAGCTTTGATTATCGAATTGGGGCAACTGATACAGCAGTAGATCTTACTTCTGGAAGAGTAACTACAGGTCAGTATGACACAGCAGCAGATCTTTCTTTGAAATATAATTTTGATGTTCCTCACCTCATTTCAGGATAATTTTTTTATTGTTTTTCCCCTCCTTCTGTTGTTTTGTTTTCTTTTGGACAGTGTGAAAAATTATTCCGGATTACACGTGTTTTTCATTTCTTCATTTTACGTATGTGTTTGCACAGAGGTGCCTGCATGTGCCTGCATGTTCAGAAATGCTGTTTCCTTCACATCTAAAGTAGGTCATTAACCTGAAGATTTGCATGCAGTTTCCCCTTCCCATTTATTTCATCAAGATGGGATGACTTTCAGAATCCGCAAAGCAGCATTCTTTTGTGGGACTGGACTGTAACTTTGCCCTGTAATTTCAGGTGAGGTTATGGATTACTCAAGCAAGACTACAGGTCCATATGCAGAGACTCGGCAGATTTCTGGCCTCGGGCTCAGTACACCACAGTATTCCCAAGCAAGAATGGTGTCATCTGTGGGTTCCCAGTTTGGCGTTGGAAGTGTTTTAAGATCATCCAATGGTGTTGTTTATTCTTCAGTAGCGACTCCAATCCCATCCACATTTGCCATCACCACACAACCCGGTTCTATTTTCAGTACAAGTGTCAGAGATTTACCAACTCTCCAAACAATTGACTCAGTGCCCTCTTTATCAACCTTGCAACAGACTCAACCACTCCCAAGATCATACAGTTTCTTGACAACTGTGGCAGCTGAAAAAGATAGTGCAATTACCGCCATTGGTATGGAGACAGGGTTACCACCTCATACTATAGAAACTATAACCACTGAGCCAACCAGCTTGATACCTGCTTTAACTACAGCATCTGAAGTTTATACAGATGTAATTGATGATGAAGTTGCCCTTCTCATTGCCCCTGAAGAAGGCAAACAGCAGCAGCTTGATTTGGAGCGGGAACTTCTTGAGCTTGAGAAAATTAAGCAGCAGCGCTTTGCGGAAGAGCTGGAATGGGAACGTCAGGAAATTCAAAGATTTAGGGAACAAGAAAAGTTTATGGTGCAAAAAAAGCTTGAGGAGTTGCAATCCATGAAACATCATCTCTTATTTCAGCAGGAGGAGGAGCGACAGGCTCAGTTTATGATGAGACAAGAGACATTAGCCCAGCAGCAGTTGCAGCTTGAGCAATTCCAACAACTTCAACAACAACTCCACCAACAGTTAGAGGAGCAAAAACTTCGTCAAATATATCAGTATGGTTATGACCCTTCAGGAACTGGTTCGCCACAAACTACCACAGATCAAACACTTCTGGAAGGACAGTATGCAACCACAGAAAATGGCCAATTTTGGCCTACTGATGACACAACCACTACAGCTTCAGGAGTGCTGGGTATTGAAATTCCACAAAGCCAAGCGTGGTATACAGTCCAGTCTGATGGCATTACCCAATACCTACCCAGGTCTGGTATCCTAAGCTCAGTTTCAGAAATGTCTCTTAAGGATATTGATGTTAGAGAAGAGAAGCAATTGAAAAAGAGAAGCTCTATGCCAAAATTACGTGGTCCATATGAGGAGTTTGAGGGGACCCTGGAAGAAGAGCCCCGGTGCTTCAAAAAAATAGTGGACAGTGGAGTGCAAACTGATGATGAAGATGGAGCAGAAAGAGGTTACACCAACAGGAGACGGAGGTCTAAGAAGAGTGTTGACACAAGTGTTCAGACAGATGATGAAGATCAGGATGAATGGGATCTTTCCAGCAGATCTAGAAGGAAGCCTCGTGTAGGGAAATACCCTGAGGGCACCACTGAGGCAGACAAAGCTAAACCATTCTCCAAAGTATCTAGTATTGCAGTTCAGACAGTGGCAGAGATTTCGGTACAAACAGAACCTGTGGGAACAATAAGAACACCTTCAATCAGGGCCCGATGGGATGCTAAGGTTGAAATCATAAAGCATATTTCAGCACCAGAAAAGACATATAAAGGAGAAAGTCTGGGATGTCAAACAGAGACAGAGTCAGACACTCAAAGTCCCCAGTATCTGTCAGCTTCATCTCCTCAGAAAGATAAAAAACGTCCAACACCATTAGAGATAGGATACTCATCCCACCTTCGTCCAGACTCCACATTACAGGTAGTCCCTTCCCCTCCCAAATCTCCCAAAGTTCTCTATTCACCCATTTCACCCGTTTCACCAAGCAAAGTTATAGAGTCAGCATTTGTACCCTATGAAAAACCCATGACTGATGACATCAGCTCTCAGAAGATGCTGCATGCTGACATGGCCAAGATTCCTCCATCAAGCCCAAAGGCAGCAAAGATGATGCAACGCTCTATGTCTGATCCTAAGCCCCTGAGTCCCACAGCAGAAGACAGTTCCAGAGCTCAGTTTCAATACACTGAGGGTTTTATGGTAAGAAGTATTTGCTTACTTTTTTTTTTTTATAATATTCAATTCTACAGCTATCAGTACAGCACAAGGACAGACACACTCATTTCCAATACTTGTGTATGTAGTCTTTTTGCACACCTTACTGAAAAGTCCAGAGGAATATCTGCTGTCTAAAACAATGGTTATTTCCTTCATTGTTTTGCCTGGAGATAGAGAAGTCCTTATTACAGTCTTACTAATATTCAGGAAATAACACAAGTTCATTTTCAGAATTTGGATGGCACTTTGTGTTTTATATGGCAATTCATTGCCAGTATAGGAGTTACTGACAATTCTTCAGAAAATTGAAAGCATTTCCTTTCTAATCATACAACACCCAGTTCTCGTGGCAGAGTCTGTAGTGCATTTACCTTGAAATTACTGCACGTGCCTTTTGAGAGGCAGATAACACCAGATGTATAATTACTTTAGTTAGCTGTCCTTTTTGACCCTCATGAGGTTTCTTGGCCATGTGTGGTTCTGTGGATAATCTTGTTTCCCAGTGTGTATATCTTTTGTCTTTTCCAGACCAGAAAGTCTCATATCACAAATTCATTTTTAATTTGTTTTGGATAAGGAGGATTATCAGAAAGTTGTACAAGTTTTGAGGGCTGTTTTTTATAGGAGTCAGAGGAGGCCAACATCATTAGAATCAAGGTTTTCATTTCTGCACTGTTTCTTTTCCTTGAGAAGTAAAGTTTCATATTTGGGAATCAGATTGCTATTTATGAATAAGAGGAATAAGTCTTGGTGAAAAAAATTCCTTTATAGTATCTTATGTTCTTGGCTGTCCTTTTGTCTGAAGCCATTCCCTTCTGTCATTTGATGGGTCAGTATCTTACTTGTCAGAACTCCGGAAGAGTTGCCATTCGAGTTCTTCAGCAATATTTATCTTTTATGTTCAGTTGTCTGTGAACACGAGTGATTAGTACAGATTGGACAGGATAAAGAGGGTTTGTTCTCTCTGATAATTTTTGGTGGCTTTCAAATGCAGAATAATCTGATTATACCCTCCAAAGCTCCAGCTGTAATTAGTTCCTGCAGCTTCACATATTTCTGCAGATATTAAATGCTGCCCATGCTGCTACCGCTTGGAAAACAGTACTTGGAAGTTTGAAGGGAAAGATGTAGTTATGGCACTGGCACTCCATATAAACATCATTTGCTAATGCAGGATAAGCACAGTGGGGTAAACTAGCACGAGCACTAAAGTTTCATGTGGAGGATTTGAAACAACATCTTGAAGAGCATTGCTCATGGGTTGTAAGAAAGCGTTGGGTTCTACTTAATAGTGGAGAGTAGGTATAATATTGTAAAATATAATATAATTGTAAAACTATTTGTGAGAACAAATTATTCAGTTCACTTTTTTCACAGATACACATAAATTTGATATAAATTGTGTCCTTCTATGATGGATCATCAGTTCTATAAACAGCTCATTGTTAAAGGCCTTTGCAGTAGAGTTCGAACACATACATTATTCTTTAATGAGACATGAAAACAAAGTGTTCATACACCGTTGTTTCTCTTTTTACCAATACGTTCTTTATGGTTTTGCCTTGAACCCAAACAGCAATGAGCTATGTGGTTTTCAGTAGTGTGCAGCCATCAGGCAGCAAATAGCCCAAGTTTCAAAATTCAAATAAATGAGGGGGACATTTTTATGGACGGTGGGGTGCAAGTTGACAAGCACAAAGAAATTAAAAAGCTTCCATGAATGTAAAGTGGAGTGCAGTAACTTGGCCATGCAGCAGAAGGTGAGTAAGCTGCTCTGAAAACCTCCCATGAACATCATGGCTGACTTCAGCTTTGATGTTATGTTAAGCACTAAGCTTATTAACTAAACTCTCTAATAGAGTTTTGTTAAATATGTGTCTGAGGTTCAGTTAGCATATTCTGGGATCAGGTACATGAAGTTTAAAGGAGGAAAAGACACATGTCCAAAAAGAAAGAAAATATTTACACTGATCCTTGCAGAATGTAATCAACTGACCTCATCAGCATGGGAAATAGGGGCATAAATTGCTTTTGCAGTTTGTATATTGGTTTCTGTTCTCACTAACTCAGTCCAGTTATGTTATCAAGAAAAGTTTTACAGTACAAGATCTAAATGATCTAGTTTCCACAAGACTTACATATTCCCTCCAGCATGTCCATTTGTTTATACTGTGGGTTTAGGACTGTGTCATCTTGAAACACAGGAAAGACTGGACTGTGATTTCTTCTTTTGTACATTTTACCACATTCAAAAGTTCTCTGAAAGCATACACCCAGTGTCATTGTTGGCAAAGTGTAAACCTTGTTGACATTTTTTCAACTGTACATCTTTGTTGTTAGAGCCACATGGTGTTGTTACACCTAAGTTTATATATAGGATCACTTTTGGTTTATCCTTCTAAGTGTGAAAGCAAGATACTCCCTTAACTTTAAAATATTTTTGTCACTGACACTGGTTTTTTATTCATTCTGTGTATGTACAGAGCCCACAACAGCTAAAGTCTTTGTTAATTCTCTGTGTATACTTTTGTGCCTCCTGACTGGAGAGTTCCTCATTTCCTCATTATGGAAAGGTAGAAGGGGTCAGTTATGTCATTCAAAAGAGGGAAGTTCATTACAGAAAAACTTACAAAACAGCTCACTCTGGAAAAGAGAATTTACTAGAGCTGAACATAAAATAATAAAATGAAATGAAAGATTGATCTTTCACTACCTTATGGAAATGGGATATTTTTTGCATGGATGAATATCCCATCACTTTTTTAATAGTTCATGAATCAGCATTATGTCTTTGTCTGCGTTCATAAACATTGCAGGTGAAAAGGGTGTTCATGTGTTCATGTATATGATTCACAGCCTTTTTTCATGACAGTTGAGAAAAGAAGTTAATCCTTACACAATCGATGGGACTAAAATAATAAGAAGAAAATTAGTCTCTTTATGAGATTTACAGTGAAATGATATCTTGTCCTTCAGACAGTACCCTTTCATCATTCATGCATTTCTTCCAATGGGAAACGGGTTTTTTACAACATTTCAGCGAAAGAAATTATGGAGACTGTGACTAAGATAATTGAATTATCTCTCTGTCTTAGAACTGTTGCTTTAAATATAATTCTCTTCTTTAATGCACCTTGTAAAGGAAATTATTGCAATGTTTTATCTAATCTAGTGTAAGTAGAAGGCTGAAAAGTAACCTGGTAGCTAATCATAAAATTAAAAAATCCAGATAACATTGCTTTCAGTGATGGCACATTTAATTTTCAGATAACAAGTTGTGTGCTTACGTTGCATTTTCTCTTGCTTGTCTGTCATAGTCACTGTCTCTCTGTGAACACTTGAATGAACAGAGATGGTGGCTTCCTATTCATCCAAAGTAAAAGTAATGCTTGCCACTGTGTTCCCTTTTGTAGTTCTTACGTGCTCCACATTTGTGTGATGCATATTAGTAATCAAGTGTAGCTGAGTCAAGAAAAGATTAGGCATTATATTTTGTCAGCACCAAAAAGCATTGTGAAAGCCACTCATTGGAATTGACATTTTGCAAAGATACCAAATTTTGCTGTTTTCTGAGCTTTGTGTCTCTTGAGCTCCTCATGGCAATGAGCTCCCCAGCACTGATTTTATTACACTGTCCAGTAGTCCAGAATGGTAGGATCCCATGGAGTGAATAGCTGTAGGAGTGGTTTCCATGAGAGCACCAGGAGCTGTCAGTAGATTCTGGAAGTGAAGACTGAAATTCATGCATTCAGCAGCAACAAAAAAAAAATTGTGAGTACCTGTCTAGTGTAATAAAGAAATAGCTTTACACCCGTGAACCCCAGAATCAAGTCACATGCCAGTCACAGTCAACTTTGGCACTTGTACACATTGCATATGTGTAATCAAAGATGGAAGTTGTCTTCCTTTTGCCTTTGGATGCAAAATGCCTGTTCAGCTAAACTGAGGCAAATTGTAGAAGATCTTGCACATGACCTGTCACACACATAAAATATCTACAGCTAAGCAGTGCATAGACTCAGCAGAAGTGTTTGTATTCGTGAAACTAATGCAAAGACACATCTGTCAACAGCCTGTCAGCTTTAGGGTAGAAACTGTACATTTAAGCTTTAGCACTTAGAGTAAATCCTATCAATATGTTTATTAAGGGAGACTTTTCTTGACATTTTTATCTGATGTGATTTACCATACTTGTAAGGCAAAAGTAAATCAAATCTTCATAATGTAGTTTAAAAAAAAGAAAAAAAGTAATTATTTCAAAATAAAATCCCCCCCAAATGTGTCTTTATTTAGGTAAGAAATGCAAGATTTCTTCTATTGTTATATTAAGAACAGAATTATACTGATATTCAGGGTGGAGGTTTTTTTAGATGGCTTTATGAACACATTATTGTGTAATTTATCTTCTATGGTATTCTGAAGCTTTCAACTTTGAACCTAGAAGGTTAAGTCTTCATGATTTCACGGAGCCATAGAATGGTTTGAGTTGGAGGGGATTTTAAAGTTCATCTAGTTCTAACTTCCCCTGCCACAGGCAGGGACAGCTTTCACTACACCAGGTTGCTCCAATCCCCATCCACCCGGCCTTGAACGTTTCCAGGGATGGGACATCCACAACTGACTTTTGCAGTGTCAGATGTGCTGTTCATCTGAGCACTGAAAAGGGAAAACAAAGTAGTTTTTCCCAGCAGAATTAAAACTTTCAATATATCATATCCGTGATGTTTTCTTGTTTATTCAGGACTAAGCTGACCACCAGACTTGTAGTTCATCAAGGAATATTCTCCCTGGATAAGGAATAGAGAGAAAAAAGTAGGCGTAATTACCTGGTTTGAAGGTGGATATTTCTGTTTGTTTACCTTCCTCAGAAGCCGGGAGTAGGTTCATTTCCTAATGTCATGCCAGAATGTCAGGTAATATAATTCTTCTACTTCTGGAGAACAAGACATGGGTGTTTTCCTTGGTTTCTTGTCATTTGAGCTTAATTCCAACTAAAAGGAGTTGGTACTTTGTTATAGTCTGCAGAATTACTGTAAAATATCAGAAGTGGGTTTTGGTTTGAGACATAGGTGGTTGCACGGTTGTACTGCAAAAGGCTTAATTCAGTGACTTCAATTTTCATTTTAGTTCAATGATTCGACACAGAAAAGGGAATAACATTCTGATTTCTGTAAAAAGTGTATTTCCATATAAAGGAGGAATTACCTTTTGCAGAAACAGCTGCTATTTGGGTTTCAGTACGGATGGGTGTTGAGTGAGGAACAATCTTTGGTGGTATCTAAAGTGCAAGGTATTTTTTGTCTTTACCTCTAAGTGACATCAGTGGGCTGTGGTTTAATGAAAATTCTCCAGACAGTGGTGGCAACTGGTCCTTCATTTTGAGTGTGCATAAACCATTCCTAAAGAATTATGTGGGAGCAGGCTGATTTGCATGAATTATATAGTTTTCACGCAGTTTGTGAACTGCCCATGCAGGTCTATCTGACAGTGTGTTCATACACTTAGCAACAGGCTAAGTCACCAGGCCTGAATAATGGTGGTTTATTGCTTATGGATAGGAAATCTTATCTTGAGATTGAATTCAGGCCAGCAATCCAGAGAAGGTCTAGATGCTCCCCCCAAATTCCTTTTGTGCTTGACATGCTTTCTTGGTGTGCTTCAAACAAATTTGCTGGGAACTGAGTTGAAAAGTCAATCTCACTTGCGTCTAGAAACAATTCTCAACAGTCTTATCCCTGTGTAAATAACAAAATAGGACTTAACTATCTTCTCCTTTAACCATGTGCTTTTAGCTAGATTTAAGGTTATTTTCTCCACTAGTATTCTGAATTATTTAAAATTTAGAGTCCTATTAACATTTCAAGCTACTGCTTCCTGTGAAGTATTTGAAATCCTCTGGAATAACATTTATGTGGTTCAAATGAGGCATCTTTTTTCCATCTATCAGGTTTTCCAAAGGGACAGAATACCCCACATTTGGGAAACGTCATATAAACATTATTTTCTAAAGCACATTTAAGTGGGTCAGTCTTTTCTGCCTGATACTTTTATATTAGCTGGTTTCACACCTTCTCTATTCAACCAAGGGACATTCATGCATAATAGAAAATTATTTTAGTGTTCACTCTTTTTCCTTAACAATCTTTTATAAAGCATGAGATTTATGGCAAAGTTGACAAAGAGCCTTGGTTTTATGTCACTTGGGCCTTTTCTCATCTGCTGTCAGCTTATCCATCTTCCTCTTAAGCCAGCTCCTATACAGACGTTATGAAAACCATCCCTGGCCATGAATCCCATTCCTCAGTCTTTTATCTTCCATAGAAACAAAGAAAAATAGAAGTGCAATAATGTCTTTACATTAATTTCTGGTTGACTTGGTTATTATGGTTATCCATTTTAGGAATACTTGGAGTGTTTAGTGTGGAAAGATGTAAATATCATGATCCTTGTTTTAAAGTAATAAATACAGTTTATAAATTTATACAGTGGAACCAAGCACATGCAGAAGAAAGACAGAGGGGAACATACCCATGTGCAAATTTTGTCCCTCTTCAGCTCTGTTTTGCTTCAGATCATCTCTTCTCGGGCCACAGATCACTGTAGTTAGTGTGAATAGGAGGGTAAAAGTTCTGCTAGTGTAATTGTCTGACTGAAATCAAAAGAGAATTTCTTTCACATGCTCTGCTGATAATTCTGTCTTCCTGCATTTTATTCTATCTACAACAGTATGACCATCTTTGACTTAAGCTCTGGAAACTATACTGAGAAAATAAATGTACATTCTCCAAAAGGAGCAGAACAATGTCTATGAAATCTTTGTTAGAAAGAAAATATTGTCTGTGCTTTACCAGCAAGTTGTTTGATGCAGTAAAAGCTGAACAATAGATCTAATTAGCTGATGTAAATTGTCTGCAAGTGTACTGTGTTGTTGTCCAAAAGGAGCCAGTCATTGGTTTGGACAGTTTTTCCCTACTGGGATTTGAGCCTGTTTGAGATAGACTTAGGACAGAGCTTCTTACTGAGTTTTCTCCTGAAGAAGGTTAATTTCTGATACCTCCCTGCAAACTGTAGCTATGTGTTGACGAGAAAATCACTTTGTTCCCCTCATAGTACTACATCTCATAACAAAATATAAGCTTTAATTCCAACACTTTTCCCCATCAGTTTATTAAAACACTTTTAAGTTGTAAAATGTTGTTTTGATCAGCCAAATGTGATTAAATCTTTCTTGATAGTGACCCAAGACTGGTAAAACTCTATGATAACTCATATGACCTATGTGAAGACTGCTAGAAAAACCACACTCTAGAACCACAATACCTCCAAAAATTATTATCAGATATAATTATATACAATAAAATATTCAGAACTCTAAAAAGATTATTTTTATACCTCTTCATTCTCCAAAGTGGAAATGGTTATGCTTCCTCTGCCTATGAGGCCTCTGGGCTCCTTTAACCTACATCAGTACATTTAAAATTTTCCACTTTTTGTTTTTGGATTGTTTGTTTTTAGAAAAAGTTCAGGGTATGCCAGTATTGAGATAATTATTCTGTGTAATCAATTCCTTAGAATTTAAAGGCTCTATCTCCATTAAATTCTGATGCCTGGGCATACTTTCTCCAGGGATATACTTATCCCTAAATTATTTTTAGCATATGAGATACTAAAAATTTCAAAACTGTACATTATTCTCTTGGGAAAAATATTAAAAAGATTTGCAGACCTAGATATATCCCATATAATCACCCCAAAAAGTAAAAATAATGAAAAGATGACATGAAGGTAACCCAGATATGAGACCTAGATATGTATGTGTTTGCAATACACATCACAGCATTATTAGCTTCATAAATTGTATACCAGAGCTCTGAAGTTTTGATTCTTATCTATAGAAATACTGGCTAGACCAGATTCTCTGTGCTGTCAGTGTTTCAAAATGCAATGTAGGCTAATAGCATCTAACAGTTTGTTTGTTTGCTTGTTTGGTTTTTTAAAATTAACAAGGCTTGCCAATATTAGAATTAAATTTACTTTGATTCTGATCCTCAAAATCCTTTTAATCAGGCATTGCTTTTCTGAGACAGTGATTTCATATTAAAAATAATTTTTTAAGATAGACATATTGTTTTGCATAATGTTGCTTCAAGATCAACTTTTATTATGTAATATTAAAAAAATAGTCCCTTTTACTGAATTTCTTAACATTCTTACTTCAACACAATATTATTGCTAAGCTAATTTTTTCAATGGTGATTTTTAAATGGAGGTTTTCTCTCCATCTTCCAGCTGGAAGTGAATATCTTAGGTCAAAATGGTCACTGTCAAACTGGAAAGCAGTTTTAAGTGGATCAAACAAGGGTTTGTCCTAGGCTTAACTCTTTAATAATTCAATTGAAATTTAAATGTATGAAGAAATGATTCATATAGCATTTTTAGGTCAATATAGGAAGCACAATTACTTTGGAAAGCAGAATTGCAATTCAGAGCAATGTTCCAAAATTTCAATAATGATACAGACACGACAGGTACAGAAGAGAGAAAAAAAAAAACAACAACAAACCAAAAACCCAGGAATATTGCTGATTAGGCAATAGCAGTAGTGAAAATGTTAAAGTGTAGTAGCAAAAATTCTGGCTTAATATGACTTAAAAATATCAAGTGCTTGCATGAAAGGTAATGTTGTTCTTGGGAAATACTCGGGAGTACACACAACTTGTGCCAGTGTAGGATATGTGTTGCAGTTGTTCTACCCTGCTCAGTGGCTGATGAGACTTCAGCTTTAATACTAATGCAGTTTAGGTCAGCACCCCTCAAGAGTTACAGAATGAGATGTTTCAAAGTTGATCATAAGAGAGATAGTAAAAGATTTAGACAATATTGGTTAGAAGTCTGAAGGATCTGCCTGTATTTATCTAGAAAGAAGACCAAAGCTGAACAAGTTATGACTCTGTCACTGTGTTAAACATTTATTTAAATAGGAGAAATATTAACCACTCTTCACATCCCATGGATGTACAGGATGGATTATCTCAGTCTGTGGCCTGAGTATTTAGTAAATATGAACTTTATAACTGCATTAGCACCAATGTCTTAGAATTTATATATTTTAGTGAAACTGCTTTACATCTGAATACTGGGAATAACATAAGGTGATAGCCTACATGACTGATTTCCTTTCCAAGCCAAGAATATCTTGAGCACTACAAGTAATAGAATTATGTTTAAAAATTGAATTCTAAAATTAAATACAACTTTCTTTAGTATTCATGGCTCTTCTTACACAGTATCATGCACATGTTCCCTGTTAATTTGTATCGATACAGCATTTGCCACAGACTGCTGAGTAAACAAACCACTCAGATATATAGGGCCCTTTCTATAATATGAGTGACAATGATTCATTTAAAAGGTAGGAAGCTGAGACAGGGTTAATAAATCAATAAAAAAATAGCCTAAATGTCCCCTGTCTTGTTCTTTCTATCCCTTAGCTGAAGAGGCACTTGCTCCCTATTTTACTTTCCTATTTCCATTTCTCTTCAGAAGCCTGGAAGTCTCTTGTCTTCCTTGGCTGACACAAGAACATAGCGTAGCTAGCTAAGATATGGAGGATTGGAAATAACATGTTTGACATTAGATATTGGTGATGAAAAGTCACACCTGATCTGATTACTGTATACTCCTCTTGTAATCTGCAGGCAGAAGTATTGCAAGGGAGCAGCAGTTAATCCACTTATTTTATGGTTTTACTTTACAATATGATTAATCCCACTCATTTCTCAAATGACTACAGTAAGGTTCTAGATGACTGACACTGCTTTTGGTCCCATGGTCCCGCAAAAAGCCTGTCTTCTGAGTGTTCTGTGTTATTATTTCCTGATTTTTTTCTCTCAAAAGAGTGGATTTCTTAATTATGTACTAGTTTCCTTTTATGAATTCTGCACAGCAAAAGTTATGATTCAGTTAAAGTTGGGTTTATAAATTGCTTTCTAGGTGCTAAAGCTTGATTAAAGAAAAATAATAAAAAAATATTAATTTAAAATAACTTTCATTCAATTCACTGAAACAACATTATAAAAAAATCTATTTTCTGGTCTCTCCAGCATGCTTTTAAGATGAATGGCTGCTGACAGATGGGCATCACAGTGCAGACAAACTTCTTATTTACAGGAAAAGGTTGTCTCTGCTGACACCAGTTCAGACTTTCAGAAGCTATCTTGTCAACACTTCTCAAATCTCACTTGGAGAGAGCAATTTTTTCCTTTGTGCTTATCTTCTCAGTTCAATTTCTCCAAATAATTCCCAATTTTGTTACCAAGAAGGAGCTGAACACTGATAAACTCAAAAAAGTGATTTACCTGCTGCAATGTTCATCTCAGGGAGCTGAATCCATAATGGCTTGGTAAGTGCTTACAGTCCCTGCATTTAGATTGAAGGTATGAGAGAGGAATTCACCGTAGCCAGTTTGGTTAGTGCTGCGCTGCCTAAGTCAACTCTTTGGAAACTCCAAAGACAGGGCTAAGTCTATCATAAATTATGGTTTAGACATCTCTGTGGAATTTTGATGCAGAGCCTGAAATTTCTCCCTTGGTGTGACACTGCAGAGAAAGCCTGCCTTTTGGCTCTCCTTCAGAACTTCTTGCATTTTGTACATCATGAATTCGGGTCTCAGTTCAATTTCTGTTCACATTCTCCATCTGTCCATATCTTCCCTCTCATCTCCTTGCTAAACCTTACTTCTGTTTCCCAGCTGGTCTTTCTCTGACACTCTCTCTCTCTCTTCCAATCTAAGTGGTTCCTATCAAAATACAGCTTTGATTATCTCACCTTACTCACTTTGCAAGCTGTTTGCTGCTGCCAAATCCAGCTCAAGAATCAAGTGTGCTGGTGCTCTTACACTGCCCGGCCAGACTTTTCCCTGGGGCATTATAGCTAAGGAGGCTAAATGGGCCAGCCATTAACTAAGGGTGAAGGCAGGGTTTGAAATTTAATAACTAGTAAGGAGGAAGGTCTGAAGGAGGATTATATGCTGAGGATTTCTTTAGTGTGTTGTGTGGGATGAGAAGTTTAACAGGTTTGATTTCTCTAAATCTGATAACTTCCTGATTTAGACAGTCATCAGTTGCCAGACGTGAAAAGATAGTCAGGAAGGATGGTGGATGGAATGAATCAGAATGAGTGTAACCCACCTCAAATTTAGGTTTAGTGTAGCGAAGATTAATTTAGGACTGAGTGTTTATTTTCAGCTGCTATATAACATTATTAAAACACTTTGACATAAGACTCAGGAAGTCATGAGGTAGTTTGGAAGCAAAATTTACTTCATTAGTTTCTGGAATACATGTTCTGTAACCTCTTTCATAGTTGTGTTTTTGCTCTATATATATGATGTAAGAGGGAAAAAATGAAATAAAATTATGCTCTTTGTCTGAGTTGACATTAGAAGCAATGGTTGTCTTTTTCTCAGAATTTTACTGTTTAGGTTAATCACTTACATCATATTGATGCTCCTTTTATGATTCCTAAGTTATAACCAACAGCAGAAATATCGTGGTCTTCTAGGAAGAATGAAATGGCATCAGTGATTTTCCCCTTTGCCCATTTGATGAGGCACACTGTAGTATAGAGAATTTTATAGAAATGCCTCCAGATATTTCTTTAGACAGTAAAAGTGATTCTTGTGACAATGATAGGATAGGCTGCTCTGAGTCCTTATGTTCTTACAGCCTTTTTGACCATGGTTTGTCTGAGGAATGATAACCCAGGCAGAGGAAGACATTTTAATTCTTTTCTTCCTTTTTCTTCATCACTTGGCCCAAAAGCTCACCAAGGAAAAAAAGAAGTTTTGACTATGAAATAGCATTTTTACTATATGTATGCACTCACACAAACACACACACAAATACACATACATACGTATATGTAAAATAGCAAATAGCTTTTCTGGCAGGTATTGTGCACACATGACTAGTAGTTTTATTTTATCTCAGAGACTCTACAGTTATGGAATATCAAAGCTTTTATTTAATTAAAATAAATTCTGCAGTCCCTTCTATTTCAGTCCTTCCACAGGATCTTGGCACTATATCCATGAAGAGGTTGGTGCCTGTATTATGTTTTGAAAACGTTGCCTATCTAAACTCCTCAGTCATCACAAATCACAAAAAAATCAGGTTGGAAAGGTGCTGTGGAGGTCATGCAGTCCCATCTTGACCTCAAAGCTGGGCTATTTTCTAAGTTAGATCAGATGTCTAGAGGACTTGCCAAGCTGAATTTTGAAAATCTCCAAGAGTGGAGATTTTGCTGTGTCTCTGTGCATTCTGTTCTGAGAATTCACTGCTCTCATGTCAGAGAGTGCTTCACTTTCCTTGTGCAGCTTCTGTCTTTTGTCCTTCATTGTGCATCCCTTAGAAGGATCTGTCTTTTCAGAACTGCTTCATTTGAGAGTTGAAGACAGCAATAAGTGTTTTTTTGATGCTCAGTTCCCTTAGCCTCTCTTCTTTGAACAGACAATCTCCCCCACAAGCCCTGACCATTTTACTAGGCCTACACTGAGCTCTCTAAATGACATTATTAATGCTTTGTGTGGATATAAAACAGGGTGGAAAGAGTATGGGAAACTCTCCCATCTGAGTCCTGCTCTGCTAGTTAGCATTGCTGTTCTCGTTAGCTCGAGTGCAGACACGCTGGAACTGCTGTGCTGCTTCACTTCAGAAGCAAATTACATTTCCTCAAGTGCTTCCTATGCAGCTTTATAAAGAAATACACAGTACAGTTCAGGAAACACTGGTCTCTGACCCCCATTAAGCTCTCAAACCTTGTAATTAGGTTGGAGTAATTTGGGAAATTTCTAGGTTTGGAGGTTTGGATTGTTTTTTTGGTTTTGTTTTTTCCTTCCCGCTAGAACCCCCTCCATATTTTTCTAGATATTTTTAATGCACTTAAGTTTTAAGAAATCATCCTTTCATAATAAAAACTACTATTTGCTTGTGTCCATGTATTGCACAGGTGATTCATGAATTCTGAGATACTTGTATCTCAATGTCTGTCATGATTATAGAGAGGAAGTCTTTCATTAATATATTCTAGATTTTTAACTCATCAATTAGAAAATGTCTCCTTCATTCACATGTTATGGGTAACTAGACTAAAAAAAAGTTCCCCAAAATCCAGGGATAGTATACTGTAAAACATCTCTCTGAAATATTTTTTTTAAAAAGTATTATGTAAAAATATTTCCATGTTTTATATGAATATAATAAGAAGCTACAATTGAAGGATAAATGATGGAGCACTGCCAAAACACTTGTAAGTTACATCAGCATCCCAAATTCCAGCTGGCACTCATTAATTATTTTGGAATTTCTTAAAGTATGACTTTTACAATCTTAGTGTTGTAATATTTTGCTCTGTTTGGGAAGATTTTAAAAAAATATATTTTTTACAGCATTGCTGCTGAACGCTTTGTGATCTATTATGATGAATCTACTATGATGTTCAGATCTGAGTATTTTCATTGACTTTTGAAACCACAGAGACTTGTGCTTTTGTTGTAGAATCACTAATCTGATAGCTCATATAAAATTCTCTGAAGTTAATGATACACTCTGTTAAATCAGTCAGCTGTGGATCATGACTTGAGGAAATTATTTTTTTTCTTTGAGTTGACTATTCCAAATATGAGGAGGCTTTTTTGCACTTTCTTAAAAACAAAATTTCTCAGTTCTGACTAGTGTAAAATATGGAACCCCTAAATCAACACAATGTGGGGAACAGGAAGGAAGACTATTCACTTAATTGATTGAAATAGTATTGCTGGAAATTTTCTAGTAGAAAATAACCTTTAAATCTGAATTTTATGTTCAAGAAGTTCAGAGTTTGGACAGGAAGAAAGAAAGGTGATCTGTGTGACAGTGAAAAAAAAATACAGTGATAGTTTTTCAGCTGCCTATGAAGAGAAAGTAAAAATAGAGTCCTGATCATTCTCAAGCTGAAAAAAAAAAATAGATAGTGATTACAGTGGTTTCTTGAAACATATTTTTTCCTATCTCATTTAAAAGAAAAAACAAAAACTAATCAAAACAATACCACACCAAAACCAAAACCAGAGAAGCATGGGTTGTTTTTTCCTCTACTTGTCATTTCCACTGGAAATATTTTTAGAAGAGGGGAAAAAAAATACAAGATTTTATTAATGGAAAAGGGTTTTCAGCTGTCTGACTTGTTCTGGAGGTATTGACAATACCGTCAATAAAGTAAATGGTGGAATGGGGGAAAGTGACAGACGGTGATAATCAGCTCCATTTGCTTCAAGGCCCAGAAGGAGTTCAATATATAGAAAAACACTGAATGTGTGCATTGAGCTGGCAATATCAGTAGAATAGCTGAGACTCTGGAACTCTTTTTTTTGCATCAAATTTGTGATTCTGTTTTTATCAGTCTCTAGTAATATTTGATGTGCATCTTAACCATGTTGATATATTACACAGACATTAGAATTATTAATAATTAAGAAATAAGGTAAAACAAGAAAGGTGCCCTGCTCACAAAGAGTAGAAATTTGAAATAAAGTATGTTTTAAGTTCATTGTCCTAAACATCTGGTAGTTATGTAATGGGGAGAACCATGTAAATGCTTTCAAATATTGTTTTATATTTCTGATCGTTATTTCTGAAGATCTTTGTCATCAGTTGCAAGTTTCCTGCTGAAAGTATAAGAATACTAATAATTTAGTATTAAACTTCAAAACATTTTAAAAGCATGTTAGAAATACATTTCCTGCTGTTCAGAATACTCAACATTAAAACATAGTTTGGAAATTTCGTGGCCAACTGAGAATAAGCACATTGAAATCTGTGTTTTCTAGTTTCTCCTTAACTGGTCATACAGAAAGAATGAATAGGCTTAGAACAAGGTGAAGGTTTTCAAGTGTTTTGGTTTATTCACATGCAGCTCAACAACTTGAAATTAGTTTCATCAGGATAGAATCTGCAACACAATTTCAGATCAAAATCCATCTAATTCAGGCTTTCCACCATGACATTGACTAAGTCATATATTTTCAGTAAAAAATGAGATCCTCAGCTGATACAAACTGATTTAATATTTCATCATGAATTCAATACTTAGTGTTTATGGGTAAAATGATGTTCAAACAACACAGTAAGGCATTGCACACTAACACACAGAGCTCACAGATAATGCATTCTGAGGTAAATGCCATCAGTGACTCTCCATTTGAGATAATCTTCATCACTATTCAGCAGCCTGGTTCCTGGATGCTATAAGCACAGCAAGGTACTAGAATGATTGCTGTGCCTTCAGAAGAGAGATCTAAAAATTAAATTATTTCATATTTCCTGATGAAATACAAGCAACTGGTGCCATAAGTTTTATGAGTTCTCTAATGTTTATAGAAAGGTTTTTTTGCTTACGGTCTTATCAAAGATCTGTGAATATAAATACTGTCAACTGAAAATGAAGTAAAACCATTTAGGTACCTGACTTGATGACTTAGAAATTATATAACAGCAATGTTCATCATGGAAGATGACTTGATGTTCACTACCCTAGTCTGCCCAAGGCTCTTAAAATCGGTGCATGATTCATGCTAAACAATAAATTTTTGTCAGTCTTAGCTCAGAGGCAAATAAATACATGGCTAACAAAGCTGAGACCCTTTAAACATTAACTTTTTTTCAGGATCAAAATATTTCAGTTAAGAGATGTTGCTTTGCTTAAATAATATACAATATTTATATTTAAAATAGTACCAAATAAATACAAAAATTATTCACAATTTGCAAAATATGAAATAGAAATAATTTTATTAAGGTTCTCATTTAGAGCTAGTTGCTCCTAAACACTAATAATTTTAGGATGCCCAGAAAATCAGATTTGACTTGAAATGAGACAAATTGAAACAAAAACTCTACACCCATTGATTTTATATAGGTGAACTAATAACCAAAATTATTTTTCTACATCAGACACTGTCTAACATCCAGATATTTAGTGTTTCGAGTAGTCAGTCTTCATCTCTAGAGTGCTATTAAACATACCATTGTGACTTTCAGAATTCAACTGTTTGAAGTTTGTGCTTCTTGTCTTTCCATCCTTTGACTTGCTGTTTTTGAAAAGTCAAGACCTCTTTCCACAGTGGTTCTTACCTTGGGGGTAAAGCAATGCATCCGCACCTGAATTTTACAAACCCAGCTAAAGTTCTCAGTGGTAACATTGTGCAATGAACATTTAGAAGAACCACTTTCATGTTTAACTAGTTTTTTCTTGTTTTCCAACTAAATATTAACCAATAAGTATTCTTGTCTTGTTTAGCCTGATATTCTACAGCACTCACTTTTTCTTGTTGTGTGTAATATTGTTTTCTTAAACTTTTATTGTGTTGGAGATCTGTGTCTCCAAAAACATTTTCTTCTCACATCATCACCAGCTAAAAACCATTTGTCACTTCTGCCTTTTTCTGTCTTTGGGATCACATCTCTGACAAATCACACTTGCACCCAACAGTTTTGCTTTCAACCCATAAATACTCATTTCTTATCTGTAAGGGGATGTATCATCACATCGCACCTTAGGCTGATATAGGGCACAATGAACATCAGATTATTTGAGACTTCAGAGCAATCATTTGACTTTTTGTTAACGTCTCTGGACCCAAAAAATACTGAATGACATGACTTCACTGATACATTGTGAAGATAAGATGTCACTAATATATTCAGTAAGCATTAGTTTTGGAGGTTTTGGACTAATTTTTCAGCTCTTCTTCTTCCACTGGTCTAGAATGTGTATTTGGATGATTACATACATTTCAGGGTTTTATTAATTTTCTTTTCTTATTAAAATCCGTGTTTTCTAGAAATTTTTAAACAGTGAATAAAACACAAAAACAACAGAGAAGAGAACCAATCCAAATCTGTGATCATCTTATGAACATCTTACAAACATCTATTACTGATTATTTCCCCTATTTCTATAGTAAGACTCACTGTACATTGCATTTTTAGGGTGATCAGTATAGTCCATATGCATATAATCACGTAGAACTACTTTTTACCTGGATTTTTATTGACCTATGGCAGCAGTAGACATAGAATGGTTTGAAAAAAGAGTAATAGGGTATCTGAAAATGGGGGGGAAGGAAAGTGTCTTTTTTTCCTTTTGTATCTGCAGTGTTTATATATCCTAGATTCCAGGCCAGCCATAAGAATTTTCATTTTTATTTCATGTCTTTGAAACGTTGTTGTTGCTTTAAATTCTTTTTCTCCTTTTTTTTTTATATGTAGGTTTAGAAACTGCAAATGGCACATCTTTCACATTAACTTCTGATTTTCCTGCTGCCTTCACTTTATTTTTAGCTTCATTACTGTTTAAAAGTAATCTTTGCCAACTTTATATCTTCTTGTCCTGCTTGTCACAATAAGCAGAAATGGGAAGACAAAGGTCATGATTCTAAAATAGTATAATTGCTATTAAAATAGTAGTAAGAAAATTCATTAAATGTTACTGCTTTCTTCTTCCTCAGCCCTACACACTTGGATTAAATATCACATTGCATATAAGGTTGTAAACTGATGCAATTTATCCAGGACTGCAATACTTCCTCCTTTGAAAATGAATGTAGATTTCAGTGTTGGTAATATAAATTATATTTAAAAATTAATGAAATAATCAAATATAGATATTATCTCTATGTATGCTTAAAAAAGAGGAGCAAGAGGATGTTCTAAAAATCAGGACCTTCACTTTTATTCGGTTGAGCTAATCAAGATAGGGCTGAATGCCTTGTCTGGATTTCTTTGGTGAAGAGGTGGAGTTGATTTCCAATCCGTTTTTAAATACAAATGATGGAGCATTTGCCACTTCTTCTTCCCAGCTCACGGATTAAATCTGGTTCAGTATCCATAGAGAATAGAATACATGTGAAAATAAACAAAAAACAAACAAACAAACAAAAGTAAACTGAAAAAATGGTTTAATATCTTTTAAAATAGCTTTGTTTGGGGAAAAAAAAAGAAGACAGTTAATCTGTTTCTCTTTGTTATCTGTTTAAACAGATAACATAGTGAAAGCTGGTTTTCTTCCATGAGAAGATGCTCTGTTTTGTGTAAGCATAGCAAATTCTGTAGGTGTTTATTCAAGTGTTAATGCTTTCTTTAAAGAGATGGCTTGTGAAGATTAGGGGTCAGTAGGGAGGAGAGCTTAACTTGGTTTTATTTCATTTGTGTCATTTGGAAATGGATTTGTATCAAACTGGAAATGCCATTTTCATATGAGAATAAGGGTATGGAGTTTTGTGTGGCCTGGCTAGTACATGTTCTTGCTGTAGAAAAAGTGTAGCGGAAAATCCGGACATACTGTGAGTAGTTTTCACACCTCATAAGTTTAGCCATCTGTGACAGATGATCTACTCTGTGTGTTTGTTGTCAGGTTCAGCTCCATTTCTTAAAAGGTGTGAGGATTACGCCTGCCCTGGGATCAACTGAGTGTATTTTAGGGGGAGTTTTTATGCTTCAGAAAGTGAGGCATGAAGGGAAAGAGGACAGAAAAGTTTCAGGCGGAAGGAAGTCTAAGGGAGACACTGAGAAACTGCAGAGAAGAGAGAGAAATATACTTGCAACCTGAAATGAAGGGGAAATCAACTTGTCCAGCTGAGGCAGAGGGGTTATGCAGAGTTTACTGCAAGACTTGAAAGCTCCTGAGTGGTTGGAATGGAGTGAAGCCTAGAAGACAAGTATCAGCAACCAAAGAGTTTCACAAATGCCCTTTCCTATTTCTTCCTTTCTTTCTATTCTAGCAGGTTGTAATACTCAGACCATGGTATGTAGTACCAGAGCAGAGTAAGAAATATGCTTTCCTACAAGAGAGTGTGTTTCATTGCTAATTTTAAGGCACTTTTGGAAAGAGGGAGTGAAATTTCATGCAGACCATTCTGCAGGTGCACAGCAGTATGGATGAAGCCAGGGCTGAGCAGAAAATACAAAAGAAGGCTTAGCTGCAATGGGTACAGAAAGGTCTGAATTAGGCATGTGGGCACTTGCTGAGCTTGTCTTTTCTGTGCTTTACAGCAGCAGCTCCATGGCCATTGTTCCCCAGCATGAACCACATCTTAGAGAAAGTGGTTAATCAGGGCTCTGCTCACTCTGCCACATTTAATCTTAGACCAGGGAAGTAAAGCATCATGAGTACAGAATGAAGTAAATATTGCCTGAACGATCAAACTGAGCCAAACCCAGAGCCCTTGATTGCTGAGGAGAGGTGTCATTTCTGAAGAATTGAAGAGGTGGTGAGACTCCTGCAAAAAGAAAAGGATTAAATCTCTGCTTCAAACAGATAATGCATGAGGAGCCAAAAGCAGGAATTGAAACTGCTGTAGTTGTCATGAGGCTGACCTCCTGTCTTGAGCCATTTCCAGGTGACATCTGTGTTACTTGTGGCTGTTTCCACAGCTGGCAAGAGGAACAGGTGTGATTATGGAGTGAGCTGAAGAAAAATTGCACTTTCTTTCAGCTCAGTAGTCTGGAGGACTGGCTCAGATTAACTCTGCACATGATGCCTGCGCTTGGGCAGATGAATCCTCATTCTTGTGAACAAACAAGGGCTGTGGCACAGCATGTGGTGTCTCGTCAGCTCCCATCCTTTGGAGGAAGTCTGTAGTGAAGGAGAGGCAGAAAAAGCCAAGATTTTCTCACACCATTTTTGTTTGGAATTTTTTTCCTGTAAAACAAGATTGATATTTCCTTTCTTTCAGAGATAAAGGGGGGTTTGGTGTTGATTGTTCCAGGATTTCTTTTTTTTCTTTTTTTGATTGTAGCTGTAAGTTTGCAAAATAGCCTGATATCTATTGAAAACAGATGGTGTTAATTCAGCATATGCATATCATACTGATAAGTATAAACTGTTCTGAATTTTTCTCACGAGTATTTTCTGGCCAGAATTCTCAGTTAGGTTGCAAAGGAAAAAAAATTAAAATATATTCTCATTTACTGGGAAAAACATTCTTTATAATCCTGTAAAATTTTTCATAGATGAGATCAGAGTTTCAAATAAAATGCATTAATCTGACTGAGGGGTATGACACTTAAAGATTTGTGTTTTACATGACGAGAAACAGTGTATTATTGATTACTATTAGTGAATGAGCCCATCTAAGGCTATTTCATTACATGCAGAAAGATTTATTCCAAGGATTTTGTTATCTGAAGGTAAAGTTGACTGATGTCTTTCTCTACTGCCACAAGTAGTTTTGTGATCAACAACTCCCAAAGCTAACAGTTAATATTTTGGTATGATATCCTTTAATATAGCTTGTTTCAATGACCAATTGCAAAAATCACATTACCTCTATATTAAAACACATTACTAAGGTGCAGTTCTTTGTTAGTAGTTAGTTAAATCCAAAAATGGATTGTGTTGGACACAGGGCTCATCATGTGAAAACATTATCTGTATCTTAATCTATCATAGGCATCAAATTGTCAATTGAGATCATAAAACTTCTGATAACTTTTGATAACAGATAAGGCAGACAAATTCTGAGTATTTACAGTTCTGTATTTATGTAAAATTACCTTTTAAACTATCAGTGGAGCAACAGAGGGGTGAAAAAGAAGTGATGACTAATTAAGAAACACTAATTCTGTTGTAGAGTAGTATACAATGTTATAGTATAGTACATGGTCACCATGAATCTACAGGGTTTGTCTTAATCTCGTTAAGCACCTACCTCAGAGGAATTCTAGTTTTGCCATTTGTATTTCTCCATATAGTGAATTTTTCCTTTTTTCAAGTTATTGTTATGCAATATGTAGACTCCTATATACCTTGTCCTCTGTTTTATCATTTATATCATAATCTTTTGGGCTGTCAAAGTAGAATAGGCTTAAAAAATCTCTTCAGACACTTTCATGAGTCATGAGGAAGATAGTGTGTAGAAAACTCTGTTCAATTTTGTTCCTTTTTTATTGTAAACAAAAATTGGATATCTTCTTAAAAGTAATTAACAAATGAGGAAAGATTTTAATTCACAGACAGAGGGATTTGGTTTAAATTCTTTATCAGACTTTGGCCCTGGAGTAGAGCTATAGTGCTTTAGCTCTCAGAGTACTAACTGGAGTTGATACTGAAAACACAGTATTGCAACAATGGTAGAATAGTATTTTTTTTTCTGTGAAGACCCTCGATAATTTCTAGTATGCTGATATATAAATAAAATACTTGAGCATATTTAACATATCTTAGTACAAAGCATATAAAGACAAGCATTCAGGAAGCATCTGTAGGTATTGCCTACATAGCAGCTGCTTATTTCCTGCAATGTTTTCAAGCCTTTTTTAACAAAGTATGAAATCTGTGTTTGTCATTCAGAAAAGAAATTTCGACCATGTTCCTCTCATTTAAGGATGGACTTTCCCCCTTCCTCTCTCCTCTCTCCCTTTCCCTTCCTTTTCCTTATTTTTCCTACTTTTTCAGAGATTGAATAGTGGGGAAAGTATTGAGCCCATTTGGCAGAGAGATTTCAGTGCAGAAGCAGTACTCAACTCTGACAATTTGACTCTTTCTGTTGGCTTGACAGATGCCCATTGTCTGAATCAATCTGTCAGAGATTTTTCCCCATTGCAAAGTAGCTGAGATACCTGTAATTCTCTATACATTTAATATAATTGAACAGTAAATCTCTCACACAAACTTCTGTGCCAGTACACCTTGCAGCAATAAGTAATATGGTTGCAAAGATAAATAGCAAAGGATAGCAGAGGGGAAAAGAAATTAAGAATAAAAAAGAAAATAGTTAGTTTTGAAGGTAATGTTTCTGTGAGTTAGCCGGGTATGTTTCCCTTTTGCATAGGGCTTAAACTACGAAAGAGAAAAAATTACAAAAAGTGGTAAATTGTGCTAAGGCGATTGGATAAAGGGACTGTCTTCAGTGAGCAGAAAAAGCAAACAGTATAGATATAATCTGTAGATGTAAGGGAATTAGAACGTAAGCTTATGAATAATGTGTATGTTGTCTAAAATCTTTTGAATGCACATACATGGAATGTTGTTCCAATTACACTATCTAAATCAAAGTTTCAAAACACTAGATTTCATTTTTTTTCTCCCAAACTTATTTTTCAATGATGTATTTCTGCTGATTTCAACTGCCATTTCCAATTTTTAGAAATTGAGAAGGGAATTGACCCATTACCCTTTATAGGCAAATTTGTCAGTCCTGTTCCAAATTAATCACAAATCAGTTTGTCTCTGTAAAACTGTCTTCTGTGCAAACAACTGGGAACAACTATTACATCTGGTCTCATAAAGCAGATGAAATGTAGATTTAGATCCCTTTGAAAATTAAGAGTGTAAGGGCCACATCTGTCTGTAGTTTGCATATCAAATTTCCTTTGAATTTCTCCCTTCTCCCCTCAAGATCAAAAGAAGCATATGGGCTTTTATGTGTTTAACTGAGGAAAGAAAGTGATATCTCACGTCACGTCAGCTGTTAGGAAGCGCACTGTGCTGTCCCCCTTGCATTTGAAGTGAAAATGGCAATTTCAAACAATTTCACAGAGAAAATGAAAGGAGTAAGGGAATGGAAAGTACAAAAGTGCTCATCTGAGGAATGAGTGACTCTGACTGACATGAAGGAAAGCAAAAAAAACTGAAACATTCTTATTGTTTTGGAATAGACTATTTCTAAAAATTTTATATTGGTGTTAACAGAAAAGAAATTTATCTTTAGAGGCCTCCAAAAGAGTAGGGGGAAAAAAGCCAAGAGAGAAAATCAGACTGACTGTCATCTCAGTGCTGCTGTGTAGTGATTTAGAAACTAGTTTTCTGCCTGACTGCTCAGTCCCCAGAGCAACATACTCGCAGAAAAGAAAAAGACAAGAGTTACATTAAAGGAAAGCTCTAGTATATTACTCATGAAGCAGGATATTTCACTCCCCGACACAAGGCCAAATTCAGCTCATCAAATTAATCTTCCACTACCCTTGCCAGCCATGGCACACAAGCCAAGGCAGTACCGGTTGTATGATAAGGTTTACTGTTGATTAGAATTTGTTCAGAGCATGTAATACTCCATTCTCAGCACTGCTGATGAGATTAGCTTTTATTAAATGCGTGTTTCTGTGTATTTTCCTTACCATACACAACTCATCTGCTTTCCTTAACCTGATGGCTTCATTGAGGTATTCCCACACTCTGTCGCTTTTCATGCCATAGAAGTGCCCCTATGTCAGCTTTAGCCAGTGGAGAGAAAATTCTCAATATTCTTGCTCCAATGTTTGTTAACCAGGGGTTGACAAAGCTGGTCCCCTCTCGTCAGTGGTTACCGCATAATAGATATTAAGTCCAGAAGGGTCCTTAAAAACTTACACGAGAAACTTTCTTTGCACAGGGCAAGTTACAAAACATCGCTCAGTACCTCTGTGTGCATCCTATAAGAAGATGTAGTTAAGGATTCCATACTTAAAATTAAGTCATCTAATACGAATGTATTATGTTATATCTTAGAAATTAGGTCTCATTTGCCAGCAATTTTAAAGATACTGTTAATTTACCAAGAGGTCCTTAATGCATGACAACAGATTTTCATGGATTCTTCGTAGTAAATTGAATGTTTAAAATAATGAATTGCCAAGATTTCTGACTCTTCCTTTTAATCCATTTCTAACAATGCTGTAATAGCATTGTACAGCATGTCCATGCTTTACATGCTGTACAACTGTACAGCATGGTGCACCTGCTGTAATACTGAGTAACGCACTCCAACCCTTTATAAGTAGAACGGCTGTGTTACAATTGCAACTTTAACTGTGCATTTTGGGGCTTTGGAGGGGTTGCATTCAGGAAGGTTTTTGTTACATGAAAAATCTAAGATGTGAGAGCTGGAAGGGGAACTACAGCACAGAATTCACTTTAACAATCTGCATTGGTCTCAACCTGAAGTGACTTTTTTTCTGAATGGAAGAGTAATTTTTGTCCCTCCACTACCTGACATCTTATCAGATGAAAAGAGTTTTTTTTCACAGTAATTTCATCTAACACGTCAGTACTCATCTCTCAGCCTGATCCTAGTCATAAGTTTTCTAAGCAAGTTTGTTGACTGCATGGTCCTTGTTTGAAGACAAAAAATATTACTTACATTGGTTTTCTGGTAACAGAAAAATAAGATTACAGCCAAATTCTTGCTGACATTTCAAGTCTGTTGCAAATCAACATCAAATGTTTCAGGAAACCTAGCCCTGTAGAGGGTGAGTTTTTGTTCTTCTACAGTATAGAACAGGATTTTCACCATGCTGTTGAGTCATCTGGGGATTGTGGCAGAGTGGTAGCCTCATCTATTATCCACTTTACCTTTGCTTTTCACAGCACCACAGGCTGTAGTCATCTGACATCACCTTGTCTTTTACACAGAGAGTCTGGTGATGGCAAACTAATAAGATGCTGTCATTACAATTGTAATTGGCTTCTGCAAATGTTTGTATGTATACATATTGTATACATTATTTTCAGGATTTTTCCCTATTATACAAAAAAGAAAAAAAAAATATATATATGTGTAAATGCAGGTCTGTTTCTGTCTAAAGAGGACAGAAGGAGAAGTTGAAGTTTGTGTTGTGATCACAGAAAATGTTAAATGAGGAATGAATAATGAAGGTTACATTTTTACCAGTAAAATTTAAAGCATGCAAGAGCTATGCAAAAGTTGTATGCTCAAGTGTGAAATCTGAGTACTCTGAGAAAATGAAGCTAATATTCAAGCATGGCTACTGGAATGGAAAGCAGCATATCATGTTCAGAAATTCATTTGAGAAGAGGACAAGAAGGATTGTGTAATTAGAATCAAGCACAGTGTTTAGAGGTAGAAATTAATCACAGGTGTCCTGAGCCATTCAGTCCCCCAAAGTAAACCATCTCTTTAAAACAGATAAAAAAGCAACAGAATGTATTGGTATTTCTTAGTGCTGGACTGATTCTTATAGTGGGTCAGAGTCTTGCCTGGCTTTGTCAACAATGACATCAAATTGGAAAAGACAAGAATAGGTAGAAAAAAGTATTTTTAGAAAGATTTGCAAGGAACAGGACGGTCATTGCAAAGGAGTTATTCCAAAGGCACCAGGCAATTTAATAGGGTTCATAAGCCTTTGTCCAGATGACCTCTACAAATTCAAACTCAGATGATAACTCACATCAAGACTAATGTGTATTGGCAAGGCAGAAGAGGAAAGCTTTGCTAAATCTGTTTGCATGCGACATTCAGCTCAGTGTTTTGACTTCCTTACTGTGATGTTATCTTGTCACTGAACTGCAAGACTGAGAAGACTTTCTCCTCTGTTTATTTCAAAACTTTGTTAGGCTTAAGAAGTGGTGGTGGAAGGAAAAGATTGTTCCTCAGTTCTTTAGTTTGTATTATTGGGGAGAACATCTCTGAAGCTTTATTTCAAGCACAAGCTTTGGACTTAATTTAACAAGGTCAGCTTTACCTCAGAAGTAGATCTGGTTGCCATTAAGTCATCCTGAAGAGATATCCCAGACTAGTGTAAAATTATACAAGGGTCAGCAATAAAGTAATGACATTTATATGAACGTCATGGTAAAACAAAAAAACAGAATAATTTGCTTCTAGTTTCTGAAAGTTACAGCCAACATTTAGAGTGATCATTTCCTAAACAAAAAATTATTTTTAAAAATTAATGAGGGTGCTAACAGATAGCTAGAAGTAAACTGATTAGAATTAAGATGGAAAACATGATAAAATATATTAGAAATCTTCATTGATTATTCAGTCAGAGAGCTTGCTAAGGTCACCTGTCTAACATCTAACTTAACTTTTAACCAGTGATTGTAAGGTCTAAGAATTCCTGCTTATATTTGATAAGTTTATGTGGCTCCAGAGTGGTCTCATGAAAGTTTCTGCCACATCTCTCCCTTGGGTACTTCAAATACAAAATGAATATAACATCATAAATGTTAGACAAGGACCAAATATACAGGGATAGGACTAGGCAGCACAATTACTCCTTTCCACTCCCAATTATTTTTGATAAAGAGATTAGAATTTGGCAAAAATCAGCCCTAGCTTGTATTTTTTTTTCCATGTTATATAACAAATTTAAAGGAAATGCAAAAACTAGTAACAGCCACTTTAAAGTTGCCTGTCAAATGCTGCAGTTGGACTTGTCTTCAATTTACTAAGACAGTTCCCAGGGAGCATGCTAACCTAAGTGATGAAGGAAATATCCAGGAAGAAGATACAGGCACAAGATAGAGGCACACATTATATCACAGTGCTATTTTTTGTTTCTTGTCCCAATATAAATATCAAGTAAAAGTAATTAAGAATTGCCTTACATGAGAATAGGAGCTGAGAACTAGAGGTTATCAATTCTTTTTCAAAAGCGAGTGGTACATCTTTGTTTAATGTCTATTAGCCTAAGTTTCTTCATATACGGAGACATCTAAAAACAAAATATGGGGTTTTTTTTTATAAAATGCATAGTAATCTGACACTGGGATTTATGCATCAGCAACTTAACTATCATCTGAAAATATTAATTCCAGAAAGTATTGTAGACCTTTTAATGACTGTGTTATTAATAGCGCTTCCCAATACCAGTGACCATCTGTGAGTGCTTCACCATCTGTGATTCCTATTTCAGTTCAGGAGGGGGAAATAACAGTGGTATTGCACTGATTTTACAATATAAATCATTAGCCAACTAGACCTACTGTAGATGATTAATTTGTCTTTGCTTATAAGTACACACTGAGCAAGAGAAAATTAACTCCTTTGATTTGTTGGCACAACATGAGTTTGTGAAATGGCCACAGGAAGCTGAAAAGATTGAATTGCTTTTATTGAAATCTGAAACATGCAAAAGTTGATGGAATTTAGATGAAGAGAATAAAAGAGCTTAAATGGCACTTGAAAAGGTAGTGAATATTTCCTTAAAGATCCATGGCAAACAATGTGTTGGTTATTATAATTTGTTCAAGCTAGGTAACAGAGGAGCAGCAAAAGGGGATTGTCAACACTTCTTAAAAACTTGTACAGTTGATGCTATATTAAAATAAACTGAGAAAATACTGATTTATAGAACTCTAAAATTAATCTTGCTGATTTCTTATCTGAATGAAGTAGCATTTATTTCAAAAGTAATTCTGGTTTTAATTAAAGGCAGTTAATGCTTTAAAAAATGCTGTCCTTGCCTACAGAGGCAGGATAGTCAAGCTGATCAATATTATTTTTATTCTTCCCTTATTAAACTGGGCTAAAATGTTTCCATATGTTGGTATTAACATGTCTGCATTCCATAATGGCTGAGCTGATTTTTCTTTTGTTTCAAAGTGTGTAGATTAATCCCTTTTCTTTTGCTAAGGCAAGATTTCTAAGAAGTTACTAGGGAGATAAGATACAATTTCAAAATCATTAAGGTTCCTCTTCTTAATCTGTGTACATTGTGTGGGAGCCTATACTTCAAAACTAAAAAAAAATTTTCAAAACCATTAGTACTTTAGGGTGCAAATTAAATTGCATCTAACAAGTTGCACTGCTTACTCTCCTAGCTAATGAAGAGAGATTGGCATCTCAAAAAAATTACTCATCAGCCTAAGGTAGAGAGTTCTCCTACATCAGGATGAATCACTCTTTTACCATTAATTGTGGTGAAGTCTGGACATCTGGACAGAATTAAATTGCTATAATTTTATACTGCTTAATTTTTTTTAAGTTCTAAACTGTAACTTTCTAACTGAAACAAATTCCATTTATGAAAGTCTTCAGTGAACTGAAGAAAACTCAGACCAGTTTTGTAAGGCACAAGAAAATCCCCTGAAAATACATATACTTAACATCAGATATGAGGCAAAAATTACAAGATCATGCAAGAACTACTTGTCTTGTCACTAGAATGTTCTGTTTTGTTGTCTGGATTTCAGTACAAGTTATAGCTTATGGGTATGCACTCAGTGTCTGGCTCAGAGTCATCTATTCAACTGTGCAGATTATACACGAATTTAGAAATGAATGTGTATATAAGTAGATTTATAATTATACAGATTTTTTGTTAAATTAAATGTTATATAAAAGGGAGGTGTATATGTATATATATTCCACTCCCACACACATGTGCATTGAATATGTTTATGTATAAGCATGCAGAAATTAAAAAAAAATTTAAAACTTTTAAATTACAGTCAATTCCATTTTAAGAATATAAGGTAGATTTTTTAATCATAGGTTAAACAGAATCCTAGTGAGTGTCACCCTTATTTTGCATTCAACTGCTCATCTTTAGCACACCGACAGCATTTTTTCTTGCCATTTTCTGCTGCTTATTCACAGATACAAAATTTCCTTCATTTTAGAAGTATGTGGTTAAGATATAAAGCCGTACCCTGAAAAGATTTAAACAGCTTGTGATTAATTTCCCTCCAGAATAGTGATTCAGTCTTGTTTCTTCTATTGCAGTCAAAAGGTTCTTCAATCCTGACTCCCTCCAGCACTCAAAAGAAGGTGAAGAGGACTCTGCCCAATCCACCTCCAGAGGAAGCAACAGTGGGAACTCAGTCCCCATATACTTCTGTGGGATCGGTTTCACGGAGAAGGATTTGTAGGACCACCACTATGGCCAGAGCCAAAATTCTTCAGGATATAGACAGGGAATTGGATCTGGTCGAACGTGAATCAGCCAAGCTTAGGAAGAAGCAAGCAGAGCTAGATGAGGAGGAAAAAGAAATAGATGCCAAGCTAAGGTACTTGGAAATGGGCATTAATAGGAGGAAAGAAGCGCTACTAAAAGAAAGAGAAAAGAGAGAGCGTGCCTATCTCCAAGGAGTAGCAGAAGAACGTGATTATATGTCAGACAGTGAAGTTAATAATACCAGGTCAACCAGAATAGAAACTCAGCATGGCTTGGAAAGACCACGTACTGCACCCCAGACAGAATTTAACCAGTTTATGCCACCACAAACCCAGCCAGAAACACAGTTTGCCCCTGCTACAAGCCCATATGCTCAATATCAGTATTCGTCTCCGGCCCTGCCAACTCAAGCACCAACTCAGTTCACACAGCAGTCACACTACCAACAACAGCAGCCTTTGTATCACCAGCAGGTTTCACCCTATCAGACCCAGACAGCATTCCAAACAGGAGCTACCATGTCCTATACCCCGCAGGCTCAACCTCCACCATCTCAACAGCCATCATACCAGCTCCCATCACAGATGATGGTGATACAGCCTAAGCCAAGACAGACCACACTGTATCTGGAGCCTAAGATAACAACAAACTATGATGTAATTCGCAATCAGCCTCTCATGATAGCACCAGTTTCAACTGACAATAGTTATGCAGTTTCCCAGCTGGGCAGTAAATACTCTACCTTGGACTTAAGGATAGGGTTAGACGAGAGAAACAGCATAGCAAGCAGCCCTATATCGAGCATATCTGCAGATTCGTTCTATGCAGATATAGACCACCACCATACACCCCGAAATTATGTGCTGATTGATGATATAGGAGAGCTCACTAAGGGAACAGGAGCACTTGGTTCCAGTTTTAGCCTTCATGAGAAAGATCTGACCAAAACAGATCGACTGCTTCGCACAACTGAGGCCAGGAGAGCACAAGAAGTGTCAGACTTCCTAGCACCACTGCAGACTTCCTCCAGGTTACATTCCTATGTTAAAGCTGATGAAGACCCAATGGAGGACCCTTATGAGCTCAAACTTCTGAAACACCAGATAAAGCAAGAGTTCCGTAGAGGTGCAGAAAGTCTTGATCATCTGGCTGGCCTGTCACAGTATTACCATGGAGAGGGCAGCTACAGGCATTTTCCAAAATCTGAGAAATACAGCATAGGTAGGCTTACTCTTGAGAAACAGGCTGCTAAGCAGCTCCCAGCAGCCCTCCTTTACCAGAAGCAGTCAAAACACAAGAAAGCCTTGATAGACCCCAAACTAACAAAGTTTTCACCAATCCAAGAAAGCAGAGACCTTGAGCCTGACTATTCAAGCTATATGACTTCTAGCACTTCAACCCTTGGGGGAATTACTACTAGGGCAAGGCTTCTTCAGGATGATATCACTTATGGCCTTAGAAAAAACATCAGTGACCAACAGAAGTACATGGGGCCACCACTGACGTCATCTATTGGAGCAGGCCTTGGGACTGCGCTAGGTCCAACCATGAGATCCGCACTACAAGACGAAGCAGACAAGTCTTATAGCAGTGGTAGTAGATCTAGGCCCTCATCTAGACCCTCCTCAGTGTATGGGCTTGATTTGTCATTGAAAAGGGATTCTTCCAGTTCTTCTTTAAGACTCAAAGCCCAAGAAGCTGAACCTTTAGATGTTTCCTTTAGCCATGCAGCACCTTCTGGAAGAACTAAACCCACCAGTCTACCTATTAGCCAAAGCAGGGGAAGGATCCCAATAGTAGCGCAGAACTCAGAGGAGGAGAGCCCACTAAGTCCTGTTGGACAGCCAATGGGAATGGCAAGAGCAGCAGCTGGACCCTTGCCACCAATATCTGCAGATACCAGGGACCAGTTTGGATCGAGCCATTCCTTACCTGAGGTCCAGCAGCATATGAGGGAGGAGTCACGGACTCGAGGCTATGATCGAGATATAGCCTTCATCATGGATGACTTCCAGCATGCCATGTCAGACAGTGAAGGTAAATTAGGCCTCAGACTGGTATCTTACTATCACAACGCAAATCCTCATTTCTATGCATGTGTCTGATTTTTGTTACACTTCAAAGACTTGGTTTTTTTCTGTTCCTTGGTGCATCTTCTGTGTATCTACATTTTTGGGGGTTGATTTGTTTTGTCTTATTTGATATTTTTTATTTTACCCTAACAGTTTCTGGATGGTGTTAAGCTACTATAGCATGCTACTGTATTGTTGTTAATTTGCTTTCCTTTTGGTTTGCTTGTGCATTTTCCTTTTCACTTGTTTATGTCTACTTTTCCAATGATACTGTGTAGAACATTCCATGTACAATACAGACTCTGCCATCAGTCTTTATGTGCAGCTCTCTGCAGTGGCTGTGAATCATTGAACTTACTCGCAATAGTTTTTGTTGGGATTTGGAAATAATCTCCCAAATCTCTAAAAAACTCCAGTAATTTTATGTGCATGAAATTTCATGATAGAACTCAAAAAATTGATAATTCCATCTCCCGATGCACCAATTTAGATCTGTGTTTATATAGAAATAGTCTGTTCATTAAATACATATTATATGTTAGAACCATATAGAACTTAACGTGATAGCAAAATAACATCCTACATATAGTTTGTTGAAAGCATCCTGTCATGTGGACTTCTGTGCATTCAGAATTGTGATTATGTAAGATAATTTGTCATTTGGATGGTGCAAGACAATCACATCCCTCAATAAACTTACATAAAGTATTTTACTTCTGTTGATGGGTTATGCAGCGTAGCTGGTTTTATATGCACCCCATACATGTCTGCCAAATAAGCACAAGAGTTTATCTCACTTAAGTTCATGAAAGGAACCTTTCTGATGTATTATAAATAGTGCAATTAAAAATGCTGCTTCTGAATAAGTACAGCAGAATGTTAAAGCTGATGTTGAGTACTTAATAATTGCAAATTATGTATCAGTTTTCTTTGAGTCAGTTCAGGCTTAATATATTCTAAGTTGTTTAAAGTCATAAAGACAGTTTGAAAGCAAATGAAATGAATATGTTCGAAATTGTATGCACTCCCTTAACTTTTTCTTATGTGTATTTACTGCACAATAAAAGAGACTTTGCATGCGCTCTATTGTCTGTAAATGGCAATGATTGTCTCAAAAGACACATTTGCATGATTATGAAGTAGTATGGTTTATTTTTCACATTTCTACTAACCTCTGTTCATTATCACAATTTTGGTTTTTTACACATGCTGAATCTTTCATAAGCATTCGAAAAATTGATCTATTTGCCTTTCTAATACTTCATAGTAAGGGCTTTGTTCTGTAAGTTTCTATTCATATTTCTTAGATATTTATAATCCCCTCATGAACTCTGTGTTTCAGGAGAGACTCAGGGTCATCACCTTTTTTGATATTTATCAGAAGTTTAGCTGTTTTCATTGTCCTTCGATTCTTAGCACACAGAGTCCTATAATTGAATCTGAAAGCAGTTGAGAGGAACTCCCCAAGTTGCAACTCATATCATTCTTCCTAAATAAGCAGATGCTATCTTGTCTCCTCACACTTGTGACTTTTACGGGTCATTCCAGAGTCACATTGTGAAAGATGCAGGAGTTTTCCTCCTGAAAACTAAAGAGAATCAACCTGGACCAAAAAAATCCAATTTGGTGCTGTTCTACCTCATATGATCAGGTCATAGGGAATTATATTTCTGCCCTACATTGCACTATGTTTCTCACATATATTTGTACAACACATACATGTAACACTTCAAGTTGAACACATTTCAGTTTTAAATTAGTCTCTGATTATTTAGACCCTTTCAGAAGTATTCTAACTCAATTCACGTATTTTGGATTCAATTGATATGTCACTCAGGGCTTCCCCTTTCAGCAATCTTTTTCTAATTTTTATCAAACTTTTATCTTCACAAATAGATTATTTCTTGGGAAACCAAATCACTTTGTGACATCATTTTCAAATACCCTGTCTAATAATAAGTAACCCGTATTGAAAAAAATTCTTACAATTTGGATGTGAGATAAAGTTCCAAAGAAGCAATTGCATTTCTGTAGAAATTTATGGCCTTCTTTTTTCTGGACTGCACTCTTCTCTGTAGTGTTCTGATGCCCTGACAGTGGACAGCTATTCTGGCATGTTTGATCCAACTTTTTAACACAATTTGCTTTGCAGCTTCTCTTTCTTTTAAGCAACTGCTGCATGGTCTCGATGAGATTTCATTAAAAGAAATCAGTCTTAAGCACTGTCTTAGTAAAACTCTTCTTGTGCTACAGCTTGATTTATCATCTTAAGATACTTTAAAAAATTTATTTAAGTTAAAGTACTAATTTAAATTGTTTCTCTTTGGTTCAAACTCAGAGACATGCTTGACTTTCTGTTCATTTTTTATAAGTGACATCCCATAACAAATGCTAGAAGAGAATGCAAGTAGAACTTTGTGTCCAAACCTTCTGTTTTTCACTAAGTACATACTGTAACAAATCTTAAAACTATACTTCAGTACATAAGTAGTACTTACACTGGGATTCCAGACTTCAAACAGGTTAAAAAAATAACTTTAGTGTCAAAAGAGCACAACATCCAGAGCTGCCCATTGAAAATAAAGAACATTTTGAGCTCTTGAAACCCATGGAATTTTCTCAGGGTTCCCAGTACCATGAAAACTCTGATCCAGCAAACAGAACTCTGACAGCCCCACAGCTGCCGGTTTCCACACAATATTAAATATGCTGAAGATACTAATTTTTAAGAATGCTGAGGCTATTCAATTTTATGAATATAAACAGTGCTTGCTGTTCAGAAGATATAAAATATAGTTTTTCTCACCTAAAGTATTTTTTCTTTTCTATGCTAGTTTGGCAATTCTTCAACAGAGTTTAGAAGTTTAAAATTGAGGTATCAAGACATCAAGATATCAACACAGCCGATTCCTTGTAATTTTTCATCTGTGGGATTTAGAGTGATCATTGCTACTTCTCTGATCGAGTTTCTTGGACCCCACAGCCTGGAGTTCAACCTCACCTGGTTAATCTGTTTGGGTGGAACCATCTGGCTGCATTCTGCTAGTCTTAGAATAAAAGGATGTCTTCTGTAAGACTCTCAGTGGCTCATCTTGGTTGTTCTCAGGTTTCCAGCTGTGACAAATCCCAGCTGTGCAAGCCAAAGCCAGTAGTGTGTGTATGTACATGTGAGTGTGGTGTGTGTGTGTCTATATGCACATACATTTATAGCTTCTTAAATTTCAATAAAATATACACATTCATTGCAGTTTGATAGAAAAATGAGGTAGGCTGGTCTGAGCTGCAGTATGGAATTCTACATTTTCAAGAGAAGCAATCCAGGAAAAGTTATTTCAACTGAGGCAGGAGGAAAAAATAAATTCTTTCATCTGCTCAGCTGATGACACAGATTGTGCTATCCAGCATTAGCATCTGGGAAGAGGAATATGCATTAGTTTCTTCATGCAAGCTTCAGAAAGAAGTTCTGTCAGGATGAGTTATGAATGAGACTGCTTTGTGCAGGCACTGGTCAACTGGTGTAAATGTGTAAAGCATGAAGGATTTGCATGCTAGATCATAAGGTTTTCAACCTCTAATAATATTTCTGGTATTTCCTATATGCTTGTCTAAATAATATTATTAACCCATTTCATGTTAGATTAAGTTTGTGCACAGTTATGAATGAAGAGGCTGCATAATATCTAACCAAGATTAAGAATTTTCTAAAGGCTTAATATAATATAGAATGTTGGTTTTGTCACATACAAAGTGTTATTTTCAAAAAATCATGCATACCTCTTTTTGGAAAATTTTAAGAAAATAGTAATGAAAAAGAACAATTTCCTTTTTTTCCCATTAACATTTCTGTCAAATTAATTCTCAAAACAAATAGATTAAGTTTACTTTCAGAGATTAATAGGAAAGATTATGCATACTATTTTTCCTTTTTAATTCTTTTCTGTGTCATGTGCATTCACTCTTGTTACTATAGTAAAAACTGACTTTTTATAAGGTTTTCAATTCCTGGTGGTTTTGCTGAACCAAATAGTGTCTTCTGTTGATTTCCAAATTTATCTTGCTTAATAAAGCATGACATTCAAACTTGCATTACATTCTATGTTGCATTATCTGTACAAAGCTTTGGTTTACACTGATTGGCAACACAGAAGAGCATAGGATGTGATTCTGATTCCAATGGAGTGTCACCTGTGTCAGTTGACCCAATAGTCAGTCAACATAAATAGATATATTTGGAAAACTGATTTCAGTGAAATGGTGTTATTTGATCCCCAAAAGACGCCTAGCACAGCATATTTTATACAGATTTATAACTGTTGCAAACAGAACATTAGTATTGTAAAATCTTTGCAGAGAGAACATTAACAATCTATACACAAAGGTTCATACTGCAAAATCGGGGGATGGAATTCAAAATGAGAACACCCACAATATTTCTGCTTAGAATTTCAGTTACATAGATTGTATTCCTATCTCCTTTGATTTGGGTTGATATCAATTTCATGAAAAGGTCATAATTTTCTTCTCTGTAGTTCTAGATTATTTCCAAAATATTTTGAACAATATTTAGTTCAGAATGTTGGGAATTAGTGGAGTTTGCATTTTGAGGGTTGGTTATTTTGGGTTTTGATTTGGATTTTCTTAGTTGGTTTGGGTTTTTTTTCTTAGTCTGCTGTAAAAGTAACTAATTTGACTAATTCGTTTTTCAACAAACATTTTAGAAATACGTGAAATCTGCAGCATATTTCTTAGCTGCCAGAAGGAAGAAGTGGCTACTTGGTAGATTTCTCCTGTATTTAATATCTATGGTTTTGACATAAACAGAATCTTCTCCCTTTGCTGTCTCACAGCTAAATAACGCTCAAGTTCAATGTCTCAAGTCTCACCTCTAACTTTGCTTTAACTGCATGGCCAATTAGTAACCACTCTGCATGTTTGCTATGCACAATGCACATTCTTGCCCTTTGCCCAGCCCTGGATCAGAGCATTTGACCTGTCCTTGGTTTTCAAAGCCTATCATCTCCGTCGGGAAGAAACAGATTGGTTTGACAAGCCCAGAGAGCCTCGTTTGGAGAATGGACACATCCTTGACAGAAGGCTGCCAGAGAAGTTGTCACACTCTCGACCACTAAGTCAACACCAAGATCAAGTAAGCTGTCAAGTAAGATGTGCCTTTAGTTTTATAAATGATTGATAATTTAATCATACTGTCCAATGATTCCCGTAGCGTCTGCAGGATTACTCAAATTCCAGCTACATTCAGCTGAAGTGCTGTTGAACCTGTATTCATCATCAACATTTGATGATGAAATTAGATTAACTTTCCTCTACAAGTCAGTATTAATTTTGCAGGTTTTCTTTTGATTTTTGAAATATAACTGGACATATTTATACTTTGAGTATTCCTATTGGGAAAAAAAAAAAGAAGAAAAGAAAACAATTAGTCTGATTTTTCCTTACCAGTTTTATCCCATCCATATTCAAGTCCCTTCTTTTAGTAGTTGAAGGAAAAGAATTGCTTTATCCTGTTGACAATTTTTTCCTCTTTTAGTTGGTGAATATAATACCTACAGTCTGTGATCAATTATTGAATAAATCAGCAAATCTTTATCAATCTAATGATTAGAATATTTCATCTATTAGAGAGAGAAAGAAAAATACCGTAGTCTGCTTTTCAAGCTTGCCAATTTTGAAATCTAGTTCCCCTTAGTGTGCCATCCCATTTCCACTTTTTGTTGATGAAGTCTATTTGTTTCAAATTTCTAAGGTCTTCAGTTGCTTGTTTCAGTTGCCATTTTTACTGTTTGATTTAGATTATATCCTGATATATTCTTATGTATTGTTTCAAATGACATTTTTACATGAGATCAAATGAGTGCAATGAGTGCATTTCCTCAAGACAAGGGGAAATAGCCTCAATTTACACTAGCCGAGATTTACAATAGATATTAGGAAAAAGGTCTTAATGGAAAGGGTGGTCAAGTGAAAGGTGCCCAGGGAAATGGTGGAATCACCATTCCTGGAAGTGTTCAAAAAACAAGTGGATATAGCACTTGAGGACATGGTTTGTGGTGAACATGGTGGTGCTGGGCTGACAGTTGGATTTGATCATCCTAGAGGTCTTTTCCAACTTTAACAATTCTGTGATCCTGAGAGAAGGTATTGCATAGCCCCTTTGTGATACTTAATAGCTTATATTGCTCATGTTGATTCCTCAGATAACATACAAAACAGGAATATCCCACTGTCATGCAACCTTCAAAACTTTCATGCTGGTGAGCATTTTCACTGATATTTGACAATAAGTTTTATGAAGCGAGGGGGTAGATTATATGAAGTATTTAAATATCTTACAATACAAGCTGTCATTTATTTTCCCCTCCTTTCTTATCCCTGGAATATATTGAGATTTACACACCCTCGGTTGTACTGGACCTACCCATTTCTTGTTGAGAAAAAGGGCTTTACAAGGTATAATTCTTACAGGAATCTATTCAAATAGATCCATGATGCTATGAATCAACTTAACCGCAAGATAAAGGATGTTTAGTCTTCACAGCTCTTAATATCACTGCCAATAATTTAAAAAGCCTGTCTCTCTGAGCACTTTAATTCTCATGAGAAACATTTATTATTCTAAGCATACATAATTGTTATTTTACCACTATCGCATTCTGAGGTAAAATTGCAAATTTTCCTTCAAAGTCAGGTTTGTCCAAAAGGATTACTGCTAACCCTGAGCCCTGTGATAACGAGGCAGTTAGTAAGATGCATTTAACTTCTAGAGCTCTGGAGCTTTTGTCCTGGGAAACAGCTCCAAGGCAAGGCCTTACTCACAGAAATCTGATCTTTGTTTTTTTTCTCTCGTACCAATAGCACTGTACTAGGACTGGTTGAAAAACTTTGTTCAAAATTTTTCAGGAGGAAGTTTAAAGGGCCTATGAGTTCTTATTTTCCTGGATGTTTCCAGGAAGAAAATATGTGGTTTTTTTCTGCCTTGAGCTGTTGTGTTATCCCCATGCTTATGTGGAAATAGAGATACTGCATTTTTTTTAAAGCATTTTTTAGGGTTTTGTAAAATCTGGGAAGTAAATTGGAGAGTGAACATGTTCTAAATAATTCTGTCTGATGTCGTGTAAAGTCTCCGCAGAAGAAAAGAAGTGATGTGTGAGGAGAAGCTTTACAACAGTTCCTTCTTCATCTGTTTCTATCCAGGTTAGCTACTGTCAGTCACACACCAGTACAAAATAGCATCAATGACTGTGCAGAAGGGAGAAATGCCAGTTCTCACCAACTCTACATCATCTACCTTATCAAAATGTTACTCAGAACCTGTGTATGTTAAACGTCTTCTGTGAACATTTGTTTGAGATAACTTTAAAAAACTATATATTTTCAGACACATCCAGAAATTAAATTGCTTTATGACAAGATAAAAAGAGTCAGAGATATTTTTTAAAAGTTTCATTAGCTCCACACTGAATTGTGAAACACTTAGCAACAGAAGCAAGTAAATCAGTATTAACATCTTTTTAGCAGTAGCATTATATTTTAAAGCTATGAAAGAAAATAAACCATATCAGGCCAATGAGAGTGGTGAGGCAAAGTAAGCACTCCCTAAAGGCTTTTTCAGACCTGTGTGTAACAAAAGAGTTACAGAATGCATTGTGCTGTGCTGTCTATCTCCTGTATCCACAACTCAGTCCTGCACAGGAACCTGTAGTGTCCAAGGATAACGTACTCTGGAGAGAAAAATGGCAAGTCATTCTCCATCCTGAACCATCTGAACATATCCACCTTCACCCAGAGCTTCCTTTGCTGCAGATGATTTCCTGAAATCAGTTAGGAGGGAAGTTTCGTAGTTAGCACAGCAATTAAGCCATTGCAACTCCTTTAATATCCCTTACTGAGGGCAAACCAGCCACATAAGGAAGAATTTGCACCAATAGCACTAATCTGCTTGTAATGTATCAATTAGTGTTTCCAAATACACTTATTGACTTTTATCTTCTTGGTTAGAAAATTAAAATATATTCATGACCACTAAAATATGTGTATTCCAGAAGATTTTGTTTCACATGTGTGAAATATCAATTTCCTTACTAGATGAAATCAAAACTCCTTGATTACATCTCACAGAGCCTGTACAGTTGAAGATTATAAATAAAGCACAACCCTGAGCTTTTGAGGCAAGAATGCGGTGGAGTGACAACCCGAACCTCCAGGTTTCCATGGATTTTTTATAACCTAGCAGATTAAGCTCACATACTGTTTTATAAATATTAAAATAAATTTGTTTCTATAACAACTTCTGTGGTGCTATATAGTATTCTGAAATCACATTAAATTGCAGTTGAATATCTTAGCGGCCATTTCCCAATGTATTGATTCTGACCTCCCCTGAGGAGGGTAAAACCTAATCAATACATGACCTATTGTCGATTTCCCACAGATCCCTGTTGACCTCAAGAGTTTGCTTAGTCACTGCCAGTTCACAAGCAACTTCTTTAAACCTCCAGACATCAAGGGTTTCTTTCTTATTATTTTCTGTGAAAATTATTTGCATATCCTGAAAAAAACTGGCAGTTACAAACAATCTGGGAAAAAACAGTAGGAGGAGGTACCAGGGGAGTAGAACTTCATGACAAGGGCATGGACAATGAAAGTATATTAATAGGCAATAACTAGTTTTTCAGTGGAGGGATTTAAATACTCCCTGTCATCATAGGTGGATCTTTTTAAGCCCTAAAGGAATAATAAAATCTCAAATTCATCATATATCATATATTCATTCACATGTTCAGTATATTGTCATCAGTTCACTTAAGGCGATAGTTTTCTAATCACAAAAAGAAGGCAATAGTTCTAGACATGAATCCTTTTGAATGCAATCTCCTATTTCTAAACACCCTAAAAAATTATATGCTTTTCTCTTCATTCATGGGTGACTACCATTTTCTTGAAATTTCAGTCAAGCCTTTTTAGGGGCACTTGGCTATTTAGAAATTATGAAAAAATGGGTCATAAGTTGAGCATTGGGGCTAAAATGAGAAAATACCATTTGTCACAGAAATACAGAAGGCTACTTTCAAATTTTTGTTCCACAGTTTTGAAGTCCATCTCCTTAGTTTTGATTCTTTTCCAAGTAACAAGGAGATTTTATTTTAAATTGTAGTAAACTTTTTTCTGTTAGAGACTTGGCTTGGGGGGGGGCATTTTGTGATTGGGAATATGATGAGAAATTGGACATTTCCAACTTTAGTGTAGTTTTTAAGATATTTAATCTAATAAGTGTATTGTTAGCCACCCACCCCCCCACCCCCCCCCCCCCCAGTAATTCACAAAGGAATTAACTGGCACTGCCTCATTTCTTAGTCACAGAAATGTTTTCCCTGCATGCCAGAATGACTTCTAGAGTAAAGATCAGTGTTGAACTTACCTAATTGCAGAAGAAAATGCAACTCACTTTGCAATTTATTAATGAACAGGAACATTGTATTTGTTAAGTTTTTCTTCAACGCATCTTTTGCAAATTATCTCCATCACTGTGGGTCTATCAGCAGAGAGTACTTTCCAGCTTGAGGATTTCTAGAGAACTTGACATTTGTGCTCTGCACTTAGGGGTTATAGCAGTTCAAACAGGCAGAATTACCACAGCTGGAGAAATTCTTGGTGCTGGCTTGCACAGGCCTTGTGTGCTCATGCAGGGAGCTGTGGTGTTCAGAAATTAGGATGGACACTGCCTAGCCCACCACCTTGAGCATCCACCATCTTGTTCCTGTACACCTACCTCAGGTAAAGTTTCCTTTGAAAATGGGATTTCCCAGAGGACGACAGCCAAGTGTAGCTGCTGAGATTCACCTTACCAGGCCCTGTCTACCACTGGTGGAATGGGAGTTGCAGCACCATTTAAAACCAGGAATTACCATGACTATGATGATCTGATCCAAAGACCAGTTAATATGTTATAGGCATGGCTATGGCCCAGAATATTAAAATGCACTTCATGAACTTTATTTCTTAAATACAGCACTAGAGAAATTTATTCTTCTTGATTATCCTCTTTGCCTCATAATATTCTCTTTTATGAAGCTTCCATGGTGTTTCTTTATCAGACAAAACACAAAGGGAAGATGAAGTACATATTTAAACTGGTCTTCTGTAAAAATCTTAGAAAACCTCAGCACATTTATTTGCCATTCATTGCATTTTTTGGAGGGCCTTTGAGCTGACTAATAACATGAAACACATGAGCAGAGCTTACATTTCCTGAGGAAGAGGATGATATGCCAGTGCTGAACTACAAATTGATCATCCGAAAGAGGTGAGGAAGGATCTTCATGACAGGGGTGGATGGCAGAAATCTCTGGGGTTTGCAGCGAATAAGTGGGATCAAATCACTTTTGCCCTGTGACCTAAACCTGGGCTTGGGGACCTACACGTTCTCCCTTCCTGCAGCCGTGCAGTGGAAGGATGGCCCCTCTGCACCAGTTTGTATTTACAGTGGGACCACTGTATGGCTTCAGGGGGGTCCCTCTGTATCTTCCCTGGGGGAACTGGGGGGGAAGAGTCAGCTAGAAGGCACTCCTGGCCTATATTCAGGTGAAGGGAAACCAACTTTAGTGGAAGTTAGAAGATGTGAACAATTGGAAACGCAAAATAATTTGTGTACTACAGGTTTTCAATATTCTAGTAGATTTTCAGATAATTTTTCAGATAAATTTCAAAATATTTTTACTACAGGTTTTCTAATATTCAAGTAAATTTCAGATAAATACGCTCATTAATGGTTAAAACAATACATCAAGAACAACGTAACTGTTCTTCGTATTATCTATTTACAGCTACCACTGGTTTTTCCTATTTATTCTGCCACTTTCAGATATGTACTGGTCTGAAAGTAAAAGCCTAATGACATGTTTCATTTAAGTACAGATTCCCACCAACAATAAAAGAATAGTATACTAGCCTGGATGCTAATAAACTTCAATGTTTTTATTCAGACCTATATGAATCCCAGAGATTTACTCTTCTCATAAAATTCTGGAAGTTTAAGTGATGAGGAAGTAATAGGTTAAAGAAGTAGACAGTCTGTATTTTCTGATGTATTTGTGAGCAGCCATGTACAATATGGCATTGAATATTCTTGGATCATTATTTATTTTAAAAAATGAAAGAAGAACAAATAAAATAATATGAATTGTAGTTTAAGGGCTGCGATGTTCCTCAGTTAAATTGAATTGCTCTCACCAAAATGGATCCCAGTTAAGGATCTATTCAAATGTGTTCATACACTGCTCGTAAACTGCAATATTTCATATTTTTTATTTAATTCAGAATAAAATTACATGCATTCTTTCAGATTTTCTACAATTTTATGTAAGCTACATGTAACAAATGCATCACTTTTACTGTTGTATAAAACTTACTGAATTTCTGACAATGTCATTAAAAACATAACACTCTCCCTACCCATTAATAGATGTGGAAGCCTCATGGAAATTTTTACACTTCTGATAGCATTAGACTATGTCCTGGCAAAATCCTATGATAGATTCAAATGTCTGCCTGATCTCATATTCTGATTTATTCTGGAGTACTTGTCCACTACCAAATCCATGATCTCCTTTGTGTCTGACATTAATTACAGTCAATATTACTCTCACTGTGTTATGGGAGGATTTGAGTCTTCTAGTTGCAACACCATTCACTGGATAAGAAACTGAATTACAACAGATGTATAAACTCTTCTGTTCACTGGGATTGAGCTAAGCAAGTTCCTTGACTTCTTTGTTTCCCTTCCCATCATTTATGTGTGCTATCCATTAACTTCATAAACTCTCCAGGGCAGAAACTAGGTTTGAAGTGCTTGTCTCAGGAGGAGCTTAATCCCTTTAAATGCTACTTAAATATAAATAATAGTAATAAAATCTTGGCAGCAGGCTGCTGATACACTCAGGCTGCTGCCTTGTGATGCTGAATACTATTGTCCCCTTGGCTCCTTGAGGCTGCTCCCTGCAGCCCCATCTTGGAGCAGGCACAGTCACACTCCCTCCTCTCGGTCTGGGTGCAACTCTCAGGCTTGGAACTGATGTGTGAGAGGCAGAGAAGTAATGGGTTCAGCTTTGCTCCCAAAAGACCAAAACTGCAGACAAAAGGAGGGGTGTGATGGCTGTGAGGTGAGTGTTGCAACCAACACTCTGCAGAGGCATTTCGGGGTGGTCATCCCTGGCAGGTGGGTCGGTCCTTGCAGCTTGGTCCCTCCTAAGCCCATTTCAACAGGAAAAGTGGCTCTTTAGAGTCTGTTGTAGGGGTGCATTGCTTTCAGCTTTGACATGATCTAGGATCAGCCCAGGTAAATGCTGTGCATTTTCACACAGAGTGTAGTCCTAGCAGTTTTAGTTTGGGTCTTTCAAATGCCTTCTGGAATTTGAAGACAAGAGGTACATGTGGTTTTGCTGAAACTAAAGCAAATCATGGATGGTGGCATATTAAACTAACATTTTGTTTAGGTCTCGAAGAACAGAATTTTATAAAAAGTATGTCTAATTTCATTCTTATCTTAAACATTATTTGAATAAAGGATTAATATTAAAAGAAGCTACAGACGATAGTGACCACCTAGTCACAAGGAAAAATGAGAACTAAAGCCATGTTTGAAATTAATCTGGAGTTATGGAAGCAAATATTCCCTGCAGAAGGAATTTGCAGTCTGTCAAATACCTTGAAACTTGTGGGAGTTTTTGAATTGTGAAGTTATGATATTTCCCTGGATGAAATAAGTTTTTTTGCTTGTTTCTGTTTCAGATGTCTGAAATTATTGGTACAATTGCTGTTGGTTTATCTTTTTATGACATGCATATTTATGTTCCTCAGATAAATGGGAAGCCCCTGCAGTACATTTTCCCTCATACAAGGCTCAAACTACTGAGAGACCCAAAGGATCACACAGTTTCAGGTAAAAAACTCTCTACCCGACATGATAATTAATTTGATTAACATGAATTATACAAAAGATTTCCAGTATTAAAAATAGTTCCCCGGTCCATGCAGCAGGAAATTCAGTGGTCATTTTAAATCTTGCTCATTTGCTATAACAGAAAGCAGCAGTGCATAAAAAAGGTCATGACATCTGTTCAAGATATGTAAGCTGTGCAGACGTTAAAAACAGAGGAAAATCTGTTGTGCTATCCATATGAACAGTCTGTTTTGCTGTTGTTTTTTATGTAACTCTATATTCTCTGCATGAGTTCTTATAAAATAAGCTTGTGTAGGTGTTTAACATGTACAGAACCGAGAATTTTATTCTTTCTGTTCTGGAACTCTATCCCCCCCCATAGAGGGGGTTAGCAGAACAATCAGATCCCATTTGTCTGTGATATCTTGACATGGAGATATTTATCACAGGCTTCAGATTTATTCTCTTTTTCCCTAACACTGACACAAACGTTCATGTAAGTCAGAGTCTGCTTGCCAAGGAGATGAAAGTAGCAGAGGTGACATTCATTCACCTCCCAGGCTGAGAGCTGGAACGCAGTGTGATATTTTCATGTATCAAACTGTAAAAGGCTGCCAGTTACAAGACCTGGCACAGGTAAGGTCTGTCTGTCTGAGTTTTTGGAATTGCACTCTTTCTCACATCTAGTACTGATACAGAACTCAAAGGTATTTTAATACACTGTGTTTGTTCTTTCAGAGGTAGATGCTTTAAGCAGCTTCGTCGTGAAACCATCAGACTTTCTTTTAACTTGCTTAAATAATTCTAATAGCGTGTGTCAGACTCTGTTTCTGCACAGAAGTAATTACTGCCAGCCCTGGTGTTCCCTTGAGCATTAAGTAGAAAGTGGCATGAACTTACTTGAATTGCTAAATATTGTTTTCACAGGGTTTCTGGCAGTAAAGTCCTGATAATTTCCATCCTCAGCATCCACCTCATCTTTAGGGTGTTAAATGAATGTTCTGTATGTATTATGAGGTATTTTCTTGTTAGTCAGCGTAACACCCACTGATGATTTCAGGCTGCAGAAAGACCCCTCCACCCACACAGCACAGTCTGAAAGGAGCTGCTGGCTCTGCTCTGTGTCAGCCTGTGCTGCTCCAGGCCCTCCCATTCCGCAGGAACTCCTTGGCATCCTTGTAGGGATCTTTGCCCTGCGGGCTGATGAGTAATGCTGTGATCCAAGCTGCTCTCTTACTCAAAAATAAGTGGAATTACAACCACACAACTGTAAAGCTCATGATTTAGTGTTGCAGGAGCCTGCTCTCCTGTGTAAAGTTAATTACCCTCATGCAGTGGGAAATGCCTATCCCAAATTCTCGACTAACTCTCATGCTGGCCACCACAGCAACACACCGTGCACCAGGGCAAATGCCTCGTGAGCAGTGCTGGGCAACACCAAGGTGTAGATATTGATATCTCATTCACAGATGAGGTCACATTGGATCAAAAATTTAATTAGGGTCCTGCTAAGGTTGTATAGCCCACTCAGGGATTGCTTACTGCTATAGTTATATAATATTGTACTTAAATTCTGGTTGGAGAAAGCAAGCTTGGCTCTATCTACAAGCTGCTGTCATACTTTGGAGTTTTAGTCCAGATACATGCTTGGAGACCTGCACAGACATATTTCTCTATGATGTTCACATATATTTCCCTACCAATGTTTAAAGGCTTAAATGCAAATTTTACAGAAAAGAGCCAAAGGTTGAATAGGGTGGCTTTGAAACAGAAGAATTAGTTGTAGTTTTCACTCCTTATACATCTTTGAAGTGCCATAATTCCTTGACTATATACATCTCTTCCTTCCCTTCTCTCAAGTGTCTGAGTGGTTTAAGTACACAAATAATCTCTTCAAATGTGCAGTGCTTTATGCTTAGCCTTCAGCTTTCCAAATGACCTCTCCCAGAAACAGACACATGGTTTTAAAAATAATTACTTTTGATTAAACATTATCTGCAAACTAATAATAAGCATCTATATTTATTAATGTGAAAATTACTATTAACCAGAGGAAGACATAGAGGCTTATTATGCAGCAAAAGTTACTTTAAATATTGGTAAATTAAACAATATATACTTTTATACCATACCAGCTATCTCACTACAAGAGTTTTGGATATTCATCTAGATAGTTTGGTAGCTTCACTAGCTGGTTTCTTTCTCTTTCTTTGTTTTTATTTCTTCCCTTTGTCTCTTTCTGCTCTCCCTTTCTCCCTGCCCTTCTTTCTTGTCAAAAGTACCAAAATGCGGTGTTGATTCATTTTGTCTGCCTTTATACTTATTGGATAAACACAGGAAGAATGTATGTTAAAAAGCACAAATTTCAGTAAATTTCATGTGGGGATTCAGATCTTTTCAAGAGTACAGACAGTCCCAGTTGCAACCACCCTTTCAGTAACACCTTCAGCTGAACTTTTGCATTGCTGGATTTTACAAGCCGGCTGGCCTGTGGTCCTGCGTGACCACAACAGCACATGCACCATCCACTGTCTCTGATTTCCTCACAGTGAGTACAAAACATCCTCTGTCTTGGCTATGCACAAAAGCATCTTCTATGTGATCATTTCTGCGCATGCAAGAGCAGTTTCTGCTGATGTTTTAAATGATCTATGTGCAGTTTGGTCAGTTCTGCAGCAGGAGCTGCCCGAGGCTGACAGGTTCTCCTCTCAGGGAATTCATGAACACATCTTCAGTATACAATCGGTGTATCTTAATTGGAGTGTGCACAGCAGGAGTTACAGAGGGAAATGTCCCAAACTGGACACAATTGCCACTTGGAGAATTCCTGTAACTGTTGACAGCTGCTTTGCTGGGAAACTGGCCAGTGTTTTAGCCTATTATCTCATCTCGCTGGAGTTCTTGGGCCAGCCTGGGCTTTAATGATTCAGTGTGAGGTCAGCCCAGATAACCAACTCTACCACAGCAGCTGTAACTGTAGGACAAGCTTGAATTTCATCCTAATATCACCATTATAATTTGAATTTCACAGGTCTCATCACAATCTTACCACAGTACAAGTTACTGCCTATTATGAATACAAAAATTGTCACGTTCTGAGTATCAATAATGAGTAGTCCCAAATAATTTGAAATTCAGGCTTTTTCACTACATATTATGTGAACATGCACACTTGGTTTATTTGCTTTCTTGATTAATGAAAACTGACTCTGAGGTGCAGATGCCTTTCCTGCCTCTTACATAACCTGGCATAATTTTGCACACAGAAGCATATAATGTGAATTTTGGCATGTGAATGAGGTGTTTAAAGATTGAGGAGCCTAGCCAAAATTGTGATGGTAAGTGAATAGTAGTGCTGAATGAAAAATAGACGTATACTTGCTCACTGGCCTCACTTTTGAAGGTTCTTGTTTCTTTATTATACACCATAATCTAGAGCACACAGATCTACTTTTCAAGATATGCAGTGTCCCCTCCTCAGACAATGCCGAGAGGTGTGAAGGAATTCCTGATAATTTTCTCTGCAAAGACTGATTAATAATTTTCAAAAAAAAAAAGAAAGAAAGAAAGAAAGAATTGGCATCATGGTTATGCTGAGGTGCCAAAGCAGTGACTGCATTGATCAGTGAATGATAATATAGCAGTGTTTAACACTCCAGAGTCTCACTATTTGTTTTCACTGAGAGTCTCTTGTTCCTTTTGGATCCTTCAGCAGAGCAGCATAAGCGCTCTTTTATACTGCCAACAATTTTCTCTTCTGTTGTTTATCACGCCATCATTATATTTGAAAAAGTGAGTTAAGGACATGGCTACCGAAGGTAATGAAAGCACTGGCAATACGTTTGGAAATGTTGTAAAGACAACTTACATTGTGTTATTCCTGATCAGGAAGCTGTTCAGGAACACTCATGGGGAAAATGCAACAAGGCAGACGCATCTCAGTACGTCTGTAGGTACAATGAGTGCAGTCAGTCAAAGGGAATTTTTACTCCTTTACCTCACATAGGCTGAGTCATAAGTAATTCTTCCTTTTTGAAAGGAGGGATGTTTCCAGGAAAAAAATGTACGTTTGAGCAGCCAGACTGTCCATGTTGGGGAACATCCTCTTCAATTCTGGTTAAAAAAAAAAAAAAAAAGAAAGAGGAAGAAAAATTATTCAGAAAAATCTGCAAACTTTGTAGTGAAGAGGTGAATTAGATGGTGGGCAGAAGAGTGCATCCCTAATCTACACCTCAGCAGTGATGTCAGTGAAACTGAAAGGAGAATGACAGAATAGCTGTAGTGCTGTACACACGTCACACATGCCTCATACTCTCCATAAGGATTGCCAGTTTCTGCAAACAACACTACCCTTCTGCACTGTGCCAGCTCATGCAGTGCTTATCCTGATAGGAAGAGAATTCAAAGAGTTTTCCTGTATCCAGACTCACTGCTGTAGTCAGTCTCTAAATAACCCTATATATTTAGGATTCTTTCACCTGCAAGTTCAGCAAAATTAGTTCTTACAGCAAAATACTAAAGTACAATGAATATGTGATCAGTAATCAATTAAAAACAAGTTAAATATAGTCACAGTCTGTGTTCAAAGTCATACCGTAGTCAGAGAGGGATAACTGCAACCCACCTCCTGTCCTCATAGTCTTAGAGGATTACTTACCCTACTTCTTTCATTTAATGTTGTGAAGAACTGAGATAATACTTTGCACAAAAAAGCAATACCCTCCTTTAACATTCCCTTGTCACTGGGGAAGGACTTAATCCCCAATTAAAGGCCATCATTCCCTCAAACACTCCTTATCAGAGGCATGGCACAGAAGGTAAAACCCATAAACAGAAAGAGACTGAGCTGTTACAGCCAGGCTAAATTAGAGATTTTCCTGGGAAGTCATATGGTAGTAAAAGAGGACAGAACCAGAAATAAAAGGAGGGATATCTGTTTTTGTCTTAATATCAATTTTAGGAAAAACTCAGTACCATTAAACTTTTCTAAATTAAAAAAACAAACCACAAACAATATTTTCTGTTTGTTAGGAATATTTTGTAGATGTTAAGACCATGTATTCCATATTTATGTTTATTGTATTTAAATTATTTTAATTTGGAAAGCACTACTGTATGTATTTAAAATACTTTCCATGAATCCTTTTTGGCAGCTCAGTTTTTTATGCATTTTTAAGTATAAGAACATTTATTGAAGATCTTGAGTGGAGGTAATTGAGAGGGCAATGTGTCTGCTGGCTATAAAAGTTCAATTTGCTTTCATAGCTGTCATGCAGAAAATGCTGCAGAAACAGATCCCTGAAACACTGAATGTTAGAGTTCAGTGAGGCTCCCAGATTTCCATGGAGAACTGAGAGGAAAGCTGGCACCTAAGAATGAGGTTCACAGAAGCCAAATCAGAAATCCCTGTTTTGGGGATAAGTAATGCAGACCGGCACTTTCTCATGAGAAAGTAGAAGATGAAACATTCAGGTACACCTGTCATTGGTGAGCCAACTTGTTGAGGAGGTAGAAAAAGCTAATAATGCAAAAATGTCAGTTTAAGGTTTTACTTTGCAGGTGAGGCATAAATTATCTTGCTAATTGTAAGAGCAAAATGATGACCCTGTGCTCCCTTCTCTGCATATTGGCTACCAAAAATATCAAAAAGTGTCTCGAGGTGCTCCAGAGCATAAGTTTCAAGAGAATAAGGTCACTGTGTCTGCATTTATGTATATGTTCAAGAAAAAAACATCATTGTTGGCATATCTTACCTTAATATAGCATCAGCATTCCACAGAGATAGCATGAACTACTGCCCAGTGAGGCAGTATGCAGCCTAAAGTAATATATAATATAATATAGCATATGATTTATATAATATACAAAAGAATATAATATAAATATTATGGCTAGAATATACACATATATATCTCATCCATTATATAGTATTACATCATATAATATTCATATTAATTATATAGCTGTTTCTTAACTACCAAGTCTTCTATGGATGGGTGAGTTCAAAACTAATGTTTTAACCAATGAAGTTCAGCTGTCAGTCAGTGGCATCTGTCAAGGTGTTGGTGTCTATCAGTAAACACAGATCAAACTCAGTGCCAACAAGGGATTTTATAGATTTAAAGCTACAGCCCACCAGAGATGACACCCTAGAGTCTGACGTGACAGATCATCCAAAAGGAGGAGACCTTTATCTTGTTTTCAAGTAGATGTGATAAATGCTTCAAGTTGCTAATTCATAAAACACTTTATGATCCTTCAGGATGATAAGCAGTGTGCAAATCAGAATGAAGCAGATTTGAAGCTGGTATAAATCAATGCTGTGCTATTAAAACAACTGCAATATATCTGAATTTCATCAGCTCGTGATTTGACTTCGTGTCTATTTTATGCCTTAATTGCCAATGGCCAAGAAATGCAGTAGCTGAGTAGGTTTAATCATGTTTCTAGGAAACAACTTCATTTAAGCTAATTTTGTTAGAAGCGCCAAAACAATTCTCCTGAGGACAATTTTGAAAATGTTGTACCTATCTAGATAACTAACCTCTGATATGGATCATAATGTTATGTATTCCAGAGAATTGCATAAGAGTAACAATGCAAATAAAAATTTAGCCTGGATTTTATTATACACATTACTTTTCCTGCTGCTTTTCAAGTTCCTGAGTTAACTTGTTTTAGTTTGCTTTGTCATGTTTCCTTTCTCTCTGCTCTCCAGACTATAGAGATTGCTTTATCACAACTACAATGTCTAAATAAATAGCTTGCATTTCATTGTGGTACTTTTAACTCTGACCTCTCCAAGAGAAGTCGTTGTTGTTTTTCCTGTGTTTGAGCCTTCTGTTCCATGCAGACAATGGAACAGACTGTAAAATTGTTCCGGCAGATAAGGGCCTACCAGCACCCTAGCGTATGTCTGGTCTAGATAAGGCTGGAGGAGGAATGAGGAGATAATGTCTAGTAAATGAACACAGGAGGAAGGTATGTTCTGCCTCCTTTCACAGCCAAATAGCGTTGAAAGGCTTCACATTGTTTGATTTGATGGATATGTTCTCATTGCTATAACATGGTGCATTGGCACATTACAAAAATCTTTCAAGCCTAATGTCTCATTTTCATGCTTTCTCCCCATGCATTTGCTACCATTGGACATTGCCCAAAAAAAGAGCACCCTTGTGCTTCCTTGCCATAATTCACCATTCTGGTTTTGTTCCGGTTTGGGGGATTTCTCATATTAAGAGAAAGTGATGAAAACCATATTTGGATTTGTGGTTCTTTTTGCTCTCAGTAGTATGTCTGTGCATTGGCTCCTGGATCTGAAACACAATCTCTATTTTTAGATTTAAGCATATCTCCCATTTCAAACTACTCAGATATAGGTGTTGTAACCCTGCATTTTGCAGCTTAAACCCATTTCATTTTTTCCCACTTTGCTTCTGTATAATTTCAACTTCAAAGCACACAATATCCAAAGGTGTTAAAATGACCATAGCTTTACAGAAATAGTGGGTTTCAGCTACCATCTTGAAGGGTATATTTTAAGGCTCTTAGAAAGAAAATCAGTAGCATTTTTTTAAAATATCTTTCTTAAAAGTTCAGTCATCTAAAAGTCTATTAAAAATTCATATAGCTCTATTTCTAACTGTGACAGAAGTCAGATTGCTGCTGACACTCATACTTGCCTTTCCGTATGCCAATTCACACAAATGCATGTGTGATTACTGAAAATCTGTTGTACAATCTAATTGCTTCTTTACTTTCCTTGCTCATATAATTAGACAGATAGTTGGTTTCATACTTTCAAAAATTAGCCCAGAGGAAATATTTGCTTGAGTTAACACATGAACAATGTTTGCACAGAGCTTCTAGGTCACGTGCCAACATTTTCCTGCATGTGTTGAAGCTGTTGATACTGCATAGGTCCTCTATGATAATTAAACATAATCAGTCCTTGCATTTCCTGCTGGAATGCTATTTACTTTCATAAGAGAAAACTTCCCTGGAAAATTGATTTTTTATTTTTGTGTAAAATCAGGACCACCAACACCAGCAAAAGCCTACTGAACCTTGACTTGTTCAATTTTTCTATGCTTCTTTCTTTCTTTCTTTCTTTCTTTCTTTCTTTCTTTCTTTCTTTCTTTCTTTCTTTCTTTCTTTCTTTCTTTCTTTCTTTCTTTCTTTCTTTCTTTCTTTCTTTCTTTCCTTTAACCTTTAACTTATATAAGGCATTATCAACATTTGTTTGGAAAGGCAAGTCTAGTAATTGATTAGATGCTGAAAGGTTCCAGGAAATCTAGGCCATTTATACTCTAATGGCGATAATGGAGCTGCTCAGCAAAGTAGTGAAAAGAGAGTAAGATTTCATGGTCTTCCCTGTGACCTGAGAGCAACAGCAATGGATTGGGAACAGTCTGATCTTTATTATCTCCATAAGAGACAAAAAATACTAAATTGTAATTGCAGAGCCCACGTTGTGGTCAGCATATTCCACCAAAGTAAATTACAGTCTTTCTGCTGTGTTGCTACTGTGACACAATGAAGTATACAAGGAGATGGGATTTCACACTGTCTGAGACACATCGAGCCACAGAAGTTCAGAATAAATAAATCTAAAGGGACAGAAAGTACCTCATGGTAGGAATAAGAAAAAAAGAGTGATGAATTTTGAAAACACATTTGCAGTGATGCTTGCCAGGTCAGCAGTGACAGAGTTTATTAGTGTCAAGTTGTTGGTTACTGATCATATATAATTTTTATATGTGTATGTGTGTGTGTGTGTATATATATATATATATATAAATAAAAAATGAATATGCATCACTGAAACAGTTTGTGATGTCTGGAAGGATTTGAAATGACAAGCAAAATGTCCCTTTGAAAGTCACAGAGTTGGTTAATTGCCAAAAAGCAAAAAGGGCCATTCAATATTTTTCCTCCAAGTATGAATTTCTCACAAAAATAACTCTGCAGTTATTAAGCACTTGAAATCTTTCCTAGCATAGAGTAGAATGGAAGAGAATAGAATAGAATAGAATAGAATAGAATAGAATAGAATAGAATAGAATAGATTAGAATAGAATAGAATGCAATACAAAATACAGTATTCCAGTTGGAAGGGACCTACAAAAATCATATAGTCCACCTACTGACCAGTTCAGGGTGGAACAAAAGTAAAAGCATGTACTTAAGGGCATTGTTCAAAAGCCTCTTCAACCCTGCCAAGCTTGGTGCATTGACCAGCTCTTGAAGAATTCGGTTCCTATTTTGACCACCTTCTCAGTCTAAACCTACCCTGGTACATCTTGGAACTATTCCCAGAAGTTCTATTACTGGAGACCATGGAGAAGAACTCAGCACTTCCCTCTCCAATTCCCCTCCTCAGGAAGCTGTAGAGAGCAATGTAGTTGCCTCCGACAGCCTTTTCTCCAAACCTGACAATCCCAAATTCCTCAGATGCTTCTCACAGGACATTCCTTCCAGACCTTTCACCAGCCTTGCTGCCCTCCTTCGGACACATTCAAGGACCTTGACAATCCTTCTCAAATCGTGGGGCCCCGATCGGTACAGGGTACTCAAGGTGAGGCTGCTCCAATGCTGAACACAGTGAGACAATCCCCTTTTTTACTGGCTGGTGATGCTGTGTCTGATGCCACCCAGGATGGGGTTTGTCCCCATGGCTGACCCTGCTGACTCACATTGATCCCCAGATTACTGTCTGATTTACAGCCATTGCTGTCCCCACCTACGCTTGTGCCTGGCATCATAGGTACAGGATTCAGCTGTTAAATTTCATCCATTTAATCATAGCCCAACACTGCAATCTACCCAGATTCCTCTGAAAGACCTCTTGTTCATCAAGGGAGTCAACAGCACCTCCCAGTTTTTTGTCGTGAGCAAACTTGCCAATGGTACATTCACCTCCTGCATCCAGACTTTTGACACACATATTGAGCAGGCTTGGCCCTAGAATTGATCCCTGAGGAGCACTGCTGGTGTCCAGTCCCCAGCCAGATGTCATTCCATTCTCTACAACCCTTTCTGCTCTGCCCTTCAGCCAGTTCTTCACCAAGAGCGATGTGAACCCACTCATCCCACAGCTGGACAGCTTATCCATAAGGATACTCTGAGAGCCAGCATGAAAAATCAGAAAAAGCAGTAAAATCCAGAAAAACTACATCTAGCACCTTCCCGTCATCCACTGGGCAGGAGACCTAATGCTTCAAAGTCTGATTTTTCACATGTTCAGCTGTATAAATCAGTGGCTCACAAGCTAACCGTAGTGATCTAGTACCCTTTTTTTTTTTTTTTTGCTGTTCATCAAAGTATAAAACCAATTTAGTTGTGTGATCAACCTTGTCAAAATTTAGCATTATGTATTTTGGGGGTTGGGTTGTGGGGGAATTGGGTTGGGTTTTTTGGGTTTTGATTTATTTTTTTTTTTTTTAGCTTGACATGTTCTTAAAGCTTTAGTTAAGATTAGAAGGGAGAGTAGGATCACAGCCTGGGGAGATCAGTAAAAACAGTTTTAATTAATTACCAGTCTTCTCCCTTTGAAGCATCCTAAAAAGGATTGGATCTTAAATGTGTAAAATTCCCTTTGAAGAGATGTTTTCCTGAAGATATTTTCCATGGAACTCAATACTCATAATTCAGAAAGGTGCCCTCTCTTATTCAAATCACAGTGATTTGCTTTCTGATGGTTTGCTGGTCCTGTGTCTTCTAAAAAATAACATGGTAGTTCATTATTCTGAAAATCTAAACTTGAAAGATAAATGTCTGGTTATATCAAAATAGCCTGAGAGATGGAAATTAAGATTCAAAATTTTTTTTTAAAAAAATGACAAAAAGGGGGAAAAGAGATCTGAGAAAGGATATGATGGATATTTTTAAACTATCTGCATTCAAGGTTATAAATTCGGCAATGTCATTTCAAACAGAAGTAGTAAACACAGTATTTTCAATAGATAAAGTCTAAATAGGTTCAGAATCCCATCTTCACATGAGAAAATACAGCAAATCCCTAGCAATATTTCTTTGTCAGCCAGAACACAGCACTCAGAGCTCACTGGGCAAAAAGTAGCTCATTCATTCTGACTACCAGCAATGAAGGTTTTGCAACTAACCTTAATTTAAATTGTAATTTAAGTATATTTTTCTACCAGTGTTTTTGCAGCAAACACATACACATACACCCTGACGTTTGTGATTGTTCCTTATCAAGCACACTTTTAGTTAATACATAATGTCAGTCATAACTTTGACTCTAAAACATACAAATATAAAACTACAGGCCCTTTCAAAGTGTCTAGGAATAAAAATCTTTATATATTAACATGAAAAATACTACCTTTTATTAGCAGTAAAATGGTCAAAACCCTGCAAAAACTTAACAAATATCAGCCAAGACTTTCAGTTCCCTAGCATAGGTATCCATGTGAATGCCTCTGAAATCAAGTGTACATGCACTTATATGACAAATTAATTCTCTGCCATTCTGTCACAAATAAGCTATCAGGGGTAGAGATAGGAGTGCTCTGTATCATGAGAAAATCCTGACTCCGAGGAGTTCCTCCCCTCTGTGATGAAAATCAGCCAGTCCTACAGATATACAGAAAATTCCATGTGTTGAGTGTGTGAGTTAAGAGTAAGTTACTGTGTCCTTGTTTGCTTGTGTTGCATACTAAGAACAGTCATTGGATTTGCTGAATTTAACGTGTGAGCTTCAGATCTCTAACATATTAATGACCCTCTCCATAGTGCTTGATCAGAAGTTCTCTGTGCAGAGCAGCCCACATGAATTTCTAAGTCCTCAGAATGGACTTATGTTTAAATGCTTTTATAGGTGTACATATTCACTTTATGCAATGAGGTACTTATTTTTTAAAAACTGTATTTTCTAATTTTTTTTTTTAAAGAGCATTTAGACCCATCCTTAGAATGATGGTTTTGCTTTCCCTACCAAGTTAAGAAAAATAAACTTTACCAGTGCAAAATTTCAAACTAGCACTGAAATAAGGTAATTAACTTAAAATATTAATGCGGTTTGTTCCAATTAAATTCAAAAACCACTCTGCTTTAAAAAAAATTGTTAGGAAAATGTCTAGTTATGAGAAAAGCTGGGTCAAAAGGGATATAGATTTAGCTAAACTGGGATAGAAAAACTAGTCTAAACTTTTTTGGTAAGAAATGCAATGTGGCAATCTTGCTTCTGAGACAAACTCAGGGCTGACTTAAGAAACACTAATAGCATTATGAGGAAAAGCTTTAATCTAAAAAGATAAAGCTTTGCAAAGAGGTGGTGTGGTGACCTTCCTACAGCTGATTAGTCTAATCGCTCTGCAGGTTTGGCTTGTGAAATCAATAAATTGAAAAAAAATTATTTAGCCATTACAGAAAAGGTGGGTAAATCAGCTTTTATATTCCCAGATCAAAGTGGGAATCATCTCATATGGAATTTTCTTCAAAGAAAAAGTTTGTTTCACTAGTATAGGAATTTCGTTTTTTAAAAAAAAAAAGCAAGAGAGCATTAACATTGGTAATGTTCAAAATTAGCTTTATGAGACTACATTTTAAGCTTTTGTTTTCACTCTCATTATTTTGTGCATAAGGGAGATTGGGGATTTGCTTCTCTCCAGCTAAAATAAAGAGTGATGAAAATGTTTTTTTCTCTATTTTTTTAAAAGGGAGAAAGCATGTGATTTAATGATTCTTTGCAGACTTATTGTATGCTTTCCCATTGTTAATTTGCACATCCTTTGATGCAAAAGATGTCAATTAAAAGTGAATATTTAAGGAAAATAATAGCATCTGCCAAGTATAGATTCATGTAAATGTACATGCTTTGCTGCTCAATAGACCACAGTCAAGGATCTCTGTCAACATCTCCATAATTATGTGATTCTAAAAACTCAGTTATTATAATTACTCAGCTAAATTGTGTGCATGTTGTAGGCACATGATAAAGCTATCCTTTGAATCCACACTTCACATGGATTTCTAGCAACTTAATTAAGTTTATTAATAGAACAAATAGATTGTCAGAAGAAGATAGGATTAGTTTCAAAGTAATTTTTAGTGACTCAGTTGTTTGTGTTATGTCAGTCATACAGCTCCTGCTCAAGATCTTCCCAAAGTTAAGTCTTTAGGAGAGCAGCAGATGTGACTGCAGTTAACCCTGATCTTCCAACCACAGCCAGAAGTTATTGGGGACATCTTCAGTAACCTCTGATGACTTGTTCTCTTCCTTTCTTTCCAGTGAATTATTCATTGCTTCATCTCTGTTTAAAGTTTTCTTTTTCTTTTGATCACAGGCAATGGACTGGGAATCCGAGTTGTAGGTGGGAAAGAAATTCCAGGAAGCAGTGGGGAAATTGGAGCTTACATTGCCAAGATCTTGCCTGGGGGCAATGCAGAGCAGACGGGGAAGCTAATAGAAGGTAAGATAAATGCATTATTAAAAATGGAGATGGGGGAGTGCTGGGAGTTTGTTAGAATTATTTATAACACACATTTTCTCTTGCACAAAGGATGCTATGTTGTTCAAGGACTGAGGGCTAATCCTGCATGACTCTTAAAGCAGAAAAGGACTGATAGAAAGTAATTTTATGACTTCTATAGCCAAAGAGAGTTGCCATGATGAGCATTATTATGGTATGTCTTCAGTAATTTGTGCTAACATGCTGTCTACATCAGGGGTGAGGTAGTTGGTTAGAGTCCATATCTCATGGTCATATATCATCGGACTAGATCATGGGCATGCTATTTTGAAGGTCTTTAACCTGTCTTGATCAACTAAGTATCTATGTTTGACCTTTCTTACATTGCTTAGTTACACATGTAAAATAGGTCCAGTTGTCTCTCAGTTACATTCACTAACTTTTTTTATAAGTTCCCTAAAGTCATACTTAGTGTTAGTTTTCCAGTTTAAGGGAACCACCCAGCCTGCCCCAACAGGCAACAGAGAAAAGGAGGTATCTACAATTATTTCATCCAACTTAGACCTCTGTTTCAAGAACTGAAAGTGTCTTCCTCATTTAATTTGCTTTAAGAAAACTGCATGAAACTTTATGTCATCCTTTAGGACATTGAAGCTAGGTAAAATGTCTTTAACTTCATTATCAATACATTTTCTAAGATTATTGCAAATGTGATCATTCTGTCTAATAATTTATATCTGTCTGTGATGACATGAATGCCACCTTCTTTTTATAATTTTATCTTCTTATAGTTATTTTCTACTTCCCTTTTTCATATCTGTATGCACCTGAAATGTCAGTCTATCCATTGACAAAAATAGAATACATCTGTTTCTAATTCATTCAACTATTTTTTTTTCTTAAATAAAAGCATGTATACAGGGAAAAATACCAAAAGAATATAAGTAGGAAGAATAGTTCTCCCAGGTAGAATTCAATGCACAGAAGTTTTCTGAATGCTAAATATGCAAAAAAAAAAAAAAAAAAAGGCATGATTAAATCAAAAGCACTTTGCAGATAGAAAAACTGAGCAAATTGATTGAAGAATGTTCTTACAAGGAATAGTTTAATTATGCTGTGGGTATTACAAAACAGTGTCACCTGCATTCACCCTGTAGCTTTTTGCATCTCTTGGTGTTTTCTTTGCCAATATTTTAATGATATACCAAAAAAAAAAAAAAAAAAGGCACTCAAACCCCAGTGTCAATGAAATGACATGTATAAACAGAAATATATTTATTTTTTGGCCTATAGCGTTGATTCTGACATTCATATTTAATAGGTAGGATCTCACTCCTCAAATGATAGAATAGTGTTATTTTTTGTGCATGAATGATGAAAGAATTGACCTTAATTTAGTGTGTTTTGAAGCAAGTATTTGTTTTGGCTGCCTCCATACAAATAAGTACGTCTTTCATAACTGTGCTAGATCACGCATGCATTGCTTCAGTACCAAGCAAGTAAAGAGGAAAATGTGGTTATTCAGTATTTCCCCAAGACTGGACATTTCACGAAAGAAAATGAGCAGTTACAGCTTGGAATTATCTGTGGTCTTTTTGTTTATTTTGTCAGAAACTTTTTCTGGTAATTGAAGTTTAAAAAAGTTCTTTACTCACCATGTAGGTTCATTTCAGCAGTGATCAAGAACATCTTGGATTTAGAATAACTACAGGAGAAATCTGACATAGAAATTTACTTTTTAATCTGTTCACATAATATATTTTGAAGGTTTATTCATATTTTGTAAGAAGATGAATATTACAGTAAAATATTTATTTCTTTGTTTCATTCTCCCATCATATGTTCAATCACATTTCTGATCCAACCTTTACAAAAGTATCCTAGGCTTGGCTATGTTGTCATAAATCAACTCCATCAAAATCATTATATTTCATCTGTAGAATTTGTCCACAGAATGTCTCAGAATATGTTTTAGTATTGATGTGCTAAATGTTCTGTCAGAGAGAAAAAATGCTTTCTGCAGAATGCACTTTGACTATGACATAGACAAACATGTCCTCTCACTGTCATTTAACTTTAGGTCTTGCCTTTATACCTAAGTTAGTTTTTATGTTATTTTAGATGACTATCAGAGATCAAGAATATTTTGCTGCTTCACTGTGAGTTGTGGTTGGCTTAGTGGAAATATGGCTGGTGTCCATTTAACCTCTATTCTTCAGGAGTGCTAAAATCCACTGTGGTCTTCAATCATTCTCATATTGATCTGTGTAAATCCAGCCAGACTGCTAATCTTGCCAACATGGCTGATATTGTTATCTCTGAAAACAGAGGCTGGCCTTCTTTTCTTTTTCAAGTTATTTGCTGTCTCTCACACCACAGAGAGAAAACATAAAGAAAACTTTGTATGCCATTATCTGTAAATGCAATTACTTTTTTTTTTGTGTGTAGTAATCATGAGTCACTTCTCCTGATGAAATGCTGTGTGACTACAAGTTCGAGTGCACACCTAGTCATCAAGTAAACGTATACTAATGTCATTACAAGTTAATATCTTGACTCATTAGCCTTTCTAAGAACATGAATCACTGCGAAAAATCCCATCAACTTAATTAAGTCCTCTACTTCTAAGGACTCTGGGTCAGGTCTGGAAATCCAACCAATAGCATAAGAAACAAGGATGGATTTATTGTGGTTATGAAGGAAGACAAACTCCTACCTGCTCTCTGTATGACTGCATATAAAGAAATGACACACAGATAGCATTCCTATCCTTAGGGAATAACACAAAATTTTAGCCTATTTAAAAAGCTTTGGAGGAGTCTTAGTGCTGAAAATTTTATTTATAGTTCTGACTGGCAAATACCAGTCTTCTCGGTTCTCTCACCTTGAATTGCTTTCAAATGTCAAAAATATCTCTGATTCATCACTCATTGGCGTAACGAAAACTGGAGGTGGAAGACTCATTCCACAGAGCTCATCAAGTGCAAGGACTGTGTCAATTTGATAGATGTGTCTGTGCTCCCCCTCGTGTTGACAGAAAGAGTTCAGTTATATTCCACCTGGTAAATCTACTGAGTGAATGGCATTTCAGCCAGCATTTTTCAGAAACAGAACCTAGAGTAAAGAGTAGAAATAAAATGTTTATGTGTGTTACCTACTTTTACAAATTTTCCGGATGGCCTCAGCATTCCAGTTTTCTTATTGGAGCATTTCAATAGGCTGAATGGAGAGCCTGGGAGATGATGAATAACACATGTCTCTGTTCCGAGTTTTCAATCAGCCAGACAAGCTGTGTTGCAATGCTTAGGTTGTCTGATGTTCTCTGAGATGAAGATATTCCCTGATTTTCCAGTGTCCTAGAAATTCTGGGAAACTATCATGGTGAACTTGATTTGTGGTGATCTTGCTGCCTTTGCTTATACTCCACTCAACAGCAATCCTGACGCTGGTCAGACTTCTGTTAGCCTGTTCTTAGGCTTTATGTGTACATGTACATTTTTAATATGTATGCATCATTTAAATGATATCTTCCCAAGCCTAAAAACAGGAAAATCATATGTAGTGTAGACAAAATCTCTTATTATGAAAAATACTGAAATAGCACTCCCAGTTTCTCTTTTAAAGCAAATATGACAATGTAACATTTCTAGCATAATTTGGAGGGATGCCACCTAACTTATGAGTCACAGATCTTCAGTGTAGAATTTTAGAACATAGAGAGTCCATGTTAACAAAGAGACATGCTACTGAATTCAAATCAGCTGAATTATGTGTTTAATAATTTAATAAAAATATTTGTGATATAGTGATATTTTAAATTTCTACATCCTGAATATGGTTCAATACTATTATAAGGAAACCCACCTGATATACATACAGACACTGAAAGAAAATGACACTGTTAAAGCTGCTAAGTAGGTCAGAGAGGAGAAAATGCACTGCTGCTGGAGAGTTCTATATCAGTAAATGGTGCCCTCCCTCAGTCCAATCCTTAAGCACTTGTTTTGACCCAGATTAATAACTACTCTTCTCAGGATGCAGGACATATTGCTCCTGAAAACACCAGGAGGGTCCTCTAAGAGCCACCTGCAGCCTTCAAGAGTAAGTAAAAGCACATCCAGTGTCCTCAGCATCAAAGTCTAAAGATTCACAATAAGTTCTTAAATGTACTAAGTATCTTTTCGACTTTGATTCACCTGCTAAGAAGATGCTAAGATGCATAATAACACCTGCTAAGATGGTCAGTTTTTCCAAAATGGTTGGTTGCCTTTAATTGTGCTGAAAGCTCCCCAGGCCATGGGACCTGCTCCCCTCAGGAGAGTATTTTGAATGAGTGGGTCTTTGGGAATGCCAGAGCTCTCTTTCATCTTTAGAAACTGCAATCTCAGAAATTCAAGATGCCTTCAGGAAATAAAATTGAAGTCTCCCCATTCATTCTTAGCCCTATTTATTCATGTTTCTTTCCCCCTCATTTATAAAGCCTTACATATTCTTATAAATTCAATTGTCACAATTTTCTCCTGTAACAAGGCTTTCGGTGCACAGCCCACTCTGTAATTCCCTAATACAGGGCCAAATAACACTAGAATCATTCCACAGATTGAAAGCTAGAGCCTTCAAGATCCTTAGAGACTGTCATGGCATGGCACAGCTTATGACCTCTTGGATCCATGGACCACAGCCACGGTGTCCATGAGAATATTTTCTCACAAATCTGGAGCCAGTAGGGAAACCATGTTCACTGCTTGCCACCCAGCAGTTTCCCACACCAGGACTGAGACAGAAGATGAGCAGGGTGTGCCAGACATCATGATGTTACTGGCAAAGGAGGGCCACATCTAGACCAATGGGAAGGGATTTCTACCCAAAGCAAAATATAATAGGAGAAAGGAGAAAAGAGCTACTTGGATTACCTCTATGGTCCTCAGAGAGCAGCCTAGTTCCCCACCTTCAGTCACAGAAGGAGACAGACCCGGGAAGCCCTGTCAGAAGCCTGTCTTAACCAGAAATCTCTACAGCTCTCACCCATGGTGCGAACTCTGGATTCTACAAAATATTCTATAAAATACCAATCAGTTGACCACACAGAAATGTGACTGAAATAGGAGAGATTAAGAAATATGAGAGCCCTCAGTAGCAATTTTGAGCCTAGAGAAGGCTGCAATTGAAAGCTGAAAGACAGCCAACATGTTCATGGTGTATAAGCAATCCCTCATGCACAAAGAAGTCTGCATTAACTGGAGAAAAAGAGTATTTATGCTATCTACAGTGCTTCTTCTGACTAGAATGTAAATAAGGCTAATGAACAAACCAGAGTGGAGATGGGTAATGTAGGGAGATGATTAACTGTAGTTTGGTTGTCTAGTATAAGTAAGATGAATCTGGCCATCAGCAATATTGGGTAGAGTCTGTTGGAATATTAGAATCGTTGTTTAATCTGTAAAGTATTTCCTGAGTTCTGTGCAATGACACCTTTGACTACAGGGAGCTTTCTCACTCCTCCAGATAAAGGCACCACCCAGGTAGCTTCCAGAATCTGTTTCGCTTCAGCCATACCCTGGGGATTCCCTTCATGTGTTTTCAGACAAGTTTTCAGTCACAGCTTTTCGAGTTTTTAAGTCTCTGTCATCTTAAAGCATGTTATTTACTGGCATTGGAAACGCATGATGTCTTTCAAGCCAGCTCAGAAGGACAGCAGGATGCAACTGGATTACTGACCAGTCCATTAAAGGATTATAAAGAAAGTGTTAGCAGTTTTCCTACAAGTTGTTTGATACATTTTTTGGCTACTTTGAATATCACCAAGTGCTGACAAACAAGGCCAGACGATTTCAGAAGGTCTTTTGCAAAGGCAGCACAGGTGTAATGGCTGTCCATCTTATCAAAGCCATCTCTTGTCACATCGCAGACGTGCTTTGCATGCTGCTTGGGAAACGCAATGTGACTGGAATGGTCATGGGCACATAAATAGTTGGAAAACCAGAACAGAAGCAGTAAGTCACTACCCTTGTTCCAAATCTTGTCACACTTGCCTCTTATCCCTGAGTTATGGATGGGCTCAAGTGTAACACCGGCTGATCTTCTGTTGGTCACTGGCTGGTCATTTATCGGCAGGAAGTGCAATAGGCACCAGGTCATCCTGAGTTTTAAAATACTCTAGTGAGCACTGCTTGCTGTTTAGACAGCTAAAATTGGAAACATTGATCAGGGCATCACAGTGAAAAGAGATTTTCCAGTCCCCATGAAGCAAAGAGAGTGAAGAGTCAGTATCCCTTCTTGAGTCCCTCTGATAATTACACTTCTGGCAGAAAGTAGATAGCATGATGAAGCTGGAAAATGGTGAAAAGAAATTAAAAGGAACACAAGAAAGGAAGGAAAAATTCTCACAAAAACTGTGAATCAGGTCTTAAATGAACAGTATTAATCTTCCCATCCTGCACTTCCATTCTGTGGCTTGGCTGCTTTATTACTGCATCGGGAAAAACAAAGATTAACTTTACCCTGTTCTCTGAGTATTAGTCTTAATGATTTACTGTGCTGTCCATGCTTATTCTGCTGGGTCAGAAGAGCAGAGCTTGCTCTCAACACATCCCTGGGCTACAGGCTCAGGTTTCTCTGTCCCAGCAGAAACAGGCTTTCTCAAAGACAACGTGCACAAAGCAACAAGCAGTTCCATTGTTTGGTTGGAAGCTTTGCCCTAAAGCTCTTGAGAAAGAACTTAATCTAAACAAACCCCTGAATACCCCTCATCACCTGTAAATCTTCACTTCCATAGTTGTGGAACAACTCCTCTAACCCATGTGTTTGTTCTGCCTTGTACTTCTTTTAAATAAGTAACAATAAAAGGTATAGGATTATTCTTGTTAAGTGTGGCAATTGGCATTCAATATATAAAAAATGCCTTTTAAATATTTTAAATTAGTTTTTTAAAGGAAATTAAGTTAATAGAAAGGGTACTCTACCAAAATGTATCACTTTACATGTTGGAATTAGCCTAATAACTGTTAGAATGGAAAAAGAATGGCAGAAATCTTTCTCACACTGGTTTAGCCATTTCATATGCTGTCCCGCTGACAGCGGTCTCAATTCCATTCTTGATATGGCAGGAGTTGAGCTGTACTGAGAGTGTAGCTTGGCCTTGTGCTAAGATATGAGAAAGAAATAAGAATTATCAGAAGGAATGAGAGTTGTTTCAGCACCTGTGTGTTACTTATAGAAAGAAGTGGAGGAAGAAATATTTGCAGCATAAAAAATTGACTTGGAAATTTATTGAGAGACAGTTACTGTAACACTGCACAACTTTATTTACTAAATCTCTTTTGTGGCAGTTGAAACACGCCTAGAAAATAACACTTTTACCTGCTTCTCAATATAGAACATTTAGTTTATGGAGTTTTAGTTTAATCTTATGGCGTCAGAACGATACAACTGCGGTTTTACAAGGATACTTGATTAGAAAACATCTTGTATACCTAAAATATCAGTTTCAAAGAGATAAACCAGGTAATATGTGTTTGTAATGTTTCTTCCCAGAATGTAATTGCTGTATATTTAATTTTGCTGCAATAAAAATCAACACTTAAAATAGGTGTTAGAGAGAAATTTGCATCTAGGAAGTAGCTGAGCAGCTGTAAAGAATGAGCTTTTAGGATCTTTTTTATTTAAAGCAGAAGAGAAAACATAAGGCACATTTATAAACTTTGTAAAGCTATGGGAAAGAAGCATTAACTTGAAACATATCATGACCAGTAAAAATACGGCCCCTTGCATAACACCAGCTGCAGATTTTTTCACGCATGCATTTAGTCTTGTTATATGCCATGTAAACAAGTATCGTTTATACCTTCTTTATGAACAAGAAATCTGACAATAACTTGAACAATTAATTATTGACAAAAGTAAATTTTGCTGGAAAAGGCATATCATACAAATTGCGCCAGGAACTTGCATTCTTAATAACAAATAAATAGTTTTGTCAAAATATCTCTATGGGGAGGGGTTTTTTCAAAGTCTTAAATAAGTAAGTCTGATTTACGGAAGCAGGAAAAATAACCTGGATGCTTCAGTCAGGCAAATAGAGTCGCTAGATGTTCCAGTTAATGAGAAAAACATGCATCAGATGTTTTATAATACAAATTGAGGAACATCACTGGTAAATGTCATTGGTGTCATAACTAGCTTTCAATAACATTACACTAAGATCATATTAGAAAGTACTACTAGCTATTGTAAAGTACTTATGTGGGGCTATGCAATTCGTAATTTCCAGATGCACTGCTTTTGGCAGCAGTTATTTTTCAGGACCTTGACGAACAAGTTCCTATTAGAAAGAATATCCAGGAACTTCTTGGAAAGAGCCCTCCAAGCTTCCAGGGAATGTGCCTGAAGCCCTGTTTCTCTGAGCACAGCAGGAGCAGCAGCAGGCAGTGCTGTCAGGCTGCCCTCAAAGCCTTCTTGGCTCCTGCTGGCGCCACACAGCTTTCTGCTGCCCTCTGGAATCACAGACATCACAGGTGCTTTGTGGCTCTTCCTCTGACATTGACAGATACCACGCACCCGTGTGGTCCCAGTCTTCCCTTCTTACTCTTGAATACTTTTTCTGCTACAGTCTGACACTGTGAGTACTTTTAAGGATCATTTGTCTCCACAGAAGAGTTTAGTTCCTTCTTCCACTATTTTTAATATACTGTATTAAAGTCAAATCGATGTGTATTTATCAGAAGGTGTTTCTGTATTCCCAATACACACACTGGCAGGGGTGACAAGAGATCCATGACTTTTCTTGTTTGGCCGATGCTGGCTGGAGAGAAGATGGATTTAGTTACTTCTTCCAGGATGTTCAGGGATAAAGCTCTTTAGTCAAAAAAAGTCTGTCTGGGACTGTAAGAGACAGACAAGAAAATACATTCTCTAAATCATGTCATACCTAATACACAGTAAACAGCACAAGCAGAGAGCCACACAGACACTGTGCCTGTCCCCTTTGCACAGCAGCTGCTTGCTGTGGGTGCTGAGAGGGAGCTGAATTTCAGCTTGGAGCATCAAAAATAGGTGTCTGTGTTGGTCTGGTTCTTGTCATCTGTTTTCAAGGACTGGCTTCTGTATGGCAGATTTACCAAAAAAAACGGAAAAATGTAAACCTTAAGTGCCCAAACTAAGGCCAATTTTTCTTACCAATGGAAGTCATTAAATGCACCTTCTGTCTCCATTCGCTGTGTAGGGAGCTAAGGTATTTCTTTTAGGTGAGCTGGTTCACTAACAACCTAAAATTTAAATCCTACAGGCCTGTTTTATGCATGCTGGACCAGATCTCATAAAACAAAATCAGGACGTTGTCGTCTGGTGTTTTTAAGGAACAAAATTTATTTGGCCTCACATACATGGGTGTTCCAGAGGGAAAATCTTACTACAGTGTGAAAAAACCTTTTGCATAACCACTGAACTGTGTTGTTTGATAGCGATTTCCCAGCGAACTGGGAAGCTAAAAATACTGCAATTCCATTTCCTATTGTGCAGATTACTGTGGGCTGAAACTTGCAGACTAACAGTTTGATGTGGTTGTAGTGGAAAAAATCTGGTGAAATCAAAGTGAGGGTCATCTTCGAGTACAAGTTAAATAAAGCTATGTCCTTATGGACAATTTTCCCTGCCCTTGGATTCCAAAAAGTGTATTAAAACATTTTGTGTTTACATGTAGAAATTTTAACCTCCAATCCCATTCCCAATCTGAATCTCCAGGAACACTAGGCTGGCCTGGCCACTCCATGGAATGCTGTATTGATGTAAAACACAGCAAAGATTCAGGGCCCAAGGTTAATTGGGCCACTCCCACTCAGGGAGGGTTTGTTCTGCTGAAAGTCAAGTGAACAAATAGCCCCTGTCAGTGACTTTTGGGGGTGGGGTGTTGGTTGTTTGCAAGCCACATTTTTCAGCTGTAAAGAGGTTTAAAGGCAGCACATTTTTCTGCCCATGAAATCAGGTACCGCAGCAAGCAGCATTTCTTTAGTCAGTTGTTATTTCAAAGTGTTTTCTAGATAGATGTATGCAAATTCTTTCAAGACTGTAAGAAACATTATGAACAATTGTTAACAATTTACTGTTAAAAAAAAATTAACTAATAGAAGTGTGTTTTCTCACAGTAGCACATTATCAGTCTTTTAGATGGCTTGGACACAAATTTGAAATGGTCACAGAGCTTCACTTTAGTGGTTTTAAAAGTGACATGGGCACATAAGTAAAGCCCTGTTTTCTAAAATTATTGGGCAACACATGAAGAGGAATAGAGGTAAACAAAATATTTCCTAAATGATTTAAATCAACCAATCTCTTGAGGTATTTAGGTAAAAAGTATAGTTATGTAATCAAGTTATTCCAGATTTTCCAAGGTTTTCTAAACAACCTCTGAAGCATCTGGTATCAACTGTTTTCAGAGAAGATACTGAACTGGGTTATACTTTACTCTGACCTAATCTGATCTCACACTGTGATTTTCTTATTCAACTGAAAGAGTAAAGGAACTAAAAAAAAAAAAAAAAAAAAAAAAAAAAAAAATGCAATTACTTTTGCAATAGTACATTACAAAATAGAAATATTATGTAAATTAATACAGAAAATGCTTTAGATGCCTGCTTAAAGAAAGAAAACCACTATGAACACTCTCAAAAAACTGCATAAAGACTTTGTTTTAAGTTTCTTGAAGCATATTCTATTCCAAAACCTTAATTAGATAATCCATAAGGTATGACTGAGAAAATCTTGTATGGGAATATTCAGGTTTTTTTGAGAAAATATAAGCAGGTGATTGTATAATTTGATAGTAAACAGAGAAAAATACTGATTCAAAATTACTACTCTTTATCCAGGTTTATAAGTCTGATGTTTGAGGCTTACCATGTAAAATTAGGTAAATATGACTTCATGCCTCTGTATGAAAAGTCTGAAAAAACCTACATTAAGCATACTTTTACTGTAAGAATGCAACTTAAAATTCAACTGAAATTGAAGATATTGAATTGCAAATTATCTAATTTATTAATGACTAAAGCTGGAAAACATTTCATCAAGCAGAAATTGAGTCTTACATCCTTCTTTTGTCTCTACATTCAAACAAAACAGAAACCTTTTGGAAAAAAAAAACTATTAAAGAATAAAAGTGTATTTTTGGAATTCCTTTAAACCTCTGTAAAAATGACTGGAAACAAACCTTTTTGAACTATTTCTAATTTAAAAAAAAATAATTTGTTGCCTAAAATATTGTTTGAAAATTAGGAAGGTGTGTTGTATTTTTTTTTTTCCTGTACAAATCCTACAATATTTGAACCAAAATTCATTGAAATCTATTTTATTTCTCCTTTATTGTAATGGAGTCCCTCAGATCTAAAATAGGCACAGAACAGTTTGATATCTCTCTAAATATAACAGCAAGCAGAATTCTATTAAGATCTTTGGGTTTTATGGTCCATTTGAAAACTTATGAAATTACCTTATAGGTACATTAATATATTCTAGGCAGCTTTCCAAACTGTTTTTTAGGTACTTAAATATTGTCACTTCTGGAAAAACTGAATTAGTCATGATTTGGGTGGTTGTGGGGGATCCTATTGATTAGAAGATGCAAGGATTTTCATTCAGCTCAGCAAGATGGCAATAATCTCATAGTACAGCCTTTTCCTCTGGATATTTGAGATCAGATTTCATGAATGATATGTGGTGGAATGAGCATTTTTGGGTCAGCCTGTGCTGACATTTTCTTTCACAGAATCAAACTAGAATAAAAAATGTAAACCACTTGAAGGCAAAGAGATTTCAGAGAGCCAACCTTGGTGTCTGGCCGACATGAACAGGGAGCAACTGTGGTCTCCAGGGTCTGAGCTCTGCTTAAGTCTCTGAAAGGACACAGCAGAAGTGTGAAGCGGTTCTCACTGCATTTGAAACATGCAGAATATTTCCAAGTCATCATACATATGTTATAGCTGTTCCTGACTGCATTTATGTGAAAATGCAGAGGTTCTGTACCTGCCAAGGGAACAAGAAACCTCAGTTCTGGGCCTTTCTCAATGAAATGGATGTTGAGTTGCTCCGATACTTCTGCTTCTAAGGAGAGCTGTGTTTGAAATCATGGTGCTTACTATTGAATTTCATTAGAAATGAGTTGTTTTTACTTGCATCTTGCTTTCTGATTTTCAGCTGGTCCTTCTTCAAAATGATAAAGGCTAAGTTGTTATTTAGTGTGGTAGTTCAGGTACTTTCAGGGAAAGCTGTACTTTTTTGTCTTAATAGAACACAGAACTACAACACAGCTACTTTTTCTTGATCTCATGTACATTTTCCCCTGGCACTAGTGCACAATTTCCTGTTATTCCCCAAACCACCCAGTTATGAAACAGGAGCTTTCTCAGGAACTATTTCCAGGGAAAATGTAAAATACTCCAGTCATTATATTACTGTGATCTTCATTCCAACTAATTTTTCTTTGTTTGGTGTATTACACTCACTTTAACAAAAGGGGTTGTTTGTTAGTGTATTGCTATGTCACAAGCCTTTTATGTTTACTAAGAATCTTATTCCTATGTTTGTAACATGTTAATCTTTCTTTACTTTGGATGTGGGCACTGTCCAAAATAAAACGTGTAGAAATACTCTGTACTTTCATTTAGACCTTAAATTGTATTTTAATAATTTAAGTAATAGTAAGACCTCTCATGAAATAGGTGGGAAAAAAGTGTCTATCTTCTGATCCTATGGAAGTGCCGACAAAAAAAATTTGCAGTTTTGGTAAAGTTTGTAAAAAGATACAGAATAATGAGTCTGCAGTTTTATGTCTACTTCTGAATGCCAAGAAGAATTCCACTGAAGATCCACTTAGCTATGTAATGTTATGCATATACCTATACATTTTGACTGCAAGGGACCTTTCCCTGGGGACTCATTGTTGCCAAACCAAAAAAAAATGCTAATAACTGAGAAGTATTAAATCTTAAAAAGTCCTTAAGGCCTTAAGGATGATACAGGAGATTTGATGAGGAAGGACAATCATCCAGTAGTAGTCCTTGCACTAGAGTGGTTCCCTGGTCTTTGGAAGAGTAAAGGATTTTCTGTTGGCTTGTTTTTCTTAGCTTTTCACAAATTTATTCCTACAAGGCCAGTAAGGACAGAGTAGTGACCCAGAGACGTACATCTACAAAAAGAAACTCAAAATTAAGGACACGGGGAAGAGATTTTGAATCTTTTTACTAGCTCATGTGCTACCTTTCTGCTCCCTTCCCATTCCAAACGAGCTCATGTCAGGGGAAAGCATGTCTGGAATAGTCTTTAAAGAAACCCAGCCAAGCAGGGTTAGTTTTGGTACTGCCCACAAGCTCTGTTCTACAAGGGTTCAACTTCCAGAGGCAGTTCCTCTTTCTGAGCACTCCTCATCAGAGCCAGGAGACTGCTCACAACTGCTGTATTGCACAGCACCACCCAAGTCGCCTTATCCCAGGCTTGGGAACTTGTGCACTGCTCATGAGCAGTCAGACTGCACTACAAATGCACAATAAATATGGGACAGCCCAATGCACTACAAATGCACAATAAATATGGGACAGCCCAATGTTGGAGGGTAAGGCTGCACATTATGGCAGGAACAAGGGGAAATAGAGCAGGCAGGAGATAAAAAGGTCATTATGATGATCTGCTTACTACCAGAACAGAGGAAAGCAGTGTGGTGAAAAACAAACTCCCATGTTCATAATTTCTATTGATATATGTTCAATACTCGAATCTATTTCCATGGGAAAGATGAGTTCCATTTACCTGCCCAAGTGCAATGACAGGGCCATTTACAGACGCTGACCAGTCACCCCAATGAATAGAAGGTTTCATTATTTCTTAGTTACTAGATAATGTGCTGAACAGCACCCCATGAAATTAACCTTTAAGATGACAGTAAAAGGAAATGAGTCATTCCAGGCAATGCTCATCATGGTGTGAGCTCTGTGCTTGCTAAATGAGTTCTGTCATTGTGTGGGTGAAGTGGAATCAATCCATATAATTCATACATTTGCTGCTCATACGGACAGCTTTGGAACTGCTAAGTAGAAATAAGCATTGACTTATGTCTAACTAAAGCAAAGTTATGTATTACATTAACTGATTATACTTTTCAGATGGGTCTGAATTAACTGACTAGAAAGAACTGAGAGTTCCTGAGATGTGTCTGAAAAAAAGGATAAAAGGAATCAAAATTCTAGGAAAGTGCTTTGATGACTGGTGCTAATGGGGAAGTAGAAACAGTTTTAGTCTTAGTACTAAAGAAAGAAAAGATAAATCATCATCTTATTCACAGACCACTGTAGTATTCTTAGAAGTATAAGCCCATCTCAGTGATAGTAATACCTCTGCAATTCACACCGTAGAAGCTCAGCGATTAGTTGCAAAGTAGGGGCTTTCTTTTTTGATTGAATAGCTGTAGAGAACATGAGACAAGAAAAACACTTCCCACTGTTTTGGAAGGAGTGACGATCCAAAGAAGGAACTGAAAATACCTTCGAGCATGACAGTGATCCTTGCGGAGTGTGATGCAGACAGACTGGTAGATGATAAAAACAGCTCTACAGCAGAAGAATGTGAAGCACACACTTCTCTATCTGGATGAATACTCTTCAATGGTGCACATGGATGGGCTGCAGTGCCACCTCAGAGGTTCTGTCTCTGAATGGAGAATAACCAGGAAAGCACCTGACAGCTACAGCAGATAAACACTTCTGTGTTGCCTACGGTTTCCATAGATATGGAAAAATTTGGTGCCACCAAATGGACAACCCCCAGCTCCCGAATTCTGAATGTGTTTTACAGGAATGCATTTGCAAGGCATCTAGAAAGGCATCTACCTGTGTTTGTTAATATTTCACAATGAAGAATTTCTCATTCAGTATCCTTAATCACATATCTTTGGATGTGATACGCATTGTTTAAAGGTGAAGACTTAATAAGCCCCATGGGTAATACAAAGATTTCTGTATTTGCTGGCTTTAAATTTATTAACTGGGGTCATCTCATGGCTTCCTCAATTACAGCAATATAGCAACACATAAGATTCAGTTATTGCACCTAAGTGTTCTGCTCTGTTTATGGTGAAATTTAACTAGCTATTCTGTCAAAGTCACATAAATTATTCTAGACCATCCTTAAACTAGCTTACTGTTGAGGCTTCATGGACATAGCTATCTCTTTCAGTAGAAATCATGACCCTGTCAACAAAATATTTAGCCCAAGGATTTTATATAAGCATGTGTATGCTTGGAAAATATATTAACAAAGAGGAGCTTGACTACACCACCATCATTATAATGACTGTCATAATAGCAATATTGCAAATCATTTTTATTCCTGCAAAAGCTGTCAGTTTTTGATACCTGATTGTATGTCATGTACTTCAGGAAGCAAAACAGGTAAGAAAGCATAAGAGTATCTCTATTTGATCAGATGAACCACCAGATACCATAAATTAAACATATCTATCTGTGATGTCTGCATAGACATATCCATGTATGTATATATATGTTTATAAATGTTGCAAGATGCAATATCTCGTCTTCCTTGTTTGAGCCTGTCCTCTCAGTAGCGTCATAGCTGGAAAGTGAGCATTAGTATTAGAATTGCAATTTGAACATCATGCTCAGTTCTCAGCTGTCACTGAATTCAGTGGTACTAGTAAAATCATGGTCAGTTTGATGAATTTCAATTCGTAAAAGTACATGCTTAGAAGAGATGCTTCTCTGAATGAAACCAATTTTCCATCTGCAGTTTACACTTATAGATTTTCAGGATGCATTATGGGTTTGGTTATTTTCATTTGCCTGTGAAGAGAAATACAGTAGGATTAGGAATGTTCCTACAGGCTTCCAAGAAATGGGTAAAGAAGGAAAAAAAATTGGAAATTGTATTTCTAGTGCCTCCATTCACTGGAATGAACTGGGGAAAAGTGATTTGACTTTTTATTTTTTTTCTTTAAAATTTATTTAGTGTGTTTCAAGGTCAGGTTGGATGGGGCTTTGAATAACCTGGCCTAGTGGAAGGTGTCCCTGCCCATGGCAGGGGGTGTGGAACTAGGTGATTTTTAAGGTCCCTTCCAACCCAAACCATTCTATGATATTATGATTCAATGATCCAATACAATATTTATTATCATCGACTAAAAAAATCAAATTAGGTGAATCAGTTTTGTTACTTTTAGAGAAAATAATTATTAGTTTTGGTGAAGATAAAGAAATGCCTTTGAAATGGTGATGAGTTCATAGGCAATTTAGCAATTCCTTGGAAACTTTTCACCAAAGGAGAATTGCTCAAAGACTTTCATTTCTAAAGGATATGATACAATTTGTGATTCACTCTTTTATTGTATTCAGTATGTTTTGGAGATTCACAGTTTCAGTTGGCATTTTTTACTGCTCACATATTGTTGCCTTATTTTTATCTATTGTTACATAACTGATTCACATTATTTCACATATGCAGTTGCTCAGCTTTGAGGAGACGGTCCTTTTACTTAATTTTTCTGTAGAATAAAAAAAATGTGTGATTTTCATTCTGTTAAATACAGCAGCTATTTTTCCTCCATTTGCCTGGGAAAGAACATTTAGTGGTTTGATGTAAGAGAAGCAGAGGTGATTGCTTTACTCTTTTACATTGTTTGACACTAATAATTTTCATATTTGACACCTGGGAAAAAGACTCAGGCATGTTCGATAGCTTTGGTGAAACGAAAGAAGTCTTAAAACATAAAGCAGTGCAGTGATCAAACTCCTTTGTCCTTGTTAACCCATAACATACATTCAAGCTTGAGTCTACAGATGAAATGTCAGTTTAACATTCATATTTGGCAGTTAAAAAATAATGCTTGATATCTCACTTGGGCATATTTTTGAAGGAGAATAAGCCATTACCATAACCAGTGAAGTTAATGTGAGGATGCTGTGCTGAGAATTTGGTAACACTTTGGTGTTTAAATGTGGTTTTGATGACTAAGTATAACATGCAAGTTTGAGCAAATAGGGGCAGAGTTTGTCTAGGGCTAAGAGGAGGCTATGAAAGCATCAAAGCTGTTGCTGTTGCAGGACAAGAGGGTCTCTGTAAGGGCAGCAGTTTCTGATTGCTGTGCTGCAGCAGGAGCTGTGGGGACACATCCTTCCAACATCTTCCCTACCCTACCTGCCACAGTTCCGTCATGCCCAACTCTCCATCTTTTGACCCATCTCAAAACCATAAACCACATCTCGTAGGCTAGGCTGTCTAACTCCTTATGAGCGTTGATGGACCCTGCTGCTTCGGCAGAAAAGCTCCTATGTGCCTTCAGGAGGCTTAAAATGAGCCCTGAGCTACCAGCCCTGTCCTTTTGCTGGTCATCAGCTGCAAGCAGGGCCTTGCAGGGCCTTCTTGTGGTTTTTTGTCATGCTTGGGGTAACAGTGACTTCTCTCTCTCATGAGGAAACTGCTTTCCCTGGAGGGGCATGAATTGTATTTCTATAACTATAGCTATCAGCAAAGGAATGTGGTACCATAAATTTGTTTTGCTTGTCTTCCTGATGCTTACACGGTGAATTCAGTACGTTAATTGTGATGGTAAGAAACACATAAATACACAGGGGCTGGCTGGTAAGAGATCATTTGTTTTAGTGTGGATAATGAGAAGAAATAGCAGCTGCTGCTAATCAGTATGTGTGTGAGTGTTCATAGAAGTTGATTAGGTATGTAGCTGCCAGATAAACACCATCAGATCTAGCATGTACAGAATACCTTCAGTAATTGTGCATTCAAATTTCTTTTAAAGAGCCCTACAGAGAACGACAAAATTATGGGCGAAATCCTGCATCATTTATTTTCAATGCTATTTTTTCACGCATGAATTCTACATTTATTACAATGGACCTATTTGTAAGAATAATGCTACTTCTTTAATCAAGTACTGCAGATCAAATTTGTATAGAGAAATGTTAATAAAAAAATATTTAGCTGATGGTAAAAAGTATGTTGAAGATGTGTAAACATGAGCAGCATTACATTTGAAGGTAATTATTTTAAACTATTTAATTTGAAATTAAATTTAAATATTTTATATTATTATTTTTTAGACAATTTTAGTTGCATATCATGGACTTTCTCACTGAGGTGTATGACGGCCATTGCAGGGGCTCACTTTCCTTTCTCTGATTCATGTTGCAGTTTTGTAAGTGTGGTTTTACCCTGGTAGGCAGCTGTACTTTTAAATATAACCATGAACAAGTTTTCATCCTTAGACTGATTAGATCTTTCTGACTTTACTCATAAAATCTACTCACAGATCACAAATCACATTTAACCACATGAGATTTTTTTGATTCTTAGTTCCTAACCCAGACTGTGCCAGGACAGTGAGTAGTGCTGGAGCTTCCAGGAAAGGCCACTTTAGAATCTCCATTCTTGACTGAGCTGAGCACCCTTAATATCACAAGGGAACTTTTTCTGCTCTGAACCCAGCACTGAAATTGGACTATCATTAATGACACTTATCAGATGTTCCTAAAAATGGGGTTTGTGCCTACTTTTATCATTAAATTTGGAAGAACAAGTAATTATTGAAAACTGAAATCCGGCATGATTTTCGACTTCCTGTTAAAATGACAGTCAGTTCTAACAGGTAACTATTAGTGTCTCTTATTTTTCTAGCTCATATGGAACTGTACTTCCTAAAGTTGAATAATCCTATCATTTATCACTAAATTCCTTTATGAACGAGTTATAGGGATACAAAAGTTGGGAGAGTTAATACCCAGCCCTTAATACTTCACAAGTACTATCTCCTGCAACTCTATTGTTAGTAAGATTTCTGATGCACTTACCTTTACTAATAACACTTGTTACTCAGACATCTCAAAGTTACTGTATATTAACATTATCTTTCCACTGTGCCTTTTTAACACACAAGGAAACTGAGGCACAAAGACACTTGTGCTGCTCACCTGGCTGTGGCAGAAGCAAAACTAACAACTCAGTCTCTGATGGTTTAATTAATCCTCTTCACTTGAATTTCACCATCTTTCAGTTTCTTCTTCTCATTGATAAGCTACAGCTGCCGGTTTGCTAAACTGAGAAAAAAAAAGTCCCTTTTAGTTTCTAGGGCAGATTAATCACTTTAGATGACAAAGGAGGGAATCAATACACATGTTTTTAGGTGCCTGAAAAGTAAATATCTTACCTCAGCTTGTATTATGGGCTCTTTTTGTAACTGTAAGTGAAAGAAGGATACCCAAGGGACATGATTCATCTCATTCCAAACATGTGTCAGTTGGGATGAGCCATCCTAAGAAGAGCCTTCCTCTTTTCATTCATTAACTTCTTAAAATTCCTAGACAACCACTGAGGCAAGACACTTACCTTTTTACAGCCAAAAATTGATACATTGACTCTAAGCCCAAAAGACTGTAAAATCAAAGCAGCAGTAAGCGTGTGTGCATGATGGCTCGTCCCTGCAGACATGCATACTGCTTTCCATGCTCTTTCCTTTGTTGTTCTAAATCTGTTCAAAATTAGATGAAGAGAAAGAAGATGATTTTATGCATTTTCACTTGTGGTTCAGATTATTGTCTGTTGAAACTGGCCAATAATCAAACAATTTTTTTCTATATAGTTTCTACAGCTATGGACATGTATCTGTCAGGAATTTGTACAAACATCCAGTTAGCTTCTATATGAGAAGCATAAAAAATGTTCATTGAAATGAAGTAATTCCAACGACTGAAAAATTTAGCTCAGTTTGAGTTAGAACACAAAGAAGTTGATTCTGAGATAATATAATGGATTTGCCTTACATTATGAAGAGCATAATTTAAAAAAAAACCTTTTCTTCAAAGGAGTTATATGTATTATATGAAAAATAGATATATACAGGAGATGAGAACCACATAGCACTGGCCAGAAATTCGTATACACTTTCCTTAGTCTTCAGGTTACATGACACTCACAAATGAGATGATAGTGAATAAATTCGTCTTTATATTTGAATAATCACATAGTGTCAGAACTGTACAATTACTCCCAGGGTATAGAGGATGATTATCGACAGAGTGACTCCTATTAGAACACATCAAGTAAGGATCTCACTCTATTCTATGTGACAGACTGGCATTTTAAAGTCTTCAGCCATTCTCATTAAAACTGGTCTTTTTGCTTAAATAGTGGTGTTTGCTTACTGTGAGTCACAAAAACTTTCTGTTCTTGTTTCTATATGACCTTAAGTAGCATTGTCATGCCTTGCATAACCACGGCCTTTGCTCATTCCTAGCATGCTTTCAGTATTTAAATTACCCTAATAATTCCATTCTTTTCTGGATTGCCCTCTCTAGTCCCTTAGTGTTGACATTGCTGGAGACCAGCCAGGACTTCATCAAGCAAAGGTTAGACCCCCAGATCTGTGTGAGGAGAACCTCTTCAGGAAACCCCAAAAAACTCAGCATGTTGAGGGTCCTCATTTATGAGCAACTTTTCCTTGGCGTTAGTTCTTTCTCCGTTGTACTTTCCCAATACAGCCATTCTCTCCAAAGCACCAGGATGTGTGTATGCAAGAGGTATGTCCAGAGAGCAAGGGATGCCAACTACTGAGTCCACTTCTCACCCTCTGGGTTTGTAAGCTGACAACTGTGTGATGATCTTAAAGAGGTGCCTTTTGCACTTTCAGAAGCTGATAGTTATCTTTTGTTTCTCTACCTCACACCCCTGTGAGTCACTGGAAAATGTTGCTGGGTTACTCTCTGTCATTTTTTTCCTTATCTCAGGGTCTTAGTCCTGATCTTCATCTTCCTGCCAATCTTTTCATAGCTTCAGGCTGCACTTTCTTTTATTAAGTGCTTTACTAAAGTGTGGTTCTGCCCTGTCTTTCCTGAGTCACGTTCCTTACCTGGGTAAAGTGTCCTGAGAAGCCACATTTTAATGAGTTAGGCTCTTGATGCCAGGCTAACCAATGTGCCATGAATCTCTCTTTTCTTCCTGCACAATTCTTCTGGAAGTCCTACATACAGAAATTCCCACTCATATTTCATTCATAGAATCATATATAAAAATAGAGTATCCTGAGTTGGAAGGAGCCCAGAAGGATCATCAAATCCAAAGCCTGCCCCTGCACAGGGCAGTCCAAAAAAATCACACTGTGTGCCTTAGAGCCTTGCCCAAGTGCTCCTGACAATCTTGGTGCTGTGACCACTTCCATGAGGAGCCTGTTCCTTTTCCTAATATCCAACCAAACCTCCTCTGATAGAGCTTCATACCATTCCCTCGAGTCCTATCGCTGGTCACCAGAGAGAAGAGATCGGTATCTGCCTCTCCACTCCCCCTTGTGAGGAAGCTGTAGACCATGGCTAGAGCTCTCTTCAATCACCCCTTCTGTAGGCAGAACAAAACAAGCGACCTCAGACTCCCAAGACCATTGAAAAATTGTTGACAGAGGTCTCGTGATGTCGTGATGACAATAGAAGAGTGTTTTATGTAGACTTTGTTTGACACATTTGCTGTCATAATTTATATTCTTTGGCAGAATAGAAACTAATAAAGAGAGAGTGATTCTTTGGATATACACTGTAACTTCCACAAGAACTGTTTGTCTACATATTATGACATGTCCTTCTTGCCTGTGCAAAAGAAAATTTCAAACCCAAATATCACTCCACTCGCAGACGTATCTGAGAGAAGTTGGACTAACAGACCTGTATTTGTGTAAAGAAGAATAAATGATTCCTTAAAAAGGGAAATTGAAAAAACCTCACAAAATTCTGAATATGCAAATATAAATATAGAATGCAGGCAGGAATATACTAGTCTAAATTCATACCTGGCATTAAACTCCCATGAAAATAACGGGTTTTAGCTATTTACCATTCATGAAGGAGACAGCAAAGAGAACTTCCTGCAGCCTCTTTGTTCAATGATCTTTAGGTAAATCTTAACGTGACTTGGAATTAACTGACATTTTAATTCTACCATGCATTATCAAATTATTTTTAAAAAATCTGCATTCGCAGCAAACTGTTTTTAAAAGTAGATTTTTATTTTTTGTGAGCACAGCCTAATAATGAAATGTTTAAGGCTTTCAGCTCAGTTAGAGCATTTTACAATACAATGGCAAAACGATTGTAACCTCTTATATGATGTTACTGAAAACAAGGTAAATACACTCTGCTTTACACTTGTTTTTCTAAAACTGAATAATTACAATGCACCACAACATTTTGTTCAGCATGATCATCTGTCTGCAACTCTAATGTAAATTAATCTTTGAGGACATAGTAATGGTGAAAGCACTATAAACTTACCTTTTATATCATACTTATTTTCATAAACAATAACTGTAAGCTTCATTTAAATTGCTGAGAACTTCAATTAGGTCCCACAAATACGAGCAGATCGCCACTTGCTCTAGCACAGCTCAGGCTGAAGGCTGATCTATGGAGTCATGTGCCTATGCATATATAAATCTGAAGGCAGTGGTGGGCTGCCAGAAAATGCCAAGTACAACTCAAATACGAGGTTGATTTGCTCTGGCTGTACTTTTATAAATGCCATTTTATGGTTGTATAGCCACCATGAGGCATAGGAGGGTCCATTACATAATTTCCACTCGATGAACAACATATCCATTTTTAAGAATTGTGAGTGTTGTCTAGATAATAATTATTGTAATAAATGGCAAATATTCAGTCCGAGTATGAATAACAAATGGGAGAGGAAGTTCAGGTGTCTACGAAAAATGAAGTTTTGGTGTGATTCATGCCCAGCAGTTTGGGGAAATACATTAACACATTGACTTTCATCAGCCTATTTTGAACCATCAAAAAGGTTTAGAAATAAAAGAAAAATAACTGGAGAGCATAGACCATAAAGTAATTTGGTGTTGAATGTCAGACTGCAAGTTTATATTGTTTCTCCTTGTTCTGAGTGCACATTTAACTTTTATAGCACTTTCCGGTATTTCAAAGTAATGTTTCTGAATTTTAATTCTTGTATGATATAGAAAGATACTAATATTCACATTTTACTGATTGAAGTTGCTAGTCCATGGAGGCCAAGTTCATTTTCCTCTGTGAGCATTAGATCAGTGAAAAATGCAATTCAAACTGACATGTGTATAATGCATAAGAATAAACAACAAAAACTATGAAGAAGCAGAGAATGAACCCCAGCAATCTGTGGGTATAACTATCATGTAACCAAAAGCAGAGGCTCCATTCTAAGAACATAATATTTCAATATTTTTAAATTCCAGTAGGAGAGCAGTTGTGAGACTCTAAAAGAGAAAAAAGGAAAAATAATAGGTTTAATTCACAAGTATAATTGGAAATAATTACAAACGCTTAGTGACACAACAAACAACCGTTTTTCCATTTCTTAGGTGCCTTGGATATACTGAATAAGGGAAGCTGCAGTATAATAATGTATTCAAAGTGACTGAGATTAACTTTATGATAGTGGACAGTATGTTACAAAGGGGAATAAAATTCAAGAGATGTTCGGTGGTTCAGTTTAATATTTCTGTATTTGAATCAACTATGTTGAGACTCATATTTAGAGAAATCAAATCCTTGGATGATAGTCAGGTCCCTTTCAATTTCAACTTCAATCATGCAGCTAGCTCATGTCTGAAAAATGAGTCTGAAGAGGAGAGAAAATATTGTAAATAATATAAGATGGGTGAAAACTCAGAAAAATATTGTGCCTGCCAGTTGACAGAAACTCTAATACAAAGACCTATTCTATCTGCATATTTTATAATTTGTTTTGTGCTGTTTTATCAATAGGAATTTTACATAAACAACCTCATTCAGTTAAACAGTACAGCTTTATCATCCACGTAATGGAGTGAAGGATATATTTACTGAGATTGTGGGAGATGGAATTGCTAAAATAAGCTGTTGCTCACCATCAATGCAGGATGTAACCATCCTAATAAAATAATAATTAAAGAAAGGTGCTAGAAGAAATTATGTATTTGATTTTCAGGGCAATTACTAGTACTTCCTCAGTCAGCAGAGTTGCCATGGAGCAATGCAAGTTTTCTCATCTTCCTGGTTAGTTTTTTTCTTTTTTTCCCCCTACAAAAATGGTGGTTTGAAGCGTGCAAACTTTTGGAAATATGGCTAACGTGTCCTGACTACTAAAGACCAATGACAGAATGTGGTCAGCTTTAGGAAAGAAAAAATTTTATCACAAGTCTCTTGTGACTTCTTGTTACTTTTTTGTCTTTTTGTTAATTAGACTTGTATTCCTCCTAAGGGTTTTCTTTATAACGTTACCTTTTTTTTGAACAAAATGTGTATACCCGTTACATGTTGAGAAAAGAAAAATCAGCTTCTTGCCCACATTTTATTTTTTCTTAGACCCCAGGGTTATCAGTCTGATCAGTTAAGTTGTGTTTAAATTTCTTGATTTTAAACATTCATGATACCACAAGGCACACAATAAAAATAAAATAGTCCTATACTGGCAGCTTAAATGGATCTCCATGTGAGCCAAAGATGTTGAAATTCCATTTCCTTTCAGTTTGTTGCTTTGGTGCTTTGTGCGTGGTCTTTCTGACTGAGTGACCGAGTGCAATGCTGCTGCACACGCTGTTGAAACTTTCACCAGTGGAAATTAGATTTGGTTTCCAAATTCTGGCACTGCCTGTGCTCAGCCAAACTCTTCCTGCTAGTCTTAAAAATTAAAGTGAGTTGTTGATGATAGCCTTATTACACCCACAGTAAATTTTATTTTGTCAATAGAGCTTTTTAATTTTTTTTTTCTTTTAACAAAAGGATGTTAACTGCTTTCTCAAATATCTAGATCTTTCAATTTTTGTTCTGGTTCCTTGCCAATACATGGAAGTGGTGGTTGGTGGTTTTGCTTTTCTTAATCATGAGGTTCATCACTGTCACACAAAACATCCTGTGCCATGACAGCACTATGAGGGCACACATTGACAAGAAAATAAAAATAACTTCAGTTCCTTCCTTTCTAGAAGCCTAAAGACCAAGCCCATGCTGTTATATTTGTATGACTGAAAATCAGGGGGAAATGAATTTGCTCATAATTACTGTTTCTTTATTCCAGAGGAACTGAGTTTAAAATCAGATCTGCTTTAACAAGCAAAAGCAAGATCGTGTTTTTGAATCATGGCTGGTAAATGAAAGGGGCTAAATTTTAGGAAAAGTCAAATCTATTCTGACATTAGGCAGCTGACTTTGCTGCCTTCTGAGCATCACTTTTTAATCATTCTGCACAGCTTGTTTTTCTGTAAACTTCTACAAACAAAATGATCAATTCTGGCTCACAACAATTATGAGCAATTCTGATATTTCAACTCCTAATTAATGGAGTCCTATGGAAAATTTTGGAATATAAATTTGTATATTTATTTCTCATATTCTTTCATTGTCCAATAATTTAATCTGATTTATTCCATGAAAATGTTTCATTATATTTTACTTTGCAGCATGTTTTTCTATGAGTATATCTCCACATTTCACTTCATTATTTTTCCCATTTGTTATATGCAGCAGCGCAGGATTTTGAAATTAAAATATGACCTAGATGAAGACTTGGTTTTATCTGTGTAAGTGGTAGTAAGCTAAGTGTTTTTGGTTTTCCTTGCTGTGTGGATGATGTGGTTTTCAGATGTTTGGTAATGCATTGCTTTTAGTGGACTATTAAGAATTTAGTATCTTGTACCATTAAGCAATTTTTTCCCACTGGAGCCAGACGCCTGGATTTTGACATTTGTACGTTGGTGAGAAGTTAATCTGTTTGGAGTCATCCTTATGACTACTTACTTCAAGATATGAACCCAGTTCTCAGAACCTCAATTGTAAATCCCAGATATGAATCTAGAGTTTGCTTTGTGTAAACATTTCATCCTAACCAAAAGATTTCTCATCTTATCAGAATGAACCTCACATGATTTATAAAGGGATTGACCCTGAGAATGCTGAGCATAAAACTTCCTTATACAGATACATTGCTCCATACTGAGTCTCCTGACTCAGTCATGGGACACTTGGAAGACACAGCAGATTAGATCAGTATTCAGTATTTTTCAGCCTCATTGCCATAGTTCGGTTCCTGTCTTCCACAATGAAGTATATTCATCTGTTTTGTCAATTTTTTATGAGAAAAGATATGGGAGAAAAATTTAAACCTGAATATTACCAGGCTTATGTTTGAGACGTGGAGGTACATTTTTTTCATTAAAACCAGTTAGTCCAACAGCCTTCACTTTTTTGTATTTTTGTGACAAAGCAAAGAAAATTGATTTGAATTATCTAATCACGTTCACAAATTAATTCCATTTTGAGGCTCAGCTTCCTAACAGCAATTTGTCACTGTAGGAAACAGTTATCTTCCAAGACCATGGCTGGCCAGGAAATGTTTGATATATAGAATGTTTTGGTTTCTTGCCATGCTGGTAGGTGTGCATGTTTTTGATATTGGAAAAAAATTTCAATATCATGCAACCCAGACTGTGGAGAATGCATGTATACTTTGAATCACAGAGAATTAATCTCCTGTCTTGTTTCAGCAGGTAAGTTATAGCTGAAGGGACAATAACATTCAACAGCGTAATCTGTGTGAAGTGAAAGGGCTTTGCTAATGTGTTGTGCCATTTAAACAACATTCACTGAATGTCACATCAAATTGTCTTGTCAAAGCAAGGCAAGAAGGATCCAACTGATGCCTTTGTCAAAATCTGAGCCCTTGACCTCTTACTGTTTTGCCTTCTTAGGAATGCAGGTGCTGGAATGGAATGGCATCCCCTTGACCGGGAAAACTTATGAAGAGGTCCAGAGCATTATTATTCAGCAGAGTGGGGAAGCAGAAATATGTGTAAGACTGTGAGTTTTTCCCCATCTTTCTGTTTCCATTTCTTTTTGGCTTTTCATGGCTTTTTATTTTATTTTTTTTTTATTTTAATTTACGGTTGTTAAGGTGGAACCTTTGTTAGCACAAAGCCTCAATGTTATAAGCTGGAGTTCACTGTGACTGTGGGAGATCTGTCTGTTCTGTTTTTCTCTTATAGTCATAAGGAAAGATAAACTGAATCAGATGCTAGTAATTATGCTTTTTTAAATAATGATAACTCCATTGTCAGGCCACAATCTCCTCTCATTGACAAGTTCACTGAATTTACTGGTAGAAAAAGAAGGTAATTTAGTAATAACTTGACTTTTAGTGAAATCTGTACCCTTTAGATGAAAGTCATTTAAGCATCATGAGAAATGCATACACTTGCATTAAATCCATTAAAGATTTCACCTTAAAAGAAGCTTTTCTTCTCAGCTCTTTAACAGCATTGCAAATATATATCAGCTAAGAAGGGACCACGCTTGGGAGCTGCTTTCTGTCATGAACCACTATTCATTTACCTACTTAATACAATAATGAGGGTATGAGGAAAGAGTTTCTTTTGTCTCAGGCTTCTCATTGCTTTCTTTAGGGACCTGAACATGCTCTCGGACTCTGAGAATCCCCAGCACCTGGAGCTGCATGAGCCAGTAAGGGCAGGTGAGAGACAAGACATTGCTTTGTTACTGTAGTACTGGGTAGCAACTGAAGATTGGATATGAGATAAGCTAGGATGTTAGCATTGTAAACTCAGGCGTTACATCCCAAATACTGCCGTGGGTAGAAAGGGGACCATGCCTTACATAAAAAGGTAAGATGAGAGGATCGAGTGCAGCCTCAATGAGTTTGCAGACATCACCAAGTTTGGCAGGAGTGTTGATCTGCTGGAGGGTAGGAAGGCTCTGCAGAGGAACCTGGACAGGCTAGATTGATGGGCCGAGGCCAATTGCATGGGATTCATCACATCAGGTCCTGCACCTGGGTCTAAACAATCCCAGGCAGCACTGCAGGCTGGGGGCAGAGTGTCTGGAAAGCTGCACAGAGGAAAAGTACCTGTGGATGCAGGATATTGTAAACTTTACATGTGATATATTGCTGTCCTTTTCCCTTCTGTTTCTCCTAAAGTTTTCTTTGCCCAGCCCCTAGGTCTGCACCTGTGTCAGTCACTGGCCAGAAGTTGCTGGTGTCCCCAGGGCTTCAGCTGCCATCCAGTGTCCAAACCTTGCAGCACTCTGCTGCCACAGCAGGCCTCCGCTCCTATAAACAGCAGTAGTAATCTAGAGCCATAAATACTTCAGTCTGCACAGTGCAATTACAGCTGTGCCTTTCTATATCAAAATTATTAAGAATGAGCACCATACCATGCAGCTATAAAAGGTGAAGTGGAACTCAGGCAAATTAAGGTTGTAGCCACGCGGTCATTAGACAATAGCAATTGCAGCCAGACAGCTAAAACAAAGCTTCCAGCAAAATGCAGCAAGTCCAAGTAACACACAGACCCCAAGGCCTATGTTCATAGAACCATAGAATCATCAGTTTTGGAAAAGACCTTGATGAAAAGACCTGTTAGCTTAATACAAGGTTCATGGCCTGCTATAAGTGATGAAAAAACAGTGCTTGCTAGGATGCAGGGATGCAATAGCAAGTAGACAGTTTTCTTATGTGAGTTCTAAGATGGCAGTGATTTTGGGGGGATTTCCTGCTGTTCAATCCGTACCACAATTGCAGGCTTCAGTCATTGTATCAGTCATATCTAAACTAACTTTGAATCAACATCCACAGTCTTACTAGTAATGCAGATCCTCAGCAGGTTCAGTGCAGATTGAAAGACTGTTTCATTCACCATTTCTGTGGGTCCACTCTGAGTTCTGTGGTTTTGTGGCTGCTTTTTATCAATCAGTACCTAAATTACCAGGATTGAGTCCTCCATTTTCTGACCATGTAGAATTCCCTAGCTATTACTATACTTATCAAGCTACCTTCAGTTGAAAATGGATGTTATTGGTAATAAGTGAAAGCAAAGACAAAGTCTGATGGAGCTTTGAAGCAGAGCTACCCACAATTTTTTAATATGAGAGAAGATCAAAACCACCAAAGGCATTCAAAGACACTGAAATCAGTTTAGGAAAGGACAGGAGCTAGAATAAACAATTTTTTTTATTATTGAAGAAAACTCAAAATGAGAAAGAACAGAAATAAAAGGAAATTGTTCCATTCTTGCAGGCATTCTTCCCCCTAGTCTGGCAATCATCTGGTGGTTTCTGAGTTGGAACAGCTCTACAGAGTTCCTCTGGCTGTCAAGTCAAGTCTTTCTTGCCATTACCTCTGAGGTCTGGCAGAGTGTTTGTGCTTTAGAAAGGAGCAGTCTCCATTTTCTCTGAAAGAAAAATTAATTGGAGCCAAGCAGGCAGGATAAGGCTAAAGTCTGGCTTTAAAACTTTCATATTTCTGAGAACATGGGAATTAAGCTGTGCCTAACATCCTTTTAACTCTATGCAGTCTAGCGTATATGAAACTTACTTGACTTCATTTCTGTATTAAATAGAAATTGTTGTCTCCAAATGGTAAATTCCTCCCACTCGTGCCTGGGCAGCAGGGAAGGCAATCAGACTCCTACCACAGATGCCTCACAGAGGTGTGAGTAATAAGGAAAGATGAATCAGGGCTTTTAGCCTTCATTTGTTTGCATTTTTTTCTTCTTTGATTAATTTGTGGCAGTAAAGTTTTGAGCTTTTTTTCACTTTATTTTTGTATAAATTATCTCAGGAGCAATTCTATTCAATGCCCAGTTGATTTTTGTTAAAAAATTTAAAATTAGATTTAAATTTTTTACAAGAAAGTTCAGATCCTTGGTGAAACTGGACCAGTTTCAAGCACTGAGTGATAGCACAGGCCATTTTTTAAAAGTGTCATTTGCTCCAGTTTGATTCAACATGACCAGCAAAGCCTGTTTTTCTTCAGCTAGAAGTACCTTCTCAGAAATCTTTTGGGGTAAGTAGCACTAGTTGGTAGAAAGCTTGGAATTGGGATGTCGATATTGTGAGAGAGATGTCTATTTCTTATAGGATGCCTTTTGTATCTTCAAAGTATACAAGCAGATAACATGAAAACTTGTAAAGATTGTTGTGCTGTCCCTGTACCATGGCGAGGTGGGTTTGGATGTGCTGGCAATTATCAATGCAAAGCTTTCTTGCTTTAATCCAGTAGATAAAGCGAAGTCCCCAGGGGTTGATCCCAAGCAGCTGGCTGCAGAGCTCCAAAAGGTTTCTCTACAGCAGTCGCCTCTGGTTACTTCTTCTGGAGTGGAAAAGGGATCTCATGGCCACTCTGGAACCACTTCTGCCACCTCCAGTGCTGTTCCTAGCCCTGGTCAGCCTGGTTCTCCCTCAGTGAGCAAAAAGCGGCACAGCAGCAAGGTAAGAAACTTCTAAGTTATGGAGAAAGAACATTTTGATAACAGGAAGAAATTGCTTGTTTACCTTCTTTAGCATAGCAAGAAATCACAGCACATCTTGGCAAACTAATTTCCTGGATAATGATGAATATAGATATTCATCTATAAGATGAATCAAGATATTGGATTTGAACACACGGAAAGATTATGGGATTTATCCAAGATCATAAGAGATTGGTTCCTCCTTGAAAATATTTTTTTGAACTTAATATCATTGGTTTTAAACAAAATAACTGTCCTTTCCAGACGTTGTTACTCTTTAAGTGCATCCTACATGGTGGTGGGGTACTAGTTCCACTAAAGAAGCTGATAGTACTAAAACCATAATTTCCCTCTCTGTACTAAACTACTGCTTGAATAATCATAGCCATAGTAGGCAAGTCTAAGAAAGCCAGAGAAAGATTGGAAACAAAATTTACCATTAAAATGTGTTTTGTCACTAGCTAATTCCTGAGAACTTACTAAGCATAATTTCTCATTTTCTTTGCTACATCCTGTCTATTCCTCTGCTGAAGTTCTTTCTCCTTGTGCATCCACACATGAAGAGCGAGAATTTAGTAGCCTTTTTTCACAGTTGAAACTGAAATCTGATCATAAAGTCATCTGTCACATTTTTGCATTTTGTGTCAAAAAAGTCAAGACTTGAAGTGAAAATCAGTGCTGTGAAGACTACATTTGCTTAAGTAACGTGCGAGAGTGCTGATTGCTATCCTGAATATCCTGCTTCTCACACATTTACAATGCTTCACATTGCAAGCAAAGTGTTTTCTAAACATTTATTACTCTGAACCTTTATTCCTTCTTGGGACTGTCAGGTTCCTACTGCGTTATAGTTATGTTTGTCTTTTTTTGCTGTTAGAACGATGCCTGTGATTTGAACAGATAAGTTAGGCACTGCACAAACCAGAACCAGCAAATGGTGTCTGCTCATTTGAGACAGCCCTTCGATATGGCAGCATCACTTTCATGTGAGAGGAAACACCAAAATCCTTTTCATCCAGCAATTTAGTACAAACTGGAAAGATATTTATTGATCAGTTTGGTTTGGGTAGTAATTCTGTTTTGCCACAATTCCCATAGACTTTTCACAAACTAATTCAGGTCTGTGATGCACAAGTTAAATCCATATGCCAATATTTACTGGGCCTGACTTCAGGGATCTGGCAGAATTGCTTAATCCTTAGGTCAATAGTTACATTCACTACAGCATACTCTGGATATTGTATATTTACATATGAACTAGTTTGCCATGTGCATGATTTTTACCACTGACAATAATGTTTCTGAAGTACAATTCATGAGACAGGGTGAAACCTGCCATGTCAGTGCAAGCAGAGAGCAGGGCTCTTTGTGCACATCACTGTCAGTGCCCTTTCATTTGGTTAGATGATCACTCTCCTAAGTTCACAGTCTATGGCGATCCATAAATCCTTGCTGTGCAGTGTGTCCTGGGGAGGTGTCCCTCTCTGTCCACATGAGGAGACAGGGCTCCCAGCTTTGGCACTGGAGCAGGTCACCTAAAGTTAGATGCATAAATTTAATTTCCTGCATCACAAAGGATTTAGGACTCTTCTATGAAAATTCAGCTGGAGGCTTATAAAGATGAAACAAAAAATTATTAGAACTAATGCCTTTATGTAGGAGAGGCAAAAGTCAGAACTAGTCAGGTAAATATTTAAAACATTCTTTGCTTATTTCTGAAAATCATGTTGAGAGACATTTCTTTCATAACAAGCACAGCTCTTGTTGACTTGTATAGTTTCTGTTCATTGACTGCAGGCCAAGTTTATAATGGTGTTGAGCTCTGTTAGAAAAGAAAGCTCATCCTTTCTGGAACCGCTCTTTGCCTTGGGCTGACAGCATTTCTAGGCAGGCTGCAGCCCTGCCAAAGTATCATGACAGACTAAATATCCGAACAGCCTAGATCTTGTTTTTGCAACTGTTTTTATTTTTAGCAAGTTTTCTTTTAAAGCTTTTTGTAAAGAATATACGCTCTAGAAATGTCGTAGTAGTCTCTGTCGTATTCTGCAGTGCCAATTGTCTCATATTTAATGTTACTACAGAAAGTGACAGTGCATACCACCAAAGCCTGACGTTAACAAGTGTCACCTCATGGCCATGACAACCTGCTTGAGAAGATGTGATGGCATTACAAAGCACCATCTCTTACACAAGGTGTGGGAGTGAGTGCAGGGACTATCAAAAGAAATTAGATTGAAATTAGATTAGCCATCAGAGGAGAGATTTAACCTTTGGCAGCCTTGAGCTGACTATATCTTGCGCAGACCTGTTTCTTTCAGAGTGTAAATGTGTAATCATTCTATGGTGCAGATTACATCCAGGATATAAATGACCTATAGAAACATTTAATATGAAGAATGGATTGCTTTTTTTCTAAATCCTCAGATCCTTTAGCTCCTAGAGAAGTCAATTGTGAAATACTTTTGCCTCTTTAAAAATTAATCCTCACTGAGGCCATGATGAATAAAGATACTTATTTGCATCTCTGCCTCTCAGTCTGGAACCAGCTTCAAAGTTGGCCCAGCTCTGAGCTCGGGGTTAGACCAGGTGGCTTTGAAAGGTCTCTTTCAGCCTAAATTATTCATGTTTCTTTGAAATAGATGAGTAATTCTTCATGATCAGTTTTAGATCTGCTGACATGAAAGGAAGCAAAATATTTAATAGATTGAATCACAGCCTTGTAAATGAATATGGGAATTTAACAATGATATAGAAACATATAAGTGCATATTTATTTTTACAGACTCCACTTTACAAACTCCACCTTAACCACCTTGGGAAGTCTCAATACAAAATCATCATGCCCATTCCCTTCCCTATGAACTCCTTCTACATTATCCATACTAATATGTTCCATATTACATGACATTCAGAGTGAACAAACTCATTATTCTTGCTATTCCAACTCGTGAAAAATGAGAGCATTTAGACTATCTGGCAGTGATTTTGTAGCCACAGCACAGCTAGCTCCATGTTATTTTTGGTGTTGTCAGTATTGTCAGTGCTACTACAGCCTGAGGTCAGAATCATTAAGTATAATAAAATCCATTTGTAGAGGTAAAGTATGAGAAATATAAGACATTTATGCCCTACTTTGGAAGACTGCAAGATGCTCAAGTAGCTCCCTGTCTTTGGCAAAAGAAGCGAAATTCACTCTCTGAATAGTCTGTCAAGGACTTAACAAGTTTTAGGAGTATTTTGCTATCAATCTAAAATTTCATTTCAGATTCAGAGCATTTTATAGACTATTGATGACTTATTTTAGGTGTTGGATTGAATCAACTTCTTTAAAAGCTTTGTAAGGTGCCAAGAAAATCTGATTTAAAATTTGTTCATGAGAATTATTTGTCAGATGCAAATGCATTTACAGAAAAATCAAGATTGGTTTGGTTTTGGTATTTGTTGGGTTTTTTTGGTTTTTTCCCCTGGGGTTTTTGGTTTTTTTTGGGGTTTGGGGGGGGTTTTGAGGATTTTTTTGTTTGTTTGTTTGTTTGGATTTTTTTGGTTTTTGTTGGTTTTTTTGGGTTTTTTGTTTTGTTTTGGTTTTGGGGTGTTTTTTGTTTGTTTGTTTTTTGGGTTTTGGGGTTTTTTTTGTTTGTTTGTTTTGTTTTGTTTTGTTTTGTTTTTTCTGAAAAAGCTTGTGCTCATAAAGAAACACATCAGGAAAGCAAAGTAAAGCAGTAAACCAAATAAGAATAAGGCAACACAAGACAGTGAATATAATCAGATAACAGGCGGATTTGGGCTAGTTTTCCCTTGTGTTTTCATCGTTATAGTGTTTAGCTGGGATTTTTCTGGTTAGTTCTAGTCTGTAGATCTGACTGATTGAGGGGATGTTTCTTCAACACAAACCTGGACTGGGTAGTGCATCACCTTAACTTCACGCTGTAGTGCAGGAGATGTGGGCCCTTCGTTGGCTTAATTTAAAGCAGTTGATGTCCAACATCCTAAGAAAGCCTCTGAGGGTTTTCTTGGAGTGTAGAGCAACACAAAAGAGGCAGATGGGTTTTACTCTTCTCAGAAAGTGATAGAGATACAAATTACGTGGAGTAACGTCAGGCAGCTGCTCACATCTGGAGGAGCAGGAAAAGATGGGTTCCAGACCAGTCTTCAGAGGACAGTAAGTTTGTCGTTAGTTGCATCAACCAAGGAAGCAGATGTGGAGAGAATGCATAAATATTCAAATTCTACTACTGAACCAGAGTTTTCTTGATTGACTGATAGTTTGCAGATTAGAGGTCGGTCCGGTGTGGCTCAAGGGCGCCAGTGTGGCTCACAGGCACCATTTCTGTGAGTTCAGGATTCTAAGAAAGTGGTGATATTATTTTCTACCAAAAAACAGGAGGAAAGAAAAAGGGCAGAGAGGAACATTAAGGATTTTATTGCTTTTTGTCAAAAAACTAGAAAAGTTTAATGGTAAAGAACAGAGAGAAAAGTAAGGACAAAATTTACATTTCAAGTCACAGAAGTATAGGGGGGAATTTGAAGTGATACAGCTGAACTGATTATCAGAAAACACAGAAGAAAAAGACGTTATACAAGATGGCTTGCAATTGCGAAATCGACTTATACACAACACTTAATTTTAATACCATTTGTTCCACTCTTTCTACCCACTTTCACCTAAACTCAGTTTAAATTAGAGTACCTTTTCCTCTCTCTGCCATTCTCATATTGACAGAAATACCTAGCTGTGTTTTACTTGACATGGTCCTTTCTCTGGGCAGCATTGATGTTTGTTCGGACAGGGTTAACGCTATGTGGCTTTTTCTCCCCATGCCTCTGTGTGTCACCAGTCTGCTCAGACTGTAAAGATTTGGTGTTCAAGTTGTTTCCGTACCTGCACAAAGGCTGATCAAAATGGCTGGGCTGGACTTTAAGTGCTGTTGAAATACTATAAACATTAGTTTTGACCATAGCAACTGGAGACACTTTTTAAAAAATTGTGGCAATACAGCAGTATAAACTGCATCTGTTAAAAAAGTTAATTTGAAAATCTTTGTGTTTTTAATCTGACAGCCCACGGAAACTGCAAAGTCTGCTTCCCATCCGATCACTGGAGAAATTCAGGTAAATATGTAGTTTTTTGCCGTGTAAATTGGTGTTGATCCTGACTGTGTTTTTCTGTGGAACAAATTTGCAGAAAACTATCTCCATCAACTAATTTCTTATTCTACTCCAATCCCTTAAAATGTCATTATTGTATTTCAGTGCTTGATTTCTGCATCCATCTTTAATATTGGCTTGTGAAATACAATCAGAAGAATGGAAAATACTGCTGTTCCTAAAGGAAAATCATAATGAAATTAATTCTAACCCTTAATCTTTGGCCACTTATTGTGGTTTTCTTTAGAAATGTCCAGTCTATTTACATTGAAGGAAGAACTGCTGTGGGTTTCTTATAGTGCAGTGTATTTATTTCCATGCCATGCCAAATTTATGGTTATCCCTTATATAAATTGACTTTAACCTTTTAAAACACTGGAACAGAATAGCAGAACAACTGAAGCTTAAATTCCTATAGATTTATGGGGTTTTTTCCCTCTTGATTGAGCTCTCTCTTCTATAATAGTACTAAGAGTTTTCCATAGTATTATAACATGCTTGTCAGATTTGGCCTCCAGGTAGATAGGAGGTGTGTAATTATGACTCAGTAAACTGGCTGTTGTTCAGAATAATATCAAGGGTTCAAATTTCCTTTGCTTTTTCCTGATTGGAATAGATCAGTATAGGTGTTTCCCTTTTTTCTTTTTCCCAAAGCCCAACGTGATCAGCTAGCATCTCATTCTAGTCAGGAGAGAGAGAGAGAGAAAAACTTCTAAAATGTGTTTATTTCCAGAGAACACAGAGGTCTAAAGCTAATTTTATTCAAAGGGTTTAAGAGATACTGAATCACTTGGAAAGTAAAAGTAACAAATAATCTTACTGTGTTTTAATGCATTCACTAGCTTCAAATCAACTACGACAAACACCTTGGAAACCTTATAATCCACATCCTTCAGGCAAGAAACCTTGCTCCCAGAGACAACAATGGTTATTCGGACCCCTTTGTTAAAGTTTATCTTCTTCCAGGGAGAGGGTAAGTGTAGGACAAATTTTAACCTGAACTTTCTTCTAGTTTAGGTTTGCTACTTGTCTTTAATAAAGAGAACTAAGAGCTATTGCTATAGAAAATCCAGGTGCAACACCAGCAAAATCATGGATTTTTAATGCAGAGTCAGAGCCTACTCCCAGGAGAACATGTACTTTGTTAATGGCATTAAGAACTTTATGATCATTCCTATAGATTGGCTTTTTCTTTCTCATGTTTCTTTTAAAAAAATATAATGCATGTAAAAACATTTAAAATAGCAACAGACTCAATGGAAATGTACCAAATAGATGTAATACTTTCTGTAATATAGAAAGCTGCATGTTAAGTTTATCACAGAATGGTTGCTTCAGCTCAAGACAATCTGAGTTTAGAGTAGCTTTGCAAACAAGTAGAATTAAAGTACCTGAGACAAATTTAAGGTTGCAGTATAATACAAAAGGCAAGAAATACTGATCAGAAAAAATCTCTCCATGTGAGTTTTACAGCTTTCTTTTTAAGAGCTAAGATATGGTTTTAGAAATACCATTAATTTTGTATCTAATGACTATAAAAGTCACTAATCATGTTTTCACAGATCCTTGATTTTTTTGACTCTGTAATTACAAATAGCTCATTAGTGCTTCCTTTAAAAAGATATGTTTCTGTATCAGCAATATTATAGGTATCTTTTTGCCCTAATGTTACAGAATGTCATATGTATATGGAGAATGCATATGAATGCACAGTTATAATAATCCTGCTGACTTCAGTGATGCAATAGATGCATCGAAGATTAAGGTGATGGATCAGACTATAAATTGCAAATGCAAATTCCTGCAAACTTCCCTGCTTGTGCAATCATATTAATTCCAGAAGACTTAGTCTAGAAGAATGCAAATGAAAACCTGTATTTCTGTTCTCAAATTAACAGGAAAAGGATGCTCAAGTCCCAGTTCACCATTTGGCGTATGGGTAGCACCACTAAATGCATGAGTGGTACAAATAAAGCCACACATTTTCTTTTGTGGCTTGTTAATTCCTGCAGTGCAGCATTGAATATTGTTCGGCAGCACTGGACCCAAAACTGTTACTGAATATAATGGGAACAGGTACTAAAGATTGAGAGGAATTTTAGTGCACCTACAGCTCTTGTAAAATACTTGTCAAATCAATCTTAGTGGAAATTTTGCAGGTACATTTACTGATATAGAAATAAGACTTTGAACTAAAGGCATGTACATCATGTAAAGGGTCTAAGCCAGATGCAAACGTCAGTTTAAATTTGTTGCCAACTTATGAAGAATTGGATTCTAGTTTTGTTTGGGTTTATTTTTTTAAAATGAGCCACTGTTAAAATTTTGCATGTCACTTGGCCTTTAGGGAATAATGAAAGTGAAGAGCTTCTTAAAAGTCCCAAACTTGTTTCTGAAAGTAGAAACTTGGGTTGCTACTGAATAACTTTTACTTACAGTTCAGTCCATGCTAGACTTCGTATTCTTCCTAATGCCTCTGTTTCCTTTGATTCTGATGTTAGAAACTACCTATTATTCATGTTTTCTTTCATCTCTGTTCTCATTTTCTTTTACACTGCTTCCTCTGTGCTCCTAACTCTGTAAATTCTGGATTTGCAGACAAGTCATGGTTGTCCAAAATGCCAGGTAGAGTGTGCTATTTTCCAATTTTATTCTTTTATTTTTTGTATGTATGAATGAGACAGTGCACCTGTGCACTGAACTACAGATTTCTCTTGAGTTTTGATGGCATGAAACTGTGGTATGGTTTTGCGTTTAATTTTCTTATGAGGTCATTTCCAGGAGCTAGAAACAAGTAGTTAATACTCCTTTATGCAGTAGCACTCTAAGGCCAAACTCTGATGACAAACAAAATTTCTTTTGAAGTCTCAAAGAATTTAGTTCAGAGATACCTGATACTTCGTTCTCACTCATGGAAAGTTGCAAAATAATTAACTGTGAACTTGTATCAAGATTTTGAATGGTTTTACTGCCAAGAGAAACGTGCTCTGTTTGGTAATGAAATGGAATATTTTTCTCTATTTACCTTGCACAGTGTGTAGACATTAAAGCCAGGTATAATTCTAGATAATTGCCCAGATGGACAATTAAATCTGCTTGACCACATAAGTGGTTATTTGTGGTAAACAAATTTAAAATTTAATTATTGAAATTATGAGTGCTTTGTCTTGGAAACATAAGACAAAGCTCAGTTCTCAAGATATGTTAGTATCGGCCCAGGCTAAGAACATAAGAAATATTCCAGCCCCAATTTTAAATTTGTTTAAAAGTAATAACCTGACTAAACAGGTGAACAGATTAATTTCAATAAACAGATCTGTATTATCTGTTTCTTCATTACTAAAATTATTTCATTAATGAGTTAAAATTACACATTTTATATGTGTATCTATTATCTTTATAATACAGTTATTCTATTATGCTTTTTTATTGTACTTAATGCATTGTATTATGTATTAATAAATAATAATTAAGGAACCAGAGAGATAATATAAAGAGATATGCAGTTTGTATCTTTTCACAGAGCATATTCTTTGAATTTCGAATGTATATTATTTCATATTAAGTGACATACCAGTGACTGGTTTAATGAATGCATTTTATTAAAATATCTTCATCTGTTAATCTGTTAATTCTTAATCTGTTAATCTGTTAATTGTTGGGGGGAAGGTGCATCAGTGGTCTGAATTTAATGTGTTTGCCAGATCCTTCTCTTCAGAAGCCTAGAAACCTTCATCTGCTGTCCATCTTAGCCTGATTCTGCACCTTCCTAGAAGTGGTCAAGGTCTACTTCCCTCAGCAAAAGATACAGACCATAAATTACATGGATGTGGGCTCAGGCCACCCTTACACTTTAGATCCAAATATTCCATGGGCTTCACTGGAAATATTTCAGAACTACCATGCTAACAACACTTTTACCTTTTGTCACTGCCAGCTCTGAAACTCATCACTGCATAAATCACCTTGTCACATACTTCAAAAAAGAATCAGAAACGGAAAAGGTGATGACGTTGTACTATCGCAAAAGGAGATCCAAGAAAGGAAAGGGAATGTTGGTGCTATTTCTTGGCTGAGTGCGCAAAGGATTCTTTGCCACTTTCTTAAAAAAATGAAAGTATATCAGTTCCCTAAAACCAGTAGATCACAGGATATTTTAAAAAGTTGCTCTAGGCAGGGATGCTTTTCTCATAGCAGAGAGTGGAAAAAGAAAGCTACTGAGGTGTTTAAAAATTTAACTGCATTACTTAATAGTATTTGCCATCAAAATCTCATTTCAAAAAGGATTCCAATTTCATATTCCAGTTTTCCTACCAATATATGCAAAGAAATAGCTTTGTGTGTTTCTTTTTCATGTACTCTTGGTCCCCCTAGATTTTAAATCATCCTTGCCATGCTGTCCTATGGCTGATAGAACTCACTGAACTCTGGAGAGCTTCTGCTTTCTTCTCATAAGCAGAGGTGAACAGATACTTTGTTTCATAGGTCCCAAAGTCCTTCATATTTTTCAATAAACTGGAACAGAGAGGATCGCAAGATTTCCAAGAAAATAAGTGAAAATGCAGAGAATGATTAGAGCAAAAAATAACAGGAAAAATAGCTGCAAGTCCCTTTCACTTAGAGATATCAGACTAGTAGGCATTTTGAACACAGCCACCTCATTTTGGAGAATAAAGCCACTCCACAATCCAGATTAATTAGATGGGATCACTGCAGAGCAGAATAGGGTTTATAGAGTGAAACTGCTGGTGCAGAAGTCCCAACATATACGTGCCAGTAAAACACATGTATCTTTCACATACCCATAAATCAGAGCTGTTCCTATCTGGTACCAGCTATGACACATCATTAGTGACTGGCTGATTAAATGAGTTCCTGAGAGCTCATTCTCAGTTAATCTCATTAGTTCTGAGACCGTGCCCCAGTGTGAACCAAAACAGTTAAATCAGAAGTGAGAATGGTGCACTACCAAAAGTTAATGCAGGGTAACGATAGAAGAGTCTAATATGAGATATAGAAGTAATTTTGTGCCACTTTGTCTTAGTGCTGGAGAACAGTCCTGGGAACATTTTGTTTAGTAATAGATGTATCAGTCATATACTTGCAGACTGACAAAAAGAGTTTCTTTGCCTTAAACCTTGTGGGGTTTTCAAAGTATTAAAAGATTTGCATGTTCTCCTAGCCAGCTTTTTTGAGTTATCCACTAAAATTTATGTTAAATTAAAATTGGAATGAAAGGAAATCTAACATCAAAGCTCACAGACCTAATGCATCCATATTCTGTTAAAGATTATTGTCTTTTTTCCTCTGTACTCAGGAAATGTAAAGTACAATAGAAAGCATTAGTGAATCTTTTTAAAAACAGATTATGCAGCCAAACCTTTGTTCTTGGCTATTGACAAAAAAGAATTGTGATCCTGATGCATTTTTATGCTTCTTTCCATACAGTTAGAGGGATAGGCATAGAACAGGATCAATAAGAAATTAGTGTTTCAATCATTAACAGGATATTAGTTACCTTATGGCATTCATTACATGCGTTTTTTGAGATGGGATTCCTGTAATTAGAGATTGCAACCTATAAATACAATGAATTTGTGCTACTTTAAAGTGCTAATGGGATGGTCTTGGAAAAGAAATCAATACATTATCACCTCAATTTAGAATCAGAGCCCAATACCTACAGTGAGAGGACAAAGTCTGTGTGCATGTGCTGACTGATGCTTTACCTTGAAAAGGTTTTAGGCAGAGCAAGACTGCTGAAGAGTCAGAAGTTGTTTTAAAAGACTGTCTCAGAAAAGCAAACCAAAGAAAACATCCCAAAGGCTGTCATTGTCCTCTTGTAACCCTGAATTGTTGCAGAAATGGAAGATATAGCTCCTTTCTTTTTCTGGTTTTTGGTTTGTGCGTGTTTTTGGGTTTGTTTGTTTTTCTGTTCTTGTTTTGCATTAGAACTAAAAGAAATAAAAGATCACTAATGTAATGTCTTCTGCTTTTGTTCAAATTCAGTGCTGAGTACAAGCGGAGAACTAAGTACATACAGAAAAGCTTGAATCCTGAGTGGAATCAGACAGTCATTTATAAAAATATCTCCACGGAGCAGGTGCGTGACCGGTGCTGCTCTTCAGCGCTATTTACTACTTTATTATATGCATGGTCGGAAGTGCTCGCTCGAAGGGAGCACTGCCACTGGCAATTCTGTGAGCCCCTGTAAAATCAGATTTTGGAGAAATTGGGAGTTCTTTCTTTGCCTCTGATAGAGCTTACAATGGCAATATTCTTTTCTTGCCCTTCAACTCATAAAAATGGTAATTTGTGGGGTATACACTCATAATCATGCCATAAGTACAGATGTGACAATTTAAAAAAAGATAATGGAATAAATTAATGAGGGAATAAATTAAGACACAACTTTCTGAAGTAGATGCGGAAATCATTGTCACTCTTTGTTCCAAAAGCCATGCAAGCTCACACACAGTACAGTTTCTACCATTTCTTCTTATCCAAAAATATTTATAAAATGTAGAGATAGAGTTTTAGATTTATCAGCAATTTATATCAATATCTTGAGATATAAATCACATGAAAAAGAATTAGGAGATATTTGATTTCCTTGTCATAGAAAGATTTAACTCACATCTGGGAAGGATGTCTGCGGAGTCTTCTCTGTTTCTTGGTGGCTTCCTAACTCCAACTGTCCTTCTGAAGCAGAATGGAGCAATTCAGTCCTCTACTCCTCCATCTCCCCTTGTAAAGGACTTTTTACCAACTTGAAAAAGATATAATGGGCAAAATAATGATCAGTTCATTTTTTTAGATTATGAAGTATGTTTCATAGAGTACTGGATTTGCATACAGTTCTGAATCTTTTTGCCTTTTTTACTGTTTTTTTTACTTGATACTTTTAACTTCATTTTACAATGTCATTTATCTTTCAGTACTTTAAAAAAAAAAAAAAACCAGAATAACCAGGCTCTTTAGTGAATAGATTTCCCAATGCTTTTAATATATTTCTCCATCACAATCCCAAGACCTCAATATAATCTTCCCAATTTAAAATTTCATTATTCTTTCTTCTTGTTCATTTAGAAGGACATAGATTAAGATACTTATTTTTTGCATGGAACAAAACCCTTCCCACAGAGGGATGTGTATGGTTGATCATGCAATCTACACATGTCAAGTAAAGAGGCAGTAGCTCAGATTTTCTTCAGAGGTGTCCTGTTGTACTTAGTGGTTTGATGAGATTTTCTCACTGCCTCATGCAGGTTTTTATAAATGGTAGCTCATTGACAGTGAAAGCATCAGGAAAAAAAAAAAAAAAAGTGATGATGTTTGCCTAGCTGCATTATTAACCCTGAATCTTCTTGGTTTGATGAAAGGGTTAGGTAAGCCTTAACAATATTTCTAAACTGAGCTTACCGTCTAAGAAAGGTTCTTCAGGTTTTTAAATTTGCTTAGGGGTTCTGCTGTGACATTTAAAAGAGCTGTCATTAGGAGTGTTGGGGTGTTATATGTTCAATGGCTGCTTGGTACTTTGAAAATGGATTATAATGTTAATCTAGGATTCCTTGGACAGTGATTTTAATGACAAAGAAAATCTCATTATATTTTGATGTCAGTTTTTTGACCATTATTTGATGAAATTTGCCTGTAGTTTGCACGTTGAATTCTTTGCACTTTTGCTTTCTATTTTCAAATCTGCTCCTTTTCCCTTCCTCTAAGACTGTTATGCAGTGTTTATGATTTTAAGTGTGTAAACTTCATTTGAGCACCACGCATCTTCTATATTTTGGCGTCTTATCACACAGAATTGTGTGCAGAGAATATGGTGTCCTTCCATACTTTTCCATGGCTTCTATCTACTGCTAAGATATTGGTGTGGGTGATTTTTCTCCTATAAAATTCCATGCCCTGACTTAGAGAATATACAGTGAAGCACATTTCTAAATCACAAATAATTCCATGCTGATGATAAGTACCCTCCACAGTCTGAATAACTCTCACCATGTAAGAGACCATCATTTGTACTCATAGCCCTCACAAATGTATATTTCAAAATAGTTAGGAATATAAATAGAAATACAAGACAATAATTGTGTTAGACTGAGAACAAGCTTTCTGTTCACAAAACAAGCAAAAGTGCATTACACACTAAGTTACACAGAGTTAGCAGTGACATTCAAACATAAATTCATGAATTTTTATAAGTAGTATTTCTTCAGAGAAACATTTCTTTTCCCTCCATGCTTTTTTTCCTCCATCAAAGCATGCATTGCTTGATGACAGCAAATAAGTATTATTAAATATTTCCTAATATAGTGCTTTTAACGTCACTGTCTAGACTTTAGCTGGTTGTACAATTTTTCATTTTCCTTTTCTCTTTCATAAACTAGCTGAAATTAAAGTGAAAATAATTATGGGAAATAGATCACTCATTGAAATGAAACAGACTTTTTCAAGGTCGGAATGATTAGTTTCATCACATTTATAGCAAATTTTACTTTGACAATTGGAGAAAAAATAAATTGAACTGTGAATATTTAGTAATTTAAGGTTTTTGTTAAGTAATAAGGTGGAAATAATTACAATTTGAGAGGAAGGCCAACTACACACATTACAAATGTTGTACAGTAATTGCTAACTCAAGTCCAATACCTACCCAGAGCATGAAAGAAAGCTTTAAAATAAATTAATGAGAAGATGATGCAAGATTTAAGTTCTGTTGCTGTTCAGACCATTGGAATAATGCATTCCACACACTGTAAAAGTGTGGCTTTCTTTGCCTCAATTTCTTGCTTGCCAGAAAGCAAATAAAAGCATTTCCTTATGCAAAATAATTCCAAAAAGCAAATAGTTTTTCTGTGACTTATGTTTGTAATTTGAAGGTAACGTATTTAGAAAGAGTAATATTTTCAAAATCCTTGACCAATGTGGAAGCCTATGTCTTATTTCCAAAAGCAAGGAAATCTTTGATGTGAATCAGTATGGTGTTGGTATTTAAATCTTACCTAATATCTGGGACAAAAGAAAGTAAGTTCCTAAGTGACCTATAAAAAGTGGTTTTTTCCTCCCACATAGCAAAGTGCAACAATATAGAGAAGAGAATAATAAAATGTTAAATATGAATGTAAACAAAAATATCTGTAATTGGTTATCTAATACACCACATTAATTTCTACTCATCAAACATCCCGACTGAGATTGCAGTATTTTATATTATTTCTGAAGTAATTATAGTAATTTGCTTTCATCATAGAGGAAAAACAAGTTCCATTAAAAATATTTATTTCTTAACGCAAATCCTTGTGTGAAATTTTCAAGGAATATGTGTTAAATATTTAAATAGTGTGTATTTAGCTACACAGGCAGACACTATCTCTAGCAACATGCAGACATTTAAAACAAGAAACAAGCACTTCTGTACCTGTGGTGTTGGTTATGCCTTCCATAAGAGACAATATTTTTTGCATTGATTGTTTCTGCATACTCCTTCATTTTCTTTAAAATATGGCTATCCACAGAAATCTAAAGATAACTGGAGTACACATGCAGTAACCTGCATCCAGGTGTATTTTTATTTATTTTATTTTATTGTTACTTTTTCCCCACAAGGCTAAGGCTGAAATTAGTTACTGTTTGGTAACACTTTTTTTCATAATATGTTTGGAACTCAGAGGATGTTCACAGTATGCAGAAACTGCATTCCTTCTTTTTGTGACACTCTCATTTTCCTGTTAGTCCATTGCCCACTTGCAGAAAGCCATGGTCAGACAGACAGAGGGCTCTTGCAACCCATTTCAGCATTGCTGTCCATTATATTCCTGATGAGCAGCTGAACTTCGGGATTCACAACCTAAAATGGATTGATCTAGGGCAGAACCCTACTTTGCTGTGATGGTAGAATGGTTGCTTTTAAAATCAGCAGCCATTGAGTGCTCTATGTCACCATAGTGGTACAAAAATAAATCTTCAGAAAAGCAAATTTTCCTCCGCTTTCAAACGCATTTCATGCACTCTGTCTAATAAAGCTCTTTCCATGTTTTTTCATTGTCATAATATTTTTTAAAAGCTTTATTCACCTAAAAGGCTTAAAATAGATTTTACAAAGAAATATAAAGCACTTTAAGTTTTCATCACGATTTTGTTATCATACTCATGCAAAGAAGCTGGAAAAGTAGGGTTGCAGATGCTTGAAAATCTTTTCTATTTTTCCCTTCTGACCAAAAATTCTTCAAACCTTAGGGGGCTTTTTTCTTGTTTCCTAGATCTATACATTCTTCTCTCTGTCCTTGCACAGTCATCAAAAAGAGATCTCCTCTCAAAATAGCGACAACAGTGACAATACATTTCTGAAAAGTATTTATGCTATCCATTTTTAAATGGTAAAAATGCATATACTTAGTATAACACCTAGCAGAAAATTGTATCATCCAGGAAGCCAAAAGCTTCATGGATCACTGGGTGCTCAGCTCATTTTTTCAGGTTATCTTTCATGTTGCAGTTTCAATACTGTCTTGGAACAACGAAGAAAAGGAATTTTATTCAGTCAAGGAAATCGGCTTTAAAAATATTCTGTAAGCAATGCTCTAAAAAGAATCTTTTTGTTCAAATTTTTCTTTCATTTTTGCAGGATATTTTTTTAAAGAATGCTTAAGAAGAATATTGCCAAATTACATAAGAGTAATACAGAAAGATTAAATAATTGCTCTCAAATTTTTTTTTTAAATCTTAGCTTTCAAGTCGTGCTGTTGCCTGTTTTAAAGAGTACGTTGTTGATGCTAAAAATAGTTCAATTCCCCTTTGTGTGGGTTTTCCAGGATATGCCGATTTAAATTTTCTTTTCATAGACATTGGCTTCGCATAATTGCGCATTTTTCTAAAGTTGGCTGGGAGCAGATGATATTCTGAATACATAATAATGAGATGGAGTTATCATTTAAAGGCGATTTCAAATTATTAGGAGCTGTTTGAGTCTATGTTGCACTAAACCAAGGGGCAATGGAGGGAAATTGATCAGAGCAGGGTGCTAATAACACCAATGTCATGGGTTTGGTCCCAAACACACCATTCACTTGAGAATTGCACTCAGTGATCCTTGTGGATCACTCCCAATTCAGAAAATTCTGTGGTTCTGTAAATAGCCAACGGGGCTTTCACTGCAAGTGTATGCAATATGTACATAATTGGTGTAGCTTATCATTTTGAGCAACAGCTTGATCCTTTGCTGTCCATCTGTGCCCAGCCAGCAATTAATAGTCAGAGCAGTGCGTGACACATCGCTCCTCTTAGGCTGACAACCTCAACTGTCACATAAGAATTCTTCTTTTGACTTCTTTTATTCAAGTATGTGAAGAATCCTGTTTTCCTCAGCAATGCTTGGATTCTTCACTTATAACTTCTCAGCCTGATTTTGCAGACACCCCACAACCTGCAGGATTTTGTCTTTCTTTCAAGCCACGTGAATTTATTGCTGCCTTTCCAGCCAGCTTATAGCCTTTTGGCCCAGCACACAATATCAGTAATCAATCCTGCCCCTATATGTCCCCAGTGACACCTGGAAAAACACTCAGGTCAGTCTTTACAATAAGGTCAACTGCTTTGGTCAACAGTTTCTTTGTCTTGTGCTCTCTTGCAATATAAAAATATTTACTTGTTTCTTACTGTGGCCTATACAGGAGTTACACAGTTATCATGCTCAGCAAGGTCTGTCAATAATGGGTTTTGATAGCTGCCATTAACACCAACAGTAGAACTTGTCCTGCATGCCTGGATCACTTGCAGACTGTCATTGACTACACTGAATTCTGCAGGCATTAAAGCCTGGTCTTCACAGATGAGATTATGTAAATAGGGTGTTTGTTATAATACATTTGAAATTCACACTCAAATGTACTTCAGGCAGATGCCTGAGTTCAGACAACTCAGATCCGATGATGAGAAAAGCTGTAGGAACACAAAAATGGGGCTTTGGAAATCAGTTTGACTGTTGTAGTGGACATACATTCTCCCCAAAGAAACTCATTGAAATTCCTAAAAAAGGGCCAAGCACAAGCCCATCTGTCTTGATAACAAATAATAACCCCAAAATATGTTTCTTGCAACAAGGTTGATGAGAGGGTGAAAACTGCCCACCTGTCACTATGAAAAAGGATTTGTGGAGAAAATAATGCACAGAAACCACCATAAAGGCTTGATCTGAAGTTTGTGAGGTTAATTATCGTTTTACTTGAATTGCAGCTGAAAAAGAAAACACTGGAAGTGACTGTCTGGGATTATGATAGATTCTCCTCAAATGACTTCCTCGGTGAAGTGAGTATCTTATTTCCTCCTCTCTACTAGTAATAACTGCAGGCTGTTGTTTGGAGACTATTCTCTTCCAAGGTATGGTACACATGCTAAGTAAAACCTTTTTTTTACATCCTGGTTTTACTGTTGTCTTCACAGCAAATGGCCATGATTTCTTTCATTTAGACAGGAAAGATACATCCCTTTTATCTTGATTAACTGGGGGCAAGTTAATTTAAGACCCAACAAAACGTTAATTCACTGAAAATTAATACTTTTTTTTGAGCATGAGATAGTAACAACCTTCACAGTGACTCCAGGGGGAATTCTTGTTATGACTGAAAGCTGTCTGCCTTGATTTTAACATAACATAGGAAGGCTGAGGAGGTATTAGTCTTTGTAAATGATTAAAGCATTAAATTTTGCCATCAAGCCACGTTTTAACACATGCACAAGTTATCTTCAAGTATGAGTAATTTAGTCTTGCTGATCAGTGTAATTTTTAACATTCTGATACAGTAATATCATTACCAAAGTATGACTGAAGGCAAAATCTAATCTTGTAATTAATAAAAAATGAGATGAGTGCTCATGGGAAGAAGGCATTCTCTTTTAAAAACAAATAAACAAACATATGCACATATAATACAGAATTACCAGCAATAACTCTGATACAAAAAAATAATTAAAGATGTTGCTACAAATAAAGATTATAATTAGAAACAGAAGCACAGGAAAACTGATCACTCATAGAGAGTAACTGAGAGTATCTGGGCTCATTCTGCATTTGAATTCAGAAAAAAAGCCACGCAGTTCAGCTCCAGTTATCCTTTGTGTAACTACCACACTGAGCAATCAGTGTCTCTCTTTGAACAATTACTAAAATAAATATATAGGAAGCTGCTACATGATTACTTATTTCCTGCATCCTGTGTCCATATTCTTGTTGAGTTCAGCATGTTTGTCCAAGTGAAGGGTTTTACTGAATATTTACATCATTTTTTTTTATGACATTTAGAAAAGGGATGCTCCAGCAACTGCTTCTACACAAAGATTTAAACCTTTCCCCTGCAATTTTTTTCAACCTCTAGATCTACTTTTTATTAATTGTGAAAGCAGTTATTCAGGAAAAAAAGAAACAGAAAAGACTATCCAGGGTATCTCAGCACCAGGATGTCCAGAACAATCCTGTACTGTAACATCAGATGTGGGATATCCAAATTGTGCCCCAAAGACTTGCTTGAACAGGGCCAGCAGCACCTGCATGCCCCAGAAGAAAAGTGGCACATCATGGTCCACATCAACGGAGAGTGAAACCTCTCCTCCTTCAGAGCAGAGCCCCAGCCTGCACTCTGTGCTGGGAGCAATCCTCATCCGTGCTGTCTTCCAAGTCATTCTCAAAGCTATCACCGAAAACCACAACAGGGAGAACGTTAAATAGTTAATCTGTTCAGATAAATTATAGGTCTAACCAGAAAGACCAATCCAGGTCATAGACAACCTATGAAACTGAAACAAAAAAAGGAAAGAAAAAAGGCTTTAAACCTGGAAACCATCAGTTGTTAGGGGACTTCCCCATCCCTAAACTTGAAGAGACTTTCTTTAATTCAGGGTCTTGTAATAAAGTGACAAAAACATTCCTCCCTGAGGTAATTGCATACTTTATTTGTCCAGCATTTTTAAAACTTCCCTACCTGACATTAGTTTTAACCCTCTCACTTTAGAGCCAAATACAAATCTATTTTTGACGTTCCTTCATTGAAGACTCTGCGATGAATTTCATTACTTTACATCTCTTGGCCCTCTCAACTGTAAACCTATTAAGGGAGGAAGGGTTTTTTTTGGTGCCAATGCTCTTTTTTTATACTTCTTTTTTAAAAAAAGAAATTTCACAGAACTGCTAACAATGAAGGTGGCTTAGGGCAGATTTCAGCTACAATGGCTTTTTTATGGCCAAGTTATTTGGTTCATTTCCACATTGCCACTGCAACTCTTTTTTTTCCCCCAGTAAAGTTTAGACGCTTAATGATCTGTTGAATTCTATTATTTTAGTGCAGTGCAAGTGTAACCACGTTTTTTCTTTTTGTTGATACTACTGCATATGTGGATTTTTTAAAGACTCAAGAAACATGAGTCTCATATTACTGAAGACCTTAATAAAACAAATATAGAACTCTTTGCCACCTAGGAAACACTGATAAAATGGAGAAAATTACACTGCTTGACTCTCCTATTAGACCATGTCTGTACAGAGGCAGAATGGCTGGATGTCTTTTCAATGTAGCTGTCAAGCTCACAGGCTTCCCTTTCAGCTGCCCAGTCATCTTTGTGTGGAGCTGTGCCATTAGACTCCGGTCACAGCCCTTACTGAGGTCCTAGTGAGAAGATGTATTAATTCAGACACATCAATATGATACTAAATCTGGGTTTGGGGTCACAGTGTGCCCAGAGAGTCCTGAATCTGTCAGCACACAGCCTCATACCCTTCACTCTTACACTTGATTGCAACTTCTGATAGCACCACTCTAGTCCCTTCTGCTGTATGCAATCATTAGTAGGCCAGATATAGGCCATATATTTTACTGTGATTTATTTGTAGGTATTGATCGAGTTATCCAGCATCTCTCAGCTTGACAACACTCCTCGGTGGTATCCTCTCAAAGAGCAGAGTGAAAACATTGATCATGGGAAATCTCATTCTGGACAGAGTAGCCAGCAATCTCCAAAACCATCTGTCATCAAAAGCAGAAGTCATGGAATCTTCCCGGACCCCTCCAAGGGTAGGAATGACTTGGTGCACCTGATATGAAATATTTTCCCAGATGATGGGAAAACCTTTGCTATGTGTAAGTTCTAATAGAAAAATAAAGATACTGCTATGACGTTTGTATACATTTTTATTAAAAATGCATTTATCTCTGGGATTGATTAATTAATTGGAGACAAGGCTTAAATTGTCTCAATCTTGCCAGCCATCTTACAGAGTAATTGTGTCCTTAAAACAGCAGCTTACAGACTCTATGTGCGGGACATCTTTTATGGATTCTGTGCCTTTTTCATTTTCTTGGTAGCCTTGGGCAAATTCAATATATATTTAGCTTTCTGGTTTTCATGTTCCTTAAATATTCTATGGAATTTTATCTTCTGAAAATGCCACATTAATATTTTATAAAACAACAATTATGCTGCAATAATGCATATGCATTTCCAGTCAATAATAATGGACTGTAGCATGTCTCAGTTGTATTGGAAATCAGTAGAGCTGATATAGCAGAAATATACTAGTGTTTACAAAGGCAGAATTGATCTCAGTGTCTCCAGCTCCAAGAAATTTATATCTCAGGGTTTTTTTTGTACTAAGTAGTCAGTGGACAGGTGCTCTCTTAAAAGACATTATATGTCATATCAAAGCAAAAGCCATTCCATATACAATCCAGATGAGAGTCCCAGAGGGACAAGACTCTGCTCCATCTCCTCGCTATTTCTCTGTGTAACATTTTGCCAGGGATTGGTGTCTTTATAAGATGTCTGTCTTGGAGAGGTAATTGGAGGTAAGTACAGAAGCTATTGTAAGTTAGCCTGTGATTTTCACGATGGCATTTTTCAGGATAAAATGCCTTACAGTCACTGTTTGGTACTGGTGTAGGTGATGCTGGTTAGCCTCGATGTACTGGAGAAATGAAAATGGAAAAACACTACTCCACCAATTTGGACCAACACAGGAGGTCTAACTCACAGGTGATAAAAAAACAAAGCTAAATAAATTATTGCCTGGGCCAGGGAACAGTGGGAGAACAAACGATGCTTCAGATGAGTTTCCTAATCATGGTATATCCTGATACTTTAAATGCAATGGCACAGCTTTATCTTTATTCCCTGTTCTGGAATTCAGCTAGAAAGACCAGTCAAGAGAAAGAAAATGAAATTGTTTGTTTTTAATAAATGCAAGAGTTGTGCTTCTTCATTTTCCTGGTAGACATGCAGGTGCCCACCATTGAGAAATCCCACAGCAGTCCAGGGAGCTCCAAATCTTCTTCTGAAGGACATCTCCGCTCTCACGGTCCATCACGCAGCCAAAGCAAAACCAGCGTCACTCAAACTCACCTTGAAGACGCTGGGGCAGCCATCGCCGCTGCTGAAGCAGCTGTGCAACAGCTTCGCCTTCAACCAAGTAAAAGACGCAAATAAATTCCTCAGCATGGCAGCTTAATGTTCATCTGTTGCCTTTTTCCCTGCTGTCCTTCCCTTTTGGCTATTTTTTTTTCTGTTCTTGGCACACTGTGCTCACTCTGTTCAATGTCCTTCTTTGTGTGCCTGTGTGTGAATACATATAATTACAATATACTCTTGTATTTAGAAGTCTTTTATTTATTTATTTATTTAATTTTGATTTATAAAGACTGCAGTGAAACTGGCTGTTTCTCCATCAGTCCCTTCACTCATGGTCCATGATGTTCCATGGTTGTGCATGACTCACAGAGAAGTCCATTGTGTTTTGATGTCACTAAATACCTACCAATTAAATAATCAAAACCTGCAGAGATGCAACTGCCAACTCTTCAATTTGCACACAAGACTGAGACCACATTAATAACAGGGTGTATCTATAAGTAGTAGTCATGAAGGACAGTACTATACACACAAAAGAAGATCCGAAGTTAAAGCAACTTTTTTTTAACTACATGTCTGAGATTTCTATTTTTGAAACACGACTGTAAATATCTATTTTTTTTTGAAAGGAAATATAAGGTAACCTTCTTTATAACTCAGATAAGATTGTGTTAGTGATGAGCAGAACAGAAATACAATAAAAACTTTGAACACAATAAATGCAAAAACATTAAGCACACAAAGCCAGTAACAACATTAGATTTCAACAATGTTGTCAAGTTAGCAAACTCAAACAGAGTTGAGAGCTAAGCCAGGTGTCACAGTTCATTTTTTCAAGTAATATTTTGCCATGGATTGATTAAGGGTCAAGATAGATTTTATCTGAAAACTTCAAATAGGTTAATAAATTAAAACTATTCCATTCAAAAGGTTTACTCTCCAGAGTATACTTCAGACCAATATCTGATTGCTAGCTGGGGGTTTAGTTGATGGCAAATTAAATCTGACTGTGGAGTCATTGTGTTTGTCTTTAGGATTTGTTGATATGCCATAAACTCACCATGGTATAATGCAAAACTGGGGGAAAATAACTTCCCTTGTCTTCACTATCATTAATAAAGAAACAGCCAGTTTTAATACTCTTTAATGCTGTGCATGTGGTGTCTCTTTGGTGTTTGAAAACACTACTTACTTAAATACAGAAAAAAAAAAAAACACTTCTGTTTGCATGAATAACATTTAAGCTGGTTCCATCTGAGGATACATACTCTGGGTTTCCATTTCACCCACACTGCCACAGCAGCACATAAAAGCGGTCAGTCTAATCATGCCAGGAAGCAGCACAGACACAGCATAGCAGGAGTCCTCCCCATTCAAAGAACTCAGTCTGACAATCTGCCTCCACCAGCCAATGACAACAAAGACCAAAGCCAACTAGCCCTCAGGAAAGTGATGTCTGATGGACCAGTCAAGCCTGAAGGAGGTGAGCAGAAAGACATGGTTAAGAAACCAACTACATCCCAAATCCTTCTTGCCATGTCAACTAATTCATTGCGATATTTAATTATTTATTTTACCCCTCCATTAAGTGCTGTAAATGTTAACATGAATCAAGAACTCTGCTTGATTTTTCCACCTATCAGCGCATAAATCCATAATGAAAAACTGTGCTAAGAAGCATTATGAAACAACAAATGTGTGCACTTCCATTCCACTGGAGTACTTAGACTTCTGTTGAAAAATAGTATAGCTTTGCTCATGTTGTTGCCTAATAAAAAACATGCATCCAAGCTGGTCTGCTTAAGCATGATTGGACATTTCTTGTACTGTGACAAAAACCTAACTGCACATTTTTGTTTCTGAAAATGTAATTGGGAAAATTACAATTCCTGTTTCCTCTTCCAACATAGTTATGTCAACAGTCATTAGCATAGATAATTTTTCAAACCACCAGTGGAAAGGAAAGGAGTTTTGATCCATGTATAGCTCAATCTCTTGATAATTTTCCTATCAGCATCTTTAAAAAATATTTTCTACTTGTAGGCACCTGTAATACCACATATCACCAATTTATTCCCTCATCACAAATAAAGAGCCAGAATCTCAATCAGTTCAAATTGCCACTGTTCTTTTGATTTCTGGAGCATCTTGTTTATTTCCATGGAATCTGAGGGATAATCCAAATAAATGTACTGATTGAACTCCCAGATGTTCTCTTGTGCTGTAATCCCTTCCTAAACTCTCAAGATCCATTGAAGGTTTTGCTGTCAACACCATTGCACACACTGGGCAACACAATGGCTGAGAGGATGGCAGGAGAGAAAGAGGGAATGATACTTCAGATACTATACCCTAAAGGAAGCAAGTCATTCAGAGGACTAGTGTGATGATAAAACAAATTAACAGGGCAAAAGTAACAGTTATTTTTAAACATTGTATTTAGAAATGATAATTTTTTTCTTAGGAGAGCCTTCAGAATTCTTCCATAAATCCGTATATTCACAGATGTGTGCACACACACTCACACGTCTTACTCTACAGCTCAACTCCAGATACTCAGTTCAGGCAGAACCAGAGAATGCCACGGTACAAGCTCAGGCATCATGTCTGAGAGCTGCATGCTACTCCTGGGGTGTAGACCATTCAAATCTAAATAACTTTTATGATCTTTTGAGTTGTCATGTCTGGAGAGTTTTATCACCAGGACCTGTGGCCCTAATGGTGATTCCTTTTCACATAGACAAGAAATGGAAAACATTTTGCTTGCGATATAAGGTTGAATTGAGGTTCACCTACACTTTTATAATAAGAAAATGGTGAGTCTGTTGGCTTCAAGTACCTGTGCCACCAAACTGTTATTCTATCTTCTTTACTGTTAAAATTGCAGAAAGGATATATATTGATATACACTTGGCTCAGCAACATTGGAAGTATCATCGCAGTTAAGGGAATAAGAGGCCACATTATAGTAGAAAGAGTCCACATTAATACTTGAAAAGGGTTAGAATTACTGTGACGAGATGTGGTAATTTTGTGGCTTTACTTCTGACAAATAAACACAATGCATGGTTACCTACACATTGTTTACATGTCTGGTTTCAGACCAGTGAGAAGTTTTGGCTTCTCCTTATTGTACCAAAGCTAGTTTATCCAAATTTATTCATATGAAGTGGGTCAGTAGTTACCATTTTGAGGTTAAGATTGTCATGAATTTCAGCAGGAATAAAAAGCAAGATTATTTCACTGCAGTTTTGTGGAGTATGAAAGTAAAATGAGATGAGTCTATGACTTTGAATGGAAAAAGCACCCAAGATACTCAAAACAGTTTTAAACTTGTGGGCTTCTTGGTGGAATGAAGAGATGATAAAGGAAGGAGGGGTTTTCCCTGCATTTCAAAAATTCTAAAAATTGAGACTATTGTGAACAGCAATGAATATTAGGGCATCACCATTTTCCAGGTCCATTCCTAAAGCGATGATGCATGCTTGTGGTACCCACTTCCATTACAGCCTACTTTATTGGTACCTGGAAAAGAACCCATTAGGAACTGGTTTTAGTGACTGGAACAGTTATTTTGGCAAGTTAGTAATTTTTTGTCACTATGTCTCAAAGCCCTTTACTAAGGAAGCTGTTACAGATAATCCACAACATTATTATTATTATTATTTACCACAGGTATTTCTCTGTGCATTTATTAAGGAGGAACACCTCTTAGAAAAACTCTTTGGGTTTTTTCAGCCCAAGAACACAACCGTGGTAGAAATGATTCTATGCTGTGAAGTCCTATACCTAAAATAACCCTTAGAAAGAGTGTCCTCCTTTAATCTGGTCTCTCAATAGCTTCATTTTTTCTCTTGAATAGAATTGGCTCTTGAAAATCAACAATGCAAACAAGACAAGAACCCTCAGTCATTCTCAGAATGTCTCAGAGAAATCCTTCTCTACTTCTGATTCCTAGGAACTTTTGTATTGGGTGTATTTTGTCAGTTATTAATTGTGTGTCAGTTGACAGGTAACAAGGAAATCATATGCAAAACCAGCATCTATAGGATAAATAGCATATTTTGTAAATGCAAAGGTCTTTCATCAGGTTTTTATTAAAGTGATCTGTTTCTGTATTCCTCTTAAAGAGTAAAAAAATGTATTTTAATCAGTCTGCTTTAAAATTAAGGTGAAGGTGAAACAAAAAACACTGGTTTTTATTCAGAACCTTCGTAAAATCCAGCATTCAGCTACAGCAGTTAATTAAAAATAAACCCTAAAGTATAATTTTCTCATTGCCCATGAGAGATAAGAGTGTGATCTGCAGAGAAACCAACTGCATGCTACACATTCCCATCACATCCCTCAGAGAAGAACAATAACATTTCAGAGCCAACTCTTTGAAGCCAGAAGTTGCAAGTGATCCAAGTCAGAGGAAGAGAGCAGTGCTGGGCTTGAGTTAATTTGATTTAGGTTTTGTGCAATATATGAATCATTGCCAATTACACATTCACATAAAATTAAGCCCATTCCTTTCAACATAAATCTGTGTTTTAGAGTTTATCCACTAGATGAGTCAGTTTTAGACACAGTGTAAATCAGTCCACCACCTTTTTTGTCAATAATTCATCCCACAGAAGGATCTTCTCATTGTATGGAATTTTCTTGGTAGGTCATTTATGTTTTAATTATAATAAATTACTTAGAGTTTTTCAGATACTTGAACACTTAGAGATGTTCTGATGATTATCACCAGTTCCCTGGATACATGCATATAAAAGAGAAAGTATATTTTCAATATAATTATTTACTGATTTTATACAAAAAGTCTTTTCAAACCTAGCTTATAATTTTAAATTAATTAACAACATGCTGCAGTTCTAATACCTTCCAATAAAGAGAATAAGAAAGAACAGAAAAAACTTCATCATCTGTGTTAAGCAGAACGATGCACCACCTCTGCCTCACTAGAATAGAAACTGTAGTTTTCCGGGAAATAAGTTCAGAGCACAAAAACAAAAGATAGTGTTCATCATATAGTCAGGATTTACCTACATAAGTGCCCATTTTTTAAATGATACTGTTTCATAGGGACCTCTGGTCTCTACATGGATGTAGCTTAATGGGTAAAATTTGATGGGCTTATCCTTATTTGCAGAGAAAAAGATGCTAGTTTTTCCCCCAAAAGGACAATGATTGTACAATGAAAAATCAATTCCTTTATTACATTAGAATATCCAATGGTCCACAAAAACAACGTCATTTTATGACCAAATAAGAGAATTTCTTGAAATTTATTTTGATTCTTCCTAGGATCTTTGAAGGACAGTAAATTAATATTTAAATAGTAAATAGCTCTGTAAGTGAATTTAAGTCTCAGCATAATTGTAGCCCTATGCATTTTTTATTCTTTCAAACAGACACTCATGAAAGAGAAGCTACAAGTCAATATGCTATTGCTTGTATATCATTTGTTGATGGATGCCATATGCAAATCCTCTTCTATTTGGCTCAAATTTACCCAACCAAACAAACAAGCAACTTGTTAGGAGAAAAACCCTGATATACTCTTGACCTGAATTAGTTAGCAAATGTTAAAGATCTAGAGAAATTGCTACATGTTTCAGCTAAAGATCCAAATACGCCTGTTAACTTTAGGTAATGCCAACATAGTAATTCTACAGCAATTTCAGTCTATTTTTCAATAACAGGTTTTTTCAAGTTCAGATATCTAGAAATTTAAAATCACATTTTCTAAAAACCTCCTTTAACACATGTACCTGGTGTTATTTATTTCTGTCCTGAAAATGGGGGGAGGAGCGGGGCGCGAGGGCAGGGTGAGGAGGAGGGGGGAAAATGCAGCACCACACCATTCCATAGAGAGCATTTTGTCTTTTATGTTATGCATTTTCCATCATGACACAACAGCATTTCTGGGATATCCTAAGAGGAAACTCTGTTCCAAACAGTTGTATGTCAAGTGACTTTACTGATCAGGGAGCTCCTCTCTGAGCTGATATTGTTAGCTAGAATACCTACAGTAGCAAAACTGTACATCAGCCCTTTCAGAATTGTACCCAAGTAAGCCTACCAATTTAAACATCTCAAAGAATGCCAGCTTAAAACACTTTAGTTCAAAAGGTAGCACACCTACTTATAACTGCCTTGAACCAACAACTTTGTCAGAAGTTCAGTTAAACGTCAGCATAACAGGTTAAAGCTACACAGAAATGTGATGTATGCATCAAGACATTGCCATCACTGCAGAACCCATGATACAGGTCTGAGCCAGCACTGTGTGATTTCTAGCCACTTAGCTGCAAGAAATTATAATTGGCATGAATTTTCCTTATCACTAAGATCTATTTACTGGCTTTAGCAACAATGGAGTGGAAGGAAATTGATTTCCAGGTTTTATAAATCTTCTGAATTGGATATGACCGTGGTTTCAAATACCTGCTTATTTGGGATCCGCTTTGGTCTATATCCATTTTCACACATTTAATAGGCAATGTCAGGTTTTGATTTCCTATGTTATTTTAGGCTGTTTCCTTCACACCTAAATAATTTGCAGCCCAAAGCTGTTTAATGACTCATGTCACTAGTTTCTTAATTTCCAAGTTAAATGGACCTTCATATTGCTACAAATAACTCATTTCCAAGTGTCATTATCAAAACAAGAACAGTTTGTCCCCACTCTCTGCAGATAGCAGTAATCTGAGGCTGTCTTTTCAGCCTTGTTTCAATTCAATAACTGGCCCATTTTGCTTTGGCTATTCCTGCTATTTACTCTACCATCATTTTAAGCTGACATGTAATTTCAGGAAATTACTCAGATTCTTCATTTGATAACTTTTTTCAAAAGCCTCATTTCAAAATTCTGTAGGGTAGACTAAGCCTACAGAGTGCATGGAAAGTTATTTCATCAGAATTGCTTTGCTGGGTAAATAAATACTTCAGCACAATTTAAGAAGCGTGTTGTTCTGCTGTTATTCAGCTCAAACAGTAAATTTCTCTGTAAAGGATTGTGTTGAAATTTCACAAAATATCCCTACTCAGTGTGCGGTCAAATCCATGTCTATTATACAGCTGTGACTGAAATGGGTGAGACCACGGCTTAAAGTGCTGCTCGGTATGAGGGAGCATTAGAAAAATAAACTATCTGAGTTGACTTGAGGTTTATGTGTTTGATCACCAGTTGTTCATGTATCTGCATTCTGTTGCCAGCTCACAAAAGATGCAACAAGCAGTCCCAACAAGAGTTTTACCCTGCAGAGCCTTACAGAGCAAGCTGGAGCAGCTCCACCTTTGCTTTTAGTGCTAGAAACACTTCATAAAAACAGGTAAATTGGCACTTAGGGCAGTTTGAGGTTGGAGCACTTGAAACACAAGGTGACTGAGAGTAAAGGGAAGCCAAGCTTCTGTCAAAAGACACCGTGTCATCTGTTGGTCATCAAAGAATTACCCACAGCAGATCAGTGCTTTCACCTTCTCCCCTGGGTTTGCATCTCTTTGAGAAGATTCAGCATGATGCTTCCAGCCTTTTTGTCACCCAGAGTTTCTCAAAAGACTGACAGTTGTAATGAAAAAAAAAATTTTCAAATAATTAGAGACCAATTCTGGAAACTTAATCCTGAATGCATACTTGAAGGCATTTTTCCGACCTCCTGTTTGGTTCACGAACAGAACAGTCTTTTCCAATGCATTTTGACCATGTATTTCTGCTTCTAGACAGAAACTGGAAAAGGGGAACATCTGCAATTTATTCACCAGGAGAAAATTCTGGCTGAATCTGTTCTTTTCTCCATAGGAAACTGCATAATCCACTTTTTTAAAATTTAAGCCTTAAAAAAAAATTCATTCACTGTAGAAGAATGGCTGGAGTGGCTGAGAGTGTTCGATTGTTTCCCTTGTGCTGCTGACTGATTTAGCGGTTCCTGGTTATATCTTATCTTCCTGGTTATATATATCTTCCTTATATTAGGTTTTTAAAAATCATTTTCTCTGTTGTCTGTTGAAAACAGACTTTCCTGAAAGATTAAGTGACATTATATGCTTTCCATTCTTTCTTACTGATTTTAATACAATATTTTCTTCAGACTAAGGCATGACTTACATGCTTTCCCTGATACTAAAAGTTTTTATTTATAACTAGGTCCATAAGCCAAAGCATAAGCAAAAGCATATTTTTGCCATACTAACAATAATTTTTTAAAAAAGAAGCAAAAATGAAGCTAAAAGTTGGGGTCAGTGCCAACCTCCATTTTCTTGAATCAGCAATTCTTTTCCAAGAAGGCATAAGGGAATACATGTTCAAACATTATTCTGTTGGAATTTTTTCTTCTTCCTGTAAAAAATACAGAGTACAAAAGGAATCTATCTAGCCATTACATTTTTTTCTTGACAAACTCTTGTCCTACACCAGATCCATTATCATCTTCTTTCTTGGAATCTGAAATAATTACTGTCAGCAATTGAGAACTTTTTCAACTCATTTATGTATTATTCACTAGAATGGTTGAACTGAAACTTTTGCTCATGCCAGAGCCTGTAAAACAGGCAGTTTAACAGAATCACTCAGAGGCAGCATTGACACCACATTTCAAACTACTAAATGTGACATATGTACCCATTAACACCCATTCCAAGTAGAGAACATTTCAGCTCATCAAGGGAACTACCAGATAAAATAGGATTAGCAGATGAAAATGAAATCAAACCACAACAATAGATTTATATAACAGGAAAATCAGTGCACTATTTCAGAAAAAGCAGCTCATATTAGAGTTTTAAACTTTCAATTCTTATTTCTATTTTTCATAGTTCAATGGCTGGACAGCCCGGACATCACTGATATTGCAGTCCTTAAAATGTGCCAAGCACCTAATAAACTGTGTAAAGAGTTTACAGAAAAAGGGCTGGAGGGGGGTGAAGGAAAAGCTCTTCTCTCTCAGAGAGAGGCCAAATGAAGGTGGCTAATGACCTTCAGTTAAGTTTGTCTCTTCCATGTGCTGAGACCTGAAGAGTCTTTTCTCTAAAAACGTAAGGCTTTAAGCATCATATGTAATTGACAGCAAGGCCTTGCCGATGACACATATTTAAAAACTTTCTAAGCTTTCTAATGGTTTCTAAAAGTTGCTTATTTAGTTGTTGTGGATTTCTTTGGTTTTGCTGCTTCTGGGGGGGGGGTTGTATTATTTTGTTTTCTGTGAGTTTTTTGGGGGGTTGTTTGGTTTTGGTTTTTTGTTTTGTTTTGTTTTATTTGTTTAGGGGTTTGGGGGGCTTTTTGGGGGTTTTTGGTTTTTTTTTCTGTTTTTTTTTTTTGTTTTGTTTTGTTTTGTTTGCTTGTTTGGTTGATGGGTTGGGTTTTTTGGGGTTTTTTTTGTTTGTTTGCTTAGGCTTGGGTGTTTTTTGGGAGGGTAGGAAGGTTGTGTTAAGATCCAAAAAATATTTTGAGAAAACAAATGTCAAGGAAACAGTGAAACATAGCTCTTCCATACTCCGAATACTTAATATTCAAATAATGTAAATTGCCTTTACCTGAGTTCCTATTCAGATAAACATTGTAGATTTCAGTAAAACAAGACTACACCTTGTAGCTTCAAGCCCCTGTGTGATACCAGATGAGAATATCCAAACTTTGGACTTGAGTGAATCCATATGAAGCTATTCAAATTCTACGGACCAAAACACCTTCTTCCAGAGCTTTAATGTCAAAACCTGAGGACTAAAGCATTTTCTAGCATAGGCAGCTGTAAGCAGAAACTCTGTACCTCAGAATTAACCTGCCCTAATATCATAATTGAAAATAAAATTAAATAGAATTAAATAGTTGCTTGTCCTTTATGTATGTTGGGTATGAGCCCAACTGACCAAGCAAAGTGGAAATTGCTCTGACATTTTCAGGACTTCACAGACCTTATGTAGACTGGTAAGACTAGAGGAGCAATACAGTGAACTCTGACTTTCTTGTTAAAGTTTCTAAGACATCTTTGCATGCATTCAAAGAGAAAGGGCAAGACTTCATGTGAGTCCACAGCCTAGTTGCTTGAACATAAGAACATGGAAGAATTCTATCTTTCCACACAGGATACGAATATAACCAGTTATACTAGCTCTCAGGGAAAATATTGCCTGGTAGCAGGCATTGCCACATCATCAGAACTTCAAAGTTTCCTGTGTAACCAGCAGAAACTTAAGAGGTCAAGATATATCTGTAAAAATACAGACATGTAGAAAATGTGGGTGTCTCACAAGTTATGAGATGATCTCTCTATCCAGATTTTGAATTTGTCACGAAACCAGCTGTTAAATCTATTTGTGGATTTCATTTCTTGTCACAAACTGACACTGTAGTTCATTACTTTCATAGAGCAGACAGGGAAAAAAAAAGAATAACATTAAACTTCAGAATTTTCAAAATCCAGTCCTAAATCTAAACTTGGATCCATTATAATCATTCACCAAGTGATATTATGGAAAAAAAACATCAATATGGAAAATTATGTGAATTAGTGAAAACAGTAGAAAAACTAAAAATACAGCATACTGAATGTGTCATCAGGCTACAGCTGTTTCAAAAGAAACAGCTTTGAGTTGATTATAAATAGATGAAGCAAAACTTCTAACCCATTTCAAAAAGCTTAATTCAAGCTTTTCTGGATTGAATGAAAATTCTAGGTTCTTACTGTTTTTAGAAATCCACCAGTAAAGGTACAAGAAATTACTTCAGGCACTAGCTTTTACAGCAAAGGCAATAAAAACAAAAGCCCAGATATGAGACATCCTTTCAGGCCACATGTGTTAGGGTGGAGATAAATGCCACACTAAGCAAATTCATGCCTAAGGGAAAGGCTGAAGATGCCTTGCTGTGTTGGCACAATACTGTTTTGGCTTCCGTGGGTTTTGCAGATGTGTTGATCTCCCATTTTTTCTCACCTGTGAGTCATTTGTCATGCCATGGCAAAAAAAAAGAAAAAAAAAAGGCCAACAAAACAACCTAACCCAAAGGAACCATCAGAATACCAAACAAAACATCGGGAGACAAACAGGTCATGCAAACGTGATGAGAGCTCAGGTTATGAATTAGTTTGGGACAGGCATAAGAGTGAAAATGCAGGCTGTTGAATACAGGACAACTGGCAAAAATTCCCTGTAATGGAGAGTCTGACCTCTCTGAAATCTCACTCTTACCCAGCATTTCCCAGCAGCATTTGCTGACTTGTCACCACAGTCATAGGAACTCACTCAGCGTATCATCAGTTTAAAGTGATAAAGCAACCACTGCCCACAGCCACCTCATCTGGCTGTCTCTCTGGAAAAACATGAGTGTGTTTCTCTCCAGGTGAGATACTGAGAGTATCTGCTAATAGCACTGTGACTTTAAATTTTATTCCTTTGTATAAATGTCCGAGAAGGCAGCCTATGATCAATGTATAAAATCATGAAATAGAGATAAAGAATAATTTTATCTGAAAACTGTAGAATGTAGACTGACAGATTCGACTTCTGTCTGTAGGCAAGAGTGAAAAAAGGAGATTAATAGAGTTTAAAAGATAAAAAAATTATATGACAGCTTGGTTTACCAGTGAAGAATCACTGTGAAGAGTAAAAGTTCTGTCTTAAAGTTTGCCCAAGGACTGATGATACGAGAATTGCTTCATTCATGGCTTCTAGTTCAAATTACTCACCTGTTTTTGCATTATGTTTGAGGAGTTACACTCAGCTTCCTGGTCCCACCTTAGGCAGCGTGCAGTAGTCTTCACCAAAAATATTATTCAGTTAATCAGGCACAAATAATATTGATTGCCAAAGCAAGACACTGTTGGGGCTCTGGCTCTTATTAAACTTCCAGTTAAATACTTGATTAATTTCTTTTTTAAGGAAGAATCTCTTTTAACTGCTTACAGAGGAGTTTCACTGTTCAGCAAAATAACATAAAACCTCAGTAAGTCTTCATAGAAAAATAACTTTGCAAAGAAGTATTTTCTGTCTTAGTATATATGCCCAGTAGGTTGAAATATATGAAACATGACAACCGCAGATGTATTAGAGAACATTTAACAAAAAAATCCCCAAGTCTGTATTAATATTCCCAGACAATTGTGTTATTCAGTAGGAGAATAGCTACTCTATTGTTCTTATATTAATTACTATGTGTAATGTCACTGTGTCCTTTCTCGTTTATATTTCTCAACTTGCTAAATGCCAAATACTGGATGATTTGTTCGTGTAGTGCAGTAACATCCAAAACACAAAATAAGACAATCTGAAGTAAAACTAACATGGGCTATACCAACACCAAATGGCTTTAAATTAGATTAAGGCGTCTCCCATCAAAATATGCTCATTAAAATTCTGTACATGCAGTAAGAGAGATCCAGATGGGTAGGAGCAGTTGAGAAATATAATGCATAGCTGTGTTATGTCTGAAAAGGGGTGGGGATTTTTCCCTGTGACTATAGATTGCGTGCTTACATATTTTTGCAGACTCCTCTCCTCAAAATCACCAAATGCAAAGAACATTTCACAAGGAATGAGAGGAAGGCCCACTGGGGCTTTCATTTTTACGAGATTATCATATGAAATGTTTCAGATAAATAACTGGTTTTCTGTCACTTTAATCAGGAAAGCAGTATTAATCATTCTATCCCATTCTTTTTTTTTTTTTTTTTTCTTCAGGCTGTTGATTTGAGCTATTAACATGATTGGAGAAAAAAATATGGTGGTGTATTATTTGATTAAGAACACCTTGTTCTATGTGAAAACAAACATCACCTGCAAAAGATGATAGAGCAATATTTGAACATAACATATGAAAGTGAAAATGTTTGCAGCACGTGATTTTGATAAATTAGATTTTTTCTTAATGTCAATGGTACTGATGTCTTACAAGTTTTTTAGTAACCCACCGTTCCTGCCCTGAACAGCAAGGTCTGCTAATCACCGACCTGCAGAAAGCTCTGTCTCCACTGGCTCCTCAGCCAGCAGCTTTGGCAGCGGATACAGCATGGATAGCGAAGGCAGCAGCAGTGCCACAGCAGAGAATAACCTATTTCCCATCCCACGAATGTAAGGCTTTTCCTTTAATATACTCTATCTTCCATGCACAATTTATAGCACTTTCTCTTGCCAGTCGTCTTCTTATGTCGTTTCCTCCACAGACTTGAGTTACGCAGTAGAACAGCAGCTAACTGGGGAGAATTCCCAGAGTTCATATTTTTATTCTGCTTCGTTGAGCATTGAATTGTTAACAACCAACCAAACCTCTGCCTTAACCACATGAATGTCTTCCTGTCACATAGGAGAGGGGCCAGTCTCAGCCTTTCATGAAAGTGTGTAGAGATGAGCTAGGCTTATGTTTTAAAAGTACAATTTTGTAGGTTTGAGAAAGCTTAGTTTAAGTTTTCAGATTTTCATCCTCCTATAAAGAGGTGTTAATAGTGCAAGTGGAATTCATACTCTGGATGTAGCCCAACTTTTCCCAAGTTTTTAGGAGTTTCAATAGCATTTCTCAGTTCTTGGTTGGAAAAAGATTTTTGGTACAAGAGTCCCTGTAGGAATTATCAAGCTACTATCTGTGTAATGATCCTATAAAATGATTTAATTTTAAAAATTTTTTACCCAGTTAAGTACTCTACAGAGAAAAGTTTTTCCAGGATATTTTCACCTCCTCTGTCAGCATGCACTGTCATTTAGCGATTTCATTTATATTCCCTAATAGGGCAAAATAACTTCTGATCAACTTAATGATTCTGACCTGAAAATAATTATAGATTGACAGTTCTCAAAATATTAGTTGGTGGTCATTGTTCCTTCATTGTCTGTCAATATTTTTCTCTGGAACAAAGGCTTTTGTTTTCCCTAGAAGTTTTGAACTATTAGTCACAAAATAGATAAGCTTCCTAGAAAAACTTGAATGAAATAAAAATTCTCTAGAACTATGATATTTCTGAGTGCTTATCATTTTCAAAAATAAAGCCCAATGGTATTTTTCCATAGTTGTTAGTAACTAAAGGGAAAATAGAGATACATCTAAGATTTTAATCTCACCTTCAGAATCTAGGAGGATTATGTGAGCTCAGGTTGCAGGATGCCAATTATTTGATCTTCATTGAACCTTTCACTAATATTATTCTAGGCTAAAAAGAGTCGTACTTCTCCGTGGAAAAAAAAAGACCAACTTTAATAGTCTTGATCACCTCAAAATAAACATATTGAGCTGTCATTCCTAGTGAGAAAAGCTAAGCTGCATAAAATCTTTGTGCACAAGAACAGAAGATGGAGCTCTCAACAGAAATTTTCTGTTCACATATGCCAAATCTGAGTCCAAATAATATAATTTACTGGGTATTGACTAGCAATGTGACAGTACCTACAGTTACTTGCTATTTGGCTGACAGACTCACTAGTCTCTTATGCCCAAAATCAGCTGCACTCCTACTGAAAAGCAGGAGGAAGTCTCCACAGCTTCAGATTTTCTCTTATAGCAATTTGTTCTCATGAATTGCACTTAATTAAATAAAATATATCCAGGCCTCTTATTTTTTTCCTAAGGCTAAACTGTTTTGTTTTTTTTTATTATGGCATTTAAAAGTAAATTATTTCTATGCTGATATTAGACAGAGTCTTTAAAATTACACAGGAAATTTATGCAGACAAGACCTGCTTTATTTCTCATGTTAGTCTCCAGGGCTTGACATAGCAATGCAATGAAAATGAATGACAAAATAACTGTTTACCATCAGATCATTCATAGAGAGAATGTTTAAAATAGATAACTGTTTCCATTTTTAATTCTGTATAAAAATTTTTATTTATCTGAATATATGTATGATTGAAATTCTACTCAATGCTTGCATTCACACTGGCTTGATAATGACTGCAGAGACTCTGACCTTGTACTTTAATTCAGCATATCCATAAGACCACAGCTCACAATATGGATGTGAAATATTAAGTAGGCTAAACATTTTTAAGTATCTTGGCATTTAAAAACCTTTTTGGTTATAAGCTCCCTGCTTAGACTATGTTTCTGGTCTATCAATAGAAAATGTTGGATATGTTGAATTCTAAATTCTTTATTTTAGTCCAAGTGCTTTAACCATAGGAACAATTGAAGCAAGTCTTGAAGCAAAATAAAATAATTGAACGGTGACACCATGGGAATTGTTTGATGAGGAAACTAATTAGAATACATGCCAATATTAAGTAGCTGTAACTATCAAGGGAAATTAAAAATTATATACAGTTACCCACATCTGAATCTATCTTGTAAAGTCTTTCTGGTTTGGATTTTTTAAAATATTCCTATTATCCAATTGTAATATTCCTGAAAGCTACTCATGTTCTTATCTCTGATAGAGACCAGATTCTCTATACCTTTGTGTTGTGTAATCCTCTACAACAGTACAATGTCTACAAAATTAAATTCATTTTGAATGCAAAGGTGAAAAACAACTGAATTATGTACAAGGAATATAACCCTTGGGAAAAATAATTATTATATCATATTTGTAATGATTTATGAAACATTACCTGCAGAAGAAGAAAAGAATGGTTTTCAGTTAAAATTTAATATAAAATCACTTTTAAAACTGTGATTTTATACTAATTTTGTAGTTCACTGTGAATTTAGACAAATTCAGACATGAAACTTGCCCAAAGGTAGCATAGGACAGTGCTGACCCTTCAACCTCCATAGGAATCACATGAAATTAAAGATAATGCCTTATAGTCTCTATCACAGCATTCAGTCTTAAGGGAGAAAGAAAATTAGAAGCACAAAAGTTTGACAGTAGCAGATATGTTTGAGACTGACTGTAATCATGCCTTAGAGCTTGCAACAAGTATGTTGAAAGATAGCTTGCATTTTACCTTAATTTCATTGCCTAAAAATAAACGTCAAGACTGTAATTCAGATTATTTCTACATGCAATGCAGGAAAATAGGGAACTTCAGGGAATCATTTATTCCACTCACTTAACTTTAAGATTAATGTTACATATTCACGATTGTTTCTTATTCTATATCTAAACTGTAAAGCAAAGCAATTCTTAAAAGAAGATAATGACCACAAGTATGCCTTACCTTTGAAATAATGCTATTGTAGACCAAATATCAAATGTTGTGACTACTTATTATATATTTCACTGTTGACCATAACAAGATAAAGTGAGGAGAGGAGATACGCAGCCCCAGACTGCTGTGGGGCAGGTAGCAGATAGTACCTGATGGATCCATTCTGTGAGAATATACAATCTTAACAAGATGTGATTGCAGCCGCCTTCAGAAGAGAAAAAAAAATATTCTTGAAAGAACCAAGCCTTCCTGGTTTAGGGATCTCATTATCTTAGCTCTCATCTCTATATGATTTTATTGACAACAACCACCATATCTTTTAACAGAGGGAAGATGAGCCAGAATGGACAAGACCCAGTAAAGCAGTCGGGAGTAGGAGTAACCGATTCAGAAGGTAAAAAGAAATACAAACAGCACTACAGTGGTACCCCATGACTGTAGGAATTATATACTTATTTCTTTGACTTGTTATGCTATGAAAAATTAGTCTGTGCTCTCTTTGTGTTGTAGATTAAAATCCTGACCTTCATTTTCCCTGGGGGCCCTTTACACAGAGCACCGATGTAATGAGGCTTCAGTTTAAATGAGAACGGTGTCTTACCTGTTTATTTAAAGTAATTAAATAGTTAGACTACAATGAATAATATATAATAATATCTGTCTTCTGATGTTCATTGCTTTTCAAATAAAAAATACAAAGTATGGAGCTGACTCAGTACTCACTGGATTCGAAGAAAATATCTAATGCCTGTCAGGCTCTATTTTTATAACATTTCAGAATATTTACTTCATAAAGCAATTATTAATGTTAGTGTTTACATAAAACATTAATTTTAAATAAAAATATTAGCTGAGCAGGCTTGACTGCTGCACTTGATGCAGATGTGCTATAATGAAACATTTATTGGATTGGGAAATCCAAGCAATTTTTTTGGTATAAATGTGGGGCTGACAAAGAAGGAGACATTGTAATATTGGAACTGGAAAGCGCCTGACAGAATGACTTTCAAAATTTCGTAGGGAATGTGATTATCTTTATCATGTGTAATAACGGACAACTGCATGAAAACGAAGAGTGTTTTGTACTGAAGGACACATTATGAAAATTTCATTTCCCTTTAAAGATAAGGTATATTCTTTCAAGTGTATGTTTATGTTGACCTCAAATATAAAACTTAATTATCATGACCTTCATTTTATTATTAATAAAATAAGACCTTTATAATTTATATGCATTTCAATGCAGCTTTGAAATATTGATTCATAAATTGAAATTTTCACATAAATTGATAAATTATTCTTAAGTTCAGTAAGTGTTAAAAATGAACATTTTTCAGGTTACTAGAGTCTCTATACATGGGGAAATAATTGCTGTTTCCATATTTGAGGTAAAGCAGTCTAATGTTCTACAGAGTAGAAGGATTTAAATTAGAATGTACAGGTAGACCTGTGAAGCTCTCTTTTCCAAAGTAAGAATATTTACCTGTGTATATGAATTTTACCATATATTTCCATACAAAGTACTCATCATACAAAATTAATCCAAATTAATCTGCTTATCAAACTTATATTTCTCAATAGTGTGTTTAAACATTTGAAAAACAATCTGTTTTTAAAAAGAGAAATGGTGGGATCAAAATGGGAAATCAGGAATTTTTCATTTTTACTTTGTCATGAGTTTTATACAACGTTATAATTATTTAAAAAACACTTTTTCATTCTTTTGTTCATCATAAGTTGACCCTTATGTCTTGGATCTTAAATTTCAGAGCTCACAAATACAAAATATTTTCATTTCTTATTTGTACTATTTATTAACCCCAAAACCCAAACAAACCCCCCCAAAAAACCCCAAAATACAAAAAACCCCAAAACAAACAATACCCAAAACAGTGTTTTAAACATTTTGAAAGACATATGCATAACTTTTGGTCACTGAAATTACCTTTCCAAAGTTATGTTTCTTCTTGTCTTCAAAATTTGCAAATAACTCAAGAGCTGCAATTCCCTAATTTTTACTTATGATGCAATTCACGTCTCCTACCTTGGGAACTCTAAGTGTTACAACTCCTACTCTGATAAAAAGAGTGGTTCTTACTAAGTGTTTTTTGTCATTGAGAGAAGCCGGTGCAGCCAGCCTGGATTTTAGTGTCTGATTTTTAGCTAAGAAGCAAAAGGTCAGTCTCAAAGGACAAATTAATTTAAAAGCTGGAAAACAATTCAAGAGCATTTCAGTTTCAGCATGTAAATATAATTATCTTTTGTGGAAATAGTTCAGAATTTAGAGGAACTCAAGATTAACTGAGAATTACTTCAGTATTATAGATTTACTGAGGACTTCTTTTTATAGATGAATAAAAGGGAATGAAAATCTTAAAAACATACCTTTTCTGTAGTTCTCTTATCTGTGTTGTGGACCAGATGAGCTCTGCAATTAAGTGGAAGCAAATATTCATTCCCATTTTTCATTAACTGTAGAGTTCCCATGGCTGACATTTGTATTCTTATTTGCAGATAACAATTTAGTGTTACATTTAAAACCTTTTAATACTGGTACTATTTTTTTACATTTTCAAACACTCTGAGTGCATAACTTCTGTGAAAAGTAGCCTGTGGGTTAGTGTCATAAAAAGGTTGCAGAATACATTTAGTTGCCTAAACATGCAGATCTGCTGCTATGTGAAATATTTTAGTCATCCAAGTCACTCACAGAGGCCTGACAAATATGGCAAGGAATTTACAGAATCTTTAAGACCAGGAGCTGCAGGCAAAGCAAGGTAGGACCCTCAAATGTCAATGAGAACTGGTTTCATAGCCAGCTGAATCAAAACTGTAGCAACAGGGCTTGAGTTCAGCTCGTGGGGATATGACAGCAAAATGTAGGCATTTACATAAGTGGAATCACAGGGAAGAAAAGCTGTGAATATCTTTTCGTAATAATAGTTTACCCACTTGTGTTAATGTTTTGTTCGGAATAGTTTTTGTGCTATTAACAAGTATTAGTATAGTTATAAGTAAATACTGGAAAACAGTATTATTTACCCTGCTGACACAACCAAATGGTCAATATAAACAACTGTGATTATGGCTATGATAATCTTTGTTCTTCTGAATATATCATCTTGTCATATTCTGTATTTTTGTACTACTTAATAATATAAAAAAGTCAGAGTTTTGTTCTTGGACACTGTATTAGTTATTTTTATGATATGCATTGTTGCATGTTATCTTACTCTGGGCATTCTGCCCTAAGCAGATGAAATACTTCATCTTCTTAAGCTTCAGTAAATCTTAATATATATATTGTGATCTTCACTGAGTTATGCAAGCCAACTCCTGTATTTGTTTCAGAAAGTGCAATACACCTTGTTTAAAGATTTCTTATGACATGGTATGAAGTATCACAACGTTATAAAAAACCCAATTGCATCCATGTAAGGATTGAAACTAACAATTAAAAGCACATGATTAATATCCTGATTCAGCTGTAGATCATGATTGGTCTATCTGTCCTATGAAGTTGCTCAGCCAATAGGTTCCAGATGGTATTTTCCACCCACCAACCATTTATCCATTTTAAAAATATATGGGGAAAATTATTTTCATGCATTTTAAAGATGTGAATTTGCTAGGTAATCCCAAGATGCCATTATTTCTAGTAGAAAAGAGATATTTAGATATAAATAGCATTGTCATTGAAATTTTGAATCGTCTCCTTTTGAAGATTCTATATACATGCACAATATCATTCCTTGATCCTTATAAGCCTTGAGGTTAATCTCAAGCAAAGACTCTTTCAGTATTTCAGGGTTCTTTTGAATGAATGAGTACTCACAGTGCCTCTGCGGTTGGTCTTATTGGGAGGATTTTCATTCAGAAAATTGTGATCTTTCTGTAGGAACAGTATAGTACCTCACCCACATCTTCCAAGAGAGGGAGGTTTTTTCTATTTGTCTTTTCCTTTCCCTTTTCTTTTTTGATTTTCTTCTTTTCTTTTTTTTTTTTTTTTTTTTTTTTTTAATATTCTCCAGTCCATGTTCTGAACACCAAAAGGTTCTCTTCACAGTTCTGCCATGGCTCAGAGGTTCACTTTACGACCTTTCCTGTGGTCATTTGAACCTCACCCTTTGAGTGTAATAAAATTAAATTCTGTAAATAAGAAATTGTAACCCTCTACAAATGACTGAACCTGAACAGAAATTTTCAGAATGTTCTAGTAAAGCCCCAGCAAGTATATTTCCATAGGCCAGAAGGGATAAATTTGTACTCTTTCAAAATCTAAAGAGGCACACATAGCTACTGGACTTCTACAAGGTGATACAATAGAGATATGCACTCATTTAGTATAACCTTTAGTGAACTCTTGCAGGATTTTTCCCTTTTTTTGCATGCTAGTAATTTGCCTGAGTTACAGATTAAAGAAAAAAGGAAGAAAGAAAGAAACAAAAAAACAACCCAGAAAACAACCAAACAAAACAGCAACAAAAAAGCCCCAAAAATACTCTGTGTTCATATTTTAACAGGCAAATCTCACAGTACTGTTGGTTTTATTTAATCTATTCAGAATAGTCTAAGATTTTTTAAAAATACACTTTTTTTTTCTTAATTTTTCAGCTTTGTGGTTCATCAGCCCAAATTATAAACTAAGAAATTCATCTTTACCAGTTTAATTTCTTACCTCTTTATTTCAATAATTAAGGCAGTCTAATCTTGATTTATGAGAAAAATAGTCAGAATACCACAGAAACCTTAAAAAATGCTGGGGAGTCATTCTAATAGCATTTCGGAGGAAAGATATATGACCTCTGCAAGTAAGTGACTGGGAATCATTTGACTTGTAAATGCTCCTTTATAGCTTCCTGGATATTCCTGGTGAAATTTTCATCCATCCTGCCTACACAGATTAGACCCTGGAGCAAATTGTCCTGCAAACTGTGTCACAGTGTCTCTTGAAGAGGAGTACCCAGGAGTAATAAGTGGATTAGCTCTCTTGAGTAAAATAAGGCATGAGACAAACTGACAGAACAGGCACAGCCAAGCAATGCCACATTCTTCAAAGTAATTAAAACTCAGAAAAAAAGATTCATTCCCCTTTTACTTGTTCTTTAACTAAGCTAGAGTAACACTGTTTAAACCACAAGAGTCACTGTAGTATGACCAAGAACCAACTAAGGACTTCCTGCATCTCACACCTTTAAAAGATTAGCATTTTAGTTTCTTTTAAATCCAAAGGTCGAAATATCAGAAGTATAATATTGGTCCTTATGAGGATGTTCAGTGAAAAATGTCCTAATATTGGACCTTCAATCAGAAAGCTATAAGAGGAGAGAAAAGACAGATGAAGAAAATTATTAACAGACAATTATGATACATTTACTGACATTTTCAAATTCTTTTGTATATGCACAAATCTATACTTTGATGTCTGGGATGTCCGGGCTGAAAATAGGAGGTTTACCGCAGATGAGAAATTTTTTTTGCATTAGAATGATCAGAGAGACAGAACACCTCTCCTATGGAAACAGACTGAGAGAGTTGGGGTTGTCCAGACTGGAGAAAAAAAGACTCTGGGGAGACCTTGTTGTGGCCTTGAATAGATAAAGGGGACTTATTAAAAATGCAAAAACTTTTTACCAAGGCCTACAGTACCAACGATTTTAAACTGGGACTAGATTTAGATTGAATATATGGAACAAGGGTTTTATTTACCCTTATGGTGAGGGTGGTGCGGCACTGGAACAGGTCTCTCAGAGAAGTGATGGATGCCCTAACCCTGGAAGAGTTCGAGGAGAGGTTGGATGGGGGTTTGAGCAGCCTGGTCTAGTGGAAGGTGTCCCTGTCATGGAGTGGGGTTGGAAGTAGATAATCTTTAAAGATCCCTTCCAACCCAAACCATTCTATGGCTCTCTTATATGGAAGAGTAGACAATGATTATTGAAGTGTACAACACACAAACTGCAAATATGCCTGCTCAGTGTGAGTGGTGTTCTGCGAACTGCTGCCCTTTCAGGTGTTTGACAGTTGTAGAAGTAAAACCATTTCCCTCCTTCAGTAGTGATTTCTTCTGTACCTTTGATTAGGAGCATACGGCGCCCATGTTTCATTCAGTTCACCCAGTGTTTTGTTTTGAACAGATAAGTCAGTAACTCTGTGCCAGGAAATTTCCACTCTTTTTAGTTTCTTACCTTTGGATTTTTTCCACTGCTGGAGCAGCATCAGAAGGTCACGGATAGTATTGGGTAGAAAGAACCTGAGAACTGTTATTTCCAAGGAAAATGACATTATCATTACATAACATACAAATGCACATTTCTAAATTTATGTCAGGAAGTGACTGAATAAAGAGAGGAAGTGTGAATTCACATGCTTAAGGTTACTAGCAAGAGTAGGCTTCAATTTACCTACAAATCATAAACTGGCATGTATTTATTTTTCTTAAATTTAGTTAAACAGAACTGAATTGAATTTTTTTTTCTGTTACATGATTCCTGACTCGTAGCAGTATAACTAATAGTATATAGATCAGCAATAAATGACCAAGTCAGAAGCAGTTGCTTTCACCTTAGTGGAGAATTTTTGAATAGTTCCTTGTTTCATCACCATGGCTTGATCCAAGTCTTTTAAAGACCTTTTTAGATTGGTATCTCAAAACCACAAGAAACGTCATCTGTTTAGTTCTTGCACGCAGATCAAACACTATCTTTGACATTTGCTGCCTTCCCAACAACTCAAAAAATTCAGGAGTATTGCACATTTAATTCTAACATATACTAAAATGCAAGAGAACCTGGGAAAATCTGGACTTTTAAGTATTTTTCTTGAATCAACAGAATCTTGAACTGACCAAGTATGAGACTGTTGACTTGATTGTAATGAATATTGATCCATGGATTTAAAGAGAAATCCAGACAATCTGAAATGTTACCAACACTGACTTGAACAGTAGTTGAATTGCATTTTTTGGTTTTGAGTTCATATCATGTACATAGCAAAAGAAATTGCTGCACACTCTCATTGTCTTTCCTCAAGAGCAATATAATCCTGTTAATCTCTTTTCAAAAACCCTTTTTTAGTGGCTGTAATATCTGCTTTTATAGTTCTATTGCCATTCTGATTTACTTGTAGAAGAGGTCTTTCTGTGAAATAAAATATTTCTGATTAAAATGTGATCCTTTCCCAGGAAGATATTTAATCAAAAGAAGAAGAATTGCCAAACTTCTCTACTATCTCTATAAATAAAAAGGCTAAAATTCAACCTGACTTCGTTTAAACTGTCTTTAATATAAAATCACAACCTTGCTTTCTGCCATTACCTTCTACCAAAGGTCTGCCATCTACTACTCAACAGCATAATTTTAATCAATGCCAGCAAAATTTAAAGCAGAAAATACCAGCAAGGGTAATTTCTCACATGAACAGCTGTTACATTACAGAGGAAAAAAAAGGACATAAGGGAATAAAATATAAGTACTGAAAGCACTTGCAGATAGCCTGTCATATTTTGATATTAAGCAATGAATCAGGCACTGACAGCAGTCCTTATCCTCTCTCTTGTTTTTTAAAAAGGAGTCTATATTTTATATATGCTCCCTTAAGCCAGGAATAGCCTCACTACTAATGCCTAAACCCCACACTTTAAAAGGTGAGTCAAGGTAAACAACAGCAGCCTTGTAAACCTAAGTATTGTCAGCTTCCTCTCTAAACTCAGAAGTATTTTTTGTCTATCCCCAATTGGCCCCACATTCTGATTTCCCACCTGGCTCTCCAGTAATAATTGGAGCAATTAGTTCTGCCTTCCTGAGGTATTTGCTGGTATAACCCAGCTGGTTTTCCTAAAAAGAAGCAGAAAGAATTTAAATAAGGATAAAGATTGCAGCCAGAGATAAAAAATAGAGGAAAAAAGGACAAGTTAATATTCTGTATTCTTGTATCCACATCACAAACAGCATTGATTTACATTGTTACAAATCAGCCTATTCCTGAATTTCCACTATCAAGTGTCATCAAAAGAGAAATAAATAATCCAGGGCGACTGTGATTAACTTGTAGCTGACCTACAGCTCCAGCAGTTCTGAGTTGCATAGGAACTGTGACTAAAAGGTCCTAAGTTATGTGTCAAGATAATTCTGAAAAAAAAAATAAATATTTTAAGTTTCCTTTTAAAAAAAAAATCTGCTTTTACCATGGGATCTGTTGAAACTAAAAAAAAAAAAAAATACTAAGAAAGCAAACAAAATAAGGAAAAAGCTGAAAAGCACATGTATTTTATCCAAAAAAACAAAAAATTTGATTTAAAGATATCAGTTTGAAGATATCACTTTGAAGTGATACTTCAATAACCACCTGGAAAGATAATTAGATAATTTGTTTTCCTAATGTTCTTAATTAATTTAATTGGCCTAGCTCTTAAATGCATTTCTGTTAAAATAAAGCTTCTTGGAACTTTCAGGAAGCTTTTTCTGGTGACTTCTTGGAGATGCAATGAGCTCGGAGTGTTTGGGCTGGGAATCAGCATGCTAGTAATTCCGCCAAAAATCTGACAAAGCTACATGGTTTCATTTCTAGGGAAAAAAAACAAACAAACAAGCAAGTAGAATTCTGTACCCTCTGTCTTTTAGAAAGATGTGGTTATGAAGGAAATTTGATTTAATACTAACTGACACATTTAGTATAAACACCAGTTAGTAATGAAGACTGTCAACACTGGAAAGCAGAGGGATCCCCCCACCAAAATGGAGTGAAGATGCTGGAATGTGATTAACTGAACCTGAGACTTGTCTGGTGTAAGTCTGAAGAAGAGCTGCTTGACCTAGTGAGTAATTTAAAATCATCTTGAAATAGAGTTGCTTTTCATGATGAATGTTCATTTAGGATCAGTAAAAGTCAGGTTGAAGCATTAATATGATAGAAGGTGAATTGATGAATCCTTAAATGGTTTCCCCTCTGTCATGAAAATGAAACTAGGACTTACCAAGTAGAGCTTCTAAAAGTCAGCTTGCTGGATAATTCAGGTGATCTTCATTTAGCAGTATGGTTAGGACCTGGAATTGTGTGCATACTCCAAGGATAAAAAAAAGTAAGTTAAATAGATGTGTTTTGAAGTCAATATTGTTCAGTACTCAAATATATATAGGCTATTCTGTAGCAGGAATGGCATTAAGGGGACTTCAAGAGGTCATCCCGATGATTCAAAGCACAATATTTTTCCTAAAAGGCTTTTGTTAAATTGCACCAAAAAATTCTTAGTGGTAATAGAGACTTATAAGCTTCATTACTGTGTCTAGTGCTAGATTATCCTTAATACTAATATGTTTTTCCTATGTTCTATCCCAGTTTCTTGCTGATATTAATACTCAAGGACAGAAATAAGAATCCAAATCCAAAATCTTCCATTCAAAAAATATAGCATATTTTATCAAGCACTTCCTATAAATAGATTATTCTAAGCTTGCCTACAAATGATAACACAGCTGTTCCTACGGAAGAATTCTGCATTAGAACTCCGCTTTTGTTGTATTTATTTGAAATATAAAAAAAAAAAAAAAAACCAAAACCAAACCCCAAGATTGTCATAGCCTGTTTCTATACTGAACAGTCCCTTATAGCTCCTTAATGTCTTAAGTTTCTGAATACTTTTTTTTTTTTTTTTAATGTATAACTTACTTAAAAATTAGACTATTATGCTCAGGATTCAGAAAAGATGGTAAATTTTATTTACCATCACATGTTCTTGTGTATAACCCATTTTTTTGACTGATAGTCAAAATGTTACCTTGGAATGCTGTTTAAGCACAGACAAATCTAGAGCATTTCCAGGTGGGATCACATGGCAAGCTAAAATTAAACTTCAGCTGATCTTTATTTTAGCATGTGAGAGTCCTCAAAATTGTTGGACTGTAAATTGTTCCAAGACAGAAGGCTTTAAAAATCAGTACTTTGGAATGAACATAAGTCTTTTCTATGACAATGCCTGGATGCATCCAAGTCTCATGGGAGAGAGTCTGCTTTCATATATATAACTAGAACCTTGGGCCTTGTCCCCACTTTATTCTCAGATTAGTATGCTTTCCATAGTGTTCCATGTTCATTATTGCATCCTGTGATAGAAGTCTTACAGACTTGCAGCTCTACTGAAATGTGTTATCCACTGCAACAGTATGTGAATAATGTTTTTTCTGTTAAGGGTAAGCTTCACTGTATTGATTTCTCATAAGGAATTCCTAACAGTTTGTATAGGCATTTGCAATTACTTTAGGCTGCTCTGTGTTGGTCTTCCCTTTCGTGCATTATTTATTCTGACATTACCAGGCTGTTACTGGGAGGGAATCAAATGGGCAAAAGTCCAGACAAATCTAGTGGCTCAAAGTAATGTACTGTGTATGTAGAAGGTAATGCAGTTTATTCATCCTTTTCTGCAAAGGCGTTCAGGGTCTTCAAACATAGGTGTATTCTGCTGTTTTAAATACTTTGTTTTTCTGTCTCAATCCAGCTGCTGTTCCAGAAAGTTATTGGTATCCCACAGATTGTGATATCCCACATCTACCATTCCAGATCAGATACTTCAATTTCTCTAATAAATCTTAAATTACCCCAGATCCATATGTAAATAGGCATAAACTTAATTCTTCCCAGGCTGTATTCAGGTTTTCCTTCACTGTCAGCTACCTGGAATGCCAGTCCTTCTCCACTATCTGTAAAGAGCCAAAAGATTAAAATGAAAATTCAAAGCATTTATTTTAGCTTCCTTATCAATGTTTAGGTGGATCATATAAGACGTGATCAGTGCTACCAAATGGTCCTGGGTTTGCATGTGTGTTGATACCATTCATTGCAGAAGTTTTTATTTCCTGAAACACCCTTTGGTATGCTTTCTTTCTGTCATACCTTCTTTTTTAATTTTATACCTTCTTTTTAAATTTTTCTTTAGATTTTTTCTTTTGTTTGCAATATTGGCATTACACTCTGACTGATTGTGATGTGATAACGACTTAGCATGACTGAATTTACATGCCTGGGAAAATACACAAATCTTCTGGAGATCAGCTAGGTCAAACCTCTGATACTCACACTGCCCTCATGTTTCACACTGCCGTAGTGCCTAGAAGTCCACATGCTGTTCAGAAACCTGGTAACATATTGACTACAATAATTAGTAGTTTTGAGTGATTTACTAGTCCCATATGTAACTTGCATCAATGCCTGCTGAGCATGCTATGTATTCTTGCTGTTTCCTCACGCTGATCATCCAATATCTACAGCGTTATTCACCAGCCTCCTGATTGCTGTGGCTGTGCCTGGCTGACCGTTTAGCTTTTTAGAAACACATTCATATTCATGGAACACTCTGTTATATTCTTGAAGGAATTGGATTCTCACTGATCTGAATGCAATTATTTGCCTTTTCTATGAGCTATGCTGGGCTGACTAGTCTGATAGTCTGAAGAGTTCCTTCTTTCTTAGCAAGTAAAGGAGAAAAAAGGGAGACTTTCCATCTCATCTCTGGACATTTGAGAGACTAACAAAAAATACACCTTATCTCATTGTTTGTATGTTGGGTTTAAGACTATTTTGTATTTTGTTTATATTTGAAAGCAGCATGCAAAGTCTCTGACTTTACAGTCGTATTTTCTGCATCATTTTTGTTTGAAAAAGTGAAGCCTACACAATATCTACACTGAGTATCTTCCTTCCTACTCAGTACATCTTTTTCAAACACATCCACAAAGCAAAGTTATCTAAATTCCTGTAAAATTGTAATACAGATTGTTATGATTCAGAAACTATCAGTGTAACAATAGACTTTTAAAGCCCTTGTTAAATTTGTACATGAAAGCTGCCATTTCCAAAGAAAGGAATCTGAGCAGTGTTAGAAAAAGAATAAAAGAAAATTAACATGAGAGGTTTTCTTCCTGTTGGTGACCATTTTGGGCACAAAAAGAGCTTTCACAGCCAAAGGGAAATAGAATTTGGGTAGCAGAGCCTAGGAGATGCTCTTCACCTCTCCTAGCAACCACACCTTACCTAGGTGTTGTTCCACTGATTAAAAGATTTCTCATTCTCCGGACAAAACCCACTAACAAATATGTCATTCTACATTGCTTTTTTTTTTTTTGACCAGTCTCTGAAAATGGCCATGTTGAATCTACCTTCTCGTATGCAAGTACAGATCTATCAAAGAGGAAAGGTAAAGAGGCCATAACCACTCCAGAAAAGTCTCACTATTTTGGATATGTGCCTTCTTAGATTATAAGGGAAAAAATGCTCTGAAATCACAGCTACATACAACTATTATATGACAAATCAGTTCTCTCTTTATTGGCAGAATCTACTGCCCTCAGGTTAGTTGTTCTGAATCAAATTCCAAAATTAAATATTGCAGTTTTCTTGTTGAACAAAGCTCAGAAATTTGTTTCAAGTACAATTTTCTGCCACTGGCTAAAGATTCTAAATTGAAGACAGCTTGAAAAATGGATATAATAGGAAGTGATGCAAATCCTGAGAGAAAGGACACACACACAAACAACAAACACATCCTTTTTTCTCTGGGATGAACTAAATATGAGCATACATATTTAAAGCATTGACCAAAAGTAATAATTATTCCAATTTCTGTTATAATTTTGAGCAGGAAGTTCTTTCTTAGGGGTATTATGTCTGTTATAAACATAGATTAAAGTAAAAAAAATAAATCAGATCTTCTTGGATGCATTTTGTGAATTTATCTGCATGATTATTTTTATGTTAACATTCCAATTTACACAATAGCTGATTTTTTTTTCATAAAATAAGTCCAAAAAAAAAAGTCAGAACAGATTTCCTAAAGAAATTACAAGTTTTGATGAAGTTTTAAATGTTTGTTTTAAAGAATCCTAATAAAAATTAGGAAGGGATGCATAAAATTGACATCTTAGTTTCCTAATTAATCATTTGAATGAATAACCTGATCTTTATAACACAGTTTCCCATGATAAAATAAGATTTCCAATATATTCTCAATTGAATGAAGTGCTTGAAGCCTTGTGTTAATACTTATTTTATGGTACCAAGTTACCTTTGATGGTTAACAGAGGAACGTCAAGGTTTCTACATCGCTTTGACATTGGCGTAAGTGCAAAGGACAATGCTACTGCATGGAAACTTTAGATAATGCACACTGTGCATTCTTTCCATCTGTTCTGATGGCCTTTAAATATCCCCAGTGAGGGAGACTCCACACTCTCTCTGGGCAGTCTGTTCCAGTACTTGATCATCCATACAATAAAGAAGTTCTTCCTCATATTCAGGCGGAACTTGCTGTGCATGAGTTGCTGCCCACTGCTCTTGTCCAGTTGCTCAGCACCACAGAGCAGTGCCTGGTCCATCCTCCTGTCACTGTCACTTCAGAGAGAGATAGACATTGGTGAGGTCTCCTCTCAGTCACTGGAAAGGTCTCCTCTCTTCTCAAAGCTGAGTAGGCCCAACTCTCTCAGCCTTTTGTCATAATAGAAAATCATTTTCATAGCTCTCTGATGGACCTGCTCCAGGAGCTCCACGTCTCCCTTGTGCTGAGGAGCCCAGATATGAACACAGCACAGCAAATGTGGCCTCACTAGGGCTGAGTAGATGGGCAGGATCATCTTCCTCAACCTGCTGGTAATGCTCTTCCTAATCCAGCCCAGGATACCATTGGACTTCTTGGCATCTACCTTTTCATCCAAGTCACTGTTGAATGTGTTGAACAAGATTGGACCCAGTATCAAAACCTTGTTTTGACAGGGAAACCACTAGTTGCAGGTCTTCAGCCAGACTCTGTGCCACTGATCAAAACCCCCTGAGCTCTGCTGTTCAGCCAATTCTCCATCCATCTCATTGTCCACTTGTCCAGCCTTCACTTACTGACTTTGTCTAGGAGGATATCATGGGAGATAACATCAAAAGCCTTACTGAAGTCCAGGTAAACAACATCCATTTCTCTCCCCTCACCTATCCAGACAGGTTTTGGAATTCCAGTGGTGCTTGTGACCGGAGAGACTGCCTCCAGTGAGTTTAAGGGAATTTTGCCACTGGAATTCAGAATTCCCCCATTTGTGTTCTGCAATAAATTTGGAAATACATTAATATATTTCATTGCATGGCACAGAAAGCATTGCTTCACTACTATATGAATTATAGAATATTTATACATGGTCACACATAGACGACATACACAGCAAAACATATGTAGTGGACTGGATGAATAATGTTTAACAGTTTAGGTCACGATGTACTCCATGAAAGTCACTGAAATTTCAGCAACCTAAATGTTAGCATGAAAGAAGAGGGATCACAAAATGAGAAACTTTCAGGTACTGTGGTGTACTCTCCTATACACCACAGGAGTAGTGTTGGAGAGTGAAGAAAAATTACATTTGAAGCGTTTAGATGACTGAGTAACTGAAGTTCTGCAAATGATTCCTGAATGTGGCAAATCCCCCCTCTGAGCAAACCTGAACTAAGGCTCGACAGCTTTTACTCTATTGTTTAGAGTAACAACATTTTTGTCCTACTCTATAAGTGATCTTTAACTCCCCAGGTTATCACAGGGCTGATTCCCTGTATTTACTTTAAATAAGCAGACCTGTATTTCAGAAAGATGCTTATGTAAATGTAAGGAATCCTTTGCAACACAAACTTGTTGGAATTCAGATCACCTGTTTTGTCTTCAGAGAAATATCCAAACTATGTAACTTTTTCTGCTCCCTAGTTGGTCTCTGTTCTGATGTTAGTGTTATTTTTGCATCTTTTTTCTTTTTTTATTGCAGTTGAATTGTAAAAGGGAAGGTAGGATCTATGAACAATTTCAAGTGGAAAATTTGTATAATACTACATGCTAGGATCAAAAGTGGTATCAGCAATTCAAAATTAACTTACGTAACTCTAACTGCATAAACTTCAATTCGAGCCCAAGTATTTAGAGCTGATTGGATCAACAAGCAAATACTTTGTGCTGGGACAAGGTAGATTCCTAGGATTAGGTCTGCTTCAATGATGTATATGCTTACATTTGGACAAATGAACATATATGCATACACGTGTTATGATCCAATTATCAGGAGATGCTTCTGCCCAAATTAATGTGCAAATGAGACCATATGCCAAAGTTAATAGTACAAATTTTGTTTGAATAGATGTGTGGTAGGGAGGGCAGGGAGAGAAGAAAGAGATTAAGTAGAAATACAGTCACCACCACATGGGTCTCTGTGGCATCCTTCCTGCCCTTCTTCCTCTGGTCTTCTCACTGGTGGGGGTCCCTGGAGTGCTCTTCTTGAGGTATCATTTTATACAATCTAAGTCCCAGATATCCACAGAACATAGATGCTGTTTCCACAGCTTGGGCTGGCATGCATATAAGGACTTGCTTCCTTTCTCACAGTTTGCCAGGGTGGGAATTTTTTGTCTGGATAGGTTACTCAGATCTGCCTCAACCTGACATCTTCCTATTGTTGCCTTCTGCACATATTTCAAGTTCCCACATCACAGTGGGATTTTATCCAGTGTGCTAATTCCAAGCCTTAACATCAGGTAGGGCCTGGAATTAATGCCTTCCTATCTGCCATGTCTGCCTGTTGTGATGGCTCATTTTATAGCAACATCCTTCTCCTACAGTGTCTTGAAATATTTCACTGCATTCTTTAAATTCTTACAATATGTGTGCATGTATACACAGATATTTGTGCACATACATAAAATATTAAATCTCATGCACATAGCTATATACATGTATATGTACACATATATATTATGACTTAAGAGTATTTTGACAAATAAGTGTTTGGAAATAAAAACCAAACCTGGGTTCTGAATCAAATTATTCATCTGTGTTCATGGGGTTCTCCATTATTCAAAATAGCGCTTTTGTTTCATTAGTTTTTATAACCTGGAGAATGAACATCACTGTTTGTGACTTCAGTGGATAGCAAAAGAAGATAAGACCTGTTTTGCATAGTGGCTCTGAATAAAAGGCAACAAATCTTCTTAATATTCAGTTTTACAATTGACTTTCAGGAGTTCTACTAGTTTAATGGTCTACTTTATTAAATACATTTACAATAATTTGATGATTAGTGATTTCACTCGAAATTTCTTTTGAATCTGAAATAGAAAATAAGGGGAATTATGATCTGATCTTTTAAATTTTGCAAACAGGACATTCTTAGTACTTTGGGCATTTCTGTGAATAGTGGAAGTTTAATTTCAGTCTCATTCTATGTTAATTATCTAGTTAAAAATTAGAGTTTTGTCTACTATATGAAAAAAGCTAATTCAATATCTTTTTACAGCTGGGACCTGTGAAATAGATAATGCAATGAGAAATTTTATCATGGGAGTTATGGAAGGACCAGCCACTTAAATAAAAATTTTATAATCAGTGGTATGAAATAACCATTCTGAAGGTACAATTCATCTGACCTATTTTGGATATCTATTTGCAAATAAGACAAACTACATTCTAGAAGAGCAACCCCTCAGGTAAAGACACTGAGGCACAGGCAGATGAATCTTAGCAGCAGGGTCTATCTCCAGCAGATGGTAGGTGACAGTCACTGTAAAATATTAGTCTATATGCATCAAGAAGTAACTTTTAAGCACATTTAACTTTATTTGACAAAAATGCTAATTTGATTTGGTCTGCGGTTTTAAAACGGCTGCTGTGCTCAACACTAAGTGCAATTACCATTTGGGGTGTTAAGTTCCATAATTATCTTGGACTAAGAAGCAAAGGATGGTGTCAGTTTGGTTTTTTGGTTTTATTTGTTAGAAAAGTCTCTAATTAGGACATGAAAATAGAATAGGGGAGAAGTTTTGGGTTAAGAGTTTACTCAGATGTAACAAAACCATTTTGAAATCATAGACATATAATTGTTATAGAGAACCAGGTTTATTTAATCAAAGATGAACACTGAAGCAGGTCAAAAGTCTACCAATTTTGTGCATCTTTAGATTGTAAGTACTAATTTGATTTTAATTGCATTTATATAATTAAATATTTTCAGTTCTCCAAATTCAGTGTTTCTAACCAGTCTGATGTTTTGGCTTTTTTGAGGTTTTTTGTTGTTGTTCGGGTTTTTGTTTGTTTGGGGTTTTTTTCTTTTGTTGTGTTTTGGCTTTTTGTTGTTTTTTTGGTTTTTTTTCCCCTTGGTTGTTGGATTGATTGGTTGGGAATTTTTTTTTGTTTGTTTGTTTGGTTGGTTGGTTTGTTTTGTTTTGTTTTTTTAAGAAGGCACAAGGAATTTTGCCAGGATTAGTGATCAATTTAGCAATAGAATAGGTTTCTCTTTTAACTCCTCTTGAGGAAAGCTCCACACTACTCTTTTCTCCGCCTTTCAAATCTCACCAGAAAAATAAAATAAAACAACTAGACACTATAGAGATGATAGAGACCCTGTAGAATTTTTCCATATATTCATTGTTTGAAACAAAACTCATTAGAAAGAAGTAGGAACACTCCCAATTCACTGTATCTAGAGTTCTGTAGATCTGCAGTTACTGATTGTTTCTCACAAGGATTGATGTCTTGTATTCGCTGAGAGAATTTCACCCTCAGAAGATGTTACCAGAGAGCAGTTTCCCTTGCTGACCTGTGACAATCCTGGCAAGAAGTTCTGGGTGCCTAAAGAGAGCAGATATGTTCCTCTCTGAATCCTGTACCTCTGTGGAGATAGTGGGTCTAATCCTGTTTACTTCACTGAAGCGCACCAAGAAAAGAGTCATAGCAGACAGAGTTAAAATCTGCTTTAATCTCGAGGGAAAAATCACAACAGAAAGCACAAGTAGATCTTATTAAAACACAAAACACATAGAATTAGTTACTTCCTCCTTTTTCTAGACAGTGTCCCTAATATTTATCATCACTGACAGCTTAATCTATCTCATATTTGTACTGCAGTCTCATATAATTTTAGAATTAGGCCTTAGGACAGGCATGGAAATAACATCAACAGTTCAGGAAAGTTCACTCTCTAATACTTCAGTGATTTCTTCAGGACTCAAAACGCATCAGGATTTAGACTTTTAATTCACTATGGGTTAATAGAAGGAAGACAAGGATCCTTCACCAGCTGGGAAGGTGGAAGATAAAGAACTTTGGGGGCTCTTAGAAGAACGAAGATGAAACTGTGGAGAAGAAGGGACAAAGGTGATGTGGGAACTAGTCAGAGGTCACAAAATAATTCTAATATTCCACAGCATGGGCCTGTTTGGAAGCACAGACTTTGAACGTTTGGGGAATGGGCAGCCCACAAGTAAATTTAGCACATGTCTGTCAAAACAAGAGTGAGGAAAAGAATAAAGTTAATTCTTTAGATTTTCCTAGTGAAGAGTAACAAGAGATTGGATTGGAGTATCCTTGAGCTCTGAGGTGCTCCCAGGCTGTTACATTCCTTCTTTAATTTCAGCCTAACAGTAGGGCCAAAGAGACAGAAGCAAACCTGCTCACTTCTTAGAACTCCCAAGCTGTCTTTAGGTAAACTCCACCTTCAGCTGAGTCCAGCTCACTTCACGAACACTCATTCCCAGTATTAGAAACCCCTGGGATTTGTAACCAACCTTCTATTTATATAGAACAAGGCCAGCCATACATGATCAGACAGAAAGATGTATCTGATGCATCTGAACTCTCCAGCTCCCTCCAGCAAAACTAAACAATGAGAACTGGGCTTGCAATTCATGCTACAGCACTACTGATTTCTATGTCCTGCAGCAAAACTCTGGAATGAACTCGACTTGCTTTAATGCAGAAGTGTTAACTTGTTGCTAGCACCACAGCTATATTTAAAGCTCTTTTCCTGAGGCAGGTTTTCTTTATTGTTGACAGTAAAGTGGATGCACTATGAAAAGATTTTTGTTTTCAAACATTTGGGGAACAATGCAAGGACTACAAAACAGATTCAATATTCTGTAGACTTCTTTAAAATGAGCAAAACTAAAAATATGCAACTGATGCCCAGAGTGATTTTAAAAACACTGGAAGTCCTGGCATTGAAGACAATGTCTTTTTCCCACAAAGCAATAGATCTCTTTTTTCATGCTCTCATAGCAAAATGTGTGGTGTTCACTCTGTTCTGTTCAACAGAACTTGGTTAAAACACTGTTTAAATCAGAATTTTTTTCTGTGAAAGTCACTTTTCCTATGAAAGCAACACTTTTTCTTAAAAAAATATTATTTTTGAAAATGTATTTGTAATCATTGTTACTTGTATATTGGGCTGCAAAATTAACTGTGCAGGAAGCAGGTCACAGGAAGGGATTGTTCCCTTCCACTGGGTGCTTGTGAGTATGAAGAAGATGAAGCCAGACTCTTCCCAGATCTCAGCAGCCAAAAGTAGGAAATAGATTACATTCATGAGCTGAAGTAAAGGAAATTCCAACTGAATAAAAGGGAAAATAAAAAGAAAACCAAGCTGATCAACTCCAAACACACACACACACAAAGGTTTTAGTTTTCAAAACTCTACAAACAAGCTCTGTTCAGCAGCATCTAATGTGGAAGTTAACCCTGCGAGTGTGAGGTTGGCCTGGAGAGCTCCAGCAGTCCTTTGCTCTGTGAGTCATCCTATCAGTTTACAATTGCTTCATAAAGTACACCTTAAACCTTACAGCATTATTGCTATAAAATGGCATTTTTCCTTTCCTTCAGCCTCATCTCACCCTTCGTGGTGACATAAGGTGTGTGTTGATTCAAGTGAGGTGACTAACCCAAAATCAATATGGTGGGATGGGGCAGGGAGGGAGTGAGATTGCAGTGAGTAGATCCTTTGTGCCACCGAGCTCACCAGGCAGCTGTGCAAACATCCATGGACACAGCAGATAAAGTCAGGGACGCTGTGTGGGAAGCAATAGCAGGAGCATGGAGAGAGCTCTTCCAGCACCAGCGCCTGTTTATGGCTTTTTATGAATCAGTGATTAGTTACAGGTAACAACCTGTTCAGCTAGACTGGTGCTGAGGATGGTATCATTTTCTGCAAGGGAACATCTCATCAGGAAGAGTTTAAAGCAGCAATCTGCTTCAACTGTTTAATAAATGCTCCACAGTGCTTTTCATAACCACTGAACTGGTTGAATTCCTCGCAGGTAATTAGGTTGTATTGCTTGAAGTTCCCTGCTGCAACTGCCTGCAATTAATGTGTTCTTTCCTTTCCCTAATGACCACAAGACCTGGAATATCTGATCACAGGCTTTGTAAATAAGGGGTTATTTAAACAAAAAAAAAAAAAAAACAACCAAACAAACACTTTGTTAAATAACAGAAAAAAAATCCCTGAGCCACTGTTGTGGGCTTTTTTGCACATTTTTTGTCTGAGCAGAAGGATGATAGTTTTATGGTAAATCACTGAGGAATACTCAGCAAATTTTTTTGTGTCAATGCCAGTTGCACCAGTTTTGTCATTTGACAGCAGAGGAGTTAATTCTGCCTTTACCAGTGCCTGTTTTCGAAGCATAACAAACAGCTTTCAAAATCAGAAAGTACACTGCTCAGCGGGGTAGCAGACATGCCTCATGTTTCTTGAAGCATTCTTGATAAAAAAATGCTCCTTTGCTGCAGTTTATATGTCACATGGAAAAAGGAAGGAAATTCAACATGAAGCTTGAAAACTCCTTATTTTGTTGTCTCTTTATGCTTCTCTGAGATAGTTTAGAAAAGTAATGAAGATTATCAATATACATTTAGCTGCAATTACTGTCTTTAACTGTAGTTGCCTGGCCCTTCTGATTAGAACTGTTTATAATTGCTTATATTTTTGTGCAAATAATGATCATAAACATGTAATACAGACCACTCAAAAAAACAGATGCAGAAAAAGTACTGTATTCTATCCTAGACAACTCAAAATTTAAAAAGAAAAAAGGATACATGGCTACTTTTGTTGCTGCTTTGGGTAATGCTAGCTTTTTATGCTCATTAAGCCTCAGTTCCTTCTTAACTGAAAATAATGGCACTATCCTTTCTACATTTTAGGGGTTTGCTAACTATCACAAGCATTATTATTATTAAGAGAAACAAACAAAAATTTTACAAAGAACAAATAGTGCAAGCTGCTGAAAGTATTTATCACAAAAGGTCTGAGATAGAAATTTTTGTTATTTTGATGGAAATTGTGACTATTAACTGACAGTGTGTTGGACACCTCAGGCTAAATTCTATTTAATGTAGAGGCCTTCCTTGGTCAGAGTCATGGACTTAAAAGTCTGCTTTTTTTTTTTTCTGCAGCCAAACTATTTTGGGGAGGAGGAATGAAAATGTATGGAGAAGTTAAATTTGGGTTCACCTGAGTTATGTTGTATAGATACCCCGAAATTTCAGATGTGAAGATAGTAAAATGTACAGATTTGACTGGAAGAATACCAACAGAGAGATCTCAGGACTTCAGCACTGAGTGAGACATGAATTTAACAGCACTCAGAGACTTGCAGTTCAGCAGGGGACCCACAAAGTTTTGCTTGTGAAACCTCCTGCAAGGAGACACTTATAGTACATGTGGTCAGGAGGGTCTAAGATTGTCCTGAAGTAACTTCAAAGATAAAACTTGTCTTCAGCTTCTTTGGCCATGAAAACCTGTATTTCGCAATGATAATCACTACACGGAAATAATTAGCACTACCAGCAATCAATAAATCCATTAATATTCATATGAGTATGAATATGTCCTAATTTCCAAATCAGACAGACATCTTGATCCTTCTCTTGAGGAAGAAAACACAGGTCAGTTTTAGATGATGAATTCAGATATTCTATTTTTAATTTGAGAAAGTTGGCTTATAGATTTTAGGAAAACATTTCCTTCCAGCAGTAGATCATAATCTGATTTGATCTTCAGTGACTTTGTTAATGCTCCTGAGCTAGTCTATATCTCTACCTCAATACTTGCATATTTAAATATTTCTGCCTTTTTTTTATGCTTATCTACTGAGTGATTTATTACTTCCATTGGGAACTCAGCAAAAAGCTGTTCAAGTCACTAAATAACGTGAAATGTTAATGAGAACTACTGACTAGTCTTCAAATCCTGTTTTTTTCTCAGTCTTCAGTCATTTAATATTTTGCATATCCTTTCATCAGTTGAAATTATTTCTAAGATCTTCTACAGCTGTTAATATTTTTTCTGACCTAGATTTAAGAGACATATTCTGTGCAAAAATATACATCACAGACTGTTTTTCCTGACAGATGCAGAAACAATTTGTTGTGCATAAGGTTGCTTACCAATAACATTTAAGTCGCAACCTAACACTAGTTCTTCTGCGTGATGAGGAAAGAGGAGTTTGATATGGCACTTTATTGCTCTTCACAAGTTTCTCTCCAGTGATGCTGAGTGTCTCAGCTGCCATGGCAACTAACCACGGCCTGGCACCAGCGTGGCAAGTCATTCTTTATGAACATTACCCTATGGGACAGTGTATTTTCTTGGTTTTGAGCCAATTCCAAGCAGATATTCCATAGTCATATCATGTCTCTTAGTGTTTCTAAAAAGGCATTGCTGTAGAGTTTTTAAATATTCTTTACATCACGAAGACTCCTTTTGTGGTGACTGTTCAGGAGAAGGTATCTTTCTTCAGTTCATGTAAACCTGAACTGAAGGTTTAATAAACGTATATATCAGATTTTTATTCAATCTTCTCTCTTACAGCATGAAAATCTTTCTGAATAAGTTCAAAATCCAGGAGAATAGATGTTCTGTTTTCCTAAAATCTGTCTCCATTTTTAGTTTAAAAAACCAAACAAACATATTCTTACTTTCTGTTCTAAATTGATTGAAATTGCAAAGAAAGCCTGTGCAATTCCTTCAGGTATTCGAATCATATTCATGGATGATGATCACAAGTGCAATGCTATACTTTATTACAAATTTATGAGTATACAACAGTAAAAGCTTGAGTTTTTTTCCATGTCCCAGGTATTTTACATTTCAAAACCCACCAGACAAGTTTTAAATCACATTATGCAAAGAATCAATGTTGCACTTTCAGTTTGTGAGGTCTTGCAAAACCCTACTTTCAATTCCCATATGCAGAGCTTTAATTTTTAAATGTAAATTACAAGCAAGACTTCAACAGTCATCTTCAAAAGAGCAGTGCTAAATCTCAGAGATTCTTGAAAAAATCATGAGTGTTGGCTTCAGTGCATAAATTCTATGATGCATTAACTCTCAAAACAAGATACTAAACTTTTTCAGTTGCCGGAACGTAAAACTACAGGAGATGTCAGAACACTATGAGATACTCCTTTGTATTCATTATTGAAAAGATTTAACTAATTATTTAACTAATTATTTAACTAATTATACAAGTTTGCATGCATACTGCCAGAGCAGAAATGGATTTTTAATTAGTTGCAAAATAGTTGGTTTTCTTTTTATCTACAGATAGATGGTATATGCTTCAGTGACTTCAGGAAATGTGGGGGGAATTTCTTAACCAGACAGATTTAAACACCAACATATGTGTGTTCTCTTATTCACCTTCTCTGGTGCATATCATTTTGAGAAAACTTGCATCAGAAAAGTTTTCCAGTTGCAGGTAGAACTAACATCAAATCTAGGTGAAGACCAAGAAATTGTAGCCTCAAAACCCTTTACTTGGGACACTCTCAGATTCCAAAGCAGGGAATAGAGTACTTCTTTTCTGTGTGGCACCAGGGAGAGGTCCCAGCAACTGAGAGGAATCAGTCTCTGATTTTTTTTTCTCTTGAAAGTCCTGAATGAATATTTTAGGTGATCATACTGAAAATTTTCAGTGTTGCATTTTAAATCTTTTTCCCCTTGCATCTCTGCTACCAGTCTATCATATTCTCCCATTACTGAATATTAGGCCCTTATGTTTTACTAAAATCCATAATTCCTAGCTCTCTTTTCTTTATGAGAAGACTTCTACCAACTCTCCCATTCCCCATGAATGTTCACAAACTCAGAACATTTCTGGTATTTTCACCCCTACAGAAGATTGCAACCTCCTCTGTAGAGTCATTTTGTCCACCTGGAACATGGACTTACAATTTTGACCTTTGCCATTGTTTTTTATGTTATATATAATTCCATTTACTTAACTGGTTTCTTACCAGTTCATGAGCACTGTAAGTAGGAACACATTTTCCCTTTCTCTTTTTTTTTCCATCCTTTCAGTCTTAATCACAAATCTCTGAGTGGATTTACATAAGTGCTGTACTGTCCCTGTACTCTTTCGTCTGCTCTAGGTTTTTATATAATATTTTTTATTCAAAGTTATCTCTGTGGCATTTAGCCATACATATCAGTTCAACAGTGTAATGAAATACCAACTTTAGAATATGTCTGTTATAGCAGCTTGAGGGAATCAGCATTGCATGAAATAAAGAATAATGGCACTGCTGAGTGCTGGATGAAAGGGAAAATGTGAAGTATGCATTCCAATGAAAAGCAGGTACATTAGTCTATAAAGATTTCTGGTGGAAGGTTAAAAACTTTAAAAAAAAAAAAAAAAAGTCATTTAACAGAAGACTACAGGCAGGAGCTGAAAGGTACATTGATATTTCTCCAGATTGGTAACCTTAGGAACCATACCCATGTTACTGTAAGATGCTTTCAGGCATCAGTCCTCCACAGACTGTAGAACTCTGAATTGTGCATAATACTATGGAAAACTCTGCAGAACATTTCTGTTCATGCCTCCTGAGCAAAATTTGGATTAACAAGTTTTTTTTATTTTTGACTGAGCCAATTCCATATTTATCCTGATTAATGGAAAGGATCATCCTCCATTGCTCTGTTGGAAAGATTATGCAGGTAGTAGAATCCCAGTAGTGATTACAAGTATTCATTTTAATGCTAAAATTTCCTAGGTTCTCTACAGCCAACCCCAAAATACTCTGATGGTCCTGGAAGACAGATTTGGTTTTCTTTCATACATTACTCACAATAAGCTTTGTTACAATTATCGCAGTTCTTACTGTCACACAGAATAGGCAATGTCTCATATTCTTACACTTACTAGTCCTATTAGCAACAATAATTTCAGTAATCATTCTTATTTAATGAGAGAGAAATAGCATCTCAACAGTGGGCTGCTACCACTGCACCAGGTAACGCAAGTAGGCAAAAGAAAATCTATTAATATAAGAGCATACCTGTGTTCCACATGAACAGTCAGTGCAGAAGCTTTGCTCTGGTACCCAAGCTGTGCAGCACACACGGCTGTGCTCTCCAGTGTGTAGCTCCAGGGAGGTATGAGCAAGACTTTAAGCATATTTCACTGGAAGTGCCTCAGAGCTGCAGTATAAATCTGAGGGGGAATCTGGAAATCATGATGTGAGGAGTGAATAGGCACGTTCTTACCAAAAATTTCCATCTCCAGCTATCGTGATAGTGTGCCCACTAGGTTTATACACAAAAGAGTGCTAACATATTGTATTAGCTTGGGTATGTGTATGGATGTATTTGTGTATACAAATGCCATCTTCCACCTCCTTCTCAAAGAAAGCCTTATAGAGTTACATATGCCACCATGTGTTAAGTAATTTTTTTTGTGGGCTATAAATGACTTGGCCAAGCTGTGAAATGAAACAGCTTGTTCCACTGCACTAACAGTGCAGGCTCAGTGCTTATTGTCTGTGCAGTAAATGTTCGATGAGTCACTCTCCAAACGAAGCCACATCATTCGTGGTTCTTAATACCAAGTCCTATTCACTGTGTGTACATCCTTGTGATAGGATGCTTTATGACAAAGGGAAAATATCAAAATGGACTTTTATTAGTACTATTAAGTCAGGAAACAGTGGTACTTTTTTCAGTTTGATTAACACTTTTAAAAAACTTTAGCCTGTCTAGTAAAACTAAGCCTGTATTAGATGCGTAGGTAACATCTACTCCTGATGTTAGAATTTTACCCTTGAACTGGTTTTCTACTCGTCTTTCTAATATTACAAATTCTCTAAAGACCAGCATCTAATTTTATCCATCTACCTTTGAAGTATTTTTTTTTTTTTTGCTTTCACTAGGCCATATGTCAAAAGCACTACATGGAATGAAAAATCACTACTTAAACAGCCCTCTGCCAAAGCAAATAGAGAAGTTCCTAGGTGTTCCTGTTATGCAACATGTTCTTGGGTTTACAGTTAAATGCACTATGACTGGTTTTGCTTCTGCCTGACCCACAAGTTCAGCAGACATTATATAAATAAATTTTCTTTTCATGTCACTCTGCTCTCTTCTGAGTGGTCAACAGGTTTCCTAACAGAAAATTACTTTTTGAAAAAGGAACCTGGAAATACTTTTGTTTCATTGCTTTCATTTTTAGCAGTTGTTTTTAGGGAATATATTGTTCTTACAACGTTTTCTAAGCACACCATGTATTTTAATTTAGGTTGGTGAATGTTTCGTTACATATCAAGTACAAAATATTCAGTTCAAATTATTTGTCTCTCTTTGGATTTTCAAAAGTAAATACAGAAAATGCAAAACCTACTTGGTAATCTAGTTTTCCCCCTTCTGATATTGTGCTACATAAGAATTCTAAATTATATTTATAATTATTTGATCCTCTTTATTGTATCTTTAAGGACATTTTCTATTATCTCTTGCTACCATCCATGGGAGTAATTTTCCTGTCCTGAAAGTGCTTATATTATTTCCATTATAATTTCATCATATTGTAACATAAGCCAAATGGACTTTAATCCATTTCCTAGGATTTCGAGTGTTTCAAGCCAGAATGTCTAATTTTTCAAAATCAAGCAGACACAAAGAATAAATAAATAAATCTGTTGTGATATTCATTTCTTCATATGTATACTCAGAATGAGAAGGTGTAAAATTTTTCATTATTTTGACACGGATAGTGAAGGCTGCCTCAGAAGGGATTTTTGTCGTTTCAGACTATGTTGTCAAACTCTTAAAAACTTGCATATCTAAACTAAAAAAAGATAAAAAATGTCTTTACCATGAGAGAGGGAAAGTAGCTTTAAATCCATCATCTTTTAAATGAGAACCTAAGTAAATCTAGCAAAATACTCCCTGTTTTTGTATAGGTGAGACCCATTTTCTGTTCTCATACTGACATGGAAAAAGGATGCAGACTCAGTTGTCCTACTTTAACAAAATATTTATGCTGTGTTACACAAAGATTATTGTAGCATTGGGCAAATTCTGAACTCTGGTTATGTCAAATTCAGACTTTTACAGGCAGTTTGCAAATGTTTTCTCCCTTTAATAACACACTTTCTCCTTGGTAGAGCAGCAGTAGAATAAGCTTAAATAATCAAGGTTCAGGTTGCTCTGTATGTATGACATGAGTTTTCTTCTTCTCCCTGTATGAACTTCTGTTTATACAAAAAGCCGGGGCCAAATGTGCCTTTCATCATCAAAATTTCAGATGTGCTGTGGCAAGCCATCTTTTATGCAGCTGAATCTGCAGCGTCTGATATGTCTCATTATGTAAGATGCTAAAATTGTGAAGACTATGAATATATATTTAGACTTGGGCAGTGATTTATGGTGAGGGTGAAAGGGAACAAAGGTGGTTGAAGAGAGCTTTGCCTTCTGAGACTATAGTTCCCCTTTCAGATCCAGGCTGCACGTATCTTTGAAGTTCAATTAAAATCACAAGAATAATTTCAACCATAGCTTACTCTCACTAATTTTATGGAAAATTATGGAGCTGCAAATTTTAATTTTGATAATTCTAGCCTAGATTCATTGTTTAAAAATCAGTTTTCTAAATGAAGGCCATTAACTTGCCTCTCAACCATCACTGGAAAAAAGACAGGCATCTCCAAAGACATTTACCCATCCAAAAAAGGAAAAATTAGAGATGTGTTATTCCTATTGCCTACAGAATTTAGGGAGTTCGCATTAGACAAAAACACTTTGTTATGATTAACCCTATCACTAGTTTTTTAATTCTAAATCAGAGCTAAAATTTGCCGAAATCTGGTATTTGAAGGAATTGCAGAGAGGATGTTGATAGAATAATCAGTTTAGAACATAAGAATTCCCTTCCACGGGAGTGGAAGATATAAATACAAGACAATTTAGTAGGATGTACTATGAGTTAGTTGTGGAAATATTTTGACCTCCCTCACCTCATTTTCATTCTGTCTCTACCCACTACCAGGGTATGCACACAGGTATTCTTTGTTCATCTTCATCGTTGAAAACAACCTGTGTAGTAATCTCTGATCACCTAAATTTGATATTTACAGGTCTCATAGTTTTCCCTCCATTTATTCAGAATATCTCTATGGTACTGGGACAAGTCTTGCTAGAATATTGGAATATTGGAAAAAGAAATCTTTCTGAAGATACCTCTGATCTCCTACACTGTCCTTTAAATCACTGGCTAGACCAATTTCTGATACCAGTAAACTTTTTCCTCAGATTCACCTCCTCTAACATTATTCCTTCATTATACTCTTCCCACTGCCTCATGAACGTTTTCCCACAACAGAAATAGAGCTGGTTGAAACTGGATTGGTACAAGTACATGTCTTTATATTTCATATTTGAGCATCTTGTGAAGTATCAGTGTTATTTTCCCACACACCATATTACTTCAGATCAAGAGTTTTTACATGCGGTATCAATGTACAGTCAGAACTGAGTTTTGATTTGGTTTAATTTTTGGGGGTTTTTTTGTGTTTTTCTTTCAAAAAAGATTAATAAAACCTCTGAAAGGGAAGCACACACAAGATGATCAATAAATGGAACAGAGTTTATATTCTTTTCTGGGAAATATTCCACACCTCAAAATCCCAGCAGGCAAATGACTTTCTGTGTTTTCAAAATATATTTTGTACAATGGTTTTGTTTTGTCTTAAAATAAGGATTTGGGGCATACAGGCTAAATTTCTGCACTAGTATACTTGAATTTCTCTAGGCAGTGAGCCTGCTAGGTCTGAGAATCACAACATAAAGCTGTCAGCTTGTTCATAAGCCTGAGCCTCAAAGTCAGCCACCCTCATTGCCCACAAAATTGTAGATTGTGTTTGCCGTGAGCAAAGTTCCTGAGTTCTGCTCCTCTCCCCACTACGTGATTGCATGTGCATCGCATCTGAGGAGGCTGGGAGGTGTTAATGAAAGACCTTCTTTGCTCGTCCCATAATATATAGCCTGTTCTCAGCAGCCCACAATTCAAGGGAAAGAGAGGGAAGGATAAAAGAGAGAAGCTCCTTCGGTTCCTGTCTGCTCCCATCACAGAGCATCCCTGTGTCCCAGAGGGAGCCATTTGTCAGGAGTGGAGCTCAGTTTGCCATATTTTAAGATGAAACCCCAGAGGAGGGTGGCTGCCTGCACACACTGTCCCTACCTGTGTCAGGTAAGGGACAGAATAAATAACACCTGAGCCCTTCTTTTATAAGGCCACCTGGCCTCTGCACAGGCAGATTAGAGAAGTCTCTGAACACAGAATAGGGACTGCAACAGCTGGAGTTCCTCTGCAGAGCAGAGGTAAATAAATACAATCTTTCTCTGAGCTTCAGTTTGTCCCATGAGCAGCTGATTGCACTGTGTGGAGCAAACTGAGTATCCAGTTACAAGAGGAGCAGCAAATTTCAGAACATGCCTATATTCAACCTCATATTTATTGGAATAGACCCATGGTAATAATCCCAACATCTATTTAAAGCACTGTGAGACAGGAGGAAGTAGTAGTTAAAACTGTATTAGATGTCTGATTTCTTACTGTAGAAAAAAAATAATATAAAACCAGGCTACAAGAGAAAACTGTGGCAATTTTCATGGAGAAAATATATGTGTGCAAAAGGTAAAAGACAAAAAGAAGATGGTGATAAAAAAAAATTGAAAGGACAGAAAAGGTTGGAGCCTGTAAATGTTGGGAAGCATTGTTTATAAAGGTTATTCATCATTATTTTGCAGCAGCTTTGTCAGTAGCTCATGCCCTGGAAAGAGGGTGAAATGAACTATGAATACGAACAGCTGGTACTGCAAGTAACTTGCATGATGGTTAAAAAAACTATAAACAAAACACAACAAAAGGGAGAGAAAGATTTGCTTAAAAAAAGACTGGAAGGTTTTGGCTGGTATTTTAACTTCTTGGTATATTTACTTTCAAAATTGTACTGAATACTTTTACTTTACCTTCACTTGGAGTTGATTTGCTCTAGTACTGAAATATATTCTCTCTCTCTCTCTCTCTCTATATATATATATATATGTATGCTGTCTACTATTTGCGGTAATACTGAATTATTTATTGCAATAAGATCATGTTATCTTGTTTTTCTGAAGCATAGCTGCCTGCTGGGGGATGAACTTCTGGTTCTTAAAATAGTGTTAAAGGAATCCAGCAGAAACATATTTCTTGCTACAACAGCACTGTGCTAGACAGAAAATTATGTCTATACAAGTTTCATCGGTTACTGTGGAGACATTCTTGACAGTGGCAAGGTCCTCATCAGCTTTCCTAAGACTTTGTGTTTTCTCCTGGGATAACACACCAAATTCCTGTCTATGTTTACACGACCAAAGTCTCTCTCTTCACAGAAAACCCAATCCCAGTTACTAAATCCAAAAAACTCTAAGTAGATGTTATTAACTCCATCTCTGAGAGATGAAATCTAAGATCACAGAAAGCTACTAAGGAACATGGGTGCTGTGACAGAACACATGTTTTTGTGCTCTTTTTAATCACATCTCATATTTTAAGCTGTATCTTTTTCTTTTTTTGAATCAAGTTTTCAAGACTTGAATTGGAATCTCAGAATAGTTAGATTTTATGACATGCTACTATATGTTCTAACTCTCTAAATATTCCAAACATGCCCTAATACAACTGAATATAAGATTTTATTTATTTAAAAAATACAGCTACTTAAGAGTATTCAAGTTGCTTCATTCTGGGGTATATTATTTCTCATTAGATCATGTTAAAGATAACTATCCAAGTCCAAGCCATTAGATAGCTATGAGACAAACAGTAGTAAAGTAAATTTTAAAAAACCCAAACCTTTATTCTATCAATAAACACTGTACAGTGCCCTCAGAAGTACATCAATTTAATCTCTCAGTGTATCAAAACAGATAAAGACCTAAGGAAATCATCTCTTCAGTCAACCAGTATAGCTGGAAGCTGTTTGGAAGGACTTTCCTCTGATTTAAAGTCTTTCACCATAAAGTGTCTGACTCCTAAAGCTCCAGAAGAGCATTTCCCACCTATTTTGTAAACAGTAATTTCATCTGTAAACTTCATTTGGAAAGAAAAATGCTGGGAAATACTTGCTCATATTTTTTCTCCTTGTGTTCTATGTTTATTTCCACCACTGTATCCCCCCCCAGTCACTCTTCTGGGACAGAAGGAGCCCATATCAATTTATATACAATCATAAAACGAAATGTCAGTTTATGTATTTTCCTGATTCTGTTTTCTGGCCATCTGGCATCCATTCAGGAAATTACTCAAGTATGATGTTTATCAAGTAGCAGCATTTAGGCATCTCATATTTAAATTTCCAAATTTAACCTACTCATACATTATCCATCTATGTGAAAAGACAAAGTCAACCTCAGAAAGCAATTCAACTTATTCTAAGATAAAAGTGCAAATTATATCAGAACTTTACATTTAGACAATTGAACTGACTAAAATTCTTGCCATTCTCCAGTGAGATTTACTTGCTCATTTAATGCATTGCTGAATTAGCCTTGATAACACAGAGTGATGGGAGGCAACTACTTACTTCTGTCTTGGGTAATTCTGTTTGACAGCAGGCATTTGATTAAAAAGGAATGGGAGCACAATCCATACTTATCAATCTCTGGAAATGACAACAACAGAGCAGATGACACATCCTGTGATTTACAGCAGCAGTCAATTAAAACTAATAGCAAAACTAATTAACCTTTCACAATGCAGAGTGTGACAGTTCTACAAGAGCAACAGCTTTGACGTTGCCATCACCATAGCAAATTCAAACTCCTTGACTTCTCAAATGCCTTGCAGCAATTTAGTTAATAACCACCACCTTTTAATTGTTAATGAATTATTAGTAAATATAGTCCCCTAAAAAGAGGTGTGCAGTCATTAAAAAAACCACCCATGGATGCATTTAATCATATGTATAGATATATATATTTAAGCATTGTTTGCCTACAGCTGGCATGTTGCAAAAGTGAACACCATGCTGTGCTTGACTGTGGTCCTCTTGTGGTACATCAGCAAGTGTGCATTTGATATATATAAAACAGGTAAAATATCACACTACTTCAGCTGAAATATCTTATCCTTCTCAATTTTTACCCTAGCATATGGTTGTAGAACGTCTTTTTTCCACTCCTTGTTTCCTAAGCTAAATTAGACAGTAACTTTTTTAGTGTTTTACTATATAGATCTTGCCACCGTGATAATCCTGTCTTGCACCTCTTTCATCTGAAAATCATTTTTATTGAGGAAAATGTTACTACTCAAGTTAAAAAATATTTTTCACTTTCTCGGAAAACGATATTAGTACTTTTAAAAAAAGATATGCAATATTGCTATTTCAGAGATGCATTGTAGCATTTATCATCATCCAGTGTACCAAGACACCAGCAACCAGTTCCATTCTCACATCATTTATGATTGATGTTTTCTAAACTTATATAAGAATGCAAAAGTTTGACTGGGTGCTGTATTTTAATTTATTCCTACCAATGCAGCCCTTCAGGTTATCCAATTCCATGCCACCCTGAGGAAATTTATTTCTGTCACAGCAAGGAACATTCATGTTCATCTCAGCTCACTGCGAACATTCACCAGTTCTTAGATGGTTCACTATTGAACATTCCTCTCACTCTATCTCATTTTCATTTAAAGAATCAACTCCACAAAACAAGGCACATCTGCTCTATTCTTGCACACCCATCAAAGGAAAGATGTAATGGACATATATGAGAAAGAGGGAAAAGCTAAGCAATAGAAGGAACAGGGATCTCTTCTGAGTCTACAAAATTCTGGTGGGTTCTGAAGTGGTGTTTTATTTTAGTGCAATGTTTCATAACGCTGGTGTTAAGGCTTGTTCACCCATGCTGTGGGAAAAATGAAAATTAGTATGGAAGCACAAGAAAGTTATCATGCTTCATGTGCTTGCAGCTGTTGATCATTGTTTTCCCCACAGATGAGGCTTAAATAGTGAAGCAGGATTGTTTGTCCTAAAGAGTATCTGGGGATATAGAATAGTCCATGGAAAATTTCCAGATGCTGAGAAATGGTGTTGGAATATTCAAACATAATTTACTGGAAGCATTTATCCTTTTTTTTCTGGCTCGCAGCATTACAAGTGGCATCCAAACCACCTCATCTGAAGTTCAATGCACACCTAAGTGAGAAAGGAGGTACTAAAGCAATCAAGTGGAGGTCCTTACAAATAATGTAAACAGAGCTTAAAGGACAGAGATGGAATAAAGAAGCCAAGTACATTTTCCAGAAAAAATTGTGATTTATTAAAGATTGCCTGAAACTAATATTAGGTTTGTCCTACAACTGTCCGTGGTGGGCTTTTTTCATGATCAAGGATTGGTGTCAGTGCAAGAACCAATACTGATCACAAATTCAGATTTAAACAACACCTTTCACATGTGTCAGGTCTTCATCCATGGTTTGGGAATTTTATCTACAGAGAAAAGGAAGCATTATAATTTTGTCTTGTATCTCTTTCAAGTCATTCAAAATCCACAGTTTAACCAAGACAGGCCCCATGGGAACTCAACATGTTCCAGGAAAAGGGCATTATAACAGATTAATGAATAGCAACAGACACTGCTGGCCATTCCTTCTTTGATCCCAGCCACCAATGATCTTTTCTGCTGCCAAGATGAAGGATTCATTGTCTTTGCATAACCCTATAGCAGAGAGAAAGATGGTACTATTTCATAACCAAACCTATGGGAATTCTTTTTTTGATAATTAAATATTGTGAATCTCTTACCTCATAACAGGTCCTCTTCCACCTTACAAATGATAGGTGAAATGCTGACACAGCTGAAGCTGAATTACAAATTTATTATGGACTGTAACTAAGTTAAATTCCAGCTCCAGTTTGCGAGGAGCATTGGAGGCCCAACTATTAATAAAAACTATTTTAAGTAGAGAAAACAGAAAAAAAAAAATAGAATTGACATCTTTGAAACAGCAGCTGTCATTTTTAGGGGTGGTTATTCAAATTTTGTTACACATTTGTGACACAAGAAGTAATCTCTTCATGCCACTTGGCAACTTAATACTCTTTAATTGAGAACCTTCTCCAGATGCATTATAATTGTTTACTTTCTGCAGAATTGTTTTGCATCTTACCACATCTTGGCACAGGCCTCTAGCATTTCCAGTAATGTGTTAAAACTCCAGCCTGCCGGCACCAGAAACTAGGTAATAAAAAATCCCAGGGGCTTTATGGTTTGGTTTCTTTTGAACTAATGGCTAAAGAGAAGAGGAAAGTGGAATAATATTTTCAGTAGCAGGTCAAGAGATAGAGAAGCACAACCTTCACTCTGACACGATGTTATTATACTGAGCTGAGGACGTTCTGCTCCCACCACCATACACATTTAGATGTAGCCCTGCTCCACTCTGCCTGGCTTCTGTAAAGCCTTGTGGGAGGACAGGCAGAGGAAAGGCAAAATAACTTTGTCTATATTTCCTTCTGTGCCTTCTCTCCATCTCTGAACTTACTTAGAGAGAAATCCATAAAATGTAGAAATAATGGGCCTGTATTTCTGCCCACTTAAGTAGGGAAATTATCTTTACTTTGAAAGGTCACTGTAAGCACTTCCCTTTAAACTGTGTGAATGATATTGCTCCATGTATGTAGGAAGGTGAAATGAAATGCTGACTTCACCAGCCTTACTTCATTGCCTTTGAATATCTTACTTTTAATACTATATTGAATGTTCCCTTTCTTCTTTTCTTACATATATTTTTTTTAAAACAAGATAACTTCAGAATCTTGTAGTAAATGTTTCTGAAAAGGTGAATTGCAGTGACCGTTATGTGACTTGCATTGACTCCTAGAGAAATCTCTATTCTTGGGAAAAAAAGTTCCACTGAGGCAAATACATTCTGAAACATATAATCTAGTTATAGAAGTGTACTGCGTGTACCCACCACTTGCTCATCCGAGCTATACATTATCCCTACACTCCTGACTAAAAAATGTATAGCTATAAAAACTATGAGAAAAAAACAACTAAAACTAAATCCCAAATTAAAAAGAAACAAACAAAACCAACCAAATAAAAAACCCCAAAATCAAAACCAATAGACAACAAAACAAAAAAACCCAGAAATTTTTACTTCTCTTCAAGTTAAAAAGATTCATTCAGTTTCCTTTTACATTAATGAGGGTTGCTTTTTCTGCTTTTCCAGGTAAAACACAAGTTATGGGTGAAATCAAGATTGCATTAAAGAAGGAAATGAAGACAGATGGAGAACAGCTGATAGTAGAAATCCTTCAGTGCAGAAATATCACATACAAATTTAAATCTCCAGATCATCTACCAGGTATCACAAAGAAAACAGCTTCATAATACTTTGAAACCATTAAGTAGTTTGTATCTGAAGTCATTTAACATCATCACTAAAATGGAAAACAAAATTGCTTCTTAGGCAGGATGACATATTCTAGAGGATTCTTTTTGAAGTGCTTTTTTTCTCCTATAAGCAAATTTAATGAAAGTAAAAACATTTCATAGAAGCAAATTAACTCTCAGAAGTTAATCCTCTTTTCAATTCACTTTTTATTTTTAAAAATTAATCCATTTTTAACTTTAGCAAAAATTATAAATCCCTAGGTTATCAAAGAACAGTTATTACTAGTAGAGAATCATATTTTTGTGAAAAAGCTTCTTAAAAACTAAAATCGCATGTTCATAATAATATTTTCACACATAGATAAAGACATGAAGGTATTTGTTCCTTTAATGATACCATTGCAAACACAAAATAATTCTCTTGGATTTAGTTGGGTGGGTTCATTTCTACACCATGTGAATGAGAATAGAATATGACTTTGTAATTTTTATTTTTTTTTTTTCACAAAAATTCCCCTCTGTTGAAATTAACAACAATGATTATTTAAAAGCTTCTGTATTTAACTCATTGAACTATTCTTCCCCAGACCTGTATGTGAAGCTGTATGTTGTCAATATCTCTACCCAAAAGAGAGTAATTAAGAAGAAAACCAGGGTATGCAGGCATGACCGAGAGCCTTCATTCAATGAAACATTTAGATTTAGCTTGAGTCCTGCTGGGCATTCTCTTCAGGTAATTTTGCATTTTATTAAATCCTAATTTTGGATGTTATCTGTGCTGTGCTGTGGGCATTTCAGCTCAATCTTCTACCCCAGTTGTTTGCTGAAAAGAAAAAAACTACAAAGTAACACAGTTATATAATAATGGAAATATCAGGCTAGAGGAGACATTAAAAGATGGATTTCTCCATCACACCACATTGAGGAAGGGTATTTATAGATCAGGCCTGAAAATTTTAGGCTTGATCTGTTCTTAAAATCCCCCAGAGAGGGGAGTTCTACATGCCTTCCAAGAATAAATTTCTACGTGTTTAGAAAGTTTAGTGCAATATCAAAATTAAATATGTCATATTTTTAAATTAAGCTCACTTATCCTTAAGTATCCTCGCAAAGTACAGAGCAAAACTGATCCGCTTTCTTTTTTAATTTAAAAAAAGGGGGTTTACATTGAAAGGCTGTTATCTCTCCACTCTACTTTTCTAGGCTAAGTCAACCAAATTTCTTTGACATGTTCTTTTGCCTAAGTGCCTAATCATTTGATCATTCTCTCCAGTTCTCCAACTTCTTTAAAAGTTGTGGTACCTAGAATTAGACACAATGGTCATAATCTCAGACACTGAGAATTACTGATTACGCCAAGACAGATATTCTCTGGTACATTTGTAATGGAGTTGACTTTTTGTCAGTCTGTGAGACATCAAAGGATGCATGGAACTGGTTCAGGAACACTCCCTCTCCTGTGTTTTAGTCACTTAGACTGATTTGGTCTTACGGCCAGACTTGGTTTTTTTTAGACAAGTTGGATTCAATTTGTCTACCTTCATTTATTTTCACTTTAGGAGATAACAAGTATAAGCCAGATATTCAGGCTTCCTCCAGTCAGTGGAGAGGGATAAGCAATTCAAGGGGTACCTGCATGTCAATCTTAAAAATGAGTGGAAGGAACTGTTGGGCATATCAGCATCCCATTAATGTGCCTTTAAATCTGTCAGACCAGGCTGAATAAGACATTTTGGTGACTAAAGTTAGTCTGGATTATCTAAGTGCCTACATTAGGCTTACTGCTTGTATCATTAACATTCCAGTCAAAATGGATGCCACTCACAAAACAAGACCCCCAAAAACAGATACTGTTTTTTGTGTGTTAAGGTGTCCTAAAACCTTATTGTTTCAATAGACTCAATAAAAGGCTATTTAAGAATTTGTATTTTCTGGGAAAATAGTTGAAGAGCTCCTGTAATAAGTTTAATTCCAGTGGTTGTTTGAAGCAGAAACCAGTAAAGAAGAATTCAGAGTCCTATGGAAAAAATAATCCATCAAGTTTTAAGGCAGGAGATAGTGAGGAATATATCCATAGGAACAGCAAACCTGAGACTTGACAACATTTCATCTGGAACTCTGTGATATAAAGACAAGAGGAGACTGACAGGAGACCTCATTTCATTCTTCAGCACCATCATAAGGGGAAGCACAAGGGCAGGCACTGATATGTTAATGTTGTCATCAGTGACAGAACTTGAGGAAATGGCCTGAAGCTGTCAGGGAAGGTTTAGGAGAAAGTTTTTCATCCAGAGGGTGGTTGAGCACTGGAACAGGCTGCCAGGGAAGTGGTCACCACAGCAAGCCTGACAGAACTCAAGAAATATTTGGACAATACCCTCAGACACATGATGTGATTGTTGGGGCTGTCCTGCACAGGGCAGGAGTTGAACTCCATGACCCTAACTGATGTATTTAAACTCAGCATATTCTATGATTTTGTGATTCTATGATATGTGTTGATGCTGCACACCAGAGCTAAGAAAGAGAATGAAGGCTGCAAAAGTATCCTGTAAAAATATCAAGGAACAAGTTTAAAACAAAGAAAAAGTGTTTTTGCTTCATGAAAATTGGAGTTTGAGCTGTAAAATACATTGTCTTTATATATTGCAAATGCTTAATAGTTTCACAGAAAAAGTAACTGGAGAAAATTATAGAAATTTATGGATGAAAGATATGAAATTCTGTTAAATATAAACTTACTGCCTATGAGTCAGTAAGTCAATAGTCCACAGATCTTAGTAGGTATTTTGAGAGAGTGTCACTACTTAATTGCTTTGTTCTTATATTCTGCTTTATACACTGCCCTCTGCACTTTTGGAAGCAAAATATTTGCCTGGAGAGAGTTGTAATCTGACTCAGTGCATCTGTTTTTATGTGCTCTTCAAGCATAACAGTCGATTTGTTACTGTGGCAAAGCACGAAGCTGGGTGATTTGAACACTGAATTTGAGTAATGAACATTTAAGGCCAAAGAGATGGACACAGTGAAAAGAGATTTGGAGGAGAGGGAAATGAAACAAAACCAGAATTTGTAGAACAAAAATGGAATGGTGATGGGAGAAAATAAGATCAGAGGGAGGGAGTAAGATGAGATCAAATGTGATAATAAGAGAAGGTACAATGTAAAGAGCTATGAGAACCAACGGAGGCAGAAATTAAGACAAGGGACTGCAGTCTAAAAATCAGCAGCAAGAGCTGTGAATATTAGCCATAAAAATGGGTCCATGGGCTGTTGATGAAAAAAAAAAAGAAAATAAAACCTTGAATTGTCTAGTACAGAGTATTGGGAATAAATAAAAAACAAACAAAAAAAACCCCTGCACTTTAGAAACTTAGAGTAGCTGATTCAGGATAGCAAGACTGGAATTTAAGGTCTCGAGCAGATAGCATTCTCTATCTAGGGAAGATAGATAGGGTTCCGCTTGGGAGGAGTAGGGAAAAGGATCAAGGACAGAAGCAATGAAAAAATTGGATAAATTTTTTTCTGTCCCAAAACTGTTGATGTATCAGAATGAAAACATTCTGAGGAAAACATTTTGAGAGCTTTCAGACAGGCACTTTCCTCAGCCCTGGCAGTTTTTCCCTCGCTTCTCTGATTTCCCTGTTCCTTGGCAACTCACCTGGGACCCTTCTGGAAAGCACTAAGCTTCTGGTTCCCGGCTCACTGCAATTAGAAATACATAATTTCCTATGCAAGGCTAATCAGAAAAACCCAGAAGAATGTAATTCACAGATGTTCTGGTTTGGCTTTCCAGCTTCTGGGCAGTCCATTCTTCAGCAAACACCTAACCTAGGCACCTAGAAAGCCAGCAGCAGTGGAGGCAGGCTGCCAATTTCCCTCAAGGACAGGTTTTCTGATGACTGGAGTTTCCTAAAAGTTCAGTGCCTGAGTTTTCCTTCCTCAAACCTGTTGACTAACAACCAGTAGGTGTCTAAGCTGTCCAGGTACATACCTTACTTGCCAATTTGTAGCAAAACTGGACAAGGAGGCAGGAAGCCTACTCAGGAAAACCTTTGTACATTTTGCCCCTTTTAAAAAATTTATTAAAATTTTATTTGTGCTGAAAATTTTGCATTTTTTGCTTTGTTTCCCAAATCAGAATGAAAATTTTCAAAAAATGTTGAAGTCCTTGATTACAGGAAATTCCAGTTATTTTACAGTTCTGTTACATGTCTACTACCATGTGGTTTCAACAGAGTACAGAATCCTTGAGTTCTGTCACTTTTCTTATCGCCTAGATCTTTGAAACCAAACAACAAAATGCCCTATTTTCACTCCTGCTGGTTCACACAAAGAGGGACAGCCTTCTCCTGTTGTCAGTTACCTCCCTTGCTTGCTGCTCATTGAGGTCTGCTCAGTAACTGTGAATATCAGAAACCTGCTGCTAATCCTGTCATGGAAGTGCTAATTTTCATTACTTCTTTCTCTTTTTAAAAAAGTTAGGATGCTAATTAAAAAAAAAAAAAAAAAAAGCATTGTGCTTGTTAATTCAGTTTCTCAAGAATTAAGTAATCTTAAAATTTTCCTGAATGTGTAACTGTAACACATGTCCTGAAGTATACACATTATCAAATGCATTTTTCTTAGAAACATGTATAATGAACCTATAGATCCACAGAATGAGACAAGTCCTTCAGAAAAGTGGATTTTTTTCTACGGAGCAAACCTCTTTAAATGGAAAATATGTGGTTGGATGTCATGGAGAGCCTTGAACATCCAGTCGGCATCTGACTTCCACAGATGTAACAAGAACTAGTGCTTCACCTTCACAAAGCTAGATCTTGTAACTTAAAACTTGCTCTTCTGCTCATCTTTGGTAATCAGCAGGTGGACAAACTGCTCACTAACATTCAAGATTGTCATCTTCTAATTGATACATATCATGAAAATGAAACAGAAAGGGGAGAAGATTCAATTTTCACAGGGCTTTCTGTGAAGGGAAAGTTGACTCTATATAAAAAAAGTTATGATCAGTGTTTCTTTTCCGTGCATAGCATATTTGAGCTCAACATTTCTGAATCTTCCATGTTTTGCTAGCATTACGTTACTGTGCACATTGATAAATTATTGTTGTTGTTATTATTATTATTATTATTATTTTCACAGATTCTGCTTGTCTCCAATGGAGGGAAGTTTATGAAAAAGACACTGATTGGGGAAGCTTATATCTGGCTTGACAAAGTGGATCTAAGGAAAAGAATTGTAAACTGGCACAAACTGTTGGTCAGCTCCACACAAACACACTGAGCAGAGCTGCCTGCTTAGGGCACAAAACCTGCAGAGTCTGCTCTGAACAGCATCACTTCAAGAATATCGTTTGATATCATTGTGTTTAGCTAGTCTTTCAGAATACAAAGTAGAAAAGAGCAGTCTCTGGGCTACAAAGCACACTTAAATGAGGGCTAGTACACTTATTTTTGCTGCAAAACACAGCAAAAGGAGAAGAAAATCTGGGCCCAGAAATTAAAGTGAGGCTGTTTGAAAAGAAGACTGATACGAGGGCTCGATGTTGTTGGACTCTTTGTGAAGAACCAGTGAAGGAAATGATGAAGACTGGAGGCAGGTGCTAACACAGAGCTCGGCTGCAGCTGGAGGAGTGTGATGGGAAGCGCAGTCTGGTTTTCTGTGCTACCAGAAGGAGATCATTTTATGCAAAAGCACCTAGGGTGACTGACTTTCCAAATCTCACTTATCAAAAGTGCAAAACTTGCTCCTCTGCACCTTAGGATCTCTGATAATTTGCTGTAGTGAGATTACGCCACTCGACACAAACTGCAAGGTGTTTGCAAGAGTGGTAATGTTATTTTACGTTACTTTTTTCCTTCTTTCTTTTTCCTTCAAAAACTATGCTGTGGAGAGTCAGATCTGATTGTTTCATTTGTTTCTGTGTGTTAACAATGGATATAAACCACTCTCCTAGAATGTAATGAATAAAATTATATGAACAGTCTATAACTTGGGATGTGGTTCTAAAGAGAGGGAGCGGGTTATAAACCGCACTACACCAGAAAGAAAAAATGCTGTTTCAATGTCAGTGACACTGTACTTCACCCACCCATTGAATCAGAAGGTCTAAATCAGTTTGAGATTGAAAAGACTTAAGCACTGGGACTAAAGCAGTTATTTCAGCTAGTCCTTACATTTTTCAGCAACCAGTCTTGTTCTGAAACTGCAGAGAGGCAATGAATTCCAGGCTATTTTGTGGGCACTTCGGAGCAGCAGCCCCACCATGCCAACACTGACCCTCTCAATGCAGGGCTCTGTATCAAAACTAGTGACACACTTGAAATCAAAAGGGAAGGCACAGCAGGGCAGTTCCTGACTGGGTGCTGCTGCATTAGAATGAAAAATATCCTCTTGCAGTCTCAGGTGAATGTCTGAGGATAATCCACTCAGCAGCATGGCTGAAAGAAAGAAGTAAACAAGAAGGTAACTTGCAACTTTTTAAGGCTGTGTCAGCCCTTCTGTGCTTGAAGGGCCCCTTTCCAGGGTTTGAAGCCAAGCAGTTCGCTCACTTGGGAAGAAACTACTGCCTGGCATGGCTTAAGCTGGTTGTTATATTTTCCCTTCTACCGTGTTTGAAGAAAGGAGAGCTTTTTCTCCCATTCCTAAAAGTATAACAATTCCATTAAAACCGAAGAATTGATGGTACTAACTCCCATGTTACTCAGAAGTAATTTAATATTTCACAGCTTCAATAAAAAGTAGTTTCCCTGGAAATATGATCTCATTACCTTTGCATACTTCTAAAGAAAATGACCAAATTTTTGCATGTCAGACATTTATTTCTTGCCCAAAAAAGACTTTTCAATTTTCATTAAATTATTTAATGTACATTGTCTTATATTTTCTGAATATATGTAGTACACTTCCACAGGTTGTGCAAGACCAGCTGAGAATATTCTTCTGGAAAATATTATATGCATTTTTAAAAAAGGAAAAATAAGGCTTAGGTTATTAAGCAACTGGATTGACTGTGAAAAAGCTATACCATTTAATCTGGTGACTCTACCCACATACAGTTTTTGGTTTATTTTATCAACTTAAAATATCAGCATGGAACAGGGATATGAGAATAAACATACAGATTATATTAATGATACACACACCAAGGAAACTCCTGTTGTTCATAATCTGCTGGTAGCCTGCTTAACTTCCAAGCAGAGCAATCTTACCAAAATCTTATCAGCTATCTTAAAAACACAACATCACTGACAGTGGAAGTAGGATGTGTGCTTTAATGTTGAATTTTATGCTTTCACCAGTATATGTATACCCTACCTCTCATATATTTTAAGAACAATCCTCTGGAGTTATTGTAAAAATTCAATATGTTTTGATGTTGTGTATGTTTTTATAAGAAAATACTTCAAAGAAAAAATCCCCAATTGAACCAAAAAATCCTGTGTGGATGCATTTGACATATGTGTTGCTCTCTTGGTGGGTTATATTGCGTTCCTGATGACTATACTGTGTTTGTACTTTGAAAAAGACCCCCCCAAAAAAATTCTGTGTGAAGTGTAAGCCATGAGGTGTGCAATTTTGTGCAAACTGCTGGTGATTTTGTTCTTGCTAAGATTTGCTAAAAAGGCAGCAAGTCACACTGGTAGTTGCTATGGAGATTTCTGAGAGGAACAAGCAGTATCTTGCAGCCTTACCAGAAGCCTGTAATCATCATTCTTAATTGAGAAAGTGGACAGGCATGCTTTGCTCTCACACACATACAAATGTGGCCAATATTTTCGTTGAATACTTTTGTTGGGTGGTGTAGCTGCAGCTGTAGGGAACAGCTGCCTTTGAGGCTAACCAGCTGTTGGCAACTGGTTTAATTCAAGCATCTTTGGTTCTCTGAACAACACACAAAATGTTTCTGCACGTTGAAACAGCAGTTTTGGACTCCTGTCATGAAACACAAAGAGCAGAGTTTGTGAGGAACATGGCACTGCCTTGGCCAGCTGCAGCAAGGACAGGGCTCCCTCGGTGTCACCCAGGGTGGGTGTGTGTCACACCTGGGCCCACGCACTTGGCTTTCTGAGGCAGCATCATTCAGAGGTCAGAGAATGTTACCAAAGTGTGCCAAGTTCCTTTTTTGACCAAATTTCTAGGTTGTACTGAAATCACTCTATGCAACACAGATTCATGTTTGAATGCATAGTTTCTTTCTTTTTGTTGTTTGTTTGTTTTATGAATGAAGTCAGGAAAAACTCTCGTGACAATGTTTTTTAAAAAAATAATCAAACAAGGACTATTAGTATTTTTTTACCTTTTTTGTATATATCTCAGTATTTTTTTTTTTTTTTTGCTTTTCTCTCATTAATTTTTTGTTTCTTTTATCTGGCCAAAAGTGCTTAGATGTGGCAACAGCTTTTATCATTTCTGAGTGATTGATTATTAATGAGTTCACAAATTTCTATGATTGCTTTGAAGATACATATTGCAGGGAGGCAATAGCAGAGGCATTTCAATGTTTTTAATTCATAAATCTGCTGAGACAACAGAAATTGAAGCTGCTTCTTAGTTCAAGGCCTTGTATAGTGGAAACAAGCTGAAAAATGAGCAAAAGCACAGTGTGTGTGTTTACAAATGACAGGGATTTATAACATTATCATTATTAGTAGTATGCATACAATCAGCAGCAAACAGCCACATTATTTTTTCCTAGGTTAAAACTAGACATGAGAGTTTCTATGATGAATGTTGAGCTAGTTCTTTATCATTACACTTTAAAGGGATAGTATCCAGGGGCAATGAGTGCTGCTTCTTTATTATTACCCATGATTTTACATTACATGGATCCTGTGTGGAAGAAACAAAACCCAGTTAAAGTCAGCCACAACCAATCTGTTGACTTGAACTGGCTTTAAATCAAGACCTAGGAAATATCTGAGTTATTTTTCCGGATGCTGGATGTTTGCATGGTTAAGTTGTGGGATATGGTAGCTGGTAACCAGCTGATATTGATTCATACTTTGAGGATGATGATGAAGAAAAAGAAGACATCTATTATATTGTAAGCGAGTGTGAGCCCAATAGAGATTATTTAATTAGGATTTAGTTTCATGGAGATATCATAAAGATGTTAATAGTATTTTTTTAAATTATTATTTGAATCATAACTGACACTATTTTTAACTAGTTTATTTTCATTGCTATGATGTTGAATGTCCCAGATTCATTATTTGAGTATATATCTAGATATGTACATACCTATGTGAATAGCAGAGAAAATTTGTGTGAGTGTAACTTATAAAGGTAATGAAACAGAGGAAATTTAGCATAAGTATCCACCTACATTATATTAAAACTCTAGTCCTACATGCCTTGTGAATTTTCAGTACACCTGACATGTAGGATGAATTGCTCTTTATAAATACATGTTGCCTTTAGAAGGAAAATAGAAAGAATAAGTGAAACCGGATACTCTCTCTTTAAATCATAAGAAACATTTCAATGTTTCCTATATGTTCTGTTTTATTATTTTGAAAAAAAATTAATAAGCAGATATATTGATGAGCTCAAAAGTTATAATATATATAGATATCCATAATTAAAACTAGATGATTTGACGAGAGTCGTTTTCTTAATTTGTTACCCTGTAAATAAGTATTCATTTTTGTAAAACAAACTGAGTTTAAATTATTAAGTCCATTTGACATCCAAGCATGTGAGTGTGTCCTTATTTGATTGTATCTTATTGATGTTCAGTGACGTGCTCAGGTGCTCAACAATGGCTGACTAATGTGTGTGCTGTCATACTATGGACAACGTGTACAGCAGACACAATGTTTAAAAAAATCCAAAAAACACCAAAAAAACCTGCAAAAGCAACAAAAAAAAAGAATAGTCCTTGGGCAAATGTAATGTTTCCACAGTGAATGTTGCATGCATAGGTGGTGGTTTCTTGATATTCATTTTAGTTTGAATTTCTTTTAATTTTCATTTTGCTTCCAGAATCATCAGAAAAAAAAACAAAACAAAACAAAACAAAACAACAAAACAGACTTGTTCTAAAAGTTGTAAAAAATGAAACAAAAGCAGTATGAGAATTGTATAAAAATGCTTGTAAATCTGTCCCAGTTTTCACTTTATGTATAAATCCATGCCATGGTTTTGTGATTGTATACAGGATGTATCTTGAGAACTTATGCAAATTGTGCTCTATAAAGGCTGTTATCCCAGTCTGACAAATAAATATTTAAAATATCTGGTTTGGTTTCTTTTTCCTAATTAACATGAAAACCTGTTTTGCTGGTTTATATTTCCCATTTGAGGACCGCAGTGGTTTTATGGTAATGCTGTGCCCGCTGCCCATACTCGTCTGTCCTATTTCAGCATTAGCACACCTCCCAGGGTATCACTCATGTCCCACATTTCATTTGGAAATAAAGAATGGTTCAGTCATCAAAACTTTTGTCCAAACAAATCACATGCTGTTGGTTGATATCTTCATACAGTTTCATCTCTGGCATCCTATATAGGCAACAAATACATGTGCATACATCAGCACAATTTAGGAATATCCAGGAGTTTGTCTCCTCAATGTGAAGAAAAGGTGAATTAAAAATAAAGACTAACTCTATCCTCGTAAGTAAGTTCCTGACGGAGACACAATAAGAAAGAATCTGATAAACCCCAGAAGGATTTTCTCTAGCTATTTCCTCCAGCAGAAAGAAGGTTTCCAGGAACAATATATTTTAGACCTTATTGTAAACAAGAAATTATTTTCTTCCAGCAATCATTTTTGTATTGCTGAATTTTACCTGACTAGTAGAACATCTGTGATATTTCCCATTGAGACTGTATTTTTGAGCCATGTCTAGATCTACATTCAGTATATTTGCATAGTTTCCCTATTTGATACAAATAATTTAAAATTTAAAAAAAAAAAAACATGCTCCCCAAGTGAAATAAATAAACTGAAACGTAGAGACTGGAAATTTTTTCCCTGAGTTGATGCCCTTTTCTCAAAAAATAATGTAATAAGAAATAAGCAACAACTTTGAAGATATCTCAAGAATAGAGGTGTCTTTTTTCACATTAGTCTATTTGCCAGAGCACTGGCACAGGCTGACTTCTATTAATGCCCAAACTCTAATCTTGCCAGTGCCTGCCTCAATCATTAAGGTATGACTTCAAGGCACTTCGGGTACCTCTCACTAAGAAAATAGTTATGACTACAACAAACACTTCACCCCACACTCAGCCCCAATTACCTGCATTCTCTTTTATTTTAGTGAGGAAACTCCTGCTCAGCATGCAGGCCCTCTGGAAATGCTTACTGAAGTGTTAAGGAGAGAGAGCTAACTGGAATTATCTGCTGTGGATGCTGTAGGTTTATCTGAATCTTGCTCCAGGAAGCTGGTTTACAGAGAAAATCCCAGTGTCCCTTCACAGACACAGAAAGAATGATTAAATAATATCCTTCCTTTTAAATAATTTAAAATATTTAACAAAAATATGTGTTTACTTAGAGCACTCAGCAAAGTGCAGAGTATGCATCAGCTATCTCCTCACATTGCTGTTGCAGGGTTTAACTTAGAAGCTACATGGGGTATACGACTTGAAATTGGGAATTGGGAAATTCATGGAATGTTTTTGAAATAGGCTGGACTTAAAATTCATATAGAGAGAAGTCACTGAAAAATATTCATAGAGATTCAGCTTAGTATTCTGGCTCTGAGGACAAGCCTCTCTGGAACTCCAGCAAGAATATCTTCAACATATAGCTTCAACATTAATCTTTTCACAGAATCATGGAATCATAGAATAATTTGCAGTGGAAGAGACCTTTCAAGGTCCTCCAGGACAGGGACAGGGACATGAGCAGGGGCATTTTCAACTATGCTCAGAGCCCCATCCAATCTGACCTTGAATATTTCCAGCAATGGGACATCCAGAGTCTCTCTGGGCAAACTGTTCCAGTGTGTCATCCACTTTATTGCAAAACAAAATTTGTCTTTATATCTAGTTTCAATCTATCCTGTTTTAGTTTGAAACCACTACACCTCTTCCTATAGCTACAGACCCTACTAAAAAGTCTTGAAAAGTACTTGAAAAATACTAAAAAAGTATTGTAAAGCTGCTCTAAGATCTTGACACAACCTTCTCCAAGTTGAGCCACACCAGCTCTCAGCCTTTCCTCACGGAAGAGGCGCTCCAGCCCTCTGCCTATGCTCATGGCCTCCTGTGGATGCCCTCCAGCAGATACACATCTTTCTTATATTATGGACCCAGAGTGGAACACAGAGCTCCAGATGAGGTCTCGGCAGAGTGGAGCAGAGGGTCAGAAACACCGCCCTCAACCTCTGGTCATGTTTCTTGTGATGCAGCTGAACACACAGTTGGCTTTTTGGGTTGCAAGTGCGTATTTCAAGCTCACTCCCAGTTTTCAACCACCAGTACCCCCAAGTCTTTCTCCCCAGGACTACTCGCAATGCATGTCTGCCTATAAATGGAAATTAGGAAACTCCTTCTTCCCTTACTTTTTATATAGGTGATTTTCCTAACTCACCTGATACAGAAAGAACATAGTGCATCTTTTCCAACCCTACTTTATAAGGATACCAAATGCCACAAATTTCAGTCTGTCACTTAAGGGTATTTGTGAATTTAGGCCACAACAATAAGCAAAATAATGTAATAAAAAGCTGTCACAAATTAACAAATTATCCACATCTGTCACACCAGCATACATCACTTTAAACTGGGAAAAAACCCAAGCACATAGTTGTGATTTTTCTTTTTTTTTTTTAATAACACAACTATTAGTTGGATGATTTATCTGTATCAGCATAGCTAAAAGGGTGTGTTTGTTTGCAGGTGAGGACCCAGATTCTGTAGGTCTGGCAGAAGAAGGATAGCTTTTAATTTGAACAGGCTGGCCATTTTGTTGTGATAGAGTGACTATTACTTTGGCCTTTCCAAATGATCTTTATTGCTGTGTCCTTCAGAATTTCACTTACTTTATCAGAATCTTTAGGTGATCCAATATCAGATAAGTTTTTTAAGCTCAGGTGAAAAAGCAAAATATAATCTTTTTCTCAGCACAGACTGTCACATCTCAGAAAGGTCTTGGTATTTGCAGTTCAGCAGCCACAGTTAAGACAGAAGACACTGACACCAAATTGGGAGCTGGGATCATTACAATGTCGGTAGGGTCCTTCCTATCTAGAGGAGCCTTGAGAATCAGGAGAAATGAGCTGATGGGAAACTCATGCACTTCAAAAAGGCAGATGTGACATCCTGCATCAGAGATTAAATAATCCCATGCAGCAGACTGGGGCCAACTCTGTGTCCAAATAGGGTCAGGCTGCAGTGCAGGACTTCAGTGGGGCAAAGGCACAGAGATCCAAGTTGCTGCACAGCCCTACATCAGCTCTCCTACTTAATGAGCCTTTAAGCCAAAAAGAAATTGGACAGTCAGCTACAAGTGGGATGAAAAAGTCAAGCAGATAAAGAAGAGCTGCAACATTGTGATGAAAGTGGAATGGAACCAGTGCAGGGACTAAAACTCCTACAGTCCTCTTTCCATGACAGAAAGGACAATATTTAAGCAATGACACAAAAACATACCTGCTGGAAGTTCAAAATTTTCTAAAAGTGATATTTTAACTGTGTTGTGATTCTAACTGCTCTTATACATGGAAAGTCCTTGATTAATTTTTTCCTTTTTACTAAGAAATATTGCAATGCATTATTAAATTAATTTTTGAGTTTATTGCATGTACATATGCTTAATAAAAACCACTAGTGGTTTTGTTTAATAATTCAAATTTCCAGTTCATCATGCAAACATGAAAAATTCTATTAAATTGAGGATTTAAGGGATTTACAGATGATTTTGGACAAACATTCTCTGCTGTAATGCTTTTGACATTTCCCACTCAAGCATAAGAAAATGACAGAGTACTGCTAGTTAATAGACAAAAATTTAAAGTCCCGTGGAAAATATTAATTACACACTAATTATTATCTGTGAATAATAGCTGAAAAGAATGCAATCAATACAAAAGAGAAAAAAAAAAAAGATACTCTCCATGTATTGCAGTTAAATATTTTCCAATAAAAGGACTTTTTTACACAATTGCTTTTTCCATATCTAACATAAATTAATTTTTCTTGACTGGCATTTTAAAATATAGAGGAATCAAAATTTTATACTTTTAGACTTTTTTTAATGCTGATGGACTGAGGTCATTTGAAAGTAATTCCTGACAATGATAAGAAATTTCTGTATCCTTATGATAATTCAAGGGAATTTCTGATTTCTCAGAAAGTTACTTTCTACCAATGATCAAGAACAATAAAAATTATTTTAAAAATTCACTATCTATTTCATAAATTAAATCTACAGACACTAGGGAAATGCTATTCCTTTCTTTTTACCAGTGAGGAGCTGAAGTACAAGAAAGCTACAAGTCTCTTTACAAAGGTTTTCAAGTTACCGTGACTTGCTCATCTGTCCTTGGTAAATTGTAGGCCTTATTCAGTCCCTTCCTCTAAGAGGAAATAAAATAAAAGGAAATCACATTTCAACTCTATATTCTGAAAATCAAATTAATAAAATCTGGAATGATTTTTTTTATATCTAAAGACAGGAGGTCAGAACAGAAGCTACAACTAAAGAGCATTAAGCAGTTTTTTGGCAGTATCTCGAGCTTTAATGCTGTTTTTGAAGCAAATTTGGGCTGAATGCATTTGGGCAGCTGCTCAGAGCCTCTTGCAGTCTCTGCTCTGTTTCACTACGGTAATACCATAATTTGAACCAAATTTCATCAATGGTTTTGAGAATTCAGAGATTTTGCAGCCTGGGGGACTTCATTCTTGTTTCATCCTGGGCATTCAGAAGATGTTACATGAAAAAATTACCTTCTTGAAAGCTAAGATTCACTTTGTTAGAACTATATTCTGATCTCAATTTCATCTAGCAAAACTTCAGGACACAGTGGAATGTAATAGTATTTTCTTCTTTTCATTATTGTATTATAGATAAAAGGATACAGGCAAGCAAATTTTCAACAACTCTCTCTGTCAGAGTTCACTTGATGTCATCTTTATTCAGCTAATATTGGTGGTTTCTGCTCTGTTGCTCAACAGAGAGTTTTTTTCTTTCTAGTTGTGGTGTATATCACACAGACAGGAACCCCTCACCTAGTTCCCTCCTTGTCTCCCACAAGAATATGATGATGATTCTTCAACTCCTTAGCTTGGCTTAACTCTATATTCAAGCACAGAAGAGCAGCACAGCCTTCGAGGCCTGTGTTGCAAAGGAATTTAAATTTAGGTTAAATAAAAAAGCCTTAACAATCCTCACAAAATTTCAAGCCAAGGAACTTTTAATTTTAGAAGTAATAAGAGTGCCTGGTAAAGCACATACGAGTGATGTGGTTTAATGAAAACAGAACCTGTACATAGTTTGAATTCCCCCATTCATGACAGACAGACTAATCAATACTCTATGATGTTGCTTTAGGAAAAAAACCCAAGAGCCAAGACTGACTTTGTTTAACACCACTCACAAAAAAAAAGGATTGATCTGGCTATTCAGGGCATTGAGGTAACATCTAAAATTTTCTGAAATTAATCTCTTTTTGTTGTGTTGCTGAAAGGGCAGACTTTCTCTGATAAGCAACTATATGGGCTTTCAATTATTTTAAACACATTTCAAATTGCCTAGTATAGTAAAAAGGCATAAAACATGTACAACCTACACTCTAAAAGCTCAGAAACACACAAAAAATAAACAGGCAATTTCTTTAAACGTTTTTTCAGATACGGTTTAAAAAATATTTTAAAATTACTGAATACTGCCAATCCTGGAATCGGTGTTCCCAGGAAGAATCATATTGCTGAAATCAATAAACAGGCTTCAAAATTACGTAAGATTTTCTTGGGTGAAAGCTAGTGTTTGGTGCAAGAGCTTTTTTCTCATTCCTACCAAAATGTTTATTAAGACCTATAAGTTCAACGTATTTTATAGACTGCTGTTTTACTGCCATGAAAAGTGTCAGGGAGGGTGAAATTACGTTTATCATTATCATTATGCTTATTTTATATATCTTGGTATAATCAACATAAAGAGTAAATGTTTGAGGGCATAATAAATCAATGTGCCTACATAGAAGCACCACAGGGCAATATTAATCACTATAACAAGCTCTCAAGGCAAGGCTTAATCCCATAATATCATCAGTTTAATAATGAAGTAGTTGTTAGTATATAGGTCAACATAAGAGTCAAGAGAAACAGAAAAAAATCTTTGATTGTAGTGTTAATGAAGGAGCAATGTAATAATATTATAAAGTCTGATGCTCATGGGAAAAATTATTTCTTGTATCCCTTCATTACCTTGAAAAATTTTTATGGGCACATCTTTATTCATGTTCCAGATAGAATAAATAGTTTCTGTAAAACATGTTTCTGGGTTTTTTTTTTTTTTTTTGGGGGGGGGGGGTTTGGGGTTTTTTTGGGTTTTTTTGCAAAATACTTAGCATTTGGGAAAAGAACATCAAGAGTTGAAAGGTTCAAACTGATGTTTTCAGTTTTTAATATCACTGATGGATGCTAACAGAGCAAGTGAAAATAATTCACCAGCATTTCTGTTTTTCTGAGGCTCTTAAAATACTCCTGCTACAGGAACACCAAGCAACAACATCAAGCAGCAGAATTTTTGCCAGTGTTGTCTGACTTAGTTTAAGTTCTGATGTGTCCAAGTGTGCTCTGATTCAGCACTGTGCTGTCACCTTACTGCGTGGGGGGGTTGAAGAAGAAAACACACACACACACATGCCCACACACCTGCTTAAAATTCTGATATACTTAACCTAGTTACATAGTGAAAAACACATTGGCAATGACTGCTGAGTTACAGCAGCAAAATATTTGGAATGGCAAATAAAAGAGAAGCTCCCATTCTCTAACAGAGGAGGAGAAGGAAGAGGAAGAGTAGGAGGAAGAGGACAGGCTCAGACACACAGCAGCACTGCCCAGGTGCAGCATCTTTAACCAGAGAACAGGGCTGGACAGACCCTGCTCTCCCTCTTCTGCTTTCTGTTCCTGCAGGAGCTGTGACTGCTCTTTATGCCTTCTTGTTTTGCCCTTTGTGCTTTCCTGCTTTTTGGGTTGTATCACATGTGGTGACGTACATGTTTGTTTTTGTCTTGGCTGTGCCACTTCAGCGAGCAGCAGCGCAGCAGACAGGATTTGGATTCATGCCCTTAGGACCCCTGGTGTTATACTATGCTTGTACTCTTGAGGCTTCTGCTTATAGACAGGGAAAAGACAGTACCAGTGACTCGTTTTCCTTGGAATAAATCTATCAGTAATTACAATTCTCTCCTGGATTCAGGCCATTTTCCAATTGCACAGAAATGTAATCTGTATTTCAATGACTGTAATACATATTATGTCTACATGCATTCAAGAGAGAATCCTAGAGCCCAGTGAGGTTCTGTGTGGATCAATATGAAGAGCTATAAAATAAAAAATTGTTTAAAAACTTTGAAAAAAAATTGTGACATTTTCAAATTCAAAAGAAATAAAAACCCCACCTATTTCTTTTTTTAAACACTGTATGTTTTGATTGTCGGAGAACAGTCATTGCATTTTAAAGATTTAGGCACTAAACTCCAGGCTGGAGGGAGGCAGTTTATCTTTTATAAGAGCAGAAGTTAAAAATCTTTTGCTGGTCTTAGGCACCTACAGTGGACCAAAAAGGAGACATTGGTCATGCATTCAACAACAACTAGACACTCATCTGAAGTGTGAAGGCTCATGGTTCATACACCTCTTTCCTATCTGTTTCTCATCAAGGTCTGGAAAACAGGATTTTCTTCTTTGCTAACCTCAGTGTGCCCTTACCCTACTCTGCCCTGTGCCCCAGTGCTCTGCTCTGGCCTCCTCCAGGGCTGAGGGTGTGCTCAGGGCTTTATACATTGGCTGGGCAAGAAATCACTGTTTTGAATGTCTTTCTGGGAGCTCTGGTGGGCATTGCTGAGTCTGAGAAGATTCTTTACACTCCTAAAACAAAAACCTGACTCAGCAGACTGGTGCTTTCCAATCATTCCTATTTAAATTATTACTCTTTAAAGTTAAAGGTGTTTAAATAGGTTGTTGTCAACCACCCTCCGTAGAGCCCAGCTCAGCATGTGACACGCAGAGCCTGTTCACCAGGCACCCCAATTTGGTGATTAAAGACAGAAGCCAAAAACAGTGGCTGAAGCCAATGGGGCACATGGCAGCTCCTCACATCCACCAGGACCAGCCTCAAAAACACAGCACCTGTCTCAAACCTCACACATCAGCAGTGCCTGTGGCATCCACAGCATCACTCAAAATCCAGAGTAGCAGTGGAGATAATCCTTCTTAAAACTTTAACTTTGCAAATTTAGGTTGTCAGAATTAAACGTTAACCCTTACTTTAAAAAATTTTAAAGATTTTTTTAAGCATTTACTTTTTCACAACTTTACAGATAATGGTAAAAGAAAGCAAGCATACAGAAAGTTCAGGTTTTGTGTAGAAGTTGCTGATATAGTTCTGTGTTAACCAGAACAGAAATAATAACAATATTAGATAGCTATTTTTACTTGAAAAAAAAATTAATTATTATCAAGGTTCCCTGGTGTTCTGAATTTTAATATTACTTTTTAATCATAGGCTTGGGTCTATGAGCCATTTCCAGTATCAAACACAGTTCAGCCAGTCTTTGAAAACATTGATTCAAACTTCAAAAGAATATGAAGAATGCTGACTAGGAAAGAACCCAGAGATATGAGCATAAGGAATAAACAAGTAAGCACATTCTCTGAGGAAGAAAACCCAGGGGCTGCATAAATCTGGAGCACTCCCAACAAATATGTGCTATCATTTTTATTTAGAAAACATCAGTTGAAGATGAGGACAGTAAGACTATCTTTTAAATATATAAATATGGAGATAAATTTAGGGGGAAAAAAGGAAGGTTTTCCAAAACTTTAAACTAAAAATAGACATTAATAACCATGTTATGGTAAATTTCTTTGTGCAGACACTTCTATTAATTTCTACATATTTTAAATATTAATAACAGTGACGTGACTACCTAGAACAACCCAGTTAAATATTTTCATATTTTATTTAAAATAAAGTTGTAATCTGCAGTTCTTACATCTTTTATTATGATTTGTGAAATTCAGAAGTCCTAACCCTGAGTTGCATATCAGATTTTTTCTCCTGCCTTTTAAGGGAGGTGGATTTTAAAGTCAGCAGCAGATGGCAGCAGTGCCAGGAGCATCGACCTCAGGTTTCCCCATCAGGCATTCAGACCAGAGAGAGCAAGTTTTGTAACTGGCAGTGGACTTTAGAGGGAGAAGTTACCCTGTCTAATTAGTCTGAACCTTAATTCTAAGAAAAAAAAAAATTAAACAGAAGTATAAAATTTCATTTTTTCTTAACGTAAAATGTTATGTGGAAACATGTCTTTACAAATGTTCTCTTAACCATGTCAGTGTTGAGGAAGTTTTGGATTTAGAAAGTAGCAAAGGCTGTGAGTGGATCTAATCCTCTAAAAATTTTTTTCATTAAAATTTTTGTCTTTAAAATAAGCTGGAAATTCATTAGACTGAGAATTTTAAGGCAAGGACTTAAATAAAATACAATCAATAGACAAGTTTATTTAATGTATTTCTGATGTCCTTTGCTAGTACGTAGTGTTCACCATACAAGCTTGACATGTTGTGGACAGCCCAAGAATTTCAACAGTGATGTTACAAAATTCCAAACCTTGGAGTGTGCAGGGCTTTCCTTTTGAAATCCTAAGCTGTGCAGGCAAAAATTACTGAAAGGACTAACCAGAACTCCTGCTGAACTGCAACTGATATTTTAATTTTTATTTTAATTAAAACTTTGCATGCAAAGGGTTATTTTTGGAAGGACTGAGCAAGGATTTAGAAAATAATCAGAAAAGGTACCTTTTAAAAATTGCCATTACAACATTAATTGCTTGCTAATTCTCTCATAGTCAAGGCAAATGAAAAAGCATTTTTAATAGTTTTCATGAAGATTCTTGACCCTGCTCTGTGTTTTATTGCACACAACAGCCATTCATTCTCTTTTGGCAAATTCCAGATAAAAGAGCATCCTGTTCTCACAAAGAAGTCCTCAGACAATCCTTCAGCACATTTGTATTCAAGTATCATCATGGCATGATAACAGACTTCTGGTGTCTGTGGAGATGTGACAAAATATCGCCAGCAACCTCTAGATCCAAAAAGTCATTAACCTGAGACCAGGCATTCATCAGTTTCTTTGTGTTAATGTACACCTGCAATATTTTTTTCTCAGCTCTATAAGGAATTAAATTATTTCAGAAATGGTTTTAATAAAAAATGGTAGAATTATGCCGGGATCAAAAGAAAATTTCTGCCAGAAGGGACCTTAGAATGTTGTGCCTTGTGTGCTCTGATGGCTCTGTTGAGACTGAACCATGAAGAAGAATAAGTACTGCAGAAACCTTTATGACATCCTGGTAACACACACTTTCTTACCTCAAAACTGATTTTCTGTACCTAGTCATTGGCTGGGGGATGTCGATTTGACTCTTCCATGCTGTCATGACGGGAGAAGAGAGCGCTTGACTATGGAAGCAAAGGGTAAAAAAGCCTGTCCTCACTGAGGGATTCCACCATAACATTGTACACGCTGCAAGTAAGAGGATGAGTAGCTCTGCACACAGACCAGAGCGCAACCACTCCGCAATCTCTTCAAAAAATCTTTAATATTTCTATTTCTATTTTATTTTTTCTTTTATTAAAAAGCTGCAGATAGTATAGTTCTGCTCCTCCGGCCCTCATTAGTGCACCACAGACAGCTGGGGGTTCAGGTAACTGAAACGAGCTGGAGATAGGAAGTCCAGGGGAAGCACACAGCTGCCCTTTTTATTGGATTTGTATCAGTTACTTGTGAACACTCCTTTTTGCCACGAGATGGTGCCATAACTCCAGAAAATGTGGATCTGTGGTTTCAATAGGACAGCAGAAATAAAGATTTTAACACTCCGATACAGAATTTTAAAATCTACCCATGTAGTATTGAGCACCAAGATCCTTTCAGTTTTGAATGTTTTTTAAATTTCTCTGGTTTGGGGAGTTTGTTTGCTTGCTTTTTTGTGTTCTGTATAGAAAACTACTCACATGAAAAATTAAGTCATGCAAATAATCCAAAGTTTGGTTTCCTTGGCTTGGTTTGCTCTTTGTGTTAGTTTACTTCAGTAAATGGGGAGGCTTTAAAAATTTTAACGAATATATTGAAACTACAGATACAGGGAAAACCTATATACTGATAGCTGTTATGAACTGGTAGTGAAGGAACTGACAGATATTTTGGACTGATATATAAGGAAGCATGCCTGATTGCAGGATTAATTTGAAAACACCAAGAGAAAACAGAACTGCTTTGGAAGTCTTAGGATAATTCCAGAACCTCCTCTACTGTAAATCTAGCTATGCCCCAAGCCAGCATTTTGCACCAAATTAAATGTCCACATGAATTGCACATGCTCCATATTTTCCCTTGTGCCTTTCATTTTATTGTTCATCTGGGAATATTTTAACCTTTAAAAAACAAAACACCCTGCTTACCTTTATTTTACAAAACTTGGAAAAAAAGACACATTTAGCTGACATTAGTTCTCTTAGTTCCATAACTTAGCAGAATTGTAAATATTTTCCAGGCAACCAACATCTGAACTTTTTTAGTTTGCTAGAACTGCAGACTACAGTTTTGCTACAGGTTTGTTGTTTAGAACCAAGAGTTTGCTAGGATAAACTATTTCATCATGAAAAGATCTTACTAGGTCAAAGTTCTTCGCTGAACAGACCTAGATGAAACAAACCTTTTTAAGCTCAGGCATGGGAAGAGCCTGAGGAGCTGGGGCACTGCAGGGATGCATTCCTGAGTGTCCGTGTGGGTCACCTGAATCCCACCTGAGGTCAGGTTATTTACAGAGTCTGGCTGCCTTTTTAACAGGTGCCAGAGGAGCCCTTTTAAGACAAAACCCAGATTGTCAAGCATATGTTTGATGACAAACATAAACCACCAAACTGGGTACACTGTGGTCTATCTCTACTACTTCGAAATTCATAGACTAACCAAGAACCTCCATTCCCTACCAAAACTCAAATGGGTGACTAAACTGAAATCTTATGCACAGCGTATTCTAGGTTTTATATTTCCTTCTGTCATGTGACCCATTAGTAGGATCTACTGTTTACTGTAGCCCATCATCTCCTAGTGGCATCAGCCTAAAGTTATTTATCCATCTCTGCTAAATTCGTTTTGCATTTTATGCCATTTTATACACCTACCATGGTTTCTTCTTTCAGAATTTTTAGCTAGTGACCCAAGTCAGAAATCTAATGCATTGATGGACTGGAGGTAACAAATTCCAAATGTCTTGAAGATATCTATGCACAGACTTCTTTTAGATATAAAAATTTTCCTGCCACTTTAGAAGTGATAATTATGATTATATTCTTACAACTGACAAGAAGCATATTTATGCATTACAAGCCTTAATGTTCAACAAAATTTTTGCCAATAAAATGGTAATAATTTGCTATACTTTAATGAAAAATTGCCAGAAATACTTAAAGGCAGTATTAAACCTTATTAATATTTTTTACTGAGTTTACAAGGTGTTAGGCTTGGGGCTTCTCTGTCTTGTCTGCCTGGCTTGCCTTGATCCACAGCTTTGCTTTAACTCACCCGTGGTGAGTTTTGAGCTGCACAGAGATGGTTTTAAGGGTAACATGGAGAAGGGACAGCTCTAGTATTTTGTGTTTAACATTCACAAAGATGACAGCATATAGTAAATTCAGGTGTAGTATGGAGGCAAAGCAATGAAGACAGAAAGGTGTAAATGGATGTTAGTAAACTTTTAGAAATGGCTCCATGTTCTGCTCCTGGTGGGTGATGTGAGAGCCTCAGTAAGGATGACAACAAATGCCTTATTAAGCTGACTGCTTTCATGAGGCCGAATACGGAGAGAAGTACAGACAGGGAGCAAATCCTTTTGGATTTCAGACGCTGGGCAGCCTGTATTTGTACTGATTCAGATGGAGCTTGCATGGATTTTCCCAGTGTGCTGCACAAAATGAAGCAAATCCCATCCCATCCATGCTTTCCCTTGTGATCATCTGAGATGTTATATAATTCCCTCCTGAGAAAACAGCTCTGTTCCTAACGGATGTTCTCAGGAGAAATTCCTTGCTGTACTGTCAGATAAAGGCAAGGCCAAGCAGCTGGTGGTGCCACACATGGCCTGCTCCAGGCCATCATCTGCTCCAGGCCATTATCTCCTCCAGCTCAAAGTCTGCCACCAGGCTCCCAATATGCTTTACGCAGATCCAAGCCTGAGGAAGGAGAAACTATTGTCATGATAAAGGACTCCAGATGTTGGCAACTCACTACCTACCACTACCAAAAGGAAGCTGCCAGCCTCAGGAGCCAGAGGAGCAGGGTAAGGGTGAGCATCACACCTGGAAAGGGGTAGAAACTAAATACATATATGCTTAGTTTGTGTGCTAATGTGTGCTCTTTGCCACTAAAGATTTTGAATTTAATGCTTTCTGCATCTGAGTGAATCATGGGATGACACTTCTGAAGCTTGATTCAAGTGTGAGTAAGAATCTGGATTTCTCTCCTTTGCTCCAGGCATTGCAGCCCTCTCACCTCCCCACAGCTCTGGTGGTGAAGGTTCAGCTCCTTTCTAAACCTTGCAGACTGACAGAGGCAAAACTATGCTGCTCACCATTCTTCATATATTATTTCAAATGTTCAAGTCTGGTGGCAAGAGTTTGAATAGGACTTCTCCTTCCAGCGTTTCTGTACTCTCAGTGTCTATCAGTGTGAGCCAATGCAGTTTTGCGTGTACTGGAGAGTATAATGTCACAGTTCCTCTTATATTTGGATGAGCACTCCAAAACATTTGTAAGAGGCTATATAACAAAGATTAATATTTCTAAAGAAGTTAAATTACTTTTCTATGATCTCTAAGAATTTATCTTAAGGGAAAACAGACAAATCCTTTATTTTTCAGCAGTCTTTCAGCTAAGATTCATAATTTTACTGGATACACAAAAAGCAAACTCAATAGTGGTATTACTTTTAGGTCATGATATTATTTTCTTCTCCTCTACTACATAGTTACAGAAATCATGTCTCTCCCTTTCATTCAGAAGATAACTACCTTATCGTACTTATTTCTTCATGTCTCCTTCCCTGGTCCCTGGCCCTTTTCCTCTGAAAATATTCAATCTGCCCCACAATAATCAAACACCTTTTCTCTCAAAGATAACCTTACCAATACCTGCCTACCTGAACAAATGCTTTCAATTTCTGCTTAGATTTAAAATGTACCAAGACTATCTTAAACCTGAAGAAGGACTTCGACACTCAAAGGTTTGCGTAAAGTTTTCCAACTCTACCAAGTACTCTGACAACATGTATTATTTTTTTATTAAAAAAATGCTTTTGCCAGGTAATAAATGTCAGCAATACTATCTTGATGAATTACTTCATCTCTCTATGGAAACGAAGGTTTCATCAAAGGAGTTTAAAAATTGTTCTGCTTTGGCTCATAAGCTGAAAGATTCTTACTGCTTTGTGTGAAGAAGGCACATGGTATTTACTGAGTTGTGATTCATTCCTGAGATTAGATGAGTTCATGACTCATTCACACCTGGTATTTAGATGTCTCTACAGTAAATCTTTTCCACTCCGAACTTGTTACATGCTGATTTTGATTTGGCTGCTAAGCCTGTTTCTAGCACTACACCACTTCTAGTAAGTTGTCCCTCCAACATACAAACATGCAAGAAATTGCCTGTTATTAAAATTTCTAGAATATAATATTAATCTAAAGTGGTTTTTTTGATTTCTGACACTTGTGTTTCTTAGTTCGTTCTTGTATCTCTTTCAAGAATGAAAGTCTCTAAATTTTGAATTTTTTTACCTCGAGGACTTTCAATGGATACAAACAGGTCTGTTGCCATAAAACAATTGCTGTTCACGAGCTTTCAGTCCTTCACCTTGTCTATACCATGATCCCAAGACTAGATTAATAGCAGAGCAGTACAAATATAGGGTAATACCACTTGTTCTTGGGTGAACGGCAGAAATCTCAATTCCTGTGTCTTGCTCACTAAAGCAATGCGGTTCCAAGAGCTGGGCAGGACCTCACTCGGGCACAGCAGAGACAACATGGACCATGTACTAATTACATGTAAAACACCCCATAAAGCATGAAAGCACAAAGGGAATAGCAATAAGGTATAAAGGACAATCACAGCCCCTGCAGGAACAGAAAGCAGAAACAGAAGATGAAGAGCAGGATCACTCCAGTCCTGTTTCTCTGGTCAAGGATGCTGCACCTGGGCAGTGCTACTGTCTATCTGAGTAGGTCCTCTTCCTCTGGTAAAGAAAGTGCTCCTCTTTTATTTGCCATTCATTTTGCTATTGCAGCTCAGCATTTATTTCTAATGTATTGTCTTTTACTGCTTAACTAGGTTAACTATATTCAGAATTTCAAGCAGGTTTGTGGGGGTATGTGGTGTTGCTTGTGTTTTCTCCTCTAGCTTCCCTGTGTAGAAAGGTGATTGGTACTGCAGCCGAGAGTCAACAAACTTGGATGCAATAGCTCATAGAGCCATAGAATATGCTGAGTTGGAAAGGACTCTCTAGAACCACTGAAGTCCAGCTCCTGGCCCTGTACAGAACAGCCTCAACAACCACACCATGTGCCTGGGAATGTTATCCAAACACTTCCTGAGCTCTCTCAGCCTTGATGCTGTGACCACTGCCCTGGGGACCCTATTTCAGAGGCCACACAACCTTTGGGTGAAGAACCTTTTCCTAATATCCAACCTAAACCTGCCCTAACAAAATGTCAGGTCATTCCCTCGAGTCCTGTCACTGGGTACCCGAGAGAAGAGATCAGTGTCCACCCCTCTGCTTCTCCTCATGAAGAAGTTGTAGACCATGATGAGGTCTCCCCTCAGTCTCCTGCAGGCTGAACAGACCAAGGCACCTCAGCTGCTCCTTGTATGGCACCAGTGCAGAGCAAAACGGGATAGTGCCCTCCCTTGACCATCCAGTGATGCTGGGCTTGATGCAGCCCAGGATACTCCTATCCTTTCCACTACAGGAGCACAAACAGCAACACTTTCATGGATAATTAGTTTCTCTAGCAACAGCAGCAGGTCATCTCTTTTTTCTGTCTCTCTGCCGTTGTACCCATAGAGCTGCATGCAGTATACAGCACTTACCAAGCACCTCATGAGCCATTCATCCTTTCAAGCTGTTATTTTTCTTTCATATTTTGTTAATCCATCTGGAGAGCTTCTCAGTGACTTTAAGCAAGTTTTCCTCTGAGCTATAACTTTCTTCTTTTAACACAATAACACTCAAAAGATTTTTTCATTAAAAACGTGTTATGAAATTTCTAATAACATTCATTCTCATCCAGGATTTTGAGACATCTAGAAACACATACCTTAGCAAGTTTCTAAAGAAAATTGAACTAAAAGTTACATGAAGTGATGCTAAGTATGGAAATGCATCTACTGCAGTCTCTAGCTGATTATTAACCAGCTCCACAGATAAGATTTTTACATCTGTAACAGGAAATCATATATACTGAACCTAGTAAACAAAACCAGGACTAATGTAGGCAAATGAGGGTACTGAAAATATCCAGCTTCCATTGAAAGAAACACTTATAAGATATTATATCTTATGAGATATTATGTTATAGGACCAGACTCTAAAGTTCCAGCTTTGCTGTTTCAAACCATACCAGATAACAATTCACATAGATATTCATCACTTTAGAAGTTTTGATAAAGGGTTAAACACTTTGTATGTTTGAATTCTTCAGGCTGTACCACCCAAAGTGAAGCAAGGGTTTAATTCACACTAGTGACATTTTTCTGAAGGAACTCTGCTTACTGGGACACAGTGCAATCATACTTAGAGAAAGTAGAGCCAGATGTCAGTGGGAAAGTTCGTATTGATTTTGGTGAAAACTGGAAAACTGGAGAATGAAATGTGGGACCAACAAAGCTATGGCAATTGATAAATCAATTTGTCACCTAATGGGATTATAATTGCCTATAGATCAAAGAGCTGGAGCAATATTGCAGCTTTTAACCCTGCCGAATATCTCAGTTAAGATTCACTTTTTTTCCCAGAAGGAAAGAACAGAAGTAATTTAGCAAATTACAAATTGTAAATGGCTTAACTGTTCTAAGACATAAAGTGGGATGAGAAGGTGGAAATCATGTGGGGAATAAAAGGATACAAAGAATTCCTGGTGTGTTTAAAGAGCTCAGTCTACAGACAGAATAATATGCATGACCCTCCAACAGTTTTGTGTCCAAAAATCTCTCCCTCTAGTCTGAAATAAGTTGGGGTTTTTTTGTGTTTTTTTCTTAATGACACACTGTAATTTAATGATTTATATTTCAGGCATAGCAAATTTTCCACACTATTTTTTTCTTTCTGGAAACTGTAACCATAAGATTCTTTACTTTCTTAGGCTGCTTTTTTCATGCACTACAATGTGTGCACTAGATGGCACTCAGTGCTTAATGCTCAGTTCTGTGTCCTGTTCAGAATAGAGTTTACAGGGCCTAGTGAAATGATGGTTGAGCTTCAAGTTACCTTGAACTGATAGAATTGCTAAAGAAAAAAATAGGAATTTATTACTTTGCAATTTGTAGCAGAATGAAATGTTGAAAAGGGATTTTGTACACCCAGTTATCATGCAATGAAATGGCAATAAGAAAACTGTAAAATCTCCTAAAATTATATTGAAACACATGAAGCCCAGAATTCTCACTGAAATTCAGGCAACAAAGTCATAATTAGAGCCTCTACCAGATGGGAAAAATGTGAAAACAAAGGAACTATGAAGAAAATATTTTCATGGAATGTTTCATTTTTAACAGTTTAGCTGGAAAGGGAAGGCTCAAACTCCAAAGTAGACTACAGTGCAGAAGTCTCTAAACTGTTATGTTCTTTGATACGAATATTTCTTCTGTTCTGGGCAAGTATTATTAGCTCTATAGATCACAGTTTTCTCAAGTACGGAGCTCCAGTGGAGATTTTTTTTTTTTTTTTAATCTTTAAAGTTTTAAGATAGCTTTAAAAAATAGGTAAGCTTTAACATTTATTAATTTCACTATAAAATTCTACCTTAGTTGGATTACAATCATGCTGATCAGGACATAATTTACAACAAAGCAGGAATACACAGAGTTAATGGGAACATTTCTTGTGCTCCTTTTTGGCATTTCTGCTTGGATTATGTGTTTCTCCTTTCATACATAATCATGTTCTTTCCAAGCACAGTAAGCCTGGGGATGCAGCCAAGTCCAGTTCCTATTATCTCCCAAACTGTGATAGTCACATAAGAAGCAAATCTCCATGATATTTTTCAAGAATCATGAAAAGTCACATAAGAGCAGCAAAATTTTCCACCTAAAATACCAAACAGCTGTGGCACTGGCAGGGTTTTAGAAGCTGGTATCACACCAGAGCAGTGTTCTTGGCTCTTCTGCCTGTCCTTCAATCACTGCGCCTCTGGCACCCAGAGCTCCAAGTGCTCTCTTTAATCACCATCAGTCACCAAAAGCACTACATTCTATGTGCTTGCTAATGCCCCAATAAGCCAAGTCAGTGATAACTTTTGTAACTAACAGACACAATGAAGTGTGAACCTTTTCACACTAAATTGAGATGGGGTCAAAGACACCATCTAGACTGGAGTGCATAGGTGTGAGAATACTGCGAAACACTCTGAAAAGAAATGGCAAAACTACAGTCCAAGCTATAAATTCCTTTTTAAAAGTCTCTTGTATTGGAACAAGCTTCCCACCATTTGTATTTTGATTATTTGCTGGAATGATATATACTTCTCATCAGCCTTTCTTGAAATATTTCTGAAAATCTGATCTGCTGCCTTTTTGAATCTATGAATTTTTGAAAATATCACTGTGTCACCCAGTGAGGATAGTATTGGGAACCTTCATCTGACATCTCATGAGGTAGCTATCACAAGTTTGGTGTTACAGCTTTTGTTAGATTTTTTATTTCTTTTGTTGTCTCTTTTAATAATAGTTCACACAAATAGCAGAGGAAACTTTTAGCCTTTTTATTATGAAGAAAGATTTTCTCAATAGGTTGTGTCCTTAGTCTACGCTGAATATCCCATAGCAAATCAATTTTTTACAAGGCAGTCTCCAGCTTTTCACTGTTAAGGAATAAGTCTAAGTACAGGGCTCTGTCTCCATGTGTAGAATGTTTCCAGGCAGAATTATTGATATCAGTTCTAGCCTTACAGTATTTTATTACTTCTGTCCTCTTAAAGCAATTTTATTTACTCTGTTCTGTGGACTGAGAGCTTTTTACCCCACTACTATTTTGTCACACTCTTTCTGTAGGCAATAGGAGAGATTAATTTTGATTTTTGCACTGTGTCAACTTGTGCTACCTGTGCATATGGTGTGAGGTCTCAGTATATCATCTATGCATGTAGCAACAGCATCCCATACTGGAAGCAGTGGAAATATGACTCTTATTTTTGTTCCTTGTCAACAAGCAAACTAATTATGTTCCAATGAGTGAAATCAGGTCTTTTCCATGAAGCTTTCAAAATCTCACAAGAATAATTTGCACTGAATACTATACTAACTCTCTAGTTTTCATTCTACAAAGAGTAAAAATTAATTCAAAAGACTGAAAATTTGATTTAGATTGCCAGTACTTGCTACTGGGAAAGAACAGAGATTCCCAACAACTTTCATTGTAACTACAAAACTATAATTTAATACCTTCTGTTATATTGTAGTCCATAATAGTCACCCCATTGGTTACTCTAGATTATCTCCTGGCTTTTAGTGCTGACTTCCAGTTATAATGGGCACTTGTGTACTAAAAGAGACCATTAATTTTTTGCCCAGAGTACATGCAGAGTTAATCAACAGGCCATTTAGGGGACCGCAAATTGCAAGTCCTGCACATACAGCCACCTCAGAGTGTGATAAATGAAGCAAAATGTTAGAGGAATAGTACTTCAGAAGCAATCAATATGAGAGAACAATTTCTCATTCTCTTTGCACTAAGATCACGGCTTCTCCTTACCTTAGTGTATGTCATACCTAGACAGGTACCTTGTCAGAGATGAAAATCTTTTCATAATTAAGCTGCTCCTATGTTCAATTGCACACAATATTATTTTTAATCTGAATTTGTATTATTCCATCATCTTGCCTCTGAATCATCTGCATATCCAAAATGAAAAATATCAAGCCACCTTTCTTAGCTATCTGCTTCATGAAAATTTAGCTTTCTATTACCCCATATAACTCACATGAAGGTGGCAGAGGGAAAGATATGCCCATGAAAAATCCATGGGGGGGCATTCAAACTCATCCAGCTCAAACATTCTACTCAGTTGATGGCTTAGAGTAGTGGTTAAATCTCCAACTCTTTTCCTAGATCAACAGGACAAGTCAGACACTTTGATCAGCCTGGAGTTTGGTTTCCTAAATTTTCTTGCTGAAGGAACATGGCCATTATGGTGATGGGTTTTAACACACAAGGGTTGTGGAGATACAAGGAGAGTGGGAAAATTGGATCCTGGGGTTAACACCGACATTGGCATGTCTGGCTGAGTTGGTGAGGTGCTTAAACGCTGCCCCCAGGATTTGCATTGACTTTTTTAACCTGATGAAGACATGAAACCACATTTCAGGGAGGCAGGTTCAAAGCATTTTGTCTCCTCCAAGAGCAAACTTGTGGCACTAAAACATAAGTGCTTGAATTGGGCTCTCAGTCACCAGTTCTCCAAATGGTCTTGTATTTCTCTCATGCCTGCATGCAGAGTCGCTCCATTTCATGGTTCTGAAGGCTGTTCTGCCCACAGGCAAGAGGACTAATGTGGATCTTACCTAACGGTTCACTGAAGCCTGTTTCCTACTCAGAAATTAAATCATCTGTGTCCTGAATTCAGACACATCTGATTGAATGTGGACAGCTATAGCTCACCTTCTGGAGACACTTAGCTAATACAGAAAAGCCCCAAAGAAAAGAAACCCTGGAGAGTGGACCTTGTAGATGGTAGTCTAGAGTGGATACATCAGGAAGTAACAGTCAAAAGACACAATTTGTCTAGGAAATAAGGAGATTAAGGCCTTATTTATCTGATAGGGTTAATGGGAACATTTTGTTTATAAGTTCAGTAATTTAAATTAAGGGAGAAATGAAGATGTGAAAAAGCAGATGTCAAGCACCAGTGGGTGCCAGCAGCTTCCTGAGTGGGTTCCAGAAGCAGTGGGTGTTCGCTGTGGCAATGGGCCCCAAGGAAGATTAACATTCAAGGCAATCATAAAGACTAGATAAGTGAGCACAGTCACCAAAGATTGTGCAGGTTCATAGCTAAAGCTGTAGCTTATCAGAAAATAGCAAAATCATCTTCTATGACTCATAAAATCATAGAATGGTTTGGGCTGGAAGGGACCTTAGAGATCATTTTGTACAAGTGTCCCTGCCATGGGCAGGGGCACCTTCCACCAGACCAGGCTGTTCTGAGCTCTATCCAGCCTGGTCTTGAACACTTCCAGGGATGGGGAAACCTCAGCTTCTCTGGGCAGCCTGTTTCAGTGCCTCACCAACATCATAGTAAAGAATTTCTCCCTGATGTCCAATCCAAGCCTTTCCTCTTTCTGTTTGAACCATTCCTCCATGCCCTGTCACCACATGCCCACATAATAAGTCCTTCTCCAGTGCTCCTGAGACATCCTTTAGATACCAGAGAGTGCTGTAAGCTCTCAAAGCCTTCTTTGCTACTAAGGTGTTCAAATGAAAAGGATTTCTTAAAATCAGAGAATGGTGTGTAGGCAGGAACTTACAACACAGACAAGGCAGCCTTTAAAAAAATGTTTGCATTAAGCCAAATCCTAAATCCACAACAAACCCTCATTGACACACAGGTCTGATAATTTTACAGAAATTAATTTATCTGACTTAGCGTGTGATTTTCACTTAACATCCATCTCTATAACAGTGCTTCTCATTACCATATTTGTTCATACCTCCAACATCTAATAATCTTATTTGTTTCTGGAAAACAATTCTCAAGGTCTGGAGTATTTTAACTGTATTAACATGTTTACATGATGGATTTTTTTACAGGTGAAGGAGTCTTTACTTGTGGAGGATCGCCCCTTTTCCTCCCAGGCCAATGCTTCCCATCTTCTCCCCCCTTAGAGAAGATAGCCTTGCCCTGGGCGGGCCTGTGAGGCCCAGGGTGACGCTTCTTATCTTCCCACCCCTTAGGGAAGAGAGCCTTGCCTGGGCGGGAAAGGACTCTGAGTATGCCTCTGCCTCCCAGGACAGCTCCACCCATCTTGGGAGCTGTGCCCAGCCCTGGGGGTGTGGATCAAGGCGTGCTCAGGGCCTGGATCTGCCCATCCCTCTGGATTCTTCTCCACCGTTATGTATCTCATTGGTTGATTTGAATTGTACCCCTCCCCCTTATGTTACCATTGGTTCATGTATGCTTGCGCCGCCCTCTCCCTCTTCCCTCATTGGTCCTTCCCTTCCTACTTAACCGGCTGCCCCCAGGCAGTTGGGGGCCACTCCGCCATGACATCGCCTCGCAGTGGTCCTGCTTTCCCTGCTCTCCCTCCCGACCACCACAAACCCTCTACCTAAATAAAGGAGAGCTTGGGAAGGAGCATTCCTCCCACCACCCTTTGCCGCGTCATCGTCTGCGTTCATTATCTGCCTACCGCCTGAGCTAGCTAGACAGTCCCGGCCGGCGCTGAGCCGTTCGGAGGAGAACCTCAGCCTAAGGAAATCAGGCTTTGGTTTTCTACATTTACTCTTTTCCTTGTTTTTGTAAATACTGAATGTCTGGTAGTTTCTAACGAAATCTGTGAGATATTGTCTGTTTACCATGTTTAGAAAATAAGGCTGGAATTTTAGTTAATTTCCTTAATTTTGTGTTTCAAAGTCAGGTTACAAATCTGTGTAGCAAAGGTTTATACCATTCAGCACAGTTCTAGGTTTCTTTCTAATTAATGTCATTATTTAATTTTAAGCAATTCCTTTTTTTTTCTAAAAGTCTTCCAGTTTTACCAATATTCACAGTGAGCACAGGTTTCAATACAAATGGTGAGAAAATAAAACATTACCTTTCACAAAACAAAGTAGTTTCAGCAGTTCCCCTTAAGTTATTATTGTATTCCATCATATTTATGAAGATACAGTACACTTATGAAATATAATACAAACAAAGAGGCAGTTAGCAACAAAGTGAAATAGCTTATTTTATGCTTAGCATGACAGTTTCATTACTGCCCTACACAAATTTCATTGTTGTAATAAGATAAGTAGTAAATGTGAGCTATTTTGAGACTAAAAACACAGCATGCCTGACTTCTGTGTAGCTCTGCAAGTTTTGGTTTTATGAATCATAATATCTTAACTTGAAATTTGCATTAAAATAATGCTAAAGTTATAGAAAGGAATTGTAGGACTCGAGTTCATCTCATTTAGGCATCCTAAATGCCTGATTCTTAAGACTAGAATCAGTCCTCTGAAAAAAGTTGGGAGAGTGAGAGAAGGAGGGAGAGGGAGAGAGGTATTTCTGAAGGGTTCAAAGAGAGATTTGGTCTGTTTAAGTTTAGGCATTTAGGTGAGGTAAAGTGGCTCCTACTCCAACAAGTCAGGTACTATAACTGGGGACATTACTGCTGTGCAGCTGGCAATGGCCCGTTTTACATAATTGCTGTTTTTATAGAAAAACAGTCAGAGTCAATTGGTTCAATAAAGGCAGCCCATCCTCACACAAAAAAAAAAAAAAAAAAAAAATTTAAATACGTATTAGATTTTTGTACGAGGTCTTCATGTGTTGTAGCCTCTTAGGAGTCTCAGCAAATGAAGGACCCATAATGGTTCCATGAATATCTTTCCAGCACTGACTTTAGTCTGACTACTAAAATGTATTATCTTCTACCTACGGCTATATATATGTAAGGTTATGGAACCCTATAAAAAATTAAAGCTGTTCCATTATTCTCTCCCCATAATATCTGTACACATACATATATTCTGTGATGGGACTAGGCAGGAAGTGCATGGTCCTGCTTACAGAGATTATTTACCAATTTCAAACTGTGGTTACTATATGAAGCTTTCTGAAAGAGCCATCATTTATTTCTAATGGGAAATATGGTGACTCAATCTTTTTCGTTGTGCTTAGCTACAAGGCTGGAGGAATCAAAACTCCAATCCTAAATTTATAAATTAAACAAGATATAAATTCTTCCTGTTACACACTGGTGAAGTTTTAGGCCAGATGTGGTTTTGGCCCATGTCATGTGAAACCCTTCTGAAATATCTGCTGACATCCTTCAGGAGTTAGTCTGGACAAAAGGCACATGCAAAGATGAGGCAGGTTCAATATGACCACCTTTTGGAAAGACAAGGTAATGGAAATGCCAGATACAGTGCCAGCTGATTTAGGTGTCAGAGCAGTACCCTGGGCACTTTCAGCTTTTCAGCCCACAACCTGATCTGTTTTGCCTTTCTCGGGGAGCGGGGAGTATTTGAAAAACCTAATCCAGATGTCAGCGCCCTGCATTTGAACTCCTTGGAGATAAATTCATACTCACAACAGTTTCTTTTTTTTTAATAAAGTTGATTAAAATCACATACTTTTCTTGTGCCATAGGCCATTCGTTAGAAAATGGAGTATTGTTCCCTTATTTGACATCTCTGTATCTCTCAAGACAGATATCCATTCCTGACTGAAAGGAGGAAGCCCTATGAGCACCCACCTGGATAATGAGGCAGATTATATTTCAAGGTACAAATTTATCAAAAAGCTGCAACAGTGGGAATTTCATTCTCTTCTCTGGGGCAATTTTAGTAGCTGTTGCTTTTATTAAAATTAGAGTCCAAAAATAACTAATGCTTCATTATGGATGATTAATCTGCTATAATTTAAACAAAAAACAAAAAACAAAACAAAGACAGGGAAGATTTCCACAGAAATAATTGTGATTTAAAATTGTGAAGTAGAAAACATTCTAAAGGAAAACTTGCAGCTCTGGGAGAAAACTTTTGTTCCCATTACACTGCAATACCCCTTATGATTTCTAAGTATAAAACCAGTGGGACTCTCTGTGCTGAATTATTCTTCTTTTCTCATTAAGTTTGAATTTTAATAATGTTTTTTCTCCTGTTCTTTCATTGAGGGAATTATTTGGAGTTGTACATTGCTTTCAGATTCATTTGACTTGGGAGTACAAGCCCACCAAACCAGAAAAGTTTATAAGCTTTTCACAAGCACTTGTGAAGAGAAGCCACCAAACATTTGACCGTGTGATACCTATTGTGACTGCAGCATCCTGTAGGATGATGCTAAACTTTAAACCTCTTGAACCCACCAGCAATGACGTAATCATATTTCAGATCTTCCTCAGGGAATTCATCTAGAGACCTGCAGCACATTCTGAGTTTGAGCACAGTATGTAATGAAAGGGTTAGAAATGTATGGAGCCCACAGTTGTCAACGGCACAGCTGAGAGCCTCTGGGTAAGAAAGATGCTCTCCTTGATCTGCTCCTTGTCCACAGAGTGGAGATTGGCAGCCATCTTGGCCAAAGAGACCACAAAGCAATCAAAATCTCTGTTGACAGGAGGAAAAGTGCCTGCAAAACCTCAACTCCGGGCATAAGGACAGCAGACTTCAGGCTGCTCAGAGAACTAGTGATTAAGATCCCCTGGAAAAATGTTTTTGCAGGTGCTGGAGTCCATCAATGTGGGGCTACTTTTAAAACATCAACACCTAAGGGCACAGAAGCAGCAACTCCAAAATATCAGAAGCCAAGCAGATGAAGAAGAAGACTGGGTTGGCTGAATAGGGGGATCTTCTCTTGGAAATAAGGCAAAAAAGGAAGGCATATGCCCAGTGGAAGCAAGGTCAGGGGACATGGGAGGAATAACGAGATGCTGCTTGCTACTGTAGGGAGAAAATTCATACAATCAAAGCTCAACTGAAGTTGAAGCCAGAAATGTGGGGGACAATAAAGAGAGGTTTTTAAAATCCATTAATGGCAAAAGGCTGTGTAGAAATAACATCGTCCCGTTACTGGATGAGGATGATTACCTCACAAACAGGGACAGAGACAAGGCAGAGATTTTTAATGCATTCTTTGCCTCTGTCTTCAATACAGATGACAGATCAAGGGTGTCTCAGAGCCCTGAGCTGGAGGACCATGACTGCGATAATGATGAACTCCCAGTTGACCCTGAACTTGTGTGGGACCTCCTGCTCCAGCTGGATCCCTGCTAATCTGTGGGGCCCGATGAGATTAATCTGAGAACCTGCTAGGAGCTGGCTGATGTCATTGCAAAGCCTCTTTCAATGATTTTTGAGAAGTCTTGGGAATCTGGAGAGGTCCCAGCTGACTGGAAGCTGGTGAACATTGTCCCAATTTTCAAGAAGGGCAAGAAGGAGGACTCCAGAAAATACAGTCTCACTTCAGTGTCTGGTAAAATTATTCAGAAGATTATTCTGGGAGGTCTTGAAAAACACCTGGAGGACAGCACAGTCATTGGTCACAGCCAGCATGGCTTCAAGAGAGAAAAGTCCAGCTTATCAAACTTGATTTCCTTTCATGACAAGGTAACCTCCCTAGCTGATCAAGGGAAGCCAGTTGATGTAATCTTTTAGGATTTCAGTAAAGCTTTTGATAATTTCTCTCAGATTATCCTTCTGGACAGTATAGAGCTGGAAAAACACAGCATAGTCTGTATTTGCCACTAAAGGGAGGAACAACACTGTTCTTTAAAGACCTAAAGATCATCAGCAGTTCAGTATAAACTATATTCTTATTATAACAAAATACAGAACCCTTCTGAAAGTGTTCACAGCTTCAAACACACTGGAAACAAAACCATGTTGACTGCAGGGAACTCAGTATACATTTGGGATGAATTTAGTCCTAGGAGTTTAAAGCTTGAAGGAAAATCTAAAGGAACCAAGGGAAATCAAGAATATTGAATGAATTCCTGATGCATATGTATTCTTTTATTGAATTGTCTCCCTCCAGGGTTTATTATGGATGCATAATCTTTTGTTAGAAAAAGGTGTTCAAGATTTATTTTTTTTAAAGACAAAGAAAGAGCCATACCATGAAGGATTACAAAATTATCATATATATTAACCTGCTGTTGAGACAGAAATTTCAGCCAAGTTTATAAGATGGTTAAGTAGTAGTCATCTCTACCCACCATATTTGAAATATTTTAAGCTTCAGTGATTATGGCTGCCTAAGGCTGTAAGATATTCTGCCACATTCACATACATCTCACATCTCTCCTTGCAGGGTTGTATTCTTGGGGGATGTTAGGAGGTAACAACAACCCATCAACAAGTCCTAACAGTGGCAGCCAAAAATCTGCTGCTGACAGTTGCTATGACCAACTAATCCATCCCAAAATCAGGTCAGCTGTTTTTTTACCAGCTAAACCAGATACAATTACATTACCAAGAAGACAACAGAGAAAATCAACCTGTGATCCTTTCCTAAAAGACCATTACCAAAAAATGGTATTTTAAATTTTAATTTTCTCCTCCAAAGTAATGTCCTGCTCTCCTATACAGACACTTCAATGAATAGGTATGGAAACAAAACAAGAATGAAAGCAAATATCTGACTCATAAATCTGGCATGCTGAATGGATTTAAAAGTGCCAAATATGAAATATGTGTCCTTAAGACGGCGTGTAATGAGCACCCAATACTGAGAATGCTGTTAACACCAGATGTTGCTCTGTTTAACATGGCTCATCATACCTAAGCTTTTCCCACTAACTTGCAAGGACCTTATCTAATTAATAACCCTATCTAAGCAGACTGAGCTTTTAATTAAGGCAAAAACAGTGCTTGCGAGGCATTGATCTACTAAGGTATTTAATCAAACACACGTTACTGCTTTGGTGGCCTTTCGGGAGTATTGTCTCCAAGACGAAGTTACTTAGAAGAATGGAGCCAGATTTTGGCTGTGACCAGTAGATGCTGCAAGAATATGAATAAAATAATCACAAACTACTTTCAAAATCATCAATAAGGATAAAATCACCTAGTAATTTTACTGTGACCATGATGTTATGTCTACTACTATGCAGAAATTAGCTGCTCATTATTTGGATGTGTGTACACATTCCTGGGTAAAAAACTTGCTGGAAGGCCAGACCCAGCGAGTGATGATGCATGGAGTTAAAACCAGTTGTGGCAGGCCACTAATGGCATTCCCCAGGGCTCAGTACTGGCCCTCACCCTGTTTAACATCTTTATCGATGATTTGGATTAAAACTCAGTAAGTTCACAGCTGGCACCAAGTTGGTGGGAGTGTTGATCTGCTGGAGGGTAAGAAGACTCTGCAGAGGAATCTGGACAGGCTGGATTGATGGGCTGAGGAAAACTGTATGAGGTTCGATAAGGTGGAGTGCCAGGTCTCACACTTGGATCACAACAACCCCAGGCAACGCTAAGGCCTGGGGACAGAATGTCTGGAAAGCTGTCCAGCAGAAAAGGATTTGTGGGTCCTGGTTGACCACTGTCTGAACACGAGCCAGCAACGTGCCCTAGGGGCCAAGAAGGCCAATGGCATCCTGGCCTGTATCAAGAATAGTGTGACCAGCAGGACTGGGGAAATGATTGTCCCACTGTACTCAGCACTGGTGAGCCTGCACCTTAAATCCTGTATTGTTTTGGGCCTCTCACTACAAAAAGGATATTGAAGTTCTGGATCGTGTCCAGAGAAGGGCAATGGAGCTGATGAAGTGTATAGAAAAAAAGTTCTATGAGGAATAGATGAGGGAACTTGAGTTGTCTAGCCTGGAGAAAAGGAGGTTTGGGAGGATCTCTTTGCTCTCTACAACTGTCTGAAAGGAGGCTGTAGTTAGGTGAGGGTCAGTCTCTTCTGCCATGTCTCAAGGGAAAGGATGAGAGGAAATGGCCTTAAGTTGCATATGGGGAGGTTCAGATTTGATATCCCAAAAAACCTCATTGAAAGAGTGGTTAGGCACTGGAATAAGGTGCTCAGGGAGATGATGAAGTCACTGTCTCTGGACGTGTTCAATGGGTGTCTGGGTGTGGTGCTTGGGAATACGTTTTAGGGGTGATTATGGTGGTGCTGGGTTGATGGTTGGACTAGATGATCTTGAAGGTCTCTTCCAAACTTGATGATTCTCTGATTATGTGATTCTGTGTTTTATTTTTGGATCACTAGAGTCTTGAATATACCTTTCTTTCTGTCCAGACTTGATGTCTCTCACCCAGCATCTACCTGGAGTGCAGCAGTGCTTCCGTGCTGGTTTTCACATCATCCACCTGGCTCATAATCGTTTGTTTCATTGATAATTTCTTCCCATAATCTCTTCCTCCATAATAATCTCTTCCTCCATCCTAGCACATAGTCCCTCTCTATCTTCAGTGATTTTGCCAGTGTTCCCAGCTCTTTGTATCCATGTACTTCCTACAATACTTTCACAGCAGGGAGGGCTGAGGTAGAAGTCTTCCTTTTCAGTTTAACCCCCAAAAGACAGAAAGGGTGACTATTAATAAATGTATCTGCTCTTCATTCAAGTGCCCTGAGCAGCATCTATACAGCACATATGCAGTGGTCCAGCTAAAAGGTTGAGGAATATTTTGTTAATTGACTGGAGGGCATCTTAATTGAATCTAAAAATTTACAGAGGGTGTTTTTAAATTTGGTAATTTGACCAAATATGATCAGCTTTAAAGCCATGATTCATATTTCTGAATTCTAAAAATCAACTACCTATCATTTATCAAGGCCCTGTTGCTTGAAGGCCCCAGAATTTCTAAAAGAAATGGTAATATTTTCTGCCAAGATCTAGGCTTGACCATATTATTGAATAAACCTTGTAATAAATATAGAAATTAAACAGTTCCTTTGTGCCAATACTTTATTAGTTATCACAGATTAACAGATGCTATAAATTCTGTGTAGACTTCTAGGACTCTCACTGTCATCAACCAGTCTCACCCCTCTTAGAGACAGCATACGCTCATCCCTGCATTCATGAGCAAAGTGTATGCGCTGGCCTAGTATCTCTGCTAATAGTGAGGGGAAAAATAAGTGTTAGTCCTTTATAGAATAACATCTTAGGAGGAAAACCTTGCAAAAACCCCGGTTTTGACTGAGCTTAAATTGTGAATATTATGTATCTGTTCTGTATCTCAAGAAAAGTTTAATAAGCTCAGCATCCTGTATAACATGAATAGAGGCTTGAAATAAAGGAAGTGAGCCAGACTCAATAGATAAAGCTCCTGCAGGAAACACAAACTAAAACCAGTTTCAAATTAAAGATTAATGGCATACTGCTTGTATTTGTGTGAATTTATATATTCCTTACACAGTTTAGTTCAGTTATTTTCAGTCTATCTTTAATTTTATTGAGCAGTCATGTTTTTGTCTTAATGCTTACCCTTCTCAAATGTTGTACAACCATTTTAAACCATTCATAATCTTAATATAACCTAAGATAACACTAAGGACTTGTACCATGTCAAACATAATGCACCTGATAGTATTTCCTTTTGAATGAGAATGAACCCCTCATGCCACAGAAATTTAACTAAGTCCATGTAGCACATACATTATTCTAACAGAAAATAGGGCAAAAAGACAAGAGATGGAGGAGAGATGGTAGATTCTGCGTAATACATAGATTTTTACATCCATCCTGGAGATTCAATATAGGTACCACTTTGCTAACAAAGCCATTTCCATTGAATACCAGGAATAAAAGGAATTGAAAGGGCTCTCAGTTGTACACTGAAAAATGTAGAGTAAAAATTACTATGCAATTATACCATGAATCTGTGCATTCCTCTTTAGATCAGATCCTAAATGCGAAGTTTTGCCACCTTTGCCTACCCTAATAATTTTCAGTCCTCTCTAGGAAGAACATGAATTCTAATGAAACACTTAGAAAAAACAATGAATAAATCATTGAGTTAATCCCCCTTGATAATGCATGTGCTGAAAAACTTAATGCCTAATTTCCATTGACATACACAAAAAAATGAAGTTTTCTTTTCATTAAAACTAAAATAGCAGATGTGAGGTGTTTTTATTAAAATTGATGGTAAACAAGAAGTTTTTAAAAGCTTCTAATGCTATATATGGTATGCAAGGTATGAGCAAATAATCCCCATGGGATTGAGTTGTGATGCTAGTTTACCAGTGATTGTTAGTGATTAAGGTTTTATTTTCTCCATTATAATAAAAAGTGAGAAAGGAAATAGTAGCACTAACACAACAACTCAGGCCTCATTATCATGTTCTTTGTTCATGAAACCTACTGAATGTCATTGACAGTCATAAATATCCAGAGGCAAGTGTAAAAGTAGAAAGGGAAAAATCTTAACTTTCAAGTTATTCAAAGAATGCAGTAGAAGAAACAGTTCATTTAATTTTTGTTTGTTGTGCTCATGCTGAGTATTAAACCTTCTTATTTGACAGACACCAAATCCACTCATCAAAAGAAAAACTAAGATACATATTTGCACTGGGCTGTATGAATAAATCCATATAAAAATCAATCACAGAATCAATCATAGAACCAGAGTTCCAGCTTGAAAGGGAGCTGAAGGAAATAAATAGAGCTCCACTAAAAAAAACCGAAACAGTTTTACCAACATTATGTAGGGACTTGAAAGTCTAATTTGAACTTCAGCATGTTTGTATACAGGTCTTATATACATAAATAGAAAGATTGATGCTAGAGAAAATTTAAGAGGATTCAAGAGTTGAAACAGCCCTCAAAATCTTCCCTGGACATGTCGTACAATATTTTACCAAAATATTCACCCCTATTTAATTTTAATTTTCTTAGATTTTAAGATAGAGAAAACTAACATTGGTGCTTTGAACCCTGTGTAACCATCAGGATACTTATTGTCTGTTCTAGATATGTTACATAGCCTGAAGGCTATAGATATACTTAAGCAGTATCATAATGCTCTGAACAAGTGAAGACTTAAAATGTGAAGAAGGAGCAGAGCTCCACTTTCTAGCTAAAGATATGGCAAATGTGGTAGGGAAAAAACAGTATGAAACAAAGCATTTACAAGAGTATGTGGAATACAAACATCTCAATTCCACTTCATTTTTATGTAAAGTTTTTATTTCATAGTAATATAATCAAGATGACAGATCTGGCTAGTGGCAGGGTTCTGAAAGAACTCCAGATTCCTGATTTCCACTCGATTTCCTCCCTGTTGAAACACATCGCATCTTCTTCAGAAGAGTAATTGTATCATGGGGAAGCAGAACTTCCAGAGGCAGAACTTTCTGTCACTTCAGCAAGATGCTTCACACCTCACACTTTGATGAGCAGATCAGCATAAAGAAACATAAATTGAACATAAAATACATGCCAGCTCATTCTTTCCTACCTAGAAATATGTCCTAATAAATTACTCATATTTGAAATGAGGGTTTAAGGAAATGAAGTGTAAAATACAAACAGATCCTCATGTCTGTGGCAAATTGAATCCTTACTGATTTCTTCCATAATGGCCATAAAAATACTTTTGAGAATCTTCAGAAGCATATTTTAAATTATTCCCTTAAACCTACTCAGATCTGCCTTATGATGAATGTGGGAGGTTGAGTGAGAGCAGCTTATATGCCAAAGAGTAGGAAAAACAAAATGACAAAGGACAGATTTAATAATAGGAAAGAGGGTGTTACCTACACGTTCTTATGGCTTCTTTTCCCTAAGTATGTCTCATGGCCCTGTTCTTATTTCCTTACATTATAGCCAAACATATTCTTGCAGTGAAAGGAGCCTACTGGTTATAATTTATACTGTCTTTTGGATCTTTTCTGGTGTCTTTATCTCTTTAAATGTCAGTTACAGAATCAGCCAAAGACATTTACTAATCACAATATTTTTAAGATGTTTGTCATCTAAGTTCCACAGCTGGATAAATTCAATAACTGTAATGTAAAACATCATTATGCATGTTTATTTTGCTGCCTATATCCTGCAAGTTTCGTGTTCCTCTAATTACTTTAAACTTGCAAGGAACAATAAGATATTGCCTTGGTCAATATAATTTTTTTAATGCAAGTTTGTCTTCATTAAATATTTCTATTTATAGAATGACTTCAAATTAAATTTAAATACAGATTTCCATAGATTCTGTCACAGTTCTTCAAAAAGTGCTTAAAAGACAACAATAATTATTTCAAACAAGTAATAAACAATTGACTGTGCAAGCATGCTCAAGTGTTTCTATTAGCACGACTTGATTGGTTCCAACACATCTTCTCAAAACACCACAGCTGCCTATCAGGACAGCTATGATCTAGGAAAAGATCAGACCTTCTGAAAACCTACACCAAGGGTATATCTCACACGCAGGTTATAAGCCAGAATGACAGTGGTAAACAACATGACATCTGAGGGACGTTGTGTTAGTCAGCTCAGAATCCAGCCTCATTGACTGCTGTCCAACAGGGATAACATGCAGACCTTTTCATATCACTGAGCGTTAATTAGGCTGCTACCAGTCTTCCTTGTGCTACCAGCTATAAATATTAATAACATTGTATGTTTTATTCATTTCTCTAAGTGGCAACTTTACGATTCTTCTCATTTTGCATGGGCCTCTACAATATGTCACACTGAAATGTGCTAAATGTAAAGAAAAAGTTAAGGTAGAATGTTTTCTACCTTTATCATGAAGGCAAAAAGGAGTCATGTTATTGTCACCGCATTGGTAACTGCACTCTGTCTTCTGAGAGATAAGATTCCTGCTGTTTAACTGCTACACGCTCTTCACGTCTCTGTTCACCACATAAAGACCAGGTTACCTTTTTGATTTCCGATGCAATTACTCTCCAGTCAGTCCCAACTTCCCCAATATTGTCTCAATTCTGTAAAGCTCTTTTTAATTCAGGGGCATGGATTGCATGCAGGTTGCATGTGCCTTTCTTTACTGTGAGACAAGCTCACATAGTGGTCCATCTCAAGCTTACAACGAGGAATCAAGCAATTTATGCTCCTTTCTTTAATAAAGTAATTCCTACTCACAAAAATTGTATTTATGTCAGATGTCTGCTTTGTAACTCTAGGATTGAATTCTTCTGATAATGGGTCATTTACCTACATAAAATGCTTTCTTTGGATGGCACAAGACATCCACTCTAGAGCATGTTCTCTTCAGTGATTGGTCAAAAAGTTTAAAGCAGCAAGCTGAACTTTAAACATATAATTCTTGGATGCTTAAGATGGACACAATGGATTTCATTCAAGCTGTCTGAATGTACATTTTTGTAACAGAAGGTGGCACTGGAGAACTGATATTTCATTTCTACTTCAGCTGTGCTCATGGGTGACAGCTTTTGAGCAAATTAATTCCTTTTATTTTGCCTCATGTTTTCTTTTGAAGATAAACTTATTTAAAGATTTAGGCTTGACAACACTGCAACTCCCTTTACAGGAGAATTGAACTACAGAATAACAAGAGACAGTCAGCACTTCCAGAAGAAGTGGAATGTATCTCTAAAGCTAGGAAGAAAAATACTCAGGAATAGGAAAAGCACATGTTTTCTTGTAGAAAAGTCCTGTTTGAGGCTGTCAGGATAGGCTGATGGCTGTAAAGGTCTAGCAAAAGGATATTAACCAATAGGCAGGTAACTATGGCCCTGGATACAAGAGTGGGCCAGAAACAGGATTCAGAAAACAGTTGCAATACACTAAGGATATAAGCAAAAGCCAGAAGCCAGACTAAGGAATGAAATTTGGTGAGTCTTTTTTTGATGAGTCTTTCCTACAAAGTATTCTCAAACCATCAAGCAAAGCCAGGAATGTATTCCTCTAAACATCGAGAAATGAAACACAGAAGGGATTCTGCAACCAACTACATGTGATTTCAAATGCCTTGCTTGAGAAAGAAATATTTACTATGCAAATTGAAGTTCTTTTAATCAGGATTTAATTGAAATTTCATCAGGATTAGCTGGAATCAAAGGAAACCAGCCTCAACCAAGATGATGGATGTAGATTCTGGCTACATCTACTTTGCTTTATGATGTTGGCCAACAAGGTAATGATCCTGTTATTATAAATACTCCTGAACTACTTTAGGGACGTTCTCTCTTGGTAAGCCAAAAATGTCATCCATGGTTAAAAGAGGTACTACACTCTTAAAATGAGCAAAGTTTTGGATGTGCTTAGGTAAGGCAAAAAAAGCAAGACAATAAGGAATGGTTAGAAACACTTGAGGATTCTCCAAACTAGACCCTTTATTCTTCTGTGATGAGAATGTTACTCAGAACATGGTAACTTAGTGGAAGTTCTCTCTGAGGTTCTTCTAAAAAACCAAAATATTTCACATGCCTTAAATACAGGAAAATATCCTCAGACAAGAGAGTTATATTTCATATAAGCTTTAATGGAAAGACTTCAACTGTAAAATCACATAAAAACGATACAAGAGAAAGAGAAATTACTCCAACAAAAGAGTTGTTAAGATTTCATGCTGGAATAAAGAAAAGTAGGGAAAACTGTGAGCAGCTGCTTGTGATACCACAGTCAGAAAACTGTTCAATTCTCCTACTCAAACACTGACTAAATTGGCAGAAGTCAATGGCATTACTCACATAGTACTCACCTCTATATGACTAAGACTATGCAAATCTGCCCCAGACAATGAGTATACTCAATGGTATAATTCTACTTGTGCTTCACACTTTTTCTATTTTGTGAAATGTCATCCTTTTTTTCCTGGGAAAATCTTTCCTTTACTAAAACAACTCTATAATTTGGTGTCCATCCAAACTTTAAGGGCCACAGACAAAGACACCAAGAAGAGCCATTCGCCCATTCAATTTCTCATGCCATCCCACCACTGCCAACACTCAATCCCTATCCACAGAGTCCTGGTAATGTCAAAGGACTGATGAGATTAATTCAAGGAAGAGTCATAAATATCAGTTTGTTACAGACTCAGAACAGTTCTCAGCCCAAATTTTCGATGGAAACATGCTAACAAAAGAAATCAACAACAACAACAACAAAAATATCCACAATAAACAAATCCCAAAAAACAACCAAACAACTAAAACAAACGCTCTCAAAAAAAAAAAAGCAACAAACCACACCATAACCAACAACAATAAAATTGTTCTCATTTCGAGATATGTGTAGATATTAAAAAAAAAAAAATCAGCATTTCTAAAATTTTCAGCATTAAAGACTGAAGAAAAATGCTTAGGCTCATGTTACAGCCTATAGAAAGAAGACAGATCTTCCTGAAATATTGTTTTATGTAATATTTGGTAGGATTAACTGGAAACATGGCAGCATTATTGCAGAGAGATGAGCACACTTTTGAGATGCACTGTTTATTCTGCCTTTGTTCACTAGATTCCCTATGAAGCAAAAATTGGCACAAGGAAGACACACTGCTCTGATAATTTTAATTAAAGTTTGTAATGCATCAGTGGATACCTAAACCCAAATATCAATCTCATCAGCTGTTCTGCCACTACTCTTTCCCCTAACACACACAGCATATGAAATGGAAAAAACTTAAGATCTAACCATAAACCTTCATCAGCTGTAGAGCTGATTTCAGCATTTTTTATGGGTTAGAGCATATCCAGGAGCCCCTCTGTCATGTGTTATTGGGAGCAGAAAAGGTTAGGCTCAATCTGCCTGGGAGTCCCTTCAAATATACATGATGGGAAGAGAACTTTCCCAGAGTCAAGCACTTTATTCCTATCTCCTGGCAACTCACACAGAATTTCCTTGAATAAATGACTAATCAAATTGTACACAGAAACTCCTGCTTGGCAAAGCATTTTATAAAGAGCAGACATATCTAAATGTCATAGCAAATGTTGCATTAATTGCAAGTAGTTTATGGTTAATGCCATGAGCAGTGCCAGAGCCTCAAGATTTATAAAAGTTATCACACATGCTCAGGAGTACTGATCTTTCTCACTTTTCCTATGTTCCTCCTTAACTCCACATGTTTCTCACATCCCTTAAACTTAAAGGCATGCTACCAGAGACTCTGATGCCAGTCTCTCAGCTTGCTAAATGAAAAATGCATGTTTTATTTGTTCTCTGGGGTTGCAGCCACCAGGACACTGTGGGCCACCCCAGCCTCTGTGTATGAGCATGCAAAATCAGCTCCTAATGGTTGCATTTGTAATGTCTACATAATATGCACACACATGTGCACTATCCTCTCTTTACCATCAGGATTTATTCTGTAGATGGTCCAGCTGCAGGCTGGGAACAACGGAAAAAACTGACTTATTTACAGAAAAAAATTGTGTTTATATGAAAGAAAATAAGTAGGAATTCCTCTTCTGTGTTCATCTAAATCCAGAAAAAAATGGAAAGAACATAGAAAAATACCAAACAAAATGCTGAAGAATTTTGTTAACATCAAAAATTATCATTTGTTCTTCCTTACAACAATTAGACCTAATCCTGCCAATATAATAAACCCTGATACATCACTGGTACAAAAAAATAACTGTTCCATAATGCTTTACATAGAAGTTGAAACTATAAATAAGGTCAAGATAAAAGTATAAACGTTTGCATTTCCCTTCTGTTCCTTTCCTTATAGATTAGCCATCAAAGCCAATGTCATCCTTTTGATATCCTGTGATTTCCCAGCACTGTGTCTATGATTGTGTTACAAAGAGTGTTTGAGATCGCTTAAAAAATCATCAGCAAGGCTATCAGCAAAAGCCAGATTTAATATTAAGTGACAGCACGACAAAGTTCATTGGCAAGATTCACTCTACTACTTACAGGACAGTTAAGGAAAAATAAGCAGCAACAAAACCAAACAAAATGCAAGCAATCGAAGTAGAAATGAGCCAGGAACTATCTAGAGGTGGGCGTACATGTGTGTGTTTGTGTGTGTGTTTAGGTGCATGCGACAAAAGGACAGTGTGGGCAAGGATAAAAGGAACACAGCCGAAAAGTCTAATGGCACTCAAACTCAACAGTATTTTAAAGTAATATACCTTAAATCTAACAATTTAACAAAGGAACAACACTTAACTTATACCTAACTTAACTTACACCTTAATTTACAACTTAACAGAGAAAAAACACTTAACAGCATTTAACCTAACTTAAAAACTTTAAAGTTATATTGAGCAACTTAGGAAAGAACAACACTTAGCAGCACTTAGTTTATAACTTATGTTAAACTTAACAACTTGTCAAAAGAACAATTCTTAGCAGCATTTAAGTAAAGCTAAGTCATGTCAACAAGCTTACTTACAGGCCTAACATACTTAGACATCTAAGGTACTTGAATATCTAAAAAGCAGCATTTCTCCCAGATTTGCTGTAACACATGTTTATGCACCCAGACATAAAGAATCAGTGCAAGTAAGGTACCTGTGAGAAATTCCCCTTGGAGGTCAGTGAAATACTCACTTTTGATGCCTTTCCATGTCCTGGTGGGCAAAAGGTCAGGCCTTGAGGAGTGAGGGTATCCGCCCAGGAGTACTCATGGTTCAGCAATCCTCCAAGTACAGCAAACGTGAGCGTTCTCAGGCTCTGAGAGGCCCCACTCAGAGGGAGATGCTGGTCACAGTCTGATGGGGTCCAGGACAGCTCCAAGGGTCTCATTTTGGACAGTTGTTTATAGGGTCGCAAGGGAGTGTGTTTTACTCATAACAATGCTTCATCCTGGTTGCAGTTTTGATCAGCACTTTCTTTGGAAGGTTGAGAGCAGGAATGTTACAGAGTTCAGGTAAGAAAAATATTTTCCAGGGCTGCTCATATGGAAAACGCGTTAGAATTCCTGGGAGCAGACAGTGTTTCAGACAGCTCAGGAAGAGCTGAGCCTAGGTGATGTTTTTCAAAGCTGAGGCCTAACAAGCATAACTCAGATCGTACTGCAGCCTAGAAAGGGTGTGGAGGGGAATGCATCACCACCAATTGCTCCTCCAAAACCACAAAACCACTATTTGATCATAATGTGAAATAGATGTAGATACAGAAGTGACTGTAAGACAAATACAGACACTGGTTTTAGTTGTTTAAAACTTAGCTAGCCATTAAGCATTCATTCTAAAACTTTTCATTCTTTTAGCCTACCAGAGTAAATTTTGGAGTGAATATCACCACACAAACAGCCAAGCCCTTCTGCAAACGAGGAAAGATATTGGTTTTGTTCAGACCAAGAAGCATGCAAATCTTTGAGAGTTCAAGTACCTCTACCATCTGGGAAAGAAACAAAATACTTGACAGAGCATTTCTCCTTGCTTCAGAAATGTTTTAGCATCCCATGGGATTTTCCCTAAATCTGAGCATCTGAAGATTTCTTCCTATGCAGTTTTGCAGAACAGCATATCCATGCTGAGCATGTTCCATCCCAGGAGAGTCAGAAATTCCTCAGACAGTCAGGAACTGTTCCTCCTCACCACTGCCCTGCCACCCTCCTCCCCCCTGGCAACCCCCCAAGGAATAATCTGATTCCGAATTCAGGAAATGAGAGAAAGGAGGCTGGCTGGGGATTCCAACAGTCCCAAAGGGGGTATGTATCACAATCCATATGCAAAAGGCTATAGAGAAGGTTGCATTGCTAATATTAATGTCAGCATTTGACTACATAACCATAACATTCTGTAAATTGTATGTAATTTTATGTAAATTAGAATTACAGAGATCCTTTAATTTCTCTGTTTTATATCTCAGGCTGTTGCTATTGTGTATTTGTAATTGTTTCAGGGGAATGACTCTTCAGTTACTTCTCCTAGGAAACCTTGTCTTAGACTAAGAAACCTTGTTTTAAGTAGGATGTTTTTTTTCCTTTACTGCGCATCTTAATTTTTTTTTTTTTTCATCCCTTTAGTGGATTGACCCTGTCTGGATGCCAGGTGACCACCAAGCTATTCTATCATTTCACTCCTCAGCTGAACTGGGAGAGAAAACATAAGGCTTGTGGGTCGAGATAAAAACAGGGAGTGATCATTCTTCAGTTACTCTCATGGGCAGTACAAACTCAGGGAAATTAACTGAATTTATTACCAATCAAGTCAGAGTAGGATAATGAGAAATAAAGCCAAATCTGAAAAACATCTGCCCCCCACTCATCACTCTCCCCAGGCTCAACTTCACTAATTATTTTCTCTATCCCCTCCCCTACAGAGGCACAGGGGGACAGGTAATGGGAATTGTAGTCAGTTCATCACGTTGCCTCTGCTGCTCCTTCCTCCTCAGCAGGAGGATTGTCACACTCTTCCCCTGCTCCAGCACGGGGTACATCCCACAGGATCACAGAATATTCTGAGTTGGAAGAGACCAACAAGGATCATCAAGTCCAACTCTTAAGTGAAGGGCCCGTACAGACAATCCTCCATGAATATTTTTCTCCAACACAAGTCTTTCCCATAGGCTGTAGTTCTGTAGTGACTGCTCTGTCTTTCAGGAGCAGGCTGCTCCAGCATAGGTCCCCCATAAGGTCACAAGTCCTGCTCTCTCTGTGGGTCCACAGGTCCTTCAGGTAACTGCTCCAGGTAAGGCTTCCCACAGGGTCACAGCATCCTTCAGACATCCATCACCTGCTCTGGTGGTCTGCTCCACCATGGATCTGCAGGAGCACAGCTGTGTCACCATGGTCTTTACCACAAGCTGCAGCGGAATCTGTTTCCATGTATGGAGCATGTCCTCGCCGTCCTTCTTCACTGTCCTTGGGGTCTGCAGGGCTGTGACTCTCACATATTCCCGCTCCACTTTCTGGCTGAAGTTGCTGTCATGCAGCAGTTTCCTCCCTCCCCTCTACCCTGCCACTACCAGAACCTTGCTGTATGCAAACCCAGTACAATCCCTACGAATGAAGATCTATTCAAAGTTGCAGAGCACTTCAGCCAGAGTAGCCAGAGAGCTCCTGTTGGGGTGGGCACAATATAGAACCAAAACCAAAGCCCTCTACCTGAGGGACACCCAGGAACATTCTGTGGGAACAAAGCAGAAGAGAAGTGCAGGGCTGATCACTGTGAATAATCCCTGGTTGCGCACACTTGCAGTGTGGGTGGACCCCAGCACACCATTAGCTGCTCAAGCTCAATGCAGTGCAGATTGCATTCTGACAGCAGCTGTCAAGCTTAATTCAGCCAGCAAACTACTGCTAGAAAACAGACACCTTGCACAGTGGTTTCCTCAGCTCCCAACCCAGTTCCACTTGGTGCATCTTTTTGACACTTAAAATAATGACTCCAACTTTTTCATGCCTGATCAATTGGTTAAATTTTGGGTTTCAAGTTTGACCAGATCTTCCTGTGTTTCATGAGGTCTTATTTATGTTTTCTTCCAAGGCAAAAATGTATTGTAAGGCTGGTTTATTTGCAAGGCAATGTTTAACAAAACAGTATGAGATGTAGCTGATTAAAAACCCAGCCAACAATAAAGTGATTATCTTTCAGCACAGTGTGTGGTGCCATATGGTGACTGAGCAAGTGGGAAGAACTAATGCTTGAAATGCAACTCTGGTGATTTACGGTTACTGACTTCCTGTAGAAAATGACTTCTTCTTTCATAAAAAACTAATTATCTTAAAAAGTACATGTTTGCAGAGAAAATTTATATTGATAAACTTGCCAGTGCAGTATTCAAGTGAATTAATGATCTATAAAAAGCTCAAGAGGTAGGTGCTTTTTGAAACACCTGTCTCAATCTGTCCTGCTGACCCTGATCAGGAAATTTGCTTGAAATAACAATGAGCAGCTGTTTTTAATGTTTCTTTTTATTATTTATTATATTTATAGATTGTGTCTAATTGCACCAAATCAGGAAACATACATAGGAGCAAAAATTATTCTTTTGAGATTTTTTTAAAATTTCTACTAATAAAAGTGAAGAATTTGTAAAAAAATATCTATTCTTTCATAAATTCAGGGAGTTCTCTCTTGCTACAACACAAAAAAAAAAAGGTAACCTGAAAAGCAAAATTAAGAATTAAAGCAGCAACCATACTTTTATCAAGAACGTCATGCAAAATTTTTCATTAACTTGATAGAACCACGTGTTTATCCTTATTAAATTCATTCAATATATCTCCTCTCTCACTGTAATATAAATCTAAAATGATGCTACTGTGTTAATAGATTTCATTCTGAAAGGTAGGCACCATAAGAACTGTACTTGTAGCTTAGTAAAACCATTGGGAGCCTTTACTCTCAAATCTCTTACTCCATAGATTAGAAATAAACATGTCTTGTGCATAAGACATTAGATAATTTTTAATACGTAAAAAAATCTGTCATGTGAGACATCACAGTAGGTGTTTTCATTATTCCTGTAGTTTCTGTTCAGTCCTTTCTTCTATTATGTATGTATCCAATCTCTCCTTTTTATCTCCTGAATGCAGTATTATATAAGTGAATTCCTTTCAGTCATTCAATCTCATATTGAAAACACAGGCTGAATCCCACAGAGGCTTGTAGTGCTCAAAATATGTTCATTTCCCTCTGAACATGATGAACACTATTGTCCTGTCTTCATCCTTCCAATTATTTATAGTCTCATTTCTCCTTATTTTCCTTTCTCACAGTTATTAATATTTATTATTATTTATATGTAAATTATATAAATTAGAGTCTTCAAATTTTCTCTCTAGTTACTTTAAAGGCTCAACACCTTGACAAAATAAAGCTGTCTGTTCTTTCTTTATCCTTGTTACCTTTTTTTTACTCCAGGAAAACAGACTCATTATATATCACACAATTATATATTCTAATTCTTCCCTTTATCTTGTGCGTATTTGAGTTTGGTGATCCTATGTGGTGGCTCTGTTTTCTGTAATTTTTGTAAGCTCTGATGTGGAGTAAACATAAAAAAGGAATCATGCACATAAATCCTTATGTCTACGAGTGACTGATGAAGGCTCAGTACTGCTTTAATATTATTGTAGAACAGTGTTAAAGAGAAGCAGCCTTACTGAAAATAGCAGTTGCAATGAATTTTTTAGTTGAATTTAATTCAAATTTAAAACCAGTAATAAGTTGAATGAAGACTGAAGATTTCTGGCTGTTCATTCAACAGCACAATAACCCATATAGCTTGAGGTGCATAATGGAGGTACCTTCTAATAAATTAAAAAAATAAAAGATCTGGTGGTTAGTCTCTTTCTTCTCCATATATGCAAATATTTAAGATCCACTGGGAAAAGACCACATATTAGCAACCATATGCAGTTGTTTCTTAACTAATTCACTGACAAAAATGCAGTAAGATGTGTAGTTTAATATACAAATGCAGTTTATTGTGTAGCTTTACAATAAATTGCAAATATTTGCAGAATATCAAACTATATTCTGTCTATTATTCTGAATTTGGTCTTCTTCCTAAAAAAAAAATTAAAAAAATTATCTGATAACACTACGTCAAAGGTACAATGGTAACATGTGACAGTAACATTATCATGGAGAAACCCCTAAGAACTGTATAAAATGAGAAGACAAAGGAATAAAAAGTACAGAGGAATTTTCAAATCTGTTTCTTTCTTTCTTTTGGGGTTAAAAAAATTAGAAAATTATAAAGAAATCAATGATCCAAGAAGACAATGGAGGGAAGGCAGATAGAGTATCAGAGTACAGGAGACTAATGTGCAGGAAACATTAAAGCTACAAGTTTTGATGGAAGCATGTTCCTTCCTACTCTAGAATATCCTTTCCTCTTTGTTGAACGGGTGAAAGGGCCAACAAAGAAGGAAGGTCTGTATCATCTCAATTCCGTGGATTATCAGAAGAGGCAACTGCATATCTTACAGAAACCATAGGGTGTTTCTCTTGTACTGGGGTAGAATAAAAAATGGATAGAGGGCATGACATTGAGTGAACACTGAAAGAGACTAACAAAGTCTTGGAACAATTAAGCTTGGGAGAAATATCTGAAGCTCATCTAGTCCAAGGGTTTGCAGGAAGAATGGTTTACTTCAAAGATAGATGAGATTTCTTAGAGTCTTTGTCAAGTTCAGTTTTGAGTGCTACTAAGTACAGAGATCTCACACTTCCCTGGAAAACTGATTTTCAGTTTTGACCACCCGTATATGCAATCTAAAGTTCTGGCAGAGAAATTTAAAATATCGCCAGTAACTGTCAAAATCAAATATGCTGAATGAGAGGATACATTTTACGGTGTTTTATCATATTTTGATCTATTATTAAAACAAAAACATGGACAAAACTGAAACAGAGCCTAACACACTAGTAAGACAGGATGGCTGAGCTTGTTGGATGTCTTCTTGTGAGTTCCAGACCCTTATTATGTAGTCTACGTACTCTGGATTTGTTTGCCAAAATAGTACATCAGGCAATCCAGAGATGGTGTCCTGAGCCTGCCTCTTCTGTGTGAATACATCATGGCCTCCCAAACTTGTGGATGGAAATTAAAAAGTGAATTTAGTTAATTTATCTATTCTCAAATCCATGTAACATCTCACAGTGCACAGATATTTTGATTACAGTTAGATGACTAATTTTAAGTACTTAAGTGCGTCATCAGGTCCTCATGTCAGTGCTCCCTGGGAGTGGATCCACAGCCACATTGGAACTACAGTCAGTGCAAAGGATTCTTATACATCACAGCCCTTTCTTACATGGCATTTTTCTGCCTGAGGGTGTTTTACTGATCTGAACATAGAAAATATAGCATTTGCTTCTTTCCGAGGTTAGAAAAGGTCCCGTCATTCGTGACCACTTTACATAGATTGTTTACAACGGCCCTTGCTGTGTTTCAAAGTTCATAGAACACAGATTAATAGCTTAAATTAAAATTGCCAATGCACATATAAAAAGCATGAAGGCTATAACATGATTTTGCAATACAATAAAAATAGCATGCTTAAAATGTACCACACTTGAAATATAACAACAAAATATAACAGAAACAATCCAAAACAGTGTGAAACAGGAAACAAATATTCCTTTATTCAGCTCTGATTTACAAAACATTTTTACATAGATATATTTAAATTCCTCAAGCTATATCTTAAACAAGACACTGCTACTAAAACCTGGTTCTGCATAACGGGATTTTTAAAGATTTTAACTATTTCAGTCTTTTATCTCTGATCTCATAGCTCTTGTCATTAAGAAAATAATTTAAGATTATAGTTTACCATGTTTGAGAAGAGGTGATGTGATGTAGAGGAACGCAAATTATGGTAGGAACTTTAAAATAATTGTGACCTGCAGACTTGTAGAAAATGAGAAATTTTAATATGAAATCGGCAGCTGCTTGCCATTCACGAAGGTGAAAATGCACGCTGGACAGTCTTATTTCAAAACTGCTCAATAATAAATCAACAGGCCAGACATGACTCAGTCTCTTCATAAATTAGTCTTTTGACATGGAACAAGGAGAAACAAGAAAGGGAAGGGAGAAAAGAGAAAAGGAGATAAGTAGCAAAACCATGCTTCACGTGGCTTTCTGCTCTATTACTCTTAGACAACTACATGAAATATTAAACAGTGCAATTACTGACAAAAAGACTGCGTTAAACAAACATGCTGTAATGGACAAAGTTATTGAAATCAATAGTAGATTAGCTATAAATTGATGTAAGACCACTGTAGATGCCACTTTGTTCCATAAGATACAATAATGGGCCCAGAGATCTTTGATCTTTACAATCTCAAAACTGAAAATTTTGAGAACATTAAAGTATTCCTTATTCGTATCAATGGCAATAGCAGGGGAACAAAAAAAAAAAAAAAAAGCAGATTAAACTGACATGATATTAGGAAATTACATGGGCCAAAATTACTTGACGCAGAAATCCCCCAGAACACCTATCACCAATGCACCCAAGTCTTTTACCACCAAGGAAACTGGTGTTTGATTTAAAGATCTCGATTAGGTGTTTATTTTACACAGGACAAACCCAGACCTGTTGTGCTTAACTTACAGTTGATGTTGGAGGGGGCTGACAGTGTGCTGTCCTCTGCCCGACTCTGTTATATGCATATCTGAGGTGGCTCAGTTAAACTCAGAGATGTGGCAGATCTCAGCTTCTAAAATAAAATAAAATAAAATAAAATAAAATAAAATAAAATAAAATAAAATAAAATAAAATAAAATAAAATAAAATAAAAATATCTTTTGAGGTGTCTTCTATGTACAATGACAAAGCCTAATCTCCTATATATCCAGGGCACTTTTGCCTAATAAATGCTGCTCGGCCTAAGAAATTCAGTTGATGAAACTGAAACGAAGGTCTAGTACATCAACCAGTGTAATGCAAGTCTGCAAACAAAATGAAGCAGGAATTAGTACTGTGATTTCTGTGACTGTTAACATTCAGCAGTTGCTCGTTTAGTAGCAAGCCAGCACCCGAGCCTATCTATCCAGCTGTATGGTATTTTATAGCTGAAGATGGGGCTGAGTTGCAAGCTAACCAGCTATTTCAGAATTTTAAGATCTTTGTCTGAATCTTAAATTCATTTTCAGTGTCATACTAGAGAAAACTGTGACGAGAAGTAAGAGAGGACAAATTCCAGTAGAATAAAATTGAAAGTGATAATGATATTTTTTGAATATATAAGCTGTAGGAATAGGAGTTTGGAGAATTTGGGAGTTTTTTGGGGTGGCATCAACACCACTGTTAAGAAATATACATGCCTGCAAATTTAGATGTGTCTGAAATATTCATGTCTGTTCCCTCATTATGACTAAATAATGGTGGCAAAATGAAGTGTTAAAAATTTAAGGAGAAAGAGATAAGAGGTGAAAAGAAGGTATAATGGGATCAATTAAGGATTCAGAAGGAGCACAAATTAAATAATTTAAATTTACTTTAGGAATTATGATTGTAACTGCTTTGTTAAGCCCCTGAGCATGGCCAGGATAAACAAAAAGCTTTAAATCTAAATTTAATTGGGAACTCATTAAACTGTTATGTAGCAGATTCTGTTGCTTGTGAAGTGTTTAATTTAACATCACATTTCTCAATCCAGTGTGAGCAGAAGGGACTGATTTGGCTGGCACGCTGAGTGCAGACCTGCATCTAGCATTGATGACCACCAGCACTATGCCAATGCAATCAGATGGCAATTGGTGGAAAAAAAATCAGGCCCACTCTACTATGCTCCAGATGTTTTCTTTTTGTGTGGGTTCTAATAGGCATGTTGCACCTATAAACAGAATTAGCATATTCCCGTCTATTTTCCTTGGATACCAGCATACTTCTGTAAATCAGAGAAACTCATTGTGCTAGACTGATTCAAAGTTCAAAAAAGCTCTGTAACTTCCAATATCAAAAATTTGTGGGTAGAAGTAATATCTCTTATTTTTCTACAAGAGCTTTTATGTCTTCTGCCAGAAAGGTAAAAGGGCCTGCAGAGATGAACATCTTAAGTTGCCTTTATGCATTGTGGACAGTAACTCACAAATAACCCACAGGGGACAACAGTGACAATGGAGTAGGGTCAGAGAACAGACTGTCCATCAGGGCAGTCCCTAATCCCAGCCCCTGAAATATGATCCAGAGGAAGCAAAAATTTTCACTTTCCTTAAGGTATTATCAACCTTTTATCTGCAACCCTGGACTTAACGCCTGTCCCAAATTCCCAATGAAATGAGAATTTGGGGTACAAAAATGCACAGACCAGGAAGGAGCAGCCCTCACCCCAGAGGGTTTACCATCTGTTTGGTATTTGCATTGGAGGATAACAAATAGGAAAAAAAAAAGAAAAAAAAAAAAAAAAAAGTGAAGGGACGTCTACAACATGAATATCTAGTTCTAAGGAGTTTCTAAATTGAAATTTGTACTGTTTAATAAAAGAAATTTCTTAAATGACAAATGTAGATCAGCAGGCACTCTGGAGAAAGTTCTAGTTTTCTCATTTTTCCTATCACAATCTGTTTTCTCTAGCTTTTCCTCCAGAAGACAGACTTCGTAATTTGGCCATATCCATGGCTAACACCTATTTTTCTCCTGTTGCCTCCCCACCATTATACAGACTGTTTTCCTTTATAGTCAACATGTTTCTCACAGTGAACAACATCCAACAGCCCAACCTAAAACAAGTCAACTAGAAAACACAGGAAGATGCACCTAAATTATATATTTTGACCAGATAGTGGTGATAAAAAGACGACAGTTCAGCTTGTTGCTAGAGGCAAGTATTACTTTTTCTGGGTGGTTGAATAATTGGGTTTCAGTTGCCTATGTAAGGCATTTCCAGAACTTACAGTTTTGGTGGTCAGCATGATGAGTCCATGGGAGCCTTTTGTCATATGTCTCTGCTTTTCCCTTGTACCAGTAGATTTTCCGTGCTGGGTATCACATTGTAAAGAAATGGGATGGTACTTGTCAATATAGAATGGATATGAACAAAACTAAGTACTGTTTATGCAATTTTTATGTTGTAAAGAAGAAATAGCAGAAACTGCTAGTTAAATTATTTATTCATTTTAGCTTTTAGCATTAGTTTATCAATTACAATAAATAGAAATAAGTGCATTAGATCTTATGTAAACTGAAATACGGAATTTTTTTTGTCATTTAGCATTTTTATTCTAATATTCCATGTTGCTTTGTTCTTCATTTCTCCATTTTGCTACTTCTTCATTATAGTCCCTAGTACCTTAATCTTTCTAGGCCACTGAAACAAATATTTAAATACTTGACATAAACTGTTATTTTTATCACTAAAAACTATTTCTGTCATCTAGATGACACCTGACCAACAGCATTCTTGAAGTTTTCCTACATTAATTTGCTCTATATTTTATTTTTTCAGTTGTCAAAATAAAAATAGGTTATCCAGTTAGAAGTTTAAGATTTATCAAGGTTGTCACATTGAATGCTAAGGTTATTCTTTTGTGTGTTTCCCGGATGAGTTTCAGACTGACAGGGATGAGAAGTCACTTTGCTGAAATCGTGAGACCTCCTCTCACCTCTTAACACAATGAAGGTTCATCAAGGTAGAAAAAGCAACTTTAGAAGGGTTACAAAGAAAAAAAATAAAGCAGTAACTCAACAGTTGACAGCAGGGTGAAGAACTTCTTTAGGTCAAATTCAATCTCTTCTTTTTGATGGGTAAAGTCATGAAAAACTTGTCAGTCATACTCTCATACTACCTGGGATAATATTATGGTGCTTTTTCTTCACAAAAACCAGATGGAAAAGTGTGACACTCCATTTCAAATATTTTTATTTATCCAAATATTAGAAAAATAATGATCACCTTACACAAATGCAATTTTTTTCTAATTGCAGCATTTCTAAGAGTGAACTGTAGCATTGTTAGAATAATTTATTTCAAGATAAAATTATTTCCTCAGAAATTAGTGGGACTTAGTTTAATGATTGCTCCATCAAAGAACAGTTAGACTTGAATCAGATCCACGCTCGAAAACATGTGTATTCTAATGAGATTTCACATCTGTGGATGCTTCTGTAGATACTACCAAGAAATACTTGGTACTACTTGGTAATACTTGGATTCATTTGGCTTGACTTCCACATAAGTTTGTGTTCCTGTGATTCAGATATCTATGAAGACCATGAAGGAACACTAATCTCAATTATTTCTGTGGGCTTCAATATCTGCCTTTAGGACCTACATACTATGGGCAACATCCAGCGAAGGTATTCAAGAAGATGAGCCTCGATCTTTTTTAATGATAGGCCAAAGTCGAGTTTTTTCTGTTCTTAGATCATATTGAAACATATTGATGGGGGTTCCGTTTGGCTGTGTTCTGCTGCTTCAAGTAGTCGTTAGCAAGTGATTTGCACAATATTACAGACTTCCTGTATCAATAGTGTTTGTCAAAACTTTTGGACTCATGTAATCTTTTTTTGAATTATGATAAGACATAGAGCTTTTAGTGTTTCCTTTTTTTCAGCCAGGTGATTGCCTTCAACATCCAGAAGGGGGACAAAATGTTTCTGCCAAAATTTTATTTAATAATTTAACAGTAGGGGTCCAAACACATGGATTTTGATCTTTATTAGTGATCTTGTTTACTTTTAATATTTTTCCTGAGGTTTAACTTAAGAATACTTAAGTATTCCACAGTCAGATAAAGCTCCATTGCACATTTGACTGCTTATGCCACAGTTCAGAATGTTAATCAGCCTGTGCTTAATGCACATTAATTCAGACTGTAAGGGGCACCAGACATATCTTCCCCTGCATACTAAAGGCTAGAATTAGCTGAGGAGTTCAGACTTCTGTGCTGCAAATATTGCCATTTCTTACACCAGTGGCTTGATTAGGTCAATACATATGCATAGGCAATATCTAGAAAGGATAATGAACTCCATGAACTTCAAGAAAGACCTTTCTTTCCTGCTTCTCTTTGACTTCTAGCTATTTCACAGGAAGTCATGCTGTATAGTAAATTAAAAATAAGGGCCTGGCTATGTTGTCTATACTAAGATATGTATTAAAGTCTCATGGTACCATTATTTAACATTTCTTTTGGGATGACATTAAAATAAGGGGATTTTTATTCCTTTAGTTCAACGTTGGTAATTAAAAAATTGGGAATACATACAAAGTCAAAGAGAAAAAGCCCACAAATATCCTAATCCCAGTGGAAAATGCAATGAAATATGAGCTGTGCATTTTTGCCAAACCTCCTCTGTTTTCAGAGAAAGGAATTAGAAATCTCAAAGGGGAAGAAAAACTGTGGGAGTAATTATTCATCACCCTACAGAATTCATAGAGGAAATACACTGCATACAGATTTCAGCCATAGAATGGCTTGGGTTGGAAGGGACCTTAAAGATAATCTCGTTCCAACCCCTCCCCTCGCCATGGCCAGGCGTATCTTCCACTAGACCAGGCTGCTCAGAGTCTCATCCAAAGGGAACTGCAATTAAGAACTCTATTTATTTGAATCCTACAAAAACTTTTCTGTGTCTTTTTTATCGTTTTTTGGCTTCTTACCACTATTTTACAGCTTGTTTATTATCAGCCATAACCCAGATAGCTACTAGGTTAAGACCTCCAAAGAACTACACGTAACAGCATTTGCAGAAAATACCAAACGATTACTAATATTTAAAGGAAAATATTATTAGAGTGATAATTTTTGCTGTCTCAAAGTGTCTTTTATAGATCTGCTACTTTGACTGGAATATTCAGCCATGAATTACACTCCTTTTTCTCGCTACAATTATATTTAGTGAATCAACATAAAACAACCAGGCAACATCTTGCAATGATTTAAAGAGCTTTTTGCAATAGCTGTTCTATAAAATTTTAATGAGTACACACGAAGTGATAGACATTAATGTATTCTCTAAAAGGCAGACAAGTCTGCAGGTAATTTTTGCAGAACTTCTATGGAGTTTATTAAAAACAATATTTTACTGATGCTTGTGAAGCTAAGCAGCTCCAACATCCTGCCAATATTTTATTGGCTAATAGTTTTCAAAAGTTAATTTTTGAAAGGAACAGAAAGAGAGAACAATTTAAATTCCATACATAGTCTTTCAGTTATTATCACTTACAAAAGAATAAGCATAGCTGAAAGAGTTGGGTACGCTGTTCACATACATTTCTGCTGGTCAGCCTCAGTGATCCCTAAGAGATACTTGTGTAAAACTTCTTCTGCTTAGGAGCCACATGGACACGGAAGGAAATGTGTAGAGCATATCCCTTTGCATGATGAAGGCGGCAGGAGCACAAACTCCATCCCAGACTGATTTGGGCTGGGAGCCTCACAGAGTGCCCTGAGAACTTCCACAGAAGTCCTGCACCAGTTTAGCCCCACCACTGAATCTATGTGGAAGTTGCTTCAATAACTGCAGGGTCATCAACCCACTTATATTTTTACCCATGCCTTCCACCAAACCAAGGTGTCTGACTAGTGCACAACTGCAGGGTCACAACATCCAAAATTTCTTAATGCTCAGATTCATGGTCATGAGATAATAATCTTAATAATAATAAAAAGAAACAAAAAAACAAAACAGAAAAAACAGCAGAAAACAACATAAAACAACATGAAATACACACCCCCCAAAAAAACTAAAAGGCCAAACTTCTCCAGTCAAATTAAAAAAAAAAAAGGAAAAAAAATCCCCAAACCCACGGGGGGAAAAAAAAAAAAAAGTCAACCCCAAAGTCAACCCCAAACCCAGAAGCCTAAACAGTAAGTCAGGAGCAAAACAGAGAAGGCTGAGAAGCAGTTGAACCTTCTTAAAATTATTTCTGAAATCCGTGGTAATTATGTCACCCATTAACACTCATCTTCTTGTGATCTTGGACAACACAAATCCAAACAGTTATTTAATTTCTATTTTAACAGGTGAAATGCTCTGTGAAAACCAGATTTTTAACTTTGAAAATGCAGAAGGGAGGATTCATATTTCTTCCATGCCTAAACATATTCAATGCCTTAATTTTTTTTTTTTTAAATGACTCCAATTCCCAACTCGTACTTTTGATATCTGCACAGTTTTAGAGAATGGAATACTGAGTGCCTCATGAGGCAAATGGCTTGCACTTCATGTCACGAGGTGGGACATTCTTCAGCTACTCAGCAACCTCTTCTTTAACATCCCAACCGCCTCCATATTTTCTTCTGTGGACAGAATAGCTCCCGCGCTATTCCAAGCATCCGCCTTGGATGACACTAATTTTAACTCCTACCATTACCGAAAAGAATTTTAGTTGGAAATGTATCCATGCTTGGCCTTGCAAGCCAGGCTTGTGTCTTTGCATCTAGTATTTCCTTAATAAATGAGACATTGCAAAGAATACATGATTTACATTTACTGATGGCAACAGAGCTACTTAGGAAAAGTATCAGATTTGCACTTACATGACCAGCAGTTTCTCTAAGCAATGAATCTACATAAAATTGTGGATGTAGAAGTTGGTAGGAGTGGGAATATTCCTGCTGTTACATGTTCAGATTCTCTGATACATGCAGAAATGAACGCAGCTAAAGAAATCATTGTTTAGCTTGTCGAGGATCTTATTCCCCTAGAATAGAGTGCAACATGCACTAACTAGGACAAATGACTTAATCTTCTCATCACTGCATGTTGTAAAATTACTTTTGGCTGAATGAACAGAAAATGGGCTGTTCAAACCCAGCCAGTAAGCTGCTTTTAAAGTGAAAAGGCTGATATAAAGCACACTGCATTGTCTTCCTTCATCAATACATGCTCAGTTCAAAACTGGATATTATGTAATATCCTACAACCAAATCTATACATATATATTTAAAAAAATAAAGAGAAATGGAATCTGATTAAATATTTGTCCTTAAATACTTTTTAAAAAATCAATAATGAATTACATATCTTTAAAATGATACTTTCTTTTGTTGTTAGATCCACAGAAAATTGGAATGCAGCTTGTTCTCTGTAAAGAAATATTAGTTTCTTAATTCATTTCATACATTATATTGTCAAGAGACAGAAGGCATTCATTCTACTTGCTTTCAAAAGACAATGAAATTAAATAATTTCATCCTTAAAGCATACTGTAGTGAGAGAACATGTTGTTATGATCTGGATAGAACGCTATTGACTAAAATAGGAAACAGGAAAACTTATGGCAAAGTTATACTTTGTATTAGAAAAACCAAGAAAAAGGAATTAATTAGATTATTCAGGGCAAAGAACTCAGATGCCAGTTCCCTGATCATCATGCTGTGTTCTGAGAAGTTTCCAAAAAATTGCCTTATTTCATCTCTGATATTTCATTCTGTTATGCTTAGCAGGAAGCCGCTGCAGTCACTAAGGCAAGGTAGGTCATCTTCAGCTGTGTGCCAAATGGCATTCTAATAAGCTCTGAGTATTCTAGTGACCATCAATCACTAACTTGTCAACCTCCTCTATCAAACCTTCCTTTTCCCTAATATAACCCACATGCCAAAACTGAGTTTGAATTCAGTATGATCACTTTGTTATTTCAGTTGTATCCAAGACATTTCATTTTGACCGTAACCTCTGGATTTTGGCACCAGCTCTGCATTGTCCTTCAGTCATACTTGTCTGAAATGGAATAATTTGAATTTTTACATTTAAACTTTTCTTGAACTCCTTCTTGAATATGTCTTTTTGCCTTTTAAGTATACAAAATCATGTCAGATCTTTCTCTTCTATCAATTCCAGCTTTATAAAAGATAACCTCATATGTAAAAAACTATGTCATCAGTACATACACCAAAAGTATAGAGAACAGGATCCTTATTCTATGTGAGAAGTCTACCATTTCATTGTGTTCATACTGACATAAATGGGCTTTAACCAGTCTTATATATGGCCAGCATATTCCAGAATCATGGAATTGTTAGGGCTGGAACACGCCGCTGGAAATCCAAGGCAGGATCACCTAGTGCAGGTTACACAGGAATGTGTCCTGGTGGGTTTGGAATGTCTCCAGAGAGGGAGACTCCAGGACCTCCCTGGGCAGCCTCTTCCAGTGCTCTGCCACCCACAATGTAAAGAAGCTCTACCTCATGCTGAGGTGGAATTTCCTGTGTTTTAGTTTATGGCCATTTTTACTCTCCCTGTTGCTGGGCACCACTGAAAAGAGTCTGGCACCATCTTCTTGGCACCTTCCTTTGAGACATTTACATGCATTAATGAGGTCCCTCAATCTTCTCAGACTAAGCAGGCCCAGCTCCCACAGTCTCTCCTCATAAGATATGCTCCAGACGCCTGATCACCTTTGAAATGGCCCTTCACTGAACCATTTCCAACATTGCCTCATCTTTCATGTACTGCAAAGCCCAGGATTGGACACAGCACCCCAGATGTGCCTCACTAGGGCCGAGTAGAGGGGGAGGATCATGTCCTTCAACCTGCTGGCCACACTCTTCCTGATGCAGGCCAGGATACCCAGGATTCGTGTTAGTTCAAATAGTCATGAAATAAATGAAATATTTACATTTTTGATCCCATGAAAAGTCTTTTGTCTTGACCCAAGGCCTCCACAATCAAAAGGAAAATTTTTGCTGACTTTGAGGGGCTATTGAGTAGATTTTTATAATTTAATTTTTAGGCTTTTTGGTTTTTCGTAGAAAGCCTTGAGATGCTTATTGTCTGAACTGTGTTGGAATATCTAAAAGGAGGGGAGGTTTTTCATACTACCAAAAAAACTTCTTACAGCACTGTGAGTTTCTTCTCCAGTTATTGATCTGCTTTAAATTAACATTATCAGAAATGTACAGAATGTGAAATTCTAAAATTTAATCCTCCTTGATGTGGTCAAGTAGTTCTGGTGCAGTGACAACTTTGGTTCTAAATTCTGCAATATTCTGGTCCTGGTGTCACATCCAGAAATCTCTCATATTCACTAGCTTGCGATATCAGGAAAGTGATAGGAAATTTGATACCAGTCCATTGGGCATCCTTAGTTAACCCTAAACAACCCTCAGACCTGATCAGATTTAGATCACTTAATTTTAATTTTGTCTGACTGCTGAGACATGTACATATCACATATACATGTATGCAGATCATAAATGCTCACAAAGAACCTTTGGATATTTTTCTTTTTGTAACTCATGAATAGCTACCAAGTAATGATCATTTCCAGCCACTGTGCTGGGATGAATCCAAAGCAGATCCTATTTCTTTAATTATCCAGTCTTCCAACTGCACCTTTTCTTCATAAAGAACAAAAGAGAATTTTCCTTTGCTGATAAAGCCAGTTGTATTCATTAGACAATGAATAGTTAATGGATTGGACAAAATGAAAAATTGGCTTGTTTTGAAAATGTGGACAAAACAAACAGTAACCTACACACCTCTGGAAACTTTCTATGTACAGATTGTACATTTAAATTGGCTGCAGTGACTAGATCAACACTTATAGACACTTCTTTTGAGAGATTCATTTTTGGGCCTTTTTTTCCCTTCTAAGTGTACATTCCCAGGAAAAACATGCTGTTCTTTGACAACGAGTGCGTATTGCCCAAGAACTAGGTGGAATTCTTTGACATTGAGAGTGAATTGCTCATTAATGCAAAAAAAGGCTTTTTCATTTTATTTGTGCTGCCTGAAACACCAAAACACTTCACGAATGGACAGCCTGGCACTTCTTGCAGGGTAAAGTCATTTAATTCCACCGAGCTCCTGATATATTGGTAATGTCAGGCTGTCATGTCATAGAACCCTTTTTCATGTGGAATGGCTTCCAGCAAGCATTTCTATTGCTTCTGGTCAAACCCTGTGCAGCGCTCTGCCATGAATAGCTTCATGCATCCTGCACATTTATTTCTTGAATTATAGGCCATACACTGGCCAGATTCACATTTCATTTTGATAACTTTTTTTGTTGACCAAGGTTGACTTGCCATGACTGCAAACATTGTTATATAGCCTTTATAAATATGTTGAAGACATATGATTCAGTATTATTATCATTATTGACATAGGTTTTAATTCAAGTCGTTTACTGTATAGCACTTGTGGCCATCCAATCTTTCAGAACAATTTCAATATACAAAACATTGTAATTCTGGTTTATTTTTGAGCATATTGCCTGGGATGCCTCATTTGAAAATCAGCATCTGAAATATTGAGAATCTGCAGAAAGATGTACTGGAAGAGTGCTCATTAGAGCACATCTGCTTTGCTTCTGAGGAGGGCAGCGGTCTCAGGCAGGTTGTTTCATGTTTGTTTACAGAAGAATATTCTCTTCCTGGGCACTTCAAGAATATGAAATACACAATTCAGCGCATTGAGGTCAGCAACATTCTTTCAACCCTGGAAGCAGGGTAAAAAAGGAGGGTTTTTTGTGTGGGAGGAAGAAACAAACAAATAATTGGTCTCCCTAGTTTTTGTCTTTTTGCGAGAGAGAACAACTGTGTTATGAAACAAGTTCCTTCTGCAAGGCTTTAATAACACCCTTGCCTCAGTCATTATAACCTGCTTCCCCCTCTCTATAACAACACGGAAGGAGCATTGCTGCATGAAATGTCGTTGCTTGAGCACAGTAGGAGAGGAACACTATGTAAAAATGCATACATACTGCACTTTTCAAGATTTTGCGAAGACTTTTTATAGGATCATAGAATTGTTAGGCCGGAAAAGATCTTTAAGATCATCAAGTCTAACCTAGTACCGTGACGTCAACCACTAAATCATGTCCCTAGGTGCCACAACTACATGACTCTTAAATACCTCCAGGGATAGTAAATAAACCACCTCCCTGGGCAGCCTGTTCCAATACTTGACCACCCTTTCCATGAAGGAATTTTTCCTAATACTCAATTTACACCTCAGTTTTTGTAACTTGAGGCCATTTCCTTTTTTTTTCTACTGCTTGCTGCTTGGAAGGAGAGACAGACCGCCACCTCCTACAACCTCCTTTCAGGGGGTGATAAGGTACCCTCTAATCCTCCTTTTCTCCAGGTTTAACACCTCCAGCTGTCCCAGATGCTCCTCATCAAACTTGTGCTCCAAACCCTTTCCTCACCAGTGCCGAGTACAGGGACACAATCACTGCCCTGGTTCTGCTGGCCACGCTATTCCTCATACAGGCCAGCCTGCTTTCCTTAATGCTTAAAAACCAAAGCACATACATGCAAGCAAGCAAGTTAGCCACTAATGGGAGCACAAAGTACTGACAACAGAGGTGAATTCCAATACACACTGAGTTAATACATTGAAATAATCATCACGTTGGATGCAGACTTCTTGGATAGAAAAAAAGTACAAGAAAGACAAAACTCTGTGAAGGCTACTTAAAATCCAATGCACCTATTTTTAGGAGCCTAACTTAGCCAGGAACTCTTATTTTCACAGGAGCCTACCTGTCTATCTTGACACTAAAGCAAATTTAGGACTTTTACCTGAAATAATACATACATGCTCATTAAATGCAAAGGATAGTGTCACTGTCTTCCATATTTTCATGATTCATGAAGTACTACTCCACTTCTAGACTCTGCTGCTGCTGGCTGATGACTCAGTATTTTTATTTGCAAGGACTGACAATGCTGCTGAAGAAACTGCCTGCATAAAGGACCATAGAGAAGGAGAGTGTGGGCTTTGCATAAACCTCTGAAATTATTGCTGAGAGGATTCTGGGGGAAAAGGCGTTGCAAATAGATTCTTCTTGGTTCAAGTAAATGTTAAGAAAAATCTAGCCTCAATAAGATAATGAAGCCAAGCTTGAAGGAAATAGGAAAATCAATTCTCTAGAATAAATTGTATTACCTCCTTCTTCTGTTACAGTACGCATGCATAGTGCAGATTTAGAAAGAAAAATCAGAACAAATGGGAAGCAATATGTGACTGTTTATTCCTGTAATAGGTGAAACAGAAAGTATTTACAGTAACTTGTCTATTCCAAGTCATACTGTTGTGAACTGAAAAGCTCTGCTCAACTCATTGGCTTAATGCCGATTTAACCTCACCGAAAGTTTTGCCTGTGGCACTTACATCATAGCTATTATGTCTATTTCCACTCCGTCTGCAGGGAGAAATGTGTACTCTAATGCTTTGAGTGTTGTTACTTTCCTCATAGCCCAAGAAATTCCAGGGGAGAGAAATCCTAGATCTCCTTGAATACATGTATTTGGAAATCACAGATGGGAGCATTCCTCATGCCTTATGTTCAATATCTCAGAATTAAAATCTGGGGGGCTTTTTGTTTGTTTGTTTGAGGGTTTTTTATTGCAGTTTCCACAGGTGCCATCTTCTCATGGTAGTAATAACCATATCTGATATGCTGCTACAGGGAATGGTTGAACTTCTGGAACAGAGCTGAGCACCACTATCCTTGCCACAGATAGCCACACCACTGTCCTTCAGTCTGACTTCATTTCTTACTTAAAGGATCCACGTTGTGTAAATGTTAGCATCACCTTAGAAACCAGTTTCTAATTCCCTAGACATTGTAAAGACTGCCAGGTTTAATGCTAAAAAGTGGTCCAGAGCTCAGGTGAAAGCAGTGTCTGACAGTGTTCTACAAGCAGAACTGTACTCCTGGTCAGAAGGTCTGGATATGAGTCTAGTGTTAGGCTAATATGTCAGGCTAGCTGGAGCTCAACATGCTTTAGCTTTCTAAAACTGGAAAACATGCACCAAAGAGCCAGGAGGCAAAGCAGCATGACTGTCTCTATCATTTAATTAATACCCTAAAGCATGCTCTCCTCAGTCCCACTGATCATTCCCTCTATATCATGTAAAAAACCCATAAACAAAATTGTGGGATTTCTGAGATGTATTTTGGGCAAGGAACCATATTTTTCTGCACATGGCGAAAAATGACACTACTCTGCAGAGCTGTCATCATAGTTTGTATATGGGCAGAGACGAGGAAGTTAAGGTTTGTCCAAATTCTCTGCTTGTTCATGTGCTAATTTAGTGTGATGCCGGAGAGGAATAACCTCTGAAAGAGTAATTATCAGGTCTAGGAGCCCAGACATTGCCATATTATGGGAGATTTTGACCTTCATCTGATATATCAAAGGTCAACTACTGTGAAAGACAACACATTATTCCCATGGCTTCACAGCACTTTACAGACAAACAAACAAAGACAGGCTCCTACCCTAAGGATCTTGCTTCTAAATTAGCTACAATAAGCAACAGATATCAATAAGGGAAACACAGAAGGACATACAGTTGAGGCTGAAATACTGAAATAATGAATGTAATATTCTGGATATTTACTGACAATCCAATTCTGATGATCAGAAATGAAAATTATAAATTCGGATGTCTTTTTTTTTTTTTTAAATGTGCAATAGTTATGAAGATATGGACACAGAAAGAAATTTCCATGAGCAAGTGATGCTTTAGATTTAGAAGATGCTATATTTTCCATAGTAAATTGTCTATTGTAAATCTTAACCTTTGCAAAAGAATTTAGCATTCATTGCCAAGCATTCATTCTAACACTGGAGCCAATTTTTTGGTCTTATTCACACCTATTTTCATGCTCACCCTCTTTAGACATATTTGTTATCAGCAGAAGTGCTCAGAGATAGTAAATTAAAAAAATTAAGTCTAATATAACCATGAAAATTAAAGGGATTTGCTTCCTTACTCATGCGTGCAGCTTTTTTCAACAGGAATAGTCAGGTAATTGGGGAAAAGCACTTTAGTTTTCATACAATAAATTTTAACAAGAAATGACAATATAAGGGGTAGCCAAAAACAAAAGATGGGAGTAGTTTTGTTATGAAAATAATGGAACCAAAATGTCCGGCGGGGGATTTTAGCTTCTCTGCTGAAGAATAATTCTACAATTCCAGTGATATTTATGATGGTACAGAGATTTAGTAGCTGTAGAAACATTTTTTTTCTTCTCTGTATTCTGGTTATTAGATTTTGATTGCCTAATTTTATGTTATCAGAATTATGTAGTGACATCTCTTTCCACAAACTCTAGAAATTCTCCATCAGTTGAAAGACTAGAGAACATTTCATAATGGGGTTGATTTCATTTCACAGTTCATGCTGATATTTTGTCTACTCTACAAAAAAAATAATGTAGTCTAGGAAACTTACAGACATGTTTAATGATGATTGCTACAGCTGGAATATAAATTTTAGAAGTCGTGGACTGTTAGAATCCAAGGCAAACTTTACTTCAAGATTCACTCAAAAGAATGATGACTCCATTCAGAATATTTCAAAACCATCTAAGTACAGTCTTTATGTTTGGAAATACCCACAACAAAAGCCATCAGCTCCTAACTTTTATCAATAGCTTACCCTTCAAAGTCAGAATAATACAAATGTGGAGGCACTGCAAATTCTATGTTAGACGGGATTTAACACCAGCCTTTACAACCTACACATTCCTCTAGGAAAATGAAGAGCAAATGTTTCAGGGAAGAGCTTCATTCAAAGTACTGCAGCAAATGAAAGCTCTTCCATTAACAAGCGGCCAGTTTAAATCAACCCCTCATTGGTGAGTGTCTAAAAGCTTGATTCAGAGCCCATTAAAGTAAATGTCAGTCTTCTCGTCGACTTCAAGGGGTTTTAACTTACGACTGAAAATCAAAAACTGCAGACATCTGCTGGTGTCTGTTCACAGGCCAAGATGAAATTAATTACTGTTGCTGGATTGGGTTTTGATGCTGTCTGTGGTGCAGGCAGAAATATGAGATAAAGCCCACCCTGTGCCAGTACAGAGGAGAAAAGAATGGTGAGAAACACTGCCTACACAACTCAAGAAATTCTTTCTTCCCCTTACACCACAATGTAAAGGATCCTACACTAGAATGTGAGAGTTGAGATTTAATTCAAATACCACGATGTGCTACCATGACTCCAAGCATTTATTTGGCACAAACTATCTTGTTCCCCTAGGATAACAACATGCATCAGAGAAGGAGCTACCAATTTGCCACTGGGTTCTAAATAGACACATGAATCCCTATACTCCTAAATCAGCATATAATTCCTATTAGATAGGAAACCTGAGTCTTGAAACCTGAGTCTAGCCAGGCTCAGGTGATGTTTCTAAAATTCCCCTCCTACACGTAATTTTTTGGGACACAGATGCAGTGACTGCAAGCATCCCTGATTCTGGAAGATATTTTGCCTCAGACTGCCAGCTTAATTTCACCAAATCCAACAATTTTTACACTAGTAGCTGTTCTAGTTACAGTAAACTACATGTATGAGAACAACTGAGAAGTTAAGATTTGGAATTGATAGGATTCTGCCAAGGAGGTAGATTTAATCTGCAGAAAACCACTGAATAAATCCTTAGAGTAAGCTAGGGGGAAGAATTCCATTTTGGAATAAAAAGTAGAAGTATAGTGGTGCAAAAAGAAAGCAGTAACAGGGCAGAATGGGATATAAAACCAGCCAATTAGCATTTCATCATCTATATATTATCTAGACAATAAAATTTATTTCATAACTGTAGATGGTATAAAGTAAAATCAAAATTGATACTCAAGCTATCTTTATATGTATCTAGCTACCAGGCAATTAGATTGGAAGAATATTTAATAGTTCCTAAAATATTTGCAGCAGTAAAGATTTCAATTCCTATAAGGGTGTGGGTTTGCAACAGTGGGAAATCAACCAGTTAGTGAATACTGAGCAACATGAGAAGCATTTCCAATAATAAACACAATTAGCAATGTAGATGAGAAATCTATCTGATTTATGGGCTGCATATGCAATTATAACACATTAATAAAATGTTACCCACAGAGCAATCCAATACATTTGTTTACCCATGCTCCCAGATTAAGGAAGTAATGTTGTCAACCAACCAATTGTGGGCATTACATATTCAAGATTAATTACCATCTGCATGGGACAGATGTTAAATCTTCAATTTCACAGCAAGGCATCTATAGCTTATTTCCCATGGACTGCTTCTTTCTCTGATCAATAAATGTATCAGCCTAGCTGTTCATCTTGCCACAGAGGTCAGATGAATGACAGAGGGACATCTGCTTTTGTGTCAAATAAGGGCTGAGGAAATGAATCCTATCAAAGCAGAAAAACAGCTGGCCTGCAATTGTCCTACAGTCTTTTACTCAACTGCTCAAAATTAAGTTTTAATCATTTTGGGAATTGACTAGCAAAAAACCCCTCAAAACCAAAACCAAAACTCAAGACAAAACCACAAAAACAACCTTTTTCCATATTTTCAAACTAGAATTCATGTTCAATTTTCATACGAGCTGGGCTCGATTCCCCACTGCACCTTCAGCTAATTCAATCGTGCCAGTATAAGAGCAGATTTTGGCTAGGAAAAAAATCTCTTAAAAGCTCTATTTTGTATTATTAGTGTTACTATTATAATTTCATTTTGTTTCAATTTTGCATAAAGTAAGGAAATCAACAGTTGAATTAGTTGTCATTTGGGTGGCCAGAAAGTACTGTCTTTGAAAAAGACATAAGAAATAAATTTTAAATCCATAATGACTTCACAAAACAATACAGAAGAATATTCTTAAATTAGGACTTGACCAAGAGTGATAAAATAGCAATCTTGCTGTGATTAACCATATAGGTCTCTACTCTTCAGCTACTTCCCTACTTTCCCAGCAATCTCAGCAACCTCAGCTTGTGCCACCTCAGTCACCCATGACTGCTCTGAATTGTTTGCTCTGTGAAGATGGCAGCCCTAACACGGTCCTGGTTGGATAGACATCTGTTTCTGTTCTGCTTAAGTTCCCTGGAAATGCCCGAAGACACAAAGAGAGTCAAGGCTACAATTTCCTTCATCTGATGAAGTGACAGCCTTGCTCAGCTCTCACATATGTGCCAGGTCATTTAGGTCTTCTTCGATTGTTATTGGCCTGAGGAAGTGACCCTTTCTATCCTATCCCATCCCTGAGGAGTGCCCTGAGCACCATGGAGCACAAAATACCTCTCTCTGCTGCTGAAGATCAGCCCCTGTGCAGTCAGGGGTGCAAGAGTCACGGCGAGAGAAAAAGGGAAGGAGAGGCTTCTGGTCCCTGCCTGAGGGGAGGTTTTAAGAAGCCCAGCAAAACTCTAATAAAAAGTACACGTTGTTTGAAACCTTGCATATCCCTCAACATGTGTGTGGGGTTGCTTTGGCCAGGATAGTCAATGACCAGATCCTCCTTTTCCAGTCTGAGCTCAGTCCCTGTGGGTGTGTATAATGGTCTCAGTTCCTGGAGAACTGATTTGGCTACTGGACTATTATGTAAAGACAACATGACATTGGCACACACCATACTATTAAACAGGCTCTCAGTAAGCATTAGTTATATTTTCTCCCAAGGGAGTGGAGACACCAGACATTTCTGCACAGTTTCCTGAACTGCCAGAAGCCAATTAAACTGGATATTCATGTGAAGAGGGAGAGAGATAGTAAATTAAGAGGTCTAGATCTCCTGCAGAGGCAGCTGAGTAAGGCATTCAAATGTTTGTTTTACATTAGGCTGAGCGTGGTTTCCTGCCTGAGAGTCCGTATGTAACCTTTCTGTGAGGCAATGCCGACGCTAGACATAAAACACAGGCATGGTTTAATTCTACCCAAGAATCTAGATGCAATATATGCCTTATTTTCTTATGTAAAAGCTGTGGACAACTGTTAAAGTCATTAAATTGCAAAATGGTTTGGGTTGAAAGGGACCTTTAAAGGTTATCCAGTCCAATCCCACTGCAATGCTTAGGGACAATACTTCAACTAGATCAGGTTGTTTAGAGCCCCAGCCAACCTGGCCTTGAATGTTTCCAGGGATTGGGCATCTACCATTTTTCTGGGCAACCTGTTCCCGTGTCTCACCATATGTAAAAAATTTCTTCCTTATATCTAGTCTGAATCTACCCTCCCTTCATTTAAAACCGTTACCCATTGTTCTATAACAACAGGCCCTGCTAAAAAGTCTGTCTTCATTTGTCTTTTAAGCCCCCTCTAAGTACTGAAATGCAATAAGCTCTCCCCAAATCCTTCTCTTCTTCAAGCTGAACAATCCCAACTCTCTGTCTTTCCTCTTCAGAGAGGTGTTCCACCCCTCTGCTCATTTTTACAGCCTTCCTCTGAACCTGCTGCAGCAGGCGTGTGTCTTTCTTGTCCTGAGGATCCCAGAGCTGGATGGGTGAGCTGGTGAGAACTCCAGGCGGGGTCTCACCAGAGCAAAGGGGAGGAATCCTCTCCCTCGACTTCCTGCCCACACTGCAGCCCAGGAAACAATTGGCTTTCTGGAGTGTAAGTGCATATTGCTGGGTCATGTCCTGCATTTCATACAGCAGCACCCCCAAGTCTTTCCCAGCAGGGCCACTCTCAATACCCTTCATCTCCCAGCCTGTAATGATACCAGGGACTGTCCTAACTCAGGTGCATTGGGCCTTGTTGAACCTCATTGCTCCACTCCTCAAGCTTAAAATACTGTATATAAAGGCAGAATTAAGATTGTACAACTAAATTTTATTTTGATTTTCTTTTTCTTCATCATCTTATTGCCATAGAAAAATTACACTGTTACTAGGTCAGAAAATATAATCCCCATTTATAAAGGATAAAGGTAATCTCCATTTTATAAATGGAGAATTTAAGATGAGCATAGACTCAGTAATCTGTCTAAGAATTAATTTCTTTACATGTCTTCCAACTCCTTCAGGTCCAAGGTGAATTAAAGTCCAGATAATAATTGTCTTTATTAAAAAAAAAAGTTTCAGATATATTGCAGTAACAATTTTCACCAAAGTTTTGTTTGGTACTGAAGGCAAACATGGTGCTCTCAAGATGTTATATCTCGTGGACACTGTGTCCAGGACACAATGATTTTGAGAATCTGGTTTATGATGGACCACTTTATCCACTTCCATTGACAGTGCTTTTTATAAAGATAAGTACACAGCTGTGCTGCTGGAGTTTTGTGCAAGAAGAACTCATTGACTTTGAACCTTTGTTCTTTCGGTTATATTTGTTTCAGTGGAAAAAAGGATAAAGAAGGCTCTGAATCATTTTACACAATACATAGAAAACTTGAAAATTTCATTTATACTCTTAGCCATGAACTCTAGGAAAAACAACATTGTCCACCGAAATACCATTTCCATTAAAAGTAAGCTATTCTCACAGCTATTGTTGCAGCAACATTTCAAATGGGAACCAAGTCAAAAGTTAACACTGCTATTAAAGACCTGTGGGGAGTGGCAAGGATTGCTGCTGCTGCTGGAGAAAGCTAAGTGGAAGAAACAAAGCAGACAGTGGAGTTAGTCTAACAGAGGGAGGCTCAGAGCAAGGCCAAGGACTAGCTGGCTGAAAGACACAATGCAGCACACTGACAGGGAGCCAGGAGCTGTGGAAAAGGCATTTCATATGCAGGACAAAGAGGACTCATAATTGGGCGTGGGAGAAGAGGTGTTTGTTTGATGAGGTTTCTTTCAAAATCCAGAGAACACTGTGATAAAGTTGTGATACAGTTTTGATGTCTCCGATCTCCAGACTTCGTTTGCAGTCGTCCTTGTCTGTTGCAGGCAGGCTCCAGAAAATTATTTTAGGAGCCCTGCATGCTAGGTAACTTGCTATCTAGTGGAATAGACAATGTTGATTTTTTTTCTCTAAACTTTTAAATCTAGAATTTGTAGTGTGATTATCTGCACTTCTCCAGTTAAAGATGTCTCATTTGGCAGAAAAAAAAATAGGATTGTAGTGAGAAAAGAAAGTCAGAAAGGGGGAATGTGATTCTGCATCTTAACAATACTGACTTAGGAGAAAAAGGGGTTTAATAAACAGCAAATGGGAGAAAAAGAAAGATGGGGCCAAAAAGGTTGTCAAGCACTAGAACAGGCTGCCCAGGGCAGTAATGGAGTCACCATACCTGGAGGTGTTTAAAAGGCAAGTAGATGTGGCGCTTAGGGACACGATTTAGTGGTGGACCTGGTGATGTAAGGCTAATGTTTGGACTCGATGATCTTAGTTTGGACTTTTCCAACCTAAACAGTTCTGTGGTTCTGTGATTCTGTGTACTCTGCCAGCACTCAGCCAGGACAGTCTGCCTTAGATTCTGGTGCCCATTTCTGCATCTGCTTCCATGTATCACCCATTGATGAATCTTTTAATAAAATAAGGGAGGAGATTGCCTCCTGTGCACACAGATCAAACTATGAGGGTAAATGGAGTTTTAAGGATGCCCCACTATGCAACACCTGCTGTCTGGCACCAGAGTTTTCTTATGAAGTAGATTTCCTGGGGATGTTGACATATTTAACTCTTTTTTTCATTGGCTTGATATTCAGCTTTCTATCTGTGTCTTATATAATTTCCAACTGATCTCCATGATATGATCTTTGTAAGAAAATGGAAAAAAAAAAAGAAAACATAAAGAGAAAAAGCTAGGTGGCAAGTGCCAACTACAAAGTTGCTAGGCATATAGGATGTAGAAAAGTACAGACCCTGGAAAAAATGGGTCCTGTCTCAGTGACCTGTCTCACTAGAGATTCAAATGTTTTGATGTCTGCTTTGTCTCAGACTGGAATGAAATACACATAAACATCCTGTGGGAACAGCCATGGCACACAATGTTGGCACAGTCAGAGCTGTGGGCCAGAGGAATGCATGGCATCCCAGCCCATGACAGATACTGGAAAAAAGGAGAAGCCAAGAGCCACTGTTGTTGGTTTTCATTTAATACTTGGAGACAATTTCTTAAATAATAATAGTGGTAGAGAGTCTGTATTTTATCAGAACACTTAATCCAAAAAAGAATATATTCCCTGCAAAATTCACCCTAGACTTCATCACTGAGACATGGAACATTTTGTCTTTGCAGAGATGGAACTTGTGATTCTCCCTCTGCAAACCACTGCCCCTTTTCTTTACCTCCAAAAGCACATACTTGAGATAAAAGAGAATTTTTTAAATTTTCAGGGTGGTTTTCTATAGAGAAGATTACTTCTGTTATTTCTGTTGTTAACTGTTTCTGCTACTCTAGTATCTACTTGTGTTTCCTCATACTCATGATAATAGTTCTACTTCTGTGGCTGTGCTTTGCCACAAATGTGGTTAATAAATGACTCATAACATTAATCTGCTCTATAATTTAATATGGCACTATGTTGCACTGGAATATCAGGTGCATACTTTATACCACATAATGAAACAGCAAAGACACTGAAGCAGTAAAAGCTTAATTTCAAAATGACATGTGTTTGCAAAGTGTATAAACATCAGAGAGATAGCAGTAATCAGAGGTAATGAAATCCTGCAGGTACCTCGTAGGAGCCCTCACCAGTGCAATAACACCACAGCCCACAAAGGGGCACCCAGATGCTGCATTTAAATCCACAATCCTCCAGTGCCTTCCCATGTGTATTTCCAGACACTTTAACTTTAGAAGTTTCCAGACAAAAGTTTCCTCTCACCGTGACACTACTCCCAAGGCTCAGTGAAATCCCAACCTATAAAAAGCTCTACAGTCAGTAGGGTTCATTTGAATATGCATTTAATTAATCTCTCTTCATTTATCACCCTGACAACTATGATACAAGAGTAATTCACAGATATTGCTTTTTTTACAAAACTACCAACATGTTTTAGGCTAATGAAACTGAGGCCAACAACAACATTAAAAAACAGCCTCAGAGGAAAACTGCCAAATGCTTGTTTGGCCAGAATGTTTATCATAAAAATAACGTTACACATGCTCAATTCTCATCAGTCAAATGCTTCTTGAATTTGCTCCAGTTGCATTTGGCTATCCCCTCCCCTTTTCTGTTAAAGTCTATCCACACAGACATTGCAATTTTGCCCCTTACCATTGCTGGAAGCTCAGATATGACTCAGCTTTTCAAACAAACCCCTTGCATTCCTAATTTTCCTGATATATTTCACTGAACATATGTACTTCAGTCATTTTTTTGTATAAGTCTGTAATGTCTCTGACCTAGTGGAGAAACAGAGAAGTGATGGGGCCAGTTTTGAGGCAGTCATGATGTCAATGCTATTCTCAGCTGGTAAGATACCTGAAATGCAAGGGGATTTATATCAATTCTGCCACACTGAAAAGATCTGCATAATTAATACATGGCCATGATTTCTGCCCAGAGCATTTGCCAGACCACTGCTTTAAATGACTAATAGTGTCTGAGAAACAGAGCTCTGCTTGTTGTATGGCTGAGAGGCAAAACCAGGAAAAACTGGGATAACTCAGCCAAAGAAGGTAATTGCCTTACTGAGAAACAGCTGACTGCCATGTCTACATGAGCATCCTCGTGAGCCTGTGTTCTAAATAAGGACATTCTACAATTCTAAGCAACATTGAAAACATCTTTGTGTCTATAATGAGCTTTTCACTATCATGCCTTGCTAATTAAAGAGAAGAAGTATGCAATGATTGAAAAGAGGGCATGAAGGCAATGGCAAGGCATCAGCTTCTACGACTACAAATTCTGCCTGTCAATTTTAACTCTGTCATCCTCTTCAAAACAATGCCTAATACTGTATCTGTAATGACAGCATCTGATAATATGCATTTGAAGAGGTTTGCATCAATTTACAAAGCTAGAAAACATGTCACATTTCCAATAAAAATCACACATTACATCAAATGGCAATAGCTTTGGCTCAGGAATAGTGGCTGGAGAAGGGTAGACACATGGACGTAGTGAGATTTAAGAGATTTTACTTGGAATACTGTGTTGCAAACAGTGTAGCTATTATCTGAGAATCTTATAAATTTTATCTCTTCATTTTAAAAATAAAATCATACAGTAAAGAGAGAAATCCATGATACAGACTCCAGCTATAGATGATGTTTGTCCTTGCTCACTGTCTTGTTCTTTTGTAGACTGAAACAAGAAAGATGACAATAACAATATTGACATACAAATGTGATCAGAAGCTTGCAGAAATGGTTTTGGAAGTAAGGGGCTATTCGTCACCACCTGAACTTGTATTAAGCCATTTAGCATATGCTTGCTTAAAATCTTTCTGCAGAATGAGATATGAAATCTCATTAATTCAGCTGTAAGATAATAGTACACAGCCAAGCACATTTGTATCTTGATATGTCTGATACAGTAGAAAGATTTATTATGTCCTACCCATTTACTGTACATTGCAGCCAGAGCTGCAATTGGCCAGGATGGTTAAGATTTGATTTAAGACAATGCTTTTATCAGTTTGATTTTTGCTAATAGGGCATAAGTGTTCCATACAGCATTATACCATCCCATGTTACAATCTGCCCTGGGTTAGGTCTGTGCTGCAGTCACATCTTTTCCTGCTTTTACGTCATTTACTATGAGAGAATACAGAGGCACATAGTTGATCGCTCCCCATACTTACACAAGAGGAGAATGATAGCGGGTCTCAGCAGCTTACCCAAAATACCACCATTTTCAAACAATAATGATTGTCAAGAGGATTGCACACTCCGTTTTGACTCACTAGGACATTTGATGGATTACAATGATCATAGCTAAATATCCTTTGGCATCAAAGGTCTCTTTTTATACTTGTTATAGTCTAATGCAGAAAAATCAAAGAATTATATGGCAAATGAACATTAGTGAAGTGAGTAATTAGAAGTACGGTTTATGGCCAACAGTAGTTAAATGGCTTCATCTTTGTTAGAAGTATGGTTTATGGCCAATAGTAGTTAAATTACTTCATTTTAAAATATATATGGTGAATCATATTAGCAGAATGGAGTGTAATGAAGGTAATGAATGCCTAATTCTCTTATGGAAATATACAATGCCAGTTTCAGACAGAATCCTAACGACATGATTTTGCATGAGGATTTTGCCTTGTTTGTTTTTCTGAAGTCAGACCCTTGAACAGGTTTACATTATAATCTTAATAGCTCTTGTTTGTTTGTTTTTTTTCCTAAGAGCCAAGATGGCACGGAAAGAACCATATGAAGTCTTCCACCTCTAATACTTTATGGGTGATTTGGATTGTCCCCAGGTTGGTCACAGTCATATATTAGTAATGTTTCTGAATGGCTTTTTCAATTAATTTCTCAGATCAGTTTTCTCATGGGCTATAGTGTGTAGGACATAACTAACAACAGGATTTGCATCTTTACTGGAGGCATGGAAAATACTGGAAGCTGATGGATGAGGTGTGCTGGTGGGGCCAGAATGCAATAAACTCGGTAACTGCAGCAGCTGGTAGCAGCCTCCTAATGCTGTGCTATGGAGAGAAGTAGGATGCTACAGTTCTTATCTACTGTTGTGTTTTTCAAATGTGGCAAAACAAAAAAATTGAATCAGACATGTTAGAGGCTGGGATTTGCAGTCCATTCCTACTTTCTTTCATCAAAGGAACTCATGGGTTGTAATTATATCCACCTCCTCCTTTAATTTGTTCTCCAGTTGGTTGTCACTAGTGGTTAGATGATCAGTCACAAAGTCTAAAAGTCCCTTTCTTTGATGACAGTTTCTTATTTGATTTGTGACAAGCCAGCTAGTCTCTCACGCTCCTTGTGCATGGAAATGGCCCACCGTGGCGTGTTTTGGCTTCTGCAGCAACTATTGTCTCAAATATCCAGACTTCCTTGACACAGACAGTAGAACATACAATTGAGGACAGCACAGTTCACCCTGGTCCCCCAGTTTAAGCTTAGACACAGAGAAGTAGAGCAAGAAAAAGTGCTTTCCTCTTACCCTGTTGTACACTTTGTGGGACATGGATAGTTTGGAAGTGGACTCCATTTGCTGCATCAAAAATTAAGTCAGAGTTCTAAGAGGTGCTGCTACCAATGCCAAATGCAAAGACAGTACAAGCAGGGGTTTGGGGTTTTTTGCAACATAGGTTGTGCTACACATGCAGCATGTTATCATATTTTGAAAGGCCGGGACAACATCTTAGTATCCTTTGGATACACCAACTTCCAGGATTCTTATGCCACAAGTTTGCATTTCAGAAGCATGATCTAGGCAAGGAGCCTGCCTAACACATACACCTGAGCTCTTTCCCTCACCCTTTCTGCACACTCCCACTTTAACAGTGAATTGCTGATGCGACAGCCTAAAGCGGCGCATAGAACATCTTAGTAAAGGAAGAGACATTTGCTCCTCTTGCTGTTCCAAGGGAGAAGGGTCCACTTATTCTCCCCATTTTTTCTCTTTCAGCAAAAATCAAAATGTAAAAAAGTTCCACATAACTGTGATTGAATTAAATATTGAGGCCTGTGTAACACTAAGAAAAGGTTGCATTTAAAGTTACTTATCTTCAGACATCGATGCTTGCAGAAAAATGTCCCTGGCTACGAGGTTTCTTGCAACTCCTATTTTAATTCCTCTCACAGAAAGTAAATTTGCAAAGTTGTTCTGCTGTCAGGGAAAAGTAGCAGTGCTACTGTGGCTTGGAGGCTCCAGAGGGAGAGCTAGGGAAAAAAAATCCTACCAGTCAAAGTCAATGCAAAACAATACATTTCTTCTAATGTGTTTACCAAGAATCATTGTTCAACCATTTTTTTCCAGTCCTTTTCTGTGAAATACGCTTCACAAGGGACTGTTGGAGTGTACACAACAAAATAGACAAATGCAATGTTAAGGCAGATTGTTTAAAAAGAAATTAATAACAAATGTTAAAGAACCACAATATGATACCCTGGGGAATGTTCCAAGGGAACAAATGGCTTATGCAATTCAGGGTATGCAGCTCTGGCCTGCACAGAGCATCAAATAAAGGCAAAGATAACCATATGATTTTAATTGAAAGATTGTGTTTTTAAGCCTGTGCTGATTTCCTTTGTTACATGATGAAGCAAACCACTCCAGTCAATGGATTTGAGTGACTGAGCTTTCATTTGAACTAGCATTGAAAGTTTGACTATATTTTATTACCTCCTTTAATGTTCAGGGTTAGAAATGCCCACTAACATTGAGTTATGACAATATTCTTTAAATTATTAGGCATTCTGTTGGTTAATAAGTAAGACTGGAATAAATTGTTGTTCCATTTGTGAATTTAGTTTTGTCAAAAAAAAAAATCAGTTGCCAGTCTTTTGCCAAAAAATGGGTGGAATAAGTTTAAAAGAAAAAAGAATTAATCTCACAGATTACATTGTTTAAATAGCTTCTGGTGTCAAAAGGAAAATTATTTTTCATGCTCATCTCTCAGGTGTTATATACAGCTGCCAGTGAAGCTACAATTGCTACCAAGTACAAAAGTGATTATTTCTTAACTTCCTCTTTAAATTCATACATGTTGCTGAACAATCATTAAACAGACTGTTGTTATTTTCAGAACTAAAACAATTTGAAGGCTGTATTGATTTTTTAACAAAGTTTTCTGTGTCTCAAATTTTTTGGTACAACTTCTCAAGTTTTAATACATAAAATTAATCTATTATATTCTGAATCTCAGTTTCTAAGCAGCAAGGAATCTGAGTGAAAATTATTTTTGCGGGCTAAATTTAGAAGGAGAGATCCTGAGAAAATATAAACAATGAATAGAAGTGGCTGAAATGAAGTAATTTAATTATAGCACTTAAGGTAGAATTTAAAATAGAACAAATCAAAATTCCAAATACCCAGAGTCTACATGTATTGTTTTAGAAAATAAAGCTAGACTGGGTCTGGAACAAAAATAAACCTTTTTTTAAAATTCAAAATTTGAAATTTAAGTTCAAAATTTCGAATCAAACCCAGTAGCTATTACACCTGTCTGGCCCGGTGCTGGGGCAGAATGTATAGATTACTCCTCTCCGTCATAAATTAATGTTGGCTTATTTTGATTCATTCATCACACCCCAAAACATGATTTATTGTCTCTTACGGTGTGTGTGATATATTGCTATTTCATCAAGCTTTTGATGCAGCCCATCTTTCAACATGTCCCAGGAAGCAGAAGCTCCAGTATATACACAAGCATTGTTTATAGTGGCTCTGCATCGTATTTAATGTTGTGGGTATATGGGTTATCCAGGTAACTCTGTTATCTTAGAGGCATTCATCTTTTTCCTTTCCTTTTCCCTCTTCATCAAAAGTTAAAAATAGGATTGGCTTTGATGCAGAACATTAATTTGAGGGAACTGATGTGAAGACCACAAACGAAACCTGTCATCTCCCACCTGCAGCTTTGTCAAATGTGAGGTGGTCTAATTTGCCAAGTTTCCGAGAGATGTCGGGCACAGCTGCTACTCATTTACGGTTTATAAAGGGACTTTAATCAAACCTATGTGGACTCTCAGGGCTTCTACCAATGGCAGGGATAGACTGAACTCACCAGATCCTTATTTATTAGTGTAAAGTTAAAAGGTTTTTGAAAAATAATATCTGGCTGCTGTTGTTGGAAATGTTGTTAGGATTAAATATAAGTACAGTAAGGGCTGTTCAATGAATATTTGTTCTAGAAGGAAAGTCAACAAAGATGTAGCCTCTGAAAGACAAATTCTGCAATGGTAAATGTCAAATATTGGGGCAATGCTAAGAAAGAGATTTAATATCCGATGTCTGTAGGAGGAGAGCCAGATAATGAAAGCATTGAGATTACGCACAGGATTTTTCTTCACATAGTAATTTAAGAGGGATGGAAAAAATCAAAGATGTTGATACAAAGAAAATTTAGAATCTGAGAGAGCTGCAAGTTTGTTCAGCAATACAAAGTTCCCAATGAGCTTTAATAACAAAGAGTGTCTCTGAGATGGAACTGAAACCTGAATGACAGGCAACAGTTCTCATGAAAAAATTTAGCCTTCCTTTTGAAAATTTCAGCACAAATCTCTACTTTTTAAATCTTTGTTTCTGTTAATATTTCTAATTTCAATGAGAAATATCAGCTTGCAAGCTAAATGACAGTTCAAACCAGGAAGATAATATTTTGCTTATCTGGCAAAAACAATGAGAAATTTTAAGATAAGTTCCCACAAAGGCACAGCTCTTAGTCTTGAAGGGAGCTGCGAATGCTGATATACAAAGGACGCAGAGAGTGACATATGTTAGCACCTCACAACTCAGCAATTAGCTGTACACAAAAATGGTGATATGAGGCCAAAGGCAAGCAGCTGATGTGCAAAGTCTTACATGAGCTGCAGGTTTAAAAATTTTTTAAAAAAAAGGAAGCTTGACTAAATCAGCCACGATCTCATTATGATTGAGCTAATAGTGAGATACAGGGCACTGTCATTATCAAAAAAAGAGCCATGATATATTTTGCTGGCTGCTTGTAAGTAAGTAATGGATTATCTCCATGGGTGACTGCAGTGGTCAAGGGATCACAGGCTAATCAGAACGGGATGACTGTGTGCCAAAAAAACAATAATGAGCAGCTATTCTCCTAATCAGTAGTTCGACTTGCAGCAGTCATGGAGAGGGCACAGCACAACAGCACATGCAGATGGGACACATCCAAGTCTGTCACAGTGGGTTTGTTGCCTGAATACACAAATTGAAATTACAACATTGATAAAACGGAACCATCAGTGTGTGCTAGGTATAAAGTCATTGACCAGTTTAGAAACATCTAGTATTTTTTCTGTGTATTCTGCCAGTGGTGGAAGGTAGTCAGTCAGTAGATATATCATTAAATGCATGCAGGGAAGGGAACATGACTCAACAGCTTTGATCTTGAGCTGCTGCTATAACATTCAAACCCACTTTGTACTGTTTGGTCAGTATCCTTTTGCTTTTTGCAATTTACTGTTGCAATTAATGCATACAGAATATAAGTGATTAATCCAGGATTGAAAGATTTCAGAAACTTTGATTATGGGGGTAAGCAAACTTTGGAGGAATGAAATCCTGGAAATATTATTTTATTGGGATGCTAGGAGAAGGCAAAAGTGAAAGGTCACAGAAAGCTGGAAAAGGACCAGGAAAAAGATATGCGCTTTTCCACAGTACCATGATACTTGCAGGCTGAGCACTTTTTCCGGGTCATTCTCAGAACACTGATAGTTACATTTCCTAAAATTAAAGAAGTATGAATAAAATATAAAAACAGCTCTACTGCCATTTGTGTGCGTGTGTGTGTGTGTGTGTGTGTGTGTGTGTGTATTAATCTTTTTCCTTCTGGTGAAATTATTCTCGTCACTAAGTTGAGGAAGTCAAGTCCTTTCTGTGCTGTATTTCAGTCATCTTATCATAACTGCTGACATTATTCTGGCTTAACTCCAAGACTGCCCTGTGCACGTGTCACAGCATCAGCAGACAGTCTGGCCTTATGCACTAGATTTCAAAAGTTTTTTCTTTAGTCTAGCTTTAGAGACTTTCTTGCTTTTTTTCTTTTTGTTTCCTTTGGGTTTTGTTTTTTTCCCACTACAGATTTCTTCCCAAGCACCTTCAACATCTGCTAATTTGCTCTTCCACTCTCAGCACTTGACCTCCATAGACTCTTATCCAAAAACCCCATTCCTTGAGCAAAGCTCAAAACAACACCATATTCTTATAAATAAACCTCCGGTAAGTCATCTGTTTTCTGTCACATGAGCAGGAGAACCTAGGGAATAAAGTGAACTTTAGACCTGGATTCTGTACATCACAAAGTCCTAGTTCATCTTCCAGTGTTTTATGCCTAAAATGGAAAGACTTGCTAAATTTAACTTTTATTTAACTTTTATTTATGAGAATGTAGACTCATGTCCTCAAAATTCTGAAAGGGTTTATTTTTTTTCCTTTGAGAGTAAAATATTCTAGAAACTGCTTTGTCTGAAAACTGATACTAAAGAAATTTAGCAGTTACAAAGCTGACCTACTGAGGAGTTTCTCAACACTGCACAATCTACAAATAGAGTTTATCTTTTTGAGTCTAATGCATTAAAAAAATGTAAGAAGAATAGGTTCACGTATTAGAGCTTTAAATACCAATTATGGCAGGGTTCCTTTCAGGGAAGTGAGTTTATATATGTTTAAAGTAGAGGTACTTACCCTACATTGTGATAGGGAGCAGCCTTATTTCTATAGATTCCAACACTGGACAAAGAAGAGCCCTTCTTTTTATTCTGTTCTTTTTTCATTTACAGTAGAGGACCAAAGCTGCTCTTTTCAACACTAAATATTTTTATTTGAATGGTGTCAGTCTGTGGACTTTTCTGACTACTGTCTGAACTGACATAAGAGCTTCAGGTTGCTCTGCTCATCACTGAGCTTAAACAATCTGTTCTCTCAAAGTCAGATAGCATAATTATTTACCTTTTAGAGTCTGTTCAGGGCTAAATATATCCAACCAGCCAGGCCACCACAAAGACTGTGCCTGGAAAATAATGTTAAAGCTGTTCAGGTAGCAATAGCTTTGTGCAATATGCTTCAATAAATGGATTAAATCAAAGCAGGAAGTTTTTTTCTAAACTTCTTCTCACAGTAAACAGGAAAATGTAACAGAACAGGCCAAGTACCAACAGTTCTCTTTGTCCATACACTGGACAGGTTTCCTTATTTCATTCATTGCCAATGCAGTGATTTTATGAGTTACTTAGACCTGTTTTGACAAAGTATAGTTGACAGGATTAACTTCTCTGAAATATCCATTGCTTCAAATTGTGCATAATAGCATTTGAATGTGTATGACATTTTATTAGCAGTAAAACTGCCACTAAGCATGTGGCCATTTCTTTTCGTGGTGCAAAGACATTCTGCACATACTTTAAAACCTGTAAATAGGGTGCCACTAGAGAAAGATTAGACAGTTAATATTTTGGTGTACTTTTGGACTGGGCTAGTACACTGAGGGCCTATTTGCTGTCTAGAGAGGAGGCCTGAGGCTCCAAGTTCTGGCCCTATCTCATTGCATCATCTTCCTTAGCTGTGTCACACACATCTGCTGCGCCTGTGTTCTCCCACCTCTAAAACACATATGTCAATGCTTATCTTCTTTGCAGTAACATTTTGAGATATCAGCAACCAATATTGAAAAAGGACCTGTTGTGGTTTAATCCCATGCGGCAACTCAGCCCCACAGAGCCATTCACTCACTGCCTCAATTCCAGCAGGATGGAGGACAGAATAGGAGGAGTAAAAGAAAACCCATGGGTTGAGAAAATGACAGGCTAATGGTACAGAAAAAGAAGGGGGGGAAATCTGATAATGATAATAGTAATAGTAATAATAATAATAATAATAATAATAATAATACACACAAAAGAAGTGATGCACAATATGTTCTCTCGCCAACTGATGCCCAGCCAGGCCCCAAGCAGTGGTACCTGGCCAGCTTTCCCCCCAGATTATATTCTGAGCATGTCACTATGCAGTATGGACCATCCCTTTGGCCAACTGGAGTCAGCTGTCCAGTCTGTCTCCCCCTCAAAACTCCTTGTGCCCCTCCAGCCTTCTTCCTGGCAGGACATGAGAAACTGAAATGTTCTTGACTTAGTATAAACACTACTTAGCAACAACTAAAAACATCCCTGTGTTACCAACATTATTCTTCACACTGCATTCAAACACAACATTTTATTACCTAATAGGAAGAAAATTAACTCTATCACAGCCAAAATCTGGACAGTATTTCAAAGTCACAGAAAAAAATATTCTACTTCAAACTATTATTCTTCTCTAAAGTCCTTTTATTTGTAAGCAAGGAATGTGTCTTTTTAACTTTGTCGGTCTCCTCTCCCCCTTCACCATTCCCACTGTGAATATGCATAATGGGCATATATTACAGAGCTCATGGGTAGACAAGAACAGCTCTACCATTTTTCAGTGTAAAAATTTAAGTGTGTGTATGGTAGGATCACAGGACAACTCATGTTGAAAGGCACCACTGGAGGTCTTCTGGTTCAGCCCCTGAGCAAGAGCGCTGAGCACACCCTGAGCCTTGGAGGAGGTCAGGCCTGGGGCAGAGCCACCTTGCTGAGGGCAGCATGCCTAGCACAGAGTAGTAGGCTAGAAATAGTAGTTTAAAAATATGGCAAAAAAAAACCCAAAAGCAAAACCAAAACCAAAACCCCCCCACAATCTCATTAGCTTTTGATATTTGCTGGGAAAGGAAAACCTTTCCCAAACCTAAAGCATTGACTCTATATTACTGGTAGAAAAATGTCATCCCCCCAATAAGGAGCCTGTGCTGATATTTGACAGAAGAACCCATCTAAGCATTCATTGTCTAATCCAGCTCTTATTGAAGTCCCTGAGGAAATACGTATTAGTGAGCAGGATCATTCTTATTTCTCTTTTTAACAGATTAGTCTGTGTTTACATGAAGGCCCTGTAGGCACCAATTAATCTGTATTCATATAGCAACTGCAGAGCTTAAAAATCCCTGACACTCTCTTCTATTGGTAATTCAGAAATTTGCCTTGGCAAGCAACGGCACTGAGAGCATCCATCTCTTTTCAGATATTAAAATTCCAATATTTATTAGTTGAAATGTTGTTATTAACTCACATGATTCTGAATATTGAACAAGTGTAAACCAAACACAGGGTAGTTTTAAGGTAGTACAGAGAAATCCCAGGGTTTCTGGTCCTTCTCACAGCTTTGCTGAGAATCCTCAGAAAGGAATTTAACAAGTGTGTTCAGCTTCACAGTTACGCTGTCAAATCATGTGGGCAGAAGGCAAACAGTCAAGAATTATGTGAGCCAAATGCTGTTGCAACTTTTCAGAAAATTCTGAGCAGCAACAGAGGCAGACAAAGACAAAAATGACAAAATAAAAATGGTCAAAGCTCAATTGTTTCACCTAGCTGCCCTCCAAGGAGAAGCTTCTGGACTTTCTTGGCTCCTCGTCCATCCATATAGTTGTGTGCCTATAGAATACTTGCTCCACATAGGGGAATACATCAGCATGATGGGAACCATGTGTTTTGTACATGCCACAGGATGTGTCCTGCTTTTTCAGAAGGCCCAATTTGCAGGATCATTGACTGCACAATACATGGTTTTGGTTTTGAAATCAGCCTAGGGGCTGTCTTTAGGACTGTACTCTGCAGTCTGGAGGTTGAAGTGAAAATAGACTGCTGGAGATCACTCCTTGTTTTACTCAAGGGCCTCAAGAACAGGAAAGAGGCAAAAATCTTCCTTTTATGCAGTGCCTTAAATGGGCAGCCAATGGTTTATACATATACATATACATATATATATACATATATAAATATATCTATTTAAAAATAAGATTTAAAAAACCTCAATTATGTCAAGGAACTTACTTCCCAGAACCCAGGAATTTAAATTATTAATTAAATGAAGGGTGGGGGTGAAGTGGGGTGGAGGGGGAAGGAGAACAAAACCTTATCAATGTATTTTCTATTCATGTCTTTTATCTGTGCTTAGTAAATCTAATCCTGCTGACTGATCTTCTTGTACATGTTATTGAACTGAGAACTTCTTTTTCTATGGTGTGTCTTTACCCTGTTCCTTTCTGTTTAATATAGATTTTCAAAGCTAATGCAAATGTTACTGCAACAGAGAGTGTTGTTGTTAATTACCACTAATGTTAGACTGCCTGTGCAGGTTCATCTTGTGGGAAACAGAGCTCTGGTGCAGGATGTGGTGGCTCATCACTTGAGCCTTAATGATACAGGTAAGTGGTGAATGAAAAATAAGGTAGGGATACAGAAAGCCTCATCAAATGAGAGTCAAAAAGAACTGCAAGTAGTAGCATTATGGTGAAAGTTCTGCCATGAGGGAGGACAGTATGAGAGCTTGGTTTATTTAGCATAGTAAAGAAAAAGCTGAAGGCAGTTTTGATTGTTTCCTAAAAATACATAAGCTGAGTGAGAGAAGTGAGAAAAAGAGAATAAATATCACCAAGGGAGAAGAGCTTCACTTTCTAACCAATACCAAGACAGGGATAAACATACACAATGTCCAAGAATAAATCCAGGGTGACATTTTTTTTTAAAATTATAATGACAAAGTCCTGAAATCACAGAATGGATTTAAAAAATCTTCTGTGTTAATAAGATAGAAGTTGTGGATGGTCTGATTGACATAAACAAGGGAATATGTAATTCAAAATCTTCCTTTAGTCCCTCTAAGTAAGAGCCGTAGAGTTTTGTGGAAGTGGGGGGTGGGGAGGAGGGGGCAAAGTTAGGCAAACAAAAAATTTGTTTCTGTGCACACCTGGAACACACTACATTGGCAAAGAAACAAGGACTAAGATTGCAAAGTCCATTTAGGTGTTGTGTTATTTCCAACATTAGTACAATGCAGCTGGGTCACAGTTAATGAAGGAAGAGTCACAGAGCTCCTGGGAAGCCATTCTGTGTATGAAGATATTTTTAAACAATAGGCAAAACTGCAGGCTGCCTAAAGAGTCCAGAAGGTCAAAGCAAGTTGGAAGATCTATTGTGAGTCACCTGGTCACTTCCAAGAGCCCTATAGCTATCGGATATTTTTATGAATGTGTTTGATCTGGCTGGGATGGAGTTACCTTTCCCCATACTGGCCCTCACAAAGCTGTGCTCTGTATTTGTAGCTAAAACGATGATGATAACACACCAGTGCTGCACCTTTAATGAGCTACAATCAGTAGACAATCAGTATTTTTCATTGATATCTGCCGTCTGTATTTTTGTTGAATTGGATCGTGCATGTCCTGTGACAATGTCCCATGCAGCAGGCAGACCAGGGACCCTCTTTTGTACCCTCTTTTGCCAAGACTAGCAATGAACAGCCCACCCACCCTGGGGATTTGGGCTTCAGCTCCATTTCCCTGTTGTGCAGGAATCTCACATTTGAATTTCCTGCTTTAAGCAGGGGGTCTTTGAAATGAATAACTGAATATTCATTAATCCAGAGAGTGTATAACCATAATGTAATGATTAAAACACCACTGTGTCAAGGGACGAGCCGAGCCTGTGTTTGAACCAGTGCTAGAGCCTGTGACCATGATTGTTTGCAATAAGGAGAAATTCTCACAACCATTCTTTTTCTTACACCCTTATAAGAAAGTGCTGTGGCTCACACACATCAGTAAATCTTTTGCAACCCTCCCTGCACATGTACTCAGCCTAAGGAAAGAGTGAGGTGATTGTAATTAAACAAAGAGCGTTTACATTTTCCCTTACTTCATAATTGTAAATACCTAAAGTCTACAGTAGAGGGGAAGCACAGGTGAAGGAGAAACAGCATCAGGAGAGTGCATATCACGGCTCAGAAGATACCATACCATTTGTTCAAGTCTTCAGGTCACTTGTGTTACCAGAGTAACTTACCCTGGTTAACTGAAAAGTGCAGGGAAAGTTGCCTGGAGCTGCTAGAGCTTTTGGCAAACATATATAACTGCTTTAGATTTCAGATGTTATGAATTGTTTATGTCTCTGCAGAAATGAAATGATGCCTTAAAATCTTAAAGTAGCTATTGATGTATTTTGTCCATATTAAAATTTATGTAACCTAAAATACTTAATCGTTGGTATAAAAGGTGATAGGTTGTTCTCATTTCAAGCCATGGCCTTTGGTTGAAGTTGTCAGGCACGCTCATGGGGTTTTCTGCTCTGCACAAATCTTTTCAGCCAGTACGTGATAATTATCAGGATTTCTCACATAAGTGGAATAAAAAAACCTGGGCTTAGGTTTGAGCCTCAGAACCCTCAGGCACCGTCTTTCATTTGCCAGCTTCTAGGTACTATGTATTAGAAATATATGAAGGGCTCTGGGAGACAGGTGTACTTGTATTTATTTCAGTCGAGTCTAATGCATTTTACAGAGGTCACTGAAGTTGGAAGAAGTCAAAAAATATGGAGTGATAACACATTTTGTACCAGATCATGGACACTGAAAAGCCTATTTGCCATTGTGCTGTTAATTACATATTAAGGCAGGAAGGGCTCTCCTCCAATAGACACCTCTTCAAGTGTACTCTAATAAAAGAAAATAAATCACAGCCCACATGATAACAATTACTGCTATTGCTTAATATTGCAGCCATGAACAACCAGATCAGTCCCTAGGAATTCATTGTTTATCTCATTTTTCCAAGGACAAGTTCCTAGTCCTGGTTAATTACGTATGGGAAGACCCTACTTCCCACACCACACTGCCCCAGCGTGCTATTTTCACAGCCTTCAAGAGAAAGTTCCACAGGCAAAGGGTCACAACAAAGGAGAGAGATCCTAACTATGCCCTTCCACTGCAGTTTAAGTTACATGAAGGGAGAGATGTTCGAACAGACATCAGTGTCACAGGTGCCAGTAGTCTGATTTATTCCCTCTCAGAGGAATGTGCTGGCATCTGTGTGCAGAGTGACACCTTGCCAGCTGGCCAGGAGGCTGTCCTCTCAGCTGTCCTTCCAGACAGATGAATTGCACAGTGCACATAGCTGCCTGCCAAAGGACAGACTTTCCAGGAGAAGGAGAGGGAAAAAGCACTTCACGTATTTCTGACAGTAGTTTTACTTAAAATTTGTTTACAGAATTAAGTTTATTGGACCAACTTATCACCAAAGCCATCTTTCTGACACTGCAGTAAGTTACTTGGATTGTGCATCATAAACCAGGGCAATTCACATATGAATTTACATTCTCTCAGATGTTGCTGAGTCGAGTGTATTTTTCTCAGTGTGGTCTTAACACGGTATGGGCAATATGATCTTACTTAATCTCCTTTTTTATAATCCTCGATCACTCAGCCAAAATAAATACCCCTACCTTTAGGTTACTAAATTAAATAGCTAGGTTTTAAAGCCTAGCTTTTTAAAGCTTTAAATGGTCTGAGCACTCAAAACTCTGATAGTCATCCACTTGCGAAAGTGTGTAACAAAACCTGAGCTGGCTTTAGGGGACAGACATTTTTAAAACCATCACAACTCACATGTTAGTACCAATCAATAAGTTGGCAGGGCTGATGTACTGGCTTTTAATCGTTTCTATAAAATAAACCCAAATGAGGTCCTTCACTCATTGAGTTTGAAAATCCTATGCAATTTAACTATAAAGGGAGAATGAGTATTCCTAATTTGTTTGCAGAATAAAAACACATGTTCCAGTGTGTAAGTAAAAGGATGGTAAAAACAACACTTGACTGAGGTTGAATTGAGCTGAAGCACTACAAAAAGATAAATACTGGGTGAAACTATTGCACAAGATTTGTAAGACGCTCAAGGTAGAAATACAACAATGGCATTCTGATACTGTGAACCAAGCTTTAAAAGAGCTTGGGAAGTGTTAAAGGAACCGTATATATTCACCCCTAGAATATGCACCTCTCTTTCAGGAATGAATTAGCAGTGTTTTATTTTTTTTTTTCATGTTTATACTCTTATTAATTATCTCCTCAGATATTCAGTTCATTCTGCCCACAGAACCTACACAATTTGACAGAGAAACTTTTTCAATGCTGATCACATTGTTTGAATACAAGAAAAAGCTCTCTATGCTTTTTTAATGATAGACATGTCTGCAAATGGGAATGCTCATTGTTCATTCTCTTTACACCTCATGCCCTTTTACTCACATATTTAATATATTTCAGCTGAGTGAATTAAAAGCAGGATTAAAGACAGTGAATGGTTGTTTCTGGCTCATCTGGGTTTATCTGGTGCATTCTAAGTAATATACCTGGCTTCTCCAGGAGTTTGTTTCCTAACCTTTCTGAAGCACGACTTCATACAGGTAATAGCCATAAAATCATAAAATCATGGAATAGTTTGGGTTGGAAGGGACCTTTAAAGGTCACATAGTCCAACCTCCCCTGCAATGAGCAGAGAAATCTTCAACTAGATCAGGTATTTAGGCATAAAATAGCACAATGGCCAGACGGTGTTTCAAGCTCTGTAGAGTACTCTGCCTTAAATCCTATCCTAGGAAATTTGAAAAGTCTCATTTTATAGTAGAGTAGCAAAAGAGTTGCTGGATTTTGTCTCTGCTGTGTATGTCTCAGGTAGAAGAGGAAATGAAGCAGTGTATTACTGTTTTATCTGCATCACTGAAGAGGAAGTAGTCCCGACATTTATGTGGTGTGACTTAACGCATTTAAATGAGGTCTTACTTCTGCAATTATAGTTCTTTAAGTTTTCATCCAAGGTTTTTTCTTACTGATTCCTTCCTGAGAATACCAGTTCTATACCTGAGCCAAGTCAATGGCATGAGTTAGTGCATTCTTAGTTCAAAATCATATGGCCTAGTCTGAGTCACCCCCAAAGGATGCTTTTAAATATGTGAGTGGACTTCTTATTAAGGATGAGCAACATTCACAGTAAAGAGTAAATGTGGCTTTGCTTTGCAAATACAAGTGAACAGCTGGGGCAGTACAATCTTCAATCACCATAACTAGACATGCAAGGCCACACTATTCATGCTTAGAGCTCAAGTTCCCATTATGCATCCATTTATTTTTCATCCCTATTGGAACTGGACTGTGTTCACTCTGATTGAAATTGCAGGGGCTACTCAAAAAAGCAACCTCTTATATATATGTGTTTGTGACTGCTGAACTCTCAAAACTGTTTTCTTGCTTTAATTAAAAATATAAATCTGTTACATTCCACAGATGGACACTGGCAATATGAGCTCCTGTCATTTCCCTTCTCCTGTAAAATATTGATGTCTGGCTGTGTGATGCAAAGTAGCAAACACAGAGTGCAGAAGCCATCCAAACCTCATTTGGTTTCCCAAAGGAATTTGACCCATCCTAGCGAGCACACTTTAGACTGATTATGTAGCTGTCAATTACACTGCTGTTCTGTGCACTGAGATTACTCAGACTGTATTCTTTATCACAACCAAAATAAACCTACTGCAGTGGATTGTTTTTTCTCTACTAAACAAATGCATATTGAACATGCATAAGTAAGCTTAAGCGCTGAATCTTTTTGCTCAGATTTGCCAGTGACAAACCCAGTAAATGTCTGAAGTTCAAAGCTGACAACAAAAGTACAGATATAATTCTGCTTTGTGAGGTGAAGATTGTGACACTGTATAAACTTGGCTTTATGAATTATGAGATGCAATATTCATTATGTATGTATTATAGGATTGCATGACATTAACAGCCTTGGTCTCCATGACAATACCAGCAGAAGATGTTGGATGAAAAAATGGCTATGAAGAATATGATTTAAATAAATATCACAATACTTCTGAGTCTTTTTTATTTAGCAGAATTTTTAACACGTTTAAAGTAACAAAACTATTATTTTCCTTCTTTATCTAACTAGACAGACAGTGTTCTCAAAGAGAGATCAACTTTTTGCTACCTGTATGTAAAAGCCAAGGCCAATTAGACACTCATGGGTGATGGGTCACATCTGGCCAAATAGATTTAGTGTACCCTGGACTCTGTTTACAAAACATTGGCACTCTAAAATGCAAAGCCTCTAGTCATAAGCAAACAATTATATCCCACCCTCAAAGTTTTGGGGCTTCTCTCTTGATTGCCAAAACAGCTTCACGTGACCAGACAGACAAGAGTTAGACACTATGAAGATGGGTGACAGCAGTGTTAGTGAGCCAGGCAGGCACAAGCTTCTTTGGGCACCCCTCTCTGAAAGCTATACAATTGTATTTTCCTTGTGCTTGTCATGCCACTAATTAGGTGGACCTTGAATGGGTTCATATTTATGTTGTCAAGTGGGTGTAAGTACACTGGGACTTTGTATGGAGCTTGTTAGCGCCATTGCTGTACAATGCAGTAACATCCATCATTTCACAGCAGACAACAAAGACCATTTCTTTGTCTTTGAATTTCAGTTCCTTCTTCTGGATCCACTCTTCATTTTCCCTTTCAGGACCATAGGTTCTCTGAACAAAAGACAAACCCAGTAACAAAAAAAAACCTGAAAAACCCAGATAGAGCCATACAGGATGGTCAGTGAGGGCAGGACAAAATAGTTAAAGTTTGAAAGAAGTCGCACAGATTACTTTAGGCTAACCATGGATTTTTTATATTTTATTAAATCAAATGCCTAATTCTAGCCTTAGGTCTATTTTTATCTGTATGAACTATTCAATGGGAACATGCTGTGATGCTGCCACTCTTTCACCTCAGCACATATTTGTAAAGTGATGCAATGGTAATTTGTGGGCAGTATTAAATTCTTGTTATTAACTTAGTGTCTCATCTCTCTTTAGTCTTTAATGTACACTCAATTCTCACATTGTCCTCTGTGAGATAAAAAGCGCTGTTATTCTGCTAATTTATGGCATGACAATTTGAGCAGAAATTGCATGGTGTGCTCTGTGTAACACCTGCCTTGGAATAGATCCTCCTTGTTTTGTTACTTCTCAGCCCTCTTGCTGTCATCCTTAACAAGGGATGATACCAAAAGAAAACCTCAGACTGTAAGACTCAGATTTTAAGATTTCATTTTTCTATAAGAAAACTATTAATCAGAAAATATTTGTTTCTAGTTTGCTCCTGTCACACTTGAACATCCAAACACTGCGTGAATGCAAATAAAGATATCCTATATGAAACTCCTGTTTAGATGACCTGTAATGTAAGAGGTACCTGAGTGCTAGAGCTGCATATATTTGTTTCAGCCAAGATGTTTCTCTTTGGCAGTGTCTGTGCTCTCTGTGTTGGATAGGTAATTATTAAATTCATTCCTAGATCTAGCACAAAGAATAATCAGTCTTTCTTCTTTGTTCCTCATAGCTGGTGCTCCTGGATGAGTTTAATCTGCTACAAGATGACAGTGATGTGGCCTTCCAAGGCATCCTTTGCTTAATAATTCAGTGGCTGGAATATCAGCTTTGAAAAACATCACACTGAAACCTCTGATGAAATCTTTTGTTTTGTTTCCCTTTGAAAAAACAAACTTTTAAAATTTGTTATTTAATTGATGTTTTGCTTTTGGCACAGCATTATTGAAAAGTAGAACATTCCATATTTTAAAAATGTGACTTTTTTTCTTTTTTTTCCAGAGGCTTAATTTATTTAGAATCAGCCTTTTTAATGAATGGAATCCTAATTATATTAGAAAAATAAAAGCTGCTCTTTATTCAGAAGGTACTTCACTGACATCAAATATAAAACATGAAAATAATTTTTGTTTAAGAATAATGCATTTGAGGCACAACTATCATTTCAAAGTTGCTGTAGGACATTATTAGGGAACCCTATTCCTGGATTTCATTAACCAAATAAAACCTTTTCAGAAAGATTAATTTCAATAATTCTGTATTAATAAAGATGAAGGCTCACCTTATCCTCAGATAATCATCCCCAGTAGGTATGTTTGCCACAGCACCTATAAAAATCTTCCTACATTTAGAAAAAATGCAGTCAGGTTACATTTCCAAAGCATTGGCAACAAGGTTCCTTCCCGTCACCCAGCTGGTCATGAGATTTTCAAAATATCTTGGAGGTCTCTCTGACCCCGAAACAAAGTTACTGGTTTGATATGGCAACCAGCATTGAATATGTGGTAAAACTCTGCAAACCAAAGACTAAGAAAACATTTTATCAAAAGTCTTGTGGGCATACAACTTCCAGTGAACACTGGACTCAATATAATTTTCAAGTCTAATTCACTTTTTCATGTTTCCTCAGCTGTGCATTTTAGAAAGCCAGAGACAAATTGAAACCAGAATGCCAGGTGGTTGCAGACAAAGATAGAAAACCACTACAAACAGAAATACAATCAGTTTTTCCTTAAACAGGAACATAGAAGATGTTAAGCATTTTGATCAGCCCACATTTTAAAGAAGATCTGAGAGATTTCCTTTTTATTGCCATAGCTGTGAAAAGTACCTTTCACAAATGATTGCGACTTTTCATCACAAAAATGAATAGCTAGCATATTGCATCAAAATATTGCCATTTCCAGAAAATATTTTTAATACTTCATGTTCTTTTGAGAAAATTATTGTTTTCCTGAAGCTTCTTTTCATAGTTTGTTTTTAAATTACCATGGGACATCTACAGCTACACTTCTCAGATTTTTGCTTATGGGTTCAGAGATGTTCTGTAACAGCTGTTCCTTCAACTTCTCCTCGAATACAGAACATGCTACATCAAATCCAGCAACAAAGTAAGTCTATGCTACCAGTGTCCAAACTAGTTATTAACTCCCCACTGCACCAGTTGAGCCATTTAGGTGTTCTTAAATCTTCAGGAAAAAATCCTTTCCCCCTCTTTTTACAACATCAAAGCTTTCTTGGGCTCAGTTCAGGTGGAAACACCAAGACATGGGAGCAGCTCTCCAGCTGCGTGAACATTATTCCATCTCCCACAACCTTTCAGAGGCAGACACAGCAAAGACCCTTCCCACTCTCCCCTGTGCTAGAGGAGGTAGGATCACAGGCTGCCTAACGAGGCAAAGAGCCATCTACATTAAGAACTTATCTCCAAGCAGACTTAAAACTGAGTCATCTACTTCAGGAACTGCATAAAATATGCTGGAGGACATAAATAATTCGCACAGCTCAAAAATTAGATTCCTTACTGGCTTCTCTTCCCTACAGAGAAGCGAACCCATCCTGATCAGCAGCTACTCCCAGCCTGGGCTTAGAATCAGGTTTTAGTTTTTTCTTTACATGCATTGATAGACAAGGAGGTACCTGTCACTTATCTAATCTGAAAAAAAATAGACTTGCTAATTTTATTCTAAAGCAAAAGTGGAAAAATGAAAACAAAGTAGAGGAGTCTGCATTTGCAATGAATGTAATGAAGATTATACTCAAAATGCAAAAACCCACAAATCTGTCTGTGCTGAAAAACCTGTAAAAAACAAGCAATATTTATAAATCTGATTTTAAAAAATCTTTTAATCACAAGAACATACCAACACACCTACAGGTAAGTCACTGGAGACTGGGATGGCTCTGAGTTCACAGCCTTACCCCAGTGGTTTCACATTCACTATCTCTCTCCTTACCCTCTTCTTCTTACCCCAAAATATTTTTCTCAGGCCCTGATCTAGAACTCACTTGTGAGCAATGGAAGTCTTTTCATCACTTTTAAGGCCATCGGTCTTAAAATCGGAGATTCTTATTTTCCTGACTGCATCCCTTCTCACTGCTGCTGTGCTTTTGCACCATTGCAGTGCAGCTTTTACTGTTTAACTTCCAATTCAAACAACTACTGATGTCAGCAATCCGAGTTTCAGCAAGAAATATGAACACATCATGCAGTGTTATATATAACTATTCCCTGAACTACATTAAAATAAAAATTTCCCTGATACCTGCACATTTAGAAACTTATACGTATACCTATTTTTCTGGCATTAGCAGAATTAATTTAGTGGAAAACTTCACACTTCCTTATTGTTAACATCTCAGACTTTTGAAGAATATGAATTTGATCTGATGGTATTATTATTTGCAACTAACTTTTCTGGGGACTCCTACCTATTTTTTCAAATGTCAGACTCTAATCCAAATAAACACAGCAGAATAATGCACTCATCACTGACATCAAGCAGTTCAAATATTGGAGGACTCTCTCTTAGGCTTCTTCAGTGACACTAAAAAGTGTCAAAAATGTCAGTTGCCTATCAGCAAAGACTGCATTTCATAGTGGAAATGCCACAGTTAACAAGACAATAATGAAACTTACTAAAGAAGAATATGGGGGAAAAACCACCTAGATTAATGCACAGGGATGTTTTCAATGCTTTCGGAAACTAACTACTATTTTTTCAAATTGTCATAGGCCAAACTACTGTATAACCTAATGGATTAACCTTGAAAATGCTTCCATACATATGGTCCTTTATAACATTTTCTGAATATATTTATGCAGCTTTAGGTGCTAAAATTAAAAACAGATTGAAAAAGTAATATGAATAATCTTTGAACTTGCACATGTAGAAAGCATTTTTAAGGAAATCTCAAGTTCAGTGTCCAGAGGCTTTGATGCCAGCAAGGTTTATCCTCTAAAATTCACATTAAAATTTTGTCAATCATCATATATGCTTGCTTTGTTCAGTGTGTTATATAAAAAAAAAATTGTAAACTTTTTTTCTAGAAAATAATAGTCAAGCTAGAAAAAAGCATTCATTGTTTCTAGAATACAAGTTGCTGTAGTTTAATTATTCTATTAGATGACACAAATGTGTTTGATACGTGTGTTAGACAAAGCTTTGGATAGTCCATTCCTGCACAGAAAATGGACACATCCTTTGAGAACAAATGCATCATTCTGTCCCATCCTGGTAAAAATAAAAAAAAAAAAAAAAAAGAATGGATCTTGCTATGGCCTAATTAATAGAAAAGACAGCAGCAGTGTTACAGAAGTCCAATATTTCAGCACTTGCTCATCTGGGGAAAGCTGGTACATTACAAAAAGGGTACATTGCTTCTTAAAATGTAAGGAGTAGACAAAGACAGCAAAAACAAAAAGAATCTGATTCAAAGTCAGAATGAACAGTGAATTCATCAGGCTTTAGATCAGCACAAGAAGAATGAATGAAGTGCAAATGTACACAGTGCTTCAGCAGCATTCAAATCGGTGAGGGATGTGCACAGACACTTCACACAGAAATGAACACTTTCCTTCAAATAGAAAAACATATTTTGGTATCAGGTTGCAATCTACATTTCTTCGCACAACTGTAATAAACAAATTATTCAGCTTAACAAGGATGAGTTAGCATGAAAATAACTGCGTATCCTTGTTGACTGGAAAGATTTCCAGGAGAAATGAATGTCACATGACATTATCAGTGCAGAGCATTAGGAACATCTTTTTTAAATTGAATTTTCAAGCTGATATTTGCATACAGTTTAGAATGGGAAAGTGCTTATGCAAAGACAGACATTGCAACAGTCAAATGCTTTTGAAAACTTATTTTCAGAGTAGATGAAAAATGCAGAAAAGAAATTGTTTATTACTACTCAGGAATCTGTAGTAAATGTAGTTTTTCTGATTTCTTGTGTAGCAGAACACCTCCCAGGTAATGTTCAACTCTTATTTTCTTGTAGAAGTTTAATTCTGATCTTATGAAAAATTTTAGAATAAGAAAAATTAAGAGGTCCACCAAGTCTGACATTAAGCAGTGACTAAGCAGAACTCCCAGGACAATGGTTTAGAGTTTGTCACCTGAACCCATTTGCTTCCTTTATAATCAGTTTATGGTTCATAGCAAATTTCTATGTTAGTTTTTGCATAGAAGTAAAACCACTTTCTCTTAATGGACAATTTGTAATGTCTCCATTTTTCCTCTAAATTAAACAGACTCTATCTTCATAAGTTCTCTTTCTTTAATCACTTGTGAATACTAGCCAAGTTTTTTACAGTTTAACAGTGGTAATAAGTGTTTAATTTGCACATAAAAGCTTAGTCCCCTATGTTTTCCAAAGTACTAATAGTAATTATACATATATGTATATACAAAAAAATATAATAAAATCTTTTTGCAGAAGAAAATACTGCAGGAAGTAAGGCTATGTTTGTTAGATGTTGATATACTTTGTGCTTCTGGATAGTCAGCTTGAGATCCATCCTTGTGTGACAGAAATCAACTACTCCTTCCAATGTTTTTAATTCGGTTGAGACCATTTAAGTGCAAGACAGTATAAAAATACATGTGTTATACTCTCTCCAAGCACCATGGCTGTAAAAATAATTGCAGATGTAATTTATAGCTCAGAAAACGTCAGAGTTATATTTGCAATGATCAGGCTCTGGAAGAATATATTATGACTGCCTCAGCCACAGCTGGGTTTGGGATCCCTTCTCTGTAGTCTTAGATGCAACATAAGCAAATTCCGTGTGGTAGTTCTGTTCAATCCAAGATGCACTGCAGTATCCAGCTGCTCCCCAGGACCTTGAATTCCCCAGCACCCCCACCAGAATAAAGTGACACTGCCATTTAAACTAGTTTTAGTAGAGGACTAAATGTGAAAATTTCAGAACTGCAACATGCATGTGTTGTGTGGTTGCCCACCTCAATATGTAACTTTAATCAATTCAAACGTCTGAAAAAGGTATTTCAGCAATTCTGACAAGGAAATCCAGCTGAAGGTAGGCAGCTATCTGCAGGGCTGTGCCTGTTAACTTCTGAAGCATTCTGGGCCTCAGACGTGGAACCAAGGCTGCAGTGGCAGGGTTTTTCCAGTTGCTCAGATTTCAAAGCTCTCTCCAGCACAGAACAGGCACTTACAAGAGCCCTCTGAAGGAACTACGCTCCTGATTTAGAGTCACAAGTGGTTCCTATGTCCTGTAAAACAGTAGAAGAGCTAGAACATGTTCAGGTGATGAAAACTAATATCCTCTCTTCTAGGATAACCTGTACGTTTTTATATGATGAGATAGTTATTAAAAAATATAAAATGCCAGGAACACACCAGCACCTTTATTTATCTGATGGAACGTTGCTATCACTTTCCCAGTGTTTGGATCCAGGTTCTGGAGCTAACCTGCCCAGACTGGAGGAGTTCTGATAATGGGTCCTGGTTAGATCCTCACCTGTGGTCACATCCTGCAAGCCACCATGGGTCACCCTGCCAGTGTGCTTTTTGTCAAAGAAGGAAACTCGGTACAGGCTGAAGGCCATCAGAGCTCTGGGTCAGGCTTTGTAATCTGCACAGTTTTATGCAGAAAACCACCTGGGACTGACACATCATGTCCATGCAGGCCAAAACTCCCAATATCTGAGAGCAGTGACACCAATCTTTCTGGAGGAGTTGTTTTCTCTCCCCTGACGTCTGTGTTGGACTTAGAAGGCATCACAGTCTTCCCTTTGCCTCACACTCAGTCTCATGAGGAGTAGAGAGGCCAGGAGAGCTGTGGGAGTACAAGGGCTGGTGACACATCCCTCGGCAGCTCTGGAGGAACAAATCCCCACCCAGGTAGGTAGTCCAGGCAGGCACAGGTGCCCACAGCCCCCACCTGGCTGCGCAATTAACACCCAGCTCTGGCAAACGGAGGCTTGCCCATGTGTCCCTATCACCCACCAAATATGTCTGCGTTTAACAATTCACCCACCAGCTGCTTCCATTTAGTATTTCAGTGAGCTGGGAACACGCAGCTCCACAGCAAAGTTAACTTTGCTTAACTTCATAGAAGATAACTTATAGCAAAATGTGGATTGACTACTCTTGAAGGCTGTATGACATGCAAACAAGTTTTCAGATTCGTCTCTCCCTTTCAGGAATACACCACATGCAGAGCATCCTGCAACCACACAGCAAATATAAATAAAAACAAGAGTTTCCTCTGAAAATGCACTTCAGGATCATTCCATATGGAAAGAGTTCAACTGGAGTATTTTTCTTTGTTTGCTGGGGAGATAGATGTATAGATACATTCAGGTGAAAAAACAAAGGAAATTTCTAATAAAACAGCAACAAAGCTGGTTTGTTTTGTTTGATTTTTTTTAGCTGCCTGCTAATGGATGCCTTCAGCTCATTGTAGGTGTCACTGTGCTGATATATTCTTTTCATATATTTCTAAATTCCTTGAATCAATTCTAAGCAAAAGGCATTGAAACTAGGTTTGTCAAAACAAAACTACCCCTTGGAGCCAGTGAAGCTTTGACATCACTCTAGGATGTGCCAAATGCACTCATTTACTCAGCGCTCATTCTTGGATACTATTCTCTCTGGGGAGCAACTATACATCAAACAAATGCTTTGTAAAAAGCTCTACTCATGGCTCTATGACAGATTCATTTTTAATATCTGTAAGGCACAACTTCTAAAGCAGAATTTCATGTACCAATAGATTTTACTTATTTCCAGAAGCATTGCTATGATCATGAGCATTTCTTAACCAGAATTCCATGCACAGAGTCACCAGCAGAAAAGCTGCAGTTGCATGTAAATAACATCCTTTTCCTCCTGTTCTCTGAGAGGGTTTTATTGGTGTGGTCTTACCTGCCAAACTAAGCTGAGGAGCCTCAGTGAAGACTGTCAGATGAAATAGAAACAAGTGAGAACAATTGAAGAGCTACTTTTAAGTCAGAGGCTGCCTCTTTATACTTGTATCGGAATTCAGACTCCGTAAACTAATTCAGGTTAATGAATGTTTCAGTGTGATGCCAGAGTGAGATCAGAGTATTAGCAAAAAAATCTGTATTAATTCTTATATGTAAAGGTAAAAATGAAGGCAAAAAATATAAACATACACATCCCAAAAATCCATTTTTCAGAAGATTAAATTTCAGTGTATATGCAGTGTTAAATTTCAGTGTATATACAGTGTTCTACTTGTGTCTTTTTTTGTAAGTAAAATCTAAACCAGCTGTGTCTGGAGATGAAGTTTTTCTTTAAAAGTAAGTATTTGTCACATCTGAAGCCTGAACTGAGCATTGCAGTTGCCCGTTAATGACGATGATATAAAAAAATATGCAGTAGTGGCAAAACTGAACAAGAATGCAAAACCCAGAATCCCCTCGCTAACCTCTTCAAACTGTTTCGATGTATATATAATGCATATTAGCAGCAAACAAGCAGCAGTCAGAGGCCCTAGTGAGTTTAGAGCCCTCGCTGTGCTGATTATTGTATGAACATAAACAGGAAATATTCCTTCCCTCAAAATCACTGCAATCGAGACAACAGCAATGCACATCAGAGCTCGCAGGAAGCAGTGTGGAAGAAGGATGCTGAACCTGAGGGCAACTAATTGGAACACAAGATTGTGAACTCTATTGGCTGAACATTCAGCCGCAAGCTTTAGAGATATTTTTTTTATTCCATAAAAGAAGTCGACAAGAGCTACGAATGAATCACTTGCGGCCTGTCTACTTAAGGACTCTCATTAACCACGGGTATCACGGTGAAGATGGATCTTGAGACAGAAACGAAAGGAGAGCAGGGTAATGGTTGTGTCTAATGACTTGGTTGTAAAGGCACAGAATCTAATAAAGCACAAGTTAATAAGCTCTCACTATGTGAGAGCTTAACATGATAGAAAGGCATGGTGATGACAGAATTTCTATAACCAGATTATATAAATAACGTGGGTTGGTAGTGAGAGCTGTGGACAGAACTCTGCATTAAATATTAAGCACTTGCATTACCTGAGCTAGAGGATCCATTGCAGCAATCAGAAAATTGTTGCATACCCTTAATTTCAGTGGTTAAGCTATTAGAAGGGGAAAGAAAAAGAACTAAATAAAGAGTTTGGTTAAAAAATATTTATAGTGTCTGAGCTCTGGGCCCATTCCTGTGCTGCTGTAGCTCTGGTTATCTTTCTCAGTACATAAGGGGTTCTGAGCAGAGCCTGCCACTCCTGAATCATTCTTTCTGACAGGCAGGAGTTGTTTAAGAGGAGATAGACTTATCATTACAAAGTCAATTACCTGAATTTTCCCAAGATTTCTAGTAAAAACAGAACATAATAATGAAAATCTTTGCCTAGCTAGTTACAATTCATTATCTTACAATGCCAACAGTGAGTAACCAACAATGGAAAATTGCTTGGGGAGTACACTTTCATCCTTTCTCCAATGGAAGGTTTATCTAGAAGAAGGAAGGAGACTGTTACAGTTTGACCCAAAAAAAAAAAAAAAAAAAAAAAAAAAAAAAAAAAAAAGAAAAAGAAAAAAGAAAAAAAGAAAAAAAGTGTAGTTGCTGGTAAAACAGAACTTGATAGTGCATGTAAACAAGACATCAGGATTTTAGGAGAGAAATTAATAAAGTCATTTATTCTATTATTTCAGCTACTGCATACTATGATACATTTGGTGATACTGAGGCTCAAAACAGTGTGTGAGTCACATTCATAAATATACAGTGTAATGCCTAATGACATTTATCACATTTCAAAGATTGTTTTCCTTTCTCTTGTTCAGGTTAGGACACTGATCTAACCATAGCCCAGAACATATCCTAATTGTAAATCCCAGCCAGGTAATTTACAAAAAAAAAAAGGATGAGAAGAAGCAAATAATTAGAAGCAGGAAAAAAGAGAAGATGAAGCAGAAGTAGAGCTCAGGGAATTTCCCACTCCAAAACTGGTTTTAAGTAAATTATTATGACTTGGAAAAGAAAGGTACAAAAAGTATTTGCATAGCCACCACTGCTGGGGAATCTGAAAAATGGAAAACAGTACTTGCTGAAAGCAAGCTGATTTCCAGGGCAGGACAAAATGCTCCCTGCAATTTATCATTGCTGCTGCCCCCCTGCCCAACCCTCCTCTTCCCCCATTCCTCATCTCCTCTTCCTCACTCCTCACCCGCCAGTGATGGCAGATGGCCACGAGGAGCTGGAACAGACTGCAAGGAATAGGTGTGTTACAGAGGAAGTGTACTCCAGGATGAGCTGCTGGAGGCAGAGAGATTATCCAAGGTTTCTGTCATTGCTGGGCAGCAGGATGGCGACTGCGGCTCCCTTCGTTCCTCCCAGTATCCTTGACGGGAAGCGTTCTAGAAAGCGTCTCTCTGAAAACAGGCCTGCTGAAGACAGAAAACAGAGTAAACACAGCAGCAAGAAGTGATCACTCCATCTTTCCTGATCGTGTGTCTGACAGATTCACACAGACCTGACATGACAGTTGCCTCTGACTTGCAGAGCCCCACAGCCAAGGGGGAGGGGGAGGGAGGGCAAAGTGGGATAAATAATGATACATCCACAATAACAAGGCAGCGGTGTGGAAATCTGTCAAGAAATACACACTCCTGATAATAGGAAGAAAGCAAGGCCTGATCTTGTTTAATACAAGGCTGGAGTTAACACATTCTGCTACATGGGAAATAAACTAGCTCCTTTCTTCAGGAGCTGAGGTGCCCCTCCATCTGCATAATTGCTGTGCACAGCTTGGGATCACTTGATCTTCCAGACCCCCCTCGCATCCTCAGCTGGGCTGTTATCATCCTCTGTTATTATCTTCATATTTCCCCTGGTTATTATCAGCAGGTTACCTCTGCCTTTATGTCGACAATCTACCTGGCAATTTTCTCCTCTCCAGCTGGCTTCTGTGTTTCCTAGGTAAGAAAACTAATGTTCTTTGCTCCAGAGTGAATGTCCTATTCATTATTCTCAATGTACTGTGACACAGCAACACTGAATATCAAAAACCTGCAGTAAATTCTCATCTATTTCTCAGTCATATAGAACAATTAAGCAAACAGCACAAATAGCAACCTGCCTTTTATCATCCCTTCTGAATATAGGTTTGACTGTGCCACATTTAACAATTGCCCAGACCCACGATGCAAATGAACATGTGGATAAACACTGTTTAATATTGCACATTATGATGTGCCAGAGAGCACTTGCATTGTACCACGTTCTTGATGGCAACCCAGATAAATCAGTTTTCATACCCAAACAGGCTGAAGCAGAATGCAATTAGTGAAAGAATTGTTGCAAAGAATCTCTGTACTGCTGCTGTGATCAGCTGTCTGTATCAATAGGGCCCAGACTGGCAGGGAAACAAACCCTTGTTGAGGGTTTGTCTCTGGCCATTCTGTACTCTCTGTCATGTCTCTGGAGGTCAGGCTGCCTTGCTGTCACACCCTGGGTATCCTGTTTGCCCCAGAGTGGTACTGAGAACTGTAGTCACCAACATCTCACAGTCACAGAATGGGCCAAGGTGGAAGGGACCGCAGCGAGCCATCTAACCCAACCTCCCTGCTCCAGCAGGGTCATGCCAGAGCACACAGCACAGGATTGCATCCAGGCGGCTCTGGAATATCTTCAGGGAGGGGAACTCCACAATAATGTCAAAATCAATCTCAAAAGCTTAACAAAAACAACAAAAAAGATTGGCCTGGTTCAGAGGAAGTAACCGAGTGCTGCGTCCTCCTTGACCATCACACTGAGGTACACACTGGCCATTTGGTCTTTCGGTTAAGCAAAGGTTAAAATCCCTCTTGTCCTTTAAAATTTACCATTACCACAGCAAAAGTCTTCCACCTTTTTTTATAAATGTATCAAAATCAGTAGACCTCAGCAGAGACACTTGATCAGTAGCCAGCATTTCTCATGCTTAGAAACTAGAGTTCTGCAAACTTTACCAAAGTGGAGGTCAAGCTACCCGTGAAGTTAGAACATGAGAAAATCAAGTTATGACAACCTTAGATCAAAATCAAAATATGAAATATTCACTTAAAAGTAATAATTAAAAATAGTAAATAAAATAGCAATTAAGCCAGTATTATTTACCTTGTTTCTTCATTTAAAAACTACAAAATTATAAGAATTTAAAGGAAAATGTTGTTGTCAATTTCCATTTGAAAAGGCTATTTAAGGAGGGCTTAATGACTTCAGTTTTTTAAAGTCATTTTGTACTCATGGTTAATTAAATGCACAAGGACTTCCACTGAGAATCAGGATGTTCTAAATAATGTAATAATAACTTGTGTAACCAATTACTGTAAAATAAAACTGGATTATCCAATATGACCTGTCTGGCTTCAGTATTCATAATTTTAAATCCTTTTTAATTAAATCCTCAGGGTACTATATTTAACGTAAAACAATCATGACCTTCTTTATAATATAAATGTAGTAGCCATAGTGGGTCAGGAATGAATTTTGGTTCCACAACTGGGTGACTCATTCATCAGAAAATTTTCTGGGCTGTCATCCTATTTAAACAACATTATGAGCCAGTTTCTCAGCTGGTGTACATAGGGTGTTGCAAATTGACTGTAATGGACTAGGGCTTTATACCACTGCTCTTTATTTCTAAGCAACAGAAAGCACAGGAAAGTGTACATGCATTCTTTGGTTTACTAATGAAGATGAAGTTTATTCTGAGAAAAATATATCACCTCTTCCCCCTCCCTCCTGGGCTTTTTGGTTTGGTTGTTGGGCGTTTTTTTGTTAGTTTTTTTTTTTTCTTGTAGAGATCCTGGGGAGAGTTTGCTTCATTGTGGGTTTGGGTTTTGGATTTTGTTTTTCAGTTAATTAGTGATGTGCTTTCAGAACAGCATCAAGGCCAAGTGAGAACTAGTTATCTAAAGGGCATGACAATAAACATATCAAATTGGGGAGTGATTTTTCTATGATGTTAGCAATCTGCCCACACATGCTATAATAGTTTTTCCCCTTTTCTGATTTTTTCTGCCTATTTTTAAACCAGCTGAGCTATCTTTTCTGCACAGTGAAGACCTGTGAGTATGTTATCTCCTCATTTTGCTTTTTACATCACTTAAGTAGTTGTTAAATTTATAAAACACAGATTTTCTCAAAACATAAAAAGTCAGGACTTAAGCGCAGACACACAGACATGCTTAATACCCACTCATGGAAAATCTCAAGATGAATTTATCATATTTTTTCAAGTGACACAGATGAACCTTTGAAGATGTCTAAAATATGTTGCAGTTAGTACAGGCAAAATGTATTACACACTAGATTAATAGGCTGAATTTCATCTATACTATACTAATCTACAAAAAACCAAAAAGTGGGCAGGACCAAGTAATGCTCAGAGCATGTTAGAAGGCGGGTTGTAGCTATCTCTTTGCTCATTTTTCTTTGTCATTCTCCTTCAGAGGATGCCTACAGAAGTTTAAATAATAGCATAAGGCTCTGACAGTAAAAATAGAACAAAATATGTAAAAAGCTATTCAGATTTTTAACTTATATGCTGTTTTCTTGTGAAAGCAAAGTATATAAAGGAATCACCGATGAACAGATCAGGAAGTCCTGACCTCAGCACTGGGCAGGCACACAAAGCATTTATTGCAATGCAGCAAACATTTGATTTTGCTAATCAAAAATTACCAGCTATTTAACAAGATTTAAGACCTTTTCCTTCACAAGGCTATTTGATTCTTTCATTCTGGAACACTAAGCAACCTATCTGACTTAGCCTTTATTCTTTTATTGGCAGATTTTATTGTTTAAAGAACATGACTCCAGAATACATTCTGTCATTTGGTCTTGGCTTAACAATGGTACTCCCCAGTTCAGTGTTCCCATTGAGACTCAACTGGAAAGGATCCCTTCTCCCTGGAAGAATCATTTTGCTTGCTTCTTTTAAAAACTAACACACAAAATTCTTATTTTTAGTGGACGTTACTCTTGTGGGATCGAGGTAATAGAACAAGAGAAAATTGAAGCAAACTGTTACCTACTGCTGTGGATTGAGTAGAACTGCATGCTGCAACTATGAAATTTCAAATATAAGACAAAGATACACAAGGAGGAAAAAATAAGTCATTCCAAAAGATGTAAGGTTTGGTAACAGATGTATTTTTATTGGTTTCATATTCAGTCTTTTCTGTTAATACATAAATATGCACTCTGTGTGCACATCATGTAATCAGCTCATAGGGTTAGCATTAAATTAGATTCTATTTTCATGCTCAGCACATTGATGAGGAGATGAACAAAACACATATCACTGATTTGTAATTCTTGATTTCCAGTGGGGAGTTGTCCAGAAGTATTAAATCAAGAGCCACTGAACCATCCTATTTCTATTTGTTATTGTTGAATAGATTTTATCCTTTTCCTTCTCACTTTCTCACGCTTTCTTAGTTTTCTTTCTTCACAAACACCTTTCATTAGCTAAAATGTCTACATGTACATACAAATGTAGAAATATATGTAGGTATTGTATTTTTTCCAGTGACACCAGGAACCTTTGGATGATGATCTAAATAAATAATTGCTCTGTGTGTGTGTGTGTGTGTGTGTGTGTGTGTGTGTGTGTGTGTTGTGCTTCCTTAATTTTCTACCCTGTGTTTGTATGAGGTGTGACAGTATGGACATTACAAAGAATCTGTTTGTACAGCAAGCAGAGAAATGAGGAATACTGTATATCTTAAAGAAAATGAGGTTTCTTCTTCTCTCTCTCTTTATTTATTTTTTTTTTCCTGTGTCTCCATCATTAATCCTTCCATGGTTAATACTTTCCTCTTTTAGGAAAAAAAAACCAAAATAAAACAAAACATGAGCTAAACCACAGCAACCCTGCTTTATCATTTGAAGGTCCAAAAATATCATAGATACTAAGATATAAGACTATCTGATTTCTTGCTGTAGAGGTAACTGAAGTGGAATCTTCTTTCTTTATATTACTGTTTGATCCACTGGCTATTTTTCAAAATAAATTAGAACAGAACACTTTTCAATCATCCTGGTGTGCTCTGGCTGTTGTAAGCATCAGGTGCATAACTCTTCTCATCCACAGACAATCTCTGAGCCCTCTTCAGGGATAGTCTTTAGTAGGTTTTCAGACACATCTCTTATATATCAATATAATGAAAGTATCACTTTCTTTTTACAGTCTGTTCTCCTGGCTTCTTCTAAATGCTCCCTTGCATCACTGGATAGAATGGAAACATTCTCTCATTCTAAGTACTTGTCTTTCTCTCCAGTTAATATTATGGCAGGAACTAATTCTATAAACAAAAATATTACAGTGATGACATTCCAAAATTTCATCTGCAAATTGCCATCTCTACTGTCCTTCATATTTTTAGTCTTTCAGATGGAAAGAAGTGGGTAAATTCTGATGGGAAAACATGAATAAATTTGCTGAAAGTGTGTCTTTCCACTGATGATTTTCCATTTACCTTAGAAAAAACCTGTTGGCTGCAATTTCTTACATTGCTTTTGCTTATAAACTAGAATAAATTTCATAACTAGGATGTCAGGAACATGCCTAGCAATAAACCCCCTATTACCTCTGTCTTAAGCCCTATTCTTTAACTTCAAGATTACTGCAGGAGTCTTTAATAATTAATTTTGCAAAAATTCTCCTGTTTAATGTCACACTACAGCTCTTACCACAAGTTACCTCACATGTATAAGGTACATAGATACATGAGCACTTTCTAGGAAGGGCAGTAGAAGAATATCAAAGATTAATAAAAATCGATGATAAATAAGAGATTAATAACAGGAGTTTGAATAAAGTATATTTGCCAGAATAATATTTAGGTTAGATAATATAACTTAGTTTGAGTGGGTCATGGATAGAATGTCCCATGCATGTCAGTCTGTCAGAAGTACAAACCAATGATCATAAATCAGATAAAGGCAAAACATAAAACAAACAACCTAAAAAAACCAAAACAACAAAACCAAACAAACAACAAAAACCAAAAATCTGTTTTGTTTCATGCTTAGTTTATTTACACATTTATTAAGATGTCATAAGCCATCTATATTCAGAAGCTTTTGTTTTTGTTTGGTGGGAAAGATGAGAAAAGGAGCCTAAATATGTAAAACCTGAAAAAAACATAGTTGCAATGAAGCTTCACAGTCATGGTCTCCAAAGCACGTATGTAGCTGTCATCATCACAGCTCATAATAACTGCCCACGTACAGTCACAAGTGCTCAGGGTTTACCAGGAGCCAAACAGGCAGATGGATCATTCTTTGTATATATGTCTACATCGTTTTACTCTTGTTACATACCACTGATCATCCTCCCTCCATCTGCAGGCTCTCTTCAGCTGCATGTTTGTCCTTTTTGAACCCCACAGCAAGCTTTTATAAATAGGAGAACAGAAGTGTGGGATGAAATACAAACGTGGTGTACATGTACTCCGTATGCACTTGACCCAGCTTCGATGGGTGTGACACTGGATACACGCACATGTTATCATCTAAGTTTATTCTTTAGTTCATTATGAGCCCCAGCTCCTACATCCACCACACTGCCTGCATTTTGATATGTCTTCAGATTTAGCTTTGGAATGCCATGATGGTAAGGAAACTTGGCTGGAATAGATGAATGTAAGAATATACATATTAGGTCAAACCAACTGGGGTTTGCTGATTCTAGCTAATGGACAAGAGCCTGGAGGACATTATACCATTGAAAAGCAACAGTCTATATCTTATATCTCTCCATATCATTCTTCTCTCCTCCAGCTGCTTCTATTTCAGAGATTTGCTGAGCCAGATGAGAGGCTTTTGTGTTTGGTAAACCTTGATAGGTTTCTTCTCCATAAACTTGTCCAGTCTACCCTTACATCCACAAAGATGTCTCACATGAAAAATATTCAGCCAGAACTTGGTCCTGTCTCATGCCTTGTATAATCAACCATCACGTCTCCCTTCTCTTAAAAAAAAAAAAAAAAGGTGGGTTCTGTGAGTTTCATTTGACTGTCTCTTGTTCTTCAACTAGAAGAGACTGTGAACAGTTTAATCTCCTCCCACTGTCTTCATATCACTCAAGTGTTTTTTAAATTTCTATCACATCCTTCCCCCATGTCAACTCCTTTCCCAACAGAAGACTTGTAGCTCACACAAGGGCTCCTCGTATGAAAGCTGTTACAGACAGTTGATCATTCCTGCCACCTTTCTCTGCATTTCTTCTAGTTCTCCTTCATGAATTTGAGATGAGAGGCTCAGGACTGCATAGAATATTCCAGGATATGTCTGAATCCATGACTTTATATGGTAGAACAGTGATCTCTGTTTTGCACTTACTTTCTTTATAATTCCTAACATTTGCTTTATGATGGCTACTGAGCACCAGCTGACATTTCAGTGCAAATCTCTTTCTCAGCAACAAAAAATTGCTCCTGACTGGCAACAGTTATCTCAGTGCACTTTGTATACGAAAGTAGAATTGTCTTTCCTTCTTCTCATCCTTTTTCATTTAGCTATGCTGAATTTCATCTGCTCCCATTTTTTTTTTGTTCTTTCAATTATCTCTTAAAAACCTTCTTCAATTTTTCCTAGTCAGACCTCATCATACCTTGAATAATTCAGTATCATCTCCCAACTTTCTTACATCACTGTTATGCAGGTCACTGATAACCATATTAAGCAGAACAATCCCCTGCACATATTCCTGTGGAATTCTACTGCTCAACTCCCTTCTCTGGGAGAATTGACTATTTACTCCTACTCTCAGTTGTTTGTTTTACAACCAATTATTTATCTAAGTTATGACCTTTTTTCTCTTATGCATGGCTGCTTAATATCTAAATCCAAATAGATTATAGCAATCAGATCTGCTTTATCCAGATGCCTGCTGACCCTTTCAAAGACCTCCAACAAATTTGCAAACCATGCTGACTTTTCCAAGGTAAAGCACATTTATTCACATCTACACCAATTCCATTCTTAATTAGAGTTTCTCCTAATTTTCCCACTGTAGACACCAAGTTTACAAGTCAGCACATCTGCAAATTTTGTGCAGATTTTTTTTTTTAACTGGTGTTTCGTTTGCCATCCCACAGTGTTCAGCGAAGAAGTTTTAAATCAAAGATTAGGTATCAGTGTTAGTAATTCAACTACTTCATCTCTGAGTTTCTTTTGAAAGTCTAAACATTCCATGCTCCTCTCAGGTTGGTGCTCTTCACTTTGACAGTTAATTCCATAATCTCTGCTTGTGTCTTAAATATATCTTCTGGAAATTCTCTGCAAAGAAGAGACAGAATGAAGAATTTTGCATGCAGATAGAAGAGTCAGGAAAGCTGATTCCATCCAAGAAGAAGGAAGCATTGCAATCCTGAAAAGTCCTCTATAAAGCAGAAAGCTCAAAGGTGCTTAATTTCCCTTTTTAGAAAGAAAGCCAAGACATTTAGCTTTTCTTTTCAGTTCAGATACTTACTGGGGATGCAAGGATATAACCACAGCCTTTCTAAGCAATTGCAATATCTACATATGATATGGGTAAGATGTTTTTCATTAAGGATTTTTGGGCATTTCAAGCCTAAGAGATGATCTACTTGCTTGTCTTTCTCTTCTGTAGTTAACAGATATATAAGCAGTTTTAACTAGATGGGAAACATTCTCATACCTAGAGCCTGCTTTTAACATCCCCTCATTCTTTAAAATAGGTTATCTTAAAATACTGCTGCTAATTTCTGCTTGTTCCCCTTATGCAGCAGAACATAGTACAGCCTTATGCAAGCAACAAGTAACTCTAAAAAATGAAAAATTACTGGGAAAATAATAAAGACTTGATAATTTATTGTATATGTCAACACTCACAATATGGAAAAATAATTGCATGCACATGCAGCCTACAGAAGCACCTCTTAACCTTCCTGCAGTAACTACTTGCACAGTCTCCTGCCATGAAAGAGGCTGGTTTAAGGCAGTGTCTGACATTACATTTGTAGTGGGGTAAGTGATCAGCCAGTCCGGTATTGCAGCTCGGCTGAGACACCTTAATTTATTCATTTCCAGTAACCACTTACTTTTCATACAATTTGAAAGAGGAAAACTGTGTCTCTGATGAAAAGAACATAGTTTGTTTCTACTCCAAGCTCTAATACATTAGAAAATGAGCAAAGGCTGGTTCTCTTAAGGACAGACTGCTTTGTCAGCAGATGTTCTGCAGGATGGAAAATGGACAATATACGACATAAGGCCACGTGTTTTTACAGGAGTCATCTTGTTACTGCAGAGCTTTATGCACTCTGCATTCTCTTCTCATTATAATCGTTATCCTATTCAACTATAAACTCATTAGGCTCCATCAATATGACAAGCTGTCCAGTTTGCATCTCTCAACTATTTGGATATTTGCTAATAATCATCTTTTTTTTATTTCACATCCATAAGTCAGCATAATATATTACTTCAGCCATCTTGTATGCCACAGTAATTTGGCCATTGGCAATGTGTGACAGTCTGAATTTCGATCATCTGGCTGAAACAACACATCTTTTTAAACATATTTTTCTTTACGTTGCTAATCTAAACTTTCAGTTAAACCACATGCAATTAAAATTGTGTCTTATTTTGAATAACATATTTGTAACCTCTTGTTCTTTATCAGTTCATGAACTTAGCAAAAAAACTGCATATTGCGTGTTCTCACAAATAATATGGGTCTTACCTCTGTATTTCTATGTTTATAGGCACATTCTGGAAATTCACCAGTTTTTTCCTGCTCCTGAAAGGTACCTGTGAGTAAAAAACAATGTTTTCTGATTGCATTGTGATTTCTAACTCCAGAGATACTGTTCCAGCAACGTGGTCTAGCAGAAGGGGTCCCTGCCCATGGCAGGGGGCTTGGAACTGAATGATCTTAAAGGTCCATTCTGACCCAAACTGCTGTATGATTCTATAAAATTGTAACAGCTGAAAACATTTTGAAAACACAATAAAAATCAAGTATTTTATCTTCCAGGATTTTCTCTTTTTTCTTGTTATGTGAGAGACGTGTTAGACTTTTTATTTTAAAGTGTAGAAACATGGATCTATACCATAGTACATTGATAAAGTGCATCTTTAAGATCCACTGCTGGGAAGGGTTATGAAAAAATGTTGCCTAATTCCAACAGTTTCATTAAAGTGAAAAACAAAATGCATTCTATAGAAAATATTTGAAATTATCGTTTGTAAATTTTGATAGAAAACAAGTGAACTTGTTTTCTCTAATCCATCTATCTTGATTCATGGAAGTAGGGGAATAGCTGCTGGGTAAAGCTAAAAATTTAAGAAAGAAGGATCATAATTGTTTCTAAGCTGAAATTTAGTCATTAAGTAACAATACAGCTGCATTAATTGAATTTTTAAAATTTAGATAAAATGCCTAATTAACTTGAGGACAAAGATCACTTTTCAGCACTCCAAGATTATATTTGGTATAATTATTTTTGTTAAAGCATCGTTCCAATTGCTGAGACAGAATTGCTAATTATCTAATCTGATATTGATTACATTGCTGTATTGTTTATTTTTACTTAAATATAAGCAATGTCTTGTTACTGGTGATAGTGAAAATTTATGTACTATTACTCTTGTTGAAATGTTTTCATACAAATATAAAATACTGAGATAATTTTATATATGCCAGTAACCTCCCTGTAAACTAATGGACTAAAGCTTTTGTAACCTGTAGAAGATGATTGGTCTTTGTGTCTCCTATATCAAACACAAGTTTTTAAAGTTTACTTTTAACAATCATTTTCTAGGTTTTGTTATAGTGTCTCAAGAAGATATTTTATGTATTTTTGACTGAAGCAGTAAAATCTAGACACAGTGTCTAGATATTAATAATAGAACTATGAATTATGTGATGTTTTGTTAGAAATCAATGATGTTCAAATTAGACAGAATGTTGCATTTCCAGCTTTTAAAGCACTTGATTACTGAACTATGATAGTTCAACTTGCTAAGAGGATCCACCTTTGGTCATTAAAGAAAAAATTCCTGAGTACCAGACATGGTGAAAGTGCCCAATACTTAGCTTTTTCTCCCTAAGGACTAAACATGGTACAAAGAGCTTCAAAATGTGCAGAACAGTGCAGAAGATCTCTGTGAACAAAAAGAACACCTTTCTTCTGTGTTCTCTGCTAATTCTGCTCATTCAATTCAGGAACAGTAATTCCTAACCAGGCTAGTGTATTTTCCTGGCAATTTCAGTAGCACTTTGACATACATGGCACACTTGTGTCTGCAGATTAATCATTTCTGCCCATCGAACATCCCAGGCAGTGAGTCTTTACAGAAGGACGGTTGCAGCATCATGCTATTGAGATCTCTGGTTGTTTCAGCCAGTGATGATGCTGCTCTTAGTCTACATAGCAGTATCACAAGAATGAAAAACCCAAGAGAAAGACAGCTAATTTAATAATCCCCATAATTTTCCCACAATCAAATTCTTATGGCTCACTTCGGAAAATGCACAAGTAAACATGCTAAAGATCATTGTGATAACTTCTCTTTTGTTAATAACAAACTGGAATTTCACCTAGAGTCACGCAAGATAGTTTGTGAAACATACTTCACCCGAAGAGTCATACAAAAGGGTGCTCGATAATACAGATTGTTGATGAAATCACTGACTTTTGAAAGGATAAATGAGCCAACCCTAAATCACTTCTTTTATCCAATAACTGACTAATGTGAAATGTATAAAAGGCCTGAAACAAGGTACTGGATAGCAGAACAGGTATTCCTTCAGCTCCCTGTCTTGGCAAACAGTGTATCTTGTCAATGGGGAGGTGAAGCTGAAATGCCTTGTAAGGGAAATTGAAAGCAAGGCTCCAGCTCTGTGGGGAGCTCTAAACAATTGACAAAAGGAGCATCACATTCAGACCTCAAGAAAATATTACAACTCTTGCTTCCGTATTTTGTACTATGTTTAGTAGTGTCAGCACTGAAAAAGCATTCTGCGCACAACTAAAGCATTAGGTCTTTCATAAAAATTCCTCTTGTGGCTCATAACAGAGCTGGAAAACAGAACTGCTAAAACAAAAAAACAAAAACAAAAACAACAACAACAAAAAACAAACAAAAAACCAAAAAAAAAAAAAAAAAAAAAAAAAAAAAAAAACCCAAAAACTGAAATATATTCTTCAAAGAAAATAGGAACATTTTCAATCAACTCCAAATTTCTGGAGTCTCTGCTCTGATTCTGCACTGCAATCAGAATGTATAACACTCTGTGCCTGTCTGGACCAGAAACCTGGTTGCATGATAGACAAGTTTAGGATCTGCAGTCAGATTAATACCCAAACTCATCCTTAATGCATCACCCAACGACATCAGCAAAAGACAGGGATATGGTTGCTGCAGCCAGGCAAAAGAATTTTTTCCCCCAATAATAAAGGAGAAAGATTGTCAAACCATGGTACTTCAGTAGAATGATGTCCATGACCGACAAGATAAAGACTCTAAGACCTATTTTTTATTTTGCAAGCACACACAAAAAAAAACCACCAAAAACCAAGACAAAGCCAAGATGAAAAGACACTCAGAGTTCAACAGGAAACCTTTTAGCAGCTCTTGAGCCAGTCAATATTCCTATGCTACATGTTTTCTTTTGCATCCCGTGTGTACTAATGACAGATTAACGAGCCACATAGGTAGAAGGGGGAGTTTGAAAGCCAGTTAGATGCTGTGAATTTTCCCGAACGTGTCAAAAAAAGAAAAGTGACTGTGCTAAATAACTCAGTGCTGATACACTGGAGAAAATGAGCGCTTAATAAAATTCTGTGCTTTTATTTGCCTCCTAGAGGCACGGAGATGTAGCTGCTCCACACTGAGAAGCATAGAAGTACACATACAACACAGACAAGAGTTTATAAATCTTCAAAATCAGTATTTCATTTTAAACTAAACTTCCATGAATAAACTAAACTTCTATGAATATTGGTTCATATGTCATACTGAGTGCCAGAGGGGTTTTCTCATTGTTTTGTATTACAGTAATGTTTTGAAGACATGGATGGAACCTTCATGGATGGGTCTTTTTTAACAGTTATTTGTCAGTTGAAAATTGTAGAAAACTGAAAATAAGTATCCATCCAAAGAGAATACTTCTAGCTAAGCATCACAAGGCCCTGATTCTCTAGTACTCATCCCTGGAAAGAAATGTTGTGAATCAAATGCTTTGGTTTTATCTTTGACCTACAGCCTTCCTGACTCACTTACAGTAACCATGCAGAGGTAGAAAAGATGTGGAGGTAAATACTCTTCAGCAGCCCATTAATGTCAATTTTAGTTTTGGCCTGAAGTGCAAAAGTGAAACTGCCAAGAGTTTCTGGGTGAAGATGGAGGAAGAAATATTTTTTTTAGATTTTGCAAAATGGTAGACTTCTAGCATTTTCTTCAGAAAATATTAAAAAAAAATCTTGTTTGAAGACCCCAAATCATTTTGTAGAAGAACTTCAGTGATCTCTGTTCTTATATCTGTTCAGTACAGACAGTAGTCCTTGCCAGAGGAAAATTTTCTGTGATTTGGATGGGGACTGATTCCAGTTCAGTGGCAACAATACTGTAGAAAACCTGTTATGGTTCACCTCTCCAAAACTAACACATAGGTGGAAAATTGCTATTGGCACTTGTAACTCTAGAAGTTCCGATGACACTGTCCTTTTGAAAGACAGAAAAAAAGATACTTGAAAGACACAAAAGTCAAATCACTCATTTTCCATATAAAGGTGAACAGACAAACCCGTTACCCAGACAGTACAAATATGTATTCTATTTAGCCATGATTCATGCTTTTAAGTAGCTCACCTGTCTGTAGAAAGCATTTAACAAATTTGGGGGAACTGTGTAAACAACAACATCCCTTCAATATTAACACACCACGGGGTGGAAATGTTCCAAAGGCAGCCTTGAACCTCTGCAGGGTGGATTGGAGGAGGAGTGCTGAGCTCCCACTCTGCAATTTTAATTATTAGGAAATCAAAGTTATACATCAGACGTGGGATTTTTCTCTCTAAATCAAAAGGACAGCAGCAAAGCGATCAGCTTTGTGCTAGATGAGGAAAGGACCTTCCCTGTGGAATGCATGATCTGAAAAATAACCATGACAGCGGCAGGGAAAAACACATCTGTGAGCTTGCAGCTTCCTCCTGTACTGACTTGGTGAAAGGTGAAAAGGAGGCACACAGAATATTTCCAGCAAGCTGTCCATATATTTTGCAGGTTGATGCCATTCTTTGGTATTGAATCCCATGCTGGGAGTTTGCTGACCTTCCATTAGGAGAAAAAAAGAGTATGTAATTTATAATGACTTTTTTACTACAGGGTGTCCTCACTTATGATCTCATTTAACTGAGTCACTCTTTTAAAAAAAGTTCTTAGATCAGAAGCTTGATGTTTTTTCACAATTTAGAAAAAAACCAAAAAATATAAATCTACATTTATGAGGCCAATTCATAATAAAGCAAGAAATAGTCTTATGGTTTATGCCTAATATGTCTTAATGTCAGGAAGGGTAGAGGGATATAACAGTCTTAAAAACCAACAGTAAGTATGAGCTTAAAACTAATAAAAGAAAACATAAGATGAGCTAACCACTGTAAATATCAGACATATTTATCTACAAAGTATTGCTGTCTATCATTCATTTTCTGAACAGTACCAGATAAATAAAACCAAGTAGTCTTGATTTCCAGTGGTCCCTATGCTGAAGAAATACCACTTATTATTGACAGAAAAATCATAATTTCATTCATATTGACCCCTCCCTGAAAGAAATGCTTTTGAACAGAAATTTTCTTGGTTTCACTTTGATTTTTTTTTTTCTTCCAGGTTATACCAAAAGAATTCACATTTCTGAAGACAATTCAATGATGTCTGATGTTGGCTTTGCCATTGGAAAAATGGCACAATTTTTTATAAAAAGTCTTATAATAGTTAAAGATTTTTTTAAAATTACAGTTATAAGTTTGAAAGGTATTATGCAGGTGCTTTCTGTAGACAGGAAAGCTCTTTAGCCAGCTCAGAAAGGTGTCACACACCCCTGAGCTCACCTGCCTTCACCCCAATGAAGTGGAGAATCATTTCCAGTGATATTAGAGGCATTTTACTGATAGGCCACATCTGCCATTAGCATGTCTTTATGAACACTTTACATGAAGATTTGAACCTTGAAAACTGTGTTCACTTTTGGGTACCTCACTTCAAAAAGGATATTGAAATTCTGGAGCATGTCTAGGGAAGGGCAAAGAAGATGGGATAGGGTCTAGAAAACCTGTCCTTTGAGGGACCTGGGGTTTAATCTGGAGCGGAGTGTCAGGGGGAACCTCATTGCTCTTTACAACGACCTGAAAGAGGCTGTAGTGAGGTGGGGACAGCCTCTTCTACCATATCTGAAGTGAAAGGATGAGTGGAAATGGCCTTAAATTGTGCTAGAAGAGGTTCAAATTAGATACTAGGAAAAAAATTCTCTGAAAGGGTGGTTATGTGCTGGTTGCCAAGTGAGGTGGAAATGTTCCAGAGTGTTCAAGAGTGTTCAGCTGTCTGGATGTGGCAGTTGGAAATATGTTTTAGGGGTGATTACAGCAGTGTTGGGTTGGTGGCTGGACTAGACACTCTTGAAGGTCTCTTCCAAACTTGATGATTCTCTGATTATCTGGTTCTGTGTTTTATTTTTTTATCATTACTACAGAGCTTTGATTACACCATTTTTTGTGTTCAGACTTGAGCTCTCTCTCTCCCAGTATCTTACAGGAGTGCAGCAGTCCTTCCACGCCTGTTTTCACATCATCCACCTAGCTCACAATCATTTTTTCATTGATTTTTCATTGATTAAATGATCTTGAAGGTCTCTTCCAACCTTGATGATTCTGTGACTCTGTGAAGATCATTAAAATACGTCTGCCCAGAAGGAAGTATCAAAATGCCTACCCACTAGTAGCATACAAAGTAATTATCATCCAGTAATGACTTTAAAATTAAGAAAATATGTTGCACTTTCGAGCCTCAGGCTAAGTTTACTTATTCATTGTCTGAAACTGAATCTGAAGAAGTCTCCAACATTGATACAGACATTTAAAATATTTTGCTAGAGGCTAATTTTTGAATAACTGACTGACTAATTAGTAGCATCAAAGTGTGGAACTGTGCATCACCTTTGGTATCCACCTACTGCCATAAACAAAACTTCTCATATGCTGTGGCGATATCTACAGTGTTACGTCGCTCTGGAACGCATTTCCAGTGAAGGTAAAGGACAGTTTTCAACTGAAATTCTGTGTAAAAGGATGCAGCAGATGTAGTCTTCAAAGTGCCCAAGTCCCTGTGATTAAATGGTTGTCTTCTTTCACTAGGCTGAGCACGAGAAAATGTTCTTCTGCTCCAACCCGAGTCCTTGGCAACATATGGAAATTCTCTTAAGGAAAAAGGACATGAATATACAATTTCTGGCACCATCTTCTCTACTCCAAACACCTTCTGTCATCACCTCATCTCACCTCCTTTCTAGGATTTTTTTTTATTCTCCCCGCCTCCGTTTGCTTTTGTCGTACTTTTGTGATTTTCTCTTGGAAGACTGTGTTTGACTTCTCCGCCCTTCCAATTCTTTCTGCTAAAGCAAAAATAAATCATTAAGAACTCAGGGTCAAACAAAGCAAAACAAATAATCTATAGTCAGTGCTTCGGCATGTCTGAAAAATAGTAATGACTCCACATTTTATAATTCCTAGTAGGCTGTTCGATCTGCAGTCTTCCTGTGCTACACAGACACCGTAAAGGGGAATCTCCCTTCCTGCTCTGAAACTCTCAACCCTTTTCATTCTTTCTACCAGGGACAGCAGAAAGGACAGCCTAGAGGAGGGAGACTACACTCTGTCTTCTTTTGGGATTTCTCTGGCAATACAAAAGTCTGTCTGGCAGACTTTAGATAAAGGCCTTCAGTCCACTAAGTTCTGCCTTGCATTATTGGGATGCAAAGAGAAGGTTGTTACTCAACCCCTACCCCACATTGGCATAGCATCTTCTAGTTGCAAGAAAATAGCATTATTTTAGTTAAATTAAAAAGCCAAAAGCATACAACTCGACCTCACAAAAAAAAAACCAAACAAAAAAACCAAAACCAAAAACAAACAAAAAGCCTCAAACAAAGCAAGCAACAACAAAAGGAAACAAAAAAGAAACAAAACACAAAGCAAACAAAATCAAAACAAAAACAAAACAAACAAAGAAACAAAAAAGAAAAAAAACCCAAAGACAAAAACCCAACCAAGGCAGATGCTTGAAGTTCAGGTCCTGAAACACCACAGCTAAAATTAATTTATTCATCAGCAAAATGCAAGAGAAGAATGCAATTTAATGTCTTCATTACACCACAGAGCCAGACTAAACTCAGTATGGGAAAGGATTTAAGACTGATCCTGAATTCAAGTGATGTACATAACTAAAACAACAAATTAGCATAACTAAATATTCCAGAGATTTCCAACACCCCTATTAACTTGGTATATGAGTATCTCACAGTCTTAAATGTATTTTCCTCCTAGTAGCACTGTCAGATAGCAAGGTATTATTAATTCCATTTCACACATGGAAACTGCAACTCAGAGTGCTGAGACGGTGTTTGTCTGTGCATTGACATTCAAGCATAGCAAGATATATGGGTAATTAGGACACATGGCCTATAAAAATGCCATGAAACTTCCTGGGTTCAAAGTCACATCTCTGCAGGCCTCCAAACACCAGCTCAGATAGCTCTAGTACTTCTGTGGGGTCTTGTTCTGTATGGGTTTAGACACTGTAAAATTTACACAAAAATAGGGAACTGAACTGGGGCTATGAAAATGAGAGAGTCAATACCCTCAGTGTCGGGTTATCCTTCCTTTTTAGGAGCTGAATTATGCCAAGGATGTATAACAAAAGGCAGATGGTTTGGAGCTGATCTTCGGGCTCATCTCCACTTAAGAGGAATAGGAATGGCACAGCAAGTGTACGTTACAGAAATGCAGCTCCTTTATAAAACTAACTTAGAAATAGCATAAAACTTTAAATAGAATTTCTCAGTTAACCCATTCTCTACGTAACCCCCAAGCCATTTATATTAGTGAGAATGAAAAAAAAATGGACCAGAGTAATAGCATTTTGTACCTACTTTACAACAGTGTGACTGACAACACGAGACAGAAGGAGAAAGCAAATTAGACCCCCTGTGTGTGTTATATTGTTTTCCATATTGGAATGCTAATGGCTTTCACATTTATTCAGTTCACAATGAGCAGGCACATAAAATACCCTGTCTGCCCTACACAGTCACTTAGATTCCAAAAACGGTGTGTAGACATTTTCAGTGAAATTTGGGCCACATCATTTTATCGATTTTCCAGCAGTCTAGCAAAATCAATGGACAACTCTGCTTAGTAATCAATGGTATTATCTGACCATTAACTGGTATTAGAAGAGAGATCCAAACATCTGATAGGCATAGCTAATAGCACACACGTCTATTTAAAGCTGTACAAATCAAACCACAAAAGTAATGGCAACTTTATCTCGTATGGAAAAGCTGCTAATAGAAAAGAAAATAACAACAGGAAAAAATGTCGTTATCACATCATTTCTTAAAGAAGGCAAATCACCAGAAACCAAGTTGTCAGGGCTTTCTGTAAAGAGCAAGCATTCCCCAATATGAGGGACATGGACCTGTTGAAATGAATTGAGAGAAGGGTCACAAAGATGATCAGAGGGCTGAAGTACCTTTCTTGCAAGGACAGACTGAGAGACTTAGGGCTGTTCAGACTGGAAAAGGCTCCAGGGAGGGCTTGCAGCACCTCCTGGTACCTAAAGGTGGCTACAAAAGAGATGGATATCTGACTTTTTACGAAGTCATGGAGTGATAGGACAAGGGGTAATTGCTTTAAATGGAAAGAGAGTAGGTTTAGATTAGATATTAGGAAAAAATTCTTCACTGTGAGAGTAATGAGACAATGAAATAGGGTGCCCAGAGTTGTGGATGCTCCATCCCTGGAAGTGTTCAAGGCCAGGTTGGATGGGGCTTTGAGCAACCTGGTCTAGTGGAAGGTGTTCCTGCCCATGGCAGGGGGTTAGAATTGGGTTATCTTTAAGGTCTCTTCCAATCCAAACCAATCTATAATTTTATGATATCAAGCAGTCACACCAAAATCTGCAGCATTTCAGATTAGCAGTGACTTTTGAAAATTTTACCCATTTCTGTCAGCAACAGGAATCTGCTGGCAAAACCTTAAACCTTTTCATTAAGCCCCAAATCTGGTCAGCTTAATTTTGTGCACTTTTTACTTCCAGTTAGTACTAAGAAAAAGAGCTAACAGGGTTCAATAACCCTAAAAACAGAGCCAATCACCAGATGGACTTTGAAGTCACACCTTACATTGTCAAATGTATGTGTTTTCAGGATTTGTGATATTTTTAGCCATGCTACTTCCCTTGATCTGTGCTGAGTTTTGAATTGTTCAGATGCCATTTGATCAAGCTTAAAAAAAAAAAAAAAGGAAAAAGAGTGCATATGTGTGCTACAGTGACTTCAAGAAGAAACACAGATAATTCCACTTGCCTCAAAGATAGAGTCTTCCTGCACAACATCTCAGATTTAATGCTCAATAGGACAAGAGAATATGAGGAGCTGTCTAAACCATTCAGACACCTGCTGAAACCAAAGTAAGATGTCTAAAGCTATCTCAGCTGTCTTTATTACATATTCTATTAATTTCTGCATGGGTATGTCTGGATGTCACTGTGACACTGGAATCAGTGTCCATGTCAGTATAGCTGCTCTTTTGGACAGAATTATACTTAATGCCTTCAGGTTTTTTATTCATTAATGTTATTTACTGCAGTGCCAACATCTTTGGGTACCCCTAGTCCCACCAGAATTTTAAGATGGGGAGCCTAACTCAATGAAACTAAACAATGAGCTGATATGATAATTGCTGATATGAGGTGGGAGATGTCTAAGACACCTTTGGTTTACCCCCAAACATTCAGCAGTACAATGAAGAAAATTAAAAAGCCTTTTGGGGAACTATATTTCTGCCTTTGACCATGCACTGATCCATTAATTACTGACAGTCCAAGGAGCTATATTGAAAATATAGCAGAATTCATAAATTAGATATCTCCCAGTTAGAACACGAGAAAAAACTTCAAGTGATCCAGATCTCAACTTGTACAACAGATAACAAAATTATAGCAACATGAGATTTGTTCTGGGGCAGTAGCAGTTTAGCCAACAAGTAATACCAGGAAGATCAAAAACAAATTCTTGGTTTATTTGATTTCCACTTTCTTGAAATCCATGAGTACTGGTCTGCAGGTATGCTACTTTGGATCTGGTTTATTGTGCATAGTTATCTACTCACTGGATCTAGTCCTCCAAGGTAATAGCCCTAACATTCTCAGTGTTTGCGCCAAAGAAAAAATACTTCACTAATAATAATTACATTATGCACAGTGGAAGAATTTTTCTGAAATGAAGAATTGTACCTGCATTTGGTCAAAAGTGCAAAAGATAAAACACATAAAAGGAAACAAGTCCTCTAGATATGAAATCTCTTTCTCTACAGTTTAATTTCCCTGGCACATGCATACAGTCCTTCAAGTAACCAACTAAGTCTGGGAGGAACAGAGTGTTTAACTTTCATGTTCATTGAAAATTTATAACTTTTTCCATTCATTTAACTATATTTAATATGCAGTGTTTCCCCAAATGAGTAAATATCACTTGATATATCTGAATAAATGGCAGGTATGTTCTGCTCATTAACTGAATTGTGCATGTTAGAGACCAGCTAATGAATCTGTCTGAGAACTGTGTCTGCTTAGGATCTCATCAATTCTTTGCATAAAAGACCAGTGTAGGAGTTTCATTAATGTCTCTTTAACTGCTTCTTAATTAGCAATTATGGCATTTTCCTATGATTTTTCAAAAGTTGATACACAAATAATACAAAATGTTTTTAGTAAAGAATAACAGTGCTTTAGAAAGAAAATCACCTTGTGCTATAAATATGGTCCTGACAAATAATTGACAGCTGGCTTTTTTAATGCTTATTTTCTACAGGAGAGATGATGACAGATATATTCACCCCAATGGGAGACCAAATCAGTGGAAAACTCTGCTGGGACTTCTCTCAAATTCCCTCTTCATGTTTGTCTTTTTCCTGCAGTCTTTTTGAGTCCATCAGACCACCACAGACAATTATTAATGGATATCATGTACTTTTCTCACTGTGGAGACTTAAAATGCCTGCTACAGATTTTTAAAGCCAATCTGTTGTATATGAAGGATGAGGGAATATGGCTTTAAAAGTGACTCAGTTAGCCCTTCTTTGAATTAGTGTGCTCATGAGAGCTGAAAATTAACACAAACACATGTGCAGAGCCTCCTTTGAACACATGAGCAAGCTTGGCAACTGGTAATTTTAGCCTCTAAAACACAGGGTTGATGGCCTTTACATAATTGGCCCCACGAGACAAACTGCAAAATGTGACTTGAGGCTCTTCCAGTGGGAATAAAACATCCACCCTGAGAGATTTATCCAGAGAAAAAAAAAATTAAATTAAATATAGATGTATAACCAAATCCAGCCTAAATCTTTCCTAATTTAGTCCTCTGAAAAATTACAGAAGTTTGAAAATAAATAATATTAAAAAATAGCCACACTGTTGAATTTCAGGGATATTTCCCCTTTTTTTAGGCAGAGTTTTGGACAATCTGATACACAGAGACTAAACTGACTGCTTGCATTTGTCTCAATGGTTTCATTAGTCCCGTCACGTTCACCAGTACATAACCAGAGCTGTACCATGAACAGAGAGGGAAGGAGGTCCCATCAAAACCCACCTAGATGGGAAATCTTTACTAGTGAGAGTAAATAGCAAGAGGTCATGAGTGTGCAATGAGCCATGGCATTTGGTTGCTAAAACCCCACACTGCTGAGGAGCAGTGCAGTCAATGGCACAACCCTTACACTGTTCCTAAAATGTTGCATGGAAGAAATTGCCATGATCAAGAAGGGGAAGAGAATTTTTCTGTGTGGACACACATCATGTTGTGTTACTTTCCAACAAGTTGACAGGATAGGGTCTGGCCTGTTTGCTTTTTACAATTGTTTTAACTAAAACAGTAAGGAAATAAAAGTTGTAACAGGCAGAGACACCACCATTCCAACTGGAGGAACATGAATCAGTGGTGCCAACAATGTCTATTAGGTATTACCTGTTAGTGCCTTACACTCCTATCTATCTGTAGCTTCAGAGATTCAAATGCATGTAATTTGCATCCCTCAAGATGCCTTAGGTACCATATGGCTTCAGCGTCTCACCTTCCACCCCTCCTGCTGAAATTCGACCTACTGACTAACAAAGGATGTAAGATTCATAGGAACAGAATGGAAAAAGAGAAGAAGAAAAGAAAACCCCCACCCTGTCCAGATGGCCTGATGTAGCCTTTAGGTCAGCAGGGGAGTCCTGAACTCTGGTAAATGTTCCCATCACTGTTTATACATTTTATATTAGGCAGTCATTGGTAAAAGTAAAAATAATTCTCAGAGCAGGAATCTGAAATTCAGGCTTCCTGTCACCTCCTTGATGAATATCTTAGCAACTAGGCTGGTTTATTTTTAAAATGGTTCCAATCCCTGACTTCGCTGGAGTAGAATATTTTGTGTACAATGTACTCCTGCAATGTTCTTCAGGCCAAACAGCAGTAATCAGTCAAATCATTAATCAAATTACTCATTTAATATCATGAGGTGTTAACTTTGTCAATTCACTTCTCACACGCCTTTCTTAACCAGGCAAGTTACCAAAATCAAGGCTCCTTTTATGGTCCCAGACATTCTTTGGAACACCACAGGTGCTATAAGTAGAGCTACTAAACTGTTTTAATGATGGGAACTGTTATAGCAAGTTACTGAAGTGAAAGTCTGCAAAGCTGTTAGTTAAGGAAGAAGAAGACATATACCATTGGGGAAAAAAATATTCAAAATATTGGCAATGTTATGAAGAAAAATCTACCAGTTCACTGTGTGTCCATTAAGATGATGGCATCAGGTACAAGCATTTTTGTGTATGTTTTTCATTCTGTTTAAATATTCTTCTCAATATGTCCTTGCATTCAAGCTAAAATGATTTTTTTTTTACAGGCAATCTCATTTTACCTGCCAAATGACAGATCATTGAAAAGATGTTCTGATACAGAGTGGCCTCCTTCACCTACTCCTTCTCTCCAGTCCACTTAAGAAATTATGTTTTTCCTTCTCCCTGCAATGCCCTTCTTTTAATACCTTTCATTTTATTTTCTGTAATGTTCCTCCTTTGTTCATCTATGGTGGTTCTGAATGCTAATGAGTCCGCTTCTGATTTAGCATTTTGTGAGGTCAGTCTGTGAGGAGACTAGAGCAGACATTGTATTTTGAATGCCAGATTAATTAAAGAGGTTTTGAACAAGGACTCAGGCTGGTTATTGGGGTAGAGAAAGAAAAGAAAATACTGGTTCAAAAACTTATAACCAACAAATGAAGTTAGGGTGAAGGTAGTGTCAAAAGTGTTGCAGACAGTTCAGAGATCCTATAACTTAGGGAGAATAATTTCAGTGTTCATTAGTGCTTGCGAGGTACACGTAGACTGGTGATAGAGGAGTACCTATGAGGAGGTATTTCCAAACACATTGCCTCAATGGATGCTGGTTAAAAATGACAACCAATTTAATTAAACATTTCTTTTTTTCTCAATATGATAATACCTAAAGAATTCTACACTTTAGCATAGAAATAATATTAGCATAGAAATAGTACAACCATAAGAGCCGTGTATGCGTAGGACTAAAACTTTCTGCATGTACAAGGAAATCTGTGTGTCTTGGCCAAGCTGGGTGGTAAGAAACAAAAACATCTGCTTTGGTTCACCTTTTAGTTCTAGGGCTGTACGTGAATTACCTGCAGAATACAAGGCAGAGAGAAGTAGAAAATAACTGTAAGGTCTAGAATGGGTGAAACACCTCCTCTAAAAAACCTTTGCATCTAGTTGCAACTTTAGAGGCTTTAGAGTTCTGTTTTGCATACTTATTTATGGTGTTCTGGTGAGAATGACCTCACATTTCAACTAGCATGGCTTGGGCCGTAAATGTTTTGTGTGCTTTATAACTGGATAAAAAGAGGAATGTTCATATAGTGAATATAATTCCATCACATACAACAAAAAAATACTCCCCAAATACTCCAAATCGACCAACCAACCAAATAAAAAAACTACCAAAATCCTAAGCTTTAACCAAAACTTTACTTTTTAAGTTTTGATAAAGAATAAATCTTTTTTCAAGAATTCTGGCTGCAAAAACTTCCTCTGCAGCCACTGGAGAAAGATTTAGACACAGATTACCATTAGATCAACTCAGTCTCTCCCTGGAATGCCTCAAAAATGAGGAAACCCATGTTTCTATTGTGCCTTTAGAGACATTGATCTCTTCAGAGGAAGAGTTATGCTGGTTGATTCTGGTGCTTATGTTGAACATTTCTCCTTTGGACTTAATTCTATGACAAATTTAGGACTCTCTAATCTTTTTTATGTATCTGTGAACAAATGAATAGAACTTCCTTAAACAACATCTGATAGCATGGACTCCCTGGAGAATCAGAGTAGCTACAAGTGTTGCTGCTTTACTGACCTTCAATGGGAAGTTAGGATTGGCAGTCCCCCAAAACAAAATATTGTGTCCAGCCATCAAACAATAAAACCAGCAATCAAGAAGCCCATTCATCAAGCAGAGTTCTTACTGAGCACAAGTTCCACAATCTCTAGCTGTCCACGCACCCCTCTTGCCTACAATCAAGAAAACAAAAGAACCGAACACAGGACACACAAAGCACCATTACACACTGAAGAGATAAACAGGTAATTTCAAATATTGACAGATAAAAATAAAGCAAAGAGCAGCTCCACCTGGACAGTCAAGTCTCATGAACAGGAACTTGTGATTTCTGCATGCAGTAGCCAGAGGCTTCACAGCACCCTCATTTCTGAGTTAAAACAATCCCTTCAGATCTGCTCCTGTCAAACTGAAGTTGCTCCCACTACTGGGGATTGCTGCAGTCATTCTGTTGATTTTATTGATTCTTATTGTCATTGCAAATTTACAATAGTCTCCACCACATTCTCTCAGATTACAAGATTCACGGTCAATCTTGGGAAGCAGATAAACAGCTCACTTTGCTCTAAATCCCAGCTGACTAAGAGAAATCAGAACTTAAGTTCTGTCTGACCTGAGATTTCACAGGGACAGAGAGAAATAGTGACTACTCCTCTCAATAGGAAAAAAAAAATAGAAAAACACAGTTTTTCAAGTTTTTCAACACATTTCCTTTGACTGAATTTTAAAAGTTTTGGTTGGAGTATTTTGAAAAGAAATAAGAGAGATGACAAAGAAGCAATCTATTTTATTGAAAAGGACAGCAGTTAAGGTATTAATTGCAGAAATTAAAGGTTCAGTTCTTTTTTCTGTATGAGGAGGCTGAAATTCCCAGTCTCTGTGTAACTGGGCGAGGGCTCAGGGTGGGCAACTCCAGCTGTAGCACTATCAATTGGTGATGGGGATGGAACTCCAGAGAAAACCTTTTCTCATGCTTGCAGTCAAAGAAAAAGTCATGGGGTCATTCTCTTTTGCTCTTTGTCAGTGAATATTTTTGTATTTTATCCTTAGGAGTATTTCAAAGAGACCTGTTTTGCTCTGCTGCACAGCCTGATGAAGGGTGGTTAGGGAAACTGTCTCAGAATTTCATAATGATTGTCTCTCTGCTTTGCTCAAGCCAAGGCTTCCCAGTGCAGGAACAGTGCTCTAACTACCAGGCGAGAGGTAGAGCTGTCATATCTTCTCTTTAATGAGCATTTAAAATACTCTGTTCTGCGCTTCCAGACAAACAAACTGTCACAGAATGTCATTATAACAACGTAATGAATGTATTTATATGCCTGTGTATATATTCAGAAGGTACCTATCCTACTGAAGAAAAAGGCACTAATCTGCAGTTGCTGCCACTTGAGCTGTAAGGACATTTGCATTAACAGTTCTCTTTTTCTCACTGATATGCTAATCTCTCAGTTAATAGCACCAAGCATTGTGCTGAGCAGGGACAGTAATACAGTCCTGCCAGGTGGTATGTTTTTAGCCTCACCTATTAGCTTAATAAAGCCCCCTTTATGTACAGCTAAGATGGATGAAAAATATTAAAAATCTTTGGGTGCCATAAGTTCATTCTTCTGATTACTATGGGGAGCTGAGGGAGGCATCTTATGCAAACTCTATGTAAATACAATTAAGTGGCTGCTAGGACATGCATCAAATACTTCTCAACTACACAATGCTCCTAAGCAAAATCTCTGCTGCTCAGTCAGAAGCTGTTCATGCACTGTGTTAGTTGGACACACAACAGGGTAAGCCTCAGCTCAGATCCCTGACTTGCTCTTTTCCAATGCAGTCTACATGTCAACTATCCAGAAGAAAAAGAGCCTTTTCTGGCATGTCTGCATGTCATGCTTCAGGGAGTTCCCAGCAATCCGGCAACCACAGCTCACAGCTGCTGCTTTTGTCTTTCCAGTTTTCATTTTTACTCATTTTCAGGGCATTGAAAGACTTAGTCATTTTCTTCCAGCAGCTGAACTGCTGTAAATGTTATGAAGAGTTTAATAAGGTATAAAGCATTCTCTCAGAAACCACCAGGCAAGTACCGTCTATTACAGACTCACAGTGTTATCATCTATAGCTCAGGGCAAATGCTCAGGATGACAAAAACTGGACTTCTTGGACCTCCCTGTATGTGCTGTACTATGACAGATTGATTTCTGACATTAAATAACAAGAAAGAAATCCAAAAAAACTTACACGAGGTCATATCCTGAGTTTTTGCTGCCACAAATTCACATCAGCTATCGTTTGAAAGATGGAGGGGAAGAAAAAATCGTGAAAGAAACCTGAAGAGTGAACTCCAGTTTTAATTTATTTTTGTGTAATCCATTTGTAGCAGAGATCTAAATGATAACACGTACTTATTTCTCCCTTTCTAGATGCAGTACCATAAGCAGACTGCTGATGCTGAGGGCACATCAATAGGTTATCATAAATAGAATTTAAGTATTGAGGAATTTGGGGTCAAACCTTTGATTCCTGCACCATTTCTGCTTACACTTTCTTTTATATTTCACTCTTTAAAACTTTGATCCTCCATTTTCCCAATTTTAGAGTTTGTTTCAGTGTTGTTTACTGGAGTTCCAGAGATCCAGCTAACCTGAGATGCATGTAAATTTTACTAAAATCGATGGACCTCTCCACTATCTTTGAATTGGAATCTTTTATACTTGTGGACAGTGAAACATAAATGTTAGCTAATAGCCTATAGCTATGTTTTGGTTTACCAGCTCTTTGAGCTTGTCATTAAGAAAGCTTATTTTTCGTAGGAAATAGTCCTAGTAGAGGACCTTTAATCCTCTTTCCCTAAGCAGAGACTACCAGAAATCTCATTGCACTTCCTGTCCTATATGCATATCCAAGTTCCTAACAATTTAATTATGTATGCAGCTACTGGATAGAATTCATTGAACACTGACCATAAAAATATTCTCTAGGGAATCCAAAAGAGAGTTATCTAGTATTGCTGTCAGGTTATATTTGACTGGACAGAAAAAGAAATGAAAGCTTCAATCAGAACCTACCAAGAACTCCAATTTTTTGTTGCAGAAGGCTATACATTCACCGTTTAAAACTCTGATGCTTTACACAATGCTATACCCACTTCATCTTAAAAATCATTGTCTGAAGTGAAGAATGTTGGAAATTACAGCTGAGAGGTTGAAGAAAGAGGCACTGAATATTTTTAATCATATGTATTAATCATAAACCGAAAAAGGGCTGAGAATTGGTGTCTGCTCAAGGAAGATGATGAGATGGGGAGTAAACTGTCTGTATTCTAAATATCTGCTTCACCAAAGCTCAGAAGAACTGCTCGTGCAAATGTACAGCTGGCATGTGGAGAAATGAAGAAAATGGGTATTTTTCTACACTAACACACTGAATAAACCCACTCATTCTTCTGACGCAGTGGGAGAGTGGGAGACATTCAGAGGCAAGGTGGACGTGGGACTGTGAACTTGTATTAAAATAGCAGCCATCATTAAGTTTTCCTCATGTTTTCTAATTAACACAATTAAAGAAAAATAATCAAATAAACCTGTCAATGCTTTGAAGTTCCTTATTATTCACAGTGATTTGTTTATGATGCTTTTTTTCTCATGAACTAATTTAGAGTAGGGATGCACTGCCGAGGCTGCTTTATTGCTTCATTTTCAGTATATCAGTGTTGAATGTGCAATCCCACAGCTGGGTGCAATTCTCAGCAGTTCAGTCACATGAACAGAGCTGGGTATATTGAAAGGCAAAACAAATTCTTGGTTTCTTCTTCAGTGTGCAGATCTCATTAGCCAAAGAGGACTGTTTAGAGGCAATTAATCAGTGAAATTTACATTACATACACTGCTTATGCTAATTTATAACAATACATAGATGCTATAATTCAGAAAACAAAGGTTCCAGGCCAAAGAACATATGAAATACACAGGAGGGCAAGTGAAAACAAATGAAAGAATTTAGTCAGAGGTGAAAAACTCAGTAGAGAAAGGTGTGAACTTTATTTTCTTGAAATTAAAAATTATTTCTGAGAAGAATAAATTAGGCAGATGGATCTGAAGTAATGACAAGAGCTTAGGAGCTTGTGCAAAGCTAGGAGCTGATGAAGAAATTCTTTACAATTCTAAGAGCTTTGATTTTTGTGGTTTCTCTACAGAATTCAACTACCTTATCCTTAGGATAAGGTAGTTGATCCTTATCCTTTAATTTTCCATCCTTTTTTGTTGAAAGATAAAAATTTTTCCACGCAGTGAACGTGAGGCAGAGGAATCAAAAGCTAGGTGCTTCTCCTGGGCTTTGCTGACTGCCCCTGAGCACATCCCCTCACCCTTCTCACCTGCTCCCCACCGCACCTGTCCTGCTGAGGCTGAAAGCTGTCTGGGAGACCAACAAATTCCCAGCATCCATCCCAGCTTTAGTACAATCCCATTGGGGCACATGGGCACAACTTCAATACAAATAATAATGCTCCTTTCTCCCCAGCCAGAAGGGTCTTATCATGAGGCATTGTGTTAAAAACCACTGAGAGTCTTCACCAGGAAGACCGTTCATATTTGTTTTATCTTATTCCCAAATTAAACTAGCTGTATTTGATTTCGTTTTAAGGTACTGAAGAGAAATATTATTTGTGTAATATTTCATGAGTATGTAATACCAATAAATGAAACAGATCCATTAAATGTTTTTTTTTGTCGGGGGGGGGGGCTTGTTTAAAAAAGAGAAACAACTATACTGGTTGTCCAGTTGCAGTAGGAAATGAAACTGCATCTATCATCAGCACAAAAGGAGACAAAACCTACCTACTCCTGTATTCCCCTGAAAGCATGAGTCACAGACCTATTGAGAACAAAATATGGATGTCAGATGGTAGCCCCTCAGGCTGTCTGGCAACCTGCGTGCTGTTCAGAAAGAGGTAGCAGCTGCTTCATATAAGACTAATAAGGATGATAGAAAAGCCTATGCTGGCTTTCACAGATCCACACCTGAAGAAAATAGGCAGGCTGGATTTGAACCTCAGGAAACAAGAAAATGCTAGTAATGGGCTGGGAAGCAAGTATTGGATAGCCTTCATTTATGGAGAATCAAGAACAATTAATTTATCGGGGTGGTTTTTAGTCTTGTTTGTTTGTTTGCTTGTTTGTGTTTTTTGTTTTTGTTTGTTTGGGTTTTTTTAATCGAAATTTAAATCCTATAAAAATGTAAATATTTAATGGTGTTTTATACTGTCCTACATTATGTTTGGGTTCTTATACTGGAGATATAAAATGAGTTAAGAGAATTCAACTGCCCACTTTGATAATCCCACTCTGCTCTGTAGGCAGCTGGTGCTGGAATGCTGTGAAGAAGGGAGGGTCATATGCAGAAATCCACCATGCTACTGCAGGAACTTCAGTATCAAAAACTGTCAGTTACCGGAGGCAAAAGGTTAGAAGATGGACCAAAAGTTCCCTATTATTCTAGAACAGACTTCATGGTTTTCTTTTGAAGTACTGAAAACAAAAGGGTTTGGGGTGGTTTCTTTCCCTTAACATTAAAAAAAAAAAAAAAAAAAAATCAGTTCAGAAACAATGTCTATAGAAATACAGGTGAGTGGAGCAGAAGTAAATGCAACCTGTGGCTGATAAATTGGATTACTTTTTATAGAAAACTACAGTTGTGGGAGCATTAAAAACATTTCCAAAGGGTGAACTGATTCCACAAATTAGTTAACTGCATTAAAATACAGCTGAAACAAAATCATATAGATCTGAGATTAGAAATAAACAAAAGCAATCATTAGTTTTTAATTTTTCTTTTTATATTCAAAATGCTTTTCATTATGCTACATTTGTTTTCAAGCCTTTTTCTCTTAAAAAAAGAATGTTTGATTCTCTGTCAAAAACAATGTTTTGTTTACACTAGAGTGTTTTTAAAAAAACCCTCTGATTCACCGAGAAGCTAAAATAAATCTTGGCTTGCCCCGAAAGGTGCTTTGTTTTTCTCATTTTCAGAACTTCTAGGAAGAAAAGAATCCTTTATTCATACAGCTGTAGCGAGGCAGAGGGGGAGAAGTGGGTTGCTGATTAGAGGAAACATGCTGAAGCCTCTCTCAAGAGATGCTGCAGCCAATGTGTTTCAAGGTCTGTTATGCCATAGCTGTTTCCTTTGTCTTTCCTTATAAAACAAAAGAATATGTTCCTTTTGCTTCTTTTTGCTCCCCCTGCACACAAGATCCTAACCATGGAGAAGCAATAGCAGACCCTTGTAAACGAAGCACTCTGTGTCTTGGGCCATCCCTGACAGAAGCCCTCAGGTGTTTGCAGACAGAGATTTAAGTAGGTACTTGTGCTTGTAAGAAGTTTGTAATTCAGCAGGCTGAAATAAAATGAAGGAGAACCAGACCATCATTAAAATGGTTGGACGTTTCTCACTCCTTCAGAAAGCCAGATGCAAACTGTACCTGGCACAACAATACTTCTGCCCAGGTGCTAGTTTGACACCCAGAGAAGCTCTTTGAAGAATATTTTTTCAAATAGAAATCAGGTCCTAAAATATAAGATTCAATCTAGATTAAAAGATTTAATTTGTCATATTCCTTTCCATGACTTCACGTGATTTCTGTTATTGGTGACAGGTCTTTCAGTAAAATTTAAACAAGCACAAAGAGTGGGATATCTAGAAATAGAAGTTTTAACGTTCAAGTAATCTACTGCAGGCCCCCCCTTCTGACCTCTGGGGAGCTGAAACCTTCCCTTCAGCTTCCAGCCTGTAAGGCAGACACACTATTATAATTTCTTCCATCCTGTTTCCGCTTGCCTATTTGGTATTGGAAGTTGCTTGTAGCAGCCACTATTAGAGAAAGTTTTAGACCACCTCTCCAGAGGGTTCCTCAACTGCCTCAAAAAATGTGACAGCAAATGCCTTGTTTAGGCCCAAATCAGGGCTTAAGCTCCTTGTAAATGTGTACATTTGAGAATTTAAATAAAAGCAAGCCTCTTGACAGTTCACCCACAGCTGACAGAAAATGTAGAAATTGTTAAAATAATTTTCTAAATCAAGTTATAAAAGGATATTCAATGAAACTGTGTCAAAATCTCATAAAAATAGGGGAGTGTCTTAAATGTCAAAAAGTATTTAAATGCTAATGAATGTCTGTTTCACATATAAATGAACAAGACAATTTAGGAAATAAAAATGATCTCCTTCCTCCATGCCCTATTGATTATGTGCCTGTAACACCTCAGTGAATAGGATGCCACCCACTTCTTTGATCAGGCTTTTTACTCATTATGGATATTCTGAGATATGTTTCAAGCATCAACATTTGTGTTTCAAATTGCAAGAGCTGTGATGGCTGAAGGGCAAGCTTGTTATCTCTTCAGATAATGAACAGAGTGCTAAACGCAGTCATTATATTAAATCCTGGAAGAAATTCAGCATTGTCATCCAAGTGGTATGATGTACATTTCTTTTATAAAAAGATTTCAGCACCTCTCTAAATTAGTTAATGAAGAAGTGAAAAAAATCTGACAAATTACAGCAATAGCACAAAAGTAAAAATATGTCATCCTTGATTTAAAATATCTGTAAAATGTTATTCACATTAATACTTTCATGTTTAAAGGTATCCTGGTTATCATACCTGAGTAGAGGACCTTCTCCTTCCAATTCCCTGCCTGGGAAAACAGGGAGACTGGGGAACTCTCCTGTAGGTTTTATGAAAGAAAATTCTCCTGAGGATTCATGGAAGAAAGAACTCATCCAGAAGTTTGTTCCAAAACCATTATTGAAAAGAACTCCACAAACACAAGAACTTCCCATCTCCAAAACACCATATTTTTCTGAAAATGACTTTGCTTGAATATGCATCTATTTCAGTGCTAAAGCCAATTTTCTTAGGGCCAATTTAGTGTGTACATGTCTTTCCAGTCCAAGCTTATCTGGCTCTCGGGCTACACCACATGTGAGCTGGTTTGGAGGGACAAAACACAGCTCTACAGAGCCCTCCAGCTCTCAACAGATTGTATTTATTGATGGAAATAGAAAACCCAAGGTCCAGGTCAACACTGGAGCATTACTCCTGCAGACTCTCACACTTGTGTTTCTGTGGGGTAAAACACTCAGCACACGGAGCATTTTCTCAGATACTGTTGAAAAGTGTTCTTCTGGAAAGAGCCGGAGGGGGATGGCTGTCAGAGACCTCAGGAATATCAACTCTTCTCCCTTTCAGAGATATGTGTTGTCTGGGCTCTGGAGTTCCATTCTTGCATCTCATGGAAAAGCCAGCACTTCACTCCCTTGTAAGGAGATAAACTGAAAATTAGAAAATCAGAAAGGTGAAACATGCAAGTTCTAAACATTTAAACATTCGGATTAACAGGTGTAGTCATATTATACTCAGAAGTTTATTGATTCAGCTGTAATGATAATCTAAATGCACAAATCACAGACCATGACTAAAAAGCTGGGTGCCCATGGAACCCTTACAAGTAAAAACACTGAAGTTGATAACTTTTTTTCTCATTTGAAGATTAATATGAAATTCAATCTTTTATTCCTCTAAAAAGAACATTCCTGCTGGTTACTGCCACATTTTCAGAGGTACTTAAGCTTCCAGCTTATGTAAAATTTATGCTATAGGAGACCTGAATTTTTAAAAAAATCAATAAATATCTAATTCTCAAAAATTACAGCTTCAGATAGGCCAAATATTGATAGGTATCTGCACGGAACTTATGTCTTAATCCCTGATAAATAAATTTACACTCTTAATTTTTGAAATATTTTCTTTTAAACGTGCAAAATTAATAGGGTTGCTTTTCCAACCTTAATTTTATACTTTGAAATAAGACTAAATTCAAAATTTTAATGTTTCAAAGTTTATAAGATTTTTTTGTAAAGAAAATATTTTTAATTCAGCTGGGTGAAATAAAAATATGGTCAAATGTTTCTCAGCACAGCTGGTATATCAAAGCTAAATTATCTAAACCATTTTGTGATTAAATGTGCATTTGACTAGTAGACACTTTCTTCTCCAAACTTTTTCTGTAAACAAAAGAGGCAGGTGTTTTGGTTGCTCAATTAATTACAGAATCACAGAATATGCTGAGTTGGGAGGGACCCACAAGGATCATCAAGTCCAGCTCCTGGCCCTGCACAGCTCCATCCCTAAGACTCACCCCAAACACCTCTTGAGCTCTGCCAGGATTGGTGCTGTGACCACTTCCCCGGGGAGCCTCTTCAGAGGCTCAGACAGCAACAGTCTGAATATAATTTTTCTAATATCCAACCTAAACTTCAGGCCATTCCCTCTGGTTCTTGCAGTTTTGATTCTTTTATATTCTGGGGGTACTGTTTTCAACATAAAGCTAATCAATAAATATATTCTCGTGCAGCCTTATATGCAAAAGGCATCTTATTTAATGCTGGGTCACTGAAGGAAAGCGATGCATCAGGGATTTTGCAGTTCCAATGACAGCTGCAGAGCAATTCAAAACTCCCAGGTTATCATCAGAAGGAATCAAATTTATCAATAAAAATCAAATTCTTCAAAAATGTGTGACCAACCAAAAGAATATATCCCTGCTCCACAATAAAGTTGGGAAGGAAGTGGCTTCCTATGGCTTTCGTCTCTGATGTCTTGTTCTGCTAAAGGCCAGAATTTATGGGATTGTGAAAAAAACAAGCTTTCCTGTGTTGCCCAAAAGTGAATTAATTCATTCATTTTCTGTACAGCCAAAAATCTTTATTTTTGGCACTCCGTGCTGCAAAATAGACCAAATGCAGAATAGAAAAACTCACGAAGATCATCAATTATGAATTTCCAGCCAACAAAACCCACTGTGACTATTGTATCAGACAGCTGGCGTACAAATCCTAACATACTAGCATAACATAGTAGCCCATACACAGGAATTACAGCAGCAGGTATCAGTGAGAAGTGAAGTTACTTTTCAGCATTAAGCATGTACAGCTCTGTCTAGACGTCCTCTTCCATCTGCCTAGATGTTTTCCTCTTGTCACAGATTCTGCAATCTACCTACTTGAATATCCTTAATATTACACAAGTTGCATTTAGCAGCCAAAACTATGAAAGCAAACTTTTAGAAGTGGAAACTTTGTGAAATTATTTTTTTCACCCTCCTTATTTTTGTTGTAGTTCTATGCTAATTTAAACATAACCTCTTTTATTTTTTTTACCTCCTTTTGCAAAAGAAGCCTGTATTTCTGAATGATAAAAAATACAAAGAAAACACCTTTTTATTTCTGAAATGCAAACATCTGAATCTCGGCAATAATTAATACATAGAAGTGCATATACCACAAAAGATCATTATCATCAGATCTAAAGTGAGTGAACATATGGTGGTAAGTCAAATAGCTCAGAAGTAGTATGAATAACAACACCAAGTCATTAGGTAAACAGGAGGAAAGGAAGGTAACATTGCATGAAATAAGTGGTGACAGGATAGCATTTGTGAGCAGAGTTTGTGTTTAATGATGTTTCTTTTCTATGAGGCAACCGAGGGTAACATATGATGTCAGTGATGTGGACATAATTTTGGTGCATTTTTCCAATTAAGTAAAATGCCCTTCAAAGGAATGGTGAGAAGATCACAAAAGTCAGGCGCTGCTCTTTAGATTCAGACTTAGAGCTCAGGACAATCCAAAGCATAGAGAAGGTTAATGTGTTGTCCTGCACATCACCCCTCCCCTCTCTGCATGCAAGCAAATGGCCCAGAGGACTGCAAAAAGGCAGATTGTTAAACCACTGCTGCACTCACCCAGGACTCCCAAGATCACAGAGTCACAGCAGCACGCTGCAGACTGATATTTTAATTGACAGAGCTGCCCTAACACAAGCGCATAGCTCCGGGACTCTGGACACACTGGACTCAGGGAGCTCAGGAGCTGGGCAAGGCATTGTTGAAGTATAGGATGACATTACAGTGAATGGATCCTGAAGCATTAGAATATATCAAACACTTTGGATGGTAACCCTCTTGAATTTTAATTTGGCACATGGTCAGCTATGACTGCCAGCTCTGAGAAGGAGGAGGGGAAGGACTGATATCAGTAGAAAGGGTGCTGCTTAGAATTGTTTCTTCAGAGACAGAAATAGCATGAAGCTAATGGGAGCAGCTCCAGGGAGAAATAACATTCCCTAGTGAAATCTAACAGAAATAGCGTGTACAGTAGTTCCACCATGTCACAGAGTGAATGGTGACAGAGCACAGAGGGTATTTCTATGCAGAAAATTACTGAGAAGCAATAGGAGCAGGAGACATGTTACAAGATCAACATGACAAAGTGAGCAATTAGGCTTTCATGAAACTGAGGACAGAATTTTTCTGCACTCTGTCATCAGCTCTCAGGGCTGAGGCTGATGCTTATGACCTTACGCAGGCTGATCACAACAGGCCATGCTGGGTCGGGACCTATTGAGTTGCTTCCTTCAGTGGAGGTGATGGAGTTCATTCCAAATGTAACTACTCTGAGACATTAAACAAATAAAACATAGTATGCATTAAAATAACATTATTAAGGTTACAAAGGTTACAGAGTCAAGCATTCAAAAGCTATTTCTGCAACCTTAATTCAGTCCCCATTGCGTGTTTTCTTCATCTCCCCATGACTCTCCCTAATACTTCTACACCATAAATTTGCCTTATAGTAAATTTTGTTCACTCTATCACAACAGCAGGCAAGAGTTTGTTGAAAATATTACATGTATCATATGGAAGAGCTTATACAGGAACTATCTGCTCTCCATTTGTTTGATCTTCATGGTACAATATGTGCTCCCAGGATATATTTGCTGAACAATATTCAAACTGCTCAGACTTAATCCCTGTTTTTTTTTACTCAGACTAATGTAACAGTACTTTAGATGTCTCAGTGAGGCACCGACATCAGGAGGTTATGCTCTCCATGGTGGTAGAAAGACTAACTCCAGCTCCAGGGAAACACAAGCAGTGACTCGCCATTTCATTCTGAACCCGGAAGGCCTCCTCCATAAAGAGATAAATAAACAGGTAGGGGAAAAATTGCCTTAACTTCAATTAAAATAATCTGAAATTACTGAGAAAATAAGTCTCTCTACTACCACTCAAATGAGCACTGGTATACTCCCTTCCCTGTTAAGCTTTATTTTTGCCAAACCTAGCATCAATATAAATGTTGCTGTGTGTTTGCTGCTATCAGAAAACTCCACTCTAAGCCAGTAAACTCCACTCTAAGCTAGACATTACCCTAGTCATCACTTAATTGCGTCCTCTGGGAAGGGACTGTCACCAGGTCAGGTTTTCTGAAGTTATAGCATTAGCACATTTCTATCATTAAACTTTTCTTAACACAACCAGTGTTTGAACCACTTGAAGCCCACTAGCAAGAGCTACAGATACTGGTGAAAGCAGTCATGAAAATTCACTAAATCAGCATTTTTCCAACACATGATTGAATTCCTGACTGGGTTTTTTGTCTGAGGTTTTATTTCACTTTCTCTGAAATTCTTGGGTCAAATCTCTTATCTACAAAAATATTTCCCAAGGTTTAACTGTGGCCAGCTGGACACTGCTGAAATCTTACCTCAGGCCTCAGTTTGTGTTTGGGAACAAGTCTGTTAGCTCTGGTCTTTAATTTTGTTTAGTCCGTGAACCCAAATAAATGTTGGCTGAGAATAACTTACAGGCAGAAATATTTTGTCACAATAATTTTGTAACACAGCAAAACGCAAAACCACAGCAAAACCAAAAACCAAAAGAGAGGAAATGTTAATGATTATGTATCAAAGCATCGTCAACAGATTTTACTGAGTATCTATTTAAACCACTTTTTTCTTCTGATTTATAACAGTATGATATCATCCCTCTGGAAGAGTAGAGCTTGGAAAATCATGCCTTAGGACCTTTATTAAAAGGAGCTTTTGCCTCCTTCCAGTGTAACTAAAGGCTCCAGGAATTAGGCACCTATATTTAGCACTATGAAAGCAGATAATTAACCTCAAGAAGTTCAACAAGGCCAACTGCAAGGTGCTGCACGTGGGTCAGGGCAATTCCCAATAGCAATACACACGGGGGGATGAAGGGATTGAGAGCAGTCCTGGAGAGAAGGGCTTGAGCACTGGGGGATGGAGAGCTGGGCACGAGCCAGCCATGTGCACTCGCAGCCCAGAAAGGCAAATGTGTCCTGGACTGCATCACACCAAGCGTGGGCAGCAGGGGAGGGAGGGGATTCTGCCCCTCTGCTCTGCTCTGCTCTGCTCTGTCTCTGCTCTGCTCTGCTCTGCTCTTCTCTGGTGAAACCCCACCTCAATGCTGCATCCAGCTCTGGGTCACCAGTGCAAGAAAGACACAGAGCTGCTAGAGTACATCCACAGGGGGATCATGAAGGAGATCACAGGGCTGGAGCACCTCTCCAATGAAAAGAGGCTGAGAGGGTTGGAACTGTTCAGCCTGGAGAGGAGAAGGGTCTGGGCAGACCTTAATATGACATTTTAGTACCTGAACAGGGCTCATAAGAAAAATGAGGACAAATTTTTAGCAGGACTTGTAGTGATGATTTTAAAGTGAAAGAGAGTAGATAAGGACAAAATTATGCACTATGAGGGTAGTAATACACTGGCATAGATTGCCCAGAGAGGTGGCAGATGCCCCAACTCTGGAATTGGTTAAGGCCAGGTTGAATGGAGCTTTGAGCAACCTGATCAAGTGGGAGGTGTCCCTACCCATGGCAGGGATGTTGGACAAGGTGATTTTTAAATGCCCCTTCCAAGCCAAACTATTTTATGATTATTAACAATAACTAAATTGTTCAGCACCTCAAATCTTTATCTCTGCAAATAACAGCACACTGTCGTCTTAATGAGCGTTTTTCCTTACAGGTAACAACCTTTGTCTATTCTATCATATCTAGAAACATCTAATCTTTATTTCACATTTTATTAGAATTTATTATTTATGGATTAGTACGTCTCAGATTTATCTGGTGACCACAAAGGGGAATTTTGCAGTCACATTTCTCCCTCCACACCTTTCTTATCTGGGCCAGCCTCAGTGTTTGGGACCTCAGCCTTGGTCCCCAGCTGCCATTAGGGTTAGAGTTCAAAATTCCACAGCCCTACAGTTCCAGGGACACGGGGGATGAAAAAGTCATGCCAAGGGGAGTGTGGCATTTGCATCAAACATCGTTGCCTCTACACATTCATAATCTGGGTCATCCACGATACTGGGGACCTCAACCTCAGCCTTTCAGTACCTTTAGGATTAGGGTTCAGAGATACACAAGGCCTACAACTTTAAAACTTAGAAAAAGCTCAAATACAATAGTTTGGCTTTTTATTTCCCGTTGTAAAGTTAACATACAACAGTATATAAAATAAACTCCAAAACTGATGAATATTTTATGGGATTTCCACTAAATAAAATGCCTTTTGCTTGTGAGAAAATAATAGAAATAAAGTAGAAACAAAAGAGAAAGCAACAAGGAAAAGCAAAACATTAGACCCTCACTTGCCTTCATGTCACTAAAGTTGTGTAAATTACAGGTTATATTTCAGTCCTCCTTGGTCTACTTTTGTCCTTTGGCCTTGACTTTGGCAAAAACCACAAATTTCCTAAGTCCTCCTCCATCCATACTGTGATGCACTTCTCCACCACCTCCAACCCCAGCAGCAGCAGCAGCAAGGACAATGCACAGACATCTCCCAGTTCTTTTCATAGCTATCCTGTCCTGAGGACTTGATGCCACAAAAAAGTTACAGCCTGAAAAATAACACATCTCTTATTTAGGTGAAAACCTGTAGCAACAGGTTTTGCATCTTGATGGTAAACTGACATCCTTCTGTATTTTTTTTGTTGTTGATGGCGGCAGTTAGTTTTCTTTTTTCTCTGCTCATTTTCTCTTCCTTTGACTTCAGGATCTTGAGTTTATTGTGTGTGTTCTTCCACCCGCAGAAGGCTAGAGGTAGCCTCATGTCTAATCCTTCTACACATCGCCATGAAAGGTCATTTCAGGGAAAGAGCTGAGTGAATAATGGATTTGGGAGGTTCACTGAAAGACAGAAACAATTAGGCAAGGTAAAACTGAAAAATGCCCAAGCTATGTGGTCAAATTAAGATTTTTTAAAATTGTTTCATTTAAATAAAGATATTTCATTAATTTTGTAGTTATGCAAGTCTTGTGTAAAATAATTTGAATTTTATTTCAGCTCTTGTAAAAATAGAGCATGGAGTGGAGTATTGAAATTAAATGTTACACATATTCAAAAAGATATTCCTCCTTTTTTTTAACTAAAATTTCCAAAGCACTTAGAAAATTCAATCCAATTGTGATAACTGCTTCAGTACTGTGTTTGCGTTTATTACCAATGTTAACATTTTAGATGTAAAATCAAACCACTGTTTAGCTGGCTCCAACTTACTGCTTTACTTACGTGGATCATTTAGAAGGATTAGGATTTCATGCTTACCTGGAACAAAACCAGACATGAAACCTCTTTCTGAAGGGAAATATCTTCGTCCTCATTGCTCTTCTGAGAGGAGACCTTGCTCTGACAAGGGCTGAGTTATTAACAGTTTATAACTCAGGATATGTTAACAGTAACCATACAGTTCCTCTCCAGCCATCTGATCCCTGCAAAGCAAAAAAACCAAAAAACAAAAAAAATCCTTTTCTGGGTTTGCACAAATTCACATATTAGTTTTATATAGAGATTGTATCTGATACCACTGAGTTTAATATTCTGACTTCAGTCTTAACTGAACAGTTTATGGCTGATATTCAGCAACTTTTGTTTACACAGCCCAGGAGTTGATCCAGGCTTTGCGTGCACCAAACAACTCTCTTGTCCCAAAATAACAGTAACGGTAATTTAACTATTTGAAAGTCAATTTTTTTAAATGGTCTGCTAGAATAAATCTGGATAAAGGGGCTAAATAGTTAATGTTGGAGATATTTTGTCCTGTCAAGAGCCAGTTTGAAGAGGTGGTTGACAGTATATCCTGTGTTTTTAAGCAAGTATCAGAAATTACTGAGAGCAAACAAGGGTTTGGTTGCTCTAAGTTAGATCTAAGGGCGATGTGATTTTTGGATTTTGTTGGCTCTATATGGGTTGGCATTCTTGGAGAAGAAAGGTTTCAGAGCACTTTTTTTGTGGCCAAATAAACTGAATGTTGAGTCACTGCTATAATTAGGCAATTAGGGTAATAGAGAAAAAGAAATTAAAACCATTTATGCTTGTATCAGTCCAGGAAATCATATACATTCTGCCTGCTTGTTCCAGTCCTATGTTTGAAAATTTTGAGGCTGATATATATGATGATGACAGAGAATCCTGCAATGGAGTCACTTTTTTGAGCATTGAGTAATAAATGGTGTTTCAACTGCTTTGGTGCAAAATTCGGTTAAAAAAGAAGAAAAGAAAAAGAAAAGGAAATAATAATAAAATCAGTTATATCAAAATGCAGCAGAAGGACAAAGTCATATGAGGAAGCAGAGGGAAACTCTAAAAGGGTGCACTAGCACAGTGAAAAGAGCATAAACACAGAAACTGGAGAGGGTCAGGGAATAGCAAATGCAAACTCTGTAAAAAGAGAAATGATGTTTAATTTCAACAGCCTGGACAGACTTAGCAAAGAAATGTTAGTGAAGAATGGTGTTATTGGTGTTAAGGGAAGTGCATACTCACTGTGGAAATAAAAATGAAGTGAGAAACTGACCTGGGAGGAGGGGCAGTGCTGTTTCTGTTTCATGGGCAGAAAACACATGCCCTTTTGGTCCTTGTAGACTCTCACTGCTCTGATAGTCTTGATTTTCCCCTTCACACTTAACCATGGCTAATTTGTGGCTGTTTATCCTATACCAGCATTATTCATTAGCTAAAATGTGTCTTCTCTCTTCTGTCTGCTCTTACAATTTCAGAGGATGAGCATGCCCCCTATCTGCCCCCAGCCTGTAAAAGCAAAGTACATTGAGTTCCAGGAATCCTTCTTAGCCCTCGTTCCAATCTGAATTTATTTGTTTCACATGATTGGCCAGGAGGGTATTCCACAGTCGGGATGGGCTCTCACAGGCTATATAAGCACGAGAATGCAAGAAACAAGGTTCAAAATCAAAGTTCTTCACACTAAATCCAAATTCAAGTGTTTTGTAGAATCACAGAATCATTTAAGTTGGGAAAGACTTCTAAGATTATTGAGTCCAACTATCAATGCAGTCATATTCACCATATTCACCACTAAACCATGTCCCTGAGTGCTACATCCACAAATTTTTTGAACACTTCCACAAATGTCGATTTTACCCCATCCCTTGGCAGCCTGTTACAATCCCTGACCATCTTTTCATGGAAGAAATTTTCCCTAATATTTAATCTAAACCTCCCCTGAAGGAAACAATACAGAGGTACAGAAAACAATAAAAATATAAAAACAATACAGTGGAACACAAGCAGATTGCAGGATCATATTTGGTTACTTTGTATCTAGATAATATGAATGAATCATAGTCATTGTGTAAACAACCAACATGTGTAGCAAGTAATTTTTTCCTATTAGTCCCTAAAGTCATAATTTTCTTCTTACCCTGATATTGCTGTCATCATTCATCTTTTTCATTTCCTATGATGTTTAACCCTCCCCTATATTGGCAATTCCTTTGTGTCATCATTAAACTTTAACGGATTAACCACATACCATGAGCCAAGACTACTAATGAAAATGTTAGATGAAATAAGTCTCTAATCTAGCTTTCAAGACAATTGTCTAACCAACAGTTTCCTTCAACATGTCACTTTTTCTCTTTTAAGTTTATTCCTTACCCATTTTAAAATTCTTGTGCTAATCGCAGAGTTCTCTATTTAGCTAATATTATTCCTTGTGGAATTGTATCAGATGCTTTGTAAAAGTCAAAGTAGATTAGATATATTTTCTTTGTCCAGAAAATGAAAGGAAAATAGAATCTTAATCCAGCACAATCAAGTAAGCTTTTGTAAACCCATGCTGTATTTGATCGCATTTTTTTCTATATCTTTAATTATCTTCAAAATGTAGAATTGTTAGAAATGAGGCCAGAAACACAAAATAAAGGAATTTTTTGTTTAAGGCCGTCATAGCTACGGCATAACCATAGCTATATCATCTTTTTCCTTAACCTTATTGCATAATGCTTCTGCTTGTCTCCTTTATGAAAACAGTGAAACTTCTGGTGCTTGTTTTAAGTCAGTTATATTTTTGGCAATCATTACTTTTTTCTTAAACTTTTTGACCTCAGCAACACTGCATTTTCTGAGCATATTCTGCTAACTTCTAGCGTCTCATTTTGTACAGCAGAATTGAGAAGAAATTAATTAATTATCTCTAGTTGGTGGGGAGCTCCAAGTCACAGGATGACGTTCTGGATTATTCACATCTACATTTGCTGAGCTGGATACAAACAGAAGAAAACTGTACTTTTGGGAAGCTGAACCCATGGATCTTTAGTGTAAACGAGGCTGCAGCTCTATTTCTAGATCCATTCTCATGTCTGGAGAAAGAAGTTCAAAGATATCTAGTGACCAGTTAAATATGAGGCCACTTCATTCCTTAGACACAGCAATATGCTTACTAAAATTATCAGAGAAAGATACAATCTCCTATTTCCTCTTACGAATTCTTTGGACTCATTTCTCCTCCCCAAATTTCTGTAAAGGTTCACCTTCTTCCTACAAGCCCTGCCTCACAAACTTGACCTCTTTTGAATTATCCCATTCTTCTTGCCACACCAAAAATTCACTAATTTCTGTTTACTTTTCCTTATTGATACTCTTATAAGTTCTTTCAGCTCCTAAGAAGCCACTCTGCTTCCACATCAAAACATGTTTCCTGTAGCACTGAAAAGCCTGAGGCAGGGCCACTCATCTCATCTGACCTCAGAGTAAAGTATAATTCACTTTCTAGTGCAAAATCATATGGATAAAACAACAGATAAAAAAGAAGAAAGTATGTATAGTAAGAACAAGCATTCTTCACAACATTAAATGCTCTGTGGAAAAATGAGTCATGAGGAGCGATGATGAGCAATGAATTAAATGAGTTTGCATAAAAAGTAATAGATTTGATCTCCCTCCTGCACAGAGGCAGTTTCACTTGTTGCAAAAGGCGTTAGTAAATCGGCGTCTCCTAAAACAGCAACTTTGCAACAAATTCCAAGACGATGCTGAGCAGAGGAAGGCACTGGCACAGGATCCAGTGAAATGCCAACTTTTCCCACAGGTGAGTAGAGGACAACGATTCCCTCCTAAATGCTGGGTAAAGCAAAATCTTCACACCCACACTTTTCAGACAGAAGGTTTAATGTAAGACATAATAAACTATCATTTGTTGGTTTAATATATTAAATATTTTGATATCCCAAATTTGCTGCTGACGGTTGCTTCCACAGATTTTTGGTCCACATGTGCCAGTATTCACACTGCAAGGTCATATTGTGCCTTATCCATCCTCTAGTACTCTGTTCTTCAATATTTATACCATCTCCTAGCTGGTTTTGATATGTGAACTGAAATATTAACTTTTAAAGTTGCTGTACTGGAAGTATCTTTCAGTAAAATAAGCCTACATCACACAATCACTGCACCTTCCCTTTGAAACACAAATTCTCTATTACTCCTTTAAAAACTGAGTTATTAAAAAAGCTCTGAATTTTTTCTCCTGTTAAGCGGCTTTCACCAAATGAAACCGTATTAGAAAATTAGATGAAACATGAAATGGATTGATGATATTATAGCAACACAATGTATTACAATAATGAGCTTTAATTTTTCACTGGTACCTTGGTATTTAGGGGCCACAATTGAGTCACTGTAGACTGTATTGGAGTGAAACTATAGCTCAAAATTTCTGGGTTATCAAGAGTCTTGCAAAGCAAACTATGGGAATTTTTTTTTTAATTTCTTTTTTATTGGTTGTACATAGTCTTCTTATTCCTTTTGGTTGCTTTGAAAAAAAAAATAGATTTTTTTAATACAAAATGTTCTCTGTGAAAAATTCTACATTTCTGGGTATTTTGTAAGCATTTTGTTTGAAACATTGTAGATTTTTCCAGTTCAAGAAAAAAATAGCTACACCAAACAGATGCACTAGCTATTTCAAAATAATCCCTCCTGCTACACCGACAGAAAACTGCACTGTTGATTGCCACTGCTTAATAGTGTTTCCCACACATTTAGAAAGCCATGATTTCCAGAGTGAAATATCCAGGACAGTTCACTGAAATGAGGCTTGGCATCCAGATTGCCTGCCTGGCTGTAATCACCCTTCGAGTTATTGAGCTTGTAAATCACATATCAAAACATGGGAACACATCAATTAATGTTCTACTGGAAACAAATCAAGGACAATCCTACAGTGTGACATTCTGCCAGTTTTTATTTTCAATAGACATGGGGAAGAAGCTGAAATTTGTTTGGTCACAGCCTCTATTTACCCAATCTGTCTTATATACTATTGCATAATGCTATTACAATATTAATATGCAAATTGCCGCTCAAATAAAAGCCATGCTTTCCCTGTTGATTTTCAGTAGAGCTTCTGTTACAAAGCAAAATACTTAGCACTTATATTCCTTTCTCATCTTCAAAACTCCTTTAGTATATTTTAATTAATCCTTTTCCTTTTAATTTTCTGACCCAGCATTAGGTTTTCTGCCTGCTTTGCCCCGTACTGTCAAGGTTACGTCCTCCTCTTGATGTCTTCCACAGACTTTTCATGTCTTCAAAAATGATCTTCCTCTCATCTCTTTTTACGCCTAGGAAACAGACCTCAGGAGACTGGCCAGAAGCAAGGCATAGTCAAGGGCGAAAAGAAGTTTCCAAAGTGAAAAAGAAACAGAGGAACTCCATTTCCAGGGAACAATGATCCCATCTAGCACTGCTGCTACTTTTTCTCAGCAGGCACCTCAGGCTGGTCTCAGTCAATCTCAGAAGGTGCAGCAGTGACTCCTCTGTAGGACACCACGTGAGCTGTGGTTCAAGGATGCTGTGCCTGGGCATCCAGTCCAAGGCAGCAATGAGGGAATAGCAGTAGCCTCTCGTGGAGAGCAGCTCCTCCTTGAAGAGGATTTCTGCTGCAAAGTGTCGCGTGGGAGGCAGAACACGCTTAGGTCCTACGGGAATTTCCCGGCTCACAGGGAAAACACTGATTTGTGTTATAAAAGGAAAACGCTCAGTCTAGATTTATCCTCTTAAACATTAAGACCCCTCCTTTTTAAAAATTCTATCTTAATGTGTTTAATTAATTTATTATACCCTGGATTATTTTTATTGTCTGTGTGCTTTATGTAGATGTTTTGATGACAATTTCAAACACCAGGCTACTGCATACAAACACTTGAGGTGCTGTGTGCCATTCTGAAGATCAGCCACAAAATGGGCATCGCTTCTGACCTACTTAAAACTGTAAACCCAGGATTTCATCAATGCATGGGACAAATTCTTGTCTGCTTCAAAAGGTTATATTTCACTCCCACAGCACAGATGGGTGCACATGGGACTTGGCAATGGGCTTCCATAGAGAAGAAAAATTCTTGTGGTACCTCTGGAGTCAGTCATCTGCATTTCAAAGCAGAGGAAACGCTTTCTGTACTCAAGGGAGGGAGAACTGGACATTTAAAGTCATGTTTTCTATCACAGCTATTGATGGAAATTAGCTGAGATTGCTATAGTTTTCATATGATATTTTAAGAGTTAGAATACGATAAATGCTACACTTCAAAAGGAAATATTTCTGTTATTTCAGTGTCTCATCTCAAAAATATCAAAATAAATCTGTACTTTCTTCCCCCTGGTAGTTTCAAGAGGCAATAATATCTAATTTATCATTTTGTTAATGTCATTTTATCAAATTATCTAATTTATCCTCCTAATTATCTAATTTTATTTTCACTTTATTTTCTGATCTATGTAGGGAGGAAAACTTAAACTATCCACATTTCCATTTACCAGGACATTCTACCTGTTTTAGAATACTTCTTAAGCAACAGCATGTGGTGTATGAAGACAAAATTTAGAGATGACTCAAAGATAAAAGGTAGTTGGTATGTTAGCTGATATTCTACATACTTTGCTCTGTTCCTGAATTTCAAATGTGGGATATGCAGTCATGTGGTTAATGATTCACGTAAGATATTAAATTTATTATTAAGTCTTCAAAGAGATGTGTGTTGTTAAGCCTTTTAGTTCTAAGCCAGCATCACTGGTAGTGTGTTTGTATCAAGTAAATCTCTGATCCTGGAGACAGACATAGATCCGTGTTTGCTTGCACTGCATGCACTCTGACTTCACTGGTCTTTCTAGATTGTGCCAAAAATCACTAACTAGGATTAAACTTAAAAGGATCAAGTGAGAGCAGATTGTTAACTTAAGTAATTGATCATTTAAGTAGCTTGATATCTTCTGAAAACATTCATGTTCCTCTGCGTCATTACTTTTTGTTTATCTTGCACTGCTAGGGTTTGAGGATTTATTCATACATGCATGTATATATTTCTATTTCTATTTCAATAGGTATATTTAGTCAGATTGCCTTTGTCCTCCTTTTAGGGAAAAAAAAAACAAAAAACCCAACAAACAAAACAACTACTCAACTTACTTCACACCCTCTTAAAAAATCATAGTTACTATAGAAACAGCTATTATACAGAGAGTTGCAGTAATTAATAACATCTGCAAGTGCAATATGAAGTCTTCAACACAATTAATTCCAGCATTTGGAGTGGTTTGTGCAGAGCTGCCCTTTGTTGCTTTGCATGGAATGGCAGACTGTACAGACCCAATTATAACAAGGGGCTTAATATTACCATAGTGATGTATTATGGCTTCTGAAATACTTTGGACTATAGAGACATTAACCCATATAAATAAATGGCATCATTATTACACAGTTTAATGGCACATGATTCTGGAAAGAATTAGATCCACATAGATACCACAGGCAAATGCAAAAATTTTATTTCATCCTTTCAAATACAGCAAAATAAAAATATCACTTGCTGCTGAAATAAGAGCGCTAGCTTGAAATGTTACTTTTAAATCCATTCCTTCATTTGAATTATAGAGACATGGGCAGATAAGATGTGGAAGTTTACCTACAGATGCTTTTATCTTTTGACTTCTCACTTTAAAAGTCAAATCAGAATTTTTAAAGAACCGCCAATTAAAGATTTTTAATAAATCATGAAAGAGATGAGAGAACTTATCTGACTTCAGGCTTTATTGAAGAAGGAATATTATAAATATTTATTTGTTATTTTATGATTTCTTAAGGCTACTTGGCATAAAGTCTACCATCTATCCCACTAGCTCCTCTCATTAGAAACTATGAGCATACAAAAGATAAAAATTTTCCTTAAATCATTTTTGCAGTTGGTGCAAAACACATAGCAGAAGCTGTATGATCAGATTGAGATATTTTGTGTTATACAGGAGGGAGTTCTGCCTTCACCCTGAACACAAGTGCTGGGGCTCGTGCTCCTCAGGCAGGAGCGACGTGGCCTTCGTTACCTGAGCTATTAATCCGTGCTTAGGGACAAAGCACATTAGATGGGGCCTGACCCCAGCTCTCGGGGCCACCTGGCCCTGCTCCAGCACATGGCACAGCTGTGCCAGCCGGCACTGTGCTCCCCTGCCACAACAAAGACTTTCTACCATTTTTTCTGCCATCTTTAAAAACTAAGTGGTCAAGTGTGCATCAGTATGTGTAGACCAAGCCTCTGTTAGTGTTCTCATTCTTCTTTTTCTTCTTTGTTGCCTGTCCTACTTAATTGCATCTCTTCCTTATCAGCACAGTTTTTCTTCCCTTTACTAAGTCATCTTCCTAATATTCTTTCATATTCCTGTTTTCCTGCTTCACTTTACTTTTCCCCACCTATTTTCTTTTAAAAATTTTATTTTCCTTTAAAAATATGTAATGAAGACAATATGCATGCTTTAACTTCCACATGCATACACTTCCTTCTTGATACTTATTTTCCTGTTCTTCTCTTATTTTTCCTCTATAATCTTTCATTCTTACTTTTTTTTTTCATTTCCCTGCCAGTATGCTTTTTATGTTATTTTTGTACTCACTACTAGTTTATAAAGCGAATCAAACAGGATATTGATACCATGTCAACAACCTATTTTAGGAAAGGATGAACCATTTTTGAACCATTTTGTGGAGGTGCTGGTCTATTCCCATTGACTACGACTGGATAAGCAAAAAGGAAACCCTCTTCTCATTGAAGGCAGTCCATGAGTATCTCACCAAATGTAGAATGGGAACTATAACTGGAGCAATAGCTGTGCTCCGAAAGGAAGTCAAATAGAACCTTACTACTAAACTTTAGCTTACCCTGCTGAATTTCCAAAAGTAACATCTGTGGCTGGATGGCACAGCAGCACCCATTCTTTTGCAGGAATATTGCTAAGTAAAACCTCAGCAATAACTTTGGAATGCAGCTTCTCTAACCACCTGGTTAATTAAGTGGGTTAAGTAAGCATGAGATGTTGAGATGGCATCATTTCATTTGGCTGATAGTGGTTTGCTATGATTATTCTGTTGCCATCACAGAGAGTGCCTCTCCACTCCCTCCAGTGAGTCAATGTACCTTTTTTTCAGTCCTATAAAACGGCAAGATACCAGATTTCAGGAGACCCCCATCCTTACATTTATAAAAGCATTTACTGGTGTAAGAATATCTCACAGGGTGAAAAAATGGGGAAAATAGTCTGATTTATGAATTGAAAGGAAAAGAAAATATATATATTTGGTTTCAAAAGAGAACTGTATATGCTTAAACTCAGTGGAAGGGATGGAATAAACTAAGCTAAAATAGATTAGTGGCTGAGTAGAAAATAGATAAGGTTGCACAAAAATGTTGTGGCAATCTCAGCCTTACAAAACATATGTTATTTGTATAAGACTGCTCTTGGAAGTTATATTTCTTTACAAGTTCAGAACATACCATGGTTTAACAGTTATAATTGAGGGTTTTCTCCAGCAAGATTACTGACATTTATGGTTTTCTTAGAATAGTGTCAAAACATCAATATGAGATTTACAATGAGCACTTTTACATTATACTGTGAAATATAACACAGTGATTCGTGAACAAAAAAAGTTAATTTTCCTTTGAAACTCAGAAATATATTAATGATAACATTAGAATGAACACAGAGCTTTTCAGAACCAAACTACTATCTCCATATAGTGCTACAATGTATGCTCTGCTCAGCAATAACTAAAACATCCCTGCATTATCAACACTGTTTTCAACATAATTTCAAAGCCAAGCCCCACACTAGCTACTCTGGAGAAAATCAGCTCTACACCAAGAAAAACCAGAACCATACACGAAGTTTTAGAGGCCCGGCACTTTGTCATAAAGTATCTTTCTTGGTACTCACTGAGAGAATATTTATTGTGCTGGACTCCAAGTTTCAATATTAAACCATCCTAAAATTATTGGTTTAACTGCAGTGTCAAAAAAGCCAAACAAACAAAAAAAACCCCTTCCAGTGTGACAATCCATACAGCCCTGCTCTCATGACTAGAATTAGAATGAATGCCTTCCTCAAATCTGACAATAAGAAGAAAAGCACAAACAGCCACATCAGATAGCGAAAGTCTTGCTATTGGATGTGGCATGATTACTCAAATATGTACAAAAGCAAGGGTGAGAACAAAACAGTGTTGACTATCTTACTGCTGCATGTAGGTCACAAAGTTTTTGCAATATAAATTATATCAAATTCAAATATGTAAAACAATTCATCTCACTTGCAATGGGCTGGATCCTGCATTTCCATCTGGTGCAGACTTCAATACGAGCATTTCTACCCCTGAAATTAGAAATTGAGATCAGGCCGCCTGCATTCTCTAGTCAGTCCTGCACCAGCAAACAGAATGAGAACAATTCAGCAAGATTACTCCCTCCTTCCCTATGTAAAACACAGATATAAAGAAGATATTACATGCCAGGAAGAAAACAGTATTTTGGTATGTGGCATAGATTATCGCAGAACTACAGAACCACAGAATCATTTAGGTTGGAAAAGATTTTTAAGATTATCCAGTTGAACTGCTAACCCTGCACTGCCAAGTCCACCACTAAACCATGTCCTAAGTGCCACATCTACACACTCTTAAATACCTCCAGGGATGGTGACTCAAGCGCTTCACTGGGCAGTCTGTTCCAGTGCTTGACAACCGTTTCCATGAAGAAATTTTTTCTAATATCCCATCTAAACCTTCCCTGGTGCAACTTGAGGCCATTTCCACTTGTCTGACTACTTGTTACCTACAACCTCGTTTCAGGCTGCTGTAGAGAGTGATAAGGTCTCTCCTGAGCCTCCTTTTCTCCAGGATAAACACCCCCAGCTCCCTCAGCCACTCTTCATCACATTTGTGCTTTAGAGCTTTCTTCAGGGTCATGCACACAGACCTTGTCACACTTTTTTCTGTGTTTCAGCAAGCACGTTTTGGCTGAACCCAGTAAGACCTGGGGGGTCTGTCTAGCAAAGTATGTGTTACACCAAACACAAAAGGGGAATGTGTGCAGCACAATGCTGATCAGGGCTGGCAAGAACAAAGCCAGTACAGATTTATGGCCTTTAACGCCCCCCAAAAAGACACTTAAGACACTTGATAACTGTGTGCCATCTATTCACACAAATGCTGCAATAACTGTACATGCTATCTTAAACAGTCACTTAAACTTCAAGAAGTTTTCTGACAATGCTGTTTACTGAAGAATGAGTTTATCTACAAGCATAAAACCAGATCAATAAAACTTTGATTCTGGTGCTAACCTAATAAATTTCTTTTTTTTTAAGTGGTTAAGAGACAGAGGGCTCTACTCTTTTGTCTTCTATGCTGAATTTGCAATGGTGTAAATAATATATGAAAACATAAATAATATATCCAGAAACTGAAATAAAAGAGAAAGGCTTGATCATGAATTAATACTTACTACTGATTAAATGAACTGAGAAGAAGCCTTTGATGCAAATTAAATGTTGTAGTTTTGCAACAGGAATTTTTTTCTGACATAAAGACTACCATGGTCAGTTGAAAGATTCACAGTACTTTCAGCAGAATCACAGAACAGAATCACAGAATCTTCTAGGTTGGAAAGGATCTTTAAGATAAGAGTCCAAGCATAAACCTAACTCAGCCAAGTCCACCAAGTAACTGCAGAGCAAACTTTCTGTAAGATGCCTCATTATATCAATACCTGTCGCTCCTCTGCTCCTTCACAGAAAGGTCTCTGTTAGATATGACAGGCAATAAATTTAGAATGAGGTGGAGTAAGAATGAAGAAAGATTTATTTTCGTTGTTTGTCATTCAAGTGCTTAAAGAAGAAGACTTGTCAGCTGTAATAGATATTTAGGAATCTCAACACAGATAAATTATAAGAATTTCTGCAGTGCAGAAAGTTCTGTGAAGTGCAAGCCATGTATTTAAAACAGTGACTATGTAAGGAAATAGTTTAATCAGCAAATGTAAAGAAATTGATTGTTTAGGAGATTTTAATGGCTTTTTAAAACTTCATGATGAAACTACATTTGTGCTTCTTTTTCCTCCATTTTGGGCAGGTGAAGACATACAAAGAAAATTAACTCTGCTAGTTTTATGTTTTAAGACAAATACATTTTCTTGTTGAAGGTAACGGGAACTCATTTGAGCCCTATTACTCATATCCATACACAGCTGTAGGATGAGGTCACCATTTCAAAACATTCTCCATCTTTATTAAATACCTGGCAAATTAATGATTTTTTAGGCCATAATTAATTAGGTGAAGAAGAAGATTGGGCAATTAGTAAATAAGAAATTGCTCATGGAATAAGTCCTGCTTTCTTTTCTTTTCTTCCCCATGCTTCAGGCTGGCATTGGATTACTGAGTTTCAGATTGAAAAAAAGGCAAAACTTCAAAACCTGATTTCCAGCTTCCCTTAGTTTTACAGGAAAACTGTTATTTGATTCCCCCTTTTCTCAAAACTGGGCTCCAGTTCAAGTTCACTTGTAAAGCCCAGAAAGCTTGCAGGCTAATCTTGAGTTGTATATCACAGATCTTCCCAGAATGTCACACAGGTAGCCCCTGTCAATCTCCACTTCCAGCCCTGGCTGCTCCTCCACACCATCTTGTCTGGAGCTAACCTGTGTATTTCTCCTCCATGCTGGAGCCACATATAGACAACCTCTCTCTTTCAACCCTGAGTTTCAGTGAGCTCCACAGGCATTCACTTACAGCATTCACTGAGGGTTACCTTGCAGAGGTTGTTGTAAATAGCACAGTAGATTGGAAGCTTTCAACATTTCTCTATTAAATCATAGCAGTCTTTCCTCTAGAATCTTTTTTCACTTTTCAGCTATTGTTCAGTGTATTAGTACTGATGTCACAACCCAGACCTTACGGTATGAGGTGGGTGTCAACCCACCCACGCATTGCACTGTTCCACTGCTAGCCATGTGCTACTGTTGGAACTATTGGCAGCCATAATCACTGCCCTAAGAAGCTCTACAGGCATCAGAAGTGTAGGCTTACAGAAAATTATAGTAATGATGAAAGAAACATGCCTGTGTAACCCTATACTTATCTATTTATTATTTCATATTATCAGTCTCTGATCTTCTGGTCTGCTTTACCTTATATTGAAACAGTACACGTGAGTAAAAGTGGTCTTGCTTATTCTCACCTACTGAAACCATTTCCTCGGTGTGTTTGCAGAGTTATTGCACCCTTCCTTTCCCAGACCGACATGTCAATACTTTTCTGCTTGCCCACTCCAGTGGACTCTCCTCTTTCCCAGCTAAGTGTCCACGGCTTGCTCTACAGGCCCCTGGGGGCAGCACAGCTGGGAATTGAACATGAACACCTTCCTGCTGACATGAAAAGGCCATATGCTCGAACCTTCAAGTAGGGAAGCAGCCAGGTGGGACACTCCCTTTTATTCTGGAGGGGTGCTGCCACAGTGTTCATCCATTACTGTGCTGCCCACTGCAAAACTGGAGGGGTTTGGGGCACAGCTAACTGAAGAACACAACTAACTGGTTCCTGATAACTCAGCAGAGTTTAAGCATGACCTTGAGCCAAACTTCAGAGTCCTATCAAGGAGCAGAATCAGTATTTTTGGTCAATATTCATGTTCATAACTGAATTGATGTTAACTTGATACTGATGCTATTCAGTGTGAGAGCCCAAGAATGAGGAGATGCCTTAAATTACACTCTAAGAAGTAAATTTGTCAGGGTCTTGTGCAACTTGAACTAGTTCACATCTCCACGCCCTTTCCTCTGTGCTTTTCACCAAACCTTTAATCCACTCCCCAATATTTTTCTACCCCGGATCTCCTCACGATACACCCTGCAGCAGGACTTTTGTGCCACAGGGCCCTTAGTCTGCTGTTACTCTTGGCATCCCTGTGGGGAAGAGGAGGTGCTCAGGTGAGCAGTTACAGGTAAGCACTGCCACTTCATGTGGCAAAACTGTAAGGCCAATGGGGAACCACAAAATCTGGGCTAGAGATACTCTTCAGACTGTTTGAGTCTAAAGGCTGCAGAATCATTTTAGAAAATGCTATTTTGGACTTGCATCCAAACCCTGAATCCTACGTACCTATAGGTAGGTGGATAGGTGAAGACAACTGGGAGTTCTTCCCACCAGCTCCCAAGTGCCAGCTCCAATCCAGAAACAATGTAGATGAGTGACTGCATGCTTTACAGATTGAAACTGAAATATCGTGCTGGCTTTCAGCCCAGGCAATGTGAACACTCAATTCTTCATTTGTGGATCACAGTTTTGATCCCTTTGCCACCTTTAAAATAGAGATGAGCACTTTCGTGTTTTATAGAAATTGTTGTGAGCTAATACATTCAAGATAATGTGATTCTTAAATACAAAGAATGTGAAAACAAAATGAATGCTGGGTCTACTCTTTCATTTTCACCTGTTGAACCACACAAATATATTAAAGTAAAAGTATGTAAGCACGTAAAAATAAAAAACAAACAAAACCAACCCACAGATAGAAAAGAAAATCAAATTTGTCACTGAACTTTTAACTGCTTTAGCAAACAAGCTGAGAAATATTTCTCTGGATTACTTTCTGCATTTACACCGAGAACCTATAGTTGCCACAGAGACTGGTGTGCGTGAGCATGGGTAAACGAAAAGAGGGGAGAGGGAATGCGTCCTCTGAATTTCCAGAGGGATCTGAAATGAATATCCGGGTTGGCGATGCGGCGGGGCGGGGGTGAAGCCCGAGCCCTCCCGGCCGTGCCCCCGGGGCCGCTTCCCAGGGCGCTCAGGGACCCCGCGGGCCCGGGACGCTGCCGAGGGCGGGGGCGGCGGCGCGGGGGCCGGGCGGGCTGCGCGGGGCTGAGCAGCGCTGCTCCAGCCGGCCGCGGGGAGAGCGGCATTTATAGATACACCCATAAAATATCTATTTAAATCGCAGCCCAGACTGGTGGCACACGGGCTGCGCGCGGCTGCTGCTGCTGCCGAGAAGGGAGGAGGGGGCTGGAATTAAAATAAGGCACGAAGCGGTTTTAAAAATAGCGTTCGGGCTGCGCGGGGCGGCGCGGGGCGGGGCGGGGCGGCGGCAGCGCGGCCCCGGGGCGGCCCGGCCGCGGAGTTCCTGGGCGCCTTGTATGGAGCGCGGCCGCCGCAGGGCCCGGCGCCCGCCCCCGCTGCTCGCCGCGACTTTCCCCGCTGCCGGCAGGCAAGGCAGGAGCCGGCAGCGATCTGCCCGTCTCCAACCCTCTCCCCAGCTTCCCTCCTCTTCTTTCAGGAGCCGCCACCCCGCCTGCCTCTCTCCTCATCTTTCTGCTCTGGAACCAGTGGAATAAATCAGGGAAGGACGCGCGCACCCACACGCAGAGTAGGATCTGTTACAAAAGTAGCGCTGATGGCGGCGGATCAGATGAAGCTGGAGCTGCTGCTGGAGTAGCAGAGAGTGGAGTATCTCTCGCTCGCTCTCTTTTCTCTGTTTCGCCTCTTCCCCCACTCCACCCACAGATCTCCATCGTTTCTCCTCCTCCTCCTCCCCACCCTCGGCCGCGCTCCCGCTTCTCCGCGCATCTCTGGGCTGCGCCTCCTGCGAGGGGGCGGGTGGGGGGAGCGGAGGAGGCTTTAAAGAACCACGGCCCCCCCGCACCGCCACACACACGATAATTGAATTTATTATTATTGCCGTCTCGCCGACTTGGGGAAGGGGCATCGATCTTCGATCAGGAAGATGGCTGCTGGCTGGCTGCTGGTCTTTAGCCTGACACTTTTCCAGTCCCTAGTGATGAACCACTCCTCGGAGGGACCCTTCCCCTCGGCCACCACGTAAGTCCCGGCGGGGTCCGGGGATCCGGGGCGGGGGCACGGCCGGGGCGGGGGCGCTCCTCGGCGCCAGGGACAGCGACAATACAAAGGGAAATCAAGTTAGTCCGGGCGGAAAGTGGCGGTGGGGAAAAATTGTAGGTTTTCGGCAGCTTTTGCTTAGAAAAGAGTCAGGGTAGCAGAAGGTCCCGCCGGGGCGGTCGCCGGGAGGGGGAAGCTCCGGTGACGGCCGGCGGCGGGACTTTTGAGGTAAAGGCTTCGCCTGGGAATCCCGCTCCGGAGCGGCTCCCAAATATACCCCGTCAGGTCATCCTTGCCGAGAAGAAAGTTTCGAGTTACACAGAGTCCGCCCCTTCCTCCCACAGAGGTTGTTCCAGCCTGGATGGAGTTTCGACACTGTTTACAAAAAAACCTGAAAACTTTCGCAATTTCATTAAAATCCACGCGGAAGGCGGATTTCGTTGCGTTTCCGCGGCCGGCATGGGCAGCGGGCAGGCGGGCACGGCGGCGAGTTGCGAGCCCCGGCTCGCTCCTGCCTGGCCGGGCTCCAGCGCACCCGCGGGGCTCGGCGCTGCCGTGGGTCCGCGGGTGCGCACGCGTGGGTCCCGCCGGAGGGGCTTTGGCACGCTTAAAGCCACACAGCTAAGGAGCAGCTTTCTTCAGCCTTGGCCTTGCAGATCGGTACTTCTCAGAAATACCTTCGCGAGAGCTGAACGATGCTCGCGGTGCACGCAGCTCGGTGCCTTGCCTGGCCCTGAGATAGAAATCTTTAAAGCACTGCGGAATTATTAGCATGAAAGTGTTGCCCAGAGCAGTGCAAAGATCAAATAATAATGAAGCAATAAAAGAAAGGCGAAAGGAAGCCAATACATCATATTGAAGATTCGCCTACAGATAGGAAAAAGAAAATCCACGACAAAGCACTATGTGACCGTGGTTTCTTCCCTTTTCTTCTCTCTCACCTCATTATTTTTATATTCTTTTTGTTTGGTTGGTTTTTTGAAGCACTTACCTTAGTCCCCGAATCTGGGTTAAAGCTACCAGGAGGTAACTTTTAAGGGAATGACTCACTTCAATGCATTTTACATAAGAAAAACAGTGCTAATGGTAGTCTTTCCTTATTGTTTAACACTGGGTAGAATTTATTGGTGTCGTTCATCCTGGGCAGAAGGATGAGTTTGCAGTAATTACCAGCAATGCATTTTCACCAATTAGTACTGCTGGTAGGTTGTTATAATTGGATTCATTTCTCAGTATCGGTTCCATTATGAAAGACTCAAAGGGATGCTCACACTGTTAAATGAAAGGAATACAAAGATAAGTGTAGAATAGCCACTTAATACCTTCTAAGTTGAATAAATACAGCCTTTGATTGTAGGGAAAATTGCCTTTTAAAATATTCTCGTGCTGCATTTTATAAAGATGTGCCATGTAGAAGCAAACATAGCAAAATACAAATCCAGGACTTTTTAATTCATTGTTTTCTTGTATTTGAGCTCCTGTATTTATTTTTTTTTTGAGCTCTGGTATTTACTCTTTCTCACTGAGCTGATAAGGTTATCATACACAACTAATTACAATTCATCTTCTACGTGGATTTTTCTGAATTTAAAAGAGAAAGAAAAATGGAACCCAGTGAAATTAAAAGAACACTTAAATGAAATTAAAAAAGAATATGAATAATTTCAAATAGAGGTCTAGATTGCTTTTTAACATAAAAATATGTGATATTCTTTTAAAACTGGTTTTGTCTCCCCATCTATTTTGCTAATTTTCTTCAGAACTTACCTTTATTGACAGTCATGATAATAGAAACTGACAACAGGGAAACTCATAACTTTAACTATACCTATGATAAAGTAATTCAAAATATTATGCTAGTCATCAACATTTCCATGTTCTACACAATCTACTTGCTGTTGGCTTTTTTTCTCATTGTTATTCCATTAAAATATCACAGCAATAATGTATAGCGGCTGTCCATCCTTCATAGCACTGTTTCCCCTTTGAAATGCAATCAAAGTGCAAGCAAGGCTTAGTTTCTTTAGAAGGCAGCACACAACAGGTTGATGCAGGGAGAGCTGCTTAGCAAAAAGTAATGATGTAACAGGTGAAGGAGAAAACAATTTCTCTACTCTTTTTTAAGACTTGACAGCAGTGTTTCATTTCCTACTAAAAATTACAGATGGGGAAGAACAAAGAGAAGTGACGCAAATGCTCTTAATGTAAAAGATATTTTATATTAAGAATATTAAAAATAGGAATTAAAAAAAACCACGGGAGAGGTGAATAAAGGAAAGAAAGGTCATGAATAATTGAAGAACTGGAGGTTTGCTGATATTATGTACTTAGCTACCTGCTTTCTCCCCATAATTTTCAGTCTCTTTTTTCTCTTAGTTGAAAAGTTGCTCTGAGAAAGCAGGATTTCCCAGCTGTTGTGTGAAAAATGTGCATATTCAGGGCTATACAGTATATAATTTCTTCAACAACTCATTATTGTACAATCACTTTTCCTTCAGTCATCTGTTTCTTCTGCATTAATAAATATTTTAGCATGTGCTTTTGCTAAAACATTCAGAAGTCCCTATCACCAATACAATAATATACAAGCATGTAGCATTCATAGCAAGAAATGCTGAAGGTTTATGCAACACCTGTTTAACAGAATCTCAGTAATTTGATTAATTTTAATTCTCTGATAAGGCAAAAAGGCCCTTATATATTTACTCAGAAAAATACAGAGAATTTTAGTGAAGGTTTGTGTTGTATGAAATGATAGCATTAATTTTTCATTGAAAATCTGAGCAGGTGGTATTGCATTCCTTGCTTCCAGTGTTGAAATATTTCACTGCAAATATTGAAGACTTTTCTTTAATAAACTATTCAAGTGTAGTAGTAATTGTGTCCCGATCTGTGATATAAGGCTAAGCTGCTGATGGATGCTATTGCATTCCATTTAAATGCATCATGTTAATTGTGTCATGTGTTAGGGTTCTGTCTGCTGGTACAAGGTACCATGTTCTTACTTTTAACACAGCAACTCTGAGTCCTTTAATTACACATGCAACGCAGCAGATATTTTGCACTTAGATGAGAATATTGTATATAGTACTCCTGGCACTATAACCACACTCCTGCTATCACAGCATGCAAAGCACTTATTTCTTTGTAGCCATATGTATTTATTCATCATTCACATCTGTACAGACTTCAGAAAAAACATACTGTTAAGTGTACAAGGTTTGTGTGTTTCCTGATAATGAGAGCACATGACTCTGTTTCTGTTCTTTTCTCTATACTGCATCAGGACAGATAGTCTTGAGTTTAAGTATATATTGTAATTCCTAAGTATCCTTTTGGCAGAGCATGTTGATATTGTTACTGATAGTGAGTAATGTACTACATAAAGATATACTAACTGCTTTCACATAATAAACCTGTTCCTACTAATTAAAAAAAACAAACCAACAAAAAGACACATATTTTAATTTTTATAAACCTACAGATGAAGCCTTTCAAAATCAATGGGACTGTTTCTGTAATTGCTATATCATTGTTGATACATGTAAATGTTTGGTTCCCACCCCCCCCCCCCCCCCCCATTTTCCTCTGCTACTCCTTTTCTCTCTTTCTTTTATCTTTTAACTCTTTTTCCTTAGTCACCTGTTCTGTATGTATATATTACATTATATATTATATTCAGGACAGATCTGCCACTTAGATAAATTGGTGTAAAACACTGGTGGATAAAGATCACATAAAGAAGATAAAAAGAGTATACCTATGAACATATATCTGTATGTATGCAGACAGGACATTTTTAGAAAAGAAGTTGGGTATTCCCATTTTTTACTTGCATGAATCATCTTGACTGTTTTGGTGTCATTAGGACAACTCAGGGATGTCTATATGAGTCATTTGAATTACAGCTTGCACAACTGGGACATTCATATTTTTGGCTTCTGCACATGGACCTAACAAGTGTAGGTCCTGCTGAGAGTGTGGCTGGGCTTGGTGCTCAACATCACTTTCTGTATGACATCAGTGACCAAAGCTAGATAGATGGCATTTGTGATGTTTTCTTTTCATCTGTTTCTACTGTCAGACTTAGGGATTTCAACACCTCTCATATACATAAAATCCCATTTTTGGCTTAAAGTCTGTGATAGAAGAATGTCAGTTAAACTGCTGATGTTAACTAGAAAAGACTGCTGTATTAATGGATTATAAAATATAAGGCTCTTTCTCATTTGACTTTTTTTTTTTTCCCACCCTATTTAAAAATATTCACTATTAGGAAAAAAATAAAGTACTGAAGTGTACCTTCCTATCAGTGGATTGGAAAGAGAGCCAAAAGATGTAATCTACTTAGAATCAGGGAAGTGCAATATCACCTCTTAGTGTTTTCTCAGCAGCACATGTCTAAAGGCTGAGCATTATGCAAGATGCTTAAACCCACTGATGTTTTAAAGAGTGTTGCTCCAATCCATTCTTCTAGTAGAAACAGAGTAAGTGTGAAACAGGTTGTTGATTGGTGGTGTTTATTTTGCTGTTTTGGTGGGATATTTTTGATTGTGTGGTGGGGGGCTTTTTGTTGTTTGTCTTTGGTTTTTGGTTTTTTTTTTTTTAATGTCCCTGTACATGTGGTGATGATAAATGCAAATTATTTGAATCCACAAGGCATTTTTCTGTTTTACATATCTTATGATGTAAATTGTGAATGAGCAATTTTTTTATTTATTTGTTTCCCTCCTAGGTATTTATGCCGGAGCCTCAGAATTAACAAATTCTATAGATTTACATTTTATTAAGTATGAAAATTCAGCTGAAAACATCAAAATAGATACTAATAATAAAAGATAAAATTTCATTGAAATAAATCAGCATTATAGAGGTTCTTGCCATCTTTCATTTTGCAGTGATGCTATTTTCAGAACTGCATTGCTCATACCCTGCAAAATGATTTTATCCAAGAATTCAGCTGCTAGAAAGAGAGCTGGAGCTTGGCAGCACATTAGCCTGAAATGTATTCATTGTTAAATGAAGGCCTGTTGTACAGATCTTAAAAATATTTATCTAGCAGAGCATTTAAAATTGATGGAAGCATGGTCAAATTCTTACTGCTTTGATGTTTTGTAACAAAGAAACAACCCAGACTGTAGTTGCCCACTGGTAACTGTGATCTGATGTGTTTGTGCCTTGATCCTTCCTTGCCTTCTGCGAGAATCTCGTATCCAAGGCAGTGTTATCTTCTAGACCAGTGTTTGACTTAAACCTCTGTGAGATAGGGATTGCAGTTTAGAAGCATTTTAGTAGAGAAAAATGACTCATTCTCTCTGTTGCTGGCCATAGTAGAAGTGGAATTGAGCACCAGACTGTTTTGTACTTCTTTGCAGCAATACCTGGGCTTTTGATCCCAGTACGCTTGGGCTGCATGTAGTGTTTAAAGGGCTCATAAAGACCTTTGTGACAAAAGGTGATATTTTTGATGGCAGAAAATGTTGTTTCCTAGTGCCTTGTTAACAAATTTCCTTTATTAGAAGAAAAGATTTACCAGAAAATAGCCCTGGAATAAAATTACTGGACCATAGCTACAGTTTGGTAAAGCCAGACACCATAATTAATTTAGGTCTTTTACAAATGCTGAATCAGCTTTCTTGATAGAAGGAACAACAGCTCACTGTCTGCGGTGTTCTGGTTAAAAAAACCATAGCTAGCACCTTGAAAATGCACAGAATGTAAGAAGTACAAAGCAATAACTGCGTTTTTGCCCCCAGCCCTGGGCAGTGCCTGTGTGTTCTGTCTTAGATCACTCTTAGCCCATTCCTGCAGCAGCTCTTTCATTCCCCCTACAGCTGCTGCAAGGCAGGTATCAATGAATACTTAAATGATTTGCATTTGAGATTATAGCTCTATCTCTCTTGCTAAATCTATTAAATAGCCTTAGCCCACTCAACTTTCCTCAAACATGTGTAGGACAATGCTCTGTTCTGAATGATCAGACCAAGGGCCGAATTTTGCATCAGTTGTGCCATTGCCTACTGTGGCAAATTGGTCTTTGCTGTTGGGGGAGTTATGATTCTTCTTTCCTTCCTGATTTCCGATAGTAAAAGAGAATGGGATTCAATACTGTTTGGAGAATATGATTTTTATATTTTGCAGTACTGTGTAGTGCACACAGTAGTGCTGCAGGAGCAGCTCACATTTAAGGTGGAAATACACAATGCTGATAGTGAAATTGCTGTCAACTGCACTTCTACTTCACTAATATTCATGGGTTGTATACTCTCAATTTAGGGCCAGACTGTGCTGTTTGTACCCCGGAATGAAAATGTTCCATTGATACTCAGAAAAATCCGTGAAACAGTGAAGAGTTTCAAAATATACTTGAGCACTTTTTAATAGCTAAAATTAATGGCATGTGCCTGCAGCTATTCAGCTCAAGAGGGATTTTTCTTTTCCTTCTCCACTGCTTTCCAAACTATTTTTTGACCTACTCTGCTTCCAAGCAAACTCAGTGTTTCACACCTTCCTTCCTTTCCTCCTTCCTTCCAGACTTAGTAAGTTTTCAGGGTGAAATGTAAAATAGACTCTCTCTTTCACAGCCACCCAGTGACAAGAATATGGCTCACTGTTTGGGAATGTTACTCTCCTGATGGCAGGGAAAGGACCATGGTTTTTGTTTATGTCCTTCCTTATGACACCTTTCTCTGCATGCCACTGGCAAAGTGATGATAAAGAGTGAATTTCTGTTCCTTGTATCATTTTTTGCTATTTATTTACAAAGTTTCTAACAAGTTTATGAAAATGATTGACATTATTTTGCATCAACAAATCAGCAAGCTTTTGCAGTTAATTACAGTAATTCAAAATCAGACTTTTTTTTTTACTCTGAGGCAGGCCTGAAATAACCATAGAATGTGAATATGAAGTTGTAATATTGCTGACTATTGTAAAAAACGATTTATTGGATTTTCACCCTCTTTAAAATACATTCTCAATCCCTCTCATTTGAGAGTTGGGTAGGGTAAGAACTATGGTCTGATTTTGTAACAGATATTCTGCGTAGTGATTTAAGAATTTTTCTTTTTTGAAATTTCCTCTGTTTCTCCAAGATTATGAATGTTCAGCCAGAAGTGGAGAAATAAATTCTTTTTTAAAATGTGTCCTATGGATCATATGAACTAAGAATAGTTTTTGGACAGCCTTTATTATACGTAACATGGAGGCATATATTGGATTAGAGGTCCTTTTTTCAGCATAAAATGCTTCAGTTGAAATCTGTGAGCAAATTCTCTCAAATTCATTCTTTATAATAAAATCTGATTCACTTTTGACCTGATTTGAGAAGTAAGAACACAAAGAGTTGCTGAGTCCACAGTCTAGTTTTTGTAGCAATCAGACAATAAGTTATGTTTACTTTTATTTAAAAGATAAAAGCTAGACTTGATTCATCCAAACAGTAGTTGAACTCAAGTGCTCCTATTTTCCCTGTGCAGGTTCCCACCAGACTGGTCTAGAAGCTTAAAATGTTCCCCAGTGATATCTCTCCCGTCCTTATCTTTACTGGGATTTTTATTATATTTTGATACTATGGACTAAATATTATTTCAAGTAGGCATAAAAATAAAGTAACAAAAGTTCTGTGGCTAAGGGTGGTTGTAGTACTAAAACCTAAATCAAGCCATGCCACTTTTCTCAATTGTCACTATTAATACCATACTGCATTTTTCTTTATACACGAAGGTAGTCTTAAACGAACCAGTAAAAGGGAAGTTTTCTTCATTCTTGAAATAAAGAAAAAATTGCCACACTAGGTGTATGTTGACTCTTGATTAGAAATTCAAACCTTTTCCATAGGAGGAAACTGAGTCACGGGAGCTGTTCTGTCAAAGCTTATTGAAGTGAAATATTTTGCAGTCTGAAATGGGTGAACTGTGTTATCAACACTGCAGGAAGGAGAAGAGTAATGAAAGAGAGATGACAGGAAGTATGAATTACAAAGTTAGGGTTCTTACTATTCCTTCCCTGACTCCTACAGGTCACTCACATATAGATTCCATGGCCCACGAGACCAGCCAAAATGTTGAGGGATAAGTCCAACAGTCCTCTAAAAGGCAACTTTTAATTAATCATAGTCTGATGTGGACTAGTGGTGAGAAGAAGGATTTATTTGTAAATGGCTAAACAAAGCCTCACAATAATAATTCTCCCCCCCTTGTGGATTGGGGTAGTCTATTTGGTAGAAGTCTTGTGGGTCCTAAATACAGCCCTGTACTGGGAGGCAATGCTCTTTACTTGGGGAATGCTCTGCCCTTAAAAGTCTGTTTTGTGAGTTTAATCCAGAAATGTGGTGGTTTCTCATGCAGATGTTAATGCAGAAGTTCCTCTTTTTTTCCCCTCTTTGCAGTATATAGCAGTTTTCTTTCAATAGATTTAATTGAATATTAGAAATAAAATGTAATATTAGAATATTAGAATTACAATGTGATAGATAATATACTATTCTTTGGTAAGTAGAGTAATTTCTGCAGGGATTATTGAACATCCTTTTTTTCTGTTAGCTTCACTTGTAATTTTATTCTTTTTACATATGGGTGTAACAAGTTCTTTAGATTTTTTTCAAAGACGGGTTAAAGTGGGGAATAATACATGTAGGGATGGAAACTAAGTGTAGTGAGCAATGAACCTTCTTGCACCCTCATCTTCTGTGGAAAGTATCCTGTGTTAGGTTGGTTAGCTGTGTGTGTGTTTTTTACTGCAGGAAGTATTTCTTGATCTGAGACTTTTCTCAAAAATAAATTCAGTGGCACCAATTTTGTAAAGAAAAAAAAAAGAGGCAATAGACTTTTTTATCTACTTTTATTTAATCACAAATATTCTGATTTTGTTTTCTGTGATGTACATCCTGGATCATGAGTACCATGGCTGAGGTTTATATCATTAAATGCCTCTCTTTATTAGTATCTGCCTCCCTTTATCTGCCTTGCCTTATTTCTTAAGTTTTGCACCTTATTTTTCCTTATTAATTTTTCTCAGTGAAGTAGGAAATTTCAGTATTTTACCATTTAGTCAGGCAAGGGTTTATTGTCAAGATTAATTTGTTAGCTAATGCCTCTAAAGCCTTCTGTAGTTGAAAAGTGTTGTTAAGCTGTTAAGCCTAATTTATTAAGATGTGTGTTTGCTATATTCCCACTTTACCTCAGAAACTGGCATGACCAAACCTTGCCTGGATGGATGATACCTCTGGTCTACCTGGTTCTAAAAGTGTTTTTTTAATAGAATCTTAGAAGAAAAGGTACCACCATGTATGCTTCTTTTGGTAACTTGCGATCTGGGGATCTGGAAGAAGATAATCCCCACGATCTGTACTTCTTGGATGTACACAGATTGCAAAACATAAGCTGAACAGCATTTTTAGAAAGGAGCAGGAGTCAGCAGAAATGTGCAGACAGTACGGAGAAGGGAAGGCAGCGTGTGACTCCTGCCCACAGCGGCGCTTGTGGCACTCCTGTGCCAGCCGTGGCTCTCACTGTGGAAAGCCCTGGGAGCTGTGCATCCCGGCATTTTCTGACTTTTGTACTGGGAATATTTCATACCTGAAAAGGAGACAGTAGTCGGATGCAATGCTAGCCAAGGGCTCAGGACATGAGCTCATCAATGTGATCTGTTGCTTCTTTTGCAGCTCAGGCTACTGCTGGTTTTGTTCCATTTCTAAAATGGGAATGATACCCAAATTGTCACCCTGCTTGAATCAATGTGTTTAATAATGCAAGGTGTCCTGTTTCTATAAGAAAGATGGTAAGAAATGGACATAATTTTTTTCTGTTTACAGACTAGTAGCATGCCTAAGATGATCATCCTCAATCACTAATTACCTGACAACTACCAAGACTCTTAAAACTTCAAGCAAGAATAACAGTTTTCATAGCAATTATTTTTCTTTGCTACTGAGAGTAGGAATAGAAATGTAGTCCTTACCATTTTTTTTTTTTTATTTACCAAGGCACTTTTGTTGCTTTAGCATCTTCTTGATTAGATTTTTTATCTGTTGTGAATGTATTTTAGATTATGTGGTAGATACATAAGCTGGGAGAGGATCACTAATATGTGCAGGAACATGTCTTAAGGAGATTTCCGTATAATATACACAGGGGGAAAAGGTTTGTGGTAATTGAAGGCAGAATGTGGTCTCTTTTGACTGATTAGAAATACATGAGGGATTTGTGCATGACTAAGAGTATGTCTAGGATACACTCTAAATGTCTTTGGAAATGGTTGGGTACCCAATTTCATCCTTCCTTGCACCAGTGTAATTTCAGCATAATGAGTATCAGTCCTGTATCATTTAAATCCTGAGTGCAAGGATGAATCCACATAAAATAATTTCTGATTAAACACATACAGGTTTCATTGCAACAGAATGAGTCATCACTGTCACGGCCTGATTGTGAAAATTACATAAAATAAAATGTAATACATGATTGTATTAGGCTTTGCAGAGGGGAATAGTAAGATAACCCAAAGAAACCATGTGTGATATCAGATGTGGTCATTTGTCTTCCTTTTAAATGATAAGCTCTGACACCACTTCATTGTCTGTGCCCCACTGAGCAAGTGTCCATGTAAAAAAGAAGTTCTTAATGTGCCAGAAGGCACTGAAAAATGTTCCCCCAGATTAGGAACAAACACAATTTTATTACATAAAAGTGTGGAATTGTAAGGAAGGAATACTTTCCATTTCAAAGTACGGCAGTGTCTAGTAATGTGCAGGATAACTCCAACTGGCTTTCTCAAATGTACTTTTTTTGTGGTTTTATTTTTGCCTTTTTTTTTCTTCTTAAGCAATTAGTTCTGGAACTTTATTTGGAACGGTAAGAATGATAGAAGTGCTTTAATTTAACCCCTCATTATGCATAACCAAGTAATTAATTTATCTTTGTGTATGAAGTCTTGAGTTTTCAGGTAATTAGAATTAAAATCAGCAAGAAATTTACCAACAAACTTTGTGTTTGTTTCCAGTGAAACTGGATTTAGTCTGGAAGATGATACTGATGCTTTATGGGGACATGAGGTGAAATTCTGATATGATAGCTGCTTTGCTAATAGAAGCACTTGGCCAGTGTCTTTACTCATCTTCTATATATGTACCTTGTATAGATACACTCTCCCAGTCTGCCAAATTAGGATTAAAGGTTCCCATCACTTTGCGTGGATGGTGAGAGTTATGGTTAACAAATGACCTTAAAGGATATTGTAGTGGATGTATGGAACAATAATTTGTTTCAGGTATTTTGCTGATAGCATTTTTTCCTCTCATAACTCCATTTATTGATAGAATAAAGTGCTTTTATGGCCTGCAAGGTAGTTCTGCCCAAACATGCTCAGTTATTCTTGTAGGTATCCGTGCTTCCACAAGCACATTATGTATTCATTAGTGATGTTTTCAGCCCTGCAAATACAGGTTAAACACTGATGATTAAATATTTTGTTCCACACATCTCATTAACTGGGGCTCTATTTCTTTTTAGTGAATAGTATTCTACTCTACAATTGTACCATTACTCTCTGTGGGAATAATGTATTTATAAATTAAAATGATGACCAATATTTTAAAAAATCCTTTAAAAAAAACATCTAAAAAAAGTTAAAAGTTATCCAGTTATAAAGCTTAAACACTTGAAAACTAGGAATAGCAAGATAAGAAACTGCCTCAAGCCTTAAACTGTTTTCCTTATAATATCTTTGTTGTGATCCTGTCTTCAGTTACAAAACCAGCTATTATGTTTTTCTACTGGAAACATCTGTCATTGAGAGTATTACTAAAATGTAACCCCAAAATATAAGACTGGTGGATTTTGTAGACAACTTTGGTAAAGCTGCAAAGGACATGCTTTGTCTCTAGCAATGTAAAAGTAATAATAATTGTCACTACATGGAGAGAGTGCAGAAGCATCTGCCTTTGGGAATTGAAAGTAAACTATTAGCCAAAAACTATGTAAAGATATCCTATTCAAATGGATATTTTGAGATGTTTGGATTTTTTGTACTGCTAGGACCTTGTTTCACTGCAGAAAGAGAGATCGCTGGTTGATGCCATGTATGTTGTGAGACTTCAATAATTGGTACATCCTCTCACTGGGCAGGAATTATTTTCAAGCTGGGATCTTTCCTGAAAATTAACAAACAGGAAATACCAGCAATATACAAGAGAAATACTTGCTGTTCTGGTTACCTAAATGGCTGAAAAGAAATCACACCTCTTGTTTGTCTAGCTCTGTATTTAATTGTATGGTGATTTTGTGATCAACCATTTCCAAATTTAACAGATTTCAGTACTTCACATTTTAGATTTCTGGTGTACCAGAATCAGATTTCCTACACTAATACTTAGGGATGTATATTTGGATAGAACTTACTCAAGGCTTTCTTAATGGCCAGATAGAAAACCTGCAAACCAGGATAATCTGCAATATCACTCAAAGACTCCAGAAAATAAAGTGGTTCTTCATTACCTATAATTAAATGATCCCACAATGTCTGCAAAGTATTAAGACATTTTTTCTTAAAACAAACAAACAAACAAACAAAGAGAAAAACCCAACCAAAAAACCCATTAAAATTGCAGTATTTTAGAAGTGTTTTACTACAGAATTCTTAAACAAATATTTGGTAGGCAAATCTAGGCTGGATGAGGTACTCAGTTTTGTTTGTTGCTGTGAAATAGAGCTTCTAATTCAACGGTAATTTAGATAGATTCAGTTTGTGGTTTCTTACTATGTGATTTGACACAGACAAACACTCTCCATGCAACATTTCTTTCACCTGGGAAAATTGGATAATGAACTAATAAAGGTTTCCTTGGCTGATAATGCTGTCTGTTTTCAGAACGCGGCAATTATACAATCTTTTTAGCACTCTGTCTATCTAAACAAAATCAATGTAAAAATAAGGGCTATTTACAGTGAAGTATCGTTTTTTTACATTGTTTGGGTACTTCTCTGAGAGTCTGAAATGATATACAAATGATACAGTAAAAAAAAATCTCAGGAGTTTTAAAGCCAGCAGTCTAATGGCCACCTGATTTTTCTCTCAGCTCAAGTAATTCACCTCTACTTGTCTGCCTCCATACAAATGTAATGCTTATCATTGGTGCTTACATTTTCTTTTGAGAAGAAAAGCTCAATTCTAAGCATCTCAAAACTAGACTTGATTTGAATTTACATGATTTCAAAGTTGTAAGTTGGGACTGGATTAAAGCTTTTAAACCATTTATTTATAATAATATGGAAGTTTTGCAGTCTGTTTTTTTTATTCTTACCCCGTTTTCTCCTTCATCAGTGAATTTTTCAGAAGGGCATAGAAAATTGGACAATACTTTCAAAATGTAATGCTGTGTAAATGGTGATTTTTGCTATTATATATCAAAGCAGAATAAACGACGGAATTCTTACTGCTATTAAAATTATGGTAAAGATGAAGGCATATTCAGGCCATCAGCTACTTCACAGACTTTAGCCTGCAAATTAAGGTAAGGAAAATTCAGGTTAAATATACAAAATTCCTTGATATTACAAGGAATACTACTACTAAGTATCTTGTGGATCCATTCTCTAAAAGTTATCATCGTGCTTCTGAAATGTTAAGCTTCTAAATTTGTATTGAAGAGAAATCTGAAAGAGCAGAAGCTCCCTTCTGTATTACTTGGGGCTGGACAGTACTTTTTCCATTTCCCAACTTTTATATTTTCAAGTGTTATATTTTTAAAAAGGAAAAAAAAAAACCACAGACTTTTTCATTTTTAAGTTCACTTAAAAGGTGTAATTATCAAATGGTGTCATAACATGAGATGAAATAAAATATTTCCACTGTTGGCTTTCAGATTTTTTTGATCCAGTACCGAATTAGCTAGTTCATCTGAAGAAATTATTACTAAATGATTCTGATAAAACATATTCCCTGGAAACTTTCCAGGTCATTGTGGATGGGGGTCTGTGCCACCTGATCTAGTTAAAGATGTCACTGTCCATTGCAGGGAGCTGGACTAGATGACCTTTAAAAGTCCCTTCTGACCCAAACTATTCTATGGTTCTATCTGTTTTACATTATTTCTGAATTCTTCTTTTAGTAGAAGATCTGTGGATTGTCTTAAAGGCTTCTATAGATGCTATCTTTGTTGCCAGTCTCCTCCAGAGAAGTACGGTGGTGGTGACTAGCTTTCACTTTTTTCTTAGGTAATACCTTTTAATGATACTAAGCTTGACCTTTTCTGTTCTCATGCAGTGGAACAAAATAATGCTAAGCTCCATGGAAGTGGTCTGTAACCCCTGTTTTCTGAATGGTGGTAAAAGAATTTAAAAAAAACATAGAAATTATGTACAGAATATAATCTGTTGCATCATTTATTATACCTCTGATGCTTTTCTGGATTTGTTTTCTAATATGGCTGGATCTGTTGTGTACAGTTCAGTCTGACATGTGCATGAAGTATGTCAGGCTGGGTGATTGGGTTTTCCTGCACTCAGATCTCAAACAGCAGTGCTGCATATATGTGTGTGTGTGTCTCTGTTCTTTTTAACATGACACCTGAAATCTCTGAACAAGGAACTGTTCCTGTATCACTGCAGATTCTGTGTGACAGAAACTTATGGGGATGAGGCAGAGATCCTCAGACAGAAGGTTTGTCAGGGAAACAGCATCCCTAGTTATGATAAAGCAAGATATTTTATTGCCTCCTGAGGGTTTTCCCTAATAATACCTGCAGGGGAATAAGTAACGGCAGGGGTAATGTTATGTATACTAATGTGTGTGCACCTCTAACATGATGCAAGACAGCCAAATCTCTCTATAATTTTTTCTCCTATGTGTTTATTGCAGTTATCAATATAGGAGAGACATGGCTTAGTACCCAGGACAGTGATATAATGTCGGTCATAGATGACACCATTAGTGACAGGTCAGACAGAGCAATAGTTTACCCAATATTTAGTACAATGCTCTTAGCATTTTGTAAATGTATGTTGTCATCCTTTAGGACTTCATAAAACTTCACAGATCTCTCTCTTAGCATTCTTATCCTGCAGTTGTTTTTGCACGTGAATGTTTCTGAGCAGTCAGGCTGCACGAGAGATAGGAAAAAATATTTGTAGAACTGGGCACAGTTAATTTATTAAAGGAACTAGACGCATTATTTTTTACAGTACATCTAGTATGGTCCCATTTCGTCTTCAGACTATGATCAGTTGAAGAGACTTAAATTTCTGTGTCTCAGCTTCAGTGAATTGCTGACAGCTATTCAGACTCACGTCCTATGTATGAATACACTGAGATCCATTGGTTTTGATGGGAGTAGCATGTGATATGTTGTGATTTTTGATACAAGTTTTGCTGTATTTCTCTGTGCTGGCAGTGCTATTGAGATTATACAGCAGTATTATACTTTCCCATTATGATGTATGAGATAACTAATAGGATACTCCTAACTGCAGAATTACAAAAGATTGAATATTAATCTACATGGCCTTCAAAGAAAAAAAATAAAAAACACAAAGAAAAGTTTTTCAAAAAACCAAACTGTACTTCAGATCTAAATTTATGAAGTCCTTTTATAAGCAGCTAGTGCTTGCGTGACCTTAGGTAAATGACATGGCTATCTCTGCCTTAGCTAATTGGTCTGCACCACACATGTCATTGCCACTCTGCACCATGCCAGGCACAACCCTTGCTCTGAATCTGATTTCCCCCAAGTACTGAGTCATTTAATCCTCTGTCTTTTAAGTTATGGGGGAAATGCATGGATGTAGATGGCAAAATTCATGCTGACACCAGCAAAACCATAATTTTACCCCATACAGTTTGAAATTATTCCTGTGCCATTAAGGTACACAGAACAACTGTATATGTGTGTGGATCATACACAGATTTCCTCTGTGAGCCTTTAGTTCTTTATTGAGCTGCATGTAAGTTTGTTATCTTCCATGCGTTTTTATATTCATTTACCTCTCGTCTCTGTGTAATTGAAGTTAATATCTACATAAACATTAGCTATGTACACTCAGCAGATTAGTGTAACTACTGACTATTGGTTAAAACTTGCTGGTAGGCAAATAATTAGGGTTACTTGTGAGAAGATTCAGAGGTATTTCTGTAGGCGTTGCCCATGCTATGTGTCTAAACTGAAACATCCACATTTGTGAGTACTTAAAATCTTCCATGAGGACAGAGCATTTTCTGTAACTCCTACCCCCACATCATTAATTTTTAACAAACAAATATGGATTTCATCTGCTACTGATGGGAAAAAAAAGGCTTTTTAGTTTGTTTTCTGGGAAAATAATAGTTATGGAATCATAAATTAAGCTTGGCCAGCAATAGATATAGTTTGTTGAGCACTGGGGAATACTTAAAGGCCATTTGGTTTCCTTTTCCCAAAAAAAAAAAAAAAAAAAAAAAAAAAAAAAAAAAAAAAAAAAAAAGCAGGCTGAATCAGATATTGTTTAAAAGGTTACTTGGATTGTTATGAGTCAGGGAAGGTGGAGTGATGTTTGCTTTCTTTGTTTTGGAATTGCCATGTAGCATTTAGAAAGGGATATATGTGTAAAAATAGCATGATTTTCTCTGCTTCCCAGCAGTGCTAGTTCTTTATCCCTCATCTATATGAACCCAAATATTTCTGTTTGCTGGGAGATCAAAAATTAGAAAGGAGAGGTTACATCTCAGGTGGGACGAAGGTAGCATCCATGCATTGAAAGCAAGTTCCTGCTGCAGCTGGATGCCCTTCCATTTGAAATGCACTACTGTTACTCTGTTTAAAACAAAGAAAGGAATCTGAAGCCTTTGCAATAGGATTGCTTTATTAATTGGTTTCATAGTGTTATTTAAAGAAACAGATGTGATTTTTTTTCTGTTATGTTCATGTATGTGTCTATGATTCATCAATTCAGAAAGAAGTGCTGTCAGATTAGCAGAAGAGCATCCTGGATTCAGACAGATGCCAGTCAAAGCTGGAAGGCCCATTTCCAGTGACACTGCTAAGAACAAGGATAGAAATTCACTGGAGTTCACTTTGGAATGCAAATGTTGCTGTAGAGGCCTCAGGCTTTTGGCTAAGGAGCGGCAGGGGAAGGGATCCACCTGAGGAGCCCAGGTTTGACACAGTTGGATTGCATCCAGCTCGGAGTATCACTGTGCCTTCCTCTAGAAGCTGGAGTTGCTGATAACTAATGAGGTCTGTCCCCTGTTCCGAGTGCTTGCTGACAGCATGTCACAGAGCAGCGGTGTAATATAAATAATAAGATTTCGCTCTGTTTTCTTTATTGCTCTTTGTTGCTTATATTTTTAGCTGCTTGCTGCAAGAGAAGGGTCTCTGGATTGCTTGCTCTGGTGCACACACTTTCTTTTTTGCTGGCTGTCTCTCTCTGTCTCTTGACAGGTGTAAGGAGGATCCTAAATATAGAAGCCACCCGTCAGTTGGCTTCAGCAATCAGCAAGCACTGATTTAGTATTTCTCTTAACCAGCTAAGCTCCAGAAGGGTGTTTCTTTTAAACCTTTATCAATTTATTCCACTGCAAACTTTCTTTAAAAATGTTAACAAACCAGGTTATCCTATAGCACGAAGAATACCATTAGCAGGCATGTTTCAGAAATGATGGTTGTCAAGAATGGCTCTTGCACTGGAAAGGAGAAAAAAGCTTTTTAAAGAACTCCCTTGTTTCACTTAATGATGCAGTATCTCATTGGGGAAAAGTGAGACTAGGTGTAAGTACAGTATCCAGTTTTTAGATGAAAACACTTTCAGATGTGAGGAGCTAAACACTTTGCTATTAATTTTTCCTTATGAGAAGAAACTTTCATAGAAATGTACTGTTTAGCTGGGATTTTCTTTGCTATACACAGAGATTAGCCATGTGGTGAGAAATGAAGGTGTCCTGGTAGTGAATATTCATAGGGCTCAATAAAAGTATTTCTAACATGGAGTAGTATCTTTCTCTTGATGTTCATTTCTTTATCTGCAGTTGAGGTCAGCACAAAAATACTTGTTCTTAAAAATTAATTGGCCAAATTTAATAGATTGCCAAAGTAAAAAGTTCTAATTAGAATAGTTTTGGGGAAAAGAAGCTGCAACACTACATTAAAGATGACTTATACATTTTCTGTTTGTTTGTAGGCAGGCGTCTCAAATTCTTTCTGTTCCTTGTGACCAGATGCTATTAATATTCATAGAATTTTTTCACAGCCTACAGAGAGAGGAGATCCTAAAATTCAGTATCTAATTGTGACAAGTGAGTTGCATGTGATGAAGACCCTTTTTGATACTGATGGGCTTTGATTTTTTGTGTTTTATGATTGTGATACGCTTCTAATACAATTCCAATATTCTAGTGTATTAAACATTGTGTTAAACAGGGACACAAGAGAAGTCAGTGCCTTTATGTAGCTCAGAAAGGCAGTAGTACTTTTCTGGGATAGTTGTAGTGGTTACATGTGGTCTGTCTGGTTGTGAAAAATTCTGTAGCAAAATATAGCATGTGTTTGTTATGCTTATGTAAGGTTTTATTTTTGGCAACCAGTGTTCCCTATACCCAGCCATGAGAAACAACCTGTTTCTCTATTTCTTTTTTTTACTGTTCTATAAATTGGTATAATTTATTGGAAGCTTCTGCCATGTCTGGGACATCTGTTTCAGTGGTTGGTGGAGCATGATTCAAACTCCAGAAAGAAGAGTGCTGCTAGGTGAAACAGCAAGACTGGTCCAGAGAAAAGGAAAAATGGTTAAGATGGAAAATGTTTCCAATAAAAGGATGCTTTTTCAGATTTGGCACAAGAGATTCTGGGATAAGTCTAATTCCCTTAATACAGGTAGTCTCAAGCTTTATACCAGAAAATCCAAACTGCATCTAATGTGCCTTCTGGGTGGAAGCTCTTTTACATTTCACAGATCAGAATTTGAACCCACTGAAGCTTAGTAGTTTTGCTTATTAACTTGAGTTTTTGTGTTCAAGAAAAAACGATTATTTTTCAGTGCGAATTCATGTAATCCGTGACTTCTCAAAGGAGCAAACCAGGGTTGCCATGAGCTGATAATGAGCTACCAGAGCTCTTACAGTTTGAGATGTGCAGGCAAAGACATCTTTGCTGTGGTATGAGCCACCAGGTTGGAAGGCAGAATTGCTTCTTTAAAACTGCTCGTGCATCTAATACCTAGGAGTTCATTCTCTCCTCAGTCCTCCAAATTTATTTTTCACTGTAGCTTTATGGCTTTTTTTTAGCTTGCTAGAGACCTGGCTAGATTCCTTATGCTTTTGGCACATCATTGACTGAATACAGTGGGAAGAACTTTTCTGCTGAATTTTATATTACCAGCCTGGTGTTTACTAGACAGAAAAGGTGGTAGTCTCTTCTCATGAGCATTGTCACAACATGCAGTGGTGTTGTGGCTGTATGTCTACATGGTTCTTCTTTGCCCTTTATCCAGGCCAGAATCCAAAAACTCTACTTTCACCTTTGTGTTTCCATACTCTATATGCATTTTCTAAATAGAACAAAAAAGTGAGTTGAATGATTTTTCCATCAACCCCCAAGAACATCAAATCAGGTCCACATCAGAATTATGTGAAAATATTTCCATTTTGTGTCTTATATCCTAAAAAGCAAAAAATAGTGCTTGTGTAGGAAAACTCATACTAAAACAGCTCCTAGAAAAAGGAAAAAAAACCCTTTTAATTTATAAGAGTTAGGAAACGATCTTTCTAATAAGAACTCTTTTTAATCTGTCTGTCTATCTATCTATCTATCTATCTGTCTATCTATCTATCTATGATAGATCTATCTATCTATCTATCTATCTTGATATTTCTATCCATTTATCTATTTACTGGGATGAAGTTGAGGATAAGAAACAGTGCCTATAACTGGATTAAGGATCTAAGAGGGTTACAAAGAGGATGTAAAGGTACTTTGTGAGCAGAATGACCAAGATTGTTAATAAAAATAGACCAACTGGTCAAGTTGCATGCTTGGCAATATTGTGCTTGGAGTGGCAAATATATGGAACAAAAAGAATCACTGGCATTTTGTAGCATTAGGTAGGGGTTGTTTGCAGTGCTTGTAGTGACACAAATATATGTTTGTCCAGATAAAGAGAGGAGGAACTCTAGAAGCAGAGTGGATAATTTGTTATGCTGAGCTAATTTCTGAAATGGCACTCACTTTTGTGTATACATATTTTGGGTACAAGGTAGGTTTTCTCTCCTTTTTCTATGCTGGTCATTAGAACCTGGCCAGAGAGTCGGGGAGATTGTGCACAAGCCTCAGGCTTTTTCAGGCAGCAGAGTTACAGATTAGAAGTATAAATCCTGACAAAAGCACAGTCAGTTATGATTTTCCCACAGAGAGAAGGAGCCCTTCACTGTTTTCCAAATGGACTTGTGATTTACAGCTAGCTGTATAAATGATGGAGATCTTGTATCTTATGTGATACATAAGAATTATCCTCCCAAGCTGCATGGCAGTTCCTTAAGCAAACAAAGCGTTTGCTTTTCAAAGGTGTGGATAGTTTTTAAAAGGATTTCTCTACTCTCCTTTAATAGTACTTGTATTACTAGAATTTACATTTGAGCAATTTCACACCTTCAGACTGTGGGAACATCAAGTATTTTATTTGTTAAAGTGAAAGTAATGTAAGTCCTCATTACTGAATTCTAGTCACTGCTTTTAAAGGTAATGGTGAACAAAATGATCCTTTTCTGAGGCATTATTCCCCTACTCCTAGTGCAGCAGTATTTCGGGTTTGTAACCCATAAAATAGAATTCTTCATGGCAAGAGTTTCATGGAAGAGGCCAAATCCAGTGCTGTCAAAGTAAAAAGGTTCAGAAAACAGATGGGCAGGATGGTGGTTATAAGAAGCAAGGAAGAACAGCGATCCTCATGTCTGAGTGCAAACCTACGCTGTGGCAATTACATAGTATCATTTTTTCTGTAATTTCTGGTTTAGGATTTACAAGATCTCAGAACCTGTAGGTCAGACATATGCCTCCCGTTTTCCTTTTCTTCAGGAAAAAAAGAATTTTTAAAAACTCATGTTTCTAAATGTTTTTCTTTGTGCTGAAGATTGAGATTAGCTTAGCTGTTAGGAACATTACTCTTTAATGAAAAAACTCTGCCCTAGGTCTCTTCTGACACCTTTGTTCTTTTTTGTGAAGCTATTGTTCATACATAAAAGTTTTTCCATTCCAGGCTAAAACTCAGATACCTCTCCTAAGAAAATGAAAGAATTGGTACTTCAAGAAAACAGGTCTTACAAATTAAAATTATGATCTGTATTAAGAGAAAACAGCAAACAACTGTGTGCATATAATGTGATTATGTGTGCTTTTAAAAAACAATTTATAGATCCAGAGCTTGAGTATTTAACTCTTGATTTATTTAGAACATTTAGCCCAGTCCTATGACAGTGATGTACACGTGCACAGCATTTCTACATTCATATAGGCCAGGAAATCTCAAATGCACTATGAGCTTTACTCTCCCCAGCAAAACTTTACAGGAAGAACTACCCTGTCTGTTTTTCAGGGAAGACTTAACTAAAAATGCAGGAATTAGCTGTAATTGACACCTGCATGTGTTTCTGTCGTGGGAAAACTGCGCAGTGCAGTGTATGATGTTAAACTGAAGTGTTGACATCGGTGCAGCTGTAAACCAACCCATCAGCTATAGGCACAAATACAGAACAAATAAAATACATGTGTGTAAACTTTCTGAGCCCTGCTTCCATCAGGGAAAGGAAACTGAGAACACAGGAAAATGTTGAGTATTCTTTGTCCTGAATAGCCACACACCTTAAACCATTGATAGCCTTTGTACTTACTGCCTTGTTTGAAAACTTCTCTGGTCACAGTAGTCCCATTTCTAGTTCAAGAATTAATCCCCGGGTGGCTGAAGCACAGCAGTGGCAAATCCTCAAGCAGCATGATCCTCTTAAGGGAAAAGTACATATGCCAGAGTTGTGGCTCTGCAAATGCTTAGTGGGGCACTTACAGAGAGACTCCCACCTGTGGCTTGTCCAAACACATACGTTTTTTTTACATGCCTTGTAACTGCAGGGATAGGATGGGGAGACTTAAAGAGACATTTGCTAGGAGAGTTGCCACCTTGCAGTGCGCAGTGCAGCAAGTTTGTTTCCCACACCTTGAGTGTCCCAAGTTTGCAATTAGTCTTTGTAAGGAGAGGTTTGTAAGATCTTATGAATCAGTTGTGGTCAAACTAATCTTATGTTGTTTGATTAAGGAATTTAATCTAAATTCCTGAGATTGCTAACAACCTAATATAAAAATATAAGTAACTTCCATGTTTTGACTATTTATATGCTTTTTCCGCATTAAGAGGTTAGATTATTAAAACTAATCACACAGCAGCACAAATGCTTCCTATGTATGTCCTTTGTGGAAGATTTGTTTGTCCGTACATCACAATGTAACAGATAATATTTCTTCCAGGCTTTCAGGCCATGTAAGGACTGCTTGGAACTGCAGCCCTGGCGCTCCAGAGCTGTGTAGCTCTCAGAGGATAGCTGAAAAAGGGTGGCAAGACAGCACAGCTTTGTGTTCACTGCACTTTATGTGTTAGCTTTTGGTGTGCCACATTCAACTTTTTAAAGAGGTGTCAGAGATTTTTCTATTCCTAGTTCCAGCAAGAGCCCCAAAGAGGATCTCTTCTGGAGCTGTTGATACAGTGTGGCTTAAGGTGGCATGCCAAAGCATAACACTTCATAAACAGTCACCACGTTTTTAATGGTTTTCATCAGGAGACATTTGCTGCTTGTCAAAGTGTCAGTCTGACGACTAGAAGGACTGAAATGCACACTGAAATGCACACAACAGCAGCACGGGGAGGGCTTCCTCAGCCATTTCCATCCATGCTTTCTAGCATTGACAAAAGTATTAATTTTAGTGGCCCCCAGCCCCTCCATAATTCTTAAATCTTTCAAGAGCAGAGTGTCAGTTCTGGACACGGTGCAAGTGTTGTTGATGTTGCTGGAGAGCAATCACAGGGCAGCTGTGAGAGTCAACTGCAGTGTCTGGCATGCACATGGCCACCTCTGAAGGATGACTGGAGGCATTCCAAAATACTTGCTGGAAGGTGTCACGAGCTGTCTCTCTCTTTCTGTCCCCTTTTTTTAATGTGCTTTGTCACCTCTTGTGGATGTGAGCTGACTCCAGCCAGCCAGAGTGTGACTCTGTTTCTGCAGTGCTCTGGCTGGTCCTCTCAGCACTGCTCCCTTCTCCTGCACAGGGAACACAAACCAGGGAGAGGTGAGAGGGGATGAACCCTGGCCGTGCCCTCGGTGCGTTGGTTATGTAACTTAGCCGCTAAAGGAAGCTGGCAGATGCGATTCATTCCTGAACCAGCATGTGACACACAAAGTTGAATTTCACAGCAACTGCTCTCGCCCAGCTCTGACATTGAGCGTCGTGACAAAAAAAGTCATGCGCTTCTTTTGTGCTGTAAGGACATATTTCTTCTGTCTCTGCAAGGAAGGAGTAATGACAGCCGCCTGAATCTTCAGAGATCCAAGAACCAAGCGCTTCCTCTGTAGCCTTAGACTGGAACTTGGTTTCCTTGAGTGTCTCTTCTGAACTGCAAAGAGTAAAAACACAGAGATGCTGAATTAATTTCCGATTGTAATGCACAAAGATTTTAAAGTAGTAGGCACTATTTAACTAGGTTTCATAGACTAGTGCCTGTATATATATAAATATTTTTCTTCTTCAATTTCATTAGAATCAACACTAAAAACTTCAACAAAAAGTGTATTTATATGACACAAGCTTTCCTTAGTAGTGAGAAAAATTAGTCACTGTGTGATTCAGGTGTTACCAAACACAGATTCCCACACAAACTTCCACTTTTTCTCTGAAACCTCTCCTTGTCTTTCAGCAACTGGAAAGATTAAGCACCTTTTCTCCACAGATAAATAAAAGACAGAAGAAACACTCTGTTCCATTTACACTGGAAGGCAGTTGATCATAAAACTAGTGTTCTGGTACCTTCTTCTGGATTTATTCACTCTCAGCTTGTCATCTTCCTCAGGCATGCAGTGGTCCTGGCAATTCTTCTTGGACTGTGCTGTTGCTGCTAAATTCATGACAGTTCCTCGTGGATCAAGACTGATAGGTGGCTGTGGAGTCCAGTCAAGAGAATGAAGCCGTTTTTTTAACAAAACATTGTAAATATAATGAGATTTAATGACAGACTATTAAGGAAGCAACTCATCTGATCTGCTTGCAATTTGAGCCTGGATCAAGTAATTTATTTACATTTTTAAAAATTTCTTTTGGAAATAAAATCCAATACAAAAAATGTGCCAGAAGCTTTGTCATACTAAAATCATACCTCAGTCTGAGCAGCTGAGTAGTCTAATTGGAGACTTAACCATTATACAGAAACATTCAGATTTTTTGTAGTACAGGATCAAGACGGTTCTTTATATGAATGTCCTGCTGTGGCAAAGACTATAAAAATAATATTTCTTGAATGACTGACCCATAAATGCAACTCAACTTTTTTGTTTGTTTAATATACATTTTCTTCTTCTGAGTTTATAAACTTATTGAAAGGGGCACATTTATTACACAGATTTTAGTAATCAGTAAGACTTTAAAAACAGTAGAGATTATAGCTGCACATGTCTGACAGTTGTGTCTCAAAAGACTGTACAGAAAAATTTACTATAAGTGGAGAAAAGTGCGAAAGTAAAAGGAGATGGCACATGATCACAGCAGTTGAGATATACAAAAGGATTCACATTCTGTACTTAGGAAATTTCAAATAATGATAAAATAGGATAAAAAATACCCCTCAAAGAGTATAGGGCCTACAGCAGCAAAACTTAAAAAAGGCTTGGTCAAACAGCATCCTGAAAACGAAACACAAATTCCAACTCTTGAGATTTTAATGTATATCTTTAAGACCATGGGTTAATAGAAAAGATTTCGTCGGCCAACCATGTCCCCAACCTCAGAACCTTTGAACTTCATTATCCCCAAGCAGTTGTCAAGTTGTCACCTTTGCATATCCCTGAGGAAGTATAAAGGGAACATTAGTTAGTTACAGTCTGTAAATGTGGCTCCAGCCAGCAGATATTTTAGATTTCTAAAGGGACAGCCTCTGAATCTGTGGAAGTGATTGCTATGGTTTAACCCTAGCCAGCAGCTGAGCCTCACACTGCCACTGGCTGGGGTGGGGGAGAGAATCTGAGGAGTAAAAGTGAGAAATCTCATGGGTTGAGATAAAGACAGGTAGAGCAAAGCAAAGCAAAGCAAAACAAGGAATTCATTCCCCACTTCCCATGGGCAGGCAGGTGTTCATCCATCCCCAGGAAAGGAGGGCTCCATCATGTTCAGTGGTCACTTGGCAAGACAAATGTCATGACTTCAAACATCTCCTCCCTTTCTTCCTCTTCCCCCCTCTTTTTATGCTGAGCATGACTCCTTACGGTCTGGGATACTTGTGGGCCTGTCAGTCAGCTGTCCCCTCCCAAATGCCGGCGCACCCCCAGCCCCCTCTCTGCTGGGGTGAGGAGAAAAAGAGCCTCGATGCTGTGCAAGCACTGCTCAGTAATAGATAAAATATCACTGAATTATCAACACTGTTTCCAGCATGAACCCAAAACACAGCTGCCTGCAAGCTACTATGAAAAATATTAACTCTAGTCCACCCAAAACCAGCAGAATTTAAGTGTCAGAAGAAATACTTGGTATTTTAAGTGAATGGGAAAAACATAAAAAAGACAAAAAAAATTAGAACAGAGGTTGACCTGGGGAGATACCAAGTAATTGCTCTGTTCTGGAAAAATACGTAAACAGTGTCAGGAGTTATTACAGAATATTTTAATTGGCATTATGGAAGTAGCCAGAAATACTGTTAAACAAATATTCTGAATTAAATTTAGTCATTTTTAGCAAAAGAAAATGGAAGAAGGAATTGATAGGAAGATGCATAATAAAAGTCTAAAATCATCCATTTAAACAGCATTTAGGTGCCATGAGCATTCAGACAGTACTAAATGAACAAAGCTGACCTTGCTGCACAGTGTTTTGCAAGTCTGGAAGATCTGTGCAGTGTTCTCATTGTTAATTCATTAATAATAATCTATTTGAGAGAAGAAGATAGAAGAATATATAAAAATTTTTGAGAGAAGAGCTTTTTGGAAGCTACTGACAGGCAGAAAAAGGGCAGCTCATAGGAGGTGGATAAGTACCACATTACGGGAAACAAAAATTCTTATAGATGGAAAGAAAAAAGTCTCAGAAATGAAATGAAGTATTTATATAAGCATCTATAGATTTCCAAAGCATCTCTGGGCTTCTGTTTTTGAGGTTAGACTTTTGTAAAGGTGACCATTCAGCCAGTTTGGAAAATCAATTTATTTTGCCATGTCTTGCATACCTGTCCAGAATTAATTACACTCTTAGAAAAGTCTTGATCATAGAACATGCAAATTTAAGACATTAAATGAAGACTTGTAGATACCTTTGTAGTGCATTTGATTTCTCTCTGCATATTGTTAAGAAGGATATGAGTATGGAAGAACCGGAGAAAATACAAGGATCTTTTCAAAAATCGAAAAGTTGGAGTTTAAGTCTTTGGAAAGGGTTAAAAAAACTAAGTATACATATTTCAGAAGAGGAAAGATTGTACTCATAGCATCATGGTCTATATATAAACACCTTTATAATGATATAAACAGGGAAAGGGGTTTACAGGTTCCCAGAAAAAAGTGGTAAAAATGTATCTTTAAGGAGCAGGGACAGAGGGAAATATATTTACAAAAAGGTTTTAGATCATAAGAGAGAATAGAGAGTCAAATAGACAACCACTGGCAAGAGTAATTTGTAAAGACCTACATATTATGCAAAATAAATTCCATCAACCATCATCATCTTTATTATTGCAATATTTTATTTTACTTATCCCCATCTGCAAGATCAAAATAGCTCCTTGCCATCCATGGGTACTGTGAAACAGGGGCACTCTGGTGCCACAAAGATGACATAGCTGCAGGAAGGGAACAGCAATATATGGCTCATGGCCCAAGAGTGTGACTTTGCCACAAAACATCAGTAATGAGAACAAAAGTAACATAATTAGGTGACTGTTTTCTCCTTGGGCCATGTCTTCCATGTGAGTTCAACGGGGTAGGAGCCAAGTGTAGGTGGAGATTTGTGTTGCATGTATTTCATAACAGGGTCTGTACTCTCATCACAATGACCCCATAATACTTTTCTCGGAGGATGGGATGAAATTCACCCTGATATATTTATGATGTGACGGTGAAGTTCATAATCATATAACCTGAGTTTTCTCCTTTCCCAGAAAAAATATAAAGAACTTAAAATACTTCTTCCAGCAGGCTGTTAAGACTTGCAGCAGGTAGAATGGTGACCTAGAGCACAGATTAGTGTGGCTGCCTATTTTCACTTTCTGGTTCATGTGACACCTTGCACGGGAATTTCTGTAGTCAGCACATGACCCCTCCTCCAGCTCTGGGGCTATGTTTCATTAGAGGATTTCCTGACCAGCTGAAGGACATAATTCAGCAAGGGCTCAGACTCAAAGGATGAAGAGAGCAGTGATTAACCACATGGAGTAGGCATTTTATTTCCATTCAGCCTCTTTAAATAAGATCAGTTTTTCAAGCCAGTCTTGTGTTGAAGAGGCTGAAAGAGAAGAGGCCAGTAATCTGTCCTGATTGTTCTTCTGGCTGTCGGAGCCTGAGCGCCACAATGCCCCTATTTATCCCTTTTTTAATTTCTGTCTCTATTTTATTAGCATGTTTTCTTTTATCTGTCACTGAGACTTGCAGAAGTTTCTTATATATGTGCTTTTCAGAATGGTGATACAAGTTTGCAATGTCCTGGGAATCAGAAAGATCTAACTTGTAAATATGTCTTGACTTCGACCACAGGGCTTTATACAAGACATGCATTAAATGTGTAAGATGCAAAGCTTTATGTATTAGACTCTCTAAGAAACAAAAGTTAATTCTGGGGATAAGAATTCATAGTAAAAAAAAAAATTTTCCCAACAGAAAAATGAGTAAGTTCTATGTCATGTTGCACAATTGTAGACAGAAATAAGCAGAAGCAATATGTCTTTTATTTTCTGGCAAATCATGAAATTTGTATATTTTTGATCAAATGGCACAGGAGTTAAACTGTTGTGTAATAGTAAGTTGGAAATAATTACTTTGTTGTCCAAAGAATTTTGGTAAGAATTTCTTTATATTCAACTATCCTTCCCAGTTCAATTTTTAGGTTTCCTTCTTTAGTGGAAAAAAACCCCAGCTGAGTGAAAATAGTCAGTCCAAGCTGACACCTGAAGGTGAATAGATACATATTTGAGAATAATAAATAGGGTAGGATTATTTTTTTATTAAACTTCTCAAAATTAAACTGCTCTTTAGATTGATAAGTTTTACTTTACATTGCATATAGTAGAACATAACTGAGAGTGGCAAAAAAACCAATGAAGATGGAAAGGAATTAACAGAAACTTTGACAATAAATTCTAAGATTTAAAAATATGTCAGTTTGGGGTTTTTAATGTTGTTTATAGCTAAGACTTTATTTTTTTATAATTCTTCATTATCTTTAATGAATAAATATTATCTGTAAGTGAAGGGCTTGGAATAAACTTTTAAACCTAAATAACTGTCAGAAATGTCTCTGAGCAAAGACTTTCATGAAATTAATGTCCAGTTATTGCATGTTTTTTACAGTGTGATAATGAATTTTTGTGACATTTTTCCAAGCAAACTTGATTTATCATTTCTAGAAAAATTCCTGTGTGAAGGCAGAAATGTAAAGAGCGATTGCCTATATACACAGTAGAGTGCATGTTACTCTTCTGAATGTGATGAGGATGGAAGATTTGGCTATTTCCTATGACATGAAGGTATATTCTGCCTGGGAACCACAACCCCGTTAGTCCCTGAGCCAAATCCCTGCTGGTTCCACCCAGCAGCAGAGGAGAGTGGGAGCTCTGCATTACCCCCATCAGTCCCATAGCAGAATGGATGCACTAGACCCAGAGGGCATAGCATGATTCTCGCAATAAACAGACAAAGGAGTGAACAGCACTTTGATCTGAATGTCCCTTTGCCTCTAGAAATGGTTTTTCAGGGCACAGGTTATGGGATTCTGACAGGGCAAATATTAGAGAGTTGCGGTATCGTTTCTTCACCGATAAAGAAGCTGCTGATTTCTGAGCTGGATGAACTACAGGTTCTTTGGAATTGATGCCAGAAAGACAAAATTAAATGGGTAGAGGTGATGTTCACACTTACTCTTCCGGGACAAGTAAAACATTGGCACAGGTTCTAGAAAGACAGAAAAAAGTCATATTGCTCTTGAAGTTTTATTCTGCACTCAGTAGTATTTCTGTCTTGGGGCTCTGGCTTGCCAAGACCACACTGTGTGAGGGTGAGTGTATGTGCCAGGCAATTTGCTTGAAGGTCATCTTCCTAAATATGGTATTTAATAAAAGTTTTACACCTCCGCTGCAGCATCAAGATTCCCTAAATCTCTCTGTGGCTGCCTGAAGCCTAACTATCAACAGGTACTGTGCAAGCAACATATGGTGAGGTTCCAGTGGAGTAATTTGTTAGCAGAGTGGTTATCTTGCTTGAGGTGCAGATTTCTGGCAGGATATTTTGTTTTTTTCTTTTTTTTTCTCACTTTGAACTCTATTGTACTCACCAAGAAAAAAAAAAACAACTTACTGAGTTTCTATTTAACATCAAGAGTGGATAAAATACCTTTAGTAAGCCAGGCATCCCGTCTCAAGGTTTTTAATGCTTGTAATAACTAACAAAGCTGTGAGCCTCTGGGCCAAGCTCTGATCTGAGGTAACCCTTTGCAAGCATTAAGTTTTGTGTGATTTTAATTTTTTTTTCCCTAACTGCTAAACATCTGCATTGTTACTGATATCTGTTCGATGCTTTCTCTCTTGCTAGATTTCCAAAATCCTCTGCCGAGAGGGTGAAACGATGTGAGACAGTTGTATTGCCAGAGCCATTCAGGTATTCCCCTGTAAGGATATTTTTCTGTCAGCAGGGATTGCATGTCACATGCCTGACACATGGCAGCTCTGTTTCGCACCTGAGGTGTGAAAAGCTGACAGAAACATGAGAGTTTTGCATATGACCGAGGTGTTCCTCGGGCTGTGACTGTGTGTGTGGGCAAACACAGGCTCGCTTTGCTGGAACAGAAAGCTCCCTGGCAGCAGCAGGGCTGGGCTGGCTCACTGGGGAGGCAGGCGGTGACAGCCTGGCCATCAGGCAGGGCTCACACAGGTTTGAGGGTGGAAATGGCTCTTCTCCAGCCAGCTGGAAGCAGAATTTCCCAAGAAGATTCGCACTTTTACTGATGACTTGTTGCTAACAGAGATGATCTTTGTACTCCCTGGTTTTGGTGTCAGACAGTGTGGTTTATGGCTTCCCACATGTTATTGCAGAAGAAATAATTATTTACAATAAAATTCAGTATTTGCTGCTGTAGCATGTTGTAGAGCCCCAGAACAATATCTGTCCAAGTCAGCAAGCTGCTTTTTATTACCACTGTGAGCTGTGTTCCTCCAAGCCTCCTTCTCCTGGCTCGTCTCTCATTTATTTCTGTGGCTTATCTTCAAACCCTGTGTAATATTTGGGTCCTCATTCATCTAAGTATGAACTTTCCTGTACCACACCTTATCTGCTTCATTATCTTAATTTGATAATCTTGTAAGATGTCAGTGTTTTTTTCAGTACTTTGCTGACGTGGAGATTAAGTTCCTCATCCTTTTAAGTTCTCCACATGAAAATCTGCTATGGGTTCTACTCAGTACTAGTTGTGGAAGATAATGATAATGCTTAAAATCCCTGCATTGATTTAAAGGACCCTCCTGGCCATGGAATATCCTTGTTCTTTTCAGTAGGGAAATCAAAAGAATCATAATAAATTAAGTTTTCAGGTTCTTCCCTATCTGGCAAAGCTTTATTAGCTGTAATACAAATGCAACTTGTTCTGGCTATTTGGAGCACTGCTCTGATTTGTTGTGCCACCGGAACATTATATAGATGCAAATGATGTAATAGTGCATTAGAAATTGCCTTAGCAATGTTTTTATAGCACAGGTAATTTTATATGTGCTTCAACACCTTTGTAAAGTTAGTTCATTTAAAGCATGTTAGAGCTCTTCCCTTTTCTTCATTAAGCTGGTAATTTCCCAGCTCAAACTGTGCCCCTTGATGACTCTTTTGCCAACCAGAATAATCTGTATAAGAAAATGCAGGCTGAAACAGTAGCAAAAATCTATTCCCCAGCCTGCATTGCAGGTCTCTAGTTCTTGCCACGTAGCTCTACTTTGCAATGGATTTCTAATGCCTTGAGTGGAGCTTGTGTATGGGATGAGCAGGAAATACACAGTGGGATGGATACATGCACTGCTACATAGAAATCTGGCCATTTTTATTAGCTAGTGCAGGAAAGCTGATGCTGCCACTCTTTTCTTTGCTCTGTTAATTGTAGATTTGATCTGTAGGTCTGTAATCAGTTCCATGTGGGAAGGTGCAAGTTATTTTTTCTTGTTACCTTTTGTGGTTTTCATGCAGATACATCAGTCTTATACAGAACACTTGAAGGGATTAAGGAGTAAGGTAAGGACAGGGAAATATTAGAATTGGTTTTTAATATTCTAATACAAAAATATTAGATCCTTATTCTCTTGATAGAGTGACTTATTGAAAGATATGTCTCTCTAAATCCCCCCCCCCATACAAATTTGTGTGGATTTGTTTACAGCAGTGGTTTGACGCACATTAAAAAGTAATAATGGCATTGTTTTTCTAAGTACCTTTTATGAGAGTAGAGAAAAAATCTTCTATTAAAAACGGAGGGTGAGAAATAGTGGAACTATATCCATTAACTACTCATATTTATTTCTGAACAACTTCCAGAAAAACCAAATTTGAGATGTGTAAATATTACATTCTTCTGTTACTGCTAAAATGTATTGGGAATTAATCCTTTGATGTATTCATGAATCATTGCAAAAGACTTCTCTGTAAAGTTGTGTTTATATGTAAAGTTGTGTGTGTATATACAGATGCATACACAGATATATGCACCCATTTAAAGAACTCAGAGATTGTTTAAAACTACTGTGAAAATACTAACATTCCTTATGTAGTTCCTTTTTGCTACTGCAGGTTGGAAATATTTTTTTATTTTTTGCTTATAATTGCATCACATTTAAAAAACCTTTGGAAAACAGCTGTAAGAAGTATTTTATAATTTTGTAATGAACATTGTCTGCTGAATTCTTATACCCATCCAGTGGCCACTGTCCTACATGAACACTTGAGTGCAAATATCCACCACCATAAATTATCTTAAAGAACACATAAAACATCCTCTAACAACCTCTTTTGCGAATGTACCTCTGAGCTACACAGCAATTCTGGTACCTTTGATAAACCTTCTGAACTTTCATGTACTAACCAGTAGTTGAATGTATTTTGATTTATTTATGATTTGATTGAATGATTGCATGAACGTCGCCATTATGAAAATTAGAAATAAAGGTGTAGAGTATAAAAATCAATTTTTTATGTTGCCAACTATTTTGCAGTGATTCTTGATTTAAGAAAAAGAAGTTATTTCCAAATGAAGGATGAATAGCATTGGAAGTTCTCTTGACTGTGATAAAGGGAAATACAAATATTATTGCAAAAGCTTGCTGAATTTAGATGTAGATTCTGGTATGTTTTACATTTTAGTTCACATCAGGAATGTCCGCATTAGATTTACACTACAGAGTTACCTCGGTGCACACAAATTTTATTCCAGACAAAAATTAACTGAAAGTTGTACTTGAATAGCAGAATAACATTCCTGAACTGCTCACAGGCATTCAATCTACAGGACCAAACTATAACGAAGTCTAAAGTAAAATGACCCAAGTGCATGTGGTCTGGACATCTGGTCCTCAGCAAAACTGCTTTGCTCACCAGATTTGCTCCTGATGTGGCACAGTATTTTTGAATATGAGCATAGCTTCTATTTCAGTGATGTTACTCAGGACATTTTCTAAATCTACTGTTTTTTCTTTGGAAAATCCTGACATTACTGACGTCAGTGAACATTTTGAAAGTGATAAAAACAACACAGCAAGGTTTCATAGCCTTTCCTCCCTCCATTCTTTAACTTTGTGTTTCTTTGGAATCAATATAATTTGAAGAAGTTTATAATTTTATAGCAGACACTTGCTGTTTGTAGACGAGGAGGCCCACAATAAAGAGGGGAAAAACCCAAGTCCCCTGATGCCTTTTCTTTCATTACTTCATTATTCCATTCCCCTGTTCATTCCTGAAGTATCAATTTTTCGTTGTGGTGCTGAAACTGAAGCTCATCAAATTCCCCAAAAGAATTTCAAGCAGAAGCTGCAATTACTGTTGTTTAGTTGGTTCCATCATGTCAAGCTCCGTATTTGGGATGGCTTTACTTCGTGCAGTGAAGTGCTCATTCTGTTGCAAGGAATTCTGGTTGTTTAGTGCTAACACCCAAAGACTATGTTGAGCATTTTGGGTATGTGCTGTGATTTTCCTCGAGCTGCTTCCTTATTTAGTGATGCAATTTTAATGTGTGTCATTAGTTAGAGTGGCTTTTTACTTAAAGCAATTGATTTTGCACAGTCATGGAAATAATCATGATTGTGAGTACAATAGATAACCAATAAAAGTAGACAGTTGGTGAAAGTATTTTATAGCTTTCCATCTTTTGGAAACTGAGCTATGTGAAAAAAGTACACATGACAGAGAAATTATATACTTGCTTTCAACAAGAGCCAGTCTCTACTACCAGGTTTTTGTTGTTTGTTTTTTGGTTTTTTGTTGTGTTTTTTTTTTTTTTTTTTTAATTTTTAATCTTCCTCCTTTCACTTTGTTTAAAATATTTTTAGGGAGAATGCAAATGGTTAGGTTTTGCCTGGAGCACATGTGTAAGTTTGCTTTAATTTTTTCAAAATGGTTTTAAAAGAAATTAAAATAACTTACTGAAATACCTGCTGGTAACTCATTTTTTCCCTCTTAAGATAGGCTTCAATGAGTGCAGTGAAAGAATCCTATTATTTAAGCCCTTAAACAGTGAAATTATTTGCAGTAAGAGTTTTACTGGATTAATAGAATTTGGCTGAAAGGAACCTATCATAGCATCCATTTTTTCTTTGCTTAAGGCTAAGGCAGTGTTACATGAGTCTTAAAAAACACAAAGTCTACATATGCATGTCTCGTAAGTAATGGAAACTTGAGTATATGACTGATTAAGCAGTTAAACTATCGAGTAGGCTGTGCACAGTCACAGAAATGACTATCAAAGGATTAACAGAAGTCTGCAAAAACCACCTGTAGCAGCAGATGTGCAGACCAAGAAACATCTAATAGGAATGTGAAAGCACACAGTGCAAGTGAAACTCATGCCATTTGCTGGTAGCTGGAGTTTGGGAGTGTGTTCAGCATGTGGCTAAACCAATGAGCTAAATGGTATCTGTGTGATACAAGCTCAGAAGTATTGGAAGAGGGCATGAGCCAATGCATGAGGATCTTTACAATTTTGTGTAAAATAGAGCCATAGTTTGGATTCTTTGGATTCAGGCTACAAGACAGCTAACCTCAGCACTTCTCCAGTTGCTAGGCTTTCTGACATGGTGCTATGAACTAAAATAAAAAAAAAACCAAAACCAACCTGTATGAGAAATCCAGTGCTAAATTTTTGACTGTGTAAAGTGAGTTGTATTTCCCTAGAGCAGGTGGGTGTGGACACAGCTCTGGAAGAATCAGTTGTGTCCATTTCATGAGATCATCTGGCCTGGAGTGCGTAAAGGTGACATGGGGAAATCAGAGAACTGTTTGTCTCTGAGTTGTCATGTGCTTGTGGGAGAGGCAAGCTTGGAAAGGAGCAGGGAACATCTTGTTATATCCATTATCCGATAGCTTTCAGAAGAAATAATGGCTTATCATTTAAATATAGCCACATCCAAAGCTTGGATGTTGGCTTTTCTTTTGAAATTTTGAATGCCTTGCTGGTTACTGTTAGTTTTTCACAATGGAAGAGTAGGACTTGGCTTTTGGTTTTGCCATGTCACTCTTGCTGTGGAAGCTGCTAAACCCAATCAACTTGAACCAGCAGGAGCGTACCGCAGAATAATGTAGCATGAGACACCTATTTTACTGCCTCAACTGAGTGCTGATTTGAGTGGATGTGGAGACATAGCACTGCTCTGGATGCCTTTGCTTGCTGCTTCGCTCTGAATATTAGGGGATTGGAGAGGTTAGAGGTTTGCAGGACTGAGGTATTTCTGCTCCCACTTTCTTGCCCAAGAGTCTAGTGAACCCATGACCAGAATGGCGATTTCTTTTCATGGATCTGCGATGACTTCCTTTATGTTTTGGCAGGTCAGTTGTAATTTGTTTAGCCTTTCAGGAAATACCTATTTGGAGCTTGTAGTGTTGACAAAAGGCCAATAAGCATAACAAAGAGGGTGGTCCCTTTCACTTGTCCAGATGACTGATAACAAATAAAAGGTCAACTTCACATTTCATAGGTCACTTACTTTTTTCTTGTGGGAACAAAGTCAATCTGCGCACTTTCCCTCCTCCAGACCGCTACCAATGGACTGTGTGAATGATGGTGTGACTCTGCTTGTGCTGACATGCTTTTTGGATTGGCATTTGAAAGGACGTGGCAAAAGTCAACAGTCAAAGGCATAAATGTGTGTTTGCTAAACATTATATAATTTTAGGTGGAGCAAGAGACAATTTCAGGGTATCCCATCAGCAGTGCAGAAGACAGAATACTGCAATCTCATTATAACAGTGAATAGTGACAAATTTTAATGTTTGATAGTCCAGAACGTGCCACTTGATTATTTTGTGTATAGCATTGTCAAGATAATGGTAACTGAGCTGCCAATACCCTGCTTTCATAGGAAAGCCGATAGCCATCTGATACTTTTACAACACATTTTCAATATCTCATTGCTGTATGCAATAAAAAGAGTGTGTATGGAGGAAACCCTTGTATTGCGATATTAAAGTTTGTATACATGAACCTTTCTTCTCAGCTAACACTATGTACTTAGGGTGCAGATACCCAAATCTAACGCCATCTCAATTTCATTACTTTTCTGCTTAAATCTATTACTCTGTTCTTCTTTGGCCTTTTCAATTTTTTGCCTCCATTTGTTTTATGAATAACTGCTATGAACTGTCTGAATAAAGGATTTCTACAGAGTTGAAGAACATGATAATAGACCTGTATTGTATGTGCAGTAATGCTTTTCTCGATGTCTGATACTAGTGCTGTTCCTGTACTGGAAGTAATGAGAAGCTAGTGTTTTATGATGAGTTTTTATCATAAACCACAGTTTATAAATGCCTGATTCTGTTGTTGCAATGCAAAAGTAATTTATTCAGAGAAACAGAACTATAAAAGATTTATACACAATTAGGAGTTTAACTTGACTAGAAATGTCAACATTTTTCTCCCCAAATGCTCTTCTGTGAAAGTACTCTCCTCTTTCCCTTTGAGGACATACAGTAGCCTACATAAATCAAAGTATTAAGTTGATGAAATATTAAACACAAATTCTAAACTTTCATTAAAGTGGTCTGTTACCTTTGTAAGACTGAAAGCTATCTCATCCTTCTTATCTAAAGTATCATCAGTTGTACTGCAGGCAACAGATCTCACATAGTGCTGCACTCTATTCTAAATGAAAAGAGATTATGTTTCAGTGACATGTTTAGAAAGGGGAATAAATGGATAAAATTTTGATTGTGCTACTTTGTTGTACGCTAAGGGCCTTTTAAACATCAGTTGATCTCAGAATGCTTTCCAGATAGCCTTCTGCAATCATGATTGCTAGTACACAAAAAGGACATGCTAATTCTGCAAATGGAGGCCGATCAGATGTCTCTGTTTACCCTATTCTATAGCCACACAGATCGGGTGGTTGTGGATGTGGTAGACTGGTCCATTCTCAAACTCTCACTTGAATTTGAGAGGCGGATTTTGTTGAGAGAGGCAGGTTGACAATTTAGTATAGGAATGGGTTTTTTAGCCAAACAACCATGGGGGTTTAGACACTTGTGAAAGCTCTTGTACTGTGTACCCCATGATACAGTCCTTAGGTGCAGCTCAGAAAGCCCAGTCCAGGCAATTGACTTACCCACACAATGGTAAGAGGTAGAAACTTCTAAATGCAAAATTTAGAAACTCTACAGCAAAAATCTAAAGCAGATCGCACAAAAGTTTCTTAAATTGTCATTAATGTAATGGAGGCTGGGTACACAGAGTCCTTAGACATCAAAAAATACCTCAACCTTGTTCTAGGAAAACATTCAGAGATGTCATCTGTGCTCCGTAGCACTAAGCACTGTGTAAAGTTACAGTGCAGATAGAGCCTCTATCTACAGAGTTAATCATGTAACAGAACACTAAAGGTGTATCAGCTAAACAAGCCACTCTTAGTTCTTGCCAGATTAACATACCTTGTCTGCACACAAAGTACCTGCCTGTTACTGCTTTCAGACAATAAAATCAGTGAGGGAGTTGGTTGCCTTTAGTACCTCCTGAAGCTGGGCTAATACTTAAAGGACCATTGTCAGCTCTCTCAAATTACCCAGTTAAAGTCAAGATAAAATAAAAATCTTCTGAATATTACATGTAAGAATAAATATATTTCACAACCCTTGATTTTGAGGCCTGATTCATGATTTCTGTGCAGTCTAACTAGAATCGTTGACAAAATTCAGCTAATTGGGTTAATGTTTGGTTGCAGGCAGTTTTATTTTAGTTACACAATGTGTAAGGTGTTCAGGTACTATGGATTCAAGAAAAATACCTCCGCGTGAGAGAGTATTTTGAAATAAGCAAATGGCAAACACCTTACCACGGTGTGAATTTTATTTTCATATGCATGTAATGGAAGAGGTAAGAAAGAACTTTGATACAGAAACTGCTAGCCTAACATGTCAGATGCAGAGAGAAGTAAAAAGAAAATTATGAGAAATATGTTTATGGAGAAGATAAGTGTGCAGATTGTGACACTGTGTATGAGTGTCTGGCAAAGGTATGGATGTCTCTGCTGTTTCAGAGCTATCTTCATGGTGAACACAGTTGTAGAAAAGTTTTTGCCTTCCCTCCCATCTGAAGAATGTTACATATTCAGAGCTGTTGAGGCATTCAGTGTATCCTTGGAATCTGGTATGTTGTCACAGCAAAATTTTATTACAGTCCTGACAATGAAGAGAAATGCAGAAACTGCACCTAGCTTAAAAGACTCCTTCATCTTCCTCTAATTATATCGACAGCTTTTGCACTAAGCAATTTGGAAACTGCCTAGGGTAGCATTTTATAAATAAAATTTAAAATAAGTTGAAATGCTCTCATTCACAACGATCTATCCAAATTAAGCAATTCAATTTTTTAGTTTGTGCTTTTGTAATGTAAGAGCTGAGAGCTGTCCCTTCATTCCCACTTTCTGTCCCTGACATCTATTACTCCCTTCTACTTACTGACACCCAGCCAGGCCTAAATAAATGCAGCATGACCCCCCAGAGTTAACATTTTCCCTGCTTGTCAAACTCTTTCTTATTTTCTTCTTTTCTGTTGCCTGAATACTTCCTATCTGTGCCTTTTAAATATTCTGTAGCTATTTCTGATAACCCAGGTTGGAACCAAGGCATCTCTTTACGTGTCACACTGCAGATTGCAGCATGGGAGAGGCAGCCTGAGGTGGAGAGTGGCTTGTGTTCTTTGCATGATCAGATTCAAATTACTGTTGCTGTTTCTATTTGTAAACCTTTATATCTCTTTTCCTTCCTTCCTTCCTTCCTTCCTTCCTTCCTTCCTTCCTTCCTTCCTTCCTTCCTTCCTTCCTTCCTTCCTTCCTTCCTTCCTTCCTTCCTTCCTTCCTTCCTTCCTTCCTTTTAATTCGGTATTTTCCTAGGTGAGTGTCAGTGAATCTGTAATTGTTTACTAAATTGTTGGTAGTGCAGTCCCTTCAGAACAGCTAACACCACTGTTCTGGATTAACACTTTTATTAATCAAATACTATTTATGACTCTGTAACATAAAACCCCAGTTTTTTGTACTTGGAAGTGGAAACAGAGAACAAGGTGCTGGAAAAGAAAAAAGAATGCACCTTCCTGACATAGCTGTTTAGCATAACACAAAAGGGCATTACTTTAGCAATTGACTTTTCTTTCCTTTGCTCTCTGTAATGACTGCTAGAGATACTGATTTAATCAACCAACCATGCAAGGACAATGGTTGTGAACCAGATCGTTGTGAAGCAAACAAATGTTTCACAGTAAATTGCCAAGGGATACCAGCTACTCTGCTCTGTTTTTGCTCAAATAGATTGTCTTTTAAGCAGCTGCCTCATGAAAAGCCTTTGTTATGTATGGACCTTTAATCAAAATGTCACTAAATCCTGCATTCTGGGATGCTTCATTTGAAACACATCCAATGCTCTTATTTATTAAATTGTCCGGTGTCGACTCCAGCCACCATTATCCCTAGTAAGCAAAGATGGATGAGGGAGTGACAAAAAGCTTGTGTCACAGCTGAGATCAGTTGTGTGTGTGTGATGTCTTGATCTGTTTGTACAACCCTCTTGGGGACCATCGGGCAATTAAGTTCACCCATTTCAAACACGGCCCTTTCTGTGCACTCTGATTTGATAGGAGAATGGGCAATTCCCAGTAATGACTACTACATCAATTACATTGCATTGTATTGATGCTTAATTAGAGAATGTGTTGAAACTGGGGAAGGGGACAACAGGAAGAGGGGAGGGTTGGCTCCCAAGTAAATGTCAGAGACCTTTCCTTAATAGCCTGTCTTTTTAATGTGCATTGAATGCACTGACAAGCACTGTGGCCTCCTGACCTTCAAGCGTTTACCCCAGCCTGAGAAAGGAGAGCAAAGCCTCTTTGAGAAGGAATTGTTTTAGAGCTGAATTACATTTAGTGTCATCCTTGTTCAGCTTTACTGTGAAGTGACCCTTGCAGCCCTTTAGCCCCGTGTGCACAGTTGGAAACCATTTCTGTGCCTGAGCTTTCTGAATCAAACACTTGCAGCCTCTTCAAACAGCCTTTCAAAAGTGAGACCCAGACATCATGAACACGAACTCTTTATTTTTCTAAGGTTTATGTAAGTAATCTGTGAGCCATCTGTAAGAGGTCTTTAAAAGAATGAAGCCAAGGCAGTTGTATCGCTCAAATAATGACATTAAACACTATCCTTGAATCTCCAGTTTCTTCAGATTTAAGAAAAGTGCTATAAATCACAGATGGAAGATTACAACAGAAATAATAAGACCTGCACAGTTGTTTATGACTGAACTGGCCTGAGAAGCCTGACACCAGCAATTTCTAAAGGTTAATTTTCTAAAGCGGAAGATTACAATATGGTTTTGGTTGCTGCTGGTTCTTTAGAGGGTAATTGCATTGAATTTTTCTGGTAGTTTACAGTATGCTAGCACTTCTGATACGCAGCTGCTCTGTCTAACACCCTGGAGAAACAGCCATGGGTTTAATTCATCTAAGGTTCTTCTGCACCAGCCTGTGCAGGCATTGTCCTGATCCTGTGATCAGGAGTCCTGACCTCTTGTTCTCAAGACAGCAAACTGCAGTGTGTGTGGGGGGAACACACTGACAATCTCTTGAGCAGGAGGAAAAGAATACATTGATTATTTCTGATATACTATTATCCTTTTCAAGCAGCCATTAATATGCATCTGCATCCCAGGAACAACAACGCGCCAGCTGCGCCTTTAGCAAAAACTCCGTGTAATTCAGAGCGACTTTGTGAAATGGAAAGAATTTAAAGACGTCATGGCTATGCTAATTTTGATGTTAATTTTTGTAGGAACTTAATATTCTGTGCCATTCTTTTGCCTGTGCAATACTCTCTGCTTTGCATCTTCTGTCGTAATATTTTACTTTTTATTTTAAATGGCAGCACTGAATGCAGATTGTGCCTGTCTTTCAGAATATGGAGTCAAGTTAGGTCTTCCCAAAAAAAGTCACTTCATTCCTCTAAATGCTATTAGTACACATGCCACAGCAGTGGTATATTAGGGTGGTGACAGCTTTGCACATTGGAAGTCAGGCTTTGAAAGAAAGAATATATTTGCAAAGGAAACAGCTGATTAATTTGGATGTGCAGAGCTTTCACGTAAGATGCTTTGGAGTACACTGTACAACAAATTCATTTTTAAGTATATAATAATTTATAAAAATATAATAAATTAGAAGAAGAGTAGCTTTACAATTATGGAATATATTTGGAGTCAGGTGGGTTTTTTCTTAGACTACATAGTTTTATCAGAAGGTGACATTCTGATACCTGATGTAATAGATGTTTTATTTATGAAGCCTTGACATTATTAAACAAGAGGGATCAACACCACAGAAAAATGAATTTGAAAGGAGGTTATAAAATTTGAAGCTTGGTAGCAAACAGCTCATTGTTGTGTAAGAAATCCCTAAACCTTTTTTATCAACCTTTGTTCCTGTTTTCAACGCTTAAATGATCATAGAATATTCTCAATATGAATTTCATATTAAATAAATGTTATTAATAATGTATCTTTTGAAGAATTTTAATAATTTCATATGGACTTATAAGGATGATTCTCCACATACAATCAAGGGCTGTCTTCCAGAGCAAATAAAAACCTGCTTGTCTTTAAGCATTTCTTAATTTTTACATGTAACTTTTACGTTTAGGCGAGTAGCAAACCCAGAAAAGGTACACTTGCTGTCCAGGGTCTGAGTGCAGCCTCTCAATTCTGCTGTGTACTTAAATTTTGTGACCAGTGTGACTTGCATGGGGGGAATTACTCACCTGCCCCTGTACTTTGCTGCAGGAAAGCACAGGCTGGGTACTTCAGATCTGCTGGTGCCAGTGCCAGTCCTGGCTGTTGGACTTCTGCTGCTACAGCCAAAACCTACATCAGACAATCAGATAAAAATAGAGAAGTGAGTAACTCAGCTCCCTGATGATGCTGTCATTGCCTTAGTTGCACTTGCCTAATACGTTCTATGAGAAGCAAAGTACTTTAGCACTATTTTTTTTCTCAGTAAAACCCCCAAATAATTTTAAAAAAGGACAAAATCCACTTCATTTTTAATAAGGATGCTGATTTATACCTCAATTCCCTAAAAGTCAGTGCGAAACACTGACAGAAGAATGCATCCATGTGTTATTAATCTCAAGGTAAGCTTTGCCATTCACTTCCTCAGGAGTGTAGGTGATGACATAATGAGGTGAACACGTGGTCATTTCTCTTAAAGGTTATCTTGGCATTCTTTTAAGTATAATTTAAACCAAAATAGCAGATCAAACAAACTGCTTGCTTTAAGGAGATAAATGTATGCGTCTTGTTGTGGTGGCCCATACAATTTATTCACTGTAAAGAACAGTCAAGTGCAGTCCATATGTGCAGCTTATGCATTCTATATGCATGGAAACAAGATGCTGAAGTGCTTAGGACACAAATTGGTGGCTTAGATGAAATACTCCCTCAGTTGAATTGGTGCACATACGTGAGTATGAATATGTTCCTGGTTTGTATGAATCTCAGTTTTTCCTGTAATCTCTTCTTCACTTGTATCAAATGTACCGTATTTTAATTTCCTTTTTTTTTTTCTGCTGTTAAAGGTAATGTTTATTAATGTGAGGGAGAAGAAATTTCAGTATAAATTATGGTTAAAGTGTGAGTGTGATATGTTAAACACGACTGATAAAGTAATGGTTTGCCTGAAATGTCTTAGCAAAATTATGCTGTTAAGGGCTTTGTAAAATTCCATTACAATTGAGATTTATTTTTCAGTCATTTTTTAAGACATGCTTTTATATTCTCCAAAGGAATTATGCTATTAACAGATTTGGCATATAGTACAGAACCATCAAAAATAGCAGCTTTTCCATCTTAATTTGCATAAGGACCAGCTTCTAATCCAGGCTCCATTGTTACGGTACTGGAATAACTGCAGTGATGTATGTGAGATTCAGTTTCAGTCTCCTTTTCATCATATTGCATGTATAATTTTAGTGAAGTATCTGTGTTTTTACTGGGGAAATTTAACTTAGACAAGATTGCGTTAAAGAGTGTCCAGTTGCCTGCTCCTCCATGAGATCTGTATCCTAAGCTGTATATTAGATCATTGGAATTCAAAACAAAATGATTGCTTTTAATCTGGTACAGATTAGAAACAAATTAGGGATTTTTCATTCTGAATTTATATTTCTCAGTCACCAAAACAGTAACTAGATTTGGAAAGTTTGATGGCTTTTTCAATGCTGAGCAATAAATAGTACTACATGTATATGTTATTGTAAAAACCTTTAATGGAATATATCTGAGCTTTACTGGCAGCCATTTGAGCTGAAAATTTGTTATGTCTTCTCTGTTGAACTGTTTCAGCAGTATAATCTTTGATAATTAAAACGTAATAATTTAATGAGTCCTTTTTACAGCTTATAGCAATTTTGCAGCTGACTGTGTCAGGCTTACATTAAAGATTGAGCTTAAATTATTAAATTATATTTTGTGCAACAGTAATTTCCATGAGAGGATATTTTTCATGTTATTTGCTAGGAAGCTTTAGAGTGCAAAAGAACACTTTTGGCAAAGTAAAGGGAAATATTTGTGAAGCAGAAGCTGTAATTATGCACATGTGTAGTTAAACACCTCTTATGCACTTGGCTCATATTGAGCAAGGTTATAAAAGAATAGGACCACGCTCTTGAAAGTGGACACCATATTGAAGGAATTACTTGATCACTTTTGCTTAACATCTGGATGCTGTGAAGAATCTGCTACACACTTGTTAAAATGTAAAGTGCAGTTACAGATAAAGAGTTGAAATGTAAGGAGAGGTTATTTCAGTGGGAATGAACAGAAGTCAGTGGGTCCAGCCTCTGAGTCAGTGGGTGCTGTTCCCAGATCCATCTGTGAAGCCTTCTGATGGAGGTGTTTAGGCAAGGTTTTGTTGGAAGATGAGAGCAAAACAGCTGCTCAAGCCGTGCTCTGAAAGAGATGTTGGGGTGAAGGAATTAGTTTATCCTAGAAGTTCTGGGTGAGAATGGAGAAAGGTTTCTGTTTCTCTGGGCACTGGGGCAAAGGCTAAGCAGCTCATGGTGCCATTTTCAGTTGATATTTCCATCCTGGAACCTGCCAGTGGGACTCAGTATTGAGAAACAAACTGTGTTAGGACATAGAAGAGGATATGTGATGGGTCTGCCCTTCGTGTACCATGAACCATTGACTTGCCACTGATTTTCTCATGGAAGTCAGTGGTGGAACTTAAATTTGCTGAGCTGCTGACCCAATCAAAGGGCCATTCCTCCTCCTTCTGTCTGTATCAATGCTGCATCTCGATTCCTTGTTCACAATTTATCTGTGGTACAGGGGGAGTCCTTAAAAGAGTGGTCGGTAGAGCAGTCATTCATGAATGCACCTGAGAGCTTGTTCTGTGAAGACTATGATGAACTGTGTTCATATGGAGAAGAAGTGTTTGGGGGAAAGAAATGGAAGATTGTTACACCTTCTGTGACTGGATGCCTCACCACGTAAATTAAAAGCTTAAAACCACCAAGTTGGAACATTAAGATGTCTGCTACTAAGAATCAGGCATATCCTGATGAGATTTCTGTCTACATTGACGTTTTCTGTTTACAGAATGACAAATGTGACGGAGAAATTATGTCTTGCTTCCCTAATGTTTCCACTTGAGAAATGTAAAATGACTATTCCAAGCAAGGGTTTTACAGTTTGAAAACAGGAAAGAACAAAAAGGACCATCTGGCCTTGACCATTGGGGCTGTCTTATCTCTGGAAGGTCCTTGCAAACTACATGGCCAGCAGCTTGTCACATTTGGGAAGATAAGACAGTCAAAGAAAGCCAAGAAACAGAGTACTATCTTTTCTTCTTGCTGACAGAGGAAATACCTTTGCCTGTGGAGCAGAAGATGCAGAGGATTTTGTGCATCCATTTTTATGCACAGAGATCACATAGCTTCCCTGTTTTCCTCACTCAGTGCAGCCAAATGTTATGAATTAATCTTTGTTTTGCTTTTATTACACAAACATTCTTCCAAACATTTATACAAAATCGTGTGATTTTTTTTTAATAGGTAGTTAGCACTTGATATACCTTCCTGTATCATTACTGCACTGGAATAAAAGGGGCTCTCCAACACTTGCAGAACACATCCCTTTTCACTTAGATTTCTGAATCCTTACCTTCCTTTCAAACTGCTATTTACTACATATAGTACTTAAACTATGGACTACATATAGTACTTATACTATGGTTTTAAGTAACTTCACACAGTGCATTAGCAAATTTTCAGACAACAAAAAAAGGAGTATTGGAGGACAGTACATCACCCTGAGGCTTTCATAACCATAGAAGTCATGGAATGAGGTGAGCCTGTTTTTGGATGATGAAATTAAATTCCCTCTGTGGAATTTAATTGGACTGTTACTATAGTAAGATCTTGAAAATTCACAAAAGCTTAGATGGACTATTTTGCCTTCATTTGTTTTTATGTCACATCTAAATTATATAACCCTCTTTTATTCATTTTCTGGCTATGGAGGCAGTAGACATTAGAAAGCTAGATCTGATAACAATGGGATTTTATTGGTCTTTGCATCAGTTTCCCCATATCCGGTCCCTTTCTTTCTGTTTTAGAATCAGTGGAATTTTGGCATGTTATGAAAATTTCTTCAGTATTTCACAAAACCTGCCTTTATTACTGCTTCAAAAGCCTGGTTCTCTATAAATCTATCCACCTGTCCCCATACCTGAAAGATGAGTACTGTCATCTTATAGGTCATCAAAATATATTGTGGTATTAAAAATTACTAGTTGTGCAGTAAGAGGTGTAAATTCAGCAACACAAGTAATTTTTTTGTAGAAGGTTAGTAATTGTATTGTATCTTCCATTGTTCTTCTTTCACATGCCTTCTAGAAATTACAATGAAAAATTCTGTTTGCCTTTTGGTGTTGCCTAGGAGGGACAAAGAATGGTTGTGAAGCATGTTGCTATGATAATTTTGCAGTGTTTTCCCCCTCCTTCACTAATAGCAAATCTTCTAAAAAACATCTAAACCCTGAAAGTGAAGGTCTTTTCTGAGCAAGAAAATAAAGTGATGTTAGCCTGAAAAAGTATAGCAAGGCTTACTCTCTCAGTTTCCTAAACTAATCTCATTTATCTTCATTTTCCAAACACCACTTTTCAATTGAATCAGGAGCAGTGTGTTGTGTATTTTTTTCCTTTTTGATAATCAGAGAAATATTGACCTATTTTGAAGACACTTCTTCCTCTCACTACTGACAGCTTTCATTACTTCAATTGTTGCTATTTTTATATACAAGAACTATTCAGAAACTTGAGCTGAGTGTAATCTTAACTCTAGAGAACCAAATGTGGATCTCCAACATACCAAGTGACTCCAATTGTCAGAGCTAAGGTTTATCCTCTTTAAATTATAAGACATTATCCAAGCAGAAGTCAGCTAATGGACCTTAAATTAGTGTGAGTGGTCTACAAAGATATGGCATATCATTACATGAATCTACTTTCCTTGAAGTCAGCAGAAAAAATAATTGCATCAGTTTCAGCAGGGGAAAAAAGGTTATAGCCAGGATACTCTGCATCGAGATGTCTTGGTTTCTTTTACCCTTGTAGTTGAGCAGTGCTCTGTTCTGCAAGTACAGTTTGGTATACTGGTTTAACATAAAAATAGGTTTTAATGAAAGGAAAAGAAAGATTTCTTAGTCTAGCACCTGCTATATTTAGTTCTGCTTGGAGTGTTGCTAGGGGTGTACCTGTGAAAATCCTTTGACTTTAGGAAATATAATAGTCTTGCTATTAGAAAAAAAAGAGAAAAAATACAATAAGAAAAGGAATGAAAAAAGAATATTCCTGTGCTGTCAAAATAGCTGTTTTGCTAGGTTGGCTAATAACGTAATGTGGATGGATGGCTCTGTAGAGTTTGGGATATTTCATCAGTCTGATCCCAGCCCAGGTGACAGGAGCAGGGTTGTACCTTCTAATCCCCCAGTAAATGACCCGTGTCTGTCTGTCCTTTATCAGACAGCTCCCTCCATCATTCAGACCACTCGGAAGTTGCTGTGGGAAGGTATGTGCACACTCCTTTTGTCTCATCACTGCTGCAGGGACAACCTGTGTGTGGGATAAGGGGGTTAAAATCAATTGTCCTGCAGAACATAATCGCCTTTCAGTAGAACATCCATTGCAATGCTTGTGCCAAACTAATAACGATAGGAACAAACCAGCCTTTTGTGCAGGCTTTCTGTCAGTGCCCTTTGCAGGAAAAAAAATGACTGCTGCTTCTTTAAGTCATGGGAGCTCCCGTTTGCTGTGACAGCTTTCCAATTGTTAAATAAACTCTGACCATGAGCAGCTGTCAGACAGATATTGCACTGCAGGCTTCAGTTAAAAGGAGCACCAGACAAGCATTTCACCGCCTAAAGGCCCTTATTTATTTATTTTTTAAAGACACACTTAAAACCAAAAAAAAAAACCAAACAAAAAACCCAAACCAAAATGAGATAAATGTGAGTCCTTAACTGAAACAAACAAACAAACAAACAAACAAACAACAAAAAAACCCAAAAAGGCTTTATTTTACATACTCTATGCAATTTTCTTCTGAAAGTTAAAGAATGTGAGTATGGCCATTTCTGAAGAAAAGCCTATGTGGAGCATGAAATTTCTCAAATGTACACTTTTTTTTTGGTAGCAGGGTAGGAAACTGAGATGCAGAAATGCTGACATTAGACTTTATAAATAATACTAATCATATTCAAATTCTTGTGGGAAGGCAAGAGGAATTATACTGAGCTTTCTCAAAGTCGTAGAATGTCGTTTTATCATTTGTACTTTTGATAGTAATCTAGCACAACACTTCAGATTTTATTGCTTTTTACTGTCTGAGCAACTTGAGCTGGTTGAAGATGTCCTTGATCATTGCAGGGGAGATTGGACTGAGTGACCTTCAAAAGTCCCTTCCAACCCAAACTATTCTATGATTCTATAGTTCTGTGATGATGTTGGACCCTGGTGTACAGGAAAGCAAAAAAAGGACCGTTTCCACTACAGAAGGTCTAACAGACTAATGTGAATATGCAAGTAAATCATATTTTAAAGTAAATATATAGTGAGTATATTGGAAGAAGCCTTATTATTTACATTATAATTGCAGTTGGGGAAGGAATTTGCCATTAAGTTAGGAAGAAGGTGGACTTCCTCCTATCCCAGTTTAGAAGCTGATACTCTCTACCCTTACCTGCCTAAAAGCCAAGTTGGAAAACTTGGACTAGGAATCAAAGTTATCCAGAGCTCCACTAGAGGCTATGTAGAAGATAGGTTCAGCTCACCTGAAAAGAAGAATGGTTCAGCTCTGGAAATGCCTTTTCCCACTGGCTGAAGCAGAAGCCTACCTCTAACACAAATTAAAACAAAACCAAACCAAACCCAAAATAAAAACTAGTCATGGCGACTAACTCCAAAAGGCAAGGTGTGGGCTAATGGTGTGGAGGCAGGAGTTCCAGAGAATATATAAGTATTTATTTAAAAAGCAATATTTCTTTCATGTTAAAGAGAAAAAATGACTCATATTTCATTTTCAAGTAATAGTATTAGTAAATAATTACTGGTTCGAAGTGCAACTTCTTCCAAAATTTCAAATGAGCAACTAACTAACTAACTAACTAACTAGTTAACTAATATATGTTTCCACCATTCCTGTTTTCTTTAAGGACAGAGAGGAATATATCTGGTAAAAATATAAAGCAGTAGGAAATGGAAAAAGTCAATTTAAAAATCAATCCTCCCTGATTTTTTGTATCGACTTCTGTTAGAAATAACACCCACAATTTTTATAACTGAAATGGATCATAAAAAAATCTCAGGGTGTTCAATTATTTATTTTATGCCTTTGAAAACACTTTTGGGTAATGGGTTTCACTTTTTCACCTTTCATATACCTCATTCTTTCACACAGAAAAAGAGAAACCGTTCAAAAATGGAAAGTGATAGCATTTTCTTATTTGTGCTTGTACTTGTGCTTATGAGTCAATACTCACAGCAGAGATACAAATGATGGTCTAAAAGCCATGGTAAATATAATACACCATGGTTTTAAACAAATTGATCTCTATACAGAACTAAATGTTTGCATAATATAGGGCTTTGTGGAGACTTGAACCAGGAAATTAATTTATTTTATCTCAGTTTTTGGAAAGCAAAGAATAGAAGGGGAGGTTTGGGAGTGTTACACCAAGGATGGAATCAATTACTCTAGTCAATGCAAATGTGATTTTCATATGTGAAGGAAGCATGAGGAAGGGTCCTTGAATAAAAATAGTCAACTTGCAACTCCATAATAGAGATGGTGCTATCTGAAGATATTGGTTGTGGATTAACAGAAAATATGTTTATTAATGGCCATGGAAATAAGGAGTAAAATCAGTCTTCCATCTTCTTTCTTAGTCTTCCGAATTTTCTATATTGAAGCAAAAATGGAATCTCCCTTTTTCTTGTCTTTATTAATGAATAATCTAAGCAGTTATCCTCTGGGCATTAGATTAAGGCTGGGAAATGGCTGAGATAAATATGTTTATCTGTTCCAGGTTTCAGAGCAGAAAGCTGGCACAATGGCAGGGATAATGTGAGAGACGAGTTGGAGATGAAACTTTCTGGCTAGGCAAGCAGCACAGCCTTCTTCTGAACATGGACCTTACTGGAATAAACTTTCACTATGGCTCCTTTCCTGCTACGGAATGTGATGTGGCACAAAAACTGTGTTGGATCCGATGATTTTCCAGAGAGTGAGGTTTAGAGCCAGCTTTAGAGCCAGGCTCCTCCTTGAGCAGAGGGAGCAGAGCAGGCACAGCAGCGAATCACTTGTTCCTGCTGACAGCAGCCAGGAGCAACCTTGCCTTTCCAAAACAGCTCGTGGCCACTGCTGCCTGTCCTGCTGTTGGTTCCTTGAAGAGAGGCTACAGGCCAGAAAATTCAGCGTGGTTTATAAACCTGCTTCCAGCTGCTGTTTTTCTCTGCCTGTGCTATCTGTTGGGAGAAGGACCTTGGGGTGCTCAGGAGAGGAATTTCTGGGAGTGAGCTGCAGGTGAGGCAGGCTGTTCTGGCAGGTGCTGTGCCAGCTCTGTTGTGGGGATCTTTGCTGCAGCTTGGCCACATGGATACTCTGGCACTCTTGGCTTTGCAGCTGGCGTAGCATGGTGGCCACCACAGAAAACTGCGTGAAGAGATTCAGGTCAACAAGGCTGAGTACAGGATCTATTGAAGAAAAACCTCAAAGACAAGACTTCGGTGTTTTGTATTCAACTTTATCCCTTTTACTTTTTCCCTTTTCTGTGCTATAGGCATGTATGCCATTTCCACTTGTCAGTGACCTGATTGGATGTCTCTGTTTTCTTTTTTGGTTTCTGCAGGATAAAAGCATGGGTGGATAAGATGCAAGAAGATCTCGTAACGCTAGCACGAACTGCAAGTGGAGTGGACCGCCTTGCTGAGGTAAGAAGATGCTCCCTAAACCGCCGTAACCAGAAAGTGAAGGGTGTGCATCTTTGAGGCTTTACAATTGTTTCATCCCAACATATGAAAATGATTTTGTGGAATTAAACTCTGCAGTACGCACTGAGAGAGAAATGAATAACAGGCGTTCATCAATTCACTCTCAGTGTTGCAGCACTTGCTCACGGATAATATTTAATCAGTTTTGCTGTATCAGACAAAAGGCTTGCCACTGTTGCAACACTTCTACCTGAAGCAAGCACTTTTGTGCTCCATGTTTGTCAAATATAGTATCCAGGAAGCAAACATTCACAGTGGTGGAGAATTCTGCTCTCTAATAGCAAGGTAACTTACCTTTCTGACACGTATTTCCTGGAATGAGGCAGCTTTTGGTTAGCAGAAATGTAGATGAGAATGAAATCTGCTTTTATTCAGCTGTTCAAATTTATTTCAAAGTTTGTTTTAGAGAAGAATTTATAAATTTTTCATTGAGATTTTTGTTTGTTTCATTATTCTATTCATAGACGGTGACAACACATCTGACATTGCAGAAAAATAAAGGCACAATTCAGAAAATGTCAGGATTACACTGCTTATACAATTTTGTGTGTATACATCACAATCCAGTATACAGCCACATGATCATACTTTTTCCTCTCCGTATCCCTGCAAAAGTGCCATGGCTCTTTCTGTGAACTGATGGAGGTCTGAGTTGATGCATGGGAAATTTTGCTGCTGCATGAGGAAGCTCAGTTATTGTCAGCCAACAAATGCCTCTGGTGCTGGGAAACGGAATGTGAATCCTTGAGATTTGGTTTTCAGAAGTCACAATCTCCCCAAATGATCCAGGGGGTCGATTGGAGGTTTTGAAGGTTTTTAAGCCATTAAGAAACACACAGAAAAAATGGTATGTGAAATTCTCAGATTTAGCATTGTGTATTAGTATATTCCTTTGACCTTAATGACCTTTTGCCCAGACATTTAATGTCTCATACGAATCCTGTCCCAGAAGGACATTTTGTCTTTACTGACTGTAAGAGGAGGTTGGATGATTAGCTCGGATGTCCATTAGCTCAGATGAGATCACCACTGTCCTATAAAAGGAACATAAATGAAGATCGCAGACTTTATTTCAGTTCTGGCCTTTCCTAATATTTGAGCGCTTCATATTGCAACGCAATTTAAGACAGATGCTTTAGATGCACATTTTAATCTTCTAAAACCCTAAACAAATTGAAAACAAAATCTTGAAATCCTAACATAAATCATCAGATTCATACAAGCATGGGTTTCCAAGACAGAAATGTCTAGCACTTGAGCTTCCCAAGGAAATGTAATGTTTGGAAGCATGGAACACTGATGGGAGTTTTTGTAGGTGGATTTCACATCTGCTGACAGAGAACAAGATTTGAAAATCATCAATCTCCAGGTTCTGGTGGGGAGTTTCTGCTATGAATCCCTTTTACTTATCCAATTTAGGTGTAATCTGGTCTATTCTGCATTTGCTGTTTCTCTTTCTCCCAACCGTCTCTCATTCAGCATCATTCCATTGATTCACCATTCAGCTTTTTACTGCGTTCCTGCTGTGTGCCTTGGCTATCTTTCATCTCTGCTAAACTTATGCTATGTTTCTGTTTCAGTTCGTGCCTTTGCTGCTTGGCCAGTCTGCCTTTCTCTTTTACACTGGTTTCTTTCCTCTGTTTAGGATCCCTCCCCTTGGCTTTTTCCAGATCAGCACCTCTCTCTGAACTCTTTAGTTTTTCTTAGTATTTCCAAAACATTCTGTCCAGGTATGTGTGGCCAGCCTGTCACAATACTCTTCCCCTTTCTTGCATTTCCCTCCATCACTAGTTCTCAGTCCCAGACCTGCAGTTTTCTCATATATGATTTTTCTATTTCTCCTTCCAGTCTCTTATCTCCTTATTCTTTGCTTGTCATGTTCCAGTCTGTTATCTCCTGTTTCCATGTCTCAATCTGTTGCCCCTTGTTCTTAATTTTCTCCCACTGCGTAGACCTGAGAGACCACAACAAGTCCGATCTTTAACTGCAGAAGAGGTAGGACATTCTCTAGGAGTGATGTTCTCTGGTTTGGAATACACCTGTGTTCTCACAAATTCAACTGATGAAATCTCTGCAGTGATCTACAGGTCCTTTTCAGGCTAAAATTTTTTAAACACTAAAGACCAAAATGTATTTTTGAATACACAGTGTTGAGGTTTTAATCTACAAAGAAGGGGTAATAGGAAAATGAGTTACAGAGGATTTCTAACTCGAGCAAAACACTGAGTTAATGTCTCAAACGTTTTGCTACACCTTCCCATGCAAAGACCACACAGTAAAATAAATAATGAAAAGCCAAGAGATTGATGCTGTCATTCTTTTTTTTTCCCTGAGGAAAATGTTAGTTTATGTAGTTAATACTTGGCAAATTTACAAACTGCTAAAACAATCTTATAATGAAAACTGCTGGGCAAATCTAATAATCTATAGTGCTACCAGCTTTGCCACAGTGACATTCATGTGGATAAAAACAAAAACATGAGTGTGGGAATACTATAAGTAAGTTTCTTTTGAAAAGCCAGAATTTCTAATAGACTTCAAGCAAATAATGTTATCTCAGAGGATAGCCACAAGGTGGTCGATATGTGCTTGTAATCCTAGGATTAAAAGCATGAAAGGGAGATGTTTCCATGTAAAATATCCCACTACATCAAAGCCATTTGTTTGACCTAAGTTGCACAATGTCTTTCTCTAGACACGAGGTTTTAATTAGCTCTCTTGGCTGCAAGGGAGAATGCAAAGCCCTGCAAGGTGCAAGCCAGGCAGTACCCCACTCTCTTCTTGTTTGCAGGCTATTGTCACTTTCCCATTTCTGAATGACATCTTTTTTTTTTTTTTTTTCCTGCTCACTGCCTATTAATATTTAGTCATATCTCTTCTGAAATGAACCACAGTCTTGGAAAAATGGAGCCTACAAGACATGAAAAACAACATGCCTGCATGCTTGTCACTTTTATTCACAGAACTTGCCTTTAGTTGCTCAAGCTTTAAAAATGCTTACAGTCAGATTGAATTTTCAGCATTTTTTTCTGATTTATTTCTTCCACCTTCCAGAAATGGTTGGACCAAACCTGTTGTCTTCATGTATATTTCAAAATTAAAAAAATTTGTTTGGGTTTTCTGCCCCTTCTCTCTCTAAAAGGAGAATGATTAATACAAAAAGAAGGAGCAGATTGCTCATATCATAAAATAGTAAACATGACTTTCTGTCAAAAGCTGTAATAATCAGATTGGTAGGAGAAATGTCTTTCCTTGTTCTAGGGAAAATAAATTTTAATTTGGCCAAGTGTGAGGTTAAAGCTCTTAGCAGGAATATGTAACAGGTTATGACCATTTCACAGCCTGGTCACCCTCTCCCTGGACTCAGGGGAAGAATTCCCACTGATTCAGCTGAAGTTACAATCTGTGTCTGCTTTTTGCAATTAAGTCTTCTATGAAGATCTCTAAAATGACCAAGATAGCCTTCAAAGTAGCACAATTGATACAGTCTTACCTAGAGTGAATTAATTGTTCATAAGCCAGGGCTATTGCAATTAGCTGCTGTGCTGCTCAAGTTATGGTGCTCCCATAAGTTGCTGAAGGTGTCTCAGGGCTCATCAGTTCTGTTTGTGCTTGGATGTGCCTTGGCTGTCTGGGGGGTTTGTGCTGCAGGGAATTACACTACACAATGATCTCTTCTGGAGAACTATAAAATCTTTTTTTCTGACTGTGAGGGAGAGGGATAGGAGCACTGCCTTAATTCTCAATTAATTTGATTTTGGACTGAGAGAGCTTTTGACCAGAGAGAATGCAAAAGTTAGAGTGTAATATGTACTTAAAAAGTAATAAGAAAATTAATATTCAGATGACCATTAAAGTCAAGTGAGGGATGTGGTAGAGGAATGGCTGTGCTGTTGAGATCAGTACCTAGGTAAAAGTCTAATTTATTCTTCAGTGTCAACATAGATAACCAGGGAAAGCATTTTTTACTTGCTTTTGCATATATAATAGATCCATTGTAAACCATTGTAACGCTCATTGATTCCAACTTTTGCAAATATCTTTATAGCAAGGATAAACAAAAATATAATAATGAATATTCCACATAGTGTTTAAAAAGATGGGAGTTTATTTAGTGAATTACTTCATTAGTGATTCTGCCTCTGGAAATATGAATATATTTATGCTGATGCACATTTCATACACCTTTTCTCATGTTATCAGTGATGACAGCAATATAATGCCTGTAGTAAGAAAAATTGCAAAAGAAAGCTTGGATGCTGTTAAAATTAGGAGTTTTACGTTGAGGCTGCACTTATCCCTAACCTTAACCAGGCAAACCAGTATAACTGGAGTAGAAGAAACAAGGAGATGGAGAGGCAGGCGAAAGCTGTTTATTGTGATGCCCGAAGGAAACACGGTGGGATTGGGGTGCTCTGCTCAGAGCCAGGAGTTGGACTCGGTGATCCTTGTGGGTCCTTTCCAAGTCAACAGAATCTCCGGTTCTGGGATACTCTCTGGGAATGGTCTCAAAATAGTCTTCCAAAAATAGTTTTAAAGCACATATTTAAGTCTTGCTTTTTTGGACGTTACTAGGAGTTTAGGTGAGATCTGGGAGAACTCCAACTTGGATGTAATACCAATGTAATATCCCCATTACAGTAACGCAGAGATTGCTTCAACAAGGCAGGAAGTCAGGACTCAAGATGCCAAAATACTCAACTGGTTGAAAGCTGGCAGAGCTCCACTGACTGCAGTGGATTACACTAATTTACATTTGCTAAGAATCATGCCTAACAACATTTAATTTACAAGACAAGCAGGTAAAATTACTTTGAAAAAAATCAAACAGATTTTCTCACAAAAAGCAGAGGCTATGTTTTAACTTAATTGCTGCTGTATTTGCCCAGCTGAAGAAGGTACTGTTTAGGTCTTTCTAAGTTTTTTTTTTTTTTTCCCCCCTAGAAGAGCAAAGGGAATGTTTGTAAGGAGGTGTTGTATGTACAACTTGAATCTTGAACACAGGAATACAGAATACGCAGGAAGATCTTTTTCCATGTGCTTCAACTGTCTTTCAATGATGCCCAACTTAGTATATTCTTTTTAGAGTATATGTATAAGTATTATGTTAAAAAAAACAAAACAAAAAATCAAAACCAACAACAACAAATAGTCATGTAATTGTCATTTCAGCTTAGGAAGGTTCATGTAACTTTGTCTTACCTGTGAACTCTGTGTGCAGTCAGGCATTGTGAAGCTGCACTGGTGTGAATGATACATAGCTTCTACAGAGCAAATAGACTGTTAGAAAAAATAAGAAGGAATAGATAGCAGCTTAATAGAATTTTAAAATCCATGTAGCAAAATAAATATTGAGGCTGATCTCACTGGCTGCATTTCTCAGTATGCATTTTGTCTTTGAAAAGACAAAAATATGTACAAAGTCACATTCTGATCTAAAACCAGATACGTCAGCATACAGGAAGAAAAAGAGGTGAAGAGCCTACTGAACTACGGAATTAAGCAAATAGATAGTTCCATCTTGATGGAAGTATGCCCAACTTCCATTTTTACATAGACTGTTCACAGCAAAGACTCATGACTAAGCTAATTGACAGCTCGTTTAATCTAATAAACTACAACAAGTATGCTTCTGGATTCCAGCTCTGAAAATACCTCCAGGGACAGGAGAGAGAAGGAGGGGAACCCTGCAGTACCCAGAAAGGAAGACCTTGGAGTAGAGAATATGCCTTATAGCCATGCACGAGCTTGTCTGCTCCAAACGGATTGAAGAGAATCCTCTTTTACAGAAACACTGCATTAAAAAATGTGGGTCTGTGTAAAGAGCTTTGATGTGACAAACACACTGAAGCTTCACTATGGCTGTTACAGCAAAAAAATGCCATCTTGTGCAGTGTAACCTTTTCAGGCAACAGCATAATTGAACGAAGCAGCAGACAGAGAGGCAGTTCCAAGGAACTCTACTCTCTGAATCTGTTTCCTTTTTGATACATCGCTGCAAAAACAATCCATGCATGATGCTCATAAGGCATGCTGTTATTACAGTTCCAGGAGCTGTAGAGTGAACCCATATAGGCTGACTTGGCCTTTAAATGATATTCCTACTGAGATAAAAATACTGTTTCTTCCTACAAAATAAAAAGAGAGCCAGCTGGGTATGTGTGTGTGGTATGTGGTGATGAGTTCCATTCACAAAATGAGTCCACCAGCAATTGTTAGAAGATTTTTATTTATTTTGTCTTTTGAATGCTGTTTTATATTAATTAGCTGTTCCTTACTGAACAGCCCAGCCGAGATTCTGCAGGAGCACATTTCATCCCTTGCTCAGTGTGAGGTCTGTGTGCCTAATGCACAGATGGTGCGAGTCTGCTCAAGCGCTCACGTTGGCAGCAGCTTCCCAGGCCACGCTTTTAGCTTTCCAGGTCTTGGATCAGTCCCTGGAGTTTAACTGAGTGACTTGTAAGAGAGACTGGTCTCTGATTTGAGCTGCCCTGGAGCAGGGATGTTGAGGAAAGCTTCCTTCTGCCAGAAGGAATTGTAACCCAGAGTAACTTTCTGTTGGATTCTACAGATTTTAGCTAAGTTAGTCTTAGAAGCTCTGTTCTAGAAGTTCTACAAAGACACACACTGACTTAGACCTATAAAGGCTGTCACATAGTGCTTGCCTTGTCCTCTTCATTTTCTCTGTGGAGGCCTGTGCAAGGGGAGATTTTGCCAGCTTAAAATTCATGTGAAGCTTGTATCTGGATGATCACCCCTATTGTCAAAGGAGCCTGCAATTCCTGCTTAAAAAGGTGATTTGGCAGACAACTTAGCAGTAAACATTTTCATTCTTACTATTCTCCTCAATGATTGGCATGATATTTATGTGGTTCTTTCTTTACAATCATAAAAGAAATGGAATGAATTAGCAAAGGCTTTATAGAAATTTGAAATTAGTTACTGAAAACATTAAACAGATGCATGGAGTTGAAACTTCTATTTATTTTTACCAGCTTCATTATTTATTTATTTATTTATTTTAAAATACTGTATGTATCAAGTTAGATTCAGTTAGTATATGCTTTAGCCAAAGGCAAAGAATTTTGTACCTCATGCTATTTTCTGATGAACTAGCAGATGGACCTGGGAGATATATGGACACATTCCAAAATACGCTACATTCACCCTTGTTAAGGTTGAATTAGTGGAGAGTTTTATGATTAAGAAAAATATGAAGAAGAAATGCAAGAACTGGATTTTTAAAAAATTTTTTAAGATAGCTGATTTTAAGAATAACAACCCAAGTTAATACATTTGGTTGACATTTCTCTGGAGGTCCTTTCTGTCGACTTTGTAAGTCTGAATTTCATTTGAATGTTTTGATTGCCATAGGTTCTGAGGAGTTTGTCACTGGTTTGCCCCTGGATTTGAAGACTCTTCTGATATATAAATAATAATATATTGGTGTTCAGTCTCCATCCTTTTTCACTTCTGAAAATGGAAAATGTAACTAATACCACAACACCTGTAGACACAGCTGGTGTAACTATGGAGCTGTTTCCTGTATGTCGTAGGAGTACTCTCCAGTGCTCTGAGAAAGGAAGGCAAGTTTTTAAATGAGTTAAATTCAGTAAATAAGGAAAATATTCTATTCATTCAAACCGTGCCATTCAATGAGGTTCACCATGACTGATCTAAAAAATCAGAAATGTATTCCTTCTTCTCTCCGTTTGTCTCTTTTTGTTGTCCTTAATGAAACAAAATACTAAGAAACTTTTTTAAAAACATAAAATAGGGAAGAGTTTTTACCCATATGAAACAAATAAAACTAAATTTTTATATAATCTTGAAATGAAAATTTAGACAAATCAACTGAAATTTTTGAAGAACATTTAGCCTTGTTAGGTTGCCAGTTTTATATTTGCTGAAACTTCCTTGAATTCAGGCCCTATTTTTGGGTGATTCTGGTAGTCTACAATTGCAGTTTTCCACAGAAGTGCTGTTTTGTTATGTCGTTTTGCTAAGGAAAATAAGGAAAATATTTGAAAACAAGGGAGTAACTGTATATATTTTTTTTTAATTACCTCAGTAATGTGTAATAAAATAGATATCAGAAAGTTTGGCTGAGTGGGAGTACATGAGGCCAGTTTCTGAAACACTTGATTTTTTTCTGAACATAAATAGGCTATTGCATACTGTTCACACTTGTCTTTTTCCTCATTCCTAAGGCGAGGACACGAGGACACCAATCTGCTGTCTCTGAGCAGGGTGTGGTGAAGGGAAGGGAGGTCAGGATCACTTTTAGAATAGAATTATGAAGGGGCTGGTACAGCGAAACATGGTCATTTCAGGTATTTATTAAGGAGTCAGAGTCCATTTACCAGAATTAAAATAGTGTATGAGATGGGTTAGCCTGGTTAGGGATTCCCAAAGCTATTAACAGTTTTTTAAAAATGCAGTATTTATAAAAGTATGTCCCATTTGGGGTGTGCCACTGACCCTGCTATGTTCTGTGTGCAACCAAATACCAAAGCTGCAGGCATTAAAAATAGAACTATCCAAACTAAATTGTGTTGAGTTTACACATTTCTGACCAATGTGCAGATGTCAGGAAAATTTAATCACTTTTAAGAATACAAGCTGGGAAATTTGAATACATATTTACAAGTTTTCTTTGTAATCCAAATGGAAATTAAGGGATTGTCAAAACACAGGGAGTCTCATTTACTGTTTGCAAATGCCACTCTCTCTCTGCTCCCTTAGCAATAAACTGGCATTTTGAAGCGTTCCTTCTTCCAGCAAACAAAACCAGCTGCAAGTCACTAATAATAGGTGGCTGCATTAACAAAGCTTGCTCAAGCTCAAGGGAAGAGATGGCCTAATATTACCATAGCTTTAATTACTATTTGATGATCTAGATAATCTTTGATCAAAGCACTGCTCTTGATTCATTTATACTGTTCCATTGGCTTTAACAATAATAAATTCTGTCCTATTGGTACTTAAATTCAGATAGGTTTTTGTAGAAGTAAAAAAAAAATTAAACATTTTCCTTAAAAAAAGTTCACACACTAAACCCAACAGAATCCCAAACATTAGAGCTAATCAGTTTCCAAGTTGTGTGTTTAGTAAAATGCCAAAAACCCCTGTTTGAGTTCCCTGAGATTTAAAATTACTTTTGGGGAGAGAGTCAGTAGATGATAAATTGCATTAAGAGCAGCTAAGGCAGGCCGAAATTTCCTATGAATAAGTGAGTTTGAGAAATTACATAAGTGCTCATCTCCAAATGTACCAGAAGTACAGAAGAAACGTGAAACACTTTCTTCCTATTGTTCTTCTTCTGTTACAAGAAAGATCCACTTGTACTCACAAATTGGGATTTTTGGGTTCTTAATCAGTCTCAGCTAAAAGCCTGAGTTAAAACTGCTGTGAAACCAATAAATGATGTAATATTCTTTTCTAATACTGTATTTCTATCACTAAGAAGCAAAATTGAATACCTTAAAATATATTTTTCGTAACAAAAGGGGATTTTAAATCTGCTTTTCATGTTTGTGCAGTAGCAGAAGTACAAAGCTGAATTCCTGCTTTATCAAGGTTTAAATACAAAGTGGCAATTACAAAAATTACTTCTTAATTTGAAAGTCCTCTGGACTACTCAGTTAATTATCAACAGTCAAAAGGGGCTGATGATTCCTACCAAGTGTGCCTGATTATGTGCTTCCCTTTGAGTAGGCACCTGAGTGAGCCCATTGACTCTGGCACTGCTTATCCTGTCTGATGTTAACTGAGGCATAAGTGTTCCCAGCATCTTGCAAAATTCAGTCTGAGTGTTTTACTTAAGAATGAACTAGCTCTGATTTTTTTTTTCCCTAACGTGCACGTCACTGCTATGATATGTCATGGTTTTCAACACATCAGCTGCCCTGTCACTTGTCATCCCAGACCTTTAGAGCAGTCAGTGATCAGGCAAGTGGCTCTGAAAAGCAGCAGCTACAAGAAACTACTGGGGTGGTTTCTTCCTTTGTGTTGTTGCCATGAATTTCAAGAATGAAGGCATCTGTGAGTTGCTAGGGAGCAGCTGTAATCTTATTTATACATTATATGGAGCACAGAGTAAGACATATAAAATACTCAGACTGATTTCTTTGAACATACAGAACGCTTCTTAGAAGTGAGCATTTTTCAATGTGTTTCACAATGAATTGCTTCTGATTCAAAGAAGTGTCTTGTGAGAAAGAAAAATTGTCTGGCATGTATTAGAAATAGAAAGTATTAATATAACTTTAGAAATAGGATACACTAGTAAGAAGATAGAATTTTCTTACTCTGGGCAGATTATTGTTGTCTGTGTCTACTAAAAATTTCAGTTAAAGGAGACTATCTACAGTAATAAAAGATTAGATATCGTATCATATCATACAATACAATACAATACAATTAGTTTGCAAATTGTTATTTCTGTGTTCTGGCCTTTCCTGTTCCCAAGATCTCATCATATGTTTGGATGTCTGTCAAATGACCTCTCCTCTCTACTTTTCTCTCAGAAATGAGATAATGACATGTAACTTCATGGCATTAATAAAGCAAAAACTAAAATTTGTAAATATACGTGTGTTTTTAATTGATATTTTGTTAGCTAAACAAAGTTATTAAAACAGAAACTGTGATTGTGAAAAAATTGAATATTATTAATAAACCTATAACTTAATATATATTTTTTAAAATAATTTTAATCTTAAAATCTTTAATCCTAAAATTTCAGTAAGAAATTAAAATTTTTTTCAGCTGAGGGCTGGGCTGAAATGGGCACAGGCAGAGGGTACAGGCAGAGGTTCCTGGTGAGGCAGGCCTTGAGGCCTCTTAGTGTCACAAAGTGATAGAAAGCAAGAAATTGGAAGGAGCGGGGGAATTGTCCATGGTAGGCTCTTTACAGAAGTGGGGAGTGGGTAGAAAGAGAATACTTTTCTAAACCTTTATTTAAGTTTCACTGTTCAGAAGGATTTTTAAAATTTATTAAATAAGTTAATTAATATAAAAGCTTGTAAAACCTAGGTCAGGATGATGCCTTCAAGTATTTCTAGTTTTTTACTCTGCATGTATCTGTAACTTGCTGCAGTTTTGTGCTTTTACAAAGTGCTAAAATCCTCTGTTCCCAGCACCTTTAGCCAAAACAAGGCTCTCTGAATACAGATTCAAGGACACATTCATTGCCTTAGGGCCCAAAAATATGTAACCAACTGTGAGATGTGGGGAGCAGGCCTGGAGTGATGAACATTATCACCTGAGGGTGTGATTGGAGAATTAAGGGCCAATGTGCTAATGGGACAGAACTTATAAAAGGTGAAGGGCTCGTGACCCAGGGTCCATTTTGGGTGTCGTCCCTGAGGGGGACTTTTGCTTGCCCAAATGTACCTTGAAGGCCCCGAATAAATTTGTCCACTTTTTATACTCCTAATTTGTTTTGGCCTCTGTTTCAGGCATCAAGGATTTCACAAGTATTCTTAGTAGTTTGGTGTGGTTGCTTTCAGAAAAGATGGAGGAAAACCCACCACAAAGTTTTGGTGGATTTTACCACGAGCTCAGCAGTATCTCTGGGCAGTAGTTTTGCCATCATGGTAGTCTCCAGCTAGTCTAGACTGACAGTAAACAATTTGGGGATAAAACATTAATTGTTGACAGAGATATCTCATCAGCCTAGCTGAGCTAAGTGATCTTGAAAAGAGTTTTGAAATAATAAAAACATCCATAGATTTACCTTGTACAGATAAGCATTACTGGAATTGTTGAGCTATTTTATTTCTCTTTTACAAAGCAGGAAAAACTACAGTGATTTTGGCTAACTTTTGAAATTCTGGGTTTGAACTTCTAAAGACATTGGCTCATATGATTTCTATGTCCATGGAAGTATTTGGTGATGGAAATGAGATTGGCATGTTCATGTCCTATATTTGGGCCCTCAGCCAAGTTACCACTGCCTGAAGGAAAGTCTCTGTTGTTTTTTAAATTGGGAGATTGACACATTCAAAACAAACAAACAAACTGGCAAAGGAGTTCTACTGCAGTTGAGAATAATTCTTTTTCTGAGTGTGATACAGCATGAGGGTCATTTAAATAAATTTTCAATGCTGGGGCCAGCCCCAATGCCTGCCACAATATAGCAAGAGCCATGTAATAACATTTTTCATTATCTCTCAATTTGTGCAGAAGTGTTTGACTCGCCCTTGCGAGCTTTATAAGAAGCAAGGAGAAAGTCTCTTTGTGAGAGATTTATAAACATGTCCTTGAAGACTGAACAGGAGGGGCACGTTCTGCTGAGGAGCTGGCAGTTTTTCTAATCTTTGTCACATTCAACTATTGTTTTGTTGTTTCACCTTAATGTGACTCTCTCTATCATGTTCTCTCCCCTAAAACCTCACAGTTCATTATGTGCAATTTTAATACAATCTTTCCTGAATAAAGTGCATGGCTATTGCCTTCAGAAAAGAATTAAAGTATTTTTGTGCTATGACCTTACAGTTTGTGCTTAGTCATGCAATGAGGCTTTATTCTGTGAGAAGTGACAGGGTTTTACTGGCAATTCAGAGAGCTTTTAGCAAAATGTTAGTGATTAAAGTACTAAAAAAGATTTTAGATATAAAGCCAACAGAAACTTGTATTCATTTAGTTGAAGCAGTTTAATAAATCTTATTCAAATTAACTCTTCTTAACAAGCCACGGAGCCTGAGAGATTGTATTTTGTAAGACAAATGAACACACTTTTGCCAATATGAGCCTTTTTGACGATTTGAGATGAGCATGTGCTAATTGTGTTAGACTGCTAGGTGGGAGGCTTGGAGAGGGAAAGGTTTGTCCCAGGGTGCCAAATCCTGAAGTGTGTATCATTTCCCTGTGGAGTGCTGTGCTGAACTGCTGCAGTGCTACGGTGAATTAAAGAAAAGGGTAGTAGGCAACAAATAAATTATGTACACACCTCCTAAATAATGAATGAATATTAGACTGTTCCTTGGTAGTTGAGACAGGTCTCACACTTCAGGAAAATAAAGAAGTGTGTGAAGTTCCAAGTAATTTCCCATGCTGTTTGTTTAGGAGCTTGTGGGGTAAATCTTCGACTCACAATAGAAGCAGTGGAGATCGGTGCTCCAAGCCCTGCCATGGGGTAAAACAAAGAAGGGGAGAAGGAAAGTCACTGACTCAGATCTAACTGAGGTCTTGTGCAAATCTCAAAGAGGCTTTTTTTTTGGGTGGGAGTTGCTCCGAATTTTGTTTTTTTTTAAATCACAGACAGATACAACTTGTGAAGCCAGCCTCAGAGTCAGGCTTTCTTGGTGGTAGGATTCACAATTCCTGTTAAAAACGTTTCAATAGCGCACATGTCTCTTGTGATGATCTCTTTATTATGTGATTCAGGCTTTTGAACTTTGATGATAGCTGCTGCTGGAGAAAAAAAATGAAAATGTTTATTTTTTTCCTACAAATGTCCCACAGTACAACACTTTGATAACCTGAAGCTTTCAAACCATTCAAGCTTGGGGATATGAGAATAACTTCCCTGTAGGAATTGGGTATGTGAAAAATGAGTGTGCTTTCAAGTTGGGGTTTACAGGATCATATGTTTGCTGGAAGAACAAATTAGATACAGGGATAAAAGTGCAAATTTTCCATCCAGGTTCTCAATCCCTCACCAGTATGGCTTTCTATAGCTTTGCTCTACATTGAGCACGGCGTAAGAAGGACACAGACCTGTTGGAGAGAGTCCAGCAGGACACAAATATGATTAGAGAGATGGAACATCTCTCCTATGAGGAAAGACTGAGACAGTTAAGATTGTTCATCCTGGAGGACTTTGGGAACACCTTATGGCAGCCTTACAGTGCTTAAAAATGGCTACAGGAGAGTTGGAGGGGGACTTTTTACAAGGGCATGGAGTGACAGGACAGGGGGGAATGGCTTTAAACTGAAAATCAGTGGGTTTAGATTGGGTATTGAGAAGAAATGTTTTACTGTGAGGGTGGGGAGACACTTGCACAGGGTGCTCAGAGAAACTGTGGATGCTTCATTCCTGGAGTGCTCAAGAAAAGCTTAGGTGGGACTCTGAGCAGCCTGGTCTAGTGAAAGGTGTCCCTGCCCATGGCTGTGGGGTTGGTACCAGATGGTCATTAAGGTCCCTTCCTACTCAGGTCATTCTGTGATTCAGTTGTATTCATATGGTCTTTCTAGTTGGTGCAAAGTCGTGGTTGTGTAAATGCAGAACATCCTAAACTTCTGCTAAGGCTGTTCCATCCCAGCCTGTTAGAAACCATATTTCTCTAAGGGCTTAAAAACATCATCAAAGAGCATCAGCACTACAGCACTCGTTTATATATCTGGTCAGTGCAATCTCCAAGTCATCCCTGTCATCCAGCTGCTCCAAATCTGCATTACTTGAGCAGATATTTCACTGTGCCTCTATATGAATTTTCTTTTATTGTGGCTCTCTTAGTGTTTGTTTATAATGTTGAGTGAAAAGATTAATTGCAATGAAATTATATTTTTACAATGAACTGCTGCTTTCTCCAAATTTTAGATTTTTGGCCTAATTGAAACTCCAAATGAAAAGGGTTTATACTGAATTTCTCTTATTGCTTACACCATTGACTAGTAAATGAAATGGAATTGTGTAAAAAAACCTGGAAAGAAAAGAAACTAGAAATAATTGAACAAAGCAAACCAAGCATTCAAACATTTTCACGAGTAAAATACATGAGTGCTTTAAAATGATTTTTAAAAGTATTAGTTTAAAACTCTGTGAAAGTTATTTTACAGTTTTTAGCCTATTTGCAAAATCTTGTCTCCATTCTTCTATAAATTTTGTAACTTTTGATTAAGGTGTACACCATGCAGTCACAAATGAAGTTTAAAGAATTTGCCATTACATTTCTCTTTGAAGACCAAGACATCAACACCTGATATGTTGCAGTGTCTGTTCTTTGTGTGACCAGGGTGAATATTTGCTGATAAAGGGAAAACTTGAGAATTTTACAAGATTTGATAGCCATTCCAATATGAATTCCTCTGAAATTTCCATTCTTGGTTCAAACCATCTGGATCTATAAAACTGATTTCTACTCATGCCTTTTCTGTAGGACTGGTCACTACAGTAAATTTAACTCCAAACGGTACTGCTGAATGCAAATTTTATGTGTTTCTGAGAAAAATGACAGAAATTCTGTATTGATCAGTTGTAGAAAAAAATGCCTTTATTTCCAAATTTGTTTGATTAATAATTAGCTTATAGGCCAGTTCTACTATTAAGATATGTCCTAAGAAATACCCCCACCAAAACTCCTCCCGCCCCCAAAAAACCAAAACTGAAAAACCCACAAACCCCTCAAAAGGAGATTTTTGGGTTTAACCAGAGATAAATTTTTTGTGTTGCTATTTTGGAAATCAAGCACCTCAAAAGTATCTAAACTTTTGATACCTCAGAAGTATCAAAAGTATCTGAGTTGATCAGAAACTGTCATCTTTTGTAGTAGTTTTCTGCTCATGGTGCACTGATTCTTTAAAATAATCATCACCATATGAGGAATAAAGCTTATTCCAATTGCTCAGTTACTGGAGGAAAGGAAATACTGTACTTCTGAAGGAAAATACACAGCAAACCAAGACCCAACGTAAGTTTTGTAAAATTCATAAGTGATGAAAAGCCATGGCAGCTTATGGGACATGCCTGACAAAAATTTGCCGCTCTAACTGTCCTCGTCAGAAAAGTTTTTGCAGTGCTTATCAGCTCCAAGCTCCAGGGACGTGTTGGGGTGAGTTTCTTTAAGGTCTCAGTGGCTCTAACCCGAGAACCTGGCGGGGCTGGGAGGCTCAGTGCGCTCGGCAGTCACTCGTGCTGGATGGCAGCCAGAGCATTAGTGCTGGACCCGTTCCTGCCTGTGCCTGGAATGACTCCTGGGAGACAGCACAGCCCCACCAGGCAGTGCTACAGAGGCAGAGGACTTGAGTAAACTCAGGCCATCTGTTGGCTGCATAAATTTGTTTTCCCCGTTTGCCCATCTAGCCATAAGGTATCCACCTTTTTTTTTCTTTTTTTTTTTCCCTCCTCTTTTCCCCCCTCCAAATAATGTATTTTTTTCTTTATCCAATTCTAGTAGGACAGGGATGGGCAAATGCATTTTTTATATCTTTTTTCTTCCTTCCTTTTTGTAGTTACGTGCATTTCACTGTAGTGTCTTTGATTAACAAATCATCTCCTTCATATACATGTTCTGCTTTGGAAACTGTTAATGGCTTCTCAAAGATAACCTTTATTCATGATAGAGGAGAAACACATTTGTATTTCCCCTCTTCCCCATCATCTTTTTTCCCCATTTCCCTTTTGTATTTTTTTACTTTACTCTTTTTTCTTATTTGTTCAACCTTCTCTTTCTTCGTGAATACTATCATATGAATAGATAGATAAGAGACTAAACTGATAAAATTAGCATAACTTGAATTAATTCAATTGGTATGTTTGTGTTTCAGCTTTCAAGGAAGAATTAAATTCAGCAATAACTATTTTGTTTGCAATTCAGTCATTTTAAAGGATCTCCATTTTACTGCTTTCTTAGACTTCTGCGACAATCAGATTCCTTGAGCATTTTGCAGTCGGTTAATTTATCACTAAAACCAGTCAATTTTGAAGATTTATTAAGTGATTTTTAGTGTCTGCTTCTACCTCTCAGACAAAAAGGTGAAGTGCTTCTTTCACAGGGCCCATTTGGATTTTCCTAGCAGTAGTTTTTCTGAAGCTCTCCAGTAAGAACAGAGGACATCTTGATGCCTCTTCTGTCAAGTCATTTGGCTTATTTTGAATGTCTACTGTCATTTTGATTTATTTTCATTTTTTTCTTTTGCAGATTTATTTGAAAAACACAGATTTGTATACTGTAGAAGCAAACAACCCTCGTCAGCTAGTGGAAATTGCAGCCAGAGACATTGAAAAGCTTTTAAGTAACAGGTCTAAAGCCTTGGTGGTGAGTACTAATGGGTTAAGATTTCTATTTACTATTTAAAAAAAATCTTTATTTACTATTGGAACATGCTTTCATTGTTATTTTTACTGCCTATACACTCAGAGGCAGCGTCAGCGTGATGTGTATAAGACATGACATGCAGAAAGATGGCTCCTGACTTCATGGTAAAAATGAACTCGTTTGTTGGCATAGGGCAGATGTTTATAATATTGACCGACAGATAGGAACCGTGGCCAAGTAAGAAATCAAGTTATAAATAGATTGGAAAATATTCCTCTAGGTGACGCGCATGAATGTTTATGACTTGAAAATCACTGTACTCTACAGTCAGTAATGAGCTTGGGGAAACAAGAAGCTGGACTTTTTTTCTGATCTGCTAATTTAACCTGTGTTTCAGTCATATTTTGTGTGAAGGCCATGCTTCATTCTGACCTCACAATTCTTTATACTTTAAAGTAGAAGTATCTGTTTCTTTAAAGTGCTTTTGCCAGCAGTCGCTTTCTCTTCTATCCTGTCAGACACCAGACCTGTGTAATTGCTTTGTGTGGTTCCTAGTCGCATCACTCCCACTAGTGTAAGAGTTTAAAGTGCTTTTCAGAAGATACTGACCACACATGCATGGGGGGATCTGGATGAATTAATAAACATACTTGATTCAGAGCAGAGCTATTAGAAATACATTTAAAGGATGGAAAAGCAGACTGGATTTCCTTGAGCAATTACATATCCACATAGGCTTGCCAGATGAGTTTGGATGTGTCATTTAAAGTGAAAGAGAGAAGAAAAAGGGGTTAATGCACGTAACTGTAGACATCTACTCAGCTGGTCACCCTCAGCTCCTTTTTTGTTCAGTAGAATAAAACAGGCACTTCTCAGACAGGACTGACCTGACATTTTCTGAGTAAGACTTTAAAATGGGATGAACTTACTTTGCTTTTTCTCAGTTGGAGAAGCCCCAGCTGTAAGTGTCTATATTCTAAGTGTGTAAAACTGGGGAAGATGAGTCCCACCCAGACAGTCCTTTTATCAGTACAGTTTCATGCAGCTGAAAAATCAATGTGAGAGTGAAACTGCTGCTGCTGCCCTAAGGTCTCACCTTCTTGTAGACAATTAAATTTTGCACATTTTGTTGTCTGTGCATAGGTACCACAAGAGGTACCCACTGTCCTGCCTTTGGTTCTTAGCAGGAGTTCATTCTTCCAGTTCCCATTGTTTAACTAATATGCAGTGTACATCAGTGTTGTCTGGGCCAAAGCCTCTCTAATTCGTTCAAATGACTGGAAAATAGATTTGATTTTTTGGCTTGTTTTCCTGTTTTACCTCAGTGGGCTCATGTTTATGTGGCATTCTGTGGACTTCGTATTACTGTTGCAAAATTCTCTAAGTCATTTGCAGACCTTTGTGAATAAATAAGTTTTCCCACCATTTTCTTTTCAACACGTATAAGTTTGATGTTTTTAAGTTGTCACAGCAAAATCTTATATTTTCTCAAGACTTAAAATTAATGTAGTGGTTTTTATATGTCCATGGTAGTTTGATCTTAAAATTTTAATAAAATTGAATAAGTATCCCATGCTTACTTTAAAAGATATTCCAGAACAGTTTTTCCATGAATGTGGAAGAAGGGTGCTACCTCATTTTAGGCAAGCACATGGTCACATTTTGAAAGCAGTATGATTCAGTTTCCTGAGGTAAAAGAAGACTAAATTAGGAGAAGGATGGTCCTTTGGTCTAGTAGCTCCTAATAGCTCAGATATTTATACTGACTTTTCTATTTGCAGTTATCCCAGATGTATACCAGAACATTCAATGACTTCTGATTTTAAACCATTCTGTGCATTTTTTTGTATACACAGGAGACACTCACTATCTCCTGCACCTGATTTATTTATTGATTTCTACTAAGAGGATTTCTTCACCTTCCATATGTATTTCTCGTTCTGCTTTTTTCAAGGACTACCTTTATGCTGTTAGTTTGTAAACCTCATGTAATGAAACTGAATTATTTATCTGATATTTCAGTCTTCTTAATTCTGATGGGTCACATTTTTTCTGAAATCAGGAGCGGAGTTGAACGGAACTGTTGCTAATGACTGCACAGAGGGTTTTACCATTGGGGCTAATATGACTCAAAGTGTTAATTAAGACCTGAATCCTGAAAAGAGGGTGATGCAAGAGCATCAGACATCCTCCAGTGATGCCATGAGGAAGGTGCCAGTGAATTACACCAACAGTGTCATTGTTCATGGACTAGCATACCTCAGGGTTGCCATGGTTTCCTCTAGGCATGAGACACAACCAATCTTTGAGCAAGGTTATAATAAGCAAATGCTAGTGATGACTTTTCTAATAATAAGTTCCTTGCCTTGAGCCATAAAAACACCTTTAAATGAGAAATATCTCTTGCATTCCAAATGCTTTGTGTTTTCATGTAACTTTGTGCTAGAAAACTCTCTAGCTATGAGAGTAGAATTACAGGTAAATGTCTGCGAGTTTCTGTTTGACAGAAGCTTAAAACTGGTGGTTGAAATAGGTACCTAGCTGAGGAAGGAGAAAGAGGAAAGCCCTGATCTGAGCTCACAGGGCTTTCTTAGATTACTATTACTAGAAAATGCTATCCATAGAAGGAAAAGTTAAGATGAGAAAGAAATGGAAAATTTTCTAGCAAAGCGCAGTGGAGGAAGAGAGTAGTATGAGTAGTATGGAGGGAGACAGGCAACAGCCTTCTAGTCAAGGATGTGAAAGACTGTCCTGCAGTAGAACCTGTTGTTCAAATAGTGAAGATTTCTTTTATAGCTTACTGTTGTTTACTGTTGTGTGTTTGCCTGGCCTAACCTTACTGAACACCCCCTATTTCATAATAATGGAATTCCCATATGTATATGGTCCTGCGAGGAGTGGGGAGTTGGGTCCCTTCAAACTCAGGATATTCCGTGATTCTACGATCTCATGGTACTATGGACAAGTTAATATTCTGTGTATCTTGCTAAAAGGTGGGGCACAGACGAGCTGTGCTCCCCTTGCAACCTGCATCCCCCGGGGTCTGCTGGCAGATGGGCCGAGGTTTCATTGAAAATGTGTCCTGAAATTACTGCTGGCAAAACTCACAAAGCTTTTCCAAGGATACCAACAAACAGTATGCATAGCCCATTTGACTGTCTGGCACTTGAATTGTTAATATTTGCTAGACTTAGCCTCTGTTTTAGCATTCCTACTCCATTTATGGGTAAAATAGATTTCTGGAGCTGTGTAGCTCATGCTAATAGATCATAATCTTTCAATTCAAATGGAAAATTTGGAAGATACTAATACTTCTTTGATGAGCATCATTAGAAATACTAAATAGAGTACCTGACATTGTACAATATTTATAAAATATGGTTTGAGGAGTTACAAATGTTATCTCATTAACTGTATAAAATTAAGCCTTTTTAAAGTCATTAATATATGAGATGGACTAATAATAATTTTTTTTTAATTGCTCATTTACAATACTGTAGAAATCTTAACTTTGTAAAGATTCTAATTTTTTTTTTTGCTCATACTTTAAAATTAGAAAGGTATATTTTAACACCTTGGTGCTTTGCCAAAGCACTCTTCTGGGGTTTTGTTTTATGTTTATGCATTGTGTCATGAGGGGAATGAAGTATAATTTTGTTTATGTAACATATTCAGCAAATAAAAAGTAATATTTAGTCTAGTGCTGCACACCAAATTTAAATAGCAACTTCACTCCTGTGCTGTGTGGAGTGAGTAGCTGTGCAGCCCTTGGCTTTCCTCTCCCCCATGGCTCTCCCATGGCTCAGTACATGCTGGGGAGGATCCTGAATCTTCTACGGCAGGCAAATCTGCAGTGTTGCCACTTCTCCTTTTTGCTCATATATTTGTATTGAAGATAGTAAGCAATTTGCACCTCTTAGGTAGAAAAAAATCAAAGAAAGAAAATTAAGAATAAAGGACACCTATTAACAGTCTTTCAAGCCCAGACTGCAAAATTTTTTGGGAAAAGGATAGAAACATCCTATTTCTTGCTTAGCTAAGATCCCTTTCTGCATTACAAAATCATTTAATGTTTGGCTGTTTGCATAACAGTTTGAGATTAATCCTAATTATCCTCCTATCCAATATTAAAATACATGTGTATTTCCCTGCAAGTCTTTTCCACAATAAAATACCTCTTTCTGGAAAGCTTTGGTGTCCGGATCTTATTGTTAACAGTGTGTTGTACACTCACAGTGCATTTATTAATGCACTTTCCTTCCATTACTGCCCACACTGTAAGGCAGCAGCATAACCATTTGTGTGAAGCAAACACTCAAGCTCCACTAAAGTGCATTTCACTGGAGAATGAGGGACAGTCATATTTTCACTGCCTATGATGTATTTGTTTTGCTTTGGGGTCGTTTGTGTCTGCTTTTAACTAACTCATGGTAAGGTCGCTCAAGGGAAGGCTCTAGTCAGTATCCTTGGCTTCTTGAGCCGTGTGTAGATAAAGATGAATTACATGCACATTTGCACCTTATTGTCTAGATTTCTTCAGACATCTCAACCAGAGGCATAATATCTTCATTCTAGCCTCCTTGCCTTGATTTCTTAAGAAAACGGAGGAGACTGAGTTTCCATGGAAACTGAGGCACAGATTGTGTGCTCGGAGACAGGTTCCCTCTACGTGCTCTTGGGAAATGTCCAAGGTGCACAACTGTGGCTCTGAATGAGGCGCTCAGAATGTTTATCTGCTGATTTAGATGCAATTTCAACACAGCTGTGCAAGTGTGTCCAGATCTCTCAGTATTTCCCTGCCCGCCTGAAATAAGGCTTCAGTGTCTCACAGTAAAACTGGGAAGCTTAAATAAACATGTGTTGTAGCATATTTTGAGATTCCCAGGCAGAGATCCTGTGCACTTTAAATAGGATTGGGAATTTTTGTGTAGCCTGAAAGACCTATAAAACTAAAATAAATTTTGTAGGTGTGCTTGATACTACTGTTTTTTGAAAGGTATCCTCACTCTAGCTTGAGTTTTGTTTTGATATCTAAAACCAACCTAACATCCTCAAAACCTCTCTGGGACACCTACCTTCTGGTCTGCTAATCCTAAATTGCCTGTAGTAACAAGATAGCTTTCCATTCTTTACAAACACTGTATAGGTAAATTTGTGTTGTCCACTCATTTAGCAGAACCTTGACTGGACATCATCTCTTGCATTTGGGCTCCGTTACAACTCGGAACCAGTCTCCTGAGCTCCTCTAGGAATTCCAAGAGACCTAAGTAGTCACATCTCATAGCTGAGTCCACCATTCCCACATGCTAATCAGAAGTTTAGAGCTCATCACTCTGTGATGCTTTGGGCCACGTCTCTAAACTGAAAATACCTGTGAACACATGTGGGTGCATATCTGGATATGGACACACTTTAGCAGGTGTGTTGAAATGGCTTCCAAACTATATTCCTTCAATTCCAAATGGTAAATCCATTTACTCTTAGACTGTGGGCGTTAAGTCCTTTTCTCTGTGTAAGGACTGTAAGAACATGCATGCATGCTGTATGTTTTTACATGACAATAGGTCTTGGGTCTGTAACTCTTTTCAGTTACACATTTGGTTGAATTTGACAGTGTTAGGACTCCACGTCTATTCATGTTTACTTTTTATATCTCCATCAATTCTCTACATACTAAGTAGCTCATTGAGGTGGAAAATTTTTAAATGTTATTTCTGGATGCTTCCTGTGAGTATTCAGAATAGACATTGTCATCTCCTTCTTGCAGCATTAGATTTCTGTCCATAGCTAGTGTTGGCCTAAATAGTTTCTTCAGACACAGCAGGAACTTTGCAGGTGAGTTTAAGACTAATGCTTCACTATTTTTGAAACTACCTTCACTGGAATTTTGCACACTAGCAGAAAAAGTTTTACGTGTGCTCTTTTAGACTAACAGTACTGAGTCTGCTAGCCTGTATGAACATTGTTTAAATCTCCAGATGTAAATGTAGTCTATTTTGAAAGTCAGCTGTAGTTGCTGAAGCAAATGTGTTTTGGAATGACAGCTAGTGAGACGCAACACTTGTGAAGTCAAACATTTGTCAACTTGTCCACATGTCAGATGTTTGAATTTGTTTTTACTTGTCTTGCCTAGAGTCTTATTTTATTAACCGAAATCCAGGTTGTGTGGATGCAACATTATGCCTCAGAGGATAGATTCACATAACTCACATACCTTGCAAGGCATCATAAAAGCCTGGAAAAATAAATCAGAGGTCTTGCAGTGAAGGTTCTTATGAACCTATATTGCCTTTTTCTATGTTTTTCTTTCCACGGTTGACTTGATTTGCCTTCTGCAGATCTTGTATTCTTGTTGACAGATAAAGAGGAGGTCATCCTTCCGACTTCCCATGTCCTCATAGATAGCCACAGTCATCATTTTGATTTTTGTGGCCCTGAACTGTACACAGTGCTGCAATGGCATCAAGTCTGTGAGCTTAGAGAGACACCTGCTGAATCTCCATCCTGCCAGCAGAGTGCATTGCACTTGGAGCTTTAACTGGGGCTGAGACAAAGAAAACTAAAAAGAGCTTGTGACAAATAATATTATTTGATTATCAGCTTCACAATTTGACATTTCTTTCTCCTTGCACAGTAACTTGTCACTGTTAGCATAGTTTTGTTGCATTCATATTTCATATGGAGAAAAATAAGGAGCACTGGTAGCTGTGGCAGTTCTTTTCCATTTAGACCCCTTTGCATATTCATTTGAACAAATTCACTTACAAAATAAATGGCCATGGTTAATTTTGCAGAAGTTTTGTTCCAGACTTTTTTACTCCCTGTGAGAGATTCTTCATGGGTTTATTACAAGAGGGTTTCTTTGCCTAGGTTTATGGACACTGAAATTTAATTTGTGCAAGATGTTCTGCAGGTGCATGGCCTCATTAATGCCAGCGTCCGCCTAAGCTGGGGGTTTGACTTAGCAGCTGTGAAAGGTGAAATACTGGTCAAATAAATCTTGGTTTCTTTTGGTTTTAAAGTTGCCTTTTCAGCTTCCGAAGCTCAGAATTTAAAATAAAACAATGAGCTAGAACCTCTGTAGTTGTTTTTGTTGGATTAGTTCCAGTCTTTGTCTCAAGGGCATTGGCAGCCTTCTTACCCTCAGGCAGCTTCTTCTCCTGAAGTTATTTTTGTTTTCCTTATATGAGCTGCTGCCTGAGAGGCGAAGAGAACTGTTTTCTTCCTTATTTCTTGGTCTGATGACTTCCATTCAGATCATGCCCAAGAAACATGTTGACTTTTTTTTCTTTTTTTCTTTTTTTTTTCTTTGATTTTTTTTTATTTTTGGTTGTTGTTTTTGCTGTGTAAAACTGTTTTTCTCTGCAGATAGCTGAAAATTTTACAGAAGAATGATTTTCCATGGTAAACCACATTTTCCAAATAATAATATTTCATAGTAGCATAGTAGTATTTTAATTTGCATTTTTTTTACATACCCTTGTGCTGTCTTGTCATGGCCTCTCAAAACTTAATTTTTCTTCAGTCACTACATTTATGTTTTCAACCACAATAAAGCCAAATTAAAAAAATTTAAAATCCTCTGTGAAATAAAAATTCCACTCATTTGCTGAAATCTTTATTAAACATTATGGAGAATAACAAAGTGTAAGTGTTGTTTTCAGAGATACAAACTCTGAAGAGAGGATGTTCATCTTTCAGCAGATGATTTCCCTAATTTCTTTTTTGTCTTCAGGCATAATTGTTTGGCAGGTCTAAGATCAGAAGATCAGGGTAAAATGCTCAGATAGTGCATTTACATGTGCAGTGGCAGGTTCTCAGACAAGCATTTCCCAACAAGAAAAATCAACAATAGATCCCTGCCAGACAGACAAATATTTTAAATAAGCAAATTAAAAAAAAAAATTCTAAATAAAAGTTATCCAGGTCCAAAATGCTTTAATTATTGTTGGTGTATTTTTTACTTTGGAAGATAAGTCTAGTTAAATCTCTTTTTTCCATAGTGAGACATCATAGTACTTTGCTACAATTAAACTTGTTTATTCCAGATGTTTTTCCCACCTTTTCTTGGTCAAATTTTCAGTGAGATTGAGCTGAGCGCAATAATTGTTACTGTGGCACCAGAGTAAGATTAAATTTAGAAATGCCAGTTTTGACTGATGAAGTATGTAAAAGCATCAGACTTTCAACTTCAGTAGAACTCTTGCTGCAATTAAAAATTATTGAATTGCATAATGGACATCAGAATCTGTCCTTTGCACAAGCAAAAGATAAACCCTCACTTTTGGGTTGGTTGTTGCCCATACAATTTAATAAATTAGCATTCAATGAGTAGTTGAACAGTATGTTCTTTCAAAAAGGTTTCCTAATTTTTTTTTTCCCATTCTGTAAAGGGCTGTGCTTTCTCGATGTTACAGTACGTATCTACAGCATGGCCATAATCCTTATTCTATGGCTGCAGTATCCTTAAATGCACTGTTAGGTCTGGATAACCGTATGTGTTCAGTGGTGTAACAAATTTCCTGGAATATTTGAGTTTTTCTTCAAGCATTTTGATAGCACACCTTGTGTAGAGTGTTTCAGGCGTGCAGTTAATTGGAGCCCTCGGGGAAGAGCACAGGTAAATCTGGGCTCTTCCAAGGAAGCTTTAAAGGGATCAGATCAGCTCTTTCCAATCCTTGGACACCGCTTGCTGCAGAGTTAGTTAAGAAGAAATACTGAACCTGGTGAAACTCTGAAGCAGTTTCGGGGAGTGTGTTCACCTGGCACCTTTCTTTCATGTTTTTCTTTCTTACCAGTTTAAGGTGTCCACCTGCCACCTTTGTCACACCTTTTGGGCTTTGTAGTGAAATTTCCATGTTAAGACTTTCCTTAAGAGAGCTCCTGTCAGCTTTCTTTGCAACACTGACTTTTGATGTACTTGTTAGTACAAAAGGCAAAATTCCATAGGAACCCAGCAAGTTCTCTGTGCCAGAAGTCTCAGTGGCAAAACTCAGAAAGCAGAATATGCTGAGGGAAAGCATAAATTGTTTTTTGCTGTTTTCTCAAAGTCTAACTATCTGTGATCCAACTGTGAATTTCCTAATAAACAAATGTTCCCCTTCAAAAAGCTTTATTAATCAGTAGAAGCTGAGGTACTCCACATGTGTTTTATGATAATTCTTTTGTTGGATTAAAAGATTCCTTTGATGGGGAAGCTTCAAGAAACAAGGTGATGACACATTTTATGAAGTGTCAATGTGATGAAGATATGGTTTCTTCAAAGTCCAGGGACTATCCAAGAATATTTTTCATCCCCTTTTTCGAAGCTGCTTAACAGATACAAATTGATGCTCTTCAACTAGGTTCCTAAAGGGATCAGATTTATTATATATTGGGATTTGATTTATGAACAAACATGGAGGTGGAAGGGTTGCTCAGTGGCGTCTCCATAAATGTGTTTACTTGTCTGTTCCTGCTGCACAGTGTGATAGGAGACTCTGCACGAGCTCCAAAGACTGAAAAGACTCCCATGTATGCTTGATTTTTAACACAGCTGACTGTCCTCGTGGAGTCACCTAGGTCCAAATTCCACCTTTGGCATTTGGACATATGAGGAGCACAGCTGAAGGACAGATATATATGTGCTAAGCACAAGATGTCTTACACAGATGAAACTGAAATCCTCGGTCTGGAGCACTGCATTTGGGTCAGTGTTGCAAGATGACACTTTAATTTCTTTAGGATCAGAGACTGAAATCTTCTACTTAGGATTGGTAGCTACAGAGATCTTGTGCTTTTTTTTTTTTTTTTTGGTTGTTTGTTTTGTTTTGTTTTTATTTTGTTTTGTTGTTGCTTTTGTCGGAGGTTTTTTTTTTGGTCGTTTTTTATGTGTTTGAAAGAGGATTCCATAGCTCAAATGACTGTCTAAGAAATCAGGGATCTGGGATGAAATTTATCTTCAGTCTAAGAAAATTTGTTTGTCTCCTAACCCCTAAAAGATTTCTCTGATCCCTTAATTACAAGCTAGATGGAATGAAAATTCCCTGTTTGTCCTTGGCTATTCCTTCATCCTACCAGTGCTGAGCCAGTGAGGAATGGAGGATTCATAGAACTAGGGGGCAGGTCACCAAGGAAGGCTTGGATCTCAGTTTTTACAGCACTCAGTTAGATGAGAGTAAAATAATTTCCCATTTGTCTTGTATTGTTTCAAACATCATCACCATCTCCTTTATATTGCAAGACACTTCAGCAAAGTGAGGCAGTGTGTCAGGAGGTGTGCGAGGCAGAGCACCTCAGCACTAAGCACTGTAGATGGGTTTTTGGAGCACAAGGAACTGCTTTTGCACTTCTGCCAATGCCCAAAAGTCAGGCACACAGTTACCTAGGGAAGCCTCTGCTCAAATTCTTTGAACCTTTGACGTTAGGTTTTTCCTAAGTAATGTGGTTTTTGGGCTGCATTCTCCTTGGTCTTGTTCTGGTCTCTTAATTTCTATTAAAAAAAGTATTTTTTTATTCTGTCCCTTTTTAAATTATGATTTTTATACCTTCTACACTGTATTTACAAAATTCTTCCAATATTTTGCACACACAAAGCCAGTCAGTTTCTTATTTGGAGTTGATGGACATGATCTTTGTCAAACAAAGTCACCATCAGTAGGAGGTGTAGAGTTCTCAAGGGAGGGGAATGAATCCCCAAGTATGTTTCAAAGGTTGCATTAGATTGTAACTGTCAAAGAAATTCTCTTTTAGTCAATACTAACTTTTAATTTTTTAAAGTCATTTAAATTGGTTTTGAATTGTTTAAATTTTGAAAATTGTTTTTAAAAATAAATATTGATTTGGAAGTGGTCTCATGAACGGAAATCATTTAGAAGCCACTGCTGTTAGGTGATTACAGAATTAACACAAAGTGTGGTGATATGTAATTTAGCTATGAGAAAATAGAAATTTTTTAATGTTGTATAATAGTTCTTTTATGGTTTGTGTCTTGCATAAAAGAGCAGTTTGACTTTCTAGTGGAGTTTTTGGTGTTTTGGTTGGTTTATTCTCTTCTCCTCTTCTCTTCTCTTCTCTTCTCTTCTCTTCTCTTCTCTTCTCTTCTCTTCTCTTCTCTTCTCTTCTCTTCTCTTCTCTTCTCTTCTCTTCTCTTCTCTTCCCTGTTCTTCCTGGCATCAATCTTATTGCTTACAAGCTGAAAGAAATACATTGTCTGAGGTTTTATCACCTTGCCTGTGTTTATTTAACGATGACATCATTAATATATTTCAAGCTTTTCTAATAACAAGAGTTCTGCCAATCTTTTGGTTCAGTATACCCTGAGACAAATACTGCTTTTTTATAGAATTGTTTAGACATTTAATTTATTTCCAATTCACTATTTCTTATTAAAACTTCAATCACCCTCCACTTGATTGTAATTAAAACTGCCCCTAGGCAATAGATTTTGTTCTATGCAAATATGACAGGTATAATTATGGAAAATCTAATTGTTCATATATTGCTCCTTTTCACGTGGTGTTAAAATAAATGATGAAGTGATTAGATTTTTTTTCCTTTAAATATTAGAACAAAAAAGAACAACAGAGTTTGTACTTTTCCTTGAGCCTAGATCCATTATGCATACTCCTGACTCCATGAATTCTGAAATTACCTTCAGAGCAAAGAAAGGAAGTTATGGATTTTTGTCCTCTTGGATTAGTACAGGGAAAATTATTCCGTGCAGTGGTGGGCTTGGAAGAGCAACGTGAAGAAGAGTGAAGTTACCTGGGTTCAGTCCTGGAATTCGACAGGTTCTATGAGGATGGGACAGTGATGTTCGCCTCTAGATTCTTCCATTAACATCTTCATTAGTTCTGGCTCTGACATTTCAGATGAAAAATATATCTTTTTTTTTTCATTTAGTTAACAAGCCTGGAATTCATCAGTGCTTATGTCTGAAGGACATTTCTTTATTTTTTTGATGCAACCTGTTACAGATGTCAGCAGGTTGCACTTCATTATGAAGGGGAGTTTTCCCCCACCAGGAAGCTAGCAGGGAACACTTGCCAGAGCTGAAAAGATCACGAAGATCCTTCAGGTCTTGCCCTCTTGTACAGAACCCCTTACGCAATCCTTCAGCTCCAGTTGCTGCTCGCACGCTGGCCATGGCCGGGCTCTGCTCCCCTGCTCTTCCTGCCGTCTCCAAGTTGGTTTGTGTTACAGCAGCAGTGACTCACTGATGCTCAGTCCAGTGGAAAGCACTGAGCAGACAGGCGCTGCTGCTAAATTCAGCGGCTATTCCCTGAGTACCTTGGCTGAGTCAGAGACTGGGGAGCAGTGATTTTGGTTTTGCTGGGTGTGTTTGGGCGGATGGTGCAGGAGTGGGCGGCTGTAAGGCTCTCACTGCTGAGCAGGCAGTGAGCAATCCCCCTTGACGTTTGTTGTGCCACTTTTCTTTTCCTCCCCCATCATCCCCCCCCCCCCTTTTTTTTTTTTTTTTTTTGTTAAAGGTTTACATGTATTCTGGAGTTGTCAGGATGTATTTAGGTTTAGCCAGGTCTTTAAAAAAATTAATGTGAATGAACAGGAAATGCTAGAGGAGCATGTTTACCTGTTCCCAAGGTGATAAAAACAGATTGAGTTGAAATCCTAGGGGTGAGTATTTTCAGGTCGATTTCAAATAGAATCAGCCTTTAGCAACACAGAATATACTGACGTGTGTAAACCATGTGGTCCCACCAGGCATTTCCTCAGCATTTCCAATCCCTCTTCTCTTCCACAGCATTAATGACATGCCAGACTTCCCACCGGGTCAACAGAGCTGTCCTTCCCTTCTGGCCCCTCAACCATCCTTCCTCCCCCCGCTGCCCTCCCCAGAGCCTGCATGCATCTCAAGATATTCCTTTCACAACCAGAGGAGGATAAAGGAAGTCAAAGGACTAGTGCATGGCATTTTGCAGTTTTAGGAACAGAATTTCATCTCATGACACATTTCATGGGCTTCCATTCCGTGTAAAAAGATGGCATCACATCTAAATGTAACGTAAAATTAGGTGTAGATATGTGCATGCAATGAAAATATAATAACTTCAAATTTTAAGTTATAATCTGAAAAAGTTTTTGTTAAGAATATATTGCTATTTTTTCTGCCAAAGTAGAAATCCAGATGGTGTAGTTTTACGCTCAGTTCTTGTTTTCTATTTCTTCTTGTTTTTCTGTATATTTTTCCTGTACTCTGTATATTACAACCTTAACTCTTCATTTTCAATATGTATCTTATTTTTAGGGTTTCATTTTCTAAAGCCAGTACTTGCTACAGCCAGACTTTTCATTTACTAAGAATATAGTAAAGAGATGACTACAAAGGACGAAAATGAGGAAAAAGTAATGTTATAAAGTACAAACAGTGGTGTAGCCCAACTATAACCATGTGCCCTTATAGCTGGGAGAATGAAGCATAGGTACTACTATAAGATGCTTTAACTTTTTAATTTCATGGTTTTAACCTTTTAATGAATCGCATTTTTCTTTTAACTATTCTTATTATTTCTGTATTTGCAGTAGATTCACATAAGATACATATTTGCATAGGTAATTATTACTGTATTGTAGGCAAAGTTTATGGTTTCAGGCTATGTTCCTGATTTTGTTCTGAATAAAGTATGAATTTAATGTTAAGCATGCAATAGTATTACTGGCATTTCTTTTTCCTTGAATCAAAGTCTATGGCATGACTTGGAATTGAAAACAAAAATTGTAATAGCGAATATAATAATAAGCATAACGGAAGCATGAAATGCAATTATGTTCATGTGGTGCAAGGAAATAGTCCATTTTCTGGTTTATCCTAGACTTAGAGCTTCTATTAGTTTCTCACTGAAATCTTCCATTAAATGGGCCCGATATTTCTAAAAACGTATGTCTGCACACAATTTGAGTATTTCCTGCTTATGATTACTTTATGCATATTCACCTTATTTAGCTAGAGTTATGAAATTTCCTTTAAGTTCCTGCAAAATCTCTTCATGTAGGAGACCCCTTTGGTCTTAGTGTTAAGGGCTTGGAATTTTTCAAGTTAGTGATCTTGAAAGCAGGTGGGGATGTTTTGTATCTAAATACTGGTACTATTCAAAATTTCCTTCCCTATTAGTATAAAATTTCACTCTCAGGATAAAATTTCACTCACACTCATATGTCCTTGGTGCAGTCAGGCTTTCAGTGGTATCGGAGTTTATATGGAGTGGAACTAGTGCTACTGTAGTCTTGTCAGATTGTCTGGATCTAAAATGAACAAGTGGTTCAGAAATTTTATATATATCACAGAATCACAGAATCAGCTGAGTTGGAAGGGTCCCACAAGGATCATCGAGTCCAGCTCTGAGCCCTGCACAGGACCATCCCCAAGAGTCACACCATGTGCCTTAGAGTATTCAAATGCCTCTTGAACGCTACCAGGTTTGGGGTGTGACACACTCACCTTCTTTAGAGCAGGTGTGAGCTTTGGAGGCTTGCAAAAGTTTCTGTTAAAAAGCTCATCCACTTTGTGCTTCTCTTAGTTTCATCACAACACAATACTGTGCTTGTTTTTTTCTCATTGGTGGTGTTTTTCTTGGGTCTCAGTATTTAGTAACACTGCATAGTTTCATGAATTATTAGTAAAATTCTTGGTTAACCTGTTTAATTAAAATACTTCTGTTAAGACATCCTCGTTGTGGTCTGAGCTGCAACTACGTCTGCGTCAACTGCTAGCCATGGATTGGAATTTCCAGGAAGGACACAAAGGTGGCAGAGATGTGGGAACAAGATGTGCTTTTGCAGAATGCTTGACTACATGCTCTGATTTATTATTTAGCTGTGAGCTATGTTCAGTTCAGCAGGGGAGCTTTTCTTCCTGCAGTTCCATTGAGATCTCTGTGTGTCAAGTTACTCTTGTGCAGTGACTTGGACATTGTTCCTACTCGAATGCTGCTACTGCTTTCAAGAGAATGTATTTTCAGTGGCCTCAATGCCTAGAAAAGATTGTTTTACATTTGTTTCTCCACTTTCTGATACCCAGTATCTTCACACAAACGTTATACTGCTGATTTTTTTCTTTGCTGACAACAATTGGTGAGCTTGAAAGCTACAGAATTCCATTCCATTGTATAGAATTAGATTAATGATAATAAATAACTGTATAATTAGAAGCTCTCTTGCCATGTCAGGCTAAACTTCCGTCCCTTCAAATTGCATCGATTCTCAGGAAAGTTTTCTGGTACGTTTTTGATGTAATTCAGTAAGGGTCAGGCAGGTGGGTGGAGAAGGTAATGGATGTTGATGGAAGCAAATTTTCATTTGTTTCCTGCAAGCAGAGTGTTTGCATGGAGCAATGATATATATCAACATATCCTAGAGGGATTTCTGCCTCTGCGAAAGCCTCCTATGTTATGAATTAAAAAATTTAATGGTAATCTTGCTGACTTCCTAAGTCACTTAACACAAGGGAAAATACTAGTAAACAGGATATACACAGAAATGCAAAGTTTAGAAAATTTTGAAGTTAAACTCTTTTTGATCTGCAGTGAGAATCATTACAACATCTACATAAAAGTCTGGCTCTGATATTTTCCCAAGCTACTTTTTTATCTGCAGTTGTAATGGCCATGACAAAAATGGAGCACAACAGTAAAAGACATTGGAAAACTTTTGTGATCAGCAAATAAATTCCATTGGCAAGGCCTTGCCAACTGCTTAGAAGCTGTCTCTAGCTGCTTTCTTAGCCCTGTGGGCAGTTTTGCCTGGAAGCATTTCACAGCAGCCCATAGCATATTGAAGGCAGGGGACTCAAATAACCTGACAGAGAGGAAGATTACAGATACTTTTCAATTTCTCACATTTTTCAAAATGAATCCTGATATGCCACTTGTGTCAGTATTTGTGCTCCTGCTGAACCATTGCTGTGTCATAGAGTCCAAGTGTGACACATCTGTTGCCTCTGCAATACATTTTAGAGCAGCATGCAAGAAAGTATAAATCCCTGATGCAGGACATGCCAGTACAGGTTCATTTTTATGGCACTGCCCATGAGCTATCCTTGAGGTCACTATGTTTTTGCTGTCTCTTCAATGCTAAATACAAAATGTTAAAAACGCATGCTGCATGATTCATTTTGCTTACATTAAGCTTCATAATAGAAAGTTGTGTAGTCTAAACTAGGACTGTAGGCTTCCTTTGTGCCTGTTGGAAAACAGGCTCTGCCACAGTGGAGCGGAGGATTCATTTCACTCTCTTTCAGTCCCCTTGGTGCTATTTCCACTTTTGTGGCACGATCCTTTTGCAGTATGGTCCTTTTAAATTTCTTCACGGTTTGGCTTCTTCTTGCTCATCTACCTTGTGAATTATTTTTTTTAATGCCAGCTGTTACCTACAACCCTTTTGCACTCTTGCAAACCCTTACTCTCTTGAAAAGTGCAAGCTCATATGTTCAAGTATAAATACAAATTCTTTCATGTATTTGACAGATTTTCCATATTGTCAAACATTTATAACTGAAACAGACAGAAATAGCAGGCTTCTGTCTGACCTGAAAAATCCATCATTAGTTTTCATTTGCATCTTGATATATAGTGAGCATTATTTACATCTGTGATCCTCCCTATACTCAGTAGGTTTTCCAGAATTATATTTCTCCGTATCAATTGGGAATCAAAGCAGTAAAGTACTGCCCATCAGAGATCAATTCTGTCACTGGCAGAACTAAAGGAAGCATTCTCTCGTGTCCTTCCCTATTGACTAATAAAGATGGTGCCAATTACAACAGATCAGGTTTTCATCTGTTACTGGCTCAACTTGAATATGCTTCTTATGTGTAGGTCTGGCTCAAGGCACATTGATGTCAACATCTTTGGACTTCTTGGGAGGTTTTTTTGGTATGTGTTTATAAGAAATCAGCCATTTGAGGCAAATTCAGAAGACTGAAAAAGATGGCGCAGATATCTTCTTTGTAAGCTGCCAAAATCATACAATAGGAATGGAATGGCTTGGATTGGAAGGGACCTTAAAGATCATCTAGTTCCAAACCTCCTGCCATGGGCAGGGACACCTTCCACTGGAGCATGTAATACAGATTTTATTTGACAATCCCCTACTCGTTTTCAGGAGGTTTTCATGGAAGAGAGCTCACCAGTGGAGGCCAAAAAGAAGGGCCAAAAGCCATTTACCAAATGAAACAGGCACATATGCAAGAAGCTACAGAATAGGATTTTTAAAGCACTGAAGACAATTAGACCCTGAATGTCCTCCTTTTCGTTTGGAGGATGGCATCCAAGCTCAGCTAACACTTGTGTATGTATCACCAGACATTAATCTTCAGAATCACAAATACTGGAAATCCGTCCCAAGCTACTTCCCTGTGAAAAGTTGCAGTCAGAAAACAAAGAGAGCTTATTCCCATTTCAAAAATAATAACAGTTTGGAGTAATTTGCAGTTGCATGTTAAGTGTGTGGTGCCATTGGATGTATCGTAATCCACTGGTACTACCTGTGGCATGTGCTACCATTTGAGAGGCAGGGTTACCTTCTGATGAGGATTTTGGTTTTCAGTCCCTCCTGAAGTGTGCAGTTCCCCATGTGGATGGTGCAGTGAAACACCTTGAACAGATATTTTGGTCTGAAATGGCAGCAAATGCACACAAAAACACAAACAAGGAGTGTTCAGCAAGGATTCAGCTATTTGAATTGGAATGGATGAAAAGATCCATGGGGCAAACACAATAACAACTGCTTCATATTGAAGGGGAAAAAAAAAACCAAACCTGAAAATTTTGTCTGGGTCTGCCTGCTTTATAGGAACTTAGCTACTAGCAAATTAGGCTCTTTAAATGTACCATGGACAATCTAGCCATGGCAAGGATGCAGGAAATCAGAGAAGGCTGCACAGTAATTGATGTGCACATCAGTCCCTGGGGAATTGCTCTGGAGGCCACGTTCTGGAAGCTGAAAGATGTATCCATGCTTATTGTGGGTGTCCTCAGATGAAGGTGGTATTTTAGTGAAAACCAAAAAAAAAAAAAATAGTGTGTAAAGGACAGGCTTAGTAAGTAGCAAATGAGTTGTAAATGAGTTGACATTTTGATGTTTTTGTCCTTGTCCCTGTTAGCCAGGCTGTCACTGCTCTCTCCCTGTGCAGCCCTGCGAGCTGGACGTGCTGTGCTGTGCCACCTCTACGATGGTCAGGTTGCCCCAAATTAGCCTGAGGGACATCCTGCCATCCTTGTTTGCAGGGAGGGGAGGTAGGATTGATCTCCATGTTCAAAACCAGAGAACAACAAGTATTTCTAGTAATTTTTTCCCCTCGTTGTTTTTCTCTCTTTTTCTTTCTTTTTCTTCTCTGTTTTGGAGGGGGGGTTTGAGTGTTTTTTTCTCCTCTGGTGGTTCTGACAACACTCAAATGGATATTATCCAGCCTGAGGACTGTATTTCTGTCCTACACCATTTGTATTTTTCAGATTGCTCAAAATAACTTTACAGAGTGGATATGGGGAAAATTAGCTAATATTGTCACTTGGATGTTTCTCTTTATTTTAGGGAATAGAAAAGAGAAATGGCATGTTCCCCTAAATGCACACATGGATTATATTTTTTGTGTGTGTATGTCTAGTATGAGCTTATAAAATGAGGTATTGTTGAAGAAGAACAACAACACTTTCCACTCCTGTAAATAATTTCTGTAGTTTCTGAAAGTCCCTAATACCACAAGCTGCTAATTGATTAAAAAAAAATAAAAAATTAAAGTTGTTTTCACTGTGCCAATTCATGTTCACTTTTCACAATCTTACATAAAAGTAAAAACCTTGAATGTTGCTTAATTGAAGCAAAGATCAGGGTTCTGGGAATAAAACAGACCTTTACAACTACACCAGAGACCTTCAGGTAATTTGTTTACCTTCTGTTCACAGAAGTCAAGGAGCAACATTATCATTAAAAGGATGAAGTGCATTCAGACAACTGAAACAACAGTAAGATGCTAATTAAAGAAATTACAGAAAAGCATCATGCTGTGCTCTTTTGTTCTATAGAGGAATTCAACCTGTAGTCTTTTTTTTTTTCAAAAGTAGAAGTCATATAAGAAATTAATTTTATTAACATAGGGGTTAAGTAAATAGAAAATCCTGTGGCAGAATGGCAGAACACCTGATTCTTACACAAGAGTGGTTGTATATAGCTATCTCAAATTAAATATAATTAAAATTTGTCTCAAGGGTCTGTAAAGTACCAGAAAGGTAGAGAACATAAGCAGAAGAGAAGCCAGAAACATGGACTGAAAACAAAGAAGAAACTACAAAAGGATGTAGACAGCAGTGGTGGATTTGGGTAGAAACAACAGTTAATTGGTGTGCAAGGAGAGCAAGATGAGACTTGAAATAGGAAAGATCAATCCAAAAAGATGAAAGAAAAAGAAGAAAAACATAGAAATTGATTATTTTGTCCATGCTCATAGTTCTCTTGATCCTCATGTTCTGTCTTTTATAACTGATCAGTAAATGATTATTTTTTAATCTTTTGATTGCAAGCTGAAAGACTTTATGCTTAGCTTTGGGATCTGGAACTTAGAAAGAAAACAGACTTAGGGCTGTGTATATAAACCTTAGCAAGATGGTCTTGAGATGGGTGGGAACAGACTATAAAGCAATTTCTGTGTGGCATGGGGGAGGGGACTTGGTGGTGATTTACCTGCAGATTAGCAGGATTTCTGAAGACTGCAGGGGATTTCTGAAGACTGCAGATCAGAGAATGCAGAGCAGCAAACAGTGGAAAACCAGGTACTGACACTGGCACCTGAATAAACTATGCTTTGCACTCCAGAAAGGCAGGGAACCCCATGACATGCTGGTTGAATTGACTGATGTAGTTTTCATGGAGGAATATAAACAATGGATTGGGGAATTAATGTAGTTTCTTGTTGGCATGGAGTAGATATTCTCTTTATTGGTGTTTCTTGGTTAGAATTGAGGAAGAAACCCACTTTTATACCCTGTAGGTTATGGATTTCTTATTTAGTTCACCATAATTTGGTTAGACTAAATGCTAAATCTAACTGAGTATATTCCAGATACAGACCAAAACCTTAATCTGTCATGCAGAATAAGTGGCATGGAAGTACTTAGTTGATGGAACAGTAAATCTCATTAACTTTAACGGTGAGTGAGCCTTTAGCACATTAATTAGTTTTTGATCCCTTTAAAAACAGACATCAAACACCCAGCAAGCTCTTTCTTTCAGTAAACATATTTTGAAAAGGAAGAATATTTTGAAGAGGTAAGAACTGGTAAGAACTGGAAGTCTTATTTGTCATCTACTAGGCAGGACTTTGATAGACTCTTCTCTACTGCAGCTTATACAAAGGCTGTGGTACCAGAGACCAAAATAATGCTTTAAATCCTGTCTTGGCTTATCTGGATTTTGTGATTTACTAAAAGCTAGTAACTCATTCAAACCTGAGAAAGTCACTACTAGAAAAAGCAGTAAAACATTAAACATCATACTTTCTTATTGATTTCTGAAGCGAGGACTGATGCTGTAAGACTTCAGTTCCTACAGATAAATGTTACTGAGATTTGATATTTCATAAGAGTTGGCATATTGGTCCCTCAAGGGAGAATGTGTTGTAGGGAAACATAATTACTCCAGCTCATTTCTTGCATTCACTTTTTTTTTGTTTTGTTTTTGAATTCAGGGAAACAAAAGGTCTTGTTCAGTTCAGAGCTGAAATTAAAAATCTGTCAGAAAATTTAAAATATAGAAGAACAGAAATACGTTAACAGTATTATGGGGACACAAACCATCAAAGGTTGTTAGTGGAAAGTCTAGAGTTTTTATCTCTCTCTCTCTCTCTCTCTATATATATATATATATGTATCTTCTGTTTTAATGCCCCCATGGGATTTGTGCTTCAGTGTTTTCTTTACAGTTAACTGAATGACCCTTCTTGATGTGGTCCAGGATTCAGAAGGCATGTACCAATGCAGAGCTTCATTTCCTAGGGAGATTAGGATTGTTTTCTCACACTTTCTTGTGAAGATATCCTGGTTTCTGTTATATAGTTGTATACACAAACTTTGCAAGCAGTAGAGAGAGATAGCCTTTTCTAGAACATCATTAATTTGGTCCAGTTTAGGTACTTACCTATAGATGAGATAGAGAAAGTTGGGACTGCCTAAAATGTAGATCCCTGGTCAGATGAATATCACTCGCCCTTTTTGTCTCCTCCCTTTATCCATTCTCTCCTGTACTAATAGCCTGTAAATCAGGAAGATGGGGAGGTATTAATGGGACACTACTGCAGCCCAAAAGTTTAGGATCTAACTCTAGTTTCTGCTCCTTTTCTTTGTCCACACAGAGGAGAGGTTGTAGGAACAATACAGTTGAGCCAGCAGGTAAGCCGAAGTGTCTTTCCCTGCTAGAACTCCTCATGAGAGTTTATGGAGACAGAGATGATTATCAGGCACCGAAAATTATATTTTATTTGTTTAGGACTATGGGAACTCCCCTTGTCTGTTTGGCACTGCTTTTTAATGCAGTGGACAGTGCTTTATCAAGGGTGAAATATGAGATCTGATGCCACAGGTGTTGGAGTTGGGGTCTTGGCAAAGGAATACTGACAAAAATTAGACTGATTTAGGTTGTGCTGTGTTGAACAAGTGCTCATGTTGTGTCTTCTAAACCCCCACTGTATTGCTTTTGTCCTTGTTTGCAGTCTGATTAGATGCCACCTGAGGAAATTCCACAGGTTTTTTTTTTAGGGCAAACCCTATTTTATCAAAGGAGCGTAGAACCATGGAATAATTTGGGTTGGAAGTTATCTTTAAAGGTCATCCAGTCCAAGACCTCTGCAACAGGCAGGGACATCTTCAGATAGATCAGGTTGCTCAGAGCTCTGTCCAACATAACCTTGAATCCACCTGTCTGGGCAACAGTGTTTTACTGCCATCATTGTAAAAGTCTTCTGTCTTACATCTAGTCTAAATCTACCCTCTTTCAGTTTTAGACAGTTACATCCTTGTCTTATTGCAATATGTCCTGCTATAAACATTCCATCCATCTTCAATTACTGTTTTTCTAAGTTTAAGTACTGAAAGATTGCAATATGATGTCCCCAGAGTCTTCTCTTCTCCAGGCTGAACAAGCACAACCCTCTTAGCCTTTCCTCATAGGAGAGGTGCTTCAGACCTCTGATCATTTTTGATGATCCAACTCCTCTGGACCCACTCCAGCTGGTCCACATCATTCTTATGTTGGGGGCCGCACAGCTCAACACAGCACTCCAGGTGGGGTCTCTCCAGAGTGGAGAAGAGGGGAAGAATCACCTCCCTTGACTGCTGGTCCTACTACTTTTACCTTCTCTTATTCTACCCTAAATAATGCCATCATAGTGTACCATGGTGCAGCTGTAGGGTTCAAAATATTTTCTACTGCAGGAACTAGGTAGTCTTTTTCAATAGTCTCTAAACAATTATTTTTGTTCTCACAGGGGAAGACCTATAAACCTGATCCAACTTATTTCCCATCATAAGAGAGAGAATGTACTGTTGTGTGTTCCTGGAATTTGTATTGCAATTTTCTATTAATAAGGATAATCCCAATAAATATTAATCTCCTTCTGTAGACTTCACCTTTCATCTACAGTTTGCACTGTTGATGGTAAGAACAGTCCAGTGGGTCTGGAGCAGTAAAGGTTCCTACAGCATTACGAGAAAATAGTCAGACTTGCCTTGGACATTTAGCTGTATATTTAAAAACTGAGTACAGTAGAACTGATTAAATAAGTGAAATACATGTACAGAGCCTGAGTCACTAAAGAGCATTAAACTTCAGTCCTGTGCAAACGTCATTAAATGCTTCGTCTTTATGTGAATCAGTGCTGATGAGATATTCTCCTTGCTGTCTGTGACTTGTCACTTTGTGCCATTGAGAGTCTTTGTCCTTTCATCAGTTAAACAGTCTGAAGTGTCTCCTTTGGAAGATAATTACAGGTTCTCAACAAAAATGGCAGAGTTAAACCCTGTTAGATGGTACTTGTCTCGCTGGAGAGAGCCCAAAAAACACACACAGGCCATGGTATTCTCTACACAAGGGCCTCTTCCTGGGGTAATGATGCAGCTCAGTGTAGGAATGATGGGTCTGGTTAGGAACCTGGTGTGGGATCTGCAGTTTTACCCTATGTGACTGTGTGAGCCTTTCCAGGCAGCAGCAGCATTGGAAAACAAGTGCAGAACAACAGGCAGCCTGTACAAGCTCCTCGTTTTGGGGGACATCTCTGCATTCCAAATTTCTCTGATGGAAAGGGATTTGTTGACTTGGAGACATTCTGGGAAGTATCCAAAAGTGTTACATTCTCTGCTACTCTTTCAGAAAGCTGCTCTGAGAGATACAATTCTCTTGCTGGAGGTTCTTTGTAAATTCTCCTGTTTAATTAACGTGGTAAGGTTTACATTGCCTCTTAATTGGTCTTGCCATTGAGAGATGTCTGCTTGGTGGCTAGAACAGTGTGTAGTGCTTGTATCTGAGTATATGACTTTTTTAAAGCCTGCTTTGTTGTTGTTAGCATGATCACACTTTAAGCATACAGTTACTGAGGCAAATCTTCAGCTGATGAATGTCTGGGTAAGTTCAAATGAAATTAATGCAGCGTTCTGGACTTGACCCGTAAATTGCAGGGGATATTAGAGTCCATGTGCAGAGGACTTACTACTTTCAAAGTTGCATGAAAGTTTTTCTGTATTTATTATTATCACATCAGGATTTTTCTCCTCAGATCAAAAAAGCTGCAAATACTCAATTTTTTAATTTAAGAGAAAACTTTGTTTTATGTTTTCAGTATTTCTTACAATTTTCTGAGCAGAGGATACAGAATAGTGTTGAAAACCTTTTGTTGCCACAAATGCAGAGTCAGAAAAATTGTCAAGCTGCAAGTGCATAGCTTTCATTCTGTAGAATTCTCTTTAGGATTGAGCATTTGTCTACAGATTAATATATATCAATAATTTACCAGCTCTGTTTGCTTTCAGAAAGCATACATGAATTTAATATGAAAGAGGAATGAATCAGTACAGAAATTACAAGTATACGTATAGAGAGTTTTAGAGCCGATGGTTAGCTTTTTTTTTTTCAAAGAATCTGTTACAATGCAGGAAGGACAAGAAAAAAAATCCCAAAAACCTGAGAAATGAAATTAATAGAATCACTGCCAGGATGAGTTGGTTGCACATTTCTGGTATGAATGCTGGCGAAAGACTTTTCATTTCTGGAGGGACAGACGAGAGGTTCCCATTGTGGGAATACATCAGGTGACAGCAAAATCAGAAGCAATCTTATTAGTTCGACAAGTTGTCTATTTTCACAGACTCTCTCTTCAGGCAGGGAGCATTGATGGGTTTTGTGTGTGGAAGACAGATGTTCTATTTACAGTCTGTACACCAGATAATAAAAGTTCCCTGTCTTGCCAACCTGTATTTGAGCAAACCCAAAGAGAGATAATAATGTGTTGCTGCTGCCACTCCTTCTGGTTGTTTTGTACCAGACATGGGAAGGCACAAGAAAGGGGAATTTAATAGCAATTGCAAAAGTCTTTGTCTTCTATGTATATCTGTGTTTGTGCTACAGAAACCTTTTTTTTCTTGTTTATTTTATGATATTACCTATCTCACTAATGCGTATTTTGAAGAAAGTGTGATAAAAGTATTCATTATGGACAGCTATATGGGAATATGTTTCAGGAGAAGAAGATTGGGCAGTAAGAACAATCTCTAGCCTAATCTTCTCATGAATTGTTTAGCAAGGTTTTCAATTGACAAGATGCCCGGTCAACCGAAATAACAAAAGTGCATGTGATGAGAGGAGGAGAGAAGCATTTAGAGAGAGCAGGCAGCATTTAGAGCCAGACAGTGCTAATCAGTTTGAAATGGCAATGGAATATTTATATTCAGTAAAGAATCAATGCCATTGCAGATCCATACCTAATGCTAGCTCAACTCGACCCTTGAATCTAATTACCTTAGAATATTTTTGGTTGAATTCATATCTGATCCTCCAGCATTAGGATCTAATTCTGTAGATTTACATTTTGGTTGGAACCAAAACAATAGGGAATATATGGTCCTGGGTCTCATGTGGATGCACACTGCAGCTCCCAAGAGCAGCTGTTTTGAAAGATGCACATCTCAGGTTTTTAAAACTTCCATGTAAAGAAGTGATTGTATGCAATAATTGTTGTTTGGGGCTGAAATGTTAATATTAAATTAGTTCTGAAATTAGCAAAAGGTTAAATTTCCTCAATTTGGTACTAGTTTAAGCGTCTTGTCAAAAAAGGAGTAGGCACCAGAGCTCTACTTCAAGCAGTGTGGAAAAAACTGTCAGAATTGAAGAAGAAAATTAATTGGAAATTACTGGACATATGAGAGGTCATCTGATGTTAATTCAGGCCTTTGCATCTCTTGCCTCTTGTGTAGCTTCTCTAGACTTCAGACTGTCACAATAGCTCAAGGACACAGCAGGTAGATAGAAAAGATGATTGAAAAGCTGCAGACACAATGCTCTGCTACTGGAATTCCTATGAGGCTGAAGGAATCCAACAAAAGGAAAAATAAAAGCCAAATTTGTAGGGTTTATTTCATCACAGCAGAAGAAGGAAAAAAAAAAAATGAAAGGAGAAAGAGGTCTCCAACACCATATTGTCAAAGACCTTCACATTACATTAGCACATGGCACTGTGCCCCTGAAAATAGCAAAGGCACTTTTGGGGACATTCTGTGGAAAATTTCTCAACAGTACTTAAATCTTGTCTGTCAAAAGCAGTTTGAGAAGCTTAAGTTTGTCAGCTGGCTATGTGACTTTAGACTCCGTAGTGAAAAAGCAATGCAGTTTCTGGAAACATACTCTGTCTTGAAAAAAATTGTATTTAGTAAAATCACAATAAAAAGCCACTCTTCTGCCATATTAAGTCAATTTTTTTTAGAATTGAAAAAAAAAAAATCAGTTCCATACATAGATTTAGATTTATATGCACCCTAAAATCTCTATTGCTGAGTTAACTTGGGCTGTCTCATATGCAAAGCATTCGGTGGGAAAGATTAGATCCTGTGGCCTTTCCTAGAGGCATGATTTTAATAGTCAAAATAAATTCTTTCTCTTTGATTATCTTACTTAGAAATTCTGACTGATCAGTTAGGAGTTTAGGAAGAAGTAATTTAGCAGTCAGCAGTAGCTCTTAATTCTGCATCAGTGTGTGTCGATTTATATTACTAACAAAATGTAAAAATTGTTTCTCAATATCTGCTTTGACACATTAATTATGTGTTGGCTTCTTCTGGGTTTTTTGTTTGTTTATTTTGAGCTGTTTTGAAAGCTATTGATTCATTGATCATGACCGCAGTAGCATTTAAGGTGAACAAACAAATCCCGTCCTTAAGCATCCGTTTCCATCTGTGTCTTGCCATATAAATTTTTCTCTATGCCAGGCACTCTCCTAAACCAGTTCTCTCGGTTCTCTGAAAATCACTCACAGATTTCACTCTCCAAGTTAGCTACTTTACTTCACACAAATCCTTGCTCACAGCAGATCAGTGAAACTTGTGAATCTTGAACTCTCCTTAGGGCTCTGTAGGGAAATGTGTTACTTTAGGTAGAATGTCTTTTGCCTAATTACCGCCAGATATAATTGGCACTTACCTTGCTCTGCTTGTCCTTATTTATTTTTTCTCTCTCCCCCTTAACCTGCCTCCTCATTATATTTCTGTTTCCCAGCATAGAAAATCCTGCCTTTCTCTTTTATGCTGCTTATCCTAGCCTGAGTCCTCATGATCAGAAGGAATCTCCAGAGGTTTCCATCCATCTGCCTCCATCAGCAGTTCCAAATCTTCCGTCTGGCTTACCTTCTCATCTTTTCCCTTTTTTTCCTAGACTTCTGTTCCCCTCTTTCTTCTAGAGATTTCCATCCTTTGTACTCACATGGTCTGAATCATTACTCCCATGGCACTGTTGCCCCTTCAGTCCTACTTTTTTCTCTGTGCCCCTCCCAGGTGGCAGTTCAAGAGTGAGGATGCTACGTATTTCTCTAAATGCTGCTTTGAAGTATAGACCTCATTGGCTCCTTTCCCTGGGGGTGAATAATTCATAGATTAAATATTTCTGCCATATGCCAGTATGTCTATGTTGCAGTGACTATCAAATCACAGAAATGTTAGTAGGAAGGGACCTCTGGAAGTCATCTAATCGAAAGTAGGATTGTTGCCAGTACTACAAACAGATCAGCCTTGTCTCAAAAACCTCCAAGGATGGAGATCCAGTATCTTCTCTGAGTGACTAAATTCAGAGCTGCACTACTCTCTTAATGAACTGCTTCCCCCTAATGTTTATCTTGAATTTACCAAGCTGCAGTTTGTGTTCCCTTGCCCCTGTTGTGTTTGCCAATACAGCAAATGATTATAAGATTTTACTGGAGCACTCCTTAGCCTTTGCTTTTCTGGGCTGAAAAATCTTGCTGTCTCCTTCTAGGTCGTGTGCTCTGGGCTTGTGACCATCCTGGTAGCCCTCTTTTGAACAATTTCTCATTAGAAACAGCATCCCTATTGAAGTGCGCAGACGGACACGGTATTTCAGATGCAGCCTCACCTTTGCTGAGGAGATGAGAATAAAAGCTTCCTTACATCTACTATCCACATTGCTCCTGGTGCACTGGACAGCCAGGCTAGGCTGCCTTCTCTGCAATGACAGCCAAGAGCCAGAGCATTTTTGGTGTGTCTTCCACCCCACGTTCTTTCCTGCAGGGTGCTCATAGGCAGTAACTTCCCACCTGCACAGGATCATTCCATTTTAGGTGCAGACCTTTGACCTTCTCCTTGTTGATCCAGAGGAAGTTTCTTTTGATTCAATTCTCAAGTCTCTTTGGCTTGAAGCTCTGTCATTCAGCATGTCAACCACTGTGCCTAATTTAGTTTCACCTTTGGATTTGCTGAGGATGTACCCTGTCTCATCATCCAGTCTGTCAGTGAAGGTATTGAACAACATTGGGCTCACTATTGACCACTTATGTGCTCTGCTTGTTACCAGCCATCAGTTACATGGCAAGCATTGATTCTTGCCTTTCAGCATGGCAGCCCCTCTCTTTACTGCCCAGAAGCAGAATACAACTATGCTTCTCTTCTTCACTCTCATTTATTGTTTCTAGGAGGGAAAAAGTTGAAAATCCCTATGGAGAAGGGAAGTCCGTAGAAACTTTGAAGAGAATTTGCAAGAGACAGAAAGCAGAGTCCCAAATCTTGTCTTTCAATCTATAATAAGAGAGCAAAGAGTGGACATTTTTTTTTTCCCTTGTAACTACAAGGTTTTGTTGTTTTGTTTTCGATTTTTATTGATCTAGTGACATTTTTCAAGGTAGCATAGGCTTCATTTCCACAGCAGATCAAGCTGTTATTAGCCCAAAGCACTGTAAAAATCTTGCTCAGTATCAATTGTTTTTTGACAGAATATTAAAGTAAATAAAATCCTCAAAGGGGCATGCCTTAGGTTGCATTTCAGTAGATATGTGGGAATTCATAGAGAATTGAACATTAATTGTTTGGCCTTCTTCATTCATGATTAACTAACTAATAGTTTTTGGTTATATCACTGAGTCGAGTAACAACCTTTGTAAGAAAAGGACCTTGTCTTCTTTCCCTGTACCTGGAAAAGCAGACAAGACTAGCATTAATTTTTTTATCCCTGCATCCAAATGATTCTCCACTTTTGGTTTCAGTTCTTAAGCTTTAAATTCCAAAGCCTCTCCCTTGTGCATTCATCAAGAATGTACTTTTCTTGTTCACAGCACATCTTTTTTTCTTGTAATTAACAAAACTTTCAGTCCTTGACTTTTTTTCTGGGATACAAGTGTTGAGAATTGTTTAGTGCGTTTTAAGTCCTTTCACAAATTTGAGTCATTCAGTGTGCCACGTTCCTCAGGTGTGAAGGGATTGTGCTGCTAGGCAAGGCTGCTCATTCTGGAGAGCACATTAGGTCAAATTCTGTGATTTTTTGTGTCTCTCTCATGAAGGGTTTGATGGCAACAGAATTATTCTTGTTTCATAGTGACCCGTGATCTCACAGGGTTGTGATCTGACAACCTTCCACAGAGGTGAGCTGTGTCCTTTGGAACCCCTATATTTCTAGGGCCTCATAGAACAAGATAATATCTCACACTTAAAACAAAGCCACAGTAATAAAAGTAGAATGGGACCCTCTCGCTAATGTTGTGTCAATCAATTTTGCTAAGCTTCAGTGCTTGTTTACTCTTCCAGTTGTAAGCTAATACCCAGCAGACTTTGTTACTTGAATTATTGATAAAGCATTTTGTTCCATGTAGGAATGCAAACCCAGTTTTGAATTGCAAAAGTAAGAGAATACCTTGTGCTCATTCCCAAGGTGTTGCTGTGACTGTGTAGCTTGGAACTTAATAACAAAATACAATTGCTTTTACTTCAGCTTTGCAAAAAATTATTAATGAATGAGGTCATTAAATATTAAGTTAACGGAAGCTTTTATTTTGCACCTTACTCAAAAGTCTTGCTGTCCATGGTTTATGACAGCTAACCAGGCTGCAGCAGGAGCAATTAGAGTTTTCAAGAAAAGTACAGAATCTCACAAGCTCTACTTTGTAAATTCAGCCCAATAGTCCTTTTTGTTTCAGTACAATTCAGAGTTGAATTTCTCATCACTTCAAAACAGCAAATAAGAATAAATTTTACATTTGATTTCACCCTGAAAAGGCAAGACTCACTGGTTTTGAGTCTAAATCAGACCTTTATGATGGCATGGTCCCAGCCCAGCTCATAAGAGAAGCTTTAGGGTCTCCCTTAACATTTTTCAAATGAAGTTCACAGCCAGAGGCCAAGAGTATCCTCTGGAATATGTCCCAGCTGCAGGCTATGCTGCAGAATTATGCAAAAAGAATAAACATGAGTCTCAAGCTAAAGCTTCTGGAACTGAATTAAAGTGAATGAGAAATAAAGAAATTGAATTTGTTTTTACATGTAATTCAAAAGTAATTCCTACAGCTCTTTTACAGGAAATAGTTCTAGTGAAATAATTCTCAAATTTCAAATTACTTTTTTTTATGTGGTCTGTATTTTCTTAAGAATATGTATATTTGTCGTTCCCTGCCTAAACGGGGACTATGTCAGTTTATGAGAATAAGGTCTTGCAAAGTGTTTGTCCACTGAAGCAATAGATGGAGGAAAAGAGAAAGATGGTAGAAATCTGTAAAAATTACAGTCTTTTTCTAAAATACACCGGGACCCTTAGTCTTGTAGCTGAACTCAGGGATCTGTTCATGCAGATCCTTCGAGTACATTCTCTTGCAGTGAATACCATGGCAAGGGCAGTGCGCTGTGTCAGGACTGAGCCCTGGCGGTGCTGCAGTCGAGCCACTCCTGACGCCAGAGACAGCAGCAGAAGGGCTCATTTGCTGGGGGATTAACATCCCCAGATTGTTGGGAGGAAAGTGACTGTGCTGCCCTGGGAAGATGGGTCAGAACAGAAAGCAGGAGATGGTTTTATGAGACTTCTGGTCACCATATGAGATCGGAAATGGCACAAAACGTGAGGGCTGTCCTAGCAGGCGAAGGCAGGCAGCCGTGCACTTGGGTTGCTCATCCCTTCTTGTTGTAGGCTGAGCTGTTTAGAAACCAATTAGATAATGGAGGAGAAAGAAACTTCTTTTTCTTCTAAGTGCTAATGCCTGGTGAACTTGTCAGAAAGGGCTCTGACTGATGGCGCAGGATTCACCCAGATGGGCAATGTGGTTATGGATTTCAGTCATTCATTTATTTGCTTGTTTTAGAAGATGTGCTTACAATTCCAAATGTATTATTTTGGCTTAGGCACGTGAAAAGTTGTAAAGAATTCTTTTCTTTCCACTAGATTATAATAGCTTCTTAGTGACTACGCATAGTTTTGTGCCTCTTTCTTCAGTTTGCATGTTCACCTAAACCAGAGTTGATGCACCAGATACTTAGCAGCTGTCCCTGTGTCAACACAGACCACTCTGGCAACCTGTGTTGGAACATTGCAGAGCCCACAGGGAGGAACCTGTGAACAGTTTTTGCAGAGGTGAAATCCCTCTGAAGTGTGAGTCCTGCAAGAACATCGGCTGTGGTACAAACTCCTAATCTGAGGCTCACAGCTCAGAAACAACTCTGCCACTGCTGCAGAACTCCCTTCGTATGTATTTATCTAATTAATTTGTACACATTTTATTATGTGTTGCCCTTATAATCATCTCGGCACTCTACATATAGTAGTATTGAACGGGGACTGAAATGTCTGATCTTTGTGTTGTGGCTGTGTTGTTCACTGCTGCTGGGGCCATTATCATTTCAGGAGGTCCATGAAATTCAAATAACCATTTATAGAGGATTCTTGTTTAAATTTTTTTGTTTTATCTTTTGCATATTTTGCATTTAAAAAGTCATTAGGACAACTTTAAATTCATCTGCCTAATTCTGATTTTTCTCTCTAATTTTGATGTAATTTGTTCCATTTTTCAATATGTTTATTAGCAAAAGGCTCAAATTTTTTTTTTTTTGAGGCAAACATTCTAGGTAAATACATCATTTTTAATGTGTGCATTACCATGAGATATGATCTGAGTTTCATTTTTGCCTTTTAGTTCTTTTTGAAACTGGGAAGCCTTGATGAGTGGTAGCAGTAGCCAAGTGGGTTTGTGGCAGGTGATTTCCGGGCTTGCTGTGGTTCTCAGTGTCATTCTGTGGTGCGTAAACCCTGGGAGATGGAGAAGGTTATCACCAGGAATCTGTGTGTTCTCACCTGTGGGAGGAATATACACTTTTCCAGGCCTATGTTTTATAGGGGTAATTACCTTAAAAGACTCACAAAGTAAATAATAACAATAATAAAAAATCAAAAAGCCATGCTAACCATGCCTACTTTAATTCTCTCTGGACAGATGTTAAGCATAATGTAACTTACCCACTTTAAAGGTACCCTGGAGTCAAGTTTCCTTTCCGTGTCTGTGTAAACAAGCTCTAGATCTGTCTTTACGATTTTGGTTTCACCTTAGCTCCAAAAGTGAACAAGATTTTTTTTGGGGAGAGAGAGGACTTGATTTAGATACAAGCCTACAGGGTGCTGCCTTCTCCCTCACCATCTGAAAAGTTAAAAATGTAAAGTTTTTGCCATTTAAGACTGGTATTTTCTGAACAGATGGTGAGACTTCAGCCCTGGATAACCCTGACCCATGTGGAAAATCAACAATTCAAATGCTGCATCTGAAGCTTGCTGGGAACATTCACATACACAAAAGAGGACATGCATGGAGTTCACTATATTCTCCTTATATGACTTACACAACAGTCTTGGGCATTCTTATATTTTAATAATGAGATGAGAAGAACTTTTTCAGGAGCATGAATGATACCAGCCACCTGGTATTTATATTCTGGTTTAGCCACTGAGCTTTGTAGCAAGCTCTTCCAGAGTGCAAAGTTTATATTTACTTGTACAGCAATAAAGGATTAATGCTTGTAATGAACATTCAGGACTGACTCACTGAGCCAGCTCACAGAAACACAGAGATTTTATCTGATGGGCATTTATTGAAAAAAAAAAAATTGTTTCAGGTGAAGTCCACGAATGTACATTAAAAAACATCTGCTCTCCTCCATGGTGATTTTTTGGTGAGTTTTGTTGGTGCTTTTGTTGTTTTGTTTGGAGTTTTTTTGCTTTGGTTTCAGGGTTTTTTGTTTTTTTTTTTTGTTTGTTTTTTTGTTGCTTTTTAAAATTTTTTTTTATTTTGGGTTTGTTTTTTTTTTCTTTAAATCAAGAGTAATTGAGGGATTGAAGATTTGAAGTTTATATCAGTTCCTTTGCTGTTCAGAATAGATCTTTCTGTTAGTGATAAAAGCAATCTTGTTTAGAAGGTACCATGCAATGGAAGAACAATATTAGAAAAATGAGCTGTCTCCAATGGCATTCAGTTCTGTTTGAAATTTAGGATTAAGAAGGTGTGTTTTTTTGTAAGGGGAGGGTTTTGCCAAGTCTTAAGACAACATGAGGTTTGTGCAAACTCCCAATTACATATATTCATTGGTTTGGGGCATTACCAGTGCACAAAACATGCAAAACACTAATTGAGCTTGTGGGGATGCTCTCATTTTTAGTTAATTCTTCAAGAATGGAGCACTGAGTTTTTAGGAGTATTTAGTATGTGTCTCTGTGAAGGATCTAGCCCAGGAGAAACCATCTGACACACTTGCTATTTATAGCCATGGTTTTAACATAGTCTAAGGAATTTTTAAAATAAATATTTATAATTTTATAGTTTTTTTCTTTCTGTTGCCTTTCACTTGGGTCCTGGACTTGAAAAGAACCAAGTGTGCTTTATGCTAATTTTATGCTTATGAACAGTGGTAACAAATTCTATGTGAAACTGTAATAACACAAAAAATGGAAGCATGCATTTATACATGAGCTTTTCTTGGATGGGAACCTGTGTGAGAAAATTGAACAATGGCCCCATATTTAGTGCTTTAGTCCCCGACTCGGCCTGTGTGTCCTTTTCCCTTTCCCAGGAGTCTGCAGGTGATGAAATGGCAACACAGGTGGGGCTGTGGCTCCAGGACAGCTTGGGATATGGACCAAAGCATTTGTAAATGTTCCTTGTCAGCAGCTTAGCTACAGCTTCATTTTCATGATGATGGGCCATAAGTTTCACAAAATTCAGCAAGACTAAAGATGACCGACCTGTGTATTTGTCTGGCTTTTCTTTATTACTACAGTGTTTGGACGTAAAACAAACTGGAGAAGTCAAAATATGTGGTCTCAGATGATCTGTGCTTCTTAAATAAAATGCAGTGCCTTCTGTTATAGAGGCCATTCACATGACCTTCTGATTACTAAAGAATTAATAAAATTGCAGCAACTTATAATTATCTTCTATAAAATACCGTTGCAGCAGCTTTGACACAATGAACTTTGGCCTGTGTAACAGCGTTGGCTGAGTTCTCTAACTTGAATTCTAAAATTAGATTTGTGGGAGTCCACATGCTCTGTATATGGTAGCAATAGACAATCCTGTTTCAGGAAGGAATCAAGACAAACCAAATAGCTGCCATTCAAAGTAAATCTTGGTGATTTTGGACAAAAGTCACAGTGAGTTTGGATGGCTTGTTATTTTTTTAAGGAAGTTTTAGAAAAATGCATTAATATGCACAATATGAATCCAACCCCACAGGTCATGGAGAGTTTGCAATTTGCAAGTGTTTTAGGAATAGTTGTTAAAGATGGGAGAGGAGGAGGGGTAGGAAGTGTCAGTAGGAGAAATAGTGCTGTAGTGCTAATGAGCAGATGCTCTGCTGTGCATTGAGAGAGCTCCTCGCAATTAAAAAATAGTTGTAGGTAGGAGGAGATCATTCAGCTGTCTGTGTGCTGTCAGTTGTACCTTGACCAGCTTTTTGTGTGTCAAATGCATTTTGATTGAAGCAGGAAAAGAGATTTAGCAGCAATGTTTTCTGCAGTGAAAAAGCGAGACCGGGGTGCAAAGGGAACTGCAGAACTTCTCGGTGAGGAGGAGGCAGGTGTGATTCATGTGCTGCTAATGGTTTCTTCCCAAAGTCCTGGATCGTCTGTGCCTAGGGGAAGATGAATATTCCCTGGAGGAGGGCAGAGTTCCTATCTCACCTCTTCAGACAGTGAGTTGTAGGGGAAAGCAGAGTAGCCAATATTGGATTTCCTAGACAGGAGAAATAAGGAGCAAGAATCAAGAGCAGAGGTTCATCTGTGGCTGGTTTTACTGCCTGCCACAGTGGTCAGGGCAATGTGCAGGGGCAGGGGGCTGCTCCCACCAGCATTGGAGGGATCAGCATGCTCAATTCACCCAGAGCAGCAGCATTGAGTACCTTGTGGAACAGGGAAAGTGAGGAAAAAGAAGCAGTTTCCAGAATTATTTGTCTTAAACTCCAACTTTGTATGTAATCCTGTCATGTTTATTTGAGAATCACTTCAAGGTTTAGGCAGGAGGTGCATTTTGCATGGGCAGAATAAGTAAGAGTAGCTCAGTTGCTGCAGGCATTGTTTGATCCAACATGCACACTTTTCCCTTCCCTTTCCCCTACCTTTCTAACTTTCTTTTTTCTTCTCCAGGTTAGGGGGCTTATAGCATAATTAGAAATTGAATTATTTATGAGGAGTCATTAAAATGGGTGGCTTGCAGATTAATCAAAGACAGGAGACATATGATATGAAACTGCTTTTTCCTCTGGTGCTTTCACTCATAGTGGCTGCAGGGAAGCCTATATAAAGCATTCCTAGTTCTGTAACAAAAAATTGAATGCTCTGCAATATTACTTCTGTGTGTGTGTGTAAATATCCATATGAGTGTTAGGGGAAAATTGAAAATATGGGGGAGATTAGGCAAGAGAAGGGTATTTTGAGGAGACAAAAGGAAGGGATAGGTCATGACTCATTATGCAGCTTTGGAAACCAGAAAATGTAATTTCTCTGCCAACTGGATGAGTTTATGAGCCTAACGGAATTTAAAATCAGTGGGAGCTCATTGAATAGCAGTAAGACATATAGTATTCTACTAATGTTATGAGGAGTATGTCTAAAAATAACATAGGAGGCCTTTACTTATATCCTGCATTAATACTAAGGACATATCTCTGAGTAGATAAGATCTATCCCTCTAATAAATGTGATTCAAGACAAACCAAGATGAGTCTTTTAGCTGCCCTCCTATTTTTGTCTTTATAAAACTTACTTATCTGAAGGTGCTTTGAGAAATACACATTCATGCCATTGAAGTAGTTTGTTTAATGCTGGCGTCTTGCTTGGTTTTGGGTGCAATTTGGCTGTTCCTGTTAATCTTTTTAAAGCTTGTTCTTTAAAGTGTGAGAAATCGTGGGGTTTTTGCCATGATCACTGGTGAATTCAGGCCATCTAAATTAGTGACGCTTAAGTGGTCCCTAGGTATTATTAGAGGTGCTTGTGGCCTTACTCATAGCTTTACTGGATTTGGGTATATAGTGAACTGATGAAAAGGAAGCAAGAACAAGCTTTTTCTCCTAATTTCTGAAGTAAATAGCTTTCCATATTTTTAAATTTTTTTTTGTTCCTTTTATATTCTGAGCATTTTGAAGGAGGGTTTGTAATTATAAAAATAGTAATAATAATCACAAATGTACTTAAAAAAGGGCCTAGGGAGGAGCTGGAGTCTTTTCCATAAGGTTCTTCCTCTTGCTCGGATGGTGCATAGTAAGTTTGGTCATCCTGGCAAAAGCAACAGTCCATCCCCTACGCAAACAAGGAGGCTGTACACCTGCCAGCTTGGTGTTTAGAGTCAGCATGAAAATGGACCATAAATGATATCATCTAGAAGTGACATAATTCAATTAATACTTTGCTTCAATGCTTGTAATTCTGGCTTCCTTCGTTCCTCTTTAAATGTGTATGGATCCATATGCATGTGTAGGCTGGCCAGAAGGTACAGAACCACCCTGTTTCTTTAATCAGTTTTTTAATTCCTTATTCAGCCATGATTTACAAGCTGTAAACCTCTTAATACCCATTTCAAAGGTACTTTTGTTACTACACTGGCAGAAGGGTATGAATGTACATGAGGAAACTCCAGCATGGGGCTTTAAGCCCATGTTAGCTGAGACGTAGTGTTATTCTGTACAATAAGAATAGAGATAAATCATCACATTAATATGAATTGTTTAAATTCAAGATCGAGATGCACAAGTGAAATAATTTCTGATTGCCATGTGAATGGTCCCATGGTAATTACTGTTTTAGTTTATATTAATGAATAATTGCCACAGTGAATTCCTAAAAGATCACTTTCTGCTCAGGTGGTATAGCAGTCAATTTTCCTCAGTGGGCTGTTCCCATAGTATTCACAAACTGTAACTATTTCCAGCTAATCAACATTTTCCACAAAGGCTTCTGCTTTGGAGTGTTTATGATCTTTGGGTGTCTCACATGCAACAGCATTAAAGCAACTTGGTTTTTAAAAATAGTTGAAGAACTCTGTTGACAGCCACATACCTGCACAAAGGTGTATCACGTTGGGTACCCCTAAACCAGAATTCTGTGAATAACCACTTTAAGATGCAAAACTAGATAAACTAACTAGAGCCTCTTCTACTTACATATTTTTTAGCCAGTACCAGCTCAGACCACAGTTGTCTTCTGGGGTCACTAATATCCATTTAGTGTATTAACGTTGTAAAAATACAGTAGTGTTTTTTCTATCTGTAAGGATATTGGGCTACATTATAGGTAGGGAGGGTGTTTGTTTTGCACCTTTCTTGATAGTTTTTTTTCCCAAGATTTTATATTTATGTTCTTGAAGTGGCACACTGTATGGTACTTCTTTCAAGAAAAAGTTGGTAAAAAAAATTGTCGTCCATGTTTCTAGTTTAATAGTGATAAAAGATGAAGTTGCTACAGCAGGAAAAGGTATAAGGAAGAAGAAGGGGAAAAAATAGAAGGAAAACCAGTAGGATATTCGAAGAATTGGTTGGTAATTTGAGGATGGTTATTAAAGGTGCTTTGGGGTTTTTTTGAACAAAAATTCATACCTATTTAGAATATTTGCTGTGTCTTTTTTTCTAGTACTGTTCTGGTTTTGGTACTGAGCTGTGTGAAGTATTTTGTCCAAACTAGCAAGCCTTTAAATACATCACCTTTGCTAGTAAGCAAAGTAATAAATTTATAGATGTTAAAAAAAAAGGCTTTCTAGCTTTTGTTTATGAGCTAGCTCATCCTTTCCAGGCTTTGTGCCAGAACTGTGCCACTAACAAGTGGATGACTAGTAGTGGATATTAGGAAGGATGCTTAGTGCTGCTGAATGGGATGCAATCCCTGGAGTCCTCAGGGACGGCCCCAGCATGAATTGCATTGCTCTTTCACAGTCTGGGATATGGCCTACAATGTCTTTTGCCATATCTCCTCCTAGTTATGTGCTGGTTTTCCCTGTGAGACAAAACCAGCTGCTTCTTTGCCCCGTGTTTCATGCTCAGAATCCTTTTTTTGAATAGGGAGCTTGGGGGTTTACAAATGAAAAGGCACTTACTGCATACAAAGCAAGAGAATTGTTACTTTACTGCTCTGTAAATGGAAGGACTTCAACGTCTCTGGTACTTATTCCTGTTTTTCTGATCTAGCAATAGTGTATAATTCATGAATTCTTGTCCTCATTACGGATAATGCCAACATATCTGTGTTATACTCTTATATTTTTAAATTATTCCTACAATCTGTCAAATCCATTTAGGTACATCCCACATTTGCTTTTATTTATCTGCAAAGTGCAGCCTCCTTATCCATTACAGTTTGTCTGCCAGCATGGATGGAAACCATCCCAAGACGTATATGAATTTAAATGGCAACAGAATGACTGTCACTAGATATGTGTTTTTAGTGTCAAGGCTATGGTAATGTATATCATTAGTTGTTAAACATAGTCTGCTGTCGGCTCGGTGCCAGAGCGTTCTTATTGCAGTGCCAAACCTTGCTGGGAACCTAACATCTTCTCTAGTTCAGTTGCATATTTTCTCAGTTGTAGCTTCAGAAAGGACACGCCAAATGTAGTGACACAAAATAACTTCTGAACCATGGGAATGCTGTATTCCATTGTGACCTGGAAACCAAGTCTTGTTTGGGGCTGCTTTGTTTTTGTCTTCATTTTGTCCTCATCTGTCCTTACTCACTCATTCTCAGTGAGTAAATGGGAGTAAAATCATCCCTGAGTGTTTTTCTCAGGTCCTTGCTGATTTTGAATGTCTGTGATGGTGGCTTCTTGACAGTTTTATTTATCCAATTTTGTTTGTCAGAATGCACTCTACAGACAAATGATCATCTCTATCTCCTTCTGTTTCTGTAGAATCATTTTTGTCTAAGAACCAGATCTTAGAGCAGACAGGAAAGAAAAAGAATTGCTAGCTGGCATAAGTAAAATTTTCTTGCTTTGTTGGTTATTTCTTAAAAACTCTTTTTAATTATAGGTTGCCTTTATTATACAGTTTACTCAAAGAACCCCAAAATCATTCTTTCTTTTTCATTCCATTTCATGCCAACCAGTTTTAATAATAATTGATTTTCAGTTGTAAATTGGACTATATTGCTTGTGGGGGTTGTTTTATAAGTTTTTGTTGTGGTTTCTGGTTTTTTTGTTTTTTGGGATTTTTTCCCATCTCTATAAAAAGAACCGTATTTTTTCTGAGGGTATGTTGGACATTTATTCTGGAAATTTAAAAGAGATGTAGATGCTGTAAATTCCACAGCCCTCACAACTGAAGTGTGCAAGGCTGACTGTCTAACAGCATTAGAACTTTCATTAGTAATCTCTGCAATAGGGCCACAGATTGTTTGGTGACTAGGGAGAACTTTACATGAAAATAATCCCTGAAACAGTTAAAAATAAAGCTTGACAGATTTTATAGATTGGTTTTGATTTCCAAATGCTTGAAATTGAAATAAACATTTTCTGACGTTATGAAGAAAAAAAAAATTTAAAAATTGGTTATAACTCAGTGAGCTCAGATTTAGGTTCCAGGCTGAAACTTCAAGAACTCCAGGAAAATAGCACGGATGTCTCTTTGGGGACATGCCTGTGGTTTGTTGATTCAGACCTTATGGGGCTGCCCCGCAGCAGCTCTCTTCTCCAGACTCACCGCAGCTTTGCTGCTTTGGTTCATCCTCAATTTAATTTATATTGATCAAAAAGAGCATTTTTTTTTTTTTTTTTAAGAGAAAAAGTTGAGCTCATCACAAACTGCTCCCCTGCACCACTGCAGCTCTTGTGCCGAGTGCTGGTGTGATGCTGTCCTTCAGGGAGGGCCCTTTCCATGCTGTCCCTGAGTCTGGCACAGGAAGGAGATGGGCGCAGTGCAGAGCTGAAAGCAAGGCTGGAGTCAGGAGTGGAGCATCTGGTTGGGCTACAAGGGCAAAGAAGGGTTTCTTTGGAGAAGAAAGGGAATGGCCATGAGGTTATGAAGCCCAGTTGCAAACATCTCTGCCTGCTTTTGCCTGTCCAGATGCTCAGTACTTCCCACATGGCAAACAGTGCTCAGAAGGTTCATGTGATGAGTGTCCCTGCACCCCTCAGGGGCAGTGCTGTCAAAGGTTAAAAAAAGGTTGCTCATGCACAGTGACAGAAAACTTCGTGTTTATTTGTTTCCCCTCACAAGAATTGAGAACTCCTCACTCTTCCAGAGGTTTCCTATTTGTCTTCGGGCAAGCCCTTTTCATTTGCTCTATGTTTGGAATTTCATAAGCTGGAAGAATAATAATATTTTCCTGCCTCCCAGGATAGGCTAGTGGGGCATTGCTGCTGAATAGTCCATGCCAATACTTACAGGAATGCCCAATATCTTTTGGAATTATGCCAAGGCTTTAATTCAATGTTAATTTGGTGCAATGAGTTCCAACAACTAATTATGTGTTGAGTGAAAATGTATTATGCATCAGAGGTATTCACTGGGGGAGGTTGCAAAGTGACACACTTAGACTTCGGTATGCTTTTTAGGGCTTTTGAGTATTTGCCTGTGGAGCCTTAATTTTGCAGTGGCATCTGTTTTTCTGTGTTTTGTTTTCAGATTATCATCTTTAATATTTTTTGAAGCCTTTGTGATTTTTCAGAATGAAAAAAGTAACATGTTATTGCCTCTCACTAAGCATCTCATTTTTGTAGAGCTTTTTTTCCCCAGGAAATAATTTTTTTATTTATTTATTTTATTACCTGAAGGCATCTGGACCTTGTATGTCAATAACTCAACCATGACTTTGCTAAGGAGTTTGGTGTTCATGAACTAAGTTTCGTCTCTTTCAGTGTAATCAAAATTCATTAATGCAATGGACATGTGCATCCAGAGGGTATTGCAGCAGCACAGAATGGTTGTCTGGAAGTGACCTCTGGAGATGACCTCCCTGATCAAGCAGGGTCACCTAGAGCCAGTTGTCTGGAACCATGGCCAGATGTTTTCTGAATATTTCCAACAATGGAGACTCCACAACCTCTCCTGGCATGGATGGTTATTTTCAACCGTCAAACAAATGCAAGTGATGAAAGGCAGTGAAGAGGTTCAGTGTCCCTTGTTAGGCTGGATAATGAACCAAAAGAGTGTGGGATGCTTTCTGGTCCAAAGCTTTGTCATTTCACCTGTATGTTCAATGCAGTTCTTAGGTTAAAAATGGGTTCTAGTTTGACTGCTTGGGCCCCATATCTCCTGGAATTGTGCCTGTGTCTGTTCCCAGCTGCAAGAGGAGGACTATAAAGTGCCTTTATTTGAGGTAGACCTTAGACAGTAGCATGGAGCAGTCATGGGACATGTGGTTTTGTTTTTCTAAGGCTCACTGAGCAAGCTGGATCCCAGATGAGCAGGGAGGCAAAGTCTCAGTGCAGGCAAGCACAGTGCATGCAGGTGAACTGTTCAGCTCCCCAGAGATGACAGTGCAGGCAATGTAACAAGGAAATTTTATTTCACAGGGTGGATTTCCTTTATGAGCTCTTTGGTTGCTCATCTCTTTGTGCGTGGAATGCCCTCTGGAAGAAATGTTAGGTAGGCCAGATCTCCTGTCCCATCCTCATAGCTCAGATTTACAAAGTTACAATGAAGCAGAACTGAATCATGCATGGGTTTGGTTTCATCCAGGAGTTTTATATAGTTTTATAGATATATGTATAGAACTAAAATCTTCCAAGTTTAAAATAAACAAATAAAATAAGAAAAATCCCCACTTTCTTTTTTCTTACAATGTTTTTTGCTGACTACAGGCTGATTTAGCTATAACACATAAATAATAAACCATATATCAGGAAAGACTTCTTTTCTAAGCAAAAAAGAAAATAGAGAAAGAAGATTTGTGCTCTTTGATTTTTATTTTAATTTGTCAGGGAAAGGATGAATGACATGGCATAAACAGCTTTAAATGAATCAAAGCGAAACATAGATTACATTTTCATCACTCAACAATTGTTTTGCTGCACTTCATATCTTCTGTGATGCATGCACATCAGTTTACGCTGTAAATTCTGTAGGGTGTGTGACTCCATCATCTCTCTTGATATATGTCCTTAAATCAAATTACACTGTCAGCTTGGTATAGTCACTGAAGGAATAGCAAAATACAGATCCATTTTTCCTGGAGGAGGAGAGGGAGAAAACTGTAAAGTTCACTGTCGCCTAACTCTATGTCTATGGCCTATATCTTTGTCGAAGTTGGTAAGAAGTCAAGATATTTATTTGTGTATTTAATTCACAAGTTTTCTGAAACTTTAAAAGTTTCTGGCAATGAAAATTGAAGAAAGTTTCAGAACTGCAAATGTATTTTATATATTTGATGTTAAAAGTCAAAATAAAATACAATGAAACTTTTATAAGGCAGTAAAAGAAGGCAGGACAAGGGAACTGAATCACTTTAATTTTTCCCTATTTTCACTAGAACAAAATTGTCACTTTAAAAAAAACAAAACAATGCCCCATAAAACCCCCAAAACCAAAAAGCAAACCAACCAGCCAACAAACAAAAAACCCCAAACTCCCACCAGTTTTTATCAACTATTTTTTTTTTTTCCACTGGGAAATATCTGGTCAAAGTTCTGGACCATCCTCACCACTCAGATCATTGAAGTGGCAAAGTGGCGTTCACTGCAGAGGAAATCAAGGACTTTTTCTTATCCTCTACTGGATATAAAAGTAGAATCAAAATGGATTCTCACAATTCAAATTAGTTTTAAAAATCCCAAGTTTTATATTAAACTCACAAACCTGATTTCAGATTCACCAGTCTTATTTCACAGACCTGTTGTTTGACCTACAAGCTTCAGATTTTATTCTTTCATTCTAGGGAGTATTTAAGTATGATGTTGGTTGCCTGACTTCCATTATTAAGGATATTTACTTCTAAAAAGGATTCACATTACTTACTAAAGTGGATGAAGAGAAAAAGATACACCCAATACATCCAATAATTTATCATCTAGATAAAAACATTTGGATTGCATTGTATTGTGGATATGGTGTTAACTTCTGTAGCAACTAACAGTGTCACTTCTAGTTTTTGAAAGTAAATTAATAATTGGAGCCTAAAAGGCCTTTTTGGATATATTATGTATTTTTCAGATTTCAAAATATTTGGGCAAAACCCAGTAATCAGCTAAAACCATTTTATGGAATTATTATGTTTTTAAATTATCATTTCATTTTATTTTATTTTACTTTTTGCTAGGATTCTTTTATGGCTTTTATTGAAAGCCTGATTAAAAAGTTGAAATTACCTCAAATTTTATTCCTGAGAAAGTTTGAAAGACTCTTCTGTCTTAAGAAAGAGACTAATATTTCACTGAAAGAAAAAACTACAGCACGAGCTAAAAGGCCTCTGATTTAGAATTTTACTAGAGAGGAACAATTTCACATTGGAGAAACACATCTAAAATGTACTAACAGCAAGAGCTTCACAGAAACTAGAGGTGCCTTCTCTTGAAACAGCTTTAAAATTTCACCCTGAAAGATGGCTGGCTACATTTTAGACTTATTTAAAAGTGTTACAGGGTCTCCAAGGTCTGGCATGTTCATTCTTTCATTTGTGTGAAGCCTAAGTGCAGACAGTGGTAAAGGTGTTTAAATTTTATCATTTTGTTTAGCCTATGAAAGCCCAGTAGTAGTAGAAATATTTGTATAGAATCTGTCAAACTAGCAATTAAAGCCTTTTTCCTTCTCACGACATCATTTGATTTAAGCCTTGAAGTCTTTGCAGTTCAGATGCTGCAGCAGCCTGCAGAGGAGCTGAGAAATGAAAGGGCCAGCAAACAGGCTCAGGCAGTTTCATCCCTCAGCACTGCCTTGCAGAGTAGATGAACAGAAAAAAAGATGCCACCCAGCAACTGAACCCTTCCACGTGCACAAAGTCAGTATTTGTTCAGATTTACCTACAGCAGTTTTAACTGTACTGTTCAGTTTTACATTTGAGAATAAATAGCTTCCCAACAATTTAAATTGAGGGAAGAATTATGTGGACATATCCAGAGTTCAAAGAAAAACTGACAGCCAGAAGTGACCTATCTGAAATTAATTAGTGCTCTCATTCTGTCTCACAGTAGATAGGTGTCCATCAACAAAAAATTTGCCAGGTCCAATTATCACTAATTGGCAGTTAATCTGACAGGGAATGCAAGACTAAGTATTTAGAAGCCAACCCTGCACTCATTGACATAATGGACAAAAATACTAAAAATACTAGAAATGAGACAGAAAAGTAATATAAATGTATCTCTGTATTGGCTCCAAGCAATCAGTTGTGAATGGTGGATGAAATAAGGGTTACTGTGCTACTAACAGGCCAGTCCCAAAATTGATGTGCAGGAAATCGAAGAGCTGGAGCATTGCAGCTATGTGTGAAACTCCTTGGGAAATGGGTTAACAAAAGGAATTTTCTTTGCTTGGCACTTAAAACTTCCTTTAGTGATACAGTTTGTAAACTGTTAAAAAAGAGATGAAGTTCCCATGGTGTGCACAGGAAGACTGTAGACTTTGTGAAAGCGGATAAGAAATCCCTTTTATTTTTTTCACCCTGCAAGAAATCTATTCCTTTTTGTATTTAGCAAAAGAAGTCACAAAGTAATTGCAAATGGGCTGGACAGTGACTTTGCACTGAGATAGATCTCCTTTCATTGTACAAGAAATGAATGTTTCTGTGTAACAAAGGCCATGGGTAATGTTTTATATTTCATTCCTCATTTTCCTTTTTGCTCTGGCAGAACTATTTAATTGGTGGTTAGAGAAGCCCTCTGCACTTTAGAACTTCGCCTCTTTAAATTGAAACAGATTCTATGACTACTCAGAACTACAGCTGGTTCTTCTGTCTGCAGATCTAGTCTGTGTTTCATTTGATATTGAGTAACGATTTTCCCTTCTTATCATCAACATGAAAAAAAAATTATTCCTTGTATCTGTAAAAGCTGCATTTACTACTCCTGGTATGCTTTGTACATTACCATGTTGACAATGGACAAAATACTTTTCTTGACGGAAAAGTAAAAGGACTGTTTTGTTAAAGGAGACAGCCAGCATGTTCATTAAATTTGCATGTGATACAGAAGTTGATTTCAAATACCATTGAAGGTAAAAAACCACTGTGGGGCTGAAAGAGACCTCACTCAACAAACCAAATAAATAAATTTTAAAAAATTAGAAACACAAACAAAAAACAAACCAAAAAAACCCCACAAGCAAAAAACCACAAACAAAACCCCCCCAAAAACCCAACAAAAACAAAGAAACAAAACAAAACAAACCCAAAAAAACCAAACAAACAAACAAAAAAACCCAAAACTAAACAGCAAACCAACCCCCAAGAAACTAGAAAGAAGGGATTCAGCTCAACAAAATGTACATTAATAAATGTAATGATTAATATTCTGAACTAGTGTGTAGGAAGGAAAATTCCAGCTAATGCTGAGGGAGACAAAGATTTCTCATCTACCAAAAATAATAATAAACAGAGTAAAAATCATGTTTACACTCTTATTAGTGGTATCACACTACTGATTTCTTTAAACAGGGACATATATTTTGTAGGAAATGTTAAAATTTTGAGAGATTGGGAAGAAATCAACACTTACAAATATATCAGTAACATTAAGTGAAAGGGGGTTGATTTCAAAGCAGAGGCTTAAAAAATGCATACAAAGTAGCAGAAGTGAAATGTATTTTCAGGGAGGAGTTAAGGTGCTGGGAATGTTGCGGTGCACATGTGAAAATGGCTGATGAGTGTTCAGGGTAACACCACTGAAGCAAAGGGAATGGAATCACATCACCAAAGATTCAAATTGAGCGTAAGGAAAATATCTTGGAAGTAAAACGTGTTCACCTGGAAAATACTTTCCTCAAGGATGGTTGGAATTTAACATTTTTGTGCATCGTCCCAAAGTGCTGTGAGATAGGCAAGTGCTGTTTATTATCCCCATTTATCTGATGGGGTATTAAGGATGCTGCCACTGAGCTGTTGTGGGATGTTGCAACTGGCAAGGGATGGGTCTGGGAGCATTTCTCTGCAAGAGAGAAAATAAGTGCCTTCAGCTTGGTTGTTTTCTTTTTTCTATATGAAGCCTCAAATTAAAGCAATTTATATTTCTTGCATCAGCCTCAAATTGTAAGTGCTGCAATTTTTCTTTTTTTCATCTTCTTTTCTAACATTGAGGATTTGATGACTTTGCTACATTTTACCCTGAATGAGGCAGGTATCTCAAAGTACTAGATGTGTTAAAAGACTGCTTTGCCTCAATATGCCCTTGTGTTGTCCAATTTTGCTCTTTCTTTTGAATCATCACTTTTATTGGAAAGAAGCAGGAAAATACTTCTTTTTCTTTAATCATCTTACAATTAGGAATAAATGCTTCAGAAGAAAACTACCAATGTTTTTTTTTATTCCAGAGTAATTTTAGGATGATGGATATCTTATTGCAAGATATACTTCTTCATTAGCAACTTCTGTTTGGTGATGGCCTCATCAGTTGCTGTAGTGAATTTAGTGAGTCTTTTTTAATTGTCTGTGTGTTTCAGTTCAATTATTATCTTTCTAAGTTTTCAGTGCTGAATGTGTCTAGGAAGGTTTGATGTAAGTTAAAGATAAAATTTCTGCTTTGGATAGCCAGCTCGAATGAATTAGCAAATCAAAACAGCAGCTATTACTATCTTCAAAGTTTTTAAAATAAATTTATTTTTTCTTTGTCATCATATGCTCCTTAAACCCTATAAATTATTCTCTAACGTCTTTAAGCTGTAATTACTGTGCCCAGAATGAGAGCTCTGGAGACCTTTATTTGTATAGGCACTCATCAACTGAGCATCAGCAATGTGTGGCACCAGTAGAAGGATCATTTCTGAAATACTATAATTGATTCAACACTGCCACTGACTTGATCACTTTATCACGGAGTCGCAGAATGGTTTGGGTTTGAAGGGGAATGTGGAGGTCATCCAGTCCAGCCAACCCCTGCTAAAGCAGGTTCACTTAGAGCAGGTTCCACAGGGTTGCATCAGGGTGGGTTTTTAATATGTCCAGTGAAGGAGACTCCACAAACTCTCTGGGCAGCCTGTTCCAGTGCTCTGCCACCCTTACAGTAAAGGTTTTCCCTATGTTCAGGTAAAATTTCCTGTGCTTCAATTTGTGTCTCTTGCCCCCGTCCTGTCACTGCGCACCACTGAATAGTGTGGACCCTTCCTCTTGACAACCCTTCACCTCTTTTCAGCCCTTTGCTCCACTTCAGGTGGTCTCTTCTGGCTTCAAACTTTGTAGTAAGAGTGGTAGAAAGGATTATTATCAATTTACTGGCCTGTACAAAGGGATTTTGTCTTTTGTTTATACAAGGTGCCTGTTTATCAGCATTTCTGAATACTCGTGCCTAGCTCCAACTGTGGACACACGAAGCATCTCAGTGCAGAAACTGCTTGAGGTCATCTCTGAAATGAAATCTAAGATGACAATGAACTCTTTAAAATAGTCTTCATATGCCTGCTGTGAAGAGATAGCAATGTTGAGTGCAGGCACAGGGAGAAAATGTGCCTACGAAAAGTTCATTGAGTCTATCAGGAAAGGAAAGCCTGTATATCAATAATAAAATAAGCAGAAAAGAAGCATTCCAAACAAATCACATTATAGTATGGCCATAATATAATTAGCCTTTGCTTCAGGATTAATGCTTTAATTTTATACTGAAATAGCAGTCAGAGTTATCATTCTAAATTCAAGGCATTTGGAAATACCTTCTGCCTTTCCAATTAGTATTAATTTGATTTTTTTTTCTTTTAAAACAAGTAACTTGATCTCTGGGAAGTTAATAATCCTGAAAGTAGACAATATACTTGTGATAACTCTTCATTGTACCTGTCCTAGAAAGCAAGACTTCATGCTTGAATAAGTCGTCTTCCACAGATCTGTAATGGGTATTTTCAGAAATAATATTGAGTGGACATTAGAAGACATGACTTCTCTGCAATGGAAATTTCCACTTTATTTCTAAATAAATAACTCTGGTATTAATTAATTTTAATTGAAGTCCAGAAGATTCTCGTTTTTTTAAGGAAATAGTGTATATAAACAAAACTGTTATTTAGGATGGGAAGTATTGCATGTCTGCTAGCTGTGTGATTGCTGCAGATGTAGCTATGGTTTTCATAGTGAATAGTGCTATTACATGTTTAAAAAACACATCTCTCACAGGCTGTCTAAGCTAGATCAGAAACAAAATGAATTACATATTACAGGCACAATTCTTTCATGGGAAGAAGAGGTTTTAATCTGCAAATACAGCACAGTACCTATTCCCAGGTCAATTTCTGCTTTGCTCACTAAGGCAAATGGTGTAAATTGGTTTAAATAGGTGCTGGAATTGAAGTGACAGGAGTAATTTATACTACCAGAGGTTCTGTTCCCTCCTGTAAAAGATGAGACACTGTGTTAAAGCCTATGCAGGCTGCTCTAATTGGTCAGACTGGATGGATGTTCAGTGAGTTTCCCTGGGTCCTGCAGCTCATTTTGCAGAGTCTGCAGGCAGAGTTCTGCAGGACAGCTGGGATACCATTTGCCTTCCACGATGCTCTCTGTGCACCTAATTCCATTCTAGACTTCACACAGGCTTCAGATGGTTTTGTTTCTACCACTGTATTATTAAGTATTGAATGTGCTCTTTGCACTCTCAAGTTAACTTTAGTGCTCAGAAGTGTGTGAACAATTTGAGATATAGCAGTTATCTACTTAAATCCTTTTTATAGATAATGTTCACTGGTCCTGAAACATGCACAATTTGCACAAACTGCAGCTAACAAGGTTTGATCCACAAGCTATGCTTGTAGCTCGGTTGCAAATAGGGGATGGGTGCCAAAAGAATACAAGTTTATGCTGGTTTATATGACCCTCACTATTCCAGAAAATATTTTACAGAAATGCAGATTTCTCTACTGTAGAATTCTAAGTCAGGGGAAGCAGTATGGCCAAGGAAATTAACAAACCCCAATTTGTTCTTTTTATTCTTGGAAGAGGAGCAGTGGTGTGTCATCACTTGAGCACTCCTCCTTCCAGTGTCTTTCCCAGTAAATTACATAGTTTTTCTTGCATGCCACATGCATCGTTAAACATTCTACATATCTCCCAATCTTCTCCATCCTAGCGTGGAGGAAGCCAGTAATAAGATTACTCTTGGTCACCAAGAATTACTTGCGTTGCTATAAGGGAGGAGCACTATATGTGTACATGCACAACATGAGTCAAAGGATAAGCTGAGCACTACTGAATTAAGGGCATCTATCAGTACCCTCAGTTTTCTCATACCTTTTCATGTATTCCTGCAATGCTGTTATATTCGGGAATTTAAATGCCAATCCAGGGATCAAAAGAATTATGGTTAACAAACAGCACTTAATACAAAAAACAATACCAATGAGAATGATGGCTGTATAATTGGTGCTTAGAGGACTTAGTTCACACCTTCTTGAGGAGTCAATGCTTTCTGTTCTGAGGTACCCCTAACTCTTAACTAGAGCTGTGAGTTAGAGAAAACAGCTGGCTAGGCTTGCCTGAGAACATCAGGATGGGACTGATCCTGCAGGCAAGGAGGACGAGCTAGTGTTCTTGTGTTGTGCAAACACATTCTAAAGGAGTATCCTGCAGCTCCCATGGAGACTTTCTCCTTACAACTCTGTTCTTCTGTATTGCTGAATCCTTCCACTGTTACGACCTGTAGGAGTTCTGTGTTGGTGACAGCCCATAGTTTGGGCATACATTGCCAAAAGCAAAATAGAAGTTGGTTTATAGAGGCAAGTGCAGTTGGGTGAGAAGGAGGCTGTGTTCTGGATTCATTTTTCTTGCACTGAACCATGTACTTCTTTATGAGTAGTGCCACAGAACTCTGTAGGTACCCATGAACAACACACGATGCCACTCATATGTTAATAATCAGCTAATTATTTTACTTCATTACGTTTTTCTAGACATTAGAAAAGAATTAAAGCTTTGGCAGACAACATAGTGAACACTTACTTTATAGTGACCTAGATAAGCAAGATATGTCTGGGAAATGCTAATAAGCATTTTACCTCTCTGCTCTCTTTCTGCATGGCTGATTTATCATTTAGTATGGCACATTGCTATGCGGCTATCCTTTCTTTTCATGATCCTGGGTTCCACCTAATAAGCCCTGCCTTTCAGCTGGGCTTGTTAACACAAGCAATGTGTAGCATTAATAGCTGTTCCTGTGTTCAATTCATCCCTCAGCTTGGGCACGGCCGTTATGGGCAGCATCTATTCTGAGTCTGAGCCATGTCCTCTGAGAGAAAGTCCCACAGCCCAGAAGAACAGATTTGGAAGTAAAACAAGCTTCTTAATCTTGACAAGCCAGTGTCAAGGTTCCAGGTGCCAGAGACACAATTTTCAGTCCTCCTAATAAACCAAGGTGCTGAAAGAGTGAGAGGGCTGAGCAGAGAAGGATCTCCAGTTCCTGAGTTTAAGCTGCACTTTAGGAATTCTCCAATATGAGCAATGTGTAAAAATGAACACATGGGGTTTATTTTCCCTTCTATTGAAACCTTAAAGGTAGCCAGCTGATAACAAAATTCAGTCCTCAAGTATATTTACAATCTCTCAGCTATATTAAGTTCATTTACTTGGTGAATTATTTTGAGAACATAGGTATGTCTAAAACCTTTTCCTCTTTACTATTCAAGTAAAGCCATGTACAGCCAAAAACTACTGCTGAAGGGAGTTTTCTAGATTTATTTCAGAAAAATAAAACCATTTTTGTCTATTTTCTGCTCAGAAAAATAGCTTGAAAGTGTCTTAATATAAAATAAAATCCTAGAACACTTTCCACAGAGGTGCAAGGTAAGGTGTGAGTTTTCTCTCATGCTGAGAAAAGATGGAGCTTGGCTTCATGTTCTGTGTAAGCATTTAATTCGTAGTACCAAGTGATGCTGTGTGTTTAAAAAGAGTGGGAAAGATACCCCTGCACCTCGCTCTGGACTTCTAAGTCATTGTTAGGCTCCCTTTGGGAATGCAAATAGGTGAAAGCCCTTGTGAGGACAATGAGGAAGTATTTAGTATCTGGATTTTACTTGGGCTTAGGTGTAAGGTCAGTGTGAAGCTACAAAGCAAGGTATGTCCTAATATGTCCAGAAGCTAAACTTGAAAAGCATCTTAATTTAATATGTCTGTAAAAGCAAGGTGGCAACAAAAAATAGATTTCAGGAGACTGAGGCTTCATTTCAGTCCGTTCCTAGGTACTCCCCTCTTCTTTGACTCTGTTTCCTTCTCTATTAAACTTGACTATTGGTATCTACGTCATGAAGGATTTCCAAGCCCAAAGTAATTAAGTCTGAAAAGTATATTGAGACATTCAGATGGAAAGCTCTGTCTAACTGCACTGGCATAATTATACACTGCATAACTGATCCAAGTACCAAAGAAAAGTGGAACACGAAAGAACAGCTAAATTTATCCTAGAAAATGGGTTCAGCAGTTCAGCATTCAGATTTAGATCAGTAGAGCAGCCTCACTGCTGTTTAAAGCCACACAATCAGATAATTTTGGCAGATGTACTACCAGTTGTTGTGAAGTACCTTTTAATATGTGTTGATTTACCTATTAATTAAGAGGATTTTTATCATACAATTAGCATACACTTTTGTTTTTAAAATGTTCTCTGGATAAAAAAAATACTGTTTGACTTTAATTCTTAAATATTTTCATTCCATTACATTTACTGTACTTCTATGTTTTACAACACATACATTGATGAAGTATTTTTAGGATATTGAATAATTTTTCACAAATTTTTCACACTGAAAATGAAAGCTGAGAAGAAAAAGTCATGTGGTGGTATGCAAAGTGTCTCAATGGGTTACAGGCACAATATTTAATCCCTTAGCCTTTTTCACTCCCTAGGTGCAAAACAAATGCAAGCATAATCTGCCAGTAATGCAATTTGGTTTGTAAAATTGTAAAATAGCTAATGTGCTACTCCCCAAATTCTGAGCGGTGCACTTGCACAAATAAAAATTTTATAGCTCACACTCATGCATTTGCAATGAACTGTGTCTGCTGATAGAGGTGTTTTTGTGTTTTTCGTGATGCCACAAGTTTAAAAGCTTAAAAGGTTGAGTAGCTTTTACAACTGTTTCATTGGGAAGAGGGGGTTTAAGTACACAACCCCTTTAGTAAAAGAGGTGATATAGGTATGTGTCTGGAATTCATCCTGATCATGATGCAGGTGTGCTCTGGTATTGTGCTCATCAAAGTAGTGCTGCAAAGAACTCGTGACTTAAGAAAGATAATCATAAAAGCATCCACCCAACTCTGTCCCCAGAAACACATCTGGGACCAAATTTTCAGTTAGAGTTAATTGAGGTAACAGTATTACCAGCAGTGGAGACAGTAATTTATATTGGATTATTTACTGGTTAGTTAAAGTGTGAGTATCATGTTTTTCCAACTCCTTTTCACAGCTGAAGCAAGCAGAAGGGTCTGTCCTCAGCTGGTGGCTGTGTCTTGAGGGCTGGGTGACAGTGCAAAGAGCTCTGCAGGCTGCACTGGGGTAGTACTGAAACCAAGTCAAAGTGTCCAGCCTGGGAAAGAAATGAAGTAATGTATGCAAACTGAGCTGCCCAGGGTGCTGACCTGTTACAGGCTTTTGCACAGGGGTAAAAATCATTCTTCAACTTTAAACTCAGTGTTCTCAGTGCTGCTGCTTAAAATGCACATACTCTTTATTGCTTGCAGTGATTATTAAAAATACTATATACTTAATAGCCGTAAAGGTGTAATTCATATTGTAATTCATTAATGATGTTCAGAATTCTTATGATGGTCCTAAAACCAAATGGGAATAGTGTATTTGGGTGATGTAGTTGTTGAGTTTTAAGTGCTAAAATAAACTTTGCAATTACTGCTGGGTAATGAAGGGGTAACTGGACATGTTTTGCTCTTTCACTGGCATATGCCTGTTGTATGAGGGATAAATTCAGAGAAGTGCTGCTGCTGCTTATTCATAATGCAGAAATTAGAATCTCCTCTTCCTACCAGATGCAGAGAAATCAGGCATAAATGTTGGGGTGCCTACCTAAAAACTGATGTCAAATAAAATGTGCACTGAGACTCTGGTAGTCATAAAACCTCCTAGAGAAGAGAAAAATTCAAAGAAGATAGGAATAATAAAATTGAAAATAAAATTATCATAGGATTTTTAAGCTGCTCCTGGTGCTACTTAATGGAATGGGAACTTAAAGATTTTCAATTCTATATAAAGAAAAGGAAATAATTCTATTTTTTTATGGCATAATTCATATAATAAATTGTATTATCATTTTAGATTACAACTTAATGTAAAAAATTGAAAATTACATTTTACATTTCAAAACAAAGGCATTACAGTGGAATTGCTCTGTTTGAGTAAAAAGTTCTAACTGAAACGATATATTTGAACAATTCATTAGACCATATTTCAATTAGAGCACATTGGTAAGCATACTTAAAATGCATTTTAAAAAATCAAATGCATAGCAATGATTTGGCTTGATTTCACTGCCTATGGAGTGAGTGTGTGTATACATGACACTTTGCTAATGTTACTTTGCTAATGTTACTGCTTGCTTGTTTATTTATTACAGTGTTTTATTTATTAGTGATTTGGTTATTTCATTATAGTGATTTGCTTATTTATTTATTAGTGAATTTTTTAGCGATTTAAATTGCTCTGTTTTTGGTCTTCAGTTCTCCCTTTCCCGTAGCAGTGTCCAGGCATTTTTTCCACCCCACCCCAGCATCAGCAAAGGCAGCTGGCCTTCTGCTAGCTCTGATGGTGTGACAATGGGGGGTTTTGGCCACAGATTTTCATAGAAACATAGAATGGTTTGGGTTTGGAGGGACTTTAAAGATCTGACAAGTTGCACTAGACCAGGTTGTTCAGAGCCTCATCCGGCTCGGCCTTGAACACTTCCAGCGATGGAGCACCCACAGCATCTCTGAGCAACCTGTTTCACTGCCTTGACAGCCCAAGGTTTTGCTGAAACAGCCTGGACCAGAGGTGTTATTTCACCTTTAAAAACTGCTTAATGCATAGATTTTCGTTTGAGAGAACAGTAAGAGACCTTGTGATTCATTCTGATTCCATCAGTGGGAGAAATGGAGCTGGCTGCCCTGGCAATCCTGGGCATAGGGGCACGCAGGGGCCGGGGCAGGGCAGGGACCACGGACACGCAGTTCTTGCTGTGGTCTGGTGCGTGGTATTTCTATTATTATAAACATTACTTTATTATATTTTTTTTAATCTATTTTCATTACTATTGTTTTTATTTGTTTTCAAAGTCTCATGCAGTTCTGGTGGTGCCGGGGGATCCGCGGGGCGCGTCCCGCGGGCGCTGCCGGCAGGTGGCGCTGGCGGAGCGCGGCCTTCGTGCCGCCCATCCCCGCATCCCTGTCCATCCACATCCCTGTCCATCCCGCATCTCTGTCCATCCCTCATCCCTGTCCATTCCGCATCCCTGCCCATCCCGCATCCCTGCCCATCCCCGCATCCCTGTTCATCCACATCCGTGCCCATCCCGCATCCCTGCCCATCCCTCATCTCTGTCCATCCCGCATCCCTGCCCATCCCTCATCCCTGTGCATCCCACATCCCTGCCCATCCCGCATCCCTGCCCATCCCTCATCCCTGTCCATCCCCGCATCCCTGCCCATCCCACATCCCTGCCCATCCCCGCATCCCTGTCCATCCCACATCTCTGTCCATCCCCGCATCCCTGTCCATCCCTCATCCCTGCCCATCCCCGCATCCCTGCCCATCCCCGCATCCCTGCCCATCCCCGCATCCCTGTCCATCCCCGCATCCCTACCCATCCCGCATCCCTGCCCATCCCTCATCTCTGTCCGTCCCACATCCCTGCCCATCCCACATCCCTGCCCATCCCCGCATCCCTGCCCATCCCACATCCCTGCCCATCCCGCATCTCTGTCCATCCCTCATCTCTGTCCATCCCGCATCCCTGCCCATCCCCGCATCCCTGCCCATCCCCGCATCCCTGTCCATCCCACATCCCTGTCCATCCCTCATCCCTGCCCATCCCGCATCTCTGTCCATCCCACATCTCTGTCCATCCCGCATCTCTCTCCATGCCCGCATCCCTGCCCATCCCGCATCTCTGTCCATCCCACATCTCTGTCCATCCCGCATCTCTCTCCATGCCCGCATCCCTGCCCATCCCCGCATCCCTGCCCATCCCCGCATCCCTGCCCATCCCCGCATCCCTGTCCATCCCGCATCCCTGTCCATCCCGCATCTCTGTCCATCCTGCATCCCTGCCCATCCCCCATCCCTGCCCATCCCACATCCCTGCCCATTCCTGCATCCCTGCCCATCCCCGCATCCCTGCCCGGCCCGACATCCCTGCCCATCCCTACATCCCTGCCCATCCCTACATCCCTGCCCATCCCACATCCCTGTCCATTCCCACATCCCTGCCCGTCCCACATCCCCGCCCGGTCCGGCATCCCTGCCTTTACCCACATCCCTGCCCATCCCTTCATCCCTGCCCATCCCCACATCCCTGCTCGGCCTCACTCGCCGCTTCCCAGAGCAGCATTCCTGGTGTGAGCGAGCCCCGTACACAGGTGGCATATCAGAAATGGGATGTGTTTTCCTGGAGGAGCAGTCCCTGCGAGCCCACGGTGCCCGTCTCTGTGCGTGCAGTACCCACCAGCCCCTGCCAAGTGCACTGGAGGCCAAATGATCCCTGTCTGCTGATGCATCACACTCCGTGCTGGTGCAGGAGCTGCGCAAACAGCTCAGACGAAGGCGTTTTAGTTGCTTAAACTAAAGATAGCAGATGTGGTACAAGGGATGAATAAACCAGTGTCACTGGGGACAGTGGGAAGTTGCCTCAGGATACTACCCGAGTCTGGCTTTTGTCAGGGTTTGGGCTTTTTTCTTTTGTTTTATTGTGAAGCAGGAAGTTTGGGTTTGGCTTTACACACTGAAACTGAGCCAATTGTCAGTCACCCACAAAAAGTTTGGACAAGGTACAGGTTTGTGACTAACACATGAGATTGTGAATAGTCAGTGGTAGGTGGTGAATCACAGTGGAATGTGCAGCTATGAATAATGGAACCTGGACATAAAATGTAGAGGGGAATAATAATAATAATAATAATAATAATAATAATAATAAGAAGAAGAATAAAAGGACTGTAGTCAAAGCTCTGCAAAACTCATGCAAAAGTCCTGCAGAAGAAATGACAGCTTGATGTAGCAAAGATCAGACTAGTGGGGGGGGAACTAGGAAAGGATGATATCAGAGAAACTGGTAAAAAAATACTCTCAGGAGACCCTTTGTGCTGCAAGTGATGCATTTGAAAGATGAAGCTGAAGATGGATTCTTGAAACTGTCTAATAAGAAATTATTAGAAGAATTGAAGATGTTATTGTGAGCATATTGCAAGGAACAAATCTGATTTCAGCTGGCTGGTCACCTCATTAATGAACTGCACTTAGCTCACATGACATGTTTTCTTTTTATGTTCAAAACTGAGCGTCCAGAACCTTCAAAGCACCCTCCTGCAGCCTACACCCTTGATAAACGTGGCAAGGTTAGACAAGAGATATTTATTCATAAGTGTCAGAGACAGTTAGGAAACTAGACAACTCTTAGGATGTTATTGCCAGTCACAGACCCTGAAAAGATTGGCATATGGTAATGTCATGAGACAGCCAGGTTGGGAGTTACACTGGTTTGAGGTCAAGCCTCCCTGCTGGTGAGAGGTGACTCTTCCTCTAGCTTTGTCCTCCAGAATGAGAGCCATTTCTTCCTCTGGGCTTTGTTTTTCAGTCTTTAGGTACAAATATGTGTTTCTAGGTGTGAGCCTATCTAGCAAAGACAGTTCTGAAAGCAGTATTTTGATCCAAAAGTCTATTATGGAGAAAAAGCTATGATGAAGAAACTCTTCAGAAGCAATAATTTTTTTTAAATTTTATTTTCTTGCAACTGGAAAATAAGGACAGAATAATACTAAGCATATTATGTCCCTGCATCTGAGGAATAAGGGTATTAAACATGTGCTGGGCATCTGTTCCAAGACACGGTTACCTTTTCATAAATTATCATGATTTTCTAAATTTCGTATTTCATCTACATATTTACGATCCACAAGCATTTCGTTCTGTGTGTGCTACAGATTGTTCAGCTCTTGAATTAATTTTTCTGGTTCATGTAATAAGAGGTGTTTGGCCTTCACTGTGAGTCCTCTTTCAACTCGCAGTCTAAATTCTCACATAAATTGAAAAACAGTGACTCCGTGTGTCTCAAAAATAAGCCTTTTCCTGGGAAATTCGTGAATAGCTTGGAGTGGAAGGTTTCATATTTTAATGAGATGAGTCAGACACATTTCATTAAGAATCTCTTGTAAAGCATGTTTTAGATAGGAAATTGTCCAAATAATATAAACAGATTTTACTTTGCATTTGAGGTATTTCTATCCTTGATATCATGCAAATGTAATGTTAAAAGCTGGACTCAGTATTCTGCCGCTGAATCAATGATTGGTCTTAAAAGACACAATGTAACAAATGGCAGGAAGGATAAAGTTGGCAAAATCAGCATCTGTTATCTGTTAGCTAATCTCATGATTTATAAAAACAAACAGCTAGTTAAGTCTTCAATAGAAATGTACAAACCCCCTATTAATTAACAGAGACACATTGTGGATTGAGGCACATTTCTATCGTTGCTAGCATACTGTGTGAGAACTGACAGAGCAGAGCAGCCCCTCTGTTGGTGGGAAATAATGTGTGTAATGCAAACCAGCCTTAGCAGAGAGCCTTAAACCACGACAAAATAAAGAGTCCTAAAGGAGGAGCTAACCAACAATGTTATCCAGAGGCTACCAGGGGTATTGTACACAATATTGAGCATGCTGAGAATTAATGGAAAATGCATATAGGCTTGCTGAAATACTAATTATTATCTTGTATGTATATTTACATTTCCTTCTCACTCAGCAGTACTGTGACTCTAAGGTGACTGAGGATGTCAGTGTGGCTCTGAAACAATGATTTTCTTGTTTCACCACAGAGATCTGACTAGTAAAGACAGGCAATTAAACCATGGGCATTGAAAAGTGGATTTTCCTGCAGAAGCGGAGCCCCATTGCCACAATGCAGGCTCAGGTCATTGAGTCCTCCCTTTTCCTTACTTCATCCCCTTTGAGCTTCATGAGTCCATACCTGCTGGAGAAATGCTTCTCTGCGCACTTGTTTCCCTGTGTCTTTTTGGTTTCTGAGAACTGTGGTGAGAATGTCTCAGACCACAAAGCAACAGGTATCTCTATTTGATTTCAAAGGTGCTTGCACTTGAAAAGAGGATAAAGGGCTGGAGGCACGAATAATCAACATATTGTGTAAAAAACTAAGGGATCTGTGTTTTAGGAAAAACAGTGATGTGCTGATTACAGGATTTCATTGGTCCCAAACTAAACATTCTGTAGGTTAGCACCATGTTCCCACTAGAGCTGTACTAGTGAATTCTTTTTAGGATCTCTGATAGAATACTGCATAAAAGCAAGGGAAAGCCAAAGCAAAGACCAAAGAGTTAAATTTGGAATGCAGACTTATCAGAGCTTAATGAGAAGGGTCTGACAGCTTTTTGTTGTCCTGAACTTATCCCATTAATTTTGACTTTGAATTAATCTTTTTTTGATCTGTGTCAAAAACCCTCAGTCAATAAAGCAGGAGGCATCTATTGTTTTGCTGTTACTCATATTTTTCTCATTTTTTCTTGTACTAGACTTCAGGCTTGTGGCGATGATTTAGGAATGCTGAGGTCTGAATTTATTTATGTGACATCATACTTACATATTGCTCTGTCCCTAGAAATGAGGCAAAGAGACAGAATATGGGTCTTGTTTTGCTGTCAGTGTATTTATTTTGCCCAGTCCTACCTGGGTTCACAGAAGACACAACCAAATCCTGCTGAAAAAGAGCTGACTAGATCTTAAGTTCTTCACTGTAAGGCAGAATTGCTCCATGTCTTCCTGGTTAAGGTCTTTAGACAAGAGATTTATTTCATCTGGGGTTTTTTGTGTGTGTGTAATGTGCATGGGAAAGATTTTGAGGACATGAAGACAGATACTTCTTGGCACACATAATTTTTATCAGAATCGTTTTACTGCGTTTTACCCCAGTGATGGATGGGTATACAGAGTATGCCTGTTTGATTCTCTCAACACAAAATGCTCTCCTGGAGCAGTCCCACAGCCTATCCCTCAATAGACTCTCTTCAAGGGTCAAAAGCAGATATGCCAGAAAGGGTACATACAAACCAGGAGAGACATAGTGGTACTACCTCAAAATGCTCTCCTCGCCGCCAGCAATTTGCAGTCCAGGAATTTCTCTGATCACAGATGGTTTTAATTGTGTTAATAACCCTCAGTAGATTTTCTTCCCATGTCTGGTCTGTTCTAAACAGACGTAAACTTTTCACTCTCTTAGTAATCTGTGCAAGTTTTGCAGCTGGTCTGGTGTGTCAAGAAGCATCTCCTTTCTTTCAAATCATTCCCATTGTAGTGGAAGAACCAGAGGTCAGTCTCTGGTCCTTTTCTCTGTTCCAGTCCTGTTTTTATGGGCTTCGTTTAGCCAATTGTGTTTTCCAGGTTGATAATTACATACAAAATTAATTTTATGACAGCATCCATAAAGGTGTCTTCTGCAATATGACAGCTTACAGTTGATTAGACTTCCTTTGGTTTCTGTTCATAAGCACAGTTTACATGGTGCTAAAGCTCACTGAAGTGTCATGTGATGTCCAGTTTTAGCTTGAAGCCAGGCTTGTGTGCATGTCTTTATGAAATGTTATATTTTGTCTGTAAGCAATATTGTAAATCACTTTAAAATTAAATTATAGCATGAGCTGTGCAATCCATATTAAAATAAACAAGACGCTTCTGTAATAAATATCTATTTAGAATTAGATTGGGGAGATTATTTGGGAGATGCTTAATGATAGAGTGGGTTTCAGGGGAAATGGGCAGATATAAAAATGAGACTTGTTAAACAAGCCAAGTCTCTAAACAGCTTCTCATTCAACATGGCCACTCATTCATGGGCTGAGTTGTAATTAACAGTACAGGATTCTTCATCTGCTGAAAACTGATGCTCCTCTGTTTGAATATATCTTTGGATAACTGTACAAATAATGATTAACTCTGCAAATGTGTGAGTGATATATACCAAATTTTATTATGGTATAAAATTTGGATGGAAGGGAGCTGAAACTAGAAGCCATGATGCAGGATTTTTAAAACTGCTCTCCAGACTGATTACAGTGTTTGGCTGTGGGGATGAGGGTTGCAGTTAAAGCATGTACTCAGATTTCATGACAACCGTGTGAAGAACGAAGCTTCACCAGGATTCTGTAATATGCTTTAGGACACAGCCTGATGTAAAGACCAAAAACTTACCAGTTCTGTTGATTTCTCGGGAGATTATTGCCACTTTTTACAATAGGTTCAGTAGGGTCTTTTCCTTATTTAAAACCTTGTAGCACAACCTTTCCAAAGGACACACTGAACCTGAACAATGTCAGAAACACACCGGATATTTGTGCTACCCCTGCCCCTGATCATGGCTGAATACTCATGCTGATCACCACAATACATGCCACAAGCTAAATTTCCTAAGTTTTGGGGTTATTTTCCATTTTAGTATGTGACAGCTCGAAGACAGAAAAGCAGTTCTAGGGTGGTGGTATCCTAAAGCACACCTCTGGAAATGGTAGTAAGCCTTGCTACGAGTTTAGTATTCTCTCCTTGGTATGGTGCTGTTGATGATGTTGCAACCTAAGGTTGCCCATAATACTCTCAGGGAGCTGGATTTGTTGCATACAGTATGCTTGTCTGCCCCTTGGAAGCAGGAGGAAGTTTGCAGTGAAAATAAGCTGTTACTGTCAGCAAAAAATCACTGTGTGAACGTTACAGAGCACCTAAGGAACGTTTAGTGACTTGGCAGTTCTAAGCTTTGTGTCATTGTCAAGGAGAATGAGAAAATAAATGTAATTGGGACAATCTTTCATTCAGATTTAAGCTTAATAGGCAATTTCTTGTCCCTATGAGCATCTGTTATTTACCGGGCTTGTGTTTTCAGTGTTTCATCAGCCTTATATCACCTGACCTCACTGAGAAGAAACTAAATTAAGTTCTATCTACTTAGCTGAGATTTGCCTACCAAATTTATTAAGAAATAATTATAAAGGACTGAAGAGTGGAAAGGCTAATTAAAAGTCAGACTTTTTTTTTTTTTAATCAACAAGAAATATAGTTAATACTAGGTAAATTTATTATATTAATATACCTTGGTCATAAAGGTAGCAACATGGAAAATCTTGTCTTCTATAAAGAAAGTGAATGAGCAATGTATCCAGTTACAACAGGCTGTGAAGAGCATCAAATACTGGAGGAAGATTAGTAACAAATTAAGGAGAACTGGAATTTCTTAATAGGATAATAAAGGGATAGAAAGGAATAACTTTGAGACAAAGTGAGTACAAGAAATTTGATTTTTCAGAAAACTGAGGATCTTTCGTTTAATTTTTAATTATCATGGATCAGCAGTGTGTCTGGTTTTATCATATCTGAGTAAAAATCCTGTAGTTAGGGGGAAATTTTATTTATAATGAGTGCTTTCATTCCTAAGCCACTATATCAATTTATGCTTGGTTCTGTTTGCATAATATTTTATGAGTGTCTGATTAAGCCTTTATTAAGCCTATTTCATGAGGCTTAATACATCCGCAGTGTAGGTTCTGCCTCTGAATTGAGGCTATTGTCGCAGCAGCTATCCTCATTTTCATGAGATTAATTTCATTTGATAAGTAATGTTAGCAGACAAATACACGTATGTTTAAACTGAATTAATAAATCATTCTAAACACTCAAAAAAATGCTCTTGTACAAGGTGATTTTAATCTTACTCCAGTTCTTCAGATGGGAAGAAGTCAGTATTAAAGTCGCCCTTTCTCCTCAAAGTCTATAAACGTTGAATAAAAAAAAATGCACAGAAAATTCCAACCCTGATTCTTCAACAGAGTTGCTTCACAGCAGCTGCTCCACAGTTAACACAAACTAAATTCACCAATTTACACCTTTGGGAAAATTGGTTGTTCAGAGAGAAGCTTTTCATTCTGTTCTTGTCTTGTATTGATGGAAAAATAATAGTAAACTAGACAATAAAATCATGGAAGTAGTGGGATTCTGCGTTCCAGTGGCTTTGCAGGTACAGGTGTTCTTTATTTGCTCATGTAGCCTAAAGGCTGAACAATATCATCCTTAGTGTTATCTTATCTAGGGCAGGGTTTGAAACAAGGGAGCTGTTCCGCTGGCAGCTGGGCTCAGAGATGGATTATTCATGGTAATTTGTTTTAAGGAGTAAATATAATATACAGGAAGAAAATCTTGGTTGGCTTACCTTTTAACAAATTCAACCACCACAAAGTTTGCTGCCTGGAGACTTATACAATTAAGGGAATACATGGGACTCACCTGTAGAATAAAGTGTTTTCCACACTAACAAAGTATAGCCAATTTCTCTACTGTTCAATGCTGCTGGGAAACAATTATTCAAAAGAATAATTCTATCATAAAACTTGCTGTTATAGCAACAGTTCTATTTACTTTTCTCAAAGCTGGCATGCTGCCAACGGAGCTAGGTATAAATGAAAAAGGAAAACACACACAGGAAAGCTGTATGGTAGATAAAACAGGTTTTGCTGAAAGCCACTTCATCTCCATGCTTCTTGAGTTCTGGAACAATGTCGTTAATTATCTTGGCTAATTTCCTCCCCTAGTGTTTCAGTTTGGTATTTTGTGCATCATAAGCCATGCTGAATATTCTTACTGTACTTACACAGTGTCCAGCTTAATTTCACGTTCAGAGTTGTTCTCCTATGCATTGCCAAGGTCTGGCTCTGAGTAGCTGTCTAATGAAAATATTTGTGTTTCAGACCATCTGCATGCATAACATGTATTTTTTGATGCTGGCCCTCTCCTGGTCTAACTTGTAGGGAAAATAAGGTAATGCAGAATTCAGTGGAATATGTAACACAATATTTTGGTGTCAGTTGTGACACTTAAAAATGGGAGAAGAGATGCTCATAGGCAAGTCAGAAGATACTGCTGTCATGGATTGATGCACTACACTGTGACACTGCTGTAAAGAAAGGGTTCCTAAGTCTGAGGAAGAAAACACACTCCTATGTGGATTTGACCTGGACTACCAGAAAATGTTATTACCCTTATCCGGAATAAATTATACTGAATAAAATTGCAAATGTGATAAAGTTGGAAGTTACTTTTTTTCCCGTAAAGCTGCATCGTTTTCATTTAGCCATCAGATGAAGAACTGTTGTAAAAATCCAAATGATTTTGGCTCTAGCAAGTATATACTTAAAAACTTATTGATTTTATATAAACGAGATATGGATTTGCAGATGGTTTGTGCAATTTATTCTGGCTTTCTTTACTCATGTACTTTTCCCCTATTTTTAAACTGTTTTCCTTAACATCACTCTTAGCAGAAAAAAGGAATGTTCAACACAAAAAATATGAAAACCTGAAAGTGGTTTGCCCTGAGTTTTTCATTGCTTTTTATTGTGGGTTGTTTTGTTGGTTTTTTTTTAAAGTGTGAAGCACCAATATTTATTAGGACTGGTGATCTACATGGAAGTCAGACTGAGGAAGGATTTCTTGGCTCTAACATTACACAGGTGTCAGTGTTTATATAAATTTGGTAAATATTACTATTTTATATGTCCCAGAGAGAAGACGTCATTGATTTCATATGACACATAGTTAAGATAGAAATTCAATGAATGGTATAGGGAGATCTCTCTCTATATATTTAATAGGCAATATCTTTGCTGATGGAATAGCTTTTGACTTTGATTGTACTCAAAAGCTTTAGACATTCGAAGTTATATTAGTCAAATACATCTTTGCCTTTCTAAGAAACATGGAATAACTTAGGGCACATAGAATTCATGAAGATGTCTGGTCCAGTCTTCCCTAACCCGGGGGTTATGAATATGAAGTAGAGATATGGCTAAATAAAAATTTAGTTTACATTTTTTCCTGTCAATCAGATTCCTAGTCCATCATCAGGTGATAATGGATGAAGAATGAAGTGTTAATCTCTTAACAGTTAGATAAATTTGTTTAATTCCCAGTGAGTCCCACGATTATGTTCAGATCCACAGTCTGAAAGGAGATGTAAATGAGGCAGTGGCTTGTTGAAATGGGAGGAGTTATAAATCTTTATCTTCCTGTGTGCTACTGTTTGTTTGCTGTCCCTGTGTGCCTTGTTATTATTGTATCAAATTAGAAGATTTAGCATAGAATATTCTGATCCAAATATAATTACAGCACTTAAAAGTATTTTAAGGTTTCTTTCAACTTTGTGCAGACTTCTTAGTTTAAAATAATATGATATGACTAATTATACGAATAATTATTATATTATTATTAGAATAGTTCATTGTTTGGATAACTGCTGAACAAATATCTACAATTACTAGCAATTAAGAAAATCAACAAAACTTTGATTTTAAATTTGGTTTTCCTATTTTTTTGTCAGTTGTTATTCTAATTGTTATATAATGAGACATATTATGGATTATTGTATTTAGAAACACGAAATAATTAAATAATGAGATCATGTGTTACCAACTTTCAGAGTGATTGGGAAAATCTGATTGCCTTAATAATGCATGAGAATATCAAGTCCAAGGGCAATGTGAAGTGGCATGTTTTGAAGTTAATATTTTAAGGAAGGGGGTATTTATTTATCTTTTAGAATGCATCTGTTATTCCATCCCAAAATACATGCAGGCATACATATTTAAAAATAACTTTTATTTCTAACATTTTTATGTATTAGTGTACCTGTATTATATTTACTTCACCACCACCAGTTTGTTTTTACTTTAGTATCAATATGTCCATGTATAATAACAAGTAAAAATCAGAGTGAAAGAAACCAAGGTTGTGATAGAATCTTGTGATAGAATAAATTTCAGTTCCGGACTGAAATCAGAGTTTACACCTGGCACTGCTTTAGTGAGACAGAAAGAAGCTTCCAGAAGTGAATAATCAGATAGGACTATTGCTTGCTTTCCCTTATGAATTTGCTAACAATATTGTACAGTGGAATTGTGCTCCCCTCTTCCCTCCAAAAAACCCTTGATATGCAAACCTAATACAGTGCAAAATAAGTGAATATAAGATAAAAAACACAAGTGGAAGATACAGAAATTTGTATGTGAGCATGCAACTGATCAGTATCTTGTGTTAGCTGAGATATTTCTTTCGTGATCAGTACAGTTTTTGAATGTTTAGTGCTAGTCCAGGAAAAAGAAGTTGTTTAGCATATGACTAATGCTACTCATATCAACAGAACTAGTCATATTAGGCAATTAAATATGACATAAAGGGTTTTTTCTATCAAGAGACAGAGAACAGAGGTTTTTGGGTTTGATGCTGGTCAGTATGGTAACAGTGCCCGTCTCCCAGGTTATCCTCACATCATACCTACATTTTGTAAACACCTTCTGCTGAATGCAATACCAATGCAACCACAAAGCTTTTAATTTCAACTATGTCCCCTAGGAATTCTGAATTTTTACTGTATATCTCTGGAGTAGTAGTGGGTCTCATTTGTCATTGTAAATCTTGGATAATTTTGTCACATTGCGGATGCAGAGCAGTGAGTAGAGCAGATGGCCTTATGATAAATAAATAGTAACAACATGATGGATAACAAGTTGTTCTGAGATGGAGTCAGTTTCAGATCTATGTAAAATATGGTCTGGGGACCTGGGGCCAGGTAGGTCCAGTTTTATGGTTCTGTTCCTCCCAAATTGGATTATAACTCTCTCCATGTATTGGAAAAAAAAAAAAAAAAAGAAAAAAAAATGTATTTTAAATCAATTAGTAGCTACAAACACTCCCCTAATGCCATGTCCTTTGCTGCTTCAGGATTTGGATCATAGGTCAGGATTTTCAGACTAAACTGGGATGTCCTTTCAAAGGTTCTGCTCATGCAGGATTCCTTGTCTACTGTTTTCTCTAAAGGAAAAAGGTGTGAAAAGCTAGAAGCAGTATCAGTTTACTGAGAGTTTTTCTACCAATGCCATTTTGAGTTAAAATTGTTTGCAAGAATCCCTTATTACCTACAATATTAATCTTTAATTCCTTCTGTACACTCTCAAAAAAATCCAAAAGGCTTCTACATTTGAAAAAGTCAAACTTCATATGTGTAAATAGTGAAAAAATAACTTTTTTGAGTAGGACTAAAAAGGTTGTCAAACAGCCCTTCCTGTTGTGCTCCTACAGGCAAGTCCTTGCTTCCCTGCTTGGTTACAATTCCCTTGGCATCTCTTTGGTTTGTTTATGCTCTGTGAATCCCTTCTGATTCCTAGGAGGTGTGTTTTGTCTCACAGGCCTGGCAGGCTGCTCCCTCCTCCTCAGTGAAGTTTCTCAGTCTTTGCTGGAGCCTTCATGACCACCTTTTGATGCTGTTTCTCTCTTGCCTGTTTCACTTGATGGGTTGCCATTGAACAGAGCTCCCTTTGAGCATCTCTCCCCCTGAGCCTGCTCAGCTGATCCACAAGAAGTGGAGCAGTCTCTGTCTTCTCTGGAGGTTGCATCTCACCACATTGTGTCAGAGGAGATTAAGGCACGAACCCAAGAGTTCTGTGACAGCTGGAGGTGTTCCGTTGAAATGCTTCTGGAGTTTGTTACGTTGAGGCAGATGGAAAGCAATGAGATGTTGGATTTGGGGATGGCAAAGCTTGCTCTGGGGACTGCAGAAGCTCCAGAGATGCAACCATTCTCCATTTTCTTTCCCTTTTTCTTTCCCATGCCTTCTTGAAGATACTTGCTATTGGAGCAACCATATTATTTTAAATGTAGTGCAAATCTGATTGTGATTTGACGTCCACTTGAATGGACATCAATGCACATCAGTGGTGTCCAAAGAAAGGTAATATTTTCGGCAGTGCAGGGCCCAAGCCCGCGAAGTCTAACTCTTATTTTTAGGCGTACAGGACAAGACCTGTAGATGATACCAAATGGTTCAGCTCTATTGACTTCACTGAATGTCAGAGTCCATAAACTCCTAAGTGAAATCAATGGAGCCATAGTAGGTTATACACAGGAGAATTCACTCAGCAAGTTTAAATGTACTCAGTAGCCTTTTACTGCTGAATGTTTAAACTTCCTGTGTGAATTTGTTATCAGACTCCTGACTCGTGCATTTTTCTAAAGTGGTTACTGATACAAATGAGGATGCAGTGCGGTTATTGCAGAAATGGATTTTATTTTCTGGTGCGTGCTAACTGCTTTGTGGATATTGGATATACAGTATTACATTTATGTAGAAAATGCAGTCATTTTATTGACTGAAATCAGCTCTGGAATAATTAGATTCTATTTATTTCCTTTCCTTCTTTCCCATGCTACTAATTTTGCCCCACATATAAAATTAGTGAATACTGAAAATTGCCAGTATATTTTTGAAAACCTTCCTCCTCCTTCAGTTTGGTCACTCAGCTTTTTTAATTTTTCCTGCTTTTCTGTCTGCAGTGTTGAATTATATCCATCCATCCAACCTTCCTGAACTCCTTCCTGCTACCTCAATACTTCAATTGTTTATTGCTGAATTTTTTTTCTTGCTCTCATTTGGCCTTGCTTGCTTTTGAACTTCCTCTGTCATTCACTTTGCTTTTCTTCTCTCTAACAGAAGTACTTTTGTCAGTTTGAGGGACAAGGAAGTATAAAATCCTCTTCTCGATTCCTCATAGTTCTGGTGATATTTTATTACCAAAACAGAAATGAGGAAGGAAGGAAGGAGGGAAAAAGGATTGTCATGACCCCACGGTCTCTTTCAAATGTGACCATCTGCAGAGCTTAGCTAGAACAACAGCAAAGGAATTCTGTGCTGCGAAAGAATTTTAAAAAATTAGTTTCTTCATGGAGCAAAAAAAGGACATGAGTCTAAGAGTGAGACTATTCTCAGAATAATAAACAACTTAAGTAAATATAGGAGAATATATTCTTATCAGATCATTGACCTTTACAGGTTTTTCAAAAACATCATTAGCTTAGAGGAAAAAAAAAAGAGGTATGGTTTACAAAGTATCTCCAACCAGAGTATTTCTTTATAGTCCTGTCTTTGACATTCTTAAACCTTGACAGCTCCTTTAAGAGTATTTTGTATCAACACTGTGAGAGTGACTTGGGGAAATTTTTATGACAGCTTGAAATGGGACATTTGGGGCTAAATGAAGTCAGAATGTTTCAGTAAATCTGTCTGACACTTCTGACATTGAGGCTGGCAGTAAGCAGTAATTGTGGGATCCTTTTCTGCTTATGAAATAGTTAAAGAATACTTTCAGTGTTTCTATAAAAATATCAGGTAATGCACTTATAAATTTAAACTCAATTTACACAAGATGTATTTTCCTTTTGCATTTCACTCTGTCTGCATTCAGATAGGGAATGTGACTTCCTTAAAGGACGAAAACTTTTTTATAACCTCTGCAGCAGTGAACCCAAAATACTTTACTAAATTCAGAGTAGAGCATGGTACCTGTTGAAAGTTTTTCAAATTTAATATAAGAAACAAACATGAGAATATTACAACTCCATAATGCCATGAATTCCAAAATTTAGGAAACAATGAAGACTAGATGTAGACTCTGGACTACTCTGTTACTGAGAAGTCTTTTGTTTGAATCCACTAGAGTGCTTTTACTGACCATGGAGTAAGATAAAGTATTTACAGCTGTAAGTTGCATTTAATTTTTTCATGTGGATAAAAAAGTTGTAAGCCATTACTTGAATATTTTAAATGTTTATTTCAAGAGGAAGGGGATATGCTCAAAATCAATGCTGCTTTGATGGTACAAACATATACACATATACAACTTCATTGACATCTGTCATCCTCTGCTGGTTTGCTGAAGGTCTCTGTGACACAATGAATTCCACAAAGAAATATCTTACCAGGGAAAAAGACTGGACATGTCAGAGGAGAAAATGGGAATGATGCTAACAAAGTCTGAGAGAAGTCAGGTTTTGATTGCTCAGTATGCCATAAGGCGCGACTGATAAGGCAAATACTAAACCCGAAGAAACTCCTGTTCATCTAGATGAAATCTGTACATCTCAGGATTTTTTTAATTTGGTGCATAGCAGTCAGGTTACAAGCAAATGTTACAGCTTTTGTTGAAAAGTCAAAGCATGACTTGTTCTGAGAAATCAGTCAAATAAAAACAAGTTAATAACAAAAACAATATGAATAAACTAAATTAATCCATAAAGACTAACCCTGATTTAAAAGGATATTACCAGAAAGATAATGTACCTGTCTTGCCCTTCACACTTTTTTTTTGATATTTTGAGTGGAAGAGGTAAATGAATGACCAAAATACTGAGCCTCTAAAGTCACCTATGCATTAGGATGTTGTCAGTTTCAAAAAGAAGTGAAAGCATGAATATTTCATATCTCTTTGGCATTCAACCTGTTTTGCATAGATGGCAGCTGGAGGTTCAAAACAGGGCGTTATTGCTTCACCACTGTCACCATGGTTTAGCAGGTAAATAATGCATGAGCTAAGAAGAGTTGACAAGGCAGACGGTAATGATATATTGGTTCAAGAGTCTGTCACCTCAAAAAGCACCTAGAAATGATTCACATCAGGCTTATTATTTATTTCATTTGACTGTTAGCAGAATATTCATAAGTGCAGTCCATAATTAACCTAAAGAATTTACAGCTGAAGGATATGGAAGGCAAGTAGCCCAGCAGAGTTTCAAAAGAACCCCAGGGTTGGTACACATGCAGCAACACTTGTAAGCTTTCCAGCTTAATATTGTGATAAGTATTAATCTGCACCCTTTGGGGTGCCAGATCCTGGATTTATCTCCAGGAAATCAAAAGTTCCTTCATATCAGTTAGGCAGTGCCTAATTAAGCAGGAAACAGCCTGAGATGGGTTGTGCAAAAGCAGGGCTGGCACTCCATATTATCAGCATTTTTTGAATAACCTGGCATCTGATTAAAATGCTAACAAAAAATAACAATACACTGTAGACCACTAACCGTAAGAAGCAGTTTTTCTGTAAGAATGTCCAGTCCTCATCTACAGAAATGAGGATAATGGCTGCTGTACAGTGGCTGTGGAGCAATCAGGGGTCACAAGCTCTAATGACAGGCTTACGTTCATCCTGTTTGTCAAAAGTATTAAGATCTTTTTGTGACTTAATTAAAAAACCCAAACAACACACACACATCCTATCGCTGTTCATTGCTCACAGGCTGTTTAACCCATAAAGGTTAATTTGTTATGCTAGTGCTTTGTTTCCCATTTTGTTTATGAGATCACTCTCTGTAGTGACATCTGCATACATTAACTAGCCCAACACATTTTGTGTTATCTGGCAGCTCCTTTAATTACTGGTCAGGCATCACTTTTTAATATTGCAGCCAAGCAGAAATGTATTTGTTCCAGTAGCATTTTTAACAGGAGCCTGTAATATCAGAGCCTCCCTGGAGAGCCCTTCCAGCCAGGGTTCGCCAATAAACCGCAGCCGCTTCACTGCAGCCCGAGGTATCGACAGATGCTTCAAACTGGATGCGTAATACGTGGTACCTGCTGTGAATAGAAAATGGCTAAGGGCTGGTGGAACATTCTTTAGGCACAAATAAGCTGGGCTGATTTCCTTCACACCTTGTAGTGGGAGATTTGTGATGTGATTTTTCCCCATCTACCTCAGTGGTGGTTTTTAAATGGATTTTCCTCGAGATGTGCAACATACAGCAATAGCTTACCAGGATTACAGTACTAAGTGTGTTCAGTGCAATTAATTCATTATGCTGGTAGCAGTTTCCAGCTAAATCATGTCCTTAATCCAAAGAAACAGAAAGTGTCAATAGTGCCAGTAGGAATGTGGCAGGGCCAAACAAGATGTGAGCAACACAACAGAGTGGACTGAACCAGTCATGCTTATAGTAAACACTTTATGCAGTAGTTGGAATAAAATAAGACAGTATACTATCCTGCAGCCAATGGATATGTGAAATTGTTCTTTATGATTGTAAACTCCACTGTTGAATATCCAGGGGGCTGGAGGTCCAGCATATACTATAAATACAGAACAAATATACCTCACCTTTTCAGAAGAATTGACATTATAGCACTAAAGGTAGTATCTTATCCTGATGTCAAGACCTGTTTCCTAGGAAGCAATAGGTTTCTGCTTAAGTGTTATGCTCAAAACTTATTGACTACATCTGGAAAGTCAGAAACACAAACTTTGCTGAATAGTGGTGAGTTTAAAAGAAAAAAAAGGAAAAAAAACCCACCCAAATGTTTCAGTCAAGAGCTTGTCATGGGAGCTTCAGACTACAGAAACAAACTCAGGGTATGGGGCTGTGTCCTCTCCACCTTTCTCTTCCAATGTATTTTGGCATCTCTTGTCATTTATTGCCTGAGTTACAAAGAGACTTAGTTCTGTTACTTTCCCTGTTATTGAAAAAATCACCCTTCCTGTCAAAGTTGAGGTGCTCGGGCTGGTCTGTCAGAGGTTGGTCCCCCTCTATTGTATGAATTAATATCACTGTGCATTCAAAATAACTTGTGGCCGTGTTGGCGGGCTCTGAAAGTTGCAGCTGCTTTTTACTGTGATGAGTATACGATGCCATTGTCAAGACACTGATTCATTACCCAGCCTAATGGCTATTTCTAGTGCGATTTCCAGTTTGCTGCCAAAAGTTATGGAATTAATATGTTCCAATGGAACAAAAGGTTAGAATAAGGTTCAGATATTTATTTAGTTTAAAAATGAGCGTGATTCTTCAGAACCTTGTAAAATATATAATAAAAATAGCTGGATCCGTTTCTGTAATATGGATTGATTCTGGTTTGTATGTGAAAGCTTGTAGAAACTGCTCTGTGTCAGGCGCTGAGATAATGATTAATTTCCTGAAATATTTGTTTTATGTATGTGCATTGTAAAGAAGATTGGGAATAGGTTAAATGCAGAGTCCACATAGTACTTGCTAATTCAGTCGACTATAGTCATATCATGTTTTATTTGCTGTTTCTAATAAATCGGCCTTCAACTTGTGCTTTACTTGTGAAACAATCTTTTATTTTCTGACTTCCAAATCAGATGCTTCTAAAGCAGAACTGCTAGATGAATAAACAATGACAGGATAAGAATAAACTGTGTTAGAGAGCCTGACTGTTAAAGCAAAAATTAGTACATAGAAGAAACATAAAGGCGTGTTGTTGTTACATCTGAAGCTTATTTTATGTGCACAACACTCTGCTGTACCAGATGGACTTAAAAATTAAATTCTTCAGTGAAAAAAAAAAAAAAAACCTTGAGGAAAGAAAACAGTAAAAAAATTCTGTGTGAGATATCATAATTATAATATTGATAAATAACAACATGTATAGCTATGATAGATATTCTTTGCTTCCAAACAAAGATGAACTCAGCTTCTCTCAGCTGAATTTTTTTGCAGGAACTCTCAAGTGACGATTCTCTTTCTTTTTTGCTGTTTCTCAAAGAGGTTATTCTGTAGTGAGTTTTTTCCCTCATGAATAATTACAGCAAACTCATGCAACTGGGTCTTTTTTTACTGCATTACCATTTAGTGTGGAAATATTTTTTTTCAGTGGCCAAATCGAATTTTTTGCAATCTCTTCTGCTTTGATTCCTACTAGGAAGATTTTTAACACAATGAGGATTTGGCAGGAGTCAGGTTGACTTGGAATATTTTTTGAGATTCAAAGGAGGAAGAGCTTCCTTTACCTGAAGAATTAGTAGTGCAATTAATCAGCAGGATTATTAATGCAAATAGTAATTTTAGTGCAGGGCTGGGATATTTCTCCTCTAGAATGTTTGTGAAGATTTAGAAAGGGGAAACTTATTTTCTAGATGCATTTCAGTATCAGCTAATTTGCATAATTTGACAATGCCAGGACTGAAGAGGTTTGTGAATACAGCAGTTTTCACAGGTGCCAAGAGTCTTCTCCTGGTTTGCTTTGACTTGAGACCTTTCTGTCTTTAAAAGTTGAATTTGGGTGGATGGCAGCTGACTGTGCCGCTGAGGCTCTTTTAGAGGAATTAGAAATGGATAAGTTGAACAGGAGCCCCACACGTCTAAATCTGCCAGGCTGGTGATTGGGTTACAAGAGTTCTGACCAGTGCTTTGGTATTTCCATTTCGCATGTTATTACTGAGAATTGAGGGATGGAGAAGCACAATGAATTAGGGCTCTGACTAGCAGCTGCAGCAGCAGTGCTGCCTGTTAGAGCTTCATGAAAACAAAGCAACAAAAGGCAACACCAAGTTTTCTGTAATAAACAGTGTGGTAGAAGAAAGATTTTACTGCCAATGTGTGCAACTCTTAAAGGAAAGTCAATGTTTAGTTGTTTGTCAGGGAAATGAATATTCGTTTGCTATGAGGAATTGGGACATTTGTCCTAATATGGGCCCTGTAGTGGAGATCTCTGGCTGCCACTCTGTGATACATCTGAACCATAATGCAGCAGTTGCCAATCTTGGGTGATGCCAGTGGTTGTTCTCTGTAGGATTCTGCCTCTGACTGTGACTGATACAATCTCTTTCAGAGCAAAGCTCATAGGCAGTTATGGGATATTGAGATGATAAAGTAATTTTTGTTGCTGACTTGTACCATGAGTGGGAGGATGTTTAAAAAGCTAAATTCTCAGAAGACTTGAATATATCTATCAGATCCACTGTAAAATGGACAGGTCTCCCAAAAAAGAGACATTTTTCTGAAGTCATATCTTTCTTTGGAAGTTAATTCTTATCATGGTTGATGGTTCAAAAAAAATCACATTATACCAGGTTGGAAGGAGACCTCAGGAAACATTTGGTAAAGAAGGACTTCTATATCCAGAGCGAGAAGATTCACAGGAATGTCTCTCTTCATGCATTTAAGTGGCATGGCCTGGCGTTGAGAGGCCACTGTGTCAGTTCAGCATGCAATGAGCATCCAGAAATGAGGATTTTCATCCTGGAGTGGTGCCTTTGGCTCCCTGCATACAGATGATGGCTGCTCACTGAACAACCACACAGTGGAGGTGCCCTGGGTGGCTGTGAGACATGCCACATTAAAAGCAGCAAGTTCCTCAATCACTTTCCCTTTAAAGTGTCAAATACTTTAACATATTAATAGCTAAGCACTGATTAGAGGCCATGATTAAATGTCCTGGACAGTTAGAAGTCCCAAGGCAAAGTAAAAAAAAATTGTTTAACAGTACTGTAGAGGTCAATTATTAGGTAAAACTTACTTCTGAGCAGTTTACTGTCATTAAATGTTTCAAATAACTCCACAGAGTCTGTTTGAAAGGCCACTGCTGCCAGTCAATAGCTGCATGCGCAAAGCTGAGAACAGACTGGAAGGGTGAAGTAACCTAATAGAGTCAGATGAAGAGGAAAAAGCTGGATTGCCCAGATAAGACAAGCTAGATGAGAAAACTGTCATGTAAAGAAAAGCCTTTACTTTTCTCCCTTTATAGAAGTTGCACAATGTGATACAGATAATTTACATTTTCCTGAAGATGAATACGATGAATATTTTCAGCAGCGCTTTTCATGAATATGGAAAACTGGCTGTACTTTTATTGCTATATTCATAAAATATGCATCTGGTGAGTTCCTGTTTTCACAGTACGAAATATGGACTGGAATTTTTAATTTCTTCATTTATTTTCTAGAGGTTTTTTTACTTTTAATAAGGTGTTTCAATGTAATGATTTCGAATGTGAATCCTGTCATGGTTAGTTATGTAATAAGTCGCCTTTCAAGAAGCATTGGCTTCTTTTAGTGCCTCACTGCCAGTTCTCTTACGAATTGAGAATAAGATGCTTGAACTCTCATGCAGTCTGGGGAGTTGAGCTGTTGAATCCCTCTTTCCTCATGGCATGATACTATCCCATCTCCCAGAAAACATTTTTCAGCCTACTAAATTTTCAAAATCCTAGGTAAATGTAAGCCTTGGGATGTAGAAGAAAGGATTCTTTGATGAAACAATAGGGGAAAGTAGTTGTCTTTTGAAATGCCACAAAGTTAGGATGCATCAAGAGAGCAGTTTTCCCCCAGCTCTACTCCTGACCTGCATTTCTTCGGCTTTACAAGAAACCTACCTGTAAAACAGGAAAAACAATTGCATTCATTTTGTTACACGGGAAAAAAAAATGGAACAGGTTGAAATACTAGTTAAGTATCATTGCCAGTAAGGTTTGTCTAATCTCATACAAAAGACACAGCCATGTACCTGAAAGGTAATGCAATTTTTTTTTTTTTTGCATAGTATTTTACTAATATGTTGATATATATTGATATATCACCAAACTGTATTTGATAATAGAACAGTTCCATTAAATCAGAAGAGGTACGTACTCAGAATAACATTTGCAAGGAAGAATTCTTCATCCCCTTTTAAAAATCCTTGCTTTGAAGGAAACAAGCTCGTTGAAAGGTGTGTACTTTTTAAATGCCACAGTGCCTGTTTCCCTTTGGTGTGTAGTTGAAGCCATACTCAGGTATGCAACCTGCATGTGTTTATTCATCATGATTTTGAAATTAATTGATGAACTTGCCTCAGATAAATTACAAATGCAAATTTTACAGAAAATTTAGGGAATTTGTCCATAAAATTTTTATTGGGATAAACAGCTGTCACATGTCTGTTCCTACAATGGAGAGATGGTCACAAATATACTCTGAAAATCTCTATCTGAAAACTTTGCATTTTTCTTTTGATTATTCATTTTCACATATCAAATTTATCTTAATTTTGTTGAAATTTTTAAGAGGAAGATATTACCATTATTGAAACTTAACTAGTAAATTTACATTTGCTCCTTCCACAATGTTAATTTTTTGATAATGTATGTAATTAAACTGTCTCCTTAAAGGGTCCAGAATAAAAAAAATCTTAATATAATAAAACAGGATATTTTGAGAATGAAGGTAAGAAGAAAGTGATTTCCTAAAATGCTGTTATGGAAGGTACCATAAAAGATACACACAATGTGGCAAGATTGCGTATATTGAGGTTTCTTGCTTAATTTGAATTTTGAGCAAATTGATGGTGTTTATTGAAATGCAAATTCTTTCATTTTCAGTATTCAAAAATTTTCACAGAAGAAGTACAAGGAGAAATGAATAAATTTTCCACTACGAGAAATTGTGGTTAGATATTGGGAAAAATAATTTTAAGATGAAGGATAATCAACAGGAACAGGTTACCCAGACATATTTTGGAATCTCCATCCTGGAGATAAAACAAAAACCAACTGGTTATAAGTCCAAGCCACCTGATCTCTGAAGTGACCCTGCTTTGAGTGAACACTGCTATTTTGTGATTCCTGAAATCAGTCTGAAATTGGCTGAGTGTAATGTGCCTCTGCTTACCAAATAGATTATTGTATGAAAACAAACAAAATAGCATCCTCGGAAGAAATTGTTCTAATGCCTGAAAAAAAAATTGCTATCCAGTATGTGGAAAATGATGTCAAAACAAATAGACAGGAGTAAGAAAAGAAATAAATGTCATTGTTATCACACCAGGCTTTTGCCTTTCAGAATTAAGCACAAGGTAGACTGCAACTTTCTTAGATGGCAAAGACAAGAATGAGGAAGGATAAAGTCTATAGATTCCATTAACAGAGACGATACGATGTGGTGACAATAAATCAATAGTTATATTAGACCTTAAAAACAGCAAAGGAAATGTTCAGAGGATGACTCACTTTAGTGAAAGAAAGTGACAAATGGTCTCAGCTTAATGACTAATATCAAACATTGTTAGGGAAAGTAAATTCTGAAGGCTCAGATCAATATTACCTCTTAGACTCACAAAGCAGAAAATACAGAATCAAAGTTAAACTGTCAGAAGAATCCAAATCTCTCAAAATACAGACAATTCACAAAAGAAGACAAAAACATATTTCTCCCCTAGACCTATTCTCTTAAAAAATCCAAACCAAACCAAACAGAAACCTCCCCACCAGAATTCGTGTTCTTATTCATTCTAACTTCATAGCAATATCCTTGTCATCTGACATTCCTCCCCTAAAAGAACAAAACTAGGGTTCTACATATGGAATATAAATGGGATTTAAGTTATCCATTTTACCAGACTGCATTTTGTCAGAGTGCAGGCTGGAGTATTTGATAACTGCTACATGTGATCAGATCAAGCTTCCATAAACCAGAAACAGTTTCAGTCTCACACTACCTTCACCTGGTTGGGGTGAAGTTTAAACCAACTTCCAATTCTCTACTTCAGGTTTCTTCATATTTCTCTTGCCTCACCTTGTTAACATCAATGCACATGAAAAAGAGAGTCCTACAAAGGTAAATTTAGGCCTGACATTGCTTGATTTTGAGGGGTCCCTTAACATCACTTATTTCGTCGTGGTGGTATACATGATGCCAGCAAAAATTGTAATGTATTAATATCTCATCGGAGTGGATTCACAATTTTTTTCATAGTGCTTGTTGTATTCATCTTCTTTAGAGGTCCTTATGGTCACAGCATTAACAACTTTTTCCACATAAAAATGCAAACTTCTAGTTTCTTCTAGTATGAAGGTAGAGAATTTTTTACATGTTTATGCATCTGTTGTTATTACAAACATGCCTTTTTTTAAAGGATCTTTTAAAAATAATCTGCATTAAAATTTCCTTTCTTTCTTTTCCTGCAGGAACATTGTACCATTTTCAGCCATATACATTCTTGTTTTGTCTTTTCCTGACTTATATTCCAACCTGCAACTGCTCGTACATATATAGATATAGATATAGATATAGATATAGATATAGATATAGATATATAGATATATAGATATGTATGCTTGAATGTAGGGTCACCATTCATCATATGAAACTCAGTTAGAAGTGACTGCTTCACTTACATTTCAAAAATGTAAATAATTAATAACTAAGATTTGTAGAACTAAAAAATAATATAATAGTTCGTTAGTTATTATATTCCATATGCATTTATTTTTAATATTTGTCACTCTGGCATCGCCAAAATCAAATGATGCACAGCAATATCTCCATAATGATGGAAAGCTTGTTTTCATAGACCTAATTAATAATGAAAAATATATTAAATCTGCCACTACTATAGAAAATAATATGTTGTCCTTTTTTAAGCAACTGTTCCACAGTTTGTTCAAACTTTTGGTTGATAACTTGATTTAACTGGTGTAGTTGCTTATGTGCAACCAAATAGCTTCTAACTGACATTTCTGAAAATTCTGGATTGTCCGTTCTGTTTTGATAGAACTGGGTAACCAAACAGAGAGAATGTAAATGATCAGAGACACTTAAAACTAATTTGATCAAATGGTTTGTCGAGGTGGAGTGTGAACACCAATATGACACCAGCTTCAATAGCATCAAATACAGTACTGAAGAAGCGGATTTATATGTGAAAGTATGTTTTTCAATATTTTTCCTGCTTGACTGCCTGTATACACGTATTTTTTTCATAAATATCTACTTTTATCGCTATAAGGAGAAAAAAATGCTTTTATGGTATTCTCCTGATCTTTAGTACTTGAATGGGAAACCTAAATATTAATACTATTCTAGTTCTGTTGATCATAAGCAATTGATATTCTGAGCTGAAGCTCTGGAAATACGATATGTCTTTAGAATAATACTGGCTAAATTAACAAACAGTAGAGAAAGAGGAGGAAAGGGAAACCAAGTGATGTTTGGGAGTACCTCTAATGGATTTTTTAACATCTGATGGCTATGAATTTCACAGCTATATTGCTAGTCCAGAGTCAGCTCTTGGAGATGTTTCCTGGGGATGTAGGATCTCAGCACCAACTTCACTCTACATATGGAGTTTCTTTCCCTGTCCCACTGTAAAATGCTAGTTGCTAATACAGCTACAATGATAAAGATCTAGATTCTTGATAAATATAAACATTTTTGAGAGGGAGGTTATCCACAAAATAATAGCCATATAAACTATGCAAGAAAATGCTGTTCCGTTGTCCTTTCAGTAAAAATATTCAACTATCCATTGTATTCACTCATACTTGAGTTTTAAAACTGCACTGTAATTGCACTTATAAATGATAAGAATTCAGTAAGACAAGTGAAAAGACAAATAACAATTTACTTTTCTCAGAAAAACAATGCTTTATTGAATTTCTCATGATATGTGAGAACGAGGGCTTTTCAAGTGTGCAGTCAAAGAGGGAAACTTGGAATCCTAAATTAAGCCCATTGAGACAAAGATATCAAGATATAACTTACATAATTGACTTTCTGAATACTGGGCATGGTGCTTAATGATTTCTGATTACTCAGGACAGTTTAGAGTTCTTATATCTTAAATTGAGAATTGCGAGCAGTTGAAAAGTTGAAAACAGTATGTTTGTGAAAAGGAGCAGATTGGCTCTGCTACAGCCTGAAGTAGGAAGGACTGGAAACTGAGCAGACTGCTGAAAGGGATCTTCCGACAAGAAGCAGATTGAGGAGGTGGGCTCTGGTATGAGACTGATATAAAGGAAAATTTGAAGGCAAGTTAGCTGCAGAAGCTACAGCTGGAAGCTGTTTTATCAGCTTTGATTGATACTGAATTATTTTTAATTTGCAGTAACTTTGAAGCCGGGAATAACACAGTGTCACACCTACCTGGCTCGTTGATCCACCGACTTACACAAGAGTAGGAGAAACAAGGCATTTTGAGAATATAATTCAGGATTATACTATACTATACTATACTATACTATACTATACTATACTATACTATATCCTACTATACTAAGCTATAGCTATAGTTATAGTTATGGCTATAGCTAACTATAATTATAACTAACTATAACTATAACAACTATAACTGTAACTATAACTATAACAACTATAACAACTATAACTATAACTATAACTATAACTATAACTATAACTATAACTATAACTATAGCTATAGCTATACTACACTATACGAAACTAAACAACTAAAACTGAACTAAACTATTACTGTACTATACTTACTACACTAACAGAAGGTTATTTTTAATGTGCATTTTCTCTGTCTGTAAATGGCCCCACCTGGAGCACTGCACCCAGCTCTGGGGCTCCCAAGATAAGGACGCAGACCTACTGGAGTGAGTCCAGAGGAGGCCATGAAAATAGTCAGAGGGTTGGGGCATCTCTCCATGAGGAGAGGCTGACACAGTTGAATCTGTTTAGCCTGGAGAGGAGGAGCTCCAAGGAGACCTTAGGGCACCTTCTAGTGTCTGAAAGGGCTATGAGAGAGCTGGAGAGGGACTTCTTACAAGGGCATGTAGTGATAGGACAACAGGAAATGGGTTTAAGCTGAAAGAGGATAGATGTAGACTAGATATAAGAAAAAAATTCTTTACTGTGGGGGTGGTGAGGAACCGGAATACGTTGCCCAGAGAAGCTGTGGACGGCCAGTATCTGGAAATGTTTAGGGACAGGTTGGATGGGACCCTGAGCAGGCTGGTCAAGTAGAAGGTGTCCCTGCCCCTGGCAGGGTTGGAACTGAATGATCTTTAAGTTCTCTTCCAATCTAAACCATTCTATCATTCTAGGAAATGCATTATTAATTCCAAAGATTAGGTCAGTGAAATACATAAGTGGATGAAGCGAGATGACAGGGACAAAACAACAGATGGATCCTGCAAACACTTGTACATAGAGTTTGCAACGCTTTCTTTATTCCTGTTTCTGTTTGTGGGAGAGAGCAAGCTAGATAAAGAAGATCTTTGTTATTGGAAAAATGAACCTGAAAGGGAGGAGTGCACTGAATGTGGTGTATAACAGTAGTAGTAGTAGTGCACCAGTAGTGTATTAATTAGAATTACAAGTGGAATAACATTAATGGTCTTCCTCAATGAAGTGACCGCTTTAGTGAAATGTCCTTCTCACTGCAACACCAAGAATTTTGTCACCTTGGTTGAACTGAGACAAAATTTTCACTTCACTTCTGTTTCTTTGACAGGTGCTGTTTGCTTATTCTTTCTTTTGAGAAGTAGTTCAGGGTCAATTGCATTTCCAGATTTATAGGTTTGTGGTAGCAAAACAAGCAATAAAGCATATGTAACGTAAATTTGTTTTGATTTAAGATGCTCTTTTTTACTGAAACATAGTTCTCATAAGTATGTTGGGAGTGGAAATACACAGAAATAAACCACATTGTCACTAGCAAAAAAAAAATAAAAATCCATAACTAGGATGTTTACAGGATATTTCTCTTTGAGTTGGAGCTGTAGCAGCCACTATAGAGTGCCCTGGCTCACAGCATGGATGTGTTCATTAGCTCCAGCATCTTTCCTTTGAGCTGTTAGGAACAAGGAAACAAAAGCCAATCTGTTTGTTTGCTATTTCATATTCATGTAGTTTCTCCTTTCTAATGCCCTGACTGACAGCCTGGGTGTGCATTGTCCGATGTCTTCACGTCAAGCCCATGACCTCAATTCACCTATCATTCACTTCCATCATGTCAGCTGAGCCTTTTGTGGATGTCCATTATTCACACACTATATTGTGTTATGATGAATTACCCTCTTGGGAATTTTAGGACATCTTAATCCCAGTCTGACAGAACTCTCTGCGATAAATAATTGACAAGTCCCTATGCTAAATGCAAGTACATCAGAGGATGTGGATTTTTGACAGCTTTTACTGAATAAAAAGAAACAAGAGAGCATGCCTTCAGCAGTGTTAAGCAGCTTCCATCTCTCATTTTCATTTTCATTGGAAGCTTTTCTACCAAGAGATTGCATGCAGCAGGGGAGGGAGATTCATTAGTATTTTCATCCATAGTTGTTTTCCTGATAAACAAAATATATCATTTAAAGGGACAATTATGGGGAATCTATTATAATTTAATCTCACATTAAATCTGGCCTCTTTCTCCATCCATGCACGTTAAGAAAAGAGAATTTTGTTTCAGGAAAACCCAGTAGCATTTAAATGTGCATTTCCAGTGACAGGCGTGTGTGCCGGTGTGCTGCCTGGCATTTAAAGGAAGGCAAATTCCTGGTGCTCATCAAGCTGTGCAGGGGTGGAGCATAAAGGAGGTGATGGACTCTTTGCCTTCTTGTCTTGACAGCCTTGGCCTGGCTGGAATTGCGGTGTACAGGGAGCTGACAACTTGCTGCCAATTATTTTCTTGTGGAAGGGACTGGAATGAGCAGAGTCAAAGCCTTGTTCTCTATGTCTGTGCTCTGCCAGGCAGCATTAGAGGCGTGATAAAATGCAGTCTTGGTGATATTTCCACCTTTCACACTTCACTGGAGTTTGCCAGGTGTTTTTGCACTTGTTGTAGCCCTGAGATGACGATCAAGACTTGACAAGAACCACAGTTCTGTTCCTGTGGGTCTCTGAGTTACAGGGCTGGCAAGGACCCCAGGGGATTTGGCTGCAGCATTTTTTTCCATTTGTTGTTTCTGGAAAAGAAAACTGTGTGCCTTGTGCTTGCTGGAGATCCAGAAGTCATCCCTCAACAGCTGGCAAGCCCAAAGTGAGCCCATGCTTTGTCTAGAAAATTGCAGAATTTGGAAAACTTAAATAGGTAAAATATCAAAACTGCTTTGAGAACAGATATAACAGGTATATCCTTTCCTTTCTTTTTTTTCCTTTTTTTCCCCCGTCTTTCTTTTCCCCTCAATGTTCCCCTCAGTGTGTCAGGTAGCTGGAGGAAAAAAATAAAGGAATATAACTAATTGTGTGTTCAGTAGAATAGCTACTACATATCATCCTTTTAAATCAATTGGAAGCAAATGTCATTTTTGCTGCCAGAGTGTATCCTTAAGGTATTCTTAGCCACACCTGAAAGGACTAAAACTTTAGACACACATGCTCTTCCTGTGGAAGCTGGTGAAGAATGTCTCTTCTCATTTCATATAAACTGGGGTGAATGGAAGTTCATATTCATTTCTGTTGCACACGCCAGAGGGAAGACAGCTCTGGTTTAGCTGAATTACACTGAAGGGTGTGGAGGCATCCATGTGAAATACATTATATTGCTTAATCTGGCCAACACACAAAACAGCTTTCAGAGGTAGGTGAGTCTTGCTGTCAGATCCATAATTGCCACTTTTTCCTTTTCTCTGCTATAACACTTATTTGGACCAATAATTGTTCTATGGATGTGAGGAACTATTTTTTAACAACATTGTTGCCCTCTTCAATAAAAGTTTCTCATTCAGAAAAATGGCTTGTTTTGAATTAGAACAACAACAGCAAAATGAACAAACAACACGAATCAAAAACCGAAACCACAAACAAACAAAAACTCCCACAAAGAATTGTTGAGAAAATTCCTGAGCCCCTTGGATTATAGTTGATATTTAATTGTAAATATATATAGGACATCTAAAGCACAGTCACTTACTGTATTGGTGCCAAAAAGATTGTTGCTTTTTATACATCTTTCATATATTTTTAACTCTGTAAACTACTATTATATAGTTATATATCTTCTTAATTTTATATATATATATAATTATTATAAATAATTATAGTTATATATCTTCTTAAATAACTTAATTAACTAGTACATTTCCTACCCTTTCTCTTAGATTTTAGAACAATAAGCTGACCTTCTAAACACATTCCTGAAATATTGTATAGTCTTATTGTCAGGAAGAGGACCTACAAGAAGAACATTTTGTTTTCCTACCAGAATCTGGGAAGTTAAAACAAAAAGTGAGAACCTTGGACCCACTACAAGGGGTCGACCCAGGGTTGGTTACTGGGGCAACTGAATCTCCTATTGGATGTCCCTGTTAAGTATCCTAATCAATCAGCCTTATAAAATTGTGGAAATCTGGTGATGGGACACACTCATCACCATCAGGACACTTGGAAGCTTCCAAATAAATGTCTACTTTTTACCCTACTGTTCTAACACTGTTGTAAGGTATTTTTCTCTTTTGATTATAGGCAGCTATATGAAAATATTCTTTTGGTGTTTGCTAATAGCTATAAAGCTCATTATGGGCATTCTTAAAAAATATATTAAAATTTCAGTTAAAAGATGCTAGATGCATTTACTTTCTAAGGAGGCAGTTGCATTTCTATTAAGTAAATCAGTGGAAATAAATGAAAGATAAAATTATTAAAGCTGATTTTGTTTTAAAGCTGGAGGCTAAGGTTTAATGTCATATTTCACTATTTCTTTGCATTATCACATTTTAGCTGAGGATGTTGTCAATACCTTGCAGGAGAAGCAAATCCCCATTTTCTGAGCTGTCAGACAGTGCTTTAATTAAGCTACAAAGCAACTCGTCTCCAAATAAAAACATGTTAGGTGACTCTTTTCCCATTCGAGATCTAAGGCTCCAACTGACAATATAAAGCAAGGATATTGCCAGGTTCTGTATGATTTGACTTTGTAGGTTAGACAATTGCAGGCGATAATTTCTGTGTGTTTGTGTGAGAGGAAGAGTCAGAGAATAGTTTGAATGATAAATGAGAATGGGTTCAAGAAGAGGTTTGTTTTCAGGATGCCCTTAATTAGGAAGCTAAGTAAGAATAGTGATATTAGGAATAAGGCTACTGAAGCATTCCTTTATTTCTTTGAAATAATAATCAGTTTTACTTTATCAGAAACTGTGACTCATTTAAAAATATGGTTCATATTTCAGAAAGAGATTTTCATTACTAGATTAAGTAATTAATTGATTAATTTTCTTTAATAGATTGGAAAAATCTCAAAGGGAGTAGGAATAGAACATAAAAGTTTTGGAACTGTGTACTATTTGCAGAACTCTATACATGGCACTGTGCAAGAAAGTGAAAATATGTGTCTTAATTTGCTTTTGGAAATTGGCCTTTTGAAGGATAAAACGCTACTTCAAATATTACAGGCCAAATGTAAGAAGAAAACGATTGAGGACAAAATGGTTTCAGTTAGAGTAACGCAAGATCAGAAATCTTTCTGTGGTAACTACTTTAAATTTGAAACCATATAACAGAAACTAATTGAATATACTAATTGCATGTTATTTTCATTTATTATATTCTCAGAAAGATCATTACCTGAAAACTGTTGAAGACTAAATACAGCTTCAGCTCCAAATGTGTGAATATGCACTGTAAGATCTATACCGTAGAAGTATTCACTAGTGCAATTCATGAATTACAGGAGATGATTATTAATTTTTAATTATTGCCTCCTACATGTCTGAGGCAGACAGATCTGCTCATGGAAAGCACTGCTGCATTGATCTACCTTTTTCTGCTGCCCCCTCCAACCTTCCCTTGTGACATCTGAGCAAAGTCTGACCTTACTCTTGTAAGGTGGCATTTAGGTCTTCACTTTATAATTAAAAGAGAGTGATTAATAATCATAATGAGATTTATTTTAATTTGCAGTTCTGGAAAGTTGCATTATATGGTTAAGTATGCATGATACAGGTTTTATTAATTTAATTGCAATTTCAACAGAACCGCAAAAAATAAAAACCCTTTTTGGTAGCATAAAAACAAAGAAACAGAAACCTAAGGGCCTCTTTGTAAGCACTGTTTATTGCAGGAAAAAAAGACTTACAAAATCTCATTGTCTCTCCAAAACAAAGAAAGAAACAAAAAGGTAGCTTCAAGACAGAAACAAAGATGTTTTTTAAAAGAGAGAGATTTAGAATATGTTTGGGTTTCAAATTTTAGCTTTTAATTGGCTTGTATGTTTTCTCACACTAAATTATTTAGATGTTGTTTTATATTTCATATCAATTTAAGTGGAGAAGGAATTAATAGAGCATATATAATGAGATTTAAATAACAGAATCAATTCAGCTCAGTCAATGCTATTAGCTAAGCTACACTTCAGGATGTGCTCTAATATTGTGTTTGAACACTTATTCTTTAGGGATTCCCATTCTGTTCTGGTATCCAAAGGCTTTGGCTGCATAAAAAGTTTGCTTTGTGTTGCTACATTCCAATTCTGCAGTGATTGCTGTGGTGCCTGCACAGAAATGAGTCCCCTGCCTGACAATGAGGCTGAGCACACGTGCTGGGCTAGCAAATAATAGGTTTCTTTATAGCACAGAATGGTTTTGTTAACATCCACTAATAAGGAGTATTTCTAGCATGTATAAAAGTACTTACTTGTTTGTAAGGCAATACTGGATTTCATAAAGCTGTTTAAGTACCGAATCTGGGTACTTTGGAGAGCTGTTAAGCTCTCAAACCCTGATATATTACCATACATATATTGTCTGAGATAGAAATGCCATTGTATGCACATGAACACATATGGTTTATTGAGTCTTTGTGACAGACGTTAAATCCTTGTATGTTGAGGGATGATAGAGTTCTAAATGCAGAATATGAAATCACAGTTGACAAGGGACTAAAACTGAATAATAACAGTGTAAATGAGATGGCACCGAGACCTCCATGTGCCTTGTCTTTATTATAAGTTATTAGACGCTGTGGATTTACCCCTAAAAGACTAATGCAGTATTTTGCATAGAAGATCAGTAAAATCATGCTGTTTGAAAATCTGATCCTTTTTTCCTGGCCATAAATTAGCCTGCTTTGTCTCAGGCAAGAGAGAAGACAGTACTGCAAGAGGATAATGCAGAGCAATTAGTTTTGATCATAATTATATCGAGGAATAGTTCTGTAGGGGATAAACTTCTGGTGTCTCTTCTGCCGCAGACCTCCTTAGGTCAGGCTCTTAAATGAAGTTGCAGTGAACATTGCATTTGGGCTCTTCTCATCTGTTTTAAGGTGGTAAGAAATGTTTACATCCCTGATTAAAACCAAGGAGATTCTGCTTAGGCCAGATTTTTGGTCAAGACTATGTTTGAACCAGAATTAAAATTGTCTGTAGATGCCATATAGTTCTAATAATTTAGATTATTACTCCTTTTTGAAAGCTACCTGGATCTCTAGGGCAAGTAGGGCATGCCTGTCTTGTGCTGAAGCTTCTCAGATTTGCCTTTCATCCCCCTCACAGACAATCTACCTGGGAATTGCACCAGTAACACACTGTGCTTAGGATTCATGCTATCATCTGAGCAGTGCTATTTCCATAAATTAAAGACCAAAACAAAGAAAACAACTGACAAACAACAACAGCAGCAGCAAAACCCAAACAAACCTAAATCTGTTTAATAAGCTGCTACTGACTGAGCAGATTTTGGTACAATGTTGTGGATTCCACTTAAAACAAATCTGGCAACTTGATTGTTCAAAAATAAGGAAGAACAGTATTTTTATGACATTGTCAAATGTGCTATACCTAGAAACTGCATATTTGAAAAAACAAACATTTCAAGTATTTTTAGGAAACATAACCTCCTATTCCAAACTGGAACACGTTTTCTTTCTGAGGCTTTTGACTAGGTTTATAGTAAGAGAGGGAGGGTGATGCTAAAACATGTATTGATGATTCAAGTACATATTGAAGATTCAGCTCTTAGCCCACTGCAAATGTTATTGCTCAAGGAACGCATAAATAGTTGCTTCTATGTAAAGCCAAGCACAGAAATACCTATCCAGTACAAATTCCTTTCTGGTTGCACATGAACTACATAAGATGATTAGTCAGAAGTCCTTCCACTGAAATAAGCTTGATTGTTGGAAACTTTATATCAACCTTGGAAAACATTTCGTTTAACAAGGCTTTTATTTTATTTACATGTTGTGAAGTAAAATCCCTGTTGATATATTCGCTATTTTGGATTGACTGGAACTGTTAGGAAGCCTTCTGCAAATATTGCAAGCTATTACCCAAAGTGGGAGGGAAGTGCTCCTTTAACTTATGTTTAAAAAAACTGCTGAACCAGCTTTGCTCATACTTGACTTAAAAACAAAAAAGGGCCAACTGTGTCTGGGAAACACTGCTGCAAATCATAGAAAAGGCAAGGAGGGCCTTAAGAAGAAATTTTTGTTCAACTCTAAAATCCCATTTTCTCAGCTTTTTCGTAAAATGTCTCATCCTTTATATTGTTCAAAGTGTAAAGGAATTCTAAATCCAGATATCAGAAGTGTGCTGGTTTCTTTTCTTTTTTGTATTTCCTCTATAAGTAAGGCTTCAAAAAGTTTGCTATAAGTAGAGTAAGCAGTTCAACCACGTTGACAACCATGGCTATAATGACTGCAGTCAGCTCACCTGGGAATACTCCATCACCCTATACACAAATATATATGAACCTATCTGGTAATAGTAGGCTAAAAACTATGCACAAAATTACATATGCAAGGAAATCACAAAAGACAATGACTAATGATTCAAGGAATAAAGAGAATACTTGGAGAATATCATGATGTTTTCAAGGTAGGAAATCAGTAGGATCAGTTTAAGCAGTCTTCAAGTTTATTTTAGATACAGTTGGGGGTTTTTGTTTGGTTTTGGGTTTTTTGTTTTTTTTTTTTTTTGTTGGTGGTTGTTTGTTTGGAGGTTTTTTGGGTTGTTCTGGTGGGTTTTTTGGTGCTTTTTTATATTTTTGTTCTTTGTGTTTTTTCTTTGGTTTTGTTTTTGTTTTTTTTTAAATTTGTGCTTTGCTTTTGAAGTTTTTATTGACCTTTTTGTCTCTTTATGTTTTGTTGAAGCTAAAGGAACAGGAATTAAAAATGGGTCAAACTAATAAAGTATTTAATCAGCTGAACAGTTCAACAGCTAAAAAACTTCAAATACCAACCCCTGTTATGCTACTGTAAAAAAACATAATCTGTCTGGATTATATACTCTGGCCCAAAATGATATGTCAAACTATTTATATTGTGAGTGTTTTTCTCTCTCTTTTTTTTTTTTTTTTTCCATTAGTTAATATATATATTTTTACATGAAGAAGCATTTGGAGCAATATATGTGTACTTTACATACACGTTTCAGAAAATGAGCATATGTTTTATGATGCATTTCTTACTTTATTATGTAAATATAATATAAGAATGTTTTCTACTAACTCAGCAGAACATGCATAGTATAATTCAATGCTACATTCTGCAGTTTATTGAGCATACAATACCTGCAAAGCTCCAGCACAGAGTGTGCAAGTAAATCTCCCTTCCACAGTATTTTCACACTGCACAGAACATCAGTGACTTTATTTCCAGTTCAATTGCTAATCAAAGCTGTGATCTTTCCAGCGACTGAATACTTACGTGAGCAACCTCTTCCCTTTTTGTTGGATAGCAACATACTTGATGGATTGACATCCACAGCAGCTTTGCATTTAAGTAACTTCTCTTTGAATTGTAATTATAAAAACATGAGCTGGCAGAAGTTGCCACTTTCGTCTTTTTTACCTTTCTGGGCACTGCAGAGGTTGGCTGCCAGCTTTGCCATGGAGGGTCTGTGTCACAGCCCCAGCAGCTTTGCTGCTGCCACCCCAGCTGAGTTAGCACAGACGGGATGGGTGGGAATCCAGGAGCCAGGCAGGGTTTGCTGTTTTGCCCTGTAGCTTCTTATGTGCCATGGTCACACATCTGCCTGTGCTTGCTAATATTTCCAGCTCCAAAGAGGATTTTTTTTTTTTTCTTTTTTTTAAATGAAAAAGCATATCCCTCAAAGTTATCCTATGATCTTGGGAAGCTTGTGATTAAAAAACAAAAAAAACAAACAACAACAACAAAAAAAACCCCAAAAACAAAACCAAAAACAAAACCAAAAAAACCAAAAAAAAAAAAAAAAAAAAAAAAAAAAAAAAAAAAAGAAGCTTTGTTGGAATTTTTTTCTTTGTGATTTTGGTTTTGTTTTTTTGGGGAGGCTGGTTTTCATTTTGTTTGTTTTATGTAGACCACACAGTATTAGCTGGGTTATACATATAAATGTGTGTGTGTGGCAGGGGGGGTTAAGGTGTGGGGGGTTTTTTTGGGGTTTTTTTTTTCTTTTTTTTTTCCTGTGGTGTAGGAAGATGAGTAACACAGATAAAAACTAGTCCAAGATCTAAGGTTTGGAGAAAGATATTGTGTGACTTTGTTTAAGGTGTAACTTGGCAAGTAACTAATGGTAGAAACAGAAAAACCCTTATAAAAATGCAATTTACAGTTCTACTTTATAAAATAAAGTTAATTTTCCTTATTTTTCATCTTCTCTTTGACCTGACACAACTGAGGCATGGAACTGTTCAGTCAACAAGGAGTGCCAGGCTGTCTGGTTTTGTAAACCAAAGCTCTAAGTAGTGGTATTATCATCAGGCTGCATGGTAGAAGTGATTCCTGTTGTCACTTCTCACCTGGCTCTCCAAGTTTCTGTACTGTAACCATTCTATAAATCCTTTATTCAACTTTGCTAAAACCACCTGGTCACAGGATACAGGTGAAGAGTTTACTGTATGGTTGAACTTAGCTGGAATTTAATCCAATAAGGCTTTAAGGTTGGGGTTTATATGCTTGGAACTTCTGTTGTATATGTGAGTTCTGTTTTACTGTCATTTCTATAATTTATCATACTGATCGATGATGAGATGATGAAAAGTCATTGTCTGTTGCAATATGAGGCTGCATTTTTAGTCTTCACTAATGCAATGTACACACCAAAATCAGAGGCTGGTTTCATATAGAAGTATAAGATTTGTTTCCTTAGCATTGAGTCAGTTTTCAGCTCAGATAGTGGAGGTTCAGCATTTCAGTACTGCCAGTGACCTAAATGAGGACACAAAGTGTGTGACTTCTCAAATCTTAACATTGCATGTGACAGGGAAGAGCCCAGAAGAATCTCCCTTTCCAGTTACAAAACTTACCTGTTTTCCAGTATTCCTTAAGAATTTAGCCCAAATGCAATTCCATGAAATCCTACAAGAACATCCTGCAGTGTTTAAAAAAGCTCTAAATCTTTAGCAATCTGCCAGTCCTTTAAGTATCAGCTCAGGTATCATGCTTTAAGATTCAGACTGATTTCTGAAAATCATCTCTGCTATCTAACGTGCCAATTTAACAGGACTGTGGAAGAAATTCTTCCCTGTGGGCAGAATTTTTAAGTGCAACTCAGCTCCACTGCAGTCAACTGCATCATACTGAGTTAGGTGCATCAAACTTCCAGTCTGGCAAGGTACTGGCAGATTTTGCTTTACTTGTAGTGTGACATTGTAAGCATGCATGTTTAGCTTATTTTTTTTTTTTTATAATTATGTCTTAGCTGTTTGCTATTTCTTTCTGCTATTCACAGTTTGATTCTGTTGATGATTTTCCTTACACGGCTATAGCTGGAATAAAATAAAACACATTTCTTGGTGGGTACTACGTTTCTTGGCGGGTACTACGTTTCTTGGCATGGTACAGTATATTACCTTTATAGAAAAGAAGCATGCAAGATTGAAAAATAAAGTAACCCCAGATGTGAAAGTGACATGAGGAAGATGCTTAGACAGTTTTGAGATGGGATAATGCTTCTTGATTGTGTTCTTTGAGCTAGAAGGTGGCAATTAGATTTTCATACAGAGAAAAGTGTGAGACATCTTAATTAAACACCTATTGGTGGAAGTCATCATACATAAACCCAAACCTCTTGTAGTAGTTCTCAAATGTGTCACCTGTGAGGGTAACACTAAAAACAATCTTTTTTTTCTCTTTTTGTAAAAATTGGAAGTAAATTATAGATGGAATGTTGATTCAAATATGTGCATTAGTCATTAACACAGCCAATCAAATACATTTCTTAAACATAGCTATATGTCATGTGCATAATCATAGAAAAAGGAGGAAAATAACTGAAAGGAGAATACAATGGATTCACCCAGGGGATAAATCTTACGGACTTAGGTGTTACTAGCACCTAACATTAATGTTTTGTGTGACTTTGATCACATTATGTCACCCTTCTTCTTTATTTTCCTTTATATGTTAAATATGATTGACAATATTTACTTCACAGTGGATGTGAAAAGTTATTAAATACTTCTGTAACCATGACAATATGCATTAGTTTTAAAGCTGGAGGTTTTATGATGAAAAATAGTATCTTTTCACATATAATTCCATTTTAAAAGTCTAATAGTGCAGAAATATGATGTTAATGGTATACCTTAAACAGGTTGTATTTTCTTTATAATCACAAGAATGCCCAGAAAGAGACTGTGCTGCCTGGAACAAAGAGGTCATAAATTGTCCAGTATATGACATATACATGACAAAAGGTGCTGAAGAGAAATCATAACCAACACATTGCATGGAAATGTAAAATATACCATTTTCAGCATTCTCACCTTACATTTTTGTCTACTTTTAATTTTAAGGTGTTTTTACATTACAATCTGAAAGAATGTTCTGTTGGAGGGTAAGAACTTAATAAATCCCATGTAGTCCTTTATAGAAAAGTTATGACTAACAAAGGATCTGAATTGTCTTTGAAAACCTAACATGGCTACACCTGAACATTAAAACTTGAGCTGGACCAGTAGAGAATGTTGGGAGTGCAGCACTTCTTTTAAGATCTATTTGGGAAAGTTTAGAAGCAGCATTTTGTTACACTCTGTGTGCTGAGAAGGAGACGGAGGGGCTTTGAGTGTCCTCTCACCGGGGTCGAAGCCAGGGCTGCGTTTCCAGCATCGCTGTCGTGACTGACACACCATCTCTGGGAAAATAAAAACTGCTGCTACGGTTTGCCAGGGGAAGGTCATTTTCCTTTGTACTCAGTTTTCTCCAGGACTCACAGTTAAACAATTCCTACTTCTTTTGACTAGAATTACTTCCATTAGGGAAATGTTGCTTGAAAATAGCATGCAGTATTAATGTATCATTTGTTTCTGCTGTTGCCAACAGTAACATGTTTCCTTGGCTCTCACCCCCGACTGCTGATGAGATCAAGTTGATTATTCAGCAGCTCTAACCCACCACCTGCTCTATTTTTTTCCCTGACATGCAAAGCTGTTGAGACACTATCTTGCCTTGTTAAAGCTACGTTTGTTATTCAGCTGTAGTTTTAAACATATATATATATGTATTTAAGAAGTTGATTCATTTTTCAACAGACTTGTAATAAGTCAAATTCATTATTCTATTTTATATGTCTGAAAACTGAGGTGAGCATGCTGATTTTATTCCTAAAATTCGCACTTTAGTTCTACCATTCAAACTCTGTATTTTATTATTAATAAAGTTGCATTGTTCATGGGCCCATTTCTGGAAATGCTGCTGCAGATTTCAGTGCTATCTTGATTTTATTATAAATCATTAACTACTTGGGAATTTGTCATTATAGTTTAGGTTATGAAGGTATCTTAATGAAACAAAACATTTCAGTCCTGTTCTTCAGAGGAAGAGATGATAATGAGCTCTGTTCACTTCTGTTATTTCTGGAAATTCTGGATTTTGCTCTTCTTTCTATAAATACCCATCCAAGTCTGAGAGAGCTTAATGCTGTTTCTGGTGACGTGGCCAAAAGAGATATTTGCCTATCAATTCAGCAGAGATTTTAAATCTCCAGCTTTATGATCTTCTTTAGGGATTACAACAGCATTACATCTAAATGTCCTTTGTAGCACACAAAGTGTGAATAAATCTAGAACTGACTACCCTTCTCTATACTTAGTGTTTCCTACCAAGCTGAACTCCACTTCTGTGGTTGTAACAGAAGCTATAATTTTAAACCAAAATGATGCTTCAAACAGTGTTTTGAATATTCAGTGCATATTTAATATTGTTGTTGAGTTCTATTGAAAGTAAATTGATATTATTTGATATATTGTTATTAAACTCATATGAAACTTCAGCATTCTGTGAAATTTGTTGTTCTGTTTGATTTTATAATGAGACAAGATGCAACTGCTGATGCATCCCCTATTTGAATAAAGGTAACAGACTTTAGTGTTTTTCTTGCATAAGTGGTGCCAGCCTGTATCAATGTTTTCTTCTCCTGGTACTTTGCAAGGAGGTATTTACTTGATTTGTTCTTTTTTCCTACTTTTCCCTTTAAAATAAGGCATGTGCATATTTCAGTTGCGTCTGTTTGCATTTGGGTATTAGTGAGATTTCAATGAGTCTGCTAACATGTATAAATTGAAGGGTTGCATTTTGTGGTTGTTTAGGTTTTTGCAGTTTTTTGGGGGGTTTTTGTTTGGTTGGATTTTTTTTGTGGTGTGGTTTTTTGGGTGGCTTTTTTGTGGGTTTCTTGTTTGTTTGTTTTGTTTTGGTTTTTGTTTTGTTGTTTTTCCTTTTTTCTTTTTTTCCCCCTTTTTTGTTTTAACTGGATACTTAGGAGGTATTAACGGAGTTGTAATGAAAGCTGAACTGTGTCAATTTAATTTTTTTAAGTTAGAGGAAAACTACCTTTTGGACATTTTAGAATACATTTTTGAAGTGAACTAATTTTGATATTTCTGAACATAAATGTATGTAGTTCTGATTTCTCCTTCAGAAAAACCAGGGTAACAAGGCACGCCTACTCAATATACATGTCATCTTCTAATCATGCCTGTGAAGTTACTAGCTCAGCTGTGAAGCTCAGAAGAGTTTCCTAAGGCAGGCAGTGAGCTGGAGCTGGTGGTGTTATGCAATTTGAGATTTGTTGGAGCAGTTGGCAATTTCAGTCTAATGGGTTTGGCGTGTGTCCTTCACTTTGAGCCTGTTTAAAGATATAGCACTAATGTGACTTACATTTAAGGCATATGAATTATTAGAGTGAAAATGTAATAAGCTCTAAGGGGTTTAAACCTCTGCAAATGAGAAGGATAAATTATATTTTAAAAGAAGTGGTCTTCTGCTATTTTTATATACAACTTCAGGAAGATTTCACTGCTAGATGTCAAGATGCATTTGACAGACTATCTTACTCTTCTAATAGTTTTTCTTCATGCCTTTATCTACAGTTCTCTCTATCGTACTCCCTTGTCTACTGAAATATTTTTGGCAGTATCAAGCTGTCATAATATTGCCCAGCTTCTCAAATCTCCTGATTGCACACATCCTAGAAATACACTCTGGCTTGGGAACTGAACTTCCTCCCTCCTTCCCTCTCCCCACAAATGTGGAAATGCTGCTTCTCTACCTTCAGATGAGAATTTACTACATTCCTTTTTGCTGTTTAATAGTAGTTGAACATAATTGATTTTTATGCCCCTACTGCACCATATTAAGTGTGCAAAATATTTCACACAAACAATATTTCATGCCTCATGAACTGGGCTCAGTGCTCCAGTCACAGAAGACAATTTTGTACTCCCTCCATTCTTCACTGTGGCTGTATTTGATCTGTTCTGTTCTCTGGTACTCAGGTGTCCTCCAGCAATGACTTTGGACCTGGGGTTCATTTTTCCCTTTAACTGCATATGTAAGGCTTTTTTTTTTTTTTTTTTTCATCTATTACCAATGGTCCTAATAATTCTAGTTAGGATTATGGACTGTTATAGGATTATGGATTATTATTATCATTAGAGAAGAAGCTGAGGTGAAACCAGTAAGTTTTGAGACAGCTACAAAGTAGTACTTGACATCATTTCCCTTTCAGCTTCTGCAGGCTGTGCATATCCTAAGGGCATATCCAGCTGTATCACTTTTCCAGAAGTGCAAATGTTTGGGGTTTAGTTTACTTAGTTATTTACCTATTTAGTTACTCATTCTCCGGTGATGACTTTCAGTGGTGTATGCAGCTCAAGCTTTTCTGGGATTTGTTTCCAGGATGGAAACAAAACCTGTTTGACAATGTCTGTACATTTGACTACTTCTGAAGGATTTTAGATTCTTACTAAAAGTTAACTGAGAATCCTAATATAGTATAATACATTTGAAAGACTCTTTCAGCACTCTTTTAGGACAGGAAGTACTGCCACTATGATACTTTTGTCTTCTCTTTCTGTTAATTCACTAGTGTTAGCAAAATTCTTAAATACATGAAAAGAAAGGAACAAATAGAAGAGAAGAGCTATTTCTAGTTCATGTTTTAGAGGAGGGCTGCTTTTATGTAATGGAGAAGTGTTACTGTAAAAAATGTTCATTTGATTTTATCCTTTTTTACTTTTCTTATATGGCACCTTTTCAGTGACAGGTGATTGCACGTGACATCTTAGATGTCAAAAGCACATGTGGGATGTATTCATTTAGGGCATCCCTATTTCAGCTTTCTCTGTTAAAATAAATGTGTTTAGTTATGTCAGAAAGCATTAACTTCACCTGCAATATTGTAATCTCAAGTTCTCTTGTTCAGATTGGATTTCCCACTGATTTCTGATCTTATTTAGACCAGTGGCGTGATTTGTTTTGGAACTAGAAAACCGTGAGAAGAGTCAAAGTTCTCTGTACAGAATCAGCCTTAATTTTGCTTCTTTCATATAAATAAACAATAGGAATAAAGGTTGCCTTGAATCAAAAAGAATGATTTCACTATAGCTATTAACAGATACTGAAATACTTTAAAGCCCTGTCTTCTAAATTTGTGCAAGGTGATAATATTTTTTTTTTCCATTAGATTTCTTTTTAGCCAACATGACAGCCTTGTTTTGGATACGAGGTCATCTTGTTAGAAAAACTGATGAAGGTCTGAAACAGAATTACTCTTCATATGAATAAAGCAAAAAATGGCTTGAAATGCATTAGGAAAGCACACAAACTATTGAAAGTAATTTTCTGCCTACTGTTTAATTAAAGTTGAGTTTTATAATCTACAGCTGAACTAGAAAAAAAAAAAAATTAGCATTTTAGGTTGCTGTTAATTGTTTCGAAAGTGGAAGACAAGGATTGAGGTGTTACTTTGAACTGTTGTCCAGAGTGTAATAACATTAGCTTCTCAAAAAATTGTGCTAATTCCTGATTGTCTTAAACTATATATACATTTAGGCCAGTAATTTTATCTGAAGAGTGCATTGGTAAGTATCACAGTGTCAGCAGACCCCTGGTATACCCTTTTTCCATATGCATATGACTCAACTGCTGCCTTAGATGACAAAGGTGAAACTGTCCCCAGAGAGTGTCTGAGGAGTACAACATACAAATTCTGTACAGAATATAGGAGACCAATTATAAACATAGTCTTGCTGTGACCTTATATGCTTCAGATATCCTCATTAACAGAGCACAGATCACATTACCATCATGTGGCACAGCAGATGTCAGAGTAAAGACAAGCTGTGACTCTACAGTGTAAATACCTAAAATATAACCAAGCTACAGATCAGCAAAAAAACCAAAAACTTGTGGTTAGTCACAATATGTTAAAAAAAAAAAATGTTTAAAATTCTGGTAACACTTATGCTGAAGATTATGGGCATTTACATAATGGAATTCAGCAAACCCTAGGAAAAAGTGTCCTTATTTGACATAAAGAAATGTGAATTATCATGGAAACTTTTGTGCTTCAGTGTTAGCGATCCCAATATTTTTAAAAGCAAACAAATTTACTTGAAAGAGGAAATATTAAAACTTGTGGTTACAATTTAAATCAGCAAAATAAGACATATCTTTTGTTCAATCTAAGACATTGTTTTGTGGTTGGGACTGTCTTATCCAAACTGCCATGCTTCAGCTTCATCAAATCTAGATCAGCTTTTGTGGTGATATTATTATCAGTGCCTACATCTAAGAAAGATCATATAGGAAATCTATTTATAAATAACCTGTAAAAGGGTAGTCAGTCCTTAACTCTTCTCTGCTGGAAGTATGGAAATAAAACAAAGAAAATAAATCCAGATGAATTTATATGAGGGTTATGGCCCTCCTATCATTTGCACATCTATGCTCACTTTTGGCTTTCTGACCTTCCAGCTCACAGTTGTTTGCTGAAATCACACTTTGTGTGACAAACCAGGTGATCTTTTTATACAATAGGGTAAAATCATTGAATAGGGTAATTCAGGGATATCTGGATCATTCATTACCAAGAATTCCTGTGAAAATATAACATATGCTATGCATGTAAAGAGACTAGAATCAAGGTAGAAGGGAATAGTTCTAATTTGGTTTAATATAGAATGTAACAGCTTACTGAGATGACAATGCAATCCTTTACACTTTGTCAGTCTGTACTAAACCTGCAGTCAAATAACAGTATCAGTCTTCCACTGACGCTTCAGACACCAAATAATAGTCTTACAAAATCTCTTCCTCGTCTTGCAATTCATATTCAATTAATAATCAACTATGGAAGAAATATATTTGTATTTCAGGTACATATATGAGCACTATGTATGAAACCACTTTTACACATACACCTTGTGGCTCTTGCACTGTTCAAGCAAGAACAGGTTTGAATATTTGGATGTTATTTTACTATCAGGACTTGAAGATTACTGTGTGTTCTACATTAGCCTTTTTAAGCTTGATATTGATATATTTTCCCTGGGTATTTATTTTCTTAAAATAACTTAAAAAACTCCATGGATTTTGTGTTTTAGAAAGTTTGTGAGGCTACTGATAGCTATTAACTCTAAGCTTACGCAATTTATAATAGCTTAATTAAGCAAGAAATAGTTGAATATTATTTTCAAATAAAATACTTAAAGAAGAGTGTGAAGCACAAAAACATTTCATTGTAGTGAATATAATTTTAATTGGGCCATTTGCTGACAGAATCGTGTGCTGGCTAGGAAGAGATAAAAATATGACATACGCATAAAGGGAAGGCTGGAAGATGAATAGGCCTTCTGGGGAGTTGATCTTTTACAGATCTGATAAAGATTCTTGCAGTCTGTGCCGCATCAAAGGCTGCCTTTCAGAGATAGTAATGTGAACTTGGAAACTGGGGACAAGGCCGTCGAAAATGGAGGTCTTTGAGATTGACAAGCAGCTGGGCTTTGGATCTTTTATTGTTGTTGTTTTGCTTTTCTGTTATTTGTGTGTGTGTTTGTGTGTGTATAATCTTTTATAATCCCTTCAAAAGTTCATAGGTTCATAGGCTGGAGGAGTGAATAACACTTGCACCTTATCTAGCTTTTCAATAGCTGTTTTTCTTTAAAGGTAACCTTTCTCTTTGAAAGATATAAAGAAATCTAGTGGAAGGTAACTCTAGACTCCTCTCAAAGTTTGAAAAAAAAAACCTTATTTGTAGGCAGTGACTGTTTTTCAAGGGATAATTATTTTTTTTTTAAATTGATGAACTAAGTATTCTAAAAATTCCTGAAAATAGTGCACACTGCACGCTGCTTAGAAAAAAAGAGAGAACAGTTCTCATTAACACTTTAAAAAAAAGGTTTAAATTTTAAAAAAAGAGATATAAGTAATTGTTTAATCTAGGAAAATTTATTAAACAAATTGCTTGTTTAATCACAGTGTTTCCAAGCACCTTAAATTTGACATCAGCTACTGTGTCAATCACACAGGCTAAATCTGGCATCAGCTGTTTTGATCCCTTACTTAGAAACACAATCTCACAGCTGTTGAGCATCCTCCAAAAGCACATGAATAGATGCTGCAGCATTCTGTTAGCCTTTGCAGCCCTCTCTCCCTGGTCATGCTTTCTCAATTTATTTACTACTTCAAAGTAAATCTGTGTTCTCCAGCAGACTGCACAAAGTAGGTTCTTTAAAAATATTTTAGTAACCCAGAACATTTCTGTTACATATTAGATTTTTTTTTTCTCTTTTTAGTGTTGTTCTGTTTTTCATACTCTGTATCCAAAACGATGATGTCAAACAGAGCTTCATTCAAGGCAGGAAAACATCTCACAGCTTTTATCTTCACAGCACACAATACAGGGGCATGGAGGAAGGAATTATTAAACACTAATATACAGGAATACTGTTTTAAAGAATTTCTTCTTACTTTCTTGCACATAAAAATTTCGATCTTGGGATTTTAGTATCTGCTGGAGAAATCTGTAGGGAGCTGCAATTGGCCATGGTGTTAAAGAAGCTGTTGCCATGTTAAACCGTCATTGTAACGAGAGGGAAAATGGGAAGCGCCAGGTGTCAGGCGGCTGCTGTGCTGCTCCTCTGTCAGCATTCTCCAGAGACTCTTCCATCGAAACAGGGAAGGCCAGACCTGACATTTGCATACCTCAAAAGGAAGCAGGCATGATTTCTTTGAGAGATGAAAAATTAGTCTCTCCTTGTGTCACAAATAAAAGGCACAGGTAACTCGAGTTTGTTTAACCGTCTGGCTATTTTTGGCCGAGGAGTGTTGATATAGGGTACTAGGAAGTACATTCTAAATATACATTCCAGCTGAAGTATTGGTTGCATTGCAGGTAATTTTTTAAAAAATTGATCAAATAACTGGAACAACAAAAAAAAAAAACAACTGATTTTCAGATGGTAGAGCAAAATGCAGAGATTCTTCAGCTAAGCAGTGACGGAAAAATCAAAAAGCTGTCTCAGCCTGTTGCTGCAGCCTGTATGCACGGTCCTGTCTTCTTGTCATGTGTACTTTCATTATGGTGTTGGTTTTGGGGTTCTAGGAGTCAAGGAACAGCTGTTTTTGCATTGGTTATTACTGTTTCTAAGCAGTTTGCTTGGACTTTCATATGAGCTTGATTACCTTTAACACAGCTCTGTACACATGCCCCAAATGACAGCTTCTCATTTTGGAGGCTATTTTAAGGTATAAAGCTTTGTAGATATTGCATGTGGGGTTACTTTAGAAGGTTGCTTGAGCAGATAGGATGGATTTTAACTGAAACGTTATTGAAAAATTCTAAAGGAGAATAAGAATATAATATCTATTTTATGAGGGATTTTCTTTTTCCCCCCCTTCATTTGAGACAAGAGAAAACAACCCAAAACAATTTTTTTGGTGGGTTTTTTTGTTTTTGTTTTTTGTTTGTTGTTGTTTTTTTTTTAATGTGCTTTAAGCATTTTCACTTCATAGTGCAAGTTAGTTGAAAAATCTACCAGTAGAGCTGAGGAATTTCAAGCACAGCTGCAGTTCTTTCCATGGAAAATTCTTAATAGTCCTAATGATCAGTATATATTTCTCTCCATAATCCATCTATCAGTTTGTGCATTTGGGTTCTACTGTCTTTTGTGAGTACCTTAAGGCAATGGATCAGAGTGTGAAGGAAATCTGAGGGCAGTGTTAACTGCAGCTATTTACACATGTAGTAAGTGTTATATCTTGCTTTGCTACAATCTGGTGAAATATGACTTAATCAGCTTGAATTTATCAGAGGATATACAAATTTAGATGTGGAACTGGCTAGACAGAGTGAATGAATTAGATGGACAAAGTTGTTTTAGTATATTATCAAAAAAGTTAAAATACTGTAGATGTTTGTCCAGTGCAGTCGAGAGTTGAGCTGTGCTTTTTCCCAGTATAATGCATGAAATTATATCATTGTTTTTCTTTGGTTAATGTGGTACTTGGTTACTGTGGAGATACCTCCAGTGGGTGTTGGTAACTTTCTGTTAACTAAGGATCATTTAAATTGACAATCAGATGATTGAGTGGGGACACGTTTTGTGGCAGTAGAGCACACAGGTTTGTTGAGGTATTTTCTGGTTTTATAGAATGATTAGAAAACTAAAAATAAGGAAAAGATCCTAGGTTCTGATTTGTGAAATGTATCATCCTGGTAGTTGTAAGAGTGCGGGGACGGATTGTGCTCGGGATGAGGTAGCACAGGCAGTTGCAATCTGGGACAGGTCTGAGGTGACGTTTGACAGCACCATCTCTGTGATTCCAGCTTACATGGACTTTCTGACCATATTCCTTTTGGTTGTTAGCAAGAGCTGGCAAGGTGACTCAACTGAAAATGTGACTTAGACCTGCAGTTTGTTTTGTGTAGGGAATGGTGTGAATATTAAAAGGATGATCAGACTTTTTGTTTCACAGTAAGCATTTTCATCCATGTCTACCTGGTGGATATAGTCAGGCTAGGTCTGTTAGAAAGGGACCATGACTCCCTAAAAAGACTTGCTGAAAATTTTATTGGCCCATAAAATAATTTAGTTCTAAAATTAAGTCACTCAACAATCAGGACATGGCTGAGTCCGCATGAACTGCATTCACATCAGGTAGCTGCTTCTTCAGAGTGAGCTGCTTGCTTTAGGGATGGGTGCTTGCCTCCAGGGATGGGGGATCCGTGCACAGCTCAGCTGGGGAACAGGCATTACCTTGGCAACTTTTATATGCAAAATTGTAGTAAACTTCTAAGGAGTATGTCCAAACAGCTTTTTTTTCAAAGACTTCAAATTTTGTATGAGGAGGAACATATCATCCAATCTAATGGATGTGTCTGTACAAGAGATTGATTTGGAAGAGCAAATTCATGTACACTGTGCTTTGCTTCCTGTGGGGCTAAGTGGAAAGACTGGATATTATTCAAAGTAATAAACATGGGAAATGCCCCCTAGGAACGTGCCTGTTACTCTCCAGATGCTAATTCAATCCATGAGATTGGACTCCAGCTAGTCCCAAATTACTGACTTTTTATGCGCCCCTAATAATCACAGAGCTGTCAGTAGTTTCTGTAATTGAAGCTAAATGATATAATGGAGAAATAAATGTCCATAACATAATATTCTAGTATGTACTTGTCATTGAATGGTAGATTAAATTGATGCACATAAGACAAGGTAGTATGTGTAAGGAGAAAGTATTTTCAGCAGGATGTTGGTGCATTTTGCACTTATCTAGAACTTCTTAGGTTATATTGGAGCCAGGGTTAAATTTTGTAATCCTTTACAGTACTTAAATATCAAATAATACAGAAAATAGCATTTTTTGGATTACATGGTTCACCTTTACTTAAATATATGTAATTTTCAAGTAAGTGAAAAAAAGCATAGATATATGAAATTTATAGAGAGAAAACATGTATATGAAAAAAGTAAAAGAGAAAGATTTTTCTATGAAAATAACCAGTAAAGACTAAAATTTATCTCTTTCTCTTTTTCAGCGCCTTGCTAAAGAAGCAGAGAAGTACCAAGCATCACATCAGTGGAGAGATGAATTTGGGGTAAGTTTCAGTTTTTCTCATTTTGACCTTCTTGAACTTTTCTTCTTTGAAATGTTAACTGTAGTCTTTCAAATATGTTGTTTATATATCCACTGCAGAAGGAGTCATTGACTGTGAATGGGCATTTTATTTAATTCAGTAAACAGAGTTTCGGTCAGGGTGTCTAGAGAATAAAGTGAACTTTTCTCTTCAGAAGCTCATAGGGAGCTTCACAGACCCAGGGATGTAGCTCTGAGTTGTACACAAGACATCTGTTTGTTTTGACAGACAAGGAATGATTCCAGAGAAGACATCTGAGTGATGGTTGCTATCAGTTAAAAGTGTGATTATTCCAAACACTAAAACAGAATCATAGAAGAGATTTTTACAAGATGTCTTTTTCTTATGTGAAGAAAAAAAAAGAAAAGCAAGAAATAACTTAATACAGAACGATTTGGTTATCTGCATGGCTTGGGAGTCATAGCCTATTCTTTAGAATACCTTTCCTTATTTTAATAACCACATCTCTTCAATATTGTAGCACTGCTGAAAGAGGCCTTAACCTGATCAAACATTAAATTATCTACTTTAGTCAGGCTTTACTGAAAAATAAGTGACACTATTGTAAAATGTACAATATTGATTTTTTTTATTACCAATAAAGCCAAATTAATATTGTGCTGCATGATTATAAGCCTTTTAATTTTAGGCTGCAGTTCCCTGCTAAGTGTCAAAGTTATTTATTATGCCTTTATTACATGTTCCAACAGAAATAAAAGCAGATGGCACTTTTACATGGTGCTGCTAGAAACATGGACTGTGCTTGCACATCCACAAGAGTCGCAGTGGCACAAGGTTAAATGCACAATGGTTTTCTAAGAATGTTGTTGTGGTTTAACTCCAGCTGACAAGAAAGCACTGCACAGGTGCCTGCTCACTCCCTCTGTGTTGGGATGAGGGAGAGAATTGCAAGAGTAAACAAGAGAAAACTCATGCGTTGAGATAAACACAGTTTCATAAATAAAGCAAAAGCTGCGTGCAGAAGCAAAGCAAAACAAGGAATTCCCTCACCACTTCCCGTGGCAGGCAGGTGTTCATCCATCCCCAGGAAAGCAGGGTTCTTTGCCCTTAATGATGACTTGTGAAGACAAACACCATCATTCCAAAAGTCCACCCCTTTCCTCCTTCTTCCCCCAACATTATATGCTGAGCTTGAAGCCACATGGTATGGAATATCCCTTGGGTCAGTTGGGGTCAGGTGTGCACCCCCAGCCTCCTCACTGCTGGCAGTGTGAAAAGCTGAAAAGGCTTTGGCTGTGCGAAAGCACTGCTCAGGAAAAAAAAACCACAAACAAAAACCAAACAAATAAACAACAAAACCACAAACAAAAACAAGTACAAACAAACAAAAACCAAAACAAACAAACAAAAAAACAAAACAAAAAAAACCCAACCAACCACCAGAATTAGCAACGATTCCAGCAAAAATCCAAAATATAGCCTATGCTAGCTATGATGAAGAAAATTAATTCTAACCCAGTCAAAACCAGAACAAATATTCATTCTGATCCAGTGTTAGTCAGGCACTTGGAGATCTGAAAACAGACAAAAAACCCCAGAGGTCAGGCTGTATAATTCAGATAGGAGTGACTGGTTTTAGGAGTACACAGAGTCTGGACACAGCCTGAATGCTTTTAAGTGAGCTCTCTGCACAAACACAGCTTCTAATACACGCTGAAACACAGAATGCATATTCCATGGAGATGCTATAACAAGAATGCTGCAGCGACCTTTTCTGCTAATCTGTCTCTCTTGTGAATAGAAAACAAAACCTGCAGGCTTGATGGACTCACTGCAGAACTGTGTGAATACAATCAGAATCTCGTTCTAATCATTTTGATTCTGTGGTACATTCAGGCATCGTGTCAACACCGCCTCAGCTTTTGTTTTTCATTTTTGCCCTTTTTTTCCGCACTGGAAGTTAGTCATAGCAAAGAGGCTTCAGGTTTTATCAGAATTCATTGCCAAGAAGATATCTCAAAATAATTTGGAAATGTGATTTTATATTGACGTTGTGGTTCAGGCAGCAACTATGGTCAGTATTGGGAAAAAAAAGTGATTGGATTTATGATAAAGTAACTGCAAACTGAGATTGTACTTTACTGTTTTGAATTTGGATCAGAACAGTGTGCACCATATAACAACCTTGACATTAGGTTATGCAATTAAATTTCAAATAAATGTATTAAGCCTCTTATAATTTAATTTGTTCCATTTTTGCCAGAAGTAATCTTTCTTCTCTTCTGGCCTACTTTTAAGAAAATGCCTGCTCAAATTAGTTTGCATGCAGATCTTTCTGATAAACTTAATTTTCACTGGAAGATTCATTCTCCTAATGGCTGTGATGGAAAATAGAAGATAGACTGTAAAACTTTTCTGCAGTTGAGGGTTTTAAAGTACTTCTGATAGCATTATGAATGGTCCACATCATGCTGCATGATGTTTATTTCTCATCCAGGATTTGATTTTGGGTGATGAAAGCCCTTCCAGCAGCATTGCACATGAGTCACTGTAGAAAGAAGCTCATGGGACAAGCTATTTCTGCTTCTAATGAGCTTGTGACCAGCAATGTCCTTGACAGTCAGATTACAGCCGAATAATAGCCCATGGAGTTTTAAGGAGAAAATATCATGAGCATTCCTTCTGAGGAGGAGTATATCGGCTGACTTGAGTGAAACATATGCAAAAAAGAAAGGGCAAAGAAGGCTGACTGTGAGACCAAGTTCTGTACAGAGCTTCTGTCACTCAAAAGACTGCCAGAGTGCCTGTTCTAACTCCTTATTCTAAATATGAGTGGGTTCATGGCAAAACAAATGTGCAAGCATTAAAGATTTTGTTTTCAGGTTAATGTCACAGTATAATAGAAATTCAGCATCATAGATATGGTCTTTTCAAATAAGCTAGTCCAGGGAAAAACCCAGATTTACTCCCATCAACTCTTTTTTTTTTTTTTTAATTTCACCTAATGTTTTAGTGTAAAGACTGTCCAAATTGTCTAAAGAACAAAATTTGCTTGTCCTTCATTAGGAGACTAAACTATTTACAGACATACAAATCCACATCTACTAAAATCACTTTTAGGTACTATTTCTAATTGAATCAGAGTATAATTTCAAATATTTTAAGTACTATAGTATATTAAATTCCCACTACTTCAAGAAGACCAAACAATGGAAAACAAAACTAAAAACTTACATTTTGAGTCTTTGATAAATCACAGAATCACAGCATGGTTTCAATTGGAAGGGACCTTAAATCTCATCTTGTTCTGACCCCCCTGCCGTGGGCAGGGACACCTTCCACTAGACAAGGTTGCTCAGAGCCTCATCCAACCTGGCCTTGAGCACTTCCAGGGAACTTCTCTGGGAAACCTGTGGCAGTGCCTCACCATCTTCACAGAAAAGAATTTCTTCCTAATGCCTAATTTAACCTACCTTCTTTCAGTTTCATAAAAACATAGACTGTGGTGAGTTTGAAGGGATCCACCAGGTTCATCAAGTCCAACTCCTGGCCCTGCACAGGACACCCCAAGAATCACATCATGGGTCTGAGAGCATTGTCCAAATGCTTCTGCAGGCTTGGTGCAGAACTGCCCTGGGGAGCCTGTTCCAGTGCCCAGCCACCCAATGGATGAAAAGCCTTCTCCTAAAACCCAACCTAAATCTTCCCCAACTCAGCTTCATGCTGTTTCCTTGGGTCCTCTCACTAATCATGAGAGTGAAGAGATCAGTGCCTGTCCCTCCTCTTTCCCTCATGAGGTTGTCAAAGACACAATGAGGTCTGACCTCAGTCTCCTCCAGGCCGAACAAACCAAGTGACCTCAGCCACTCCTCATAAGGATTCTCCTCCAGAACCTTCAGCATCCTCATGGCCTCCTTTGGACACTTTCTAACAGCTCAATGTCTATTTTATATTGTGTCACCCCAAACTGCCCCCAGCACTCGAGATCAGGCCAGGCGAGCCCAGAGCTGAGTGGGACAATCCCTCCCTTGCCCAGCTGGCGATGCTGTGCCTGATGCCCCCAGGACAGGGCTGGCCCTCCAGGCTGCCAGGGCACTGCTGCCTCATGTTCAACTTTCCACTGACCAGCACCCCCAGGTCCCTTTCTGCAGCTGCTGTCCAGCCTCTCGTTCCCCAGTCCATGCACAGAACCAGGGCTGCCCCATCCCAGCTGCAGAATCCGGCACTTGCCCTTGTGTTGGTGATTGCCCATCTGTCTAATGTGCTGAGGTCTCTCTGCAGGGCCTCTCTACTTTGGAGGGAGTTAACAGTTCCTTCCCAGTTTAGTGTTGTCAGCAAATTTACTTTGTAGTCCTTCAAGTCCTGCATCCAAGCCATTAATAAAGATGTTGAAGAGAACCAGGGTGAGGATGGAGCCCTGTGGAACCCCACCAGGGACAGGTCACCAGTCTGATGTCCCCCGAGTCACTGTAACCTTTGTGCCTGACCCATGAACCAGTTGCTCACCCATCATGTGGCTTGGTTATCCAGATGTGTACTGGGCATTTTGAAAATCTAAAATGAGCTAAGAGTATGAATCTTACATATTTACCTTTAGTTTTTAGCTAAGTAACAAAAATAAAGATCATAATGGATACGGGTATTTTTCACTGATAATTAAATATCAAAATCATTTTGGAAATTACTAATTGATTTACTAAAGGTACAAAGTTATTCAAAGCAATGTTAATTGAGAATAATAATTAAGAATACCAAATGTCTTCTAAGTAAAAAAGGGGAAAAAAGAAATTTTGGATTGTGACATGTTACTTCCTGATTCAGCACAAAGCTGGTTAAAATAGTTGTACTGCAATTTATGTCTATGGCCCGAAATTAATACTTACCTGTCAGAAAGCGATTAGGTCTTTAGAGAATATTTGTGAAGTTTATGAAGGCAAAACAAAAGTGCTTAGCTTCAGGCAAATAAAGAAATCCCATTCTGTGTTTCCTACCCCGTTGGTACTGCCCAAATCCCCAGGTGCCTGTACAGCTGGAGAAATTAAGCCTGCTTGAATGTTTTAGATTAAAGCAGTTACAACTCAGAGGTACAAACCAATAAATCTAAATGAAACAGCCTTGTCAGTTTGAAATTTCTTGTACACTACAGATTGAAAGGGGGGGGGGTTTGACACTTGTGATGGTCCAATTATTTTTCTGGCATAGAGACTCATGAAAAAAAATTATGCAAACTGGAAGAAGGAAGGGAGAGTTCTATATGAAGTAATTGCTGTTATTCCCCAAATGAATCTTCTACAATTACATTTGATACCACATTTGATTGACTTGCAATGGTTGGTTGGTTAACTAAAGCAATTTTGTTTCCAGTTGGGTTGCTGTGCTAATTGTACTTACACATGTATAAACATAAGGGATATCTCATTGGTATTTTAAAAGGAGAGTCTGTATGGAAGGCCTATTAACATCCACTTATTTATATGGAGACTGAAACTCAGACTTTTAAGAATTAATTATCACATAAAAATGCCACATGAAAAATTCTTTCAATATGCCTTGTCTTTAACCAGTAGTGTAATTTTATATTCTTCTTAGTAAATGATGTTTTTCTATGTCTTGGTAATTTTGAGCCAGCATTTGCTCTGATGATAATATGTAGGCTGGTGTTCATGAACCAGATGGGCTTAAAAATAATGACAAAAGGTCATGGGAATATTACTTTGGAGTTATAATTTTTTTGTTTATTTTTTTTTTTTGTAGTAGAAATTTTGGCTGTATAAAACTGTAGTGAAAAGTTTCTCAGCAAAGAAATGGGAGATGAAAAGGATAGCTAAGATAAAATGAGTCTTCTATCACCAGAGCTGGTCCAAGCACTGACCTGTAAGAGCAGAGCAGTAGGGCATCTCTGTTGTATCTTGCAGTTTGAAGATTTTCAGGACTGTCTGTAATTTATTGTGGATGTTACAACAATGTTAAAACATTGTATCTTAAAAGCCTCAGCTGGAAAACAAACAAACAAACCATGAAACTTTCAGCTTTGGCACGATTTCACTATAAAGAGGCAGTTTACTAAACACGTTTTGTCTCTTGAAAGAAGGAAAAATCTAAGAAAACAAACTAGAATCCTTTTTCTCTTCAGAGAGAGGATACAGTTCTCTCATGGCTTGTGCCTCTCTGATAATCCTCTTTTGTGCAAAGAGCATCTGTGAGAAATGATACAATGGAGATTTGGCAGCAGACCTGTGGCTCAGGGTCCCCACAGGCACAAAGGAGGTGTGGGATCCTTTATGTAAGTCACATATACTTTAAAATTTTGTGGAAGTTATAATAACACTAAACGCAGGCGAAGTGTCAAAGCTGTTTGTATCTTGGCACAATGCTTTGATCCAAAACTCAGTGAAATAAATATTCCATTAATTTTGATTCATTTTGGATAATGCCTCACACTTCTAAAGCCTCTGTGACTTGAAAAAAACATCCAAATGATTGACTTAAATTGACAGATTTAAATTGACAGATGGTCAAGGTTTTAGGGAGGATAATATTTTATTCTCTGAGGGGCTGTGTGCCACCTCTTCTGTGACCTGTAGCCTTCATTTGTGTATAATTTAAATTAAGTGTGCCCTATCTCACTGAAAGGAATGAAATAACATTTTTTCTGCCAAGTGATTGCATTTGGACATCTTTCTACTTGGGGGATGAAGCTCTCTGTGTGTGCACTGGGAGCAGCGGAAGTGAGATGAAAAAGAAATAAGGATAAATCATATTTACTGAATTGGGTGGTTTTAAGGGTTGTTGTAATGTTTATTTGATATTTATCAAACCACACGTTTTTGAGTCATGGAAGTTCACTGTGAATGTTGCAGGAACAAGCATTTCTGCACAGTTTTCTATAGTGTTTGTCAAAGTGTGACAGGAGACTCAGTAGTGAGAGCCTTTGAAATACACTCACCTCAGCTTCCCAGGATGTCCATCATTAGTAAGGAGTCTTCATGTAGAAATCCACTGTGAACCTGTCCATGCCTAACCCTGTTTGGAGACACCAGATTAGTGCAGAATTTGTCTGATATTCCCTCCAGAGTAGAAGATTACACTCTTTACTTGTCTGTCCCCATCATCCTGCCCCTAAGGTTTGAATTCTTATCTCAAAAAATCTTAGTGTGCCTTCTGGTTTACAAATATCCAGCAGGCATTACTTAGATAAAATAAAAACATCTTAAAGGCAATTTAAAAAAACCCAAAAAAACCTAATCCAAAATCCAGGTCATTAGAAATCTTTTTCAGAGTACTGTTGCTTGCTGCCTTGCCTGGAGTTTTATAACTTCCTAGACTCTCTCAGGTGAGTCTTTCAGTCTAGAAATCATCAATTTTCCTCTAAAATATGGCCATAGGAGAGCTCTTCCATGCTTTTGTTCTGTTATATATCTGATATGATCCTGTATGAGAATTACACCAATATGAGTGTTAGTGTGATTAATCATACTGATAATCCTTGATTTTTTTTTCTCTTTTCACACTTTAGGAATTTCACACTGATTAGGAAGTTGATGAGGAAGACAGTGGTAGCAGTACAATCAGAATTAAGATTATATATGAGCAGGGATTGTAAATGTGTAGCTATAGAGGAGCTGGCTTTCAAGTCTTTAGGTATTGGTTATTTACCATCTTTTAATGATCTTATCTTCAGTAAAGAAGTGCAACTTGATAATATAAATAATTGCAAGGATCTCATCTGTGCAGTGAAGTGCTTCACTGGTTGGAAACTTGCCAAAAAAGCTTTTAGAGTAAAGCAAAGAAACACCTTCAATCATTATTGAGGGCTTTCAAGCATTCCATTTTATCTGAAAAATCAAATATGTTAAAGACATCTAATACACTTTTTACTTATTGACCAGACAACTAATTTAAAAAATGTGCAGCTTCTGAAAAAGAGGTGGAGGGAAGGATCTAGGTAAGAAGAAAAGAAAGAAAGGTGTGATTTCTATTATTAAGCCACCATACATATGCATTATCACCTTTGTTTTGAATGAGGCTTTAATGTGCTCTCAGAACAAACAGCTTATTAAAAGCAAGATATACTATTGTACTCAATTTATTAACACCCTGTAGGTTCTTCAGTTTAAAATTGAGAAGTGCAATATGCTAAGAAAAGCCTTCTGCAGGCTGCTATTGTGCCCATTTTCTATGAGTTCATTGAATTTGTGGCACAAATGAAGCTGTTTTTTTTTATTTTACCTTTCACTCTCAAATTCAGTTGCTCATGTAAATCTGAGATAAGTAATTCATAGCTCTGCTTTACTACCTTTGGTGAATCAGTAAAATCAATTAGAAATTAACTTCAAGGATGGTGTGTATTTTGTCTGTAAGCTTTATTTTAATTTCAAAACTAACAATATCTTTCTCTATGATTTATCCTTGCCAACATAGCTAGGCTCTGACTAATTTCCTCAGTTTCCTAGGAAAACTCATTTCCCTTTTGCCCTTCATATATTATTCTGACCCTTTTACACTGAATTTAGGAAATGCACCAATGTTTTGGAGGAAGGAGTATTAACCAACTTAACTTTGCTGTCAATATTTAATAATTGGGAAAGTTGGTTTTTTTAAATTAAAGCTGAAAAAAACTGATATAATTGAATATGCACAAAAAGTTAATCAATGATATGACTCAAATATAGCTTTTCATAATGGACGCAGACTTCTAAGTTAGAGAAACTCAGAAAATATTACAAAGGTTTGGTTCTTACTTAGAGGAGGAATGCCATTCATAATAGCAAACCTTAGAGATTTTTTTTAAGGGAATTAGACAAAAATATTTTAAAAATATTTCCTGACAGAAAGAGCAAATACTGTGAATAAAAACATATGGATTTCTGCATGTACTATTTCATATTTAAAATAGACCTTTTTTGAAATTCTGAGATTAATGGGTTGGGGTTTTGGACATGGAGATATTTGTGGGTTTCTTCACTCAATTTACTTCTATTTTTTTTCAAATGACGAAACCACAGGTGTCATGCAGGCCTGATATCTTACCTTCTTTTGTCCCAGGACTCCTGTAAGATACTAGATGAAAATTCAGCTTGTCTTTGTCAAAACTCATTACTTTTAGGCAAGGACCTAACAGGGGAGTTGGAAAGTTTCCATATTTAAAAGTTTTTAGACCTCTACACTCCCAAGAAGCTGTGTTCCTAGAACACAGCCTTGTGCAGTAGATGAGAACAGAAAATGTTGGATGTCAGCACTCTTTTGCAGTTGAAATACAGTCGAAATTTTAATAGGTGTTTAATTCTGCGTAGACTTTCAAATGCTCTGGGGACGCAAGACAATGTTATTACTAAGAGCTGCATTTTTCTCAAGGGATTTGGGAATTCTTAGCTTTCCATCTCCTGAGTATAGTGTAATTCTCATTAGAATTTGTACAAAAGATGAAAGTGTGTCTTTCTTATGTCCTGCAAACGATGATGTGTGATTGAAGTAGTGTCAGATATTTCTGTAGACTTGGCCACAAAGTAAGAGATGTGCGTAACACAGAGCAGAGAAATTCTTCAAAATTAGCAATATCTTCACATGCAAAGAAATGTGTAAAATTGTACCTGACTTGATGAGAAAGGTAGCTGTTAAGCATTTGCTTTCTTTTTTCCCAGTTAATTTTTACTATTAGCTATGAGCAAATCAGAACTCTGTAAATAAATACACAAAAACTCTAGGTCTCATTGAAAGGACCTTAGGATTTAGCAAATGCTGAGAACTCTGGGCCAGCTCTACGACTGTGACTATGATTATGTGTTTATACACATGTGTATATGTGTTTAAACCCATGAATATGTGTTTATAGAACATACTGTCATTCCATTTTAATTTCCCCATTTGTTAGTCACAAATTATATTGCAGTGAAATACTGGGAATTGTAACTTTCTTGAAAATGTGAGAATAAATATAAAAATGACCAGACCAGATCCTTTCTTTTAAAACTGGGTGAATAATTGCTGATGAATTATTAATTCAGGTAGGATTGTCTTAGTCCTTTGGGCATTGTGACTTCTCAAGAGAGTAACTTCAGATTTGCATTTCTTAAGAGTTACACATGAGTACAGTAAAACTAAGAATGTTGGCTCTATTGATATTTTTATGCACTTGCACAAAATTCTGGTATTTTCACCTGATAACTCTTTTTGTGCTTTGTCTGCAAGGATTTTTTTCTGCATAAAAAGTTACAGAAAACTTCCAGTAAAAGTTTTCTACCCGACTGAATGGTCTCCATATATGCAAGTTTAATTTCATCTAATTTTCTATGGGCATCATAGTTTAAATGACCTCTAGACTTAAAGTCTTCTAAAATGCTCATAGAGAAAGTCTTGCCACAGCACTTCCCTAGCTTTCTGATAAAACATTTACATTTTGTTTTACCAGTATTTGGAGATAAATACTGGTATATATCTGCAATAAAATACCAGTATTTTACCAGTATTTGCAGATACTTTATGCTAAAGCTGTGATGCTGCAGCAAATGGTGGTTTGTTTTCTTTGTTTTTTGGGGGTTTTTTAACTTTTGGTGAGAGATACCAGAAAAAAAGAACAAAACCAAAAGCTAGATTACGAATGATTTTTTTTTTCAAAAACATATTATCAATATATTTGTTGATATAAACCCAAGTGATGGTTGTTGCCATTTTTCCTGCTGACAGTTGAATTGACTTATTTTCCTCATTATAGGGATCACACCAAATGGTACATTTAATTCCAAATCCTTCCAGTCTGTCTCTGTCTCTCATGTTTTGGGTCTACATTAGTTACATCATGGCATGTAAGAGAAGTATGTGAACATATAAAACCTGTCGAGATAACCTTGGGGGCATGTGGAAAGCAGGACAGGGTGTTACCTCCTACAGACCTGCCAGCACAGTTGAGAACTGCTCCTGGTGCATGCTGTGCCACCGAATGTGTTTGGACATCACTTAGGTGTCTTGGGGTTAGCTGTAACAAGCACAAGATAGATGAAAGCAGAGTTGTTCAGGATTGATCTGTGTTTCATTTTGAAACACAGACATCATGCTCTCTGTGAAGAATAAAGCATTTTCTGTCCTAAAAATCCTGTGGTTACACATCAGTAAGTATCCCGTGTCAAGAATAAGCACCAAGAGGAAATACTGTTCAAGAGAAAACAAGTTTTCTTTACAGCAGCAAATACATAGCAGTTGCAGATAAATTAACTTCAAAAATTGGAAGGAAAAATCCATCCGTTTAGTAAATTCTTCAGACATTCAACCAAGAGCAGTAGGGAAAATATCCCACTACTGTGAAAATACGTACAATATTATGAACTATGCCATGATTGTGAACTGTGAATGCTGCATTTATGAAAAATAACTATGACATGAGCAAGGCAGCATTTCCTTTACAGATTCACATCAGTAGGTTTTGCTGACATGGGAACAGTTCACTGAAGTACTTACATATACTAGTTAAAAGTAGAGCAGTGCAAATCCATGTATCTGACTGAACTTGTGTATGCTTGTCAAGAATAGGATGAACTTAATTCATTCACCTCCTTGTGTCATGATGAGAAAATATTATATATACAACGGAATTAATCAAATCCTTTCATCTCTACATGAGCTCTGCAATACTATATTTTCAAGAGCTTTAAATGTTTTACTACAAAACAGAGCAAATAGTTTTCTTTATTGCTTCAAGATAATGAATTAAAGCTTAAAGATTTCTGAGATATTACATATGCTTTTTCCTGAACACTGCTCAGTGTTCAGAAACAACATTTAGGTGGTACTTTAAGAATCAGACAAATTTTGAGCTTTTACTGGTCCTACTGAGATAGGCGGGAGTTATATATATGCACATATCAATTGTATACATTTTTCTCTGTGTTTTTACTTACACATGCATTTATGCATCTACATGCATATATGCTCAAAGAGATCATCTAATAGTGTTTGTGTCTTTATGTGTATGAATAGGTACACACTTCTAGCTGAGTCTCTTGTTTTGGAGGTCTACAAGGGACTCAAGCTGGTGGGTCCAGACACTTTGAGTACACAAGTGGTTAAACAAGTATATGCCCATAATTTTGACATTTTACCTCCTTCATGTTTTAAAAAATAGGAATATTTCCTATTCATTGTGAGCATCATCTTTGTGGCTTTCTGCAGGAAAGAAATTCTGGTCCTTGGGCTCAATTTACACAGTTGGCTAATGCTCACTCTGTGCAGGAATCCATGGTTTGCTTTTGCCTGTTGTTTTTAATTCATTGTGTCGAAATTGTGCACAGGCTGTGCTAGTCTCATCAGGATAGTGGGGTTTAGTGCAATGCTGATAAAGTGTCTTAGATATGGTGCAAGTGTCTGGAGGTATTTGTAGTACAATACCTGCTGAAATAGTTTTGGAGGATTTTTCTAGTCCTAGTTCTTGTTTGATTCCTGCTCATACAGTCATCTGGAGGTGTAAGAGTTGCCAGCCGATCACATTCAGTAAACTTCCCAAAATGCAACCAAAAGAAAATCATTTCTGGCAGGGTGGATTGCAAAGTTTGTTACCTGAGCTGTGTAAAATGAGAAGGGAGCAGGGAAGGGAGGGGAAAGAGACCCAGGAAGTTTTGGCTGTTGGCAAAGAGGTCATTGATGGGAAAAGTTTGGAATGACTGCTCTGCTGCAATTGTCTTCTGCCTTTTTCTCCAATTTTCACTGTGATGTCTTCTCTGGGTGTGAACATGAGATCATCATTGACATGACACTTCATCCTTTCTTGCAGCATTCCTTTTTCTGTCCTCTTCAGCCTAAGTTTCCCATCTTCCATTATCCCTTTTTAAACTCTTGTAGTTTCTCCCTCTTGTGCTTTCTGCAATCTTAGTTCACACTTCTGTAATCCCCTGTAATGGTGCTGTGGAGAGCTGAGCTGAAATAGTCTCAAGCAGCACAGCATAAATTTTGGGGAACAAAATGATGCATTTCTTCAAACTAAAATCAGTTTAATATATACTTTGCAATTTACTTCATACTCTGTTCTTCACTATGATCTTCACGTGCGAAGCTCTTTTTTCAGTATCCTTCATTGTTAGGTTTGCAGGAGCCCCTTAGACTCTCTTTTTTAACAAATACCTGCCTTAGTTTCATTTTTTTTTACAAGAGAGAGCTATTTAACTTGTTCAAATTTTCTCACATTGGCTTTTCACATCTTCACACTTCTGTGATATATCTGTCTGTCCACCCTGAATTTTAAAAAAGAGATGAATTTCAAAGGAGTGCTGATTTGTACAAGAATTTGAAAGTGAATAATACAGTGTAAGGGCCCAAACTTACATGTGTAACCGTAGATTCTGATGGGAATGCTAAAATTCTGTGAACTTCAGTGACTCTCTGCCTGAAATAAGATTCATATATATAAAATTTAAAATATTTTTTAGATTGTGTGCATTTTTTGAACTAAAAGGATGTGCAAATCCATAACTAGATGATTATGGATGCTGGATCCTGACTGCTCTTGCTGTTGCATGGTGTATATAGGATATAATGATCTCTTATTCCTGCTTTACTCAGAGACAAAATACTAAAAAAAGAAAAAATAAAGGAAAAAAAAATTTCTCAAACATTAAAGCAAAAGTTTTCAGCCATGTTTAAAAATATACTGTCCTTTCTAGACACAATTCCAGATGAACTGCCAAACAAAACTATTCAATAAGCCATTGTGTTTTAGCAGCATCAATTTCTAATTTTGCTCATTTTCCTTTCTATAACCTTGTGTTTGAGCATCTTGTTTTTTACTATTACTACTGATGCTATTTATTTCTCAGTTTATACTGCTGGAAATTAATTTAGGTAAATTATGTGAAAACATGACAAAGAAGAATCTGGTTTTGGTTTTGTCTGTGTTTTTGTTTTTTTCCTCCTACTACTTGTGTGTTGGACTCTTCTGTTTTATTAAGTGCTGAAATATTAACATCTTCCACAAAAGCACTGAAGGATGTAGCTAGTGTCTGGCTTCCTTTATTTTTGTTTGCTCCTTGCTTTCAAAGAACATTTATTTTAGTGGTATTCACCTCTGCTTTATAGTGCTCAGGAACAAGGCAAAACCAAGAAACATCCCCTCTACTATCTCTAGAAAAAAGACAAGACTGGGCAAGACTGGGTGGTGAAAGGAAGGAACATCCTTCTACTACTTACAAAAAAAAAAAAAAACAAAAAAACCAAACAAACAAACAAAAAAAAAAAGTCTTTTTAAATTGCAGTTTGCTGTACAGAGCTGTATGGGACTCCCTGAAATTAAGCAGCTTCTGGTTGTGACAGTGCAAATGCCTATCTAGGTGCCTTTTCCTGAAATCCCTGTCAGAACTTTTTGTGCCTCTGTATTTCTTTGCAGTTTGTGGCATAAGCATCAAATACCTGATGAGTGAAAAAGCCCTGTTGTGATTCACGAAGAAACCACAAATCCCTTTTCATTTAGTGCAGTTAAGATCGAGTATGAGAAACATAATAGCAAGATGTTGATCCAACTCTTAAATTTTACTTCTCTTCTGCGTGACTTCTGGCATACTGGTGTAGCATCAATAATTAAAAAGAAAAGTAATTTTGTTCTAATTATTTTTGATATGAGCTTTCTGCTTATAGTGATTAACTGGAAAAGTCTTAATCATTTTATTATAAATAGTAAAATGAATATTTTCTAGCTGCTGGCTTGTCTCATGCTACTGAACTACTTCTGAAATAAGGTGTGCTCTTGAAGCTTTGCTTTTTTGCAGTGATTGAGTGCAAGACATGCACAAAACAGCTGCCAAAGCTGAATAATTAAATTATGATTCCTTCTGTTCTTTATTAATTAGGTGAGCATGGGATCTTTCTTAGAGCCTGCTAATTGCTGTCCAGAGTTGCTTTCCTTCTAAGACATCAGAGATAGAGAAAAATAATTTAAATTAAATTCTTAAGAAAGATTTGTCTTTATAAGAGGCCCATTAAAACAATTAACAGTCAATATGCCAGACATTTGTTACGTGGGTAAGCCAAAGCAGTCTGAAAAGAAAACATGGCCTGACATGTTTTGAACTTTATTACCTTTTGTAACGGTACTTTTCAGATTTAGGAGGAAACGGAGAGATTTAGTTGGGTTTTTTCCTAATATTCATGCAAATTGTGTGTAAGATGAGCTATAGGAATTGGTTTGGGGTTTTTGGGGAGTTTGCGGACACACTGTAAGTGTTCAAATAAACTCAATGAAGAATTGATCCAGACGGGGAAAGAAATCAGGGCTTTTAAAAATATGTATTAGAGATCATTAACCTTACAGGTCAGTGTCAGCATTGTAAAATGTGATCCAAAGTGTGGATCATACTTTCATAACTTATATGTGAAAATTCATTTTTCCTGTGTTACACAGTATTGTAATACCCTGTAGATATATCTTAAAATCTTCTTATATTTGAGTTTTACATGTGGATAAAAGAGTGCAGAAAAAGCTTTATAAGGCTTTCTGCTGGTGCAGTTTGAGGCAAATTATGCAAAATGTTGGCATTTTTCTATTCCAGTGAGATTCATAAAAGACATTAATATTATCTTTGTATTTTTGCTTAGAATATAGTTACAATGACTTTGTATGATGTATTTCTTGTGATACTTTTTTTTTTGTGAAGATAAGCCTTGAAATATACATACTTCAGCCACCCTTATGGATCACCAAGATACCCTCTTGAGTTTTTACTCCATTGTAGTACCAGATGCCTGAAATTTTATTCCTTTTTGTAACAACTGATTGCAGCATTGCTAAACATGGTCTTACTTGTTGGCTGTAATGGATAGAATACAGAGGCAATGGAACAAATGCACACGCAATTTTTGGGGGCAAATTCTACTAAATGTTTGCCTATTGGGTTTTAGAAAATAATTTTCTTAAAGGCTTTTGCAGATTTGTTGGAGTTGGAGAACTGGCATCTTGTCTGTATTCAGTTCTGAAACTGCAAGCAGTTCATTGCATGCCAGAACCTCCATAAGTATGAATTCACAATGCCAGTTCCCTATGAATCTGTACTAAACTTATGTCCAAGTTGTTTAACGAGGCTCCTGTACTGTAGTGATCACAGTATTTACAATCTAGATAATATGCAATCAGTTTAGATTTTTTTTTTAAATCTATTATTATTTATTTTATTTTTGTGTTCTTTCATCAACAAAAGAAAGTAATGCTGAATAAATTATAATAAACGTACTTTGGTGCTTTAATTAAACTGATAAGATAGGGTGATATAGAGGTTAATTAGCTGCTAACAAATTAATTTCATTTTCCCACCTGGAAATCTCCTTTGTAATCACTTGCATTTTGCCTTATAAAAAGGAGCCATTCGCAGTTGCTTATACTTTGAGGAAGTTACTGTGATGAGAAGATTAGCAGTTTCCTGAAAAATATATTTACCAAAACTAAAATGGATTTAAAATATTTTTGTTTCTCAGGGTTGTCTCTGTGTTCCTTGCTTTTGACTTAGAGGACTGGAGGAAGAATAGAGAGGATGGTTATTTCTATCTCTTTACATATGTAGCCAGTTCTTTTAAATTTGTTAACTCCAGAAGACTCCCCTTATGAATTTCTTTCCTAGTCATTTGTGACACCTGAAAGTACATAAATTCCTAGGTTTTACTGTGGATCAAAATATCATCCTTGAAGATAATTTTTCAGCTTGACTAACTAAAATTACAGTCAGTAATATCAATGTGGTTTTGCATCTTTAAATTCTCAGTCACTAATCTTTCATGCCTGCATGAATTATTTGGACTTTGATGCTTTGCAACAGAAAATGCTTAATTGTTGGCCACATTTGATTTGCTTGGTTCACCAGTTGCACTAAAAACTTAAAGTAAATTTAGAAATCCCCAAAGTTAAAAACAATTAATAAAAAAAAATTACTATCCTTACCAGTAGGAAAATTACCAAAATTCCATTTTTATATTCACAATTATCTGCATGTCCAACAGAGGTTGCTATTTGACTGCAGGCCATTGAGCTATAGGATGTCTCTATGCAGAAGTTATTGATGGAGTTTGTTGTATTCTTTCAGAAGAACGGACAGCTCTGTAGATTTTTATTTGGATGTGCGTTTGTCCGACACGTATTTCTCATCACCATTTGGGCTCTATTACAATTAACCTCACACATTAAGCTACTTTTGTCTTTTAATTCTACAGTCAAAGTGCAATTAGTACTTGAAATGTATTCTTTTTTCATGAAGTTAGGTATCATCCTGGCAGCTTAAGTAGTCCAACGGCAGTTTCTAACAATATTCTTACAATGAAAAATACCAGAAAGTTGGGGATTTTTGTTTGACATGGAGAAATTTTTCCTATTCTTTAGAGTTTCTATGATGAATTCCAGAGATCTGAAGACATCAGTACTCTATTTTTGTTATGCGTCTTTTTGAGGTTGTGCATGGAACCTTAATGTTCTTCACTACTTCCCTTTTTTCTAAGTAAATGCATGATTTGTTTTTATTATTATTAATTATTAGCACACTTATTAATTATAAGCACACTGAGGCAAAACAACAACAAAAAAATCCTACTTATTTTACCCTGTGAAAAATAGCAGGGTTTCCTCCTGAGATCTGAGCGTGATATAAAAAACTTCTTACTCAGCTTTACAAATTGTAATTTGCACAAGACAAATTAAATCAAGTGTGGCTAAATTCAGCAAAATTAAATTTTAATGGTTAAAATCAGATATTGTCACAGTAGGAAGAGGGACATGAGGAAATGTGTCACTGTGAGGGTCAGGCCATCAGGTGGACCAAGGAGTGGATGAGCTGTGGCCGCAGCATCCTTGCACACAAAGTCCCTGTGCACAAAGCTGAGACCCGAGCTGCTCACAGAGCTGGTGACTGGCAGGGCCCAGCCTGGGGGACATGGGACGTGAGATATCCAGAGTATATTTATGTTGGAATCTCAGATATTTCTGAAGTTTTCGATTCTTCCAAGTTTTGACTTCAATGAACTCTTTGAAGATCTCGGTTTTTCACTCAGATGCCTAAAATCTGACCACCGTCAGCACTGCAATCTTTGGATTGAGTTTCAGATCAAAACTCCTCAGAATCAATGTCAAGGGCTTGAAAGTTTATCTTTCATATAGTGTATTTTTATCTGGATTCTGTATGTGTGCATTGCACTTACTTGATAAATCATCTGTTTATGTGAAGCTTGCTTTTTTTAGTCCTGCTGTTGAGCATGCAGATGATTGATAAATTACTCATTTTATTAATCACTCTGATGCATCTGAGAATGGACAAGTGACCATCTCATGAGAACTGTCTATAAATTTGAAAGCTTCTGGATTGATAATTTCAGTGAAGGAATAACCTGTAAATTAATGTTGAAAAAGTTGGTCTTTCTCATCATTTAAAAGAAAGAATATTCTATGACAAAGAGTATGCAGCACCTTTAATGCTCCTTTATGTTATTTCCTGTAATCTTCACCTTCATCTTTTCATTTGAATTATTAGTCTCAGTGGAATCCTAAGAAAAGCCCTTTGCACAAATCTGATGTAAAAGGCTTATCATAAATTATAGTGCAGACCTGGAAGGTTTTAATTAGTGTATGAAATTTAATATTCTGACAAAGCAGTTATTTAATCTAATTATATTTGGGAGAAAAATGTCTAACCTGAATGATTCATTTGTCCATATTATGGATAATATAAGGACATATTTATTGATGGAATGTTATTTCACTGATTGATTTTTTATTTTAATATTTTGATTTTTAAAATATCTTGTTTCTATGTCCAGTTTCAAGATATATTTTAAATGCGCTTTCTAACCCATTTCTTACAGCCCATGTTGAGACATTATAATGGCATGCATACACTGTAATTATAATTTCAGCTGGTTTACTATATTGCCTGATCTTTTGTTCACTTTAAAGACAAGTGATAAGTCAGTGGTTTTACACATGGATACTGAAGGAAAAAAGTTATTAGCTGCTAATCCCCTTATTTTATCTGTGTCCTTTCACTTCTATAAAGTCACAAAGCTATAACAAAAGAGATTGTAGTAGTTGACATTCTTTCCCCGTTTTTTGCCTATTTGCAGGCTTTTATTCCCTAACATTATCCTCTTTAAAAATAGATGTAATTTTTTATGTGTGGTAGGCCATATTTAGCTTTGTTTTCTGAAGAGTCTAATTGTGCCTTAAACTGCATGTCAGACTGCATAAAGATTTAAAATAAAACTGCCTGGCTTATTTGTCATAAGATTTATTAGGGTGGGTTTAAACCTTAATTACCCCAAAGGTATTAGAGTGAACTTTTTTAAATGCACTTCTTTACCCAAGGGGATACAAGGATTTTTTTTTTTTTTTCTTAATTAAAGCGGATATTTTACCAACATTTAATGAAATGCTTTGTCACATTTGTAGGTATTTGGTCTACCTAGAAAGAGTGAAATGAACCAGTATTATTAATATTTTTATTGCTTCATGCTAAATGACTCCCGGTTCTTTCACTAATGTGAATGTCTTTTCCAAGCACACGGGATTAATATGATTTTTAAATGTTCTCCAAATTTGTATCTGTAATTCTAAGAATTTATTTTTAAACTGAAGAGTCAAGATCAGACATGTATTTGCATTGCAGTTTAGTTTCTCAATGGGTTTTGATTTCTTATTCTACCTCTTATCTGCAAACTAAAAGAGTCCTCACTACTTGCAGATTACCTGCAATACAGAGCAGCTTTTATACATTGACTCACTCTGGGTGCTTTTTACTTCTTGGGTAAAATTCTTAGAAATCATGGGAAGTATCCTGTTTTAAAACAAAATCCAAATAAACATATCTGACCTTAATTTCAGATTTTAAAACATGCACTAAAAATTATGCAGTAATATATATCTGCAATATAATCTACTACACTAATTTTAGGTTTGCCTCCAGTGGTTTACTGAAGAAAATCTTTGAGTTGTGGAGACCTTTAACAAGCACTCTTCTGTTTTCTTTTCTAAGGGAGTTCATTATCTTCTAGCATCTCTGTAATGGCTAAAAGTGTAATTTTTTTTACTTTCACATTTTACCTAAAATTGTTTTGGAAACACAGATTTTAGGGAAAAAAGGATAATTGTGATATCTCTCAAAATAAATACATTATATTAATTTCTTGCTATACAAAAAGCTGCAGAAAACCTTTTTTCTTCTCCTCCCCTTTTATTTCATTTTGTCAAATAATCTGTTTATGTCCTTGTAGTTCATTACAGAGTCTCATAAAGTTCTAGGATTCATTTCAGGCCAATGTCCCCTGTAGGCCTAACACCATTTCAGGCTGCATCACAGCATCTGGGTTCTTAAAGTCTCTAGGAAGCCCATGGGTAGACCTGAGGGTTTATGTAATCTTAACCACAGCTCCAATGAAAGCAACATTTCTGAATAAACTGCAGTGGATGTCTGTTGAAAAAGATACTTCAAAACCAATCTTTTGTTGGTGGAGCACATATAGCATGAAAAGTTCTTGTAATTCTAGCATAAGCTTTAGAGAGGAGGTTTTCCTGCAGACACCACTACATGGCAGCAGTGACCAGGAGCTTTCATTTTGGCACTTGGCAAAGGAGGATGTATATCTCTTAGCAGCAAAACAATATAGATGTACTATTACAATGTTTGCTGTACATAATTATCTGCAGTGCCCAATACGTCTTGTTGCAATGTAATTCCTTCTTGTTCTTGGAAAGACTTGATTGAAAAAAACATTATTTCCTGAGATGAAGAGCCAACTTCAGCTTCATTCATTTGACCCTGAGTTGAGTTTAGGTATTTACTTGTTGAATCAATAGACTGTGTCTGTAAAGTTGCTCTGTAGAGAAGCAAAATATGAGTGTAAGTTAATGTTGGTGTGAGCTCAAATGTCATCTAAAGATATTTTGAATGATGATATTTTCTCATGCTTTTCTTCTATGTTTGTCTTCAAATCTCTAGACACAGAAATTATAGAGACCATAAACTTTGGATTTTTAGTGGTGAAATTTAAAGATTTAGTATTAGTACCCAATACATATGTTTCCCATTGGAATTGTTTTATACCCTGAGCTGGAAAACAGAGAATTATTGAAATGAAAAGCTATGTCAAAACAGTAGAATAATCTCACTTCAGCAGATAATGCTAATGGTAAAAGTGTGGAACTTTTTGTTTTGAAAGGGGAATTAAAAATGGTGAAAACCATCCTTCACCTTCCCAGCTGCAGAGATTTTTTGAACTCATATACTGATACTACAATAAAGTTTTTAAATTATGCATATGGTCTCCTAAAGTCATTCTTTCATAAGTTCAGCTTCAGGACTGCCTTACCAAATCCCTTCATTGGTGAACAGGAGTAACAGTGACTCTCTACCCACTTTCTCTCATGGCATTACTGGATAAAGAAAGAAAAAAAAAAAAAAATTGAGTCTGTCGGCACTGTACCTTTGGTTTGCTGACCAAGCGTGCAGTATTACTTGATGGCAAAAGTGTACAACAGTGGGAAGATTCAAATTCTTTGTGTCAAGAAGTTAATAAATAACTAAACTACTCACTTGAGAGCCAGCAACAAAGCAATTTGTTCTTGTCAACTAGAAGTGGTTAAATTATGAAAAATTGTCCTCTAAAGATCTGAGTGATCCATCAATCTAATTTGTGAACCGTACAGCATTCAATGTGTTGCAGAACTGGATATCTCATATTTTCTATATTAAGAGTAGTGAGATATATCCAATGTCATTGTCGGTTTATGCATTATATAGGTAATATCTCCAGGCAGGGTAATGGACTACAAGATATGAATAGCCTAACAAAAAATATCTAAAGTCATTTCGGCAGGGAGTGTTTATTTTCATTAACTTGTAAATATATCATGTTCCTGAAACGTAATTCTTTAATAGGTGATTTAAAAAATACTGTTCAGTCCAGTAGAGATAGATGGTAAAGCTATGCCAGAATTAAGAAATTTAAACAGATAAATAAAAATATAAAAGACATGGAAAATATAATTGTGAAAATAAAGCATCATTTTGTTTAAGTTGATAAAAAGAGTTGTATCTGTTGATGAGAGTGTTAAAAATCCTATACAATAATGATTTGATGACAGGGTAAACAAGAGCGGTGGGGAGGGGCTCAGGAAATAAACTCATATCTAGATGACAGTCAATACAATAGAGGCCCTAATAGAAATTGTGTTCCATGAAAATGTTCATTTTAAAAATGAAAGCAGAAAACAAAAACAATATATCCAGTTGAGTATGTCTGTATTGCTCTCCTGCTCTCATTTTTCATGAACAAAATATTCTAGGGATGAGATTGCAAGGGAAGCAGTCTAATACAACCTGACTTAAGGAGTTGTGTTAGAAAAACAGAATGTAAAACCTTTTTTTTTTTTTCTTTTTTTTTTTTTTTTCCTAAACATACCGCCTTCTAATGAAACACTTGTGTTAACATTTCTGACTGGTACCAGAGCTGGATCCTTCGCAGTTTCAAATGTTTGCTGCTAAGGAATCAGATGGCCTTTTGAACCGGTCACATTATTTACAGAGCAGTTATTTTGTACACAGCCCTTTATAAAGTGAAGAGGAACCAAAGAAAACAGAATCTTTTGCATCTTCTGACTTACTCAAAAGCTTCCACAAGCATTGTATGGTCTTTTCGTTGCAACAATCAAGTGAATAAGCAATTAGCATCAGTCTTTAATGATGGAAAGAATTTCCTCCTGTGTCTGTAATGCCCTGAGATCTGTCTTTTTTATCCAGATACTGATTCAAAAACATCTGACCTATGGATAGAAGAGTGTCTTGATGGAAAAGTGGGAAAATTCATTTTGAGGGGAAAAGGGAAAAGGATGAGTTAATGTTAACAGCATTAACCTCAAAATGGCATTTAGCTCATCTGTAATATATTTCATGTTTGACTCTCTAAAAGGTCACAAAGGAGAATAAATGATGTCATTATTTATGGAGTGAGTAAAATGATGGTTTGTAAAGATGAACTGCATTACCTTGTAGTACATGTCACGGTACTTTTTTAGGGCAAGTAATAATTGTCATTGGCTTACCCACTTGAAAAATGATCACTGAAAACATTCTTTCCTGGTATTTATGAAAGCAAACACTTTGTTGTGTTCAACTTTTTATTTAGGTACATAAATCCAAAGATATTACAGTAAACAGAGCTGAAAAAATAAATTGAGACAATTTTTGGAAGTCAACAGCAATTATCTATTTGTATATACAGTGCTGGACATGAAGAAATGTAACTTCTTCTCCTTTATTTATTCAAAATCTGTAAAGGGACTTAAAACTACTGTGTTCATATATGTCTCTATTTCATACAGAAATGCACATAAAATTGATTGATTTTATTCTAAAACCTCTGGGCACATTGCAACAATTCTACTTGGTGGAAAATTTCTCCAGTGAACTTAAATCTTCAAGGCTTTTAAAAGGTTCAAAAATATTTAAAGAGAAAACAAAATTGCATTCCATACGACATACCCCAATTTTCAAACTGCTATAGACGTTAACGCTGAATGGAATTTCTGAACTAATTTTGGAATGGGAACTAGCAATCTTCTCCTTCTTTACTTTGCTTGAATTAGATGGTACAGTGTTCCCACAGAGCTGACAGGATCTGCTCTACACTCCAACAGCCAGACTCTCCTGTGTTGTATTTTCACAGATTTTATTTTCACAGTGGGAGGTGAATAAAACAATGAACATGTGTGCAACAAATACTTACCCCACTTAGCAAAGGCTGTGCCTCGCTGTATCTATTCCTGCTGGATGTCATGGTGCATAAATCCCGTAATTGCACAGTGAAAGTCATGTCTGTGAAAGAAACGGCTTATGGAAGACTTTTTATGAGCTCTGGACTTTATCCAATGTTATCTGTACTTTTCTAGCTGTGTTTTGAGTGACTTGTGTAGCTTCCCACAGAAGAAGCATTGAATGAATGAAGTTAAGCACGAGCATGGGACATTGTGCGTGGAACAGAGAGCAAGCAAAGAACAGAGTCTTTCATACTTCAGAGAGTTTCATAAAGAGTTGTGGGTTTATTTCAAAATGTATTTTACAATAGTAGAGATTATTGAGACATAAATTTGTTCTGTGCTTTCAAACTAACAGAGTTCTTTTTCTTTCTTTCAGAATAATGATATAATCTATTACAATGCAAAAGACGATCAGAACGATGTAAGTAGTATGTTTCATTTCATTTCATTGCCTGTAATCTCAGAAAATTAGGGGATTGAAAATATTAATGAAACTCTGAGGCTATCATTTAAAGGTTTGGCAGAAGTAAAAAAGCAAGAAACTTAAAAATGTCTGAAAGTTTCCTCAAGAGCCAGGCAATATTTTATGTTCTAATTCTCAAAGTCTGTCTCCTCTCATACAGTTTGAATTACTGGTCAGGCCGAGAATGTGTTGGGAGAATGAAGATTCTGACAGCAGTATAATTCACTTTTTGAGATGTAATAAAATCATAATTATAGGATTGGAGAATCAAAATGATAAATGTAAATAATTCACTTCACTCTGAAGGAACCATTTTCTGGCCTTATTTTCCAAGATTATATTATGTTGTTCTGTATTCTTTGTAATAAATTTTTTACAGGAGGAGAAAGAAGATGTAAGATGTTACTGAATAATTATTTTCATTCACTTTGTGATCATTTATATGACTGTAATAAGATTTGGGAAAATGGAAAATCCAATCACAAGATTTAGTCCAAATGTAGGATACTTCAATTCCTGATGTACTAAAACCCTAAAAGGTTTGAAGTCTTCTATCTGCCATTAACTGTTAAAAATCCCATTGTGTTCTGGGGAGAATACAAGTTACCCTCACCTTCACTGGAGATAATACAACTGCTTGTCTTCATTATAGGTTTAATTTATAAAACCATAGAAAAATGTTGTAAATGTATTAATCAGAATTGCCAGCATGCTTCATTTGCACTTTTTAATCAAGTATACTTTAGAGATTGATGGCATCACTATTGTAATTGATGCTTCTGCTGTAAGGCAATTAAAGCAGGTACATAGATCATGTCAAGCAGAACTATTTTATATGGTTATAGAGAGTTATGAGTACTTGAATTCAGATACAACAAACTACTGTCCTGAGTTTTAAAGTTTGCATGATTTAAGTAAAATTCATTAAAAGTACCCTAAATTTGAAATATATTGTTCTGTTCTCATTAAATTCACTAGGATGGCAGGTGCTTCTCTTCTCTAGAAACAGAACTGCTACAGGAACAGAGCTTAAATACTGGATTTTTAATCTAAATGTATCAGATAGTGAAGGTAGATTGTGGTGTGAAGTAAAAGACTGTGATGTATCTGTTATGATTAACTAGTACTGGGAAAGATTTTCAGATTACTACTTCTGCAACCTAAATCCAAATCTGTTAGGCAAGGCAAGAAAGGAAATACTATTCCAGAGTTTATTATCCTTTTTTTCTTTTTTTAACTTTCCTCAGGACAGTTTTTTCCTTCCAAGAAAAAAATATGTACACACACCCTCTAAAACAAACAAATTGTCAGACCAGATATCCCTTTTTATTTCTATTTCAGTTTCATTTCTTTTTATGTCTTTTTGAACCATTAGAATGAGATTTATAATAACCTTTATGGTTGAAAAGTGATAAGTATACAATAGTCAGTGATCTGATAGTGATTTTTTTTGAGAAGGTCTTCATCCAGATCTCAGCTATGTATGTAAACACCACAGGCTCTTCTTCCCTGTTCCTGCCTGAAAAAAAATGCTTGCGACAGCTTTTTTTCTTTCAATATTGAGAAATTTTAATAGAATAATCTCTGAACCATGGGTTACTAAAACTGTACTTGCAATCCATTCATTTCTGTCTCTAAGTCCACATTTTTTTCCTCTTCCATGCTGTGAGCCTTCATTTATTCACAGGAAATGGTATTATATTTATCTTTCAGTACAATCAAGAGTAATTAGTAGGAGAAATTAATTTATTAAAATTAGACATCTAAACTAATCACTGTGGGTGTCTCTAGAGAGCTGTTCAGTTTGTTTTGATACAGATGTCTAAGGTCATCTGAGTCAGTTCTAGGTGAGTGTTTCTCTGTGTTGACCAGGTTCCTATAACAGATCCTTTTAGATCTTAACTTCTGGATGTTGAAGAATTAGAAGAAATTAATCTCACAGGTTCTTGCCTGCCAGTTTGTATTTGTCTTCACTAATCCTTGGAATATTACAGCTTTTTCAGAAGAGCAATCCTCTTAAAATCTGTGTGTTTTTCTGGTGTATGTTTATATGCTGCAGTTGCTCTCCTTCTTCCTCTTTGCATACCACATTCAGGAGATCCTTCTCTCATTTTTCATCTGCTGTCTTGATCGGCCTTTTCGAATCTAATGACTGTGTTTGCTTGTACTTAAAAAAAAAAAAAAAACACGTGAAGGCCAATCATTCCCTGGCCTTTGGATTTCTCAGTCTCTCAGATAAAACAATCAATTTGTAACCCCGTAGTCCATCAATCAGTAATAGACCTTTTGTAGTCTTTATCCTACAACAGCAATTATATTCTGCTTGCTTATTTCCTCCCCCCCACCGTATGTAATGTGTGAGCACTTGATGATAATTAATGACTTTTATCCTCACAACAATGTAGGAGGTATTACATTCCCATCTTTTATATCTCATAGGAAGATAATGGCCAAACTTGTAATTTAATGCAAGTCTCTCAGGTTTTCATTCACTGTCCTTTTCCCAAGAATCCTTTCAGTTTGATATATTGCAGCCTGTTTGCGCACTTTAATTTGCAGGTGTCAACAGCTTGTTGTATTGGGACAAATGCTGCAGTGCTTTTATTGGACAACTGAGTAGCCCCACACTAAGCATGCTCTTTCCCATTAATTTTCATATTGCTTTGCCTATGTTCTCATCTTGTTGTCTGTACCCCCACTTAATTTTTAGTAATTTTGCTTCACTGCTCAATTCTTTCCTCCTCTTTATATTGGTCTCCATTTTATTTCCAGTGATCCTACGTCTTGTCTATAGATTCTTCCTAAATCTATTTTGTTTGTTTCCTTGTGTTTGGGTAATCCACAACTCCACTATGCACTGAATTGCTCAATTGCTTAATTTTCATTTATCCTGAATTCCTTCCTTAATGTTTCCTCTCGTCTCCTCTTTGCATCTGGCTCATTTTCCAAATTTTTTAGTGTAATTTCTAGTCTTGGTGTTATAAACTCTTTCCTGCACAAGCAACAACGTCCTAAGGAAATGAAGATTGAAATTTTTCAGTTATTTGATGGAAAGAACTAAGTATTACAAGAAAATGTAATCTCTTTAACATGAAACCGGCCATGCAACACTGGAAGTCTGCAGCTGCCCTGTAGTCCCTAGGCTTTAATTGGGAGCAGCCAGTTGTATCTCCTGGCAAGAGTTGCGTCCCTAGTTAGCACAAGTGATTTATTAGGCATTTCCTTCATGCAGTCTCATATTGGTTTGCAGTTGTGACTAACAGAGCTGTGCTCCTTGTGCAATTATTGATCATGCGCTAAGTGATAGTGGCACTTTTTATTTTATTTTACTGGATTCACATGAAGGCTGTAAAATGATGGGTCCCTTTGGGGAGCAAGAACCTGCACAAAGTGTGAATTCTCAATGTGACTGGAGTCAATGGGTGGGTTCCACTAGAGGCAAAAATCTGGAGAACACCAATGGTTGATTTGAACTCTTTGAGAACTTGGGCTGCATCTGTGCCAGTTACTCTAATTCTTAGAAATATGACATGGATTCTGTTGAGTTTTTGTTTGCTTTGGTTTCTCACTGTAATGGGCATTAGCTGCATAGACAACACCTTATTCTGGTCTTTGCTATAGACAGAGGAGATATTTTGACAGGGTAGTTTGCTCTTACGCTGCCTGAGACTATTAAAGGGAAAGAAATTTGTGGTAATATATATTATATCTTTCATTATGAAAGACTGTCAGAGTAGGACTGTTGATTGATCCGTGTAGGGAACATTTTGAGAAGCTTAGAGAAGTTTCATTAGAACACAAATTTCTAATCTGTAGTAAATGTCATATTTTTCAACTATATTTTCAGTTTTATTAAATATGTATCTTGAATATTAACCTATATCTTTTGGTACTGGAATGAATTGCTTGGAATTAATAATTAAGTCTATAATAAACATAACAATTTTTAAAAAAAAGGAGGGAAAATTTCATAGATTCCCATGATTCCCTAACTTATTTCCATTTTCAGAAAGAACTTCCTAGTTGTTGTACTTTTTGGTTCCTGAGAGTATTCCAAGCCTCTTTCCTGTGTTTTTCAAATATGCAACGTATACATAGGTGTTCCTCTTATAAGTTACTATATTCTGTATATCATAGAACATACTTACTTTGGTACATATGCTGAAAAAGTTTAACTTGAATTAACATGTTTAAAAATGACCTGCCATAAAAAGGTAGATCCATATTTTATCTCTTTTTTTTTTTTTTTTTTTTTTTTTTTTTAAAGCAGCAATTTACTTGTACTTCAGGGTGTTGTGTCTTGTGCGTTGCAGTGTATAATAAAAACAATATTTATGGCCAAAATACACACTTCTTTCTGTAGTGCGGGTTCCATTCTAGAAGTGAATTCTGTTACAAGACAGTACACAATATTTTATTTTTCATATATGGGGAGGAGTGAGTAAGCAGGAAAACCATATTTTTATGTTTTTATCTTTCATCTGTTGTTCATCATTCTTTATATACAAGAGGAGTTACTAATTTTAATAATTTCGTGGTATTTTGACTTCGGGATCTTTCAGGAAAATTTGAGTGTTCTTGCTGTGCGCATTTCTCTCTCCCATAAGGAATCCTGTGTTACCTAACAGGGTGATTTGGATACCATTCTTTGAAAATCATTGGAACTGATAGTGAGGACATGATTGACATTGTCTACTTTAGTACCAGGACTTTTTGAATTGTTTAAAAAGGAATGTGTTCCTTTTACTGAGTATCACTGGGAAACATGTCAGGTCTTTCCATTTCAAGGTCTTACAGGTAAGCTTGAGTACAGCCCACAGGGAAAAAAAGGCATTCCTTTGAGCTTCCTTTTGCATTTATAATGATCTACTGCCACAGGAAGCAGGGGTTCTTACTTTCTTTTTCCCTTTTTCTTTTTTTTTTAGTATTACGATTAAAAAATAGGTGTCAGGTTTTTATTCCCTTATTCAAATCTGTCCAAGTCTCCCCTTCTCCCAAATGAATATATGTTCGAGCTTGAAATGAAAAATACATGATAATGAAATAAATGACTGCCCCAAAGCTATCTCCTACCTGTGAAACAGAGTTATGAAATAATAATGGCAAGAGTGATAACTGTAGTTGCCAGTGTCCTAAAAAAGATGAGACAGTTCTTAATGCGGAGAATCCTACCTTGAAGGCAAATTTGCACAAAAGAGCAGTGCTTGAAGTCTCCCCATGGAGGCTGAGTTTATGCCCCATCAAAGATCAGAATTCAGCCCTAAAGCTAGTGATTCATCAGTTTAATAGAAAATTTCTTGCTTCAGGATATTTCCTACTAATATCAAGTGCATGAGTGATAGCAATTGCAGTGAATGCAGTGTAATTGTTTATGGGTAAATAAAAGCAGCACCAAAAGCTGAACTTGTCATAGAATGTTTGTGGCATTTGAAGCAGTGATTTTTAGAGAGCACTTTGTTGCCTGATTACAGACACCAATGCTGTACGAGTGTTCTGATGTGTCACTTTGAAACCTGTGGGTCACACTGAGACTTTGAAGTTATACAAAACAAAACAAATTACAGAATCTGATGTTTTCATATCACTGATAGAAGGTGGAAGCAGGCCTTGAAAATTCCAAGTCAGATCAAGAATCCTGGAAAGGAGCACTTACAATATTTTAATATTTAAAGGGAGTTCTCTGTGGTGATGTGGCATGTAGTGTAGCGTAGGTGACAAAATGCAGGTCCTCACCTGTTCCGGCCCTGCCCCTGACTGCAAATAGGAGCATTTCTGAGCCAGCTGATGCAATATGCAGAGGACCAGATCACGTTCTTTGGCCCTTCCATATAGCAATTCTCAATGTGTTCTGTCCCTGTTGTTTTTTGGAGAATAGATTGAAGAATACAATCATATCTAATATCACCAACAGAGTTGTAATCTTCCAGAGTTTCTAGTGTTGGTGTGTAAAAAGGTGCATTGGAAGTATTCTTGCAGCTGGCTTTATGGTGTGTGTTGAAAATAAATTTTAATCAAGTGGGAAATCACATTGTCCAGCTCTAAACACTTTTGAACTCAAACTTCAACTGACTTGTTGCATAAGTATTTTAATTTGCTGACTTTTTAAAAACTTTCAAAATCTCCAGGTTGACCTGTTTCTTCTTCCTTTTTCTTGTCCTTTCTTTCTGTTTGTGTGTGCGGAAGTTTGGGGAGGACTGCTGCTCGTGAGAGTGGACCCGTGTCCATGGCTCTCCATGTAAAAAACTGAGGATTGGAGAGAGGCGGTCATGTTGCAGGAGTGCAGCCATGAGTGGCAGCAGCGCAAGGAGAACATGCAGCCCCTAGTCCTCCCACGGGCAGACAGTCCTCCCGAAACTCTTGCAGCGTGGGTCCCTGCTCCATGGGGTGCACTTCTCCAAGGACAGGCTGCTCTAGCCTGGAAGCAGGACCCTCTCTCCACTGGGACTCTCACTGTAGAGAGAGTCTCCTCCAGGCATCCGCCCACTGCGGCGTGTGCACCTCCCCATGGGCTGTGGGTGGATCTCTGCATCCCCCTGGACCCCATGGGCTGCAGGGGGACAGCTTCTCTGCCACTGTCTGCACCATGGTCAGCAGAGGAATCTCAGCTCCAGTGCCTGGAGCACCTCCTCCCCTCCTTCTCCACTGTCCTTGGTGCCTCCATGTTGTTCCCCTCACATGTTCTCACCTCCTCCTCTTCTCTAGCTGGAATTAAATCTGTGCCACTACTTTTGTTTTGATTTCTTCTTAAACATGTCATTGCAGAGGCGTTACTAACATCTCTAATTGGCCCAGCCTTGACCAGCAGCGTGGTCATCTTCAGAGCCATTAGGAATTGGCTCTGCTGGACATGGTGGAAGCTTACAGCAGCTTCTCACAGAAGTCACCTCTTCGGCCCCCCTGCTACCAAAAACCAGGCCGTGCAAAACCAACACACTGTGCTTGTTTTCTTCTGACACGCTTCTTTTCTTGGGCAAATTATCCTTCTCAAATTCCCTTTAGTTCCTGTGAATGCTATTATTCTAAGCTATTGCAGTGTTAATATTTACCCATACTAATGTTTTAAAAAATCATATGAATAGTCTTACACAGTGTTATGACAGTTTACTTAAATTGTTATATGGTATTTAGTCTGCGGGGAAAGTCTGTGGTCCATAGGTCAGTGCATGGTTTAATGTTACCTACAGACTTTATCTACCTAGATAGAGCTGTCATTTAATTTGTGAAAAGCTGCATTGAATTTATGTGACCATGAATTAGCAAGTGATGCTTATAAAGTGTTTTGAGCCCCATTAGTGGGGGAAAATATAAATTAGGAGGGCTTCTGGAGGTCATGTAGTCCAACTTCCTTCTCAAAGCTGTTATTAATGATGTTATTGACACAGAAGATGGTACAAATTAAGAAGGAGCAATAACAAATTAGTGTGCTGCATGATGTACAAAATCTGGACCTAACCAGTATGACTGAAGATAAGAATGCACTGTGAAACTGGATCATTTGAAGGCTTAGCAAAGCATGGCAAAGACAACTGTGTCAGATGAAAAAAATCAAATTAATTAAATGTTCACATTCAGTTGGTATTATAAATAATTCCCAATGAAGCATTAAGATGATATAACAGTTCTTGTTCTCCAGGGATATGATCTTTAATCAGATGCGGGGATGGTAAAAGGTAGACAGGGTAATTTATTCCAATAAGAGTAGAACAGTTCCTAGTTTGAAATTTAATTGGATGATGTATGAAAAATCTAAATTCTCTAGAGTGCATTTTGGTCTTGAAATTTAGATGACTAAGTATTTTATGGGACTTTTGTCAACAATGGATATTTTTATTTTATTGTATTACATATGTTTGAGTACTCTAATGGGATGTGAGAGATCAGTGAAGGAGGCTGTGAATTTTAAAGGATTTTTTTGTTTGTTTGTTTGTTTAATAATTAACTGGGTGTTTCTGAACTCCTAGTAGCATTTCAATCAGTTAAAGTGAGATTTGCTTTCCTTCTATTATGACCCTCTATTCCTACTGTTGTCTAATGATATTATCCAGTCAAGCCACTGTTCTAGTCAGTACAGTGGTTCCATGCAACACCTGATAATTTAAGAGCAGGTAGGAAAATCACTCTGAGTGAACACCTTGGTCATAAACCCCTGAATCATCCCATTTGGAAGAGAACTGGGATGGGACATTCAGATGGGATTACATGTCATGATTCCTGATCTCATGACCAGGGTGTATAACCCAGGAGGGATATGGAGATGTTTCCTGAACCTTCAGGAATGGAAGGGATGGAATTAGGGATCTCTGAGGTTAGTCAGACATATATGTGTCCATGGGACCAGATGAGATAGATCCAGGGACGCTGATGTCATTATGAGGCAGCTCTCCATCATCCTTGAAACACTGTGGGGATTGGAGAGGTTTTTGATGACTTCAGCGTGGGGAAGTGTCACATTTATCTTTAGGAAGATAAATAAGTCTTATATTTCTTATGTATTTAAATATTTAAATACGCATTTAATTTTACCTGACACTGTAGTTCAAGAGAAAATAGGACAGGACAGAAATGAATTTTTGCATACTGGTATTACTATAGCAGTCTGTGCAGATTTGCAGTGAAGGTCAGATATAATCTCTAATAATGAAAAAATACATTTTCACTAATTCCTTTATTACTATCTTTTAGTCTTAATCGGTTTTTTCTTAGCTTATTGAAAAATGACACTTAAGAAAGTTCCTTTTTGTCAGAAATTAAGAAAATTGTAGAAATATATAATTACCTGGGTTGTGGTATTTAAGGCACATTCATATGTGTGATATCAGCTCTTTTAAACAAAAGAGGACAACAACAAGGTTGGATTTCTGTTTTGAAAATAATTTCACCTGAAGAAAGTGGGAAAACGTAGACATTTTCATCTGTTTCTCTAGAAAATAATTAACTGAAATGCTACAAGATTTTCACAGGATCATGGAAATTTTGATTGAAAGGAACTTTCAAAGTTCATCTACTCCAAGCCCCTGTAATAAGCAGGGACATCTTCAACTAGACCAGGTTTCTCAGTGCCCAAACCAACCTGACCATGAATGTTTCCAGGGATGGGGGCATCCACCACTTCTCTGGGCAGCCTGTGCCAGTGTTTCACCACCCTCATCTCTAAATATTTCTTCCTAGTCTGAATCTACCCTCTTTTAGTTGTCAACCCTTATCCTTTGTCTTCTCTCAAAAAGCCCTGCTGAAAAGTCTGTCTCCAGATTCCCAGCTCCTTACGTTTGATAAATTAATTACATCAAGGATTCATTTATTCATGAAACCAAAGTCATGATGCAATGAATTGTGTGCATAGGTCAGGATACAAATAAAAAGAAAACACTATTATGTTTGAGATACATAATAATTTTGTGCATATCTAAAAGTTCTCATCAGAAGCTGTGAACCATAAAGGTCAGATAAATGAATGCATAACCTCCCCAAATGATATTTCACTATCCATAAAATATCAAATAGTCTTATATACAGCAGACAGGGACAAGCCTGTAAGTAGCTGTATAGAAATTATTATAGACAAAAGATAGCTGCATTCATAAAATTGGCCAAGATAAATACACATAAATACATAATGTTAAATACTAATATAAATAGTATAAATACTTTTTAATTATTTTGACCCTGTATTTGGTACATACTGAAGTTTCTCAGCAGAACACTGGAAATAAAATGGCTTCTATAGGAGATTTTTTTTTTTTAAATATCAATACTCAGTCCAGAGTTCCATTTGTTTTATCACTGACTTACAGTAACCAATTGATGCAGTAGCAGCATATGAAAACATTGAAAGCAACTCATATCTATATTAAATATAATGGCCCTTAAGCATTACACACTGACAGATGTAAATATAAAACTATATCCCTACTAAATTCCCTCCTATTTCCCTTTCTGAAGCTACCCAGGCCCTATTTATATTTTTTAATTATTTATATATACATACTTATGTTTATATATGTGAATATGCGTGTGTATATATTCTTATGTTTAACACCTCCCTGTTGTATAACAGAAAAATATGAATATTTTCGTTCAGAGCCAATTGTTTTCTTTTTTGATTTGTAGCTCTAAAAGCTCTAAAAGTGTTTTGTCCCTAAGAGTAGACAGAAAGATGTCACTTAAAATCATCATGTTGCAAAGTGAAGATCACATTCCCCCACTGACACAGAGTGAAAACAAAATGAATCCTTCACAGTTTTGTCACAACACCTGAACACGCTTGGCAGCCTTCACACATCTGGAAAATCACATCTCTTGAAAAGGAAATAAAAAATATCGTTAGAAGGCAGTGCACTCAATACATTATCTAAAATGCAGTGAAAGTGCTGTGGCTTTTAGAAATGCATTCTAGCCGATCTTAAAAATTAATTCCTCATCCTTAGAAAAGCTGTTCCCATCCCTTTCTTGCTACAGGCATTTGCTGAGCTGTGCTTCAAGCAATATCCCATTTTACTCTCTCCGTTAGGTCCAGCTGTAAGTTTTTAATGGGGGCTACAAGCATTTTCAGAGGGGCTGTGTATGTAGTTCTACTGGATTACTTTCCTTGGGGAGGAAAAACCCCAAGCAAACAGCAAAACTGACTAAAACAGAAAAAGAAAAAAAAAATAAGAGTACGGAACTGAGCATAGGAGAAATTCCATGCTTATTTCGTATGTGACAGTGTTCATTTCTACAGAATAGAGCTGGGAGGGAATTAAAAGAAACATCAGCAGTGAGCCTCAATTGTTTAAAAATTTACATTTTGAAATTTCAGCAGATATTCAGAAATAAAAATGGGGCTGAAACCAATATAAAACTTCAGGAATTCTGCAAAGTAAGACAGGAAGGAATCACAGAGCAAGAATTTTTATGTCTCTAAAACCACAGCGATTATGATTCCATCTCTACATTCTTTCTCTCAAATGGCATTGGTAGGGACAACGAGGTTTTATGCAAAACACAGTCCCTGGATGTGAAGGCAAGGGAAAATACTAGCAACCAATTCCTGTCTGTTTTACATAAGTATGAAAGCAGGCAGGTGTCATTGTTTCTGGCTGAATATCAGTTCAGGAATTGAAAGAAATCTACTTTTATTCTTTCATCATGACGCTAAATCCCTTATGATGCTTTGAGCAACTTCTACATTGCTCCTGAAAACAGTCTTCTTTCAGAAAACAACTGAAGTTTGCTTCACTTTGGTGGTGTTATTTTTTGTGTTTCATTTATGTTAAAAAAAAAAATATCAGCTTTCTGGTCGTGAATTTTCAACATCTGCAAAAAGCAAAAGTAAGTTTTGTATTTGTGAAAAACCTTCTCATTTCCACAATAGCCAGTATTTTTCAACTAAATAAAAATTTATTAGTAGAGATAGAAAATCTACTCATCTTTTTACATCTGTGATGATGGCAAGTAACTGAATGCTGTGGAAAGGAAGCGGAATAAGTTTGGCTGCAGTGAAATGGCAGCTAAAATATGTCACAGTTTCTTGAAATAATCTTTATCAATTTTGTTTTAATGGATGTTTTCTTTTCTAGACACATCTTTCAGTGATACTTCCTGGCATAAAGCTTCCAGTTACCTCATGTAAATACATTAATTTGTGTTCAGAAAGCCATTTGGAGAGAAGTTGCATTATTTCTGCTATGTATTTGGCTTATAAAAAAGATGCAGAAGGTACCCTCCAGTTTATTGTAGATCATGCCAAAAGTGATTTAGAACTGATCACAAAGAAGAGCTGCAAAAAAACCCATTTTTCTTGAGTTTTAGCTTCTATATCAATTTCCTTTTATTCTGATCGTAAACAGTAGACACATTAAAAAAGCCAACTTTATTTATTAACAAAACAAAACAAAACAAAAAAAAACACCTTAAAATGGCACAAATGTGAATTGAAAAGAGAAATTAATTTTATCTGCCTCTCAAGGGAGGAAGAAATTGGTCTGGAAAGTCATTGCAGCAAAATGAGTGAGTCATTTTGCTGACTGTCAGTGGTAGGTAACAATGTAATGCAGTAAGTGAAGGCCAGGTTTCAATAGATAGAAAATTAATCTTCAGCCATTATCTCCTGTGGGATTTTTTTGTGCCAGTATTGATTGCATTTCAGCTTCTGACTTGAGAGAGGAATTGGTTTGAGCTGGATTTTAAATATATTCACATGCTGGCTCACTTTCCTTCAAAATATGTGTTTTGCTACTTGACTGAAAACAAAGTTTAACTGGGTATAAAACTGTACCAACTGACACCACAATCTGTCAGGCTTTTCATAGAAATGTCAGATTAAAATAATTAATAACATTGAGGTTTTCCTTTTTAATCATTCTTTTTATTTATTTTATTTTTTCTAACTTAGATGTGAGCTACTTGAAATTCATAAGTTTGACAAATGAAAACCAAATAAATTTATTTCCTATAGAAGGATTCACTATAAAATTGGATTTGTAAGGCCTGACACAGCATTCACTATTGGTCTTGCTGGTCCAGAAGTAGGGGCCCAAGTGAGTTTAGCACTAATTTGCCAATAATGGTTCTGATACTTAGTTTTTGTGTACAGAGCTAGTTCAGACAGATTTAGATTTGCAGAAAAAATTGTTTCCATGTGAGGGTAACTTCGAAATTTTAAAAGGATGTCTTTTGTCTTTGTTGTCTTTGGGTTTTGGGGCAGATTGATGTTTCAGCATCAGAGCTGTACATCACAAAATACTCCCAGGAAAGTCAGCAAGAGCAGTGTGAAAGCATCTACATTATGTAGTTGTAGATCCACTGTCCTGCATTAATGAAGTAGAGAAAAGTTTTTAGATTAATGTTTTTGGTTGGGTGTCATGGAATATTGGTAGGAATAATAACGGACTCCATCGCAGTCTTTTTCAGGGGAACCTGGGCATGTGTGCTATTAGAAATGTGAGAAGTAGATTTCACGTTGAAATTTTAAGGCATTCTGGTCTTAATTAATTAAAAGTTTTCAATTGCAACAGAGTTTAATCAAATTTTGGCAGTAGACATGAAGCTTCTTTCATAGCATATGAGTGAATGGAAAGACTGAAAGGTTGTATTTATTAATTGGAACAAAATTGAAATATCAAGCAGAAGAACCATGATCTTTCTATGTTCCGATGCTTCAGGAATTTTAAGCAAAAATCTAAATATATTGTAATATGAAAACTTCTGTGCAAGACGTTCTAGGATGGACTTTATGGCACATTGAATGATTCTTGGGATTGTTTTGTGTAGGGCCAGAAGCTGAACTTTGATGATCCTAGTCAGTCCCTTCCAGCTCAGGATATTCTGTGGTTATATGTTCACTCCCTTTCTCTTTTACCATGTGCATTCCCTCCCAAATACTTCTTGTGGAAATTTAGTTGAAAGAAATCTTTCGACATTCACTCATTCTGGTATTTTAATGTGGTGATGTGTCCTGATAATTCCCAGTTCTTTTCTGAAGTTTGCCATGAAAGCATTGAGAGTTTGTAGTCATTGCTACTAATTTCAGAAATAAGAGTGTTAGGATTTTTTTTAATCAATGACTTTCCAACAGAAGGGAAATGTCACAAGAATGATTGACTGTTGAGATCGCATTTGCAGTATTAGACAAACTCATTACTTTGAGCAACATGAAACTAAAAGATAACTTGTGAAAAAAACTCCAGAATTTGCTTGATGTTTAGCATTCTAGTTCTGGGGGAAGAAAAAAAAATCCTGTGTGATAACACAGAAGTGAAAAAAAACCCCAAGCAAACAACACAGAAAAAACCTGTGTAAAAACTGAACCACATTACATTGTCTGAAGCCATCATTACGTTGTGTCATTTCAAATCATACAATACATAAACTGTTAACTGATCCTGGCTCCAGTTTGCACCCTTCAAAGTTATAATGGTTGTGGGGGTTGACCTTGGCTGGCTGCCAGTTGCCCACCAAGTTGTCTACCACATTCCCCTTTGTCACCACTCCCCTCCAGCAGTTGAGGGGTGAGAAAATAAGACCATAAAAGACATGTGGATTGAGATAAAGACAGTTTAATAAAGAAAAGCAAAGGCCAAAAATTGAAGCAATGGGAATCAAAAAGATTTATTCTTTACTTCCCATCAGTAGCCAATGTCCAAACACCTTGTGGGAAGTAGGATCTTAGGACACATAGCGGTTGCTCCACAAATGCTCCACCTTAATGACGAATGCCCCTTCTCTCTCATTTCTCTGAGCTTGTAATGATGAGCAGAACATCATTAGAAAGGAATATCTCTTTGATCAGCTTGAGTCAGCTGTCCTGGCTATGTCCCCTCCCAAAATCTTGCCCATCCCCAGAGTGGGGTTAAGTATGAAGCAGCAAGTTGAACTTCCTAGCATAGGGTACAGTAGCTATGCAGCATAAAAATAGTCAAAATGAGTACCTACCTTCTTTTCTTCCAGAAGTTTTGTAGAATTGTGAGATTCATCTCACCTAATTCTAGACAGCTCTATTGCTGACGTCTACATCTAGGTGATTTGCCCTAGTGCTACTTCTGCAATCAATCAAAAGGAGGAGGCATTTCTAAAGCACGATTCATGTCATGGGAAAATAGGTGTCTAATTAAGATAAGATGAATTGCACTCTAAACATGCCCATTCCTCTTCATTGACTCTGAAGGCAGTGCTCCGTGATGAGCACAGCACTGCTGGGTTGTTGATATTGGTGGCTGTCACTGGTTAGATGAGTTCTGCCCTTTGTATTTCCAAAGGCAGCCCCTTCCTTAAAATCCATCCAAGACTGCTGCTGACTTCAGGCAGCATTTGAACCTGTACTTAGTGTAACATTTGTCTGTGCCCGCGTGATGAAGCAGATGAGAAAACACCCGCAGTTTTATTAGATGACATTGTGGATAAGCTAAAATTTATCTGTCTATACTTTGATAGAGGATAATAAACAGAATGGCCCCAGCACACACATGCATGACTGACCAGCAGGTGCTTCATTGTCAGCACTGTTTATCAAGAAAAGCACATTTTCAAAAACTGGTGACTCTGTAGTATTAAAAATGTCCTTTTAATTGCCTGCAATTGCTGGTCTGTGTAATCGTTCAGTATCATAGTTGCTATATTATTGCTTTAAGTGGCAGTCGGCTCATGCCCTGGGGCCTCCTGTTGCAGCTGCAGCTGAGACGTGAAGAGATCCCCACCTCTCTTTTGGCCTTCACCACCTCCTTGGTTCCACATTTCATGCCGTTTTTGTAGCTGAGTTAGAAAAATTCTCTGTTTTTCAAAATGGGTAAGAACTAGAGCAAATTGACTGAGTGAATTGGAAGGAATCAAGAAATGAGTATCAGGGGGCAGACAGGGGATAGAGGATGGGAACCCAAGGCAGAGAGGTGGTGTTGAGCACCTGAGTGTTTGGGGACCTTTCCCCCTGGGTGATGTAGCCAGTACATGAGATTTCACTGAGACAAGGTTAAAATAAACCAATGAACAAAACCTGATTCAATCAGAAGTTCAATCAGATTCAATCTAAGAAGGCTTAATTTACTTGCTTTGTCTTGATGTACACCACTGTTTGTCTTTGAAATGTACATGTGTTACCATTTTTAGATTTGTGATTTGCTATATAATCTGCAGAAGGAAAAATTAGATACATTATATATATTTAAGATTTGGTGCAAATTATTACATATAATAAAAGTTAATGTATCTGCCTTGTGTTATGGGTGTAAAAATTGCCTGCAGTTATGAAACTTAGGTGTGTAAGGTGTTAGGCTCTTACTTTTCTTTCGCAGGTCTTCATTTCACTGAATTGCATTGGATAGCAATTGGAATCAAAATTAAAAGTAAACTATACACAAATATTCCTTGACCTGGGGCAACAAATTGTGTTTATAGACAAATGCAAAATGTTAGCAATGAGAGAAAAACTATGAATTTTTAGGTAAAAAGAGCAAATGTGAGTGGAATTGTTTATAGCACACTTAGTAATATTTTGCCCTTTACCTGTCTTTCTTTAAAAAGCCTGAAAAGAATGAAACTGAATCTGGCAGCCAGAGAATCAGACCAGTATTTGAAGATGATCCTGTTTTCCGGCGGCAAACGTCTTACCAACATGCAGCAGTCCACATACCAACAGATATTTATGAAGGCTGTAAGTAGCATGTGAACAAAGTGATTTTATACTTTAATACTAAGTTAATTATTTGTGTCCCATCCTTACAAACAGTTTTTGCCTCCATGTTTAGCACAGGTTTGCTCTTATTGTCACTTCTACTTCTTTCAGCACTACTTCAGAGATGTGGTGTATTAGGGATATGATTAATTTAATGAATTGGTAGGTGCCATAGCTAAAGAGATCCATTAGGATTGCATCTAAGTTTCACAAATGTAACTGGAAGTGAAACAAAACTTTTATATATTCTGATTTCTGGTCCATTCCTTCTCCATGCTGTTCACATTTAATACAAACATTTCTTGACAGCTCTTCTTTACCTGCAGTTTGGCCTCAGGCAGAGGTGAGTTCTGAAAACATTTTTGAGTATTCCAAAAGCAGGTAGAGTTCAGGGAAATAACATGCTGTGTGAGCTGGTAGTACCAATATTGCATGCAGTGCATTTCTAGAATTGCAGTAACAGACTTTAACAGAGAATTTGCATAAAGTCTTTTGCATAAAGTCTTTCTAAACTATGCAAAAAATTATATATATGCATATACTGCTGAGGATTCTTTAATTGTATTTCAAAATTAAGTATTTATCTTTCAAGATGGAAATAAGTCCCTGTGCTCATCATCAAGCAAAAATCTTTATTCAATAAAAACACATTTCAGCATTCAAAGTGGCTGTACATTTTTAAAAAGGGGTAAGAAAAAATTAAATACTATTTGTATTTTTAGGTTTTGTTGTTTTGGTTTTGGTTTTTTTTCAGTTTAGGGAGGGTCCTATTTCCAAGTCTGCAATCTTTTTCCTCTTTTAAAGTGCCATCAAGACGAAAGAGACTAGTGTGACCCGAGCTTTTTTAAAATTCATGGCCACAGTTGCGTGCAGCTTCCATAAATGGCACAGGGATGAAAATGGAAATGTCAGTATGATGGGGGAAAGAATCATAGTAGCTTGTATTCTTATATGGTGTGCTTGACTGACAGACCTAGAGGATTATTCTGGGATGATGGCTTTAATAAGTGCTAAAGTGCACCTTAATTGCAGGATTACAGAGAAGTGACAGGCCATTTCCTTTGCTTTTTTGAACTGAATTGATACTTCATTGTTAAAATGTTATAAAAACTCATCTCCAATTATTAGGATATTTGTAAACACCATGTGAACTTTGATGTAAGATTGTCATCATAACAAGTACATAAAATGTTTTCTTGTTGTGTTGAATTTAACATTTTAAATGGAATTCCTAAGAACACTTACATCCCTTAAAAATGTATACTATGTAATGTTACTGTACGGCCTATAAACATGAAAAGGAAGACAGATTATGATTTCCATATGAAAGGTACAACTTTAGTATCTAATAAAATTATAATAACAGGCAGAAATATACATTTCTGGACAGAGACAACTGCATGTGCAACGTGCATGGTTCATGATTCTTTGGGTCTGGCTTTTATATTAAAAACCAGAGAAGTGGAAGCCTAGAAAATTACCAGGAAGACTGTAATTCTGTGTCAGAAGAATCATGTTGTTGTGTGTCTGGTTAACTTTTGGTTACAGATGAAATTTTCGGAGATAACAGCTTGAGAATACCTAAAAGTGACAGATTTCATATCAATAAACACAAAATGTTCACCAGGTTTTATTTTATAGTTACAAAGTATATGTGTCATCTGGAACACAGTGAGCAACTGTGATGTAGTCATCCACGAACAGATTTCTCAAAGTAGGATTTAGTGTTGTTCTTTTCACATCATGATCTACAAGCAATTTTTATAACCCTAGAAAGACTGATAACGTATCTTGAACACTGTTGTCATTTTTCTGCCTGTTCACGGGTGCTAACCTGTCATTTCTTGGTAAAGGTTTCAGTGCCCACTCTAACAGGAGCAGCTGTATGTTTGAAAATAGGATCTGCAATTTCTTGTCTATATCCCAGTCTGCCAGGAAACATTTGCAACACAGGTATTAGAGCAAATCCTTCTGAGAATCAGTGGATGAGACACAGTTTACAAGTTTTACTGCTTGGAAGCCAATTTTTTTGACTGAGTTACACCTTGGAAAGCAGATTTCAATTTTTCCCCTTTATTGTATATGCTTTGCAGAATGCCAAGAGAAACAAAGATTTGGTCTTTGGGTCTCGCAGAACAGTTTTCAATGACTAGATATTTGACTTGACTATTCCTCCTTGAGATTGGTTTTCACTTCTCTTGCCTTATGTAGGAGCAAGCTGTTGTCTCTAGGGAAGAGGGACAATTACTATTAGAGCCGTATGTGATCTGAATTTTCAGCTGGGCCTGTCAATCATGCTTTTTCATGTTAATTAATTATTTTCTGTATGAAACTGGGAATTTGACTCTTAACCACAGAATTGTTAAGATGGGAAAGGACCTTTAAGATAAGCAATATATTATCAATTGAAATCTTCCCTATTTAGGTTTCACTTTTATTGTAGTCATTATTTATGATTATTTATAATTTTTGAAATTGAATCAAATAATGAATTTCTGTCCACTTAGATTTTTTAAAATGGGAACCCGTGTTGTCTAGTAATTCTGAAATGGCACACAACCTATTTAAACTTGAAATCTAGTGTGTGATATAAAATAATTTCCTTTGTCTCCCTACATATATAGTGATTTGTTTTGTTTGAAATACAGTAATGAGCTTCTTGTGAAGTAATTCCTTATATTTCACCATAAAAATATATGAAAGATCATTACAAAATATCCATTTACTACATCCAGGCTATTACTTCGTTACTTATTTGATTCTAGAAAGAAATATTATGAAAGTTAGTTGGTTTTTAAATTTTTTTTTTATTCCTTGGATCTGGTGCCAAAACTTGCGCAGAGACAGAGTAAAGTCCAGGGAGATAATATACTTCCCTTTTTCTGAGGATAGCAGAGAGAGGGTAATCCCAATAAAATAGACCCAAATCAGTCTTTTAGTTCAGTATTTTTCAAGAGTCTCATTTAGGTTTTGAAATAAAATCAATCTGCAGCTGAAAACAGAACAGACCCTCAGGTCCTCTATCTACGCCATGCACTGGGAATTAGTCATGCATCTCCTATTAGTAATAGCTGAACTCCTATTTCTAAATCCTCATTAAAACTGTACCCTGCTTATCCCTAAGCAGAATATAGGAACTGCAGGCCAGAAATAAGAGGAAATCCCTGGCACAAGGAAAGTGAGGTTAATCTCCCCAGTGGACACCACCACATGCCCTCACTCTCTGAGTTCCATTCCGCTCCATCTGCTGCAGTGATTCCTCTTGGTCTGTGTCTGTGCTGGTGCTACGGTTTGAAGTGAGGTGTTAGGCAAAGCTCACAAACCAGGTTGGCTTTTTTCTGTCCTGCTTTACTCCCTTTAAATCACAAATGGAAATACTGCTTCCGCATGTCACTACTTGATTAGCATGGAAGAGTTGATTAAAGTGTCAGGTTGAAAGTAATGTGTCGTGAGCATGACAACATAACTTTGAATGTATTTGGACAGCAACCAGCAAGAAAAAAGGGCTTCCCTGCTCCTAGGCCATTAAACCAGACATAAAGATTGAGTTACAATTAATTACTTGTTCATATACCTTAGTAATCATAAAATATAAATACTGTTAGTTCATTCTCTCCTTTCGTGGCAGTCAAAATTTTTCTGCTGCTTGAATCTTTTGTTTATTATATATTATTTGATAGCAAGTTTGGCAGTGGACATAAATTTTGTCTTTCTAGTCGTGCATCATATATGTAAATAATCAGTTACTGATAAAGTATTTTGACATTATAGTACTCCAATATATCACTGGAGGGCAATGAAAACTTCCAGGATTAACTAAAAAAAAATTAGTTAGACGCTACAGTGATTTTTATCTTGACCAGAATATTATTTCCTTGATGAATTTTTAAAATGTTGGACAGTTTCTGCTTATCTTGTGTATCTCAGGCTAAAAGCTCGAAAAGAAGAAATATTCTTTGGGAACAGCAGTCTAGTGAAAGCTGTTCCTGCACATGGCAGGGGTGCTGGAACCAGATGATCTTTAAGGTCCTTTCCAACCCAGGCCATTCTATGATTCTGTGAATAAAAACCTTAGAAATACTAGGAAATTAAACCACAGGAGTGACAATATTCCTCCTCCAAAAAAAAAACCCCAACTCAAATATAATAGGAAAAAGTACATTGTCATTTATTCATTGAAGGTCTTATACGTGGATAATAAATAAGATTTATTAAGGAATCCAGACATTGATAAAGTGTTGTGAAAATACTTTGGCGTGTTGTATTAGCAGTCCTTAAATGCCTAAATATGCAATAAAACTTTTGTGTGGGTTTTTTTTTTTTTTTGTATTTAGTTTAAATAGCAGTTACAGACAGGCAGGACACTTATTACTTAAATTAATTGGCTCAGCATATTGTAAGATTAGTGCTCTTGATATATTTTTTGTTATAGCTGAGAAACGGAAGCTTTTCAGAACTATTTTACTCCTGGTTTAATCTAAGGGATAAATGAATAGTGTAACTTTACTACATCAGAGATTGAAAAACAGTTGTTTCAAACCTCTGATTTTGTGTGTGTTCACACCTTTAAATTTGGAAATAAGTATTATGTATTCCTCATGCTGGTGGCAAGTGAGATTAGCGTAACTGCTCTTCTTTTTTTTTTTTTTTTTTGTTTGTATTCTCCATTATTTTAATCAGTGAGTTATTTGCAAAAACATGTTATGAGTGAAGTAGACATTTAAATGAGTTTCAGTGTCAGCCTGTTTTAAATACCAAAGACTATTGCTTGGGGTAAGTATAAAGCAAATGTTAGTTGCAGCTAAGTCCCTAAGTACTGCCTGGTTGGTTCAATATTAAACCTGGAAGGGAAATACTGATGCAGAAGCTGAAGTAAAGAACTCTAGGGTCAGTATTGCTTTTTATGCTCTGACGATTACAGTGGATTTTTTTCCCCCCAAGTAGCTTGCTAAAGCTCCCTGAATTAAATTCTTATTTAAATAAGCAGAAAAAAAAAAAAAAAAAAAAAAGCTTTTCTAACTTCATTTAAAAGTTGATTTCTGTCACAATTCAGCAAGCCAAACAACTTGAGCAGTATCCTCCATCACAAGGAGGTACTTTTATTTTGGTACTGGGATTACATTTGTTTCATTGAGGAGATGGTCTGGCACATTCACTTGATGTCAAGTTGACCATGACTTCTGTCTAAAGTTATCAAAATTTAAGATAATAGGGTAGGATAAGAAAAGGCCTTTTGGTAGCCAAGGTTAATTTCTTCCTCCTTGAAAGGCTAAACTACTTAGGGACATGCTACTTTGTAAATGCAGATGTAGTAAGGAATTATCAGTGTAGATTTAAAGCAATCTGCCTAACACTGATGCATCACAGAAATGATACAATACCATAGTCTCAAGCTGAATATTTAAGAATCCATTTTGGTCTGAACAGTTGATCCAAGACTAGCTGATTGTTAAATGTGGCACAAGTTTCTTAATGGGAAAAGAAATGGTGGCAAATCTGAAATAAAACATACTTCTGTTATAATTCCAGGTATTCTTCTAGACTTATGTTGTCATACGTTAAGATGTTTGAATAGAATTTTCAGATGTTTCTGCAAAATAGAAAAGCAGAATTTTCATTTTCAGAAGTAAATTGAGAACTTAAATGGCATAGACAACAGAGATGGAGTTGTCTGAACACAAATGTCTACTGAAAGTGGGTCTTCTAAAATATTCTACCTCTGAACTGAAAAATATTTGTTTGAAATTAATCAAGGGTTAGCTATTTAAAATCAGTGTGTCTGATTTTGTTTGTTATTTAGTATGTATTAGTGTGAGAACTGACTCAAAGCTCTCACACAGCATTATGAGATTCATAATACTTAACATTCAGCATGTTTTCTGGAGTATTAATTTTTTTAAAAATCATTTTAAAAATTAAGTTTTTATTTAGAAACATTGGGAGGAAGTTATATAACATAGTTAATTATGCCCAAAATATTGGGGCTAGCATTTGAACTGCACTAGGCTTTGTTATTTGTCTCAGGTTGAAAAGAACACATATATAATTGTTACATTTCTATCTGTTATGTTGTGTTAAAGAGTTTTCTCAGCTATCAATTTAATTTTTAAATTAGCAGCTTAGAACAACTGCAGCTTAGAACTATATTTTAAATATTTTACATCTATTCTCATCAGTTAACCTCGGGAAATGAAATACTAAATTCAAGCACAGTAAACAGTCACAACTCACTAGCAATTAATGATGGGAATTTTCTCTTTATCTTGGTGAAGTCTTTTATCCTATACAGTAATTGTTACAGTGATGAAAAGAAGTTACAGGGTTTACTTTAAGATCCCTTGGAAAGAAATTTTCTTCATATTGTTGTAGTGTTCTCCTCTTACCAGGTGCTATTTTTACTTCCAAAGAATTTTATTTGCTATAGATCTAATTTTGGCAGAAACAATATTTTCATTTCCACTGCCAGCTTTCTTTTATGAGTAATTATGTTAACACAGCATATCTGTACCCATGCAGACATCCTAGTTTTTTCTGGTTCAGTTTTAGTCATGTTTCCAGAGAATCCCAGAATCCAGAGAACTTTGTGGTTAACATCTGTACTTCATTAGGGAAATGCACTGAATAGTTCTGTGTCCTGATCTTCTAGGTTCCTGTTTGTCAGAGGCAGAAACTTACCTTCTAACTGTTATCTTTTTTAAAATCTCTTTTCCACCCTACTTGATCTTATTGAATAAATATATGAAGATATATTTAATGACAAAAGAACCCCTATATTGCTAAAACATCATTATGTCAGGGTTTTGTACTGACTCAGAATTCCCCATGAAAACCACATTCCACAAAACCAAATCACATTTTAATATGTTAACCCTTATCTCTTTTTAAATGCAATAAAATGTATCAAGATTTTTTTCTATTTCATTAAGTCCAGGAAATGGCTATTTCCTTCTGTTGTTGTTGTTGATACTCTTTTTAAAAAAGAAGCAAACCTAAAAACTACTGAGTTTGGGTTTTCAATAAAACAACACAGGCATTGGGCATGGCCCTCAACCATGGCTGTGAGCTTTTTTCACAGTGACCCTTTTGAGCATCATCAACTACCAAGCCTTTATATTAAGTCATTCCTGTTCTTGTAACCAGAAGTTCGTCTGCATGGACCTCTGACATGATACAGTCTTCTTAAATACTCAAAGGATATGATCTCCTGCTTGTTTAGAATTTTTAATATCACGGTGAGGCATGAAAAGCCATAGCAGAAGCCAAACTCATGATACCTGGTTTAGCTTGTTTTTATCGTGTGGCTTCAACAAAATGGAATACCATACAGTGAAAAGATTTTCCTTCCCTTAGATTTTGAAAACTCTGGAATTTAAACAGAAAGATGTCAAAACACCTTTGTGTTCCTATTTGGTTTCTTTTCCCAAACTGTATAACATTAATTTGAATAGTTTGTAAAAAAAGTGTGAAAAATACTTTTCTAGCAATGGAATAATGATGAGTATTAAGTGTAGCTGCCTCTCACTGCAGATTTCTTGACCATCAATGTGGTGTGCATCCAGAATTATCTTGGGCTTTGTAGCAGGCCCTGAGATTCCAATGTCTGTTAGGCTGCTTGGCTGAGTAATAAATGTTTAAGCTGTACATACTGCCAAAATCTATTTTGGACAACAGATGATTGCTGCTGCTTCTCAGATCCCTCTCCATTTCTTTTGCTGTATTTTCCCTCTTAGGCACAGCTTGGAATAGCAATTAGTATTGAACCCTCTTGTACCAAGAGAGAAAAGTTGGCTCTGCAGTAAGATTGGCAATGTTCTTATGGTAAAAATAGCTAATGATGGTCTTTGTACTTTTGCAATACAGACTGCTAAGCAGAATACCAAATATCAATAGATCTTCATTATTTGACTTATTAAAAATATAAGACAATTTTTACAACCATCAATAAATGTTCAGGTGTGTTTCAGTTTATTAAACAAGTAACTTTGATGACTTGACTACTAGGAAAAAAGTGGTAAATTACTTGAAGTAATTTGTATCTAACAAGAAAATACCAATTCGTATGAATCGTGTGAAAGCGATAAAAGATGTTCTGTCCAAAGGACCTTAAAACCTACTTTAAATGGAAGTGAGAGAGGCTTGGAATACTCCTTGGTTGCCCTGAGAGTCTGCCAATTGGTTCTTCGCCTCTCCTCTAACAAGATTCCCTTATTTTGCTCTCAGTTGTTCTTTTCAGTTCAGTCTGTTGCGATGTAGAGCGAGAAAAGAGGAAGGGGAGGAGAAGGGAAGGGAAACTCTGTCCAACTCCCCTTTCCTTCTTTCTCTGCTCTGACACAAGCTGCCAGCCCTGCTCTGAGCCGTGCTGTTGACACCGTCTGTGACCCTGTGCGAAGCTGTAGAAGAGCAAAGGTAGCTGTGCAGGCACCTTCTGCCTCCACCTCTGTGCCCCTGTGGCATCTGGTGGTGATGTGTGGGCTGAAAGTGCATGTGCAGAGCACAGAGCAAATCCTTAAAGATGAGGGCAAGGTGATTTAAAGCCAGTACTGTAATATAAATTGCAGAAAATAACTAACATATATTGCCAAGAACAAGTGCCTTGATGTATACAGGGATATCTTCTATGCACACAAAAATAATGTATTAGAATAACAGGAGTTTATTTTTTACTCAACCCACACAAATTATGAGGAATTGAAATAAAATATCTGCAGACTGTATTTTTTTTCACTTGAGCAGTGTGAAGTATTTTGTATGGAGCAATCTCTCTACTCATGAAATTTTTTAAAATGTCTTGTTGTTTTGTCTTGGTTTTAATATCTAAGAGGTTTAATAGGCTTGTTATCAACAGAGTTCTGAAAGATTTCCCCATGGAAAGAAATCTAGTTTTCAGCTTTGCAGTCTTGCTGAAGAAATTGGGGTTTGTAAAACTCATTATTAAATAATTGATCCTCATATTTCAGAATGTCTGGTATTTCCATCTGGTAATACCACAGCTGTGAATTTTGCTGTGTTTATGGCAGCCTATCTCTGAGTTACGATTTTTTTTTAACCTCTACTGTTTAAAAATTATATCCCTGTGTTATTGTACTTTACAAGACTTACATGATGAATTCTTATAAATCTATACTCTAAAAATATTTCATTGATTTGATTCTTTCAGAAGAAAGTGAAATAAATTTGTTAAATTTTAGGTGGACAGGACATAAAAATTAACATTCAAAGTATTTTACTTTGAAGAATACTAACCATGATAGATGATGCATTAAAAGGAAAGGTAATAAATCTGAATATCCCTGTTGATAAACTTAGTGTGGTTGATTACCAAGAAACTTCTTGAAAATCATGAGTAGATTGAGGGATTGAAATATATCTTCTATACTATAATTTTAGTATGTGCATTATCATATTAACCGGCATTGTAGTTATTACTGTTTTTAAAGTAGTATCACCTTCACAAATGGTATGTTCAGTTTTAGTTTTGAAGTGAGGAAGACAGATAATGAAAAGGAAAAACTAGAAAAAAATTATGTAGTCCAGTGTAGTGTTATATTCAATGTATATGTGGATTTGAATATACTTAGAGACTGGCTTTTTGTGGATATGTCCAAAATTTGCAGTCTTGAAAGGTTGCAACAACACGCTGTTGTTGTTGCTTATAATTTAAGCATATGAATGCTATTTATTTGTTACTATAGACTCACTTTATTGCATACTGGATTTTCCTATTTTCTCAAATTGCATCTCTAGTGATTTTTCATATCCCTGTTGAATAATAAAGAATTTTTGCCATACTTCTGCTTAAGATAATAGACATTTTGCAGCCTTGTCATCCTGTCATCTTCAGTGTGTCCTTTCCCCCTGGAGTGCCCTCTTGCTTCGTGCTGTCTCTTTCATATTTCTTTAAAAGTTGGTTATTTTACAAAGTAGAGATATTTGAAAACGAGTATTGAACACTTCAAAAGCACATTAATTTCTGCCTTTTTCTATACAACTATTAATCACTTTTATCATATTAGGATAATTTTAAATGGAAAAAATGTGTTGGGACAAAACTCTGAACATTACTCAGTGGATGATTTGCACTGAATTCTGGGTTATTTGAATGAAATTGAATAAGCTGTGTATGTGTTACAGTGCCTTTGTCTTTGAAGTACCTATTTCGTAGCAGGACTTCCAAGTTCTTGAAGGACATTTCATGAGCCCATACCTGCCCTTACCACTGGCACCTGTCAGACCTCCTTCAAGTAAATGTTCCATTTTTCAACAAAAAAATTTAGCCTAAGCATCTGTTGTAAAATTAGGCCAGGATTTCTCCATTAATCAATATGATAATATTAGTTCTTTCTAACAAGGTCACACATCTCATCGCAAGTCAACTTTCAGCTTACAAGTTGTTTGTTTAAATTATTTTGGATTTTACAGTTAGACACACCACTCTTTAAAACAATTATCTGTTCAACTGTTTAGTCTGTAGAAGTATTTCATGGTAACTTATTTACATTTTTTAACCTTTTGGCCTCTTTCTGTGAAAAGCTCTGTGTCCTTGGTATCCATTTATTTCCAGCAGTATCTGAAGTCACTCAGGCCCATTTAGGTCAACACCTTATTTTATTTTGTTGAAAACCAATAAATAGTTGCTGTCTAGGAGAAGAGTAGGAAAGAGGGGAGAAAAACAAATCTAGACCTTGGCCTTCTCAGTTGGCAGCTGAAAATCAAAAGCACACTTGGGTAGCTCAGCATGATGAGTATGGCAAGTGACAGACTGTTCAGAGCTGAAGGAAAGACGATAATGAAATCTTAAATTAGAAAATCTCCCAAAACAAGCTGACAACATGGCTCAAAACAAATTAAAAAACCAAAAAAGTCACACAGAGCTTGGCAAAGACAAAGAACAGAGATTGGGAATGCAAAAAGACAATTATGTCTTTAGAGACTTTCAGTTCAAGTGCTTACATTTTACCATGTGAATTTGTTTACAGAGAAGCCTGAAGTTTTGCTGGGTGGCTGTGGAGGTCCAAAGAGATTGGTGTGTTCTCTTTTGCATACACACAGCAGGATGGAATCAGATTTTTGTAGCAGCGATGTGCCAGCTACAGATGTTTGCAAATGCGGTGTCCCTGCCCATGGCATGGGGGGTGGAACTAAATAGTCTGTAATGTCCCTTTTAACCCAAACCATTCTATGATTGTATGGTTCTGTGATGCTGTTCATATTCCCATGGCTCTTTATGAAGAACAGTACTTATGTTCCTCAGTTAGAAATTACCAAGTAGGATTATATGACCCTTGTTTGCAATTAAAACTCCTTCTTGGGGCAATAGAAAATAAATGGTGTTACAAGGGCGTAGCATAGCAGCTACTGAGCTGTGAAGGTGGTGCCAGGAGATGCTTTATTTAATATTTCCTACTAATTTTTCTTCTGTGGATGAGAGGAGGCTTAGTTGTTTGGGCTGTTATTTTGCTTTATTTAAAATGCAATTCACAGGAATCAACAGTTAACTGTGAATATGACTAAAGTTTCAGCACAGTCAGCCTGGATGCACCAAATACATACCTTGTACATTGCTTCAGTGTCATTTAGTTGAATCCAAATAGAAGTGTTCAACTCCTTGGAAAATATCCTGAATATCAAATATCGTTAGTTCCATTCCTAATTTGCAAAGGCTCACTAAATCTCTCAGATTCTTGCATATCTTTCAAGATATCTAGCATATCTTTGCTGGTTTCCAGCTTTCTAGTCCAGTGACATGTTGCTTCCCCTCCTTACATAGTATCTGGCTTGATCTGAATTTGCATTTTGACAGGATTTTGTTCAGCAGTAATTTCAGGTCAAGGCAATAGTTGATCTTAACATGTTCTCAACCTGGATGTAACACTAAATCTGATCTTTTTAAGGAAACCTAAGATGGAGATACACTGAGATTACTAATTACCTCAAATTTCCTTTCGCTTTTTGAAGTCAGTGTATTGATTTTATTTGGTCTAGTATTTCACCTGAAGCATCTCAATAACAAAAAAGGATGCTAATATTTTTGTACTATTTATACATATTACCAACTTTTCCTGTGAATATATAATATTCTCAGGACTTTAAGATAGTCACATTATTAGTTAAAAGTATAGGAAAAATAAACATCTTAAATCAGTGTTATAGTTACACATTGCAGTTAAGTTTTGGACGCCTTGTAATAGTAAAATAATCGGGACATCAAGTGATTTCCAGCTCTCAACTTACATGTGAGAAGGAATTTTGTCCTGTAGATTCCATTGGTTCCAGCTTGAGTGTAATAACATGGACAGTGAATAAATGAAATTTCATGCCTGCTCTATGTCTAGAAAAAATCAGCCCAGATATAGTGTCCCTGCTTAATTAATTCTTTATTAACCTTAAATTTCATTCCCTGCATTTCTCACCAGCATGAGAAATGTATATTACCTAGCCAGGAAAATCTTTCTGCCTTGCAGATCTTAACGCAATGTGAAAACTGTGTTTTGACATATAGTCTGGATAGTTGCAACTTGTATTGCTAGGTCAACAAATTTAGATCATTGTTGACTTGAGTTTAATTGTACGGTTTGAATCTGAAATTATAAATATTTTTTGCTCACATGCAGAAAAAGTGGTATGATGTCTGAGAATGAAAGAGAGTTTGCCGAGATACTTAAGTTACTGTGTTTGCCAGTGAACAAAGATATTATATATATCACTTTGTTTTTGCAGTATTGTCAAGTTTAATGAATTTGAGCTCTTGTTTTTGCTGAGATCTGTCATACTTTCGTTCTTTAGATAATAACTTCCAAAAAAATTATTGTAATTCTTAACTTAAAGACAAGGTATTTGATTAAGTTGTATGCAAGAGTGCCTATTTGTGGCATATTTATCATTTCATTAACTGTAATGTGTTTTTTTCCTCTTATCCACTCTCTGTATGTACTTTAGTACTTACACTGATTTTAGCTTGTTCTCTGTGTTCTGAAAAATGGTTATGAAGAAAGGAAAACATGGAAAAATGAATGGTTGATTTCAGAAGTGGGGAAGTTTTTGGGGTTTATTGAGTTGTTTCTCTGATTTTTTTTTTAAACTTAACTGTTTCTAGTAGTCCTTGAGAAATCTGAATCTCAATTATGGCTGCCCTCAACAAGCTCCATGATGCTGAGGAGTCACTGTCCATCTTTTGTTTATCTTTAAAATGATAGCTGTTTGTCTCTTATCTTTTGAAAGACTGCTATGAAATCAAAAAGTTATCTGACATTAAGTAGCATGCTTTCTTAGATTAAATATTTATAATACAGGAGTTAATTACTTGTCTAAGAATTTTGGTAACGCAGAAGGCATCCAGATTGTCTCCAATAGATTGGATATTGATTTATCTGGGGATTACCAGGCTGACAGTTCACAAGACTGAGTGTAGTAAAAATCTTGGTTACCAGCAAAAACACCTCTGTGCCAGGTTTTTTGGTTGTTGGTTTGATTTTGTTTCTTTCTTTCTTTCTTTTTTATTTAGTTTTATTGGGGTTTTTTTGAGGACAAGCCTGGCAAATAGTGTCTAGTCTTTTAGACAGTGTTTGCTGTACACGGGTGTCTGAGATTGTGCTGCTCTAATGGAAAGTCGCAGGATAATAGCCTCTTGCCACTAGCTTAAGTGAAAGGTGAAATGGAAACGTTTATTTTCCAGATGAGACATTGATTTAGTAACAGCTTTCTATTACTGCAAATTACTGATATAGAAGTTAGCATTTCCCCCTCTTTGAAGCAGCCTGGTGTGTTCAGAATGAGTTACACGCTCCAGCAGCTAAAAGCTGTTTGACTCCAATAACAGGCTTTTTATCCAAAATATGGACCACACTTGCAGGGAATATAAAATCACAGTTATTATTGTTGAAGAGTGTGCTTCTTTCCTTTTTTTCCCCCTCTCTCTTTCTTTGCTATGGAGAGAACATGCACACTCTGAAAATGGTAAGAAAACAGATCTGTTTCCTTACAGTTTTCCAGTATCTCATCTCTTGATATTACAGCTTGCATTATCAAGAGTTTTGTTGCATGTGTTTCAAAGCTTGGTTCCTTCATTTTAGATATGATAAAATAGTTTATCTTCTTTTTACAATATTTGTTTTAAGGTATTTTCAACTGTTCTTTCCATGTGAGCTTATTCTGTTGAAGCTGAATAACGGGGAGCAATGTCAAAATGGGACTATTTCTGAGAAACTGATAACTTCCTGGAGTTTCTTGGATTGTCTGAAACAACAGCATTGAAGTGTGGTAAAATATACAGTGCATAAGTATACATAAATATATAATAAATAGATCTGAGTTTATAATGAATGTATGAAAAATAATACAGCATATATTGCCTGAATTCGATAATATAATTAATACAATATAATGTATATTGATTGCATATAATCCAGCAAGTAACTTCTGTAGTTCAGTCTCTGAGAAATTCCTTGCACACTTTGGAAGCAGAGAAACAATAAACCAGAAGCAATAAAGGCATATTCTGCATCATATAAACCTCAACTTCTGTGTGCTGGTAATCAGCCTGTGTCAGATCTAGCTCAAAGTTAGAGCAGAATTCTTACATAAAATATGAAAATGAGGGTGGGGGGGGGAATGGGGAAGTGAGCAGATGAGCTGTGGTTGGTTGGTTGGTTTGTTTGCCTAATTCCTAAACCAGTGTCGAGTAACATTCCTAACCAGATGTAGAAGATAATGGTTTCATTAACTTTTTGATTTATTTAGTCTTGAATAATGGGAAACACCTTTTTTTTTTTTTTTATCTACTCAGAGTAATACAGGGAGTAGTCCATGCAGATCCCTTTAGGGTAACAACATAAAGCTCTGAAAGGCTAAAAATTCACCTACTCCTTAAATTAATGGCAGAGAGACTTTCTGTGGTACAAAATGCTTTATGAGAGATTCTCCAGATATGTGTTTATATATCTTCTATAGAGAATACATTTTCTGAACAAAACCTTTTGGAGCATGTACCTTCCATGCAGGATTTTTGATTTTTATATAACAGCTAATCAGCTTAGAAATATTTAACTTTTAGGATTTTCATTCTAATCATTCCCTGATGCCATTCCTTGAATACATTTTCATAATGCATTTTGCTGAAACACCATGAACTTCTGTAGAACTACATAAATTAATGATAATCAGAGAATTAAAATTCTATACAGTACACAAGTCAAACTTCTTGATGCTCTTTTTAAAGAGCTAGTTTACATAAATTTATTCAGGTTTCTAGAAAGTGCAATTGTGTGCATTTTTATATATTAGTTATTTTATATTTTTGTGCTGCATTTAAAAGAATAAGATAAATATAAGACCTTAGGTTTTTTAATCTGATTGTTTTATTTGGAAACAAAGCATGCCTTTTCCATTTTTAAGGGAGTGTTTGTGCTTAACACTATCAGAAATTCTGTGTACCCACAAAAATATGTGGAGAAATTGCATCCTTCAAAATAAAAAGCACACAATTAATGTCCCAGACCTTTTGCAATGCATCAGAAAGCATTCCTCAGTTGCACTTCAAGAATATGGATTTGCCTCCTCTTTGTAAATTAGTAATAGGATTTGAAGTATCAGAAGTCTGTTTTCATCATGTGGCAGGTTTTGAAGGACTTCTCTCCTAGTGTGTGTTTTGTATTTTGAGACCTGGCCTGACAAAACCTCTTTTGATCTCAGATAGATCTCTCCAAATAGGACAGGAGAACAGCCAGAATCTGGTTTTAGCTAATATATAAAATCCATTAAAAGATTATTCATTCCTGCATTAGCTGTTTCTGGGCTTCACTTCTCAGTGCCTCCAAATACAGTCCTAGATTGTATATAGGGAGCTAGAATTTATTTTTTTTTATTTTAGCTGCAAGAAAATATTTTTTTGAATTGCATAATAATAAATAGACAATAATAGGAAGATTCCTCACAGAAAAAGAAAAGAATCAAGTACTAGTTTCTCTTTTCACAGTGTAAGGGTTCTTGAATAGTATCGTGAACCTTTTGCTTTGACGAATGAAAAAATGTACTAAAATCTTGTTCTAAAAGAGAAAAGAAAAGAAACCTCCTTGATTTTCAAGAACATGTTTGTAAAGTTAATGATAAATGCATTAGTTGAGTTCTCTCAGAAGCCCTGATTAACTGTTAATTTAACAATCCATATCCCTTTCATGTCACCCATAAAAGAGTGCTTCTGTAATGGTCTCTTTCTAGTCATTCTTTTGAAATATCATAGAGAACTCATTAAATATTGAAACAAAACTTGAACAATCTTTCTAAGGCAGCATTGAGTTAGAAGTTCCCTCTAGCAATATTCATATTTTAGAAAAAGTTACACCCTGCTCCAGGGCAACTTTAAATCTGACATGATGCTGCATCTTTAAGATTTATCACTTTACCTGTATCTTACCCTCATATGGTAATACTCTATGCATGCTTTTATATAGCAATTAAGGAATATTTTACATCATAAAGAGAAGTTTCAGGTTTCTGCTGATATTTATGTCCTTAAATCCCTCAAAGGAACACTTCCTGTATATTGGGGATAGACAGGAACACAACATTAAAAAATCTCTGTGTTTATATATTTGAGAGAAAATTCAGTTTTCCAGTTCCAGAGGCTGTTTCATCACTGATGATCACACGGTGCCCATTAATTCACTTGCAGTCTATTATTGATTACTGAGCATTAGCATCATGTTTTTGAAAGAACCAATTTATAGTGAGTGCTCCTTAGAAATAGGGATGCTTAGTTTCTCAAAAGGAAGAAAGAGGTTACTTTTAAATTATGCTATTTCGGCATATTCAAAAATCTTAATTTTGGTCAAAAAAATTTGTATCACAGATCCATTACCAGGAACTGATTGAGAATGTAGATGTCATTGAGAGATGTCATTGGTCTTAAAATTTCATTTTCGTTTTCATTTTTTGCCTCTGGAAATGATGCTTGCGGTGATAATACCGAGAGTCCTGTAACAACAGACAAAATCCAAAACCTGTTAAAGATATAAATAGGAATAAATATAAGGAGAAGTCTGTGTCACTATGGGGAAGAGTTCTAAAACAGTCATGAATTATAATGTCATACCTATTGTTGCAATAGTTGTGCAGTGGCACTAATACTGAAGTACCTCTGGCCCTTTCTGCTTCTGATTTTTTAAACTGTCAGAAGGTGAACCTTCTAAGACAATATTCAGTCAGATATAAGCCCAGTTCTACTATTTATGTCTTTGATGTTATTCTCTCCACAGGTCTTTCAGACCATGACTTTTCATTGATAGGGCTTTTTAGATTTTATGACATTAGTATAAACCACTAAAAATACTGAAATGATGCTTAAAACTGATGGTTTACAAGCTTCAGCTGTAACATCTTCATAACCCCATATTCACTTTATCAGTGTAGCTTCCTGATCAGTCATTATCCAATCTACATTTATTGAATTCATCTTCACACTTTAACTGATGGTTGTTCTATGTACATTACTTTGTATGTTATGCTGACAGCCAGATAGATTATTTGAATTACATTCTTCCTCCCCATCCCCCAAACATCAAATAAACACATATTTAGAATTAATAGATTGCCCCTTCATCTTTCTGTTTTTCCTCTTTCACTCTGTATTCTAAAAGCATGCCTTCTCTTGAGATTTGAATCACTACTTCCTCCTGTTTCTTCTTAAATGTAAGTCCTGTATTCATGTAGCGCTATGGTACTATTGTTCAAAATCTTTCCTGGAAATTCACAATCCCTTTCTTTCAGAATTTAAAGATAAAGATTAACCATTCCCTTCGTTATTATGTAGTACACTTTTTCTTCTATTTGGTGTTGTGTCTTCTGTTTCTGCATCCTCATTTACAGAAGTTGAGAGTCTGTATCAATGTGTTTCTGAAAAGGAAAAACAAAAAGTAGCTGCTGTAGGAAACAGAGCTACTAGTAGAAGGAAAACTTCAGGTGTAATGCATTTCCCAGCTTTTATTTTTACCTTGACTAAATAGCCTTTGGCACAACAATCACACCCAAATCTTTTCTTCCCTATGCCAAGCAGCTGCATTGCTTGATCTCCCTTTAGGGAGCCCTGAGAGGGCTACAGCCACACTTGCAAATAAGGGTAACTAACACCTTTGAAACACATTGGGAAAAAGTTTTGGTCAGAATATCAAATCCATCTATTGAATGGAGTTGTCTGAATGCACGCTCTGCACTATAAAAATGAAGTAATCCATCTGTTGAATGGAGCTGTCTGAACGCACACTCTGCGCTATAAAAATAAAGTAATCCACCTTTTGCAGGGTGCGCTAAGCACTGCTGCATTCACCGTAGGGAAAGATATACGTAGGATATTTAGTTAGGTATATATTGCAAGTTACTTTCTGAGAGCTTGTCTTTGCCAAGATGCTAACTAAGCATTGTGTTAAAGCATCAATTTATCCACGGAGAGGCAATATAGCAGTGTGCATTTCTCAGGCAGTGTATTTTTAAATATCATATAAAGCTGCGTAAATACTTAACCTATCGATGGCTCTGTCCTTTCTGTTTTCTATGCTTTAGTACCCAATAGGGCATGGCATAATCTCAATCTCTATTATTTTTTGCTTCTTTTTAGTTATCTATCTTAATTTTTTTGTTTATTTGGCTTGGATTTTTGTTTGTTTCTTTGTTTTTTGTTTAAAAGCAGCCAGGAAACCAGTAGTGTTTCAGATGGCACTGACAAGAGGACATATTTGATAGGAAGTTTCACAGAATAAAGCAATACATCATCCTGAGCTTTGAACTCCTTTCTGGAAGATGTTAATGAAAAGACTTATGGCCATTCAAGACAACTGTTGTTCTCTTTAGTAGGTAGAATACATTTCCTTTCTCAGTAAGCAGAGAGGAGTCATCTTTCATTAGCTGGATTATTGAAAACACCTAGTTCTTTCTCTGGGATATAATTTTGATCAGGCACAGTATCACCGTACCAAACACCACACTGCATAAAGAGCCCTGTTTGGTATTAGAAAATTTCTTTTAAAGCAATGTATTTACCAGTTTGTGTATTCTACTTGGATAAGATGCATTTTCCTGCAATTTAAAAATGAGAAAACCTGTTTGAATTTTCCTGAAGGAAATATATTTCACTGTCTACTTAAAATAATTGTTACTGGGATGGTTCATAAAACACTTAACTACATTGCAGAAGGTCCTCATCTGAAGGTGCTGCTTAAACAGCTTTGCACATCAAACACTTTATGCTGATAATTTTTTTCCTACTATTTCTACATCACAGTCAATCTAGTATTTTCATTGCTACTAGGTCAATAATTATTGATCACTTAGTCATTCAGCATAATTCGTTAGTGCTCCTATGAATGCAGGTACAAATTGATAATGTAGAATTATTCCATTTTATTTTAATAATTTTTTCTAGGAAGGTAGAAGAAAGCACACAGTAATTTCTGAAGGTTAAGAGGTTTTGATAACTTAAAGTGTGATACTTTATTATCACTGTGAGGTGGCAACTTAGATTTCTTGTTTCAGAAACCAAATATTTTAAGCTTCTATAAAAAAAATATTGATGTGTGTAGAAATAATTCATGTGCTTTGCTGCAAGGGACAGAATGCACAATCAAGTCCAGTTTCCTGCAGCCACAGCTCTGTGTCACCCACGCTGGTGTCATCAAGAGGAGCAGTTGTCCAGCTCAAATGTCCACATCCTAAAAATCATCTAATCTTTTGGCACTGAGATACAGTCAGAAACTAATTCCGGTTGCTTTCCACTTGTAGTAAACTTAAGAGCTAAGTAGAAAATCAATGTCACCATTAAAGTCCGTCACAGGAAAAAACGCAGGAGAGATTAAGAGCATTTTATTCCCTCACTAGCACTACATTTGCTGAGTCAAAACGTGAAATGGAAGATACCACACATTTATTTTTTTTTTTTAAATTAATAACAGTAGCTACTGGAAGACTCCCAGGAAATAGTTCAAAGCAAGGCAAGCATATACCTTTAGTATACTTCCAGTCTGTTGAAATTTGTGGTGCTTCCTGATAAGGGTTAATGTCTTTGTATTTCATATTCCTTTTTGCCTGTGACAATAGGTTTTTGAAGCCATATTAACTCAGTCTCTTCAGAATAGGATTAGTATTTCAAAAATCAATAAGCATTTTAAATTTTTGTCACTTTAGATACAATGGTGCTACATTGTAACTTTATATTCTTCTGTTCCACTCATAACTTTAGTTACATGTTCTCCATAGTCAATCACTTCTCCTCTACTGAGAGCCCTCCTTCTTCCAGGATTTGCTCAAAATACTGTAATTACAACACACACTTTCACGTTTTCTTCCCTGTAGCCAAAGCAAAATTCCTGTGTATATGACACAGCAGATGTGTTGACTATAATACTGTTCTGTTTGATGCAATGACATGTTTCTTTTAAAAATGGCTTCATTTTTATAATTCCTTTTCTGTGTTTTTACATGAAATGTGGTGCAAAAGTGTCTCATCTCTTTCCTTTTAGCTGAAAAATTGTACCAACTTTGAGCCTACTTTCCTCATGGATTTTTTGGAAAGTCTTTGAGAGCTTTACTCAACCCACATGGTTTTTGTGCTTATTGTGGTTGGACATCACCAAACTGTGATGACTCTGTTTTCTGGGCCATTGTTTTCTCCTTTGTGGGCAAGATTCCTTTCTGAGATTTACCTGAACCTACACTTCTTCAAACATCTTTTGTCACCTGTGACGTTTGCTCCAGATCCACGTGAAGGATGCTTAAGCTTAATTATTTATTCCAGTGTGAAAAACTGTCAGTAACTTCTGTCTTGCTGTTGCTGGAGTCTTCTCCAATTTTATATATTTTAGTTCCCAGGAGACAGGATGCCTGTCTCATTTGTGGAAATTATAATAAGCTTATTTTCCTTAACATTATTTTCTAAAGACTTTTAGTGGTGTTAGTGTGATTTTCCAGAATTCTCTCTCCCATTCTTTCAACTAAATATGTACATATATCATCCTGACATCTCTCTCAAATATTGAAAGAAGTACTGTCTTAGGCAGTCTCAGAGGAATTACAGTATCATCCATCCCTTTTGAATTAGCTGCCCATTTTTCTCCAGTTTCCTTCATTTGCTGCTGCTTGTTTTTCCTTTGTATCTTGGAAGAGATCAGATTTATACTGTTGCTTTTTCACTTGCTGGTCTTTCTCTGCTGGTTTTTACAATTCATTTCTGCTGCTGATTGCCAATGCATCACTCAGTTCTTTGATTTAGCTGTTCCAGTACAAGCAGCTTTATGTCCAATCTCGTTCTTCCTTCCTTCCATCACACCTTTTATTCCTGCCTGGCGTTAATTGCTCTTCTCACTGACATTTCCAATCTAAAGATTGGTTTTCTCAGCCAGGAGTTCTACGTTCTGCCCACATATATGCATATAGGTCACACATATGTAGGTATCTTCAATTAGAAACAAATTCAGGAGAAAACCATTTGTGTTTAAAATCTCAGGAATTTAAATTCTGTGAATGTAGACAGTTGTTACAAGAAGGTTTCTTTTTTCTTTTTTTTTCCCCTTGTTTTATTTTCTCGACAGAGATGTGCACAGATTGTCTATGAAGAAAACTCCACTTACAGTCACTGGATATGCTTAGAAGCACCAGCAATTTAAATTTATGAAAGAACAGAAACTACCTTTTGTGCTTTAATGTGTATGTAACAGTAATGACAGCCACATTGTAATAAATAACATACTTTGTTCACTGTGAGTAAGCAGAAAATTCGGTCAAATAGCCTTCTGGTGCTAACTTCAGCACAGGAATGAGTGTTTTCAGATTCTGCTATAAATGGATCATTTGAACCATATAGAGTGCTAACTAATACATCAAATCAGTGAAATGTACCCTCAAACATTATAACAGTGCTCCATTAGGAATAAAAGCAGCTGAAAATTTGTACACTGGTCTATTTATCACCTTTTTTAGAAGAAGAAATGAAATAGAAAAGTGTCTTCTACAGACCCCATTAGGCCAAGTCCCTTTTACTCTCTTCTTTTTTTTTTTTTGTGGGTCTTTGATTCATTTTTCTCGTTTTGATAAATTTCTGATTATATTCTGAAAGAAGAGTGATTGAAGTAGCTGCATTGTTATGTTTTCTGGGAAAATATCTAGTCCTGATATGTCTGTGTAGATACAGGATTTAGAACCTACATTCCTGCACCTAAGCCTGACATCACCGTATATTAGCAATGTGTCAGTTCTTTATGGCACTGATAAGTAATTTATTTGCTGTTCATATTTCAAGCTCACTTCTCTGAAAGTTGGCTTGACTTCTTAACACTGGTATTGACTACTGAAAAATAATTCAAATATCACCAATATGTGCAGATAGAGATATAGAAAAGGGAAAAAAAAGGTAATACAGTAAACTCTGTTGAACTCTCAATAAGGGACTGATTGTCACTGAGCTAAATTTATCTCTTATCTCTGAAGATTAGAATTGTAACAGTGCTGAGATTTCTTTGCTACTTGTTCAGATAAGTTATTTGATTTATAGTCTCTCATGAATGATGCATTATCATTTCTCATGCATTCTGGTAGTTAAACTTTCAAAAGACAGAAATATTGCTCGAGTGGTTAATTTCAGAGCTTGGGGTCATCTTGAAGCCACTAAACTGAAGGATGAGGCAGATGACCATTGTCATGCCCCACCCCTGGACATGTACAAGGCCAGGCTGGATGGGGCTTTGAACAACCTGGTCTGGTGAAAAGTGTCCCTGCCCTTGGCAGGGGTTTGGAACCAGGGGAGCTTCAAGGTCCCCTTCCAACCCAAACCATTTCCTGATTGCATAGCAGTCTAAAGAGCAGACCAGAGTTCCTGCATTAGAACTTTGCCCTCTTTTTCTATTAAATATACTCTGAAGACCTAACAAATAATAATTAAATGCTAACACAGTGGCTTACACTGCTGGTATTCAGTTTTTCTATTCACATTGGAGGGAAAACCCTCCCACCTAGAATCCCTATATGCATTAGTGTCAGGGAGACTACTCACATCACTACATCTGTATGTTTATGTCACTGTTGCATCTGCTGATTCAGTTTTTAGTAGGAGATCCCACTGAAGAGTGCATTATTGGCAATATTTAGGGTAATACAATGCTAATTAAATCAGTGAATCTAGTCACTGGATGAAATGGTGAATTATGTCCTGATTTCAAACCCAGAAAATTTTAAAAGTATAATGGTAAGCCTATTTTTTTTTCATTTTTTTCGAAGACAACAAGCAAACATTCCAGTTGGTTTCCTTTTTTCTTTTTCTTTTTTTCTTTTTTTAAAATTTTTATTTTCATTTTATTTTACTCTTAACACAGTCTTGCTAGATGCAAACACTGAAAGCTCTAGGCAGATGAAGCAAGATCATGAGCAAAATACAAATTGCTGGAATGGCTAATGGAAGCCTAGAGTAGGACTGAAGCAATACACAACCTGGGGCAAAATTAAGTAGTTGTTTATCTCAGCCTTTCCCCTCCAGTGTGAGAATTGCATTTTTTGTCTCATCCTTAAATAGAACTGATTACTCACTTATTTTGCAAACATATGTTATATGTACATATACACATATATAACCATATATTTACAAAATTATGTAACATATAATTCAGAAGACATTACATATTTTAAATTTATTCAGCTGCAGATTATGTATCTATTCTTTTAAACAAATTTTTATATGTCTTTGCTTGATTGATAATGGAAAATAGTACAAAAAATGTAATTTTCCAAGATTTTTTTCTGTGCATCTCTGCAAGTAGCTCAGTTTCAGTTGATCTTATGGGGTCACTGTTTTATTTCCCATTTCCTTTCAGAGTAATCATTCTGAATTTTTTAGGTAATTTCATGAGACACTTTCTGGTTGTCTCACAAACATTATTCTTGAAACATTGCATTTTTTCCTTCCAATTATTGATGTCCCAAAAAAATTATTTTCATTTTTTGGTATCTCACTACATATCTACACAGAACACACCTGTTCAGTTAATTTTTCATGAGTGTCTCTTCATCCCTACACCAGGTTCATTCTTGCACCACTTTTCCTTGAGCTTTTCCTTTTGTAGTCAGTAAAGTTTCCTTCAGTTTTCAAAAGTAGTCCTTAATTTGATCTGACTTCTCTGTTACAGATAATGGGGAATGAGAGGTCAGAGGCAAAGGGATGTTGAGTAGTTGTTACTTTTCCAAAACCAGAAGGACAGCAGGGAATTGAAGGGTATGGCAGAGCTCAGTGATAACTTCTGTTTTGCTGCTGAGAGAGTTCTTCAGTCCCCTGCTCATGTTTGTCTTAATACATCAGGTCTTAACTCTCATTTTAGAATTTTCAAGACATGAAAGATTTCTACTTACTTGATTAGATCATACTTTACAAAATGAAATCATAATACATTAATAATTAACTAATTAATTGTGACAAATTGCATAGCTGCAGCATTTGCCTATTCCATTCCCTTGCCTTAGGGGTTATACTCTTCTCAGCAAATGATGGATAACTTGGCTGCTTTTTCGGTTTGTTGTATGTTGTCACAAAGTGCAAACCAGATGCCTTTGACAGTATTTTATGCTTTGCTGTGGCATAAGCTGTCAAGAAGGGAGGCAAGGGATAGATACCAAATGATTACTCACTAGGTCATGCACCTGAAATCTCATTTTGGAGAGAAAAATTGTCTTTGGTTATGAAAAAAATTGTCTTTGGTTAGTCCTACAATGTTTCTTTAAATGTTGTCCCTGAAGTCAGTTTGTAGGAGCTTGTTATCCAGAACATTTGTATCTTGCCAGTTTTTTGGCTCTCTCTTATAGATAAGGAATAATATAATTTTTTGTTTGCTTATGCAAATATGTGTATGCCTTACTTAATAAAAATAAGTATTTTTGAAATTTAATATTTTTTGTTTCCTGACTTCAAAATAATTTTTTCTTTTTTCTTTTTCTTTTTTTAACCAATAATAGGAAGATCTGAAATAAAAAGCTACTACATATGTTGACATCATAAAGTGAATTTTGTTTGACAGCTCTACAGGCATCCGTCAATGCTCCAATTTTTGGATTGAGGCTGTGAAAAAAAATGCATGAAGTAATTTGTTTACATGTGACATGAGTTTATAACAGCAAAATTCTATCCAGATGTTGACTCATAAACAATAGGGAAACTATTTACATCATAAAGCTGCCTTTGAGCCACAGTGCCAGATTATGTCAGGAAATTATTCGAAAGACTTTTAAGACATTAAAGACTTTTAAATTTCATTACTGAATCTGATTGGACATTGAGAACAAATAAATAAATGTTTCCTGTTCTATAGCTGAGGAAGATGTTCAGTAAGACTGTAATGTGCCAAAGATTTTCCTGAAAGTCATTATTAGAATCAAAGTTAAAAGCATGTACATCAAATGGACTTAGCACCACCACTTTCAATATTGGACCATCAGTTTCCATAAGCCAGGGGCCCAGTTCTGGTTTCTTTGCTACTGATGCCTCATTTTCTGAGCCACTGCTGTACGCATAAAGCATTTAGAAGAACTGACTAAACTAAAATTTAACTATTGTGTAGTTTTCTTGGGTACTTAAAGTGCCTTAATTTTGCTTTTGGGCTGCAGGTGGTAATGATGAAACACATAGTTACAAAATCACAGTCTCATTTTCATGTTATACTCTGGAATAACATATCAGTGGCTTTAGTGAAAATATAACCACTTGCAACAGGTGTAAAGCTGGCCATTAGTCTACAGAATATTTGTATCAAGGAAGCAGTTGGTTTTCAGATGAGAAGTTCCTTGTTAAATGTGTTACAGTTTTTTTGCATGTCTATAAGAATATGTGTTTTGTTTGTTTTTTATCATGCTCAGGCCCGTGTTGTTAAATAAGTTGTGTCCTCTCCTTGCAGTTATAATAGAAAATATTGCTATGTTCCAAATACATCTGCTGCTACAGATAATTGGGGTGATGAAAACTGTGAGGTGACAATGTGCTCAAACAGAATGACACCCTTGACTAAGGAGTTAAGTGTTGCCAGTTGACTTTGAACTTCTTTGCCACTGGAAAGCAAGTTGCTCTCACTCTCAGCTACCTAATTTATTTGACCATTACTGCTTCACGAGAGGGGGATCTGTCTATGTTAGGATTGTAGTTCAGATCAGAAATGCCCTTTGGAAAAAACAGTTTGGCCCAAGTTGGTGCAGTTGACATTACTGAGCTGCCTTGGAGAGTGGCAGCCACATTTCCCTGCCATGCAGCGAAAACAGAGGTACAGTGCCGCAGTGCCCCTGGCCCACAGGTGCTGGTAGTGGGCACTCAGGCTGCAGCACAGGTTAGATGTAGCAGAAAATAAAATCTCCAAACCCTGTATATGAATACCACATTCCCAGCAGAACTTTTTCCATATACATACCTACTTCCATTGCACTGTACTTCAGGCTGATACAGGTGAAGCCACTGAAACCAGTATGCCGCTAGAAAAGCAAAGTAATGAGTTTCTTACAAGAAGCTTTCTGTTGCTTCATTTGTGCATTCATTTTGTTTGTTTAATTGTTAGTTTTGTTTGGTTCTTTTTTGGTTTTTCTTTTTCTGAAAGTTGTATGAAAAAGAAAAAAAAAAACAAAACATTGGGTCTTCCCTTTTCACTTTTTGAAACAATTGCTGCAATGGGTTGTTACCAGATTGGGCCATTATTTCCCTGGAGTACATAGTGAATTGATGCAGAATGTCAGAGCACAGTGGGATTTAGTAGGTGCTAAGCTGCTGGGATTCAGTTTTGCTTCTTTCATTTATCAAATATGAAAGTGATATATGTGTAAAAATGCCTGTAAGAAGGAGGCTGAAGTTTGGTTTATTTCACTAAGTTATATGACTCCTCTGCTTTATTTTGAATCCGGATTCATACTTTTATATCCTCCTCCTTATCCTGGGAAATATGGCACTCTGTATCCTTACTCCCCAACTTTAGTTGAAAATAGCTGTTTAAAATACTCTGTGACTTCAGGGTTTTGTATAATATATTCTTAACTAATTTGGTTCCATCTGCATTTTTTCCACTCCACAGCAATTGCTCCAGCTGTGTCTGTATTTCCTTAATACATTTTCTCTCCCTAGTATTGGAAACAATCCATATAGAAGCCTTTAGAAACCGCAAACTCAGCAGCTTCTCTCATTTTAAAAGCTCTGTTTATGCAGTATTTACTCATTCAGGAAGGATTATGGGCCTTAGTTAACTATGGGAGGCTAAAGTAACTAAAATGTAGTACACTTTAGGCCATTAGGGTAGGTATTTATAGGAAGATAAAATTCCTTGAACAGTAAAGTAGATGTAAGATGAAATGTCTTTCTTCATCCCATTCCAGTTTTCTGCAATTTTACTGCCTCGTCCTGTGGTTTTATATTCAGAGAGTAAATGAAAAACAAGGGGACCTTCAGCAAGCCCATGATTGTAAAAAAATATTTTTGTCTGGACATTGTAGAACAAAGAACTGCTATGCTGAGTGATTAAAGCAGTGAATAGAGAAAATTCAGATGAGTATATACCCATGAGAGTATCCATGACATGGAAGCAGACAAAAACAAGTAAAAAGAATCTTAATTTTACTGTGTTCTCAAAGATCCTTTTGATTTTTTTTTTAAATTATTTCAAAGCCATTTTGATTCTTATAAAGTGATTTATAAGGATTTTCTTTTTCATTTAAAAAAAAATGTCTAAAGCAATAAACCTGGACTCCTAATATTGTTATCTGCCTATTGCATCAGACTGCCAAAATACTGTGTTCAGAGAGAGTGACTGAGCACTGCAGCATTACAGTGTTCTGAGGATGAAGAATGAAAGTTCCCTGGGCAGTAAAATTTTTGTCATTAACTTCAGGGAGGCCAGGATTCACTCCAAGAATGGGTCTCATCTTGGCATCTGAGAACAACAAAACTGGGAGTTTGTGTGTCCTTCTTCATAGAGTAAATGCTATAGATGAAATAAAATCGGTGTGGTTTTCCTCTTGTAAAGGTACAGAGAAAGTCTTTGTAGCAAGAAATAGAGATGTCTTCAGAATGAGGAGCACCTCTCTTTGTAGGGGCAGCAAGCTTTCAGCTTTCTGCTACTCTATACCCCCATGATCTTTAAAAGAGAGGAGGTTTTTCATACTCCCTCTATATAATCTGGAGAAGAGCACCAAACCACACTTAATTAACAGTTGAGGTACAATACCTATGATGATGCTATGGCAAGGGATAGCAATTTCTATTCTGGTTTTATGTTCTGAGAATGCATAATGCAATTGCACATGGTACAGATTTTCATCTGTTGGAGAGAGGGGACTTTTTCCTTGGGTAGCTGAATTTCAGAAAATATCAGTCCACTTCATCTTTGGACCAACCTTTGGCCAATAACAAGAAAAACAGCAAAAAGAATGTTTGTGGAAATTCCGTTATTTTTAATTCTCAAGGCTCATCCGTGAGCTGGTTGGAATATTGATGAGGAGCAGGAGCTGTCACATCTGTACCAGCTCAGGTGATGAAACAGACATTGTCTCATCATCATTTTTCTCACGTTTCCTGCTTGTGCATTGTATTCCCCTCACACTTGGTGTGTCTTAGATTTCTGTTACCAGAAATGTGTTTAAATAAAATAAACCAGTCTGCTATTCTGTAATATTTCGTGTACAGGGTTTAGATTAGAATCCATTAACCAAATCCTCTGTATTACTTTAATATTTCTTAAAATATATGTTCTCCATATATTACTGATATAATATAGGAAAATATTTTTACAATACAAAAATTATTAATAATTAATTTGAATATTTTATAATATATACAACATACATATACATTTACTCTATGTATAAATATATATAAAATGAATATAAGTATTCATAGTTTATTTGCAAGCATTTAATAGTAATTCATTAAATATAAATACGTGATTTTACTTCCAATTCTTGCTTGGCCATTAAACTGACATTTTATAAACATTTTATACACTCTGTATAAAAGTGCATTTTTATGGTTCCTGAATTTAAGCTTCTATACAGACATTTTATTTATTTGTAACAAAGGGTGACATATCAGTGTAGGGCAGCTTTTTGCTTGACAAATCCAATTCTTTAGCTAGCTAGCTCATGTCATTCCTTTAACAAACTGATCAAGCTCTATCCTAAAAGATCTGTGCCCCTTTCTGGTATCACATAGCAAAAGACCAGTCTAGGACTTCCTGCTCTAAAAGAGACCTTCTTACTGCCTGTTCTAATTTATCCTTAAGTACTTTTTACCCATTTGTTATTGTGACAGTGCCATCCTTACTCTTACATACCATTTTTGAGGGTGGGCTTGCTTTCTGACTAATTTTTTAGGTTGTATTACTGAACCTCTGTCTACTTTCAGAAGACAGAATTTCTGTTCTTCCCAGCCCATCTTCGTGGCCATTTTCAGCATTTGGTACACTTGCAGTTCATCTCCCTGGCATAATGTACAAAGCAAATTGTAGGATCCCAGGCAATATGACAAATGATCTTTATTTTATTATACTATTATACTATTTTTGCTGGAGATACATGTGCTTTCCAATTTGCCATGCCTGGGGAGAGCATAGAAGGAAATCTTGATGGGTATTATGCATGTTGTAAGAAACAGTGTAAGAACTTTTTAATAGGTGATCTACATAAATCCAACAGAATATAGCATTCAGTTCTGAATTCACTGGTTTCAGACTACAATTAAAGTGAAATATGAGGGAAAACAGCAAAATAGTTTAGAAAAGCAGAAAGCTTGAGGTAAGAGAGAGAGCATTTTTGCACGAGTAGGTCTGTTCCTAGTCCTCTTCCTTCTCACTTAACCCAGCTATTGCTTGGGATTTACTGATCTTTTAAGGTCCTTTAGTGATTGAAAAGTTATTGAAAAGGTGGTACTCTGGCCGAATGAAGACAGACTTTAATAAATTATTCCAGAACAGCAGTTCCAGACAGTTTTTTGGTTGGTTTTACTGGGTTTTGTTAACACCTAATTAATTTTTTTTTAGAGAGAGAAGTCTTCATTAAAGATCAAGCATATCTCTATAGTTACTTTAATTTGAATGTCACTATGAAATCCTTTGAAATGCTAACAAAAAATTAGAGCAAAGTGAAGGAAGACCAGAGTTAATATGTGAAATATGTGGGTGTTTTTTGATATTTAATCCCTTATATTTCTGTAGAAATACAACATACTCATCTCTTTGGATTTTTTCTTTGTTTTCTTTGATTTTTGATTTTTTGAAGAAGGAATTATTTCCAAATAGAGGTCCTGATTTGAAGTAATCTGTAAAACTAATATTGAATAGTATATTATTTTCATAATAATAAAATAATAATAAAAAATCAGCAGGTTCTTAGACTGTACATATCTCTACAAAATCTGAGAAGTCCTCTAGAACCACTCTAATTAACAGTATCTTTCATACATTTTGTCTTCTTGCCATTTTCCTAGAAAAAAAACTTACAGTACTGTATGGTTTACACTGGGTATCATTCCATTCTGGAATACATCCTGGTATATTTTGAGATAAGAGGAAGCAAAGCAGCAACGTGTAAGGTGTACAAATGCTGCTGTCAGCAATGCAGTTTATAATATGGGCATCTTTTGTGTTTTGTAGAGATAAACAACCTGTTGAAAAATTATGAGTGTGTACTAAAGAATCTGTGACTCAGCATTGTATTAACTCTTTTTTGTTGAGTTATAATAGAAGCTTAGTTCCATCTTCTGTTCTTGACATTTTTATTCTCATTTCCATCTCCTGGACGTTACTTATTTTAATGAGATTTTACTGTGCTTCTCTGACTATCAGCATGTGGCAGCTAAGCCAGGCAGCAGACAGCATACAACATTGCCAATTAATTTACTTGATTTGACACAGACACAACAGTATTCGAGACTTCAGTGACTTCTTCATGGAATTATTTTTAGAAGTGTCTGGGACATAATGTCAGATATCTAACAGGGAGTGCAGAAGTTGTTCATTTAAAGAAAAAACCATGACATTTTATAATTTATGCTTTTAATTACAAGTGTAAAATATCTACTCTACAGAACTTGAAATTATTTGATTCAGTAATTGCTCCATATGCTAAAAACTGTATTTTAATATTTTGGTTTTATTCACCATTAAGTGCATGTTACCCAAAGAGTTCTAATTATCCAATAATTTTAAGTTTTGATATGTTAGGAAATGGAAATGCTTCTTCCAAAGCAAGATTTTGTAACAAATATGAGGATATGTAATATGTACAAGATCCAGCAGAGCATCGCATGAAGTAATGACCTATCCCATTGGAGATGCCACTGTTGTTTGTTAAATTCAAAGATCTACTTTTGCTTTTCCTCCTTTGCTTTGAATGAAAAGGGTACATTGCCTTGGCATTTGTATATCCTTGTTTTGATAAAAGTTAAGAATCTAAAAGAGAGGTTGAATAAAATACTACCCAGTTCCCTTATCTCTCAAAATTTTCCTTCTACTCTGTTTTCTAATCAGCTCTGAAGCTTTTTTGGATGACCATTTTGGCTTGGACATTTCCTATGGTATTCTATGGAAAGCCTAAATATCTGAATTCAGGTTTCTAATGCCGCTCAAAAGACCAATTACCTTGGAGAAAATATTCACTTTGGAGAAAACGTTCACTATGATCTTTCCTTTGCTCTGGCCTTTTTGCTATTGCACTTCTGAGAGAAGGAGCTGGCTTAAAATCTGCATCTAAATGTGAAGGGTTGAAGTTCAAGTTACTACTGGAATAGTTCTTCAAATTATTGTATTTGGGAATTACATAGAAAATGCATGTGTGTGTATACAATTACATATATATACATATAACAACACATGTATAAATCAGTGCAAAAATCTGATTCAAAGTACCTTGAAATAAAATGTCCATTCCTTCCTAGTCACATGTAGGAGAAGATGGGAGAGTATCTTTCCAGGGACAGCAGAGAATGAATAAAATTCTATGTAATTTAACACAAACATGAAGGAATGTTATCTTTAAAAAAAGCACTGAAACACACAAGTCATGAAGAAAACTAGTTTATACCTTCAGTAGAGTGTCTCCATTTTCTGATTAACATGGCTACAGATGGAAGTGTCTGTGTCTGCACACATATATGCAAAACTCTGCACTTGTGAGCATATTGTCCCTCTGCACTCACTTTTAAATATCATAATATTTGATTGAAAGTATACATTTAAATCATAACAATTACTACTCAGTGTTATCTTTAAAAAATCAATGGGTCAACTTCATTAAGCAGAATATGGAAGGGTAATACATCCCAGGCATTAAAAGAAGATTAATGAACTGCTAAGGCGCTCCCTTCTGTTCTCCTCAGTGTCTGTGTAGCTGCCACATCAGGGAACAGCAGCTCACATATTTTCAGATATAGGAAATAGCTCTCAGGCTTTTCAAATAAAGTTGTTCTCTGTCTGGTATGCAGGCCAGGGCCTCTACGTTGAATAAATCATCAGAAGCGTATTCCAGTTCTTTTAAAGAGAGCACAGCAGTGCTCTCTATTTTTTATTGATTGCATTTGCAGGGGAAAATTGAATCCATTCCTTGTGAAGGTGCCTAAACCTTGTATCACGAAGAAGGAAAAAATTAAAAGATGGATGGAGTTCAGTGGAATTAGCCAGAAAGAATGATGTTTCATATTGTGTGATGATGAATTTTATTTTTCTTGCTTGTATCAAGTGAAGGGTAGCAGCTAAAGTACTCAGAAGTAATAACCTTCAACGACTTCTTTTAGCAGAATTGAAAATAAGCTTACCAGAGAGATTTCTCAAACTAGATTTTCTGCCAATTATCAGTAAAAAGTTCTTTCCTGTATGTAAGTTAACTCAAAAGAAAGATTGGTAGATGTACGGAAGTGTGAATATAACACTTCTAAACATTTTATTTTAGTAAAATGCATTTTTTAATAATATAAAAGAAATTTTCACTATACAAATGAAGCTTATATCAACTGTCTCTCCAATTAGAGTATTCTGACAGGTGCTATAGTTTCTATTATGAGCTAGTGAAAGTATCACTGCTTTGATTTTTGTGTGTCAATTGAGAATCAGGGTATGGTATAAGGAACCATTTGAAGAACAGTTTTTTGCTGATCAGGACTGGATTTTCTTGCTTTTCTTTGGAAAGTTTCAAATCCATTGCTCTAGGCTTTAAAACAGAATTCAGAGGTATTGGTTTGAAGTTGCCTATTTCCAGTAATATTGCATTAAAAAAAAAAAAAGAAGTGCAGGGTGTATGCTTTAGCAGATGGGAAACATTAATAGAAATTGAGGAAAAAATTTAGAAAAATAAATTTTTCGAACTAAAATTCCAAGCACCCTTATCCTCATTTACTGATTACTGGATTAGTTAACATAGATGTGGGTACATTCTGTATACTATATAAGTATTCTTCTAGACAGAATGAAAAAAGCCCAACCAACCAACCAACAAAAAAAAAAAAAAAAAAAAACAAAAAAAAAAAAAAACCAACAACAACCAAACAAAAAAACCCCACAACAAAAACACAAAAAGACCAAAACAAAATAAAAAACCCCAAAACAAACAAAAAAATTTTAAAAAAAATAAAGGGGGGGGGAAAAAACAAAACAAAAAACCCCAAAAAACAAAACCCTGAATGAGGAGAGCTAATATGTATTACAAATAGCAAACTGCTCCTGGAATGATTGTTTTAATGATCATACAATCATTTCTTTCCGTATCAGTCCCTCCAAATAAGCTGTGTCTCTGTTCCAAGCACAATTTTTTTGTCATAATGAGAAAGTGAATTAAGAGGAAGGTGATATATGTTGAGCCTGTCATGTATGCTGTTACAGTTTATTACTGAAATGAGACTTGGGCACTTAACTGTGAATTTCTGGAGTGCAGGAGTATCTGTTTTTCAGTGCCTGAGAACAGATATATTACAAACTGTTAGTAGCCTCTTCCCAGATTTATTTCAGTTTCCTTCTGTTAAGATGCTCTGTTCTTGTTGCTTTTTTGAATTCTACATTAATTTTTTTTTTTTTTTTTTTTTAATTCGAGCTTCATGTCCTGGTCCATTTGAGGGTTTTGGTTTTTTCTACTTGCTGCAAATTCTTGGATTTTTTTAGGCTGTTGTATTTTTCTCTGAGAGAATGTTATAGAGGAGGAGGAAGGAGAAAGTGGGACATAAATAATAGCATAAAACTCTTAAATCCGGCTGTAAAGCATCACTTCCCCACAAATATTACAAACAAGATCTAGTAATCCTTATCTCTTACTTTATAGCTTAATCTCAACAAGTCTAATAAAGTGCTAAAATTATCAGTTCCAGTGTATGGATTTGACACTTCAGTATTTAGTTATTTTACTAGTTGTAGGCCATCTCTTTTTTTTTTTTTTTGTATGTGTGTATTTCAGATATATATTTGCAGATATATAACTGTGTGTGTGCAGAGGTGTGTGTGTATAGATATATATCTCTTTGCAACACACTTTTGGGTGATATTGCAATCACAGAATCATAAAATATGCTAAGTGGGAAGAGACTCATCAGGATCATTAAGTCCAGCCCCTGGCCCTGCACTGGACACCCCAATCACAGCATGAGCCTTTAAAGCATTGGCCAAACACTTCTTGAGCTCTGTCAGTGCTGTGACCACTGCCCTGGGGAGCTGTTCCAGGGATCAGCCACCCTCTGGGTGAAGAACCTTGCCCTGATAGCCAACCTAAACCTCCCCTGACACAGCTCCCTGCTCTTTTCTCAAGTCCTGCTGTGGTCATGAGAGTGAAGTGATTGGTACCTGCCCCTCCAAATAGGAAAGAGTAACATGGAAAGAAACAAAATCAAGCTGAAAATGTCTTGTCTACCTAAGTGACAGAGCTTCTAATGACTTTCTGGAGCCACTTCTGGAAGCAAGATCAGACTCAAAGTCAGATTTAGAAAGTCCATACATAATACTTAATTACACAGCAGGTCAAAAGGGATCTAAAAGACATAACTGAATAATAACCATTTAAAAGCTATTATTAACAGCTTATGGTGCCTCAGGGAATTGTTCTTCTTTGTTAAGTAAACGTATATTTATTTAAAATTATCTACTTGACAAAGAGAGAGATATATAATACAAGCTTATTGCTCACAGGAAATCTCAAGAGTTGGAAATTTAATTTGATATTTCTGCAAAAAGCTATCTCTTTAGAGAGCACTATCTTAGAACTACTCTGAAAAAAACAGATAAACCTTTCTGCAAAATACATGGTGTAGCAATTTTCTCCTTAACCTTTAAAAACAAGCCCATAAAATTTAATGTTGTGATCTCATTTCTCTAGTACCATTTAAAAGCCTCACTTTGGAAATGGGCTGTCAACTGTTAACTTTCAATCCATCCTTATTTTTATCTTTTTTTCATTGTAGCAGGGGGCTAGAATATGGACCTGCATACCAAATTTTGCACTGTAATGCCACTCAGGTCCCTTAAATGTGAACTGCTTTTATTTCAGCTTGACTTGCCCATTTGCAAGAGAAGGTGAATTTTCTTTCTTGTGTCCTATACCATAACGTAAGCAGGATCTCTGTGACAGTGGCAATTTTCATTGGATTTTTACCTACATCTTTAGCTCTTTCCAAAGGGTTTTTTTTTTCCCCTCTAGTTCCGTTTCCACTCTTGGCTTGCTGATCTAGGTGCTTCAATTTAAGAAACATTGCTTACTTTCCCATCAGATAACACAAAGAAAAAATTAGTGACTAAACCATCAAAAAGCCTTTGCTTTTTGTAATTAACTGTGTGTCTGAAATTGTCTCACATTACTATGATTTGGGTGACAGGGGTGGAATTAATGAAATATTTACAACTGATTAAATGAGGTGAAAAACGTGATTTATCATAAACTATATCATAAGCTGTTTTGTATCACAATAAAATTTCATTGACTACTGACTATAGTCCATTGACTCTTTAGTGTAGCAGTGTTCATCAATTTTAATGTTCAATTTTAAAGTTTCCCAATATATCCCTTCCTCAAAAAGGCATAGAACACATTAATATATAATATATTTGTTTGATTATACAAATTATTGATTAAAGCAAGCATTGGCACAGGATAAATTTATGAATGTGAGTTTCTGTATAACTGGCAACACAGTGTTTAGCTGAAATGTGAATTTTCATGTATTTTAAGTTAATTGTGGATTTGAGCCAACCCATAAATGTTACCATTCTCTTTGCTGTCCTTACTGTAAGGCCCCGCGCTATGAACATTAAGAGCTGTTTAGTGTGTGAAAATGAGCACTACAGGTCATGCAGCCCCACCTTACTACAACAATTCAAATAACTCATCAATGTCTTTTCCCCATATAATCCATTTTGAAAAGGACATTTTTGTTACATTTATATATACTTACTTTTGCTGATGTCATTCTAGTTGTTCTTATTGCAATGCATTGTAATTCCTAAGCATCAACTTTATATGCTTGCATTTATTTTCCTGTAAACAATCTATGATTGGGAAGTGCAAGTAGAGTGACAGCTCAAAAAGGAAGTATGTGTAGAAGATATTGTCTCTGCAAATAAATCAAGAATCATGGCATGGAAATAATCCAACTGGAAGAAGAGAGCATGAGGAATTTAAAGAAAATGCACAAGGAAAAGAAGTGTGTTGCTTAAAATTTAATTTCTGGATTAGTTAATATTACTGCTTTCTCAGTATTTCAGTTTGCTTTGTGTAGCCATTGCTTCCCATGTTAGGATGTGACTTTCTAATAACAACTCTGTTTTGTCTTTGGCAGCAACGATAGTGTTGAATGAACTCAACTGGACTGCCGCGCTGGATGATGTGTTCAAGCGGAACAGAGAAGAGGACCCCACCTTATTGTGGCAGGTTTTTGGTAGTGCCACTGGCCTCGCAAGGTATTATCCAGGTAACTGAACTGTCCTAGACCACTGTCCTATGCCATATGTTGCATTAAAAATATCCTGAATTATCTATCAGCAGTAAAAGATAATTGAAATTGCATTTTTACATTGGTGCAGTTTCCTTATATCAGAGTTAACTCAAGAATGGTGAAATTATTCTGGCATAAAGCTAGCGTGAGGGGAAAGGAACCAGGACTTTTTTTTTTTTTTTTCAGTGAGAGAAACAGAATATTATGTCCTTTGAAAAGCTGAAGAGTTTAATTTTATTTTTTCTATTGTTTTCTATATCTTGTGTGAATAATCTCTTGAATATTTGTAAGTGAAGTTTTTGCACTTGTCTAGTTTTAAAGACAGTGACCTGGGGAATAGACACATAATCATGTTTAATGTCAGTGAAAATACAAGTGCACCATGCTCTGTTCATGTCCCCCAGAATGCACAGCCTCTGACAGGTACACCTCTTTGCTGTTAGAGCTAAGGTCAATTCAGCTTGATTCCTTCAACCAGCAGCTGTTCCACCAGCTGAAGAAACCCATCCCTTGATCACACTAATTGATTTTAATAGATGTATATTTTACTGAATTTACATCATGAGTAGCCTGAATTTGATTTTTGCTGTTCGCTGCTGCTGTTGTTAAGTGATGCTTTTATCAATGCCTGAATCATGTGTCCACTACACACAAGACAAGTGTGAATCATGTTGACTCATGCCTACAAGTGCCTAAGGAAGAATTTTGAGAACCTTTCCCTTCTGTTTATACAAGATTGTTTGTGTTTCTGAGGGTGAAGGGGATTATTCTAAAGCTGTTACCGTATCATTAGCACAACTGCTAGCACAGGCAGAGAAACTGCCTCAGGCTGGTTTACAGGAATATTTCATAGCACTTGAATCCTGTTTGTTTTGTCATGCTGGATGATCATGAAATAAATACAGGGAGATGTTGCAGGAAAAAGATATTGAAAATGCTAATTTAATATTTCTTTTGTTTTCCAACTCTTCTATTTCAATGCTTTTGGGATCCATCATTACTGTGTGTGGGGTCAGTATTTGTCATGGCTTACAATGTGATGTTTTTCAAGTACTGAAAAAGAAGTGTTTCCTGAATGCATCTCTCTGCCAATCTCTGGGAAATAATGCTTCACTTGAAAATTAATCTCATATATTGAAAAATATTTTCTTATCTCTTGCTAACCTGTCTACTCCAGTTGTTCACCAACACTACACACGTACTACTCAAAATCTGTTTTCTTCCTTAGAACACCTCTATAAAATGGGAGAAGCTTGTTTTCTCTGCTTTGAAGGTGCAAATGTTACTTGAATATACTTCATCTAAACACAAATTTAAATCTAGTGTGAAACTCAGATGCTCACACCTGCTATTATCCATAGCTAAGTCTTTAATAGCTGTCCAGTCCTGTCAGGACATAACTTCATAAACTCCTGAGTAATTCCCTGTTTCTTGAATTACACACACACATACACCGTGTGGAGCAGTCTGATACTCTGTAAGTTTTATGTGGTGTTTTGTGCATCTGCTTCCATTGTAGCTCAAATTGGAAAGCCCTTTACATTTTAGAGTTTTAGAATAGGTCAAGGTTCTCCATCCCTCTCTTTTTGTAAACTTCTTCTCAGTTTGCTTATACAACAGATGTTCTGAAAATTAATTCAGGTTTCATATGCTAAAATGGATGCTTTTTACATTTGCATTTTGAAAATTACATTATAAATTTGTAAAACATTCCTTCATTATATTGGCCTTTGGTAAGCCTGTTTCAAAGTGATGATTTTTTTCCCTAATGATGATATTTGTGAAAGAATTTGGAAATATCAAAATCCAAAATTAAAATGTATAGAGAAGTCTGCTCATTATTATCTGAAGCATATTCACCTAGTCTTTCCTCCTATATAAAAACAAAAATTCAGCACCTCTAAGCTACAAAGGGTGTTTTCAATCAGAGTGTTCATGTGCTAATGTTTTTATCTGATATTATCCCACTGCTTTGAGTCATGGGCAAAGGGTACATCACTTCTGTCCTAAGGGGGCTCTTGGGCTGTCCTTGTCACCATAGTAACCAGCAGCAGCAATCTTCCTATGAGCAACCGAGGGCATAGAAAGCATGCGTGAAATATTAGGTTAATTTTTGTATTTCATGTATCCCATTGTTCCCTACATATATTCTCTTTTTGGTAGTGTTGTACACTCCTCCATATGTAATCTAATACGATTACATCTACTTTTCAGCTGTGCTTTGTCTGCTGTTTTGGGACATTCATGTTCCCTTGTGTCTATCAAGAGGACAAGACAGCTTTCTTCTGATTGTGACCAAGGCTTAGATACTCAGCAGTTTCTTTCCTCAGAATTTGTTATTTACACACTATAGTAAATGGCAGTAGGCTTAAGCACAATAGTAATTACATGCACTAGAATAAGAATAGGAACCTATTTTGCTAAAATAGCTGACAGCATCAGGTAGAGGAAGTAATGGTACCTAACTATTGCCTTCCTCTAATGATGCAACTTAATTTTTCCATCAGGTGTTCCCCATGTGAAATGTCACTTTTATTGAGAAGAAAACCACGTTCTGTGGTTATCTTATTTTTGTTTTGTTTTCAAAAAGAAGGAAGTAGGAAATCCAGGCAGGCTAGCCACACGTAGGAAAGTGTCTGTATAGATAGATGTAGGATACCTCCATAGGCCTCAAACCTGGTTTTTCTCCTCTTTTGGTTAGTGTTTTAATCAGCTTGATTGACAGAGTCAGTCTGAGTTTGCTCATACTGTACTATGACTTCTTAAAGTTATTTAAGAAATACTCCTCCAAGATATTTTTTAACATTAGACAGGTTACTTAGTTGTTATGACCCACACTAGAAGGCAAGGGTAACCCAGATTCTTCTTACTAGATGCCTTGGGGTGCTTTAGAATGAAACGACACTGAATGATCAGAGTTTGTAAATATACGCATGTAGGGTTTATTGGGGAACAATTTGGTTGCACAGGAAAACAGGTATGTAGCCATTTTGGTTGTTGTTATCCATAGTAACCTGAAAACATAGCATAAAAGTATCACTTAAGAAAATGCATAAGAAAGAGAAGGAAAGGATGAGAGTAGAAAGATCTCCTTGCCCCTAGGCCTCAGAACAAGACTTGGTTGTCGCAGTTTCGATGTCTATAGGTCAAAGTGATGGTTGCAGAGGGAACCTATAAGGTGGTGAAGGAAGCCCTGAAGATGTAGTGGTGGGGAAGAAGACCCCTGACCACCCCTATTTGGTTTATAACCACTCAGATCCAGGTAGGAACGCCCAAGCACCTCCCCTGGAGCAGGGAGTATCAGCTGATGCTGTGGATCACCTGCAGCTTCAGGAGTCTGTGGCACCTTCTAAGAGGCTACAGCTGCCTGTTCCATCCATGCAGCCGAGTCCATGGTGGCCCATCAGCAGCGATGAACACCTTCAGGCCACATGTGAATGCCCCAGCACTTCCCAGGCAGGGAATTACCACAGCTGAGTGCTCTTGGGTAAGGACAGAGACAGCCCCCACCTCCAGGGTTTGCCCCTGTCCTTATCTCATTCAACAGCAGCTGTAGACTGATGTGGCCTGTGCTCACCCTCTGCTCCTGGATGGGTACAAGGCACATCAGCACCTTGCTCCTGGCCGTTTGAGCCATCAGCATCTCAGTCTTCCCCTGTCCCTTGTGGATTCATTCTTCTCCCAAGACCTGGGATGATTAGACCATAGTATCGCCTTTATCTTATCACAAGTTCCCACTACCGTCCAAATTCCACTGAGTTGCCAAATTTGGGGAGGGATGGGCTTTGGTGGATACAGAAGGACAACTGTGCAAAGGTTCTTAAATGATTTTAGCAACGTTTAAGCCATTAACCATTTCGGTCTCTCACATTAGTGTCAATATTCTCATTATTATCAACGGCAGCATATTTCTGAAGAGGAGAGCTAAACTCTATTACTCTTGGAAAATTTCAATGGCAATCATCCATTTTGATACGAAGATGCCAAGAGCAATTGGAGATTTCTGTTAGCTATTCTATGAGCTCTGAACAACTCAAAAGTAAACAGTAATTTAATAAAAGAGCTCAAAAAAATAAACATACAAAGTGCATGAAACCTATAAGAAGGACTTAATATGTGCTCATTCTTATGTTTTAAGTCACAAATCACAAATTAGTCTTTCACCCATTGTAAAGACCAGCCCTCAGTAATCACAGGCCTCTACAATCAAAAGGAAATTCTGGAATAAGGATACCTTGTTCTCAGTGGAGGAGGGTCAAGTTAGGGAACATTTAAACAATTGGACTCAAAGGAATACTAAGTAAGTTTGCCAGAGACATTAAATTGGGTGGAGCTGTCAACTCCCTCAAGGGCAGAGAGGCCAGTTTAATATAGAATAAACACACAAAATTTGGATATCTTATAATTTAATTTATATTTTTTTACATTTAATGATTTTCAGCTGTAGGTAAAATATGTTAAAATTGTCGTAACAAGTGAACAGACTGGTAAAATTGTCAAGTCATTGAAATAAAAAGATAAAGAATATGATAAATTTAAGAATTTTGAATAATATTTAAATAAAATTAATACAATTTTAAAATATTAGAAATCTCCAGTCTTTGTCCTGCAAGCAAACAGTTTTCCATCATTTATGTATAACTATAGAGTAAGAGTCAGTTTTCAAAAGTGCTGTGAAAGAAAGCTGAAATGTGTTTTGTGGGGCTTTTGTAAGCAAACACTATTGAAATTTGGTAGTGTGGAAACAGTAAACAAAACCAGAGGAGTTTCGAAGAGAAAACTGGGAGCCACCAAGTTTAAAATTTGGATTATCTGTGATGGGGCAAGAAAGCACAAATAATTAGAAATGTTGAATCATTTTCTCCTTAACATTAGTAGGTGCACATCTACCTGCCTAATTATTTGACCTTATAATTCTAATTCCAGACTGGCTTTTAAGATGACCCTTGACTAATTGGAGTCCAGACAGAGGGTTTCAGTAGTTTTTTATTCAAACTAAAAGCAGTAATCTGGCAGCATTTTATCAGGATCATTGAAATTAGCAATTTATTCCAATCTAATTGAAACTTTTTTTTTTTTTTTAATAAATCTTGAATCCATTGCCTGTGGGCTTGCACATGAAGAGTTTTGTTGGCTCTGCATAGACAGAAAGGTACTTTAACATAGATCAGGCTTCAGATTTAATTTATAATTAACCACAGAGAAGTGGACAAATCTGTTGCTCAAAAATAAATTAAGTTAATTAAAGTAGTTTAATATGATTTGACAGATATTAAGTTACTTACATTTTGTGAGGCATCTATCCAGCTAATTTGACTGCTAGGTTTTAGAAAGCAGCTATCCAAAAGAACAGTTTAATATCATCTTTTGGATTTGGAAGTGTAGGTACAAAGTAACTTATTCCTTTTAATTTGTTTTAATTATAGATGTAATTAGAATTATAATTGATAATCAAAGTTTCATTAAAATACTGCGACGGGAGGCACATTATTTTCTCTGTAGCAATTACAAATTAAACAAACTTTCAAAACTACTTTGTATTTATGGGCCTTTTACCAGATACCACCTCTCTTCATTCGTTTTGTGGTTGTTATGCTGGGATCCTCACTAAAGAATGCATTTTTTTTTTTTTTTTTTTTTTTTTTTACTGCAGGCAGCAGACATTTATTTGCAGTTAAATATGATATAGGAGGCTTTCTAGTTACAGTAATAAACACACTTAAGGAAAATTGGTTGCATAGGATTACTGAAATGAAAAGACAGTCTTGATTTAGATGAATGTGTAGTAAAAAACTGATCAGCAACACTGACTCAGCTCTCTCAGGGAAGTACACTAAATAATAATTTTCCCAAGGGTTATACTAGAAAGGATAATACTGATATGGGTACTGATAGTACTGATAGTTTCAGATTTCAGTTAGTGAGTTTTATATATCCGTAACAGTGGCATGATGGTGCATGAGTAGATTCAGTGTCTTTTATGAAGAAATGATGAACCTAGGCTCAGTGTGAGAATATTTGGTCTGCAGTGACCAAAGGTCTAAAGGTGGGAATGTGCCACACTTGGACAAGATCCAAAAAGTTGGGGTAATTCATAACAAAAATAAAACTGAGAAATACTATCCTGTCCCCAGCTGTTCCAAATCTTCCCAGTTCTATTGGGAAGTTTAACAAGGGCTTATGGGAAGTTCAACTGAAAACTTGTGTTCACAATATGGTATTTCTGCCAAAAGGTCTTCCACTCTCCCAAAATTCTGCATCCATCTGTGACTTCTCTCTGTTGTCTTTGTGGAGTTTTTTTTGGGGGGCTGGGGTTTCATAGAGGAGAAAGCAGCAGCTCCACAGCCCTGCTCTTATTGCATAACCTAGACACACATATTTGTCATCTTCATTTGACCTTACCTGTAATAGAGAAGAATTCTTACTTTAAATATGTCTGATCATGTCTTAATCATGTATACAGGTGGTTTTGAGTTCATTTGCTCCCTCTGCTTTAAGATGGATCTGTGTTACTAACAGGATGACTCTGTTTTATTGGAACCCTTTAGGCTGCCCCACAGTGTGACTGAAGGGACAACATATGCTGGCAGCTTTTCCCAATGGACAGCACCGATTGCTGTTGTGTTTCTTCAATACTACAAAGTTCTCCAGTCTTGTTCCAGGAGTCTTTATGTTCTCAGAGACACCTGGATATTTTGGGCTATACTGCATGGCATATATATGCTGCATGGCATGTAAAACACACCTAACTTTCCATACACAAAATGCTTCTGATTAAAAAACTAATAAAAACATCACTGTACTCATTTTGCAGATTAAAAAAAAAAAAAAAAAAAACAGGTACAGAGAGATAACATGGCTTCTTCATTTATTTTTTTTAGGATTGAGAGTGCTTTTATACTCATTAACTCCTATTTAAATTCAGTTTGAATATCAGCAAGTCTGATAATCTTCTCCAGATGTTTGTAATATCATTATTGAAGAGTACAGTGTAAAGAACTGTTGTATTCTTCCCCTTCTTCACTGTAGACTTGCCTTCTATTTATTCTTCCATTGTTTATCTATATAATAAGTAGGTGTAATATGATGGGAATTTTAATCAAGAAGAGAAAAATGTCTGCATTGTTCATGCCAGTATTTTACTGGGACATTCCTATGTAATTAGAGTTTACAAGATATTAAATGGAAAAATTCACAGATAAAGGAAGCAATGCCTCAGTACTGATTTTCCAGAAAAAATAATCTTGTCCCTAAAGTCTTCAAACTTTTGGATTGAAAATATGAATAGAACAGAGCTATGATTATCTCTTATCTGTCATTAAAAAAAAAAAAAAACAAAAAAACTTAACCGGTTTCCAATGTTAGTGAAGCAAGTTTCACTTAGCTGCTAGAGCATTCCCTGCTTACACAAATTAATAATAGAAGAGCTTTAAAAATCAATTTCTAATAAAATAAAATGGTATCTCTCCAAATGAAGAACTTGCTGTGCACAGCTGCTCTTGTGTTAACAATTAATGGCAAGCAATAGTGTTGTGGCCATGATATTGAACTCTCCAGAGAAAGTAATTACTGAAGCAGATACTAAGAGACTGGAAAGCCTAAAAAATCCATACAAAATGAATCAAAAGCCTTGAAAACTGAGAACTTCACTTTCTTTTTAATTTTTTTTTGGAAAAGGTTTTACATTTTATAGCTGTTAGTTCTTGTTAACAGCTCAACATTTAAAGGAGCCTTTAAAGTAGAAAAACAAAGTAAAACCTAAAACACTTTTGTAGTAATGCAGCTTATAAATTATCAATTAGTGCAATTAGTGTGTGTGAGTTGGATACTTCTACTTTTTGCATAGAAAGCCTCTTTGAGTGTGGTTCACTTCCTTTTTTTCTTTTTTTTCCTTTGAAATCTGGGAGGGAGGAACAGGACCTGACATGATTTGTATCTAACCATACTCATCATAGAATTGTTAGGTGGAAAAGGCTTTTAAAATCAAGTCCAGCCATCAACCCAGCGCCACCACCATGTTCACCACTAAGCCATGTCCTCAAATGCCACATCCACTCCATTTTTGATCTTCCAGGGGTGGTGACTACCACTATCCTGGACTGCCTGTTTCAATGCTTCACAACCTTTTCTGGGAAGAAATTTTTACTAATATCCCATCTAAACCTCCCCTGGTGCAACTCAAGGTTGTTTCCTCTCATCCTGTCACTTGTTACTTAAGAGAAGAGATTGACACCCACCTCACTGCAACCTTGTTTCATGATACGAAAAATCCGACAATAACTTCAGTTGTGGCTCATTTTTCAAAACTGATGTGCTGAATTTTGCAGTTACAAAAGCAGATCCACCCAGTTACAGGATAATGTGCTATTTCTAGTGAGTTAATGACATTACATACAGAGGGTCACCATGCCTTCGTGTTGAAATTCGTGCCATCTCTGTGTCTGTATGACACAGATTTAAATCTCCAGAATTTGCTTTTATAGGAGAAAAAGGAAAACAACAGACCAACAAAACATCTTGTTGCTTCTTCTCCTCAAGCCTTGGTACTCCAGTCCTCTTTGGGGACATGGTGAAACTAATGCAGGTGAAACTAATGCAAGCAACACATTTAGGATGAAATTCAGTTGATACATGCAGAAATAGAAATGTTTGCCTCTGAAATAAGATAACACAGACAGGTTGATTTCAGATAGCAGACTGCAGCATGTGTTGCACATTTTAATAGATTTTGAGTTTTTTGGTATATTGGGACCAAAAATCAATAGATTTGTTTGTGTATGGACTATTCCAATAAAATATAAATTCCAATATAAAATCCTTGCTTAACTGATTTGTGATAAAACTGAGTGCAGTATTGCCCATAACATAATTACCCATTACCACATGGATAATACATTTTCAAAAACTTCAAGATTATTTTCCTCTCTTTTCTGTGTCATGATGACGCTATGGAAGTTACAGAAGACTTTGCACAGACCTGACTTTGTTAGATAGATTTTACCTGATCACGTTGTAAGGCCTTGGCAATTTTCAGTCCCTAGCAGAATAAAAACATAAAGAAATGGCTGCATTCAGTCGTGACTGAGGATCTGGTGTGGTGGCACAGAGTTGGTCAGGAGCAATCTCTGTCTTGGGAGGATGGTACTAACCCGTTATTAATCCAGGACATCATTATGATAAAAATATCCTGAATACTAATTCTAGAAGCTGAAAACATTTTATGATGATTAATGTTAGGGGATTTTGAAGTTATGGCTGTTTCTTATTTTTAGTTACAATTTCTCGCCTTTTACTGAAAAACAGCTGAGGAATCCTACAAAGATGCTGCTGCTACACTGAAATTCAACTGGCTTCTTTCTGAATAGAAAATTGAGGAGTATAACATTTCTCTAATAGTCTGGGCTATCACATATCTGAATGCAGGTTTTTCCTATAAGTTCACTAAAAGATTAAAAGAAATACGAAATTAAACTATCAGCAAAGTATATGCTGTAACTTGTACCTTTGCTCCATCTGAGGAAGACTTTACTGAATCTGGCTCAAGTAATTGAATAGTCCGTGGTTTTGATTGTTTTGAATATCCACACAGCAAGATAAAATTTGGAGTTTGAGTCAAGATGATACTGTCTGAGATTTGATAATTGGCAATTGTTACCTATCCTATTATCAGCTTTTTGCCTCTTTTCTCAAATGTGTCAATAATGTAAAGGGATGTAAAGCTGTTGATAATTCATTTCTGTCTCTCTGTTCCTTGCAAATGCATACTTAACCAGCAGAACAGGGCAGAACTTGCAGGAGAGTTTCCCTCACGACACTCACCTATGCCTCTGGAATCATCTCATGAATTCAGAATGGGAAGTTATAGCCAAGGTCTCCCTTTCCTAACAAATATTTTCATTTAGGCTCTGCCCTGTGATGGTCTCTATACTGCAGAATTGGTTCTGCTTGTAATCAACAAAACTCAGGATTTCCACTCTACATGTGCAGAAACAACACAGAAGCATGGCTTACTCTTGCTTGAAATATAGCCTGTTCTGTATCTCAATAAGGCAAACAGCAGAAGTGGGAGGGATATCAAATCCAATGAATAATTTATAAAGTATCAAATCTATCCACATGCCATACAAGAAAATCATCAAAAGGGAACATGACTAAAGCCTACTGTATGCACCAGAGAACTGTGCAGTGTTGATAAAGTTCAAAGATATTCATATGCAACAATGAAATGTGATAAGGTTGATTTCTTGAAGATGTTGGGGAGCCAGGTTCCAAACCAGCTGATAAAATGGTTTTAAACAGTAAGTGATATAAATAAAACTGTAAATCTCAAAATCCTTGATAAATTTTAGTTAATCTTAGGAAAAAAAATCATATATTTTGTGTATTTTGTTTTGCTTTTATCTTAGACCATGTAATAACTTTTGTCAGTAAGATGTAAGTCAGCTTCCCCAAATTGCTTTATTTTGTGTTCTGTATATGGACCAAACACATGTCTCCAGTGATCTTCATCCCTTCTAATTGCTTCCTGTGTAATTATAAATGCATTATTACATATTTGTGTGTAGAAAGCATTTATCATCTTTAAAAAAAAAAAAAAAGGTTTTTAAAAAATATATAAAATCAGGATAAATTAAAATTGATCAGTGGAGATCAAATATCATAAGGGAATTTCAGTTTCCTATTAATAACAATTTCAATAATATCCATAAATACTCAGAATGTTACTGAAAACCAATGCATAGGTTTGAGGCTGTTCAAAGCCATCTAAAATTGAAAGTTATTCCAGACAGAGACTAGGATTAATGAGTAATTTAGTCATCTTAATTCTTGAAGTTGAAGTGAAAATTCAGCACTTCTTTGGTGTGAATGAAATTTTAGATACTAAGGACTGAGTCTTTATGGTATGCAGAGCCTTGCAGAGGCTTTCTACTGGATTATGTAAATTGTTGTAGAAACCATAAAAAAGATCAATAGAGCAAGTTTTCTCCTTATACATTATATATCTTAATTAGTGTATGATCCAGCAGCCATTAATATCCTATGATAAATTGTGCAGTCATGGAAACTTTAGCATGTAGAAGCTTGTTATATTTGTCTGGAAAGAAAATAATATATTAATTAGGAAAACAAAACTTATTGACATGTGGCACAGGAAATAATGGTTTAGCAACATGGTAATAAATAATGTTTTTAAAGATCTTCTCCTGATCTCCCTGAAGTTGCCAACAGTCATTCCAGGACTGTGTGTACTGAAAGAGCCATGCTAATGAGCAAAAAGTTGAATTTAGCTGTTGAATTTGCCGCTGTGTCTATCGACCTAAAAGAAAAAATTGTTACCATTCACAGTAATCTCCAAGAGGATCACATAGGTTGTAAATAGTGTGCTGAGTGGCTTCTTCAGTCTATTTTGTGCGTAATTGGATTGTTGTTATAGTTTTTAGCCTCGTTCTTGTGAATGCCTTCCTTTCCATTGTTCTTTTTTACCTACTAATATAGATGTAGCCAAAAAGGAACAGTTTGGGCCTCATTGCAATCCAGGCTGCTCCTGAAAAGCTATGGTAGAACGGAGTCCAAGGCTTAGCAGCTCAAGGTTTAACAGAAGGAATTTGGCTGTAGATCACTTTAGAAAAAAATTGTCTTCACATCCTTCATTTTATTATCCCAACTTGAAGTTTTGAGCATCCTCTCCATATTTAGAAAACAAAACCAAACAAAAGAAGGAGTTTCAAAAAGTATTGTTTTGGTTTGTATTCGAGTCAAAAACCCCTCAAGCATTGTTATACAGTCTTTTAGTGCTTTTGGAAATAGTAGGGAAAGTTTCAGGCATTTCAAATATTACTATTTGATGTTTAAGTTGGTGCCAATTTTGCCTCTTCATGTTTCTGAAAGATTTGCCACACACTGTTTGTTCTAAAGGTCCCAGTTCAGAAGTGCTTTCTGTCTAGACAGTTGGGATTGGCCTCAAGGCAGTGATGTTCTTACCTGTCAGGTGGTATTACATTAACACCTATTTGTAGCTCTCAAATTTTGCAGAAAAAACTAGCCAAATTATTTCTCGTGGTCTTCTGTTACAAAGCTAAAATGAAATCTTAACCCCTATTTCTGTAAATGTTGGTTTAGCACTTAGAAAAATTACACTGCAGTTTAAAATGGGATGTGAAGGTTGCGATACCAGATGGATTCTAGCTACATGGCCCTACGATGATTTTCAGTCGACAATTTATGTTAGCTAAAGGGCCATTCTCTCATTCTGTGTGTCTTTAGGACATTGATTCAGTTTTAAATGATTACCTCTGTCAGTATCTGCTGTCACTGTAATGTATGAAGATGATGTTAGAAGGACCCTTCTTCAGCTCCCGTGTTCAAATTCTCCTTGAGCCGCCATCCTTTTGCTTTAGAGAATTCATTTAAGGAGTTGAACTTACCTTTCATGTGAAATAAAGTAACATTACCAGTGTAAATTGAATTTTCTCTGTTGTTTTGCAATAAATACAGATCATACATTAAGATAATTCTCTGTTCATGAGGAGTGTCCAAGATAGTGTCGATTAAGAGGGGTGTATTTGGTAGAGCATAGCCTTTTATTTGATGTCACTGAAAAGACTGAAAGTTTTGGCAAGATGTAGAAGATTTGGCAAAGATATAGAGGGGTGTATTTGGTAGAGCATAGCCTTTTATTTGATGTCACTGAAAAGACTGAAAGTTTTGGCAAGATATAGAAGATTTGGCAAAGATATAGAAGTTTTAGTCAATATCTTGATTAATATTTCCTATTTTACCTAATCCACTGATAATACAAACCAAAATGAGCACACGGCATGCAGATTTTGCAAGTCTCAGGGAATGTAGCTGTAAGCTGGACTTTCAGATGGAATTCCTATGGAAAGGATAGCCGGAACAGACACAAAAAGTCCATCATTGAACATGTGCTAATCTTGTAGGCTTGTAAAATACTGGTGAATTTAATCTGTTCATATCTAAGTAATGAAACTTAAATTAGAATTTTGACATATAGGCATCTCAAAAAATTCAGTTCTGTCATTTCAGAAAATTTCAAGTACTCCTTTCCTGTCAGGTCCCAAAGGACCTGTCAGGTGGTCTAGTCTGCAATCATAGACAACACTGTATAGATTTTGAGGTTCTCCTGATGTGCAGCAATGCACAGTGTTTTCTGTTCTGCTAAATGTGGGTTACACTCAGCTTAAACGTTCTGGTAAGTGCTGGGCCCAGCTCATGGTTTGGTCACTTAGGAGAGGTTAGGTTCATTTAGTAAAATCAAAAATAAGCAGCTACTCAAAGCTGATGGCTTCTTTTATATTCGTGGGTGGAGATATAATTCTTCCATTTTGTCTTAGATATGTGATTTTTCAGGAAGAATCCTGGAGCTGCCTATATCTTCTTTTATTTCCTAGACAGAAAAATGATCAATGTCAGGAAATAGCTCCCCTAAGGGTGTTGGCATGCAACGAGAGAGCAAATTGCAGAATATTATCTCATTCCCTGTAACTTTTCACATTTTTATTTGGGTTCGTTAAGCTGTCACAAGGTTTTGAAAGGCCCGTTTTGTTTTTCAGGAAGGAAATAATTCCTGCCCTTGCTGAAAATTATGGTAAAGCCTAGATTAAACACTTGCAAAAGTTATCATTCTAAGAATTTTCTTTAGAACGACAAGTTTTATTGTGTTATATTATATGGTAACATGTATAAGGGTGTCTAGATATTTCAACAACATATTACACAGACTTTTTTTTTATCCATACCAAGTGTTGATATTTACATAGTGCAAATTCTCAGATATTGATATATTAAACTGTAAGTAAAATACTTGAGATAAAGTTTTTCTATTATTCCATGCAATTTTTTTTTCTTTTTAGCTTCCCCATGGGTAGATAACAGTCGAACTCCTAACAAAATAGATCTGTATGATGTACGCAGAAGACCATGGTAAGCTTTCTTTTTAAAGGTTTGATATATATACATAATTTACTTTCTAGATATTACTGTAAAAACATTTTTTTCTGTTTATTTGTTTCTAATATTTTCTAATTGTATTTACTTTTAGATATTGTTATTTTCTTTGTAAAACTAGTTAGTTTTTCTGAATAAACAATTTTCAAATTATGCAATATCCACTGTAGTTGTACTTTTGGATTACATGGACCTTTTCATAGGAGGATAGCTATCAAATAGGTATAAGACAATTAAAAACTCTGATTTTGTGCCAAAATCAAATATAATTCAGAGTATTAGACTGAACCATTTTTCCAGACTTTTACAAGTGTTTAAAAATATGTCTCAGTGGTTTAGACCAGCAATAAAATCACTAGATTGGTAAAAGATAGGAGAGCCATGGGATTACTTCTCATGATTTTTTTATGTAAGCCTCTCAAGACATAAAGCATATTGATACTTGGATATGGCTGGATGTATTTCTTTTCGGAGGACTAAGTATTTTTGCCTAAGCAGGGCTGAGTAATAATTCATCTGTCATCAAGATCTTTAGCTCTGAAATAGCATTCCTCTTTTTCAGTTATGTGAAAACAGTGAATTTTGATCAGTTTATCCTACTTCCAGGCTTCCCTAATGTGGTTTAGACTTAGATTTGCTTAGGAGACACAGCAAGAGAGGAAATAACAACACATGTTTTTTTGTACTAGCTACAACAAGAGGATTTTGTTTCTTCAGCTAGTTTGAGTTAAGAGATCACAGAGTGTCTTCCATCACCCACAAAAAAATGTGTATTCAAATTTGTTTCATTCATATCATGTATTTATTTCAGGTATATCCAAGGAGCTGCATCTCCCAAAGACATGCTTATTTTAGTTGATGCGTAAGTGTTTAATGTCTGAATATTGACATTAGAGGGATAAAAGTACTCTGATACATTGAACAAATCTCTGTATGCTGAAAAATAGAGGGGGAATGAAGAGGTCCTTATATGCAAGGTTCAAAAATCTTGGTATGAACAAAATAAATACGTAGCAGAAACCAAACCAAACCAAACCAAACTAAACCTGAAAGTTATTTAAGCTGAAGGCAAGGAAGTCAGGTTTTTAATCACTTTAATATTTTTTCTGTTTTCAACTTACTAATTACTGAAGCAATCAAGTGACTATTTCTCATATGCGTGCCAAAATTTATTGTAAAGCACAAACATTAAAACAAAAATTGCTAGAAGCATCACAATAAATGTAATAATGATTTCATGAGCCTGAAAGATAAGAACGTATGCAGATTTTGTGTGGTTTATGATACATATTTTAAAATAGCCAAGTTTGGTTACTATAAAACAATGCTAGAAAGTGAGCAAAGAAATTAATAAAAGCTCACTCTCTGCCTCAGCAAGGCTTCTGTGGTATAGCCAATGTTGAGGGACTGAAGGAAGCATTGAAGCTGATGTGTCAGATTGCTTTATGCTAAAAAGCTTCTCAGGCACAGAATTTGCATTTAATGCTTTTACACGTGGTGAAGTGCTTTCATATCAGCAGTGAGTTTTATCAACATTGGTTATTTCTTCACTTCAGCTTAGGTTTTGCCTTGAATCAAACAAGCTGTCATTTGTGTCTCTGAAAATCCAAAGTTGTAAATCTGTATGTAGGAGTATAAAATGTTTAGATAATGCATTGGTTGAAGGTGGTAAACTCAGATTTCTTGAAAAGAAAATGAGTAAGGGTTGTAGCATTATGACTTCCTCTAAGGCACAGAACTGGAACTTTGAGTGCCAGTTTTGGACTTACTTTAATAATTATAAATAGTTTAATAACACTAATGATGAGTTGGGGAATTCAGGAGATAAACTCAAAATTTTAGTGTGAATGTTGGTGAGAGTGCTGGTGGGTGCTCTGTATTTCCTTTGTAAGTTTTACATAAAATTTGCTCAATTCAGCTTTTCTATGGTGGAATTTTTTTAGGAGTGGGAGTGTCAGTGGGTTGACATTGAAGCTGATCCGCACGTCGGTCATTGAGATGTTGGAGACCTTGTCTGACGATGACTTTGTGAATGTAGTTTCAGTGAGTATCCATTCTTTCCACAAAATATGGTTTGTCAACAAAGACATAAGCAAACTATTTTTAATACCAGATGTGAGATACTTGAATGTTAAGCTTGCATAGAGACTTAAAATATGTTGCAAAATACCACATTTAACATTTGTTTTCTTGTAAAATAAAGTCAATGTTCTAGATTTTCATTTGAGTGAAGGGCAAAAGTAATTTAAATAAACTTCTGCACAGACAAATTCTCCTTTCCAATATATACTATGGTCTGTATAAAACATCTTCCATTAGATTGGTATATGCAAATTCTCTTGAAATAATTGCTGGTTCCTAGGTTTTCTACACAGCAGGTACTTGGATTGCTCATGTTGCTCAATGCATGAGGACAGAAGATGTGCAACCATACATCTGACCTGCCCGAGAAATGGGCAAGAAATTGCTGCCCAAGAAATTGCTGAGAAGTTCTACAGTTAGCAACTTGATGGGTGGCAAATCAATTTTTTCCCATAATACATAATAGAATAGAGGGGAGAATCCATGAAGAAGGTATGGGAAGCTTTCAGTTTCCAGGCTGATGTCTTGGATGTCATGTTCTAGCCTTGGGCAATGTTTTTTTAATTTTTTTTTATTAAGCTGTTCAATTGTAGAGCTTTGATTCTGGGGATTTAGGATGAAAACATTGACATATTCTTAATTACAAGAGACAGCCTCAATGATGAGTAACTGGGATGATTTTGGAGATAATTTTCAACTTGTAGAGTCATGTAGCCAGCCTGAGGGGGAAAGACCTGAAATATAACTAAAAGAAATATTTTTTAAAACCAGTTACTGCTTCATGGTTTGCTGACTGTCTATCTAGGACTTTCGCCAAGGAGCAGATAAGGTCTTACTCTCAATGGTGATTCTTTTGTTAAAGTTTTTAATAGTGAATAAGACCATTTTCCTTAGTCTAAATTGCATTGAAAAAAAGTAAACTACTTCTTCTTCTTCTTCTTCTTCTTATTATTATTATTATTGGTAATAAGCTTTTCTGTAATGGTATTATGGAGCTGAAATCTTCTTAGGTTCACTGATTTAAAAAAAAAAGCAAACAGGCTTGTAATCCTAAACTGGAAATTGATTAATGCATTCAGTGGAGTTGTGCCAGCTTATACTGCTGGAAAATCTGGACCCCTGCTACCTTTTGGTTTGCACAGCTTTCCAATCTCTTCCTTTACATTTGCTCCAAGATTATCAGAAATAGTGTACCCTAATGCTAAGCCTTCCTTAGGCTCTGGGTATTTTATTAGCTAAGGTTCACTATTATTCTAGTGAGGCCTCAAGGTTGGGATTTGTGTCAAAAAAAGACTAGAAATCCTTGAATATTTTCTACAGTGTATTTTCCCAGGAGTTTGTTACTTACAATGTATAAGGACCTTCTTTTTTCTTTGAACAAAGTTTAGAGGCTCACATTAGAAATTTGACTTCAGAACCTAAGAGGACATTTTGGTCATGCTGTTTTCATCATCAGAGGAGGGCAACAACTCACAGAAATGTACAGAATAGAACAGGGCATTTCTAAAGCTTTTACAAAGTGCTATTTGGTGTTGTGCACTTCTAATTTAAAAGTCATTATTAGATCCTTTCAGTATTGCAATTACTTTTGTATAACCTATGTTTTCATGTATTCAGATGATTTACAAATGAAATTGTGTTGGATAACAGATGTTATGAAAGGTTTATATTTTATTTCTCTAACAGGGAATCGTATGCTATTGCTAGGAAACAAATGGTTGTGCTAATATAAAGCATTCTATGAGCAAGAGAAGTGAACAGACAAGTTTGTTCTTTTTTTAAAGTTTTTTTTAAAAGATTCCTATTGTTTTTTAAAGATTTGGCAGAATTAGTTTAACAGTTGGACTAGATAATCTTAAAAGTCTTTTCCAACATAAATGATTCGATGATTCTATCATGATTCACTAAATATTCCGTAATGGAGAAGGCATGCCTAAAGTCCAACTCCACTGCTTTCTTAGTAAACTCAACACTCAAAATATCAACTTAAACATTTTGTTCTAGGTGAAATAAATGTAGATTTATTCAATATTTTTGAAAATTTATTCAATATGTTGCATGTTTTTGCTTAAGAACTTTTTCTCCTGAAGTGTCCCGGTATTAGACGCAATTGCCTAATGAAAAGGTCTGAAAAGCTGAGTGAAAATGTTCAGTTAATACAACATTAGTGTACGGATCTATGAAAACCAGCGCTAACAGGAAGTTACCTACAATTTTTCTTTCCCTCATAGATCTTTTGGCCTAAAATGTGACAGTTGTTTTATGGCTTGTTAGTTTTAATAAGCACAGAGTCTTTAGTCTGAGGTTTTGAGTTAACTGCAGAGCTGTTTTACTGCTAACCTCTGCCAAGATGTTGTCCCACAAAGCCCATATGTACGATGATTCATGCCCACAACTGAAAGACATGGATTTAAGCTCATGTCAATCACTTCTTAAAAGTGACAGGATGATTTAATGAACTGTGCCTTGTATATGAGGAAATCCTAGGGAAAAAAAGCTTTAAAAATAGATGTTTTAAAAGCATTCATTCTCCTGATTGAGTATAGTTCCTGCATTTATTTCCAGGGGAAAAAAGGTTGAATGAATTATTAAGTCATGTAAAGATAGCCAGGGGTTAATATATCATGGATTCCTGTGGGATTTGCATGTTCTTTATCTGAAGTGCTGTGCTTTGTTGCAGGGAGAAAACCTGCTGTTTATAAGAGCTTAAATGTATGAGTAATACAGCTGTTTTCCCACTAATCCGGTTAGAGGCTTTGATAGCAGCGAGCGGTAGATGATAGGGGCAGCAATTCCATCCCAGCACGTCGTGATTTAGTGACTTGGTTTCAGATGTTGACACAGAGAGTGTAATTTGTTTGTGATTGTGGGTAGTGTGCGGGAGAAATGTGTTTCAAATCTGTAGAGGTGCGGAAAACCACACAAAGGAAAAGCCTCCCTTACAGCAACAGATGTGTAAAAGGTCAGGAGCTGTTGCACTTTTTTAATTCACTTAGCCTTTGTAAAAATCCAAACTACTATTTACTGTTTAGGAGCTGGAAATTAAATGTCATGAGCATACAAGATAGAGCAGAACCATACTCTGGGAAAATTGAAAGCTCATCTGCTTTTGTGCTGCTCTGCACATTGAGTAAACTCAGAGGGAAGGTGATATCTGCATGAATTGATTTTATAGAAAAAGCTGTGCACCCAGCCTATGAAATTATTGTTGGGGATAAAAACAATCTGTGAATTATATGCGTCTTTTTCCACTGATTTTTAATAGCAGTTTTTCATGTAATTCTACAGTTCAGTGGTTGGAAACTTGTTTACTTTGTCTCCCTTACTCCTAAATTGGTATAATCTTTATGCCTTCCTAATTAAAATATGTAAATATGCTAACAGAGGGAAAACAAAGTTTTGTGAAAGTCTTTTCAATTTATCAAAAGGCTCCTTTCCCTTACATGATCCATACTGTATTCTGCACTTCATATTGCACCTATATTATCTTAAATATAGGGAGACATTCCTTCCTTCTGGGAACCAGTTTCTTAAGTTTGTTTTAAAAATTAACTAACATGCCATGGGTGGAAACCTTAGCCTGAAGCCCTAGTGGAGAGAGGAGGATGCTAGATTTTACAGCCAGGTCTCATGCCATGTTTATGCTATCTTTGCTAGAAATTTTACCTTTGTATGAGTGTATATCTGTTCAGCTGGCAAAAACTTGCAGAATTTTATTTCAAAATAATTTAAAGTTTGTTCTTATTATTTTAATGTAATGTTTTAGTGGACCTGAAATTAAATTGCATACTCAAATATTATCACAGGGTTTTTACTGTGTTTTTGAATTTTGACCCAGAAAAGTTCAGTGATGCTTAGTTTTTTCAAACAACATCACTACTTGAGGGAGAAATTAAACATGATCACAGTATCAGCGGCACTGAAGTATTTCTGCTGGTGGATCTAGAGGAAATTAAAAGGGCTCCTGAATGAAAGGGTTTGCCAATGTACTTTGCTTCTTACTTTCTCATTTTCCTTAATGGTCAATACTAAGGAGAAAATATGAAGATGCCTGCCATCTTTCCCATTATTTGACAAATAAAAACCTAGATAGAGAACCAGGTTCCCACTATAATAAGCACGTCTGCATAAGCACCTCTCTCAGGGATTTAATCCTGGAGCATTTCAGGTAATGAATCACAGTAGCTGTAATTAAGTATACAAGCTGGTCAGCATCATATCTATGTGAGGCAGTAAACAAATACATGTAATTCGTTTTTTTGGCAGGGAACATGGCTTGGGTTTTCTTCACAGTCAATGAAAAGTGATAGGCAAGTTTAGGGCTGAGTGTAGAGCTTCCTGATTCTCTTAACAGCAATCCATCTAATTGACCTTGCAGTTCCTTTTAAACTGAATGGCTCATTTTCAAGAAAAGGAGGAACAATGATAGCTGCAGAGACACACATCTTCGTAGGAATGTTCCTTAATGGAAAATCATTAGCATTTCTTAATGGTAGGTCATTATCTTGCATCTTCCATATTCGAGGACCAAGTGGATTGAATGTTTTTTTCATACAAGTATATTTAATAAGCATTGTAGGTGCAGAGTGAGAGCTCAGAGAAGTTATGATCAAAATCTAGTATTTAATTTCTGCATTGCTAATAATTACATGTAGAGCAAGGCTATGTATCTATGGAAATACATGCATGGGGAATATATCTGGAGGACATGTTTAGCAAATGTAATGAAGATGAATATTCTGCAAATAACAATAGAGAAAATTTGGAAATTATGGAAACCAAGGGATTATTAAGAAGTTAGAAAGAATTTTCATTTTAGCAGCAGGAGTTGCAGTAGTGTAAACAGCATCATGGAATGTTTATCTGCCTGCAGAATTATGTTTCTTTTTACCTTCCCTCCAAAAGGAAAGTCAAGAAAGGAGTCAGTGAAGATGTGTTAAAGTCTTTCAAGTGGGGCTGGAGTTGAGAGGAAGATTAGGATAGGGAGGATACTATATTATATTATATTATATTTTATTATATTATATTATATTAGCTGATTTTTTTGTAATGACATTGACTTCAGTGGGACCCAGATCCTCACAAAAGCAAAGTACACAGTTTGTTGTCAAGAAAAAGTGAAGGACCATAGGAGTCAAGCTTCTTGCAATCTTCATCCAAATGATGAACTAGAAATGCTTGTACAGCTTCAGTGACACGGCTAGACACAACTTTTCATCTAAATAGTGTATGGATTGATGGTTCATTTTCCCTCCTGGAAGGCAAATTATAAGAATTTGAACTTGGATTTTGACTCTATGACTCCTTTGTTGTGGCTGAATACTGTTACATAAATGTGGAACATATCACCAATTTAACACAAAAAGAATTGGCTCAGATTTTACAAAAAAAAAATTTGTTGGTGTCTTCTCTGAGGACTGAAAGTGTTTTACAACTTGATTCTAGTATGCATCTTCTCACAGACCTAAGTGCATCATCTGAGAAACTGGGTTTGAGATAGAACTCACAGAATTCAACCTTTTTTTGGCTGTTCTGGCATATAGAAATAGCCTAGTGACTGATGTCATCACAGATGAGAAGTCCTGTTGTTGGGGAAACTTGTATCCACAGGCTCTCAAACCTGTCAGGTAAAAATACTGCCAGAATCACTAGCTGAAGCCAAATAAATCTGAGTGGCACATAAGTAGTTAATATGCCTCTAAAAATTGCAAGGAATGATTCTTGTTATCTTCATATCAATATTTAATGCCTTTCTGGAAGATGCACTTTAAGCAAACATCTACCACTAAATGTAATGGTTACAGTTTATTGCAGAAGTAGCTGAGGGAATTTTAACGACCAGTGATATGTGGGTGGGGAGACAGTAAGCAGGGGGTCAGACTGGAGTGCCTCATTGCCCCTTTTAGCCTTAAATCGAGAATATGCTATGCTTTTGGTTTGTTGGTTGATTTGGTGGGGTTTTTTTTGAGGGTTTTTTTTTTGTTTTTTGATTTTTTGTTTGTTTTTGGTTTTGTGTTTGTTTTGGGGTTTTTGTTTGTTTGGGGTTTTTTTGTTCGGTTGGTTTTTTTGTTGTTGTTTTGTCCTGCTGACTTAAATGTTTATCCCAAGTAGTTGTTCATCATCCACCTTAGTTACTAATGGACTGGGAAGTACTTCATCAGTCTGGTGTGATACAAACATTGTAGCTTTCATCTTTGCAAACAGGGAATATATACCAATTTTTTTTTATTTTCTCTGTATACTTAACAGTTTTGCCATGTCTATCTACCAACAGATGTGTTCAGTAGTTAAGCTTCCTTTTATCCCTAGTATAAGTAAGAATTTCTTGTTAACTTCATTTTGACCAGCCCTACAATATTGTCTGTGCAATAAGACCAAAAGGCAAATACTTACATAAAGCAGACATATACAAAATAGTCTACAACAGAGAAGTGAAAATGAAGTGTTACTTTTCTGTCCCAGTGATAATACTCCCTGTGGTACTTGCTTACATTTTTTTCCGGAATATCTGGCTTATAATCATATGTCAGTGTGTAAAAACCAATATAACATAAAAACCATGTTGATGTTAGTGCAGATTCAATTCTTCTCTCTCTGAGAATTACCGCTCAGACCAGGACCATGTCCAGGAGCCAAGTGCCATGTTTACCTCAGAACTGTGACAAGCTAAGAAGCCTTTGTAGCAGTACCGCCAGACAGGTCCCACACAGAAGATACTCCCATTTTATTCAAGGACCATCTGGCCATACCTGATATACAGCTACAGGATTTAGAAAGAAATAATTTTTTTCTTAATTTCTCATTTAAACTGAGCCTTTCGTAGCTACAAATAAACCTAGGGCTGAGAAACCTTTAGAAGCGTAAGTTATCTTTCTTTTTGAGTTATGTAATAATAACCAAGCCACCTGAAATTTGGGATTTATTTGTTTATACATATATTATTTTACCTCCTAGGGGAAAGCATATCATGCCAGATTCAACACCCCAAGAGAGCTGAGGCTGCTGCAGCTCTGTGCCACAGATTCTACCAAATGTCTTCCCAATGGGCACACACACATGGAGCACACGTATATACACATACCTACATAACATATATTCATATATAGATACATATATGTATGTGTGTGTGTATATATATGTATACCCATCTATCTCAGGCCATCCACACAGATAACACAAACAATTGCTGAGCATTCATGTTAACACACACACAAGTTTCACTATTAAAGACCTCTAGGACCAGCACCTCTATTTTACCCAACCTTTTTATCCCCAAACCACCTAAATCCATCCTTCTTTTTACTCTTTCTTAAGGGTTCTTCTCTAAAATATTCCATACTAAGTCCTGTGCAAACCTGAAATGCACTTTACGGTTATTAACTGTAACTTTAGCTTGCTGTGAAAGGAAAAGGTTCCAAATGTATGTAAGAGAGATAAAAGGCATGGAAAGATTTGGAAAAGGAATAGGAAAAATCTTAAAAGAAGATCTGTTTCATTTTAGATCTGTCACAAAGCATTAATTCTAGAGAAAAGAGTGCTTGAGTGCATGAAAAGCCAAAGGGAATGGAAATTAGAAGCTCACATTCTACATTAGGATGTCAGGAGCAGGAATGTTGCTGGAAACTGTACATTTATTACTGTACAATATAGCTGACAGCTCCAGATGACTAGAAAAGTCACCTCCATTCCCACTTTGAGGGATTGCTTTGGGCATCAATACACATTTTTATTGTCTCCTCTTATAGCTGTGAAATGTCAGGGAGTCAGACTTCTAACAGCACATGGCATAGGTGTTTGTGATTTCCAGAATAAATCTGAGTTCTCTAGTATATTAGCAGTATTTAAAAAGAGTAGTTTATAAAAAGTAGTATATAAAAAGTAGTATTTAAAATGCGTCATTTAGTGGTATATAAAATTATTTGATAGCTTTACCTCATGGTTCCCCTGGTTAATAAATCTGTTGGCTCTTTCCAGTTTCTTAATTTTCAGCGAAGCACAAACCTTACTAAAGAGGCCCCTACTTTGTCAGATAAATCATTGATCTTGGGATGTTTTATCTCATGTCAGATGTTGGACCAAAATGCATTGCTGAGTCAGCTTTCCCACTAGGAGACTTTTATTATGGAGCGTTGTGACAATATAATTAAAAATTTGTGGTAGGAGAATGGTTTCTAGAACAATAAACGCATTCCTTACGAGTTCAGAAGAGGCTGGGCTGGGCTGGCTTTAATGATCCATCTGGAGAAAGATGACTCCCTATGTTAAGGAAAAAAGAAGAAAATGCAGGCTGTCCCTAAGTTTTGAGACAGGGTCGAGGTTATTTGTTCTGTGATCCCCCTTCTAAAAATATACTTTCTACAAAAGTCATCTATTTGTTAGGTAATGATTATGGCAGTGTCTTAGCTTGGAGCAAATCTAAAGGATCTCCTAACTTAGGCAAAGCATGAATGAAATACTTATTGACTTCTCAAGTGTCACACTTCCAAGACTCACACTTTTCTGTCCTGCCTCTCACCTCCCTGCCTTAGCAGCAGCATCTCCCATGTCAGCACTGCTGCTGCAGCTCCTCCCTGCCCAGGAGGTCCAGGCACCTGCCCTGCCCAGGCACGATGAAGTCAAGGTTTGAGAACACAGAGATGATACTGTGTCCCCCTGCTGTCCCTCTGCCATGTGGGCTCATGCTGAAATGTGTGTCTGTCCTGTAACTTCTTGCACCAACTAAATGTTCATCTTGATTTTGATAGCCTCAGTAGCAACCTCACTTTAATACTTTATCTCTGATGGCCAGCGAGGGGACATGAGGAATGTCAGGGAAGTTCAGTGTGGACATTAGGAAAAGGTTCTTCCCTGAGAGGGTGGTTTGGCCAGGAACAGGCTCCTCTGGGAATTGGTCATTCCTTCAAGCCTGTCAGAGCTCAAGGAGTGTCTGGACAATGCTCTTAGTCATGGGGTTAATTTTTGGTAGTTCTGCATGGAGCAGAGAGTTAGACTTGATGATCCTCATGGCTCCCTTCCAATTTGATACATTCTGTGATTCATCCTTTTGGCAAGGGTGCTTCATGTTTTAAACAACTTGAATTTGACTGAATGAAGATTTTCCCTGTCAAGTGATAATAAAAAAAGAAAAAAAGCCTACAAAACAATTTTCTAGGAAGCCTCTTGTTACAGCTCTCTTCCCCAGTGCGTGTGGAGCGCAGTGCTGTGCAGGGCAGGCTACAGGGCTGCAGCACGACAGCAGTGCTGTAGCTTAGATCAGCCAGCTTCCCCTGGGAGATGCTGAAGTTTTCAGTACTGAATTTTTCAGTAGAAGTCAGAAACACATGATTTTAAGTAAATAATGTATGCTAACTTAGCCACAGCAGCATTAAAGGACCATAAATTTCATCTTGCTAAGCAAATTCGTCTTTCAGCTGATGTTTTGTGGTGTAACTTTGAGATTGGCAGTGCAGCATCATACTTTATGGTCTGAACATTATTCCTGTGGTACTTAGTGGGAGCTTTGCATTGATTTATGTGCAGATAATAATATTGGTTATAAAGGTTAACAAAGCTAACTGAGAGAAGACTTTGGCCTATTATTTGGTCTTTTCCCTAATATTTATCGTACATTATTCTGCAATTTTTTTTCAACAGCTGTTTAGTGATCTGACAGTTTTATTGTTGAATACTGCTAACTCTGTTCTATAATAGAAAGAGTTATATATACATTTCATAATGGAAAGAAATGTGATACATTTTAAATTTCAGGAAACACCAATAGTGTAAATTATATATAATCCTACATTTGCTTCATTGATACTTGCAATACAATTTAAGAAATGAAGGTGTGTTCCTTCTGACTATGAGAATAATTTTCTTATATTTTCTCTACAGTGTATATGTAGGATTGTACTGAAGACTGTACATTAGACATAGCAGAAAAGTTATTCTATGGCAAGATATGAATGGTGAACTTTGATATCCCATATTATTTTCTGGCATGTCAAATTACAAACCTATATTGCTTGAACCACCTGTGATTTTCTATGTACTGAGAATTTACATGGGAATAAAACTTTTCAAATTGCTTTCATGCTATTCTCTAAATGGGTTCTGATAAATATTTATAATATCTTCTCACTGCTCAAACACAGATTCTAACTGGCCTTATTCAAGATTCAGTTATTCTTGGGATTAACCCTGAAATCCTATTACCAAGCCTAAAGCAGCAGGGAAAAAAAAAAAAAAAAAGGAAAAGAAAATGACAAAGCTGGATTTAGCTACAAAATGAAAGCCTGGTGAAATCAGATCTATTTCACTATTGCTCATTTAATACATATAGATACAACTGGGTCACCAAGCTGATTTAGCCACGAGGTAGAAGTAGCATAGCAACAAACCTCCGCAGATTGAAAGTCAGCAGCAGTAGTATCTGAGTAAGTCTTCAGCAAGCTCATTATGTTTTCCTCAATTTTCCATTTTCGTGCAATGATGTTACTGATTTATTAAGCTGTCGGGATCTCGGTATTTTCAATGTGTAAGTTTTATCTCTGTAGCACATTTAACTATAGAAATTACTGCCTGGATCAAGTTTATATGATTTTCTATAAAAGATAAACATTTATGGATGTTTAAAAATGCACAACTTACAGTTTAAGTCAGGTTCTCATTTCATGTCAGAAATTTTGGAAAGGGAGTTTTTTTTATGGTTTTTGATTTTTTTTTAACTTACAAATGCAATTTCAGAAGATTCTGATTAAACATGATATGTTGAATCAATAGATGTCAGTAAACTAACTGAGAGAAGAGGGAGGCAGTAGGTAAGGATGGCTGGGATAATCTGAACTTCTACAAAGACTGGTCCTATATACTTGGTGTATATGTTATCATTTCTACAGATTTTGGACACACAGAAGGACATTTAGAAAGTAGGCTGGTTTACAGCTTTTCCATAATTTTCATCCTCCTAGGGCTGGGATCTTTTGTGTTGAAGATGTGGAAATTTTCCTTGAAGGAGGAAGTTTAGATTTTTATATTTCTAGCTTTTCCATAATTTAGAATACGAATATATTTTATGGGTTTAGTTGAAATGAGAAATTTATGCTAGTCAGAGAAAGCACCAATGTCCTCCACAGAAATGTAAAATTCTGTATTTCATAGTAAAACCAGCTCAACTTTTTTTGTTTTAGTGCCACCTAGTGACCAAAACTTGAAACTTTTTTTGGACGTTTCAGTTTATTGGCATTTGTTTTTGCATTTTCCAGTAATGAAATGCTTTACAGAAGATTTTGCCTTTTTCAAACTGATTCTCAGAGCTCGTGCTGATTTTCTCAATTTCCTTTCGTGAGAATTTATGTGAAGTTATTGCTATGCATTTTGAGAACTCTGCCTTTCCTTAATGGAAAGTGGATTAATACTTTGTCCGGAAAACAGTGATAAATGTTGACTGAAGTTTGCTTTCTTGATCATGTCAAACAATTAAGCAAATACCTGTGCATATTTATATTTATGTATACATAACGATAAATAGATAGATATATTTGTATAAAGATGTCAGATAGAGCTGAAAAAAAATGTTGACTGTCAGAAACAGTAATAAGCACTTTCTGATAAAGATAAGTTTATGCCCCAAGATACTACTCTTTAATTCTTCAAAACATTTCCTTTTTTGCTGCTCTTTTCAAAGTCTACTTGTTTTGCTAGCATTATATAAACGTGAATCTGAGATAGTGCAATGAAAGGGTTGCTCTGGGTTTCCTTTCATAAAAGAAGCAGAATCAATTGAAATGTTTTATTTGTATTTAAACAACCTCCTACACTTGCCAACAGAATGATTGGCATTGCATTTTGCATTTATGTCCCTTATATTTATATCCCTTATATTTCTCCTCAGGAGATGGAGATCTATTTAGATTTATTGAGAGGGATGGATGGGTATACAGAAGAGAATTTGAAATATTCATCAATTCATACATTGCCTGTGAAATCGGGGATTTTTCTCTCGCAGTACTGTAGTCTTCAGAATAAATGGCATTAGCTGTATGTGCATTTTGAAGAAGTTTAAGTGATAAAATGTTTATGAGAATTCATGCTTTAAAAATTTGTCCCCTATTTGACCATGTGTCTTAAATGGCAAAATAACTAATATCAAGTTAAAAGGCAGATTTGAGGACTAGGAATTGTTTGCACAAAGGAAAGAGAAAAAGCATATTCTTATAGTGGGGAATTATGATGAAAGCTTGTGGCCATGCCTTTGCCTTGGATTTACTTGTTTTATTTCTTCTTGCTTTACTTTTCTCACCAACGAAATGAGAAAAGTTCGGAGCTGTTTCACTAGGAGTCCGAGATACTCAGTAATGTTTGAAAATGACTGTGATGTTAAAGTGTGGGTGGCCCTGGGAGTTATATGCCATGTGAAACTTGCTAAAGCTTGTCACCTGGGGAGAGGTTGTCTAGTATCTGCAAAAGGCAGATTTATTAAAAAAAGTTCCCAATAGACAGGGCAGCTTGTATCTGCTAAGCAGGTAATGTATCAAAAGGAATGCAGTTTTTGAAACAAAAAAAAACCAAAAAGCAACAAACCCACAATATATTATAAGTTGGTTTGGGTTTGCTTTTTTTCTGATCTATTTTGTTTGCTGGGTTTTTTTTTTTTTTTTTGTTTTTGGAGTTTTTTTGGGGTTTTTTTGCCGGGCTGCTTGAGACATTTGATCTTTCTACTTAAATGACTCAGACGTTTTTCAGTCCTTGTATATCCCAATTCTGAATACTGATACTTTTTTTCTTCATTTCAGATGTTTTCCCCGGGGCGTTTTTTCCATCCCCTTTCTTTCGCCTTATGCTGCCCTCTTAATGACAACACCTGTCTGTTGGGTCTTGTTATTAATTTTTTGATCTGCTTATCCACAAAGTGCTTAGAGTAGGACCAGATAAAGGAAATAAATCAACATTTCTTCTTTCGCTTCCCTTGAATCATCTAATCAGCTCATGTTGTGGTAGCAGTTTAGTAATTTTATAAGAAGGATTTCCAGGTTAAGATTGTGGAAAAGAGGAGACTTTTAGCAGTGCATAAGTTACTATTGTGGAATTTGAAGTGGTTTTCAGAATGACAATTTCCTATTTTCCATAAGTTTAGCTGTTGGGGCACTGTGGATTGCAGAGGTTCATGTGTCTGGAGGAGCCCACAGCTCCATGGAGCTACCCAAGGGAGGGGAAAGGTCTCGAGCATTTAAATATTTTGCTGCAGTTCTGTATAACTTTTCCCTGTTTTTTTCACTTGGTTTTCAGAAGTTTATCCTTTTCTGAATCAGAAGATAAAGTCCTTGTAAGACTGTCAGATTAGTATTTCTGTTTCTGATCCTCTCCAGAATGACAAAGTTTAAGCAGCATTGGACTCAAAGCCCTTCATTCAGAGTTTCATGTTAAGTTGAATTGATTATTTTATCTTTCAGGATATTGAGTTGCCCCATATATGGCCCAAGATTGTACTGGTGGTTTGAGGTCAACGAGATGAAGTTCTCATGACAGATTTTGTGCCCCAGTATCAGACTTAAATATTCCTGCCCAAACCTGTGAAGGGGAGGTCCTACTTTCCTCAGAGCAGAGGATTGTTCTGGGACATCCCAAAGGTGGAGACTAAAAATGGATATAAATAAATGAGGTAGTGAGAAATAATCTAGTGAAAACTCCGTCTAGATCCTATGCCTTGCAGGTATAATTACAAGACAAATTTAATTATATTAATACTTCATGATTATTTAAAATAAAAAGCTCAAAGTTGTCCAGTTTGCCATGATTTACAACTGTTTTGCTGCAAGCCCCTCTTATTTTAGCTTAAATAAAGAATAAGCTTTTCATATAGTTGAAAAAGTAGAAGCTGTTGCTGGTAGTGACATACTGTATAGGGTGGCTTCACATTTTAACAATTGAATGGTTTGCCTCCAAATGTCATACATTGTTTTGTACGTGATTCACTGAGCCCATGGCATCATAAACAAATTCCATTTATTTTCTTTTTACCAGTAGCACTTTAGTGACATATGTTTATATTTACTCCAATAATTAAGGGGAAATGCGAGCCTGATAAATACCCAGCTAACATATTTCACATAGATACACTGAGAGTACTATGTTCAATAAAGTATGGATTATAATTACCTTAATTTTACACCTCTGATAAGATCTGATTTTATAAGAACATGCACGTTCTGAAATGGTAACTGGTTTTTGAAAGCTTGCAAGTTCTTTCTTCAGTTAAATTCTAAGTGATTGTGTGTATTGTTAATTGGTTTTCAAGAAATCTTGTGAACTGAAATAAGCATTGTTCTGGTACTTAGGAGACAGACAATGTGACCAGTAACCAGTAAAGTCTTACAGCAGTTATTTTGGCTTGTAAATTAAGATGTGTAAATTTTCACAGATCTTAATGTATAAAAAATTATAGTACCACTATTGCTATTATATTTCGGATGAGTGCCACTAAAAGCTGGCTCAGTTTGGCTAACTCTAAGTTTTGGATGGTCCTGGTGTTTGTCACATATAGAAAATCAGTTTTAAGGACGATCTGAAGGCCTTTACTGTTGAAATCCTTCCATTACTTCAGTACTTTACTGGAGTTCAAATTAATTAAATGCACCCCTGAATTTTCTTTCCCCCTTTGAGCATTTTCATCAGTCACATTTGAACCTTGCCTTCATCTCCTAGCAAACAGGGAAATGTTCATTCTGGAGGATTGTTGATCCATTTACTGATTCCTTCATCTAATCAAAAGCTCTGCTCATCTGCTTTTCTGACTGGCATTAACATTAATGTTGACTGATGTCTCTGAAAACAGCTGGCCCATATATCTGCTTAATTAAATTACAGCATTTGCAGACTTTGGTTGATGTAACGCTCCATTCTACAAATGTGTCATTTCTCTCCTTCATTTTACATCCGCATTTGTGAATCTACAGATGCAGATGCTTTCATTTGACCCTTTTTTCACTTTACAGCATATGTGAGTACAGTGCAATACAGATTAATTATTAAGTGTAGTATGGGAAGTTTCCTTGTCAGCTGCCTCCACAGTTTGAGCCGGTATTCCCGAAAATTTTTAAAATATCATTTTTATGGCCATAATTACCAATCCATATGCTCAATACCCGACCTTCTTAGAAATAATTATCCTGATATATTTGAAGGCTTGCTAGCAAGCAATTTAGATTGGCAGTTTAATGTTAGTGACATTCCAGGGAGAAATTTTCTCTTGTCAGGGAATTTTCACTTCAATGTCTAAACCGCAGTTTGCTATAGCCAAGGCAAGGCATGCACTGGCCATAGGATTGAACTTAAGGTTACTTTTTTATTAGGTCATTAAATAATTTCTGTCTAATATCACTGATGAAGCAGAGCAGTGTTTCCACTTTAGTTTTTCAGATGAAATTGGCTTTTGTAGGGCAGAGCTGCCTACTAGGTAAAGTTTTTTTCTGCTTTCCAGGTACAAGTTCTGTACTTTTATCCCAACTCACAATTTGAATTGGTTTTCAGACCTTGTATTTATAAAATTTCTTTATGTTTGTAATTTTCCTTTCATGGCTATAAATTTGAGGCAAACTGAAATAATTCCACAGCACCATACTCTTTTCACTCCCACACGGTTTATGTATCCAATAATCATTAGGTGATTTACTTGTTACTTCTGTAAGAAACTTTTACTGGAAGCACCATTGAGTGTGTCAGTGTTTTGCATCAAAGTGAACTGGTGAAAGTTGTGCGATCATCTCACAGTTTTGCTTAAGCAGCAAAACATGCTGGGTTTTTTTGGTCTGAAAAATATTCTTTTTTGGGAAATATGGAATACATTAAAACAATATTCAGTGTAAGCCCATAATAACATGAATTGAAATACTAGGCATTATTAAAAATGGTTTGATATTATTAATGACTTCATCCTTTTAAGTTTTGTTTGTTGTTAAGTGTTGTACAAGTTACGAGCTGGTGTTTGCTGCTGACTGCAGTTCTGCCTCTGTACTTTTTGCCTGGTACATAGAAATTTATTTTAGACATGTAAGTAGTCTGATGACTTATTGAAATCTGTGACCTTATTTACCTTTTATTCTATAGAGCACTATTGAACTAGTTAGCTGTGGTGAAACTTTAGCCAACAAGGCCTGATTTTTATGTTATTTTAAGGCTTTGCACCAGGTTGACAGCATAAAATTACATTTACATTTACTTTCACAAGATCCATAATCAGGAAGAGGTATAATAGCCTGCTTTCAGTTGAATTGTAAATTGGGAGGTCAGTATTTTAGTATACATGAATGTATGTATATTTATACAGATACAAATTCTAAAGTGATATTAAACTGAATTCCACTTGTGCAAACAACATTTTGCACTTCAGAATTTTTATGTGTTTGTTTTTACATAATGTCAGAATATCATATAAATTAATTTTTCAGGGAGTAGTCTTTATGGATAAGCCCAATATTTTTCAGTTATTAAAAAAAGTAAAATACATCTTTATGTGTTTTTATTTTCTCAACTCTGTATTTCTGAGTTTTATTTTTTTATGTAAGCTTGAAACAAAATTTGTGGGTATTTTCCACTGTAGTAGATTTTTTTTGGGTTGCCACAGAGTGAAGCACCAAATACCTGGGTTTTTTTAAATATATTGTCTCATTTTGAAATCTTCAGTCACTACTGGATGTTCTCAGCATAGTGGAAATGAAAATCCAGGTTTAACATTTTTTTATCTCACAAAGATCCAGAAAACATAAATCTTTACCACTATGATACACAGAAAAGAGAATTAAATGTCTTTAATCCTATTTCTGTTTATTTTACAGTTTAATAATAATGCTCAGAATGTCAGTTGCTTTAATCATCTTGTCCAAGCTAATGTGAGGAACAAGAAGAAACTGAAAGAAGCTGTCTATAAAATCTCTGCTAAAGGAATTACGGATTACAAAAAAGGCTTTAGCTACGCTTTTGAACAGCTGCTAAATGTAAGTATTTAAGTAAGATCTTTCTGCTGTCAAGTGAAGAAGAACTTGAATGTTCAGATGGCCACTGCACGCTCCCTCACTGTGTAACTAAGTGGTAGAAAAGCAAACCTTTATTTAGCGAGTAAATTTATCCCAACAATGTTTTTTTCATTGCAGATTCCCCAGCAGGTTGCTAAGACTTTGGAATGAATCTGGTTTTCAATCTGTTGTGCTGTTTGACTTCATTCATTGAGCTGGTTTTTCATTTAACGTGATTCACAGTTGACACATACTTGCGGTAGTGGTTGACTTGCAGTTAATTTTAAAATGCAAAGATCTGTGTTACTGTGCTATTATTTCAATATCACCACATCATCTCCTAGCAATGCTTAGTTAACCTACAATTTCACACTTATTAGAAGTCATAAATACTTTACCATGGTTTGAGCAAGATGGAGGGGAGGAAATGTATTAGTTAATAGAGGAATACTAGGCACCTGATGATGCCTAAAGAGGAGTATTCACTCACTGAGAGTGTTCTAATTCCTTTCTCTTTCTCATGTATAAGAAGAATAATTTCCTTAAGAATTAAATGCATCGTTTCCATGCTTTAAATGCATTGCACTTTCTAATTTTCACCCTGTCACTAGCTTTTTAAATAACAATTTTTCTCATTTATCACAAATGTTTGGGGTTCATTAGTAAATTTTAAATGGCTTATGTAGTTGTTTAGAAAAATAGTTCTACTTTTCACCTTCATAAAGACTGCGTATTAGATCTTAAACCTAAGTGTAAATAAAGCTGTATCATTTTACAGCAGGTAAGGTTATAGCTTAACAAGTAAGAAATGTATTCTTATCCTTACTGGGTTTTGGGGTTGTTTGTTTGTTTGTTTGTTTGTATGTATGTATGTATGTGGTTTTTTGGTTTGTTTTGTGGAGTTTCTTCATTGGGCTTGGGTTGTTTTGGTTTTTTCTTTTGGTGTGTGCTTGTGGGGTTTGGGGGTTTTTTTTGGTGGGTTTTTTGTTTGTTTGTTTTTGTTGTTGCTTGTTTGGTTTTGTTTGGTTTGTCTTTAGGGTTTTTTGCTTCATTTTCTTCCCCTAATCTGCCAGATTCTGAACTTCAGGACACTTCCCTGACATTGTCTATGCAGTTTAAGCCCAGATCTGATGACAAAAATTCTAACCTTGCTAAATTTTGATGGAGCAAAAGAGAATGCAATGTGTTCATGGGAATTTTCTCATCAGACCACTATTCAGATTAGCTGAGGGGTTTGGTGGGGAAATGAGTGGATGTCCTCTACTGAAAAAGCCACAAACAATATTTTGAAGTCTGTTGGGTATTTTTGGACCAGGCTGGATGGCAGTTCCCCCTTTTCTGCATCTGTTGATATCTTATGCAGAGGGAACCAGGAAGACAAGAAATTTTGTTCCTCATAATATTTATTTTTGCTTAAAATTATGGATTACATTTGGTGCAGCTCCAGATACACACTTCATGTACAGGCAATGGAAATAGTCACTTAAGGTTTTTCAACATACTAATTCAATTGATTTGAATAATCTGGATTCCATGATTTTTATGCAACACTTTCCCACTATTAATTGTTACATTAACTTGCTTTTTCTTTGCAAATCATAATACTTCATCTTTATCAGTTCAGGATGGGCTTTTCCCCCTCATACTGTAATAACTATGATTTCTCAAAGAAAAAGTAGTGAGAAATACATTCCTAGAGTGTCATGTCACAAGGTACAATTGTAACTTGCCATTTAAAGAGTTAATTTTAAAGATGTGATACTTGTATAAAGCAAAAACCATTTTAGACACAGTATAAAATGGATCATGTCTTGCTTGCCTGTTTGAAAGAAGGCCTGTATCAAGTAGAAGAAAGAGCTAAAAATGAATACATAGCTTAATTCCACTTGTATTCTTTTGTGGTTTAAGCCAGGAAGCGGTTTTTGGTCCTGCGGAAGCTCCTGTGTAGACCACATTCCCATTCAGCTGTGGCCATGGGACTGCTAAGGCAAACTGTTCAGAAAAATGCTGAAATTACTGCATCAGCTTCTCACAGTCTGTTATATATTCCCTGCCTGAGCCACTATCTCTCCACTTAGTCTAAATGAGGGGAGGTGGGGAGGGGGGAAAGATGTGTTGTAATTTCCTCAATCCCTTGTAAGAGACTATTGTGTTAAATTCATTCATCCAGACACAATGTTTTTTATGGTGGGCGAATAATAGAGTCATAGATTGGCCTGAGTTGGAATGACCTTAAAGATCCTCCAACTCCCCTGCCATGGACAGGGACACCTTTCCTTTGACCAGGTTGCTCAGAGCTCCATCCAGCCTGGCCTTAAACACTTCCAGAGATGGGGTAATATCACGTGATTTTATCTTATTCATGTTCAGGTTTCCAATAATGTTTGGAGGCTAAAATCTTGGATTTTTTTCTTTTGTGACATGATTTTAGTGTCTAAACAATATAGTGTAAGTAAATGCCCTTCTGTAAGTATGAGGATATAAGAGAAAACTTTTTCTGATACTGTGTAAGCATATGCTAAGTAAGGCACTAGAAAAGTCCTGATTTAGTCAATTAAAGCAAAGCCTAGCTCAAGTTCACATTGGCTGTGGCGCTGCTTCTTTCAAAATCACTAGAAAAGTTTTGTAATATGAGCAAGTTTTGGTCCCCTTCCTTCTCTCTCTGATCTTATTTTGGTCTGTATATTATATCACTGTAAATGTAGGTGAATTTCTTTATTTATGAGGTATCCAACTATACTTTTATTACTTTTTTAATATCAAGAAGACTGCAGCCCAAAGCAGTATCTTCTAAGTTATATTTCACAAGCGAAAAATGGGCATAAATTATTTAATTCCAACTGAAACACAGTGGTCTGATAAGGCTGGAGAGAATGTATTGATTTCAGGCAGGTTTTATATGTTGTTACATGTAAGGAAACCTTTGGGCTTGCTTTCTTTCTTTCTTTCTTTTTTTTCCAATTATTAAATTTGAAAGTAGTAATAGTAAGAAAAGAAGTAGTTCTTCAATGAATATTGAACTATCAATATAAAGCGTCTCTTCAGAATATTCCTTACCCCGTTAATTGTACTTTAAAGTACTATGAAGTACAGATTTTTTACTTTAGTTTTCTGGCAACATTGTAGAACTGCAGAGCTGCAATATTGGGAATTATTGGGTGATGTTTGAGGCTTTGGTGTTTCAGTCCCTGATTGCAGGAATTAGACCAGTGAGTAGAATGAAAGGTGGCAGAAGGGAGTGGGGTCAGTGCACCTGACCAGCCTGGGGACAGTCACTCCATAGCCACAAAGAGTAAAGCAAGGGAGAACTGGGGACATTATAAAGACAACTCTCCTATTTATCCTCCTGACTCTAGAGTAAATTCATATAGCAAAATTCAGGCTTGTGCAAGGAGAACTCGGATTTATTTCACTGGATCTCTAAAGGTTTTGCTCTGTCACATCCAACTACTCAGCAGTACCAAGATGTGTCTGACTGGGACCATTTGTATGCAACACAAAGGACAAGGAACAGCTGCAAAAGTAATGACCAATTTGCTTAGACTAGATTATTAAATTTTAGAGAATAAAGACAGAGGAGCCAAAATTCATGCTACCTCTATTGATCTGGCTGTGGAACAATGTTTTTATTTCTTTGCAAAGCACTCTGTGTTTTTCTCAGGGGCTTTGCTAGGTACCTTGATAAATTAGGAGTCAGAGGGGCTTCTTCTTAATTTTATTTCAGGCTTGCTCTCCAGAAATAATGGAACATGCTCCATTTTTCATCCCTGAGATGCAATATAATTGGAAAAGTAGCTGAGGGAGAGATCTTAATAATACAGGCAGCCATATCTTGGCAAAAATATATTAATTATTGTATTATTGTAAACCTGATTCTAAAATACTTTTCTAAAGACTAGCTATTCACTTCAGAGTTTTAATAATTTAAAAAAAAAACCATGAAAAAATAAAAGGTTTGGAAGATGAAGCTCATTTTAAAAAAAAATAAAGGACAAAAATAACAAATGAGAAAATATTCCAGACTTGTGAGGTTGATATCCTATAGGATGTCTAAATTAACAGTTTGTATTCAAGTGGTCCATGAGCTGGAAAGTTTTGTAAGTAGGAGTCCAACAGTAAACAAAAAATTCCTTACAGGGTCATTGTTCCCAAATTTCCACAAAGAAAGTAAGGATAAGGGAAAAAGTAAGGATGAGAAAAGAGAAGAGTAAAAATGTTTAGAGAGCCTCATGGCAAGTCTCATGCAGAATCTCTGTTGAGGAAAACTGTGGGGTTGATGGGATGGGTATGAGCTAAAGAGCTCTCCTTGTGTCTGTGGAGGTGAAAGGAATCCCCAAATCCCTATTCCACTGTGTTGGGCCAGATCTGAAATGACTCATATTTAAGTCTCGTGGAACAGGAGAGTGGGTTTGGTTTATTTTATTTTATTTTTCATTCAGAATGAAATTCTAAAACATTTTTTTTTTTTTAAGTTTTGACATTACCATGTTAAAGTAGCAAGTGTGTAGCTTTAAAAGCCATCAAATCTAACAGTTTGTTCCTTACAGCCTGAAATATAAAAACTCTTCTGTTTGTATCTCCTATAGCACAGTGTCTCCAGAGCTAACTGCAATAAGATTATTATGTTGTTTACGGATGGTGGTGAAGAAAGAGCGCAAGAAATTTTCCACAAATATAATGAAGACAAAAAGGTAAGTGATGTGTGATTTTACTGCATAAGATGCAACAGCATAAAGAGGAACATTTAAATATGGAAGTGAAAGCATATTTGGTGTATGTATAAAGTACTTTTAAAAAAACTCATTAGCATTGATCCTTAGGACACTTAAAGCTTTTTCAATCTATAATATTTATTTGAAAAATCATAAAACATATTTAATGTTTTACACCTTGTCACTTGGTCTCAGGTGATGCAGAAGTATACTGTGGGCCATAAAAACTCAACTTTCTATTGACATTTTCCTTGCATTAGTGTAATCCCTGAATTATCCAGCAGAAACATAGGTGTTTAAATGATATTATATGATATATATGTGTATCTCTATCTCTTCACTGCAAATATCTTCTGTGTGCTTTTATTGTTTGCCAGGCAAAGGCAAAATGAGAATTCAAGGTTAGAATCTGAATTTGAATAGATTTGGGCTGGAACAAACCCGCATTTTTCCCAGTGAGGCTAATTATACCTTTGAAAGTCTTTGCAAAGAGTGAGATGGCTTTCTGCTGATGAAATTTGATCTGTGGTTCAAGCAGAATTATGGGTTTGACACGAAAATCCCTGGATGAGTTCTGTTGTTTAGATTAAATTGGATTATTAGCTCTGCTGGTTTTGGGTTTAATTTTTGAATCTAATCAAATTCCTGGTCTGGCTTTTGCATACTTAAAGATTTAAAAATGCATGAGTGTGTGCATGAAATACAGCAGCTTTTAAAGTTGTCTCCTACTAAATTTCAGAGCAAACCATTATTTATTATTATTAGAAGATTAATCACATTCCAGATAGAAATGGAATATGAGCTGGACTCACATTGAAATTAAAAATTTACCTTTCTAGTGCCTGGGGATGTGCCTATATCTGTGGGGTTTTGTTTGTTGGTTTTTTATTTTGTTCTCAAAAAAGCAGCTAAAAGTTAGAACATGATTCATGAAGGCACTTTAACAGTTGTCATGGATGTATATGCATAAAGCAGTGGAAGTATTTGGCTGGAAATCCTCGTATGTTTGAATTAATCCTTTAAAAATTAGAACTAGAAATGCAATACTGAATTTGTATCTGGAGCAGCGATTCAATTACTGACCTTGAATAATCATTTTGTGGCTGCTTTGCAGTAGTGTTTCACATAGAATGATATGGTGGGGTTTAGTTAATCTCTGTGTCTGAGTTGAAAGTACTTTTTCGGCAATTAGAAGAGAGAGTGGAAATTGTAGCCTTGTGTGACACATGGCTGTACTCTGAAAATATATGCAGAGATTCCTCTTCAAATTTGGATACGGTAGCTTTTTTCGTGTTACAGCAACAGACATCAGCTATAGGAAATACATCCATAAGGGGCAAGATGTGTGATTCATTTCTTATTTTTTTTTTATTTATTTTGTTGCGTTAGGAGGAAAGTGTAGTAAAGTATTCAGTCCAAAAAACAAAACAGATTTGCAGTGCCAAGATTTGTGGTCTTAATCCCATCATGTCTGATGGCTGATTATTCTGTGAAGTATAATAAATGAAACGTAGGATTTACTAATTTTAAATGGTTATTTTACGGCATCATTTAGTACTGTAAATTTGCTCTGCCAAGGGTTGGTGTGGTTTTATGTATACTGTTATACATAAAATAAAATACACGATCACTTTCTTGTTCCCTCTAGAGAAGAAGGGCTTGGGGATTTTATTGTATACAGCAAATGTAGAATGGTGATAATGGTCACTGTTTGTCCATATATTAGCATATATAATTTAATGCAATGCCGATGCAATGCAAGGCACATTTTCTACACTTGTTTATGGTCTATGTGTCTACAAGTTCAAATCTTAGTAAACATTTACATTGTGTTACTTCTCTAATGAAGTACTGGGTTGCTAGGTATCAATCCTGACTGGTTTTCTCCAAGGTGACATTGGAATTGAGGTACCAACTCTATGCAGGCATAATTTGAAGAACTATTTGCTTTTTCCTTATCACTTTCAATCAGGAACAATCCTTGTAGTGTTGAAGGGGAATTTATGGTTGAAGAACTTCTAATGAGACTGGACCAGTAAATTATTTTTTAAGAGTCACAATGAAATCTCCCAACATCTTTCGTAACATTCTAATATTTTTTAAAAGAAGACTCATGCAAAGTGTTCTTGTCATAATGCTCTCGTTAGTAAGGCTGCACTTTATTACAGACTCCACATATGGGTTTATTTGTTTTTCCCTCTCTGTGTAACTTAATCTTAGTTCATTATCAGTAGAGAATAACATAATTGGTAGACACATTCCAACATGAAAAAAACCACATATCTTTTTAGTTTTGTAAAGTCTTAGTTACAAATATTGTGTTACCTTCTTAGATTGCAGAGTAGGCTGCTTTCTTATATTAAATGATAAGGTATTAAAGAGATGGGGGTGTATGTTCTGTTGTCTTTATTGCAGTTATTTTGTAGTTTATTTCATAAATATCCAATGAATTTAAGACTATTCTTTTATTTATCATTTGTAGAGGGACTATTCAATATGAGGTGTTAAAAATGTTTCTGTGTTTTACAGTAGAAGCAGTTCATGGTATAAATATGTATATTTTCTTGCCTGCTCTGCATTTATTGACCACTTGTCTTTCTGTTTTGCATAAAGCATATAAAAGATGAATTGTCTTATGTCACAGTCGGTCACTTCCCACCTTAGGTGTTGTAAAGTGACTTTCTTTTCCTTGTACAAACAAAAGACCGTTTATTCAAATCCGTTAATCCTTGTTTTCATCTTCCTGATGTAAAGTTGCTTCAGCTCTATAAGTATTTTCTTTTCCATGCCAGTTAATTTGTAATTCCTCACTATGAAAGAAGCTTCAGTTTTGACCCATCAAATAACATGTCTTAGTACACTTGTTTGCAGTGCCCTCGGTGCAACCTTCAAGTTAAGTGAAAGAATGCAATAAACAGTTGAAAACTACTAAAAGAGCAGCCTAGAATCTAGAGGCTGAAAAATAGTGGTTTTAAATTAGAGGGTTTGAATCTGTTTGAAATAGTATACAGGTATATTTAAAATAGTTTTCTGCCTTTATAAATAATTTACAGTACGAATAGGAGGGTTATTATAAAACTTATGTAACACAGATTTGGAGAGGAACATTTTATCTGTTTGAAGTGGAAAATCACAGTTGTGTTTCACCTTTGCATGCCTTCTTCCCTTTATAAAGCCAGATTTTATTGTCATATATTGCAACTACATGCTGAGCCTGATATTTAAAAACTGGCATGTTTACCTTTATGGTGACATTTGGGGCACTCACATTAAATGTGTAAAATACCACACATGCTCTAAATTTCAGGAATGAGGGTGCTAAATTTCATTTTATTTGCACTCCTCCTACAGATGGCTTCACTGAGGATAGCAATATAAATTTAATTGAAATGTATGCCCCGTAGGCGTTTATCGTGAGAATTTTGAATTCAGGTTGAAAATAGAAAGCCACAGATCTTTGGGGCAAATTGTCCCCTTGGAATCTGTATTTGGAAAGATTGCTCAACTTACGTGAGTACCAAAAGACCTTAAACACACCCCATGCACTTTTAGTTGTTTGAATTTTCATAAAATGATAGAGATGTGTGTGGGTGGGATGGACTGAACTGACACACACAGGCAGGATTGGTCTGACCCCTCAGGTAGGAGCAGAACCATAAATTGGGTCTTGTATCTCATTCCTACAGAATTATCTGCCATGATTAATACAACCTCATTTTGTGTAGATTTTTTCTGACAGTATCATTTGAGAGGAAATGATGTGAAAAGAAATTTTCCAACAAGTCCGTTCCATTAAGAATATCTGTATGTGGTGGACACAGAATTGCTACAGTGGTAGAGATCCTATGGGAGAAAGCTCCAGCTTACTGGAACTCCACTGGGAAGCTTACAGCTGCCACTGACTTCTTCCAAATGGGAAACATTCAGCATGTCAATAGAGTGATATAATGAAATATTTATGAGAAAGAACTTGCAAAACTTAAATTAAAAAAAAAAAAAAAAGGCCTCCTACTGTCATTACCAAAGCAGGGAACCATTTTCTTTTTTGGTTTCAATGCATTAGTGCAAAACTGCAAGTCAATAAAACTAAAATCAAAACTATGTTAATTTAGGCAGTGGTGTATGGATTGTTCTAGATGAGTGTTAGTCCTGACTACAAATGACCGTCAAAAAAGCCTGTGACATTTCCAGTTTGGGTAGCTGTGGAATTGTCATCAGGGATCAGACTGACCGAGGGTAACGTTATATGGTCACTTACAAAGCTCAAAATAGAAACAGCATCTTTCACAGCACTAATGTCAGCTTTGAGCTTTGAATAGAGCTGAACAGCTGTCAAAGGGCACCCCAAAAGGTTTTGCATTTCTGAGTGTGTGGTAGACTCGTGACACAGGATTTAACACAAAGTAATCAAATTAAGAGTTGAACAAAGCTTCAGCTCGCTGGTTAAACTGGCTCCCCAGCCCCTTTCCTAATCACTTCTGCCTTAAGAATGTGTCATCTTCCAGCTGTTAATTTTAGCTTATTGTATGTTCTGTGACATGCACCAATGGTAAACCTAAAATATTCTGGGTGAAACTTGGGTCAGTACTTAAAAATTCTGTAACCATTACCTTTTCTTTCAAAGTAAAAGTGGAAACTGTTATTAGAGTATTCAGCGAAGAAGCATCTTATTCTAAAGGCAAATTACCTTTATTTTACCTCTTAGCTCCACTTATTAATTAAGAGCTTGAATCATACCCACTATCCCAGTTTCTGGATTCCTACCATAAGTTAATTCCACTACAATAATGTATTTAAATGTTCCATATCAGCAGTCTCCCTCCTTTGACACTTATTACCCAAATATACTTCAGTAATAGTCAAGCTGCACAATACTAATTTAAGTCTTGAGTCTATAAATCCATACAATAACAATTTGGGTGGAGTATTTTTGTGTTTCTTTTTCTTTTTCAGTAAGGTATTAGGCACGCACTTTTCCCCTATAAACTTAGATTTTGAACCACAATTACGTGATGCTTGTGAAGCATTGTTTCCCCACTAGGCATCAGAGTTCAGTGATTTTTCTGATACTCTTTTTTCAAAATTATCTATGCACTGTTCTTTCAACAGTCATCTTCTAAACTGACATGCTGGGTTGCCCTGTGTCCATGCCCTGGCAATGCTTTTGGATTACACTCTGCCCAGCTTTCCCACACTATCTTTCAGTGACCCCTTTAGACTAAATAGCAACACCAAGGCTTTCTTGGAGACCTCAGTAAGGGAGTAAGATCCCTTCTATTTCTTCTACTTTTTTCACTTTTGCATTCAGCCACCCCATCCGCTGTGCTGTTGGGTGTGTGGACGCCTGGGTGAGGTTGCTGCAGAGTTCAGAGGTGCAGCAGAAAGTGCAGCAGGGCAGAGGGGAGGTTCTTTTAGGAAGCAGGTCTGCATACAGAAGAACCTTTTCATGCATGTGTCCACACACACATCTCTGTGTTGATGTGAGTTTCTCTTTATGCTGCTGTTTCATTATGAGCACGATTCTGGGGTTGCCACGTGGCATTTTTATCTCCTGTGCAAGATAAAAATCCACGTGGAGGTGTTGAGAACTTCAGAAGACTAATGAAAGTTTTAATATAGTTTTGTTGAAAAGTAACCTTATCGGTCTTATTAAAGTCATGTGTATCTGTTACATAAAACCCAACTGGCAGCTTGTTTCCTTCAAATTTGGCATGGAGGAGGCTATTTGATACTTCTATTTTTGTTGATCTTTAATTCCAAACACTGCAGTAATAGGGATTGATTCAGTGCATCACATTGAGGTTGATGCTGCAGATGGCATAAAATGATTAATCAAGGCAAAAAGCATAGAATATCAGTTAATATAGAAAGCACATTATGTTTGTTTTGGGACAAATGCAAGACAGTCAGACTGAATTTTGCTTATTTATACAAACAAAATGCTACATATGGCATAGCTGGTTGAGGCTAGATATCAGAGGGTCCATCCTGTCTCAGCCTCCCCACATATTAACTGTGCATTCATTCCTGTGAATTTGTGATTGCTGTGAAATGCCATGTGATTTGATTATGTTCTTCTGTAAGTCAAGAATTGGAGGGCTGGGACTTTCTGCAATGAGCCTTTCAAAACCTAAGCCACGCCTAATGATGTTTATGTAACCTCTTCTTTAAAGTATCCAGTTCCACAACTTCCTTAGGTATTTACATTCTTCTCTTTCAACAGCTACCTGTTAAGAAAGCTTTCTGAGATTTCTTTAAGACAAAGCAGGCTTAGAGGGTTTAGGGTTTTTTTTTTCCTTTTCATTTTACATTCTTTAATCAAAACAATTAATTCTCATCAAAATTTCTTCTTAAATTTTAGGAAACAATTTCTATGTTGCAACTTTCATCCAGCTTTTCTTTCCAGCTTTTATCTTTTCAATGAAACAAGCTTATTTCTTTCAGATCCATCAAATGTATACCTTAAATTCTTTCCATTCTTTATTCTTTACACGCCTTTTGTGTATGACGGCATGTTATCTCTACCTTTCTTAAAACATGCTCTTCAACAGTGACAGAAATTTCAGTGGTATCAAGAGAAGAGAGTATTTGCTATATTGTTTTTTTTATTCAGGACTTAGGTAAATATATCATAGAAAGTGACTTACTTTTTTGGAACTGTGTTATATTAATTAACCATATTTAGTTTTTGCTTTGCTCTGAATCTTTTTTCCCTAGCTGTTTCTCGGATATTTTTGTTTTCATTTTTGTGGATTTTGTTGTTGTTGTTGTTGTTGTTGTTTTTTAACAGATTGTCTTCAATTTCAGTATCTGTGCTTGATTTTCTAAGTATTTTTAACCCTACATTACATTAAGCTGTTTCTTCTTGTATACTTAATGTTTTCTTCTTCCTGAATTGCCTTTTTTCTTTTAATGCTTCATTGTTTAATTTATCTTCCTACTCTACTCGCTCAGCTAGCTAATTCTCTGTTTGTCCGAGTCTGTCTCTTACCCTTTTTTTTACTGCAATGAAACCTTCCTTTCCTTTTAATAAAAATCACTTCTTGATCTTTCATTCAAAATATTTTCTTTCTCTTAGATTTATGGCTAATTCTGCCTTAAAATTCAGAAATAAATTAACTGTTCTTGGCATCTTCTAGAATAAGAAATTTTCTTAACCTGCCACAAGATATTCAGTAATTATGTCTCACATTATAAGTTTTATCTGCCTGACTTCATATATTTGCAGTTATAAATAATTTTCCTATGCTTCTGGTGGTTTTTAGGGGAAGTGCAATAAGTAAGTAAGAACTGACTGTAATGAGTACAGAGAACAGAGACAGAGAAGATTTAAGTTGCTTTTTACTTTAAGGGCCACAAAAGAGAGGCTCACATCTCCCATTCATTTAAAAATAGAAGAGCGAAGAATATTTAAAAGTTTTATAATTGTTTTCTGCAGATAGAGAAGCCAAAAGGGATGTAAGAAAAAAAAAATAATACAATTATGAAGATTAAAAGATTCTTTCATGTAAAATTGTCCATTACATAGTCATGATTCTGACATTTGTGTGTTCACTGAGTCTAGAGTTTTCCAAAGGTTAACTTTATAACATTGGTTTAAAAATGCAGCTTTCTGGGAAGAAACTGCAAGATATATGCACTTAATAAAATATGCAATGTAACTAAGCTAGCACAACTGAATATATTTTTTTAAATAATTAACTATCATTAAGTGACTCTCAAACTTGATAGAAATTTTAGTTTCTAAATGCTGCTTAGTCTGCCTCATAGGCGAGTGTTGGACATCAGCTGAACATTTGTCTGTTATCAGATGGGATACTTTCAGATGGGACGGAGCATTGAATGAAAAGATTTGCCAATGCACAGGTGGAAAGAGTGGACAGAAGTATGTGGAAAAATTTATACCAGTGCTCAAAAGGGGAAAGTACAGAATAGGAGACTCTTGAGGGGGCAAGAAAGTAAGGGAACAGGTGAAACAAGCAGATGGTGGCACAAGATATATGCATGCAGCAGCCTAAACAGATGACAGGTTAAGAAAGAAATAAAAATTTCAGAAAAACCAAAGCTACAGTCCATTTGGATAGCAAGAAATATGTGCTTATATATGCAAGAAGTATGACAGAGGAAAGGGATCAAGTGTAGGTGAGCTGTTCATTTCACCCAGGCAAGCAGAAACCCTGTGCAACTTCAGTGTAAAGTATGAAAGATTGGTGCAGATGTTGTAAGGAAGGGTTGCTTTTTAGGAAAGAACATCAGCACATGGGATGAAGGAGCTCTGTTTGAGAAGTCTTGCCAAGAGTATGAACTACTAAATGTCACTTAGAAAGTCTGTTTGTGAAGCATTTTGCAAAAAAAACCCCACTCTTTGTTTTGACAAAAGGCAAGAAAAAAGTCATTTTTCAAGTATGGAATGAGTATGCTGGTAAATAGAAAATACCCCAGTCTCTACTTAGTAAGTGACTTGGATTCAGAATCCTGATTAGTCTCAAAGAAAAGGCTAAAATCTGCTGTGTCATATCTCCAGGAAGTCACAGTTGCATTCTCAAATCTTTTGCACTGTACAGGATAGAATTTAATATTGAATTGAATGTGCTATAAGAATAGTTTGTCTTTAATAGAAGAACAAGAAACTGACTTTGCAATCTTGCATTTGCATTTTTAGCGAAAATGACATTGAATTATGAGCTTGTAATTATTTTCTTTTGAGGTTTTCCCAAACATTTTTGTAGGTCTTATACCTAAAAAAAACAGAAAAAAAACCCTCCAAAATTAAAAATAAAACCAAAATCAGTTCCCATATGCAGTCTTTGAATTCTTATCGCATTATGTGTCTCCATTTCTCTGTTTCTATATTCAACTTCTATTTGAAGTCAGTAATTTCAGTTGAACTCATATTCATCTTAGCCTCGTATCAAATTCAAAGTAATGTATTCAGTGTTTGCTGAGGCTTAGATGGGAATTCTGTCCTTCATAATCTCATCCTAAATCACGTGCAAACGAAGACATCTAATCCATAATGACCACAGAACTTGGAGCTCCAGCTGCAAATGTATTTTTAAAAAATAATTCTGAATTTAAATGGATTTTTTTTTTTACAGGAAAGAATTTGCTTTATTTGCAAGTCACTTTTTGAAGCCACCACTTTGAATTGTATAATGCAGTTTGACAATTCAGTATTCTCAATCCTACATGCAGACAGGAAAAACAATAACCTCAGTGCTTTTCATTGCAAACTTAGTCTGTAGATGCTATTTCATTTGAAAACAAAAAACAAAGACAAACCCAAAATCCTCTAAGGCAATGTTTTGTCTATAATAAATTTCTCTGTAAGAAGCATATTTATAATTAGGGCTGAAGACCTCTTTTTTCCTTATTTCTTTTTTTAAAAAAAGACTTTGTCAGAAATTATTAAAATTCATTTATGTAACATTACAGACTGAAAAACGGCTTATTCCTTGTCACCTAAAGTATGATTTATTAGAGTACATTTCCTCTGCTCTTCTCTTTCAACCATTGGGAATGCAAAATTCAGATCTAAATTTACTAAGAACATTCTGGTACAAACTGTTCAATACACCAAGGCTATAAAGACCCCGCAAGGTTGTTTTATCTGTGGATTGCAGGGCGGAAACAGTTGTTTGTTTTTTTTACTGAAAATTTAATTTATTTAGCTGATCAGAAAAGAAATGAAAATTTGTATCATTCGGTGTATGAGTGAGCTGTGTCATGATTAATTTTATGTTTATTATCAACAGCCCACGGGATAGGTGGCAGCTGTCTGTATGTATTCAATCCTTCTCGTAGACCATCCTGAGATTTCAGGAGCAGCTTGGCAAGGAGTACAGTGAGTGGGCACGAGCTGCTTGCATTAATCATTAAGTGTGAAGGACATTCTCTATTAGTGCCCAGAGCCAGCTCTCTGAGCCCTGCTCGGGCTCTTGCCAGCTGCTGACAGGTGACATCGTCACTGCCTGCCTGTGTCAGGGCTGCCTCGTCCTACCTGCGAGGAAAGGCAAGGTCAGGCTGCCCTCAGCACAGTCCTGCACGGCACTGCTGAGTGTACAGCAGTACACAGCAGCTATTCAGTTTTTGCCACCTAGAAAAGGAAAGGGAACGAAACTTGCAGTGTTTTCATCCCCAAATCTGCCTCTTCTGAGGTAATCTGAAGATACCACTCTATTCCCAGGTCATTCTTCATGAAACAGCATGTGAGCATGGACGAAGGCACTTCACCTGTTTGGGTGGCATGCACTTTCTAAAGCTCACTACGTAATTTTTGTTTAGAATTTTCATGTTCCTGTGAGCATCAGCCAATTATAAAATTAGACATGAAATTTGTGTAACTGATAATTCCAGAAAGACTTCCTGTCAACGGATTCTGCTGGAAATGAGAGTTTCTGAGGGTCCTTCCTTTGCCCACCTACCCTTTTCCCTCTTCTAGTGCAACTGCTTGGCATTTGCAACTGTTAAGTTTCAGTCCTTTTTCCATGCTGTACAAGAACTGGAGTAAATGGGAGCAAGAAAATGAGGAAGCAACTATACAAGACTATTTGCCTGGGGAAAAAAAATGGCTGAGTATGTGATTAAAATTAGTATTTGAAATGGCATATTTAAATATTTCTTTAAATACTTGGCTGATATTTGTAATACTTCTTCCCTGGGATTTACAAGGACAATAAAAAAAAAAGAAAAGAGGGCTTAGTGTCACAATATGAACTGTAAATATCTCTCTAATTAATCCAGTCCTTTCCAGCTTCTCAGCTGCCTCCAAATGTTGTTTTGACTATCAAAGAAATGCCTAAAATGCTTTTAATCCAGAGTACAGTGGGAATTACTTTGTCAACTCCCTTGTCTGGTTCCTGATATGGACCACCAAACTTACAAGGAATTCTCAGAAAAAAACTGTTTTCTTCAGAGAATGCTAAATGATGAGTGTCAGGGAGAAGCAGCTTAGGGAAAGGAGGAATTTAATTGTTTTTTATTTCAACAGGGAAAATTTGTTATTAACATCCCCAAAGAAGCAAACAGATCAACCGAGTAAATAGAGCATGGGTAGCCAAAGTAAAACATTCAACAGTTGAATTGTTAAAAACATGACAGCATGTTCTTAATCTGAAGTCTGGGAGACAGGATGAAGAGTTAGGAAATCACCTGATGCAACTGAGTGCTGAGCAGTGATTTCTGAGGTGGGGTAGGGTGGTGAGGGCAGCCCTTCTGGTAGAAACCCCTGGAGAAGCAACCAGTGTGGCCACAGCCTCTGAGATGGATCTACAGCCACAAATCTCCAATGATTTATAGGTTTTCACTGAGTTAAACCTGGGAGGTTTTCAGCCTCTGTCAGCTGGCACACTCCCAGGCAAGGTGCTGGGACTGCTCTGTGGCAGCAAAGAAAGGGGAGGAGGGAAGGAGCAAGGCTTTGATTTCTGTGCATGGATGTGGGCTCTGCTGGCACAGCTCTTAAGGCTGGAGAGTGGACCAAAGCCCAGGTTTTTGGCAGGGTTGGCACAGGCAAGTTGACTCTCAAACATAAAATTCAAGCACATCAATGTGAAGTCCTGCTGGTGTTTCTGAGAGTACAGCCTTTCTCTTTCTTACTGCTGTTCTTAAGACTGATGTTTTACAAAGCTAATAAAACAGCTGATTTATACCCACAGCTGGAAAATGTTGAGATCAAAAACTTCACCTTACTTGGGAGACTGTGCAGTACAGAGGACACTGACTCTTCATGATTATGTTGTAGTCTTACATTGAGTTATTGTGACTGTATGGAACTGTGCTTGTACTCCTGTGATACTCGTGGCCCATCAATGATTGTGTCTAAACTAGGCAAGGAATTAAAAGATCATATCGGTGGTCTGTTCTATTTACAATCAGTTGAGCAGAGGCAGATCAGCAGGTGTCAGCAGGGAATTTATAATTTCATATTTGTAGCTGTGTGACAGCGGAGGAAGGGGCACCCCATGACAGCCTTCTGTGAGTAAGGAATGAGGTGATGTGGTTCCACAAGGTGGCACTAAGAAGTTGTAGAACAGTGTGACTGAATTTGTATTTTTTTTTTCAGTTCTGTGAAAGCATTAGTTCTGAAATTTTTCAATATAACTAAGTGGGTTTTTGACCATTAGTCTGCGGTAGAAAATATCCCTATTTTCATGCAGATATGTTTCCTTTGTGAGGGAATGAAACAAGCTGGGAAAAAACCCCTTTTGTCAATTTTGAGACACTTCGCAGTTAGCAAAACATATTTCATGGATTCATGGCATTCAGTTAAAACTTCTTCCCTGAACATGCACCTTTCATTATATGCATGTGTTACATAGACTTCAGGTATAATTCTCAGTTGTTAATTCCTTTCCTAGAGTAATTGCTTACAACTACACCATGCATCAGTGTTCTTGATCCTATTTTCCCAATATATTAACACCATTAAATGATTTGGGGCTGGTATTATCAGTATAGAATAATATCCAAAGACAGTGAGATTCTCCAATAATTTCCTGATATGCAACAAGCATAATTTTTATTTTAAGATAGAAGAAGGATTAGCATTAGACTCTAATGTGAGCTAATTTTTAGAGTGTCATTATTTCTTTTTGTTATTAGGCTATAATTACACAGACTATAATTAGACTATGAATTGATAAGCTAGCATTGCAATTTGAGTTTGAGGTTGAATTGTAGCAAATGAAAGATATTAATGACAGGGAAGATTGCAAATACACATGGAAAGTTTGGAAGAAATAATTTGCTGTGGATAAATGTCTAAAATAGTTTTTCCAAGGACCTGCTCTATTTGTCTTTAAACACATGCCTCAATTAAATGATTTTTCCTTTGGTTTCAAGGGGACACTTGCACAGTTAAATAGATCACTTAATGATGTGATTCAGCCTTGCTGAATCAGAGTATAGAGGTTCACTTATGGAAACACTTGAGTAGTGTCAAATGGATTTTCAAATCATATGGATTAATACTTTCTTCATGTCTGTAAGTTCAAAGATGTCCAGCCTGCACTTATCTTTACATTTAAATATTTGATAACTAATTTCTTCTTATTGTTTCATATGTGGGTTTTCCTTCCCATTCACCCAAGTCTACACATATTTTAGGACAGTACTCACAGAAAGGGATTAATGTAGTCATAAATGTCAAAAATATAACTCAATACATTTCTGCTGGTGTATCATACCATTCTTTTTATTTCCTAATTTGACATAAAATTGTGAATTCTGCTTTCTGAGTTCTGGACCTTTCAAGCTGCACATCCTTGGCACCTGACTAGGTATCATACCCTGCTGCTTAGGTCATCTCTATTTTTTTTCCCAATTGCTATTCAGGGATGAATGCATCGGCAGCCTGACAGTTACATACAAAACCCTGAATCTCCAACTTCTGAACTTTCTTGAACCTGGCATTCAAAGCAGGGGAAGTTATGAAGGTGCTCAAGCTGAGAATCATGAACTCACCTGTCTTTGTGCGAGTACTGAACTCTCATTTATAAGTTTAGCAGCACCACTGTCCCAGTAATTTTGAAAAGCTGAGCCTTCCTCAGTCTGTCACAAGGAAACCAGCCTTACTTGTAGGAGTGAACCAGACAGCTGTATCCATACCAATAAGTGATCCAGGGCCAGGGTGCAGGCTGGAGAAATGTCCACAGTTATTCAGAATTGTAATTGTTAACAGACCCAACAGTATGGCTCCTGGCCTGTGGCAGTCAATTCTTTTAGCAATGTCAGTGTTCAGTTCAGGGATAGAATGAGCCAGGGCTTATTCCCAAAAAATTCTATAATGAGATGACCTGATATGGGGGCAGGCAGGGAGAGAGGGTGGCACCATGGTGTGGCCATAGAGATGTGAGCCATGCTGTGCCACTTGCCCTCATGGCCTGAGAAAGAAAATGGGTTATGTCCCATTTTATGTAATGCATAAAAGATGGCTTAAGGGATCCTAAAACTGTACTCTAGCACATGGTTGTGAGTCTCGCCCCTGCTGTTAAACTCAGAACTTTTATTTCTCTTCTCTCCGTGCTTCCTAAAAAAAATTAAAAAAAAAAAAAAGGCTTTACATTTACAACACTAACCCAAATGGTTCAGGACTGTGTCCCTGGAAGTCCTGAGCTCAGCAGTTCAGCATGACAGATTATGAGTCAGAATTCAGGTGAAACTCTGTATTTGGTGTATCCTACTGGCTAATCCTTCCTAATTAGTATATTTCGCTTTCAAATCATCCTCTGAAGTTCTGTTCTCAGTTCGGACCAGTCGTAAATGTATTTTGGTCTCATTTAACTCACAGCAGAATCCAAAATCATCTTCAAATTTCTGTCCACAGATGTAAAACTATAAGGAAAAATTGTATTCACAGTTTTAGCTGTGGCAGCTTGAAAACCACACATCTCCCTGACCTGTGCACAAAAACCAAAAATTAAGTGCTTTACAAGCTATACTTACAAGGCATTTAGAAGAAAGACTGCATAATGGAAAATAGAAAAGTAATTTTATTATTTTATTCAGAATGATAGGCTTATGTTGTCACTTTTATTTCAGAAGCGTACCTATTAAATAAAACTGCAAACAATTTTTCCTCATATCTAATAATCTATAAACACATTAATGGGAAAAATAGTTTCCTGGATCATGCTGGAATTACCAAAACATTTATTCCCCTTTATCACAGCTTTTCTTGTTCTACAATAAAAAAAGATTATCTGTGAATCTTTACCTTCAGCTGTAAAGGCCAGAGCAAAATGTTCTGAAATCTTACTGTCATGGTGAAAACCAAAGTTGAATGATTTGATGAGGTCAGCTTTTGACACAGTCAGTTTGTTTATTTAGTGGTAGAGAAAGATGCACTCTTCCTTTTTACATGCTAGGCATAAAATGACAGGTTTCATCTTGCTGACATCCACTTGAGTGAATTAATTGTACAGCTCTCTTGGTGTCTGATAAAATATATCTCCAAAGGTCAGTTAATCTTTTCCTAAACACAGAAATGAAGAGATGCACACAAATGATGATTGAGAGCTCTCTCGTTCCAGTAGCACGGAATCCAAGACTAATGATTTATCTGTCAAAAAATGTGCATTTTTTCCACTCTGAGCTGAATGCAGAGTGGTTGCAGTGCTTGTAGGCCTATGACAGGGGAGTTGGAAGGAGATGATCTTTAAGGTCCCATCCAACCAAAACATTCAATTTTTTCAGTGATTCTACATTGCCTACACATATTTGCAGTAGCCTCAACAGCAAGTGCTTTGTGTTCGATTACCCCTTTGAATTAACTTCTCTCAAGCCTTAATTTTCTGTAATACTCATACCATGATATACCCAAAGGAAGCATCTAATTTAATCCTTCCTAATTTTATTCCAATAGCAAAAAGAAGAAATAAAATAGGTAAAAAGCAAATGAGACCTGTAGGGAAAGCAGCCTTTTCATGCATACCTCTTCATTTTTGTCTTCATCACAACTCTCTTGAGTGCAATTGTCCTTTAAAATCTGTAGTAGTCAGAATCTTTTTTATTCATCTTGGTGCTTAAGATCTTCTTCCACTAGACAGAAATACAAATAAATAGCAAATTAATTCTATAATTAGACAATTATATTTTCTTCAACATGGTACATCTTCCTCTATATTTGCAGCATTCTTTTCTATCTGGCACTTCCTCTCATTAGGAGTTGGATTTTTCCATGTTTTCCTTTGATGTCCTTCATAGGTTCCTAGGATGAAACAGTTTGCAAGTGACTTGCGGAGGTCTCTAGTCCAATATCAGGTCTAAGATCAAGCCAGGTTGCTCAGGGCCGTATCTAGTCTGGTTTTTAAAACCTCCAAGGAGGCAGATTTACAGCCTCAATGGCAGCCTGTGACACACACTGTCTGATAATTCTACGCTTGTTTTGTTGCTAATTAGTATATTCCTCTACAATATACTAGAAATAATACAAAGAATTTTTTTTTTTTTTTATTTTCTCCCTCAGGTGTCAGTGAGGAAAATGCAGAGAATTAGTTTTGAACTCCCTGTGTTAAAAGTCAGGAGTTCTATCTTTCAGAACAGTTTCAAGACACTGGCAGAGCAGGCTGGTGCCCATCTCTAGGTCTTCTCAATTCTAAGGGTACAAGTTTTCTAAAAGTACTTTGAAAATCAGAAAGTGTGACAGCTCTTATTTGTTTTTCATAATTTTCCATTGGTTTTGACTGCTTTGGAAGTTATATTTCTTTATGAAGAGAATAAATAGATCTGCCTTGAGGCAAGGTTGCCCTTTCCCTAGGAAATGGGTTGGGGAACACATATGTCCATCCTCTGGTGAGGGTGGTGGAGAGGAACTGTCATGCCAAAACCACCCAGGAGCTGCAGTTCACACAGAACCCAAGAGGCTGCAGAGAGGCAGAGAGAAAACATAACCAGGCCTTAGTGGTGATGGAAAACAACTTCTCGGGGTCAAAGCCTACTTGGCAGTTCCCTTCAACTCAGAAACCCATTTAGTTGGTTGAAGGACAGGCAAAGGGAGAGGTGCTCATACCCATTGTGTCTGATCTAGTTGCTTCAAGTATTCTTTGTCATAAATTCCCTATTAAAAGTAATTAAATGTTTGACTTTTTTTTTTCTTCTTTTTTTTTTTTTTTTTTTTTTTTTTTTTTTTTAATTCAATTGCTTATTGTCTTCTTTGGAGAGATGTCTGTAAGGAAAACATATAGGCAAATGCATCTCAGTACTTTGACTGGCTCTGGGTCCTGTCACAGAAAGTTTTAACACAGAGCATGGGTCTTTTTTTCCTAAAATTGTCTTGTTTAATTTGACTTGCTGACTCATTTTTCCAGCTGGTCTGTCATTCTACTCAATTCCAGATGAGGCAATAGGAAAAAGAATACTCTTTTGAATATCCCACCCTCTTGCCAAACCAAGTAACAATTAAAAACTCCAATTTTCATTGCAGTTCTTTATCTCTGTTAATTATCCAAGGAACAGTAAATCAGATATATTGTCGCCTGCTTGTTGTCAATAATTTAAATTCTAAATTCTTTATAGATTTGTTGCAGATTTAACATACTGCTGCTTTTCCCTAAATTACATAGCATTTCGCAACTTGAATCCAATTCAGTGTTTCATTTTTACATTTGAGATCAAATGCTAGACAGTCCAGTCTAATTGACTCATGTGTTTTCTACACACACAAGAAAACCCACATGACTTGGTAGCTTTTAATCCAAAAGAAATATCAGGTCTCTCAAGTATCTAATTAGTGGCCTTCAGTGGGGTTTTTCCATCGTTTTTGAGAAGAATGTATTCTGGATCGAGTATTCAGTGGACAATAAACTGGGAGCAGTGTGAGTTCAAAAAGAAAAGGAGAATAGTAGGCAGGGACCTTGTGAGCTGAGAGGTGCCAATATCAAATAACATGGTGATATTCAGATAAGAAAAAAATAGGGGTAATTAAGTAGAAGCAGAAAGATCCATTGGAAGAATTATAGCTGTCATTTTTTAAAAGAAGTCAAGAATAAAAGGGCGATGGCAAATGTGGTACAGTATTAATAAATGAGATGTAAACATGCCAGGTGAAGTCACGTTTGCACTATCAATATTGTTATTTCCAGGGTAATAGAAAGTATTTTTCATCTGTCTTTATCTATATGAACTATGAGGAAAAAAAATTACCATCATGCAGGCACAGTCATTCCTATACCTGTCTGTAACCAGAAATGTAATTGGCTTGACTTATTAGTGGGGAACGACCCTTTATGGAGTAGTCTTAAACTACAGAACAAGCACTTAAAACAGTGCTCAGTGCATTAGAATAGTTGTTTTAATTCTGCCTTTAACTGCAGAAACAAAGGGCTTGTATGGATAAAGCAAATCAAAACATATTGTTAATTAAAAATGGCATCCAGCACGAAGCTTTGTTTGCCCTTCTTGCATATAGGGGTCAACACTAATGACGTTTCACCTTTTGTTACCTGCTGATGGATGATGTGAAGCCATTCCTACATCTCTAGGTTAATATTTAAGGTCTGATTAGGTCGCACAATTTTTTTTTTGTTTATTTGAGAAGTGAAAGTTTGGGTACTAACTACACATGCTAAATAATGTGATGAAAATTTGTATAAATAGTCATTAAAAAACTTAGCAACGGTCAGTAGTTTATAAAGACTGTCTGCAATTTTAGAGTGCGAATATTTAATGAAAACATTACCTTATTAGTCAGTTACAGCCTGCATGCAAATTAATTGTAATATATTTTAATTTTAAACATCAAATCCATGTAAAGGAACTTGCATTGTGATTTCATGCTGTGATATATGATTTGTACATTGAAGTGGTAAAGATCCATAAAGAAAGAGATGCCTAAAAAGCAAAAGCTGTCTGACCCTTGGACAGAGGGACATGAAAGTAGTGAGCAGCCCATTAAAACTGTCGGGAAAATGTTTTTCCCCGCTTTTAGCAGAAACACTCAAATATAGAGCAAACTATTCAGTCAGAAGATGAAACATAGTATTTGTAACTTTTCTATGTGTCTGGTAGGATTTTTAATATTTTTACAGGATTACCAGGTTTTGGGTTAAATTTTTTCTCATTCAAATCAGAAAATTTACATAGAAAATAATTTCAGCTGAAAAGTCTGTTTTCACTCATAACTTGGAGAGGTTTTGGTGAATTCTGAAGCCATGTATTGTTACACTTGCTGAGATAGATTGGAGTAGCTTTGTGTATAAAGAAGATAATTATGCTAATAAAACCTACAGCTTAAATGAATATCAAAAGCTTAACATGAAAGATCAGAAGCTTAAGCCTTGTATGGAAGGCTGTTGAACTAATTCAGTGGTTTTGCATGAAGAAGACTCAGTCTGAACAAAATGAGAATTTGTTTTCTGTAGTATTTGAAAATTTCAAATTTTATATCCTAAAAAGTCCTGTTTTGCATTGCTTTGAATTCTGCTGCCACGCATATATTCTTTTTAATTTATTGGTAAGCATTTAACACTGACAGATTATGTCAACTAATTTAACAAAAACTGAAGTGTTATCATTAACACCCTAGAATAAAAATCTAAAAATTTAAATACTTCATGAATGATCAAAAACGCAAGACCTTTAAAAAATAAAGGGTATGTGAAAAAACATTCTTCTTGATTCTACTTCATGGAAAAAATAATAAGAATACATAAAATACCATATCTATTATCTTTTATGTGTCTCATATCTATTATAGTGACAAAAACTGGAAAATTCATAGTGCTCTTTTTCAGTTCAAATGTATGAAAAATCCATTGACTTGAGAGTCACAACTAATAAATGATTTATAGTTGTTATATGCATTGGTTTTTAACTTGCACAGGTACGTGTGTTCACATTTTCTGTTGGTCAACATAATTATGACAAAGGACCCATACAGTGGATGGCCTGTGAAAATAAAGGTACTGTGTCTTTCCTTTAATCTGATCTTCACTAGAGCTTTCGGGAGGGGATATTTTTATTGTTCTGTAAAAATTGCAGATTGCTCATCTTAATTTTTGGCTTTATTGTATTTGTTAATAAAAGTTCCAAAAGTTATTTTATTAAATAATTTTACATGAAAAAATTACATGTAATCAAGAAACATGTGCATTTATTTCTTTATTACTTTATTTAAAACTTTATATTGTATGAAAACTACCACAGTAGTTTTTATAATAATAAGACATTATGGTTCAGTTTTGAGAATATTTGTTGTAATAGCCATCTATGTAAAGTTGGAACTGATGACAGATAAGAAATTAAGCAAAGCTGTTTTAAATTAAGCGGTCTGGACAAAAGGATTTTTGTTTGGTTAGTTGGCTGGTTATATTTCTTTCTGTTTTTCTCCAAAACTTACAAGGGACCAGATACTTAGCATTTTTTCCCTTTTTAAATGAAAATATCAGAATTATTCTTTGCTGTGATTTCTTCGTTTCTAAGAGCATCTTGTATTTTACACTTTTAACCTGATTTCTTCATGTAGGAAAAAAAGAAAAGTGAAAAAGGTGAAAATAGGGAAGTAAAATGCTTTCTACATGAAATTTCTACATGAAAAATGTACTCAGAAGGATTTTAAAAGAGTGTAAGAAAGAAGTGTCTGAAATGTCTTACAATATAACTGTAGAACAAGGCATGACACAAATAGAGATAAATAGAAAGTATATAATTTATCAGATATTTGCCCAGATTTTAAATAGAGCAATTTCCAATAGAAGATTTCCTGGAAATTTCCAGGGAGTAGGCCTGACTGAAAATGTAAAAGTATTTTACAAATCAATGAGAAGCAAGACATGAGACATGTGCTAGATTAAAAAGGGTGTCTCAAAAATTAGGACTGCCAGGGACGGCGATAAAGATATGCTCAGGCACAAAAATTACATAAACCAAAGATAAGAGAATGGTATAGATACAGGAAAAATATATGTAGAAGAATCCACAGCCTAGATAATTAGCATATGTGTCATAACCTCATGAAAACCTCAGCATTCTGACAAATAATGCAGAAGATACTACAATCTCATGAAGAGCAGATCGTATCATCAGATAATGACAGAAAATTGGCGTTTGTGTTTTGAAGAGAATTTTTTTTACTAACATCTTTGTAGCTCAGAGTACTGTGTGCATGTGACCTCCATTGTTTTAAAACAAATGAGGACCAGCTGGTTTAAAGCATAACCACCTATGTCAGCTTATTATTGAGGCAAAATGATCATAATGTTCTGTCCAAAATTCCTCTGACTGTTTGTTTGCACATCCAAAGAAGCCGTTTTATTTCATTTTTCCTAAATTAAAAGATATTGCTTACAGCAAAGAAAATTACTAATCTCAATACTCTTACCTCTCCGGTCCTCTACCCCTTCCTTCCAATTCGACTTAAAATTTTCTTGGACTGAAGATGTATCTCAGTGCCTTGCTTCAGTCTTGTTATATGGACAATATTTTAAGTATTTTTAATTCAAATAAATGAGCGATAAAATCAATGCTAAATAAAGACATTTCTGATGTATATTCTCTGTGCAGGAGAAATAGCCATTAGCTTTTTTTCATTCCACAGAGTGCCTTATATTTTTATGCTATGAATTCACTCTAGTGGCAGGCCATAGCTATGCTTGCATTCCTATATGCATTCAGCATATAATTATGTTACTGTCGCAGCTTATTAAAATAACCATTAAATATACATGCACATCACACGAACTGATATTTCATGAGTACAAACTCAGTATATAATATAGCCTTAAATAAAACAGACAAAAGAAACACAGTGTAAGCTCTCAATGCTTAAGAGCAATAGCTTGGTCTGAATGGCATGGTGACCCAGCATAGGGCCATGCATTGTGGTGGTATCTAATGAAAAGTATTTCATTCATAAACAATAATTCTTATAAAATTTAAACTTGAAATGATAAGCTAAATGAAATTCCTCAAGATTCAGAGGCCAGCAATCTGTTGTGGTAAAATGGCATTATTTCTGTTTCAAATTCTAGGTTATTATTATGAAATTCCATCTATTGGAGCCATAAGAATAAACACCCAGGTAAGTGTGTTGGCCAAACCCAGATGATTTTAACACACAGAAAGTAGAGTAGTATCTGTGCTTGCATATGTTTCCTCTTCACCTCTGCTACAATCAGTTAAATTGTAAGACACACAACATCAAGAATAGAGAAAAAAATAAGGTTTTCTTCTACATATAAAGGATTATTCTGTTAAAACATTCTACTTTTAAGTGGTTGCAATGAACCATTCTGCCATACTTTCTGCATGGGTTTGGATTATGTGGAAAAGGCTGTGAATGTGCGTGAGGGGATAGCCCTGCTAGAGCACCTGAGCCCATCTGGGCGCCACACTAAAATCCTGTTTGTAGGAGAGGTGCCGGGATTGATCCCACCCCTCTGGGATAGACTGCACTTTTTCCCTTCAAAAAGGATGCAAGAACATTTTAGCAGACTTGCATGTGGACAATGAAAGGCACAGGACTCTGGGATTATACAATGTGATCCAAACTGAAGAAGCACAGTGTAAAAGAACAACTATTCTTTTCAGTTGTCTGAAAGTCCATGTACTCACATGTCCAGAACAGCAGAGCAATGTCATAGCGGTTCTTTGTCCTTCCAAGGCCAGGCATGACATTTTTTGGCAGAAAATAAGAGCCTTGGCTCATTTTTTGGCTTGAATAAGAGCCCTTTGATTCTGTTAAACTCTTCCAGATAGTGTCTGGCAAGAAGTATCCCTAATAAGATCAGACAAGAAGAAAAAGTTGATGACTGAAAAAAGTTTAATGGCATTCACTCCCAAATCAGTCCAGAAATCTGGCATCTCATAAGCTCACCAGCTTTAGCCATCCTCAGAAACTGAAAGAAGGCAGGAAGAATGAGATTTTATAACTGATTTTTTTGTAATTCCAACAGAAGTTAAGCAAATTGTTGCTGTAGGAGCTTAACATACCCAGATGTTACAACACTCGCCCTCCATTGTCCACTATTTCTTCTGGGTTGAAGGTTCTGTAATCTGCTTGTAATTTCATTATGTCATTAGCAATTAATTTTGGAATAAATATGGTTGTAATTGTCATTTTGTGGAGGGAGAGTGGTGGTTATGAGTGTGTAAGCTTCACATGACTGAGACTGAAATACAGGAATTACCTTGACAGTAAATACTGCAAACCGAAGACTGAATTACTTTGTAGTTCAATTTAAATGTAATTAAATGCTCCTCCTATATTAGTGGTAAATTTTTTTTTTTTCCTGATATTCTAATTGTTTTTATTTCATTATTGTTTATTTTACTTTTGTTTGTGCTCTTTGATCTAATAATTGCCTTCTGATGAGTTTATTATGCTTTTTGACAGGAATATCTGGATGTTTTGGGAAGACCAATGGTTTTAGCTGGAGAGAGAGCCAAACAAGTCCAATGGACAAATGTCTATCTGGATGCTCTGGTATGATCTGTATTTATATCTACTAAAGTAAGAATTTTAGCAAATCAGTAACTATACAGGTCTGCTTTCCCAAGGACCCAATTTCTTACAATTCCAAACATAATATTCTTGTGTTTCTAACATCTGTACACTTCAGTACAGCAACCTCTGAGAGGAGACCTGTTCATGTTGTGCTGGTCTTACTTGCACCTAGTACCCTTCTAAGTGTCCTGAAATGTAACAGAAAAAAAGCAATTTTGCCTCTGCAGACTTTAATGTGTAGGTCACTGTTGTTCTCAGCTAAACAAAAGCAAATAGAAAAAAAGGAAGCAAATAGTTTTCCAGTGTTGTACCTACTGCAGTAAAGGTCATTTGTTATTCATTTGTTATGTTTCTGGTGAGGAATTCACAGTTTTTCCTCTTTTTTTTTTTTTTCCTTCCAAAGAACATTCCAGGCAGACTGAAATCTATTAGTATTACTGGGCATTTGCACAGATTTTGAACTTGAATCTTTAATCTATCGTGGTTATTGTAATTGCTTTCTTGCTCAAGGTAATGATTTCTTTAATCTTTAATTGGACAGTATATATTATGGGGAAATCAACAAAAAGATATATGGAACTTTTACTGCTGAATTTATCACTTTGGTCTTGTAAAACAAACATATACAGGAAACTACAGGAGGAAAAGTATTGTTTGCAGCAATCTAATCTCTTGCTCTGGATAACCTTCTTATGAGCAGACAGGGCGAAAATTACTGCAAAATGGTCATTTGGAATCACGCATTATCCAAGCTCACGTGGTCATCTGTTGTCATCTCAAAATGCACATCTTCCTGTCAGTCAGCATTACTGTAAAATTTTTATCAACAAATAATTTTTATCGTCAATGTAACTGAGCCTGACACGGAGAAACTGGTTTTTCTTTGAAATTTCAATGCTGAGAAGTTCATTAACCATGTTTTCTTAGCATTGTTGAGGTACTTACTGGAAACATAAAGGATGTGATGACAAAAGTTCGTATGCTCTGTTGTAAAGCCAAAGATAAATTTGAAATTAGGGATAGAGATTTGTTTAGTCAAGTAAAATAAGTGACACCTGCAGGCATCTGTTGTGTTGCTTTATATATTCAGTGGGTTCATTCAGTGTTCCCTTCATGCTTTTCTCCATTGCTGTGCTATATATGTGTTTGTGAATATATAACTAAATATACACATATTTGTGTGTGCACATACTCACACACACATATATATGTATGATTATATATAAATGAAGTAGAACAACACAATGTAAAGTATTGAGGTAAAGGCTGAAATTTGTGGACTTTCTGATCACAGCTGGAGCACAAAGGCACAGTTGTATCCAACCCTCTCTGCAGCCTTTTCCTCATTCTTGTTTGTATAAGGGAGTGGGACTAAGTTGTCCCATTGGTCTGTTATCTTAAATTCCCTAAAGCAATTCCCTCATGTAGGGTTTACAGTTCTTCTGCTTGTGTCTCCCTGGACTTATTCCTATCTTTTGGCTCTTACTGTGCGGCAGAGGTTTTGCGGCTAAGACTAAAGTAATGCAAAGTGTATTACATGAGACCACATTAGTGCATAAATTCAGGTTATAAAATTCTGAGGAGATACTTTCTTTTCAGGCTGGCTTTCAAGACTGTATTTAATAATTTGATGTATTTGTAGCAGTTCACACCTCTTTTCTTCAGATTGCTTCAGATTCTGTTACTGTGTTGCTCTGGACTGATTTTCAAGATAATCCCAGAATTTTTAGATACTTTTAGGTTTATCAGTTAGGCATATTTTATTCATAATTATTATTCTCTCTAACTTGTCTTTTCTTTTCCTTCGTGGGGAGATTGTGTTAGACCCCATAAATACCCCTCCTGTATCTTTTCAATGCATCTTCTAAATAATGTCCCCTCCCTTTTCTAATGATTGATCCCTATTTGTCTTATTTTCCTACAAAATCCACTTCACTTTGCTTGTAACTTTACTAACTCTGTCCTCATCACCTTTCATGTGATACACAAATGTAAGTTCATGAACAATGGTTTAAAATTCAAAACGGTGCTACTAGACTGGGAAAATGGAGAACAGATTTCACCAGAGTGGATTGATACAGTGTTCTGGAATTTTTTTTTTCAAATGAAACGAAGGGGGAAAAGGGATATGACTCCTCAATAAAATACATAGAAGGAGAGTAAGCATAAATGAAGGGAAAAATTTGAAATAAACCCCAAACAATCACGTAAAAAAAAAAGGTAGAAATCTCCCAACGGACAATTTAGAATGGAATACAAAACTTTCCTGCTATCTTAACATATGGTTTTCTCGATCCTATTTTCAATATGATCTGTGAATGTTTCTAAAGGAAAAACAGATTTCTTATATCTTCCCAAATAAATGCAAACTCCTTGCCTCAGTTGCCTCAGTACCAGACAGGACTGTGTGATTTTGCCAAGCTACTGATGGACATTAATGCACACCACTGAAAAGAAGTGATAATAGAAAAAGCAGTAGTATTACCTGTTGTGTTTTTCTGTTGGTTTTGCCTTTATGTGTTACCTGCCTGTCGTGGTTTAACCCCAGCCATCAACCAAACCCTGTGCAGCCCCTCACTCACCCTCCGCCAGTGGGACTGGGGAGAGAACTGAAGGGTAAAAGCTGGAAAACTTGAGTTGAGAAAAAGACAGTTTAATAGGAAAACAAAAGCCATGAACACGAACAAAGCAAAACAAGGAATTAATTCACTGCTTTCCATGGGGAGGCAGGTGTTCAGCTCTTTCCTTTCCTTTCCTTTCCTTTCCTTTCCTTTCCTTTCCTTTCCTTTCCTTTCCTTTCCTTTCCTTTCCTTTCCTTTCCTTTCCTTTCCTTTCCTTTCCTTTCCTTTCCTTTCCTTTCCTTCCCTTCCCTTCCCTTCCCTTCCCTTCCCTTCCCTTCCCTTTCCCTTTCCCTTTCCCTTTCCCTTTCCCTTTCCCTTTCCCTTTCCCTTTCTCTTTCTCTCTGCCTTTCCCTTTCCCTTTCCCTTTCCCTTTCCCTTTCCCTTTCCCTCTATTATCCATAGTTCTATGCCTAGTGGATACTGTAGCTGCAGACGTGTTTTTATAACATTTCGGTTTTTTGAAACTTTTATAGCCTAATTTGTTGCACATCATCTATTTTTGAAAAAATAATGTATTGTCCTCACTAAAATGTGGACACAAAAAAATCATAATTTCAGCTTTCTATGCACCAAGTCAGTGGAGTATTATTATTCTCTTCTTTTTTTACAAACTGAAAGTCAGTGTTTAGCTACACTTATTCCTCAATCGTTCTAATATAATATGGCTCAACATTTGCTTTTTAACTAAAAAGTCTTTTTCTCCTTTCTTTATTTGTTATTTCCTAGGAGCTGGGCCTTGTGATTACAGGAACTCTGCCTGTCTTCAATCTAACAAGGGAACAAAATGGGAAAATCGTAAGCTGTTCCTTCAAGGAAAAGAAAAAAAAAAAAAAAAAAGCAGCAGTTATATAAATTAAATTCAATGTTAAATTCCTTGAAAAATTTGTATTTTCATAGTGTACTTGTCTTGTACATCAAAGGGGTCATATCTAGTTACCTGATAATGTCCTGGGAACAAGAAAATGCAGTGCATTCTTTTACCCTTTTTGTCATTCTGAGTTTCAGGGTGTGACATTCCACTATCTGTCCCTGTGCCTTAGTTGCAGTGGGAATCCATTAAGTGCTCAATGGATGGGAAGTAGATGATGATATTATTTATACCTTTCCAAGAAAGGAATGCAGTATTATTTAGACCTTTCCAGGAAAGGAGTGTCCAGATAAATTTCCAAGAAATCTCTGAGGCTATGACATTTCAGGGTAAAAGGTAGTGATGTAGAGAATTTGAATTAGTTGGTTGTAACAATAATAGAAAAGAGCACTGTATACTTCGACTAAATTCTAAGTGTTAAATAAATACAATTGACCATCCCTGTTATTGTCTAACATGGAATCTGTTTTGTGTCCTCTTCACAAAATCAAAATGCTGCTTTTTTAAAAACAGACTTAGAATATGCTTTACAATATGTGGTAAAATATCGTACTTTTTGTGTACTCACGTTCATTCAGGTAAAAATATACAAAAATTTAGATAAGATATGTTTTGATTCAGTTTCTCAGATATTGCATGGACTCAGAATGAAAAAAATGAGAATTTGGTCACTGCCATTTCTTTTATTTACTTTCAGAATAGTTCTCTTAGTTTCCTTTTTAAAACAAAACAATAAATCAAAAAAGTTGCAATCTTATCTACAAGACAATGCCTGGAATTGACTGAGTCTGGTTCAAAGTGACAGACTACTGATTATCAGAGGATGTCTTTCTGAAAAGTAAAACAGACGTGATCTAGTGCAGAGGAGCAAGAAGAGAACTCGAATCTGCTCAATTTATATCTCTACCTGAATTTATTTGCAGACTGCAAGATACCTCCTCCAATAAATTTTACGAATTTATTTAATATGGAGAAGGGATTCAGGTGACACCATGTAAATGATGACCTCCTTGCCTGTAGCAGGAAAATAAATTACAAGTGAAATAAATGTAGAGCCTGAGTCCCTGATTTTAAATGCTGATGATTCTTCTAGTCACTAGTCACTAGGTTTTTTTATTGTGTTGTATTTTTTTTACATTCATCATTATACTGGAGCCCAAAGAGTTCATTGTTCTGAGGTCTCACTTACCAATTGCCCAATCTAAGCTCTGTGTTGGTGCTAGTAGTTTAGTATCTACATAACTGGCAATATTATTGCATCACTTTTGCTTTCACCTGTTTTGTTCTTACATATGTTGTTTATTCATCCTGGAAAGTATCCATCTTCAGAAACAATCTTCATATTCTATACTAAATTCTGATTTATTAAATTTTATTTTGAATCACTTTGACATTATTTAAAATATTTAGAATAGACACATAACCAAACAGGCAACTTCTCAAATGTATCTGTCAAACAGGAGGCAAAGGCAAAAATATAAATTTCCTGACTGTTGAAGTTATTCTGCATTGTAAATATGTCAAACATATACTAATATTTTGGAATCTTACCAGAATCAGCTGATTCTTGGAGTAATGGGGGTCGATGTCTCTTTGGAGGACATAAAAAAACTGACGCCCCGATTTACGGTAAGCTGCTTGCATTGGTGGGCTCTCATTATGTGTGATTTATGTGTGATTTCTGTGCATGCTCTTTCATAAGCCATACAGCAATTACTGGATTTGAGTCAAAATACCAGCAGGCTTCTTTTCATATATTCTTCTCTATTGTTGTACATTTTCTGGTGGTTTTCTCTGCAGCCATATATATGTTTCTGTGTGATTTGTCTGTCAGGATGCACTCTGTAAAAAGTCAGCTTTATATGACAAGTAATTATTTTTATGTATATTAAGGCACTGCTCTTGGCTAAGTGTTTGGTTCTTAATTTAGACTACACAATAATTTCAGCTGATAACATCTGCCATTTATCCAAGGCAGTTCTTTACAGAAAATTTCTTTAATATAGGTGTCTGTCTGTACCCTACTCTGTATGACTGATTTATTTGCATAGACACCTAGCTGTGGAATTTCTATGAAAATAACTGGTACTGTGGAAAAAAACAGCTTAGGAAGAAAAGGAACATCACAAATTCGACTGAAGGCAGATGCAGAAGCCTACATCCAGAATGGAATAATCCCACACCACAGCTCAGGCTGGGACAGACTGCTTCAAAGGGCAGGAAAAGACCTGGGAGTCATGGTGGAGGACACGTAGAACATAAATTAGCAATGTGACATGGCAGTAAAACCAACTGCAGGGAATACATGCAGCAGGAGTACACTGCCCAAATTTGATCTCCTCAGTGTAATAAATACAGAGGCCCAGTGCAGAGCCACTGAGTTGGCCAAGGGTCAGGAGGATGTGGTACACAAGAAGAAGCTGAGAGAGATGGGTTTAGGCTGAAGAAAGATCCTAATGGATTACCTAGTGGAAATTATGCAGAAAATGGACCTCGACATTGCCTCAGCAAGAGGCTATCAACATAGGTGTGGCAATGGAAGTTCCAACTGGAATTAAGGAAGAAAGAGAGCAGGCTGCCCAGGGAGGTTGTGGCATTGCTACTGGAGGTATTCAAAGACCCTTTAAAACCTAGTCCAGCTTCAAAGTTGGGCTGAAAAATAAAGTCCAAAGTTAGCTTTGCTTTCAGTGAAAGTTTGTACCAGCTGACCTTCAGAGGTCCCACCAGCCTAAATTATTCTCCAAGTTTATGATCCTAAAAGAGTAAATATTAAGAAATTACCTTGTCTGTGTTAATAATCTTATACTTCATGATGCCTGAGGCATGTGCTTTCCACAATGTGAACATTTCTTGAAAACCAGTAATTACTCTTTCTTAATTACTTAAAACCATATGGTGCTAAACTTCATTTCTTTCTTTCAGCTTTGTCCAAATGGATATTATTTTGCTATTGATCCTAATGGGTATGTGCTACTGCATCCAAATCTCCAACCAAAGGTATGAAACACCTTCTAATTTACTTCTCTATAGTAAGGGGATATTGTCAGAAAAAATCAGAAGCTAGGATCTGCTGAAGGTATCAGAGAACAATTATGAAAAATTCTCAGTTTTGTGGGTGTTAGGAAAAGCTGTAATGCATATATAGCTGCATCCAAATCCAACAGCATTGGCTTGTATTGAATTTGGTTATCAAAAAAAAAATTTATATGTTGAATGCAGATTTATATATGTGAAGTGCTTTAATACACATTAATATAAAAACAACTAGTGGTAAATGTAATATAGTGAAAAATCTTGAAGCAAACTGAGGAGTTTTTGTGCACCTTTTTTGTGATGCATTCTCATTTAAGAAATTTAAATTTTCGTACTTGCAAAGCCAAAGAAATTAGAGGCAAACACGATGTATTTTACTTGTATTTTTGTATTCATTTATTTGCTTATTTTCTGCTTGTCAGAGCTGAAACCTGATCTGCAGAGTTGGGATGGATTTAGCAGAGCACCCCTTCCCAGAATGTTAGATTTTTAGTTGTTTAACTTGAGAAAGGTCTTTTATGTTTAAACATTAATTTTTTATCTAAATATTATTAGGACACAAATTTCCTCAAATTTTAGGAAAATAGAAACCAAAATTTCAGTTAGGCTCTTTATCCATTAACTGTTGTCCTTGCCTTGTGGAGACTCCTACCTTATATGCATCTTCTTAAATAACTTGCCTCCCTGACTGATGAGAAATTTCAACATGATTGGATGTTTTGGTTTAGTTTTTTTTCTGAAATCAGAACTTCGATCTTGGTTTTAATGAAAGAATTCTCCATATGAAACAATGTTCTGTTTAGTGGACTTTCTGAAATTTCTCATATTTTATTACCATTAAAAACATAATTTCAGTAAACTTTGTCACTTGAATTCATAATGTTATGTTCTATAAAAGAGAAAGTTAAAATAACTTCTTTAGCTGTCAAAGACAGAAGAAGAAATTAAGAATTTATTCATTTAGTGATTAATTCTTAAGCTGGGAGAAGTCAGCTTTGTGAATATTTGAATTAATTTCCTGGTGAAGTAATTAACAGATTTAAAATTTCTTGCCAAGTGTGTAACACAGCAAGAAGGAAGAAAGAAGAAGAAGAAGAAAGAATAACTTGACTGTAACTATTAATGTGATATCCCTTTTGATTTATTTTGAAAGACTCTTAAAAAGTAAAAGGAAAACTGAAAAGGAATGTTTTTATATAGTCTTCATAAGTGAAAAGGATTTCAGTTTTTGGATATCTTCATCAGATTTTCATGTCTTCAAAAATTAAAATTAACATTTTGATTTGGCGATTTTTCTTGGTGAATTCTTCAGGGACAAGTATCTGCATCATTACTGACCCACTCTTTTCTTAATTAGAGATTATTAGTAATTAGGTGATGGTGGCTGGCCTATTTATCTTTCCCTTGTATGCAAATTAAACTATTTTTTCATTAAGAGGAGTAACATAATAAGAAGCAAAGCAGTAGTCTCATTTTAGGCCTAATTTTGTGAGAAACTGTTCATTTTATATGTGCTGCTATCCTGCAGTGTAGCCTCACAACATTGGAGAATAAAAACCTTTGTTAAAAACTTAGCTCATCCCAACCAGATCTAGAGATGGCAAACTGAGAAGGATTATCAGGGTAGGAATTGTCATGGTTTGTCTGTGTAGTTTTCTTTTTAAAAAGACATGGAAGTCCAGAGATGCTTCCCCATACTGCTCAAAATTGTGATTTAGAGTTTGTTTAAAACAGGATGTTTTATAAGTGATAATTTTTATATTGTAGAATAATGTCTAAATATATTATTAAGCATATGCATTATTATTGTTATTAACAGTTACACAGACTAGACTTTTTCACTCCCAGTTTGTGTGGGGTGGTGCATGCTATTCAGACTGATACAAGAGCTACGGTTTAAATCCAAGGTACACTACAAAGACAGATATATTTAGAATTCATGGACTTTCTTTAACACGTCATATTAATTTTAGTTGAACCTCCCAGTAGCTGTTAACTTATTAACAAACAACATCTTAACCCTCTTTGCCAGCCATTTTTCAATAGATGTAAACTAAAACATAACTACATCTTTACCTTTGAAGAGGTGAGGGTTTCTTAGACTTCCAATGCTTCCTTCTTCTGAATGTCTTCTGCTTTCCTTCTGAAAATCTATTGCCTCAAATCACAACTGGTTCAACACAATTAATATTTTGAAAAATTGTCTTGAAGTTTGTAAAGTTGTTTGCACAGCTGAGAAAAGTTAACAAACAAGTTCAAAAGCATATTAAAATAATTAAAAACTTTCCCATCATGTTCTTATTTGCACATGAAAACTATGCCAAAGCATAACATGAGATTTTTTTAATGATTTTCAGATTAATATAGTTTTCAACAGCTTAAACTTTATGTTTGTGTATTTAGTTACTTTTTTTTTTTAAGTGCTTAGTTTTGTGTTTTATTGCAAATTTTCTTTGTGTATGTCTGCACATATGGATGTATTTTTCCCACTGTTATGGGAGAGAACAGGTGGATGTGCCACCAAACTCACTGAAGTGAGTCCGTTAAGCATGTATTAACAAGCTTAATCTTAATTAGATTTTGAAAACAGTGAATAATTCAATTTCCCAATTTGTTCTGAAGATTAGAATCCTTTTCTTCGTTTTTACTATGGTTCTGATCAAAATCCACTTAATGATAGTCCTAAAACTCCACATGCCTTCAGTGAGGCCCAGTATTCTGTTTTAACTGTTTAGGGTTATTTAAGAAACGTAAGAGGAACTGGGTTTTAAGAGCAAATAAGAAAGTAAACAAAAAGTGAGCTATTCTCATTCTATATTTTATTCTGTCAGAGTATGTGGGAGGGAGAGCTCTCTGTTAATTTGATTCACATTAACATATATCGGATTTTTGTTTCCCTAGACAAAACCTGTGTGTAATTCTGGCAGAGAGCTCAGAGCTCATGATCAGATTGCGAGTTAGTCTCTGCCTGCAGTAAACATACAATGGACAGCACAGATGTTGAGAAAACACTTCCATTCTATAAGTAGGCTGTTTACTAATAGTGCAAAAATATAAATTACTACTTTTTTGTTACTTCAGCAAATTGGTGTGGGCATACCAAAAGTTAAATTGAGAAAAAGGAGACCCCATGTACAGGTAACTTTGGATGGAGGTGATTAGTGCATTAGAATGCATAGACCTGGAAATAAAATTAGAAAGCTTCTGCCCTGCTTACTAGGAAAAATCTAACTAGAGAACTGTTTATTGTGACAAACAGCTTCCAAAGCATGAAGCTTGCATCCTTTCCTGTTTAAATAATAGAAAACATGCTATTGGCTGTAGTGAAAGGCATTCCATTAAATTATGGTGCTTTACTAATAGGTGCTAATTAGAGTCGTGCTGTAAAAATTCTTCTTCGAGTGTTGAAATTAATTTGAAGACTGGAAATAAAAAGAGACTACTTGTGCTGGCTTTGCTTGCATAAACCCAAAGTCAAGAGAAGATCAGAAGATCATTCTTATGACTTTATTGCCAAGTTTTATTGTACAGTGTATGCTGCATAAAATTACAGAATATGAGCTGTTCAGGCTTTTTCTAGGGGAAGTCAGAGTAGGGAGTATGTTCTATCTTATTTACATCGGGATTCACAGTTCAGCAGACCCAACTCCACAGAATTAATTGCCGTTAACCTGAACAGGGTAGATGGTCATGTTTATGTAATGCAATCCCTGAGCAGAAAACACCTAAGGAAAACTTAAGTCATTAGAGGAATAGATTAACTATGTAATCTTAAACAAATAGTAAACTTAAAACTAGTAGTAAACTTAAACACAGTATATCATGTTGATTTCTTACACAAAAGGGAATCTATAGTGCAAATCTTGTGGCCTGCATAGCAACAGCAGCAAAAGATGGTATAAAATCCTGATCTAAGTCAGTGATTTATGACTGGAACATAAAAAATCTCAGTCTTCTGAGCACGCCTGGCTCCTCAGCTTGCCATGGTGTGGTCTGGCTGCTGCTGGGCATGCCTGGCAGCACTTCCTGCCCAGCAAGGTGCAGCGCTGGAAGAGCTCTGGGCTCCCATCCACTTCAGACACTCCTGAGTTTACCCCTGTGGCCCAGGATTTTGCTGAATTCTTACCTTTTAAAAGCCTAATAGCCTTTGTCTTCATTAATACTGCAGGTATGAGTAGGAACTAGGCTCCAGCAACACAGCAAAGGCAGCCATCCATAGAATTTGTGAGAATACCGACCTCCCAAAACACACAACATTTTTATTTTTTTTATGTTGCTGCACCAGTTCTTTCTTTCTTTGTTTCCTTCTTGAGTTGTCATTGAAATGATAGATCCTTGCCTTTATTTGTCATGCTGAAAATGGATTGTAATCCTTTAGTTTGCACGCTTCATTGCTAGTGATTTACTTCTGTTCTGTTTTGTTAAGTTGTGCTGGTGAATGTGGTGGTGGTGTGCTTATTCCAGACATGTTACCAGCATGACTGGATAAAGAGAAGAGCAAACTGAACTGTAAGTTTGTTTCTTCGTGGCTTGGAATAAACCCCACTAAATGGCAACCTTGGAAATAAAAATTATGGAGCCCAAATACTGGTAAAAACATTCTTGGGGGGAAGATACATAAGGGGAAAATAGTCTTCCATTCAAAGTATGAGTGTAGGAATTTTCTGTCCTAATTTTTAGTGGTTGTCTTTGTGCCTCTTGCACATCTCAGAATGTGTTTATAGATGCTTAGGTTTTTTGCCTATTAAAATTCAATAATAATTATCATACAATAAATGTGCAGTGATATAATGTAAGTCTTAAAAAAACAGTTAATGTATACTTGAATTTTTGCAGAATTAAAGTTTGCTATTTTGTCTTTGGGACTCCTTGACTATGACTAGCCCAGGTTATCATTTGAAATGAATATTGACCTTGATTTGATGTGATGGCTTTTTTTTTTTCTTTTTTTTACCATTTATTTTCTTCTCTGTTCCTTTGTGTGTTGGAATGGAATGTGAACTTCATAAATGCCTCCTCTGCCATGCCAATGCCTTCATGCATGCTGTTTGGGTTTGACCATGCTATTCATTATCCATTGCATGTAAGATATGTAAATTTTTGTTTATTTTTACATTTTAGCCTTTTGTTATTTGTTTTTAGAGTGTGGATTTGTTGGGAGGGAAAAGCAACTGTATAGCAATAATTGAATAGTTTTGAATTGGTAGAGAGCATATGTTAGTGCTATTATATTTAAATAGCTAGTTTTATCTATGATGCAGAAATAGAAATGTAAAAATTTTCTTGAAGTTTTCAGTATATATTTTAAAGAAATACCCAGTATCTTTATCTGCAATCTTTCCAGTGCATATTCTCTTCCTGAGAATAAATTCATTGGTTTTTGTCTTAGCAGAGCATAAGTCTTGTTTGCTAAGAACAGGAATGATTCCATATACCCAGAAACATGTACATTTTTTCCTCGTGAAAATGAAGAAATAATATTTTGTTTTCTGGAACTATTCTATATTACAGTCTTGAAAATAAGGGCTACTGTTAAACTCCTAGTGCTGCAGACTAATATGAAAGCGTATTTTACCAGTTGTTCAGGATATTACTTTCTTCCAGTACATACATAAATTGTGATGAAACATGCTTGCATTCTTGGATATGTACATTTGTCATTTAGCTTCGACAGAGAATGTTAGGATAGAAGAAATATAATCATAATTTTGAAGGAAGGGACTTTAGTCTACCCTATAAATGTTAGTAGAGATGAACTCCTGAAATCCCTTAAAAATATTTTTTTTCCATTTTCTACTCTGAATGTCAGATTTAAACTGTTAAGTGATATATCCCCATATTCCCTTTTCTAAAGAAATGCACTCACTTTTAGGGGGGTGCATTAAATAACTACTGGGTGATGAGGATTGATGATTTTGACAACACACACAATAGAAAGTCATTGGGGCTTAGGCAAAATTGCTGGAAAAGAAGTTGAATTCCCAACAACTCATATGGAAGATGGCTCTGGCCAAATAAATGCAGACTGTAACTGAGAAAGGAGTAGAGCTGGAAATCTTTTTACCTCTAGTCTTCCACCTGGAGGGTGGTCTGATCTAGTTCAGCAGAGCTACAGTCACCTTCCAGCGCTCCTGTGGGGCCAGGGTTACTGCAGACGCAGGCCACCAAAGTTCTCTGTGCTCCATGCTTGAGGGTTGACATCATCTACATCCTTTACATCTGGAAGCTTGGGTTTCAGTGTTTCTTTTTCCATCTTCTAAACTGAGATATCAGTACTGATGTCAAGAGAAATGTTTTCGAAACTCTAAGGTGTTCAGGGAAGTCCTGTAATGCTGGCACTAAAAATAAGCTTAATTTTTTATAAACCCCAAATAATTTGCTCCAATTGCTGCCTTTTTGAATCTTGAGCTGTAGTCTATTCCCACCTCTTAACAGCAAGCATAGCCCCATACATGACAGGCTGTGGACAGACACTGGAAATTAGTTTTAATTTGATTTTCACTTATCCAATTAACCTATCTATCCAATAAAATAAAGTAAATGGGAAAGAGCCACTAGTAATGCTACAAGAGATTAAAATAGATGGGTAAGTAAACCCAGTTAAGTCAGTTACTTTGAAATGAAGGGATTAGAATTATTTGTAATATTGCAGTACTCTGTCTTTATTATTTGATCATTCAATATCTTCTGCTTCAGAATCCTAAATCCCAGGAGCCTGTTACACTGGATTTTCTAGATGCTGAATTGGAAAATGATATTAAAGTTGAGGTGAGATTACCTGGTTTCTTAGTACCTGTTGCTGTGTGTAATTCACCATATAATAACTGAAAAGCAATAAATGTTCTAGATTTTGAATTTTAAATTTGTTAAGATGATGACTTTATGGATATGAAGTTATAATTAGACAATTTAAATCCCAGTATTATTCATAGGCAAGAGCAATGCATTATATTCCTCTGATTTTGAAAAACACTATGATTGCTACTTAACTTCTTCTTCATGAAGTAACAATTCCTGGAAAGGGAAGCTAGAAATTTTTTTTTCAAAGCAGAACACTTTTTAACAGAATATTAAAATATTTCTTGAAATATTTTTAAAATATTTCCCTATTTCTTATTAACGCAGCTCTCTTTCCTGCAGCAGGAAAGAGAGCTGAGAAACAGAGTGTTGACAACAAATTAATTCCTCTGTATACTTTTTCAGTTATTGATTTTGTAATATATTCAGAAATGAGAACTTTTTAAAAGAATTTGTTGGCTTTCTGAAATAAATTGGAAGGCTTTTACACATTTTACATTTTTAACATATTTTTTCCCTTAGTTTGAAATAGTTCTTTCAAAATATCAATAAGCAGTATTGCTTGGTATCAGTTAAATTCTCCCATAAGTTTCTCTGAAATGGCTGCTTCAGAAGAGAATTGCTCTAAACTGGTACAAAAATGTTTCTGTGAATCAGTGTTACTACCTGAATCACAAAGATGTGCTGGGAGGTAAAAGGAATGGTAAGACAAAACTCCTTCTCATGCACACAGAATTCATTCTCTCTCTGTTAGTGCCCAGCATCAAGGAGTTTTATGGCATGGTCTTGCATTGCAAAGTATGCCAGAATTGTTGCTTCATAATGCTACTGATTCAGTATATAGTGGGATGTAACAATTTCTAATAGGAAAATTTGAAATTTGTAAACAAAGTTTTTTTCTAAGAGTTGTGACTTTCATATGCGTTAACATTTTCTGTATTTTTAAGAAATATTTTGATCACTGAAAAGATTATTCATGTTACATGCAACACCTACTCCTTTTCTTTTTTCACTTTTTCCTTTCCTTCCAATAGATTCGGAAAAAAATGATAGATGGAGAAAGTGGAGAAAAAACATTTGAAACATTGGTCAAGTCCCAAGATGAGGTAAGGTAGGAACCCAAAAAGTTACATTTACAGGAGTAAACCAAACCAGAAAAAATTATGTGAAATGGTGAAATTCTGAGTTGTTCATTTTGTAATGACAATTTGTACCATTTTTTCCCTCTAGATTTGCTGGTTTTACAGGCTTATAGTAAAAAAAATTATGTACTTAGGAAAAGAAGAATTGTTTTGTTTCTTGGTTTCTTTGGTGCATCATTAATCAGGCAGTTGTTGATGAGGTCTTAGGCTCTGTTCAACAGGAAATGGACCCAGCCTACTTCTGTGCATGAATTCCAAAACAAAGTGCTTAATTTGCTTGCGGAGATGTGTGAGGATGGGTTTGGTAGTTTATATTGTGGTTGAATGGGAAGAAAGTTGTGAGAAAAAATAATAAAGTAACATTTTTCTGCCATAAATGAAGGCTGTTTGGGATAAACAAATTCATCTTACAGTTATATCATGTACTCGTACTTTCTGAACAGCTTGTTGAGTTCTTTATTTTCTTGTCCAACATACTTATTCCTGATAAACACTGCTACTGCTTCAGACATGTTTCTGAACAATAGGAAATACTCAAATTTGATATAGATCATTACATGGGTGCTCTACTTCTTGGGGACCTCAGTGATAAGAAATCATGGCTGAAGGAGCAGTTCTGGCCACAGTATGCCCCACAGTTACAGTTCCACAACAGCTTTTTGAAACTCTTGCTCTGAACATAAGTCAGCTTGAAGTTATTTAATTTAACGACCTAGGAGACACTGCACAACCCTTATATATAAGCTCACTATAACAATACTTAAAAGAATTACTTGGGACTGCAAGTTAATTTTCTGTGTGTGGTATTCACTGTCCTCCTGTTAATCTCCTGTAACTTTGATATATGCAACAGCTCTGCTGTTTGTGCTTAAGTGTCAGAATATCCCAGAGGAAATCTTCTCCTTCTCACAAAGTATATGCTACAGAAAGAATCTAGTAAAATTAAATTTATAGGAAATAGGCCTCAGAGATTGGGAATGGGAGGGAGTGTGTGTTATTCTATTAAAAACAGCATATTCCTTACTTATATTCCATTCAATGTCTAATAGATGCTATTAACTTTTAAACTCTGCTTTAAATTTTGGCCAAATTACATGAAGTGACTCCCAATAATGAGCAGTCCCTATTACCACTCCTCTGACTCAATTCTGCATTGATGGAAAATTCTTGTATACCTATTCTCACTTAGATTCAGGAAAAAGTATTTCATAGTCCGAGTCTGTTTTTACTCTAAGCATGGTAGAAACTCATTTCTCTTCATGGCTGAAAATCAGTGGCAACACACATGTTGTCTTTGTTAAATGAGACTGAAAATGGAGCTGAATTTTCTGAAATAAGTCTCCATAATTCATCCATGCTATGATTTCAGAATGTCAAGTTCATGGTCACTTGGTTCTACAACAGGACTTTGGAGACAGAAGTATTGAAAGGTTTCAATAAGGTCTCTCTGAAGGCTTCTCTTCTCCAGGCTGAACAACCCCAAATCTCTCAGCCTTTCTTTACAGGAGAGCTGCTCCAGCCCTCTGATAATTTTTTTGCCCCTCATCTGGATCTGTTCCAATAGGTCAATATCATTCCTCAGCCTCTTAATATCTGTGCTGGATTTGAAAATGCGTTCTGCTTCTGAAGGCATAATTTAATAGAAGTGCAAAAAAAGGACAGGAAACCATGCTCAAGCTCTTCAAAACTCCGCAAGATGATCTTAGCTGAAAGATTATTATAATGACGATCATGTAATCATGTAGGCAGCAGAACTGCATTAATCTCTACGAGGGAAGTCAACTTAATGCAAGCCTTATATACTGAAATTTTCCATATACAAAGCCAGCCTGTCCTTGACCCTTTACAGTCCCCTGAACTCATTAAACATGCCCACACTCCTTCTCTATGTCCAGCTTCACACTGGCTTTCACCTCTTTGCATGCTCTTCTAAAGCAGAGACCTGGATCATCAGTGCCCTTCCCTCCTGCCAGGATTCCATTGTGGCTTTCTCACAGTAAAATGCCAAAACCAAGCTCTACAATGCTGCTTTACAATCTTTGGGCAGATCCTGGCATGTGAAAAAACCCTGTCTTTTCCTGAATGGTTCCACTGTCGCAGGATGGTGCACAAATAGGTGCTTTCTGGGGCAGAGAGGTTAAGCCCCAGCGGATGTTGGTTCTGCTCCCTCACCCGTGTCAGGAGCCCATGCTGTTTAGGATGCCACCAGTCTGTTTCCTTAAGGGAAAAGGGTCATTCCTGACCCACTGTCCGAGAACCCAAAGTCCTGCTGGCATCTGTGATGAGGATAAACTGCTACTGAGGAGAGACTATCTGCTGGGATATTTTCAGCTTTATGTTGTTTTGTTTAAGGAGTGCCTTTCCAAGCCTATGGGTGAAACAGCCTCTGTGTAGGTGATTAGAAGAGGGAGGGTTAGAAGGTCACAAAAATACAATAACATGATTAGGGCTCTACAAGAAATAGCATTAATGGCAAATGGGTTGAAGAGATTTCAGGCTGTTTGTACATTTCCCAGGGTCTGTGCTACAAAAGACCTGAAGCAGTTGGTCCTGCAACTCTTTGCCCAAAGAGGGAGGGAAGGAAGTGTTGCAAATGCTGAGGTCAGCTACAGTACCCAGGCAGGAGGGAGGAATATAACATCCCTGGGTGCATGAGAATGTGCCAGTTACACACGGCCCAGACCACAATATGTGTTGGAATAAAATATCCCAAGCCTTTTGATCCCAGCTGTTTCAAGTGCCAGTGAAATTAATTATCCTCACCTTCCCTTGCACCATGGCACAAGATTTCTTCTTCTACCCAGACCTCTCTGAGAGAAGAAAGGAGCAGCCAGAGCTGGCTGGCTATGATGACTGCTTCAAGCCATTGCACCCTCCCTGCTCCAGGCTGCTAGAACCAGAATAAAGCTGCTTTAAACCACGGGCCATGCATGAGCCATGCATCACTTAGCACTTGATAGCTTCATATATTTTCTTATAAAAAGGGCTGATGTGGTCGGTTGCTCTGAACTGACAGTTGCAGTCTTCGGGCTTAAAATTTATGTTCTTTTTGTTTTGCTTTTTGGTTTAAGTTTGCATTGCTTTCCTTTTGTGTTGCAGCTGGCCCCAGCAGTGTCTTGGGAGATGACTTCATCCTACAGCATAGAGACTGGACTTGTAGCAAATGTGGGTGGGGTGCGCTGGAGTCTCCCAAGGCCTCGGGGGCTTTCCAGCTAACAGACGAGATGCCATAGGAACAAAAGCATTGCCACATTTGGCAGCCAGGGTGGGCAGCAGTGAAAACTGAAGGGTCACAGAAGCTGCAATAGCATGTGTGAGCTCCTTGGCTGGGGAGGAGATGGTCTCAGACCACCCGCTAAGGAAGTAGGAGAAGGTAGACGGGAGCTATGTGAGGATGTGTTGTCTGCTGGGGTACCTTTGAAGGGACGTTTCAGCCAATTTACTTTCGAGCACTCTCACAATGCTGGTGGCTACAGGATTTTATTACAGCCCAGTTCTTCTCTTCCTTCCCCTCCCACCCTGGGCACTGCTTTTCTCTTGTGGAGGTACACGGTGTGTGACCCATGACCTGTGCCCAATTTGGAGGGACTGCCAACGCTAGGTTTAAGTAGCTACTTTCACCTGAAGTACACATTAAATATAAATAAACGTGGATAGAATCTCTTCAACCATCTTTTAACCTTAAATACAAAATATGTCAGGGCACTAGACACCGTTATCCGCATCTTCTTTCTGTTTTTCTTTTATCATTTTTCTCATTTTCTTTCAAAAATGACTATTAAATTATTTATACTGTCATGCCGTACTGAAAAGCATCAGCCTGGTAATGAGAAGGTTTAAATTTATAAATGTCATATAAGACACCTCTTTTCCACAGCCATGGTCATTTTCCCACAATCCTTTTACCAGAGGCAAAGAAAGAACCTAGAGGTGTACCTATGGTACCTTTCACCGTGTTTATAATGTAACAACAGCTGTACAGTCTTCATTGCTGGCATACTTACAAAAATTTGATTGTAAAACAATAATATGTTGCAGCTGGCATAATCTAATAGTTTTCAAAGTGGAAAACTGAGTAAAACTATGTAAGCCAGGTGGATTCATGATTAAATCTATGGGGAGCTGTGGGACTATGCCTATCACTATTTTTCATACCACAAGAAAATGAATGGTAAAGATTATCCTAATGTATTAAGTTATTTAAAAATAAACATTTATTTCAATGTCAGTTTTTTTTCCCAAATTCAGGACCCTCCTAATGAGATTAGAAACACATGTTAAGTTTAGCTGGGGGTGTCTGTACAATCAGGCTGTGCCTGTAGTTATGATTCAAATTTAAATGCACTAAGCCAGTGGTGCTGTGACCTGAAAGGAAAGGCTCTGGGTGTTATTGTTGTCAAAGACTTACTAACAAAGTCCTTTTGTAACTAAGGGTTTTGGGGTTTTTTTCATCCTTCCATAGTTTAACTGCAAAATTATCCATAAAACAGAAAGCATTTTTTATCAAATTTAAATCACATAGACAAAGCTTTGCATAGGTCTGGCTAATGAATTTTAAAGTGAAGATTATAGGTCAGGTTTCTCTGGTTTTATTTAAATTTATATTTTGCTAATGTTCAATTAAACTTATATGGCTGATTCTTTTGCAAAATGTTAATTTGGAAAATATTTAAGGAAAGGAGTTGCAGCTCAACCCATGATTTTAGCAAAATAATCAGAAATTTTGATTTCCAACATAAAATCGAACAGATTTGTACTTGATTTAACATGATATTTCTCAAAGAAAGGTCACAATTGTTGAAGCTCTAGAGTTTAATAACTTAATTTTTCACTAATATCTCTTTGTAGAGGTATATTGATAAAGGAAACAGAACGTATACGTGGACTGCTGTGAATGGCACTGATTACAGGTAACTCATTTCTGTTCACTGGCATCCTTTGTTTATTTAAATGTCCTTTGTGTTAATTTTGGTTAATATTTTTAGCATTACACTTTTTATATGTGCTAAAGCAACATTGCTGTGTATACTATTTCAAATTCATTTAAGCACACAGCTTTGTAACATTAGAGGGAATGTAGAAACATTCCTTAACAGTACCCAAAAACAAGTTAAGGTTTTCCAAGTCTCAGGATAGTTAAACTACTCTAGTTCAAAACTACATGGTACAAATACTGAGTCAAATTTTGACCAAAATGCTATTTGTGTTGTAGTAAATTACAGTAGTCCTCAGCCAAGCTGGATCCCATTTTCTGTTGTCTTCTGCACAGGTGTACAGTCACTGAGAATGCAAACATTAATTTGAGTGTGAAACCAAACAAATGTAAACCTAGGATCTTCTATTCACCATTGCATTTTTCTCTTGAACTGCCTCTATCTTTGTACTCTGTAATAAAAGGAAGTTTTTATCAGACTGCCATCTAGCAATCACTAGAGAAATACATTTGATTTACATGACTTCTTAATTCTTCCTGAGTTTCCTGGCATGAGATACAGCAATAAATCCTCAGAGTCCCCTTGCAGAAAACCTATTAAACATAAAATTATAGATTTTAATTAGCAATTTCTGCTAGCAGTAACTGTTAATGACTGGTAAACTGCCACTGATTTCCCTAGAGGAGAATTGGTAGAAGGCTATCACCAAATTTTCAGCAATCTCACTTATATTCTGTATAAATGGCACAGGTGTCATTAAAGGTCAGCTCATTTATGGCTCAACTGTACAACATTTTTTAATGTTAATTTCTGCAGTTCTTCATTAGAAACTATTGCAGTTCTACATTGACGAAAACCAAGTGCAAAAATTAAGGATGGAATTTGGGAAATGATGATATCTGTTTAATGATTACTCCTCCTGTCCTTTACATACATGTTTAGAAATTAGCTCTTTTACATATGTATTGAATTTAGCTGCAAAAAGAATTCCTACATATTGTGAACAGAAATAAGTATAATAGAAAAAAAATGTTGTAAATACTCTGCAAATCTTAAAATACTATTGAATAATTATGTTTAATAGTTGTTAGTGGTGACTGCATGAATAAAGAAAATATTTTGCCAGATGCATTTCCTAAAGATTATTGATAGTTGCTTTATTAGTGAGAGTCTCTCATTATATGATGTGTGCAAATCAGCACAGTACTAAGGGATGCTTTTGCAGTCAGTGATCACTGCAACGTGTTACAGTGGGATGTTAAATGTGTTAGAGGAAGATACAATAATCATGGGGGGGTTTTTTATTTGGAATTGTTTGGAGATTTCTTGCTTATCTGCTAAAAAGTGCATTTATTATTAAAAGTGTAAATAAGAATCAAAATAAACACAGCAACCCTCAGGACTGGCATAAACCTACCTGTCTCTATTACAAAGTGTGAAACTGCTGTATCACTGTGTGACTGTCTTGTGACAATCTAAATTCCAAACTTGCTAATTACTTTTAAAACACAGAGAAGCTGAAACTGGAAAACTGCTGCAAGTAACGTAATTGCTTTACTTGTCTCATTTCTATTGCAGTTTGGCATTGGTGTTACCATCATACAGCTTTTATTATATTAAAGCCAAAATAGACGAACCAATAACTCAAGCCAGATGTAAGTATTGTAAAGGTTCCCTGGTTTGTCTGGTATTGCCATGTCTCAGATTCACTTAAAAAGAAATGTTTGAAATTCATAAATTTTGTGGAATTCACTGATGTTATCATGGTGTACCCAAAATCTTCAGCAATGATTCCAACCCATTGTAACATCCGAGGTGCAAGAATATTCTATACAAATAGAATATGTGCAGGTACCCCAGTTCCACTGACAATCCCTCCCCCTTGCTCTGTTCCTATAGAATCATTGCTTTGTGTATTCTCTGTTGCTGTCATTTTAAGGGTCTGGTTACTATTTTTTTCATTCTATTAGCAAAACGTAGTGATACAGACTGTAAGAGTAAAGCTTTTTTTTTCTTTTTTGTGTGTGTGTGTTTTAGTTACAGTATAATATTTGGCAAATGATCTCTGCTGCCTGTAGGAATAGAACAATGTGAAAGCCCTGTTTCGTTTGGCTTGCAGTTAGGTTTTTATTTTGCATTTTGCAAATAGTTTTAGTAGATGTTTGCATTGTATTTTTAGATTAGACTAATTTCAAGCCATTTAAAGATTCCGAAGTGATAGCTGGAAATTGTACTTGTCAATATTCAAAGGTTTTTTGTTTATTAGGTGCAGCTTAACTGTAGTCTGGGTAGTACACAAAATAGAACTCATCACAGCCTGTTAACTTTATCCAGGTGTTATGATAAACTTAGAACAAGTATGCAGTTAAATGGAAAGTTAGAAAAACACAAAAAAAGTCAGGCATAGATACTGTTAGTTTAGAGAAAACTTGGTTAGCACGGCATCACTCTACCATTGCTCCCGCATAGAAAGTAGAATTCTGTGACTTTTAATAATCAGTGATTTATTTTGTAACTTTTTCCAATATTAAGTACTTTAAAATTAAAATTTTAAGCAGGGAATATGATTCTCCTGATGGATTAGATCATCTGGTTTTGCACTTATATCAATATAACCTGCAAAACAGGCCCTTGAAATAGCCACGGTATATAGAAGGTACTGGGAAATAATTGAGAAGGACCTATTCTTCAGTCTTCGAAGATGTTTGTCTTTTTTTTCCAGACTACAGCTGTATGTAAATTGAACCTTTGATCTATCTATGTACAATATTTTTATTCAAGGGGCTGTTTGAATAAAATATTGGTTTGTGACCCCTTGTGCTTTACCCTGTTTTTTTCTGTTTCCCTGCTTTCTCTTTCTGATGGATAGCATCACTCAAAAAGGGCAAGTATATTCTTGTTGCTCAATTTCCTTCTGTTTACTGCAGTTGATATTTTTCACTTATATTTCTATTCCTATTGGATATTCTCCTCTGTATTCCTCATCTCAGGATTTTCTTCATGATCATTGGGTACCATAGCAATAGAAAAAGAAAAACAAAAGTGAAATATTTTTCTGGTTTTATGTACATTTCAATATGTTGCTAATCTCTAATCCTTCTTTGTCTGGTCCTATCAGTGTTCAGTGACATCAGCTATTAAAGCCATTATTTTCGGTAGGATTTTCAGTGAAACTAATATGATTGAGTTTTTTACACTTTATTGCAGAAAATACTAGGACCATTTTTCTTCATGTTCTAACAACTCAGTGTCACAAATATTTATTTGTGTCAGAGTTTAATTCTAGTGAAAACATCTCATGTTTTCATGTTGTTATGCTAATTAAATGTCTTCCTTAAATAAATTGTTAGGTATTATCTTACTGTTTTCAGGTGTATGTTGTATATAATAATCAAGTAATCTCTTATGTTGTGAAATGCAGAGAATTATAGAATTTATTGGTGGGAATGTGTCTCAAAATAAACATTTCTTTCTAAATTCATGGATGCATGAAAGAGTTAGCCAAATGGTTTGAGAAGAGAAATGATGGCAAAAATTCGAGTTTACTTACTTGGTGTTTACTCTTCATCTTTGTAGTTACAGAAACTCTGAAGCTTGATCATTTTGATGAAGCTGGCTATACGTTTTTAGCACCAAGGTTGGTTGATTTCCCAATAATAAGTATTATTTCAGCACTAAATAGGCATCTGATCTGATTAATGGCACATGGAAAATACCAACTTGACCAATAAAGCTTCATTTGGTAAAAAATTAAAAATCTTTTTCATGCTGGAATGTAAATAGCATCTTCAGGCTCTGATTTCTGTTCATATTAATTGAAGCGAGCTGTAAAAAATGATACTGATATTTTAATGGAAAACTTATTCACATCTGTGCATTTCTTGTGGTTCGGACTTTTAAGATTTTACCACTATTTTTAAAATAGGCTTCATAATACTTACCACGACATGTTTCCCAACTTCAAGACAAAGGGTTTCAAAGCTCTCTATCACTTAAGCATGTAGTAATTTTCAATTAATTGAGCATAAATATTGTCATTGAAAATTGATTAATTTTATTAGTTCCCTGAGGTTTTTTGTGTGAAATTGTGCCGTTCTTGTTTCCCTTTTAAAATTATGTTTCAAGGGAAATCTGGTATGATAAACAGTTCCTAAAAATTTAGTTCCTTTAAAAGATAGCTCTGATAAATAAAGGAAATGCATTACAGTTAACGTCAGTTGAGAACTGTTGCATTATTTTTTATCTGATAAATTTCTGTATACTTTCAAATTTCAATTAATTGATTTCAATGACTAGATTGATTTATGTAAAGTCTTCTATTTTAAAATGCATCTCAGCTTAACTGTTTAATTTAATTTTTCTGAAAGACTGAAGTTATTGAGAATCAATTGTACCAATTAGCAGCTTCCAGCAAGTCCCTACTGTCCTGCATGAACAAAGTCTGTTTGATATGTAGCTCTGTTTAAATGTGAATATTGGTGTAGTAAGGTAAATTCTTCCTGTAGTCTTTCCAGATCATGGTAAGGTGAATAAAGAGCAATAAGATATCTTAGTCATATGAAATATTTGAACAGACTTCTTTTGCTTGTGAAATTACTTTAATATAAAAGCTAATTTAAAAAGAGAGGCACCTGCTTTACTGCTAAACACTCTCTACCTTTTAATTAAAGTTATTTAATGCCACTTACCATATAATATTTGCCTCCAAAATGCCCAGTGACTTTTATTTTGCTTGCTTGCATTCAGTAAATTGCCCAATGAATGATGGCTTTATTACATTATATAATGGACAGCAGTTTTCTGTTTATCTGTTTTGCATATGTTAAAAAAAAAAGTGTTTATATGTTCATGTGGTTTGTACCCTATTAAAATTGCATTTAAAATTTCTAAGAGGATCCGACCTTAACGTATAAATCTGGCTCTAGTTGAGCCTGGAGTGACTATGTTTCATCAGAAGTCCATGTACTTTCCAGTAGAGTTTAACCCAGGAGCAATTTAAATTCACTGGGCATATTTTTTGTGTGTACAGACCATGGGTGTCCTAATATTGTGGCCTGCATTAGTCCTCTTTTTTTTTTTTTTTTCTAGATTCTGTGGTCTATTTCATACATGCAATTTTTATTATAACCTAAATCTTAACAAACATTTAGGCAGGCCCTTGAACACCTAATTTCCTGTAGATGTCTGAAATAATTGATACGGTCACCATTAAATATTGATCATGGCAGTCAATTGACACAGTAGTATCAGCTATTTCATGATAGTTGTACAAGCCTGCTTGGACTTTAAAATTGTCTGCTTTAGTAGCACAAGGAAAAAATGTGAGAAGACTGATGACTTCTTGTTTTTCAGAGAATACTGTAACGATGTAAAAAAGTCAGAAAACAACACTGAATTTCTATTAAATTTCAATGAATTTATTGACAGATATACTCCAACCAGTCCATCATGTAAGTACACTTCTCAGCTCACTGGAATTTTTCCTTAGGAAAATACTTACTCATGAATGAGAGTTCATGCTCAAATTTTGTGGGTTTGTTTTTTTTTAGTACGAATATATCTAGTGTAGGGATTTTCTATCCAAGGTAGAGAGTGTAAAATTAGTTTGCAAGTTTCTGGCTACATTTAAGAACGTTTACAGGCTATTATGCATCCAGTGTCTTCCATAATTCCTCTCAGCATTTTTCTCAAGCATCAAATAACTATTAGTTCATTTTAATAAACTCCAAATATTTTGGATTTCTATTTTTTTACTTGAGCATATGAGCCAAAGTAAGTCTCAAACAGACTCAAAATTTTGTAATGAAATCTTCATCCTGCTTACTTGTCATTTTATTTGAAAATAAGTAAAGAAAAGGAGTCCAAAACCAAAATAACCAATAATCAGAATAAAAGACAAGGATTTTTTTTTTTCTGGTTTACAAATCCATTAAAGAGGTCTTGCTTGGGCTCGAATAGCTTAAGACCAGAGATCCATGTAACTGCTGCAGTGGTGAGCACTGGGCTTTGGGAAGGGATTAATTCATGCTTTGGGATTGGGACTTAACCTCTGTTTAGAATAAATCAAGTTGTATTAACATCAGTAAGGTGTTAAAGCCTTGTTCTCATGAAAAATCCGATGTTTGGATTTGGTTTGGTACATATACATATATTTAGCATTACTAATTATTTACAAATATTTTGAATAAACTTTTTTTGTCTTGCTTTCCTCAAGTCTTTTTGACATGTTGCTGTCAGGGATCACTGATCAATTCAGAACGAATCTCTCTGCTACACCATGTAACTGCAGGAATGTCCACTTAGATATGACACCTTCTCACAAAAGGCTACTTTTGTGTGTGTGGCTGTTGGGTGTTCTTTTAATACAATGATCTTATTCATTGACACATTGCTGACTGACTGAAATTTTATTTGAATCCCTTGACTCAGTCTTGGAAATGAAAGCATTTGCCTCCAGTGATAATACCAATTAATGATAACTATAACTAAATAAAATTTAATAAAAAATGAAATTTTTTTGTGTAATATTCACTACTTATATAAGCAAATATTGAGGACACTTTTAGTGATATTTTAATATACACTAGTGCTTAGTAAGTAATTATTCCAAAATGTTATCTACTTATTGCTGTCTTTCATTTTGGCATATGCAGCAAAATTGTCTTTTTTTCCTTCTTCTTGTTGTTTTCCTAATAATTGAGTTACTTTAAAAATAGCCTCCTTAAAAAGTAAACAGTTTTAACTAAAGGAATGAATGTCTGTAGAAATTATCTCAGCTAAAAATGCTTTTCAAAAGGAGTAAAAAATAGAAGCCCCACATTGAAATAATCTTGAGTAACTTTTCTACAGTGTTACTGAAGAAGATGGTTGAGAAGCACTGACTTCATACCATCTTTTCAAAGGAATTTAAGCATGACATCTTTGTATATACTATTGATCAAAATCAGTTTATTTCCCTGTATGCATTTTCAGGTCACAAATGTGTTTCATTTGAAAGCCTGGTACTTAATTGATCTAAATATATTTATAATGTAGCTGACATATCTCCATTTTGTAGCATATAAGTGTCACTAACACTTAAGTGTTGTTTCCTTGCATCAACTGAGATGAAAAGTGTGTTAGTGAAGAGATGATTTAAAAATAGGTTAGTTTCCTGATTTAGGGACTTTGCAAAGCTCAGACCTATACCTTCATCACCTTCCTTATTCCTATGACACAAAGATAGATTTTTAGGATACAATGAAGAAAATGTTTAAGTGAACTCAACAGTGTAAGAGCACCCATTTAAGTATTTGACATAATTTGAAGTTAGGCAGAATATAAACACCCAATTTTTGTAGCTGGAGCATCCTGACAACTCAGAATTCCATTTTAGGCTTTTATCAAAACTCCATCTCATGTGGTTTCAGATGCCTTATGTTTTAATTATTTTCATAGGTAATGCTGATATGGTCATTAGAGTTTTGCTGGATGCAGGATTTACAAATGACCTTGCCCTAAATTATTGGAGTAAAATGTCTCTGTAAGTATTCTTTTTACTGATTGTGATTTTCTTATGGATTTCAACGTTTGAAAATAAAATCTTATCCATCTGTGTTTTTATACAGATATGCAGCTAATATTACACAGAATAGGTATTTAATTTACAGTTATGCACTTTGATGGCAACCCCTGACATAGGAATTTGTGAGAATTTCAGTCAGTTTTCATTTTAAATCTTGTTTTTGTTTACAGTGATGGAGTTGTTGCACAATTTGTTGTCACAGATGGTGGAATTACTAGAGTGTACCCTAAAAGGTAAGAATTATTACAAAATAGTATTATACGATAATTTTGAAGCCTGAAAGGGTGGCATATTAAATAGCAGCTTTATTGAATGAAAAACTACGGTGTCCTAGAGTCTAATCTGTACTGATAGCCATGAAATTAATGGAATGTCTTGTTTCTGTTTGATTTTTACCTGTGTCAGTGCTTGAAAATGATCTGTAACATTATTTTCATGACAGGCCCTTGTAATCCACGTTTTTAATAAGTGCAGAGTAGAAGTGAAAGCAATGCCTTTGTAGTAGCAGTGGGGCCATGCTAATTGCTAATTAATCCCCAGTACTCAGTTGTTTGGCAGGCTGCAAATACTGGAAAATAGTAGGTGATTTATTTTTTTTTTTTAGACTAAGATCAGACCAAATAGTCCAGGGACTTCAAGAGAGAAAAAAGTATCATTACCAGAGGACAAAAAGGGAATGTGAAATTGGACATATAATAAACTAGACAACCCCACAAGTGACTGGGAATAGTGAGGGCACCAGTACAGATCTATTGGTAAATGGCAAATTTATCTATTTTCTTAGGTTATTCTGTGTTTCCCCAAAACGTGAAAATGGCAATGACTTTTACTCCCAAAGTCAGTTTCTTTCCTATTTTGGGATTCTTAATGATATTAAATCTTTTAGGATTAAGCTCCAAGCAGAGCATGTGCTGCAAAGGTTTATTTCGATTTTGTTGTAAGTAGTGTTGCAGTTTTATTTGTCTCAACATATCTAGAAGTGATGAGACTAAATTTGTGTGGTTCCAAGAATACAATTTTCTTTTTTTTCCCCAAGTTAATTTGTTTTGGGTTTTTCTAATGATTATACCTGTCTTTTAGCCAGTGAAAACTGACAGAGCCTGAGGACTGAAAGAATGAATCTCACATTTTTTTCCAACTGTGAAGCATTAAAAGAAAGCAACTTGTAGCACAGCTTTAATGACACCCTGAACTGTCATTTTCTGATGACTTTTTTTTTTTTAAATTTAGGGCGGGAGAAGATTGGTTGGAAAATGCTGAAACTTACGAAGTCAGCTTCTATAAGAGAAGTTTAGATAATGACAACTATATTTTCACAGCTCCATACTACAACAGTAAGTCATCATGGTTTGGAAATGTCAGATCTAGCTAGTCTGCAAGTTTCCCATACTCTGTCCACTGCACCACTACTTAATTTAAACTTTGCTTTTGAATTCTGCCTAAACTTGCTCTTATTCGCCAAAACCAGTTGTTCTGAAATATCGTGGCATTTCAAACCTATATAAACAAAATAGCAAGTTCTCGTTATTGATGTGTGCAACATTAATCTAATCAAGTTTGTCTAAAAGCAGATGCTACCACAAATGACATACTCCTCTCTTAAACATATAGGATCTTTTAGTGCTATTATTTCATAATTATTTATTGCATTTTTTTCTCAATAAATTATAAAGAAGGTAATTAACTAAATTCCCTGAAGCCTTTGTTGCTGCTCAAACAGCTCCAGGGAATGTACTTTTAACTTGCCATTTCATACTAAACAGTGTTGAAAACAGGCTGAAGTCTGTCAGAGCAGTAATTGTGGGTTAGTGAGTGGTATCACTATACCCTGCATTGAAAAATACACAGACAATGGCAGGATAAAATCTTTGGCTTTGCTCCTGATTTTAACAGAGCTGCTCACATGTGTACAAGTATTCATGGCTCTGTTATAGAAGAAAAAAAGGCTACAGTAACCTTATTAAGCACTCCAAAAGGGTACAAAAAGAAGAAAAGTAAACACAAATATTCCTTAGTCATGCCCGATGTTAGTGATCTGAGCTATCACAGGTGATAAATGTGTGGTACAGCTGGGTCAGTGCTTTTGGACAAGGATTTTTTTTAATCATTCTGGTATTTGAATAAAAATTAATGTAAATTTCAGAGGGAGAGGCTTTTATGTCACCCTAACTTCTTTTTTTGTTTGCTTTTTTTCCTCTTCTATACTGTCAGAAAGTGGTGCCAATAGCTATGAATCAGGTATTATGGTAAGCAAGGCTGTGCAAATAACAGTTAATGGGAAGCTTCTGAAGCCAGCAGGTAAGACAGAGTGGTGCTGAAACTTGAACTACTTAATTATATGGTTGTTACTCAACAGTCAATTGGAAATTTAATTGAGATTTCAAAGGAACTTCACTTTATAATAACATTATTTTCTCTGAGACAGTTTTGATCTTGCTACTGGAAATCTGTTTGTGTTTGAGTAAGACTGTTTAATTTATTAGTCTCATGAACAGTGTTGGTGAACAAAAATCGTATTTTATTCTTCCCCAAATCAATGATTTAGATGGTATTATAATTTCACCCTCTCTTTTTTAGGATTATACAGTTACTTTTTTTTTTTTCTTCATTTTACTAAAAAAGACTTTCATGTATTTCTTGTTAGTTGTTGGAATAAAAATTGATGCAACCAGCTGGATGGATAATTTCACAAAAACCACAATCAAGAGCCTGGTAAGCAATGGACCAAGTCATTTTTTAACTTGATTTGCATTTCTCAAATCTTCAGATGCAAATAGGTTTACTGTCTCTTGGTGCCAGAGTCACACTGATCCATAGTTGCCAAGTAGTTGTGGTATTTAAATAATCCAAATGCACAAAATAAATCTATGTTGAAATAGGCTGTATTTTATACGTGTCTTGCTTTCAAAATTATGAAACATGGATGAAGACAAAGAAAAATGACATATTGTAGCAAGTAGTAAGATTATGCTGTAGCAGTGAATAAAATCTGCAAAAGAATTGATGAATCTACTTTTATTTAATATCAAGGATGGGTAAGCAGTGAACAGTAAGGATTTATATTGCAACCAACATCACAGCATTTTAGCAGAACTTAATGAAATAGGTGCTTAACCATTTCATTCCACACGTCTAACGCTTAGGTGTAAATGGGAAGGAGGAAAGGTTAAAGGAAAGGGAAAATATGGAATTGATAGTGAATTGGGGAAGGAAAGGCACAAAATGAAGAAACTTATAGAACATGAACTTCTTGTTGGAGGAGGCCATGTTTGCTTGGTTGGTTGTCTGTTTAGGGGATCAGTAGCAGAATCTGACTGGTTTAGGTATTGGAGCTGTAGTTCAATGAGCAGGCAAAGGCATTTAGAACAGTTAAGGACAAAACTACCTAAGTGAAAAATGTAAAGTAAAAATGAATATTTCACAATGAATATGAGGTTGACGACTCCAGCGTTACCAGTGATTTGCTCTGTTATGTAATGTAAGGACACAGTTACAGTATGTGTACACATATTGCAAGAACATGAGAAAAACATGTTAGGAATGAAAGCCATGAAAGCCAGCTGGGCTGATGGACTTCCTTTATCCCATCAGATTCCTGTGCTTTGAGATTGGTGAAGCTTTTCATGGTCAAAAAAAATGAAGTCTTTCCTTATAAACCCCAAACACATGGAAATGTTCCTATTCTTTCTGTTTTACTTTATGCTCAGAACACTGACATCCTGACAAGTACTCCAAACTATTTATCTTTATTGAGAATACCGATAAAGGGATCTGTATCAGAGTCTTTGGGAAAGGCAGTCAAGATTATGCTATTGATAATTACTGAATACAGGGTATTCAGAGAGGTATTTGTGATAAATGACACACACTCAAAATTAATTTTAATTTATATACAGATATTGAAAATAGAATCATTTGTTCTTGCCTTAATTACTATAACTGAAAAAAAACCAGTTTATTTTGTAACATTTTTTGAAGAGTAACATACTTCTGTTTTTTAGTGCAACAGTGAAATCTGTGGCTGTGAAAGAAATAGCATGGTAAGATTTTTTTCTATTTATGAATATCTGACAGATTAAGAAAATTTACTCATTCTCTCTAGATCTATCTAAGATGGATTCTATCATTATTATTTGAGTGTTAATTTTACAGAAAACAGGGCTTACTTGTTTGTGTTTTAGGAAAGATGAAGGTGTTAGGAGAAGGGGGTGAAAGAGGGCATAAAAATCCTGTGAAGTGGTTGTTCTGATGAAGTTATGAGAACAAATATAAAGCGAAAATACAGGAAAAGCAACAGAGAATGATGTGAAGAAAAACATGAGAAAGTATAACAGTAATTTGCAAAGCAAGAGAAAAGAGAATAATTTAAATAAAACTGAAAAAAAAGGACCTCAGAGGAGGGTAAATGCAAACTTAGAAGCACCAGAGTCCATGATGTGCCTTTGGTTCCCAGCACATTCAGAATTAGGGTATCCCATATCTCTGCTGGAGCTTGGGGGAGCACAGATTTGGCTCTGTCACCATATCAGGTTCTGCCATGTGCTTAAAAGCTTTCCTCTGCTCAGGTCTTCTGAGCTCTTTTGAGGAATGTGAAGATCATTAAATGCAAGAATTACAGCAGAAGGGGCACAGTGGGAGGTTATCTACTTGACCTCACTGCTATCTCTCCAGTCTCTGAATGAAACGGTATTTTACAAAGTGAAAAGCATCTGGAACTAGTGGGTTTCCTATTCCTGCACCTGACACCTGGAATAATCCTACTAGAATCTGCGGCAAGTGAAAATAATCATGACCAGCAAGCTTAGACCCTGCCCTTAACATTTTTGCCATTGAAAGCTGAAAATGGAAAACGACTTTAAGCATGACTGAAGCACATGAGAAGTTGTAGTCCCTTACTATGAGCTGAGTTCCAATTATAATCAGATTTAATAAGGATATAGCACTCTTGGAACTAACAAAGTATTGAGCAAATAAGAATTTGCAAAACAACTTTTATGAAATTAAGCCACAAATAAGCCTTTGATCTGTTCAGACTTTTATTATACTGATAATGCTAATTATTATAACTTAAAATTTGCCCTTGGCTATGGGTTTATTATTTGAAGATACTTCTGATGTCTTGAAAAAAAAAAAAAAGGCAACTAGTTTCCTACAGTGTTCTATTGACAAATCTTTCCTGTAAAACATCTTTCACTTTTTTACAATAGCATGTGGACTGTGTTATCCTTGATGATGGTGGATTTCTTTTGATGTCGAATCGAGATGAATATACACAACAGGTATGTATATTCTTTAAGAACAGAAGAACCAATAGGAAGAAGTTTTAAGAGAAGAAAAGAAGCATTTCACTCTCAACTTTCCTTAAAGATAACATTTCTGAATCACAAAAATATTGCTGGATCGGAAATTCCATTGGTTTTGTTAGTATTTCTTACAGTTTTCTTCATGGCTGAAGAAGCCAAACTTCTACCAAATTGCATCCTTTGTGCTTTGCCCTTCAGCTGTTATGCTGTCCAAGGACAAAGCACAAATGGACTTAAGATGGTGAGGACAAGTAGGTTGTTATCCACACACCTTTGTCATATTCTTCTTGGTCTTCCTGTAGCAGGGTCTCACTGATACTGCATTTAACAGCTACTGCCTGACTGGGGAATTTAGAACTGTGCACTTGGTTAGGAGTAAATACTTGGAATTGCTTTACCTTATCTCTCTGTATTGTCCCCCATCAGATTGGAAGATTCTTTGGTGAAATTGATCCTGGCCTGATGCGAAACCTGATTAACATGTCCCTGTATGCCTTTAACAAGTCCTATGACTACCAGTCAGTCTGTGATCCCGAAGAAGAACCAAAGCAAGGAGCTGGACTTCGTTCTGCTTATGTGGTCAGTAGTTCCATGTGCACTGGCTGACATTCCATTAAAAGTCTGCAGGTGTTTATACAAATGAAATAATCTCTTTTGGTTTTTTTCCCAGCCTACGATAACAGATATTTTGCAACTTGGTTGGTGGGCTTCGGCAGCGGCCTGGTAAGTACAGGGGTGTAGGCAATCTCTATGTCCAAACTATAATTATTCGTCAGTTGAAACTGTATTTGACTTGGGTTTTTTTTGCCTCCATAAAAGTGCTCTGGACCTTTTGTTTCTGCAGTTTCTCATGGTGAAAATTCTCAGCTATGTCTCCAAACATGACTGTTTTGTCAACACTTCAATTCAAAACTGCTCTTGCCAGGTTTTGTGGTTGTGTGTTCTGACTCTACAAAATCAGCTTCAGGAAGCAGAGTTTGGATTAATGGTCTAACTATGATAGGCACTTGTGAAGTCTAATTTACCACATTTTGAGTTACTGATCATTTGGTTCCCTATTTCAGAGTATTGTCTTTGTCTTTTACTAGCAAGAAGTCTTAAGAAAATCAATGTTTGCTTTTCAGTGAATCATCTTACTAAACACATGAATCATAGAATCATTTCAGTTGGAAGGGATCTTTAAAGGTCATCCAGTCCAACTTGCCCTACAATGAGCAGGCACATCTTCAACAAGGTCAGGCTGCTCAGAGCCCCATCCAGCCTGACCTTGAATGTTCCCAGGGATGAGACATTTCCACCTCTCTGGGCAGCCTGTGCCAGTGTTCCACCATCCTCATTGTAGAAAATACCATCCTTATATCTAGTCTGAATCTACCCTCTTTTAGTTTAAAACTATCACCCCATGTCCTATTGGAACAGACCCTGCTATAAAGTTTGTCCTCATATTTTTTAAAGGCCCCCTTGAAGTACTGTAAGGCCCCAATAAGGTCTCCTGGGAGCCTCCTTTTATCCAGGCTGAACCCCAACTCTTTCAGCCTTTCCTTATGGGAAAAGTGTTCCATTCCTCTGATAATTTTTGTGATCTTTGTCTGGACCCACTTACAGGTCCATGTTTTTCTGTGCTGAGGACTCCAGAGCTGACACAGCTCTCAAGTGGGGTATTTTTCCTGCTTCAGAGCCGTGCAGCTTGGCACCCATGTCAGCTACTTCCCTCAGCACCATGTTGGGATAAGTAATTGGGATTGATGTGGTCCTTTTGCATTGGTGTGAGTTGCACCCTTGGAGACTGGTCCTTATTCTAAATCTTCATGATGCTTTATTTTTTCTAATAAGAATTACCAAGCTGGAATAAATTACCTACTTTATGAAGCTAAGAGTTAAAATATGTAGCAACTGAAAAAAATGTAATTTTCTCACAGAAGCACTGTGAAGACTGTATATTGTTTTTTATTGTTGGCTGCATTTAGTTAACAGGAAGAGCAATAATCCTGGTTTTCCTGGATGACAGCAAACCCCAAAAATTGAAGATGGGCAATAATCCAGAAGAGAAACTCGAGTTCTTTTCAAATAGAGAAATTTCAGTTTATCAGTGTTCAAAATCAGATTCAGTGGTCTGGACTCAATTTAGACCTGAGGTTTATTTTGTGTGATGTTTAACTTGAAAGCACAACATTAGAGTACTTTACTATGACCATGTTTTTAATGGAATCTAGGTCAGAAGCAGGCAGAGAAGCCCATTAAGCAAGCAAAGTGAAAAAGGATGACTAAAAAACGGATTCAGTGAGGCACCTGGCAAAAGCAAATGCAGGGAAATTAGAGAAACCAGGTTATTAAAGAACGCTATAGTGTTTCAGGCAAAAAATGTGGGAAAAGTGTGTGAGTGATCATTTTCAAAACTTATCTGGGATACATCAGCATTTAGCTGAGAGAGTACGTATCATTTCTCCGTCATGGTCCTTTAAGTTGGGAGATTTAGCAGTTTTTCCCAGGCTGCCTTTTTTGTTCAGTTCCCTGTAAATTCTGTGGTAAGCCATTACAAAGGATTGCTATTTTCTGTCAGCAAATTGCATCACTATTGAATGGCATCAGGTCCCTTCTCATCCATGACTGCTGTGTGCTGTCCCTCTGATGATTCAAAGCACAAAGCTGTGCATGTGAATCCAGAACTCCTTCAGGCAATGCCTCCATGGGGAAAGGTGACAGGCATATTCAGTTTCTTTACACAGGAATCACAGTGTATTAAGGAGAAAAGGAGAAAGGAACTTTGAGTTTGAATAAAGTTATACTGTCCCTTCTCTTTGCAGAACAAGTGTTAGAACAAAATGAGAAGAGAAGGGATTGAGTCATATTTGTGGGTAGAAGCAAGACTAAAACTTTACAAGTGGAAAATACAACTTAGGAAGGTTAAGGAGAGGCAGGGAGTCAAAGAATATACCTGTTGCACTTCTTGTTTTGGCAGGCTGGTAGAGGAGAAAGGGTCTGTGTGTGTGGCAAGCTACCACTTTAAGTAAATAAAATTAGAAAAAATGCCATCACCAGTGAAGAAAGGAAATTAAATAAATGGAGCTCTGTAAGTTTAAGTATTCTGGCAGCATATAGAAATAAAATGTAGTCCACACCTCAAGAGCAGGAATAGAGATGTTTTTAAAAGTCAACTGTTACATAATGGGTTTTATAATACACTTGTAATATTCCAGTGGTGATCTCCTTCTCAGCAATTTAAACAAGCTTAATCAGTGTAAAGTATCTAATTCAAGAGCATTTTCCCTGAGAGTGTTAAAAAGGAGTTCCAGTAGGTTTAAGTGTTAGAGAAACACCAACATGCCTCTTACACCTCCTGCAGAGGTATAAAAGGAGGGCAGGGATGGTATGATAACATTTCCATTATGTGAGTTGTGGGCACATGTTATAGCAAGTCTGAACAGTAGAATGAAAGATCAGTGTGAAAGATCTGTGAAAATGTGTGATAAGAAAATCAGAGTCAGACTGTAAGTTTTCAAGAAACATGGTTTGATAACTGGCAAAAGCATAAAGAAAAAAATTTGTTGTTAATAACTTGTATTTGAGTCGTTTTTAAGTATCCATTAAAATACAAAGAAGAAAAAAAGCCTTTAAAAATATGTATTGTCTTTCTGTGTTCAGGTCCATCTTACAGCAGCTGTTTTTGAGCTTGACTTTTCCACGATTCCTTGAAGCAGGTAAGTCAAGAGAATGTTAAAGGGTCAACTTTGAGATAAGTAGAAGGTAAGAATCTAGGCCAGGGGACATAGCTGGGTCTCCCCATTGCCTGTGACTTAAAAATGCCATTGTTTGTTTCTTTGTTCATTTATTTATTTATTTTATATCAGCTGATATGGAAGATGATGATTTCGGTGCTGCCCTGCCTAAAACAAGCTGTATCACTGAGCAAACTCAGTATTTCTTTGAAAACGATGATAAATCCTTTGGTGGGATTGTAGACTGTATAAACTGCTCCAGGTAAAACTTCTTCAATATAAGTGGTAACTTTGGGATTATTTGTTTTGCAAAATATAATGACACTACTATAAGAAGCAAAAATATATTTTGGATTAATTTCACCAAACTTGCATAAGCAGAACAGAAAAGAATATAGGCAGGCAAAATGCATTCTCATCGTATCGTTTAGAATTAATTTTAATTCTAATCATTAAAGAATTGGAGAAATGCTTTAGTCAATTTTTTGTTTTATAGGCTCTGCTCCATGAAAATTGTATTTTTATCTCTGTCACAATTTGTTTTCTTTTAATTTATTACATCAACTTAAAAGCATTCTGCAGTATCCCAAGGGATATGATTTTCTTTAATCTGGTTATGGATCCGAATTTTTGACAGTCAAGAAAATTATGCAATTTATCTTCTAATTTACCTTCTAGTTGATAGTGCTCATGATTTAAGAGCCATAAGTCTTATAAAGCAAATGAAGTTATTCTATTTTTTTATTAAAAGAATTACTCTTCAAGCACCATAAGGAGGCCTGTTGAAGATGATATTTAATAATATGTGAAAAAATTATATACTTCGGAAACATAGCAACTTGGACTTAGTTCTGTGTTTAATATATGAGCCTGCTGGGGTTTTTCATACATTTTGAGCTTCTGAAAATATCTTAGAAATTAGAATTAACAGCCAGATTTCAAACAAAAAAGACTATTTCAAGCCAGGAAAGGAATAGCGAGAGCTCTGGAGAATGGTGAATACAGCCAAAACACACAGACATTTTTTCCACTTCCATGCTTTCTCTTCCATGTTGCTAGTATGTGTTGGGTTTATTTATAAACTTAAAATGACCCTACTAACTTAAAGACCTTTTGCAGAATTATATGGACATAAAATTACAATGCACATCAATACACAACATGCATACCCTAAGCTTCTCTCTCGCCATTCTTACAGACAGGTTTATGTGTTGGGGTTTTGTTTGTTTGTTTTTGTGGTTGGGTTTTCTTTCAGTGCTAATTGATGCTGAACTGATGTTATTTCTCAGTACAGCTACTGTGGTAGCAGTACAGAGCTAGCTATTAACTCAATTAAAGTCATTTTATGCTCTTTTCCATTTTTTCTGCTAACAAGTCTAGTTGAAAGAGGGAATGATGGAAATGTCAAAAAGATTACAGGATTTGTTATAAATGTTTCTTACTGTTTGCTAATGAAAAAGATAAACAGTAGAAGGCAGACTGAATCAGTGAAGCTGGATTATTTTATTCCAATACTGTGTGTCCTTCTCAAATATGGATTTCCTTGCTTCATTTAAACATAGGTTTTTGTTGGCTTTTTTTCCCAGACTTTATCATGCAGAGAAGATTTCAAACACCAATCTAGTGTTCATTATTAGTGACAGCCAACTGCTGTGCCGTTCCTGTGACCCCAAGCCACTGATGCAAGCAGAGAAGCCGGGTATCCTTTAAAATGATGTTATTTAGTAGTGTGGATTGATTTTTGGCTATGGGATACTGGAATATAATTGGGGAGAAATGACCCATGTATCTACATGTTATTAATATGGGTGCCACTGGAATACTTGAAGCTGGAATTTGTGGGTGGTATCACAAATCGTGTGAAGCAGCAATCACTGAGGTGGAGAGCAAAGCTGTAATTTGTGAGAATTTAGACAGAAATAGGCTTACAGGAACTTAAGGAAGTTTCAAAAAAAAAAACAAATGAAAAGTCTTGGGCCCAGGACAGAATAATCACACACAGTTGGACAGGCTGGGGTCAGAGTGACAGAAAGAGCTTTGCAGAAAAGAGCTGGAGGTTCATGGTGGACAAGAAGTTAACCATGAGCTGGTACTGCCTTGCAGTAAAGAGACCTGATCACATCCTGGGCTGTGATAGCAAGAGCAGAATGGGAGAACTGATCCATCCCATTTCTTCAACACTGCTGAGACCACATCTGGAATGCTGTGTGGGGCTTCCCAGGATCACACTACATACAGGAGGAAGTCTAGTGAAGTGCCACTGAGGAGGTTGGCATCTGAGAGCACAGGCAAGGACAGTCTGAGAGTGTTGGGTTTGTCCAGCCTTTAGAAAAGAGAAGGGTAGGTCTGTCCAGAGAAATGAAAAAAGGCCGGGATAGAAGTGTTTGGTCATGAGAAGCTGAGATGCTGCACTGATGGTTAGCTGATGAAGGCACTTTAGTGTGTGCTCAGTGGCAATGACAAGAGCTTACTTCTCGTGGGAAGTGCATTAGCCATCAAAGGCCAGTTTATCCAGCTGCACAGAATTTCCTCAGAGCTGGCTGCAGACATAGGTGGCTTACATGCTAAGCAGAGTCCTTGCAACACAAGCATTAAAGTTAAAAGCATGTAAAACACAGTTTTAATTTAAAACCACCTTCATGCCAATCCCTCTGCTTTAGCCTGTTCACTGCAGTAGATACCTCTAGGTGATGGTGATGGAAATACATAAAATGAGCAGACACATTCCAGGAGAAATGTCAGGAGACAGGAGAAATTCACCTCCGCCATTCTCTTCTACATAGGCTTGAGGATAGCATGCCAGAGGTGGTAAATCAAACCATAATTTGGATTACTATGACAGAACAGGGAAAACAATTAGTAATACCTTTGTCCATGTCAGGAAGTTATTTGAGACAGCCTCTCCCACTTCTGAAAGAAAAGCAGATGGTGGTACAGATGACTGTGTTTCTTTGGCAGAAGCAACGCATTCATTGCCACATTAATAAAGCTGGAATTCCATCTACACTCAGGCTGAAAAGGAAGTTACATTGGGGTGTCATCACAGAACTATGTAAACACAGCCTAATATTCTAATTGGCTTCAGTCCATGACAGTTTGATTAACTGTTTCCACTGCCTTGATTTATAGACAGCACTCACTACAGAAAGTGAAGCATGATTATGGGAACAGGGCACATGACTGGCATTTCCCTACGGAGCCCAAAACTTCTAGAAAGTAGTAACTGACCTCAAGTGGCAGCAAGAGCAGCTGGGTGGGCCTGTATTGACTAAGTGAACTATTTTATTTTTGTTCCAGCTGTGCAATACTAAGGTATTCTCTCTTTACTGTAACTAAGGTACATAGTGAAATGCAGACGTAGCATAATATTACCCAAGCAGACAAAAGGGCCTTTGGGTGCTATTTAGATGATTATTATTACATTTTGCTTCCTTTTGGCTGGTACAGATTTGCTTGTGCACATTGTCTCAGTATGTTTTCATGTTTCAACTTTCAGTTGAGCTACAGCAAAGAAAAGGGGAGATGAGTCTGGGAACATCACAATGAAGGCAGATCTGTAGAAATAAATTCCCCATTATCTTGCCTTCTCTTCCCTTTGGCCTCTCCACCTGTTGTACCACAGCTGCTGGAGTACTTCATGATAGTGCATGACTAGGGTCACTTCAAATGTAAATTGAAGCTACTAAGACAATTTCTGGCACTCGATTCTTTCAGTAGCTTTCATATGTGTACTATCTGCAGTGGAATAAAAAAGAAGCTTAACATACTGAGTGGTAATATTAGCAGGTTTCACCAGAAGGCTGTTTTGCCATTTGCCATACCCATGCCTTTCAAGTCTGCTGCAGTCACTTGTGCCCTTCGTTAGCCAGTGGCACATGTGAAGTGCAGTGTTTACACTTAAACACCAGCAATTACAGATTTCAGAGATGTGAGCTAAAGCAGTACCTCACATTTGCATTTAGCTAATTAATAGCATGTCACTGCCCCCCCTTCTCTCCTGCTGTTCAGCTGTTAACATGGACAGCATTTTCTCTGTCTGCCTTCGTCACTGAAATGCTAATGGGATCTCATTAGTTCTTCTGTCATTTACTACAAAGCCTACAGTGGGATGATATTTTCTATGATATTTGGGGTAATAGAAGTGTACACATAATAGAACCAGTAGTTTTTATAGGTTTCCACTGCTGTGTTCAACCTGTATATAGCAATACTTTTCTGAACAAGTTTCATTGCTTTTACTGTGAATCTTCATTTTAGCAGAATAACTCAGTGGTAACATAAACTATAACTAATCAGCACCATTGAAAGTTTACTGCTTTGTGAAACATTTTCTGCAATATTTATGCAATGATAATAAAAGCAATACAGAAAATGTTAGAAGAACTCAGCTTTTGTTTTATTTCTGTTTATGGGACTGACAATAGTCTAAAAAGTCATGCAAGATGTTTATTTTCTTGATTATAGCAGTGTTAAGAGAGGGTATTTCATTTTGATTTATCTAAATGGTTTGGTTGGTTTTCTTGAATTTAAACAAGCAACTGTGAATATTGATGTGTATTTCAGTATTATCTGCATTAGCATAAATCTTCTCTCCTGCAACAAAAATAAAAACAGAATGTTGATCCTGCTCATGTACAATGCATGAAAAAGAGTCATACTCCTTAACCAGAGAAACAGATGAAGGGCCAAATCCTTGTGAAATGGTCAAACAGCCTAGATACAGAAAAGGTCCTGATCTCTGTTTTGATGAAGCCAAACAGGTAAAAATTGAATTCGTATGACTTTAGGAACTTCTTTAGAAGCAATTGTAGAACAGCTTTAGACGATCAGTGAAAACTGTGTTTAAATGTACCTTGGTGCCTGGTAACTTTTTTATCACTAAACATACTTTTCACTCTAGACCATAGCCACTCTATTTCAATTAACATAAAATTAACAGCTGCGCTCTTATCTGCCTTTCCTATAACCATTGCACTTTCACACATGATTCCTACCAAAAAAAAAATCATCAGTGAGCATAAAACTGTTGGTGTCTGTATGGTGCTGTGAAATTCAGTTCCTCAGTGGCTTGCACAAGTAGATGATAATCCTGGCTTAGAAGTAATATTTTGATAATAATGTTTCCAAACATTATTTAAAGTATTGCTAAACTATCAAAAATGTTATATGCGGTTTTAGGATGTTGTTTATAATTCTGCAAATTGCACTTCCCCTAGGTCATGTTCTTAGCAGGTATAAAAGTGCATTGCTTTACTGAAATCACCAAAACTATGCTGTTTAATACTTCTGTATTGAATGCATTAGTTTCGAAAGAGAAAAATTATAGCTGTGCCATATATCTAAGTTATTTAAAATATTCTTTCTATATTACCTTACAAAGGTACAAAAGAGATTAGGCTGAATTCAAGTTGTTCAGAATAAATTTCAAGACAAAAAGTGCTGAATATGGAAGTGCCTGGCATGAGATATAATAAATATTTTTTAAATGCATTTTTAATGCAGCATGCAATTTCTGCAGTGGAAAGATTGTCCCAAACGAGTGCATTTGTATTCCAAAAATGGGCTGCTGTATTCCAAAATTTGTTCCAGTATGCTCTCTGCTTTTCTTGTAATGAGACACAATTACTGAGATTTCAGTAGTGTTTAAAAAGTCCAGAGAATTGGTATTCAATGCATTTTTCTAGTAACCAAATTTTGTTTCCAAAAGGAAGTCTTCTTACTGGCTGACAAAGATTAAATAAAGTTGAAAAACCATTCAAAAGCTATCTGGCCATTGTAAATAATCCAAACCATCCTGATGTGATTGTGTGTGAAAGTACAACTCTTGCTCACTAGCTTGATGTGCTGATCAGTGTGTAAATCATGTGTTTTGTAACAGTGGATCGTTTTGGTTAAGTTTATTTGCAAAATTTGCTGTGAATCTCTTGCTCTTGGGTGGATGCTTTCACATTAACTCTGCTAACTGCCAGCAATCTGCATGATATCTCATCTTGTATGTCTTTTTTTCTGTGTTTTCTTTCCTTTCCTCTACTTGCTACTTTGCCCGTTATTAATAGGATCAGCCTATATGCACAACGAGTCGTGCCTCTGCCATGACGTCCGCTCCTATCTTCATTTTTCTGCAAGTTTTCATGTGGTGTGGATGGTCAGTTACTTTCTCTAATTTTTTGTTTTGTTCTTGGCTTAAAAATTAGCAGACTTTTTTACTTACTGAGCATACAAAGGAAAACAGAATGAAGCGAGTCCCAAAAGCAACAATCTGGAGCAAATTACTATTGCAATATTAAGGGAAATTAAATATGAAAAAAACCTGTCTGGAGCCTTATAAATCACAATGACTAAACACAAGGGCCTCTCCCATAGAATATACAAGGGAACCTGTTGGGTTTATATGGTTGGCTCTTTGAGCTTGCACATGTACCAGCTGAGTCCGCATCCTTTGCTTTTAAGCATTTTTCTCTTGTCCTTGTTAAAAGGAACAGAAGAAGGAAGTTTTTTTCACAGAGACAAATAAAGATACAAAGCAAATACAAGAGACAGTAATAACCTGTGAAAATCAAGCTTTACTTAGGGGTAGCAAGGATAAGTGCTATGTGTGAGCGTTGCTGCTGAGAATAGTAAGGAGTTTTCACTGCATTGAAGTGAACACAACAGGTAATGATGGAAGATAACAGTGTGCATCAATTTGGTTAAACTAGGAATTCAGTAAAATCCTATTTTTTGCTTCTTCATTTTTGGCAGCCTAAAGGTATTAATTGCCTAATTACAGCAGAAGGTGGGTTTTTTCTTCTAATTAACTGTGTAAGTTCCTGTATATTGACCAAGTGCAGACTCTGGGGTTTATAACGAAAGCCTTGGCAATGAGATTGTGCTGCATTTGATGGTGTAGGACAGAGGCATGAATGCTATGCTAGTGACATGTCTGCAAGAGAGCTGCTGAGCTAAAGAACATAAAATCCATGACTGAAGGGGGTTCTGATCAACATTATTGTTCTGAAAACCACTAGAGGGAGATACTCACATGTCTATCAAAGTAAAGCAAACTGAGAGGCAGAACTGGAAGCTTACAGGACATTTTTCAGAGTTTGTGTAGTGAAGTACTGAAAATATTAGCAATTTAAAACTGTCATTTTCTCAGTAATTTATATTCTCTCTGTACTTACGGGAAGGTTCAATTAATATCGCTTGAACATAAGTGAAAAAAAAAATCTTACAATTCTGTTTAACAATTTATTATTTGAGGAATTTTGAAGTTTTGTATTCTGTATTTAAATTATCTAGTTTCCAGCAAACCTAGGAACTTGAACAGCCATGGCAGAAAATTGTAGAGAAAGATGAAAGACCTTTCTTTAAGATAGTGGTATTTCACTTTAAAATCTAGATTAGCATCTCATGTTCTTGCTCATGCAATTTGCTCTGCACATAGCTTTCTTTTAATTAAAAAGCTACTGTCCGGTGTACATGAAGCCGCAGAGACTCACCTTGAGCTGAATTCTTTATGCCCAAAATGTGCTTTCTGCCTGAGATGGGAAACCCCCAGAATATAATTTTAGCTGATAGACTTTTGGCAGCAGAAAGTTATAAAGGTAATTTTGTTCATCCATCTTGTTTTTTAATAACTTTGTGATTTTGGAAATGGGTTCTCTCTGGACATTAATCTCTGTAGTTATATTAAAATCACTGAAGCCAACACAGATACAATCCAGCTGATCAGGTTCAGTAACCTGAAGGGTTTTTTTTTTTACTTTTCATCAAGGATAACAAAATAGTCATTATCACTGCCTTGAATGGCTTGCTCTTACTTTGTACATGCAGACTGGTTTTGTTTGCCATGCCTGAGAATAAAGAAAACAACGGTACAAGTTTTTAGCCCCTACTGGGAATGTCCTGTTTCCATCAGCTTCCAGGGATGTCAGTGGGAGCTTTGAGGGTGATTAGCAGTCCAGGCAACTGGGTACATCTCGATGGAATTGCCTGTGTCCCCCATCTGTGCATGTCCCCCATCTCCAGCTGTACACCTTTGACAGCTTTGTGAGGTAGTCCAGACAAAGGATGGTAACACAAAATTTATGAATGACCATGCACTGGTACTGGAAATGACTCTTGAGTAAAAGCAAAGGTGTTCTCCATGTAATATGAAACGTTTAAAAGACATGTTTATAAAAGGTGTAACTTTGAGGTAATCAGTTGATATCAAAGGCCAGATCAGAAGCTCTTTGGGCAGATATTGTTTTACCCTTTTATAAGTCAGAGTAGCACAATGTATTCTGATGAATTATTATGGTTTAAAACCAAATTTTTAGAATATTGAATAGTTATAGTGCATTTCTAAGAGAGTAACAAATATGTGTATAGCCTTAGTGTATATGGTGTATATGTATTTATAGTTCCATGTGTATTTTTAAAATTTTGGACTGGCAATGTCTTCAGGGAAATGTTGATGTATAGCAATGAGTACGTGGATTTGATACTTAACCATGAACTTCTGATTTTATAAAAGCATTCATTTCCATTCAGAAAGCACTGAATAATTTTCATAGCGTGTGATGCTGTAAAATAACCCTATCTAGAGTTATCATAGTAAGGCATGACATGAAGGAGATGACATTTGGATTTGACACTTTTCTACCTCAAGCATGCAAGGAAATTTGACATGTGATTTATTAATGCAAAAAATTTCTCATATGCTTCTGGTGAAATGAAAGTGGCTATCAATAATTCTTTCCAACTTCTTTTACAATTCTCTCTCTCTTCAAAGAGAATTAATATACAGACATAATTTTGAAGGCAACAGAGAGAGGACATCCCCAGCTGATTTTTCAGGATTTGTGTGATTAATGTAATGGGCTGGAAAATTTCAGTGAAACTGCTTAAAAATAATTCAGTGTCTAATTGCACTAGCAAAGGTAAAGATAAGATAAAGAGAAGATAAAATGATGCTATATATCTTTGTTATAAGATACTTTAGAAGAAATCTCAAAAATAACATTAAGATTAAAGAGTTGAGAAGTTTTCTTAAAGCTCAAGAAGAAGGGAAATGTTTTCAAAAAGGCATTTTGAAAACCATTCAAAACTGACATTTTTCTCAGTTGGTTTTAAATTGGGGATGGAATCTCACTGATTTCCAGGGGGCAGTTGATTGTTTTGATTCATGTAAATCAGCACATAAACAAACTTTCTCCTCTTTTTTATTTTATATTTTCACATTTCTTATAGTTTTGACAGCAGTTAAAATACAAAAGAAAATTACAGTGTGAAATTTTGGGGAGAAAAATATTAATTCAGATAGGATTTACTGTACCTTCTTTCCACTACTATTTTTGTCTTGGCTTAGGACACAAAAGAATTAACTGATTCCAGAGACAATATTTAGAAATTGTTCTTGGCAGAACTGCTGGTTTACCAGTACAAATTGCTCTACAAACCTCAGAAATTTAATGTGACTTTGATCAATATGAGGTTAAAATCTCACTAGCCTTGAAATATGTGTATAAACCTTGTATACTTTTGTGTACCAGAGTTTAATGCTGTCATTCATAATAAGGCGATGCCTCTCCTGCATGAGGCTTCCAAGATATTCTCGGCTGTTGTGAATTGTGAATCCTTTAAAAACTTCTCTGTGTAGTTTTAAGGAGAGAAAAAGATGTTAAAATACTTCTTTTCAACCCAATAGGAATATTACATTGTATGGCTGTTGAATGTAAGAGCAGTTGATAAATTGTGATGTAGTTTAAAAAAAAATCTCATAGAGCAAATAGAAATGGACAACAGAATGGAGGGTGTTTTCAAGTACATATAGTGGTAGGATTAATTTATCAACATAATTTGTAATATTTGATCTAATGCAAGATGATGTAAGCTGAGTACTAAATAATTCTGTATGTGAACCTTGATGTCCATACTGGATACTGTTTTCACTATAGAGATGTTTTCCCTTCATATTATGCACAATTTTTGTTGAAGACCTTCAGTTTACTTCTTGTACTCTCCAGACATCTCCCGTCTGTTGGAAACTTTAAATCTCCTGTTTTGTTTTCAACTGTTTCTTCAAAGATGACTCTTCTAAGTAATTTCATTGATAAGAATAATGAATACCAAGAGGTAACACTGAGTGCTGTTCATTGAATTCATGTTGAGAAGAAACCTTTACTGATAATTCTGTTTTTAATGGTAGTCACTTTTAGGAGAAGCAACGGGGTTATTTTTAGGTGCTTTGAATAGAAATAAAGCTGCATGACAAGACACAGTGCAGATGCAAATAGTGAGAGAGCCAAACTAAATAAACCAGAAAGTTCAGTGCATCTTGAAATCTTAGCATCCTACTCCAAATCTGGTGCAACAGAGTTCACTTAGGACTTCTTTGTTGACCAGAAACCTTAGGAATTTTGAACTTGTAGAGTGCAATCAACAAAAAAAACACCCACACAAAAAAACCCACAAAAACCCCAAATAAAACAAAAAGCCTAAGCTGAACCTATACAACTAAAGTATAAAGCTAACACATTACAGAAACATGTCTGGAAAAGGCTACTGTTAATAAAGAATGGCAGCCAACGTGAGGCATTTGCTTTTGGACAACATGATTTTTTGTTTCTTTCTAAGGAAATGAATGCTGTTTTGGTTTTTTTGGGTTTGGGCTTGTTTTGGTTTTTTTACATCCAAGTTTCTAAAGGACACTCTTGGTGAATGTTATATTTCCTGGTAATGTACTGAGTCTACTTTGTCTGCCTTATCTGATTTTCCATATTTTTTCCAAACTGCTTTGGAAACCTACCAGCTTTAAAGAACGCATTGTGTGTGGAAGGAATGCCATTAAAATTTTAACCCATTAAAGCTGATACAAAGAACTCACTGAAGTCCTTTGCTATGCCCTGTAATTCCCAAAATCTGTCTTTACACCTCTTTTATGAAGCAGCTGCCCTAACATTGTATATGGCTTTGTGTTTTTGACTCAGTCAAAAATTTCTATTATCATTTTCAGTATGTTATTCAGAGAGGTCATAAAAAACTCCTTATCAGCCCCCTTTATTTCCTGTTTATATCTGACCTGCCATTTTTATGTACTTTCTTGTTCTTGCCCATTTGAGTAAACTTGATTTCTGAAATACTAACCTTTTCTCTATGACAGTAGAACACTTAAGTTCCTTACTGATCCATGCAGGAATGTTTCTTTTGGGTTTTGGGTTTTCTTATGGGTTGTGTGTGTTTTTGGTGGAGGATGGTGGTGTGTTTTCATTTTTTGGGGGGGAGTTTTGGGTGTGTGTGGTTAATGGTTGATTTTTCTAATTTGATCTAATGCAGTATTCCTAAATATTTTTTGAATACTTTTGAAGAACTTGCTTTTTGACATACTACTTTTGGGGGAAAGGGGGTTCTGTTTTCTGGTTTTCATTTGTTTTTTAAGGGGTTTTCCTTTTTTCTTCATTTTGAGGTTGGTTGAGGGGGGTTTAACTGGTTTTTGTTAATTTTCCATTAGTTACCTTTCTTTTAATTTAAGCCTTTTGGTTTGAATTTGTTTGGACCAATCTCTCACACAATAAAGCTAAATCCAGTTTCATGGTGGTCTACCAAGCTCCTACAGAGCAACTCTAACTAATAATTTTGAACGAGCCCTGTGCATCACTAAAAGTCAGATATTGATTGTCCCAAAAGTCATTTACCATATCCAAAATGTGCTTTCTACCTCTCTCTTTGATAAGGCTTTGATCCAGCCTTTATGTGGCTTCTCTAATCTCACAAGACATTGTTATTATCCCTTTGATCAGGCAGTCAGCAGTGCAATCCTAGTACTACATTTTTTACTAGGAGACTGAAATTTCTAACCCACAGAGATTCCCTCACACTTCCCTTTTCCTGTAATACTTCTATGCTGTTTCATTTTGTATCATCCCTTGCATAGTACCCTTCTGCTGTACGTCCTGCACTGCCATTCTTACAAAGCTATAAGACAAATGCCCTGTTCTACTGGATTAAGGAATGCCCTGTCCTAAGGATTATTCTCCTTCCACCAGGTTTCTGATATGAGCATTATTTTGGGATTTTTCATTGATGACTGGTCTTCATTCCTCTGTCTTGATTTTGTGTTCCTAGCATTGGTGTGGAAGCACAGGGAAGTTTTGCTTAAGGAAGTACTAATAAATTAAAGGTTGTTTAATGACTCTTTCTTATTTATCCTTTTACTTTTTATACACACATAGACACACACACCCCCCAGCCTTTTCTGAGGCATATTATTAACTGCATGTGCCTCAGTGGTGCGTAATTCTGAACCAAGAGTTTTCCCTGCCTATTGGCTTTCCTCTGCTTTCTCTTCTAAAATCTTTCTGATTTTTCTGCCAGCAGTCAGTCTCTGTCACTGTTCAGATTCAGTCTTCTGTCCTTCCCTGTGCATATTGCTCCTGTTCAAGAAGTTTCCCCAGTTGCCAGTATACCTAAATTTCTTTCCACATACAGTGTTTTCTTGCTCTTGGTGGCTTGGGATCTCTTGAATAATGAAAAGTGTCTTTTTATACTGTCGGTATAGAACACAGTGAAAACAAGAGAAAAACCAAATATTTTCAGCCTTCAGAGCTCCCCATGAATCTCAGACTCGTCAGACAAAGCAGTGAGGGGATAGCTGAAAAAGTTTCCTGGTGTTTTAGGTACTAATCAGAGTTTGTATCAGTCCTGAGAAACAAGGTCTAAGATGTTACTGGCTCCAGAACAGGTATCAAATGTATTTCAGCCAGACTAATGAATAAGTCCATCAGGTGAAAGGTATTAAGCATTACAGGCAAAGTAGGACCAAAGAACAGCAGTTAATGGTAGAAAGGAATGAGGAAAAGTGGTGTAATTGCTGTGTGGAATAAGGAATAGTTACTGATGCATGACAGAGTGGTGCAGCTCTGTCATGCTCAGACAGCTCTCTCTCAGAGAGAGCCATCAAACTGCACCAAGTATGTACAAATAGTGCAATAGAAAATTTCCTTCTCATACTTGAATAGAGCATCAGAGGCAGAGAAAGGGTTTTCATTCTCTTTGATCATATCTTCACCTGCAGACCATATTCATTTTGATGTGCAATCATTTGATGAAATGGATATAAACATATTTTGATATTTGTTTTCTAATCTTGAAAAGTTATCTGTTCTTCTGTCTTTTCTCACAATAAAGTTATACTCAGAATCTTAAAACTGATGTAATTTTAAGGAATACAGATGGTGTTTACTGGGGCCCCCAGTTATATCCCATAGCATTTCTTGATTTATGGTGTAAGTATCCCATCTAGTTCATAAGTGTCTGCAGTAAACATTGAAAGAATCTAATCCTCCCATGTTTATAGTTAAAGTAATAATGCCACTCTTTGTATCAAAACTCAGAGGAACCTCCAGGAATTATTTTACTGTTCTTTGAGTAAAATAGCATATGTAAGAACAGAAAGGATGCCTCAAGGATAGTTCAAAATGTTGAAAACTAAACTGTAGATTACTTCTCAAGCGATGTCACTGTAATTAATGCTAAATGATTTCTTTTTTTCTTGTCGACAGGAAGATTCGGCTGACTGTGGTGGGGCCTCTGGTCTGAGTCCATCACTGTGGTCTATGGTAGCAATTCAGTTGGTCCTGCTTTGGCTGTTATCTGGCAGCAGATGCTGCCAGTTATGACCTTGCTAAACCAAAACCTGCATAACTTAATCAAGACCTGGCCAAAACGATAGCCTCAGTTTCATTTTCGAGAGGGTCAGCTACAGAGACAGCAGCAGAAGAGCAGTGCTCGTGTCTGGTTATCACTCGTTGTGAGACTCATCAAGGCACCACGATGCCTGCATGTTGGAGTGTCGGATCCTTAAACGTGTGTGAATGCTGCATCATCTATGCCATCCAAACAGAATTCTATACGTGCTCCATTGGGGAAATCTAAAACCTTTTGTTTGTTTGTTTGTTTGTTTGTTGTTGTAATCTTGATGACTTCATGTAAAAGGGCTCCCCTAACAATAGCTTATGTATATGATTTTCATTTCTTTTAAGCTTTGGATATCTTGAAGATTTCTATTCTTTTACATGAACAGTTATTTAAAAACCAAAAAAAAAAAAAAGAGAAAACGTTCTCCCCAATATACATTACTAGCACCACGATGGCTGCTTTTAATATCAGTTTTGTCCAAACTAGTTGAGTAAAATGAAAATATTGGCCAGTCTTCACCAGAAGTTCAGCATGATCGGAATGCTTTATAATGAGTGGTTAATTCTTCCAAAATGAATCATGCAGCCAGCTAAGTTTTGGTAGGTTGATATTGTATGTAGAAAGGAGGGAAGGGAGAAAACTACTGCGTTTCAAAATACAAAGGTACTGGAGAGTGTAACTACAAAGGGATTTTCATCTTAAACTTGGTGTCATCTTCTGTCAGAAAAAAATGTTAATTTCAATGTAATATTCACCTCCTTTTCACAATGCAGTTACGTATAAAGCTAGTCGAAATCCTTCAAAGGCTGAAACAAAAATGCTTGTGAATAAAATATGTCTTTGTGATATTTGAACGTTGGTTTCCAGGGGTATTTTGCATGATGATGATGCTATGTTATTGTTTTTCAGTTTGTTTTCTTTGATGGTAGAGTATAGTTCATTGAAAAGATAACCGAGTGATTCTTGTATTGTGTGAGAAATTGAACATTGCAATGTGATGCAATCAAATCATATTAAATTATATTATGAAACAGAGCTCTGAATATACTGTGCAATGAAAAAGCTGAGAAAATAGGGTAAATATAGCTATTGTAACAAAAGGGTTGAGGTGGATTTTTTATGGAATAGCAATCTCACATGAAAATCTGTGTACAGATATTTTAAAAATATAAAAATCAGATTTAACACATTTATTTTTGGAAGTATATGTTCTCTAAGGTTCATATCAGGTTCCCCCTTTGTTTCCTTCATATAAACCCATCCATAATATTAAAACTTATGCTGTTGCTATTTATTATTGCAAATAGCATATTTAATAGCAAAATGACCTGGTTGCTGCGATTAGAAAAAATATAAACAAATGGGGAGCCTTGATCTGTATGTATGCACATTGATACTTGATTGTGAATAATAACTCTAGAAGTTGTTTTTATACAACCTCATTGGTGATACAGGTTGGTGCAGTAAATTACAATATTACAGTGTAGCATAGTGTTGATGCAAAATATGATTCGCGCTTTTTTTTCTAGTTTTAAGAACTAAACAGTATTGCAAGACAGCTAAACCAATGAATGTGCAACTCTGCTGGTATTGTACAGTTCTGCTAACAACTGCAATATGCAAATATTAATATGGCACAATACACTCGCTCTTTAAAAAATAAAAAAAAGCAAATCATTGGTATGTATATGCTGGCAATTGATTGATATAATTTTGATCATGCCAAAAGCTTAAAAAAATGATTGGGCATGCATTAATATCCTATGAAAAGTGAAGAAGCTACTCAAAGCCATGGCATGGCTTGAACGATCAGATATCTACTGTAGTTGTACTCATGGCTGGTTCATTGTTTCTCATGTACCTTGGCTCCAGCTATGTATTTTCTCATGTTTGGGAATACAGTGAGTGAAAGAAATAAATCCTGAACTTTTGTTCAGTGACGAAATTTAGCTTTTAAAAAATATATCCAGCGATGTCATAGAGTTAAAAGTACAATTAACTGTGTTGGATGACTTCAGGTCCTCCTCAGGGAAGGTGAGCTAATGTTGATAATATGGGTGAAGATAAACTTGGAGCTCTTCCTTCCAGTCATAGTGCTGCACTTCTGTTCACCCTAGCACCAGTTACCACTTGATACAAAAATTGGTTTGAGTGTTTCTAATGCTAAGACTGCATCCAGTATTTTTCCTTAAAGTGGTCAATTGACATTTTATGAGAGGAGCAAGTTTTGTAGGATTAGGCCAATATTTACTGCACTCACGGCTTTTACTCTGAGGTTACTTTAAATACCTATTAGTTTGGGTTTTGCTCTTTTAATTTCTTGCAAGATTGTTAGTATATTAAGTTTTCTGTAGTTTTCACTTAGCTTCCCGAAAGAAATCCTTAATGAACAAGTTGCACTTTTTAACATTTTAAAACACTTTGCTTATGCTGGTAGGCCATATTTGGAGTTACTTAACAAACATTTGATTACAGTTTGTAGGGAGAAATAAAGATGGCACAAAGTCATGCTGCCACAGAAAACGTCTGTGGCTTTTGCTCTCATCCCACTTCCCTAGGAGTGCTCGATTGCAAAAGGAGGAAGAAGCTCATGCCATGCAGACACATAGCCCCCCTGGGTGATCCAAAGAGGAAAATGTACTTTGTTCTTTTCCTTTGCTCCTCTATATGACCTGAATAAACATGTTTCTATATAAATATTTAGCTTTCCAGCTAACATTATAAGATTCTATATAAACATTTAGCCAACATTTACCCATCTGATTAATACTTTAGAAAGTACTGAGTACTTTAAATACTTTGAAATTATATATTAGAATATATCCAAGTGATGGTCAAGACTTTTTTGAAATACCCTGATACCTGAAAATTGCAAAACAGAGATCGAAAATACAATATAAACTTTGGCTATTTCAAAATGTGAATACAAGTCTGATAGAAATAACTCACATAAATAAATACAAATTCTCACGCAGAAGAGTATCCTTACAGTGCATCATAGTCATCTTCTCTTGTCTTCGAAAGAAGAACCTTGATCCTAAGCTTTAAATTAAAATATTTTTAAATACAATATATTGTAAAAAGTTATGTTTTTTAAAGTCAGATAAAAGGCTCTGTCGATGGTTGCTCAAATCCTTTAAATAGCACTAAGGGAACTGTTGGGACTGGTTCAGTTTACACAGAAGTCATGCAGTGTATTGTACATCAAGCAAATAACCACCATTAAAGTTGTTACAGCATGGTACTGTGCAAAACATGATTTGAGGACTTAACATGAAAGGTTTTTTTCTGGTTTTTTTTTCATTTAAACAACCAGCATTACTGCCAAAACACTGACCGTGGTCCATATTTGTAACAGGTTTTTAACATGACATAGCAGGTCTGATTGACAAGATTTTTAGGTCCTGTACCTTTAAGACTTTAGTATGATCTTTTTCATGTTTCTAATGCTTGAGGCTTTACTGCTTAACTTGACAAAAACAACAGTGTTGCTGCCATTTGTAAGTTTTCCTACAATATTCCTTTTATTAACTTAAAACCTGGCCTTACTGGTTTCAAATAGGCAGTATCCCTTTTAAGTGACCTTTGCAACCCAAGTGTTACTTGCTGTGGTTGAGAGCTTTTTGGTATCACTGAAGAGACATTAAGACCTTTTTTTCCCATTAACACATAAGCTCAGAAAACATGCTTAGTATGACTTAATTCCAAAACACAACCTCAGTACCACTGATCTTAAAAATTCAGATGCTAACACACTGGTAATTAAAAAATATATTAATGCCTACAAGGCACTGAAGTGCATTCGGGTGTTTTTGGAACGTCATCCTAAGGTGAAATCTTAATAGTTCCTTTCTTAGGATAAATTCTACCCTAACTTCATCAGACATCTAAGCCTTTAACAAAGGCCAGATTTATTATTATTTTGTTCATACCACAATGTTAATATTGTTAATACGCATTGTACACTATTGTAAAAAGATTAAAACAAAGTGTCTGAAAACAATTCAAGAGTTTTGAAAAGTTAGCCTCACCCTCTTCCCAGCGACTTGCATTTGTCCTGATTATGGTTTAAAAGAAAAACATCATCTTGAAGAAATATTTCACTGAGGCTAAAGGGATACTGTCTTGTTCAGATGCCATGAAATTGCGATTGTGATCTGACAAAGCTGTCTTCTCTTCTTGTGTTGTATGGAATGTCTGGATCATGCTTTCTGGGATATTTTTATTGAAATGCTCAGTGTGCGTTTCTGATAAAAAAAAAAAAAGGACTTGGTTGCTTTTACAAGGCAAGCAGGTCTTTCTCCCTTTTCTTGTGTTCTCTTGACACTTTTGTGGAACTTGACAAGCCTGGAAAAAAATAATTTTTTTGTAAAAATTTGTACAATAATGTTATAAAAAGTTTATAATCCTAGAACTGTTGTGTTAATTATTGTGCAAAAACAGTATATTCAGAATAAAAGTTTATCATTTAAAATCAACAACTATTTTATTGTTCACTCTGTATAATAAAAACATGTAAATAAGAGCCTACATTATTTGCTATGCAATATTGAGTTTCATATAATTGCACCCAAGTGTCTGAAGAGAGTGAAGACGCTGACTTAACAAAGGTCTTCAGGGGGTTCAGAGAAGGATGCACAGCAAACCTTCATTTCTGTTTCATTTGTGACACTGAAAATTTAAAAAAAGGTGGAAAAAAATACAGCTAATGAAAACTGAAGGTCTGTAAAGCTCTCAGTAAAATAAGCGTTTGAGGCAGGTGAAGTATCCGTGTTGTCCTGAAACAATTTCTTTGGGAAGGGTTGCCATTTGCTGACCTGTAAACACTGATGAAGTCCAAGAGTTCATTCACATGGAGAGGCAGAGTAAAATCAGATGGGTCCTGCCCAAGCTGTTGCCCGCACCTCTGGCCAAGACTGATGAGTGATTCAGTCAGCTTCTGTACTGTGCTGTTCTTAGCTAAGCACAGTATTTAAAGTGGGTGTATGTACCTTAATAATCAGGCTTTGCCTGCTCAGGAGGTGCTTTGCTGGGTTTCAGACTTCTGCACAGACCCTGGAAATCTCTGTCAGAAGTGCAAGGCAGAGGGCTGCAAGTGGCAACTGCATTAGAAGACTGATTTTAGTCCTTGATTGAGAATGTGTCACAGCCCAGAGAGAATGGCAGTCGTAAAATTCTGATGGATTTACTGAATCCCTGAGGAGCAGATAAGAGAATAACAAATCAAATGCAGATTCTAGTGCTACAAAGTAATAGATCACCCATGTGGAAATGCTACAAGGCAGTGCATGACACTGTGCATCAACATCCAGAGATTACCAGCCTCAACTAGATTAAACATTGCTTCCTAACTACATGATTATCCCCACATGCTGAACTCACTGTATCATGTTTTCTGTATGCTGACTGTCACCGAGATGTAGAAATAAATAACCCCCCAAAATCTCTTTCTTGTACACATCTAGTTTAAACGCTGTATTACAATACGCTTGTCATTAAGTAAAGACAACACTCTTGGATGACACAAGGATTTCCGCCACACTTCTGGAACTTAGAGATGTCTTGGACTTCATCAGTTCGATATGGGAATGGCTGCACTGCAGTGAGATATTCTACATTCATCCCTTGTGCAAATCAAACCAGAATGTACTTGGCCTGTCATATTGTGTTATTTTGAGAGATGACTTCACATTGTCCAACGCAGCTCTGTTGCTGCTAACCATCTACAGAATTCAAGACATTATATAACATGGATGTTACAAAATCCGTTCATTGTCACATCTATTAGTCCAGCGCTCCTCATAACGCTTGACTGAAAAAAATGCCCACCCTAAATGGTACAACATTTTCTCTGTCTGTTGCGAAAGACATTGAACACAATGTCTCTCTTTCCAGTAGTCTCTTAGGAGCTTTTGTTCCCAAAGTATATGTGGGGGAGGAGGGAAGAAAAATTAGACTTTTTCAGGAGAATGATTTAATCTAAATTCTAACTGTATTTCTCCTAATTGTTTTATATATGTAACAAGTTCCCTCTTTTTCTGATTGAGAATATCACATTCTCAGGAGATGACCTTTCCTTTTGAATCTTTGTTCAGAACCCCAGACACCTTCTAGTGAGTTACCCCTTTTAGTAGAACCCCCACCCTTCTCTTTCTTTGGAGTTTTTGAACTTGCTTTTTTCCTGTGAATGTTACAAATATTTCCTTGACTAGATCTCCAAGTTTACATCCCATATTGTGTAGAACAGGTATTTAAACTTGGTAATAAGTGTTTCCTTTGGGGAAATGATCAACATGTTTGTGTTTTGTCTCACCTAGCTGTGTTGTCAGTTGCTCCTGAGTTACTCCACCGTGAACAGAGTTTAGGAGCTGATGCACACACGATGCAAGGCCCAGCCAGGCTTTGACCATCTGCCTTAGTGATTGGAAGGTGAATTCTTTAGAAGGACATTTCTACTGCTGTTTTAGTCATATGACTTTTCAAAGAGAGCAGTTAACATGTTAAGTCAAATCTGCGTCTTCTACTTTATCCATTCCTTTTTTTGTTTGGGGTTTTTAATGGGTTTTTAGTGCTGTTAGCTTCTAACAGCTGTTTTGAGAAGGAAATATGAAATATAGGACTTCAGTGGTATTCACTTTTCTTTTCAAGAATATCTTTCAATTATTTATTCAGCCACTGAATTAGTTATTTCATAAACAAAATAAAATATGGAGTTGGAAGTGGAATCTCGCTCAGAATTTCCATTTTAACTTTTGTGGCTTTAACCCAGACTCTTCTTGTGACCCAGACTCTTGTGATCTCAGCCTCTGTTCTGCGGCTTGATTATTAAAAAATAATTTTTTTGAGCATTGTAATACAGACATTATGGAAAGGTTAATTAACATGCTTGGAACACTGACTAATAGCCCAGTGTTTTGGTATGTGTGGTTAGCATGTATTATTCCTGTGAGATATTTTGAGAGTCCAAGTATTGCTCATTATGGTACGGATTAGTCAGTTTGCCGTATAGGCTGTGGGATCTTCAGGAATTAATTAGCTCGAAGAGAAAATTGCAGACACTTTATGTGCCTAAAAACATGCTGTAATTTCAAGTAATTTCAAGTGGGCTGGAAATTAGGATCCTCCTATCTTGCTTGGCTGTAGTCTGCACAAAAGCGAAAAGGCTCCATAGAATTGGTAGGATTTGCTTTTGATATCTTTTGGGGATACCAGTCTGGGAAATAAGAGGTAGGGAAACTTTGAGAACCTGGGACTAAATTGTGTGCTGTGAGATTCACTAGGTGAGCACTAGATATCTGTGTTCCTGGGCTGAAGAGTGGAGATCCATGCCATATAGACGTGGAATAGGGAGAATTATTCCAATGGCAAGCCACTGGGTGTCTTACTGCAGTTGCATTTGCATACACACCTTTCTATTGAAATTGAGGCATGAGGATGCTAGATCCAGAGGAAAACTAAGCAGTGGAGATATATTCATTTGAAACTTGACTCTTCTGTTTTGCTGGATCAGCCTAGTTCCTAGGATCAGTCTGGGTTTCGTAACTTCCCCCTGAGGCAAGGCAAGTGTGAAATCTGGGCCCACAGCTACCAGAAGAAGGCCTACATCAGCTTTAACAGATGGTTATTATTTCATTATAGAATGAGAAGAAATGAAGAGACAGGTAGAACTTGAAGATCTAGAGAGTTCTGGAAAGGTTAAGAATCTGTAAGAATTTGTGTGTTTGGGGCCCCAAAGTCTGACTAAGTCACATATTTTAGTTCCTAAATGCTATGATTTGGGATTCTGAAATTAGACAATGTTCCTAGAACTTTTCTGAGAAGGGTACTTAAGTCATTATTCACTCGAATTTTCTTTTTCTGATTTTATATATTTATGTCCAATTCTAATCTAGCAAGTCATGCAGTGTCCAGCTTTAAGATAAATCCTTACCTTTCAGTGAATGGAAAGTCTCACCATCCACAAGGAAAGTAATTGTGCTGAAATCTAAGCATTTAGGATTAGGAACAGGAAGTATTATTGACCCCAGATTTGGTTTTAGTAGACTATTTTATGGCTTGGAAAATGTGTTGCTCATTGATTCAGACAGAAATTCCATAACTACTTGTGGTGGTATCCAATTTTGCATAACTCTGTAGCTGAGGCAGTAGCATGGAGAAACAGTGGTGACAGATTGCTTGTATTTCAGCTGGACATTAACTCTCAGATCCTGCTACAGTTCATAAAGATTCCTTTTCTCAAACCTGACTTGCTGTGCAACCAGAATTGTGAGGGTGATGTGGCCAAGAGGAAAGTAAATTATAACTAGAACATCCTGCAGAGAGGGCACATCTGGCACCACAGGAGTGCCTCCTGCTCTCCCCAAGGTGCACCCACCAGGCTGAGGTGATGGCTGAGCAAGGCCAGCACTGCCTGATAATTCCTTGGGGGTGTTGGGAAGAGCTTTGCACCTAAGTGGAGCAAACTGGTGTATCTGCTTCCTTGTTTCCTTTTATTAACAGCAAGAGATACCATGTGCTACGTAATATATGAGTTTTCAGATGCCTACAATTTTACCGAGAAAAATTCTGAGTCAGAAACAATAGCTTTTAAATGCTTCCACACCTCTTGGGGAGTATGGGTGTTAAACTAAGATTTTGAGGTATTAAGATTTTTGGGGGAATTATGGACACATGGACATAAATATTTTTATGCCTTTTAGATGCTACCCATGGGCCTCTAGCAAGCTGCCAGTGTAGTTTGCTTTCCAAGGTCAAAGAGCACACTGTGCTCTTTTCTGGCAGATGACATGACTGAAACTGTGCTTTAAAGCAGTTTGCTTGTAAGGGCTCCTTTGCAAAGCGTGAAGGAGAACCTATAGTGTGATATTTGATCTTTTAGAATCTCTAGTTGAGTGAAATGCCTTAAATAGAAAATGGGCCTGTTCTGAATGAAAACCTATCCTGGGCACTGCACAGATAGGCACCTTTATTGCTTCCAGAAGAAGTTGTCTGGTGTAAATGGATATTCTATTACTAGAGAGCTCTTTTTTTTAATAGCTTTAATAGCCATTTAAAAATAACAGAATAGTGTGGAATGCTCTATTTTATAGCTTAGCTGTATTCCCCCCGCTGTAACTAACCCTGGACTGCCTTCACCATACCTGAGGCTTTTGCCTGCAATTCAGTTGATTTACACAATCCAATGGATCCCAGAATCAAGTTCCAAAACTGTGCAGATGAGGTTGACAGCAGAAGCAGTGGAATAGTTTTGTTTGTTCATTTGGGTTTTTTTCCCCACTAAACCTACCCACCCACCCAGATTATAAATCCTTTTGAAAGTAGCAAAAAATATGCATGACTGAATTGACTGCCATTAGGAAACACAGTATTTGTTTTTGTTTCATTTTACTATCTTTCTGCACGATGTTCTTGTGGTTTTTTCCCAAAGTTTATGATGTGTGTGTAGTGCACCTGTATCAAAACAAAGCCTGCTTCTTTCATTTCAAAGTGCAACGTGAAATGAGTGTTATGTTGGACATAAGCTTTCTCTAATAGTTACAGAACCTTTTATTAAAATTCCTTTTATAGGGAATTTAATACCTATAGCTTTATAGGTTATCAGACCTATCTTTAATTCTTGGTAAAATTAAAGTCAGATTTGCTGAACCAAATAACAACTTTAAAATCTGAGGAACTGATCAAATCAGGAACAAAGTGATTCAATCAGTAGTATATTGCTCTCTCTATATATTTCAGACTCTGCAACTACCTGAAAGGAGATTGCAGCAAGGTGGGGTCAGTCACTTCTATCTAGCAGCAAGCGACAAAAGGAGGGGAAATGGCTTCAAGTTGCACCAGAAGTTTAGTTGGATATTGGGAAAAATTTCTATTCTGAAAGGGTTGTCAGCCATTGGAATAGGCTGCCCAGGGAAGTGGTTGAGTCACATCCCTGGAGGTATTTGAAAGACGTGGGAGTGGCTCTTGGTGCCATGGCTTAGTGCTGAACATGGAGATGCTGGGTTAACAGTTGGACTTGATGGTCCTAGAGGTCTTTCCCAACCTTAAAAATTCTATGATTCTGTAGCAGGGAGGTTGCATTTAAATTGCAGGTAGAGACTCAATTTCCTCTTACAATGTTGTTTGTGATAGATGAGCTGTCTTCTTAAAACCTAAGGGTCTGTTTGTGCAACGTCAAATTCTTAAAATTGTCCTGTACTTGGTTTGTTTGTTTGTTTGTCTGTGGTTTGTTTGTGGTTTTTGGTTGGTTGGTTGGTTTGAGTTTGGGTTTAGGTTTGGTTTCTCTTCTGACACTGTTGTGCATCATAATGCATTTAAGGAAGAGTTTGTTTTTTCAAGACTGCCCAACATTTCCCTCTCAAGAGCAGAAACTGAAAGAGAAGATTGAAGGATTAACCACTTCTAGAAAGCAGACATACTTAATTAAGGATAATAACCATTCTTTTGGGCAATCTTAACCAGACTAGAAAGGATAGCTGCTCTTTCTCTGGGCTAATGGCAGCAAGAGTCACTTTAGAATACAAAGCCATGAGACACCAGACGGTGTGGGTGATGCATAATGCGCGGTGCACAGACAGAGACTCTGAGGTTCGTGCTGATACCCAGTGAGGTTGGCATCCATGGGCTTCATTGCATCATTTAGGACAGTGACAATGATTGTTCTCTGTCACCTGCATGCCTGACTTGTTTCTCCTCCTCCCTGGGCCATGGAGGCTGCTCACAGCCTTCATCCCCTGTGCTCCACAGCGCAGCTCCAGCAGTGCAGCTTGCAGCACCTACAGGCACCTTGCAAACATTTCTGCACTCAAACAGAGAGCTACCCTCAGCCTCTGCCTCTGGAGCCATTGCTCACCATTGGTCAGAAGAAAACCTGACAGATGCAATTCATCATTAAAGCCACAGATGATAAAATTTGAAAAGTATGTCTGGAGTGTCTGGATATAGTTTTGCATGGACCAGTGCAATCTTTGGCTGTGCCAGGCAGCTGCCTTTTGGAAACATTGGGTGGCCTGAAATTATTCTGTGTAGCTTTTGCTTATGTAAAAATTATCAACTTCATGACAGCATCGGTTACTAACCCAAAGGTTTTAGATGTCCAACTTTCATTTATATGAAATAGAACCAGATGCAAACTATAAAGTGATCTGAATATTTTTAAAGTGACTTCACTGATATTTTGACTCATATTTTCTTACAATTCATGATTAATATTTTTAAATGTGATTTATCTTTCATCTTGGGTTCCACTATTGTTGACTTAACCTTAAGAAAGCATGATAGAGCTTGAGAAGGAAGACCATTTACTGAATATATTTTTTAACATATTTCAATTAGTAAAATATGAATTGATGTCTGTACAGTTATAAATTATGGATATTAGAAGAAAATTATATGGTCTTTTTTTCTTCTTTTTTTCTCCAAAGGAGGGTAAAGCTGAGGGATTTTTGTCCTTTTAGTATACTCCTGTGGATGATAAAACTATGCCAAATAAATTAACAACTTTTGACTCAACAACTGTGATTGGTAGAGGCAGAATATATGTAGCAGGCTGTCTCCCTCTGTATTACTAATAGCAGTTAGTTATAACTGGTTATAACAATTAAAGGACAAAGTTCTCATCTTTATTTCTGGTTGAAGAAATTGTAGAAACATTTGTTCTGGAAGAAAACTGGTATTTATGGAAAAGCATTCTGAGGTTTCTAGTAAGGCCGTCTGGTTTCCCCGGCAAACAATAGTCGCAGACAATTATCTGAAAACCATTGAATTGAAGCTTCTGAATTAAATTTAGCACTTGTTTCACTCTATTGCTGGGGGCAACACTGCACATGCACGAAACCAAGTATGTGTTTAAATACTTTCACTGAATAAAAGTACTTAACAATTAATACATTACTGTCTACAGTGGGAATTCTGTTATGCTCCTTTTCAAAATTACTTAATGTTTGAGATATGTCTGATAATTTTGTCTTTGCTACTTTTTTAGGGTTGAATATATTTATTTTTTAAAAAAAATTAAAAGTTAAAAAATACTCTTTTAAGAATGATACCTTAAGGTCTCAGCATAAGCTATTTTAATGTTCCTAATGCCAAAAAAAAAAAAAGGTAATAAAAAAGAGAAAGTGTGTTCTCTACAAGAATTTTCGAAGTTGTTTCAAAAAATGGCAGCATTATCAATAATAACCTATTTGAATCACTATCACACCACATCTCAGGACTTATGTGACTCTTGGTGGCAGATCAAGCCTTCATAGGGAAAAGAAATATCTACTAAAATTGTGATTAAATACTGTGAGCTTTGTTCTTTGTAAAAATTCCATATTCCTATTGCAAAGATAGTAAAGAAAACACTTCAGTCATATTCCTATCATTTTCCAAAGGAAATTGTTTTTCTCTAAAACATCTGTGGAAATTAATGGATTTTAGTTTGCATAAAGTACAGAGTAATCCACAAATGCAAGATAATAAATAGTAAGTGAAATTAGAGTGCAGTGTAAGGAAAGCTGATGAGGTATCCAACAACTTTGCTGTCACATTTGTGACTTGCTAGCTAAAGGTTATTAAATAACTCTTGCAGTTTTCTTGCTTGTCACTTTGTTTTTTAGAAAAGGACTTATAAAACCATGCAGTAAAATTCTTTGCTGTGAGGGTGGGGAGACACTGGAACAAGTTGCCCAGGGAAGCTGTGGATGCCTCATCCCTGGAAGTGTTCAAAGCCAGGTTGGGTGGGGCTCTGAGCACCCGATCCCGTGGAAGGTGGAAGGATGGATATGGGTATGCTTTTTTAAGAGCCTCAGTGGATCTTCTTGGAGTAGCTAATACTGGTCATGGTAACAGAGTGCTGTTCCATGTCATGCCCTAAAGTGCCTGTCTGGCCCCACCACCTGACCAGAGAAGACCGTTCTGGTTCTGGAATGTAAACTATCACATTCATAAAAAAGAAATTTATAGTGTTAAACCTGTGTTGAACAGAATCACTGCAGATTAATACCAGGCACAATTGTTTTAGTGACTGTTAATCAGCTGAAAATAACCCCCATATAATAAACTTGAAAATACGGACCTGTGTTTGAACCTTTATTCTCTATTGTCTATGCAGATTGGTAAACCCAGTTATCTAGGCTAAATAAATTCTCACACTGAGTGCTAGTTTGGTACTTTAGTCCAATAAAAACAAAGTGGTTTTTATTTATAAAAAAGTTACCAACTAAATTTGAGATTCTCTGTTGTTCAGTAACTTGATTTCTTAGCTTTGAAAGTCCATTTTCTTCTTATTTTTTCACAAAAATAACAATTTTAGGGGTAGGGAGGGGGCTTCTTCTTTTTTTTTTTATTTTTATTTTTTTTTTTGTGCCTTCATGCACCTGCACATTTTACATTGTTTTTTAAAGAGCTGTATTTGATAATTTAAGTGTTTCCTGTCACAAAAACACATGCCCCAGCAATCACCAGAAACTGTATGCTATTTGGTGACTCCTGAAGCTTCTCAGAACACTTTTTTAGCAAATAAATTAATATAATTCATAACCACAGGGCAGCATTTACAATCTGTGCTAGGAAGACAAATGTGGGGTAATGTAAGACATATGAGATTTTCTTTTTTATTGGTGACTCTTTTTTTTTACTGAGATCTGTGAAAATGGATTAATGATACACTTTTCTTACTCATATCCATGCTGAGCCCCAGTATTCACCCTGACATTCATGAAAAATCTTAGGCATAAAGTGGACAGAGGCTTTGTTTAAAGCGCAAGGAAGACGCAAATATGAGACAGAAACAAGAACGTCATAACAATATATAAATAAATAATGAATATATGAGATTAGTATCTTGCAAACTTAGGGCACATGAGCATCCCATGTGAGCTGTCCTGCTGACTTCAGTGGAAAACTCCCGTGATTTGTTGAATAATCTAAACAAAAATTCTTGCATTAGACACAGGAATAGCTTTAAAGTACATAATTTGCTTCTTTCTCTTTGAGGAATGCATGTTCTTGCATAAGAGACATCGAGGTCAGAGCATTCCCCTTTCTTAAAAGTTCATGCACTGAGATGATAACAATAATTTAAAGAAATTAAACTCTTATTTCTTTTATACACATTTGAGATCATTGCTCCAAGTTCAGCATTTTATCATTCCTTTGGTAGTTATTCCCTTTAATTCCCTTGTAAATATCAGAGCTTGGTCAAATGTGGCATCAAGCATCTCATCAGTTTGGACTGATGCAGTGTTTTAAACACCAGTTTGCTGATACTCAGCTTATGGTGAAATGACAAAGAAAAAGGTTCACAGTCAACATAGGAATGTTGAACAGTGTCTCCTCACAGAACTTATCAAAGATCAAGATGAGCTTTGCTGCTCAGTGTTTCCATCACGCAGTAATGAAAGACCATTCTTTGTTAAGAACAAAAAAAACCTTCGGAGACCCCAAAAAACAAACCAAAACTCCAACATGATATTGTGTTAAAGCCAGAAAGGACTGTGGTAACAGAGTTATGAGTTGTCCAACTTCCCTGGATATGTCTTCAGAAGGACAATCACTGCTAATTTGTTACATGATGGTCCTGATAGAAGCAACCTTCCTCTTGGGGCATGTGTTGCTGCTTTTACCTCCCTGGTTGTGTTCCCCAGCCAGGCTGTAATTTCTGCCTTTCTTATTAAGACCTTATTCCTATTAGATTACTCAGGGAACTCTTGTGTAGGGTCAACTTTCACTCTCCTTTCCAGTCCTGTCCTGATTATTTCTCCTGTTGACAGAGGAAAAAAAAAGACACATGTATGAATGCAATAAAAAGATGTTTATTATCCTTGCACTAGCTTAGTGCTTTTGAATGTTTTTTCAAGATAATATTGTTTAATCTAAACTGTGAAAATTTGAAATTTTATTTTTCTCTTCAAATTTGGATGAGGTCTTTGTCTGCTTCCTGGTTTATATCTGTGCTGATAGGTTTATGACATAACTAGTATGTTTTCCCAACTATAATAGTGCAGACAACTGCTCCTAGCAGTGGAAAAGTACCTGCACGGGATTTAGAAATGATGGGTGTGGGATTTGTGAATGGCCAAGCTATCAAGAGCCGTTACTAACAAAAAGCCAGTGTTTATTGCATGCTGTTTTGTCCATAACATCAGGAAATTCAGCAGTTTCATAAAACCAGCTTTTCTCATTGCAGTTTGTGCAGGAGTGGCTGCTATAGGGTCTATCAGAAGACAATTGCTTCATGCAGATTAGAAACTAGGAAAATTCTCTGACGTGAAGGTCACCTCCTGTCTGTAGCCAAAGTGCCATCTGTGTAGAGCAGCAGAGGAGGTCCCAGCCCCTTCAGCATCCTCCTCACATAACCCAAGGCACTGCAGGGCTTCAGTAGGTCAGGAGCACTCTGGGCCTCACAACCACAAACATTTTGCTCTCTTCATTGTGGTGAATGGGAAGTAGGAATTCAATGGTGAGACTAGTTCAGGCAAAAGCCTGAACAGTAAAACAAATAATAACAAAGTCTTAGATTAGAGGCAAATTTCCCTAAGCCATTAGCTATGGCTCACCACAGGCTACAGGCTTGGCTGAAGATACACCTCCACAGTGGGACTGCAGGATAAAGCTGTTTCACCAGGCATGCAACACCAGCCAAATTCCTAATGTGGGACAATTCTCTAGTTACTCCGTGAAGTTAGAATGAATTTAAAAATGAGGCTGGTGGATGGATCCAGCTGCAAATGCTAATTGCAAAGCCCTGTGGATGTGGGGTACATCAGAGGTACTTCCACTCCGTACTTCAGAGCCTTGATCCCATTTCTAATTACAATCAGCCTAAGGGGAGAAACAAGAGAAGCTGTGTTAAAAATGGGCCCAAACCCAGCCATGTGAATATGCATGACCAGGCTGCACAAGTGCAACCTACGCAATGCAGGTGACTGACCCAAAAGTTTGTAATACACTCTCTGGCTTTAAAATTTATGGGTCACGCTCCCAGTTCATACTCAAAACTCATCTGGGATAAAATGTATCTCTCTGAGAATCTGCTGGCATTTTTACATAGCTGATTACTGCTTTTCTTATTTTCTCATGTTTTGCATAGGAGTGTAATTTCTCTCCCATTTCACACTCAGTGCTGAGACAATGCATTCCCTGCTCACAGGGCTTGACTACTTTAGTCTACGCTCAGGGCTTCCTCCTTTATCTTTGTGCTGGGAATATGTCCAGCAGCTGTGAACTGCACTCGCAGGACTCTCCTTAGCAGCACTGTTTGGGCCTGAGGCTGAAGCGAGTCTGCCTAAAAGACAACAAGAGCTGAGAGATGATATTAAACCATTATGGCACAGACTAAGTCCATTCACCTCCCCCAGGTACTATGAGCAGAAAAGGTTAAGCAGGCAGCCCAGCTAAGTCACTTCAGATGTGCATGGTGGGAATAAATACTTGTGGTGTGATACCCACACTGAAGTGTTGTTGGCTTTGAGCAAACTGCAGTGTGAGTTTATGGGAGCTGTGAGCTGCTCTGAGCCTGGTGCAGGCTGAGACACTGCAGGAGCAGAGCAGCCACATCCCTGAGCAGGTCCAGGCTCACAAGCAAGTTTTTCTTGTCGCAAATTCCTGGCTTGGGTTGCCACAAGGAAAGCAGCATCTGAGCAACTTAGCTTCTGGAGGCAGCACTCCTGGAAGGAAAATGCAACTCACAAAATTGTGGCATCTCATTTGCTCCAAATACTTCAGTCTTGATACAAAAGCCAAAGAGCCATTAATAGGTGAAATCCACACTAACAGTTTCTGCCTTAATCCTCCAGCAATGTCAGCATGGTACTGGTATCAAGAGAGGATACCAAGACAGGAGGAGTCAGTCATTAAAAGTGGAAACATCCCTCATCCAAAAGAGTGCCCTGATGACTCCCAGAACTCGGTGTCTATGCCAGAGGGTATAAAAGGAAAGATGGATAGGGAAAGAAAAATATGGCACGACAGTTTATCTGACAATGATCCAGCTAGACAGGAAGACAGCCCCTCTTGGTATAAATCTTTACAACTCTGTTGAAGTCTATGCTTCACTGCACCAGCACTCATGACTCTTACTCATGATTTTGATTTTGAAATAACAGCTCAGCAGTCCTTTGGCTTTCTCATTTCAGATTATCAGGCTGCAAAGGCATTGAAATTTCCCATAAGCTCTTGGAAAAAAAAACAAAACAGATTTTAACACTAGGCCGTTGGTTTTCTATGTGTGCAGTTTTTTGACTGAGGAGAAGAAAGCTAAAAGGATAATTTGATTGCTTTACTGCATATTTTGAATTTAAATTGACTGTGGGCTTTTAAAATGCAAATTCAATAAACCAGTGCTTAGATACACACACTTTAGTTTGCAGCTGCTTCTAATGTTAACCATTTATATTGTAAATAGAATGAAGATGAGAAAGGAAAATTGGGTGATGTTCAGCCATGACATAGGGACAGAATTTTGGCTTCTGCTATCTTGGAAAAACATCTTTAGTTAAAAAAATTCAGGTATTCTACATCTTTGGCAAAATTGAGGTGCATAATAGAAACTTAGCCAGAGTTTTCTTGAAGCTAGAAAGGCTGAGCATTTGGTTTGATTTGAGCTCTGAGTAAAGCTTAGCTCTGAAGCTTGCTTCTCTGCCAGGAACCATGCAGGTTTCTATTGAATTCCTTAGTTTGGGGTTTTGTTTTTTTTAAGAAAAGCATTTGTTCTAGAGTCTTCTAAAATTTAACACCCATTGGAATAAATGCTTTTTCATGTTTATTCTTTAAATTAATTACCTAATTAAATAGTAAGTAAAGGAAAACCTTAAGAATCCTGAATATTTGGTCATTAGGACTCCCCATGTAGCTGCAGTGCCCACGTCTGGAAGTTGCCTGCAGCTCCTTTTTCACTCAAAGGCTCATATTCCACAGTCACATCCACAGTCCAAAGCTGATCTGAGCAGACTAAAGCACTACACAGTGTCAGGCTGTCACAGAAGAAGTCCTGGGAGATGTTTTGCAGAGCCTTCCCGCCAGCAGCCTGACAACACCTATGTCAGAACAATTCTACACAGCAAGAGGCACAGTTTGTGTGAAGTGCTTGGGAATTCACCTCCCTTTTTTTCTTGCTATCAGCTGCTATCACAGTCTATTCCTTCATGTATGAAAAAAAGAAAACGAAGATGTTCCAGGTAATAACACTTCTGCTCTGCAAAATCAGTCATAAAGGGGTATTCAGGAACATCACAGGCCGTGTAATGTAATGCTTTAATTGGATGCCACGTTCTCAATGGCCTGCAGTCCAAAGATGTCAACTTAACCTACAGCTTTTGAAACATGGAAAGAAAGGGACAGAAAATAGCAAGAAAAATAGCAGCTTTATGAGGCAGAATGAGATTGTGGTTTTAGCAGGGAATTGTGGAGCCAGAGAGAGTTAAGGGTGATGGAGATTACAGGTGCTTTGTAGGTACTGAGTCTTTTTTTCTCCTTGAAGGGACTTGTTATTTAAAGGCTCACATTTTAACACTGCAGAGATTTCTGAATGCCTGAAAAATATTTGAACCATGGTTGAACACTGATGCCATTACAAATATAACACTTATTGTCCAAGGAAAGTGCAAGGAAATGGCTTCTGAGAAAGGCAAAGCTTTCTACAGAGGACTGAGGCACTGAGAATGTAGAGGTCTCTTTCTATAAAAGGAAAAGACATGCCATGGAAAAGGTCCCAATGTCATATAGCTGATTTGATTGCTTTCTAAGATATCTAATTCTGCCTTTTCACTGCTCCATCAGGGTTCTGGATGTCATTCAAATAATTTCTTGTCTACAAAGAAGTTGTAATAGCATCCATATTATTTCTTTTCTTGGCTTTTTTTTTTTCCTGTTTGTTTTCCCTTTTCTTTGCCTCTCCCATTTCTCATCTTTAAAATGGGAATTGGTTTGGGGTTTTTTTTCTTTATTTCAAAGAAGAGCAAAAGAAAAGCTGATCAGCTTTGTAACATAAAAGCAGGAGGTGGGACCCCTTTTCCCTAATTTTGTCTGTATTTTAGATGTCTGTTGTTGAGCTCCACATTTGGCTTAATGCCTAGATTAAAGTGGAGGGTGTAAACACTCTTTACCTTATGTTTAATGACTCCTTTTAGGATGGGAGGACACTCAGCCCAAAAATGCCTCCTTCAGTCTTCTAAGTATCAGAAGCAGCTGTACACTTCCATAGCAGAACAGGCTGCACCTTGTGCACACACTAATCCTGAGCACTATGCCTGGCTCAGCCACAGCTATCCTGTAGGACCTTTGGCAAAACATCTCATAATTTCATGTCCTTTGCCCATGAATAAACCTTCCACTGATCACACAATAGTAATGCTGCCCTCTGCCTGGCGCCCTGTGAGACTGGAGATTGGCCAGGGCAGATGATCATCTTCTATCAAGAGGAATCACAACCCTATTTGGAGCTATGAAGTGTTACACAGATAGAAGTAATTTGTAATGCTGTGCTATTTATTCATTAATATTCTTTAAAACACCTTGAAGAGGTGAAGTGCTGAGAATGATGCAAAAGTTAAAAAAATGAGAAAAAACAAAGCTATGAGTTGTACAGAAGACAATGAGAGAGCCCTTTCGGGGAAGTATAGATCAGGTCTTGTGCAGTTCTGTAATCAAAAAATTGTAAAGTTTAGTCCAGCTTTATGGTAAATAGCTTTAGGTCTACCTAGTGTCTGACTCCTAGGAATCTTTATCCTTCCTCAGTGGAAAAGACTGGGTATTTAAAAATATGAATTATTGAATTCTGTAAAGGTAGTCCAGGCAGGGAAGCTAAAACTGATTAAAACAGAAGAGTGCAGCCCTCTGTGGTTCTGACATTTCCCAAGGTTTGGAATTTATTAAGATAACAAGGCAAATCCTTCTGTTTTGCAGAAAGGAACAAATCTTCTCCCAACCAACAATAAATTAATTTTCCTAAATTTTGTGGATGGACATACAATTTCTCTTTTCCTCCTTCAAAATCCAACATTCTAAAATCGTTTAGTTTTTCAAAGATTTATTTATTTTTGGATGTGCATGAAGCACTGTCTTGCCAGGACCTGAATAATTTAGAACAGGACAAAAACACATGTGGGATTTCTCCTTTAATCAATGTCAGTTCCATATACCCTGCAAAGGGATTTTCCAAAGGTTAATATATATTATGTATTGTCATTATTAATTTCTTCTCCACATAAATAAGATAAAATTTCTACTGAAGTAAGGTCCTGATGGCACTTCAAGCTTATATCTCTTTAGTTCTTTTTTACCTTTAAGACTTCCTAGCACCTTTAGTAAGGGACTGTAAAGACCAAAGTTTCCAAAAGCAACCAAAAACTTCCAAACAAAACAAAACAACACTGAACTTTTCTCTTAATGTTTTTTATCGATTTTTTCATAAAGAATTCCACTAATGGAGTTGTTGGTACATACCTCATAGGTTACAGAGCCCTGTGTTCTGTGTGAGGGAGACCTTGTGGATGCAGGGTTTAGGGAAGTTCACACTAGGTCATGGACCAAGGACAAAAATCAGGCAAAAAATGCCACATGCCACTTCTTTAGTACCTTTCACAACCAGTTTTATTCTAAAGTGGGTTGCCTTATGTATAAAGCCTGAACTTGCAATGTATTTTAAACTGCCTTCTGCCTATTCATTTGGTGGTGTAAGTGTGGTCTCTGTGCTAGTGATGCCTGAAACAGAGGCCAAAAGAAATTAGGAGTATAAAATGTGGACAAATTTATTCAGGGCCTTCAAGGTACATTTGGGCAAGCAAAAGTCCCCCTCAGGGACTACACCCAAAATGCACACTGGGTCACGAGCCCTTCATCTCTTTTAAGTTCTGTTCCATTAGCACATTGGCCCTTAATTCCCCAATCACACCCTTAGGTGATGATGTTCACCACCCCAGGCCTGCTCCCCCCATCTCACAGTTGGTTACATATTTTTCGGGCCCTAAGGCAACGAATATGTCCTTGAATCTGTATTCAGAGAGCTTTGTTTGGCCAAAGGTGCTGGGAACAGAGGATTTTAGCACTTCGTAAGAAGCATAAAACTGCAGCAAATTACAGATATAGGAAGAGAAAAAAACAGAAATCCTTGAAGGCATCACTAGTCAGGTGTTAGTCTGTTGAGGCATTGAACACAGTAAATATGTAGTGCAAGGTGTTCAGGACACTTTGGAACTAAGCTGTGTCCTCAGCTACCTCAAGAGTTTCAGCTCCTCCAGAATTAATCAGAGTGAATAATCTTCAGTGGGTGGTGGGTTTGGATTTAGGGTTTGAACTGAGATACCCAGTACCAACAAGCTGATGCTCCTAGCAGATCATGATATTCTGTAACCTGTTGCTATCCTCAAGCTATCAAACCTATCGATATCTACTGCAGTTTAGGAATCTCTGCTTCTTCACTTTTCTTCCAAAAGTGGAACTGACACAAAGAGAATTGTCTCTGGGACAAGAAAATCTCTGAAAGCCTGTGCTAACACATTTTAGCCAGATGTACAAAGATTTTCCTATTCCTTCCCTATTGATTTATCTGGTTTCAGTTTTTCAGTCTTTTTGCTTTGTTTGCTTTCAATAGGAATCACAATACCCACCCACCAAAATAAAAATTAAAAAAGAATTGTAAAACATAGGTCCATGAACATATCATCTTGAAGAAGATATTTTCAAAGAAAGACATTTTTAGTGAAATATTTGTAGTATCTCTCTTAGTTATATTTAGAGCATTTATTCTAGATACGTAATTGCTTTTAGAATAATGTCTTTTCTCAACAAACATTTGGTTCATTTCTCTGATAGTCCCTTGTGAAGTCACTGAAGAAAGAAGAAAGGAGGACATCAAAGCTCCCAAAACCAACAGATTCATCATCTTCCAGGATAAAATTTTTGTAAGAGCCAAGTCTACTGTGGAAAAGCAATATCTCAGCAGGAGGTTGGAAATTGACTCACTGTTTTGTTCCCATCCATACAAATCCTCAGAACTGGTATAATGACTCTAAGGCAAATGAACTCAGGAGGCAGTTTTGTCATCTGCAGCATCAAATCTAAGAACAGATAATCTACCAAAGAAGGGTCCAAGGCACATAATAGAAGAGAGCATTGAGCAACTAGATTTTGAAAGACTGACAGTTGGTAGAGAGGTGTCAGTGTCACCTTAACATAAAATTATGGCAATAGATTTTCAGAATCACTTGATTTTGAGATGGCAGGCATAGGGTGAGGCCAATTTGGATCCATTCAGATTTTGGCACTGATGAGTGCTGAATGTTTTTACATCAGTTTTGGACCTTGTCCCTCACTTTAATCCATATTTTGCCTTGCAAGTCTACAAGGTGAGGCTGATATATTTCAGAAAGATTTTGTGAACCTGATCCAGAGCCCTTGATCAAATTGATCCCAGATCCGTCTGCTGTGGCAATTGAGCTTTCTACGCCAACTAAATACTCCATTAAAATATTTGGAAAAGGACAATTCACCTAAAACAGTGATAGCAAAGTAGCGTTGCTTCAGATCTCTAAGACAAAGCTTTTGGTTAGAGAATGATATTTCTAGACTGGAACACTTCATTTCAGGTTTGAAGTTTTGGAGTTTTGTTGGGTTATTTTTTAATTATTTTTTTAACGCACTCATCAGATTTCAAAGAACTAAAATACGTAAGGTAAAAAGAAAAATCATTAAGATTTCATATATTGTATCTCAGCATATCCAGTCATACTTCTCACCATGTTGGTTAAAAAGAATTAACCAAAAAATAATTTTGGTCTCTGCCTTTTTTTTTTTTCTGTCACTCATTTCTGTAAGTCAACACATCTCAGAGCTGGAAATTTACAGTTGTTTAACCATAAGTAATTGTATTTACAGCCAAAGTACAGTTATCACATTACTCAGGTCAAAAGCCAATTTATTTATAATACAAAACATTTGAAAACTGACGTCTGTTCTCGAAATACACAGAACTTCTGAATTGACGTCAGTGATGTAACCACACAGAAGAACGCTTCCGGTAAATTTCCTTAGTGTTTTTATCTGAATGATAACTCAGCTCAGTGTAGTGTAATCTGCTTTTTTTTTTTTGTTTGTTTGTTTGTTTTTTTGTTCATGCTACAAAATGGTGTGAAAGGGCAAATTAAAAAAATTACCTATAATTATCATGTGAACCAAATTCAAGCTTGGCAAGCATAGTTATCTTTATATCATGAGGGTTTTTTTTATGGACCAGATACAGGTATGATAGGCACTTCTGGGAAATTGCCCCTTTCTGTAGAAGATGGAACTTGGAAATCTGGGATCACTTGTGCACTGGAGAGAGAACAAGCAGAGGTATGCTTTCAAACTTTCATTTATTTTTCAAAAAGTAAACTGGCAGCAGTAGCAATAGATTTCTCTAAGCAGATAACATTTTCTGAAAAGATTTCTGGCATTGACTTAAATGCACAGTTTTCAGCCTTTATCATAGTATGGAACATGTATGGAGAGAATAGCGTATAACAGCTACTGATATTATCGTTAAAATGCAGATTCTTTCTCTTGATACCATATTTGCAAAACATCCCTCCAGGATTTCTGACTTGAAAAGGAATAATTAGGAAATAGGGTTCCTTTTTCTTAGCAACTTACAGGATTTCAGCCTATAAGAAGGCCATAAGGAAGCAAGTTTTCTGGGACTATCAGTTCAATGTCTACATATAAAGGGTGTTTCACCTAACTATACAATAATGACCAAAACCATTGAAAATGGAAAAATCAAGTCTAATTTTAAAATACCTATATGTGGCAAATTCTTGAGGCAATTTGGATTCCTGAATATATTTATAACCTGAATAGTCTACCTCTGATGTGAGTAATTCAAAAGTCAGTTATCTCCTGAATCCCTGAGACTTTTATTTTGTCTTCTCTAGTTAATGATTGCACCAGTGGCTAACCCAGTCTCTTTATCTTAATCCTATTGTTTAAGAATGGGAAATACCATTAGTTCATCTAGTCTATTTGGTGACCTACTCTTGGTCATTAGTAAGAGTGGTTAATATATTTCAGACCTCATAGCAGGATTCTTTTGTTGCTTCATAAGCAGTAGAAGGATTCACATTCTTCCCCAGGAAAGGTATGATACCATTTTACATGGAATATGAAGGCCCCAATCAGCCAAGAGGCATATGCAGGGGAGTTATTCCACCCCCAGCATGGCCTGTTCTAGTCTTTCATACACAGAGGAGTTATTCCTGATTTACAGATGTGCGTGTTTGGTCAGCCCAGCCGGATGACACTCTGCATCCCCAGATACACAGCTACTTCCAAAAGAGCTGGGGAACAGCTAAATTCTATCTGCCTTTCTTTCACAAGGGCTGCCTCCTTCTCTTTTCTAATGCACTCCAAATTTTCACAAAACTTCCAGAAATGTAACTATTAGAGTGCCACTTTTTACCCTTTGTCAAGTTTGATATTAGGATGGTGTTCAGTAATTACCAGACAGATCATTTAATAGATTACCTGGTTTCAAAAGTATCCTTGCTTAAGGTAAGCAGAATTACTAAATAAATCATCTTATGGGAGTGATAATGCTAAGTGTAATAAATCCATTACTTCAAGCGTTTTCTAAATTTCATACAAAATGTGCCATATAATACTGAATTTCTCCAGCTCTCCCTCTTGAATACCCACACAGAGTATAAAGTATTTCACTGTGGAGGGTCATAAGTGTGACTTGAGTGATTATGACTCAAGTGAAATGAGTGTTTTCAAGAATCAAGTTTGCTTGCTCCCTTTAGGAATACAAAACTAGATGTCGCAATGGCCCCAAACAATGACACAGAGCTTGCTTAATCTGCAGAATTGCTAGTAATGTAGGTGATGCCTGAAAGAGGGCTTTGCTTTTTATTCCACGAGTATACTATGCCTTTAGAGGGAAGAACAAATTGGATTTTGATTAAAACAATAGAAATAGGTTTTTTTAAAAGCTTCTCTCATACTCTCTTTTTTTCTGGAAAACAACTTAAGCTTTCAGCTGCCATAGTCACTGTGTTTCCAACCAAGGATTGAAACCCCTAAAATTGGTGGTTGGGATCCAATATTTTTTTCTAATTTGTCTAAAATTTCTCTTATTATGTCTAAATAGATGTTCTTATTTAAGCATATCATGAGAGTAGAGACATGCTGTAAAGAGGTGGACAGAACAGAATAGGTGAATATGAAATAGGCTAGGCATGAAAAGTAAGTTTTCAACTGCGAGCACAGTGAGATTTTATGATAACTTTAATGAGAATGTGGTGACATGCAATGTGCCTATTTTTAATATGTTGATGGATAGAACTGTATGATATTTTTGCCTGTAATAAAAGAGACCAAGAAAGTGCCCTGCAACTCTGTGCCACATCATTTGGACATCCCACTCTTATTAATTTTAATGGAAATTATGTGCCAAATTACTAAGCTAATTTTGAAAACATGTTTTGCTGTTTCAAAATTTTACAGGACCTTCAGAGAATGTGTGTTGTGTTGTCAAATAAATCTCCCTGTGAGCTAGATATCAATCAAAAGCATGACATTTTGAACCAACATTTTTGAAACCAGATGGTTAGAAGAGAGCCTGAGATTCATATTTAGGAACTCACTGAGTTTTCAGAAGTGCAAGCTTTAGAAATGGAGACTTCAGTAACAATGGAAAAGCTGATAGGCAGACTTTGAAAACAAAAGCATTCAGAAGTACCTGTGTCTGAACTCTGAAAAGCGAGATACTTAGTATCATAAGGATAATTCCTTCAATTATGTGTTACATTATAGTTTTCATGGCTTTTCACTCAAAATCCTCTTTTCCACTGCATTGATGGGATTGTTTGTCTTTGTTACATTTATTTCATTAAGTGAAAGAATCATTCATGAAGCTGTATGCTCCTTGTGCAGATTAAAGTGGCAAATTAGGCAGCTTATTTTTACAATTGAATCACTCATTTTTATTTTTCTTAAATTTTTAAAATTTTTTTTGGCTGGCATGGCATGGACAGCCTATCTCCATCTGTTCCCCATTTCAAGAAGACATCATTAACCCCACTATTCTGGTAAAATGAATGAAATAAACCACGGCAAAGAAGAAGGTCCTTTCAAATTCTTTTAAAAATCCCCTAAGTCTGCGGAACAGACATGCTTTTTTGAACAAGTTTCAGAACAGTAACATGATTTACTGTATTTTCAACTCAAACTGCATCTACATTAAATCACCACTATTTGTGATGTCAAGGTGAATGTGGAGATGGAAAGAAAAGCAGAACATATAAATATTGTAGGGATTTATAGATAAGGGATTTAAGCATGTGCAGTGGCAAATCACCTCTAGAAATTTTGTTTGGTAGTTTCCAGCTTTTGGAGTCTTCAACAGGTAGACTTTCCATGGCAATTGACGGAGAAAGGTTGCCTTATCCTTCAGCCAATACTGCCCTTCTAGGCAACCTGGACATCATTTTAATAAGACCTACCACAAGAATGTGTCTGTATTCTTCTACAAGCAATTATTTTATTAAATTTCAGTGGTTACTTGGGTTCTGGTTGAAAATATAGAATGTAACTCATCAGTGACTGACAGAATCACTTATGATTCATACGTATATGGCCATTGTGAGTTCATCTTTGGGAATTACTTACAGATGAGAGATTAAAAAAAAATCCTCCTGCCTGGATAACATATATTTCTGAGATCTGAGTTGGTAGTGCAACTGAATTGTGAAGCAGAAAGGCAGGTTTTTCTAAAGAAAAGAAAACAGGTACATCTAGCTCCCCCTCTGTCCTCTGATTCAGGAAAGAGTTGTCCTATGACTGCTTAATAGTGGCTTTGGACGCTTCTTCATGGTCAGGTTACATTTTATATCATAATTACAAAGTGAATTTGGGGCAAAGTGAAGTTAAACCATGACTGCTCTTCTTTCATTTGATCAGTCATCTGGTTTTCTTAAAAGGTCTTTATTTAGAAAACAAGGCCTTGGAGGAAGTGACAGTTATCTATATCTGTAGAATTGCTGCTGGCAAACAGTCAGGCCCACAATGCCATTAAAGGGTTAAAGATCAGATTTTTATCAGTAAATGTTGCATGGATATTTCATAGCTATCTACATCAGAAATAACTTCTTCACGCCTCTTTTGTAAACAGAGGGAAAAGACACATTTCTTCAATCCATTTTAGATATTCAATTTAGGATGAACTTAATAGAGACATGACTGCTTCTTTGCACTGACTGCGACAGGGTCCTTGCTAACTCGTTTAGAAGGAGTCACTAACATTTAGTCAAATCAATCACACCTAGATTTCTTGACACATTGTATATTTCCTTGGTGCTAAATCTGCCTCTGTAATTTATGTACTCCGTGAACAAAAGAACAACCAAAAAAGTGGAGACTTGTAAAACAATTGCACTTGAAACAGTCTAGATACCAGAAAATTCTTCTTTTTTCAGGGATGTTTACACTTCATGCTTGAAAAGCAATATTTGTTAACATTGTTGTTGGATCTGTTAGACATAGAGATTAAAAACACATTGCAATTTTCTAACCAAAAGAAAAAGAACAGGAACTAAACCCCTCAGAGAACAATGGTTGTAGTTTCTGGAGGTGATGTTGAGTCATCAACAGATTTCTGTCCCTGGAAGAATGTTTAGGAAGTGAAAGTACAGTCTTGGGTATTGCAACCAGCCAGAATAACAACCAGACAAGATCAAGTGATATTATCTGACTATGTCTGTGTCTTCTCAAAAAAAAAAAAAAAAAAAAAAAAAAAGTGAGTTTTTTGGTATATTTGATGATTTGATGTCCTTAAGAATTTATGACTGTTTAAGAAGGGAATGGGAAGGAATTCCCATTACATAGCATAGGTGCAACCTCAGCCAACGATTCTACCAATTTATTCTGAACTTTCACATGAGTGTCTAAAAATAATTTTGTCTTTTAATGTTAAAAGCAGAAAAACTGCTTTTATCATTTTTATCTATTATGTGGCCAGGAATTTTCTAGGGTTCTCACAAAAAAAAAATTATTCAAAGAGTATGTCATTTATACTCAATGTGTCACAAGCCAGAAAGTCATGAGGGGAGAGGAAAGCATGACAATGAGGTCATACAATTACCCAGAAGAAGAACTTATTAAATGGTCCTGGTTTTTCCTCCTCTTTTCTTCAGTTATTCTGATTTTCCAACAATGTGTCTATGAACTCAAGAAGCAAGCATGGGGACAGTGAATGGGGTGAAAAAAAAGTGCAAGAACATATAAGAAATTGTCAAGGAATGTACACTCTGAAAAAGAGGCTGGCAATGGCTGTGTAATGGGTAACTGGAAAGCAAGCAGAAATGTTGGAATTATAGTCTGGATGCATTAGATGAAATGGTCATTGCAGAGCATTTAGAGGGATGTGGTTATTAAAGGAAGAAGTGTAGACAACTTGCTTTGATTATACTGGACTTCATGAACAAACTAATCTAGATGAGATATTCCACAGGAAAAGAATATGAATGAGATCATAATTCTAAAAGCTCTGGAGCACAGACGTGTAAATTCCAAGTAGTTAATCTAGGCATGGAAGACAAAAATCCATATAAATAAATAAGGAAGCAAACATGGAAAAGGGAGAGTCCTGATGTAATGGTTGATAATGAGGAAACAGAGCTGCCAGTGGGGCTGCTGACAGAGCAGTTAGAGAAATGAGCAGTGAAGAACAATCATGGGGGCCAGGGAGAAACTGGCTGCCAAGAAGAAGGGAAATGACTAAATGCATTAAGGACAACAGGAAGATCACATAGGCTTTGAGCCAGGCCAGAAAAAGAAATTCAAAGGGAAGCTACCGTGGCTCATGTGCTGGATTGAATAATTATTCTGCCATGAAAGCAACAATTGAGGTGTCATAAGGACTCTAAGAGTTAGAAGTAAAAACAGAGATAAGACAGATTCCATTCAACTTCTCATACAAGAGAACAGACCGTCATTAAAGTTCAGTGGCTTTTGACAATTGTCTTTGATAATTGTTTGCAAATTTGCTTCTCCTGACCTGTGCAGTGCTGATTTGGTGCATAGGGATTCTCTCTTCCAGCAGTTTCTCATCACAATGTGAAAGGTTCATCTCATTCCGTGATGGCAGCTTTTTATGCTTGTAGCAATTCCCTCTGGTTATTAATGGGTCATTTACACATCTGAGAATGTTGTTAAGAAGCTCCTGAGGTGGAATGGGATTCCAGCTGTAGCAGCTACCTACTGCTCTTATTTCTTAAGGCAGGCTCCTGAGAGTTGCACACTGCCTATTAGCAAGTTGATGATGGATGGAACAGCTGTAAATTTACAAGTAATGATTAGCTTGAGACTCCTAAATTAGTTAAGAAACAGCAATTTTCAAATTTTAAGCCAGACCTTGAACCAGGATCTTTTTACAACATAATACCACCAAGACAATAGGTCAGTGGTTGAAAGCTGTAAGCATTTCTCTGTCCTTTCCTGTTGTTCTCCATAATTTTTAAAACTAGCTAATCCAAATCTCAGGCCAATTTATCAGAGTAGTTCAAGTAAGGGCTTTAATTTTTCCACTTATATGTTAGATCATAATGAAAAATCTACATGTTCCTCTCCATTTCATTGGACTATGTAGCTCTATTCTTCTGCAAAATCGCCTAAATTCATTTGTTCTGGGACATGAGTGAAAAGTAAAGAATTAATATATTAAGGAGGCTAACAAGAATAGTCATTCAAGGATGGTGAGAAAGAGGAAACAACTGAATAAGAAGGAAGAAAAAATAAGGCAGCTGGTTCAGCAGATGGAAAAGAGAGAGGACCATACCCTGGTGATTCTGCAAATCTCTTAAAGACAAAATAACATTAAGAGAACACTCTGGGAAGGTGAAAAGGAGAGAATGAAGTAGATGAGAACTTCTGATGCACAGAAATCTTGTTTTCCTTGTTGCCTTTGACAGAAAGCCAGAAATACATCTGAAAGGCCAAAGAGATTCATACTGAAGGATAAGTGAACAACTCTTCTGGAAAGAGAAAACTCTTGCTCCAATCATACTTACAAGATTGAAAGGAACAGAATGAAAAGTGACTTTTTTTTTTTTTTTTTTTTCCTGTTGCTTCATCTGCTGATCCTTTCATCTCAAGGATGATGAGCTTGACCTCACCTAACTTTAGAAATCTCCATCTGAGCTAATTTTTAGCACATGTAGACTCGGGTGTCTCTGGCATTCATTCATTACCAGGAAAGTAATCTGCATCTCTAAGGTTAGGACCCCAGAGAATTGTGGACAGAAAGAAAAGACACCTGAAGGTCTTGGATGACAATTCTTTTCACAAACAAAACTGCATCTTGGATGTTTGAGTTTTTGTCTTAGTTTTGGTGTATCTCTAGACTTGGTCCACATTTAGTAATGAATTATGTAGAAGGTGTCTCCTTGGCCTAACACATTTCAAATACCTCTTCCTTTTGGATTTGAAAATCCTTGAAATGATTAATTGTAATGGCAACTCAGTCTAAAAATATCAATGTCCTATGTAGTTCATGCCAGGGAACAGAAACAAAAAAATTGAATTTTAAAATGCTCACAAAGAAAGAACACAGGGGAGAGCAATATAAATTTAGTGGTTCTATTTTCATCTTTGACAAGCATTAGTACTGATTGTTAATTGTTCTGTAGAGGGACATGATTAGTGAAGGAGTACACGGAGTACTTGTTTCACTTAATCCTCAGGTTATTGGTTTTTTATAGAACTAAAGTTTTTATGAAAACACAGAACATGACATAAGGGCTAAATAGTATTTGTAGGTACTTTTAGTTAATGTTCAGAATCTTATATATGGAATTCAATGGTGTTACTATGTGAAAATATGCTTGCAGCATATAGAGAGTAGGACACAAGAGCAAAGCTGGGTAGTGAGATCTGCGATATGTGTAGGACTGTGTAATATTGCAGATACATCCACACGAATGGATGTTCAACCCTTCTGTCTCCAGGACTCCAGTGCCTGACTGGTCTATATCAGTTATTCACATGAGTCAAAGTGAATTTTTATGGAACTGCTCACATGCTTAAACATTAGGCCAAAGATAGGCCTCTGTTTAACAGCTTTTCTCTTCTATTCACCAATTCTGTGTAAAACATTTCTAATACAATTCAATTACATTAATCTCATAATGTGCATGAAAAAGGAGAGGAAAATACCACCAAGGGAAATTAGAACACCAAGACATTTCTTTTCCCTTGGTACTTTTTCCTGTTAAGACAATACTTTTATTGATGTTTTGCTGTACCACTTTATTGCTTTGTTTGGATCAGCTCTGCAGTACTTTCTAAATTTAAAAATTAAATGTGTGACCTTCTTCTCTTGTTATCCCCTTTAAAAAAAAGTGACTGAACATTCTCTTCTGCCGTCAGCTCTGTGCCTTACAGAAATGATTCATGAGATACCAAATCATGGGGAAAATTAAAGGGTAAAAGGGCACCCTGAATCGTATTACTTTTATTTCTCTGTTGATTTGTGGTTTTTTTGAAATGGGTGGCTTTTTACTGGTTCTCCATCTGCTTTTATGATTTCTGCTAGTCTTTATGTTCTCACACTAAAGTAGTGTCACAATCACTGAAAAGGGAAAAATAATCAGAAAGCAAAATACCACTTCAGTTCCACTCAGATATATCACAACAATGACTTTCCTGGAAGAATGAAGACTGATGCCAAACTCAAGTAACATCACCTATGAACAAAACATGACCAGCTGATGTGATACTTTTTCACAACTATTGTAACTGAGGCTGATTTCAGAACAAACCATAGAGTATACAGATGTGTTTTAAAAAGTGTCTTGCCTAAGAAGAAGTTTTTTGGTTGTGAAACAAAGTTTAGAGTGGAAATTTACTGACAGGCTAGAATACAATGTTTAATTAGAACAGCTGACCTTCAAAGCAAGGCTAAACTTCTATGCTGTTAAGAGTAGCTCAATTATTATTTTTAACCATTATTATTATTAATATTGTTATTATTATAAATATTATTCAATTGTAGACAGCTTTTCGACACCTCTGCTCAAAAAAGGCCTATTTCCTCACAAATAGTGAAATTGTACTATTAAAAGTGAGGTACCATTATTTCTCCATAATTCTAACTCTAAATATAGTCCTAGAATTGACTTTTTTTTTAACAGACATAAAAAAATTTGCATAGTATGCCCACAGTAAGAATGTGTATTTTTAGTGCCATTTTAAGCTTAGTTCCAGTATTGTTTACTTTACTGATCAGTTGGTTTTCTTAATGTTGTTTATGTGGTGCTCTAAGAACATGGATTTAAACTCCAATATTGAAAAAAGAGATCACAGAAAATAAAATCAACCTTCGCACTCAAAGATTCCTGACATGGGGAATTATTGTATTTTATTTTTAATAATGCAATTACAAATATGATGAATGACATGTGTAGTGGCCTCAGGACAATATCTGCCTACCTATGTTTTTACAAATATGAGAATAAGATGTCAGTGAAATGCTGTCCATTGTCTATCTCCATAATAACCATTTGCCAACTACAACCACCTCTAAATATGGCTTAAAATTAAATTTTGATTTCTTCCACTCTTGCACAATGTTGCTATAAATATTAGTCCCATTTTGTTTATCCATTTGTAAATGTTAATATCTTATTTGAGGAATGCTATTCCTCAAAATCATCATAGTTGTCCTTGAGATCCAACATGTGGCTATATGTATATGTATGTGATGCAGAGAGATGGTTGAATGGCCCATGATTGGCTTGATAATGCCTCATTGCACAAAGAGTTTTCCTTCATTAAATATGCCACAGTATAATGGAGGCCAGAATTCAGTCCAGTTGTTCAAATTTTGGAACGAAGCTATTAAAAAAATTCAACCATAACAATATGTCTCTTTTGGGACATGAAGTGCTGATATATGTTTTTTGTTTGGCCAATCAGTGGGATAACTGAGTTGGAAAACCCTCTCTGGTAATGTGAATGTAGTCACAAATATGTCATCTTCTCATACCTTTATGGAAAACCAGTAGAGCATTCCTGTCTGTCTTCAACAAAACTAATTAGCAGCCTAATGAGGGTAGCAGAGTGCACGTTTTCCTCTGGGTTTTCAAAGGAGTTGAAGGAAAAGTCAGTATTATTTGAACATTGCTACCTGTTTTCCTTTTGCTCCTTTGAAAATGCCACAATAAAACAAAGAAATACAGACATACATGGAAAGCAATGAGGATATAGATCATATGTAATTAAATAAAAGATTTTCTTTAACAGACACCTTGCAGACTCATGTTTTCTTTTGCTTTTAAAAATTCCTCTTCTATAACAAAGTATTTTTGCCTTTAATTCTTGTGATAGTTATGCATAGGACTTTGTTTTTTTTATTTTTCTATGCTTACTCCATTTTCATCCATGGTTTGCAATAATACGGAGGATTCATTGTAGAAGCTTTGTCTTTCTGACACCAATGTATCAGCGTGTGTAAAGTGTCTGGGTCCAATTTTGTTGACGTTCCATTTGCAGACATTTTTAATGATCTTAAATAGCATTTCTCTTGAGCACAAGAACATGCTGTAGTTGCATGTATTTGACTGGACAGACTACGATCTTGACAGATTTTCAGATTATACACAAGGTCTACATCTTCCTGCAGTGCACACTGGAAAACACTCTTCAATATTAATTATTGCTTGTTCTTGTTGGATGGTTCTTCATGTAAAATATTATTTCCCTAAAAAAAAAAAAAAAAAGAAGTATACATTTTCAGGGCAAAATAACTTAATTTTAGAAACTTGAGTTGTATGCAACAGATAAGAAAGATTTTTAAGATAAGGACATTTCAAACTGTATTTTATTCATTATATTGTGTGAAAGTGGACATTGCCCAATAAAAAGTTTTAGTAGGGTCTTCACAGGGTCTTCATAGTTTCTATAGTCCTGAAATATAAATCTTAATGATGAATGAATTTTGAGATAATAGTATGATTTGTTTCCTTTGCTTACAAAGTTTGCAGAGAACACACTGGTTTATTATCTCCCAGATTAATTTCATTCTGTGCAAGTATATTTAAGACTGTGTGAAATGAACTGGAGAGACAATAAAGCTTTAAACAAGTTAATTAAAAAAAAAAAAAAAAAAAAAAAAAAAAAAAGGAACATCAGTCCTAACAGTGCTCATCAGGCAACTTTTAAATCATGTATCTGGTTCTGCCTGGAACAAGACTGTACATTGCAGTACAGTGTCTACTAATTCCATGTCATGTTGAAACTTATAACCCCCAGCTATTTCTTGGTCTGACCCTTTTACAAAAAATACACAAGATGTGGAAATTTTTAACGTGGTATAAAAAGTATATGCACATGCATTTTCATTCTCATCAATAAAACCTTGCCTTTTTGAACTCAGAACACTTAGAGCTTAAGAGGTGAGAAATGATATCCAAGAGCAGGATGTTCCATTAACCTGAGATGAACTGAACAGTAAACATCTTAACTGACATAATTTTGAAACTAATTACTTTCTTCAGTGTGTTTCAGAAAAGAGACATCAGTTTAGGCATATTTTTATTTGCTTTTCCAGAACAATACTTCTGGTCTCCTGAAAATAATACATAAGAAGAATCACTCATCAAGTTAGGCCATCCGCAACACGTGTATTTCCTCTCCTAGAAATATTCTGTATCTGAAAAGCCAGCAATTAGTCTCATTTTATTTGCCAGAAACACCCTTTTTTTGCATTTGGGGTGTAGAATAGGAATGGAGTAAAGGTTTGGTAGGAAAGTTAGTAGTTCCATCTACTGAGGTGTTGAAGATATGAATTTAGGCTTTGCTCTGGACTTTGGGCTTACATCTCAGCTGTATAAGGGAAGGAATCAAAAGTGATGCTAACCACATCAATCCTTATTTTCCCATGGATCTGGTGCCCTATAACTATCTTGGTCATTATATACCTATCCCAGTATATGGCCTGTGTCTTCTTTCATGTAGCAAAAAGGAAGGATTTGGATTTTAAGTCAGGTGTGTAACATCCTCATGGGTGTTTCCTATTTCTTTGTAGATATTTGACACAGTGCAAAATAGCAAAGAGCAACATTGGCTACTTCTTGCTTTCCCAAATACTCCATACTTCCAGAAGAAGAAAAACATACTTGAACAGCCCTGGAATTCTTCTGTTTCCAGTGATATGGAGATATGCCAAATTTCTTCACTTAAATCCGTTTCAGGAAGAAGTCAGCTGCACTGTGAACTTTCTTTTTTGTTCCTTCTTAAAAAATTCCCCCTTTTTCTCATCTGCCATGCCCTGTGTTTACAGCACAGGAGGAAACATGAGAAAAAAACTCACCACCTGCTGGAGACAGCAAAGCAAAGATAATTACGTACCTTTTGTGGAACACCTTCAAAAATTCAACCCATAGTGCCTAAGCATTTTTAATTTCCAATTGCATGTGAGTCTTCTTACAGGTGATAATTATTGATGGCAATGTGGTATGCGCGTGGGTTCAGGAAGGAAAAAAACTAACAGTTTGTGATGAGGAAATCATTTAAACAATATGAAACTGCCAGTCTAAATTTGAATGTGCCCCATAAATAAATCCATCCTCTCTACCTCTCTTTTGTAAGTGCAGTAAATATGTCACTTCTGTTTTCTGTAGTTTCAGACTCTTCTTATCTCTTAATAGAGTCTGATGGAAATATCCCACTAGCTCTTTCCCCCTTTTTCAACATGTCCAAAGAAGCAGGGTTACAAAAACCAGGACAATACTGAGAAAGTGCTATTTGCATGATCATATCTCTTGCCAATTTTCACTTCTGCTCTCAATTTACTACACACAGCGGATTTTATTAGCAATAACAAAGTTTCTGATATGCACAGTATGTTTTTTTGAACCTCATTTTAAAGAAGTAGGCTAAAAATTTCCAAAGGCAGCTTTTAATTCCTGGTGTAGTGATGATTTAAGCATCCAAATTAAGACAAGTGAGAGCCTATTTTAGAAGTGCTGAGCATCAGCAAGTCTGAGTTCTAGAGCATTAAAGCTCAGCACAGTCAAAGGATCAAGCAGGCACATACAAGCACTCCGAATCAGAGACTGCTTTTGGAAAATTTAGTCTTGTTTCTTAAGGGTGAAATCTCGGCCTTTCAAAGTCAATTACAAATCTCCCAATGACTTCAATAGGCTAGGATTTCACCCTTTATATTTTATAGGAAAAAACAAGCAACATCATACAGAAGTTTCTCTTTTATGATTTTCTTGATGTTTGCTCAACCCTGGCTTCCCTTTAGGTAGGAAAAATCATGGTTTTAATTTAAACTCCATAAAAACAAATAAACAGTAGCTTAATTACAAGGGTGGATGGGATGTTTCACAATGCTTAAACTAATGTAGTAAAACACCAAGTGTTTGAAAAAACATTTTTAAAACTCAGAAAACTTTAAACTCTAGTGTGTCTTCTCCTCCCTGTTCCCAACAATGCTGGAGTTGCTAATTTTACAACACAAATGGGAAACTGATGACAATTCCTAGTAAAGTAGGTTCCATTTATTTTGACTGATGCCAACAGCAGTAGTGTAGAATAATATTTTTAACTGCTTTATCTGTAATAGGTGCTTCAGCATGTACCTCTAAGATACACTGTGTTTCTACTCCAGCTGTATAATACTGATCTCTTCCCATTTACTTAGGTACGATAATCTCATGTTCATAAAGGTCCTATGTTTCTATAAACATAAAACATTTCTGTGCCTATAACAATAATTTATAAAAAAAAACTTGTACTGGTTATCACCCTTAAGGATGAAATCCTTCCTGATGATTCAACAGGGACAGTGTTACAATATAAAAACTGAAACACAAAGAATATATATATATTTTTAAAGCATAGACAGTCTGTTGGTCCTTGAATTGCTCTGATCAGGTCAAATGGGGCAAGTAAACCTTAGATGCTACAAAATCCCTAGTAAGATATAAAGATTCTTCTGCTTTATATCTGTGACATATTAAAAAATGTTATGGTCTGTCAGTTCAAAGGCTGAATGAATCATTTATCTCTTCCAGTCCTTCCACTTGCCCATTTCTCCAGGTGTTCACAAAACAAGGATTAGCCATGATAACATAGAAAATACAGCTCTTTGTTTTGAAAATGCACATGCCCCATCTATGTTGACTTCTTTTCCATATGAACATTAGGTACAGAAAGGTTTTATCTGATGACCCCATGACCACTCCCTTTAGGGACTAGAGCAGAGCAAGAACATGGTTGGTCCACATATGGAGGGTCTTTGCATGGAAGAAGGATTTGAGAAAAATTTAATCTCTTCTTTGGGGAAGCAGGATGAGGATAAATCTTTTCCTAGAAACTTACACTGCTTCTTTTCTGTTTCGAGGTCAGAGATTTGAGAGCAGATTTCCTTTCCACCTGCAGGAGGTGGTGTCAGTAGTGCTCATATTACCTTTTTTAGTTTCACTTGGTGCAACAGCACTAGTGGCCAGACAGCCAAGAGGCCTCATTTCCTACTCAGATTTGTTCCTTGAGCCAAGCAGCCTACTCAGAGTACAGTTAGGCTTTATGGGAAATAAGCTTAAGGAAAGAAAACTTGTCCTCCCTTATTTCAGTGGTTGGTTGTTTTCAAATGGATTGGTGAAGCTGTCTATGGCTGGAGGGTCTCATTTGTGGAGGCACCAGAAGACAGACAACCTTTGATCATCATGCCCAAAGCACAACACTGGATTCCATTGTAGAGCGCAAGAGTAATTTTAGAAAATTTTCCTTAAAAGGCCAGCAAAGGTAAAATAACAAGAGAATGAAAAAGACTTTTTCCTTGCTGTGTGCCTAGAGGTCATGTTTTCATCTGAGCTCCCCAAAGTCACAAACTTTTCTTTTGTAAATTACACTCATTGCCATTCAATATCAATGCTAAATTATAGTCATCCTGTAAAACTACTTTTTTACTCAGTTTCTAACCAACTTAAAAATTACTGGATGTTTCTAAAAACAAAGGAGAGCAATTACCAAGTGTATTTTATCTGGACCTGCTTTTAGACTCTGTAAGCTTGTTTCCAGGATTTTAAAAGCCTCTTAATAGAGAGAGTGTATTATGAACTACCCACCTCTCAATTCTGTCTTTACAAAGTGCCTAGAAAATGTGCTCAGAAAATAATGTGCTTCACTAGTCCATTTTACCTTTTGCCTGGCAATACTCCTGAGGCATCTGTTCTCAGATCAAGGGAACATTGAAAGGCCTTAAATCTGATCTCTCAGACAGCTGCGCTAATTTAACTAAAGGGGCTACAAGAGAGGATGGAGAGAAATCTATGAAATATTTGGCTGACATTTGAAAAAAGAGATAGGATGTTTTCTTGTTAACCTTTAGAGCAGCCCATTACATAAATTGTGACAAGGTTCTCAGATTAAATGAGACTGTATTCTGTCTTAGCTCTGAATTTATCACTTCAGCAAATGAATTCTACTGTAAATTCTGGCAATATATCTTTTAAAGAATGCTGTTTATCTCACTGGGGAAGCAGAGTGCTGATAAATAAGGAGCACAGCCTTTTGGATGAAACATGGTAAAGATGGATTGAAAAGAAGGTTCAATAGCATTGCTTTCCTGCTTCAGTGTAGGAATGTTCCATGCTATATGTCTGAATAAATTACAGGTTTCTCGTAGCATTTCTGTAAGTTCTGAGATGATAAGCAGAAAGATCTAAGAAATGTTGCCTTCTCATAATATTTGATTATGTGAATTCTAATTATATATGAAAAGCATTCCTACAGAATTCAATGATGAATGGTTGTTCAGAAGCATCTTCAGCTCCTACTTAGGTTTTCATACACTCTAAATGAATAATTTTCACCAACTTATGTCTATAAGAGCAGGCTGGGAACTGACATTTTAAATAATTTAATTTTAAACTCTCTTAAAATTAAAACAACTTTAATGGAATTTTTTGAGTTCCCCAAAGACTAAACCCTGCACTAGCTTCTAAATGATCAAAATTTCTTTGTGTTTATTCAAAACCTGAGTAATGCAAGAAGCTGAAATATAGAGAGCTTATAGAAATCTAAAAGGCCCATGTGCATCTTTAGGGAGAGAGTAGAAAAACATTGCGGAAATTATTTTAGATTGGAATATGAAAATATGATATAAGAGTATGAAATTTTATCAGAGGCTGTGAATTTATAAAAACTTCTTTCTAGAAATTATTTCTTCAATTTCTGTAAAAATTTATTTTAAAAGATGAATACATTAGTTATTAATAAACCAAAGGTAAAGAACAAGAACCTTCATTCCATTAGAATGAATGATGAATTTTTGAAATCTAAAAATCCCCACTTTCAATATTAGTACCTAAATTGCACTGAGAAAGCAGTAAGGAATTGCTTAAACTTTCCAAGGGGTTACACACATTGTAGTGTTCACAACACTGATTATTCAAAAGGGTAAATTGTCAGAATTGTTGTAAGCTCTGCAAGTTTCAAACTATAATTGCATTACTCATGAAAGTAAAGCCTACTTGCCTAAATAAAGCAAGGATGGTTCCTTATAGGGAAAAAAAATCAGTAAAATTTTGTGTTCGGAGGGAGCTGAACAGAGCTGACCAGAAAGCAGAAGTATATAATCCTACCAGCCCCAGACACTAATTTTGTTGAAGGTTGCAGTGTTTCTTTATTTTATCTTTATTTGTCTTTATTTAGAAAGTTTGTTGGGTGATGGTGACTAATAGCTGAACATCTGGATGCAGTGACCTTTAAAAGCCTTTAGTCATTACTGTGCCCAATTAAACTCAATATCAACAGAAGTGCTTGCATTTTGACTGGACTAGTATAAATCACTTCGCAAATACATTGTGCAAACAGGGGGAAGTATTACCATCCTGGGCTCATTCCCCTCTAAATGACTTCAGCAGGATGGGTCAGGAGCTAAGGATTTGTTTTGGTTTTTGTTTCCAAAGTACAAACTTTGACAATTAAGAAAATTAATTAATGAAGTTAGCTGGACCAAATAGCTCAAAAACTTCACTGAGGAACAGGACTGGAATTTATCTAAGTCAAAAGTACAAAAATTATCTGGGATTCACATCTCATCCAGAGAGAAAATAACTTTTAAGAAAGCTTTTTAAAGGCCTAAGTGGATAAACAGCCATCTCATAAAAAGGATATTAGAAATAAACAGGGAGTCTATCTGGATGGGAAAAGGAGCGATCATTAAAGGAAGCTTTACTTTAAAGGTCAAAAAGTGCAAGAACAAAGCGACAATTTTGAAAAGTCAAGCTGTGTTTGCCTTTATAAAGGAAAATAAAACAGGTGAGAAGAAGGCCCTTCTAATAATGCCTAAAATGTGGAAGTCTGACTCCTGTTCAGTGAGGGCTCGAGGTAAGAGACAACCTAACATGGCGCCAAACCCCAGCACTCAAAGGAGCAACTGTTGGAACAAGGAGATAGAGGCCAGGGATCAGCTGAGGCACTCCCAGCCCCAGGCTTCAGGCACCTCCCTGGGGACAAGGAAAAGCCACGTCCAGGCTGGGACTTTGGTCAGCAGGAAGGGGTCAGATCCAGGCCAGGGAGGGTAACCAGGGTCAGTCCCTGTCCAGGACGGCTGGGCAGGGCCATGTGGACAGGGCTGCGGTGGGGCCAGGCTAGGACATTGGCTCAGCTGTGCCCATGTACAGGGCTGGAGATGTGTCCTCTGGCCTCCCTGCAGCAGGGACTGATGGCTCAGGGGGCTGGAGATGTGTCCTCTGGCCTCCCTGGGGCAGGGGCTGATGGCTCAGGGGGCTGGAGATGTGTCCTCTGGCCTCCCTGGGGCAGGGGCTGATGGCTCAGGGGGCTGGAGATGTGTCCTCTGGCCTCCCTGGGGCAGGGGCTGATGGCTCAGGGGGCTGGAGATGTGTCCTCTGGCCTCCCTGCAGCAGGGGCTGATGGCTCAGGGGGCTGGAATGCTGTCCTGCACCATGGCAGGGGAAGCGCCAGGGGCAGGGAGGGGCATTTGTTTCCAAACAGTTTCCCCAGCGTTAAGATTTATGCAGAGTAATCAGAAGCCTGGTTTTCCCATACTCCTTTAAAATCAATGGAAAAATATCCTCTATGAGCAGCAGCTCAAACTCCCTAAGATCTAAATTCATGTCTGAAAATTCCTGTCTCTCCATTGACAGGTCTTTGGGTGATGTCTGTGTTCATGTGTTGGGAAGTGACATGCTGAATTTGGGAGGGCTGGAAAGCATCACTTTGGACCTTCAAGAAAATTGACTCAGAATGTAGCAAGAAATAATAAAGATTCTGTCAGGTTGAAGACTGTACTTTATAGCTAGAAGCTGTACAACACAAAAAAATTATTTAAAAGAAGAAAAATGAGATCTGGAGTGGCTGAGGAACAATTGTTTAACCTTTGTAATACGGAACACCTGGAGAAAGTGTAATTTAAGATTTCACAATAAACAGAAAATGACATAATACACAATGAATTTATCAAAGTAAATCATGGCATGCCAACAGGAAACTTTTAATTTCACTGTTTTCTAGACACTGCACATATCCAAAGAGCATTTTGATATTATGACATATAGGAAGCTATCAATTTTACTACAATAAAATTATGGATTTGTGAAAGTAAGATAACAATAGATTGTGATGAAGGTAACTTTCAGGCTAGAGACAGTGTAATTCTTTGGAACTAATGTTGTTCAGTATTTCTAATTAGTGGTTACAGAATAAAAAGTAGACACAGAGCTTTCTAATAGTTAGAAGATATTGTGTGTACCTAGACTGCATGTCACTTTATACTTCATAACTATCAAAAGTCCCAGTTCCTTAACTGTTTGCATTGATGACCTACCTGGAGAATATCACAGTTCCTTTGGCAGAAGTGAGGCTGCTGTGTGTCTGGATCCTGCCCTGAGGTAATCTTAGGAGAACTCTTAACATGAAGTAGGCTAAATATAAACATTGTCAATGTAAGAATGATGACTTAGAGCAATGAAGTGTTAGGAATAAAATTAAATTCAACAGTACAATGTGCCCAGACTTACATGTGGATCTCAGAAAAATATCATACAGTTCAACAGTCATAAATACAGAAGCAGTGAAAGATCAGGTACTTAATTTAGGCTTTGCGAACTCAATACTTCTGTTTTGGTGTGGGACAGAGAGATATTGCTGTTCTCTGGTAGTCCATCTCTATTAGCAGCAGCAAGCTGGCAAATATAAACTGATTACGAGTCATTGACCCCAACCTGGAAACTCAAAGGGAGCACAGGTATTTAGAAGGATGCAAAGGCTATAGAACAAATATAGCAGTCCTTCCGGCTGTGTCCAAACTGAACTGTAGGCTTGAACACAGTGTGAGTCAAAATCTCAATTCCTAGTAATTCAGACTAAGGTGCAAGGCTGAACCACTGCTCTGATCTGATCCGATTTCCTGGATGACATTGTTTGCAAACCAGGAGCAAAGGGAAGAGGGGAATACGATTTGTACCTATCATGGAATGGATGTTAATTGAACCGAAGAAGCAAATGTTTCATTACTTGAGCAGCACCTAGTCTGATGAATTGTCTGTGAGTCCTATATTCCCTGTGAGTCCTATATTCCCTGTGAGTTTTCCCTTCCATTTCACTCAAAAATGCACAAATAACCTTGTGTTTATTTCTAATTTCTAAGATATTTATATGCTATGTATTTGTAATGAATGAAAACTTTTTAAGAGTAATTTTTAATATATTTTAAAAAAATACTGTAATGTGCTTATTGCGTAGCATGCAATAACCCAAAATTTTTCAAGCCTTTTTTTTAGAATGGAAGTTTGGTGTTTACAAAGAAACTCAACTATACCACAAAAGGACTTGATTCAATTGCATACCCAATTAGTGCAATCTGAAATGCTGCAGTGTCCAAAAACATTACATGGGATTAGAAGATACTACAAAAGATTTATTGGAGATCCATACTCTAATTTATCAGCAGTTGGTTGTCAGGTATGTATGTTATCCCAAGGAATGGAAACTAATGTTTATGCCTCTCTGTATTTAGAAATATTATGCAATTTTTAGCCTACATTTGCAGAGAATATAATTAATTTAGTCACATAAAAATACTTACAAGCAGACACATAAATTCATGTGTTAAATGCTATGTCTAAATGCAGATTGGGATCCCACTCTGCCTAGCTGGCAAGTAGATTTGCAAAAGAAAACCTAGATGAGCAGGAGTCAGCAATGGTTCCTTGAGGCAAAAAAGGCAAATGACATCCTGGACTGCATTAGAAAGTGGTGTCAGCAGGTTCAGGGAGATGATCCTTCCCCCCTGCTCAGCACTTGTGAGCTCACACCTGGAGCACTTTTTCCAGTTTTGGTTCCTCAGTATATGAGAGAGACATGGACTGGACAATCCAACAAAGGGCCACAAAGATCATTACAGGACGGGAGCATCTCTCACATAAGGAAAGGCTGAGACAATTGGGACTGTTTAGCCTGGGGAAGGGAAGGCTCAGGGAAGATCTTATCAATCTGTATAAATATGAACAAGAAGACTGAGCCAGGCTCTTTTCAGTGCTGCCCAGCGACAGGAAAAGAGGCAGTAGACGCAAACTGAAGCACAGGAGGTTCTCTCTGAATTTAAGAAAACACTTTTTTACTGTCTGGGCCACTGACCACTGGCACAGGTTGCCCAGGCAGGTTATGCAGACTTCATCCTTGGAGATATTCCCTGGACATGGTTCTGGGAAGCCTGGTGGAGCAGGTGGGTTTGACCTCCACAGGTCTCTTTCAACCTCAGTCCCTTTGTGTGACTCTCTTGATTCTGCCAAAATGGTAATTTTCAGTCTCCTAATGTCTTTGGCATAGTTTCTTCCTTCAAAGAATAGTAACCAGAAGAATTAACAAAACCCCTGAGGATTAAATAAACTTTATAAAAGATATCAAAATCCTCTCTAAATAAAACTGTTGAAAGAAGTGTATTCAAAATACATGAACTTACAAAGGTATATACTGTCTATTTAAAATTAATGCTTTGGGCTTTTAAAAAAAATATTCTTGAAAATATGGGTTTTGGAATTCCTTAAAGTAGGTTAATAATCTTATTTAAGATCACTAACTGAGACTTTTTTAAAAAGGTGCCTTCTAGAATGTATATTGAATAGACAATAAGTAAACCAATTAAACCCTCAAAAAATACCCCTTAAACCCACCTTAAACATTTTCAAGCCATATGTCTTCCACTCATACCCAAGTATTATTTAAATAATAAATATTTTAGAATTTTACCTGATGTATTTTCCTTCTGAAGGAAACAATTTTCAGAGAAATCCCTGAGGCAGGGTATAAGACAGGAATTAATTTACTGAAAACAAAACAAGTCCTGAAGTTCAAAGTTAGGCTTTCTAGATTTTTTCAAGAACTCCACTTCCACCTTGAGCAGACAAATTTAGGGATTTTGGAGGAAATAAATGATGCAGGGCCACGAATTAGGAACACATAAATAAAATATTCTCAAAATCATTAGTGAGTGGTTCAAATCAAGGAAAAAAGACTGAAAAAAAAATATAATTAAGAAAGTCATAATAAGAAAAGGCATGGAACAATATTCTCTCACAGCAGACAAAAATTACAAACACTTTTGAATTTAGGCCTCTAGAAAATGTTATTGCATTGTGATGTTAAAAGTCTTCAGATTTTTATCTGGTTGAAGAGTGAAAGATAAAGGAATATATTAAAATGTTTAATTAATGAAGTAGAACTGTAAGGAAAACTAAATAGGCATTTAACTTGACTTATAAATATTCTTGACAAATATGTAAATGAAAATTAGACATAATTAATTTTATCCTCTTACCTTTTCTTTTTTATAAAAAGTACCAAAAGGAAAATGGACTGCAGTGATTACTGACCTAACTACATAAGTATCCACAGCCATTTTCTCAGATATTGTCTTACTCAAGCTCGAACTGGAAAACCTTCCAGCTGACCTTTTGGCTTCAGTCATCCTATTTTCTCCCTCCTTTAGTTTTTATGGATTTATTCCAAAAGACAATTTGGCAGTAAATATCTTATTTCTTTTTCACCCAGTCTGTGACATTTTAAAATTCAGATACCTGAAGCATATCTGCAGAAAAAAAGAATGTGCCATTATTGAATTTTATAATGAAAGAGCTGAACTCTCTAAGCGATCCTAAATTGATCAGAAAAATTGCACATCAAATACTGTCACAAGACAAAGTAAGAGAAACACATACTAATCAGGGTAGTTGCTGTTTTCAAATCACGTTCCTGACAACCTGTTGCTATGTAAATCCAATCTCTGCAATAGCTATCTCTCGATATATGTTCGTATAAGTTACACAAGTGAGGCGCAGCATAAATCTGCATTGTGGAGGACACTCAAGACCTAAATCCTGAGACAAGACACGCAGCTCATTGGCTTGGATTCATGGTTTCAGATGTCTGGAAGGTGTCTCAGTGCAGAACTCAAAGCCTCCCGCCTCAGCACTCCCCACAAATTAAGATGATGGTGGATATGTCCAGCCAGGCCCTCCATGAGACAGTGCTGGGGATGGTAAGAAATATGGCATAGCTGTTCCAAGGAAAGGAAGCACTCCTTAAGAGATTTGCAAACATTGCTATAGACTCAGAAAGCGATTTAGGGTTTGCTACAGAAGCTGCAGGCACTGAAACAGCATGGACCCCAGCTCACACAGGTACTCAAAGCTGTTAGAGGTGGGATTTTTAACAGCCCTTGCAACTGTTCAGAATAAAATCAATTGGCAGGTTTTCCCCTCGATACACTGAGGCAGGAACAGGTTATCACTGAGTGGCAGTAGTAACACCACAAACCCAGACCATATGGTTCTGGAGTGGTCCTCTGTCTAAGATCAAGCTTATCACAATTCCTGAAAATGTCTGTGGTAATTTGTTGACTACAAGGAGCTGTTTTCCTATTTACTGCCTGTTTCAGCAATGGCACGCACTTGGATCCTGTGTGCTGAGTATTTGTTGTTGGCTGCCCTGCAGGTTACTCTCAAAGAAAGAAAGAGCATGTCACAAGAGACCATCATCAGTGGTGATGGGAGCAAACAAAAGCTGCAAGGTGCTATGATATACTTACCTTTGACTGTAAGATCCTCTGTTTGGATTTAACAAATTAGTTTCTCAGAAGTTTGCTCATCTGAGCAGCAGCTGTTTGCCATATGGACCAAAACTGCATTTGGCAAATGGAATCACTTCCTCATGCCCATCTGATTTTCATGTACAGTCATATATCAGAATGTTTGAGGGAGGAGTTTGCTGGTCTGCTGAGGGTGGTTCAGCTGAGAAGTGTTTATTTTGTATCCCAGTTTCTGGGTTTTTTTTTCTTTTTTCCCAGAAAGTTCTCCTCCTGCAGAAGACTTAAAACATGGCAAAACAAAAAGTCCTAAAAACAAAACTTAGAAAGTAATATGAGGAAAACAAAAGGCAGTGGAAAAGCAAGGAAGAAACATGTTTTAATCTTAACAAAATAAGACAAATGTTCTGAGTGAAATTCTGTCTCTAAGGAAGTAAGAAACACTCTATTTCTTGTATCTTCTAAATATTGGATTACTATCAACAGATATGATAATTTAGGCAAACAATATGAAGATGATGACTGTCAGTTACAGTATTAGTGCAGGAAGCATTAGTAGTTTTAATATTATAAAATGTTGGCAAGGAATTTCCTAGTTCAACAAATTATGGTTTAAGTCTACGAAACAGAATTATGCAAATAGAAAAAAAACCCTTTCCCTGTATGGGTTATAATCCTATGAGCACATAATTTCTTTTTAGTTATAGACTTCTAGCACTGCTCATGCAAATCTGTCACAGCAGATTTCATGCTTTTAATGAATGAACAGAGCCTCACAACACCTTCTGCTTGTTATGGGCAAGAATTGTTGGAACCAGCAACTAAGACGAATGAGATTAAGAAATTTATTCGTGGACATAATGCATATCCAGATTTACATACTATGTTCACATGTTCCCGTATGGATTCCTACACTAAGAACACAAGTCACAGAACATCAGAGAGATAATACATACATTAAAACTAGGTAATGTCTAATTGTGGATTTATTTATAACTTTGGGGGGCTGTCCTTATGACCAGAACACAGGTTCATGGACCTCTTGAGTTCTTGACTCAAGACTTATGTAATCAGAACCCGAGCTACACAGGAAATTACTTTTTATCATCATAAGAATTATTATTTTTATTTTCTAGGGTTTTGGTTTTTTTTACAAATTCCTATAGATTTTTATAAATTCTAGTTAATTACTCACAAATTTCTTTTGATTCCATATTACATCATAAATGTATGAGCATGGTGTTTTCATGTGTTTCCACTAGTTTCAGGATGGTTTTCTAAATCACTTCTGATGCATTAAGCCAAACCAATTTCCATCCTTTACCTACTTTTTATTTCATGGGATGTATTTCCTTAATTCTTAGTAATTTTTCCTATGAATTTACTTATCTTCTTGCAATCAAAATCAGTGAGCAAATTTCAGCTAAAAAGAATTAAGTCGAAGACACTCAGAAAGATGGGCATTTGACTAAGATGAAATAAATACTTCCAGAATACTTAGAGGGCAATCTGAAAGTTGCCCTGAAATTTATTCTGTCCAGGCTGAATGACTGTGACCCCAAATGCTTATTTACTTTTAACAATGCTACAATGTAACCTAAGTGATTAGCTCATATTTAAATGCACAAGCCCTGGACATCTAGCATTAGATGAAATGAATACAATCCGAATTGAACAAGTAGGTACAAGTGAGAGGCCCTCATAAACACTTCCATTGGAAAAATATCCTTTAGCATGAAGTCATCCTGTATCTTATTGCTTGTTTGTGACCAGTCAATGTGTGCATGCCATGGTATGTGGCAAAACGGTGTGCGCTGTTCCCGGTGCACCACTGAACCCACAGCTGTTGCTGTGGGATGTGCCAGGAAGCTGAAGGCAGCTCAGGGACACACAGGACTGTTCCCAGGAGGACATGTCCACCCAGGAAGTTGGGCTTCCCTTGGTAAGGTAGGAGGACTACAACGCATAAATATGTAGCAAATGTGGGGTACAACACAGCATAAATGCAGTATGACAAGCAGAAATACACATTTTCCTATCTATTTTTGAGAGAATTATGGTTGTAATGACTTGCCTCTCTTCTAGTAGTATTTTTTTAGGCTTCCTGGACTCTAGAATATATCTGAAAGTTTTCTTGTGTTCCTTATTTTCACTTCTGGCTCTCTGGTGTATATATAAAAATGTCTTTTAAAATGGATTTGTGGGTAGGCAACCTTCCATTCCAAACACAGATGGTACATCTGCATTTATTATTTAGACATGTTAAGTGGAATGCTTTTTTACAGACTATTGTAACTATACTTTTCTCACAGACTTAATACATTTGGATATGCCACAGTGTCTCTTTTACTTAAAACAGAATATTTGTGCTCTATTACCTATTTAATAAAATGAATAAGCAAACTGCTTTATCCCTTTGCTGCAGCTGCTGTTCCTGCTTGACTGCAGAGATTTTAACCTACTTAGGAGGTTGTGTCATTGTCTTGATACTCATCAAGTGTGTGATCAGTCTTGGCTTAAACAGTGTGATGCACCGCTGAACAATTATTTTCCTTCCTGTTGCAGCAATGTCATATTTGATTGAATACTTGTTTCACCATGGTTGCTACTTCACTGGAATTTTTTGCTGGCCAGATGGCCTATGATTTTAAGTTTGAATGTGTCTTTTTCCATCGTGACCTTCTCTTGGAATTTCATCACAAAAAGTAGCTGTTCATTCAGACTTGATTTTATAAGGCAGATATTCATATTTTATCCTTCTTTTTGGTGAGTGTTTTGACTCAGGATAAAACTCCATGAGTTTTCAATCAGTAGTTTGTAAGCTATTTTGTAGTCAATATCCTTTGAAAAAGTGTCTAAAAATGTAAGTAGTCCCACAGATACAAATGGAAGATAACCAAGGATAACTGAATTTGTGAGCATGTTTTGTTATCTCTTCAAAACTGTGCTATACAGAACAACACAGCTAATGTTATTGAGATGTGATCTTTGTGAGCAGTAGAAAAGCTGATTTCTGCTGTTCAGCTCGATCTTTGAACAGGCTGCTCTTTACAGTGCTGGGACTTTTATCTGTACTATATGGATAGACTGATGTGATAGAACATTTCAAGCTCTCAGTATTCTTCTACCTCCTTAAAAAGTTTCTTTGAAAATCTACTGCAGAGATCTAATCTTTGGATCAAGTGTAACTGCATTTCAGCAGTTGTTCTGGTATCAGCAAAGTCGGGAAAGAAGACCACGGGCAGGATAGAAGGCAACATATCTCAGTGTGCCACCTAAAATGCCTACTCTCAGGGATTGTAACCCCTAAATTTTGCCCTCTGAGTCATGATTCTTTCTTTTCATCTTGTAAACTTCTTTAGCATTTGTTTCATAGGCCAAAATTTAATTAGCGAATCTTAGCCCACATAACTGTATTTTTAAATTGACAATACGCAAAAAGACTGTGGGGTTCTAATGAAATTTTTAAAAGAGAGAAAGTGATAAAGAAAGAAGGAAAGAAAAACAGAAAGGCAGGGAAAAAGTTAAATGGAGATGATGATAGAGAAAGCAAGAAAAAGAAAACAGAGAAAGAAAGAGTGAGTAAGACGGAGGAAGATTAAGAAGTTAAAGAGAAAAGGAGAATGAATGAGAAAGAAAGAAGACAAAGATCAAAAAAGAAAGAAAATACTAAATTCCATATACACCATCAGCTACTGTCAATGAGGCATATAAGTAGTTTAGCACTGTAATTAGCACTCAAGGTTATTTAAAAATGTAATATACAGCATTCAACATTTTGGTTAACTATGCCTCCTGTTAAAAAGTGGAAACTTATTTCCAGATACAGAGACAGGTTTCTACACCAGTCCTTTCAATAGGACTATATCAAACATTCTTGTCATAAAATACAGATTAAATATCAATAGTGTGCTTGCTATTTTAATCTTGGGAAACAAATACCAGATTTTTAATTTTTTTTCCCTTGGAGCAGCTGTAAGAAAAAATAGTTTAAATGTTGTTCATCTCAAGCTGAGCGACATACCCCTGTATTTCCTGTGGGTGCTCAATGCACATTATCAGTGGTTTATCTGAAGTGTTTCCATAACTGAAGGACATGTGTATAAAATAATCTCAGGCAAAAATAAAGGGTATTGCCATTGCTCTTTATTACATGAATTGAAACCACATTGGTTTATCTACTGGGAATAAATGAAGAAATACATTGGAATAGCAAAAAAATTGCTAATCAGATATGTGGTATGTAAATCTACATATTTTCTGTATTGATGGTTGTACTTCCTTATTAAAAATTGTTTATTCAAGGGTTACATGAATTGTTTATTCAAGGGTTTGCATGAAAAACAAGTAAAGGACAGCAGGGTTATTAGGGTTTGGTTTGGCTATTTTTCTTTTGAAGCAAAAGTAATAATATTGCAACACTGCATATTCATTGTTCCATAGTATATGAAAAATTATGGTTTTTTATGTCCGGATTTTATATGTGAAACATTTTGTACCATAAGAAAGAAGAAACTCAAAAAATATGTATTTTAAAATCCCTTGTTCAGATGATTTATCTCATATTTTTGCTTGGCTGTTTACATGGGAACTTTGGTAGGCTGCACAGAGAGAGAGAAAAGTCATAAATCACTGAGAAGATAATTAATTTCATAGCACCAAAAGTTGGATGACCATCAAACATTGGCAGGTTGGAAAACATTCTAAGGAAATATCACTGAGAACTTGTTATTTTTTTATACTTTTCCCTAGACAACCTTCACAGATTACTGTCAAATAAAATTTCTTTTCTATATGGACATGTCCCTCAACCTAATCTGCAGATTCTTAAATTAAAAACCAATGTTACTGATCTGGGGAGTTAATATACACAGTGAGTATTAATCTGTATATCACTACTGTTAGAAAGACTTCAAAAAACTTCCAGTAATAATACAAAGTCAGAAATAATATGTTTTAGAGAGAGCACAACTGTTATTCAGCAGAGAAGAAAAAACAAACAACTTTTTCATAGTTTTTTCTATGCCATTATTGCAAATTTTTTTTTGCTTTATGCTTATATTTCTCAATCTGATTTTATTATTATGAAAAAACTAATAGTCTGATAGAAATATTGAAATAGGCCATTGTACAGGATTGCTTAGCAGTATTGTTCCAAATTTAAAAAAAAAATTTAGTTGGTAAGTTTAAGTTTTGATATAAAGAATGGGATCAAAGCTCCATGAAAATTCATCAAAGCTGCAGATAGCTTTAGAATTTTAACTTCCCATCACAGACATTCAATTCTGTTTCAACCTTATTTTTGCTGCAGAAATGGGTAGCAAAATCCTCAGAAGAAGAATATGCAAAGGCAAGAATACACTCTGTCGTTGTTTAATGTGCAGTGAAGCCTAATCATCCATGCTCACATTTCACCTATACAGAAAAGCTTGGCAGCAGTTTATCTCTATGAAATGTGGGGATTGGGTACTTTGTAAAAATAGATACCATAGGGTTGAGGTATAGAATACTAAAAATAGCCTGGAGGAGTGAATATTCTTTATTGACATAGCAGATGTAGAGTGATCACACTGTTACCAGTTTCATTTCACTACCAGAATTGCAAAACCTCTGGTAAGACCTCAGGGAAGAAAACTGGGCTGAAGAAAGGGTTTTCTTTAAGATACAAAGAAATGACACAGCAGAGAAATTTAACAGTTTGCCTTAGTCTTCCTCTGAGAGTTCCTGTCCTGATTCTGCATCCACATGTCCCTTTTCCCTACTTGACTATTTTCCAGTAGCTGCATTACAAAGCTCATATCCCAAACAAGGAGACTTTGATTCAAATAAAGTACCCAAAGCTTGTTCTTGAAAAGAAGTCAAGCTGAGATTTCTCCTTTGATAACATCCTTTCTGATATCTTGGCAAGCTTTCTGTCTCTGGGGTTACAAACCTTAAACCAGGAAAGATCAGTACTTTATGGCCATGAATCGTGAGCTCTTTTTTGTTTGTGTTTTTTCTGAGCTGTTATTAATATGTCCTCGTGTCTGAGAGACTGCTAGGAAACTGATGAATCCCCATTTAGGTTTCTTTCTAAAATCTTTTACAGCACCCTAGGTAGAAATTCTCCTCTTTGATATGAAATCCTAGAGAATTTACTCTTGACAGCAAGTTCTGGAAGTCTTCAGCCTCTGGAATTCAAAGAGCTAATGCTTTTGTCTGGATTTTTGAATTGCTGAAGTTATTCTGTGTTGTACAGTCCACAGTCAAAGACCAGCTTAATTTTATTCTTTGGTACTCTAAACTTTGTGAAAATACTTTCTAAAATTTATACCAGTCTGAGATATATTAATAGCATTTTTATAGCAATACCTCATTTTTATTAAACCACTGTATGTTGTATTTTTTATTGTAGCTGATCTCTCAGCATCAGTTTTGGTAGTGTCTTCTCAGCTTATCTGACAATGACTTTTTTTTACAGAACCATCATATTGGAAGATAAAGATCCTTTGCTTTTTGCCACCGTTTCACCACCTCTAGGGGTAAAATGTATATACAGACATCTACAAATGTACTATAGAGAACCTGTTGGAAACTATTCCCAATTTAAAACCACAAATTTAAGTTCAAGAAACCAATATATGGGCCTGCATTAAAATATCTGCATTGCTTTTGTCAAAATTGTCCTGGAAATAATCTTGGTTTGTTTGGATTTTTTTGTTGTACATTATATTTTTTTTAAATTTCAAAGTAAAAACTCTGATTTGAAATCCATAAAAAAATTCTTATGCTTCTGAAATAAACACAACTACTGAAAATAAAAAATGCTCTAGGAAAAGCAAAAATTATTCTCCAGTTTGGAATTTAACATGTAAAATGATCTTAGAAAAACTATCTTAAGTTTTATAGTTTAGCCAGCTAAATGAAAAAAAAAAAAAAAAAAAATCAGCCAGGGATGTTCTGTGGTTTTACTTAAGTACACTCTTGGTTTTCACTCATTTAAAAAATGCAAGAGGGGTGAATTATCTGTATGTATAAAAGAAAACATTAATATCCTGTCCAAATGACATATATTCACACCATACCTCAGGCACTAAAATCATTAAACTGCTTTAAAAGACAGATAATTCTAAAGACAATGTGATCTGGAGATTTTCTTAGTGGTTAAATATTCTGGATTGATGTTTTCAAGCTTTTCAACAATAAGGAAGTCTAAACGTACTTAAAAGGATATATACAAATGTAGATTTCCTTGATTGTGATTAAGCTTTGTACTTTACCTCCACATGCAAAGGAATGAAGACTTTCTGAACCAGAAAAACCCATCCTCAGAGAAGTAACTTTAACTATGGCATGTAAATTAAGGGCTTCTAGTGCTGTTGCTTCATATCAAACGTATTCAGCTTCTGTTTTTTTTGCAAAGGCCAGTACCACAACTTAATTCTAGTAGAACGAGGTCACAGAGAGGTTCATTTTTTCTTACATTCTTGCACAAAAAAAATAAATAAAAAGCTATTTTAAAGGGTTTGCAGTTCAAATTAGGTCTTGAGTAATACAAAGTACATTAGAATCTATTTACCAGTACTACCAACGATGTTTATTCTTTCCAGACTTTCTTGGCACTACAGAGACTAATAGCAGAGGAAAAAAACAAATATAAACAAAAAGTTTAGTATTCTCCATCAATATACCTAAACTCTGATTACATACAAGGAATAAAATTCTTCTGAGTTGAGTGAGGGATTTTTTGTGTTTTGAAAACAACGTAACCATAGTGCAGCACATTCCACAAAACATCCAATGGATATTACTGAAAATTTTAATGAAAATAGTAATTTTGCATGCACATCTCCTTGTAGATAAAACATTCAGGTGTGGAAATATATAAATTTTGATCAGATAAAATTTTAACAGACATTTTCTATTAATAACAATGTGCTGTATATATTCTTGCATTTTTCTTTTTTTTTCCCTCCTCCCCAATATCAGAAATAGTAATTTCTGAAGGGCTGCATTATCATATGCTACCCTTGGGTACCATTCCATAATTCCATTAATTCCATAAATTGCTTGAACGATTTTCACACTGAACTTAAAAATTTTTCTGTTATTCATCTTAACTCTTCTTAGTTACTATACAGCATATATGTGAAAAGTAGTTACAGTATGTGTCATGCAGGAAAACCATAAAGGATTTATGCCATTAACTGACTGCAGGGACGAATGCTGGATCACCTGGCTAGGGTATAGGAACGAGGCCCACGCGGGACTCTGGGTGTGGGAAGAGTTGGGAATGATGTGTGTTTGAAGATTATGAACACATGTGAATTATCATGGGTGGAACCAAGCACAACCAAATCACTTTGGAGCTCGTCTTCACTCTTTGATTTTCCTGGTGGGGAATCAACAAGAAGCCTCATGTGAGGTGCCACACTCTCCTGATTCACTGCTCAGGGCTCTACACACTCGACTGGCGTGGTCAATGTGCCCTCTGGGACCAGCAGCTCAGATCCACAACATTTAGTATGATGACATGCAAAGTCCTTAGGACTGACTCTAGAATAGTAGACCATGAAGTTTCTGAGCCTTTGCTTTCAACTGGACATTAATTCCCGTGCCTGGATCTTGTTATCCACTTCTTCCTGCTCCTTCTTTCACTTTTCACACCTTATTTCCCTTTTTCTTTTTGCATGAAGAGGGCATGGGGATTAGCTTGGAAAGTACCACATGTCCCCAGAGGTTGGCCTCTGGCTGAGGTGCCTCAGCAAGGATCGACACCTTAAATTCTGCCTTTCCCAGCAGTGTCAAATCTTGCGGCCCATACCACAATTTTTTCTGTTCCTAATCTCAAAAGCAGGTTATAAAAGAAGACAAAAAAGCCTAATCCTGCTTGAAATGTGAAGCACAATTGCTCGGTTTAAACTACTCAGGCAGCCTGAGACTTTTTCATCCATCAACTTTGTGTTGAACAATAATTACTGCAAGCACTTACTTATTTTATTTGGCTTATTATCCAGTAGGACGTGAAATGAGTGATACCTACACCAGATAAATCAAGAAGTCAAAAGGTTTATTTTGAGCAAAAGTGCTCATTCATATGAGAGATGTTGGTTCATTTTAAAAAGCTTTCTTTAAAGCTTTCTTTAAAGCTAATTGTGGTTTAATATTATTCTGTATACATGTAAAGATTCCTGCCCAAACTGTGAATATCTAGCATTTCTGAATAGCAAGTTACATCTGAAAAACAGATTCAACTGTGGTTATGGTCAGAAAAAAGAATATAAAAATAGCAATTTCTACGTGTTTGGTCATGTCTGCTTACTTTTCCAACCAAAATAAAGTTTTCCAAACTTTTTCACTCATGTAGGCAATCCAGAGCAAATACATCTTTGGTAAAGTGTGCAGTAACTCTTTTCTTTTTAGATAACTTTTACAGAAACACTATGCTACTTTCCTAATACAGAGCTACACTGATTTAAAAGCCAGGTTATCAGGGCAAGTTTGCAAAGCTGCCAAAAATAATAGAAAAAAAAGATAAAATCAAAAAACCCAACAACCCAAATATCCCCACTCTCGGATAAGCCCCAAAAACAGAAATAGAGGAGATTTATATACTAAAAAACATGCCTCAAAAGGTTAGAAAACATAATGTCCTTGCACAGAACTTACTACTTTTGAAAATTGTATTTAAATTTTTAGTTACTCTGTATGCAGACTGAAACTGAACATGGAATTCTTTCTGAAAACTTAAGCATGAAAATGCAATTTTTGCAGTTTTCCTTCACATTGAAATTCATTTCAAGGTAAAATAAGATTGAATTGAACTAAAATACTATACTTCAGTTGTAAAATATATGGGGCAAGAAGACAAAGAAAGAGCATCATACTACATTTTCCAGTACATGAAGTGATGCCAAAAAGCATTTTCGTTTCACAGATCCAGATGCAAATCTTTGTCTTAACTGCCTACAAACAGAACATCTGAATACAGAATCTACAGGATCCTTCCCTTTCTAATGTACCTGCTGTCCCTGACCCTCTATTCCGTGTGTCCTGGCTTCCTCTGAGGGAAGATATATACAGCCCATGTAAAAGGCTGAGGTGTCCTCCAGCACTTCCCCAAAATTGGACAAATGGAGAAACAGGACTATGGAGCTGCACCTGCCCAGAATAACATTCGCAGACTAAGAAGATGAGGACCATGGCTTGAGCTCTTACACAGAACTGAGATACATCATCAATAATCCACAAGACTATGTATTAATAATAGGAATCCATACAGCAAAATATTTCCTCCATTAAGGAGCACTCTAGACCTCAAGAGACACAACAGCAATCTTCCTAAAATTTAGGCGGAATCTGAATACAGGCCAAATATTCCTCTCAGGGAAGTCAGTGGTAAAAACATCTACTTGACTTTAGTGGTGCATGATTCTGTGCTCTGCAAAAAAGGTCACTCAACACATGCATGGACAACAAGTCAAATACATCTGGTTAACAGAATGTGGCTATTTTGGGCTCAGCATGGTGATATGATTATTTTTGTTGCTTTTTGTTTATACTTATGTCTGTCTTTGACAGGGAGAAAAATAGAAGAGAAAACCTGAGATATCCATGTTCTATCAGTTGCAGTGGACAAGGATTCCACACAATGTTGTTGGCCAGTGGAATACCTGTTCTGTTTCTCAGGTTGTACATCTCCAAGAAATTCCTGAAAATTAACTTTAATTCTTGGAAGAAAAACAAGTACAGAAAAAAAAAAGCCAACTAAAACCCCTAGAAATAATGTTCATTCTGCAACAGAAAGTATTTTTTTCACACAAATATATTTTTCCTGTAATGCCAAATGTTCAAAATATTTTCTTCACAGACTCTCTCTCAACTTCCTTTTGTCTCCTTACTTTCATTTAGCAAGGCAGTAATTCCCAGATGGAAACTTTATCTTTTGCCACTGGGCACAAACTGGGTAAAAAATCCCACTCATATATGTTGGGAATACTTGATTAAAACTTATCGGTGGCTTGGGAAACAACCTGATTTTTTAAGAACAGCTTTTTCACTCAAAGGTGCTAATCAGCAATATGGGAAAAGGAGCCTGGGCTGGAGAAGGAGACCCATTTTTCTGACTCACATGGCATGGGGCCACATGTAGGTCTCTGGTTTATTTGTGGAAAATGGAGGGAAACAGTTTCCGCTGTTGTCACACACTCGTGCTGTAGATGGTAGGTGGGTGCATGGGAGAAAGGAACAGTTTAAATTAAAGCAAAACTTTTCCTCAAGTGTTTATTTTTGAACACTTGCGTGTCACGAAGGCCGGTCTCATGACTTTAAACAAAACCCAATGTCATTGCTTCCATGAGGTTAAAATGAAGTGCAAGAGAAGAATTACAATGACTTTGCCTGCAACAGAAGGAAGGTCAGGCATCGCTTTGGACTGAAGCTTGTCTCCATGGAGTGACGCCAGCAGCTGATACTTGACCTTTAAATTCCCCAGAGTTGCCACCATTTTGGGGAAGTGGCATTTGTCAGATGGCCAAAGAAGGTGATGGAAAGGCCAGGCTGGTGGCTGGGGGCAGCCACGGGCAGGTCAGAAGAAAGGTGTTTCCCTACAGTGAAATTATCCGTGGGGTGGGAGAATCCCACTGAAATTCTATGGCTGAAGGTGCTGCCTGAGGCGAGGCCAAAGGGCAGGTGGAGGAAGTGGGATGTTGTGAAGGGAATTGTCTGCAGGGAAGGAGAAGTCTGTTCTGGGTGCAGGTGAGATGGCACTGGGGGCTGCGAGGGAACCGTGCAGCAGGAGACTGCAGCCCCGGGGCAAGAGCTGAAGGGCCCGGGCCGGCTGCTCCTCCCGAGCCTCCGAGGGATGGAGAGAGGCGGGGGGAAGGAGGGGGGAAGGAAGGAGGGAGGGATGAGGCGGTGGAAGCCCTCTGCCTGGGCTGGTTGAGGGGCGGGAGGGAGGGGAGGCAGCTCCTGAGGAGGGGAGGAGAAGAAGAGGCAGAGAGGGGATGTTGTTAAACAGTTTCTTACCGTAAGAGGGAGTTGGGACCCAGATCTTTCCAGTTAATCACACAACAAACTTAGATCATCGCAATAAAAAGCTCGGCTCACTCTGCCTCCTCGAGTGACCGGCGGTGCACGGGGTCCCTCCGAGGAGCCATCTCCCCTTCTCCCCGCCAGCCGCCGGGGGGGCCGCCAGCACCATGCGGGCCACCCACCTCCTGCCAGCCTTGCTGCTCCACCAGCTGCTGCTGCTGCCCACCGCCATCCCCGCGGCAGGTCAGTTCTTCTATCACTTCGCTAGCGACCCCCGCCCGCCTCGCAGCCGCAGCACGGCCCCCGTGCCCCGCTCCGCCGCGGCACGGAGGGCGCTGGGGCCGGGCGCAGCCCGCAGGTCACAGCCCGCAGGTCACAGCCGCAGGTGGGGCTGGCACGGAGCCCCCGCCGCCTGCAGCGCCCCAACCTGCGTGGCCGGGCGGGGTTGGCAGCGCCGGTGCCGCCCCGCGCCCGCGGAGCCGAGCGCAGCGCAGCGCAGCGCACAGCGTGCGGCGGTCGGGACGAGCCGCGCTCCGGCCGCGCAGCCCCGCGGGAGGCGCTCCCGTCCCGGGCGCTGCGGAGCTGCCGCTGCTCACCGCTGCTCGCACCGCGTGCCCGGGCTCAGAGGGACGCGGGGCTGCCTCAGGACGGGCAGAGCTGGAAGCCGGGAGAGAGGGGAAGGAAAGCTCGTCATTGCCCAGAGGTGCCCCCGGCCCTTAGCGGGACCTTAATTTCCAGCGGTAGAATAAATGTTAAATAACAGAAGTTGACAAGGAATACCCAAAGCACGGGGTAGAGCCTTGCCGAACGGGAGTGCCCTTGCTGAAGTTCAACAGCATGAACATGCTATTTCCAGACTGAAATACTTGTAATTTCATTAGATGTTCTGCTGAAATCCGGGAGGTGGAGGGGGGGCAAGGTACAAACAATAAGTAATCAAGTGCTGGATGCTCTTTAGCTGAATTTCTTTCCTGAAGTGTCCCCCCTGGACTGGATATCTGAAGAGCCAATTCTGTGCTTTCTATTGGCCCTCTGGGAAGACGTTTAAGGAAAAAAGTTTGTAAAGCTTTCTACAAACCTTTCCTTCCTTCCGGCAACATTGTTAGGGTCAGACCTTTGCACAGACAGAAACAAAGGACAGGCACAATTCAGGGAAAGAATCTGCCAGGAGTGGGCAAAGCAAGGGCAGGGAACTGTGGCAGCTGGGTTCTGGGGCAATGTCTGAGGGCATCAGGCAGTGTATGGCAAGGAACACTGATGGCTTCCAAGACATAACTCTGTTTTCTAGTTAAAAAAATAAATATTTTGAAATGAGATTTCAAAGTGGAATATTTTGTGATCTGAGTGGGCAAGTCAAAAACAGACAGGCAGCATCACGTGCAGTAAAACCTGTTGTTTTCCAACCCTGCAAGCAAGAGGATTCTGTAGGATGCTGAACAATCTCATTACAGTTTCCCTGCTCAGCCTGCTCACTGAGGATATTGTTTTCACAGGCATTCATTAGCAGGTGACACAGAGATACAGACACTATGATGCTATACTTTTCTGAACTCCCTTTCATGTACATTGGAATTTCCAGTTTTGGGACATGCAACTTCTCTGAAAAGTAACTAGAGTTGGTTAGGAATTTTCGGAGAATATGTTTTGGATTTCTTTTACTGGAAAATGCTGATACGTCAAAACTTTTCACAAAAATAATTCTTGTTTGAGAGAAACTTTCTTTGGTTTGTTTCCCTCAAATCGAATGACAAAAATATGCAGCAGGAGACACTGCCAATAGCTCATGGTAACCTGCTTTAAGAAACCCACACCTGTGACAGAAACTTATCAGCTGATGGGCTAGTCAGAAAAAAAAAGCAAAATAAACACTGCAGACACACCCCCCACACACTTTATTCCAGGGGCCAAAGGTACAAAACTGGTCTATACCCAAGTTCATAAGAAGCTAGGTCATGCTTTGCTCTCCTGATAAGTCAGGATGCTTTTCTTGAATGAGAGAAAGTCCTTGTTGTCCCTGACTGTAGGCTCTTAGTGCTGGTCTGTAGTTTACCAAGTTCAATGAATATTTGATCTATTTACTATACCTACTGGAGAGACTGAGACACAGCTTCTATACTGCCTGTATCAGTGGTCTGATGAGAATAGGGTTGTGCCCTAACCAATGGGTTCTCCAGTTCAGGAGTGAATGGTTCACCTCGGTGAGGAGAAAAATCAGATTTCTAAAACTTCAGAGGTTTTCAGAGTAGAACTTGTTTTCTGACCAGCTCTCATGGTGACAGTTTCTTGGCAACCCTCCCTTTCTCAATTTTGCTCCCTCACTTACCTTAATATTAATTAATCCTATTGTTTGCCTTATTGGCAAGAAAGATGACTTATCACACCCTGCCATTTTGCTTACCTTGTTTTTAGAAATACATGCTCTTCAACAAAAGGATCTGGATATTTACAGTGTAGGCAAGGGAAAGTTGTGCTCTTTCTTTCTGAAAATACAAGTTACAGGATCATTTCTGAAACTGATTGTTTTGTAAACATACAAGTTATCTTTATCTGGGATGTTGAATTCTTTTTACTCAGATGTTTTCAGGAAACATTAAGATTTGCCTACATATGATCATTTTTAGATATGAAAAACAAACTAAATGATGAAAACAGAATTAAAAAATAGTAAGAGGAGTATTTTGCTACTGCGTGTCCATAGTTCTAGTGCTGTTCTATCAAACCTGATTTCAAATGTACCTAATGATGAACATAGTTTCTTCTGTGAATGGATATCCTGGGTTTGTAATCCCATGCACTAAGTTCTGTGTGAAGACACTGTCCTGTGTAACAGAACTTGCTGACTAATACAGTTGAGTTATATTAAGGGGTAAAGAAAAAGGAGGGTGAAGAAAACACAAGAAATTTAAATGTCAGCAAGCTGTCTACGCTATCAGTTTCTGAGTTTCTTTTTAATATATAAAAGATAAGACAGTGATTGTTGAAAGATAAATGTGCATGGTTCCTATAGACTGCTTGCATAGTCATTAGCAATATCCTGTAAGTCTCTGTCACTTGCACAAAGAAATTAATCTGTAGCTAATAACTTTATCAAGGAGTTTTCTTTCTTGTTCAGATATTCTTACTACTCAGTATTCTTGGGAAGTATCTCTTTAATAAGTTTCATCTAGTGAAACTAAAGCAACAAGTAGATTGGCATGTTGCAAAAGAGTGAATGTTAAAGTTTTATTTAAATTAAAGATATGTTTTTCTGTGAAAAGACTGTCAGCCAAGTGTGTTTATTTAAATTTATTTAAAGTACTTTCTGTAGTTTGGATGATCTGAAGAAGTTGCTAATGAAGATGTGGGAGTTGCACTTAGTTCCTATATATAATTATCGCTTAAAGAAAAATAAAATCAAATCCCATAACTATAATCGATTTATGAATGTTGTGTATTCCTGTGGTCTGCATAGCTAAGTATATTTTAAAAAATTAATGTGATTTATACTTTCCCATCCCAGCTGTAGATAATCATTATACTATACACTGTCAACAAAGTGAAATGGTAGTGTGCCAGTTGGAAGAGTGTATTCCTTCTGTTTAATGGAATCCTTTTGGTTCTCAGTGCCAGGGGCTGCTTGTTTTGCTCTCACATGTAATACAGCACTTGCCCTGCTTAACAGATTTTCTGTTTCTATTAATGCCATTTTCATAAGCAACAAAGCAGGAGAATATAGAGTTGAAAGACATGAGATTAAAATGTTGCGTAAAACTCTGGAAAATTGACCACTGAAGTCAAGGAAAGGAAAGCCTCTTATTGGAGGAGCTCATCTGTCATTATTGTAATACTTCAGCTGAGGCCAGGCTTGGAAGGGAAATGTGCAGTCTCCCTCAGAGAGCAAAATATCTCCCTTTTGGATCTTTATGCTGAACATTAGTTTGCCACTTAAGCATTTCAAACTTTTCCAAGGAGGTTTAAAACCAGGGTAATTGGGCCTCTTTTTGAGTAAAAGCGTGATGTGGAGAAAAAAAACATTGCCCTGAATGTTTTGCAATTACTTGTAGTGGATGAATGTTGGAATTTCACTTTCTCCCCATCTGCACTGAGGTAGGGTGGAATGGCAGAGACTGGAAGGCAGTTCAGAGGTGAGAATGGATTGATCATGGAGGTGGCAAAGGATTGGTCTCTGTGCTTACTTGGAGAGCATGGAGGACAATTGGCACAATGCCAGCAAAATTTGAACCTTGCAGTGGGAAAAGTATGGCAGCTACAAAGAACTGGGAAGGGGTGAGGACATCCTCACTGTTACCCCATCTTTTCCTGTAAGTCTTTGTGGCAGTGCCCTCAGAGGGTTGCAGAGGTGTTCCCGAATGTGGTCAGTACCTACACTCAAAGTAGCGCTGTGGCAACACAGAGCTGGGAATGTGCTCCAGATTAGTCAAACATGTTGGCAAAGTCTAGCTGTAGTTTTCAGGCTTGTGGGCCTCCACCCATGTGCTGTGTGATGAGCCCAGCCATGCCTGGCAGTCCCCAGTGCTGCTGGCCCAGCTGGGGACTGGCTGCTCCCTCTGTCCCCCCTTCAGCTCCAGCTTTTCCTACGAGTCTCTGCCTTGGCCAGCAGCACTATTTTTATGTATACAACATGCAGCAAGGCTCTCATCACTTCACAGGGGCTGTTTTGCTGCCCTCAGCCATCTGTCATTCTTTGTTTTGCCCAAATGCCTGCCCTGCCTACTTGTGCTTGTCTCCTTACCTCTTGCTCCATGCCTGGAAATCCAGTTGGCTGGGACACCATCACAAAGGAAGGGCACAACCTCCTGGGTGCCTCAAAGGAGACCCCAAAAGATTTTGGAATGCAATGGGAAATGGTGGGGATTTAAAACTTGTGCCCAATGCATAAGAAGACAAATCTTACAAGGGAAAATCCTCTCAGTAATTTAGCCAGAGGTTAGATACAGTAAATCAGAGTACAAACTGCAGCACATTTGTTTCTGCCAATGGGTCCCAGCATCCTGCTGAGCAGATAACCTTCTCTTGGAAGGAAAAGAGCTGTCCATTTGCAGCTACCATCCAATTTTAGAATATACTATCCGTTGTTAGCATTATCCTTAACTCCTTGAGCACTCATGCTGATTATAAGAGTGGGTTCCAAAGGCAGGAAGACTCAGCATAAACACGAAGTTGGGTTCCCAGTAACATGGCAGTCTTTGCAGTTGCTAATAAGGGGGTGTGTGGGTGTGTGTGAGTGGTAATGTAAAGCCAAAAAGAAATATCATTTTGCATTTCCTGAATCTATTCAACAACTAGACTGAGAGCCAATGTAGAAATAAGGAAATCATTATCTATTATATATAGATATTATATGGATAGTTGTATATATTCAAACTGTTTTCTAAAAATTGTTTTTTCCCCATGAGGCTCTTTTGCCAAGAAGATAAATTTCAGAAGTTAAAATATTCACATCATCCTCCAGGTACTTTTGAGAAACTGTTTAGTTTTGACAAGCTAGAGATGCCTCCTTGGACAGCTGGTTTTATTTTGGTGACTTTCCATCTACACAGCTGACTGCAGATTTTATGGGTATGGTTGGTAAACTTCTTTTACGCCAAATTAGTGTCTTACATAAATAACTGAATTAAACTTAATCTGGCATCTTAAGCCTATCCAATCTACAAAGTTGTTTTCTTGGGCACAACTTAGATTGTTCCAGTTTCTCATTATGTTGGTCTGCCTTTCTTCCTTTTTATTTTTTTCTTTTCTCCCCAAATGCAAAGTCATTTGGAAAAGGTGTTCAGGGTGTTCAGTTTTTGCATTCTAGCCAGGAATCTGGACATTTTTGATACTGAAACAGGCAGAAGAAAAAGTCAAAGTAAATTAAAGTAAGTTAAAAGTGTTGAGCATTAACTCTTTTTGTCAGAGTGACTCAGGACTTAAATTAGGAGACAAAATTGTCTTGAATTTATTTGTCGAAAAAGTGTTTTCAAACTGTTCACACAGATGACAATAGTTTGATGACCCTATTAACAATATTAGTATCAACATTCATCTTTAACATGCTTTCTTTTATTTCTGTGACCACACTGTTAGCTTGGGCATGTTGTAGCCAAAAGCATTTAGTAACATCTACTTTCACCATCTGGTGAAGATTGGGTTTGTTTGGTTTTCCTTTTTTTCTTGATGAAGCCAGTGTATGTATGCTATCATACTGAGGCACACACCATTATGCAGTTTATCCTTGATATTTCATATCCTTTGAAAGCATTGTCTTGGAAATACATTATTGAATATAATTAAAAGTATCCCTTCTGTCATGTTTTATAAACAAGTTAAACACCTCACTGTATTTGCATACTGGTTTTCAACCCATATATGATGGGAACTGTTGGGTTGTTTAAAACTATACTCACTGATTTCTTCTGGTTACACAAGTTTTGCCAAATGCTATTTTATGCATATAAACATACTTTGTTTTTAATTTTTGTATTAAATTGTCAGTGTTTATACTGAGATAAGCATTCTGCTTTGATATATCTGACACTGTGATAATACATTGTTTTGCAGATTTTTGCTTAGCACATTTTTTTCCCCATTCAGATACATAGGCATATAAGTTACCATGCATATTTTGTCAAGTATGATGTCCCCTGATAAAATGTTTAAAATTTTTAATATGTTTATTGTGTTGAACTGTGCTTTCCTACATTTATTTCAGATGTGTTTAGGGTTGGGGATTCTTCTTTTTTTTTTTTTTAGTTGAAGGTCTTTCATATGATGGTAGATTGATTTCCCAGCCCCGTGTCCCCAAGTCTTAAATCACATGAAATCCCTTTCTCATAATTTATTTTTTTGCCTAGCTTGTTGGGAAAATCCAGTTTACTTTAGCTTGCAGTGATGATTGTTTGCAAAATTAAATTAATAGCTAATCTCATTTTAACATTCTGACCTGGTTATCAATTATAACACAAATAATTCAATCTCTAATTAGTCCATCTGTTAACTGCTCAAGGTCAAGTGACTTCATTTCATTACAAACATTATGCAAAATGTTAAGACAGAGATCTAAAATGCCAGTTGATACTAAAGAAAGAGCCTATGTCTGTTTAACATTTCTGAAATAATTGTGTCACTTTATATGACCATTTTTCTTCACTGGAATATATTTTGAATCTTCAGCTTCTCTGTGCTTCCTGCACAGCATGTGGACAATTTCCCTTTTTTTATTTTTGATTTCATTCTCCATTTGGAAGGGCTGCAATTGATTCCTGCAGTTGACAACATCTGCTAGCCTGAAGAATTCAGGTATCTTCATTTCCTTGATTTTTTTTTTTTTGTTTTCCCATAGATTTAGTTTATCCCCGACATCCGACAAAGAAAGAACAGCAATGCTGTTATGTAAGTGTTCATATTCTTTTAAAAACTGGAAGTTACAAAAGGTCTTCTTTTCTTCCATGCTATGAAGACCTGAATCCAACCTATTTTTATAAGCAAAGGCGATAACAGGAAAAAAATTAATTAATTGCCCCACACAGTTGAAAGCTGAGCTCAACAAAGCAAATAACGACAAAGTAAAATGCTCAAGTTCTTCAAGTATAAACAGAAAAGGGAAATAAAATTCAAATCACAAACCATCAAGTTTTCATTAAGAATCTCAATTTAAACATAAACATTTAATTTAAATGTATTTATCTACCAATTTGAAAAACCTGATCTTAAGTTTTGATGGTTTTGCCCTGTATAATAAAGTGGGATTAAAAATTAGAAAGAAACAAGAGGAATACGCTTCTTACAATATCAGGAGACTTCAAGATGTGTTTCTTTAAGAAAGCACTAGCTTTTACATAGACTAGAGTGAAATTTGGAAACCCTGGAAGCTGACATGTTGAATGCATCATAATTGGTGTTTATTAAAAGATTTATAGAGTATGTAACAAGTCCATAGAAGTAGACATTTTTCTAGGGGAGGCAGCCAGTATGCTCCAGTTGTGCTCTGTAAGACCATAACTTTGAAGCCTAAAATATACATCTGTATTAGAAAAAGCTGGAGTGATGGTGGAAGGAGACAGGGATTACCAATGAAGTAGATAAAGTCAAGTCATCTCCTTGTAAAATTTTGCTGCAGATAACACAAGTAAAGTTTTAATCTCATTATAATGGACAAAGGTGATCTTTGGGCCCCATGACACCCTTTATGCTGTTTTGATTGTTATGACATTTGTATTGTATTTGCTGTATTAGGTTTTTTACTACTAAATAGATAATGCAAAACCAAACACTTTTTGGATCAGACTTGAGGGTGTGAAATGTGACTTGCTTAGGTATTTGAACTCTAAATAACCTGAAAATAGATTTATGCTGAATTTCTTCACTCATATAGCTCAGTATCAGACCAATTGTATTTTGCAAGGTGGAAATTATAATTTGAGATATGGAACATAATCAGGTAGTTTCAGGACTGAGTGATGTGGTGGTGTGGGAACCCAGAGCCCTTTTTGGTGTAGTTCATAAGGCCAGAAGATAAAAGAGAGGCTATTTTTCTGTTATTTTTCTATCAGCCCAGTGATTAGAGAGTACCTGGAGAGAAAGAGAGATCAAACACAACCACCTTTGCTGATTCAAACCTGTTTCTCTTGTTAATCAAGAAAGTGTCTTTCTATGATATAGCATATTGTGGTACCCATTACTCTCAACTCTCTGTATTACTGGTTCTGTTTTGTAGAAATATAACTAAAAGTGAAGTAGGTTCTAGAATATAGGCACTGCAACTGGCTGGTGAGTTTTCTCAGAAGAAATGCTGCAGAATGACAATTTTCTTTATCTCTGATTATTGAGACTGTTTGACATGGACTGGAACTGCTCCAAGAAAAGGTATTGTAGGAAATCTTTTCCTCCAGGTGCCCTATAGTTTGAACAGTCTCAGTCAATGATTCTTATCTGAGAAGATTGTACAGAAACCTCATTTGAAAATGTAATAAGGGAACAGAAAGGTGAGTTCTTGTAGCTCCAAAGTAAATGTCTTTCCCTGTGAGGTACCTTTCTTCTTAAGCAAATATTTAAGGCCTTTTATGAAAATGGGGGAGCTCCATCAGGGAGACTGGAAATGCCAAACGAGATTCTGGAGCACTTGTCCAGTGCTGCATCCTACTAGAGCAAATGTGTCAGTTCCCATTTCCTTGGGCACTGACTGAACTCTTCTCTTTTCTGTTCAACATCATGTTAAAAAACAGAAAAAGGCACCACCCTCACCTTTTTGAGGATTTGTTTTAAGTTGACTCAGGAAATATTTTTAGTTAGTGGTTGTTTCTGTTGAAGAAAAAAATGTTGGTTCATATTTGACTGGATTCCTTTGTGTTTGAATCAGCTGCTATTATTTTCAAATTTAAGTGGAATGTCAGACTTCCTTGGTAATATGATATGAAACTACAGGAAACATCAGAGAACATTGCCCACAAAGTGGGCAGAAGTCCTGATTAATCAAAGTTCAAAAAATTGAATGGCAATCACAAATTAGTTGCATTGGTTATAGCATACTGCATGCTTACCTTTAATGTGGAGTATGCCTAAGGCCCTATTTGAATTAACATTTTATTAATAAAGGCACTGAATTTGACACAAAAAGAGTATATTTTTATATATTTTGTTGTGAGAATTGTAAAAGTAATGCTTTGCATTATTCTGATGTTTCTAACAGTCACACCACAGATGCACTTGGCCCTTTGCCTTTTGGATTATAGGCAAGACATATAATGTTGTTGTTTGAAAGCTAAAGTAAATCAGGCTGTTATGAATTGCTAAATGCAAGATCAAACCCATAATCCTCTTTGGACAACTGCTAGGAAAAGAAGGACAAAAAAAAAAAAGGAGAACTCTGTAGCATATTTTTCAGGGAGAAAAGAATTTCTTGATTTTTTAAATCATATTCTTGCATGCTGGCTGGTGAGTTTAAGAAGCTGTTATCATTGGGAATTAAGATAATGACACTTATCAGTAGATGGGAAATGTTAGCATCAGGAACCGAAAGAAAATACTTTGATATTTCTGTACAGATTCTTACCACCACTTGACATAAAAGTCTTGGCTGAGACAACATAAAAGTAACAAGCATGTTTTGGAAGATAATAGATTGAGAAATACACCACAAGAGCTTTATAGAAGATTTGTTTTTCTGTGGTTGACTTAAGGGGCAAATGCAATCCTTTTTGCAGCACTTTGGCTCTATCACAGGTACAGCAAAAAGTAAAGCAGCTTCAGTGTAGACACAACTGTTTCCATTAACAGGACACTGATCTTTAAGATGAGAATGTTCTTATAACATTTCCCTAGGCAGTGATTCATTTTGGGTGCATGTGCACTGCACAAATAGAAGGCTGAAAATTCTGAGGAGAGCTGATATGAGTCCCTAACACAACACCAAAATTACTAGCATTTGATTTTTTAATCAAAAGCGTCTTAATATAATAGTAATTATATTTAAAGGTAAATAAATTCTTTTTCTTCTTAAAATTTTTGTGATTGGGATTTAAATTGTGAGTTGTTAGATTCTGTGGAGTAGCATAGTTTACTTTCATCAGTTCAAAAGGAAAGACAGGAGGATGGGGAGAAGATTATTTTATGGGGATGTTACAGCAGAGATATTCTACTCCTTTGATTTTCTTTTTTTCTAAAAGCTGAAGCTTGATGAGACCAAATTTAAATGCCTTTGGTGTATTTCTAGGTGTCTTAGGGATAACTCACCACTGAGAGGTGTGATTTAGCTGAATCCAGTGAAAATGTGAACTCAGTGAAGAGGATGGGAGTTCAGCAAAGGGAACACCCCTAAGCCCTCTTTGGCTTTTCAGTATGTGGAGCCATCAGTAACTCCTGCAGAGCCTCAGCTATTGCAGTTCACAGTTATTCTGAGCTTCTGCCGGGTGCACCAAGCAAAACTTTACTGGCCTAAGTGCACTCTGCACCTGTGTGAGGACCTATTCAGAGAACTAGGCTGAGGTTTTATATATTTGAAAAACTCTGGCAAAATATAATAAATTGAATCTGAGCATTTGTGTTCTATTATTGTTGCAGAGTCTGTAGACAAAAATGAAAGGACAGCTGTGAATGCAGTTATATGAGAATAAGTTATGGAAAATACTATTATCTACAATGTAAACTGAGGAATTTATTCACCTAACCTTACGTGGATAAGCCATCTAATCCAAAAAGATCAGCTGGGATCATTGAGTGAAATAGGAGAAATAGATCCACAGGACAATTTATCCTCCCTGTGTTATTCATCTGACGGAATAGGGACAATTACTCTCCAGATGTGCTCATCTGCCTTCACAGACGATGGAGCAGCCTTCACTGGCAGACTGGTTTTCATGGAATGCAAAGTAAAACTATAAATAAATATTGGGAAAATTCTGGGAATTTCTTGCAGATATCAAAGACCTTTCCTCTTGCACTTTAGCCAAACATCTCTAGCCAATCCTCCTCACTCCATTCCTCACCTCTTCCTCTGGGCCTTTCAATAAAGACATGGAAACCAGATCATTGTGTTCATTTTTGCAGAAATCTTTGCAACACTGCAGGCTGTTTCCATGCTATGGCCTCTGTTTGACCTCATCATCTTTTCTGTGAGCTAACAACTCTAGTTCAGTCACACTTAAACTGGACACAACACTGGCTTCACTGGAGCAGTGAGAGAACAAATGATTATTTTGTGTCACTTCCAGAATCCACTTCTTTCCACAATTTATGATAAGATTATTGTTTTAAGAACAGTCTTTTTGCATTCTGCAAGTGATACTGTGTTTCACTTGAGCTTTCATGGAAATATTTACAAGATCTCAGATAATTAACAGGCATATTTTGGAGGTTCTAAAAAAAAATTTACAAAGGGTGAGAAACCTTCCTCTTACCCTTTTACAGCATTATGCAAGTCTTTATTTGAAACTGGTTCTGCTGTGATTCCTACTATTTTGGTTTTAAAAATGGATATCACCATCTAAAATATCACATCGGCAGTATATGCTTATATTGTATTTTTGTGAGATTCTCTATGCTTTAGGTACTGAAGATGCTATAATTCTTATAAAATATTTTCCATATCTAATGGCATCTTTAATCTCAATATTCTTCTTTACAATGTTTTATTTTGTTGTTCTTCTTTGCTTCTTTTTTTAGAGGGTAAAGGAAAAAAGAGAAATTCGCTTCATGACTTCAAAAAAACAGGAGAGTTGATGCTCATTAAAGTAAACAAAACACTGGAAGTAAAAACTAAGCTGTTAAATACCACGGAGCAATGTGCCAAGAGATGCAGCAGGAACAAGGGCCTTTCATTCACTTGCAAGTAAGTTATGTATCTCTTTTGTTTATTTTTTCCCTGGAGAAACATGTATAACAGCCTTTGACCAAAAGTCTCTCTGTAATTGTCATCAGTGGTAGCTTGTACTGAGAACAACCTAAAGATTGTGATTTTTGATTTCAGTGATCCTATTCTACCTGTCCAAAAAGCGTCAGTTTTTTCGGAGGCTTTATCTGAGTTGTCTGTCTTCTTAACTTGTCCGATCTGTAATCTTTTCCATAACATAGGTGAAAAAACGTACTCGTTAAGAAGTGGATGACTTGGGCTGCACTGTAGCATTCGGTGAACATTTCTGAGATTTTTATGTCTCTCATAAAATGGTTATTGTCACACATCACAGCTGCAGTATTTCAGCACCACTTCAGACCATATTCTGACTTCATTCTTTGCACATCACTCCTGCTGAAATCAATGAGAACCTCACACATGGAGCACAGATACATGCACTGCTGAAGTTCACTGGCAAGTACTGCAAATCTGATACAATGGAATCAAACCTGGGCTGTGGATAGTTATCCTTCAGCATCTGCCGTCTCTTAGAAACACATCATGCAGCTCATTGCTTGTCTGCCTTGTACATATTCTCTACTATTTCTTGGAACAAATCACTGTTATTTTTTTGATGTGTTAGATTTATATGATCCCCCTGGCCTCTCTTAGTCTAGACCATTAGCAATCAATGAAAGGCCATGAATGCAGAAGAATCTTGGAGAGAGTGGATGACTTCTGTACTGGTGAGTGCTGGGCTACATGTGAGCCTGAACTTGAAACATAAAAAAGCTTTGACAATTGGTACAAATGGAAGCTAGATCAAATGTGACAACAAAAGCTCTTCTTTGGTAGGGAAGGTTCTCAGCTGTGATTTAATTCTTCCATAAACCTTTAATTTCATTGTTGCAGGGTCTCATTTGTATCGTTCTGTACTCTATTTATATGTGTAAACAATGACCAGAGTTTACTTTTTTCAGATAGGAAATATTTTCCAGGCGCTAATATTTTTCACATGGTACAAGCCACTCCTTTCTCTGTTGGCAGAGCTTCCATTGATGTCATTGCCAAAAGGATCAGGTTGTATTCAATACAGCAAGGCATCCTTGAATTCTGATGAGAAGCAACAAGGAGTATTGCAAAATTAAGTATCACAGTATAAAATAAATTCTGAATAATGCCAAACAAACAACAATTCTGTGTTCTAGCATCAGCTTAGGAAAACTTTTCCAAGCTACTTGTAGCTGCTCTGGATGCTATCTTTCATGTTCTGAAAATATAAAGCAAGTTAATATATGTATCTCTTGTATTTTATATTAAGATTAATCTAGAATTTCTCTGAATTTTTGAAATGTTCTTATGTAGAATTTTTTTTTTTTTTTAAATTGAGACAGCATCTGATGGATATCTTAAGGGGCAGATTCTCCCTTAATGAGTCAATACAGCAACACAGAGGGGCCATGAAGAACTTTGAGAATACAGTTTGGAGAAGTCCTGCTCACAGATAACAGAATGGCAATCTGGCATGCAATTACTATGCAGTGAATATGGAAAAGGATTACAAATATGATGAGTTATTCTCTGAAATCCTGTTTTCCCTGGCAGGCTTTTAAAAAACATGGAAGTTTAGCAGTAGAGGTGTAGTTGAACAGGTCTTCCCTGTGCTACCACTATGCAGCAGAGCACATGGGATTTTCTTTTCTGGAATCTCAGAACATTCTTGTGGTTTCCCTTTTGGCCCCATATGAGTCCTGTTGTACTGTGAACTGTTCTTTGATGCTACTGTAAACACACATTTTACATGTGTTCCCTTTTAAAGGATCCAGTGATTACTGGTGTTTCCCTTTTATTCCTAGGATCCCAGTCTTTAACTTCATACCAGCACATGGTTACTGCAAGGTGGATTGTTGCCAACTTAAATGAAAACCAATTAGCTTTCTGCCTGCTGTGGAAGCATTCTAAAATAAGAAGCAACACAAAATGACATTTTAAGTCCTTGAAATATAAGACTTAAAATTTCCTATGTTTATTGATATTTTCATGGCTTGATTCTTGTACTCCATATCCATGCAGCAGTTCTCCATCACTTGGGTCACAGCAGCAAAGTTTTATTTTCTGGATGCAAACCTTGTGTAAGAATGAAAAATGGAATTACTTTGTAACATAATGGTGACAATAGCACTAGGAGCAGCAACATCTGGGTCTATGCAGTGTGAGGTACACAAGCAAGAACAGGGTTAGGTTTCTTTTTTGCCAGAAAGTGGTAAAGTAGCAGATTTCAGGAGCTACAGGCTTGTAAAGGTTCAGGCACTCCTTATTTTCCAGTGGCAGGGGGAAATTAAGGCAATTTTCTATTTCTTCATTATAAGTTGCTGTATCACTTGCAAGTAAAATTTGAGTATTTTATTGGTTAATCATTAATCCTTGCTGGTTTTAACTCTGACACTTTTTTGTTGAAGCTAATATATGTCACTGTTCAGAACAGATGTTTCCTCTATTCCCTTGCTGTCATGCTTGCACAGATCTTGTTCATTTCCAACTGAGTTACAAGATCCTTATCTAGACTTATTTTTCATAACATTATTTCTTAAATCCTCCATCAAAGAACTCTGTAGATTCACTTATGCTGTGTTTTTGACTTCATAAATCTCTGTGAATCTTTTTCTGCCTTCCCTATCAGTTTTATCAAGCTGCTGCTACTGCTGAGCTGTTCTTTTCCTTTGTTACACCACCCTTTGCAGTCCATTACTCCCACTGTTTACCTGCAGTCATCTTTGCAGTTTTTCCCACTACGTTTCCTATGGATGAGGAAAAGATAATATAGTTACTATTTTATTGGCTATGCAGGTGACTTTTGCAGGTGTGTCCCTTCCTTAACTGCAAAGTTGTCACTATCTTGTCCTTTGTTATCTCCTCAGCATGTCTGTAGTTACACGGGAAGGGATTCCAGAATAGAGAACAGAATTCAATACCTGATAAGAAAATTTACAGACTATCTCAGTACAAAGAGAAACAAAAAAAATTGTTGTGATGGGCAGTATCAGTAGAGAAAAGTCCAAGAATTTGCTCAAATATGTTGACTTTGGAAGTAAAAAAAACCCTTCAGATTTGAGTCCAAGAAAAGATTGTTAGAAACTTTTATGTGCAGAAGTGAAGCCAAGCTGGAAGGAAACCAAAAGGCAACTGAAAGGCAAAAAACTGAAAGAATTGTTTGTAAACAGTGCATTCTGCATTCCCACTTTAGGAGGGAGGAGCGGAAAGGAGAATGCAATTGGAAAGGCAGGAAAGGTCAAGGATATTTTTGTGAAGATGGAGTTAGAGGCACTTGGATCTGCTCAAATTTGAGAATCAGCCAGAAGAGAACAGAAGGCTGCACAAGGGCAGAAGGATGAAGGTTAGCAGGTTGGAAACATTTGGAGTCAACAGAGTAGAGAGAGCAGTTGGATGAAAAATCTGTTTGGTGATGGAAACGATAATGAAGAAGATGTTTGAAAGAGAGAAGACTGGGGTGATTGGATAGGATCTTGTAGTATTTTTAACTGAGGCCAGCAAGATCTCACACAGAAAGCTTGTATGGTGAATTAAATGAAGATCAAGGAGCTTTTTGTTGAGGGATGCAGTGCTGAGGAATATGGCATAGCCAAAGTATGCATGAAGTGTAAGAAATCTGTGTGTCTTTTGGATATTATCAAGTGTTTAAATGCCTTCTCAGATCACAATAAAATGTCTCAGAAGGTATGGGATGACTGACAGAAATGTAGATTTTGTGGTAGGCTAGAGGAAATAATGTCAGTGATTCGTTATTTGGTTCAAAGGAAAATTTAAGGAAAAAACACCTGTGGGGTTTTTTTCTTCCTTTCTTTTTTTTTTTAAATTTACTTATTGGAATAACTCTTGCTTCCTCCAAGGCAGCCAATTGTGTTTTTAAAATCCTTTAAAATATTTTACCTATACTTAAAGACTATCCTTTCAAAACAGTTTTAGGAGAAAAAGGTCTGCATTTTTCATTTCAAACATTGAAGGAAAGTGTTTTTACTCTTCAGATTTCTGTTTGTCTTTCTTGCCCTCCCCCATATCCAGTCAATTCAGCATGCATTGTATTCAATCCTAGAAAGCAGTTAAAAATAAGAGAAAGAAAAGGAAAACAAAAACAAAGCAAGAGCAAACTCTAGGTACACTATCACAGATTAGTTTATTTTTAAAAATGAAAAATAATCTTGTTTTTAAACAGCTCTGTTGTTCTAGGCAAGAAGAAGATTCCTTGTGCTTGAATTTTCCTCAATCCCTCAGTGTGAGATACTTAACTATTTCAGAGGTATATTGTAAGCATAGCAAATAAGGTGTTTTAGTCTTTGTGTTTTTTCCCAGAAAGCCGTATAACTGAGGACACAAATGCTGTCTCAGTCACATTTATCTAAGTTTTAAAATAAAGATCTTTAATGACAAGGGAACTCTTAGATTAGTGTGAACAACCAAACTGGTATTTAATGTAATGACCACATCAATTTAATTTCTTTGTCTCTTTGCTCTTGTCAGCACAGTTGTGGGTTTAAATAGTAATTTGGACTGTTTCTCTGACTTTCCCAGTAAAAATAAATCTGATGTCATTGCATGCTCCTTGGCAGGCCATGTGTCATTATTATAAACCACACAGAGATTTTTTTCTCATCCAGATTTTCTTTGCAGGGCCTTTGCTTATGACAGAGTTACAAAACGGTGCCATTGGTTATCCTTCAACAGCTTGACAAATGGTGTGAGAAAGAAGCAAGACCATGCGTTTGATCTGTATGAAAAGAAGGGTAACTGATTTATTTACTGATTTTGTTTTTCCAGCTATGGAGGGGGAAAAGAACCCTTGAGGTCAGTCAGTGATTTTTCTTTGGCTGTAGGAGCATCCTGGGTATGGATGCTTTTATGCATTTTGCAGTTTTATTTACACATATCCTGAGTTTGCTGTGATGCAAGTCTACATACTTGCTCTTGGCCAGTTTTCCAATCTACGTATTTGCCTACCATCATATGTACTAGTCTGAATTGCTCCTTCCATTTACTACTGAACAGCTCACTTGAATGAGGTGTAATTTATTACTTAATATTGCTCTTATTTACCTCACTAATGAGTAGGAGACTTGAGTCTTCAGGAATGGAGTTTTTTAAAATCAGATACCTTGGAATCATTTTCAGGATGTTTCTTTGAGTCAGATAGTGATCAATATTTGAAAAAAAAGCAACCCACAGGCATGTATGTAAACAAATAAACAGTATTTTGAATAATCAAATGTTTAAAGGCTAATAAATGATACTGTTTTTATGTGAAAACAAATGATGAGCTTTAATTTTTCATGCATTAACCAAATCCCTAATTTTCTTCTCTTTTATTTCAATAGACTATGTCAGAAATTGTATCATCGGAAAAGGAGCAGACTATAAAGGAACAATATCTGTTACCAAAAGTGGTATCCAGTGTCAGGCCTGGAATTCAATGATCCCCCATGAGCACAGGTAAGAGTTCAGGGGCAGAGACAATGGGAATAGTGCCCAGACAGCTTCCATAAAGCATGAGAATTTATGGGAAAACTAACCTTAGACAACGAAATCTCTTAGGTATATTCTTGCCTTTCTCCAAGAGATGCCATTCTCCAGATCCCAGAAAATCCTTATCTTCTTGGACTTTCTCCAAAGAGTTTCTCTTAATGCCAGCCTGTGTGTCTGTATCCCTTCCTTTCCAGTGTTGGGTTTTTTTTTTTAGCTGTTTATATCCTTTTGATGTCTTAGGCACTGGCAGAAGCAAAACATCTGCATTACTTCAGCACAGGGTCTAGAAGTTCAACACTGTTTTCCGATCAACTCCCTGGGAATGACCAATTTTGAAAATTACATTATTAGGAAGTGGAGTATATTAGACTACCTATTTGCTTAGTATATACTACTGTTAGTATATTTTGCATTGTTACTGTCAATTCTCTGTTATTTGCAGAATAATTGTTAAACTCTGTGGAGCACTTAGGCCAGGCAACAAATCCATGGAAAGGTCTGAAGCAACTTTTGAAATCGCTCCCTTCAGATCATGCAAGCAATTACTAAAGACTGAGGGAGCATGTACAGGACTTAACTTTTCAGATTAGGACCGGGTACAGCGAGAAACTGAGGCCAAACCTACACCTTGAGAGTAAATCTAGTTCAACTCTATTGGCTAAGGACAAAGAGATGAAAGCCAAAACCTGAAGCCAGTAAGAGTAATGGTAAAAACAGATTCACCCCCAACAAATGTTCCCAGAAACTAGTAAAAGGACTATGAAGTACTGGTCTACGCTTTAACCACTTCTCTTTCAACATTTTTGTACTGGCTTTAGCCATGTAGACAATAAAACTTTAAGAGACGAAACCAAAGTGTCCTCTCACCCATAATCTTGCTATCCACATTGCTGCCTTCTACTCCGGACTCCCAGCGTCAGCAGTTTGTTTAGGAGGAGCCAAACTGGAGATCACCAGTGAGGAACTGGGCTGTGCACTGCTCAGTCCTGTCCTGACCAAATCAATCCAGTGTGCAAGAGGATATCTTGGAACGACATTAAAAGGCAAAGGATACTTGAGTTCTGTCCTCTTATGATGTGTTACAAAGCTGAGCCTCAGGCTTGGACTTACTGGACTTGGCTCTTACAATATGGATGGCTGTGTCTGCTGCTCAGTTTGGAGCCAGAGCTGTTTTTAACTGGGAGCATATCATAAATACCACCAGATCCCAAAGCAATGACTTCTTGAGACTCAGCACCTTGAAGTATATAATCTTCATCTTTCAGAAGGGAGCGAATTTGAAATCATTACAACCTAAGCAAGAATCAGCATTTTGTCTACATAATATACATGTGACTTTATATAAGTAGAGAAAGGAAAGTGTCTGGGTAGCACACATTATCACTAAATTGCATTTTAAGAAACAGCATACACAGTTTTATCACATACACAGTTTTATCCAATGCATTTGGGCAGCCACTCTTCTATGATGAATTTTATGAGAATGACTCTTCTCCTGCCTTGTGCAATAAGTTTAATTTTTAAAAGGTCACCGGATAAATGAGGTGGCTGCATGCTAATTTTGTTTTTCAACATCAGAAAATATGATTTCATCATCAGAGGCATGAGGGAGATTGGAAGAAGCAGACAGTAGTGGTGCGTTTGGAACTTATTAGTACAAAAGGCTCAGATTTCTAGGTCAGTTTTTTTCTCAACATCTGATTATCAAAAAGTGCCATTTAAAAATAAATCCCTTTTTCTTATTTAAGGGAGAAATGTACTTTATTGATTTTAAATTATATTTCTAGAAAGAATTGAAATAACTTTAAACTTTAAACTTGTGCTTGAATCTAATAAGTAATATTTTTATTTATTTGTATTTCTCAGAGCCCAGAAACTCCCAGCAAACCCCACTTTATATTATTGTCATCTCATCCTAGTACAGATTGTAAGACTCTTAGAGAATTTTAAATTGATAAAACCGGTGTAAAAAGGGCTCAAAGAGAAATGGTCAAAGAGCAGACCAGTACTTCATAGGCTTTTGGCTAATTTCCATGACTTTTGTGTGGTTGAATCTGTTTTTACCGTTACTCTTACTAGCTTCAGTTTTTGGCTTTTTTTCACCTTTTTTCCTTACCTGATGTAGTTGAGCTAAATAATCAATTTTAGGAGTGGCCCTTTCTTCCATTTCTGGGTAGTTCTTTACTGCAACTCATCTTTTCCTCTCAAGAATGTTGGTTCAGTATCTGTTGAAGCCATTTGTATATCTGACCCATCTTGCATTCTTTGCTACTCATTTAGACTTTTTCTTTTTTTTAATGTTCTTACGGCATATCTGATGTAATTTGAGATGCCTTTTCCCTATATTTTCTAATGAGCACAAAAGTTAAGTAGAATATTCTAGTATGCACTGACATATAACTTTAACACAAATGCAGGTTGGAATGTCCCATTAGAAATGTTTTCCTGGAGCTCTTTAACTAAAAAAAGTTTAAGATACTTATATTATGACTGCAGAAGAAAAACAGAAGCAATAATTTTAGAGGCAGCAGTAATGACATAAAAATTCATCTCTTCAAGCACCAAAAATAAAAAAAACACTTTTATGTAACACTTCCCCATTGCATTGGCTAGAACCACAATATGATTAACAGAGGTATATTTCACTTCAGTTAGTTCAAGTATTTAATTAATGGGAATAAAACTTGAATAAAATGTCACATGTAAAATTTTTCTTCTTGTTTCCCTCTCTCAAAACTCTCAAAATAAAATATTAGATATTTTCATAATAAAAGGTGCATTATTTGTGATATTTCCACCAAAGCTTAAATACTGATTAAAAAAAAAAGGAACAAATCTTATAAATCTCAAAAATTAAGTCAATTAATTAACTTCAGTTACAAGTTTTATGTGATCCCCTATGTAGTTAGCCCAGTGTTTCAATTAACAAAAGAATCCTTCATGGGACAGATCTCTGAATTTAAAGTGTTTGCTAACTACGGAGATTTAGCTGCTGTTGAAGCATCACTGCAGTGTAACAGGCAGTGAAATGCCACCAGATTTGTCTGCACTGTGCAGCCTGAATGTGGTCATGAGCTGTTGAAGTGGCATTGACCAGACCTACTGTGGGGTTGGGATCCTTACTATGAGGTTAGCTGTTCCTTATTTTGCAAAGAAAATTAACTAACATTACTTTTCCATGTAAATATACATATATATCTGTATGTCAGTGTGTATGTGATAGTTCCTCTAGAATTAAGCCCATACTTTCGCAGATACCTGAGAAGACAACACCTTGACTCTGGACATTTTGAGTCAGCTGAGATGCTGTTTAATGCCTGAATTTATAAGATGCACTTATGAGTGGGTCTGTAAGCAGACCCTAAGGTGACAAGAGTGGGGCTTGTGGCAGAACATGAAGCAACACAGCTAAAATGGCATCTGGAGAAATTCCTTGTGCTGAAATGCAAAGCAGTCCGTGGCTTCAGGCAGTGAAAGCCTCTCAGCGAGGTGTAGCACTCACTTGGTCACACACACTCCTGATCATCAGTTCTTGCTGCTGCCTGACCAGGGATGCAAAGAGGTTTCTCTGCTTGTGAGGTTCAGACAGTAGGTGCACTCTGAGCCCAGCTGGATCTGTTGTTTGTGCCAACACACACAGGAAAGACAGGCCTGACATGGCCACAGACCCAATCAACCCCTGTGCACCCAGAACTCCTGAAGCACAATACAGCTCAGGCTGGCACAGGGAGTGTGAGACTGCCTCTGGCTCTGCCCTAGATAGTTGGTTCTGGACAGCTGAGGGATGGGAGTAAAACTCTCTGGAGCACGCTATGGGCTAGACAAATTGTCCCAGATTTAGGCCATTTAGGTTGAGTAATCCCAACTGAAGATGGGTATTTGTGAACGGACAGATATTTGGGTGTGTGCGTTTGCTTAGGCAGGGTGGAGGGAGAAGGAAGCAGAAATGTGATTGTTTCTAACTATTTGTAAAAATAGTATGATTAACCCCAAAGTTTGCATGCTCTTATACTGTAATGATTGTCATTTTAAAACTAGCTTTTTGCCTTCGAGCTATCGGGGAAAAGACCTGAGGGAAAACTACTGTCGAAACCCCCGAGGGGAAGAGGGAGGCCCGTGGTGTTTCACCACCAGCCCAGAGACACGCCATGAAGTCTGTGACATCCCCCTCTGCTCAGAAGGTAACCCAGCTTCTGCAGAAAGCTGCCCTTGCTCTGCTGCCAGCAGCTGTACAGAACTTGCAGTAATCACTTGCTCATGGCCCTGAGAGAAGGAATAGGTGATTTCTCAGCGAGAGTAGCTCATATAGCAAGAAAAGAAGTTGTTAGAGGAAGAGATCTTGCTATGTTTAGCATGCTGGAAGGTTTCAGGCTCAGCAGCTTTTTTCAGGTTATGGAGGAACTTGAACAATGAAGTTGTGCTGATCACACAAATGTAACCCTTTTTTTTTGCTTGTCTAGTCCATAGTGAATCCATTAACAATTTCAGTATTACTATGTGATAAAATCATCTAGTGCCATTCCATGGTAAAATCAGCTTTTCGTCTTCTTTTTGATGAAAATATAGATACTGGATTACAAGATGAAAGCTTAAGATAAGCATGCATTTTGCTTTTTGAATAAATACTGTAAATAAGTAAAACTCTTTATAAATCCAACCCCATTTGACTTTCAAGTCACAGAATGTGAAAGACACTTTATATGCACCATTGCATTTGTTGACTTTTAAGTTCTGTTAACCTCCAAACTAAGCTCTTATATCTTGCTAATCATCCAATTCAGTTCCAGTCAATCAACCCATTTAAATCTTCAAGATAGGATGCCTTTAATTTTCCTGCTAATGTGTCGCATGCAATAGCTATGCTGTCCTTAGGAAAGGAAGAGGAGAGGGAGGAAAGGAGGCAGGGAAGGAGAGAGAAAGAGGAAGAAGAGAATAATTTAGAAGGAGCTTGAAAATTTGTTAAAACTTACCATTTAAAGATAAACTTATGTGGGTTTCAAATGGGATATGACATGAATCTCACTTCAGTATGAAGACGTTGGTAGCTGATGTTTTGTGGTATCTGTAATTCCATAAAATAGTATTTTTTAAATAATCCGTCCCTGCAATTACTTTCATTAGGGAATATTTGAGATGTTTGCCTCCAGTTAATTTCGGTGAATTTCTTTTATATTTTCAGATTTCTCATTCTAAATTTTGCTCAACAACGCTTTCAAATCCCTTTGGTAACTTTTGCCCACTCTCCCTCTATGCCCCCCACCCACTTTCTCAAACCAGGACTGAAAATGTCTTAGTTTAAGCGCTGAAAACCATTATCATCAAAAAGATACAGTATCATATGTATCTGAAAGTGCTGGATATTTAAAGAGACATACTGTGCTGCCCTGAAATTGGGATTCAGCCATTATTCTGCATTTAAACTTGTCCTGTGATTATACTATGACTTAGAGTGATTTAGAATAACAAATGGTGCTTAATTAGATAATATCACCTTAAAAAAATACTTCTCTAGCTCTGTATCTCTCTCTGTTACTAACCATAAGTAAGGTCAGTGAAAATCTGGTAAGAACATGAATACCTCTAGAAGCTCACCACTAGCTGCTTCAAAACTGTAAGTGTCCTATAAGGTAATAAAAAATTTGAGCATCTGGATTTGCTCTAACAGATGTAATTATATTCCAAAGGGCATCACACATATTGACCCAATAAAATACCTCTTTAGATTGGTTTCAAAATATAAGAGTAGGAAAATGTTGGGGTTCTTTTTTTCTTTTTTTTTTTTTTTTTTGTTTGGTTTGGTTTGTTTTTTTGTTGGGTTTTTTTTGTTTATTTTGTTTTTAGTTTTTGTTTTGGTTTGGTTTTTTGTTGTTTTGGTTTTTTGGGGATTTTTTTAGTGGTACAAGTCATCAGTGTAAAAAATTACTAGTGTCTTATTTTTTTTTTTCCTAGTTGAATGCATGACCTGCAATGGTGAGAGTTATAGAGGGCCAATGGATCACACTGAGACGGGCAAGGAGTGTCAGCGCTGGGATCTTCAGAGACCACACAAGCACAAATTTCGTCCAGAGAGGTAACCTCTCCTCCCCCCCAAGCAAGACCATGTGGTCATAATTTGAAAATTGCACGCATTCTGGAACCAGTTGAGCAAAACTAGCATTAGCTCAACTGAAATTTATGGAGGTCACCAGTTTTAGATGGTTGGGCTCCTGGCCCATGGTGAAGGCTGGCTACTGTCATGATGGAGATGCAGGATGGGGAGTAGAGGCTGTTTCGTGCATTTCTGGTTTCATCCTGTGCCTGTTTAGTGTAGTGATGTGCATCCACTGCTTTAACAATCAAAATTTCCTCTCTAACTTCATTGACAACAAATAAATATCCTCTGTATATTTCTGTATCTATTGATATGCAGCTGCAGTTTAAAATACCTTCAAGTAATCACATAATAAATAATTACTAAAAGTCATAAATTTTTGTTTGACTTCTTGACACCATTAGTGAATATAAACTTGCAATATTGTCAAATAACAATATCTTCCTTTTTATAACATTGAACAGCTTTAAAGCTGTAGGTGATCTTGCATTCCAATCACATTTAAGTATCCAATTTGTTTGGCCCAAGTGTTTGCCCATTACATCTGTTTTTTTCAGCCTGGGAAAGAAGTTAATCATTCTGTTTAGCATTTTATGAACATGGATTTCTTTCTTAGACATTTTGTTTTTTTAATTTAGGCACAGATATACAGTGCCAAAAGTTGAGTCACAAATAGCAAGACAAATTTCATCCCTGTTAGGTTTTGTCCTAGAGGGCCAAATTCACCCAACTACAGAGAGTCATCTATAATACACACTTTTGAAAGTGTGTGGGAGGGAAGGGTGGGCAGGGGTTAGGCCTCACAGGAGGGGGTCTCTGTGTTCATCTCAAACTTAACTACAGTTTCATTTTAGTTTTATTCTGAATTCTGGGTCAACTCCATTTATATATTGTTTTAAATAAACTTAAACTGCCAGATGAAGACCGCAAGAATCAACAAAACCAGAATGATTAAGGCCTTCCACTGGAAGTATATCTGTTAAAGTGTTTCACTAAATAAAGCATTATTTTTATACTAAGAAATATGGGTACTGGTAGATTTTAGAAAGCCTGATTATTCAGCAAAATATTGAGGATCTGCAGTTTTGGAGTTTATGTGGTATAATCTGTTTTTTTCCCTTGGCTTGGATGATCTGCTTCATGAATAATAGCAGGCTATGCCATTGTTCTGCCATAATAAATATTTTGTATTAACAGAGTGGGACTGAAGACAATCTGTTTCTGAGTTTTGCCATGCACTTACTATGCATTCTAGAATAAGTCACAGAAAGAGTTTTGTTCCTTGGGAGTGAAACATTTATAGAACTCCTGGGTACAAACAATAATAATTTTACTGTCAGGAGGAAATTTCTTTTTTCCTTTAATTTCTGATTGTTTCCAAAATGACTTTTAAGACTAACCACAGTCTTACGAACAATCGTCTTTCTCTTTGAAATATTTCCTTCAGAGAACATCTTCTTGAGAGTCTTCAGACTGTAATAAAGTGCTTTTTTTTTAATCAAAAAACCACCCATCCAGATTGAACTGATCTGTATGGGCTTTCAGAAGAGTAATGTAGCTCAGTGTATTTCTGATACACTGATGTTATTTAGCTCCTTGAATGGTCACTAAAGGTAGCAACAATTATATTTTGATTATACGAGATTTTTTAAATGTTGTGGGCTTTGGTTTGCTTGGGTTTTTTTTAATAGCCTTGTAAATTGAAAATAAGAGGTCTGGAAAAAATGACCCATAAAAATACAGCAATCTCTAAGGACTCTTACAGTATATCATCCAGGTGTAATGTAAATAACCTGGAAACCAGGAAGGACTATCTTGACCGATTTAAACCTATTTTCATTTATGGCTTCATCAGTTGCAATGATGAAGAAAAGGAAATAAAGATGGTAATCTTTACAAATGCTGCAGTCTACCGTGCTTTCAGCTCAGGGTGAATATAACTCACTTTTCTTTTTTGTCACCTCAGTGAATCGTTCCACATTCATTCCCCTCAGAGGTCAGTTACTGAAGATGCTAACTGTTTGCTTAGATGTGATTGAAGCTAGCAGAAAGAATCCCGTCAAACACCTCTTGCATGGCCCATTTTTAGCTATTAGTGGATGCAGAAATGTTCTGAAACTCTGCTTCTCTTGTGTCCTCTTCACAGGCAGTTTTGCCTCGGTATGGAAGGAAGGCCACTGAGGATAATGTCTTGGGCATAGAGCAGCATAAGGGGGAAAAGTTTTTCTCCTTTTCTGCTCAAACTCAAATATCCCGTGAAAATATTTATTGTGTGGAGGAAAGTAGGGTTGAAATGTAACACAGGAGGTGAATAACTGCAGATATCCTTTTTAGTACCCTGGTTTAAATCTCTTGTATGAAAACTTACTTTATAAAAAATCATGTTTCCAGTTTTACATGTCTTTTAGAGCAAAGTGATGGGGAAAAGAAATATTGGTTAAGAGCTTTAGATAGAGATCAGCATCTGTCTCTTTAAAAAGAATAAATGTTATCTCTTTGGCTAATATTCTCCTCCCTCTTCTATAGAAACTGAGATAAAGTCTTGATTTTGACACCAGATATGCATCTTGATGCTTCGTTTCAGTTTTGGCAATGAAGTACAGCTACTGCTGTTTTAAGGGGAGGAGGAAAAGGAAATATGTAGAGTTCTTTAAGATCTCTGAAACCTCAGGCTCTTTCTTGGGTCTGAGAAAGGGGTCTGTGTCCAAATGTATAGGGGAAGGAGTGTGCACACTAAAGAGACAAACTCTCAGGGAATCCTGCATAGCCTCACTGGTGAACTGTGTGGAACAATTTGAAGCCGTGTTGTTTATCTTATTGCTAGTACTTGTTTCTTATAGGCGTTAGTTGACCTTTCTAATAGGAATTGTTGTTTGCTGGGTATGAAGGAAGGCAGAAGCCTCCCTGAATATTGAGGGAAGAACCATTGACTGAGAAGGCTGGTTTTGCTCTAGAAAAGGACAGCTTTTTGGTAGGTGAAAAGATACAGCTCACAGGCACTACTCCATCCCACAAAGACACTCAGAGCTTGATCCTGGAAGAACATCTCTGCCTAAGTTTTAGTTAGTAAATAACACATTTTTGACATACTGTGGGAGCATGCCATATAGTATTAGGAAGGATGGAGCATTCAGTGCTAAGACAGACATTTGTATTCTAGAACACGAATTCTTTATATCCCCAGTTGTTTCAAATGCTTTTTGTGAGCTGTGGTTGCAGATACTTGGTCATTCCTGTACCCGTCTTGGTTCTTCCGTGGTGACATGCACTCTCCATGCTATTTGACATGGAACAAGTTCCACCAGCATCAAAGCTCGTCACTGCACCTACTGGGTGGCCAAAACCATCTTGTTTTCTGCTGCGTTATTAGCCCATTAACGATTTTCTTGGGAAATCCTCAGACACAACTTGTTCCTTTACAGTTTTTCTTATGCCCAGAAAAAAAATAAGATCTAGATCTGCTGCTAGATCTGAAATTATCACACTCTTGACTGCCATTGAATTCTCAGTTTGGTGAGGTTTCTCCTTGATGGTTTTGTTGAGTTTTTTTTTGAGTTCTACTTAAATCTTGTCCCTGTCCCTTGTATAGTTGAAGGAACCTGAATTTTTCTATGAAATGGGAGATAAAGTTGCAAATGAGTCAAAATTAGCATGATGGTTTCACAGAAAAAACATCCTAGCAGAAACATGCACTCCTAAATCATATTTTCCTCTGCTTGTGCGAAGAACATCTGCTTGCAGTTGTAAATGGATTCAGGTTCCCAGGTAGTTAACTTTATTGTTCTCTTACATACTTTTCATGTCTCCCTCAGGGGTAAATCTACTTTTTGTTTCTTTTGCAAGCACATTTCAATAAAACTGGAAAGCAAAGACAATTTGTATTCACTAGAGAAAAAAACCTGATGCATTTATCTCCTTCAAGTTTACAGATGTTAGTATCATGAATTTATACAAAAAAACCCCTACTTATCTTGGATGTCTCTCTGATCGTCAGTGATGGCTGTAGGAATGTGGAAACATTTAAATAGCACAATAGTATCAAATCTTAATGAGATAAAGTGAGACAGAAGTTATTTCCTTATTTTTCTCCTTCTTCCCCCCAATACTTGAAATGAGGGCATGACCAAAAATGAGCTCTGTTACAAAAATGGAGCTATCATTAGTAGCATAGCTACTCAAAATAGCTTCCAGTTTGAACCCAGGGCTCTTGCACTGAAGAACCTGCTTTCCTAATGAGTCGAGCATGGCGGGCAGTGTTTAGATAATCCACACTTAATTGGTTTGTTTCAAAAAAATGAGTGGCTTAAGTGTCTGGTCATCAGTTGACAGACACAAGAGCAAGAGTTTAGCAATTAGTGGAGTTAGCCCATCCGGTACCCTGTGCATTAGCACAGCAGGGATTCCCCTCAGTGGAGTTCTGATTCTGCTGCATTTTTGGAAAAGTGTTTATATGTTGTTAACTTTCTAACAGCATTAGAAGAGTATTTGCATCCACCCTACAGGATCAGAACCAAGATTAATAGGAACTGGTTCCTGTTTTCTGAAATCTGTCCTTTTATATACCTGGTAGAAGCCAGTGCAGTGTTGCCAGGAAGGCTTCCCTGACACGTTTCTCATTGTGGTTTGCAGATATCCTGACAAGGGCTTTGATGATAATTACTGCCGCAATCCTGATGGCAAGCTGAGACCATGGTGCTACACTCTTGACCCTAACACCCCCTGGGAGTTCTGTGCAATTAAAACGTGTGGTGAGTTCAAGCAAAATTTATTACTTCCTTTTCCTTTCCAAAATCTGGACACGGATATTTCAAGCACTGTAGGACCACCGCTAGTTCATTCATTGCCCTTCACTGGCTTTTAAAACATAGCTTTCAAAGAGGCTCTCCTATAAACACTTTATATTAATCTGGACAGGAATGAAGAGTTGTGTGTTACTTACCACCGGAATATGCGTATATCTTACATATTATTAATTGCATTAAAATGTAAGAAAATCACTATAAAAATGAGGCAACTAAATCATGAGGATCTCAAGTACAGTATTACTTTGACCATGCTGGACCTTTACATTATCATTTGAGAGTATCAAATATCATTTGGTGCACACACATGCCGTCCCTCCTCAATGTCCTCTGCCAATAACTCTTCACTGCTTTGCAGTTCTAGGCCTTGGGTGCTGCACATTATTCACTCTTGTGCTGAAGACAGAATTATTAATTTCCTCGTGGGTCTCTCTGTGTTATTCAGCACTCCATATCAAAGCACTCCGCAGGCAATTAATTTCTTTTCATCCATCAGCTGCAAGATGGTGGCGTTTGTTAACCACACTTTAGAGACAAGGAATTGAATCAAAGTGACATTAAGGTGTACAGTTATTGGATGCTCACTTCGAGATGCTTTAGTTTAGCATTTCAGAACTTTCTGCAGCATGTTTTGTCTTCAAAGCCCAGATCATCTTAACTTTGGTGATAGCTCTGACAGCTCTATTTGACTGAGAGTTAGATGTCTTAAATGAGAAGTAAAGGGACAATGAAGAAGGTAAGACTCCTGGACCTTCCTTGAAAACCTGCATAAAACAATTTTTCCTAGACTTTCATGGTAATACTGGGGCTAAGGCAGATTGTGGAATTAGTTTTGCTGAGACATACTTTAAATACTGTGGAGGGTGGTGGTGGAAGAGGTAATAGCTGTGGCATGAAGCTGTATTTGTGAGCAGTTGCTGCCTGAAGGGGGAAGCCGGGCATTCTCCATCTTCACTTAGAATTCTTACCAAGCAAATTATGCTGTGTTTTCAGCCTGAACCACCAGTAGTTCAGCATTTTCTCTCCTTGGTTCTTAGCTTAGGCCAGTCTAATGTCTTGGAGATTCAGTTGGGTCTAATAAATCTGTCAATTTTTGAAATCCAAGGGTTGAGTAAGAGCACTATTAATGTACTTCCTGACTCCAAGTAATTTAACTTACTCTATTTTATGTAATTGTAATTCCAGTAAAAGGTAGTCAAATTATCAACATTATTCCACTGTAAAAAAGGCAAAGTTATTTTGATACTTTGGGCAATGGCTAATCAGGTTTTCCAGAGACAGAATAAACTTACCAGGATCACTGTTTTGGGTCAGGTACCCATTAAATCACACCCATGTTGAAAATCTTACCTATGAACTACAGTACTAATTTGTGTCATTGTGTCTAGATTCACTGATAATCTTTGATAAAGGGGAAAGCTCAGTCTTTCCCCTTTGGGAACACAGTCTTGTTTAGCTATGCAACTGAACCATCTTACAATTTTTTCGTTACTCCATTAAGTAGAGAGCTGTTGCTTTGGATTTTTGGCTTGTGTTGGTTTGGGTTTTGTTTTGGTTTGTGGTTTGTTTTTTTTTTTAAACTAAACTGTGCTTCCTACACTTCTCCAGTTATTAGATAACATATGAATCATGTGTAGCATACTAGAACTGTTCTTTTCCCCGGGTAAATATGTTTTTATTACGAAAAAAGTATTCCTAAGTTACAGCTGACTGTTTCACAAATGCAACTTTTATAAACCTTTATCCTTTGGCATTTCCTGAGCTGATGTGTCAGTGTTCTGAGGATTCACATCTGGCTTTGTTGGTCACGTAAGCTTACACCCCATGCTACTTTCGGTATCTAGAGTCTGGCCTCAGCCTTATAAAATAATTAGGTGGGAGATCTCCTGCAAACTACTGGATTATCACCTTTATCTTCCTAAATCATAGTAGAGTCCTGAAGGAAAGGTAAAGATCAAAAATGAAATTTAAAATAACCTCCAAAACACAGTGTAATGATTTTTATATTGTGATGAAAGCCTTTTGTCTCATTTCTAGGCAAAAGTTCACTGAAGGACCTAGAAATTCTTTTCTTCAGTTAGAAAATATATTAAAATCAGTGGAAATTTAACATGTAAAACTGTATTTTCACTGCAGAAAGCTGTAGCTCTTTTGAAATTAATAAGGCAATCTATATGAGGAAAAATACAAAAATAGTGGACTTGAAAGCTTAATCCAGCAGATATTTTCAAAGGGTGTTTCTCACAGCCATATGACATTGCCCTCTATGTAAGATGCTGTGCTGCTTGGTGCTTTCCTTTGTAACCCAGTGAGGGAATTTATTGCTGATGCTACTGTTAAATCACCATCTTGAGGGCCAGAATACTAACAGAAAATATCAAAACCCCATTTTCTGTTTTCTGTCTTTCTTGAGGCTCATAAAAAAACTGTTTTCCCACCTCCTAGCAGGGAGCCCAAAACACTTGGCTATTCTGGGTTTCGGTGGCTGGTCTGTGTTTCTGAAGCTGTGGCTGTTTGCAATCTCAGAACACTAAAAAGAGAACATCATGAGTTATAGGTCTTTATAGCTTTGTGGTTTGGATTCTCACACAGGTTTTTAATTCCTATGCTGAGGACTGTTTATTTAATTTACAAGAAATACTAATTAGGAAAAATGCTTTGTAAATCCAAGTCCTTGGACCATATACAAAAATGTAGGTGTCCTCTCTTTGGGGAGTGACCACAAGGCAGCAGGCTGCTTGTGGCTTTTGCTGCATGTCGTGAGTGCTAGCAGGCTCTATAGCCAAAATGCTGACAACAGCTCATATACAACATTTTCAGAAAAAAAGTTGGTGGAAGGAAGCATTTAGAAAATAAATATGGTTTTAAGACTGAAGAGAGAGAGGGCATTGTAATTTTACTTCCAAGCACAGAATGCAGCATGAAACATTGTGGCTTACAGCCAGGTCTGTGAGAAAGAGATGACAGGAGCAATTAGGAATTAGAGATGGCTCAAGCTGCAAAAACTGGATTTGGATTAGGACTTTGGGGACCCCAGGACTGGTTTGAAGTTGCTCACATATGTGTCTGTGGTTTTGGCTTGAGACAATTTTTAGTTAGAAGAGAGGATAAAAGGACAACTAACAGCAATGAAGAAGTGTAGGATGAAATGAAGAAATGGAAGCAGTGCCAGCAAACATGAAAAAGGAAAATGACTGTAATTTTGGCTTGAATGAGGACACTGACTACAGGGAAGACAGGAGCAGGGAACTAATACTGCTTTAAAAAAAAACCCCATGGGTAACAGCTCCTCTATGGATGAGCTATAGGGAAATCAGGGAGGTGCTGAGGACATAAAAGAAGATACATATATCATTCATTTGAGAACATCAGAGCTTTTTGGAGTTATTATATTAAGGACAGCGTTTCATTGATGTCTATCTGATGTCCAACCAACCCAGACGCCTTTACTATGGATTTAGCCTTTGCCACCACTAATCACTGACAATATTCAGGGGTGACCAGAGCCCTAAAAGCCTTGAGAAAATTCAATAAAGGCCTTGATTGAAGTAATGAAACACCAAAACTGAGACTCTAGATCTAAAATGAACTGTTGCAGTGTGCCTACAGCTTTTGGGAAGACAAAAACCCACCAATATTAAATTACTTGTTCTTGAGAAACAGAGATTTCAACTGCCCATTTGAATGCACAGTTCTGATTAAAGTTATTTGTTGAATCATTGTATGTAAGCAAATACAAGTTACACTAGTTTAAGCTTACTATTTGCATGAGATAAAGATGTTTATAGAAAGGAGGCAGTGAAAAGAGACTGATATTTAGTAGCTGATAAAGTATTACCTTCCATCTTTCTTCACAAGGAGACAAAGAATAGGTCCAGTGTTGACTGTTTGTGCAACAACTTCATCCACATTTTCTCAAAAAGGATCCTTCTCAAATACTTTTCATCATTTCTGTGATAGTTTTGAAAGTGAGATTTAAGAACTCTAAACCTTAGAAGATCAATTTTATTTTAAGTAGATCTAAAATGAAAATTATTTGAGTTTAAAGCCTTGTTGTAGACATTGGAACAGCCTGGAAAGATCTCTATGCTCAAGGATGAATGAACGGTGTGTGTGAAGGTTGAGGGTGACAATGAGTTCTTCAGTACTGTGATTCTTGAGCTTGGCTCTAACTGATCACTTTCTCATATGTTTTTATTCAAAAAAACCAAAACACTAGAAGACAAGTGGGGCTTTTTCTTCCATTCTTGTACTGTGTCATAGTACATTGAAGAAAATGTGGAAAGGAAGGAAGTGCCACTAAAGTACTGCCCAGAGCTGTAAATGCCATTGCTTGAGGAAGGAATGCCTGAAGGCAGTGTAACTGAGCATGGGGAGTTTCAAAACATCACTCAGCTTTCTTACTGATATTTGCAGAATTGCATGGATCACATTTAGAATCAACTTTTTAAAATATTTTGTTACAAATCAGGGCACATTTTTCTTCTGTTGACTGACATTGTAGGCAAGACATTGCATGAATATAAGCAAGAGCAGGTATTTTCCTCATGGTGATGTAATTTAGGACTCTGCTTCTTTTCCAACTATGTCTTTTTCCAAAAATACATAGGTTGTATTGTCATGAAAGAACATGAGTTCTCTAGCAAAATCTCTACCTTCTTTTAAGTCAGTAGGAATCTCACCGTTGACCTAAAATTTGTGCAGGATTTTCTTCTGGGTCACAGGGCTTAAAGTCAGAAATAGTGTCTAGCTGTTTACTTCAGCTGTCGAATGACTCAAGGCTCCTGCTGATTCCCTCATGCTGGCCTTGCTGTGAGAACCAGAACTGAGAAGACTATCTGTGGCTTTACACATAAAGCTCTGGATAATGTTTCATCTTTTTACTTAAGCATCTATGAATGCATGAGCTGGCTGTTATTAATAAAGTTATGTATTTTGAACTATCAAAATTGGGAGGATTTTATGGAAAAAAAAGGATATCTTTGCATTTCTGTCCTTTGGTTGGGGACTTTAGAGTGGACATGTGAAGACAGAAATGCTACTAATGGGAAATCCCCTCATGTAGCTGTCTGAATTACATGTTTAGCCTTAGTCATCCAGAATTTGTAAAAGAAAACAAAAACCCACAAAGTTCAAAAGTAGCAAAATGCTGCTAACAATTACCAAATACTTCTGTTTATAATGAACTTTCCTGCAAGAGTAAGAAGTGACCCTTAATCAATAAATTCTAAATAGTAGTCTTTTATAAGATGGTATTTTGTGTAATCTTTCTTTAACAGTACTTTTAATATCAGTTCAAAACTGTAAAAGTTTAACTGAAACAAAAAAATCCTGGGAACTTCTATTGTGAAGTATTAGTGAGTACTGCAAAGTAAGGATTGCTTGTTGATTTTAAATTAATCTAACTTAATTCATAATGTCTTTCTCATTGGAACAAGCCCTTGGATTTCCTGACCTTAGTTTATATTTTAGAGGAATTACTGGAATAAGGAGGGAATTCAATTTTACAGATTTTTATCTTGATCTTGGTTTTGCCTTGTAAGAGAGCTGGTGAGTGTAATCTTGGGACTCTTTCACCAATGCTCTGCACATCTGATGTTCATGCTCAGAGTTATTAAATGTAGTTAATTAGGTATGTGGGCAATGAGTAATTAGCCTCAACAAGACCAATACTGAGTGGAGATGACTGTGTAAGTTGTAGGCTTGGACAGCCTGGGCGCTTCTTAAAGTTTGGCAAGTGCTGTACATTGTGCAGTGTCTGGTGAGGCAGGCACTGCTCCTCAAGCTCTTGCGCGTTCCTGTGCACACCCAGCCAACCCTCATTAACAGGAACAGGGACACTGTTCCCATCATGCCTATTTGTGGAATCGCCAGCTGAGTGAAGGATTTCTCAAGCCTTTATTGGTAAGTTTTGAGCCTTCTCTGAGACTCAATAGCCAGAATGCGAATTGACTCTGAGGGCAGAAGTCCTCAAGATTTCAGAACTAAATTTCAGAAATATTTTGGAGTCTCATTTTTCATGTTTTAAAATGAGACATTTGTAGTATATGCAGGTGGTACAGCCAGAAGAATTTGGGGAAGGTTCTGCGGACCTTTTGGAACAATGGAACTGCTTTATTAATACAAATAAGAACATTTTAGTGATCCTTCTCATTACTAGCGTTCTTATTGAGAGCTGCCACAATGTAGTAGCAGATAATCACATTGTAGATATTGAAATAATTTCTCTCTTAGTCATTATAGTGCAAGTCTTTCCAGAAGTGGCTTGGCTGTGCAAGTATTCATGACAGTGTGAAAGTTAAGTTTTTCTGGTGCCTTTACACTGTATGTTTTGACATGGACAAGCTGTAAAATCTGATCTACAGACAGAGGTCACTGTCTGGACATGCAGTGTAAGGTTTAACAATGAGCTGTGTATCTGCATATGTACAAGAAGAAATGCCCTTCAAAGTTACTATGGTCTTGCTTAAATCAGCTGATGCATTACTTATTTCATTTCAGGCATGTGATTTAAAAAACCAATCCCACATAATGATATAAAAACCAACCTAATTACTTCTTCTTTAGCATGACTGAGGACAGAGTAGGTGCACTCTATAGTCCATTGCAGTTGAAATAACTTGTGTATATATAAGGCCTTTGCAACAGCTTGTATTAGGTTGATTTTTTGTGCATTATTAGTATTATTTAAGAAGACTTTTTGCTAGTGTTATGTAGTTGTAATTTATTAATTTACTTAGGAAATATTATGAAGCCAGGATGTATGCTGAAATTTATCATAGCAAACTCTGCCCCCTTTCCCCCAAGTTTTTCCCCAAATCTCTTTCATTTTTGCAAAAGCAATGCAGGTATTTTTTAAAAAGACTAATGTGTATTTGAATGTGGCATAGCAATGTTCACTCTAGTCAGCTTAGAAGCTATTTTAAAATATAACTCAATTTGTTTTCATATATTATTTATGATGGAAAACTGAAATATTGCTGCTATTTATTACCATTAGTTGTATGAATTTATCTTTTTTGTATTCTAATTATTTAAAAACTGATGTATAAAGACTAAACACATAATTGCTTGCTGCAAGCTTGTTTGATGAGTCCACTAGAAAGAGTGCATTTGTCAGCCTGCAGAAACCTCCTTGTGATACTCGCAGTGCCATATCCTTTTGACTTTGGAATGAGCTTGGAACTCAAAATCCCATTGAAACAGGACAACATTTGCCTTGGAAAGGAGGGACAGGAAATGAATTTGACCATGAAACACTGATTTAAAAACATCAACCAGATGAAGAGAAAAAGGGATGCATGGAGATATGTATAATTCGACTGCAAAACTTGATGTTATCATCTGACAGGGAAATGATCTTTAACATCAAAGATCAGTCAGCAAATCAGCCAAAACCATCTGTTATGACATTTGGTTTCCTTAAGATCCATATTTTCTCCAAGTTCATAGAACTGGCTCAAGTTACTAGGAGTGAACTACATTATGAGTAACACACAAATACTCTTCTATTCACTGGACCATTTGAAGAAAAGTAATAAAAGAACTTTATTAACATACTTATTTCTGGCAACTAATACTTTTAACATAATTAATAAAATTAGTCTTGTGAACAATAGCAATTACCAACAGATATGCAGTTACTTGTGAAATACTGTATTGGGAACCTCTGAGGATATTGCAGAAGTATTGCTCTGAGTGCAGTGTGTTTAGTTTTGTACTACTTTGTATATATCTGATGCAATATCTGTGCCATTAATTTGCAATTATGAAAATTGCATAAGAAATAAAAAGAGACTTTCAAGTTATGTGAATGAGTCATTTAAAAACCACTGTTTTTCTGAATTTAGTTCAAGACAACCCACACCAGGGTGAGTGCAGAGTATATCAACATCTGTAAGAGATCTTGAGTCTGATGAATTTGTTAGTCTTTAAAACATTTTTCTCTCTGTAGAGAATACTGATCTTTGATTTCAAAAGCTGGGCCTTTTTTCCCTCTTTTAACCATATGAAGCATAAAAAAAACCTTCTAGGAGAATTTAGCACATTAATTTGTAGTAGGATTTATATTCTTTTTATTATTATTATTTTTTATCTGCATCTTTTTTTCCTGTGACCTGATATTCTGGGAATTCTTTAGAGAAACCCAATCGTATTTTAATCCTACAAATATGTGTTACCATGTTCAACAGTGCGCATGTGGGTGGTCACTCAGTTTTTTTAAGTTAAGGGAATGAGAAAATATTTGCTGAACTGGAAAAAGTAACCAGGAATATCTTCTGACCTCCAGTGATACAGCATAGGCCAGGTGTCTCATGCAAGAAAATGTTGCAGATTCTTCGCACGCAAGTGGATAAACTATCATAAAGTTTAGCACTTTTATTTTTTTGGATGTTGTAAATGTGAAGAGGAGAAAATTATTCTGTAATCACATTGGCAATTTCACCAAAGAACTGCAGTTACCATGACTTGAACATCATGTAATCCATGACACCATCAGTAATGTGTTCAGACCTATCATCCTGAGCCATTTTTAAGAGAATGAAATAGCACTTCTTGTCTCGGTCCGCAGATGAAAGCATCGTGAACAGCACAGAGGCGGCAGCTGAGACAACATCGTGTGTTCGGGGACAGGGCGAGGGTTACCGGGGCACCGTCAGCACCATTTGGAGTGGGATCCAGTGCCAGAGGTGGGACTCCCAGTTTCCTCACCAGCACAACATCACTCCTGAGAACTTCAAATGCAAGTGAGTAGAGACACGTGGGTGTTATTACTGCAGTGGGAAAAGAGTTAGTTTTAAAATGTTTAACAATTCATGCCTGTAGACCAATTCATGAAGTAGACCATAGGGGCCCTGCCTCTGCTCCATGCCCTGATCCATCCACTCTACCTGCTGAGGTTGGAAACCATCTCAGCCTGGGAAAATCAGTCCTTCAGATCTCAAAGTAGGAGTTCTAGATGAACTTGTGTGAAACCCTAGGGATTTTTATGAGCCTTTTCTTCAAGCGTGTATTCAAATTTGGTTGTAAAATGCCTGGATACATGCCAGACTGGGACCTGAATCCCAACTTCTTGATACACTACCTGTGGTTTTTTTTTTTCATGCAACTAAAAACTTCTTTGCAATTTGATTGCTGACTTTAATTTAATATGTCCTAAATATTACCTAAATGTTACCTTCTTGGCAATACTTAATAGTTATAATATTTGAAAACACTTATTTTATCTTTAATATTTCAAATCCTTTTTCTGTCTCATTTCTAAATTTAGTTGCATCAATTGGACTGCTTTTACACTGGTCATCGAACCTTTCTGTATGGTTCATAAACTCCTGAGATGTGAATAATCTACTAATTTTAGGCAGTTACCTTAGTAATGTTCTTTCTGTCCTTTTCTAACTATGCTTAGAGGAAACCTTGCTGACCAGAATGGAGCCACAGTCGAATTTGTACTAAATCTTTATTGATGGGTAAATATCAGTAAGAATTACAGTATTAGACCCATCCTTTCCATAGTCTGTTATCAGTAAGTGCTGCAGATGGAAAAAATTCAGTGAAATATGGAGATGCACAGAACATGGCAACAACTGTCAGGAGATGGGGAAATAAAACTTACATTTAAGAGGTTTGACTATTTCATGCAAGCTGCAAAAGACATTTAAAGATGTTCCCTTGTGACTAACTTTTACTTTAAAGGTAACAGCTGTATAGAATTTCAACATACTTTTTTCCCCCCCACAATTCAGTTTCTTAAATGAGTCACTGATAGTCTACAGGACTGTGTTTCTCTAAACTCAGCAGAACCATTCAAAGTACAGGGAGTTTGAAGCACTTTGGTAATGTTTGTATTTAAAAGCACTTGTAATGTATTGCAGGTATATCCAATGTCAGTTGCATGCAAATTTTGACGGAGAATCCTGAATGAAATTATTGTTACTCTTCAAATGAAATCTTATATCCTGTCAAAACATATGTCTGCTGAAAATGGATTCCCATAAACATATTCTTACTACAATTAATATTTTTTCCTGGACGCTGTGTTCTTAGTGGTTCCTCGTGGCCTTGCACTTGACACTGATCAGTAACACAGAGACCTGAAGGAGCCTATATTTTTTGTTAATTCATAACAAAAAAACAATAGACCACATTGGTGGGTTTAGCTTATCCCTGCTGCGAACTAACATATTTATTTTTATAGGGATTTGAGGGAGAACTACTGCCGAAATCCAGATGGATCTGAATCACCCTGGTGTTTTACCACTGACCCAAACATCCGTATCGGTTATTGCTCCCAGATTCCTAAGTGCGATGTATCAAATGAGCAAGGTAACAGAGGAAAGGGTGATAACATGATTTTAAGTGAATGCTATACTGTTCCAAACAGCAAGTAGACAGGCTTGAAAACTGGAGAAGTTTTATCTATATTACACCCATGTAGTTGTGCTTTGGCTTTATTTGCACGGTTGGGAATCATTGTGGTGTAAATATGATTAATTTCTCAGTTTAATTTTAGATTCCAGCAGGGAATGCTGCAGCAAAGATTTGATTGGCTCTGATTTGTAGACAAGGTGAATCTATGTATTTGCTCCAGTCTTTACCCTTCTTAGTTTGAAAGGCCTTTTTCCACAGCTGAGATGATCTCCCTGGTTCACAGTCTTTTTTATAATTGCATATGAGGCTACCAAAAGTGTTTTTTTTTTTTCTTTTTTTTCTTTTGTGTATACCTCCTTGTCTAGAAGGAATTGATCCTCTGAGTTCTTACCTTCCTCTGCCTGTGAGGTCCATTCTGAGTCTTTGTGCAAATGTTTTTCCCGTGAGGTCTTGATATTACTGTAAAGGAGTAGTGTTGCATCCTGAGAATGGATGTCAATCATAGCATACACTGAGGCTAAGACCTCAGACCTATAACCCTTCATCAGGCTGCATTAGCATCTCCATCTTTAAATTTTAGCCAATTTTTCTTGCAAATTCAAAAAAGTTGAAATTGCAAGACTTATGTCAGAGAGAGGATTAAACTTTTATATTCATTCTGTGTTTCTTGTAAAGTATCAATTATCAAAAAGTTAAAATACTGATGAATATGAAATTAAGTGCTTTATGCAAAATGTCTTTATAGTACTGATCATTTTAAAAAATCCTCTTGAAAAGTCTCAAAAAGGCTTGTGATAAAAGCTTATGAATTAAACATGACTTCTGCTGGAGCAAACAGGCAAGTTTTTGAATTACATTAAAATTAAAGTCATGTAGATTTTTTGATTTTGCTGAAGTAGTACTTAAGTCAGAATTATATACTGTTGCCAGTATCTGGAAGCTACACAAAGCTAAACTGAGTGCCTATCTTCTGTGGAGGGAGGGATAGGGGACCATTTTTTCTTGGATTTGTATAAACCAGCTTCTGACAACTTTTAGGTTATTCTTCATGACCTTTCTAAATTAATCATAAACCAACCATTTATGAAAGAAATTTTCCCAGTTTATGTGTAAGAAAAATTTATATGTAAGACAAAATTTAAAATGCTACTGTGTTGAGAATTAAGGTGTCAAACAGGAGATTACCTATGTAAATTTGAAAACTATTTTCCATTTTTCTTCTGATCTGATTTTTACAATTATCTGATTAATAGTGTGTAGCATTGGCTAAACAGAACACTTGTCTTTAATAATTTGGATTACTGATGGAAAGGAAGAGTTTTCTTCTCGATGTTGCACAATCACCCTCCACTTTTTTTTGTCTCAACATTCTTTTTTCAGATTGTTATCGTGGCAATGGCAAGAGTTACATGGGGAATCTATCCAAGACAAGATTTGGGCTAACTTGCTCCACATGGGACAAAAATATTGAAGACTTACGTAGGTGTGTACATATTAAACAGATAGGGATGGTTCAGTGAGTCCTGAATAAATACTGCCTCCAGATGGCAACACTTTTTCATCTGCATTGATTCTGAAGTAGCCCCTTATGCCCTGCAGCCCTTAATATCTTTGTTTTCCTAATCTTCATTTTTATCTTTTTCTTATTTACTTTGTTTTTAAATATATTGCACAATATGACTTTGTTCAGTCTAACCACTAATTGCAGGCTTTGGGATGTTTCTTAGAGTTTAGTTTACTGGCCTATTTTACCCCATCCTTGTCCTTGAAAGTTGGGTGCAATGAGAGGATAGTAGGAATGAGACAGCAAATGGTTATCAGCTTCATCTCATAGCTTATGCTGCTTCAAGGAGGAGGTTGAACTTGAAGCCACCTAATGTCCCTTGCTGCCTGAAGCTGACTCTTGAGTCTACGATCTAGTGACACTGACATCAAATGCCATTAAAAAGTCCTACAATTTCTGCTCTTTATCATTATTTTTGGCTTTGTATTCAAGTAGTAGAAATGGCAAGTTACTTTAATTTATTTGTTGAAGTAAAATAAATTATCAGGACTATATATAAAATAAGGGATTCCTAAAAAGTTTGCTATGTATGAGATTTCACACACGCTAGTGGTCGTGATGGAAATAGTTTCTTCTTCATTTTCCTTTAGTTTCTGAAGCTGATGCAAATATGTTAATATTAGCTTAGGTACTTGTTGAGTCGCAGTGCTGAACATATAAGCTCTTGTCCTCTGGAAGGACAAGAGTCAGGAAGTCAGCCTTTGGGAAACTGTACTGCAAAAGGCACACTTCAGTGGCCCTGTCTGGAATCATCACCTGGACTATGTGTGTTTCTTCCCACAGACGGTGGGAGACAGAATACATATTCCAGTGTGCTCCCCATGTAATGGAAGCAGAGGTTTAAGCTCATGCTTTCTGAGAAGCCTGATAAGTCTTAGTTTGCTGTGAATGAGAATATAAACCTACTGGATGCCTGATGCAATTGCATCCATCTAATAGAACACAGATCAGCCTTTCTTTTCTTCCTCCCACACATTTTCCATCTGGGAGCTTCTTTGGAGAGTTATCTGTCCCACTCCAACAGTTTCTCTGGATATGGGTGTGCTAGAAGCAGTATGCGTGGTTGGTGATGAGTTAAAGGAGCAGTGCAGCTGTAACTAAGAAAGCCTGTACCCTTGTATGGGAGAAGCCAAAAATAAACATCTTCCTCCGCTTCAGATTTTGACCTCAGCATTTCACCTCTAAAGTACCTCATGTAGGTTTGCAACTTAGGTGACTTATCACTGCAGTTTGTCTGAACCATTCATCTTTCTCTTTGTCTGCTGCTCATCCTTACTAACTGTCTTAGTTTGTCTTTTTTTTTTTTCCCTTTGATTCAGCTTTGTAGATTCAATGCACCCTTGTGCTGTTAACCTGCAGGAGAAGGTTCCTGTGCTCCCCAGAGAGGCCTGAGGATTTGCTGAGGGCAACACAGGCACTCTTCTAATCAGTATAATGATCCCTCCTGAGGGTATCTAGAGATTTTAGCTTGAGTGGGAGATCTAGAATCCTCCCAGCTGTCCAGTGGACACAGTGCTTAAAATACCAACCAGAGGAAAGTTGGAGCCAGATCCAGCAAATATTTGGGTCTCATCTTCCCTTTGATTTTAACCAGCCCTAAACCCTGACCTGTAGGCTTCTCAATCAGCTAATAATACAATGTGGAGCAAAGCAACATTTAACCTTTGAAAATTTGGGCTATAGTATAAAGCTTTTCAACACTTTGACTTTTTTTTTCCCTGTAGGCATATACAAATATTCAGAGAACCAGATGTTAGTAAACTGAAGAAAAACTATTGCCGCAATCCAGATGATGATTTTCATGGTCCCTGGTGTTACACAGATGATCCTCTTGTTCCCTGGGATTACTGCCCTATTTCTCGATGTGAGTACTTGCTATGCCTCTGGCACTGTCAGCTGTGCAGTCCCAGTGAAGCCACGGTGTCACATGCATATGCACACCTCACTATTGTCACTCGTGGCGGCAGAAAATGTGTAATTCGATCAAGAATCAATTGTGCGTGACTGAGAAGGAGCAGACAGAAGCTGCTTGTGCAATATATGAACAAGGGGTTCTGTTCCTTGACCAGCTTGGAGATTTCAAGACTTATTTATGCAGCAGGAGCACAAAGGGGCTATTACAGATGGTCAAACATTTTCCAACAGATCTAGCTATTGAATGAGGGCTGGACGGAGACAAAGAATTGTCTAGCGGTCAGAATGCTGGCTGTGGCCTCAAGAAACCCAGGCAGAGTTATCTTCTGGGCTACAAGCTTCAGAGTCTCTTTGTGTGATCTGTCTTTGTAATGGTAGGATAACTCCCTCTGTATATGCTGAAGTGTATATGTGCTATAAAGATTAGATTCTGCTTTCGGATGTTTATGGGATGATTTAACTCCTGGCAAGAATTAGGAAAATCATGCCTCCAAAGTTGAATATTTAAATCTAAATAGTTTAAATAAACAGAACTAAGAATCCTAGGGAATTCAATAATAAACTGATGACAAGTAGAAAAAGATAGTTTTATGCTGAAAAATTGCAATTCACTTTTAGGTTCAAAATCTTTCTCTTCAATTCTTATTTCTAAGTTACTCTGCTGTATGTCCTAGGAGAACACTTAAATGGTAAATCAGGCTTTTAAATGCATGTCTGTGATCTCTAGAGGTTAAGGATAATGTTACACTCATTCCTAGCGGCAGTTTGCTACATTTCCTAATAGTCTGAACTCCAGCATCTCTAAGAAGTGATATTTGAAGTCTCAGGTGATATTTTGGCATCTCTGTGAAGAGTAAACAAACTGTGCAAAAGGTTATTTGTGTCAATATAAATAAAGAAAAACAGCTGAAGAAATATACTTTTTATTCACTTACTCTGAGTTCATTATTTGGATGTGTGAATTCCTAAGGATGTATTCTCAGCAAACATTTGTAGGGTGTGCAGAATTGGTGAGTAGCACATTTCTGCAGTCAAACTCCAGAGTGGGGATATGCCTGCTTTACAATTGTAACTCATATGGACTAGTATTAAACACACATATATGTGTTTTTATATATATATGTGTATATATATATATATATACACCCACATGTATATAAATATATATACATATATACAGATATGTGTATACAGATATATATACACACACCCATATACAGTTATACATAGATACACATATATGTATGTGCACATATGCCTACATATATACACAAACGTATATGTGTATACATGAACATAGAAATTTAACTATGTATATGACTGTATACCTCTATATATATACCTCTATATATATTTATGTGTGTGTATGCCTGGATGTGTATATATATTTGTTTAATGATGGAAATCTAGTTGTGTGAGATTGTTTAAATTTTCCTTGTGCAAATTTTCAGTAGCAACACCTGTACCTCTAGCTCATAATTCTGGGTCACTCTGTATGTGTCACCGAAGGCAAAATTTAGGAACCAAGGTTAAGCAAACTTTTTGTAAACATTTTTTTCACTTGGAAGAACTAGATGGAAGAACTGAACCAGACTTTGGGGAATATGTTTTGATAAGAATAAGTTTTTTGCTTATGGGAACTTGAAATGACTTTTGAAGTTTTTTAAGGCACTGAGAAATTCTTTCAGTCTTATTTGGAGTTAATCACATGACTTTTATAGTTCCTGAAAGGTTATAGAAAAATCATAACTTCATTTTTCAGCATTTGCTTATTTGAATGGAACATGTAAATTGAACATGATAGGCAGCCTGATGTCTTCAGGATTCAGCCAAAAAGAAAAATGCTTGACATTCCTGTTACAAAATGTTTATTTCTTATTTCATTCTATTGGAATAAAATTCTGCCTTCTTGTTAATCTTTACTAAATACTGTTTTGCAGTGTATTGAAGAAATCATTGAAGTTTAAAACTTTGTGAACCATTAAAGTTAACAATGTGCCATTTGCTGTTGAATTTTACTCTATTCAATTTTTAAATGTATTTTAATTTTATATTATGGCTGTCTTATATATCTGTCTAGGTGAAGGTGATACAACTCCTACTACAACCAGCTTGGATGGTAAGTTTGTGCATGAACTGTGCAGTGCACGACTATCCTCTAAGTCTAGGCATGTCTTTCCAATTGGGAAACAAGATAAAGATCAGTTAAGGTTATAAAAAACCCACCATATAGACTGAGCAAATTTAATTTTACAAGATGAAAATGGGGAATAGCTTTATTATAGTCCTTTATCTATTCTCACTGTCATGTCTTGCCTGTGGTGAGATTTGGTAATGAGTTTCAGTGTTTGCTTTTTAACTATGTAAATCTCAGAAAAGCTATTTAAATATATGTATTTTATATTCGCTATGGATATTTAAATAGACCTAATCAGCATCACTGAAGTAGTTTTGATGGCCTAGAAATGAATTTCATTAGTGCAAGAAAATTAATCCGTAATAAATATTGACCCTCTTGTGGTCCTTATGTGCAACTGTGCAGGTTTCCTACCACTGTTTTTAGTAAAATGTGATCTCTGGACCTGCTTTCAGATACTGCCATTCCTTGTGCCTCAACAAAACATTTGAGAGTTGTAAATGGAATCCCAACACAAACTAACGAAGGATGGGTGGTTAGTTTGACATACAGGTAACTATCATTTTGATTAGAAGGGCAGTACAATTACAAGGATTGTTTTTGAATTGTAGAAAATGTTCACTGTAATAAGAATCCTTCTACACTGCAGTTAAATTCTGTAAAAGCAGAGAATCAGCATTCCTCTAATGTCAGGTGATGTCATAGTATTCACTCTGCTGGTGAAATACTTTATATGTTCATTGTCACTAACTTATTCACATGAACCTGCAAAGTACTCATAGTATTCTGCTCTTTCAATTAGCTACTGCAGACCTCTCCATAACATTGGTTTAGCATTCAGCATTAAACTGTTTATTTAGAGACTGTTATAAAAAAATTGAATTTCAGATCAATATTTTCTCTTTGATAGCAGAGCATTTAGTTGTGAAATGTGGGTTTCAGGATTTATACCCATGTCAAATTGAGCTTTCTCCTCATGTCATTGCATGCAATTAAAATTTATTTGGTATTAAAAAAACCAAACCTCAAATAGGATTTATAAGGAAATCCTTCTCATTCTGTAAAACAAGACCCTGACACGTACGGCTTGTGTATAACACATGTATTACATTATGGCAGATCTTTGCTGCTATGTAAAAGCCAGAACACAGAATGGCTGTTTCCTATGTTCTTTACTCTGGTTCATAACTCATCAGCTGGAAGTGTGAATCATTAATTTATAACAGGATATATCTCATGCATCAGCCCTGGATCTTCTATCATGAAAAAAAGTTAAAAAAACCTTCTTTTGTCTGCTGGGCCAGACTTAACTAAAGCTCAATTCTATTACCTTATGATTCATAATTTCTTTTAAATATATGTTGTGAAAGAGGTATCAAATGAAGAATAGGAGCAACGGTAAAGATAAAAGTTATATTTTCTACATCGCTTTATTGCTAGAGAAATTCTGGAAGGTCCTTCTCATCCTTGGTAATCTGCATCTTCTGAGATTCATCAGATCTAGACTTTTCTGGGAGTGCATTGGATGGTTCAGGAAGACATTTCTAGAAGAAGATCACTATATTCCTAGGCTAAGTAACCAGATAGGTAGGCTAAATCACTCCCTGGAAAAGTCAGTCTTTGCACTGTTTTAAAAGTAGCCTTGATATTTGGTGCCTTGATATTTTAGGCAGGTAAGGTGAATTACATCTGGGTGCCTAAAATTTAAATAGCTATTGTTAGGGTAGTTGAACCTGGATTTTATGCTATGCAATAAAAATCCATGAAACAGATGAGTGTTTAAATGATTGCAAATCCTTTTATGAATAAAGGATTCCTGGAATACTCCAGCAGCAAAATATATCGTGAAGTATTACGTGTGGGCATAAAAATGTAGTTTTATTTTGTATTGTTACCAAGGAAGCAAATAGAATATTGTCTGAAACAAAATCTTAATTACTTCAGAACTTTCTGCAAGAAAACCTAACTGAACACTTCAAAATGGAATTGCTGTGTCTGAATGGTGAAGGCCTAGTGCAACTTAGAAACTATTAGTACTTGGTAGCCAAAGCCCACCTCTAAATGTTAAATTGATTAATGAAATTTTCTTATTTATCCAACCCAGATTCTGTAACCAAGTATATTTAAATACATTTAAATGGATTTCATTTGCTTCATGGAACCAGCTTTAAATTTGCCCCAGAGTTAAAGAAGGAATTAACCTTTCCATATGTACTAGTCAATCTTCAAAAGCAGATGATGAAATCTTGTATAATAAGATAATAATGCAAACATAACATGGAAGAACATAGTTATACTCCTGATTGTGATATTTTTATAATAAAACAAGCTAGAACCTATATTTTAGAAAGACTCCAGTGTTTTGGACCAGATATTTCACTCCTTAACCAAAATACAATTTAAAAAATAAAAAAAGTCAAAGCTCTCTGTTATCCTGCTGTCTTTGACTTCCATATATAGTCTGGTATCCATCCAGTAGTTCTTTGCAAAGCTTTGAACATTTGTGTGATTTGAATTTATAAATTGTGAGATTTTAAACTTTTCCCAAATTGCTGACAATTCTGATTCACTTTCCAAAGAGCTGCAGAAAATAAATGTGATTTTGGAGGCACAAAGAAGGAAACTAATTAATCTACATTCCACAGTCTTTTTTTTTTATTTTAAGAACTGTCATGCTTAATTGCTTTAATTTTACTTGATATATTATGCTTCAGGTTTTCTATAATCACATGTAGGATGTCATACACTGCAGATTGTTTCCAACTGAAGTATGTGGGGACGCAAATCTCATAGGGTTGTAATCAAATAGGAACTCTCCACCTTGAGGTCAATGCTTTGAATAATACTTACATGAATAATGATCAAATGTTGTTTACATCTGGTGCCAGTTTGGGGACTTGCTTAAAAGTTTCAGTCCAGTTCCTGTTACAAAGAATGGGCCTTTTTTTTTTTTAAATTTTAAATTAGGTGTCTTATTACAAATTCAGATTTGAAACCACTAAATGAACAGCGTAACTGAATTTGTCTTTCTTTCTGGTTTTTGCACATTGGAATAAAGCTCTACAAAGTCATGTTGCTGTAAGTGTTGAAACTGTAGAGCAAAGGGACAGAGACAAGTTTCCTCATTTTGTCAGTCTGCCACTTTTCACCAGCAAACATATGTGGGGAGCAAAGCACTGTTTAAACTTTTGGACTATGTAGAAACTAATACTAATGCTTGTTTTTTGGGTTTTTTTAACCTTAATTCTTTTTTTTTTCTTCCCTCAGGAATAAGCATATCTGCGGTGGGACTTTGATAAAGGAAGAGTGGGTTCTTACAGCAAGGCAGTGTTTCCCTTCTCGGTACAGTAGTCTGTAGCTTTGCAATATTAAAATCTATCTATTTTCAGGAACTTATCAGCACAACACTTCTTCAACTTGAATGCAGCAATTTTCCCTCCTGTTTGGCTTTAGCACTGCTTTTCTGATATAAAAGGCCCATGGGACCTTGGTATTTTCTGTTATTATTGCTGTAAATCTAAATAGCCCTGGCTATTTTACATAGAAGCATAAATAGATTTTCCAAGTGTCATGGTTAGACAATTACTTCTTTATGAGAATAATCTCATGCTTCTGCTTAACTGGACAAAATAAAACAGAAAACTTGGGTAAATCTAAAAAAGTTCAAAGGTTCATACTGTCCAAGGTTTTGAATGTTTGGACACTATTATGAAACAAAAATTAGATTTTAGTAAAAGTTAAAAATGAAATTATGTAATGGCTTCAGGCCAAAAACTTACATCCAAGCATGTTGATTTTGGAATAGCAGTTGGCAGCATAAAGCCATTTCTGCTGAAGAGCGTTAGTTAAGATCTTCCAGCATAATCATATTAAGCAGAGGGTTTTTAGTTATTTTATTATATAGTCAGCAAAATCATAACCAACTTTGCCTCATTTAGGTACAAAGATTTGAAAGACTACAAAGCCTGGCTTGGAGTCCATAATATCAAAGGAAAGGGAGAGGAGAAGCATAGGCAAGTCCGGAATATCTCCCAGTTGGTATACGGCCCTGCAGGGTCAGATTTGGTCTTACTGAAACTTAGCAGGTTAGTAGCTGTTATTGTGAATTCCAGGGTTTTCACCTGATATGTGAGATTCTTTCTAAACGAGATTTGCAAGTTCATTGCTCTGCTGTCTCCAGGACTACAGTCTTCATGGGGTAAACCTCCAACTGAAAGAAATTTTACTTGGTATATGCCGAAGTGCAGGTCCATCTACGTTACTCAGAAAACAGGTGTTACTCCTGAAAAATCGTGCCTACATTTTTTTTCCTGATAACCATGTTTAGGTTTGTTGGAAGATTTAAAGAAAACCCACAAAGTACCCACATGGAGGAGTATATGGTTTTAATTTATAGAATAAGCACCAGATTGTAGCTGAGATTCTTGTGTATATACAAACTTTCAAACTTTCTCCATATTAACAAACCTATATATTCAAATGAAATGCCATCACTACTTACTTTTAAGATTAAAATCCAAGTTAAATAGTGTAAAAGTGGTGACAGGATTTCAAGACTTTTTTGACAGTTAGCAGCTGTAGTACAAAAAATAGGTGGAAGAATCCATCATATTCTTCAAAGACAGAAAATGAAAGGAAAAGAATTGGCACAGTTTTTAATTAGTGTGGTCTATAATAGACTTAATGTAATTTTTAAAATATATTTTAGAATGTTAAGTAAAATCCATTGTATCTATTATTTTTTTCCTCTTTTCAGACCTGCTATATTGACAAATTTTGTAGAAATAATCCGATTGCCCATTTCTGGATGTACCATTCCAGAGAAGACCAGCTGCAGTGTTTATGGATGGGGATACACTGGATGTAAGAAACTATTTTTAAAAACTAAATGAATACGTTGACAACTTACTTCCTCTTGTCATTATAGGTGAGGCTGCTGGTATTGCCTGATGCGACAGTTGTCCAACACTTCTTTTTATAAAATAGAGATGGGGTTTTCTTCTAATATTGTAAATCTCTCAGCCTTTTATCCAAGTTAATTTAGTATGAAATACTTTCTACTAGTCTCTCCTTTTTTTGTTGTTATTTCAGTGACAGGCAAAATGATTAAAACATTTCAAGGAATTAGAGAAAAGTACTGACCTACATGTTTGAAAAAATAGCAGAATTGCTCTCCAGAATGTTAACAGGGTGTTTTTTGACAAATTCTTGTTCATCTACTTGAGCAGTCTCTTTCTGTATCCTAAAGCAAGCCCCTGTGGAAAAACTAGTCCAGAAACATATAATCAAGGACTTTATTAACATACACAATGACTGTGAACTAGGGATACACAGGCAACCCTAAGTCTGGCATTTCCTAACTTTTCAGTACTTGACTTTGCAACCTTCCTAATGTTTATTAAACACAGTTTTGTGTGAAGAAAATACAAATATGTGGGAGAACAGACATTTATTTAGTCTGGTAAATGCTATATCTGGCTAATTATGTGTTGATAAAAAGTTAATAGCTGCCAGTTGACAATAATTACTCCAATATTTACTGTGCTCAAATGTTGTTTTGCCACAGACCCTGACTAAGCAGCAGCAATATACTCACACTGTCCTGGAAGCAGAGCAGAAACTGGGCTGGAATTCTGAGGCTGTCTTCCTTGTAGCCATTACTCTGCCATTTCTTTGTGGGTGGCAATTAATCTGTACCAGCCCTCTCCCAAATGACTGCCTTTGATGTTCCCAGCATGTCCATATTAGCCATCCTCTGGGGCCATTGGCTGTCTGGGGGACAGGGACATGGGGCTGGAGCACAGAACAGCATCACTGGAAAGCTCAGCTTAAGAGAACTGATAAGGAATTTGCAATGTTGTGGAGTTACGTAATACAGTAAATACATAACATCTGTCATCCAAGGACTTTGTACTATATTTTATGCACTACTTATTATAATCCTCACAGAATCCCGGTCAGGGAAGGAAGAAGTGTTGCATCCATTTTTTTCAAGAAAACAGGATAATAAGTCAGTGGAGGGCAAGCTTGGCATTTTCTTTTGATGGCTGTGCAGAGAATGGGCAGGTCCAGACCCTTTATTTATCTTTGCAGCTTGTACAGGCTTGTCTTTCGACATGTAGAACAAGAGTGAGCTCCACAGGGCTCCTGCTTCCTGACCTTCACACTGATGAATGGAGATTGCACAAGGCTGTGGCTCTGCCCTTGCAGGCACAAAGTCTTTCAGGGTAGCTGAGCCAGCACAGAGTGAGAAAATCTCCACTCTGCTGCAGTATTTTTCAAGTCACACGTCCTTCCCTAGGCCGTGGCAGGCACTGTTGCACATCAACTCATGTTTTAGGCAGGGAGCAGAATCCTCCCTATGCTGATGGGAGTGATAACATTTTCAAGCTCTTTTTCTGATTTCTTTGAGGACTGGGCAAGCTGGTGGTGAGCTGTAGAGTAAGCCCAGTTACCCAGCCCTTTATTCTAATACCAAAAACTTATCCAGATATTCTCAGAGAACTGAACAGACATGAAAACCAAACAAATGTCTGGCAAACCTCATTTGCAGAAAATGTAAGAAATCCAAAATACAAAAGCATGATAACAGTGAGTCTGGACAAAAATGTGAGTATTGTAGAGAAAGTACAATAGCTGAAATGGCATGAGTAAGTTTATCTAGAATGTGTCTTGAATTGCTTTTTTTCCCTAAAATAGAATAATTTTTTTTTTCTCTTTTCAATTGTAGTAGTTAATTATGATGGCCTTCTCCGAGTAGCAAACCTGTTTATTTTGGGAAATGAGAAATGCAACCAATATCTCAAAGGGAAGATCACTGTGAATGAGTCTGAAATCTGTGCTGTGGCCGAAACCATAGGAGCTGGGCCTTGTGAGGTAAATATTAAACTTCCTAATATATTTTTAGGACCCTGGCTTTTTCTTTCCCAAAAATAACTTACTGGAGGTTTTTTATAATTATTCTCACTGCTCTAAACTTTTGCATAGGAAAATTATTTGTGTTACAAGTGTTATATTTTATGTCAGAGTGCAGAAATTGCTCCAATTTCACTGTGCTACCACACCGTTGAAAAATTTATGTGAATCTTAAATATACTCGTATGACTAAAAAACTTCACTAGACTGAAACAAACGTGTTCTTGTAATAAGAGCTAAGGTGGGCTCTGTGGTAGCAATAGATGTGTAGAGTGAGTAGAAAGCAAAGGCTGGACAAATTTACCTTCTTATTTAGATGAGGAATTGCATGCAAAATACATAACATTCAGTACTCAACAGAGTTGATAAAGTTAGGAAGGAAGGAGAAAGATCCAAAAATGTACTGAGGTTTTTATTAGTCAGAAGGCTGGAGCATTTTGGTCTCCCTAATCAAGCCTGAGCAACATATTGGTGAGGACAGGAGAATTACTTCAGTGATCGAATAGCTTGATACATTTGTTTTGCTTAGCACTAGTTTTGATGATGGAGAAAAGACATCTGAGGAGAAAAGCTGTAAATAATTTATTACAGGAAGATTTTATTTTTTTTTTTTTGGTGGAAAATCTGACTGAAAATATCTAGAAGGAGGGAAGTTATGAACATTATTAAGTATTTACTATCTGGATTAGAATTGTTGATTTCCCAATACCGAAGTTAACCATGTAGTAAAATTTTCCCTACCCAAGGGTACTACGAAACCATGGGGAACAAAGGTCATCTTCATAAAGCTGAAGCCTCTTCCATTTGTTATTAATATTCCATGGGATCATTTTTTGTTGCGAAGTATTTTCTTCAAAATAAAATATTTAACTGTAAATGAGGTCTTAGACTTGTCAAGGCTTATAAATGAAACATCTGCATGGAAGTCTGCTGGGATCCTGCACTTTGTTTTCCCCTGCAAGAAGAAATGGACTGAATTAATATTAGCAATCAGTCTTAATCACTGAGCAGTTTCCTGCTCCCTAAGTTCTCCTTTGAAGCTACTTTCCTCAGCAGAGAGCAGGCAGGGGAATAAAATCAGATTGGCAGGTGAAACTCCACTCCTGAAAGTGTTTTATGAGGCACTCTGATGGCACTGGCATAGTTCATTGTTCATGAGGGAACTACTCTGCCATCAGTCAGAAAAAATCCCAAACCAAATAAAGGTCAAGCATTGTTGTTTCTCTGGTGATCCGGAGAGAATGCAATGCTAGTTGTCAGCTTTCATTTTTGGAAACAATGACTCACTATCTGATATGAGCATTTGTTGTCTCGTTTTGCTGCAAGTTTCCTGGGTCCAGTCTACCTTTAGCCTGGGTAAAAACTGCAGTATCTATGATCAAGTCCGAGATCTATGTGGTTGTATCTAACTCCGATCTCAGTGGGTCCTACTCCAGATTTTCATAGAATGCATAAACTGGTGTGTGTGTGTCTCATTCATTAAGGATAACAAAAAATATCATTTTAACAAGTTACATCTCAAAATAATGTGTAAAAAGACTGCATTTTATGTTTAATATCACTCCCTACCTATTAGTACATATAGATCCTCATCCTAGGGCTTTACAAGATGATTGATTGAAAGAAAGATACTAACCTGACTTTGTCAGTAGTCTTTTATGCAAAGCCTGTCATCATAACAAAGATATTTATCAGTCAACTCACATTCTGTTCATCTGGTTTATATTTACATAAACAGATACGGAGCTTGCAGGTAGCCGAAAGAGGTGAATAAAATCTGGTAGTCTGAAGTCACTAGAATCACGTTAGGATGGATCACAGAGCTTGATTTGCATGGAAATGAACCAAAGGTCAGAGGCCAACTTAGACATTGGTTGTCATAAGTTCTGGTTATGAAAATGATATTGGAAGATGGTTTATGTCCTGTGGCAAGAATAACACTATTGCCTGTGCATCCTGTCATTCCCAAAAGAAGCCAGTCAGTAGCAGAGAGGTGGGAGCTGTGTCTTAAAGCATTTTGAGAAGTGACATTCATTCTGTTTATTTTTTCCTAGCGAGATTATGGTGGTCCCTTGGTCTGTGAACAAAACAGGCTGAAGATAGTAATTGGTGTCATTGTTCCCGGCCGTGGATGCGCCATTCGAAATCGTCCTGGGATTTTTGTTCGGGTCTCGTATTATTCCCGGTGGATACACAAGATTATGATGACCTACAGAAAACCCTGAAAAACTCAACAATTTCAATTGAAAGATTTTGGACAGCGTGTAATTAATGTGTAATGTAAAGATCAACAATTTTTTAAGTACTTGATAGTCAAGTTTGTTGAGCTTCTTTTAATATTTATGGGTGTTTTTGGTGTTTTTGTCTATCAGTGTTGTTTTATAAATGTTGGAGTGACTCACAGTATATGCAAGTATAGTAACATATCTCCTGAAGATACTTGAATGGATAAACAATTTTGCGAAGACATTATTACTGGGCGATAAATGGTTTTGTAGAAATAGATCATATGACCTCTTTTATGCTGCTCTTCAGATTATCTTAGAAGGAGAAACAAATTATAGTTCTACTTAACACATCTTATTCTTTCTATGAGCCATATATTTCTCTTCATATATGACAAAAGCCCTACTGAGAGATATATGCATCTGTCAAGGACAGCATTTATGATCATATTTCTCTTTTCCCCTTTTAAGAGGTCAAAGATTTCAGCATTTTATTTAAAAAATAATATCTTTAGTAAGCAATCTTTTCACTATTGATGGACTTTGACAAGACTGCCATAAGCAGAGTTCTCATAGAAGTCACTACCACTTTCTTTTACACAGTGCTTACAGACTCCAGTTCTGCACTTGGTTCCTTCACTATATGTGTGGTCCTCTGACAGATATCTCAGACAGCATTTTAGTTAGCAAACTGTTGATCGTTTCTTTAAAGTTTGACCCAGAAATAACTGTGGCTTTACAATGCTAGAGACAGCATTTCATACAGTTTGAAAAAGTAATCGTGATTAGCTATTGGAATACTTTGGGCCTTAAATGAAATTTTAATCAAATATGCCCAAATCTTTCTAAATAGACGAGTATTAAAAATTCAGTTGGTTCTAGTTATTTCTTTAATTAAACTCTGCATTTACAGCCGGAAAAAGAACAGTTGAATCTGGCACCTGGCTGTGAGACTAAAGACTGGGAAAAGTAAGTTATACCTTAATAGCTTTTCAGAGACTTGAGAACTTTAATAAAACCTTAACTAGATTTGGACAAAATTCTACCCTTTGTAAAATTCCTTTCAGGATAATAAAACAATTGCAGAGATTGATATGATCTTGTATTTAATATGGACAATATCACCAATAGTTTAGTTGCTTGTTTCCTGCCTATATGTAGGACAATAATTTTCCTTTATGCTGACAGGGAAAGGGTACAAAAATTCATCATCTATGAAAAGTGCTTGTTCTCCTGTAGGCATTAAGTTTTATGTCTGGAGGTGTTGTACAAATATGTTGTTATAGGTGGCACTGATTACCCTTTAATTTCTGGAACGTTGATTCGACATATATCCAATTGTTAGTTTTACTACTGTACATGTAACTGCATAAGTAACGGCACCGTTACTTGTGACTGTGTAAATTGTAAATATTTCCAGTAGCGTTTGGTCTGTGTATCATATCTAACTGCATAGCCATGAGGCTGACACCGCGGTGTAGACATACAAAAGGACATTTCACGCGGATGATACAGGGTTGACTTCTGCCCTGTCAGAAAGCAACCGATTCAGGGGAGCTGTCTTGGGAGACAGACCTCGTCTTGACTCACCAAATTTTCTTCAGCAGTGCACTTTGACTTCAGTGGGACTCAAGTATGCTTACATCTCCTGGTGAGCTGGGATGAGTTTGAGTCTCAGCCCATGCTTAAGTGGCTTAGGTTGCTGAGATTTGTGTCACACATCCAACGGATTCTACTGGCACTAGGAAGAAGTCTTTCAGCAAGCAGAGCTTCTGAAGTTCCTCCTGATGTAAATAGTCTCTTTGGACAAGATGTGACTTCTCTGTACAGCAGATTCAAGGTTGTGGATGCTTTGCAGACAGTCTGTTTTGATCTGTTCTGGACACCTCTGAAGGCTTCGCGCTCCCTTTGGCCTCTCTTACTTACCAGGCCTAAAGAGGGCAGGATTTAGCCTGTTGTATTTACACTTAATTATTGTCATGTAGGTGAAGAGCGTATTCGTACTAAGTGTATACTGACCATATCTTATTGAAAGGATTAAATTTTTAAGAGACTTCTAAAGAACTCCAAGTGAGTTTTGTTTTCAGCCACAAGTAGAATGTGGATAAAATATACAATTCCATGTTCACACTTTGTATTCTAAGAATTGTTATGTGCTCACTGTATTATATTTGCAGGCATTTTGTTATGTCTATCTAAAAAAATCAAATCCTAAAATATTTTAGTTATAAGCTTCTGCTGTGCAGAAGACTGTGATTTATATATATATATATCACACACACACACACATATATATATATATGATAAAAATACTGTTTTTTGTTAGACAATGTGTAAGGATTTTTACCTGTTTGTTCTGGGCAGTGCCTCAGTAAAATAAATTCCTCAGAGTTGATGCTCCAGAACTTAACAAGTTTGTATGCACTTGCTTACCAGGTACTTTTGCCCTCCCTATCTCAGAGTGGAGGGCACCTGAGATCCTGAAGAGCAAGAGAAGAGAAGAATAATGATATGTGGTAATGAATCTGTACTTCATTTATTCCTGTGAATATTTCTTGTTGGTACCAATGGTACCGTACCAGGCAACTGTTATAACTACAGGATTCTCTTAAGAAAGGACACTCTATAGTTATTTTTTCACTGTTCTAATATTTTTCTCTCTGTTATAACAAGGGAACCTGATCTAGTGCCCATCTAAATTGCTGAAAAGCTTCTTACTCACTTCAGTGGGATCTGGACTTTACTTCATAAATATGATTTTAATCACAATAGAATAAAGGCTACAGAACTTAAATTCTTATCTAAGGACATTCTTAAACTCCATTGAATTTCATTCTCATTCTCCTTGCTGTAAGAAATCTTTGATCTCTGAAGGGTGTAATGTCTGGATATAAAATTTTGGAATTAAAACCTAAGAGCTGATTTTGTGCAACTGAAGTTAGTTTAACTTAATTACTGTTTTCTTTGGGCATTGGAACTGGCTAACACTTCCCCTTTTCCTAAAGAAAACATTTTTCCCTTTAAAAAGTTTTTCCCCCTATCTCTTTTTCTCTCATAAACCTCATGACCCTCAAAAAAATGTAACTCTCATTGGGAATGTACTGGTCTAGATTTTTGCTGCTACTGCTGAAATCTTCTTCTCTAGTTTAAGATTAAAATTCTCTGAGGCATTCTGCAGTCCCTGGCTGCAGGTAATGCCAATGTACTTGACAGAGCTACTCACTTGAGTTAGAGCTTTTCAGACGAGGATCCAAATATATTTCTAGGGGTCAGAATCTACTCAGGCAAAATATCCCTTGAATTCAGTGAATGTGATCATCAAAAGAGCAGGGCCTAAGAATTGTTCAGTGCTTTTCCACATGGATTCTTTCACAAAGATTCTCAGCTCCACGGCAACTCCAGCAGGAGTTGAGGCTTTGTCATCATTCTTCTGGAAAGCTGGTTGTAAACCAGTCAACCCCCATGGAGACTGTATAAAGCCTATTGGATTGGTTGCTTAGCCTTTTCTCCTTATCAATTGTTTTCTTCCTCCCTCACGTGCACTGGTATATTACTGTTTTTGAATGTTGGGGCTGCTGGCAGGAACTGACATGGCTCTTCACCTGAAAATTTTCCAGTGTTCCTTTTTAAACATACACTTGGGCATTTATCTATGGTGTTTCCTTGCGTGGGATCTAACTTCAGGGAGCTGCCTGTGGAGTTTAGTGTATGATAAAAGTATTTTTTTCTTATTGAAATGGGAAAAATAATGCTCCCATTAAGTACAACTTGCTGAATGCCTAATGAAAAGGGAACACTGTGGTTATAACTTGTAATACAAATTTTCTGTAATTAACGACATCTTCATTAGTTAATAAAGTTGGTATTTTTGTAACCTTGTTTACTCTTATTATTCTTAATAAAGTATTTTATAAAAAACAACAACTTAATTAGCATTACATTTCTTATTGAAAGAAGGTCGGAACCCCACGGCGAGTGTCCCTGTTCCAATTCCACTGAGGGATTTTAATGTACAGAGTAAGGAGGACTGGTGCTTTAAGGATCCTCAAGTGTCCAATAGCAGAATTGAAATTATAATGGAAGAGAGAGCCAAGTACATGGTGATCTTGTTGGGACTTCCCGAGACCTTTCTGACTGATTTCTGCACTGAAAATGTACTGAGCCTATTACAGTGAGAGTATATTTGCAGTGGAAAGGATGTGCTCAAGCTAAACAAATATTTTCCAAGGGTTTTTAGTTCCTTACAGTTTCAGTATAAGAGGCTTGGAATTTTACTTATTTATGTAAATATACTTTACACTTCTGGAGAGGGCTTCACTCACAGTATCACTTAATAGTACTGATGGTACAAGAGATGGTGCAAAGGAGAGCAATAACTTGCAACAAACTGTGGTGCTGCGCTTCATTTAATACCACAACCAGCCAGCAGCTACCAGAAAAGGAAAGAAGAAACACCCTTAGTAACCCCACCAAATCAGGGCCAAGTTTTGTCAGACTCCTATAACGTCAGAGTATTCTGGTGAGGTCAAATAAGGGACAGTAAGTTCATTACTTCTTTATCATTATCCAGCTGAAATTTCAAAGTTGTAAGCATTTCTGGTTACACTGTGATTTTGATGATTTAAATATATATTTGCTCCGGTTATATCAACAGTGAATTGTTTTTCAAATAGAGTCATATGCAGAGTGTTTGAGGTCTGATTCTGAGTTTTTCGTGGCAAACATCACTTTCTTTTTGTTTGTTTTCCAAAAAGGATGTTTTGTAATTGATTTATAAAATCAATGGATTTTATCAGGGACTCCTGAAATCAGTAAGAAGCTTGCAATAACTTCAACCATGCAGGAATGCTTCCAAAGTTATAAAAAATCTAGAGATAGTCCATATGTCAAAACAATATTTTGCTATAGTTTTACATTCAAAGTCTTCATTATGTTCAGGTGACACGTTTGTCTTCTGGGAGCTATGAGAATTAACTTGCTTACACAGCAATTTGCACCACGAAAATCTCCAAAGGGATATTGCCTTCATATTACATTCTGTCATGGCTTTATCTTTTGTAGCTGCAGGAACACTGTGGTCTGCAGGAGATAAATGATGGAAACCCTCATTGATGCTCACTGCTTGTGTTCTGCTCTCTGTTATTTAACAAGCCTCGTGTAAACAGAGCAGGCCATTTAGTAGGGTTCAGTTGTGTATCCACTCTGCCTTCAAAAGCACCGACTTCTGGACAGCTATGTTCCAATAAAACCCACGTGCAATAAATAGGAAAGAAAACAGCTGGGAAGAAAAAGTCAAACCATAAAAGATTAATAACAAAATAAGCCCTAAAATAAAAAGATGTTTTTTCAAGTTGTCTCAGTTTTTATAACATAGGATATATGGTGTGAAAATCTGCAATAGAATAGGTTAATAGATAAATCTACTTCACTTTGTTGAGAAGAGTTGGGAAGATGCAATGACTTCTCCATATGGTCACAAAAGATATAGGACAAGTTGTGCTTCTGTGTCTGAGGTCCTGATCCTACTTGCATTGAAATCACTGTCAAAACATTATTTTAAAACATTTTTTAGTCCAATCTAGGGCTAATGAATATGTCCTAAATCTTCCTTCTGAACCCCTTGGACCTTGTAATGAGATTGTTTCAGATCCTGACTTAAGGAAGTGCTCAGTGCATGTTCCAGATGGTTAATGAGTGGCAGAGGGCGAAAGTATACATTTTACTTCAAAGCTGGGCATCAAGTTCCACTTCAGACTATCAACTTTGCTCAGGGTCTAACTGAAGACAAAAATTGGTTCATTTGCTTGCTATTCAAATGTTGTTCATTAAATAACAATGATGACAATAATTTTATTATAAATTTTTAAGAAGAAGAAGAAGAACAACAACAACAACAATGGTTTTAAAACCCATGATGAATGCAGTTGCTATTAATATAGCCTTTATACATGAAAGAATAAATCCTTTAGGGAAAAACTCCCCACAAGAGCAAAGAAATGTACTGGTTCAGAGTCCAAGAAATGTCGTTTGCTTGAGATATCTCAAGTTTTTTCTGTTGAAGCTAGTGGTGACCTCAGTTTGGTTATTTAATATATTCTGCTGGGAGGAAAATATATAGAGGACAGTGCAATTCATAACAATTTATCAAAAATAAGGAAAGAAATGCAACATTAGAGGTATACATTGGATTAGATGAGGCTAGTGTAAAACACAAATAAGGATATAGCCCTTCTCTTTGACTGAGAATAGTTTTGCCTTCAGCAATATGTGAGTTTATAGTATTTAATTCAGTTCATATTATACTGACTACAAAAAATCCAGATGGTTTTCTTTTCTTGAGGATTAATGTCAGCATTATACACACAATGAGCAAATATGCATTTACATCAACATTGCTATTACAAACCATGTCAACAACAGTCTCATGTCTTGGGCGTAAATATGCCATCTGCTGTTCAACTTGTGTTTAACAGTGCTCTAACTTCACAGAGCAGTTACAAAACTGCCGTCACAGAACTCCTTCTCCTTTTTTTATTTTTAAATTTAATTTTTAATTTTTTTCTACTTTTATTAAATGAAAACGCAAAAAATTTGCTGTTCAGAGCAGTGTAAGTTGTGGAAGATTTGCATTAAGCATTCACTTGAAAGCCTCTGTTATCCATTTCTGTGCATCCTCACAAGGCCAATGAGTCCCAGTTATTTCCTGATCCTGTAATTCTTTGAAGCCTGTGTTTCTGTTGGCAAAGTCCCCACATAGCCTCATTTTTTCTGTTGTGCATATTCAGAAAAGTCCTCAGAATACCTTTAAGAGGTGAAAACTCATTGCAGCCCAGCCTTCTGCTATCCAGCCTGATGTTCCCAGCTCGCCATCGAGTACACTGACTCATGAAAGGAATATTCTAGAGGGCTCGATGACTTCTGCACACCCCACACCAGCAAGGCCTGGGATGGCTCCACAGCCATCGATACCAAACCAGCCCTACATTGCCAGAGGTTTGATGGGCACTAGAAGCACACAAATGACACATGGACACAGAAACAAGTGCATGTCGCGCTCACCCAAATGCACATAGATGCTTTCACAATGGGATCTAGCTGACTAATTATTAACTTCTCAGTCTACACACATACTTCAGGAAGAGGATCATAACCTGGGGGTTTCCTTGTCCCACTGCTGTGATAACTCAAGTGCCTTAGAACAGGAACAGGACAGCGTGAGAAGAGAGGTCATTATAACATGAGCACTTATCTCACTTCCAAACTAACCAAGAATAACAAGGGGAAGCTTAATGGTGACAGCCAGGGGTATAAATTTTTGATATCCTGATTTGGCACAATTGTGATGACAAACTTTTGCAGTGTGAGCCTGAGCTGGAATAAAGCTGTAAGTACCTCTTATCCTTTGGCCATGCTCTGGATTGTCTGGATCTAAACCAATCCACTCAGTTCAGTAGTGTGTGTGTGTCTTTGTGTGTGTGGGTGCCCATGTGTGCAGATACACATCTATCTATTCTTCCTGGCACAGTGTATGAGATCTAGGATTGCTGTTTACTGTCCTGGAAGCAAACAAAGTAGGCCTGGCTAGTCTTCAGCCATCTGTGTTGTAGTTTGTACACATTGGTATAATGGCATGTGAAAGCCCCAAAACATAGAAATTAAGAAGCTCAGCCTTGACCCTTAAGATGCTCAAACATTTTAGGAAATCAGTGCTAACCACTTGCAACTACAATATTTGAAAGCTAATTGAAAGAGTGCATGGGCCTTTGGAGATCCTTCTAGATGGTTTCTTTTCCCTTTTATTAAACTAAATTTTTTTGGTAGCTATCACCAGAGGCTAGCCTTAGTTTTAAAGCTGCCTTAAAAGTGAATATTCTTCCTGTAGAAACCTGCTTCCTTACTGGAGCTCTTCCTGGGCTGTTACCTTAATTAATTTGGTTAGGAGTCTCTTCTAAAGTTCTCTTTTCCCAGTCTGACTTCTCACTTTATTTTATTTTTTATTTTAGCAGAGACACCAGGCTATATTTGCAAGCATTGTGTTTTTTAATCCCCCCTGATGTCACTTAGTGTTAGCAACTTTTTAGTTCATACAACTCCCTAACACTAATCCCTGAGCATTAATTCCTCCAGCTTTCTATGTAAGTTTTTTTAAGCCCTACCTTCCTGCCTGATTTATACACATGCTTGGAAAATAAAAGGGGAAAAAAAAAAACAACAAAAAGGCTTTTCAGTTTTCTTTAACTGGCCTTTGCATTAATGCTGTTAAATTTTCTTATCGGTACTTTTTCCCATCATGACATGCAGATCTTACCAACTCAGTCTGCAGGAACACGTCAGTTTTATTGGTGTTTGACAGAGACCAGGCTGGTTTCCAGCTGAAATCCATTTGTTTTCCCTCCAGCGTGCTTGCTTACCTCCCCAGGCTCACGCTCTGTGTGGTTTCCTCCAAAGAGGTATTTCCCTGCCTATTTGGGTATGCATTTTGCATTGCCTTTCAAAATTGGCAGAAGAATTTCCTATCTTTCCCAATTTGCCCTGAGGAGGGTGGACTTTTCTCCCCACTTCCCTGTCAGTTTCTTCAGGAAAGTAAAATACCTTTGAAGCAGTTTCCAACTAAATGCAGGAAGGAATCTGTGGCGCTCATGTGATCTTGGACAGCCAAAACTTACAGGGAAACACCTCACTCGAGCATAAAACAAAAACTCTGGATGTGCTTCCGTGTTTAATATTTAAATATTGTGTTGGCATTCCCATATTCCTCTGAATGGTTATTTCAGACACTTAAGAAGAGTTTGTGAATTCCTTTCTTGGATCGGACATGGTGAGGCAGGGGTGTTTGCAGAGGGTGATCCAGGGGACTCCTCAACACTGCTGACAGACAAGGTCTCCAATTCTTTTTCTTCTCTACTGGGTTTTCTTGCTTATTTTCTTGTTTGTCTTGTTTGTTTGTCTGGTACTTTATTATTCTATTTTAACGCTGACAGGAAGAAAATAAACAGGGAAGAGTAGGGCTGGTGCAAGTGTTGTGTTTGAACTGTCTTCCGGGTAAGATTTATGGTCTGCTAAGGACAGCTTTTTGGAAAGTTCTCTTCAATCCATTCTTGGCAGTTTTTTTTGCCTTCTTTGCTGTCTGAAGACACTTCACTTTCTCTGGAAAGTGCTTTGCTCATTATCTTCTCAGTAAGGGTGGAAATGATGAAGTCACTTTGCGCCTCTCACCCCTTCCCCCTCCTCTCGCCGCTATCTGTGTCCCTTGGTGCCGACTCAGCAACAGCGCAGAGCACTCACTCCAGGACATTTTCCTTCTGCAAAATACAGACCGAGGGCATACTTGAGCAAAATGTATTGAGGAATAAAATACAGCAAAGGCATGGAGTAGAGTGGCATTTCTACATTTACCTCACTCTCTCCAGAGACCGTATCAATAAAGACAACTGTGGTGTGTGAGAGGAGACAAAGAAAACTAACTCTGGAAAAAAGAAGAATTGTTAGAAAAGAATATGGCTCATAAAGAAGGCTTCTGAGTGCTCTTCAAGATGGGCTACTGCCTGCACATGAGTAGTGAATAAATGCCTGGCCTGAAACGGAGACATTCTGCAGAGACAAATGCAAAGGTTAGGGGCTACCCTCAGGAAATTTTAGGTGTGAGAAAGCAGCACAATAATTTTAGGTCCCAGCCCATAGGAGTGGCCACTGAGGAGCTTAGGAACCACATAGCTTCTAACCACAACTCATGAGCCATATTGTTGTTAGGTCTCTTTCTTTGAAAGATAAATCTAACAGAAGAAATTCAACTTTTAGGGGAAAATTTCAGCAAGCTGTGCTGAAAACACTCAGCAGCATGCCACTGACTTCCCTGAGATCAGCCCTTTGCACATGGAGCTAGTTTGGTTTGGTTTGGCTTTTCTGTTTGCTATGGGCAAACTGAAAAATTGGCCTGAACCAGTTTATGTCTGTATCTGAATTTAGTCAGTCTTTTGACTCCAGCTCAGAAGATGAAGATCAAGGGAAGAAAACTTTTTCTAAAAAATGTTCTTTCTCCGGCCACATCCTTCCTATCATTTTCCCAATTTCACACATTCATTAGAAGAAGAAATTTACTCATGCAGAAAACAAACCAAGTCCTCCAAGTGAGAACATATAGCGATTTCATTCAAAAATGCTTCTTTTAAGGCACAGAGTCTATAAAAACCACACCAAGAGAATACTGTACTCTGTGGTCATTTGTTAGTAAAGCTGACAGGAAATCAAAACTGAAAGGATTCTTCTGTAACTGCCAACTTGCTGTAATGGAAGCCAGGGGAAATATATTTATCTGTTTACTTGACTAAGAAGAAAGAAACCAAAACATATTTTCCTCCAATAGTAAAAGAGATTAGACTGTTACTAGCCACTTGTGTACTAGACTTCCCTCCAGGCCTTTGCTAATGTTTTGTCTCACATTCAAAACAAATAAAATATGAGCTCTGAGGAAAGGAAAACATTTCACAGATTATAGAAACTAAAAAGATCTTTATGTACCTAACATTTTACCTTATAGCCTAAAGGATATTGCCCAGCACTACACATCATTGAGAATTATAATTCTGTAGAATTTTTTTGGAAACAGAGGTTTCATGCCTGACATGTGCTACAAAACTGCATCTGCAAAGGAGGACAGGCCATTTAGAGTGTGACTCACTAGGCTTGGTTTTCCCTCCAAAATTAATTTTTATTGCATTGAAATAAGTAACATGAATGGATCTGATTCTGTCACCTTGCTTAAGACATGACGGTCTTAAAAATCTTCTTTCAAAACAATTCTGGACTTCTTTTAATGGGTGATAGGTCTATTGAATCCTGGCATGGGGGTTACAACCAATCTGATCCTAAACATGGTCTCCACAGTTAGATCTCTGTAAGAAACAGCTTCAAGATGATGTGAAGTATAAAAATAATATGAAATATTCCAAGGCCAGGCTCAGCAGTGGATTTTGTCATTGTTACATGGCTCTATGATACAAAGCTGCCATAAATGCCTTCAATTAATGTATTTACAGAACTTTTCCACTGCCTTGTAGCAGTCAAAACCAGATGGCAAATTTTGTCGAAGATATTTCATTTTGATTAATTCTTCTGTCTGGGCAGATGCAGTGCAGTCTGTCAAACCATGAAGATAAATAAAAAATTAAGATGTTTTTCCTAGAGACTGCTAGTTGGGTAAAGCTTTGGTATCTGGAAGAGGGCAAGAATCAATTGTATTTTTTTCATAACCATGGGTATTTATCCTAACAGACTATCTTTGATGTGAATCTTAACACAACTTTCTTTAGGGTAGTTGCATGAGGGAAAGCAGTCAGTTTACAGTTTGAAAGATAGTTGAACCAGATAAATAACACATTATGTTTTGCTCAATTTTAAAAATCCACAGCAGGAATCATCATATTTGTAACAAGAGATGAATCTGCACGTTATCACCACATATCACATCAACATATTTTGCTGTAGTTTTGTAGGCTTTTAAAATTCTGTCATAATGTTCAAAGTGTTGAGAAGGAATCTCTTGCATAGACATTATTCCAAAACACTGAATATACCTATAGAAAATCAGTGAGAATAGGTAGACTGTAACTTATGATTTATTTAGCACCATAATAGGAACATGAATAGATTATGCTGCAACAAAGCACTTAGGTTCTCATTTTGGACCATAATTAAACATATGTTTAATTTCAAGCATAAACTTAAGACCCATTGACAAGTGCCTGCCTTTGAAGATGCAATAATCCAGTGAATTTATAAAGCATTGTGACTTTGGCTGAATGTGGGCAAGGATTCCAGTTAGGGACGGGACTTGTTTATACGGTGCCTAAGACAGGAACACCATAAACATAAAAAAAGACTTCCAAAACTGACATTAAAGATGTTAATGGGCCCCTTTAATTCCTCTTCTCTTTTCAAAATAGAACTTACAATGACATTCAAAGGCTCAACAACAGCAACTACATGGGAGAGAACACATTGAAATTTACTTCTAATTTAACCACAGTTTGTGTGACTCCTGTGAAAATAGAACTGGTTCCATGGTTCATACTTCAGAGCCTTATTAGATGCCTTATTGCATGTCTTTGCATAGCTGAAAGGTAATGCAGGGAACATTTTAATATTGTTGCATTTTAATGGCATTCCATCCAATTACTTCAGAATCTGTGGGGAGCACCTATAACTGGCCTGTGCTCTGGAGCTGAATTTAGATTTTATATCTCTGCAGCATCTATATTACTTGTCTAGACACATCTCTTAGGATTCAGAATTACAAATGACAGATTGTATAGCAGGCCTGACATTTATGTGATTGAATATAGAGATATATTTATAACATGATGATAACTGTATTTGATACGTGCTTCATCTAAGATCAGAATGAAGCCCAAAACATTCACAAGTGGCAGGGTCAACACCCCTTTATGATTACATTGGAGAATAAAATATATCTGTATATGTGCAAAAGCACCACATCTTGGCTTTCCAAACATTTTTCCATAAATTAAACTCTAGTCTATCCTCAGAATGAAGTCTGTAAATTAAAAAAGACACAAAAAATAATTTTTGAAAAGTATGCTACAAAAAGCTAAGTCACATGAATTATTTTATCAAGTCAATTGAATTATATTCAAGAAGTTATGCTAAATCATTTAGCAAAGCTCGATTCCACATTTCTGCAAAAAAGGCAATTGCTTTGAGATTAGCATGGAAGATTCGTGGATTAAAACCAAATGTTAATGACAAGTGAAGATTCACGTGGAAGAACTTGAGCACATGCTTCTCCCTAGAAGAAGAGTAAGTTTGAAATAGCTCTTTGCAATCAATATATACATCAATTTTATTACCATTAAAATTTTATTCCTTTTAATGATTAAACTAGAACTTATTTGTCTTGCATTCAGTTTTTGTCTTTGCCTCTGACTTTTCAAGAGTTACTTTCTTTTTGAATGTCTGTTGAGACCCTGAGTGCACTCAGGGGCCCTAACATCCCTGTCTGTCCCTGGCACTCCCGCCCCATCCTGCTCATAGCTCAGTACCCGCTCCAGGCCCTGCAACCACTAGCTCTTGTCCCAGGGAGGTTGTATAATTTTATTTCCACCTGTCCTGGTTCATCCCAGCACCAGCTTGTCCTCATTCCCACAGAGGTTTCCACCAGCCCTCCCAGAACTTTCATATTTCAATAATTCTAATTTTTTTTTTCATTTTTTTTTTCTTTTCCCATTGCTTATTACCAAATGAAGAAAGCTTTCTGCTGTAGTCAAAGTCGAAAGATCCTCCTCATCTTTCCCCCATTCAGCAAATTGAATTTTAAAATTCCCTTTTCCTCAACTGAAAACTTTTAATTTTGAAAGGGCAGACTTTGTTTCAAAATGGAAAGAAAAGCCTGCTCATTAGAGTGTCAGGGAAAAAATTGCTTATAGATAGGAGGTTTCATTTTAGAAATTCTCTGCTTTTACAGTTACATTTAATCTTAATTCAGACACAATTTAAACTAATTCTAATAAAAACACTTCCTTTGTTGGTTTCGTGACTCATAGGTAGGGGTTGTGATATTCATTATAAATTCTCACTAGGCTGAACAAAGACACTACACACGTGTCAGGGAAGTCTTATGCTTTATTATATAATTGCCATAACCCCAGCAACCAGCCCACTATTTAGCCTGAAAAGATGTTGGTTAACAAGCCCTTAAATTCTTACAATACACTTCCACAAGAGTGGAGGCGAACAAGCCCTTAATTAAGCACACTTCAGTAAGTTCTCCACTCCCACAATAAACCTCTCCAAAGGTGCTGGCTCACAAGCCACAACAAACCAATATTCAAGGGCTCTGGCGGACAAGCCACAATGTCCTGCCACAATGTCCCCACGCCCACAACAAAGGCCATGAGGGGTGGAATACAATAGCTGCACTCTGCCCAGGCAGAGCAAGGGAAGGACACTAAGAATATGACCAGTCCGTAGATCCTGCATTGGTCCTGGAGCTGGGGTCGCAAGGACAAAGAAAGAGAAAGAGGAAAAAGTCAGAGAGAAAGAGAGCCAGAGAAAAGAGAGAGAAAAAGAGGGTGAAGGGGCCTGAACTGCTCTGTTTTATAGTTAACCTGGTGCTCACCTCTATATTAGACTTTTCATGCCTTTCGTTGCTGAATTCACAGCCAGCCTCACTTGTCCAAGGAGTGAGATGGGCAAAGTGAACCTAGCCCGAGTCTCCAGGAGGAGCAGGAAGTTGGATGAGAACAGCACTGCCCCACTGCAGGACCCTCTCCTCTGATCACACTGTTCCTGTCCAAATACTCAGTGTTGGAGACAAAACCTGCTTAGATCTGGTGCTTTACAGTTGGACATCAGTGTTGAGTTCAGTGACTCAACTTTGTTGCAGCTCAGTTATGATTAATGCCTCAAAATGCTCTACAACGTGCTGTTGCTTTCTCCTGACTACACGGGACACCACAGAAAGGTAATTAGCAGATATTTGCCTTCATTTTGCTACAGAAGACAAGGGTGATTCCATGCTTCTAAGATTTGTAAGTCTTTAGTTATTCCTAGCTACTTACTTAAAAATTTTTGAATAGAACACGAGAAAAAAGAGAAAACTGGTGCAGTTTTCAAATGTGGCAGATCGGAACGTAAGGATCTCTAAATCCCTTACTTGTGTAAAAACACAATGAGACTTGCCTTTGTGTTTCTTTGTATTTCCTGAAGAAAATTTTACAAATTTGGGACTTATTGACTAGGTGTAATTTTTTGCATTTAACTGTAATAAACTGTATATCACAGTCACTGACATAAAGATAGATAGATAGATAGATAGATAGATAGATAGATAGATAGATAGATAGATAGATAGAAAAAAGAAATCTACCTTTCCTCCACCTTAGAGATTATCAGGTGTGAAAAAAATAATTTTAAGCATCTTTAAGAGAAAAGTAAATATTCTATCACTGCTTTATTTTATTTTTATTTTATTCTTTCACTTTGAAAGTGACTACAACCCCACCTATTTGATATTAATTTGCTATTGATGTTAAAAATTATGATAGATATTTCCAGATTCTGTAGGATTTTACTTTCACATCAGTCTAATTTTACACATTGATTTTCAGAACATTTTCCTTATTGTTGAAGTAACTAAACATGATAGTAGCTGTATCCACCCCAAGATGAAACACACACATTTTTTACAGACATTATGTACAAAAGTTTGGTACATGAGGTAATATATCCAAGCTGAATTGAAAGCGCGAGGGAAACTTTAAAGAGGTAGAATGCAACCAACATTGAAAGTTGGCAAAGATGTTGCACAGTTTAACACAAGCTGTTCCTCTCTAATATCGTAGTGACAGTTTCATATAAATGACATTTCGTGAGTAATAAAATGACAAATACATCATTAAAATTAGAGACAGATTGCTAAATGGATTAGACTGCAAGTATCTTGGTTTTTTTCTTTGTTCTTCCACATGCATATTTCATCTTGGTGAAAAACTATATGCCAATGTTGTTCATATTGCCAGATCTTAAAATGAGTTTTTAAATTCATTCAGTTCTACCATGAAACAGCTCTTTGAAGAGAGGAAATTCAGCACTGATTTTTTTAGCATCCTTGAACAAACCACTCCCAAGCTCTTGGACGTATGGAGTACCAGGCACACACAGGGCCTTGTTCATGTATCAAATAATTGCAGAGCAATGAAAGGACCTATTTTTTAGCATTATTTATCAAAAATAAAATCTAGTTTAGGGTTCAGGTTGGAGTATCAAAGGCTGTTGTAAAGCTCGGTCTCAGAGTGTGTAAATAATGAATACATTTGGGGTCTAGAATAGGAACCAGTCAAACCCCATTCACACAGGAAAATAGTATACAAGATAATTGGAAGAAAACCGAATAAAATAGACTTCTTTCATAAAGAGGCTAAAAGGCTGGAAAAATCTATAGTTTAAAAAACTAATCACAAAGCTATCTGGGACATCTAGCATAAAGAGTGGTAGGTGGAGTTTTACAACAGGCTGTTGGAATCCTTTAGTAAAAAAATACTATTTTTTTTTGGAGTTTGGGCTCATTAAGATTATTGACTGGAATATTCATTATAGAATAACTTAGGAACACTTTCCTAGTCTTATTTAAGTCTTTCAGGATTCTACTGATTTTAGGGTCTCTTTTCTTACGTCATTGGATTGTAGACTTGAGCTACTTATCAAGTGTGGCTATAATATGTCTGTAGCCCATGCAATTACAGTAAATGAGATGATGTTCTGTTAATAGAGGAAATAAAGAAGTTTGATTTCCTATGGATGTGTCCCTTAAATATCTTTCTGTATGGTAACACCAAATGTACCTCACCAAACAACACAGAACAGTTATGAGAGTGATCCAGAGCTCTGCATGTGCTGAAGCATAACTTTTTGGAGACTTCTACCCATTACTAAAGTGAGTTTGATCAGAGGATTCAAAAAGTGTTGGAGAAAGACAGACCAGCAGATTCCTGAACAGCGAGGGTTGCCCACGAGGCAGCAATACACCATCACAGCAAAGCAGGCCAGCAGCTCCTGTGCTGGAGGGGCACAAAGATGTTTCAGGTCTTGGAGCATCTGACCTAGGAGGAGAAGCTGAGGGAGCTGGGACTGTGCATATGTGATTCTGTGCTCCTGTTGCCTTAGGAAACTCATCTAAACACATCATCAAAATGTCTGTGCAGCTGGTTCCTGTTTATTCGTTCTCATTGAACAAGTAATTTTGCTCACTGGAGGCTACTCACACATCCTGCAAGCCCCACCATTTGTAGAAAGAGAGAGCTTATAAATTGAAAAAATTTGACAGAAAACTGGATTTGTTAGAAGTACCATGCATTTCTCTCACAGTGAAGTCTGTTAACCCAACTCCTCTTTTATGATAACACTAAAATATCTTTTACTGGGGAAACTAATGGGCAGCTTATCAGACAACCTTCTTAACAGTGTTCCAGTGGAAACCAGCAGGGAGTCATTCTAGAATTACTGAACACAAGAGAAATGAACCAAATTATCCTTTTTTTTTTTTTACTTATTCTCCTGCAAAACCTGCAGAATTTATAAACTCTGATGGTAATTGCAGCCTGTAGGAGTAACCTTAACTTTAAAACTCTGTCGCTCTGATGAATTCGCAAGCTATTAAAAAGGAAGTGGAGATTCCACCAAATTGACCATTAAGTATGTACATCTGATACAAATCAGGGCTATTAGTGGCTTGGTAGTTTCCACTTTTTGCTAATGAACTGTGGAAATGAAAAATTGGTAGACTTGGCTAAGGCATATTGTTAATAGTAATCTTCAGGATTTCACTGGTCTTGGATCTAGCTGTACAAAACTGTACAGAACTGTCTTTATGCCAAGGCACAAGTGAGAGAAACAGTATTGAAAAACGTTAAAGGGCCTGGAAGGTACTGAATTACTCTGGTGAAGGACTAAGGGCCCTTGGCTTCAGCTGAAGCAAATACCCACGCAGGATGAGCACCTCGCTCTGTGAAATAATCTTCTGATTAAGCATGTTCTATTTTCTTCTCTCCTGAAATGAGTGCGTGCACATTAAGATCTATAAATGTCAGGCAAGTGGTCTGCTGTATTGAGCAGTCTCAGTTTAAACCTGTCTAATGCATGTTCTGTCTTAGTAAAGATACAGATGCTTTCTGTTGTCCTATAAAAATGTGCATTTTAATGATAAATGGGACAGTTTATAGTTCCAATTACTCTTGTCTCCTTTGAAGCAGGAAAACTGGCAATCCCTTATCTAGACTTTAGCAGGTTTAGATAAACCTCGATAGCAAAAAGTATCTGGATTGTCAAAGCTTTTAGCTACAGTAAACTACTTAAACTAGAAGCAGCTGTTAGTCAAAAAGGAACAATACCCATTCATTTGTAAGATGTTCTGTGGCTGGGATACTATTAATGAGTTTTTTCTTCAGACGAGACTATTGTAAAAAGTTTAAGTTACACACGCAGACACTCATATGCACAAACCTGAACATACAGAGAGAGATATAAAACACGTAGAGTCTGAAGAAATCTTGTTTGGCTAACACAGAGTAGTCGCTTGGAAGAATAATCCCCAGAGATCACTGTGTTCAGAAAACTATGGTTTAGTTCCAACAGTATAACAGCAAGATTTCAGTCACAGTTATGAAAATGTTATTGTTGCCTCTACAAATCTATTATTCTCATTTAATGTCTGGAACAGTGAAATTATCCTCACTGAGAAATCCTCTTCTGTCTGCTTCTTATTTGTTCTTAAATATATTGCAATTACATGGACAGTGCAGTCTTCTATCATGTCTTCTGAGTCATTACCAATGTATTTCATTGTATTATATAAGACAAGGATTCTTACTCCCTCTGGGTTTTGTACTGTGTTTCTGCCAAGCTTCTATAAAGTTTTCTGGTGTAAATTTAAGTCTGTGTTTTAGTTAATATGGAAAAAAGGAAAAGATACGAGTTCAGCTTGTGGCACATCTTCAGTGTGCTCACATCTTTTATGAAACACTGTTCAGCATTCAATGTTCAGAATTCTGCATGGACCCGTTCAGTCAAGAATGAGGTCTCCTGTGTTTATGAATCAGGTCCCCCAGTTCTCTTAAAATGTCCATTTTATTCACCTATTTTCCCCAACCAGTCCACTGATATGAGGAACCAAATCTACAAGACCAAATCTATAACTGACAAACAGTGGCAACAGTTCGTATGATTTCCAAGAGGTAAAAATTTACACCAGTTAAAACCTTCCATTCTGCCTGCAAAAGTCTCAGTTCTGCTTGATTTTTTTTTTTGTGGTTTCTGTGCAAAACTAACTTCTGTACTCAGGTCTCAATCAACTCTGCTGGGTTTACAGCATATTTTCCCTTGAAAACCAGTTTGGACAGTCATAAAACTCATTCCCTGCTCAGGCTGTATGTCCAACAGCCTACACTCATACTTGACTTTGCAATGACAGGGTAATGTCAGTACTTCTTTCTGGAATTTATGCATTACTTCACTATTGGCTATGAAACAGGGGTGAGCATCTAATGGGAAAGGTTAGACTGGCCAAGGAGAGGCTTTGGGTTATTGTAGGTAATCTCCTCGCAGTTTATCCCCTCATCTGCAGTGGGTCATCAGAACTACGCAGAAGCACAATTTTCCTTCTATTTCATTTCTGTGGAGGCATCAATACCCAGATGAAGTTTGAATCCATGTACTATGCTCTGAAATTGAAGCCTAAGTAAATAATTTCTTCTAACATAGAGAGGGGAATTGGCAGCCCATGAAAAGCTGAGGCTTAGCCTTACTCTTTTCTTCATATTTTTGCATGAAATCAGACTTGCCTAGTTGATTTCCAGACAGATTTTCCCATTTTCATATGCATATGCTTATTCTTGACATGACATGGCTTATGCCAGGACTTGGCACGTTGATCCACTGTTATGAACTTCCCTCCCGACAAGGACCTTGAGCCTCCCCTGTGAACCAAAGACCCGAGGTCCTTCTGTCAGGATTTCTTGTGTAATACTATAAAATGGGATCTATTCTATTCACTTTAGGCTCTGGTTTCTTTCCAGTTTGAAAAGTCTGGTCCCAGAAAAGGGAAGAAAGATTGTTTGAGCTTCTCTAAGGTAGCTGCCTGCATTCCTTTAAGAGTTTTGAAAAGAAATAAACAATACTCAGATCTGAAGGTGGAATTCCAGGCCACTGAAATCAAATGTCTGTCATGTGACCTGTAATTTAGGTACCACGAGAGAATAATCCGGTCTAAGGTACATGTTTATCTTTTTTCCTTTGAGAATACAGTAAAATAACAGGAAATGTTCATCTTCTCCGTTCACTTGGGAGTCACTCTACTGGTTTCCTCTGAGCAGGAATTGAAATCTCCAAATCTGCAAAATGAGTAAGATTTCATACCTGCAGGACTCCAGGATCTGCTCAGGATATAACCCAGTAGCTCCACAGTGGGTTTTCCTCCCTGAGACCATGGTCTGTGGACCTGAATCACTGTGCGGGCACTGACCTGGACCAGTCCATGAGCATAGGAAATGTACCTAATCTACATGCATGTATCTGTCCTCGATCAAAACTGGCTTCAGTTATGACAACAGAAAACCTTCTGGGTTTCTCCAGAACATTTAGACAGATTTGTGGTGTGGTTGGTCATGGGATGGATTGCAGCTAAGATTTAGGTGGTATTTAAAGGGCTGCCATCCTATCACAATAAGTACTTGTGATCAATCTGAGAACTTTTTCTTCTATCCTTTCTCACCAGGATTTTGTTGTTTGTTGATACTGTTGTAGTTTAAATAAAGGACTCAGCGAGGTACGGGGTAGCAGGAGAGAGAACTCCCCTTGCTCTCCTTTTATTACAGGGCCTGGGGTAAAGGTGGTCAGGAGGGAGAGAAGAGGAGAAATCTTCCCCTCCGCATGGCAGGGGGGAGGCAAGAAGCTTGTTTTGCCTCTGTTTCAGTCCCTTTTCTAGGGACAGGCATAACCAATCCGGGGAGAAACAAGAGGAGGAGATAAGCATACAGAACCAATTACAACAAAAGAGAGAGGGAATAACTCTGGGGAGGTAGGTGGATCCCGAGTCCTGGGTCTGCTCTGCACCAGAGATCCAGGACACACCCACAACATGATACAGCAATTATTGTTGGTTATGTGCAAATGATGAGTAGAGGTGCGTCAAATCATGCTATTGAGCAAAACTGAGCTTTCTGGATTATGTACTTTCCCTAACTCAGTGAAATTATTTATTTCATGTTGTTCCATAGTTCTCCATTTGCCAATAAAGTAAGACATCCTTGTATATCAAGCATGCCAAGGGACTGAAAACGAATTTTTAAAATATGGGTAAAAAGTATACAGGGTAGAAAAAGATAATAAAGTCAGATAGATTTTTAACATGAATATGGATTACAATACTGTGTTATAAAACTTTATTTTCGTTGTTTGTATTACTATAATACCAGATACTTTGATCCTGCCAGAGCCAATCAGGTATGATGAGAACACTAACTTGGCTTGGAGCCAGGAAATAGGTGTAAACATGAGACCTTGTTAGATTTTCCTGAACTGTACTGAAATTGAGGTTTATCTCATGCCATGTATAATTAGACAGTTATTGTAATTATTCCAATTTGTTTCACATCAAGACTTTTGCATTGCACCCTTTTAAGATAAGAACCGAAATCTTCTATGCCCCAAGGCAGATCAAAACAAAATTTGTCATGTCCTATCCATCCAGAGGATAATCAACATTTGTATCTGTCCTCCAATAACAGCCAACTCCTGATGCCTCAAAGAATGGCAGAATTTCAGCAGAGGATGCCTGTAGATGACGTGTATGTATGAGAAAGGAAGAAACTGCATTTTTTAAGGGATCATTTAAACCCACAATAATCAATTCATTTCTAAACCACTTTGTAGACTGAGTCCATCTTGAAGTGTCTTATGAAAAATGATTCTGCAGAACTGACTGACTGGATTGAATGATTTGGGCGTAAATTATTTCATTACAGTTGAAAGCTTTTTCCATCTGCTGTCCTTGCATGCACAGCCTGTTTCTAGGAGCATTTTTGACAGATTTAAGCTGACTGGGTTTATGTATTTAATTCAGTTGTACACAGCAGGGTACAGCATCTACAGGCAGCTTTAGAACTCTGAGGCCAGTGGATCAAAAAAGTAATAAAAATATTCTTTTTGCGAATAAAACCAGATAAACTGAGGGAAGGCATATATGTTGGAAAAGAGGATGTAATTTTTTTCATTTGTGCTGCTTTTTAGTGCAAATTCTTATGTTTGCAGTCCATCTTGTGCTCTTTAGGGAATTCTAGACCAAAATCTGCTTCTTCCCACGTTTTGACTATTGTGATCTGTCTGCACCAACCTTTTTACCTTAGTCTCGTATGACCCTTTCCTCCTTCAGTCATTCAAAACACTTAACTCTGCAATTGTTGGTGAAACATTTTATCTTTTGGGATCATCAGATATTTGATTTCCTGTTTCCTTTGTCTGAAATATCTTGAAGAAGTTTTTTCAACAGCTATGTTGTTCTGACATTTGAAGTAATTTTCAACTTGGGTAGGTAGTTTCTTTAAAAAAAAGTTATTATATATCTACACTACATTTTTAATTTATTGTTGTAGTCCATCCACTTTATACTGTCTGTAAATTCATTGAGTAGTAAAAGGCATGTAGTGCCTCTAGAAGTTACTGCAAGGGAACACAATTTTCCTGGAAATTATAAAATGGGATATTACATGACTATGTCCTCTCAATTAATAATGAGCAAACCATATAATTCTCTTTGAGTCTGTAATATTTACTAATTTTTACTTAATTTAGTAACAAAACTGATTGTACAATAAATATTCTGTATGCCTTGCTGATACATATTTGTCTATTTGGGGAGAGGATATTGGTCTTCTCATAATAGCATATCAAGTTTATTCATAAAATATTATAGAATAGTTTCTGACTAAGAGAAACACAGGATTTTTGAGAAGGGATTAGAGGAAAAAACCCAAGTATAAAGATAGAATTGCTTGACTAGATTTATATGGTTGCTTCATACGTCCACTTACTATAATAATGTGATACTAACTATGGTCATTCACTATGATAATGTGATATTAATTGTCATTACAGAAAATGATCAGCAGTCTTGAAATTTTAGAAGCCGCATACCAGGAAGTACGCTTTCTAAGATTAACCCATTGAATGAGATGCTGAGATCACCTTTTAGCTCCTAAAGTCTTAAAGAGCTTTTCAACTCTTAAGCAAAGTCAGGTTTGGCTTCTTAGTCTATTGTTAATAAATTGTTATGTTGAATTATCCTATCAAAATGCTCTATATGGTTGCTTTGGCTGGGAGATACATTCTCTGAATTAATATCAGTGTGAAATCAGAGCAGTACTAGCATGATAGGAAAGGGCAGAAGATGAGATTCCAGAACTATTTCTGAACTGCTCCAATTCGGAGAACACATCTCTGTGGAAATTTAGACATCATGAACAAACTTCAGTGGTTCAGGGAAAGGTTTTCTGGTGCAGAAGTAACAGTAGGTGCAACTGCAGCTAACTATTGTTTAATGCTTTGGTATTGTCATAGGAAAATGTGTAAAAGCAGGGCTAGATCAAAGCGAGTGTGCTACAAGTAGAAAGAGCAATGACATATCACCTAGAGCAGCTACAAGGCTTTTGGATTGTGGTACAAGTTATCCTGATCAGCCAAAACATCCTCTCTCTTTCCAGCAGAATAGGACACCTGTTCACATCTGATGGCCCAGTGGGGCCACGTGTGCTCTGTAGAATATTTTTTCCTCTGTTGTGCTGACTGTCCCCCAATGCAACAAAGAAAAGCTCATTCCTATCTTATCTCGGGGTGCTGCCATTTTCTTAACTTTGTCTTCTTGCATTTTTATAATGAGTCACATTATCAAAACCTGCTCCAGATCACCTCTTGCTCACAGAAGCTTGATTGCCAATACATCTCACAGACTTCACCACAAGTTTTGATACCCAAGCAACATCATGAGGCAGAGAAAAGACATTTGGGTAATAGATAAGAAAACAAGAGTGCAGGTCAAAATTAACCACAAATTTCATAAGCAGGAGATCTGAAGGAGTGTGAAGCATCAGGTTAAGAAGAATCATGGAAGCTCCACATTCAAGGGAGAACACATCACTTCAAATGTTGTTATACTGTGAGAATGAGGGGAGCATATGAACTAATAGGTTTTGTTCTGATAATTCCTGATGTTTTCAGTCCATAACAAGACTTGAGGATGAAAATTACTGTAGTTTTTCATTACAGCGCTGTTGATTATATTTTTAAAAAAGCCAAAAACATTGTATTTTTCATGATACGCTTGTCTAGCCCTTTTGTCTTTAATTAAGTATAGTTAGAAGGAAAACTGTAGTGGATTGGGTGGCCAACATGCCTACAGAAATTAGAAACAAAATCACATAAACCAGAACTGGAAAGTCATCACAACATTTTATCTCTTGTACAAGCAAACTATTACTGCTTTGTCCCAGTGTTCCTCCCTGAGCATCAGAACAAGATATGAACCTTCTTCAGTGAAGATCCACCATGTCTCCAGGAGTAAAATGAATGATCTGCTGAGCCATTTGTCATTAATTCTAGATACCAAAGACACAAGAGATGATTCGGAAGGAAAATTCTGGTTCTGCAGTCTTTATTTTAAATCCATTCTGTTGGGGTTTTTTTGTGGGTTTGTGTTTTTTGGTTGTTGTTTGTTTGTTTGGTGTTAGTTTTTGTCTTGTTTTGGTTTGCTTTGTTGTTTGGTTTTTTTTGTTTGGTTTTTGGGTTTTGGGTTTTGGGTTTTGGTTTTTTGTTTTTGTGTCTTGGGCTTTTTTTTGAGGGGGTTGGGTTTTTTTGTTTTTTGGTTTGGTTTTTTTTGTGCAATGTCTTACAATGTGGATTTTAAAAATTGCAGGCAAAGAAACTTCTGTATATTTTCATTTCTCCTCTTTGTTGTTTTTGGGGGTTTTTTTGACACTGTAAGTCTTCTCACAAAGCTGCTACTAAGGGAAGTAACATTTCATTCAGTGGCAACCGAAGTAAAAAGCACATCTGCCCCAAAACATGTACTTTCTATCCACAAATCTGCCCATTTTTTCAGTCAGTGCTAATGTGACACTGTCAATTCCATTAAAATAGCTTACTTTTGCCATGCAAATTATGATTATACTTTCATTATATTTAAAACATGTTTTCACACATGTTTTTACAGCCTTCAGGGCAAAACACACTCACCTACTTCTTGGCTTACTCTTATTTCATTTTGTGAAAATTAAACTAGCTCAAGTAAAAATTTGAAGACAAGAGAAAATCTGTCTCTCTTTTTGCCCTCTCTTCAAAGGGGTTACTACTTAGCACATTACTAGTTCTTAGTAATTGAGAAGGAAGTCAGTTCAGGCTGTGTCATGTGACAGTGAAATAAATTGCTGAATGTTCCATCACCCAAACAACAAAATAGCAAAATGTTTGTGTTGAAGAATGGCAGCACTTTGTCCCTGAACTTCCATGAGGATTTGTGTATCCTCTGAAACTGATGGTCAACAGATGTCAGAGGCTGGAAAACTCCCGTTTTGTGAGTCCATAAGATGCAAAATATGAGATAGGCACCAAGCTAATATATGATATTTTACTCAAATTGGGCACATATCTTAGAGCAGAATTCTAAAGACCTCTTCTTAAAAAGAAAATTCAGAAACAGAAAGATTTTTTAGGAGCTTATGTGGGGATCTTGGAAAGTGTCTAGTTTAGACTAGCCCTGTATATTTAAGTTGGTTAAAACTAAGTGAGATGAACTCAAACCACTAACAATTTTAAGTGGGAGTTGAACTTACATGCTAGTCTGTTCTGTGAGTCAGGCCAAAGTGCCTGTTATGACTAAGGAAGTTATTTGAGACTTTCTAGGGGCTGGATCACTGCATACTTACTCGAACGGCTGAATCCTCACATTCTCATCTAGCTGATGTCAAGGACACTCCTGAGAGAGGTCAAAAACTTGACTGACTCTTTCCAGTTTATCAGTTCCACACCACTTTCAAATTATCATTGTAGTACAAGAGGAGGATTCCTCATTAGTTAAACTGGCTGTCTTGGATTAAAGCTCAGTTGTGGAAGGGAGGTCCATCATCAGCTAATTTGTTTGTCTGCCTGGCAGGCTATTATTTTGCTGTGGAAAAACCTTAAGCCCACAGTATAATGGCATTACTGTCTGGTATTCGTAATTCTAGCCACACAGTCCTCTTGCTTCAAAATTCATCTGCTCATTACTTGGTGAAGCCAACTTTATTTTTTCTGCAAGATGCAACAATAAGTAAACAACATATGTTGTTGATTCAAAGAATTAACAAAAGAGTGGTTTTTTTCCCTGCTTGAAAATCCTGTCTGTTGAGTGTGTGCAATATACTTGCTCCTTTGCTAATTTCTCCTCCTAGATGTTTGCATTCAGAAGCTGAAAAGGACTTAGATGTTAATTGCACATGTGCTTTGAGTCATGAATTTATCCTTCTAAATATATCTTATATACACTTAAACAAATTCTTTTCTCTTATTCTATCAGTCATTGTACAAACATACAAGTACAAACATTTGTCTTGATCTTTAGGAATCTATCGTGCATGGCTGGGTGAGTTGAAGTCCCTATTTTTCTGCCTTGGAGTATGATTTCATCCCTGGATTAGTGACACTGTGTTCAGTGTACATGACTTATATGTGCTCTAACAGCAGTCAGCATCTAAAGCCTGCTCTTACTGATATTGTTTTCAGTTGTGCAGAACTGTTAGTCAAATGTCATCACTTTTACCTCCAAGAAGGAGTCCAGGCATATTATAAATGCTTTAGTAGGAGCAAACTTTTGTGTTATTCCCAAATGCACATTGAAAATCTTGCTATTAAAATCAATAAAGAACATTTAGCTGAAAGACATTGGTGGATTTGATGGCCCTTTTTAGCGAAAGTAAAGGTGTAACTTTAGTGGAAGTTCAGTCCTTCCCAGTAACCTTACTCATGCACCCAGTTTGCAGGAAAGCTTCTGACTCACATTTTTTCTAACATCCTCTGGCTCTTACTTTGTCTAAATTGTTCTTCGGCTTTGAAGACTATTTATGTCAGTGTAGTGCTTGTGTACATTTGTCTAAATCTGAATCACAGGAGGATTTACATAGGAAATTAAGATTAACTATTAGCAAATATAATTTGTAAAATAGTCGTCTAGACAGGAGATGGAGCCATGTGAGACTTAGCTGGCCAATCAAAAGCATGATGTGCAGTGAGTCATATGAATATTCATACTGAGGAGCCAGCAAATGATTAGAGTCTGAGAAACCACCTATTCAAAAATAGCACAGAATTAAAAATTGAAGAATCACACAAATATCTCATTTTGTAAAATTAACCTATGCCCTAGCTTTTCACAATCACTTTTCTAAAATCTCTCCATTATTTGAACGTAGATCTTCTTTTCTCAGTGCTCACTACTGTGCTTATTACAGGTAAAATATTGACATGGCTTTACAGACAGTGTATTTTTGTCTTCTGCTAGTACTAGAAATTCTTTTATTGCAAAACATCTCCTTCCAGATACAGCTGAGAACATTATGTGAGAATGTTCATGCAAGATATACTGCATAAATTCAAACCTGTATAATACAACATATAATCTCTGTGCTTATGTGAATTAGGTAGTGGTAAGAGGAGGTGATATATGTTTAACATTTATTCTTCAGGGTACTGATGGAGACAAACATTCATATCCAGTCCTCCTAAACTATGACAAAAAATTGTTAAAATCACTGATATAGAAAAAAAAAATACTTTCCCTTTATGCAGCTCTTTTCTGTATACAGTTTTCTTTATCAGCTGTTAAAATGTATTCTACATAGAAGCTATGAAATAAAAACAAAGATATATGTCAATAATGAGTGAAAGGTTTTTTGCAGTAAAATTTACAGAACAAAACAGAATGAGATAATAAATATCACAGTATTTTTTTTTTTTACTTATAAAATGATTTTTAATTGATATTCACTGGTAGGAATATTTTAAAATGCAGCTTACAGTTTAATTTGTTATAACTATAAATATGCAATTTTCGAAAGCATACATAAAGTCTATATGTTAATAACAAATGCTTAAATTAAATAGTGGAGAATATTATATCATATATCTAATTTAATCAACTATTTCACATTTTCACACTATGTTTACATATGATGTACACACTAGCCATTTTTAATTTAAATAAGGTAGAAAATTATTCTTTTAATATATATATTCTCAGTGGACATTGTGCATTTAAGCTATGCATACCTACCTACTTCCATAGAGCTCTGTCAATTGTTTGTACAATAATGTAGTCTGCATTTCATTGTCTCCATCTACTCAATTATTTCTAATCTTTTCTGACGTCTTGTCCATGAAGACCTGTCTGAAATCAGGCATCTGCTTCTGATTAGAATCAGTTGTGATTTACACATATCAACTTCTAATCTTGCTTTAGTCACTGGACCTTCGTGTGGTCACTAGTCCCTACTGGCTGAATGATTTCTAATTTGATTATCCTGCATTAGTCACCATCTAGCAGATGTAGACATGAAAAATTTCCCAGTAGGTTTATAAAGTCATTTATGACAGGAAGCAATTTTTCAGTGCATTCATCACTTCTGTCTCCATCACGCCATTTCTTTCAACAAAGGGTTTTTGAAATATAATACCAAAAAAGGTGAAACCATACAGCTCCATCTACAGTTGTAATGGTTATGCCTCCAACTTTTCCATATAGCCTAAGCTCAGCTAGGTTCTCCATCGAAAAGTGAGTCTTTTATAAATAATTTATGGTAACTTCTGTATACTCCTGGTTTCACTTATAATTACCAGTAATTGTTATATTTGTGACTATATTGAAATTCACTGGTTATTCTCAAAGTCATTAATGATTTACTCTTAGTGGTATGTGATTAGTTGCCAGCCATACTGTGCTAACCACATTGTATTAGCAGTGCATTAGCTGCTAGTCTCATTACATCTCTTTCTTATTATTGAGCTAAAAATAAATGATAGACTAATGAATAACAAAACTCAGGTTTTTTTAATTAGTAAATTCATGTCCTCAGTGAGACAGACAGCTTCCTGTATGGGAACGCCTTTGTTAGAACAGCTGAGATAGTTTGAATAAACAAGATTTTCAGCACAGAAAACTTTCTTCAGGTATGAAATGATCCAATCCTCGAAGTCAGAGAGAGATTGCTGCAAGGTTTAGTAAACCTGTTATGAATTATATCTGTGGGGAGAAAATGCAGCTTGGAGCTGTGGAACAAAGACAAGGGAGGAGGTATTTGCATAACTACTAAGTTATATAGGAGAGAATAAAGAGAGGCAGGTTACTTGCTGTCTGTGGAACATGGAAAAAAATAAATGTTATGGTAAGATTTTCATGTGAAACACTCATTTTTCAAATAATTATGAGAGGCAAATCCAAACATAACAAAAAATTTGACAAATACAGGAAATCATGAGATGCAATGAAAGCTGAAAGATGTGGAAGAAAGGATGTTCTTTTTCTTCATTCTTCAGCATATTTTAGTCAGCATATAATTTAAAGACTTTAGAAGCATTTTGCCCTTAGACTACAAATAAATTTTTAATTTTTACTTTTTAATATGGGCTATACCCACAGATTGTAAGAATTAAAAAATATGGGGGTTTTTTTGGGGTTTTGTTTTGTTTTCTTTTTTGTTCGGGAGTCAGCTTAAATTTTTTTTTTAGGGAGCAGTAATGTTCAAGGGGGAAATCACTCTGGGTAGAGGAGCCACTACATGGTCTACTTCTGGTTCAGAAAGGTTTACAATTTATTTTGGAGCTGATCTCTGCATGGGAATAAATGCATTATAATAATCTGTGGTTTATTACTGCTTATGATGTTAACATCTTGATTTCCAATTTTATATTGAAATCTACTCTGGCTCTTATATTCCTCAGGTCATGATCCAAAAAGGATCAGTGATTGCACGTGTGTGCTTTTAAAATGCAATTTTTAAAAAATTAAGTAAACATTTACCATTTAACTTTAAACCAAAGATATCTAGATAGAAGTACTAGCAAATATATGTTTGTGGTAAAAAATGGTAAAATAGTAAAACTGTAATCAAATTAGTCTCTTAAAGAAATGTAAAGTTGACACCATAATAGAAATAGTCACTTTCACCATCATGAAACTGTTCAGAGGCATAGCCTTGCAGTTAGCACAGTGAGTACTGAAACACCACTGTATATCCATTAAATATGCAAGTCATTTTGCCTTATCTGACTTTTGTTCAAACTCAGTTTTACCAGAACATATTTTAGCTTTTTAGTTTTACAGTGAAATATAACTATGTATGGAATTATATTTTTTTCCCTTGTTTTTGTCCTTTTTCTAAAGATGACCACAAATAGAATTGCTGCTACTTCTGTTACTGTATTGTGCTTTTTTTTAAACTGGAATGTAAGTGCTGCATATGGGATAAAGTCCCTTAAGCATCCCATTCCAACTTCTTTGCAATTAACTGTATGGGCAATGATGATCCCATTCACAGTAGAATTCCCTATAATCTGTTTGACCACTTCAGTGGAGGAAAGAACATTTGATGACCTGGTAAGTCCTGCATAATTTACTCATGACTAGGGCTTGAACTCAATGAAATGAATATTTTAGAAAAATATTAATCTTGACTTTTCATCCAAGAAGGACAAGATTACCTTAGAGCCAGGACATTTCAAGTATCAGGACTGAAAACCTGTCAGCCATTTAAGATTTTTTTTCTCATGTCAGGAAAGTTAGTTCACCTGTTTTTTCTGGAATACTTTATTCCCCAGTGAGTATCTAAGGAATTACACCAAAGGAGGCTGACCTGAAAACAATCATTGTATAGATTTAGTTGAATGTCTGAGTCAAGACAAAATCAGGTTTTATGAAATTGAGAATGGAGTATGATTAAGGGGGAGTGAAAGAAAGATAGGAGAGGTAGAAGCAATTATAGCATTCAGGCTCTCAGCTTTCTTTCTGGTAGATATGAAATTTTGCACCAAAATTTTTTCATACGTGCATTTTGGAAAATCTTTTCCTTTTGTTGAAATAATGAAGTACTAGGGGAAAAAAATCTATCAAAAAATTCCTAAGCACTTCAGTATTGCTTTTTGTGGGGATAGAGTCAATTTGAGGAGGCTAAACTGAAAACTAAATATGTAACTTCTCTTCACATTCTGCCTAATTAAAGAATAGACAAAGTTAATAATTTGTAACTGGGCCTTTTTTTCTGTTACGTTTTCTTCCCTATTTTCAGTCTTTCCTGTGCTTCCCAAACTTATTTTTTATTGTTTTTCTATTAGATTAATAGGTGTCCTCAGAAATCTGTTTAGCTATGGCAAAAGAAATTTTGCTGGACCTTGTCATAAGCTTCAGTTCTTCAGGTGTTTCATATCCAGCGACAGGGAATACCCTAAGCAGCAGGGAATGCCCTATGGGTCTAGCATTCTCTGGGAATGTTTGGCTTTGAATTCTGCAGCTTCTTTTGCTATAAGATAACTAAGCTTTGCCTAAGGCAAGGAGTTGTGTGCATCTCTTTTGTTTAGGGGTGCCCTGGTAAAAGCATGGGATGGCTACCCTTGGAGGGCTTTTCTGCTCATTCTCATAGCCAGCGCTAGCTCATATTTCTATTTGTTTCTCTGTGGGCCACTTTGAGTAAAGCAGATATGTACTTACTCCATGGTCTACAGCTAAGGCATATTTCCTTAGCTGGGAGCTGGCTGAACCTGAACCGAAAGCTGACATGTGGTTTATTTTAATGGGAAATTTCTTCTGTTTCATCATGGCATTTGTCATCTCGAAGTAACTGCAAGTTGTAGGCATATATATCTTCTCCCTCAAGTGGGCTTTCCCAGATGATGGGAAAAAAATAGCAGTGTCATGAAATTTGAGTACTGAAAGGGAACACCTTTTCTCAATCTCCAACTGTTTGAAGCACAAAGTAATAGCATCCCGGCAACAAGACAGGCAGGCTGTTATCAAAGTACACCTTTTTTTCAGTTTGGCATAGTAGAGGCAGAATATCTCTCACAGAATCTCCCCCCACCCCCCCACCCCCCCAAAAAAAGGAAAAGAAAAAAAAGGAAGAAAAAAGAAAATAAAAAGAAAAAAAAGTGCGATAACATTTTAACATTTTCACATTTTCAAAAATAGGTAATTTGAATCTATTTAGAAGCACCTAAGGAATCTTCCTTGATTTGAGCTTCAGTTTTTATCTAGGCTTATTATACAGGTACAGGGACTATGATAATCAGGGAATTTTTCTGTCGGCAATTGTTTTTCACCAGTTTGAAATTAGAACTATTAAGTAATTGAAGGTATTGCCTAGTTTATGGGTGACAGATTTTGGGAACTGGTTTCAGGGGCCAAAAAGAGACTTTTGCAGGCCCAGGAACCTAGACATATTATGAATATTCAGAGTCTGTAAGAGTGAGTTAATAACTTGGTGAGTTGTTTTGGATGATGCTGGAATTGTCTATGCAGTGAGTAAAAAAGCCCATTCAACAAAAGCTGATACCTCTCTTGCATTCTTTGACAGCAAAACCAGAGGTATAAGTCTCTTAGTGAAGAAAATCAACATTTTCTAAAGCACTGATCAGTCATTCTGATGAATTGAAGAGTCCTCCTGAAAATACTACCAATAAGCTAAAAGGCGTTTTGGTGCAGTGGAAGTGTCTTTTTGACTGAAAAATCCATACATGGAGAAAAGCGTATGCTTTTCTGAGCTCTTTTGCAAGAGAAGGTCAGTGGTATGTTTGGACCAAAAGGGAAAAGTGGGGCTGATCACATACCAAACTGATTAGATTGTTGGCTCTTCTCTACAAAATATGATTTAAAAAAAAAAAAGAAAAAACTTTATTGTGCTTTCAGTTAAGTTCCTTATAAATTGTGACTCTTTTCCCCCATTCAATGGCATTCCTCTACAGTCCAGTGAAAAGGAAAGGGGTTAATAGATTAAGTAATGATTTTCACATTTTATTCATAATATTGAAACATAAGGAAGAAGGAAAAAGTGAGTTAAATATAACATTAAGGACTGCAATTTTCACATGTGGAAATATGTTGCATATTTTAAAAGTGCTACATCTTGATATGGTTGGCCAGTGGAAGTTTCAGCAATAAAATAATTACTTTGGCTTCTTTTATAACTTACTGTCCCCAGTTTCTACTCTCTTTCTAGATACCTTCTCATTTTTCTTCTTACCACTTTCTTTTTTTCCTCTTTTTGTCCATTTTTCCCCCTTTCTTTTCTTTTCTTTTTTCTTTTCTTTCTTTTTTTATTTTATTTTAATAAAGCCAAGGGAATCTAAAACTACTGTGCCATCCAGATGTTATGATGGGCCTAAGATGCCTAACTTAAAAACTTAGGTGATCAAGGGAAAGGAGCATCTCCTTCCAGAGGGAAAAAGGTGCTCCTGTTTGGACTGATTTGACATAAAATGAATGTTGGTTCGTTTTCATGGGTACAGCCCTAGCATTAAAGGTTAATAAAGGCATGCATGTGCAAAGCATGGGCCCAAATAAAGTGTCAGATGGAAACAGTCTCTAAAGAGAGAACACAGGGGTAATATACCTCAGGAATTTTGCTCAGGGTGAGGGGAACTCAGTAGAAACTGTGACAAGAGTTAAGAACATAAAACCATCTGGTTTTAGTCAGATTTCAAGCTCATCTGTGCCAACATCATGTTGTTGATCCTGGTCAGCAAATGCTTTGGTAACTGCACAGCTGTGCAGCTTTCAGCCATCTCTTCTTGGGGCTTTCTCAAACTGAAGATTACACCACATCATCAGGTTTATTAGTTTTTGATGGATCTTCCAGGGCTTGTTTTTTTAATGTGTTTTTGAATCCATTTACACTTTTGGCATGGGAAATTATCTGTGGCAGTGAGTTCCACAATGTAATGAGGTGTTGTGTGAAAAAGTACTCCAGTCACTTCCTTCAAACCTACTGCCTGATAATTCTACCTAGCTCTTTCTCATCCTTCTGTTATAAAATACAGAGAATGATTATTCCCCAATGACCTTCTCAGCCTATCCATGATTTTACAGCCTGTCAAATCACTCTTGGTCCCTTCTTTTCCTGAGAAGAGTTCTAGGCTATTTAAAAACTTCTCAGGTGGAAAGAATTCCTCTCCTCTCACCATCCTTGTCACAGTTCTCAGTATCTTTACAAGTTTTGCTCTATTTATTTGAGAGGAGAGTGGTGAGGAGCAGTTTCAGCAGCACGGCAGGGGTGTTTGATTTTACAGTGGTACAAGTTTTCCTATTGTGTCTTTAACAGCATTCTATTTTCCTCTGATTGTTGATCATTGAACTGGTGATTCTAGAGAAATAACAATGATCCAAAGACCCCTTTCCTCATTGAGAACAGTTTATTTAAAGTCCATGATGACATATGAATAACTAGACTTTAACTATTTTATATTTATGAACACTTAATTTTCATTTGACCTTTTAATCATTCAATATCATCTAACATTTTCAACTCTCCAAAGTCAGTTTCCAGCATTACTGTTTTGAAAAGATGTATGTCAACAGATTTTGTCTTCCTTTTTACCCAAGGCCATTTATTTTTAGCCACATGCATTGAAGTGCAGATCTTCATGGATTAACAAGAGCAATATTTTGGATTGATTGTTGTCATTATTTGTTTCTCAGCATTTAATTGACCATTAATCTGTGAGGAAACCTTCCCTGTTAGGGTAAGAACTTCAGTGAGGAACTTTGAAAGTTGTTTGAAAATTCAGGTGTATTATATGAAGGAGATTAGCTGTAATTCTCTTTTTTACTCCCAGTCCATAATGAAGCACAATTTCCCCCAACAAAACTCATACTGAATATTCTACATTAAATTGCATTTATTCATGTGGTTCATTGTGCAATTCAGCTACTTGTTCCAAGAAAAAAGAGGCTTACTAATGTGTATTTTTCTGGATATCTCGTCAGATTCTTTGAAAACACACCATTATATTCAGCATCTTCAACCTTCCAGCATCCAAGGTGACTCAAGAAATTCTGACTATCTCAATCTGATTTTGAGTTTTCGAGGGAAAACTATTGTACTTTCTTAGTGTTATCTGATGAAAAAATCATCAGAACTCTAAAACTATTCTAAGCAAACTTCAGTTTGAGTTATTTCCTCTGATTTGTCTGCCATAAGGAAAGGCTCAGTTTCAGAGCTTACCTGCATGACTCTATAGTGAACACCAATACCTATAATTCACTTAGTATTTCTGCTAAGACTGCATCTTGTTGGAGAAATTATCTTTTTTTTTTTTAATCTTTTATATCAACTATCAACCCTGAAGACAAACTGGCATGCTTCCTACTTTTGGTATGTTTAAAGAAGTTTTATTCACAGTTTTTATCCCTCTTTAAAAAGTGATTTTTGGCCTATCTTTTTCTAGGCTTGCCAGAGTTAGTGCTTAATTCCACCTCTCTCGCTTGAAAGCATTTTCTGCTTCTTGAAGAAAGCCCCTCTGGTTCTAATACCCTGTGTTATTCTTCCATGATGACTTTCTGGGGATCTGTTAAGGTCACTTTGGGTAGGTGGTACAAGCTTACTATAAGTCTTTGTTACAGTGTTTTAAAACAATTTCCTTGCCACCTGCAAGCAGTTTGCAGAATGTGCGGGAGGCAGACATCTGTTAATAACATATTTGAGGAAAAAAGAGATTTTGTGTTACAGATGCTCATGTGTTTGACGGCATTTGAGATTAGGATTCACAGCTTGAAAAACTCTTTAAGTTGTGCCTTTCAAAATGAATTAAGACAAACATTCATGGTGAACTTTATGATCTTAAAATTCTTTTCCAACCAAAGTGATTCTACAATTCTGTGATTAACAAAACAATAATTGAGGTATTTTTTCATGTAATATGAAGTGTTAGATTGGTGTTTTTTCTACTACTACAAGGGTTAACTTTTTCTTTAGGGAAATCTTCAATAATTTATTGAATGCGAAGAAAGGAATATAATTTTCCATTCTGAACATTGCCAAATGTTTACAGATTTTATTTCCTTCTCCAGGGTTGTTTACGCATATTATACACGGAGGAATCATGTAAAACACAAATAATACTGGGAATAGAAACTCAGTTGAACAGGGTGAAAGAAGAGGAACAAATGGGAAGAAGGAGGTTTCCCCTTGCTCCAGCACCAGCTAGAGGCTATTCAAAAACTCCATAAAGAGGAGCAGGCAAGAGTTTGGTGGTTGAGGTGATCTTCTTGAAAGAGGAAATGTCTAGTAGAGGTCTCTTTTAAGAAGCTTTGAAAGCAAGTTTCTTGCCTCTTAATATGTGCTCTGGCACCAGGACAGACATCAAGAAAAGAACATAACTCTTTCTTCTCTGACAGATGTCCTTCTGAAAGGTTGCCCATGGCATTTGTGAAGTCAGGCATTTGAGAAATCAGCACTTCTCAGTAGAATTACGTATTTTCTGAGCCCAAGAAGTGGCACTTTCAGGATACAAGCTTTTACAACTTCTATGAGAAATGTTTGACATAATGTCTTTTATATCAGTTGGCACTTAAAGGTGTAAATCAAGAACATGTAATGAATGTTTGACACATAGGCTGTGGGACAGTTCTTCATTTTGTTGGGATATTTCCAGTGTAATCCAGCGCACAACCTGGTTCTGAGTAGCTCATCTTACTTTTGTTAAATAAAATGAAACATATTTTTATTGTAAAGATAACTGTTACAAACCACGTTTTTGCTACTGTGACTTCAGACTAACTTTTCTTAGTATATTACTCATTTTCCCTAAATATCTTCTTCAGAAGAAACCTAAACAGGTCAAATCCGGGTTTATGCAAAGCTGCTTTTGACTCAGTGGTATTGTTGAAATAAAAAAGTGAACAGTGTTTAGACACATGGTAGACAGGAAATATATTTCTTCTTTGTCAAGAAATGACTTAAGTTTTTCTCATAATAATCCTTTGCATTTTATTAGGGGAAAAACATTAACCATAAAAAACATAGTTGAGGGGGAGTTGCTTTGTAATTAAAACAGGATGATTTCACCTACTTAACTGTCATGATCCAAAAACATAAGCATGTCTCAATTACTATTTTGTATGGCACATCATCATTTCAGTACAAATTGGCTTCAAAAGTCTAAAGCAATAAAGTCCTGAAACTAGTGTGGATAGATGGAATGGAAAAATATTGATTTTAATGATGTCTTGTTCCCTATGTGGGCCTATGTCTTCAGGAAGAACGAATTATACAAATTTCAGCTGTTAAGCTTATGATTAACTCTTCTTCTTAAGATCTTTTCCACTCTACTTTGCAATTAAGAATCTAGACCTTCCTGGAAAAAAAAGAGTTAAAAAGAGAACTAACACCAAAAAATGTATTTATTAAAATGTTTAGAGTTTCTGAAGTCCAAGGCTCAACGAGTCATTTTTTTTTTCTTTGGTGTGCTTGGATTTCAGGTAAGATTTAGGGGCTGGTTCAACTTAACACTGCATTGCCTAAAACTTTGGTGTTATAAGTGTTGGGTTTAGATCTCTGCTCTGTATCCTGTGTACTCAGGTGGAGATAGAAAACTGAAAACTGGCTCAGCAGCCCTAAGGTAGTTCATAGGAGATGTCAAAGCAGCAGTTTTCTCTGAGATTCTTTCCCAAGAGTGTTTTGGTGTACACCTCAAGGCTGTCAAGGAAGTCAATGAAACTATAGTTTAGTTCTTGAAATTCTTTTCAAGTCTTAGGTGCAAAGTTTTGCTGGGTTTTGGGTTTTTTGTTGTTGTTGTTGTTGTTTTGGTGGGTTTTTTGTTGTTGTTGTTGTTTTTCTTACACATAGTTGGTTGAGTGATTTTCTGCATTTGACATATTACTCTCTGGGTCAGGACATTCACATCCATTTTTCTATGCCCAACCTGTTTTCAGTAAAGACAGTACTGCAATGAAGGTCTAGAGAGGATCCCATTCCTCTTCAGCAGGAGGAATTTTCCTCTATTTTCAACCAGAGGAATGACTGTAGTCTTACTGGTACAAGCAGTTTTAAAGGGTACTGCCTAATCTGTTCCTAGGATTCCTTATAAAGCTCCTTACCACCTGGCTCAACAGGGAGACCTAGGATGTGCATCTCAAACAGAGGAATGTAAAAGTCCTGTGACTACAGGATCTTTGCTCAGTGCACAAGCATTCAGAATTATTTTTCACAGGCACCTGGCCCCATTTGCTCGCTGTTTTTATTAAGCCTGGGTCAACCTCTTCAGTGGGCAATGCAGGTTAGTTAGATCTTCTCTGAAGTTCCTGATCTCACTCTCCTATCTCACTTAGGATTGTTATTGGAGCACAGGCCCTGATCCAGAGGACTTCTGAAAAAGTCTTTCTTAAGAGGAAAGGTGAAAAAAGGAGTGAAGAAAGAACATATTTTGCACAAGTTGCCAGGGTCTTGCAATATACCACTTTTACATCTGGGCAAGTGTCTGGAAAGGTCTCTCAACATATCTTTGGCAAAAATCAAGAACTGATGTGCAGGACTCAGTTTGTCTTCGTTGTCTAATGCCATTTCCAGTACTATGGGCAACCTGCTCAGTCCATAGCTTCTTTTCTGGGGTAATGTCAGTCCCATAGCTCCACTGGCATTGCATTTTCTTTGGTGTTATGAGGTGCTGGCAGTGAATCCCACTGAATATTTCTTCTTCTGATTATTTCCTTCCAGTATTGCCACATGATGTATCCTGAAGTAGAACTGGTTCCACATTTGAAAGATACAGATATTACTGAAAAATAGTTTTTATGTTCAGATTCCTGAGTTTCTTTTACAATAAGTGAAATAAAAAGACAAATTTTAATCCCTTTGGTTTGTGCTCCCTCATGGTCAAAGTAATTTTAGAAAGCCAGCAATGGCACAACTCTAAAAATGGCAATTCAGGCTATGAACCAGCAAAAAGCATTTGCTGCTGCTATGATGAGTGGAAACTGTTCACAAACTAATCTGGATTCATACTTTGAGAGGTACCCACTGATTTTTTTCCATTTGAGCTCCTGTCACATGTTTCATGTCATATGTCTTCCATTGTCATGACTGCTATTTGCATCACAGGAGGAGATTGCTGCAGAAATAGTTAAAAGGGCAAATGTCTTTCTTATGCCAAGTAGTTAATACATTAAGCTGTTGATTTATGCTTTGAATGCTGTATGTTTATGTTTCAATATGTTTTAAGTTACTGTGGTTTTTTTTCCTTTTGCTTTTACTCGTAATCTTCTGGTTTTTGAGCCCGTTACATAATCATAGATTTAATTTACCAGTTGTACTGCCTGGCCTTAAAGATTTACCACACAAGAAAAGAAGCACTGTGAAGAGTCAGAGTACTGATATAAAACAATTTTCCCTGAAATCCCCTGTACATAGAACATGATTAATTTCACAGCTGTGAATCAGACCTGGCCTTGCTTAGTATACACAGTCTATAAACAATGCATGTACATATTTATACATAATGAAACAAAGAAGAGAGCACAGAGTTTACTTGGCCCAGAACAAGTATTGCATCAGTCTAATATCTGAAAATCCCCAGAGACAGAATGAATCTCACGGCTTTGTAACATGATAATTTGATGCTCTAATAGTTTTTTTTAATATTGATGTTATAATAAATACTAGGCAGATGTTTAATTTTCATGTAGTCCATAGTACTGAAATCATGTGTCTTTGTAATATAACTATCACCAGGATACAATAGAACACTGTTTTTTTAATTGGGAAGCCTTGGTTACAACAGTGTGCTATTTCACCAAATTATGTATAGAATAAGAACAAAAGTTATTTGGAGTTATCTCAATCCATTCTCTTTATTTTACAGAGAGAGGTGATAAGAATGGGAGAACACTTGTGACATATATTTTTATAAAAATTCAAAAATTAAGAAGGGCTGTGGGAAATTATATTTCAGAAGAAGTTTTCATAAAGATTTCTGAATAAAAAGAGATCTTAGCTGTCTAAAATGATGGAAAATATCTATGAACTGGAGTATGTAAACTGTGAAATTTTGACTCCTGTTCCCACCTTAGGTACTTCAAACTCTAAATTGGTAACAGAACCTAATGAGAGAATAATTATCATTAGCTGATGAGTGAATTAAGTTCATACTTGCAAAGTTAGTTTGATGTCAAGTTGAGGTCCTAGGTAAAATTTGCAGACATGATTTTAATTCTATAAACTACAACTATTGTTTTTTAACTGGTGATTGCCACAAGTTTGATATATTGATTTTTAGTCCCTAAATGCTGCAGCTGCCACATGTTTCACAGCTGTTCTTTCACAGGCCTGCCTCAACGCCCCTGCAGAGAAACCTGTCCTATGTTTAAATTCTACTGGATTTTGGAAAGATCAACAGAACAACATCCATTTCATCTACTGCTTCTTAGGGAATGGGTATTTTGAAATATTGAGTGAAAGCTATCTTGTATAGTGCTATCAGTTGTAAAGGGCATTAGTAGAAGTGGCACAAGTAGAAGTGGCTAGTCTACCTTAACCCAACAAGCAAGTGAGAGAGCCAGGAAGAGAACCTAGGGGTCCAGAATCCCCAGCAAGTCCTGTTGGCTGCACCAAATCACATTGCAAGGACTTCTTTTGCTTCATGTGTCTTCAATTTCTGTGCTACATCAGGTAATGCTGTAAATTACAGAATTTATGATCAGCATGAAATTTCGTATTTTTGTTTGCAAAAAATATGAAATATCTTCCCTCTTTGTTTTCCCATAACAAGTTAATTTATCTACTATCTTAGTACATTAGTATCTGGTTAATACAGATTTTTTTTTTTATTTAATGAAATCCATAGCTATTACTTGTTTGGATTATAATAGAAAAAAAAGATGAAACTAAAAATTACTATTTGTCCCCTTGGTATACCTTGGTTATTAGTTCAGAAGATCTTGAGCTGTTCATGATAAGTCTGAACTTTCGTTCAGAGGGAAAAAAAAGTGATTCACTGACTGAGTCAGAGCTCCCTTTCCTTTCTCCTTTTTCCTTTCTCCCTCCCCATCACTCTCCTTCTCTCATGCACCCCTGGCCCTCCTAAATTATTTCTTTTCTTTTGAAAGTTTAAAATAAATGATAGCAGCAAGCTACTTGGCTGCTATGCCTTGGTCCTCTTTCCTTGGTAACTGAATTAATCCTGTTTTCAGCTGCTCCGAGGAAGTCTGAGACACGCATGTGTTGGTGAGTGCTGTCTGGAGCAGTCACTCTGCACCTGTGAGTTATAGTCTGGAAAAGCACAGCCAGCCTGAGGCTAAGCTGTTTCTCTCTGGCAAAGAAAAAGCAGCGCCAGTCCTGGCACACTCGAGCCGTGGAATACCTGACTGCAATCATTAATATGATATTAATACAAGTGGGGTTTTTGATGACAATGTTGTACGAAAAAGAGACTAGTAATCTGCTGTCCTCATTAGAGAGTGTGCCTGATAGGTTTTCAACAAGGCCTGAAGGGGAAATTCCCACCTCTAGGCAAGTATTTAAAGCTTTGTTCACATTGTGTTACACCTTGCTCTTTGAATGGCTTCGGTGGTTTTATGGTTATCTAACATGAACAAAGGAGAGAGAATTTGATCCTAAGCAAATGTGTACATGTGCAAGAGAGAGGGAAAGACAGAGGCTGGAATAATTTTTCTGAAACTGGAGCCTTAAATGATTATGTTTCAAGAATTCCTATTTACAGTGGAAATCCTTTCCCCACAGTCAATCCAAAGCCTATTCAAGTCAATGGCTTTTGGATCTCTGTCATCTGCAGCTATGGCAGACAAACAAAACAAACTGCTATCAACTGTAATATGACCTAAGTGTTTGCAGGCCCTGAGCAAAAAAAAAGTCTGGCTTTGGGCAATTTCAAGGAGCTTACTGAAGTGTTTGTTTCAAGTGTGTTCTGTTTCTAAGCAATTTCATATAAAGGAAGCAGGAGAAAATATAAGTTCTCATTCAGTTAGTCTGAGCATCTCATGCAAGTAAAGGTTTGAATACCGTTTCGAAAATTTTTTTGTCTGTTCTCGTGATAATAATAGGCTCCTTTAGCTGCATTTTGAAGGCAACAAAATCACTGTCCAAACAAAAAAATGTAAATTCTGCTTAAAAACATCCAAAGGAAATTGTACGTGTTGACCTGGCCCAAGCTGTTTTGTTTCCTTGAAACACTGCTTAGGACCTGGCCCAACGTGTTTCATTTTGTCCAAGTGCTTTCGATCTGTGGCAACAAGGCCCTGAATACGTCACTGATCTTGTTTATGAAAATGTAGATATTCTGAGAATGAATAAAAAAATCTTGTCTTGGAGACATCAGTACACCAGCTTCAGTTTGTTCTCTTTCTGCTGCAAATTCCTGGTGCATGTCTTCACTTTTTACTGACGGGGACTAGGTAGTCATTCACTTTTGGAAGTTAACTTCTTTGTAGCTGAACGAGAGGAAAAAATAGAGGACATGAACATCACAACTTTGTCCCTTGCTCTCATAAAGTGCCTAATGAGTTTGCTGGGATACACAAACTTAGTCTTTACGAATTTTCTGATTGTAATAGCAGAGACAACAGCTCTGCATAAATCAAATTGGAAATATCCTTTCCCATGTGTTGTCCTGTCATTGGAACATTTTGGTGAAAATTGCAATCAGGACTGGTGTCTTATGTACCAAGAGAAACAATGGAGAAAGTAGAACATTAAAAAGAGATTAACAATAAGGGGGTTTAGAAGAATCGCTAAGAAGAACAGGACCACTATTGTTGGTAAGTCTAGATAAGGTGGCTGAAAGTAGTTTTTTCCCTCAGCACTTTGCTGGAGAATCTAAAAGTGGGTGACAAAGTGTGTTTGCTCCTCTGAGGCTGGAAAGGGCAGAATTGCACAAGTTACCCTCTATTGAGGCTTAAGAATATTCACTTCTATTGCCCCAGACCCAGTGCATAAATTCTGGCAGAAAAAACAAGCAGGAAGATGAGGGGTTTATATCTTTAACTGCTGCAGCTGTTGGGTCTGGAGCATGGGAGTTTGTACCTAAATAAAATGTTCAGCAAAGGGACTCAAGTAATGCGATAGGGAAGAACTTCTAACAGTGAAGATCAGTTTGCTTGTTATGTTGCGAAGATGTCATTAATTTCCTCTGCCTTTAGAAAGGTGCTCACTTGCTCCAGTCTCTTTGTTTATCTTGTCTTCTAAGGTTACAGCTGAACTCATGTTTATCACTAACTCAGTGAATCTTGGTAAGATCAGACCTGTTGCCACAGAACTAAGCCAAACTTATGATCCTATTGCTGTTGGCAGTAAAAAAAAAAATCTTATCAAGATGTTGGAAACCTGCAAGAATTTATCACTGACTTGAGTGGGTTCCCAATTTTCTTTCTACTCAATCATTTAGGCACATTTCTGATTAGCATTTCACTGGACAGAGACAGATTTGAAATCAGTGCTCATTCCATGGATGCAGCTTCCAAAATAGTTTCTTTTACAAAAGACATTCCACAAGCATGATAAAATAGAACATGTTCCTATCCCACCACAATGTACTTCAATAAAGGAAACTTTTTATATGTATTTAAACAAAATAGCAGAAGTAGACAAAAGTCCCTTTAATGAGCCATAGTTCTATAAGCCCTAGACTTCCTGAATTTTTACTTTTTTAAAACATGGGGTTCCAATATAGGTTAAAATGCTACTTTGTCATTAAACACTGATCCAGAACAACCTGTGCAAGACTATGTCATTGATGCTTAATCCAAAATAACAAGATGTGACCTTTTCACCAAGAGAAAAGGGAAAGCTTACCTCCCATTTGTGCCCCATAAGTCTTCCTTTCATTAATACAGTGGTCTTATGCCTTATTCTGTTTAATTACATTCCACAGAAGTAAATTCTGTTTAATTACATTCCACAGCATTTGTAAATACAAACTTTCAAAATATCTGGTATGCATGGGAAAACCTTGAAAATATTATTTGAAAGGAAAATCATATTTCATATCTCGAGCAAAGCACACAAATTACCTAGGTGAGTTTATCTATGCTTTTCTTCAGGTGCTAGTGTCATTACAATAACAATACATTTACTTCTGAAACTGGATTAAAAACATATGCACTAACGACTTGAAAGAATTATTCCTTCATGGAGAAAGAAAATGATTCACAATAAATGTTTTCTAGTTTGCTGAAAACCCCAGATATAACTGACTCTTATTGAAGGAGCATGTGAATGGTGATGCTTTTTCTCCCAAACCCTTTTCTGTCTAACTGGTGAGATATGAATGACAAGAATTTTCTGAGAGAGAAAAACCCTGTCTGCCTTTTGTCAGAGACATACATCACATCCTTTCAAGAAATGATCAAGGGACTCTCTTAGGACAGGGCCCTGAGAATGTTCCTAGGCAAGCTTCTTGTCATTCTTTAAGTCAGTCACAGGACAATATTGTATTAAAATTTAGGAGCAAATGCAGCTGGGTTTCCCTTGGCATACAAACACTGACCAGGAGAGTGCTACTGAAGGTTAGTCAGAAACAGAAGTGAAATTCTGCTCATTAGTTTTGACTCAGGGGCAATTCTTCAGTGTCTATAACTCTAATGAAGTATTAACACATGATTAGAGTGTTAAAATATCCCACTTTCTGCTATCACATCTCAAAGGTAACCCAGGGAGACCATTTCTCTGCAAAGGAAAAGCTTCAGACTCCATGAGGAGTCAGATTTGGTCTTGTCTTTGAGAATGCTCAGAAAATGTTGTCAATTAGTGCTCATTATAATGAAGCATATCCTCATCCACTGACATCAGAATTGGAAGAAATCACTTAAAAACTGAGATAAATTAATTCCTTTTCTGGATTACTGATTTTAAAGTAGCTTCAGATTGTTTATGTTATTACATAGATTGAGCTTATTGTTATAATAGTCCATGTGTAAGTGGAAAACCATATGAATAACTCCCTACTGTTATTATTATCATAGAAACAGTTCAGGACAGAATCTGATAAATGAAAATCTGTTAAAACTAAATTGAATGGAAAAGAAGCCCTTTGCTCATTCTTTTTAAGGTTTAGATAAGGGTAAATTTGGATTGGCTTAAAATGAAAACCTTTTTTTAGAAAACTAAAAATACAGTGACATTGACTAGCATTAATCAAAATTCACCAACAACTAAGGTAATAAGTCAAGTTGTCATGTTAAATCAGACAGGAAAACCTTAGAGTCAGGCCTTGGCCAGCTTTAAAAATCTGTCCAGGTCAACTTTGAAAAGATTTCCAATGCAAAAAGTTAAAAAAAATACCAGAATATTGGAAAATACTTTCCCCTTGGACTAAACTTCTGAAACATTTTTCAAAACATAGCTTTAGACGAACAAGAAACAAGAGACAGATACAAATGTTTCTGCACTGCTCATATTTTACTGTAGTACCTATCAACAATATTTGAAAAACAAGCCAAACCAAACCAGGTTTTAGTTTTGGTTTACTGCCAAAAGATATATTAATGAGAATTATCCAGTTTTCACTCAATCTAAAGGCTTTTCAGTACAGCTGATGATTTTGAAAATGGTGACATATAAACGATGCAGGGAGCAATTTATCCCTTCATTTTGCATTAAGTGTGAATGAGAATTGCTTTATGCAATTAGTTATCCACTCTTTTTGAAGCACTATGAAAACGGAGAGCAAATGGAAATTTGCAGTAAAAGTGGAAAACCAGAAGTACAAACACAAAATACTCAAAATGACACAGAATCATAGAGTGGCTGGATTTGGAAGAGACACCTGAAGGTCATTTTGTCCAGCCTCCCTGTCCAAGCAGGACCACCTAACACTGACTGCCCAGGGCCAAGCCCAGGAGGCTTTTGAATATCTCTAAGGAAGACTCCACAACTGCCCTGGGCTCAGACACCCACCCAGTAAAAAGAGATTGCTGAAGCTCAGGCTACAGCCTACGTTTCTGTTTGTATCCACTGTGCCCACTCATGCCATTTGGAATAGATTTATTCTTCTAGGGAGTTTATCCTTCCTTCCTCGATGTCTTGAATTCTGAACTGTAGTTTTTGATAATGGTGACTAAGAAAGGCAAAGTATGCAGAATAGAGATTATTTAATGTTCAAAGCTACCTCATCCTACCTGGTAAAGTTCACAGTTATCTAGTTACAAAGCTTAAGTAAATAAAGCTTTGGGGAGACTGTTCCTTTCTATTCTATTAATATAACTGAAAATAAATCTGCTGGAATGAATCTAACAAGATTAAAAGGAAAAGAGAGAGAGATGCAAATAGTATTATCACCTGTTCATTTTCTCTTCCACAGTGTTTTCCTTGGATGCTAGTAAGTCCAATATTTTCCATTCCTACTTATTAATGATCAGATTTTTGTTTCTACAGAAAAATTTTTAGATTCATAAGGTTAAAGTTCATTTAGCATTTAAGAGACAAATGAGGTCAGCATTAGTACTGCAAACGTTTTTCATTATAGAAATTTAGTCACAGGCTGGTTCAGAAGTTGAAAATACCATAAGGAGAGCACAAGACACTAATCTCTTTCGTGACAGTGACAATTCCCAGAGCTTTTTAATACCAGTAAATGCTCTCACATATTTGAAAAAGACCAGCATTTCATATGGATAGAATCCAAAATATCATGGTTCTTGAAATTTTAAAAGCATATTTTTGGGTTTGTTCTTTTAACTCCATTGGGAATCTTATATTTTGTATCCAAAATAGATTTCAGGTTGATTTTGGCAGGTGTTTATTGTTGCTGAAAATCAACAGAATTAGAACAATATGAGGAGGAGCTCTGGCTGAGGAACCACCCTAGAAAGTTGCTGAAATGCCATCTCCTCTGAACAAGTTTTAAATTTATCTCCTTTCTTCATCATGATTTTTTGAAGCCCAGATGTCTTTCACTGTTTCTAAAACAGTGTTATAAGCTGCTGTTCATCCTATATGTTTTCAATCCAGCTATTCACGCTTCTTACGTCACTTCTCACATGTTCATTTTAGTCTGGAAATCTTCTGCCAGTTCGAATCTCATTTTACTACAGTGTTTTTGCATCTTCAAAATAAATGAGATTTTTATCCCGGATTCTGTGGCATTTTAGTTTTTAGATTTACAGTCTTAGAGCTTTGGCTCAATATTTTCTTGATTGTGGATCAAGGGATAAAATTATTATTTTTCAGCACATTCTTAGTTTTAAATGTGGATTTCTTCAGTTCTGAGGATCATTTACTGCTTTAATAAAATAAATTTCAGTTGAGGATTTCAGTAACAAAATAAATTCAGTGCTGAAGGGAGAATTCATACAACTGTTTTCATCTGCTCACCTGTTTTTATACTTGACTGCTGCTGAGGCTCACACAGATTTCACCAAAGAGTGCATTGGCAATGTTAATGTGAATATATTTGGGGTTTATACTCACAAATATTTTTAAAAATACATTAATGGAAGATAGCCCCTCTCAATTCCCACCACAAAACACTCCTTAACTAGAACCTTTGATGATTATTCAGCTTTGAGCCTGGAAATGATATAAAACAGCTGTGCTGACTATAGACTACCTGGAAATTTCTACACTGTGAAAGAGTCTTAGTTGTTATTCTGGGTTGTGCAACACAAGGACCTGCTATATTCATTATCAAAGCTTGAAATTTATCTTTCCATATAAACATTATTGATAAATTTTATTTTCAGTCTCAGTAGTTCTGTTGGATTTACACTACTACTAAAAACCAATTCTGTAATTTCTGTATTGAACATCTTTTCTTTACAAGCCACATTCTGAAATGGGTTTTTTCCATAAGGTATTCTAAACCAATATTACTATTTTATTTTTAAAATAAGTAATAAATAAATAGTGATAGGTTGTCTTTTACAAATATCTGAGACAGTTAAAATTGCTGCCATGATAGTAGCAATCAGTGGTGGGCTTCAGTGAGATCTTGATCATTTTCCTTTCTTAAAAAATGAGCAAAACACAAAACAAACAGGCAAATGAATGCACACCCCAAAATAGCCAGCCATGCTCCTTCAGCCTGTTTGACAGTCTTGAGAAGCCCAAAGTCAACCCCATGCCTCTAAAATGGAGAGAGGATTGAAATATCTCTGTTGCCTTCTACAAACTAATGATATTTCTGAATAATGTGAATGTAAACCAGGTTGCTATGCAAGCAGGCCAGTTAGCATTGAACTTCAAAGTATATTTGGTAGAAAAAAAGTGTGACAAAATCAGAAGTGTCAGTACAAGGATGTTAAAGTTCTAAAATATAACCTTTCATAAACCTTGTGTTGCCTATGTTATAGAGAGTAAGGCTGAAATGAGACAATCAAAAACGGATACGACAAGCAAAGACCAGGTCCTATAGCATTCTATAGGGCAGATAAAGAAACAATGCAAGCTAATGTTACTATGCCTACTCCGTTTCGTCATGACTGTTCAGCCCCTGCCTTGAGAAAAATGAGGTCTAGTCACATAAATTTGCAGTAGCTTGAAACTGTTTAGGTGGAGTGCAGAGGAACTGAGGATCTGGAAATCACCCCTGCCAAGACGAGAGTCAGAGCACATGCCTTTTGCATAACCCCTCACTTCACAGCTGCTTTTCAAAACACAGCCTGGCTCCCTCTCCCACAGGCTGTGCTCAGAGCCAGGGGTACTGGATATGTTTGAACAAGTGCCCTGGACGCTCTTTTTAGGTATTAAGCCAACCTTCTGTAGCAGCCAATGTAGATTTGGCTTGGAGAATATTTCTCGGGTGCAAAAAACAAGTATGCTATGCAAACCCTTTCTATAGGCAGTTTCTGGTTTATTTGCACAATTCACATTGTCTTTGGCATTTGATAAATGTGATATTTTTCATGCACACTTTCAGCTAACTCTTTCACTGCTGTGAATGCAGCGTATCTATCTGGGTAGGCAGAGTGCTTATTTAATAATGTGGAATGAATGAACACCTTATACTAAAGAGCACTTGACCCAGTGGACCAGAATAGTAGTGTGCCAGGTGTCTGAGGGTGAAAAACAGTCTGAGGACAGGCTAGGACAAGAAAAAAGGCTATGACACTTGATAAACTACAGGGGAAAATGATAAAAAATTGCTCAACATGGTAGTCAGGAGGAAAATTTCTATAGCAATTATTATCTACAGGATAATTATGAAAAAAAAGGAATAGGATGAGCATTCAGAGCATTCACTTTTATCTAACTTGAAGAGGATATGCAAAGAACCATTTCCTAATTTATGGCAGACATCTGGAAGGTCCAATCTAGTTCCTCATTATTGTTCTGCTCTTGATTTTGTGTTCTGCGAGAGGTGAAGTAATTCCAGTGAAAGGCTGCACTTCAGGAATGAATACAAATCAATACAACACCAACTTTTGCCCTCAGACTCTTAAGTGGCTCTTGATACACTCACACCTTTATATAACATATGACATTTGTCAGACTATTATATACAACTGTGCTTAGATGTTTATTAATTTTTCTTCTTGGACGTAATTAAATTCAATGTCTTTTAAAAAAGAAAGTTAATTTCATTGAAATAAACTAATGTTTTGTTATCTTTTTTCTAAGAACTATAGATAGTGCTGACAACTTTAATGTAATGCATACTCATGTGTAAATAAAATCAGATGTTTTGAATAATGAGGTAAAATTTATTCAGTCCAAGTGATATGTCTTATTTTTATTTTATGATCTAGACACATCAGTATAAATTCCTGAAATGTGTACTCTTTCTGTAGCTGTCTGTACAATCCTTGCAAGAGTTCCATACCCTGAGGAAACTCTTGAAATAAATTATAAAACCTCCTGAAAAAAGTGTCCTACATAATCAACAGAGCTTCACCTTTTTAGGATTTCTCATTGAAAATGCCTGGGGAAATTGATAAACTGATGAGATAGGAATCTTCTCTAGAAGGTCTGGGCATCTGGACTTCTGGACATCTGGCACATTAGGTAGCCTAGAAATGGCCTTAGGATGGCCTTTCCCCACCATTTTCCCTGAGGAAAGCCAAAAATAAACAGAAGTCCATCTAAATCATTGAGGAAAACAGTGAGGAGGGTATCCCTGGGAAGATGATGAAGCCATTTTGATCTTCCAAACTGAACTTGAGATCCATTGGTAGAAGCCTCATTTGAGCAGCTGGATTACTGAAGAAGAATGTCATCTAAATGTAGGTATTAGGGCATTCACTCAGCGTGGAAAGCAATAGCACACATGTTTCAAGAGCTAAAGTGTGCTCCAAGAATGGATTTTTGGCTAATTATATATGTGGATGAATGTGAAAATGTCAATTCTTTTAACTAGTCTTTTGAAAAATAAGCATTTTTTGTTTACATTTTCTCTTAAGATAGTACGATTGCAGCAATTTGTGCTTGCAACTCTTGGACTTCAGTAGAACTTATGTAGGCACATAAAAGTGTCTTCTAGAAGTCACTGTACAGTCAAGACCTTGGAAATTCTGCTAACATTCCTAGCTGGTATTAGTGTTCTCATAACACCAAAACAGGAAAATGCCCCCACCCAGGAGAGTTTTCTTTTCGGTGTTATATGTTCCTGTCTTTCTTCCCTTGACCTAGTCCATCAGGGCTGAGTTGCAAAGCTCACAGTGCTCTTATGAAATTGCTTTGGCTCACAACAGGAGGCTGGTTGATATGTCTAAGTCTTAAGATATGTTCTTGAAATGTTACTGAAAGAAATCTCAAGTAACCACGCTGGATTTTTTCCTATGAAATCCCATAGGAAAAGAGACTGCAAAATGAAGAGACTGACATTCTCTTGTATGTGTCACTGCCTTCAGAGATTAATTTGTCTTCACTACATTAGCTTGACCAGATACCTTAGAGACTTTTGATGTTATCTGGCATCTTCTTTTTCCGTGGAATTGAATATTCAGTGTGCAAAAAATCACATATCTTTATAAAGGAGCTCAGTGTTTGCAGGAGCATGTTGATTGTATATAAAGCTCTAAATCTCCAGTTCTGTCGAAGCTGACATAGATTAAACACATTTTCTTCCAAATTGTGTATATTTTAAAGTTTATCAGGATAAAAATAAACCTTTTAAATAATTTAAGCCCATGGCTATTTGGAAGCTTTTTATACTAATGCAAAAAAGACAAGTACATTTACTGTGTGTTTCTATGTTGTATTTAAAAAGCAGCAAGCCCCTTGGCATTCAGCTACAGAATGCTGAGAATTTTTTTGATTAATGTTTTTCTTTTTTTGAGATGAGAAATCCTTGATGAATGCATAGCAGTTTCCCTTGGAAAACAGTAACTTAGGTGTACAATAGAATTTTGGTCTGAACTAAAGAAAGGAATTTACACCCAAAGACAAATTGTGCCCAGACTGGGAACTCACTGGGAATTAAGGTGATATAAATTCATGTTAAATTTGGAACACTTGATCCTCAACCTTTGAGTCCTACAATGAATTACAAGCACAAACCAGAAACAGAATGAAGTATACAGCCCATGTATATTGTAATAACATTCCTCTTCTTGTGAGCCAAGGACTTTATTTATCATTATATAGTTCAAGTAACATAACACACCAGATCTGCCCAACTGAGCCTGACTAGTCATACCTAAGCAAGGACACTTTCATATATTTTTGTGTTATCACATTTGTATAGGGGCAGATTTTCTTCAGCTAGCATGTAATTCCAAACAGTAGAGCATACAAATAGGAAACAGATTTTGTGCTGTATTCATAAATCCTAAGACTACAGGGTTGTAAAGTAAACTGATTTATAGTTCTGAGAATTATCAAAAATAAATGTTACATTATAAAAATGGTTTGGATGTATAAAAATGAAAATTTAACAGGATACACAGTCCTTCTGAAGTTTGGAACTAGATCACTAGATGGGCTTTGTTTACGTGATCTCCCCTCATATGATTAATATTAACTCACAGTATGTTATTTTTAAAAGTAGTTTTTCAAAAGGCATAAGAAAAAAAATCATGTTGCTCATTTAACTATTTTGTTATTAATTTTTCTCTTCTGCATTCTTTAGCTAAAACAACTGCATTCTTTTTAGTGGATCCAGACAGTGAATGATTTATAAAACCTCTGAACCAGCTTTGAGTTATGAAACTGACCCTAATGTAAGACTACAAAATGATCTATAAACAATGTTTATTCCAAAAAGATGGTCTCTTTGTTAAACTCTTCCTATTACTTTCTATTGATTTTAAAGATTAATTTTGCTTTAAGGTATGTTGTGCAATAAAAGTCCTGTGGAGAGGGGAAGAGGATTAGACAATAGGAGTGGCAAGTCTTCAGAAAGAATTTACTCCTACAATTTCTACAGCTTCTTCTTATATATGAAATTTACTTTACAGCTAAGCTGTTAACAAGTAGAAGAATTTGATATTTATAGAAGCATGTTCTCAGTCCAAAACTATACACTAACATGCATTTTCACTACAAACTCCTTAAAACTGAAATTGAGAAGAGATTTTTTTGAAAAATCACAGCTTAGAATAACAAATTTAAAATATAATTCCATTGCACATACTTGGGAGACTTTCAGTTGATTTCATTGGGATTCAAACTGAGCCGTGAGACATTTAATGCCGCCTCTAATTGGAGTGTGTCAAAAACCTGAAGTTCCAGAAGGATTATTTATTGTCTACCAGAAGCTCCTCACTGTGGCAAATAAAAATAACCCAAAGTATAATGGGGAATGCAACACTTCTAGAGCCTGCAAAAAGACAGACATGGAGAAGAAAACATGCTGGGAAACATTTAACTGAATTTATGATAAAAACGTATTTAGTTTTGAGCTAAATAAGCTTTATTTATATTCAATGGAGTGAAATAGACAACTGTGAGGTGTATAACCTATTTATTACATGAATGTTATTTTTGGGGTGCCTAATTCTTTTAATTAGCTGTAAAGGGAGCTTTTTTTGACCAGATAATAGGCAGCAATCTTCATGGAGCCATGCATGCCAGCATATGTCACACAAGTGTGTCTTGCCATGTGTCCCTGAGGCAAAGCGGAGGATGCTTTACCTCCTGGATCTCACTAGGCATAGGAAGGGAATGAAAGAATGGTTTACAGCTGCTCAGAGAAGAGGGGGGAAATGTAAATATTTTCAGAAAAACTGTATAAATTATCATATGACTTTACTATTCTGGCTTGTATGGGTTCTTATGGGGTCAGCATTAATTACTTTGGTAGCTGTGCACATTTCAGTCATGGTTTAACTAACACAGCCAAAATGTTCAGGGCTGGGATTTTTTTGTTGTTTTTCTTTTTTTCATTTCTACCCAGGGAAACCAACTATATAGGGGAATTCTTTAGACATATATGTTCCCTGAAAGTTTGTAAAGGAAAATGGGCATCTGATAGGGGTTTAGAGTTTGTCCTGACTGAGACCTGGAGTATTTGCTTTTCCAGCATATTCCCCTCTTTAAAGCAATATGTAACTTTCAAGTTACCACAGCAGGACCCATTTATGGACAATTTTGGTGCTGGTCTGTATGCACAGACTCCTGATTGCACAGGTCTCTTAGTCATACCACACTTTGATAATCGAGCAGGAAAACTGAGCAGGAATACATCTTGTAGGGCCAATACTCTGGAAAGATCACACCCAACGTCCTGTTCCATCTGTGAGTCATAGTGAAGGAAAAAAACTCAAGGCTATTAAACAAATATTCCTGCAGATCTCCAGTTAAAGGTGTTCCCAGTTCTGCTATTTCCTGGGAACTCTGCAAAGCCATCCATCTATCCATCAGCAATGTGTCACTTACAGTCTGTGCCCTTTTAGCCTCCAAGCTTCCACTCTTATGAACTGTTTCCTCTGCTCCCCTGACACTTCTGTGAGGCTTCCATCCCTTTTGATGCCATTGGTTCAGCCAGTTCACCTTGGGGCATTTCCCATGGAAATGACTGCAAATACATATTAATTACTTAGTTTAAGTCCAGTCTCCTCTGTCATTGCCTTTTGTGCCTGATGTGCACCAGATCAGGGTGAGAGGACACAATGGTCACCTCATATTTTGAAAAGGCAACAGGAGAGGCCTTTGCCAGTTAAGGCTTCAAGAACTCTACTGGCAAAGAGGCTGGAAGAGCTTCAAAACTCTTTTAGCCAAAGGACTGGCTATCTTAAGATAAGATCCCAAAGTCTGTGCCTGAGGGAGCTTCTCCCTTGAGGCAGCAAGGCTCTGGACTCAAACTTCATATTTTCTAACTTTGTTTTTATCAAGTTCATGGTCATTTTCAGTTGTATGACAGTGATAAGAATGCCAAATTCATAGAAAATTGCATAGTCCAAGGCATGAAGTTGCTTTAGTAACACTGCATTTTGATTTTTCTTGAAAAAGAGTTCTTCACAATTCCCAATTTGCTTACAAAAATGAAAGAAAATATTTCAGTCTGAACTGCATGCATCCCTTGAGTTTCCTGTAAAGAGGCCTATTCTTTAATCAATTGAAGCACTCTTTTATACACAGAAGTGTTCACAGATTTATATACTAGTTTCGTGGTGATGACCAATTACAAAAACAAAAAGCAAATGACAGTTGAAAAGGGCAACTTGCATTCAAAAACATAGCCCAGATTGAAGAAAGATTGAAGAAGGAGTTATTGTTTCTGCATATAAATCCTATTTCTTTTATGCACTTTTAACATTTCCAGATGGTAAGTCACTGTGACAGGCACAAAAAACCCAAGAAACCAAAACAAAAAAACACCCAAAAAAATACACACAAAAATTCTTATATCATGCACTGGCACAGCCACAGCATGAATCAAAGCAATAAATAATGAGGATCCTTATTTTTTTAAATTTTTTTTTTTTTTTTAATGCAAGGAAGTGCTTCCTGCATCGTCTTTTGGAATTACTGCACTGAAAGATATTTAAATACATAGTAAATGACCAATGGAGTAGTGTCACTGCCATGACTACCCTGGAAAAGTTCCTTTATTCTTCTTCTCCTAATTGGTGTTGCAATAAACACAAAGCTTTAGTGCTTTTTAATTGTTATTATGACCTTTCAAATACCAAAAATCACAGTTTCCCTTATAAGTAATGTACAAATAAATATAATAATTTAATCAACGTTCCTTTTGTAATGAGCACAGTATGGAAAGCTGATGTATGGCTATCTATAGTGCATAATGACAACATGAGTTCAGACTAACCCAAGGGATGTTAGACTTTAACAAGTTTTGTCCCTTTCTTTCACACACAGATTTTAAAGGAAGGTGTACTAAACACAGGAAAGGATGAGATATAATCTGAGAGATAAAACAGAGAAGATGTGAAAAAAGTGACAAAGCATGAAAAATTGAGGGAAGAAACAGAATGAAAAAAGGAAAGAGAGCAATGTAAAAAAACAAGTAAGGTGATTATGAGGCTCAGATGGAGGCACACAATTAATATTTTTACTAGGGCATTCCCAGAATATTGTCACGTATCTGTCGGAATTTATCTTGATTATTTTCATTATGGAATATAATTCCATGGTGGCTGGACTTCCATGCTTGGGCTCAAGTCTTCAGATTTTTAGCACTTTTTGGATCTTCCTTTCTATAATATTAGTCTCCAAGAAGTCATTATGTTTTGCTGAGCTTAATGGTTTTTTTTCATATTTATCCAGCTTCCATTTAGAACCCATTTGGCTTAAAATTATTTGGTGACCTTATAATACAATTTTATTTTATAGGAAAAAAAATAACTTGCATAAATTCTGGCTAAGACAAAAGGATGTAGGAACAGTCCCAAAGCATATGGGTTAAATTAACGCCTGCTGAGTTGCAGTGCCAGCATTTGTCTGATTTAATGACATGATTTTAAATAATTGGAGGGGGGTCTTGAACACCCTCCCTGTGATTTTCTGATGGATTAATTTTAAACAGAGGCGCAGGGAACATTTGGGACCACTAGTGTGAATGTTTTCTGTTGGTTAACAGTGAATAATTGGCCTAGTTTCTTGTCCCATTTCTTCTTCAGCAAAACATAATTAATTCAAGTGTGTTGGCCAGTGATACACATAGCAGGGCTGCAAGCCGTGCTAATAAGGCTGATCTCAGGAGTGAATAAAGCAGGTCAGATGGTCAGGAGTGGGACAGGCAACAAAACTGAATCAATAGCAAACTGGGCGGTCAAGTTCAATCTACCGCTACATAGGCCAGGAATATTTAAAAAAATGAAAATTTATTTGCAATTAAACACTAATACAAAAGTAAAAGAAGATTAAAGGTGACATTTCAGGTCCTGATCACACTTCTGGGGTTTAGGAGTGAAAATAAAATGAGAAAGTTTTGTTTTCCTAGTGCCTGAGGAGTTCTTCCTAATAGATGAAACATAACCTCAATGTTATTTTCAAAAACTGCTTCAAAAACAATCATTCCAACATATTATTTTGCCTTCAACAACCACCTCTTTTGTTTCATGGTGAAAGATGCTGTCTGGTTTTAAAGGGGTGTTCTTCAAGCTGTTAAGACTGAGAAAAAACTGAAATTTTTTTATTTTCTAATTAACTCAGGCAGACATGCAGATGTAAATCTGGTGTTTCAGTTACGTAACAGAGATTAAAATCCCCCACAAAAACTGTTTTACAAAAATTCTGTAAAGAATGTATGTGTATACAATTAACGTGGAGAACAATTAAGGAAGAGAAAGGGAATAATTTAATCAGAAATAATATACTGTGCTGCGTTTCAGTAAATACTGTCACTTAGAACACACAAATAGAAGAGTGAATCTGAAGTGCATAATGCTATACTTATACCAATTTATTTTTGGGGTATGGAAAACCTGGAACACATTCATTGCAAATCCAAAACTGAGTGTGTAATGTGACCTGAAATTTAAGCACAATGATTGTAGCTTTTTCTTAGTAGATAGCTCACTGTAAAGACCTTATTTCCTATATTTCTTCAAGCTAAATGCAATATGCTCTCATACTTGGTGTTAACCAGTCTGTTGTTCCTTCAAATTTTTGAGCAAGTTTTCTAACTTAGCTCAACAAGAAGTATCTAGTCTTCAAAAAGTAGCCAGTTTTTTAAAAGAAATGATACAGATTTTTTCTAATCCACCCTCGAATCCACCCTCTTAGTAGTCTTTGAAGATAAACACATCAAGGTGTCTCCTGCTTTGCTGTGCATCTGCACAATGATGTTGTGTTTTAAATTAATTCTTTTGAATAAAAGAATGTTTTAAATGAAATTCTTAGAACTAAGAATTAGAGGGCCAGAAGAGTGGATGGTAGCTCATAAAAACATTTAGCTCATGAGCTGAGAAAAGTTCGGACCTTGAGCAGAACAGCTGCAATTTATAATTTCTGCTTTGAAAAAAAATTTATGTTTCCTGAGAAATATTAGGTTTTCTGACTGAAAAGTCTGCATGGTTTGTTCAGCAAAAAATCCCAGGTTTTTGCTTTTGGATACATTTACGGACTGTGAGAAACTTCTCATGTTTATACTTCTAAAACTATTTTCAATGTATTTGTGTCTGCCCAATCAAATGAAGTAATGCAAGAAACAAAAACAAATGCAAATTTCCCATTTTCCAAGTGAAATCACTGTATTTCAGAAATATTTTTTGCACACAAAAAAACTTTCAGGAAAATGAAAAGTTTTCAGTACAGACAGAACAATCTTCCCTCACTCAAAATTGTTTTGGCAAAATAGTTCTGACCAGTTGTATGCAATAATAATGACCTCAGGATGACCTGTCTCCTCAATATTGTTTATATGAACCTGGAAAATGTAAATCAGTCTATTAAGTCAAAATGCTGTTTTTGCTTTCACTTACTTCCACCTTGGAAAAAGTAAGTTGTGTCTTTGTGTTTTGAAAAAAACAAAACCGAACCAGAACAACCTGTCAGTAATAATTATACAAGTTTTAAAACCAGAGCAGACTTCTTCAGTCAGCCAGTCTGATTTATTTTTTTTTTTTTTTGCCACAGTGCAAACAAGGCAGGTAGGAACTGATAGCAGTGCAGACTCTGACCTCAGCCATCTGACTCCATTTTTAGAAGAGCTGAGCACAGAGTTTAAGCTGAATCCAGCAGGCCTTGCAGCTGTGTGGTTTTCTTGCCAATCAGCTTGTTGGCCCGAAAATAAGAAAATAGCTTTAAAATGGCTAAGGACTGGGGAAGATGATCATTGGTTATCAGCAGTAATAAAGGGGTATTACTTTTATAGTAGCTTGACCTACTTCATTTTAAGAAAGAATATGCAATACATCTTGTTTATTTTGGAATACACTGTCATGAAGCTTAAGCTGAATTTTCATTTTCCTTAAGATGGTAGTATTCATTATAGCATACCTGGGATAATGTAATAGAGATCTAAAAGGAAAACATTGCCCAACCTCTGAGTCGCAGGGGGGATGTGTGACAGAGTCAAAATATGCCCTTTCATTTTACTAAGCTGTTTCATATGATCGGTATTTCTGGGAACCTGAAAGTTTATTATCTATAAGCTGTGTTACGAAATCAATTTTTAAGTACTGTTTAATAAACTTAAAATGTTAGAACTGGTAAAGTAATAAAAAATATATTCCCAAAAGAAGGATTCAAAACCATTTGTTTGAGAATCAAAATCTGCACATTTTAAAATATCTGCTTTCACAGTACAGCGCACATATGATCCTCTCAGTTACCTTGGATGGTGCTAAAAGCCCATCATAAATTCATAAAAGTGTTAGACTCATAATAAACTTAATGGAGAAATAAATGATTCCTTAGTCAATATGTTATCTCTACTGACTTTAGTACATTCTGAGACTGTGCTCTACAACCCCCAGCACTTTACACTTACAAAGGACAGATTTGAAAAAAATCAACAGCAATTCCTGAGTCAATAATGTTCTTTTTCTTCAAAATACATGCATTTAGACAAAAAAAATTGAATACAAAATTCAATTAATATTATTATGTTTTCCATATACTTATTTTCTTGTTCTCTGTTGTCTTCTGGTCCTCAACAAGCAGAACGATGTGAGCTCAAAATAGCTGCCCATGTGCAGAACAGCCCTTCACTAACTCCCTATTAAAGGAAGACATGAAATTGTTTCCAGCAGCATCAGCCGTGAGCCTGTTCCACACTTTGTTTCTACTCTCAGTTGCGAAGTTTTCTGGAAGTGCTGGGCCATGGGAAGGTGAATGCTATGCCTAAGCTTCCTCTGATGTCAGTTTTCTTCAAAGGTCTAAAGGCCTGTTTGCATGGGATCTTCACATTCCTAATTAGTCCCAGGGCCAGACTTCAGATGTTCTTTGACTTTTTTTCTACTTCCAGAAACTTGTGTTGAGGAATTCAATAATGGCAAAATAGGTCTTTTCCCATTTCAATGGTTCCTTGAGTCTGGTGCTCTGCTTTCTTTTTTGGCTCTGTATCAGATACCTCATATAAAGTTTTCATAATGTCACTTTTGGTTTATATATTTATTTATCTATTTATTTATTCAAAATATCTTTCACTGAAGTGCTATAAGATCACAGTCTCCTTGAAATATGATGGCCTTGCTGCTCCTCACCAGAGGGCTTCAGCAGCCTGAGGCAGTGAGAGCCACAGAATGTATCTTCCCACTGCAAAAGTACCTGTTATTTCAAAGGATGTAGACAACAATCTTCCCCTTCCTTTCCAGAAATTTCCTATGTTGTGTTACCCCATAGCCAGCTGAAATGTCACGCAAACATGATTATTGCATTTTGCACTAAGTATTTTTGTGAAAATAGAAAAAAAACAGCAAGAATTGAAAAAATAAGCAAGATAAACCATGGTTTATCTGCATAAAACTGAGGGACTTTATTTCCTTGAAACTCACTGCAAGTCAATCACAGCAGATGGAACCCATAATTCACTTGATCTGGGGTTTCCAGTAACTTGAAGTGACAGTCTTAAGCCAAATCTTCATATTTCTTTGTTTAGTTAGTGTCACTGACAAAGCAACCCACAATGGAGATTTTTCCTTCTGAGCCCTGCTGCTTGCTCCTCCAGGCCATCACCACTGCCCAGTAAGGGTAGGTCCAGCTTGATGTGGTCTTTTTGAAGGCAAAACCTTTTGTTATCTGTCTGGTTCTTACTCAGTCCTCCTCAGTCCCAATACCTGTTATGAGCCTTGGGTGTAAAGCACCTCTGGACAGGGTTACATTTCCAGGGGTCCTTGATCATGTGGTTTGTTTGGGGTTTTTTTGGTTGGTTGGTTGGTTGGTTTTTTTGTCTTGTTTATTTATTTGTTTGGTTGGTTTTGGTTTGGTTTGGTTTGGTTTTGATATTTTGGTTTTGGTTTTGGGTGGGTTTGTTTGTTTGTTTGTTTGTTTGTTTCATTTTTTTCTGTTTGGAATTTTGTTGTTAGGTTATTTTTTGTTATGCTGCTCCCAGTATTATAAGCAAGTGCCCATCCTTATTTTTTGCAGAAGGAGCATGTTCTATTATTTTTCCTTGTGGGTTTTTGGTTTTTTTTCCTGATAGTAACAATGATACTTCTATGTCTGGGCTCTGTGTTCTTCAGAAACTGTATTTATAGAAATTCATTTTCAGTCAAGTGGTAACACCATATTATTATTTTCTGGGTAGAAAGTGTAAAAGTTGCATTACTGTGCATATGTTTACAAGACTGACCAATCTTATGCTGCTGATGGCTTTTGGAATGTCTTTTTTAAGCTTATGTTGTTGACCTTCCCAACAGTTTCTCTCAGACAACTCCTGGTTGTCTTCTTAAGCAGCTGTAGAAATGGAACAGGCTATGCTAACCTTCTCACCAAAGATGTAATTCTTTGTGAGTTTTATGATTAAAAAATTGCTCTGACTTCTAATGAAATTAAAATGTTTCAGTCATACTTCCTGATTTGTGATGACACTTTCACATAAATAAATAAAGTCTGCACTTCTTATCTTTCAATCGTGAGAACAACTTGTGATCCACTTGGGATGCAATTCAGGGTGATGAGAGAAGTGATGGAAATACTCCATACGATGAAAAAGATTTGTCTGCGTGGAGGATGGGCAGGCTGAGCTCTTTTAACCTCTTCAATAATCTCGTGATTTCTCTTGGGAATGAGCAAGCACTTTCCTTTCAATGGGTTCCTTGACAGTGACTGTGCATATATCCATCTTGACTTTGACCTCCAAAGCTCACAGCAGTCAATTAAGCAGCGTATCTGTGAATTGTCCTACTTTAAATAATTCTGTCATAATGTCACACTTTGATTTTCTTGAAATTCTGCCTAACTAATAATGCATTTTGGATATACCCTGCTATTAAAAGCTGAGCAATTTTATTCTGTGCTTTGAACTTCCCACAGAAATAATTTTTTTCTTATCTATAATTAAGCTCAAACCAAACTGGAATGTTAAAATGGTCTTAGACCCCCATGTTCCAGCCAGAAGGGTGAGCACATGCTAAATTGGAAACACCTTGGACCAGTGTGTCTCTGCAAAGTATTTTAAGAATATGTCCACACTGGCAAATAAAACAGGTTCATCTACTTGCCATCTACAAAAAAGGTAAACAAAATGGCTCTTCTCTGGCCCTAAGGAAAAATGTTTCCTCATAATTTACGTCTGAGGTACGACTAAACTTATTCCTGCAAACCTCCGAATCTGCGCCGTTGCATCCAAACTACCTTAGCCTGCGGCATTCCCAAAATGCTTCTGAACATTGCAAAGCCCCTAGCCTTTGCCCAGGATGAGTTTTATTTGCCTGTATTTTGATGGAGCTTAATTATCTGCAAGGTGCTAAATTGAAGTGCACAGTTGTTTTGAACGTGTAGGAGGAACATAAAAACCAGACAATGTTCTTTAACCCCTTTGTCATGGGTATGAAATACTCGAAAATAATCTGATTCCAATTACATTCATAAGAAACAAAACTTCACTTCCAGGCAGGAAATTCACAGCCCATTTCCAACTTTAAGCAATATGTCATGGCCAACATATAAACTGCTTAAAAATGGCTTTATGTAATGAAAGTGCTGACAGACCTTTAATTATATCCGTGAGTGTGACTATATAGCTGAATAATTTTCAATTCTTCTTTGATTCTTGAGGTCTGAAGCAATTTTAATTCACTGTGAAGTGACATCTACCAGAGTACCAATGCAAGGCACTTTATTTTAATATAAAACATATGGAATTACAAACTGATAATTTCCTAAGTGTCCGTAACTTTTGCACTGACTCCAAATTAATCCATTAAATTAAAAGTATTATCATTAATAATGAATATGTTCCTGTAACTGTGGAAGGGGGGGATATAATAGTAATCTTACTGATTTTTGGTAATGTATTCTACCTACTGATTATCATTATGGCAGCAGGAAAATCCACTTAACATTGCCTAATGCTTTAAAGTATGGGAACTTTTGTCATCTTATTATAATGTTGCCAGATTTCAACAATTTGCTGCAACCTGCCCCTTCCAAGCATCTGCCTAAATCAGAAAGATTTTCCCTTCTTTGGGAAAATTTTAATATATTTTAAGTGCTACAAGTAACTCAGTTAAAGTAAGTGGAACTTTATAAAGCTGTGATGAATTAGAGACTTATGTGTATGGTTAAGCCACAGCCAAGCAAAGAATTTTATGTTTATCTAAATTTATGCTGTGTAAATAGTCCAGATGATTCTAATGATGCACATTCAAGCCATGTGAAATAAAGCATGTCTATATCTGTCTTTGTAGAAGAAAGGACCTTACAGTGTGTATTAGTGATGAAAGTATTTCAGTTTCATAGAACAGAACTTCAAGTTGGAGTAGGAACTTTCATGTAGGATCTGGCTGGTCAAACTTGGATTCAAGGAGGAGAGTACTCTGCATGTTTTTCAGATATTTATCAGTACTTAGCCCAGCTCAAAGTCCAGTACAAATATTATTCACAATAATCTGCTAGCTCTAGAAGCCTGGGAAAAAAAAAAAAAGTTATTAGTCTAAACATCTAAATTACAATTCTGACACTTTTGCCAGGATGCAGATTTAGCATACTTTGATGATCTATGTATCTGATGGAAGGATCCTATTAAAAACAAAGGAGTAATTTTCAAATCTTAGAAATAATTAGAGGATATAAATTGTTCCACCTTGCAGCTGAAATGTATGTATGCGTAAAGTACAAATGGTCATGCAAAGTTTTCCTATTATGAAAAGATATCACTTATTATGAAAAAAAAAATCAACCGAACCCGCTCATCCTCCCTCTCAAAAAAACCTTTAATATTTCATACCAGATCCTCTTTGCTTTGATGAAACATGCTTTTCTCTAAAGTTTGTCAGTAAAGCAGAAAATTCAATTTCCCTGTTATAGACACATTTCTATGTGACACCTATTCACAGATGAACTGTACCTGATTATTGCAATACAAAATTTTTAAATAGTAAAAATATCTGTAACTCCACTTACTTCAAAGAGGAAAACTAAGTTTGCATCTGGGCTGGAATTTCAAACACTGCTGAATCTAAGTGTGGTGATTACAATAATGTTGATGGAAATAGGTTAATTCATTGCACCTTGATGTAAAATTAAACAGTGGCAGTCATTGACTTACAATTCCAGAAACCCCAAAGGCCTTTTGTGTTGGTGGGAAAGCAAGATGAAAGGGTAACTCATAGGTTACGCATCATATTCTAGTGTGCCATCTATATAAATATTAAATTTGTCCTATCACCTTCTTTAACGTAATTGTCTTTGAGCCAAGTTGTTAACTCATTTGTTTTAGGTTCTTCCTATGGATATTTGTTCAGGAATAATAAACTATGCTCCCATCTTCTTCACAAAAGCACCTTATGTATAAGGGCATTATTCCCACACACACACACACACACACACACACTTCCTCAAGTCATAGAAGAAAGTTCCCGACAACTGAGGCAAGTACTGTAAACAGCAAAATAAAAGGCAAACATCAGGGTTCAATAAAATTATTTATGTATTTTTACAGTACTGCCTGCTAGTGAACATATAAATTGCTGTTGTATTTTTGTGCACTATTAGTACTGGGAATGTACTTTTATATTTTATAAGGAACAAAGCGCCCATTAGATAGTTTAATGTGGCATAGTTCTACATAGGGATTGCTTTGATTTAAACTAGCTAAATGGATCTGGACACAGGGCAATTGTTAGAGAATTTAGGGCACTTTGGGGTCTTTTTTTGATGAGGAGCGCAGGCTGAGAGGTTACAGCGTTAAGGTCGAGCTGCCAAAACTCTGGCAGCATTAGTCTCGTCGGAATAGTGTGTCACGGAGAGCTCAGCGCTCAGCCCCGGGCTGAGGCTGTGCAGGCTCCGCAGCTGTCCTGCAGAATCCCTCCCCGGGGAGCCCCACAGGCTCCTGCTGCCTCGGGAGCTGCTGCTCGCCCCTGTCAGGGCACGAGATGTGATGTGTTCAGAGAAATGTGGAAAAGTACACCTGGGAGCAAAACAGGCAGCAGATAAACAACTGTTCTCCTTTCAGCACTGCTAAGAAGGTGCAAAGGCAATTTTAAAAATTATTGTTATCGTTATTATATTTATCGTTGTTATTATTATTTCTCCATTTGCCCATTTGTCAATTTTTGTCAGATTTCTCCTGTGTTTTGCCTTGTCCTGTCTCCAAATATGCATAACTTTGATGTCATAAATTGACTACGTTTTCCACAGGTACTGACACAGTTATTTGAAAGAGATTTGTGTTAATGAACAGCCTACCAGTGCTTACACATGTTTTTGACAAGAGCTGCATAGACCCCCTGTTTGGGAGACTCATATTTGGAGATGAAAAGTGGCCAGCTTTTTTAAGCTGAACTACTACTGGTAGCAACTTAGAAAATTCTAAATTTTAGAGTCGGCTATACAGACAACATCCATTCTTAAAAACCTGTGCAGCTTCGTTTGATAGTGTGAACAGATTACTTAATTATAACAATAAATGATGGTTTATAAATCTGTGAAAATAAGTTTATTCAAAGTTGCACATTATAGTTATTTTAAATGTTTGTTAAAATAGACCTTTTTTTTAAGTCCTACTCCATAATTAAAATCAGTAAAAAAATATACACTTGCTCACAGTGCCAGGTATATATAAATAATAATTATCTGAAACTGAGTCTCAGTATCCTCTCAGACTAGAGTGGTAGATTGGAGTATTTTTAGTAAATCTGATTCCATCAGATAAAAGGCTGTCTTTGCTGTCAACACAATCAACCTTCTGATGTCAACTAATAGGTGGATAATAATAATTCTAAATCTTTTACAGAAGTAAAATTAGTATGACGCAACATTGCAATTAGATATGGTGAGTATGAATATGATCTCTTCAAGTTCGGTATTTCCATGGTTTTTTAAGGAACAGAAACAAATTTTTAGCTATAGAATAACGTAATAGGGAGAGACATTTATTTTTTTCTCACATATAAAGATCCATTATATGCCATTGAATACTTAATTTTATAATTGCAAAATTCTGCAAACCATTATTGTTTCATTCAAATGAAGAACTATGTGTGTGAAAACCATAATTGCAGTAATATGATATTGTGACATAGACTGAAAAATATTGTGGAGGATATGTAACTCTCTTCCATTTTCTGAGCATTCAGAGGAGGTAATTTCGTATCTGTGCCTGTAGACATCTGCACACCCATATTACTAAGAAAGAGGTAGCACGCGTTTACATATTAAGGTTAGATTCACAGGTATACCATGACTATAAAACAAACTAAACATTAATTTTCAAGATAAAATAGAATTAAGTATTCTAATAATTGCTAATAAATAATTCTAATAAATGTTCTAACATATATACGCTCACACACAAAAATCCAGCCTGGGGAATTTATGCAAAATGCAATCATGTATTTCACAGAATCACATATTCTTACTTCAATGCTTCAGTGTATCAACTCTTATGCCAAAGTACTGCATAAAAAACTTTGCAAATACATTTTGCACAGTGTGTCATGAACAACATAATTTCAACAGTGTAAACCATAATTGATTAAACTCTGTGAATGACCCAGATTTGGAGCTGGCACTAACTGAAGTACCTTCACTGAACTCAGTGGATTTAAGAAGCTTAACTGATGTCAGTGTCTGCCCCAGTGACTGAAAGCTGTGAAAAACAGTCTATTGTAATATAGAACTGTTTATTTATGAGAAGCTCCCTGTGAAGAACAGCAGGATGCCAGCTTAGCTGAATGGAGGATCACAGAGGAAAGGCAAAAAGAAAATGTGGAGAGGGCAGAAGCAGGGAGGGTCTGCCCATAAGGAATGTAGAAGGATTTCATAGGAATGGAACTGGGAACACCAAACCTTGATTTGGTTTGATTTGCGACTGGTGAAGGATGCTAAAGGCAAAATAAAGCTGCAAAGAGCAGACCATGAGGGCCCATAGGTACGTGGTGCAGAAGACTTGCTTTCTAAGCTCATGGACACAGAAAAAGAAAATGTATTGCTCATGATCTGGAAGGACAAGGAGAGTCCAGGAAACCATTGCCTGCTCAGTCAGAATTTAGTCCCTGGCAAAACTCTGGTGAAAGTCCTCATGAAGTCTAGTTCGTTCCAGTCTAAATCTTTTGTGATTTTCTATGATTCAGTACTGCTTATACAAAATACCCTTAAAAAAAAAAATTCAATTGTAACAAAGGGTTATAAATGAGAACATCACCCCAAAAATTAATCAAGTTATTTGCTATGCAAGAAATCAAGCTATGCTTTGTGTTTAATAGCTAAGACTCTTCTTACTTGTGATTGCTTCTTGTGATTTTTGGTTTAATTCTGTAAAGGAAAACCTTGTTTACCATTTACTGAGTTTTGAAGTGTTACTTCCTGCTGCTGCCACTCCCTTTTGCTTATTATTTCCATATAATGTAAACCAAGAATATTTTTAAATGTAATGTCGTAGTACGCTCTGTATCTGCTTTTTTCTTTTCTTTCAGAGTAAACATTTCCATTCGGTGTTTCTGCCTTGGTGCTCACCTGTCTTGTATCTAGCTTAGTTCCAACAAGACCTGTCTCTGTGATGCATTGATAACTACTGGCTCCACATGGAAGCTGTGATACTTTCATCCTGGAAGTGCTGAGGTGCTGCAGGCACAAAGCATTTCTTAATGTTCTTTCAATAAATGTTTAACCTGTCATTTTGTCTCCTTCCATTCATGTCCTATTTCCTTTTTGCCCAAAGTAAGCAATGATAAAATAAAAATGAAATTATTTAAAAATCTTTTTTCTAGAAAAAGGAGCTCATATCCATTTCCAGCTCTTCTGCCCCTCCCTCTCTTCTCTCCAGACCCATAATTAATATGTCATCAAGCTATTCCCTTATAAAACCTGTCTTAACACTCTGCAGATTCTTTGAACCTGCTGCGAGTCTAAACTTCAAAGGAGATAGAGTTTGTAGACTGACAGAGACAAATTGCTTTAGACATCTATATTGAAAGGCTTGAATAAAAAAAAATCTAAAATCCTGCCCATGAACTGAGTAAGTGGAAAGAAATTACAATTCTAGGGTTTTCAAAAAAGAAATAAAGTTCTAAGCATGAAACTACCTAGAAATGCTAGATTCTTGAATAAACCTGGAGAAGAAGCTGACCTAGAAATATCTACATTAGATAAAACATATCCTGCAATGGAGAGCGGGCTAGAGTCCTGCAGAAGTGGAAGCAAAAGCTGAGCTGTATGAAGCTTTTTGTCACTGCTTCTGATCATTTAAATTAGCTTCAATATATGATTGCTCTTCTCTTCTCTTCTCTTCTCTTCTCTTCTCTTCTCTTCTCTTCTCTTCTCTTCTCTTCTCTTCTCTTCTCTTCTCTTCTCTTCTCTCCTCTCCTCTCCTCTCCTCTTCTCCTCTTCTCTTCCCTGTCTTTTCCATTTAAATAATAATATTATTAGACTGTGGTTGCACAATGGCATTTGCAAACCACTACCAAAACAGTGCTTATTGCACTGCATGTTTCAGCATTATAACACCATTCTCTGACAAGATCCAGTCCTTGTTTGAATCATAGAGCTGTAGAAATAATGGTTTCACTGTCTTGGGCACAGAACAGATTTGTCTGGAAAATAAAGTACCCTAAAAACACAAAAAGCTGCCTTGGAGTGGGATGTGTGACTGATAATGTGACTGTATAGCAATGCTGATGTGTATTTATAAGAATTATTAAGAATGACATAAACCTCTGCCAGTGTAGTTCTTAATGGTGGAGCTAGTAGGTTCCCCTATCCTGAGATGTTTATATATTCCTACCTTGCATCTCTTGTGAGAAGTCTCTGATCTTCTTATTTCAACTAAAAGTTTACTTCTTAAAAATAACAAAGATGGTAGAATGAAGACTAGAATTTATTTCATGCTCTTCTTTGCTTGCTGAGCTATGATTCACCATCATAAATGTTTGCTTTAGTTTGAGGCTTCCAGATGTTTACTTCCCTCTGGCGAGCTCAGCAAAACAAAGACTTGTGGCAGGAAGATTTTGTGATCTGTGAGTAGGGTTGGCCACCTGTTGTTTAATTGCTGTGGTTATTTGGTCACTGTTTATAATTAAGTTCAGTTTATAAAAGGCTAATAAACTTTAAATTAAATTCTGCTAAGTCCTAGATGTCAGTAAAACAATCTATCACACTTTCTACTGCTGAGCTACTGATTATCTACCAGACATAATAGCCATGTTTGAAGTCTCTAAATTTCCTGGTCAATTCTTTACCTTTTACCTTACTTCTCAGCAAAACTTTGATATGATTTAAAATTTCAATTTTAAAATTTATAGCACAGTATCATTTCAATTCGTACATTTCATTTTTGTTAATATTTATCTTCACTTAAGCATTCAGAGTCAGTTTTTTGGGTTTTGGTAGTTTTTCTGTCCAAAGCAGGGCAACAAAGAAGGGCCTTGAGGAGAAGCCTTATGATGAGCAGCTGAGGTCGCTTAGTCTGCTCAGCCTAGGGGAGACTGAGGGGAGACCTCATTGCAGTTCCAGCTTCCTCATGAGGGGAAGAGGAGGGGCAGGCACTGATCTCTGCTCTGTGGTGACAGTGACAGGACCTGAGGAAATTGTGTGGAACTGTGTCAGGGGAGGTTTAGGTTGGATATCAGGAAAAGGTTTTCTTCCCCCAGGGGGTGGTTGGTCACCAGACAGGCTCCCCAGGGCAGTGGTCCCCAGCCTGATGGAGTTCAAGAAGTGTTTGGACAATGCTCTCAGGCTATGGGGTGACACTTGGGGCTGCCCTGTACAGGGCCAGGAGTTGGACCCTATGATCCTGCTGGATCCCTTCCAACTCAGCATATTCTGTGATTCTGTGATTATTTTCCTTTCCTTTATTCTTCTCCTTAAAGCGAATGATGTTATGTCATGGCTTCAGATTCTTATATAGCTTTCCAGTCAATAATGACCCTCCCAATAAGGTTTACCTCTTAAGCTTACAATAGTTTTGTTTCTGAGTAGCCACACAATTAGATTCCAATGTGTGAGCATTTTCATGAGTAGTGGACATGCATGTTTTTAATAGAGTTTTTGGTTTGCAATTTCTGATTTTATTTAATAGATGTGATTTAAAAAATATGAGTTGAGCCCATTTTATAAAGCACTACAGTACAAAAGCTGCTGTATCAGGCTCAGATAATATAAAGTGCTGGAGGTATACATGGGAATAAAGCCAAATATCTGGAAATTAGCCAAGTACAACTCAGCAATAGGGAACTGCTTTTCTTCCATTTAGTCTTATTTTCAGTGAAGGGTATCTCAGACATAATATATGTTTTACAGTTTCTAAGGCTTGATGCTGTTACGTTTGAGAAAATACCGTTGTTTGACTGGATTGTACTATCCATGACTTGCTGTAGAGGTGCGAAAAAACCCAGACAACCAAAAACCACATTTCTATTGCATTATTAACAATTTCCATAGAGTTCATTAATCTTGTAGAAATCTTATGATATTATAGTAGAAAAAAAACCTTCTTATAAATATAGTTTGCCTCTAAGATTTATTTATTTGAGTTGCCACCCAGAATACTTGAAAGCTATTGTGATGATGGAAAGACCTTTTAATGCAGACTAAGTAGGATTCAGATATGAAAATGTAATTGCGGTAAAAGAGAATTACACAATATGCCCACCCACTATTGAGGGATCCTTTAACCTCAAAGTGTTTAAAGTCTCATCTCAATCATGCAAACAGAAGTTGTTGCCAAGTCATGTGTTAAACACAAAAATGACATTGAAGGATTCTGCCAGGAGTCCTTTGAGACAAGTGAAACATTGTAGACTTCCAAGAAAGCAAGTACATGTATATTTTAAAATAGGGAAAGCCAAATTAAAACTTTCCATTTAGCACTAAAGTGCCCTGTGGAAGGCTGAGCCTGAAAAAAAGAGGTGAGCATGTGGAGGTCTGCACAGGCTATCCCACAGCATTTTGGAGTCTTCTCTTTGAACATAAGTGAAGACAAACACAAGCAAGACTCCAGCCAACACAACATGCTGACACCAGCTTAACCTAGATTGTTTATGCTTCAGATGACTAATTATCATAGATAGAAGAGTACTTAAGTTTTGCAGAGGTAGCCAAGCTTTAAAAACATCACACTGAAGCAAGAAAGTGAACTACAAGAATTTGTAAGTAATAAAGCTAAGCACTGAAGTGTCAAGGAGAACTTTGGTGAGAAATAACAAACCACAAAACCAGCTACAGCTACCTCTGCAGTAAATACCAAGCAGTGATATTCACAGGCTTTCTTTTAAGTTCAGTTACTTTCTGTAATACTGTACAGAAAATAAGGATGGAGCAGGCACAAACGCAAAGAAGAGAAGCTGTAAGATAAATTTCAGGAAAGTACAGCTAAAAAGAAAAGACCTCTGTCACACTTCTCATGTGTACTATGTAACATATCATGTTGGATTTTTTTTTTTTTTTTTGTATATTTAAAATTGCCTCTATGTATTCTTAACAGAGAGGGATTTGAACATTTCATGAATGAGATGACACTGCAGCCTTCCAGAGACAGAATTTTCTGGCTAATGTCTCTCAAATTTCTGAAATAATAAACTTTTCACGCATAGGTCAAACAAAGGCACCATCCGTGTTTTATTGCATGCATGATATAAAGTATTGATCTGCTTTGACCTGTCCTTTTGATCCTTATTAAATACCTTTTGAAATACTCACAGGCCACCTAATAATGCAATTGGACAGATGAAGAAAACACTTCTAGACAGTTAACTGTGAGTGGGATAGGACAAATATATTTTGCAAGAACTATCAACCCATCAGCGTTTTTACAGCTGTTAGCTGCCTTTAATTTGCTGATAATTGAACCCTAGAACTGATGAGGGAGGTTTCTCTGTGTCTTTCATTCTCCAGTGGAAAGAATTATGTGAAAAGAGGCCTATGGAGATCTGAAGCCTACACCTGACCATGAACAATGACTAGAGAACCAAAATGTGACACTCAGATAAAAGGTTAATCTAAAGTTCGACACTATCCTGAAAATACCAATTTTAGGAGGGGAAAAACCATCCTCTGAATGTACCTTCATACCTAAAGAAAGACTAGGCTATGAGACCCTATCAATGTCTAAATTTTAAAGAATCAAAATTAGATTTCTTGAAACTTTTAAGAATAATTTAAAGTAATGCCACACTTTTGGTATCCCATTCTGAAAACAGAGATATGCTGCCCAGCTAGTTCAGCTCAGCACTTGTGGTAAAATTAGCAGTGGTAAAATTAGGTGATGCTCATTTTCCTCACATTATAATATATTGATGACACTCAGAGTCATTGAATCAAATAGCCAAGAACAATTCCATGAGAATTATCACTACGGTTTTCAACATGGATGTAAGCAAAGTTTCAGTTGCAAGCAATTGTTTTAGCGTCATATGCTCTGTTCTTATAAAAAAACCTTTCAGTTAAGTTGGCACTATGTACACATTAGGCTGCCTTCCTGCTTTTTAGTCCAAATAGAGATCAGTTTCTAGTATAATTATCTCAGAAACTATATTTTTTTGGACAAAATACTTACCTGGCTCGCAGTGTGAATCACATGTAGTTTGAAATAGATTTCAAAGCTATTGCACATCTAAATGTGTATTTAAATCAGAGAAATGCATTGACACCAGAATATGCTCTTCATGGTTATTGTCAATTCTGAAAGCCATTGCATAAAAAAGATTGATTATCCTATTTTCACATCTAGGCTTAGAAGCAGAAATGAGCCTAAACCCATAAGCAACAACAACAACAAAAATGAAACAAACAAAATAAAAACCAAAAACCAACCAACCAAAAAAAAAAACCCTAAAAAACTCCCAAAAAACTAAAAAAAAAAAGAAAACCAACCAAAAAACAGAAGAAACAAACCCTCCCCTTCCCCCTGCCACAAAAAACCAAACCAAAAAGCAAACAAACAAACAAACAAACAAAACCCCAAAAACCCAAAAATTAGAGAGGGGAAAAATATTTGTTTGGTAAAACGCAGTTTTATCTCTTAATGGCCTTTTATTCATACCATGTGTCAGAAGAAATAAACTGTGTCTGAATAATTCTGATACATTTGAAGTTAATGATGTGATAGAATGAAAAATGTTGGTGAACATCAATTGAGAAGGCCAGCTCTGTATGGCATTTTCAGATCTGTATTTTGCAATTGATAAAATTAATCCAACATCTTCTATCTGTATTTCTTGGGTTTCTAATGGCAAGGTGCCTTTTACATTTGGCATGGAAAAAGTGTAACAGACCATGTGAATCTGAGGCTAAGGAGAGTGATTTCATTCTCTGCTGTGCTGGCAACTACAAAATTCAGGGCAGATTTTGCCATTTTGTTAATAGATTTTATTGCAACCATTTACCGCTTCATGGCACACCCACTGTTCTTTAGTCTACCACACCATTATTTTAAACTATATCAATCTTTTTGTAAATATGGATTAAATATACTATATTTTGTTTCTAAAAATAAAGATCGCTTACCAGGAAAGAGTAGACAACTTTATTTAACTTACTAAATCATTTAATGGAGTATTTAATGAGCTAAGCATTTAAAACTACTTTCCTGTTTACACCATTACAGGGGAAGACTAACTGAGAGGTCATGATTTGATTAGGCTTTTTTAATTGGTAACAGATTATAAAGACATATGAATTCCCAGGCAAATTGACTGGCAGGTCCTTTCTTCAGACCCCACTGCAATGTGTGTAATATTAACTCTCTGCCAAGTGTGAAAACTGTGGCTGACAGTGCACCTTTTGGGGCTTATCACTGGTGTTTGCCTTTGAAAAGTGAATTCAGGGCAATTCCCAGCAATGGAAAAGTAGTAATTCACACTTTCTTCAAAGGCTTATTTTATACAAATGCTATTTTAGCCATGTGCAATTAGAGGAAATTAAAAGCATAATTCAGCTTTTCCTTGGCAGACTTCAGCAAATACTCAGTAAGGTGCATTTGAGAAATTAGGCCTTATATATAGAGAACAAACACAAGATGTGTTTAGCAAAATTAATATGTTATTCCACCTGGTTATAGGAAACTCATTGAGCTGTGGCAAAGCAGAGCTCTCTGCAGGTGTCATTTGACTCACCGCCCTGGAAAATTATATACAGACCTAGACAACAGGAAAAGCATCCTAGAGGGAAAGGGTAGTTAACTGACCGGGGGGCAAGTTCAGCTTTGTACTGCTGAAATTGAATGTTTTGGGGCATTGCAGTAGAAAGTATGGGAAAAAAAGAGAATTCAAGATTTTTAATTTCATATAACATAAATTTTCATGTTTCTGCAAAACACTTTGGAAGATGCCTGCCTACGGCATTCTAGTTATTGTGGAACTATGTTAGAAAATATTAATAATCTCATAAATCATTAGGAGATCTTAAGTTTCTCGTGTCTTTGAAGCTAGTGATCATTATTCACAATGCCTGAAAAGGAAAAGCACTGTTAAATCTTAGTCCAGCACTATCCTAAGTGATTGACAGCTTTTCCCGAGAACTTTTTTAGCTATCTAAAGGGTATGAGACAAAAGCAAAGTTTCTAAATATCCTGAATTATCTGTCAAAATTTCTGTCTCAGAAGAAATTTTGTGCCTGAATGCACTCACAAATTTACATCAGAAAACTGTTCATATGGATTTTTTAAAAATTAATCATGATCTGAACCTTCAGCAGTAGACATAATAGAATGTCTTTTAGCTGGACTATGAACAACTATTTTATATTTATTGCATGAAATATAGGCAAGTCCATATTGATTTTTTTTCCCTGATAGCATTTTGAAACTTCACAAGCCTAACTGTGTGACATTATCGCTGGTAGCAGGCCACAGGATTTGTACTGAGCTGGCCAGGCTTGAGGACTGAGGCTTGTCAGATTTGCCAGTCTAAACTTGCATTGCCCTACCTGCAGCTTTGCTTTTTTCTTGGTTTAGCTGAAATGGATTTTTTTTCATCTGATCAGGTGGCTATGGCTGGTTTGGTTCACCTTTGCTTATTACTGCCTTCTGGGGTTAAAACATGTACCAAAACATGGCACAATCATAGTTTTATGGAGGTTGTACTGACAAGTAATTCTTTGCTGCAGAATGAGATCCTTTCAATATTAACACAGTGATCTCATGTAGAGACATTCAGCCCTGGCACAGTATCAGAGACCTTGAGAGGCAGAGGGGCAGGATGTAGAGCAAAGGAGCTCTGGGCTGGGCTGAGAAGAGATGGGTACCAGGGATGGCTGCAAACAACTCACCAGTGGTCAGTGGAAGAAATGCCAACCTGCAGCTGGCCAAAGTTTCCCTTAGGGTGAACAAAGAGAATAAAAGAACTATGCAACACCTGCGAAATTCAGCATGTTCTGTAAATTCAGATGTAACATGGAGATACAGAGCTATGCAGAAAGGGAAGAGGTGTAGCAAAGTGCTCAAGTCAATCACAGTGACAAAGAATAAACGATTGACACACACATCATTTTCCTGCCAGTGGAAACTCTGGACAACTCACCATGGCATCACCCCAGCACCAGACTCAGCCACCAATCTGGGATTCAGAGAAGAAAGGGCAGGTGAGTCCACCACCATGAAAAGGGATAGAAACTAAGAAGTGTCTATATAACAATTTAAACTCTTCTTCTTCTTCTTTTCTTCTTCTTCCTCTTCTTCTTTATTCTTCTTTTCTTCTTCTTCCTCTTCTTCTTCTTTCTTCTTCCTCTTCCTCTTCTTCCTCTTCTTATACTTTTTCACTACGGAAGTATTAATTTCTTAGTTTTCTTTTTCTCTTGCAGTAATAATTTTATCTAGGCTTATAGTGATTCTTGAATAGACTCTTGAGATTTCAATTATGCTAACAATAAATTATCTGCTTTATATACCAGGCATGTTTCCTCTTTTCCCATAAACAAGATTCTGAGCACAACAGCAGAAATCAAATATGCTAGACTAATAAACAATGTTTAATGAATTACAGATGTTTGCCATTAGCAGATTATAACACATGAGAAAAAGAGAAACTAATGCATCAGAGGACACAACCAGCAAAGTGTTATCATGTGAAAAACTTTTAAATATCCCCCAGTTTATCAATATTTACTAATGAACACTACCCATCAGTCCCTGATATCAGAAGTCCAACTGCAGACAGATGCATATTGACATTTTTGGTTTAAAATCATGGGGATTTGGAATCAATAGCAGAATTTATCAGTGCTGATTAATGTTTTCTAACTTTTGTTATAGGTAGCTGCATGGATGTCATTCTAAATATAAGTAGTAATGACAGATATTTACTTATTTCTAATGTCAAATGATAGTAGATTGAGAATGATTTGATGTGTGTTCATGCAAGTTTTTGAGTTATGTAGATATGTGTTTGAGCAAGGGATTTGCTGGCTCTTGGAGATGTGGAGGCTCTTTAAGATGTGGCTTATAAACCTCCTGTATGTAGTCTGGAATATAAAATAATATTTATTACAGAAGTTAGAGCCATTTTCTTCCTTTAACGTGTTTGGATAAATATTCACTTATTCAGTTCACTTCTTTTATTATGACAAATAATACTGACACACATTTTTTATTGGGAAAGATAGGTCTCCATTATTCTGGAAACAGAAAAATGAAATATTAGAATACTATGTGTGCAGTAAATCCCATCAGCTTAGAAACTAAGAGAACAGCATAATAAACCAAAAAAAAACCTTGGAATTTAATCTTCTGGGTTTTTTTTGTTCTTACTCTGCAACCTCATTATTTCCAGACAACACAAATAATTAGTTCACACTCTCTCTGACAACTGCTTAGGCTTTCCAGCAGGATGCATTTTGATGAAATCATGATATTATTTCACTTACAGCCGCTGATTGAAGTGATTTTTGACTGAGCTGAGAACAAATCTACCTAGCAAGAAAAACTGTATTTGTGTATTTGATTCCAAAAACTACCATTCTGTTACTAGCAATGTCTCTGTGACTGCACTGAGTGGTACAATCAGTCCTTGATACCACTTTGAAGTGCCATAAGACTTTTGCCATACCAATCAGTGGGCGTATGAAAATTAATTCAAAACATATTAGGAACTCTTTTTTGTGAGAGCAAGTCCATTCTGTTAAACACTTGTAAAGAAATTAGAAAGCAAAATATCATAATTTGAATTTAATATCAAGAGAGCACTTTGCTGACATAAGGTCATGGTCTGACTGTGACCTCATAATAGTTTGACTAAGATTTTGTATAATAAAAATAAGGATATTTTGAAAGGCTATATCTGTTTCACTGAATTGCAGACTTAAGAGTCATGCTTAGGGGGAAGAAAACTTTCAAAATAATACGGTATTATATTTCTGTCATCTGAATTTTTTCTATGTGGATGTTTATTCTACAACCCATAGTATGTAAAAAGTCTGTGACAACTACATTCCTAATTTAGATTCTAAATGTGTTGCCTAAAATTAAGTGAGAACAATCTGGACCAAGCTCTCTGGATTGCTATAACTGTGCTGGAAGACAATTTAAAAATTATACATCTATAGCTTGAAACTAAGCCAGTAAGAGGAAGGATGTGTTATCTCAGAGACTTTTCTGCCTTGGATAGGATAGAAACCAGGAACAGTTTTTACTTTAATGATGATATACCCATTTTTGCAAGAATTTGAGGCTTGACATCAGTATCCTTGCCAAATTTCTGTATGGATGGCTATATTCTACTTTTATATACTTCTCTCCAAGTTCTGCTTGGCATCACACTCACCTTCTTGCTATTATTTATATAATTATGTCATAGAATACTAATATCCTATTACAAGTAGATTTGATATTGGTTTTGAATTTTCTCATCATCTGCCTTTCTACTTAAGAATCAAGAGATAATGATAGATTCCTTTGCAGGCAATAAAGCATTTTAATGAAACACTCTAAACAGATTGCAAATCCCACAAGAGTGGGATAGACACATGCTGTGTCTGTGCATGTACATAAATATAGGTAGTCAGTTCTAGTTATTTTACCTGGTTATCGTATGTCATTCTCTCCTGGATTTTCATTGCTTTTGCGGCACTTTTCTTATTTTAGCCTGTGTTTCCACACTTGTTTTTTGAAAGAATTAAAGAGTGTCTGTTCTTGTCTAACTGCAATAACCTAAGACACCAGTTGCTCCCCTTGTTTTTTTTCAAATAAACAAATAAACAAGAAGATTGATAAACTGCCTGGATACTCTGGTGCTTGGGATTTGTCACATCTTCAAACACATTTAGCTACAGGATAGTGGTTGGAGTGAAAAGGTTTAAGGAGAGATTTTGAAGGAGGGTTAATGTCTCAGTAAATTATGGAAAAAATAAGGAAACTCTAACCTTTTTCTCTATGGCTCTTGTACCTGGTCACTCTGGGAACTTTAATGATCTTTCCCAGCTGGAGCTTGTCCCTTTCAGCCTAGGGCAGCCCTGATCTAGGAATCCTATGAGCACCTAAAAAGTTTAGAAAACACTTGGTGAAAAGTTTGGGAACCATAAGGGTTCGGTGCTTAATAAGTGTGGGTACATGAATCACAGGTTTGCATCTATTTCTTTCAAGTAAATTAATTTTTTTTTTTTTTTTGCAGTGCACTACTTTTCACAAGAAATACTGAAATTCCTTTACAATCATCCAGTGAGAAAAGTGAAGTGACATGGAGAGACTCACAACAGTTCAGTGGAACTGGATCAGGCCCAATCCCTTATAAAACAACCAAGTTTATTCTTTCTATATGGTATCTATTTCTGGGTATTTCCTTGAGATACTCTCTTCCAAAAATTACTTTCACTTTATTACAACCTGTCCAAATTCTAAAAATAATACAACCTGGAGTGAGATAGCCAGATAAGTAATTAACACACTAAGCCAGGAAATCAAATTAAGAAGCCACTGCCATAAGGAACTCAGAGTGTCAGGACACTTGCAGACCAGACACAACAGATGGGAACTGTCTAAATCCTTTAATTTCATTGTTCAGTGACACAATATTGAAATAAATGTCTCTCACACATATCCCTACAGTTACAGATATCCCCAGTGTTTAAAGACATTGCTAATTCAGTCTTTCATTCCCCTCTAACCCATTATTTGAGTACTTATTTCTGATGAAACGTTACTGAAACCCTCTCTGAACTAGTCTATGGTGGCTTGTTTAGTCAGTGTAAGCAGCTCTGTGTGATAACGTCTAATCAGTAGGTCATTTATTCTGAAGAAAAAGAAAGACAGAGTGTTTTATGATATAGTTTTTTATATAGTGTTTTATGATTTTATGATTTTTTGTGATTTAGTATAGTGTTTTATGATAGAGTTTTATGATATAGAAAGTAAAGGTCTCCCACATGGCCGAAAAGCCATTGCTACAAAACTAAAAAGAGAAAAAAAGAAAATAAATTCATTTGACTCCCTGGAAGAGTAAATATAGTGGTTAGAAATGGAAAGAGAATGTGTAAAAGAAGTTTGGAAGGAAATAGTCTGATACATACAAAGTGGAAAGTAAAGAGAGAAAGCAGGAACAAAGAGTGAGGCAAAAGTGTGAAAGAAGGAAGGAAAGATGGAAATTAAAGAGAAAAATGGAAAAGAGAGAAAGAAAAAGAATGAGAAGAAAAGGAGACAAGAAAAAAAGAAAATTGAGTATAAGAGAGAAAGAATTAAAAAGCTAAATAGGAGGAAATAAGAGAGAAATGGAAAGAAAAAGAGTACAAGTATGACAAAGGAAAATAATGATTTTTAAAATTTAGCAACACTAATGATTTGTTACTGGATGGAGATGACAATGATCTTCAGTGTTGCAGTTATCTTCTATAAATATTTCTGTCCTGTATTTGGAAAGTAACATGACACATTTATTAGACAAATTTGGTGCTTTCCAGATAAACCGCATTTACAGGGAGTTAATATTTTAAAAACACAGGATTAAACCATTCATTGACACCACCAGGCCTGCAGAAGATCTATTAGTGGCTGGGGTTAATTTGCACATATATTTTGCAACATCCAGAGGCATTTAGTTGGAGAACTTTACATTAGAAAGAATGTAAAAGTTAAGTAACATCTGGAAAAATGCAGGCAATCAAACCATGGTGACGCACAGGGTCACTCTATGCAAACATCACTGCGTTTGCAGTTGGTTGCAATGAAGAAGCTTTGGTTAAAGAGATGGATAGCTCATTTTTGTGGTTTTTCAAAAGAAAGATCTGCTTTAGCCTGTATTTTGTGGCCAGGATTTTGTGTGGGTTCAATGCAACCAGTCATGGTAGATGCCCCAACAAATAGTGGAAAGGCAATTACAATAAATCGAAAGCAAATTCTAATTAAAATTTAAGTAGTTTAACTTAAAATTTGTTTAAATCTGTGACAAACAGAGGGAAATGTTGAAAGTTTAGCAGCATTATTGGTAAAATTTGACTAGCCCAAATAGAATATTTATTTCTTTTTGAAAATATCTTAGCTATAATTTTTTACTCTAGATTTAAAGCTTGTTAATATGGAAAACTGAGAGGAATTCAGTGACCTTAATATCCAAGGATTTGCAGATCAGTATTTTATGGAGCCTTTTCCAGAAGTGCAGGGTTGTCTCTTAATTTTGGGCATTACAATTTATCAAGGCAATAACCCTTGCGACTCCTTAGTGTGTGGATTTATGGCATTGTTGTCAAAACATTTGCAGAAGGATCACAGAAGAGCGCATGGAACGGTTTCAGAACGATTTGTCAGAGCCCAGAGAGAAGCTGTCAATGTGCTGCCACCTACAGAAGCAGGAGTTCCTAACGAGCTTTCAGAATGACAGAGAGCTGACCAAGAATTCAGCACTGTCAGCAATTATCTGATATGATGTGTAATTAATAAAAGTTCACAGATGACATGAAGTTGACAGAATGGTGGAAACAGAAGTTGGAATATCTGTATCCAGAGACAGAGCTTTCCTGGCAACACCCATTGCACAAAGTGCTTTGGAAGCTGTAAATACAAAGATGCACACCTGGAAAGATTGAACATGTCTGACATTACCCATCACTGTATCCTGGTCTCCTCCAGGGAGTATCAAGGAATAAAGCATAAAATCACTGTAGCACATGACTGTTACATAAAAACCAACCTATCCTTCACTTTATTTACAGGGAAACAATCAATAGAAGCGAAGAGAGAAGTATTTTTTTTCTGTATTCTTTCCAGAAATACAGTTTCCATATTTTCATGTTCAAAGTTTTAGAAGGCTTATAAAACAGCAACACAAATTCAGAAAATGGAAAAAAAAATCTTTCAGTGGCTGAAGAAATCCCTTAATTGAAATATGCGTTTTTGAGATACTTAATGTGACCATTACTTCATTGAAGTGCCTGCACGCCTTCAGAGAAAGAAATACTGTACATCATTTGGCTCTTGTTATAACCTAGAAAGGTATGGAACCTCCCACACAGTTAGAAATCAAAAACAAAACTCCTTGATTTTGATTTATGGCCTAGACAGTTTAACTGTGAGTGATTAACTACAGGTGAAAAAAAAAAAATTAAAAAAAGAAGAAAAAAAAATCTTAAATTCTCTGTTGGACTGGATTTTTTATAGTTGGTAGAATTTAATTAAATATCACTTACTTGATTCAGACAGTGGATAATTAAATCAAACATAGAGATACCCAAAGAGTAATACTTGAAATTAGTACCAGAAACTATTCTGTGTGTGCGTGTGTGTGTGTGTGTGTCTTTGTGTGTGTGTCTGTGTGTGTGCTTGGTTTTGTTTGCTCTTCATTCAGTTTGGAGTGGTTTGATTTGGTTTGATTTCACAAGTCTGAAAGCCTCTCTATGGATAAGGGCAAGGCACGGTCTGCGATTTACAGTGAGTTACAGAAAATACAGTGAAAATTCTTTAGAAATTTAATTTCGTAAATCAAGCAATATTTCCTTCCCAGAAATACTACAGCTGTGGGAACGGACAGTATTTGGTCACAGATGTACTTCCATATTTATAATACATCTTTGATATAGCAACATTAATTGATTTTATATCTTATTTGTTTGTTCACTTGTTTTAAATAGCAATTGTTGACCTTTCATCTGCTCTGAAACCTGTAGTCCTCTTGTGCTTGTTTTCTGCACGACAATGCATTACATATTTATTTAAATGTGTTTTTTTTCTCAGATAGAGCAAAAATAATCTTCAGAATTAAAACCATATTCTGCTCCCTTTTATACAATATTTCTGTAATCCATTTATTCAATAATATTTTGATGTTAGCAAATACAAGATCCAAATTTAATCATTAAAGCACGGACCAAAATGACCCTCCCTGCAATTTAAACTTTTGAAGTGCAACTTTTTAAACTATTTTCTTCTTTTTATTTTAGCACTCCCACTCTAGAAGACTGGTTAAGTTCTGCAAAAGTCTTTAAGAGTATGCTACCATCTTCTGGAAAGAGATGAAAATAGAGCTGTTAGCTATTTAAGCAGATTTGTGTTATCATCATCACTTACAAACTGTATGCTTTTACTTTCCAAAGCACATCTGAGATTTTTCTGAACAGGGAAAAAACAAAGTTTTAACATTTAACCTTGTGCATTTAAGAAACCTCTCCTTCAGGAGGGAGTTTTTTTTCTTTCCTCCCTATAAACTGTACTTCAAATTATATAATTCTTGACATTTTAAGGCTCATTAACAATTTACTTGCACAGCATGAAATCTTTAGAGATGAAGACAACTTTGCTGTAAAGGACCCTCATTTCATCAGCTGAAATACCGAATCCGGCTCTTTTCATGTTGCCATTAACATCAGCCTAGAAAGCGAAGTTCATGTCACAACCAAAGCTGAACAGATTTCCAGTAAATGTGTCCAAGCTTGTGGGTTGGCCTCTTACAGAGATAAGGCTGTTTATGAAGGTCAGTCCTGAGAGCTGAGGGACTAGACTTTAGTGAAGAAAGCCAAAAAGAAAAAAAAAAAAAAAAAATTTGGATCAAATAGACCAATGTAGTGTTTCCAACTGAAACCACATATTCTTTTGAAATTAAAAGTTCTGCTCTATGTTAGAAAAAACAGACATGGACCAGGCAGCCCTGGTATTGACGCTTCCCATATTTCACATTCTATATACTGGGTATTTTATAAGACAATTTAAAGAAAATTTTTGCTAAGGAACAGCATTCATAAAAGGCCTAAGACCTTTCATGCTGAATTTAACTATTCATTTAACTACGGTTTTCATTAGTAAATGGCATAAGCCACAGCAGTTCTAGATCTCGTTACTCTTGAAAAAGCAGTTTACTGAATTGAGATATTTGAGAAATTGATTCTTTTGAGATATTTCCTGCATGAATATGCATTCTGGAGTGTAATGATAGGAGTGGTATTGAAAGATCTGCATAGTGAACTTGGAAAAGAAACTCTTCCTTTGAAACTACTGTGGAAACGTCCTACCGCAATCTAAGATGTCTGATGAAATTAGACTAGTTATGTCACCTTAGGGGAAAAAAAAGATTTTGGAAAGACAGATACATGTGAACATTTACAAGAAAGAAAGAAATATTAAAAATTAGCTGGCCATCTGTGATATTTCTTCTTTCAATATTTCTTAATTTCCTGTTTGAACTGGCAAAGTGAGGTACCTAGTGGGGAAGAGAAAAAAAGAATTTGTTTTAGCTATATTTTTTAATTTGCATGTTTCGTATTTTCAAAGTAAGCCCAAAGATAATACTGAAAAAAAATAGTAGCAATACTTTCTGTAGGATATTTACTTAAGTTTTTTAATGTCTTTGGTGTACAAGAAAAAAAGCAAATATGGACAGATATTCTCTTTCCCCTGATATTTCATGAATTTTATCTCTGTGCTTTTTGCATTAATGACTCAGGAACAAAATAGAAAGTCAGCATCCTACCTTGACTCCTGTTGGGTGACTTTCACATGGGAGAACAGAATATTGCAATGATAATAACAATTCTATAAAAGTTAAACGGCTAAAGAGTTATCTGGATTATGACAATCTTTGAAGTTTATTAATTGAAATTTCAATCTTTTCCTTTGAAAATATGGGGTTTGTACTTAAAAAAAATTGCTTCTCATAGGATTAAAAATATATATATTTTCAAAATAGGAAATATTCAGGTAAGCATAATTCCAAATGTTATAGGGATTGATATATAAACTACATGAAAATTTAGAACAGGTAGAAGATTGTTTATTTAATTCAAGAAAATTCAGATTTTAAGCAGGTGTAGTATTTCCATTAGCTGAGCTTTGCAACTTAATAAGAGAAGGAAACCCACCCAGCTCCTTTTCCTTTTCCTGTACTCAAATGCTTCAATGTCCTGTGTTCTTGTTCATTTCACTGCAATTTGTTTATTTAGTAATTTTACAGTGAATATTTTCAATTACAATTATTCTCAGTGTTTTAACTCTATACATCATGTGGCATTCTGTCTGTTCAGCAGGACAGATTTTATCCTGAAACACTGAAGGACAATACATGATCTAGACCAATAATTCAGTAAGTTTTGGTTGTTATACCTTTGAGCTGGTTTCTAAGACACTGACTCTAGCTAAGCTGAAGCTCTACTGCTTAATGTTTGGATTAACTGAACATGCAGTGATCATGAATAAACAAATGAAAATTCATTCTTGGAATCACTTGAGCACCAGCAGAAAAAGTATTCTCATTATAGCCCCAGATGTAGTGGCATTTGTCCAGGACGCTTGGCTTAACAAACCAAGTCTTGCAAAAACATCAAGGGACTTTTCACGATCACATCATGGGAACTGCTGCACGAACTAAGGTAAGATGGCTGCCTCTAGAAAATGCTTATGCAAAAATTCCCTTATTTTTAAGACTGATGTGCCACTTATGAAAAGAAAACCCCCACAAGTATTTTTATTTTTTTTGCATTACCATATATTTTTTACATTACCAGGTAAATAACACTGTTGGTTAGAATATCAATTTACTGGGCTACTCTTCTATGCTTTCTTGCATTATTAAAGTAACAGAGTCCTGGTTTTGATATACTTATACATCCCAATGTGTTTTTTTCCCCCAAAATAATATTTTGCTTGACTTTTCTTTACAATGTATTTCAAATTTTATAGTTAGGGGTTAGTTAGGAGGAATTAGATTTCAGAAAGTGTAAATATTGAGATTCTACTTCTAAAATAGTAAAAAAAAATTCTCATTCATATTTTCATCAACAGAGAGGCACGCTGACATCACTAAAATCATCCATGTGTTAAAAATTTTATCAATATTAAGAAAATGAACATTTTTACTGGTAAGGATAATAAGCGTGTTATGGACTTGGTTATGCTTTCTAGGTATTAATGAAAGAGGAACACACATAAGTTTTTGTATTGTTCTTTGAAAATTATGTTAAAGCTCAGTTTTTCCTTGTTCAGAAATAAAAGCAAAAGCAGCTGCTGAGAAGAGAAAAAAAGAAAAAAGAATAAAGCAACAGGAGAGAAAAAAATTGTGACTAAGACCAGGAAAAATAGAAAATTATTTTTTTCAAGTCAAGACACAAGGACAGAGAATGACTAGAAATACATTAGAAAGGGTCTTGAAGTAAAAATATTTTTTTTAAAAAGTTTCATTTTGTAATGAAAGATGATGCCATGTAGTACAAACATTGTGGACTAGGTGTACAGCATGGTGTTCCTTCACAATATTTTCAGCTAAAATAACTAAATATGCACATTATGATGTCAAAATTCCAGGGGCATATTAACCCCAGACATCATCCACCAACACATGTGCGTGATCTGTGTCAGCATTCCCCTTGCTCTGGAAAAGCTGGCAGTCCAGCCTGGAGCGCTTTAGTGACAGCGGGGGATTTATTTATTCCAGTTCCTTTGTACGTCAGTGCTTGGGGTGTCAGCTTGGGAGACTTGGGTGTAGTCCCTGCTTGGGGATGCCAGGACAACTGTGCCTCAGTTGCCTGAGCATAAAATAGCAGCACAGGCTCTCCTTGCAGGAATTTGCGAGGTTGAACGCGTTCAGGTTTGCTGCTGAAGGTGCTGTGGTTGTGAGGGCTGCAGGAGCTCCTCGGTGAGTGGGTCTGAAGGGAGCTGGAAAAGGCTCTAAAAGGCAAACGATCCATCGACAAAGGCAAAGGCTGCTTCTCATTTGCTTTCAAATGTTTCAAATTTGCATCACTGAGCAACTTTTTACACAGGCAGATTTAAATGGGACAAAGGGGGATGGTTTTAAACTAAAAGAGGAGAGATTTCGATTAGACGTTAGGAAGAAATTCTTTAGTCAGAGGATGGTGAGGCACTGGAAGAGGTAGCCCAGAGGAGCTGTGGATGCTCCATCCCTGGAAGTGTTCAAGGCCAGGTTGGATGGATCTCTGATCACCCTGGTCTAGTGGGAAGTGTCCCTGCCCATGTCAGGGGATTGGAACCAGATAAACTTTTGAGGGCCCTTCCAAATCCAACCATTCTATGATTCCATGATTCTATGATTATAGTTTTACATTAGCAAGTGGCATTTTTTAAATCAATATTTCCTATTTAGTGCTGAAGTGGGAGTGTCCAAAACAGAGGTGTTCAATAGTAATGATTGCTAAAAGTTTGTCAAAGGAGTCAACCTTCCAGATGCAGCACTGGAAAAACTGACAATTGTTAGAATGTTCTTTGTGGATTTATCTAAATATTTCAAATACAATAAAGTGATTCCTTTAGACTTCATTATTTAAATTATAATTGTAAAATTAACTATTTTGAAATACCACATTCTATGAAAAATCCGAAGACTTTGTCTTCTTGTCCCATTCGGGACAAAACCAAACTTCAGAACTTCTAGGGCTTCACAGACTTGTCTAATAATAATATGATGGATAAAACTATTTTATACTTCCATTTTAATGAAGCAACAAACACAAAGGTTCAAAATGTGTTAAATCTTGCCCAGGATACATTTGGGTATATAATGGGGAGAAATCTTTTCAGTAAATGACTTGAGTAAAGGAAAAGGATATACATATTAATAGTACTGGTGTTCCCTGAAGGATGACATACAAATCTTACGTGATTATAAAGGCCTGGCTCTTTTTTGTCCACCAAATGCAATTTGTGTGGGGAAAATAGTGGGGAGTGTCCGCTGTGGGAGTTACTTGAAAACTCAAGTAACTTGGGAAAAAAACCCCACCAAATTGGAAATAGCTGTTAAGTAATTTAGTGAGTTATTTATTTTTCTTACAGTCTTCAGTAATTATCATGAATATACATGGTACGTAAAATACAACATTAATACATCAACTTTTTATAAAGCCCTTTTTTTTTACTAGCTTTGTCAGATTCAGAAAAATTCAGTTTCTGAAATTCAGAAACTCGAGATATGATCTGTTTATTTTAAGCATATTTTTAAGTGAACCATTGGACATTTCCAACAGTACGTGGAACAATCTTTGTCTATGGAAATGTTCCACACATACAGTTTATGAGCATAGCTGGCCTCTCTAGCCTCTGGCTTGCTCTACCTTTCCTTGTATTTTGCATTCCCATGAATGAGAATGAACTATTATTTATTCTTGGCTCTCCCAAGAATGGAGTGAAGGAGTAACTTAACTTTTGCCCTCAGTGTCTCCACCTCCTCCAGTCAGAGTAGATGTCACAGGCATGTGCTAGCTTTCAGCCATCCTTATTATGTCTTAATCATGTTCTGAACTTACTCATTCCCAGGAGCCCTCAAAGAGTAGTCAAGCAGTAGGAGTAGTTATGGGAAAGAAGAATAAATAGTGCAGATGTCAGGAATTAAATCTAGACCATATTTAAAATGTCTCTTGCCTCTCCTGGAGCCGAGATCTTACTCTCTTCAGAGTCCCAGTCCAAAGGTTTAAGTGTTCTGGCATCAGCCCTGGACACAGCTCTGGACCAGCAGAAGGTTTGCCCAGCCTTGGGGCGTCCCCAGGTACCTCAGAGCAGCCTTTCCTCCCTGACGGGAGGGCAGGGATTCCAGTGACCCCCAGAGACCACCGTGGGGCCACAATGATCCCTGAGTCGACTTTCTGCCCCTGCACAGGACAGCCCGAAATCCCACACCATAAGAGCATTGTCCAAACGCTTCTACTAAAGCCCATGTGAACTCTGCCAGGCTTGGGGCTGTGACCAATTTTCCAGAGGGCCTGTTCCAGGATTTGAACTCCCTCGGAGAGTTTTCCTGGTGTCTAACCCAGTCCCTCCGACAGCTTCAGGCTATTCCCTCAGTCCTGTCACTGTCACCGCAGAGCAGAGATCAGTGCCTGCCCCTCCTCTTCCCTCATGAGGAAGGTGGAACTGCAGTGAGGTCTCCCCTCAGTCTCCTCCAGCTGAACAGACCAAGTGCCCTCAGCCACTCCTCACACAGCTTCCCCTCCAGGCCCTTCACCATCTTTGTGGCCTTCCTTTGGACACTCTAATAACTACATACCTTTTTTACATTGCGGTGCCCAAAACTGCACCCAAAAGGGCTCAGGTGAGGCTGCATCAGCACAAAACAACGTGGCAATCACCTGCCTCAACCAGCTGGAATGAAGAACAGGAAGGAACAGCAAAACCAGACGGAAAAAAACAAGAAATGAGCTGTGAACCAGGGGGAAGAGGAATTCTGCCCCACGGGGAGGCAGTGCAGGAGAGCAGCACTCCCTTCACCTGCTCTAAACCAGGCGTGCAAATTCCAAATGGCACACGCTGCCGGTCTGCAGTGTGGCCACCAGATGCCACCAGTGAACCAGAAATGAATTTGACTAGGGTTTTTGGTGGGTTTTTTGGTGGATTTTTTTTCTTTTCTTTTTTTCTTTTTTTTTTTTTTTTTTTCCTCAAGAAGCTGTGGACTGAGCACATTCGATGTGGTTCATTCATAGCCTTTAGTTCCTTCTGTGAAGGTGACACGAGTATTCAATTTCAGACACTTGAGAATTCATAAGCATAGGTGTAAATATAACTGAACCACTGGACCAAATCTGTGCCTTTAACTATAGCAAGTCTCTTCACAATATCACTATTTTAACCCTTAAGCTACTTTATTGCTCTTGTTAAGAATTGTCTTAGCAATGAACATAGTTATTAAAACTTATTTGCATTTTGACCTGGTGTTTGATTCAATTGCTTCTTCCCCCTTTTTTTTTTTCCATTTGCAAATATGGGGCAAAGAAGCTTTTCTTCTATTTTATTTTTTATCTATGTGTATCTGTGTATCTCATAATTGAGACTCAGTTAAGCTTAGTTTTGATGAGTTTATTGTTATGCAAATCTTTCATTAGCAACTCTTTTTGGGGAATTTTTACCCATCATGAACTTTGGTTTGGTAAATTTTGTATTTTCAGCAAGAATTCCACAAAATCCATTTGGAAATGTTAGCAGGGTTTACTTTGAAATTACAGGCTTTGCTTCCTTCAGCTCTAAATAGCTAAATAAAATACAATAACAGCACAAAAATTCGTAACTGAAATTAATATCTCATTTACAAAGCCGTGAATAGCTCAGTTGTTATATTATTGCTTCTTTTTGAGTTTAACAACAGGTATGTAGTTGTGTCTATAACAGCAAAACTATTACAATACAAATATTGGACTATCCAACATGTTGATCATCGAAGTATTCAACATTCATAATCCAGCACCAAAGTCATCCTGCTCTTGACTACTTCAGCTTGAAAATAAGCTATCAATAGTTTATTTCCACAATATTCACATTTTACTTCCAAAATATTAACAAATTTTATGCAATTTATGCATCATATATCACTCATTCATTAAAATTCTGATCTATTTCACACTTCCCCTTTTGAAAAAAAAAGGGGAATATAAGCTCTTATTATAAAATATAAGCTCTTTTTTACAGATGATAACACTGACATAATTTTAGCACACTGGAATGCTTTGCGACAAGATATTACTTCCAACTTAAATAATGTATTGGTTTCAGTATTATAAGCTGTTGATACACAAATACAATTTTGGATCTGCAAAATTCTTCACAAAACACTTAGAGTAGATAAACAGCAATGCAACCTGTCTGGTCTGCACAACTATGTCTCAATTTCCTTAATTAAACAGAGATGCTTGATCCATTATCAGATGCTCACATTTGACAATCTCCTTTCAGTGACCATTGGAAGATGAATTCTATTTTTTCCCCTTCTCTTACCCTGAAGCAGCAAGTGGCTCTCTAGAACTGGGTTAAGTTTTAAGGGAAGTAACTGGCCTTGGGACAAAACCACACAAAGTTCTTGTTGGTTGTTTTCCACTGAAGCTGTTTTCCAACAGGATATTGAGTTTTCTTTAGAAGGATGTTTTTTGGAAGGTGCCTGCCTTCTGCAGACAATTTAATCTTTTATTTTTGTTGGAAAGAGAGAACACCTGACAGCTGAAAACCCTTTGGCTGAAAACAAAACAAACCAGAGAGATTTGGAAATGCCCTCCAGTGCTTTACGTCATATGTCCAAGACAGACCCTCCCCCTGTCGGGACTGCAGGGTGGGGAGGCACTGGGTTGCAAAAGCAGCAAAAGGGGCAATCCCCTACTTTTATTAACCCCCTAAGGGAGATTTTTAAGCAAATTTTTCAGGTTTCAACAGAGGTTTGTTATGAATAGCCTCGGATGTTTTCTTCTAGATTTTTTTCAATAGAAAGAGCATGTGTTTTGTAACCTTTTCCGCTGTTTTGTTTAAAGCGCCCTATTTGCACAGAACAATTCAGCTGACTAGAGCCAGGCTGGGATATCATCCTGCGTGTGGGGCAGGGTGAGATCTGGTGATGGGAACTGAAAGAAGTGGACAGGGCTGTGGGGACAAGGACATGGCAAGACCCAGCCAGGGTGGCAGGTCAGTGAGCTGGGATCCAGATGAGCAGGACAAGTGTCCAGAGATGGGCATGGCTGCAGTGGTCAGTGGCTGGTGGAGCTCAGATGGCTCAGGGTGGGAGCTCTGGACTGCAGATGCAGAGATGCTGCTCTGTGGGGGGAGACTGGGACCAAGATCCCAGAGAATGGCTTAGGACCCTGGTGAAGAGCTACAAGAGATGAGGGGAGGCCTTTGAACTGTTTGGACAAGCAGGAACATAACTTCTGTAACAGGAAAGTGAAGTAAGTTTTACCTGTGGGAAGTGCTGGGAAGTTTCTTGTCTGTGCTTGCCTGTCAGTCAGGATCAAATGTATTTTTTCCCCTGCCAAGAATTTTGCTTTTGGACTAGCTGTGCTTATCACTTCCACAAGACTCTCCTCTTCTGTGTCTCTGATATTCTGGATTAAATTTTAGTCTTAATTCTAACTTGTTTGCCTGCCTAAATCACAGTATTGTCCACCTAAAATCATCCACATGACAGTCATTAGCAGATAAATCCTTTCACTTCAGTCTTCCTTCAAAGCTAGCAGGACTTAATTCATTTACAGCTAACAAATGCCATCTAGTGGTTCTTATGGGCTTAATTTATCATCTAGTATAATATAGCAGCTTGGCATTGAACAAATAAAAATCATAAGCAGTTAATACAGAAAAGAGGACTACGTGCTTGGGGCATTCTCAAATTATCTCCACAGTTTTTGTGGACTAAGATGTAAATAAATATGCATTGATCTGGTTGTACTGCTCTATGATGTTTTCTTACCACCCGCCCTAGTTACATAACCATCTAATTGAGTCAGTCAGCCATGCTCCATTTTCTGAATAGAATTTGCATATCCACAGGGAAACTTCTACACACTTAGGACTATTTTTTGCTCCTGCAAACAAATACTGTGATTGAGGGAAGGCATTTCTATTTAATTAGGCCAACAATGAGTCAGGCATTCAATCAGGGCAAATTCATTAAAAAAAAAATTTCCAAACCAGAGATTTGCATAAGTCATGAAGGTTTGCTATAAGCATTGGAGTCCAGAGATGAAAGTCCACCTATTAAAGCAGTGGACTGCAGAGATAACAGGGTTTATAAAGTCATGATCTCTACTGGGCAGTAGTTATAGGGAGAAGTCATTATTTCTCAGGATTAAAATGTAGAAGGTTTAAAAGAAGTACGTTTTCATGATGCACATAACTGAATTGTAGAATGCATTGCTGTAGGATTCTGACCACAAGTGCATATGAGTTTAAAAATGAGCTCTGACAAACCCATCTGGTGTAGATCTGTCCTTTGCTGTATAGGCATATATGTGTACCATAGGTATGTATGTGTATCATGCCTGGATGTGCTGTCCAGCTCAGGATTTCCTATGGTCCCAAAAGTAGGCAGGGTCCGCATTATGAAAAATTAGTCTACGTTTGTCTCACTTTACATAATTTTTGCCTGAGAAATAAGTTACTGATCATCATCTGGTAAAAGGCTCTGGGCTTTGCTTGCCTGGATGTCAGTTCTGACAGTCTTATCTGGCTCAGGAACATTGTAAATGTTGGCTGATTTAAGAGATTTCCTAAATGAAGTGCATATAATCCTTTACCGGAAGGTATCAAATATCCACAATTTTTATGCATAATATGCACTGTATATACACTCATTCATTAAAATTCTGACCTATTTCACACTTCCCCTTTTGACTTTTATTTCTTTTTCCCTTTTCATGCCTTCATCCATCTTATGTCTGGCTTGACTAAACAGACTGAAGTGCTCTCCACACTGAGATAATCATCTCATTTACCAAACTGTGGTGTATGAGTGAGGTGATAAAACAATTTTGCCTGTTCCTATTTGGTGTATAATAAACTTGAGCACAAAGATTGTAAGTAAAATTACTCCGAGGTTTGCCCTTTGTGACCAGTTTAATGAATCACTTTTCACACAACATGAAGAGCATCTGCCAGGTGAAAGACAAAGCTCATGAGCTGGTTCATCATAGCTCATTGTGTGCTAACTCTAAAGAGAAACAAACTTCAAGTAGTTTCTTAGTCTCAATTTATCCTAAAATATCTTGCATTCCTGCATAAGTAAGTTAATTTATAAACAAAAGTAAATTACTGAATGGGGATTAATAGCTCAACCATGTTACCTGTGATTTGAGTGAGGATGTATGCACTCACCAGAATTACAACACCTTTCCAAAGACTGGAAAAAGCCACCAAATCCTGAACAGATCGCAGCCATCAGAGGTTTGTGTCACCAGAAAACTGATGGTGAGTTCACTAGTCATCCTGGTTCTGTGGGGATGACACTTGTGGCCTCTGACTGGGAAATAAGAAACATCTTCACATTGCTTTAGTTTCTACTGAGTTATCACTTATGCAGGGGCTAACCCAGGGGGGGATCAGTGACAGCAGCAGTGACCTGGAAACTCATCTTTGCTTTGGGAGAAAGTACGGGCAGCTAAACTTTTGATTGTACAAACACTGTGCCTGCTGTTGAATTGTCAACATTGAAACAACCACTTAAGTTTAAAAAAAAACCTTAATGTTAAGTAATTTTTTGAAAAAAACAGGAAACACTTCGAGATTACATTCAAAAATTTGATTTTTTTTCAGTGTAAAATCAAAGGTGAGAATATTCCAGCTTAGATGGGAAGACTCAGAGGTGATGTCTCATATCACAGAACATATCAGGAGAGCTCTCTATTCAGTCCTCTTCCTCTGACTGCATGCTCTGTCCATTCTCAAAGAACATGGATGAAGTAAGGGATAGATCTGAGCTGCCAAGTTCTGCCAAACCCCAGAATCCAGCAGCTCCTCTCATCTACTCCGACTCTTAAATAAATTTACTGCCTCTTCTTAGGTAAGTTTAATGCAGTATTTTCTTCCCTGCTTGACAGATTTTTCTACTTAGCAAGTTAAAGACTATAACCAGAAGAAGTGGTTAAAACTCATTCTAGGTTGGTGAGGTTTGAAAATTCAATTCCTTTTGGCAAGGTTCATGACTGTGATGATGCGAGGCACACAGTCTCCTCCTGCTCATCAGGCTGGGCCACGGGGCAGATGCATTGACTGACCCATCCAATCCCCACAGCAATCTACCTGACCCTGCTATAGGACAACAGCGATTTACCACCCCAGCAGATAATAAAAATTAACAAAAATCCTTTTAGCTAGATTTTTTTGGTTTCCTTATTGATTATTTCCTATTACTTTGTTCATGTGATTTCTCAGGAATGCAAAGCATCTACGCAGAGGCTTGTCTAGAAAGAATGATTGCTGCAATTCTACATTAAATATACTAAAGAGTTCATGAGGTTAAAAGGATAACATAATAAACACATTTCCCAAACTCACACTTGCTCAACTGTTTACATTCAGATCTGTAGAAGAAACAAAATCTGATTAATGGACCTACCCTGGTAGTTTTCATATTAACTGATCAAATCCCCTTCTCTAGACATGAATGTCATAACATAAGTTAATTGTATATTTAACAAAGTTGTCATGATTTTTATGGTGGAATCAGGGTCACTAATGAGCTTCAGTTCCATTTGACCTGCGTAAGTATAGAAACAGCCTTTCACAATACTTTCTCTGTATTTATTCCCATCTTCAGTGTGTTTAAATAAGTAGTTGAAATGACAGCCACAATGAAATAAAAAACCCAGCAGGGGCAAAAATGCATCAGATAAGTAAGTTACATTTATGTAACTGATTTTCCACATATTCAGATGGATACACATGCTCTAAATCAAGTAAGATATTTCAGGAATCTTGAAAAATTAATCAGCTTTCAGAATTTGGTTCTCAGAGGATAAATGGAGAGTTAAAAGTTGAGCCACATCTGCTGATTTTGTATATGCTATCATACTGTACTGTAACTAATGAAATAAGACATGATGAGTCAATGCATCTGCTGAAAAGAATGAAAAAAATATGATTCTCAGCATTATGTACAAGACACACTTTTGGAATGGGAAGATATAAAAGACCTGCAGATAACAATAAAAATTTTAAAAAGAGTGGATATTTAAAATATTTCTGTGATTTGAATATGAAAACCGGAATGAAGTGGGAGTTTCTAGGAATGAGAGGCTTAAGGGATAGTTCCTATCAAATTAAATTATATCTGACTCATTTCTCAGAGGAGGGATCAACAGTGGAGGTTCTATAGGTAGGAGGAGATGAACAATATTTTAAAAGCCTTGTAATGCATTAATTTCTGTTCTGGTACAATGCCAACATTAAAAAAAAAATCTCTTACTGTAGAAGAGGCTATTAAAAAAATAGCAGATACCTTTTGTGCCTCTTCAAGATCATGATTGAGCAAATACATTTTAGACACCAGTCCCCGAGTTTCCTACAAAAATAGGAAGGATTTAAGGCATAATATTTTGTATCCAAGCCTATGCTTAGGAAAAGATAGTTGTTTATAGCACTAAATAATGGGTTTAGATAGTGATACGAAATAGTGAAATGCAATAAAAAACCAACCTGTTCACCACAGACAATGCAAAAAATTTTAAGAACTACTGTGAAACAGGTGATTAAGCAGTCTGTACCACAAAACCTGTAGAGACATTTGAGACAGGTAATTAATCCCACAAGCTCAGATAATAGATGCTTTAAAAGGTTTGAAGTTGAAAAATAGAGACACAGAAATTACAATGACATTTAAAACATTTTAACAGACCTATTTTTAAATTGAGTTGTAAAATTGTTGATTGCAAGGCAAGGCTTTTGCTAAGCATGAGCAGGGTGATGCAGATCTCACAACTCTCTAAAGAACCACAAACTTTTAAAACTGAACTAATGAGATTTTTTGGTGTTGTTTTTGTTTTTAATACTAGGTTTATGAGTTCTACAAATGTAATCTAAAATTGGGGAGTTTTACCAACCCACTGAAAGAGCTTGAAATCCATATGCTACTTTGTGGGGATACAATGCAGTTATACATAATTTGTGAAAATGGTATTCAGTACAGATTTTCTTATTCTCAATGACAATCTGACATGTGCTGGAGCGTGGTCAGGTACACAGACACACAGCAGTTGTTGGGATCTCTGCCTAAGTGCAGAATATGGGATGCTGGCTCAGTGCTGTCACATCTAAGGTTTTCAAAGTCAGATAATTCAGGATCCTTCCTGGCAGCTATGCCATAGTTCTGTGCAGGCTGTAAATTACTGAAGTGGGATAGTCTCCAAACCACTCTTATGACTCTCAGATGAGCCTCAAGACTGCTTTCTTCCTATCTCTAGCACACAGGTGAAAATTAGCATTTTCTTTCATTAGTATTTTGGTTTGGGGTTTTTTTCTTTGGTTGGTTTTTGGGGTTTTTTTGTTGTTTTTTTTTTTTTAATTTAATACTTTAAAGAGCCATTGACTAAAGTCTTGATGACTGTCAGGGAATAGCTACATCTGTGGTTGATAATGAATCTTTAACAAATATATTGATAAAACACGGCTGTGACTGATTAACAAAATAGGTCTTGATCAAAATTTGAATGAGAGTATCAAACAAGAGTATAAAACATACAGTGAACAACCGCCTAGTTACTGCATAAAGGCAGAAGTTCTCTGGAAGCCAGAGTACATGATCATGAATCATCTTACCTCTGAGTAATGACACTAAACTATTTTCCTAAAGAGAATCTTTCAGTATAAAAGAAACTTCAACCCATAGGGACTGAGAAACCTGCAGTGTTAGAGATTCTATCTTTGGGTTTTAACTTAAATTCTTGCTCACTGAGGTAATTTAGACAGCATTAAAAACCCGTGCTCAAGACAAAAATGCTTTGCCTCTCTCAGGACTCCTTGAAGCTTCCACTGACATTTTTCAGATCCTTTCAAGCTCTGTTGTCTCTAATATTTGTCTCTAATCCAAGACATCTTTAGGGAAATTTAAGGGGGCTTTGATACCAAGGGCATACAGAGGCAAAAATTAAATAAATAATTACCTAGATATTAGACTTCATGTTTTGTCAATGCATATTTATAATTTTGCAAAGAAGCGGAGTGTTATTATTAATCAACTTTACAGAGGTCATAAAAGCCTTGATCAGAGAAATGATTTGTCCCTGGCTGTCCAGCTGCAGAAACATAATCCAGGAGCCCTAAATATTCATGCCAACAGCATCCCATCTCACATGTCTTTTATACCAGTTTTAAAAGTCTTCTGGCAGAAGATGAAAGGTGTTCTAAAAATATTAAACTATACAATTAAAAGTCCCATTTTTTCTAGTTCATATACGATACTCTAGGATGGAGGTCCCTGCCTCACACATGTTCCATGCCAAGGAAGCTGTCTTGAATGCTGCCTTGATTATTTTCTAAAAATAAATAGATTAGCACATTTCTTTATCCCACTTTTGTAGCAATAATTTCTAATATTTATTTTAGTAAGGAATTCATATTTTGTGACAGTGTTGCAATACAGTAACAGATTTTGTTCGATTGTCATGTCCTTAAATTCTTGTAACTCAAAATTAAAAGTGCTGCTCAGTCTCCAAAAGAACCACGAGGTGTGAGGGTTGCTCATGAATGCCACATCCCAGATAAGCTCTGGCATATTCATTTACACATGGTGTAAAGCTGATGTACTGTTGTAAACACACACAAGAAGGTAGATAATTTTTAAAAGAATAAGCTTTTACAGATGTGCATTATCCTAGATTTGAATGAGCTCTAGGTTCATCTCTAGAGACAAGCTATTCACTCTTAGACTGGGACTTCTCAATCAGATTTCAATTATTGTTTTCAATGTGCATACAAGTCCTGTGTCTTGCACAGGGGTTTGGGAAGGGAGACACAATCTGAGAGAGCATCTCATCTGAGCGGTCGTGTCTTAGCACTGCAGGTCCATCCTCACTAAATATCCACTGTTAGATAAAATCTTGATGGTCTTTTTTTATTAATCTCATTAAAAGTATTTCTTACCAACCTTTTGATAGCCATGTTGCTCCAAGGTCTATACAAGTGTAATAGCACATACATCTTTTGTTGAAGAAGTGACCATTTTAAGAAGCCTTTTTCTATTTGTCTATGTTTGTGATTTATACACCCCTCAGTCACACTGATATACTGAAATGCTGACTTCAGCAAAACACCACAGAAAAAAAATAATTCCTATTTCACTTCACAACATGGCACACAAAAGGGGCAGGGAACTGCAGCCCAAGGTAGCAGCCAGCACTTGAGAATAGGCTGCAACATTGAAAAAAAACAATGACATGGAGAAAAAATATATGCAAAATTGTACCATTGGAAGAAAAAATTAGGTTGAAATAGCTGGCTGAGAAAATTTTACTGCAAGACAGGAATTCACAGGAAATGTGCTAATTCACTACTTCAGCATTTTGAGCCTAGCATAAATTTCTTTTTTATGAAAATTTATACAGCAATGGGCCACAGGATGAACTTTCATTTTGTTTCTCAGCAGATTGGTCTGAAGGTTTTCCTCAGAGAAAAGAAAGAAAATAGCAGCAAACTCAACCAAGACTTAATTTATCGGGAACAGTCCAACAAAATGGACCCCTAAAAAACAATTTAAAAAGAACAGGTCTGAGGTTGCACTCATGTATAGACCAGCTGCTAGCATTACCAGAGGTCAAACTTAGTTTGTTTTCAGCATGTTTCCTTGCACAGATATTAGTCTTTGTCTGTAATTTTGGCTATGTCTCTATTTTCCTAGCTCAGGTTAATCTAACACATCATCTGTCTTATTGTTTCTTTAAAAAACCTCAACAACCGACATTTACAAGTCATGGTATTTGAAATACTTTTCTTTGGGTCAGTTTGTTAAATTGCTTCAGATTAAACAAACAAAATCACAGTCTGCTATGTTTTGAATAGTGTAAATTTATTTATATAAAATATCTGTTATTTTGGGGCAAAACCAGCAAGCCATATCCTTAACCTCTATAAAATAATTATAGATCTACAGAAGTTACACTGATTTCTGCTATATGAGGGTCTGGCACAGAAGGCTGGTTACATGATCCAGACACATTTTAGATATTTCTTTTACGAAAGACCCCTGTTTTCAGATGATCAGAGTGGAAAATGAGGTGTTTTTATGAATGAAGGAGCACTTGTCCTTCTTGATGTGACCAAATCTGACTTTTGCTGTAAATTTTCAGATGATATTGGATCTGGCCCTTAAGATGCTAAAGATCAGACTTAAGGTTAGGTTCAAAGAGAAATGTGGATTTAAGTGTATAAGACCCATGTTTTAGGCCCCAAGATTAAAGTCTGTTGTTGTGTCCATGATCAGAATTCACTGTGAGGCCTCACCATCTGTTCTATGCAGTTCCACAGCTCTTCCCATGTACTATACAAAAGCAAGACTTGTCACAACATGGTCCACAAGTGGTCCACGTGGGGCCTAAAGTAGACAAATGGAAGGCTACAGAGGGTTCTATCTGACACTCTTTCTTCAAATTAGGTGCTCTTGTGTTATGAAGATTCAGAGTCTGAAACAATTAATGTGCTTTTATTAAACATCTTTGTTTTCCCTTAAAAAACCTCCTTTTTCTCCCCCTTCCCCAACAGTGATTAGAGCAGTGCATAGGAGGTCAGAGATTTAAGATACTCTCCCTTCTCGTGTCTCTTGCAATATATTCCTATGGGTATTTCTCACATGTGAAGAAGGTTAGGTAAAAATGTACACTGGCTATTCTGCTTGTCAAAGTTAAACAACTGTATATCCAGGAATGAAAAATTCACTGTATGGCATAGACTGGATTTCTGGACAGTTTTTCTTGGGTCTCTTCACAACTCTAATTTATTAAGAAGGGGGAGGGGGTAAAAAAAGCTATACCACCTTTCTTCAACTACCTCTGTAATAGGAAAGCATCCTTTAAAAGCTGGAAACCGACCTCAGTTCATGTAGTTATGGATATGTGTTTAAATTTTTGTGCACAAATCCTCTGTACTCTTTCTGTTGTAGAATTTACAGAGGATTTAAATGATGCAATCAAGCCCTGCACTACATGTGAATCCTACTACTGTCAGTGGTCATCTTCTTACTGGTATCTAAATTTGGATTTGTGACTGTAGAAATGTGGGGTTTGTTGATATAAGTTTCTTAATCTCTCTTTTCAAAAAGCACTATTACAAAGAGAAAAATCCTGACTTCTTCAATTTTTTTATAACCAAAATAGAACAGTGCAAATTAGCATCATGTTTTTCCTAGATATTGAATTTACCAAATCCTTACAGAAAAAAATGTTTAATAGAATATATACATATAATTTTATTGCAAAACTCAATAAAATTATATGTAGAAGCTGGACAGAATGCTTAAACCAACAACTCTTCAATAACTTTAATTATGCTTTAATACCACTTTCTGGTTAGGAGTGGATACAACATCCCCATAAATCACATATGTGGAATTTTACAATTTTTTCTTTACACTATAGCAGTCAGTCCCAATAGATTTTATTCATGTTTAAAATTAAATTAATATTTTATTTGGTTTCAAAATATTTGAAAATATATAACATTTCTAAACACAGCAACTGCACGAGACAATAAAATTTTATTTGACAGTTTTCCACAAAAAAGTACTATCAAATACTTTTACAGTCTTTGATAACAAATTCAGAGCTAAGTCCTGCTCTCATTTAAAGATGAGATGGGGTTGTGTTAGTATCTCTGTTTGAAAGGACTGATGGTGTCACCAACACTGTAGATGTAACCATGAAGTACTTCTTCAGGATGTTTCCTTCTGTCCTGGTGAGTTTGTCCTAAGGTTGTTGCTGACTTTTTGTTTCTGTTAAAAATAAAGCGCTCAGAAAAGCAGTAATTTTGTTACTGTGTGTTTCATGACCAAGGTCCCGCTTGTGTGCATTGTCCTTCCTTTCTATTTGGATCCAAAGGGCTACCAGAAGTGTGAGGCAGACCTTAATTGAACCTCTGACATCAATAAAAGACACTTTCTTCTCTACATTGGGTATTTTCAATAACTAGCCAGATATTTAGAAAGTTGCAACACTTTCAAGAGAAATTGCTATTGAAATCAAATTTTGAAATAGGGTTTAGCTCAACAGAGAGTAGAAAAGACCATGAGATGTAAGTTTAATAACAATCATTCCTGTGTGTGAGAATTACATTCCAAGAATATGCAAGTTTTCCTCTAAAAAAACCCTACCATATTCTTACAGGGGAAATTAGTTTACCAAGAATTTGGTTCATAACTCATGAGCTCCGTGGTCCAACTATTATTGACATGAATTGTGAATCATTCCTGAAAACTTAGAAGTACTACAGACAAGCCATTAATTTTCAGTTAAAAGAAGCAGCTGTTTTTGTAGAAATCTGGTTTTACTACCCTTCAGCAGAACAGTACGCAAAGTTTCAATAACTGAGGGAATTCAAGAATTATAAAGTTTTTGGTTTAGAGGCATTTTTCCTTTCCCAGCAACACCAAACAATTCCAGTTCAATATGAATTGCAAACATAAAAGCAGGTCTACAAAAGTCTCCTGTGAATAGTTAACAAAATAGATACTTTTCAAAGTTTTCCAAGAAATTGCAGTTGACAAGGAAATCAAACAAGATTGCTTTGAATCTAATATTAAGCCAGTAGCAATAAACCAATATAATTTTATAGTGATTATTCCTATGACTGCATTAAAATTATGTTGTAATTCCTGGGTGTCTCAGTAAAATGAGGTTTTTTACCATTCAATCATGAGTAAGTTATCTAAGCAGATGGAAATACTTCAATCTCTTCTTATTGTCTTTGTCTCATGCTGGGTACAACATATGTTGAAATCAAAATCTCAACAGTCAAACAAGCCAAAATTTTTATATTTAAAGAAAAAAATATAAAGGATTCAAAGGCCATTCACCTAGAACTTTGCTTCCCAAGAGCCCCGAAAGCCAGAGCATCCTCCTGTAGTCTTCATTTAAGAAATGCTGAGTATTATGTACTTGAGTAACAGGGGTTTTTTTAATGTTTTGTAGCTGAAGAATCATTTATCTATTCTAGTCATGCAGCAACAGCACCAGCATAAAGAATGTCAGAAGATAAGTAAACCAAGAAACACTATGAAGATCTACCCAGAACCAATCACTCTACCCACTACTCAGACAGGCACACTCCTTTGCATTACAGAAGCAGAGGAAGAAAAAACCTCAATAGACGTGATTCTGTCTGTGTTTTCTTATAAAGAAGGTTCAGATGAGCTGAAAGAACAGCCTGTCTCCCAAGAGCAGGGTGCCACTTATCCTCCTTCTGCTCTAAACCCCTGCTATGTGAATTGCCGTGCATGATGGCCCACGCAATGGCCAAAACAGGTAAGCACCTGAGTTTGCAGCAGGCACACCTGAGTCTGTACCGCTCAACAGTAGAAATTCACCCTTGTTCAAAAGACAGCAAATATTACCTGTGAATGACACCCTGATTACACACTTTGACTCATAATTTTCTTGATGAATCCAGAAAAATAGCTTAGAAAATGTGAGCTTCTGTAATTCACAGACTGGGACGTATGTGTCAGGGAAGTTTTCAACTGAAGTTTTTTTACAAGAAAATGTAAGCCTGTAGAAATTTGACAAGTTCGAATTTCGAAAGTGGATAGTTTGTTTTTTTTTCACCAAACAATTTGCTAAAAATATCTTCCTGGTATAAAGAGGACAGCCGTAGCAGAAAAAAAATACAAAGAAGGTGGATCCAGTGAGCCAAGCACTCAGATGCAGGGGCATTTGAGCCTGTGCCTTGCACAGCCCACACTGGTTTATCTCTTGAATCCTTCTCTTGTTCTTCCTCTAGACCAATGAATAAGCAATTATTCTCACACATGATCTTCTTCAGAAGACAACTCTGATGTACACTGTTAACTTAGTCTGGGGTAGCTTTAATGTTCACTCTATCTTTACAAGAACCCTTGTGGAACAATCTGTCTTATACGCAGAGCATTTGCTCTTTGCCACTTTCTGTGGTTCATTTTCATCAGCTGAAGTGATGGATTAATGATGTCTCAACACTTGCTCTGCAGGGACTTGGCTGTGGGTTTTCTCCATCCTGAGCTACTGCCCTAGACAGCAGACACTTCTGATCCTGCCAAGGGGAGTAGAGGGGGAGTAGTCACAGAGAACAAAAGAAAGAGGTCAGTTTATGCTTTGAAGAAAAAGAAGGAAAGTATTTAAAACCCTGAAAATTCCTGAAGAATAAAAAAATCATTTAGTATGAGCTCAGAAAGCTGTGCAATGAATTACATAGATAGCATTTGAGTGAACCCTTTTTACTTTATTAATATCTTATTATAACACAGTTGTACTTGACCATGACGTATTATTCCAATATGGGTCTTTTTCGTCACATATATTGCAAAGGTAACATGATTCCATTGCACTTAGTACTTCTTTATTTAACACGTCAGAAGCTACCATTTACTGTCTGTAATTTCACATGACATAAGTATATCTTATATTTCACCCGAATTACTTTCTATTTATCAATGCTTTCCCATATAGCAAATCATCCTGTAGGCTCTTCCTTTCTCAGAGCAGCCTGAAGAACAGGCCAAGCATTCAGGTGAGCTCAGCTATCATGGGTTTCCATCTTTTCTGCTCAAGTTTAAATTGTGTCACTTCTTTTATCATATTCATGAGATTGAAAGGAAAATTTAGGATGAGGACACAGTTTATTTTGCTATGGGTATGTACGATATTTAAGATTAAAGTTGTTCATAAATTTTATTCAATTTCTTTTTTTTTTAGATCTGAATTTCATACACTCAACCTGCAGAAGTTCTAATGCAGTTATTTTCCTTTACCCAGCTCTTCACTAATTCCAACTACTCTAATAATGTCACTTCTAAACCAGGATAACTCAAGGAAATAATCTTTCTTAAAAACAGCCCTAAATATTTTAGGATTTGGATAGATATGGTGATATTCCTCCAGGGACTTTCCACAAGTGGAGTGTTAAAATTGGCGTCCAAGCTGATGCTCGTACTAGTGATCATGTCCTATGAGTAAATAAGGGCAGTTTTGTTTCATGTCTGTATTATGCAGAATAATAGGAGTTTCTTTGTCCTAAGACTTCCAGGAAATGTAGCCAGTCCTTAACCCTCAGAATTGCCAAGGAAATGTGTATATGTTAACTCTTTTCTATTTTTGCATCGACTAGTGTTTTCCTAAGAATAGTCATTATACAAGGTATAATTAAAGCCTGCTGGAATTCTTCAACAGCTCATGTCCTCAATAAAACAAAGTAATCAAAGCTGTGGCACATTCAGAAAAGACTCGGTTTGCCCTAGAAAAAAAATCTGGTTAGTTTTCTTCAGGAAGCTAAAGACTGAAAAAATATACTGTCCCAGAGCAGTAAATCTTAATAAACAGCCTCTCACCAGAATAAACTCTGTTTAAAATTGTTACTATTTTTATTTTATTATGCAGAAGGAATTACATGGAAAAGTTAAGAATAGACTGGAGACAAAAGCTTGAGTTGATATGAATGTTTTGTTCAAAAATTTTAATGACCTGGTTTGTTAGGCTTTTCTTGCAGAGCACAAGAACTTAGTAGCTAGTGTTCTTATATTTGTTTTCTCCTGTTTCTTTCTTTTTCTGTATCACTGAATTTGCCTACACTGTATTTCCATGGTGGTTTGAAGTCTGATGGCTGTAGCTGAATGAATACTATTTGACTGACTAAAAGTGAGGCATATTGTAACCCCTAATTATTAATCATGTACAAAGAAAGAAAGGGCCATGTTAATAAATTTCACTAAGTGCAGACTGCTTGGTCTGGGCAGTGGCATTTGCCTTTCACAAAGCTGTAGAGTCACTTGGGACAAATCAGCATTTGTCTCTCTTCCCTTACACACTGCTGCTGCCTCAGTGAAGGAGTAGAGTCTCCACCCAAAGCCATTTCGCTCTGTATTTCTGAAGGCGTGTAGCACAAACTCTAGCCTGGAGCTCAGAGGTAACACAAACAGGGGGGATATTCATTTTACAGGAGGTGACTGAAACTGTGTCTGATGCATGCATTAAGTACAGGCAAGAACACTAAATCGTCATGTAAATACATATACACTAAATAAGGACTGCTGCTTCTGATCCTGGCGAAGGCCATCTTTCAGATATCCCATGTATAACATAACAGCTGGCTGCCCAGTGGGCTGCAAAATGCACCAGCATATGGCTGGAGTTACTCTAAAATGTGCTGAAAATATTTTACGAGTCAAACCCAGTCATTTTCATATGAGTTTTCCTTTAAAAAAGTAAATTAGAAGAAAATTAGATCTGAAAAAAAACTGGAGGATATCCTGGTCAGACACAAAGAAGAAAGATTAGCATAGCTAAAAACCTCTTCAAACTCCTGTAAAACTAAAATAACTTAGTGCATTAGATAGTGGATCTCTTTTATATGAAAAACAGATGGGTGAAGAAAGTCAAGTCACACTGCAGAGCACTAAAAAAAAAAAAAAAAAAAAAAATCATTTAATGAGGTAAAAAATGTCTTCAGTTGGCACTTTTTCCAACACTCACATTCACTGTACAAAATTTTGAAAGAAGTGCTCTATTCTCATGCCTGGTAACTGGCTTCTTAATTCTGCTATAGAAATCATATCATGATTTGGAGCTTCACTCAAACTGCATAGAAGTTGAAGTCCAATGTCTATGCCTTTCAGAAAAGGGAAAAACTAGCATTAGGACTAGCTATGCAACCTTGGATTTTTTTCTTTTGTAATAATTTTGAGATATTAGGTAACTGAGTGGGATGCCATAAGTTTTGAGAAAAAGAAGTCTCTTTTCTTTCTCTCTTTTTTTTCTATTTCTTTTTTTCCCCCCAGCAACTACAACTACCAAACATTAAAGAGCAGTTCAAACAAATAAGAAAATAAAAAATGTCTGAGTGATAATAAAAGGTCTTCTGCTCATCTAGAAATAGGTAATGAGATGTTACAGAAAAACAGTGCTGTTCTAGTTTTCTGGCCTTAGTGATAAAACCCAGATGCTCTAGAAAAGATGCAAAGGATGCACAATGGGAATAATTTCTTCCAGAAAGATTTACTTTTAATCTTTCACATAAAAGAGATTGATTTAAACCCTAAATAGGGAGTTTTCAAAACCTTTCCAATATTCTTTATTTTAACACTAATTATAACAGCTCTAGTTTTTCTTGGGGTATGTATAAATGACAAACTCTTTTAAATTTGCTAGGGAGATAATCTAAGACATGTTCTGTTACACAGAGTTGGTGAAACAATGATTTGCTGCTTATGTGGAAGAGAACTTAAAGATGTTGCACACTAAGGACAAATATTAATTGAATTTATCAAAGCTTATTCAGGCTAATTTATAAGGACTGGGCCATTAAACAGCAAGAATGGAGATGGCACATAACAATATAAATCATAATTACATATAATGATTTGCATCACTGAGACATTTGGCTGCAACTAATGGGATAAGCTAGGGTATTTGTTTTGAAGAAGACTACTTTTAAATTGTTAAACTTGTAGACAAATTGTTTTTAAAAACAGGGCTTAAATTGTTAATGCACTCATGATCACTAATATCTAAAAAATTATGGTGAGAAATAAAATTTTTCCTATTTAGGGTGTTTCTCAAATCGCTCTGCGCGTTTATTGACAAGTGCCGTGAAGGCTATCACTCAAAGAATAAGATTAAAAAAACCCAAACAAACCAAAAACCTATAAATGAACAAAAGAAAGCTGCTAAAATTCTTTACACTAATCTTCTTAGCCCACTGGTCTTACAGAAATGTATTCTTGCTTTCCAAACAAATCCAGTCAATTAATATATCTATACTTGGCATGTTACATTGGGTAAAGAAAAATCTGGGAATGTAAGTGTTTAATTATGGTTATGCACACGGCCTTGAGAATATTTGATTTTTGATTCATTAAAAGTAAAAATAAAGAAAAAAAGCCTGAAGGATATTCTTTTGAAATATACTTTTATTCAAACAGAGGTACAAGCTGTAAAACTGTATTCAACACTGACCTAATTAAATATTTAATTAAGAAATAACTGTTGTTCCTGTTCCCTCTTTTACCTCCCAACTCTCAGCAGAGACTTAGCTGTAGCACAAAATTTTATAGTGCGCATCTGTTTACTAATAATGGTTCCAGGAAAAGACAGAGGATAGGAAAGAAGGTGGGAAGAAGTTATTAATGTATTAATCTGAGAGTTATTAAGTGTTTCATCTGACTCTCAAGTGTCACAAGTATTCACATGCAATCTATGACTTTGCCTTTCCTTTAGTCTAGGAAAAAAATAAAAAGTGTAATATTTTTATTTTTCACTACATGTTTATATCCCACTGATGTCAATGACGCCAGAGGATAAATTGTAGCCTTGAGGAAGGTGAATGGTGACAGACAGTTCTGGGACCATCTGGGTATTTGCTACAGTATGAAAAATCAGTCATGTTTCCCTTCAGACATTGTCTGTCTCCTGTCACTCTAACATGCTCAGGGCCTAAAGGCTGAGAGCTGAGCATCTCTTACAAAGGGCAACCCCAGCCAGCTCCTCTTGACAGGATTTTGATGCAGAACAGCAACAACAAGTCAGGCTGGGGAGATCTTCTACATCTGTTTTGAGCAATTAATCCCCTAGAGGTAACTCCACTCACATGAAACTAATTTTGCAGTGTTTTAGCTAGAATGTGATTGAGTGAGCAGACTGGAAACTGAAGAAACTTGGTATTTGTTTTGTGAAAACAAATGAAGAGGCCATTAACCTTCCAATAGAAATGATTACCATATATGTTTTAAAATACTATTCTTTTTTCTTCCCAGGCTTGAGAACTGTGTAACAGCTTTGGTGACAATCAAGATGATGCTACTTGTCAACACTAAGCCAAAACAGATTATTGTGATGAGGGAATAGCAACTCTCCAAACACAATCATGAAATCTGACCCCATAGACTCCTGCAGTCTCTCTTATCAATCAGATGTAGGTTAATTTCTCTCAGAGAAGAAGGTAATCAAATTTTATTTTGGAGTGCATTAAGATAATTTCCTAGACCTTACTGAAATGAATGCGTCTCTTACAAATTAGTGTCTATTTGGACTTGAATAAAGAATGTTGAAGTCCTCGTATTCCTTTAATATCTGAGGTCACCCAGAAAAAGTCAATCTCATTGCTAAATTTTCAGATTCACATAAATTCGTCCAATTGTATATGCATACATTTTACAATTCCGCTGCCAAGTACAGACATGAATGACAGATTTAGTCTAGATATATTTGGTTTTGTGCATAGGTACAGATACTTAACAACACAGTTCCTTGCTTCTCCTGAAAGTGCTTGTCTTCCTTGTTGCATGAAAGGAGATCCCAGGGTAGACACTATTTAGTCACAGTCCAGTGTGAAAGGATTAGTAACTCAGTCACTTGCAATTTCTGAGGCTGAACTGTTATGGAAATATTCATTTCTTCTGAGTTAAAAAGTCAAACATAAATTCAATCTCCTTCTAAGTGTCCCCCCTGCAAAACAAATTTAGGATGAACTCCATCCATTTATTTGGAGAAGTTTGTAGCAGTGAGTGCAGGCAAATCTCCTGGGGATAGGTGCTTTGTAAACTTTCTAACGCATTGCCTAAAAAATGGACACAGCTCTTCACCTTCAGTCCCCATCCTCAGTTACTTTGTTATTGAAAATAATTTTTGTGTTTTAAGAAACTGCCTAGGCAAAATAAACTTGCCATCTAAACTTATATTTAACTCAAAGATAAATTTAACTTACTGCTTCCAAATGGGAGGTTAATCACAGAATCATGGAATGTTTTTGGTTGGAAGGGACCTTAAAGATCATTTTGTTCCAACCCTGCTGCCATGAACAGGGACACCTTCCACTAGACCAGGTTGCTCTAAGCCCCATCCAATGTGGCCTTGAACACTAGAAGAGATGGCATAATCCCCAACTTCTCTGGGCAGCTTGTTCCAGTGCCTCACTACCCTCACAGTAAAGAAAATATTTTGTTAACTTGCAGTTTAAAATTAAATTGGAATTTTAAGAACTGAGTTGTATTGTCTCATAATAAAGAAATTATGACTGGTGTGCAGATACATGGATGAGCTCATTTGAAAGCTAAAACCATGTAAATAATTATTGCTGCTTTTAAAAAATTTTACGTGTAATAAAGAGATTGATATGAGTGTTTTGGGTTGGGTTTTTTTTTCCCAGCTGAAACCCTCAGGGATTTGTAAGTCATTGAATTTTAGAAATAACAAGATCTCTTGTTCTAAGCAGATATATGTCTTGAGCCCTCTTTCCCCATGGAGCTCTTTTATGGATAAATCTGATAGGAATTTACTTCCACAATTATCTTTAAGATATCAGACAATCTTTTTTTTCAACCCTCAAATCCAGGTAGATCTTCAAGTCAGGGATAAGTTTTTATTATTTACAGGATCAAGTGATCTAATTCCCCAAGAGCTTTTGCTGTTGGGAAATCTTTTAAGAAATACTTTATTCTGATGGCAGTTCTCTATATAGCAAATATTTAGAAAATGTTTTGCTTTGCCAGTGGATTAACTGTTTTGTCTGATGTTAAAAAAGAACTATTGCTAGTATCATCATAAATTGGTGGTCTCTTTTCCCGACACCTGAAAGACCAAGCAGAAGGTCAGAGCTTAAGAAAGTTTGTCTGGGTGGATCTGTTCTCTGATAGGTCTTGGACTTCTACAGCCGTTGCTCAGGTCTGAATTATTCAGCTTGAAGCAAGCACAAGCAGGATGATTTCTATGGGATAGAAGTCATCCTCATTTTTTAGTCATAAAAAATGAGTTATTACGGAAATCTGCTTTCATTTAGAGAACACCACTGTTGGAAAAGGACTCCATGAAGAAAAATCCATCTTAGAAAGATACAGATATTGTGAAAATTGGAGGGGCACACTGAAAACACAGAATTAAGAAACACATAATCAATGCCAAACACTGATAAGTAGGTTACTATGCTATCTGAAGAACTATTTTTATGTTTTATAGTTTTCCTCACTTAGAATATATCATCTCACTGCATGCTAGCTCACACCAATGATTATCATGCAGTGAACTCTGCATCTTTTTCTATCAATGGACTGTAAGTTCTCATAAAAATTAAAGCATGTTGAGCTCTCAAAAAGTAAAATATAATGAAAAAAGATGAATTGGACAAAATCCAGCTTGGAGATTTATTCCATTTTTTATGTGAAAAAAGTGAACATACTTTATGATCCCTTTGGGTACAACAGTTCTTAAATCCTTGTGAATTTTAATATGAGTATATAAAACCATACAGATTTGAATAAGATTTATGAACAATGTACACTTAAAATTATTGTCTACACATAGCAAAAATAAAAGCTCATCTCACCACTAGTTTCTTCTCACCCTGAACTTTCCCTTTAAATCTTATAAACCTGATAAAAGAAACAAGGGGGATGTCACAAGTTTAAACTGTTTTTCTATCATCGGGTCAATAAGGTTTCATGTATTTTCAGACAATTTTATGATTTACAGTTCTCACATTCCAGTCTGGTTATGACTACAGCAAGGTCCCAGCGACTGTCACATCCATGAGTCACATTATTAATCCACTGCCAGACTCTGTTTGAACTGCTACACTTGTAAAGGAGCCAGCGCGAAGCCCTTGGTTTTTGCAGACTGTCTGCTAGATCCTTAGTGAGTGAAAACTAAAGTTTCATAGACCTCAATACAATTCCAGCCAAACACAGCCACCAATAGTCCCTTGGTATTTATCTCAACTCCTACTGACTTATTAGGTGTCTAAATAGCAGTAGCATGCAGGGATCAGAGTCACAGAACATGTATTTTGTAGACACACCAGGAAAATATTTGGAGATGACAGTGACAACAGAATATTTCTAGTGCATTTGCTCATGGAGATAAATGTTACATAATGTACTACATTTGATAATACATTTTAGCAATCTGTTTTTTCGTTTTGTCTTTTATTACCTTCTGTACTATCAAGCTATTGCCGTTAATAACAATTTTACTCATGACAGCACAGATCTAGAGGTGCACAATCTAATTACATTCCTCTCATGTTGAAATCTTTACTGGGCAGCTCACAGGCACAACTTTTAGCTTAATAATGGACAAGAATGACACTAAAACACAAGAACAGCACAACTCTATTACAAATACTTTTTTAAATTTTGAACTTTTTTTCTCAATAGACTACTGAAGACTGATTCATGGACCAAGTTGTTTTGCATGGCATTAAGAAACAGCACCAAAATTAGTTCTCTCTATCAGGAGAGTTCTGCCTTGAATCCCGGACTGGAAACAATAAATGCAGTCATAAAAATCAAAGACTGTGAGAAAGTAATGAGAAAAAATTAACCACAGCATATCACCAATTTAGTAACTGCTGGTTTCCTTCTCTGTTGTGGAAAAAGTCGGACCATCAAGTTCAATCATAGACTCAACACTGTCAAGTTCACCACTTAACCAAAGATGACTGAAAATAAATAATAAGGGAAAGACCAGGCAAGCAAATGAATGGTCACCTCAGAAGACTGAAAAGACCAAGGTCCCTCAAAGACAAGGAGGAATAGAGAGGATAATGAATGAGAAATATCTGCACAGGAGAAGGAGAAGGAGAAAGAAGGAGAAGGAGAAGGAGAAGGAGAAGGAGAAGGAGAAGGAGAAGGAGAAGGAGAAGGAGAAGGAGAAGGAGAAGGAGAAGGAGAAGGAGAAGGAGAAGGAGAAGGAGAAGGAGAAGGAGAAGGAGAAGGAGAAGGAGAAGGAGAAGGAGAAGGAGAAGGAGAAAGAGCTAGGTGAATGCCTGTATGGAAAACTTGCTATATCCTCTCTACTTTCAGATATCGACAGTCAATGACAGGAGTGGGAGGCTCGAGGTGACTTAACTAAAATTGCAAACATGTTGAGGGTGTCCTACTTGATTTTGGAGTTCAAGTACTCAAAATCCAGTGGAGGTTAACTGAGGCTGTTTGCATTCAGGTGTAATTCTTACAGTTTGATTTGCAAGGTATGTGTCCACATGTGAGCTGATTATCTTAGACTCCTTTCACAGTCAGTGAAGAGAAATTCAAAGCTGTAGGAAGCAACTTAGGTTGATTTATCTTTGACTCCCATATTTGGATGAGACGAGTTGGATTTTTACTCTATTTCTTTCTAATCTCTGCAAAAGAAACATTGGGCAATTAGTTCCAACCTCAATATCAGTCATAGAGCTCTATATTTTCTGCTTTTGGCCAACAGAATCACATCTTTTTACAGATATTTTACAATGATGATATAATAATGAGCACCTCTTTGGTCCAAAACACACTAAAATGGTTTGACGTTTGTTTTGAAATTTTTCAGCAAGTCATATATACTGAAACCATAAGAACTGATTGCCAACATGAATTATGTTCCTCTATGGATAAAATTTTGTAGTCCTGGGGATATTTATGGCAGCATTGATTTAGGTCCAGAGACTCTTCTAGCTCTAATGGTCACCTTTGCATTTGATCATTCTGTGAAATCACAGGGAATTAGGGAAATATCTGTTACCATGTTAGACAGAAGTAAACAGAAATTTTACGGTAAAAGACAGTCGGTTATTAATTTTGCTTATATATTTTTTCTACAACCAAGGCTTACAGTTCTCATGTGTGACCCCTTTCATATGTCATGTGTCAATGTACATATTTAAAATTTGTATAAATATAAACACATATGTTTAAATACATAAATATATTAAGGCTGTTTCTCTATTCCAGTAGTAATTGCAGAACCAAAAACTCCCTTGATCATATTCCCTCTAACATCTGCTTGCTTTTTCATTCATACCCATTTGGGACAAAGTTCTTTGAACCTATTCACCTCTTAACTAGCTTAGTCAGCTCAGAGAAATATAGAAAAGGGGAATTTCATGCAAGATACCTCTACTGGAGATGAATTAGATAAGCATGAATTACAACAGTTATAAAAATAGCAATATGATCCATCCTCCCTCTTGTGTGTATTTCTCATTATTCTCTTTATATGGGTCCAAATGCAGTTTTAAAAAGGACGGTTAGAAAAGTAGATACTGATGTTCCAAATCTGTACTTGTGCTGCACCAATTACATACTGGGGAAGACGGCTCATCATGGATGTTTGCATTGGAAAAACATGCTTGAGCAATTTATTGCCTTTTATACAGGCTGCAGTGGCTCTAAGAATCCTTTAGCTCATGACCTGGAAGAAACTTGAATCTGTGGCAGTAGCCTTGGACTGCCAGACTAGCAGGCTACTGCCCTGCAATACAGTCTCAAGCTATTTTCATTGGCTCTGTGCTGCAGGGCAAGCTGTCGTTTGGCCATTTCCACCAGTTTTCCTTCACCAAAGAAGCAGTCTAACCCTCAGCTCACAGCATTTACAAAGCACTGCTGTTTTCTATTTAGGGGTGAGGGAGAGGGTTGAAAGCTTAGCCTGGTATTCTTCACCCTTCACTATGCAGAAGCACTTCAGCTTGCTAGCTCAGTATCTGCCAACACTGGCACACTGCACGGGAATGCTCCTTACTTCCAAAAATAACAAAGCAAAAACAACAGAAAATACTATCTTTTATAAAAAATTAAGCAAGTTTTAGACTGCAATGTGTACTCCTAAATGGACCCACAGAAGAATTTTCTTATGCCTTTCAAAGCAAAAAAAAAAAAAAAAAAAAAAAGAAATTATAGAAAAACAGGCTTCAGGAAATCTCAAAAAGGACCACAGATGGCCCTTAACAGTTAGACACCACAGGATTACCGAGTCAGAGAGCAATGCTCTGACACAGAAGCCAAACCTCTATGGCAGATAAGAACCTTACAACAGCCACAGAAGTGGGGGATTGCAAGGAGGACATTTGCATAGCCATGCCTTGATACTTAAGACCAATAATAAAAGACCAAAAGCTACACCGTTGTCACAAGAAAAGATCATAAGAGATTCAAGGTGTCTTCCTTTATCAGAAGGCAACTCAGGCCATCCAACAGTCCCCACTGATATAATCACAGGGATAAAAAATTCCTCTGGAACTTGATTCTAACAGTCACTCACTACACAGTGCTTCAACAGGACACATTAATAGGCACCAGTAATAGTTTGATTAACCAGAAGAACAAGAGTAATCTCTACCCAAATCTAATCTGCTGATGGTGTTATTTCTATGATTACTTTTCACTTAACTTTCTCTCAAACTCTTTTAATTTGGTTTTTTTGGGGGGGCAGGGGGGCTTTGAAGCAAATATTAGGCTCACAGAAACAGAAAAAAATGAGTTGGAGAGAATTGCAGAGGTTTCTAATCCAGCCTCTTACTTGGAGGATGGCTAAATTCAAGGTTAGATTATAAAAAAGGTGTTTTGAAAATTTCTGAAGACAGAGCTTCATCAAGGTCTCTGCCTGGGTTTAGAGCTTCACATGTGCTTTTGTTGAAGTTCATGCCACTTCTCTGGGTCCATAATTTTAGTTTCCAAGGTCCCTTTCCTATGAAGGGCAGCTCTGCCCTGTTGGGGTTTGACACTGCCCCAAATGGTGCCACTCGTGAAGGAAGTAAGGCTGTGTTCCTGTCCCATTCCCCAGATTTTCTGTGGATACATTAAACAGTGTAGGCACTACACCAAACCCTAGGAACATTATTTGTAGCCCAGCCCCAGATTTTGAACAATAGCTTGTTTCATATTAAAGCACTTCAACTCTTTGAAACTATGCACAACTAAAGTGAGAGATTTCAAAGAATTGACACAATCCCAAATGCAGCAACCCAAACAGTTTTTCACCTACCCTGCAGTCCACCTGTCTAGTCCATATCTTTCTTGACTATAATGTGACTACAGGGATTTTTTATGATACTCTATCAAAAACCTTACTGAAGTCTGTCTCTCCTTGCTTCTTCTGTTACTCCCAAGTTGTTACAGATGTTCTCATTTGTGTTTCCTGTAATCTATGCTCATACTGCATGTGCTCTCAGGTGTATTTATGTTGATCAGAATTCAGAAATATTTATTTCAGAGCACATGTAAAGTCTATCATGATGAATGTGCCTACATCACCAAAATGTTGATATCAGCACTAAAATACTAGAGAAAGAATAAAGAAGAACTATTCCAATGACACTGAGGGCTGCATGTCTAAAGAGACATGCTTCCAAAGAATGATAGATAAAGCTTCCAAAATAACCCTACCTTTGGCATCTCTTCACCAAATGTGTGCCAAAAAAAGTTTCTTCTTTACTTTTTACTATGTAGCTGCTCAAAAGAATTACAGATCAACATTCTTTCTTAATCTTTGGTTGAACACTGTTTTAAACACGCTATTCAGCATTGTTTCCCTCAACATGAAGCTTAATGAGAATGCAAAAACCCAAAACAACAACAGGAAAAAAGCCAACCCTGCCTAAAACTCGTATATGAAAAAGAGCAACAGTTGCTGAGCATCCAGTCCATTAGAATGTATTCAGATGAGCCATGTCTCTGAATTTGTACATAGCCTGACATGAAAGAAGCATCTCTTGTGGAATTTGTCATTTAAAGCCAGGAGATGTAATGCAGTAAAAATTAACACTTACAGTACCATTACAGCATATCCTTCAAACTAGATGTCAGTGCTGTGGCATGAAGAAAGTTCGTTTCACAGACAGATAAGAAAGGCTAGATAAGCATGCCTTTATGCTTTAGGAGAGTAGGAAAAATGCAGCATGGCACAATGTGGGGAAGTTCTGATTCTTGACAGAAGTGTGAAGCATGTGTTGTGTATGTGCTCTGTATAGAAGTAGTGAATGCTCAGTGGAGCTCTGAATCCTCTCAGCAACAGCCCAGACACTGGGAAATAAAAATCCAGACATCAGTCTGGCTGAAAGCATTGAAACTAAGCTAAAAACATATGTGATTACTTGTGTAGGTGACAAGAGAAACTGGAATATAAAGTACTCTAGACAGTCAATAAACCTGTCTTACAAACTTCCCTTTGTCCTCAGTAAAAAAACCGCAACAAACAACAAACCCCTCAAAATCATCCAAAAACTTAGCCTCAAGTGTAACTAAACATAAATGTCAAATATTTTACAAAACACAAGGTTACTAAGATTTTCTGACTGCAAAAAGACTACACATCCAAAATATGCAGGAAATATTCCCAGCTCTGTACAATAACTGTGCTTTCTGTCTGCTCCTGCACTTACCACATTAAAGATTTTTGGTGCATCATTAACATGTGTTCTGCAAACTGTGCCACAGGGTTGGGATGACCAGTGGCCACTGTGAAATCCAGCTTCTCAGTCTGAGAACAGTGTGCTTCTCTACATGATCTTGGAAGGCTGAAACACCGGAGTAATCCTCTATTACCACAAAAATCCTGATACCAGATACAGATAAAAGTAATTTTGCATGAAAACAGTTTATTAGTATCTGGCCAAATTTTTCCTTTTTGGTTTGTTTTTTTTTCCCACAGCTTTCAACTGAAAAGGCTGTAAGAGGGAAGGGAAAAGAATGCGAAAATTGCATTTTTCACACTCAAGTATCCTTAGTAAGGAGTATCATGATGTGTTGTTGACTAGCATTTGTGAGGATTACAATGAAAATAAATGGACTATTTTAAAGAAGCAGCTGATAGTGTTTTTATCATAATTGTCATGAGTATCTTTTCAAAGGGAGATGGTGTAAATATTCCATATTCACTAAATTACAGTGATACAGTGACTTAGAAGCCAGCATGAGTTACTTTCAACAAGTAATAATACATTTCAAGTTCAAAAGAAGTTCCCTCACTTTCCATAAGAAAGGTCCCTGATGATCCCAGAACAAGTCTCAAAAGGACCTAGAAGGTTTTAAGACAGAACCCAGAAATTTCTGCAAAAACTGCTGCAAAAACTGCTGCATCTGCTGCCAGCACTGTGGTAAAGAAGGAGAACGAGAAACTCAGTGTGTGTTACCCTATAACCAAGATTGCCATCCCTGCAAGAGGAGCTGGCCTGGGGACACCTTCAACTGTAAATGCACGACTTTTAGCTGCACTGGTTGTTGCTTCTCCAGTTGTAAAGGAACAAGCACCTCTTGACACAAACCTTCTTCTTTTCAAACCAAGGACTAGGTTTTGCTGAAAGAGGGGATCTTGAAAAACTGATGCACAAACTCTCAATGTTGTTAGTCACTCCTCTACAGATGTTTCAGAACTTGCCATATCAGAGACGGTGTGTCTCATCTGACAGCGAGGCAAAGATGGTCCGACAGATTGAATGCAGTCAGAGGGCAGCAAAGGTAATTACCATAGATAGGCAGTTAGAGAAGAAATAAAGCCATAAAGCCAACCTTGTGATGCATAGATCCTCCAACAACAACAGGGTGCTAGAAGCTAAGGAATATATTGGAGCAAGAATAATGAAAAAAGTAAACTGCCAGTTTTTGTCTCAGAAGCCTACAAAAGGTTTGTTATACCTTCATGGTGATATTCTTCAGGTATTGTTGGTGCTAAATACTTAGTTCCAGAAATTTAACAGGCTGCTTCAAACTGCCATATGCTTTCCCAATCTTCTGACACTTTTCCTGCTGCATGAGTTAGTTTGTGGACCATGCTGTGCAAACTCTGTTGTAATCACAAACCGTTTTTTCCACCAAGAAAAGGGAGTCTGGCAATGTACAAACATTAGATCTCAAAGACTGCTCTGCAGAGCACTGAGAGATTCCACAAACCAAATACGTAGCAGCACATACATGGGAGAGGAGAAATCATCTCATTTGGTTTCATGGATTCATTTCACTGTTAACACTGATTTGTGTGTTCGGGTCTAGTGCAGATGAGAAATGCCAAATATTGAGTTAGTCCAAGTACTGTGTACTGGGTAAAACCCAGTCTCAGGTGGCTTCAATTGTGGAAATGCTGTCAAGCATCTTCTCCAATCTGATATGGAAGTCATAGAATCATAAAGTCATAGAATCATAGAATATGCTAAGTTGGAATGGATCCATCAGAATGGAACCTGATCAGGAACTCTAGGTCCTTTTCTGCAGCTGCTCTTCAGCCTCTCATTCCCCAACCTATACACAGAACTAGGATTGTCCCATTCCAGATTTGGAGTCCGGGACTTTCCCAGGTTAAACTTCATGTGGTTGGTGATTGCCCAATCCTCTAATTTGTTGAGGTCTCTCTGCAGGACCTCTCTGCCCTCGAGGGAGAAGAGATCTCCTCCCAGTTTAGTGTCACTGGCAAACTTCCTAAATATTCCTTTGAGTCCTGTGTCCAAGATGTTAATGAAGATATTGAAGAAAACTGGGCTGAGGATGGAGTCCTGGGGAGCCCCACTAGTGACAGGTCACCAGCCTGTCAGCAAGTCCTAACATATTTCTGTATTAGTTGGATTTACACTATATTTCAAATCAAGCAGCTAAAGCACAAATTATGAGAACTGTGAAGGCAGTTGAGTTTTTAGGTGAAAACTAGTCCAGAAATCAAGGTAATCTAGATTTACAAAGCTCCAGATAAATTGCTACATCCCTATTGAGAGCTTCAAAGTAATTGCCAGTACTGATGCTAAAATTTTCTGTCAGAGGGTTAGTATTAGGCATTATTAACTGCTACTGAAAGTGGCAGAAGTTGTAGGAATTCTTTCAAGAATAGGGTCTTATCTTTCCCTAGATTTCATCTATAATCTTGCAGATACTATACCAGGTTTCTTTTCTGATGGTGGCTAAAAACTGCAGAAAGCTCAGAAAGAGATTGATTTTCTCACTAAAAATGTACCAAAGAGTTCCAATTGACCTCAAGCTCTGTGCTGACATAATACAGCTTGTAGTTAACTGTCGAATTTTTTAGAGACTTGTATATGTTTTAAAAATGTGTTTTATGGCATAAGTGGCTATTTATGTAGGTTTTTATAGGAATACATGTGTGTGTATAGCCTGGCTAGTCTATTACAGAACATATTGAACTAAACTTTTACGCTCATATATTGGCTTAGAAATACATTCAAATTTCTCTTCAGCCATTACCTCCTCCAGATGTTATTTTCTCTGACATTTTAAAATCGATTTATAGGCCATTTATAAGCTATTCCTCAACATAGTATATTTGAACTCTTTTTCATAATTAAAGAATTTTAAATCATTTATGTTTAAACAATCTGTATTTTCTGGATTGAGGCAAAAGTTTTGAAAATCTTATTTGGGATAAATTTTGTTACAGGCTAACATGAGAACAAAGTGAGATTCTAAAATAGTTTACTGTGGTGTGTTTGGATATAATCATTGTCATTCTCCTTTATTCACTGGATTTTTGCTGGGCAAATTAATTTTCTAGGGACATAAAATAACTGCAAGACCCCATCCTCCCTTAGCACCCTATATTCCCTTATGGATATTTCTAGGCTTATAGACAGAGCTTCCAATGCTTTTATTCTGAAGATAGATTTTCAGATTTTATTTCCTCAAAGTGACTAAAAAATACTCAAATCAATAAAATAATCCTCTCCACACTACACTTACAAAACCAGGTTGGTTGATTGGTGGTTGTTTTTGGGGTTTTTTTTTAGGTTTGTTCCTTTTTTTAAATTTAAACACAATGTGTACATTAGTATGAGAACAGATAAAGTGCAGACTGGCTCCAGACAGAGCTGGGCAGGACAAAAACAGCCACAATGCCTTGTTGGCTCCACATCTGCAGCATTGGCAGTGGCAGGAAGGAGCTAAGGGAGACTCTACGTCCTGCAGTGAATATCAGAGGCCAAGAGCTTGGGGAAGGCCATCAATAAGCAGCCACAGAGCCAGAAGGTTTAATTCCAGTTTTATATCTGGCTGTCATTGCTAGGTTTGTTCTGATAAAAAGAAAGAAACCATTATGATCAATAGCTGTGTTAGTCACTTTAATTGTGCTGTAGGAAGGGATGGGAAATTTCTTTTCACAATATAAATATAAGGTTGTGGCAAAATTGTGTAATTCCCCAAATTGATTGCTTCACACACTTGTATAAATCTAACTTTTGGCTTGAGAATGAGAGTTTTAACACATTTTCTCAGAATGATTTCCAAAGTGTATGGAGATGTTTGATTGGATGGGTGTTGTAGGGATTCCAAGTGAAAAAAACATAGAAACATTATCAAAAATTACACAGTAAGTACAAAATCCACAAATAACTTCATGCTCTTTGAATCACCTGGACTGATTCTTTTTCACCTTTTAATGGAAACTTAAAAATATTTTTGTTGATTATTACTCTTTCAAATTCATAAATTACAAGAAGGATATAAAAATTAACAAATTAAAAGAAAGATTTTGTAGACAAATGTAGTTTCATACAGAAAGGTTTTGAGGTAGTGATAATGTCTCTCCTTAAATGGTCCATTTTCCTAAATGAGTGGTTTTGATCCAAGGTGAGAACTGTCCAGAAAAAAATTCAAGATCTAATGAAATTAAGGGTATACATGGATGACCTCTTTCTGCCAGATTGAAGTAAAAGGTCAGAAGGTCACACAGCAGAGCAGAAGTTAATGAAATGAAACCCAGAATCACCAAAGATAATAAGGACAGAGATCCAGAGATTCTCTTGCTGTGTTCAACCATGTCAAGCAGTGTAAGTAAGGACTCAGACCCAATGCATACGCAAAAATGGAATCAGATTTCATAACATAACATAATAAATCACATAATTTCATGTTTACAAAGAAGTAAAATACTTAAACCAAGAAAAGAAAAGAAAATAACACCAAAAAACTTTTCTACAGAAGTCCAATTCAGACTTTTAAAAAATGCCTTCTTTTTAAGCAAACAATATAAAATAAAAATAGTTTATTAGAAGCATTATCTTGAGCCACCACTGCAAGTTTCTTAGATTTCTTGGACACCTGAAAAAGGTCAGTTTATCTCCATTACTTGGAAAGGAAAACAGAATGTCCAAAAGGCTGCTGGGCACTGAAAAGATGAGGTGTCATAGCATGGTAAGTTATGAGATGAAAGCACATCTTTGGTGTGTTTTGATATGTATTCCTGACCTGCAATGTAGTGCTTCAACATTTGAAAAAGAATTATAATGAATTATCAGTTGATGTGTGCCTGCTGGCCTCTCCAGAACATTTGCCTTTTCTGGCAAAATAGAAACTTTCCCACATTCCTTCTGTAACCTGAAAAACACATTATGATATTGTCAGAAGCAAAACTTTTTATATTTGAGTAACCATCATAGATGGAACACACCAAGCCAGTTGAGACCTGCCTCAGAGCCAGCTGTGTTTGCCAGCTGTGTTTACCATTTGACAATAAGACAAATTTACTATGCAGATTAATCACCCCAAAATGTGGTTTTCACCTTTCAAAAAAATGCTGTTGGTTTAAATTTGTAATTGCATTTTTATTGAGTTTTCATTTTAGCCAGACTACTAGAGGTAACAGGTTTTGTTAGATAAACTAGACAGTTTTCTTAAATACATGGAAGTGTGACCTTCAGCAGCTTGATGCTCACAGTAGCTTAACTTCAGTGAATACCACGTTAAAAGAGCAAATATCTGGGAGGCACCTTAGGGATTGAGTGGTTACATGAATTATTTTCTGAAGGGCATTACAGAGACAAGGAAATACCTAGATAAACCATTGTAATTTTCAAAGTAGTATGCAATATATGTCATAGATGAGTGAACAATCATCATGCTATGGAAAATCAGGAGGATTGAGGTCTACTGATATTACTGCAAATGTCAAAACTTTCCACTTCTTTCAAAAGTTAAAAAAAAAAAAAAAAACAAAGAAAGAGAAAAACCAACACAATAAAAGCCAAACAAGAAAGTATTTTCTCAAGGCTTGTCTAATCAGCATTCAATAATAGTAGAGATTTTAGCCATCCATTTGGTTAACAACTTGTTTACATTGCAAACGACAGTTGCTGCTTGTTTAAATATTACTTTTGCAGGGGCAGGGAAAGAAAACTTTAGGGATGCCATATTTCTGCAGAGCTTACAGATCTTTAAATGCCAGTGGTTGAGCTGATTAATGAACACATCTGTAAGTTAAATTTTCAGTGGCTGTTTCCATGCCGGCTGAAACCAGAAAATGTTGGAAATCTATTGAGAAGGTTTAAGAGTCCCAGCTCAAAAATCCAAGGCCCACACATTTGCCTAAGGATCTGAATGGAGTTATTTGAAACCAGATTTCTGCCACCAGCCTATTCGTACTCTGAGCTATAGAATTTGCCAGCTTGTTTATGAGATAGAGTCACATTGTCTCTGTTCAGTCCAAACCACATGATAAGCATGAGGGATAGAGTTGTGGGTTTTTTTCTGTAATTTGTCCTTAGTCTGCTTTCACTTTGTGTGCGGTCTCATCACTTACAGCAATCAAGTAATACATGAACACTTCCAGTAGAATAAGGCAGCATGTGACTCCAGCATCCGATTATATTCCCGATGATTAAAGTAAAAGGAGTAATTGAAATTCCAAATGATGCCAGAATCAGAGTAGGGTTAAAAAGACTACTCTATTACAAAGGAGGAAAATGAAAATCTAACACAATTTCAGTAGATAAAGTTAAATTAATAGTATAATAATTTGCATTTTTTGGTAATGATTTCCTGGCTTTAATGACTTTAGAACTGTAATAGTAAACTTATCTTACTTTTCAAATAAACTTTTGGAAAAGTAAGATGAAAGACTGTTTTAGTTTAATTGACCTTGTTCCCTTGTTGCACCAAATGCTTTTAGAAGGCAAAGCCAATCTGATGGGAAGGTGGTACACAGGAATTTAGGAATATTTTCACACACTTGAATGACTTATTAATCATAGGTTATCTAATCAAGCACCATTCTCCTTTTGAGTCCAATTTAAGATATGAACCAGCTCAGGAGCCATGTAAATCATGGTGTTGCCTCTAGAAGCTGTACTGTGTGTTTGATTGAAACAGACCCTTTTAAGTTTCATTTATATCTGGCTTTGTTCTGACTACAAACATCATGAGAATACTTTCAGCTCTCAGACAAAAGGAATTACTGAAGCAAGATTATTTTTATTTCTTTCAAGTGTGTCCTAGCTTGACCTGTGGCCAGGTAAATCCAAAAAGAGCAATGAATTAACTGACCATACACTTTCCAGGGACAAGCATACCTTAACTTCACATTCAAAACCTTTTTGCACAGTCTCTTTCAACCTTTGATGGCAATCTCCAAAACTGAAAGAAACCCATCACTCTATTTGTTATTCCCTCAGTCATATGAAGGCGATGCTTACCTCTACTGTCATAGCCTTAGAGGGAGGCATGAATTTATCTTAAACAAAAGATAAACCTGAGAAAAAAAAATATCCATTAATTTATTGTCTCAAGCTTCACATAGAGGTCGAGCAGCATGTTGTTGGTCTGAAAGCCTCTTTTCTAGGACAGGAAATGTATAGGAAATAAAGAACAGCTATAACTATTAAAGCTTGTCCTCAGAATGAAAGTCAGACCTTGATCTTTGCAATTGAAAAGCAATTCTACAAGCTCAATTGGCAATAATATTTCTTATTGGATTTTAAGATGTTTTGTGTGAATCAGTACTTTACTTGAAGGTCAGGGTGCTACTCACCTTGATTCGTTCTCATTTTCAACAAGTGACATTGGCTTGTTCAGAGATTGGTAATCTGGAGATTTATTAAAGGAATTTATTATTTCAGACATTTGGGATTACAAAAAAACCAAACCAAACCAAAACAAATATATATTTAGAAAAAGAAATCAATGGTCATAACTACGTTCTTCATACATTCTGAAAAAGAGTTCTGAATTTCTTAGGCCTTTTCCAGTGTGATGAATGGTTAATAGTGAAAGAAATCCTACACTTAAGTCACTCACAAAAAAACCTGCCTAATGCAAATGTTTCAATCAAATCATGTTTGTGTTTTGACAAAAGGGTTCAAATTCAGCATTGATTTAACTTCACTAGTTTCTTTGGTACTTTTTCAGAATTAAATTACTAACTTAATTTACTAAGTGGCACATCTAGTTACCATACCTGAAACCATTCCAGAATCTCATACCAGCAGACACTGAGATGCATATTCATTTTGGGACTGGTGCTGATCATTCTTGGCCCAGCTTCCATCCCTTTATTGTTCATGAGACAAATAAATGATTTAAGTAGATATATTTTCAAGCATTTATGCTGTATCAGCCTTCAGTGTTACAAATTCCTTCCCACTCACCACTAGGGGAATAGATAAGGCACCCCCTTACATATGACATGAAAAGTTCTAATTTTCTTTAATTTTTTTCAATATATCATTTGCTGAATATGAAAAACAAAGTAAAAGATGAGTGGGGTTTTTTATGCAGTTGATAAAATTAATCTCCTTTCAACAATTTGTTTTTATATATGAAATAATTTACACTTTTAATAAACACTTTTCCCTACTTTCTTCACATTGCTGCTTCCAAGAGTGTTATTAGAGTTTGAGATTAAAGCAATTCACTATAAAAGTTGATAATTGAGAGAATATCTTTAGAAAGACAATCTGGGTCTATATCTATATAATGAAGTATGATAAGTTATCAAGGGAATGTGCATCTGAGGGAAAAACTAAGACGCAAGCAATATGATAGCTTGAGCAATTGAAAAGTTCATGATATAGGACATTTTATGTAAGCCCAGTGCATTCTAAAAGCATTTAACTAGAGAAAACACAGGAATCTTATACTTCAATAGCAATGCCTCTTCTATACTAATACCATCTGGAACATAAAAACATTTTCTGGAGTTCAGTTTAACAGTAGAGAAGATTCAGAGTTAATTGGACAAGAATTCTAGGTCCTAGAATGGATGTGTTAGTGTGAGGAGCAGCAAAGTGAAATACTTAGTGAAAAAACAATATTCCCAGAGAATGAGAGCATTTGCAGCTGCCTGACTCAGAGATACTTTAGTCACCTCTTGCAGGTATGCAGTGTACTGTCTACTCGAGCCACCATTTTACTATAAACACAGAATAAATAATGTAAAAGGCTTAGATCAAAGACAGTATAAAAGAAAATCTGTAATGCAGAGCTACTAATCAATACTAATTCTCTTGACTGTGCCAAACCACTTTTCTTAGCTTGTCTCTTGTTAGTAAGTGTGCAAAATCTAATACACAAGTCAGATGAGAACAAAAATAGGCAAAATGCCCACACAGAAAGGATGTACTGGGAATAACCAACTACACAATGGTTTGATGGTTTGGGGTGATAGTATCTGAATCAAGGAAGGGAATCATTTGGCCAGCTGGAAAGAAATGGAAAGGAAATTGAAAATTATGGGAGGGTTTAAGGATGAAGGAAAGAAGAGTTAACAAAATGCAGAAACTCAGTTGAAAAATGTGTAGTTAAATGATGAAAGCTTTTGGATCAGACAACTGAAGGAGGCAGAGGGGTAGTAGTTAAGGCATAAAAAGCTTCAAGATGCTGTCAACAGCAATCAAACATTTGTTTCTAGAAATAATTTTTTGTTCGATGATAATAAGCCTTAAAGTCCAAAGGAAAACCTAGCTACAAAAGGTGCTGGAGTCTGCAAATCTCCATCTGAACCATGAGCACAGAAAACCTTCATTCCAAGATTCTTTTTTCACTGTCAGGACAAAGCAAGGCCTATTGCATGGTAGTATCATGTATCGTTCAATATAAACTTCTAGCTCTTTAAATTTCTTGGAAAATTAACTCTAAAGTTGCTCAATAAGTGAGGAAATATATTTTTTTCCAGATTTTTGTTGTTTCTGCTTTAATTTCTTGGGCATATATTGATGCAAGAATGTTATTATTTTTTAGTTTTTATTGGCTTGGTTTCTTTTATTCTCTTTTTTTTAAAAAAATTTCCCTTATTTCATTTCATCAGCACTATGAAAGAGAACAAATCTCTTCAAATGAAGAAATCATTCTCTGAGGTGCAAAGCAAAAGTTGGCTCACTTTGGAGCTCACTGTTCATGAACCATAGAGATTTTCCAAGATACCTGCCCCAGCTGACTCCCTTTTTAAGCATTAAGCATAGTCCATAAATTCTATTTCAAAGTTTAAATTTACAAAGGACTCCATTCATAAAACTGTCATGGAAGGTTTTCTAAGAGCATTTCACACTGATGTGCAGAATGCTTCCAAGCTGAGTAAAAGCTGAGTGGCTCATACATATCAAAGCTTTCTCCGTTATGGACAGATGGCCAACTTGCCATTGGACTGAGCGAAGGCGGGGGAGAAGTGTTGGCTCAGAAGTGCCAGACTACAATGAAACTTGTTCATAAAAAGCTGATCTGTGCTCTTTGCTGCCTGCTCAGAACGCATTTTAAGAATGTGACCTAACTCCCATCGAATCCACCAGGCTTCAGTAGGAACAGGAACATGCCATATGTCTGAAAAGGAGCACTTCTCTGGCATGAATCAAAACAACCCATGAGTGGGAGTTAAGAGAGCCTGGCAAAAGGAAAGAAATTTCTGTCCTATTAAACTTCCTCTTTGCGATTTTATTGAAAAATAAAACTCATTTCGTGCCTTGAAAAATGGTCATGTCAGACTGATTCTTAGTTGATAGGAATTGCCACAATTGTGATTCATGTAGATCTACAGTAATTTCTGATTTATTTGTACCATGATCCTTTTTATTAAGTAGAGCAGGATATACATAATGTATAGATTGGGTAAAGATCATCACATAAGAGCAGCATTCTAGTTCTCCTTCTCTACTGTATTTCTTGGGGTTTATTGTTTTAGGATTACTTTCCAGTCAGTTTCATGCAACACTTTTAATGCTCTTTTGTCTTTTTTTGAGAGGCAGAGGTCAAAATTTTGGAAAAAAAAATTAGAAACAGGAGATACTATACACTAGTTACAGAAACTGAAATTGAAAAGAGTCCATAAATGTGTGCATTAGAATCCCAATTTCTACTCACACAATCACAGTGGAAATATAAGATTTGTATAGTATGGTTTGCCAGATGCTATCAATGTAACTTTAGAAATTCTAGTGTAGATCAAGGTTGCTATTTTTCATCTTTACTCTGATAAATAAAAATAAAGTATCCCCTTCCTTGGTTCACAACCAGAGCTGGGAAAAAGCTTGACTTACACCATTCCAAATATACTATGAAAAAACCCAGTAGCTTTATACATTTTCTGCGGGTTTTCTTTTTAGATACGATCTATAAACTATATCATTATAGTATTATGGGGATTTAATAAGTATGAGAAATTTCACGAACTATAACTGTGTTAAATTATTCTAAAATAATGTGAACTTCCCAAGAAAACACTTGGGAATGAGCTGTAGGACTCTGCTGGGTACTGTTCACTTTCCGTGCCACTGGGATTTGAAAAATGGCACAAGGGCTGACCATTTCTAATGGGAAGACTGTCTTATGATGATGATTTTTTTTTTCAATTTGTGGCTACTAAAATCCCCTCTCCTTGAACACTTCTTGACGTTTTTGTAAAGACTGTAATAAAATCTGATTTATTTTGGTATATAATAGACTCCTATCTCCAATGTCAAGAGCAGGTCTTTGAGGAACACAACCTAGACACTTCAAACTAGAATACTTACAACTCATATTTACACTTGTGTCCCCCACCACCTCAGAAAACACTTTCTAGGTTTTTCTAAAAAGGAATTCTATTTCTCATGGGAAGGTTTTAGTCCTTACTCTGATGCATAGTGATGCAGGGTTCTATTTTATATGTTAAGTAAAGCAGGATCAGTGTTCTACTCTGTTTTAAGAAAAATGTTTATTTTCTAGTCCATTTAATTTGGATGCCTTTTTATTGATTTATGGGGTTCCTAACCGAACTTATAGCAAAGACTTAGGGTATTTGATCACATCAAAGCACACAATTAAGGCTGTGAAATAAAATATTCTCAAATGAGACAAAACTTCTGCATTTCTGTTTTACTTGGATCATCTGTTGTCTCTTGAGAGCCCAGTAAAAAAACAGCTTAAAATATTACACTGACAAAAATATCATTGCTACGCATAGGATATATTTTATTCTAAGTTAAGCTAAAACAATTCCCTTAGCTTAGTTACTTGCAAAAAACTTGAGGTTTGCCAGTGTAATTCAACTGGAAAGAGTGGACTTCCTTCCTTAGATAAGAGCCTGGACTTACAGTGTTCATTATTTATGTTCCACCAGCACTTTGTAATATCACAGAGGCTGTGAGCCTCCTGTGCTAGAGAGCACAAACTTGTTAGTACGTATGGGCTGCATCCAAAATTTAGCCTTTAATTTAAGTGTTAGTAGAATAAATTTAATTTTAAAAGAAGACCCAGCTAGTTATAAACATAAGAATAATGTTCAAAGATTTAGGAGTGGAAGATTTTTCAAGTTCATAACACTGGATTAAATCTGTGTTTACAGCACTCCACAGAAATGGAAGATACTGGCTCAGCAGGTGGCACTATTCCCTCAAAATCAATATCTAGCTTTTTCTTGACAGGTATTTTGGGTGTTGAGGTAATAAAAGTTTTCTACTGAAGGTGTACAAAGTTCTCCATACAGTCTCTGTGTTGATTAAAGACACTGTACTTTTAGAAAAATACACATAGTATTGCCTTGCCAAGTAGATAGCAACGTTGGGGGAAAATAGTATGCGATTTTTTTTTCTTTTTGTACATAAGATATTAATATATTTTTCCTAAATTTTTAGGCATTCCTGCCTCTTAATGAGTTGCTTTGATTAAATGTCTGAATTTTGTGCAAAATGCCAAATTTTTTTTTTAACAAAACTTGATACTTTATTTTTTGTTAAGGAGAGTAAAATTTATAAAATAAGGTCCCTTCTGAAATCAGACAAAAATAAGTCATTAGGAAAACCTTACACAACCTAGTAGAATGTTTTGGAAAAGGAAAAGGTTTTTCACAATATAATTTTTTTAAACACATCACTATAACTATAACAATCTCTTCCATTTCTGAATACATAACATTCTAAAAGTTAATACTCACAAAGTACTTAAAAAAATGAAGTTTCCGAGAAAGTTGGGTGTTAATAACTGGTGAAAATGCATGTATTTAAATACATCACTGATAGATTCCTGTTGTTCCAGTACTGCAAACTTTGCTTCATTAAGCTTTCTTCAGGTACCTGCATTCAGAATTAGAGTTTGACTTAAAAATCAACAGCTGGAAGCACCTTTTGTAGATTTCATTGCAATACCTCTGTGCAATACTCTTCTGTAATATATTCAATTAAACCTTTTTTGTATTGAAAACAGCAATGAACTGCATGAACTTCACAATCAGAGCACAATGTAGTAGAAACTGAAAAAGAATGTTAGCTCTATAGAACACAATTTCATGGGTGCTTTCCAAAGCTACAGAAACTTTAAAAATATACCTATTTTTATTTGTAGTAACTTGCTTAGGTTAAAATTCAGTGTTTATAATACACCTTCAAATGAAGACAATTTTTATTAGAATGAACTTATTTATAAAATTATTATAAAACTTTTATTAGAATGAAATAATTTATATTTTAACTAGGCAGATGATTTCAATAGTTAAACTTTTACTTATAGCTTTCAGATTACTCAGGACAGATTTTAAAGAAAATGTTTTCTGTAGTCAACATGTTAATGCTGGTTTTTCTGAATAGAATATCCACATATCACTGATCATCTCAGAAGAGATTAAAGGTCCTAATTTGGCAGTATATTTCTCTGAAGTGCTTTCAGGAAAATAAAATCACATGATATAATAGGAGCAATATTGGAATGCTTGATCCCTTAATTGCTGTTGTTTATTTTTCCATCTTGCAATCCAAGCATTCAGGCGCTTTACAGCTTACATGCAGATTTTGCTTGTAAAATAAACCATCACATGTGTAACCTATAACACTTAAAGTGAATGAAGCTTTACGGTAACTTTGAGGGTCTTTTATGACACAGAGAAAAGCCCACAGCTACCCTGGTGTTACAGATTGTTAACAGTTGCTATTTGAATTCTTCTTAATGGATAACACCCAATAATTGTTTTGCTTTTCACTGTGCTTGCAATCCGATATCTGTAAGAAATCTTAAATCTGAGTCAGCTTAAAATCTTTACTAAAATATTAAAGAAGAGAATGAATAATAAAGTATCCAGTGTTTCTAAAAACCCTATGCCCTTATTTTTAATGTCCTAAAGTTCAAGATATCCCCAGTTTACAATAATATTAACTGCTTAGGTTCAACTTTGACTTCACTGTATAAGCAAAACAAAAAAAAAAAAAAGGAATATCCACACACTAACAAAGGTGATGATGATTTCAGATGTGGTTTCAGCTTTAAGTCTGAGAAAAATATGGCTCTATCATTAAAAGTAATTCCTCTGCTGGCACAGAGCTCCTCAGCAACTGGGTCATGGCTGGTTCCCAATGGCTGGCCTTGGCAGAGGAGAAATCTGGACCCAGCCTATATTTCATATTCAATACAGTACCTAGAAGTAAGTATAGGTTCAAAAAGGACTTAATGGAGAACACTTGGTTGAAGTTCAGCGCTTCTTATTCCAATCCTTTCACCGTAAGTGGTTCCACACATTGCAAGAAAGTCGAACAAAAATTGGTTATTTTTAAAATAATTTGTATTTACCTGGGGTTTCCAGAAATTGCTGAATGCAAACCATTGCACAATCCCCTTGGTTTTGCAGAATTTTTTTTTAAATCTCATTGTTTAATAATTTTTCTGATATTTCTCCATCAAATAAAAGTAGCTTTGCTTCTACCCATGGTTGATAGAACAGACTTCTAAGTTATTCTGTACTTAGGTAATCTGACAATATCACAAGAATCTCTTCGACTGATTAGCAAAGGTTCATTTCACAATTTCCTGTACTTTTGCTATTTCTTCCAAATTAGAAATAAAAAACATTTACAATATGAAACACAAATAGAAGCATATTTATATGCACAGTGTGCATCTCGGTTTTGGTTTTGTTTTGTTTTTTTTTTAATTGAACAGCCATAAATACTACATATTTTATTGTTGGGAGCTAGCAAATAAACAGTTATGCAGTAGTCCTGATAAAACGTATCTGGTTGAAAGTACATACACTTCTCACATAATGAGTGCTGTCTTGTATTAAAAAACTCATTTAAATTTGCAACATAGGGTTAATCTCTTATGAAGGAGAGACAGATATACATTTTTCCACCTGATGAAGCAATTGATCCAGCCCTAATTCTAAACCTTCACTGTCAGTCAGTTTCCATTAATTTTGAAAACTAAACCTTTTTTTCTTTCAGGAAAAAAAGATAGTTAGCTGTTATGGTGGGGGTTTTTTTGGTTGGTTGGTTAGTTGGTTGGGGTTTTTTTGGTTTTGTTTTTGTTTTGACTTTTTTGTTGGTTTGTTTGTTTTAAATTTTTTTTTTGTTTGTTTTTAGTTTTGTTTTTTGGGGGTGCTAGACACTTTTGTGCCTGCTAGATACCTGCAGTGATCTACTTTAAGTAGCAGGTTGCTTAATTTTTCCAATTTTTGAATATGAATATTACAAGAACTGATTAGTCCAACTTTGTTGGACTGCAAAGTATACCTATAAAATACGCTTCAGAAAATATCTTAAAACAGCATGAATATTGATTAAAAAGTTGGGAGGAAACTGCTCTGGTTGAAAATATCATCTTGTTGAAAACACACATCTCTTTTTATCACTGTGGATAAAGGTCTTTAATAAAGTGCACGTAATTTATGCACTGGTTGTAACAAATAGCATGTGGAATTCCATATGCTGTGCTTCATAAAACTTACGCAAACTGCCCCTCCATAGCAGACAGTGGAAACTCTGTTAGAAAGAAACGTGCTATGAATGGAGTCCAGTGTTGGAAGGCAGTTCAAAGAAGCTTTATCTAAGCAAATTGGAATGGCTGATTTCCTTGCAGTTTTACAGTAATTATTAGGCATATGCCAAGCTTCTCAGGAAAACTTGTAGTAACTTTGAAATGAGGTAACACAAATATTGGTCTCCTCTACTTGGGAAAGTTTAGTAGTATGAAAATATTTTTTTTTGCACGGTGAACCTTTCTTTAAAACCTCTTTGCACATAATTACTCTTTCCCCATAGGCAGAGGCTTTGAATACTCCTAAATTTAAACACTTTAGCTGCCTTATTAACTAAAAAAAAGGGTATCAAATATCCATCATTAAACATGTTAATAAATCCTATGCAATCATGTCCTTCAAAGCCTTAATTCCAAGTACAAGCATGAAAAACTGTATCAATTGCATAAAGAGAAGAAAAACTAAGAAATCCTTTTGTCAGCTAAACTATTATGAGCCACAATTGAATTTATATCTAGGTGCTATTTAATAATGTCATATAATAGTTCATGTTCAAATGTATTGTAACAATTAGAAAATTCCCAACACAACTTTGCAAAGAAATATTCAATAGTAATATTTTAATATCTGCACTGTGGTGGTAGGAGAATGGAAATTATTTATCCAGTCCCACTCGAGGGCAATGGCAAAGTTGCATTTAGAAGTACTGAATCTAATTCTACATTTCATCAACATGGTGTAGTGTCTAAAATGAGCATTTTCAGTATGTGCCTCTCAGCTCTCCTATGATCCATGAGACATATCACCACTTTTGGAGTGCCTGCACATCTTTTCCAGAGTGACTAGTGACAAATAGTAGCAATTTCAACGTCAGTTTTAGAATTTTACCCCCTGAATCAAAGAACAAAAGAAGGATACTTTTTTGTTTTTTTTTAATATATACAGGAATCACTACTAACCAAGAAAAAACCCAAGTAATTCCATCCAACCTTACTTGAGGGATTTCAGTGCTTTATCTCATCTGAGTTGGATACTCCAAATATTTGTGAACACTGCAAAATAGTTAGAAAAATTTATTTTAAAAGCTGTTTGTTTCCTAAGGCTAAGGCTATGGAATCAGTCACACAGATCTCAGGAGCCCTGCTCATATCTTAATTCAAAACTGCGAGGGATTTGTAGGTGTGTGAATGAGAGGGGGGAATAAAAGGAAAAAAAGTGACACCTAAGTTCCATAAATCAGTAACTAAATCTTCCAGTCTAAATAAGAGGAACTCATCTGTGAATGCCTCTAGCTGAACACATGAATTCTAAATTACAGTAGTGTTTCTTTGTAGTCTGTACAGGGAAGTGAATGTCTTACAGTGTAATTCAAACATGTCAGGTCAGAAGAATTCCCTTTTTGAAATTCTCTTTTTTCTCTCCAATGACCACTTAGTACTAGCTAACACCTAGCTCAGACATAAGCATCTAACTTCTGGATGCTCAAGTTGATTCCTAGGCAGGTGAAACTCTACTCAAACTACTCATCAGTTTTTACATAACCTCTCTGCTTTCTGAAGTGAATTTTTCTGTCTCTGATAGTCATACAGCAAATATCAGCAATAAATCTGTTTTAAATATAAAATAGTGCCATGAAAGAGCGATTAACATCTGAAGCAGTTTGTAAACAGACTTTAAGAAACCCTTTTCCTGTAATCTTCGTATCAGGTACTTTGAACACAAGAGGAATTTGGTGGAGGAATCTCTGCATGGCACTGTTGTAGGAAAATGTTGGCTTACCCTTCCTTTTTCACATGAAGAACTCAACTTCAGTAACCTGAAATGTCTTCCAAATGCACTCTATAGGATTTAGATTTATGCTATAATATAATCCTTTCTCATGATTAAGCAATTCCAACTTGAACAAACTCAATATTTCAAGATACTCTATAACATTCTCCTTTCTGATACATTGTTTGGTTCATGGAAAACCTTTAGTCATAGCTGTACAGAATGTTTTTGTAATAGAAAGGATAAGAAATTATACAATTTTTTCTATACTTTTATAATATATTTTCTAATTAAGAAACACACCATGATGGCAACAGCACGGCAGAGCCCCTCTGAAGTCAGGAGCATCAATCGTTGCTGCATAGAATTTGACCTCAGTCCCCAAAAAAATTTGCAAATCACGATGACCAGATCCACACTGTTTGACATGATAGTGTAGTGCCCTCTTAATAGTTACATTGTTTTTAATGCAGATATTCTGATTCCTGAATTTAATACCAGCTCCAGTTTGCTCTCTGATTTATTCAAGCTCTTTAGATGTAATGCAGCACAGCCCTACTGCAAACACACACGTCTGATAGTATATAAAAACCCATTTTATTAAGTCACATAATGTTTGTAGGCAAGCACACCAGTCTCTTTAAGAGCCATGTACCTGATAATTCATGCAGTCAACACACATGCAACATCTGCTTCTATAAAGATTTAATACTTCATCCTTGTAGAATTTGGATCTCATTGTTCTTAAAAGAAGTTAAAAGCAGAGAAAGAGAAAACTACATAAGTGCAGAAAATAAAAGCATGTGGGTTTTACAAATAACAGATCTTTGTTGGTGAACTTAACACAGACAGTTCTAATTAGACCAGGCAGACTTACAAAACCAGAATAACCCTTGTATAGAATTCTTATGGAGAAGACAGAAACTCCATGAAGTTTCTCCCTTGATGTATTCTCTAGAGGTTTTCCTGCTTGTGAAAAACATTATTTTTCCTCTAATTAGTTCTGCTTTGCTATAAAAGACAGAGAAGCCACCTATACACTGTTTACTGACAAGGTTTTTGCCACAATCATATGGTTGAAAATGCCTTTGCTAAGTGTGTGCCTCCAGAACTCTCCCCTTTAGAGTCTCTTTCACAACATGAAGACAGATACATTCAAAACTACATCAATTTCACAAGCATCAGTTTGCATGATAGGTGGAAGTGCAAGGGTCAAGAAAATGGTGCAAATATTTCTTCCTAGAACAGCTGTTCCCACATTGGTCTTTCCTGAAAAGGATTTCAGAATAAAGTCAGAGTAATAGTTGTAGAACTGTTACTGCATTCAAGGACCATCTTCTGAAAGTTTTTGCCATCTCCTTCTGTTTTTTCTAACTCTAGATATAAACTGATGACAAATTTCCTTCCGCTGAAGCAAAATTTAAATTGAGTTTCAACAGTTCCATTTATATCAAGCAATGGGCAATCACAAAACCTGAAGACCTGTTGTTGAATTCATAGTATTACATAAGATTAAGTACAGAAAATGTGACACATATTTCACAGCGTTATCTAGATGTAAGATTCTTCACAGCCAGAACTTTTCAGACAGTGCAGAACATGTTTCCTCACTAGAAAGAATTGTAATGGAAAATCTAATTCCACAATACAAAAAATCTCCAGTAGGTATTCTTCATTCCGAATTCCATTTCTTCATCTCCCCCACCTGACAAGTTTTTGCAAGACAAGAAAGCTACAATAATGACAGTCTAAATTTTAAGCATCCCTGAGCTCAGTGTAACCAATACGTGGTTGCTGATGAAGTGCAATGTCAGCAAATTCATTATCAGTGAATCGCTAAAGGATAGAATACAACAGCCTACAGTGTTGTGAGAACTTGTATGAGTAAAGCCAACTGGATTTGGTTCAGCCTAGCTCTTATTTTTATCTACTTCTGTCTACTCAAAAATTTACTGTGGTGCTACATTTCTGCTTTATCAATGGCACCGCTCTCTTAGTATTTAAACACTACTCTGCAGTTATTCTGGATAGTACTGCAGGGGTAAGTAGTCTGACATTCTAAGAGAGAACTTAGTCAGAACATGTGGACTGGAGATTTCAGAAAGTATTCTAGGATCTCTGAAAAAAGAATCAGGACAAATTGTTTCTATCTTTCATCCAAAATGCAGCAAATTGAGATCATCAGCTAATGCAAACCAGCAGAACCCCACTGAATTCATTAGAGCCCTTCTGGTTCACAGCTGCAGACAATCTGCATAATCATGTTGTCACATGTAATAGTTATATTATATTCTCATGATTCCTCTTTAGCTGGATAGAAATGGCTTTCCTGTCCACAAAAATGTTAATGCCTTTAGAAAATTCCCATTCCATGTTAGGGCAAGCCCAAGACTAAACTTGTACGTATAATATCCTGAAATTTTTTGGTTCAGATGCAAGTGGCAAATGAAACTGATTTTTATGGTATTTTAAGACAATCATAATTTTTTTTCTTTTTAGTTGAATTGAATGTTTTCAACTTCTTGAAGAACAAATTGTTATGTTCAGCTATAAGCCATTTTAGATTTAGATTAAGTCAAATGAAATAAAAGAGTGTGTTTTGTTAAGATATTATGGGGTTGTATTCCCTATTCTCTGGCAGACAGAATGGGGAGAAGGATTCATGCATCCTGCATAACCCAGGGGAAACCAAGTCATTTTTTATGACAGGTGATATCCAGCTTAACAAACAGTTTTATATAACTTAAAATGGCCTCAGGATTGCATTGCTTTTCTCTCTCACTCCTCAAACACTTCTTAAGAAAAAATAGGAGACCTGAATTTTATCCCACACTCCAAGCTAGATGGAGACAGCATATAAACACAGATTTCTTTCATCTTTTGAGTTCACTAAAACCTGGACAACTTGCCTCTTAATAAATTGATTATGTTTGTTAGTGTATAAGACAATTTGCTATCATTCAAAGGTGTCTTGCAGTATTTACATTTCTGACTATTTATCCTATGTAACAACCATTCTCCAAAGAGAAGGGAATGGCTCAGAAATGCAGTAACAAACCTTGCCTGTGGTAGAGAGATTCAGGTTCAGGTCTGTTTTGCTGTTTTTCTCATATGGGAATGGTTCAATTAAAAGAGCCTTTTAAAGCAAACAGCTTCACCAAACTCATCTGAGTGCTTCATCAAGATTTCATTTGCCTTTCGCATCATCGACTTTATTGGATAAATATGCTTAGGATCTGCTAGAACGTCCATAATTTGGAATAGGTGTTTCTTACTGTTTTGATACACTTAGCTAAAAGCAGCATTGGAATATCAATACCATTCCTGCTCCACCAGACTACTTCAAAACTCTCTGCTATTTCCTACACATTGCTTTAAATCAAAGTCTTGTGCAGTTGGAAACTCTTCAAGGTCTCATATAAGTTAAACAGTAACTGGCTGTCCCATGTTTTTTTTCCAACAGCAAAAGTAATTGCCAAGCCAAGATGGCAAGCTTTCAGATCCCAACTGCTGCCTCTAAAGGATCAATGATTCTCATGCTTATGCTTCCAAAGAGACAGAAAAAATTAGCTTCAAAGTTTCCAAAATTGGTGAATATTTTCTGGCAACTATCAGCCATCCCAGAGCTGTCACTTGAAATCTTCCTGTCAGTCAGAACTTCATGATCCAAGTAATGCAACTGCTCCTTGTCAGTGACTTTTTATGATGTAAATCAATCCTCCAAGGTTAGTGAAGTCCAGCAAACAATGAAAAATAATGTTGTTTTTTTTCTCTAAATCAGGTTAGTGAAATTGGATTGCCTGTATAAGGTCTCTTCTTTAAGAATAAATTCAGGGTGACCACACCAAGACTGACAGCAAATGCACAGCATTCTGCTACAGCCATGATTTGATTGCAACAGCAAAAGAGAGAGTATAACATTTTTAGAGAAATTTCATGAGTCTTACTGATTTCTGTATATGATAATATTTGTATTAAATTCTCACATCTATTCCTTTCCCTCAATAAAATTTCATCAGAGTGATCTGATATGTATATACTGTCATTTCTTTGCTGATGGAGGGGTTGCTGTCCTCTTGTAAAACTCTGTGGAACTGATTTAGTGTTAGTACAATCATTTAAACACAGAATCATGGAATAGTTTGGGTTGGAAGGGATCTTTAAAGGTCATCCATTCCAGGCCCCTGAAATGACCAGGGGCATCTTCAACTAGGTCAGGCCGTTCAGAGCCCTGTCCAACTGGCCCTTGAATGTTTCCATTAATGGGGCAGCGATTGCCTCTCTGGACAAGCATCTGGGAACTATAGAAGCTCTTTTCCATTGATTTCAAAAGGTTTTATCTCTGAATCTTTATTCTCCTATTTTCCTCTGCACTTGAAGCCTATTGTTTTTAAGCCACAACTTGACACAGATATTTTCTAAGTTATAAAGAGAAGAAACACAGATAGGTTAGTCCTAAGAACGAATGAAAAACTGCTTTAGCACTGGAGTTAGATTCTTATTCTATAATTTTAGCTAAGCTAATATCACCTCCTAAGCTGGTGATTAAGTTTCCTGAAGAGTCAGTAGAGCAAAAGATTTTCCTCAGTAGACCAAACTCACCACTTGCTGGGTGTGATTCGTCCTTCATGTATCATACTGCTTGTTTTTAGAGAACATCTCTTGATATAAGCATAGCTTAATGCTTTGTGTGTTTTCCCTACACTTTGAATCTTTAAAACCCATTTCTCTCAAAAGAGGCTTATAGCAAAACCTTTTTTTTCTATAAAACTTTCTGATTTATGGAAAGATTATGTTTAGAATATATTAAGGAGCCTGAAACAATTCTGTGGATGCCTGAGGTTAGTAAAATGCTGTTGTGAACAATCAGCTGTTTCTAACAATCTTATACATATCTTTAAAGACTGTTTTAACTTTATGGCCAGAGTTGTCGTATTATACCTAAATAGAATACAAACTTCTGAGAAGTGATTTAATCAGCAGCTGGAGGTCAGATATTATGTATGTATGTGTCTTGTCACACCTGTAGCTCACAATATCCTCTCCCATGAAACACATTTCTTACATTGACAGGAAGGGATGTAGTTGCCACTTTGATTTGATTTGAACTGCTGCAGAAATTCAGGAAAAAAGATTATTTCTGTAATGTTACGATCTATCACTCCAACTTCATTTCTATGAGTGGAAAACAGTATAATTTAATACATATCATAGATTTCCTTTGGTGGTGTCTTCAGTTTGAGCTCAGAGAAATAACATTGCCTCCCTATGTGTAGCAAGAGATTTAATTTTAAGTAATGATGTTCTAAGATGTTAAGAAATGTTGTCCACTCATACAATTTATGCTCTCTTACTTTGTTTACTGAACTACATGGTACTTAAGAAGTCTGGTTCTTGGAGAATTTTGCTAATATCACTAATTGCTATTTTTTTAATCTTTGAGAGAAATTAATTTTGACTTGGTAATTTTGACCTGTAATTTTATATAGCCAGAACTTCTGTTTATTATAACTTATTAAGTACATTAAAGTGGGGTGATTTGAAGTCTGGTTTTCAGTCATGCTGTAGTCTAAGATCGCATCTTTATTGTTTTTTGAAATTATAACTTTGCAGTACCATTTTTTACTTTGGATATTCTTTAATAATTGACTTAGAAACTGAGCTCAGAGAATCTGCACAATGTTCACTGTTTGAAATATGTTTTTTATCTGCTATAAACATGTTCTCTTTGAAATTATTATAAAAATTAGATTTTAATGTGCAGAGTGCAAGTAGAAATTCAAGGAGAAGGTTTCAAATGGTAAACCATCATATTGTTGAAATATTTATTAATTCTTTAGTTTTCTACCGTTTTATAGAGACCTATCTAGGCTCTACACATTTCTTCCAATTAGGTGGATTACTTTGTTGGGGAAATTTAAAAAAATAATAAAAAAAAAATAATTTTTAAAAAAATTGAATAGCACCATTCCAGTTTTTTCATGAAATTAAAGGGTTCCAATCTGCATCCCATATTCTCTAAAAGACCTTAAGAACCAAAAGGAAAATAGTTTTCTTTTTGTAATTATTTTCATTTTACTGACATCATGGTACTAATAATACTCAAGTAAGTATCCTTGCTGTCATTGGTGTTCACCAGTGTTTTTTAACTGATTTTCCTAGACTTCTGATCTTATTTGATGTAAGTTTCCTTTTCTGTATAAAACCATTGCCAACTATTCATCCCCCCTTATATTCCCATTCTAACATAATGCTTAAATAAAATAAATTGAAAACAACCAAAACCCAAACAACAAAAAAGCCCCAAAAACAACAAAAAAACCCCGCACACAAAAAAACCCACAAAAACAAACTAACAAAAAAAAACCCCGAAAAACCTCAATATCAAAACAAAAAAAAGCGAAATTCTTGATCAGTCATATTAAAATGTTAACCCACACTTTCAGTTTGTGCAGCAAGCATCCACCAGCATGACGAGATCTGAAAGGAATGACCCAGTGCATCCTACATCAGCCCCAACACATTTGCTGCGCAGGTGGTGTTCCTTTGCATAGGTCAGCCACAAAGGCACAGCCAATGTGTCCCAGAGGAAGCAGAGCTGGCAGCAGTGAAGCCAACAAAGTGCTCTTGAGTTAAACAGATCTTTCATCAGGCTGCAATTATTTAATCTCACTGATTAAACACTTAAGCTATGCATCCCCCCTAAGATTTGAATCCTACTCTCTGCCTATTAGAGTAATGGCGGTGCTGAGTGTATTAGAGTATATTCTCCATAGGGCAGAAAATTTAAGTGATCTTTTAAAAAAGAAAGACAAAATAAATTTCTCAGCCTTTTAAACTGAAAAACATTCATCATAATTGTACAAGTACTGTGGAAAATGATGTAATGGTTTGCCACGTCAGCAAAAATTCTAGCAATCTTTAACCATGTCCTGGGGTGTATTTTCTCCTGGCACAAAGATGGGGAATATATCAGAAAATGATTTTGTTTAATTTAAAATACTTCAAAGAAGTGTCCCATGAACTGTTAGCTCTGTTGGACATATCATATAGGTTTCAGCTCCTCCTGACCTCCTGCAGAACAGGGCTGCAAACTGTAAAGAGGCTGAGGTTTCCAGCAATTTTGAAGGAAGATAATTTGTCAAGGATGGAACCCAAGCACCTGTTTCGATTTCATAGCTGAGTAGGAAGGCACAAAAACACAACAGAAATGGAAGTCACTACTAACACTTCCTTCTTTGTAGTTTAACATGCTATGAATTGGTCACAGCACCAAGCCTACCAGAGTTCAAAAAGTGTTTGGACAATACTCTGAGGCCCACCGGGTGATTTTGGGGATTGTCCGGTGCAGGGCCAGGAGTTTGACTTCAATGATCCTTGTGGGTTTTTTTCCAGCTCAGGATATTCTATGATGATTCTATAATAATTTCTTTGCTATTCTTTAATATTTTCCCTCAAGAAGTAGTAGATTTGCCCTCCTCTAGACATAGTTCCCCCAGGAGTCTGTGATCCATGTTGAAAATTATATACTAGTGAATATTCAACTCATTTTAGTCTCTATAGTTAGAAATGCATTCTTCATAAAAGGATCTTAGTGGGGGAGGAATGCTGGAATTTTCTACTGAAGTGCTTTTAAAGCAAACATGCCTTGAGCTGTTATGGATGAAAGGTGTTTGCTAAATTGCTTGATGTTACAAATATCTGAAATTGAGTGGGTGATTGATTTAATTGCAGTTGTCAGACTGGTTTTAAAAGCATATTTCCCTTTTTGTTCTGTTTTTCAGATCTGCAGAACAGTTGGATTCTGAACATAAAGAAAAGAAAGTGTCTGAATATACTAATCACAAAATGTAGCTTCTGGCTAAGCCAAGGCATACTGTCAAGATGAAATGCTGCATAATTTTTAAAATGCTCAGTCTGGCCAATGCATTCAATCTCTGAATAGCAGTGCCCCTGTTGTTTCAGTCCCTAGTGTTTTCTGAATAAAAATATCCAATAATTGTGATACTGTGTTGCTTTCACATATATGTAAAGCTAACACAAATAGGAAAATCAGGAAATAGGAAAATGCTGCAACTTTGAGCTTGGTATGCTCTCCCAAGCTGCCAAATCCTGTCAGTGACAGGGGGTCCATCAAACTCACTTCCTCACTCTTGCATCAAAGCTTACTGTTCTAGAATAAAAGCATTTGAGCAGAACTTGGGATGTGATTTGCTTCAGCTTGATTCTGTGCTGAAGTACACAAATAAATGCTCTGGGTTGTTAGGGTGCTGTATTCCTGCAGTTCGCACTCTTTTAAACCTGCAGCAATCAGGGTTAGCTTCACGAGAAGGGCTTTAGTTACGTGATGGTGCTGCTCAGAATGCCATTCTGCCAAGCATTGGTATAAAAGTTAGGCAGCTTCTCAATCTCTTCTGCTGAAGCTCTATCGGTTTTATTGTATACAATAATCACAGGTTTAATAGACTAGACAAAATTTGAGGTAATTTAGCATCACAAATGCTGTTCTTTTCTTCTTCCCTGTTAAAGATGAATGTTGCAGCATTTCAAAGAAAGCAGAACAGTTGTAATGGGAGAAACCGTGAAAAAGCCTCCTTCGGCAGCACAGGATACCCTGCAGCTTGAATCTCAGCCTCTTAGAATGTTAGAGGAGGTGAGGTGAATCCCTAGATGAAGTGTTGTGGATAAATTATCTTCTTGAGTCAATAGCAGCTAAAAAAAATTAAATTAACATTTTCTTGTGAATTCATAAAAAGCTAGGATTCTGCATGCTGTCAGTTACTATGGTTCTGCTCATGAGTGGTAACTCCTTAAATAAGTAATTATTTAGTTGGTTTTTATTGCCTGCCCATGTCTTAAATTTCTTCTCTGACACCTTTGAAAACACTGGCCTTGCATCCCAAATCACCTAAAATCTGTTTTGAAACACTTACTAATACAAAAGTTCCCCATTGATTTTAATGGGCTTTGGATCAGTCCCATGAATAATAGGGAAAAGCTGTAATTTCTTTCATATGGTTTATCACTGGGAAGCAAAGAAAATTACCTTCATGCACAGTGTGCTTGTATTGCTTGGTCTTTCGTTCTCAGTTAGATGATATTATTGTCTGGCATCAAAGTGAAGTTCAGAAGAAACAAAACAAAATGGTAAAGCTTGTAGGAAAACATTTATTGAAGCACAGGATAGTCTTAGATCCATTTTTGTTTCACTACACACACTTGTATGTGCAGGAATGTGCGTTTCAGCAAAGTCCTGAGCAGACAGATCTTTCAAGGTTTCACATAAAATGACAGAGAGATGCCAGGAAGCATCGCACACCTTCACAGCTTTAGGTGTCATTAACCAGCATTGTCTGAAATGTGTAGGGTTCAGAAGAGGCCTCTGGTTGGCTCTCCACAGGGAAAAAAGTTTGTCTCATTTTTCAGGGGTCTGCACCAGAGGTTAGTGAGGAACTGAGGTGAGACCTCATGGCCATTTGCCACTTCTGCATGAGGGGAGGTGGAGGAGCAGGCACTGATCTCTTCTCTCTGCTGATCAGTGATAGGAACGGCATGGAGTTGTGCTGGGGGGGTTGAGTTAGGTATTATGAAAATATTTTTAACCCAGAGGGTGGTTGGGCACTGGAACAGGCTCCCCAATGAGGTTGTGGCAGCACCAAACATGACAGAGTTCAAGAAATGTTTGGACAGCACTTTCAGGCACAGGGTGTGATCTTGGGGCTGTTCTGTGCAGGACGCGATGATCCTTGACGTTCCCTTACAACTCAGGGTATTCTATGATTCTCTGGTCTACAAACTCTTTCTGCCTTCAGTGAGACCTGGGTTAAGTCTGTTGAGACACAGTTTAAATTGTGCAAGAACAGCTAGAACAGATTCAGCACAAGTGTTGGAAACAGCATTACGGCTGTACCCTGCTGTCACTCCTTAAGTGCAGTTACAGCACAGCAGACACGGAAATTTGTCTTTAATGTTACATTGAGGAGATGTAGAGATACCAAACTGGTTATGGTGATGTACTGTTATAATTTCTGAGTCTGTCATTTAAAAGACATGAAAAATGATGCTAATTGTTAAGAAAAAGATGGTAAGTGCATGCAAAAATATAGTAATTATTTATAACCTTAGAGAAAACCCAATAAAGGAAAGAAAAAAAGGTACATATTTCACTCAAAAGCATGCATTAAGGATTCAGGCAGCATTTTATTTGCAGTATTCTTTATTTCTGTTTAAAAGCCTTTCTATCCAGCACAAGTTTAAACCAGGTCTTTATGTACCATTTGTCATAATATTGCAGTTTAATCAGCATCACAAAGTGCTATGCTGTTTCTGGTGTCAGTGCCTATTCTTGACTCCTATCTGGACCTTTCCTAAGGTTTCCATGAAGTACCTGAATGGAAAATTCCTATTTAATCTCTTTTCATTTTTTTTTCTCATCAAGACATTTCAGTGGGGAATTTGTCTCCAGCTCCAATAGAGCTCTCTCCAGCTCTAATAAATGCTTGCCATTTATAACTGAGCAAGCATATGGTAGAATGGAAAAGCTGTAGGCTGTTGAGCTCTCCTGGTAGCTGTAACGCTGGCTTCCGTCTTTCCCTCTCTCCCCACACAGGTGGTTCTCTGATCCTGGACACCGACCATGAAAGCCAAATTGTTTTGTATAACGTGCCTATTGCTGCTGCCCATTGGTCACTGGCCCCACGAGCTGCGGGCCTGCAGGCAAACTGTGCTCTGCCTTCAGAGGTGAGTATGTCTGGGTGAGCATATCTGCAAAGCAATTCTGCAAAAAGCCAGAGGAAATGAAATCCTTCTGGCAATATTTGCTTCTGCCATGGCAGAGCACAGAGGGTTCCCCTGGGCAGGGCAATCAGAGTGCCAGGGAGGGGTAATGATGAGATTTGCTGAGAGCCTGCACGAGTGGTACCCTGGGCTGTGCTGAGGGTTCTCCTTGGGGGCACTGGGAGGAGGGCTCGGCACTGACAACAGAGGATACTCCTGATGGAGATGAAACTGATGGTGGTGGTCCCGAGCCTGGTACAACTGCTGAGACCTGAGGTCACTCAGAGGCTGGGGGAACTGGACATGCATGTCCTGCATGGGGACTTTCAGTGTTTTAGTGTCTTTCCTAACCTTTGCTTTATTAGCTTTAAAGTGTGCAGGTGTTTGATGAAATATTGTTCATAAAGGCCCAGTTAAAGTCTTCATCTGGACCCTTCAATACCACAAGAATTTGGACCCAACAGAGCAGATGCAAGTGTTGGCTTTCTGAGGCTGAGAATGACATCTTCCCTTGGCCTCTCTGACCCTTTCTGACACTTGTTTCCCTAGAAAGAGATTAGTTTATCCACCTTAGCACCCTGGATCCTTGGTCTGCCTTACCCAGAGGGAGCATGCACTTTCTCTATGCTTTGACCTCATGAGTTATTTTTGGCTTTGCACATAACAAGGAGGTAGGTAAAGTGATGTAGGCAAAAGGACATTTGGGGCGTATCTAAATACAAAGGACCAAAGCATATGAAAGTGACCTGCCCTGGGAAAATCTAACCTTACAGATTGTTAGAAAGGTTGCAAGTGCAATCATTGCCTCCAGCCTACCTTCCCAAGCAATGTTCGGGTGTGATTTAAGGGGTAGTGTTAGACAGAGACTATTCCCAGTAGTTTTTCCTTTGAGGGGCAGGGATACTCCTTTATATGTGCAAGAGACATGTCACATCAAGTTAATGGATGTCTCACAAGATTTGCTAACCTTGATGTAACCTCTAGCACATTACCTCTTCTGCTTTCTCGCTTGATTTTGACACAGACAAAATTAATAGATAAAAGTAGCGTGTAAAAAATGGAGTTAACCATCTATAACCCTTAGGTTTTCATTGAAGTTATTATTAAACTTATTTTTAATGTATCTATGTGCTAATCAACACTAAGCCAACAGATAACTATATTTGAAGATGTCTATGGCAGGGTCCAAGGCAGTCTGTGTTATCAGTGGGGAGAGACAAATGCCTCTTGGGGACAATCTTGAGACCCTGAATTAAGAGCCTAAAAATTAACAAAATGAGATGCAATAATCCCCTTCTATAGATTCTTGCAAAATCCTCTAAAAAGTAGGAATTTTTCCCCATTTTTTCAGCTGATGAAGGGCTCCTTTTTTTCCAAATCATTTGTGATTTGATTATCTCACATTAAATATACCTGATAAATAAGGTTTTGATTCCTGCTCCAGACCCCATTTTGTCTTTCTTTTGTCTCTACCCTGATTAATTTTTAAAAAATTAAGATTTTGTATACTTTTAGTGGAAGTAGCTATATACAAATAGAGGCAATAATGTTTTAGGTAAGGAAAGGAACCTGAAAAGAGAGAATCAACAACATTTATTCAAACTTTGTTATTATATTTGCAGTTAAATATTTAAAGACAAACAAACAAATATAAAGAATCCATCTCAAAAACTCTGATTATAGTATTGGGATCTTATAATCTACAGTGTATTCTCCAAAATAACAATGACATCTTTGTGTAGTTAAAGGTTAAACATTTTGACAGACTAAAAAATTCATGCCTGGACTTGATGTAATATACTTTTATTGTGCCTGAATTTTCTCATGAATGGGACTGGAATATCTTATGTAATGGAAACAGAATATGAACAGAGAACGTATATTCAAAGAATACTATGAAATTTCATATTTTCCCCTTTGGGTTTTCTTGAGTGGGGCTTTATAATTCTAGCCATATATGCAAACACAGATAAAATATCTGGCTTCTTTTTTGGCCAGGAGACAGAGATATGAGTCATGGAAAGCAAGATTTATTGGTCTACCAGAAACTTTTAGTTTAAATTTTCTCCTGTCAAATTCTTTCAAAGAAACTGAATCTGCATGTAATTGCACATAACCATGAAAAGTGCAGCTTACTCTGACTAATTTAATTCACTGCCTTTTTGCTGAGGTTCTGGCCTGTGGCTTTGCTCTAATAGACACAAATCTTGTGTTGACTTATCCAAGTCTCCTGTTTGATTTACTATTTTAATGTACCAGTGATAAACAGCTTAATATACTCCTTGCAGGTCTTGAATATACTGTCCAATTATTGTCATATTGCCTAGAGGTGTGAGATGATACATAGGCTGTTCTAAAACTTGTACATTCAATGAGACTTTTGAACAAGATGTTTTTGAGAACCACATGAAAATAAGCATTAAATAATGAGATGGGTGGCTGCTCTGTGAAATTGGCATCCAGCTCAGTGGAGCTTGAAGGGACTAAGCACCAGTGCCACGGAGCACCATGAGAAACTCGGAAGATCTGTCTCCCTGCTGCCAAGGGGACAACCCCACAGCTGCAGGGTCAGGAGTTAAAAACCCCACCTGGAGAGAGTGAGGTTCACCCCTTTCCAAGGAAAAGTCCTGAAAACTCTAGTGAGCTCCGGAGCTACAGATTTCAAAATACCTGGACCCTGACTTCAGGGCAGTCACAGGGATTATTTTGGCTAGGGACTGTCCCATTTTCCAGGTAGATCTGCCAAACAAATGGACATTTCAGCGCTATGGGTTTATGGGCTATTTGCTCAATGAACGAGGCTTTGTTGATATTTTAAAGGCTTTAACAATATTGTGTCTTCTACGGAGGTACTCAGCCTTCCAGGGAAGCATTCACTTCACGCCCAGCATCACGCCCAGAAACTACTGGGTGAAGTTAGACAGCAATATATGAGTATGAGAAGGCAGTTTAGAGAAAACTTGACTAACTTCTTTAATTGATCAACTAGGCCTTTTAATTCCCCAAAAAAAACCCAACAAAGAAAAAAAAGGCTTCTTCAGCAACCCAAAGTAGTGTTAATGGATGTCCTCAGGAGTATCTTCAAGGATTTATGTACACACAGGTCTTTTCCCTGGTGGGATCACAGTGTTCCTAGGCATATTTGGAGCATAACACATTGGCTCTCATGTTTTGCTTGCAGTGGTGACATCTACATGGCAGAAGATTAACTCAGAAATAAAAGACCTGAATTCAAGGATTTTGTGATCCTTTGGAGGTTTCAATCCTACTTGCTCACATAGAAAAACGCTGTGATGGCCACACTACAAATTATAAGGGTTATTATACCTTTACACCCTCAGCAAGTCGTACCCTCAGAAGAAGAGAATGCTTAGACCACACCTGGACCTCCTAGAGAGCTTAGAGCACTTTGCTGGGTGTGAAGCAGCAGAGGGCTCTGCTGTCAAGATTAATTTTGGATTTTATCCCACAATTGTATAAAATAAAATCTATAAAGTCTATAAATGACACATAAAGTAGAGTTTCTGGACTCACTACTGAGAAACAAGTAGCTAAAGCCCAGTGCTAGCGATCTTGGGTTTCCTCCAGGCTACCTTTCCTCCTTCATGGTCCTTATAAAATAAAAAAAGAAAAAATGCTTTTGATTGAATATCCTAATTGGATTAAATCATATTTCAAAAGGCCTCTTCTGTTGGCGTAATAGTGACTTCATTTAGGCTTTGGATGAAGAGATTGAAATAAAAAAGAGATTCAAGTTCTGTCTGGTATAGTAATGTTATAAGAAAACATTATGATTTGGGGAATCTCCAAATTTTGATGGGTTTGGGGCTTTGTTTTTTTACTGACTTTTTATATATGGTACTGTGTTCTCTCTCATTTGGATTCTTAACCTCAGAAGGACTTTAAAAAAGCCTGCTGTTCAAACATTCACACACATACCTGCTTGCATGAGAGTTCTCCATGTTTTCACATTCTGGAAATGCTCTTGTGAACAAATATTTGCTTGTAAAATGGTTCTCAAAAGGTGAATAAAAGGACTTATGAACATTATCAAAGCAAATACATGTGGCGCCAGGTACATGAACATTTATGATCACATTTTTGCAGGACAGAGCCAATGCCAACAGGGTTTCAGTGCAATGTACAGAAGTGCAGTTCTGCAGAATCAAAGATATGCATTACTTCAGTGAAAATTAGATGATCACTGTTCTTGCAGAATTCACTGGATGATACTCTAACCCTGATAAATTGAGGGACAACTCTCTCACTTTCTGTCATCAAAAGTAATTTCATATGTTCAGATATAGTTCCATACTTTGCTTCTACCTTATTCTCAAGACATTCTCTTGTTTGCTTGGATTTTTTGTTGAAAACAAAAACCAGAAATTATAAGTGCGATAAACTTTATTCGACAGTCCAGTGCAAAAACCACCAAAGTCCAGAGAACAATTTGTGCCTATTCAGAGGGCTTTCAGCCAACTGCTGATGGCCTATGATGTAACTGAAATAGATTAGAAATTGGATTTATGGTGTAAGAACTAGGCTGGTTTTGTTTTATCTCTTTTAATAAGGTTGAATGCTCCGGAGGAAAAGTTCGAATTCAGATATTAAGTTTCCTCCAGACAAAAGGTAAGAACTGAGATCTTGCCCTTGGAGACTGCACAGCTAGCCAGTATGGTTAGAAATACATTTAATGGATTGTGATATCGTCTGTCCCTGGAAATGTTTGTGGCCTTAGGAACAAACCTTCCACTACTGGTACTTCCCTTTGACAGCAGAGGGAGCATTTAATCCAGTAACTCATTTCTTTTCCTATGTTCTCATGACAATCCTGGCAGTGGTTTATGAATAATTACGTTACCAAATTAAATATCTCTAATCAGACAGGTAACCTGTCATTGGTTAACTGTAAACCAAGTTACAGCAGCTGAAAAATCACACAATGTAGGAAAATCAGGTGGTGTTAATGGTGGAGATCAAAAACCATTCCTCCTTTTTTTTTTGAGAGATAATTTGCTGAAGAGTAAGAATCTAAATGAGTGAAAGAGAATATTTTTTCACTATAGAAAAAAAGGACCATGAGGGGTAAAGCAATTGACAAATATTAAAAAACCTTGACAACTAACAAACGAACAAAAAAACGTAAGTAAGGAAAGTCCCCAAACCTCAAATTTGCTCTCGGATTTTATTAAGGTCTGGCTCCTGAGAGCTTCCCATGAGTTTCTTTCAGATGTGTCTGTGCTGAAAACACCATTTGGTTACTGAATCCAGGCCTACAGCTGCTGGGAAGGTAAGGGGGAGCAGGCAATAACATCAAACTTAAAGTACCTGGGCAAGGGTAACAGCCTAAGAAAGGCACTGACACAACACAAATTTTAATAGCCCTGATCAGATGATAAACATGAAGTAGTAATTTCCTATTGTAGAAGTTATTATTTAAGGAGATGTTTCTCTCTTTTTCAAAAATGTGCTGGCCCTGTCTCCAGCCATTTCTGGTTAGAAAAACCATTACTGAGTACATTAACAAATGCACCCTGTGCAGTGCAGCCACAACACTGACAGTATCAGCTTTTCCATGAGCTTTCCTTGCTGGAGAGTTTATTGATCATCTGAGTAATGTTTGTTTCATTGAACAGTCTTTTTATTTTTCTTTGGCTTTTTCTCAAGCAGACTATGATACTTCAAAGAGATTTTATTAAATGAAGACCACTTGCCTCCAGGTGATATTAATAACTTTGATTCAACAACACTATGAACTGATTAAAACCAGGCTGCATTATATGTCAGGTTAAACCATGAGATTCAAAAGATGAACAATTGCTTCTCTAAATCAGTGGAAATTTTGCCTATTCAAGGAAGTGGTCGCAAACCATAAAATAGTTTCATTTGCTCATTAGGTTAGTCTTCAGACCTGAGTCAAGGTTTGCCAACATTTTAAGCAAAACTTGTAATGCAACTTGTCTTCGAGGGATACAGAATGTTTCTGATTACACAGAGACCCACTGGAGTATAAGGTAAGATAGGTGATAAAATATACTTTTAAGGTTTTAAAAACTCCACACTTGATTAGGGACAAGCTGAAAGCACTGTTTAAGCTGAAGCCTGCTCCCTAAAAATGAAATGTTTTAGTTAAAAATTTCATTTAGGGATCAGGGACTCTTACCTGTGACTTGCTTATTGTAAGAAGGCTGCTTGATCAGTAATGTCAAGGGTAAGGTTGGAGATGGTCCTGATGCATCACTGATCACAGAATCTCAGAATGGTTGAGATTGGAAGAGGTCACTGGTGGTGTTCATCTGGTCCAACCTTCCTGCTCAAGCAGGGATTTCCTAGAGCACATGGCAAAGGATTGCATCCAAACAATGCAATATTTTAAATATCTCCAGTGAAGGAGACTCCAAAACTTCCAAGGAGTAACTCCAAATCCCTCAATTTTTATGTTCCTCCTTCTCTTTATTGTATCAGAATTTTTTATGTTATTTTTTTCACCCTATTCCAAATTTAATTGAATATTTTCACCTCTTTTTCTGTTTGAATCATCATTTCCTTACCTTTGGGGTGGTTGGCCAGGAACACATTTGAAATGAATGTACCCCTGTAAGTATTGCAAGGTGACTCAGCCAGTCTCACAAGCAGGTAGCAAAGCTGGAAGAATTGTGTGATTTCTAAAGGGATGACTTTTTTATCTACAATGAATAAAGCCGTTTTCTAGATTCACCAGCCTAAATACTCCTGATTTCTTATTAAGCTAGTTTTCTCTGTACCTAGTAGCCACTTGTGCTAGCTGAACAAGATGAATATTGAAAATTGCTCCCACACAAAAAAATAAACAAACAAACAACAACCAAGAAGAAGAAAAACTGTACCCGTATTTGTTAGAATTTTGAAGGCACTTCTTAGGACCCCTCTGGCTTGCCTTTAATTCCATATTTGTCCATCTCTACTTGAAGTTTGGAGGAGCTGTTTTATTTTGAGTAGGCAATATGCAGACCCTGAAATTTGTGACAGGCACATGCTGGGCTATTTTTATTAAAGAAACTCCAGAATCCATGGCATGTTATGATAAATGCTTATCCTTGCACATTCTTAGAGCTGAATTTAAAAGAAACAGGAGAATGAAGCCAGCAGCATAGATACCTGTCTAGAAAGGAGACTACAACTTTCAGCAAGTGGTAGGAACAGATCCAAGTCCTGTCTTAGCTTAGACCTCTTTGAGTTGATGGATTTGTACTTGCATAAATGAGAGAAGAACTTGGCTTGTAAACTTCAAAAGACTCACAATAGAAAACAGGGGAAAAAACAGAAGAAATGAAAAAGCAAACAATGCCATGTGGAATGAATCTGAGATATCCCATCCCAGTAAGAACACTCAGCAGTCCATTGTATTTATTCAGATCGAGTGCAGGCTGTGAGATACATGGACAATGTTAGGATAGGGTGGGAAAGTAAAAATGTTCAAATAAAAGCATTATTTTGGCACTGCTGCTGAGATTAATGTGGGTTATAAAAAGAGTGTATCTGCGCACTTTCTGCAAGAGACTGGCACTGAAACTCCTGATAACTAAGCAGGTTCACAGGGATGAACTTATTATGACAACCCTAATACTGACGGAAAGAAAATACAAAATCAGGTTCTATAATTTCATATATATACTGGTTTAGTACAAAGGTTTAATTTAGATGGAACAATGGGGTTAGAAATTGAACAGGAATCCATTAAAATAAATAAATTATTGTAGTAATAACTGAATAATCAAAGCTAAAAAATATAGCAAGAGAAAAACTTATCCTTCAATGATAAAAATACTTCATGGATACTAAGCACTGAAGACCTGCATCACCTACATAGACCAGGGAAGTGAGTGGTCCACACTCATGCACAGATTACCCTCTAACTATGAAAACTATGGCTATCTAAAACTTCTTGGACATAAGTGAACTTGGAGGTCAAGCCTGCATAAAATCTTCTACCTGCTCAGTACAGCACTGCTCTGTAACCACGAGGTTACTCCCCCTTTTTCTGACTGTCGAAGAACAGCTTCTACTTATAAAAACCTCCTCAGAGGCACAGGAGCTCTACAATTTCCTTTTCACTGCTTAAATTGTGCAAATCAGTTACTGGCGTGAAGAGGTCAGCGTGGGAGGAAGGTGTCCAACACAGAATTGTACTAAAGAAAGACTCAGCTCCACTGCAGGGTACAGCAGACCTGTGACCATCGGCCGTACGCTCTAAATGAAGTCTTTCAGTGTCCATCTGGTTTCCAGCTGGCTCCTGTAGTGGGTTTTTGTGTTAATAGAGAAGAATATCCCCTTACAGAGAGCTGCTCATCGTATCTGTAGCGGCACCTTTACGTGTCAGATGATTCACCTTCTGAGGTTCACATTTCCTGTGTGTGGTTACAGTCAGCCTGGGGAGGTTGGCTTGGACACAGATACCTCAGACAGTTTAAATGGGAGGAAAGCACAGTTTTGAGCTGAGATACCAAGAGCTACCTCTCTGAGATATTCTTAAACTTAATATTTTGCTTTTCTTTTTCAAGTACACAGCTTGAGCTATTTAACTGTCCTGAGTTATTTAGTAGCACATGCACAGGTTTGACTGTATTTGCCCACTTTCTGTTAATTTCTAGGCACAAAATTAATCTAGATGAAGTGGCTAATAAACACAGACCAAAAGGGAGGTGAAATTACATCATGAACTTTATAGCAATTCCTGAAGAGAGAAGAGCCTCCAAAGAGACTATATAGATAATCCTCCTTATGACTCACAAGAAAGTTGCTTAATCTGAGGAAATATATAGCACATGTAGAACCTATTTCTAATTGGATCATCCCCTAAATATTTCAAAAGTCACTCCAGTTAACTGAACTTTAAAACCATTTAATGCTTCTCTGCCAAACTAGAGAGTTAGAACAAAGTTCTGTGTGCTTGGAAGCAAAAAGAAAAAAGAAATGTTATTTAAAAAAATCTTATCATCCTGAATCTTAACTCTATCAGCAGAATATCATTTTGCTCATCCATCAAAATTAGGACTTTGTGTTGGTAACTTGAAATATGACTATCTTTCTGCAAACTATGATTTATAATTGAAACATCACTACATAACCTGGGTTTGCTTTCACAAGTCTGTAAAGGAGAGGGGGATATAATTATTCAGTACCAAAAAATTGTTAAAGAGCTAGTTAGAGATTTTTTAATGTCTGAGGGCATGCAAGCAATTTTAAAAGGTGGATATGTTTTTTTTCTTTCTGTCTGAATTAGATGAATGCTGGTGGTGCCAGGTTGACCATTGTTATCTTTGTACCTTACTTTTATAAGACAAGCTCTTGTTTTGGAAAACAACCTCTGTGTTGTGACAGAATTTTGTAATTCTATCAAAAATTCTCAACCCATCAGAACATGAATTCCATTGGAATCAGAACCATCCCTTTCTTCTTGAGGAGCACTAGCTCCAAGGCATGAATTACCGGGAATTGTTTCATTATCTTAAGCTTGTACAGAAGCTTCTTTTTTAATATTTTCACTTTGAAATATTTCATGCTTTTTTTACCATTCTTCCAGATGGTAGTAAAAGTATTTTCCTTGATGCCTCAAACTCAAAAAAACTGTCTGTTTCTGTTACTTTAGTGAATGTATCTATTCCTTAAATTAGGCAGCTACTGCACTTGACAAAACATTGATGAGGGAAACTACTTGGAAAATCTTAGGTATAATTAAGTTGTGACATAATTAATGTTTAATAAGCTAATGTAAGTTACATTAATTTAGTTTTCCTACATTTTTTACTTCAGAATTTGGGTAAAAAAAATAGAGAAAATACAAAGGGAAATTTCTTATTTAGTGACTATCTGCATATTAAATTGAAATAGGAGGGAAGGTTTAGTTACGTTTAGAGTTACAATAAATCATTTAAACATATGTTCTCTGTTGAAAAAGTGAAATAAATATAATCAGTGAAATTAAATATCCTTCCTGCAATAATTCCAGAATTAATTAGTCTTCAGAAGATCCGTGATTGAACACACCATCCATCACCTTAGAGTCTGAAGGAGAATGTTTGCAAAATATTGATTCTTCACTAATAATAAAAATAGTGCTGCTCTGCAATGTTATAAGACACCTTTTCTGTAAGTCCCATTTTTTGTGTTGTTACTTAGACAAGGCATTTCTTCTACATGATTTCATTTTTAAAGACATACCCAAAGGCTTTTTTTTTTAAATTCTTGTATGCGTACAAAGGCTTAATTGATATTAACATCATAAATCTATCATTAACTCTTAATTTTCTGACTTACTGTGTTTTACTCAATTTTACATATTATTAAAGATTTTATGTGAGAAATTTCTTATACTTATTTCTTTTATAATTAAATCTTGCAAAGCTTTTCTGAAGGAGTGGGAGAGAAAACATGCTAAAAATATCCTCTCTTGCAAGCATTAAATTTTACTGCAAGCAGTTACTTATACATTGACATGTATATTAACACCTACTAAGGATGTGATTGAGGAGCAATAAACATTCTCTTATAAAGAAGTTCAAATTGTCTTTGTTTCTAAGACTAAAGTAATTCCGTAGATTGCAAAATTAATTGGATTATTAAACATAGTGTCTCATCCTGAAATATACCTATTATTTATAGCTACAGCTTCATCAGGATTACGAACAAATGAAATATATCATGTTGCCATCCTGGAAAGGATGGAAAAATGCCCCTCCTAGCTTAAAGGATAAATGACGTAATGCCTGTTATTGCAAGCCCCATGCTAATCACTACAGATGAAATATCATCTTCAAGCATTTTGAAATCATTATTATATTCATAATTATTTTTACATTTGGTCAGCTTAAAACAGTATGAAGAAGCTCCTGCTGATTTTAATAATTCCAGGCTGATTCAAACACATTAGTATTCATGGTCTTCCTGTATCTTTTCCTTATTCTTTTAGCATTATAGGGACAAAACAAATCACCGTATCTGGAAAAAAAGACCATTCAAAACAAGATAAAGAAGAACAGGTTTGATTGCTGTAAGAATCAAAACACATTTTAAACTCAGGTCTGAATTGGAAAATAGTTGAATATTCTGTAAAAGTCTAGAAAAAGAGACACAAAGATTTGATGCATTTTTGCCTCTGACATATAATGGTCTTGTCCTCCTTGGGAGCATGTAGCTTGGATAACCAATTTAATTAAGTTCAAGGAGAGTGACAAGCAGGAAAATTGCATTCATGAATGAGGTTATATGGAAACTCTTCAAAATTAAATTAAGGTAGCTGAATTCATATTGTAGCAGTATTTTGAGCAGCAGAGTTTCAGCAAGCACCTTACCTACCATATGAGGCTGCTCAAGTGCTCACAAGCAGGACGTCCTTTGAGGCAGAGAGATGAGTGAGAAGGCAGGAATTTAGACAGCAGATATGTTTGACCCACACAAGTGGGAAAGGTGGGAGTAGAACAAAGATATCCCAGTTCTTCATCTAGGATTGCATATATGTGACTTCTTAATAAGTGTTTAAAATCATTTGGTGTCAATGTACAATTAGACTTATATTTTATAAGGATATTGACATAAAATCAATGTAGATAAAAAGATTTCCTCCCTTTTTTGCTTCTTTTTTTAATAGAAAAGAACATGACCATTTAAGAAATTTGTTGACAAATGTTATGTCAACACATGGGATACACGTGCATTTTCTGGGTTTATAACCTAAATATCGTTGGGAGAGTAAAAAAAAAAAAGGTTAAGAAGAAATTGGTTTTAATTGTGGGCATATTGATGGCAGACACTTTTATCCTGAAGAGACTGAGATCAGTTCCTGCTGACCTCAGAAGTCAGGTGTAGCTTTTACTTTCCGGGCTGGGGGCTGCAGAGTGAAGACACCAAAGAAGAGCTGCAAATAACAAATGCTGCTCACATTCAAGTCATCATACCTGGAGTCAGCACAATTCCTTTTTCTATTCACCCACTTACCCTGATATCTGGAACACTCTCATTAATAGCCAAAAATGTCATAGAAAGGTTTGGAAAACTACTTAAAATCTGTCAAAAGTGTATATTTTAAAAATTATAAATTAGTCATGGAGTACCACAAATTTTTGGTCTGAAAGTTAAATAAAACGTCATATGGGAGCAGCATTTCTTCAAGGAAATAATACATTGAACTCACCTTTATCTGGAATGCAAAACTATAATACTAATTTTTAGGCATTTAGGCACTTAAGATGAAATCTCTAAAACACTCTGTGAATAGCACATTAATTATTGATCAAATTGGAAAAAACCTTGTCCTTTAAAGGGGGCTAAGGGTTAAGGTAGATGTCATATCCTTTCTGTAGTATTGTGGGCTTGCCAATAAAAAAAGATATTTGTAGCCTGAATGAGCTCAAGGCAAAAGTCTTGGTTTTTAAAATTACATCAATGTAATTTTGGGAGTACAAACCAAGAGCTGAGGTAGCTTGGAACAAAGTTCTTTTGTTGTGTGCATGCCTGGCGAAGAGGAAAGGTGTGCCAACAAAAGCTTTTATTTTGTCCTGTGATCTCGGTCAGACCAAAGCAGATTTCATTCAGATTTGGTGTGGCAAATATTGGCATTTCAAAATCTAAATAAACTTCCTAATCATCCAGTGCTGGCACCAGAGTAATATAATCAGAGGTCTGCTATAAGTCAGAATGGAGCCATGCTTCACAGAGAAGTTAAATGTTATACCTTCTTAAATGCTACTAAATGTAATAGATTTTTTTCTGCATTAATAGGCTTTAATAGTAGATCATTTTGAAACACAGCTACAAGATTAATTTTGACCACACATCAAACAGGGCAGTAATATAAGATATAACCTGAAATGCTGCCTGGTCTTCCTCCAGCCAAATGTGGTGCCCTGCTGTGGCAGGGAACAGCAGCCATTCTGTTTCTGTGTGCTTTTTTAACACCATGTTATAAATAAGGTTTTTAACCACAGAAATCTGCCCAAAAATCAAAAGCCCTTTTAGTGATTATATCACTTTGTTCTCAGTATATCCTTTTATGTATGGTAGGGTGGGCTTTATCTTAACTAAAACTTCTACTTGCTTTATTTCTTCCTTTTATATATATATATATATATTTATTTATTTATTTATTTATTTATTTCCTTATTTATAAGTAGAAATTATTTTTTATTCTCTTTTTGGTTGTTAATAATTTCAACTTCTAAAGTCTCCTCATTTATCACAGATTTTCTTTCTTTCCTGATAATCCAGTAGCCATTCTTGGCATCTCCTCTGGTTTGAATTAATTTTCTTGAACAGAGATCTCTCCACAGAGATTTTTTTATCATCATAGTCATTGAGATTTTGGACAGTGATTCCAGTCTTGCTCTGTAATTATGCTGAGTCCCAGTACCTACTGGTTTGCTATAGTGCTCCTAATCAGGTTTGAATTTTCCTATTAGAACTTTAAATCAGATTTTTCTAAAGACTATAAACTGAGACGTTCCCTTAAAAGCCTTGTTCCAGCCAGATACTATCTTCCTCAATCACTCTTTCTTGAGCCATCCCTTTGTTCAACACTCAGTTCCTCTGCTAATCCCTGTCTCCTCCAATTTCAAATGGAATTTCCTTTGCATCAAATCCCTTACCAAAGTAGACAAAAACAAAAGCTGTGACATTTCTTTTGGCTTGGAAAAGAATTTCCTTATCAAGAAAGTTACCTTTTCACAGATCTCTAAGAAGATCTGCCTTTGAGAAACACATGTTGAAGTTTACCTCATTTATTATTGTTTTATGTCTTTAATTATTCCCCTCATCCACAGCTCATTCTAATATCTGTATGCAATTGAGAAATATATCTAAATTGGTCTTTTTTTCTCTTTCTCGACTCCCACTAGACATCATAATTTCTATATGACTTTCATTAAACAGTCCTTGGTACTGGATCTGTGATTTCACATGCTGGTTTTTTTATGACACTGGAATGAGTTTATTCTGGCATCCCATTTTGAGAGCATTTTACCTGTTTAAATTTTGTTGCTACTCAAGTTGTTTTCATTCTCACATTCTCATTTTCATTTGCCTTTGATTCTCTACACAAACACAATTATTCTCCCTGAAACCTGACATTAAGTACTCATTTATCTTTGCATCTGTAACTGGGTTATGCTAATGTTCAAAGTAAGTGTGCTGCACAATCCTTCACCCTTTCCTCTTCTTCAGTCTGTGTATAGCAGAAAATAGATGTAGCTTTAAATTACTGTAGCAATATGGAAAGTCAATGAAGTACAGACTGATCTCTGATTAGTGATAGCTATGAATGATGAGACATTTTTTATTACTTCTCGTCTTTTCTTCTTTGTTAATTCCAATAATTACAGTTTTTCTTTGTCACACAGAACTATTCAGCCTTTGCATCAACTTCAGACATCCTTTCTCCTAACTCTTCCTGAGTTCTGACAGATTTATTCCTGTCTGCAAGATTTTATCCATTACTATTAAACCCTTTTATTCATAGACTCTGTCTCTACTACTTCCATCTCCTCTTCCCCACTTATCCTGACTTGTCTCCCTGCGATCTGAATCAGTCTTAGGCAGGGTGATTTCTGATCCTCTCTAGATATATTTCACATTGTTCTTCTCTTCAGCTCTACATAATTTACCAAGCATTTTCTCTGCATCTCATTTCCTTTTTTTTTTGACATGTTCTTTCCATTTTTGCTGCCCGATATTTTCTCTCCTTAAAGGTTAGTTTATTTTTAATGGTTCTTAATTTTTCTCTACAAATCCATAGCTTTTATTTCAGATCACATCTTAACACTAGTTTAAAGATCTCAACTATTTTTTTGGCTATAATAATATTAGTGAAACTATGTTAACATGAACGTCAATACAGACTAGTTGCCTTAGAGCATGTCTGAAATCACTGGTGTGTTTGAGATTTCTGCAATAGAATCTATGCTTTCGTACCTGATTTCAACAACTATCTAAACAAGCTACAGTGAAACCTCTATGAATAAGCTTATCTTGACTACAACTAGATCAAAAATAAGTTTCTGTTTTTGACAGTGCTCATAAATGTCATTTTTCAAATTACAATGTTGGCAAATGATGTGAGATTTAAATTTTAAAAAAATATTATTCATGATTGACAAACTAACCTACAGATCTTTTCAGAACAAAATCTAGTTCAATCTAGTTCATAAAATCTAGCTTCTGCACCTAGAATATGTACACAAATTAGGAGTATTACTGAAGGTACAAAAGCTTTATCTCCACTCTTCATGACATATGTGGCAGACTTGAATATGAGGCACCCATAGACCAGGTGAATAGGCTGTTCAGGTAACAGCTACATTTTATTCCCTCATTGAGCATTGAAGAGAAAACAAACTTTTGAATAGTGTTGAATCAGCACTTCCTATTCATTAGCATAACCTAAAATATCTAAATTTCCGTGGTCCAGATGAGTGTCCTTATCACATGTCTATGTCTATAGACATAGAGAAAATATTCCTCTCTCTGTCTCTGGGAATATGAAATTATTTACTAAAAAAGGGACAACACCACCAAAAAAACTTCAGTAAATTCATCCAATAAAAGTCCCAAATCATAATCATGATGATTCAAGTCCTTGGTCTGAAATATGTCAGATATATTTCCTTGCAAGTTCTTACTCACTTAACCCCCGTCTATCCCTTCTCCTCAACATCCCTCTCCTTCCCTTCCTTTCTTATCTTAGTGTGGTACTTGTTTTGATAGACATTAGCTCTTGGCTGATGGAAAAAAACTCATGAAAAAATTAAAATATTGTCTTCATTATGATTCCTAGGGAAGGGTCAGTTTAAAATAACTTGTATTTTCTGTCAAAGTTGTTTTGGTGGAAAATCTCCAGATGGAAATAATATTAATAGCTACAGGGAACAATCGCCAAGGAAATTTAATTATATGATTTAGGACCAGCAAACTTGGGCTATTGAGTGTGTGCTGACTTCAGACCATTCTCTGAAAAAATGTTCATAATAATTTATAATTAATCAAGTCAATCATTTAAGTGAAATTTTTTTTTTTTTAAATGAGGCTGTATTGGGAAGCACTGAGATTAGGAAAAATTGCAACTACAATTGTTCTTTTTATTTCATTCTGGTGTCCTTTATGCATTCGTTACAATGTAGGCTTTAATTATGTAATCTCATGTTATTTATTCCATGGAGACAATGGGGAGTGCTCACTTGCCAGCAGCTAATCAACATTGTGTATACAGTGTGCAGTGTTTCCCGTATAGCCCAAATTATGTTTGCTGCCCAAATGTAGGAGTTGCAATAGATTATTAAAATCAACATGTGCTTTGTCATGACATTCCTCACTATGACATCAAAGTCCTTTGCATTTGTTTACTAATTTTCACATCTTTGATGAGATTGGTGGCTATGAGAAATGGGAGAAGGTCATAAAGCTTGAAGCTGATGCACTCAGTAAATCAAATGGTCTTTTAATTTGAGGCATCTATTAGCTTGTTTTCTTAAGTATAAACCATGACACAGTAACACCACTGTCCAAAGCACATTAAGTGCATCTGCGAATTTCATACCAGAAAATAGGGATGAACACAGAAATAAATATGAAGAACATGGCTATTGACATCCACGACAAACCTCTCTGAAGCAGGATTCTGATATTGATGTGGTCAAGGCAAATGCAGACAGGAGTTTCTCAAGGCAGAGTTCAGTGGCACTTTGTTTTCCCACACTTAACCTTTGTCATTCAGTACTCATTTTCCATATCTGTGGGAATGTTAGGATGTACTATTTGTACAGATCTCTAGCTGATTTTGTGCTGTGACAACGGCATAGCAACTTTGGAAGGCTTAAATAGGGGATAACATGTAAGACTTTGTCATACTGAGATTTCACAGGAAATACAAGTACTGGAGTTACCTAATTTGGTATTTTCTTATTTTGGAGCCCTAATTCTAATCAGTGGGACAGGACAAAAGTTATTCATGTTGCTGATGAGCTATCTGGAAGATGGAAAACTAGTGGTCAAATTTCACAATAATGGGAGATAACCAGTGAAATCCTTCAAAGATCTGTGGAAAAAGCTGATGTTAACTGACTTAGAATGGCAAGCTGACAAAATTTGTGTATGTTTGGGCACTTAAAGCAAAAGCTGATTACGAAGTTTTGCAACTAATTCTTGCAAACCTGGGTGTATGGGGGGAGAATATGAGTAAACCTGCATAAGAAATCAGTCCTGATTTTATTTGTATTTTATTTGTATCAAGAGTAGCTCTGTTATGATGTTGAAATGAGATAATGAATTAGATAGGAGAGATCTTGTGGTTAACAGATGGAAATCAAAACAAAGAATATTTTTATACCTCTGTAAAGATCCCCGATGCATCAACTTCATTATTGTGTGAAAAATTAAGATGTATTATAACTGGGAAAAACAGAAAAAGAAGAGAAAAGTTTCTGGATTAGGACGATGGTACAGACATCTATAAAATAAAAAAAATCAAAAGCAGAATATGTAAAAGAATGTAAAAGAAAATATGTCCTTACAAGGAGATGGCTGAAGGAAGTGTGATGGAAGTATGGTAGAGATATGCAAAACTATGGATGGAAGAGATGTTGAACTGGAAACATACATTCATTGTCTCTTCAACGACCAAAGGCTCTGAGATTAAACTGGGCTGGGCAGGGGATTCTTAGGTTCAAAATTTACTAGAGAAATGTTTAGCCATATGACATAAATTTACACACTTGTATTTGCTGCAGAACTCTAAATGTCAAAAGCTTATATAGCTTCAGTTAGCATAAGTCCACAGGAGAGAAATCCCTTGAAAGCTACGCCAGAGTTGAGAGCTGCCACTTCTGGCACGGAAGGTCCCCAAAGTTTATTAGAGAGTGCTGGAGGGGAGTGTCACACACACTTCCTCTGTTGCAGTCCCTCCCTCCTATGACCTACTTCGAGTGACAGCATACTGGGTGAGAGAAAGAGTGCAAATATTGTATTTCTTTTGTTCCTCTTATGCTTTTCTGAGTGATTTTAGGTATATATAGAATAGAGAACAAAAAGACACATAAATGTTTTATATTTCTTACGTATAAGAAATGTTTAAGTTTAGGTTTTTTGGGGGTTTTTTTTAAGTCTTTAGGTAATTAAAATAAAATCAGAGTATTATTCTAAGTATGTTGTGTAGCTGAAGCTTGCATCATTGTTCACATTAAGAGTTTCTAGTTACTAATTCTATATTCTAGTTACTAATTACTATATTCCACCAGTCAAACAAGGCATTCTGTTTAGGGAGATACATACTGCAATGAGCACATTATCTATGTGGGATTTTTTCACTTTCAGCTGTATTTAGGCTTTGACATAATTTGGACCTCTCAGCTGTCTTTTCGCCCCTAAACTTGTGCAATTGCTGGCCCTCCATCTACTTGACCTGTATTCTCATATGCTGTAGGAGGGCTTAGAAAAGCTTAGAATAGCAAAGAAGATGGAAGTAGCTCCCCCAACATGACTCCTAAGATGAGCCTCTGTGCTGTATTTTGTTGCCTATGGAAGATATAAGATGTGGACTGGATATTTTAGTATATGTTTTAGCAAACAAATTCAGTGATCCATTGTGATTATCCTAACAGGTGTCCAAAAAAACAAAATTAAGCATCCTCAAATCTTTTTCTTTGTAAAAAAAAAAAAAAAAACCAAAACCCAAACAGCTAAAACAATTTCATGGCAAAAAAATCCATAGATAGCATCCTTAGTGAATGAAAGTTCATGGATATACTGTGCAGTAAGATTATCTCCAGTTCTAGCAGCTGACAAACTGACCACATCTATTTAAAGCAACAACTTCCAGTGCTATAATAGAAATCTAATTTAATGAGACTCCGAGTCTGTTTCCCTGCATCTGATTTCAGAGTCCAATGGGGAGATGAGATACTATTCTCCAGATGCTTTTAGAGAAGGCAAGAAGTAACTAGGCGAGAAGTAACTGAATCATGAACTCTAATTTTGTATATTCACATCAGCAGGATCCAACCCAAGTGGAAGCTGGGATTTCCTGTCTTTAAGAGGTCCCCTTAAATATAGTCCTGAACTGCTACAGTGAATAATTATTGCATAGTCTTTTGGAAAAAACATTCTTATTTTACATGAAGTGATATCTTCAACATGTAGAGACATTTAAATACATACTTATTTTCAGTTACCTAAAATCTTCTGTGAAGTTCAAAGTTGAAATCCTATTTAAGGAAACAACTTTATTTTCTTATCTGTCTTCAGGGCTGGAATTGAACAGGGTATGTGTCACTGCAAAGGCGCAAATAACAAAGGTTCATGACAACATAATTAAAAAGAGAAAAGATCTTATAATCATTGGGAATTTTGGTTTTGATCTATATGAGTATGGTGACTTGCAAATCTTTTCCTCCAAAATTCCCCTCCCCATAAAAATGTATATAATTTACTTGCGTGTTTCAATATTATTTTAATTTTCAATTCACTTATTTTTGTTTTAGAAAAAGCAAAGAAAAAAGAAACAATAAAAAGTCACTTTATGATGTTAAACCGTTAAGATAATAAACATCTTTGATGATTTAATACTGAAATTTTTAGGCACACAAATATACAGTATTTGAAAATATACATTGTTATACAGTTGCTTGGTGTTCTGGGCCAGGACTTCTGCACCAGTGACATAGTTTAACTGTTCAGATTTAAAGGCAGATTAAGCTGTCATTTGTGGTGCCTATGCCAGAAGATAATTCCTGTGTGTTACAGTCAGTAAATACACTTCCTTCTGCCGTAATCTTGCTGGCCAGCGAGTACAGAATCCCCACTCCAGCAGAACTCTGGCTCTGCATTCAGTTGAGCAGTGCTTCAGGCCTGGGGCCATCACATGTGCTCTGTTTGGACTTGGCTTGCCTTTCTCCAGCTTGTTTGGCTTTAACAGCAACTGATTAATGACAAGGTGGCTGTTACTTAATTTTAGTTTGTTTAGTATTTTATGGTTGTTTGGTGAAATGCCTGTGGTTATGCTATAGAAGAGTGAGCTGCTGTAGTGTAACCATGATGAAGCTTAAAGGACAAAGCTGGGATGACAGCAGAGGCCTTGAAGATTAGGGCACAGGATGATTCCAGTGGTACCAGGGCTAGGAATAACTCACCAGGCATTGGCTAATAAAAAAAATCAAATCTCAGGATCTTGGGAGGGGAGAAAAAGAAAAAGGGACAAGTACCCAATACAAAGTGATGAAAGAGCAGGGTGTAAAGAGCATAAGAAAACACAAAAATGGCATCAAGAGGACAGGAAGAAACCATCAACACTGTACTTCTTCTGTAAAAGAAAAAGAAATAATTCCCATCATTAGCACCATGGTCCTACACCAAAGGTTTCAAGGAACTCATGAATATTCATAATTATCTCTAGGCTGAACCGTTGACCTTAGGCTACAGAGAACAGTGCAAAGGTGAGGCTGAAAACCAAGATAATAAAAGTTTGCTGGTAGAAGCTTTACTTAAATAACAACTTTTGAAATATTGTATTGTTAACAAGTCTTGCCTTCTATTTAGATTGTATTAACATCACTGTGTCTGGACTAATAACAGTGCATGTTTGTTTCATTTTGGTTATACTGCTAAAGCTTTCAATTCAGCCAACAGTAAATTCTAGGCTTCACATAGAAGGTCCCCTTTTAGCCATAACAAGGTCTTGAGTGCAACACTGCTGAGATATAGGATATTAACAGTTGGTTTTATACTGCTAGTCCCTGGCTCCTGGAAAGCCAGCTGGGAACTCATGCAGCTGTTGCAATTCAGAATATCTTTCATTTCCTGTGAACTGTTTATCAGAGCAGACCAATACTAGTCAATGACAAATCCTGTAATCACCACACCAGGAATAATTTTGGAGCCACTTCATTGCCTCATACTGCAGACTAGGCTTCAGGCTAACCAGTCTTTTAAAACATACAAGCTGATACACAGAATCTCTAAAGCAGGTTTCAATTAAGAACGCCCTCTTTGCTTTCCTCCCTTTTTCGTATTTCAAGCTCTAAATGAGAAAAGAGTGGTTGAAAGGTTTATAACCACTCAAAACGAGAAAAACAGAAAGAAAACTTTGATGTCTAAATAAGTTATACCTAACCAGGTACATCAAGCAAACCTTTAAGTTTTTAATGATCCCTGTTCACCAGCTCCTATGAGACAAATACAATTACTCCCACTTTACAGTCAAAGTGAGATACCCATATACTTATGTACAGCAGGAAACTCAGTTACAGAGTAAGGATACTTTCAAAGTAATTGTGTCTGCTGTTATTTTCACTACCAGAATAGTTTCCACTTATCCTGTCCTGAATTCTGGTTTACAGTACACAAGATATTCACTGTATGAGGCATAAAAAAAGGACTGATATTTATAAAAACAAAAAAGGAAGACTAGGTACTTCAGTTAAATTCTTCATGTTAGGTGGGGTGGCTTCATGATAAAAATGGGGATGACAGTATTGGTCATAAGTTTTATTTTCACACAGTCATCATAAAATTTCCTTATTTTAGACGCTGACTTGACGTATCATTTTCCTTCCTATCACTCCATCCAAATTTTGGTATTTATCACCAAACATCAGGTCTTCTCATTCTTCCTGTAGTGTCACAAATATTTTTGTTTGCAGTAAGGAAATGCATGATGACACATATATATTTTGCACCTTAAATGTAAAATATGTGTGTGTAATCATGTATATATGAATCTACAGTCAAAACAGTATTATACCTCCTTTGTAACAATTGTGCTGAATAAGTACATGTGATACTGAAATACAGCCATTTCAAGAGATGATATAACAGTGATAGGGCACAAATAGTCACAATTAGCACTACAGCCCTGCTCTGTCAGCGCCTTGGTCATTTTCTTTAAAGCAACAGCAGTTAAATTACAGTCTATGGACTTTTGTCGGAGAGTGGCTTTTCAAAGAACTTTCCATTAGAGACTGTTTCTAAAGGCAGCAATAATGACTTCATTGGACTTTAAAAATTGTTATTGCCCATGGTACTTGATATACATCTTACAGTGTCTTAAATTGCTCTAAAGTGTTCTCTTACTTAAACACTGATTTTTGTTGGCAATCTTATGAGATTATTGACTTCAGTATTTTATATATTTTGACTTTATGATAAATGCTCTTATGAGCTATATAGGTTCCCAGACAAATGCGATAGTTATGACCCTAACCTTGCAGTGCTGAAATTCGTCTATTTTCTTGAATGAGCTCATATCAGTCACAAAGTTCACAAGGAAGAATATGCTCAGGGTGGGAATGTATGGGTTTATTCAAATGAGTCTAAAATCAATATATCTGAATTTTCCCTGCCTCTTATTGGAATAAAAAAGGAAAATGGCATGATTGCAGAGCAAAAACAAAGTACCAGAAGTGACAAATTAATTGTGAAATTTACTCCTGCTACTATCAGGATCTTAATGGACTAAGAACCTCCCCCCTCTAGAAAGAAAAATCCCTGCCTTTGGTGAAATTTCTCATTACTTGCCATAATAAAAAGTAATGAGGTAAAAATAAAGAAAGTAAGACTCCATGCTGAATAACAAAAATCAAATTCTTTGACAGCAGACTTAAGGTTTGCACTATGTTGCATTAAGTGGCTTGCTTTTTAAAGTTTTTTAGGAGAAACTCTGGCAGTAGGAAATTAGTTCGAGTTAAGAAAGGACAGATTACAGCTGCCTTGTTCCACACCCTTCTTGCATGAGGGAAAAACAAACGCCAGAAAGGGTTTCCAACCTATAAGCTGCCTCTTTATGATAAAGAAAATAGAATGGTATGTGGTTATAAGTGTTTTGAAGTGTAATCTGTCCATTTCCCTTTAGAGATAACTTCCTCTTGCTATGGTAAGACTGTGTGACTCTTCCACATAAGCAAAAAGAGAACTAATAGTGGAAGGTCGAGGAATTAATACAAACTAATTACTTTGAAATCCTATAAGGACTACCAGGAGCCATTTTTCAGGATAGTTCCATTTTTAGACTGCATGCTTGGTGTGAGGAGCACAGCAAAATTCAGCACGTTTGAAAACAAGGTGAAACTCATTTGTTTTGTACTGGTTCACACAACAGAAATTCTGCTTGTTTATAAGAAAATAGTTATTGTCATCCCTGCAATAAAAGAAAACAAACAAAAATAAATTTAGGTTTCTCTTAATCTCAAAGGCAATCAAAGATGTCCTGTTACTTTCAGGAGGATTTGGGGCCGTTTTTACTTTATTGATAAAAAAGTGAATGACAGCATAATGACTGCATGTGTGTTTAAGGTTACATTTCCTACACTGAGTGTCATCTCCCAGAAGAAGAAAAACATAAAATTACAGCTACACAGTTTCAGTAATTCTGCAGCCATCCTTATTATCCACTAGAATACTTATTTATTTGTTTGTTTCATTTGTAATGTTCTTTTTCCTACCTTTTCTTTTTTTCCTAAATATAATGTTACTGAAACACAGCTCTAGGTAAGAAAATCTGGAGATGAGCAAAATAAGTTGCAGAAACTATTGATTTGGGAAATGGAAAAGTAGGCAAGGATTATTTTAAATATTCTGACTCTTCTGCAAAAAGGTATTCAGACCAAAATCAGGCCTTAGACCCAATGCACCTCCACATGAATCTGTGAACTCTGAATATTGAAAGTTTACTGGAACTGGTATTAGTAGCTTATACACATTGTATCTTGTATTCTTAAACTTCTGCTGCCTAATCAGCCCAACCAGTGGTCGATCTGTTGAACATATATAATCTAGGTCTGTTTGATTTAGATTTGTAATATGTTTTTATTGCAATGGATTGTAAGAATATAAAATACGAGGGGTATGCAAAATGACCTCTGTAACGCTACTTTGTTATATTATCCTTTGAACACAGCGAAAGGTCACCCAGGAACACGATGGAAAAGGGGCCCACAACACACAGAGGGTGTGATTGATGTATCACGTTTAGAATGTAATCTGAAGTACAGAGATTTAATTTAGTCCATGACATACAGCCTGAAGTTTGTTTTCAGTTTGGTTTGAAATAATGAAAATAAAGTTTCTGTTTGCAGCTGCCATTGATTACTGTAATCCACAATGAAATTAAAAGGCACAGTGGATCAAATCAAGGTATTGGAAAGATGGCTCATTTACAGTGCAGAAGTGCAGGCTAGCATATGCATGAGAAATATGCTAACTATGCTAACTTTCTCCCCCATGCTGCTAGAAAGGAGAAGTTATGATTAATAGTTTAAATACCAGCAGTTAGGCCTGCTCACCACGCTATCTTATCTCACTGTCTGAAATGGCATGTGGTGTTAATGTGTTAAATATGATATCTTATTTTTCTTGTGACCTGTTTTTTAAGAAGTGACATATGTATGCACACATATGTGAGGTGTAGGCAGTCTGCTATTTTCTCATACAAAGCCTAATACCTCATGTGGGTGAGGCTCTTTTCTTCCAGAACAAAGCTGGGATTGTATGTAGACTATAATTTTTCTTGCTCCTCTGGATATTTTTCCTTTCGAAGATCTCCATCTGTCTATCATTATAATAAGTTTGGACTATAAAATACACTCTAAATCATAAGGCTTTTTGGAGTTAGAAGCAATAGGAATAGGGAAGGTTTAAACAAGTTCACTCTCTGCTCCATCCCATGAAATGGAAGGAGCATTTCTGGTATTGGGTTAACAGGAAGAGACACAGGATTAAATGTGCTTTTAATCTGTTGAAACACAGTGTGTATTTAAAAGTATCATATGTAAAGATCAAAGCCCATAATTGCTAGCCTTTAGTGAGCCAAAGCTGCCACTGAATCTTCTTTCTGTAGAGACAGAAATTCCATTTCTTTGCTAGGACTTAAATGTTTATTTGCATTAAATGTATCATTTGCTGCTGTTCATTAAGAAATATTCTAAGAAGCTTCTTCTCCACAACTAGCTTTGTTATAAATATGTGTTGTTTGTGAGAAGTTGCAGGGACTAGAAAATCAGATTTTTAGGGACATGTAAACTTGGCCTGGAGTTATTGGTGTAGTCACTGCTGTGTGATGGTCCTGACGCTGAGATTTGTGACTGCACTGTGCTACAGTATCACAAATTTATTTGAAAGCATTTAATTTTCCTTATGCTTCCTTCATTATGTATGAATTGGTTATTTTACACATAGTTTCCTGAAAAATATTTTACCAAAACATATATTGTTAGAAAATACCTGGTGAGGTTGTGGGGTTTTTTTGGGGGGGGAAGGGGTGGTGCCATTTGATGGACAAATTTGCCTAGAGTCTCCCGTCTTATTCACACCAAAAAGGGAGGAACAGAATTAATATTCTGCCTGTCTTTCCCAGAAACAAATACAGGAATTTGGCAAGACCTTGTTCTTCCATTAAGAGACTCGTTCATCTAGCCTAACATTTTTCCTCCACAGAACTGCAGAGACTTTTCTCACTTCTCTTGGTCCCCAGAAAATGCTGCTGATGAAACAGCACTGCTCAAATGTTCAATAATCCAGTTATTCTCCAAAATCACAATCCATATTAAAACTTGTCATTTTGGATTAGAAACGAGCCCCAGAAAACTATTCTCTTAGCTTATCTCGTATTCATCAAACCCTTTGGAACATTTTTCATGATCAATTCGTCAGTATTGATAGATGTACTGATAAGATATGATACACCAGTTAAATGAACTGCTGGGTACAAAAAGCTATTACTCAAAGACCTTTCAGTGACGGCTAAGTATTGATGTGTGTACCCCAGAACAGCTACTGCAAGACACATCCCTCAACACCTCCATCAACTACCTGGGAAGTACTAAATTAAACTAAAGTTCCAATTTCCCTAATGTGTTGTGTGGAGGCCAGGTGAATGCACAGATGGCAAAAGAATAAACAAATCACAAATCATGTGATTTGTATATTGGATTCCATTAAAAGGAGTGTGGCAAGCAGACAGAAAGTACTTCTTTTAGCCATGATGAGGCTGCTGCTGGAATATGGTGCCTGGTCTGGGACCCCCTTATTCCAAAAAATGTCAAGGAACTGGAGAGGGTTCAGTGTAGAGCTACAGAGATGTTGAGCACAAACTGAACATGACCTGCGAGGTGAAGCTCAGGGAAATCTGCTTTTTTACTCTGGTGTAGAGGAAACTAAGTGGCCATTTAATGCACAGCTTTGAAGGCTGTTAGAAAGACAATGGGATAAAATTTTCTCGTTACTATCAAAGCCTAAAACAGGGCCCACAGACAACAACTTGGAAGATTCAGACTGGACATCAGGAATTTTTTACTGTGGACAAATCACCCAAGAAGGCTGGGAACTCTTGTAGATTTTCAAGACGTGACTATATGCAAAGCCATAGCTGATCTGCTTTGGCATTCTTTGTGACAGTCCCTCTTGAAATTCAGGTCTCCAATATTTCTATGATTCTGCAGTTTATTTTTAAGACATACTTTGTCTTGTGCAATCCCATAAATATAGGGATCACCGTGCTCAAAGAATTCACCCCAAAACAGTCATGACTGAAAGAAAAGGTGGCTTATGGAGTATCACAGTGCTAATCAAAATTATCTTGGTGACAAACACTTCTTGATCAGCTTTTAGTTTGACAGAAGTTTTATCGAAGCCCATTTTCACAGATGTAATTCCTCTGATTTGCCCTGCCAAATCGAGACAAGCTATAGGAATTTTGGCTTGCAGAACGCAGTGAAATATGCAAAGATTTAATCTAGCCTAATGCACCCTCACCTGACAAGTCTCTTAGGGCAGTTTTCTGAGAGGCAGGAGTGAAATCAGCCCTGAACAAACTTACAAGTTCAGTCTGTTACAGTTTAGCACATCCTGCCTTCACAGATACAATTTTTGTGAGCCAAAATGCAAAAAAAGAGGTGTGGTGATTACAAGAATGTCTCTCTGAGGTATTATAGGGCATAAAGTACAGCCAGAAAACATTCATCATATAATTATCTCAGTGCATTAGTTTCCATATTGCTTTATAAAATGTGTTTTAAGAAAAAATGAGGTACGATTATTATTTTTTTTTTTATTTCAGGGGTGATTCAGTGCTCAACTGAGAATGTTAAAGCAATAAATTCCTAGCTTCTGCCAAAGATCAGTTCTCTCTTTCAAAGATCACCAGCAAATGAAGCTTTGTCTTCATGTGAATACTCGTAAAAACATTAGAGTCATTATTCCAATTATTAGGAGCTTAAAAATATTTTGGATGGTTTCCTGTAAATGCCACAATCCACTTAGCTAGAGATTCTACTCTGAACTTTTTAATTTTCTTTTCATTTTATTTTTGTCAACATTCATCTGAAAAAAAGAAAAGGGGGTTTCGAAACTTTAAAAAACCCAGATAAAATGTAAGAAGTTTTCCTTATGAAAAACCACCATATATTGACTGCTCATTGACTTTTCAGAGCCCTGATTATAAATATCAGTGGGCCATAAATGTTAAAGGTTAATGCTGTAATTGATTGCTGTGGCTGAAAGGTGTTTAACTTTAGGAATTACTGGGGAAAAATTTATGTCTGCTGAGGTCAGATGAAAAGAACATAATGGTCTTGTCTTGTCTATAATCCTTGACTGAATCAATACCATGAATGCCATACAAAAAAACGACTAAAGGACAGAAAATCCCATTCTGAGGTAGATGAAAGTGTGAATGTACATTATAGATACTGAGGAAAAGACTAAAAAAAATATAAAGTATTTTATAATACCTCATATAATAAGATCTATAATAAAGAATTTAATTTAACATATTTGAGATACAGATAGGTTTGACTTACAGTGCGTTACTTTATAAACCACATAATCTTCCAACCTGGACTGTTTTGGGGCAATTTTTAAAATATTAATTTTACAATCTGAGTTCTTCACTGAAAATACAATAATGTCAATTTCAGCTTATTTTAGAGCTCCTTCAGCTTATAAACACTAAAAATTGTGCGTGGTGTTGTTTCTTCCTATTTTTTAATCAATCATCTCTGAGAGAGGTTGTGCTTTCTCAAGGTAAAGTTGATCTGAATCTCCTTCCCCACTCTCCTACTCATGCTGTGACTGCCAACCATCCCATGACACATCACATGAGCATCCTGTAGTCTAATGGGAATATTTCCTTTCCACAGTCCAATTTATTTGAGTGTATCTGTGTATACACAGGCTGCCCCATGTCAGGGACTGAATGATATGTATGGACATGAGGGTGATTTAAAAATTTTATGGATATAAGGATACTGAACATGTTTGTGACCACAATGTTATTGTCTCTTCCTGACAATTCCTTCAATATTGAGCTCAGGCATTCATATAATCAACAAATCATTCAGGTTGGAAAAGACCCCTAAGACCATAGAATTCAATTTTTGACCAATCACTACCTTGTCAATCAGACCAGAGCAGTGTGTCACGTCCAGTTGTTCCTTGGATATCTCCAGGGATGGTGGCTCCACCACCTCCCTGGGCAGCTCATTCCACATAAATACACAGCGATGTGACTTCTTTTTGTAGCAAAATGTAATGCCGAACCAGGGAACTCAAAGAAGGGAGAGCAATCAAAGGTCTTGCCCTAATTTTCCAAAGCAGTATTTTGGTACTCAGCAGTCAGTGCTTGAGAGAGGATTTAAGAGATTTGAATTGAGAAAGATAATAATATGGAAAAGTTTCAAAAATGGAGGGGGGGGAGTAGAAAAAAGGGAGGATTGGAAGTGCTATAGGAATACATCTAAGGTAAATATTCTGACTAGAAGAATAAAGTATTTAACTCTTTCTATAACTAAAGGAATAAATAAGACTTTGTTTAATTTGTTAACTCCAAATGTGAATGCAAAGATGGACACTGGAACAAAGAGTGTGAGAAAGGCTTTGCAAACATGGCAGCTACCATGATACCCTCTATAGTGGAATATTGGGGTTTTTGGCAAGAAAATGGTTGTACATAAGTATGTAATTACTGAATGTGTGTCACTATTGCCACAACCTTTTTAAAGGAAGCACAACTTGATGGGGAAAAGCCACTTTGGGACATCAGCTGAAGTCACTTGCGAAAAGGAGTCACCCACTGGCACTGTCAGTGTGCCTGTAATTCTGTCTTCTAGGAATTCTTTTTTTTTTTTTTGGGAACCTACTACCTGGTCCTAAATCTTTACTAACCTGGGTTTGGAGCTTTTGAATGGGTCAGTGGAAATGCTTTCAATTAATTGCAGCTGCGTGATGTGCTGCAATCATATTTGAAAATGAAAAAGTGGGACACGCAAGACACATGGTCACGATTATACCAAAAGCCTTCCTCAGAACTGTGGAAAAAATTCCTTCATTTCTCAATTTTCTATTAAACTGACAACATTCTTCCACTCCCAGTAAGTGGTGTGCTGTTAGCTTGGGTCCACTCACCCTTTCCACTCACCCAAAGCTGACTCCCTTGACAAGTATTCCTACATGTTAAGAGTGTCCTTGATTGAAGTGGAACATTTAATACAGAGAGTTATTATTATGGGGTTTCTATTCTGCATGTAGAAGTGACACAGTATGGAGTAAAAATAAAACAATGTCCAAAACTAATAATTCTGTAATCCATCACAATGAAATATAAATTAATAAAACCTTACAATTATGGTATTTCAGGACTCAGGCCAGTTTGAATTTGTGTGTTTCAAGGGAGTTCAAACAGAAGCTTTTATTTGCTTGTGATAATTCAAACAGCCAGGTGATAGTTGTTAGTCCAACTAATTTTTGGACATGATACACAATTATGGAATTTCCCCAAGGTGTTTTTTGGCTCAGTTTTTCTGTCTTTAGGACACGTATGTCTCCTTTCACCACTTTAAACAAGCAAAAAAAGGAAGACAAAGTCATTCTTTTTATTGACTCCTCCATCTGTTTTTTTATTTCTCTCTCCTTGGCAAAATGGTGAACCACTTTATTTCTTTTCTTTAAGAGCCACAGGTTATTTCCCTTGCAACCTCAGAACCAGTGAGCAATCAAGTTCACCCTCTAAAATCAGCTTTTCAATAGTGTGATTTACTTGCCTTTCAATGGTGCAATTTACTTCCCTTCATTCCAGGCAGAATCTGGGAGTTTGTAACAAGGCAGGAAACTGGAGAAGATAAATTATTGACTATGGCAGACACAAAATCACAGAATCACAGAAGGGTTGGGGTTGGAAGGGACTTCTGTAGGTCACAGGGTTCAGCCCATCTGTTCAAGCAGGCCCAGCTAGACCAGGTTGTCCAGAGCCATGTCCGGATGGCTTTTGAGTATCAGTCCTATCTGCTTATAAATATAACTGTGTTGCAGAGGACTGAAGAAAAGCAGTATTTATAGCAGCCAGAAAGTAAGAAAAAATAACAAGAAACAAAATCCTAGGAAATGGTTGGTACCCTGTTGGAGGTCTTGAGGTTTCCACATAAATGTGTTAAAAAACTGTCTTAAGAGTTATAGAGCTAACACTGAAGTACTTATAAACTGCAGAAGATATTTCAGAGGTTAATGGATTTCTGCTGAATTAGAGGTGGTCTTCATTCAAAACTCATTAGCAATTTAGCCTTCCTCAAGATCTGTACATAAATATGTTTGTATATACAGCTAAGAAGGACTCAGATTTCCCTGTTTAATTTCAGTTTGCGAACAGTAGCACGGAGTTTGACCGCAGTCAATAATCAACTCAAGGCAATGCTTCATATTACTCCCAATGACAAAAGTTAACCTACAGTAGCTATGACAAATGTAAATAAAATGTGTTCCATATTGTGAAGAGATTGTGTGAGTGTGGATCTGAAATTACAAATGTAGGTCACCTTCTCCTTCTGGGACTGCACTTGGCTAGAGCAACCAGGTTTTGAATACAATGTTCCATGAAGTCTTTCTGTTCCTGAAAATTAACAAATAATAGATACTAGTTTAATCATTGTTTTTGTACAGTATTCTTCAGATTGAAGCACATGACCAGGAAAAGGGACATCTGAGAATTATATCCTTCTTGGTTTGAAGAAATTAAAAGTTAAATTTGTTGTTTCTCAAGGGAGGAAGTTCTCATTACCAGTGTATATACATGGCTTCCATGAGGATATTCATCAGCTCTTTTGTTGAAAAGGTTGTATGCCTTTAATTTTTAGTGATTTGAGAGAAGGAAGAATGACTTCCATCCTAATTCAAAAGGCTATTTTATTCAATCAGAATTTAATTAATTTCTAGGAACCAAGTATCTGGAGAATATAAATTTCAGCAGACAATAAGTTATATCCTTCTTGCCAGCTATCTTTCTGAATCACAAGTACCCCTTAAACAGAAGGAATCACTTTTTGCAGGCTCCCCAGAGCATCTTGGAGGAAAAGAAATGTCTAATAAGTGCTTTAGGCTGTACGTGCCCTATTTAGGGTTCTCATCCAGAATATTTAAGTAGTCACCTGCTGAGCAGCAGCTTTCCCAATCAGTTGAAGTTCTGCCTTTATCTGGAAATTAAATAGTCAATTAAACAAAAGATCTCTGTCTTAGTGCTTGAGATGTCTTAGGAATCTAGGTTGCACCATCTGAAATATTTTAACCACCTCAAACGTTTTCAACAAAGTCCCCATGATTTGCCAAGGTGTCTATTTCTATTTGATAAGTCTAAAGAGCAGATCATTTACAACATCTACAAAATTAGTATCTCTTTCTGTAAAGTCAGTGCTGCTTTTGTATGGTTTTTTGATTGCCACACAACCATCAGAGTGCTCATCATCCTACAGGCATTCTGGATTTCCACTCCTTTTCCCTATGTCCCTAAATTGTCAAGATGTGATAGATTGGGGGGATAGGGCAGGGCACTTCGGAAAGGTTATACTTAAGGTATTGCAGAGTTTTGGATGGTCTGGACACCCTGGGAACATAAGTCAGCTGGACTGGAGCCATTTGTGTTCTAGAAGCAGATCAGTGGCTAGAGAAACATCCAGTCCTTGAACTCAAGATGTTTTCTCAAAATGCAGAATTAGTATGTAAATCCAAACACAGCTGCTTGGTGAGTGACCAGAAAGAGGGAACTCCAATTTTCCCTATGGCAGTTTGGATAGTCTTCATCAATCAAAGAGAGGTTGCTGTGATAAGGAATTTTCATAGTTTTATTTTTCAGGAAATTTTAAAGAAATATCATTATGGCTTGTTTCAAATAGATATTTTGGCAAATAGGAAAAAAAAAAAGGAACAGTCTATTTTCAGGAGTGTAGTTTCCTTCCTTCCTTCCTTCCTTCCTTCCTTCTTTCCTTCCTTCTTTCCTTCCTTCCTTCCTTCCTTCCTTCCTTCCTTCCTTCCTTCCTTCCTTCCTTCCTTCCTTCCTTCCCTTTCCTTTCCTTTCCTTTCCTTTCCTTTCCTTTCCTTTCCTTTCCTTTCCTTTCCTTTCCTTTCCTTTCCTTTCCTTGAAGATGAGAGTAAAATTAACAGTATTATGTAATAACTTATAATGGACTTCATATTAAAAACAATTGCAGATACCAAATTTAATATTGTAAGTAATTTAAATGTTAAAAAGTATGAATGTTCTTAACAAGATTTTATTATTTTGCTGAGGTATTCTCTTTATATCAGTAATGCTTGGAAAAAATAGTATTAATCCACAATGACAGGAATCAATAGTGAAACAGCTTGTTTTTCTTATTTGCTTTACAAATGTTTGAAATGGCAATGAAAATGTTCAGAAGAGCTGACAAGCTCAATAGTCTTCATTGTTACATCCACACAAAAAAACCAGCATAAAAAATGTACATGGCTATCAGTGTACAGCTCTGAATTTCATAAAGCCACAATTAAGAAGCGAATTTCAACAAAGTATAATAGGCTAAATTATATAAGGTATCATTTTATGAGGAATACTAATTTAATAAGAACTCCTCTTCTACAAACATGGTTTTAGTTTAAGAATACTAAAACTTGGCACAGATCAACATTCCTGAAGTAGTACAGTTTTTCTTCTAGTTACTTTTTACACTTAGAAGAGTACAAAAGTTATTTTGAACCACAGAGGAATTGTGATAATCTGTGAAGTAAATAAAAAGCAAGGACCAGAAAAAGATATAAAGATCTATATAATGATTTCTTCTGATATTCATCCAAGAGAAAGTGTAATGGCAAATAATTTTCAGGAAAAACTTGGCTGAAACTTTTACAGTATGATATTGGGTACACTTAAGGAATGTGGCATACCTCTGACAGCAATTAAGAAGTACGTAACCAAACCCAACAAATGTAAATCAAGTCCTGTTTATTGCCACTTTCTACATTTTTTTCCCTTCATGTGAACAGAACCCAAAAATTAGGAACTGTCTCAGCCTTGCAGGTAAAATGTATCATTGCTCCAAATGCTTCAGATGGGGTAATCTGCTGACAGTATATTTAAACCCCTCCCTTTCCTTAAGCCTTAGTAACAAAATTGAGCTTTTCCCTTGCAAGATCCACACCATAAATTTTGTCTGTGTTCCCAGTGTTTCGTGCTGCTGGTGAAAGGCCAGACTTCGCTTTTGGGTGAGCTCATCCATCTGGGAGTGAAGGGTCAGCTCCTCGGGTCGAACGTGCTCCTGCCACTCCTCCAGAGGTTGTCTGGGTGTGACCAAGAGCAACAGCTGGACCTGGGAATTCGGCAAAGAACTTACTCCTCTGGCCTGACACTGGTAATTGTCCTTTGCTAATAGCAAAAATATTCACACTGCAGCCCAGCATGTAATAAGAAAATCAAGAATTCACTGTGTGTTGAAAAAACTCTCCTTGCAAAGACAAACATCTAAGCCCATAATGTACAAATGCATTTAAAAAAATCAAAAAGTCGGGTTAAGTTTTTTGGCACTTTAAAATGGTCGCTAGATGCATTAAATTTTTAGCAGAGGAAGATAACACATTCTCCTACCTGCACCTAAAGCTTTTCCTCATAAAGAATCATTACATTTAAGTCTAACCCTGTGAAGTACTGTGTTTCTTGTTAATAAATATGATGGGATTAATTGCCAGGGACTACTAGAAATCTTCAAAGCTTGGAGTAGTCAGGAATCTGATTCTATTATGATTCCCCAAATCTTTTAAACTCCAGACCTTGTGTGGCCCTCCAGATGATCTTTTGGTAGTGCAAGGAACATTTACAAAGTAAAACTCCATAATGATTTAAAGATGTGTCCTGTCCTTTATGTCCAGAGCACAACCATGCCTGCTCAAACCCATGCAGATCTTATACAGAATAATTCCATCATAAAAATATGTTTCTATATGTACTGTTATTTTTTGTCAGCTCAAATAATAACGCAAATTCTGCATAATGTCACCACAACTCACAAATTAATAGTAATTTTCATAGAAGTATCACTGCATGCACTGCATTTCAAAAAGGACAAAAATTTCTGTACTTATCAATCAGAAAACACAGTTTATCCCGCTAAATTAATTGATAAAATAATTATAATGTTAAAAAGATTCCATTTCAAATTCCCTACAATCACAGTTTTAGACTCATTACAACTTATTTAAAGATTAATTTAAAATAATTAATCCAAAATTAATTTTGACAATCTAACGTCCAAATTAAAATGTCCTTTGCTTTTCTAATTACCACAATTTTAGTGTCTTAGAAATGCTCACAAAATGAACAAGACAGTAACTCCCATGGTGAAAATGATTGATCTTTGTGATATAGCATTAAAATGCAAGCTAAATTTGAATTTAGAATATCACCTTAAAGAATTCCTTATGTGGTATTTTTCAAATTACCAAACAAGTAGCAGCTAATTTTCATGAAGCAAATAATTTTAAGTAACATTTGGGTTGATACTTGTTGACTCACTTAGCCCAAAGGTGTCTACACCTCATTAAAATTTGAACTCTGTTCTTGTTTTCTACAGCTGTTGTAAAGAAATCAACAGTTTCAGGGGACAATTAATTTACTTAACTCTAACTATTGTCAACAGTAGCAATTAAATATCACCTTAGAAATGCTACAAGATACCACACTCAGATGCCTGTCTTTGGTCAGACAATTTCTTGTGATATTTGTGGAAGAAGTTTCCAGAAACACCGAAAGTGTAGGATTCAGGATCCGGGTCCATGGTGCAAAGTGAACTCCCATAAGGTGCAGACTGAAGGAGACCGAGCAAGGATATATTGACGCTTTGCACTTACAGAAGAACTTTTAAATTTTGAAGCTTTTATTAAAATTGATGGGGAGCAACCTCTTTTTCCCACCTCTCTATATTTCCCCTTTATCCAAGAATCTTCCTCTTGTTCTTACTATTTAGGATGTTTGAACTCAGCTCCATGCTAACAGATACTAACAATTGCAATCAAAATGTTGACCTCAACTTTTTTCTGTCTCTCCTGCCTGCCTGCCTGCTCACCCATGACTTTCTGTACAATTCAGGATCCCACCCTGAGATGCAGGAGATGTTCAGTTTTAAAAAGAAACAGGTGATGTTTTCATAGCTGAGCTGTATTAGAATTCAAAATAACCATGCTACATAAAATGAAGACTTCTGATTTCTGATGTTATTTAATACACAGGAAAAAATCTTTTGGATTAATATTTTTATTACTAGCTCCAGAATTGCTGAGTGTGATCCGCTGTTTATCAGGTCAGGGGCTTTCATTTCTGGCTCTCTCCCATCTTTTCTCCCTACCCTCAACCTGTTTCTAATGACTTGTTCTTTTTGGTTTTAAGTTTTAAATTGCATCAAGTGTTGAAAAGGACATCACTTTGGAGTAGTGCAGTCAATAAAACTCAAACTGATTTTCAAGGATGCATGGCAATATGAGTTTAAAAATGGAAAAATAAAAATAGAAGTTTGAGGGCTCATAAATCATAACATTTGCCACATAAAGAATGGACAGGATGTTGTTCTTCTGGAAACTCCCTACCAAGGGATACTAACATAATCTCTAATATAAGTTCCTCTGATTTTTTAATAGTTATAACAACACAATAAAACTGATATAAGATTACAAGAAATATTTGGGGTGCTGGAGTGTGTCCAAAGAAGGGCAAAATGTTGATAAAGGGATATAAAGATCAGACAAACCTACACTTTTATTTGGCTAAGTAGCATATAGCAGGAAGGCACTGTACCTCATGCAAGAGTTAGGTGAATGTGCAGTTATTGAGATACAACAATTTCTAATACTACCTTCTACTTCTTTCCCACAAACAAGATTTATTTATTCTTGCCTTAACTTTTCACAACAGTAGTGACTCCATTTGCCGTTCTATTTTTCTCCTCTGCCCATTAATAAATTCAGGAATAAAGCAAGGAAATACAGCAGAAAAAAGAAGTTCTACCCCATGGGTTAAATTGTACAAACTGCTCCCTGGTTTTAGTAAGGTGCACTTCAGAATGAATAAGGAAAGGTCTCGACAAAATGCCAGAGTCTGTGGTAGTGGTCAGTGTTCACACAGCACTGCTGCAGCCTCATATCAAGTACAGCTGATTCGCTGCTTTGAACTTTGATGTTTTTCTGTGCTGCCATCTGTTCTCAGGGAGGACAGCAGGAGGATCTCCTCCTTCTTCCTAGCTCGTAAGGAACATAGCACATCAGTGCCTTCCTAATTTTTTCATTTTAACGAAGTTTACAACATCTCCAACAAAATACACTCCTGGAAAATAGTGAGCAGCCCTTAGAGGAAATTTATAAACAGTGTTTTAGTTTACATTCTCAGCTTGCCACTCACTTTGAGGATTTCCTTTCTATTTTTCTTATTTTTCTTTCCTCCTAATTGTCTCAGAATCATAATCCCTTTCATGGGTCTCTAACTATTAGAAAATGATAAATAGATTGCTGTTATCTCAAGGATAAGAATGATTTTCAATAAGTGTTGAACAGTTGGACAGCTCCACTGGAAATAAACTCGGTCTAAATCTATGCCAGATGTATTCAATCCGACAGTAACTGTACAGAACCTCAGAAAACAGCCCTTGTGAAGGGCTGCAGGGTTCAGCAGGGCTTCCTCCAGGGAGTTCAGTGTGTTACTGTACTCTTTGCTCTGGGCTCTGCACAGAGTTCATAAATCAGCACAGAAGAACATGGTGAAAGGAGATCTGTGATTACTTGGTTGAGAGAGATAACCCTATTCCTGTCATTTCACCTCCAATGTCTTTTTTTTTTTTTTTCTTCTTTATAAGGACTGGATTTTCCCAGAAACGTGTGCAAGGTGCTGACATGTATAATGATGATAGAACAAAGCATGGGTTCTCTAATGGATTCTCATTATTATTTTGCTGGTTTAGGAGACATCACATACAAAAATTATTTTAAAGTATTTCAGGGAAAAATATCTTAAAATAGGTATGGGAGTATTACAAACTAAAGGTTAATTTGTTTCTTCCTGTGAAACTAAAGAATGTAGCTTTAAGAATGGGCCACTAAAACTCTATACTTAGGTAAATTATCATGAAAAAATTTTAAACTTTCAGTCTTCCAAGTACTGTAAAACATGAAGCTACACACACTGACTCATCTTTCAAGTGCATGTTTTATGGCATTGTGATGAAGCGTTGTACCTGCTAGGGAGAGATACAAAGATGATAGAAACCAACTTTAATTTCTTGAATACAAATGAGGTGTAGTAGCAGGTACCAATTTATATTTAGCACATGACACAAGGTGTTTGAAAACTCATTAAGTAAGGGTTTTTTGGGTAAAACTTATCAGGAAAAACATCAGCCTATGTGCCAAAAATGTTGTGTCAGAACCAAAAATACAAGGGTTTTTCTGTGTAAATATTTTCTTCCGATGTCCTTTTATCTCAATTACTGTAACTGGTATCTGAACTCAACACTGACTATTTTCTCTGCTGTATTAATGTGCTATTAAGTCACCTTGCTAAAGGACATAGAAAATGAGATAAATCAAAAGACATCCTCTCTCAATTTGCAGCTCAACCAATATTTGACATTTTTTCTGATCCTGCAGGTGAATTTTAGTTCTATTGGTGGCGTTCATTCAAGTGCCTTTTGAGCTAATGTTTCACACATGCAAAAAGACACAATCTCAAATGCACTGAATTTAATTTAAACTCACCATGGAGATCAAACAACATTTCTTTTTCAAAGTGGTATGTTTGAAAAATATGGTAACTTGTTAAATCTAGGATGGGGTGCTTCACATCTTTTTTGCTTATTTAATGCAACACAATCTTTATATGTATAATGAAATCTGAGATCTTCCAAATGGAACAAATCAAAACAAGGTACTGGTTAACACATCAACATTCATTCAATAATAGAAATAAAAAGAATAATGTGTGTGAATTATAATTAACCCCATGTGTTTACAATAAAAATTGTAAATAAGGTGTTATTGGCTTTATCAGTTCTTTGTAGTATGAAAAACTGTCCACATCTAATGCTGTGCAGATTTGAGGCTTCTGTGCATGTCTGGTCCAAAGTGTAATGAATTAAATATATTTTAAAGTAAATATTTGCTCTCCTAAATGATGACAAGCAACAAGGAAGGGATCATTCCCCTCTGCTCAGCACCGGTGTGACGCATCTGGAGTACTCTATCCAGTTCTGGGTTCCCTGGTACAAGAGAAACACAGACATACAGCAGAGAAAGTCCAAAAAAGGCCAAAAAAATGATGGACTGGAGCATCTCTCCTAAGAGGAAAGCCTGAGAGATCTGGGAGCACACAGCCCAGAGACGAGAAGGCTCAGGGGGAGGGAAGATGCAAAGATGGAGCCAGGCTCTTTGCAGCAGTGCCCTGGGACAGGGCCAGAGTCAATAGGCACAAAGGGAACACAGGAGGCTCTTTTTGAGCATCAGGGAACCTTCGTGCTCTGAGGGTGGCAGCACTGGTGCAGATTGCCCAGGCAGGTTGTGCAGCATCTGTGCTTGGGGGTATTCCAAAGCTTCTTGTTCACAGTTCTGGGCAACCTGCTTCAGGTGGCCCTGATGGGGCAGGGAGAGTGAAACAGAGGTACCTTCCAACCCCAACAATTTTCTGATTCTCTGTGACCCTCATCAGGTAAATATTTTATCATTGTCTAAAATCTGAGATGCCCTGAAGATGACACCAATGACCATTAAACTTCTTCATGGGATACAAAGGTAAAAGATAAACACTTGAAAAGCAGTAATGGTGAACATATCTTTGAATACCAATAAAACTGCTATTTCCTTGAACTCTTTCCTAGCCTTGAAATTTTCTTTCCAGGTTAGCAAAAAGTCTTTAATAAAATTTAGAGAGATTTTGTGAGTCTGTCATCAGCAACTAAGCAAAACGTGAGTGGAGACAGTTATAACACAGGTATTGTTGGGACTTCAACTTAGTTTTATGTCGTTTTTCACGGAAGATTAAAAAAATATCCACGTCTATTCATCCAAAAAAGGCACTTCCTTCATTAAAGATAAATGCAAATGACAAGTATTTGGAATAGTTAAATGAGCAATATTTTTGCAAGGTGAATACTAACAGAGCTATGGAGGTAATTTTATATCTAGTTTATGACTTGGCTGCCTTCTAGCAACTGGCATGGTGATTGAGAGAACACTGCAGTCCACCGTCTGTATTTCAAAATTCATTTAAGTTTTTCATTATTTCATTCATCTACACATGCTGGGTTTTTTAAAAAGGAAGATCAAATCAAACATATGGTACTTCATCCTCAAAGGATATGTGTTCATATGCCATGTGCAATGGAATAAATTCATAACCCTTATTGTTTCTAAGAGTTGCATGACTAATCCATCATGCACACACCAATAGAAGTTTAATTTCAAATGTTCTAATGGTTTCAGGAAACACAAATAACTTTTGGGTTTTATGGGAACATTCACTGCTCACTGCTGACAAGAAATGAGACAGAAAATTCCATTTATTAGAATAAATGTTTCCCAGACTCAGGGATAACAAGATAATGAAGTTAAAACTTAACGATGCCTCCTTCTTTATTTATAATATTCTTTTCATGCTTATTTTATGTCTCAGAAAAATACAGGTTTTACAGATAGCATCAGATATCTCTGTGTATTTTTTCAGAAATCTTGAAGGGAGAAATTAATAATAAGAGCATAAATGCTCAAAGAATTCAGAAAAGCACTATTAGAATGGTCTGAAAAGTTAAATGAGGATGTGAGTAATGTGAAGTCCACCTTATCTTGTAATTGAAATGTACTGCAAATATTTCAACTATTGTGCAGACATGGACAGGTAAAGTTTCTGCTAACTAATAATTAACATTTATCTTAGAAGGAATTTCATAACCTTCCGTCATACTAGGCACCGAAACTTTGGGAGGAGGAGGTAAATAGAAAGTGAACATACCTTTAATGGAGTTTAACAAAGAGATTACTGTTAATGAGGTTTAGAACTTTTCTTTTTTCAATTATATTGCCATAGTTCAAAGCAAATTGAACACAGAGGAACATTTCTTTTTGTTTTCGTGGACTTTTGATTTGGTCTGACATAATAAGAAATGTTTAAACAAGTGCAGATACTGCACTGTTAAACCGACAGCAGTCGCAGGAGGACTTGAACATTCTCAAGTTCAATATACAACTGGAGATAATTTTCACAGCCCACTTGAGCAGAAAGATCTTTTTATTCTTTTCTTCATGGTAGCTTTTATTTTTCCTTCTTTTTGCTGTTGCTGTTTTGTTGGGTTCTTTTTGGTTTGGGTGATCTTATTAATCTTTGAACTCGTATTAAAAGAAGATGTAACTTTAATTGGATATGGAATTAGTTTGACTGGAAGCCATAGAATAGTCTTAGAAAACAGTGCTGGTTCTTACAATTAGTTGCAGATTTCTTAATTTACTTTGGGAAAACAAGGCCATGTCTATCTTGGGGATAGAGATTGTGAATGCATATACTTAGAAACAATATTAAGAACAACAACAACAACAAAAGAAAATTAAGGCAATTAAAAATAAGCAGTAATATTTATGTGTTATGTTAGCAAACCTTTCAAACAGATGGTGAAGGCAATATTCCAGATTTCATTGAAAAAGAGGATAAAAATCCAATTATCAGTTTCCTTATTTCAAGAATATTTATGGCCTCATTGTTTTTAATGAATCAAATCTACAGATGAAAAACTTGGGTATGGTACAGAACTTCTGACTTTAAAGGGAGGATTTACTGATTCAGTCTTGGTCTGTAACCAGTGAAAATGATTCAAATTATATGTCCTCATTTTTACTAAAGAGTTTAAATAGTTCATCATTTGAACACTGGTTTAGCGGTTCTCTTAACTGTCTTCTTATTTTTCTCATCACATTTGTAAGTCAGAGGTTGCATTTTTTTAATTTTAAGGGATTTTTCTGAAAGGGTAAAACAAGCAACTATATATCACTGACAACTGACTGCCTGACACCAGGCATAGAAAAAGTTCTGTAAACACTTTTTCAAGTCTCTTTTCTTTCCTGAAGTTCCTCTCACTGAATGGACTACTGAAAGCCAGTTATTCATTGAGATGGTAACGTGGAAAAAAAGAGTCTGGATCTAGATCTGGCTGTGAAATATAATTACCCAAGACCAGGGAACCTGCTGTTTGCATGTGTGTTTAGCCATTAAAAAGTTATTATACTCATATTGCCTGTCAGTCGATAACGTAAGGTTTCGGTGTGCTGGGGTATCATATTAGTAACCCATAGAGCTTCCATTATCAATAACCTGAAAAAAGAGAGCAGAGGTAGGGCAGGAAGCACAGTTCTTTGTCAGAGAGTGCGTAAGAAGTGGTAGCTTCAATTTATAAGCATCAACGTAAAAACGTTTCATCTCTTGTTAGGGTTTTATAGACACAGATTTTATGAAGTTAAACATATGTCATAATGCCTGAAATGCACTCTTTTTCTGCAGATGCATTACCTTGTTTTGTCTGTTCTTCTTTGATTATTCTTTGGATTTCTTTCTAACTTCTTCAGCCAAATGAAATTTTAACAAAACCTCCTTCTTCCCAAAGAAAACAATTGCACCCAAATTTCTGGGACCTGAGGAATTCTGGGTAAGGTACTAATCTTTCAAGTACTCCACTATTTAATTAATTTTATGAAAAATATTTCTGAACTTATTGTAATGACTTGCACATACAAGGGGAAATGTATGAGTGAGAAGTTACAGTTAGGAACAGATTTATGTGAGTCTGTATTGTGTATTTTTAGAAGAAAACTTACAGTCCATTAATGGAAACAATAAGCACTTGTAAAATGAAAATGCACAATATTATATGAAGCTGAGTTCAGGGTAAAGAACTGACAGAATCAACAACCAAAAAAAAAAAAAAAAAAAAAAAAAGAAGGAACAAAACAAAAACAATTACTGTAAATCAAGTATTCTGAAGGGAGAAAATTATTTTGCAACCTACTCCAAACATGCATACAAACAAACTCTGGGAAAATATGTCTGGGAGAAATATTTGTAGAAAAATGGACACGATGCCATTAGAACGTATGACATTTATAAGATGAGTAAAGTGTTGTTAGAGTGTAATTAGTAGCACACTTTAGAAAAGAATATAAGAAAACTGTGTTCACACTGCTTGTCCAGAATAGAAAAATTATATTTTCAATAAAAAGAATTGCAGCAATTTAGTTGGCTGTAGTATTTTCTAAAATGCCAGTTGAGCAAATTGTGGAGTATTTTCAAACAGATTTAAAAACTTGCGTGTTAAAAAAGAAAGCAAGAAGACTTTACACCCAAAGTGTATTTTCCAGAAGTACACCTCAGAGACCAAAGCTATTCATTCATCTCTGGCAACACCTGGCACGCAGTTCTTTTGTTTGATAACTTTTGCTGCCAGACTTACCGACTTCCTCAACATAATGCTAAATATTGAATTAAGGCATAGCTGAAGCCTTGACTATCAGTTAATTTCCCAGGGGGAAAGCCACCACAGCCTCGTCTCCAGGGCACAAGTCCACGTGCAGGAATTAAAAGGCGTTCCACAGCATGAGCTACCAAGTGACCTGTAACAACACATATGTCGTTCCCATATGTTTCCGAAACGCTTTGTCCAGCTGCCTCAATGTGCACATTATGCTGGGACACAGCTGGCCCGCCTTCCGAGAGGGAAGCCAAAGCACATGGCTGCTCTCTCCTGACCCCTTAAATACATAGTGTTACCCTGAAAAACACACCTTGGCACTCAGCTTGTCATTAAGTGAACTCCTGGATGGATAGGCTTTGCCTCCCATGCAGAGGGAAAAATTGAGGGAATTCTTGTGTTAAAGTAGCGTTGACTGCATGGCAGAAAGGACGGAAAGGACATTTGCTCTTTAGAAAGGGATGAAATATTCCCACTGTGACTGTCAGCAAAAGTTTGAGTAGCTAAGATTTGTCTTGCAATACAATTTAGTAAACTGCTCTAAAACATGTGAACTAGAACCTCTAAATTCTGTTTTCACCTCTACCACCCTTTTAAGCTTTACAGTGGGCCCAGTCATGTAATTTAAGTGACCTCCATTTGACACAACAAATTGTGAAAACTGATGCTACTCACCTTTGTGGAATGCTGTAAGAACTCTTATTCTGCACTTCAACTAAGTAAGTTACACTCCAGAATATTAATTCTGAGCATGTAGTTGTTGCTGAGGGGGAAACGGTACCACTGTTCCCCTTTTCAGAACAAAATGATTAGAGGCTCTCTTGAATTCATCATCAGTTTGCAACTGAACAAATCAGTGTAATTGTTTTATTCAGTGTTGTACCAGGTCCTCTCAACTTTTAACCCTTCCTCTTCTCTACAGTTCCAAGTGCCTTTGGTGTCACTGCCTCTCACGCACAGCTATTTCACTTATGCTTTCCCATTTGTTTAAATTTGGCATTTTAAACCCATTTATTCTGCCCATTGATGGCAATATTGATGCTTCACTTTATATCCTTCCATTTTTGCCATATGATGTAGCCTGCCTAAGTAATGTACAATAGATACACTAAGAACTCTCTTTACATTCCTCTGTGAATGCTCTGGAGGGAATATAAAGTATAGTGCCAGAGATTCAAATTTCAAGGGTCATAACATACAGTATTCGGTGTTACTGCCCAGTAATTTACTCCAGATAGGCAGGAAGATATGAGACTGTTATACATGGCTTACCTGCTTATCGAGCTCATATACACAGCTCATGAAATCATAGCTGGATAAAATAAACAATTTTACAAATCAATAAGTAGCATCATAATCACAAACAAGGACTGCCTATAGCACATTCAAAGTAGCACTGACTATTCTTTTTTATATATGGTGTAGTTTACTATAGTACTCTTTCAAATTAGGTAGTCTTTGAACACAAAATACAAATGGTCTCTTCAAAATATTGAAGCAACACTGTGGAAAATGATTTATTACGGTGAAGCATCTCGGGATTTTGCTGAGGGTGCAACAAAGTATTTAATATTCAGGCACATGCTGCAATTTCTAGTGTACAATTAACTTCCCACCCTTTCATTGTACTACTGACTTGTTTCATGGAAAGATGCACATTTGCATATTCTAATTATTGTCAAGCACAAACCTTACTGATGTCAGTGAGAGCCTTCTGACTTCTGCTGCTGCTGGGTCAGGCCCATCTGTGACTGGATTAATTTCCAAGATGGATTTTAGAAATAAAGTAAATGTATAAAAAAACTTCTTTTTTTTTTTTTTTTTTTTTTTTTTTTTTTAATACAGATTACTAGAATTGCATCTTGAGAATGGTAACAATCTCCAGAGTATCTCCCAAAGGAGCTGAAGTGTATTATCCCCTCTAGGCTGCAGGTGCTGCCCACTCTGAGAAAAATGTTGATCAATATCCCATATGTTTCCATAACATGAAAATCCAGATGCTTGTAACATTTTAAAACTCACTTTTAGCAGTCTTTCTTTTTCTTTGAAGTTTGTTTGCAAGTCTTTGTGAGGTTATATTTCTAAATTAAGTTAACAGAAGATGAAAATTAAAATGGATCAGAGCGGAGAAACAGAATAGCTGCTCTTATCTAATGAACATATGTCTCTAAAAGAAATCTAAGTGTTAAACATCTAGTTAAACATCTAGTAAATATAAATATTTTATTTCAAATTTTTTAACCATAATTTAATTATAAATCCTCACTATGGATCTGTAAAACAGAAACACCTTGGAATATGGTTATTCATTCAGGCCATACTGTAGGAAGAAGTGAAATTGATAGCATATAATGAGGTATAAGATGGTAAATTAGGATTTTGAATTATTTCCTCAGTCAAGTCACTGTTATTGTGACATTTTAGTGACACACACATTGACAGAAACTTGATAATTACATAGTTACATAACTAAAATTCTGAAGGAAATCTCAAATTCAAAATCAGAGAGGCCAATTAAGAGGCTGATGGGGCATCCTGAGACAGGTTTATTTTACGTATATTGTTTTATAGTGGGACACTGGTTCTGTTATCACAATGATTATAGATAGAATTGGGAACATTTTTATACTGGAATAGCATACGGAATTTAATTCACATAACTGCAGGTTATGCCTGGGTAGTGGCCAACATGAACTGAGAAATAGTTTCTAGCACTGCTATGACAAAAACTAAGAGTAAAGAAGGTACAGAAGGCAGAAGATTTTGGTTTAGAGATTTCTACAAATGGAGAAGAGGAAAGGCTGCTTGTTAGTGTCTCATAAGTTGAAGGTTACTGCTTTAGCCTGAGAGTGTTGGCCACATTTTTACTAAGAACTGAAGGAACAAAACCTATTAACAAAGATAAAATAGTGGTCAGGGCTGTCCCTGTCACTGGAAGCAGGGAGAGAAGTGATAACAGGAGCAGAGCAGCTTAAATTGGGTGTCCTATCTGTGAAGGTTTGACAATCCCAAAGTGTGAGTGAGGTATTATCACAGGAAGGGGAAGGAATCAGCTGTCTCAGCAGTTGCCTCAGCAGAAGACTGAACAATGGTATTGTCTATGCATGAGAAATATGTGTTATACACTGCTTGCTTGTGGCTTTGTTTGTTTTGTTTTCTTTTCTTTTAAACTGCTGATATGGAATACACATAATCTATTACATGTCCAAAATTTATTATATCTTTCAAGACAATGAGCTATGACTGACGAGTGACATTTTTTATGTCTTGCTCAGATCAATGATATATAGGAATTACCAGTAAGGATAAACCCCAGAATAAATCCACTTCAAATGCTTAGCTTTAACTTGGACTAATTGCTGCAAGGGGAAAGCGCACAACTGGTTTAATTTGATGGTATGTTTTATGTATGGATATGGCTATGGATTGGCATAATTGTATCTCTCAAGCAGTCACTTTCTTCACTTTTCTCATATTTTTTTCCTTAGTTTTTTTAAGGGTTAAAAAATTAAGACTATTAAATGACATTTCTCAGAGCAGTTTACCATATACTTGACCAACCTTGTAATATTCTCCGAGCTGGTTGTTGTTGAACAATATCCCTCCCAGCCTCTGTTCTTGTGGGTGACCCTGAGTGACAAATGTTGGTGTAGATCCATCAGTTCACGTAGAGACAAAGGACATCTCTCTGCAGTCCTGACCTTCGCTTTTCTAAAGGCAACATTACAACTGGTTTGTTTTTCAACCATAGCTCACACTGAACAGAAGGCTACGGAAATAAAATTACATTCTTTTACCTTTTGAATGACAGTGTGATATGGTGTGATGTATATAGATTTAGATATCATATATAGTGGGTAAAGTACTATAAATATTAGATAATGCCCCAAAGGTCCTACATCTTTAGTGTTGCCAACATCTGAACACACTGTAAAAAGTTAAATCCAGATCACAGGAAGTATTACTGCTGTCTTAAAATGGGAGATATCCTTTAAAATTACTCTTTACTGTAATATTACATCAGCAGTATGATGAGACAGACAATCCATGCCTGAATGTACTACTTTTCAGATGAAACACAAGTCTAGCAAATAGACTGAAAAAATATTTCTGAAGTAAGAATACATGCAGTAAATTGAGCTTTATTTTCTCCTTGAAGGTTGTTTGCAGGCCTATTATAACTTTTGCAAAAGTAAAAAAGAATGCCTTTCATTCTCATTTTAACACATGGAATAATATTGTGAGATATTTCTAAAAAGATATTTCTAAAAACCCCAAAACATTTTAAATAATTTTAAAAAAAATTAAACATTTCTTCTCCAGAAAAACAAACTAAACCTAAAACAGTGCACTTACTAGAATGTTAATTTTGAATTGTTGGGGAAGAAATATATTAATAGATTCTGATTATTTTCACTGTAAAAGTAGTGCTTAATTACAATGGAAGATGATTTCTGAGAAAAAAGTATCTTAGATCTAGCAATTGTGTTCAAAGACATCAGATGGTTCAAGGCACACCTCTGCTAAGTGCTATTTTTAAGGATTATTTTCCTTAATTATTTTTCACAGTTACTGATGAATTATCAAAACACCCAGGGCACTACTATTTGCCTAGGAAGCATTTTACACAGCCCAAAGCACTCTCAAAAATTTTACTTCTTGTTTTATGTTTTTCAGGTCATACATTTAATCTTTAAGTCGAAGCCACCAACTGGCCCCTTACTTTTAGTGTTTTAGTTCACATTTCCCATGTTCACCTGCCAGTCATGTTCTACCTGTCTTTTACCTCTGTCTTCTCTTCATTTTTTCTGAATTAGGTGTAACCATTCAGAATTCGTTATCAGGGTCAGTCACATCAAAGCTTCATGCTGTCTGTATTACGCAAAACAAAAAAAAGAAAAAGAAAAAAAAAAGGATGTCCTCTCATTCCTTCAAATGTTAGACAAATTAGGGAATTACATTATTGCAGTGCTGCTAAGCATGGCTGTTTCATAATCTCACTAGTTCCATCAATTTGGTGCACACTATGTATGTTCTTTTATCAAGAAAATATAATTTTCACATTATAGTGTAAACATGATGTTCCTCATGTCTAACAGTTACACTTATTGCATTAAAGAAATAAAGCCAAGTATGGTTTACAAAAGCTAAAACTACAGTTACACCTAAAATTAGTATTCAAACATTAGAAAGTCCTGTCTTGATGAGCAATTGGAGAACAGCTTCCTGTGGTGAAATTTAACAAAGGGTTGCTTGGGCTCAAAATGGAAAAGTGTAATATTTCATTGGCCTGGACGACAACATATAATATTCATAGTTTTAAAGCTCAATATGGCTCTCTAATTCAATACAGATGCTTGTAACAAGTCTCTCAGTGTCTGAGTGACACAATTAACATTTTGCTTGTTAGCTAAAAATCTTAATAATTGCTTTACTTATTCATCACAGGCTGATGAATACTGAAATAGTTCCTGGTTTAAACTTGACCTTTCCTTTCAGTCATCAGTCTTTTTTATTAATAACCAAGTGTATCACAAATATGCCTTTCATTTTGTATATGTGTGTATATATTCTCAGTAAGAATATTTATTTCTTTAAATATGCATTACCTAATGAAGTGTCACACACACTACTTTTGTAGCATATGACACAAAGAATGAGAAAACACTTTAGTCTACCACTTCTTAGAAAATCAGAAAGGTTCAGACCCCCTAGATTCCATCTGTATTGGGATTTACATGGAATAGAAGCATTGAAAATATACAAGGTACACTTTGCACTTCTAGTGGTACCTAGGGGTTAATATTCTCATTTTGAGACATTATTCTGTTTCTTCTCCACTGAGGTACAAGTACTGGATGGGACAAGCCTTAGGTGTGGTTCCAGGTATTAAGACTTTGGCAGACTGAGTTCTTGGAGAAGGAGACAAGATGTAGATCCCCTCTCACCCCGGTGGGGTAACCCATCTCACTGAGACACAGAACTGGTACTTCTATCATCAGGTGTCTGGAAAGAGATACCTCTAAGAAAAGACCTCAAAGTAATTCTGAATTATGAAGGAAGGGTTGGACTCTCCTGGATACACCTATCCAGGTACTCTAGATCTTAAAGAGAACTCACATCTGTTACCACGTTGGGTTTTTTTTTGCAATTTGCTAATTATAACTGAATCAGTATTCTGCTGAAATCTCCTTACTGAGAACCTTAAACTCAGAAAGCAGCCAAAAAGAGTTCACTCTACACAACCAGCAGACAGAACAGAGATCCATCCTGAAAAAATTTTATGCCCAGATTGACCCAATTCAGGTGAGATACTATTCTGAACATCTAACATAGGTTACCTAAATCTGACTTTTATTTTTAATTAAACATTTGTTTTCAATGCATCTTACTAATGTCGTCATAAAATTAATACATAAGTTTGTGTGTGACATAAAAAATAGGTTTTTAATTGAATATCAAAGACCTTCTGTATAAATTGAATCCAAATATGTGTGCTATTAATGTATTGTGGGAATATAGGAGAAAACTTCCAGTTCTTGCCAACAGTACTACACATTACAGTAAAAGGGAGATGTGAGGAAAATTTTCCTTTAATGAGCCTGTGGATACAGAAATAGCAAGGAATATTACCCCATCTGAATTACCCAAACAGTTTTAAATTGCCCAATTTAAAGCTTGTCCAGAAGCCAAGTTTAACATCTTATGTACTCCTGCAAGCAGTGCAATGTGATTTTTTAATGATCAAAGGTGCTTAATTTCATTTTGATGACTTACTTATTGCATGTCGTGCCCCAGCACCATCGTGGGTCAGAGATGCAATATGAGTTCACAAAGGATTAAACCACTCAATCGCTCATGCTATTTCCTCTTCATTTAGATCTTCTTTCCAGAAATACACCAGTCTAAGAAATATTAACTTGAGATTATATGACTTTGATAAATGACCTGAGAATTCACAGTACCTACTCCATTCCACACAGTGGTGCATTCAGACACCAATTACATATAGAACAAATATCTATGTGTATATATATATACGTATATATGTGTATATATGCCTGTGTATGTATGCTTATATACCAGGAGCTCGTCTCCACCCTTCAGCTCTTCTCACATACTTCTTTCATATCAGGTGCTTCTGTCTTATTATAAAGTTATGACTTACATTTCTGTAACTGTGCAGGGTAAGGAAGCCAAAATTAGGGTTAGAGGAAGCTCCATCGATCATGTTATTGCTTTTGCTTATGTTTGAATGGTAACCTGGCATTTTTCCTTTAAAGTCAGGTAACACACGATTGGATGGTCATACAAGTTTTGACAATACAGTGAATAGTTTCCAGTGAGGTGGCAGCAAAAGTGCGTTTGTTATAACTGAACATGAATATATATTTAACAACTTTTAGTTAGTAAAGTGTTAATGGCTTGTGTAAGACCAGATCTTTTTGATCGGGTCTCTTATTGTGTCATCTACTCCCTGTCATTCGCATAACTTAATATCAAAGTCATATAATTTGCAGCAGATTTGCAGTTTGCATATCAGATTACAAAAGACTGAAAATAATATTTTGTTTTCCTTTAGAGAATGCTGTTACATACCATGAAATTCAGAATAATCTATATTGATTTTAACATAAATTAGAATGATTTCTTTTATTTGTAATCTGGAGTGTCCAGTAGAGACATGGAACTTTCATGATCCCTGGCAATTCAACAACCACAGTCGGCCTCGAGGCAATTGAAGTAGTATGTGTGTAGAGAGTTAACAAGCCACAGGGGACCTGGAACATGAGCAAAGGCATAACCATCACAACAAGACCATGTTTTCTTACAGCCAGCTTGCTGTCGTAAGGTCATAGGCTGTAAAGCTGTGGTTAGCGAGAAAAATTAGTCATGAAAACAGCATAACCCAGTGGGGTTTCATAACACATGAATCAAACCCAATTTTTGTTTGCTTAAAAGAAGCTGGCTTTAAAAAAAACAACTCTTCTTAATAATATCCTGGTGGCATAAACCCACATTTGGGAGGGTTTCTGTCAAGTGCACCACGATAACTAATTTCAGTTAGAGGATATGACAGTTCAAAAATAAGAATGATAGGAATTCACTGCTAGGGACACTCTAATTCAGTCAGGAAAACAGCCACAGCTAGTAGGAGAAACTATGTTGGCTTCCTCTGAAAGCCACAAACCTTTCTGAATGCAAATTTTTTCATGGGGTGGTGTCCACTGTAAAAGGAAATGCAGAATTCTATAGAATTTAACAGTTGTCAAAGAGTTGTCAGAACATAAAGCCAGTCACAATTTGGGATATCTATGTAAGTTTGAAAGTGGGGTGTTACTGAGGTACCTACCCCATGATGATTCACTGCCAATAACACCTACAGCAAACATGACTAAATCAAGAGGCATCAACTGCTCATATTTTTAAGACGAGAAATGAGGACTCGGGAAGCAAACCCAAGCAGCGCAAACCAGAAATCTGATATTTGTTGCCAGCCTGACACCAGTTCTAGTAGTTGTGTCTCAAGGATATTCCTGGGAAGGAAATACTAAAACAGCAAATGCAGCAACAGAGCAACTGTCACTGCCATCAATGCAACATCTAGGAAACAACAGCTGGGATAAAAATATTGGTGCAAAGCCTGATAAGCAGATTGTGCATTTAAAATTCAGGTATTAACACGACAGCAGAAGAAATGTGTGGAGAGTTCATTTGGTAGGATTCCAAAGCAGTAGATTTCCTTCATCTTTGTTCCCTGTAGCACTTTTGCATGTTCAAGTAGCTTTTCTGTTGCACAACTCTTAAGGTGAACCACAGTCACAGTTTTATTGAACAAAGATACACATCAGCCCAAAGGATAACACCTGTGAGTAACTACTGAAAGAACTGTTAAGTGTAATGAAAAGGTGGATTGAATGAGACACCACAAATAAATGAGGATTAGTCAGCAAAAGAAGTCAGCTGTTATCCACACCCTGAGAGCAAGTCAAAGGTGTAAGGACATATGAAAGGAGACTGAGATTGAAGAAAGGAATTAACTATTTTCTAATAGAAAAATAGTTAAGTATTGGAATAATTTACCTAGGAAAGTTGCTGAACTTCTGTTACTGAAGTATATAAAACTGGGCTAGAACAATGCCCTTTGGAACAGCCTTGTTAAAGTCAGACTAGATGACCTATCATAAATCTCCTAGGTGTTTTTTTTTTTTAAGGTTGAATGCAGACAAGGATAAGTTATAACTCTGGACAGGGCTGGTACACTTGTTAACTCTGTGTTGAAGACACAATATGGATACATGCCAATTAATTATTTTATTTTCCTGGATCACAGGTAAGATCCATAACACTGCAATGGGCAAATCCATGTTCAAAAGTAGGTGTCGTGCTGAGAATCTTTCTTTGAGAACAACAAAGCTTCAGGTAACAGTACCAAGGAATGGATTACACCAAAGAGAATGACAGTGCCTGGCAACAAAGGTTTTCTTTGTCATTCTCAGTGGGGCTATTCAACATAGAGAAATAGAAATCAGAAGGCACAACCATTTCATAACCTAGAAATAAGAATGCTCTCTTGTACTATTATGAATTATTGAGTATGGAATTACCTACCAAAGGTTTAGAAATTATAATATCATTTAATAAAAGATGGTTAGAAGAGCAAAACAACGCAATCCTTTTTCTTTCTTTAGCTGTAAACCCATCTGAAAACTACAGCACAGAAAATACTTTTCCCACAAGTTTCTGCTACCTCTTTTTATTTTTATACAAATAATATTAAGTAGAGAAGATGATTTTGATAACTTCAAACATTTCTTTAAGAATATTAAATTGTTAGCATATATTCGCAATATTAGGAAAGTACTGATAAATAAAATTTAAAGGTTTATGTTCTAAGGGTCATACAATTATTGTTTTCTTTTTAAATTTTGATGTCTAGAAAATTTCTTAAAGGAATGGGAAAAGCATAGAGATCAGTGAGCAAGGTTCTCCATAAGAGCATGAAACAAAGAAAATGAGAATAAATAATTTCAAAAAAAAAAAAAAGAAAAAGTATTGCAACTGAATAGCTCAGGCTTTTTTTGTGGTTTTACAACCTTTATGTAACACTACATTAAACTATTAGAAAAAGGCACTTAAAATTCTGTTCTTACTACTATAAAATCAGAAGTTCAGTGGAATATTCCCCATTGTGTACTCTGAGCTTCTCATATTATTGCAGAAATGTTCACCATCTACATTTGCAATAGTGCTAGAGGTTCCCCCATTGCCACATACCTAAGGATTTTTTTCCTCTTGCAAATAGGACTAATAATACCAATTTCCTTCATTAATTCTAGGAAGCATTGTAACTGTAAGGCAATTACCATGTGCTTAGCTGTATTGATTCATTCTTTTAGAGTCATAGAAGCTGTAGTGGTTAAATATTATTCATTTTGATCTCTCTTAAAATGAAGGCCTCATGGGTATATCTAGGTTCATGATGTAAATTGAATAACTATAGTAAATGATCTTAAATGCTTCAGATAAAGTACATTAGACTTGCTGAGATTTATTCATCAGTATTCATAATTCAGGGGAATAGATTGTTAGAAAGCTAATGAAAAGCTTCTTATCTTTATGTTGCATGGATTTACTAAAAGCCTAACAGAGATTGAATATGCCTAACTTCCAGCAATTTATTCAAGGAGATTTGCTATTCCTATTAAGCAACACATTATAACAAATAGCTACAGGATATTAATATTTTTAAAGCAGTTCAACAGAGGAGATACTATGAGAAATAAAGCCCTTTTGAAATGTAGTGGAGTAAACAGAGTTCAAATTCAGAAGGACTGAAGAAAGGAGTTGGCAATAGAAAACTTAGAAAAGTGATAAGGACACCATCACAGTCTCTGATTTCCTTTAAAAGCATTCTATGGAATAAAGGAGAGATTTCAGTGAATTTTTATAACATTAATTCATTTTACAGGGCTGTACTGATTTCCATTATAACCTCAATTTTAAAGAAAATACAACAAAATAAACAAAACTGTGGGGTTCTGCACAAAACTGTCATACAAAAGCTCATCCTGGGAATCCATCTTATAATTTATTTTTAAAAAGTATTCGATTTCACAATAAATCAAGATGAATGTGTTAATTTTTGTTTTCAAGTACATCACTAATTCTCAGTACATTCTGTTTTACAGTAAGGAAACATCTTGAAAGAAACTTGATAGTGGGATAAGCCTGAGCATCCATTGTTTGGAAATCAACCCTTACAGGAATGCTGACACCGAGAACCTAAAACTTGATAAACTCCAAACAGCTCAGCCAGCAATTTTTATTACAGATGGCCTATTTGCCAATACGAAGAAGATATATTATGCATGCATTTCTTATCAGTGCATGACCCCACACAAAAGACATAGCAATGAAATTACTAAGCATAAAGAGCAGTCTGTGTCCGTGTTGGCTAATTTTGGATCAGCAGTCTGATCTCAAGTAGTGCAGTAAGTTTGAAAAGGAGGATGTAAGATTTTTAGGTTCATTGGATGATAGGCATATTATCCAAAACAATAATCTTATTTATTTGTTGTATTTCACAGAAAAAAAAAATTAAAAATCATGTACTACAGGCAGATTAAAATAACCAGGAAAGAATGGGCTGATAGTAGGAGGCCTCAGTCTTTCCCTGTTGATGCTATATTTTGCTGTCACACTGGAAATTGCCTGTACTCTGAGATGCCTTGCAAACTTGCCTGGTACTGAATTATTCAACACAGGAAAAGTACATCCTCATTTCACGAATTACACATCATCTCACCACATAACCCAGAGTAGAGTGAATATTTGCCTATTACAGTTTCCAAATGTATGGCTCATAGTCTTCTACTGAAATTTAGATTGCTTCCATCCCGGACATTATGAAGATACTCCTGTCTTGTTTTTTTAGTTCTGGTTCTCTTTGTGGCAAATGCTGGGATTGCAGCATCATCAAACTTCTGCCTCTCCAGTTTAGAGAGAAGGATGGGAGAGTGTCAAATGCTTTATACAAGTCCAGGTAGATGATGTCATTTGCTCTTTGAGGAGGCAATCTTTGGATAATGACCTGCTTTCTTGGGGCCCTCTTTTCTCCAGGGCTTTATCTCACAGTAGCCTACTGAGTATGATGCCTAAAGAGCAGCCTACCTGAAACAGAGGCCAAGACAGATTAGGACTATAAAAGGTGGACAAATTTATACAAGGCCTTCAAGGCCCTGAAAGTACATTCGGGCAAGTAAAAGTCCCCCTTGGGGACTTCACCCGAAATGGACACTGGGTCATGAGCCCTTCACCTTTTATAAGTTCTGTCCCATTAGCATATTGGCCCTTAATTCTTCAATCACACCTTCAGGTGATGATGTTAACCACCCCAGGCCTGCTCCCCCCACTTTCACCGTTGTTTACATGTTTTTGGGCCCTAGGGCAACGAATATGTCCTTGTATCTGTATTCAGAGAGCCTTGTTTTGGCTAAAGGTGCAAGAACAGAGGATTTTAGCACTTTGTAAGAAGCACAGAAATACCCCAGGTTACAGATACATCAAGAGTGAAAAAACAGAAATTATTAAGGCATCAAGTCGATCCCTAAAGAGGCCAAAGTTTGCTCTGCTGAAGCTCAGGGCAGTGAGATCGCTGTTCACCCTCCTCCTTGAACTCCACCATTTCCTGGTAAACTGCAGCCAAGGCTGCCCTCGACTTCGTTCCCCCCAGCCCCTCCTTGTTGATGAGAACAAATTCTGGCACAACACCTCTGCTTGTTGGCTTCTCTATCACTAGGAGACTGATCAATTATCAGTTATCATCAATATATTCCAGGAACCTCCTTGATTGCTTAGTCCCTGCTGTTTTCCCTCCAACAGATATCAGGGTGGTTAAGCTCCCCATGAGGTCAAGGGCTTGTGAACATGAGTCTGCTCCTACCTGTCTGTAGAGGGACTCATCCACTTGGCCTTCCTAGTGAAACAGCTCAGGAGACCCTCCCACGAAATGGCACCCTGTCCTTGCCCTCTCATTAATCCTGACACATAAACTCTCAGGAAACAGCAAACAGGCAAGGGTTTAGTGGAAAATACGCTGCTGATGGCATCAGTGAGACCACAAACAACTTATTGCTATAAAGATGAATTGAGTAGGACTCAGAGACAGGCACAAAATGACACAATTTTCAAAACTGAGTGGTCAGGTTGACTAGCCATGATAGAAATAGAATGTAATGGAACAGGTCATTCAACATTTCTTTTAAAGGTAACCTTTTTCTTCACAGAGGGAGAGGTACAGATGTGAACTTAAAATGCAAATTGATCTAAACAGAAGTGAAAAAGGAGTCATGAAGGGGATAAAGCAGATACCAAAGCTCACTTTGATATAAAATGATATTTTTCATGGAGCATTATAAATAATTATCACCCAACCCTCCTTCAGAGATTTAGGCCAGCTCTCACACAGTATTATGATGGTGGAGGAAAGCATTAGTTTATCATTGTAGCAGAGTGATGACAGAAGTACATTCCAGCCCACTCTGAATTGCTAATAGAATTACACACGGAGTCAAAGCACAGAGAGTGATTTTTTCCTTATGTAGCATTATTGATATTAAACACAGAATGCTATATGAAACATGCAAAAAATTGTTGATGCTGTGGTGCAGAACATGAGATAGCAAGTATCCTGTCATAAAAACAGGATCATAATTCCATTAGAGGTTTAAGAGAAGTGGATACAATGAAAGTATTAAAGAGAAAACTATATAAGGATGTAAATGTAGAGCTTAGCAAGCCATAAAAAATAGATTCAATATTTGCTTTTATGTATTGAATTAACTATGTGAGAAATAGGTTAAAATGATACAAAAAAGATTGAAAAGTTACATTAAGTCATGAGCACTGTGTGTTTACTTTCAAGTTGAGACTAATATGCCCCTGGAAAGAGATCTGCAAATATTATCACTAAATGTTATTCACTGCTCGCCTAATTTTAAAATACAGACACTGGGAGAAGCACAAAGAATACAAGTTAATAGGACAAACTGAGGAACTTTGAACTTATTGAGCTCCTCAGATGTGTCTGGGATGTGGATCAGGCCCAGGGAGGGGAACAAGTATCAGACCTGCCCTGGGAGGGCCAGGCAGAGCCATGGGAGCAGGGATGGGATGAGGTCAGAGCAGGCTGGTCAGCAGCACCAGGGTGATGTGGCCAAGCCTATGGCTCAGGTGAGTCCCAAGAGCCTTAGCTGGAAAATTCTACCCCTGAGTGGGGCTTGGCCATCGCTGAGGGCTTTATAATATTTATTATTTTATTTACTTTCAAGGTTATCAGCATGCTTTGAAGTGCAATCAAGTTATAATATACACTAAGTGCTGTGTTAATATTATTAAAAGAAATTAATTCAGCATGAGCACACTCTGCATCAGAATCCTACTAGTGCACATCAAAGGATATCTTGAAGTTTTAAGGCTGCAGAGTATCTAAGTTGCACAAACGAAGTTAGCACACTTTGTCCACATGTTGCATTCCTCTGATACTCTGGCTGAGTTTCTGTTTCTAAAATGCCTTCCAGATGCCATCATTGCTATTACAGATCTAATCCAAGTTTAGAATACCTAAACTGGAAAAAACAAAAAAGAAAAAAAGGGCGAAAAAAGAAAAATCTGTAGAATCAATTCTTCAGAGACTGAGGTAATCATTTGGGAACAAGGTTTAAGACTGTCTTATATTTTTATTTACTGAAATATAAAATCCAAGGAGCAAAAGACCTGCTTCATCAGGATTTTATGATGATTTGATATGTGTCTATACTATTTCATGACTATATAGTCCTACCCATTGAAAAGCAGAAGTTTTATAATTTGGATTTATTCATATTATAGCAGTTAATAAAGTTTAAAAGCATATTTCCTTACAATGGAAATTAAATAAGGAATCAGAGATATTTATTTGTTTCCCTAGATGATAAAACAAATGCAATACTGTTCAAATACGATGATGTTTCCAGTCTTATATACTGCATTTGCAACTGAGCTTTACCAACATGTTGGGTTGATAATGCAGCCACATATCAAAGTGGTGTTGTCAGATGTCTATAAGAATGATGTTGACTCTTGGAAACAGATGCATAACCCCAGATTTATTTATTCTCAAATGAACTAAAAGCAAAGAAATCAATATGCTATAATACCAGACTTTCCAAAGGAGCAATAGAAACACTCAATGTAAGTTACACAGTGAAATTCAGCAATATTTGTATATCTTAATTAAAGATATACTTCTTGTGCAAAATAGCAATATTTTTGTGAAGAGGAGTTGCTCAAAACTTCTCCTCTGCAGAATAATAATACAGAATGAACCATATTTGAAAATGTCCTGTATTGTATTGATAAGGAAAGTTTCTATAACAAAGAGTTATGTAAAAGATGGAAAACTGTTCCATACACTTTATTGTAGAATTAAATTTCAAGACATAGGAATGTTTTTAGAAATTAATCCTTCTGTTTCATTATAGTAATATGACATAGTTATACTTCCTACTTGTGATCATAATGGTTACATGAGAGGTTACATCCCTTTTTACTGAACAGATAGGAAATTACTGCTTTCTGTCCACACAGTAAAAGTCTACAGACCACACAAATTCGAGTCACACAGTATAAACAAGTAGAATCTGCACGGAAATCTTAATATTTGAGCTGCTATAAGCAAAGCAATGGATCAGATGGCGCCACTTAGTATTTTACATCAAGCCAGGCAAACAAAGGGAGATATATGGTTTCAGTATTCTTTTTTGTCTGAGGAAGATTAGAGCTACAAGAGCTTCAGAAAAGCTAAACTGATGATACATATCAGTTTGTTTAATCAAAAGTTCTTGGAATGTTTAGTATAGAAAGGGGCTAGAAGCCTACCCTTTTGCTGAAGTTGGATTCACCTAAACATGAATGGTCACCTATCTAGGACACGTCCTCCTTGTCTCATAGATGTCTGTGATAACACTGGATAAATCACCACTTGATAAGACACTCTGTGACCTAGTGACCCAATTGCAGCCTTCCAGTACCTGAAGGGAGCCTACGAAAAGATTAAGAGGAACGTTTTACAAAAGCATGGGAGGGGACAGGGGGAAATGGCTTTCAACTGAAAGAAAGTAGATTTAGATTAGATGCTAGAAATAAATCCTTTAGTGTGAGTGGTGAGGCACTGGAAGAGGTTGCCCAGAGAAGGTATGGCTGTGCCATCCCTGGATGTGTTCAAGGCCAGGCTGGATGGAGTTCTGAGGAACCTGGTCTAGTTTAAGGTGCTCCTGCCCGTGGCAGGGGGATTGGAACTAGATGATCTTGAGGATTCCTTCCAACCCAGTTCTTTCTATGATTCTATGATATACGTGCACACATATTTAATTATTAAATCTATTAAAATCCATTGGTGAAATGTACGTAGTTTTTTCCATTTTCTTCGCATCTTATTTTTAATAAGACAATAATATATATACATAAATAATATAATAATAATATTATAATAACGTATATACAATAATATATATATTTCTATAATGAAATTTATCTAATCAATACTGCTGCTACTATTTTTATGTAGTGTACTATTTTATGCTTTTCTGTTCATATTGTGCATGTATGTCTCTACAGCAGCACTTCTGTTGGGCAAATGCAAGCTCTTACAATCAGGGCTGAACCCGATTTTATTGCACACAGTACAAGCAGTGTCCACGTAGACATGTGAGCATGAAGGACTGACATTGCCAATTTGAAACACAGACCTTCTTGAGCAGTTTAACACATTGTCATTATGGATCAGTGCTTCAAAGGACTCAATAAAGCTCTTACACTGTCATTGTTTTTGACTTGCATTAGCCTTAACCTTCACAATATATGAAAGGCATTGGATATCACATCAGGTAGTATACCCCAGTATAATAAGTAGTATATTCAACCAGAAAGAGGTCTTTAAAAACCCAGACCCACCGAAACAAAACAAAACAAAACAAAGCAAAACAAAACAACAATAAGAACAAAACCTACTTTTTCATAATGGATCAGGAAAATAAGCAGTCATTAAGCAGATGAAGATATTATACTAAAGTCCATTAAGTGGAACGAAAGAGTTTTCAGCAAGAAAACTTGCGTGCACCTTACTTCTCTGATAAAATGATTTCCATATTCCAAGATGTGAGGAAAAAAACCCCAAACCAAACAACAAAACAACAAAAAAGCAAGGTGCGTGACTTTCATAGTTCTGCAGAATTTGCTTTTTATTGTCAGTTTTAATAGAAAACTTGTGTTTTACCCAGCACTAAGCATTATTAAACAGCCTTCTATCCCTAGTTTACCCTTCAAAATCTGAACTCCTTGGACTAGGGTTCTCATACAGGCCCCTTGTCATCTTGTTATAATATGACGCTTATATTTCCTGGCATAGAATTAGACAATTCCTCTAAGTGATAATTCCAAAATACTTCACTTTCCACATTAAATGAATCATTTGTTAACACTTGAAAACAGCACTGGAATTTTTTACCATTTTCAATTTGCCAACACTTGCTTATTTTATTATCTTGTGGAGGTAAATATAAGTCCTCTATCCATTTCTTAACTCTCTAGTGGAAAAACTTAGAATAGGCTTGCTTACATTTCTCTTGTTTCAGGTCAGCACTGAAATGCAAAGCCTGAATTTTATGGGTGCTGAGCTCCAAAAGTCTTCACAGATGTCAGTAGATGCTGAAGGTTTTCTGGTTTTGAAAAATATCTGAAAAATATCTGGTTTTGAAAAATATCAGCCTACCAAATTATTGTGTCTAACTGTAGACACCCATCTTCAAAGTGCAACCAAGGACATTTAAAACTGCACACTAAAGATATATATAAATAAAACAAGAGAGGCAGGGAAAATTAAGATAGCAATTGCAATGTTATAGCCCTGGGGCATGAAAATTAGGAAAGCAACTTTTGGACTGAGATATAAAATGTGTGTCAAGCAAGTGTCACTGTGAAAGTCGCTGCCGTGCAAAGCCTGGGTTTAGTGCATAGTGACAGTGAAGGGCTTCCTGACAACTTTCTGTTATTTAATTATTCCAAGATGTTCTTATGCGCATATTATATAAAGTGGTTAGAATGGGAGGGGGATGAGAAAGTGGATTTTTATTTTTTTTTTAAATTGGCGATTGTTGCAGATATTGTGCTTCTGCCCCTAAATGAGCTGATTGCAATCTCACACTGCCTCTTTGATGTAATATGGTAATAAAAATTACCTTTATTATGCATCTACAGTTATCTTCATTCTGCAAGTGGATAAACCCTACTTGCAGATCTCCTTTTCAATAAGGTTTGGGACTTGACCAGAGGTACATGTTGGGATGCTACCAGAGGATAGACACATGTTGGAATGCTACCACTTCACATTTTTTCCCTTCTGTTCCATACACACACGCAGCCATGTCAGCCTTATCTCTTCCCAGAGTAACAGAGAGAACATGTGCATTGGATCTGTTTGAAGCTTCAAAAATAATGACAGCAGAGCAAGTTAAAACCAGCAAATATCATACCTAAATTTGTGTTCTTATTTTTATGTTGAATATGTACATATTATTTCTTGAGCACAGTGAAAGCCACTAAGTATTAAAACCCTTGGGGTGTCTTTTCACTCCATTTTTAATGAACTTAAAAAGATGCACAACCCTTTATTGGGTAATTGAAGCCTACATTTTGATTATGTGAGATGGAACAAAATAATATGGATATCGTTCCATATATTAGGAGCTTTACAGAAAGTTTATTAACTGAGCTGAATGAAATTAAAGGAATTATTTCTCAATAGTGATGATTTTTAAAGATGACAATGAAATCTAACCAGTTTATGGTTGTTTTCCAGAGTGACTGAACCTAATTACTTCTGCTTTTTAGCTTTTATTGTAACAACAACAGTATTTTTTTGTATATCAAAACCTGAATGGTAGTTCAGGGATCCCTTTATAAAAGAACATGGGTTAGGGTCACTGCAACACCTTGCTTTCAGGTGTGAGGGGACTGTTATTCTGGGGAAAGGTGGATCTTCTTATGGGGTTGAGAAAATGAATCTTTTGGAAGCTGCTGGTGAGCAAAAGGAAATATGAGAATGACAAAACATGCAGGAAAATTCTAAATGGGTGTTTGTGGACTTAGATTCAAGGACTGATAAGCTAATACCAACTTTTCAATTTAATTCCTGTTTAACACATGAAAGGCAAATGAATCAGAGTGATCTCCCTTCCCCTTAGAAATTTCTGCCGGAAAAAATTAATACACTTTAATTTTGCCCTTCTTCAAGTCTTTCAAGTTTAATGCAATGCAAGATAGGAGTTTCATCGTTAAATATAGATATCAAAATTTAGTGGCGAATGCTTAATATTAAGCTGTCTGTAAATTTATGCTAAATCAGCTCATCAGCTGAACTTTTTGTTAAGTATTTTTAAAGGTGTATTTAAAATGTGAATTATATCCTCCTTGCTATGAAATCATGTGTACTTTCCTGGTGTATTTATACCTTCTGTAAATAGATGCTGTAGTATAAAATTGCTAGTGCAAAAGGCAAGAGTTCTGAAAGAATCAGCCTGGAAGGAGTTCATAAAAAGTTAGAAGAGTGGCAATATTCTCAGCAAGCTGGAGAATAGAAAACCACAAGCAATAAATGCATTCTTTCAACTTCACTGCATTCTACTTCCTCTCTGTTAGAGTTCTGGATTCATGACAAAGCTAATGTAAAAAAGGGAAAGGCAAAAAGAAGAAAAGCCAATTGCCTTTCAAAAGACCAATATTAGACACTGAAGACAACATTTGTCAAAATGCATAGGCACTGGCAAGTGAATTATTTTTCTTTTCTAACTTCTTTTTTAATCCTGAAATATGGGATGAATCAAGCATGCAACTAAGAGAAAAATCTCATTCTTGATATTATTTGTAAGACATATACATCACTTACTGTGGTAAGGCAATGGAGTATGATTTGCTAGATGTTTGGAAGAAATGATGGATTGTCAGACTGATAGACAAGTTTTCTCTTCTCTTCTCTTCTCTTCTCTTCTCTTCTCTTCTCTTCTCTTCTCTTCTCTTCTCCTTTTCCTTTTCCTTTTCCTTTTCCTTTTCCTTTTCCTTTTTTCTTTCTTTTTTTTCTTTTTTTTTTTTTAATTTTATGTAAAAAGAAAGAAAGCAAAATAAAGACATACTTGAGTTTTTTTGCTTTGGACTGATCTTCTTAAGAGATTAATTTTGCACTGTTCAAGTTAGTAGAAACCCAGACAATGATAGTAGGGGTTTTAAGATCAACTTCTAGTAACATCAACATTTCTTCTTCTTGATCATATATGTCTTTGACTGGCAAAGACATTTGATAAAAAAAGATTGAGCTAAAAAAAAAAAGAAGAATAGACAGCAAAAAAAACCCTTCATCATCTTACAACATCATTGAAATAGAATTGATTTTATTTAATGGACCACAACTTCTTTTTTCATTATCTCTGTTTTACAGTTGAGAAAAAGAAAAAAATGCAGCACTGCGAAAGATCAACAATATTAAGGGGAAATAGAAGCTTGCTCTGATGTGGCCAGAATAATAACTGTTGATTAGAGAAGTATTTATGATTTTACATAAGCGCATTTTAGAAATTTTCTTGGTTGTATAATGAGGTGTTCTATAAAAGTAGCTTTGGTGTGTCACAAATTCCGAGAAGAAGGAGTAAAAAGTTTAATTAGAGCAAGGAGAAAGGGCAGATCATAGGTGTGCTCTGCAATTTTGCTCTTTTCAAACTATTCTGAAGCCCAATACTTAAAAGAAGGTAATGCTCAATTTATTTGTGAGATGGAACCATTTTCTTAGCACAATAAGCCAGGAAGCACTTTCTCCTTTGCTGCAAACAAGGTGTTATAAGAATGATTTCTCAGGCAAGAGATCAAACATTGTGCTGCCCTAAGTATACTTCAGATCATTGCTCTGGCAGACCAAGGTTACTTTAGATAAACATCCCTGCCTAAAATGAGATTTTTTTTCTCTCTTACAAGTGTTTTATTTACTGTTGGAACAGTTGTTACTGGAAAAAAGTACAGCTGAGGCCAGATGATTAATCTAAAATGACAGCTCTTTTATAGTCAAAGTTACAGCACAGTTTATTTAAGGAAAAAAAAAAAAAAGGCACAAAACTCTGCTGAATGTTCAAATCAAGTCTATTTCTGGGCAGCCTTGTTCTATTTATACCATTCTGGCACTACCAGAAGCATCAAGACCAGACTTATCCCACCAGACCCATATCACTGTGAAGGCAATTAACCAACTGGATCAATGTGCCCATAATTGACTGATAACCAGTAATATAAGAACCAGAAAGATGAGACCAAATCAGTTTGGGGAATAAGAAAGGAAGCGTGAAATCCTTCTCTAAGCATTCAGGGTCAAGAAGGTCTTTGGTTGAGTGGTTCTCACATAATACGTTCACACATTCAGAGTGAAATAGAGAAATGTCAGCATGTCAAGATACAGGGAAAATGATGGTGAAGAATTTGACATATCCCTATGGCTGTGAGACTTTTTGCAAGAGTATCAGCTTGTGACTGTGTCAAGAAATGCTAAAATCAGCTCTGGGAGTGTTTCCCCAAACCAAGTAAGTTAGAAACCCACCCCGACTTGGTCACTTCCCAGAGCTGACCAAAGGCACTTTTACCACATTGTTACCAATGTGAGCTGAGGAGAAAATATGGAGCATCAATAAGGTTGTTTTGGCATCTTCTTATCTTGAGACAATTAAAAAAGGGATTCCAAGGCAGAATTGGACACAACTTTTGAGCATTAACTACGTAAGAGGTGACAAGGGAAGATACGTTCTCAAATTAAAGTTCAGCACTAATACCCTCACTCAGGGTATTTGCACAGGTTCAAGGCATAGTCATATGACAAAGCCACTGACATGAGTCCTGAGGTGAAGGATCTTTTCCACCTTTTCTGGAGCCTGATTAGAATGAGGTTGGCAAGTGAGAACTTCAAAATGCGGAAAATCTGGGACAACTTCCCCAAAAAACAAGATTTCATGTGAAAGCACGAGGAATAAGTGGAGCAATATGCCAAGGAACTGCATCAATTCTTCCAACTTGCTTAAATGTTTGTGCTTGGAGAATAAGAAGCTAAAAAGACTTGTGAACACTATAAATTTTAGGAAGTAGCAGTTCAGCTGTCACCATTAGTGGAAAGTTCAAATGCATTAACCAGTGCATTTCCTAATTGATCTGTCATGACAGAGACCAAGGATCAAAGATAACATTAGGTAAAATTTTAAGTTATCTGGAGGTCATATATACAGTTTTAGAATTACTTTTTTCTGTCTAGGCTAAAAATGCGCTTTCGCTACCTCAGTAGATGATTCGCACTACATATAAAAACAGAAAAACTCTAACTTCAGCTCATAGTTTATCACTCAGGTTCCTACTGCAAGTATTATGTTTGCTGACAATCATCTAATTTGCTGCTCTCTAACATTTATTTTTACATTTTTCAAATTTATGTATTTATAAATTTGCTGAAGTATATTTCATCATCTACTTCATGTGTCCCTTTATATTCCCAGCACCAGATTTTGGGCATTATACCTTTAATGACATCAAGGAAATAACCAGTTTACCATTACTTCTAGGGAGAGGAATTGGAAACATAATTTGATTTCAAGAGAATATTTGATTAACTAACATGTATACCAGCATATGTGACATTGATATTGATTTATGTTTTCTTTATCAGAAACTACTAACTGAATCTCAGTCTTCCCCAGATGATAGTCGTTTTGTCTTGGATCTATATTACTGTTGTGCTGGCTAACAATGTATTTATTGAATGCATATTTTCTGTGAAGACAAATTATTGGACTCAGTCTCTCCAATATGGAATATAAGTCTGCTGTTCTTTTGGTCCATGTTCTTTCATCAGTCCAAGTCAGTAGTTAAAAAATCTTCCAACATAGATCTCAGGGCACTGGAGCATAAAAGCCTTGTAAATTCATTGAGATTTGGCTCCCAGGGAAGAAATGCAAATATAGCTAACATTTGGAAAACTTGGTGGTTTGCCTACATAAATCACATGCAAAAGTTGAAGGTCCCAAACTTTTCTGAGCATGAGGAGCAGTGGGAGTATGGAGAATCTCTGGCACCTCTGATTAAGACTGAGCTACCAATGTTTTATCACTCCTTAATAACCTTACAGAAGATTTTACTGTTATAAACCTGTAACTTTAACTATTCTGAAAGGCATAGACTTATATACTGTGGAGCAATATTACCTTCTTTGTAAATTTATTTATTTATCCATGAAAAAAAATTGACCAAAAGATTCATCTCAGAGGAAGAAGTGGCACTTACTTGCACTGCTTCAAACATTATGGGAATGACCTGGAGATTTACCCGCTTCTTACAATTTCTGTCTCTACTATATGGAAAGCATTTTGATTAAGCTTTGCTGAGTACTGAATAATGTCAGTGTACAGAAAAGTTCTTCTAAGCCCTTGTCCATTTATTTGTCTGATCCAAAAAGTATAAAAATAAGTAATTAACTCTGCTTGTTCCACTCTCATTAGATTTTATTCTAGTAAAATCTAAACTGTAGTTAACTGTATTTTACAGTTCATGCAGTGAGCATACACAGCAGATTTTACTATTATGAAACTTTCATCTAATAAGCAATCACTGATATACTTTTCTTTCAAGAAAGTAATTTTTTACAGAATGATAAAAAAAAAGACAAACCCTAATTTACAAATCACCAGAGATGCTTTGGGTATCTTTAGAATTAGAGATTATAAAGATAACAATTGTCCATCTCCATACATCTCAGCAAAAAGGATATATTTCAAGTCTGCAAGCTGTTACAAGAACTGTATTTATTTCTCTTGCCATAAAGGCTTTGGGACTGAAATTTATAGCTTCTTCATCTAAATTTTTTTTAATATTTTCCTATAATTAACAGTCCTGAAGAAACATAGCTAACAGCATGAAAAAGTTCCCCCAATTAATGAATGTTAGGAAATGCTTGGTTAAATTCTCAGGATTTACTCAAAGGATTGAGAACAAATGTGTGTTTTAACAGAATATCAGACAAACTGTAACATCAAAGGCTCTGGAGATTAATATGCAATAATTCATTGATGACCAGAGCCTTACTGTCTGTGACACAGATGGAATTAAAGGCATAGACACATCTGGATTAGTTTAATCATTTCTCAGTTATTACAGGGAATAAAGAAGACAACTAAGTTCATTTTTGTTGTTAATGTACATCTGGGGTTCCTGACTGTTCTAACTGTAAATAACTTCTGATCCAAAATATTTCACATTCTGCATATTAAAATAATATATCCGAAGATCTAAAGAGAATAACTAAGGGGCAATGGCAATAAAACACAGTGACATTAGGAAAGAATTAACTGTTAAACAAGAAATGAGCCTAGCTTCCTGCCCCATTCAAGACGAATGCAGTCAAAGGGCATTTATGATAACAGTGATGCTGACAAGACTGGTTAAAAATTGTTCACCCAGGAGATTCGTACTGTTTCTTAGTAGAAATCTGAGGTTTTGATAATGAATATTTCTACGGGGTTCCCCATAAATATGAAAGTTTATTTCCTTTCTTTTTTTTAATCTTCAAAGATAAACTAAACTTTTCTACAGAAGAAAATGTCAATTAGCTGTAATAGTATTCTGAACTGTATGAACATTTGGATGATTAATGTATTTAAACTCTTGAATGATTGGGATGATCAGTGATTTGCTGCTAAATTTATTTTAATTGTAACACTTTTTAGGACTGCTTCTGTCCATGTTTTCTGCCATCCATCTCCCTGCAAACTGGATTTTGACCAAATTCCAGGCATCATTGTGAAGAGCTCCAAGAATCCCTCTCCCTACTGAGTCTTTATTCTCTTCATTGAGGATTACTGAAGTTTTGGCATCTTCGTTTTTATTCCCCAAGACATCTTCTTGAACATAGGCATAAACTTATTGCTGTTGGTTTTGAACTTGTCATGTTCTATCTTCCTTGACAACAATTCAAAGAATATTTCCAATTTTCCAGTTCATGGGATATGCACGCCTTGTTTGTGGCGGGGACATGTTCCATACATATTATGCCACTGATTGGTAGGAAATCTTCAATGAGGGAAACATGACCTAGGTATAGTAGCTCTATTTAAAAATATATGTGGAAAGAAAGCTTTTGGCTTGGGGTCTTTGGGGTTTTTGTTTAGGCATTTTTTGGGGTTTTTTTTGCTGGGGGGGGGGGATTAGCAGAAAAAAAAAAGACTCATGGATATTTTTATTTCAGGGGGAAAAAATGGAAAAAGAAGAAAATAGGCTCAAGCTACAGTAAGAGAAATTCTGGCTTGATATTAGGAAAATTTCACAATGAAGCTGCTCAAACATGGGAACAAGTTGCCCAAAGCAACTGTGAAAATTTGTATCCTTGTGGAAATAACAGAAGTCAAAGCCCATTTGGATAAAACCCTGAGTAAGCTGATCTAACTTTGAAGCTGGTACCGCTTTGAGTGGGAGAGGAGGGTTTGGACCAGATTGCCTGCAGAAATAAGTTCCAAGCTGGATTTCCTTTTGGTTGTCGTTCCAGTTTTCTTACAGTTGCCAAGGGGAGGAAAGTTGCCAGTGGCCAGTGCTGTGGAATCTGCCCTTTTTCCACTAATGCCTGTCCCGTCCCATCCCTGGGGAGAGCCAAGCCCAAGTGGCGAGCCCAGCTGAGCCCAGCCCAGTGCGTGTGTGGGAGTTGAACCCAAGGGAGCGAAGCCAAGCCACGCCATGCGTGCACTGCAGGCGCCGGTGCTGGAAGGAGCAGCGGCGAGTGGTCCTGAGAGACATGGAGCAGATGATCCAGGTTTTGGGGGCTTGTCCATCATTATTTTTTTGTTGTCACAGGCTCAGGAACGCCTGCTGTGGTGGCATCTGCCACTTTCTCCTTTGTTCAGGAGGCTGTGAGGCGCCAGCTGTGGTAGCATCCACAATTTTGTCTTTGTCTTGGGGGCCAGGCGGAGCTGGGTCAAGGCAATGAGCACCTTTCTGTGTGTAAATCACCCTCTCTTTTGTATACATCTTTTATTAATATTGTTGCTGTTGCTGTTCGTTGCTTATCCCACGGCTGTTTGTTTTCAGGGAATTGTTCTCTCAGCCAATAGCCTTTGCCTTTGTCTCTCTCTCACCAGAGGGGCTGGGGAAAGGGAGTGGCTTGTTTGGACTGTAATTCTCAGCTGGTTTTTAAACAAAACATTTATGATTTTATTCAATTTGTCTTTAAGGTCAAGTTGGATGGAGCTCTGAGCAGCCTTGTTTAGTGAAAGATGTCCCTGTCCATGGCACAGAGGTTGGAAATAGATGATATTAAAAGTCTCTTCCAACATGGGCCATTCTAGGACTCTATGTTCTTTAATGTGTCACTAAACAAATCCATTTACTACAAGTAGCTGTCATTACAATAGCATTTTGCAATTTGCTAAAACAAATAAAGTGGTTTTTTATGATAAAATTTAAATTTTTCCTCTTTTAGCTCTCATCTCATCAATAGAACATGAGCTTAACCATAGCAAAGCCCAGAGTAGGTAATTTTTGTTAAATGAATAACTGAATTTACAGACTACGTCAATATACATGGACCCTCTTTCTGAGGGTAAGTTATAAAGAGAATGGAACAAACACTTTGCTATCATATTATTTCACTGTTCAACTTCTTCAAAATTTATGATATCATATTCTCAGACAGATGGAAAAGTCATGAATATAACATTAAATAATTTTGACCAAACAGTATGTCCTAAACACTTACAAAATAGAAATGCAAATTCTTGTACAAGCGATTCCATTTCCAATTTTTGATTGGAATTCACAAAAGTGTATTGAAAATTTAAAAGATTATTTAAGCCAAAATATCACTGAAGTTACTGGCCGTGAATTAATTCTTATCAGTACCTATACAACTAATCAAAAAATCCCATTTTTACTTTTCTTAATCCTGTATACAGTCTGAAGAAAGAATAATAAATTCAATAACCTAGTGAGCCTCTCAAGTTTAGAGAGTTTCTACGAAAGGTGACATTATTCTATTTTATATTTATTTATATTTATTTTATAAATAAATTCTCCTACTCTCCTGTCCACCACATAGTTATATAAATTAATATGAATAAAGTCTCTCTAATCACTGTTGTAATTTCCACAACCATGTGACATACTTCTGGACTCAGTAATTTCACTTTTTTTCTTTATGTGGCCTTCCCCCTTCCCCTGTATAAAGTTTTGATATATTTAAGTTATATTTCTCCTCTTTTCTTAAGCATGCGTTTAAAAGGATTTATTTACTCCAACCTCTGCTAGAACCATATGTTGATTTAACATGTGTTGTGCAATTACCCCACAAAGACGATCTGAAATCCCTCTCTGTACCCTCGATAACTGCCTGGTATTTACTGCTCCCTCTTGTATTGTATTTCAGTAAACCTAACGTATTTGCAGCTGGTTTCCCTCTCTGTATCCTTTATGCAGATGAGAAACATCAAAAGATTTGGAGTCATGGCACCTGTTGGATTTCCTCCTGTATTTATTTGCAGATTGGAACATTTCTGTTTGACACATAATCTGCTTTCTGTTTCAAAATAGTTTCCTTTCCATTGACACACTTGCTCCTGAATGATTCCCTCCCCGTCTCTATTTTCTGTATCAGAAAGCACTGCCCACAACAGAGACAGAAAGGACATGTATAAAAACTTCTGACAGGATGTGTGACAGATTTACAACCTTCAGAGAAAAGTTGTAATGATAGATCTCACTGTGCCTGTCTCAAATTTTGTTTACATTTGTACTTTGCCAAAACCAGGACAATTATCATTATGATTATCATCTATGTTGTGATTATTGTTATTATCACTGTCAATAATAATCCTATTTTTTCCCATTACACAGTTCACTGAGGTTTGTAGAGACCATCAACTGAGACTTATTTTCTTTTGACAACAAAAAAAAATCCATTCCTTGACAGATATAATGGTTTTATATTAATTTGAGTTGCAAAACAGTATGCCTCTATCTACAGTTTTAGGGCAGAAGAAGGATCACGAAACCTTGAAGACCACATTTTCTAACAAACCCATGTTATTTAACTTTTGGATTTTCTTGGGCCTGGGCTCACTCCTAAAGACAATGCATGTCACATGACATAATTTCTCCTATTCCATTTAGAATGTGCTCAGGTATTTGCTTTGGTAAAATGCTTGGCTGCCTTTAAATCTTTCACAATTTGTGAAGCAGTGCAAAGTTCCTCTTCTGGTTCAGGCACCCTTTAGATGTGAATTATTTCAAGAAATTGTATAAATGTTACTAAATTTTATATTATACTTTCTCCTGTTTATATTAGTTCTGAAGAATACAAGAAAGCAAATAAATATAAAAGAACAGAAGCCTCAAAAATACATTATATTGGATATAATATCAAATGTTGGAGCCGCCTGGCCTTCCTGGCTGCCCTCGCCTGGGACACGAGCCTCCGGCCCACCACAGGCTACTGCTGGGATGTTTCCAGCCGAGGTGGGGCTGTTCCTGGTGAGTGGTCAGCTACAGGCGTCACTGGTAAAGGTGGTGAGACGAGACAAAGGGTTGCAGAAGGGGTCTCCCCTGTGCTCTCCTTTATTGTAAGGTCAGGATGCAGGCGTTCAGGAGGGAGACAGGAGGAGAATCCCGGGGTCTGTCCCCTGGGCAGCCGGTTATAAAGGGGAACAGGCAACCAATAGGAGAGGGGACAAGGGGAGGGATCAAGGCTCTGGGGTCCAATTATAACATAGAAAGGGAGGGTACAATAGACAACAACCAATGATACAGTGAAGCTCACAGAAGTCTCTGGAAGAAGGGGAAGGTCCAGGGCCCTGGGCACGCCTCCCTTCCAGAACAGGGGCGGATCTTGTGCCCCTGAATCCTCCCGCTGCCGGGGGAGGCTCCCTCCAAAGAGGCGGAGCTGGGTAGGGAGACAGCTGCCACCAGGGATGGACCCTCCACAATCAAATAATACCTACTTAGTAATTTTTTGTCTTAAAAAAATCTTATTGACTTGTGCACATAATTCAACAAAATTTGGGCCTAAGTAGCCATGGGATGGCAGAGAATTTCATCCTCTCTAATCTGCCTCAGCTTTTCTTATCCTTGTTCACATTATATTAGGAATTAATTTCAGATGCAATGAGCCGTTTACTCTGACAAACTCAGTGCCAAAGAGGCTTAATCTAAAAATACATCTGAGTCTATAGTGCCTATTAATAGGATGCAAGTGTGATATGCAATGTAAAACATTTAGATTCTTCCTAATGCAACACAGATTTCAAATTGCATTGCTGGTACACTTTGAATGTCCATCATGATAAGCAAATATTTTTTTTAAAGTCCATGGGTGCTTGACTTCAATGAGTTTGCACCGAGTACAAGTCAGAACAGTACAGGCCCCAGGAGTTTTATGAGGCATGGCTTTCTACAAATATCTGTTTTTTATGTAACTCCACTGTTGACTACATGAAAAAAAATTAGTTTCAGAAAAGCCAAATCCTGTTTTCAAACACAGATCTACAGCCAGAAATAAAATATTAACTACGTTTTTTTTCATGCTCACTTACCACAATTGATTTCTTCTGTATAAAATGTAGTTTAAAACACATTTTAGACATTACAAAAGATATGAAGACTTAAAAGAATTTTTCATTAAATCATCCAATTCAATTAGGCAATTACAAAGGCATTTTTTACATTAAATAACGTATTTTTGAAAAATATGAAAATACAGTCATGCTCTTTTATTTTATGAATGACACTTATTTATTGAAATTGTATTGATATTTTTTGTTTATTTCAAATAAGCCCAGTTAAATTCCTAGAAAAGATGTAGAATTGAAAGAAAATGCTTTCTATTCAAACAAAAATTGTCTCGGCTAACAGGGTGTTACACTGAAACCACTGTAGTTATGTTGATCTACATAGCCAGGGATCTTGGTTTTATAAACAATTTGAGTCTTGCTTTTACTAATAGTATATATGCTCAGTTTCAAAAGGGATACTCACACTTGACATGAAACACATGTGGAAATACTTGAGATACAAAAATAGCAATAGACAGAATCACTTTAGTATGTGATATAAATGGTCAGATTCTGGAAATATGTTGGTATTCTTTGCACCTAATAAACAGACAATAGACACTTGATGCTGCCACGTTGGCTATTTCATTCTCTTAAACTGGAAAAGAAGCAGTTGCTAGTCTTTCTGATGAAGCAGAAAAAGAATATCTCCGGTGTTATTGAAAAATTGTAATAAAGGAAAGAATTGCCACATAAGAAATGAGGGCATTGATGGAGTGCTGTGAGATTCTGTCTTGATTAAATAAACTGATGTTTGAAGAATTATATGCCAGCCTATGTAGAGTAACTGGAAATTTGTGTTCTTAATACTGATTATATTTTTAATGTCATAGGGTATTTATAGAAGAATTAAAAACTTCAGCATAAACTTAGGTTAACATTAATTAGCTTATGTTTCCCCTGTAAAAAGAATATTCCTGGGGCACATTTTTCTGAAACATTGGCCTGGCCTTTTGCTTTCTGGTAAATTTATTTACAGGTAGGTTTTAGTGAATTATACTCTTAGTCCTTTCTTAAATCATGTCTTCATTCAGCTATGGATTTTAGAGGGTGAATAAAATGATTCAACTTTTGTAGATAGAACTAGATCTCCATTCCAAGTTAGTAATCATTTCCACCACTGTTCCACTGTGAACTGGTTTCCTCCAGAGGGTGTCCCGCTAGCAGTTTGTGGAGAATTCTGTTAGAATAAGACTGGAGAGATCTCTATAGAATGAGTTCACAGGAACAGAGATACTGGAAGAAAGGATTTGTGTAGTTGGATGGGCAGGTCCCTTCTCTGTTCAACCACATGAACAGGACATCAAGTCCTGCTTCGCATCTCCCATGAAATTCAGAGAGCACTGAAATAATGGAGATTATTTTTGTCCATGTGGCTATGCCTACATTAGTAAATCAGCACAGTGGTTTTACAGAGTGCAGTTAGTGCTGGTGGTGTGGTGTCCACACCACACTCATTTCAAGGGTTATATTTCAGCATCCCTCTTGTCTGGTCTCATGCCCTCAATGTGCTGATTGGAGTACATTATCATCTTCAAGGAATTTCTCTTCTGGCTTCCTTTGCTCTGTAAAGAATCCAGTTTTCATGCTTTGAGGCCATTCTCTGTGCCAACTATGGCACTATAATTGAGGCAGCCAGGATATTTCCTACAAAAATATGTTGCTGATAATGATCAGAATGAGAATATTAGATACACCCTTCATTTCCATTTTCTACACTAAACTATTGGAGTCTTGGTAGCATCAGAATTGGCATGATGTTAGACAGTGCAGAATAAACCATATGGGACAATTCTGAAACATAAAAGTCATGATGTTGAACCATTAAGGTACTGCTGGTGGTTTGAATTAAAATGAATAATGAATACAGTTTGGAGTAGAAGTATGCGAGCAGCACTTTTTTCTTTGTTACTTACTGACATGTGATGACTTTCTTGATTTGCTTGTAAAAATAGAGAGTTCAACTTTGAATTAGCTCTTTATTTCTCTCTTCATATCATCAACATCTATTGGTCAGCATGGTAGGAATAGAAGAATAGGTGGTGGAATGTTCTGTTCCAAAGGACATATGCAAGTCCTTAAGAAGCATATTTAGGCCTACACTGTACTATTTAGACACAACCCATATGTAGGGTGTGGTATGGATCCGGACAAGACTGCAGTTTCTTGGCACCTAAAGTACTTGGTTTACATTGGCCCTATACAGTTTCCAGATTTCTTGGAAATTCTCCTGCAGTTCATACTGATCTGGATGAGGAAGAACATCTGGAGATATTAATCCATGCACTCATGCGAGCTTCATGGCTGAAAACATAGCTACATGCCCACTTCCTCAGGGAAGAGCTGGTACATTTTAATGATTACTGCAAAACCAGTTCTTGTTCATTCATCATAAACCACGTTGCTGCTCCTTTACAAACCTGCTGTGCAAGCACTGCTCTTCAATATTTCTTCTCTCAGAAGACCATTGGGACATACCTGTGCCCATTCAGCAGCCCAGCAAGGTCATCCTCACTCAGGAGAGGCCTCCAATGAAAACCAGTGAAGCAGTAATACAGTAGGGCCTTAAAACATTTTGGGAATTGATTTTCAGAGAATTTTATTACTCTTCTGTCTTCTATTGAGGTAGTTTTTAAAGTACAGTAAGTACATTGAGCAAAATATCTTTATGTGATCTGTACGTGCTCTATGTCTCTCATTGTTTAGCTTTTTAGCCTCTACTTTCAGCATGATAGTGGAAATATTCATAAAACTTGGACCATAACATGTGCCATGTAAGCATTATGCACTGTCCTGCAACAGGGGAAGAGGGGGGATGGGCACAGATAGCTCCTGTCAAATTATTTAGGAATTCCCAAACTTAACTTCAACATTTCCTGTCACCAAGGAGGCCCTAAAACCAGGAATCAATAAACCAGATTATTCTGCCAGTTACACTTATAATTAGGAGGAACTTCTTTAAGATTGAAACTGAATACTTGAGTTGAGCTCTGTGGTCAACAGTCAGCATGCCCTGTATAAATCCTGTGTGTTTCTATCTAAATTTTTGGTCTATATTTGTACACGTGTCTACTTGTCATATACTGTAATTGAATATTACCCTCCTGTAGTCTATGACAAAACAGACAGTTAAATAATATTTTTTGCATTTTTTAATGCTGCTGATTTAGAGGCTCTCTCATTTCGGTCTAGTGAAAGTCACACAAAAGTGTGAAATGAACATTACCTTGGAAATAAAATGGAAGAGCCATCCCCTTCCAGTTGAGGGGAGACTGATCTGTATAAACCTTCAAAATATAAACACTGGAAATTGCAGCATCCTCATTGATGAAGGATCATTGTTAACCATTCAAGCAATGATTGTTGCTAAATAAATTAAACATAGAACTCAGTGAAATAAGATTATGCATAAAGTACTTACTGTAGGTTTACTTATGCTCAGTGTTTTCCAGAATAAACAATGAAGTTTGTTATTACAATACTAAAGTATGTAATGAGCCAAGTCATTTTACCTTACAAGAAATGGGAGCTAGACGTCACATCTAAGACACATTTTTCAGCCAGCAGTGTTTTTTTTGGTCAGGAATCATGTATTGATTAATGTGTTAAATTGCTGAACCGTTAATTGATTCTTTTTTTTTTCCTAATTACACAACCTTCCAGTCAGCTATGACTCACATCAACTCAACAAAATCAGCTATTTTTACATACCTCTGCTGAATAAGAAGATTTTCAGAGAGAAAACCTATCACATACATCAGCCAGCTACCATTTTTAATGTATCATCCTTACTGCATGAGTTTGTTCATTTTTAAGTAAATATGTATCAATATTAATACCACTCTGTTTAAAAGATTCATGGAGTTTTAAGGGGTTACCTACAGATCAAGTCTGAAAAATCTTAAACAATAATTTTGTATATGATCTATTACTGCAGTCTGAGCTATCTTTTAGAAAGATCCAGTTTCTTTCCCAGAAAGTATCATGTTTCAATTCTACATGTGAAAATGACAGAGAATCTTCAAAGTCACAGAATGCATATTGTCAATGGGAAATTGCCATTCTTGTTCAAAAGTATCATTCTTATTTTTAGTTCAGAATAGACTTTTTAATAAAAAGGAAATACAAACATAATTTTCTGGATTAAAAACAACAAGCAAAAAATTCAACCAATACAAAAACTTCTATTTCATTGCTTAATTTCTTTCTTCTGTGACAAAATAAAAGCATATGATACTGTGACATCTCAGAACAGAATTAAACACAAAAGGCTCACATTTTCACCTCTGCTCAATGCTTGAGTTCACAGTTACAGTGCAAATTGGACCTATGACCTTTCCTTACTTCCTTGAGCTCACCCCTCTTGGGTTTCTGGCTGTTAGGTATTGCTTAGCTTAATACAGACTCACACAATTCTTTGCTAAATCTGGGTCATGGTACCGAGGATCATTTTCTGAATAGATCTATCTTAACTTCAAACCCTTCAGTCTGCTCCCTTTAGCCAGATATCTTCCTTCAAGTTAAAAATCATGTATTTAGAAGAATACCCTAGCTCAAAACTCATTAAGCAGACTGTGTGCATTTTCAGACCATAAGATATTTTCCTGCCTTCCAAGGTGGAACCCAACAAACAAGTTGCCTACAGGCTCTTACAGTTTGTGCAGCCTTTTGCCCTTGTATGCCAGCCTTGGAAAAAACAATGTTTTCAGCCACATAGAAAAAGAGGCAAAGTCTAATTCGGTGCTTTATCTTCTAGGCATGTTTTTGACAAGTCTTGGCAGTCAGTGTTACATGTTTCTTCCTGATGCTTTCATGCACTGCATCTGTAAAATGGATATTTCTCAAAAATCATTATAAATTAATCTGAAATCACATTGATAAAAAAGCCAACAAGGCCTCATATCATCACATTGCTGCCCTGGCACACCTCATGTGCTGTGTCCATTAAACTGTGCTTATTGATACTTGGAATATTCCTCTGGAAGAGCTCTCATCTGTTTGAGGCCGAGACACGTGTTGTTACCTTCATAAAAAGCTGATCTATGTGATCACATTTTATGAAAAGGTTACCTTCCTAGAACTCCTAGACTGATATAACAATCTGTTGATGCCTCAGCTGTCTACAACATAGATCTTTAGAAATTATGGTCTTCAGACCACTTCCAACATGCAAAGCTTTTTTTTTTCTAAGGGGAATTTAAGATCTTTCTCTTGAACATAAAAGTGTTCCATTACACTTTAGTTTTGTGCAGTTGCCATGGCCTGAAATTCTGATCTTATTCAGTAGCTCACAAAAGCAACTGATTTTGGAAAATGTGAAGAAAATAATTCCCATTTAAAAACAGAAGAAACCCCACCAAAACTGTTTTAGCTACATAAAGAATTAAATAACAGGATGTACATACAGGTTATACTGTAAGAGTCATGGAACCGTAAATGGATAGAGGACCTAATTTTCAATATAAACTTATGGACTTAGGCTATATATGCTGTGATAAAAGTCAACTGTGTAGGCTGGAAGGAGGTCAGAATGTTTTCTGACAGATTAATCTATCCAGAAACAACCAAGTTTTAAACCAGGGACCAGATCAGTCTGAGAATATCTTCAGGAGCAATGTTAGATAATTTTTGGAAGCTGAATGCAATGGACACGGCTGTCTCCAAGACCTGAAGTTTCTTCTTAGCTCTTGGAGGCTGAGAAAGGAATACTCATAAAAGATGCACAAAGTTTCTCAAGCATAAGAAAACTAATGTAATTCTCCATTTTTACCTGATATAGACATAAATATATGTACAATTGATCATAATAGAAGTAATGGCTTATTGTATTTAAAAATGGACTGTGTAACTTGCCATAAATATTCTTTAGCCAATTTGAACTTTACAAGTTGGGATTTGGCTAGTTTGTGAGCACTTCATATTTAGACTGTCCTATTCAGACTTGCCAAAATGCATGTTTACCTGCTGGCAATGTGTTTTACTTTCTGTCAAAATATGAGATCCTGTAGAGGTAAGAAAGCACTTTCCTAGGCATCAGAAGTCTCTTGAAGATTTTTAGAACTTCTGGGCCTTATTTCCCTTTTGCAAACAATGGAATAAAACAGGCAGATCTCCATGGCAACGAGTGGAAGAGAGGCAGCCCCATCTGGAGATGTGGAAATGGATGTGATTGCAATAGCAACACAAAACTGCTGGACTTAACTAATGTCCAAAAAAAATGCTGCCAATAACTTCTAAAAATTGATGACTCTCCATTACCATTTCTCCTGTCTCCATTCACTGCTATCCCTCTCCCTGAAAAAGGCTTGAGAGAACACAAAATGGTCAGATAATTCAAAGGCCAACACTTCTTGTTTTATGTACTCATAGAATAAAATACAGACAGACAGCAAAATCCATCTCTATAATCATCCAAGACCTACTCCATTATGCTTTTATTGTATCTAATGTTTTATTAATGATACATCTGACATGATAAAAACACCTATCTATAATTTGGGAGTCACTGTGTGAGGGTGCAGAATGGTCTAAGGGACAATGTCAGATAGGACTGAGTGCCTTCAAGACCCACATATGAAAACCATCAAAACATTTGAGCTTCTAGTCAAATGCAGATTATAAAAGTCAAATTTAATATCTGGAAATCCATGTGCTGCCAGAGATCTGAACAGGTGTCAAAACTGCAAAGACACTTTTTTAAGACTTTGGAACTATGACAGAGGCTCTGGTAACACACAAAGATACAATGGCGCACACAGCATTTGCTGTCTAAATGCAATTATTGCATTGCTACACATCTTTGGCTCCTATTAGCGGTACATTGTACAGCTTCCACAAAGTTTCTCATAGGTGGTTTCTGAATGCGTGTTTTAGGAATTGTGAAATTGGTGCTGTGTATCTTCAACTATATATAAGAAAGTTGGTTTGTGCTTGAGAATCAATAGACAACTAGAAAAGTAGCAACTCACTTCACACTTTGGATTGTGACAGATATTCATATTCATAAAGCTGAAAATACCTTAGATTCCACTGGGTGTCTCCTTCTTTAAAAAATTGCATCCATAAATTACAGTCTTGGATTAATAAAAGAAATAAATTAAAAGAGTGATCTAATGCTCCTTGTTATCTCCTGTTTGCATCTTTTTCCTACTCTATACAGTGATGTAATATTTCTTGTTTAATCATTTCATACTTCAAAATGGAACTGCTTTTATTCTGTGCTTAAAATGGTCAAATAAGAAAGTTTTATCCTGAAGGAACAGTCTACCCAAAGAAATAATTTGTGATTTACCTCTTTTATTTTCTGCACAATTTTTGAGGAGTAAGAGGCTTCTAAATGGAAAGCAGACTATATCTCTGAAGTGGCTGTTCATTAGCTGATTATTAAGGAAACTCTTAAGATTTTTATAAGGTAAACCATTTGGCAGTGCATTAGGTTCAATGGGTTACTTAAGTCAGTGGGAAAAGTCCAGTATATGAGAAGTGAAAAAACGCAGTTTAAAACCCTGTCTTGAAAAATTCATCATCATCCTTGCTTGAGAAAGATGGACATCTGGGAAGATGTCCCCACAAAAACTTGGTGGAAATTTTATGTAGGTTTGAGTGATTTCTTCATCTAGTCTTTAATGTTATTCACATTGAGAGATGGAGAAAAACAGTAGTGTTCAATCCATCCAGCAGCATATTCTCATGTAATATGATTGTTGCATTTTCATTCCAAATTAATGTTCTAGAGCATTCTCCATTTCCTGACTAGGACATTAAAGGAGCTAGAAATATCATTTAATCCATGTATGAATTAAAGCTGTTAATCCAGTTATTAGCTGAAAATTTGGGCTCAACTGTGATGTAAAGCTAATCTGAATGTATTTACCTGATAGTTAATTAAAATTAGAGCATATTATTTTCAAAAAAAATGCATAAACTGGCTCAGAAACTGAGTTTCAGGTAGCTCCATATTTCACCTATGTTTGCAATGTCTGAGATCATTATAGGCCAAATCAACATACACGTTAATATGCCTATGAAGAATGTTCCACCCATTCTTGACAAATATTTCAATGACATATGACAGCACATTAATTGTTAGGTGGCAGGGATTTCATTAGTAGGACATCCACATGTAGGTCAAAAGGACAAAAAAACTGTACATGAGCAAGCAATGAATGATTGCAGCCCAGACAAACAAAAATTCCTGGGCTGCATCCAGAGCACTTTTATATGATCTTTTAGGTGCCTTCCAACCTAAACCATTCCAGGATCTTATGACAAGACTGAAAGGCATTACTACATGCATATACATATAAAATCAATGTGCTGCACTGCTTGTTCTGCATGTTTGGATACTGCAATGCCCATTTACAATGCTTATTTCAAACTGCAGTAGCTCAGTGTCCACCTGTGAAGGACCATGACTCAGTACCAGGTGTCATCTCAGGTGGTGTTAATGCTTACATGCTGCTCATCTTTAGAAGTTATTTTTCATTCCCAGCACCTGCATCCACAGATGTCTAGCCAGTAAATAATTTTTGTTCATCCCACACAGGATGACTTGAAAAATGTGTTATTGTAAGCAAGTTCCAGAATAAGCATAATACTTTCCTGAAAGTGGATTTTGTAGTCATCCCAGGGAATTGAGATACAAAAAAATGTACTAGTCTGGATTTCATGAGAGGACAAAGAATGTTTCTGAGGTGCATACTATAATTCTGCTTTCTGTTTCCCTGCAGATACCTTTACAGATAAATAAAAACGTATGTTACAGCTGCATGATACACTCTTGGTTCACTAAATAAATCTAGTTTAGGTTTATTTAACTTATAAAGTATAGGTTTAGTACAGGAAATATAGGGTTTTTCACATAGTGTATGGACACCTAAATGGCAAAGAATGCTTTACACAAGATGCATTTCTAAATTAACTTCTTGGGACAGAAGATTGGTCTAGACACCAATGGTACTCCGATGATTTTAATTCACCTTCTCTTGTTTATTCCTGGTCTTCTTTAAAACAGATTCCAATCACTGAGCCAAAAAATGTATCAAAAGACATCAGGGTACTAAAATCAAAAGCTAAATATTTATCTGGTTTTCATTCAATTAAATGCTTCTTTCCTCCAAGGGAAAAAAAAAGGAGGAAAAAAAAAAGATAAAAAATAGCAAGATTCAAAGAAAAACAGTAAAAATGAAAGTAGAGAATTTCCTTTTATTCACAAAATTAGTGGGACTGTGATTGCCTTTTTCTTTTCTCCCAAGCAGCCTTCTTTCAGACAGTATGGAAAACTAGAATTGAAAGAAGACATTTCACAGACATTTGGGAGACACTGTGAAAATGCAATGAATCCTTATTGACAATGTTGCATCTCATACTTGAACAACTATTGAGAGTTTGATTCAGATCCTTGTTCTGAATCCAGCAGAGTACATTCCATTTGCATGCCAAAAAGGTATTTATTGGGTGTCAATAGCAATGAGGTATAGCATGTCCTCCTTTAATGTGAGCATGTAAAATAACTGCTTTGATATTTTAAGCGAGGATCAGAAAATAGGGTTGATTTCTTTGCTCAGTGTTTAAGACATTCATGTGTAAAGTAGTATCCTTTCTTTTCTGGGATAGCCTATCATATAGAGGCTGAAGGTTTTTTTCCTGCATAGTGGAAGATAAATGGATAAAACATCCCTTAGACTAAGGAAAGATTATTCATCTACGATATTATAGCTAAGTGACATACTGCTTTAATACAACAGTATTAGAACTCTTATTGAGGAATAGGTGATGACTTACTCTTTGCTCCTCTTGAACCAAAAAAAGAAAAAAATAGTCCAAATGTGGATTTTTCTTTTTTTTTTCTTTTTTTTTTAATTAATGTATGGTTTAACCGTATGACTGGCAAGTAAACTACTGACAAATAAAGTGATCCCCACCCTGATATAAAGGCAAAACCCCAGCATGCTGCTACTCAGAAAACTGCTCTGTAAAATCTGCGTTATAAGGGTCTGTATTTATTGCCTTGGGAACAGCAGAGAAAGTTTTCTTAGGTATTTCCTAAGCGTCAGTCCTGGAAGCCGTGAGAGCTGCTTTGATTTCTTTCTGGCTTATACAATAACAAAAGTATTAAAGACCCTGTCAAGCCAGGTCTACTGGGAGCGCCTTCCTGTCTTCGGTTTCTGCCTCTACTTTAAAGGAGGAAAGTATAAAACTGAGGGTAGAATACGGTGTTGCAGCTGAAAACTTGCTCAGATCCTCAGACTGTGAAACAAAACATGACTCATTTTTCCATAGACATTCACTCTTCAATGTTTCACTGAAGACCAAAAGCTCATTTTTGTTACTAATATCTTCATCTCTAAATTATTATGAACAGGTACATTAAGTTTTAAAAGTAACATTTTCTGATATTTTAGTATGATGATTCATACATCAAATACTACCTGAAAAAAGCCTATCTGTAAGCCTAATGACTGCAAGAAGTAGAATATCATCATAAATATTTTTATTAGTGGTTCATAGGTCATAAATACATCACTTATTTTTGTCATTTATGTGTACTATGATTTCAAGGGTCCTTTAAGGATCATTAGATGGTCAAAAGTATAATCTTAATCACCAGTAGTGCTAAACAGAACTTAGAGGTTGCACAAGAACCCAGACACAGCCCATGACGAACATCTCATGCAGAGAATAATGTGAACGCACCAAGGTGCCTGCTGTGGTCTGGAACAATGAAACAAATCTGAGGAATGTGATGTCCTTCCGTTCACATCACACAACAGAAGGAATTCAAGCCCAGAACAAAAGGTGATAAGCAGCAAAGAAAACCAGAGAGGACAAGTGTGCAAGGGGAATATCGAGGTGACTCAAGGGACGGGATGAGAATGAAAATTACCAATAAGGGAGAGATATTATACCTGACTAGATCCAGAAGGATTAGGAGATTGACAAAGGTAGCCAGACTGTAGAGGAAGAGCAAGATATTGAAAGTGAGGGGAAAATCTCCCAACATGTATATTTGGGTAAAATTTGCTTTTACAACTGTATCTTACATATACTGCCATGAGTAGTCAGAAACAGTCAGGCTTGAGGTTTAGTCTGACTGAAAAGCTCTGGCATAAGTGGCTAATATAAAATTAATTATCACCATGTCTCATTTGAGGTGATGCCTTGATACTTTCAGGTCAACTGAACAGTGATTTCCTTCTGCCTGTGTCAGTAGACCTTGCCCTGGGAAGAATGTTGATTCACAAAATTGCTGCAGCCTAAGACATCTCATGTCTTCCTACTTTTTTAATATGTTTTAGGTCAATTGAATAGAATACATCAGTAACCCACAGTACACCAAAACATGCACTGAAGTTGGAAAGCAGATTGAGTTCTTTGAAGGGAATGTAAATGCAGTCATGTTGGAATAAAAGTACCTGCTAAAGCGCTCTAGGAAAAATGTGTTTTGCTTTTCATTCTTTCTCCTTTCCATTGTCCAGTTTCCCAAAGTTATTACATTTGTTATCTGCATTATCAACAGTTGTTAAAATAGACACATAGGAATGGAATTTATCATGCTCTCAATTCCCTACAAGAATTAAACAATGTGTAATACTTAGGTTTTTTCCAGGGACTTTGTCATTCTGATATCAACATTAAACCATCTGAATTAATAGATATGCAATCTAAAATGGATTTGTAGGATAAACACATCATCTATCAAAGTTTAAAATTTGCATTAGGAACCCTTACATGTACATGACAAACAATTCTTCCATGTGCGTTGGAAGTCAAAAGTGTAAACTTCATCTGTTTTTTTAAGAAAACTTTTGCTTTTTCAGAGTCAACACAGGAGAGTACTCGACACAGAAGATATTGGTATTTATGATCTCTTCCACCTATTTTTATACAAATATGAACTCAGTAATCATAAACAATCTTATAATTCTTTTCTCGTTTATTCCAGCTTTATGAAAATCTGCTTCCATGGAATTTTGTAAAACAAATTAATTATATTGGCACTAAGTCCTAGAAACATGGCAAACCATCTCACTCCTTCCTGAGATCTGATACACCTAGATATCCTCATCGGTCTAATTTCTTAGCAACAAAAAATTTAGTTAATTTCTTTGTCATTTTTCATCATTCTTGACATAGTTTCTTTATAAGAGAAAGAAACATACCCTATATGAACATTTAAAGCAGAAAAATACACTGAAATTGCACAATTTCTTGAAAGTTAAGATTCTCAGCCACTGTATTACTACTTTTTAGTACTAAAGTATAGTTTCCCCTTGTCATATTTCTATTCACTTTTTCCATGTTATCAGGATCAAGTCAACCTTCAACCACACAGAAATTTTAATTAGTTAAAGTGGTTTACTTTAGCATTTGCTTCTTTCAATGTTTAACCATTTCAAAGCAAAGGTATTACCTTGAATCTTAATGAACTATACATCCTATTATTTTTCTTCTCCAGAAAAGAGTCACTTAGAACTGCAGGCTGCAATTTTACTGAAACTTGGATACATTAACCATGGTTGCATTTTGCATTATTATCCCTATAGAAAAGTTTATTATGAACTTTATAAAGAAAACCTTTCTTGTCTTTTTGTGCAGCTCTTGGCTTTATATAAAACCTTTAATTCCTGGACTTAGTGAATCTTTGTAGTATAATCTTAAGCATTGATTTTTTATACTTGTAGGCTTTCCAAATTGCAAAGTAAAACACATTAACTTGAGCTCAAGCTAGTAACGACCATAATTTAGATTAAATGCACCTTATTTCGAACCTCAGGTGAGGGAAGAATATGTACGTCCACCTCCTATTGCAAAGCTGATGAGTGGTAACTCATTAAGATGCAATTAGTTTTGACTGTGTGGCAAGACCTGAGGCAATTCTTTCAAGCGGTACCTGGCAGTAACCCTCTGCATACCTCTTTAATTTCATAATTATTTGGAAAGAAACTAAAAAGGTATACTCAACAATGTTAAGCATAAATTGTAGAAATTTGTAAAATTTGTAAAATTGTAGAAACAATTCAGGAGTGGAAATTGAAGAGGACTATTTTTTTCAAAAGAGAATATATTTAGGGATTCATGGAGTAGAGCTGTCCTTTTCCCCTTTCCAGATATCTCCTTACGAAAACATGCACTTGTTACAAGATATGGCATCATGCCACAGAACTCAATGATCTACTACTTATTTAGAAACAATTTAATATTTTATGTAGTAATCTTAGAAGAAATTACCTTATAAAGCCAAACCTTGTAACTTCAGTATAAAGCCTCTTACAATCCACTTTAAATATTCCGTGGAATCTGTAGCATGACTAGTTCATTTAGCTGTCCACGATGCAGAGCTGAGATTGATGCTCATCAGATTGATAGATTTTTCCAGTGATTTTAAAGGTTCTCATTTGGGGTACAATGTGAGGGGCTTAGGGGGATTGATTGTTTAAGATTGTGTTGTACCCTTACAAACTAACTTGATCTAATACTCTTTTTCTTAGCAGGATAAATCCCAATTGTTATAAGTGTGAAAGAATAGCGTATTGTTTCTCTATGGGTTTGTTGCCGTAAAAGTATGTAATTGTGCAATGACAGAACGGTAAAAATTGAGGAGAATTGCCTTTGGATTTGATGTGGGTAAACAATCGGAACCCTTTCTTCTTGAACAAGGGATTTATTTGTTCTTTTGGGCTTTTTTTTTTTTTTTTTTTTTGACCCTTGACCTCATTCCTCTCTTGGTCCTGAATCTTGGTCCCCCTGTCACATTCCCCAGAGTTCTAGGGCTTAATTTATCTTCCATTTAGACCCTCCTCTACAGCATATTTCAGTCATTAATGTTGGGGGGTTTTTTTCCTTTCCTTTTTTTAAGAAGTGTGCTGGTCATAAGTGGCTTCTAAGCTCCTTTCAGCCAGATCCCACTCAGCTCTTACATTCTTTCTGCCTTTCCTGGCATACTTCATGCCAGACAGAAACCGTAGAGCCAGAAAAACTCAGCAGGTCCTGCTGGGAATGTGAGATGAGCAAGAAGATGCTGGTATGTCTACCAGATTTATGGCAGGGGTTCACTTCAGGGAAATTATTGTATCTCAGCCAGAGTAGTCCATCTAGACTTCTAACACACTGTGGCTGCATAAATATCCCACATGAAGCCAACCCCAGTGTTTTCCAGAGGACAAATCTTGTCACCTCATTGCGCAGAATCTCAGTAACAAATAATGGTTACAACAAAGTTTCATCTCAAGACTGAAACACCTCAGTGCACAACATACAACGTGTAGAGCAAAAATTTAATAGAATCAAAGTCACATTATTTTATTGAGAAACTTTTGACATATCATAAATATATTCCTTGTAACCAAAAAAGAGATCTAACCTATATCCCCTTAATAAGTGGGGACGCACACTTAAGAGTGTTTTAATAAAAAGTGCTCGCTGAAAAATTTTCAGGATGTTTTTCTTGAGTAAAAATCAACTTGATAAAGTCCTCTCTCACCAAGACGTATTCATATGATAAAAATACTTTGAACAAAAGAAATAAGATTAATAATGATGTGGCTTATATTTATTTTCCCAATTATTTCAAAATTAGTGATGTTTATTTTTCACGTTAGTGCATGGCTATTTGCTGTAAATTCACAATAAGAACAAAATCTTTCTGATTATAAAAAATATTCTAACTGAATGTAAAATACACTGGTTTTAAGTGTAGGTGTTTCAGAGATAGATTGATATATATATTTTCGTGTAGAGATTATTTTTCCTACAGATCTCAAAAACTTAATTTTTTAACTGTCAAATTAGATTAGCAAGGCAGACAGAGGCACATCCTATATATTATTTCCTGACTGTAGGACTTTAGAATCTAAGTTATAGGCTTGTAATGCACCCATTTACTTTTGAACTTATTGCAATAGGCTACTTTTCTAGTGAGTGAAGCACAATGGGCAGTTTATGGAAATAATCTGCTGAATACTAAGATGGCTTGACTGAAACACCCTAAAATTATTTATTTTAGAGAGAGACTGTAGGGAAACTATGGTCAAAAAAAGACATTTACATTCATTCAAGTGCAAATGTCTATGCTTCCTACATAAACTTCTGTAGTCTATAGGGAAATTATTTTACACTGTGTTTCTAATGTATCAGTCTTGGTGTGAAATCTGTTAGAGATGTTATGTCTTAAAAGAGAATTAAATCTGAATTTGAAAGGCAAATAAATCTAGCAATTTTGTTTTAAATGCATTTATTTTTGAAAATTTGATTGAAACACTGCATGCTCTAAATGTATGCATGTATGAGAAAGGAAATATATATATAAAGATGAAAATGTGAAAGCATGAAGGAACTATTCAGCCTATATATATGCATACGTGAAGGAATTATAGTTATATAAATATATACTAACCTATATATATATAGTGTACTTATCTTCTTCATAACCATTGACCTTTGACAAATCTGTTTGTATTGCCCATTTGGTCTAGTCTGTATGAACTATGCAACAACTGTTTTTAAATATAACTAAACTTAATAGGATACTTATTGTGGAATAATTACATTCCAAATGTTTATTGAAAACATGTATGATTTACAGAGCTCTGATAATTCTTTTGGAAAAATGTATCTGTTAAGTTTCAATGAATACTGGTTTAAAATCAGACATTGGATTTTCATATGCATTACTGCCAAGCTCCATATTAAACATATTCAGGCTATGACTGATTCAACTCTTTTATTTTTTACAGATGTAGGGTACTGCTTATTTTCATGTCACCAAGATGTGTTAAAATGAAATAGATAATTCAAGCAGGACAATAATTTCTACAATCTATTTTGATAATTTACAGTAATTAAATTATATTTTTTCACAAGTACAATAGAAATTCTACGTAATATACTCAGTATCTCTCATCAGTTCTGTCACAGGTTGTATAAATACACTGAAAATGGACTACAACACGACTGTCCTGCTTGCTGTTCAATGCTGCACTGCACTAAGCTACACTCTGGGCAGATATGAAAAATCAGACAGTTGAAATCTACAATCATTCGAAACTGGACAGAAAGGTACATCTGATACTTATAAGAATTGAAATTCAACTGATTACATTAAGAGATAAAATGCAGGTTTGTTGCTCTTTACCACTCTATTAACTTCCTGAATAAAATAGCCAATTTCTTGACATGAATGTTGTCATTTTATCAGAAGAAAATGCCTGATCAATTCCATTTTCTTTGGCTTCCTGTAAAATTTGTTACAACTGCTGTTCTCTCATAATGGAAAAAACTTCCTAACCTTGATAGCCTTTTCCAGCCTTTCTATACATTTTATTTTCCTAAGTGTATGAAGAGGTAGGAAAACAATATAGGAAAAGAACCCAACAGCATGTGTAAAATTGCACATTGTTGAGTAGGATATTTGGTTTATTGCATTTGAAGTACTATATTAAGCAGATTCTTTAGACAGAGAGAGAGACAATGTTCTGACTGCTTTTATGACTTAATTAGTGAAACATTCTTCAAGACAATTTATAAATAGTAATACAGGGAATTGACTTTAATTTAATAATTGGGTTGGCAAAGAATTGATACAGTATTCCTTGGTACTTTTTAATTTTGCCATAGAAATTTCTTCATCAAATAATTATTTGATTGCATTTTTTCTCCATAAAGCCTGATATTCTTTCAAAATAAAGACAAACATAATGTACAAATAAACTGATTTCACCTTATACTTGCTTGTTATCAGTCATTTTTAATAAGGTATTTCAGATGTAATTCAAAAGAAAGTGTAAGGGAAAGAAATAATAAAAAAATCTGGTGAGATTAACAAGTAAGGTTTAAAGCTGTAATAAACTAGGAAGGCAGTAAGGTAAGCAAACTGGGCAAAGTCACTCAAATATTTAGGTGTGGAAAAGTTTGCAATTTCTCTAAAGCAACCATGCACAAAACATCTGGAACTATCACCATAAGGAGGGTGGACAGAGTGGAGAGGAGAGCTCCAGGCAGAGCTCCGTGAATCATCTCAGGGAGGAGTGAGGAAGGAATGCTACACAGGAGAGATCAGGAAGAGCAATGAAACAATTCATTGTAGAGGAATAAAAACCAATGACAGGTGTTTCTTTAATGGTAAATGAGAGCCAGAAAACAAACAGAATAGTTCAAAGTCAGGATTGGTAAATTTTGAAATAGTTTTGATAAGATCAAGTAATAACCTTCTGATCTGTGTGTCCAATAAGAGTGCTGTTGCATAATATGGGAGATAAAGCAAGCTGGTTGATAAAAATGAAGATGGAAAAGTGAAATTAGATAATTAAGAAAACACATAACTTAAAAGACTGTGGTGAGTGGCCCCAACAAAGAAGGTGAGAAACCCACAGCCACTTAATCTCTTCACGTCCTGTAGTGGATTGACCCTGGCTGGATGCCAGGCACCCACCAAAGCCTCTCTGACACTCTCCTCTACAAGTGGACAAGGGAGAGAAAATATAGGGAAGGGTTCATGGGTTGAGATAAGGACAGAGAGAGATCACTCATCAAATACCATCACAGGCAAAACAGACTCAAGTTGGGGATATTAATTGAATTTATTACTAACAAAATCAGAGAAGGATAATCAGAAGTAAAATAAATCTTAAAAACGTCTTCTCCCCACCCTTCCCTCCTTTCCTAGCTGTACCTCTCCCCACCAACAGCACGGGGAGATAGGGCATGGGGGTTACAGTCAGTTCATCTCAAGCTGTTTCTGCTGCAGTTCAGGGAGAGGAGTCCTTCCCCTGTTCCAGCATGGGGTCCCTCCCACTGGAGACAACATGTCCCAATACCAAAATTTTGTCTTTTATACACTGTATAAATATATATGGGAGGTGTATATAGACACACACCAATGGGCCAAAAAACCCCACGCTCTGTTGTTTTCTATTTGTTTCATTTTTTGTTTCCAATAAACTGAATTTGACACACACTGGAAAGAAAAATTCCAACAGCTCTTGCCCAATATCGTCAGCAAAGTCTTGTTTGCAAAAGAAATTTAACTGTTACTTTGCTTCAGATCCTTTTATAGTTTTGGCCTACAGAAGTTTTCTTACACCTAAAATGGTCAGGGGTGAATAGGTCAATCCATCAAAATCAATGGGCACATTCAACATCTAAAGAGAAAAAGTCTATTAAAAATTCTTGAAGAAATTGGAGTATTCGTGGAGGTGAGTTGTTAGACAAGAGGGAATTCTGTTACATGTTCTCAAGTTCTGCAAACATTAGAAGACAATCTAATGGCTCCTCTTTTACGAGGAGGTTGCTGAGGTAACCTGCTCAAGATAGATTTGATGTTTACTTTTGGTAGACGTCAAGCCATGAGGCCTGTAAAAAGAATTATGGTGTTTCAACCATTTTAGTATCAACACAGTTGGTGTATCTATTACCTTGACTTCTTTGATGGAAGTTTGATGGCTTCTGTTACGAACTTCTTCATATTTCAAACACCGGGTGAGCACACATCAACTGTGGGTTTTCCCCACCTGTGTATTTTCATTTGCTAGAGAAGGAGAATTCTATTTTCTGGTTCACCTACTGAAGAAACAAGATCCAACTGATGGAAAAAATGTTGCTACATGGAAACATGGAAGAACTAGGGTTTTTTAGGAAATGTCTAAGATTTAATTATAATCTCTCTCAGATACTCTGATTAGAACTACAAAATTATCAAGTCTCCCTTTTTTGTGTCATATCATAACATTTCTAACATGATCTGACAAATGCTTTGAAATGTGTAGGTCTCTGCAGAGCACTTGGTTTCAAGAAAGGGCTTTGCTAAAGGATTCAAAATCAGTCTAACAAAATTGTTGCATTTTTACTTCAAGATAACTTATTCTAGAAGAAATGCTTGTCTCCAAATATGAATTTAGAAAGAAAGTTGTACGACTCCATTATTATATTTAACTACTTATTTCATGAGGGTAGATTCAAGAAGAAAGTGCTTGCTTGAGAGAAAATCCCTTGAGCCATTCAGATGCCTCCTGCTGAAATTCATTCACCTACACAAAAAGAGAGAATCTGGCATGATAATATGAAAAGTGTGAACTGTATGGAAAAAGAGCCAAAGCCCCAGATGTAACCAGATATCAAGTCAAGTAAGCAGAGAGAACCCAAGGTCCTCAATAGGGCCTATCAATAGGAGTGGCATACAAAGTAACTGTAAAGTATGAGAGTAGTTTGGAAGTTCACATAATAACCCATGCTTTAAAAAGAAGTTGATTTTGTTCTGATAAAATATATTATTTTTCCCTGTTGCTAAGAAGAAAAAAAAAGAGTTTAAAATTTTTATTGTTATCTAAATCCTCAAGTTTATTAAACATGCCTGAAATTCTGCTTCTAAATCAGAACTCCTTTTTAATAGTATTGTAGGAAGCTTACTAAATGGAAGAGATTTTTTTTTTCATTTTGTTTGAATTTCAAGGAAACACGGCACAAAATTAACTTACTCAATAGAAAAAAACGTGTAAACTCGCAGGATACAATGTAACAGGTCAATTATACATGGAAGTTGTTTTGTTCTTGCCATAAATCATCTGGTCAACCCCCATATGACCAAAACACAACTTTTCATTTATCTGCTTTCTCATTTTCTACTATATGAGCTCTGTAACTACAGCTTTTCAGCAAAGTGTAAAAAAAGGTGTGAAAACTCTTTTTACAGATTGGGTATATAACATTGTAATGTCCTATTCAGTGTGGCGTGGCATGGCATGAGCTGAAGTGCGTGGAAATGGACCAAAGCTTGCCAAATTGATCCTCTCTGAAATCGCAAAATTTAGTTTCCTTTCATGAAATTAAATTCTTCATTTCATTTCATGAAAGGAAACGAAATCCCAAATTCAGAGAAGAATTGTAACAAGCCCTGGGAACAGGAGATATGGTCAAATAAAAGGCAGGTGGAACAAAACGGGAAAATTTGGAAATGGACGAATACAAGGCAATGGATTGGGATGAAATGAGGGGCAGCAAAAAGGACCAAAAGTTGCCCAAATTCTAGGGATTGAATTTTTGAAATCAGAAAAGAAAGTGAAAAGGCCAGCTGGAAGAAAAAAGTGAGGAAAGGAAAGGCTAAAATAACAAAAGGGAAATTCTGCACCCAAGTGCAAACAAGCAAATGGCATAGCATGAGCTGAAGTGCAGGGAAATGGACCAAAGCTTGCCAAATTGATCCTCTCTGAAATCACAAGATTTCATTTCATGAAAGGAAACAAAATCCCGAATTCAGAGAAGTGTAACAAGCACTGGGGACAAGAGATATGATCAAATAAAAGGTGGGTGGAACAAAACAGGAAAATTTGGAAATGGACGAATACAAGGCAATGGATTGGGATGATATCAGGGGCAATGAAATGCACAGACACAGGTGTCTCTTTTGCCATTTTTCCTTGGCATAAAGCAGTACTTTGAGTGTAGAACAAAGGGACATTGTCACTTTCATTTTTGGGCTTTGTTGGTTTGAGTGGAACCTCATAGCTCTAGCACAGAAATGGACCTTCTTTTCTGGGCACTGCCTCATCCATCTGAGAGCACCAGGTGAGTGAATTGCAAATGGAAATAGTCCACAAAGAAGTCACAAAGCCAGTCTGATACTATAGCAATGGTAAGAATGTGTTAATGAAAATAAAATAAAATAAAATGTATTGATCCTAATTTAGTCAGCACAGATACATGCGAAATGTATATTTTATTCTCATTTAAATCTTCAAAGTAAAGCTTAAATAAGATTTGTATAATCCTTCTTCCTGGTAGGGGTTCTCTGAATAGGTAAAAAGTTTCTGCTGCATGAGACGAAGTACTGTAAACTGAATAACATCTCTCAATATCCTGCATCCAAGCCTAGCTAAACAAACTACATTCCTCTTTTATATGTTTTTGATGGAAAATAGAGGTTGCTTTTCTCTCTGTCTCTTGTAACATATGCAGTTGTTTAAAGTGCAGCTTGTTAAAGGAAATATTTCCTAGTTGTTTTATTTATTTATAGAAGTTTCTCAGCCATTACAAATAATAAATAAAAGAGGCAAATAGGCTGAAAATTGATCTACACTTACAGGTTGTGAGTGCTGCTTTTATGTCTTTTTTTTTTTTTTTTACACGCTTTGAAGGCTGCCATTAGTGCAAACACAGCTGTCAGAGCTGAAAATGCTACATTTTGCAATTATATGTCTATATATGCAGATAAAAAAGCTGTTTTTTCAAGAACCGATAAAAAACATCAGTCTTGTAATCCTTAAAAAAAATCTTTTCAAACGAAAGCTACTGAAACAAAATTTGATGTTTCAATTCTGTCTCTATGTCTTGTCTTGAATTCATGAGCAGTAGCTTGAATTATAACCAGTATGGACAAGTAAACTGAGTCCCAAATGACGTGCCTGGTTTACAGTGATAAAGGGATTTTCTGGAATTACAACATATTTTCCAGACCTAGTGTTAGTGGTATTTGTATTATTTCCTTAATAGATCAGATTTGGAGTGCCAAGCAGTCAGTGCCTTTGTGGTCATTGCTAATAAGTCACATGTAATTTTTGCTTTTTTTGTTTTCTCAAAGTGTTTCATTCCACATAAATTCTTATGATATTTGGATTGGTTCCGATTATTTCTTCACCTAACCCACTCATTTGTTTACAGAAATATTCAGAATGATTAGCAGAAAAACAGACTTATTACAGAGAATTGGTTGAACAACCTGTGCAGTGTCATTAAAACAGATAGTAGTATATCCTTCATCTTTATAATTTGTTTGCATTTCAAGGGAAAAGGTTAAACATTTTTCCCCTATGAATACATAAGTAGTCTGGAAGCATTTAATAACCCTTCTGGCTAACTGGCTCAGATAACTAAAGTCCATTAAAGTTGTTGCCAATAGTTCCATGCACAGTCAAGTTTTGTTGATCGGATCAGATGAATTGTTAATAAACTAAGGAATCTAACAAAAAAATGAAAGTACAACCAGCTGATAACTGGTTCCCGGCTGATCTACAGTGTCTACTGAGTCTGTGGGCTTGTTTTGCAGGTATAATTTACCCGTAGTGTAAAACATTGCAAGAATGAGGAGTATCACCCTTACCTTAGTATCTCTGACCCACATAGTGTGATTAAGGTCTGCATTATGTACAAGTTATGCTGGATAGTCACATTGCCTTATATGAATCAAAAAGTGTGGTTAACCTTTCAAAAGTCCAGCTTCATACAACAGCACAGGTAATATATGCTTCTTACTACCTTAATATATTATAGTATGATGTCTGCAATCTGTAACATATGTCCTCAAAGATCTGAAGTTTCCTGACTTTTAGGGTGTATCACATTATATTTCCTCCAGGCAAAATCCAGCTGCTGCTGCAACACTTTATAGCATGTCCTGGAGACTTGGCCAGAGAGTCTATTTCTGCTTGGAGCTGAAATAAACAAGGTTTCCTTTCTCTGAACAGAATGATCTTTTCTAAGTGTTTTTCTGCCAGATTCTGAGTCTTGGTCCCAGTCCAGTGTGATGGAGATCAAGGGAGGAAGCTTTCCTCTCAGTCAATGGAGATTCCTGCTGTTTTGTCAACTCACCAAAGAAAGGTAGAGTTGGTACAAAATCAAAGCCTATAACAATCATGTCTGTGACAAATACTGAATTTCCTGCTACTTGCTGTGTACTCTGGTCCATGGCAGAGGTAAAGAGGTTTGTCCTTAAAAGATGCCACTGAACTGCTATAACACACATTTGTCCCTTTTATTTTAACTTTTCTGGTTAGATTCTAAACTTTGTTAAAGGCTGTTCAGGATTAGTATATTACATGTAATTTTCTCAAAAAATACCAAAATATTAATGCTGTATTCACTTTTGATCATCAGTATTGCATAAATGTTACCTACTTTTTAGAGCAAACTTGCCATTGCCCTTCTCTCTCTTATATGGTAAATCTGCCTGATAGAAATCCACCAAGAAATGAGTAAACAACAGTCTTTAGTTAAGGTCCCTGCATGAGTTATGGAAGAAACTGAAGAATGAAAGGGGTGTCTAGCCTATTTACAGTGTGATTTAGTCACATACTGGCCCAAGTTCCATTGTTGTTACTAAAAGTTTAGTATATGATAAAATAGAGCAGAAAGTGAAAAAAGTCCTGGCTTTACTGTGATAGAACTCTGATTCCCCAGATAAAACCATTTCATCTTCTTGCTCATTATCGCCTAAGTTATTTCATTCTGTTCCAGTTTCTGGAACTAGATTTTATTTCCATTCAAGGTGAAGTCTTAAGAGAAAGTAAGATAATGTCCACAGCCATGATCCAAGACCAAAAGCTACTGTTCAAAAATAATTTTAGGCTCAGTAAAAGACATTTGTTTGAATCTGAATAGTTTTTAGTTTGAAAAATAATCCTGAATCTGGAATTAAAAAGAAACCTGGATAATAAGCAAGGCCATGCTATTTAAGGAATGTATTTTTCACATTTGCCTAACCCTTGAGTCCAAATAATGTCAGTGATATAAAAACCACTAACAATCAGAATTTTATGATCTCAGTCTGCCCCATTTTCCTTTCATAGTGTGGTACATGTTCTGAGAGTTTAAAATCAGAGTAAACTCTTGTTACTTATGAAAATGAGCAAAGGAAAACCTAGGTTAAATATCAAGAGGCATTTCAGCAATTAGGAGACCATGCTCTTGCCTGCCTTATGTGGTACTTTTTAACACAGCAGGCCTATCAGGAATCCAATATGTAAAGGAAAAGAGAATAACCATTCCTGGGGATATCGCTTGTGCCAGGGATGGGTAATTGGGCAAAGTGTTGCCCACTCAACACATTATCATTTACAGTTGAAAGATACCCATGCATTTGGATCAGCTTTGGATTGGTTCAGATTATTTCTCCACCTTACCTTTCTCCTTGGAAAGACCCAAACTGCCAATAATGTATTGATTCAATCAGAACAATTTCATATTGGATTTACGGTGCATTTTAGCAAAACTTTATATTTTGTGGTGGTTCTTTTTCTAAAGCAACTTCATTACAAAAGAAGCACCCTTACTGGGTAAGAACTTGTTTTGTAAGAGTTTCCATTACTTCCTTTTATTTTGGCAATCAACGCATTTCAAAGCATATCTCAACAGCCAAAAACTACAGCTGAGTATTTCTTAGAACAAATTCTTCTCATGCAAGAGGACACCAAGCCCATATGATATCGATCAAATTCCTGTTTCTCTCAAAGCCCAGATAAACAAACAAACAAACAGAACAGTCTTTGATTGTTCACATAGTTATGAAATAGTCTGTAACAGAATATTTTAAAATTATCTGGATTCAAAATCAATGGCTTTAATGGACTGATAATGAGTCTAGAATTTGTAAATAATGAATGACAATATGTGCCAGGTATAAGAAATGGACTGTAATGGAGAGTCAATTAACTTCTGTACAAGCAAGGAACACAGTGGGAGAAACCCTTCCATAGGTTAATATTATGTTCTTGGTCTACCTGGCCTCAGACAGTGATTAAAAACACAAGTATTGTACATGATCAGCCCCATCAGGAAACAATTTCCTGTGGAAAGAAATGTTTCTGTCCCCACCCCCGGCTCACCCGAGGACATCAGAGCATTGAGTTGTGTTGAATCATTTTGATACAACATCACCACATAACTGTAAAAGGCTCTAACAAGTTCTAAGAACTCCAATGTTCTGTTAACATTATTAGAGTGGTATGCCACTAAATTTGTCTTACCAATATAGCCTTGGAACAGATTTCACTGTTTAGAGAGCCTGACATACAACAAGAGAAAGTGAGAAAGAAATGCCATGTTGCCAAGGATGCCAAAAGAACAAAGAATGTAAAGTGAGAGCAGAAAGTAAGGTACAAAGTTAAGTTTATAGTATGGCTGCCTGCCTACTGCATGCTGTTATTTTTATTCTTAAGTACTTTGACAGTACATAAACATTTATATGTTCTTTGACTTACTTCAGAACTGTGAACTAAATTGTCACAACTGCAGGCCTGGCATTGTGCTGCCTGCCACGACACTCAAAACTGTGGGGAGAGAATTTGTAAGGTCATTGAAACACCAGAAAAAACCCTAAGCCATTAAAAAGGGGAACTTCATGTGCTTGCACTGAGAATAACAACAATCCAAAATATTTTGTTAACTTCCTTGCCTTATTTATAAGGAACACTTGTGATTTACCAGTGCAATAGTAGGTCCTAAAGAAGCCGAATGTCTTATATAACTATTCTGGTGTCACTTCTTGGATGAGACTGTGAGAAAGGGTTAACTGATTGAGAAGCAATCAAAAAATAATTCCTGCAAATTTTCCCTCAAAACCAATATGGATTCAAATGCAAATTATCCTGACCACAGACAGTTCTCATTTACCAGCATAATCACAGTGCTTATTTTTTTAACCTATCCTAGAAATGGAAAGAGTTACTTCTTTCCAATGGAGCCCAGTGAAATTTAACTTCAGGTCAGAAAATCAGAGAGAGCTATAATGAAACAGCTATCTGTCCTTATTTTAAACATTCCCTTTCTTTTTACAAAGTACTAAATGCATGGAAATCGTTAACTTGGAGGCCCATGAATGACTGTTTTATGCCTTTTCTCTAGGACTCCTCTATGCCACTGATTTCATATACTTACCGATAGTCTACTGCAGCTTTACACAGGAGTCGAAAGGAATAGAAGAGAAAATTCTGACACTCAACCAATTGTCTCAAAGTTTGAATATTGAAAAGGCGTCATATTTGGATATTATTTTTCCATTTCATAGTGATTCAAGGAAAAAAACAAAAACAAGGGGTTTAGTCTGTACATTTAAGGAATAAAAACTGACACAGTAATTTATTTCCCTAGTAGGATGTGATTTCAGCTAGGGTGGTTATCTTTGCAACTTTTCATTTCTTTTGGGCTTGATGAATCTTTTCTCCAGCAATGATTCTTCACCTACCCTCTCTCCTTTCCCACTGATCTGTCCTTCACACAGTTTGTCCAATTAAGTTCCATTCCAAATACTCATTTTGGTGATATTCTGGCAACAAATGGCTCTGGATTTGTTTTCTAAAATATGCCATTTTTTAGTTTGATTTTTCAGGGAGATTAGTTTAGCAAAATACTCATTAAAATGAAGGGTATATTTATATTCCCTGAACTGGAATGAATGCAGCTCAGATTCGTTCTGATAGCTTTAATCAGAATGTAATCCAAATTCCATTGCTATCTCTAGCACTTTTGGCAGACCAAAGGTTGAATCAGAGACAGAAAACAGGATGCCATCAAACACATAAATGTTTTTCTTTTTCTGAATGTGTTCATTTAGCCACAGATACCTAATCAGTGCAGCATAACTGGCTAAATGCAATATTTACATAACAGAAATGACACGAGTCACATTTTTTGTGGTGCATTTACGCAAGAATATGGATGGCCTCTGTATGAGTAATTCCAAGCTGTTATTCCTGAAAGTACCATCCACTGAACATCTTTTCTTTGGGCAAGCCTTCTTTTTTTTTCTGCTACCCCAAGAATAATATATTGCATAAAATTAGTCTGAATAAAAAATTCTAGATGTTACAATTTTCAGTTGTATACTATGGCTTGAGACTACTGTGTTAGTCTACCAGACCTAATAATTTGTTAAGATACTTTTTGTCTCACACTTACCTGCAGGAGACAGCTATACCCTTCTTTTGAGAAGAATTTCACAATTGAATGATAAATCCTTATCATACTTCTTGTTTCTTCCAAGCATTAATAAAATCTCCACAAGTTTTCTTGCTCTTTAAAGCCAAACTTCCTTGAAAGACTTTGCAACACTAACAGAAGAACTGTAAATTGCAGTTCAGAACCTTCAATAACTTCTCCTTTCCCCTTCCTTGACCTTTCCAGTGGCGTACCAAGCCTTGGTGGCAACTGCCTGGATATTGATGGCAGTTTTACAAAGGGCAAGGGAAAGTTTTGTGCTGCAATGGGGACTGAAGCAGTGCACTGATTTCCAGTAAGTCTCCTAAACAGCATAAGAGATTATTAATTTTTTGGTCGCTATTACTACCTTGGAACTGATTCTAACATATAAGTCATATTCAATTAATAAATATCTGAAAAATCCAGTCCTCAGTTTCGATAACTTTTCCATATATAATCTAAAATATAGAGAACATATTTATAACTTAATACAGTTGTTGTGATTCTGTGCCAACTATTATGTCATGCATATAACTTGAATGTAAAGCTATAGAATAACCCAAGCCAAGAGAAAGGTAAATTTCTTTACTCACAAAACCTCTACAAATGATAACTTTTTGTGATGTTGCAAATAGACTTATTTTTAATTGTAAATAGACTTATTTTTAAACTTAATATAAAATAAGAGTAATAATATTTATGTTAAAGCAGTACAAAAATGCAGGAAACACTGCCATCATGTGAGTACACACATATAAACAAAACCTTTAGCATAACATTGATCAATAAGCTTTTTCTGCCTCCAATGTTAAAAAAAAATCTGTAAAGCAGCTCAGGGTGTTTTGATAAAATGCAGAGTGCACTTGAATTTGGGGAGGTAACTAAGAAAAACATAGACTCAAATGTGGGTGCTCAAGTTAAATGGGATTTATTTTTTATTCATGAGAGAAACCTGGGCCCATTTCAGGTCTATGGTAATTTTTATTTTGACTTGACTTTACTGGAGCCAAGATTTTATCCAATACCTTTAAAAGGAAACGGAAGAATGTAGTCTGGCTTTCAGCTCTATGGATTGTCATACAAGGGTGATGGCAGCAGCAGTACCGTTCTGTTGAGGATTCTTCTAAAGAATCCAAATAATCTAGACATGCACAAAATGTCACAGCTGTTGCATCTGTCTTTACCCATTTTTTTTTCACAATGTGGAATGCACACACCATTGTGCAAATTGCCTTCAAATTAGCAGTTGGAAAAGGCACTGCAACTCATTTATAAGAAATTTTTCATTAAGTACAAATCTCACTAACATTTATTTTAGTTTCTGTGTCAAAATAGGACTTGGTCTAGCTTCAGCAAAACTGGAGATTAGAAAACTGGAGAAAAGAGCATCGACTCACTGGAATGTTTTCTTTGTACTGAAAAAGTAGTAGAGAGTGTAAAAACCAAATTGATTTGCTTCAGTCTTTAATGCATTTAATTACTTGATACCTTTTTATACTTGCTTTTAATTTTAAATAAGGTCCTGAAATGCAGAAATCAACATCTTCTCTGAAAACACATCTTCAAAGGTTAGAACAGGAGAGCCAAAAGCCACATTTGTGTTTCAGAAGATAGTTTAACCTTGAATTGATGAGGTTTTTTCCTAATTATACAGCCAGTGATTGAAATGTTGCTATTACTATGTATCATGACTTTTCATTTGTCAGCTGGAAGTCACTTTCGTGTTCCATACAATTCTGTCACTGGTCCCAAATTTGCAGATTGTCCAAGTTTTGTTTCTGAAAAGAAATTTCTTTCCTTATTTGAATATGAATAGCAGCTATGCAGTATTTTCAGTTATGTAGAGCACTAACTTAGCACAGAGCTTTTTCTTCACCTCTTACAAAGTCACTTTTCACAACATTTACAATTCAACACAGGAGGTTGGGTGGCCTGATAAAGGGATTTGTTGCCATTGAATACTGGAGAAAGGATAATAACCAGTATTATAAGAAATTGGAATGTGTGATTTAATTCGCTCTCTTTTTATTTTTCCATTTTATTCAAGGATTACTGTCATGATAAACCTCCTGATTATTGTGTTTTCTTATGAAAAATAAGTGGCAGTAGGAATCTCAAACCTTCCTGTCAGAGTTTGAATTTTGAGATCTTATTTCTATTCCTAGAGTATGTATTTGCCAAGGATAATCTCTCCTACTCCAAACCTGCTTTGGTACAAGAAGGTTTTCTTTTCTCTTATATACAGCTTGTCTATAACATCTTATTTATTTTCTTTCAGCACTGAAGTTACAAAAAACTATTTAATTTATTGAATTTTTGAAGAAAAAGAAACCTATACTGTTCTATTCTAGAAGAGCATGAGATTCAGCTCAAATTCATGCTGAAGGCTGTAATCATTGTAGCATTTTCATTTCTCTTTGTTTTATTTTCTTCAGAGAAGTAGCTTAATTTTCAGTGCAAAATGTCATTTGAAGATCTCAGCATGTTCTGGAAGCATATCTCATTAAACTTTGCAGGAGATACTGTCATTTTAAATATTTCTTTAGGACTGAAGTCGAAGAGGAGAAGGACAATCTGTCCCTGGGTGTCTGTGATGTGAAGAAGGTTTGAAACATATTGTTACAGTAGTGAAGGCCATCCGCTGCACAAAGTGTGTCACTTCCACAAAGAAAATCCTTCTGAAACTCATTTTGAAGGAGCTCCATTAGGCTCTGAGAGAGACTGATACAAAACAGGCTGAGACCGGGTCTGGGACTTGAGGAAGTCTGTAGATCATGCTAAGAGAAGTGAGAAAAAATAGAGATTAGGAACAAAACATGGGGTCCAGGGAGAAAAATACCTCGTCAAGGGGAGAACAGAGTTACAGCGTGACCTACCAAGGATTTAATGCAACACACAGTTTCTCAGAAACCTTTCTTAGCTTGCAGAAAGCTGAGGTTCAGGCCATTGCTCACATTGTTCTGTGGTTCCTTGTTTAAACCCTGACTGTTGCACCAGCTAGTCAGGGGTTTCCCAGACACAGCAAGCCAGGCTCGGAGCATCTCTGCTGGGATCCATCTATGTGCTGGCAACCGAGTCATCCGCATGGATATCCCCACTGCCTCTAACAGGAGAGGAGATGTCTAATTTGCATGCAAATATCTATACATTGACATTTATATTCAGGCATTTTTCTTTGCATGGTGAATCCCAACCTTGATACTTCCTCTTCATTATCGTTCTGCACTGCAATAAAGCCGCTGTGAAGCCTGTTGTTAGCCAAAGTGTAGCCTCCCACCTTTTCATTCTCCTAAATGACTGTTGCCTGCTTACATTGAGATACCCTGGACCTGCAGCAGCAGCATCATTTCAGTTCCTCTTTAGAGGTAAACATAAAGAGTTCCCCTCTTGCTGAGGACTGGATCTGACAGCTGGCTCTGGCCCTGTATCCCTTGGTGCCTGTGGGATATAGGAGGATAATGCATCACATCAGAGTGCTCATAACATCACAGCAGGACAAGTTCAGCGCTGTTCACGTGTGGCTGTTCTTTTGAATGGAGTACAGTGCTACCTTTGAAAGCAATCAGTACCTTAACATGAGCATCAGTAGGCAAATGTATGCACAGAAATTCTGATGAGCTTTACCTCCCGTTTGATTCATACTACTCTGAACTTCTTAAAGTTAGATTTGGATATGCAAGCTACAAAACAATCTTCAAAAATCCTCAGATCTTCAGAACTGCACACTGTCTTTGCTCTTTGTTCTTTTATATAATATTCATGAACATTTTTCATAAAGATCTTTTCCTACTTTTTGAAATAAAGGAAACTGACTTGTGGTTTTTTATAATGGAATAGTAATATTTGTGTGAATTGCTATGCCATACTTACACTGATCATTTTTATTTGAATAGACCAGGTTAAAAGGTTTTTAAATGTTTCTGTTTCAGTGAAGGGAGAACTGAGGAGGTCACTGACTCCTTTTTTTTCTTTTTTTTCCCCTCTAGCTATCTCTTCTATTCATTACTCTTTGTTCAAAAAAAAGTCCATCAAGGAGAATAAGCAACACCATGTGGCTTGGCTTGTCATTTGCTGATGTCAAGCCAAATACCGAACCATAGCAGTCTAAATAAATAGTTAGAAAACAACAATTCAGATCTGAGGAACAAAACTCTTTGATATTTCATTAATTATTTGAGGGTTGCATTTACACTAATAAAGTAAACAGGCAGGAGTCTGGGTTCAAACACTGGAAGAGGGCACTGCACTCTGGTGTGGCAGTTTTTGGCAGGACATTCCCTGTGGCACAGTTTTGGTTTTTACCAACCATTATCCTCCCAGAGAATGCTGAGAACAGGACTTCTCCCAAAAAACAGCACATATGAGAGTGGTCTGTCTAGCAGAGGAAAAGTATGGACATACACTATGTAAATTTGGGGCCTGAGGGACAAATGAGCCCTAGACTATTTCATTTTCAAATGCTGATGAAGTTTAAAGGGAAATCAAAGAGGATAGCTGCAAGTAATAAACTTTTTATAAATAAACCTTCACATAATCAGTATTCGGTCTTCATGTCAACTGCAAGTTTGAAAAGATTGTTTGAGGGAAACTCATGCTCAGAATAAAAGCTGCATTTATCAGAAAAAAACTTTCTTGTTTGTAATTTAGCCAATATTGAGTGTGGTTCTTAGTTTCATTAGGAATTAGGCTTGTTTATCTGAAGATAGAAAGTTGTAAATGTTCCAAAGAACTTACTGAGGGAGAATTATACTGCAGAAATGTTAAACATTATATACTAACATCATTATGACAAAAGAATGTTGTGTACAGTGGTAAATTTTACATTCAAAAAGGGATTGTAAGGCTTAAAATTTATTTTACCAATAAAATGTTATATAAATTCATAACTTTTAATTAAAGCAAGTTCTAGATAATTTGAGCATGATTTATTGTGCCATCTTCATATATGTGAAATGCTTCAAGGACTAAAGGAAATAAGAAATGTGTTTAAAAATCAAAACTCTAAAGTGTATTTAAAATATTCATGGGTGGCAGATGCACTTTGGGCTGTAATGATCCTAACAGCTGGTTACAACAGTTTCTTCCAAAATAGAGACATTTTTTGTTCAGTCAGATGGGTTTTCTTTCTCTTTCAGCTAAAGACAAAGTTCTTCCAGATTGCTGGATAGACTTTAGGCAAGTTGAATAGATGTCAGTAGAATTTAAAAACAAACAAAAAAAGCAAACATTTTATTCATGCCTACTTGTTGATTGTTTATCATGATAGCTGTGGTTAATCTTAATTGAAAGGCAACCATTTTTAACAGAAAAATCAATGTCATGCATTTTTTGAGTAATTACTTATTGAACCAGAACAATTTATGTCCTTTTCCTAAAAACATGGTAGAAAGTGATGAGTAAAATCATCAGATGCCATAGCATCCCTTTTAAAAGGTGCTCTTAATAGGATGAGTAAATAAATCAAGGAAATAAGTGCCTTGGGATATTGTGAAGTTTGAAAGTATAGCAATTCCAAGAGGTATTAAACAGACTCAAAGAGGAGCAAGGGCTCTGGGGACTATAAAACGTGGAGCAAATTTCCTATGAGGAAGTGACCAAACCAACAGCTGTCAAAGGCTCTGCAGCCACAGGAAATGTCAGCCCATGCTTTCACTGCTCTTTTATGCTTTCCATGAACAGACAGTGGCACCATTAAAAATGAGGTACTGGAAGAGGTGGACCTTTCCTTGAACAGAATAAAGTTGATTTATGCCAGTGAAGATGCTCATCATTTTCTCTTTGCCTGCCATCTGTTACAGGTTAAAATGCATGTATATATTCATTTTGAGCAGTGGAAAAATATATGCAAAATATGGTACAGCAGACTCATAAGTCCTTTCATATTCAATTAGTCTCTGATTTTATACATACGATAACTTTATAAATGAAAATTTAGAAGTAAATATTAAATTTAGGTGTGAAAAAACCCCATGTTTAGGAAAAAATCTAGTTAGGAAAAAAAAACTAAATAGGTCAACTATTTGTCTAAGACAGGGATAATGTTGAAATTTACATCTACCTGACCACCAGGGGAAACTCCATAAGACAGGACAAACGAGAGATTGACAGAAAAGTTGCAAAAAAAATTGTAAAACATTAGGGTTTTTTTTTTAATTCATCAAAATGAGGAAGCCAGCAATAGTTTCTGTGCAGCCAATCACATAAGGAAAGAAACTGGGGATCACGGTGGAGGGAACTAGTTAAACCAGAACCTTTCATTGTGGGAGATTACTCAGAGCATCTGCCTAAAATTTAACTGACCACAGAGTATGGGGTATAGAAACAAAATCAAGAAGAAAATTCCAGAAACAGAGCTTAGCAATTACCCAAGATTTCTATGGGCGCTCTAAAGGATGAGGAAGTTGAAATACTAATAGCAATGTGCAATCCCTTGTAAAAATTGCTGTGATATACGATGACAGGAAGTGGCAAAATCTTCCAGAAAGGCTCCAGGCAATTCCAAAGGATACAATCCTCTAAGTCTGATACTTGGTCTTAGCAAATTACTAGATGCCGTAAAAAAGAAAATAATCTGTGGATACCTTTACCTATAGTCTTTTTAGAAAGTGTCAGTAGGGCTTTTACAAAAGGATTTAAAGTTGTTAAAACCTAATAGAATACCTTAGCCAACAAAAGTATGGGAACAAAGGTATGTTACCCATACAGTTTTGCTTGGATTTCCAAAGGCTCTTGGCAAAGCCTCTCAGTATTTGAATCTAAGGAAACAAGAAGCAAAGCATAAAAAGAATGTCCTTGCATAATAAATAATTTGCTCAGAGGATGGTAAACACGAGGCTGAAATATACAGGCAGACCTTGCAACAGACGGACATTGGTACAGCTCAGCTGTATTGGGAACTGCACATTTATCTTACAAATAACTGAACTGGAGGGTTCAGTGAGGTAGGAAAGTTTGCTAAGGTTGTTAAATAAATCACATAAATAGAGATGAGCGGTTGACTGTAAAGCCTTGCAAAGGACTTTATGAGACTGAGCTGTAAAGTAATAAAACGGGAGAGGGAATTCAAAATGGATAAACATAAAACAATGAACTGAAGGAAAAAGAAGTTCAACATCACATATAAGAGGATGGGCTCCAAGTTGATCATTGCAACACTGGCTGTGAGAAGCTGGGGTTATGACAGAGTCATAAAAACTGAAGTTCAAAGCTCAGTCAAAAAAAGAAGTCAAAAGAACAAGCAATTGAGAATTACTGGGAAGGAAATAGAGAACAAAGCAGAAAACAATGTATGTATTTATCTTAAAAACTGTATATCTAATCTCCATATCTCCAAAATTGTATTAATAAAACTGGAAAAGGTGAAGAGAAGGGTAATAAAGGTGTTCAGTAGTGTGAAATGGTTCCTGTAAGCATTCTAAGACCCTTTTTGTCTCAAAAACTGATGGCTTGAAAGGTATAGCAGAAGTCTACACAATCATGAGTGTCAGGCAAAATGAAATGACAGATGGTTTATTCTCTTCCAGGATAAAAACAAGGTAGTGCAGGTGAAGTAAGGAGAGATCAAGAGTAGAACAAAAAAGAAGGTGATACTTCATGCAGAGGAGAGTGGATGTGTAGAACTCCTCTAGAAAAGATGGTGTGCATGCCAAAAATTTACAGAATTACTTGGAAAGTTCATGAAAAAAAAACGTCATGGAGAATAACTAAACTTCATGAATCTTAGAAAATTCACTGAGCTGAAAATAGCTAAGAGCTGGGAGAGTGTATGGAGAAGTTTCCATGCAGTTGGTTGGTTTCGGTTTATGTCCTTTGCTGGAGGCCAAATAGTGATTTAGGTGAATAGTTCTTCTAGGCTGATACCATAATTCTCATGTTTCCTTGTTCACACGTATTTACCAAGTGGAATAACATGGATCTAATTCACGAAGATAATGAGAAACTGTCATCAGCAATGAGTGAAAGTAGCTCTTTTGGCTGGAGCTCCAGTCCTTTATCTCCCACAGAATGGTCTGCAGGTGAATGAACAGAAATTTGTGACTTTTGCAATTTCCTGACATGTTTCTTTCAATCATGTCTTCTGAGAAGCAGATTCCCCAGCCATTGCTGTTGGTATGACAAATTTCACAGTAAGTCTCTTTGAAGTGTGCTTTGCATGCACTAATCAATTTAAAATAAAAGATATCTTTCTCATTGCTTGTATATAGACTTCATATGCTTTCTGGTTTAATTATATTCTAATCCCATTAACCAACATTATCATTTTTGCTCTCTCATAAACAAACAATTTGGTAGCAGAGAACATAAAAAGACAATTAATTGACTCAAACCACATAATGTTTTAATGTCTTTGTTGGTTTTCTTAATTTTCTTTTTACTTTCATTCTAGGCAGTACAGGCACTTAAAAAACAGGACGACAAACAATGGATCAGACACCAAAACACAGCTAGCGCTATGAGAAGTTCAAAAAAAGCAGGCATCTAAGGTCTTGAAAACTCTCCACTATTTAATAGTGTAATTAAAATGTCCTTTGTTTCCATCATTCCATTTTACAGAGTAATTTGGTTTTTGTCCCTAATAGTGGGGCACAGCGGTAAAAAAATAATTCAGAGAAATACATTTCTTATTTTTCCTACTATATAAACCACAAACATTAATTCTATTCCAGACGTTGTTACTCACTCATTCAAAATGCTACCAAAATTGTTTTTAAAATGAGATGTTGATGTGCATGTATACATATAGGTGTCTTTATAAAATTATATGCAGGGTCACTTTCACAATTTTTAATACTTCTGCAGAAGTACATGGCAAATGTAGGAAAAGGCAGAATTTCTTTTTCAACTTTACATCACTTTTCCAGATGCAGAGAACTACAAGAAACAGACTTACCAATGCCTTTTTAGTGGCCATAAAATGTGTTTTTCTTGGCTATTTTGAAGTAAACGTGCTAGTAACATAAAGCTAAACCTAGAAACAAAGTTAATTCTAAATCTGAATTAACTATTTGTTTATTTTTAACTGTGGCAATTGTACCTCTTCTATAAAAATCTGCGTCTGTTTGACTCTTTTTGGGAACACTAGGTGCCTTCACTGACCTAATGTTAAATGTCGGAAAAACAGCTCTGAAAACTGTGGCCATGGATCTGTGCCTCTGCAGTGTGAACCATTATGTCACAAGAATGAGGAGAGGAATATCAGCGATCTAGGCAGCTGCCTTGATGCTTTCCTTGCCTCATCCATGAGTTACAATCCAGATTGTGGTATCAACTCACTGAACAGCATTTTTAACCAGCACTGTGTAACTTATCTTACTTCTATGTGTGCAGCAAAACAGTCTGGAGTCATGTTTCTTTTTTTAATTCCATGATACTTATAGGTCCCTTCCAGCTTGAGATATTCTATGATCCTATAATTCTAAAATTCTATAGCAATATTTTTCATTTGAAAAAATAATTTGAGACTGGGTAGGTTTCAAAAATATGTAGAAAACACGTATGAGTTTAACATAGAACTTTCAGGGAAAGATTCTGGAGTCTGTATCATGCCAGAGACAATATTCCAGCCGCAAAAAAGGCACAAATCAAGCAATTTCCCTCTCCTGTCCTTGCTCCAATCACCTTTAGACTCTAAGCTGCAGCTGGAATGTAGCAGGAGTTGAGAATACCTCTTTTATGATGGCAACATATATTTATCTAATTTATGCTGTATTAGGTCCTCTCAGCAGGACTGGCTTTTAAGAAAAAATCAAAATTAGATGTAGGTACCAGCAAGGTAGTCAAATGAGACAAGAACATGCACACTTGTAAAGATCTACATGAACGGAATTTGCAGCAGTGTCCCAATTAAATATAGGTTCTACACATGATAACTTTTTCTCCATACTGTATTCATGCTTATCTGAATGCAACAGGTTGAGGAAAATAGTTATTAAACTCCATTATAAATTTCTTTATAAAACGTAGTACATTTTTTCTACCAATTAACTCTTCTATAGCAAATGAGTAGGAAGAGAGCCCAGCTAATTGACAGAGAACTGAGAGACAACATGCACACAGAGCATATGCACTCCAGAAAGCAAACCACACTCTCTAAAGTAGGGCAAACTGCTTTCTGGACACTCAGCTTATGACTGAAGGAGGTGTACTTTGAAAATATTCTGCTTTTTTCTTTTTAAATGTCTCACTGCTGCATTTCCCTTATTTTAATAATAATGCTGCACACAAATTGCACCAATTAGTATCCATTAATATCCACCTCTGCTATCACTAGTATCTGCCTCATGCCTAGCCTGTGTCAGTTCTCTAATTATTGATTGGCATATGTCACCCTGAAAGACCTCACCAGAAGCTGAAATTAGAGTCTGTGGCTCCTTCCCTGATTTTGAATCCTTTTACTAGCCACACAGTATATGGCCACTTGTCCAACTTGCAGCTGTGTAAAGCTCAAGCACACACCAGTAATTTCTTTTGAAATTGTGTTCTCTGTAAAACAAACTAGTATAATTCAGCGAACAGTGCTGTGAGACTACAGCATTTCCTGTTTCTGGACCAAACTACATATGCCTTGAGATTTTTTTGTGGTAGGAGCATGTTTCTCACTTTTGTTCAACATGCTAGTTTTTCTCCTTCCTTCATCTCCCTCTCCCTGAAGCTACTGCTTCCCATTCACCTTTTCAACAGTGACTCTTTTTCCTGAGCCAGTTATCTTAGTTCTTTACACATATCGTGCGTTGTGCAGAAACATTTGTAACTGCATCTTTACAGTCTTTATAACTGCACCTCTCCTTCTTTTGTAACATTTTTCTGTTTATATCTTGAAACATCTAAATGATTGCATGAAGAGTTTTTGTGGTTTTTTTCTTTTTTTTGGTGTGGAATGATTATGTTTGCTTTTTATTTATACTTGTGATCAATATAGGATATGAAATAAAGGAATAAAGAATGTATGCAATATTTATTTGTATGCCCTCAGAGAGCTTCAATTTCTCTCTTCTCCAGTGCCTTTACCCATCCCAGCTTTATTTCAAGCAGGTTTCCCTGAAGGACCATAAAGAGAGTGTCTTTTTGGGGCTGGGTTGATAAAACACATAAATCATGAATGCTTCTGAGACTTCCCTGCAGACGTTCACCCAAGGAGCACTCAGTTTTGCCTGGGGAAGTAATTTGAATGGAGAGATGGTCAGGTCAAGTCGAGAGATACTTTCCAAGCCTCTGATGATATCATCATATTAATATAGGGGACCTTGGAGAGATTCTGGCTTGAGTTTAAAGTCTGGGGGTCTTGTAAGGTTTTGGGGGAGAAGACAATGATGAAGTCATCAACTAGCTCTCGTTTCAAAATTTCAGCTGGAAATCTGTTTTTAAGAATCCAGCATATTTCTCAAGGTCGAATCCTGCTGTGCACGATCTTAGACCCCTTAAAACACAACAACAACAACAAAATTCACTAGAGAAATTATCCAGCTTTAGTGACATGACAGGAAATACCTATAGTTTCAGCTTTGAGCAAATCAGTTGGTTACCCAAGACATCAGGAAAATAGGAAAGGAAAACCCCTTCATAGCCCCGACTCTCTCCTGACACCATCTGACTCCTTCTGCCCCTTTCCCATCCCAAAGAAAGGGACTTGCCTCTGTTGCTGAATGGTTTTCTGAGCATCCTTGTCTGTCTCATCAGCAGCACGGTGTGTGCTGTGAGCCTGCAGCTGGCAAGGCAGTTCTGATCTGGCAACAGCACATTTATGTCGTGCAGCATCCTGACACAGGAGACTGATCCTAGCCCAGGGTGAAGTATGGGGTATAGGAACACACTTACATTTCCATATGTCTGCTGACAGCAAGACTTCTTGTTTCATTCTTGTATGAAATCATCTCATTCATAAGCATTAAAATGAAATGTCAATATGTTTATAATTTTTAACTCTCTTCATGGTATTAGGCAATGTCTAGACACACAAAAAAACACCAACCAATGCAAACCCCCTCTTTTACAGTGGCTAGTTCTGAAAGTTCAGTAATAGCTTTAGCAAAATGTAAGATCTAATAGCTTTTTTGAGGGTAGGACTATTAAACTTCCACTAGCTGATGGCAAGTAAAGTTGTGTTATTGCATCTTCTGAAGGCATTAATTTCTGAATCAATTTTAGTGATTTTCACTCAGCAAGTTTAAAATTAGACACATAAATATATTTTTATAAATGCCATGTGTTTAGATGTGGAGGAGAGTTAAAAAAGCAGAGCAGCTGAGTGAAGCAATTACAAAGGATTTTCTAAATTGAGAGAGGGTGAAGAGATGGGATGATAAAAAGGCATTTGAAATTTAATATTAGAGGGGAAATATATCTAAATCTATCTCTCTCTATGTATATATATATACGGATATATATGTCTAGATATAGATATCTCAGATATTAATAATGCACACACACTAGTGTTGGAAAAACAAAACCTGAACTGAAAATAGGTCTCTGATAAACTATTCTCTGCTGGTGTTATGAGCTTGAGAAATTTGGGATTCAAAGATGATGTTGAATAAGGAAGCAAATCCAGAATATACTCAACACATACTGGCTCAGATGTTACTAATGTTTAACTAGTGGTGAGCCCACTGAAAAATAACTCAGTTTCCTGGTAACCCTTTGAGAAAAGGGAGTCTTTAACAGAGCAAGAGCATTAGTGGAATTAGTCAGGCTTGTTTTAATAGAAGGGTGCTTCCATCTACAACTGCAGGATTTGTATCTGTGCTACAGTGACTCAACATCTCACGGTTTTACATTAAACCCAAAGTAATGTAACAGGATTATGTTTTTTTGAAAAAAGCAAATAGAAGAGGTATTTTTGGCTTTTCCTTATGCAAAATTCAGTATCTGATGAAGCATCTGATGCATGTACATGAGTGAATGGTATGTCAGAGAATGAACAAATTCTTCATCCAAAATTTAAAATGTTTGCTCTTTTTTTCCTAAGCATCAAGATTTTTGAAAGAGTCTGGGATCAGTCAGGAGCTCCTTAAGGCCATCTGCTTTCCTGTAGCAGAGCTCAGAGGATGCTTTAGCCCTACCCAGCCCTGCTCTCTGAGGAATTGTGCATCAGTTGGGAGATGACAAATAGGGCCATGGACACTCTCATCTGCCCCAATATAGAGAATGAAGAATTGGCTGACTGTCTAGAATATCTTCATAGAGAAAAGAATATGGAGAGTTTTTGTTTCTAGATTTGGCCATGGTAAATAAATAGTCTGAAAGAAGACAAGAGTAGATGACACCATATGACACTGAGGTTTAGACAAGAGAGGCTGCACAGGGTTCATTGGAATATCACAAGAGAACCATAATTATTTACTTTCAAAAATACACTCAATAATAAATAACAAAATGATTAATAAATAATAGAATAACAAAGCATGCATAGCCTACACCTTATTCAATACCACTTTTGCTTGGTATTTGTTGATACTTGCAAAGATTTAGGATGAAACTGGTGAAGAGTAAAATTGTCTACGAGTGGTTTTGAAAGTGCATTTGATTCACATACCATTGACCACCAGAAAGTTTCATAGAGAGAGAAAACCTTATAGACTAGGGATGGCATTGATTGTCATCATTTCTTCACCTAAAGTTAATTTTGAAGCATTTACTTATGTTCATTACTTTTCTCCTCAGGAATGGTCCCTTTGGGCAATTATATTTCTTTAGCCTTTCCTGAGGACAGTATTAAATGTAGCCATGTATAATGTAGCACTGTTTGCCTAACCTCTCCCTGTCTGCCTCTGTTGCATTTTTACTGGAAAGCTTCCAAAAATCTTTGTTAAAAACTGTGCACAATGAGATCAAGAGAACACTTGAGCTTTGTTGGACTACTGTTTGGGAGGCATGCATGAGCTGCATTCCCTGCATAAAAACATGTTAAATATGAAACTCAATAAAACAGAATTCGTGGTGATAGAGCACAGACACTCAGCTGAAATCTCAAAGGTTGCAAAAATCGCAGGGGCAGTGAAGCTGCCGATGCCCCAAGTACAAAGAAAGCACAGAGTGGTATCAATGAGCAATTCTTGGTTCACATTTTTCTGAAGAACATTAAGATCATAGATAGAAATTGTGCGTGGACAAACATATCAAAGAAATAAAATTCGCTGTTATAGGAAAAAATGGAAATGTAAAACTGATTACTTAAATGCGTGTTATGGATTCTGATGGATCATTCAATCAAATACTACAGAACAAGATATTAAAATAAAGGTTGGGCTAGAATTATTGAATGTTGTAATAAATTTCATCACACTCATACTGTTATTAAAAATAATAGATGATGGGTTATTAATCACTTAATGATGTGTTCTTCTTTCTAAAACTATCCAAATTTACCATTCCATGAACAGTCACCACAGTTCTTAGGCATTCTTGACTAATTATGAAGCATCCATCAGAAAAGGAGAGAGAGAATTCTTCAGATCTAATTCAGCTGTCTAAATGTTAAGCATCTATTCTAGTCTTGTTTAGGATCAGAGGTCCCTCAGTACACTGAAACTACTTCCTAAAAAGGCTGACAGGCACCTAAGATAATCCATACAAATAATTATCTGGAGCTATTTGTGGAGATGATATGGTTAATTTAGCCAGGACAGTTAACTTAAATATGTCCAGAATAAAGTAATGAATGAAATCCAGCTGAATATTTGACCTCTCTGTCTCTATTGAGTCACCAAATGCAGGGTGTCCTCATCTTTCATCAGGGTGCAATAAATAGGGTAATAAACAGGGCACTGCAGAGGCCAGGGCTGCAAGTTTGCCATTATCTATCATAATCTACAAGCTCACAGAATCAGTTCCTGCCTTCTCATATAATCACAACGCACATATAAATACAGGATTGATTCCTCGCCAGGGGTATAGTTTCCTAATACAATGAGGCAAGAAAACAAGCCTATCATCTTCTTGAGAGCTTAGAAAAGGGAGAAACAAGCCATGGAGTTTTGTACATTTCACTTTGAAATAACAATGGAAAAAGGTTGGAAATCTGTCCAAAAGACCAATATAGTAGTCTAGACAGGAAATATTTAGGGCATGAACCACTATTTTGGCCCTTGATAAAGTAAAAAATCTGAATTGTTGCTTTACTAAGCTTATTTAATCTGAATGATTTGGCAACCGTACCAGTAAGAGTAGCAACATTTAGACTAGTGTGAAATCGCAGATTCTTAAAGATGAAACATGAATTAGGTGTGAAGAAATGAGTTTGAGAAACTGTCTTTGACATTGCTGGAGCCAGGATTTCCCCTGTGAGTGGAAGCAATACCACATTCTAACAGAAGCATTATACATCTGCTTACACTCATTTTATGCAGGTGTGAACTGATTAGAGTTGGATTCATAAGCATTTTCTAGGAAAAAATGTACACTCAGCATTGCAGAATTGCTTTGTAAATTTGAATACATCTTGTTAAGAAATAAATTGTTATTTCGATACTCTAAAATAAATCCCTTTGAAACAGTTTTCTAGCTGAGTTTCTAAGAAGTTTGAGATGCTTTTAAAAGTTGGAACTTGAAACAAAACATTTGTTCTTCACAAAACAGAATGTCTTAACATATTTTAAATTAATCTTTCATTCTTTTGCTTTGTTAGAAATCTCAAACACCCTGGGTTTTTTCCAGAAAAAAAAAAAAAGAAGTTTATACAGTTTTAAATTGACTATGTGCCTTCTAAACAGTTTTTTTTTCTTTTTCCAAGAGTTATACCAGATATAAAATATCAGAAATATCTGGCTTTTAATAGAGATCTAAAATTTCTTTTTTTTTTTTTTTTTTTAATGAGCTAAATGAAATTGCAACTAGAAATATAGATGCTTTTTTCTCTCTGTGGAACTGGAACAGAATGTACAGAAAGTACCAAAAGAAACTTTTGGAAGTATTTTGACTTAATATCATGAGCACTACTATGCATTACTTATTTAGCATTTGATGTACCCTACTTGCATAGGACCAAAATACATTTTGTAAGGAAAGGTCACAGTGAAAGCAGTTTCTATGTAGAGGTGTTGTAGTTAAAGATTAATTGGACATTGGCCAGAAAGTTCTGAGAAAACACCCCCGTGCGTGTGCATACATCTGTGCAAATAACAGCTCTGAAAGAGCTACTGAAAGACCTTGCTTGAGCGAAGGACCAGAGAGTCGGTCTGGTTTTCAAGGTGGCAGATGTGTGACTGTGGCACAGCTGAGCTGTCCCTCAGCCTGTCCCTCCCCAGCACAGGATGTCCCTTGGTGGCTGCTGAGACAGCAACCCCAATCACATCAGACAGGACAGCAGGACTCTCAACATCTCCCGCCCTTATGCCCAGTACTTGCTATAATAATGGAGCATTTCTCTTAAAACCGTGGCAAATAATAGCAGTTCCATATTCATTGATACTTGATTTCTGCACTAAAAGCAGCAGCAACTCGATCTCGGTGTGGTGTGAGCGCGTGATTGAGTTTCAGCTGTGGCATGCGAGCTGTGCCAGAGCCCACCATATGGTGCTGGGGCTGCTTTTGTGTAGCTGCAGGAGAACAGATGATAGTTGATCTGATCCTGAGTCTGCCAGGACAAAATTACCCTATCAAAATATTTTGAACAAATTTGAAGCAGCAGTATGAACTTGCACTGGTGCTGCAGTTGGTGGTGTGTGGCTTCAGCTCTTTCTGTTGGATACTGAAAGATGCAAAACTGTCTTAATATTCTTTGAGGGGCCATTTAATCCTTTGGAAAAAGACTTTCTGATGCTGAGTTTCATGTGTAAAAACACAGAACAATATGATGTTTATATGTAGAATGGGAAAAGGAGAGAATACTCTTGATCTAGAGAAGCTACGTTTTCATATAGGGAAAAAAATCCAATGAGGCCTTCCCAGTAAATATACCTCAAAAGTGAGAAATTCAGGTTTGAAACCTGGTCCTCATTTCCTAAATGAAAAGGTTTTCAGAACTCTATCAGATGTCCCAGAGAGTAGAGAGAAATTTAAATTTGTTTTTAGAAATTAGTATTTTCTTCTTTGCCTGCTGTTTCTCCTTTTTGCTTTTATGCTTCAGTAAGGACTACGGAATGAGAATGTGGAAGCATAGAACTACTCCTGCAGCCCATGGGTACAATCCACTCACCTGGGATTTCCAAATCAAAGAGAAAATCTGATGTCTTTGATCTGACACCTCAAACCCATTAAACTTTTGTTTAAATTCAAAACATTTTGATTGAAATGTGCTCAGTGAAGAATGGGGAATCATGCTGGATTTCAGATCTGGCATTCCTGAGAAACTCAGGGACAGATCAAACCTGGGTACATCAGGAAATTAAAGTAGGTGAAATCTCTTCAGAACACATCTGGTTTTATAACAACCCAAGTCATTAAAGGGTTTTCTTTAAATTTTCTAAACATACCTACTAATTTGCTTTACTCCATTCATTTGGTGTTTGACAGTTTTATAATAAAGCCCTTTTTAAGAGATGCAAATATCCATATAATCAGAGTCTGAAAGGGACATAGCTGTCAAGCCCAGCTTCTGTTAGCTGCTGCTCATTTGTTTCCACTCTTTCCTCTTCTCCATCTTGTTTATTTAAATACTTTAATGATCATGATTTTAGGATCTACATATTGCCATGTGTGGCAGCAAGACAGAATTACTTCTCAGGTCATGCACTAAAGAGTCCAGACCACTGAGTATGGTGGTTAATGTCTCTGAAATTTAATCCCACTTTTGTTCTGTCAAGTCTTGCATGGCTGACAGCAACTCAGCAGTGACGAAAGGTCAATGTGGAAGTCAAAGACTTAAAAATTCTAAATCTCATTTGTCTGGAGACCATAGAAGTCTTATTTCTTTCCCAATATTTAAAAATGAGAAGGCCTATTTGAGAGACCTTCTTTACAAAAGGTCCATATTCATTCCCCTGTAAAAATACAATTCAGGATTAATACTGAAATAAATTAAATGGGCTCAAGAGGTAAGTTAAAACTGACAGCCAAAATTTTTGCCACTGTGGGCAGACAAACTACCTTCTAAGATAATGTTCAATGGGATTAGGTCAGTGCTCAGTTCTCCACCCATGGTTTGAGGAGAAGTCCTTGGTTCTGGGTAATGCACACATCGCACTGCACTAGTGGTGGAATCTGTGATTATTTTGCCCTAGAGAAATAAACTTGCTGTATCTTGCCTGTTCTGAACTGCATTGACAGGATATTACAGCACTCTTAGTTGTTGCATCCGTTTCACCAGTGAGTGTCTTTTGAGGTGGAGTGGAGGCTTCTCTTATTCCCGTCTTTTTTGCCCATTTGCCTCAGGAAAAACTGTAAGGTCAGAAAAATCTGAAAAAGAATATCCTGGGACAGCTATATGCAAGAAACAGATGTAAGAGACCCAAAAATTTGCACATAATTCAACTCCCTATAAAACTTAGGGCAATATCAGCTGTTTCAGGAACAAACCTGAAACCAGACAATGTCCTAGTTTGCACCAGCAGGTATTCAGAGAATTTTGGTAGGGTTTGGACTTCATTCTTTACTCCTGATGATTTGTATAAGCTCTATGGAGATCTGCAGAGCTAAGGAGATGCAAAAAGGGATGCACATGTTCCTTCTGTTGATTCCCCTGGAAGTTGTGTACACACCCGAGGACAGACACTGCACAGTGGTTGTTCCTGTAAGGTCTTTCATAACAGGTTTATTTTCTCTGCAGTATATGGAAGTTGGCTTTAATTCCCAAGATCTCTTACAAAAGGCTTTGTATGTGCACTCAGGCTTTTGGCAGAACAATATACTTCTAACTAACTGGAAATAAACACATAGATAAAATAAACGACCTTGTATTTTCCTGTTAGTCACAGAATAATTTTTGCACGGAGTACTCAGATGAAATATATCCTTTCCCATTTTCTTTTCATTTCTATTTCTTTCAAGCTGTATTTTGAACAACGATGAAGACAAAGAACAGGATTTTGCAAAGTGAAACAGCTGCACTAGAATCAGGATAACGCCACAGTGCATTTCAGTCATTTGTTCAGAAAAAATATTAATGCTTTTTCTCTGCTCTTGTGGATGTTTAATTTGGAAATTATTTAATTTAACTATTATAAATGATCCTGTTAAATAAAGAAAATCACTGCAGTCCAAACAAATAATGAATGGCATTACAGCTTCGTAATTAGAACAAATCACTGGTCTCAATTAAAAATGAATGTGGGTATCAAGAATCAAACAAGTTTTATTCCTCACTCATCTTTACATTTAGGGACACATCTGGTCTAGTTTAAATACTCTTTCAGTGCTAAAAAGGGTGGAACCTTGTCACTGAGGTTTTCAAGTTCCCAGCCTGTCTTTTGCTTGGAGGCTCTGAGCAAGCTGTGATCCAGTAATGAACTTCATGGGAGAAGGCTCCTACAGAGATGCTACTGAAGAAATAAGCAAGTGGCAGATTTGCACAGGGTGGGCACCAGGATATTGCTAAAACAAGAATATGCCGTGTCCACTCCACTACTGTGCAATGAGGAGACCCTGCAGCTCTTGCCCCCTGTTGGACTTGACCCTCTTGGTCAAGAGTTGGACCCCATGATCCTGATGGGTCCCTTCCTGCTCAGCATGTTCCATGACTCTATGATTCTATGATTCTATGATTCCGTGATTCTATGATTCCGTGATTCTATGATTCTGCCATTGATTCTATGATTCTCTTCCACAAGTTGCTGGATTGGGCCTCAGGTGCTACAAGACCCCGACCACCTTTGCTTTCAACACATTTAGTGCAGAGGAGCCTTATGCATTGCCAGGAGCACACCTGAAGAAGATAGGATTTTTTTAAATTTTTTTTTTTAATAGGGGACTGAGGCATAAGACTGGAAGGAAAATTAAAGCCTCAGAAAGACTCTTTTAACAGCTAAGAGTTTAGGGTGGTGAAGAAACATGATTGTATTAATAGGGATTTGGAGGTGTCTGGCAGGTGTGGACAATGAATCGTTTTCCTGAAAGAGCAAGACTAATTTGCAGTGAAGAAAACATGTGAAAACAACATGACATGGAGTGAAATGTGTTTTCTAAGGAGAATAAAATAATTACTCTATAACAAAATACATTTATACCTCCTATAAAAATGAAAGAATGTCAAAAACTGAGGTAAAAGAGGCAGAGGTGTTCCACCTGGGAATAAATAGCAACACACAGGGAGGGTACATTTTCAGGAGGACGAAAAAGCAGAAACAGCAAGAATAAGCCAAAGTCAGGGAGTGGAAGCTGACTAAATGTAAAATAAAGACAAAAGAAATCCAAACCAAACCTGCCACTTTTTTGGATGGGGAACTATCTGACAAAAGGCTTGAAAGTGTAGGAATAGCAAGGCTTGAAAGCTTGAGGATAGAGAGATAAATAGATAAATATGTTCTTACATAGATAAAGAGACAAGTAGACAGATGGAAGACCTCTGTTCTTTTATTTTCAATCACTAGCAATACTGCTTCAATGAAGAGCTTATGGAGTCACTTTTTTTCATGGGAAACTATATGCATGGGAAATGGAACAGATTAATTTAGATAAAAAGACATGCAAGATGTTTATTTAACTAAAATAGATGAAATGTGTCATTTTATTCCTTCTGCTAGTACTGAAACATATGGACTTTCCTGAATAAAACTTCACAAAAACCTTCCCTTGGGGTAACCAAGGTCAGCTACAAGTCCTCATATAAATACACAAATGTTTACCACAAATCACTCTCCTCAAATATTTCAAACTAAATGATTCTTCCCCTAGAAACACCCATTCATCTATTCCTAGTTTGATCCTAAACTTCAGTAGTGAAGACTTTATGGATGAAAGCAAGACTTGATTAGTTAAATAGGAAAGAGGTACTATATCTATATCATATTCTGAGTAAGTAGAAAAAAATATTCTCTATAATATAAACAACAGGCAGGAAATATGCTGGACCACACACACGAATAAAATTAACAGAATAATCCCTAATACTCTACATGATATACTGTTGTTCTAGGCCACACAGCTTGATCATTTGACCTTTATAGGTGGCTCTGATCATCCAAATCAGCCAGGACTGACTACCTAGAGACCTCAGTGCAATCAAGGAGGGAGGGTGAAGGCAAAGCTGCGTAAAGAATGCTGGTTCTGAAATGTTACATTACTCATCCAGGGTTTGTGTGTGCTCCTGCAGCCAAACTTAGATTGAGAGTCAAAGCCATAGGCTCCATCCAACTGAGCGTGAAGATTGCATTGTGTCTGTCACTGTTTCACTGCTTTTTACAAACAGGTGAAAACTGGGAAGCCATCAGATACTGAGGAAAAAATATACCCAAATGCAAAATGAGAACTTAAACAATTAAGGCAGGGTCTTACATTTTCCTGTATATGAAATTCTTGTGGAAAACAGACTTTAAAAACTGTATTGTAACTAGCAAAAGGGCTATATATCTATAATTGTTTTATTGATGATCGAAGTTTATGCTTCCCGGAGGATAAGGAGGCTTTTAGGAAGCTTTGACAAGTACAGGACATTCAGTGGACCTCATTTGCCTTAGCAAAGATTATGCTTATATTTATAGCTCTATTTACATTTCATTGCAGAGCTCTACAGTGTCTGTAAATTCCAAATACCCGGGGACAAAGCAAAAAACTGTATGCACTACCTTCTTTATCCAGAAAATTCCTATCAGTACTTTTTAGGCAATTGAGGGTAATATATATCAGATTTTATGACAAAAATGTTTTTTTCTCATAGGCTGACATATATTGGAGGCTATGATTTGATCCAGAATTAAAAATCATAAGTTCTGCTAAGATCTTGAATTAGCTTTTTTCTTACTGGAATGCCTGGATCTTATTTTAAATAGTTTCTGATATGTCCAAACAACAAAAAAAAAAATTAATCTCCTTTCAAAATATAGACTCAGTCTCTACCATGAAAAGGTTCATTTACCTTAAACACTCAGTGGGCTCATGGTTGAGGAAGGAACCAATTATTTCTGTGTTTTGCTTCTCAACATGGAGGCTGGGAAGGCCATACTCTTAGTTCTTACTAAACCCTCAGTTAAAAATGAATGAGCTTTTGGCCAGGACTTTCAGATGCAGGGTCCTCGTACCATGAAAGGAAACTGAGTAGGCAGCTGTATTCAAACAATGCAGTGTGTGCAGCCAAGCCCCCTCCATCTCCCCAAGTCAGGCTCTGGAAACCTTTCGCAGCAGATGATCTTAATCTGAAATACTCCCATATTCAGTGACATTATATGGCAATGTAATACCCAGAGACCCTGAGCCCTACATCTCACCTTTACAGCCTCTGCATGCTGCAGCACAGAGATCAGCTGGGCAAACACCTGAAAAACAGGCAGAAAACCATAGGATAAGCAGGCCTGAAGCAGTACATCACACCCACTGGAGAAGTTAGACCAGGCTGCCCTAAATAAGGAGAGACGGCAGAAGAGTCCATGCCCTGGCCTGGAAACTGCAGGAGTTTCTTTGCCCTTTGTCCAGCCTTCAGGCTGTATTTTTTCCTGGTAGTAATGATACTTGCTTTAACAAATGCCACAGTCGATTGCCAAAACACCAAGAACATCAATAGATTGTAACTCTCTGTATCTTGCACAGATGTGCTCTCAACCATTTGCAATACATCGCTTGCATTGCATCACAGATAATAATCAGCTGTTAACCATTCATAAACAACATATGAAAATAATATAAAGCATGAGGGGTTTTTAATAATAAACATAATATAAAGCAGAACAAGATCAAAATGCAACTGTAGAGATATGTTGTTTTTCCCAATCTGGGTAAGGATACAGAGGTATTTCTGAAGCTTTCAGAATGCCAATCACCCTAAAATGAACCACCACCAGCAGCAAGCTAAGCATCACTGGTTTAGAGGGTTGCTTTGATCCCATCAGTCTCTGTTATTTTGCTGTCCTAAGATTATCCCTCATCCTGAGCTTCGCTTGAAGTAATTGGTTGAGGCTTATTGATTTCTTGATATAAATACTTTAACTTAGACACTGCTGATCCCAGCATATCAGTTGTCAGACCCACTTAGATAAAACTCACACATTGTGCTAAACTGTGGGTTGAGTGCAGGCTTTGCTTTGGTTCAGAGTCAGTGTTGCCATGTACGTGGTGAACCACAAAGCTGAGCTGTGTTACCCTTGCCTTCTTTTCAGTGTGTGATTACACAGTGCAGGGCACATTGGGGTGGGTCTGTGTGAGGAAGACTGGCAATGTGGAAAGAATGAAAAATCCCATCTTTACCCATGGTTTAGGATGCATTCCGAAACCATTCCTAGGCATAACAGTCTAATCCAAAAAGATATAGCTACTATCAAGTGAAAAAGAAAGAGCATTTAAGAAGCAGTTAGAATACTTAAATCCAATGCATTCCACTCCCTGTTCCCCAGTCATTTAGGTCGAATGATGGGGACTTTTGGCCTTAGTCTGAGGGATGAGGTTCCCAGAGCAGTGGCTCAGCACAGAGTCCCTGCTGCCTCTGCAGCCCTGGGGCTCAGATTGCCTGTGGGGCAGCACTCGAGTCTCATCCACCGACAGTTCCAGGCTTTCCTCAGGCTTCCTGGAGGTACAGCACTCCTTCATGGCAAGGTTAATCACTTTTCTGTCGCTCATGAACACAAGTGTTAAATCTGCTCTTGGTCTAACCAGCTCCAGTCACACAGACAGAATCACAGTGTCATAGAATCATTAAGGTTGGAAAAGACCTGTAAGATCATCAAGTCCAACAGTTAACCCAGCACTGACAAATCCATTACTAGGCCATGTCTCTAAGCACCAAATCCACAGGGTTTTTGGAGACTTCAGGAAGGGTGAATGCACCACTTCCCTGAGCAGGCCGTTCCAACGCCTGACCAATCTTTCAGTGAAGAAATTTTTCCTCATATCCCATCTAAACCGCCTTGGAGCAACTTGAGGCCTTTTCCTCTTTTCTCATGATAAGATATGTGAGGTCAGGGGGTAAAATAGGGATGCAGCTTCCTCCAGCAAAGGCTGTGCCAAATTCAGGCTCCATATTCAGTTCCTGTGTGTGTATGGCTCCCAGCTGTATCCATCAAGAGTAAAATCACAAGTGTGCCCCAATTTATAGCCTTTCGACTGGGAAAGCAGATAACTGTGAAAGATACGTGCTGTGCCTGAACTGTTCCCAAAAGTCAGAATTGCCTCTGTCCTCTGGTGGCTGCACAGAATAGGGGGCACAGCTCAGGAGTGATGCCAGCGTGTCCCAGGACGTGTCCCAAGCATCACTGGCAGCACGGCAGGGGAAGCTGTGCAGTCTGAAACAGCAGCACATGCAGGCATGGCCAGAGGGTGACAGCAAGTATTTGGAAGCACAGCTCTTAGGGAGAACCCACAGTTTTGGGGCTGAAGCGTGGAGGGAGAAAAGTTTCCTTGAAGTGAGCAAAATCTCATTCTGGTGCTGGAAAGCTGTGAATTCCTTAGGGAAGTTACAACTCTTTTGAGGAAACAGGCAGGAAAAAAAATTACATTGATGATAAAAAATTATGGAGTAAGAAAAGAACAGATTATCAGTAGTGAAGAAATCCTTATGAAAGGTCATTTATTAGAGAGAGAGGAAAGGACTGGGATCAGAATCATAATCTTAACAAGATCCAGCCCAGGGTGGTACTTCTTAATGGAAAACTTCTGACAGATCACAAGGGGAAACAGCCTGAAAACTCAGCTTTCCAAAGGCCCTCATGTGATTTTGATTTGAGAGTATGAAAAGTTCTGAATCCAAATGGCAGGACATCTGCTCACTAAAGTCTAAGATTGTGTTTTCAATCTCCAGTCATTTTTCAGTTGCAATGAATTTCTTCATAGTTTATACCATTTCTGCTAATTGCTTCACCTCTATTGTCTTATATTCATGTTAATGTAGAGTCTTAGAAAAAAGTTTCTTTTACTACTAGTGTTAATTATTTACTAGATAATTGCAGCTTTTTCACCATCTCATATCCAGGTTACCAGAGTTGTGAAGTAATGTCTACTGTTAACTTATACACAATACATTTCACATTTCTGTGACAAAATGTAATAGTTCCTTAATTAAAATACAGCATAAAAATATCTGCTGAGTGGTGACCAGACAGTTAAATTTTCATTCTGTATTTCAGATCCAAGAGTGGTGAAATGAAGTAGGCTTTTATTTTAATTTCAGCATTCAACTTGTGCCTGAGCCCAGTCCTATGCATCTGCATTTGTTATATGCTGATGTTTTCGATGCTGTAGATGAAATATGCATATGCCAAACTTTGTAACAAAATTGCGAAGCATGCTGCCTATGTGTCCTAGCAGCATCTGTAAGTTACAGATCCATCTTTTATCAGCAGCTTTCTGCTGTGCTCAACAGTTTCTATTTCACAGCGTGGTTGTAGTTGTGACTTTCATTAAAGCAACCCAGCATTAATCTTCCATGTCTGCTGACGAGTTTAACACTGAGCAATTGCAGCAGTCCTGTTCATTACAGACTTGGACAGGTCTGAGACTCTGACCAACAGGTGGTTTTGGTCTGCAGACCCCTGGCACTTGCACAGACCCTCTCTTCTGTCCCTGTCCTGCCTCTCCCTGCCGCTACACCCCCTGCTTTTGTTACTTTGGCACCAGGTACCTACAGAAATGACAATTACAAAGGTGCCGTTTAACAAGGAAAGCAACCAGCGTGTGTCTGTGGAGCCAATGGATGGGTGTTATTTGCATTGGTGTAAATCAGTGATATGCCACTGGGTGAGAGGAGAGAGGGGGAAAAAAGGAAGCGGCAGAAGAATCCAACTCCATGTATCTGTGGCTCTGTTTGTTTAACAGCCAATGACTGCCGACTATAGGGGACCATAAATTTTCAGAGACAATCTAATTAAGGCCAAGCCTGAATAAAGTCCATGAAAAAACAAAACAAAAGAAAAAAAAACCCACACACTGCCTTCTCAACCCTCCCCCACCTCCCCCAAGCTGGGAGAGGGGAAAGGGAACGAAAAAGAGCTGAGTGCTGCAACTGATTCTGAGCAATATCTTCCCAGAAGAGCAAAAGTAGCTTTTACAGCAGACATTGTGATTTCCTTGGAAAAATTGCAAGAGTGTGTCTGCCTTGGAGTCAGATACACATAACACCTTGATAGGAAGGAATACACCCAGGACTTGCTTCATGCCTCAGGAAATTTCTGTAAAATAAATGAAAAACGGCACTTTTGACACAGGGTGCTTGCAAACACCCATCCGAAATTACACAGTAGCAATGATGGGATGGTGTAGTTCATAAATTTTCTGCGAAGTTTCAGTTCATGGTTTTTATATGTTGTCAGCTTACTTAAGTATAATATTATATTTTTGCTGCCTGAAACTTTCAAACACAACATTAAAGAAAACACAAGGCTGTATTTATCAGATTTCTTGCATCAACCACAATCAAAGTGTTTGGCCTAATTTATTCTAAACCATCAACTTATAAGAAAGCATCTGTTTACCAGCTGGCTTGGTAGCTGCCCAAACTAATCAGAATGACCTCAGCTGGAACAGGCTGACCTCCATCAAGTTGAAGAATCGATTTATCCCATGCATACATATTCTGCAGTGGTTTTGAACTACAGCCTAAAAACCTATCTTCTGCCTTCTGCACCATATTAATTCCATACATTATTTGGGAATGTTGCTACTTCTCTTACTTTCTAAACCTACACTTTTACGCATGAAATAAATCGTCAATTTTCTCATTGGGAAAGCCATGTTCCTATAATATGTTCTTCTGTGTAGCAGAAAAAAATAGCATCTAACTTTATCCTCTAGTTACTATTGCCACAGTAAAGAGATATTTTAATTATAGTAATAAACATGATACTAGTGGCAAGGTAGAGAGAAGCTTTCACAGCATCTGCCTTGGGATTTATAACAGTTGTGTTTTGTTCTGTCAAACTGTTCTTTGAGTAGGAGGAGAGGTTCACATTCCAGGTGTGTGTTATTTCCTCCTTGACACAGAAAAAAATGGAAATTAAAACAGGATAATGTTCACCTTTGTGCTAACATATAAATCCTTACTTATACAGTGATAATAAATGGGAAAGCAGAGACTAGTAAATTTAGAGTTTTAAATATGTCTAAGATTCTAACATCAGCTCCTATTCAGGCACCTTCTGCATGGTGGCTGCTTCCAGACCCTGATCCAATTACTCACAGTTGTGAAAACTGTTAGTCTTAAAGACAAGTTAACACAGGGTCCTTTTATCCTACAAACACTGTCCAAATATATTATTGGGTTCTGGGGGCTGATCCAGTTATGAGTAACCTCATAACTCCTCTCTCTCTCACCACTGCACATGTGATTGAATGTTTTGCAATGGTAAAGGACCTCAAAAGTTACAGAGTCACAATTTCCATCCATACATGTGAAGCATATATGAAGTTAGAAAATTTCAGATTTTCCTTCCAGTTCCTTTAAACACTTGCCTCAGTGGAAAAAAAATGCAGAATTGACTGCAATAGAATATTTTCAACCCAGACAGGCAACTCTTATTATAGAGAGTGTGAAAGAGAGAAGAGGTCCAGAGTGTGTTCATTTCAGTGACCACCATGATGTGCTTTCATTGCTGCAGTGAGACTGTCGTATGCAAACCACTTGGGTTTGGTTTGAGGTGATGTTTTTGGTTTGCTTTGGTTTGTTTTCTTTATTTTGTTTTTATTTTGAGTTTTGATGTTTTGGTGTATTTTCATGGGAGAGTTAAAAGAAAGAGGGGAGGGAAAGTACAAAGGAAGGAAGAAAGACAGGAGGATGAGGAGAAAAGAAAGGGGAAGGAGGGAATGAGAAAAAAAAAGGAGAGAAAAAAAAGGAAGGCAAAACTTCTTTCTAGGAATATGTCTTGTTTCAAGCAATGCCTATTTTTATTAAATGGAAACACACTAAAAGAGTTAAAAGGATCCTGCAACAACAGGGATTCAAAAAAGATAAGTAACTCAAAATGCTGAAAATGAAAACCAGAAGAAAGTTCACTATTAAAACCTTTGTTGGCTTTAGCTGGACATGAAGTGATCTCTTACATTTGCTCTTTCAGCTAATCCTGACTCCCCAAAGATTCAGGAGGCTTTGCTGGATAGAGGTTCAACCACTCAGTGACTGAATGTTGAATTCTGCAGTGTGTTGTCATGGTTAGAAAATCTCCACTGGTGGAAATTGCTTCTAAACAAGGGCAACTCCTTTTTTATTTATTGTTTGAATCTAATCATATGGTTTCCTGCCTTGCACATCTGGTCTTAGATAGATCTGGAAATGTTAGCTTTTTACATTGTTAACCCCACCCTGTAGTGTTGTAAGGACTTGATCCAAATCCCAGTCAGCGTCTTTTCTACTGACTAAAGTGGAACTGGATCTGTCCCCCACTGAATTGCTACCTCCAGTGAATTGGAGGTTAAGAATAAAATATTCAAGGAAAAAATCTGTGCTTTCTTGTGCTGGTAAGAAACCAGGCATTCTTAGCTGAAGAGCTAGCATTGCTTTTGTGTCACAGAAATCTTCATTTGTCCCTTGGTGTTCATTAACTTATCTGTGTCTACTGAAGGTCTCAGTTGCTGCTAAAATATTATTAACTTAGGATATAAACAACAGAAGATGCTTTCATTACGTATCACTCTATGTTTGACTTGTTTGTCTCATGCACAGATTTATCTTATCAATGTATTCCCCTTTAAAAGACTCCCAAACTCCATCATAGTTGAGTAAAGTGAGTTTATGGAAGGCAAAAATATAAGAATCATGTTTCGTGATGCTCCCAGTTGTATAGCATGACCATAACAATGCATTATTAATTCAGGATACATTTAAATTGAAAACCAAAGTGAGTTATGTTCTCTCAGGAGAAGAGTGAGAGTTGGCAGCAGTGCCACAGTTTCTGTTTGTTCCTCTATCATGACACTACTTTTTACACATAAGGAATAATCTGCTTTCAGGAGCAAGCAGATCAGTATGAGCAGCATCCCACAGGGTAAGGACTCAGGTTTGGTTGGTTTCTGGGTAGTTTCTTTTCCTAGGACCAGTATTCAAGGTTGAGGAAAGGAAGAGGGAGAGAAAGTGCTACATTGCTCTGAAATTTTTCCCGTGAAAGAAAAGACACATGCAATGAGCCTGAATGAATGAACGAACGGATATCAGCATAGAGTGCAAGCTAGCAAGCATGAGGCTGGCACTGTCCCCAAGTCACCTGAATAGAAAGAGAAAAAAAAGAAAAAGCAAAAGAAGATAAAAATGTCTAATTTTCTTGTGCAATAATTTGGTCCTGTTTTAAAGTAAAATTCTATATTTATATTACAGAGACCACATATGTCCCATTTGTAAACCATTCAGCATGGTACTATGGAACAAAAATTATATTCCTGTTTACCTGGGCTAGGGTTCAAAAAGACACAAACTTTGGCTTTGAGGCTCTTTCTTTCAGATACAAAACTCTCTGGCTACATGCCACAAAGAACTGATCCAGCATAAACCCATTCTGCTGGTTCAGATTTGTTCAAAACATTTTGAAGGATTAACCAGGGAGTTGTGTGTTGGACCAGAGAGCATCTGTTCCTGTACAACCAGCAAAAATCTGCCATAAAAGTACAAAATGCCAGCGAATGCAGTTCTAGCTGGTTTGCTTTGCACATGTTCTGAGTTACATTTGTCTGTGGAGTGCACTGGAATTGCCCCACAGTGCAATCAGGGATTGTGGGATTGCAATAGTGAACAGGCTGTTCACTATCTTGGCACAGCTATCTTTGAACAGCTTTGCTTCTCCACCACCACCACCAGCAAATATTTCCTTTTTGTGCTTGCCCAGTAAACATTCCATGCTGACAAAGTGTATCAGAAGTGGGACAGGCTGCTCACAAAGGCCTTTGACCAAAGAGATACAGTGAGGCAAATAACAGTGACTTCTGTGATATGTGACTTAATAAATTTGTTTGTTTTCAGCTTTAAGACTGTCTCTGACTTGACCTTCATAACTGAACTGGAAACATGTTAAATAGTTAATATATCTTTTTATGCCAGTCCATATTATAAAAAAAAAAAAATTAGTTCAAGTCATTTATCATGTATTCATTCACCCTCCTGTTATGTCAGGCTGGAATGAAGAGTTACAATTTTCTTCTACATAAAGAAGATCAGAAATATGAGATACTTTCCCAAACTCACTTAAATCAATGAACATCTTCCTACTGATGTCAGTGAGTCTACAGACTTTGGCAAGTACTGGACAGAGCCAGGGACCCAACACCTTCTGCACACAGACATCAAACAGAAGGCATGAGCAAATGTGAGCTCAATAAGCTGTGTCTCTGAGGGTTAAATGAGTTTAGTTGCGTGAGATTTGGTTTTTGTTTCCTGGAACTTTTTTTCTTATTTTTCTTTTTTTTTCCTTTTTTTTCCTTTTTTTTCCTTTTTTTCTTTTTTTTTTTTTTTTTAATTCAGCTTTAAAATTCTTCTTGGGTGCCAAGAAAGAGCACTCAGCTGTTTTTATAACAGTACTCAAGACTTCACAGAAACTACTGACTCACATTTATACCAGTAAAATGTTTTTAAATATTGCACCAGGGGATAAGTAGGAAAAATGTGTTGTGGTTCTGGTGATTCAACCAAGGATTTCATAGCTACACATCATTAACACTATAAAATGATCTGTTTCATTTATTTTTTCATTTATATTTCTCTCATATCTCCCTTGTCAGATCTCCAGAGATTTTTCTTTCTATTCCCTGTACTGTTAAAGCTAGAAAAGAATAATTATTCACCTGAATGCAAGTTTTAGCTCTTAGAAAAGTGAAAATGCTTAAGTGAGGGGTTTTTTTGGTCATACTTATCTCAGTCTATTCTCTGGCAAATTTTTCAAAGGTGTTTCAAAAGCAAAGAATAAAAATTCCAGTATTGAAAAGATGATGACTGTTATGAAGGAAAGTCAAGCAATTTTGAAGCAACACAGTAACATTTTAAAAAATGTTTAAAATAGGTTGAAAATTATATAGTTTGCTTAGGATGCCAAAATTTTATTTCAGTTCCCAGGTCTTGATATTTTACTGGGTTTCCTTTATTCTTACTATTCATACATATATCTGTATCATGAAGTCGTAGTATGTTATAGGGAAAGTAATCCAGAAATTATTACAGCAGCTCTCAAAGAAGGAGTGATATACACAAGACACTGTTTCTAAAATAACAAGAGTCATCATTTATTCATTCAGGAAGACCTTTGCTCTCATATGATGCTACTATTTTGAGACAATCTGAGACTGTTCTGGGATGCACAGTGTAGTGCTCCGTGGCTTCTGCCCTACTGACATGATTTGCTTGGGTGTGCATGGCACACTCTGCATGTGTCCACAGCAGAAATTACGAGTTATATTTGCAGGTAAACGGAGGTTCTTCACTGTGTTTTATCTCAAAAAAAAAACCCAAACAAACAAACAAAAAAAGAAAAAAACAAAAACCACTTGTGGTACACAGAGCCCCCATGTAAACAATTGCCCTTATTCTCTACCAAGATAATTAGTTTTCCTCTTTATTTTTATGTTTAGGTCGCACAGATTGCTATTTCCTTGACTATTTTCATATTCTGTTACTCTTTTCCCTCTACCATTTCCTTGTATTATTCTACAAGGAAATTTTTGCAAACTGAATGATTCCAAGTGATAGCTGTAGGTTCACAGCTCTGTACTCTGTGTTGAATGTCTGAAGTACAGAAGACAAATTGAGTAACACCACTGCCTTTGTAAAGCAATTTTTTTTACGATTGTAATGTTAGCTACTATGTCTTCTCTCTGAATATTTTTTCATTTAAACAATGGTTTTAAGGCAACAATCCCCTCTTTGTGTGGAAATTCCACTAAACAGGAGCTTCAGGACAGTCCCATAATGATATCATCCAGTATGGACAAATCTGATCAAGAGTAATTTCTAAAAGCCTGAGGTGTAACTGCTCTACAATTTCAGAATTGGGCACTTTCTTCTAAGAGACTATTGGAGCTCTTGCTTGCCTAGGTGGAGCATGCCTGTCTCCCTTGCTCATTTAGGTAAATATAAAACCATTTAAAAATTACTGTTTGTTGTTGCATGCTGGTTTTGGAGGCTGAATCAATGCAAGCCCCTTTCTTTCCCACCTCAAGAAGTTTTTTCCAATTTTCATATCACACCCTTCCAGTTGATCCAACCAGTGCAACTCCTCATATGGCTGTGCTGCAAATTGGATTACTTGAATGACCCAGTTTAAAAATAACTTCAGTCTAAATTGTTTTAAACTTTTTTGCTGCTGAAGCCAGACTATTTTGAGCATAGGTCTTTTGTGAGCAACAGCTTGACCTTTGTGCTTTTCATGTGAAGTCCAGCATGGTTAAAGAAATACATTAACAACTCACATTTTTAATACTCTGGACTTTAATTTCCTCAGATTCTTGGAAAGAAAAACAAAAACTTTGTGGAAGAATAATTTGGTTCACACTGCTATTAGTGACCACATCAGAGTCAGTAGAATCATGATAAATAAACATCTATCCATAGCCCTTCTTGAAAGAGCTGTTCATTGTCTGCAAGCCCTCCATAAATCATAACCAGAAAAAGGCCCATTAGTGAATAGATTGCAAAACAAATATGCAGAGTAGGATACCTTTCAATATATGCCAGAGTGGACTTGCCCTTTAGGGAAGAAATTGCGCTAAAGCTTCAATCACAGCACGTGGCGCAGTGGGGCTGGCACCAGCATCTTGGTTAGAACGGCTGAGACTGCACAGGCCAAGAAGGGAGAGCGCAGGCCTGTTCCCAGCACCTAGCACATCAGAAACATCATAATCACTGAGATTTTATGCTGTTGATCTGGCTTCTGAAAAGATTAAAATTGAAAAATCAGTGCTAGAATTCTTTATGCCCTGCTATGCTGGCTGACAAACGGAGAGCAACGGGTCCTGATCACTGTGTTCCTCGAGCCTGCAATCTGCTGCCTGGGCTCTGCCATATGACTGATTCTGTGCATGTTACATGCAGCACCTGCTGCTCTCTGCAGTACTTTGGGGAAAGCCAGCAAAACTGAATACACATTTTTTCCTCATGACTTCACATTAACTAAAAGCCTGTGACATACAAAACTTGGTGCTGTTACAAGCTCTGCTTCTGAGTAATAACCTCTCCCTCTCTCAAGGGGGGATAAAAGTTTGAGCTCAAAACCAGGGCTTCAACTACCTCCTAATCTGATTTTTTGTCACTGACCCATGCAAAAGATTATGTTTGTTTGCAATATATCAGAATTGTCACATTAATGTATGGGCATTTTTTCATAACAGCAATTATAAGTTGCTCAACACTTAAGTTAGGATCTAGGAATAGTGGCTGGAAGTAATCCTCAGAAGAGCAAACATTTTGACAATTCCTAAGTGTCTTGCAGATAATAATTATGTTTAATTTTTATTTTGTTTACACTGACAAAACCTGATAGCAACAGGAAATAGATAATGTAATAAATCATGCCTTTGTTATATGGACAAGAAAGAATATTATAGTTTTATTATCTGGCCTTTCAAAGACAAGACTAATACTGTTTGTAATCAGAAACATGTGTCTCATCAGCATCTTTGCAGTCAGATTAGAAAAGCTGTGATGCCCAAACTGTAAGGCCCCAAATCAGCCTGGATAAGCATTCTAGTGCAAAAACCAGCTACAGTAGTAAAGCCTAAGGAAAAAAATATACTCTTGGATTCACAAAGCATGCGTGGACTTTCATTTTCCTTCCTTTTTCTTATACATACATAAAAACTAGTTTTCATTCACAATGATTAAACCAGCTATCATAAGGCTAAGCTGCTAGGATCTCATGGATAAAGAGACAAAAATTTCATTCCACTGCTGTCCCAAGTGTGTGGTTGATCCTGCTGATCTCTGCAGGTCTGTATGTTGTGCTCTATATACATGCTCCCAAGTGTTGGAGTTATGGAGTTCCAAATATGTGTATGAGTATGATAGGAGACAAAGACAGATTTAACCATCAAGTTCCTACAAGTTCAGTGTGAGAAGTGGATGTAAGATCATGCAATAAATACACTAAGTAGGGAACTAGAAAAAAATGGATTTGCCTTTTTGACAAAGATGACGAGTGACTAATTTATAGATATGAGAAATTATAGAAGTCCTGTTGTCTTTAAACAAGACTCAACACAGTAAACAACTTTCTGAAACAAATTCTTAATACCAAGAAGATAGGTTGGATAATCCAGCTAGTTTTTCTAAAAACTTGTATGACTGTGGAAGAGCCATTGTATAATAAATCTGGGGCCAAAGGTTCATTTAATATACAGTGGACACCAACAAAGGTATAAAAAGGGTATTCATGTAAAAGTTCTCTATTATATTGCCATAGACTGTATCTTCATGTTTAGTTAACAAGAATATCACAGAACCACAGAATCACAGAACCACTGAATCACAGAATCACAGAATCACAAAATCACAGAATAAGCTGAGTTGGAAGGGAACCACAGAATCATCAAACCCAACTCCAGGCCCTGCACAGCTCCATCCCCAAGAATCCCACAATGCCTGAGAGCATTGTCCAAAGGCATCTGGCTCTCTGTCAGGCTGGTGCTGTGACCACTTCCCCAGGGAGCCCTTTCCAGTGCCCTCCACTCTCTGGGTGAAGAACCTTTTCCTGATATCCAATTGAAACCTTGCCTGCTAACATTTAAATATGGAATATATAGGAAAGTTGCTCTTATGGGTTGAACTTCCATTAGCTGTCATAAATTAAGCCAGTGACCCAGCTGTGGATTGAGTCCATGAGAAGCTTTTCTGTCAGTGAGTCCAGAGCACAGCTGGTGCAGGGGCGTGATGGGGACTCCAGCTGAGAGAACTAGCCCATCCCCTCTCCTCCTTTGGGGCCAGGAGCTGGAGATTTTCCTCTGCCAGAGTCCCAGTAAAGCTGTTGCTGCTGGGTATTTGCAGCTAGGGTTTTTTTTGCTGGGTATTTGCAGGCAGGCCACTGCTTGTGCACCAGGTAACCTGCGCTCAGCATCACCGAAATGAGCTGTTCCCCTTGGGCTGCGCTGGTAACTCTATCTCCTCTTGCAGCAGAATTAGTAACAAGTCTTGAGCTGGAATTAACAGCATGGTCCACCACATAAATTGCAGTACTTGACACCAAGAGATTACAACCAAATGCATAGAAAAGTTGCAAAAATAGGGCAAAACAAATGTTCAGACATCACTGTGTAGCTCCTCAGGATAACAAATGTGGTGGCCAGGATGTCCTGCCTATCAGCTTCTCCCTCCTTCAATTCTGCACAGCATTCCTAATTGTGCTCCACTACATCTCTGTGTGCACCGCAATCATCATTAAAAAGTCAGCATTTCTCAGCAATGCCACCCAGGAGTATCTGATACATCATCTTGCTGTCTCTGAGAAGGACATAATTGCTGAATTGCTGCACTAAAGATTTTTTATGGCAGCTACTATAATTTCAGCTCTACCCTTGATGTGGTTTAAAAGACCTAGCAAAGACAGATATTTTAGGTGTTTAGCATATTTCTAATTTACCAAGCTAATATTAAATTTAATTTATATGAGAGATAAATGAATTATTGCATTCAAGAGACTAATAAAATCTCTTCATTTGTTTTCTCAATTACATCATTTGCTGCAAAGTGACTTTTAATGGAAACAGATGACACTAGATAAAAACATGTTTCTGTGCATGCAGATACCCAGCACCTTCCTTTGGAGTGCTGCTCCTCACTGAACTGGCCATGATGCAGATTCTCTGTGCCTTCCACAAAAACTCTGGTCTCGTACAGGAGTGAGTGTACAGTTTTACATCCAGGGAGTTTCACTTTTGAAAAGACAGTCCTTCTAACACAGAGTTAATTATGTGGAGTGAATTATCACATCCAAAACTAAAGATAATGTCTTCTGAACTGAGAAAACTGACACTGAAAGACAGTGTCATCTGCTTCCATTGAAAATTATTTTGGAGCAAATGCTGGTAGGGAATTCAAGTGCAAGTAGAATTTTCAAAAAACTCTGCATTTGAATGATAAATTTGGACTTCAAAATATTTAGGGAAGTGAAGTCTGATTGAAAAACTTTTTTTTCTAGACATTCCTGTCCTCATCTGGTTATACAAATCATAGAATCAATAACAAACCTTTGTTCAAAAAGTTTTTAATATATAGGTTGTGATTTTGGTTTGTGAGAATCAGTAACTTTAAAGCTACAGGAGCTGAAATCTGCAAGATATTCTTTGTCCACCTCTATGTAATAAGCAAGACTTAGCCCTTAATGGGGTGTAAACACCAGGAGAAGGAAAAAAAAAACAAACAAACATGAAATTTCTATGAAGCCTACCTAGAAAGCCTGACACGTACATGGGAAAGGCCTCACAAATTGATGCAAATGCCTCAGGACTAAATGATTAACTGCAGAATCACATTCAAAAATAAATTACAGGCAATAGATACAGGCCCAAAAAGGCCTGCTCCACAGGGAAATAATTTTCTCTGCTCATTGTCACTTTATATTACCCATCCATCATTTGGTCACCAGTTTCAGCTATTCACTTGCTGCCAAGTCTATTTTCAAGTTTCCACATTCCTTCTGTGTCATTGCATCTTCCCTTTCTGCTGGAACGCTCTGGCACTGTGTCTGGTGGCTCTTCAGGCTCCAGGGTCAAATGTAAAGTGTGTTTGGGGTCTTGAGGGAGTGTGTTGGTTTCTTGGGGCTTTTTCAAGCCATATTTTTTGTCTTTTGTGCTTGCACAGCTGCTCCATTACTTCACCCAAGAAAAGCTGATGGATCAAACAAGAGTGTGAGGTATCTGTGCATCCCCAATGGCCTTTGGGGGGATGACACTAACTATTGTCACCTTCTTGGGGTGCTAATTAATCCCTGTATATTGGCTTAGAGCAGGATACAAGTGTTGTCTCTTTCTTTTTTTTTTTTTTTTTTCCCGTGAAAAGAGAATATTTTCTGTCTTACAGTTTCTGAGAATTTCTGGCCAAAATCCTGTTCCAGCTTACTGTCATGTATCTGGAATTTTTCCACCATTGTAAAACAAAATGTAACTTTCTGCTCTGCTCTCTTTAGGAACCTCCTTTGAAAAACTCTGTGCAATATTATTGTATTGGTTGGGGCACCATTAAATGGTTGAGATACCATTTTCCAGGAGAGTAATTTCTGTTGTGTTACCTGCAGTAGAAGCGCAATGTAAAGTTACTTTTTAAAGGAAACATCAAGAATGGAGCTTACATCTACTGCCCTGACCATACCCATTTCACAGAGCTTTTCAAGGTCTTTTTTCTCGTGAAATTGCAGAATAAACAGCACCCTTTCTTTTCGCTGAGTGCTTCCTTGACTGTTTCTGTGCCCTTCATTCTGCTTTCTCGCAGTTTGGTGTCCAAAGAAAACAGGTATAGCCCTACCCTAAAACGCTCTGTCTTTTTTACATTCAGGGAAAAAAATGCAAAAACTTTTCCATATTTGCCAAGATATTCTTACACAGATCTTGAAGCACATTTCTTTCTCTCTACTGCAGCAGTTGGGTGGAGAGGTTTTTTTCTAATTTTTTTTTTAATCACATTGCAATTTATTTCTGAGCCCACTTCCTGCTTCCTTTTTGAAAGATATACATTTGGCAACTGTGTTGTGACATTTTGTTATTTTTACCATTTGGGGGAATAGAAACAAGACTCAAGTACATCCCTCAATGAAACTTCAGCAATGATGATGTTTTCATTTGTGTTTTCACTGAGAGCAGCCACATAAAATTCTAAGAGTGTAAGATACAGTCCTGGCTCAGTGTTTCTCAGCAGCATCAGTAAAAATCTACCACTGCCCCACAGGATTTTGTTTTAATCCCTTTGATATTAACAGAAATTGTGGCTCTCTGCAATGACCCAGAGAAGGTGCTGGCTGCAGCAATGCTCAGCTGGGATGGTGCTGCCTGTGTGCTTGGCCAAGCTCAGGGCTTGCCTTTGCCTCTTCCCTTCTTGCCAGAGCTGAAGGGCCACAACCAAACCTGCTGTGATCGCAGAGCCATGGATACCATCCCAGCTCAGCTGCAGGGCTCAGGAGAAAGGTGCTGAAAGGAAAACAGCTTGCTTTGACTTTGCCCACAACTTTTTCTTGTAGCTGGGATATTCCCAGACAGCCTCTTCTCCCAGAAAAAAGGGAAGCATAAAGTTGTGCTTTCCCCACCCCTGCCTGTCCAAGGAACTGACTTTCTCCCTGCCTGGAGACTGCCCAAGAAATCCTTAACTGTTAGAACATTGGTCCATAAAAACCAGCAAACATAGCTGGATCTGATTTTGTGAGTTTTTTTTTTGATTTCCTTACAATAAAGGGACATTGCTTCCTGTTAACTGTGCTGTTGATTTTTTTTTCCTGTGCCTATAAACAAGTTGCCTTGATTTCCCTGTTACCAGCCCTCATACTTACCCTTTTGCTCTACAACCTGTCTTAATTTAGGCCACAGCCATCTCTAGTGTCTGGGCTAAATACCAAACTAACTGACTTTAGTAAAATAACTCACTCTGTTTTCACCAGTAAGTAATCAAAAGGAACGAAACAACAAATCTTATGGCTTGGGCTCATTCTCTCAGTTGTCTTTGCTAACATTGTGTAGTTCTTTGCTTCACTTTTCTCTTTTGTTTGTCTTTCTTGATGGGCCACTTGTTTCCAGACCTTTTTTTTTTTTTGGTCATCTTCACTCATCACCTTTTCCCCACTACCTGTCGTTACTTCTATGTTCAGAGCATTGCAGCCATTTATTTCAATTTCCAACCATAATAAAACCTGTCAATTCAAATCAATCCGGATGTTTTTAAACAAATGCGCCCCACAATGACAGATAATATTAATTAAGTCTTTAAGCTATGCTAGAAATACTATCCAAGGAAATTAAGCTGTTATGGCTTTTATCTCCCTTAATATCAAAGCTACACTTCTCTTTTCTTTTTTTTTTTTTTTTTTTTGGGTTTTTTTGGGGGTTTTTTGGGGGGGTGTTTATTTTTTGGTTTTTTTACAGAGAGGTTATTAAACATAAAACACTCATTTATTTGTCATGCTCTACTACTTGAGTCATTGTACAAAGACACTTCAGCTGTTTGATATCTTCCATCCATCATTTGGACAGTGAGAAATAACCCCTCAACCCCTAAAGTGGTTGCTCCACGCAACTGGAATTCACAATGCAGGGAATGTTCATTGTATCAGCTGGCCCTGATCTGGTTTACAATATGTCAACACTTTTGCTGTGTTTATCAAGTGCATGTCAGAAGCAATTGATGTTCAGCAAAGGGGAAGAGGAATATACAAGGCTCTACAGCTGATTTATTAAATCATATGATCCAGGAAAAAAACGTTAAAAATCAGTCCAAACAGCTGAGTTTTACTTGAGTTGACTTGACCTTGACTGACCTTAGAGGAGAAAACTTTTTATCTGCATCACCTTCTCCCTAACTGCACTAAATGCAACCACACTCCTCAACCACACTAACTGAAGAAAACGTGAGGTATAAAGCAGAGCTTTAGTAATCCTCTGCAGCTTGAATAAAAGTAATTTTTGTTCTGACAGCCAAATTAAGAAAGTTCTGATTCAAGCAGTGAGTTCTCAAGGTCCATTCTTTCAAATGTGAAGATACACAAATGCCAGGATAGGCTGAATTTGAAATTTGTGGCCTAAATAAATTTAGACCTGAGCTTACAGCACTTTTTTAATGCTCAAATAGAAAGTCAATCATGAGAAAAGACATGAAGAGCGTAAACGTGAAAGAAATGGAAGAGTGACACAAAATTAATTTCAGAATTTAGTCTCTGTTTTTCATTTTTGCCAGATGTTAATTTTCCTTTTTAATTTCTTTCTGTGTATAATCTCGATGCCTCTATTGTTCTCTTCTGATCTCTATTTCCCTAAGATGTGTAGATGAATGAGCCACATAACGTGATTTAAATGTGTCCTTTTTTTTTGCCATGCTTGTCCAAAATTCATGTTGCAATCCATAAATTTGTATTGACATTTCACCATGACTCTTTATTGTTGTTTTTTTTTACAAACCGTGAAAACAACTTTTTCTCTGTATTTCTGGTATAAATCCTGAAAATTATGTATGCAAATACGATCTTTGCAAGACAATTTTCTTTAGAACTACTTTTGAGGCATTCTGGAGAAAAATAATAGAGCAGAGGAGAGTATGCTTTTGAAACACGGAGCACTGAAAGAGCACAGGGAAGGAAGAGTGAAGCAACAGTGAAAGCAGATAGCACACAGTCCACAGCCAAATTCATGATTTGTTAACCTATAACTCAGGAAGAAGACAAAGAAAGGAACCATGGTTTACGACTAGCAGTCAAGAGGTAACTGAGTATGTGCTTATGCAATAAATTCTGTATTAATTCTCTGTAGGTAGAAGACTTTTTTCTTCCTTTATTTTCCCCTCCAGCAGGAAAATTGGATAAGCACAAGCAGATCAATGCTGGTGAGCCTATTACTTCTTCTGTGTATATATAAATCTGATATTCTAATCTTCACAGTTGTATTTATTGTTTAGTAGAACAGGATCCATATGCAGAGAAATCACACTTTCTCATATGTACATCGCTGGCAAACCTCACCCACCTAAAGCTGTCTCCAACGTAAATAGGTAAAATATTATATTAGAGATACATTTGGTTTCAGTTTCTTTAAAAAGAACCTGAAGATTAAACTTCAAATCATGCTGTTTGTGTTCTATGTGTTAGTTTATTACAAAAAATATTTTCAAATTCTTTTGCTATGAAAAAACACCCTGGAGAGGTTCTATAGAATCTACCACAGCAGAAAGGATAATGAAATTAATCTCACCTGCAGGCTAAGGAGTGGAAAGTTAAAACACAACATTTTTTGAAGAGTAGGTTAAGATATCAAAATTTGATTGTAACAATATACAAATGTATCATATGAATTAGTTCCACTACCTGGGATAATGTCCAAAGGCTTCTTATCAGGAAAGCAAATACTTTCCCGAACCAACCCATACTTCAGGGAAAATGTTACTCAGAGATTATCTGTCTAAACACCACCCCTAGAGCTCCTTGAATCCTCTCTTGTAAAAAGGTATTTACCCTGTAGCATTTATCCATCTCTGAAAAATCAATATTTCAACCAGATCATATACTAAAAAGGGTAAAAAGAATGGCTTTTACCTAATTCTACCCCAGCCAAAACCAGTACAACCTATTTTCTGATTAAATCAGAGCAACTTAACCACTTAGGGAGCAAGAACCAATGAACACCTTAAACACACACCCCTGAAATGAGGCATGAAAAAAAGCACCAAAAAGGAGCTCCATAAGGAAAAGCTTTTTATCTGCAAAAAGAAATATATAATAAAATCAGAGTGAAGTAATTAAATTTTCGCTGGAGACAGAGCAGAAATGTTAATGCCTGGGATGTTCAAAAAATTCCATTCCTCTTTCTCTGGTTTATAATTTGCAATTGGAATGCTTACATTTGATATAGCAATGACAATAACCATTCTGTGTTTAAAGATCATTCAAGACATTTTTCTTGTGTCTCAGCTTCTTGAAACCACCCATTACATCAGGATGACATCCTCAGTTCCATTTCTTAAAAAAATCTTCCAGTTTTTCCTGACTGTGAAAAACAGGGAAATATAAAAATAAAATTTAAAACTTATAAACCAATAGAAGCATTTCAGAAGGGTATTTTGGAGTTTTTGCTGCGATTTTTGTTGTTGCTGCTTTCAGCATGCATTTATTGACTAATGAGCCAATTTTATGATTTTAGAAGATGAATATGTTTTTTCATCAGCATGGAATTGGGACAATCTGTCTGACTTTCACTGCAGGATTATGGACCAGGGTTTGCCTGTGGAGAGAAGGCACAACAGCGAGAGACAGAGAGAGACAGAGTGGAACACCTACTCCTCATTAATGCCTGAATCTGTGATAAAGCTGTCATTTTTTGGATTAGTTTACTACACTCAAATGACCATTACAAGAAAACCTACAAACTGGTCTCTTTTCCAGGACAAGGAGATGGAGCTTTCTTGAATCCCTTGCCTTCCTCGCAATCCAGTATTCTGGGCATGATATAAGCTAATAGAATTTAGATTATGATCATTTGTTTGAATAAAAGTTGGGGGGTTTTTTTCTGGCCAGTAAACAGCCAAAAGAATTAACAAGCACATTTGTCATTACTTTTACTCTTCACTACAGTTATATTTTTTATGAAATGTGTTTCTAATTCATGCTTAGGCATGTGGGAGACACACTGAATAGTGCTAAAGAAAATTATTTTTAAATAATCATTCTCATTCTTCTGAGCAAATTCAGTGATCATAGAAAAACAAACAATCCAATGCAGCAGGCAACTAAAATAATGCTGCTGAAACAGTTTTGGGGTTTTTAAACAAATTTGGGCTTTGTTGCCTTGAGAATTCTTTTTGCAATACTATTGACTACATTCTTCAGTAATGTAAAACAATAATGTTAAATATTTGGATTTTAAATGTCTTTATTAATATCATGCAGGTTTTGTCACAGTAGCAAGCACACATCCATGGGCCAGGAGCATTACAGCAGAACCATTAAAGTGCCACAGAACCGAAACATGTGGGTCACTCCAAACATTCTCCCAATGCTGCCCCTACATATTAATGGGTCCCTGCTCGAGGAGTCAGAGGCAGCCAGACATGATGCTCTCCCCATCTTAGGAAATCTCCCACTGCTGGTGTTTGGCTTGAGCAGCTCCTGGCCTCTGAATTAGAGCAAAGATCAAACTGCTCCCATCACACAGCTGCCTCACATCCTTCCACTTACACAGAAAAATTAATCAGGTCACAAGCAGAAATGCAGACTTGCTCTTGAAGACAGTGATAACCTGTTGCAAAATCAGGGAAGAGGGGGTTTGACCTTAGTTCATTTAGGTGCTCCCTGCTGAACTGTGTCAGGCTGTGCTTGCTGTCCAGTGCTCATTTCAAGAACATATTTTGCTTTCTACAGGGTGTATTACATTATAGCTATTACAGCTGTTCAATATTTTCTTACTGGTTACTATAATGGAAGAAAATATTTTCATTGAAAATACATCTTTGCCTTTTGAAAATGTTTCAAGCAAGGAAACAATGTGGCAGATTAAGGATAAAAATACTTATGGTTCATATTTCAGTCTTCCTTCCTTCCTTCCTTCCTTCCTTCCTTCCTTCCTTCCTTCCTTCCTTCCTTCCTTCCTCCCTTCCCTCCCTCCCTCCCTCCTGTACTTTAACAAGCATTTCTTTTTATTTTGATGCCAAATCCCAACTATGATTAGAGCCTGTTTAATTTTTCCTTTCCCTAATCAATTAACCTTTGCAGTCCCTACGGAGAGACTATTACAGGTCCTTTCCCTACTGAACTGCCTACTTGCCTCTGCCTCCTGTGCACCTGTGATGCCATAAATTAGTCACAGATGGCCTGCTAGGATATAATCACTGCCATTTGTCATGAAGTTGATAGCTGTATCACCTTCTCTTGCTCTGCAGAATCTACTTCTTGACATGTCAAAATTTCTACTTCTGTAAGTTCTATTAGGCTAAAAAAAAGGAAAGAGAAAAGGTTCAAAGGTCAAGCCCCAACAGGACTCCAGCTCCTTGAAAAGGAGTAACAAATCTCATATTAGATGGCCAGAATCCCTCTGGGTGTGGAGACTTTGATGCCAAAACAGTGAGATTTCCAACCTAACTCTGTTCTCTAGTTACCAGACCAAGGTAAAACACAAAAGATGAGTATTTTTTAAATCCCAGAGCCATAATGAGGAATCTGTTCCTGCATTCTCCCTTCTGTCAGGTTTGATTTTTTTTTTTTTCTTCTCCCTGAAATACAGGCCTGGGACCATGTCAAGAAAAAAGGATTTCCTTGCCTTTGTAATAATCTATTAATTGTGGTGTTTTCCCAAGAAGTCAGTGAGATAGATGTTGTGCTCTCTTTTTCCTTTTCTTACTAACACACAGGAACATCTCTTAGCTCTTCCAGGAGAACTCATTTAATTTTCCAGGGAAGGGCCACAAGCAGCCACCCACCCCTACGGTGCTGATGGGTGCTGCCCTGGGGGAAACAGCTCAAGGCAAAGGGGTGGAAAGGCAGCCTGAGTGCCCAGCTGGGGATGGGGATGTGACCTCAGGAGATCCAGCCCTGGGCACAGCTCTCTTTCACTGGGATCCCTCTGCCATTGGGATCAGGCCTGTGGAGCAGGAAAGGAAGGGACTGAAACCTGAGAGCAGATCTTAAAAAGTCTTAGTGTGTAAAAAGCTTTGTTTGTCTATCCTGAGACACTGCAAGTCCTGCACAGACTTTCAAATAGGCTTCCTGGCTACAACAGTTCTTTGTTCTTGGACCTACTTTCAGGTGTTTCTTTTCCACAGTAAATCTATTTTTTATATCGGCCTAATTGTAATATCAATTTTAGAACTAGATAAATTCTCTAGTCTGGTAGTTTGCTTTTACATAAACTTCCTTAGTAAAAGAAACATTTTCTAAATAGCAATTATCTAAGGGTGTTTCACCTACTTCAATAGTTTTCCTTGGAGAAGTAGCAAAAGATCAGGTTTTCAAATTAAGCTTTAAGAGCAGTAAGATAAAGCTTGGAACCCAAAACCAGAGACAAGTCTTTCAGGAGTGGGACAGTTAACTTTTGGATGCTCACCTTGGAATATTTCCCAGGGAGGAATGTCTGAAAATCATAAACCTTTAAAATCTGAGCCTGTATGCCCTGCCTTTCAGACTTTAATTGCTAGATCATGCTTCTGCTATCACCTTTGCCTCTCAGTCTTGCATCTCAAATGAGAGACTTTTTTTTCTAATCTTTAGGAAAAGAAGTAAAATATTCATCTATGAGTCCAGTCAGATTAACAGTATCCAAATAAACCAGCACTTGACCTAAAACCAGCACAAAACTGACATAAAAAGATTTTGGGACTTGATGATATCCCGCTTTGTCCTTACAAAGTTTATAATTAATGTAAAACAATAGATAGCTGCTGGTGCTTGTTTATAGGGCAGCCTGTTCTATGGGTGGTACTGTGTGTTGTGTAGCTGAAGAACAGTCACTTCATTATTCTCCTACACTAACCTCTACTGAAATATTTTTGTGTTTCTTCAGATAAATTTCCATTGATTGTAAATGTTTTACTTTGCTACAGTTACACTTTGTACAAACAAATCATTTCCCTAAACTAAAGGAAGCCAGATTCCTACACACTGTATCAGTGTCCAAACCACCGTCAAGAAACAAAATCATTATGTTACATATTTCTATGTTCTACTGAGTATCTAAATGCTCAACAAAAAAGAAAAAAAGAAAAACTGGGTCAGTTCTACTGCTATATACACTGTAACAGAGTAAATAGAGACCTTCCTGAGAAAAAAGAAGTTATCTATCCATGGAAATATTTTCAGACAAATTTAGGAAAAATGTGACTATTTTGAAGTCTGACTTACAGAATAAAGAGGATTTTCTTCTTTTCCTAGCCCTTTCCTTTTCCTTCTTCTCTTCATCTTTTACTATGCAAAACTATTTGAAAATGTTGAAAATGTTATTTTGTGAAGAGAACTAATTTAAATAATATTTTACAGCAATTAAATTCAGAGTCACCTAACCGATACAGCTGGAGAATAACCCTATTTAAATTGACATGGAAGTATTAAGGTTAGAAAAGAGCTTTAAGATCATCAAGTCCAACAGTTAACCCAGCACTACCAAGTCACCACTAAATCATGTCCCTAAGTGCCCCATCTTCATACCTCTTAAATATCTCCAGGGTAGGTGACTCAGCCACTTTCCTGGGCAGCCTGTTCAGTGCTTGACAACCCTTTCTGTGAAGATTTTTTTCCTAATCTCCAATCTAAAGCTTCCCTGGTGCAACTTGAATCCATTTCCTCTTTTTGCCTATGCTTGTTCCTTGGAAGAAGAGACAGACCCCACCTCACTATAACTTCCTTTCAGGTATTTATAGAGAGCCATAGTTTGATGGTAATAAATGAAAATTCTGTTGCAGCACACTGACACAGTAACATCCCAGTGTTGTACTCCTCTTCGATTCTACCTTCATTTTGCATGTAGAAAGATTCTTGCCCATTACTTATTGTAGCTTCGTTTTCCTAGGAGTTTGTTGGCCTATTCCGAGAGCCATGACATCAAACAAAATAATGATGATTTATTTTGGCGATGTTCCAAGTAGGTGAATTTAATTGTCATAGTTTTTGGTGAACACAAACTAAAGCAGAACAGAGAGAAATCTGAGCATATTTAATCAGAGAGTGCTGTCGTGCTGCTGAGGAAAGTCATAAACAGTTGACTCCAAGCTGGGAACATCATGCCAAACATTTGTATCTGGAACAGGACTGTGCGTTCCACCAGTGTGCTGCAACAGGGAGAGCGTTAACACAGGGAGTTCAGCAAGGAGAAAAATGTTTTGAAAATGAAAGAGGTCATGACAGGGGGGTGGAATGGGACTGGAGGGTTCTGTGCATCCAGAAAAGAAGAAAATATTATGGTTCCTAATATGTGACAAAGCTGAATAAAATTATTTCCTATATAATCTGTTCAAGAAAAGAAGCAAGTCAAAGAATTCCCGAGGGACAATTTTTTTTCCCCAATCATACTCAAAATAAGTCATTTTGAGTGACAGACAACTGAATCTGCTACAATTAGCATATGTCTTCCTTGCTGGCAACAAGATCAAACTGAGGGCTGCACGAGCACTGTATACCCATCGTGTTACTAAAGTTTTGCTAAGGATAGGAAGGAAATGATACTGCTTTGATGTTACTTTTGGCTTCCAGTCCCAGGATTTGGATGAAAAAAAACTGTAATAATATTTTAACCTGTTTATAGGGATTCAAACCCATCGCTCTCAGCAGAGTGTCCTAATCACTCTGTGGTTTAGGGAAGGAAGCACACTCCACATGCCTACTGCTGAAATTGCTCCAGGATTCACTGGTGGGGAGAGAAGAGTTAGGAGAGGCAGATGGAAAACAGATTGTACTCCTGCGGTAAGGCATTAACCTTGGAGAAGCACAGTCCCTCTGCTAATGTTTGTGCTATCAGGGTGTGGGTGGAATGCATGTCTCCTTCCAGGCTGCAGTCCCAACATCTGGGATCTCAGCCCAGGTCAGCTCAGTACCAGAACTAGGAGAGTCTCGTACTGACTTAAACTACCAAATTCCGCACCTTAAACACCGAGTGCAGTCACACCTTCCCCGAAGCTGCCTGGCTTTGGCTATATTTTGGCCTTTCAGCAGGTAAGATGGAGCCTGTGCCAAATATTGCCTTTCCTATATGAACTGTCTGAGATTTGGGCCCGTGTGCTGAGCAGACAGACAAGTCTAGGTCTGGATCTTCTGAGGATGACGCGGGAGTGCAGCTGCAGCTCTGCACTAAATACATTTCTGCTTAAGAACAAGTTCTGAGTCGTCATCCCGGTATCTCTAACTCTCCCTGTGCTCTGACTGGAGATTTAGTGAGTTTCAGTCAGGATTTTGGCTTGTTTGGGGGCCAGGCTGATACTCCTCAGGGCACTGTGATGCCTTACTTACAGATGCCTGCATGTGCACTCTAAGCCTTATGCTTTAATCCATTCACTTATGCAAAATTTATGTATAATTCCTGATTAAACAGTTCCTGTGCCATGAATTTAAATTTTCTTACCCTTAAGATCTTCATGAATTCATTTGTACTGCTAAATTTCACCTTATTTCTAGCTCTACAACATGACTTTCCCTCTCTTCTGCTGCCTCTGCAGTTGTTCTGGTCTTCAGCCAACTCTTAGTCAAATTTGTTCAAATTAATGCAGGTGGCTTAAAATCTATTTAAACTAGTAAATGAATGAAAAGTAAATCAAAATCAACAGACACTTCCCCTTAGCATACTGTATGTTTTCTGTTATCAGACTGTTTAAATTATACAATGTCTGGTCTATGTCTTCTTCTATTTCTTCAGCAGCACTTAGCACAAGTAAACAGGGGCATTCAGCAAAAACTAATCCAAACAGAGGTCTCCTTGATTTACTCCAAAACTACATATTAGAATAAAGACAAGTCTATATTTTCTTAAATCTCTGTTTTGACTAGTAAGCAATGACTCTATGGGCCAAATTCCCCTTCCTTCAATAAGAGTCGCATATTGTTTTTTCATTCGAACGACCACACACAAATTGCTCTGGTCTAGTGCCCAGATAGCACACAGATTTCTTGTAGCAATTCACTTAAGAAAGTTGATTTCTGTATTTTATATCTTGCTAGTTATTTGAGAAATTAGCTGTGCCTTTTTTCTATGTAAAATGCATTTTTTCCAAGGGTATATTGTTTTTCCAAACTTCTAAATAAATAACAAAAAAAAAAATTACTTTGCTTTAGGTCCCCTTAAGGGCTACTTAATATAATTTTATCCTTTCAAAAATTTAGATTAAATATTTTGGTTGTTTGATTATTTTTCATTAAAACTCTGTCCTCTTATGAAACCAAATCTCCGGATAGATGAAAACCATCATTTATCAACATGAGCAGAAACAAAAAACATAAAATTAATGTCAAATCAGGTATCTTTTGTGATCATTTCAAATTTGCGCAGTCAGAAAACTGCCTGTTAAATACCTGACAGTACATTCAAAATCTCATTTATTTTAACTTCAGCCAATCTGTTTTGTTTGAATTGAAAAGTCAAATAGTTTTGTTTTGGAAAAATGGCACCACTTCATAGGAAATACATAAGTCAATGTACATTAGTGTAAGACTTGAGTTTCTTTGTTTGTTAGCATCTGCATATGCTCTAGGACACGACGTTTTTAATTCCCCGGATTGGTTCTGTTTTGTTTTTATTTGTATGTATGAAGCAGACTGACACCTCACGACTTTTTAGCCATACTGTCTCCATTTCCTCCTTTGCTTGATTACTCCATAGCTGGTTCAGCAGCCAACACAGTTAAAATCTCCATTCTACTTCAGTGTGAATGGTAGTGTAAATGGTAATTTAACCACCCAAATAAATAAGAAATAAAATCCTCACAAGTTAGAAGTATGTTTTAATATTACATGTCTTCTTGCTATTATTTGATTTACATCTTGTTAGTTCAGAGAAATCCTGTATGGCTCACATACAACTAAAAATTGGGGATGTTGCCTAGGGTTTTCAGAGTAAACAATTCTTAATCTACACAGTTTTTCCCTGCTGTACACACCCTGTAACTTAACTATGTCCCAAACATGCTGCAGTCATTTAAAGAATATGTGTCTCAGCTTTCATTCAACAACTTTTTGAGCTTGAAAACCATACATTTTTAAATCTGAGTCAGAACCATTTCAACCTATGTTATTGAGGCCAAAGGGAAGAGAGAAGAGTGACAATTATCTAATGTTACCCTTCCTGACCCCAGCAGAATCTGTGGGAGTTTTCCCACTGAGTTCATGGAGTTGAAATTTTGACCTGGGTTAGTTCCAACCTTTGAAGAGAAGAGGGAGAACAGCACCTGCAGTCTCTTTTATATTAGTAAGATATGGGGAAAACAATTTTTTTTTCCAAAGTAAAAGCCCATCTCTGGCATCTCTTCTGAGGCACCCTTATGATTCAGATAGAAAAATAAACCTGAATTACCCCAAAGACAATGAAAGGAATTCAATTCTGAAAACGTTATAAGAGTCTAGTGTGTTTTACTTCATTTCATGTCATGTACAATCCAACCACAGTGAGAAATGTCACTCAGCATCCCATGGCATTATGACTGACCAAAACCAAGTGATGAAGAGTACCTTTTCTCCAAGATTTTCTGTATCTTTCTTCTTCCTGAAAAATTTTGCCATGATGTAGGCAACATAATGATGTAATTGTGCCAATAAAACCCACTGAAATTGGTGGCTGTGGTTTCAGTTCATGGCCACAGGGTATGAGCACATACTGCTATGAGCAAGAGCAAATTTTAGAGGATCAATTGCAAAATAAAATTCCACTGAATTTCTAAAAATACTTACTCCTCCCTTGCCCTTCCTCTTCTCTCTTTCTGTACCGCAAGGCAAATGTAATGGCTTTGCTATCTTTCCCGTCTGCTCCACAGGAACCACCTGCCTTTATATCTCACTGAATGAAATAATTGAATAAATCCCAGAGCATTCTGAACCCTTTTTTCTGAACCCTTTTTTCTGCCAGTAATGAAATCTTCTCTCATTTTAAAAAAAAAAAAAAAAATAAAAAATTCTGGCTTTACACCTTGCCCTGATTTACAGCATGGTTTCTATGTATTCAAAGGCAACTTCTTTCACACAAGTATTAGCATGTGACTTTACATTTGTAAATTAGGTAGGTGTTTAAATCTGCAAGTATTCCTCCCAGCTTAAGTATTTTATTATTGCTCCCTTTTCCTCTCTCCAACAAAACTTGGTCTAATAAAAATTATTTTATAACATTGCTGCACTCCAACTACTGTGAAAACAATGATTTGCAAATTACTGAAACATCAAGGTTGCCTTTCTAGTGTTTCACCCTTCTTCTGGTCCTGCTGGAATGAGCACATCCAAAGCAAATCTCTGTATGTTCCGACCACTTGATTACATGGCACCATTTTTATTTGTACATGCTGACACAGAAGATTTATTGTATAAGATTTAAAACAACAACTGAACGCTATTAAAGTAGTCTGATTTTACCTGTAAGGAAAATAATTAAACACCAGATACAGGGTTAATAATAATTCATCACCAGATACAGCTGACAGAGTTAAACTGCAGTTGCTGGCCTAACCTCAGTTTTGTAGGAGAGGACCTAAAGTGCCTATTTCAACACCTAGGAGATTTTCAGGAGAAGGTCTGCTCTCAGTTCAGTCCCATAACATATTAAATTTGTATTGCAGCCCTTTACTCCATGCTCACCAAATACTTTCCAATAAGTCTTCCACATTTCCTCCCCATCCTTGCCAGCACAGGAGCATCCTGGGCTATGGCGTTCTTGCTTAAAATCCAACTCCAGTTTTGGGCCAAGGGAAAGAAATATCCAAATTTGCATGTCCATGAGGAAATATAGTTTATTACGAAGGCCTCCAAATACATTTCGGCATCAACCATTGCTTTCACCTTGTTTTACTGTGATATTGACGTTCCCCTGACTATTTGCATAGCAGCAATGTAATAAGCAAATTAATTTTAAAAAGTGAGGAACCTGATTTCAATTCCAACCTGAGGGAATTAAAAACCATCCTGATATTTTCTGAAAAGTGTTCTGACAGACATGTTGTGAAGAATATTTGGGCTTTGGTGGTAATAGAAAATGAAGGAATATAGAACTTTTAGAAAGAAAACTCTTCTGACTCATTGAAGCTGGGGCACTATACAACCAGTGATGCAGAACCTAGGGATCCAGAAGAAAGAGAGCATCCTGGTAATTGCCCTGCAGGAAAAGAAATATGTGGATTGTTACCTGATTTTTGAATTATTTCTATTTTTTTTCTATAGCTTTTTAAAGTAAAATACACTTACCATTTAAGACCTGTTGCTTGAACTAAAAAGGGAAGGGGAAGTTCAGAAAAATTTCTGTTCTTAATGCAATGCGCTGGGTAGCTGAGGATGATGTCTTCAGAGATTCCTTAGTCTCAGCCACATTGGTTACTCTATTTCCTTGCTGGTTTACAACCTAGGTGCCCAGTTTCAAGAATTGTAGCAATTAGTTTTGTTATTTGGGGAATTACTCTAGACCTTGATCTCCGTGTCTAGTGCTGAAATTATTTTAAAAGCGAATCTTTCAACATTGTGTGATACTTTGTAGCTACAGCTCTGGTAAATAGCAAGAGATTCCTAATACCTTGCATTCCTTTTAAAATAAAACAGCCTTTCTTCTTGCAGGGGATGAAGACAAATTGCCCTTCTCTAGTTCTCTTAAATGATGCATATGCCTCGTTTTAATAATTTGTTTATATCTCAGTGGCTTGTAATAAGTGGTGGCATTAAAACCTTTGTGGACTCAGAGTTTTTCCCAGACAGATGAAATGCGGACAGTAAGGATTTGCTGTTTTGAAGCTGTTTGTATATGAGACAGTCTCTAGATTTGCCAAGCTGCATCTATTGAATAAAAAAGCTACATGTACAAGTTAACATGATATATGCCAGGTACCAGAGTTACAAGGCATTAGGTCAGATATAAAACCTGTGGTGAAACAGTAGAGCATTGTTCAGAAATAAACTGAGCTGTCTGTCCCTCTTTGGGAGGGAACACATTCCCTTAATAAAATACTCAGTAGGTTTTACAATTACTGCATAAGAAAATGAGCAGCAAGACATTGAATCCTTCCGCAAAAAGCTATGTTTCTGATGCAAGCTGCAGTTTAACTAACAATTGATGCAGGCATAGTACCACACATAGTAATCAGGAATATAAAAATGAACAGAATTTTTGAAAAACCTCTTTGGGAAAAGACATGCTTCAACACATTGCCACTGATAGTTAATTTCAAAGGAATCTAATAGAACTATCTATGCATGAGGACCAAATCTTGGCAGTAATTATATTTATTTGACAATTTCTACAAATATTCTCCAGTTTAATTAAAGAAGGAATAATGTTAATAATAAAAGCACCAACAGAACAACAACAATAATATTAATTATAATAACAGTTATAATATTCATATTCATATCTATTTTCATAATAGTAACAACTACTGCCTCAAATTCAGAAAATAAATGTCAGCTGCCTAAAATGACATTTTCTATAGGAGTCTCTAACCTTTTATAGTTTTTACCTTTGATCTGCATTATCCAGTACTGACACAGGAAGAAAATGTTGTCAAATAATGAAAATAGGGTTATTTTTTAATAATTTCCAAGTTGGATTGAGGAACAGTCTTGGAAACCTTAAAAAGGCCTCTTCTCATTGTATTTACAAGAACAACTTTTAAAAGAAAGTGATTTAAATAAACATCAAAACAAGCCACCAAAACCTTTGCTTTTGTGACATGTCAGGCTGAGAGTCACAGTGAAATCATAAATGCATTGGCTTTAGAAAGGTATTATCAAAAGCTTACTAGTGCTGGGGAAAAAAGCATTGGGGATAGTCCAAATCAGTATAGTTATTATGCTTGAACTAAAAAAAGTCATAATGTTGAAGCCAAAATATTACAATCATAACAATGTGTCTTCGTTCTAATGCACTCTGGAAACTCTAAACACATAGGAATTTAGCAACATCAATTTAGCACTATCCAGTTCAAGTACCAAATATTTCAAATCAGTGGAATATACTATCTGTATATAATTCTGAAGTCAACTATGTTGATGAACTATAACCAATTTTTAGTAATGTGGGTGGATCTGTTTAAAAATTAAGTAAAGCCAAAAACATGGCAAATTTATATTATGTCTCAGCTTTTTTCAAAAAGGCAGTTGATTCTGATATATACAAGAACAAATCTGAAAAATATGTGCCAAAATAAGAATAATTTACTGGATCCTTTCTCATTGATTCATTCTGACTGCTTTATTCTTACTAGAATAATTGTTTGAAACAGCTGTTCCTGCTTTCCACCTCAGTCTGAAGGCAGAATTTTAGGAAAATTCAACCAGTCCATTCTTTATGAAGCTCCAAAAGTAGAGCTCACTGAAAATTTTCAAGACTTGCAACTCTCTAAGCTTTACCACATGAACAACAGTTACAGATAAACTATGAGAAACAGATCAAGAGCACCAAATCCAGTGTACCGTTGCCACTTGGAACCAAAACATATAATCTTTTCAGCAATTTCATCCCTCACAATCCTAAAAATGCTTACAGTCCTGATTTTTCTATGTACTGGATGCACCAAAACATCTTTACATGGATAGAAACACTTTGTTTTTTAAAATTCATTTACATTTTACAGACAATTACTTTTGCATCATGATCATCCTTGTAGAGAAGTAACTTTTATTTACTTACAGTAATCCAGTTATTTTGGATTTATACATGTATAAAATGTATTTGTATAGATGTATGTGTGTGTATGCACATACAGATGTACATGTGCATGTACATATCCACATCCATACACACCCTCCACTCACACACACATCCCTGGAGGTGTTCCAGGCCAGGCTGGATGGAGCTCTGAGCCACCTGGTCTAGGGAATGGTGTCCGTGTCCATGGCATGGGCTTGGAATGAGATGATCCTTAGGGTCCCTTCCAACCTAAACCATTCTATGATTCTATGATATACATACAGGCATATATACACGTATGTCTATATATTACACAAATATACTGGAAACTATTTTTACATATATAGTGAATCATGGAATTGCTTAAGTTTCAAAAGACCTCTAAGATTATCAAGTCCAAGATATTGTTTTATACAACAGTACTGGCACTTGGTACATAAGCATGTGTGTATGTTTATGATTGATCTTGGTGATCTTAGAGGTTTTTTCCAACCTAAATGTTTCTGTGATTCTGTAATGTATAAATACTCTGTTGTTGATCAGGAAAATGTGTTTTCTGTGAAGGAGAAAATAAAAGACATGGAAGGATTTCCTTTCTTCCATTAGCACACATTACAAACAGGTGAATTTTTTACAAATACAAACTTCAGCTTGAACTCGGAATGCTATTGAAGTTTTGACAAAGTATTGAATCCCCAGGATGGAAATGGAATACTATTTTCTAAGCACACTTTTAAAAAACCCAAATACTTTCATTTTCCAACTTATTTAACTTCCCCTTTTCAGTGTTTATAATTGTTAAGCATCTGAACTCTGACCTAGGAAACTCCGTACCTGTGCAGTTTGAATGAAACATAGAAGCTCCAGCAACAAACTTGAAATTTGAAATTCAAACACCCCACAGTACAAAAACACTTTCAACAATATTGACAACACTTTAGCTCTCCCCTGTGCTGTCAAAGACGTAGTACGCATCTCCATGACCTAACCCCTTTAAAAGGAGTCCATAGCCAACTTTGTCTATTTTCCAGCCATGTGAACCAAACACCTTTCTACCACTTGAACTTTTACAGCTCAACAGTTGCAGAAGGTACATTTCGCCTTCCTCTCTTCTCACTTGGAGTGTCCATCCATGTGCTATTTTCCCATTTCTATACCGGAAAGAATACAATAAGTATGGTCTGTATTGGTACTCCAGAGTTTTTTTCTCAAGTTGATAATGAAACTCTGCTCAAAAGGTGTCTGTGTGGTTTACAATAGCCCACTGTGGATGTGAATGACAGAATTGTGCCAAAAAGAATTCTCACTGTGAAACTGCAGCGCCCTTACACAGAGAGACTGGAAGAGAGCTGCTGTTTCACTAAAACATGCCCTATAATCTTGAAAACATTGAACCTTTGAAGTTTGTTCCAGTGAGGAGGTTCTCCAGTCTGAGGTCATGATTGAGAGAGTCTCAAATAAGTTTTCCATATCATACTAGAATGGATGAAAACATTGTTACTCTTCTTGCATTGCAGCAAATATTTATTACTTCATATCTTGGCACTTGGTTATTTGGAGGAATTATTCTTTTTAATGGTGCTTTTGTTTCCTCTGAGCATGACACAGGACTTGCATTGGCTCCTCCTTCTCTGCCAAGTCTATAGGCAGCTCCTACAATATTGCACAGACCTGTGTACAGAGAATTTGTACTGTGAAATGATCCTTTTTTTCCTGAAACGACTGATTTTTTAATTTTTTTTTTTTTTTTACTCCTCTTCACCTTCTTAATCCCTGGTACATAAATACACATTTAAGGTCTGGAAATCCCATATCTGTCTCAAACCCTAATTGCTCAGACAGAAGTTGGAAGATCTTTCAGCTGGCATTCAGTCTGTAGGTTTCCCAAATGCTTTCACATTCAGCTCAGCATGAATACCCTTCTCCTTTAACATGTTTTCATATGTCTTTCATTAATTTTATTGGAAGACAAAAATCTAAGAATTTGGAATTGAGACTCCATGAAAAAAAAGTAATGCCTGTATTACATTGGTTTTATATCCATAATTCTCTGCATTTGAATCTAAACTGAGAATTATGATCTACCACGGCTTTTAGTAATAATAGCAAAATTAGTTTATGCATTTGAACCAATTCCTACATTTAAGGGTAAGAAGAAAAATTAGGTTCTGTTTCTTGAACTTTTTGTGTAAATCAGATACTTTTTGATTATACTCAGATCAAAGAAACTGAAAAGCTAGAATTCAGAGTTCAAGGTTACATTTATTCCAGCATTAAAACATTTAACAAAACTCTTGCAATCAAGGAGATTATGGAGACTCAGGCCACAAATGGTGTTCCTAATCTTTAACTGTTTCAGAGATTTAAGAAGCCCCAGGAGTAAAGTATTTTATATTAGAGTCTTCAAGCTGGAGTATGACATATGTCTTTAGCTCAGATTTAATACCACAGTCCTGGAACACTCCTCATCACATGTCAGGGTTTTCAGGAGACAACCTCACAGCTATTTTCTCCATTTTCTGTACCAAGCAAGAATATTTCAGACAACTGTATGTAGGATATCCAAGGTATGGATTAAAATTTGGAACTGAACTTCAAATATATGGAAATCATTGATGTAAGGGAGCTTACTTCTTATTATTTTAAAAGTCCCCAAATTGGCCCTGGAAATGTGGAAACAGCGTAATAAACAGATTAACACAAATTTAACGATTTTACATTCATCTTATTACTTTGCCAATCTAAACCAAAACTAAATATTTCAAAAGTCATGTATTTTTTATTTTAATGTATTTTTCATTGCCAGACAAAAATTTCAGTATATTTACCATTTCTAAATCTTGGAAATTACATGGTACAGTCCTCTCTTGGGAAATTGCTAAGAGGTTTTTGCAGGCACAAAAGGCCCAGAGAGCCCTTAAAGCACTAAAAGCCATCCTAGCTTTGAGATTTTTCTCTGAAAAATTAAAAAACCTAAAGGTTTTTATTCCTGTTAATCAAACTGAAAACATCCTGTACCAACTACACAGAAACATTATTAATATCTTTTTCTTTTAAGAAGGAATATGCAATTAGAAATTAAATCCTTTCCTTTTTGGTGGTGCACTGCCTTTCTTGCAATCTCCCTTTTATTAAAATTAATGAAGGCTTGCAGCCTTGTGATTTCCAATAACACTTGCAGAGATGTGTACGTGTCACAGTCCTGAGCTGACTCCCTGCCTGCATTCCAGTTCCTTCAGAGTAGTGAAGCATCCGGAAAAAACAATTAAGGATCCATTTACCAACTATTCCCCATCCTTGCCTGTTTCCAAACCAAGCCCACAAAATTTTATAAGAGCTTGGAATGTTTTTAATTTCATTTAAAACACATACAATTTCGCCTATTTTCTCCTCTGAAATATCCATAAGAAAACAATTGGAAAAACAACCTGAAGACAGTTGTGGTATTTTTTTGGCTCAGCTATAAGCAACAAAGAGCTAAAAATCCCACAGATGCATTGGAAGACAAGGTCAGGGACAAGGACAGTGATATTCATCTCACATATCTGTGCAGGTATGTAATAGTTTTCTACACTTGATCTAGTCACTCTTTCTATACAGTCAACACAAACAAACTCAGATTAGCTTTCTCCTTTATGAAGAGATTAAGTGTTCCCTAAATTTCAGCTCTTCAAAGATTACAAACAGACCTTAGTTAACTATCTCAGGTGTCAGGTAGGAAGCACAGCTGTTAAGAAAAATCCTATTCAGGCCATCTTTATTGCTTCCAACATACGTATTCCATGTCCCAACAGTGAGACTGAACTTAACTTAAATGACAGCTTTGAAATCTCCACAATGTGTAATATGTATAAACAATTTCCAGTAAAGCTGTACGGTTTAAATCGGCTTTAGTTTGGGTATTCTGTCTTTAAAGGATGAAACTGATTCACAATGATATATTTCCATTGACCTTAGTGAGGTGAGGATGCCACCCACAGCTCTCCTGAGTGATTTTTTAATATATTCCAATTGAACAACAGCTTGCAAGTGTAATTAATGAAAATTAACAGTAAGTTGCAGCCAACTGTGAGCAAGTAACAAAGTCAAACATTCCCATTTTTAGGTGGGTTAAATCTAAAGAGACCAATGTTTATATTTCCACCCTCTCTCAATAAGGTCTTTCCTTTCAGATGGATTGTACAATTATTGCTTTCTTCTGTCAACTGACAAGTCAATCCTCTCCCTCCTTTAAAATTAAGTCTGAAACAGGATTACATTTGTTTGTTTAAAGCAGGGTGGGGATAGGGGTAGGAGTGGGGGGTGGGGGCATAGCAGTGTTTGGGCTGAAATAAATATTTCACTTGGATCTCTGTTGCATTTACAAGGGTGTCTCAGACTAATTTTTTTCTTTTGAGTGTTGAGCTACATTTCCTACCTTCCAGGAAAGTGCCACAACTGCTAGATCATGGGTGTTCTGTCGCTCAGCATTATGAATGTCTTCTTCTGACACATTTTGTCTTGCAAAAATTATGAAATATTTAGAAAGAGAAACCATTCTGAGGGAATACAGTAATGCTTAAGCCAACAAACAATTCTCCTTGGTTTTGCATTCTGTTCAAAACAAAAGAGTTTAAACATGAGAGGCAGGGGAAGAATCAGCTCAAGAAAGTGAAAAGCATAAAGGATAAAGAATTATTCTGAAAGGTTGAAAATTCCCTTTCAAATTTCTGTAAGTTAATGGAAATACCTGGGAGTCATGGATGAATGGCTTGTCCAGACCTTACAAGACACAGCATGAAACGCACTGCCTCAAGCACCCCTCTTCCAAAGCTGGCCCTGACTTTACCCAGAAGAAAACACTTGGTAAACTCAGGGCCTGAACAGCTTTGGGACTAATGGCATTACATTTTTCAAGAAACAAAGTATTTACAGATGCACAGATGTATGTTCACACTCCTACATACTGTTTCCAGCTTTCGTTTGACATTCAGTTGCTGAAATGTGCTACTTAGGCAGATGCTTGAGATCCAAAGCTTCCCTTGAGACCTATATTTCACAGTACATCAGATTCTGTCTGGGCCAAATGAGACTTCAGAGATCCAATTCTTCTGAAGTTTAGAGTTCTCTTTCTAAATACAGGCAGCCATAATGGAGTAACCTGAATTAAAGTGTTTTTTACAACCCCATCTTAAATATAATACTGCTGTGTTTAACTGTGCTGGAAGCTTCTGCCAGGCAGTGGTCTCTCGTTCCCCAAGCCAAACGATGCAGCATGGCCTGTGAACAGGCAAGGACTTTCCCTAAAGCACACTGGTGAAACCTCACAGCACCTGAAGGACACTCATCTTTCTGGCTCCATGTGCTCCATCTGTTCTCCCAGTTCACATTTACTCCATGTGTGGGTTTTCCAGTGAAGAGTGTGTGAAATGACATTAGAACTGTGTTGCTGAAAGTGTGCAAGAATGGAGGTTTGCTGGGGTAGTATGAGAAGACAATCTGGCATAAAGGGAGTTGAATCTGGTGTAGTTTCATCTACATGGCTTATTGGAGCAGCCCTGGAGCATGTTATCTTCATAATAAAGCAGGAAATTATCTGACAGCCTTATAGACTTGCCTAATTTTTTGTTCCAAATCACAAATTTGATGGAACTACTTTGGATTTGTCTGGTACTGTGGATCAAGATAGTTCATTCTTTATTTAGGATTATAGATGACACACAATCTTCTTGGAGCTTTTCAAAGTGACTACATGATTTCATGTATCTTATACAAATTCACATTCTTCCCTATATTACCCCTATATGCTTTTGAAGAAGATGTCGTCTGACTGTCATTTGGCACTCTTAGGTGCTCTTGGTATCATTACAGTACAATTAGTTCCTCTTTCTAACAGTATGTTTTTTCTGACATCTATTGTTTATAGGATAATTAACATGAGAACAAGGTGGGCTTGATCACAGCATCAGGTACCACAGCGCAGACAAGCACCCAAAACACAGCTGTAGACATCTGTACTAAATATCTAAAATGCTGTAGATATCCAGGAGATGCATCCTGAATAATCTAAAGAACCTGGAGTAAATTTCTCCATTTCAAGTTATATTCAGTTAAAGAAAAAAACAACGTCAAATGAAATCAAACAGAGACAATTTTTCCACCGAGTGAATAAGCACAAACGGTCCTTAACTTCTCTTATAGCTATTTTAGAGTAGCTTAACCCACTATGGCTTGAAGTTAAAATAGCAAGGAAATGAAAGTATGCAAAGAAGGCTTCCCTCCATTTCCATTTTTGCCAAACCCCCTGGCCCACCTTGTGCAACAGTGGAATAAAGATGTAGACCCAGATTGGAAGTATCTCCATACACACCCTGTGGAGATTTTGATCTGGCCAGACCCAACCCTTTCCCAATCTTGAACTACAAAGATGCAGGAGTTTGTCAGTGCAGCTCAGCAATAACTGCAGAGCCTGAGCAGAGCTCAGCAGGTTTGGTGCAGAGCTGTGCTAGCACAGCTCCCTGACAGATTGGAGCTGGCTCCCATCCACCCACCCTGGAGCACAGACAAAACAAGTTCACATCTCTCCGCACGTGTTCATAAAAGCCAACGCACAGCTGCACAGCCCAAAAGAGGAAGGGAGCGGCCCAGGCTAGAGGCTCACCCTGCTTCCTACACATTCACTGCCTAAAAAAGGAAAGGCAGCTCAATATTCTGGAGGAAAAAAAAAAAAAAGGCTCTGGCTTGGCTTGTTTGATGACACAACATACAGACAGTTGTGCAAGAAGTTTGCCTTTCAGAGAGGTACAGAGCTGCACTTCCCTGTGCAGAGAGCCAGTGCTAAATGGCACAACTAATCCTTCAGGGTTTGATTCCTACATTAGTCTTGGAGCCCCCATTAGGTCAGCCAGCTGTGAAAAGAAGGAAAAAATGCTTGGTGGAAAGCAGAAAGAAAAGCAAGGCACTGTGCAAATGTACTTCTCTCCCTGTTTCTCCCATATGAACAATATGGTTTTATTTCTTTCAGGTAGGAAGGAAAATCTGTTAACAATTTAGTTTTGTGTGTCTTGTCTTCGTTAATTTGATTTTATTCCCTGTTATGGTAGAATTTACAATAAACAGGTTTTATACATAATTTTAATCAATTTCAGGTCACCTTCTTGGTTTCAGTTTTAAATTTTCCAGCCAATTAAAACTAAATTCAAAGAAAAATAATATTATTGATATTAGTAAAAGAAAGACAAACAAAATGGCATCTGTGGAAGAAACATATACTAATTTTTTCTTTCTTGGCTTGTTTAAAAGCTATGTGAGCTTTACAAGTGTGAATGGAGTGAAGTTTTTATTAAGATCAGCTGCAGAAGGACAGAAAATGACTGGAAGAGCCTAATGGTTATGAGTCTACAATTCTATGAGAGACTGGATCAGTGAACAAGGGAAGAGCAAATGATGTCCTCTGCCTAGAATTTTGTAAGGCCCCACAGCATTCTTACTCCTAAACTGGCAAGATATGGGCTTGCTGAATGGAATATTAGATTGATAAGGGATTAGGTTCGGGGCCAAATTCAAAGAGCTGCAGTCAATGGCTCTGTATCCAAAGGAGATCAGTAACCAGCGGTGTTCCTTAGGGGTTAATACTGGGTCCAAAATTATTTCATATGCTCATCAATGATCTACAGTGGGATCAGGTGCATCACCAGCAAGTGACACAAAGCAGGTGACACAAAACTGAGTGATGCATTTGATACGTTGTCATCTGGAGGCTGAAGAAGTGGGCCCATGCCAGCCTCCTGAAGTTCAGCAAGGTCATGTAAAAGGTGCTGCCCCTGGTTCAGGGCACCCCCCAGTGACAATGCAGCTGGGAGATGGATTTGGGGGTACTGATGGGTGAAAAAATTGGACATGAGTCAGCAATGTGCACTTGCAGCCCAGAAAGCCAACTACATCCTGGTATGCATTAAAAAAAAAAAAAAAAAATCCAACAGGTCAAGGGAGGTGATTCTGCCCCTCTGTTCTGTTCTTGTGAGACCCTATCTGAAGTACTGTGTTCATTTCTGGTGTCCCCAGCACAAGAAACACATGGACCTGTTAGAGCAGGTCCAGATGAGAGCCACAAAAATATCAGAGGGCCAAAGCATTTTGCTTTTAAGACAGGTTGAGAGAGTTGGGGTTGTTCAGAATGAAGAACAGAAGTCTCTGGGGAGACCCTAGAGCAGCCCTTAAAATATGAGAGGTTATAAGAAAGATGGAGAAAGACTTTTTACCAGGGTCTCCAGTGGCAGAACAAGGCAAAACAGTTTTAAACCCAAAGAGGGTAGATTTAGACTGGGCATAAGGAAATAATTATTTACTGTAAGGATGGTGAGGAAAAGGAATATGTTGCCCAGAGAAGCTGTTAATGCCCCATCCCTGGGAGTGTTTAAGGACAGGTTGCCTGGGGCTTTGAGCAGCCTGATGTGGTGAAAGGTGTCCCTGGCCACAGCAGCGAAGTTGGAACTGGCTCATGTGTATACCACTCCGTGATTCTGTATAAATGTAATTCATCGGGGCCTAACTCCACAAGGCAGCTATTGTTCATCAGTGAAGATTTTGCTCTCAGGAGCAGGCAATTAAAGTCAGCGCAATACCTGAGTACAAAAATTTACTGCAAGAATCAGTCATTTTCGTCTCTATGTCCTTGCATCAATTAAAGAGGTTGTTGTAGGTTCAAAAGTTAGTCACTTGGTTTCTTCATAAGATGATAAATTTGTTTAATATAGTGACTTGATGTCAAATAACAAGGGTTATATATTCTCATCAAGTTGAAGGGGTTTGAAGTCGTAATAATTTACAAATAACCTTTCCAAATTTTCTAGAAATTGTATCAAGATTTATCACTTGTAGTTCCAAGCAAAATGGAATTCCTTCCACTGCTGGACATAATTTATTATCCACAGAGATCTGAAAATACAGAGGAAAAATCTTTAAAATAAAAAATGTGTTTGTACTTCTTGAGGTTTAAAACCTCAAGAATTACCAGAAATAGGGTAAAAGCAAAAATAACCAATGGCATTTAAAATGTTTTATTGACTTTCTATACCCATACTTTCTTCATTTTTTCTTTCCCTTAGTTTGTGTGAATGATTATTTTCAATTTCTTTATTTTATTTTTTCTTTAAATAAACCAGATTTTGTGCTCTGTTTTATAAGTGTGTTGTTGTACTGATCTCACTGGGTTTGCAAGAATGCATCATTGGAAATATATATACACTACCCATTGTATAAAGGAACATTTATAAAAGAGAAATCAACACTATTTCTATTTTGCCATTCCTGGAAGGAAAAGCTTAAATATCCACCAAAGGCACAGCACATACCTGAAAGACTTTTTTGTCAGAACACTTACTATTTCTAAAGGCAAATTCTTAAGGAAAAAAAAAAGCAACTCAACATTGTGTAAAAGGGTAATAACAAAAGTAAGAAAAACAAATGCAAAAAGTAATTTTCAAAGACACAGGTTACACAAAGAGCTGCCTGTTATTTCTTGCTGTGTCTGTGATCATCGAGGCAGTTTTTGCTTCTTGTTTTTGGTTAAGATTTCAATCAGCTATTTTTTTATTGTATATATCATACACCAATTATAATAAGCTCCAGACCTCTGACTTGGCAATAATTTTCTAAACAGCACAACACAAACAAAAGACAACCCCATTGCAAGACACTCAGTAAGTCTGGAATGGTTTAGATCCAGCTACTCTACTGCTGAATTTTTCATAATCGGGAAACCTTGCCTGAACACTTCTTTAACATGTACTTTTCCATTAGCTGATCCCTGCAACAGATTCTAACAATGATTCTGCATGATGACGGTCAGAGGCTTTGACTGAGGCTTTTCTTGGAAATTAGGCTAACTTATATGTAGTCTTAATGCTAAAGAAAATAAGCATATCATTGATAAATCACTTTTATGTTAACACTGAGAACAGAAGAGTTCTAAAGAGTATTTACACCCTTGCTAAAAGGTAAAAACCAGCCAGTAATGGAATGAACCATCAGGTCAAAAATAATAGACCTGGACTTTTGTTTTCATATTCAATCAGAGAGTTCTTTCTTTCTGCCAGTGTGCATTACAGCTTACAGACATCTCAGGGCTGGCTTTTTTACTCTTGTTGTAGCTCTCTCTACTTTGGTGATAACACACAAAGAAAGACAGATTGACTTATGGATTAATCTTATGAGACACTGAGCTTGCTACTGAAGATTTTGGGAGGCAGACACATCTTTTCTAGTCTTTATCAATATGAGCTGAGGGAAGACAGATAATGAATACCAGTGAAAAAATCAGCGTTCTAGGCACATCAGTAAAGATATGGAGAATATTCAGTATTTGATCCCAAAATTTTATTATGAAAGATCTTCTTGTAACAAAAAGTCAGTTGTAGTAGACGGCTTGTTTTTCCTTGCCTTTTTTTTTTTTTTCTTTTCTATAGCACATCAGTGCCACTAAGAAGCTCAAAGCAGCCTAGCAACAGTTAGTACACATTGTGTGTGTTGCAGAAGCAACACATTCCAGTTGTTATGATTTCTGGGATATGGCCATGAGAAAGAAAATATGCCCAGATCACTGCAGAGTGTGCATGAAGTGGCTATTCACAGCTGGGTATGTCAAAAGAGCCAGAATAACCTCTGCTGTCTTGTCAGCTGCTTTATAATAAGGTAAAAAAATTCTATACCAGCCCCCTTTCCTTGCCCTTAATCACTGTACCATTATCTCCTACTAAAGAGGCAGCAATTAGAGCAAACTTTTAGACTTTAGCATATATTTGCATATGATGAATTGAGAATTGTAAAGATTGAGGATTAGCTTTGATTGAAGCCACGGAGCACTTGCCCAGTAAATCTGCAGATACTGTGAAGCAGAGCATTCCTCCACAGGAGAAGAAGCCCTTGGACAGGCTTTGGAAGTACAGTGATATCCAGAGTTTCTCAGCATGTCCCTAACGAGCAGAACTGTGAGGAGGAGAGGGGAAGAAGTCCCTGCCTCTCTTTCAAAGAAGATTCTCTCTTTGGCAACCTGCTCAGAGGCAGGCACAGCAGTGTGAAGAAGCTGGAGGGGGTACGTGGGCAGAGAGGCAGGAAAACCCAATCTTTTGGTCACTTACTCAGTGTGTAATCCCCCGATGTAGGTGCAATTTCTCAGATGCCTCTGGAGAACTCCTTTATGAGATCCTCTGAAAAATGCCCTGATGAGCTCTTCTGCTTACACTTTGATGAGGTTAAGGTGATTTAAGTTAGCTTTTGCTCTTCCTCTGCTGGGAAAGGCCAGGGGAATGACTCCTACCACCCCACCTTATCAATTATGTGGGGAGGGTGAGGCAAAAGGGCAATTAGGGTCAGAAAGAAAAAGAAGGTACTTGCACTGGATTTGCCCCAGACTCGATAGCAGGATTAGAAGTCAATAACAACCCAAGAAAAGCACATGGAGGAAGAGTACAGAAATATGAAGAATAAATTAAAGAATAGTCTCCCGAGAGAGATTTGATTCAATTTCTCTGTGCAATAGTGTATAAATATCATGAGATTAAATACTTGCAGTAGTAAGGATCAAAGGCCAAGGTTTATTACACATTTTTGGCAGAGGAATGTGAAAACAATCAATGCCTGGTGGCCTACAGATGCCTAGCAGGATGGTCCTATCTTCAAGTGAAATCAGGATAAGTCAGAAACTTCTGAAAATCCCATTAAGTGCTTTAGTAGCAGCTCTGCATGTCTACATAGCATTTGAAAATATCTCAGCTAAATCATCAGTCAAAAACCACAAGATAGCAGACAACAAATTATTACAGTTCTCACCACAGTTTCTACTTCATCCAGAAAAAGAAAAAATCAGAAATATGAAAAATAGAACATTATCATTTTAAGAGTTTGTAATGACACAAAGACTTTCACATCTGTGCTTTAGATAAAAAAAAAAAATATGCACTGTATCCCCAAAAGCAAATAAAATCCAAAATGGAAATACCAAAACATTGAAGCACTTTCAATATTTTTACAAGTCTGTTTAGGGTTCATTAAACTTAGCTAACATGACAAAGTTCAACACAGTAACAGAAACTTATTGTGATCCTAATTATTATTACTAGAAAAAGCAGCGCAGAATTCTTTTCTATTATGAGTGGAAAATATCAATATAGATGTCACCAGTCTTTCCTATCTGTCATGTCCAGTCTCCCCACACATTCACTGGACACACAGTTTGATGCTGGGCTCAGACATTCACCCTTCAGAATTCCCAGCCCCAAATAAAAGCACACCACCTGCATCATAAGAGCAGTGACTCATGCTGTAAAATCAGGCTTCCTCTTTATTTGGACATTGAACAACAGGCTTGACCCAAGATGTAACAACTTTTTGCACAGGAAAAAAAAGCAGCTTAATTTCCCTTAAGCATAATGAGATTTGGTAATAACAGATGTCAGCTTAAGTGGATTAACAGGGTGGCAGAACCATTTACATTTTGTTTGGTGTGTGAGTTTTTGAAGTTCTGTGTAGCTTTTAAACAAATGCAATTATTGTACTAGGAAAGGAGGAGATACAGTCCCATCAACATTTATACAAACAATAGGTCTGTTAGCTAAGATAGTTAAAAAAATCCTCACCCCTTTTTGTTGGAAACTGTGTTCCTGGCTACAAAAAAATATGCTGTCAAAAGCACAGGGAGCAAATAATATAGAATATGTTGCAGATGTAATGATCAGTACTTATTTTAACCTGAGCAGACACCAATGCTTCAGATATTCAAAGTGATTTTTAATTACTATTTTCATTTTGAAATTCAATTTTATTTTAACTTGTGGAGGTTGTCATTGATGCCAAATCAAATTTCCCAGCTATTTCTCCTGCTCCTGTCCCCAGCTGTAGGTAATGTCCTGCATGTTTTATCTGTGTTCTTCAGCATATTAATAAATATTCAGAAGACAAATTTCTCTTTCTCTATTACCCTTACATTTTTTCCTTTGTTTACACCTGCACAATCCCATTGCTTTCATAGCACATCCTCAGATACACCTGTGCAATGTTACTGAGGATAATGACCATGGCACACCAACTTACATGAAAAAGCATTTATGAAAAGGCAGAAATGTAAATCACATTCTTTTGGAAACCAAACCAAACCAAAACAAACTGAAATTGCCATATCAAAAAGATAAGAACATAAAAATTTAATCCCAGTGAAAGATAATCATGGGGCTGGACCACCACTCTGATGAAGACAGGCTGAGAGAGTTGAGGCTGCTCAGCCTGGAGAAGGCTCCAGAGAGACGTTGGAGCATTCCCAGTATCTAAAAGGGGCTACAAGGGAGCTGGAGAGGGACTTTTTACAAGGGCATGTGGTGACAGGACCAGGGGGAATGGCTTCAAACTGCTTGCAAGAAGACTTTCTAAGAGTCCATGATTCTAGAAATGTCAAGTATTATATAGTTTATTCACATCAACCCAATTCATTCAAACTAGGCTCGGAACCATAAAATGCTGCAGAAGGATAATATAAAGAGATAAATTTTTCTTCTCTATCAACTGGAAATAAGCACGGGTTACCTGGGTGGGGTTTCAGTGGAGTTAATAATCTATTTCTGGAATAAAATGGGAATGCAGTGAAAATTAAATCCCTAGCAAAATAAATCACAGGAACTACCAATAATCTTTAAGCTTTAAGTTTTCACTGTGATTTGTCATAGTGAACCAAACACAACCTCCAAGCAGAAATGGGCTTTTAGCAATTGACAGACACTTTGCTGCCAAACATTTCAAAGAATTCACACGGTCAAGCGTAGAGGTGTATGATAAAACATTTTGAAATCTTTTGCATCTCTGCCAGACAGATAGGAATTGAGTATGTAGAACTATAATTTTTTTCCCCCTAAGAACTTCCTGGTACAGAGAACTGTCTGTTAATAGAAACAATTCCAACTTGAAAGTTTAAACCTATATCAGTGCTTGCTGCCAACACAGAGAAGTGAGAAATGCAAGAGTTAGACACAGCAGTGGAGTCAGGGGGTATTGTAAAACCACTCCTTTTTTTTCACCCCCAGCATTCCTGGCACTGGAGCCCAGACTGCCATGGAAACCTGTGCTGAGTCAGGCAGGGGAAAGCTGTCGGGCTGCTCTCACAGCCTTGGGACAGATCCCCTTCCCCTGCACCATCAGAAAGCCACATTCATTCCTCTGATGCCATGACTAGGCCTGTACCTGGGCTTGCTGAGAAATTTTGGCCAGACAGATCTTAGCTCTTATTTTGGAAGTAATAAAATTCCAGAGATGGCTTCTACAAAAGGGTACTCTCTTTTTTTTTTTTTTTTTTTAAATAACGGCAGCCATCTCCTAATATTTTATTATATCATGGGAGTGTTTTATTCAGAAGAGCTTTTAAAAATATTCAGATGCTATGAGAAATATGTCTGTGTCGACAGTCCCAACAGATTTCAAACACAGACTTCATTAGGAGTGAACTGACATCATCCTAGTGAACTTGTTGACTGTACTGTCTACAGTCAAGATACTCAGAGCTGCCAATATGGGAGACATAACCCATCATCCACAAATCTTATACATCCTCTCATAAACATGTGGAAAAAAATAGTGGGGGAAGTGATTTAATTCTTTTTCCCATACAATTATAGGAAAGTTCCATAAATTACCTTTATTTTGATGTGAAAATTTCTATTTTATAACAGATCTTTGTCCCAACATTCCCTTGCCAAAAGCTCATACAGCTTATGATCTGTATATAAAAAAAGTTCTTATTCTTTCATACTCAAAAGACACAATGTTTATTGTCACAGCCTATGCTTCTAAGCCATTCAGTGGAACCTATGTATTAGATACATGAGAAAAAATCACTTTGTGTTTTGATCCCTTTTACAAAGTCAGTGCATTACACTCAACAGTTATGTAGATCTCATTTCTGTGGCTGGGCTTTCATTTTCAGGATTTCTATTTTGTTGGAATACAACCACATATAGGGCATGAAACATGAATTTTTCTAACTTGGCACATTATTTTTATGGGAGGAGGTTTGAAAAATATTGTATCCATACAAAACCAGAGGGAAAATGTAGGCACCATTATACACAGTACTTTCAATTAGTTGGAATTTGCCCAGGACCATAGGGTTAACTTCTCTGTTCTTGTTAATCACCAATTTGGATAAGTGCTAAGCCCTGCAATTTTGCAAGTCCTCAGATGTTGCAGAAGTGTTTTCACTGTTCAAGATCAGACCTTAAATAAATTACAGGGTACTTAATAATGGCACATGATCAACTTTATGTCTCATCCAGCTTTATGGATCATCACTAAACTACCAGAAGAGAGTAAGATCAATTTAATTACTAAGTTTGAAGAAGACTTGCTTAATAATCCTCATTTTCAGAGCTTCCATATGTCTGTATGAGTCAATGTCCCCAGGCACATCATGCTAGGCTTCTATAACTAAACTGGTCCTCTTAAGAAAACAAAATGAAATGCAAGAAAAGTGATCCCTTTCCATATGCAAAACTTTCTGGTCACACATGTTGAGACACAAGATATTATCCCCACTTTACACCTCTTTTTCTCTAAATTCCAGACAGCTGGGAAATTCATGTTCTTTCATGACAGCATCACTGCAGGGATGTACCTTTTGTGATTGTTTTCATCACATATAAAATCAGCCACACTGCTCTGAGAGTCCATCTAGCCCAGTAATGTCTCCAGAAATGGCCACCTGTGGAAATATCAGGAAAAAGAGGATCAGACCAAGCTGCTATGATATTTCACCCATAATATTGTGTTTGCCTCCATCTACTTTCAGATTTATTTATAAGTGCTCCTTCAATCTATCTGTTAATCATGTAAATGTTTTGCAAACAAAGCATCTTTTGGCAAAGAACTACACAGCCAGAAAACCTGTTGCATGAAGAATCACTGCTTTTGTTTGTTTTGAAATTCTCTACTCTGAGATGGTAATAGACGGGGACCATCTGATGGAGCTTGTACTGGAAAAAACATGAATAGATCCCTATCTACCTCCTCAATGGCACAAATTATTTTTCTGATCTTTATCATACTCATAAACTTTCTCTTTTGTAGGCTGAGGAGGTCCAACCTGCTCAGCTGTTTCTTTTGTAGCTTTACAACTACAAAAAAAAAAAGTTGCTTTACATCTTCATTCAACCTTATGGCCCCTTGTTCATTTCTTTTGAAATACCAAGGCAAACACATTATGAAAAAAGGAATCATATACTAGCTTAATCATGATTTTTTAGTTTATTTATTTTCCTAGAAATTCTTCATATTTTATTTGCCTTCTTGGCCACTGACAGACTCTGAGCTCTTGTTTCCATAGAACTTTTGCATCAGTGAGGTTAAAAGAATTATAGAAGTAGTTCCGTGTATTTTAAATCTGTGAGCCTACTAAAAGTCACAATATGCTAAGCAGTCCTGATAATAACTATATGAGTACACAACAGAGCTTTCATTGTTGAATTTATCCCTTGTGCTTCAGAGATGGGAGAGAGACATTCAGCTGACAAAGGAGTTACCTGCAGCAGCTTGGGTACTGGAGTACTCATACCTGGCTGTATTCAGGTGTAGCCCTATGAAGAGGATAAGGTAGCATTAGACTTCCCTATAAATAATGTCTAGTAAAGGGTATTTTTCTACGACACATTTGTACATTTATGTGGCATCCACATTTACAACTGCCCTGGCTGTATGTTCTAAGAAAAGTACCAAAAGCTGATTTCTACCCCTTCGCCTCAAGACATGTGAGGAAAACAACAGCACTCCCAGCAGTTCGAAATTCTGGAAGGTTCATTGTCTGTTGAAACAAAAGCTCAGCCAAAACCTGAGAGAGACGCTTAGGAATTCAATCTAAAAGTTATAAGTGTTTGGTTTTGTGCAAAAAACTGTATTGTAAGAGCCACACTGCCAAATTAACAAGACAGGGGTGTCTCGATGTGACTGATTTTATGGGTGTTGCAGGACTGTGCTCGTAGTCACTGGGTTGTCATGTGCTGCAAATACTGGTTTCTTTCTTAGTTAAAAACAAAAAAACTTTTTCCAGAAACTTTCTCTACCTGAACTCAGCACTCGGTTGAACCAACTGTAACGTTGTCAGAATCACCCATTTTATACTCATATCTCTCTTTTTTAGACAATGAAGGCATACATTTATTTCTCAGAGACATTGGTCTTTTCCTTTCTTATATGAATTAGAATTGAGGAGAAAGAGTAGACACTTACTGTAAGGGAGAACGGAGACAATTCCTGTGCTATCTGAATATTTCACTACCCTGCTTTTAGTTCTTATTGATATAGTTCCTCTAAAGCTCCAACAAGAGCTTTTGGCAGGCATTACTGTTCCCATGCACAGGGTGTGCAATATTATCACTCCTCATATGCTTCTATTGATTCACTTTGGTTTAAAAGGAACCGAGGATGGATACTGATCACTTAAAGGGATATCAGTGACATACTTTCTACTTTTACAGGTAATAGTGTAACTATTATGGGCCATAGTGCAAAGACTTTTATTCAGGGACAGAGCATATAGTCCTGAAAACATGAAATATGAAGAGGCAAAATGTAGACTTTTTTCCAAAGAAGGAAGAAGTTCAGAGTACTGCAAAAATAAAATAGCTGCATAGAGCAATTTTCATTGGCTTATTAAAGTCAGCATTTAAATTGAGGGTGAACGCTTTCAAAGTACTTTCAGAAAGAGCAGGGATGCCAGTTGGATAGCTAATTTTAGCTGGAAAACCAGAATAAGGTGTAGTTTGAAGAGAAGATCAAAGAGAGGGACTTACAGAAATTGTATGGTGTACTGGCTACCAGCACAGGAATTTACCATCAAGGTAACCAAAGTCAAAGACACAGTGCAATTATTTAAAAACGTAAATGGATACAGCATGTTCCTGCTTGGCATGCAGAGCTGTCTCTAACCCTGTAACTCAGGCTGGAAGTGAACTCCTATTAGCAGGAAAAATAGAGAGAGAACCCATAAAGATCTTTGCAGATCTGAATGTCTTTATCTTCATTAGTGAATCTTGCCAGCCTAGTAAATTTATTCCAGTGCATAAATGATAGAGCAAATCTTACAGTAAACAAAGAATAAGTGGGAAGAGAAGCACATGATATTGCAGAAAAGCTGTTGACTGCGTAAGAGAGATTATTTTTTCCCGTCGCATAAAATGCCAGTGGAAAGGTCTCTTTCATTGTGAAATAATTATTTTTTCCACAATAACTTTTAGATCAGTATGATCATAAAACAAAAGGCCTGGAGGATTCACCCTCCTACTCATGCTACTCTAACCTTTCATAGGACACAGGCCTTGGGATTTTTATTTAATCACTAGGTGCACAGCTCTAACACTGGGACTACAATTTTAATCTCACAACACATTGAAACAAAACCAGATTTTGATTCTTCATAAGCTTTATGATTGAGTTGATTGCATTTACAGATATTACTGATAAATAAACAGCAAACAAACAGCAGAGAATGAGTCATACAATCTTCAAGCAATGATACTATACTGATCAGCATATACATGATAATAAATATACAGTCTTTACCTACTTTTTTCTGAAGTTTCAATGAGTCTTGTGATCCTGATCCATCAGTCATTCAAGCTGGCACATGCAGCACCAGCAAATCTTGTCTGTGATAGTTTGTACCAAAAGACATTTGCCTGGTTAGATTGTTGTCAGCAGTATCGTTCATTTACTGTTTATCCCAGAAGATCTGTTTGCAAACACTGGTGAAAAAGTCAGCCAGGTTTAATACATCATATATTCTCATAATGAAATAAAATATAACATCATGGTAAGTATTTTTTTCATGCCTAATTGACATGCCCTCGAGGGTTTTAAAATCTTGCTAGAGCAGTTAAAAAACTGAAGGTTTGGTCCCTACAACTCTTTTTCTGCTCTGGTCAGCACTTGAATTTTGTGAGCCCTCACACTGACTTCAGGAAGATTGCTGGAGTTATTAATCACAAGTCAAAATTTTATTATGGCATCTGTCATTAGATAATGGCAGTGTCTGCAGGAAGCCCCAAATTTTCTGCAATGGGTGTAAACAAACTGAACACAGACTTGAAGAAAATTCAACTGGCCCTTGGTAAACTGGAGCATCCTTAGGATGCCAGCGCTGCAGGTGATGCAGTTATTCATGCATATTTTGGCCAAAGCGCAAATGCAATTTGTGAAGTTTCAGGTACACACAATTATCCTGTCATATTTCACTGTTTCAGGTTCCTTATAGCCTCCTTTTCATTTCGTTATTTTCTCCGCCTTGGAAGAGTTTTTGTACAGTAGGACATGTGAACATTTGTTTTTTTCCAAAGGCTCAAGAAATGCCATATTCACTTCCAAACCTATGTCTCCTCTCAGACAGCAGTGCAGTGCAGTGCTGCCAAATCCAAACTTGTGGGCTAGTTGCCTTGTTTAACAAAGGTAACCTGAAACTCTGTAAATTTTGTATAAAGCTAACATCTGCATTTATTCAGCTGAAAATTATACGCACAAGGCTAGCTCCTAGCTGGTGTAAACAAGGACAGCTTCTCTGAAGTCGCTGAGGATTGCATCCACTTGCACAATCTAAACATATGGTATATATTCATCAGTTCACTTCCCTTACACAAAGTTGGCCAGATTTCCAGTGAGGTATTCATTCATGGACTATCCATACATACTCCTGTGCTATGAACAGCAGCCCTCAATTATAAATTCAAGCACATATTTAAAAATGAATCTCAGAAAGTTTAACTCGCTGCTGCAGCTGTCCTTTTGTGCAGACTGGGCAACTGTGTTGGCTCTTTCTCTCCTGCTTCATGCCCACTTAGTCATGGATTCAGAAATCCCCTACTGCTGTATCTATGTGGAAGAGAAAATCTTCTTTCTCCCTGCCCCACAAGCTGTCCTAAGCTTTGCCTCATGGTCCATGCTCAGAATTGGCCAAAGTTTCATACGTAAATCCTGGTTTGAAGGCAAGGAAGAGCAAACAGGATTAGAAAATAGGACAGACAAAGGGAATCAAATAGCAAGCTTGACCACATAAAAGGGAGTCACAAAGGCAGGGGCAGATCATTCTTCCTGGAGCACAGTGAAAGTATAAGGGGTGATCAAGGATGGACCAAAACTGCAATAAGGAAACTTCATTTCAGAGAGGAAGAAAAATTCTTCACTATAAGGGTGCCTATGAGCACCTCCCCAGGCAGGCTGCTCAGGTGTCTGAATATCAGTCCTTGAAGATTTTCAAGAGCTGATGGGATAAGGAGCAACGTGATCTTACTTTGAGGTTGGATTTAACTCTGGAGTTAGTCCTGCATTTAAAGGGGATTGAATGAGATTAAATCCTTGCAAACCTAAATCATGTTGCGATTCTGCAGTTTAGTTAAATTCATTTTTCATGTGACAAAAGTGTCAACAAGATAATTCCAGCAACTGCAGGTGAGTACAATTGTGCTAATATGAATATAATTTACAAAGAAACCCATGCACTTCTTTATGAAAGATTATATTATGTATGATATATTTTGATATGGTATGATATGATGATATAATATATAGTATAATTTTTTAATTTAAGCAACCCCCAACAGATGATAGCCTAATTTTTACGTGATGCTCTGATAAAACCCACAATTTAGACATACATGAAGAAAGAAAAAACACTTTCAGCTGTTTCCTATAAAGTACAACTTTACTAATGTAGAGCAACAACTCTGATAGCTTTGAAGATTTTGTTTCCTCAGAGAGAAATTTCTAAAGAAAACGTTGACCTTAAAGAAAAGGGGCATGAAACAGCACTAAAAGAATGGAACATTTTAGTGTCTGGGATTCTCTGTATCTTTTAAATATCAAAGGATTTGAAACTCTTTTGATTAGAGATTAAAAAATAAAAGCTTTATTGGGCATTTGATCCTGATGTGTTTTTTAGATCCGCAAATACTAATAAAAGATACTTTAATTCTAATTCTCTGGAACTTATGATGATATTTAGATGTCATGTTTGTGATTTTTTTTCAGAAAGTGAACTTTTACTCTGAATTTCCTTTGCTGCTGTTATTTGCAGTTTATTCTTTTACTAATAACAGCTAAAATGATACAACGTCCAAAAGGAATCTAAGTGATAAAAAAACCCCCAAACTACTACATTCTATATAAAAATTACTTTTGTTTACACTGCATGCGGGGTGAGGGGGAAGCTGCTTACTGAAAGCAGATGATCTGTGTACAAATCGTCTGTTTTTCTCCTAAAAGAATTACTAACCCCATCTATGGAAATCATATGTTTTTCACTTATTGCAATTGTGAAAACAGAATGAAAAAAAAAAAAAACCAACTTAAAATTTAAATCATTCTCTTTTGATTGCGACTTACATCATCCTGCACCTGTGTAAACCACTAAACAAGGTGTGAAGTAGTCAGCAGAGAGTTTCAAAAGTACCTCCTCATTAACAAAGATGCTTTGAAAGATTATTGTTCAAAATGAGTTTCTATGATAGGAAAATAAAATTAGCATCTTTAAATATTTACAAAGTGAACGTGTATTTTAAAACCAACTAGGAAATCAACATCCTCCCTAAGATGCAAATAGTCTGACAAATGATTCAGAATGAAAAATGTATTCAATAACCTGAGCATCATTTTCTTTTCAAGCACCTTTTGTGAATAGACTTGATTTTTGACAAGGCCTTCATTATTCAAAAATATTTTAACCAGTCATTACCCAAAGATGAAGATAAGCATGAGTGAGTCCTGTGGCTGTTTGAGATGGCTTACAAATATTCATTTGCACTTTAAAAGATTTGGGGATTTTTGCATATTGGAATTGTTCTTTGAATGCTTGTAGACAGAGTTCGAAATATGATAGGAAATACTCTTGATAAATATTCTTTTTTTTTCTGCAGTGCCTCCTTCCAAATTTAGCCAGGTTTCTAACTTCATGCTTTCTCTGGATTTGAAAGGATATCTCACACAAATACAGCAAATTTGTGACACTACCTCTGACAAAGTAGATTTGTATGACATCAAAAACACAGGTACCCTCTGACGTTACTGGATGTTGCTGATGGCTTCTTGAAAGTTTTTCAGTTCTCCTTCAGTCATAAAGGATTAGTTTTAGGAATTCACCTAAAGGCAATACAGCAGTAGGTGGAAAAAGCATTGAGAGACAGATCCTTTCTGAAAAGTTTCCTATTCAAGTAGAGAAGCTGGAGAAAGAATGCAGTGAGGGAGTCTCCTTGTATCCCTTTCCATGGGAGGCAAAGCCAAGGCACATAGGAAGGGAGGTCAAGTTGTGATACAGAGGAATTAACCTGTCAAGGTTAAGAAGATCACAGAAGAAACTTGGTTTTTGCTGGGGTGTGGATTGGATAGAAGTTTATTTATTTGGTTGTTGCCTGCTCACTTTTAATCCAGAACACACTGCAGTGAATAGAAGATACTTCTTTATAGTCTCTTTTGGTTTTTTTTACAAGGCCCAACCTGAAGAAAACTAGTTCCATAAACCAGGTAGAAATAGGAGAATGGGACACCTCAGTACAAGTCTGAAGCCTGTAGAAGGCTGCAGCTTTCCTTTAGAGCAATCACACAGAAGAGGCTGAAGGAAAGTGTATGTGCTGACCTACGGAAGCAGGTGACGCTTCAAGTGATAACAGATACTTTCTTCTAAGAAAGGAGTTACAGCTCTTTCATACATGACTCCCCTGTCTGCTTCCAAACCAATTCTAATAAACTTTAAAATAACATTCCACAAAGCAGTTGTGAGTTTAAAGGTACTGGAAAAGATCTTGAAACCTGTACTGGAAAAATACTGAAAACACCTGAAAACTGTCGTTAATGTGTGTTCCCAGGATGCATAGTATTTCTGATAGAGAAATAAAACAACAGAAGAGGTACACTGCCATTTTATTAAAATTATTATCAATAAAAGATAATGTAAACCTACTAGCAATATAAAGGAGATTGCCTGGCAGAAGGCTCCCTGCTCCCAAACAGATACAAACATTACTGAACACCCATCTTCAGCCGAGTTCCATTTGCCATCTATTGCTTCTGATCTTCAAGTATGTAGGCAACAATTAGAATTACAGGAGAATCAACAAAAATTTTTTTAAAAAATTACAGGAAGAATTTGGAGGAACATTTGCTGGTATGTATGACAAATCAAAATCTTAACAATTTTGTTCAGGCATATATGTAAATCCGTAGAAGCAGCTCCATTAGTCATTCCACAAGTGGAGCAAGGACAGCACTCCCAAAAGCAGCCAGTCATGGAGATGTCTGATTTCAACATGTTCCAAATAAAGACGCCAGCTCCCATGCTGGAATTTATCTGGGCTGTAGTCCTTCATTCCAAGTATTTGTTATCTGACGAATTTTACAAAACTCCTGTCATTTTTCCTAAAGCAGGAGGCAGAAAGAAGTTAAAAAATCTGAGGTTGCAGATGCAGAATTTAATTGATATGATTTTCATCTCTAACAGCAGGGATTCCATTATAGATACTGAGGTATTATTGCCTTGGGGAATGTATTGAGTTCTTAAAAAGATATGCAGGTGTTAACATAAATTATTTGTCAGTTTATAACTCAGTGAACTTACTGGCTTCACCAGAATAATATTTTTTTGTGCCAAATGCAGTTCTGGCTTTTCAACCCTTTATGAAATGTCCATGCAGTGATGAAGTGGTTTGAAATTCAAAGCACATAAATCTTTCCCTTTCAGGATTCTTTTGATATTAATTAATAGTTCTTCATAAAACTGCACAGATCACAAAATGACCAAATTCAGATCTACATCTCAACTACTAGTTTCTGCAAATAACAGCTTATAGCTGGATCTCTGCGCATTTCTGGTATATGCCAATGGAAAAAAAAAAGAACTGACAAGCTGGAGAATACCCAAAACATATCCGAAAGCAATTCGTATTCTGCATGTCAAATTGTTTTTCCTTACAGCTGTCAGCGAAAGGGATTTAGAGGTAGTGATCATGTGATATAGTACATAATTCCAGGAAACGGGACAATGAAATACATCCTTTGTAGATGTTAAATAATATTAACTCAGAAAATTATGTTCTGAGAGACTCAGAATTGAAAGGATCCATTGCTCATTGTGGTGGATAAGGATGACACGAGAAAATCCTTGCCTAGAGACATTTTCAATACCTGACAGAAGAGGCACAGGCTGAGATGTTGACAATCCCTGCCCAAGGTGTGTGCATTCCTGAGTCTGTCTCTGTTCAAGAGTAGAAAGGCAGCTTGCAGGATTACAGTCTTTCAGGGCTCTGAAAGCCCCACTTAGTGTGTATTTTTTGTTTGTTTCTTCTTCCAGAAGGAAGATTTTCTATCTTTCTGGGAAACAATCCAACATTCACCAACATTAGCAGAAGCCATTGCGTTTTGGGATATAACTTGTACTCTGAATTTTTTGGTGGGGAGTGGAGAAGGGGCAACTCTTTTCCATCCCAAAGGTTTCTAAGATCCATATTTTGATATGGCACATCTCTGTATTCCTCCCATTCTCATAGCCTACATCACTCATAAAAAATGTTAGAGCCTCTGGATTAAGTACTTTTTTTTTTTTGGACTCACAGCAGAAACTTAAGAATTCATGTCCTTGTCTTACCCATGTTCTAACTCTTTAACTTCCATTTGCATGGAGGGCATGAACAAAGGCTTAATGCTGACCCTGCCTTGGCATAGTTTCTGAATTGTGTCCATAGGTCAAACCACCAACTCTTCGCTTTGTTGTGTAACGTGGTAATTTCCAAACTGCAGTACTTTCCCTCTTCTTTGTTCTTCCCTTGTATCTCCAGAATATCTAGGAAGAAAACACAGGGCAGTGAACTATCCCTGTCCCAGTAACTCCTTTAAGGTACTCCTAATTACAGAAGTATTAATATAATTTATTCCATTGGTGCATGAGTGTAGACAATTGCCATTTCCTATAACGTATGTGTATATACTGAGATGCATTTTCTAGTCTAAGTGCATGAATAATGCCCTCTTATGGCAAAATTTAGAGATTTCCAAAAATTTATTTGGTCTAACACCACTTACAGGATAAATTAATGTTCAGGAAAAAACCCCCAATACTTACCCTGGAAAGTAAAAATAATTATAAAGAAAAATATGTTGTGTATGATATTAGTGTCATAATGTGTTACACTAACTTTTCCTTCTTTATACTTCCTCTGCTTCTTTAATATTTGAGAGGAAAAACCTGCCTTAGAAGCATTTTTTAACAATTAGGATAAGGAACTAATTTTTAGAATATTTTAATGAGTGTTCTTTGACAAGTGCTAAATTAAATTGAATGTACATAAAGCAAAGAGCAAGCATGTATTATACATATACTTATTGATACTGGCAACAAAGGATTTAACTGATTTCTGGAAGTGTTTTTAATATAAGTAAACTGTAAGGAATAAACAGGCAAGAGTGCATTGAAATACTACTGAATACGTTTATCTCCAATTTCACAATACTTTGAAAATACATTAAGATAAATGTGAAGTAGTACAAGTAAGTGTTTTAAATGTTAGCAATGGCAAAATGGCAAATAATAAAGATTTTAATAAATACTTTGTATCAACACAGTGTTTGTCTTTTGACCTTTTTTACTCCTAATTGCCTTTGAATAATGGGCAATAAATGAATTGAAATTAAGTTAGAAAGGCGTAATTTCAGAGAAGATACTGTGTTCTGGATGCCATCCAGGCTATATAACGTTTTTTTGTCTCTTTGGCTTAAAACTACAGCTAATAGATTCAAATAAAGATTCAATTAACAGATGTTCTGGAGACATTAATATAAAAAAGGTAAATATTTAGGGGAATGCTTATGTTGCTCAAGAAAAAAATTAAGCAGAGGCTCACTTTAAATTGTAGTTCTTTCAATAAGAAGCCAAGAACCAAGTTAAATCAACAGAAGCTTTTCAGTATGAGAGTAAATTCTGAGGCTGGATCACAATGTGAGATGTGATGCTGTATTTTGGCTGCATCAAGTGCTTCCATGAAGCCTGTGCTAACTTTGAGTAGCCAACTAATAAAATAATAGCAATAAAGTGTATTTTCAGCCCATAATAGCCAATAAATACATAGGTCAGAGCCTATGACTGCTTCTAAGTCCTTTTTTAACTAATAAAACTTGATTTTAAGCTGATGAGTTGATGTTTTTTTTTAAAATTAAGCCATATCCTGGTTGTCCTGAGGCCCAAAAACCACACAAAGAACTTAGCAGACTGTTAAACCCCACTGAACACACATTGCATTCATGGCCAAGAGTTTGCTCAGACTTTTTACCCAACACATTCTAATGGGGTAGATTTCAAATGGGTTTTGATGACTGAAGTATGACAACTTAATATACTGCAAAATGCATTTTTTAGAGCCTTTCAAAACATCTATTGCACTGACAGTGACAAAAGGAAAACAGAGCTCCTGTCCCCATGGAATCATGAGCATTTGGAGGCACCTGTGACAAAGGTTTCTACTTTGACAAAGGCCATACTTCTGAGAGTTCACACAGTCAAGAATACAGCACAGAACACAATCAAAACCACAGCTTCAATTTTCACTTCTTTAGGAGCTTAGAAGAATGCAGTGGTATCTACACAATAGAGCACAAAAATGATCATATTACACCTAAAACATCGGTACAACCCCACCTGTACCATGCTGACTCCACAGACAAACCTTGCCTCAAGGCAGACCTCAGTCTGTTTGAGAAATCGGGATCAGTTTGCTGGAAGCAAGAATGAATTCCTTAATGCTGTGGTAAAGAATTACGACTTGAATTCTATAGCATCTCAGTGTTTCCACCTTGGGGAAATTACGGAGTACATTGGATTTACTTTCAAATTGCCAGTGCTACTTTGGTTTCCTCAAGAAAATGGAAGAATGGTCATTCTGGGTTACTCGAGAGATCAGGTTTGAAATCCCAACTCCACTGAGAGCTAGGGCACAAGGCAAAAGGATCAGGCTTGATCAGTAGGACAGGAGACATCTCTGAGGCTGATTCCATTCCTCAGCTTTCTCTGGTCCCATATGCACAGACCCTTGGCATCTCCAGGGGACAGCAGGCATTATTCAGATTGCTTCAGTCAATGCCCTGCTTGGCATGCATGCTTCGAATTACAAACTTTTTCAGCAGTTTTGCTCTTCTTTCATCTGGAGACACAAATTCTTTTATTTCTTCTGCATGGCAAAAACTTCCTTAGGGAGATTAAAAGGGACAGTGGCCAAAGGGACATGCTTAGGGAAGGACAAGGCATACACAGAACGCTCCTTCTGCTCCTCTTCTAAAGGAAGAACAGAATCCAAACAATATGTAGTGAGCAATTAGCTGGAAAATACCATCAGTAAAGCTTAGTCTGTACTTACAGAGAACAAAACAAATCCAAGGCTGTAAGGTATGCAGCCATTATTGTTGATTTCAAGATGAAGGATGGTGGGAAATAGGACTGTGCTGGTATATTATCTGGGACCAGACTGGGGGTGGCTGGTTTTATATAATCAGGCTTGTAAGAGTATGTTTCAAACCTACAATGAATAGGAAAGAAATCATACCCTTCTTTAATTTTTTTATTTATTAAAAAAAACCCCAGTGATTCCCATAATGCTCTATAAACACTGAAGTAGCTGAATCAATGACAAAAAGACCTTTCCAAAACTTCCTTCCAACAAAGTGAGAGGACTCCCTTGAGTGCTGTGAGCCCTGTAGATGGAGCAATGGATCAAGTACCAGGCTGGAGAGTGACATGTGCTGGAAACGGCCATGATGACCAGGGCTATGTCACTATCCCCTCTATCCTGCAGTGATCTTACCTTCCCTCCTATCTCTATTTGTCTGTTCGGATAAAAAGCTCCATAACTGCTGCTGCCTTACTTCCCTGCATGTTTATAGAACTCCTTGCACCATATGACCTTCACTCCAAGTACTTCCAATGCACAGATTACACATTGTTGCATCCTCTATGCATTTGTGTTTTCTTCTATTCTAGCCTGCTTGGCCTGAAGCCATCCTTAGCACATCAACAACCCTTTCTTTCATTCAAGTCTTCATGATACATATTCTTACTCATCAACTTGCAAAATAATGATGACTTGTTTGATTTGTTAAAAACTCCAACCCAGCTTTGTGCAAGAACAGTGACTGTGGTTGTATCACTGACCTCATTTAGTCATAGTGGCTAGAAAGTGGAAAATCTGACCAAAACACTGTCTTTCTCCTAGAAATGGCAATAATGCGGTTGCCTTACTGAAAAGGGGAAGCTTGAAGGCCTGGTAGCATACCAGGAATTATGCTTACGTCTTGTGCACAGGCACAGAAGGACTTATCTGATAACGACCTTGCCCAAATCACAGTCTCTTCAAGGGCAGAGTTACTATGAAATGCTGGCTCACTGACTTCCAGGGAAGCCACTCAGAAATGGGTCTATTTAATGAGACAACTGGACTTTTATCAAGCTAAGAGATAATGCTTTCCTCTGTTCCCATGCAGGTAATAGTACTTCATTAATGTGGTTACACCAATCCTCATCCTAAGCACCTAATTTTTCTTAAGCTCTGAAAAGACAAATTATCTCCTGAAAATGGACTTTCACAGAACCTTAAACATTAAGAAGCAAACTGATTAATTCAGTTTGACAGTTCATTGTTAGTTACATGCCAGCAGTTTTATGAGGCTGCGACCTTGGTGAAGAAGCTTCACTCTTCATGCCCAGTCCGACACTGACCCACCTGAACAGGGCCATTGACAAGTTAGGGCATACCTTACACCATCTTTGATCACACAGTGGTATCACTAGGAGCTTTATCCCTATTATCTCTGGAATCTTTGAACTATTGGCTGTGAAAAAATAATATAAATTGCTATTCATACTAGCACACCTTCAAAACAAACACTTTATAGCTTTCCCACAATAAAGTGTTGATATATTCCACACTTTCCCTAGTTCTTGTAACTGTAAAAAAGAAAACAAACAGTGATTAATTAATTGGATTACCTAATGACCCTGCATTTCTTTAAGGTGATTTGACACTCATAAATGAGGACAGGGAAAATAGACATTAATAGCATTTTCCTCATCACTTGGAATCTGGACATTTACCATATCCAACATTCCTTTGATTTTTAAGGAAGGAATGAATTCCATTTGATGGTCACTTTATTATGTCTTTATTACATTCTTCTCTGTAATAGCTGGCACTTGATCTTGTCTTGATCTGTGCTTGTGTTCAAAGCAGAATGTGATTATCAAGCCTGTTGATCTTCATAATGGCTAGTTGTTGCCAATCCAGTGAAATTATTTGGTTCTATTCCACTGTGCTGCCTTTAACCATCCAACTGCCTCTCAGGAGGTTCCTTTCCCCTCTTTATCATTCCTAGTTTCCTGCCTTCTTTTAAACCTTCTGGTTTAAAACCTTTGTTCCTTCTGGTCCTAAAGCCTTCTACAATATGTTCACTTCTTCAGGAGCTTAAAATCTAAGTGAGGGAAAACAAAACAAATCAAACCAAAACAAAACAAAGCAAAACAAAACAAAAAGGCCAACCCCGAAGCCCATATATTAAGTAAACATCTAAATCCACTCTTGTCTTTCTTTTCCTGGCTATAGTTAGTGTTTAGGTCTAAAGCTAGGCCTGGGTCCATTAGGATGACTTGTTTGGGTAAGGAGCAAACACCATGCACAGATACAACAAAACCAGCTCTATTTGTTCTGGCCAGGGGAATTTGCTTGCTCGGATCACATTGCAAGAGTCAGAACTGCTCTGACTCTGAAGTTGAGAGGGCCTGACTCTGTCCTCACATATGTGATGTGACCTAGAATAACTGCCCTTGGTTATAAATCTCACATGCAAGAAATCAGAACCAGAAGCACCTTGTACAACACATTGTATGCATTGTGTAATAGAGGAATGATTAAAAATCAGCTGCAAAGCACAGTCCAACTTACTTGTCCTCATCCCCATGTTAGGCTGTAAAATACACAGCCTGGAAAGCAAGTGTCTTGCATACTTTTCATTTAACTCACAGGGCTGATTCATGCCAGTAAATGCTGAAACCCCACCTCATAATTGGGAGAAGTAATTTCCATTCCATGAGTTTTGCTCAAAGCTAATGCATGCTATTACAAAACACCTAAAGTAAAACTTCAGCCATTTCTCTTAGCCCAGCTGTGAAGTTCAAACTGCTTTTTAAAGTTAATTATCATGCTCTGACCTGCACATATGCACATGTTAAATACAAATAAATCAATATGGCAAGCTTATTCTTGTTTCAATTTGCTTTTTAAAATTAGCATACTCTTGCTTTGCCTATCAGATATGAGTGTGATGGTATCTCACAGATTAAAGTTTTTCATTTGACTCTTTGTAGTTCATTTGCTATTTTATAAGCCCAAAGTCCATGAGGGAGTGTTGGAAAGCCCCATAATTTTCCTCAATGTTCCATTCTACCTTTTTATCTCCAATGCAGCTAGCACATGTGAAGAAGTGCAGATAGCCAGATGGCTCTGCAGTGTCCATATACACAAAATCCCTGACAAACACAAGTGACTTTAGTGAATGCTGATGTTGATTCATGCCTGAGCATATTCTTTTTGTTGTCTTTTTTTCCATATTTTAAGGAGCATGTGCTTGTGCTCTCACCTAGAAAATCAGTACTATTAAGGAAAAAAAGTAGATTTTTAAAATTATTATTAAAGCAAAAATATTTTGGGAGGATGGGATCATCATAAGTGCTAGTGCTAGTATCTCATGGCAACATTCTTTTTTTTCTCTGACTTGGGTATTGCCCAAATAATGGGTATTGCCGCCCATTACACAACTCCCCAAAATCTCCTAAAAGAGAAGTTTTTTCGTATTTGTTCTGTGGTTTTCCGTGCATTTGCCTTTGAATCACCCTGCGTAGATCACAGCAAGAGCGAGAAGAGTGGATTGGCTGATTCACTTCTGCTGCTTGGTGTGGTGATCTCTAATTGCACTTAGTCGTGGGGATTTTCCAAAGCAGACAAGTGACTTCTCCTTTTGCCAGGGTGCTGCTGTCAGACTGAGGTATTTGAACATCACCACAGCTCAAGGATGAGCAGCATCATGTTCACAGCCACACTGCCTGCCCGTGGAGAGAACTGAGGGCTTAGTTTAAACCGCTCTCTAGGACAGCGAATGTTCATACATTTCTGTGTAATTTATTTGTGTTAAGGAGGAGAACTGGAAGTGCATCAATGTTTTTATGGACTCATGACCTGGAGACTTCGGTTCATCTGAAGGCATCAACTAATTAACCTTCAAGACATGATCTGAAGTGGATCAAGCTTTTAAAAATTCTGGACCCATTTCTTTTCTGGCATCAGCTACAAATCTGACTTTTCTTTCAGAGGAAGGGCCATCCCATACTTTTGTGTTCTCTGGGATAGTAAGTGCTATATAATATTGAAATTCCTTGCTTGAAGAAAGCACTAACTTTGCTAGCCTGGCACTGAAGCCTGGGGAGACATTGTCTTTGAAATATGTGTGACCCCAACTCATGCAGATGAGCCTTTACACAAAGTAACCGATAGACACAGGCCATCAAGACATCCACATATAAGAACAAAATTTGCTTAGTCAGGGTGCTGTATTCAGGCTACTCCCAGCTCTCTGGCTGTAACACCACCACTATTATTGACTGCTTTGGGTCGTATGGCCAGAGCATGTAATAGTTGGGAAAAAAAACTGTAACTCGAGTGCACACACTGATTCATTGTGGGTACTTGTTTACTTGTGAACATATTTCTGGCGGTGGGAGATGGCTCCAAGTGCATCACGAGATGTGCTCCCTCAAAGTGCTGCTGTGACAGTGCCCTGCTGAGCAATTCACACAGCCTCCACCAGATCAGAGACCATCTCACTCTGCAAAAGTGAAAACCTTGATCCAAATTAAGTCTACACCCAGCAGGTCAGAGCAGCACAGAAAATGCTGTCAAGACAGGAAAAAAAAGACAGCTTAGGAAAACATAAGCCAGGACCCAAGTGATGTTGCTTGGAAAGTCCTTGGGGCTTCAACAGAGCCAACACCTTGGGTAGAATACTCAGTGCTGTCCTGCTGCTGTAAGTGCACAGATCTCAGCAAACGGGAAAGACTGTTCAGTGTATCTTGAGGAAAACTGAGCTTGAGCAAACACAGCTCCCAATCTCTGCAAAAGAGCTTCTAAAAACTGGGGTAAAACTCCTGGATCAATCAGGAGACGGAATCTAACCACTATTCTAACGATTCTTACTCTTCCTCGCTTTTAAAGCTCTCGATAGAGGATATCACTGGAAGGGAGCGGGTGGGAAGAGCCCCCTCCGAGGGCTCTGTCTGTCACCGGCTCCCCTTCCACCGCAGCCGGTCCCATTCCCTCTTCACAGTGACACCTACCGGCCTCGGCCCGCGCCCCGCATCCCTCCGCGCCGGGCCCGGCTCCGCTCCCGCCCGGGGCCGCTCTGTCCCGGCCCCGCCGCCTCCCCCCGGCCCTGCCCGGCGGGCCCGGCCCGAGCTGCGCGCTGGGAGCCCCGGCCCGGCCCGGCCCGACCGGCGCGGCAGAAACTTTCCCGGCGAGTTTCGCTGCCGCGGGGCGCGCACGCTGCCGATGGATGGGGCGGGGGCTGCGGCCAGGGCTGAGCCCCGCGGGGGCCGTGCCCCTGAGGAGCCCTCGGCCTCTCTCCGCGCCCCGCGCTGCCAGCGGCGCTGCCTGGGGCGGGCGGCCGGGCCGGGCGGCAGCCGCCGGCGCGCAGGGCGGGGTGTGGCCTCGCCATTATTTATGAGCTCCAGCCCCTATTTGCTCAGCTAATGATGCACCGGCGGCCGCCGAGCCTCGCCTCGCCGGAGCGGCGGCCAGGGCAGGGCAGCGCCTGTAACTGGAAACCAGCGCCGGCACCGCGCGGCCGCTCCATTCACTGCTAGGTGCGTAATTGCGGGCGGGCGAGGAGCGCTCCCTGTGCCTCAGGATCCCACTGCCAGGATTATTGTACAAGGAGCCCGGAGTATCTGTGAAACCACCACGAAGAGAGACTTTTCTTTTTTTTTCTTTTTTTTTTTTTTTTTTTTTTCTTTTTTTTTTTTAAATTTATTTTTTCCTTCTGCCATGAGCCAGGTTTGGAATTAAAATGTTCTGGTGGCAGGAGTGGAGTCTATAAACTGATAGAAACCAGATATACATCGGTATTACTTGTGCCTCCAATAGCCGGGTAAGCATAACTTAAAGTTCTCTTTCTTTGCTGTAATAGATGTGAAGCGTCTCTAATGGTTGAATTTTCCTGCTGTTTACAGATAGTTAAAGCAATGTTTTCCAGATTGGCATAGTCCGTGTTTGGCAGGGTTTTCTTTCTTCTCCTTAATTTCTTTCTTCTGCTGAATAATTTTCCCTACAGGATTTAAGGGTACGACCCTGCCTGTAGCAGATGACACCTGCACAGCACTTCCTAGCGAAGCGATACTGTACTTTCCAAAAGCCATGCAACATGCTGCCAGCGACCTCCGTGGCAGGCGAACTTCACTACTTTACTTTAGTAGTGGTTTGTCTGTTTGTTTACAGTTAGAATAGAGTGTAAGAACAGAAATTGAATTAGACTCTGCTTTTTGTCTGCCTTGTATGATTCTTTAGAAGTACTTGCAGGGCTTTAGGTCTGTGTGTTGTCAGCAGAGATCATGTGCACTGGACATGCTGAATATAGTATCATGACTTACTGAGATAAATTCAGAGCTGGGATATAAGCCCAAAGCAAGAGTCAACCCTGCAATGAGCTGTCAGTTACCAGCTCTGTAAATCTCTGAAATTAAACCTATTTCCATTAGGTAACTCACATGTCAGACACCCTGAGGTACCTTTTTGGCACTGTATGCATTTATTATTTATGTGTCTAACAGCTGGGTAGGAACCATGCTGCTCAGCGTTTGAATCTTATATTTGCCTGTCACTTCTGTGTTAACGGCGAAGATCTGCAATTTGAGCAATGAAATGTAGCAATGCTTCACTCCTCCAACTGATTACACTAGAATTGGCAGGAGGCACGAGAGTGGGAGGGAAAGAGAGCTGAAAGGGGTTTTTTTCTATTATTGTTTCCTACAGTATTACTTAAAGGAAGAAGGAAAGCCACACACTTGTTCCTCTTTGACTTTTTATCTTTATTGCAAGGAAAGCATAGTGCTACTACTGTAAAATGCTAATCCCATTGCATCTGTTAAATCACATGTTCTGTATGATTGGCTATTTGTTTTGGCCTGACAAAGAAATTTTATCGGGATTTAATGCCATTTCTCTCTTAAAAGAGGGGTAAGTTAAAGGATATCCCATGGGCAAGTCACAAGGTTTTAAATTTAAAGCCCACAAAGCAATATTAGTACTAGAGTTCGTGCAGCCTGTTTAAAAATTATTCTTGGCAAAAACTCTGCAACTATAATTTTATTAGTTAACAGACCCTTAGAGATAATTTGGAGCTGGGCCAGAATGGATATGTTTCTCCTACAGACCCGATCTGTAGCTGGCAAATTTCTGACAAGGTTGTTTTTGTCAATTAGCTGAGTTGTAGAATTACTTGATCTTCGTGCATTTCTCAGTACTGAGAGCAAATAAGGAAGGATAGTTTAGAGTGTGGGCTACAGAACTCTGCACGCTCTCCTTCCCACCCCCAACTTGAAGTCCTCATATAGAGAGAAGCCTTTCCAAACGATTTACAGTGAGTGGATAGGGAATGACAGAGGTGGTAATGAGATCCAGGGCTTTTACCGCTAAGTCAGTGGTGTGGATCCAGCCCAAAGTAGTCCTGACCTAAAGTCATCTCTGCCTGACAGCTCATTCCTGCCGTGCTGGGGTGGTTGCAGCCGGTTCTTTAAGGACAGGTGTGAGCCTCAGAGGGACCGCATGAATAAGCCTGTAGAAATATTGGCTTCCACTGGAGGGACTGTAGTGCTGGAGCAGAGCTGAGGTAAAGAACTGTGAGATGATTGCACAGGTAACAAATCTCTTCATCAAATAAATGCATAGCCTTTAATGATATCTTCTAGCTGTAGGGGTTGTGTCTTTCAAAGTGCTTCCAGTTGCCATAGAATCCAATTTATCACCTGACTGATTAATTAATAAGTGGTGAGTAGTAGAAGAGCTGTTTATATCAAAAAGAAAAAAAAATGCATGTAAGCAGTGAAATAGAGTGGGTTTAAAATGACGGTGTTGTTTATTCTCACTTTTGCAACTGAGCTGGTAAAGTTGTTACAATAGGTAAAATGAAAGATGCAGGTTTTGGAGAGATGCAATTTAGGAGCAGATGTGATACAGATATTCAGTATTCAGCTTCTGATGTTGGCTGGATTTTCTGGATCTGGTCCAAAGTCCATTAAAATTATCAGGAAAGTGCCACTGACTCCAGTGAGCTCAAGTCTTTTCTGAGCTGAGAAGAGATACAGAGTTTTGGCGTGTTTTCTGATTCTCTGAGATGCTCAGGCTTCTCAGCAGCTAACTCCTGTAAAATGAGCATAGCTTCAGCAGATGTGCAGGAGGAGTAGCAGAAGTATCAAGTGTAGTGCACTGTCCAACTCTGGGATTCTTCGTGCTCTGTAGAAGTCAATGAGAGCAGGTGAGTCTCCTGAAAGGAGCTAGCCCAGAAAGCAAATGTTGACGAACGGTTTCAAGGATGTTGAAATACTTTTGGTTTCAGGGTTTTGAAATTAATGGCATACGTAGCCAGAATTTCTTAAAAGAAGAGCTTGAGGGTCATTAGAGAGCTCAGCTTACTAAAACTTAAAGCTCGTTTCCAAGCACCTTTGATTTCAAATGTTGCAAGAAAAGAAAAAAAACCCAAACAACCAATAACCCAAACCTCCCCTGCTAAACATGAGGGAGACATGTCTAAAAATATCAGCCAGATTTTTATTCATGAAACTTTATCTCCTGTCCTTGCTTTACTCTGCCTTGACATTTAGTCTAATTATCTTTCCAGCAGGTGGAATTGTCTTCATTTTAAATAAACTGAATCTAATGCTCTAGTCTTCCCTAGCCAAAACTTGGGCTGTGTTGGTTCCTACTATCAGGCAGAGTTCCTTTTGTGCCAGCACGGAAGACTGCTGGGGAAAACCACTTCCAGATGCACAAAAAAACCCCAGAAGTGCTGTACCTTCTTCTCTTCAGTAATTGTGGCTTCAGCTGGAAGGGGCATCTAACACAATCATTCCATACCGTTGATTTTGCTCCACAAGATTGTATAAGAAGAGTGATGTGATACCTCTCTCTTTCAGGTTTCCTTTCTTGGATATTAAGTTGCAAATCTGAAGAGATGGCATTTCTTGCAGTGAACCTGTTGATTGGGATATTTATTTACTTTAGCAGTGTAAGAGGATCTTCCCAGCCTCAAGCAAGAGTGTTCTTAACATTCAATGGTAAGAAAGAGGATAAACATTCTTAAACAAATGTTATGATTGAACATTTTCTTCTTCCCCTTAAATTCAATAAGCGAGTAGAAACTGGCTTTTTGATCTGTGCCCACAATTATTATTTTTGGTTTGTGTTGCTGAGACACCTGTTAACCTAAATTTGATTCTTTTACCAGAATCTACCTGTAAGTATAGGTGCATAATTAATATATAATTAATAGGACTTTCTCTTTATTTTGAGTTATTATGACTTACTAACAACTAAAGGATTTATTTCGTATCCTTAATTTTGCTTGGAAAAAATACAGCTTGTGACATGTAGTGGAGAGTATTAATGATTTGAGTTGATTTCATTTGGTGCCCAACTGGGACACCTTATATTCTGAAAATGAGGCTGCCTGAAGATTTACCAAAATAGTTAGCCAGGCACAGAGTCCTTTGGAAAAATATCATTCCTTGTGCACTTTATACTCTGTGTAGGATCTGCACATGGCATGTAGCAATCACTGATGCCTGCATACTGCAAACAAACAATGAAAATCATCATCTTCCAAAGAAAGTATTTTTTACTTCTGAAGTGCTGAGCAGTACCTTATTGCTGCAATAACCCCAATATTACTTTTAATAGTAAAGTAACTTATTCTTCTAGTCTGAAATGCTGATTTTTGCCACCAATTCAGAATTTATAGGGGCATTGGCTTTCTTCAGCCCTCTGCCTGTTCTGTGATTGAGGCATGGGGGCTTGCTGTTCCCTGCACTGACACTGTTTGCGTTGGGATTATGTCTGTGGTTCGTTAGTGCTGGGATGCCCTTCCACTGCCTTGGGAATATTCTGTGTGCTCTGAACTGTCTTTAAAAATAGTGATGGCTAGTAAGTATCTCAGACTTCTACTTGCCACAGTGATCATAACTGTGTAAATATGAGACTGAGAGACATCCAGAAGGAGACCTGCTAGGTTAGACTTTCCACAGGGAGTCTGAACAGTTACAAGGTGTTGCATATTGTAGAATATGGGGCCCTAAATTGATGAATGCAGTACTTAGTAGGTGTAAAATAGCTTGGTTCCAGTAAAAACAATAGTAGGAATTGGATTCCAAGAGGTTACTTGAATTCAAATGAAGAAGCAGAGATAGGAATTTCTTATCCTTGCTTAAAGTCTACACTGACTTTAGTGTAGATGGTACTGTTTTGGCACAACTCAACACAGAAAGAAGTTTGGCTGTGGTTATGTGTAACCACTGCAGGTTTGCCACAGTTATGCAGAACAGGCTGATTCGGATTTCCACATCATCTCCTTGGTGGCCTTGAAAGTAATCTAGGCTTCCCCTCATCTCTGGTATGACCATGAAGTAGAAAGTGTTCAGGTTTTGTGATATTCAGCCTTGTGAATGGGAAAGAATTGTAATGAGAGGCAAATGGTTTTTACAGAAACTCAAGAGGTCTTGTTTCATCACAGGTATCCTGCAAGGCTGAAACAGTGAAGCAGCCATAGGCCAAAAGACCCCAAACCTAGGAATTTTTAAAAAATACTGAATTGAAACCTCAGTTTCTCTGTCCTTCCCTGAAAGGGGCTTGTCCCTCCTTACTTTAGAAGGGGCTATGACAGTTTTATGCTGCACTGACCCATTTGTGTGGTGACATTCTTGGGCCTAAAGAGCTCTGCCCCCTGTGCCAGCCCTGGGGACACAGCCTTGCCTCACTAGTTCCTGCTTGGCTGCCTCGGTTAGAGAACCTTGCAGTACTATCTGATTTTCTTAAAACTGACTTTTTACTTTCTCTAATACTTAACAGTCAACCTTTAAAAAAGAAATTACATTTTTAGGTCCTAAATTTTTATTGGGTCTTTTGAAGCCATAAAAGTAAGAAATGAATTATGTGTTTTATAATATGAAAAGTATGTCTAAAATAAAAAGCTAAGCTTTTTGTATAATATATAAACAGAAGTTTTATTTTTAAACCTGATTTCCAGATGGTAAGAAACAACTTTCATTATGTGAAAAGAGTTTGCAGGTTATTGTGCATACCAAGGTAATGGCCCCACCTGCAGTATGAACTTATGCTCTGTGAATCTTTGTTTACTTACATGAGTAGATATAATAGAGAAAGGTGAAACTGTATTGTCCTCTAGCTAAGTGTGATAACACACTCTTTCTTCATAAGCTGCTTCATAGCTTCTTGTTTTTAAATCATTTGGCAGACTTATTGGCAGTCTCCTTGCCCTGAGAAGCTGTCAGTTTTCTGGAGAATTGTCACTCTTTTAAAGTGCATCATTTGAAAATAAAACCATACTTAGGACTCCTTATGTTTTAAATGACATTAGACAATAAAGACAAGTCATTCAAGCTTAGGATACTTAAATGATATTTTTCAAGTTCTGAATTGGATTTGGCTTGGTGTCTACAATTACGTTGCATAAGTTTCGGGGGTAGAATGTATACAGGAGGAGAAAATGACTGATGCTTTTCAAAGCTAACCTGCTCCTTCAGGATCAAGTCAATGGAGCTTATTCACATTGCAGCATTTCTCATGGGAAAATCCAGCAAGTATCTTGACCTATTCTGTTTTTCATCAGGAAAGATAAAAATGCGAATCATTTGAATCCTGGGCTGCTTTTCTCTTTGCCATCTACTTCATTAAGAATCAAATGTAATTAAAAAGTGCGCCTGGGTAATACCTCAAGAGCCTGATAATAGGGAATTTGCAATTAACTTCAATGGATGAAGGACTGCAACCCTAACTTCTATTTTTGAAATCAAAAGCCTGGCCCCTTGTCTAATTAAAATGTAGTTCATGACTTAGCTGAGGTTGTTAGCTGTGCGTATGACGTGAGTGTGGAACTTACTGCTGTCTGCACCCTGCGTGTCTTGAAAATGGCAGTGCTGTACCAAACCCCGAGGCCCGATTCCTATTGCTTTGCACCTTGTATAGCCATTTTCTCAGCTGAAAGGAAAGGTCAGCTGCAGCTGAACTCTGCTTTGCTCAGGTGGATGTGGTTATACAGGGCACTGGGCACATGGAGAGCCAAAGGGGCTCTCAGTCTGCCCAGAGCGGTTTGGCATGACCTAATTGTCCTGTTCAGTGGTGCTGGCTCAAACCACTGATATTTGTACAACATCTGCACTTGAAGAACCACTGCAGCTAAAGAAAGGAAGAAAGATGGTCCCAGTTTTTTCTGATTCTGAAATTGCAAAGATGTGCAGCCTGTGGTGCAGCAGTATTGGGAATCATCTGCTGTGTTCCCATTGGGCATGTAGGAGTGAGGGAACCTTGGATGGGGGAAGCAAAGGACTCAACATGTCTCCATACACTATCAGTATACTATTCCCCCTCCTCTTCTGGCTCCTTGTCCACGGAATAGATCTTTTTTAATCTGCTTAAATCACCTATCATAATTTAGAGCGCTGGTGTTTATTTTCTCTCCATAGCAAAAGACTTACCTTATCTGTTGATGAACTATCAAGTGTGGTGCCTGTGGTTTCTCAAGCTCCTTGCATTCCTCCTTACTGCACGTTCCTGAACAGATAATTAGAAGCTGTATCCTTCAATCTTTACAGGGAAAAAAATCTTTCTGAAATCAGTTGGAGTATTATGAGAATAAGGAAGGAGGTGTTAGACTCCAGGTTAATGTCAGACTTTGTTTCATTCCAACTCATATTTACTTTTTGGGTTTTATTGTGACCCTAAAATGCTGAGCCATACCATTTTAGCATCAAATTCTGAATTGATAAAAACAGATGCAGTACTTACTTTTTAAAATACACTCAAGCAAACCTTCTTTGGGTTTTAAATTTATATGGAGATACACAAGCAAGTGATAATTCCACAATTTACTGGGAACATTTAATGCATTCCTTCCTCAAATGTCTGGTCTAGCAGAAATTTCCCATGCAGATTCTCCTATTGTCTGCAGTGAAAATTCCATATGAGAAGTGGATCAAGGCTAATTTGCAGACGGTTTTGTTCTTCTCTTTGTTATAAAATTACTAGAACACGTAAAGGACTTTTAAGAAAGTATCAGTCAGATTCATTAATGACAATTAAAGAGCAAAAAATGTCACCAGAGCAACAGCAGCACTTATTCAACTGTCAACATATTTTAAAAGATTTAATGCAACCCCTGTGGTTACCCTCAAGGAAAAATAAAGGAACTGAGAACCATTTTCTTTGAGCTCTTGAGCAACAGCAGTACAACTTGTTTTTAAACAATCCCTCATTGTAATGTTAATGTTACCACAGTTAATAAAAAGTTCGTTTATTATTTGGGGGACTTTGTGTTGATGACAGTCTGGTAGGCAAAGGTTTATGCTCAAGTAGTTGATTGGATCTTTTTTGGTGCCCATGGAATGAAAGCCACTTGCAAAATGAAGTAGAAGTAAAGCATTAAAAGAAAAGAGCGAAGAAATCCATGATTTAATTGTGTTTACATGCATAACTCATCTTGAATGTTCATATAGTTGCTTAATTTTCAGCAAATTGTGAGTAATATTTTCTCAAAATTAACTGATTTGTGGCATTGACAGCTTCATGGATCTTAAATAATGCTTATTTATAAAGTGTTGAACATCAACGATGTGAAAATTTTTCCAATTTAATTGTCTCTCACTGGAGATCTAAAAACTTAATTCTGAATACTTCCAAATAAAAATAAAATTCTTTTTTATCTTTAGTAGTGAAGATGCTATTTTTACAGTTTGTTATAGAACCATAGAATGTTTAGGGGTTGGAATGGATTTTGAGGTTGCTCAAGGCTTATTCGACTTCCTTGAACACTGACAGGGTTGGGGTATCCACAATCTCCCTGGCAGCCTGTTCCAGTGTCTAACCACCCTCATAGTAAAAAAATTCTTCCTAATATCTAACCTGAATTTCCCCCTCTTTCAGTTTGGCACCCGTGACTCCTTGTCCCATCACTACAGTTCCTGACAGAGAGTCCCTCTGGGGGTTCCCTGTAGCGCCTTCAGATACTGGAAGGTTGCTCTGAGGTCTCTACACAACCTTCACTTCTCCAGACTTTTCTCAGCCTGTCTTTGTATGGGAGGTGCTCCAGTCTCCTTACTGACTTCCTGGCCTCCTCTGGACTTGCTCCAACAGTTTCAGGTCCTTCTCCTGTTGGGGACACCAGAACTGTGCACAGTATTACAGATGGGGTCTTGAACTGATAGCTTTGGTTGTTCCCAAAGACAAATGGCTAATTTACAAATTATAGCTTTTGGGGATAAGTTTTAGATTTCTATCTTCTCTGTATAATTTTTTCCTTGCTTTTTTTTTGTGTTTCTTTTTTTTCTCTGTTAAAATAAAAAGAGGCTTAGTGCAATAAGTCTTGTATCGAAATTGAATTTTTTGAATAGTCTATGAGTTAACTGTAAAAAAAAAAAGAATCAAACATATTAAAGGCAGCATTGTGTAAAAACCTCCATTTTCTTTCTAGAGTTCCATGAGTAAAGGTCCCACATGCCAAATGACATTGAATCTGCTTATATTCACACTCTTGTTCAGTGGCAGTGTCCCTGAGTTGGCTTCACTGTCATTATTGTTGACATGAGTGCGCAGGAGAGGATAGTTTAATGTATTGTTTCTGTATTTAGTTAAATTGTGCCATGTGATTTGACTTCATTACTGAAAATGGTCATGCAATAAAGCTGAAGTCACAGGTGGTTTTCAGTCCAGTTCTGTGTTTGTGCTCTAAAATTACTGTGAGTGGTACCCTCATGGGAAAGCACAAATAAGTACATCTTCAAGGTAGTTAATTATTAGACAACAAATTATCAGCCTACCAATTTGATCCTACTCTTCGATGAAGAACTCATCCAAATTTGACAAAATTTGTGAAGACTTGTTTTTTCTGCACAATAATAAGCAGATCTATTACCTAAGAGATGACTTGCTTCCTTTAATCTCTTTATGTTCCTGAAATCAGTCAGTTTGACCTGTATCTGAACCAGCCTGTGGTTTTGTTTGTTTTTTTTTTATTTTGGTATGGAAAAATCAAACTTTATCTTAGAACATTTTGACAGATTCTTCACATCTTGGCACTCTTTACTTGTCATAGAAGAAAGCAGCTTATCTTGGCCAATTCTTCTGCTCTGTCATTACAATTCTTCCTTGTGTTGCCTGGCCAAGGCAAATGCTGAAGTCCCTACGTAGGCAGTTATATTGCCATTATTCTGCAACACATCTTCTTTTTATGTTAAAAAAATGTGATGAGAGGAAAAATGGCACAGACATTTCTAATACCACATTTTTTTTCAGGATCGTTCGGGTAGCAGTAACAAGAGCTCCTCTGTGAGCCATTTCCATACTGGATGAGCTCACAGTGCACTTTGATATGTAGTGCTGCACAAGCCTTTTTGTGTATCAGATGTAATTAGTGACGTGACTCACAATAATTACTCATTTTATTGAAGTGCGTTGACTGAGATCCTGCCATGAATAAATACATAGACCAAGAACTTATCCTGTTATTTGAACTGGCTGCTCCCTCAACATGTGTGTTTTGTTCTTTTTGGTGCTGACTTTTCAGTGTTCTCAATAACACTCCTTAATAAAAAGACCAGGCACTGTTTCTCAGGGAAAGGTCTTTGTCTCAGGGACACAGCAGTTTGCTGATTCGCAGTGCAGCTCCTCAGCTCTTCTCATCTTACACTCAGACAGCAATGGCTCAGCAGACACCAGGTTAAAAGAAGGTTGTATGCTTTTCCCTGATCAATTGATTACAGAGTTGGGGTCTCAGGGACACAGCTAAGGACAGAAGTGTGCTCTGGTATCTGTGTGAATGAGGGTGATGTTGGATTTCTCTTACTGGGAAGTATGCAAATCGAGATAAGTGTGTTTCCAGGAGTGAAGAGAATGACTGTGATTAGCAGGGGGTTTACACCATTCCTCCCTTCCCTTCGTATCTCCATCCTTATTCAATGCAAACTTGGTACAATTGCACTTTCATCATTATTTCATCTGCCACTGACCTGTCTTCTTCCTGGAAGCAGAAGCCCTGGTAAGTGATTTACTGGAGCAAAGACTCTGGTGTAACAATGGAGAGAAGATAAGGAGTGATAGTTCTGCCTCTCCCATAAAACCGCTCTGGAGCTGGGACCATCATACCCTTTAGAGAATTTAGCTCATCATCTTATCTTTGTGAATGTAAGGCTAACTATTCCTCCTTGAGGAGAAGTTTCTTGATTCTTTTGTGGGTCAGGTTGATGGAGGCTTTGTTTCCTGTGCCTTTGTACAGCAGTATTTGGGATATTCCCAGCTACTACTCCAACCCAGCAAATCAGTTATGCAAAAGTGAGTGCTACAAAGGCTTCTCAGTTACCACAGCTAATACCTCAGATTATATGAAGATTTTTTTTTCCAGAAACACAATACACATAGTTTTAACTTATAATTCTAGAATGCTTATATTCCGAGGCAGCATTTTGAAGATGTCTGGCTGCCATCTTACATCTTATCTACAAGAAACTAGCCTATGGTTAGTTCCATCATTATCAGGAAAGAAAAAACAATTCTGGAACTCTCCATCAAATCACCTTGATAGAAAAAAAGTCTCTGGAAAGCATTGCACCAGTACACAGCTCCAGTGAGTTCTATCAGGGAGTCCCAAGAAATACAGGATATATTAGGAACTCTGTGTGTTGTGAGAGAGAGAAAGTGAATTTCGGATCTGGTGTGCGAATGCCCTCAAATAACCATGACCTTAAAGACTGGTCTGTGAGCACCTTTCAGGGCTGAGCTCCTGGTTTTTAATTTGGTCACCATCTCCCAAGTGTTAATGTGACATTCTTAATGACATTGATAATACTGAGGAAGGAAGAACGATTTTGGTTTTGTTTGAGGTTTTTTAATTTTTATTTGGGGGCTGTAAGTAAACACTTCATATAAAATACATCCCATTTATATGAGAAGGCTTTATTTCCAGTAAAAATTTCAAATGCAAATGTGATTTTGTGAAATTCAACTTTTAGTGATAGAATGGAATGAATACCTAGACTTTTGAACTGTTCTGCTTAATCTTAATCATTACTCTGGAATAAATTATTGCCTCGCCAAAATTATCTTCTAGAATGTGGATGAGGAGACATCACAATCAGCTGGGACTGCCAAGTTTTTTAATGGGAAAAAATGTGTATTGGCAGTTACTTCTGTTTTTTTTTTAAATAACCCAAAATTAAACTGAATCCGAATTCTTTTAATTACACTGCTTTCCGCCATTAAGAAGGTCAGGCTGGCATTCCAAAATTTAAAAAGAAAAGTTTTAGAATTACACAGTAAATGTGTGACAGATTAAAATTCACTTTCAACTATCGTCTCAACTATTGTCTCATTTTAGAATTTCCTTTGCAATTTCACAGTTCCGATATTGCTTTGAAATGCAACTGAAAACCACAAGGTTTAGTAAATCCTTCCCTGAGAATAATAGGCTTTTTCAGTCACCTGTTCTCCTGATTATTTGTTGTTTCTTAGAATTCTTTTCTGTTGCTTAATAACATTTCTCTTTACCATTCTTAATGAAAAATATATTTATTTTTAAAAGCTTTGAGTTATGCAGAATAAATCCATTTATGTCAGCTCAGAATCAATCAAATTGGGCAATTTTTTATTTTTTTTTTAAACATCTGGGTAAATCAGTCTGTATCTCTCAGTCTCCCAGCTTAAAGGAGCTGCAGAGTTAGATTTACAGGGATAAGAGAAATATTTAAGGGAATTGTATGGTCCCTCATTTAGCTCAACTGGCTGGGAATGATGAGGTTCATTTTCTTTCCTTTGCATCATGCAAAGTTTTGAACAGTAGAAGTACCATGGTATATATGCACACCACAACGGACAGTGGAACAGGAAACAAAGAGGGAAAAATAGTAGGAACAGATGCATTCATAATCCTGAAATAATTTCTTTCTAAGGGAAAAAGGCATATGTATTTAAAGCAGTGTCACAGATACATCAGTAGCAACGCTGCATTTCTGTTTGTCGATCCCAAGCATTTTACTGGGTTTGAACCTAGCACTGATACAGAAACTCCTTGAAAGCAGCTGCTCCTCTCAGAAGGCTGAATTTTCCTCATCCTCTAAGATATCCCCTGAGACACAGCCAGCCAGGGAATGAAACACTTTTTCCTTGGGCCCAGCACTGTCCCACACCACTTTGGCCTTTCTGGTGCATTACAACAGCATGGGATACACATCATAGCATCATTTCTATACTCCTTAGAAACTCCTCCTTGTCTGGGATAAGCCCTGCGTGCCTCTCATTGCACTTTTCTGAGACAGTCTCTGTGTGTGTTGAGTGCTCTTACAAGGCAAATATCAAATTAGAGCACAAAAATGTGAGCACTTGCATTTTCAGAATGGCACTTTCTGTTTTTTTAATATCAACCAATTAAGATGTTATTTTCAAGGGGAGGCTTGGCATTTTTTCAAAAATTTACTTCTTGAGGCCTGAAAAGGATTTAGTTGGCATGGAGAAGCGATCCCAGGCTTAGATTTTTTGATGGCTTCAACGTGAGCACAGCTGGAATTTTTTAAGCTGATTCAACTGAAAACCCACTTCCTGCCACTGTTGAAAATAATGCACTATAATTTTTTTTTCCTAAAGCAGACAAACCTACAGCAAAGACAAAAGAGTTTAGACCCCCATGAGGTGTTTTATTGTGGTTTGCATTAGGGAACTAAAACTGTGCATACACAGCTATTAAGTATGAAAATGAATATGCCTGTAAAGCCATTACCTCTTATTTAATAACTCTATCATCAGGTTTGGTAAGTCCCTTTAAAATGATGTCAGTCATCCATTTCTCCAGTAGCAACATTTTTTTACTTATGGATACATGCAAATGTAAGACTTTTTCAAACAAAATTTTGAAAAGTAAAGTAGGTAAAGAATCATTTGTCAGTAATTTTTATTCCATTGAATGTTTTTTTCCAAACTCCCTCTCTACTATTTCCTAATCTCAGGTGAATGTGTTCTTAAGTTCATACCAGCAGCTGAAAAAGCGTATCCCTAAAGGCTAAGCTACATAAAATTGCAACAATAATTAGAAGCTTTCAGATGAAGTCTGAAAGCACTTATCTGCACTATCAGTGCTCAGAAGGTGAAGCTAGGAGAAGACTTATGAACTTGGCCAGCAGACTTTGGCCTACCAGCCAGGTGCAAGAAACCACAGACTTTTTTTATCTGGTCCCATTCTTTCCTTTGAGACACAGGAGAATCTACTTGCACAATATGTGCTTCCTCAGCTGATGAATTCATCCTCTGGCACCCAGAAGGTGAGCAGTCGGTTCATGAAGCACTAGCATGGCACTTACTGAAGATAAAGAACACGAGTCTTGCTGCACTTTTGTGTATCTATGCCCCTGGACTAGTTAGAGCAGGCTCTGGGGAAGGGGGGCCAGCGCAGGAATTCAGCATCTCCCCAGCAGCTGGGGAGAGCAGAACGACCACCCTGATGCAGGGCTCTGAGGAGGCTTTTATAGAGGAAGGCTGTGCCAGCTGAATCAATACTGGGGCAGGTTTCGTACCTACTGTGGTAATTTACAGAGGTGTGTTGGATGGGGGGGACGATCTAATAGAACTAATTAAAAAAAACCCAACTAGACAATCTTTCTTGAGTGGGATTTTTTTTTGTAGATGTGGGAATCTGCCTCAAATGATGACTTAATTTCCATTGACTGTTAAAAAAATAAAAAGAGGTATTTTATTCCAGATTCTCAGAGTGTCATTGCCAAAGAACTTTCCTTCATAAAAGCATTCCAGTTCCATGCAGCACTGCAATCCAGTGATGAGATCCCTCTCCATTGCTATTATTATCATTATTATATTTGTGCTTCTATCCAGTGCATTTTTATGGGTACTGGTATTTTGGTATTGGTATTAGTATTGGTGCTGGGGTCAAACACTGAATACTGGTTATGAGGCACCCTGTCCTTCTCCTTGTATGCTTACTTCCTCTCTTGTTTTTTAAAGAGGTGAAAGAATTCTGCCCGGATTTTTCCAAGAGGCAAGCAGCTGAGTTTATTCTTTTCACTCTGTGTGGTGACTGTGACAGACCTTTGCTTTAAGGTTACTCTCTTTTGCACGAGGGGACAATGGCATGGGAAGGGGTTTATGGCTTGCTTATGGCTGTTGAAAGCTTCCCTAGCCAGCTGGAGATCCCTTTCACATGGGGCTGGATGTGAGAGAAAACATGTAAGTTTAAGATCAACTAAACTTGAGATTGTGTGTAACATCAATAAACCACAGCACTCTGAATAAACAAGGTGGCCACTCACTGTTTACTGTTCCCTTTGCTTATTTTTCCAGCACTGTGTCTGTGATAGCCCCAACCTGTTTGCTGAGCAGCTTAAAATGAGTTTTGCTCAAAATAGGTCTAATTCTTAGCTGATAGGTATGAGTCCTATGTGGAAATGTGTTAGAGAGAACTAGCAGATTGCGGGACAATATTTCTCTGAAAGGCCCTTTAGAGAAAGCAAATATTTATCAGTGGAGAGTGAGGGGGTGACATAGAAGGCACCAGGAGGTGAAAGGGGATTGTAGAGATTACTCACAGGCACAAAATGCTGCACCCCAGCTCACACAGTATGAGAACACTCAGCCCTAATGTCTGCTCCAGAGGTAATCTCCAGTTCCTTTGAAGCTGACTGCAAATCTGATATCAGATCTTCTTGTGTTCGTGAAAGTACACGTGTGTTCTCTTTAGCTTCATTTAGGAAGCAAAAATTCTGTTTTTTTCACACAGGAATGGAACACAGTTCTGGCCTACTGTGTCATCTCTGTGTTAAAGTTTTCTGCAGTCATGCCAATTTATTTGTTTTGATTTATGTACATGAAAGATCAGGGAAAGAGTTTGTTCAGTTTTGGACCCTCCCAGCATAAGAGGTGCTGGCAAATAGAAAAAGCCCAGTGAGGGGTCACAAGGCTGCTGTGGGTGCTGGAGCACATGGTGAGCAGAGTTTCTTCTGGTGGCTGTTCGATGGGGAGAGTCAGATGTTTCTCAGCAGCACCCAGTGTGTCTGTTTAGATGGTAGGACTTTTTTCTTTTTTTTTTTTCTTTTTTTTTTCCTTTTTTCCTTTTTTTCTTTCTTTTTTTTTTTTTTTTTTTTTTGCTTTCTTTTTTTTTTTTTTCCCTTGTTTTTTCTTGTTTTTGTTCAAGTGGTTGGTTGGTTTGGTTTGGTTTTTTGCTATAAGCACACTGACACATCAAAACAGGTTGTACAAGGAGGCAGCAGACTCTCCACTGCTCCAGGTGTTTGAAGCTCAGCTAGATGAGGTCCTGTGCAAAACCACCTCACTTCAGTAGGGAGCCCTGTTTTGAGCAGGATTTTGGCTGACACAACCTTCAGATGTCTTTTCCAGCCTGCATGTTTTGTGGTTCTGTGATTTTATCAGAGATCAGCAGGTGTGAGTCTTAACACATTGGTATCTATTTTGGCAGTGTTTTCAGCACAGCTTATCTATTAATGTAGTTCTGAAGAAGAAAGTTAACTTCTCTTGAAAAGGTCAGAAATTTGACCCAAATGGCCTGGCATCCTCTGTGCCTTTCTCCACAACAAAAGCTATAAACACTCAACACCAGGAATTTTTATTTAGATTCCAACTGCAAATTATTGTGCCTGAAGTGTGTGTTTCCAAGACTGAAACCTTTCATGTAGTGTAAATTGTTTTCTTACAGTAAGAAATGCAATAGATTTCCCTGGTGTGGAAGGGAAAATCATGGGCCTGTCTGTAATTCCTCATCTAAGGAATGGCAAAAATCCTAGACATGCGGCATTACATGGAATTATATGAGAGCAATGTCAGATGATTCTATGTGTATTTTCTGTATATAATCTCCTTTGAGAAAAAGAAATTGCCTTCTTGTTAAACTGAACTCCTTCATGACTAAATCAGTACATGCTACAATGGAGCATGCACTGTGTAGCTAAATTTACAGGTTTAAATAAATTTTATAATAAATTTATTTACTATTTATTTATGAAATTCTATTGAACTCCTTTATTACCAAATCAGAATAAAGATTAGATTATATAAATAACATTTCTGACCAGATTTCACTGTATACATTTGGTCTCAGAACAGATACTAGATCTTGTTCTGGTTCTAGTTAATTTTCAAAGTTTGTATCCGTGTGTGTGTAATGTTACATAGAACAGATAAAGCAGATTTCTGCAGTACATGCTGTGTTTGGGGAGGTATATGTGTCTACTTGTGGGCAAGTTTTATGTTATCTGATGTATTGCAGGTGTATAGAAAAAAAATGTTTTCAAAAATACAGTAAAATGGCTGGTCCAGAGAAAAAAAAGCCAAATTACCTGGCCACATCCTGTTTTGAATGCACGGCATCCTAAATTTTTTAAGCTATTGTGTTTTCTTTCATTGGAGTTTCATTGCATGCTCAAGCTCTTCTCTCTAGTGGTGTGTGTGGCACGCCTGCACAACCAGCATAGAAAAAATAGTAATGTGATACATACTTCTGAGCCTTATCTTTTTCAGTCATGATTTATACTGTAATACTACGAATATTTGACAAATTCATTAGAATTGTATTGATTGTTAGGCTGTACAAACTTAGGGAAGGTTTCTTTAGCCTCTTTGCCAGGCTGCACTGGTCTCTGACTGGCATTATTTATCAAAGTCCCTCTGTTGTTCCTGTTCCGCAGAATGACAGAATCACGTGGCTTGGAAGGGACCTCCAGCCGATATCGTGCCCAAAGAGGGCTGATTAGATCAGGTTGCTTTGAGACCACTCCACTTAAGACTTTAATAACTACAGAGGTGGAAATCCCACCCTTTAAAATCAGTGTTCCAGTAGCCTCCCAGCAGGTCATTTTACACATGACTAAGAAGAGTAATTCCCTGTTCCTGAAAGTATTCCAGCCCAGGTTGGATGAGGCTTGAACAGCCTGGTTTAGTGGAAGGTAGCCCTGCCCTATGGCAAGGGAGTTGAAATTAGCTGATCTTTAAGGTCCTTTCCAATCCAAACCATTCTGTGGTTGATTCTAAGATTTTCTCTTTTCATTTGCTTTTTAAGACTGAAGAAACTCAGTCCTCTCATCTCTCCATGGAAGCCACACGGTCCAGAAACTTTATCTTTTCTGTGTTATTTTTAGTCTTGGAAGGTGATCCTTCCATTCTAATGGTGAGTTGCTCACTTCAGTACCTGCTCACCATCTCTTTACCTCTCTCCAGGTTTATCTCTGCATATAAAATTAACAGTCTGGCTCTGTGACTGTTAGAATAATTCATAATTTAGCCACTTTAAAACTGCGCAAGATCAGAATCAGAACCATATGTCTCTCTGTGTATATACTTATTGACTATTAAGTTGTTTTGGTGTCCATTTGAGGAAGAAAAAGGAGGATTTTGTTGGCCTCAGTGTGGTTAGAGTCAATTATTGAGGGTTTTTTTTTCCAAAGAATGTGAATAAATGTATTTTGAGTGCCCATGACAGCTGTTGAGTGTTTCTTGAAGCTGAGTTTGATCATATTTTGAGGAACTCACCTGCCGGCCATTATTAGAGAAATTTCTCTCTAACTTTCTGAGGATAATCTTTGATTTCTTCCCATAACTCAATTCCTATATGCAGTTTAAAAGAAAAAGCCTGTTTGTCAGTTTGCTACTAATTTATATTTTGGGCATTAATTCTCGTCACTGGGGAAAGCCAAAGCATTGTGTCATTTGGTAATACCAAAATCTCTTGTATATGAAGAATAAAATAGAATAGATCTCAATTCACTTCTTTAGCTTCTCTGCAGACAAATTCATTTTTTGTGTGGTAAAGGATAGGTGGGTTTTGTCTGTAAAGGGATATTCATTTTCATTTGATCTGCCTTAATCCTGAGGATATGGGTTCAGATCCCAGAGCTATTGAAAATATTAACTTGATGCTTCCATCAGCCTTCAAAAGCCCTGTGATTGAAGGCTCTCAGCAGCTGTTATCTACTATAATAAATGCCATTGATAAAAAAGGCTAGACGAGCTAAGGATTTTTTTATTTAAAGAGCAAATAAAAGTATTTTCTTCCTAAATTAAGTTAGGAGAAAAAAAATCCTTTGATGATTTCTTTATTGATAGAAAGTACCAACAAGATTGTTCTTTTCCACAAATACTGCTTAGGATTTGGGGGTCACAGTTCATAACAAAATATGCTGCCTCTGTTTGCCCAGCTGCCACACCTCCTCTGGCTTGTCTCCTCCTGTATGTGAAAAAAGAGGCTGAAAGCAAGGTAAAGGGAATAGCAGATTGAGTGCTGCTCTGCTTGTAGGCCATAATCAATGTAAATGGTGTTAACAGGATTAAGACTTTTTGCTTCCATGTGCGTAGCCCACCCTAGAGGAATGGTACCCTAGTATTTAAGCACAGGCAAGATAGCACAGTCTCCTGGTGTGGTTTTGCCTATATAGTGAGGTGTAATGGTGATCCAAAATACAGGAATAAGTCTTGCAAGCTTTTTTTATTACGTTTTTTGGTTGGGTTTTTTTTTTGGGGGGGGGGGCATGTGGTGGTGTTTGGTTTAGTTTGGGGTTTTTTTGCTGTTAAGTCAAGGTTTAAACAATTGGGAAGTGCTCCTCCAGCATAGCCTGAGTATTCTAGACAGAATGGGCCCTCAGACAGAAGCAAGGCAAAAAGTCAAAACCAAAGGAAACTCTTAGGGAGAAAAAGGATATGGGAAGGATGTTTCTTTAATCTTTCATTCCAACTTCAATTTTATGAATGTTACACGCAAATTAAAGTAAGATTGTGTTACAGAACTGTGTGTTGCAAAACCTTATGGCACAAAATTTAAATTTAAAAAATCCATATTCATGTCTGTGTCTCCATATACTTCGAACAGATGCGTTTTCATTTCAAACTGGTCCATAGAGGTTTTTGCCCAGGATATCGTTTGTATTGCAGCAGTCTTTCTCTGTCTTGCATGTTTCCATTTGGTTTTGGCAAAACAAAAGGAAACTGTTAAAAGGACATTTCTCTTTGTGGGGAATGAAAAACCCTTTCTGAAGTCCAGTGATGTTACTGAACTTTGGATCATGATTGTGTTTTCCAGTGGTTGCAGTATTTAAATTACAAATCTAGATTTAATCACTCTCCATCCAGAAGAGTGTGTGCAGTTATGAACATGGCGGTACAGTGTTTGATGATTTCTTTCACTGTAAGAGAGTATTCAATTTTCTAACGAATGTTAAAATGAAAACAGAATAGATTAAAATAAATTTCTGCATTTTTACATTTTATTTCTATGTTCAAACTGCAGCATGAAGCATTTATTGAGTTCAGAGGTTTCAGGGCCATGGATATGGTTTTGCATTAACAAGGTGGCATTTCCATGTCTTGGGACAGGCCTTGCTCCTCCTCTTGGCAATGAGGAAAAGGACACACGCCTGCTACTGTCCCTTCTTCACTGCCCAGACCAGTAATTGCCGCTTTGTATTATTTATAGAGACTGAGTTGGTTTGCAGTTTTGTTTTTTCCTGCTTTTCTCTTTAGCCACTATCCAACACGACTGAACCAAGGCTTTTTTTTTGAGGTTTGTCTGGTGGAAGCAGAATTAAAGATTTTTGTGTACTTTGCCATCTTATGACAACTGGCAGCAACTGAAATGAGGCATGTCAAGCAACTACCACAAAAAGAAATCAGTAATTTACGAGTTCAGACAAAGGTTGAAGAAACAAACCTTCTCTGTAGTTGTTCTGTCTTGTACAGTCTGTTAATATTTTCACATTTGAGAATATTTAATTTTCCTAATTGAGAGAATGTTACGCTACAGTTGAGAAGAAAAGGCAAAATCAAAAGTAGAATACTCTCATTTTCCACAGAGCAGTGCTAATGCTTGTGTTAGTCAGTGAGAAAAACATGGGGGTGGATGAGAAACAATAATTCATTACTGTCTCTCCTGCAGTCAATTAAATATGTCTCAAACGTAGGTGATTAACACTGCCTTTTTTCTGTAATAAGAATAAGATTCATTGGAAACAGACTGAGAGTAGGACCATTTCTCCCAGCATATGAAACCTTTAGAGGAAGGGTAAAAGTAAAACCCAAATACCAGACTTGCCAGTCTAAATTGGATTATACAGTCAATATCCATAGCTTGTGATAGATGCAAAGTTATTCTTCCTACTCTGATGTTGATGCCTGTTCATAGCTGGACCTGCTGAACCTTAACCAGTGCACCACATCTGAGAAGTTTTCACACATGACAAAAGCATGTGTCAGAAAGCAGATGATCTGATGCCTACACACAAGTCTTACATAAAGAGTGCATGTGAAATCGTAGACTGCCTCATGTAGCAAAGGACCATCCCCAGTTTGTCTGCTTTTTAAAATAGTATCATTATAGAAGGATTTCAGAAAACCAATCTCTTATCATGTCCTTCTCTTTCTATATAAAATCTATTGTTATTTATTTCCAAGCCCCTTTAAGAGACTACATACTATTTTACCAGGCTAAAATATGCATTGCCCTTACAGTTTTTCACACTTGCTCTCTCCTCCCATTTGATTCACATTTTCTCCCTTCTGTATCTAGTTCCCTGTCCAAGTTAAAATGTAAAATAAAGTAGAAGAGGTGCTTGGGCCCCTGAACACATTGCTGAAAGGTTCGTTTTTCTGCACACAAGTGTTCAGAGTATTTCTCACAGAAGAATAGCATAAATTATGGAGGTTCCAGTCACAGAACAGTGAATGGTATTGTCAGTTTGCTTAGGAAAAACTAATGAGGTTGTAAAGAAATACTGTCTGCTTTATAAGACTAAAATTTGACAGCTGGAAAAACAAGGGCAATAGGCTGGTTTCCATTTTCCATTGATTTTAGCCCCCAACATTCAGAAGACTTCCTTTTCTGCAAAACCACATTCACACTGCCTACACACGAACACACAATGCTCTTTTGCTTCAAGCCAGAGGCAGATTAAACTTCATTAGGAGAGCAAGGCTTGAGGAAAGTTCAAACTGTAACAGATAGTAATTTGACAAATAAAGAATTAGGGTTTGTTTTACTAAGCCAAAAATAAAGGCCAGAGCAAGGTTCCCATGGCTCTTTTGTGCCTTTAACCACTGGGTAGGAATACCATCCCTTTTCATAGTCTGGTTTACATACTGCATACGCCTAGTAGACACATACCATGGCTTTTTTAATACATTTAAGCACTCAGTGGAAGCCCACATATCTCTCATTAAATTAAAAAAAAAAAAAAAAGCCTATAAAGTATTTCCCCTAGAGCAAGAAATAAGAACAGGAACTTGAATATGTGTTCAAAGTATTCTTCGGTAGATGCACCAGTAGCTCCTCTTGAAATCAACAAGAATTAATGCATTTTATGTCTGAATAGACTTCATCAGCTTTCTGTAGCAACATTAAATTCTCACCCAAGCATCCTCATATTTGCACATTCCCAGGCCTTGTTGTTCTAGGATAAAGGATGGATCATCACAGATGAGTGACAAATACCTGTGGTAACTGATGGGCTGTGATTTGAGAATTTAAGTTCTCACTCAGTAGCAAACTGTATAATAGCTAATGTGCAGCAGCACAATCCCATATGAAGGTCTCTGGCATTATCTGAAAACTTTTTATTGATATATGTTGGACGAGCTTCAACAGACAATCTACTTGCTAAATGTGGCACACTGGAATGCACATTGTACTGGACAGTGACTGCATGCAAACAATTTTGCAAAGTGAGGGCTAATACAGAATGATGTGTTGAAATATGTGGCAAAAATATTATGTGACTGTCTCCTGGATTGGAATGCAAAGCCACTGTGTCTTTGCATCTGTGCTTGTTCTTGAGGCACCTCAGACTGGGAGCTGAAGCCTCTCTCAAATAAACAAATGCTCCAAAAATCATCAAGCTTCTTTAAACATTTCCTGGAAGTATCTAGGAGAGAATCTTTGAGGACAGGAATAGGATACAAATCTTGGTATTTAGTTGTCTTATTCAGGTCTGCATGGAGGAACAACTATTAGCCTGGAATCTGCAGAAGGAGATTTGCCTGAAGAGAAATGTTTGCATGATTTATATTCAAAGAACTGAGCAGACACTACTTTCTTTTCTGCATTGTATATAATAAAGAGAGAGGAAAAAAAGTGTTTTAATTTCCATATTAATTTGGAAGCAAAGAGATGGAAGTTCCAATTCCAGCCCATGTTTTTTAAGTAATGTGGTAGGTAGGAGACATAAGGTAACTTAATTAACTTTTCACTCCTCTCTTTACCCTCTGCCACAATACACAAAAATAATGCAGAATGAGCCGAATTTGACTGAGAAGCTTAAGGGGCTCAGATTAGATCTGAGTCCTAAGTGCAATATCTTGTTTTCATAATTGCTACTTTATTTTATAGTAACGGGTAGCTCTGTAAAACGAAGAAATTGTCCTTTAGGGATAGCCTTTGGATGGTGGAAGGCTGTAGTTGTGGCCAAGTGCTGTTCCGTTCTTCACATCCACTGAATGATTCCTGCAGCCTTCTGAAGGGGTGTGAGCCACCTGCCTGTAAAATCTTCTCCTAGTCTTCTGCACAGGTTAGGTCTCACAGATCAGATGTTCTCCATTTCCAAAGCTGAATGTTGGGAAACATCTAATTTTGAAAGGCTGGTAGCACTTTGTCCTGGCTTTAGACTGGCTCACAGATGCCAAAACTGAGTTAATTTTGTGCATGTTGCCAGAAGGTACTCCTGTGCTAGCAGGTTTTCAGTACTTGCTGTTTGAGTGAACAAATCTGTCAGTTCTATTGCTAGTGATCCCCAAAAGCTGCATGCAGACATACAGAGATGCCTGTGTTCTGGAGTGGATTTAAGCCCTGGTGAATATCTCCTTTAAAACTTTATAAGGTTAATTAAATTGTCATTTGGTACTTTGTAAGAACAATTTACTTTATGACTTGAAGGAAACTACTGCACTGAAAGCAACTATAAAGTGATGGAAACTGTGAATTAAGTTTTCTAGATTATTTTTACAGAAGTTATGGGAAAAAAGCAATAAAATGAGTCCAAGTGAAAATGGTACATTTCTTCAAAATAAGGCCTACATTGTAGTCAGTATAAGTATCAGAACAATCCTGACAATACTGACTTAAAACCCATGAAATGCAGGGCAATACACACTTAGAACCTAATGTTGAAGTGTGTAATGAATAGAAATTGCCTTATGTTGCAATTAGAATTTGTGCTGACAGTGAAAAATACAGTTTGAAACCACACATTTGGAATTACTCCCTTTTCTCTCTTCGTCATTCAAGTAGACTTCTCAGCTGTGTGTGTGGGGGCAGCTGCATTTACCTCTAATGAAATTTCGCCAGCAGAGAATTTGGCTCTGTTTCATTAACTTCACTTGTTTCTTGGAGCTTTTATGTCTCATTCCCTCAGGCAGCAGGATAGCTATCTATTCTAGATATTTGTGAATTCAGAATGCTTTATATTTTTTGCCTCAGGTAAGGAAGGTATCTAAATCTCTTTCTTTTCCTAATATACACGTGTACACACACTATTCTGTCCCATTATTTGCATGTGTACACATACACACAGGCACAAAAGGTCACTGTGAGACCTCTGTCTTAAGAAACAGAACAAATCAATATTTAAATCCAGTCCTAACGAAAAGACAGGTTATAAATGTTGGAACTGTGAAAAACAGAAATATTAGAAATCTTAACTCCTCTAATCCACCTCATTTTACTGAAAAAGTGTTTGTTCCAGCACATTTTTTTAGTGCTTTCTCTTGTTCAGTAAGGAATGCCTTAAGCACAGAAACTTTTTTTCTGAGCTGTTATTTCAGGAAGAAGAATTATTTTCTAACTGTGAGCCTTTGTTTTCTATTTTGTAACTCTTTGTAACAGTGTATTATACTTTTGTGCACCATCCTAATCCTATCCAGTTTGAGCACAGAGTACTCACACAGAAGCTGTAGATACGTTGCTTTCCAATAATTTTATGACCTTACTGGCCATGCTTCAGTTTGTTTGTTTGTTCATGTTTTCTTGATGTTCCTTCATAATTCAGTCTCTTTAGTCTCTTGAATACTTCCAGTGCTCCAAAGTTGTGCCAGTTGTCCTTCACATTACTAATACTGAAAAACTTGGAAAGAAAGTTCATTATTCCATGGACAAACTCAGGGTGGTAAAGGGCTGTTCCGTGATGGGACTCTTCCAGATAGGGTTCAAAGTGATGCTAAATACAACTCAGAGCATTTTTAATTTATTTTTTGCAGGTGCGTACGCTTCCATTGTTCTAAAGGTAATTTAATGTGCGCAAATCCAGACTGACTCCCTTGAAGTTGGTGAATATGCATCACCTTCCTAATTGTGTATTAAGGGATTAGATTTGAAATGGTAAAAGTACAGTGAGCCAAGTCCATAGGCTCACTCATGTATCAGCAGTGACACAGAGCGAGTGAAGTAATGGAGCCAAGACTTTGGACAGCTCTGTTTCCATGCTTATGTGGATGCTGTTTCCTGAAGCTTGTCATTTTGCTACTGACTCACCCACTTGTACAAATGCATAGGGCTGCACTCTCAACTTTTTAATTTATTCAGGCACAAGTCTGTTCTTGTCTTCTAAAGGCCGCGTGTGCAGCAGAACAGCAGCATGAATTAGAGAGTATGTTTTTCCAGAGGTTTTCAGGCTAATTCATCCTAGATTTTGTCAGTCAGCTTGACTGGAGATGGAAATCCCAGGTTTTACCTATGAAAAGAAATGACACCTGAAGGTCACTCAGATAATTTCCTTATTGGTACCTGAGACAGGATTGCCCTGTCAGGTGTGTTGGGGGAGGCCCACGTGGAGTTGGATTGCTGATAATGGCAGGTGGTGATGCTTCATTTGGCTCCTTATCTCAGGAATTTGTCTCCCCACTTCCCCCTGCAGCACTTTGGTGTCAGAACAGTCTGCTGTTAGAGAGAGATCCAGACACAATGCTGCAATACTGGAACAGGAGCTTTATGATGTAGGAGCTAGAGCAGTTAGTGATCCTGTGTGACTGATACCATCAGTGTTGTTACTGGTGTTGGAATATTCCAGTTTAAGCAGATTTCATCAGATTTTTTTTGGAACAGGGTCTTCCTGCCAATGCTAAACCCTTTCTCTGTACATTTTTCATGTGAATAGGTGCATCTCTTCTGCTGAAGGCTTCATTTGAAAGCAGGATTTTGACTTGCATGTAAACTTGTGCTCTGAACAGCCTCATACTTAACCAAGAAGGATGTTTAGGTCTGAAGTTTTGTGTGAGCCTCAGGCTTGGTGCAACACTGTTTACTCAGACAATTGTCAGCGGTGCCAGCAGTCCTTATTACACAACTTTAGCAGTCTGCTGCCTGCTCTGCCCTCTCTCAGCATCAAGACATACTCTGCAGAAAGCAGCCTCAGCATGCCCTGAAAGGAAATGAAAACGTAGTTCAGCAGTGGAGTCTTTACTGCTGTTGTGCAATGTGCATGTAAAGTCTCCTTCTGCCTGTTGTTTACTGGGTAACAGAAAAGAAGTTAAATTGTTGAGGAATTTTCAGTTTAAGAAGAAAAAGCTTAGCTGATCCAGTTTCTTGGGATGGGGCATGAAAGAGGTATAGAGAAACAAATGCTTAGGGAGCATGAGTGGGCTTTTGTTAAAGAACGATAAACAAGAAAGACTCATCACGATGCTCTGGACAAGCTTGTAATTTGTAAGATATTATTTTTATGGCAATTGTGTCCTTACAAAATAGGACCCAGGTAAATATAACTGACAAAATAAGTAGACTTGTATGAGTTGGGTGGTTTTGTTTTTTTGGGTTTTTTCCAGGTGCATAAGATACCTGAAGGCAGTTTTAACTTGCATAGGCTTCAAAGGATTGTAATATAGGATACATGCAAAATAAGAAGAATTTCTGGTTTGTTCTTTTGCTTTCTTTAAGGATAAATGTTTGTGTGCCAGGCAGCAGACAGATTTAAAGTGCAGAAGTGTTTAGGTATGCAAGACGGAATGGTGTTCAATTAATGGTGCTTAATTAATTTGATGCTACTGTTCTTTAAGTAGAGTAAATGAATGTAATGAATGTAGGCTGTACCTTTTGAGCCCATTAGCTTTATCACTTCCTTGAAGGTATGAAAAAATTTGAAGGCAGCATCAGAACAAATATGCAATAAAATCCAAAATGCTTGTATTTTCACTGGCATCATTAGAATTTGTCCTTGGATTTTAAAGCAGTTTTTCATTGCCTACTGTGAAGAGGTTTTGCATAAAAGCCAAAAAACCTGGATGAGAATGTTGTGCAATATTAACCATTTCAGGAGGCTCTATGTAGGAGAGCCACTGAGTAAACTACAGAAATGGCATAAAAATCTTTAAGTCTGGTAGGAAAAGAAGACTCTACTATCACTTTTCCATGTGTATTAGGAATTAGAACTGAAAATCAGAGAAAGCAGTCCTTCTAATCTTCAGTGATATTTTATGTAATTTTCTCTCCTGCTTATCTCTGTTATTACTTTACACAATGAAATGCAGTTTTGCGTAGCAGTGACACGGCAGCTCTAAGGACCATTCTTCCTGACCCTGATTTGAGCCTGTGCTTCTCCCACTTCACACATACCCATGTCTGAAGAGGGAATTGGATTTTCCTGGGGCGGTGAGTGTGTGGGTAAATCTGGCCATCCCTCTCCAGTCTCCACATCTCCCTGAGAGCAGCACAGCTCCCCACGGGACAGGATTCCCAGCTCTGCTCTGCAGGGCTGCTGTCCATGCCAGGCTTGAGCTCTCTTGACTTTTTGCCCAGATGACAGAGCTGCCCTGCGAGCCTCTCCAGGGTCACGGCCATCCCCCCGTGCGCTCGGCAGGGAGCAGAGCAGCCTTCCCGGGCAGAGATGCCACTGCCAGCGGGCAGCTGCGGCTCAGCGCGGTATTTTTGGAAGTCTCTGAACTTTGCAGTTAAAGATGTGCCAGAAGTAGTTAGGAGAAGTTCAGGAGATGTGGAGCACTTGAGTGCTTGCTTGCTAACCCTCTGGCCTGACTGTGTTAATAAAACTTAGTTTGACAGTCCTCAACTCAATTTAAGAGGATAGAGCTTGGTTTGTTTCAGTTTCCTCATGGGCTGCAATATGCTCATTAGAAACTCTTAATATTTTTTTTAAAATTATTAAATATGTTTTCAGGTTTCTAATAAAGGAAAAGCTTTTAAGAATATATTTTTTCTAGGAATCGGTCCTGGAATAACGTGGGTTGAGCGAGCTTTAGCACCACCAGTGCTGGTGCTAGTGGCAGGCTCTGATCAGCAGCACAGGGGTGAGACAGAGGTTGGAGAGGAAGAGTGAGGGGTGATGGCAGGAGGAAAGCAGAAGTGGACTCTACTTCAGAATGAGCAGACCAGTCAGGAACATACTGAGCTGAATAAAGTGGGACAGAATTATTTTATTTTAATTTATTTTATTTTATTCTATTTTGTTTTGCTTTATTTTAGTCCCCTAAAATACAAGTAATGACAAGTTTTGGTTAGTCTGTCATGGAGTCTAATTTAGTTAACCTCAGTGGGCAAATTACCAGCTTCCATGGAAGGAAGAATGGTTAAATCATGTTGAAGATGAATAAATTTCCTGTTGCGTCAAGTGTTCCACCTTTTCTTTCTGTAATGCTCCTAAGTATTTCCCACGAGGGACTCATTGGCTTGTCAGGGGATTTGGCATTCATGTAATAGTCCAGAAAAATAATTGTCTCATGATTTGATATTACAGCAATATTTTAAAGAGATCTGTGGGAAGGGCAGGGTTTTGAGGAACAGCACAACTGCTGCCTTCTCACAACAGGGTTTTGCCTCTGTGACCACCCACCCTCCTCCTATGCACATTTAGCACCTGCGAAGGGCTCAGTGTGTGCTGCTCTTCCACTGTGCCTCTTCCTGCTCTGCACTTCTTTTCTGAGTACCTCAGCTGGAATGTATTTGAAATATTTAACTTTGCCACTTAATTTGTAAGTCCGGACTAAAAAGTTTCAGTAGATATGACTTTTTTACTGCTAAACATAGAAATTTAGTACACCAAATACTGATTCATGTGTGGAGGTATTTTATGTGGGGAAAAGATGGAAAAATTCTCATTTGAAAAATAATTTCCATTATATTTCACCCCATAGCTATTTTGGGGTAGACAGAGCACAGACTTTTGGTGTGTGCTAAGCCAACTTTCTTTATGTTCCGACATAAAGCCCATTAAGGGTTTCACAGGAAGACTCTTTGAGATTGCATGGCTGTCCAGCTGTCTGGCCAGGCTCTGTGCAACAGGTGTTTAGTTATGATCTCACTTACATATATACCAATAGTCTCTGCTGCTGCCCTTCAATGCTTTGTTTTAGCTCAAAATCTAATAGTTTCAACTTGATATCCCTATTGATTGTAAGTCCAATGATCCTGAATTCCTGTCTGTGATAAACACAGTAGAAGACCCAATTCTGAAGCTCATTTGGATAAAAAAAAAGGCAGTTACTAAGACTGAATTATTATTTTTATTTTAAGAATTAAAATCAATAATTAAAAAAATTGCAAAGACTAACACCCACTTTTTCCATCTTTTCCTTCTAGCCATCAACATGTTTTACCAGCAGGTCTAACAAACAGCCATATGCTCTCTAGTCTCAAGGGAACTAGTTCCAGCTTGAAAATCAATATGTCACTACCAGGCTGTGGTAATAGATGCTTGCAGCAGCAGGTTTATATAAGTTAATGGTACTCTGTGCAACAGCCGCTCATTTAGATGAAAGGGTTGCCTAGTCTCATTCAAATGTTTGGGGCAATAAGAGATGAATGGTTGTAAAAGCTGATCAAAATGATAATTTGTTCACTGATGAGCAGCCTGTCTATAGTTGCTGCTCTGGAGATCCTACCAAGGAATACAGTAGTCCATGAGGTTATTTCTGCAAGATGTTTTCATATTTTTAAAGATTGTCACTACCATATGAGCTGGAATGGAACAATATAGTTTAAATTGTTTGGGTTTTTTTTTTTTTTTCCATGCATGAACATGAACCCCTCCTGGATTCAAGTAAGCTGGAAGAAATCTGCAGAAAAACAAAATTGTAAATATGTTTGTGAAATTCAGATGGATTTTTACAAAACTGTCTAGAAATCATCAAGGCCTGGATTTAATGTATACCTTGAAAAGAGAAAGGCCTAAAATTAAGGTGTTTTATAAAAGAATCCTGCCTTCATTGTTTTTCATAGTTTGCTGTGGAGAGCAATGGTGATAGGTTGCATGGATCAAAGTTTGTTGAAACAACTCTTTTTTATATTGTGTGCCACCGCTAAGCCATTCATAAAGCTGTTAGTGACGTCCTGCTTGCTTCCAGGGAAGGGTTATTGTACCACTGCTGCTGAAAGATCCTACCCTAGCATCTTTCAGAGCAGTTAAAATACTCTTCCAGGGCTGTGTATCGCTACCTCTTTCAGAGCAATTGCAGTCTTCAGTGCCAAACACAGAAGAAGCTGCAGACATGTAAATCATTAAAGATGTGTACAAGTTTCCTTTCTTTTCATGTGCTGTAAGGTAATGGTCAGTCTCATTTCTTTTTTTTGGTTGGGATGACCACAGTGTGGTTTTTAACCTAAAATATATTTGAGTTATCAAAAGCAAGAGGAAGGTTTTGGCTAGAAAATACAAGTTCATCAGGCCAACCAAGACTTCTGTTCTCTCATTATGGATGGTGACCAGCAAGATATCCAGACTTCCAGCTTTAGCTGTCATCTGTTTAGATTCTCACTTAGCATGTAGTGCACAGCCCATTTTATGGAACCTACTTCTCGTTTCCATCAATACCTTTTCAAGATAAGTTGCCTTTCTAGATTTGCTTCCATTTAATACAGGAAGTTTTGAGGCAGTCCTTTCCACTCCTTTTCTATTATTTAGGATAAAACAATTTGTCTGAATAATTCACATCCACACATTAGATATTGCTTGAGTTCAGCTCTAGAATTGAGTGAAACTTTGTGCGGGGGAAAGGAAGGTAATTCCTAATTGTGTCTGTTTAATTCTTACATGCATAGTTTGTGGGGGCTTATTTTAAAAAGAGTTGAAACACATAAGCCAGTGTATATCTTAATCTCATGTTCAGACATGGTGTTCTTAGTTTAAATCGCTAGTTAAAAAGGGCTATTTAACGACCCTTTATAACTTGTAAGACCAAGAGCTTTTCCTTGTTGAAATTTTAAAATGTAACAAGCTGTATTTTGGTAATGTAGGGTAACTCTTTCTGTTTATTTATTTCAAACTCTTCCAAACTCTTCCAGCAGCTTGTTTTACATATATTTATAAGTGAAGTTTCATCGAAAGGACATGTGGCTTCTTGTTTGCAAGTTTACAGGGTGCATCAAAGGACATTATAAATACACTGAAAATTTCCTCTAGCGAGAAAGAAAACCACCACGTTATTTGTGCACTGTGCATGTTTATAGCATACTTCAAAGGTTTTAGTTACCTTAGCTCTGAGCCGTGGAATCTCTCTTGCAATGTATGAGGGGGTCAGGAACTCTTGCACACACAGGGACATCAGCCTGGCAGACTAAACCTGATGTAACAATTCAGTGTACACACTAGTGTGTTTCCTTTTGTCTGAACAAGGGTCTGAAGCCTGTTAAATACAGAAAAAAACCTCACTTTTGGCATCTTTTTAAAATCTGATCCACTGTCCCTTAAAGTCAGTTGAAAGATTCCCATGACCTAAACGTGGCTGTGGAGGCTCTTGCCTCAGAGGGAGCTTGTCTGCATTCTCTGAGAGGATCCCAGGTTGGATAAAAAGTGAAAAACTGACAAACTGTATTATCAAATATCAGAAAGCATAAGAGCTTGTGAAATGTGAAGCCTTTCAGTGTATTAGGTTGGCTGTTCACAGAGCTCCCCCTTCACATCAGCCTGGAAATAGGACTGATGAGTGAGGAGGGGTGAGAATTTGACTCATTACAAAAGTCTTCAAAAAACCCAGCCGTGTGAAGAGAGCATTACTGAAGGATCGAGTCAGTCGCTGAAAGAGTAGGAAACAGCCAGCCTAAATTTAACTCAGCTGCTTTGTGATCATGTATTGTGAAATTACCATTCCAGTTTTGTGCAGGCTACCTGCATCTGTGGAATTAATGAAAGCCTGAGATAGGATTTCTGGCTGGGGATCTCTGCCATCATTTGCAGAAGATACAGAGCAGAAGAAAAACATTTCAACCCTGTGTTTCTGAGGAAATTGAGCCTTCTCCTTGCCTGTTCCACAGTTTTTGTTGACAGTTGTAGACCAGTCAATTAAATAGTGTTTTCAGATGGTCAGAATGTGCTTTTAGCAGGGGTGAGATTTCTGTTTGATAGTGGAAGTGCAAAACACTTAAACTTTCCACGTTCCATTTATAAGTTACTAGACATGTTATAGTAGTAATTTAGTTAAGATTTCTAAAGACACTCAGATGCTAATTTGAGCTGCATTGAAAAATGCCAGCAGAATTAAGAATATTGTTTTCAAGAGAGGTCAGATGATTCCTAGCACTGAGGGACGAAGATGAAAAAAAAATTGCTTCAAGGTTATTCAATGCGCTGAATGAGTTAATTGGAATACTAAGGAAAAATGTGCTGATATAATCAAAGAAACATGTTACAATTCATAGTATTATAATTCACAAAAACATAGGGGTGGAATTAGGTTTTATTCAGGCAGTTTTCATCTTCTGAGTGCTTGAGTTTGCAGCCTTAGTTTTCTTTCAAAGTAAAGCTGAGTGAATTCATTAAAAACTTAACAACAGTGTTTTAAAAGCATTTGGAATGCTTCCTTCCTCTTCTGCTGAATTTCTACCAACATACCCAAGCTCATAAAAATCATGAACCATATATGATTTTGAGGTCATTCATTCCTCTCCCACTTAAGTGGCAATGGCAGTGAGATAACCCTTGTTGATGAAACCTAGAGAAGTCACTTTTAACCATAGTGCAGCCTCCCTCCTGGTGTTATATGTATTTGGTGGGTGTTCCCTCCATATCCTGCCTGACCTCATGTTGGAAGGCAAGGTAAAAGGTGTAAGATAATTTACTGTAAGCCTGATTCTGGATTGGGCAAGTACTGCAAAGTTGTTGGTTTTTTTTATCCTGCAGGTCTTGAAATGAGTAAGAAATTTAAAAGAAAAGTACAATATATGTATATATTCTGTAGCTGACTGAAAAGGGAGTAAATAAACATATTGAGATTACAAGTTTAACAGTTTAGAGTGGAGGAAGAGAGAAACACTGATCGTAATTCAAGAAGAACAAGTTAAAGGATATTTATCCAAGCTAGATAATTTCAAATGTGAGAGGCTGATTAAGTTTATCCTAGACAAATTTAAGGAAAGTGTAATTTCCTCAGTTCCAAGGCTGTGGTTGTATAGCCATGCAAAACATAACCTTCTAGGAGCTTTCCTGGGTACTGATGCCATGTGGCATGAAACAGCCCAGGTCTCCACTAAAAATAACCTTTTCTAAACCTTTTGTGTCCAAAACAGTTAATCTGCATCCAAAGCATTTGCTGGTAATCATACATCCTGGAAATTTCCATACTAACCTCTCCTCGGTATTTGGTTGGGAAAGTGCTGCCAAGCAAAGCCAGGTTCCTGTTATCACTCTTCAACACCACAGACTTGTATCTTCTGTGTTGATCACATCATAGGGACTTTCTCTTACTTGCTAAGTGCAGCATCAGTGATTCTTTTCAAGAGTCCTTCGAGGATGATAATGTCCAAGTGGGTCAGGGCATGGTGGATCAGAAAAACGAGGCTGCTCTTTGCAAAGAGGTAAACAGAGGGTTTTAAAAAAGTGCAGACATGTCAGTAATATGGGAGCCAGAAAACTTCCAATTTGACAAAAAATGCTGTAGATGAAGTTTAAATGTGTTGGAAGGATAGAGATGTGAATAGAATCAAGCAAAGTAGATTTATAAGGGCTGAAGTGGATTTTAGTCTGATCCAAATTCCTTCTTTGATAGAGTGTCTGCTTTTATGAATGTAAGGAAGTGCATCTGTTACAACTTGACTCAACATTGTCCCATTTCAAATTCATTAAACTATGGAGTTCAGGTGCAGATTAACTTAATGTATGCTTAGTGGGTGGAAAATAATTTAAGAATACTGTTTTGCTGTCAAACTGGAAAGACTTCTCTAGTGTGACTGAAAAGTGTCTGTCTGGAATGTATTTTCTATTCCACATTTTTCAGCAGCAGTTTGGGTGATGAAATGGAATTTCCACGTTTGAACATGACAGTAAGCTGAGAAGAATTTCAAGATTTTTTGGAGGATAAGGTCAAAATAATTTCACTTAATTGAAAAATTGTCTGGAATCAGTAAATTTAAATTCAACAAGGAGAACTGTGAAGTCCGTGTGTGCAATTAAGGAGAAGAAATTAAACATTCTAATAAACAAAGGAAGAAAATGGTGCAGCAACATCCCAGAACTGGAGTTAGGACTGGAGTTAGTCTACCTTGCATACTAAGAAATGAATAACACGAGTGTGTGAGATAAATTTATGGAAATGTCCATGTCAGGAACAGGAGGCAATTACTCTACTTCACACTGATGAGTGCAGTTTTGTTGTCTGCATTTAAGCAAAGATGTAGACAAAGCGAAGGGAGTCTGGAGGACAGCAGCAGGGCTGATAAGAAGTATAAAAGATATGACCTGAAAGGAAAGCTTGAAATAACTGGGTTTGTTTAGTCTGGAAAGAAGAAGACTCGTGGTGTGGGAGAAGGGAACTTGATAGCAGTCTTCAAAACTCTTACACCATGGGGGTTATCAGCTGTTCCCCAGATCCATGGAAGACAAGGCAGGCAGCTACTGACTAAATTTGTAGTAGGGATTCAAAAGAAACACTTCACTGGGCAGATTTAAACAGTGGTTGTTTTGTAAGAATGGGAGTGATGTTCTGCAGAGAATTACACGTTTGTCAGAAAAAAACATTGTGAACCTATCTACATATATTGATCCTTCTCCAGCTTAGCAGAATCTTCACATCCTAACATTGTGATCCTTACCAGCTCTGCTTCTCCATTTTGTCTGGATCCATTACTTTAGCTTCCATGCCTGTGGTATAATAAGTAAAACATGCATTTCTTGCCTTTGCTGAAGCATAAATTAGTCAGGTAATTGGCAGTTATTCACAACCTTTAACATCTTTGAAATTAAAACTTACTTCTCCAGTAGTTTTTTAGGAGGAAAAGATGTTGGTGTTTGGTGGTAATGAATTATATATTTTCCATGTATCAGTATTTAATAATTTAATATTTAATAATTCTGATCTATTTCACATATTCCCGTGTATTTCATATATTCTATATATTTCCATAATAATGTTATCTCATTTTCTCATTTCCACCACAGTATGCTAGGACTTATTAAAATGCTTATTATGCTATGCTTATTAAAAACTGAAATGTCTAGAAGTCAGCATCCACACAAACTTCCAAATGAACCCTTTCCTCCAAAACTGTAGTAGCGGTCATAATTTTTGGCTCTAGTATGGATTCATTTTTCAAAATGAAAATGATAACATCTAAACGTACTCTATGGGATCCATAAAATCATACAATATTTTGCCACCAGCTTCAGTGGAAATAAGACATTTTTAATAGGCTAAAGTTGGCTTAAATTCCACTTTTCAGTTGCTTTTTGCAAAATTGCATGTTTCCTGATACAGCTCTGCGATGACTGCCGCCTCTGAGTGATGCCATCATTTGGGTTGTAGTGCACAGTGTTGCAAGCCTGGCATTTCCCACAATTTTCATTCATGTTTCCTCTTTCACAACTTTTTCAGTCTTTTTTTTTTTTTTCCCATATCATAATTTGATGAGTTTAGTTTCCTGTACTGAAGATGTCTATTAGTATTTCTGGAATCCTTCTAGGGATGTCCCATGTTCTTGCCCTAACTTTGACTGAATCAGAAATGTGGATGGAATGACATGATATGCTCAAAGAAAATACAACCCAAGCTATTGGAATGAGCCATATATACCAGAAAGGAAAACGTAAATCCAAATACACAACTCCTTTGCTCCTGCCAATACATTTTGACATGGAAATTCTCTTGGTTTTCTGGTTTTTTTACCTTTTTCTTGTCCATTAGAGCGTTCTTTGTGATCTCAAGTGTGTGCTCACCCTTAGTTGCTGCTCACTGCTTCTGGAGTGCCTTCGGTCATCAATATTTGATGAACTTCAGTATTGAACTCGCGCAGATGCATTTGTAAGAGTGTGCCACTCCACTTTCAGCATTGCAATGTAGGTACAGTGACCTGTGAGCTCTCTGGGCACCTTCAGCAAGGGCTTTGAGTGTGGCAGCAGACACCAGCACCCTGAGGGAAAAGGAGGGAAGCAGAGGCTGGTGAGGTTGGAGCCACAGGGCTTGGAGGGTGAATAGAAATGAAGTGACACAGGGCAGGAGAGGAAGAGACTGCAGCATATAAAGGAAGAAATAGAAATTTTGCACCCTGGCTTCGTCTGATGTTCATGAATTCCTGTGGATTCTACAACCCTTCCTAAAATGAGTAGCATTATCTGATTTTGGATCCTTCCAGTATGTATTACTATTCTTCAAATGAGTAAATAAGCGGCCTCATTTTGCCACATAGTGAATATGTTCTTCTGTAAAGTGTACAGTAAATTAAGTGGATTGATCACATTTTCCATCTGGGAAATGCAAAGAAAATTAGCTTAATTTTGTGTTATTCCTTCCTTTCATCCTTAAATGGGTCTATTACAATTGCTATTTAGCTAAAACTGCAACCAGAACACTCGCCTATTGTTTGTGTCCTATATATATGCAAAAGAAATTTTTTGCCTTGATGTACTAGGTCTTCAAATAAACAAGTCATGAGCCATGAAATCCAGGATTTTTTTTTTTATTTTTTTTTTTTCTCCTCTAAAAGCTGTAGTGGCATTTTGGTAGTATTTCAAAGGATTTCACTTTTAGTAATAAAAGTCAGCAATAGTTATAAACAGTTTTATTATACAACAATTTGTGAAATTATACTACATATTTGCATCAAACATATGGATGTATGACAAAAATTAATTATTTGGTACAGTGAAGTTGTCTTGAAAGGCTGTAGAAGTGTGGCTGGTCACAAATTACTTCTTTGCACATGCAAATAGTGCCTAAGTGACCTCCCCTGCTAAGAGCTGAGCCAGCCTAGCCTAGATCTGCCAAGACTTGAGGGGAAATACTGTAACACTATAAAAGGCATTAAGCCAATCTAACTCATATACAGAATATATTTGTGTGAAGGTGTTACTGCACCCATACGTTAAACTGAAAAATTAAAACTTTCTAGGGCAAGATTGGTTTGAATTAGTGATATCTACGCAGGCTGCAGAGGAGGGACTAAACAGCTGATGAAGCTGATTTTGAAAGAATGAGCCAAGGTGAGCCACCATTCCTCATTGAGCAGCAGTAGAAAGGAAGGACAGAAAGGATTTGAGGGCTTTTGACTGAGGTCTTTTGATGATTTGTAGTTAGGGTTTGCTTTTTATTTGAGGTTCAACATGAATGTTTTGCTTGGACTGAGCTGTCCATGCCACCACAGCTGAGGTAAGCACAGCAGAGCTGGAAGCTAGATGTTTATCATGTTGGAGTAATGTTATTCATTATGCTGATAAAGAATAATAAGGGCTACAGGGAACTAATAATAATTATGTGGCTTCAGCTAGTAGACGTGTAAGGTAAATGCTGCACGTGGTTAAAACATTAGTGAGTTAAAAACAGTGCTGGATCTACACGAAGGGGAAGTATCCCCAGTGTAAGCTCTAAATGCATTTTTTTCGATCAATCACATTTTTGTGAAGGTCAAGCTTACCTCACACATATGACAAACCCACTTGCCTGTTAGCATTTCTTACCAGCTAGTCCCATGAGGAAAGATGAATAGTTAATATGCTGAATGTATACAGTATCTACTTTCTGGTGAGATTCCAGCTGCAAAATCTCTCAATATTTCCATGATTAAACATTAGGAACCTGGGGGGAATGCATTTATTCAACTGTTTGAAATGAAAGCCATAGTTCTCATAACATTATTAGTCTTGCATACAGCTTGGTTCCAGTTTGCGTCCCTGGAACTGAGAATTGAGTGCACCTCTAAAAAGTACTGAGATGGGAAGCTCTGAAGTAGCCTTGCAATTATGAATGGAGGTGCCAGACTGAAGTTATCCATAGAGAGGAAAAGGGATAGTCCATAATTCATAATAATAATTTCTATATTGAGAGTGTTCAGTTCTTTAAAGCACCACAATTTTTTTGATATCTCAGTCCTCTGCTGTGCTCCAGAAAAACTCAAGGTTTTCCTATCAATACTTAAAGATTTCTAGATTATGTCAGAAATTATTGTTGCACCGAAAATGCAGCAGGTTACAGGTCTTGCACTTCCAGGTGGGTTAATGCTTTTAAAAACAGCATAAACATCATAATATAGTGATATACTGCATACTATACTCTTAGAGATCAGATGAGTGATGTTTTCTATCTTACTGACTTTTAAGTGAGATATGTATGAAAGTCTATCAATGTGGTATTTAAGATGTTGATGCAATTTTTTGGAAAGGAAAGTTACTTGTCAGTAATGGGGAATGAGAGATGGTACAGTGGGCATGTACTGACACTGAACTGATTTTTCTGGCCGTGCAAGTATTTGAAGTTGTATGGCCTTAAGGATTCATAGTTGTTTTCATTACAGTGCAGTTGAATCAAGTATGTCTTCAACATTTGTGTGCATAACTGTTCTGTTCTAAAGCTATAAGGTGAAATCTTTTCAAAAGGTACCTGTGACTGCAGATATGCTTTCTGGTCTGCCACCCTCGCTCCTCAGCTGTCCAAATGACTTGATACAGCTTTGTAACTGTTCACTTTTCATACCATTTAAAAAAAAAAAAAATTGTTCCTTCAAATAACAGTGCCTCATTTGACTTGTAATTGAACTTGTAGGTAACTACGAGGTTGCCACCTGCTGAGACAATAAAATCTTTGATGACACAGTGTCTCAGTAGACTGGGGAGGTGGGGAGAAATGTTTGCTGCTCTTCAGAGACTATGGTTTTGTTCACAGCCTGCTGGTTTGGATTAAAGTCAGAGATGAGTTTCCAAGTCAGCATGTCCAGCACCCTGCCAGAGAGTTGTTCTTGGAGCTGCTGCTTCTTTGTAAAATGCAGCGGGAACCAAGAGGGAATAAATAAAAAACAAAAATAATAAATAAATAAATAAATAAATAAATAAATAAATAAATAAATAAATTTTTAACAGGAATGGCTATTGGCAGCTTTTCACTCCTACATTTAAGACGTTGTAGTAACAACAGCCAACGCTGTCTGGACTTTGATGCATCAAATGCTGGGTGGGCAGTGCATTTTCTCACTTCTGATTGATTTTCTGTTAGTACAGCAGTGTTAAAAAAGAAAGGAGAGTTTTCACTGAGACTAGCTGCACAAGCAGCATGTGTTTAATATGTGAATGTAGTAGTAGTTATAGCTTTTATATAAAACATAGTGGAAAGCTTATTACATGTTTTACAATTTTATGTTTACCTTCAAAAGGAAAACACTGGTTTGGAAATTATAAAATGTATTTTCCCACAAGTAGATGAACATTTTTCCATTTTCTGTAAAGAAGGGTGAACGAAACCATTACGCTTACAGGGATTTAGTCAGCCTACACAACAAAAGTATGTAAAGAATTTCAACACAGTGGTTGTTTGTAAGATATTTAGACCTGTTCTACTGACTGGAAAACTTGAATGGTAGCAATAGTAATAATATTTAGCATTTTAATAATGTTTTCTAAGAAGGAAGCATCAAAAGCTTTGCAAGGCACATGATCCGATAGGAGAAGTGAAGGATAGAGAAGTTGTCTCGATTGCCTGAGTTCAGGAGAACCTTCATTACTCCTTTAGACATAGGCATCAGCATGACAGAGCCCCCCCACTGCTTTTCTGAAAGTGTTGCATATCCTGATCAAGGTTTTAATATTTAAGCAAGCAAAATTACATTTTTGCCAATTTTGCCTGGGTATGTTTTGGCAGAAGGCTGACCAAGCAGCTGTGGTGCCTCCTGCAGATGGAGGTTCACCTTCCTTCTGCCTAACAACCTTTGAGCAAGCCTCTTGTTTTCCGTCTGTGATTTCCCATCAGGAGATCAGTATTGATGCCATGTCACAGGTACATTATGAAAATAAAGACACTTACAAATCTGGTATGTATTACAGCAACTATAGGCATGTAAGACAGGACAGGAATGATATTTATTTTTGTGCATGCCTGGACTTAGGGTAATTTCAACAGGGATTCAGTAATGCAAAGTCTGGGTCAGTGCAGTCCACAGAGAGTTCATAATCAAGACTTCATTTCCATTATTTTCTTTCATCTTAAGGCTTAGCAGTTATGCTTTATGTAAACATCTAAAGGGAATTCCAGTTCTAAATTTCACTTTGCTGATCACTTATCAAGCGAGTTCTTGTATACTCATGTACAACTTGTTTAGAGCGACACAGCATGGATTGGAAGAGAGGGAACAGTTTAGAGTTTATTTACTTTGTATTTCATATCGTCTTACCATAATTTTTAGAGGAAGAATTCTTAAAAAATTACCAATTGTAAAGCAACCATTTTGATACTGCCCCTGTATTCCTTGTCATTTAAAAACTCTTCCCTAAGAAATGAAAAGGCATGAAAAGATACTACTTATCGAGCTTTTTTACTATTGTGCTCTTCTTTATGAGTTCTGCATCCCCAGTTTGCAACCTTAAATGGAATTACTCCATTTACTAATTGTAAACTAAGTACATGATTAAAACAAAGTTCCTTCTCTGCATTTGGCATTACTTCTTACCTTTTTAATTTTGTAAGACTACGAGACCATACATACTTGTGCAGCACAGTATACTGTATGTATATATTTTGAAATTACTTTTTTTTTTTCTGAAAGTACTAGAGGGTGGGGCACTCAGAAGCAGTCATGGCCTGACTTTCTGAAAGTACGTGGTATTGCTAAACCTTTTAGATGGAAAATTCCTCTCATACTTTTCACGTTACAGCAGTAAAATCTATGTAATTATTCCAGTCAGAAGATATGCAATGTGAATCACAAAGAAAACAAGATTAGAGTAATACAAAGCTCTAAACATATTGAGAGGGGGATTTCAGCATCTTTTTGCTTACAGCAAACATTTTTTTTTCTTGGAAGCAGCAGAAAGAAAAGCAGTGGGGCTTGTTGAAGTCAGCAAGTGTGCTCTTTGAAGTCTTTGGAGGTGCAGAGCAATGAAGAAAATGAATTCCAATTCAATAGTAAGAAAGAGAAAGGTGTTGTTTCAGAAAACAAGACCTTTTTGTTCTTCACCTGGGTGATTAAGCAAAAAATGTTCTGTCATGCATTTTGGGTGAGATCTGTTCTCTCACAGAATTAATCCTGCTCCCTGGGCCAATGCTGGAGGTGCCCACGGGACAGAAGAACCCTCTGGTTTCCTTGCTCAGAGGTCTGTGATAAGCCTCAGCATCACGGGGGAGCCTTGGAGGAGGATAAACTTAGCGCACAGCCATGGTTTGTTTACAAAAACAAGTTGTCCTGGCAGAGAGTGTTAGCAGCCTTAGAACAGAGGCTGTCAGATCTTTTGGTATCTCGTTAGCTTTTCTCTTCTGTCTGGGGATTGCAGTGCCTTCTGCTGTGCCCTGGTGTGCACAGCATTTACTTCAGGCATTGTCATAGCTAGAGAAAGGCTTTTGCTGTTGTAACATTGGATTTCTTGACTTGGTTAACTAACCTGGTAATGAAGCTTTTCATGCCATCTGCATCATGTCAGCAAAGTAATCTTCAGCTTAGACAGCAGCTGGGCTTGGCTTTTCCTGACAGATGGTATCCTGTCATCTCTTTAGCAGCTGTTTGGACATGGCTGTGTGTCAACGCCACCATGATATAATCATTGTATCCTGTGAAGCAAGCCCAATGTGACCCTTAAGGCACTTGGCATCGTGCTGTTGGTGGCATATTTTGCAAGAATATTTTGAAGAAAGGGTACGGAAACAAGAAATCCGAGCACGTGTCACATATGTCCTTCCTTTGCACACTTTTATGGGAAGCGACAAATGTGTTCCAGCACTTTAACAGTAAGTCTTTTGCTGGTTGCAAACCTAAATTTTGGATTTAGAAGGCTATATAGAGTTACTGTGAGACTGTGCCAGTTTTGCAGTAATGTTGCATTGTTCTGGCTTTATTCCTCTGATGTTGAAGACAGTCTTATACATTTAGCGTTTAATTGAAGTTCTAGACATTGTCAACTAGCAAATTTTAAAATCAGGGAGAAAATAATTATGCAACTGGTGGAAAGCTGTTTTAAGAACATACTTAAATTTTTTTCTCTCCCTTCATGTATGTGGTCATGGCAATTCTGAGTCAAGGTGGGAATACAAGAGTTAACAGGATCAATGCTCTGAAGAATAGCAACAGAATAAATTTTCATGTTGGAATTCAAATGCTTAACCTGGTGGCTGTAGGAGATTCTTTGCATTTTTAGACTCCTGTATTGTAAATTACAAGCCTTAGCCATGTGTTTTACATCTGAAAGCTCAGTTCTCTTCACGATTTAATGTGCTCTCAAAGATCAAACGTCCTTTTCTTTTTTGCCTTTTTTTGTTTCCACGTATGCATCTTCCATTTAATCACATTATGTGCTTTTGCTCTGCCTATGGTTGCGGTCCCGAGTGCAGCAGTGACAGATGTGACACAGTTCCTCCCATGGCCTGGTGGCTGTCCCTGCAGAAAGCTTGGTTGGCAGCCTTTGCGAGTTGTGTGCGTCTGTGTTTATATATACACACATACGTGGAGCTGCATCCAAGCCACTTTGGCCACTATCTCAGAGTTCAAAGAATCTGCAGTATGAGTGTTAATTTTGTCCAGATGTAAGTTCTTTTGGTCAAACTGAATCGTACACAGGACCTCACCACAGGAATCTCATTTCTGATGCTTCCTTCTTTGACCTTTTTCCATGCAGTTAATTAGCAAGTATTAAGATTATCAGTGAGGACTCACAGGTGACAATTAGGTTTTCTATTTCTGCAGGCCAATTGTACTTGATTTTACTGCCAGGCAATATCGCTTTGGTCAGTTTCATGCACATGACAGAAAAAATTCATGTGGACATTAGATCACTCGATGTTCCTCAGTGTTGATGAAGTATTAAAGAAGCTCAACACACAAATGTAGCACATGTTTACAATGCAGTCAAGTGTACAGCAATAGACTTCTTTGCTTCTTTGTGCAGTTTTCTCTTTGTTTGTTTGTTTGTCTGTTTTGCTGGCACTGAGAAATAACAAAAAATATTCCCAAGATTGTTGTGGGTTCTCTGTGCTCAGTAGCTGGGGAAGTTTAACTTGCTGGTTTAGGTTTAATTCTCCTTTACAAAGGAGCAGTGAATAATAACAAACATGTTACTTCTCTGTCATCATTGTTTCCGAAAGATGGTTTAAAAAGATTTTCGAGGACATGATGTTTTTCAAAACTCATGAGTAGGCTTTGTTTTACTGAACTGCAACTTTAAAAGACAAAAAAACCCTTTTCTAAACATCCAGGTTTCTGAATTTGTGAGGATTCAACTTTTATTTTGAGCACAGCTTGAGACATCACTGTGCCTAGGTTTTGCAGCTGCTCTGGTTTGCCCAAGGATCCTGCCAGCTACTGAGGCTGTGAAGTTGATGGGAGCTGGATGGGTACCCAGGCACACCCAGCTCAGCTTGGCTGGTGGTTCAGGGGCTGACCATCAGCACAGCCAGAGTAAAGCTGGATTCTTTTGCTTTGGAGGGGCTGTCCCTTGGGTGAAATGTTAAACAGAAATCAACTCACTAAAGTTTGAAGACTCAGATGTAAGATGAGAATCCATATATAGCTGTGTAAACTTTAAGTCTCTGACTTTTGTGTTTGACCTACCATCTTTGTTTGATTTCAGTATCACTTTTATTCTTATCCTCGAGCTTGAGTGTTTGCTGTGTGGTGTGAAACAGCTGTTCCCTTTAACCTGGAGCTGGTTGTTGAGAGATGTGTTTTCTATACTGTGTTCACTCTTCCCATGGCTGTGTTTTAAGAGTTAATTAAAGTGGTCTGAGATCCTTGGGGCAGTGTTACTGCATGTTTTGTGTTTTACTACCTGCTGTTGGGTGCTATTTTTAAAATTGTTTTGTATGCATGACCTAAATTTGTAAATCTAATACTCAAAAGGGCATATTAGAAGGTTGAGTTTATTTGGAGACTATGGTCCGGTTTCTGACCTTCCACCAAATTTCCTGATGGAGCTGTACTAAAAATAAATTAATAGTATCTATATAAATAGTTCACATCCTATTCTCCTCTTAAGTGAAATTCAAAAGAAAGGATACAAAGTTTCATGCCAAAGCAGCTGATCTGGTCACAGAAAGGGCCTTCTGTCTGGTCAAGTAGGCCACTCCTACTCAAGACGAAAGCCTCCAAAAATTAAGTCAATTCCATTGCTTTTTCTCTGGATGTATGTAGCGAGCAGGAGTAGAGTTCTACTTGGGAAATGGGTGTGAGGCTGTGTGCTTCCCTTAAGGGAAAAGGAAATAATTTTTTGAGAAAAAAAAGTTTATTTACCAAATGCAATAATACATACATTTATTATTTTTAAATACTATGTCCTATCACTTTTTTTTTGCTATGAACACTTGCTTTATTATTGTAAACATACTAACTAATTGCTATGTGTAAGTTTTGCAATTTGAATGCTTGCATTGTCTCATAGCTATATTTGCTGTTAGGCAATTATTGTATCCAGTCAGACTGGATGAATAGAATTGTTGTGCTTAGAAAGCTGAATACTTTATATGGCTTCAAGAAATTAATTAAACCTGCTACTGTTTAGCCTGCAGGTATAATTTATGCAACTTAATCCTAGTTTTAACAGATACAAATATATTATGAGTCCATAAACAACAGTGTATTTCTAACTACGATTTATTATTTCCCTGTGCAGTGTTAGGCAACAAATGAAGCTTCTGTGAAACATTTGTGCTGGGAACCTTTATCTGAAACCTCATTATCATGTGGCCTGTTTTTACAGTTCAGTCAGTTACACTGATGAGAAGAGCCTCAATAAAGCCAAGATTTAGTTTGCTGATGATAAAAACAAGAAGTTTGAAGGCCAGCTTTCATGCTGACTGTACTCAGTCCTTTCTGACTTATTTCTTCTGCCTGGACTTAGTTTAACTAAGTGTGCATAAGGTCACTGTCTCCCTGACTTGTTGAAAACAAAGTCTTCTATTGCATTTCTTTTTATTTTTTTTCCTGTAAAGTTTTTCTGTTGTCACTAATACTTCACCTGATAAATCAGATGCTTTATACAGACAATTCATTCATATGGTCACCTTCACATGGGTTCTTTCCACATCACAGTTTTCCAGAGCAGTGTGTGCCAGGGTGCACTGACTGGCCTGCTGCACTGGGAAAATGGGGATTCAGGGCAGAGAGGTCAGGGTATTTCAGGCTAGGAAGAGCTCAGGAGTACATTCTGGAAAGCTCCTTGCAGAAGTCGCTGGCTCCAGCCCCAGCTGTCATGTCCTGCCCACCCTCGGCGAGCGCCCTGGCGTGAGGGATGCACCCATTCACACGACCCTGCCTGTGGAGCCTGGAGCGTCCAGGAACAGAAACTTGGGAGGTCTCTGATGGGCTTGGACCAAGCCCTGTGTAAGACTCAGCGCTGATAATTGACTATCTCTGTGTCTGATGTCATGCTTCAGTTCATGGCAAAGAAAGAACCTGAAAAAGTTACTCAGAAAATTACAGGATTTCAGGAAATATCAGACCACTTCCAAACAAACTGGAGGTATTGGTTCTTTCCCATGAGACTTCAGCTCTTCTTTTTCTAGCAGAATAGTGGGAATCAACATTCAGTAAGATTTCAGGGAAGAAATGGAAATTTCTTGGAGTGTTAGTAACTGGCCTTATTTTAAAATAATAGAGGAAGTTTTATTGGTTTATTTCATATAGAGTCATCTTCTGTTCTCATTATAAGACAGAAATAGTTTACTAATTTTCATGATTGCTTTATGATCTCTGCAGTACCACTGACTTTGTTGTCTTAAATCTTCAGTTCCTGAGCCCCTTTAGCAGAAATTGTCTTGAACCAGGTTTGGTCACACTCCTGCTGTGTAGGCCAGTATTTGGCAAAAATGATTGTATTTGTCTCAGTATTCAGATTGCTCCAAGCACTTTTCTACCAACTGTATTTGTTTGTTAAAAAAAATGGTGTCTCTGAACTTTTGACTTGTGTGATATTCCTCAAGGCAGTGATAGTTACAAGAGTAATGAAAATTTGCACCTTCCTTTGATGACATGAAAGAGGATGGCAAGGTTAAGTGGAGACCAGCAAATCCTGCTGGTTCCTTCTGAACACACAGCAGCCAACAAGCATTCCTTTTCATGCTCTGAATTTGCTTTGAAGCACATCTCTGCTATTGCATGTGTCAGTGACTGTTTCAAAAATTCTTCTACGTTTTGGGCCAAAGCCCTTACATTTGGGACATTGGCTTGCCAAGTTATTTGTGCATGGCCAAAACATATATTTTTTTAGGGAACTTCAGAACTTTCTTCTCTCCAGTTGTGCATCTGGGTTTTCTTTTTCTTCCTTTTCTCTCTGTTGTTTTTGTTTTCAGGGTGGTGATGAGTTTATGCATTGTAATAGCATTCTAATGCAGTGACATAAATCCCTTGCTAGTAGGAAACAGAAATAACAAATGGCTTCATATACATTCAGTGCAAGTCACATGAAATATAGAGTAACAAATGTCAAATAAGATAAGTTGGAAGAGTTGTGTCAGTGAAAAGGTGTGGAAGTAACAAGCCTTTACTGTTTTGTATGCCCTACGTGGAGGCTGTTGTGTGCTGAAAATTCCATTGTCAGATTGCATGCTTATTTCTCTCTAGAATATCTGTTTGGGCATTTTCTTCTTGTTTAAGTTTACAGGAGGAAAGATATGTCTTTTTGCCGACATCAAACTTTCCATTGTTCCTCAAAAAGTATCATTAGTAGTGGTTAACTAAGTGAAATATATACCACTGAAACCCAAGGGAGGCATGTTTAGGAGGTAGGAGAGGCAGATGGGCGGAAGGATTTCTTAACTCAATTTTCTGTAATGTGGGAGGCCCGGAGTGAAGTTTATTAGTGTGGGCTTTATAATAAAAACTTTCTTCTGACAAGTTTTCCAGGGATTCACAACCAACCTATCCTCCCAGGCCAGTAAAATGTGAACCTCATTGGACTCAATCTCATTAAATGTCTTGGTCACTGCACAACGTTATTTGAACCCATAAAGAAAAAACAAATTCAGATTGTGTTTGCAGTCATTGTTATTTTTAGTTAAGCCACAAACCATTAATGGCTGTTTAAAGCAGGGGGATCTGCATTTTTCTCCTCAAGCGTGTGCTGCTGACTTCCTCCCCATGCAAGTACCCAGCCAGAACGCTTGGTCCCTCCAAGGCCACTGGAAAGGCTTCAGAGGAGACAATTGCACTGGAGTTTTAAGCAGGGATCCTGTCTCTGCCTCATCCAACCTCCTTAGGGATGGCTGTTCCCAAAAGATTTCTGCCTCTGCATAGGAAAAGGCCAGGATGCTACACGACATGAAAGTGAGCCTTGGCAGTGAGTGCCCTTCCCAGTCGTGGTCTTGGATGACTTCTGACAAGTCACTTTCTCTCTTTATTTCTGATTTCTCTTTGAGATTTTTGCAAAGATATGACTGTTTCTGACAGATGTTTGTGTTCTGCCCTATGTTTCTGTTGCGCAGAGTTGCAATTTTACTTTGAATCTGAAGTAAATTGATGCTGACAAATAAATTATCAGATAGGTACATTAGCATCTTTGGTTTATGGGCAGTATCTTCCCACAATCCCTCTTTGTGTCCCTAACCTAGAGGGATTCTTGAGTTTGGTTGCTATTAAATGTGTCCAAGCAAGATTGCATTGAGGCAGGAGGAAGTAAACTGTACAAACAAATTTTCAGCTTTATTGACAATCTTATTTCTAGAATGTTATTCTCTTCTCTTGATGCCCTCTTTTTAGTTTGGTTTTGTTGGTTTGTTGTTTTGGGGTTTTTTCCCCCCATAATTCTCTTATTTCTTGTTGATTATTTCCTCTGCTGGGATAGCAGTACATAATTGTGGCAACCCAGGGTTCATGTGCAACCTCCAGATAAAATTTAGCTTCCTATCTTTCAGTAAGACACTGCTGTTTATTTTAGAACATTGAAATAACTATTGCCATTTGTAATTAATTACCCCAATATTTTAATTTCCTTGCTTGCTTTTTCTTTTCCCTCAGAAGTGATTGTCTTTCTTCACTTCCTTTTTTACCTGAAATTAAAAACTGATCCAAAAGGGCATTTAAAGATGCTTAGTTTGCATTCCTGAGAAGTCCTAGTGGAAATTCTTGTATGTTTTCAGTTAAACTCTAAGTGCATAACATTTTCTTAGAGTAGACCATATTACAACTGTAGCAGATTAACATCTGCCCCTATTTTTTTCTTGTACACTTTTTGAATTTTTTATAGGTTCCTGCTTTATTTCAATCTTTTAGCCTCATCCTACTGGAAATAAGGCCACCAGTCTTCCAGCAGAATCTTGTGAATTCAATTGATTGCAAAAGATGTGAGTGCAGAGGTAAAGATCTACAGAGGAGGGATCTTTTCTCAAAGTGATTAATCTCTTTGAAAGGGCATAAAAGGAAGTTGGGAGTTTTATTAATTGAAGTTACAGTTTGTTGCCTTTATATTGCAAATGATTCCTGTAAGAGACATGGGTGACCTTGCAGCACTTTTAAATACTTGCAAGAAAACACACATAACCACTGACCTATGGGCCTGCGCTTTGAAAGTGCCCATGATGTTTTATTCAAGGAGTTGTAGTTTCCACCTGGTCTGAGATTTCATGAGGAATTGTCACCATTAGGTATGATTTTTTGCAGATCAAGTGAAGTGGCAACTATTTGTGGAGTTATCTCTTTAGGTTCTGCTTCACCTCAATAAATCAAGGCAGGTTCCTTCAGATGGAGCTTTAGAGAGTCTAAGCTACTCCCCCTCTCCCTTTAACTCTCTGATTTTTCCCTCTCAGTGAGAATATACAGAGCTTCCACAAACTGGGCTTCTAAGTTCAGTACCTCAGATGCCTGCAGAAGTCTGTCCAGCTTGCCCAATCAGCTGATGTACAAACTCACATCTCTTTGGGATTTGGCTTTATTAATGCAAAAGAGTGCAAGCTGTGTCCCTACCTTCAGATAACCTGGAATTCTTAAAATGGACCTCCTGAGCCCCTCTCAATTGCTTTTGTTTCAGAAAGGGTGATGGAGCCATCTGTTTTTGGAGGAATGCCCTAGCTTTTCCTCCTCCTAGAAGGTTTGCAGGTCTGTTGTAACTTAGTGGCAATCCTGACTTTGGACCTGTGGTTTGCACTGCCCTACAAAATGTTTTTCACTTTCTACTGACCTGCCTTGCTTAATATTCAAAGCCAGTTGTTACATATCACTTTCCTGTGTTTTTCTTGCCTGCTGATTTGCTCCAGAAGATGATGCTTAGGTTACTTATAATGCTAAGTGGCCGCAGAGGATTTGGCATTGGTTTGGGTTGTTACTGTGGTTGAGTGACTCAATAGCAATGATTACATATTTACCCTGCACCTCCCGACAGAGTGAAGCAGACAGGAGGCAAACTAGAAAGTTTCCAATAAGAACATTGCCCAGTCAGTTCAAAATGCAAATTGGGGACCTAAAATCTTACTGCCAAAAGTACTGTTTAAAAACTAATTAAAAGAGAACAGGTGTTTATGTGTACCCCCGTCCAAAGTATTTAAGTCACTATAAAACTTTCTTTTTTTCATTGATACTGCAGTAAGCTGAAGTGCCATAGTTATGTAATATGCCAGCCCTGCCCTTCTGCACACATATTCAGAAGCTGCTGTCTGCGGCCATATCTTGAGAAGTTTATAACCCAAATAAACAAGACAGACCAAAGCCAGAAGGAGAAACAGAAAAATTAAATGATGCACCTATGGTTCTGCATCTGGCCAGTAGCAGAGGTCATGATAATCTAAGAGGTGCTTGTCACAAGAAAGAAATACGTTGTTTCACTAAGACAAACCTGGTTGATGCCAGCTACAACCTGAGTCAATTGACTTTCAGAATCTACTCACTGTAATTTTATAGGTGAGATGTAGGAAAAATGTGTTGATTTAATGAATTCACAAACTGAGACAAAAGATGTAAGAGCATTGTCTGCCATGTCATGGAATGGAATCAGAAATAGCATGGCCCTTATCACAGTGGGATATTCTGACATATATACCCACAATAATTAAGTGCCCTTTACCTTGACATATAGCAAAAGATATGAGATTCTGGGAATATTTAAAATTTTATCTATTCCAGACTGGTAATGCATATTTTTATGTTCTCATATCTAAACATCAGCAGTTATTTTATGCTTTTATGTTCTTATTTTTTCTTCAGTACAGAGGAAAGCTTGTTTAACTACTTGCTCATTTCTGATTAGACTTTTTTTTCCCAAGGCTATTGACATAGTTTCCTTTGTTCAATTAAATCTAGCTAAGTACTAATATTTCTTGAGTAACAGTATCATTGCAGCAGGGCAAACAGTTCAAACAAATTGCACTCTATACTCACTTGTTAGGCAGACATCCATACAGTAATGTTCTAAATGTAATTGATAGGTCTTATTTTAATTATAATAATACAGTAGTTATAAATAGCCTTGCAAGGTATTTAAAATGCCCTGTGTGAAGGGATGCCCTAACTGAAGGGATTTTTGGTCTCAGCTACTTGAAGCAGAATTTTTGCAGTGTATGAATAATTTGGGGGCCAAGGCACAGAGCATAAACCATCTTTTAGTGGCAGCATTTTATAATTTTGAAAAAGAAATGTTATCCAATGTTTGAAAGCTTACTGTAGTTCACACTTGGGCCTGGGCTATCTGCCATCTCAGTTGGGGTGCACAAGTTCACACTAGCTGAAAGGACAGTCCTTTGCCTTATTAGAGAGCTGGAGAAAGGGAAGCAGAACTGAAGGAGAAAACCAGTATTAATTAAATTATCTCCACAGTGCTCTTTGTGAGTGGCATCTAAATATTGGTAATGTGCATCCTGACAGAACCCTCAAACATTTATTCGCATGGTTATTTTTTGGCATCTGTGAAGAGTCACCTTCTGATTGCTTCTATGAATAGGGTTTTTAGGACAAATAATGCAGGTTCGCTTTGGCTTACTGTAGCTTACTGGGCCGGGGGATATTAGGTCGTTCCTAATGTTATCAGGAGATTAATGCAAATATATTAAAATTGCAGGCATATTATTGTCCTCCCTTCCTTTCTCTCCTCATGTGTCACTTGCTTTCTAAAATGATAAATCCAAGAAGTTTATTATTCACACTACTCTCTGTGTGATTTTTGTCCTGCTTGGAGGTTTTTGATACAATTACATTTGAATTCACTATACTTACAGAAAATTAGACCTTTTTTATTTCAGTGCCCCAAAGTCAATCAACAAACAAACAAAACTTTTAGTTAACTGTTTTCAGATGAATTGCACTGCCTTCATAATCTTGTCATGTTTTAAGCCTGAAGAAGTTGATGCATTTCCTGGCAGTGCAGGTTTTGTGACCATTTCATTTGGTATGAGGAACACTGAAGGATGGACTTCTCTGCGTGTATTTTATCTCACAAGTTGTAAATCATTCATCATTTGTTCTACGTTGTTCTATTTCTAGACCAGCCATGCACTGATTTCACACGATAAAGGGGCAGGTCATCGATAGACAGTGACAAGTCTGGGACAACCCAATTTGTGTCCTGTGACTGAACTCAGGAATTAGACTTCTGAGCATAGCAATATTATATCTGCATGATCACTTTCTTGTGGCACATGGGAAGCAGAATGAAATATAAAAGGGACAGCATAGTTCCCCAGACTCCAGCATGTTTCCTTTGTTAAGAAATGTGTTGAGAATTCTTTTGGAGGACCTATTTTGGGACATAAAGTGGCATTGCCATGCAGAATTTAACTGCAGGAGAGATGACAGTAGTTGTAATATGACCAAAGCTAGAGGAAAGGAAGTGCAGTATGGCAAGAAAGTATAACCAGGAGTTTAATACACCAGTTATGCACCTAAACAGGCATCTAGGTGGGAATTAAGAGCCTAAATTCAGAATATCAGTTCAGGAAAATCCAGCCAAGCTCATATTCAGTTATTTTCACAGATGAAAACTGTACCATGTGGTATACCCTGCACAGTTTTCTCAGTTTCTCTTTGCATTGGGTTGGCAAAGGAGGTGGCTGCCTAAGATCTATCGGCACACAGAACAAAAGAATTTCTCTGCCTAAATTCTTTGGTGAGCCTGATATGCATGGTCAGGCCTTACCAACCTGCACCAAATGGTCTGTGATAGCTGTACCAAAAAAAAAAGACAGAAGGATAATTCCTGAAATATTCTTGCAAGTAGCTGGATATTTGTGCTCTCCTCAGTTCTGCCATAGGGTTGCTTTATCAGAAGGAGAGTCTGACTGGTATTGCAAAACTGAGAATGACATTTCTGAAAATCATTGTCCATACTCTAGGTTAGTTGATAATACAAGGACTAGAGCCCAAGTGTCTGAACTTCTACTTCATTTCTCACCCGGAGCTCATATTTTAACAATTTTTGAAATTTTACCTGCAGCCAACTGGTAAATATGATAAATTTGGTGACTTCATTTCTGAAAGTTGTCTGGAAAGCCGAGAATTGATTCTTAATGCTTTAATACTATATTTTATGCCAGTGGTTCTCTGTTGGTGTTACTGGTGTTGAGAGCTGAACATTCAGAGCAATGCAGTGAAAAATCAGGTCAACAGACCACTGGTCAGTGACAATAAAATTCAGTGTTGTGTAAAGTGTTTTAATTCTCAGGCTAATGATATTCACATAGCAAGAGTAGATTTGATAACTTTTGTAGCACAAATGGAAAAGATCAGTATCACTAGATTGTAATGTCTTCAGTGACAATATTTAGGTTTTATAATAGATTGCCATGAAAAATACATAAAAATAAGTTTATTTATTCTACACAAAATACATATCTGATGCAAGAGACCCCTTCTTCTAGGAACTTTCAGTGCCAGTAAACCTCCCAGTGACCCAGCGTGGAATAGCAAACAGAGCCGAGCAAGAGGAGCAGCTATGAGAGATCATTTAACAAAACTAAAAGTTACTACAATGTTAGTTTTTATAGCTGATAAACAGTTTGTGAAAATATAAAGATGAAAGTATACTGTGAAATTCTATGAAGGTGAAGCTATTTAAGGGAACTAGTCAAAGTAAGTCTTATGTAATAGTGTAAGCCCTATTTAATAAACACCAGCTAAAAGACTTAAACCTGTTGAAAATATTTTCATTCAATGTGAGTTCAAAAGGTCGCTGTTTGGCATTCCTCCTCACAGCCAAATCTACTAAAGTTAACATGCCTTTAGTAAACAAATTCTGATTAAAAGCTATTGAGAACTGTCTCTATTTGCTTTGTCACAATCACATGGTAGATATTTTCTTTCTACAGCAGTCAAATTCATGACATCTATTTAATGGAGCTAAAATGGATTGTGCATTAAGCTGCATTGCTTTATACAAAAGAGAAACACTAAAGTATGTGTACCTGTTAAATGGAGTGATTTAAATGTATTATGCAATAAACCTAAACACTTAGCAGGAATTTGAATTAGAATATTACCTTGAACATAAAAATGCCTTTGTTTTTTTTAACAAACATACATTAACTGAACTTGATAGTAATTCTGAGAGACAGGTAAGTGTTGTTATAAACATACAGCAGATGGTTAAACTGACATAAATGGAGGGTGAGAGATTTGTTCAAGGTCAGAGAGCAAGTGCCCAGGAGTTCTGACATATAGTTAGTTCCCTGTTCTGATCATGGAACAAATCTCCTTTGTTCTGTGTATTTGCACATTGCACTTTAAATGAATAGCCAGATTATTTTGCTTGTGCTTCCAAAATATGAGTACAGGGCATACAGAAAGGACACAATATATGATTTTTGCCTTTAAATTAATGAAATTTTTTTAAGGATCAAGGGCACAGAGTCATATACTGAGGGCACTTGCATCATCCTCTGCTACAATTAGTGGTTTGCTATGGAGATAAGTGGATGACTGTGGTTGATTGCCACTTCCTGTCCCATACCTGCAGTGTGCCAATTTTAATCTGTAAGGAATTTAAATACCCTTCAGGTTTGGTTTGCTGGTTTAGTCCTTCCTTCCTTGAACCTCCTATTTCTATACTGCACCTGTAGGAGGTCCACATAGTATTTTATCAAGTGTGTTACTCATCTTCATTTTTCTGGCTTTTTACCTGGAAGCAAAGGTTTGTCTTCTTTTGCTGATGTTCAGTATATCCAAATACATTAATAGCTCAGTTCTGTTAGAGCCTCCCGTTATCTGTAAGAGATAGTGTTGTAATCATGAGATGTTTCATAACTGAAAGTTGAACATAAACAAGTAGGTTTTATCTAATTTCTTTTCTATCTGTGTAAATGCAAAAGAGCGAATACTTACACATTTTTCCCTACTTTCGGCCAAGTTCTAAATGGTCATCCTGATGAATAAATATGGCAAGTCTAGTTTAAACATGGAGTGAGTGACTGCAGAAGGTTTATTTATTTTAATGGCTTCCCATTCAGATTAAATCTAAACAGAAAAGCATAAAAGTTATCTCTTAAATCCAAAACAGAGTTTTGGCTGAGCTTATTAAGTCTGAAGCGTCTGGACTTCAAACAAACAAACAAACAAAAAATATCTCTTTTTGTATGTGAAATACATTTGAAATAACTTCCTCCAGCTATTTAATTTTCATTTCAAAGGCTTTTTTGTACATTACCAAGTGCAATCCAAAGAACAACGCAGTCAAATAAATACCAAACTGTTAACCTCCACTTTACATATGCAAGCCAGAGAGTTTATGTGACATGTCTAAAGTCAAAAAGCAGACTACCAGCAGAATAGGATTTAGAGTTGAGAGGACTCTAATTCACCAGGCTGTGCTCAGCCCACTGAACATGACTTTTATTGTGCACCCAAATACCAGCTGGTGATCACTCGAAGATTGATGGTAGCATGCAGCTCTGGAATGTGCTTCTAAATTCACTCTTTGTGTCAGTCTTCATGGTGCGAAGAAGAGTGAAATACGTTCGTGTTCTGTGTGTTTAAACAGCAAGTGTGCTGCCCACAGGCCTGGAGCACTCCTGCTCCCAGGGAGCCAGCAATAGGGACAGCCACATCCTAGAAATGATACCTAACAGTGACAGAGCCAAATCCATACAGAAATAAATTAAGCCTAAATAAAATAATTTTCACTGCATACATGCTTGGAAATATTTTATTTTTAAAGTTGGCATTTAAGAAAACACCTTAAGCCTCATTTAATTTAATATTGAAAGTACTCATAACAGTCCTCAATGTTCAGCAACACAAGCAGAAAACACTGGTGATGAAATCAATAATTTCCAATTGTGTCCAGCCACTGAAGTCCTCTGGGGGATGTGGTCAAACCCTGTATTCAATGAAGTAGGTTGTGTCATAACAATAATGAAAAAAAAAAAATTAAAAAAAATTAATGTGCAATCTGATGAAACCACATGGCTATTCCTCCAATGGGAATGAATGCATTTAATATACCAGAAAAATCTGTTTCAAGGGAAAAAAAGAACCAACTGCCCAAACATTTAAGGATAGGCTTGACCTTTGCTTTTCTCCCAAACCAAACTTTCCTTGGCTTCAGAAAGCATCCCAAACACCCACGTCCAGAAAGCAGCTTGCTTCCTGTCAATGGAAAAGGCTGGGTGGCCTTGCAGCTGCAAAAAAAATTGAATCCAAGAGCTCAAATTAGGCTACAAGGGGTAGTACAATGGGTACTATACTAAACCATGCAGAACAACAAATAAATATAGGAAAAATAATTCAGAATGTGGAAAAGTATTCTATTAGTCTGTTTCTATAAATAGAAATGGCAATAGAAGATTTAGATAAATGCAGTTGTGGCACGACTATGGAATCGAGCATGGCTGTTGCTTTTGGTGAAATTTGTTATCTCCAATATAATGACCCTTCTGGCATCATGTTGAACCAGGGGTTCATGCAAGGTTCACTGAGCAGGGGATGCCATTTGTTGACCTCCAGCTGCTTTGTTTTCTCACATAGTCGAGTGAGAATAAGTGTTTCTTTTATCCTTCCCAGATGTAAAGCAGAGCTTGCTAACTATCTTGATTTGGTATATATATATCTGATATATAGATAAGAGCATGCAGACCCCAGGTATATGCACACCATTCCTCCACTGAGGAAACAAGAAAGCACACCCAGAAAAAGAAGCAGTGGATTACCTATTCGTGTGTGATACCCACAATGCCACATACTTGGTTTTGCTATGGACAGCTTGGCTGTTTTTATGAGTATCCCCCTAAATTCAAATTTTTTTGTTTATAGAAATACTACCCTTTAATTCAGTAGTCAACTGAAGCAAATTTATTACTCCAATTCTTTTGAATGAGAAATACTGCCTTCCAAAGTTTCTTCGCTCATAACTGGGTAAATTTTACATTATTTTAATGAAGAATGAATGAAAGCTAAGCACTGGGATTTAGCTTGATCTCTTTATGCCTGATGTTTGCCTCATAGGTAATCCTAATTTGATTAAATTGATAATGATAATAATAATAATGAAACTGTAACCAAGCCTGCATATACTAAGTTGCCCTATTTTATACAGAATAGTGGTGAGAAGTGACTGGCAAAGATAGGAACAATATGTTTTAAGGAGATCTGTGGATAAAGTAGCATGGCTAAAGTTGCAGTACAGTTGGTAACATCAATAAAGGCAAGGATTACGGCAGCAAGGGCAATAATGCCAATTGTAGACATACAGAGATTGGCTGAATCTCTGGGGAGGTTGCTCTTTGAAGGAGAGAAAGGAATATAATGAAAAGGGTTCCTCTGTCTTGCCACAGTGAAGTGGGTTCTTAGTTTATTACAGAAACCATAATGAAATTTTTTGGTGGCTGAGCTGCATTTTCTCAATGAGTTTTTATTAGCTCTGGTAACAAGTAATTTGGAAGCTTGGTGAAAATATGCTCAGAGAGAAAAGAACTGCATGTGAGTTGATATTAAGAGCTTTTTCAGTCTGAAGAGACTACTATTATACTTTTATTATTTCAGATGTTGATTATTCTGCAACATTTGATAGTTCTTCAATTCAGAGTCACCGTTGTTGGTAGATCAATGAAGATGTATTAACACCTCAAAACTTTTGGGGAGTAGCACATTTGGGGAGTAGCTGTCAGTTTTGCAGAAGGTAAATTATGTCTTCACTGTCTACAGACTACCTCAGTGCATCTGCAAAGTACACAGTTAGACTGAAACAGAAAGATAAATTTGCAAAGAAAGACAATTCTAGCCATAAAACAATGTACCTTTCACCCAACCTTACTTACACTCTCCTGCTCCTCTCTCCCTTCCCAATATTCAAAGATATCTCAGCTGACATCATCTGACCCATCTGTTTGTGGGGAGTAAATAGTCAAGACTTAAATCTAAGCCTTAAAAGGTTTACTTTTATCACAAAACCAATAGCCTGATTGAGATGCAAAACTGAAGAGAAGTCCACTCAGACCTTGTTCCCCTCCCAGTGGCCAACCCATTAGTGGCAAATGGGATATATGATTTGGGAGAACAACTCCAAGTCTCATGTTGTTGCCCAGTTCTTACTTGGAGACTAGCACAAGCTTCAGTCTTAATTCATTTCTCAGGCAGGCAATTACAATAATTCACTTTCTTCCATTTCTCATATTCCTCTGTAAATTTGGATCAAAGAGTTGTAGTGTCTGCATACAGTCAGGGGTTTAGCTGTCCAATGTGTCTGAGAGGTACTTGGAACATTTCTCTGTGTGCCTGAGCATCGCAGGCAGAAGCACAGCCGTTCTTCCAGTGATGTGATTGGTGGTCCACTAGGAAAAGAAGAGAAGAAAGAAAACGCAAGAGGTTACAATGAAAAGATATACTTCTCCCAGAAGAAGTAAAACTATGTGGAATCTGTCTGACTTCTCCACGGGTGCGGCTTTTTTTTCTTACACTGTCTCAAAAATAATGTCATACTTGGCAACCGAAAGCTTCTCAGTCCTGCATCTGGAAAATAAAAACATCCCTAGTGCCAATGGCAAAGCCACGGTGTGCACCCAGGCTGATCTTCTGCAGCCTTCAGGCATTGTGGCAAGGACCCTCTCTGTCCATGGCTTTTGGAAAGAAACCAAAGGGTAAATTCTGTATAACTGCAGACTTTGAGGAATGCAGCCTACAACTCTTGGAGAGCAGTTTTCATACTGCGGAGCTGTAGTACACAGGATTGTTACACACAAGGCTTGGGGAAGACTGGCTCCCATCTGACGTGGATAACTCAGCTGCAGTAATCTTAAACCCAGTTGGCCTGTCTTTATGGCTCTCCATGCTTGCCAAAGTTGTCCCTTTTATTTTGGAACCAAAAATGAGAACAGAGCCTGGACAGGATAACAATAAGCAGAAAAGAACAAGGTAGTATTTGAAAAATCAGTTGTCTTCTGGAAGGTTCTGTAGAATGGCAGTATTTGTAGTGTCTCCTGAAATGAAACATAGAAATTTCATTTATATAAAATTATAACTGCACACTACTTATTAAAAAAAAAGAAGTCCACTTTCCAGTGTTTTTATTGAAATGCCTGTACAGACTTCAGACGAGTTATTCCAGGTTTACGGTGAGGTAAATGGAGGAATAACCTGAAAATTATGCCTAGAAATGTCTGCAGCCTAGTGAGACTGGATGGCTGGAGGGTGTGGGTGGTCTTGCATAATGCTCAATGAAGGAATCTCAGTACTGGAATATTTGGCAAGACTTGGGATAGCTGTGTAACTGCAGTCTGAAAAACATTGACACATTTTTCCTCTTTGTTTCGCCGTGGGTTTTCTGTTGTGGAATGTGGTATTATTTCACATTATAATATCTGTGAAAGTGAAAAAAAAATCATATCTGTTCTTCATAATTCAAAGCTTCAATAAAGATGCATGGAACTTGGTGGGGTGTCTTTTGATAAGTGTTCCACAAAGCCATGATAATACATTTTGCCACACACAAGTAAGTGGCTTTCTCTTCTGGTGTGTTTGCTTTTGCTTGGGAAGCACATTCCTTCTGCACAAAACTGGCAGCTGCCCACACCTCAGAGGATCTGCCCCTCCTTTTTTCTTCGAAGTACTAAATAAAAGATGAAAAATTCTGTTATAGTTTTTGGTAAATTTAATAAAACAGCACTCTGTCACGAATTATTCCCCTTTCAGTACAACTTTTTAAAAGGCACGATGTTAAAAGCCAGTTAATACTCAATCGCAATTTTTTAAAATTCTGTGAGTTACCAGGATTTCAGGAGTTTTGTGTGTCTTGCAAATTGGGGAAAAAAAAAAAAAAAAAAAAAAAAGACCCATCTGCTGACATATGTGAGCACTCTGCTTAAGGTCAACTGTTAACTGGTATGTCTTTTCCTATCAACACATGGTCCCCTTCACAAAGAGCTATTGAGTGTTTTACTGCTCCTAATGTATATGTTGAGCTGCTCAAGGTGACAAATTGTTCTTCAGACATGCTAGAGCCACCTCTGGGCCTGATTCTCCAAAGACCTCACCTTGGTGTTCTGATTTCCCTTTACAAAAGACTGCACTATCTCAGTCCCCAGTAATATTTAAATTCCACTCTCAACTCATTTAGCAAATACATCCACAAGTATTCAAGGTGTATATTTAAGCCAGATCATATTTAGATATCATTGACATTTCCTTGTTATTTACTCTCTCATTCCAAATGCAGCAATTAAGTTTCCATCTAGCAGATTATGCATTTTAGCTCTGGGCAAAAAGAGGCCTCTGTTCTAGCCTGTACTATCTGAACTCTCTTCTTCTCTCTCATTCAAGTGATCTTGTTAATTAGTTACCTGTGATTTTATGACCACTTGTAAATCTATTTTCTCCCCTCTCACTTGTTCTTTTTTTTTAAAATAAAAATGCAATTAAACCCTTTTCAGATGGATTCAGAAGGCAAGCAGGCGTGCACATCTGTGATTTCTAGTTCTTATGAAGCTATTACCTCCTATATAGGAAGCCAGATTTCATTGTAACAGCATTAAAGAAAAGAGTAAAGACTCTCATGCATGAAGAAGAGATAAAGAAAAGGTCAAAGGTCCACCTGAGCTTTTTTGGGCCCTGTGTGGTTAAAGTGCACAAGGGACTGACCAGTAGCACATCTGGCTACTTATGGCTCTCTGGTCAGATGGCCGTGTCCCCATTCACAATGGGATTCACTTGAGAATGGCTGAGGGATGGGTTTTAGTTTGAGCACTGCATGAGCAGTGGCAAAATGCTTTAGCAGCTCCCTTACCTCAACCCGTAAATTGAAGGAATCAATACATATGTCTTCAAAGAAAAGGAGTATTGACAGTGCAAAGGTGACTCCTTCTGAAGTTTTGAAAAGAAATATCCAGGCTTCACTTGTTCTCTTCCCATACATAAAATTGAAAAAGTAGTCAGTTGTATCCTCAGACTTGCAGAGCAGTGTTATAGCAGATTATTTCCACAAGCACTGTGTAAACTATAAAAATGATGCATTTATTTCTTCCATGTCTTTACACTAAAAAATGAAAAATAAAGCCAAGAAAACAATAATTAATATTGTTAGCTCCTTATGAAATCTGATACCATTTAACTAAATCTTTTCCAGTTATTTCTACTAAACATTATGAAACAGAGAGGTCTGTAAATACAAAGTAGAAAGGAAAATATTTAAACTTAGATAAAAAGGACCTTTATTTCTGGCTGAAGTTTTTTTTTTCCTTTTTAAATTATTTTTAGTGACTTTGCAAATACCTCAGATTTCACTCATATTTTTAAAATATATAACCATTCCATTCAATGCTGGCAACATCATGCAGTGTCTGTGTTTATATGTCCAAAGTACTTTTTCACCTGTTTAAACATGACCTGTGGGCAAAAGGGAACCATTTCCATTTGGTGTTATAAGCAAAAACATTCTTCTACTTAAGTATTTATTTCTAGGAAAAAAAAGAAAAAAGAAAAAGAAAATTGGTTTCATTCCAATTCCTAGAAGGTGAGATTTTACACTGCAGTTTCACATTTGGCATGGGCTGGCATATTTGTTGGCACAGACTCAAGGTTTAATGAGGCTGAAGAGAGTCTTACAGCGTCCATAACCACAGGCTGACATCGAGCTTGGTGCTAGATGTACACAAGGCGTGTGATTTGTGCACCCCACACCCCATGAGAACGTAAAATAAAACAGCATTGTATTGCTGACTTCCACATCACTGAGGCCACATAAAATCTATGCCAGTTTGGGCAGCAGAGGTTCCCTGGGGAGATGTAGCCCCTCTTCCTGAAAACTCTCTTTGCGCCCTTCACTGTGGTGCTGCGTGTGAATGGATTGCTGTGCTTTACTCCCTGCTTGTTTTTGACGCACAGACACCAAATCTCTGCTTTCGCTCTGAACTTCCCCATAAACAGCCTTGTGAGACTGAATCCTTATGCCAGCAGGAAAGAGGAGGAAAGCGTTATTTCTTGTACTCTGCCACAGGGGATCCCAAATTAAAAGCTTGACAGAGCATTGTGGGCTTGCTCAAAGAAGCCCTGCTGGGCTGGAAATCCAGGGATGGTGGAGTGCAGACATGACTGCATGCAGCCTCTCCCGTGTCATAGTTTATCCACATTTTATCAGTGGATGGATTCAGTGCTTTGAACTTGGGCTAGGGATGCTTGCACTCCATGGCTGTGGTTTACCAAATCCGGCAGAGTAAAGATAATTCTTGATGATGTTGAACGTTCAGTAAGAAGTAGTGATGTGAGTCTGCAAAAAGGAAGTTATATTTTGGGAAGGTCCTGCTAAAAGTTGCATAAATTTCACTAACAAATGCACCAGACATCCTTATTGGTATAAGATGTCAACCAAAGAAGTCACTTAGGGTTTTACCTCTACAAATTAGGGATTATTATATTCCTTAGTCTGGGAGAGTCAGGCTGTCTTCAACATTATGCTGCCAGTGAATTTGAATTAAGGAGTGATGAAAGATTGATGTTGAGTGATTAAGTAAGACATTCAGAGGACTGCCTGATGGGTGGATCCAGCTCATTTATCTTTATGCAGGATAGACAATTTGGGTATAAGAGGCTGTGTGAGATAACTACTCCCTCCTGGATCCCCAGTCTCTAATAGCTGTCATTGTTTTGTTCTGGCCAACATACTTAGGTTTGTTACAAAGGCTTTTGCGATGTCAATAGTAGATATTGCACGAATATTTTGTTATTTCTTCTGTGAGAACTCAGCTTTTTAAAAACAATGCGGTTTTTTTGTGGTGGATTAGAAGGATAATTAAAGAGTATGAGTTAAACTGTCTAAATGTCAGTAAACTGTGCACTGTGTACAGAGAAAACTCCCAGTCATTGGGATCTCCAAAATGTGCAGTTCAATAATAAGCATAGTTCTGGAAAGAGAATTCACTGAAGCTTTTGTTTCTTCATTAAAGCAACCTGTCCTCTAAGATCAGATTTCTTACACTAGGGATCAAGTAGTTTCATCCCTGAGGAAAGGCAAGATTCACCAACAAATGAAGAAAAATTATGAGCAAAGGTTATTTTTGTATCATTAAGGATGAAAGTTACATTTGTATTGTTTTATTGTCAAAATTGTTTGTATTCAGCTGATTGTAGCATCATTCTCTATATAGGCTTTACTACTTTCAATATTTGGTTAAATTCTTGAAGAATGGAATAGAATTTGCTCTGAATGTCAGTAAATGTCTACTTCATTTTTTGACAAAAACTCTTGGAGATGAAAGGATCATACAGCATCTTTGCAGTCACCACTTTCTCCAAGCAACAACAACCAGATAGTAAATCTTTAAAAAATCAAATTTTCTTTGGTGATTGTGTGGTAAATTTTGTTGAACAAAAATAAAATTTGATTAGTTTTAAATTCACTCCCCACTTGCTTGAGTAGCCCAGAGAGTCTAATAAGCTGTAAGCTTCAGCACTAAAAGAAATAAAACTAATAAATCAGTATGAGAGTATTTGTTTCACAGCTTTCCTTCCTCTAATGAATGGTGTTGAGTTTCTCTAGTTACCTGTCATAAGGTGTTCTCCTCATCAGCAGCTCAGTGGAGGCAGATAACCCTTCAGGAGCCTTAGAAAGAAGAACACCATTTCAAAGAGGTTAAAATACCAAGAAAACTAAGGATTTTGATAAAGTTGTGGAAATATGTTGCTGTTTTTGTCTCTTTTTGAAAAGCAATCATCATATCATGGTTATCTCTTACGTCAGCCGTGGTGTTTTTGTTGTCAGCCGCTGTCAGTCAGGGCGGCAGTCCGGAGGGACATTGTGTTGTGCATTTGCTGCGCTCACATCCACCCCGTGCTGGGCAGGAAACTCTCCCAGTTTATCTGTGCTTTCCTGGGGTATCAAATGTGCACTTAGGAGAAGGTTCAGTTTCACCTTACAGCTGCCAAATGTTCTGGTAAGGTTAATAATGCCCCAGGAAAAAGGATGAGCACGAGCACCTGAGGCTGGCAGTGAGAATTTCAGAGCAGCCGTAGGCACTGAGTGTTGATGGCACTGTGCTGCTGAGTGTCCCAGGTGCCTTGGAAAATCCTCCCCAAAAGCTTACTGGGAGGATTTTCTTAAAGTGAAGTAAAACAGTTGATTTTTCAAGCATTAAATAAAGACTTTTGAAAGTGCTGTGAACAATTTTCGTATATATTTAACAAGTTCTGTTTCAGTTTTTAGGCACAGATTGTAAATCTTGATTGTATGTTTATCTGTTATTGAGGGACAAGATAAATACTACTCCGGTTTGGGGTTTTTTTTATATTACCATAAATAAATGCACAGAAACCCAGCTCCTGAAAGCTGTCACATATCTAAATTAATCAAAACACAATTACCTTTCAGTAACTGGGGATATTTTTCATCTTCTTATGAAACTATTTAACAATGATGAAAATGAATTGGAGTTATGTATCATATTTATCAATGTAAATTATATTCTGGTTAGTGTTCTTTCAATCATTAGTTCTCTGCTAGACAGGTATGAATCCTAGGACTTCAACTTTTTCCTGCTACTAAAAATGTCTCTCCAAGTAATTAAAAGAAAAAAAAAATTATGCTTTCAACTAAATATCTGTTTTGCAGAAGGTGCATACCTTAGGCACACTTCTTTTGGTGCTTTTTTTTTGTTGTTGTTAATAGAGCCCATATCCAGAAATATTTATGTTTCAAGAGTTTTGTTTTATAAAATATCTATAGCTTTAGATTACTAATTTTGTATAAGACATTTACTGTTTTCCACAGGGAATGAATGAGCAAAAAACTTTGCTTTTAAAAAACCTTTACTAATAGTGACAAGCCATATTGTCCAAAGCTTGCAACTGAGAACTGTGGGCTCAGATCTTACATTTATGAATAAACATTATAGCAGAGCTTCATTTTTGTAAGTACTGTGTATTTGCAACCCTTTTAGAGTCACATGGAACACTAATATTCATGAAGAAAGAAAGCATAATTATATGTTAAATATTTTAACAAAGACAAATTGATTATTAAGGTTTTCTTTTTCCACTCTCAGCTCTTAAGAAATATCCCTTCTGTTACTACTGAGAAGTAAAACAATCTGACTTGGGGGCCAAAATATATTGGCCAAGCAAAGATGGAAAGGCTGAGCTTTCTTGAGGGCAGCAAGTAATACTTATATTGCAGTTGCTTATGCTATTCCTGTAACAGGCCTGATCCTGCACTGCTGAGATCAAAGGATGTTTTCACTTTGCTTTGTTGAATAAAGTTTTATATGGAAAAACACAGCTAGTTCTACAGTTCTGTTAGTTTGGTCCAAACTCATAAACAAACAACTGGATGAACAGACACATTTAGGCTTGACTGAATAATTTTGTTTTTCTTTTAAGTAAGCCACGCTTGGTGATGAAGAGCAAAGTAGAATTTAACCTTGAAAATGATAAAAACCTATTCTTAGTGAAGCCCCTTCTTAGGGAAAGGATGTAAAAGGCTCTTATGTAGTTTTCATTGATCTTGTGGATTTTCTGCAGTCATAAACTTCAAAATGTATTGAACACATTGATTAATTTAATAAATTATCTTCCTTAAAAGCCAAAGCTGTAAATAATAATATCCATTAAAATAAGAATTAGTTAGATAAATGAATAACAGCACCAGCTGAATTTATGAGCTATGTCTATCTACTTAATGTACAAAATAATTGCCTTCAAACTGAGAAAAGAAAATATTTTAAACTCAACCATTGTGTTATTATCTAGTGTCCAATGAGGGTTTTTCTTCTCCCACTGACCCCTTTTGTGTCCAAAGATGTCTTTATTTATAAAGCAATGCTGTTGAGAAGCAAGAAACGTGAGTGAACTGCTTTACTATGCTACTGTTTTTACTATTTCAGAGCTGCAAGAAACTAAGACCTCTGAGTATCACAGAATATCCCACAGTCCCCTGGATTACAGGATATTATTGATGGATGAAGATCAGGATCGGATCTACGTGGGGAGTAAAGATCATATTCTGTCTTTGAATATTAACAATATAAGCCAGGACCCCCTCAGTGTAAGTTCAAGTTTTATTTTGAGAATCTGCAGTTGCATTGCTCCATGCCTTTGCTTTTGAGACAAAAAATAGTATTTCATTATTTTGCGTGGAAGTCCATGCACACACCTTGTTAGTCCTTGTTTTATGTGTAATACAGATAAAGGTATTTTCTGTTCCTCAAACACTGTTTAAAACTGACCTATTGACTAATTTTGAAGAAACATTCATCTTGGCCCCGCCTCACAAGGAAAATTTGTATGGTTTGACACTTTCCACCTCTCTCCAAGATAAGATTGTTCAGACATGCACTTTCAAAAGAATCCTGTAAGGAGGAATAAGATACACACTATCTTTCTCAGGCCATATGGGAAAACTGCAACAAGGACAGAGTTGTCCTTAACCTTCTACTACTTTTTGTTCTTGTTTTGTGCTCTAAGTCACTGAGCTATTTTACAATCTTTTGTTATGTCTGTGTCAGCCTTTGCCCTTCGGTTGAGTAGCTGAGCCACCTCATTTGGGGTTTTTTGGGCACTGTGACCCACATCTACCCCTTGACATCGCTTCTTTTCTGGCTTCTCTCTTACTGAGGTGGTGTTCCAAGGACTCAGGTGTCTCCTCGCCAAACAGTGGTAGGCAGCTTCTATGTGAAAATGATAACAATATCAAATGCTTAAGCCACTTTCACAGATTCCTCTCTTTTCTCCAAAGCCAGCTGAAATTCAGTCTCTCTGCTTTTGAAATAGGTGACCTGCACAAATACTCGTGTGCCCAGAAGCTTGCCTGTTGAGCAATTTTATTACCTGTCTACAGACTTTGTCTTGCCTATCTTTAGGCTATCACAGCTACTGAAAAGCTAGTCACTGCCTGAAAGTGTCCCGAAAGGGCCTTGTTCCACCAAATCCATCCAATCCTTTAATCTGTGGGCTTTATTACTGTACCTCAGAAGGGCTGAGGGGCAGCGATACCCAGCTTGCAGCAGGGAAGATAAATGCCTTCCCTAAGAGACAAGGCTTTTAATGTGTCAGGGGAGAGAGAGGGGCCCTGCCGGAGAGTGATTGAGCACAGCTGAATTAGGCTTTGCTCTGAATCACCCTCTGGACATGCCTGTCCACCTGAATTGATTGTGCAGGGAGCCCAGGGAGGCTCATTCTAACTTACACATTTAAATTAAATGCCTCTCGTTCAATGGTGTGAATGCATCCTTCCCTCCTCCTAATGGTACCCAAATCTCCCTCTGAAATGGGGCTGCCTTCTCAGATCTGAAATACCTTCTGTGACCTTTTTGCTGACTTCCATCTCCCCAGTGATCCAGCCACCCTGGTTTGGCAGGAGCTGTGCCCCAGCATGGCACTCTCCCTCCTGTCCCTGGCAAGTCGGGCTTAATCCTGTGCAGAATTTGGTTAGATAGGAATGCCTCTGCTACATGAAATATTTTCTGCAGTATGAAGCTGTGAGACATTTCAACAGCTCATGTAGGCATGGAGAAACAAGAATTTTTTAAAAAATCAGCAGAAAGGAAAAACACGCAAAGCTTTCTGGCAGTGAATGCGATCACCTAGTATTAGGCTCAGAATTAATCTCTGCAATTCCACAGTCTTCCATTTGTTTATTTATTTTAAGAACAGATTCACTTTGCTGATCTTACATATCTGTAGAAATCCTATATACATATATATTCAAATCCACAATTCTACATATATATGTGTATGTGTGTACATATATACACAGAGATCTTTTAATGCTATTGTTTATATTATCTTGAGGCTAAATGTTATCAGGCTCTGTCACTTACTAGATTTCTAGGGATAAATTTCTAATGGATGTCTTTTCTATTTCAAAATCAAAATAAATAATGGAAGAAGCTCAAAATATTTAGTATTTGAGGTAAACAGATAAACATTCAGACATTGAGGTATTTGTTGAACAACTCTGTGAAAGAAATCAATGTGAAATCTTGAGATTTCTCGTAGGTTTTATCATAATCTAGCCAGACATTTGATGATAAAATTGAAAAATTGTTACAAGAACCCTTCTTTCGGTGTTTCAGTCTCCTGGTTTCTAGTGTGAATAATTTCTGTAAGTTCAGTAAAAGTAAAAATGTAAAGATGGGTAGTAATTTAGGCAATAGTGGTGAAAAATCTCTCCTATTTAGAAGAAACAAATCTAAATAAATTGATTAACTTGTCTTAAAAATGTGTAATAAACATAATATATATCAGCCAAAGACCCATACCTTGATTTTATTTAGTCCATTCTAAGACAAAGATAGTTTTATGTATCAACAAAAGTCCTTTTTTTTCCTTATAATCAAAGTGTAAATTATATCTAATATTAATCTATTAGTGTATGCTAGGCAGTGAAATTCTTTTTTTTTTAAGTTATGTAATAAATATACTGCTTGAACAATACTTCTTTCCTTACAGATTTTCTGGCCAGCATCAGCAAACAAGGTTGAAGAGTGCAAAATGGCTGGCAAGGATCCTACAGTAAGTTATAATCCACACATATATACAAATTAGGTACTTGGCAATAAAGTAAGAGCACCTTGAGTGCAGCCAAGGCAAAATGAAAGAAGTGTTTGTTTTGCTTTTGAAATGCTTTGCAAGCCAATCTATAAAGTGAAATTCTGGAAAAACAGACAATGTAAACAGAATGCACCTTCAGACTTTGACAGATGGGAAAAGATACGCAATGTCCAATTCCTCGCCTTTTTTGGTTGTTCCTAATTAAATTAGGTATTAGTACTTTTCCAGATGCGTCCTGGGGGGATGCTGAACAGCCTGCTGAGCTGCTCTTCAGAGTGGGGAAGTTCTCTGGCTGGATGCTCCCCCAGGAGCTCACTGGGAAGGCGGGTGGCACCCACTGATGCTTAAAACACAGGCTACATGAAACAGAGGCCAAGACAAATTAGGAGTATAAAAAGCGGACAAATTTATTCAAGGCCTTGAAGGTACATTTGGGCAAGCAAAGCCCCCCGTCAGGGACGACACCCAAAATGGACGCTGGGTCACAAGCCCTTCACCTTTTATATGTTCTGTCCCATTAGCACATTGGCCCTTAATTCTCCAATCACACCCTTAGGTGATGATGTTCACCACCCCAGGCCTGCTCCCCCCATCTCACAGTTGGTTACATATTTTCGGGTCCTAAGGCAACGAATATGTCCTTGAATCTGTATTCAGAGAGCCTTGTTTTGGCTAAAGATGCTGGGAACAGAGGATTTTTGCACTTTGTAAGAAGCACAGAACTACCCCAAGTTACAGATACATGAAGAGTAAAACTAGAAATACTTGAAGGCATCACCACTGCCTGCTGTCTGAAGACTCCACTTGTGCACCAGTGTTCAGATGCTGTTGCATGGTGCTAGCTCCTGCTGAACCAAAAATGTGAATGCCTTTAAAAGTAAATAAGCCAGTGCGGTCTGCCAAACAAGGATTAACTCTACTGATTTTCATGAAGATGACTGATGGCACAATTTCCAGTCCTGTGCTCATAGAACACATGCAGTTCTCACTGTCTTGGGTGAGGTTTGGATGATTGAATGTGAAAGCAGTTCTGGGATCTAGGTAAGAAAAAATATTCAGAAAAAGAATCTATTTTCAACATAAAGTGCGTTAACACTTGATCATAGTAAAAAATGACAGAATGAAAGAAAAAATGGAAATGCTAGAAGGAAAAAACTGTAGATCCAATACTGTGAACTGTGTGGCCCTTAATGTTCTGTTTTAATTTTCATGCTGATTAGAAGATGTTACTGTAGGTCTTCAATACAAATGAGCAATTGATTGGAAACCTCAGTTTAGTTGTGGAAAGAAATTTTTTATACAAATAGCAATATCAGATATTTGGACTTGCTTCACTTTTTAATTATCTCCATTTATTACGGACAAATTAGGAGGGAAAAGAGACTGTTTCAGAGGTGTCCTTAAGGAAACTTCCTAAGGTTACTTCTTGTTTTCTTGTAGAGGTACTGCTTCTTCTCATGCACGGTACAGAAAAATCTGTGAATGAAAATTGGATTGCTGTGTGCAAGTGGGAAAGCCACATAACTCATCTGTGGTACTCGATCAGAGAGAGCCCAGTTCCCAGAGCAGGCAAAATGACAAGAAAAGAAACAGCTGTCCAAATCCAGAGTCTGACAAACTCAGTAGCTGTTTTCATTATGCCGTTAAAATTATACGCCATGTCTGTTCCCTAGAGTTCCCAGCATCTAATAACGTTTGCCCCTGTGGAATGACTGCTGTCTGTGTTTCCTGCAGCATGGCTGTGGCAATTTCGTGCGCGTGATCCAATCATACAACCGCACCCACCTGTACGTGTGCGGCAGTGGCGCCTTCAGCCCCGTCTGCGTCTACGTCAACAGGGGACGCAGGTCTGAGGTAACTCTCTTTTCGTTTTATCCACTCATTTGGTGGTGCATCCTCCTGGTGTGATGCGAAAGCTCAAAATTTTGAAAGTGCAAAATATCAGTGGTCCCAATAGGTTCCTTCACCTGTGTTAAATAGCAAAAGAATGAACGTTCGTAGTTTTCTGACCTGTTACCAGCTAGAGGCAAAGCTGTGATCAAAAGCTATGCCTCAAATATTATGGTTGTCTGAAATTCCACAGTCATAATAAATGCTGGGCTACATTCAATACTACCTTTTTTTTTGGCATTGTCTGGTGAATTCATTCCTACCATTTGGTGGAAAAATGCTCAAGAAATACTTGAAAGGCCAGTTAAAGTAAAATACAAAATCCACTTTTTATAACTTTCATGCATTACCGGTTCCTGGGAGAAGCCCTTAATTTGGCTAACTATGTAGCATGTGAATGTTTGCTGGACTTCAGCTTAACACCCTCTAGGTGCAATCCCAGTACAGGAACTTTACCTACTGCACAAGTTTTGCCCCACTAGGTGGTGCCCAGATGAAGTTGGTAAGTTTCTCTTCACTGCAAGATCTTACTTCTTCCAGATAGGTCTCCAGTTTTTCTATATTCATTTTCACTGTTTGTTTTCAGTATAAGTACCAGATGTTTCAGAAGTATATGGTCCAAGTTTCGTGATTTGAAAGTGAAATGTTTGTTTATGTGCAAATGTAATAGGTAATAAATTAAGCAACCAGAAGGAAAAAGAAAGGCACTTAACCAGGAGGCAGCACCTCAGCAGCTTTTGGGTCAGATTCATGTCTGCAGGCACAGGGGTGTGCAGTATATTTCCAGAGCAATGTGGAAGCAGATGTGTTGGGAAGGAAGATCAGAGCGTGCTACCTGGAGCTTTGCCATGTTAGGGCAGCCTTAAAAGCTGCGCTGGCTTCTCGGGAAGACACTGGGAAATTCATCACTGATTTAATTGGGAGTGGGGTGGGAGTTCTGGCCAAGACCCAAGATTGCTGCATAGGTTGCCAGGGAGGTGATTAGTCAATGGTTCTCCAGGTCAGTTTGCATGGGATGATCTCAGTGACTTTTGGTAGATCCCTACCTGGCTCCAGCTTCCTTAACAGAGCACACAGTCAGAATCACCGCACCTTCAGTCCTAATAAATGATCTAAAAGTAGAGAGTGTAAGCCTGGATTTAAAAGCACAAGCAAACAGAACTAAGTAAATCCATCCTTCTGGTTAAAAATTTCTGCATTAACTTATTTTGATATATTTAGAAACAGGGGTCACCTTTCATCAGCATTATTCTGTTTCTTGAAAAATCATTTAAAACATGAACAGTGATCTCATTTGTCTTTAATTAATGTAATACTCTATCATCTTAAGCACTGGTATTGCAGCCCAGAGAAGTTTGAATCTCATTATTTTAGAGTTTTTGTAAATGAGATTGGGATGGAAGGGAGGGCAGGAAATGACATCTCCAGATGATGCAAGATGTTAAATTTCTTAAATGAAAAGTAAAGATACATGGCTTGGAAAAGCAGAACTGGCTTCACTTAGCCTGTCTGTATAGCTGCATGCCTATGATCAATTGATTAAATAAACTGCTGTTTCAGACGTCTGGAGTCTCTGAGACACTTGACTGTAGGCACTTCATGCTCAAAGCCATTACTGTACAAGCCAACAATAGCATAACAGTTTAAACCCAAGCATTTCCTTCTGAACTCATTGCATATATCTGTGCATGACTAATTGATAGAGCAGAATGAAGAACTGTGCAGTGCTGATGGGACTAGTGAAAACTCATTTTTTCCTCTGCTTTTATCATTCCACCTTCAATTTGCTACAGTTTTCAATGCACAAAAGGTTATTTTTGCACGTGCAAAATAAATATTTTACAAAGCACATCTGTTTTTCTCTAGAAGGTACAAAGCCTGACAGAGTCATATCCAACAGTCATAAGAACTGGACCTGTTTTGCTCTTCTGTCTCCAGAATTCCACATAATCTCACAAAAAATGGGAGTTCCATTGATAAGGCAAAATGTTGCCCTTTTCCCTGAAAGAGAGGTTGGAAAACACTTAATATTCTTCCTTGGCACACTTGATACTTTGGTCTCCAGTAATTACTCCCTTAGTCACCCAAATATATTCTAATGTCAGAGTAAATGCAAACAGAAGGAAATGCAATCCCTATGTGAAATAATTATAGACTAAATAGCACTTTAATATATATGAAAATCAAGTGTAATCCTGGAGCTAGTTTAATAGAAGAGTATTGGGCGTTTTGAATTGGTAAATAGTGGTTTAATATAGTAAATATGGATTAGAATGAAGCTGCATATAATCTAGAAGTAAAACAACAAAGAAACCACCCAAGATCACATTAGAAACCTCATACTTACGTTTTAACATTGTTTAGAGAGCTTATTACTGAAACAATAGATAAGATCTCTGTGATTAAATTAGGCAAAACAGAGAGGGGGAAAAGAGAGGGGATAATGATATGAAAACTTCCTGCTGCAGCTGTGCATTTGAGCTTGGTGTAATCTTCAGTTTGCTGCTCAGGGGCTTGTGTGGCATCCCCACTCCCCTCTGATTTGCATTAACTGTTACAGGGAAAATAAGGAGTTGCTGTCCTTTGTCAAATAACTAATTATTGTCATGTACATCAAAGAAGCCTTTCTTTGGAATTTTTTTCAGCTACATTTTTTGTTTTTTTTTTAATGGTAAAGTTTGTTTGTTTGCTGTTGTTTTTTTTTCTTTGCAATTGTGTCTTTTGGCTTTTTATTAAAGATTAGAAGTTTGTTGTAGGAGCCTAAGAACAAGTTGTTTGGTATCCAGTGGTGTGTGAGTCAATGTGTGTTGGATCAATGTGTCTGCCATTACTGACTGCAGTTTTTAAGGAGTGGACTTAAAAGTCATTTCTTGCTCAGTACCTTGTGCTGGTATTGCTGGGAGCCAAGAAGTGAAGAGTTGCACAAAAAATGGGCAAATTTTCTAAAGATATTCAGATTTTTTGTATTTCAAGCTGTAGTCCAGACTGCTTCTACTTTGCTAAATGTATTTCCTGTTGGTAAATCACATAAAATAGAAAAAAATTCCCATACCTTGATTTCTTAAAAAAAAAAAAAACAAAAAAAACGGAAAAACAAAAAACCAAGATATATCAGGCTATGGTAAGAGGTATTGATAAATCATCTATCACTGTGGGCTTGGAGCTCTACAAGTAATCCAAGGGATGGTATTGAAGAAAATAAGTGTGATTTCAGGGGTTTTTAGAGATCTGATATCTCGGTAAAGACCAAATTATTTATACTATCATCCCATGGCTGCTGTCATAAGAGATTTTTATTTTAAATGTACTATTGTTCTAGTAGCTTTATTATAATGTCCTAGACAGGTATAAGTACAACCATATATTCAGCAAATAAATGATAAATAATTTCAAAAACACAGAAGCAATCTCCATAGATGTTATTGCAGAGATGGTCAACCTATCCTTAACTGAGATAGAGGGATTTTTTTTTTCTTTCAGTGTCTTGAATTTATAACAAGAGTCTTGAAAATAACTGGGTGTCAGTGTTATCTAACAAGATGATGGAATTTTGAACAGGAAAGTTAAACTACTTATAGTGCAGTAAAATGCCCAATAGTGCACTGTTAATAGAGCATTACTAATTCTGGGAACAGCCAGGCATAAAAATCGGCTTCGATCTAATGGTTTCTGACATGAGAAGTGACACACAAATCTACTTTGCAGGAACAAATCTTCAAGATCGACTCCAAGTGTGAATCAGGAAAGGGACGCTGTTCTTTCAACCCTAACGTGAACACGGTGTCTGTTATGATCAGTAAGTAAAGATTCTCCAAGTTGCTGAGGTCTAAAGCCCTGTGTAGGGTGGGTGGATGGAAAGCCTGAAGGGAGCTGGACACAGAATTCAGCCTCCCAGGAGCAGTGCCTTTTGTCTGGCTGATGGGCACAAGGGCTGGGTCCATCCATATATCAAGGCTTAAGGTGAAGCCTTATCCATATATGAAGCCATCCATATATGAAGCTTAAGGTGGGTGGACAAACAAAATGCAGAAATAAGTTATTGGAAGGGAGAGCAAGGCACAGAAGACAAAAGCTTCTCCCTTTTCCAGCTTGCACATTTTTTCCCAGGATTAGTTTCAACTTTACATTACCCTGTCTAACATTTATGTTTGAGTGGTTTCTGACCTCGTTCATCCTAGACATCGCTTGTGTCTCATTTAATTATTTGTAAAATCTCGGAGTAGCCAGGGAAAGAAAGCCTGAAGACTTCAGATGCTTTGAATTTCATTTTTGTTGTCATCGCTGCTGTAGAGCCCACCAGCTATTGTAAGGCTCTTCATTCTTCAGTTGGCATTGTACCCAACCAATTTTGCAATTTTCTTCCATCTGAAAGGCCAAAAAGCAAAAAAATACAGTATTTCTGCTGTGCCTGTTGCACACCTACGAGAAAACTCAAAGGGGGCATACACTTTGTGCAGCCTAAGTCATCTGTAAAAGATACTTTTCTTTTTTAAAACCAGGAAGAGCTGGAAATATATACTCAGTGTAACCCGACCTTTCACATTTGCGGTGTGTTCACACACTTCTTGTGCCAAAGCCCTGATTTTTCAACATGTGCCTACCCCTTGCTGTATATTTGGCTATGAAGGGAACGGCAGTTGCACAGATTTTTGAGACTTTCTTAGTAAATAAAACTTATTGCACACAGGTACTGCATATTTCACCCAAGGTTTACAAGGGAGCAATGTGCAGTGCTTCTGCCATTCGGCTTCCTTTGAAATCAATTACATCAGTTACATAGTGTGCCAGATATTTTCTTTAAAGGCTTACGGATGTTAAGGGAGTTGTCATACAGTCTGTCCTACATGGCCTGTTCAAAGTGTAAATACAAATTGCCTTTTTTTTTGATTCCTCATTACAAATATAATTAGTACAAAGGACAAGTATATTTATTCACAGATACGTGAACTGAACACCTTGAGAGAGCAGGTAAATGCTACTGAGACATCTCTCTGAACCTTGGCTGCACTTACACCTTTATCTCAACAGTGATCTAGGGACAGTGTTTACAGCCACCCACTGTGTAAAGAAAATGTTTTTTCAAAGTCAGTGATAGATGAGTCTACGGCTACTCACTGCCATTCTGATATTATTGAGTCTATCATTAAAAAAATTAAAGTTTCCTTTCCTTATTCCTTCTGGATTTTATATAGCAACATTAAAGAACATTGTTTCGGAATTACTGTTTCTATAGTAAGCTGATTTTTTTCTACAATAGATCCATGGCAGCTTTGTTCATTTTAATAGACTTTTCATTATCTTCCTTGATCTCTCAGTTATGTGACTAAAGAGACCTTTCCTAACTTACCTTTCATAACATAGTTCATCAACAAAGTTTAAATTATTCCACAAAGGTCAAACTCCTTTTAAAAAGAGTCCCACAGACTGGGTTTTATACTTTCTCCCTTCTTCTGCAAAGTCCAGCCACTTCAAAAACACTAAGCTCTAATGAATTTAGCCTCAGTATCCATGCCAGAAACGTGAACATTTTCTAAGTCACAGCTTGTGTTGTAATGAGGGGACTGAGCCAATGTACTGGACTCTCCTTTGAGCTTTCTGCAGGAGGAATTCCCTCCTGTTGCTTCAGAAGATAGGAAATACTGCCAGACCAACTAACTCTTCCACAATAAAAGAACCATTTTTATATATAGGTGCAATTTCTTGACCATTTTGGGCATCGCCAGCCTAGAATACAACAGGAAAGCTGATTCACCCTTCAGGGGAAAGTGGTGCTATAAAAATAAATTTGAACTTTGTACAGTTTGCCATTGTACAGAGACACATTTGCATCAAAGCAATGAAAAATGTGCTTTGAAGCAGCTTGGCATAACTAGTGTGCAGGATGCATGTCTCTCTCCCCACCAAGACTCTGAGTTATTTATAAAAGCAGACATACCTCATCAATTCAGTAATTCCCCCCAGTAACAAAGTGAAGTAGTGTGAGCTCCTTGTGCTGTACAGACCAAATACTGTATGGAATTTAAGGATTTTCCCAGAAGGAAGTGGAACTGACAGATATCAGCTGATGCATGATTAACAAACAGACACCAGGAATGCTTAAGACATAAGTAATAGTGTTGATATGTAATAGGATTAAAATTACATAATATAGCACTGTTGCTGAGGTGTGTACATATGTGCATATGCACAGAACTGTACATAGCATTTAGTGAGAGCCATAAGCCTGATCTCTTTCAGCCAGTTTGTTTCAAAATAAGAATAAAGTTCTGATGGATTGAGGCAAGGAGGCAAATATACAAAATCACTTAAAAATTTGTACAGGTCTAACATCATTCTGCCAATACCTGCCAGGAAGTAAATGCTTCAGCAACATGCAGCAAATGCACTGTTTAAATCCCCTGTGTACAAATCTTGTCATCACAGGGAGAGGTGAGAGCAGAAGAGTGGCTGCTGGATGCCCTGCCAGGGTTTGGTTCAGGCTCCAGTTAGCAGCAGAAAAGCAATATCTCCAGAGTTTTAGTTCTCTCATGATCTTCTCAATAGTCTTCCATGCTGATTATGAATACACACACACGCACACAGAGCATGAAAATAGCCTCAAGTATTTGTGAGCCTGTGACTCTTGCCAGCTTGACCACACTCTCTGGGTAGTCCAGGAATACAGACAAAAACATCAATCAAAGGACCCAGCTGTACTGGAATGTTTTCAGCCACCACTCCCACTCTGAGAGTTAGAGTTTATTTTAGCTACTGTTTTCTTCTCTGGGGTTTCATTGTCATTAGTCAGTGGAAATTGCTTGGTTATTCACAGAGTAGAAAATGATAGTATATGTAATTATAATCGTAATTATATATACATATGTTTATGCACACACACAGACTCACACAAACACAGATAGACATCCTGAGTGATGGGCTGAGTTTTCAGCCCTGCACAGGAAGCTCATGGTTCTGTTAATGTAGGAGTTGCATGTCTCATTCTGCTGTAATGACCCTATACTTAGAACCAAGTACACAAAAGGGGACAACTGTTGCTCCATATTACTCTAAGTGCAATGATATGACTGTCTGGCCTCTGCAATACTGAAGTCAGCTTGAGGCTGCCTGGGGCAGCTGTAACAATGCTGCTGGTATAAATTGGCACTGATCCACTGACTGCAGTAGATGTTGTACCAGTTTACAGCAGCAATAAATTCAACACAGTCACTTCGTCTGCTTCCGTAACAAAAAAAAAGGTTATTTGAAGTGTGTACTTTAGATATTGAATGCGATATTTTGATAACACTAGCCTGGTTCTCCAGTAGTCCTTAGCAGTAGAAACTGAGCAACTAAACTTGTTGTCAAGAAAGATTCCCCACATACGCAGCTCTGCTGTGTTACTTAACGGTACAGTTCTCTAAAGCCTCTAAGAAAAATCTGATGAGTCTCTTGCATTCTAGATTGAGTATTTTAAATCAGAGGAAACCTCATTCACATGACCCACTATTTATCTGTATGGACTCCTGTGTAAATAAGGAGCTGATGAATTTAAAATTACTTTCCTGAAAGCCATAACAATTCTCCCTCCATTTCAATTCTTTTCAGATGAAGAGCTTTTCTCAGGAATGTATATTGATTTCATGGGGACAGATGCCGCCATTTTTCGGAGTCTGACCAGGAGGAATGCAGTGAGGACTGACCAGCACAACTCCAAGTGGCTGAGTGGTGAGAAGCCTTTAATTTACCAGAGCTTTTAATGGGTGTCACAGGGATTCTGCTTTCCTTTCCCTAAAACAAAGAGCTTATCTTTTAAAGAGCTTTTCTCTGAATTGAATTTATGAAGTTGAACCATGAAGAAGTGTGTGTAAATACAAACTGTAGACAATGCACAGATGGAGAGGGTTCACTGCATGAACCAACCTCTTAGGCCACCCCACCTGAGGACATTTTTTGCATTAAGGCTGAACCAAACTGTTTGAGGGCAAGTATATGAAAACCTTTCCAAAGGCAAGAGGTCAGACAGTCTGACTTCTAGGACAGTGCCTTCACCTCTAATGAATCAGATATTGCCTTAAATCAGTGTTTGATTCTAAGCTACCATCTTCAGTTAATTCAGGATGATCCACCTCTGTGCAGAAGACTCACCACCACTTGCATTCAAAATGTGTGCAGAAGAGAATCCCACTGTCAGAGAAGTCAGTGAGGATTATTGCCACTTATTTCTGTGGTGATGAATTGGTTATCTAAACACAGTAGGAAAACTAATTTCTGAGTGGAAGCACTTAACTCTTTGCTTCACTGACATCACTGTGAAAATTTTTCTCATCTTTACTGGTAAGAAGACCTTCCAGTTAAACCAATTTGTATTAAAGTGGTGGTCAACCCTCTGAGCAGAGGTAGATGGGAAAGGTTATAGAGCAACTAACATAGCAGTTATGATTTTAAATAGCCTTCAGGTATGTTGAAGTAAAGTTACTGTGGTTTTATCTTGATGTTTTTCATGGTGACTTACTATTCCTGTCTGGCTGTGACTATAATGAAATCATTGGATTGCAGTCACAATAAATTCATTTCACTTTAAAAGGGAAACTATATCTGCTTTCTAAATTTTTCTTCTGTTTGTTATACATTCTTACACTTACCTGTACACCCTGACATGTGCCTCCTAAAGTGAGTTAGAAGAAAAAGAAAATTTTAGAAATGCCTAATTTTGTGGAAAATCTACCTGTTACCTATGCTCAGAACAGGTATCTGAAAGTACAATTTATTTCCATGTTCTTTTAGAGCCAGAGTCGTGACACTTGTTATATTAATTGAGACTGGACTTACGCGAGTAGAAAAATGCTGCAGTCTAAAAAAAATTTTCTTTCAGATATCCAACCTTTGTATCAGATTATTTCAAAATTTATACTGCATTTCAGCCAAACAAAAAATTTTAAATGATCATTGAAAAGATAAAGCCTTCATGCAGGGAAGAGGATCCACTTCTTCCTTCAGACAAAGGAGGTCTGCTGAGGGTTTCTGCACTGTCCATTATATGCTTGCTATTAAGGTTATAAATTATTATACTCTCTCCCTAGTTCTCCTTTGCAGTGTTTTGCAAGTACATTTGGTTGTTTCCCAGCCTCTGATACGAAGTCAAATGCTGCTCAAGCATTTGTGTACCTTGCTTTCCTTTTCTGTGTTATAGAAATTGTTTTCCTCTCATTTATGAACATTATTTGTTATGCTTCCAAGCTTTTCCAGCTTACTCTTATGTTTTATCTCAATGGGACTTTCCTCAAGTGCCCCTGATAACACACTGATTCTTGCCTCTTCTTCCTCCAAGTCTTTGAGTCTCTACAGGAATCTAATACCACTGCTTCTGTGTCCTTCCTCCAAAAATCTGCTGTGGAATAAAATTCAAGGATGCAAAAACATATGGCTGCCAGCAAGGAGCCATTTACCTGCTGATATTTGGTACATACAAAGCAGTCAGTAAATGTCAAATCATTCGTTGTTTATATTGATACATCTTTTGGTCTCATCCTTTTGGTAAACATTTTCATTTCAGAGCCTATTTTTGTGGATGCTCATGTTATCCCAGATGGCACTGACCCCAATGATGCCAAAATCTACTTCTTCTTCAAAGAAAGACTCACAGACAACAGCGGCAGCACAAAGCAAATTCATTCAATGATTGCAAGAATATGCCCAGTAAGAACTATTTTGTTTGCAAGGCTGTTGGGATAAGCTGCTAGTGTGACATGATAACCTGAAAGACTGAATGTTTGAAAAGCCTTTGATTTATACTTGACACAAAATTTCCTGTTTCTGCATCACCATTCATAATTAAGAAGAGCTGTTACTGAATTGACAGCCAGGGTCTGAACATGTTGTATATGTCTGACTGTACCTGTAAGGATATGGAAATGTAGAGATTCAGGGATTTGTGTATTTCTCTGACTGAGTCAGGATAGTGTTGAATTTTCAAACTTGCTGTCCTTGGCACAAATAAGGCACATTATTTTCTTCATAAAAACGAACTGTAAGACAGTGAAGTCTTTCACACACCACACTAAAATATTTGAAGCACATTAGAAATACCAAGCTTTTAAATGGGTTGATTTAATTTTCAAATGCTGTTTTCATTTTTATGATATCTGTTCTTTCTGCGTGCTTGTATTGATGCATGTGTGAACCTAACTTTAAAAATCTGCACATGAAATTTAAATTCAGGAGTTATGGCTATTCCTGGGCAATAAGTAATTTCTTTTCACAGTACTCCTCATTGTCTCTATTTCAGTTCTTTTGTATCTCTAATCAACTGTAGATGAAATATGATTGAAGCAGCTATTAATGTCTCTGGTGAAATAAATTTTTTTTTAATGAGATAAAAATTATAAATGCACGATTACTGCTAGCCTATTCATTTCTTCTTTTGGAAAGCTTCAGGAAGTTCATTGTGAATGTTTATGTATTCCCTGTCTTTAATTTGGGTCTTTTTTAGAATTTGATGCTTTGTGATGTTGTTGTGCCTGGGTGTGAGGGCATGTTTGTCCTCCGCTGGCAATATGATGAGGCGTGTGATCTCTTTTATAATCTCCGTTCTCTGTATTTTTGTGAGGGTGCCTAAGGCCTTTTTGAGTATTTTGCAAGATGTTTTACACAATTATAGATGTATTTGGCTTTTTTACTGTTATAATGAAGCCCAGATGATTTTTGAAAGGTCTGAGCCTGTTTAGACTTAGACTGAAGTCAGTGGCAGAAGAAGTCCCAAGGCCAATGAAAATAAATCTGAGCCAGTCATATTTGTATACTTGTGTACATACCATCATATTCATGTATCAACACCTTTGAGACTGGCTAAATATATTACACCCTGGAAAGATTCCTTATAAGTCACCCAAAAAGTTGGATTACCAGCTCCGACAGCACAAATGAAACGTGCACAACCTTTTATTGAAATCACGTTCCAATAGCTTCTACATTTTGGTTTTTCTCTTTCCTTAAGTGGCATCATGCTCTTACCCTAAAGCATTCACCAGCAGTGTCAGTCAGGATCTGTCACCTCACTGCTGTATCTTCTGGTTTGACAGTCACAGTTTTCACCTTGCACCATAGAAAATTGGAAGGATCCTTGAGCGAGCTGTGTCCAAGCCATCTCTGGACCAAGCCAGCAGGACTTGCAGCAGTGCAAAAAAGGACGTGACCCACAGTAGCCATCATTTCTGAATATTGTTTGGAGCAGCCACCCCATGGGCCAGCATGGCTTGCTAGGTCAGGAGCAGCTTGGCTGCTTTCAGGACTAGAAGGAACATCCCTCTATAGAGCCATGAGACCTTTTAGAGATAGCACGGACTTTATCCTGGTTGTCAGTGGGTGATACAAAGCTCCAATCATACCAGCATACAATTGCTGATGTACAAAATCTACTGCCCAGCCCTCAAACCTGCTAGCCCAGCAGAGAAAGGTCCACTCAGAAAACTAGTTCTTGGGTTTTTTTTCTGCGTATGGAGTGTTTAGATGAGGTAATTTGTTTTAGGCCTATCTATTTTTAATATTAAATTTACCAGATAATTATCTAGATGACGAATTAACCTGAGAAAAATGTGGAAAAGCCTAGTAAAATGTTAGCTGTGTTTTATTTCTTCTTTTCTGAAAGTAATATTCTGTTCCAGAATGACACAGGTGGTCAGCGCAGTCTCGTGAATAAGTGGACAACATTCTTGAAAGCAAGACTTGTGTGCTCAGTAATGGACGAAGATGGAACAGAAACGTACTTTGATGAATTAGGTATCAGAAAAACATTCCTTAAAATTTTTATCTAAATGGTATACCTTGTGCATATTTAATTACTGATTTTCATACAGTTTCTTAGTCAAGTTGTTAACAGTGAAATCATAGTGCTAGAAATCCATGACAAAATTCCCCTTGCAGTTTTATAACAGGAAATGAAAAAAAATCTTCATAAGTCTCTCTGGGAAATTATCATTACCTTTGAAATAAAGGTAATTAATTTTTACTATGTAAAACAATGATATATGTAAAGAATTAATATTGGGAAGAGAATATCTAAGTGAATGTCTTACTATTTTGCTATCATCTTGGATTACAACAGAAGGTTTTTAACATTGCTTTGAAACCGTTTCTTATACCACTGTGTAACACACAGCTTTTCCTCAGTGCATTTTTCCTATTTTTTGATCATAAGGTAGAGTCCTCAATTTGGTAGTTCAAGCTAATCCTGTTACAGGCACCAGCAATAGTAGTATGAATACATATAATTTCTCAGGAATCATTCAGTCACATAAAATTTCGTTTCAACATGGGAAACTCTGTAAATATTCAATGCATAATCTATACAGCAATCACATGAGGTTTCCTTTCATTAAGGAATTAATAGATGCGTATCTTGATACCTACATGCCAAAGAACATTATAAGAAAGTTTCAATTCTATATTTTCCATAGCTGAGATATGCAAAATCATAGTTCTAAATTTAGGTATTGGAAGATTTAGTGTACGCTTTACTATAAATATAAATTAAAATAAGCAGCTAACGTGCCCTGCACTGGGTCTGCATCTGGTTCTGATCTTCTCTCCCTTGTATCCTCTCTCTTTTCTTGGTTGTTATTCCTGATTCTCATCATAGCAAATGGGGTTTGGAGTCTTTGAGTTTATATATTTACAGCTATTTGGTGTGCTTGCTTTGATTCAAGGTTTCAGTGGAACCTGATGGGTCTAGGAGCAGATCTCAACTTGCTCTAGCTCGGAATGTGTGAGGTGCTTGGAGGACAGATTTTCTGAAGTTCACAGTGCCTCAGCACTGCCACAGCAGCTCATCTTTCAGAACTGTGATTTACCAACCCCCTCCTCTTCAACAAACACTAGGATAACTGCTTTTAGTCTTGTATGACAAAATGTAGGACCATAGTGAATAGGAGACAATGCTCTCAGCATGGGCTCCCAGCGCAATTCCCTAGCAAAGGGGAAGAATACAATCACAGCTGGAAATTCAGAAAACTGGGAGAGAGCAAACACATGCTTCTGTGTTCATGTATAATGCAGGAGAGTAGAACACTTCCAGTTCTGCATGGTGAAGTCTTTTGCTTTTGACATATTGAAAAGAATATTTAAAAAATTCAGCGGGTTAAATGAAAGAGCCACATAAATTAGTGGAAAGCTAAAGAACATACTCTGTGATAGAAAGCTCAAACAGTTCAGTCTTTTTTGTGTTGTAAATTAAGTTTAAGAGGTAGCATGATTATAGTTATTTTAAAACATTTGTAAGGAGAAACTGTCAGAGATTAAAGTAGTTTTCGCTGAAGTGTAAAAAAAAATTAGCAGATCAGATCTGGCAAGTGGGCAAATTGATTTCAGTGCGTAGGTAGAGTTTTGCACAGTGCAGTCAATAAATCCCTACACAACAGGAGGAGGGAGGTTTACATCTCTCAGATTCTTTACTGCAAAGCTGCCTTACATTCATATCATGTTGAAAATGTGCTGGTGAGCGTGCGTTCTGGACAATAAAACACCTAATTTCCCTGTTTAAGATTACATCCATCTATGGGAACTCTTTGTCTTTAACTTACTGCAACTTTAATGTTTTTCTACTGCTAAACAACCTGCTGAAACAAGATACAGTTGAGAGAAATGTGTGACATGGATCTTGAATGTATTTGAAAATCTTTGCCTTCTGTCTCCATGAGGCTAGAGGGCATGGAGTTAATTTCCAGATTTGTTTCTGAATGTTCAAATGCTAGATTTATGCATATATAGTCTGGTCATGTGGTAAGTCTCCTTTTTCCTGTTCAAGTCTGAGATAAAACTACTGCTGACTTTGGGAGGAATAAAGTCATAAATTAAACTGGAAAATAAAATTTTTATTATTATTTAAAATGGTTTTTTCTTTCTCTTTCTTACAGAGGACGTGTTTCTTCTAGAGACAGATAACCCCAGAACAACACTCGTGTATGGAATTTTTACAACATCGAGGTAAGCACGGAGATTTGAAAAAAACATTACCTGAACTGCCTGTTTTTCTGTATGAAAACTGAAACTGATGTTTTGTGGAGGAGGCTGTGCTGTGCAATTCTGTACGTCTGCTGCGGCCGTGGTTTGCAGGCAGGAGTCTCAGTGTCACTGCTGTTGCTATCCACGCTAGAGACACACTGTCACCTGGCACTGTGAAGACATTTCCGTGGAGGGCCACTTGTCACTGCTCAGCAGGGGAAAGCTGAGTGACTTCGGCACAGAGAACTCAGGTGGCATCTGAGAGCACTTAACACCTCCTGAGGAACATCCAGCACCCTTGAAAGATCAAACCAGGAATTCTTACATGAATTCATACAGATCGTTTCCAGTCTCTCAGCTGGCTGATGATCACAGAGGTGGCAGATAACCCATATTGGCTTCAGATGGCTACAAAAGGACAAGCTTACGTGGCATGTGATCACTTCTTTGCAGCTCCCTGTTAGCAGTCAGTTGTATTCACTTTCTGTCCAGTTTAGAAGCATTTAGAAAGCATTTGCTGAGCTCCCAAGAGTGGTGGAAGCACCAGATGTGGCTTACTATGCTGCAACTCTCCACAAAGATAGCATGACAGGTGGACCAACAGGTTCTTCCACCTCTACCTTTATTTTTTTATTTTGTCTCTTGCCCTCACCACATCGTGCTAGTACAGTAAAAATAGGTACTGCTCACTGATTTCTGAAATGCTACCCTTTATTATTTAGCTGTTACTTCTTGCCATCAAAGAAGTCTTCTGCTTTTTTTTTAATTTTCACTTAATTTATTTGATCAAATTAGAAAATTATGTAACTTATTATTAATAATTCCTTTAATGGAAATATATGGTAAAAGAGCGTTTCAGATTTTTTTTTTCCAATAGACTTTTATCACAGGGATCCCAGGATTTGCTTACTCAAATGGGTAAATAAGACAGGAGAATATGACTCTATGATATTTAATTGGGGAAAAAAAGCATCACATAACTTGTAAACTTATTGTGCTGTCTACAATTCCTACTTCACAAAAAAGAGAAAAGGATGCGCTTATGTTTAGCAGTAAAACCACACTTACCATTAGGTTGAGGGTGCAACATGACTGAACTGGACACACTTCTACCTAATTCTGGTATTTCTGCTGCGCAAATGAGGTTTGAATCACAGGATCATATAAGGTGACAAAAAAGAGAAAACGTCATTTTCTCTTGGCTCTCAAGCTATTTTCTCTCTCTATTGTAGTTTTTACAAACATGCATTCTTCTTATTGTGAACAACATGGTCTATGCTTGCTTTATTTTTGTTCAACTAGAGGCTGAATGTGTTACCTAATTAAATACAGAAGCCATAAGGATTTTTACTCCTTAATAGTTCCTGTTTCTTCACCTCTGTAGATTTCCAACCCATAACAGTAGCAAGAGAGAAACATCACAGGAAGTAATAACTGCTAGTATTTTTATCTAAATCATACAGAAGAAAACTGAGTAATACTGAACTAAATTATTTTAGTGGGATAATATGCTGTAAATCTAACATAAAACATCTGGAAAGACTAAATGCATTTCTCAAAATCTATTAATACCTAGTAAAATTTCCACAAATACCATAATTCATCTAAAAGGTTCATTCCACTGATCCATATAAAGCTGAGAGCAATGTGGATTTCACTTTTGTTGTTTAGACAACATGTGTAATATTTTCGGGCTTTTTTCTGGAATGTTTTTTCTTCTTCAATTGAAAACAGTTACTTGGATTATCTTCATCCTACAGTTAACACCAGGCTGATTTTAGACTGTCTGGAGTTTCCACTTTTTAAAGATAAATATCACAAGCCTTGCATGCAGTGAGAGGAAAAATGAGGGAGTTAATTCACTGTAGTCAGCCTTGGCATCAATCTGGAAATATTTCCCCTATTGCCCTTTATCATCATGAGGTGATGGAGACCATTCAGGACTTGTGCTAATTGAACCTATGTCTGAACCTAGAGCAGTGGGAAGAACATTTTTCTTAGGTGACTCCCTGGGTTCTCCTCAAGAAATGTCAAACCTGGGTCTTCGTAAGACCAGTTTTATGGCTGGATTTGAGGACTGTATAGGAGAAATTCCTTTACAGCCACAAAATGTCCCCATTTTTCTTAAAAGAAGCTGGCAACTGATTGTAGTAATCCAACTGATTGTAATTGCTCTGGATGTTTTGATTAATATTTTAGCCATTTATTTTAGGAGGCTCATGGAGGTCTTGTGGTTACTATACTGGTAGGGAGTTCTGGAAACCTGTGCTGAGCTTGGCAGTGCAAAGTTTATAAAACTCCCGTCTCACTGAAGTCAGCAATATTTTTGCCATTGATTTAACTGGAGCCAGGTTATATTTCTTTTATATTTAGCATTAGGAAGTGTTCTTATTGCACCAATAGGGCAGCGCCTTCCGCTCTCTTTTTTCAGTTCACTGTTCACAAAGGTGCTAATTCTTAAGAAGTAGCAGTGCATAGTGGGCAGCTAGACTAGTTGATATTAAATGTTTTAAATCCATGCTATAAAAGCTTTGAATTGCATAAAATATATTCTTTCAGAGGTATCTTTCATCATTGGACCATGCAAAATTACGGAAAAGCTATAAAAAAGTTGGTAGATTGCAATGCTAACTTTTTCCTACTGTCTTCCAGCTCCATATTTAAAGGCTCAGCTGTGTGTGTGTATCATCTGTCTGACATCCAGACTGTGTTCAATGGGCCATTTGCACACAAGGAGGGCCCAAACCACCAGCTGATTCCATATCAGGGCAGAATTCCGTACCCGCGACCTGGCACCGTAAGTACAAAGATGTTTATTCAGGCTCGCCAATTGCTTGTCTTTGTTTAATGCATAAATAAATATTATTTATTCCAGGAGAAAAGTCTGTATGTGACTGTGACAGTTACAGTTCAGAGCTATTTTATTTGCTTTTAATTTGCCTGCAAATCCAACTACAAATCACATAGTGTCTGGAAATCTTCTAGAAAGAATTAAGTCATGTAAAGTGTTAATCACTCTTTCCCTTTCTGCTGCAAAAGGGATAAGAATTAGTTCATTAGGTGACAGTCTTCATGTTTGCATGTGCATTTCCATTTTGAGGGTGCATTTGAGCAAAATGTAGCTAAAGAAATAAGCATGCAAAGACAGCGTTGTTAGTATGTTCTACAGCCTCGAACCAAATGTATGTAGGTCTGTCTTCTGTCTGTATGACTTTTTTTAGTTCTCCAGAGTCTTGCAGCTCTAGTCTGATGCTTAGGAGATGTGGTAGGAGATTTAGAGAGTAAAGTTTCTGGGACTCGTCACTTGACTAAGTCTAATACCCTGCCAGGTTCTGAATCTTAGAAGAGAGACCTAGGAATAGATGAGTTTTCATGCCATTCAGTTCACTGTAGTCTTCCTCTTTAAGAATGCTTTTTGTATGCCTGGAAAATTTTTCAGGAGTTTCTTTCACTGTTTCAGGGGTAGTAATAATCTTCCAATAAATTCTATAAACAATTAGTGCTAGCTCTGGTTCCAAATTGCACGAAAACATCTCATGAAATACTTTGAACAGAGCTATTCTTTCTTCTTTGTTTTCAACTTCATGATGTATAAAAATTGCTGTTAATGCACCTTTTTCTTCATTTATTTACTTATTTTCACTATTCTTGAGAAATGGAGATTTAGCACAAAGGGGACATCTAATATTTCAAGCTTTAATGAAGAATGTATGAACTTTCTCTAGAATCATCTATATCCAGACTTGCTAAATGAAGTATGGTACTATAGGTCTGTGTTGACTCCTGTGAAGTCTTACAATTTCTTAAGTATCAGAATGAAATGAGTGTGCAGAGAGACATAAATTATGTCTCAATGATGTAGTTGCATTTTTTTAAAATTAACATTTTGTTGCTTTTCCATTTATCACAGGAAATTAAATTTTATTTTAATTTTGCCAGTCCCTGTGAGAACCTCTAACCATATCACTTTTTCATTCTGATTGGTCAAGATCTTGTTCTTTTTCTGTCTTTCTGTCTCATACATGGAATAGCTCAGATACACGGAATAACTCTCCCTGCTCACACAATCCTTCATGACATTTGAGTGCATTTATCAATGGCTATCAAAGTTAGGACTTTACATTCCCAGATCTCTAGAAGCAACTAATCAATACCTGACATTCCACTAAGACTAATGCTAGCATTAGTCTTCCTTTGCAATTAATTCATACAGCTCAAATCTCATGAGTTCACTGAAGCTTTAAAAAAAAGATGCATTTAAACTGTAAGTTTCACACTCTTGTGATTAGTCACATTTCAAAGTTTCTTGTGGCTTCAGAGTATTTTATTTGTATGTGTTTCCTCAACCACTGCCATGTTTTTCTTGGTTCACCTCATGGAGGCTTCTGAGGTATTCCAGATGGACCTGAAGAAATTGGGCAGCACAATGGAAAGGGAAAAAAAAAAATCAGATTTGGATTTAGCATGGAGACAGAAGTTATCTACACTTTCCAGATGTGCCAATGAGTTCTGAATCTGAAGATAAATTCTTGGATCATAGCTCACAGAGATTCCTTTAGATGACCATTGCTGGTTTTTGAATCACTGGCTTTTCTGTGCTTCCTCATGATTCAGCCACAGCACATTATCTTAAAGTCATATTTGCTAAGGTGGAATTCCTTTGGCTTTGCTTTTATTTCACTGCCAAAAAAATTCACATTTAAATGTGTGCCACAAACTATTTTTCACTTCTGTCAAATGACCTGCAAAACCTGGGGACATGGGGATTTTTTGCTGCTCAGAATTTGTGCTCAAAGAGTTAACTTTGATCAGCCATGCTTGCAGACTATGGGGCATGATCCTCTTTTCTCTGGAATGTAATTTTTTTGCAACTTCTGGGATGCTGGACTAGACAGGGATGCCTTTTTGTATGGCATGGAAAATCCTACTTTACAGTTGCCTAAAGAGATATTCATGCTAAACCTCTGGACAGAAATGAAAGTTCATCATGTCACAATACGGTGGATAAACAATGGAAAGGCTTCAGTGTAGCTTCAGTAGGATTAAATAAAGCAATACATTCTTCTGGCCATGAGCAACTCCACAGTGTTTGGCTGCCCTTCACTAAATACCAATGGTTTCTTATTTCTCCACAAGCAAAACTTACTTATGGAAAAAAAAAATACATAATTGGCAGCTTGCTACTAAATTCAGTGATGTTTGAGGGTAGTTTCCATTTTTCAGAGTTTACAGAAATAGTTTTTGTACCTACAGCATGTTGGGGAATATGCTGTGAATTAAAGAATTCTGGTTTTCTCTGCAATGTTATTGCATGATAATCGAGTGTGAACATAAGATTGTGTAGCCGAGTCCTTGAATGAGGTGTGAAGGATACGCATTCAATCCCTCCAGGAAAGGGTGAGCTTATAGGTTTCTTCAGTATCGTCTTTTGCTTGTCATTGGTTTAGCAAAAAAATTAATTGCTTAAAGATGTTTGTTAAGGCTTTGCTCGGAACAATGATACAATGTAAGTTTTTAGGGTCATGCTGGTGTGAATCATAGCACAGACTTTTTGCAAGAAGTCACAGACAACAGACTTGTGACTCCAAGTCAAGAATGGAAGGGTTGAAAGTATCAAGAGAAAGGCTTTTAATTGAGCTGTGTGAGACAGGGAAGTTTAGTTTGAACTGTTTGTGAAACAGAATCCCTCTTGAAAGGAACTGGGGTCTGGCAGAGCACTACCAAGTAGAATAATCTTGCTAATGACAAATGCTGTTCTTTTTTCAGCATTTGTTGCTAATCTTAAGATAGTTCCATACATTTTCTGGAATGTGGATGAATATGCCAGAGAGGGTAGAACGAGCAAGATAAAAAGAACTCAACTTTGTGAGCAATCTTAAAGCATTAACATGTAGTATCATTTCTAATGAGAGCCAAAACAAAACCCTCAGGATAAATAAGAGCCCAGAAAAATAAATTGTCAAGGATGCCAGATGAGAAAAGCAATCCATATCTGAGCTGAGTTCTGGTTCTTCCTGGAGGTAACTCATGCCAGAGCAATTTCCTTTAAAGAATTCCTGCAGAGCTGTTCCACTTTGTATAAATAATTAACTCCTAATTGAGCCAGAAGATTACTCTAAAGTCTGTGATTAGGCTGAAATCCCCTCTCTACTTGTTTGCTGGTATGCCCAATGAATTGTTTATTAGGTGCACAATATGGAACAGCTTTTAGCAGTGAGGGTGGAACAGGCTCTCCTGCCTGTGGTTAGAGGGATGCCCTGGGAGGTGAAGACCCAAATTCTAACATCACATCTCATCAGGTAGGTTGGACACATGACTCATAGGTCCCCAGACAGTTTCCAAGTCTCTCAGAATATGATTCATTTTATGTAATTTTAGCCATCTAAAAGTAGGGTGTTTAGTCTGAATTAGTGACTACAGAGGAAACCTAAGAATAAATGCCTGACTTCAAGAGAGTAGAAGTCAGGTGAGGTAAGTCTCTCCCTAAGCTACTGCCTATTTTGTGTCCGTGGTTTTGACCAGAAATTCCATCCTAGATGTAAGAATGGCCCTCGTCAAAATAAACAAATCTTCATCAAGTGCTTTTTATTGAAAAAATCGTTTTCCAATTGGAAAAATATTGTGTCAAAATACTTCTGAATACCTCTAGTACTCTGAGAAAAGTTTCACCGCTCAGAAATATGATAAGGGGGAAAAGTGAAAGCTTAGGAGCAGCATTAAGAAGTGAGGTAACAGTTGCTGGAAAAAAAAAATCATGTAAATTAACACAGATACATCCAGAACATTGTACCAATTACTGGCATACCTCTGATTTCTTCACATTTTCCTTTTAGTTTCAATCTCAGTAAACAGTTGAGTTTTTTAAGGTGGTTTTTATTTTCTCATGGGGTCTTTTCAGATATAAATAAGCTGTTATGGGACTCCCTCATCAACTCCATATTACGGCTTTTTCAAATGAAGATGAGTCACAAGCCCTTTCATCATCTTATAATCAACATAATACCAAGAGGGATATTGGCCAAATTACAATTAAGTATCAGATTTTGTCTTCTGCCTTTGTACTAATTCTGTAACAAACCAGATGCAAAAGTTTGGTATCTTCCCATACCAATCTCTTGGATTTTTTAAATTTTTCTTTCAACAGGCAGCTTGGAAGCATAAAATATGTAGAAATATGTTCAGAAGCACAGATCTTTGCCATCAAGCTGGGTTTTGAAAGTGCAGAAATGCATTTCTGTTTGTTTTATCAGAACTGATGGGAGTTCAAAGTGTAGCTATTCAACACTTCATTCCCCTTACTGGAGCATAGGAAGTTTTGGCCCGAGTCTGAAGTGCTCTTTCAGGAATTTCCTTTGTCAACTATCTGTCAATATTTGTAAATGACTTAGAGATGAAAACTCTCTGAAAGATGGTGAGCATTGTTAAGAATTACTGTGCATGTTTCTTACAGTGTCCGGGAGGAGCCTTCACACCCAATATGCGCACAACCAAAGAGTTTCCAGACGATGTTGTGACCTTCATTAGGAACCACCCTTTGATGTTTAATCCCATTTACCCAATCCACAAGAGGCCATTAATCATCCGGATAGGAGCTGACTACAAGTATACAAAGATTGCTGTGGATCGAGTGAATGCTGCTGATGGAAGATACCATGTCTTGTTTCTTGGAACAGGTAAGACAGATTTGGCAGCATTCATTTTCCTCTGTTGCAATATAATCTGCAATCAGTTCTTGATTATTACAATTTACAGCTTTCAGAAGTATTTGTTTAAACATTTGCAATCTACAGAAATTTTATAAGAATCCATTAATTATGTTCTTTTTACTTTCTGTGCATTTTTCTATTTACTAGAGACATCAATTACATGCAAGAGTTATAATGTGTTGATATTAATTTTGAGACAAAAAACAACACCAGTGTATATTTTATTGGATCAAAATTATCATGATTCTCTTGAATATGGTTTGCCTGCAACACAATTCCACATTAGATTTTGATGATCTCTAACATGAGAAAAAATCCCCAAAATCTAGCTTTATAATTTTTGTATACACTCATCATTATTTTTTGATATATGCTGTGTAAGCTACTTCTGAAGAAAAGCAAAATCTGATCAAGATGTTGCAAAGGCAGAAACAATTCCTCCAGAAAACAGTAGTAGTGTGGAAGTACTTCAGAGTAAAAGAAAAAAGATGTCACAGTCCTAGCACTAGTGGGCGCAGAGAATTTGATCCAAGTATTCTAAAATAATTTCTGTCTAATATAACCTAAATTTTGGGTTTAGTTGCATCAAATTTGAATCTGGTGTTACGCTTTTGAAGTCTGCAGGGAACAGGTCAAGTGATTCTTGTACTGATCAATTTTGATTTTTTGAAATATTCAGATCTGAATCACACCCTTTAGATTGAAGCAGACAGGAGTGGTACTCTGACTAGACCCTAGGACTCACTCACATCTGAAACTCCCACTGGTTTAACAGGGCATTAGAGGTCGATAGGCTCAAAGGCTAATCTTTTTTACTACAGATGGTTTCAAGTAGAACAAAGGAAAAGAACTCTAGGAGAACAAATATATCTCTGAACATCAGAAAATGATTACAGAGATGGCTTGCATGGCTTTTATGGTTCACATATTATTGGGGTCCTGATTGTTTTCGGCATGTAGAGTAACCATGTCTGCCAACAAACTTGCATGGGGCTGGGAATAACCATCTTGTTATAATAGATTCAGGAAGCGGGTACTAAAAAATCTCTCAAGAATGTCAGGCTTCTGTAGGGAAAGGATTAAAAGCAACTCTTCACTCTCCTTAGAAAAACCTCTCCAGCTATCAAAGTCAGCAGGGCGCCTATGTGCCAAAGGAGTCCAACTGCCTACTGTTCTGTGTGTGCAGAGGTGTATCCAGCAGGCAGGTGGATGGAAAGGATTTTTTTCCCCGTATTTGGCTCCTGTCAGGAGTCCTGTGTCCAGCTGTGGGACAAGGACATGTCCTGTGTCCAGCTGTGGGCTCCCCAGTACAAGGAAAACATTGACCTAATGGAGCAAGGTCAGTTAAGGGACTGTAGCATGTGAAGAGGCTGAGAAAATGGGTTTATTCAGAGAAAGCTAAGGGGAGACCTTAATGCTGTTGAGAACTATCAAAGGGGTGGGTACCAGTACCTAACGGGAAAAAAGGAGATGGGGACTCTTCTCAAGGCGCTCCGTGCCAAGGTGAGGGATTGCACTCAAGTTGCAATGTGGGACATTGCAACTGGATGTAAAGAAAAAGGTTTTCACCATCAGCGTGATCAAACAGTGGAAAAAGGACCCACAGAGGTTACGAATTCTCCATCTTCAGAGACTCAAAAGATTCAAAACACAACTGACACAGCACTGAGCAGCCTGCTCTAATAGGACTTGAATTGAGTGTGGGACTGTACCAGATGTCTTCTACAGGCCCCTTCCACAGGTTTCTGCAGTTCAGTGAAAGGAAAACAAAACCACTTCGTTCAGGTGAGGTTATGGATGGAGAAAATGAGAAGGGCTAAAGCCCAACAAGAACGCAATCTGGCTACTGCTGTAAAAGGCAGCAAAAATGCTTCTATAAATACATTAGAAACAAAAAGAGAGCTAAGGAGAATTTCTATCCTTTACTGGACACAAGGGGAAACATAGTGACAAAGGATGAGGAAAAGGCAGAAGTACTTAATGCCTTCTTTGCCTCAGTCTTCAGTGGCAAGACCAGTTGCACTGCAGGTTCCCAGCCCCCTGAGCTGGAAGCCAGGATAAGGAGCAGAATAAATCCTCCACAGTCCAAGAAGAAATGGTTGGTGACCTGCTACACCCCTTAGACACACACGAGTCCATGGGGCTGGATGGGATCCAACCAAGGGTACTGAGGGAGCTGGCAGAAGTGTCCCCCAAGCCATTTCCCATCATTTAACAGCAGTCCTGGCTAGCTGGGGAAGACCCAGCAGACTGGAAGTTATTAATGTGATGCCGATCCACAAGAAGGGCCACAAGGAGGATGTGGGGAGCTGCAGGCCTCAGGGCTGGAGAAGGTCATGGAGTAGATCCTCTTGAGTGCTGTCACATGGCTTGTGCAGGACAACCAGGGGATCAGACCAACATGGGTTTGTGAAGGCAGGTCCTGCTTGGCCAACCTGAGCTCCTTCTGTGAGCAAGTGATCTACACATGGGATGAGGGAAGGGCTCTGGATGTTGTCTACATGGACTTTAGTAAAGCTTTAACGCCATTTCCCACAGAATTCTCCTGGAGAAACTGGCTGTTCATGGCATGGACAGCTTCACTGGGTGTAAAACTGGCTGGACCCAGAGAGTGGTGGGCAATGGGATTATATCCAGCTGGCAGCTGGTCCCAATTGGTGTTCCTTCAGGTCTTTTCCAACCTGAACAATTCTATGATTCCATGGTTTTCCATCGAACCTTTACCAGGTCACCATCTGCTGTAGTGTAAATGCTTAGTATATGATAAGGCATAGTCAGGGTAGAACATCTGGGTAATAAATTATATAAGGAATTTCATAAGTTTTTGATCTGGGTATTTTTGTTTTTTGGTTGGAAGTTGATGAAGGAGTTTTAAGGTATTCTTGAATATCTCTTTGATCCTATTTGTGGAGTTTTTGGAAACTACTAAATTAACCTAACTAGGACAGGGCTTTCTACAAGCCCTCCTCTCCCTCCTCCCCCTACCCCCCTCCTCCAACATAAAACCACATTTTCTGTTTAGTTTAATTAATGCAGATACAATTCTTGACTCTGTGACTCCTTAGGGTCATTTTCCTCCTTTCCTGCGGAAGTAGAGTCTTTTTCTATTGAAGAAGTATCAGAAGTGTTAATTGATATTGTGCCTTCTTTTTTTACACATCTTAACAAGAAAATTTGATAAAAGAGAAGTTTTACTTTACTACTAGTATTATTCCTTGACAAATCACTACTTTTTGTCAAAGTAATAGATTGGTAGGCTAGTACAAATCTTTCAAATGAACATTTTTATTTTTTTTATAATATATAGTTGTGCCATTGTTTTAAAATGCTCCGTAAGCATCTTATGTTATTTGGAGGCAAATTCTACTACAGCTTAGTGGAAAAGATTGAGACACAAGTTCCCAACCCATGTAGGATTGCTAATGTAGCAGTGATAGTTAAACCTGGAAAAATACTGAAATACTGAAATGTGCTTGAAATCACAGTTTGATAATTAACATTTTAATAATTCTTCAAGAGATAAATTTAGGTAATTTCATTTTATGCTTTGATGACCATCTGACCATTTTTAGGTGATCAATGTGGCCTCATACAGACACATGCGAGCTGTTAAAAGCATAAACATACCTCAGGCTGTTCTTATGTTAATCCTCTTCTGTGTATCAGCACAGGACCCATTATGGATCAGATACAAAAAGTGCAGCTCTTGATACTTTACATTCATTGCTTTATCTTCTTCATTACACTGGAGACAAGGATCATTTTCTGTTTTCTAGTGAGATAGAGGGCAGGCATTATTCTTCCTGAGTAGGGCACAGGACATTAATACCTTCCAAGATCTTCCTCAAAAGAAATCGGTGCAATGTAAGTTACTGCATTTCTTAGCCCTTTCAAATAAAAGTGATCAAGTTTCAGCCACTGAGAGGAGAAACTTGTTTTCTTTATTCTATGCTTTCTGTGGGACTCAGGAGGATTTGATAGAGATATTAAGTGTCAAAAGGAATGCAGCGGGGATTTGCTTTGGTGTCAGTTCATCCTGGCAAATGCAAAAACCACATTGTATAGGAGAATTTCATGTGATAATTTCCTTGGAAGCCTGGAGCCCCACAGCCAGAGACAATGGGACTTGACACCTGGTGACAATTACACTCAGCTCCAATGATGAGTTACTGCTGCTGAACTGAGATGTTGCCAGCCATGTCTGTCACTGTCAGTGACCTGTCTCATGCTTGAAATCGGAGTGTTTTATGTCTTGCCAGATGCAAAGCACATGAAATGTTTAGCTTTTCCTCTCTTCCTCCTCTGTAGCCTTAGTAATAAATCAGTTCCTGAATGCAAGTGAAGAATAACAGAAGTACAGAGCTCCAACAACCCCAGTGGTTTTCATCATGTAGCCATGGCACAGGAGGGTATAGGCATCTCTGTAATTTTTTCACCTTGGTGTGAACTAAATGTAGTGTTTCCTTTGCACCCCCAGGCAGAAGTGCTGAGCTCACAGAGGCTGGTCCATGCCCAGAGTTAATGCCCTGCTTTTCTCCCTTGCTTACCTACAGAGCAAACAAAATAAATCCCGGGGACATTGTTCTTGTGGCCTTCCATGCTCTTCAAATGATAGCAATCTCCTTTTCCTGTGCTTTTCAACATGAAGACTCCCAAAGCTCTTAACAAAACTTGCCAGTTTTGTTAGGTCAGCCCAAAGGGATCTCTTCACTCCCATCTGACGTGAGCTGAGCTGGAGTAAGGAGCAAGTCTGGACTGGTAGAGAGCAGTGCTACAAAAGAAGAGTGCTGTCTGCCTGTCTTGTCATCCCAAACAGAAACCCAGGAGATAATTTACTTGGAAAGAATATAATCACTCATTTGCATATTTGACTAGGACAATGCTGATGGTATTTTTTCCCTATACAAGGAGTAATAACATATTCAGTTCAAGAATTTGAGATTAGAGTTTTGTTTCAATGATTCCATTTCTGTGGTGGGCTAGGACTCAGTCCTGAATTTTTTTTATTCATCCTAAAGTTGTACTGTAATTTGTTTCTCATTTCAGTTATATCTAAAGAACCTGAGCTTTCAATATTTTGTTCATCTTTTGGTAGATTGTTTTCCATCTGAGTTTTAAGAGCAGTAAAACACCATGAGAACATATTCGTGAGATTAATATTCTTTTATTAACCATGCCACCTACCGCTTGCAGTACGAAAACCTTCGGTCAAAGTACACACAGATTGCACAACCTAAAGATTATTCATGGGGTTTTTTATTGCTCTTGGTGTTACGAAAATATTTAAATGTCTGGGTCAAACTTGGGTACATTAAACAGCTATGGGCACCAAAGGGATTTTTTTTCAGCTCCTTGCTATCAAGATATGATATGTTTTTTTGGAAAGAGATCTAAGTTACTGTCATAAAAAGGCACTTCAGACTTCAGTGTGGCTTATTCAGATGATTAATGTCAGCCACATGCATCTGATGTGGCATGAGGTTGATCAATGTTTCTTATTATCTTTTCTTCTCTGATGAAACACTTGTTTTCAAAGTCTGGATGCATTAAGTGCCTCCAGTGCATAAGTTTGTAATACTCATTTTCGTGGTGTTGTTTGATGGCTGTCTTCTTGGAAAACTAACCCTTGCTGACAGCAGTAGCCTCCAGTAATGCAATAGCCAAAAATCTCATAATGATCTACAGATTCTAATAGAAAGAGATAATCTGGTCAAAAGAGCAAGGTTGCCTCCCATAGTTTTCCTGGCTGCAGCTTCGTGACTGTGAGCTTGGGAAGATGATGTTGCACAACTGTGGCACAACAGGCGTCAGACACAATTTCCTTCTTCCTCTTGGTCATAGTGCCTGAGTCATTCATAACCTTTCGTTGACCTATTCATCCAAAGCTTTTTCACAGACTTTTAAGATGATATGTAAGTTAAGAGGGTGTACCTCCACCTGCTTCATTACCCCTCTTCAGTTTTTATTCAAGCAAGCTGACACTATGTCCCAAAAGATTGACTGAGCTGGGGCTATACAAAAACCTTGCCCTCAAGTGTGAGCATTTGTATCTGTCTTTTTGTTCTTTGATGCAGCTTGAATTTTATGAAGTTTCACAGAGATATTATGAGCTGGAAAACAATTACCCCCATTTGACAGATGAGTGAACTAAGCACAGAGAGGTTAGTGGCCGTGGTGGGAGCTCTGAGTTACAGCAGGCACAGAGCGTGGGAACGTGGCTGCAAGCCCTGACTGCTAACCTGCCACCGTCTCAGGTGCTCTGCTGAGCCTCAACGTTTTCTCAAACAGACAGATTTCAAACGTTCTATAAACTTTTTGCCTTCATTTTTCTTTGTAAGGTTATTTGTATACATCAGGTTCAACTCAGATAAGAGACCAAAAATAATTAGCTGCCATTAGGGTGATAGGCGAAACATGGAGAAAACGTTTTTGAGGGTCTCCAGCAGTGTCAGACACATCAAGGGTGAGGATTACTGTGGGCAGCCTCTCAAAACTCATGTCAAGATAGAGTTGGTGCCCATTGCAGTCATTTTTTTATGATGCGGAAAATTCAGGGGTTTTATTTGTAGTTCAATTTGTGCATGTGATGTGGCTCAGGGGTAGATGGGTCCCGGCTCTCTTTGAGGCTCACATTACTGACAGCTGCACTGTTCACTAAGGACTGGGGGAACAAAAGCTAGTCAGCATTCAGAGGATGAGTTTTAAACTCAGACCTTCTGATTCAACCAAAATCTTCTGTATTTTTCATGTCTGTTCATTAAGCTTTGGCTTTTCCATTGCCCGTGGCCAGTCAGACCAGGAATTAATGTAATCAGGCACTGTCTAAGTGGTATTGATGAAGCTTAGCTGATTAATATCAGTCCAGAATCATGCCTTGCATTTCAAGGACTATTATTATAATTATGATGATTATTATTTGCCTCTTTTGCTTCTGTTCCGTTTATTGGAATGCCTTCCTTCTTCATTTATTTCCCACTCTGAATACATTCTGCACCTTTTTTTTAGCCTGCACTTTCCTCCCTTGCTGTTCCCAGTTTCTCAGTCCTCTCAGAGGGTGCGTGATCTCAGTATCATTATCTTTCATGTCAAGCTAAGACACCTGCACTCATCAAGCAGATTTGAAATGGAAGAATGTTTTGAGTCGCTCTTGTCCTCTTGCTGTCAGGTTGAGGGAGATTCCCTTTTGTTTGTCCATCTCCCCTTGACTCACAGGCTGCTGAGCTGATGCAGACAGCTCCCAGTGAAGAGTTAGGAAAGTGGTGAGCAAAATCTGCTTCTTCATTTCTAGTGGTGGATTGATATTCTGGAGCTTTTTCATTACTGTGTGAAATAGCAATGGAAAACTGTTTTCAAGTGGATTTCTGGAAGGAACAAGTAAATGGCAATGGAAACCACTGAATTTTAGAACCATTATGAATTTTAGAAGATCAGCTTCTAATTTCATACATTGACCTAAACTTGCAAAAATTTCACTGGTACTTGTTTGATGATCTCTTAGGCCTGATTTACAGCACAAAGTATTATGTATTGTGAAATACACCCAAAATCAGCTCAGGCACTCTGCTGCTTTGCATAAATGTCCTGCAGTGCACAGTGCTTCATCCTTTCCTCTGACCCAGGGAATTTAGTTCACTGCTTTGCCATTAGGAGAAATAATCAAATAAGATTTTCCACAAATCTCAAATATACCATAAGCTTTCTGATGTGAACACATTTAGGTGACTTGATTTGTCAGATGCAAATTTATGTCTATAGTGGAGACAGCAGTGCTGCTGAGAAAGAAATAAGGAGTGGGGAAACACTGTTTTTAGAAGGAACTATAGCCTATAAGTTATGTATTGTTGGAACTGTTTATATAGAGGTATATGTAGAGAGATATATATGTACAGACTACTAGAATCCCTTGCATTAAGCAATTTTATTTAATCAATAGCTTTCTATTGCCTGCTTGAATATTTGTTTTTAATGTTAAGTCTCCTTTAAAACAATGGAACATTCCTTTCTGCAAAGATCTGTCCATCATGGTACAATACTGAGTCAAAGCAAATGGTAAAATATTGAGTCAAATGGAATGAACACCAAGGTAAACAGTCCTTCACTCTGTGTATTTTTCTGGGGTGTGACAAAAAGGTAGATAGGAACCTACTTTACAAATAGGAAAGGTTATTAGGACACAAGGACTTGGCGTCAGGCATTATCAGTATTTTCTGTGCCAATGCCCAGGATAAAGTGTCCCCTCAGGTTCTGATTTCAGTTTGGGGCGATGTTTGAGGACTCAAGACAATTTAGGAATTTGAAATGTGTGGCATGTGCTAATGGATCATTGACATAAACCGGTTCTTCAGAGGCTCAGCAGCCCTACATTCCTTTGCAGGTAAGGTCACTGTCAACATGCTTAGTGCCCTGTATGTCAGGGTTACAGGTACTTGACACTTTGCAGGCAGCTGCAAAAAAACCCCACAAAAGCCTGCAGCTCCTTCCTGCGCTTCTGTTTAAGCATTTTGTAAGGTAGAGTCTAAGGTTAGAGAGAGAGAATTGATAAAAGGCTGCAAAGAAGCAGAGGCAGACTGGACTGAAGCCATGTATATTTGTGAGCAGGTAATTCCCTTTGGAAGGGGAAGAAATCCACACACACACTTCTCCTTTCCTTGGAGGGAGGCATCTGCAGCAGTTTAACACTTCGTGGGTCCTGGCAGTCAGTAAATCTCTCTCAGGTTCTCATAGCTTTGCTAATACTGGCACCCAGGCTAGACCACAGATGTGCTATCACAAGATTTAGTTTCAGTAAAGTTTCTTCAGAGGGAACTGTTTTATCATGCCGTTGTATAATGAGAATAAATGTCTCTGTAGAAAATTATCATGAAAAATGCATGCCTAACGTGCCCTGAGCATGTACCATTGATAGCTACACATTTTTAAGTGTTGTCAGCTTTCAGTTTCTGTTCTCCTTTTTTTTTAAAGACAAAATACTGCAATGTGCTCTCTATGTGTGGTCAAGTCATTAAATATCAGTATTCTTGCTTTAAACTTTTAAAATAAATAATTATTATTAGTATTATCATCATCATCATAATCTGGCTTCCTTGAGTGAAAATAGGAGATGAAAATTACTTACAGTAATCATCTTACCCTGCAGCTCCACCTATAGAATTTAATCACTGAGCTTAAAAGCAAAAAACAAAATTGGACTTTTTCAGCTTAGATTGTCTTCATTATGAATTGCCAAACAGGAATCTGAAGTTTCCTTTCCTTGGTATCAAATTCATAAAAATACATGTAGATACTTTCCTATATTGTGCTATACTAATGTTTTACCAACTGCACAACTCTACATTGCTCATAAAACTTTTGAAGGCCGAACAGAATCCGTACCATGTGTTCTCATTCCTCAGAATCAGTATAGAGCAAACAGATCTATTCTACTCAGTCTAATTTCTAGGTCTTTCAGGTAAGAGGAATTCTATGTACTGTGCTTTTACCAAGTAAAAATGCTTGCTCTTGTGATTATCCCACAGTCTGCCTTTTCTGCCACATCAGAAATACTTCAGTGGCTATCTCAGCCTTTAAGAGCCTTCACAGATGGATCCCTTCATCTCACATATTCTTTCCACATAAGAAATCTGGAAAACTAATCACAAATTTCCTTTTGGTCTCACTCATCACATCTACCCTGCAAAAACACTGTCCTTGCCACATATTCCTACATCTTCCTCCTTTGTTCTGAGTGGATTTGTGAGGCTTGGAACTGTATTTTGAGAGGGAAGCCATGATAGAATAGCTAAAATATCTTCACCTTGCTTTTTCTTTTTACCTTATGGAGCAAAATATTAACTCCTACCAATATATAATGGACTTGATTATTGCTTGATTTCCATTAAAAAAAAGTTTTCATCTTACTGTGTTTACCTGTAGATAGAGTTATTCTTTGGAAGGTTTGCCTTTCATGTCATCAGTTTTTATAGCATTTTTTTTATTGAATGTGAATAAGTATTAAATTCTGCAGTAGCTCCCTTTTACCTGTTTATATTGCTGTTTTACTTTAAGATCATTAGGATAGATTCTGCCTCTGTCTGTGTGTCTGTACAGCAACTACTACAGAATATAATGATTTTGATTGATCTTTTTGTATAGAATGGTAACAGTAATGGTAGTAACTCCAATCTTACCATGACTTATATTCATATATGAGAATAATACTATATTAGTAGTCCTGTATAAGGAATCATCTCATCATTCTTTCTGACCCCAGACCCTTGGAATTACTGAACATTTATTACCTTTTTCTATGTCATAGTGCTTGCTTTGATGGTTTCCTTTATAATTAATGAAGGTTAATCTGCTTTTTTATTTGTCTCTCCCATGTCACATGATCTCACTTGTTCTCACCTATTCCAGATCAAGGAACCGTACAAAAAGTTGTTGTCCTACCCACCAATTTCTCTGCGAGTGGAGAGCTCATCTTAGAAGAGCTGGAGGTTTTTCAGGTTTGGCTTTCTCCTTTTGCTCTTCCAATGTGTGTATTCACACAAACACTTTGTTCTAGCAGACTTTGGCAAGGACAACTGTGATTTGATAAAAGCTCAAGTAAATGTGCATGTTGTCAGCTTGATAACCACACAAAGAAGATTACAAAATGTTGACTGTTATGAGGGCTATAGCTAGCTGAAGTCCTTTTCTTCTCCTCTATTTCAGTGGCCTCTTTTTTTATTGATATATTGGCTAGAAGGATTTTGATAATCACTTTTTCAGGAGGTCAGGTTATAATGGCTGCCAGAAGGAGACTTTTATCATTGGCATCACTTACCGAGACTGTTGCTATTTACGGTTGGAATCTAAGATTTCTGTACTTTGATTATCTGATAATCTTTCTGGTTCTCAGCTGCAAAATGAAATCAAATTAGCGTTGTTTTTGCTTAACTCCTGTTCTTCAAAGTCACATGCATCTGGAGTCAAGAAAGCTACAAGTTTAACACAACATAAGCTGAAAAGAAACACAAAAACTACAGGGAGATAAGGGAATAGCCTCTGTCAATCACTCTGGCTTGTAATAACCTAAAGAAAATATTCGCTTTCATGTTGAAAAATCCCTTTCAAATATTTGAATGGGCTATTCATTAAACAGGAGTCTCAGGGCAAATGGTACTATGCATCTATAAACTTAGTTAAGGGTTTTGTCATGGCTTTTCCTCTATTTCATTAAGAGAATACAAAAAAGAAAATTTAAGCTTCTTTATGAAGAGCACATGAACAATTTCTTATGAAAAAATGAATGCACTCTGTGTTAACATTCATAATGGCATAATTAGTCTTTCTAGGCTTTTGCTGAAGACTTCCCTTTAAAAAAGATACATATGAGTGATATTACCTAGAACGTACCCTTCACCAAGGTATTGCTAATTCCATTTACTGAAAGATAAATTAATACAGCATGAAGACAGGTGGGCTGAGAGGCATCCTCAGCCTAAACCCAGTTTCTGGGCCTCTGTGCACAGACCTTTTAACCCTGAACCCTAAAAATCATGATATCATATTCTCTGCTGTTACAATCTGTGTGGCATCATGGTGTTTAGATGAGTGTCTCCAAAAGAGCAGGGATGAGATCATGGGCTCTGTGCTAGTTAATATCAAGGGTAGCAAAGCAGAGATCCTGTTCCAAAGGATAAACAGGGAAAGGAGAATGTGCTATCAGATCCAGTCTTGCATTTGACCTTGAGTCTCCAGACAGTTCGTGAAGCAGCTCTAAACTTCTCCAGATCTTTGCCAATTCACATGATTTGCAGCCAGATTTTCTAGTCCTGACCTCCCTGCTGTGCTGTGGTCCACTGCAGTTAATCCTAGCCCACTGTTAGGGCTTTCCTTTGTGACTGAGCTAATGCTGAATCTTAAAAAAATGCTGAACATTTTTATTATCATCAATTTTATCACTTGTTTGGATGAACATAATGACTTAAGGCAAGGAATGTAACAATTCCTTTTCCATCTCTTTAGTATTTGATTTGGACACAGATATTAATAGACTGCTGTGATGACACACAGTAGTATAGAGTACTGTCTCTGGGAAAGAAATATTCAAGAACATTCATGCCATTGATAATCTGAATTTATATGTTGCATTGGAACCAAACTGTATGCACTGTAGATAATTTGTAGGAAAAGTATGTCATATTCTTATCTGGATCATGTAGTAAATATTGATGGGCTATTTTATGATTTTTCCTTATCATCATCATCAAAGGAAAAACATTGTTTCTTATTAAAAAGCTAAAGTAATGGCTCCTATATTGCTGAGATAGCACAGATGAAGGTTAATTATAAGTGTACAAAACCTTTTAGATACATGTGAGTAATAATAATGTGGTTGAGTTTCAACAATATATTTTGTGAGACATTAATTGTTAATATGACATTTGTTTAGTTCTGAAAATAGCAATACTTAGTAGGAGGGAGTAGTCCCTTTCCAGGATATAAAAACATGTAGTTTTCTTAGCTATTTTAATGATTTTTAAATTTTAATATTGGGACAGAGTTCTTGACAGTGGTTTGTAACTTTGTCTTTTAGGGTAATTCTCCTATAACAACAATGAAGATTTCATCTAAAAAGGTAAGGAAAAGTGGAATGCCTACTTAGTGCTTATTAACTAGAGAAGCAAATTGACTTAGATGTTAGAATATCAATTCTTGTGGAGCACACTAAGTATAGGCAAATTTTCAATAATGAATAGGGAAAACTTGACTGAAGTTTGAAGGAGCTGCTTATATGACCTTCAGCCACTAAGACAAAACAACTTCTATTCATTATGTATCAGTTTTAATTCACTGAAAGTGTCAATTTTTTGTTGGTTTTTTTTTTTAATTAAGGAACCAGAAAAACACTAAAAGAGGAAATTCACCCTCCCAGTTTTTTACTCTAAGTCCTAAATATAAATCTTTCCTTGGAAGTCTGTCTGATCAATGTAAAAAGGCAGTGTTGGGGCTGTTAGGTCCATGGTGCAACTGTGCATGTTTGTTTGTTAGTAACAAACAATGACAATAAGAATAATGAAAACAACTGAGAGGATTTCTGCTGAAATGTTTAACACACAAGCGAAAAATGTGGATCCTATGATTTTGCAAGCAAGATATTGCTCAATATTTTACAAAGCTACTACTAAGTAAATATTATTCACTAACTTGAATTCAGTATGATTTTTCATTTTCATTACAGAAAGATCAAAGAAATTTCAAAGGGTTTGTTCAATATTAATTTATATTTTAAGAACGATTAATTGTTTTTGAGTATAACAGTCATCTTGGCCCAGATTTTGGTAATGATCAACTCACTTTGAACTACTCTTGCAAAAGCTCTGATTTATCGTGGAAGTTCTCTTGGCTTTTTCCAGGTATATAAGGCTATCAGAATCTGGCCCTAAGCCTCAACATAATCTCTCCATTTTACATCTTGGAAATCTATGCACTGGAGAATCCAACTAGGAACTCTGCATAATATTTATTAAACTGACTATGTACAGAGAAAATACTCAGTTCAAAGGCTTGAGCCAATAATCCTCACTGAATAAGAACCAAGTTTTCAAATCTGAGCAATATTAACTCAGCCTGGCTACCCCGGAACAGAACAATGACACTCAGTGTCCAAAAAAACCATTAACATTCCTCAGTGTTTTTGGGTGTTTTCTTGCAGGAAGGTGGGAATAATACAGGCCTGTTCACCTGAGAGATTTCTGTTGATCTTGACTTCATATATATATTTGTGACTTCCCTCTTGGTCTTGAGTTAATTCCAAAATTAATTGAAAGGTTTTTGGGTGTGTTAGCCAGGTCTGGGGTGAAACTCCTCCATATCTGCAATAAATCTTTCCATTTCCTCCTGCAGCAACAGCTGTACGTGAGCTCAGACGAAGGGGTCACGCAGGTGTCGCTGCACCGCTGCCACATCTACGGCACCGCCTGTGCTGACTGCTGCCTAGCCCGGGACCCGTACTGCGCCTGGGATGGCAACTCCTGCTCCAGGTTCTATCCCACAGGGAAAAGGTGAGCACTGTTAGGCAGCCCAGTGAAGTTTGCCAGGAAAGGATGCTTTTGTTCTGCTGTGTAGCCTGGAGTGCTGTGATGGGATGGAGAAGTGGGATGTCATTCCTTTCACAAGCGTGTACAAACAATAGCTGTTGTGCTTGGAATTATTCATCACCTACGACTGCATGCTGCGAGAGCATACGGCAAAGAGCTTGGCTTTTCATATTTAAAGTTAATGGATGGAAAAAAAGAGAAGGAAGAAAAAAGGTTCCTAATCATAAATATTAATCCTTCTGACTTATGCACACAAAATCAGTGAGACATTTGTTCCCTTCATTTAAATCCAATTACTTACTATGGATGTAATTATGATAGCCCTAAACACAGCAAAAGATCTCTCAGGCTGTCTGAGGAATAAACTCATTTATATTTTTTTGTTCCTCATTTGCTCCTAAGTGAGAAGAATTATTTTCAGGAAAATTTTAGGTAAATGTGATTTCCATGTAATGCCTGTGGATTTGGGTTTTTTGACATGAGGTTTATTAAAGCAGACAGGGAAAGCAATTTCTGTTTAATTTACAACAGAACTAATAGTCCATCTCATAATCTTATGCAAAACAGGAGTCTCTTTCCTCCTCCCAAGGGAAATATTTAATAGCAGAAGGCTGTAGTGAGCTCTTGTCTTACTAAGATTTCACTTCATATACAAACAAAGCTACAGAATACACAATGAAGTGTTCCTGCAGAGGAGACAAACCTTTCACATGTATGCTCTCTACAGCTACCTGGAAGGAGGTTGTAGCCAGCTGGGGGTGGGACTCTTCTCCCAGATAACAAGCAAGAGGGCAAGAGGAAACAGCCACAAGTTGTGCCAGAAAAGGTTTAGACTGGATATTCTAGAATCACAGAATATGCTGAGTTGGAAAGGACCCATTGGGATCATCGAGTGCAACTCCTGGCCCTGCACAGGACACCCCAAGAGTCACACCATGTGCCTGAGAGCGCTGTCCAAACGCTTCTTGAAGGCTTGGTGCTGTGACCACTTCCATGGGGAGCTGTTCCAGTGCCTGACCCCCTTCTGGGTGAAAAACCTTCTCATGATATCCAAGCTAAGCCTGTGACTGTGCTCAGCCCCTGCACCTGAGCTGCAGGTGCAGAAGGCCACATGCAGTCACTGGGTTTTACTCCTGTTCCCTCATAGAGGGATGCAGTTGACAGAAACAGGCAAAGCTTGGATCTTCTGATAATAATATTATTCCCTGGGATTAAAGACAATTGCTTTTGTTGTTGCAAAGTTTTCTTGACTCATTCCGTACTTGAGATTACAAGGTAAAGCTCAAACTGGCTGTGTAGCAATTGGAAAAGTACGTGGGGTTGTTACTGCCTTCATTCAGAACATTCAGCCACCAGTGTGCAAACTCACTGTTTTCTTCCATGGAACAAAGGTCAGAAGATGGGGGAGGACAGAAAAGAAAAATCCCCGGGTCTCAGGCCACCTAACTCCTACACTAACGTAGCTGCCAAAAGGTAAAAGGAGCAGTCAGGTACTCCCAGCCTGGGCAGTTTCCCGTTCACCATCCCCATTATATACACCCACCCAGGGCTGTATCCACTGGGGCTTACTTTCATGCTGATATTTTGTTTGCAATTTGCTCTTTATGTCAAACCAAAATAAACACCTCACACTGTATGGAAAAAGGTCTGGTCTTCATATGTGAAGGAAATGAGTTGTCCCTTTATCTAACAAGACAGATTATGAAGGAGAAAACATTGGTAATTAGAGCCAAATCCCATTGTCTAGACAGTAGTTTCTGCTGTGTGCATTTGCTTATTTGCTTCTTTTGACACTTCTGTCACCTGGGAATTACTGTAGTTCCTCATGCAACATCGATTTACCCTAAAACACCTGACAGGATTATCTTTATTTTCTAACCACCACTTTTTTTTTTATTATTTTTTATAAATATCTAACTGCTAAGTTTGCATTCTCAGAACTGCTTAATGCAAGCAACATGCCATTTCTGACAGTGTGGAGCAGCTCATGATGGCACAAGAATTCTGACATTCACTGAGAAATTTTTCATTGTCTCATTTGACTCATGTAAATAGCTCACAAGGGTTAAGGCCCCAAGGCATAAAATGAAATACTTTCAATGGTAAACATAAAAGCTGTATCTGGAATTTCAGTAATTACTCCTTTGAAACATCACCTTTCAAATATTTCCTTCTCAAACAATGCAGTGAAGGATCGGATGACAGGGAATTATGAGCACTTTCTCTGGGTGTTTGTGCACTACCTGATATAATGTGGCCATAGATGTGTCACCCTTCACTCAGTAGCACTGGAGCTCCAGGGGCTTTCTGTGTTTTCTGATCCTGTGAGTTCTTAGTGCATGGCTCAGAATACAGCTGCTAAATATCCCAACAGCATCCATTTGTAACCATCCATCACCAATATATTTTTTTCTTGAACTTGATATATACTGAACCACCCTACAGAATATTTCACAAAGACAATGATATATCCTAATAATTTAAAAATTTGGTTACCAGCTTTTCATGCACTGAATTCTGTGAGCTATGATGTCATAGGTGAGGAAGACTGAAATGCCAGTATTCCCAGTTCCAGTAAGCTCCTCAGACAATTTGCTAGAGAACCATGGTTTTACACCTGTCATCCAGATAATATAGCAAAGATCCTTCTATCTCTATACCTCCACTTCACAACTATTTTACCCTCAAAAACTGAAACCATTTTATAAGTTTCAACAAACTGATTCTTCACTTAAACAGTATCTTCACTCCAGCAAACCTGCCAAATGTAAAGCACACTGACCGAAGGTCATGAACTCTCCCTAACATTTGATCTAGTAAAAAAAAACCCCAAAAAACCAAACAACAAATCCACAAATAAAAAAGTGGTTATATAAAGATAAATGTTATCTTGGAATAACATTTTGTTTTTTGCAAAATATTGTAGGAGGAGTCGTAGACAAGACGTGAGACATGGAAACCCTCTGACTCAGTGCCGAGGTTTCAACCTGAAAGGTACTGTAATTTAGAGATCCTCATGCTATATAAAGAACACACAGCTTTTCCTTTTATGATTCATTGTAACTGACATTATCTGTGTGGTTTAATGTTAAAACATAATTATTTTCCAAGTCTGAGTTTTGTTTTGATTTGGTTTTAGCGTCTTTCCTTGCAATAACTTGAAACTTGCACATATGTGATAAAATGATTAACCATGAAATACGTAGTTCAGCATACTTGAATTGAGAAGCTGGCACTGTTAACTAGAAAAAGGCACAGTTAATTTGAGGGTTTATCTACTTCCATTTCTCTTCAGTCTTTATTAATGCTTTTTCTCATTCATTTAAGCTATGAACCTCAGAATTTTTCTGAACATTTGATCCCGTACTGAGTTTTGGAGCACACCTTTCAGCAAACAGTAGGATCTAGGCCTGTCTTTCGAGTTATGATTATTCCTTTCTCCCTTTACAACGGGGAAAAAAAAAAACTATTCCAAATTTCTTTCTGAAGTCTCTTATTTCCAGCTGTACCACTGTTTAGTCAGCCTGGCATGGTGTGGATGGCCAGGGGAGCCAAGGCTGTGCCCTCGCAGCTCCCATTTTCTCCAGATTGATGGACTCAAGTCAAATATGCCCAGAGTCATAGTAAGAGTAAACACATATATAAAGGCAGCTCAGTCCTCTTCAACCCCTGAGCTAGGCAGTGTCTGAGCTAGGCAGTGGCAATGTGTGCCATCAGTCCAAGGGCACACATCAGGGAGTTATGCTTCTTTCACCTCTGTTTATGAACCACAGTTTTGAAGAACATTTTCATCTGTACCACCTGGAGACCAAATAATAGAGCTGATTGTAAAGTTTTTAATTGATTTTTTTTTTTCCTAATCAAAGAACAATGCTTTAAGAGTTACATATGAAAGGTTCCACGTTGAAGCAACTTGAGCTGCATGTCCTCCCTTGCAGGCATGTGCTGACACCTCCCACCCATTGTCTGTCCCAAGGGTTGGTGTCTCCTCATTCCACCTGGAAAATGTGAGAATGTCAACTGTCTGCTTTCTGGCCTGAGGGGAAACAATTGTTTCAACCTTGACAATCTTGTGAAACAGGTTTCTTGTTTTCCAGCCACTTTTTTAATGTGGATGTATTTATAGGTTTATGTGTTTTAGCAACTATATAAAGGAAGTTTTGGTGGCAGCAGTGGGATATAGCATAGGTAAATGGCAGTTGTTTCCCTGGTGGAAAGAAAAAAGATTAAAATAAAGAGCAATTTAGATCCTTTCAAAATATAATTAGAGCCATTTATAGTAAAATGACTATGTTTGGGGGAAAAAATGAAATCTACCTAAAGGACAAAAGAGCAGAGAGCCAAGAAAAACCAAGAAATCTTCCAAGTTCGTAGAGAACCATAATGCTGACTTTAAACATGGCAGACCTTTATGCATGTATAAACTAGTACTTTTGTCACATTGTTATTTTTAAATAAATAATCAGGAACTAAGCAATCTTGTATGATTGCTTTTCACGTCTGTTTAATGTTGTTATGTTTGTGTTAGCCCTTATAGCCATTAGAGAAATACATTTTGAATGCAAAGGATTTCTTGTTATTCTCCTAAAAGTTAGAATTGGTTTTAGTACAAATTCCTAAATGTGCTGAAGGACTAGAACCAGGCAAAGTCTCCTTCCTTTAGAAGAATAGATTTCAATTTCATATATCAGTTGATGAAAGAAGCTGAAAAGAATGGGAGATAAAGTAAAGTCTGAGGAAAACCAGTCTTAGCACTGTGCAAAGACAGAGTCAGATTTTAGACATGTAGACCTCTAGGTATTTGCAGGTCTCATATTATTGGTATCCATTGCTCCTTTCTCAAAAAAAAATTGTATTTCATATATGAGGCAAGCTTTTAAATCTGGAGGTGTTTTGTTTTCAGGACAAATATTACGATTTGGGCCAAGCAATAAGCATCCGTAAGTTCCTACTGGTGACTGCCAATTATTCATCTGTCGAGACTATAAAGGGACACAACAAGTCTCAGTGATGACATATGCTCAGCACTTGCCCAGGTGTTGCTGGAGTGCTATAAATCTGTCTTTCTCTCTGTTGCTGGCCTGTCTACATATTCATCACATTTCAGGTTGAGAGCCAAGTCCCTTCCTTGCGTTGGAAGAGAAGCAGAGGAGCAGGAGCTCAGCCTGCCCTCTCTCTCCTCCCTGGGATGCTGCACACAGCTGGAGTAGCTGGAACCTTCTTTAGGGCATGATGCTTTATTTGGTCATACAGCCGTATTCCCCCAACTCATAAATGGTGAAGTGTGAAGAAATACATTAAATGCTTCATTCTTCTTTGGAGTAGTAGAGAATGAGATAATTTCAGAGAAAAATAGCCCTGACCTCAGTTATCCCATCAGCAAAGTTTACCAGCCTATAGGTGTCCTAATTTCTCAGAACAGACCATGTCACTCTGAAAACATTGGTATTTGAAACTGAATGTGCTTCTTCATATTTCATTTAATTTCCTTGAATTTTTTTTCCCTAAATTACTTACTATCAGAATCAGGCATACTTCATTTTATCTGTATTGCAAACAGTTACCTGTTTTCTATATCATCACTGTTCACAGTATCCTGACCTGTTTTCTTTCTCTTTCTTTCTAGCATACAGAAACGCTGCAGAAATAGTACAGTATGGAGTTAAAAACAACACCACCTTTCTGGAATGCACACCTAAATCTCCTCAGGCTTCTATTAAATGGCTGCTACAGAAAGACAATGACAGGAGGAAAGAGGTGAGTAATGTGAGCAGGAGCTCTGGGAAGGTTCTCAGTCAGCATCACATTCCCTCCCCAGACAAAGGCGAGGGAGAATTTGTGTTTTTATCAGGTAGCCTGGCTACAGTGAAGCTGGAGAATTTGTGTGGATGCAGGACAGTGACTGGCATTTACTCATAAGAGTAAGAGCAGACTTTCAGTACAGCTGGGACTTCATCCTCACTCCCAGTGATTTCTGTCAGACCAGAACAGCTATCAGAAAATTAAAGAACCTTTGCTTCACACCTTACTAATTGCCAGCTGAAGGTTTGCAGCAGTCAAAATTTCTTATTGATCTAAGGAAATAGGCACAAAAGCAATAACTTGTAGAAAGTTCAGGAAGAAGTCAGCATGCAGTAGCTCCTCTGTGCTATTGAAGAGATAAAAGGCAAAACTGGGAGAAATGTGAGATGTTTCCAGCAGGAAAGTAGTCCATGTTAAGAACACGTATTGACAAAAGCATTTCCTCACCATGGTGCAATCACATTTTCCATTACTGCACTCTCTAAGGCTCTCGAGTTTCAGCACTGTAATATACAGTATGATTGTTTATGGGGAATGTGCCTTCCTCAAGTAATATAAAAGGGAGAAAAATCCATTTCAAATCCAAGGCACTTACTATATGAATAAAAAGAAACATCTTTCAAAAGGAGCTTTTAAGTGATGTGGTGTCTGTTGATAGGTTATAAATACTGAAAAGCATTATTCTCCTATCAGGCCATTTTTCAAAAACAGAGGGGACTTATAAGTGTCTCACTGAATTTTCTCACTATTCAAAGACTTAAGCCATGTCCTGGCAATAGGTGAAATTCTTTAACCCATTGGTTCAGCAGAACATCTCCATTTCTTGTTCTTATGTTCAGTAGCTGTATTAGAATCAATGCAGTTTCAAAGAACCGGCAGACTAAAGCAATGAAAGCATTAATTACTTTTAAACCTCTCAGATTTCTGGAAATCTTCCACAATGTCTACAAAATTTTACAATAGCAGAATACCATAATAAGTAAATTAGTTCCCAAGAGAACCAGGTATAATGCAAAGTGCAGTAGCAAAATAGAAAAACCATTCATAAAAATACCGGCATTGGTTTCCTTTCGTAATGGATTGAACTAGCAATTTTTACTTCACACTGATATGCAAAGGGACATCTGCACATTCATTTCTAACTGGATAATAACTCAACAAGCAGTGGTAACTTGCATCTTTCAGATGATGTGAGCATCTCCTGGGACAGTGCAGAGTCTGAGGCCAGAAAGGAAATAGGAGAGTACCAGTGCTCCTGGTTAACAGTGAGCCAAATCCCAGCTGAGGCCACTGCAGTGATAATTTTTATTCCAGGCTACAGACTCTGCAGAGCAGATAGAGTTCTTCAGAAGTTAATACCCAGGAAACTGCTCAAAGTCAAAATATTTAATGAGAAGCCACCTTGAGTTCAATGCCAAATTAGCCTCCCCAGTTCTGCATTTTTCTTCCACTGAGTCTCAGCAGCGATCTCTGATGCTGAAAGAGATGCTTAGGGGTGCAATAGGGCAAATAAAAGTTTGTTTCTTCAACTCTACTATTTGAACACTATGAAAACTCTCATTTCAAGTAGTTTCCAGATTTTCATCTTTTTCTTCATCCTGCTCAATTATTCTAGCATAAGACATAAAAATATTTAAGTAATTTTCTTAAGCAACACTTGCCTTCCTTGAGGTAAGCTAATATTGGTGGTCTCTTGGAGGTAAATACGTAAAAATACAGTAACTTTAAGAAAGAAAGTCATGTTTGATGTGAAACTTACCAAAAGGTCCAATACTCTGTTGTTCCATGGCCTTCCCTAAGAAGTTCCTTCTGCCTTTTTGCTGCCTAGGTCAAGCTGAACGAGAGGATCATAGCAACCGAGCACGGGCTCCTCATCCGCTCCGTGCAGGACAGCGACCGGGGCCTCTACCACTGCATCGCCACGGAGAACAGCTTCAAGCAGACCTTGGCAAAGATCAACTTCAAGGTGCTGGATTCCGAGATGGTGGCCGTCATGACCGACAAGTGGTCCCCCTGGACCTGGGCCAGCTCGGTGCGAGCGCTGCAGTTCCACCCCAAGGACTTTGTGGGAGCTTTCAGCCACTCGGAGATGCAGATGATTAACCAGTACTGCAAAGACAGCAGGCAAGCAGGGCAGCAGAGGGAGGAGTCCCACAAGATGAGAGGGGACTACAGCAAACTAAAGGCCCTTATCAATAGCAGGAAAAGTAGAAATAGAAGGAATCAATTACCTGGATCTTAATTTTATTTTGTAGTAATAGATATTTTTGTCCTCAGTGTAGGGGGCTTATATTTGTCTATTGAGAACAAATTTGTGCAAGTCTGATAAAAAATTAAACGAAAATCCAGCAAACCTCAGAAAAGGTCTGTCTCCCAATGAAATGCAGTGTAACCTAACTAAAGAAAATAACTCCAAGCATTTTCTTTCCTAGATGCTTAGTGATTCTAGGCTGGGCTCTGTCCTAGAAGCAGCACTGGGTATTCATCTTAAACCAGATTCACCTTTAACATCTCAGTATTTAATTACAGCTGAATAGACGTTTTTGCAAAATCAGTGCATTGTCTTGCAGCTCTGGAACTGTACCAACTAGACTGATGGTGAAAGAATCTGGGTTAAGATGCATACTTAAAGTAGGACGGTACTAAGATTTCCTTGCACTGCATTTAAGAACATGAGTTTCTTCTTGTTTACGGCTCAATATTGGGTTTACAGCTTTCACTCATCGATCAAATCATGGGAATGCATGCGGATAGGAAGCAAGTAAAGCATAGTAGAAATGTTTCATTCGCTCAGAGGTCAAATGAAGGAACAAACAGAAGAAAAACAAAGAATTTATCAGAGTAAGCACTGATTATTGTGCATAGTATGAGTTGTAATAAATTAATAAGTTCTGGAATGTAACTTAAAATATCTCTGCTCGTATTGATTTTTATTAAAATAGGGTGTCCTATAACACTACATAGCTTTATAAGCAGCACAAAGGTAACACAAGAATGTTCATTATACATACAATTTTGAAAAACACCTACGTGACTTAGGTATTTTAGCTACTTTTCAAAGGATTACACTCCAGTTTCTTTTCAAAGGACAGAATGTAGATGTACTGTATAGTGCATATTCAGAAATGAAAAATATAGATTATTTTTATTCTGTTCCATGATGAAATTGGAGCTGGTCTGCAATGTGGAAACAAGTCATAAGTGTCTTTGAACATTTTAAAATATTATTTTTTCAACTGTTTTCTCGAAGTTGCAAATATTTTAACTAGAATTTTTTAATTAAACCATTCCCATTTTCCAGTCTTTGTGCCCTTTTTCTTTTCCATGTTATTTTCCCAATTTCTTCCTATTTTCAGTTCTCTGCTGAAAAGCAAACCAGGAAAAGAAAAGAAAAAAAAAATGAATGAGGGAAAAATAAAACTGAAAAATGGGTTTGGGTCAAAAGCCAAAAAGTATAACTTGAGAGTCATGTTCAAATAGAAATATTCTGTTTAAGAAGGAACTGTCAGGTCTAATGAAGCAAGTTTTGTTGAAAATTGGGTGAGTGTGCACCAAGCCATCCTAGGAAAAGCAATCACTCTTTTCTTTTTTAGCAACACTAATGCCAAAAAGAGGGACAGATCATCAACCCTTTTACTGTGTAAGAGTGTTCTGTAAGCCACTTAGTCTGTTCGAAACAGTAACAAGGATTAAAAATGTATGACTACCTTAGGAAAATTACAATTATTTATGACATTAAACAAAAATATAAACTGATGTTCAGCTCAAAACTGAGCTATGTTATGTTAAAATTCTGCTTTTATTAAAATACTCTGGGAGTAACTCTACAGGGCACAGGGGAACACTTCTGGGTTTGTGCCTGCATGAATTAAGATCCAGGGCAATGGAGATAAGTGAATTAAATCTATTGCAATGGAGGTAACACTGGTATTTACCTGCCATTAGTTGGATTGTCACTTTATCACCAGGTCGTGAAGAATGGCTGAGAAATGAGCCCTGATCGCACCACTTAAACGGTCTCTAAACCCCTCTGATGCTGGTGGGAGCTCTTTGAATTAAATTTGTGTGCTTACTGCTTGCATCAGAAAGCATGGCAGTGCCAGCCTGCTCATATATTGCTATCTAGTCAAGTGCTGTCCTTACTCAAAGCCTAAATGCATATTTCTGCAATATTTAGACACTGATAACTAAGGTCCTTCTGATGGAAACCATCAGGAAACTTTCTCTGACCTCCGTGAAATTGAATTAGGCCCCAAGAGCTGGTGAAGCAGATTCTAGAGTAATCTTTTTTTTTTTTTCCCCTGAGTATGACTGACTTCTGAAGTGCGTAAGTGACAAACCAAAAATCGAGTGCCGTGGAATAGAACTACCTCCTGGAATGACACTAGTGCAAATTTCTCTGTATGCTGCCATGCTCTTCCTATTTCCCCATCAGAGTTAGTGTGATACTAATGTCTATTGTGAGGATCATAATTGCTTCCAGATGGAATACAGTGATTAATAGGTATTTAAAGGTACGATTTGCCCTTTAAGTGGTTAGGTACAGTGATATTTTAATGGGCCCCCATTAGGCCTCAGAAATTACAGTTACACTGATTTCTAATAGAATATTGGCAATAAGGGATTCCGTTAAAACAATCAGCATAGCTCAGAGTTTCGTATGATTATAAAATAATATTTTTAAAGCTGCTTCATATACCATTATTATGGTATGACTGTTTAAGGGATTATACTTAAACTAACATTTTTCCTGCTGCATGAGAACTCCAGTATATGAATATAATAAGCTTCTGTCAGTGCATAACCGGTCCAAGCTTCCACTCTTTAGGAGCCTTCCTGCATGTATAGAGGTCAGGAGCCAGATGCTCAGCTGGTATGAACTAATCTAACTTTCTTGCTGTCCATGTAGCTACTGGGGTTGATACCAGCTGAGTGTTTGGCCTTAAATGTACAGACTAGACAAACTGCAATTTTTGTTTAAAGTAGCCCCTCTACTGTAGGTAACACCAAAACTTAAGACTGTAATATTATTTGTGCTATTTAATACTTCCTATTTTGAGGATTACTAAATAATGTATATAATTTTATTCCTTAAAAAAAATGCAAAAGCAAAATGACTTCTAGAAATAACTTCACCAAATGTAAAGATATGTTCTCTGCTAAGAACTTCACTGTGTACTGGGTTGTTTTTTTTTTTTGCTTTTTTATTTTGTGTAGTTTGTAAAGTTTGCTGAAATCTTGACCTAACAATGTGTTCTTTGCAATTGTTGTTTCTGTAGATATGCGTGTTTTATTAAGAAAATCTTGGTTTTAAAAGTGTAGGTATGTGTATAAGTTCCTAGCATGATGAAACTGTCATCACAGTGAATATGCATCATATAGTGTGTAAGAAAGAACAAAATGTAGTTTAACATAGTGCTATTTAATTGAATATCTAAAATTGCCCGACAAAATAAAGTGTGTTGCAACATCTTAAACATTTGTTGGTTTCCCCCTTATGGATGTGCCTTTAAAAAAGGAACTTTTTTAAAAAAACGGGCGAACCTGAAAAGCAATTCCCTAGACTTTCTAAACAAGTTCAAGAAGATACTTAGAGCATCAGGTGTTGCAGCTGGTCAGTTCCGAGCCCTGCTCTGGATTGAACCCCCAGTCACAGAGATATCAAGCAACTAATGAGGAGTCAGAGATTAATTCTTTCAGAAATTATCCCATATAAGCACCTTGCATAAAAGCGGTTAGCTTTTCTTCATTGTAAAAAAAGGGAAGTAAAAAAAAATTTTTCACCTAGGACTATAAAGTAAATCAGAAATGTCTGGCTAAAAAAAGGGGAGTGAAGCGTAAATGCTTTCTGCTTTTATTACACTGAGAAAAAAAAACCAAAAACAACCCACACACACACACAGGAAAAAAAAATAAGAAAAAAGAAACAAAAGCACATTCTGTGAAATCCTGCTGCTTTCAGCTGAGACTCCTGGCCTTCTGCAGGCAGCTCTGCAGGGAGGACAGGCTGCTGGGGCTGCACCACAGGGAGTCACAGCTCACTCCCAGTTTCCTGGCTTGTACTTGGAGTGAAATAACCTGCCTGACACCTACAGTATGCTCCTTTTTCCTGCAATCATCCAAGCAGTGTTACTGCTGCTCTTCTTACTGTCTGTTTTTCCAGATGGATTTTAACAAGAAAGCACAGGTACTCTTCAGTTCTTTGGGGTAATAATTGAAAATTAAATGTCACAAACACTGACCTTCCCAACAGGGTTCTGGACCGTTAAATCTGGATTTTGATTTCCCAGATAGATGGGTTCCTGTGAGGCTTTATGAGGTGTTAGTGGATAAGATGACCTCACTCCAGGATTTCTGTACTGGCTGGTTCCTCAATGTGCTGATATTGGATCCTTACCTGCTCAGCACTCAGACCAGTCTGGGTCAGAAGCTGAGTTTTCAAGCACTCCCACATGCTGTAGGAAATGTTTGGATTAGGCTACAAAACAGATGGACATTTACAGAGTTTTACACACTGAGAAACCTTTCCCAGGTTCGATCCTCTGTCCATCCTGCTCAGTTGTCTTTTGCTGATCTCCCCTGACTCATTTTTGCCGTCTCCTGCAGGATTCAACACTTAAGGTTTTGATTCCTTAGCTCTGAGCAGTGGCAAAATGAGATACGGGACTTCTCTGGACATCAGTTGTGAGAAGTCTGAGGGTCTGACACTTCTTTGTCTTTCAAATGTGTGTTAGATCACTTTTTTTTTCCTCCACTGGGATCTGCTGCTTTTTCTAAGATCTCCCTTCTGGTGGCAAGGCTTTTCTAAGGTCTCCCTTTGAGTAAATGCAGGATGCAAAACTCAGGCACTGCCTCAGCAGACTGAGCAGTGTCGAGCACAGCCTCTTCCAGGCAGCCACAGAAGCCCAGAGGTGAGCAGTGAAAAATGCTGCCTGCACAGGAGGGACTGCCAGCACTGGGGTGGCTCCCAATGCCACTGGATTAGTGTTGCCTCTGGAATTAAGTCAGCAGATGTAATGCAGTGGTGCAGGCTGTGAAAAACAGGTTGTGGCATCATGGCTTCTGCCTAAAATGATGAACTAGGTCTCAGGAGACCAACATTTCTTCATCTTTTGCACTGCCGGTGGCTTGCTAAGCCCTGCTCATGCACCTCAAGGTGCTCTGGGGAGAAGTGACTTATGTAAAGTCATCAAGTAAAGCTTATCACAGCAGCTCTGAGATATGCATGCATACACACAGCTACCTGCAGAGCAGATCTTCTTTCCATGCAGCACTTACCTTTCCTTGACATTAATGTATGTCCTTTTCTCTTTCCACATGGGCAGAATCAGACCTCACAGTCCCAAGACATGAACAGCTTGTAGGTATTGCTGTTACTGTCTCTGAGAGCACTTCAAAAGACAAGCAATTAGTCAAAAAAAACCTCTCTAACTTACCTTTTCTGTACTATCTCAACAAGTATTTCCTTTTAGCATCAGGAGACTAGCACAGTGTAATAAAAAATGTACTGTCATTTAACATGTCTAATCTAAACTAAAGACTAAAGAGATTTAAGGATGCTTTGGCATTCTGAACACTCCAAGAAGTAAATTCAACACAGCTGGCTCAGCAGTCAACAAATAATTACTTTACAGTGATAGACTGTCCTGTATCCCAGGACTCATTATTGGATTCCATATACAGCCTTGCAAAGCAAGCAGCATTTGTGTATTCTTAGCACTCTATCAGCTTCATTATTCCTGATTTGAATGCCTTATAAATGAACAGCTTCGTATGCCAGCCTTATAAATGAACCTGAATGTTTGCTGAGCTCCACACTGAAGACAGTTTAGGCCAAGGGATTTCAACATATCCAACTTTTTATAGAGTCATATATTTTTTCAAAGGATTTTAAGGGAAAAGAAAATGAAATAGCCATTATAGTTGTCTGTGGTAAATGAAAGTTGATAAAAATATTGTTTTCTAGGTTGTACAGCTACATGGAGCATGGGGAAGGAGTAAAAAATGCATTTGCTTAACCTCAAGTTCACAACCCTTTGGATATTTGCTGATCCTTGGCTCTTTGCAGTAGTCCTTTTTCCAGTATCTACCCTCCCATGTCTCCATTTCAAAGGCTCCTAAAAGCCATGCAGTTTATGATTCTTTTCAAGCTGACAACTTAGGACATGATGTCCAGTGCATTCTTTCAGGCTTTTTGTCTAACAAGACCTCAGTAAAAGTAGTATTACATACAATTTTGAATATGGTATCTGCCTAAGTAATTTCATCCATTGATACAATAATTGGAAAAAAATCTTGTGATATCTGTAAGGCTTTGCTCAAAATGATGCAGAGAGAAGAGCAGGACCCCAGAAATAAACAGATTGATGAAACATGTCATGGTCCTTACATGAACATTGAATGTTTACTCACTACTGCATGTGGCTGTGTGGTAGAAAAATATTGTTCTTAGATTAGCCTTGAAAGCCCAATTTTCCCTTAGGTCAAAGCTCACCAAGACTAAGGTCCTTTCACTGCTCACAGTGAAATTCCAGCTAAGCCCTTTCAAGAGCTTTTATGCCCTCCTTTAATTTTTGTTAAAAATTAAGCCATTTCCTCCTTCAAAAGCTCTTCTTCCTCTAGGGTTCTACTCCTCCTTCTCTGCATGGACTCTTCACCAGCTGAACTCAGGCTAATAGTCACACTTCAATTTAACTGTTTCCATTACAACCCCTTTTCACACCAGTACTCTGAAATATATTACCTATTATAATCTTCAAAAGATGCTGCACTTTGTTTCACCAAGTTTCTTTGCTTTGTAGTGTCAGTTAGCAGAAAAAATACAAAAAGTATAAAACACTTTCAAGGTGTTTGCAGCCTTTGAGTTTAAGAACAAGGATTGGGACTAAACTACTAGCTACACGTGTATGTTCACACTCAAGAAACATTAAAATAATATTTTGTTCTGTTTTTTTCAGCACTACATTCTTGTTGCTGACTATTTTTTATTCCTCGCCTAAGACAGTAAGTACCCTAGCTAAAGGACTTTGTTTTGGGGAACTTGAGATAAAGGATATAGATTAAAAAATATCAATAGATTGTATCATGCAGATCTATTTGTCAAATTGCCAGTCTTAAACACATTCAGTTAAATTACCTGTAGGAGAAATTATTTTGCAACTCAGGTGAATAAAAAAAATAATTAGTCCAAGCTATCCAAAACAGTGAGAACAAATTTTTTCCTAAGGCTGCTTTCTTTGAAGCAAAATATTAAAAGTCTTTGCCACAAAAGAGAAAGATCACTTTTATTATTACAGCAACAAATCCAGGTGCCTACTTTACATATGTGGGACAAAAAGGAGTTTTCTTCCCTTTGCAAGTTTTCTAACATGTAGAAAGATTCATGATATTTACCTATATATGGGGTTTTCCTGTGCATGGATCTGTCCTGTGCTGTGCCTCCCACCTAGCAATATCTGCGCTATGAGGAAATAATTAAAGCAGAGCACACCATTCCTGGTGAGCTATCCAGGGTCCAGAAGTAAGGAACAATGTTTGGTGCCATTTGGTAACCACCTGGCCCTCTGGAGAATGCTCATCTCCCTGCAGAGGGGCTGTTGTGGGGCAGTACACGCTGGCCAAGGAGCCCTAAATGGAGTCAGAGACAGTTCATTTCCGAGTGTTGCTGGAGACCAGGGGAGATTAACAAAGAAAGAATTGCCCTGCCAGTTTATTCATTCCTGTCAAGAAGGCAAGCTGTTATTTTGAAAGGAGCTAACGACACGATGGCGAAAACCATATAAGCTGAACAGAAACTTCCCCTGTATCCTCCAGCCAACTGTAAATTCAGCCAGCAGAAATCTTGGAAATGGTACAAGCCTTCCTGCGCTGAGAGCACTCAGGTTGGGGTGCCAAGAATAAATCTCACTCTGAGGGAAACCTCTGAAGTAACTGCTGTTGCCGGAGCTGTTGCTGGCTGTGAAGGCAGAGCTGAGCGTGGCAGACAGTGTCATGCCATGCCAGGTGCTGCCTCCCCCGGCCGTGTTTACACACATTTTGCCTTGCTTGTCAGTGTGGGAAGAGGAGACGACGGTGCAGTCGCCCTTCCTCTGCCTCCGACTGGCAGCCCTGGGCCTCTCCTCCGGTTTACTCCAGCTACTCCATGCTGTCCCAGAAAGCTGAGACAGTCATAAACACCATTTAACTGGCTGATCGAGTCAATTCACAGCTGCTTTTCATCACCAGAATTTTGCAAAGCAACCATTGGGTCTAGGCCATTATTTTAAGTCGCTCTTCCAGACAGAGCACTGAGTTGCACAAGGGCAGAGTTGGGTCATACCAGCATCTCAAAGAAAGGCACAGCACTCGGAAGATTGGTGCATCAACCAGAAAATCTGATTTGCAAATAATGCTTGGTAGTGACCTTTTTCAGCTGTAAGATGGGAGAATAGTTTCTTGGATGTTTTCTCATACCTTGATTTCACTCAACAAGGTGCAACATACTTTCAACTTGAAATTTAGCTACTGGAAAAAAAGCAGAAAATATATTATTCCTGGAAGAACCAGAATTCAAGTCAAGGCAGTTCATGCTAAAATACCCTGAGTCTTACACAATGTCATAAACTCCTTGGCTAATGCATTCATAATCTAGCAATTCCTATCCACAGATCCTAGGGAAGATCCAGCAAGTATTTCCTTGAAGACTTATTAAATTACAGCCCAGTCCAGTGTAGTCCCTTTCTCAGTTCCTTAAGCCAGACTCCTAGTGAAAACTCCTACTGACGTTACTCAGCTTGGATGAGTGAGGACTGAATAAGGCCTGTGGGATTTAGCTTTCTGAGAACCATGCTCAGTCTCCTTTTCCTATGTCCAGGGTCTTCTGAATTGGAAATCTTTCTCACCACCTGGTCAAGGGTGATGTATAAACTCTCTTCAGAAATTAATTCCAAATCACTGAGAAGAACATTTATTTTCTGTGTTATTGATTTGAAGTTACTATGGCCATAGTAACCATAAACAAATTTATATTATTGCAAACACACAATAATGAGAAAATATTCAGAATATATACCTTTTTTTTAAAAAAAGGAGAAAAATGGTCTCAGTTAGAAAAAATCAGAAACCAAAATTAGAATTTAATGATCTCCTACACATTCTGGCATTATGCTGAAATTAAAATGCACTGTGCTGTCGATTATATTTTACAAATATAAGTCATAACTGTAATAACTTTATTCCTCTCCATCATCTCCATACCCTAAAGCACTGGATTATTTCCTCTACACTGGGTAATAAGTAAGATTGCTAAACAGTTTTTTACTGGACATTCTCCCTTGGACAAAGAACCACATATTATCAGGAGCGGGTGCAGCTCTAAACCGAACGGGGAGACATGGATGAATTTGTAACCCTGGCTGTCCTGCGACTGTGCTGCTTAGTCCATCAACTCCAGCAGCACTGTTATTGCCAGTCTGATGAACTGGGGCAGTTGGGACCTGTTTGCTGCCTTGAAGTTGCATTTAAAGTTGGCTAGATGGTGCTAGAACATGCTGCATTACATTAACGAGCAATATGGCTCACATTCTTCTTACTGTTGATCAGAGACTACTTAAAACTTGGGTTTACAATGTGCCTCCACACTTAAAAATTGTAAAATGAGCCAGTTCTACAGTTCAGTCCTGGACTAGAAACTATTAACAGTGCCCCGCTAACTAAATAGAGAGTTGATTGTAAGGATAAAATGGTTTTTAATGTAAAGTTTAAGAATCCCTTCCTTAGCAATAGGTAACAGCTACTTGGCAATGTACCTCTGAAGGTTGTTTTGTCTTCCTTAATAAAGGAATTTCTACCAGTTGTGCAGTTTAATTTTTCATGCTGCCGTAAATCTCGACCCTTGATCTCTCTAACTGTCTTTGCAGGGTGGCTCTGTGTTTTTCTTTGCTTGTTTGCCTGTAACTCACTTGGGTCCACTGACTCAAAGATACACGTAATTTAATTAATATGGCAGAGCTGCAGGGACAGTTGAGCACAGCCTGAATTTATATTTTCATTTGGCTGGTCAGAAAATTGGTGGCAATTCAAAATGAATATGTCATTCCAGATCTCACACTCTGGTCTGTGGACAGCTACACACGCATAGCAACAGCTGAAATGAAAATGCAAGTCTCAAAGGATATTTAACTTCCAATATTTTCAGCTTCTCTTATCACCACTGACCCCAAATAGCACACTGTACTTTCCACAAAGATAAAAAAGTTGTTCAAGCTGCTGAAAAATGAGTTATAGCAAAAAACCCACAATGTATATCTATACAGTACTCATATTCTGCTTGCAAGCAAGCAATTGCTGGTACTTTACAACTAGCCTTGGGAAGATGATTTGGACCTTTGCTGGTGTGTGCTAGCTGAGTGCTGTAAAGCCTGCAGGAGCATCCTAACACAGCACAGCGATTCCCAGTGACATGAGCAAGAAGACCACAGCTCTGCCACTGCCATGGGTGTAGTTGTGTGCTTGTAAAATAGCAGGGAGGTCCCTTTCACCTCCAGTTTTAAATCTGAATTTACAAAGAGGTTTTTTTGCAGCCTGTGTGCTGCAAAACACACCCAAAATAAAAATAAAAATTAAAAAAAGAACTGATACAGAGAAACACTTTTCTGTTAAGGTGATATTGATACAGCTGTTTATTGCCCAACACACTCAGGAAAACAATACCTTGATGAGGTCAAAAGACTTTCAAATAAACATTAACACACTTTCTGCAGGAGTAAGTTTCAAAGTGTTGCAGAAGGAGGTGTCGGATGAATGCCGAACTCATTCATTCATTCAGTATTTGTTGCCGTCAGTTCTCCCTCTTGAGCAAGAGGTGTTGAGCAAGTCTCAGGCCATTGGGCTCTGTGTAGAATGAACTAGAAGGAAGCTCTAGGCTGGATTTTCAGTGCAGTCAGTACAAGAGGGAAGTTTAAATGCTCAAAGAGACCAGAGTGCTGCTTTGTCCATCCGGTGACAGGCTGCAGCTGAGGCTTATGACGTTTCTATTTTCCTTTCTTCTTTTTCCCATGCAAGGCCAAACATCAGTACAAGATACTTAGATATGCCTGCTCAAGATACAAGAAGAGAGCTGATGTCAAGGTGGTTGAGAGAAGCAAATAAAATCCCTTCTGGTGGGGGAGCAATTGGCATTTGAGTTAGGCCATGACTTGTGACTGAAAATGGAGGAAGAAAGGATTCTTCCTCTGGATGTGTTTAACTGGGCTTGTACATAACCTGAGAACGACTACAGATTCATACTTTTTAATTGGAATATTACCTGCTGGGGAAATCCTTACAACTCTGAAGAGCTTAGGTGACTGCTGTGCTCATCTGAGGTTAGATGACACTTAGCTGATTGTGGCCAGGAATTAGGTCAAATGGGAGTTTTGATTTAGGCATTCAGAGAGAGATGCCTAAATCATATTGAAGAGACAGTTCTCGTGAAGGTAGATCCCCGATACACACAGCAACATGGAAGATAAATTCCAAGATAAAGCCCAAAACTTTCTCCATAGTGCTGGGCAGCCCTGAACACAGGAAATATTGTGAGTGGAGCTACTTCTTTCATACTGTACTGTGACAGCACTTTGAGGTCCCAGGTCATCCCTCTGCTCTTGGCCCTGGTCAGACACACAAATGATGGCCTCCTCCTAGGTCAGCAAGGCAGGAGTCACAGGGCAGGACAGCTGAAAGGCTGCAGTGATAACTAAGGATCGCTGACCTCTCTCTCTTACTGGGGGTCTGCTCCCAGAGCTTCTTCCTCCACCTTTTCCGGCTTCCAGACCACTGCAGCAGAAGAGATTCACAAACTCAATGTTTTTTTCTGACAAGTAACTCAGACTACACAGCACACCTCTATGACCACAGCACCTGATCAAACTTGATTTTAAATTACTTAATTTAATTGTAGGAAATGGCCTTTGGCCTTACTCCACTGCTTTTAAAAGAATTGCTTCAGCTCCAGTCATTGTATTTATGCATGAACCACCCACTTTGATACGAAAATTGTTGCATCCCAAGGGGATTTCATTAAGTAATTAGGGAGGAGAGCATATAATGTCATTTGCTGTAACTGGATCCAGAGAGTCAATCAATAAGTGACCATATGTGCATGAGCCTGGAGCATTTCAATACCCTTAGCATCCTTGTGAAAAACAATGCAAGAGAGATCTCCTTTATCTGTGACACAATCTTGAGGTCTAGGGCGTATTTTCATTGCTTAAAAGAATTGCACGAGCCGTGCTGTCATATCAAACTGCACAAAGCAGGCATATTTATTGTCTGCCTGGAAATGCTCTGCAAGTAAAGAGCTCTGTGGTTCCAAGTCCAAGCCTTGACAAGTACCATAAGAATAAAACCTGCTTTCTATCAGGGCTTTCAGAATCAGGCCATGTTTTGCATTTATATTCCAAGTTTGCTACTCTTAAAGGTCAGTTTTGTTCTTGAATCTGAAAGAAATTCATGTTATTAAGTGTTAATGCAGCTGTAAATACAGCTTTCTAGTTTGGTTTTTTTTCTTTTTTTTTTCTACTGTTCTGTTGGCTAAAACCCTAGACAGCTGGTGTTTGCTAGATTGCATTCTTAGGGTGAAGAGTTTGTCCTACACACACAGAATGTGTTCATTCCTCAGGAATCAAGTGACCACACCAGAGCTAAACAATACATAAAGCATACAATTTATTTTGGACTATGATTTCTCCAGATGCTTAAAGCTGGTACATTTATTAACTTTTGACTGCAAACCACTGATTTTCAGTAGAAAAATGCATAAAAGAAAGAGCGAAATCTTTTACTGGGAGGCCTGATTTGGAGCTTTGCTAAATGCTTGCTGCTTTCATACCTTCTCATTTGCAACCCAATCTCTGAACACAGAAACAAGACAAAGCAGATGAGTTTTTGTTTGCAAGAATCCTATCACTAAGGCCAAATGTCTTGTACTGACGCTGATAGCACTAATGGAAAAATTTCCATTAGATTTGCGGGAGTTGGGGTGGGCCATCTACTTGAAGGCAGTAGCTCACGTGTGGTTTTCCATTCAAGCCTGTGCTGTTTAAATGGCATCCTTTATAGGTAGCTTTGGGTTATACTCCTCAGTTGCTCTCTGGATTAGGTGGGTGTCTGTAGGCATCTGGTCCATTGCCCTGGGCTCACATTTTCACAGCTCATTACAACCAAAGCAACCTGAGCCTTGGGCCCAGGGTCCAGGATTGTTGCTTAAGATCCACTGAAATTATTAGAAGTCATAGACGTAAGTAGTGCTGCAGTGGCTGGTAAACATTTGTGTTTAAATGTCTTGCCTGTGGAGGTTTGAGCTGCACAAGACAGGACTGCTGCCTGAGGGAAGTCCCACTCTGAGTCCCACCTGCGACCACCGAGAGCAGGGACATGGCCTGGAAAAGGTGCAAAGGGTTTTTATGCTTTGGTAGCACAGTTACAAAATACCTCAGTCCTGCCAAGAAACCTGTTACTCTTTTCCAATAATTTTCCTAATCCTGTGACTCCTTCCCAATCCTTTTCCTAATCCTATAATGTTCAGAAATTGATGACACCTGGAAATGCCTGTGCCCTTCCCTGTCAGGCTGCCAGAACATGAGGCTGCCCAGCTCAGGCTCTGCAGTGCTCTGCACCGAAATATTGCCCCATGGTCTGACTAAACTGTTGACACACACTGAATAAATCCCTAATATTCCATATGGGAAAGCCTTGGATGCACATTTTTTCACTGTAACATAGGGTTCTTCAAGCAGAGGGGATGGTGGGAATTTTAAGATGGTATCAGAGTTGTGTTTGAGGCTGCAGTATGCAGGGAAAATACAGACCGTAGCCAAAACCATGTTTGTGCACATTTTCCCCTATTGCATTCACTTTTATTTTGTTTATTTATGATGGTGAAGTTGCTCAAGAGTGTGGGGCCGCACCCAACTGAAGGGCCATGAAACATTTTATCTTTGCAAATGTGTTTCTGTTGCCTCACTGCTACCTGACTCTAAACCCCCGCCCCATATTAGCTGGGGGCTCCAGATAAGGTTGTGCCATGACCTGGAAAACAGTCATTATCAAAACAATGGTGGTTAGCACGGCAGAAGAAATGGGTGAGGAGACTGTGATGTCATGGGCGTGTTTGCAGATGGTGTAACGGAGAGTTCCAGGCTTCCACGAGGTGATGCAATTTTACTTTTTACCTTGTTTATGGCATTGATGTCATGTGCACAGCCACTCGTGCTTCACAATGTGGCTTTTGGTGCTGGCTGTCCATGCCTGGCTGGAGGAGCCCATGGCAGCCCCAGTTGAGGGCTGGAGCAGGCAGAGCAATGGGACAGACACAGCGAGAGACAGCAATCTGTGCCTCGGCAGCTGTGTGTGCTCCCCGGGGAGCCAGCAGCTGGAGGTGGATTCACACCATGGCAGCTGCCTGTGAAACCTCCTTTGGCAAAGCCATAGTGGAGAAGGCTTAAGGCACATTGTAAATCTGTAATTTTAAAACGCCTCCGCCAACTACTCAGAGCTGGAACCGCTCCCCATGCCCTCCAGGCACTCAGCGTGAAGGCTCAGTCTTCATCTGGGAGATACACAGCCTTGTGCTGAGCTTCACCCAGGGAAGACTTGCTGCAAAGCTCATTTGTTGACTAATTTGGATAATGGATACAAGTTTCTAAATCATTTAAAGCACGACAACACAAAAGCCTTCACTATGGTGCCAGGTCCCCACAGGATTATGTCCGTGCCAAGTTCGGTTTGTATGGGTAAAGCTATTTAAAACTCATTTTTTCTTCAGTGAAAGGCAGGTGTGCCAAAAACTGGTAGTCAAAGGTAGACGTTTCTTGTCTAAAACATATGAAAAGACCAATATTGGAATTATATATATATAAATATGAAAAGCCCACAAGAGAAATTTTATAGTAGATTACAGCAAAATTTAGAATAAAATTCTCATCCTAAAATTATCACTAGAAGCTTCCATAACATCAAGTGACAATTGGTCATACTTACATTCACTATGCTTCTCATACCAGCTGTAGCTGAGGTGTTGGTTCTCACCAGGGCTTTAACTATTGGTTTGACAATAAGGGTCAGAAATGGCTCATTTCCTGCTTACTGTGAAAACCCTACAGAATATTCTGCAGGCACATTTTTGAAGGCAGGCTACAAAGTCAAGTTTGCAATTTCCATTACTTTAATTTTTTATTCCAGTCATTCATGATTGCTTCCATGGGCATCTAACTATCTAGCTTTTTTTTTTTTTTTTTTTTTTTTTTTTTTGGGTGATATGTGTGTTCCTCCCACATACAAAAAAATAGAAACATAACCTCCTTTCTTTTCAACCAAATATGTCCTGCAGTAAAGACAATATACCATTTAATGGCTAGAGCCTTGATTTGCAACAGAATATCTGAGAGGAATGTTGTGTCCATATTTAAGCAAATATCTTAAATACAAAATTACATAAATACATACAGAACTATTTCCAGACATGACAACATTTGAAGTAAAACAGAGATGAAATGCTCGTGGTAATGGTCAGGTGTCCTTATGGCTACAGCAAGTAGGAAGAATCAGAGCAGGTTAGGTTTTTTGATGGAGAAAAGGAAGAAAAGTGAGAGGTGATGGTCTGATGGTGTGGTAAGAGCTCTATAATACCTATTTCTTGTGGAAATGTTGCAACCATCCACGTTGTGTGAGGCAGGGATGTGGAGCATATTTTTTATACTCCGGTTTAACATGAAATAAAGGAGTCTTTGGCTGAAGGCTCATCACATCCAAGTGTATCCACCCAAAACCCGGTGCAGGATCAGCTGTTCTGGACAGAGTATTTGGAGAATTTGGGACTGTCTAGATATTGTATTGCCATCTAGTGAACATCACTGAGACTGCATGGCAAAGCTGGGAAATTGAGATTCCCAGTGCTGCACAAAAGGAAAAGGAAGCAGAGATTAAAGAAATGTTCAACTGGATGATTATTATGCAATGGCAGAAAAAAAATCTTATTAGAACTCCCCAGTCTCCTTCCTTCTTTTTCTAAGGGGATAGGAATCAATGTTGTGAAGGCACAGTAGGAGAAATTTGAAACTCTCAGCTTTCAGTTTCCTTTCCTGGATGTAGGAGAGCTCAGGGAAAATCCCTCAGTACTCTCTCCCTGTAAATACAGAAAGAACAAGCTGCAGGTGCCCCTTGCACAGTATTTCCTCTTTCAGCTCAGCATTTGCTTGCAAACAGAATGCGAATGTGGAACTCGCTTATTCAAATTTTTCAGTTTGCCTTTGGGAGTACTCCACAGTTTGCACGTTCCTCCTACACTGTGAACCGTGACTCAGGGAGTTGTAAAGCATTGATCTCTGCCGCTTCTGGCGGCTGTGTGGCATTCCCAAGCTTTGCTATATGGATGCATGTGGAGCACTGTGGCTGGACATCAGATGCCCACCAAAGCCTCTCTATCCCTCCCCTCCCCTCCCCAGCTGGGCAGGGGAGAGGAAATAAAATGAAAGGCTCATGGCTCAAGGTAAGAACAGGGAGAGATCAGTTACTGTCCTGGGCAAAACAAACCTAACACAGGAAAACAAGATTAATGTATTACCAATTAAATCAGAGTAGCATAATGAGAAATAAACCCAAACCTCAGAAATACCTGTCTCCCACTCCTCCCTTCTTACTGACCATAACTTTATTCCCAGTTCTCTACTTCCATCCTGCAAGTGGCACAGCGGGACAGGGAGTGGAGGCTGTGGTCAGTTCATCACACATTGCCTCTGCCTCTGCTGCCTCTTCCTCCTTGGAGGAAGGACTCCTCACAGTCTTCTCCTGCTCCAGGGTGGGCTCCATCCCATGGGAGACAGTCCCCCACAAACTTCTCCAATGTAGGTCCTTCCCACAGGTTGCAGGTCTTCATCAACTGCTCCAGTGTGCATCCCTTCCATGGTTTGTTTTCCCTGGTTTGTTTGCACATGTTAGGCACACACATACACTCGGTAAAGTAGTGAGCAGTTTGGGGCTGGTGGGCAGCAAACTCACCAGTGATATGATGTTCTTGGCATCCCAACCCATGCAGTGCCCAAGGCTTGCTGTGTTCAGCCCTGTAGCTCTTCTTGTGAAGCTCTTCACCCTACATTTCACTTTAAAGTTATCAGCCTGCACACCCCTACCTGCCCCTGTAGCTCTTCGCCCTATCCTTGTCATCCAGAGTGCTGTTACCCTCATTACTTTGCAAGGGGGAACTCAATAAGTGCTGTTATGGCTGTTTAGCTGGGCTTTGTCAATAGTCATTCCCATCGCCAGGTGAGATGTCCTTCATTCCTCCCTGCCTCTACATTTCTTTCCCCACTTCACAATTTTTACTTTAAAGCCTTATATCAGGGAGAAAGTAGAGCACAGTAGATGAGTTGCTGAAATGGACAATTAGCATTCCTCAGCAATATACACACACGAGGCTCAGCAGTGAATCACAGCTGCAAAATCTGTTCCAGGCTGAAGGACATCTCGTCAAGCTCTTTTAGCTTGTACTCTTTTAGATGCTCTTTTAGATGTACTCCCTCCCTCATTCCTTTTAGCACAATGAGGGAGGGAAAGCAATGGCACAACAGCAAGATAAGATGTAACTGCAGTTACTTCAAAAATAGTATTTACATGCAATGCTTTACTGGAAAAGACGCCTTGAAAAGGATCTTCATATGAAGGGAGCTCTGCCATTTCTTATCCTCCCACCACCTCCTATATTTGTTTGGGTTTTGTTCTGGAAGAATTACTGTTAAGAGTTACCATGAGCTGTGAACTCCACAAATACATCTTTGTGCCTGTAAATATATTTCATCATCCTTTGTGCAATGCTGAGAACTACTGGTGTCTTAGAGTTGAAGATCAAATAGGTGAATTTAACCACTTGTCAAAAATTTAAACATTCATAAAACAATTTAACAGGACTCAGCTCAGGTCTGATTGATTAGATAGTTGCCTAAACTCTCTCCTCTGTGTGCTGCATTAGAGAGGTTGAAATGCAAAGCCAAATTTATTAATTCAAGGTAGAACCACTCTTGAATGATTTAAACTCAGATATCTGTTTGACTTGTTCTGTCTCAGTCCAATGTGAGAATATTAATAAGATTCAATTTTCAGCTTTTAGTGAATAATGAGATATTAGAGATTATGGAATAACTGCTTTCGTTTGCTATCTGGGAGGCATTGATGTGGTGTGATCTGACGTCTACCACCACAGCCAGGGCCATTGACCATTCATGTTCCTGAAGCTGTGAAGCAAGGATTGCAGGACTCTCTCAGCAGATGAATTTGAGTTAAACACACTCTTGAAAATTTTAACAGTGGCATGAGGCATTGCCATGCTAAACCATCTCTGTATACTTGCCTTTCTTTCTTTCTGTGTAAAATTTCAGGGACCAGCAGCCTCTTCTCTCAGGAGTTCCAGACAAAACACCCACTTTGGGTCAAAGCAGCCTTAAACAGAGGTGCTTAAATGTTCTGATGGTGCTCCAATGCCTAAGGGGTGTTTGGCCCCAGAAGGGAATTCAGGTGAAACACAGGGTAAAATCTGGCTTTTCATCTGGATTCATAAAACCTGCTGTTCTAAGAAATAGATCATCAAAACTCCAAAAATAGATCCATCTTCCTCCTTCCTTGAGGAGAAGATGCATTTAGCACTTGTGTTAAGAGTTTCTGCACCTGGCTAGAAAGGGAGATTAAGCGTTTCTGGCCCTAGGTTTTTTTACTACTTCTGATTTTAACCCAGTAAGGATTAAAACCAGCATAAACAGTCCTCTATCTCTCAACCAGCATCCAAAGACAGCAAAAATCCCCTTCATCTTTGTGGATTAAAAATCATCGTGCTCTAGGACTGTAGCTTCATTTGAAGGAATAACCTGACCACAGCATACTCTTCATCTGAGTTAGTATAAACCAAATGGATTCACATCAGAATAGGAGCTTTTGGAATGCACATATTCCACGTTCTGGATGATACCTCTGGCCATTAACTTATTTTTACTGCTAGAAAAATTGTGTAAGTCTATTAGACATGGCTTCTTCAGGATTGTACCAAGAAGACATGAATGTACACCCGTCCAGCAAAGTTCCTGGGTGTTCATGGAAGTCTTTGTCTGCTGCCTGGAAGATTAGATGTCTACTGGAATAGCTTTCCTGAATTAAGCTCTTAACTGCACTGAATTGTCATTGAATTAAAGTATATGCTTTGCCAAAAGTTCTTTCTTAATGCATTCCACATTTTTGGTAAAAACACAGAAATTGTCTGTACCCAAGAGCAGCTGCATGTCCAGGAGGCTTTTACCTTCTGCTGCTGGTTTTAGCTCCTATCATGAAAGTATCAATCAAGAAATTTAACTTCAGAAGCATTCACATGGGGGCCTTCCACTTGAAAAAATTACGAGGACACAGTAATGGCAAAAATGCGACTTTCCCAGTCCTACACACAAATATTTTAGTAGAGTTTAAATTGCAAATGTGTTTAAGGTGCATCCAAAATCTAAGTCACATGAAAAAGCACCCACAGGGCTCTATGTAATTCCTGATTTGTCCACACACCCTTGGTGTTACTCAAGGAATGCTGGGCAAGAAATAGAGTCCTAGAAACATTGGGTGTGCCTGCTTAGATCAACCATGTATTTTGTTAAAACACCAATTCACAGAACTTAAGGGAAACTCCATTCTCAGCAGATCATTCCAGAATATTAATGGCCATTAAAATTTGCCTTAGAGCTGCATTCAGGAACCTCTCATCTAGCAGACACTTACGATGGGCTTTGCCTTGTACTGCTTTAAAAGTGTTGTATCTGGTGATGTTACCTGGCAGAGGTAGCAAAACTTAATTACAGCCAGCACAATTTTCGACTGCCTATGCTGAGGTGAAGCAGGAGAACTTGTGAAAACCTGGATGCCCTTTGGGTGGCGCCTGCTGCAAAGTCTTTGGTTTCTTTTTGTATGAAATAGAGCTGAGAAAGGTCCCAGCCTGGTGTTGCCTGGGTGGGCTGTAAATCCCTGCCTCCTCTGTGAACTGCTGGGAGAGGCTGAAACCACACAGTATCAGGGCTAACTAACAGGCACACAGGGAACAGAGAATAGAAAATTAATAGCATTTATTTATAAATGCAGATTGAATTTGGTACATGCAAGTCATTTGCCTTTCTGGTCTGGCTACTGAGAATGAAAAAAAGCTGTAAGCATATTTTATTAGCTATTGAGTTTTTTTGTGTTTTTTTTAAATATGCTAATATGCACACCCATGAGTGAAACAAGTCCTTGCCTACTCTCACAGATAAAAGAACATAGAAGGCATCAATTTTTTTTTTTTTTCAGGGTATAGTAGCATGTTTACATTACCTTAAAAGAAAGTGGTAGGGTACATGCAAAGAACAGGTTTTAAGACAGGCTTTGAATGCATAATTACAGCTAGAGATCAAGAGCTGGCACACCTGCTCTGGGGTGTAAGTGTGTGGGCTGTTAGGTCTTGAGTCATAATCCGACTTCCACCAGCAATTTTCACACGTAAGGACCTGGGGTGGGTGGGGAATGTGAGGCATGAGCACCGCCAGTCTTGCCTCCCACCCAACCTGCTGGGCCAGCAGAGCCAGGAAAGGATGGGGTAATGTGCTAACACCATCCTGCTGAAGGATGTGCTAACACCATCCTGCCAACACATCCAGCTCAAGGGAGCTCTCCGAGCTTGGTTTCCTGGGTTTGTTTTAGAATTGCTTCAGTTTTGACATGCTGGTGCTCACCTCGTCCCACAAAGTCTTTTCCTTTTTGTGATCCAGAATATAATTGCGCAATCAGAATGTTCTGAGGTGGAAGAGACCCACAAGGATCATCAAATCCAACTCTAAAGGGAATGGCTCATGCAGGGATCAAATGCACATCCTTGCTGTTTTTAGCACCATGCACTGACCAGCAGAGTCAATAAATGTCATGTATCGCTGTATTTCTAAGGTATCAGGTAGCAACATGAGCAGTGATGGGCACTTCTAGGAAGCTGCAGTGTGCCAGAGGACAATGATTTAACAAGGTTAGCTGTAGGCTCAGTTATTCATCAATTTATAAAATCAGTTTCTAGAAAAAGAAAACATACTCCAAAATACTAAGAAAAGAGACACGAGTACTTCATTATTCAACACAGAAGGCTTTATTTACAATTCGACATAAGGATATCAGAAAAAAGATATGAGCTTTATTTTGTATTTTCATTAACATTTCTAATAAATCTTTACCCTGCACTGTTTGAACAAATGTAAATACTTAACATTAGCCTTAGTATAATGAATTAACAATGACTGTAACTGATGCTTTGGACAAAATAACCACAAATTATAATTCAAGTGCAGTCTAGGTGCTGAACATAGTTTAAAAGTCCAAACCTGCACTGAGATCAATGAGATTATACACATGGACAAACCTATAGTTCTGTCCATGTAAAATTTGGCCCTGAGACATTTAAAATCATGGCCTGACTTGCTGGATCACTGCTGCTGGAGCACCACATAGCACTAAACAACACTAGTAAAGCAAACACTAACTTACTGACAATGTACTTGAAGTCAAATAGAAGCTGAAATGTTAGCATATCAAAAATGACAGGAGCACTGCTGTTGTCCCTTTCATGTTAGATCCTGGCACAAAAGACATTTTATTATAAAAAGTTGGTATCAGATCTTGAACCACAGCAGAGCTGTATTTATCTCAGAGATGTGGCTTAACAACATTAGCTTTTTTGACCAGTCCATAGGACTCTTGGGATGCCTTCAGTTGTGCCAAACTGTCCCCAGACTAACATGGGAACAGAGCATCACATATGACACCAGCAATAACACGGATATGAGAAAAATGTGTTGTTTTTCATCGCCTAGCCAGCACCATGAGTAATGAAATCCACGGACTGAGAGCAGCCCTTCCTCAGGTGTCTCCCCAGCTGCCCTGGTACCCAGCATTTCCAGCCTGGGGCTGGAAACAGAGCGCAGCCATGTACCTCACACACCTCACCTTGGAGAATAATCCCTTGGGATTTCTGTGACTCATCAGCTCTACTGATAGCTACAGAACTTTGTCCATGTGGAACAAAGGAATAAAACACCAGCATGTTAGTCTGTTGGATTTTCCCTTTATTTCCAAAGGTAAGAACACCTTACTAAAGATACCCAGACAAAGATATTGTCCTTTATTAGCAAGACAAACCTTTCTGGTTTAAAGTCCATTGTAGCATTGTTTCCAAACAGCAGGATATGAGAGGCTGGCCATGTTTGATTTCCCTTTTTCTTTGCAGCTCTTAAATAAGGGGACAAAAGACCCAAAAAGGAATCTTAGAAAATGCTGAATTTAGGGTCTTGTTCTAAATTTAAGGAGTCCATGGAAAGAGAAGAGACCCCACAACACTCCATATTTGCCCCACTGACTGTCAGAATAAAATACAGCATTCAGATCAAATTAAAAAGTCAAGTATTTATGCAGACGGCAGTGTTTGCTACGTGTTTACAGGATGATGCACCTCATTAAACAAATGGTTGCACAAATTTCCTTGTGGCAGATGGTTTATCAGCAATTAATTGGGGCTACCTGTTTTCATTTATGTGCTTCTACAGCGAGCGGAACCCTCTGATGTTTGATCAAAATCATTATCTCAGTCTTTGCTGTCTCTGAAGCATTTTGGAGTATTTTCTCTTGGCCTGTCGGGTGACATATCAGATCACTTTCCAGGGCAGGCCTTGGGCAAAGTGGGCTCAGGGCAGTGCAGAGGTTGGTGTTCAAACAAGAGCCAGAAATAAAAGCACACGGGAGGCAAGAGGAAGAGCAGAGGAGCAGGTTGGGAGTTAGGGAGTGGTTCAGATTAATAAACAGCTGTGGAGCCAAATGTCGATGAGCTCCATCAACACATGGATGACTGTGGTGTGTCTTTGAGCCATCTCCATATAAAATGTATAAACCACATATTTTAGTAAGTCTTTTACAAACTTCATGTATTACAGTTAGTAACTTTACACAATAAACTTCACATTCAACGCAATTCACATCCCTGAATAGAGGACAAAGAGCAGTTCTATTGCATCAGCTTCCATTCCTCAAAGGAACAGAGAGAAATATTGTAATGAGAGCATCTAGAGCACAGCATGAGCTCCAAAGTGTTGTCATTCCCAGCCTGTGCTCAGAGATGGAACATCAGCAAGCGGCTTTCATTTTTCTTGCAAATCCAGAAGAAAATGAGTAGCAAGTTGCATAAATGGCAGAAGGTGGACTAAAATCCAACTGCACCTCAGCTTCAGTCTGCTTGAATGCAATTTAAAATGTGTAACAAGTTTCAAATAAAGTTTTTCAAAAGTATAGTTTCCACAGTGGCCTCTTTAGTGATGTCAGAAGTGCAGACCTTCAAAAACATCAGCTTTGTGTTAGTGAGCTGATCTTCTCAAAATGGAAAAACATGTTGAATTCCATAGCACGTGGATTGACTGTGCCTTGAATTATACCTTTTGCCTCTGAATTTTAACAAGCTGCTTGGCTGAAATTTCAATTAAAACATTGACTACCTCTGAAGTCTTTTGTTACCTGTAGTGAAATAAAATCAGAATTCAGCATATGGTGAGGTAGGTCTTCATTTTAAGAATATCTCTTTATAGAACATACTTTCCACCATAACTTTCACATCTCTGCACTTCTTTTAAATAACTCCAAAATATGTGTTTATTTCCCCAGATATCAGCACATTAATCCATCACTTGGTTGGTCTACCCCTGACAGGAGTATATTTTGCCTTTGTGGGATAGGTGTGCTCAGGCTGTGCTCAGACTAACACGACAGTGATGCACAACTGAGAGAAAAAAGTGAGAAACCCTATCCAGCACTCAATAGAAAGTATCATTTCCAGTGAGTTTTCTGAACCTCAGACAGGGGAATGTCCTGGAAGAGAACAGGAATCTGCAGCTGGGTGGCCTCTGTCTCAGAGAGCTTCTAGAAGACACTTCCGAACAGTTAACAGTCTTGGACAAAATGTTGATTTTAAAGAAATCACAACAAACAAACGAAAATGTTCTTCTGATGTAGTTCCAAATGCCCTCCCCTCAGTTAAGAGCATCCTGAAAGATTTAGGATGGGAAGAGAACTTGAAAACATTAGGCCAATGATCTGGACAATTTCCTACAGAACAACTACTGACTATTCTAGCACATAAAAACTAAGAACAGCTAAAGAGGTAATGATTCTGAACTCTTGAAACCTCAAGGAGAAGTCACTGCTGAGGACTGAGCTGTTAGTGCTTACTTACTTATTTTAATTTCTTCGACCTGCATATGAAATAGGACCCCATGAACGCCAGGAACAGCACAGAGCCTCCGATCATTAATGCCATTTGCAGCGTGTTCAGCAACTGGAGCGGACCGGAGATTTTATTTCTGAACATTTCTGCCTTCTCATCCCCAATAACAGCAGACTGAAACAGCACAAGAAAAATGTCAGTGGAAGGTATATATGCAAGACCTCACTTGCTGAGTATGCTCTTGGTCTGATGCAAATCACAGCATGAGTTTAATTACCCAATTTCAGGGCACCAAGATGGAAAAATATAGGTAATTTTTTGCTTGTTTATTTTAAAACAGAGAATATTAATAGACATAAAATATACTAACCTCATTTAGCCAAAGAAGAGGGAACACATAGGGCTCTTTAACTTTTTTTAAAGGACTGAAATGAGAGAATAAGTACAGTTTGTTACTTTTAGTTTGCTTCATAAGCCCAGTCTCTACTTAAACATTTTTCTTCTCCTCTAACTATACTTCTGACTTCCAGATGTACTTTTTAAATATATTTTTGGAGTGAAACAAAACCAAACCAAAACTACAAGTAATAACAGCCATTTTACATATTGGGCAAGCACTACTTTCTGTCTAATCTTCTGTATGTGGGCAGTCAGACAGAGAGGGTTGAAGATCCATGTGATGCTCATATGTAGAGGATGCCAAAGTTGTGTCTGTCCATGTACATTTGGGCCAATGAAGAGCAAAAACACCAGCTAGAGAGCCACTGACCCTTGTGATAAATACTTCTAGTGACAGTGAATACATAAATTCTCTTTCTCATTGGATTCATTACAGAAAATACATTTTGTCTTTTTGTCCATCCTCATGGTCCCCATTTGGGTTTTATAAGAATGTTGTTTTTAAGAACATGTTGCCTTGTAATCTTCTATAGGGAAATAAATTTTTTGTTAAAATATGGCAGTGCCCTGCTCAGGAAGATTTGCTCTCAACAAGCTTTGGGAAAGTATTTTTATTCCTTCTTCTGCAAGCCATTTCTACTGATGCTCTCATAGATCAATCAGCCCTCTTAAAAAAATTCTTTAGAATAATGAAGTAGTACTTACTCAATTCTTGATGAAGGTTGCACAAGAAGGTTTACTTGCAGCCTTTTTGCAAATTGTAGTGTAAAACCAGTGACCTAAAACCAGTGAAAAACCCCAGCAAAACATTAATTTAAATTAATTAGATGCCAAAGCCTATAATATGGACTGTGTCAAAAAGCACTTTGGGAGCATTTTATCCTTATGTTTTGAAGGATTCATTTTTTTATGAAATGTTAATGTTTCTAAGGGTTTTTAATTTCTCACAGAAGTTCTAATTGTGTGGCTTTACCGTAGTTACTTTTGTAATTTACATTTAAACCTGAAGGCAAAGTTTAAAAATACTAAATCAGTCATGGCAAGTTTCATAGAAAAATATGGTTTTGGGGTTTTTTTCAACCAAAAATCAGCTTAATTTTCTTTTTCAAAATCAAGGATATTTAACTTGCATAGTGCAGAAAACAAACTTCATATCACGATAAACATATCTATACAAAGGTCAAATACTTTCTTCCTATCTTTCTTCTACTCTGTCTTTCACAAAAAGAAACATAGGCTGTGATTCTTGAAAATTTTGTATAATGCTTAGGAAAATCTGGTTGATGTCTCTATTCAAAATGAGGTGAAACAAAGGTCATATCTCCTCATTGAAGTTATATAGCATAACTTCCAAATTTCAGTGAGAAATTCCCAATTTTACCTTTTCTTTCAAAGTAAAAGCAAAGTAGAATTTTGGAACCTTAGAATTCATCATACAATTCAGAAAACTTTGGTAAATACACTTAAAGTTAAGGATCTGAATCACTGGAACAGAAATAGAGGTAAATTCGTAAGAAATCAAAATAAATTCATCCTTTTGGGAGATCTGTTGGACAATTCAAGCCACAAAGACTACATTAGATCTATTTAGATCAATCTGTTCAGAGTTCTAGCAAACCAACTGATCTACTTTTGTTTCATTTCAACTGAGATAGTAATTAGCAAAAAATGGCTAGTTATAGAAAATTTTTTAAAAATTAAGTGTAGAGGAAACAGAAGTTTCATAGAATGTAATTTTCTCAAAGTACTTAAAGGTCAGAAAAGCTACAACATACTTCACAGCTTGCAGAATCTATTCAATCCCATGTTTCCAATAAGTAAAAATCAAAACAGATCTTCCAAACTTTGAAGGTCGGAATATGATAAAGTTCTGCTCTGAATCTCCCCTGCTGAAACCACACCACTTTGAGAGCAGATCTCAGAAAAGTGAGTATGAGAATATTGAATCTTGTGCTTGTCCCTCTGGTAAAAAGTCAGCTCTACTACTATTAAATTTAAACATTGCAAGTTTCCCAAGGTACAAGTATTAAATACTTGGACTTACAGGCTCGATGTCTAGATATGTCTCGTGCTCCTTTTCATTTGGGCTCAGGCCTTCCACCTTTTTCAATATAGATTCACTTGCATGAAGAAAATGAGGCAGAGAGATATATACCGGTCTTTCTATGGGAAAAAAAAAACCAAATTCTCTTGAATCATTAAGCCTTGCTTTGGTGCTCATCTTCACAGGTCATTTTCCAAACATAGTTTTATATAGATGTACAATCCTGATAAAAATGTTAATCATCTAACCCCACCACCCAAAAAAAAAAAAAAAAAGGAACAACAAAAAACCCAACCTAGCCCAAACAAAACCCCAAAATTCGAGCATTTCTGTGACTTTTTTTTTTTTTTTTTTTTTTTTTTTTTGTCGTGAGGAAAATTTGCATGGTGAAATAAATAAATTGCAGCTACAAATCCTGCTTGTCTCTGTGGAGCTGGCAGTGCCCCCAGTTTCATGCTGAGGAGAGGACATGAGTGTCACTGTGTCCCCCCTCTTCATGATCTTGTTTTAGCCTGAAGCACCTCTCGCAGTTCACTCTGCACCAAACTCAGACTCAGAACGTATTTGTTTTGCCAACACCAAACCAATCCAGTATTGTCTCTCAGTCTCTACAACTGTGTACATCCCCACCTCCCTGCCGTGCGTGTGACTCGCCACAAACACAAGGACTGTGACTATCTCTGGATTTCATACACTGCCCCTCCTTTCCTTTCTCTACACGCATTCCTGCAGTGTCAGTACACAGTATCCTGATTTTCCATGGCACTATGCAAAACACAGAAATATTACAGTCCTCATTTTGGGCAATGAGACTGCAGAAATGTGAGGGGTCCCACAAGCAATCTGTGGAAGAATTCACAGGCAAGCACAAACATCCTGATCTCAGACTAACACCTCAGCTACAGAACAAGGGCCTTGTCGCCAGTGAAATGGCTCATGTGGCAGCACTGTGTCACACCATACTTGCTTTGCAGGCACTGATGTCCAGGACTCCGGCTAACGTGCAGTTCTCCGATATGACTGGGTCTGTACAGAAGCAGTAATTGTCTCCGACCTCAGTTGGGGACGCAAACGCTTCGCGAGGAACGACGAAACGATAGAGTGTGATTCCCTTCACAACCTGCTTGCCGTAGAAAACTCCATAGATGGATCTGAACACAAAAGAGGAGAAATATGTTTCAACCATTTGGATTAAATGTCTGAATTGGAAATACTCCTGAAGGATGCCCCAACTGCCTCTCTCTTAAAAGAAACAACCCTCCAGGGAGCCAATGTCCAGGTTCCTGCCACACTGTTCAGCAGTTTGTGCTCCTCTGTAGTGGAGAATATCTCACACTTTCACAAAAAGATGTACAAGCTCAGAGGTGAGCATGGCAATACACAAAAAAACAATACACAAAGAAAGTTCTAATACAAAGAATAATAAGCAGTATACACAAAACTAACAAATTAATTGAGATCTCTTTTCCCTACACATTTCTACACCCACTGACATGAGCTTTTTGAAAGTTTCTGGACTACAGTAGGGATGCTTATCCATATAAATCATCTCTGGTATAGTTTTTTGCTGACCTCATGATAATCTAAGCTTTATGATGCAGGCAACATCCTGCATAAAATCTTATTCCATTGTGTATGAATCAGAATGCGACTTAAGCTTCTTTTTGCTAATTCATTACAAGCTGATACAGAGGTATGATTCCTACACAGTAATTTAACCAGGACACCAACACTTTGTATTGCAGCCAAACAAAAGAAGGGTTTCACAACATGGACAGAACAATTTTTCCTGACTCTGCTTCTGCAGGACCTTTGGGTAATCGTTGCCGTCCTTTATTGTTCATGAATCGTGAGAATCAAATGGCCAGAGGGATCTCTCAAACTGAGTGCAATCAATTCAAATAATTTTATCATTTCTCCTCTGCATAGAACTCCCTTTTTTATGACTTGGGAAATGTTTTCCAGTTTAGAAAAACATTCCAGTTTCACAAAAAAGGAAGAATTTTAAATTCATGAAAAACACTGATCTTTGAAAACAAACACTCTGCAAAGCAAATGTCCAACTTTATAGCTAGTAAAAAGGAAGCATCTGCTTCCAGGCAGCAAAATAAATATAGGGGTCGAACCTCCCAAGGTAAATACACTGTGATGCACTTTAAATCTTTAACATTTCTTTCAGCAATCCCACTGGAGAACTTGGGGAGACTGGATAGCCCAGCAGAAGCAGCAGGCTTAAAAGTCATCAGCGCAGAATGTATTAAACAGGCTTGTTTGTTTGTAAATACATAAAAATAAAATATGAAAAAATATCCTGTGAGAAAACAATTTTGAGTATCTAGTGAAGGACAGTAAACACTCTTCTGCATGGATGATTTTCTCCAGAAATGGCAAAGATGGACCTAACTGGACTGTGGTGTACCTGTTGCCTTCTCAGACTAAACAAGGCTGGGTCCTGATCTTAGAAGTTTTCCAAGACTTTGAACCCTGTGGCCCTCAGTGCCTCTTACAGATCTCTAACAGCTCACAACAGCCTCACACTTTCCTGAATTACGTATCTGAAACTGGCTGAAATAAGTACATTGTAAACAGCTTGCTACTTGACACATATACAAGTGGTAGAATCAGGCTCTGAGTCATGAGCGCAACTCACATATTTACTCATATTTTAGATGAAATGTTTATGTTGCACTGCCTGGCTGACCTGAGCCCAAGCACAGCCACTGCAAACTGTGACAAAGCCCTCTGAAAACAAGGAGCATTCAATGGCACACAGAGGTGTGAACACACTCCAGGAAAGGACCAGCCTACCTGCAAATATCGGAGGAGAAGAAGCGCAGTACCTGATTCTTCTTAATGAAAGGTGGGAAGGAAGCTCCATCTGTGAATAAAATAAAAAGACACGCTTGAAAGCAATTCTATTTATAAGACATGATTAAATTTCTAGCTCAGTACTCAGTTGTTACTTTCCTCTAAAGCTGTGAAAAAAGTAAACAATATGAGTCATTTGTGGGGAAAATGTTTATGTAAGTTATTGCACATTGACAGGCACTCCACAGATAAGACGTAATTGTCTTTGAAGGCGAGCCAAGATATAGTAGCTTTTTTTTTTTTTTGCCCCTAGATGTGAAGCTATAGGATCAAGCCCATTTAAAACAGAGGGTGTTGAAAAAAAATCTGCTTAATATGAAGCCAAACAACTGTTGCCATTGCTTCAAGGCTTATGCAGTCTATAGACCCAAACCTTCCTAGAGAATCTCAGGTCACCTGCAGTTATGACACTCAGCACTTACAAGAAACACAGCTTTAGACTTCAACATTGTCTATTTAATGCTAAATGCTAAACCTTTTTCACCAAAGATTGCCCAAGTGGGCCTCTAAGCTGAGGTCCTTCTAGAACTAATGGAGAGGAGGAAGCCACTTCTAGAGCACAGTCCACCTCATCCCATGGCAGATAAGCAAAAACAGTCAGAGGTGTAGCACTTTGGTGCTGCCTTTCTCTCCACTTGCTATAAAAAGAGTGCAGACGCTCAGATTTGTATTTCTGCATCGTAAGCACTCAGAGTTGTGTAAGAGGAGCCTCTGCCATTTTCCCAATGAAGGTGTTGTAACAAACCTTTAACCAGTACATTTGTTAGTTTTTGCGACAATTTCTGTTTAGTTTCTTAGGCAGCAGCCATAACCAAAGAATTGCAAACATCTGTGATATCTTTGAATCTAGTTGGCAAGAGCAAGAAAGCTAAATTACACACTGCCACTTGCCCACTGCTGACAGAAGCACTTTTTTTTCAAAGATTCAAGATCATCCTAAACACACACTGTTTCTAAATCTTGGCATTCTTTTAAGGTTGGCAAACATGGATTCACGTCAAACCTCATACAAGTATACTGTTTTATATTTTTATCTATGTATTTTCTTATATATATGCTGAGCTTTCCTGTAAAAGCTTACAAGATAAGGTAGAATTCTCACATTTACAAGACTTTTTAAACCTGTTGCAACTCCAAACACAGCAATGTCACACTGAATGCCCTTGTAAACAGTGCAGCAATCTCTGCTAAAAAGTAAAAGCTCATTTTCACTGTGTAGCACTTAATTAGTTAGCAGCATATGTTTATTCCATCAGCTACAGAAGAATAAACAAAAAAGCTGACCCTGGCTTAAAAAAAAAAAAAAAAAAAAAAAAAAAAAAAAAAAAAAAAAAAAAAGCCAGGCCCCCTAAGAAGGAGGAAAAGTCCCAGAACATAAGAAAATGCTGTTTATTATAAAATAATTTGCATGGCTTAAAAAGGAACTAGTCCTTTGTGACTCACAGACACCAGATTCTTGTGATGTATTTTAAATACTTCAGAACACCTTGTTTCATGATCTGGGTCATAAGGAAAGTTACCTATGCCAGGTAAAGCAGGATGAAAAATGGAGGGAAAAAGTCCAAAAAACCCACCCCAACACAAAAGCCTGCTTGTTTTGATACTCATTTACTGAAGGCCTGGAGCTCTCTGCAGAAGCCTCCACCAAGGCACCTGCCAGCCTCAGCTCCACAGATTGTGGTGTCCTCACAGCAATGCTTTCACTTTTCAGAAAGAAAAATATCACCTTGAACAAATGGATATTAAACAACTCAGCTGTTTACATATCCATTCCAAAAGCAAATTCAAAAATATTCCTCTATAATGTATTCATCCAAGAATAAACTACTTTTCTTCTTCATCCCTTTTCACTTTATAGTGGTCTACAGCTTCCTCCTTTGCTGCCTCAGTTTCTTCTCATATATCAGGATGTCCATTCTGGTGCATTTAATTACATTTTCAACAGTGTTAATGAATGTGCATTATTAAAATGCAAAGATAATTTTCAACTGCTACAGCAGAGGAAAAGAATCTTAATTATATTTTACTGTGAAAATAATTAGTAGAAACAAGAGAACTGGATAATTTTCTCTTCCATGTCTACTCTAGATGTCGAAACTATATAAAATAGTGCATATAAAATAGCATACAGTAATAATTCATATATTTTAATAGGTACACACATGTGCATATATCATAGTAGCAGTACGTATATATATATATATGTATATATATATGCATATATAGAGATACTTAATATACAGAATACAGAACTGGCAAAGCCCAGAGGAGTTAATTTAAATATTTTATCTCATTACTCCCTTGCAATATCAAGAAAAGTGTTTAAGTTTTAAAAAGCTTTAATAGGCTCACCTGTGCCATTAACCATATCACAGTGACCTTCCCAGTACGAAAGAGTCCTGTAAGATAAAAGTCATGCTGCATGTATAAATTATACCATGTAAGCAATTTAATTACCTGTATTGCTAAATATAACTGTTCCAGTATAAGCCTGACCTATTAGCAAAGGCAAAGGATAGAGATGTTCATTTATTCAGATAAATTATAGGATCCATTAGAATAGGATAAAAGGCATCTAGCTACTTCAGCATGCAAAGCAGAAGTAACTTCTTGTATCAAAGAATCAATAACTATCTTAAGCCCAGCTCCTAACAAAACTATTAATAGGTGAAAGAAAGAGTTGATTTTGCCAAGCTCAGGGCTTGATCCAGTTTCCTTTGAATCACTGAAGTTTTTTTGTTTATCTATAGCTCCTAGTGAATCAAGTCTTGAAATCCATACCTTGAAAATATATATTTTTTTACTCTACAATGTTATGATACCTTTTATTTTTATAGCTTTCAATTATTGCTGTTTTTGTAATATCTTCTGCCCCAGTATAGACAGTGTAAGGTCCATCACTTGTCCCATTATACTGTAACAGATGCAACAAGAAGGAACAACAGTTAGAAATATTGAACAAATTCATAACATTGCCAGATTTTTTTCCTCAGGGCAGCTGCCTTAAGTTTTATGATTATATAGAATGATAACTGAAGGCACTGCCCCCTCATTGGTTTCACTCACCGGGTAGAAGACTCCCACAACTGGGTTCATACCAGAGAACGGGACACTGTTTAAGAAGGGATCAGTGTATCCCCACAGTATTTCTTTCACTGTTCTGTTCTGCAGGATGGCTGACTTAGAAGATTTAATCCAAGTGTTCATTATTGATTGCATAAAACCAATTGGGACCACGGCAGGTACAGCCTACAACAGCAATAAAATCAGTGTTTAGCATAAAATTCTGCATGTGCTTTGAATTAAAAACACACAGACTGACTCCAAGGAAGTCAGACAGCAAAGTCAGCAAAGCCAGTTCCCAGATTTGCAGCTCCCTTGGAGTTAAGTTTGTACATAAAACTGACACTCCTTAATAAAACAATTACTGGGCATAAGTTACACAAAAGCAGACAATTTTTCTTGACTGATTACGTGAGTTCACTAGATCAGCCCTAATCACAGAATCACAGAATAGCTGAAGTTCACAGGGACCCCTGGAGACCATCTGCTCCAACCCCTGCTCAAGCAGGACCTTTGAGACCCAGCTGCCCAGGACCATGGCCAGATGGCTTCTGAATATCTGCAAGTCAAGATTTCAGGAAAGCTTGGATCAGATCATTTTTTGAAGTGCCTTCCAATATGGGCTCTTCTGTGATTCTGTGACTGCTGGTGTGGTTTTGTTTTGTATTTGCACCGAGCATCTCCATACTCTGCCCTTTGCAGACACCTTCTCACAGCAATCCTGAGCGCTCACATGCAGACACCAGAAAGTTGGTGCAATACAACCATGGATGAATATAAATATGAAAACTGTAAATATTAGTCAAAGGCAAACATCCTCGGCCTGTGATAAGACAAAAAGATCTGGACTAAAAAGGCTCTAGCACTACTCTAGGTGAAGATTCCTGTGCTGTTCTGTGAATAACTAACGTCTCAGTAGGATGGGAGAGCTCCAAGATTGCCCCATGGGGCGCAGGCTCTGTGGTGGTGAGGCCATGCAGACACCGAGTGTGGGAATGAACACAGCCTCCCTTCCAAGGAGGAGTGAGGGTTTTATGGAAAGAGCATGGCAAATCCACCCAGTACTGTTCATGCTGCACCTCACACACAAAGGGAGTCTATCCACAAACTCTTGATTTATTCCCACGCTAAAATTGACTAGGAGGATGCTTTTTGAGTTTTGAACACACTGCAGTGAAAGGAATCCCTCACCACAACAGAAGGGCTGGAATGAGATGCTCTTTAAGGTCCCTTCCCACCCAAACCATTCTCTGATTCTATGAACTTCTCCCCTCTTTCCTCCAGTAGCTCAACATTTGTATCTGGACACAATGGCCTTGTTTCTTTACTTACTACAACAGCAAGGTTGAGGACGGTCATGTTATCATCTTCTGTCCCAATAGACAAATCAGGTTCAAAAGTAGCAACATTAGGCAGCATGTAGGATATTGTGCCATTCTCACTTTCCGTGATATTTTCTTTGGGTAAATATCGCACCCTTGAAATACAAAGCACAAACAGAGAATATTTTTAATCTTTGACTTTTGAGAAAACAGATAACCATGCCTGATGGAAGGTTGTTGAAAAGGTGATGAACATTTTAGTAATATGAATGTTGAACATTTTATAACCACTAAAAGGTTTATAAACTTTTCATACAAATACATGTAAAAATTCAATTTTTTGCAAAATATTGTTCTTTTGGAAATATTTCCTTATTGCCATATGGAATAGCTTTTCTTGATACTAAAATGAAAACAAACATTTCTTTTTAATTTTTATTTTTATGTCATTAATGGACCTTGCCTATTTTTATATTTTGTTTGAAATGAATTATGCTTTGTCATGTTTTTTCATAAGCTATCTCATGTTTGCATGCAACTAGAAGGGGATGACACAAACAGGTGGATTAACACTTTGATCTGATAGACATGTGTTGCAACAAAACAGGTGAAACCCCAATATTACTTTGATAACATTTAATCTGCATGTAGAGATTTCTAAGCAATCTTTCAGCTCCACAGAGGTTCTGTCAGTCATGCCCTGTCAGCAAATCCCTAAGGTACAAATCTCTGCTGCAGCTCTCGCTTTAGCTCCACCCTTCAGTCCCATCGTCTTGCTGACCCCCCTGTGGGGACAGCAGCCAGCAGGGATCAAATGACACTCTACGCTGTAGCCCAAGAAAGCTTATCCCAGCTCCATCCAGAAGGGATCTTCAGGATACTCCATCAGATCTTCCAGCATGAGTGTGAGGGGTTCAAAAGGTGCAGAGAACATTTTCCCATGGTACAGATGCAGCCAGTGCAGGTTGGTCTTATCTGAAGAGCAGCTGGTTCTTGGCTGCTCAGAATTGGTTTGTATACATGTAATTTTAATTAATAGCCTAACTTGTAGAACACCTACCTGAAAGTTTTCTTTCTAATTAATGTGTTTTCAACGTGTTCTACACTATAATAAATTATGAAGTATTTAAAGGGACACTGAGAGAGACTCAGTGTCACAATTACTCAAATAGACCCAATATCCCAAGTAACTATGCAGCAGTCAGAGGAGTCTTCATTTCACAGTCATCATTTCTTACTTAGTCTTATTTAGGCTTACGGCTGAGATTCATCCCTGAGAAAACAGATATTGTCATCAGCACCAGAGTAAAATATTTCTGTTTGGTGGGAATTCACCCTCCACAGTATTTCTTCACCGTTTCTTTCCTGATTCCTATGTAACCCTTTCGTGTGTCTTCCCAGGTACTCTGTGAACTAAGAGTTCTCCCCTTCCAATGAGAAATAAACTTTTAGACATCAAAGTACTTCGGCTGTAGATGCTGAAGTGGAAAATTATCTTGCAAATATAATATACATCCTCAAAGATACTGAGAAAGAAATATCCTATCATCATAGGAAAGCAATTTCCTAACAAGGGTGCCACTGATAGGAAATAGCGGGCTTAATAACTCAGGAAGCATCAACTAGTCCTATGTCAACATCACATTTAACATTAAAGATATAATTAAACCTCCCCTAAATGTGGGAGGACTGCTGTATCTAGGTCCTAGCTAGTAAACTCAGAAAAAGGAATACTTTTCCAAGGAAAATTTGAAAAAAAAGCTATTGATTAAAAATATCATAAAGGAAAAAAACTCCAAACCATGTTATTAAAATGAGTGATGCACGGATGACAAGATAATCTCTTGGTTTTAGGGCATCTGGCATATTTTCTCCTATTATAAAGCTGGTGAAAACTGAACAGGAAAGAACACAACTTCCTCTATGATATTGTGGCAATTGAATGATTGGTTTTCGCAAGAGCAAGCAGCTTAACATCCAATTACCTATTTCAACATGAGTTTTCCTAATGCTAGACACAATCCAGAAAATGTCTGGCATTGCTGCATGTAGCTGCAATTTAGGCATTTTTGTCAAGTCTAACAAAAGTATGATGATGGAATTTCAAAAATAAATTTTATCTCAGCAGAACTTTCTCTGACTTTAGCAAAACTTCTGATATGATCTCACATATTAAAGCGTCTTTTCTTACCTGTATGTATAAGGTCCTCTTTGTTCAAGTTTTGGTTGAGCCCCTTCATCTATAACATCTGAAGGATTTACCACATGGAAAATCCAAAATTCCCTGTAAACTGAGCTTCCTGGCACAATCCAATTTTGATAAGCAGTGGTACCATTGACAATGACAGCTTCCTGAAAGTACAACAATCAAAGCTAAAATTAACCACAAAAGAATCCAGTGAGAAGTTGCATTTGCTTTTAAGATGATTGTCGAAGATTCCAAAGCAAACAGAAAAAAACACCATTTTATCATCAGCTGGCCAACACCTGAAGGCAGCTTGACATTCCTACTCAATGAGAGGAAAAGTGAGTCCCCCCAAAACAAATGACCCCAAAACTGATACAATTGCTGATGCAGCCAATAGCAAAGCTCTCCTATTTCTATGGTGTGGCATTGCCTTTGTTCTCAAACACTTGCCAAAAACACTGATTATTTATAAAGGGAAACTCTCTGATGACTGAATGATACCCAGCACTTTATAGAATCCACAAACTACTTTTCATACATTGCAAATAGCCCAAGGGAGGAAATGAGATAGAATGTCTAAGCATTATTCAGGCTCTAGATAATTTTGCACACAGAGAAGTCACATAGGACTCTTGAATGACTGTTTCTTTGGCAGAAAAATTTTGTCACCAAAACTGAGACTTTCTAGAAATCTCTAATTCTGATAACATTTTATTAGGAAACTTTCCCAGATCTAGGGAGCACGGGTAAAATACAGATACAAGGACAAGACAGTAATCAGGAATTAACAGCTTTAAGTCTGTGCCACTCAACCATATGGTAAATGGCAATTCAGTCCTCAGGACTGTACAGTGAGATGGAGAGTTTGAAAGTGTGTTACCTGAATAGTCAGGGGAATGCCTACTTGGCCTGGTCTATATCAGCCCTCTTCTATATGATTTTCCCAAAGTCTTGGGATAATGTAATTTTTCCCTTTGGTGGTAAAAATTAATGAAAGTTTTTTCAATAAGAATAATCTAGGCTGCCTGTCTCCAACATAAAGGATGTTTTTCTTTATTAGACTGATTGGAGATGAATTATCTAATTTGCACAAGTCCAGAAATTAGAAGACTCTAATTCCTCTAGACAGCAAGAAAAGATATTTTAAATCAAAAGTTGCTAGATTTTTTTTCTAGTTTAAGTTTGTGCCTCTAAAGTTCACTTAGCAATCACCGTCTTAACAAAATAGATACTGCCAGTTAACAACTTCTGCAGTCAGAAACAAATACCATGTCTTGGAGAACTTGTAACGCAGTCAGGATTCTGTCTGTGAAAAGCCTGTTTGTATGGTGGAATTGCAAATGACTTGCTGGTGGTGTAGAGCACCGGGCTTGCTGCCTGCGTATTTGCTGTAATTTATGTGCGTTTGTGTGAGAGGGGAAGGAAACCTTGCCGCAGCAAGTGTGTTATCACCCTGAGGCCTTGCACTCGAACCTCACAAGGTCAAAGACTATCCCAGCTGTGGCCCAGCACGAGGCAGACCAACTCCTGGATGAAGAGGGAAAACCTTACACAATTCAGAAATCACCGTTTTCACAGAGAATTGCTCCAAGAATCTGGGAGGAACAGGCTGATATAAAAGGCACAACTCAGTCTGCCCAAAGTCTGCCTGTGATCTGCATTCAGCATGGTCCTGAGACAGGGGCAGAGGCCAGGATTCGACCTCCCCTGTGTAAGCAGAGTAGGGAAATGGTTAAATTTCCAGCAGCTATATGGTCAAGAGACAAACTAATCTCTCTAGAAGACAATACTCAGGCATAGAGTTGACCAGAGAAGTTTCAATCTTGTGAAAATAGATCTATTCAAGAGATGTTAAATGTTGTTAGAGTGTTGTTACCTACATTTTAAAAGCCTTCCCCTCCATCCATTCCCCTTCCCCTTATAGCCCTTTGCCAGGCGTTGGAGCAGAGCACAGTTAGATGCCAACTCTGCCACTGCACTCTGCCAGGACACAAAGTGTGGATTTGGAGCCCACCACTCACTGTGTGCTAATGCACTGTGGACACTCTTGGGGGATGTTTCAAGGGTGCAGCTGAACTGACCTGGAAGTTCTGCACCCAAAGGGACAAGCTGGCTCCCACAGCTCCCGACATATGTGACTCCCTCTTCCTTTGCACCAGCTCTAATTCCTCAGGGAGCTGTTTCTGCCTGCCAGACAGGAGGAATATAATTTCCTTTTTTTTTTTTTTTTTTTAACCTTCTGCGTTACCTTTCTACCAGTTAGCTATTTGGCTCAGGGGCCTGTGTAGAGGGAACCAACGTTAGAACATGGGAAGCAGCAAGACAAAAGAAAGAGGGGGAAGGAAGATAACAAGACCATTATTTTAAGTGGCATTTAGCCATCATTGTTAACAACATTTCTCCCACAAAGGAGGTGTGTATGATTCTCTGTCACATACTTTGAGAGTGCAAATGGTAAGTTAAAGTGGAAAAAAATCTAGAGCTCTGTCTTATTCATGTCTTCATTTAATAAAACTAATACCCTCACACCAGCAAGCACTTTGTTTTTGCTGTTTGATCCCTCGTGATCCATCCTTAAATATTACCCCTCTCTGTGGCTGGGCAGTTGTATATTTCCCTATTAACACTTCTGCGCTTTGGGATGTTATGAAAGGTGGAGCAATTTTGGAAACTAATGTGCAGCTGGTAGTACAAAACACTTCTCAACTCCCTAGTCCATCTGCATCAGCTCTAAGGTCTTTCACAACAGTTAACTACTGTCAGCAAAAGTAACTACACAAATGCCACTGCTACACAGCCAAGTTCATAGCATGACCTAACTGCGCAAGACTGAGTGAAACCAGTGGGAACTTTGACCCTTTATGTCTCTGACAATATTCCCCCCACTAGAGGTGGGTCAATTTGCAATACATAATTTCAAGAAATGCTGAGCAGTCAGCAAATGAAACGTGCAGTACTTCGTTAATTTACAGTAAATTCAGCCATCATTTCTGATGAAGAAATACAGAATTAAAGACAAAGTTTCTGTCTTGCCAAAGATCTGACCAGATGGATAAAACATGCCATTTTCCGGGAACCAATAAATGCCATGAGTACTTTGGGCTGTAACAAAATTGTGTTCTGTGTATGTTGGGCTGCCTACATAAACTGGACAATAAAATTGTAAAAAATTGAAAAAGGAAAGCTCAAGAAAAGCAAACAATCTTCTCCCATTTTGCAGGTGGAAGAATGACTTTTATTACTTTTTAAAGTTATGATTATCAGCTTATTATTAGCCTTTCTATTCAGGCTTTGTCAGATCATAACCTTTACTCCTTTCTCAGTCCTTGGTAATAAAAAATTAAGGAAGCCAATAAAGCTTAAAAGTGATAATGCAGGAATATATGTGGTTGATCACTTGTGTTCAGCAGTTGTTTTAGCTTCATTAGTTTATATAAAGAAGTGGCACATGAATGTCACAAACATAATTTGAAATTAGAAGTGTTTCCAATGCCTCCGGTAGCTGAGGAGATATAATCTGACCAATCATAGATCACAGATATGCAGAGAGACAGATGAATAAACATAATAATAGCTGAAATTGAAAGCCTTATTTCTAAAAAATAACTGAGATTAACCCAGTACAGCACTGAGGCATTGTGGCAAATCATACATAATTCTGTATTATCAATTCATCAGGAATTCAATATATTACGTATTATGATGTGGTTTCTGTTAAAGTCCTGAGCTCATGCATTCAGGTAGGAAGCATAAGATCTTACAGAAGTGGTGATTCATTCTGGCAAATGAATCCACTACCAATAGCTTTGAGTGGTTAAACCTAGCTGGGAAAAAAGCCCCATAACTGATGTGATAGGAATTTTGCCTAAAAAGATAATATTGTTTTAAGGAGGGAAAGGCAAAAAGTAGGAATTGAGCCATGTCAAAATATCTTTTTCCAATGATATCAGATAAAATCTTTATGATTTGTTGCTTTGAATGCTCCTTTCCTTTTTTTTTTCCATTTTACATGATTGTATCCAGTAATAATGACAACACACATGATAGTGTGCAACTGAAATGTGTAGAGTCTGTTAAAAAGGAATATTTAGATAATCTCAAGCAAAGGGTTTTTTTGTAAAGAACTCTGAAACATCCATGTTTCTAAACTCCTCAGACCTTCATGGAAAGTTCTCTCCCCTCTGGATAGATTCAGTGTTTGGAGAAATTAGGACTCCACTTTTGCCCTTTGGTCCTGAAGTCAAAGGCACCTTTCCATGAATAGTATCAGAGCTGAAATAGTTTAGCACTAATCTCCTGCAGTGGATCCCTGCCAAGATGCTGCTGCTGGTGGTGTCATTTTGAGTGTGCTCTTCAAGGGACAGTTTATTTCAAGAGCCTTGAAAAAGATTCAGAAAATATATATATAATGCCAATTTTTTTAAAACTCTGCCCCTACTGGAGGTTGGAGTTGAAACAGCTTATCCAAAGAAAGTTCTGAGACACAGGTAAAGCATTGTGGGGCTAGAAAACATAGCTGGATGTTCTGATTTGAAGCACAGATGTCTGATAACGAACTGGAACACTTGAAGAGGTGACATCTGGATGTTTTATGTTACATGGACTTTGTTTGGGTTGTCCACTCCTGGACTGCTCATGGGTGGAGCGCAGCACCGCCTGCCAGGAAATAACAGCCGAGAGACTCAGAGTCTCTGTCCAGTTTCTAAGGGCACCTGAGGTTTTCTGTACATTGCAGATGCTTTCTCTTTGCTTCAAAAACAGTTTTCAGCCTTCCAGCAAAACCTGTCCTGCAGTGTTTACTGCTGCTAATATCTCAGTGATTGCAATAAAGGGGAAATGAGGCTGTTAAAGTGTAAAGATGTGTGCTTAAGGGAAGCTTAGGAGAAGCACGCTTAGGCTTCCGCTGCTAGCAGAAAACTACAAAAAGAACTATTGATTGCATTGATTTTTGAAATTAAAGTTCCTCCAATTCATTGGGAGATGCTAAGTTCAGCTGGACTTGCTTGAGAGTATATTGACATTAATGTTATTTGACTAAACCTTGATAACAAGTTAATTTAGGACAATTTGTCTTGTTACAGATGGAGTGTCCTAACTATTCAAGATTTGTTTTTCTAATCCAGCAATAACATTTGATAGCAACTTTCATTTCCTCCAAAAATACAGAATTGGTCTTCCTATTGTGCTGTCAGCTTGTGCAAAGAACTGAGATTTACTCTGAGGTAGGATAGCCAGAGGAAAACCTAGGGATCTTTTTTCAAGCTTTGACTGTGCAGGATTTAAGACCAGATTTTGCCTTTACTGGTTGTATCTGAAACTGTTGGTACCTTTCATTAGAAGCATGGCATTTTGAGTTTTGTTTTCACCCAGTGGGTTAGGACATTTTAGATTTTGCCTCATATGAGTAGAAATGGAAATAACATAGATTCAATAATGTTGGAAAAGACCTCCAAGATCATCCAGTCCAACCGTTGACTGCAATGCTCACTAAACCATATCTTGAAGTGCCATATCTACTGATTTTTTTGTACACTTCCAGGGCTGGTGACTACATCACTTCCCTAAGCAGGCTGCTCCATATAAATGCTTACAGGCCATAGCTGAAAGAACATCTCACTCTTTGTTTTTTTTCCTGTCCTAGGGCCACTATTCTTGAGAAATTCCAAACAAATTTGTCATTGAAACTGATCTGTTTCTCCCAAAGATTTTCTGTAAAAATTACATTTCCGAAAGTGAAATATTTCAGGAAATAAAAATATTTTGAGTATGCTCTGCTCGGAAGACCTGCTTCCTTTGCAATCAGCTCTATATTTATCTTAAATATATCTGCACTGAATAACAAATCTGTTTTTCTTAACAGACCTTTTATCAACAGAGCAAAAACAGAATTAGTTAAATTCAAGTCCCTCTGGAGCATGTGCTGAACTGATCACATAGTTCAGCTGTTGTACACATCCTGTCTGAAAAGGAATTGTCTCAGGAGTCTGATGGTGTCACTGAATATTCATCATGCTAAACAGCAAAACAATAGTCTGGTATGACATCTGCTTAGCAAAAAATGTACCCATTTACTTAAGTAAATAAAGCCTCTACAAATTTACTCTTTTATGTTTTATGTGATTACCAGCACAATTTTTTTAAATATATACATCAAACAAGCTGCCTTGAAATAGGTACAAGCATCTGAAACATGATCACAATGCAGAAAATTAAAAAGAGGTTGAGGGGGAAATTACTCACTCTAATGCTTTACCACTAAGGACTCATGCAGGTATAATTGAATATGTAGACATTTGCAAACCATGCTGTATAACTGGTTCATTATTGCTAGTAAATAAATGAACACATAACACAGCTAATATTTGTAATTTGCCCTCAAAATACTTAATGGCATCAGACAACACTCAGGATTAACAAAAGTATTCAATATAAGGAGATACACATTTTTAAATTTATATGCTTTCTAGAAAACCTGCCATTTCCTCAATTAATTCAAACAATTAAAATTATTTGCAAAGGTAGAGAGTATGAATTTTTTGTAAAATGTTGCAAGGTGGTTGAGACATTACCTAATGAGTTTTTTTTAAATTCTCTATAAACTTTAAAAATTCTTGGAAAACACAACGACAGTTGGAAAATTCCTCTACAGGTTGGTTTTCAGTGAGTTACCCGAAAAAATTAAGATGCTATATAGAAGCTATTTTTTTCAAAATTTTTTTTAAAGGGAGAGTATAATCTAAGCAGGCCCTCAACAACAGACAGTTCAACATTTCCTGACAGTTCATCTATCCACCTCCTCAATTGACTTCAATAACTATTGAGCTAAGGCTACTCTTCCAGAAGAGCCTTTGAATAAGTGTCTCCAAGAAGTCCACAGTCTTCAGCACCACAGCACATCAATAGCAGGACTAAGCAATAGCTAAAGATCTTAAGATTTTCAGATTTCTAACTGCCAGAGAACCAACCTTGGCTGCAGTGACCCCAAGGAGAATTCTTGTCACCATATGGACATGCCAGGGTTTCCATTCCAGATTACTCCATGATTTAGACCCCCAGTTACATGCCCTTTTCACCAAAGATCTAACAAATTAATTTTTTTCTGTTTTCTTTACAGACAAAACTAGATTTTAGGGACATAAAATTATCTAAAAAGCAGGAAAAAAAGTGTCTGCCAGGTCTAAAACATTCTACTTCAATTAATCCTCACACTGATAACGGGAGATGTATTCGATTAGATCTTCCAGTCATGTGGAGAGCACTGATTTGGATTATACAATGACAGAATGTGAGATGAACATATGAAGTGTAGGATTAGATTCTGCAGCAGAAGACTGTTCATATTATTTGCAGTATTTAAATATAAGTGCACTGAGTAAGTACCAAAGTAAGAAAAAAATAAATGAAAGAAAAATAAATCAGAAACAATCATAAATATAATAAAAATAAAACCCACTTACTTTTAAATTGCATACTGAAACCACAATATTTTAGCTTCTAATGTGAAGCACAAGACAGAGCAAACTAGTGAATGTGGTGATAGAATTAATATATTTTTTAAAATATTGCTCTTGCATATATTCCCAGGGAAGTTTGGATCACATCTATTATAAAAACTATGTTTAATTTTAAAAAAATAAAAGAAAGAAACAGAATCAGAACACAAGATTTTAAAATAGCGACTATCCAATAGCCACAAACCATATGTCTTGGTTAAAAAAAAAAAAAAAAAAAAAGTACCTTTTTTACTGCTTTGCCTATAAGAGTATCTCCAACTGGTATTAGAACTCCTCCGAAGATAGCCAGCACAGCACCGATGATGGCCCCAGCAAGGAGCCCACAGCTTCTGTCACAGCCCATTCCTCTTTCTTGTCAGGGTACAGGTAGACAATGTACAAGTATCTTTGCTGTAAGGCTTGATGGTTTTTTCTCACTTCTTGGTCCCAACACACTCACTGATCTTCCTCAGAGAAGCCGCTAATATAAGCAGAAAGTGAACAAAAATCAAATTCCAGAGCTCAAAGTACAAAGTACACGAGATGAAGTGGTAGGAAGATAACAAGTCAAAACCAGCCAGCCAGTGGCCAGCCAGTGGCAAAAAAAAAAGTTGCAGGTACTTCTGGCAAGGTAATTGCTCATTACGTATGATTATCTTTCTTCATGCCTGCTCTCTAAACAGACTGATAAGCTTTTTTCATTAATCTTTTTTTTTTTTTTTTTTTTTTGGCTCTGTTGCATTAGGGTAAGCTGACATTGTTATTATTCATCTGACATTCTTCCTGATGTAGACACCTCTCAAATCCTCTGCCAAAGAAGGAGGCTATAGACAGATCTGCTCTTCTCTCAGCCTGCCATGCCCATGGCTCCCACTTCAGGCAAAACCAGGAGTTACACTGCCATGAGCTCCCCAGGCTGCCCCTGCCTTACGCCACTGAGAAAGTCCTCAAGGTCCATCAGCACCTCCTTGGGAAAGGCAGCCCTTAAAGGGAGGCACCCACAAGAAGCCTCTCTCCAGATCTCTATCAGCCCACAGTCAGCTGCTGAAGAGATAAAACTTGTTTCAGGAACTTCACGGCAAAGGCCCGACTGGATTTTTCTTTTACAGCTGTATTCTTGCCACCAGCTAATTTCATCAATCCCAATTGCCTTATAGAACATCAGAGGTTTTTAAAGCAAGTCTAGAGACTGATCTTTGAAAGACGTAATACTTAAAATTTCAAGATTATTCAGCCTCAGAAGAAAAACGTCTGCGATCACTCGTTGGAAGATAAGAGTTGGTAGTAATATGTGTTAATGTATCTTAAGAACTGGCCCCTAGTGAAAGAGGTTGTAAAGAAAATCAGAATTATACCAGTGCCAGAATGGTAAAACATAAGCTCCTAGGGATATTTTTTCCAGATTATTTTATTGTTTATGAATAACTGAGACAAAGAGCTGCTTAATTTGCAATTTATTCTTGGTCATGAATTAATCACATAATAGAATTTGCAAGCTGGTTATTTGCTTTAGGTGCCCAGTTAACAGCTCTTTTCTATTTTAGATGTCACTGTCCATGTCCTTTCTATTCTTACCAATTTCTGTTAACATGTTCTGAACATCTCTAAATCAATTTTAAAGCAGGTATTAGTTAAGAGTTAATTACTCATTCAAGGCCAAACACAGAAGGAAAACAGAAAGATGAACTGGAAGAACAGCTCGACCACTTTTCTCATGAGGACCAAAGAACTAAAAGAACTGCATGAATTTCTAAATAGTAAAGCAGGTGTAGGAATAGTGGGTGTTGTATTTTCGTAATCAGTTCTGTGACCCTTTTATTACAAAAAGGACTTAAAACATGCACTAACAGATTAGGTACCATGGTCAGCAGGCCGGTGATGTGTCCTCCCTCATCATCCCAAAGTCACAGTTATGTCACATCTTTTCCTGGCACCAGACACCTCCCTTTAACTGCACTGGAAACCCATTTTTCCTGCTCTTGCACTGGCAGCAGGTAATGGCTCCCTCGCCTCCCTCGCCTGTCTCTTTCTGTACATTTGAGATTGTTCGCTATGTTAAGAACTTCTCCTTGGACATTTGCATGCAGAATGGCCAAAATATTGTTTGCAATCTTGGAAAAATATCCTTACTATAAAAGTCAGCCTGCCCATCCACCTGCCCCAGGTCATTCCACATGGTTCCCACTCCAAAGCTTTACCCTTTGACTGTTTTGTCTGCACATAAAAGGCACATGGAAAGAAGCCACATTTGTCTTAAGCTTTTGACACTCATGAGGGACTAAGAGTCTCTCTACACCTGTAAACCTGGCTTTTCTACTGGAGGTGGTACAGCTTATTTGAACTGCAGGTTTACTGCGTCGCTTTGCTCTCTACCAGCTCAGTTACTCTGTGCTTGTTTAGCAGTAGAAATTCATCTTTGGGGTAACTTTTAAAAAAAATAAATCAATTTTCTCAAACTTTTCATACATTTTGTTGCACTTTTCACAAAGATAACTGAAAGTTGACTTAACTGAATTATAAAACCACCAAGTCATTAAAGGCTCTTTGATGTAGTGGATGGATGCATAATGTGTTTAACAGCAAATTTCAAAACAAACTGAAGTTAGAAATTTACTCGTCTTGAAGAACTCTTAAGTGAAAATCACTAGGACCAAATCTCGTATCACTGTAGCTAGGCTCAGATCAGGATCTTTAGTTTGGCAAAGACAGAACAGGAATAGGCAACTAATTGGATAGATGGTGTGGGGATTTGAAAATCTGATTGCAGATTACAATATTACACATTGCAGCAAATCTAAGGAAAAGCAGACATTCTCAATTAAAACAAATTCTGAAAAATACCTGTCTCCACTTGATTTTTCCCCCAACACCAACAGATTTTCTTTCTTCAGTGTGGAAACACACATTTTAAAATTTAAAATGGAAATTAGTTCTCCCAGAAGTGTTTAAGGAGGTTTTTTAGATATCATCAGAATTTTTTTTCTTGACTTAGATACTGAAGCTTTTCAAATTCAACAGCAATATACTTTCCACCAAACTACATTTCCATCTAAATTTCTACAAGCTTTTGCAATAATTTTATTTTGTTTCAGGCACACTAAGCATCTCTCATGAGCACTAGCAATAAACAGCTAGAAACTGACTGCTAACAACTTGTGCCTAGTCCAAGTTCTGCAAATTGAAAAAGATTCAACCTTCCCCCACCAAATACAATGTAACAGCAGTCTAGACATCCCAATTTATGCAATTCAAATTGTCTATTACACAAGTGCAATGAAGAGCACTCACACCATAACACACAATTTCACATAGAAGCCAACACACTATCCTCATCTATTAGAGCTGAATTTAAAATATGAAGATTAAGGTAGAAATTTCCAGTAAGAATGCACTTTCTGGGAATTCATATTCAAGGGAAAATTATATACCTTAAACAGAATAGAAAGTACCAAAACAAAATTAGATATGGTCTGAGACTATAGTATAATTTAAATTTAGATTTGACTACAGCGTTAATAAGATTATTCACCCCATTCTAGAGTGTTGGGTATGTACTTTTTAATACTGTTTCAAAGATCCTTAACAGAATATTAATTAGTAAAACTAATTAACTAGTATTAATTAGAAAATTAAAATGGTCCATTCAAATCTCTGAAAGACAATTTATATGCAACTGTATAGTAGGAGAGATGCAGAATGTTATTAAATTTTTTCTTCACTACTTAATTTAGGCTTCTGTACATGCCAGCTTTAGCAAGTCTTATAAAACCCAAACTATGAAATTATAGTTTCAAGTTTTTTAACTGCAATAGTAAATGCTAGAAATATGACTTTAAAAGATGCATTTCTTATAAATTCACATGACTCCAGAACTGTAGCTTAAAGAATATTAAATATCACAAGACAGAATACAATTGGGAAAGCCAGCAATACTGACCAAAAAAACACCATTGTTATCATAATAACAAAGCTGTTCACTAATCCATGTAAAATGTCACTTTTTCTTGCAAGCAGCTTTGCAAAATCCTTTAATTTTAGCTTGCATTAAAAATAAATATTTTCAACAGCTTCCACCCAACTGATCTTAAAAATATTCCTGAGGAAAACCCTCTGATTTTAAATGTTGTATCATCTGACTCACCTTGAATAAGGGCAACTGATTTTTCAGCTGAGCATACAAGCACTTAGCACATGACTTGCATCAAGTTACCAGCAGCTAAATCTCCCCGCCAAGCACATAGGCTGTGAACTGACAGGGAGTGTTTATATATTCCAGGAGACGTCAGTTCCCGCTTTATCTTTTTGCCAGAAGAAAAAGTTAAGTTGTGCTGGTGCTGGGGGAGGGGGTTATTTTTACAGTCTGACTAAAAGCCACTACCTACATCTCGTGGTAATATACTTAGCAACTGCAATCTTTATCAAATTTTGATCCAAGTGAGTCAAAGGTCAAGGAGACAAAAGGGTAATGTACTTATTTGGTTCTTGGTCACTTCTTCTTTCATATCTGCATATTTGTATTTTACTCATCATGACTGTGTATTTTCAAATAATGCAAACTAGGACATTTCAGAATATTTTTAAAGGGATTTCTTTCAGATATTAGATTACAATGTTTCCTTGCAAAGTGCTATGGCTCTTCCTATTTCACTGGAAGTTCAGTGAACATCATCCCAAAGCTTATTTTTCTCAGTGTATCTAAAAATAATTTATTTTTACACTGACATTTCTATCTACCAACATGTCACACCATCACAGTGTCTACTACTAAACAATAAACAGTTTGGCAGCTTTTGCAAAAATATTTTATAAATACCTCTTTATCTCAGGTGAATTCAATAAATGGTTTGTTTTAAAAGATTATTCTGGCAGCAGCAAGAGGAAGAGGAATTTGGCTTAATTATGAGAGAGAAAATATTCCTAAAAATAGATTCTTAGGTCCAGACTTTCAGGGTATAGCACTGAATAGTTTGTAATTCACAGGTTTAGTATTTGCTATGTGTTTTGACTGACTGTTTGCTGTTCTGTTATTTTATGCTGCTCTACTTGGAAGTTAAGCTTTTGTGGAATAATCTGCCTTTTTCTAATCTATTTTTGCTAAGTAAATCTAAGGTGGAAGAAAATAAATGAATTTAAGGATTTTTATCTCCTAGTAGTGAAGGCAAGACAAGTCTGGTCTTTTGAGAACAACCAGTTGGGCAGTTTTCAGTACAAGGCTTGCTGCCAGGGCAAGTCTGTGACCCTGAATAAATCCAGCTTCTCATCCTTGAAAAGTACAGAAAATTGGTTTTCCTCCACTTTCTAATTAAAGAGGAATGTTTGACTGCTGAAAGTTAAGCAGTCCTCCACATTGTGCTTGCCATGCACTACTTTTATGAATATTGTCATTAATTTTTTCCATGGACATGTCCTCATATGATGGTCTCCTGAGGATGCTCTTGCTTGGGATTGTCCTTCACTGCTGTGGAGATGCTCCCCACTATGCTCATTTTCTCTGTTTGCAGTGTATGGGAGTCATTGTGCAAAGAGGAGAATATCTATTGGGGTTTTTGCTGGAATTTACTAATGTCAGTGTAATGATCCGTTTTCAACATTTACATGCTGAGCTGTATCACTTAATGTTATGACTTGCAATATCCTACTATCATCCTGTACAAGCAAAATCCCTTCTAACAGTAGAGCTTGGCAGTGAAATGAGGACTGCCTGGATCAACTGCAGAAAGCAGCTAAAAGAACGGGAAGCTGAGAGAGAAACTGTGAACTTCTGGATGTCAGTCATTTCCGTTCCTTAAAAACAAACTAAAGCAAACCATAAGTATTTAATGGTCCCTATGTTCTCTGGCTTCATTTCAGAGTTCAGAGGCTGTAGAGGAGAAAGCAGAGGCACACAGCAGCAGAGGAAGGACACAAAAAACAAACAGTTATGTACTTCATCGAAGTCCCCAGTGGTGCAACAAGAGACAAACTGCCCCTCAAGGAAAAGTTGTCAAAAAAGAGAAATAGGGTAAATGACACTCACATGCTTCATGAAGACACAGAAAACTGCAGGAAGCAGAAAAAGAGAAATGCTGTTGTTATCTCCAAATGAAGTCTACACACATTTTCTGGAGTGAACATAATACTGACAAGAAAATGCTGAAGAGATGAGTGTTGTTCGTGGCTTTTATAAATATAGTGAGGCCTTCCGGGAAACACTTTCTTTGGGGTGCTTTCCTATATGCCCTGAGATTCTTAAATAGTGTATGTCTCCCTTTCCTTTTTTTTTTACATTAAGATCCATTCCATCACAGTATGACAAACCTTTATGGTACATATAATTTAAATTTTCAAGATGATTACATAAACATTCCTACATTCCTGTGGGAATTCTTTGCTGAACAGTAAAACACAGCATGAGTTTATGTTCCGGTGTTTCCACAGTCATTAGACTGAGAGTTTTTTTTCAACTGCCTATCATGAAACTTATAAAAACTAGTGTTAACTTTAATTCTTTTTCAGATGTGGAGATGTTAGCATATGTTAAATGACATTAGGAAGCAAAATAAAAAGCTCCAGGAAAGTCCTGTCTGTGCTTTTGCACCCTCTGAACTTTTTAAGGACATTAGCTGTTAAAAAAACCCCAACAAAATCTCGTTTCTAGTTGTTAGGTGAAGTGTCAACCCATGGGTCAGAAGATGAGGTTAATATTCTTAGCATCCAAAACATGGTTTTCTATAAGCTTTTGGGTACTCTCCCTGGTTTTGAGACAAAGGTGGGAGGAATTATGTTTACCTCTTTTCTATGGTAAAAAAAAGCACAAATTTATTGTTTATCCAGGTTACTCTATTAGCATCATCTTATGTGACTTCTACAGAAAATCCTATTGTCTCTACTGAAAATCCTGTTGTTGCCACTCCGTGGCCCTCTGGCTTCTTCACAGGAAGTGGAAAAGTCCCACAGGAAGGGCTGTACCTTGCTCAGTAGTGAAAGAGTAAATCATTAAACCCTCCCCCACAAAAAAAAAAAAAAAAAAAAAAAAAAAAAAAAAAAAAACAAAACCCCATGCACATTCAAAAAAAAAAACAAAAAAAACAAAAAACAGGCTTGTTTCACACATTCAACACATTTATGTTCACCCACATGCACTTAATTCTGCTGAGGAGAGCAATGAAAATGAATCATCTAGAGAAGAAAAAGGAAAATGTGCAATATGCCACCAGCTGGGTCAGACTTCTGCCTCTCTGTGTGCACTGGAGATACAAGAAGGTATTACTTTATAGGGAGAAAAAATTTTGTATTCATGAAAGGTAATCTGATTTACTAAGGAAATTAAAACCTTATAAAATACCACATCATCACATAATACATGAGAAGCAGCACAAGCTATCCACTCAGACCAGCCTCAATTATTATTTCACTCCCACTGCACAAGAACTTCTCCCAGAGTGAATGTGGCCTATCTTCAGGTATTGCACATAAAGAACATGAATATATAACACAAATTATAAAATATACAGAACTAATATTGTTCCTGAATTTCATGTTTGCTATTTCTGCCTTATCTACTGTCACAGTGACTGCTATTTTGTACCACCTCATATTCCAAAAGCCACAGGACAGAACAGAGTTCTACAGGTCAGGTCATCTCACATAAAAATAAGGAAACGCAAAGATACTTTAGTTGTTTCAGTTTTCCTTTTACTACCTTATCTATAAGGCTCTAAAATAAAAGGCATAGTTTCATATTATTTTTTTTTCTTGTGTAAGTTAATTACAAATACTTGTTACCAATAAACTTATCCAGCTAAAGTCAGACATCTGGCCTAAGGGACACTAATGGGTTTCCTTTCCTCTCACTAAAGATGAATGAACATAACTCATCCCAAGTACTTTAAATCTTACCTTAGGCAAGCATATATAGAATCATAGAATTGTACAATCATTAGGGTTGGAAATGTCCTCCAAGACCATCAAGTCCAACTTTTGACCAAGTACCACCATGTTTACTAAGCCATGTCACAAAGTGCTCTAGCTACTTATTTTTGAACACTTCCAGGGAGTGCACATCTTTTAGAGGTATTAATGTCTACAATTTAAATGCAAAGCATCTAAACAACTGACTTAAGTTAGACATATAAGGATTAGACAGTTAATGTTAGAAAAATTCCACTCAAACTCCCCCAAAACGTCTTTCATTTCCTCTCCACATCAGTGCACTGTACTGATGGTACCAGAACAGCTAAACAAGATTCTGCTAAATGCAAACAAGTGGTGAAAAAAGAAGAAAATTCAAGAAGAAAACTTCAAAATATTTACCACCTGGCATTAATGGAAAGTTTGGACAAAGACTGTAGACATGGTATAGCATTTTCTTGCCCAGCCCAAATCACAGATTTTCCTGCAGGTTTGTTGGTCTTCAAGGCTTGCCAGTGCATACCCTGAGTCATACTGCAACCACTCATATTAAACATTTTTCAACCTCCTGAAAAAGATCCTCCCAAACATGCATTAATACCTTATTTCTCCTTGAAACAAGAAGCTTGGAAGGCTCTTTCCAAATTGCTATGTAGCTCCTTCATTACCCACTAGAGACTCCCAGCTGTAGCTTTCCCAGCTCTGTTAAGTGTTAGGACCTAAGGTGCTGTCCCTTGTGGTCCTGGACGTGTCCTGACGATATGGAAAAACATCCTAAAATACCAGGGGCTCAAGCCAACTTGGCAGCAGTACAGTGGAAACTGTGTGATATATTTGGCTCCTGTCACTGATGAGTTCCTCTGTCAAACAGTAACGAGGTTCTTTAAGGGGACTACGGGTGATGGAAAACCCAGTAGTTGCTTCAGGTTTTTTCCCCTGGAAATACTGCTTCTGAGCTCCTCTTCATTGATTGTGGCATGCATAAACTGCTGCCTTTCTCAGGCCTCAAAATCACTTTTAAAATTCGTTTTCAAGTGGTTTTAACAGGGGAATTAGGTGAAGACAGCCCAAGAGCAGCAGGCATAGAGCAGACCTTGATTCTTCCACTCCTCTGGGTTCATGTGAGAGTAACTCAGAATATAGATAGGAAGGAACTTAATACAACAGAATCCAATAAAGAAACTGTAACATCATAACATAGGCCTTTTTCGAGCCTGGAAGAGTGATGACCTATAAAAATCTTACTGAAAGGGCTGGGTTGGTCTACTAAAGATAGAGATGCTCCTCAGTGAAACCGAAGTGTTTTCCCAAAACTCAGGATTCATCACCCAGTGTGCAGTGAGCCAGTCAGACACAGAACCAAGGGCTTTGTTATTCCATATCTGCACAAAGATGGGTGTTGGGCTGTAAATCCACAAAGCTATCACACCAAGTAAAAAATATAAGGACTCTTTAAATGCTGTATTTTTTTTATATGTTCTGCTTATATAATATATTCAGTGTTTAGTATTTGATTATGTCTGAGTTGTGCTGAGCCAGGTTCTTATCTTGGATGGCCTGGTGGTCATCAGTGTTTACAATTCTATTATTGTTGGGCTGGCTTTCTTAATTTCTTCTTATCTTGGGTGTCCTGCAGTAGCAGATTCTTCCTCCTAATCTTTGTTACTCCTCTGGGTCTATGACATTTGAAGTCGGTCAGGCCCTGAACTTTAATGAGGCAACTCTATTGACAACAAATTTGTCTTAGACATCACAAGGAGGGCACAGAGTAGAGGCTCCAACTGTAGGAGACAAAATTTTAAAGCAAACATCTTCTGAAAGTCAGGAGAAATTTAATAAATCTTGTCCCTACTTGGATATATTCCACTTCTTGCAAAACAAGAAGTCAGAGAATGAGTAATGGAATAATTCTAAAATCTTTCACTAGTGCAATACCTGGCTGAGAAACAGTCACCATAATGAATCATCCCAGACAATGTCAGTGGTTTTGAAGAATGACTGAGTAGTCCTTATGTTAGTTTCTGCCTACCAGCCACACTGTAATTTTGTCTCTGTAATAATTAAGAGCAACATATGTACAGGGGATTTTTCCAGTTGTGAAGACCAAAGTTTAAGGTCAACATCTTGGTGACTTCTCAAGTATTGAACACCTGTCAAATGACTGACACCCTTATCTTTCAGTTTACATGTTCCAGACCTGGAGGCATGTCCTTGGTCTGAACAGCACAGACAAGATCTTCCTTGGGGCTTCAGTCCAGCCTCAAGCACCAAAGCCAAACCATGAGCCCACAGTGAGGATGATCCCTGTTCCTCATCAGGCCAGCACGAGGAGAAAGCTTTACTGAAGCTGCCCCATGTCCTGGGGCAGCTGCCAGCCCCACTTTGGGAATCAGAATCAGTGCTGGAATAGCACCAGAGGATCCAGGCCTTGGCCATCCAGACGTGTTTTGTATCGAAAGAAAGACAAAAGAAATCCTCTAGAGAATTGATACGGGCCAAAGCCCTTCCTGAAATAGCTTTCTCCCTCCGGGAGAAATCTCAGAGACTATGGCAAAGGCAGCACGGACACATGGACACATTCTCAGAAAAGCAGATTTTCCCCTCCAGCCTGCACTGTAGGTGAGGACCGGGTTGTGCCTACCACTCGGTGAGGAAGCAACACTCAGGTCCTGTCAAGAGCATGTGCCCCAACTGCTGTGGAGTTCCTCACCTATTGAAGCCTTTTCCTATGGATGTGGTGAGCTAGGCTTTAGTTAAAATACTTGATTATACATTAAATTTATTGTACAAATTTTCTTATAGCAAGGGATGATTTTACTCTTCTTTATTCCAAGATCAAATGTGCTTTTCTTTTGTGTGTGATAAAAAAAGGATTTTTTTCTTTTTTTCATATTTTTCTTGAGTAGATATTTAATTAACACAATAAAAGAATCAAACATAATTCACACAGACAAAAAAACCCAAAACCCCAAAACTAGAAAATAAAATTACCCTTGCCACAGGAGATACCTTGGCAGCAGCTGAAGATCTAAAGAGATTATGAAAAATTGCGTAATATCACTGTGTATTGAGTAATATTCACAGCTTTGAAGAAGAGAGCAGTAGAAAAAGTACTAGCAGTGATTTCTGTGCACTAAGCAGAAAATGAATGAAGGAACGAATAGATACCCTGAACTTCTCAGAGCTTGTAATTTTCAATCCTAAGACATGCCCTTATTCTTCCAGATGAAAACGTTACAGAAATATGCATAACTATCACTTAAAAAAAAAAATAGTAGTTCCAAAATACAGTAATTTAACCCAAACCCCTTATGTTTCGGATCATTTTCCTGGTTGTGCCAATTATATAAATACTTTCGAAGTCTCACTTGAGGACAGAAAAAAACCCCCCAAAACTAAGCAACTACAGACTACACATTTTTATGAGTAGGATATTTTTGCCAAGTTAAAAAAAAATCACTGAGTAAATATAGCTATTGTGTCAATTGCTAAGAAAATAAATCACTAAAATAGCATATGATTATGCTATATTTATTGAGTTTATCTCATATCTCTATATTTATTCAGTTTATCTCCATATAAAAATTAATATATGTTACATCAGCATATTTACTGCACACAAATTATAATTTTAAAACAACACAGAAATGCACATATACGCTTTTTCCTCTAATTAATAGTTATATAATTCCCATAATTAATACAGTATCTTTCGTATGTTCTTTTCTATAGCAGTTATTGAATTTATACACCCATAAATGATATCTCTGCTCATATTTTAAATAACATATGTATGTAGTTACTTATATAATAGATATAAAAGATAATGATTCACAGGCAAATTATTACCATACTTGCTGCAGATAAAGTTTCAATTATTTTTAATTGCAATTTACAGTGAAATATTAGCAATATACACAATCTTATCAAGACATGCAAGTGAAATAATTTGATTGCCAGAATATTTAGTCTTTGTACATTTTAGTGAATGAACTTTTCTTAGTTATCAACAGTCAGGAAACAGAGGCTGAATGACGTCTCAATTTGCTCCCAATAACCAGCAGTTAGGAGCATTTTGCAAGCTATAGGATGCAATAATACCAGAAATTTATCCAATATCCAGCTGTGTGCTCAGAATGTGCCTCTAGCCCAGGAGCAGGGTCACATACCTGTATGGAGGGAGAGCTGCTCTCACAACTTTTGGCACTGCAAAGGCACTGCAAAGCTACCCCCTTATTCACAGAAAAATAAAGTTGCTGTAGCAACCCTGAGCCCTTCTGCCCAGTGCCCTCCCAGGCAGTTGATCTTGCATCAGCCACAGAGAGAAACAGAAAGTTGCACAGACCTTTTAAACTCCCTTGTACTTAAACTGTCCCAAGTGCTAAGGAATTATGAAACCTCTGAGCCCAAGAAAATACCCTCTCACACTTCTGCTTTGCAAGAAAGACCAGCTCTAAGAAATGCTTTCAGGACCAGCCTTTGCCTCTGATCTCTTTACTCTCTGCAATGGCCCCAGCACTTGCAGGCAATGTATCAGGTCCCTGTTGCCAATGCAGAGGAAGTTTAATTGACTTTGCTCTTTGCAGTAACTCTTTGCAAACACAGTCTAATCCCAGTTAATCCCCACAAAGCACTGGAAACCAGGTAATACGTGTCATATTAGAGATAACTCTTCAGATTTGGGCTTATTGTATTTATTTACACAAAGCACAGAGACAGGTCAGGATGAGGGATCCCGGCTGTGAGTACAGCTGTTCAAATTCATGGGACACTTTCTAACAATTTCCACAGACTGTGGTTCAGACTTTGGTTGTCTAAATTAACATCTGAGCCAAGCGCCAGCGCTATTGCTTTCTCGGCCTGTCTTTGTGGATCTTTGCCAAATCCTTTTATCATAGCAGGGATGATACTTCACAAAATTATTAAATTATTAAATTTTAAGCACTGTATTATTTTTTTTTAATTTGAACAGCCTACCGAGACACCTCATTCCAGAAAGTTACAGCAAATAGCAACAGTTATCAGCCTGTCTGCCAAGTGCTTTCATTATTATGATAAAAGCTGTCCCAGAGGATTATCAGGACCCTGGAGGTGACTCATTATGACAGGAGCTATAAAATTCCCACATGTGCTAACTCAAGAGGCACTCCATGGCCTCTTCACCTGGCTGTCTATGAAATTTCTGCTTCTCTAAAGCTAGTCAGAAAATCAACTGACAAGGGAAAGGTAGGAATAAAAAATATTATTGAAATTGCATCAATCTAGATATTTTCTGACCTTTCCTCTTATGTAAATGCTGTTGTTCTACCTTTGGTCTTCTTGGAGTCCTGTTGATTGCTTCCTGCGTGGTTTTCGCAGCTGCAGCCTCCAGCTTGTTGCCAGACTTCTGCCTTCCTTTCTACATGTGCTTCCTTTTACCCCTGTTTCCTTCTCCGAGAATCTCCTCCCTCCTCCAGCTCTGTGCATTTCTCTCACCTTCCACCCTATCATCTCAGCAGTCACTCCTCCACCAAGCATCTCCCCTAGTCTGTCTCCTCCCCCCTAGGATTATCCTCTGGGGTTTTTTCCCACTCTTCCAGAATTTACTGCTTTCCATCAATTCTGTCCTTGCTCCTTGGCATTAACATTTATTTTTCCCTGCTCTCCCTTGATACATTTTTCTTTCTTCTATTTCTCTTCTCCCTCTGCATGAAGTTCTGTTATATAACCTTCTCACACCATCAGCTAATCACAAAGCTGGTTGCAAATGAAAGCCCCATTTATCAGTGTTCTTTGGTACACAGACAAGTCTTACCTGAAAAGGCTAATTATAAATAATAAGTTTGGTGCCTTAATACAGTATTCTTGTTTGTGTTCCTTCCTAAAGCCTCAGAACAGTAAAGCCCACGTTATGTCTACCCATTATCTGTTTTCTGCCCAGCTGTCATTTAGAAATCTTTTTGAAGTCCTCCCACTCCTAAGAAAATTAATATTGAGCGGCTTCCTCCATACACAAAGAAGCAGACATGCCAGAAAAGAAAAGAAAAGTAAATTTTATCCCCTTCTTACCTGCACCAGAACTGGGAGAGGATCTGAGCTGAGGCTGGGAACAGCTCAGAGTTTTCTGAGTGCAGTGTCAGGCAGGTTCAGTGGCAAAGCGGGCAGACTGGGCTACCAAAACCAGTGCTGTGCCCTTCCTTCCAACTCACAACAGCTAGAAAGGAAATGGGATGTATCCTTCATGTCTTTCTTGTGATTTGAGAAGTCAGGCCACTTGTTAGTGTTTAGCATTTAAAAAAAAAATCCTTAAAATTATATAGGATAAAGATTATAGAATTGTAAACATGTCGTCAGAACATGAAACACCGCGGGCATATTTGTGGCAAAGCACACACCCTCGGTGTAATTATAGTCAGGCTTCTCTGTTTTAGGCAAAAAGTAACAATAGCCACTTATCAGATGCTCGAAGTGGTATTGGAGAGGATTCAGCAGGACACTCCCAAGACTTTCTGGGTAGCAGCAGCCATAGGATTGCAGACACATAAAAGCTCAGTCCCTCCAGCTTCTGGCAACCATTTCTTCCACGCTGCGCTCTGCTCTATTAGTGGTTTTCTAGTTAGTTTTTCACCACTCTGTCTTTCACAATTCCTTTCCTCGCTCTGTGATTCTAACTCAGACTTCTTTCCCCAAGTCCACTACCAGGCTGGCTGTCCACCTCTTCTCAGAGGATAAATCTTGACCATATCAGAAGAGTACCTCTAAAGTCTTGTGTGCTCCTTTCAATATTGGACCTTCATGCAATGGGGAAGCTTTTTTTCCTGCTGTACTTCTGTACATGAGACTGTTTTAACAACAGAGACACTCTAGGTCTTACTGAACGTTGTGTTTTCCAGAGTCTGTGTACCCAAAGGAGCATTCCAGTATCTTGGTCAAACAAACACCATGGAGAGCTATGAGATGATATTTTTCAGATTACTACGATGCCTCTGACTATAGTTTAATGTGCCTGTGGTTCTAATGCACACATGCCCAAATAAAGTCTGTATGCACATTCAAGGGACATGTACGAATCTCCTTAAAGGAGACAGAAATAACTGCAGTGGAGATGGTTTTTCATAGCTTCCCAACAGCTTTCATGGCAGAGAGCTTCCATGCACTGGGCTTATGAAGAACACGCTAAAAGACATTTAGACCCAGCAGGTCCTGGTATTTGGATTCTTCATCTGCATGTAATGAGAAGAATTTTTGTCTTGGCCTGACAGACATATGTTGATTCATGAACTGGTGAGGCTTGTGAGAAGATGTTTTCTTGGATAGGAAACTGTGGATATTTTGCTTTCCTTTGACCAAGTAAAATGTGAAGGCCCTCCTGTATGAGGTCAATAATATTCCATTTTTGACCAAATAAATACTTTATACATGGTTGGATGTACACATGAACATACATGCTGGTGCCTTGTTTCAATTTCAAAGAATCTATCCTGGAACTTAGTGGGTAGTTGACCTTTTTTTCATCTTGTAACCTTGCCTCTTGCCATTTTCTACCATGCAATCACCCTGCAAAATACTACCTTTTCTTTGGAAAATTCCATGTGTGCCTCACTGAAATGCATGTGGCTGGGAGAACTTGTGCCTACCTTTGAAATTGTTTTGTGATTCCTTGCAGAGTCATACTTTTCATGCCATCCAGATTCCTCACCTGGAGCAGTAATACAGACCTATTTCTTTGGCATGTTGCCACGCTTGGTGCACTGCTAAAAGTGAGGTGCTTTCTAGGGTGCTACAGATCTTTTGATGTGACTGCTGTATTTCTATGTAACCTTGCTTTTCTTATGATCAAATTCACCCATGAACAGATTCCAATTTTTTACAGCCATCTGTCTTCTCAGTAGCATTTCAATACTTCATGTTGAATTTACATTATACACTGGGCATGTATCCAGTGATTCCAAAGATTTCGAAGGAATTTCATGATTTCAGAAATATCTCCTACTCAGACTCACGAGCCTTTAGAAGAGGCCAGAAAGAAAATTATAATACAAGCTTTATCTGACTTGTTCTCATCCTCATTTTGTAATTCAGATTTATTTGATTTAATGTGGAAAGAGTTTAGTCCTGAAAAAGTGACCGTCGTTAGTGAGACTTGATACAATGACTAGAATCTAAGCAGCCTATGAGCATTGTCCCCAGATTTTGCTCAGGGTGAATTTCACCACAGTTCAAAGAGCTCTTATGACCCTTTATTAAATAATCACAGCATAAATTGTCATATTCTATCTCATTCATTAAGTCTTTATTCTCATTCATTTTTATGTTCTTTATTCCACCATGTTTCAATTAATAAAAAATTAATTTAATACACAATTGATTAACAATTAAAACTTTTCAAATATTCTGTGCTTCCAATGCATGAAACCTAAGCTTCACGGAGTGCAGATGGAATTCCAGTGGTTTGCTTTAAGTGGTTTTAGCGGCACGTAATGGAGCCATCACATGAATTAAACATTTATGAGTCTAAATCAATTAGTGACTAAGATATAAATTAGTTTACTATTAAGGTTTAGCAAGGAGCATGCTAACCTAGACAGACCATGCATTTCTGAGTGCTATTAATGAAGAAAAATTGCAATAACAAATATTTGACATTTATGTCTGTCATAACACATCTCTAATAAAATGAAAAAAATGGGAGATATTGCTATATGTCACATTCCTTTTTAGAAACATCAATGTTATGCTGTGCATTACGTGAGTAATTGATACTTCAGGTAAAACAGTAGGGTAGCAAGACTATTTTTCTAATGGAAAAATTAAAATAGTTCATGAAAAGTTCAATGGGTCAGTCTCTGACATGACAAATAGACTTTCATAGTGTTTATCAAGGTTAGAGCCATTGAAAGTAGTGCTCTACCCACTTTTTTGTCAACAGAGAGCTTAGAAAAGTCATGAATAAAAAATGTAAAAAAAAGTTCATACATTTTCTATACACATACAAAAGTTAAAATTTAGTCTGAGCTTAGAAACTGCAAAGTGGTGCACTTCCTTGTTTAATGACAGCCGGTCCCTGCCAGATTTACTCAGGTAATTGACTGTTCACAGACATTTTCAGAAGCGACTGGGAAAGCTGGTGCCAACTCTGGGTGGTGAGACTGGAAACTCCTGTGGCGCAAAGCAAAATGTCAGAGGAGGATTTTTGACTCGTCCTGTTGCCTAGGCCTGCTGCCTACCTGCCCAGAATTAATGACAGCATTTGTCCCTTTCTCTGACTGAGTCTGGACATGTTCAGAGCCATTCAGATGTAGAAGTCAGACCAAGTGATAGGTCACAATAACCCAAGAAGTATTTACATTAATGAAGTAATGAAGTTCCATAAATCTAAGGCAGTGGAAAAGCAGAACCTTCATGGTTTTATATAAATTTTCAGAGCTAAAGCCTGTTTATTTCCATGCATTTTTTTGTCAATGTGTCTGAAAACAATGTTTCTGCTTTATTTCTGAAAAGTAAACACTGCAATATGCTAAGGTACATAAATCCTAAAATTGTTATTGTCAGAAGTCACAAATTGGACTAGATGCCTTAAAATTTATATTGATGATTTATAAAGGTTGCTATTTGTCCTTTGAAAAAACAGATGCCTTTCAACTGAAATTTCAATGGTGCTCAAAACAGAGAGATTAGCTTTTCCAAAAAACTTTTAAAATAAAAAATTGCTTGTTACTTAAATAATGAAAGTGTTGTGTTTGTTTATACAGTGCCTACACAGCAAAAAATAAAGTTGTTGTTTTAGGTTATTTCAGTCTTCCCAAGTAGGAATTGCTTTAGTCATTAAAAAACACACACACACACAAACAAACAAACAAACAAACAAAAACAAACAAAACCCCAAAACCAAACAACAAACAAAAACAAAAACAAACAAAAAAAAAAAACCCCACCAAACCCCTCAGATCTAGATTGCTCAGGTGGATAGTTCTCTGCTATCTCTTAAAACATAAGTAAGAAGATTTTCTGTCCCTTTCTTAGCCACATAACTCAGAATTTTGTCCACCAGCATCAACTGGATTGTTCCCAGCAGAACATTCACGGTGCTTAGCTCCTCTCCTACTGCAAAGACTCTTAAGATTTGTTTTTCATCTCATCAGACTTTAATTAACTTTCATTTCTTTGGCCTCTCACTTGTATTTTCCAAACAAAAGTGCTGTGTCTGTAAAACACCTTCTGGTGAAAATGTAAGACTGAACATGTCTTGTGTCTTTTGAGCAAGTATTGGTTTCCCGTACAGCCCAAGTGTTCTTCAGCACAGCTTCCTTGGAACGTCTGTCTGGGAGTTCTTAAAAACCAGGCCACATGTCTGTCATCAGAGGATACTATTAACATTAACATCTTAATATGTGAATTTGCTATTTAAAGCTCTTCTCTCTTAAGCTTTTATATACAAGCTGTCAGCTTCACCAATCTGGTTGTTACACTTCTGAAATAAAGGATCCTTTAATAAGGTACATGAATGCCTGGACTGCTCTTGCTTCCTCTAGGCAGTGTTCCCCTGTGAATTGTGCAGTGGTAAGAATTTGATCTATTTTTATCTTGAATAAACATTTTTAATTTCAAAATTTTCAAACTTAAACAGATAAGTGATCTTTTCCTGTATGCGATATGCAGTCTTTCTAATTAACAAGACCCTAGTTAAAAACTTGTGTTCAAAATAAACTGGTATTTGTACTATTATCAAGATCAGAATGCAGAATCCAGTGTGAAGACTGAAAATGCATCTTGTGCTCAAAGACCTCCTGCCCTACTGAACTGTTGTAACAAAAACTGATCCCTGTTAAGTTAGGAAGATACTGAACAGAATGTCACAAGAATGCTTCTTGCACTTTGTGAGGACTTGGAATCACACGTGCACTTTGGGTCTCTAATGGCTCTGGCAGTAATTGTGGGAAGAACAGCAGCTATGCCAGAAAGTCAGAACCCAAGAGTAAGAAACATTGGGACTGAGACAGATCTCGCCGTTGCACAAGTCATTAAATGGGTGCCAAGAATGACTACTCAGAGGCCAGTAGCCCAAAGATACTTGGCTCCTCTTCTCACTTTTGATCGTTCTGTTCCAAACACGTATAAACAATACCTAATTGTAGGAAAGCTGGGAGGCAGTTTTTAAATCCGAGGAGTATGTAAAAGGGTAAAGGAAGCTCTGATGTTAATAATGGGAGAACAAGGCTTAAGAAGTACTGTCTGAACGGCCTCAAGGGACTTGCCTGCAAATTGACTAACAACTCCCAAGCATGAGTGTGCTGTGGAGTGAAAGTAGGAGAAAAGTGAAGATTCAAATAGATGCTAAAAATAACTAAATGCTAAAACTTAGACAAGAGTGGTGGGTTGACTCTGGCTGGACACTGGGTGCCCACCAAGTTGCTCTATCACTCCCCTCCTCAACTGGACAGGACAAGAAAATCATTGAAAAGCTCATGGTTTGAGATAAAGACAGGGAAAGATCATTCACCAGTTTCTGTCACAGGCAAAATAGACTTGTTAAAGGAAAATTAATTTAATTTATTGGCCATTATGCAGAGTAGGATAATGAGAAACAAAACAAATCTAAGACCTACTTCCTACACACATCTTCCTTCTGGGCTCTATTTCCCTCCAAAGTCTTCTCCCTCCTCCTCCTCGGTGGCACAGGGGGATGGGGGCTGTGGTCAGTTCATCACATGCTGTTTCTGCAACTTCTTCCTCCACCAGGGCAGGACTCCTCACACTCTTTCCCTGCTCCAGCATGGGATCCCTCCCATGGGAGGCAGTTCTCCATGAACTTCTCCAGCATGAAGGAGGGCAGCCTGCCTCACCATGATCTTCATCATGAGCCGCAGGGGAATCTCTTCTCCGGCACTTGGAGTGTCTCCTTGCCCTTCTTCTGCAGTGCCCTCAGTGTCTGCAGAGTCATTCTCTCACATATTCTCACTGCCATCCCTCCCAGCTGTTGCACAGAGGTTTTTTATCCTTTCTTAAATATGATGCCACCATCACTGATGGCTTTGGCCAGTGATGGGTCCCACTTGGAGACAGCTGCAGCTGGCTGTGTCACACATGGGCACAACTTTTTGCGGCTTATCAGAGAAGCTACACTTGCAGCCTTCATCCCCCTGCCCACCAAAACCTTGCCACATAAGCCCAATAAAGGAAGGAAAATAATAATAATGAAAAAATATTGTGGAGTCATGAAATAATAACACATCAGGAATACTTCAGGTAGCTTAGGCTCTTATGAAATCAGCATTACCCAACAGGCTCATAATTTCTCTGTGGAGCTTACAGTGTTTGGGGTGGTATGACTCTCAATTGTAGAGTGAAGCTTCAGTATGAGTACATCAGCTTTCATTTCTGAGGAAAAGTTTCTCACTAGGAGAGCCATAGGAAAAAAACTGGAGAAAAAAATTACAATGAATACAGTCTTGTAATTTTAGCAAGGTTAATTTATTATTCCCAAGGGCTGTGTGGGCTTGTATGTATAGAAAAATTCAAATTTTTGCAAAAATTTATCATCTTTTGGGGGAATTCTAGTGGCTATATTTTAAATATTGGAATATATCATTATTACAAAATTCTTGAGAGCGAAAAATATTTTTAAAATATTTTCTCTTTCTTTAGTTCTAGCACACTGGTAATAATTCAAGAACTACACTCAGAAAGGAATCCAATTTTTACAGCTTTTTTGTAAAGAAATTAAAAGGAAAGTAGAAGAGTCAGTGCTGTCTTAGCACTTACTTGGCAGTTTTCAAATAAGGCATCTATTTTTCCTTAAAATACATTATTACAGACTTCCAAAAAGTGCCTGGAGAGGCAGATTTCCTCCTTTGGTTTTGTTAAAGATCTGTTACATTTCAGTGGGGGTTTCTGTGTTTCAACTCTTTTTTTGACCTCAGAAGACATTTGGGCACCACTTCTGAAGGTCCTTGAAAATGAACTCCTTTTCCTACAGTTTCTAATCACACAAATGCAGGAAATTGTTATAATAAATGTTCTATAAACAGCCTTATTTTGACAGATTAGCATTTCTGATTCTTTTATCCTTGGACTGATTTTCAGGCAATAATCTAACTGAAGAAGTAAGGAAACATTCTGGAATATGCAGCTGTATCAGTAGCATCTAAGGAACCAGTTATTCTTTAAAAAGAATCTGAATAAAATAAGTGAATTAAGTGCAAAAAAACTCGCATTGCTTAGGAGGATAATGTTCTGCAGTGATTCCCCAGTGTCACAGGGTCTCTCTGCACAGAAAAGTACATGAACAAAACAAGGAAGACAGCCCTTAATCATGAATCTGACAGGCCTGACCTTGTCTGCCTCGTTAAGATGAGATCAAGTCCAAGATAGGATTTCTCAATTGCTTTGTTTCATGCATTGCTATTTCTGGTGTCTCATCATCCATCTAGCAATTACAAATTCTGTCACTAACAATGCTACCTAAATCAGTAATTACTTCACACCATATAGGTGCTTTGATTTTGGCCTATTTAAAAAGAATAATTCAGCAGCAACTGAAGGCTTGATTGAAAAACAAACCTATAAATGCAATAGTTGCAGTCAGACACCTTCATTGCAGTAGTATATTAGCCCTTCTAATAGCAATAAAACTGCTTTCAAGAAGTACTTAATTATACTTTAATTTAGCAAGAATATTCATAGATGTATTACCACAAGGCAGTTCATAATAATTTTTAGGACAATAGGATTTAGGATTGCAACTTCTTGAAAAGGTGAGGTTGCATTCATGAGTGATAAATACACTCATGTATGTTTTCATTGTAAATCCTGGTTTTTTGCTAAGGGACGAGGCAATGAACAGCATTTTGAGGTTACATTAATTTTGCCGTATCGTAAGAGCTTCCAGGAGTATCTGTTTTTCATGACATGCCACCGTCATCATCACTTTTTTCAAGGTTCCTATTGTGTTTGTTTAAGGCTTATCTGAACTGCTCAACGGTATTAAATATCTTACTACGCTCCAAGGTTTCCACATTGCGTAAACCATTTCTCCTCTTTTCCCAAGTCATGCCTTCATTTAAATGGAAAAGTTGGGCTGAACTGACAGCTCTGACTGATGACTGCAGATCCCAACCTTCCTTCCTTCCCTCCCCCTTCAGCTTGCTTTCCGTGATTGATTTCCTGATAGCTGCTGTGGAGAAATCACTGGAGTAAGTGAGCCTGAACAAATGGGAATGAAAACTGACTTAATAGGATTCTTTTGCTGTTCTGTGTACTTTATTAATGTTTGGAGAAAGCTGAAAGCTCAGTTATGTGCCCTGTGGTTGAAGAGTCTGCTCTGTGTTCAGATGTCTTTGGTAAAGAGAAGCTTTTTTACTTCAGCAATAACTGTGGGCAATTGCAGAAATTAAAACTTTTATCTGGGGTGTCTAAGTTGCAATTTCTATGCTAAATTATACAAAACAAAATGCAAGTGAGCCCAGAAGCCGTGTTTATACAGATCAAAACTGGTACAATAAATGCAATCGCCTTTTAAGAAGTATAGCAATATGTCCTTCTGTGTAGGAAATGATCTTATTTTTCAGTTGGGATAGAAGTTTCAATCTACAATAGTAAGTCCAACATTTAGTGCAGTGAATGGCTGGTTGGGATTTTTCCAATTCAGTCAGCATACCAAATTAATACACTTGCACACATCCTCACTTTATTTGCGTAAAAAATCAATTGTAAGGCAAAGTCCTGAAATCTTCTCTGGCGCCAGGAATTTATCAGAGAGAGGATACAATAAAAAGTGTTCAAAGTCTGTCCGAATTGAAGCATAACCTGGAAAAACATGATCACAAATGATTAATTAAAAAATTCCCTATCTGAGGCAGGACACATAGATGTCATCCTAGAGTATTCCATGTCATTGTAAAGAGCCTTTAGCTTATTCTGCTTTACATGGAGTGTTAAAAATGCAGTACAGAAAAACTTTGGAATATTTTTTATTATAGCTCTGGCCTTAGAAATAAATCAAAACAGTAGAGGATGAATCCATAGTTTAGAATTCAGTCCAAATTATTCAGGTAAAGGATTAAGATAATATTGTTCTACTTTAAAAAGTGAGGTAAAACTGTTATAAAAATTTTATCAAGAACTGAAAGCAAATAATAATGTTAGAGCTGCAATTAGAATGACCGAGCAGAACTTTTGTAGCTGGTGCTGTCGACCAGGTTCCCTGGTGGAGATGAGAAATATTCCAGGAAATTGCAGGGGCAGCAGTGGCAATCCAGGACATATTTCAACCATTGTTAGGTGCTACTGACCCCCAGTCCAAGCAGGCAGGTGCAAGAGAGGAAGAAAAGAGAAAAAGGTGGAGAGGAGAGGCCCAGCTACAAAACAAGATAGAACAAATTCAATGGGAAACTACTGCACTTTAACACTGTTAGAGTAATACAGACACACAAGCATGGATTTTATAAAACTTTAATGAAACAAAAAATAAAAGAATCCTCAACCTTTACACATAATCTCAGTGGTTTTGCAGTGAAAGAAGATGGCTGCTATAAGCAGAGATCTGGGAGGGAAGAGCTGCACAAAAAATTTAAGAGGGGAAGAAACTCACAGCAATGTGAAAGTGGAAAAGGTTCAGTAAGGTGGTAAAAATTGTCATCTTCTGTTAGTAACCACATCTTCTTCTGCCAAGGTGAACTCCTTCACAGCTATTCTAAAACCTTGGATTCTTGTGTTCAAAATATTTTGACTTGGATGTATGATGGTTAAATCCTCTCTTCCTCTCTGCTATTCGACTGCTTGGTGTTTTGGACAGCAAAGGAGTGAAATGAGACAGGCTGAGAGAGAATCTGGACCCTGATCTCCAGGCCCTAACTCCACATTCCTAACCACCTGAGTGCTGCAGAAAATGAAAGTACTTTTTCCAAGAGTGAGATAACCCATGACCTGTGCTTAGGTCCATGCCATTCACTAAGATGTGTATGCCAGCATAATGAATCCTACTCCTACAGCCTGTTCTGGAGCCTGAAAACATCAAAATTTCACTTACAATCTGGTCCTATGTCAGAATGTGAAGAACTGCTTTTCAGACTACTTATGTTTCTGCTTCTTAACTTCTCACCTAGAATTTAAGTAGCTGAAGTTGAGAGGAACTTATTTCAGTTGTTAAGCAGTTTGAATTTTTTAGAAGGATGACTATGTTTTAGAATATCCACTCTTCCAGGTCCACATGCAAGCATTAACCCCATAGTCTGAAATCAGTCCTAGTACACAGAAAATATCTTTGTCAATTTGGAGCTGGGGGGTGATATGAACTCTGTTCTGAGATAGCTCAAGGAAATAGGTAAGTACCAGGGAAGAATTAATAAATGCCTCTCTTTTGTCAAGGAATGTCATGCCGCAGTTTTCTTTGAAGTGAACGACAGTGGATATGGGAAAACGGTGTATCAGTTACTTCAGTTTGAAAAAGTTGTTTAAATCAGACATCCACCAAATATTATTGAAGAAACCAAAGTGGCAAAGCATGAGAAGGAAAATCCTTAAATAAGTAAAGAACTGTACAAAAGTTGAGCAACAGCCTTCAAGTAGAAGTAATCAGTTTTTTTAGTTTGATGTCATTCTTTAATTTTTAACTTTGGGGCAGTCTGACGAGTAGTTTGACCAGCCAAAATTACGAGATACAAATATTTGGCAAGATGCAGGTGTTCTTATTGCTGCTAGCTGTTTGGCACTCCCCTGTTGATTTGTTGTGTTGATCTGTTGTGTAGGTGTACTTCTTTTGTTATGTAGTGAATAAGGAATCCCTACCCCCAGAGGCGGTGACAGATATATTCAAACTGAGTGGAGTAATTAAAGGAGTCACAAACAGTTTCTTCATGAACAGAGTTGAATGAAAGTTGAGTATGCTCCTTGTTTGAATATCTATTTGAATTTGAATTACAAAACGAGCCACAGGAGTATCTTAATAGTGGAGTACATTTTTTCAAGGTTGGTTTTTTACAAAGGGACTCAAAATTATAATTAGTCAGAGCCTCAAAGATCCAGGAGTGTGGCTTTTGTGACAAATTTTGCATTTTATTTCCTATTTAGGAAATATTGGAAATATTCCTATTTCCAAGGAGCAATATTTTTTTCAAACAACTCCCACCAATTTATTTTCCGATTTATTGTCCTATTTTCTGCTATTGTTTTACCCTTTAAGAGTAAAAAGATCTTTAATTTAAATAGATCTCTCTTCTATGCAACTAATAGTTCTCTTACTGAACCCAACTATTCGTTTTCTCTCTTACTAATAACCATTCATTTTGTCTTTCCTATCAGCCCCCAGCTTTTAGATTTCTTTCTACAAAGAAATCTGTGTTTCCCCAAAGTAGTTCTTATTTTCTGCTCAGTAGCATGTTTTTCTGATATTTTCCATATCCTCTTTTTTGTTGCAGTACAGATCCCCTTGTCCTCTTTGTCTCCTTGCTGGTATGATATTTTGTTACTTGTTTACACTGACCTCAGCAAATCACTGAGTTCCCACAGTCATGCTTCCCTTAGTTTTAATTCCAAAAAAAAAAGACTGCAGGATTTCTGACCAAGATAACTGACTGCTCTATCACTCTTGGTGGGAAGGATGCAGACAATAAGGCATGGACATTAAAAAATGCAGTGTGGTGACAGGATCGCCAGAAGCTTTTCAGACCCTGGTTATGCAAAAATCCTCTGGATTTTTCCCACTAGACTATCTTCTCCCACTTGTCATCCTCTTGCCTTTGAGCTCCCTGTTGCCCAATATTCTGATCCTTAACCTGATCCCAGAAATGTCAAATAAGCATCTGAAGGATCAAAGAGTGAAAGAAGCACTAAAGAAGGGAGTGCCAGTGTGAGGTACATAACAAGGTATAAAATCTCCGTTTTAGGAGAGGCTTGCCTATGCTGTGGAAGATCCGATTAAGTTCCAGATTTTTCACTCATTTCTTAATTGTCACTTTCAAGTTACTTAACTCCATACCTTTGAAATGCCCCTAAGTTTTGCAATGCTTTGAATTAATTTTTAACATCTCACGTAATTCCTAGTGTGGACTACATGTCCTCCACACAAAGCACAAACAAGGGAACAGCTACAGAACTTACCCCGAGAGGAAGAGCAGAAGGGTCTATGTGTTAGATACATTCCCCGTTCAACACAGGGTTCCTGTGTTATTCCTCCTAAGTGGGATTGCTGTCCAGATCACCCCCATTTCCAGGTTTGAATCAATTCACATTTCCCACCTACCTCTGATGACAGATGATCTTTTGCCATAATGCTGCCCAGGGGACACCGAAAGGCTCAAGGTGTTGATGGTTTTCTCCTGTCTGATTCACCAAGCATGGCCACCTCACATCTCAGCAGCTTTCAGTGTGTTCACTGGCAGCCCATGTGTCTATCTAGAGAGGCAGGGGTAGTCTGAGTAGCAGTGAATGTGAGCTCTGACTGTCAGTGTGTAGCACTTCACAGTTCCTTGGCTGTTTTGAGCCACTCCAAACAGCTCCAGCACTCTGATATAGGAGAATCAGTGCCACCCAGTCCCAGTATTTCTCAATTCTTTATGATACCTTTTTATTTTGCAGTATCAAAAGAGTCCTAGAATAGGTGAATGACATTTTTTAGGATGCTTGTAATGTCTAAATAGCGGTCAAAGGTACCCAAAGTATCCCTAGCTTAGCTAAATTTATCTCCAGAGAAACAATCCAGATCTTTGGAAATTTAGTCCTCTTCTGCTTTCTCTATGCTCCAGGGGCAAGCTGAACTGATAACCCTCCTAACCTCACTGAATCTAGTAAATAACTGGATTTGTGCCCCAAATGCTCTTGGGAGATGTGGGGCACAACTCTTGCTACCTCCCGCTAGCACCGGGGATAAATGTATATGTGGCATAACAAGGAGAGTGACTGCGACTAGAGCAGAGAATGAGTGCTGTGCTTGTAAGGATGAGATATTGCCACTGCTGGCAGTGGGGCCAGGGCTCTAACTCTGTGTCTTCACCAAGGGGAAAAGCCACTGGGATCTTCTTGCCTATCTGAGGGCCTCGTCATAATATTCCTTCTTTGAGTCTTCCATTTCATTTACTTCAATGCTGAAACTGTGTCTTTTCCTTCACGGAGCTGGAACACAAGGTCCTCTTTTATTTCTTAGAGCATGCATGACCTAAATGGTTCTTACAACATATAATAATGATATTTAAAAACAAAACAAAAGAAAAAGCAGTGCAATCCCACTAATTAAGAATAAGTACTTACTATAATTATTCCTAATTAAGGAGAGAAAGATTAAATTAAGAAAAAACCCTTAAGTGTTCCTAGTTTGCACAAATGTTGGTTGCACCATGTTTGCACAAAATATTTTTTAATTAGCACAATGCTCCCTAGTCTAGAATTGCAGGGTGTGGACCAAATATTCCACACTGCCCAGGCTGCATGTTCTGGACCTTCACCACCTTCAAAGCATCATCCTGGGAAATGGTATAGAATCTGCAATCCTGATTCAGCTCTTTTGGAGCACAGTGGTGAAAACTCCCACTGTTTTGTTGAGGGTTTTTGTTTTTGTTTTAATTTCTGAGGTTTTTCTTTTGCGTGTTTGATAAACTGCACCGATGTCTACGGCTAAAGACACAAATGGCAACCTGCAGCCTGCACTTTCAAAGGCAGTGCTTAAGCCTTGTAAGTCTTGGAAGAGCACAGTAATCACCCATGTCACAATTTCCAGGGAGGTGGCATCCCTAAGACCTCTTGTATGGAATGACACTTTCACAGAGTTTCATGAATTTCGTCATTCTGACACAGAGTTTTAAAAAAGAAAGTTGCATAAATCACGGACCACTATTTAACCACTGAGACTGAAAACCTTTTACCTCCAGCAACAGTGCCACTGACTCTAATTTGTCTTGACTTTGACAATTAAAAGTACTTTTGAATAAAACTGATATTCATAAACAAAACTGCCATATAGGAGAGTCAGAAAACTTGACTGGCTTGACATAGCCACTATGCAAATTGTTCTGCTCTGTCTGTTTTAAAATGTATTTTGGATCATCCCAGAGTTTCTGCTAGATTAAACAGATAAAACACTTAAATCCTGTGCACTGCTGACATGAGTGTTTCACCTGTGCTGTTTACAAATGGGACTTAAGTTCCAAAGCTAAAAAATAATAATTTCAATATTGAAAGTACCGGAAGCATACAGCAGGGTTTAAGATGCATTCAAGTCGGGTTTTCAGAATCCATGGACTTTCTCCTGTCACCACAATAGCCTGTGACTTTCCAAATTTGATTTACAATATCACCAAGACTTGAGGCACAGGAGAGAAGCTGTACCAACCACATCATGGGCACCCTCAGGAGACAGATTTGAAGTTAATCTTTAGAAGAACATATAAGGAAAACTGCTCCAATTAAACAGTCTGTAGGATAAATGAACAAAGAACTATTTTCAAGAGGAAGTATCAGAAAAGACACAAAAATAGCTTGTGCATTATGAGTAAGACTCATGACAGGAAAGCCACAAGTGAACAGTCACATGAAGAAACTACTTACAGACACAGTCAAGGAAATCCTTCACTCAGAGCTGATCATTTCGATGTCCTGAATTAACCACAGAAAAAAATATAAGCTTAAACGAAGCAAAAAATTTCTTTTAGGGATCAGCATATACCTAGTGTTGCTTCCAGTCAGATGGGCCGTGGGTTTGGCCACAGTGGTGGCTAGTAGTAGTTGTATATCACATTTCTAGACCCAGAGAAGAACAAACCCCCCTCTGGTTCTTGTGCATGACAGCTAATTAAACCAAAGAAAGTCTTCTCATTTCAGGAGCCCTTTAAGTGTTAGCAGGACCAGAAATTTTGTTCCATGGTACACTGCTGACAGTGGAGAAGGTCAGACTTTTCTAAACCCCTAAATTAACATTTGTAGATCACCTTGCAGTCAGCATCTTCTCATGAGGAACTTGTCCTCCATATTTTGTTACAGACTAGCTCAAAACTCGCTTGATGGAAGAACCACCCTAAATAGGATTATCTTTGTTGCCTTTGCACAGTCCTAGAGTTTTGTGCATTGCACAGTTCTACAGCCAGCAAAGAGCAAGACTGTGGCCCACAGAGGAAGACTTGAAACATCTTTCCAAGTCTTCATTTAGTTTTCTGAAAAGTTAGGGTCAAATTATGAAGTCAGCCCCCTTAAGTTTATTGAACTCACCCAGCTGAGTTACTTTCTATTGATATGAGCACCAAATGGTTAAGTTCATTGATTCTGATGGAACTCCGGATCTGTAGTCAGCCAGAGTTTGTTCCTGGATCTTAGACAAGGGATTTATTGGAAAAGCTTGGTATTTTCAATCTGGAAAAAATAAAAAGTTATACACTTTCCCTCAGTAACAGTGATGTTCTAAGGACTAATTTCTTAAAAGCTCTTGTGAGATCTTTAGAAAGGGCATAATTAATTACTATTATCATCATGTATTGTCCTGAAGGCTCAGTGGAGAATTTGTGCTTTTAAAAACAACCAGTTTCTTTGAAGGGAGTAAAATAAGAGTGCTGACTCCTAATTATGAAGTCTGAAGGCTGATGGATGTAAAGAGGCCACAGCACAAAGGATTGCTCTATGCAGCACATGGTAACACACATTACATTATTGTGTGCTACAGGCGTTTAGATGGTGATGGCCACACATTTTTTAATTAAGTGGTGAGACAATTTACGTCAGAGGGTCAGTTTGGACACCATTCCTGACTGATGAGAGTGTCCCTTCAGCAGAGGTACAGCTTATTGACTGCTGCCAGTCAGAACTGAAATGAGCTCCTGGGAAGGGAAGGGTTTCTGCACAGGGAGGGGGACACTGAACTGTCTCTTTTGTAAAAGAAAATCTCCTGGAAAAACAGTTCAGCATGTACATAGAAAGAGAAAACTTGAGCATTCATTTCTTCCTTTTCTGTGTTATTTTAAGCATTCCTCATCTAACACCAGGTTATTGATGTCAGCCCTTTTATCTGTTCCTTCTTCTTGATCATTACAACCAAGCCCCTTTTTATTACTTGATTCATTTCCAGCTGGATATGTTCCCTAATACAGCAAACCTGAAGCAGTACAGAGGAATTACATAGAATGGTAAAAGTGTAGGAGGTGCCTAATTATTTTAAATACATATTTATGTCAAATATCTAGACATGGCATATGGCAGCTGAATGGGCAAATTAACCCCATCCTCATAGTTAAGTTTGCAACATAATCCAGGTGGGCTTCTTTAGTGTCAAACAGAATCAATAAGGAGTTTCTAGAAATCTCCTAGAAGGACACCCACGTTCGAAAAATTTGTGTTTAATGTCTTCATCACTCACTATTAAAATGTAGTTTTTATCACAGCTCATATAAAGGGCAGTATTTTATTGCTGAGCTAGGGATGAGATCTAAAAGCGATTTGAATCCAAAGTATCACCACCTGTTTCCTATCTCACCCAGGCAACAAAAAAAAAAAAAAAAAAGGGGCCATACCTGTATATGTTGTAGATGATTGTCAGAAGAATCATTTTTACAAGGCCAAATTCCTGCTCATGGTGCCATGGTTAATCTCCCAACTCAAATTGCTCAGCCCAAGTATGCTGGAATTTAGGATTCAACTGACTCAGCAGTAATTTGTCAGGTGAAATACAGCTGCATAAGGCAGAAGCAAAGTTTGATTTAGTAAAAATGAGAGCCCCCAAAACTCTTAAAACTCTTAACTGAAAGTATTAGAATTTATAGGGAAAAAGAAGAAAATAATAATAAAAAAACATAATATGAAATAAGTAAGAATATAAAGCAAAGCAATTTATAAGAGTGCTAAAAAAAAAAAGGCTGAAAGAAACGATAGGACTGAGTTGCTAATGATCTGTATTACAGTGTTATTTAAGCCTAATAATTACTGGTAATACTCCCCACCTCCTTGATGACAGTTGCATGATACCAGATGAGAAATATTTTCTTCTCATCTGTGGCTTTGAAGGAATATACAGGATTATGCAGATGCAGAAGAGATGTGTGCAATCTCACACAACTGCACTGCTCGATTGTGAGGGGTATGGCTCAATATTTGTTTGCTGGCAAGAGGCAGAAGAATTCATACGCAGATCACACCACATCCAGTGCATCCTGCACTTTGTTTTTTTCCCCACAAGCTTTAGGCATGTGAAACTGTCTGAGATTTAAACAGGGAGAGGTTGCCACTCTGAATTTATTGCACCTTCTCACTACTGTTGGAATCTCACATTTATATGCACAAAATGTGTTCTCAGGTCACATTGCAAAGTGAATAAGACTGTCACAAGCTGAAGTCAGATACAAGTCATAGGGCAATCTCCTAATACTTGAAGTGAATTGCTACTCCTTTTCGTCCGTGTAACATCTTCAGATAAACCAAATAAATAGACATACACTTCAACTTGAGCTGAATGAAGAGCCATAAGAGAAACTATTCACAGAAATATTAGCTGAAAAGGGTATGTCCAGAGGTCTCAGGTCCTATTTCCTGCTTAAAGCAAGAGTTTCATCAGCTCCAGCTCTCATTAGCTATGCTTTGAAGTCTCAAAGGGCAGATTCTCCATAGTCTTCCAATGCTGCATTATCCTGTTCCCACTAAATAAAGAATCTTTTTCTATTGTACAAAAATGTTCAGCCTCTGACTCTTCTCTTCTCTTCTCTTCTCTTCTCTTCTCTTCTCTTCTCTTCTCTTCTCTTCTCTTCTCTTCTCTTCTCTCTCTGTGCAGCACTATTGAGAAATTTTGGTGTTCACTTTACAATTTCCTCTCAACTAGTTTTAGACTGCAGTTACATTGCCCCTTAGTCTCTACAAACACATTTAGCAGCAGTTTTTTGTGGTCAGAAAGTCAAAGGTAACACAAGTTCATACTATTAAGAAAGTTTGTGCAATTTCATAGTTTAAAGACTAATTGTTAGTTCTGTATTTAGGGAATGAGATTTTTCTAACATAGACGTGTCTGTATTCTCTCATAGAATATGTTCACCAAGAGAATCTAAAGATTTCTTGGATTGTTTGCACAAACCAGCTTCCCCTGCCACTAAACACCTCCTATGGGAACATGAGTTTCTGGTCAGGATTTCCACACTAATTTTGATGCCATTTGCCCATGTTTTGATTCAGACTTTGAACCTTATGGGGCTCTCACTTTAGGAGCATCTAAGTCTGTCAGAATTGTGTTAGAAAGGGCACAGACCATACTGACAGGCTGAAAACTCTCAGTTTGGTGTTGCCTCAACAGAAGATCTTGCTAGTGTGCACCCAGCATACCCAGACAGTCAACTGCACATAGCTCATGCTGCAACACGTACAGGGGAGCCATGAAAACCATCCAGAGCTTTGTGGAACCAGATTTCCTGTTTCTAACTCTTTTCCTTTCTCTCAGGGTTTCGAGAAGAGTGCCTGTGCCTTCAGCGTGTTCACTGATTTGTGGGTAGTGCAGGGTGACTCCGGATTTACTTCAGTTCAGCTGAGGGGCACATAGTAGCCAGCTCAATTTGCCTCCGTGTGTTTTCATAATCTCATCAGCATTAATTCCTTTCTGTTTCATGTATCACCTCTGCTGTGAATTTGTACTATCTTAGAATGAACCCTCTGCCAAAAATTGATTGTCCTTCACCAGTGCACTTGCCCTGGATTGCTTTAAAACTGGCATCTAGCCAAGAGCACGTCAACTCCAAATACCACTGGACTTTCACTTCTGTGCTAATCCAACAGCCTACATTTGAAGACACATTTTAATGAAAACCAAATATGTTTTAGTGAAGCCCGTGTTATTGTACTGTCTCTGAGAGCAGTCACAATAAATTCTGCATCTTGCCATGGGTGTCTGGTTAATCACAGCTCAGCCTCATCAGTGTCACAGCTTCAGCCAGGACTGCTTAGTGCAGAGCCCAAATTTCTGGTGCCAAAACTGCCAGCAAATCTCCAAACTCCGTCCCTTGGCTGTGTGACCAATGCTCCCACACCTTTTTGAATGGGATTGCCCTAAACACATCGCCACATGAAGAAAAAGTAGGTATTGTTAAATTTTACAGAGGCACAGAGAACGTGCTAGCTATGCCTTTCTTTTATCTCAGGTCAGAAAAACTAACCCAGCAAGGAGTATCTAAAATAAATATTTTTTAATATTTAACTAAGCTTATCAGGAATAGTGGATCTGGTAAACAATAAGGTACACTTCTAATACTGCTCGTTGTTATTACATAATCCCTGTTACTTAATCATATAAATGGCAAAGATAAATGGAAAAATATAAAGCTATATATAAATATAAAATATATTTTGATTATATAAAGATAAACATACTAAAGCTGTATATAAATGTAAAATATATTTTAATTACATAAAATAAAATAAAAATAGATATTAAAAATATAAGTAAAAGTCATAAAAATTGAATTGGAATAGATAAGACCATTTATGTGGAAAAAAGCTTTTTGCATTCTGTTATTAAATATTTTATGACCATTTTATTATGTGTGTGTTTGCCAGTAATGGGTAAGAATTCTATTTTATGTTCATCAAGAACCAAAATGAAATATAATTGGTTTATTATTATTTGTCAATAACTGCATGTGCGGTGGAGAATTCTGAGATTTTTTTACAGGATACTGTAATAAATATGTGCACACAACTTTTGATCAAAACCATGTATTTAGAAATACTTACAATACATTTTTCATGATTGAAGTGAATGATTAAATATATATAGAATTCAAATCTATATATATAATTCAAATCTATATAGTAATCTTCTGAAAAATCTACTATGGCAGAAATGAGAATGAAGTGCTGCCAGAAAAAGTCAGGCTGAGAGCAGGACACCAGCAAGATGAGCAGCCTGGAGCTGTTCACCTGCTTGATAGCAAACTGGAGAGCTTTTCATTTTTTACCATCAGCATTTTCCCAGTGTTCTGCTACAGCAGAAAATTATCAGCTGCTATAAGAGCTCCTTTAAATTATTAATCCAGTGCAGTGTTTTCTTTGTAAAGTGACATAACTAGAGTACACAGAAGTTTGATTTTAGATACCTTTTTTGCCACAGTGGAACATGGCCAGAAAGATCCCTTTGCATTAAGGAGGACAGAGCTGATTATGTGCTACTACCTACACTGAAATACTCTAAATCTAAAAGTTTAATTGAATTATTTAATATCAAATGTGTCAGGCTAAAGAACTCAATTCTTCAGTTCCCCAAACATGAGGAATTTCCTCCTGCCATTAGCAAAGGCAGTTCACAGTCCCAGAGATATCTCCATGAATTTTTCAATGGCTGTGGTGGGTCGTGGCAGTAAGCAGTGTTTGCAGAACTGTGGGGGCTGTTACAGGAGTTTACCGCTGAGTCAGACGTTTTGAAATGCGTAATCCAGCTATTGCACAAGTAGCCTTTATTCTAAAATTAGTATATTTTTAAAGGAACACTGACTGAAATTCTCAACAAAATGGAACTGTGGTTGTTATCTTTAAAGAAAACATGATAGGTGGCTGCTGTGGCCTTTAAAGCAGCTGGCTGTCTCTGCAGTGCTTGGTAGGAACAGGTTTTACTGAGTCTCTAGCTGTGCCTCTGGGAGTGGCACAGAACTGCCAGAGACCAGCTGCATTTTGTGTAGTGCTGCTGAGAACAGCGTGTCAATATTTGTACAAACACTTTGTCCTTGTTGTTCTACCGAGGGGAAAAAAATTGTGCAGTGTCCAACTGTGTCTAAATTTGAGCCTTCCTGCATCTTGAAGAGTAATCACATTTTTGAGTTAAGTAAGAAGGAAGTGGCATCTAATCACTGAGCAATCAGGGGAAGGACCTGTGCTCCAGTAATATGCCTTGGGTTTGCTGAGCCATGGCTGTGGGAAATGCAGGGATACCAGGAGAACTTCTCTGAAGCACTCTGTGAGACCCTGTGATTGCAAGAATTTACTACAAAGAACTTAAACCCCCTTATATCCACCTACAGTGTAATAAATTTCTCTAACTCATTGTTGCATTTAGTTACAAACAATGAGGAAGAAAACAGAAACAGCCGACTGTTCTGTGATGGTGCTCATTACATATACATGAGCATGTTAAGGATAATTAAAAACCTTCTGCTACTCTTGCAGCTTCAGCATCAAAACAACCCCACTGATACTCTTGTTCCTTAAGAGTTAAGGGCACAGGGGGATATTCCACACTGACACAGAGGAGATTTGTAATAAATTCCTCAGAGTGAGTAGAATAATACAGAGTGGCAGTAATTCAAAAGTCCAGACCAGGCTCCCATTTTCTCTATTTTAGAAAAGCACTGCTATGTTTTCCTGCTGTGTCTTTTCAGACTTTGCTTTCCTGATTTGGATTTCTTGCTTTCGTTACAGGTCACAGGAATACTTATTTTCAATTTTTTCATTTGTTTGTTTGTTTGCGGGGGGGGAGGTTTGGTTTTTTCATTTGGGGTTTTTGGGTGGGGGTTGTGGGGTTTTTGTTGTTGTTTTGGGGGTTTTTTTGTTTGTTTGTTTTTGTGTAGGACTACTTTCAAATGTCACAATGAAACAGCAAAGCGTAACAACAGCAGCCTCTGTCTCAGTCTTGAGAAAGCATCTAAAAAACTTACAGTGATAATATATCCCCTTCACCAAGCTTTGTGTTCCCCTGGAAAAGTTCCATATCCTCACCTCCTAAAGAGAAAACCAAATCTTTCAACGTCTCTTTCATCCATTAGGTTTGGGTCTTTAGCAGGGAATGTTGTGTAAATGCCAAAAAGTCAGTCAGGACCGAGAAGCTGCTGTTGTGCTGGACAGAGGACTCTGCAGAGCCAAAGGCTGAGTGGCTACAGGGCAGAGCGAGTGAAGGCAGCGCAGTCTCATGCATCTTGTCCCATTCAGGTGAGAAGCAGCTCCAGCAAGCAGCATCCTGTGAAATGAAAGGTCAATATCCCACATAGGTAAGGGCAAACCAGACCTGGGTAGTCCCTTTACAGCTGGAAATGGGTTTGGGGTTTGGTGTTTTGAAGTGGGGTTTTTTGGGTTTTGTTTCATTTCTCACCAAATCATAAAATCTACATTGCTGATGTAATGCCGCAGAAGACAAAATCACAGACATAGTAATGAGAATTCATTCAATTCAACTCGGTAGCTTAAAGGGATAAAAAAGTACAACCTTACACTCTCCAATATATGTTACTCCTAAGGAAGGTTTTGAAACTTCAGTCCAGTAAGGATTAAAATACTAAATTCAGGAACTGTTACCTGAATATGAAAATAAAAGTGTTCCTAAACAATTTATTCAAAAGAAGACATTATAACAAGCCTACCTGTCAATAATTACAATATCATCAAAGTCACAGAATTATTTGGAAGACAAGCACAAATATATATTTTTCATTCAAAAAGCAGATTCATAAGAAATTAAATTCTCACAGAAAGTGTCTATATTTTCCAGGAACTTCTAATTACTTCAATGGCTTTTATGGTACAAATCTAGGCAAATAAATCAGAAGTGAGCTGACACTAAGTATTAGCCTGTATTAGTTTATATCCAGTTTCTATACAACTAGAATATTAAAGCTTACTAAAAATCACATACATATATCATTTAAGCACAGTTATTTTTTTTCTTGTCATTTTTATGGTATTTGTATTAACAAACCACAGCAGTTGCTCAAAATAAAAACATCAAGGGTGACTGTGTTTCTCTAAGTAAAAGCCATGTAGCCTTTCTCAAAAATACCTGAAGACCTCACCATGAAATTATACTGCTAGCAGAAGATGTAGCCACTGCTCAGGTGAAGCAGTAGTATGAAAAATTCAGACAAGCAGCATTTGAAATTACAACTTTCACAAAACTTCTCAGGAAATACATAAAAATATTCACTATGTCAACTAGAGAATACTAATGAGAAGGATCAGCCAGAGATGTTGTTTAGTTCATTAAAGGAAATGCCCCCAATGCATTCCTTCTTGGAGAGTAATCTCCAACAATTGTGCATAATGGGCAAGAAAATTTTAGAAGCAGCATTCACTGATAAAGAGAATAGGCAACAGATAACCATCTGTGGGAAGTGCAAGTCCTTGACTTTGTTAACAGCCTCCAAGAACCAAGGTCAGTATGTAAAGTGTATTCAACATTTATAAAGATTTTTAAGCATTCCTGAAAGCATGGATGGATGCCAGCCATGAATGAATGGCTATGGACAGCAGCCATGTCCGTGACAGTGGCCATGATTACATTATACAGGCTTACTAAAATCCACTGAAGTTTTAAGAGTGGGGTAGAAATGCATTCTGACTTTGAAAAATGTGCAGTGGTGTGTTATTTCAGTGACAGCAATGAACCATCAACACAGGACATAAATTTGTCTATTCCTACCGAGAAAGGAAAGATGACCACCTTCCAGAACCACTGCAAGGGTCCCCAGATAACTCATAAGGGACAGTCACTGCACTGGAATGAAATAGGGGCTCTCTGGTCATTCCCAACCACTGCAGTCAGAGGCATGTACTGTGCTCGAGGGCAAACACCAATAAACTTTTTGTCTTATCACAGTTAATCCTTGCACCCTTTTCTCATAACATAAACAAATCTCAAACTCAGGTATTGGACCTGAAGGTTCAATAAGATATAAAGAGTAAAAAGATAATTTTAAAAAAAGATGAATGGAGAAAAATGGAAAAAAATAAGAAAAAGATAATTTTCACAGCCAAGAAAAGGAGGAGGTGTCTTGACATTTTGGGAGCCAGTCACTAAAAAGAGGTGTAGCAGGAACAAGTTCTAGGCAGGGGCTCCACAGTACAAAATGTTCCAAATGGAGCAACAACAATGGTTTGCAGTTTTTATAGAAATACCTGATGAGTTTCCCAAAAGGAAACTCTCAACAGATTGGACTAATACCAATAGACCTTGACATAAAGAAGGCTAAATCAGCTCACATGAAGGTTTGTCTTGCCACAAATATATTGTACCTGAGATAAATCACTGATAACTTAAGAGGCTGCCCAAAGCCTTTTTTGTAAATGCTGTTCTGAGAAACCAGATTGCCTTGTTCTTCTCTCAAACAGGCACATTCAGAAATTACACTTCAGGTGTACAGAATATTAACTCACTCCTACTGATGATTGATTTGGCCATGGGAAATGTAGGCAACTTCTTAGAAAAGCAGACTTAGAAAAAAAACCCAAACTGTGCTTCTCCCCTCCCATGGTTTATAATACTGAAGCCTTACAAAGGTGATTTGTCTGTGGTGAGTGAATTGGTGCATGGTGCTGGGGAGAGGGGGAAGAGGAGCTCCTTCCAGGCTCCAGGCATCGGACACGGTCCTTTATTTCTCTGTCTCCTGGGAGTGAGCAGAAGCAGCAAGTCCAGCTCCTCACATTTTCCCACCACCTTCCTCTTCCCTCCTTGCAGGGGGAGTTGCTCAGCCCCAGCCAACCCCCACCCACCTCCCAGGTCTATTTCTTGGAGTAGCAAAATTCAGTGTTAGTTCCAAGTCTTGCCCTGTCTCTGTTGCATTTATTCAAGGGGGGAATTGCTGTGCCAGGTAAGGCTGGAGTCTAGGAAGATGTTGTGAGGCAACCTGAAGGAAAAATGTGACTCCAGAACAAAGATTAATCCTGTGATTCAAGATTTAATGTCAGAACTTTTCCTATGAAATGCTTTATAGGACATATAAAAGGGAAGATGCAGCACAGCAGGAGATGAGGACAGTGTAATCTTTTCTCCGAAATCTCCCCGAGAGGATTTCATTACCCTTACCTGTCTAAGGGCAGATTAGACTTTTCATTTAATTTCAGGTTTCCACTAGAGGACATAGCTCTTCTCCTTTGGGAGACTACTTCTACAATTCACCATAGCAGAAAACTTTGTTTATAAATATATTTATTATAGATGTGGTTTTGTGTGTCTGTTTCTGTACTTTTCCAAACAAGTGAAAAAAACTTGGCTTGGGGATCTCACTAGTTCCTTCTCAGTCTGCATGCAGAATTTGCTTTCCCATCTATTTCTTTCTTTTTATGGACAGTGTGATTTTACTTTAACAGTATTTTTCTTTTAGAGTTTCAGTCATACATGTTATAAAGTCCAGTAAAATTTTGATTTCAGCTTTAAAAAACATTAACACGCACCTTTTTTGTTTGTGCTTCAAATCTCACATCTAAGGGAAAAAAAATCCCTAAGAGGCAAAATGGGGAAAGAAAGAGGGTTTGTAGGAGAGAGAGAGAGAAAGAGAGAGAGAGAGAGAAAGACTTTATCTGTGTTTGGGGCTGGGGGCTATGGTCATGGGCTGTGGCTTGAGGTGTGGTCATACATTCACTTCATATTATTCAAACATAAACCCTGGAAGTCCTTAGGAGGACCTGCACGGTACATTCTGCCAAGAATTTAGTCATGTATAACCTTTGTTCTCATCATTGTCCCTGCCTGGGAGGGCCCCACGCTGTGTACATCTGAACAAATCTCTAGGGAGGATGTGGAGAACCCATAACCAGGATGATGATGATAGAATCTCAAATTCTGCTGCTGCTGCTGCATTGGAGCTCTCTAGTGGAATACATGCTGCAGAGCTGGGTTCTCCTATTTTGACTGACTAACAAACTACACCAAATACTCAGCTTGATTGTTATTATGAAGTCCTGTGAAGAGGAGTGGTGTACAAAAAAAGAAGTTAACACATTTCCCAGTATTCTTTTTTTCAATACCTACTATGGGTTTACCCTAAGTTCTTTGAATTCCTCAACAACATAATATGGCAGAGGAATAATTCTGCTGGGATTGAAGGTAGGGTTTCTAAACTGCCAAGACATCATGTAATTTGACTTACATACCTGAACACAGATAAACATCAAAACCACAGGATAAGACTGACCTTGGTTCTCTGTGAATCACGTATTTTTGCTGGTTACATGAATGTTCAAGTCATTTGAATCGGCGTCAGTAATGATCCAGCAGAAGTGGGATGGGACTGCTGTGGTTTGAGTAACTGAGATAAACGGGAGTGGTGAGCACTCTCATCCATTCAGGCACACTGAAATGTAAAACTCTTATCTGTCCTGGTGCTCCTTGATGAGAGAAACCCACATAGTTGGGGCTGCTGAGGGAGCCACAACCCGCAGAGGGTGGACTGACTCATTCTCTATCTTATTTCCTTTTTTACACTGCAGTTCAGCCTCAGGTTAGCTGGGTGTTCATAAGCACCAGGTCCCCCATTTCAGATCCAGCACCAGCCCAGGGTTTCAGGAAGCCCCCTGTCCAGCCCTGCTTTATCTTTGGGTCCCTCCACTTCCTGGTGTAATGCCATTAAATTAAGGGACAGAACCTGAGGAAATGATAGAGAAAAGGAAGCAATGCATACAAAATTAGAACAAAGTGCTATGTGCATTTCCACTGCATCTAAGCACTCATGAAAAAACAATACAGCAAAAAGTTCTGGCTCATGGGAGCAGCATGAGAGGGTGGATAGAAAAGATGTACAGCAATATACTTTATGAACACTGCCAATGGAATTACTGAAAGCTTTTTTGGAAACAAGGCATGCATTTATGCTTATAAATTTCTTGCTGATTGCCATCGATGTAAGGAACCAGCTTCTGTGTTCCCTGAGTTATTAGGGATCCTGACATACATCACCAACAGTGCTCTTACTCCTGGTGTTACCATAGCACTTAAATGCACCAAGGGGGTATCAGGGCGTTTCCTGAGTAGAGCTGAGCAGAAATGCAGCACAAGCCAGTCCATAACTGGAAAATCTAGCGCTGAACTATGAAGATAATTTCTGACTGGGTGACACAAGACATAGGACTTCCCTGAAATCTTGTTTGAACAGATCCCCCCTTGCAAAACTCCCTCTGCAGGCTCTTGGTAATTATCAATTAGTGAAACAATAAGAGATGGAGGGGAAGGAAGATCAGGAACAATAAAATGAGCACATCGCCCTAAATATGAGGAGGTTTCAGCCCACGACCTGTGTTTTGTATCACCACCTAAGCAATGTTCTAGTATTTATTAAATGCTCAACAAAAGAAGGAAACAGGTAGTAGTTAAAGTTAAAGTAGCTTAAAGTAGTTAAACAATTTCCTTACCTTAATGGCTGTTTTCAAGTCTTGAATACAGCCTGAAACAACAAAACATCATAAGAATTTCTGAAGTCAAATCCATTCATATCTCCTAAGGTAATAAGGCTCACATGAATTTATATGCTCCTATTGAGAAAAATACACGGGACAAGTTTCAGATCATCTTCTTTGATACCAATGAGAAATCTGAAGAACAATTAAAAAGTTTGAGATGAATTAAGAGAATCCCAATATTCACTGTCCAGCATGTTGTATCCCTGAACATGGTCAGGTTCAGATTTATCCAAATTATCTTGATCAGAGCAGCCACAGATATTTCCACCCATCTCTCATCCTCAATCAGACTGGAAAAGGTGAGTTTAACTCTCCTAAAAGAGGGGAGACCATCCTTATTCTGCTGGTTTTTCCAGCTGGCAAGTACTAGATATAAAGAAAAAATATGTACATTCTTGAGTGCCTATGCACTAGAGAGAACTGAACCACTAGCCTACAGAGCCATTAATTTCATGCACAGTTTTTTGTTCACTCTGGACTCCCCTTTGAGCCCTGGAATCCTGTCAAAAGCAATGAGTGGCCACATATTTGGAGGCTCTAAGAAAAAATCTTCAGCCCAAAAAAAGTTTCTTAAATCCTTGTAATTTTCTTTAAAGTAAGTAAAGAGGTATGCTCTAATCTGGCATATATGAAGGCATATGGTACAATATTTCAGTGTAACATTCAGGAAGGAAACTATCATAAGGATCTTTATGGACAGCCAAAAAGACTGTTTGAAGAAGAATAAAACCCTGAGCAAGCTAAATTTTGTATAGGTATGCTAGGATTCACATGAATGAGAAGAGAAATTAAATTTAATAGTACCTAGGACTTCACATGCAGTTCCATTCTGTCTCTCTGCATTAAATATGGCCAGATTTAGTTTGCCATAACAGTGTCTGATAGAGGACTGTTATGGATATGATTTCCATAGTCTTCATATATAACATCTTACAGTGCTAAATTACCACTACAGTTAGAAGGTTTTCATAAGATCTCATAGAAACCTTCCCTGTCTTAAATTGCAAACTTTCTTTCCCCCTGACCTTAGCATTTAATTTCCAATCTCTTGAAAATGCATTTTTGGTATTTTTGGGCTATTATGAGCACTTTCACACTTCATTTCCTTGTTAGTTTACATTCCAACTTAAATCTGATTTTTTTTTTTTTTTATTTTCACTATGACCATTATTTGCACAAGCTCATTTTTTTTCTGATGCCTAATGCAGCTTGTCTTTGGTTTATTACTTAAGCACCATAACTCCTTTGCATGTTCTTTATTAATTATTAACGGAAAACCAGATCTAAGCTGTCAAAACTATTACAAATTAAAAAAAAAATCACAGTCATACTTTCAGATTGCCTATATTACACCAGATAAATACTTTTTAAGAAATTCTATGTATTTCTTGCAAAAATTAGGTAACAGCAGAAGTCAGTTGCCCATTACATTCACCTGGTGTTTACTTACATGACACAAAATGATAAGGTGAATGTACACAACATTTTTGTCTAGAATGCACCTGACATTTTCAACCAGAAAACGTGTAACAAGGAGGAAGAAAACTTTTGCCTCCGCTATGAGCTTCTGCTCTTGGCTCTGAGAGGCTTCTCTAGGAATATGGTGAAACTGAGCTCCTCCTCTTGTATTATGAAACTCCTCTTGTATTTCAGCCATGTAATGTTATTTCTGGGAAGAGCTCTCCTTGACGACGTTGACTTGGATATTATCAGCTACAATTCCTTTCAGGTATGCCTGTTATGGCAAATCCGTAACTCTAAGAGAGGCATCATATTCAGAAGATGCCTCTGTATCCACTTTCTTCTTGCCCTTAATATATATGAAGAAATGAGTCTTTCAACATTTCCCTGCTGCTAGAACATTGTCTCTTTTTTTTTTCCATATGATTTCCATGTACACCCACACAGACTCAAAGTGATTCAGAACTCGGGCTGTAGTAAAGCAGATTTTTTTTTTTTTATAGTGGATCGTAATTCGGCATAGTCAGACACACAGTAACCAATTTTGTTTGCCTGTGAAGTTAATTTATATTTATTTTTCTGCTAGAGAAAACAGTTCTGTATTATTTCTGTTGGTCTGGCTTTTTGGACTTGTGTCTGTTTTTTCCATTTTGAAAGACTTGGGTTCTGAAAAATGTTTTATTATTCAGACTGTAGGATAATGAAGCAGGTAAGAATTTATTCCAGAGATAGACTTCATTCCTAGTTACAAATTAGATATAATGTCTGGCATAAAATTGTCCTTGTAAAACTGACATCTAGATGAATGGTTAAACTATACAATTAATCTAGTAAAGGGAAATTAAATGTGCTATCTTGCATGAAGAATAGGGAAAAACTAAACCACCCTAAACACAAAGGATCTCCTGTGAACACAAAGATGAATGTGGCTGTCAACACAGGGACATTCCCTGTCTCCCATTGCCCTTGATCACCATTTCAGTTTGTGTTCATAGATCAACCACTGGAGTATTTTAACAAAAGATGTGATTTTATCAATAAAATTACTATATTTTTCATTTCTATTAAAGTATGTTGGGAATCATCACTGGCTTTGGCCATTGTACAACTTTCCATCAGTTTTCCAAACTTCTTTTTGGAGTACCCATGAGGTTTATGTGGTTCTTTTGCCCAGCAAGTCTTGGAGTTTATCAGGATATGTCCAGAGTGGCTGCCACTGACCACCACAGGCAACCTCCAGTAACCTCTGCAGGCTACTGCCAGTAACAAGTCAGGCGTGCTCATGCACTCAAGCCTGGAAATGCTCCTAACTTCAAGATTTTTCACAGTGTTTTCCTAAAATAAGAAGCTGACCTTTGTCTCTTGGAGTCCTTCTGGACATTGCTACTGCTGTAAATTGTCCAACAACTTCGAGTAAATCAGTTCATCCATAGCTTCTGCACCAGCTACTTGCATGGGAGAAGGACACTGAAAATTCTCACTGGGGAATTGCTGAATTTGGAACAGTGAAAAAAACCCAGGAGGGTTCTGAGGCAAAGGATTTGCTTCTGATGAGAAACATGCTCAGAAGAACCTTTGAGACAATATCAGTGAGACAAAAGATTTTCGTATTCTCGCCGAACGTTTTTGGCAGCAAAAGATGAGACCTCTGCACTGAATACTTCAAGTGTGAGAGAAAACTGAACTCTGGAAGTGTCCATTTTTTTTTATTACCTATAAAAATGACTGAAGGTGCCTTGTCCAGATGTAGGCTTGTACACTGTAGGCATCTGCAGATGGTTGTAACTCATGTCAAAAAATACATTTCAAGATGGTAACGTAAGTGCCAGAATAAAGTTTTATTGACAATTCATTATTTTAATTAATTATGGATAAAGAGTATACAACATGAAAGTGAGCAATAAATTATTACAAGTATACAAAAACTGCAAAAGTTCTCAGTTTTATCAGTAAATTACACACTTGCAATGGAAATTGGTATGTTAGAGCATGGCCTACTGTATAAGGATACAACAGTGTGTTTTGGATAAAGGGGCAGGATGAAAGGGAAGACAGGAAGAGATGAATTAAAGAGGGGGGGAGAGAGAGAATTTACAGTCTATTATTGAATACTTTATGGCAACATCATATATATATGTGTGCATATTTGCCATGTAAGGAGTGTGAACTCTATTTTATGTTCATCAAGAACCAAAAAGAAAGATAATTGGTTTATTATTGTTTGTCAATAACTGCATATGTGGTGGAGAATTCTGAGATTTATTTGAGAGAATACTGTAAAAAATGCATGTGCAATATTTTTGGTCAAAATCATGTATTTAGAAATACTTATAATACATTTTTTATTATTGAAGTGAATGAGTGAGTCTATATAGAATTCAAATTTATATACACCTTTTCTGGGTTGAGGGAGCCCATCATTTCCTGTTCTCTTCTGAATGCAGGACTTTCCAGGTGTTAACCTTGAGAATACTCCACAAACCAGAGAAGAATATTATTAAATAATATTCTGGTGGGAAAAATAGGAAAATAGTCTGCTCTGCTTTTGACAGCACTTAGGGTTTCAGCAGGAGTGGAAGGGATCTGCCAGGTGCCCACGGAGCATTGAAGGACCTCTTTGCTGATTAATTTTCATGTTCCTGTGGCACACAGGTATTGTTTTCCACGGACATGGATCAGGATAGATTGTACTGTAAAATAAGTGCAATGCCACAGCCATCTGAACAGAAGTGCCTTCTTGAATGCAGGTCAGCTCCAGAACGTGTGACTCACACCTATGGGAGCTGAGAACAATTATCACAGTCCAGCTCAAGGCTATTAATAAACTGCCACAGTCTTCAAACCCAACAGGTTGTAAGCAATCTGCCTTTAGTTGTGCCAATTTTGTCTGGCAAGCCAAGTGTATGAATAGTTCAGGGAATGTCGTAGACACACCAAATTCTTTATTAGGACTGTCCTAATATTTAACACACACAGACAACCCAGTTCCAGGAAAACTGCCAGGCATTCTTGAGTTTACTAATATAGCTGATGCCTATGAATTCAACATGTAACTGAGGGCAGGGGGCAAATAGTGAGTAAGAAGACGTGTTTCTTTCTGTCACGTGCCACAAGATAAGCCATGAGAATAGGTCATGTAGAAAAGAAACATGCATTGCTAAACCCTGTCTGTAAGGAATGGTTTCACTGCCAAGTGGAAATCTGAACAGAGTATGGGATTGAATACATATATATAAGAATTTTGATCACAAATACTGGAGTCCAGCCCTGCAGTGTCTGTGCTGCAGAGAGATTTAAAAACTGAGCAGGTACAAATGAAACATAAGACCCAAGCAGAGCCCCACGCTGAAGCACGAGGAGTGAGTGCTTGGGCAGCAGGACCGTGACAGGTCTGTGAGCTGGAATCACACAGGGCAATCCATGGCACCAGGCCAGCAGCTCAGCCAGCGTGACTTTCCTCAGGGTGACTCTGGAGCAGCAGAGGGCACACAGATAAATAGCCTGACAGAGCTGTGTGGAATATCAGTAACACAGCTGCACAGCACTTCAAAATGAGAGACGGGCACTGCAGTGACTTCTGAAGAAAATGTCACCCTGCATCCCATGAAAGTACCACCGCAACAGATTGAGTAATAAATACAAAAACAAAAAATCAATTGTCAGAATAAACAAAACATTTGAGACATTGGACAGTACAACATGGGGTAACTCAAGTTATCCTACAGAGTGTCTTAAACACCTGCAGCCTTACCATGCAGAATCTCAAATGAGAAAATTACTCAAATAAGCAAATGTGAAAACAGCCGCTGTACAAAGAACTGGCAGATTCTGCTCTGCACTTCAGTTAGAGGAAGACTCAGATAAAACCAATTTTGAGAAATGAAAGATGCTGAAAGGAGAAGAAATTAAGGAGATGTTTTCACAAAACATCTGTAGCTGCCAAGCAAACAACATCTCAAGCCTTGTCTCCAGTCTCAAGACTAGAAAATAAGCCCACTTAAATTTGTAACTTTGAGAATAAAACTGAAGGGATATTTAATTCTGGAAAAGATTGTCTGATTTTGAGAAGTAAAAGCCACCATCCCTGAAGGCTTAAAGTTGCTGCCTAAAGTTACAATAGTGTTCCCCATCTCAACATGTCATTCTATAATTACCTAATTAGGCTTCTTTTTACCCTTTATGGAAGATGGAGACCCACTCCTGTCTGTGATTTATTAAGAAGCAACACTTAGACACTACTGTCATTCACAAAATGTGTGGCTGGTCTTGTACGCTCTTCCGTTTCCTTTGCACCTAAGTCCTGACCTCATTTCTTATGAGACTTGAGGTTTCAGACGTTTACATTTTTCCCATCCAACAGTGAATGTGGGTGGAGTTCTTAACATATGTGCTTAGGATCTCCCTAAATACCCAGAGAGCCTGATCTGTGCTCAATCCATTCAGGAGAGTAGTAAAAACATTTTGTTATTGTTTTTCCTTCCCTCTCTAAGAACAGAACATTTTGGGGTGGAGGCCAGCCTAGCTCAGGAAGAAATGCTCAACTTTTTAAAATTTTTTTGAGGGGAGTGGGAGCTGAGAAGAATGAGATAATTTCCCTTTTCCCTTGAATTCTTCCCAGGACAATGCATATTTTTCTAGGGGAAGTGTCAGCTATAGTTGTATTAATTAGAACATGGCTTTATAAGTAGAATGGAAGAATACTAAAAACATTAATCCTTAAAATTCCCAGTATTACCTCCATATGCTCCATGGATTGGGATGAAGAATGTCATGTCACCATCTCACAGTATTTGAGGATACCATCAAGACAGAAAACATTTTAGGTATCTATTTGAAGACATTTGAAAGTTAAGGAGATCTGACGACAGAGGAAGAAAATATATAGGACTCAATCAGAAGCTAAAATGGTTACAAAGCCACAGAGATAATAAAAGAAAACTTTGCTTCTCTGGAGAAATAACTTTTCTTTCAGAAGTTACACTGACAAAGAGAGAAGAGTTTTCCCAGAACTATTTCAATATTATAGATTCCTAGAAATCTCTCTTCTACCTTACCACCTTTTGCTGCCATGCTCCATTCTTTGAATTAATTACGTCTAACATAGATACAGTGAAATGTATCTTAAAAAAATGTAACAATACCATCCTGTCTAAAAATCTATCAAAATAAGTACTTTATTTACTTATTATGTCCTGAAGTGGGAATGAAAGAACCAATATCATGCAACAGATGTCAGCCAGCTTCCGTAAGTGCGCAGTATAAGAATCCATGCAGAATAGAACAGATCTCTTCAGATGAAGAGCATTATGTCAGCAGCAGAACAAGCTCTTCTACAGTCATTTCTATAGGTATTGTTGCAATATGGCAACAGCTCTTCTGGAAGAGAGATTTTGTGGACACCCCCCACACAGAATAGTCCAATTCAGCTGACATCCTGGAAAGCACTCCGAGCTCTGAAACTGCACACTTACATCCTTGTTAGCATTCAGAAATCAGATTTTATCCAGCCACTACACAGCTGTGCCAGTAGAGATCTGCTTGTATTCTGATGAGGGGACTGCAGTCACAGGTTTTCTTAGCTGGAAAAAGTCTGCCAAATAAAAGAGAAGGAATGCTAATCTGCTGGGAAAAATATCTTTATTTTTTCTATTTTTTTGTCTTGCATGTTAGTTTGACACTAAAAGCAAAGGTTAAAATGTTTGTTATTCAAAGGGTCCTGCAAGTCAAATCAGAATTCTGTTTGCTTTTACTCATTAATTTTTGGCTATCAAGGCACAATGGGACTTGATGAGTCTCAATATATGGCTCCGCTGGGAATTGGAATTGTTCAGAGTGGGATGTTGACAAAATATTTCTCCATTGTTTTAAGCTCTGTTTTGTTTTATTTTAAATGTACAATGTTGACTGTTCACCTTGTACTGGGAACTTAATCCTTTCATTAGAGATAGCAGGCATCACCCAATTTCCCACTAAGATTCCCTTTTTCTCTCTTTTCTCCCCCTGCAAAAAAATACCAGATACACCTCTTACAGGAGTCAGCAAGAGAGTCTCAGACAATCCAGTGAGAAATACATGTCAATGAGTTCAAAGACCTCAAATAATTTTATAATGTGCTAACTTCTGACTGTTCTTTTCCGTTTTCTTGTGTGAATCAACAACAAGCCACAAGAAAAATTAAGCTTACCACAGCAGAGAGATAATTTGTTAATCTTTGTAGAAAGGTCAGTTCCCAAAATATTTGGTGTTCTTATGTGGGAAGCCAGGGGAAATTGCCATGCTCAGTGCAGCTCTGTCAAACACATCCCAGGCACACTGTAAGCACAGACTGGAATAAGAATTTTGGTTCAAGAGACACTGAAGGGTTTGGGCTTTTATAGCTCTGCACTGGATGTTGCTTTTTTTTTCCACTGGTCAGCCAAATATATACATCAAATTTCAGACTTTTGGCATGACCAGTTCTTAATCTGAACACAGGAGCTCAGCCACACATCTACTGTCAAAAACTGGCAAAGGTTCCCTGATAACACAATGTTTCAGCTGAAGCACTGGCAAACTTTTCAGAAATAAGTGGGGCTCACCTGGACCAATCCTCAGCCCCCACAGTGCTCAATAATCTTTTCTCACACAATGTCACATATTGCATTGAATCAGCCTGTGCTGCAAATACAGAAAAAAATGAGTGTACTGAAGCCAGTAGGGCTCACCTATGTCATAGCGGGACTGAGATTTTCACAAAAAGGGAAAAGAATTGCTGCTTATATCAATACTTGAGGAAAAAATGCTTGTCAGGATTAAAAATGCAGGAACTTTTTATTGTTTTTTTAAATATTTTCTTTTGACATCTGTGAGATTGTTTCTATCCTTCCTTTTCACCTCTGCAAGCAGTAAAAATGAATGGCTACATCATTCTTTTCCTTTTCTTATAGAACTAAATGGCTTTGCAAATATTACTGTATTGCAAATATTACTGTACTGCAAACATATCACTGTACTAATATAGAGCTAAGGGCCAAGATTTCCTTTTGTCTTCTGCTATTTGGTAATGTTTCCTCGAGAGAAAATGACAAATTGGGGATTGGGGACAACATGACAAAAAGCTCTTAGATTTCACTTAGATTTTTCACATTTATATCCTGTGCAGAAAACGGAAATGGAAAGCTTAGGAAGAGCAGAGCAAATAAAAATAAATAATCCAAGTTTCATAATTTTGTTAATATTGAGGGTAAAAAAATAAGCAAAGCTAAGGCCTTAGTAACTCATAGACCAGCTTTAGAAATTGAAGTTAAGGTAAAACTAATTGAAATCTCTCTAAAAAGATAGAGATATTTTTTTAGAATATAGAGACACTGCCACAGCTCCACAGACGTTTCAACCCTGTGACTGTGGCCCTGTGCCAGAGATAAGACACTTAATGGGTCTCAAAAGCTAAAATATCTGTCATTGAGCAGCAATCTCTGCACATCAGTGATTACTAAGGTATGGATGGGTTTGTCAATATTTCAGTGGGTCTTTTTCCCACTGAAATGTTGCCAATGTGCAGCAGTGTAATTGGGAATTGCATTGTAAGGAATTCAGTAGCCAGCTGAAAGAGCTGAACAGTTTCCTCTGATTGTAAAAGGCATTGTACTGAAGATTTTTCAAGCTTCCTTTATTTAGAAGCATGCCGAAGGATTTGAATTGAAAGTTCCTAAATTTAGAGAAATCTATTCTTTCTAAAACTTCCTCCTTTTTCATCCATGTCATTCTGCTAAATCTTATAAGGGACAAGGTGAAACATTTATTTTAGTGAAAACATGGAAAAGATTCCAGCCTGAACAGATTATAAATGCAAAGACCTGGAGAGAAAGTAAGAGAGAAAACTTAAAAGGTGTGAATTTCCTAAGCTATTTCTCTTTCTTTGACTGGGACGCTTTTAGTACTTTCACATGAAACTAAAAATGAAAACCTAAGTTATACAAGAACTCTATTGGACAATCTGTATCATTTGCCAAAAGATCCCAGACCAGTGCATCTTTAATACAAGCTCCAAAATAAAAATTTGTAATGGAAACCAAAATCCCCAATCCATGAATTCTGATCACTCAGAACAGCATTTCAAGACAGTCTGAGAGCTCTTACAGCTACAGAATACTTTAGTGAACACTCTATATTATCAGCACCACCTAGAGTGTATCACCAGAAACAACTCCAACCACAAAACGAATATTCTTTACAAGCATTTCAAAGGAACATTTTCCAGACTTACCTTGAAAGACTTCCATACCGAATAAAGGTGGTTGAAACAATAAAAGTAAGGAGAGACCATATTTTTATTATTGCAGCTAGAAGAGGCTGAGAAAAAATATCAAAAAACATTTTAGAATCAACTGAACCCTGTAAGGCATTGTCTATTAGCTCTGGCTTAATCATCAGCAGAAATTTTCTCAATCAAAACATTGTTAGTGATGATGAGGAGGAAGAAGAAGAGGATGTCTAAAGCAAAACAGAAACCTGTTTACTCTCTAGAGAAATAGAAACAGATTGTTTTGGGGTTTTTTTTCAGTAAACTACTAAGAGTTTGAAGGTAGAACTGAGCAAATCAAATGGATAATATAGACACTGCATGTTTATGAAATAATTGGTTTTATCTTTATTTATATACATTCACTTTACAGTCTGTTTGTTTTAGACACCTACTCATTTAAAGCCAATTCCTGTATGTAATCACAATAACAGAGAATGTTAGGAAACTTATAATATGGGATGCACACTGATTTTCCATTGTTTTCCATCTAGGAAAAATTATGTAAATGAGGATTCATTTACACTCATTCAGTAAACTGAATAGTTTACCGTTGCTCTATTCCAGTTTCATGCTGCAAAAATTAAATGCAAAATTAATAGAGTTATACTTGTAAATGTGTGGAGGAACTCAGTAGTGAATTGGGCTTTTAATCTGGAGATGATGTTCATCTCCATGATTCGTGTCTACATCAGTAAATGTTTACTTCTCTGTTCGTTTTCAGAAATGTTTACATTTCAACCCCCCCTGAAATCCATAGGAACAGTAAACTTGCCTACCGTTCTGATAAACAGACACCTGGCACTGATATCACACTTCCAAAGCTGCTTATTTCCATTTTTTAAACAAATCAGTTGTCTCTATGGCAGTGCAAAGATCTTATGATGGCCTATTTCAAACAATAAACAAAGTGGGAATATAAGCTTAACAAAACAGAGAATTTTCTTGCACTGCAAATATATATGCAAAAATTCAGCTGTTAACAAGCACCGATTGTTCATTTCTGGCAACTCAGTGCAAGGAGACTGAAAACTGCACAGCTTCATGTACTGCTGACTGAGAAGGATAAACTGAAAAACCACAGCTTTGTGTCTTTGCTGCAGTTTGTGGTCTGAAAATTAACCCTGAGGAGACACCCAGGGCTGAATGGGATGAAGGTCCTGTCTTTTTTCAGAAGACAGCTCTCCCCAGCTCTAATGGCTCATAATTCATATCTTTATTCTGCTCACTCTCACCTTCCCCATCCAGAACCATCTGGGGTCCCACACTTCTGCTGTGGGGAGGTTTCTTTTCGCTAGGACAAGATGAGTTTGCCTCTGGCCCTCTTCCTCTTTTATCTTCTGACCTAAAAATATTTCTGACATGTATCAAAGTAATCTGCATGCTTATTTTGCCCTTTAAATATTATTTTCTTGTTGAACCTTATATATTTACATACAGTGAAGTTAGAGCAGTATTAACTAGTATTAGTGAATAATTGTAGAATTGTAATATAATTTCATGTTTCTGTGTTTTATATAACCAAATTTATAGGCATTTATTAATTGAATAAGACTAGAATGAATTATAGTCTTTCACACTGGTGAGATTTATTTTATTTAAATCCTTAATCTGAAGAGAAGGGACAAAAAAAGTATTTTATATCTTTTAGTTCTGACAGTAATTCAACACTTGCCACACTATTACAGTAGATATATTTTTTCAATATACAGCTGACACCACATGCCAAGTAATATTTCCATCATATTACATAAAATACTTCTATAATACTATTTCACTATAAAAAACTAAGATGAAATTATTACATCAGTGGGGAGAATCTGGCTTGTGTCCTTCCTTACATAAGAAAAGGTGTGGTGCTTTCAGCCAAAACTAATAATTGCTAATAAAATAGTTTTTAAAAATTGAATAGACTCAGACATTAATCAAGGAATGGCGGCACAAAAATATTACAAAGATGCTACAAATTACAGCAACTTGTCCTTTTACCTTCCAAAAAAATAAATGTTCTTGCCATAATACAAAAATGCAGCAAACATTCTGTATGCTAGTCAATAAATCAAAACTAATAAATCCAAATAATAAATCAAAAATGTCTTGACTATTTAAATCCAAATTCTGTCATTTGAAAATAAAGGATACATATATTTACAGCTATGACCACTGACAAAGATGAAAAACAACAAATATAAATGCCTTTTTTTTGCTTCAGGACATGCACACTGATTCACAAGCTGAAAATTTTACTCTATAGTTTTTCCCAATTCTATTGGGAAAAGACATTTTGCACATTTTTTTGAAGGGTGTGAAATGAAACCTCTCTGAAGAAGAGAGCTCTATCTGTACCTTGGTTAGATCATGAATGCATCGTTTTAATTCTATGACATCATAACACTTCCTTTTTTGTCCCTATGTAAATCCGTGACTATGGCATCTCCAGGTCATGTGACAGGTGAAAAAGGACCACCTGATTTGAAGCCTGACCAGAGAGGCTGAATGGGATTTTAAATTTTCTTTAAGCACAGATGGTTGTCTTTCTCAATTAAAGCAACTGGTCTGAGAAGAAGTAAATCAGCTGCATAAACAGAATTTTTATCATCTCGAGATGGGCAGTGGAGCCAGTTCGGAGAGCAAGGAGTCAGCCAGGAGATCCAGAGAACTGGAAAAGAAACTCCAGGCAGATGCAGAGAGGGAAGCCAGGACTGTCAAACTACTACTGTTGGGTAAATAGAATAAAAATTGTTCATAATGCTTTTTCATTGAGGGACTGTGTAGCCCTGGAATTATATTTCAGTACAGTGAATTTCTCACCTCTCACTATTTTATTTGAAGATGACAGTTCTGTAATATGTGTTTAAAACATTTTCTGGCTGTGACCACTCATGAAGTCACAAGGAATAGGCTGGAAATGGCCATGTCACTGCATGTATTCAATTTTAAATGTTATAAATCCTTGGCTTTGAAAATGTTTGAGAAATGAAAACCTGCTGGTAGAATAAATGTTATGATACAAACTTACTTAGAACACGGAAGCTTTATCTCTTATTTTATGGATCTATGTGCATTCATTTATAGGAGGATTAAGTAAGATAAGTGCTTACATAAAAAATCCACAGGTGTCGCAATGTATTGATATTGTTTATCTTGCAAAGTGTTTCACTCCATTTTTTAAAGAAGCAGAAAGTGATTTAGAATGGCTTTTTCTGACGTATAATGGAGAGTGAAATGAAAAGTACTGAGATGAATACAGATAAATATTCTCACAAACTAGTACTTCTAATCCACACTATAATGAATTTATTAGCAGCCAGAGGCTGTAATGACAAAAGAAATTATTTTTCTTTACACAGATTTATTCTTGTCTCTTTTTTCCCATGGTACTGTGCAGCTTACAAGAAATATCCAAGAGCACAATAACACCAACACTGTCTTAATTTTTTTCTTCTAACAGTATGATGCCTCTTATAAAAGTCAACAATGATTTCTCCCAATGAATAGAAAAACAGTCTTTGATCATTGAAGTTCCTCTTTTTGCCTTCTTTGTAACTGCAGTCCTTGCAAATGCTTTTAAACTGACCTGTTCAGACATAATTAGATCCCTTAGACAAAGTAAATCAACTTAACTCTTTTGTTTCGTATCTTATGAAAAAAGTCTGTTTATACCTGTTAAGAATCTAGCTATTATTATTCATAGATAAGTAAGAGAAGACCATGCAGGTTTCTCAAATAGTAATATGAAAGCAGATTGATACACTTTATGTGGCATCAGTATTTGGATTGTGGCTTATAAAGCTTTTCAGTTCGGTTAAGAATACAAAGATTTTCTATGCCACATTAATATAAAATGTTGTCCCTTATGGGGAAATCTTAAGTTGGTAAATAAAAACAGAATTATATATTAATTTAAAATTAAAAAAAGTTTAAGTAATTTCTATGTATTGTTACGAAACAGGATTGGGACATTGAGTTAGAACCAGGATCCATCTAATTCAGCATCCTGTCTTTGACCTTATCCAACCTCATCCATGAGGAAGAAGTAAGAAATCCTTTAAGAGGAATGTATAGGATAAAGAGGCATTTTCCAGATAAAGAGGAATTTATAAGTTAAGCAGTTTGATCTTCAAGCTTTTATGCCCTTACAGTATTACTGAAGGCTGTTTTACACTAGGACGCCAAGTAAATTACCCCCCAACTGAACATATGTATGTATTTAGTATTAAGGACTTTAGTTTTAAATGTTTCCTAATGTATATAGTCTTCTCTGAGTCTATTAATATCAACCTTGAGATACTTTTAGTAAAATGTTTTGAAATTCAATGCAAGCTATGTGAAAAATGCTTCTTTTATGTTCATTTCAAACCTGAACATATTTCAGTTTCATTAGCTACACCAGCACTCTTTTCATGAGACAAGATGATCATTAGGGTCTAAAATACTTCTTTATAGGTTTTTACAATATCTTCCTTTCCTCATGTCACATATGATAAAAATTCAAATTTGTCAATGGGCAATGTTTTGGAAGGCGTTTATCTCCTGAACAACAGATCGGAAAGTCTTGGCAAAAAAACATATTGAAGAGACAAAAAAGAAATAATATATTTAATAGCTCGAATTTTCTTGTTCTTAAAAAAAGAGAGGTGAATGAATGGTGAATCTGGAGCCTGTTGCTCTAGCAGAGTGAAAGTGTCTCTTGAACAGCTGGAACCAGAGATGCTGAAGCAATGTGCATAAGGGGCTCCATCCCACCCCTTCCATAGGGGCTGTGTGAAATGGCCAGAGAGGAGAGGATTAAATCCACTGTGTTCGGATTTCTACCTGTTGTCTTTCCATTCCTCTGAGGTGATATCAGAAATTATACAAATTTTAGACTTCATAAGTCAAGGGCAGCTCTATTCAAGATAGCCTTGTCCTACCCTAGTCCTAGGTTTCTGTTCTGTCAGACTTTATGTTGCCTTTATCCTGCAAACAGGATGTCATCATTTCTTTCTGCAATAGGCAGATTGGTAGAAAATACTCAGAAAAAAGCCAGGATGTATATCATACATTTTTCAGTGTAATCACTTTCTTCCTTAGACTTCAAATGTAAAAAAACAGTGCATTCTGACTATTTTCTGAGAGGATTCTTTAATATCTAGTGTGGTCTCTCTACAGCCTCCAGTAGATGGCTTTACAAAAATTAGAAATTATATAGAGAAAACAAAGGCACCCTGTTTGTTTATATCAAGTTATATGACCTGGGCAAGCACATTATCTGGGTTGAGGTGATTTACAGTTTATATGATATGCACATATAAACTGGGGGAGGAGGGAAATTATGTCACTCTCTGATGTGCCTCACAAGTTGTCCAGGAGCCAGGAGGGTTAAGTCCTCTATGTTAGGCATTCCCATGCTGTCAAAGCCATCCCATCCCCCCAAATGTCCACAAATCTGGTCTCTACATATTTGTACTTTAAAAAAATCAGGTTGTTTTATGAGTCTGGAGCAAACTCCAAGGCGAAAGTTTTATTTCCTTTGTATCAGGGCCGTATCTGGCCTGCCACATCACATGTGGTTTATATGCTCTGCAGGATGCCAACTCGCAGTTTTAGTTGTGCAAAGTACAGTGCACATTCGGAATATGGCCAAAATAGCTGATGCTCACAGTGATGTTCTGCAGAAATAAGAACATAGATTCAGATTAAATGATCATTAAAACTTTTAACTCATTTATTTTCAAAGTATTACTCGATGTCTCAGTGTCTACAGTTTTCAGTGTCAGGACAAAATCCACCCTCAACAGATTTCGTTGTCCTCATCTCACTCCCTTTTGGGGCACAACTCACACAATTTTATTTAAACATCTGCTTCAGGGGAACAGAAATTGAAGACATTTGGTTTAGTTTTTGTAGCAAATATTTTTCTCCACTGCCCTTACCAGAGCTCTCTGGTAAGTAGTCTGAATGTAGAAATTTATAGTATAGATAGTTATAACCAGTTAAATGAATCAGTTGCTGCTGTACTGAAGCTTAAATTCCTGTTATTAACACCTGTCCTGGAAACATAGGCTTCGAGCACAAAGACAGCATGATAATCCTATTGATGGGAACACACTGATTTTCTTTTTGGAAGGTGGGGCAACATTTAAGGACTTTATTCTCTCACGAGGGTTAGATCTTAGATTTTTTTTCCCCAGTTTCTTTCTCTCATAGAGTAAGTTTTTTGAGTCTGGAAAGAGTACCAGGAAGAAATTATATCCATTCTAGTTCACAATAGCCAGAGTTCTGAATGGCACAGACGAGGTTCAGGCAGGGGTGTGAGGCATTTTCTGATTTTAATTTGAATATTTTCTTTTCCTGCTTTTTGCTGATTTATGTCATTGTCAGTGATTTTTCTGACAGGTTTCAAACAAAGTATTCAGTAGGGGGTTTTTATTTCCTTACATTTAATTCTGGAAACTTTCCTAAACTATACCTTTCCTTCCACATGGATAATAACTGTAAAGAGATAACAATTCTTTATCTGAGACACAAAAACACCTTAACACATACAATAAATCTTCCTCAATGTCTCAGGAGATGCTAATCTTGAAAGCTTATACTCTCCACAACTACTCAAACAAATTCTGCTTAGAAAAGCAATAATGTCAAGTTACAGCTGAGGGCCTGGGTTCTGCTTCCCCTTGAATTTGAGAGATTCTCACAGGGTTTCAAGGCAGCTCCATTTTTTTCTCTGTTTCTGCTCTGTCTGTATGCCTTAGTGTCCTGCAGGGAAGAGGCTGAGCGCTCCCAGAGCCGCAGGGAGGTTTGTGTCAAGCCACTGGGGCACAGCTCCTTTGCACGCAAGGCAGTCCTTTCTGAGCTTGTCTTCAGCCCCAGGGTGCCCTGAGCCATGGTGGGCTTGGGACACGGTGGGATGCAGGTCTGGAACACCCAGAGCATGACGAGACTGAGGTTACAGACAGCCAGAGCTCAGCACCTCACTGAAGGTGGATGAGGAATGCCCTGCGGCATGGTGGATGTGATCTCTGGGAAGAAGCGTCGATCTTACTCGTGGTGGGGACATCTTTCAGCTCCCAGGAGCAGCGTCAGAGTTTCAGGCACTGACTGGGACTTTTGTGCCAGCATTTTCTGTGCAGTTATCCATGCCAAGGAAATAGAGACAGAAATGAGAAGTACATTTAAGCATGATCATAAATATGTGAAATATTTACATGGCTATATGGAAATATATATGGCTATGACATATTATCACGAGTACCTCTCAGTTTGAGCTATAAATCTTCACAGCTGACAGAGTTTTCCAAAACTCTAATTAAGTTCTTTCTGAGCTTCAGGGCAACACTATTTGGCCTAAGTTCTCGTCTTTGACTCAGAAAATCTGGGCTTGAAGAAGATGTCTTCAGCTCCCTGTGTAGTCATACAGGGTCTTTCGTGATGCACTTTTGCCACTGTTTCTGGAAGTAGAAATCTACTGCATCAGGTGGCAATGCAGCCCTGTCCTTGCTCTCCCACCCTGGGGATTGGCCAAAGGAGGAGGCTGCATGGTAAGGGGAAGGAATAGAGAGAGCAGGTGCAAAGCAAATTGTTCCTGACCCACTTCCTGGGGTGAAAATGCTGCTACAACTGAGATGATACTCCAGAGTGAAGCCAAAGTCTGAAAGTCATCTGTTGTTTAGATAAAAGCATTATTGGATCATAAATTAAAGATGAGCAGAGGTAGAAAAAGGCATCCAAAAGATATAAATTATGCCTCTCACTCTATTTTGACACTGTCTTTCAAATCTGGAAGAGAAGTTAATTTCTGTATTATGTTTCCTGGCATCTTTCCATGAGGGGAATATATGAATTCACATTACAACCTCCTCTCTTCCCTACAAAAAGTGCAGCAAACACCACCTTGCCGGCAGGGCTTTACCTGAAGTTCTTCAGAAGGTCATTGAAAGGATAAAAAATGATCTACAACAAATTTGCATTTTTTCCAAACTGTGGCAGATGGCAGCATCAGCCTATTTTGCATGGGCTTGTTTTTCTCTCACACTTTCCACCATTCACATCATTGGTTTCAGAAAATGCTTTGCATATGGTTTGCTGTCTTTTGTGATTCATTTGAGTAAATTAATCCCTGCCATTTGAATGCTTTTACCTTTACAAAATGTGTTTGGAAAGTCTGTAATCAGTTTGTTCCATTCACTGAGAAGTCTTTGAAAAAACTTAGGCCTCAGATCTTGTTTTTGTCAGAAGTATTTGACACCGTACCATGAGAGAAAAGGTAATCTACAAAGAGAAAAGCAGCAATAAATCTTTTTGTACTTCAGCGGAGCTTTTGATACTTTCTCTTGCAGGATCCTTCTGGACAAAATGTCCAGCACACATCTGGATAACTGAGTCACACGATGGGTGAGCAGCTGGCTCAGGGGTCAGGCACAAAGGTTACAGAGAGTGGGGGGACATCAGGCTAGTGACCTGTCCCTGGTGGGGCTCCACAGGGCTCCATCCTCAGCCCTGCGGTCTTCAACATCTTCTTAAATTACCTGGATACAGGACTTGAAGGAATATTAAGGAAGTTTGCCAACAAAACTAAATTGGGAGGAGTTGTCAAATCCCTCCAGGACAGAGAGGCCCTGCAGAGAGACCTCAGCACATTAGAGAGATGGGCAATCACCAACCCTGTGAAGTTCAACAAGGGCAGTGCTGGATTCTGCAGCTGGGATGGGGCAACCCTGGTTCTGTGCATGGACTCGGGAACGAGAGGCTGGACAGCAGCTGCAGAAAGGGACCTGGGGGTCCTGGTCAGTGGAAAGCTGAACATGAGCCAGCAGTGCCCTGGCAGCCCCAAGGGCCAGCCCTTTCCTGGGGGCATCAGGCACAGCATCGCCAGCTGGAAAAGGGAGCACAAATTCTGGGAACAAATAGTTCATACAGTTTCCTAAAAATATAATGAAAATTTGTGATATGAGTCCTGTGTGCAGTTTTGGGTAGCTCAATATAAAAAGAGTCATTCAGTTATCAGTGTCCAAAGGAGGGCAAGGAGGATGGTGAAGGGTCAGGAGGAGAATCCTTATGAGAAGCAGCTGAGATCTGTTCAGCCTGGAGATGAGGAGACTGAGGGGAGACCTCACTGCAGTCTTCAGCATCCTCATGAGGGGAAGCAGAGGGTCAGGCACTGATCTCTTCACTCTCATGACCAGTGGTGGGACTCAAGGAAGGAGCATGAAGTTGTGTCAGGGAAGGTTCAGGTCAGATATCAGGAAAAGTTTTTCACCCAGAGGGTGGTTGGGCACTGGACAGGCTCCCCAGGGCAGTGGTCACAGCACCAGCCTGACAGAGTTCACGAAGTGTTTGGACAATGCCCTCAGGCACATGGCATGATTCTTGCGGTGTCCTGTGCAGGAGCAGCGTATTGTCTGATTCTGTGAATCCTGTGCCACGGAGTCGCAAAGTTAAATCCTCTCTTCAAGCGCTTTCAAAATCCATCTCTGTTTTGGCAGCTCTTGCCAACCCTCATCACTCTCGCTGACCGAAGATGATAGTCACTCACACTGATTTGCAATGGAGACACTGCATTGTGATTACTCACTTTCCATGAGATAAGAGGGCACATTAATTGCACATAATCTGGCCAAACCTATGTCCTAGTTCTGCAACTGGCTGTGTAAGCAAATGCCTGCACCTCCTCAGCAGCTGTGGGCTTTTCCTGAAGAATCATTCCCAAGCTGGAGCTGCTGCACTGCTCTGCAGGTTTTCCACTTCCAGATGCACTATTTCGTGGCAGCAGACCACGGGGCAGAGGAAATGACAAAAAAACAGTGTTGAGGCTTTTGCTCATGTGCTGCGTTTGCATCTCGAGCTAGACCCCACGCAAGGCTTTACACTCTGGGTCTGCAGCTCTCATGGGAGCTGGGTGAAGGGCACAGAGATGGCTCGCTTGGCTTACAAAACGTTGTAATACACATTAAATGAGCAGCTACAAATCATGGGATGCTGTCAGAGGCTGTACCTTGTTCATGTTTTCCTGCCCACCTGCCAGAGATGAAATCAAAATATTATCCACATTTTATTTACCTGCTAATTAAAAACTCTGCTGTTTTCTCTTAGTTGGCTCAATATTCACGTCTTTTCAAATGTCCCTTTCCTTTTCAGTATTAATACTTTTACCAAGATTTTGTTCTTTTTAAATCCAAATGGACATTGGGGAGGGTTTATACTTAGTACAATGAGAAACTAAAACATCTCTTCTTCTCTTCATAGATGGAAAATTCTGTGTTCCAGAGAGTTATTTTTAATACTTGCTTCTTATTCATCTATCAATCATATCTTCTCAACATTCCCCTTCTGCAGGTGCTGGAGAGTCGGGAAAGAGCACTATTGTAAAGCAAATGAAGTAAGTATCTGAATATGCATATCAGTTGGTGAATTTGGTATTTGTAGTATGAGCTGTCTAGCTAATGTCTTATTACAATATTTATGCTTATTTGAATAAAATGCAAAGAAACATCATTCAAATCAAGTCCCCATTCAACCACACAATAAAGAAAAAAGCCAAGTGACTGAGGCACACAGGTGGATTGGTAATCAAATCTGATTTACCAAATTATGCACTGGGCCCATGCATGAAGACCAGGGGCTCTGCTTCCTGGGCTTTTTCAGGAATTATTGTAGTGGAAACATGCCTGTATGAGACAACCAGGGATGGCAGATCCACCTGGCAGGGCCTGTCTGCAGCCGATGCCAATGAAGGATGTTTGCAGAAGATCACCAGACAGAACAGACATTTGTGCTGCATACCCGGGAAGTATCTGATGATCTGTGGCTTAGGAACCATCCTGCACCACAGACAGCATCACTCTCTGTAGTAACCCTCAGCTAATTCAAGTCTGTGTTTCCCCTGAATCTCTTTTTGAACCAATGTAAAATAATAACATCCACAGCACTCTAGAGCAAGTAGTTCCACAGTTTAATTACATGTGATATGAATCATCTTTGTTCAATTTTATTTTGGTGCCTCTTAATTTCATTTGATTTCACTGTATTTCAAGAGAAAATATTGAAATATTCACATTGTACAATAGAACAAAGAGAGTATTCTTCCTGGGGGGTTTTTTGGGGTGGGGTTTTTAGGTTTTTTATTTGTTGTTTCATTGGGTTTTCTTCCCCCGGATTGTCCTCTATAGATCATTCTTTGTTTCCTGCTGAGGTTAAAAAGGTCTCCCACAGGCCAGGGGAGAACATCTTTAGTCACCAGCCTGCTCAGTGAGCAGTGGCTACCCACCATACCATGGGTAGGGAGAGTTGTAAGAAGTGTTTTTAGCAAGAAAATTATCAACACAGAAAGTTTCCATACAGTAATCAATCTGGAAAACACCCAGCTCAAATGCAGAAACCCCTGTTTGAATTTGGACTGAGTATCTGGTTATGGAGAGATTGTGAGTGCATCGTAAATCTACTGCAAGAATACTTGTAGCTGTTTTTTCAAAGTGCACAAGGTGCATCACAGACTGAGGTCAGGAGCTTCACTTGCCCTGGCTTCGTAGGAAGGTCAAATCTCTGTGTGTGTGTATGCTCATTTCCAATTTAGTTTGACAATATTTTCCTATATAGTAAAACAGGTTATAACTAAATTCATTCATGTTTTTCTTTTGTGGGTAGCCAAAATGCTAATTATGTATCTGGTTTAAATAATTAATCCACCTAAGTTCAAGGGACCATACTTACACTGGTAGCAAAAGTCCTCCTTTGCTGCATAGCCTGATAAAATATTGCTGTTGTGTGCAGTTTTGTTTTCATAGACAATGTCCAGGTCTGATTCCTAAACCTGCCCAAACACAGAAAAAAATTACACAGGGATTGCAGCTGTTTAGATTTGACCTGACTTTGTAAGCACCAATCTCTTCCCATGTAAAAATCAAGCAACCTGTTTACAAAATCAGTAATACTATTCTGAATTTGAGTTCCCCTATCTATTTAGTACATTCATCAATGCATTTTAAAGAGTTAAGTAAAAAAATTATGTCATAAGAACAAATTTCTACTATTTAAGCAGCTCATTTTGCAATAAAGCAGATCCAGAACCATCCATCAAATACTTTGATAAACTTTTTTTCCCAGTTAAATAGTAGATAAATCTATTTCTGGTTTGAATTCCATTCAGGAGACCCTCCCTATTCAGCAAACCATGGAGTACTGTGCTCAAAGCTGTACACAAGCAGGAGCAGATTAAAAGTGTTCTTCTGAACTGGGCACTTTAAGAAGGCAGATAAGCCTTAACAACCTGAGAGTTATATTTAAAGACCTGTGCATTTATGAGCTGTCAACTTGATCACAAATATGAATTATTTTATAGGAAAACTGTTCACAAAAATTGTGGGTTTTTTCATATAAATTGTTATCTTTCTGTCACAACGAAAGACTTCTTTTAAAGGGATTTTTTTTCAGTTAACCCCCCCCAATATCAGTTGTTAATTTTTTTCAGTGAAGCATAAAATTTTCTAAAGAGCACTGATATCTACTTACAAAAGAAATAATTTTGCTGAAAATACATTTTCTACCAAAATCATGGTAATTTTACTCCTATTAATATAATTTTCTAATTAATACACCTCATTTTTTTCAGTCTGAAGATTTCAAAGTTATATCTATCCACTAAGCTTTACAAAATATCTTCTGATACTCAAAATATAGATATGCTGTGAGGCCCTAAAAAGATGAGGATGGTTATGAGAGTTACTAAAAAGGAAAAAAATTCTGGAACTATGTGCTTCTGTCTACATAATTTCCAATGTGTGATCTAGCTTTTTTTAAACCAAGCTAAGTATCTCTGTGCTATACTCTAAGTCAGCAGTGGGAAGCTTCTTCAAATGATTCAGTGAATGAAAAGCAGGAAGCAAAATATTTGGTAACTCTTCATGCCTGTTGAGTCTCAATAAAAGTCATCCATCTGATGAGAAGCCCTCCTTCTGTGAATAAAAACCCCAGAAGACTGCGTCCAAACAATGGGGAGGTCCCTGCTCCACCAGCTCTCCTTTTTCCTCCTCCCAAGTTCAATAGGATTCCTTTGAATCTTGCAGAATCCATTTGAATTCATGACGAAAACAGCATTCAAAAACACAAAGCTTCAAAAGAGAGTTCATAGATTTGCCTGATCTACAAGTGATTAGGGAAAAATTTTAGACAGCCTTTTTTTCCTACAGATGCTATTCTTACAGGCACAGGAATGCAAGGTTTGAGTTTTCTGACATCCAAAAGTCAGAGAGATGTGAAGACACATCAGTTGTCATCTGGGTTTCGTGTGTGTGTATGTGAGAGAATTATTTTCTGTCAGGGCTGACTTGGCCCCTTGGGTAGCTCTGTCCGCTCTGTATTTCGGGCAAGATGGGGTAAAACACCAAACCCCAAAGCCCAGAAATTCTGTACTTAACAACCTGCCCTTCATCTCTGCACAGCTGAGGTGAGGAAGAAGAGAGCCTTGTTTCCAGCAGCAGCCAAAGCATTTCTGTGTCTGTTCATCGAGTGCACACCAGGCCAAAATGAGTGAAGATTTCATCCTTTTTCACAACTCATGGAAAAAGATGTCTCTAAGCCATGATATAATCTGCACACTGATTTGGAGAACTTTAACCACATGCCATTCTCCAGTCAAGGAGGATTATGAAATTCTAATCCCCCTGTCAGAATTAGATTATTGAAATTGATTACTAAGGTTCTTTACCCTCTGGAGCAAAATGTATGTCTCTAAAGCCTGGAGATAATAAGAGTAAGACTTTGCTAAAACTAGGAACTGTAGCTGATGTAGAAAGAAAAATAAAGATCTTTTTCATGTTTTCTTGATAAGTGCTTCACAGTGTTGAAACGCTTTTTGCAAAAATTTTTCTATCTAGGTAAGATTCTGAAGAAAAAAGAGGATGATTGAACAAGCAGTGTGACAGCCCACGACTAATATTGTAGTTTCCAATAATAAAAGATTTGGGATCTAAGAACAGAAATGCATCTTGGCCTATACCTACAGGGATGGGCCTGGATCCTGTTCTAGAATCACACTTTATCTTAAATTAACCTACAAGGGGAAAAGCAGTGTCTATTCATGCAGGCTGGGTGTAGACATTTAACCTCACACAGACACAGAAACTGCTGTTTCCCTGTTCTAGGAGAATAGGCAGCTCAGCCATTGATAAAAGCTTTTCCAAGGGCCAAATGTGTTCAGTTCTTTCTCACACTGACCACAAAACACCTGATCCAACTTTTCACTACATTCTTTTTTTTTTTTCTTTTTTGAAATGTGTCCCATAAAGCTTTTGTTGGTTTTTTTTCACCAGGATCATCCATAAAGATGGTTTCACCTACGAGGAGCGCATGGAGTTCAGACCTATCGTTTACAGTAACGCAGTGCAGTCTATCCTGGCTATTGTGAAAGCAATGACTAAGCTGGGAATCAGTTATGAAAACCCTGCTAAAATTGTGAGTGTGACACCCTTTCTCCTGAAATAGACATTGCAACACTTCTCTTTTTTTTGTAATATAATGGTATGGACTCTTAGAACAAAGAGGGTCTGGTATTTTCTTTATGACAGTGGAAACCAAGTACCGTTTGAGTTACGTGTGACAAGATGTCCTTACATATTTTTATTTTGTCAAAATGGATGCCTGAAGTCTAACCTTCGCATAAACTCCTGTTTTGATTGCTACAAAAGAAATGTTCAACGTGCAGACATTAAAAAAAAACAGAAAAAGAAAAAAAAAACTGAACCTTTTCGTAGCTGCTTAGTCACTTATTTATTGCTATTGGGAAATGTAAAAAATATTTTCCTTTAATGACCAAACCTTGGGGTTCAGCCATGTAAGGAAAGGTCATGTAGACATGTTGGGAGCAACAAGTCCTCGTCACAGGCACAGGAAGGCAGAGCCTCAGGAAAAGGACCTTTTATCTTCTGTCAATCCCACTGAATTTTCAAGGACAGAAATAAAGGAAAAACTTTTCTTCTCCATGCAATGATTTAGTCTGTGGGCCTGTAATTCAGACCTTGCTGAGAATTTCTCAAAGGCCTGTCAGAGTATCAGTTGATTCCAGTTTTGGCAAATTCTGCCTAATCCCTAGAGGTTTATCTTGGAGGGAATAACATCTGCTTATCTGAAAGAGCTTTACTTGTTCCAGAAGTCTACATTTCATTATAATGACATGTGGTACTTTGACCTAAAAAATGATAAACACAATCTGCAGAGGTTACTAAAGCTCATAGAGGCATTTGACAAAATAGAAATTAAACATTTTCCACGAATGCAAGTGGAAACAGACGTGACAAGGCCCAAAAGCAGCACACAGAAAACAGGCCAATGTTAATGTGCTGTACTGCGTAAGGAGCCATCAACCATCCTGCATGGCCCAAGCCATGGCCACAGCTGGACCTTGCAGCACTGGCCACAGGTCCTGCCTGGCCCAGCCTGTGATATCCACTACGTGGTGCAGACTCTGCCACCTGTAATTGACATATCTTCTCCCTGTGCCCCGGTATTTCAGACTTTTTTCTCAGCCCTGCCAAGTTTTCTGAGATATCTCTATACAGGCTCACTCTGTGCCAGTTTCATAGACATTCTTTTCAAGTTCTCACAGCCTGGAGAACTTGTTAAATAGCCCAGTTCATTTCTTAGCATTATATATAACCAAATGCAGCAAATACAGCTTCTGTAAGTTCATCATTTATAGCACAGGCAGCTCATGCTTGCTGTCATTGCAGAATAGGCCCTAGGAACACGGCTGAATGCAGCAATATAGAATATTTGCATTGCCTGTCTTCCTCCAGAACCACATAAGAGCAACCTGGATGTGATTTTTAGAGAAAATAGAAATTTTGGTCACACTTATTTGAATTGCCACTAAACATCACATTTTCTTCCAAAAACCCCAAAGACTTAGCTTACGTTTCCCATAAAATCATTAGCCATTGATAAGCTTGAGATGTTTTGATATAAGCTTTGATTTCAGCTGGACTTTGTTCTTGTTGTGTGTTGTGGTCCAGATTTAGCTGTTTAAAGTCATCTAGTTCAAGGACTGAAATTATCTTGGTCCCAAAAGCAAAGTGCTTATCTTTGTTCCAGGTCTGCCTGCAAATACATCTTACTGGCACTGAAAAGGCCTTAGCACTTAATTTATAGAACATCTGTTCAGGGGAGGGAGGTAATTTTTTCTTTCTAAAGCATCATTCCAATCTATTTTTGGTATGAAAATCATCTGAAGTCTTTGTAAATGTCAGAGAGAAACAAATCATATCAGCTTTGTGATAAGTTCAATATGCTGCTATCTTCCTTTATTACGTAAGCACCAAAATTCAGAACTGCCACCTTTTGCATGATAATCAATGAACATTTACCCTCTACATCTAGAGACTCTGAGCTCAAGGCTTCTCCTTGTGGGCCATTCAACCCACAAACTCAGCCTAGGAGGTGGATAGCTGCAATCATTGCATGATATATCATATCTTGAAGCAGAGAACATTCCAGCTCTTATCTTGCAGCTCAACGAGTGTGTGCCCTGGAGACAAATGCGGGGCACACACGAGAGCGTGACTGGCTTCTGCTGATCCCAGCACTGCAGGAGGGGATGGGGGTGTAAATGGAGCTGCTGTTTGATGTAGAAGGGCAATTATGCTGCTGTCCTCCTCCCTCCTTCCAGTGAAGGCAATTTTCTAATGGTTATTTCCCCCGTTTTTTTGGGTTCTTTTTCTCCATGCCTACTCAATTTCTCTTCTTTTTTTTTCTCCATGCCTACTCAATTTCTCTTTCAGAAAAAAATGCAGTGTTTCATTTTTTATCTGTCTCTGACTTTTATAAAGTTTCCATAAACTGCAATTCCTCTTGAGACATAAAGATATAGCACATTCCTAAAATAAATTTGTTAAAAATTTTTGTGAAGATGTGTCCTGGGTTTGAATAAAACATACTCCCTGCCAAACAGTGTCTGTCAGAATCCATTTATACTTTTGCAACTATTGAGTGCAAGTCCCTTTAGTTGTCTGCTTCTACGACTAGGAAGGAATTTTATTTTATAATTATCCCTTGCTGTAGCAGTGTATCAAATGACTCTCTTTTAATCATGCTCTTTATTTACAATGTACTCCTAAGCACTTAACTACTGAAAAGAAGTATTTTTAATGAAATAAATTATTTACAATTTTTTTTATTTCACTACAAAAGGAAGAAATTACAGAATAATGTATTTAAAATAGTTGATATTTTATTCTGTTATGGGTGCCTTCTTCCGCACATATGGGAGATGCATTCACTAGTTATATTCACTTTGTCACATTTCTCACTGTGACTTAAAACTAGAAATTTTTTCTTACAAATACATTCAAAAATACATTTAGATATAGATTTCTGCACTGATATCGTTACAATAAGTTTTAACTTTAAACATCCTTTTAAATTTAATTTTTGATATCATATTACTCTGTCAATATAAAAGCCTTCCTTCCAAGTTGGACTATTTGCGAATGCTTATGGCAAGATGAAACTGCGCCCTCGTATGCACAAAAGAGAACAAAAAGATGAAAACTCTGTGTATCACAAATAAGTCTAACCTTGGCACTACCTAAAGGGAAGTGACCTTGTAAAAGGATGTTTACATGCACAGACGAGTAGACCTACCTGGAAAAAAACCAGCGAAAATGATAAATTTTGCCGCTGCAACTGATTGTAAACCAAACACATCTTCAAGGAGGTGAAGGGGCACCGCGTGCTGGCACAATATTTACTGAAATTTCTCCTTAGGAAGATGAAAGGAAGCTGTGTGCCATGGCAACCACCCTGGAGGATGGCAGCATGTCTCGTGAGCTGGTGGAGCTCATCAAAGAGCTGTGGCGTGATGGTGGCACCCAGGAGTGCTTCGCCAGGGCAGCGGAGTACCAGCTCAGCGACTCGGCGGCATAGTAGGTGACACCAGCGCTGAACAGCTGCCCCTGCCCGTAGCAATCGCTGTGCCCCATGCGGAACAGCCCCTGAAAATCATTGCTCATTAACCTGGAAAAATCAGGGGGTTGCTAAGGTGTATGGCGTATCGGAAATGTTTATGTTTCGGAAACGGGTTGTTTGTGTGAGTTTGTTTGAATGGTTGGGAAAAAAAAGTATATTCTTCCTGTGGGTATTTCTAAGATTGGCAAAATGAAGGGGAGGTGACTTGAAACAGCTTAGGTTTTATGTAGAGTGATACTTTGTAGATATTGCAAGCTGCTAAATATAAGTCTGGAGAAAACTATAAAAGCTTTCCTCTAAACTAACCTAGCTGCATGGACAGCATTCCCACTTGCTGAGAGAAAATGACCAAAGCTCCTTTGACAAGGTGGTTTTTAAACATTCCTAAGGAAAATAAAGATTTTCCTTAACTGAAATTCTCAGAAAGATGTTAATTATGTGCAAATAAATTACACTTATCTATACAAGAAAGAAAAAAAAGGCTCTGAATTTTGGAACGAAGTTGTTTAAAAACCACCAGTAATATATTTAAATGTGTAATTTACATTACATACTGAAAAGTGGCTCAGGGTGGAGTGATTATGTAACAGACATTTCACTTTTTGAATTTGCCAACTCCCATGCCCAGACCTGGGGCAGAGGTGTGTTCCAGCTGAGCTCCCTCTCCTGACACCTGGACGGGAAGGTTTCCCTGCTCCTGCAGCTCCTCCTGCAGGCTGAGGGCACCTGCAGAGCGAAGCTTCCCAAGGTGTTGGGTGTCTCATGGCAGGGGCAGAGAGGTGTGGCTGGAGTCTGCATCTTGGGGGCAACCTGAAGGCCTCCACAGTTCTCTAATTGTAGATAGTGCAGGGAATATGCAGCAAAAATATAAAATATTCTTCATCTCTTTATATCTTCCAAACAAGAGTGAAGACATTTTGCAAGATTCCTAAACAAAGAAAATAGTGCCTGTGTTGATTTGTGCCTGATTTGACAGTATTTTGTAGCAGCGTTGTACTTCTATAGGAATAGAGCCATTTTTTTTCTAACATACCACTTTTGACAAGTCCCACTGCCGTTCCCATCACTAAAAACCCACAACAAATCAGTCATAATAATTAAAAGAAAAACTACTCTTGAATTAAAAAAAAAAAAATTGCCTTTTTACCAGCTAACACCCTATGTTACACCATGTGTACACCAGGACTGGTGGATTAGGTTTTGTTGTCTAAAAAGAAGATAGAAGAATCTAAATTAATTCCTTCTCAGTGTTATTGTCGGTATCCTGTTTTAACTTGCAGTATGTTTCAGTATTTAAGGAGGTCAATATAGATTGTGTCTGTAATTATTATTTATTGCTTGAGTTACATTAAAAACAACTACAGTGATATTTTTCATCTGCTTGAATATTTCCACTAATTTCTTGAAAATCCTGCTAATCTTCTGTCTTCATCTTTTGGTACCTGATGCTTCTAAAATTCTAGCCTGTGGCTCTGAACCATTAAAATCAACTTAATATTTGCCCTTGCTGATGGGCTTCTAATGATCAGTTCAAAGTCAGCTACAGTCAATCAACCATCTAATGCTGCAGTCCAATTTCTTTTAAACCCAAAACCCTGTTTCTCAGCTCCTGTGAATCAGCTCTACAAAGAATATTGATTGATACTGTGTAAACTCTGACTTTCTGAGGTTATCTTCTCTGAGATTTTTCATTATTAATTCATGCTAATGAAGTTTGATCACTCCCTTTCATTGTGTGTTTTAATTGAAAAAAAATTGACATCTTCTGAATAACAGAAAAATCCCGTCTGTCAAATTTGGCTGGAATTTCTTCCATAGACTTACCTGGAATCTATTCTGTTTCAAAATGGAATGATGGGTGTCATCATCCCATTTTTTAAAAAATGGAAGGGGCAAGATTTGGATTATAAATTGTGACTTTAAATGTCATTGTATAGCTATCAGTAGTACATAGTGCATCTTGCGTGCTCAGCCATTTGCCTCTCAATGCTGTCACCTCATTGAAGCCAAGGAAAGATCAGCATTTACTGACCTATGAGTTTGCATTCCCTCCTTTGCCAGGGAAGAGATGCTATGCAGCCTCCCTTTAGAGCTGCCTACAGCTCTAGGAAGAGCCTGAAATTGCCTCTCTTGCTCCATTAACTAGATAATTAACATGGTCTAATTTTTTATGCAATTACAATTGGCTGCGTTGAATTGAATTTATGCATTTGTGGCTAAGAACGATCAGAACTTTATTTTCTATTCAAGTGTTTATTTTAGTGCTCATATGCTTTATAAATAACAAAACGTCTTTTGTTTCTGCCTTCCACAAAGGTGAGCTGAGATGGATTTGCCTCAGGCTCTGCTCAAAGAAACAGAGCTATAAGTTGCTTTTTTTTTCCAGCTTTTTGGGGGGGGCTTTTTTTTGCTTTTTTTGGTCTTTTATTGGTCTTTTTTTTTTTCTTCACAACAGATTGTTTCGTGGCCTCAGATAATGTGAAATCATTGAATTACTCAGATCAGCTTCAACACTCCATGCAGAGGAGATACAGTTTATTCAACTTAAAATATGAAAATCCCATTTCCAATCATTACTTGGAAATATCCAAATGAAAGATTCTAGATTTTTTTTAAGTTTATTTGATTTCATTTTATTCTTCCTTTTTTTTTAACTTACAGATCTATTAAATATTGCAGACAAGGATGATGAGCTGTGAGGTTTCTTCTGGAAGATTCTGGTTAAACTGAACAGCAGAATTTCCTGCTGGGCAGACTTAGCCTAGAAAGGAGAAAAAAAAGGCATAGAGCCTAACTGACATTAGAGACACAGTTTGGTTTGTCAGAGCCACAAGGTTACAAATAGGAAGGTGCCAACTGGGACACTGAAAATGCTTCAGCTGTTGTATGTGGTTTCTTGCTTTTGACTTTGTTCTCTGAATATTAACAATTAACATATAGGAAGTTCCTCAGGCATCACCTTTCCTTTTCCTTTTGTCAATTCATAACCTCTCTACACAGATTCCTAGCCCAGCCAGTAGGATTCAGAGGCTCTTCCCAGCCTTTTAAAGAAAGCTGTGTGACCCTAGAAGAGACAGGAGAAGGGCTGGAGAAGAATTGGACAAAAACTGGCTTCAAAGGTTTTGCCTGAGTTCTCCTTTCATGCAGATTTTACTGCTGTATGCCAGAAATAAAAGCAGATAATCCACGCTTTTCCAGAGACTTGTCAGAATCCTAACCCAGGGGATCCTCAGCTTCGTTGAAGCTCTTGATTTGATTAAAAAATATATTTTTTCTAAAAGCACCATGTCCCTTCTTCTTGGAAATTGAGAGATCTACAGGGAAAACAGCCCTTAAAAGTGCATTCCTCCAAAACATTATGCCTTCCCTTTCACTTAGGAAGGAAAATGCTCTTGCAACCAGTCTGACAGCCTGAGGTGACTCCTTATGCATCTGCTTCTGAAGGATGCTTGTAGTTCTTGCCCTGGGGTAGCAATTCCCACTTGCTGAGAGAAAATTACCAAAACTCCTTTGACAAGGTGGTTTTTAAGCATCCCTAAAGAAAATAAGGATTTTCCTTAGCTGAAATTCTCAGAAAGATGTTTATTATGTGCAACGGAATTACACTTCTCTATACAAGGGAAAAAAAAAAAGAAAGAAAGGCTCTGAATTTTGGAACTAAGTTGTGTAAAAACCACCAGTAATATATTTAAATGTATAATTTACATTACCTACTTAAAAGTGGCTCAGTGTGGAGTGATTATGTAATGGACATTCCACTTTTTCGATTCACCAACCCCCATTTCTTTCTTTCTTTCTCTCCTTAGTTACCTGAACGATCTGGACAGGCTGGCCATGCCAGACTATGTCCCGACTGAGCAGGACGTGCTGCACTCCCGGGTGCAGACAACTGGCATTATAGAGACCCAGTTTTCTTTCAAGGATTTAAACTTCAGGTATGAAAGCCATATTTGACAGTGTTCTTGGAGTTTATCCTTAAGTTTTTTCTTCCAAAAGGTATTGACCTGTTAAAACACAGGTAATCCCATTGCGCTATCCTTGAATCCACACTTATTTAACATTTTTACACAGCTGTAGAGGCAAGATATTTTACTATCAGGATTCCAACTTTGAGTGTATAATGTGCTATTATAAACAGGTCACAGAATATCAGGTTCTAAAAGGACATTTTTACATATGTAAGTGTCTAAAAAGCATTAGTTATGTCCTACCATTTGAATAATTGTGACATTTATGAAATTTGCCTACTTAAATGTTCTTAACAGCATGCAAAAACATTTTATGTCTATCAATTTGCATGCACTCTCAACCTTTCACTCTTCTTTTGAGAATGGAAATAACTGCTCTTAACACTGGAATGCACTACAGTTGGCAAAAAAAAAAATTGTGTCCCATGGGAAATTTCAGCATTATCATTCATGCCTTCATGCTCATTAAGATGAAAAACAAAATGTTCAGAACAAAATTTTGAAAATAATGCCTCTGAGAAATTTGACTGAAATATTTTACACTTTCAGATGCTCAAGATTTTGTTATGCTTGGTGAACCAATTAAAAACATCTAATTGCATGTGAAAATGGATTTAAATGAATTATGGCAGTTTCAGTGTTCTATAATGCTTTTCTCTGTGGACTGAAATCCATTTAATTCTTAATTTAAAGGCTGGAGCACATATTGAGGAATGCAGTCTAGACAAGAGACTGCCTGTAGAGACAGATTTATAAAGCATAAGGATTATAACTTTTACATTTTTCATTTGGCTTCTTTCTTCCTTCTCATGTGCCAATTAAACATTCCCCAAACCATCTATGCTACCACACAGATGCTTTGACACAACAGAGATTTCACACACAAAATGAGATTCTGATGTAGATGTCTTACAAATAAATTATTATCGCCTATTAATATTCTGGTCACTTGTGAAAATTCAGGACTTACCCACAAATGCTACACTGCAATATAGATATCATCATAGATATCATCTTCCCTTTCTCTGATTAACATATTGCCAGACAGCTTTGTACACTGGAAATCTGAATTTTGGTTACATTCATAGCTCACATAAGAAATAAATTTAGGGTGGAGAAAGAAACCATCAGAGTGCAAATCCTCGTTGACATGGGTGCTGTCAGTCCTGATATGAGAATATCAGCATTAGTGTTTAGGTCTAGCTGAAATGCGGCACAACTGAGAGTTTAGTTACTGAGTGTCTGCAAAGAGGAAGGTTCTTAATGCCACCACAAACACAACTCCCACTGTTTTTACCCTCTCTGCTATGCATCACAGTAGTGTTCTGTGAGTAAATTCATTGGTGGTTTCAGGCAGTTGAGAATTATTAGGTAAAATCACTGCAAATTAATTTCAGTGGTTTGAGCTGCTGAAGTGGTGCAGAACAATTACAAATCCATTAACCAGCCCGTTACTGCTGCTTTGCATTGCCATAGCAATGCAAAACAGCTGGAGGATCCTGATGTCTCTGCACCCAATTTTATCAGCGCCATAGAAACCTCTGTAAAGAGAGAAACACACACTCAGAGTGAGTTTTGGCTGATGTGCTGATGGGGTTCAGGTCACAAGCCATACATGGACACAAAAAAACCCATGAACAGGTGCCTCATTCACTAAACACTTGTCCCTTTACTGAACTGAATGAGGCAGAAAACATTTTGTATCTGTGCAGTAAAAGTCTAAATCCCGGTAGTGCTCCAGGGAACTGAATTGCAGTTGAACAGAAAACATCAATTTTTATTTGCTCCTTGCTTAGTGATTACTTTGCTGGTTTAGTGCAATTTAGCTTTTGTGTGCTCTTCAGTTAATTTCACAACTAATGTTGACTTAGAGCTCAGAACATATTTAAATGTTTTCAAAAGAAGGTCTGATCTTCCTAGGTCTTCTTCTATTGGTGTGCTAGGAAGAGTTTGAAATCAAGCAAACCTTGTTTTAGTCTTAGGCCTCACTGTGTATACCACTAAATGAATATGTAGCTAATTCTATATCAGCAGCGATGTTTTTCAAGAGCAGTTCTGGGAAAATATAGAGATTTCTAGACTAACTTGGACTATATTGGTAAAAGAAGATGATCACCTCATTTTCTACCATTCATGGAGGGACTTTGGTTTTACATGTGTGCATGTTAAGTTCTGGGCTGAGAAGAGCGAAGCAAACTAATGTTAGTACAACAAAAACTGCCCATAAGCATTGCCCCAAGCCTTGGTCTTGTCCTTTTTAACCGGCTTCTCATGAATATTCAAAGAACCACATGCTAAAAGCTCACAGGAAGTGAATACTGATTCATATGATTAGGTATGCTGAAACAAAACTTTCCTGAAGACTGAATTTTGAAGCTTTTTTTTTTTCCCCCGCTGTAACAGTGATTTCAGAGTTTTACACCACAAATGAAGAAATGGCAGGTGATTTTTGGGCACTAATTGCAGACAAAAGTCAAGATACTTTATTTATACTGGCCCCACTTTTCTGTAGACCTTCTGAACTCAGTGAAGATATGCTTGCAAAAATACCATTACTGTTATTGAAATCGTGCTTCACAACAGCTTCCTGATTTACAAAATAATTCACTTTTATAGACACCCAATAATCAAAAAGATGAAATGTACCCAAAAAAAAAAATTGTTTACTCCTTAGCTGCAGAAACAGTTCATTATGAGCATTGCAAAGGGCTTAATTTTTTCTAAGAAGGATAAAAAATTATAAAAAATAACCTTTAGTAATATCAGCTGCACTGTTTATGGTGAAGGAAGCAGAGGATTAAGATACTGCAAAAAAAAATGTTTCAGTAACAAATTATTCTTGCTCTGTTTACTTCTGACATGATTGTTTCTTACTGAATCCCATTATATTCATTGCTATAAGAATTGAGTAGTGTTTAATTTTCAGATACCGCAGGATCCAGAGATCTAATGCATATTCTTGAAGGAAGGGGTTATCCAACAGGGGATTAGGTTTTACAGTATTAAGTTCAACAACAGAGAGCAGTGGGAAAAGTCATCATACACACTAGGAAACAGAAAACCTAAGGGTAGGATAAATTTGATTTTTATGTTTTCCCTGCTTTCTAATGCACTTGAAAAATCTTTAAGTTTGGCACCTTTTGTTTCATAAAAATAGTGAAAAGAAAGCCCTACCCCTTATGAGTGAGGAGCTGCAGATCTAAGTGGGAGTTTGGAAGCAGGGCTCAGCAGAGCTGAGTAGCTTTGGTAGCACCTCCAGCTCGGCTGGGCCCCAAGTGTGTCCCAGCTGGGTGTGCTCAGCTGGCTTTGGATCCCATAAAGAGTTTATAGAAAGTTCATATGATGCTACCCAAAGGTAGCAGCAATTCCTGGCAAAGGCAGAAGGAAATTAATGCAGAGAAAGACAGCCCTACAGTTCCCTCTGGGCAAATGAAGTGATTTCTGCTCTCCAGGAATTGCTGCTTGAGGAGCAACTATTGAGAGGGATAGGGCAGAGACCCTCCAAAGGTGTGATGCTGGTTAAGGAGCAAGCTCAGTGATCACACCAGGGCGGTGAGCAGGTGGCAAAATCTATTTATACACAACCAGGAGGTCAGTCCGTGACTGGCAAATGTCTTATTGATCACTGTGTCAGCTCAGTGCAAGCAAAACCATAAAGTAGCAAATGACACTCGATCTGAGGGTCTTCTGTCGATGTCTCAGAACTCTGCCATGGATAAATCCTTGCCTGCTGGTCTTAGTCCTGCACTGAGCTCCACTTCCTCAACACGGGGTGCCACCTGAAATTACTAAATGTTTTTCCTACATGCACGGGTATTTAAGCCTTTATATTTCATTTTATACCCACTACAAAGCCATGAGTAACAACACATAGGACTCCTTGACCTGTTGGGATGGAAACAGACCAATATTTGGGAAAAGCTGGATATTTGTCGTTCATCTCCAGTTGAACCCTGTGCATTAAAAGCATGACTACATCCTTATTAGTGCTTTACATTGTACATATGTTATTCTTTCTGCAAAGGATGTTTGATGTGGGTGGACAGCGATCAGAGAGAAAAAAGTGGATCCACTGCTTTGAAGGAGTTACTTGCATCATATTCTGTGCTGCACTCAGTGCCTATGACATGGTTCTGGTGGAAGATAAAGAAGTGGTGAGTCAGAGCAGACAAGCAGCCCTCTTTGCTTCTCAGTTTTTTGCTTCTAAATTGCCTCTCTGAAGGCACATCAGAACTATTCCCATTCTCTGGTAATCATTTAAAGGCTATTACACTGTATTGGTTCTTTGCAGTAAAGAACATTGCAGTAAAAATGACATATGGGGATGAGATTTGTCAGTCTCATGTTTACCTTTTGCATCTCAACAGAACAGAATGCACGAAAGCCTTCATCTGTTCAACAGCATCTGCAACCATAAGTGCTTTGCAGCCACTTCCATTGTGCTGTTCCTCAACAAAAAAGACCTCTTTCAAGAGAAAATAACAAAAGTTCACCTGAATATCTGCTTTCCTGAGTATAATGGTGAGTTTGGAGTGTTCAGGAGAAAACACATTCAGATGTTTAGCATGGGACATACACTAAAGACTGAGATTTTGACTCGTGTCACCTATATATAAGCCTTTAAATATTGAAAATCTTATTGAACATCTTCTCATGAAAGAATGGTATGAGACAGACATGGCCAGAATTCAACTCATCTCACCTACTCACCATGTTTGTCCTTGGGTGGGTTCATGACTCTCCCTGGAGATGCTTATTTCTGTCCATCGGTGGTAGAGGAAACTGAGCAAACTCGAAGTTTCAGATGGCTGAAGTGTGCTGTCATGGACTCAGCCAATATTTCAGTACAAGTCAGTGTCTTAACACTCATGCACACACCACAACTGAATCCAAGATTTCTGTATCTGTTTTAAGAACTCATTCCATAAGGGAAGTCTGTCTCTTTTTCTATGCCACAGTGGTGTCTACTGGAGATAAAAAAAACACCAGATGTTCCCAACTGATGCAAGAGAATATATAAGGCTGTGTCAAAAAGTGCCAGAGAAAAACCAGTTTAGATACAAAATTATCATACTTAATGCATGAAGTTAATTGGAATAGAAAGAAAACAAAAAAAGACAGAAAACATTATTTCTTGTCTCTTTGCAGTTGTGAGGAATTACCAGTTGAAATGTGTCTTTTGCTTTCACTTTTCTTTCCACTAGGACAAAACACATTTGAAGATGCTGCAAATTACATCAAGAAACAATTTCTAGACTTGAACATAAGGAAACAAGATAAAGAGATATATTGTCACCTGACATGTGCCACGGACACCCAGAATGTCAAATTTGTTTTTGATGCAGTCACAGACATAATAATCAAAGAAAATCTGAAAGACTGTGGGCTTTTCTAACCATTCATTCCCTTGCTCAGAGCCTCAGTCCACTTTCCTCTCTTCGTCTGATGTGCTGACTAAAATAAAAAAAACAAAAAAACCCCCAAACCTCTAGGTAATAAACAATATCAATTAGGCACCCCTTAGCATCAGTTGGAGCCTTGGGTACAGCCTGAGCTTTGCAGACCAACACAGGCTTTCCATATATCGTAAGAAGATTGAAAAAATTGTTTCTGTTCCACAAAGATGCCAGGTGCTGATAAATCCTACTGGAATCAAAGTCACGTTCCTATTTGAATCAATATCATAGAACCACAGAATTCTTTGGTTTGGAAGAGACCTTAAAGATCATCTAGTTCCAACCCCAGCCATAGTCAGTGACATCTTCCACTAGACCAGGCAATCAGCACTTCTCAGGAAAATGGGGACACCTCAGCATCCTGTGTCTTCTAGTGATGGGATGAAAAAACATAATATATAACAGACAAATTACTTGGATTTATAACTGAGGCCTAAAGAAAACTATAGCATTAAACAGTATCAATGCATAATTTACATTCTATTTTGTATTTGTGTTACATGAACAACTAAAAATGACATGCCATTTATTCAACAAACTCCCCAGACTTAGATGGTGTATGACAAAGAGCAGTGCAAATCTGAATGTTTCATTACACTGTTTCATTAGAAGAGCTGAAGGACGTACATAAAAACTGCACACATACAAAACTGACAAATGCTGCTATCCAGTTTGAGAAAAATTAAATGCAGTAAGATGGAGGCAAGTTTTGTAAATCTGTAAGAAAAAAAAATTATAAAAACTGTCAGTTCCTGAATACACCACAAAGACAAGTTGAAATATTTTTTGTTTACAATTTAAGATTATACTTTTTAAAAGTATAATTAATAATCCTGCAACTCAACAAGAGTAGCAGCAGCAACTTTTACCACTGCGGAGCAGATGTAAACCCACCAATTCTCATGGCAAAATCACATCCTTGGGGCTTTGGCACAGAGACCCATTCTCTACACCAAAAACTTGCTAATGCAGAGCTGCTCTCCTTCAATCCTGTTGAGTTACTGTGACCAACTACTAGAAATGACTGTGACCACTAGAAAATATGTGACTATTTTAAACAGAAACTTCGTCCTGGTTTCAGCTGGGATAGGGTTAATTTTCTTCCTAGTAGCTGTCACAGCGCTGAGTCTCGCATTTAGTGTAAGAATAATGTTGATAGCACACTGATGGTTTAGTTGCTGCTCAGCAGCGCTGATCCTCCATCAAGGATTTTTAGTGCCCTCGAGCAGGAGCATGGCCAGGACAGCTGAGCTGAGCTGAGCTGAACTGAACTGAGCTGAGCTGAGCTGAGCTGAGCTGAGCTGGCCAAAGGGCTATTCCAGAACACAGAGCATCATGCCCAGCAAAGACATTATGGGGGAATTAGCCAAAAAGGGCTGATCACTGCTCAGGGGCAGGCTGGAAATGGCTTAGCAGGTAGTGAGCAGCTGCACTGAGCATCCCTTGCTTTTCCTAGATTTTATTCCTCTCTGAGCATCCCTTGCTTTTCCTAGGTTTTATTCCTCTCTCTCTTTTTCATTTTCCTTACTATTAGTATTGTTACTGTTATGGCTATTATTATTATTGCATTTTACTTTTTTTCATTTAATAAACTGTTCTAATATCAACCCACTGGCTTTGCCTTTTCCTCATTCTCTTCCCCGTCCCACTACAGGGTTTGGTGTGTGTGAGCAAGCGGCTGTGTGGTTCTTAGTTGCCAGCTGATGTTAGAGCATGACAGAGTACTAAAAATATTCAACTGAATTTTGAAATTTGGTCTTGAAATAACACGTTTTAAATATAATCATTGATGAAAGGTTTCTTTCTGCCTTTTTGTTTTTTAAATATATTTCAACCTAATTTTCACCATAGACTCCCTGCATTCTGGTTAATCTAATTAGAATAGGAAACTTGGCCACTGAAAAACAGCATCCTGCAAGCTGTCCACATGACCAGGGTCATCAGGATGTGTAGATCTCCCAGTAGAAGTGGGGAGTGAAGAGCTAAAATACATTTTATATTGCCTGGACTACTGCTGCTGCCTGACTTGTAGTGCTTCACTTGATTAATTTCTTGTTTGTATTGAAATTGACGGACTTCCAGTGGTAAGGAGTCTGGATTCATTTCCAGCAATAAGTCTAATTTAAAATGAATAATTTGAACTATGGTAACATCAACATTAATTCCTGATGCCTCAGTAGTATAACAAAAGCCAAGGCCTTTAAGAAAGAAATCCATGAATAAACATATTTCAAACATATTCTTCAAGCAAATGCCCAAGAAGTCAAACAGGCTTTACAGCACAGCCTCAAAGGCGATAGAGGTAAAACTGCTCAGACTGGGTTTCCAGCTCACATGGAAGAATTTTGGGAGGCCCAAGTGTGCCCAGTGACAGGAGGGAGCTTTCAGCTTGTGATCCTCCAGGAGAAGGGGCTGCAGGCAGTGTCACCAGGGGGCTGAGGGACAGCTCCTGCAGCTCCATCTCCGGTGACGCCGCGGGGAGCTGGGCTGGGATGGTGCCTGTGCCCAGGGCTGTGTGCAGAGTGCTGCAGGGATCAAACCTGCATCCCAAATAATCCCATTCCAGGGGCTGCTGCTGCCACCCATGGCCCCAGGGCAGGCAGGGGCTGTGGCACTCAGCCTCTGATCCCCCTCATTTCTCCAACAGACAGACACTGAGGAGGCAGGGAAAGGACCAAGGGTGACAGCACGGGGTGACATCCAGGTCCCCTGCACCTGCTGGGGCTGGGTGACCCCAGAGAGTGAGCAGGATCACTTTCTCCTCAAGCCTGGCTGATCCTTTAAGATAATTGAGCATTTCTGAACACACCTTGCGGAGTCACTGAGCTCCTGGATCCAGACACCAACCCGTGCTCACCAAACCTGCACTGACACCCAGCTAACGCCTGACCCTACAGATCACTGAGTAACCTGAATTTGGCCTAAATTCCCTGAAAGGGCCAAAAGGCGAGGGCTGAGGAGGACTACAATGAGCAGGCCCTACCTGGAGGACAGAAAGAAGAGTGAAGACTGTGATATCTGCCATGGGTGTTTAGTACGTGGTGACTTTTTATCCTTTTCTCTCTCTGTACACACATTTTTGTTGAAAGCGGGAATTTTTCTCAAGAAATCTTTGGGACCAGATGGAAAGATGAAACATGAATTCCATAGGAAAGACAGCCAGAGGTTTCTGAAAATCTTCCCAGGAATGTGTCTGCACTAGAAAAGGCACTAAGTATTAGAAACCATCCCAATCCCGAACTCTAATTGCAATTTTTGCCTTAGCTATAAATTAAGTTGATCCCATAAGCTGAGGATGATGAAGAAAGGTGTCTCCAACAGTCTGAAAGCTGCTCCATGCACACAAGCTGTACTGGGGGCAAACTGGCCAGAAAAGCCACTCAAGAAACACCCAAAATTTATTTTTCTCACTGAGGATTATGAGAAGATTTTCTACATTGGCCGTAAGAGCAAACTGATGAGGAAAGGTCATGCTCCTTCTCAACTCTGAGTCAGCCACTTGTCCTAATAGGTTGAATTAAAATCTCTGCAGTCCATTCTTTCATCCACTGGGACATATAAATCTGATTAGTGTGAATGAAAGTAGCAAGACACTCAGAAAAGGTAATAGAATGTGTACCCATACCATGCATTACATGTTCTGAAACCACTTTCTGTAACATTGTAGAAAACCTGCCATAAATACAGCCCTTTTCTGAAACATTTTAAAGGCATAGGAATGACATATAAATCACAGGACAGTGGGACTCTGGTGATGGGCATTGTGAAAGCTTCTTATCCTTGCTACAGCCATTAAAAACAAATCACAAATTCTGAAGTATCACATTTGAGGATCCTCTGAGGCCTGAGATCAAAGGGCACTTACACGCTGAACACACATTGATCAAACCTGTTAACTGTGTTTACCCTTGAGTGCAAATCCTGTCCACACAGGAGCAGGGAGCTGTAAAATTAAATTATTCAGCTACAAGATGTATTCACATGAGATTTTACTCAAAAGATACTAAACTACAATTTGCTACCTAGTAGGACTGTTCAGTGGGTGGTTTTGTGATGGCAAGATGTGTAGAGAGGAGTGAGATAGACTGATACTCTATTTAGTTTATGAGGGGAAAGAACATAGTAGATCTGAGGATATTTTTGTAAGTTGGTGTGTTGATTGAAGCTGTGCCGAAGAGCTGAAGCTTAAGGGGACACCATGTTCATTCCAGTTAAAAATAGAGATTTGCAAAAAGGAAACCTTAATGTCTCTCTTAAGTGTATTTTTCCCCTGTAAAATAGGCAGTTAGTTTGGTTTATGATCTACACCCTTTCCTTGTTTTTATTTTACATAGGATCAACAATGACACTGTTGAATAATGTGTCTTTTTGTTTACTCTAATGTATTTCAACTCAGTGTGTAGAAAAAAGAACAGTTAGAAAAAAACAGGGATTCTTCCATCATTAAAAAAAAAGGAAGCCATTAGTTAAATAGAGGCAGCAAGTAGAACTTTCATGAAGGTAAAATGACATCTTGATCTTTATAACATACTTTACACCTCTTCTTTGGAATAAACAATCAGTTTCTTTAGTGCTCTTTTTCAGCCAGTGTTTTTCATACTCTAAGTCATCTGAATTTCTAAATAAATCTCCCTCTGAAAAGCCACATGAGGTAGAGAAAATACTTGTACAACAGTTTTGGGGCTTCAGAGAAAAGGAACTACAGAAAGAAGGTTGAAGTGTACTCAGAGGAAAGGGAATTGAATGAAGGACAGGTACATCAGACTAGACAATACCCATTTTCTCCCTTTCAAAACAGTTTGGGGGGTTTTTTTGCTTTTAAATTTTGTATATTATAACAGGAAAGTTTCAAAGTTCAGAAAAAAAAAACTGTTCTGTTGAAATAGATTATTTCGATAGATCCTAAATATTTCCCTTGTCAGGTGTGAAGATACACCAGCACCTGTTAAAAACAGAAAGAAAAATAAAGGCTGGAAATCTCAGAACCTTCCTGATGGGGAATGCTCACTCTTTGCCCAGCTCTAGGCAGCAGCATTTCTTTTCTCAGGGTTGGTTTGTACAGCAGTGTTTTCCTCAGTCTGACTCTGCACCAGCAGAGAGCAGTAGCAGCCCCATCATTAAGGGCTAGAGGCTGCCAGATGTGTGGGTTTTGTTTGATTTTGGGACACCGTGGGGTCTGTGGGCACTGACAGGTGGCACCCAGAATACTCTCAGAATCAGATCTACTGGCTGTGCCTCAGTTCTCCCAGCTCAGGGGCTGTGCTGCACATGGATGGGTATTTTGCTGTTCTTTTTATATTTTTCTTCAGGTTGAGAAGAACAGTGAGGAATTTTGCCCACAATATTTGCTTAAACTTACCATGTCTGAGCTCACCAGTATGAAGGAGCTGCTCTTTTCCCCTTTCAATATTTAATATGCAGTTCCTTTTAACTTCTGCTTACTGAGTTTAGGTTTATTAAATTTTCATCCATAAAACAGTGTTTATACACATATACGTTCGTGTTTATATTATAACAAGATTTCTACCTTTTATAAAGACTGTTCAAGCAAACACAGACTTTCTAGTTCCACCAGGCCCCAGTAAATGCCTGTTTACATTATTCCTGTGATCTGTAACAACGGAGAGCCCAGCTGATCCCCTACAGATTTACAAGCCCAATGAACCCTTGAGGTTAAGATATCAAACATCCACTTGCTAATTGTGACATTAATCTCACACTGTCTGCTGCTGAGATGTTATTGCTGTACCAGTGCCACGTTGCCATTTAAAGTCATTTCATCCTGTAGTGCAAGTCATGTGGCTCTGTCTGCTGGTACAGATCCAACAGATGGATTGAGAAGGAGTGAGAAGTAGAAAGCAAAATGCAAAGAGGCTTGTTGATTTTAAAATAAGGCATATTCAGAGGTTGCCTTTGCTGTTAGATTTCTTGCTTCTTAAGGACCTAAAATAAGGTGGGGGCTCTTGTATCCAGGCAGTTCACACAGACATCCAGGCCTGGGTGCTGGGGAATGCTGCAGTTTACACAGGACAAGGGGATTTAGACACAGAGAAGCAGCTCTCGAAGCAAAACTCACTCCCCTGAGTGTAGTGGTGAAGGTCCCTCCAAAGTGAGAGTGAGTATGAGCTGCCAAGAGCCAGCATGCGGCAGGAGGAGCTCAGGGCAGTCAATAGGAAATCCTGTAGAGACGGTTTTGCTGCAGAGAGATTGACTTTTCTAAACATAAGTGGGAATCCAGACACCTCTTTGAAGGAGAATCTGATACTGAAAAAGACCTTGCTACATAGGTCTTTTGTAGAAGGACTCAAGCACTTTGCTGGGAGTATTTAGCACTTGATAGAACTGGAACCTGAAACGTGACTTTCTTCATAAACGGGTTCTGCAATAAGAATGGTATATAATAGGATTTGTGAAAATAAGCAAAATTACCAAAAGTTTGAATGTATCTTAATGTTTCCATTTCATTCACTGAATGCTAAAATCAAATAACATCCACCTAATGGCAGAGAACAGCAACATATCTTGGAATTTTTATATACAACCAAGATAAGTACCCTGAGTGGTCCTAAAGACAATCTTGAGAAAAGGTATTACAGAGAACACATTTCTGAGGCAACAGAACATGTGCTATCTTTAAAGATTATTGCAAGAATATTTTCATTACTAAAAAAAAAGGCTTATATACACTTTTTAAGTGGAAGTCAATATATCAAATTCTGACACGCATGAGGCCAAGAGAAGAAAAATAGGAAAGCTGCAGCCCATTCTAGGGAAGCAGCTGCTTTCAACTGGAATTGAGTGAGAGTTTTCATGAGTGAAAAAATGTTAGACAAGAAAAAGCTTCCATTTAGCATCTTGTAAAAGGTTCAGCCTGTTCTGTCTCTCGTTCTCCCTCTCTTTGGATAGTTTATTGGCAAGTGGATCTTTCCTGCTCAGGTTAAAGCTGAAAAAGGTCAGATTTTTTTAGTTAATAGAGTAATGGATTCTTCTTGTTAGTCTACCCTGCTTAGCTTTTACCTCCTCAAGGTTTCAGTGTTATATAGTATTGTACAGTACAAAAGAATAATGTTAATGTAATCAGTGCTGTGGAATGGGATTAATAACGACTGTTCAATCTGGCAGGATGAAACAGAGGGTTCCTCATGAATAGGAGAGATTCAGTGTTGCTAACAGCGAGTTTTCCTTCCCCAGGTTCATTAGCTTCACTTTCTTCCTCTGAGGAAAGTGATTTGCAGGGAAACATTCTACACTTTGGCAATTTTGTTTGATGAGAGGAAAAAGACGCCATGTACTGAGGGCCAATCTTGCCTACAGCAGTTCCCAGAGAAACCTGCAGCCTTCAGTGACTCTGATTTGCATCTCCACTTCATTTTTCCCAAGCTCTGTATGAACATTTTCCAGTAACCCTTTGTGTTTTCTGAGCAGGGTCCAGGTCAGCAACATCAACTGAACACCAACACAAAGAAGCTCAAGTACAGCATTAGGATAGCATTTCCCCCCATACCTTGTGACAATCCAAAAGCTTTTAGACCTTCTGGAAAGGACTTTTTTTCCCATTTTTATAGGGGCTAGATGACCTGGATAATTTTGCTGACTGTAATCATCTGATTATGGTTGGCTATACCTAGCACTGATTATAGAGTCTCTGGAAATTATGTAACTCTAACTTTGACCTCTCTGCAGGCTAGCTGACTAAAAGGGAGGTGAAGATGTTTGGCCAGGTCTCTCTGGAAAAGAAATGGCTGAAGCAAATTTTTCCCACGAGATGAAGCTCTGTCACTGGACATACATCCAGAAGAGTGATGTGCCAAAATGTGCTTGTGTGCATACATGCAAGCATCTTTATATGAGAATATGGAAAGTTTAAGGGTTGCTTTTGATATATTCAATTCCACAGAGCTCTTCTGGGGGTAAAAAATTCCCAATCGCTCCATCTGTATTCAATATATATTTTCTCCCAAACAATTCTGAAGTGCAACATACCATTTTCTGCAGCTACAAAAAATACAGCACAGCTAGGAGGCTGCTAACCCAGCAGCATATACAACATGAAGCTTTAAATCATAATCATCTGAAAGCTTTTCTTAGCTGTAGCAAAGTGTTTCTTGTGCTTCTAGTAACCTATAATAAGGATTCAAACTTTATCCCTCAAAATTGTAGAGCAGGCATTTAAAGAGATAAAGCCATCATTTGCTGTAGAACTTTCTATTTAAAAGAACGGCACAGATACATGTTTATCTTCCAGCTCCCTGAAGACTGGCGTTTTGTGTGAACTTGGGAGAGGTATTGTTTATGAGTTTGTCTAGCTGCTGCTATAAACAATCTTTATGTAATAACTGTGAGGTATGTGGGGTTCTCCTTCAGAAAGCAGCACAGGCCAGGACTTTGTCTGGGAGGGCGGGGAAGGGCTATGGGTGATCTTTATTCCTGGAAACTGACGGGTTTTGAGATGTCAAGATGACACTGTTCTCCCTCCTCCCTCCCTCCCAGGCTCTTCAAAGGTTCCCTGCCATTACAGTGTCTGCCCACAGCAACATTCATCACGATACAGACTTAGTGGCTGAGCAGAGCATCTGATAAATTCAGCCTCCTTCTGGCTACAAAGAGACAGCTCACAGCTCAGGAGCACAGGGGAATGGTAAAGGTGGTGACTGAAGAAATATCTCCCTTCAAAAGGAAAAGCAAAAACCTAGGAAAGACATTTCTCCTTCCTCCTCATTTCTCCTGAGGGCACACGAGTTCTGTATAAGAGGCAATGGAAGTAGCTCAGCTCTTCAGGAGCAGTGTTACACTCCATCTCTTGAAAACTCCATCAGAGGAGGGAGCCTGGGGCTGGGGACTGAGCCTGTGGGGGCCACAGGCCACCTGAGCATGGCCACTCAGGAGGGTCTGGGTCACAGAGCAGTCCTTCAGCTGATCTTCACAGCCTGACACAAGAGAAGGCTTCCACAGGAGGGCTCCTCCGCCGCAGCCTCTGGGAGCTAATTTTAAAGGACTGATTCAATTGTGTTTATTCTGATATAGGAAACAAAAATAGCTGCCAAATGTCTTCATCAAGGCTCCCTTCAGGTGTAGCACTGGGATAAGGTTAGCCACGTTCGGAATTCCTTAGAAAAATGTCTTTGACACAGAGGAGACTGCTGAAGGGAGAGAGGCATCTCCGGCTAATTGTCCCTCTGTTTCAGTGAAGAACAGTAATTTTACCATCGTTATTTTTAAGAACAGGAGACTCTCCATATGTTTGCTAAGGTGTCTTTCCTTTAGTGATTCCTGGAGTCCATGCCTCACAATAACACAGGATTTTATTTTAGACTTCAGGAACGACATAAGAGTGATGTCTTGGGTAACCTTTCCTCAGCTGATGTGATCCCTTATCCCAGAGCACTGGTCACTGCCTGTCCTTGTGTTGCAATGACCTGATCTTTTAAATCCAAGCAGAACCACAAGAATTCGCAAGAGGTTTTATAAGTACAACATCTTTCATCTCCCCTAACAGTTGCTACCAATAAAAATAGTTGGAGGTTTTTTCGTGAGTCCAGATGAGCAAGAATTGCAAAGGTACATCAGTAGCACCGATCTGTAGCTCCATGGAGCTGAGAGAAGAGTATTTTCATGGCAAAAGACTGACATATCATTTGTCTAAAGGCAAGATGATTATGCACTTTTACTGTAGCCTGGGGTGTTTAGGTTGTAGAGGAGCAGATTTTAAAAGTGCACGCTAATCCTGCCTGCTCATGGGAGGATGGTGATCAACAGCTTCTCCCAAAAAAATACTTTCCCTGAGTCTACTTAGAATTCCCTTAACATCAGGGAGGGATGTAGGGAGACAGTGAAAGTCCAGGTTAGTACACGCTCCAGTGCCCAGAAACCCCAGCATAAATCTCAGCGGTTCTGGGATCACAACATAAACCATAATGGTGTGGAAGCTGGCTCTGAAGGGCAGACAGACAGTCTGAGCTGGAAGTGCTTTTGACTGATACCAGTAATCAGTGCTATTCCTGTCCGTGATTATACCCAGTGCTGCCATTACCAAAGGCAGCATCTATCAAAAATATTTTTAAATTCCTGATTTAGACTATTGCAGCTGGAAACATTTTAAGCAATCAATGCTTCTCCGTCTACAGTTTAAGTCTGAGAATGGAAGTTGTTTGTCAAAAGAATTTCAGGATTTCAATGTTTGACTTGATTCTGATAGGAATCAGTGCTCCAGATTTTTCCTTGAAGATAAGTCTCAAAAGCACAGAAACAAAAAGCTGGAACCATTCTCAATGTTTACTTTTAGAAAAACTGAAATACTTTCATACTGGCTTTGTAAGATATGTTTTTTTGGGTAGTTAAAAGAAAAATAATTCTTAGGAACTAAACAGAAATCAAAATGTCTTGCTCTGACCCTGTCCATATAAAATTACATTACTGTAATCTTTTCCATTGGAGGAACTCTGGAGAGATCAATCTGATTTTACAATGTGTTTTAGATCCAGTTGAAAGCATATTCAGATGCAAATTCAGTCCATCAAAATTGCTCTCAGCAGTTCTACTTGGGATACAAAAGTTCATCTAATTGGCATCCACCAGGATGCTTATTTGCTCATTCAAGATGAGAGACCAATTTACAAAGCAAAATTACATCCTCTGCGTAGAATAGGAACCCTGACATGACACTCAGCTTTTCAATAAGTATTTTCAATGCAAATAAGGTTTCAAAGGACTGTTCTGAGAAAAAAGAAAAACTCACAAAGAAGTGAACAAGCTCCTTCCTGTCTCATTCTTAAAGTATACAGTATGACAGTTTGAATTACTAATATGAAGTATGAAGAAAAAATATATTTTAGAACTTTACGGGACCTTTACACATTACCTCTCTATCTCTATTTGTTGAAGAGGCAAACAAAGCGTTGTTGGTAGCTTCATTCATTTTGAAATGTGAATGGAGGTGAGAGGGCTCTCCCCTGTTACCCTGGGCAGCAGCAGAGCAGGGGCTGACTGAGGAAAAACTTTAATCAAAGCACGGTCAAGGCAGCATAACTTATTGTGAGCATTCTTTGGATGAGTTTTACATCATACAAAATGTGAATTAAGCATCAGTTACACGATGACTTGCGATTACTTTGTCACTTATGGTAGGTGTCTCTCTGTGTGTGACAGACCTAGTGCTGCAAGCAGCATGGCTAAGTATCTTACATTTAAGTGGCATTTGCAATAAAAATAAAGCAGACAATGCTTTTGTGGGAGGGGGTACTCAGCTGTCAGAAGCACTTCTTAGTTGCTACATCACACTTAACCTTGTTGCTATACTTAAAGAACCATTCCTTATATAAATACCCTATGAATACCACAGACATCAGCTCGTTCCCATCGTCACAGAGAGACTCAAAGCAATGCATAAACAGAGCAGAAAGTAGACTGGAGAATGAGGTGTTGGATCCATGATAAATCTCCATGCTCTCCTTCTTGGCACACTGGCATTTTTAGAAGACTTCATGCTAGCTGAGATAAAGTCCATATTTTGTTGATGGGAGAAAAAAAGAGTTACTATTTCTTCTTCCTTAGAAGACATTCAGACGCTGTGCTGACAGGCATAATAGAAATGCCCACATAGATTAGAGCAAGAGAAAGAGAGAAAGACTGCAGAGCTTGAGCTCTGCAAATAATCATAACATAATAGGAATATTAGATCACCGCAAATTTTTTCTCTCTGTTACTATTTGCTGGATTCTTTCTTGGGGCAGAAATTTTTTAGGATGTGGTCCTGTTTTTCCTTTCCTCAATCTCACACTGTTATCTGAATCACTTGTCAGAGAGTCACCCATCATGGGTAGTCACCCATCATCTTGGGGATCTGGTTTGTGCTGCACAAACTGCCCTGCCTTAGAGGAGCATTCTGGGCATGGTGACAAATGAACAGCTATAAACTCTGAGTTCATTGCTGATGTCACTTTATAGCCTGACTGGAGAAAGAATGTGAAACCGACCTTTCATGGAAGTATTTCAAGTTTATTGATGGTTTTATTTTCATGCAGTTTAGCAGGGAAATTTGCTGTTGCGGTATTTTCCTCAGGCAGAGGATGCTGTGTGCTCAGCCTGCTGCCTTTTCTCATCCTGAGCAGCCCCCAGGGTTGTGCTGGAGCTCCATCCCAGGAGCTGCCCACCTTCTCTGCTGGGTTTTCCCTGTGCTCTTTGCAGCTCTGGTCGTGGGCTCCTCCTTGGCATTGGCAGAGTGCTGCTGCTCCCTGTAAATCCCAGATCATTCCCATGGATTTGGGGGATTTATTTTGGATTTGCACTGAATTTGCTGACAGGGTGTACTCTTTAGCCTTTAGTATAAAAAAGGGGTAAAGGAAATAGATTTCTGAGGAAAGCTCAAGCAGGTAATAAACCTTGCATAATATTTACATATTTCCCATTGATTTTCATGGCATGGCCCACATGTAAAAAACATGGATGAACATGCATTAGCAGGCATAATCTCTGATGTGTTAAAGCATAGCTAAACTGTTTAACTTTATATTTACAATATAGAAAGCAGCTGACACTGTCATTTCAAATAAAGAAAAGCAGGGCAAATAACAAAAACAACTTTGTAAATTGGGAAAATATTTTATCTAAAATTATCTGAAATCTTTCACAAATATTTTTATATACTAAATTAAAAAATATGTGACATCCCAGGAACTAAATGATTTCCAAGATTCTGCAGATCTCAAGGTTTGACCTCTGTCTTTCCATTTCAGCTACCAGAATTTCAGTCATCCTGAAGTCCCAAGGGTTTTTGTAGGCATCAAGGACTTTCTATTAATTACTCCCTGCTTTCCTCAAGAACTTTGAATGTTCTTTTGTGGATAAAGGGATTTTTTGTATGTTTGTTTTGTTTAAGTCTATTTGAAGCTTGAGAAAATAAGAATGGAAACAGAAAAAGTAATCCAGCCTTACTTCAGTTTTGTGCACTTTAAAAAAAATCCTCAGTTAAGTGATTATTGTTATCCTTAACACAATAGAAGTGTCAGAATTCTGTGAAAGTACTATTTCCAAAATAACTTTTGTATGGAGTGTGATAATGGCTACCAAAGGAACACAATGAATAAGAGAAAGTTCATCATAATAGAATTTTTTCGCATTCATATTTTCCGCGACCTCCAAACTGCATAAGCAAAAACATGCACACAGAAAAGTACAGGTCACAGACAGCAAAGTTAAAACTGCTGCTCTGCCTGTTTTATAAAAAGGGGGAAATAGTGTTTAAGTCCTTAGAAGTGCTCTCAAAACTGGCAAAACTTTAATTGAAAATAAATGGTGGAACATTTAAACGATGTAAGAAGAAGCAAAGACACACAGGTTGTTCCAGAGATCAGAAGTCACACAGACATCCCTGTGGTTGTGTGGGAGGGGAGCAAGGGAGAAGGGGGTCACTGTAGTCTGGACTGTCATGATGAATACCACTCCCCTACTAAAATTCCCCTCTAGCATGGCTAATTAGGTCACATTCCTCAGCAAATGATCTGTATTCACACAGCTTCCAGGTCTGAAATTGGCTTCTGCCCATTTTAGGGGTGGGAGAGCACTGTCAACCGCAACTGCATGTAAGAATATACCTTACAAGTCAAAATATTTCTGTGTTTTCCTGAAGAACAATATCCTTAGGTATGATTTTTTAAAAAAATAGCCTCAATCAATCAAAGTCTGAGAGAGGATCCAATCTGCTTTGTGATCTGCCTCATTAGGGACACCTCCGAACATGAAAGATTGGAAGAAAGCATGCCATGGGCTATGTTAGTCCTGCTGTTGTCCTTTATAGCTCTTCTTTGACCTTCTCTCAAGGTTAAAATCAGTATTGGAGTCAAGTTTCTCATTCAGATAGAGCCTGGTCTGGCCCAGAACAGCCTTTCTGTTTCCCAGCATGAAGCCTGGTCCAGTCAATGGAACCAACCTTGCTAAGTTCTGCCCTTCGCAGAGCAGATATCCCACAGGAATCACTGACTCTGCCGTCCTTCCTACAGGCCAAAAATCACTGAATGAGACTTCAGCTGCTAATTTCAGGTTCTGAAAAGTTCCATGCCTGAGGCTCCTCTGCTGTGCTGGTGAAGCCTCTGTTGCTTGATGTTGATGCAGGTCCCTTGTGCCATTCCCCTGCTCGCTGATACAAGACAAAATGTTTCTGGGCAAGGAATTGATCTAATGGTGAATCAAGAAAGCACTAGGAGCAAAGTCTAATGCAAAGTGATGCCTTCCATATCTATCTGATGGGTTATGACTGTCATGTTTTTCATTGACTTGTGTACATATATATATATATATATGCATTAAAATTTTCATTAGTATAAATGCATATGCATCAAACATTAATTACTGTATCTGAGAAGACAGAAAATGTATATTTTATATGCAGGTATCTGCTTGTTACATGGTTTGATGGGATAAACAATAGTTTTATGGACTTTGTTTTCTATTGTGGTACATTTCCTAGAATACAGGGCTCATGAGTGAATTGTAGAATACATAGAATGGAATTAATTCATATGCATATTATCCATTATGCCCATACCATAAGAAGAGAAGGGAGAGAGGAGAGGAGAGGAGAGGAGAGGAGAGGAGAGGAGAGGAGAGGAGAGGAGAGGAGAGGAGAGGAGAGGAGAGGAAAGAAAAGAAAAGAAAAGAAAAGAAAAGAAAAGAAAAGAAAAGAAAAGAAAAGAAAAGAAAAGAAAAGAAAAGAAAAGAAAAGAAAAGAAAAGGAAAGAGAAAACCTAAGCAGAGCTAATATAAATATTTAACTAAGTTCTAAACTGATTTCTGTTGACAAAAAATAAAAAAAAGGTGGAACAGCTTTCTCTCTTTTATGGCCACTTTCATTTGGAAAGTCCTGTTTTCACTCCTCACAGAGTGATTAGTAGACTCCAATAGAAAACAATACTACTGTTGCATATTAAATTCATAAGATATGACCTCAATTTGAATTTAAATTGGATTTCTAAAGGTGATTTCACTTTGCAGTCTGATACATTTGGATCTCAGAGTACAAGGGCTTGCACACTTCATTTCTCATTACAGAACTGAGGTTTTTAGTTAGGATTTTTTCCCTTTGTAGATGAAAAGAAAAGAAAATGAAACAAAGCACACTTTACTAGAATAACTACAATTATGTGAATGATGCCACAGGAGACAGAGATCAGAGATCATCGTTCTAGTAACATTTCACATAGATCGTACATCTTTATTATATTCTATTATTGAAAAAAGACTTTCATGAGTGTAACTTCCGACTAGATGAGTTTTTACCCAGTGTATTTAACATTTTCTCCTTATCATTGAAGAGCTACTGCCATTAAATAGTTCCTGACATGTTTTTGGCTCTTTGAATATCAATAGCAGGATCTGTGTGACAATTTTTATCAAAGGTTCATTAATGTGCAGTCTTCAGTCACTGCCAGAATTTCAAGCTGGGGTACAGGCACTGTTAGGAGCAAGGTATAGCAGTATTTAAAAGGCCATCTGAAGAGCTGAATTCCTCTTTCAGGACAGGAATATAGCTGCTTTATCATTCTTCACCAGTTTCAGCTAGGGGAAAAATGGCATCGGATAATGATTATTTCATTTTGCTCTAGTCCAGATGCAAAGTGGCTCAGTAGAGATAAGAAGAATCAGATTCTCACTCTTTTCAATTTCTATTGGCAAGATCAGGGGTTAAACTGTTTCTTACTTCCCATCTCCCTACATAACTATGGGGACCTTTTAAATCAAAACAACACCAAGATACACTACAGCAGGAAGGTCACAGTCTAAATGTTTTCATTGACTAAGCAAAATCCTCTAGAGCAAAGCAAAATTAAGTCATCAGATATCTTGTAGCATTTCTTGGGTTGGAAAGATAACTCATTTTAGCACAATTTCTCACTGGAAAAGGAAAGTCTTTTCAGACACAGTAGGGTTTTTCACTCTAGCAGGAGACACCAGTGTAGCACCAGTGGCAAGGCAGTCATCCTGAAGATCCCTAAACAAAACAGGATACTGAAGAGGGACAGCAGCAGTGTAATATACATCACAGTAGTTTCACTTTTTGTGCTAGTGGAAAATATTGCTCAGGTCACAGATGCCTCCTCGTTCCATTGCATTTCTCAGCAACAGCTTTCCTGAAGGGGGTTACTGTTATTGTCATTGCATGCACGGACCAGGCAAGGAAATGGTTAATGCTGACTGGGAAGACAAGGAGTCTGTGCCTGATGAATTATTGCATGCAGAGAAGGTGAACACACAGTGAATAGCTCTTCCCTTGGAGCAGCTCACTGAGGTAAAGCTGTGTTCCTCTTATTGCCTGGGTTATCAAAACAGCGTATCTTCAAAGCGGTACAGAAATAGATGAAACACAGATCTTACAAATTCTAAAACCCCTTTGATTTTTACTCCATTTCTTAGTTCTATATGAGCACTAGACAGTATCACGGAGACAAAACAGATTTTTAAAGAACCTTTGTTTATAGGCCTGCTAATCAGCACAACCCATCTACAAATTCACCCCCCTAGCAATCTTACCCCTTGATGGCTGCCATGCTTACATTTCAGACCAGCATCCCATTTTATTGGGAAGGGGTGGTGCTTCATTGCATTTCCTGGTAATGCAATGGTAACAATGGTAAAAACAGGCTTTCTAATCAATCTCCTCTAGGATCATCCTGGGTTGCTGCTTTGCATTCAAGGAGGGATGTGCACGCCTGTAGGTCAGCACAGATATTTGTACATTTTTGTACATTTTGAACTCACAGACGACAGGGTGTTTCACTTCACAGTGTTCACATCATCACCTACCTTTACTATTTAGCTAATCAGTCATATGCAATTCTTTCTGCATCATGCTATATGACATAATGTATCTGCAGGCAGATCTACCACAAAACTCGGTTTGTTATGGTATATCAGAAAACTGGAGAGAAGTAATATACTTTCCATCAGTATCTTAAACATATCTTCAATTCTGCTACACACATACAGAGTTTGGGAGGAATTTCAGATTCAATGTAATGGAGTAGAAAGTATCTATTTAATTCAAATTTGTAATAAGTAGGGTATGCACTACAAATAAAGCTCCTTCTCCTTTCACTGCCTTATATGCAATATAGATAGCAAATATTGTTAAAGTTTTCAGAAAAGAGAAAACACGTCATGAAAGCACCTCTTTACATGACTGGGTTATAGTAAGGCTCCTATTTGTTTATATTACAAAATTGTTAATTGTCAATTGTTTCTTAACCAATCAAATACTCCATAAAAAAGACAGAAAGCCTTTAACCTTAATGAAATAACAAGTGAGCCACATGGAGATGACTTTTTCCCATCTGTGTACAATAGGTTAAGTGAGGTTTTGCCACTCCCTCTTGTCTCCTCTAAAGGCAGGGTCACTGTTGGGCACTAGGAAGGGCAGAGAGGAAATGTGGTTAGAAAACTGTGCACTTAGCTAAGCCACAGCTCTAAATTTCCCACTGGGGGCTCTGGCCAGCAGATGCACTTACGTGCAGTGTCAAGGCTGCCCAGATCAGCTCACGAGCCAATGCTGGGCAAAGGACCAGGAAACCATAACTTTCTGCTTATGGCTTTTGCTGATGGAGGAGAAATTTGGCCCATTATAATAAAAGATGAACTAAGTACATTTTTGGTATCATTATTGATTAGAAAAGTTACTGATGAAGCATGTTTGATTTAACTGAAGGAGTCTTGAATGGCACCCTTCACTTTGTTTATTTGTACTGTTTTCCTGTGGGTTTCTTCTATGAAATATTCTCTTGATTGCTAATAGGCTTTTTTCCTGAATTAGTACCAGTAACATGCTTATGTGCTTATCTAAGGTACATGCCCTTTCCTGTAATTCAGACAGACCACAGGAAAATATGGTAAGGTTTATTATAGGCTCTGCAGTGCACCCTAATATTTGCACACCCAAATACTGAGTACTGAATTTGCACGCTCCACACCTTCCCACATACATAGAAATGATGGCAAATGGTAATTGAATGAAAAAACCTTCCTTCTTGTTGTGCAGCAGGGCTGGAGCTTTCAGCTGAGCTAAGGTGGCATTTTGGGTTCCCTTTGAACTGTGGTCAATGTGTGCCGTGACCTGGTGCTTAAATCAGAGATAGCTGTTACACAGCTAACAGCAATGTGGTCATCATCTTAGCTTCAAAAACTGGTGTTCTAAATATCATTAAATCATAGAATCGTTTGGGTTGGAAGGGACCTTAAAGATCATTTAATTCCACTCCCCCTGCCACAGGCAGGAACCCCTGGGCCAGGTTGCTCAAAGCCCCTTCCAACGTGGCCTTGAACACCTCCAGGGATGGGGCAACCACAATTTCTCTGGGCAACCCATTCCAGTGCTTTGCCACTCTCACAGTAAAGAATTTCTTCCTAATATCTGATCTAAACTGTCTCTCTTTCAGTTTGAAGCCATTCCCCCTTGTCCTGTCACTCCATGCCCTTGTACAAAGTCTCTCTCAAGCTCTCTTTAGCTCCTTTAGCTACTGAAAGCTTCTCTAAAGTCCCCCCGAGCCTTCTCTTCTCCAGGTTATCTCAGCCTTTCTTTTTGATCAGGTGCTCCAGCCTTCTGATCATCTTCATGGCTTCCTCTGGACTTGCTCCAGAGGTTCACGTCCATCCTAATTTCACAAATATAGCTCTCAAGGTCTTGGACTGGGCAGAATCATTCCATGATCATGTAGTATACATCTTCATGCTATTTTGAAGGCTTTTTCATTGTGACTGTGGCATCTCTAGAGACTATTTTTGGGCTTGCCAGAGATGCTAATGGTAGTGTTTGTTTTAGAAAGCTGGCTTTCTTCCAGTTAATTATGGCTCTTTATGAATCATTTTGTTTGGAAATCTCTGATAGAGATTACATGAACATGACAGAAGGTCTTCAGACAGAACATAGCAATTATAAATTGCCAAATGCTATTAGAAGGAATTGTTAGCATCCTTGCTACAGACAGATACAATCTTTTAAATGCACCTCAGCACAGCAACAGGCTGGTAATAGTCCACTTAGTGTGTGATTTTAGCCTTAGTGAGAAAGCATTAGGATTTTAAATTACTGTAATATAAAATGCCATAATTGTTACTAGTATCTGATTCAGGCATCACTGAATGGATTGTTTGTGACAGATGATGCAAACAGGAGTTGCCGTAGGAGCAGTTCATTTGGATTTAGGTACTGCTTTATAGCATATCTACAGGTGGGTTTGGGGATCAGTTCGAATTCCTTAAGTAACATATTCCATATTAATGGTCATTTGAACAAGAAAAATTAAAGATACTCGGTGCATGAATGTTACTGATATGTAAAAACAGAGAGGAAATGGGTCTTTCCTATCAGAAGTGCAGTATTCATGAACTGCAAAGGAATTCAAACTGTGATAAATCTGCTTCCAAAATTTGCTGTCTGGATATCACACCAAACACTTTTGCATTGGCTCACTACACCCTCACAGAGATGGATAACCAGATCTCCCTCTCGACATCTGCTGAGAAACAAAATTCATCCTGTGTGAGCAAATGGAAATTAAATGCTTATACCAGGACTGAAGTCACTGCTTCCTGCCCTTTAATGTGGCCATGGCTATGAGGAAGTAAATTTAAGAGTTAATGCTTTAAATTTGGTTCCTGTGCTCCACTCACTGAGTCCTTCCCTCCCCTCAACTTCTCCACTTTCCAGGCTGCCAAGTCTACACACTGAGGAAAAACTTGTGAAGGAGCACTGAAAAAAAAAACACCAGTGGGGTATTCACTTCTGAGAGTGAGCCCCTGGAGATTGCCCAGACGAGGGAGAGGACATCAGTTTGCTTGGGATCACCGATTATAAAGCTCTGTTCTCCTCCACAGGTTATGCTCAGACATAAGGGAAATGCAAGTGGGAATTTACCTGAAATTACAACATCCTATTTAAACTTACATGTACCACTATGAAAATAATCTCTACAGATCTTCTAATCCAATATTTTAAGTCCTTATTAGAGACTTGAATTCCCTGAACAAAGCATTAGGATTAGCACTCCTATGTCCTAAAACACCACTTTTAGGGGTTTTATTTTCAGCCACCAGTGCCCTACCAATCCCTCACCTCACATTGCTTTTGGTTTGGGGAAGCTCATCTCAGCATTCCTTGAGGATTGCACTTGAATGTGTCAACATTTTATTCCTCTCTGGTGCATCAGGGAAGCTTAAGAGCCAGAGCCAAACAGCTTCCCTTAGTGAGGGACGACCTCTGAGATCAGAGGCTCAAGTCCCTTTCATCGTCACTGGTTACCTATGGCTGGTCTATGCATAGAACTGAAAATATCTGTCTCGCTTCAGCTCATGTTTTCCTGTGATCAAGAGAAGTAGACACAGTTCCAGTTAGATTTCACTTTTAGTGGTCTGATTCATCTGATCTGAGAAACTTTTTATTCAGATAGCTCCTCCTGCTTGTCTCCACCACTAAGCATCTCTTGGGGCTGAGTGTCTGAGCTCCCTGAGCTCCGCTTGCCTTCTCATGCTGGTGACCCCAGCCTGGAGCAAGAGTCAGTGCAGAACTCAGCATCTTTGAGAGGGGGCTGCAGGATTCTCCTCTTTCGCATTTACATGCTGAGGGAATCAGGAGAAACAAAATACAACAACCAGTTCCTTTCTCTGTCGCTTCTTCCTGAATATTAATTCTTCCTTTGGTAGCAGGCCAGGAATTCCTACATGTGAAACAGAACAATATCCCTGCTGTCACTAATTTACTGTCACAATTCCTATTAAATTAAGCTCTGTGCTTCTAGCCTTGGCTCGTGGGTGCCAATCCCCAGACTGAGTTTTCCATGCTCTCTGCTCTGCGTTACCTACGTGGCAGAGACGCACGGCACCAATGCTCAGATATGGCATCCAATTTACTGCCTGTACACAATTGCAGCAAGCAAAAGACAGACGACAAATTTTAACTGGATCGATTTAATGTGACTAACATTTAAAGATTCATCAATCCAATTTACCTCCCAGAAACCTTCACAATGTGAGAATTCCCTGAAGAATCTGTCTGGATGAATTAACTTCGGCAAAAGCATCTTCAGGCTATTGATCAATCAGGCAATCATGTATTTCTCTGTCTAGTTAGGTTTTGGCTGCAACTTTCAGATCATTAAAGAGAAAGGTCATTGTAAAATGTCATCTTTTCCAAGCTTCTATTGCACCTTCTTGTTTTTGAAACCCTCATTTGAAGCTCAGGAAGCATTCTCCACTGAATGAAAATTTCACTTAATCCACAACAGCCCACTAGTGAAACTGGAATGTGATGCTGGTTGAAATATTTTATGAAGAAAAAAAGTCACTGAAATTTGGAATTTTATTAAAACATACTGATTTCAGTATGCCAAGAGCCCTCCCTTTGGCTGTGGTAAACTAGAGTCAGAGCCTGCTGGGAATCAAGAGCACTTTTCAAGGGACTTGTCCCTGCAAACAAACAATGGGAGTAATTCTTCCCTGACCTTTTATGAGAAATACTCCACTTAATGTTAATTAGGTAGTGGAGCTGTACTGTGTAGTCTCTAGGGCACTTTTTACACTGGGCAAAATAAAACCTGGAAGTACCTTTTGGCCCAGGAAAATCCCTGCCTACAGGTGTGTGGCAGGATCTGTCCTATCTGGCTCCCTAAACGAATCACAAAATCTTCCTCAAAAAGCCATGAATGGGTTGTGTCCAGCCAGGAGTAATGATTCACATGCAGCTGGAATCAGCTTGTGAGCTGCATTACAAAAGCCTCGAGGAAACGTTTTTTCTAGTTCTTATAGACTCAGAAACTGGATTTTGTTGATGAGTAACTAGCAAAGATGAGAGAAAACCTAGTGAGAAAGTGTGTAATTTGGTATTTCAGAGAACAACATCAGATATAGAGAAGAATAGGTAACAACAGGCATCTTAATTCTGGAAACCTTGTTTCTGAGAAATTCTCATAACCATTCAGTTTATTTTCATGCTGTGCTTTAAATTTTCTACAACTTCGACTTTTCTGCGTGTGTGGTTTTCTGATGAGCATAGAAGGTGAGAGATGTCACTCTGATGCTGACAGGGATACAAATCCTCTGTTTATCCATTGCTGGCTGACTTTCCCCCCCTCCCTACCCATCCTTACTAAGCTAAAAATCCCACTGCACTTTTCCTAGTAAGGCATGCTTTTTTAGTCCAGAAATAGCATGGAGAGTGATCACTTCCTCCCACTGCCCACTCACGATGCTTCACGGCAGTGTGGGTGACAAACAGGTACCAATGTCTCTGTTCCACCAGGAGATTCTTCGTTACGTGGCAGAAAATGTCAGAAATACTGGAATTCAACTCATTAAATGCAGGCATCTCCGGCACAGAGCCAGTCACTTAGGCTGTTTAGCTCATGGAAAGAATCACTTTTGAAAAATAAAATAGGCTGGGTGACAACTATAAAGGTGCCTATTGTTCTGGTCTGGTTTTTGCAGGAGCACCAAGGGTGAGTAGCTGTGATGGAAGCAGCCATGCTGAAGACAACGAGGGTAAGAGGATGCTGATCACATTGCTTTTCGTAATAATTTGGCATGAGATGATCCTTATTTTCTCTTATCTCGTCAATTACCTGTAACTTACCTGAGCTCAGTTTGAACAGTGGCTTAGGAAAAGATCTTTATTTCAAGTCAAGACAACTTTTCTGTGGGAATATCTTGAGAAAAGAATATGAGGAAAAATGTGAAAGCCTTTGTGAAAGGTAAAGGCACTGCAGACAGCAATTGGAATAACAGCAGATATCAGCAGAGAACTGCACTGTGGGTCCCAAGTCAGCGTCCTGGGAAAGATTTTGGCAGCCAAGGAAGATCCAGCAGGACCCCATATGGTTCTGCTCTGTCTGACCACTGTCACATGGCCCTTTGCAGACCTCTAACAGCGGCTGAAGGAGGACAGCAGGAGCTCTGCCTGGGCTTCAGTGATACCAGCAAGTTAGGGCTCCAGTTTTCAAGCTCTGAAGCTGCTGCTCCTGTTCTGTCACACAGTCAAAGCACATCAGAGAGAAGCTGAGATCTGAGATTTGGTTCTTAACCCATCATGGTGTATAAGAAATCAGTACCAGGCAAAAAAATGGGGAAGGAAGCATAAAACAGAGATCATGAAACATTTGTGCAAGTCTTTATCTAACTGACACTCTGCGTGTTCTTTCAATGTCCACATTATCTTTCAGGAGCCATCAGTTTCAAGACAGCAATTTGCATTTGAAGCCTTGGTCCAGCAAATTACTCGTGCAGATTTTCTCCCTTCTGACTGTTAATCTTATTTATGTCAAAATGTTTGGAAGTTCATTTTACTGCCATTTTGTGAATTTGCTGCTGTAGTTAGTCTAGCTTTTTACATCAAGGTATTTCAGTCCTCTCTCAAAGCATACCCATTAATTCTAGTTTCATCTTTAAAAATTATTTAAGAATCAAAATAAGTCTGTGTAGCACTGCAATAACTCAAAGTCTGAAAGCAGCATTTCCATAGCAAAGGTCCCCAGTTGCCCCAGTAACAAAACTATGAGGTGCAAACAGTAATAACTTAATTTTGGCTATCTTTCTAAGCCACTCTGCAATATGGCATAATTTGCAAGTGAGATTGAAAAAGCGTGTAAAGGAACACTTATTTTGTGTGTACAAGCATCCATATTTGTACAGTACAGGGCAACAGGCTCAGCATCAGTCACAGGCATTAGTAAGTCATGGAATCACAGAATCATGGAAAATCCTTGGTTGGAAAAGACCCACAAGCATGAAAACCTAAATCCCAAGTAAGCTGCAAAAGTTTACTGTTGAGATCAGTGACAAAGTGTTCACCCTTTACTGGTACATATAAATGCATAAGTGAAGGCTTCAGCACACATGTACCACATCTGTTTTTTGTAAGCACATCACATCTACATTGCAGGTCAGCTAATAAAATGTCTTCTGAAAGAGGCCAAGTGCGTATGTGAAGTTTGTGTTCCATGTTTTTTTAATAAATCACAACAAGACTTAATCTTCATCCTATATTCTGAAAAATACTAAGACTTTATCTTTAAGAATCTGGACTCCATTAAATTTGAAAGTGGCAAAAGATGCCTTTGAAATGCTGAAGTGTTACCTTGATTAACCTGGTTCCTTGCATCACATCTTGACTCCCTCTGCAACCACAAAGACCATCCCAATAGCCACAAGAGTCCTTCCATAAAAAGGAGTTTTTTCACAGACTCTGGCAGGGACTTGGAGAGCCCTAGTAATTTAAATGTGTACTGTTACCTGTCTGTGAGTAGAATAATCCTCTCATCCTTTTCTTTCCAGCCTCATTTCCATCACTGCCAGCCAAAGCAGCCATATTTTGGGACAGTGCTGTGGGCAGAGCTGATCCCTGTGTTGGGGCTGCATTCACAGAGTGCTGGGAAGGAAATCACATTTCCTTGAATTGCGACACAGGCATTTCCATCTCAGTGTGCTGTACAGGAGAGGTCAATGTGATTGCCACAACCTCCTGCACGCATCTCCTGCACCTTGAGTGTTGTTTGATCGTCTCCCCCAGAGCACTGCTGCTGCACCACCTCGGCACTGAATTGGTCACTAGCTGCCATTTGCTTGAAAAGCTAACAAATTCAAGGCTGTGAGCTCTTGCTGATATGGTTGCCCGTTTGGGAAGTGTCTTTCTGTAAAAGACAGGAGACCACTCTCAAACTGACTCCTTGTCCACCTTCACATTTGTGTTTTCATTCTTGAGGCAACCATCAGAAGACATGCTGAAAAATGGAAGCCATTCCATTGTAAAAGGATGAAAATCTCTCTGTAAAATTATCTGGGTTACAATTATCAGCCTCAATATTTCATGTTTTATTTCTAACCTACAGTACCAGCTCACAGCCTGGAGAGATAAATATTTTATACTTTTAATTTAATCACTTCCTGTGCACTGCATAATATTATATCTCTTTGTAGGCTAGATATTAGGAACAGCAGAATCATTAATTAATGCTTTCAAATAAGATTTAATTCAGACTTTTGTGCCTTTAGAATAAATAAATAATATCTTCTCATTATCATTATCTTTTTATTAACAATCTTACTTCTTAATACAATTTACTACATAATTAACAATGTAATATCTTCTTAAAGGCACTCATCTATTAAAATAAGCAACTTTGGGTCAAAAACCCAGAAAAAAAAACATGAAAAAACTATTCTAGAACAAGTAAAAATTACATAAGGGGCAAGAAACCTTTCAACTCTGGAAATGCTCTTGAAGTGCAGCAAATTCAATATATTACTAACAAGTTCATAATTGATGGTCCCTGGAAGGGGAGATTTTGGGAACTGTGAGACCCACAGAATGAAACCGTGATAAAATACCTGTAGGAATATGGAACATTTTGGTTCCCTTTATGGTTATTTTTTAATCTCAAAGCAATAATGACATCCCCAGAGTGTCATGCTTTAACACAGATGATCTCATCGCTTTCTTCTTTCCCTTAGCAGAAATAATATTTAGAAGAAATGCAATACATGTAATAAAGCTGAGCTTCAATAAAAGACTAAATTGTACACAAGTTAATGCAAAAGAATCTTGAAGACAGATCATGAATGCAGTAATAAACCTATACCCATTTCTTGATTGTACCATTGTGGAAAAGTGGACCCTGGCTCATGGGGAGCTTGTGTTTTAGCTTGTAAAAGTGGCTTATGTAATGGGTGGGTGTTGGGAGACTGCAAATGAAGGGTCAGGCAGGGAAAACAGAGAATTCACCACCATGGAAGCAAGTCTTAGGTGGAAATTACCTCCATGAGTGGCTGCAGAATGAGTGGCTGCAAAAGAAAATATGCAGTCAGTATTCCATGGATCACACACTGGTTTTTTGAAAATATTGAAAGACTGAATTAGATTTGAGGGCCTGTGGCTTGTTCTTCTCAAATCTGTGAATTAGCCTGCACTACACTAGGGTGCAGTCAAGAAATGCCAGAGTGTGTAGCCAGTGTTTTGTGCTAGAGTGCTGGTGGGGCTTGAGAATACAGCACCCCTAAGGAAACCCAAAGCTGATGAGTGGGACATTCAACACCTGCCTTCTCACTTTACCTGGATCCAGGAACTTCTAAGAGAAGGGTGACCTGGTGTGAGAGGACCCAGGGAGCAAAGAAAGGCCACAAAAGTGAGGAAGAACATTCCAGAGAGTGGTTGAGAGGAATGTGATTTGTGTGTGCCCTCCTGAGGGATCAGAGAGTGCATGAGAAGAATCTGCCTCAGATGGAGGGACCAAGCTTGAGTGACTTCCACCATCACCTTTCTCAGAAGAGCTTCTTGTTCATCAGCACCCATAAAAAGCAAGTCCCAGCATTATTTCAGAGCAGCCTGGGTGGCTATGGGGGCAGGAGAGGGAAGCTCTCCTGCCTGAGCAGCTCCAGTCGGGGAGGAGGCCATCTCTGCAGCTCTGTGTGTGGGTGGTGGCAGCCAGCAGGCAGGTGCTGCCAGGGCTTGGCAAAGCGTGTGTGTGTGCCTGGAACAGGAGCACTGCCAAAGGCACGCAGCTCCTGATGGCAAATGTTTGTCAGTGCTGGCTGAGGCCAGAGCCAGGCTGTTTGCACAAGTGCAGTGCTTCGAATAATCGTGAGATATCCCCGAACTCCCACAAAGTGTCCTTCGGTGAAATCCATCCCTGAGGTTTTGGCAGAACACTGAACATATGCACTCATCTCTCAGTGACAGAACCTGCTGTTTCTCATATATTCTTCTTAGTCACAGAAACCTTGCACTCAGATTATTCCCATAGCTGTCTGTTGTCGTGTTTTTGTCAAAGGTTGCCTGCTGGCTGTTCCAGTACAGTGTAATACTTTCTGGTACTGTCTATGTACCTGAGAGTAGCTGCAGGGACACAAGCCCCTTTACAGACAGACATTTATTCAAGAGGTTTAAACATATGAAGCAAAAACAACGGCTTTAAAATTAAATATCCTTTGCTTCAGGCACTGGCTTCTTGAGAGGTAAATGAGGTCAAGAAGATGATGTGGTGTGTGTGAATTTAACAAGGCAGAACCTGGCAGAATAACCAGGCCTGGATCACTGAGTGCTGCTGTATCCTTTGCCTGGATGCAAACTTTACATGAATAAAAGAAAAAAAGGAATTTGTGTACTAAAAAATAGAGTGGATTGAAAAATAGGTCAGCATGCCATGTGCAATTCATAGTGCATATTACCTTAAGTATTCCTCAGGGCCTGATCCTTAAATGTGAAAGGATTTTAAAAAACCTGTATCAGGACAGAAAGGAGCCAATACCTGCTGTATTTTCCTAGAATAAAGGCCTTAGATTCAGCCTTATTTCTGTACCACATCAGTGCATAATGCTAAAAAACTTCAGGGACACATTGAAAGACAACTTCTAAGAAAAAGAACTCTTGTAAAGACAGGGGCTGTCAAATCATTGTTGAAAAAATTGGAGTACATTTTTATTGTGATGAACACATAAAAATATCTATTATATTAGTGCTGGGAAAAGAGTGGAGCTGTGTTTTCTCCGAATTGGAAGGTATTTAGACAGACCTGAGACTCACAAATAAAAAGCTGTAGATTGAACAAATGAGTTTGTGAAAGGTGAGACGAAGCAGAACTTCTGCATTTCATACCGTTCCAGTCCCTTTCCCATGAGCACTCAGATGACTGTGATTTTTGTACATACTAATGTTTGAGAAGGAGCTTTTGCTCATAAAAATATGAATAATGATGTTTGAAAAAATCTGTTCATTCAGAGAGCATGTGCTGCCCAGATAATTTACTTGTGACTCATGAAGAGTAAAGGACACAACAAAAGATGCCAAGTTAAACACACAAAAGCTAGGAAGTGACAGAAACAGGTAAATAACCTTTGTTCAATATCTTTGTGTATGTGTAATACTAGATTATTTTAATTACATAATCCTATGCTTATTTTCCCCCTCAGATATTCCAGATATCCATATTATTAGAGCTCAAAAATGCCTTTGTTTCCTTTACCATAAATTTGTTTTTTCTTAGAGGCATTTTTTTGTTTTGCAGGTCAGATCCCTGGTATTCCTGAGATCTATGGAAAGGAGGTTACAGAGCAATCCAGGCACAAAGCCTTCCCCTGACCACAGCCTGATGGGACCAGGATGGAGCTCAGCTTTTGGGAGCCCTCAGGAGCCATCGTGCAGGACCACATCTCGCCTGCCTTCAATAAAGAGTGACCAAGCTTTTCCCTTTGAGCTTTGCTCACAGGAAAGAGTGGTTTAAATATTTATTCACGGTATGTAAACTGTGGAACAGAAGCGGTTTTTCAAGGCAGAACGTATGATTTCAGTTCGGCATGAACCTAAATAAATGATTTCCAAAATAATACATCCACTAAGACTTCTTGATACCAATTAGGGTAATTTTTTACTTGCACACAGTTAAGATATAAATCCTAGGCCATATAAATATTTAAAAGTTCTGTCAACCCAAGGGAGGTCTAGCAAAGGTCTACTGGTGATGAGATGTACCTTAATCTTCTCAACATTTTTATAGCTGCTGTTGAAATGTGTAAGATGCTGTTCTGATCCAATTTCTGCCATAGTTTCTGAAGATTTATGACAAATGAATCTTTTGCCAAAGGTAATTCTTCTAGGAAAAACTCTATCAGTTTAATGGGGGAAGAAATTGAGTAGAATGCTTATTTTTTATGCTTTGAGAGGTCAAATATCTGCTTTCATTTGAGTAAATGGCTTTGGGGAGTTGTAGGCAGTTAATTTTCAATACAATCTATTTTATTCAGATATGAGATCTACAACAAAAAGAGGGAAAATGTAAGCACTGCATATGGCATGACTAGATCAGGAAGAACATACATTATAAATTATTTTCTTTAAAAAGATTCATTCATATTTCTATCATCTACATTAGATGATCTCTGTCCTGAAATAAGGCTTATCCCTTTCCCCTTCCCTTGACAAAATCTGGGGTCAGTTTTACAGAAAAGAAATAGTGAAAGTTAAATTATTTGCCCAAGGTCACATTAAAAACCTGATAGTGAAATCAGAAATTGAACCTACATTATCTGATTCCCTGAAAGGTTTAGGTACTAATGTGACCATTTTTCCTATACATTTCTTTTTCTTTCACTTTTGTGTTTGACATATCAGGCAGTGTATTTCTACATCCTTTCTTTGTTAATCCTCAGAAGCTTTACAGAGCCACAATAGCAGGACACACACCATATCAAATATCTGCCATGTACAAAGCAATAGCTGTCCTCACACAGAGCCCAGAGTTAGGCAAGGATAAATTAACACCATGTCCAATAATTCACTCTTCTCTGCTATTTGATGTAATATATATCTCAGCTATATGACTGATGGCTAACTTTAAATACAAAGAAAGACAACACAGGGGCTTGGGGTTGGCTTTTTTCCCCAGATCTTTGGTATTTATTAGGGTGGTTTTTCAGCTGATAATCAGCTAAGTGGATTTGTTCGGAACGGCCAGTCTCAAACAGCTCACAAACTGCTCAGAATAAAGGGACTGGAAAACCTTTTAGCTGCATGACACAAGAAAAAAGAGTGTCATTTTTAATCTTCTCTTTCTAAGCCAGCACGGCAGGCAGGGTGACAGGCTCATTGGCCTCTGTGTGCAAATGCACACGACAGCTGAACTCCCTTGTAATTCAGCAGGGCAGCGAAGGATGCGCTTGGTGCTTTGCTGCGTTGGGACTGTTTCATTCAGGGGCTGGAAGCCCTTTGAAGCTGCACTAGCCCAAATGTCCTGCCAGGGAGCACTCTGAAACGGGAAGGATGAGGGTCGTGGACCTCCTGAGCAGGCAGATGGAATCCAGCATGGGAGGTCTTCAGTGAGAGCCCAGCCAGCCTGCCAACCTCGGGGACACTCAGCAGGGGTTAGAGCCTGGTCACAGCAACTCAGCCAAACCAGGACTCCCGCCAGCTCCTGTAGGATTCATAAACTCCATGGCTTCCCTCATCCAAAGAGGACCTGGGCACCATAAAAGTGGTAGGTCTAGTGTAGAAATAAAAAAGAAAAGCCTTGTGTTGGGAGGAAAGGGTTGAAAGCAGAAGGATGAAAAGGAGGTAAATTCACTCAAGTGACCTTGCAGCTGGGAATGCCAAAAATACCAGGGTGGGGAAACCCCAGTTATTATGCCTGGTGTTGTTCATCCTCTCCCCGTTTTAAGTAGAATTCCTGTGTAGAAGTAACCCACTCTCACAGACACACTTGGTCCTCCTGCTGGAGAGAGAGAGAGAGAGAGAGAGAGAGAGAGAGAGAGAGAGATCAAATCTCAGAGATCATAAAAGCACAGCCTTGTGATAAACTGCACATGCATGAAGCCCTGTGGGCACTGGGACAGACTGAGCCTGCAGGAGCCTGTGTCCCCGTGTTCCTCTGCTGCCCAGTGTTGTTAGAGAGGTAATTAAATAATCTGCTCATTGCCTTTCAGCTCTGCTTTGCTGGTCACCCTGGTTACCTGCATGTGTGGATCCACACACACCTTGAAAACAGCATCAAAAAGTCACATGGTATTGAACAGATCCTGGACTTATCTCCTGTGTTTTGATTTGCTCCTTAAAATTAAAAATCCATTATACCAGCCAAAAGAGCCATTATTTTAGATACTTGTAGGTGTATCACTTTCAACATGTTTAATAAAATAAAGCTTGCTGCACAGACCAAGCATTTTCTATGGTTGTTTCAACATTTTTTATTCCACCTTGGCATAGCAAGTTTCCCTTAAAGCAGAGATTGGTTTCAGTACTTCATCTCCACAGGGCAGTGTAACTTCAACTTATTATTTATGTATAATTGCAGTTTGCCTGAATTAGACTGTAATTACAGCCCAGAACCCACAATGCTGCATCCATTTCAACTTTCAGCAAATTTTTGTATTGTTAAGATTTAGTTTCTATTTTCTCAGGTTCTTTTGCTCTGAGTAGAAAACCAGATGAATCTTTCTGAAGCTATGCAAGTAATTTAGGCTGTAACGGAAAAATATGTCAGCTTTATCAATTTTTCTCGGATCCTGTAACAAAACATGGCAAGCCGACTTCTTTGCCGAATTCTTTCCTCCTTTTTAAAACATAAATTGTCTTGCCTTTTTTTTTGCTACAGACAGACAACGACCTTGTACTTTATATGGTGTGCTTCATCCTTGTAATCTCAGAGCACTTTATAAATAGATGGAAGACATCAAAGAAGGAAAAGAGTGCTCAAGGGCAGAAGCATCACACCATGGTTCTTATTAAGGTAGTAAACCATCCTTTACTTAAAGGGACCATCCCCTATATCTTTTATTTGTTAATAGAGTTACTGCCTCCTCCAATTTACTTCATGTGTCATGGGACTAAAAGGAGAGCTGAATCAATCAGTAAATCTCACAGGAGAAAAAATTATTTAACTTGATTAATTTGCTTATTACTGTAGAATTTCACCTTGAGAGTCTTTCAGCAAAAAGAAATAGCTGGAAACTTCACCTTTCCTACTAAAAAAAAAGCCCACCATCTTTCAGCCAAAATCTACTTTGAAATACAGACTCATGACAGAGGCTTTGCAAAACTGCAGGTCCAAACTGGATTTGGTACTTGATATTTTCTGCATGTTTAGCTACCAGGTTAAATGAAATTCTTATTTCTAGATTGATCACTTTATCTCATTCCAAGAAAAATTTAATATTCCAAAATAAAGTGAACTCTGATTATTATGTAACTGTTTTACATTCGAAATATGCTTTATCGAATAACCATTTTTCCAGAAAACAAACTCCTTTTGCTAAGAAGCGTGGTACTGTGCTCTTCACCAGCACACACCCATTGAAACTGCTGCAAAGAAATCTTCAAAGATAAGATAGCAGAGGAGTGCTGATACCTACTTTGTGATTGCTAGCACTGGAGCATGACCTCAGTTGCAACATCAGCATCTTCACTCCTACAAAACTTGACTGCTGGTTCAGTACCTGTGGATAACTAAGACTGTTGCCCATCAAAAATCTACCTATCAAAATAACTGCAAAATCTGCTCTTTAAATAAAATAAGCCATTTCTCTTTAAAAAGTGACTGCTTTCCATAAAATTTAAAATCAAAATACAGGCTGTATTCTCACAGTTCAGAAATGCTGGTGTGGTGCTTCGTGGGGATGGCAGTGCAGGCCACTCGCATTTCTGGTGGCAGTAGGTTCAGACCTCTTCTGGTGCAGAGAGCAGGAGGTATGATCATGAGCTGCCTCAGAGTACCACACAGCATTTTCTAGTCAAAATTTTCCACTTTTTGATCAAAATGTGTTGTTGGGCTGCAAGGTCAGCTGTAACATTACGTGGAGGTTTCTTTCCTTTCAAGTCACAATTTTTTATAGTCAAAAGGAAAAAAAAAAAAAGGTAGATTAAATGAACCCAAATGTGCTGCTGTTTATCTTCTGGACTGAATGATTTTATCAGGATCATCAAATTTCCACGAAACCTGTGTTTATGCTTGCTGTGCTGATGTTAACAAAAACACCACCCCCACGCAGACATTGCTCAGCTCGGAGCAGGGACATTCTTCCCGAGGGCTGACCTCAACATTTGCCAGACGTGCCATGAATGAGGATCCCTTCTGCAGCTTCTCCTGGGGTGCTCTGCAGGATGGATGTTGTGCTAGAAGAGAGAGGTTTCCACCTCCCTTTCAGGGAGATTTGTGCCCAGCATCTTCTCTCCCACAAGGGCTGTGAAGCAGCTCTGTGTCTCAGGACAGCAATCCTTACTGCACCAGATTTATCATGCTTGCTCAATAATGGGACATTTCAAGCCACTTTTTTTCTTTTTTTTTTTTTTTTTTAAATTTCCTTGGAAATCGTCTAACCACAAAAGGTTAAAAAAAAAAACAAAAAAAAAAAAAACAGAGGTTGTAAAGAATTTGGAATGAATTTACACTCAAGCCACCGCCCTAGCAAGAAAATAAATATTTGTGGCCGTGTCTGAAAAGTGCATGTCAGTCCCCCAATGTGGTTGCCAAGCCTGAAGGGCAGTTTTTGGTGCCTGCTCCCTCTGCAGCCTGTGCAAGCAGCTGACGAGGGTTGTCTCAGAGCAAATATTTGAGGCTTGGCAAGAAAACACTGCTCTCCCGTTGTTTCCTGGATGGCATGTTTGTTCTGAATGAGCTCTTGGAGCATCAGGGTAGTACAAAAAACATTTTGGGATAAGATCTCATCCAGAATATATGCAGGATACAGCAACTACTTCCCTGGATGGTTAAGAAAGTGGGAGATTTTTTTCTCCTGTGAGACAAGTTTATCTTGTTGATATATCTGGTTGCTAGTTCTATTATGAAGATAAACAGAACTGTTCACACTGAAGGCTAATCTTTTAAATATTGGAAGTGAGGAACTCAAATATACAAGATAAGAGAACAAAATTAAGAAAAGACAAGGTAATAAATTATAGCAAGGACAAATACTGGGATTTACTAACAGTGATCTCAATTTAAAAAACCCCAAACAACCAAACCGTGAGTGGTCCTGAACTCTAAACAGAGGTACTTAACAAAGGCCACGCAAGGGATCTCGAGGTAATGTCAGAGCCCTTCAGTAACAGACATCAGTGAAATCTAATTAATATCTGCTTTCTGAGCAATGGGTTAACGACCTGGGCCATCCCTCACCAGGGTCCCATGTAGCACTGTATGGGGGGGCATGGGCTGTTGTCATTTTTAATGGTGGTAATGTTTGGTGTCATTTTTAATACCCCCTGTAATGTTTATATTATGAATACAATTATTTACTCTACTGCATCAAAAGGTGTGTCATGATTTATACTAACAAATTAAATGTAATGAGATTTGCCAGTGGAAATCCTGCAGCATCTTTTCAGTGGAGTAGAATGTACAAATACATTTCCATAATTAAACTTTTTATAGCCTGCTGGAGTATAGTTTATTCACATGCTTTGGAAATATTAGGGCTAAAAATCAAAAGGCAAAATCAAAAAATTAATAAAAAGTTTAAAATACACCATTTCAAACCCAGGTGGAGGCACTGTCTTGCAAACCTCCCATTTCCTTTCAAGCCCTGAACAGACGGTGCCTATGAGTAGCACAGAGCAGCTTAGACCCACTAGCAGAAACAGAGCTGCACAAATGGATTTGTAGAAGAAAGGAGAGGTATTGTTCTTTTACTAATTAAAAAATCCTGACTAAAACCACCAACTCAAGCTTTGGAATTCCGCTAGGGTTTTAAATAAGGCCACAGTTGTTGTGTTTGGGAAGCCTGGGAAAGCCTGCTCAGGCTGGGGCTGCGGAGCCACAGCAGCAGCTCAGTGCCCTTGGTGAGAAGGTGCCCTGGAGCTGCAGCAGGGCCCAGGGGACTGACCAGACTAACTCCAGAGCCAACACTGGCACAGGAAACGTGGGATGTTCTCAGAAATCGCTATATGGTACAGACAGACCCTGAGTGCTAAAATTCCTGCTGTTTTCAGTTGTGTTGGCTAACTCCTCCTTACAAGACTATTGCATGTGTTAATAACTAATAAATATTACCCAAAACAACAAAAGCATCATGGGGGTCTTACCATGATGATGGTCCATCTTCTCATTTCAGGATATAAATAAATTTAGCACATGAGGCTGAGCTGCCACAGCTCAGCACAAGAGCCAGTGAAGTTGTCAGGTTGGTTAAAAGGGGCTGGAAGCATAAGCCTTCAGCTCCATCCTCTCACCTAATTCAAACAACAATTCCATTCACATCAGTGGCTCACATCAGGAGAAGGAGAAAAAAGGAGTCAAACCCTACTGGGATGGAGCAACGTGGGGTTGCAAGCACTGGAGTTCCAGGGCCTCACTGGAGCAATTGTTTTCTAATGCTGTATTTCATCACCAGCTTCACTTGAGATTTGAGATCTGACCAACACTGAGCCCTTCTATTTTACTCAGCACTGTTAACAGGGGAAATTCTAAGAGGCCCATTAAAAGTAGGAAAAAAGCAGAACTTGAAGTCTCATGACCTTAAACCAAATAATCTTGTGACACCCCAATGCATGGAGAAAGAATAGTTTGCAGAAACATGTGATTAGGGATAGAATAAAACAAGTAAGAGTGGAAAGGAAGAATGAGGGGGACAGGCAAGCAGAGAGGCAGAAATTCATTCCTGTGCACTGGGTAACCCTTTTGTCAAGACACCTGGACTGGGAAGTGGAACCTGCAGCCTGTCTGCCTCATTCAGAAGCTAAAACACCCCCAAAACCTGAAAACAAAACCTGTTTCCATCAAGAACTAATTAGAAGATATTCTCATATTTCATTGAAGTTTGGGCTTTTTTTTTCTAGGAAGTGAGCTCAGTATCAGAAATCTTAAAATGAAGGGGTGGGGGGGAGAACAAGTTTTTTTATATGTAAAAGTCTCATGATTTTAATCCAGCCAATTTAATGGTTTTGACATTTGGGTTTACTATACTAAGAGTTGAATTAACTATACTAAGATATATGAGGGCAGCACTCATGTTGAACAATCACATGTGCTACCATATGCAAAACAGCAGATTTATTCTGCTAGATTCACTTCAAAAAGTGAATTTAGCACTGTTAATTGCAAGGATTTACCTTCATCAGAAAAATTTAGCTAGGAACACTGCCTAACTTCCAGGCTGCAATTAAGAGCAGGAGCAGCAGGTCTGTGATTTTTACTTTCATTGTAAATAAGTTCAGCAATTCCATTTTGAAACAGAAGACAAGTCTACAAAATATTCTTAAGGTGCCATTGCTGGTTTTACTGCTTAAATTTCAGTTGCTGTCGTTCACAGTTGTCCAGAAAATAAATAAAATCATGCTTCTTGGTATCTATGATAATTTTTATGTATTTTGTCATAAACACAATCAATTTTTTAACATCTAGTGTCTGATTTTATATTTATTCTCTTGTGTTTACAGTAAGTTATGAAGATCCCTTTGACTTTTATAAATGAACTCATGTTTTTGCATGTAATTCAGTAAGTTTGATGCTGATATTGGTTCCTACCCAGTTAACATCTTCCAAAAGTCATTACCCTCCTTTATCTTGCCACAAGTTTTTCCATTTGTGCTTTCAGCAAGGTGAAAGATCTTCCAGGTAGGGAATTTGTGCCTGCTGAGGTGGGTGTTTTGAGGATTGGTTAAGAGAAACAAATCTCCCAGGCGCAGTGCTGACCTTTGGGCTTGCAGAGGTGGAGCCTTGAATTGGTACACTAACAGGTTAGGAAAGCAGAGGTTTGAAAGGAAGGCTTTTATTTTTGGGATTCAGGTTCTCACAAGAGGTTGAAGGACTGAGACTCTTCCTTGCAGGCTGGCAGAGCCTGACCTGCAGCTTGAACTCCGCTCAGGGTGGATTGTTGTCACTGCTCTGTGTTTCATACCCCACGAAGCTGCTGGTGGGCAAGGAGGATAAACCGTATCACACTGATATTACAGCCTGGTAACATAATCTAAAGTAGATTAATTATAATAAATAATCTAAGGGTGGATAGATAAAGAAAGATAAAGGTAGAAAGATAAACAAAACACAGCAGCTCTCCCTGTGGTGTGAGTGAGAGCAGAGGGGAGCTCTGGCATCAGCCAAAGAGCCACCAAGGGCAGCTCCAGGACCATCACATGGATGACTTGAAGAGCAAGCTGTCCTAAAAGCCTCCAGGCTTTGCTGTAGGAAGTGTCTGAATATAGGTGCTGGAAGAATACATGCTGTAAGTTCAGTTTCTAAGTGCACAGTGTGTGAAGCTTTCCTTGAAGCACTTATTCATAATTCCCGTGCAACTCAAGGGAAACATGGGGCCTCTGTTTCCATTGACACCCATTGGCCCATTACACAGTTTTTATTCTATATCTATATAAACTGTGCTGGAAATTTGGTCTCTAAAAGACTATTCTTCTTTCTCAAAAACGAGAAGCTTTTTGCAGTTTGTCAGTCCATGATTTTGCTTGTGCTTAAAATCTAACAGTTTTCCATTCTGTATTACTACTTACTTTAGAGCAGACTGACTAGCATACACTGATGGCAGACATAGTTTTAAAAAGCTGAATTCTTCCTTCCTTTTCTGCTTAATTTTTTTTTAATTTTCCAGAAATCATCTGTCAGTCAATCACTAGAAATAAAATATTCTATCTGAAAATATTTTAGCCTGGAGATTTAAGAAGAAAACCAGAAACTAATGTTATGAATAAAGGATATGAATGAACTCTATTAGAATGAATTGAATCTAGGCCAAGACTCTGTCAAAGTGACTTGTAGGCAAGGCTTGGGATGTAAGTCCTGAGTTTTGAAGACTGTCCATTCCGTTAACTCACTGAAAATTCAGTAAAAAATAATGGAGTAATTTGAGGTGTGACAGTGGAAATTCTGTCCTTTGGCTTCTTGTTACATAATTAAAATGAAGAACTAGTGTCCAAGAGCAAGAGTTCTGTTGGTGTACCCGTGGTGCCTCAATACATGACCGTCAGTGCTGCAAAAATCTCATTTGAAGGACAACAGGTAACAGAGCAAAAACAATATCATGGCGAGCAGGAAAGGAGAAGATGGTGGGAGGAGGGAGGCGGCAGTACAAAGCAGGATAATCGAACATTTCAGAACATTGCTCAGTCATGAGCTCACAGCAGTGACCTTTCTCCTGTACAGAGAATTAAAGGTTAAGCATCAGCCGTGCCTCAGCCAGCCTGGGCTTTCAGCGTGATGCAGTTGCTAAGCTCCCCACAATAGGCATCCAAACAGATGCATTTGGAAAGCAATGTGAATCATCCTGGAGTAATGATAACTGAAGAGACATGAGGAATAAAACAAGCAGTCAAAACTCAGTGAGGCACTCTGAAATTTCATTTGCGAAAGAAATGGGAAAAAAAACAAAAGTCCACCCTCAGGTCTCTAAAAATAGCCACAGAAAATGATCAGTTCAGATGCAGAGAAACACTCTGCTTCCTCAGGCCTGCACAAGAGGATGCCAGCTGACAAAGACAGCTCAGGTTGTGAGAGGACAGATGCATTTGACTCTGTACAAGAAGAATTTCATGGCTGCATTCGTAAGGACAGAAATGCTCATCACTCTGAAGCCATGCTCTCATTCGGCAGAGCTGGGTGGCACCACTTACAGTCCAGGGAAAAGAGACAATTTTTCTCTTTTCATTATGTTTTTTTATCCTCAAGCCCAGTCTGTGGGCTAAATCTACCATTAATATTTTGTAGGAGTTTTTTTTTCTGGTAAGACAAACTGGTCGACGAGAGACCTTGCTGATCATGAAAACAAAGTGCAGTTATCTCCCAGCAAGAGTTCAATCAGCTCAGAAACTCACAGCTGGCTTAAAAGGAGAGACATAGAAGCAGGAGGTAAAGTTCAGGGTACCAAAGAATTTTAAGACATGAATGGGATGGGATGAAACAAAAGAGATGAATGGATGAAACTGGGAGGTGTTCTGTTAATCACAGCCAGAGCAGGACACCCTGCATGAGCCAAGGACTCCAGCTCAGGGCTGCACCTTCCTTGTGTGGTGTAGAATTCACTCCCTGGAAACACTGAAATTCAGGCCGTTCTTCAGTCAAGGGACCTTGGGATTAATTTGGTTTGGCCAGGTTTCTCCCAAATAGCTACAAAGGATGTAAATGGCAAGCAGGAAAAGTGATGTTTGTCTGTTTTCCTGTTCTCTCACATGGACTTTTGTGCTGAACAGGATTCACTAGGAGCTGTGGAAGTCTTACAGAAAAGCTGAAAAAAAATTAATGTCCTACAGAAGAAAGGGAGATGAATTCACAAGACTTGCCACCTTCCCCTCCAGAGAAGCTGGGTAGAGCCACAGCCTCCTAAGGTCTAACAAAAGAGAGGTATGGAGGAAAGATTTTTAAAAGTAATTTAAAAGTAATTTGAAGTTGTATAATTCAAAATACATCTGTTTAAACCAATGTGTAACATCTGTGGTGAATATTTTCCTGAATTTTTCCAGTAGGACAACCCTAGTCAAGATGAAATTCCTGGGCACAAGAGTGTTTTTGGTACCTGAGAATATTCCCTTTTTTACTCTCATGATAAAAGAACAATGCAGTCTCATCAAACTGTGGCAAATTTACTTTATCAGCAGCTCATTGGGAAAGGAGTAGAGCAGAAAAGTTTAAAAAAAATTAAATAGAAGATTTACGGTCAGTTTTGCGGTCCAGATCACCTAGTATTTCTCTTAAAAAGGTTTCAGTACTGCACTCAAGTAGTGACATCCATGGAAGTGGCATTATCACTTTCTTAGCTAAATATGCCAGTATAATAAGAATTTTTCAAATTAAAGTGGGAGGATCAGAATAAAAAATGAGTTTCAATGTCAGACATGCATTTTTAGGGCTGTGCAGCAGGGTGGTGACATTCAGCAGTATTCTCTGAGGACATGGACTTCAGAGAAAACTGAGAGCATTGAAATGCGTTTGAAGGATGCAAACATCAGAACTATTTGTTTGTTTACCAAAGTCGGAGGATTTCATCTAACAATTCTTGCAGGGGGTGTCTCATCCTGAAGGCATGAGAAAGGACATCAGAGCTGCAGCTCTAAATATAAAATACACATGCAGATTGAGCCTTCCTGCTCGCTCATCCAAAAAGCATTTAACAGCTTAGTATCTCCACTGGGAAACCCCTAACTTGAAAAAGGTAGAAAAATATGGCAGTCGGAAATGCAAGATCAATGGATTTAAGTTCTAAGACAAATCCGACCTTTTGGTCATATTCTGAGCCTCTTGGAGAATTAAAAAAAATTGGAAGGGTGGTGCCTATCTCATCAGGTTAAGGGGATGCTTCAGCTTCACCCAGAATCTGATCCTACTTCCCACTGTCCGGTTTGGCAGGGCCACTGGCGATGGGCCCAGCAGAGAGCACAGTGTCACTTGGAACCGAAACCCATGGGGTTGTGTCCTGCTATTCAACACCTTCCCACAGCCTGAAGCCTGGTCTGTCCCTAACTAACCCAAAAAGCCACAAATGTAACATTTTACAGTGGCATAAATGGCTACCAGAGATCAGAGCCAAAGCAGAACAAATTTTTAGTGATAACAGACATCATCAGGTGATAAATGCTGAGAATTACTGATAGATTTGGCTTGAGGGCACATCCCTATTGAACTGTACTGGGGTGTTCCACGTGCAAATCATCCAGGTTTTCAGGACATAGAATTGTAGGATCACAGGATGGTTTGGGCTGGAAGGAAGACTCAAGGTAGTTTAGTTTCAACTCCCCTGCCATGGGCAGGGACAGCTTCCTCCAGACCAGGCTGCTCAAAGCCCCGTCCAGCCTGGCATCGACAATGAGATGAAATTCAAATCAAAGTCATACAATGGCCAAGAACTTTATGCTATTTAGGGTCATTCCAGCTACACCTAAATTTTGAATGGTTAATATTTATTTTTTTAAATTTTGATTGGTTTGGTTGTTTGCTTTAAACTCGTTGGAGGGGAAGAACAGACAAACAATGAACAGAGAGCTCTCTATTTGTCTGTATGAACAGACTGATCTGGCTAAAAATTAACCTGATTGCAAGTAAAAGGCAATATCCTGACTGCAGGAACCGTAGTACTGCGATAATGAATTGGGAGTGTACAGAATCTGTGGCCAACCTCTACATGAAACTGACCTGAATTTCACATGGATTAAGTGAAAGGGCAACTAAACCTCCAGGTTATCTGCTTCCATCTCCACACAGCCTGACAGGAGAAGCTTGTGCTTTCTCTTCATTAAGCTCCAGGTGTTATCCTCCACTGCCACGACTAACAAGCAGGAATAGGTTTATTTATGATCATTCATATGGTCTGACAGATCCTATCAGCAAAGAGATGCATCTGTGCCTGCTTTAAACTCTGAGTCCACTCTGTGACTGACATAATTCTCTAAACCAAGGCCAACTTTGCACACAACCTTCCAAACATCATGGACCTGGAATAGCAAAACAAAAGGGTTGAAACCAGCTCAGCTTTTCAGATTAAGAAATATATACATATTTCAATATGTTCTGTCTGACAAAAAAGAAAAATTAAGATTGAACAGCAGGTCCAAATAAATAAAAATCTCACTCTGAAAATCATCTTTGCATTCACGACCTCTTAATTTTCAAGTGTACAAGGGAGAGGCAAGTGATGCTCAGAACTGGTGTTACACTTCCTGAACCACATTCACCCAACAGGAAGAGATCCCTTCTCCCTGAGAGAGACCCCCTTGCCCCAAGCCCTAGAAATGACAAAGTGGTGTAGAATAACATCCAGGTCATAGCCATGAGCCCTCCTAACTACTGCAAAAATTAATCCTGTCCTGGCTGGAGCCAGGAGAGTGCCTTGTTTTAAAATCAATATACAGCAGTTGGGTTTATACTTTGCCATGCTTGTGGTATTTGTTTGCTGGGGTTGAGTTACTTAGTGCTTCTCATTCTTTCCTTGATGCCATCATGTAAATGACCCTTGACAAGCCACACTAAAAATGAGACATAAAATCATAAAAATAATGAAAGCTGGATGGTTTTTATTTTGTAGTAGAGGATGGTTGGTTGTTGGGAGTCGACAGCTTCCTTAAGAAAGAAACACGAGTGGAGTGTAAAGGCAGCAGATCCTGCAGAGCAGCATCTTGAGGAGGACTCGATGATCCTTTTGGATCCCTTCCAGCTCAGGATATTCTGTGATCTGCTCTGAAGTGGAGTAGGAGAGCTCCATCTCAGCCTCATGTGCCGCTGTGAACTCCACATTGGTCTCCATAACTCCTCCATCTTCAAAACCCTTCTGTTCACACCACGGACTCTCAGCTCCCAATGCAGATATGGTGAGCCAAGCACAAACCCTCAGCGTGTTCAGTGTCCAGCAGCACTCACAGCATTTCTAGGGAAAGAAAACCTGAAACACCATCCCTGTTTGCTGGGCCAAAGACACCATCCCCATGGCAGTGCTCCTAGTTGCTTGTTAATATTGGAAGCTGAAGAAGGTTTCTGGAGCCAAATGTATTTTGAGGGCATTTAGGCTCTTATTCATTTCCAATTTCAGAATAAAAGAAAGACGATTGCTGTAGCAATTAATTAAGTTGATTATATATAAAATTTCTCATCAGATTATTTTGAAGCAAATATAACAGTTCTTAAGAGTCTGATTTATAAATAAAAGGTACAATATCTAGTCCAGAGACCTTATTTTATTTTACATTAATACTAAAACCAAAATTTAGATCTTTAACATAGTAATTTCCCTTATATTCCATTTAATCCCAAGCACTTTTAAATTACCATGGAAAAAAATCATTCATTTCCGTTTTACTTCCCAACAACCATCTGACACACAGGGTGAAAGGAACTTCTCAATAATTACCAAATAATTTATGACCAAATAAATTTGTAGACAGCACTAATTGAATAACCAGCCAAGAGGTGACAGTACAAAAAGATTTGTGGAAGTAACCTCATACCTGAGAGTAGTCAATGAGAGTAGTCAATATTAAATTAAATATCTCTCTCTGGTGGAAACCAACTAAAAGCCTAAACAAAGGATTTATTAAATCATTTGTCAGTAAACCCAGCATTTTCTCAATACACTAGAATTACTGGAAAGTTCATCCAGCCAAATATGAAAGGGCTCAAAGGACTCCTCTCTTGGAAAGGCTACAACCCTCCTCCTTTTGCAGGTACAAGGCCTAAGAATTAGGTTTTCTATGATTCCTTCTGCTGTCTCAGTCTTACAAATGCTTATAAATTACAGCAAAAATACTGTTGAAATGACTGCAGGATTTATCACCAGCACAATAGCAGTATTTGTCATTACAAGAAGACAGATATATACATTCCCAAATTGTGATCAGCTTGGGAATAGGAGCAGTATGACACAGCTCCCACTGCAGTGACTGGCAACAGCTTCAGTATCTAACTGCATGGGGGAAAATAAGCTGTCTGATGAGCTGATGTAGTATTTGACAGCATTTCCACTTTTAGGTTGTAACAAAGCATAACTGTCAATAAAGCCCAAGGACAAAGTGATCTTGCTGTATAACTCTTACTGATCTTGGCAGGAGTTGTGCCAGCTTATAGTAACCTTCGGGTTGGGGCAAACTGTGCGTTTCCAGATTTCTCCCTTCATTGCATATTTCATTATCTCAGCATATTCATTAATGCTATAATTTTTATTGAGAGCTATTACGCTATAATAGATCCAGCAGACAATTGATTTGAGTGAATGGGCTTGTACATGTGATGGGTTTTAGGTCTGCCCCTGGAACAAACAGGCACCTTCTAGACATACCCTTGATGGAAGCCCTGTCATTTTTTTTGGCAATTCCAGAAAGTGCCTTGAAGTGAGAGGGTCAGCTTGTGCACAGCGCTATTTGAAACTTTCTTTCTCTCACGTACTTTGTGAGGGTTGGATAGCCACAGGGTCACAGAGTGGGAGTGTGAAGTGCTGAAAGCACTTGGAGTCCCTGAAGAAAGCAGAGGGCATGGCTTGAGAGAGGAATTGCTGCTGTGGATGGTGCAGCTCGAGCCTGACCCCTCAAAGGGCAAGAGCCTGTGGAGGAATCACCATTTCCTTGTCAATCTGAAACTCATATATTGCACCATGACCTAAAGCCAACTGAAAATAGACTTTAAAGTGAGCCTTGTTTTGAAATGTAAGGGCATATCATACAATTTTAACCAAATTTCCTTTGTTTCATATATAAACAACAGCTGTTAAACAAACAGAGCCTTCTAAGAATGATTTGCTTCCAAGTCTCTCAGTTTAGAATTAATCTTTCTGGGAAACAGTTATAATGTCACAGCCAATGCATTTTTGCCCCATGATACTTATTTTGCAAAATGAAAACCAACAGTTACAGCTTTAAGAGGCAATGAGCACAGCAACTACTTAACAATTTGTTCTTGGCAGGATCTGACCATGTCCCAATACCCTACAGATTAATGTTTTTATAATGGAAAAATGCAGCATTCAGCAGGAAAAGAGATTATTGCTGGCTGGAGCGCAAAGCAGAACATTGCTTCCTCTGTTCACTTCTAGCACAGTATCTCTCCTCAAAGCTCGGCTATCCCACCTCTTCCAGAAACCTGCATGGCAGGCACCCCTTCAAACACCAGATATCCCAGCTGCTGTCTGGGAAAACGCTTTGTGGGAGGGATTTTGCACAGTTTTCCTTGCAAACCACGTTACAGGCTCCCTGTTCAGGACAAAGCAGGATGTGCATCTCTGCCTTCTATCAGCTCAGCTCACTGAACCATTACTCCAGGACTTTGACCCTCCCCACGTGCTGGATATCAGAGACAAAGCAAGCATGTATGAGTAAGGTTTTCACCCTCTGCCAAGTTTGGTGGTGTGTCTTTTCTCCATGGGAAGAATGAGAGCAATTCACAGAGCAGACAAATGCAGGGACTCAATAAAGCAAGCCCTGGGTCTGGTCCCTCATGTCTGTACAGCCTGACAGTGGCTGTCAGTGGCTTTTCCATCCCTCCTCCCCAGCTGGCCTGATGCAGATCCCACTGCAGGACAGGAGGAAGAGCAGAAAGGGGGAGAGGCTGTCTGCACTGGAGCACAAGGCACCAGGGAGAGGCTCCTCAGCTCTGCCCTGCCCCAGGGCACAGCAGCCTGGGGAACACAGGCAGACCTCTCATGGTTTTTGCAGATTGCCTTGATCCAGGGTCGTGGTGTGGGAAACATTATTCAAGAGAGTACGCAATAAAACAGTAGGTTTAAAATTTAAAAAGAAGAAGAATAAAAGTATCTAATTCCAAATATACTACTATACAGCATCACCTTCCGCTGCAGTGCTGCCCCAGCAGAAAACGTTGAGCCTATGCTTCCCTTTGGGGAAATTAAATCAATTTATTCATCAATATGCAGCAGGATTTTTGTCACAGGTTAAGAATCTGTTACAAATTTCTCATTAGCTTATATTTATACTGAGACAAAGAGGAAAACATCCTTTTCCAGCTGTACATTCAACTACCTAATATGGAAAGCAAAGACATTTTAATGTATTTCTAGATTTATGTACATTTTTGTACATTTTAAACTTCATCCAGAGTGACATTACCAGGACCCTGCTACTTCAGCCCACCCTAGACTGACACAGCACAGGCCAGTAACCTGTGCAATGAAAACGTTGCTTTTGTGGAGATGAATGAAAGCAGTGTCAGCCCTTTGCCGATGAGACAATCAAAGAGGCATTTTGAGGCAAAGTTATGTAGGTGGATAAAGTGTCAAGTAGGGAACACACAGAAAGATCTGGAAGTGTTTGGATCAGGACAGACTGACTTTATCTACAGGACAGGGTAGGGTAATTACAGCCAAGGTTTTAAATCTGCTCACAGCAAGGAGGGCATTTGCTGCTGGCTGCAGGAAAGTTAAACAGGACCTTGGACATAGCCATGGTAAAAGTGACAAGGGACAGGTGCCCATTACACAGACAGAGACATGCCACATCAGTATCAAAACTGCCTCCTTTTTCAAGCTGTGGAGGTGTCTGTGCTTAATATGCTTGATATTGATAAAATGGTTATTGTAAATACACACCAGCAGTGCATACAGGGATGATATCAGGAATAAAACCCATCAAGAGTACAGACAAGGTTAGTTAACCTGGAAGGCTGTTGACCTCTCAGAGTGAGAAATAGCTGACAGTATCTTTAAAAGTGGGTGTTTTTTTTATATTAAACATGAGCGCAGCAGTACCAAAACTACGTTGAATGGGAATAAGCCACACTTTAAAAGCAGCAGCACTATCACACTTTCAAAAGAGATTTATGTGCCTATGCAGTGCACAAAAGGACTGTTACAGCATGGCAAGGCTGGATTTTCACAGCCTCCAGGCTGCAGTCCACGCTGCAGCTCACGTCCACCATTCAACAGCAAGAAATATCTGGAGGAAATAGTAATGAAGAAAAGGGCTCTGGTTGCCCTTAGACCCTCCAGGAAATGTGCTTGGGAGCAGTGTTTGCAATGAAGGTCTCAATAGATTGTGCACGATGTGCTTAATGAAAGCTCTACTGGTCCATGCCAGAGTGGCAGCAATGCCTCCTCTTATTCCATTTTGATGAAGTCATTTCCTATGAAAGATGTCAGCAGAGCATAATTCTGCATAGCAGAATGGTGTCTTTTCTGGGGACACCTACATCTTCCTTGATTTCTGATGTTTTCCACTTCTAGGACTGCCAGAAACTCACTAAAATACTTAATTACAGGGTTTTTCATTTTTCTGGTTCTACGGAGATATTAAAAACCTCACAGCCCTTACAAAGGGTAAGGGAAGATCTGTGCATATCTGTGGCAATGCCTCTTAAATCAGTGAAGTTGACCTGTGATCCTTTTGTTTTATAGTATTACCAGATAAAAACCCTTGGCTAAACATAATGAGTCACTTTCTTGTTTCTAGAAATACAAGACTTCACTGACTCAGGAAAAAAATCATAAAGAATCCTGTTTTACAGCAAAAACTTTAATGCTTATTTAATAAGCAAATTTATTGCAGTTTGTGGTTTTCATTTCCTCACAAAAACCACCAGCAGAACAGATCTTCTCAATCAAATGCATTATTGGCCCTGCTCCACCTTCCCATTAACAGTGACTCATAAGCCAGCACTGAAAAAATAAACCTGATTTACTTTAAATAGAAAGAGAACAGAAAATAAAGGCAGCTGAAATATTTCAGGTGCTGAAAAAGAAGGCTGAGGAGCTGAATTTTAATATTGAGTAAGTGATCTGGAGCACAGCTAGTGCATCTGCCTAAATACCGTGGTGCTTGCTGTGCAAAGGCTTTCTGCTTTGGGCTTAATGCATGTGACACTTTGCTGATGGGCCCTCCTAGGTCTCTAATGCTGAGCTTTGGATTTAATGCTCCAAACAGTTGGAAGAAAAATGCCTTCACCTATGAGTGTTAGTTATAAGGCTCTTAGAAGTGAATTGATTACAATCTCCCATTATTCATCATCTAAGGCATTACACCTGCAGCTCTAACTGAAGTATTTATGACTCTATCCAGCAGAGAGCTGTCTGTGCCAAACTCCAGGCAAGGCTGATCGTACCAAAAAGTAGGAATGTAATGGACTATAAAACTACCTGCAGCAGACAGCTGCCAACTTCTCCATGAGCTGAGGACAAACAGAGCCAGCAGGACAGCAAAGCCCAGCATGTGCAGAGGGAGGAGGAGACAGTTCCAGGGTGCTGACTGGGAAAGGCTCTGGCCAGACACACTCCTTTCCCTACCAGCAGGGCAGAAGCTGTGCAGAAAGCAGCCAGGGTGTGAGGAAAAGGTGAAAACAAGTTTATTCAATATGGATACAGCACGCTACACGCAGAAAAACAACCTTATGTTTATGAATATTGAAGAGGCACCAGCAACAAACCCCTCTGAGGTGCTGAGTGTATCAGCTTGGCCGTGGCACTGGCAGGAAATTTGATCAACAGCCTTTTTACATGGAGGAGAACAGACAATGCACTGCTCCTGTTTAAAGTGTAAATGCATTGCGGGAGATTTCCTCTCCCATTTGCTCTGTGGACACCGCTACAGGCACTGAAGGTGCCAGAGCAGCCACCATACAGAAACAGGAGAGAAATGAATCTTCCTGAGCCTCTTAACGAACATATGCTTGGACAGACAGGCTTCACTCAGGGCTTTGAAGCCCTAAACTGAACATCCAAATCAAAGAGAGCCAGCACAGACGGAGGAGCAGAAGGTTATTGGCTCAGACAGCAGTGCTGACAAGCAGGGAGCTCAGCGCTGCGGCTGCTGCCCTTTCGGAGAGCCTTTTATCAAAACACGGCAAATGGGATTCGCCCAGCGCAGGCAGCGCAGGTGTGCGCTAGCAGGGATATGCTTTTGGGATTAGCTGTTAACATGGCATTTTCCACTTCCAGTGAGACCCAACACATGCAGGAAGCAGAAAGACAGCACCTCTTGCATCCTGAGAAGCTTTAGCAAAGCCTGCTGAAGTCGACTGAAGGGAATGAAGGAGCAAGGTGCCTCCATGACCTCCCCTATCCAACAAACTTCAACTTGCATTGAAGAGCAGAGCTAGCAACGCATTCACAATTTCAACACAGATCGAACCAAAGGGAATTTCTGGGGTTTTCTGGTTCTTATCTTTTATCTTACAAGATAATGGGGAGGTTTGCCTGAGTACTATTGGCCAACACTTTGTTGACTCAAAAAGGGGCAAGCGCAAACCTGAGACAGAAAAATTATCAAAATATGATGGGAAAGGACATAAATGTAGCAGATAAAAGAGAGAATAATCATGTCCTAATTTTAAGTTACCACATCCACAACCCCTTCCTTCCTTCCAGAGCAATGTGACTATATCATGAATTTGCAGTTATAGAAGTCCTGGGCAGCCTGTTCCAGTGCCTCACCACCCTCGCAGGGCAGAATTTCTTTGTAATATCTAATCTAAATCGACCCCTGTTTAGTTTGAAGCCATTTCTCTTTGTCTTGTCACTACATGCTCTTGTAAAAGTCCCTCTCTATTTTTCCCGAAGTCTCTTTAGGTACTGGAAGGTCCTCTAAAGTCTCCCCAGAGTCTCCTCAAGGCTGAACAATCCCAATTCTTTCAGCCTGTCATCATAGGAGAGGTGCTCCAGTCCTGTGATATCTTTGTGGCCTCCTCTGAACTCAGTTCCACAGGTTCACATCGTCCTTTTGCTGAGGTCCCAGAGGTGTGTGCAGAACTCCAGGTGCTTTCCCCAGAGCAGAGCAGAGCAGAGCAGAGGGGCAGAATCCCCTCCCTGCTGCTGCCCGCACTGCCCAAGACACGTTTGGCTTTCTGGGCTGCAAGTGCACCTTGCTGGGTCTTGTTGATCTTCTATTCAACCAACCCCTCCAAGCTTTTCTCCTCAGGGCTGCTCTCACTGTCACAGACTGTGCAGAGAGAGGCAATTCATCTCTGCGAATTAAAAGTGAACAATTAAGGAGCCGATGTTTGTAAAAGGAATGTTCATAGGGGAAAATTAACGCAATTTTGAAGGAAAGAAATGAGTAACTTGCGGCAGCCTGAGGGCAGGAGGAACTGACACGATGTTATTGCACACTTTATGCCCATGCAATATTAATGCAATCACCATGACAACCGTGACATCCTCTGAAATTATACACCTTTACAACTATGGAATATCTTCTGAAGGAAAAAAAACACATCTGCAGCTTGCAGGGAGGCTGCTTTAATCTAAAATCTATCCTTCTTTTTATAGGGACTCAAATATTTCTTCAACATCTCTTTTTCCCAAAGGCTACTGTAAATTTGTTTCTAATGTGTGTCTGACCTAAGCACAGCGATGGCTGTCTGGTTCTTTTTCCATATTGAAAAATAAATGTATGCCTTAAATTTACATGATTATAATTTAAAGGCAGAAAGTCATACAAGGAAATAAAATGTCTGCACAAAGTAGCTGACCAAAGTCTTATAAAAATTGCAGGGTTCAAAATGTCAAAATCAATCACAGCTACATCCACCAGACACCTTACTTAATCAGGAGCTGAAGCAGGATGCATCATTTACATTTCTGTAGTGTTAGCACAGTGTTTTCAGTGAACAAATAATCTGGATCACACTGAGAATAACATGGGAAACTACATAATCTAGGAGCCTGAATAGCAGCCACAAAGCCACAAAGTAATTGCTCAGTAAAGTAATAGTAAGGCCACCAGACACTGTGTCATGACAATGTTATCCTTTTCATAATGTATTCAGAAAAATCAAAATGACATAAGCAGGCTTTAGTAATGATGCCTCACTTCTAGCAAAATGCCTCATGTGGATTGCATGCACTGCAGTCCTCTGCTTTTTATAGTCCCGTTACATTTCCTTCCAAATTGAAACCAGGCTGGGATTCAAATGCACATTCTTCCACTCATTTCAATAGGAAGCAAAAGCATGAAAATACCTCGGGTTTATTAGCAAGAAAATGAGGAGTTATGAAACAAGAAATAGTGAAAACAAAGTGGTAAGTGTCTTAACCCCAGTAAAATCTGGGGTGGAGGTTCAAGGTAGCATCTACTTAATTTTTGTTGCCTGTTACTGAGGATTGATGCCCTGGATAGTGTCAGAAGGATATCAGACCTCATTTTGTGCAGTGGCTGAAACACCTCATCCAAAATAAAAACCTTAAAAGCATTTAAGGGTTTCAATATCCCTGTTTATTTTTATAAAAAGCTGCAGAAAGAGAAGAAAAAAAAAAAAAAAAAGACAGAGGACTCCGTGATCCATTAAAATCAAGTTCAAAAGTCCAAAACTTAACCAGCTTCACCATTTCTGACTGGACACACTTGTGGATCATCTCAGTGGTTTAGTCTTGTCAGGTGCTCCAGCATGAACACAGAACTGAGCACAGACATCAACACATTTCAGCGTCAGTCACTCCAACACATGGACAGAACAACCCTGCACCAGGTTTGTCTCTCTCACACCCCAAGCAGAGGGTGGGGACACAGCTCTCGTGTCCCTAGGTGGCTGGTCGGAACCAAAGCATTCATCCATTTGAAAGCTTGGACGCTGACCTCAGCAATGGGCACAGCTTCTCAGGAGAATTCTGCAGCATCTTCGCTGTTTCCCCCAACTCCAGCATTGGCTCCATCGTGTGTTTGTCTTGTGAACAAAAGATAAAACCATAGGGGACAGGCTCTGTGCAATTATGTGACCCCAGTCAGGGGAATAGAGAAAAATTGCCTTTTAATTAATTCCTGCTCTCACCATGCTTACAGCGATGCCTAAAGATTTCAGCTTTTTTTTTTTTCATGTTTTGTAGCTTTGTAGACTGTTAACACATAGCTCCTTGTGTTTTTCTTGCCCTTTCTCTTAGATTTTAGAATAATAAGCTAACCCTTCCAATACATATTTGGAATTCTGTTTAGTCTTATTCTTAAGAAGAAGAAGAAGCCTGACAAAGACATTTTGTTTTCCACTTGAACTTAGAAGACATAACAAGAAAGCCCCTGGAACAACTCCAGTGGGGCAGAACCTGGTGGAAAATTACCTAACCAACTGCTCTTCTAATTGGACAATATTTGTTAGATATGCTAATTTCTTAAACTTATAAAAATTGTAGAAATCTGATGGTGGGTGTGCCCATAACCATGGGGGCTCCTGGGAGCTTCCATTAAAGACCTGCTTTTTATCTCACTATTTTAACACTGTTGCAAGTTTTGTTTTTTTAAATTTAGGCAGCAATAGCAGATGTGAAATTGCCCCAGTGACACAAATTCTTGAGCATAACTTAGTGTCTGTAACACTGTCTACTTCTGGCCCTGGCTGACTAATGCAATATGGGGTAAGAGATGCTAAGGAGAGAGTGTGAGCCCTGGAGATTTTCTGTGTTGCTTAAACCTCTGTGTGCTTTGCCACAGTAAGAACAGCATCACAGCACGGATGATCAAACATGGGCTTGGGATAAAGATAGACAACAGTCTTGCACTTTCAGATAAAAAATTATATAACTGGCATAACTACCCAAGAAAAGTAGAACACACCAAATGCTTTTCCCTACAACCCTCTCTGCCAAAAGCTATATAAAAGAAACAGTCAAGTAAACTAAATCTGAAAAATTCCTAGGACACATTTTGTCCTACATTTAGTTAAAATATTGTATATGTGTATATGCTAGAAGAACCTGGAAGGGTTGTAGAACATCTTTCTTTGGAAAATATTACAGTCAAACATCAGACTTATGCAAAGCTCAGTTCCAGTGACACGATTTTATTCGTGACACTAATTTCTATTATTATATTGGCAAGAATCATTGAGCCACCTACTGTAACAAATATTAGAAGTTATTTTTGTACATGGCTTTTAGATATAAATTTATGCACTTTCACTAAAATGAAACTACTTCTGAAGCCAAAGAGAACAAGCAGAAGGTACTTTAAGGGCAAATCTCAGCCAAACCTGCTCAAACTGGTAGGGTCAGATAAGGCAAACATTGCTAAATCTCTGCCTCTGTATGGAGCAGATCAGGCTACAGCCCCTTCTGAAGGACCGAGACCGCAGCAGGAGATCCCCAAACTCTCAGCTCCCCAGCTGAGCCCAAGCCCCACTCACGGAAGCCTGACAAACACGAGACTTCAATCACCACATCATGCCTCTCCAACTTACCACTGGCCTGGAACTTCTCTTATTATTATCTGGGTTATCATAACACCGTGAAACACCACAAAGAACACTGCTTTGAAAACACACACCAAGATGTGCCATAACCTTGGCTAAGTTCTGTAGCCTCAGCACAAAGTGAGAATCAAGAGATTACACACACACTGGTGTAGAAAAAGCAGTGAAATAATGTTCATCAGCACAACTAGCCAGGATCCCAGCAATTCAGAGGGTTGACTATTGTAAATTAAGCCAATGAAACCGCATTGATTTACTGAGAAAACATCCTGTCGAGTTTGTATTATACTTAACTGCTGCTTCGTATTTAATTATAAAAATCTTAAAGCAACACAAAAGCCTACAGCAACACAGTCGCTGCCTGCTGTGCACCAGCTGTCTGCAGTGACAGAGCATGACAGATAGCCCCAGCGTTTTGGGGGGGTCTGAGGACTAAAGCAGCCCCTCAGCAACCAAAACCTCTGTTTCTTCATGCATTACAATCTTTGTTGCAAGAGTACTTTCCCACTGTGCCCATTCCATCATTGGGAAATAATTATTGTTGTCTGGACAGATCCTGTTTTCATTTACTTCAGTGGGAGGGGAAACACCATGAGAAAGAAATTACAGGGCTGGAATTTTAAAGCCAATGCATCTTTTGGGAAGGCTGAAGCACAAATTCCCCTGATCCTTTCAGTGTTGCCCATGGGGTGGGCAGCACCTGAGGGTGCCCAAGGGATGCTCCAGGACCCTGGCAGAGCCCCACTCCCAAAGCCCAGGCAGCACTGCCGTTTCCAGGTGTTGAGGAAGGAAACACAGCAGGCAGAAATCCTTCCTTTCTAGAGGGAGAAAAACCCATGATGACAACCTAATGTACAAGAGCTCATGGTGAGTTGGGGAGAGACGACTCAGACTCAGCCCTGGATTTGTGTTTTGGGGGAATGGGGGAAAAAACATCTAGAATGGTGGGTTTTTTTCTCCTGGACAAATTTAGTGAGTCAGTTTGAGCAAATTACTGTCATTAAACACATTTGAAAGCAGCTGTAAGTAGGGGAAAAACCAAAGATAGTCAGAATCATGCTGCCAGGACTACAGCAAGAGTATTTAATATTTTAGAGGAGGTTGGAAGAAATAATGCTAAATTATGAAATAACCAAGCCAGAAGAGATTTTTATTTCTGCCTTCAGCTGTTGAAGATGAATGCCTGATAAGTCCCAGAGGATGTTCCCTCCCCTCTTCAGTCCACACTCCTTCCCCCCCCAAAAAAAGGAAAACATAAAAAAAGGCTCCAAGTTTTCTGCACAGACTGAATCTGAGATCAAAAGAGATTAAGTTAACAGAAGAGGATCCAACACAGAATATCACTCATAACTTGTCCATTTTATTTCCAGTCTCCCTTTCAGGTGTTTATCACTTTTCCATCTGTTTCAAGAGAGGCTCCCTGTGATTTTGGAAAATCAGATGTGATAAAAATCATGCTAAAAATATTTCAGTTGCAAAAGATGATGCTTCATAAAATACCAGAAGGCCAGAAATAATTCACAAGGAAGCTTTCAAAATGCTTCAAGAACACTCTTGTGTAAAATTGCACTCTGAATCATAAAAACCCTAGGAGAGAGAGGGGTCCCCAAATAAATTTAAAGCGAACTGAAACTTTTTGTACATTAACATTTAGAAGGAAGAAAAAAGAAGAAAAACATTGAAGACATTTCCAAATATGCTTTCCTAATACAAAGGGGTCCCTGGGTGGACATTCATGCCTCCAGTACAAAATTTTTATATACAGATTTTCAGATAAAAGAGAGAAATTTCGGGTAGGACATTAAGGAACTCATTACACATGCTACCTGAACAAACACTGTAACAATGGGATTTCAGAGTGTCACCACGTGTCTGCAGGGCCAGGCACAATGGCTCTGTGCTGCTCTGATGCCATTGTAAAGTAAAGCACATTAACTGAAAACACCTTGAAAGGCGATTTTGCATTTACCCTTGGCTGTGAGCACACAGCTGGTTAATCCCACAGCTCGGCTGGCAGTGGTAATTCATGTCAGCCACGCTGCTCCACTGACTGCATGCTCATGTGTGAAAAGTCAGTTCCTATTTTGACTCAGGCAACTCTTTGACTCATTATTACTGTGCAAAAATAGCCAGTACTTCTGTTTCTGACTAATTCACTAAATTATAATCTCTCTATATATGCTTTAACATGTCAGTTCCTCTGTGCCTTTGGAGCGGGCTGCTTTATTCACGTGAAAGGGAGATAGAGATCCAGAAGAAAATTTTAGCTATGTGCAGTCAATATTTTACAGCATCATTTCACAAGGCCAAGAAGAGGTTTAATGTTGCTCCTCCTGAAGCAGGGCAGTGAGGAAGTATTAGAAATGATCTTGTAAACCACACTTTATTGTGCTACTTTTGAACTGCTCCAGAGCCGACTCTGAGAGATACTGCAAAATCAAGAAAATCATGTGCCAAGAAAGGGCAAAAGGCAGACAAGAACCAAGAACCATTCAACTCACTATAGACTCTTACTTTTGACCATTTATTTGTGACAATACCCCCTCCACTGCCTTTCTTCCACTGTGTGTTATTTTAAATGACAATACATAGACAATATCATACTGCAAGACTCAGTGCAACAACAGATTTTCAGAAAATTCTCATCTGACCGTATCCAATAAACATGCAATATATAAACATGCAATATTTAATGTAAGCAGGCCAAATTACATGGCTGAACAGCTTAGCTCTGCACGCATTTAATAATAAGCATAAAGCTTGAATATGTAATTTTTAATCCCTTGCTACAATATACACCAGTAATTCTGCACTGTTGTGTACACCTCCCCAGGAAGCAAACTGTCAGCATAATGACCACATTTAAATATTATTTCTGAGATCAAATTGGTATAAACCAAAGAAAAATATAACAACTCACTAGCCTTCACTGTCTGCCACTTCTGCATTCACAACATGGAATGAGTTTTTCATTTCAGGCTTCCTAGGTGGGAAACTCCAAACTTTCCATTCCAAACTTCCTACACGCACCCTGTAACAGATATTACAGCACCAATCAAATGTGCTACTGCTGTCCATGCTGTTCTTCAGCTAGAGCAGCCATGCCAGGCTTCTGTAATTCACAGTAAGTAATAACAATAATGTTATTGTCCGTGGATAATCATCTGTGAGAACTGCTGACAGAGTGGAAGGAGGAAAGACTCTCCATTATGTCAAATGCAGCTTGGAAGGGCCCAGAGGGAGGGGGAAGCGCAGACTGATGGTCCTGGGGTGTTTTCAGGGCACCCCACCACGCTCCAGGCAACATCTTCCCTCAGCTTTGCACAGCTCTGATGTTCTGCTATGGCCACACGGCAGGGCCAAAGGCAGCCCATGGTCTGTGCACAGCAGCTCTGCTTCTTGGAGACTCTACATAATAAAACCACCGGAAAGTCAGAAAAGGTTGAATTCCACCTCCTATTCTACAAGACTGAGGATGACAGAAGAAAATATTTCTTTTGTAATATCACCCACATTATGGAGAAGGTTTGGCTTATCGCAAGAGCCGTGTGTTGTCCCAGGAGCACTGAGAGGAATCAGTAGTTTCGATCTACAGAAATGGTAGGGTCAGACCTACAGGACAAACTTTGGAGCTTGCAACTCTCCCACTCATCTTCAGTGCCATTTACTAATGAGCAGCAAAGCAAGAACTTTGTTGGTTTGAAACATTTTTGAAATAGATTTTGTTCTATAGGTTTGTGGAGTAGTCAGAGCACACAGGAAGGCTGCTGTGAAGAATTATAGCAGGTCAGAAAAAAAGAAAGAAAAAAAAAATATATATATATATTCCTTTGTTGGTACAATTATGCTGCATTGCTTCAGCAATATGTTTGTCTCTGTTGTGAAATAGAATATTGATTGGAGAGAGTAGAAACAAAGCCTCCACAAAAGCCTGAAATATCAAAATTGGTTAAGTATGTCAATTTCAGGGAATGTCTGGTCTAGAATACTCCAAAGAGCATTTGATCTTTGCTTCTTTTCTTTCCCCTCTCACCCACAGACAGCTGCAAATCTAGGTCTGAAAAAACAAGGGTCAGTTGCAAAAAGAAAAGGACACTCATTTCAGAAGCTGCCTTATGTCTCTTATTTTTGATTATCAGTTATGTTACATATTTGCTTATTTACTTTGTTAAAGTATGGGTCCAAATTCATTAACATACTGTACTTGCTTTATACTATCCAAAAGAAGAAAAGCAGCCATAAATTCTGCTGGAAGACACCTGATTACACTTGCTTTGTATGGACAGAATGAAATAAACCAGCAAGAATATATCAGCCAGTGTGGACATAAAAATCTGTTTCTACTGGTAATAGATAATTTGCCATCCTAAAATGTTAACCTTTAAATGGAAGATGTGCATCTTTGCTACTGACGTGATTTCCATCTTCGCTATAATATTGAAATACACATTAAAAATTACATATTGTGATTGTAGTTCATGTTTTTTAAAGGTCACTTTTACCACATTTCCAAATCTGTTGATGATGGAGCTTAAACACCAGGGGAATGATTCCTGTAATGGCTTTGTCTGTTCAGTCTGTTTCTCTCTACTTCCTGAAGGAAATCAAATCATGAGAATTATTTCAGTCCCTGGTCACATATGTGAAAATTTCATAACAGACTTCTGTATTTATTTTCCTAAGAGAAAAGGGATTCATCTCCTCTGAATTACTCTGTTTATAAAATGTTACATCCATAGCATATAAAACTTCATTCAAGTGTTGTGAATAACATTAGCAGGCTTAACATCGGGCCTTAAAGTCATTTATGGGAGAACAAAGATTCCCTGTATGCCTGGATTTTTAGATTGAAACCCATTGAACTTGTTCATGATGAATAAGTTGATGATTTGAACATTATTTGTTGTACTTTCAACTCCAGATACAAGTCAGGAACATCTTGGAAGGCCATTTCATCATTTTCTCCTCACGTCCCTTACTGTTGCACATTGGAGCCCAAAGGTCTGTATGTCAGGTCTATATGCAGCAAACCTGGGTAGTACACACAAGATATGCTTTCATATCATTTCAGCTGTTTTCTTTATAGTTTGTAGCACTTTCCCTGGGCTGTTAATGGAACTGTCTGTGCACTGGCTCAGCCAGATCAAGAGCTGTCAACTGTCTACAGGTTGTCTTTCTGCTAGATCATCTCCATTTTCTCGGGAAATAGAAGATGAAAAGTTCTCAAAACTCTGTTTCTGATTTAATACACTCAACTTTAAAAAAATATAACATCTTGTAGATCTCAGTCATAATTAGCAATGCAATATAGAGGTTGTTTAACTAGAATTCCCCCTTCACTGAAAGCCTCACAATATTTTTAAAAGTTTTGGGGGTTTTTAATTACCCTTGAGATGAAAAATAAAAAAAAAAATTCTCTCTCCCAACAGATAAGTGTTTTCATATTTCAAGATAGTGTTGTCTTTAGGAAAGACACAGTCAGAGGACAACCAGCTTGCAGTTTTCAAGCAAAAGAAATACATTGTTGGGAACCCTTCCTGCTAGAGTTCAGCTGTGCTGACTATTTAATTACATGATTTAGTCATGCAATGTTCCCTCCTGGACTCATCTGAAAGCAGCAATATAATATTTTGAGGACAGAATTATAAGCAAACCTACCTCAAAGTAGCAATGATGCCTGGCAGTGAAGTGCACATGATTTACATCACCTTTACATGCAGTTGAAAGTATTAGACTGCAAAGACTGAAGAGACTTTCCAACAGACCTGGTGTCATCTTCACTTTAGGGTTTTTTGATCCCAAATCCCCAGTATTGAATCAGTCTCAATGACCCTGAAAGCACTCTGAGTTACCAGCCTGTGCTACTCATCTCTATCAGCTGAAAGGGCTTTCACTGGATACTCATTATTGCACTCACTACTTGGATGCTGAAACCCTGGGAACTTCTCTTTCATTCTTGCCATTTCTAAAAGAGCAAATCTTCATTTGCTCTTGACACTCAGAGCCAATGTAGTGTATTAAACAAGAGGAATAGAGTTGGCATCAGACCTGCAGAAACTCTGAGTGTCCTGGTGGTAAGCAGAACCAAGGCAGAGCTTCACTGTCTGCGTCTTTCCAAGGAGAAGGGAAATACAATCACATATATTGACACCTGACCATATTCAATGTGACAGGGCACCGACACCTCATATGAACAGCACAGTTATCCAAAATATTAAATATAGATATAAGGCCTCCTGAAGAGGGAGTCATACACATATCTATTTTGGCTCCTTGCTCAGACAACTTGCCATAATCTACAGGATTTTTGTCTTTTTGAGTAGGACAGTGATAACCCTTAATTTCTGAAGGTATTATTTTTGCCTATGGATTCTGGATCCCCCCTAGGTGGTGGGTACATATACCACCTATGTGGATGATGTGGGATACATTGACACTGAATTCTGAAAACAGGACAACCTTTCTGATTTTTACAGTAGGCTGATGCATTGCCCCAGTGACCCTTTTCACTCTCTTCTCCTTCAGTTTTTCACTCATAGTATAGGAATAACTATTTATTTCTTTTAATAAAGTCCTTTGGATGAATATTAATATATTTATATTATTAATTCTGTAGCATGAATAACTCTGTAACACTGCACTACCCATAATTTCTGTTACGTAAGTATTGTAACATGCATTTATGTATGAAGAATTTAAGGATTAATAAGATTTATATGAATCTTGATTAAATGTTTGTATTAACGTAAAACACTTCACAATAGTGTTAAAAAGCACAATGCAAAAGGTAGATGAAAATTATCAATGCAATGAGGACAATCCTTCCTCTTAGAGCCAAGTACACACGAACATCAAAACCTTCAAAATATAACAAAAATGTCCATCTCTTGGAAAAAAGGAACTAAGAGATGGAATTCCTCAGCGCTGAAATTTAATAATTTCTGAGGTTAGACTTCTGTTGGAGTTTAGTGCACATCCATTGCACATTTAAGCAGACTTGACTGGCCTGCTTAGGGGAGGGGAAAAAAAACTGAAAACCAACAAACCAGCAAAAGTAAGAAAATCCACTGAAATTTGGAATATAGGTTATAATTTATAATCTTTCTGCTAACACAAAAATATCATTGCCGTTAAAGAAGTCCCATTAAATAGGCTCATGGGTTACAAATTTCCTTTGAAACAAGTACCTTTAACTTGAGTCAAGGCACTTCAGAAGAAAATTTTTCATCTGTTAAAATTATCATTATTTTCTAGAAAATAAGAGAGTACATAGTTAAAGAGATCCCGCATTTCCTTTATTGGGACAATAGAGTAATTTTTCTTCTTATTCTTCTTTTTGTTGTTGTTTGCTTGGCTTTGCCACTTTTTAACAACAAAATAAGAATTCTGAAACCCCAAAATTAAATGCTAATTTGTCACTCACATTTTCAGGTAATTTCATGAACTGATGAAATGAAGGGAATAAGGCCCTGAAAAAAAATTAATAACTGTGTTGGCATAAGGAATGCAATATCAAATTCCTGGGCTTTACCATCGGCTTTATCACTTAAGGAAAAAGCATATGTGGATAGAGCCACTTTTCTTTTTTTTTTTTCAGAATTACAACAGATGTCCCTGCAGAAAGCTCAAATGACCCTGCCTTCCCATTTTCACTGCGCATTGGCTCAGCTTCATAGCTAAGCAGAGGTCATTTCTCTGAAACACAGGATTGTGGAACAGAATTACTACTCAGGGCCTAACCCTTGCTCTAGAGGGTGAGATCATCACCAAGCACCAGTAAACTGAAATGAGACCGAGCTGATTTCCTGTTACTTCGTGTACCTCCCTGAAAGATGCACTTTACAGTCCGAGTTCACTGCCTTGCAGGAAGAGGATGCTTATTTTTAGCAACATCCTTGAATGTTTCAACCAGTGTGCAGATATAGAAACAAAAAGGACAATTGCTAAATCTTATTGCTCTGTTTATTCGTTATTGAAGAACGAAGTTAAATAGAATACAATGGTGGATTTATATAGCACAACCAAGTACCAAAGACTGGAAAGAAAAATGTAATCATCTTACGTTCTTTTTTTATTAACTTTTTAATTTAAAAAAGAAGTAAGGAAACAAATTGAGGTTACAGCTTATTTTTCCAAACAGAATGATTCATATCAACAGTTATGCAAACATTACAAAATTCAGACTACGCAATTGAATCCTGTGGTAAGATGCAGACCAGCTTCAGAAGATTTGACTTCAGAAACCTCCAGCAGCAAATCTGCCTTTTTCATTTTCGTCCCACGCCAACAGTAGCAGTTCTACTGTGATATCTGCCATAAGATTCCTAAAAGGAATTCTGTACTATTTCACTGGAGTTTTCTTCACCTGTCAGTTCAGAACCAGTATTTCCTGAATCGAGATAAGGACAGAAGATGCAGATCCTCCGATTCGCCATTTGGCATCTCAGAATTAACTTCTCTGTGGTAGCTTTCCTCTGATTCGGGAAACCTAAAGTATTCCATATGCTGTAAGTGCATGGACTCAGTACCTCTGAGGCCACTGAAGCCCTTAAACACATCATCATCATCATCACCTTCCTGCCTCAGGCACAAAGAGCCCACCCAAGCCCCATTATGGTGGGGCAAAGAGCAGGAGCAGCCCTGCTCGGCTCAGGTTGTGTTTGGGGGGGCAGGAGGATGTGCCAAGAGCAGCTGGGGACAATGGGATGGGGCAAGCCAGTATGGAATTACACCTGGTTACTATCCCACTTGCATTTCCCTGGCCTCCACACTCCATCTTCTTCCCACAAGACAATTCCAAGCTTCTAAGACTGCTTGTCCTTTACCAGGACAGCCTGGCCATGGTATGGATCCAACACTGACCTCCGCAGAAGAAGGAACATCAGTAGATTTTCCTGCAGTGCCCACACCAGGTATTCTGCTGCCACCAGGAAGAGAAGCTAATCACGTAGTCCCAGATGTGGCTGAGAGCAACTCCCAGCAGAAGGGCACGCTCCCCCAAAGGATGCTGTGGCTACTGTAATTAATGATGGAGCAAATCATTACATCAATGCAAAGGCATCAATCCAATCCCTCCTGAGCTGGCATCCTTATAAAAAATAAATCTTTAAAAATAAAAAAAATATTTCAGTGTTTTGATGGGAGCCTTTCCTGCTCCTACACCTCTCACAAATATTAAGCTTTTTGCCAAGAAGGCAGCCCAAATAGATGGTTGATACAGAAATCCAGGTTGCTAAACAGGAGAGTTATGATGAACACTTTATCTCCGTAGATAAAAGCCTGCCAGCAGTAAGGAGGAACACCCAGGACCTGCAGAGGTTTGGTCAGAGCTAAAGAGCAGCCTTCGAGCAGCCTAAGAGCTTTCACAAAAACTTTCATAGCCCTGTAGAACCAGGATGACCTTTATGGTCAAAAAAGGTAACATACTGCTCATGCCTTGTATTATACGAGTGTCCTTATAAAGTGTCCTTATAGGTTATGGGACATTTTGGGCATGCAGCAAGCTTTCACTATGGGGAAAAGATCAGTGCGCCAGGCAGGGAAACAGAAAGAATACAGATGAGTGCAATGTCTGCTTGTGCAAAAACGGGGACAGGAGAGTTTGGAGAATGGCAGCCTTGGACAAGGCTGAGCCTGCTGAAAAATTCACTGCAGTAGTAAGGCACAGCTCCCAGCTCTCTGCTCTCCGCACAGCGGTTTCAAGCACCTCACACTGCTGGTAGAAAAACTGTCCTACAGCATCCTTGTCCTTAGTGAGATGACAAAAAGCATCCTGCATGTCAACAATGAAGAGTTAGGAGCCTCTCAAAGGAAGTGCATGAGCCTCTTGGTCTCTTGGTAGAGTTGAATGGTTATGAAGACCACGGAGAACAAGGTTTTCTTTGAGGAGGAGAAGAAATGCATCTTCAGTGGAAAAAGGCTGAGGTATAAGAACCAATTTGTGGTGTTAGCAGTTGTCCCTGCTGTTGTTGCAGAGACTCAGAGAAACAACTGACCTTCCACCACAGCTCACAGGGCCTGTAAATGACAGAATGAAAATTACTACTTAACACATAATTTTATTATGAAAGCTGCATACATGGATGTGTACTTCTTTTCAGTTGAGAGATCACTAATATCACACCAATACTGATTAACCTTGGGTGAGCAACAGTTGCAGACCAAACTATCCTAAAAGTGAAATATGGCATCACAAGCTTAGGCCACCAGCACATGGTCATCTTACTTTGAATTGATTCCTCACTGACCAGTGCAAGTGAAGGATTTCCAAGATCCAGAGGGCAGTGGCAAGGCTCTCTTCCAGAGGCATGAGTTCCCAGGAGATTGTGCCTTCAGCAGACATAAAAGCACTGGGCACAGTGACTGCAGACAGGTTGCTGCTTTTTTCTATACCAGTGACACACAGAGGCTGAGCATCTGTGCAGTCTCCCTCAAGTGAATAACACTAGGTTTAGTTTTCGTCAGGAATGTGCTTCCAAAGGAAAAGCATCCTCATTTTTTCGCAGGGTGAATAAGTTCTACAATTCTGGTTCTGTACCGGGAGTGCACCTAGAGCTGCCAAGGGGCACTTGGTCCAAAAGAGCAGCTGGTCCAGAGAAACACCCTGTGAAACAGAGACCTTGGGCACTGCACCCTTAGCACCAGGCATTTTACTCAAACAAATCTGCTTCTCGTGGTCTGTGCTGCTTGCTAACAGGTATGGCCCAGGTGAGCGTGAGACAAGTGATCCACAAGCACAGGTAACCCTAGAGACACACGGCAGAAAAAGCCATCGTTGGTGCTGCAGCTGAGCCATGGTACAGCCCAGGCAAGCCACTGGAGAGCACAAGCAAGAACTGCATGGTGACACGCCAGTCTGCAATACTTGAAGGAAGGACTTAAATGCCCTCCCTGATAATTCCTATTTAAGTTAGCAGAGAAACAACTTTCCACAGATTCTGTCTATACACAAGGTATGTTACAGTGTTCTGGTTTCCTCTAATGGATATAAAAAGCATGTCATGCTGGAACAGGTCTGGCAATTTCAGTTTCAGCTACCAGCTGGTTTTAGTACCAGCTTTTATGAAACCTTGAAAAGATGTTCAATTTTACTTTAACAGGATTGCTGACAGATCATATTGTAAAGCATTAGTATATAACATTTATTACCTTACGCCTGGATTTGAGAACACTATATCTGAACAGAAACTATGAAATCTATTTTCTATGGAGAAGTTAATATCACTCTGAAGTCAGTTATTTTTTATCAGAGAGAACATATGATAAAACTGACTAGTTTAAGATAAGGTTCAGATAAACATGTTTTCTAAAAGGACATAGGCACACGTTTTCCAAGAAAAAGGTTATAGATTTAGTTCCTAAAGTAGTGTTTGTCTCTTTGGAAAGTTTAGATTGTTTTTCTAACCTACGCCTTTAAAGAAAGGCTCAATACCTTTCCAGGACATGAGGATAATTAAATACTAAATAAATGGTCTGTACTACATCACTGCAGCTCAGAGAACCAGATCTCAGAAATGGCTGAGGGATAACAGTGCAGTTTTAGGAGATATCCTAAAGAGTAAGGCTGAATATGATTATCTCATATTCACTTGCTTGGCCACAGACTTCTCTGCAGCTTCAAGTGAGAAATCTATTCCAATGAATGAGGTATGTCAAGAAATGGTCTTTCAGAGACTCTACAGAAGTCAGTTTTGGCCTCTGTTTTCAGTAACAGAGTAATACCTCATGCCATTTCCATCAGTGGAAAAGAAAATCCAGTTTGTTCTTACAGAAAATATCTTCAACAAGATAGCACATTACAACATGAAAAGGGTCTGTTTTACAGGTATAGGAACCCTTCTCACCTATACCGCACAAGGTATTGTTTATATACTCATACATAATAAATAAGAAGCAAATGAACTGAGAATAAAAGGAGGATTTTAAAATATACAAAAGAAACATCTTGTTGGTACTATTACATGATGTTATTGTTTATGACAGCATTTGGATTTAATTGCATCAGACTAAACAGAGACCATCCATGCTCACTGGATGCTAAATATCATGCTAAAAAGTTCTGCTACTAAATCATTATGCATCAGCCAACATCCATTTTCAGTCCTGCCATGTTAAAAGGGGGTTGCTCACCTGACTTACTGGCCAATATGGGGCTTTGTGGTCATCACAGGTAAGTCAGCATTACATTAGCTGGCCATCCTCTAACCTTAGTGGACGCAGAATTCAGTTGTGTGGGACAGACAACGCTGAACACAAAAATCCCATCCATGGTGGCAGCAAAGCAATGAGCAGCGTGTTGTATTCTAGTACCAGAACCTTTTTCTGGTGTCTCCAGAGAAATTCCCTACCTCTGTTGCCAGCTTCAAGGCATGAAATGTGATGTGCTCTGATGTTTGTGAGTTTTTTTCCTAAAGAGGATTTGTATCCCTTTCCAGACCAGGCTGGCATCTCAAGCTTATTTATTGCAGTGAAACTGTCCGACCAGTAAATCATGATGTCCACTGCACATGCTGCAGGCTCCTTCAGCTGTGATTCACTTGGTGGAATGACTTCTTACATGCCCCAAACCACTGTGGGAAATTGAATATTACCCATGTCTTCTTCTCATTGGATGCTATTCTGGATAATTCTCCTCAAATGATCATTTATGGAAACAAAGCAAAAAGGATTTTGCATTCGTGGTCAGAGCAGGTATTTGTGTAGGAAATGAGGCAACTTCCAATTCAGGATAAGTCTGCTCACTGTAAGTGGGAAAGATCTAGAAAGTCTGGTTTTGGCAGTCCTCTAACTAATCTTGGACCATCACTGCTTCACCCCTGATTTAGCATGGCTTCACACTTGGCACTCCACTGCCTTGGGCCAGACTGACCAGCTGTGTCTCCCACCATTAAAACAGCAGCCAGCCAGGAGCTCTCTTTCCATCAGCAGGGTGGAGGTGACTGAAAACTGTGCTTTAAAAAGTACCAACCCCAATAAAGACACATGATTACAGCTTATAATAGGGCATAAAGCATTAAGAACACAACACAGCAAGTGCTCAGAAACAGATGCCAAAACCTTATTTGATCATCCATAAGACACGTAGCTCAGGAGCTGCATTTGGGACAGCCAGAGGCTGTGTATATGACCATGTCATCATCATGTGGAAACTGTTACAGAAGAGGAAACACGTAAGGATTCTATATTGCTTTAAAAGGGCTTATTCTTTATCTTTTCATGGTGTGCCAATCTGATAGCCTCTTTCCATCTGCTTCCTCTCCAGAACACTAAATATAGCATTCACAAGACAGATGTTAAAATCTTATTTTTCGGCTATAACAAATCCCACAGCCACTGGCATCCCCAGCTGCTTCCTTTTCCCCAAGATCCACTCACTGCATTTCCTGTTACCTCCCTCTCCTAAAAATCCCCCTAAATCAATTCATCACTTGGCAAGTGCATTTATTGTAGCTGCAGATAAACAACCAGAGCGGGGAGGAAAGGCCCTGTAAATAGAAAAGAACACTGGTCACAGCTTCATAGAACCTCTCAGCTTTTACCAAAGTGTATTTCGTGAGCTAATGGCCCAAGTTAAGATACAGAGAGATTTCAGGCAGCCTGAACTAAAAAGTAATTTTGAAAAGCACTAAAGAGTAATTTTAAAAACCACTCAAAGCTTCAAGTGCAGTACTAAAACAGAAAAAGGAAACATGCATGATGTTTCTAAACTGCACAGGAAACAATTATTGTGGTCCATAATAACTGATGTATCAGCAAGACTGTAAGTACTTGTCGGGTTTTTTTATCAGTATCTTTAGCACAGCTGCAGTACTATGGAACATAAAAAAGAGTGCAACAACAGAAATAAATAAATAAATAAATAAATAAATAAATAAGATAAACCATAGAAGGAAAAAAAGACCTCTAAATTAGATCCATGAAATATTTAAACCCATAGCAAGACAATGACAAAGTTTGGCATGGTTATTTGAGGCATTTTCTATATATTGCATAAGATCGTAGCTCTAGAAAAGAGATTGTGATGATGGAAAACTTTCCAACAAAGACAGTATGAAATTTTTTTAAAGCCTTACAAATTACCAAGGCCACAAAACAACCCACCTACCTCTTGAGCTGAAGAGCCTCCAGGAAGCAGCAGGCAGCTCAGATCTAAAGCAAAGACCCATTGAAAAAAGCTATTCAAATATCCCACAGAACTATTGAGTTCTGTCACTTAGCTCAAATTCCATTATCTACAGTCTTTGGCATCAGAAGCAAACTCACCTTTGTGACACAAAATACATTTTGATGATGCTGTTTCATGATTATCAACCTCTGTGGCATGACCTCCAGGTTGTTTGACAGTAGTAAAAAAAAAATCAAATATTAAATATTAATCTATATAGAAGGATAAATGATTGTACCTTCTCACTATACTTCTCACAGCATTTCTTTTCAAAGAATTCAGCACCACTGGGCACCTAACTTAGAATACAAGTGAAGGGGTGTGCTGATACAATGGCTAACACAGTACCTATTTTGATATAATGAAATGCTACAAACATCACTGTGTTTAAAGCACAGAAGCCTGTATAGACACCTTAACTCCACTATTTTGCCGTCCACAATAAAGTCCATAAGATCTGCCTTAGATGTCCAGCTTATACCTCCTGGGCCATTGGAAAACTGACTTCCTGAGAATCTCTTTTTGACCTCAGCAAAGATTAATGGCTCTAAAGCAGAACAGTGGTTGGCAATAAGGCAAAGAAATGCTTTCACAGCAGCCTTTAGTTAAAATCAATTCAGGCAAGGGACAAACATCTTGCAAGGAAACTGCATGCCTTCATTCAGGAATTCAGAATTGTTCCATTATCCAGTTAAACTCCTGCACTCCTGTTTCATCATTCAGCCTTTCCTCAGTGTGCTACCTGAATTCTTCCAGAATGAACACAGTATTTGATTTTTGTCCATCTCCCCTGGTCTAATGGCATCATGAGTTCATGAAGTCATCAATTAACTACTCTTGTCTGACCAGAAACAGGACAAAGGTAAACAGGGGTTTTAGTATTTTATGAGTTTTCCTTTCAATCTGATTTTTTGTAAAAAAGTGTATTAAATTGTTTAGAAATCTATGAACCTCTCAAGTAATGTCTAATCTTTAGGAACGGAAAATTTTGAAGCTTGTTGAGATGATTGAAATTGGTATTTTTTAGTAAAACCCTCATTTCATATTCCATCCCCATCCATCCTACCAAAATGGAAAAAAAAAAAAAAAAGCCTTCCACTTTTAAACCCCTTTCATTTATAAATAACTTCACAATTCAAGATACACAAGGAGAAACCGAAACTGATGTGAGAAATGGTTGCAAGAATGAATGGAATAAAAACACATCCATTGTACAGAAAGTCTCCTCAGGCCAAATCCATCCAGCTCAAAAGAGAAACAGCTAAAGGATGACCAAATCAGTCTTAAGTGAGCTGATATTTCAAAAAATTATTAATTTCAAATTGACTTAGACATTGTAAACTATTATAAATAAGATGCTACCTGTGAAAAAAGAAAAAAGTCTGAAGGGATGGTTTTGTCATCATCCAAAGGTGAAGAGGAAGGACAGCAACATTCTCACACAATGGAGTATCACTGGTTCAGGTCCTCCTTCAGACACCAAAAGAGTTCAGCTTTGCTTCAGAGCAAGAAGCTGAGTAAGGGTCTCACTCTGAGACCTTCTATTGAACTTATTTTACTTAGTAGAAGATACAGACATTTGTTGCAAAGTAATGAATGATTAGGATTGGTAACTGTGCAGTCTTCACAGGAGAGAGCTCAGTATCATATAGAGTGCAATCAATTCAACATGACAAGGCAAAAATAACAATTTCAGAGTATTTACTTGCCCAAGCAAGTAAAACCAGGAAGATTTTCTCAGATTTCAGCAAGCCAAATGTAATTAAAAAATCAGACTGAGTCTGAGACAGCATCCCGATGGCCAGCTGAACATCCTTGCAGCCGGACTATAGAAAAAACTATTAGTGTCATGATCCCCTCACTTCTTTAGAAAGTTTGGCAATGAGAAGTGCTACCTGGCATAGATATACTTCATAAATTGAGTTTCTGAAATGCTGGCATAACATGACATGTGTGTTATTGGAAGAATGCAAGTCTTAGTTACTTAATTTACAATTTTAATTTTGCAAATTATTTCCTTAGTGATCATGCCTTCCTTACTTCTCAGAAGTACAAGTTTTTTTGTTTTAAATAATGTGAACAACACTGCATTTGCCAAAGGCTAAGAAAACATATTAACCCATGCCAGCTGACAGGCAATCACTTGAAAAACTCTTTTAACTCACTTGAAATGCTGAACATTAAAGAGAAACAAATTATGCATTTCTAGTAGAACTGCTCATTGCTTTCCGCAGTCCTTTTGAAAGTGACAGAACAGGTAATTCCTTTCAAAGCTTTCTGTGAAAGTCAGTTTGTGTAAACAACCCATCTGCAGCAGCCATCACAGTTTGGCCTCAAATGACCTGAACACTTGTACTCTGGCAGTTTAGGGTCCTGTATCGTTGATATCATTCCAGTATTTCTTTCCTCTTTGCCAAGGATGTCAACTGTCAGTGCACTGGATGAAAAACACCAGTGCTATCAAGAAGTGCTATCAGTTCTTTGCTGCAATTCCACAGGAGACACAAATGCATCATTCTGCTTCTCTTACAGCCTAAGGAAACATCGTATTTCAACACTGGTCCTCGGGAAGACTGAGAGCACTTGGAGTTCTCTGTTCCAGCTTTACTGGGGAAAAAACAAAGTGAAATAAAATGTTCCTGCATCTGCACTTTAGTATTTAAAACACTATAAAACTCATTTAAGCATGCGATTTATCTTTCAGATCATCTTTGAAATGCTGCAACACTAAAATTTCTGGTGGTGAAAAAACTCAATCAAGACTAGCAAACTATCACTCTGCAGCTCTATTAGCATTTCTTTCTGGCACAGCTTTTAACTAGAGGAAGAAAGATCTTGAAAGACTGAGAATCTGGATAGGACAACACACGCCAAGATCGAGTGTACAACATACCAACTGTCTCCTAGCAGCATCCAAAATACAACATCTCTACTTGTAGAATTGTATACCTGATAGCATTCAAATACAATAGACATCAGAAGAGCAGCTGTGTCCCTCCTCCTCCACCTCTACTCTGCTGGAGTGCTCCCTCTCTCCTCTCCGGGAGGATCAGGCTCCCTCCCACCCATTTCTTTTTGCTGAGTAGCTCACAGCTCTTTCCCTCAATATGCAGCAGATCAGGCTGCTTAGGCCTTTAACACACAGACCTCAGCAGCCTCACCTGGGAAAGGGAGAAGCAGCTGAGCAACTGCAAATACTCACTGTTACTTTCGCATGATTAGAGCTCCAGACAATGGAAGCAGGCAAGAACATACCAAAAATCAGCTTTATGCCACCACAGTGTCTCAAAGCTGCTTTCTTCAAATGTTGGACAGAGCTGTGAAGTTAATCACTGAATGTTTTCTTTAATGCTTTCCCAGAACATTAATCTCATATGCCTGACTGACTACAAACATCTTGAAAATGTTTTTTTGCCTCAGTAGATGATAAAATTTATTACTTTCTTCCATCCCTTAAAAAGAGTCAGAGGGCCAAAGACTGAAAACTTCACAAAGAATTAAGTTAATAAGTAGAAAAACAAGGCAAACTAATGGCATTTAAGCCAAACCAATGTAACTTAGCTATGAAAGATACTGGCAGAATCTATATGCAACAACTTCAGAATTTGATCAAATGTACTTATCTCCATGTGCAATCCCTAATAAATTTGACTATTTTTTCAATAGTCTAGAATTATGAAGCATTAAAATCACATTTTTGTTAAAGGCCAAAAATAGTAGAAAGGTCATAATTAGAAACTGGATGTAATGAAGTATCCTCGTTGACTCACAGGTACCTTAAGGACCTACAGGCCAAATTCACATCTTCAACACATGTTCTAATGTTTACAACAATAAAATCACGATGTAATTTTTATTTTTTTCTGGTAGTTGGTGTTCAGTTTTACATTCTAAATTATGCAGTTGATAACTTCAGATTTTTATTTAAATAAATTCACCTTTAGTTCTCAATAAGAGGAATGGAAACATAAGTTTTGGCAATTCACACTAAGTCAAAATTAACAGTATTCTCACAAGAAAATTTTGTGTTTTAATAATAAAGCTCCTGATGAAAGGGTATTGTAAGTTTGTGGATTTATGAAAACCAAAGAGGAATAGCTTCATCTTTGTTCTAATCTATTAAGAAAATCTTGACTTACAGGACAAGTATTAGCATTTTTTAATCGAAACTATTTAACATTCTCAGGATGACAGTTTCATAGGGTTTTTAGAATGGATTTTGTGGGCTGGGTTTTTTTTAATCACATTTCAAGAGAATCACGACACTGGAACAGAGGAAGAGTGGAAATTTGTGGCCATACCTCACCAAATCTTTCTCACAGGAAGATGTCATAGTTCCTGAGACAAATTATTATGAAACTATGTACAAAACTCATGATTTATTTATTTGATTTAGTCTAGAAAACTGATTCTGACAAATGGACAAAACCTTCTAGAATGATGTTTCTATTTGCAATGTTTCCCACTCAGTCACTTGTACTGTAGTGTCTCACAGTGCATTCTGATTTTGCAGACACAAGGACACTTGTTTCTAAGAGGTATTTGTGACGTGCTTGGTGTCATGTTGTAAGGACTTCTGATCAGAGTGTCGATCACTGTGGAAATGTAAGCTACAGAACTGAAAAGCTACACCTGCTCAGGTTCCTGATTTCTGACTTTTCTTGATGCTTTTCAATACAAATACGTGCAGTTTTAAGTACCCGTATTTTCTAATCAATCTGCATATTCTTACATTACCAGATTAATAATAATAATCTTACATGAGGCATCTGCATGCTCTTTATCTGCAAAACAAAGTACAGATCAGCATTTTCTGCAGGCTTCAAGATACCCATTCCTCTGATGTCGACACAAATAGCACAACCCGTGAGGGAAAGCACAGTGACACCACCTCTCCCCAAACTTCTCTGTTAGTGGGAGGACAGAAAAAAAGGGAGACTAAAGACTAAGGCATCTGGGAACAGCTAGTTCTGTGAAGCGGCAGAGACTTCCAGTGACAACGTATTCGGTCTTAAATGCCTTTTGTTCCATTGCAATTAAAAAGAGTCAAATTTCAGATAGCACATTCTGATCAGTACATCCTTGCACACAGAAATGTTTCTTTTGTAACAGATGCTCTGAAATTCCTTTCAGAATTGAAACATAACACTAGAGAAATACAGTTCTACTACAGAAATGCATTTCTACACTGTGAGCTCAACTTTCTCCTGTCCTACTATCCAGAAGGGAGTATGACCAAAACTGATATAGCATTACACTACCCCACATAGATCTCTGCGTACTGACTGCACTTTTAAAAATAAGCCTAACTATGCCTTAGATCAAGTTAATTACTCCTACAATAAACTACTCAATAATCCTCATCTCTGTTGTTGTCAGGTAACAATCAAAGTCTTCTTACTACCACAAAGAAGAAAACACAAGCAGAACAAACCAGCCAGAAATGCCTTGTCTGGAATCATGACCAACTTTGAAAAGCACTGTTTCTAAATACACTAAGGACAAAAAAGCTCAATAAATACGTTTTATCTCAGCCATTTTTAAGTACAGCATATTTTCATGACTTGGAAATGTAACCGAGTAAAATTCTGCTCCTAGTTCCCTCTATGTCAAGCCAGCTTCTTTGCAAACTCCAGAGACAAAAACTCAAAATGGTTCTCTTGCACCTGTGCAACTGAAACATCAGTATTCCTGTTCGGAGTCCAAAAACCCTACGGTTTTGCAAAAACCACAATCACTGCTTATAGCCCATGACTGATTAAGTTTCTTTTTCACCAGTCTCATCTTCCACATTCATAGCCTACAAGTGCACTCGCTACACATTATTCAACTGACGTGCTTTCAGACTCTTGTTGCACCTTCTACACATTTTTTAAAATATAGTCAAGTCTTTGAAGTTTACAACCCTGGCATTACTCTTTGACCCACAGGATGCTAGTTATTAATATGAATTAAAACAACTTCAAGAGACATTCAAACAGTAGGATAGGCAGCATCTTGGCAGGGTTGCCTTTTTGCTTGATTTGAAACAGACAATTATCCTTTAATTTTCCCCAATTCTGAATGCACACCAGCCATCATGCTGTTCAGCATGCTGCAGATGGATCTCTTCTGCTCCCTAAGGTTTTATGTATTTTAAATCACGAAGCTGCTAATTGCCTACACAGAACCAGAAACAGCAATCCAGTAAATGCTACACTGTTCCCATGCTGTGATCCTGGACCTTGTTTTAGTTAATGAGTAGTTACTACATGTAACATCAAATTACCTCCAGATTCCATAGGTAGCATAATGTAGCCAAATAGCAAATTTTCCATCCTTCCACAGTGTTAGGTCTCTTAAAAAATAAGTACATATTTAACGACGGCTGCATTTTACTGAGAGGCTTCATACACAGACACGTGCACAAGACCATGGGGGCTGGAGAAGTCTCCATAAAGCTCTTGTTTCTTACATATTCTAGAATAGCCTGAAGGAGTATTTAAGGTAATAGAGAGAGCTTCCTTGTGTAATGCTAGAGAAAGCAGTCTGCCTAAACACTCCGCACGAAGAAATGAGAGGAGCGGGAAACTGGAAGAGAATGCAGTTCAGGCTGCTGAGGGACAAGAGTGTCGCCCTCACACAGTGGTGCTCCTGCAGCATTTCCTCTGTTTTCTGCAGTGCTCTGACAGAGGCGCAGGCTCCTGATGAAACAGAGACGGAGTGAAGCCTTCTTACAGCTGCAGTGAAAACAAAGTTTGTGGCTCCCACTACAACTGCATACAAAACCTCTTGTAGCTTTTCCTAGAGACGTGGGTTAGGCTGACAACTTCATCTCTGCACAAAGACTGACCAAACAGTGCAGCACACCTACAAGGAAACATCCCTGCTGGTCACCCATCAGGTCAGAAAAAACAAGATTATCTGTGGACTAGCAGGCAAAATTAGGCCACAATTTTGCCCTGTTGTTAAGATATGAATACTTCATAAACCACTAGTTATGAAATTGCAAAAATTCTCCAACTGAAGGTGTTTGGAAAAATGGGGTTTGGAAAAATATTAATTAATAAACATAATTAATGTTTCTAGCACGAAGTTTTTTCATTTACTCTTGACTTCCTATCTTCTCATTTTTACTACCTAGTTAACTCCACAGAATGGATGTAAAAAGATTTCCACCAGCACATTCAATGAAAAACATTTCTTTCAAGCAAGGCACAAAATTTAGGTTTATTTAATTTGATTAATCCCAATTTTTGTTTTACATTAAGTACAAAAACCGACTTGAACGTAGGTGTAAATACAATTCCACAAAGTAGTTCAGTGAGACTTAAAATCATATCCAGAACTGTAAAGCACAATTAAAAGCAGCCCAGGATATACAGATTGCTTAGCATAACTGCTGAAAGAGCTCATAATGTATCAATATATTTAACAACCTCCAGCAATGAGTTGTCGCCCTTCTAATCTTTCATTTAAAATGCATTTAGCAATTCTGTACCTAACAAAGAAAGCATTAAAGAATGAGAAGTGCAGGTAAGTTTTACTCAAGCAGAGGCCTAACTTAAACACATACACAATCAAAAATTAAACAACAGAATTATGACTTCAATATTTTGAACATTTCTAAGAACATAAATGCTAAGATAATATAGAAAAATAGCCACAGGCTCCAAGACTTATTTACTTCTCAAAGAACTTATGGTGTACTGTAGCTGCCTGAAATATTTTAACAATTATAGAAAACTGTATCTCCAAGTTTGGTAGGTTCGTGTTTTCTAGGTGACAACATACATTTAAGACAACCATCAACTTATTTACAGTTAGAATCTTATTCCTTTTAAAATCTGTATTAAAAAAATTGGTTTTGGCACTATCCCTAAGGCAATGGATGATATGTACCTAAGATAGCAAATCACATAATGAAAGCATAACCAAAAGAAAATCCTCTTTAACTTATAAGAAACTGTGAGATTATAATTATGGAGGAAATTAAAGAATCAGAACTTCTAAGTCACTAAAATGCCCTATCCAAAATACTGAAGATTCTTGCTATATGCAACAGGAAATTTCTTTAATCTGTGAAGCCCCTGTGCCTTGTCTTGTAGAACCCAATATTTCTGTGTTATTAAGCTATCAACTAGCTTTATTACCAGAAAATAGCAAAAAAATATAAGGAGAATATGACTTTATGTTTTAAGTAAGCAGAAAAAAACACTACTCTGAAGTCCAGCCTTTGCTAACCGTCTATTTAAAAAAGCCCAAAGGTAATTTTTCCATTCACTCCACTGAGTAAAGACCACAGCATCAATTTTTTTTTATTTATATGAATAGTTGTAACAACTTTCTTTTCACATTTCCATCAGCTTCAGTGACAGCTAACCCTTAAAAGTCAATTTCCCAGTGTTGCCACATTGGCACTGCAAAGACTGCAAGCCCGGATTTCATAAATTGTGGATTTCATTTAAATTTTAAAATAACCTTTGCATTTATCTTAAATTTATAAAAAGATTTTTTTTTCAAAACTTAAGGCAAAAAACAAGTTTTATTGGTTATGTTTAAGTCTGAGAAGGTGTAGGAGGCTGTTTAAATATCAAAAAAGCTAGCGCCATATACAGTATTACCAACAAAAGTAAAGAATAAGGCAGCATGCACCCTTAAGATGAAAAGAAAATTTAATTTTACAAGGTGTTTAAATAATCCAAAGGCAAAAAGTGTCTGTCTCCTCTAAGAGTATCTTCATAAAACATGGAAATTTTAGAGGAATGTTTTAGAGGACATCAAGTTACTAAAATATTCCGTTCAACGTTTATACAAATACATTACTACAATTGTAAGTTTACATACAATCAACTGACATCTCAGTGTTAACTAATTACTTAAATTTACAAGACAAACATAAATAAAGCTGTTAAAACAGGCAAGTACAGTACTGATCTATCATTCAGCACAATGCATTTTGTACTTCTTTCACCTTGAAAAGAATCAGATTAGAATTGTGCGAAGTCCATCTCCAAACCTAAAAATAAAATAAAATAAAAGAGAATTAAGTATATCTATGCAGGTTTTACACAGCATCGGCATATTCCAAAAGTTTAAGTCCTGTTTTCAGGCATGTGATTTACCATTTAACAACCTTTTGTCTGTTCTCAGAAGAGGCCACAGTCTTTAAGGTTATTTTTAATAATGACATCAGTTACAGCATCAAAAACAAACTGCACATTTTTTGTGTCTGTGGCACACGTGAAGTGAGTGTAGATTTCCTTTGTGTCTTTTCTCTTGTTCAGATCTTCAAATTGACACTGAATGTAAGCAGCTGCTTCTTCGTAAGTGTTTGACCCTAGAAGAAGAAAATTGCTCAGTAAGCAGGTTTCCAACAGAGGAACAAGATGCACACCATCTAGAAGGAACTGGTTCTTTGGAAACAGTTAGCCTAAAACTCAAGAGGAGTAGTTCCACAGGCATTGCTTTAAGATATCTTTATAAAAACCTTGGAAGGAGACCTTTTGGATGCATTTGTAAGAATAAGAATTTAGCACTCAATTCAGTTCCAGGTGCAGGAATAGTCTTTCCATTTACTTCAGTGCCAGAGGAACAAGTCATTAATGACCCATCACTTTCCCAGATTAGGATATTTTGTTTCTTTCATTCAAGTTACGTGCTTTCAATTTTTATGTTTTTAAAAGATTTGGGGTTTTCCCACTCAAATTAAAGACACTTGGTACACACATTTCTCCTAAGCTTTTTACCTTAACATGCTATCTTCTGTACAATGAAATAGTCTGAAGTTACAATGAAAGTGATATATAAAAATACTAAGATTTGTTAAATGAATTCATTCTCTTTTGCTATGTATTTCCTGAATAAGCCACATGTCAAAATGTATGTACACTCCCTGTTCAAAAACTCCAGTGTATCTCAGGAATTCCTACTTAGATGTAAGTACAAAAGTAGGAGAACATCAGAAATAAGAATGGGCTAAATAAATGAGCCTGAACAGTTGCAGCAGTAACATGGAAATGCTATCAGCGGACCAGCATTATTTCACCTGGTTAAAAAGACTTAAGCACTATTTTATTTGTGATCCATCAAAACAACCCCCCATCTTAAACTCTATGTCATATAAATATTTTAGATGCCTAGAGTTTTACAGCTCCTCATGGTTTGTGCATCAAAAATTAGGTATTTAACAAAAAAAACTTCCTTGACATCTGTATACCCCTCCAATACCTGCATATTCAGGGTAGCAAATAGTGAGAGGACTTCTTTTGATTTTTTCTTCAAAAAGATCTTTCTTGTTCAGGAATAGAATAATAGAAGTGTCTGTGAACCATTTATTGTTGCAGATACTGTCAAACAATTTCATGCTCTCATGCATCCGATTCTGTAATTGGAAAAAAACCATCACTTTGTATTTTATCAGACTTCAGTAGTAAAATCAGGATACATATTTTTGATTAGTTACAAATGAACCAGTTACTAAATTAAGTTTTTAGCAAACAAAATCACATTTTACCACAGGGAAATACAGAGAGGCCAAGACTACCACAAAGATCACTTCCACGAGCAGGGTTTAAGCAACAACTTTTTCTCATTTCCAGGTTTTTTAGTATTTCAGAAATTTTAGTGTGTTTTGACATTTTGCAGTACAGATATTCTACAAGAACTGCTGAGTTACTTGAATTTTTTCTTAATACTTATTAGATCTTCTGGAAATTGAAAATAAATTCTGCACCTAGCTGATATCCCAGAATAAGGAAAAAGAGTTCTACAAAGCTAGAGAATCAAGTAAGCAGGTATTTTAACTCTTACCATTATTTTTAACTTGTAGAAAAATTATCCTTTCTGTCTGTAAGTACTTTGGCCAAGTTCCAGTCATTTTAAGTAGCAGGATGCTAGCTATGACCTTCTTTGACTATATTTGACTTGAAAGGTTTTCTTATTTCTCTTTCCTCCCCAAATTATATTTTATAGAAAGTTGCAGAACACAAGGAAGAGCGCAAAAGTCTGTTAATGATTCACATACAAGAGGTAAGCATCACTTCAGACCACTCAAGATAGTAAAATGCACCCTGGGCACAGTGACACGGAAGGAGTAAACTCTTGAAAGAGGAGAAAGGAGCCGAGGGTGTTGGGAAGGAAAAGGAAGAGAAACATTTCTGCAACTAAGACAAGAAATTGGAGAAACACAGTTAGAAAGAAACAAAAACTGAAGACTAGGGAAGGAAAGAAAAACAAAATGTGGTAAAGCAGATACAGGTAAGTCAAAAAATTTCTTACTATGTACTTCTAGCATCCATAAAGAGACTAAAATGTGTATTACTGGCAATGTATCCTCATTATGCTTCCTTTAAAACATGAAAAGTATAGCTAAAAGAATCCTTGTCTCTTAGTATTCCTTCTGAGAATACGAGGAAATACTTTGGAACCCAAAAGCATGAATTCTATCACCATTTCACTGAGACCTTTTGCACAAACCCCATACATCTCATAAAGCAGTAATACTTCAAAAGACCTATTTATAGCTTTTCTTCCAAACTTAGCTTTTGTCCAACAACTATTCCTTTTTCAACATTATGGTACTTGCCATTTCTTCGTCTTCAGCCAACACCAAGTCATAATCACTTAGTGCCACACAAAAAATAATTGCTGTAACACCCTCAAAACAATGAATCCACTTCTTCCGCTCTGATCTTTGGCCTCCAACATCAAACATTCTGAAAAACAGAAGCACAAAGCAGGGAATGAACTTTGGAATTTCCAGCCTTCTGAATATTAACCAATAAAATCTGAAAGTATCAGCTCTGTACGTCTGAGCACAATATTTTAAAAGAAGGCAAAAAAAGTAATACTGTTTTTTCTCAATATAAACCTCAATTTTAATAAAGCCTTAAAATGCCTTCCTATATATTTTAGAGAACATGAAAAAGTATGAGATAAAAGCTAAACAAAATTAATTACGATATTATATTTCATTAACAAAGTTAATTGAAATCTGTATTTAAAAAAATATAGCTACCTTTACTGAAAAGTCTAAATAATAAAAGATGCTAATCAACAATGTGGACTCTCAGTCCTAGTGAGTTTTAGCTCCCCTCTCTCCTAAATCCAACTACAACTTAAATCTGTTCTTCAACTGGCCATGTTTAAATGAGATTTTTTTTTTAAAGAGATTATCTTAAAAGACAAAGTAAGCATTACATAGTAAAATTAACCCTCGTTTTCTCTCTAATAAATGCATTTTTCAGAAATGCAATTAAGTTTCACATATGACACACTTACTGAAGTTGATTTTACTTTTTATTATCCCCTTTCCTGTTTTCCATGAGTTGTAAGATTTCAAGGCTAGGGCAGGTAAAAAACCCCACTGATTTAATGTTAGTGCACTACACAAACAAAGTAAATTGCACTTGAGGGCATTCAATTACAGTTGTTATTTTTAGGTATCTTCAAGTGTTTCAAGTTGCTAGATTTTGATTTGAAAAAAAACATGGTAAAAGTAAGTAGAGAAAGAAACAAATTAAAAGAAAAAGAAAGACTCTGCCCTCTCATCAAAAATTCAGAAACACTGTAAGCTCTGACAAGGTCTTGGGTAAACTACTGCATAAGTGACAATGCTCACTGCCCTTTTAATGTTCTACGTTGAGATAATGCCAAGTTAAAAACACTTGAAAGATTACTCCTGCTGAAAAAGCAATCCCTTAGAGGTGTTCCTTACCTTCAGAAGTATCTTTGAAGGGAAGTCTTTGGATATCACCCTATACAAATGCAAGCCAGCCACCTATTACTCTTACTTAGCTCTCAATTAGCAATGGCTGCACCCATAGAAGATACTTTGACTTGTATACCTTAATAACTAATCCCTTAAATTTTAGTAATTACTTCTGTCAATTCTAATGCTATGCTTTATAGCTTTATAAAACGAACTGAATTTCTAAAAGAATTAACACTTCTACAAAAAAAGTGTTCTTTGAACACAAAAGTAGTAAATAATCAGACTCAACTTTTGGACTAGTCTACAGAAACAAGATGAAGAGGACTCGCTATTTGCATTTTGGATTGAATCAATAATCAAAGCTATGCTAAGCGCTTTACAGAGAAGGCTGAATTGAGGCTCAGCCTGAAAGAATCTAAACATACACAGCAGAACAGGAAAGACGAGATAATGAAAGAAATTGATCCTGCGCAGCTAGTCATACTTATGTACCCTTGTCTTAGTATAATCGAGCCTTTCATGCCTTTGGTTCATCTTAAAAGTTCTTTTAAGTAGTATATAAGAGTGTACTTCAAGCCCTCCAAAAAACTCATTAAGCCTATTGCCTAAGGCACAGGTACAGGTGTTTGAATATACAACATTACAGCTAAATACTTCCACAGGCCTGGCTCAAAGACACATTTTATAGAAGCATAATCATATGGTTCTTTTAAGCCCCAATAAACAGCACAGACTGGACCCACCTACAATAGGGAAGAAGAAACATTAAAAAGTGAGACGATGGAGAGCTCCTGAGAATACTGAAGTCCTCTCATGAGGCTCAGCTAAGGACTACTATCCTTAGGTTTGCAAGAGATTCATTATCGTTCATCAGCTATTCTTTTGTGGATTAATACAAATTTTGTGTTCTTAAACCCTAAAACAAGGAAACAACAGATTTCCACAGCACCAATGGTCCTGAAGTATCCCTATTTCAGTACTTGCTGTGTATTTGCATGAGAAAAAATATTTTCCATGAGGATACTAAGCAAATATCTAATATAGACATGCTGACAATTTCTGCATAATCTAAATGCATATTTAATGTATGTTTTACTGAGCTTTCTTCTCATTCTTCCTCATCAGTAGGAGGTAGAGTACTCAGGTGGTTAACACTATGTTGTGTTTTCAGCTTGAATGCTGCACGTGGATCAGGGCAAACTTTTTATAAGAGCGTGTTGTGAGAAGACAAGGGGGAATGACTTCAAAGTGAAAGAGTGTAGGTTTAGATTAGATATTGGGAAGAAATCCTTACTGTGAGGGCAGTGAGGCACTGTAACAAATTGCCCAGGGAAGTTGCAGATGCACCATCCCTGGAAGTGCTCACCGCCAGGTTGGATGGGGCTTTGACCAGAGTGGTCTAGCGGAAGGTGTCCCTCTACACTGCAGCAGGGTCAGAACTAGATGATCTTTAAGGTCCCTTCCAACACAAACCATTCTATGACTCTAAACCTTTGGACATAAAATGACATGCTCAGAATATTAACATTATTTTATAAATCCCACACCACAGAAAATATAAGTTACATTCTTTCATCTCTAAAATTCTTATTCCTCCATACAACACCAGCAGACTTTTATAAGCCTCCAGTTCTCCAACAGAATTTAAACCAAGAATCAAATAAAACAGCTATTTAACAGGGCAGAAAATGCAATATTTTGTTTTGAGATTTAATTTATATCAAAAGTATCTTTACTAAACATTTTTAATAAAACCAAAACATTTACTAGAGGTCCAACAACTCTCACATGCCTTCAGAAAATAGAGCCAAGTATGAGATTTTTTTCCTTTTTTTTTCATAAAAAATGGGAGGGCAAAACAATCAAACTTGTGGTTAGACAAATTTGTTAAATTACACCACTGAATGCCATACTCTGTAATTTTAGAAGAACTTGATGACCATGACAGATGACCATGCAGCATGATTTACATACTTAAAATGAAGATCTTTGAAAGTAAAGTGAGTTTCCACTATTCCTGTGGTTTTCACTCTAGTCCTGAGAACGTCCTGTTGAGTTGGAATGTAGCTGGTTTGTGCTATCCTGTCCAAGTCATTCAAGTAACTAAAGGTAAAAATAAACACTGCTTTCAGTTATTCATAAAACAGCAACAAAATATTACAAAGAATTACAGAAGCTCTAGGTCTACTCATTACATTGTGTTTGAATTTTATAAAACAGTTTTCTCTGAAACACGAAAGACACACTATTCCACTCATAATTCCAAGTTTTTTTGAAATAAACTTTAGAGACACAACGACATTACATCCTAGATGAAAGGAAACTTACGCAATTTATTCTAATTACAAAGAATTCTTTAGAAATTCCGAAATACAAACATGGTTCCATATACATCAATGTTATTTGCACTAATTAGAGAACACTTCATCTTTGTAACCTACTGAACTGAAGGTTACTTTGAACCATAAACCAAGTCCAAAACCTTTCCTTGATAACAGATATGAAAAAAGTAATGCATTGTTTTGGCCAGAATTACTGTGTCTAAGAAAATGCATAATATATAACAATTAACTTTCTATCGAGAATTTCTAATTGCACATATTTTTCACAATTAGTATGCTTTCATTGCCAAAATTCTCGCTAAGTAGGCCAAGTCCAGTATTTCCAAAAACCATACAGCTTGTACTTGTATTTTTCCCATAGTAAATAGGGAAGGCATTATGTTCTATTTTCTGTGTAACAAGAAGTTAACAATTTTATAGATACATTTATATGGCTAGAAGAACAATTTTCTTATGAAACTTGATGCAGAGTTGTCTAAAACAACAAAAGAGAACACAGGATGTTACTACAGGAGAGTATGTGAATCTCCAAATGAAGTGCTCCATATGGAAGAAAGTATATACAAGTGAGAAACAACTTCAAGCACTACAAAATACTTCAGAATCATAAAGCTTTAAAAAATTGCCCTATAAAGCAGTATCACTGCTATTGCTGTTTTTTGCCATCATCTATCTCCCTCAGTGGACTCTTTTCCTTGACTGACTTAGCATACTTGCTGCTACACCATCTTATTTTTGCCTTCTTAGTTCCTTAATATTTTATTTTCTTATTGAAATGCCCCAGCATAAAAGATACATCCTAACTGTTTCTTGGCTCAACACATGTCCAATAGAGACCATTAATTAAGAATGAAAGCGCAGCAATGTTGAAATAGGAAAAACTTCATTATTCAAATGAAAGTTGTATCCTTGGTAATACAGATACAGATCACGTCAGCACGTTTTTTGGACGTATTCAGATAATGAAAAGTTACTTTAGTTGCATTTTTGTAATAGAAATGCTATTAAAACACCTTAAAGCAATTTTTGTCTTCTTCAAGAGAGTGAAACACGTGGCCAGAACATGACAAGTTCTTAATTACACTAAACCTCTTCCTTTCCAACCTCACAGCTTTGTTGCAGCAATTTGACCCAAGCAGACACTACCTTTGTCCAGATACTCCTGTGCTTTCCATCTACATGGGAGCAGAATTTCTCAAAAGATGGCACCTTATCCTGCTTTAGCTACTAGTCAACAGGCAAAGAGAATCTCGTCTGTCACACGGTACTTACTAGGCAGCAGAGTCATTGAGCTGGTATTCTCGAGATCTGTTGAAACAAGCTTGAACTCCACTGTCTTTCCACAGTCTCTTGATAACTCCAGCAAGCTCTGAAGTCATAAATCCTTCTTCTGCTGCTCCAGCCAACACAAAGAGCTGACGAGCATCATCCTTTAGGATGCAAACACAAAGTGCAGAGAGAAATATTGAGAAACACAACAGAAGTATTATCACCTAAGAACTATATTCAGCAAATAAGTTACTTAACCTGGTAAATGTGAACATATCCAAACAAAAAAATGTGAAAGAAAACAATTAATTTCACTTTTCGCATTGGATATTAATTCTCACATTTTTCAAAAACAGAAGAAGACTAGCACACTGAATTTCTCATTAGCTGATAAAGTTTCTCCTGGTCTGTTTATAATTTCAGCTAAGTTTTTATAAACAGGAGCAGTAAAGTATTTTGTGCTCAAACCTAAAGCTAACCATATTTGCTCATAAAATACCACATATTGGATAAAATGGCTACAATACGGACTAGGCCCTTCAGAAATACAGATGTGTACTGAATAACTGAAGAAAACATATTAATTACTTATAATTAATTAATTATACAACTTTGAAAGTGACAAATAACCACTTCTTCCCAAATCATGCATCAGTAATTAGAAAAACACTTCTTGAAACCTTTCCAGATAAATCAGCTACAAATACCCATTGCCTTAACTTTTATGCAGAGAACAGCTTTTCTTGGTAATGCAGTATCAAGCAAGCATCAAGATTTTTAAGAGCAAATGATGGATTTTAAAACTATATATAATAACTGGCTTTGAGAGTGAGGCTAATGGAGTACAGGATTTAAAGCCACCACTCCCCTTTAACAGAATTTGACCAGCTGACCAGTGACATCCAATTCTGGCTGAGCAAGGAAACTTAATGTTAGACCTGAAGGGCACTAGAAAAAAGACAGCAGATGAGTATAGCGAAGATCCACACTCTTCCTGTGGGTAGCTGCTTGACCTTGGTTATTAGCAGAATATGATCCAATGCCAAGGTACTACAGCCAGAAAAATCAGCTTGTAACTACTACCCACAGCATGTACTGTTTGTCCAGCAATTAAAAGAAAGAGAACAATGAATCTGGAAAGGAGGAAGGAGAAAAGAGAGACTTAGACACATCAGCTGGGAACTGAAAGTATTTCAAGAAAGAGGAGGATTTAAAAAAGCAACATATAAGGCTATTCCCACAAAACAGTATGTGAAGACACAGATGCAAATCTGTAGAAAAATCTGTCAGTTTGCCGTTCAAACACTAATCAGGGAAAAAAATAACATTTTCAGGACAAGCACAGAAAGTAGTGATTGTTCTAAAGATACTGTCCACTGTAGACTTACATAATCAAAGATTATGTAAACTAACAGGGAAATTATTTACAGATGGGGTGAGTAATACTGTTTCAGAGGCTGAAAACAAAAGGCTCGCCATCCAGTGAACTCAAGGCAAACTTGAAGAGAGCTAAAACATATATATACATTTGTAGGTACACCTATGAAGAACAGGTATCTAATGTATAGTTGAAAGTGTCTTTCAAAATGTAGAATAGGTAGAAATCTAAAAGAATGTATGTCAAACAAAAATAGTGATTACTAGACATACACAAGACAAATTGTAGACAAATAATAAAATCTGAATGGATTGCACTAATAATTACATACAAAACCCAGAGCAGTAAAGATCAAAGGGTTGGATAACCAGATCTCAGGGACCTTAATTAGAGCACTATGCCTGCATAAAAGAAACCTGAATGACAATTCTGGTCCTGAATATTGTTTGTGGATGCAAATGCAAGGACCTACAACTCATAAAAGCAGCAAATCTTTAAGATGAGACAATACATTAAGACACATGATGGAAACAGCTTAGAAACTGACAGTTTTGTCACAAAAGATGATGACATTTTATACCTAAGATGGTCTGACTTTCACGTATCTCTACGTGCTCTCAAACAGGGGGGCAGGGAAAAGGAAGGTGGAATAAAAGAACAGATTTTAGCTTTTTAAAAGGCCAAACATTAAAATAGAAAATGGTCTCTGTTACCCTGTCTTCCTTTTGCTAAAGATGGCAACTACCACAGACATCACAAGCGAGGCACTATGCTGGTCACTCTTTTTAATCAGATTCCATATGTGAGGTAATGAAAAAAAAAAACTAATTTAACCATCTCTCTAACTAGAGCAAATCTCACATTCAGAAAGTGGTCCACAGCCCTTGGAAGCACATTCACTAAATGCCTCTCTAAACAGTTTCTACTTAAACTGTCCTGTAGCACAAAAGAAGATAGACCAGACTTACAACTCACCATCACTGGTCAGCTGCTGGTGTTAACTGTGCTGCCTTGATTCAACAACTTGAAAAAAGAGAATGGTCAACTCACTGCTTTATCATTAGTCTTATGACAGAAATTAGAGCACGTGATTTTCAAAGAAACCTTACTCCTTTTAGAGTAAAACCCTCATAAATTCACCTCAGAAATTTAAGGAAAAAATACGAATGTAACAGTTTGTACCAGGAGTAACAATTATGAGCTTTCTCCCCACCCCAAAAGACAACAAAAATAAAACAAAATAGAATAAAATTGAAAATAATTGAGGTATAAACACATTAGTACTAAAATCTAGTGCTTGTGTTCCACAGCAATGTTGCTCTGAAAAAAAAAAAGAATTTGGATTACCAAGACCTGACTAAGTGCAAAGAGATGGACAGCTATTTAAAGATTATTCCTGACAGAAATCTGCCTCACCATTTATATAGCTCTCTGAATTTGAGAAACTCAGATGACTTAAAATTGACATCATATTTAACATAGCCCCCAAAATCTTCTTGTTAGTCATTTTATCTGCTAACACCTAAATTTACACCTCATCCATTTTCTCTTACTACGCATTTAGTAACATAAGTCTACCATCTGCCTCTTTCCAACATTAACTGCCAGACTCCAGAGAGGACTGCACAAACACTGAACTAACAAGCAGTGAAATATTGCCGGTGCTCTGCAAAACTTCGGTCTTAAGGACAGACTACAGCAAACAGGAGAGCAAATGTAGAGAGGAATAATCAATGAAATTGAAACTTTTACTAGTTATGCTTACAGCTGAAGAGACATCAGGTAGAATTAACATATGTACATAAAATAATGGCTAGAATTGGCTGTCAATCAGATTTAGACTTCAGATACAACTTTATGACTCACTATACATAATCTTACGAATGTGTTCCTTATGACAACCATACAGACTGCATTTCACAAAGTTACTGAATGAATACTCTCTAATATTTATAAACTGCTTTTCAAGCAATCAATAAAATCTTGAACACAAGACTGTCAAGAATGAAGAATCTACATACTGTTTTTTTATTTTTAAAGGCCCTCCTCTCCTCCCAAACTCTTAATTTCACCTTAAAGTGATGGAAAGAACATATGGCAAAATACCTCTCTCACCAACTTACATATTTATTTCAATACATGAAGAACAAAACCCTCCCTCTATCTTTCCTGTGAGATTGCCACAATGCAGCAAGTTCCTGCTTCAAAACTGGTACTGGCGAGCATTCCACACTGTGACATCGATTTTTGTGGGAAGGAGATAAAAGCATACATCCAGAACAAAGCTTAAGTGCTATTCAGACTAACAACTTTGGGGATCAATTTCAGCACTGCAGCACAGACTGCATACAATCCTGTAATGCAAGGACAAGCAAAAATGTTTAAGTTGAGCATTTTACAGATATTCCAAGCCTGACCAAATGTGAGTGTAATCAGGGTCATGATAGGTAAAAGCATAGGGTTAGGACTGGAGATACCAATAGGTGGAATGGCAAATAAACATCAGAGGTGTGCACATGGGACATTACATGAAATAATATGGAAAAGGTGCAGAAAAGCTTAGGAAAAGGTCTCATTTCTTGGGAAAAATCCCAAGATTGGTATCACAAAAAAATGGAATCCCTGCAGCAGATCCATGCCCATGTCTCTACTTTCAGTAAAATAAAGTCCTCAGCACTGCAAAACAGTATGCAACACGATCCAGCTCAGAGGCTGGCAATGTTTCAGGCACTGCTGTTCCCATGACCTAATAGAGAAGTGCAGACAGCACAGTGCAGAAGTAGCTAGATGCCTCCTTATTTAAGCTGTGTTTTTTAAGGAATCTGAAGATGTCTAACCTAAATGACCGACCTAACAGCCCACAAGTCCATACACATAGAGACAGGACTGTGGACTCCCCAAGACTCTGATGTTTAGTTCTCCAAATTTACATAGAATTCAGAAAATAGTATTTAAACCCAATAGTTGTGAATCAACGCAGTGCTCCACAGGTCACCTTGCCACGTAAAGGCCAAAGGCATTTCGTTCTCAAACTTTTTATCTGACAAAGAAGATTTCTGAAGGAAATAGTATGGATATTTCAGATGTATGTCTGTGTGTGTACTTCAATACTCACAGCCCTGATTGGATCACCAAAGTCTATCTTCAACCTCCCCATTGCTCTAATGATAGCAATAATGGACTGAATGGTGTTACTGTAGACAACAGCTTTGTACTGTTTACATTCTTCTTCTGAATAACCAGCTTCATGGATAATCCTGTGGAAGAAAAAAAAAATTAATTCTCTGTTCAAATTTAAAAAATATTTCTCTATCATAGTATTTTATCACACTTACTTCATTTGCTTGACAATTGTACTCTTCCCCGATTCACCAGCTCCTGAAAAATACATGTGTGAAAATTCATTAGATTTTTACTAATCTTTGAAAATACATTTTGTTTCTACACTTCATGTATCTAACCAATACAAAAACCTTCAACAGATAAAAGAACATGTTACAAACCGATTTTTAATATAAAAAATGCATATTCAACTGGTAATTAAAAAAAAAAGCCATTTTAAGAACAAACCATTCAGCTCTAGAAACTCTTTTCTTTTTACAGAAGTGAGCATAATCTTTATACAGTCTGCTGCTGCTTCTAATGCAAACAGATGATAAGTTGCTCAACTTCAAAGGGGGGAAGCGTAATTCCTCTAACTGCCTTTTTAATCAAAACCTAACAAAAATCCATTCTTTACATTGTATTAATGGTCTTCCGTGTTGCAAATGAACACCTTAAAACTCTTCAAGGCTTTAGTCCTTGTAGCCCTCTTTTGAACCTCACATGAATAAACCAACAGTCAGCCTACTTTTTGTTAGAACAGATGGCATGAGGTTTGCCAGTCAACCTGATACCATTTTTAGTGCTTAACAACAACAATAAAAAAGCTATGTTAAAATACAAAGCTCAGAAAAACAGTATCTCTGTCAACAGACAGAGAGCAAGATGCTGTTTTTGCTGTCTCAACAATCTATCTTTAGTGTGCTTCTTTCTCTAAAAACTACATGGAACTCTTACAGCTGTGGTCTAATCCCTTTAGATAGCACACTTCCAGTTTGTCTGGGGCTTGTGCTGAATTCTCCCCCTTACAGTTCCTCTTTCTCGATATAGCTTTGCAGAAGAGAGTACAATCTTCTTACAGTCTACAGGTATTTCTAATGCAAAGAGATCACACATTGTGCAACTACAATATAACCAAAGAAAAGTCTGACCACAGAAAGGCATTGCTAAAGGCTATACTTACTGATCTCCAAAAAAAGGTCAAGAAAGAGAACATGAATCATGACAGACAACCTCATCTTGGACAAAATAAAGGTTACTGAGAATTGCCAACATGGACTAACAGAAGTACAAACTACACTTACTAAATTTTCATGAGGAAACAGGCGGGTTTGGGGGTGAAGGACACTAATAGATATAATTTACTTTGTGTCTAATAAGGCTTCCAATGCCACCTCCCACAGCATCCCTGGTCCCAAGCTGGATAAGTACCAAGTTCAGCATGTCTGAAAATCTGCCTAGACAGCCGCACTGAAAGGCTTGTGTTAATGGTTCAACAGTCTAACTGGAAGGCATTTAGGCTGTCTGCAGGAGTTGCCACTGGGCTAATACAGTTTACCATCTTCACCAATGACCTGAAAGTGAACACAGAATACTCCGACATCAAGTTTGCAGCTGACAGCAGCCTTGGAGGCCAGGAAGTGGTCATGGTGTTAGAAAAGAGAGGTGCTATTCAGAAGGTCCTCAACATGCTAGAGAACTGAGCTGACAGGAATCTCATGACAGACTGTGAACAGAGTGAACAGAGACAATTGTGAAGTCCTGCATGTGGCACAGAGTAACACATACAATACATCAGATTTGGGACTGATGGGTTAGGGAACAATCATGCAAAAAACAACTGTGAGGCTCAACAAATTGAAGAGTCAGTAGTGGTGCCTTGTGGCAATGAAGGTCAACCACATTCTAGGCTGCTGCACTGGGTCTGTCTGGGACAGTTAACTCACTTCACAGTAGCCCTTATGGTGCTCTGGGTTTGTAGCTAAACCAGTGTTGGTAACATTCATTAGTAAGAGAAGCTGATGTTTCCCTTATTGCTGAAAAATGCATGGTCAGCATCAAGGGGCACATTCTCCTTTCCACCATGTCCCCACCTAGTGAGTAGGCTGGGTGTGGGCAAGAGAAGGGACACAGCCAGGACAGCTGACCAAAGTCAACCAAAGGGATTTTCCATACAACATGATGCCATGCTCAGCAGTAAAAACTCAGGGAAGGGAGAAGGAGGGGTAGTAATTTGTTGTTATAGTATTTGTCTGAATCTTTGTTTCTTTTAACCTTTGGAAGTGTGGTTATGGTGAAGGGTCTGGGGCTCAATTCATGTAAGGAGCAGCTGAGGGAGCTGGGGTTGTTTAGCCTGGAGAAAAGGAGGCTAAGGGGAGACCTCAACACTCTCTACACTTGCCTTAAAGGAGGTTGTACACAGGTGGGGTCAGTCTCTTCTCTCAGGTAATAAGCAATAGGACAATAGTAAATGGCCTCAGGTTGCACCAGGAGAGATTAAGACCAGATATTAGGAAAAATTTCTTCATCAGAAGGGTTGTCAAGCATTGAAACAGGCTGCCCAGGGAAGTGGAGTCACCATTCCTGGAGGCATTAAAAAACTCTAGATGTGGCACCTGGTGACATGGTTTAGTGGTGGACTTGGCAGTGCTGGCTTAATGATTGGACACAATGACATTATAGGTTTTTTCCAAACAAAATGATTCTATGATTCTTTCCACACACCCATTATGCATGCCGAGATCCTGCTTTCCAGGAAGTGGCCAAACACCTGCTTCCCAGGGAGGAGGGAAGGAATTTTTTTTGCTTTGCTACTGTGTGCAAGCTGTGGCTTTCCCTATTAAAACATCATTATCTTGATCCATGAGTCTTCTTGCCCTCCTTCTAGTTTTCCTTTATCCCAAGGGAGACAAGAGTGATCACACAGCTGTGTGGGTGTTTGGGTCAAGCCTGGCCAACAGCTTACACTGCTGCACTGGCAAAAGCACAGACAAGTCAAAGGACAGTGCTCTTCCCCAGCAGTCGACATTGATTAAGCTGTATCTGAGTATTGTATACCATTCCCCCCCTCAGCACCCAGTAAATGAGACACTGATAAACTAAACAAAAAACAGCTGAAGGTCACTTAGTTGTTTAGAAGACACATGACATTCAAAGAAAAGCTACAAGGAACTGGGCTTTTTAATTCTAGAAAGACTGGGGTAGGGGAAGAAGGTTGGATGTCTGTACAGTTTCTGTCCTCTCCATTAAACCCATTTAAGACAGCTTAAAGCTGAAGCAAACTAGCCACACCTACACAACAAAAAGATGTGAGGCTAGCACAGGCAATTTCACAGAGATATGAGAGTGAACCTATTCCATGGAAGAGGTTGTACTGCACATAGAGGAAATAAAAACTCAGCTCTGGAGATCTTCAAGATTCAACTGGACAAGGCTCTGAGTGATCTTATCTATTTTGACGTTAGCCTGGCTTTGAGCCAAGGGCTAAACTAGATGACCTCTAGAGGTTTCTTCCAACTTAATTATTTCATTTCTGTGTAACAGAGTATTTCTATACTTGTATACTGTATAGTGATGCTTTTGGGATATTCCTCTTATTAAACGTAGCTTCAAGACAGGTTCAGCCCAATTTAAGACTGGCTGTCAAAAGTTGTCCCAGCTCCTCCCCAGCACAGCTACTGATGCAGCTACACTCTCCTTCCTCCAACACCACAGAATGAGTGCTGGCACCAAGAGGAACCACTGAGCTCAGAGTTAAGTTAGCTGAGCCCTGTCAACATCAGTCTAGATTACTTAATGCCATCTTTAGCTCATGACCAAGCAAAAGACTTTTTTATAAAACTGCAAGTTTCTTTATAGAGTAGCAATAGTTCTTGGACTCTGAGCTACCACGGAAGTACATTAATATAAACAAAAATCAGAGACACCAGTACAAAAGTCATTTGTCATTTAGACACCTGAAGCATTTATAAACCAAACTAACAATCTCAAAATAGCTAATTATGCATTTACGCACAAAGCTGACTAAAGTTTAAAGATTAGCTTTATCAATGAAATTACTGTAATTTGCTTTGGATTAATATTTTTGTTCAAATAATTTGAAGATGGTATATCCCCTGCATTCAACAGCAATTTTGGAGATATTAGAAATATACTTCAGCATTTAATTTACATAACCTCATAAAATGTTCTGTTAAAAGTTTATCACATTTGACTAACCAAGAATGTCAGTGTCAGGGCTAGTTACAGTATAAACATTTAATTTTTGTCACACACTTTCTACTCCATTTTGTGAGTCAGATACACATGTTTTTCTGTGGTGTTAGAAATTACATGTACCAAATACCTACAATTATCATAAAAGCATTCTCAGTAACATAACCACAAACACCCATAATACACAAAGAATAATTAAGTCATTTATTACAGAATACCTAACATCAAGAGTGAGTTCCTGGAAGGTGCCTTCCCCTATGTTATTTAATGGAAACAGAAATAGTTGTGTTTGGTTTGGATTCTTCTTTTAACTGCACACTGAAATGACAGCAGCATTCCTAATAATCTTTGCAAAGTACATAGGAAAATTTCACCTTAGTCACTGTCCCATACCAAAAGGAAATTCATTATTTTTGCACTCCTGAATGCAGAACTCTGCAGGTTTTCTGACAGATACACTTTGTAAATTTTCCTCCATTATCTCAGTGTAAATAAGTTTCCCATAAAGTAAAATGAGAGCTAGCTCTGGTTTAGAAAGTTTTAGACAGGAGCAAGCAGTATTAAATATTACATGTGACAGCTGCATAAAAAATGCCAAAGCTAGCTATACTGTCACAACCAAACACTACCTAAATTTAGACAGACTTGATTGTATATTCCTCTATCATCTTTAAAGGATGCTATTTACTGCTCGCTATTTAAGTGTGATACTTGATTTCAGATCACTACTGTCAATAATTTGAACAGTCTCACTGCCTTTGTTATTATTTATTTATAACAAAAGTATTACTAAAAAGATATAACAGTTCTGCTTAGACTATAAGCATATAATTTCTTAATTTAAAAGAATAGCAGGCATTTTTTGTTTGCTTACTTTTAAATGAAAGTCTAAGTTAACTGTTCAGTCATTACATTAATGAAAGTTTTAATAACTAATTAGTACCTTCCTCTCTCTTGCACAGTTTATGTCTTTCATGTGCTCCTCAAAGATGGCAACACATCCTACAAAAATCTAAAGTAAAGAATTCTAAAGCTTTTGTTCACATAGTTGAATAAGAATATAACCTGAACTCAATCTAATACTCTTCCTATACCTGCTTGCCAGAAAGCAAGTAGATCCTTATGCTTCGTTATGCAGACTGCCAAAGTATAGGAGCACATCCAACTCAAATAGCAAAATTTCACATTTTCCCCATAGATTCTGCTACATTCTAAAGGGTCTTCTGCATCAAAGTGTAATACTCAGACTCCACCTTCGCTTGTCAGTATTTCACAGCACGTAATGTGCTATCCAAAGCAGTCATTTACCTGGACCCAGCATGAATTCTGACAGCACTCCATGAATTCAGTGCCAGCACATAAACGCAGGCCTGTGACTAACCCTACCGTACCATCCACAGCACGGTGAATCTGACGCGCGGCTAAATAACAGTGACTAAGCTTGTATTATGATTTTTCTTTCAAAGACAGCTTTCAACTTTGGAAATAGAAAAAAATCAAAGCATCTTCACGTTCAAAAAAGCAAAAACCATTTAACAGATCAGTCTCGCTGAATCTTCCTTCTGAAGGAACCAAGTAAGACAAGCAGAGCTCAAATAAATTTAAGAAACAGCTAAAGCAATATTTGATTCTCCAAGCTGTAATTCGGTCCATTACAGGAAAAAAAAAATATTAGGGAGGACTCAATCTTAAGGTTCTTTTCCAACCTAAATGATTTTATCACCCTATGACTCATTACTATGAAATTGTACCAAACACCATCTTAGACATATTGAATATTCTTTCCAAATGGAGCAAGTCTGTGTTTAAAAAGAATTGAAGCATTTAGTAATTTGATTAAAATTAACAGGTAATCAAAAATGTTACTTTAAACTACTCAGAGTGTCTCATGATTTATTATCCCACACACTGCCTACATAGCAAGCATTCCAGAACTACAAATTTCTGGAACAAATGTTTTATGCACCCAAGTATCAAAACCACTGCTTGGAAGGGCTGAGATCTTAACAGTAGCATTTTTAACTTGTGACACATTTGCTAATTGATCACTGAAGAAACTAATCAAATACCAAAGTAAAAAGCAATGCAAACTTCAAGTTTACAGTATCCCTCTTTGGAGAAAACCAACTGTCAAGTACAACTATTTCTAATTGAATAAATATACTCCTTGTAATACCAACAGAAAAAAAAATGCAGACTAAATTAAAATAACTTAAGAGTTAGATAAAAACTAAAGAGAAAAAATTGGGCTGGCTGGAACTAACACAAAATAAGCCACTCAAAGGAACAGAGCCCACAAAGTAAAACAGCCTTGTATGTTGGTAGAAGACAGTTCAAGTATGGACAGGAGTAATTAATTTAAAACTTTCAACAGATGTTTTCCAGCTTTTCAGCCTGTAGAACAGGACACTTAGACCAGATTAACTTAAGACACATGTGAAATTTAAAATAAAACACATTGACTTGTAAATTTTTGGATTCAGGTACTATAAAGTTCTCTCCCCACAACTTTCCTATCCAGTCCTGACAGACACTAGTATTTCACAGTAGAAGGCACAAGCTGAATGGTGCCTGTTTCTCAGCAGCCACTGGTCACAGCACAAGCTAAATACCCAGTGATTTCTACTCTTTCTGCTATGGGGTCAGTAATCTCTTCCAAAAACACATGGCTTTGTAGCTTGTAAGTATAATCTTTTAAATTTATCACCTCACGACACATTACCAGACATGAGATTTAAATTGGAATGCAAGCTGCTGATTAGTGTTACTATATTCAAAATACATCAATGCTAGTACGAGAAACCCACAGTGGAAAGTTTGCTACAACACACACCAGACAAGTTGAACACCAAATGGAACATTCTCTGACACCCACGCTGCTCTATCTGCCTCATTTTTTTAAAATTTTGTCCACTCCCCCTTTTTGAAGCCACCGAGAAGTAAGAGCTATCTACCACCATCCAGTACTCCTCTAATTCTGGGGCAGCTGCTGGCCCTGGCAGTACATGTTCCTTTTCCCCTTCCCAAATGTTTTCATACAGTCAACCAAAGGGAGATAGTACTCATTATTTTTAAGGTGGCATTAGTCTTGGAATTTCCACAGCTGCTGAAATTTGAATGTGCCAGGAAACTTTCAACAAACTAAGAATCTGTATGATCAGTATCTGGCAGAAAATATTTCAGTAACTTAGCCATGTAGTAAGAGTGTGAATCCCAGATTACATCATTGGTTCAGACCACAGAAGTGACAGATTCTAAAATTATAGCACTGACTCAGATAAAAGATCTGAGATAATTCTCAAGGTTTCAGTAGCTGCATGCTTAGTCCTAAAGAAGCAGCATCATTTACACCCATATGCCGCTGTCACTTTTGTAAATACCCTAACAAATCAAGAATTAATTACGACTAATTATTTCATTCCTAGGTCTTCGGTATTGCTCTTAATAGGTGTTTGAAATCAATAGTCTACAAATAGTCAATATATTATACATAAAATATCATTTAAGAAAACTGCTAAGATAAAATGTTACCTCAAGAAGCAATCAAGTATTAACTCGTGGTAGCATCCTGTATGTTTATTCAGGTCTAGATGTCTAATTGACTGCTCTGAGTCCCTCAGATACCTAGGTTATTGCTAGAACAAACACATAAGCTGGTGATAAAGACAGCATTAACTAGTTTAGTACTGAAACAACAAGGAGAAAGTATGGGTTTATATTCAGTATAACCTCTGGAACCTAATGAATTCTAAAAATAAAGCTTATGGTAAAACAAGGGCACAGACTCCATCTTGCAAACCTTAAGGTAACTTCTATTCATATCTTTATCTTTAGAAGTATAAATTGAGTTTTGAGCTACTTGTAATTTTCAATTAGTGTTTCACATCTTTTTATGACAAAAGTTTTATGAAAAGTTCTTTTTGCTTAGAATTCAATCATGTGATAATCAGACATCTTAGCAGAAATTATGTGCAATCTTAAAATTAAATGTATGCAGCTTTTGAATACAAATTCTGTCTACTCCTTCAAAAACATTCCTATATTCCTCAGCTGTTTCAAATTACTAGCTGCTGTTACTGCTACATAGTAGGAACCCTTTCATCATTATGTGCATCACTTATACCACAACTGTACTGGGGACTCATTGTCTCACTCTAAAGGAGAGCACCAGTACAATGCCAAGTGTCACATTTCAGAAACTTTGTGAAACATTCAAAAGGAAATGCAGTACCTTGGAACTGAATCTACTTTAAAAAGATGTATCAGTTCAGAATGTACAAGAGATCTCTCAAACACCAGTAACATTGCCTTAGACAGGGACAGTGCCACGGCAGGTTTTCCTTCAATTAAGATATAGGCACAGCTTCCTGCACGTGAAGTGCCAAACCCAGCAGGACTGTGACAAGCTGAGACCCAAAGGTTTGGAAATATACCTCTTATTTATGCCAGAAATTAAATACAGGAGCTAATGCAAATTTGGAGATGAAAAACACTTAGTAATCACCACATCACCTGCAGCTATACATTTGTGACTCCAGGTTGATCTAAGACGTCAATACATCATGACAGCAGCTTGATAAGATTAGCAGTTGCCTACTTAAATGTATCAAAGGCCAGCATCCTTTCTATCATCTAAAATACTTGGGAATCTCCTCAAAATTCGAAGTTCAAAAACTTGTTAGTATTTCAAATGGAACTTCAATATAGCAAATAACTAATCTCCTCTACAAAACTGAAATAAGATTTAAATTTGCTACGTAAAAAAATTAAAGTGGCTTTCTTCTTCCATACAAAGTATTATGCTCAGAAACAATCATTACATAATTAAAAATCATGGTATGAAAGAACATGATTGAAGACCTTCTCGAACATGAGTTTGAGTGGTTATTTTATATGAGCCCAATCCAGGAGATAAAGGCTAACAGCTCCAACAGAAAAGAACCATCCCCTTTACTCTTACAATGTTTATCAAGAGGATTACCATCAATTTCTGCCAACAGAGTACAGCATGCCCCATCCAGACTTCCAAATATATATCTAATAAACCTCTAGAAATCCAGAGTCCCCTGACACTGCTCTCGACAGTGTAGTTTTCCTTCATGGCCTTTTACTGTGCACCACGCTATAAATAGGGTGCGCAAAGGTGGCAGGTTCAGAGATACCAGAGGCAAACTTACTAAGCAGGCTATCACTAATCACAATCAAAAATGCTTTATAAAAAAGCATTAATAAATAAATAAAAAATTTCCCACTGCAACAAAGGCATACTTTATGCAGGTTGTTCTGGCAGGGAGATACAACAAAAGAATTTGGAATTAACAGCATATTTTCACTGCAGGCTCTGCTTCCAATTTAGAACAACACTACTGTTGTATTATGTACAATTTTGACAGAAGCTACTCCACCAGCTACCTCATATTACTACGTGACTGTACAAAGAGATGGGACAATCAGAAAACTGTGTGTGCATTTCTATCAAAATAGTAAACAGATCTCTCATGTAAATCTCAACTCATTTTATTCAAAGCTCTACTTGCCATGAAACACCAAGGCCTTATTTACAAAAGTGATGAGTACTGTCGAAGTTTATACTAAGGCAAATGCAATTACACTAAAGGTTGTCCCATTGCTGTAGAAACAAAGCAAGAAACTTCAGTTCATGTAAATTTTCAGTATTCATCCACACCTAACTCAACAGTGTTTTTCATCCTGTAGCTCAAGGACTAAGATCTACAAAAATAAGGAGAATAAGCATATTGATAATTGAGCTAAATTCACTGCAATGTCTTCAACTTCACCAGAACCTGTATAAACTGGCAGAGATTAAAATCTAAAAAGATCCTAGATATCAATGAACAACCTTTTTCAAATACATTTTCAGAACTCGTATTTATATTTGAAGCAAAAAAGAAAATTAATGAGCACAGTCAACCGTATTTTTTTTCTCACATGCACTCACATTTTGCACACAAAACTACCCTCAAGCAGGGTGAACAGTACTTAAAAAAAAATCTAGCTTTTTTGGGTTGTTGTTTAAATCGAATTTGTATTTAACCAGTTTCATATTAAACTGAGACAGCTTTGAAGTACATAAAAATTTCAACCCCTTCCGTGAGACAGTTGCAATAATCCCAAAAGCAAGGAATAAGACAGACACCCACATAAAGAGCAGCCTGTTAGGCCTCAAACAAATACGTAAGCAAAGGCTGATCTAACCTAACCCCAAACGCTTCTATGTTCTAGAACAGCAGATAGAGAAAATAATGTAAATAGTCCCTCATCTAGGAATTAGATGACAGCTTTTGCTAGCTAACACAGCGGCCCTAAAGCATATTAGAAGGATTCCCTGTCAGTGATTTAAGAGCTTTATGCTTAAGAATTATATGCTTTAGTAAGTATATAATGGTTTTGCCAAGAGTTTATCAGATTTATTAAGGATCTGCATACAGCTGAGAAATCCACTTTCAAAATGCTTCAAGAAACATTTAATGCATCAAGAATACAGACAGCACTTCAATGAGACTTAGCAACTTATTTTCAGTCCACCACTTTATAAAACATTACTGGTAGACCTGAAATCAACAAGAATTCAAAATAACATTTCATTAAATAAAATCTATAAATACTCAAAACAATTGTCTGGTTTACTCCCAATTTTTTAATAGCAAGACCTATATCTCCAGTAATAGAAAGTTTTAAAACTGCATTCACACTGTATTCTATTTTAATATTACTACAACTTTTCTGTTGCCTCCATTCTCTTCTCTACTGTTTGGACAACTGGGCTGGCAGCTGTACTTCTTGCCTGCTACCATCCTGCATTCTTCACCAAGTGCTAGGTAGAAGGGGATTCTACCTAGTCAAGCCTACAACCTTCAAAATAGAAGAGCATGAGGAAGCACAGATCTGAGACTCCCTGGATTTGGAATGAAAAGAAACTCCTACCTCTAACTTGCACTCAGCACATTCCTTAAGGTAGAATGGCTCTATCTCCTATTGCAGCAATGAGGTCTTAAAAAAAGTGGGTTCTGAATAGAGTTTAACATGTCTACCAGGTGGACCTTGCAGGTGAACATAATTTCACATCATTTCTAATCCAATTCTACAGTGAACTGTGACACAGAAATACAAAAATTTAAAGCATCCTATTCTGCACCTATTTTCCCTTCCACCTGCTACTCTGCATTTCCAGCACTCCATCTGCATACAGCACATATTTCTGCTCCTCTTCATGCTTTTAGTCAGGTCCTCATCAGACCATTATAAAATATCAGTTGAATTGGCCACTCTAGCAGCAAACGAACTCCAATCAGGACAGACAGTTTGACCACTTAACCAGCAAAAAACTGAATTAAGCATTTAAAAGTGACAGGGAGAGGACAAAGCCGTTCAGACAGATGCTGCAAGAGCACTCTCCTCTCCTTTTTACCGAGACAGAGCTTCTAGAATAGCTCTGCTGCTTATAAGACAACATCCACTGCTCATTTCCAGCATTCCAATATAGATATAGAATGTAAGCAAGAACCTCTTGAGTTTTTCTGCAAACTATTAAAAAAAACCCCAGAGATTCAGAATGTTCTTACAACCGTGGTTGATAAAAACTTGTGTTATGATCCAAACACCTACAGTAGTTTCATCCATGTAAAAAACCCCAAAGTTGTATGCAAAAATTATTTTATCAACTTTGCAAAAAGAAGACGAGATTACAGGTAGCCATTTGATTACAACTGTATTTTCATTTCAGGTCATATTAAATTCTAGACAATATTAATTATAAACCTGCTTCACCATTTCAACAGGAATTTTCATTACAGTACATTGATTACTTCTATAAAAGCAATCTGCTTAGAGCAATGATTGTAAAGACTTCCTGTCCATCCTGGTTGCCTAGAGACTGTTATGTTTCACTAAAGATTTAATCAGGTATCTTTGCTAAGTATATTACTCACTACGAAGGCAACACTACATTTCTGAAAAGAATATACGAGAAAGTAATGAGGTACAGTCTGTTTCAGAAGTTGAAGCACAGTATATTTGAATGGTGTTGATTCCTTTAAATAAGCTGCTTCACAAAAAGTATTTTCTAATTTCACTATCAATATTATAGGTACATACAATATTGAAGTTTACATGCACAGTAAATATAAATACAGAGCACCCATATAAGCATACACCTATAAGTCAACACAGCAACTTGATTATCAAGTTGTTACCGAAACATACCAGAAGTGGTCTTATTTAAAGCTTCAATGACATTCAATTACCAAGCCAGGAAACCAATTTACTTGCTTATCACATGTTTAACAAGAATTTACTTGCTTATCACATGTTTAACAAGAATTTACCTGCTTATCACATGTTTAACAAGAATTTACCTGCTTATCACATGTTTAACAAGTCTCTTACTTAAAGAATTGGTTCTTAACTGCTTTATGTCAATTAGCCCCATCAGCTGAGATCCTGGAAGAATTATATCAAGAGTAACTTTTAAAAAATAACACAGAAATATGTTTCAACTGAAGGGGAAGCCAGTAATCAAGCCAAAATGAAACAAAGTAAAACTCTAACCTCCACAGGTAACACACTTCCAAATCAAGGACTGGTGCATATGCGCATCTGCGACTTGAGGTGATACTTAGCCCTACAAGCTTTAAGCTATAGATAACTCCAGAGACCTGGAAGTTGGCTCCACAGCTTTGCAAACTCTCAGGGCAAAGCCATGATGATGGAAAACATCTTCCAAGTCTCCAACTCTAATTCTTCTTACACCTATACCGTAAAAGAACTATGAGCAGTCACAGCCATGGGTAATAAGACTACAAAATCACTCCTTCACTTCCCATCCTAAGAAATCTTATTTTGTCTGGTCTGCTTCTACTTGATGGTCAAGGAGAACAAAACGTTTAGCATTAAGAAAAGAGGAGTTCAATTCTCATTGCAGAACCATAAATTCTGGGTACACTAAAGAGTCTCAGCAAAACCAGTTTATTTTTGTCCTAATAGTATAAGTTCAAAATCTTAATTATTCTTCCACTCAGAAATGTCATTAAGTTAAGCCACTTCAAAAATTGGATTTTCCTCAACAGTGCACTCAAAACTGTTCACTCTCAGAAGTTCTGAATTTTCCAACTACTCTATATACTGTAACAGCTTCAATACTTTGTGAATACAAAATCTCTCAGGTAAAGACAACCAAGTTCCATTTACAGACTAATTGTGTAATTTACACAAAGCCTGAGGTAACAGTAGGGGACTGAGCAAACAAGGGGAATAAACAAAACAGCAAACCTAGGTAAAAGCTGGACAGAGACTAAGATTCAACCTCAGAATAGGAAGTGTTCATTAATACAGGTTCTCCTATACTTGTCTTGGAAAAAAAAAAAAAAAACCTCAAAACTTTTAATAGCTAATTATCAAGTCAGTTCAGATCTTTATTTCAGTGTTTCCATGGCAAAAAAACACAAAACACACTTAACAGAACATCTTAAATGCCTCTTTTCTACATCTAGTTTTGTACCACAACATTTGCCAGATAGCATGTTACAGGAAACACTGCAGACATCCATCAGGCTAGACAGCAAAACTGACTTCAGAATTTTATGCCCTCTAAGCCAGACTCATGGCTTGGTTTCAAATTATTTAGCCAGACTTTAGCATGTGCTGGCTACTCAATTATTCCTTCTCAGAGCACCAAAACAACTAAAGGGTAAAATGTGGCAGCAAAAGAACAACCCACTTTGCCAATATGAGTATATAAATCACTACAGCCTAACTAAAATACAGAGCCCCAAATTCAAGTTGTGCCAACACAACTATGCAGGGAGATATACTGTAAACTCTAGCTGTGATAAAGAGTTAAAAATAACTTCACAAAAGGAGGTTAGCTGAAATACACAATCATTTTGTAATATAATCTATAGGACAGAATAAACTGTCATATATGACAACGATGACACAATAAACTGTGCTGCCAAAAAAAGCAGGAAGACATTAATTACATCATAGCATATTACAGAATTTATGAGTGGTCTTGAAGCATCACTGATGCTGGGGGTGGACAATTTACCAAAAAGTACCTTACTAGAGCCTCCAATTCAGGGGAGAGGAAAAAAAAAAAGCAGCTTTATGATGTTTTTGAAAATTGAAGAAAAAACATTTCTTAAGCTTAAAATGTTTTCTAACTCTTAAAATACTAAAAGAAAACCAACCCGTAATACCTGGTACAACACAGAACTCATTTTTATGTATCCATAACTAGACTTTTTAATCAAGATTTTAAAAAAGCAAGGTCACCACTACTGGTATCATAAAATAGCACACAACACACATAGTTTCTCTTTAACCCTTTCTAAAACAGTATGTACTCAAGTAAATTTTGTCTTAAGAATGTCAAAGAATTAAAATAGTGACACAATCATAGAGAGTTTATAAAGTAACTTCCAAAAAGAAGAAATACAATAAAATGCAACAGAAGACCAGAAATCACTAAAGATAATTTGTATTGAAATCTATACACACATTAAAGACTTGTATTATGATGTTGTAAACTTTTATACCAACATTCAGACAGGAGACAAGCATAAAAGAACCCAAACTCCAATTACACAAACAGAACCACAACTGAATGGTTGTGTTTTCTGCACACTCCTGAGTCCCCTTCCACAAAAACAAGGGGGATTATTACACTATGAGAATCTAGTAATTCCACATAAATAACATCCTGATTGGCAGTCCAACTGTAATCATACTAAAATGCAAGAGAGCTCCTAATTTAGGACTCCTGCTAAATCTAAGCAGACAGGCAGAAATGGGGGGGGGGGGGGGGTGTTCACGCTAACACAGACAAGACCAACAAGCAGAAAACCAAATCCAAATACTAAACACTTCTTTTAGGTATCCCAAAACAGCTTTTAAATAAGAGGTGAATTCTGTAAATATCTGCAGATAGTTGTCTCTGAAGGCATGACAGGAAATAATTTGTTAGAAATGTTTTAGACTAGGATGGCATAATTTATGAAGGTGAGGTCAGTATCTCTGAAATGCACAATACTTGTTTGTGAGAAAAAGGCTTTTCTGAGAGCTCCCTTAAGTTCAGACATCTAAAGTCTTTCTTGTCTGCAAGGGTGGATAAAGAAGATACTCTGGAGGAAGGTCAAGAAAAGTAATGGTACAAACAGCATTAATGTATTTTTTCAGTCCAATGTGCAATGATATCTGGAGAAAGACAGGTACTGCCAAGCAATGTGAGGATCATGCTGCTGAAAAGATGAGTATGCAGCAGGAGTCAGTTTGACTGAGCAGACAGAAAGATGCAGATGTGTAACAAAAGCAGACAAAAAAAGATGCCTGAGATGTGAAGAGTTAGAAGAACAACTAAATAGAATTGTTCTAGTTACCATCTTAAGGAACAGGAAACTGCAGTGGAAAAGATTAAATGCAGTACTGCCTTAAGTTAAATGTCACTTATCTGTAAGAACATGACATGCACATGTTCCAGTATGAATCACAAGGATCTATTCAAGAACAGAAAAGGGCCTTGGCTGGTCATGAGGTGAAGGTATCCATTGAACTTAAATCTACAACCATCATTATCTAGAAAGGAGACTGACAATTACAGCTGTGAAATACATGGCCTGTGACCTCCTGGATCCCAGGACCCACTCCTAAAGAACGTTTAAGACATATCTTTTTCATTGAAGATACAAAGAAGCTTAACACCAAATTCGCTATATTAGGTGAAGAATGTGATAATTCACATGACAAAGTGCTAATCCTATAAACTCATGGTGCTAATTTGAATCTATTCATAAAATCTGACAAGTTAACCTCATACCAGAAGGCATTCTATTAAATGAGGTACTGCCTGCTCTCCTGCAGTTGACATAAATTCAGTTTTATGTGCTCCAGCTAATACAACAGAAATGCACTTGCAGATGCACACCTGACTGGGATCACATGTCTATTAATGCAGCACACAGATCGGTCACTCAGAATCACCACCTCCCAACATGAGTAGAATTACATTCATCCTCCAAGCATCACTAGAATTTTTATTTGTTGAATATTAAAAGTTAAGATGAGGAACCATGGAAATAAAAAACAACTTGGGTCTACTTCTTTCTCTACCTGGAAGCCAGCCAAAACATAAACTGCTATTCAAAAATCTTATACTAAGTACATGAGTTTATCTATAAAAAAACAGCAACAGAAAATACAAGAAAAGAAAATATTACCTCACTTAGGACACAGAAGTTTAGGAACTGTCAACTTACCACAAATATAAAAGTGTTTAATGAAAAGTATACATTTTTGTATGTTGAACTTTTAGTGCTGGCCAATATACTATAATGCACTTATATTTTTTGTTGAGTTCTCATGAAATGTAAGTATTTATTTGTTACAAATTGATCGAAAATAGTATTAAAGCAAATAAGCTTGTTTATGTACTGATTTTAAAAGATAAAATCATCAAATCCCAAGTACAAACAAGCATTTTCCATCTGGCTTACCAACTATAAGCTCAAATTCAGCCTACTTCTAAGAATGATGGTTCTCAGAAATTTTCCAGGAATGGCTCTCCTGCTGTTGGGATAGCACATTGAAGTGCACTGAATTACAAGGTTAAAATAGCTATACATGGATAATGTTTAGAATCCAGAATTTTTATTCCAAATGGCCTGCATTCAAAAATTTATAAAATGATGAAACAGTTTACAGATATGATTAGATAATCCAGTTCAAAGATATTTTGCACAGATTAAATATACCTGTTTATTCCTAGAGACATGACAATGAAATATAACTCTAACATGGATCAGTAATCTGGATCACAGTGATGGTTCAGGTACAGCAATATCACATCTCTCTCAATTAAATCCCTGCATTTTCCTGTTTTAGAAAAGCATATAATAGAATAAATTAAATTTCTACTCTAGAAATAGACCAATTTTATGAACACATCTTCCCTCAATTGAACATTCTACCTCAAGCTTCAGTAGGATTCTCTAATCACCATACAAAAATACAATTTTTATAGATGCTGGAATAAACCTGATTTATTGGGTCAATAATTATAATAATAGGTACACAGCTACATGACCTTTTTCTACATAAACAAGGTGTTCCAGATGCAGATCACACATTGCATTTTCCTGGAAGCAGACCACAATTTGTACTTTTCCTTTTATTTCAGTATCTTTTTAGCAGAACAATCCCATAATAGATGTAGGAGTACAACAGAGTAGATGATAAACTATGACATATGGGCTGAACAAGGAATTGGGAAAGTGAGTGGTGAGAAGAAAGTGACCCTAGTGGAAGTATCTTTAAATAGTTTTGCCATCAGATAAAGCACTCACATCACATTCAAGACATCTGATAGACTTGCAAGGAGTAGGAAAAGAAAAACTTTCATTCCAAAACACGTGAAATACATACATGTATCCATGGGTGTATGCATAAAACCTCATCCAGAGTTCACTAAACATTTAGGTAATCTTTGTTGAACAATCATCTGGTCCCAGGAGAAGCCAGGCTGCCAGCCTTCACACCTCTTTTTAGTAGGGGAGAGGGAAATGCTAACCCAAGCGAGCTGCTGCTCAGCACACTAGGAGAACCCACATGTGTTTGACCATTTGTTCCAAATTCTTAGATCTCATGAGATTCCAGCAGAAAGGCTTTTCAGCATTAGAAACAAAGAATTTATAAAATTTAAGCTCATAACACAAGACTTTTTACGTAAGAGCATTAAAATAGTGACGAAATGCATTCATTAGATTAAAGCATCTTTAAACAGACTTCATCTATATCCAAGGAATATGATGAAAAATACAAAAGCCAAGTACCAAACCACAGGCACTACAAGTCCCATACAGAACAGCAAAACATTGAAAATTAATTTCAAATGCCTTGCCAGAAGACACATACAGCATTACTTTGCCATTTTTTAAAAAGGTAGTAACATCTGTAGTACTGCTATTATCACATACAGGAAAACCTTTCCATACAACAATCTGACGATTCCAAAGGTGCTCAGGACTAGGCACAGTACCACCCCAAAACCTAACACTTCCTGGAAAATAAACAATTAAAGCTTTTGTTTCTGTTTTATCTCATAAGTAAAAATTTGAATCTATAAACATATTTTAGGACCTTTTTTTTTTCCATTCTAGGTTTCATTTCTTCATCTACAATAAAAGTTGCTCAGTCTTTTGTTCCTTTCTGGAGCCATCTTAGAATTTAGCAACACAAAGTTATTTAAGAGGTCTACTACATTTGTAGCGAAAAGAGTACTGTAGGAGAGCAAAATCAATGTCGAGAGGAGTGAGAAATTGCGCAGTCATTTAAAAAGTTTGCCCGAAACGTCAGTTCTGTGAAGGAAGCTGCAACTCAACTGCTATTTTAATTCACTATTAGAAGGATCCTGTCTGGTTTAGCTACACAAAACACACTGCCAAACTCCCTAAAACATTAATTCAGTGCAAATCTTGCAGCATTCAGCTGTCCCCAACCTACCATAGTTTTAGTCCTGAACAAACGTATTCTAATCAAAACCCTCACTTCCTTTTTTCTTGCAATTTTTAAAATAATCTTATCTTACTTATCTTTACGCACAAGCATATCTTAAAATCCACAAAGAAGCGAGCTTCAAGTACTCGTGAGCAAAACTCAAGAACACACGATGGCACGTTATGAGTCACTACATTACACATGTAGTACCTCCATCAAGTGGTATTTCCCGTTGTAAGACACTGAAACATAGGCAAGTCCCACAAAATTTAAAATAAAAAAAAACCGATGCAAAAAGTTAGATCGTGTGTTTTTGTTCTTTTGACACTTTCTATACTTTACTCACGTAGCAACAGTTTAGGACATGTTCGGGTCTACAAATATCCCCCAACGCAACATTTCCTTCCTTTCAACAGAGGAACAGAGAATCCAGGTCAAAACTTTCAGGCGTTATCCCCTTCCTATGGAAGTCAGGGCCCGGACAGACCACGCAGTGCCTCTTCCCCGGGGCGCTGCCTCTAACCCCTCAGGCAACCGAAGCGCCCACCTGCTCCAAAGAGCTGCGGTGCCTCCCGCGACCCCCAAAACTTCTGAGGGGCCCCGGACACGTATCCGGGGTCTTGAGGGCAGCATCGCCCCCCGCCCAGCCCGCGGGCACCTGCGCCTCCTCGGTAGGCGAGGGAGCTTCGGGGGGAGCTGCCTCAAGCGGAGCCTCCCCTCACGGCACCCCTTACCTAAGAGGAGCAGCTTGACCTCCCTGGCCGCCTTCTCGCCGTCCTCCCGCAGGTTTCTGTCGATCATTTTGCTCCTCTCCACCGCCGCCTTATCCTCGGCGCTCAGCGTGCAGCCCATCTTGGGAAGGGGCTGTTTGGCTCCGCCGGGAGAAGAAAGGCAGGGAGCGGCGGGGTTCGGCGCCGGGAGCGGAGGGGAGGCGCTGAGGAGGGAGGGGGAGCGAGTGCTCCCCGCTCGCTCTCTCCTTCCCCCGCTCCCTCACCTGGGGCGCAGCGGCGTCGCGGGCACGGCGCGCCGGGTTCGCCTCACGGCCAAGAGGGGAGGCAGCGAACGGGAGGGGCGCGGGGAGGCTCGGCCGGGGGAGCGCGGAGCGGGGACAGCGCGGCTGCGGACGGGCGCACCGAGGCCTCGCACCGGGGCCGCTGCTCCCGCCGCTGGCCCTGAGGCTGCTGCGCGCGCGGCACCGCCCCCGCCCCGCCGGAGGCGCGCGACCGCGCGCGCACCGCCCACGCCGGGAGGAGAGAAAGGAGGGGCGCGGAGAGCGCGTGCACGGCGGGAAGCGCGGCGGGCGCGGCTGCGCGTGCGCACGGCGGCGGGCCGGGCGCTTGGGGGCGGGGGGCGCGCAGCGGAGCCGAGCATGAATGGGGCTGGGAACGGGGGCGCGGCGGGAGCGGAACGTGAATGGGGCGCGAAACGGCGGCGCAGCGGGAGCGGAGTGCGAATGGGGCGGGAAACGGCGCGGACCGTGCCGCCCCCGGGCACCTGGCGGGGAGGGGCGGCCGTTGAGGGGCTCGAATTTGAACGGCTCCGCGCGCGGGAGGCTCCATTGCTCGGCGGGGCGGGGGAGCGCCCGGAAGGGCTGTACCAATATCCGCAGGAGCTGCCGCCGGAGCTGAGCTCTTCGTCCCCTCCCGCCCTGTCCCCGCATCCCGCTGCTTCCCGCTGCCCGCATCCCGGGAACAGTCCCGGGGTTCAGCCCTGCGGGATCTGGGTGCTGGCGGTCGGCCCTCGGGAGGGGCAGCAGCTCATCCGGGCTGATCAGTACTTTAGCCCACGAGCAGAAATCCAAGCGAACCGTCCCTCCTCACGGCTCAAAGCTGCTCATCCTGCTCTCTTTTCCTATGGACCTTACTTCATCCATGTATATACGTATCTGAATGGGGGAGGGGGTGCCAGGAGGATGGAGCCGGGCTGTTGCCGGTGGCACCGAGCAATAGGACGAGAGGCAACAGGCAGAAAAAACTGGTGCACGCAAAGTTCCGCCTGACCATGAGAAAGAGCTTCACTATGCAGTGACCATGCTCCGGAACAGATTGCCCAGAGAGGCTGCGGAGCCTTCCTCACTGGAGATATTCCAGAACCATTTCAGTGCAGTCCTGTGCCATGTGCTCTGGGATGGCCCTGCTTGAGCAGGGAGGTTGGAGCAGATGGCCACGGTCCCTTCCAGCTTGACCCATCCTGTGGTTCTGTGCCCTATCTCGGAGCCCAGCCATGGGGCTGTCTGCACATCCATGACCTGTCAGAGGTTGTTCTATGTTCTGCTCTTTAATATAAAAGCCCTAAGAAAACTATGCAATGTTTACAAGTCTTTCCCCACCGTGCACATGTTGCGCTGTTTGGATTGCAAAAGAAGGATCCCCTTACCTAATAATAGCATCATGGAACAAATGGGGTTAAAGGGACCTCGGGATAATCCAGCGCAGGGCCAGCTGAGCTGCAGTGTGGTGGGACCCACCACCCGATGGTGAGCGCTGAGAGAGCGAAGCAGTGATTTCACTGAAATTAGTAGATAAAACTATGCACAGGTGGTAAAACTTTGTGAATCTCAGGAAAAACTTCAGTCAAAACATAAGGTGCAAAAGCCTACGAGGCAAATCTGTTAAATTAAGGTTCATCATCCCAGTGAGTCCTTAGCAATTTTTGTTTTTCTAGAATCTCAAGAATTTCTGCCCCCAGAATGAGCTCAAAAAGAGCAGCATTTTACAGCACAGAAGGTGTTTTAGCATTAGAGTGCAAAGACTTTAAGTCAGACTCAGCTATTACTATACTTAGCAAATTTAAAGGTTTTTTGCTGTAATACTCAATGAAAAAGTATATCAAGCATTCCATTTTTATTGAATGTGTTGGTTTTTTCTTCTTTGCAGGGGTCTTTGGATGCTGACACTGAATAAACCATAAGTAATGGTGTAAAAATGAAGTTGATAGCATTCAAACGATAATTTAAATGTTTCTCGCTTTTTCTGGTTGAAAGGCATGCTCTTAGCCCTAGCAAGGGAGGGTATGAAATCCTTTCCTACAGAAACCCCCAAGAACATTCATTCTCAAGACTTTATAAGACCTCGGAGACATTTTATTTAGCCATCTTCATTGTGTTACTGCTACAGAGAATGCCAGGGCATCTGAGAGGTGTCTCGCTTCTCTGCCCTCCTGAATTGTTCAGATGCATAGTCCATTTTGTGTTCTCTTGGGCAGACTTCTGCCCTGGTACCATGTGGGACAAAAGCTTTTACAAAACAGTTCATCCCACATGTGGGAACCTAGTTTTGTTTCACAGGTCTTGGCCTCTCCTGTAGCCCTCCTGTAGAGGTAGCATGTCAACTGCTACTTGGGAAAGGACAGAGTTAGGGGAGATGAAAATTAATAAGCTTAGGGATACTTTTCTGATTTGGAAATCAAGGATAAAGAATGATTTCTGAGATAAACAACACGTGGTTAGGATATTTGCAAGTGAAAGTACAGATTAAGGGATAAGAAAGTAGTAAACAGAGATTATGGTAGGTGGAAATAATGTGATAATGAGAGTGACAGATGTTACAAAGATGGAGATACTACAAGTAGGACACCTCAGCTTCGCATGGATTTGTTTCATTTTTCATGTGCATAGAGCACACGTTTCTATACTTTTGACCAGGAGTATTTGCTAGGGTTCTCTCTCTGTCCTTTTTCCGCTTTAACACTGTCACTACGCTCATAGGCAAAAAGGGTGAAATAGGCCCAAGTTCCATTTCTTTTTATTCTGTTTTCTGTATCTGGAAAATAGAACTGTATAGTATCTGCTCTTTTACACATATGGCTTAGTCTTAAAAATAAGAAGATTGAATTCTCTTTTTAGTTCTATGACCCACTTTATTTCATAATTAGGACTTTTCTTCTACCTTTTTCCTATTACAACCCTGTAAATTGTACCTTTTTGAACATGGGCTACACTACAAAAATCAGGGCTACTCCTGAGTATGTGACATGCATTCATTTGAAATTTGAAGCCAATTTGTATTGATTTTTAGTTTTTCAGGAGTGGAAGAACTACATGCTACAGGTTACATAGGATTCACCAATATTTCCTTAGGCAGCCTTTTTTGAAATTATAAAAAAGATCTTTTCAGCAGTGTTCAGCAATGTCAGTTGTTTAACTCTACTTTTGCAATAATGGCCCAGGGGATAAGTTACTGTATTGTAGTTACTTCACATACATAGCAACTCTCAGGATCATGGAATAGCAGAAACTTTTTATAGTGCCCAAGAAGGCTGAATAATGATTGTGCTAACTCTGTTGTGGCCAGGAAACTCACAATATTCAGAACAAAGGTTGTCAGTGCAGTGTTTTACAACAAATACATGTCTTACGTGATGCTGGAGAGCAGTGTAGGCCTGAATCTCCATCTGGAACTACCACAGATCTATACCTGATGTCTGAAAGTATTTTCTTGTAAGATAAAATAGTCTACCAGATACTGGAAGAAACTATAGTTAAATAGTTAAATATAGTCTGTATTTAGACAGAATGCCATTGCTCACTTTTATTCCAAAATGTAGGGAATGTGTAAGCTCTAACTTATTAATTAGAGTTGCTTCACAGCACTATGGTTATGTGAGACTGTATTTCATCCCTGCAGTTAGAACTGTACGGCTTTTACCTTCATCTGACAAGTTGGGAGATTGCTTAGGAACTGTGTGTGTTTTTCATGGCCTCATTTCTGAGAGGAGATTATTTCAAGAGATTTTGTTGTTTTGCTTGGTTTAACAACAAATAGCTGTTGTTTGATATGACCTCCTTTTGAGTCCCCATCACCAGCTCTTGGGCTCATTTTTCTGTAAGATTATCTTTAGCTGCTGCTGCTGCATGGGCTTAATAGATAAATTTCTTGTGTTTGGTATGGAATACACAGTGTTTTACAGGGATAATGATCAGCCTTCAGCCTTCTATTTTGCTGCTTTTCAGATTTTAATTTAAATTATCTGATTTAGTCATCTTACTTGCTCCCATCTTTAACCAGACACAGTACCCAAAATCATATATGAGAAATTGAATACAGGTGTTACAAAAGAAATGGTGGAAAGTGGGCAAGAATTTGACTTTCTGCCTTTGAAAAGTGAATAGAGCAAGATAAAATACTTTCTGAATAAAGCATGGAACTATATGCATAATTACATCTCAATTCCTGAGCTAAAATGTTTTTACCTAATTTATTTAATTTCCTTTTGTGCTAAGAAAAGAAAATGTTCCCAAAGCATGGTGCAAGGTATCTCCTTCCATACTATTCATTCCAACCCTTCTGCCAGGGGCAGGGACACCTTCCACTAGACCAGGTTGCTCGAAGCCCCACCCAGCCAGACCTTGAACACTTCCAGGGATGGAGCATCCACAATTTCCCTGGGCAACCTGTGCTAGTGTCTCACCACCCTCACGGTAAAGAATTTCTTCTCTCTGTTAGTTAGAATCCATTCACCCTTTTCTACACTATGTGCTCTTGACAAAAATCCCTCTTCCATCTTCCTTGTAGGCTCTTGTCAGGTACTGAAAAGCCACAATTTGGTCACCCTGAAGCCTTCTCTTTTCCAGGCTGAACAAACCAAATTCTCCCAGCCTTTCCTCATAAGAGAGGTGCTCCATTCTTCTAATCAGCTTGGTATCTGTCCTCTGAACTTGCTCCATCAGGTCCATGTCCTTCCTGTGCTGGAGTCCCAGAGCTGGATGCAGGGCTCAAGGTGGGGCCTGAGCAGAGCAGAGCAGAGCAGAGCAGAGCAGAGGGGCAGAATCCCCTCCTGGCCTGCTGCCCACGGTGCTCTGGATGCAGCCCAGGGTGCACTTGGCTTTCTGAATCTAAACCAACACCGGTATTACACCATTTGAAATTTAAACAGACAAAAAAATGATTGAACAGAGCAAATACAAACCCTCCATATGAATTAAATGTCAAATGCCCCTCTGCCCCGTTGCTGAGTCTTCTGGCAAAGTGCTTGCAGTCCACCTTCAAGAACCTCTGGATTACACTGTATGCATACTCAACGCTGATTCTTCTCTCACGTTACTGTGATTAATTAATGGATAGTGGATACTTTAGATATTAATTAGCTGGGATAATGTCCCTGTTCAGCAATGTCACTAATGACAGGGCTGAGCTCATACAACACTCCTGTGAAGAGCCTTTCTGACTAAGACATTTTTAACGTTTAATTCAAAATGAAATTTTTCTTGGAACCACAAAACAATTTTGGTTTTAAAAATTCCCAACGCTGTAGCTGAGCAATACTGAATTGATTAAGCTGTAGCTTGGTAGCATACTAACACCTATAGTGCTTGTTAATATGGATGCAAATAATTATTGTCAGTGCCTTGGGAGATTCCAAGGTGTATATTGTGCGAGGGAGGTGCTGTGGGCAGGGAGAGGAGACATGTGCTGTGTCTGCCAGTGTGTGCTAGACACATCCTAGTACTCACTCTTGCCTTGAAATAAACAGTGACAATTCTGTTAATTTTAATGAAGGCAGTGCTAATTACAGCAGTGTGGGAAGAAAATCAGCTTTGTGTATGCACGCTGTGTAATCCAGAGGTCCTTGGAGGTGGACTGCATGTATTTTGCTAGAAGAAGGCTGAGCAGTGGGGCAGAGGGGAATTTGACTCTTCATTTGTTTTATGTTAACCTTTCCAAGACATCAGGTTTCCAATGAGTTGTGTGAATATCTAAGTTGATGATTTCAATGTTCAAAACACTGGAGATAAGTCCTCTCCTAGAATATGATAGAACCAGGAATAAATATTCAGCAAAGCAGATTTCTTTTTGTGCAATCAGCATGTTTTTGAAATATTACCATGTTAGATTTAATTCTGAATAGTTATGGCAGAAGAAACTACGTAATCTACTGTCTGTTCTAACCTGACCCACAAATGAACTAATCGTGGTACCAACTTCATAGTATAAATAAACAAAATAAAAACTCTTTGAAAAATTGAGCACTTAAGATAAAGATTGTATAAATTTGTAAGAGATAGACGCACCCATACACTGATAGACATTTGTTTCCATAGTGCTAAGAGGCCAGCACAATATCCTATAGAACTTCAGGACATAATATCTTTAGTATACTCATAGCAGAAATGGATTATACATTAATTAAACCACAAAAAATCAGGTAAACCAGTAATATTATGAAATACATGGCTTTTTGGAATGTAATTCAGGCAGTTACATTATGTTTTGTTCCTTTGTACATATTGGTAAATTGAAGTTATTTCCCAGTTTGTGTGAAACAGCACTTAACCACTAAGTATTGTATTTATAAATGTTATTGCACGTTAATAAAAATTAGATACATAAATAGGTATATTCATGTGTGCTTGTCACATCAGCAAAAATTGTAAAGTGGATATCGTTCAATTTGCATAAACCCTGTTTTATACTGACTATTTCAATTTTGAATTGTGGGAAGTATATATGCAAAGATATTCATCAGTATAATATTTCCTGTTACAATGCTAGGTCTTCATAAGTTGGTGTCTTTTTAAATGACTTTACGATAAATATATTTACGCAAGATTCATAAAAGTGCAGTAAATGAAACAAGTGCATAAAATGCTACACTAAATGAGATATTCAGGAAAATTGCTGCAGGTATGTTCAATTTTTATCTTACATAAGCATGGCATAACTATAAGACAATACAACAACTTTTTGACTGTCATATCTAAGTGTCTTCACACGTGCTCTGAAAGGCAGCTCATATAACAAGATACCTTGAATAGTCTGTTTTATTTTACTGTGTATGAAAATACGTGAACATTACTTATTGCAATAAATTAATTCTATAATGCATTAATACAAGGACTTAATTCCAGCTATAAATATTGTATAAATCCAGCAATGATTTCACTGGGAAAGCATATCAACAAACCAAAGAATAGGACTGATTACTTACAAAAATTCAGAGACTTTTTCAATAACTGCAATTTTAAAATAAATTGCAGGTAAAGTGTATTAATTGAAAGGAGTAGATTATGACCATGTTATCCAATAAACATTATTCATTTTGTTTCAAATGAAAGTTGCACAATATTTATACGGAAATGAAAAGTATTTTTTTAATAAGTGGTCCTTTTTATTTTTGCAACTATTTCTATGTGGACTATGAAAGCAGTCTTTCCATTTAGGATGCTGAACAACTATGAATGCTGATCTATAAATACCAAGTAAAATAACTTTGAAATATTTATCAGAGTGGGTTTGTCCTTCTCACTAGACATGATGACAGAGACTCTAATACTAGACCTTGGGATTTTCATTTTATAACTCTAAAAGATTCTCCTAATTACAAAAGATGGACAAGAAACAAAGTGGTAAAACTGCCTGCCTCCTTCAGTGATTGTTAGGGAGCAGTGACACGAAGCAGGTCTGAAGGAAGGCCTTTGCTGTGGTTTTATGTTTACATGTTTGCTGAATCTTCAAAATGTTCCTCTTCATTCTCAGTCATACCAGGTCCCAGATTCAATCCAGAGTTATACTTACGCCTTTGCTTTCTTTTAATCTTAGCTTGTAATTAGCTCTGAATTCTGCAGCTTCTGAAGAAGGGCTTGTGTGCCCCAAACCCTGTCTTTTTTTCCTTAGCTGCACCAGTTAATCTAAATAAACCAACAAGCCTTAGTTTTAAGCATTTTATTGGAAGCAATGAAGTGCATTGTTCAAATTCTGAATACACTGGAGTCAACGGAAATGTGACTATTACTATTACTTTACCGTTACTGTGTGTAAGTACAGCCAGAATTTCTCTTTTGGAGCTGCTAAAGTGCTTCAAGTTACACATGTGTTTAAGTGCATTCCTGATCTACAGCCAGGCTCCTCAGCATCTTTCAAAATTGTTTTGTAGTTAAACAAATTATGCTGACACTGTGTTGCAAAACCATTGTTTTCACTGGGTGAATGAAAAAAGTTATTATACTTTTTGTTTAAAATCTGATCCTAAATGATTTTGTAGGAAAGATGCAATTAAAGTTTAGATCTTGAAATAGTAACGTCTAAGTTTATTTCCATTCAAAATTTTGTGTTTCTGTTGAGTGAGTAATTTTCTCATTTAATTCTCCTTAAATGGTCTAAAAAAGGCAGAACACTTCATGTAATCTCAAAGACCTGGATAAGTATGAAGGGTATTCTCTAATGCAGTGACAAGACAGGTTGTATCTTGCTTATTTATATGAAAGTAATAATTTCCCAGAGCAAAGCAGCTATAAGCCTTATTGCAGGAAATAGTGGTTTTGAATGTTACTTCCTCTGTCTTGCCAACAGGAACATGTAAACCCAGCACATACTTGGTTATATTTCTGTGCCCCTTTGTTTGTCTTGGCATTTGCTTTGCTTTTATATAAATGAGGACAAGTTGCCTGGGTAATGTTTTTCATTCTGTTGTGTGTTTAGGTGTCCAGTGTTCTTAAAGCTTGTAGAAATAATGGGCTGCTATTTTTTTTTTTATAGACTAGTTCACTTTTCTCATATCTGTACAGAATACAGAAAATCAATGGTTGCAAAGTTATTAATTTTTAATTTTCATCGTGAATTGGATACTATTATGGTGTTCAGCTGAATAATACATTATGTCTAATGGTGCCTGGTATTATAAATTACATTTTGAATATAATCTTTGCTTTGAAAGCTAAGCAGTTTTGCCTTGGAGTACTCTGTTTATCTGTTTACTTCTCCCCACTCCCCCACCCCCTACCAAAAAACTACATATGCCAGAGGAGGATTCTGACAGAAGGTTTTCTTTTCTTAAGTAAAGTTTATAGAATCAATTGTGTGAAAAAAATAATATCAAGCAACACAAGCAACGTTTTTTTATAAAAATGCAATGATGAATCAGTCATGACATCTATTTGTAAAATAACATGATAATATGTTCAGAAATGTGTTGTCTTAAAAATGTTATTATTAACAATAGAAATAAAATATATTATCTAAACACTGTCAATATTATTAATACCAAATCCCAGATCCACTGTAAGGAAAATGACTGTCATCAATATCCGTAAGACTTAGTCGTAGCTTTGCATTGCACAATGTTGGAGACAGGGGTAAAAGAAGCTAGAAATAAAAACCCTGAGTAACAAAGTAATTTTTTCTCTCCAGTGTGCAAAAATAATTCTTCTTTGTCTGTCACGAGATCACCTGATTGAATAATCTGGCAAACTACTCCATACAATTTACTCCATCGAGTTCTGGCTAGTATATCTAGGCTTCGTTCCCAAGAAAATAGATGCTGTTTTCAAACTCCTCTCACGAGGGGTATTTGGAAGATCCAGATATTTCCCTAGCTGAGCAGAGCTATAAAACCGAGTCGTGAGCCTCTGCTGCAAGAATTTGGAGAACCCAGATTAAGAAAACTATGTATTGATAAAACTGTCTAAGGGAACAAAAACAGGAAATGTTTTCAGATGAGAAAGAGCTATCAGGAATTTAAACAGGAAAGGCTGAGTACTGTTTGTTACTGCAGAATGCTAATGCTGTGTGCAGAATGACCACTGTCCTATGAGAGCTTTGACAGACACTCTGTCCAAGGATAGGCAGCCCAGATCAGCAGTGCAAAGTTGTCCACAAGGTGCTTCACTGCTTAAAAACCTGAAAATGGAATTGGAATCAAGGGAATCAGGCATCCAACTATCCTCTAAATTAGTGGGGCCAAGCTGCAAGCAAGAATTATGACCAGAAAAAAGATCTCGGTCTTGTTAAAAAGGCACAGTATTACAGCTGGGGTCAGAGGAGTCAGAGGCAAACTGAGGGAGGCAGACAAGCACTGAGCTCCAGCTGGAGCTGAGTGTTAGAGTACGGAGACAGTGATCCAGGGCTGGCCACAAATGGAGATACAAGCAGGTGCTGGCATTCAGAGTGGGTCATCAACTGCAGGACAGAGAGCCTTGGAAAGAAGGAAAAGTTGGCATGACTTTGGGCTATATTGTGCTTTTCCATTTATGAAGTATTTTCAATTAATTTATAAACAGTAGGTCTCTACAAGTGTATGTTCCTACTAAACCAGATCTGATGTTATTGTATTATCTATTATAAAAGCACCAATGAGATTATACATATAGAAAAGTTGTTTGGTTTTTTTAATTATGGTATTAACAGTGAAATAGTGCTGCTAAGATATTCCCTGCCACAGTAAGCTGGTCAGTCTGACAAAAACTAACAGAAAATTAATACACAATTAACTTCTTAATGAAGTGAAAGGTAGGAATAAAATCAATTCCAACCAACATTTTACTGAATTTTATTTTCCAAAAGTACATCTTTTTACTTTTGTAATGAAAATATCTAAGGTTTTTGACTAAAGTATTCCATGACATTCAGATTGAAAATGCAGCAAAATGCTTTATCCATGATTCAGACCTTCGAGGCATTTCAGAGAAGTGAGCTGGCAGATTTTTAAAATGTATATAAAACTTTGTGTCTTTATATAGATACATATTTTTGAAATTTGTGACGTTTATGTAAATGCTTTGTCCAGATTTTCATGGATGGATGGAATTTGTAGAAGGGATCTGCAGAAAACAGGACTCGTTTCTGTTCTGTTCACTTAGTGCGTGATAACTTCATATTATTTATCATACCGTATCTGATAAAACTTGCGTATGACACACAGGCCAGCAAAACATTGAGTAATGGTGAGGCTAAAGCGGTTATACACAGTGTCCTAAAATTATTGTACTGCAGGGCCCTGGGAAGGGGTGTAAAAATTGTTTATATACCTAAACAAGAGTAAGTGTATGAATAGGTAGTTTTATCTCTCCTTGAGGTTTTAATGAGAGCAATATTGAAATAGTACTTACAGAACTAATGGGGATGCACCAAAAAAAAAAAGGAAATTGAAAGTCTACAGTACAAATCATCATTAAAACGCCCAGGGAGAATTCTCAAATAAAGAGGATGAGGAACATGAACAGCAGCAGAAGGAACTGACCGCCCTGCCTCTGGCAGCTGCTTGGAGAGGCTCTCAGAAGGTGTCACACATCCAAGTGGCACCAGGGAACAGGCAGGGATGGATGTGAAGTGCTCTCCTCATGCCAGGCAGGGCACTGAGGAGGCCACTGAAACTTTGTTTCTCAAATGACAAGAACACAATTTAAGGGTGAGTGAGAGATGGAATATTAAACTAGATAATCTGCTTTTTGTACTTCCTTAATGTCAGTATGCCTATAAATAAGTAAAATAATTTAGGAATAAACTCTAACAAATCTCCTCTAATTAGATTTTAGAAATTGCTTCAATATGATCTTGCAAAAGAAACATCCTCCAAGTGAAGCTGATTCTCAAAGCAGCATGATTGTCCCTTAATTAAAATAAAGCTGTGTGACTTACCACAGATAGCTGTGATACAGAATTCTGTAATTTGAATAAAAGGAACCTTTTAGTTCATTTTGAAATGTGGTGGAGATACCTGGCAACTTTGATGTTCCTTTGAACTCCCTTTTATCTCGTTGCTAGCCAAATGGCTGCTGGGCCTTGCAGATATAGTTCAAAGCCTGATTTATGTTACTGATTAAAAATCATGTAAAAGCCTCTGGAAAAGAGAAGTATGGGCACATAATAATGCAGTATAGGGCGATCCACCAGCTTTACTGAGCCTTTTACTGGATCTGGCTGCTGAGTTTTGATTCTTCCACACAGAAGTTTCAGATCTTGGCGAGTGGTAGGAAAAAGAAGTTGATGTTGGCACCAAAAAAACACTTCGGTAGTTATGTTATTGTGCAGAGTAGTCCAGCTCCTCAGTCACTCATCTGATATCTAAACAGGATAATGTATGTAACTGATAAATGTGACAGTGGGGAGAGAAGAGACAGTTTTTTTCAGCTGTGACATCATGGGTGAGCACGTGAGGTGACTGTGTGACTTGGCCATGGTGGTTACAGACACAGGTGACACCGTGACCAGCCTGACAGTGGGGTGGCTTTGCACAGGAGTCCCCACACCGTGTAGGGAAGCAGCAGGAGCAGCTCTGAGCTAATGGGGCCATGCAAGGAAAACACTTTGTGTTGTTGCTCTCTAAGGAGGGCTCATAGGGCCAGAAGCACTGCCATACCTGGCCTGCACTGCAGACCTGAGTCCCTGTCCCCCTTGTCCCCCTGTCCCATCTGTCCCCCCTGTCCCCTCTGGCCCCTCAGCACGGTTTGAATGTGTCTGTGTGACCCGGCCACCCTCTGCTCGTGCCCCCAGTACAAACAGTAATGAATGTTCATGGCTTGTTGTGCCCTATTTAAAGCCATGATAAGACAGCAAACAAGCTGGGTTTCAGGGATGAGGAATTATAAAGGTATCCTAGAACCGTGGCCTTTTTCTTAGGATTAGGTGTTCTTCAGTACTGCCTTGGCCACTGCAGCCTAGCCTATCCAAACATAAATGTTATTTTTCACACCAGACTTTTTAATTTTAACTTCCTCTTTATGTATGTGTATAGATTGTTTGTTCACAAGCATGTCACAGCTTCCCGTGGGTTGAAGCAGGCAGTGGGGTATCTCTATTCATACATTTCTGCTTTTTAATAGGATCTATTCAGAGCAAGACAAAAGCCTGATTGAATGCTGGAAGAAATTTTGTATCGTAGAGTCATTTAAATGTGAACTAGGACATTCTCTGGACAATTACATAAAAATGGCAAGTGACCCTCTGTACAATAGTTGCTTTCAACATTATCCAAGGCCAAGACAGGCTTTTGACAGTTATATAATGCAGATGGGTCATGATCAGCCAACTCAGAAATGTTCAGCATTGTGCGAAATGAGAATCACATTTGACGAAGTTGAAACCAAAAAAAAAAAAAAAGGGACAAAAAAGCTTTCATTTCCAGTATGTTGATCAATTTTCTAATTAATAATATCCAAATTTAGAAATATTTAGAATCATAGAGTCATTAACACTGAAAAGACCCCCAAGATCATGTAGTCCAACCTTTGAAATTTTATTTGTTTGTTGTTTGAAATCTAAATACTGGTAGAAAGACTGGAAAAGGCTCAAATAAAAAATCTGGGAGGTCTTCAACCTTCAACACACCTGTTTGCAAAAACATCTGCAATATATTGTAAATGGTTTATGAAACTACAGATGAGAGATCATATCTGCTATTGATCTCTATTGATCAATATCACTATTGATATTGATAAAAAACTCTTGATTTAGAGATATTTTATTCTGACTCTAAAATAGCCATAGACTAATTTAGTTACAGAACTGAATTCCAGAATTCACAAGTCCAAATAATTTAGCTCACTGCTAGCATCCTGCCACATCTGCTTTTCTTCCCACTTTTTCCACTGAAAAAATGATGCTTAGGACTCCGTGTTAATGCTTATTTGCTCTTTCTTATGCCAAAACACTAATTTCACAGAAAAATATCAACAAAATATCATTAAAAACTCACTTGGATCAGTAAACACCACATGGCAGCAGTGTGAGTTTTCTCCCAATGGTAATAAGGTCTTAAACTACATAGAATTGTGACATTGCAGTGTACATAATTTGTACTGTGAAAGCCAAAGGCTTTACACACAGATATATGTGGATATACAAATATAAATATATAAATAAAAATAAACTGCTGTAAAAAGCCTTATGTGTATGTATATATATTTTCTACAGGGGAATTATAGCACAAGCTTCTTTGGTATTTCAGCTATTTTTTTTTTCACTGTAGCCTGAAGAGAAATCTGTTGATGCTGAAGGATAATTTAGGGTCTTCCTTTGCATTCTACCTTTCTCTTCCAGGATGAGACCGAGAATGTTAATTACTAACATGCAGGAATTTTAATATTATCTCAAATTAATTATACTTTTATGGCATTCCTTCCTTGAGAATAGCTGACTCATATTGTTCCCCAGAAAGTATTCCAAAATACTGTAATGGACAATCAGGTAAGAACACATCAACAAGGCAACTATTTGTAGCTGAGACTACTAAATGGTTTGTTTTACAAACTGATGCTGCAAGTATTAGCATCTTGATTTTGTGTGACTAAAGACAATATTTTGTTATTCATTCTGATTTATTTTTCCCCTCCTTAAATCTTCTTATAGCCCCAAAACTACTTCATAGTAGTGAAGAAGTGAATTATAAGTTGCAGTGAAAAGAAGATTTCCATATCTGCCTTCAGGTTTCTGATTTTAATACATATAAACTGAATTAGAGTGGTGAATTTTATCAAGAAGTGGGGTTTTTTTATGTTAAATAATAAAAAAGGCCTCTACTCCTTGTCATGCAGTCTTCTGCTTCAAGGCTAGCTAGTTTGGATTGCTACTGCTTTTTGGCAAGATGTCTGCTGTCAATCTGGAACAAGTACACCAAAGACTGAATGTAAGGAAAGTGAAAATTAAATTTGATTCAAAACAACATTGAACATTGAACAAGTTTTGTTTAATACAAAAAGTTTTTGTAACTTGAGTTGTCAATCACTGATTCTTACCAATGCGATTGTCCTGAAATAGATATTAATTAATGTCTTGAGGCTGTTTTTGTCAGAGCTTTTCTTTCTAAAGCATAGTCGGGTAGGGAATTATACCAAAATACTTCTATCTCTCAACACAGTAAATATGCAGAGATTTAAACTTCAATGCTTTCATGGAGCCTTCCTTACTATTAAATAAGAGCAAAGAGGAATAATAATTATATCTTCTTGCTAAAAGTGGCTTGTTTCCAAAACCTCTTTCTGCTCTCTGAAATTCATTTTCTCCGTGTGGGCTCCTTGGGCAGCAAGGGAAACGACACGAGAAGAGTTACATCTTTTTCCAGAACCCCGGTCCTGGTCCTTTACTGAAGCAGTGCATCATCTCTGCACTTCACTGTAGAACTGTGGAGTGACGGCAACAACAAGCACAGATTCAGGCTGGGGGGCAGATGGATGGAGAGCAGTCCTGAGCAGGACTTGAGGATGTTGATGAGGTCAGGACGTGCCTGACATGACCCAGCAATGTGCTTTTGCAGCCCAGAAAGCCATTTGTGTCCTGGGCTGCATCCAGAGCAGGGGGAGGGAGGGGATTCTGCCCCCCTACGCTGTTCTTGCCAGACCCACCTGGAGTTCTGGATCCAGCTCTGTGCTCTCCAGCATATAAAGGACATGGACTCGCTGGAGTCAGCCTGGAGGAGGCCACAAAGATGAGCAGAGGGCTGGAGCACCTTTCCTGTGGAGACAGGCTGAGAGAGTTGGGGCTGTTCAGGCTGGAGAAAAGGCTCTGGGGAGACCTTGTTGCAGTCTTTCAGTACCAAAAGGGGCTACAAGAAAGCCTAAAAGCAACTTTTTACAAAGGACATCGGAACAAGATTAAGGGAACAGCAGTGCTTTACAAGAGAAAGAATATGAAGATATTATTTGGACTTTTATCTTGATCCCAATGAACTTACAATTAAGAGAATTGCAGTGAACTTCTGATAATGCTCTTGCTGCACAGAGTATTTAATAGTGGCCTTTATCTACTTCAAGTCAAACCAAAAGTGCAGACTTACAAATATTTAATCGTTTTCATTTAATTTGGGTGAATGAATGGATAAATAAGTATGATGTTTAATAACATGGTACCCTTTGCTGTATTTTTCAAGAGCAGGTATTACAATGCTGCCTGAACTCACTTTGGGTCGTTAGCCTCCATTTAAATGTTCACTGTGGTTCTTCACAGTCGAAAATGTTATACTTCACTAAGCTTTTTTGGGGCACAGCTTGCTTTTTCCATATTAAATTTAACTACCTTTTCTATCAATTTTCTGTCAACCCTTTTTGACTTGGCTGCTCCATTCCATTATTATGTATACAACTTCCCACCTCTAGTGCAGTGCTGTTACATAAAGTTTAGTCAAGGCTCACGCTAGACAGAACCTAACCAAGGCAGAGCTTAAACCCACTGTGTTCCAAAGAGCCATCCACACTTAATTCACTCTCTAAGTAGAAATACAAAATACAAAACACTTCATGTGACGGAGATAACATTTCTCTGTTCCGGCTGCTGTCTAGCAACATTGCAATCAGTGGTGAATGTGTGCATTACTCAGCTTAGTTCTTTGTAATAAACTCTAAATATAGGGTGCCGTTTCTGTTAGTACACAAAGACTGTTTGGACATGGGAGCAGAACCTTGGATGAAGCAGAAACAGAACATACAATGCCTTGGATGATGTTCTTAACATACCCATACAAAAATGTGGGTTTTTCTCACAAGTATAGGATTAGTTGTGAACGAGCCAAGGAAATAGATGTATACTAACTGCTGTCAGCTGTGGAGGGAAAGTGAACTTTCTTGATATTAACAATACTGGTTCGTTGTGAAACACACACACAAAACATAGAAAAGATACAGCAAATGTTTGTGGGAGAAAGAGTCTTTATTCACCTGTTATCTTGGGAATTTAACCAAGTGATTTCCCCCACACCATAGGAATGAAAATTTGTAAAGGCCTCTTAAAATATATAGTGTAGATGTAAAGTTGCATGAGGAAAGCAGCCTGATGAGAACACAGTATCATTACATTTATATTGATTATAAACTGTGAGCAAAGCCAATGTTAAAGTCAGTCAAGAGAAATGAGAATTTGCAAATTGTTGATGAAACATGAATATGGAAAAAATAATGCACACAGTGATGATGTCCAAAAGTGTCAGAAGTGCCATATTCCCTGCTGTTTGCACTGCTGAAACCATTAAAATAACACCTTGCATCTCAAATCACAATTACCAGGCCTCTTCCTTTGCTTTTGTGCTGAGGAGAAGAGAGAGATTGCTATGGAGACAATATATAGCTAATAGCTGGAGGGTAGGTGGAATAAATTCAATAAATAAACAGTCACAGCTGAAAAGAAGGAACGAGGGATGACAACCAAGTCTGACAAAAAGCTTCTGATTTTGTATTGAAAAATTGAAAAGGATGTAGAAATCAAATGCTGTCACTAAAAGCTGATAAAGCCGTTGAATCAATCTGGGAAAAACACGGATTGATCTGGTGCTCAAAATGAGAAGCTAACAGAGCATCATAGGACCTTTTGCTAAACTCTACAGCTGTTTCTATGGCTTTGAACTGGTCACTTATATTATTACATTCTCTGAACATCAGATTACTATGAAATCCCTCTGGGTTTTCAGTCTAGGCATTGTGTGAACGCTTACTCTCTCTATTTAGCCAGTTCATTTCTTCCTGTGCTCTTAAAACCAGCATAAAGCTGGGCTGCTATGACAGCTGACTCCAAGGGATACAATCAAACAATCTTACAAATCACCTGCTAATCTTAAAAAGCAATTATATGTCTGAGAAAGGTCATTAAATAATGCATAGTATGGCAGGTGACATAAAGTCACGTTAATGGAAACACTTAACGCTGTTACCATGGTTAGCATGAAAAACATGTCCAAAAGGGGCTGGTGCTGTTGACTGCCACTATTGATTCCAGAAAACCTCATTAGTTCTGCTTCTCAATTAGTTATGAAATACTGGAGAAATGCCTGTCATTGTTCCTCTGTCAATTAGAATTAAATATAACAAAAGCCTAATCTGGTTTTTGTTTCTGTGCTTCTGCCCTGTATAGAGCTCCTGCCTACAGCATATTATTTACTGTTGATCAACAGAAATATTTTAATGGTGAGAAAGGAAAGCTTTGACTGCAGTTGTTACCTTCCAAGTGGCTTTCTGGGTACCTGGTCTGGCTTCACATCTTTCATTGCACAGTCAGATCATAAATAATCTTCCTTCAGTCACTTCTCCCTCTTTCAATCAGATGTTTTTTAATCATTACCGTGTGTAGATTTATGTTGCCTTTCCTCAGATTCACAGCCTGGTTCTGGTTCTTTCACTGGCCACATCTCACATCTCAGGAAAGGAGAAGGGTCATTTTGGTAGGCAGGAGGAGAAGGATGGAAAGGTTGAAGGGTTGTTGAGGTTTTTTACCTAGAGCCTCCAAGTGTGGAGACACTTCTTCTGTCCCAGTTATTCACCCAAACTGTAACTAATCAGCATGACAATGTTGTAATTTTTGGCGTTATTTGCAAGAAATTATCTTTGTGCTTTTTATTAGCACAGAGCCTGAATTCTCCGAGTTCATTTGAGTTCCTCATTATTCGTCTGTAAAATAACACAAATCTTTTAATAATTTCCAAACACATCTGACAGAATTATGGTTGAAAGACTGCGTTCAGCTCATTTTTCTCCCTGTCGTCACCCAGTATCCCTCTAATCAAACGTGGCTGGCAGTGACCTGTAGCAGTTGAGAAGTTGATATGCATTGACTTTTGCTCCTCCTACTGCAGATGCAATAACCTACTGCAAAGAAAATACAGTGACTGCCGAGGGCAGGAATAGGCTGAGGTGACTGGATCAAATAAATGCTGCTAACCAGGGAAACTTGTGAGCCCTTCACTTTATTGCTGTCATAATTGGTGGAAGTGAGGAAGTGGGTGGGTGAGGTTGGAGGAGGAAATCAGACGGAGCCTGGACTCATACTGCTAACACTTCTTCATTTTAGTGCAAAAGATATCAAGAGGAGCTATATTTCTTAAAATTTCTTTTACAATGTGTTGGTATGTAGTGGATGTGAACATGCATTGTAGAATTTTCTGTACAGAGAAATAAAGAGAATCGCCAAATTCTTGCAGGACAATAAAAGCCAGATGTTCTTAGTTCAGTGCATACTGATGTGCAGTAGTACTCCCACTATTCTCTGACCTGCCTATCCCAGCCCACACTTCCCATCTCTCTCCCCTGTACACTTGGGTGGCATTACAGACATTGCAGCAGCACATGGCCTGTTACTTCACCTGTTCTTGGTTCTGCAGGAGCCCAAAAAGAGCACCTTAGAGCTTAGTTAACCTTCTCTTTGTCTCAGGTGGGTTCACAGTGCATTCGGGCATCTGTGCTGCCACGGTGGTTAAAAGTCTCTCCAAACTGTGCTCCCATTACTAGTGGATAAATACATTTTTTTCGTCTCATTTTAGCTGTCTAGAAATGAGGCATCTAATCTAAGCAATTTATCCAGTCGGTGTTACCTGGATATAAGCAATGTGGAAGAGATACTTCTGAAAGATAGTTTGTCTCCTATTGTATTCAATCATTTGGGGATTAGATGAGTCACCCCTAAGATTTATCAGAGCCTTTAAGTGATGACAAAGGAAATCTGTATGACTAACCTGGATTGCAACACTTCTCAGATGATAAAAGCTTGGAGACAGGAATCCCACCTAACCTGAATGACAGGGAAATTGGTTGAAAAAGTATTTCAGGGAAGGAAGCTGAAATACAGGGCAGCATAGAAGCTAACAAGAAAAACAATAGAAGTACTAAAACAATTGATCCACAGATCATTGTACTAAAGTATTGTAAATGAGTTTGTGGTGCAGTGAAGCTTTGTTACAAAATGCCATGCTGTATACCCCAAAAGTGGAGGCATTATCTGGTATGTTAAAAATTTTATGTTTTCACTGAACAAAAAAAAATCCTCAAAGTTAAATAATGTTATTTCTTATTAATTAAGAATTTTAGCTATTGTTAATTATTAATACTGATAATTAATTAGTATGTTAATGCATTTTGTATTTTTTATATACACTTGTAATATTCTACAATATTTTAATGGAGTTGAGCTGTGGATATGATGTCTAGGCACAACAACTCTGTGAGCAAATTATCAGCTTTACAAATAAACAGAATTCCACTAAGTACAGCAATACTGATTTATGCCAACTGTTCTTTTCAAATGATGTATTTTGATGGGAAGCTTTGAAAAAAAATTCCATTATTTAAAAAGTGTAAAGAGAAATCTGAAAACAGAAATAATTGCTCCATTTAACTGTCCAAGATGAAACACAATTGCATCCTTTCTTCTTTTGTGCATTCTTATTTATAGCACACAGTAAACAAATGGCATATTGTGTAGCTTCGAATAGTGGCTGACACTAGTTCAAATAGATGATCTTGACAGCATGCCCAAAGAAATGTTTCAGCTTTACAGTCTAGAAAATGTGTTTCTTCTGTGAACTAGGTGCTCATATAGATACATCTTCTAAATTAGGAACAGAGTGTTTATTTCGTTGTGGGTGCATTGTTCAAGCTTGTGGTCCTGCAGGGAGGACAAGGAGATCTCAGGGAAATGAGTGGAGTGCTGATTGAACCTCACTGCTCATCTGAAATAGCATGAAAACTGTTAATACAGCTGGAGTGGCTGACTCAGGGCTGTGTTTTCATCTCGAAGAATGGCATTAGCTGCCAGGGCTGAGAGCAGTAGGCATGACCCAGTCCCCAGAGCTCCCAGACGAGGCTGTGTGAGCACTCCAGCTCTGCGCAGAGCAGTGCCAATGTACAGACTGCAGCTGCAGGGTGACCAGGGATCAGGCTCTGGGCTTCGGTGTGAATGCATGTGAGCACACAGCTCTGTGAGTTCAGGCAGTATCAGCTCTAAAAGCAAACTACGGAAATAAAATACATTCAAGACCCCCGATTGTATCAGGCTCTGGGTATTTTAAAGTTTCTATCCTATTTTTATGTTTGTACCAAATGTGTGAGAGGCACCTCGTTTGAAATGCTCCCAACAGGAGAATGGAATATTATATATGCTGGACTTTCCTTTCTCATGCATTATACTTACAGGCCACTGACTTTCTCTGCTGCCCAGGGAGGTGGTGGAGTCACCATCCCTGGAGGTGTTTAAAACAAGGCTGGATGTGGCACTCAGTGCCACAGTTGATAAGGTGGTATTAGGTCATAGCTTGGTCTTGATGATCTCAAAGGTCTTTTCCAACCTAGTTAATTCTGTGATTCTGGGAAATGTGAAATAGTTTGGTCAAACAAATCATGTTTGTCAAGCTCTATTAAAAAAAAAAATTGCTGAAAGCAATTCTAATTAGTACAGCAGCATGTGAATAGACCAAGTTCTTCTGAGAGTTTTCATCCCAAGTATTAGAGTTAACATTAGTTCTGGTAATGTTCCCCTTCAGTTACAGGGACAAGGAATCCAAACATGGCATTGTAACAGGCTGCAGATCAATCACCTTCACGGAAACCACCCAAGCAAGGTGTGGCCTGAAAGGTGTGTTGGGTTTACAGTAAACTGACAGGATCAGCAGCAGGTTCTGCACGTGACCTTGGTGTTCTGCACAAAGCAGCAGCTGCCAGAGCTTGTGTTTCCCATCACTTTTGTAAGAAATGCTGAGCCTGTGAAATGTCTAAGTATAAATCTGACTTATTGTAAATGAATAAATAGTAACTCATCTCGGAGTGCTCACTTCAAAATAACTATGAAATGGCGCAGTATCACACAGTCTGACATTTCAATTTTTGAAAGCATCCAACTGTTTAATAAAACACTAAGGAGCAATATTTTGTCTTCACATACAATGTTACATTAGCTATATGCATTTAGTTATTAACACGAGTATGTCTATTAAAATGATTTGTTGTGATAATTCAGACTGTGAGTCACTTTCAGACACATGGGAAGTCTGCACTAACTGATGTGCTGTTTGAAGGGCAACCAAGTTGTCCATTACTGTGCCGAAGTGGGATGCACTGTGGCACACACAGAATTCAACACAGCCTAAGGGGAAAGCTTTTTAGCTGCAGCTAACCTGTGATTCCTGGTCTCAATTCCACCACACACTAGATTTGTGATTTCAGAATTCTTTCTTACTCTTTACCAGCTCTGTTTTTTTCACAAAACCTGCCTGTGGTTGCTCTCATCCTGGCAGCTCCAGTTTTGACAGCAAGAGTTGGAAGCTTTCCACCTCTGAGGCTCTGGTGACCACTGGCAGCTAAGTAGAGCTGCTCTGACAGAGAGCTAAAACTCAGACAACTTCTTCTAAAATCACCTAGCGATCATCATGATGCATTACAAGAGACAGCGAAGTGCCCAGAATGCACCACAGCCACTGCTTTTTGTTATTAACATAATTTCAGTATAATGCACGTGTGTTCTTCTGGCACCAAGAGGTCAGCTGATGTCAAGTCAGATGAATGAAACCTGCATTTGCAGCCTATGTAAAGATATGGCCTAATTTGGCTTACAGGAATCAAAAAAGGTGGTGAGTATTGTTTTTAGGAAGTATTTTGTTTCATTCAAATTTTTATATTCCAGACATTTTTAGAAAGCAGGTCTTTATTCAGTATACCCACTCAAAAGAGAACCGACTTGCCATTAGCATGTCCTAATTAAGAAGGTTTTCTAGTAGATTACAAATGGAACTTTTTAGCTGAATTATGCACAATAATATTGACTGATTCAGCTCTGCATCTGCCACTGCAGTCTTTTCTGCACTCTCATTCCTTTGATTTTCTGTAATGTGAGTACTCTGCAAATAACACCAGTCCCTTTGTTCCTGGGAGGGAACTGACCTGCCTGGGGCTTGTTGAGTTTGTCAATATTTGGGTTGTTTTCTCAGAAACATACTGGCCTAAACATACTGGTGAGTGTGGCAGATCTGATGAAAATAATTTACCCACACGACACAATCATGGAAACTCTTCATCTTCTTGGAAAGGGTTTTGGATGTATATTGAACTGTGAACCCTATAATAGTATTTCTGCAGAAACAATGTGCATTTATCAAGCCAGAAGCTGAATGTTACTCATCTGGGTCCCGTCCTCTGACTTTTTTCACAAGACCAAACATGGCTCTTGTTTCTCTTCGGTACAAATGGATATTTAAGCTTTGGAGTTAAATCTGGAAATATTAAAAAAAAAAAAAAACCAAACCAAAAACCAAAAAACACCAAACCCAAACCAGAAAAAACTTGCTGAGTGTTACTTTTGGATCCATTTCTGGTTTTTTTTCAGAATGCTTTGCCCAGAAAAGCTGTGGATGCCCCATCTGTGGAAGTGTTCAAGGCCAGATTGGATGGGGCTCTGGGCAACCTGGTCTAGTGCAAGGTGTCCCTGCCTGTGGCAGGGGTTTGGAACAGTCTTAAAGATGGTTTTTAAGGTCCATTTTAACCCAAACCATTCTATAATTCTATGAAAATGGTCTCTGAATGAGACTTCACCTCAAATTAAAATAGGCACAAATTAAAATACCTGCTAGTGAGTAAGAGAACATGCAACTTCAGCCCAATAGACAGCTCCCCCTCCCAAACAGCAGAAAATCTATTTCCTATTGTAAATAGAAAGTGAATTTTCCTCTGGAGACTATAATTATAGAATCAAATATTAATTAAAAAGTTCATTGCGAGAGACTTATAGTATAAACCAAAGGCACAAATGTCAGCCAACATATAATTATGATACCTTTGTGAGAATTTGAAAAATTATGCTCTTCCAATAGCAAATTTGAATCAGTAGGTATAGGGAAGTATTTAGAGGCTTGATTTTTTTTCCCATTTCCCTGCCAGTAGATGTTGATTTAATATTCTTGATTTTTAGCATTTACATTTGTCCATCCATTAATAACCTAATTTCATGACTTCATGAGCTACATGTGGGATGCGACCCTGGGTGAGTGCACACAGGGCTGACCAGCAGTCCCTGTGAAGGCTGCAGTGCAGAGCTGAGGGTGTTTTTGTGGGATGCCCTTTGGCACCACACCGTGCTTAAAGCATACTCTGCATTTTATTTCCTCATTTGAGCACACTGTGTTGATTTGACAGGGTACAGCAGGATGGAAATAATTTAGACAAGATGCTGAAGCGTTTTTACTGTCTGAGACTGAAGTTGCCTTTGAGACTGGGCCGGGTTGGTCCCAGCTGCTGCTCACTGACAGCCAGGGAATGTCCCATACTGGAGCACACTCAAATCATGCTGTTTACTTTAAATATTAACTTCTTGGGGAATGGAAAAAAGGTTCAGAGGCAAAGCAAGCTGTGTTTTGCCTCTGTTTGATTTGCAACAGTTGTAGTACAGTTTTCCCTTTGGAGCTCCTCTGCAGTCTGTGGGTCTGTTAAATCCTGTATTTCTTTGGGAAGCAGGTGCTCTGCAGCCAAGGCAGGTTTAGAAGGGCAAATCTAGTTTGCAGAACAGACAAAAGAGTGGTTTGAGACTGATACAGACCAAGAAGAAGAGAACAGACAAATGTGAAGTGGACAGGCCACGCTGTTAAGGATGAGGTGGGAACCGATTTAGTGTTGGCTGGACAACAGGCTGCAGAGAAAGTTATTCCATCACCACGGCAACTAAAAGCCAAGAGAAAAGAGTAAGAGGCAGTGATGAGTCCTGTGGCCTTACACAAGGATGTGTATTCAAGGGTGTCCCACAATGCCTATTTTCATTTGCGTTTCGGATTAGCTATTAACTGCAGTGGTTTTATCCTTTCCTGCAGTGCACTGTTTGCACATCACAGACCTGTTTCCGTGCCCTGATGGATGCTCAGAGCCCGAGGAGGTGAGGGCAGCAGCTCACAGCACCACATCCCATCCCAGCTGGCAGAGGAAAGCTGTGATATCTGTCTGGTAGTACCAAAACTTTTCATATTTTGTTTCACAGCATCTTTAAAATGTTGCAGAGGCTTTACCTTGAAATGGAATCTGACATTTCTTTCCATCTCAGCTGTTTCATACTTGCATGATTCTAGTGAGGTCAGAGTGGTTTCCATCCTATGGTGTGCCAGACAAGATGAAATGTAAGAAAATTCGATATTCTGCAAGGCTGTGCTGTGAGTGACTAGCTGCCTCATCAAACTTGGTATGTCAGATGGAAATAAAACTGCAAATGAGGCTTGCAAATGAGCAGGTACTGGCTCCTGGCTCCTGCCAAAGAGTGGCTGCGCAGCAGGAGAAATCCTATCAGCAGCAGTGTGAAGTCAGGCTACACACCCATGGTTGTTTTCCAGCAAACTGAAATATACTGCAACATTGCAATGCACTATTTATATCCAGCCACCCCTGCTTGGGCAAACAAGTTTCTAAAAACCGCATCAATGAGCCTGCATCCCGGACTCACTGCATTGAAAACACCATTTTGCCACCTAGTGGTGCTTTCTCCCTTTATGTTTCATATATGTTTTTGTTTCTCCAACTTTCATCTTCTTACTGTGCTGGGAGTTGTATATTGTTCAGGCAGGCAATTCTTCCAAGGAGGCACATAGTAATTTTAATTTAGAAAAGTAGCTGCATGTCCAGTAAAAACTGAAAGTTTGTTAGGATGAATTAGCCGACTTCTTTATTCTAAGTATTACCTGGTTTGGAAAGTTTCTTAATGTTCCAGATTTGCATTAGATATCAAAATAATTATGCTTTTATCTCTGATCAAGGTTTTAGTTAAATGGAATTTTTCAAAGTTTTCCTCTGCTATGATTTTCAGAGTAGATAGAGGACTTCACTCTGTAATAGAGCTGAGCAGCATTCCCTCCCACACACAGTGTTTTAACACCCTCGGGCTGCAGGAACAAGGCTGGAGGTGCTCTGGTGTTTTGAGGGAGGCAGGTTGCTGCTCTCCAGCCCAGAGACAAACTCTTCTGAGAGAACAGGATCTCTAAAAGAAGTCTTTTCAAAACCATGCACTAAGTGTGTGATTTACTACAGGGAGACACTCCCATCTGGGATGTATTTAGTTATAACAAAGCTGTCTTTTGTTTAGCACCACAGAAACAGCTGTGTTTGTCCATTAGCCAGAGAACAAAAATGAGAAATGAAATGAAGGTATATTATGGTGCATCATTTTAGTTCACGTGGTTTGATTTTAATGTTTTCTTCTTGTGAGGTTGCATGGGACTCACTTCCTGAGTGTTTTGCCAAACATTTCTCTTCATTTAAACCTCTGAATATATGCCAGAATTCCAGTGACCTTTTATTTTACTATAAAGGCTCTTGTCTTACTGGAGAGGGCTCACTCAGTATTGCTGGTGAAATTCATGAGAACAGTATGGTGCTGGCTGAAAGAAAGAACCATATAGACAGGAAAACCTCTTAAGGCCTAAAGTGCTAAGGAAATTACGTGCACTTCCAAGGGAAAGCAAATGACTGCTTACGAATTCCCATAAAAATCCATCTAAAGTGGCAAAGCTTAATTCAAAGGGCTAAGACAAACTTCAGAGGGAAAGAAGACATAGTCCAGAATTGGATTGACATAAGCAGAACTAACTTTTTTCAAGTTTCTCAATAACTTTCAAAGTAAAATATCAAAAAAGATCCTCAGAAAACTCTTTCAACTCATGCTGGCAAATATGAATCTTGAAAGGATTTATTGTTCAACTTCTATTATCTCTCCTCTCTCCTAAAACTTAAAGAATTATATTTATAAATAAAGTCAAAGTCACATCTGACCTTATTAATAGCAGATTTCATACAAAAATACTTATTTCAGTGATGTTTTAACTTTGGTAAGACTAATGCAGATTTTTAGTTGTCCCCAGTAGGGGTGTTTACTCTGTGTTTCTTCAAATGACACCTGTAAACTGTTAAACAATGGTTTCTTCCTTCTACATATGTCATCATGTGCCAATTGACTGACACAACTCACTGTTTTACTGTGCATTTGACCCCGGTTGTCATGGTGTAGAAACCTGAAACTATGACCCTTATTTCTGTCAGCTTCACCTCTTTGGTAAACAGATGCTATTTGGTTTGGCTGAGTGAACTGGGATATTTGTGAACTGGCTTTAATGATCCATCTGTGCAAGTTGTTTTTCAACAAATTATAGGATCACAGGACAATTCAGGTGGGAAGATACCTCAGGAAGTCTCTAGTTTGACCTCCTGCTCCAGGCAGGGTTAGCTGTAGGGTCACACCAGGTTGCTCAGGGCTTTGTCCAGTCAGGTCTTGGAACCCTCCCAGAATGGACAATCTCTCAGTGAAAGCTCTGCTGGTGCTTGTGGTCTTCCCTGAACACTTTGACCAAGAACAGACACCAGGGAGACCTGGTCAGTCCCATCCACTCTCTGTGTTGAAAAGTTACCCTGAGAATGCTCAGAAACTTCACTGACTGGTTGTGTTCCACAGCTGCCCATCCAGCAGACGTTGGGTCAAGCTCCCCATGAGAGCCAGGGGGTGTGACCAGAAATACTGTTGAATTTAGAGAAATCTCTGTCCATTTCTTCACCCTAAGCAGGGATCTGTAACAACGATGATCACAGTGTCTCCCTTCCCAGCCTCGTCTCTGTTCCTGACCCACAGGCTCTCCACCAGCTGGACATCCATCCCCTAGAAGAGATCCATAAATGCAAGCTGTGCCTTCACACCGAGGGCACCCCCTTCTTGTGTTCCCTGCCCACGTTTCCTGCAGAGCTTGCTCTGTCTTGTTGCTCCCTCCAGCTGTGCAAGCTGTTCCATTGTGTCTCAGTTATTCCAATATTTTTGTGTTTCTGGTTTCTCCTGCTTCCTCCACAGGTTGCAGGTCTCTGTATAACAAAGTTGGTATCTCTTTACCTTTCTAACTGATTCTGAGGTTTCTCCTGTTCCTGCTGCCCTGCACCCTTCACTTCCCACCCCTGTTCAGTGCTGTCTCCCATGAGTTGTTATTTCCATCCCTCACATTTCCAGTTTAAAACTCACCTCACCAGGTGGGTCAGCATGTGGGCAAACACTCTCTTGCCTGCCTTTGTCAGGTGGGTCCCATGTCTCCCTACCTCCCTCAATCCTCAAAAAGGATCCTGCGTTTTTAAAAGCCAAATCCCTTCTGGGGACCCCAGTTGCACCACTGGGTATTGATGTGCAGGACCCTCTGCTCCTTCTTGTGCGTTTCCCCTTCCCCAGGGCGGCTGAGGAAGCACCACCTTCACCCATGCCTGGAGCCAGGGGTCACTCCTCACCACCTGTCAGCAACACAAGCAACCTTCCCATGGCTGAAATTAGATGCTTATACCCAAAACACAGACTGAGTCCAGATTCTCTTAAACATACAATTATTATAATTTCATTACATTCAGTATTTTTCTATTTGATCAAGCATTGAATCTTGGAAAATCAATTGCTTAGAAGTAGCTACAATCGTAGAAGTCCTTTGAATTTTGATCAAGATATTCATCTTTATCACTAATATTTCTTGATAAATTTCTATTTCTTTTGCATCTTAGGCATGGTATCTCAGCTACCCCTCTAGACTACAGATTGGAGCAGTCTGTATACCTCTATATACCTATAGGCTTTTCCAGAGATTTGTTTGTAGAATTCTGTCTTTTGATTTTGGCCTTACAAAGTAGAGAAATCATAAGAAATTGCCTTCCTGCTGCTGAAATACCTGTTCCTTCAAGAATCTAGGAAAAATTGTCTCTCATGGTTAAGAATACTCAAAAGGAAACTTAAATGTTTCCATTGGAGCTCACTTCTTTTATTGGATCTTGCAAAAAGCTTCTCAAAAAATCCTCAACTCCTCCTGACATAACACTTTTTGTTTTCTCTTAAAATACAGTTTCCAGTGGGAATACTTTGTTAACAAATTAATTCTATGATTTCACAACTCCTCTGCAGTGCCGTTTAGTAGTGACTTGGCTTCCCATTAACTGCAGTAGTGAGTGGGATTTTTTACAACAGCATTTGTTCTCAGTATTTTACCTCTTTTCTTTAATTACTTCTGCTGTTAAAATGGTCACATTGTCAAGTCTAGCAAAAAATTGACAAACATTCATTGTCTGCACAAATGGAATGACATCTCAGCTATAAAATGTCTGTTGATTGTACAGCCTTGAATAAAACATTACATTTCTTATTTTACATTATTACAATTTTTTATATTGTTCCAAAACATGCAGAGCAGCTTCTTTTTTTGTTGTTGCTGTTGAGTATTTACGCAAAATATTTCATAGGAATTCCAAATTATGAAATTAACATTTATCTTTGTAGGTTTTAAGTTTAGAAAACCATATGGCAAAAAGTTAACAAAGCAAAAAGAGTGTCTAGAAGACAACAAACTACACATTCTTCTGTAAAATATCAATTTCCTATTAATAGGTGGGAGATATGAAAGAACATCTATGAGGAATAAAAAAGTGTGTTTTGCTTCTACCACCTCTTCATTTCATGCAAAAATGTACTGATCCAGCTAGCAATAACAAGTGAATAAAATTCCAGGGGGGTTTTTGTCTGGCAAATCTCTGCCTATGTAAGGCTGGAAACTGATTTCACAATTAATAAATAATAATATTTGTGATTAGGAAACAATTCAAATTGTGTAATAGCATGGAATGAGGCTCTCTACCCAGAAAGAGGAGTAAAGTTTACGTCTGACTCTGTGTATGTGAACCCTACAAATGTAATGGAAGATGTGTGCACTTGCCTGTCCCCCTTCAAGCACAAAAAATGAGTGCAGAAAGGGAGGAACAAAATTTAGTGCCAGTCAGTTTTTCTTACACATAGATCACTTGCTCTAAAATGAAACAAAATTGGTTCTCCATGGTTTCCAGAAGGGCAGTAACCAACTGGACCTGTCTCAGACCTATCTGGATGCAGATGAGAAATTCTTGTGCAGAGAAGGGATCAGTGAGAGAAACAACTTGGCCTGATGGTGAGATTTAGAGAAGCAAGCAGAAATAGTTTGTTTTCTTTTCAGGACAGAAAGGACTGTTCTTGCTTCAGGAGCAATTTTACCTCATCCACTGTTAGCAGGATCTCAGTAGCAATCCAATTTTTTAGCAGCATGAATAAAATTTAAATTTAGAGAATTATTGTATATTTCCAAAATTCAGCAGTAATGATGTCCTCTTCTTTCAGGTGAAGGACTCCTAAGGGTCCTAAGTTGGTGATAAGCTCTAGCTTTCCTCACAGATGCACTGTACTCAGGTGTCAAGTCCTGGTGCTCTGCTTATCCTTCTTTTTTCTTATTTTAGGCCTCAGTCGTCAAACTCACAATTCTGGCAAGAGTAATAATTTGAAAGAATTGGTTTTAATTTAAAAAGCAGTTTTCCGGTAGGAATGCTTTATTTTAATGGCCATCTTTCTAACAGCCAGCAACCTTGGAAAACATTGCCTTTGCCCTCTGCTTTAAAAGGAATAATTTCTCATGAGTAGAATTGCCTATGAATTCTTAATATGCAAGATTTATGAAAGCCAACTTAAAATGCTGAACAGCAGAGAATACTAAGATAGGATTATGCTACACAAGGAAAAGCAGTCGGAAGACCAAGGATTTGTTTGAGCAGGGAAGGTCTCAAGCGGTGACAAAGTTAAACATTATATGGCCTGTTTGTTCATCCTCTGCACCAGTTTTTTCCAAACATCACATCTGCAGTTCCCCATTCACTCTGCTGCTACTAGAGGCAGCACAGGCTTGTTGTAAGCAGCCAAAGCAGAAAATGGGATCTAGTGGCTCCTTTCCAACAAGAAAGCAGCACTCTTAAGGTGTAGCTATAATCTTGGCACTCTGTTTGTGTACACTAAATCCTGCCTCCCAGAAGGATGAAAGAAACCCCAAATCTCTTATCTCTCCTGAAGTAGGCACCTGTAGTAGGTATGTGTCTTTAAAACCTCACACTGTCTCCTGCTTGCTCGCATCAGACAGAAGTGAGCTGTGCCCTGCAGTGGGATGCTTACAGCGCCTCTGAACTCTGTGTTTCCTAAATAACAGCCTCAGAGATGATTAAATAAACCAGGATTGTTATACATATGTTATATATTTAAAACTCTTCATGATACTTAGATGTAAGTTCACCCTTTCAATAAACAAATAGACTGTTTAATAGAAACACTATCTCAGAAATGTGTATTTACTAAATTTTAGCTTTGGTGTCTGTGTCTGCATGCAGAACTATCAGCTCATGTGGCATTACCTTCCTTACTCATTCAGTCCCCACAGCTTTGAATTCTCACAGCAAAACAAGAATAATAACATTTTGAGGATATGTTGAGTTATGGGGAAAAAAATCAGCAGAACAGGCAAGTTGAATTTAAGAAACACTTTACAGTATGTGTGTGTGTGTGTGTGTGTGTGTGTGTGTGTGTGTGTGTGTGTGTGGTTTATATTTTCTTTTAAAGGGACTTGCTGGGGGAAAAAAGAAACCAAACAAAAAATAAAAACAAACAGACAAAAAACCACAAACAAACAAACAAACACCAAACCAAGCAAGTAAAAAAAAAAAACTCCCAAACTCTCTGGTTACAGGAATGAGAAGCAGCATGGGAAATTCAGTTAATTAGTTGGATTAATTTATTTTGGTGAGATATTAAAAAAGGAAAGTCTGAAAGTTCAACTGAACTCCTCCTTAAGTGCAGGGTGGAAATATTACTGTAAATGATGAACTGTTTTTATTGCCATGTGCACATATAGTATATATATTACTCTTTATGTTAAAGTCACAGCTGTCTTGGAGATCAGCTCACCTCATATGAGAAATTCACAGATGCCCTGCACTGCAGGACCTTGATCTCTCACAATACTCCCTTCCCTTCAGTACAATACATGAATAAATCTGTTTCTTTTTTTCATTTATCAAACTGAGCACAAACACACACACCTCAAGCCCCCCATCCAAACATTGATTTTATAGATGACATGGTTATTCAGAAGTTAGAGGTGTTGGGAAGGCTTTATTAGATTGAAGAAAAGCTCTTAATGTAGAACTGTGCTTAAAAGTGAGTGCAGAAATAGGTGTAAATACATTTTTCTATTTCATGGAAAAAGTGGATGCTATTGGAAAGGTGTTCTCAAGAGAGAACCACACTAACAGAGGAAATATCCTGTACGTTTTCAACACCCTTTGTATTTTATGGGATTTACTTCACGACTGAGCCATAAAGTATCAGTCTTTTGGGACTTACCCTCTCTCATGTTTTTAGTTTAGCAATAGTTCTACTTGAAAGCAGGATATTTTTCTCTCCTGTAGTCCTTTAATGACAGCTATGAATGTTTACTTGAGAGGCATATAAATATGGCTATCTGCCTGAAACTGCAGAATAAAAGGAAAACAGAAACTGGGGACCCCTCACTCAGAGTAAGGGAGGAAAGAGGCCAATGTATCTCAGTTTCACATTGTCTGGATCATTCCAAAATACTCTTGAAAAATTGTAAAAGGTATCTTTTTGCCTTCTGTCCTCAGCTGCACACAGCTCTCACCAGTTATTGCTGATAATCTCTCTCAGACTTGCCAAACAGGTGTCAGCATTTCCCCATATTTGCAAAAGGAGTTTACTTCCAATAAAATACAGGACTGCTGCCCCAGAACATTAAAGCAGCTTCCTCAGAGTAGTCTGAGTGTTTGAATTGAAATTACTGCGATGTGTTTGGAGCCCAGCTTTGCCCTCTCACTTATTTGTTGTTTGCCCTTACCTCAGGTCTGCTTTTCTGAACTCTCAAGGAAAAGGGAAGATTGGCGAGGCCCTTGGGCTCTGCACACCCCTGTGGCACTGAAAACCTGCAAATGTCAGAGTCCCCAGGCTTGATGGGATCCTGGCACTGCCCTATAGCCCTCGACACAGTACTGCATCTTGGGATAATTTTGATTTTTGTAGACCCATATTTCTACCCTGATATATGAAAACTGCCTCCTTGCTATTCACATGGGATAGAGCAGTGTTGACACAATTGTTCTGTATACACTGGACTGGAATGCACAGATGAGATTTTGGGATTTCAAGTGTCTGAGAATATTTGTTCAACAGTGCAAACACTAACAGCCCTTTTAAAGTTCTGCCCCGGATCAATTGCAGAATGTCACAGCTGACTCACAAATGCAGGACTGTAATGGCATGTTGTAAACAAAATCCCTGTTTAGAGAATACTGATCCAAAACCCTTTTGATTACAATTGAGATAAGAAGGCAGAGGTTTAAAGGAATACTTTTTGTGAAAATACACTCCAGAATAAATTTAGGACTCAGTAAACTCCAAATGAAATCTTTAAACCCAGAATTGTTAAGTTTAAGATCAATAAACACCTGACGTTTCTAACATATATGTAATTCTTGCCTCTGAACATCTGAAAAATGTTGTTTGATTGAGAAGGTGTGTTTAGGATAAGCTTTTGAAAACTTTTCTGTAAAATGAATATGTGAATGTAGACTGATGTTGAATAAATCCCGTGTGCACGTGTTGAAACCAATCTGCAAAAAATACAATAATCGTTATTTATTTTCACTGTTGTAGACTGTTCTGTACTCACTGCTGTGCCCTTCAGGGTGACAACCAACCTCCTCCCCATGGCACCCCGAGCAGTCAGGCTCACACAGGCTGAGTGTGACTGCAGCTTCCCTCCAGGAGTCCTATTTGTGAAAGACAAACATCCCACATGGGCATAAATAAAAGACTACACTTGTGCTAAACATCTTGTCATAAGGAATCATTGAAGATTTCAGTTAAATCCCCTGTAGTCTGCATGAGATCCCACTTTGCTGCAAAATCTGCTGAGCATTAACGTCTGAGCGGTTCCCCTGGAATTGGTTACTCCTTTCTACCTGTGTGCTTTCCCCTCTCTAGTGCTGGCAGGGGTTGGCCACAGTGATGTGGTTTACAGAAGGGATTCAGGTAAAAATTTTCTTTCTTTCTTTCTTTCCTTCTTTCTTTCTTTCTTTCTTTCTTTCTTTCTTTCTTTCTTTCTTTCTTTCTTTCTTTCTTTCTTTCTTTCTTTCTTTCTTTCTTTCTTCCCTTTCCTTCCTTCCTTCCTTCCTTCCTTCCTTCCTTCCTTCCTTCCTTCCTTCCTTCCTTCCTTCCTTCCTTCCTTCCTTCCTTCCTTCCTTCCTTCCTTCCTTCCTTCCTTTCCTTTCCTTTCCTTTCCTTTCCTTTCCTTTCCTTCCCCTTCCCCTTCCCCTTCCCCTTCCCCTTCCCCTTCCCCTTCCCTTTCCCTTTCCCTTTCCTTTCCTTTCCTTTCCTTTCCTTTCCTTTCCTTTCCTTTCCTTTCCTTTCCTTTCCTTTCCTTTCCTTTCCTTTCCTTTCCTTTCCTTTCCTTCCCTTCCCTTCCCTTCCCTTCCCTTCCCTTTCCCTTTCCCTTTCCCTTTCCCTTTCCCTTTCCCTTTCCCTTTCCCTTTCCCTTTCCCTTTCCCTTTCCCTTTCCCTTTCCCTTTCCCTTTCCCTTTCCCTTTCCCTTTCCCTTTCCCTTTCCCTTTCCCTTCTTTTTGCCTATCCCTCTCCATTGACTGAAGAAAAACCATGGGGAGCAAATTTAGAATATACAGTTAATTTATGGACTTATGAAACAGTTGAAATAAACCTCCCTATAGGACTATTTTTCTGTGTTAAGATATTACTACATTTTGTTCTTTGAAATCTTCATAATTTGTTTTGTAATGGCTGTTGCAAGGACAAAAAAGAGTTAAAGCAGCTTTAAAACAGATCTGCTTTTAAGCTACTGTAGTACTTTTATGAAGATTATTGCTTACAAAACTTAATAAACGGCCTCATTCCTTGGATAATACGCAGTTCCATTACACAAATGGAAGATACATTGCATAAATGACATCCGGTGAGCTCGAGCATGACTTGCACTTTCTCACGACCAAATCAGAAGAGTGAATCAGCAGAGCAGACCTGTCACCCAAACAGCATCTCTGGCATGTCTTGCATTGTGCCTTTGCATGGCCAGCCTGGGGCTGCAGTGGTGCTGGATGGACATCCCACCTGTGAGAGGATGTCTGTGCTCAGCAGCCGTGATCTGAACCATGGCTGGTCAATTTGCTCAGTCCTGGGGACCTCAGCGAGTTTCCTTTGGGCAAACTCCTCTCTAAGCTGCCTTGCCTGGTCCCTCTATAACCAGTGCAAAGAAATGGACATTTCTGGTTGTTATTCATCTCAGCCCAGAGAAGTTATTTGAAAGAGGTCAAACAAATTTCTGCTTTTACCTTCCTTCTGGGAAGCATAAATTTCTCGCCATTGACTATAAAGGGAAATAGGAATTCCTGTCTGGTGACCCTCCCTTAATTACTTCTCTCCAGGCACAGCTTTATTGCAGGACCATATGTAAAAAGACATATATAAATTCATTTAAACTGGCTCTGAACATAGGGCTTGTTGTCCACAGGCCACACCATGTAGGATTTATCTTTCATAAGCCATATAATAAAATGAATTTTGCAAACTGCCTAAGCTATTAATCAAACACCATCAGATCCTGAGAGCTTTTTTGAGAAACATTGGGGAGATTAACTTCACAACACCTTCAACTGATGTCTGCAGCCATTGCCATCAGATAAGTAATATGGCTTCTCATTACAGGCAGCAGGATGAATAGGTTGGAGTACAAACCCAGGGCCCATTTTGCTGTTTCTGCTGGCAAACATTCCCTCTCATAAAGCAGAGAATGATGAATCAACACACTGGGTGCTGGAGAGCTGGAAATAAACACTGTTCCTTAGACTTCTGGCTGAATTAGGAAATGAAAAATTTCTTTCCACAGTTTTGGGTCCTGAAAACAACTTTATGTATCCTTTTACAAGTCTCCTTAATGTTCTCAAATTTTTTCAGCAGAAACAGTTGCAAAAGATGGAAAAAGATTTAGCTGACCTATAAGCTTACGAAATTGGACGGAGTTGATTTGACAGGAGTTACTTCAACCAATTTTTTAGATGTACAGTAGTGTCTTGCTTTATACCTTTTGGTTTAGCTTCTATCAAGAATGTTTGTTTCGAACTATAAAAATACTTTTTGTATTTAATAAAAATGTTTCAGCGTTTGAAATACTGCAATCACTTCTCACAGAGGAATCATAAATACAGTTAAAATGCAGACCCTACTGCCAGTTACAAACACTAGGTGTTGAGAGTTGACATCAGAAATACTGGGAGGTCACTGGCCTATTGCTTTTCTCTTTGAAAGAAAAGGAGCAACAAATAAAAAATACCTTTATTTTATTCTACGTGTGGTTATGAGCTGCAGTGTATTAAGACTTCCTGCTCTTGCCACTAGAGAGCAGTGTATGTCTTCTGAGTTTAGAATACATATTTCTTACCCAGCTAACCTATAGATCTCACTTCTTATCTATTAGTATTCATTTAAATTTCTGCTCAAGGGTGATGCAGGATTTGTGGAAAGAGTTATAGAATAGCATATGCTAAATACATAAAGTATTATTAGCTGCTAGTTGCTAATTTTTGATGAAAATTACGAGCTTCAAAATAGAAAAGATGAAAAAGGTGCAGACCTTGTGATGTCCCATTTATGCAGGCTCACAGAAAATCAATTGGTTAAAATGGAATTCCTCTGATTTATATTAGCATAGTGGGAGGAAAATGTGTCCCACAAGTCTATGAATTCCTGAGCCTTCTTAGAAAGTAAAATGTACCTTTCACAGGTCGGAAGGAGAGCAAGCTTCTTTATAGTCACCTGCTGTATTTGATGCCCTGCTCCTTTGAAAGAGGCGCTGCTCTGGTCAGCACTGTGATAGTCAAAGCATGTAAGAGCACTGTGCTTAAAAAAAGTTACTCTCAGTCCATTACAAGGTGTCAAATAACCTGATTTAATTGACTTCAGCGGTTCACTCTCTCTGTTCTTAGAAGTATTGTGAAGTAAACCTTTCCTGTGTAATGCACGTGGAAGATAAAGCAGCAGTCAGCTAAGAGGTGACTCAGGTCTGCTTTCCCACTGCCCATCTCTGCCCGTCTCTGAAGTGCTTGTTAATCTAAAATTAAGGGGCTCTGCCTTCCAGAGCTTTACTCAAACTCTGATGAGGAGTCGATTGCCATTCACAGATTGCACATTTCTGATTAACACCGTTAAAACAAAATGCAGAAAAAGAATAATGCCAGCATCATTACAAAAAGACACTGCTGAACAGATGGGCGAGCTTCTGGCAGGAGGACTTCAGAAACGAGATCAGTGACTTGGCTGCAGGGAGGGAGAGAGAGGAGAAAAGGAGCATAATGGAGAAGAAAATGAGGCAACTTCAGCAGAATCCTAGCCAACTCAGAGCCCAAGTAATGCTGCCTTCTCTATTAGTTTGGAGAAAAAAATATGAGTTTATTATTTGGTCTCTCCCTTTTTTTGGTGTACTCAGGAGTTCAAAGTAATTGAATAAATTTAAACACTTGAATATGAGGGTAAATATGAATACTTGGGGATTTTTCTTTTTGTGTTCATTGGGTTTTACTTTTTCAGGCCAAAGTGATGTTCTTCAGGGAAGGACAAGCCTGAAGCCAAGGCATGATGGGTTCTCAAGTTTGACTGGATCTGATGTAAGGATATTGCTTTAAAAATAGAGGAATTGAAAAATATAGGATGGAAAACTTTTAGATGTTAGAGACTGAGCACAAGAACTAGTGCTGCTGCTGGTCTTGTCCTTTGTGGGATAAATTGCATCCTGCAAGGGCAGCCTTTTCCTCCTGTTGCTCTGAGTTTTCTGAGGATTCTTCTGGGGGAAGCTGTTTATTCACCTCCAGGGATTCTCTTCAGCTCTTACTTGTCATTGACTACATAAATGTTATATTCCTCCACCCCACAATCATTTATGGGATCAGCTGGAGGAAAGAACCAGGGGCCAGAACTCTCAGTCACCATTACGGATAGAAAAATTCTCCTTTGAGCAGGGAAACAGGGGAATCACCAGCAGCACTTTAAATCCGTTTCAAACAGTAATGTTGGTTAAGTCACTGTGCAGTACAAATGGGAGCTTTGAGTCCAGACCCCTTAATTTCTGGTAATTTCAGAGTAAGAGTAGCCCACTACAGTCAAATTTTCAATTTTGTCTGATGACACCCTAATGCTGTTGAAATGAGGGTGATAAAAGTCAGAGGAGAAGCAGGAGCTCAGCTTCCACTGCTGACTGCAGTGCTTCTATCCACATCTTAATCATATGCTCTCTGAAATGTTTCTCTTAATTTCCCTTGTGGCCAGCTCTTTTGAAGTTTTAATATGTGACCTGTTGCCATCTCCTTGAATAGCTCTTTTCTCCCTATTTGCTCTTTTTCTATGCTCTTTGGAACATTATTTTTCTTACCACTGGCCCTTTTACTGTCTTGATATAATAATGAAAAATATTCTCAGAAACCTGTTCTTTCATCATACCTATGTTATGCAATGAGCCTATATAGTTTATCTAGGTCAGATGGTCGACTTAAATTGCAATGAAATGAACAGATAAATGTGAAGTTCAGGCAGGTCATTTATTTCAACTCAGAACACACTACATTGTACTACATATAGAATGTATTACACTGTACTTTAACTAGAGCTGGCCAAAATGAGTGAAAATTATGTCAATGATGACTGCTTCAATTTTTCATGGATTTTAACTTTGAGGAGAGGTTTTTTTTCTTCTGTTTTTCTGGTGTTTCTTTTTTGATTTTTTGGGGGGGTTGTTTTCTTGGGGACTTTTTGATAGGGAGATGGTATATGTCTGCACCTACCTTCAAAGTCAAAAGAATTAAGAAGAAAAAAAGAATTCAAACTTTATTGTATCAGCAGAATCAATAATTTCCAGCAGCAGAGGATCTATAGAGTAAGATTGAGCTGTTTTGGTTCTGTACACCTGAAATTAGTTGAGCAGAGATTCACACAACTCATTTAACTGAGGCCAAACAGAAAAGCTCTAAAGTCCCTTCTAAAACAGAGGCAAGGAAGGAGAAAAGTTTTTATTTATATTGCTTTGAACTGCACATGACGACTGACCCCACTGTCTGTCTTGTTTTCATTTAGCAGCCTCACCTTAATAAGCTTTTTTATCGACCTATAGATCTTTAACATAATAAAAACAGCCCAGAGGTACTGGCAAAAAGAAGGTCAATGTTTGCCTACTCATTCCAGTCTGAATATATTGATGGCATTATTTTGTAAAGGCACCAAACTAAATAGGCAGCAAAGTGGCCTCTGGCTATGAAAATGGTAAAATGGAATCTGGGAAGGCTCCACACTCACTTGAAAGCTGTGCAGCTTCCCAGTCAGCCCAATAAATTCAGTTTGAAACTGCATTCTAGTTATACACAATTAAACAAGTCAGCAAAAAACAATGACTATATATACTCTATATAATAACTATGTAGCTGGTATTGCTGAAAAGACACTTCTACAGAAATGTGAGCTGTAATTCCGGGGGAAATCTCAGCCACCACAGTTTGGGGATTGCTTTTGTTGTCACCGATTATAAGAAATCAAATCATATATAAGCCCAAACCACTCCATGCAATTTGAAATATATTAATGAGATTTGGAAGACATTAGAAACATTACATAGTGTATGGTTGTTTTCATCCATCTCCTTGATCGAATTTTCCCAGAAGCCTCCGTTGCCCTGTTTGTGGCAGAGCTGATGAGAACTGATGTCTCTGCGTGTTCCTGCCTGAGCCCAGCTGAAATGAGTGTGCTGGGCCTCTGGGCACTGTGCTAGCAGCTTCTTCTGGGAAGGGATGAGGAGTGTTCACCTCCTGCCTGCCTTTCATACCACCTTTTGCAGCTCTCAGATTCACATGGTGTAAAACATTGTGGCTGCACGGCCTCTGCTCATGGGTGATATCAAGGTCAGCGGACCAGTATCTGCCAATACAGAGACATTTAACATATTGTCAGTGGTGTTTGGGTATCTCTGAGCACCAGCCAGCTCTGAAAGAGGCAAAGGAAATTTCCTTCTCTGTCTGGAATTTGTATTTTCGTGGGAGAGCAGCACACGTCTGGTTTGAGTCAGAACTTTAGGATGTTTCTAGGCTTGTAGCAAAAATCCTCTATAAAAGACAGAGCCTGAAATACTTAGTTGGAAACAGATGGGTACATCAGGCTGTGCTCTGTGAACCCAGGGGGGAATTGGGGCAGGGGGATTCGTAAGGAACTGGAATTTATGCTTCATATTTACTCATGCTCTTTTCTTCCTGGTGAAGCCTGACTTGGTAGTGATAATAAAATTAACTTGCGTCGTATGAACTTTCTGCAGTTATTTAATAGACTGTTCAACAAAAGAACAAATCTGACCATGGTATGAGATACTTAATATGCCTGTAATTAACTGATATCCAAACAAGTAGAAGCTGGAAAACATCAGAATATTGAAGTAAAAAGTCACACACAAAAATGAGATGATTTCCATTTGCAGGCTTAAAACACGTATTTCTTTTTTTTCTTTAAAGTAATTTACAGATTTTAGGTTCATATACATTACCTTTTCCTTCCTTCCTTCCTTCCTTCCTTCCTTCCTTCCTTCCTTCCTTCCTTCCTTCCTTTCTTCCACCTCTCCACTGCCTTCTTAAAGTGGAAGAAAGACAGGGAGGGAGAAAGGACACACAGGGGAAGAAATAAACAATTATTATTAATTTTCTCATTTCATTAAAACAATAAATGCTTTTTTTAAGTTCGTTGTTTTTTCACAGTTTCATTTTATAAGGAGCCCAAACTCAGTATTTATTTAGTCTGGCTGGAATCTTCTTTTGTTAGAAGATAGTTTTTGTCCTTTTTTATTACATGTCAACTTTATAAATACAGTGTTTATGGCTTTTGCACAGTATTATTACACAGCTGTGTTTTATTGGCTGTTATGAATTTCTGTGTGAAAAGCAAATGAGGCTGGAATATTAAGGCTAATAACATTATTTATCACTGATTTTGATAAACTGTTCTGATAAAAATGTTAGTCACTTTAATTCATTGAGGACTAAAATAAACAGTTCATTATAATGAATTAAAAAATAAATAAAACCATAACTTTGTCTCAAAAAATACCCCAAATTTAATCTTTTCACCACACCATTAATAGTTTCAGCTTGTATCTTTAAGAAGCAAGTTACTATTGACTGGCTGCCAAGGCAAGAGATTGTAATGATATTTTACACTTTTTACCGAAACTGCTGGAGAAAGTCTGATAAAACTTTGTTTTTATAAAAGAATTGCTTGGTCAAAACAGCGTTTCTATATTCCAGTTCCAACATAGAAGGTTTTTTTCTCCAAAACAGAACGTCACTCCACAGAAGGCCAGAAGCAGGAGTGCAAGAAAGAGCAATAAAGACAAACCTGGCCAGAGGATGGTGCACACATTGGAACTGCAGACGGAAGGGGCATCCAGCTCTGGATTTGCACATGGAGTGGCACCAAGTGGGTACCTGCAGCTGCCCCTGGGCCTGCTCAGTGGAAGCTGGAAAGGAATTACTGATTTGTGACGTTTCCTAGCTCTCATATGTGCACAAGATTTGCTGTATGTATTCCAGATTGGAGAATTTAATATCCAGGTTTTTAAATTCCAAGTTGTCTACCTCCCAAGGAATTTGTGAAAATTTGTACTTTAAGGTCTCTTGAAATTCTATCACCTTTCACTTTAGGAAGGCATGGAAATAAGAAAGAGAGAAGGTGCTATAAAAATAATAAATATGCATGCTGTAGTATATTAGTTAATGCCTCAGTACACTGCCAGCATATTTAGAAACAAAAAAACACAGATGACCTGGAGAGGAGATGAACTTTGCTCTTGTCCAAGCTTGATTTCATGAAAGGAGATAAGTGCTGTTGCCACATTGTAAAACATATTCTGGTACTCGCCTGGCAAGATCATTCACAACTGTAAGACACCTCCAAAATTGTTGTCTCCTGATTAAAAAAAGATTAACCTACTCCACTATAGAAAAGAGTTTGCAAATGGCTTTGTTCCATTACACTGATGGCAGAATAAGCAAGAAACAGTCTTCATATAATTAAAAATCTGCAAAGAAAATTACTCAGGTCAGCACTGATTTAGGATTGCATCTAGAGGAGGCTGCTGAGGTCATTGATTTTATTTTCGACTACAGAAGCTGCTCCTCAAAAGAACTCTGAGAACAAACATTCGTCACTGCTTTCTTTTTAAAAATAAAACCAGAAAGCCTTGAAGATTAAGCTACTTATCCCCACCTTCAGGGCTATGTTCTCCTTTTTTTTCTGGCCTGTCTAGCTGGAGCCTCAAAATCAATTAACTGAAAGGTCTTCATCACCTCTGGAATTCCACTCATTCACATCAGTAATTACAGAAGGTCTCCATGAAGCAGTGGTTTCTCAAAGAGTTAATTGAAATGCAGGAACAGCTTAATACTGATTCAGCAGACTTAGCCCTAAACTTCAAAGGAATTGTGATTTACCATTTGGTTCTTTGTCTATTTAAATTAATCATGTTGCTCAAAGGCAAGGGAAATGAAACTTTGGAGACCTCAGAGTCATTCCAGCATAAGTGTTAAGATACATTAGTCCTCTGAGACACAAATTCTGGATTTTTATTTTATTTTTATTTCTTCTATAAAACATTTATTTCACAAAGTATCTAGTTCATCTATCTTTTCTGGCAAACATAGGATTTGCCCCCCTCCCCCAATCTCTGAACTGTACACCACATCTATGTTTATTAATCTTAAATACACTAACATAAGAAAACACCCCAGGGCCTGATTCAAGTTTTACAATGGTAATACAAAGCTTATCAGATCTATGGTTTACTGACTCTTGAGATGGAGCAGGCTGCCCAGCAACCCCATCATGATTCATGACTTCAAATAGATACCTATCCCTGCTTTGGACAGACTGAGATTTGGCAGCAGTTTATCTCCACACACATGAAATGAATCTGTGTCACACCTCCACTGTGAACTTTTATTTTGATCCCCAGATAAGCAAAGACACAGATTTCACCCCATGGCCTTCTCTGGCTCTGACATGCAGTCTGTTCTTGCTGCACTGCCGAGGACTTTGGTGTAATGCCCACCTGTTATCCTCTGAAATGATGGGAGAGCTGAGCGAATCCAGTCGCTGTGTGCGCCTCCTCTCCTCTCCTCTCCTCTCCTCTCCTCTCCTCTCCTCTCCTCTCCTCTCCTCTCCTCTCCTCTCCTCTCCTCTCCTCTCCTCTCCTCTCCTCTCCTCTCCTCTCCAGCTGCTCCATGCTGTGGCACAGAGCACTAATTCCTGTCTTGGTTGGGCGAGCCAATGGGGCTTTCCACAAAAACCATGGACCAGGCTGGCAGCTACACCCCAAAGCTGTGCCGTGCCATGCTGAAGCAGGAGCAAACCTGCTGCCCTGGGCTGGCTTGGGGCTGGGACCCCACTGAGAAAGGTTAGGAGGATGTCTCTAATATGACAGGGTGGGAGGAGGGTCTACTGTATCTTGCAGAGGTGGCCCAAATAAACCAAATCTCTCTATGTCTTGTACAACGTAATTCTCTGTTTCTCAGTAAGGGGTGAGCCCTGAAAGACTCAGAGGGAAAGCAGAGACGGCATTTCCTCACTTTTCTGTGAGGTAAATTGAACTCCTGTAGAAACCCTCAAGAAGGGTAGTTGCTAGTTTTCTCACTTCTTAGATATGCAATCTCCTCATTACAGCTTTCAGGATGAGCAGAGAAGTGTAATTAGATATTTATCTTGGAGTCAGTGCAACGTCTGCTGCACCTTTCACATTCTTTGAAGAGAGAAGGGTCAGTTTGTAGCACAATTTCCCTAGTCATCATTTTTGTCCCTGTGTTTTCTGTAAATACAAGCTTAATTACTAGCTCTTGATTATTAATCACTGTCAGTGCAGGATAATTCTGCTGTGAAAAAAGACTGTTAAAATGATCCTTTACTCAACAGCACAGCACTGAGTTCTCACAGCAGTACCTCAGTGATTAAGATTGGGATTTTCAAAGTAGATCCAACTCACTACTGAGTTGAATCCTAACCCCCTTAGGATCCTTTGAAGATCCCAGCTGGAAATTATTCTTCCCTGTTTTTTTTTCTTTTCTGTATCAACTACAGAACCAGCATGGCTCAGACTGACTCTTCTTGCCTGTTTTCACTGCAAAACTGTAAGAGTGCCACAAACCTACCTTGGGTTTACCAGGGGGTAAATGCAGCACAGGAGAACTCAGAACCTTTGGTGAAGGTTAATGGGGAAAATCAGGATGCTGGGAGGCATCGTTTGATGGAGAGCACATTTTCTGCAGCTATCAGAAGTGTGGGCACTCTTTGCAGAGCGCTGCAGGAGTGTGTCCTAACCTGGTCCTGAGAAATACACACCTCTGAAAGTCCTGCTGGCTGCAGCCTTCTTCTCGGGAGTGCTACAAATGATTTGTCTCACTGCAGGCAGGAACCTCATCACTCCTTCTCTTGGATATTTGCACTCTTTGAGCCTCAGCTCCCGATCTACAGCTTACAGATGATTCCAGAGTGGTTCTTTTCTAAAAGTCATGCCACAGATTGTTAGCTGAACTGAGCAGGCTATGGGTGTATTTATCAATGGGCATGTACCTGTCTGCTTGAGTGTGCAGGTAATCCTCCACCCCATCTTCTGCAGTCGTTATCAGCTGCTTTTTGGTTGTTCTCTGGTTTAAGTACATGGCACAACTGCTTTTGTTGCAGCTGGAATGCCACCTATCACAAGCACTTTAGGACTGAAGTTTATCAATACAGGCTTTTTGTGCAGCAAGCCATTAAACTTAAGTAATTTTGATTTAGAATTTAGGTTTAGAAAAATTCGAAGAGCATAATTCCTTCCCTGTTTTCCAATTTTCTTCCATAGGAAAAAACTGGTCTGGTGCGGTGCTGGAGAAATGGAAAAGAGGGATGGCAAAACAGCCATCACGGCTCCAAAGCCTCCAGTGCTGGAGCACACAGAGCCTCAATGGCAGCACAAACCTGGGTCACAGCTTTGCTCTAGGTGCCTGCCCAAAGTCTGAGCCTTCCCACACCAGCTTGGCCTCATTCTTTTCTTTCACAGCTGAGCACCACCCTGTGAGGTAGAGCAGCCAGGACATCAGAGTGGTGGCGCTCCCTGAAACATCTCTCTGCCTGCATGGTCTGGGTGGAGAGGACACCTCCCAAAAACAGCCTAGGAGAACCAGCCCTGTCCCAGCTCCTGGCATGTGGACCATGCTGCACTTGCCACTGTTTCATGATCCAGTCATAGATTGTTGTTTATTTGTCTCTGAATTGTATCATGCTTCCTGATTTCTTTCTATTTTTATCCCACACACACAATTTTGGTTGTTTTTTCTTTCTTTAAGAAAGCACATTTTCTCCTTGTATCTAAAATATAGTGCATCTCTATTTACCTAAATTCTGACATTGTTAACTTTACTCAGCAAAATTTTATTTTCTGGGGGGAAAGGAAAACAGTCTTCAATTAGTAATATGTACAGTTCACCTCATTTTATGAGCAGAGCTATTCGCCTGCCTAGAGCAGAGCTAAACCTGGGCAATGCTGGACATTCAAAGCTGGTCAGACTATTTTGATAAAAAGAGTGAAAGGAGCAGCCAGGTCTAAGCACCTGAGTATTTTCCTGGTAGTTAAATACTCCCAGAGAGCTTAACCTGTGTGCTGGACTTCATAAATTATTCCAGAAGGTCACGGACATTTTCATGGCTTATTATCTTTTCCCTGCTTTGGTTTTGTTTTTTTCCTCAGTGTTTTTAGTATCACAGTGGTAGATTAGACGATGGCCAGGTCATGTAGAAACAAACACTCTCTGTAGCACAGACCCTTGGAGCTCAGTGTGGTTCTACCCAAGTACACAACTCCTGCAGAGCAGAGACAGCCCTTGGCTTCCTAAGACTGAATGTAGCAATTGTGAAAAATTGCATCATCTCAAGTCAAGGATTTTCATGGCATCAATGACCTTTGCTCAAGACCTCAGGTGACAGAGAAGTAGCTACGGTGTGTTAGTCTCAGTGCTGTGAGTTAGTTTAAGTTATTTGTACTGCAGATCTATTAGCAGAGATTAGCATCAGCAGTGTCCCTCCCTTCCTGCATGTGTGTGTGGAGGAGGAGTTGACAGTTCTGTCTGTATTAACCTGTCAGATAAAACAGATATTATATAATATGGCACATCTGCCTTTGCTCTATACTGTTATATGAACCTCTCTAAAGACAAGATAGACAAATTATCCTATTTAGCTGTATATGTAACAGCCTGAGGCAACTGAGAAGGGAATTCTGCCATAAAATTTATAATTGCTGGAGGCATGTTTGTCTGTGGTTGATGTAATTTCGAGCATCCCCTTTTATACTTCTCAGGAAGAAGCACCTATCCTGTTCCCAGCCCCAGGTATCAGAGCAGACACCTCATTCCTCATCCTTGCTGTGAGATCAGTCACCTGTGCTGTTTCCACTTGGGAGCAAGACTGATCTGAATTGGGTTTCCCAGCTATTGCTATGAATACCATCCTTTAATTGTGGCTGCACAGGAGGGAGTAATATTTAAATTTCGTATTCAACGTTCCTACTGCTGCGAGGCTGGGCAGTCCAGGGTGTCTCCCTGGCTCTGTGTGAGGTTAGGAGTGATGGAAGCCAAAAGTTTGGGTGTTCTCTGGAGTGTCTGTGATTAGGAATTCTTCTGTTCTCAGGTCCAGACCAGAAGGGAGTGAAGCATTCCCTAAATCATCCAGAAGTGTTTCTAGCTGTTCCTATATAAAGTTTTCATGTTCCTATATAACTGTCCATATATAAAACGTGGTTTTCAGGTTCAATATCCCACTCGTGCCTATTGGATATGTAGTGGCATAGGCAGGTTTCTGCAGTTAATAGAATTTTTCCTGATTGTGTTAATTCTGGACATTGGGTCTGAAGGGGGACCCAGAGGGAGAACACCTGCAGCTACAGAAGAGATACCTCATATAGAATGGTACAATTGCAGGAGTCTCAAAAATCATATAATTGAAAACCCTTAGGCTGAGGAGGCAATCAAACCTAGCTCTGTTCCTGCTGGTTTAGCTCCTTAATTAAGGGGCACCACGGTTCGATCGGATTTTAATGGCAGGCAGTTATATCTGCTTTGTCTTGTCCCAGTTGCTGTCCCCTGGTACAGCAGAGCAGGCTCCTCAGAGGGTCAGATGGAGCTCAGCTGCCTCCCGAGCCTGCCTGTGGCTCAGGGCAGAGCTTGTGCTCCTGATGTGCAGGAGAGGACAGGGCCACCCAGCCGTGTGCCCAGGCCACCCTGTCACTGCAGGGGACGGAGCAGGGACAGCCTTGGGCTGCAGGGAGCCCCTCCCGAGGGGCTGCAGTGTCTCATGAGAGCCCTCTGAGGCTGTCTGAACTCCCTCTGGGAATGACAGCTTAACCAGGATCCTTCCAGGTGCCTTCTGGCACACGGCTGTGTCCAGGTGAGCAGACAGCACCCCACTCCATCCTGCCTCTCCCACAGAGAGGAAAGCTGTGGCAGAGGCTGCAGGGAGTGCAGCTTTACGCTGCAGCAGCTCTCTGCCTAATGATTTTGACATAGCCTAAATCTGTAAATCCATTCACCCATTAAAGCTGTTTTTGTCAGGTCAAAGTATGTTTATTTTCCTTTCAGAAGTAGCTTTGCTCACTTAGAGCAGCCCATAAAGCTTTTTTGCTCACTTATTCCTGGTGTTCAAAGTGCTCTTCCTTCAAGGGATGAGACTGAAATAGTTTCTGGCTGCTAGGGAGGGAAAAAGCAGTGAGAGTGAGTTGTCAGCTGGGTGACCCCATCATCTCAATACCTGTCTGCCTTAGGAAGCTAAGGCACAGAGAAGTAGTTTCCTTTTGGTGCAGGGAATACATCAGATCCAAGAAGGGTCTGCTGTCTCTTTGCTGGCCTCTTTTGGGAATCTCAGACTAGGAGGAAAACTCTGTCCTTTTCTCTCTACCTGTCAACACACTTGCCCTCTGCAGTAGGATCTTTTTGGCACTGCTGTGATGAATTTCTTTTCAGGAATGATTTCAGAGGCAGGAGCAGATCTTTGTGTGCCTCCTGCATCACATCCAAGGCTCCTGCCTGCACCCCTGCCCAGGGATGACCCCTCCGGAGCTGCTCCTCTCTTGCTCTCTGCTGAGTTGCTGACATCTAAAAGATACTAAGCACACTGGACTGTCAAGGACTGAACAAAAGCATTTTACAGCTCCGGTTGAGTTATTGAAAGCAGTTTTCCATCTGTAACTGTCTTGGCTTTGTGTGTGTGTCACATTTGAATATATCCTTGCACAGGATTAATAGATGTGCTTTGGAGGTAGCTGCTCACAACAAATTAATGAGACATTTCAAGACAGAATTCTTACCAGCTAATTAAATTACCTGCCTAGCTTACTAGAATTAATCACTGCTCTCCCAATATATTTGTGTAAACAGACAGATTTTCATGTAAATTAAGTGATGTTTGAGATGGCTGATGAATCTCTGTTGTTTGGTCGTTCTAATACTTAGTACAGAAGAAAGATGAAATTACTAGAAATCATTCTTTATTACTGCTGCCACATATTCATATGACTTTACCAGTTTCTATAACTATATATCACACAATGAGGTTAGCCTGTTCCCTCAGAGGAGAAAAAAAAAGATATATCTTGTAGAGTCTGATTTCTGACATTTAATAGTCAAGTATGAGAGTAACTGTAGCAGTCACAGGAATGAGTTTTGGAGAATTTAAGAGGCTTAAATTATGGAAGTCTTTTGTTGGAGATCCATATTTCTCCAGAAGATTATAACAATGACTGAAAAAAACAAAACAACAAAAAAACCCAACCTTTTATAGGTATGTTTTAGACTTGAATAACAGAGGGCTCAAAAAACATCTCCCTCTAATCCACTCACTGCTTTCAGTGGTGACCACTCTGGTAGAGAAGAAAGTTTCTAAGATTTTCTATCAAGAAAGATGCTAGAATAGGAATGAAGAAAACTGGGTTCTTTCTCCGTCCCTCCTTCCAACTCAGCTGCATGAGCCACTTTGTCCTTCAGTGCCTCAGCTTCCTCTTGCTGTTTGTTCTCTGTATCATCAGTTGCAATGTTCATCCCCTGCAAACGCTCTTTCACTTCCTATGAGGAGTGAGAGACCAGAAAGAATGCAGTAAAATAAGATTATCTCCGTTTGCTGCCTTGAGATGAACTTTAAAATTCAAATCTATTTAATCACATTTAAACTTTTTCAATTATAATATGGAGGATGAACACCTATGTATATATCTATGTATACCTAAGTAATTTTTCATGTGGAAAAACAATGCATAGGGGAGGAATTTATTATAGTTTCTGGTTTTACCTTTTCACTAGACCTAAAGATCCACGTCTAAAAGTCTTCTCTCAGCAGCTGTAATGACACTGAGCGCTTCAGCACTGGATACAGATAATGAAATTACATTTGCTCCAGCAAATGTTGGAAATCCATTCCTTGAAGACTTAGGTATAAGGCTGATCTGGTTTTGTTCCTGTGTAGTACTGCCAGGTTAAGGAATGAGAATTCAGGCAGGCATAACTCCCAGGATGGGGCTGCACAGTTCTTCTCACAATGTCTGTTCTTTTGTGTGGTGGATCAGCATTAGAGTTATTGCAGGTAGAGAGGAAATTCAGCCAAGGATGATGGAATGATTAAATTATTGATCCCTCTCATCTGAAATGTGCCATCAATCTCAAATATTTGTTCAATTTCAAGGTTTCCTGTATTTCCATTTTCCTGAAAGCTCCTGCATAAGCAAGATCAAAGATTGTGCTTTCACATAAATGGTTTCTTTCATGGAACATTGTTTTTAACGCATTCCTATCCCCGAATATTCAGAGCCACATTTAAATTACTTTACTTTTCTTAGTGACGTTTTCCTTTTAAAGATTCATATGTACTGTCTCTCCTAGGCTCATGACTTGAAGCCCTATGTCTGAATATATTTCTGTGGCTTTCAGAGGTCGGTTCACAACATGCAAAGTTCATGAATGCAGAACGGTTATGCACCACTGCTGTCAGAAATATTTGGGCTGTTTAATTTTTGTCAGCTAAAGAACACAATGTGGAGTATCAGACCCCATCTACATTGATTTTCCAAGAGGGTTGGTTTTGTTTTAGAGTGTAAATCCTACTTCTTCGCTTTTTCTGTTTGTTTTAGAATATTTACAGAGCAAAATCATGCTGCCCTTAGACTTTTTCTTAAGAGTAACAAGGAATTGCCTTTACTACTGCGAGACAGATTCTGAGCTCCCTAGCAGCATTTCACTGCACCTTTCCCATTAATGATGGCATTTTTTTTCCCTTCGATCAGTCTGATCAAAATGTCATACAGTATTCCAGATAAGGTTTTCTTAATGTCCTGGACGTTGTCATCAGTGCTTCCTGTCTTCATTGAAATCACCCTGCTTGTTCCAGGCTGGGTTTGCATTTTCCTCTTACTCATCCTTCTTCTCATGTGAGAAATAGTTCCTTAATAATGCTGCCATGTGATAGCTGTTCTGTTTATGTCTTCTTTAATTTCCTTTTCTGTGATTTCTGCTTGACTAATTACTATGCCTTTCAAGCACTTTGCTGAAATAGGCTGAGACCTTAACTATCACACATATTCACCACAAAAAAAACCCCGAACCTTAACCAGGAGTGTGATTCAAAAGACTGTGCTCTGTGAAGGCAATGAAAATGAATAAGCACTTTTGAGGGGCTCAGTTAGGCATGCTGGTGCCTTGAGTAGGTTAAATTCAAATCCTCTCCCTGGTCCCCACCATGGAACAGAGCTGGCTCCAAACTGGCACCAAGTTCATCCTTTGTGAAAATTAAAGAAGCGTTTTCCACCCTGAGGGACACAAGGGCTTATAAGTTTCAAATATAATATAAAATAATGTAGATATAAAAGTATTTCAATTATTCCTGTGCCTTGCTTCTGTGAATCCTCTTGTTTCTGTGAGACATTTCTAACTCATGATATCCTGTCCATTTGGGCTGATATTTCTTCAGTGCTGACTGAAATTGGCTTAACTTTTAATATAAAAGTACAAAACATGGATCATTTTTTAATAAAGCTTTGCTGTGTGTATTCCTTAAAGACTTGAGGGATGTAATAGTGGTGTTGAAAGACATGACAGAACAGTTAAAATGAAATATTTAGAAAATCTCTGAAGATCTTATTTTAATTCTTCTTTGAAAGTGATCAGGTGGGAAAATGCAATCATCTAATGACTAATTATTTCTCCTGTTAATAACCAATTGACTGTACAGTTCAGAAAATCTGTCCACTTTGCCCTTTTTAAGTGTGTTTTTGCCAAGCAATCTGTTGTCTTCAGCTTATTTCCTGGCAATGAAATGAACTGATTTTTTCTTCACCCAACTCTCAATAAGGTCAATCTCTCTGTTCACCTGACACAGGTTATAAGTCCGACTACAGCCCTTTTGATCATAACACCAGGATTATTGACAAGCTGTCAAAACATGGGTTATAACTAGTGCTTTTCTGGGCTTCAGTATTGACTATATGCCCTACCAACAAAGCAGCATCATCATAATAATTCCAGTCCCCAAGACAACAGGTTGCAGGTACCAAGCAGTGAACAACTGCCAGAGTGAGCCTTGTGACAGAAATAACTGTCTCACAAACTGCAGTAAAATAATAATGGTTGTGAACAATTATGGTTCAACGTGGAATTTTAGAAGAAAAAGGCCCATCAAGGTTTCTGAAATAAGGCACTGAGCAGTTTCATTTTCCATTGCAGACCCTTTGAAATAAATGCTCTTAATAACTCTTGCTTCTTTTCTCCTTCTATGCAGAAAAGACAAAAATTCATCTTGGTTCTGTAACATTAATACTCCCTGTATAAAACAATTTGTCACAAATCAACACAATGTTCTTGTATTGTTGTGTCTAGCAATATCTGCTAACATCCATCAGTAAGAAAGTTTTAACAAGGAGTTTAATAAAAAGATGGAGCCTAGATGGGTGAATGTAAACAGCCTGGAACATAGAGTCCTTGGACACTGGATGCATTCAAAGATTGATGGCTCAGGACTGTTTACAGCCTTGACTGCTGTTTCCAGGCTCTGTCTGAGAGTAGCTAATATTTGAATTATTGGTCTCTTGACTACCTCCTTGCCCAGGCTACAGGGAGAAAGAGTGACAATCTACATCATGTTCCCTTATCTTTGAGAAAAGCCTATTGAGAACCTTACACTGTGCCTATTTTCCTGGCCTTTTGAGTAAATATAAAGGAGGAAAAATTTGTCCATCCTTGTATTGGAAAGATGCAACTGAGTATATCAGTAGCTGAATGCTATGAAAAGCTTAAGTGTGTATTTAAGCTGATATCAAAGGCCCAAGTTTAGGTAATACTGCTGCCCCATAAATAAATTGCTGTGGGTGGCTATGTGTTGGGTGCTTGACGCTGAAACTCAGGCCATCTGGAGCAATAACCTTTATTAATTTCTCAGATCATCTCTAACCTATACTTTTGTAAATAAAGATACCATTTTATGATGCAGAACTTTTACTGCTGAAAGTGATGTACGTGCTCCGCTAATTCAGAGATCCCGTACTATTTTAGAGCCAATGCATTGCATTTCCTCTCAAAATACCAAAGTACTTTGCAGACAGCTAAGCTGACCCAAGCAGGCCATTCATTGCCCTGTTACCCTTGTTAAGGGCACCTCTAGGTGCAGTGTGTTTTGACTGACCGACCATTTTTCCATATGAGGTGGTAAATTTAATCTCAGACTGCTTCAGAAGCACCTCAGCTGCATGGTCTCAGGCACTAAGCTACAAGGAACTCATCTTGCTGGTTCATAAAATTTCCAGATTTCCCAGGGAATCAGACCCTGTCTGCCATTTGTCTGCACCCTACAGCCAACACAAAACGAGCTTGAGCAATGCCTTGCCTGGTGTGGGCTGATCACTGGACAAAGAGTTAAAGTAGCAGAGTGTCCCTAAATAAAGGAGGATTTGGACTATGATCGTGGCCATATAAGCCCTTTCCCACTGAAAAGTGCAGGAGGAGGTAAAGCAGCAGCTAGGTCAGGAAAGAGACTCTGCTCTGCTCTTTTTGTGATGCTCTGCGCAGCAAAGAGTAGCTTGAGTCACAGACCCATAAAGAGGAATATTTGCCAAGATAAAGGTTTTCAGGAGGGGTCTTATATAACTGTTGGTGAAAAGATGTGATCAGAGGTGAAGCAACATTGCACAGCACATCACAGTCCTGCACTCCCAGGGGCAGCAGGGGACAGAGCGTTGCCTTTTCCTCTGCCCTTATTTTTGTTCATGGTTGCATGGCTTTGGTTATCATTTAAATAAGATTAGAAGAGGTACAATCCAAAGTGCAATACCTCAAACACTGATTTTAGTTCTGTGAAATGGGCCATATGCATCTTTCAAATACCCAAGGCAAAGAGCCTGGTAAAGTCTACAAATTCATATACAGTCATAGGCTTCTGACTTTACAAAAGCTTTAATAAAACTACAGGAAGGACCTACAGAATCACTCTGCTTCCATATGACTGAGTTGGGAGTGGCTCAGCTTCCAAATACATTTTATGAACCTCAGAGGCTCATATAACTTTTACCAAAATAATGATTTTTGGAGTGGATTTCATATGTTACTTTTGCCCCACTCAAAAGAAAATATAGCATTAGAGGGGGTCACTTCTGAGCAATTATGTTTTTTTCCTCAAAAAAACCCACAGAATGGGAAAGCTCAAAGCTGTCTTGGGGTTTGACCATTGCTATATGACAGTACAAATTGGCATCATAAATATTTCTAAGCTGGTGCAGTTGAAAGTAGACAGGCACTAAGGAGCTAAATAAACAATATTTGGAAATTAAATCCTCTCTATAGCAACAGAAAAAAAATTTATCCAGTTCTCAACTCCTTCACAATCAATTTGAACTGTAACCTGGTGGGCTGAATATTTTGGGGGAGAGGTTAATTCTTTAACCTGCATGCTGAGGCTGCCCATTAGCTGTTTTCCACTGATTTTGGCCTGGCCATGTATTTGCAGGGACTGCTGAACTGATATTGCCAGGGAGCAGCTGGACAATAATACAAGCAGCATCCATGACCTCGGGTTGAAAATCCTCATGCTTCTTCCCTAGACCAGTTTCCTCAATTATAAACTTCTGATGGCAGACAGATCTTTTAATAAAATTACATTTTGGCAGATTTTTTTGATCCCTAATTAGATCTGATGGCCATGTGTAAAATACAAGCCTGAGTTTCCTAAGTGGGATGTCTTCGTTTACACAGTGACTGCAGTAACCTGGAGGCAATAATTAAGTTTAGCAGGTAAGAACAGCTTACTCAGCATTCCTCACAGGCTGGAGAGGAGGAAAAGGCGGCTGACCCCAAGTGCTTTAAAAATACCCCTCCTAGCAGTGATGTGCTAAAGTCAACACTGAGGGGGAAATGCTGTGAAACGTTTTTGTCAAGGAGCAGTGTAATAACAGAGCAGCTCAAGTTGGGGCTAATTAAATTGTTTTAGCTACCAAAGGGATGGGGTTTTCCAGCTGTGTGCAGGCAGCAATAACAAACTTTCCTTAGGGTGCAGATTCTTTCCTGGTTCTTTAGCTTCACACAGCTCAAATGTTTTCTTACTCATGACAGTCTCATCAGATATTTGGCTTCAGAAATGCTTGCCTGGCTGCATTAGCTATGGAAGAAAGCAAGCGGGGTGAATTAGAAAAAGACTCCAGTGTCCTTGACAGCAGTGGGGCTTTGGGCGTGAGGTGGGGAGGAGGGAGGATGTTCCTGGTAGCAGTTTTTCTGTGGGCTACTGTATATGCTTAGGAATTTCTTCAGCTATGTTCAGCCTGAATTTGAAATCCAGATTTTCTGCCTTCCTTGTATAGTTAATTCTTATTACTTTGTGCAATTTTTTGAACTTCAGTATTTTCAAGATTGGCTAAAAAAATCAGTCTCCTTTTTCAGATGCCTGGTGCATGACTTTAATATAGGATGAAAATATTGCTACAGTGTTGCTGCTCTTTGGAGATCACTCCCTAGAAGTAAAGAGAAAAATAAAGATTATTTATTAACAGCTCACTGTGTATTCTAAGAAAGGCAAGAAGTTATCACAGAGCAATAAATTGGATAAAAGATGGAGAACTTTTGACTTTAGAAGAGTTTATATATATATATATATACATGTGTATGTGTATGTATATATATATGTAACATGAAGATAAATGTATGATTTATTTTCTGATTTCAGTCATTAAGAAATTATACCTGATGAGTAACGAGAGAACAGAGGGTCAGCTCTACTTCCTAAATTATACAGACAGTGGTAGGATTTCATTCATCGTGGTAACTAAGATCTTCACTGCCCATACTTTAGTTAATGAGATGTCCAGGACAAGGAGCTGTAGCTTTACTCACTTGCCAACTCAGTCAGAGAGAGGGCAATGGAATTCTCAAATCTAAGTGACTGATGTTGCAAAGAATATGTGCTTGTTATTGACAGCAATCTCATACTTTATATGTACACTTTATATGGATTTTAAACAAGGTTTGTTGAAAATTTCAAGAGGGACAGGTGGAAGTATCAAAGCACCGTGGTACTTCCTACAGAGTGATAATTCCAATGCATTTGGGATTTTTCTTGTGTTAAGTGGACATTTAAATGCTTATAATGTGTTATGAAAATCTGAATTTTCAGGAAAGATATACAAATAAAGACACCCTCATCTGAAATGCACAAATACAGTAGAAATTTTTAAAAAATGTTGTGGAAATGTAGAAATGTAGCAGTTTAACTACTAAGAAATATTAGTGCCTTCATAAGAACTGCAGACATGGCAAAACTGAAAAGAGGATTCATGTTTCTGCAGTACTTAGCACATAAGAAGCTAATACAGAGTTGTTAAGACATTAAACACTGAAAGGGCTTCAGGTGCTTTTGATGAGGAGCTTCAAATTTGGACTATTTTCCCTCTGCCTTGCAGAATTTTCATAGTTTCTATCATTCCCCAAGTCAGCTCACTGTGCAGCAGTGATGTCTGCAGGGCCTGGAGAAGGGTTTGAGCTGCAAATCCCATTACCCATGGCTGGGTTATGACCTGGGTGTTGGGAATGACCTGGTGAAGTTCTGGAAGGTGCCACCAGCAGCTCCTCCCCTTGCTGCTATTTTCTGACCAGCTGACTGGTGAGTGCCAGGGGGAGCCAGGGCAGAGGTTCCCAGTGAGTCTGTGAGGCTCAGGCTGAATGGCCTTGCAGGAGGATGCCGTGTGAGCTTTCTGCTGCAGGAGAAATGAGAAAATTAACAGCATCCTTGAATGCTACAACTCCAAATTAGATGATTTTTTAAAATTCTCTTTTCCCTGCAAACCCACTTAAACATCACATAGATGGAAAATTCTTATACAATGAATATGCAAACGTCTCCCTCTTTCCCACAGTCAGACCTGGTGAGATAATTTGGGGTTAGGATGGGATAAGCCTTATAATAGGCCTAAGACATTTCATACAGGACATCCATGACTCATTAGCTCATTGTTCTTCACTGATGTACGAAATCTTTGCCTTCATGCAAGATATTTCTCAACTGTCTATTATGTTGACATCTGAGCACTGACTCTTCAGTGTTCATGCCTTATGTAACAGACAGCTTGGAACAGTCATGCAGATAAGTAAGGAATGACTCTACAATGCTGCTCATGCTTTGCACTGTGCAAGAACTATTTTCTTCACTGTAAGTAGGTAAAAGCAAAGGTATAACCTCCACTGAAATCAGCCCTGCTCTGGATACCATCCCAGCAGTACTTTGGCACGAGGGGAACAAATGTGCTTTTGTTCTCGCAGAAACAATATCATAGCCAGTAAAACTCCAGCTGTTCTGCCTCTATGCTATTCTGAGTTTCTGAGGAATGCATATTTCACCTGTAAAACGTATTGGGTTAATTTCCTGGTCTATGCCACATTAGCAAAGCCTCATGTGAAAGAGATGTTGGTATGAGTCATGGTACTTACAAAATGTTTGAGAACACATGAGAAAGCTCACATGAGACCAGCAGCAGTTAGCAGGGAAAACACTGCAGCACTTTTAGAAAGAGCTTTTAGAAGAGAAGACGGAGAAATGAACAGACAGTACACTTCAATTGCACACAGGCATACTGCACACTGAAAGGTAATGATTGGATCCTTTGGCTATTAAGAAAAATGCATGGAAAGAAACATTTCTCAGAGGCTGATAAGCAAACCCAACACTTTTGGTTTAGGAAGTCCCAGGCCGTACTGAGGTGAAGGGATATCTTGCAGAACTAGCTCTGTGCTCAACCTGTGCTTTTATACACCCCCAAGTATTTCCTCTTCCTAGATGAACATTCCAGCTGACCCTGAATTTTCCTGTTTCATTTGTTGCCCTTCTCTCAAACTATACTTTGTGATAATAAATGTACTTAAACACTTTGCTTCACCTGTCACTAAGTAAGTCAGGGAATCAGTCCACTGTCATGAGTGGTTTGTATTAAAGTGATCTACTTCTGTTCCAAGACTACATTTTTATTTTCCCTTTTGCGGCTTGCTTGGCCTTCTCCTAAGAATCACATCTTATTAGACCTCAGAGGTCTTCAGGGCTGTTTGCTGATACACAGGATGCCTAAGCCTTCCAGTACAGACCCGTGTTCTGGAGTAGAGAATTTCTTTTCTCAATAGTCTGGACATTGCAGTTTGACTGCAAAACACATTTTGATGCATTCTTGGAAATTTGTCGCATGTCAGTCTTTCTTGCACACTTCAGTAGAATTGAGGTTTGTTTCTGTTTATCAGACAGACTGAGGGAAAAATGTTATGAATAGTTGTAAATGTTTGTCTTATGTGTTTCATACAATTCTCTCCAGAGCTTTTCTTAAAAGGGACTTGAAAATTTATTGTCTAATGGTATCAGTGTTCTCCCATCTTTTATATTTGTGGAAGGGTTTTTTATTCTTATGAAAGGTAATTTTTTGTTCTTATTCACTTGTCTTTCATTTAATGCTGCAATTCCTGCCTGCATAAGCTGTCAGTAATTGCAGTCCATTTCTTGCAGCATACGTCTAAAATAATAGTTCTGTTCTCTCAGAGCATGGGCTGAAAGCACTCTGGAGCAGCTTGCAGTGGCTTTTAAGAAATGCCCTCCAGTGCTTTATGGCTGTGCTCTCCTTGAATGGCTTCCTGCCCCTCAAAGAGCTGGGTGAACTTTTCATGCACAAACATCACTGCAAGACATTTCTTTCAATTTGTGTCTACCTTTATTCCATTCATGTTAGTGTCACTGAGAATAAGTTAAGGCTGTCCCTTTCATAGGAAGGTGCTTCATCTCTTGCCCCTGTGTCATCACTTTTGTCTTTGCCTTTTCTTTCACATAAATGTTTTCGAATAGGTCACTAGTTCTCTGACATATGGGACAAATGCATCAAGAAGAACAAATCATGGTTGTTTCATTCTTTGGTCAATCAGTGCCTCAGAGTTTGAAAATAACTGTGATTTATGGGGGATATTTTGAAGTTTTGAGACTGGTTACAATATTTCTGAATTTATTCATTATTTTCACTTAGGGTTGGTAATGATTTTGCCTTTCCAGGGCCTGTATCTCAATATTTCCACAAATAATCAACATTCCGTATTTATCCAGATCTAGATATGCTGATTAGCTGTTTGAAGGATCTGTGGTCGCAGGCTGATGCTGCTGTGTCCCATCTGGGCTCTGGGTTTCCTCTAGGCAGTTCCACTACTCCATTCAAGGCCTGCCTTGCAGACTGTTCGTCCCTTCTTACAGCAGCCAAACACTGAGGCAAACACCTCCCCACTCAAATTGTTCTCAGTATTGTTTTCCAGATGAAACACTTGGAAACATTTTTGCCTTTCTTAAACTGCCAATAGCACTTACGTTTTATTTTTCATTTTATTTACCTCTTATCTATGTATTTCTGCATTTGCTTTTGTAGCAATTTAATACATCTCTCTTACATTTTCCATATTTATATATATTATTTGCTGCTCCAGCTCTGTGCCTGACTCAAATGCTCTATATTTGGTTCTGAGCTTATTTACTAGCTCTGCGTGTTGCTCTTAGTTGATTTATTATGGGCTGTCAGAGTATTCCCATTTGAGCTCCTTCACACTTCATGGCCGTGATTAATCTATCACAACATTGGTTCAAATTTTAAGATTTGATCATTAGTCAGCCATTTTGCACAGGTTGACAATATACTTATTTTGTACGTTTCCTATGGAGATGTAAGCACAGTCTTTAAATAAGAATAATTTGAACTGAAAATACTTTTGGACCATTGTTAGGATGTTACGTAGATACTCCTGGTCTGTTACCAAGGTCTGCCAAACTTCAGACAGCTTTTTTTATCACCTACGGATAACACAGTTGTTCCTGCTTTGTTCCGTTTCGATCTTCATTCTAATTTCATCATTTACATTTTGTAGTGTGAAAATTTCCATTTGCAAAAGGCTTTGCTGTCACTGCTAGACACAGGGAGGTGGGATCTCAATACATCCATATCATTATGTTTTGACTAATAATTGTGTGTTTCTTTTCCATTTTACATATTTATTTCTGGATAAATGGTTGGGGGAAGGGTTGGTTTGTACTGTTAGTGCTTGCATTTATCTGCAGGAGCCAAGTTTAGATACTAATTTTATTATTAAAAGTGAGGGCAACATTCAGGTTCTACTTCTCTTCCATAGACAGTATTCTTTTAAATTCAGGATTTCCTGGTAGCAAATAATTTAAATTCCCAATATTATTTATTTAAATAATATAGTACAATACAGTGATTTTTATAATGGAGATGTCTTTTATAGTTTGGTTTAGCTAGATGCAGTTTTAATTGGTGAAGGCTGACAGATGTAGTTTTTCCAAGACTACTTCTCTGTGTACGGTGCCCATGCTTTCTTGCCTATTTATTTCCCCTTCATTCCTGTATTGCTTCCTCCAAAAATATTGGTAGTCAATTCCAGACTGACCATCATCCGTTTTCCCTCACTCCTAATACCTCTCTTCCCCTCTTCTGGGGAGTTGGAGATGCTAGAGCAGATGAGAAATTATAATTGAACAGGGCAGGAAAAGACTCTGATTTAAGTAGTTTGGGATATAGAGAAGGAAATCGCTATCAATTGAAGGTTATAGCTTGTCACATAAACCCCAGTGATAAAAAAATAAATGCTTATTTTAATAACTGTTTTTCAATAGCAATGACTTCCACCCAACCCCAAATTGTCCTATCCTATGTTTCAATACTATGGTTTAACATGGCCTTTGCAGACTCTCAATGTCACTCTGATCTTTCATCTTTCATTTTATACAAGCACAAGCCATTAGTGCTTGAAGTCCACAAAACTGTTCTTCTCTTTTGAAGGTCATTTTTATGGATTCTTCATGCAAGGCTGACAGCCATCATTATTTTTTGTCTACATCACTCCCTTCCGAAACACAAAACTGCCTATGGTAAACTGCAGTCCACTAAATCCATTAACTTATGGCTGGGAACATTGATAAGAAAAAGTTGGCTTGAAGTCTTCTTTTATTACTCCAACTAATTTCTTGCATACATGACAATCCTGACAAGTTAATTTTTGTTTATTTTAATTGGAGTTTTAAGTTATACAGGCACCTATGATTAATCTGTCACCCTGGACATATAAATCATACAAATCTAAAATTTAGAGCGCTCACCTTAAATATAATTTCATCAAACTTCTCTAAAATTGTCTCCAGAAAAGGAGGACAGCATATATTTTACAGCTATTTCTAATATACACTTCCATTAATAGGGAGCAATACAAAAATAAATTGAGGGCATTCTGAGCTATAAGACAACATTTAGATGACAGAGAATTGATTTTCTATAAAGCTGAGGGATTTTATAAAAAAAAAGTAAATAAAATCTTCAGGGAACAATTTGCAAATGAAATACGTGAAATTGGATGTCTCTAAGTCACACATCAGTTTAATTTTCATAAACACATTTTCTTGTTGATGCTCTAAGTGATCATTGCTCAGTCTTCTCGAAAACATCAAATGGGGCATGATAATTATAGCAACAACTTTATTAGGGATGGACCTCCTGGAGAGCTGGAGCTGACAAAGTCTGCGTTTCCTGTTGGAGCTCACCTTACACATCCATAAAAAATGGATGCAATCTCTTCTCTGCAATGGGCACCAATAGGAGGCTGATTTGGGACCCTTGTGCTGCTGAGCTGTGGAGGATGGGAGTGGCACAATCACCTTCTGTCACTTCATCACACTCCCCTGGCAGGATGGTAAGACCCAGATTATGGAATAAGCTGCACCTGGGGTGTCCCAAGAGGAGTGCTGGGTGGGAACAATTCCTTCCCTGCTCCCTCTTTCTTCTTTATTGGGAGTAAACCACAGCAAGAAGAAGCACATACTTTTGACATGGCCATTATGACCAATATGGAACTGTACTACAGGATAGAATAATTTTTTCAAAGTTTAGTATGAACTAGAGGCAGTCTATGAATTTTCTTGTAAGAGGTTGTTGAATGCAGTTATCAGAAAAAGAATTCTCAACCCAGTTTCTCAAAACAGATCCATTAAAAAATTAAAACTAATTTCAATCTTATTTTGCAATCAGACTGTATGTATTATTTTAAGCAGTATCACTGCCTTGAAGAATATGAAGCAGGAGACAGATTGATGTGGACAGACATGGATATTTATTTCTTTAGTAACAAAGTAATTTGCAGCACTGTAGTTGCTGCTAGCAGAGAATATGTAAGTCATAAAGTGCAGTTAGGTGATAAATTTATTTATAAAACACCTCAGCCACTTCCTTCTTCTCTGCTCACTAATCATTCTCCCCCAGGAGTTACTCTAATTTTAATCCACCAAGCAGATAGGTAAGTGGTATGCAGGGTAGATAAGAATAAATCCTTGTCTCCTGCAAACATAGGATTTTCTGCCCAAATGTATTTGAAACTAAAGCACATCATGAATGTGGACCAGTCTAAGCTGACATTTGAAATAAAAAATTCACAACCACGAAGATATTGTTTTGTTGCCCTGAAAGCCTGCAAGTAGGACCTATATCTCTTCAGAACATGGACTTTTTCAGTTTCTCACTTTGAGTCCCAGAAAGCCTTGATAAAATGTCTATTAAGGCTCTGATACCTTAAAGCTTCTTGTTAGCTGGATTTCACTTCTTTACGCAGTTGAGTTCCTGGTGAGGGAGGCATACAGCTTTGTAAGAGAAGAGTTAGAAATTACCTGTTTCAAGCAGCTCTTTCAGAAACCCCAAAACATTATTAGAATAGTTGTTCTAAATTTCTCGCGCACCACATGATACCCATCACATGCCACCATAATACCTTCCCCAAGATAAGTGTGTTGCATGCCAACTAATGAGTCATGATACAACTGCTTTTACTCTGTGAACAGGAAACCAAAAATGAAAAAATAAATAAAAAAATAAATAAACTCTAGACAGAAATTCTAATGTATTACAATGTTCAAAAAAGTGCCATTACATCCATTTACAGTGCTTAACTTTCACGCGTGTCCCTTTCAATTGCTGAACTGTTGTATCCCCAAAGGCAATCTTATTTGTAGGATTTGTAACACAAGGGAGTTTATGCTTTAAATAAAAGCAAATGTTTAAAATTTAAAAAAAGTTAGAAAATAACTCTTGCAGCTAGGCTATTGTTTTTCAGATTGGTTCAGAACACGGTCAGAAGATCGTGCTCTCCCTGCACATCCTGCTCTCAGTATAGGTTACTTGGTGCCTCTTCCATCTGCCTTGTGGCTCCAAGCAAATCCAGGAGCTAAGCAGAGCAGAGGGATCATCTTGTAGTCAATCTCTATTTTGCATCAGCCATCAATAAATGCTGTTAATTGCTACTTAGCTTCTTGATCCAGATTGTCAGGAACTTGGAGTGAAAAACTGAATGATGAATCAATTTGTGGTAGATATTGGAGAGCAGTTCTACTCTGGCTTCTGGGGGAAAAAAATCAACACTAAATCCCTACAAGGGGAGCCATCTCATAAAAATTGCCAAAACTTAGGACTAACTCTGTTTTCCTGGAAACTTTTTTTTCCCTACTCCTTTTTACTCACTGAAATCTGTGTCTCATCTCTAATATACAGTTAATAAAAGATGTAGACACGGCTTAGGCTGTATGTAAGGCAAAGTTTTACAGAATTCAGGCTTTGTGTGAATGACTTTCCACAGCTCTAGCACTAAATCACTGCCCACCCATGATCATTTTATGGCATACATGCATGCTGTTTATTTAAGGGTAATGCCAAGCAGGTGAAAATCTTTTTAAAAAAATGAATTAGTCCCAATGTAGTGCTTTACTGATGAGGGAAGTCATGCCAGAGTGCTGCCTTTTAATGTGATAACTTTGGTGATAATGTGATGACAGCAATTCTCTAATGAGAACAAAATTAAGAGAGCACCTCAGTCAGTTGCTTGAGCAGCTTCACAGCTGTCTGCAGTCCCACTAGAAGCATGGCCATGAGATTTGTCTCCCTACACATGTGTAATGTGTGTTACCATGATGCCTCCTATAAAACAGAGAACAGTTAGGTGTTGCTAATCATTTTCTCACAGGAGGAGGAATCAGTTGTGGGATAGCTTTCACTGTAAATAGTTTATCACCATCTTATATTCCACCTGAACATAAATAGTCACTAACGATACCCAGGCAGTCCTTTATTCCAGGAACCATGACATGAGCCTGGCTATCCAATGCCAAGGGATGGTTTTCTACACCAAGAACTGGCTGAAGACCATGATGATATAGAAATTTTCCTGTGCCCAAATTTCCTCAGGCAGAGGGCCAGGATTGTGTGCTTTTTCTTACAAATGGTACCCCTGTGCCAAAAAATCTCTCCCTCAAGGTGTTGTTGGCACCAACTGTGCTAGCAGCTGGACAGGGCCAGGGACCAGGCTGGGGAAATGCCCGTGGGAGCAGTGGGGGGGCCTTGCTCTTCTAGTAGTAATTTATTGGCACAAAGACAGATTTTCTGGCCAGTACTCTCAGATTGCTGTCACTGTGCTCCTGGGACAGCACAGGTACAACAGGTGGGTCCTCAGTGACTCCTCTGGCCAGACAGAGAAGAGAGAGAAAGAGGTGACAAGACAAAAGGCTGTCTAAGGTGAGATGGAAAAGAGATGGAGGAAGAGAGAATTTGGAGGTTAATAAGAAGGAGAGAGAAGATGAGAAAACAGGATCAGTATCAGTAATAGTCTGTCTCCTCTTTCCATCTTCAGCCTGTTCCCTAACGACAATCCTACAGCCACCCATCCTCCTCTCCTTCCCATCTTGCACCAAAGGGAGATTGCTCCATTTGTTTTGTGATTTCAATCAAAGTGGCTTTTGCGCTGCTCTCTGTGCACTGTTTCATTACTGGCACTGTTTATATCTTCACAGCAGAGCCAGCAGCCCCCCTGGGAGACAGAGCTCAGTGCAGAGCCCTCAGCACCTCCTGGCAGGGCATGGGCTGGGGATTCCCACCCTGGGGGTACCAGTGGAGCAATTCTGCTGCAAGAGGACACAGGGCAGCTGAATTTCAACAGACAGCTGAAGTGCTCTGTTCCTTCTTTTCTCAACTTCTGTCTTTATTCATGTGGAAATTTATTATTTTTGTGAATACAGGAGGAAGAAGCACATTTGAAAGCTTTTGCTTTCACTGCAGTGAAGTACAACATGACAGACAAAGAGATGAATTTCCATGGCTAATAATGTCTATACGCACTGTAGACCAGCTTCAACCAACACAGGAACAATATGTTTGCTCTTCAGGCAAATAGTATTTAGGTATGAAAAATAAAGATGTCACATCCGTACTGCTAGCGCAGTAGACAACTTTATCGCTTTTCTGATTATATTGTCTTCTGGAGGAAAAAATATAACTTCATATCATTAATCAGCTCATAGGTTAAATTGTAAACCAAATATTCATTAAACTTTGTTCTCATTCTGCAGCTGGATAGCCCTTGTGTTTCTGTAGCTCACTCCTCCTTGCAGTTTCTAATAATTCCTTCAGAGATAAATTTCTTAATGAGAATTATGCTGAGATGTAAATCTATAGCTTTGCTTTGATCAAAAGTTTCAACTGTGGATGGCCAGAAACTTCTTGAAAAAACGATCCATCTTTATATTCCGTACTAGGTGCATGGTAGTGGAAAATCAAATCACTAACAACAGTTTTATTAATTTTAATGTGATAAAGTCAAATGTATTACTCTAATTTTAAATCATTACAGTGATTCCCTTTGAATTCCCTCTGAATCTTCTTCTTTATAAGACTTACTAGCAAACATGCCAAGGCCTTTCATTAGCACAAATTAGAGCAAATGCGGGGATTTGTACTTCAATAAATTTTCACGGATGCATGAAATTGCATGGCCAATAATTGCAGCCAGCTCAGTTATTTCAGTGATTATATTGTGTGCAGAGGAAATTAAACCAAGCCAGTGCAAACTCCAATCTGGACAGTTATTCACAAGCAAAGAAGAATCCTGCTACACTCAAATGAGGGCCCTCAAGAGAAAAACCTTGGTAATTTAATTTTTGCTATCTGTGACTTTGCACCTCGTACTCCATGCTGTGACATGAGCTCAGTCCTGGCACAGGTTTCCAAGAGGCACTCCTTCTCTGTCTGTAAAATTGTGACTCATTTGAGGGACCTTTAGGGTTCCTACAACAGTTTTCAGAAAGCTGAGGTTTCTATAGCCTTTCGCAGTAGCTTTCTTTTTGTTCGCCAAGATTTTTTAACAGAGCTTTGCTCTTTGCCCTGCATTGCTGCAGTTTGGGTACTGCTGATACAAACTGTGCAACAGCTGCTATGTTCTGCTAGAGAGCTCCTCTTCTACTGCAATGGTATGACCGAAACACAAATCCTCACCATTAACAAACAAGTCTGAATAACAAGGAACCAATAGACGAAAACACACAAATTAGCCAGACAAAGAAGTGCAAGCAGGGACCACAAATCTGATGCACAGGAGCAACTGAACCTGCTCACTCAGCACATGCCAGATTCAGGTTCAGAACAGGGTAGTTCCTATATGGAAAATGGGAAAGAGACCAAGGCTAGATGGGATGGGCTTTGACCAAGCAGGTCTAGTGGAAGGTATATTTACAACCCTCCCCTAGGCAAGGATAACCTGAGTTCTTCATAATAGATCCTTTGGGGGGGATTCAAGTGAAACATCATTAAATGATAGGTGTTCATAAATATATATATGGAGGGTTTATTTTAGAACAATTTGGTTGCAATAGAAAGCAGATTTGTAGCTGTTTTGGTTATTATCTATTGTAATATAGCAATATGAACGCATAAAAATGTCACTAAAGCAAGTATATAAGGGAAAAGAAAGAAATAAGGAGAAATAAAGGTTGAGAGTAAGCACATATCACCACCCAGGGGTCTCACAATAAGCGTGACTTTATTGTTACAATTTAGATGTCCATTTGTCGTAGTGATGGTTGTTGAAGTGATGGTCACCATCTTGATCTGTCAGATTGGGGAAAAAGCCTTCAAAGCACAAAATCTGATGGATCCTCAGTAACTGAGGTTCAGGTGGGAGCAGCCAGGTACTTCTGGGCAGGGCAAGCTTTCAGTCATCTGGTGGAAGGTCTCAGAAATTAGTCTGGAGGTACTTTGGGGGTCTTTGATGCTTTATGATGCCTTCAAAAACGTGACCATTGCCTCTCACATCAGCACAGCTGAGCCATTTGTGCCCCATCAGAAGGGATGAACACCCTCAGGACCTTCCACGGGGGAGGGGGGAGTTTTACAACTGAGAGAATTGTGTAGGGGAGAGCCATTGGCATGATAAAAAGCACCATCCCTCCTTGCAGGATTTGCCGCTTATTAAAAGCCTGGCTTTTTACCTCTGGTGGTGATTGTTGGTTGTTCACCCTCTCTTTCTTATGCAGAACAGAGTTCTGCCATTACACACCTAAAAACTCTCCTCGTTCCCCTCAGGGGGTGCAAACCTGGTCTCCTCCCCAAATTGCCCTCCGCAAATGGTCAATTGTTTTGAGTCATCAACCATTAACACTTCAGTCTCTCACAGGTGTCCCTGCCAATGGCAGGAGGTTCAGAACAAGATGATCTTTAAGGTCCCTTCCAACCCAAACCATTCTATGACTCTGTGAAAATCCATGTTCACTGGCAGAGCCCAGATTTGCCAGACACCTTTCTGCAGCACCCACCTGCCCTGTGTCACAAACCAGCCAGGTCCCTCCCCATGTGCCTGCATGCCAACCTCTCAGCCAGGCGGGGCAGTTTGGGTGCACAGTGAGTGGTACTCGCGTTCATCCTCGTGTCTCTGCACTGCTGCAAGTGTTCCCCATAGCTAAATGCACAAATCTAAATGCACTCTGGAGCAGTGTCAAACACTCTTTAATCATTGCTCTTGCCTGCAGCTCATGCCAGGGACACGGTGTGTAGGCACTGATAATAAGTCAGTTAGCCAAATCTCTGGTGCAAACTAGCCGTGATACTTACAGGGAAAAGAGGCACCAGAGAGAAGGAAAAAGCAAACCTGAAATTAAAAAAAGTTACCCAACAAATACAGGGTGTAATGTTGCGGGGAAGCATCTCTTCATCCCAAAATACTGACTGAAATGGAAAGAATCTGGAGTGGCTTTGCCATGGACTTCAGTCCATCTAATTACCTTACCCTTAATTGCCTGCCAGGCTGGCAAACTTCAGAGGACACACATCCTCACTGACCTCAGTGATCTTCAGATGTCCAGAGAGAGAATAAAATCAGAGGCCATGGTGTAAGGAGCATCCGTGGCTGACTCTGGCATGGGGACTGAGTCTGCAGGAAGGATTGCTATGAACGTGCCTGGTGAGGCCAGCAGAGAGGAGAAGGAGCCTGGGGGCTGGGGAGTGAAAAAAGCAAAAATGGTGGTAAGTTATGTGAGAAGAGGAGATACATGACAGTCCACAGCGTTTACCAAGTGTGCTAGACAGCTCCATTTTCCAAAATACCCACCCTTTCCTTTTCTGGGACTGCGACTGGACACGCCATTAGGCACAGGGAAAATGAAGTCATTTGCTGCTGTTTATTCCATTAATTCAAAGTGTTAAAAAAAAAAATTCAGAGTTCCATTAATTCAAAAATTATCTCGCGCATGGGGCAAGCGCCGCTCCCTGGTTATTCTAACCTTAACCCATCTATGCTATCACACTTGTCCCGTTGTGTGTTGCCTTCTGTGTCTGGTATCTTTTTCCTTGAGGAAATGACTTATCTTTTAAAAGCAGAACAATATTTGCTTCAAAAATCATGAGCAGGTGTAAGTGAAAGTGTGCAAAAAGTAGTATCTTGAAAAGGAAACATTTTGTGCAAATGTACTTTCAAAAGTGTCCAAAAATCCACTTTTCATTGCAATAACTCAGATGTGGCTTCCATACAGCATCTCTACAAAGATAAATTAACCTTTCTACTGTCTGTAAGTGATTTATTGTCTCCACACTAATGCTATATTTTATAATGGATGAAATTAGGATTAAAAGAAGGTTATGTATAATTGCCAGCAGTGCTTGGCATAAGTACCAGTTTGCCCCACCTCTGTACATCAATCCCAGTACTTTAAAATGCAATTAATACTTGTCTTATTATTAACTGCTAATATTGATATCAAAGAAAACAAATGCAGACTTAAGATTGTAAGATGTTCTACAATGGTTCATTAACATTTGTTTTTCTTGCCAATGGACCAAAACGTAAAGGATTTTCTCAAAGATGACTTTACCAGAATGGAGAAAAAGCATCTCTGTATTTGACCTTATTACTATGACCTTCATAATTACTGGTAATTAGGGATGTAATTGAGATTTATCTCTCAAAAAGGAACATTAATACTTGCTGGGAGTTCTGTTCTTTAGCAACCTGTTCTCCAAATTTATTGTGAGATTGAAAGTCACTTTGAGCGCTGATATCTAGTCTTTTAAACATATTATGTTAGAAATCAAGTAGCGTAATCAAGTCTTGTCCAAAGTGCTGCAACATGCAGAGGTCATTCCATTGATGTCTTTGTAGTTTTGCTTTGCTCTGGGTTTCTTCATCTCCTGTACAATCCCTCTAAAGTTTCCTGCTGCATCTCAGTGTTGGAAACTTGAGAGGACGAAGGAAATACACTATGGTTTATAGCATACTATTTCTCTTCAGACTGTTTCTATAATGACAAACACACCCGGAGTCTGACCCTGGATGGATCTGGGAACTATCAAACAAATATGCTTTCAAAACACTCCAAACAATAAAAAGTGTGCTCCATCACCACTTGTTTCAGTTTTCTTTTCTTCTGATAGTGAATTTTCTTTCATGTTGATTTAAGGATCTTGCTGTTATAACTTCTTAAAATTACATATTTGAATTTATCTTCTTTTACACACTGCATATTTTTTCCCTACATGTTTGCAGGAGATTTGGGCATAGAATTAATGAAAAATGCAACAAAAAGGAGATACACAGCGTGGATTAGAGAAGATCATTTTCATTCTGGATAATTTCTAACAGAGCCTGCAGTAATTCTAAGCATTGTAGATAAGTTTATAGAAGTTTGAATTTGTGAGTGATGCGTATCAGTCTGTTGGTGATAAATGACAGACACAGCAACCCTGGCCTCCTACATGGCAGAATTCAATCGGGGCCCTTTTGATGACAGCTGAAAGTGTTCAACAGTTTGAGGAATGGAAATGATACCAAAATAAGAGCTAATACCATAAAATAACCCTTTTTATTTTTCCCTCCCAAGACTTAAGGCCTGTAGATATCATAGACAGAAGATAATGTATGTAAAAAGTGGGATTCATTTGTCCTAACACAAGAAGTTAGGGACTGGATTCAGTTTCTGTTCATATGAACTCATCTACATGAAGGGGTACAATTCAGTTGTCTAAACATTAGGATCTTCTGCTGTCTGAGGTGCCTGAGGTTATTCCACATGATTTCTCACTGTCCCTCCAGAAGGACATAGTTTTCCCATAAATCCCATGTCTTCCTGTAGAACATCTCAGAAAATGTCAGGTTCCCATTTCAGATGTCTGATCGAGAGATGTCTGTTTTGGGGTGAACTGAACTGAACTGAACTGAACTGCCTTGTGGCTCCCCTGGGTGCACTGAATTCACTTCTGAGGACTAGAATTGGACCTGACATAGCTTGTTCACTTGTAAACACCTGCATTACAGAAACCTTAATTTAGAAGTCTTGTCTGGACTCAAGTCTGATCTATAGTCAATGTTCATCACAAAAGGGTCCATTCAGTTACATTTGTCAGGTGAATTTTCCTCTAGCAGGGCGTGTCCTGGAACCCACGAAGACATTCAGACTGAATTTTAGACCTCTAAGGTGAGGTAATGTGAATCTATTTGCTTTTATTATTTGGAAAGTTATGGTGCTACAAGAAGATAACACTGAACAAAACTTGAAAAAATACTCTAAGAGAGCTAAACTGTTTTTCCTTCTGTTGTAGAGTTGTGGAGGATGGCAACATGGATAGAGATTATCTCTGAGGGAGAAATCCATAGCTGTAGTGGTTCTATCTCTGGTCAGCAGTGCAGACCTTGTTAACTGAGGGTAGAATCAGATTTATGGTCTATTTACATCTGCAGAGCCATGTTCATTTACGGTGCAGCAATAAACATATTGTACTCATCTCCCAAGATTTACCACCATCTACTGGTTGTTTACAGTTGGTTTTCCCAAGGTTATTCTTAGTGATTTTAAACCTTTTCTGCTTGTGAGCATGTGTCAGACAGAGTGATTTACAGCAGCCTTTACCCAGATAATAGTACATTGCCATAGATCCTTAGCCAAGGCTTCTTGACCTTTTTTTATTTACAGTGTCCAGAGTTGGAGGATTACTCACATGCACATTTTGGTTATTGGAGATAAGGACCCTGACAATTTTGTTCACACACTGCTAACTTTATTGAATTGTTCTCTGTGTTATGGTGTACAGCCTATGCCATGAGAAGGACATGGATTTTTGATGGAGAAGAGTAGTTATTCTGTTTTTGCTGGACTAAAACTTGCATGCTTCCAAATTTCTACAGAAAACGAACTAAAAAATTTGTCATCCTGTTCTAGCTTTTGGGCGTGTTCCCAGCTAAAAGGGACAGAGCTTCACTGGGCTTAAGTCAGCATGCTTCTACTGCAGAAACCTCAGGTGTGAGAGTACATGTTCAGAGATATCTGATTTCGGTTTTGTAAATTTTGGCACCATAATTCTGCTCTTCTCTCAGCCCCACCACCATGTGACACTCCCTTTAGAATAAAAGAGAGTTTTTGCTGCCCTAAAGCACAATAAAAACAAATCTGAAGCAAGGTAGATGAAATACCTCTGTAAGAACCTTCACGAGCAATACATTCAGGGTTCACTAAAAAGTGTCTGTCATTGCCCCTGACTGAGACACAGCCTGGGTTAACCTTTTAGAAGCATCTGTGCTTTCATTTCCTCCTCCCACTTTGACTGAGCATGTACTTTTCACATCTTTATTGCTCTTAATTCAGTGACTAAGCTGAAGAGGATGAGGTTTATGTCTTGCTGCATAGTGCAGGCACAAAAGCACACAAAGCAATGTGCAGTGAAGCACAGCCTCACTCAAAGCCTGCGCAAAACTGCTAAGTCCAGAAACAAATGGGGTCAGAACTCCTTTCCTTTGAAGCAGAGGAAAAGAATTTATGTCAGGACTCGAAATGATGCAACTTATTTCTCCCATTCTTCCCTGAAATTAGCCCTGCGCATTGCAGTGGCTGGTGTTAAGCTGTGTAAAGACCCATTACATTGCCTGCCATCCATCACTTTCTGCCTGCTCCTAAATGACCCCCAAAGGGAGGCATAGCCAAATCATAGGTACTCAAAATCTTGCCTATATTGATTCGGTGAAAATGTATTAGATGTCAGTATTAGCTATCACTTCACTGATATTTATAGGTGCCTAAATCAACAAACTCCATCTGGACAAATTTTATTCATGGTAATACCACGCTTTTTTATTATTGAGCTATTTATACATTTATTTATTGAACTAAATATCCACACTTTTGTCTATAACCAGTCCCTGTTATTTCCCATTTAAAAGTACAAGTAAATGCAAGAAGAAAATAATACTCATCTGTAAAAGTGTATAGATTTATATTATTTTTTGGACAGGAGCCATAGCCTACCCTAGCAGAATAATAATCTATCACAGTAATGTTGGCTGGAAGTAAGTGAGAGAAAAAAGACTGAACAAGGATGCTGACCTGTACTAATAAGACTATAGCTGCTCGCCTGTGAGCACAGAAGCACATGTAAGTATATAGTATAATCATCTTAGCACTATCTGTCATGCTATGCTTTGGAAAGGCAGGGTATAAAGAATGTGTTCAGCTGGTTTGAAAAAAAAAAAAATTGAAAAAGTCGATTCTTTATAGTCAGCAGAATTCTTTACAAAACTTCCCAAGGAGAAAGCAGATGCTGAGTAGCACAAAATTAATCTTGTAACATACTAGCTATAAAGTACAGTAACACAAATCAATACTGCAGCCCTAAACTATCAGCTGCTGAGCATAGGAATAGTCAGCTGAATTGTGTAGGACATACGCTCAGCTCTCTGGTTTTTCACCACGGGGTTTTTTTTTAGGTCCTGAGTTAGAGCCTGTTGGAAACAGTGACAGAAACATGGCTTTGGATCAAGCCCTGAGCTATAGATTTATACTGACCAGGGCTGGAGGAATACTGCAGTCGAGTCAGTGCTGCAGTGAAGTGCTGCTGGTTATGCTATCCCAAGCCGGAACCAAATTGCTCTGTTAGAGGAAAGCCAATTGCTTTTGAACTGTATAATTTTAACACAGCAAAATCTGACCCTCTAAGTGTAAAATTGCACGTGGCAATTATTGGCTTCTGCAGGAAATTAACTCACTGTGTATTTAACGCTTCTGTCCAACAGCAATTAGGTTACTTTTATAGCTGAGTGTGTAGCTCTTAATGCAGCAAAGCCGCTGCCTGTGGCAGCCATAGCTTACCAGCTGAGCTGCAGAAACACAGGCTCTTTCTGGAGACACAGGCATTAGCTCTTTTGCAGCTGACTGCAAAGGAGGCCGTGTTCTGTGGCAGCTCAGCTTGCCAAAGCTCATGGAACAGGAATATTCTATGTGAATTTTCTGACCCCGAACCCTGCTTCCCATTTTGGCTCGCAGCCACCCTGCCTCAGTCCCCACGTTTGGCAGGTGAAGGTGTGAAAAAGGCATTCTGCACTGTAAATGAAACAGATCCAGGAGCAACATCTCCTTTGTGAACTGTTCATCTTTTAAGGCTGATATTTGCAATAAGGAAATGTGGTGAATAAACACAGCTGCAAAATCTATCTATAGGCTAGTAAGATTCATTCAACAAAACCCCTTTGGCCCTGGCCACAAAGCCTGGTACCCTCAAAAACATCTCCCATTCTACCTTCTGAATGTGTCCATCATTTTCTACATGGTGTGAGGTTCTACTGTGACCTTCAGCCCCTGACATTCTGTGGGATGAACCAGCAAAGAGTTGTATAAAGTCAAAGTAGAGCTAAACGAAGTTTAGTCTCTTGGCTGCTGAAACCTTGGAACAGGTTGCCCAGAGGAGCTGTGGATATCCCGCCCCTGAAACTGTTCAAGTCCAGGTTGGATAGGACTTTGAGAAAACTGCAGGGAGCTTGGAACAAGATCATCTTTAAGGTCTTTTCCAATCCAAACCATTCTTTGACACCATGAAAATTATTGCTTCCAATGAGCCTGGTCACAGATTTTAGCTGTAGTAAAAGTGTTATTCTTAGCATAGTAGGTAAAATTAAATAAGCTTTTTAAATATTCCCCTTTTACTATTTTCTAGTGAACTGTTGTTGGATGTAAAGGTTTTTCAAAGTATACGTTTCCATTAGTGTCCACAGTTCCCTTCTACCATTTCCCCTGTCATGCCTTTCTTCTATGAACCAGCAAAGCTCAACTTTAAATGACAAAATATATAAAGCTTATATAATAATTCTCCTTAATCAACATCTGTTGATGAGTTTTATATTTTATGACACTTTCCCAGTTTATATTTACTTACCATATCTATAAAAATAGTAATAAATCTCATAAATGTTCAGCACAGAGAGGAGAGCTGCTGTGAATTCCAAGATGCATCTCCTGATTATATAGCACACAGAATGAAGAAGAATGCATAAGCAACTCACTGCAAATTGGGAGCCATACTCGGGCACATATTTTTTGTTCTTTGTATCAGTGCAATGCAAAGGCAATTAAGTTTATTGGTGCTTTATCAAGCACTCTGGCAGGAGGATGCACAGGCACCTGAAGACATACTTCATTTGTCTGCCAGCACCTGACTTTCAAGATGCTTCAGACACAGAGAGAACTCAAAAGTTTTTCTCTTTATTTTTCCCTGTGCCCCATTATAGTACTAGTTCACCGGAAAGAACAGATTTTGTAGTACTGCTACTCATTCTGGGGAGAAAAGTTTAGCTTGATATAATTTTTCATACAATTTCATGGAATTTTGAGATCATAAAACAGTAAATCTGGTATCCTAAAAAACATTACTTCTATTTTTAAAAGAATGCAAAATTTTGAAAGGAGCTGGGGAGGGAGGGAAACAAAATATTCAAACTCTGAACTTCAGTATTCACTTAACTGTGGTTTGAATCAGCCTTGGACTTTTTGAGTCCCTGCCAATTCAATGAAGTGCACCTGTGCATGACAATGTTTCATTGTGTAGGACATCAGCAGACAGAGGATGCCAGCATATACTTTCTTTTTGGTGGTCTGTCTAATGGCTACTGTCCCTGCCATCTGTCCCTCGCTGTGACCACTCCACTCTTCCACTCTGCTTCCAGAGGAGCATTAGCAGCAGCGACCAAAATCACAAGCAGGGCTCAGATCCACTTGTCTCTTCTGCGTTCCTGCCTGCAGCTCTGAGCTTGAATGGAAGCTGGGAAGATAACACAGAATAATAATTGTGTTCTAATGTATAATTCTAACTGTGTTTTGCAATAGCAGCTCCTTGTGGACACACTGTTAGAGGCACACAGGTGCATAACTGCAGTTTTGTTTAGCCTTCAGAATGTAATATTTTATTAACTTTTTATTGGTTTTTCTTAATTTATTCCACCTGATTCTTTATGACTTGCATGCATTTAATGTAAATTTAAAGTGTCTGAAGACCACTAAGGAACAAAATTGCTATAAAAGAGCTACCACTGTTTGATTGGTATCTGTCAGATTCATTTGGTTACTGACTTTTTAATTGGAATATAGTTTTTGCTATTATTCATGACCATTCATGCAGAATTTCATCTCTGTATTTCTTATTTAACTCAATAGAGAACGTAAGAAGATTTACATTTTAAAAGTTTAAATGATGAGCTGCTAATTGACATACCACAGTCAGGCTCGCAAAATTAATTTAGGTATCAATCAGCCACCTAGTCATTGTTACTCAAATTACCATTGGGAGTTTTGCTTTTATTCTGAAATACTTAAATATGTAAGTGCAAACACATTTCTAATTTTTTTGTCACAGACACAGACAGGCATCACACCATGGGGAACACTGCACTTATTATTTTAGGAATTGACATAGCCTGTGCAAATACAGAAAAATATCTAACTGGCAAATTCAAATGGTCTCATATTAAAGAAATATATAAGCCAATAATGGATAGCAGCCAAGGACATTAAAATATATATAAGGCCTATAACCAAAAGACATCAGTTAATTACTATGTAGAAATTCAGTGAATGTATCACATTGTCCTGAACGTGGTTTTTATCAATATAACCATTCTCGATTAGCATTGGATGCTGGAAATGGCAGGTCAATAAAGCAGAAACCTGTTGGATGCTTTTGCAAATATTACAGAAACAAATATGCTGATTAACATTCCTTCACAGTAGTCTGTCATCAAACCTGCTCGTAGGCATAAGCGGAGTGTGCTCCCACCATCCAAAACGACTTAGGCTTATCCAACCTTGTCCGCACTCCATCATTTCTGCATTAGCACTGAACTGCTGCAGACACTGAGCAGGACCCAGAGGTGCCACATGCAGCAAATGCAGATAACAGCGCTGCTCTTGAGAGCTTCTGATTTACTCCTCCACCTTCTGCCAATGAATGTCCTGCTCTGGCAGTAAAGAGGTTCAACCTCCCTCCTTCCCAGACCTCTTTGGACAGCAAAGACCTGACTTTTCCCATTTGTCACATCTGCTAATTTGGTTTTCCAACACTGACAGCAGCGCACTCTGGATGACACACGGGCCTTGACAAAGCAGACCTGTGGGATCCCCCTTGCCCCTGGTACCTCCTGTGAGTGTGGGATGGGGAGAGTGGAAAGCTGGAGGCCAAGCAGAGCTTCAGGACCCTTCTAAGGGGGTTCACCATCTCAGTGTCTAGAATGATGCCCATCTTCTGGGCAGGGCTGTGTGCTTTACAGCTCTTCATCTCCAGTCCTAGCCCAAGCCAGCTTGCTTTCAACCCTTGGCTGCATCAGTCTTAGGGGTTTGTAGGTTTAGGGGTTCTGTTTTTGTTTTCTGGTTTGTTTGTTTTAACTGCGGTCTCTGAGCCTGGGATATCTATGAATGTTTACTGAGGGGTTTGCAAAGAGTAGCTATGAAAACCAGAGCTACCATCTATATTCATTGGTTTGGGTCCCCAGCTCCACTGGAAAAACTGTGATGTCCTGCTGGCCAGAGGAACAAACCCCCGCCTAAAGGGATGGTGGCATCGCTGCCTCCAGATGCTGCTCCCACTCTTCTCTCCCTGTGCACAAGGACTGATGAAACACCTTGAACCTGCCCTGTGCCTTATCCAGATGTGTCTTTAGCAATCACACCTGTTCTTTTTAGGTGGCTCGCTAGCTTTCTGTTAATTTACTTGCAGAACAGATTTAGATCCCAGAAACTGAAAATGACTTGTACATTCAGCCTATCCAGAGAGGCAGACAGTTATGGGGTATCCAAGATCAATACCAATTCACAGAGGATGCTACCCAGGACCTGATGTTAGAAGTTTAATTTCTGGCTTTAATGAAAACTGCATTCTACATTTGGCCAACAAGATTTCTTGCAGCAATAAACTGCACTTTTTACAGCATGTCTCTGCTGTGGGAGCAATAACATCCAAAGCTCCATACCTTGCTCCTTCACAGGAGCACTTCCAGGTTATTAAAGAAACTCAACCTTCTAGCTGTACAAATAATTGTTCAAAGATTATTTAATAACTGTTAAACATAATTAATGTAAATATTGATACAAATATTCAATAAACAAAATGCTAATCTTATTAAATATTAAGCAATTTCAAGAGTGTCCTGGGAACTTAATTAGTCTTCATAAAAAATTGATTCTTTTCCTCTGCAACAGAGAGCATGAATGCTCAGCTATTTTGTATTAGAGACTTCATCTGGTTTCAATGAACTTTAAAAATCCAGCCTGCTCTATCACACTTTACACTCACATCGTATTGCTGATGCTTAGCTATGAACGCAGGTATAAAATTTGATATGGATTGCATTTTATTGGGAAAGTCTGAAGTCCTGCAACAGTCCAGCAGAGAACTCGATGCATTATGTTGAATGTCTCCATTACCTGGTCCTTTCTGTGGGTCTTTAGTAGTGCAAATGTTCATGCAGTGGCTTGACATGCAGTAACAGAAATGCTTTCAGATCATACCTAGAGAGACAAAAAGTTAAAAAATGTGTTGGTAGTAACGTGTAAAATTAATTGGCTAATAAAATCACAGAGATGTTGAGCATTTGATGCACAAAACAGTAATTAGGAGTAATGGGATATTTACGAGGAAAGATGATGTGTTGAACAGTTATCAGGATGTGTGTCAGAGCCTAATTCATTAGGTTGTGAAAAACAGTAATGCTGAATATGGTGGAACATTAACATTTTTCAAATTAAAGATGTATTAGGCGAAGAACAAAAAATTAGTCTCAGGAAAAATCAGGCTGAAAAATCAAGCTGTTCTGACCATTTCTTTTTTTGTTGCTGTTTTAACTGCAGCTGTGTAAACTATCATTCAGGAAAGCAACAAAGTCACACAGGAGCAAATGGGAGTGATACTGCCAGCAGGTTCTACAGCTGGAAAACACTTTATGACTGGTGATATTATTGTATTCTTTCAGTTAGTTTTATTCAAAGTGCTTATATAGTTGGGCTTAAAATGTTGGTTCTCTGGTCCAGGTTTTCAGCCACTCTTCAGCTCCTCTCTGAATTGTCTGTGCTGGACTCAGGCACAGTGCTGTCAATGGCAGCTGAGGATGGTGCTCCACGGAAATGTCTGGAAGCAGGATTTGGTCACAGCTCTGAGAGGCAGGACAAGATCAGGCACCTGCTCTCTGCCACCCAGACATAACCCAGGTGGACTTGGCCACTTCAAGCAACCTGAGACTCACGAAAGACAAGTAGAAGAGAAAACCCCACTGTGATCTTCTCTTCTCTGCAAGTGTAAGCTTTTTGTCAGCAATGAGTCAAAGAGTAGACAGTATATTTTCTCCACCAAATAATGCATTCAGCAGAAATACAATTTTGAATATTTTGGTAGATAGGGCCTGTTTAAACAACAGAAAATGGAAGATGTTAAAATGAATTTTCATGTAAGAATTTTTTTTTTTACATTTATGAAATTATTAACATTTTTAAAAACATATTTTTTCTACATTAAATTACAAAAAAAGATTAGTTTATGTTAAATCTATATAACCCATAAATGAAGCATTTCATCCTTTATTCTGAAGTCAAGCAACACATTCTGGTTCATCCCACAATGAATCCTCTATTATTTATGCAGCTTTAATTCAGAATCATTGCCTCCAGCTAGGATGTGCAGAGTTTTGCTAACAGAACTTCTCCTGGCGTGCAGAGAAGAGCTGATTTTCTGTCTAGTAGATCAATCCCTTAAGTAGCTTTACCCTTTATCACCTTGGAAAGGAATCAGTGCCAAGCATAGGCCAAGCATTTATTTTCCATAAGTAATAAACTCATGATTACGGTGATCGTACAAAACAGGCTTTGTCTTTTTAGAGTTATCAAGGGGAAAGGGAGCACTGATTTATATTTTGTTAAACAATGCTGCTAACTTCTTTGCAAACAGAGAAGTTCAGAGGATCTGAACACACCTGGGAATATATTCATCACTAGACTTTTAGTATTTTAACATTTCCAGGTCTATTTTAAGTTATGAACATATGCAGAATCTGGAAGATGGTTTCAGTGGGAAAGTAAGCACAGCAGATTAATGAGAGGTTTGCAATTTTCTAGTCACTCCTTTAGCATTCAGTTGAGTCTAAATTGGCCTCCTCAGGCTCCTGATTGAAAGTGCTATACATAAATGAGTTGCAGGGAACATTTACAGCAAATCTGTGGTACTTGACACTTTGTCTCAAACAATTTTTTTTAGCTTAAATTGAGTATTGTTTGTTTTAGGAAGCTTAACATACAAAACCAGGTATTATCTCACAGGCATTCAGAATATCCAAAGCTTTCCCAAGATACTATTACTGATCTGTAGGTGGTTGTATATTTATAGTATATAATAAAATCGTTGAATAATTCAAGCTGAGTGTAACATTAGAGATGTTTTCATGGTGAAATTGTACTTTGATTGAATTTCCATGTTGAATTGTTTCAGTATTTGTGTAAAGCACCAAGCAAGCCAGCCACGCTTTGACATCTGAAAATACAAATCTATGACTTAGAATAAATAATAAAAAGTAATTTGCCTAGTCACTGCAAATTAAACACAGAGCAGAAACCTTAGGATCATGTATATAGGAATAAAATTCATCAGCGAGCAATCCACATATAACATCTTGAATTAAATCAGCATTTTGAATGGACAAAATGATGCACAGAGGCCAGTTCAGCACTATTGCAGGAATTTCCTTTTGTTTCTGCAATGAAGCATTAAAGGAGCATTCTAAATCAGAGCAGCCATAAGGCTGAATAACCTGTGGGTTTGACCTCCTCTGTTCTCAATCCTTGATGATAATGCAGGGAGTTAAAACAACATTATAGTTAGGATGCCTCGGCCTGCACACATTGACTCTGTCAACCTCTCAGAGAAATGCCAGCAGACCCTCGCTTTATCAGAGTGTGCAGGCACGTGTGTGTTAGCAAATAATGGAGTATCAGCAGATGTACCGCAATTATGACTGAGCTGATTAAACTTCCAGCAAGAAATTACTACCTTTTCTGTAATGGTTATTTCCATCACAATTCAAAACTCAGTACTGACTCCAGCAGGAATCCTGCAATGGAACAACAGCAGGTTTCATCCTTAAGCAGACGACGCGGATTGCAGTGGGGAGGGCGCAGGAGCTGCAAGGTGTGAAGGCAGAGACTCTGCAGGAGAGGCTGCATTGCTTTGGTGGCCAATAGTGGTCCTACACTTGTCGGAGCATTCCTGCTACAGAATTCAAAGGTGTGGTTTGGCAGGTCCAGCTAGAGATCTCTGTTCTCTCTTTGCTTCTGTGAAACCTCCCCGTGAAAGTGAAACGTTCTCAGCATCAGTTCCCACCCGCGCAGGGTCACAAAGAGGATCCCCGAGGGAGCAGGCTGTGCCTTTCTCGGGCTGTGCCACAACATGTCACATTTCAAAGGACAAAGCAGCAGAGAATAAAACCATAACACTGAAGTCAAGCAAGGACTGGCCTCTTCCTGAACCTCTTTAGCACATTCTCCTGTGGTACAGCAAATGAGGCAGAAATCATCCTCAGGGTTTCATTTAAAAATGAGCACAGCGGAAGAGGCTTCATATTTATAGAGGGTCTTTCTCTACTGTGGATCTCAAAGCACAGGAGAAGCTTCACTGCCCAGTGAAGGAATATTTCTACAATATAAACTCACAATGAAGTGTTTTTAATTTGCCAGCCTTTTCCCATGATATAACCAGTGGACAAAATTTACAGTCTTCTTTATAGTCCATGCACTTTTAAAACATAGCCATAGCTTGTATCTACACAGTTGTTGTTATATTCTGCTATGAATTTTCTCCAAAACCAGACGAAAAACTTCCTTTGCTGGTCATCTTAAAATAGATTACATAAATTGGATCACTGAGCTGCAGGAACAGAAGAAAAAGGAATTGCAATATTTCTGCACTGCTGAATTCATGGCAGAGCTCAGTCCTAGGCTGATGCCTGCACAGATTTTTAGATTCTTCCTTTGGATTTTGTTGTGAGTGCTAGAGGGAGTTACGAATGATGTGCAGAATCATCTTGTGCTTACAAATATTGCTTTTCAAAAAAACAGAGCTTATGAACAGTATTTCTGAAATATATTACATACTTTGAAGTTTTATGGATCCCCAGTGTGCTTTATTTTAAGATTAGTAGGATTCTTTCAGGCAGGGACAATAAGAATTGTGAAGCGAATGCACTTTCTTTTGAGAGAATAGAACTCCTTTGTTTTCTGTTGCTGAAAGTGACTAACTAGTAGGAGAAACATTTTAGAAGCTTAGCTATTATTTTAATAAAGATTGATGAAATTATTTTTGTTTCAGGAGGCTTGCATTAGATAGAAAAGGAAATATGGGAGAAATAATCACTATTTTCCATTTAAATGTCCATTTGTCCTCTGAAGGGATTCTAGAGCACTTTACAAGCCATCAGACTTGGGACCACAGAGACCATCTGGAATGCTGCCTCCTCTGAGGTGGAGCCAAGCAGACTTTTTCCTACCCTTAGTAGCAACATCTAACAATTTATCAGGGCCACTGAGTGTAAGGACTTAAAAAACACAGCTGCCTGTCTCAAAGCACTGTCAAGGCCACAGCTGTAACTCGCCAACTTAGTAAGAAGTAACCAAGCCACCACAGCTTTGTCACTTGGGATAAGCACAGAAGGGAGGAATTTGCAACAGGAGGGTGCTAATTCCAGCCCTGATGGTGAGATCTGGTTAGGAAATCCTGGTTAATCAGAGAATCCCAGAATACTCTGAGCTGGAAGGGACCCACAAGTGTCAAACCCAACTCTCAATTGAACAGTCCATATGGGGATCAAAACCACAACTTTGGCTGTAACCAACTGAGCTGAGGCATCCCGACAACAATTCCCACCGTGACAAACTGGGAAAGGAAGCAGCTGCTCATACACATAACACCCTGAGTTATGGGAATGGCACCTGTGCCCGTGGATGCCTGGAACCTGGGCTGTACAAAGGTGATACCTGCAGGAGGATGACTCCAGCCCCCACCCCTGCACTGGGAAGCCCAGGGTGAAGAAGGACCGACAGAACACTGCTGGATTCACAAGTGGTGACTATCTTCTGCTTGATCTCTCCGTCTCTCTCTTTCTCTCTCTCTCTCTCTCTCTCTCCCTGCTTCCTGCCCCTCTTTTCTATTTCCTTCTCTCTCTCTACCTCACACTTACTGTTAAATAAAATCTGTATTACAGACTTGGCACACGGTCTCGTTTGCACCTTAATTCGGGCAGTGACATCTTTCACTAATTGGATAATAACACTGAGAAATACCTTCTCTGCCTAAAACTCGTTAAGAGAAGCTGTAGTGCAGCACTCCTGATGGCTCACACACTTAATGACTTGCAGTTGCAGTGTCCTTGAGCCCAAGGACAGCACTCCTGCCCAGATGTGCACCTCCCTGCTGCACCAAGGGTCTTTCTTGTGCTTGGGGACACAGGGCTGTCTGCTCCCTTCAGCTTCTTCTGCAGAGAGTCAGGACAGCTCCTATCACTGAAAGAAACCTCGCATATAACCTCCATCTCCCTGTGTTTCAAACTCCCATCCCACAAGTGCTTCCTCCTGGCTACCTTTTTTCTGTTCCATGTGGCTTATAAAATCTAAGGGACAATTTCAAGTATAATGTGGTACCTCAGCACAGAGCTGAATATCCTCCAAAAATTCACTATCGTTTAACTGTTTTGGTTACGTTCCTAAAACGCTTCCTACCCCAATGGCTACAGGGGTAGTTTCTTATTTGTAGTTTGTGTATGAACCTCACCTCCCTTCAGCCTTCCCGGTGCGGATAGTTGCCAAAAAAAGGTGATGTATCCTTTAGTCACACGATATTAAACCTTCTGGTTACAGATCCGTGGTGAGTGACAGGAGTGTGCACTGGGACCCTGGGATATTGCACAGCCCTGACTCCAGCAAGGTAACTCAATTCTCTTCCACCGGAGGCTGGGAAGCAATGCCCTCTGGAAGGTAATGCGCTCCCACAGCTGCGTGGACACAGAGCAATCTGCTTTCTCTGCCTATTAAGATCATTGTTAACAATTTTTCTTCCAGTGAGAGTCTGACATTTCTACACTTCTCCTAAGACTCAGTAGACTACATCAATTTCTAAATTTATGAAGAATTTGAAAACATTTCATTTTAGAGAATTCTACAATTCATCAGAATGTTTTATTTTGTTGGTGTCAAGATGGCTCATGTTGTTACTGTAAATGTAGCATGCAGTGATACAGTTTAAAATCAATCTTTAAAAAATTTAAATAATTGAAGTTTCAGTGAAATTAAAGTGTAATGTTTAAAAGAAAGCAAGCTAAAAATAGGCACTGGCATTAAACTGGTAGGATTACTATGGTGTGAGGTTTCTCTCCTCTGAAAACTTTATTTTAAAGCCTTCCTCACTTTTTTTTTTTTTTTTTTTTTTTTTTTTTTTAACTCAGAGGGTGATAAGATACTATAAAGTTTTTCTAGAGAACTGGTGGATGCCCCTCCTCTGGAAGTGCTCAGGGACAGGTTGGATGAGGCTTTGAGCAGCCTGGGATAGTGGGACTTGGGGGGTTGGCAGAAGATGAGCTTTAAGGTCCCTTCCAACCTAAACCACTCAGTGATTCTATTGAAACAAAAAGAGGGAAAATTAAATACTATTTAAAACTCCATTGGAAATGTCATTAAAATTAAATGTTTTATCCAAAACATTCCCGTGTTTCTGAAACAGAATTTTTCAGTGAAAAAAACCTTGTTGATCAGGTTTTTATCAACATAGCTCCTCTTAGTTAGATCTTCATATAGTAGCTGTTTTCTGCCACATCCCAGTACGAGTGAGACACTTTGAATAGCTTCCAAAGGGAACTTGTTTTGAGGAATTTTCTTCCTGATCATCTCCAAGACACTTTGGGAATTAACATAAACAAGATGAAATTCAGAACTGACTAGGCATCATAATTGAAATAAGAGAAAAGGAGAACTATTTTTGCTTTTGGGAAGCAGTACCTTCTTATTACCTCTAAAAGTACTGTATGCTATTGATGTACATCCGTGAGGATTTTGATCGCCAAAATGATCATTTGATGGAGAATGAGCACCATCACTTGTTGAATTCTGCAGCTTTTTTATGTAGTCAAACAGTAGAAGTGCCACCACTGAGCAGCACAGTGTAAAGAATTGAGGACAGATCCATCAGTCTGTACCTCAGGACACTCGGAATGCACTACCAGCACACTGCACACAGGGTTTGATATCCTTAGGTTGCAACCCCCCTGCTAAATGCATCCCACCCAAGGAGGGATCACCCACAGCCCTGAGCAAACTGCTGAAGTGTGGAAAACACTTTTGCTGATCAGGGCTAGTCCCTTTCAAATTGGCTTAGGGTATCGTTGTCTAGGGAGTAACCACATTGCCTTGAGACACGATGTTTTGGGTTTTGTTTTGGGGCTTTTTTGTTTGTTTTTTGCGGTTTTTTGGGTGTTTTTTGCAGATTTTTGGGGGTTTTTTTTGTTGTTTTGTGTTTTTTTTTTTTACTTTGTTTTTGGTTGGTTGATTGGTTGGTTTGGTTTTTGTTTTTTGGGATTTTTTTTTTTCTGAGTGTTTTTGTGGTTTGGGGGTTTTTAAAGTGAAATTCAGCTTGAACATGGATTGAGTTGTGTTGCACGGAACGTAACTGATTTTTTTTTTATTGCATTGGTACATTTTGCAAGTCCAGGGGTCTGCAGGACTTTCTGTCTCTAAAGACCATTGAGGGTAAAGGTGCAGCCCTGTAGGTGTGGTGGGGTCCCTGGCATTGACTGCATGTAAGATTTGTGTCACTTGCTCTGGTTGGTTTACTGTCACAGAAATCCCAAATGCAAACTAACATCCATGCAATGCAGGCAGTAAGGATCCAGTGCCTGCCATGAACTCAGGAACTAAATTATGTGGTAGTGTAGACAAACATTAAAAAAGAAATAAATTACACAGTTAAGGGTGCTTTCCTGTTACATCATCACCAGAATGGAAAGGCATTGTGGTTATGAGTTGCTGACAAAGCTACCACAGAGTAAACTTTTTTACCATTCATGTAGCTTTCCTAATTCCCATAATAAAATTCTTGTTCTTTCACACATAGACTCAATGCTTATGAATGGGGAAACGCTGCTCATTGAGGGTTCTTCAGAGAAATTATTTCTGACTTCAAAAACTCAGACTGTTGCGTTTCTTAGGTTCAAGGGAAATGTTTGCTATTTGATATTATGCTGTCATCTTATTGCAGAAGGTTTCCTGCTCTTAAACCAAACACAGGATTTTCCATTACACTAGCAGCAGGGATGATACTCATTTATATTTAGATATGTGAGATTTAGGTGTAAGTTCCTATAAAATGCTCTCTATAACAGGGAAAACCTTGCTCTAATCAGCCTCTGTCTGTTGGCTATGGAGGAAGATTGGAGCACTCATTTAGGCTTCATGCCTAAAGTTTATATAGCTAAGTGAAATGATTCATGGTTTGATAGGATAGCTTGTGCTCCTGGGAAGTGTAACATAAACTTCTGTAAGTAAAACATTTATATGTCAATGTATAGCCATGGGGACTCAAAGAGAAAATGTAATTCTGACTATGAAAAGCATGACATTTTCCAGTGTATAAACTAGTTTGATACAGTAGATTAACTAAGTTCCTCTTATAAATGTAATACAGAAGCTTCAAAGTGTCACTTTATTAATGATTTTCCCTAATGTATTTAGGATATTTTGGAAATGGAGATATGGCAAAATCATATATTTCCCCACGGTATCACCAAGGACACATCTACATAGCAAATGGCAAAACAGCTGTAATGATAAAGGAGAGGATCTGTGGGAGTTTAGATATCTTCTTCCATGTTTCCAGAGAATGATTTTAAAAAAGAAAATCTATTCTACTCCCTAATTTGCTGCTTATCTTAAACTTGGGAATGTATTTTACTGCCTTTGTACAGCACTTTATATTGTGGAACCCAAGCATTGCAAGCAGTAAATAAGAACAATATATTTCCATGTATAACAATAATTTAAAGACATTAGTCCTTGTTTTCTAAAGTGATTGGAGAGCTACCAGCTGGATTTTTAATGGAGTAAGAATATACTTAGGATGACAGAAACATCACCATTGCTTTCGCTGGGGAAGGTGATATTTTTGTAACTGCATATTAAAATGTAATTCATTAGGAAATAATAAAAACTGCCTTAGTCCATTTTTAGTTTAGCTGAGAGGGTTGATTTTTCTCCTAACTTGCTTGTAGCTTGTTGTATAACCTACCAAAAATTTACTCCAAATCAAATACAACATTACCACTGCATTTATTTTTTACTGTATTAATATGTTCTATAGATAATGGGGTTCACTTCAATCCCAGCTTGAGACACCTCTGTGTTGCCCATGGTGTTACATATGTATTAATGTGAAGATTGGTTCCTGTGCTATTTCTAACTCTCACAGCATTACCTTGGACTGGTGTTGGCCTCAAGCTAGACAAAGGCCATAACCAAATTCAAATACCTTGATTTATTTACATGGGAGGCAAGGAATGTGACTTTCCAATTAAAGCTATTCCCTACAGAGCTGCAGGATCTCATTTACTTGGAATGCAAAGCCTCTTTCTTGTGAACTAAACTCCTCCAGATTTAGGGAATGCATTTAGCAGCCTGTAATACTGTAGCTCTGGTTTTATCACATATCTGTGCTTCCTCCTGAAGAGTTAGATAACATATGTGGATTTTTATTAAGGTATAAGTCTATATGGTCTGATCCAAAACTGCTCAGCAAAATGCTTCAAAGCTAAAGGGACTGATTCTAATCTCACTTAAACTTTTGGCATCATGAAGATTGTCTTAATATGTACTCATATCTGTGATTACTCCCTCTCAGCTATCTGCTCCCAAGACTGCAGACTCATGCAAAAGTCTTCAATGCACCTTTGCAAGAACCTTCACTCACTAACTCATTAAATTTCTTCAAGGTGAGTTTTTGCAGAAAAGAGATTTTTTTTCTCACATATTTTCTAATTCACTATAATCACACCCATGACAGTCTGGAGTAACTAAAAGCTATTTTTCCTTTCTGGAGATAAATTTTTGCAATGACATTAAAAAGCGACTCAAGTACGCTTTTATGCTTTCAACTAAGCCAGTGTGTGTTGTAAGATTAAAATTTGGCTTAAAACATCCATATTTCAATTAACTCTTTCCCCCCTCACTCAACCATTCACCTCTTTCAGACCCTTTAAAAGCAGGTTAGAATACATGTGGGAGACAAAACCAAAGGATTTTTGTTTTGTTTTGTTTTGTTTTGTCTTTTGGCAGCTGAAATGAAAACCATCAGCTGGAAAGGATGTTGCCTTGAAGTGAGAGAAGGGGCTGGAGATAAGTCACTGTCTGTGGGTTCAGGAAAACATGCTGACTGTATATCTTAAATATCAGAGAGTTTACAGAAGTGCAGAGTATTGTAAAAGCATTTAGGATCAGCTGTGTAAAGTTCATTTAAGCACATCACAATATTGAAGTATTATCCGATGTTTGTAGAATATTGGTTTGGAACACCCCACCCAACGTTTCTGCAGTGGAGAGGGGTGGCATTGGTTTGATGGGCTGTGTCACTGTGGTTGTATTACGAATTTACTGACACTCAGGGATTGTACAGACACTTTGGTACAGAGCCGTGGATCCAAAGGCTTTAGGGATTATTATAGAAAACAGTAGTAATAGTTTTAAAACCTTGGTTGTCTGTGTCTGGAGGTTAAGCAGTCTCAGCATGCAGCCAAGCCTGAACTTCCAGTTTATTTTTGCACTGGGTTTGGACAATCTTGTCACAGACTCACGCAGTGTCCCAGGGAGGAAGGGCTACAGAAGTGGGTCAGCAGTGATAGAAACAGCAGAGTACACTCCAGACCAGAGAGAGGGGCAGGAGAACACTGCCTGGACTCTGCCTGCAAATAAATTCAGCCATTAATCTAATCACCTGTCTGGTCCTATTCTGAATGGAACATTAAAAGGAGAAACCAGAGCAAGACTTTTCCTCTCCATGCCCATGCCCCTCTTCCAAGAAATAAACACAAAGTTCTAGTGAGTTATGTGGGTTATATTGCTTATGATGAAGCATCAGAGGGTTTAAGCCCTCAGCTGAAGGTTACCAACTCAGATGATATTTCTCCCAGCAATAAGAGAAAGCTTTGTGTTTTCAGACCATGTCATGATCTTCACCTGATAGTCAAAGCAGTTCAGGGAGCAGCTCCCATTTGTTTGGTTTTTTTCTTGGTTTTTTTCCCTTTTTTTTTTTCCTCGTGCTTAATACAGAAGGAGCAGAAGGAGCATTCTGCCGCATGTAGCTCAATGAGTAGTCTTATAATCAGGTTAGGAAAGCACTTTTAGCAGACTAGAGCACAGCTGTAACCTCCCCCAGTGTTAACTGGACGACAACAGATGGAGCAGATGGAATAGTGTCAGAGGCTGCAGGAGCAATCAGCATGTTGAAGTTGAAGAGTCCCTCAGGCAAGAAAATTCTGTCTAAGTATAGTTTACATCTTGGGATTTCATTCAAGCTTAGTTGAACTTTTAAGACATGTGGTCCATTCTAACTCTTACAAAAAAATATCAATAGTTTGCAACAACTACTGCGCTGCTTCAGTGTGCAGCCAAATCATTCCTACTGCTCTGGTGACAGACGATCCGGGCAGATGATTTATTTGCTTATTGCGATTTTTCATTGCAGATTTTAGCAACTCATTATAAAAAAAAAAAAAAAAAAGCACATTCCTCATAATGCAGAATGTATTGAAATATGCCATCTGCTCCACTCTAAGCATCTATAGGGTTTGGTTGACAACTGCAGCGTGTCACTTCTGGCACTGGCTAACCCACAGCCCAACGCTTTTGACTCCCCTTTTTCTGAATTTGGCATTCCTCTCTACAGGTCTGAAGCAAAACCTCATCAACTCCTTACAATTGCTTTTAACCTTTAGGGCATCTCTAGTGACTAGAATGTGCTTCTGGAGTGTGAAATTAGAATATTAACAAAAGTGTGAATCTTTTCTTCACACCACACAAAGGAGCAGGAATGCTGGCAGATGAATCGTGTGCTCCAAAAATGTTGGCAATTGAGGCAAAATACCATGAAGTGGGTAAAATATATATATATATGCTGGGATGTCTGTTGCACCCAGCCCAGCTGGCACACACTGCACTCTGTGCACCAGCTGGCAGGAGATCAGCATCTATCGTAGAAACATTTAAGATGCCTATTAAACTTTTGGCATAGGCAATGGGGACTGTTATCATCTCTCTCCTGATCTATGGGATCCCTTTGCAGATTCAACCCATTTCCTCGGAGGAAAACATCCACATGACAAAACTGTGGGTGCAGAAGGATCCTGAGGAAGTATCTGGATTGTCTCCAAGGACTGAATGATATCTCTAGCTGCTGCCACCACTTCCACTCCATTTTGGTGAGCATTCTGCTGGCTTCCAGAGCTCCATCAGCCTGCCTGCCACGCTGCCTTCCAGCCTCAGGATCCCTACCCATGGCTCTGCATCACACTCTCACTGCCCATGGGCTGAGGAACCAATTTGTGCTTGCTCAGTGCATTCCCCAGAGCATCAGGGTCCTTCTCTGGTCCAGTGCTGGAAGATACAGAATAGCTACAGAAACCAGACACCTTTTATTTTTTAATGCTGCCTTCCTCGCTCATTTGACACATAATGGGCCTACAGTGCAGAGAGGCATATATTCTGTGAATTATTGTTGTCAATCAAAGGCAAACCACGCAGTAAATTCAACAGTGACACAAATGACAAATAATTTTAAAGGAAAAGAGAACCAGGACTTTGCTGCCTACTCAGTACTTTTCCAGGAGACAGACAAAGGACTTCATATTCTTATGCTGTCAGTCTTGCACCTTTTATAAGCAATGACTTTGCTAAGAAATCCTAAAACACTAGAGAATGCTGATAAATATAGCAGCTATTTTATCTGCATTGCATTGCATATTCCATGTAGTCTGTTTAATGATATTTTATCTATATTAACAGTTTCTTCCAGGCAGAAACATATCCTTTTTGTCTCTCTCCCTTTCTATTCCTTTCTCTCACTCCAAAGGACTAAAATGTTTACTGAGGTATGTGGTACAAAGAGAACTACTTGATTGTCACATAATATCACCATATTTTAAGCAACTCTTAATCCTATGCCTCATTAAAATTTCCTGATGTGCTAACGTTTCTGAAAGAAAGAAAAAAGAAATCAGATACCTTTGCAGCTGGGTATTAAAAGTTGTGTAGTGCAAGGATTATTTTTGCTAAAAATTTCCCATTTAGATCTTTTAACAAACAACGTAAAACCTTTCACATCAAAGCAACAGAAACATATTTGTTATGGTCTCAATGGGTTGTTATAATCAGTGTAATCAGACAACTAGCCAGGTGAATAGTGTATACATTTTCATAATTTCAAGTTTATTTTATCGATACAATATGTGCTTTCATTTTGCTCACATTTGTCAATCACATTGCTACTCAATTGATCCAATTAGATATCTAGTATCAGCTATGCCAAAAATAATTTATTATCTCTGTCTTAGTCTCCTGCTGTCTGATCAGCAATTAACATCTTCCACATGAAATAGTTAAGTTAGTTTTCCACTCCATCAAAGCCAAATCTTTCAGGTGTTCATTTTTAAGATACCAACAATTGCATTTTAGAGAACAGTGCACAACTCCCTTGTAAAATTTCTTCTATGGTCCCCTCCCAAACCTTTAAAGCAATTTTATGAATTTTATACAACTATAAAAACCATTTCATGTAGAAAGAGCTGGTAAAAATAGAGGTCTTTATTCTGGATGTTATCCAAATTAATACTCTTTTAATGTGATTATTACTAAACCTGGGATGGTCCTTATTTAGTAACCTCAGTGTTTTTTCCTTGTCAAAGCCATGAACCACCCTGCTCATCATGGACACAAACACACCAGAGTGGGACCCTGTGGTTAGAGATTTCCTGAGATTCGCAGGAGCTGGCAGAGAAAACACGCAGACGAACACAAGATGGCGAAAGGAGAGACTTTATTTACAAAAACCTCTTTATATATCCATTAATAATCTAGCAACTATTGGTCAGCAGGGAATCCACCTCCTAAAACCATTGGTCACAGCTATACAACACCTAGTACCAAACACAGAGATTAAAAAGGTACAAGAATGCAGTTTATCTCTATTCTCCCTGAGAAAGAGCAGAAAGATTCCTAAAACAGTGCAACTACAGGACCCCACCCATGGCAAGCTGCGAAGGAAGGTCAGTGAGTCAAGGACTAGGGAGATGTGTGCTTCACGCAGACATCTTCCTGCTGGGGTTGAGGTGCCCCACAATCATTACTGTGACTAATTACATTGCTTCAGGCCATACCATGGGTTCCAGAATTTTTTTTTCAAGTGAATTAACTTTAATTAAATTAATTACAGTAAGAGGAAATGGAAATTCATCTGTGATTCTGTGACAATGCACATGGCTACGCAGAGAAATCTATGAGGGTTTCATTGCCAGGTAGCACATGACATATACACAAAAGATCACATTGACACAAAACTTGTTTGTAACAGAAAATTGTGTTGCTTTAGGAGTTTTTATACATGTAAGGAGGGATCCTGTTACACCAGTATACAAGGGTTTACACAGATGTGTGAATTCCAGGACGTGATGTGAAATAAGGTAAACCAGTGTGAGATCCGAGACATTTCCTATCAGGCCTATGGCAGTAAAAATAACATGGCTAATACATCATACATGAACTCATATTTTAACAGCTTTCACCCTGTATGCCAGGCTTGAAATGCTGCTGGTACCTGACAGTCTTCATATCAGCAATAAAAAGGAGGTCTTCTTCATTAATTTTCAAAGGATGCTGTTAAGGACTCTATATTAAATATATGTGTATCTCGAAGAAAAATAATGGTAGGAATTTTATTGCAGGGTATTTTGGCAGAACTTTTTAGAATATCATGTTCCAGTCACTGCTTTCCACTATGTCACACCTGCTTACGCCTTTTGTGACATGTTACACTCCACACCATAATGCAAAGTGACTTATCTGGTGTAACACAAAGTGAGGCATTAGCAAATGTATAAATAGCTTTGGGAGGGAACCAGATTTAGCAAGGAAATTTTGATCCCATCAGACAGTGCAGATTTTGATAGACTTTTAGTCAGTTTGCAACAGAAGTCTATATGTTTGCATTATTCAGTACAATTTAATATGAATTACAAGATGAAGAATGTAAAGAGACGTTCTGGTAAAACTCTGCTATAATACGTTAAAGAAACATGAGAGCTATATTTAAGGACCTTACATATCAAATTTAAAGAGAAACAAACCCCAAGTATTTAAGGACTCATGTCATCTACCAGAACCATGGCCCAGTCCTGAAAATACTTAAGCCTATGAATAATTTAACGTATGAACAGTTAAGCTAATATACATCAGTTATTCTGTTGGCACTGAAGAGACTAAGCAGGAATGTGCCTTTAAGCACATTGGACAGTGCACATTTTGTCTCCCAGGCTTTATATCGTCAAACATTTTTTCCCCTTTACTTTGAGAAAAAGTACTTCTAGTAATTAGGAAAGTAAAATTTGAAAGTATGAGAATATATGAAAAGATGTTATATTATGTAACAACAATTTTACAGGAATATACTTTGGCTCAACCAAATGAGTATTCATAAGTACATGGTTATTTTACTTCCATTTTTTATTTGTAACAAGTAGTATTCAGAAAATTAAAGAAAACGACTCCAATAAATAACTGGAAAAAAATTTCACTCAAAGTTTTGCTTAATATATTTTCTTCAAAAAATAAACTTTATTGGCAAAAAAAAAACCCTCCAATGAAAAAATACTTTAGAAAAATAGCTAAATTTAATCAGCATAAAACCTTGATGAAGAATTTCCATTACCATAAGGTAAATATAGAAATACTATGTTTTATTACTGCCATGACATAATTGGAAACTATCTGGAAAACATATATAAAATGATACATGTTAATATATGCAACCTTTACATTGCTGCCCTGTGATTTAAGATTTTTTTATTGTGCTACACTTCTACTTCCTCTTCATAGTTTTGGATGGAGAATACCTAATATTTTAGAGCTCTTCCTTGATTACTCTAATATGCTTTACAGGAAAACATAAATTCTATCTGTAAATGTATAGGAAGCCAGGATGTCCTTTTCAGATCTGAATTCTAAAACATTTTTAATTTATGTAACATGGCAGTGGTATTTCCAACTACTGAAAATTACACTTATATTTCTGCAATGAACCACTCAAAAGTGACTCACAACAGTTAAGAAGTGATAGAACATGTTCACTTAGCACGATTCTGGCATTGTAATTTTTAACATACATTATATTTCAAATGGGGGAACATTTCTGCACTCATTAGGAGAGCTGGTTTCTTTGCAAAGGGTTGCAGACATGTAAATTCCAACATATACTGGAGTATAGATTAACATGAGAGCACAGATTAGCAGTCATGGGATAAGAAAAGAGAACAGGTTTAAATATTATTTGTACCTAGAAATGGTTTGGTTTTTGCAGTATCTTGGTTGTTTGGAAAATAGAAATTAACTTCAGAAAACCCAACAACCCTCTTGGAAACAGCAAATTAGCTTTGCCAAAGCTGAGCTTTTTATCTGACATCAGCAATTCATACATATGTGATACAATAGAGAATGAGACTGCATAAAAGTAAAGCACAGCTTTTTAAATTAAAAAAAAAAATTATAAATTAATTTTAATATCATCTAATGCTTTTTTGGGTTTTTTAGGTTCATGGGATTAGTTGACTGTTTCTGGCATAGATAACGTAGTTGAGATCTATGAGGCAATCACTCATTTCCAAAGAGTAAGAATAACTGAGTTAATTAGCAGATGTGAGGGTGAAATAGCTTTCCCATTAAAGAGAAATTTCAAGATGTTAGAAAATAATTACTGCAAAAAAGTATGAAAATTAAAAATTGCATACATTTGTATTAGCCAAACCCTCAAAGAGAATTGACTGCAGAACAGTTAAAACACTAGATTCTTCTTTAAATAGTTAAGTTTTGATAATTTACATTTCTTTTTACACAAGATAGAAAATAAATCTATCTTTAAATCTTAAAATGTGACTTCTTGTCATCTTTGAAGCATTGCTGAAATAATTAATTCAATTAATTTTGAGAGCAAAATGCACCGTTGCCTAAACTTTTCAGAAACTTGTAAAGATTTCAGTTTTGACAAATAAACACCACCAAAAAAAATCAAAAGAAATCTATGAACAAAATCAAACCTTTTGTAAAATTTTTGATTAATTCTGTTAATCCATTCCTATCTGGTGGAGAATTCTTTTTCATACTCAGCTTCCTCCCACATTCTTCTGCACTGCAGACTCTTTCTAAGTAAAGCCATTCTTTGATGCAGTGGGGAAGACACATTTTCTAAGGAGGTTCCTTACATATATTTTTCCAGTTGTCCAGGCTGCCAAATCATTCTCATAGGAAAAATGCTATTATACTGCAGGTTTTTGAGGGCAGAACTTAAGTTTCTGCTTGCTACAGTGCAACTGTAAGCAGTACAAAACTCATCCTGTAGCAGTTAGATCCCATTTTACCTATAGGACATGAGATACCTTCTACAGTTTTTTCACACTCTAAATTTTTAATGACAGATCCCATGCATTTCAAACAAGGACTTGTAATTCCCAGTAAGTGGCTCCAGGTGATCCTGTTACAGAAAGATAAACACTGATGATTAAACTGAAACTCCATTATTTCCCAAATCCATCCCTTGCCCTGTTCTGAAGAGCTGCATCAGAAATAAAATTTAAATGCATAACCCAGTTTTGCCTCGAAAGAACAATTTCTATTTATTTTCTTGAAATTTAAAATTACATAGGGAAAAAAAAAAAGAGTGATGGACTTCCAGAATCCCTGAAATAAGAGTTAAGTAAGCAGTGTAAGATTCCTAATTCCAGACATTGTCTTGCATTCAGCTGATGCAAACTTGGAGGCATTCCTCTTTATTTCAAGTAATGACCCACACTAGGAAAGAAATTGTCCAATCTCCATTTCCTGGAGAGAAACTTCCTGAGGTTGTTCAGATTTCAGATGTACTTTGAAGGGCACAGATGTCAACACGACCAGTGTGTTCCCAGCTGGTCAGGTAGAACAAAACCTGCTCCCTATGATAAGAAGGCGTTGAGGTCCACTAGTGATGGTGACAACTGTAGAGAATTTTGACTCGGAAGATGAGGTTGCCAGAAACAGCAAAATGTTAGGGGCTGATTCATTGGAAACCACCAGAACTGTGAAGATAAGAAAAATGCACAATTTACACAGGAATATGAAATTATTGTTCTGCTGAAACATTTTTAGTTTGGTCTGATGGAGGGGGGTAATTAAGTGTCCACGTGGTTAGTGAAGAGAGGTAACTGATTAGATCATGGTGTTTCTGTTAGGGGCAGAGGCACAAAGCCAGGGGGAAAATTATAAAACCAAAACACAACAAATCTGAAAAGCTATGACATTGCTGTATAGGCACTTTGGGCATGGGGAGAGTGAAGAACCACATGGAAGGGAGAGGTTTCTTGGTTTTGTTCCTGCTGTGTTGTCATAAAGAGGGTTTTGTCAGGAATTTCTGTAAATAGACAGGGTTCCATTCAAAAGCAGCTGCTTCTGATCATAATTAATTCATCTTCATGGAAATATTCCCTGACATGCTGAAATGTTAGAATTGTAGGATCAGGTAAAGGCAGGTAAAGTGTCTTCCTATTCAAGTGTGTATAATTACACAGACTTTCACATACCTTACATTTATTGAAACTGCTACATTTTAACTGTAATGTATTTTATTCTGTAATTTAAGAAACACAACAAAAATGAGATTACTGAATAATTTCCTCTGTAAAATTTACTGTTACTTTTTAAAGCACAGTGAGGTCGGGGGCACTGTACTGTAACCTTTAGATTTCTTTTGCACATTCAAATGGGAATTGGAAATGCTTTCATTGTTATGCATGCTATTAAACACTGACCTAATATTACAGCTGCGTATACAAGTAGCAAGAGTATAGAGAATAAATTTTGATGCGCTTTTTTCACAAGCACAAGAGAGTAAGGAATAATTTGTTGTTTAGGCACAGACTTAATATTTTCAAAGTAGATTTGCTCAGTTATTTATTTAAATCTCTTAAGAATAAAAATACAATGTTGCATTATTCCCAGTTTCCTATTTCCACAATTACATGATTCGACTTAGTTTTTCTTTAAAGTACTCTAAAATAAGCAGATTCACAAACAGACACATATGCAGCAACATCTGGTTAGTTATTACCCTTCTTTCATCTGGTACTGGTAATAGGGCAAGATGGATGTTTTTTAAGCAGTCTAGTACAATTACACAGCCAAAAGCATCAAACTCTATATTTAGAGATCTCAGGAAAGTTTATGCTAAAATTCAACCAGTGTAGTTCAGCCATTGTATAAATTTGATATAAAGTTCTGTCTTTAAAGATAAAAGTACATTAGTTTCTGGTTTTTAAATGCACTGGAATACTAAGACCCTTTATTTCATCTTTCACCATACTCCTTTTCAGTTATAAAATCACCAGTGTCCTAAACTTTGAACACCCATACCTTTGTTTGCCCAGAGGTTGAAAAAGCAGTGCAGGTCACAAGTTCTTCAACTCCCACGAAATTTTTGGCAATTTGGGGAAAACACAACCTCATCCTTCCCCAAATCTGCCAAAATAGCATTCAAATTTGAAATACTTCACGATGCTTGATAACAGGCAGAGATGAAACTTGGCTTGACTGTCTCCAGTCAGCTTTGCTGCTCATGGGAGCTCCCAAGCAAACACAGCCCTTTTGATGCCACACGAAGCTGCCAAGTGAGAAGCCTGGCACAGGCGACTGCCACGCACCGTGGCAGAAAAATGCTACTCATCTGTGGCTGGGCTCCACACTGATGGTGAATACAGAAAGGGTGATTAATATCACTGACTGCAAACCCAGGTAAGGCTGGAAATTGCAAAGCTTTGTATCACCTCACTGGTGTGGTTAATCAAAACCAAGCCCTGGTAGAATGTACCCTCCCCATGCTGGAAGAATTGTGGTGGTGCTGTTGCACTTTGCTGGAAAAGCTCTTATTTCCAGCTAAATTAGAAAGCCTTACAAGGCATTTGTCATTCATGGTAACAGTAGGAGAGAAATCAATAGTACATTCACAGCTGATCCCCAGCAGCTCTTGATCTTCCTATTCTAAAAGCAAAAAAAAGCGCTGAGTTCCTTAGTCTGGATAACTTCATTATCTAATGTTCACCCCAATTACAGAAGATTTAAAAGGTAAGCAGACCCCAGTCTCCCAACCCAGAGAAATTCTGTATTCCAGTTAATGTCAGAGATGGTGAACACCTCACACCATCGCATTTTGAAGCTGCACCTACCTTGAGGAAGTTGCGCACTCATCTCAGTGCCTGTTGGTTATGTAGCTGGTCAGGGAGCGTGAGGGTGGGGATAATGTGCCCCAATGTTCAGCTGGGGTGGCTGTGTGAAGAGACACCACAAACTGTGTCTGAAACTAGAATATGAACTCCATTAGCTAATGTGTTGTCTCGGTAAGGACAGGACTTACTCCCCCTTCCAGTTCCCCAGTTTTTGCTGTTTTCCCATTATGGCAATTCTTTCTTGTAGCCCATCTTCATCTCCAGGTGTTCTGAAGCAAATTACCACACGCCTCAACAACACCTCTAAACACCAATGCAAGAGAAATGTTATCGCCTTTCTGTTTGCTACAGATATTGAGTTCTGCTAACTAATTATCACTGTGTCCTCATCAGTGTGGGGTTTATTTTTCTTTTTGAACAAAGCAAACCTAGCTGAGTTTGCTCACCTTAGACAATGATTCTTAGTTTTCTCTGCTTTTAGAGCATAGATAGATGTGAACTGTTACAGCACAGAGATTGTGCTATAATTGTTCTTTTATACAATTTAATTCCAGAGTACAATGTACTGCTATTCTTTATTGAAGCACCTAGAAATCCCAATTGATTATGAACTTTTGTTCTACAGGGTGTTTTATAGCCCCCTAGTAAGATATCCCAGTCTTCTTAAGCTGAAAATCTTCATTTTCAAGGGAAAGCTTTGTCCTCAATTTAAAAAGTAAGGACTAAGTTATAGAGCTCCTGAATGACTTCTTACTATCATCCTCAAGGACTGTGACAGGCAGGAAACTCTAAACTTGGTTTCTTAATTGAGAAGCATCTTTGACTTTTTAAGAAAAATAAAGGAGACATGTTGCTTTAGACATACATTTATTCACATTTGTCTGTACAAATATCTGTAAAAAGTGTACAAATATGCATTTTAAAATTATTATTATTATTTATCTGTAGATACACTTTATACATATATACTTATATATGTGTATCACAGCAGACGTGCCTGAGGAAGGGCCAGGAACAGGACTCTGCTGTGCTGCTGGGGCAGCCTCGGGGCTCTGCTCAGGGCTGCCCTTCGTGGGCAACATAGACCCAACAAAGTGGAAATCCAGCACAAAATGCCCACAGCAGAAGTATTGTGGGATGTCAGTGAGGAAATAAACTTTGCATTAGTCTTGACATACTGGTGCCTCAGGCAGCATTTTCCTTTGCCCATGTACCTGATTCATAAAATTATACTGAGGTGCCACAGTCCTGCAAAGTGGAATTTTCTTATTGATCTGGCAGATGTTATTGCTCTCAATTTTTTCTCCAGTCAGCCAGGGCACAAGAGGTGTAATGGGGACATGCAGCATAATATGAGTCACATTTTAAGTATTTATTTATTTTATCTTTGTGCCAGCTCTAGTACCTGGAGCTGGATGCCATGCCAGGGCTGTTATGGAGAGCACCAACCTTAACCAAAACAAAGGCCTGCACACATTGCCATTTAGTGAGTGAAACTCGCTTTTATTAGTAGACTTTTGTGGTCATTCTAGGGACTCTGAAGCAGCTTTCCAAACTATTTAATGAGTGTGATGGTAAAATATCAGTACAGTTTCTCTTTTCATATTGTGAAATATTATTATTCCAGCTGTTACTAACAGAATGTGAGACTGTAGGTACAAACCTTGTGTAGGTTTTTGAAGTTGAATTTCAATGTTTAACATTGTACTAGACCTGCTCTGTGATGGAATCGTGCAGAAAATAAGTTTCCTCTTACTAATATAAAGTTTTTAAAAAAGTCTGCCCTATTCTTGCTCTCCTCAGTTTTCCTTGACTTTCCTAACAATAGATTTCTTGAACTGAATTCCATATTGCCTTTCTGGCATTGAATACTCCACTACTAATGTCAGGAGAGAGTCAATTGCTGCTTCCAACTATAAATGTGGCATTTGAAACTGGATCAATATCTACATCTGACATCAAATGACATCTCTATTATTGCCAATAAATTTCTGATTAACCAGTGGGGTAGCCGTTGATAATACATAGCAGGACAGTTGGTGAAAGAGTATTATAACTCAGTGTTTCTTCCTCTTCTCAGACTTTTTCTTGCAGTTTTTCTTGAATAGAAGAGATAATGTGAGGTGAGTAATGTACAATGAGAAAGTGCAGAAATACATAATAAAGCTTATGAGAATCCAATAAAACAGATATTTATGAAGACAGGATAAGATAGAATTTATAGACAAAATTATCGCATAGAAGGAAATTAATTTCAATATTAATTTGCAATTCTACAGCAAAAAAATTGAAAGTTTTTGATAGTACACTGCTGTATTTTGAGGGGCAGCATCACAGGTCTGGTGACTTAAGAAATCTTACAAACCATTAGAAGTAGCTGTCATTTTTTGTCAGCAGGTAGTAAGTATTAGGAAATAGAAGCCTGGGAATCTTCTAGGGCCATGGAAGACTATTGGAAACATTTTTATATCAACATGAGTGGAGAGAGAATGTGAACACATGGATGCAAAATACCAGCAGGAGAAGGATTGTAAAAATTACATGTGTTGCTGAGGCCTTCAGCAGCAGGTCATCAATATCCCAGCACACACCTACCTGCAGCTCCTCTGAACAAACAGGTATGAAGCAGAGACTGACTAAATGCTAATGACTCACAGCAGTGGGACAAAGTAGAAAGATTAATCACCACCAGCTTCCAAAGGGTACCATGAGACATATCCAAAACCTGCATTCTCCTAATGCCTGGCAGCTGCGGGGAAGCTTCAAAAATGATGCTCCTGGTCCTCCCCAGCACTGGAGGGGCTCTCAGCAGAAGCAGGACATGCTGTGGGGCAGAAAAGGACAGGCTGGGGAGGCACTCTGACCTCTGCTGCCCCATTTTTCATCATGTTTGTGCCCATCACTACCCCATCTGACATTTCTCCCACTCCAGAGATGTGAGGGCTTCTCCAGCAGCCTTTGGAGCTGGGGGCCCTGCCACTGCCTATTGGTTTTGTCTAATTACTTCCTATTCACATTAAAATTTAACCACTTGCCCTTATTAAGGAAGCTGTCTTTTATTACTCACCCACACATTCAAGGATATATATTTAGTTTCAATATGTTGAAACATGGGCATTATATATAAATATGTAAACATCTTTTATATGCAGCTGTGTATATATAAATAAAATATTTATTTACACACATTTGTACAATTAATTGATATGTAATCTAAATTTGATATGTTATATAAATTTTATATATAACATAATTTTACATGTAATATGTTTGTGGATGGATGGATAGATAGATAGATAGATAGATAGACAGAAGGAGTTGTAGATGTGTATTGTAGATGCGTATTGTATATTTTTCCACAGGATCACTTCTGGACAAAAAGAAACCTGGAGCCAATCAATTGGTTTCAAAAAATGGCAACTGAACAATCACACCAATGAGAAAACATGTTGGGCATGAGGCAGCTGTGCACAGCAGCCACTGTGTGTGCTGGGGACAGGGTCCCCACGGTGCCACATGGACCTGGCACCACCCATGGCACCTTGGGCTGTGCCCCCACCAGCTCCATCCCAAGCTGCACCATCTCCAGCTCTGCCTGTTCCCAGAGGCCTTGGCAGCTTTGGGGTGCAAAATTAACGCTCCCATTATTCAGTCGTCTCAAGAAATCTTCCTAAAGTTTTAACTTGCTTATTTTTACTTTGCATATCTTGCCTGTCTCTATTAATTGTTCCAGCAACAGACTAATTGCTGAAATTACTGCTGTCAACTGCATTGCTTTCTCCTTCAGCCACAGTGTCTGTGGGCTAACCCAGGATGCCCCACCTCTGTTGATGGAAGCTTTTATTAATGCTCTGTGGTTTCTCTGTGTCATTTTCTTTCCAACTCTTGCCCAAGACAGGAAAATTAAGAAATATTTTCTTGTCCCCAGCTTGCATCCTTCACTGGAGGTACCTGAACTGCAGAGCTTGCTTAAGCTGAATGTTGATGTGTTTTGTACAGACTACAACTCTGCCAAGAAGAAATTGTAGTCCAATGGTAATGAAACTTTCCAGTTACATGAAGGAAGTACATTCAGATCAAACAGAAGATTATATGAAATTGTTTAGCTGAACTGCAAATGCATATGTCCACACCAGGGACACAGAGCGCTGGGTGTAAATTGGGCTCTGAATTTTATTATTTTTTCTTTTTTTTAGTAGAGAAAGAATTCACATTGGATTTTCTGCTTAAGACCTAGAGAGTAGACACAGCTGCAAATCCCCCAAAGAGACACTTGTGTTCACCTAGTCCAGCTTTAGCAACCAGTGCTATTCATGAGTGCAGTAATCTTGCTGCTGCAGTATTACACTGCTCCCTTTTTCTTCATTTAATGAACACGTTAATTTTTTTTCAAGGAGGATGTTGTTGGCTACTAAATATTTTCACATGCTTAGAAAACCATTAGAAAGAAGTAAAGAAATCCACTGAGAACTATGAAATACAAAGGCACCTGGAGGTCCCTGAGGTACAAATTGCTAGAGGCTGGGGGATATTTGCCCTGTTCTTACGAATTTTAGGACTGCCTCTGCCCAGTGTCAGAGAAAAGGCCAGACAAATAGGCATTAGAGTATTCATCAGCATCCCCCATTACCCTCTCCATGACATTTATTTGCTTTGCAGTGCTGCATTCAGACGCAGCAGTGCTGCTTCACTGCAGCACTTTGGTTTTCATTGCCATTGCAATTGGTGACGATGAGCTATAACTCCTGATTTGCTTTGATTTATTGTGCTGAGCCATACTTTGTTTCTACAAGATCACAAGGAAGAACTTGCTGAAGTGAAGAGGACACAAAGGATGTGTCAGGTACCAGGGAACCAGGGGGTCTCACTGCCCACATGGAACATAACCCAATACTATCAGTCCTTGCCACAGACACAGGACAGATTTATGTTGACATAAAACTCATGTGAAACTAATCAAATGCAAGAGAATTTCAGGTATTGAGATGAAGGGACTGTTGGAGCTTGAAATTCAAACTTTAACAAGATGAACGTATAGGCAGAAAATTAGATAAATAATCACATGAACTACTCTGCGGCTGGGCACAAGATTTTTCACTTTGGGGTTTTGTGTCCATACTTAACTAAAGATACGCATTTTCTTCATGTATTACAGGTAACAATGTCAAGTACATTCTCATCTCTTTGACTGCACAGATGTAATTTCTTTCAGTGTGCAGGAAATTTTGAGTAGGTTTACTCTGCTATATTGATTTGGGCTTGACTTACCCGTGCAAAATACTTCAGGCTCAGTATGACTTATGTTCTTTAATAAAAACAAATCTTTCATACATGACCAAACCCCAAGCATTATGACCTCACTAGAAGTTTCATTTTTCTTAGATAATTTGTATTTCTTCATCTCTCTACCAGCTCTACGATTCTAGCTCATCCTCAAGCTTTCCTAACAGAAATCCTTATCCATGCCACCCTCGTGCTGTGGCACCACCATGAGTGTTTTTGTTGCACATCTCCATTTATAAGCTTGAAATAAAATTCAAATAAATGCAAATTTCAGTAAAGTAATATGAACAGGAGAAGTGTCTCATGATAGCAGAGATTTAAGATCTCAGTGTGCTCAAATATTTAATTCTTTTCAATCTTTTATTGCTTTGTTGCTGCCTAGGTGGGAAGTGAACGCTCTTTAGGATTCTGAAATGGAAAATCCTGAAAAGATTCCAAACCAAAATTTTGTTTTAAGAGCTTTTGCACAGAGAAAGTCCGTATGCAAGGGTTGCAATATGAATGGGCATTTTCAATGCTGTTGCAGTTTGGAAGAAAACAGGGAAGTCTCTAAGGCATGAAGAGAAAGACTAGAATCTTCAGAAAAATAGACTCTGTTTTCCATATTTATTAAGTAATATAAATACTCATTGAGAAAGCATAAAATATTAAAGAAGTTGAATGTTTCCAACAAGATGGGTAGAGGTCATTAAAGAAAATATCAAGGCAAATTGTTTCTGTGATAGCTCTGTCAGGAGAATGAGTATCATACATGTGCTGTCTCCTGCTGGGAAGATTAGTAACAAAGTCATTTTGAAATAATTTTATTTCTTTTGTTGTCTCCATACCTTAAAGTTGCAGAACAATTTGCATTTGTCAGCATGCCTAAACAATTACACTGACCATGTTTATTCCAAAGTATTTTAGAGTCTTTGATATCCTAATTTATTCCCTTGGAAGTTATTTACATTCAAATTATTCTAGTTCCTCCTTAAGAGAGAAGTTCTCTGTTGTATTCATTAAAAACTTTCCAAATTGTCATTTTCTTTCTCCACAAGTTGGTCCTTTCTGGATGAGAACAATTAATAGCAGCTTTGAATTTGTCAGTTTATAGGACTTTATGGGTAGGTGCGATCTTGCATTTTTATCTCTACTAGTACACAGCAGGCAATCAGTCTGAAAGAGTTCAGCTATGGCGTGAATATAAGGCAAGTGCAAATCCCCAGTGAACAGTGGAGGATTTAAAATATGGGTCCACCATTTTACATGAAATTACTATCGATTTATAGACATTTTCTAGCTGTGATATTTTGGCCATAGCCAAATGTATAAGTAAAGAAATAAGATATTAAGTGTCATTCGGATTTATCAGATTCTGAATTCATGAACCAATCTGTGAAGAGGCAAATGGCCACATTACCTGCTGTTCTTTCCCACAGCAGTATTTATCTATCCAGGACAGAGGCATAATACAGCCTGAATCATCTGGGAATTCAGGTCATAGGATCAACACAGCATAGCATGTATGCACTTCTGGTTTGGTAAAATTAATAAACCTCTGCGTGTATAAGTTAATAAAAATCAAATCAGGTACTTGAAAATCTGTAAGAAAACAGACTTACTGAATAGCTACACACAAATCATTCATCCACATCTGCAGACAATACACAAAACTACTTTCAAAATTCCTCTGACATTTTATGCACAATTTATTTAAGCTAGTTCTGATTAATGATATGTCAGACATATGTCTTCCTTCAGCAGGCAGTGGAGGCTGGTGTTCCTCTCCTCAGGATTCCACCGGTTTGGTTCCTGTATTTCATTTGTATGTACATTTTGCCATTTGTAGGTGTACAAAAGTTAATAGCCCCCAAGTGCATCTGCTGGCTGATATTTAGAAAGTTCATCAGAAGCCCTTAAACTTTTTTATCTCAGATGGGATGGTACAATATTCCCTTGGATTTACAAGAGCCATTCATCAAAGACAACACCTGGTGTAACACGAATATCAGCCGAGGCCACTTTTTGATCTAGTAAGCTGCCACATCCATTGATTTTCTAACTTCTACCACCTTTCCACAGCATCCTCTGAAAACACCTTTTTTGATTTTCCTTCACAATGTTCATAACCATACCTAATGCACATTTCCAGGAGCATAACACAGGAAGATCATTCACTTACCACCTACTTTACAAATGAGCAGGAAATTCTCCCGTCAATGCCTGGGGAAGACACACTTAATGACTTCCATTAGTATTAATAGAAGTTGCCAGAATGGATCCCTGTGCATTTTATTGATAACAGACTTCAAATTTGACTCTAAATGTTTTCATTTATTTTTAATTGTGTAAGTAAACCAATCTAAAAATCCAGTGGAAGATTTACTTCCTTTCTAAACTCTTTCTGGATGAAATGTTAGCACCTTTCTAAGGGAATAAAAATTGAGTTAATATTGCTGTTGACAAGCCAGGTATTTTCCAATAATAAGAAATATGAAAGCACACCTCAATAGAAAAATAGTGTTATAAATATAACAAACTTTTGCTTTTGAATTAGCAGGGAGATTAATTATTAAAGATATTGCACCATTTCACATTTCAACTACAATCTAACCTCCAGTAAAAAAATATGTTTTTCTGGCAAATATAAAAGTTTCTTGTCAACAAACATTGCTACCCTGATGACTAGAGTATCACCTCAATTAGACCCTCCAAACTGTATCTCCTTGATGTCACTGTCACACTTCCCAATTGTTTTGATTTATTCAGTGTCCTGTGCTGTACATCAAGAGAGGGCTGTCAACACTGTAAAATGGCTGGGGTGACGCTGACAGCTTGTCAGGGATCAATATTCTGCAGACACAAAACCAAGGAAATTCACTGAATGGTGTTGTCACAGGTAGTGGAAAAAAAGCTGATTTTGGGTGGGGTTTTTTTACATATCCATTTCTACAAGGACTTCTAGAAATACCAAGTTAATTGGCAGAACAGTAAATTACCTGAATAATTTAGGACCTGCCTCTGAAGGCCCACAGTATTTTCTGCATCTGGAAAACTTTTAGGAGAAGAAAAACAGCAACACATATGATAATATTGATGCATGTTAGCATTCAGCTACAGTTAGCATCCAAGATTTAGACACTGACATGGTATAATAAACAATTTAAATCATTTACTCTCCCTTTTGGTTAGCAACATCAGCCCCCCCCACTGATCAGAGGGAAGTTTGGCTGTTTTCTGCAATGCCTTTGAAGAGGTACCCAGGAGTGATGTTTGTGCTGGCAGATTGGTTGTTAAAGTCTTTGCAAGGGACTCAGAATTAAAAAGCAAGCTAAAAATTTAATCTGAATAAGAACAAGAATCCCCATTACGGTCAACCTAAAAATGCATGAAATTAAGATGGGTTTGGCCCAATGCTCTATAATTAAAGAGTTGTGGGCTTTCAATCAGAGAAAAATGCCATCTCACTCCCTTATTAGGTGCCAGAATAACTTAGCTTCATTTCATGGTTCTTGCACATAAATTGCCCTTAGATTGATCAGTGTGGAGAAGTTCCTTAGTGTTGTACATAGCAATTCATGTCCCGGCAATTCCTTTGGGTTCTAAGGAGAAATAGAGCCATCCTAGCAGAAATGTAATCACTAGATGTGCCATGGCTATGCTGCACTGGTCACCTTCATTTTCAGGCGCTCTTTTGGGAAGGGCCAGGGACCACAGGCAGGGGAATTGTTCACAAAGTTTCTTCCCTTCTCGTGGTTCAGTGGGAAGCAGAGTCCTACATTGCCAGTCCCTGTTGAGCTCTGGGAAGAGCAATGAAGTGAGTTTATTTATTGTGAGTGTCGTTGTGGGAAGAGGGAGACAAACAGATGAGTTTTGCTGGTTTGATGTGAGGCTCATCAGATCTGATAGAATTTTTCTGACTTAAGGAAGGCACCTCTGTGGTCAAAGCTAGTCGGTCAAAAAAAGCTTTCATCAGAGTTGTCAGAGATACACACACCTGGGACCTCACGCATAAAAATTGGGTAGAACCTTTCTTAAATGAGATTCCAAGGTGGTTGTATCCCTCCCCTTGAAAACAAAGTCATTTCTACTGCAGTTCCTATATAGGGATAGAAGAACTTAAATTTGGATAATCAAGAGTGAAAATTACACACAAAATCACCAATTGTCTCAAATCCTTTTGCCCCTTCTTGAACATCTCCACTGCCACATTCTGCAGTCACTGGTTATTACAAAGTAGGCTGCCAACAAAGGCTTTGTTATAACCATGTATTATAATGTAGACAATGAATCTGGAATACAGAGAAAATCTGTCATTCTAAAAGCAGGCAGAATAGCTGAGAGAAAATATGACTTCTTAGCCATAGCTACAGAGAACTCCTTATGTAGAGTTATGCCACTTAGGGAGGGAAGTTGATGCCAGTTCAGGCACCTACCTCATCTGAAATCAAGAGCAAATAAAGCTGGAAGCCAAACTTTTTGCAGAGTCAATATTAAAAAAAATCATTCCCCAAAAGACAACCGAGTCTACCCAAAATCTGATTCTGAAATCTAAGCTGTGTCAATAGCTGTTTCTGCTATCAACAAGGTTCATGAGACGTAGCTGGAGTTCTCAGTCCCAGATATAGATACAATTCCTTAGCTTTAACCCCCAAAATATCCCAAATCAAGAAAGAATAAAATTATCCCAAATCTGTACTGACTCCTATGTAAGACTTCCATAGTAATTTCAAAGACATGTTCAAGACATCTGAAAAATCACTGGCATATTTTTGTTAAAGTAGGTTCTGGAATAATACCCAATTTAAAGCCATATTCCTTTAGTTAATATTCCGATCAGAGATTTTTATGGTTCATTATAAATCATTAATTTTATCCATATAGATTTTAAATAGCCAATATATTCCCCTAGTTGCTTAAACTCTAATTTTTTCTTTCATGTGTTGATCTTGGGATTGAGCTACTTCTTCAAAGAGCCAAAGTACTGATTAAACAATGATTTATAATAAGATTATCATTTATTGATCCATGTTCTCCAAAAATTACGCAAATTGAGTTCAAAGCTTGTCACTTCTTTTTACAGCGAGATCTCTAAACTTACTTCCATGTCTTTTGAAGGAGCTACTTACCAGATTAAGTATCATTATTGCAGAAAAGGTGTCACACTACAACTAATCATTTCCTGGTTGCTTTTTGTGAAATGAATACTTAATGTTATCTTTTGTGAGCAATACAATTCTATCCCATAGTTTCCGCTTAGCTTCTTATAAAGCTCTCTTCAAATTATTTTGTGGAATCCTCTGCTTTGACAAAGTCTGTCAAAGGATTTTAAGTGATATAGCCACTGGGGGAAAAAAAAAGGGTATTCACTTCAGAAAGCAAAATGGGACAAATGTGAGTATTCCAGTATTAAAATACAGTCTAATCACAGGTGTTCAGATTAAGCGTTTTTACAGAGGAATCCAAACATTTAACTGCTGAACTGTGGGCAGGTATTCCTGCCTCTTTCGTCATGTAGGAGTAATGCTCCAACACATGCCACATGGCCAGCATCCCTAAGAAAAGAAAGCTTGGGAAACCTTTACTCCATGCTCTGCTTGGTCACAGTTAGAGATCCAGCTGCCAGACTGCCTCAGAAAGCTGCAGAACAATTATCTTGCCAGAGAAGATCTGGAGTGAAGGGATGGTTGGGCGAATTCCTGATTCCTGGGTAGGACTGAGAAGCACGACAGCTCCTCTCCTCTGGAAACGTTCTTTAAATAAGAGAACAAGATTTGGGTTATTTGTACAGAATTTATCGGTCTGATTTTACACACTGTGAGTTCAATTTATCTAGAGCACATCTGGCTCACTCTCACACAGAAGGCAGCTGTGCAGCATGTGTGTGTGTGTGTGTGTGTGTGTGTGCGCCTCAGTCCAAGAAATCCCAGGCAGGAACATGACAAACAGTTCCTGGCTTCTTCCATCCATTTACAAACATTATGGAGAAATTCACAGACTAGCACATTCCAAAATCAGTGGGTTAAGAACATGTCTTCTCACTCTATATATTATTTCAAAATGTGATGTGGGGTGATTTTTTTCTTGTTCTGAAATATCTCAGGGTCACATGTAATGGTGGACCATTGATTTATACCTGTATCTCCTCTTCAGAATTTTCTTGAAATACTTGGAGAATGAGCCACTGAGCTCAGTAATTACAAATTGGTGTGCCATGATTCAGAACAGAGTGTTTCAGTGCAGACCTTCTGTCCCAATATTCCCACATCTTTTCATAACTCGCACTTGAAGTCTTCTAGGCTGAAAGGCAAGAGCTGCACATCCTGGGTTTTATTTGCCCTTTATCATAACTAGGCTCTTATGCAGAACATGTGAGGGACATGTTCGGTAGATATTTTTCATAAACAAGTTGTGCAATTTTGTTGGTTAGATTGACTTCTAGAGCCTTCAGAAACAGAGTTTCAGCACTACCCCCCCTGACTGCATGTTTCTCTTTCATTTTTTTCTCTGTAAAACTGCTCATGAAATATCTCTTCAAAAAGAGCTGAAAGAAATTATGTTCCCAAGATGTATCAGATTATATCTAAAATAAGGAAATAAATATGACCCTGGTGCATCATTTAAGGTTTTTTTTAAAAACTACCAGAATCACTTATCTGCTGCAGGAAACAACACAAACACTTGTAGATCCCTCCAGTGATAGTAGAGAAGGAATCGAGCGTGAACCGCAAAGCTTTGCATATGGATAACTTCAACACAACTTTTGGATGAGTATTTGAGTTGCAAACAACAGTGTTTCATGGCAAATGGTACGTGTGAGAATATATTCAAAGGATGATACCTATTAGGGATTGGTAGATAACTGATGGGTGTGTTCTCTACCCAGTTCCAGGCAATGCAGACTTGGTGATACAAATAAATACAGGTGAACATTTACCAGCTGTCTTGAGAGTTCACTAGAAAAAATATGGCCTCCTCTTGTGTTGTAGATCAAAGCTATCAGTGATTACAGCTTCAGTTTGCATTCAGGAAATTTATGGTGGTCTGAGGTAATACCTCATGCCTAAAGGGAAGTGTGGTCCAAAGTTCCAAATGCTGTTCTAGGATCCAGCCTCTGTGATTTGGCAATGGTGCTTAAACAATCAGATTTTATTTTTTTTAAGCCAGTTTTCAACAGATTCAAACAATACAATTGCATAGCCATTGCAAACATGTTACAGAGTTTTAAAAACAAATCACAAGAGAGAAGATGAACAGACTTCATTAGGTTCAAGGCAACACTGAAAAATGTATGGGAATAGTCATAGAGACAACAGATATTGTTAGTGGCAGTTATGAAATACTTGAAGATATAGAATTCACTGACTTTTTTTTCTCCTTTGTCTTCTCTGTACTGGCTTCCTTCCCAGCAAACAAATCTTTTAATAATGGTGATTTGTTTGAAGTGTCATTTGTTATGACTTGCAAGAATCTTCCAAAAGTCTCCAGGCAAGCCAGGAATAAACCTTACATAACATTAAAATGGGAAGAAATAGTTGGAAAGAGTAGAAGACATCCTGTGTAAAAATATTTTACAGGTATCTGAGTTTGCAATCAGTTTTCTGTCTTGTTTCTTTTTAGAAAATTGTAAAGAGAAAACAGTTTCCACAATGGTAAACTTTAAAACAATGATCCTTTTAGAGTAAATTAGATTTTAACTAGTCATTTAGTGACTTCCACAGTAAACTGGTAAAGAACAATAGTATTGTTCAGGGTTTACATTCTTTGGGCAAATACATCTACTACAGTCTTTCACCTATTAAATTTGAGCAATTCAATCAGCCTGCTTGATTGGATTGGTGGCAACATCTGGTCTGCTTAAATCTGTGAATAGCTTTGCTCTCAGTTCTGCTTGTATCTGCCTTTTGCCTGTCTGGATGGCTTTTGCTGTTCAAATTAGAAAGCTCTGGTAAATTCTCAAGTCCCTGATTAATATATTAATCACCTTGGCACAACTAAATCCCCTTTTAAAACAGTGTCAGGTAGGAAGTGTAAAGCTTGTATTGAAGCGTTTCATATAATTACACATTTCAGTTTCCATGAAATCAGCAGCTGTACAATAGCCTCAGTACAATTTGTCGAGCCTGAGAAAGGATGTGCAGCCCAGATTACACCAGGCAGTGCATGGCCAACATCTGAGAATTAAACTGAGTGCTTGAAGAATTTCTCCTATGCTCTGTCCAGGTCCCAGGGGAACAAGTGGGTCAAAGATGAGATTTCTAAGGGAAGAATGAAATTCAGCTATGCAGAGATTTTCTTTTATCTTCATTTCCCCCCCCGCCCCCCTTTGTGATATAAATACCTGAGAATTGCCTCGATCCAAGGGGTTGCCCTTTATCCTGACCACTACAAAAATGACAAGGAGTGGAGTCAGTGCCTGTAGTGAAAATTCCTGTGTTCTGGCTATTTGAATGTGAGATAGACAATAGATTTCCACCCCAACAGACATCTAGGGGCAAGTCTGTTGCTTGGGAAGAGTGGCTTGAGATGGGAAGTGGAAAGGCACAGGTAACCCTAGAAAATCATTCAAAATTAGCTGATTTCCAACTAGAATTAGAACTTCATCCAAAATCACACCCTTTGTATTACTACAATGTTTAACTGCTTTCTGCAGCAACTTATATGAATCGGTCATGATGATGTTGACCTCATTTATGTGTAAAACCAACACTTACTCTTTTTGCTTTGTAAGGTACAACCTGTCCAGCGGTAATACAATGAGATCCAAGCTGTATATTGAAGACTTACACACTTTAATGGACTACAGTGTGCTGATCATTAATTATAAGCAAGTGGAAAAGTGAAACTGAACTGGATGAAGAGTCCCACCAGCTTGCAGGCAAAAGATATCATAATATGCACTTTTCATGACAGGATTACTGATGATTACTGAGTATCACAGGTAGAAATCAAATCTTCTGGTTGTTATTGAAGTATATCATAAACCAGGAGCTGGATTCTATGAATAGAAAAAAATCACTGAGAGGAGACCTACTTCTCATTTCACATTGCATATTTCATGTTTCATATTTCCCATTTCATATTTCTTTTCTCCTCCTCAATCTCATGCACAGAGATGATCTTGAGAATCCCTAGAGTAACTCCACTGGCTTTGTGAAGATGCACAAAGAATAAAACAGCTCAGAACTCTGAGATGGCAAAACTAAAAATGAACTTGTTCAATCCTACTACCTTTCGTCTTATACTGTGCCTGTGCTTCGTTGTCTAGCACAGGCAATAAACTTTGATTTGCACATAATTCATATTTCACTTTAAGATCTAGCTTCACACAACTAAAAAAATGGCATTGATTTATTTATTTACAAGGCATAAAATTGTCAATAACCATTAAGCAAAAATCTTATTCCACAAAAACTCTAGTAGATTCAGCTTTACTTTCACGGTCAGATAATGTATTTTTTCAGTGTCATTGGAGCATGTGGTCAAGGATAACAATATTTTTACTGACATGTTATGTGCAGAGAAGTTTTAGAACATTTGGTTTATTCTTTATTCATTTTTATGCATCTGTGCATTCAATATTCATTTCATTGTCCATAAAGTTTTTAATGATTTTTCATTCTTTCCAGGTAGGTTGTTAAATGTATTAAATTACATGAAATATTTGGATTTTTAATTTATTTATGGTTACTAAGCACTACAAATACAAGGCACAACTGAAACTAACTATTTAGGCTTATGTTGAAAAAACAGTCTCTTTGGATATAGAAAAATTTTAAATGTAAAAGTTATTTTCATTCTGTGATTATTGAAATTGACTTTTTATTCTTTCTGAATCTTCTGTAACACATTTTAAAAAATATTTATCCATCTTTGGTAAAATAATATAGATAAAATTTCAAGGATACCTTTTTTAGTTTGATTTAGAAAAAAGTTGAGAAAAAAATTGACACAGATTAGAATTTTTATTAAGTTGGCTGCTTTTCCATTAACTATTAATTTAAAGCAAAGCATATGATTTCTCTTCAGTTTTCATTCATCTGTCAGAAACATTTAGGATAAGCAGCAGAAGGCAAACTACCGAATTGCTATCAATTCATTTTAGAGCTAAGCAAATATTTGGGTCTCCTATGTGAACAACCACAGAGAATATTTGCATTCCAAGTACTTTCTCACTTTCACCACCTTTATAAATTCGAATACTTGGATTTTGTAAAGCAGAATACTTGCATCACATGAAATATAGTCAGTAAGTTAATCAAAAGCAAGAGGAAGGGATGTTTTAAATGTTTGGCAATGGAGGATCACGCAGATCACTCAGTGGGGCATGGTACTCCCTGGGACTGAGCGGTGGATGGAGTCACAGAAGGGTTCCAGAGCCAGGGACTCCTGAGGTGGAGCAGACAGCCCTTCCAGGGGATCGGAACAGCTCCAGAGAATGCTGACCCCAGAGCTGAAAAGACCAAGGCTCTCAACCCTTTCTTCGCCTCTGCCTGTCCAGCACTGTTGGCCCCAGGCCTTGGGAACAGGAATCCAGAACACAGACCCACAGTCAGTGAAGAGAGGATTGGGGTGTGAAGGGTTAGAGGAGCCCTATAAACCACCAGACCCTACAGTATCTGCTGAGGGTGTTGAGAGAGCTGTCTGACATCATGGCAGGGCCACTTCCCATGATCTGAGAAGCCATGGAGATTGGGCAGTGTCCCAGAAGAAAGCTAATGTGAACTCCATCTACAAGAAGGGCTTAAAGGAGGATCCAGGAAATTAGAGCCCCATCAGTCTTGTTGGGTCCCTGGGAAAGTTATGGAATGAAGCCTTGGGAGCTATCGTGAGTCAAATGAAGCACATGACTGGGAAAAGCCACTATGGATTCACCAAGGACAAGTCGTGCTTAAAAAAACCCAATAACCTTCTGTGTCAAAGTGTCCTGCTCAGCTGATGAGGCCCAGCAGTGGACATTGTCTCCACAGGTATCTCCAAAGTTTTTTGATGTGGTTTCCCATGGTGTCCTCCTATGTTATGGTCTGGACAAGTGTCTGTGCAGTGGATGGGGAATTGGCTGACAGGCTGCACCCGGACTGTGCTGGTAAATAGCTTCCTTTCAAATCTGCAATCTGTCAAATTTGGGGTCCCCAGGGATCAATACTGAGCCCAACACTGGTTAATATCTTGGACCAGAGGCCCCTTCTAATCTGATATTCTATGATTCCACGATAGCGACATGGGTAAGTAGTGGAGCTCAAGGAGAGAACATTAATATTAACCAGACAGTGCAGCAGAGGATAAGTTAATGAAAGAATAAAGAAGCAAGATTCAATCCTTCCAAAGGCTGTCAGCCTTTGCAAGTTGAGCAGAGTCATGCCTGTAAAGATGTCAGATCTCCAGTGAAAAACCCTCTGCTTCTGGAAGTGATGTCCTCAATGTCACTATATGGGAATCTGGTAAATAATGTCAGTTCTGTGGAGCAATGTAAGCATAAGGCACATTCACCTGAAAGTTCACATTTCATTCACACCTGCAGGAAGAAGAATTTAATTTTAAAAGACAGTGAATGAGAAAAACATTTTGATTATCAAAAAGGCATATGTTCTCAGTGTGATGTAGTAGCTAGTATAGTCTTTGGATGCACAGACATGTAGGGCTGCCTACCCATTAAGGCACGCTCGAGTTCTCATTCTGAGCTGCAAGCATCGTGTTTGTCTCAGGGCAGAGCTCCACGCAAGACTAATCGTCCTGCTGAGAGGTGACACAGCCCTGAACTGTGCCAGGAGAATCCCACAGGAAAACAAGCCTTGAAAAAAAAAACCAACCCAACTCACTGCTCTTGCACACAACATTAGAGAAATCTGATGAAATATCATACACGTTCTGTGACCTCTGCTCGACCTAGTGAAGATTAAGATGAATGATTCAGTCATGGTGCAGCAGCACAAACTCCCAGCCAGCATCACTCACTACTGCTGGGCAGCTGTCAGACCCAATAAGATCTCTGTGCTGTTTTGACTGTCTCTGACACACTCAAGAGAAGCAAATACAAACCAAGGGTGGTAACTGACTCCACCTATTTTTTAAGAGTCTACAGAGCAGGTGTCTACAGACCAGTCCAATTTACCAACCCTTGGCACAGCTAAAGAGCATCTGGTGAGCGAAGTCAATGAGTAAGAACTCATTTGCCTGAATAGGGATAGTGGATGCCATCTGAGATGGCCTGGAGGATGTCATATATCTGCACAGGGCTGGGCTGTATGACCCCATCCCAGAGGAAAACCAGTGTCCTGCAGCAGCAGCAGCAGCAGGATGCACACGGCATCTAACTGGCAGTAGGAACTGGTGATTTGGCAGCTGAATATTGCTAATAGAGATTAATTTTTCTCTTCTGAGAGTAGGCATCTATACTGGGAATCCAAAAATCTCTCTGAATTCTCTATGTTTATTAAATTTCTATTGTCTATAATTCCCTAAGCTTATCACACACACAGGCATTGCACAAGTCTGTAACACCTTAATTTGCTATCTAAATCTGGGGCCTCATTTCTGACAATCAAGAAGATGTAGAATTATGTACTGAATGTTCCAGCCTATGCATAGCTGAGGCACAGTGCTATTATGGTTTTCCAAAGAGCTACCTCATTTCCAGAAATTAATTTTTGAAATACAAACTTTGTTTCTCTCAGACTTTCCCAAACACTGATTTTCAAGGGATGATCCCAGGAATGAAAAATTTGTAAAATGAAGCATTTGCAGGTAGGTGTGTGAATGCAGGGTACAAACATGGCAAGCTTTGCTGCAGTCTCCCTTTAAAACTCCTGATTTCATTTGCACCTTGACTCACACCTGCAAAACAAATCTGTCTAATCCCAGTTCCAGAGGCAAATGACCTGAGACATGTCAAATGAAATTTATCAATCACAATCACCAAGGCCAAATCTGTTTCATGCAGTGGAGCAGTGTGCAGAGTCTAAAGGTAGCCCAGGCCCAAGCTAGTGAGTAGAAGAGTGTGTAAAGCCAGCTTGGATCTGGAATTAATCATTTTTGTGGTCCTTTATGTTCATTTATGTGTAGCCACTGGCAGGGTTTAGCTAAGGCAAAGCTGAGGAGTAATACTGAGTAAGGTTTGCTGTAGAGGTTTAAGCCTTCTCTGCACTAGACAACACTTCTGAATCCAGAGCTATCCCTGTCCCTCTTTGGCATGAGCCAGAAGCAGAACTAGTGAGGAAGCCCAAGATGGAACCTCTGCATCCCTGTCTCATGGAGAGCTATGACCTCCCATTAAAATATGAGACAGATAACAGAAAAATCTGATCACCTGTGCACAGGAAGATGAAAATGTCACTGTCGTAAAATATTCACTGTAACAGGAAATGGATTATCAAGTATTTTGGGTTCCCTCTGGCAATGTGCTGATAAAAAAAGGCAAAGAATTCCAATTTATCTCAAATAATTGGACTCTTCTTCCTGTATATTTGAGCTTGCTTTATCAGATAAGCAAGAAAATTTTTTTAAAATTTATAAAATGCTGAGCTTGTGATTAAAAGTAATGGGTACAAGATCTTTCCAGGGGTTCTTTTTCAGTTCAGTTTAATGGTTTTTTTGCATCCGTTGAAAGTCAGGAGAAGGAAATACACTTATTTTATTCAATAAGAACTGTAAAATAAAGTGCAATTAAACTCTGCGTTTTACAGATACTTCAAACAGGCAAACTTGAAAAGAAAAGAAACAGAAAAAATACTTTGAGAAATCCAAATTACATCTTCTATCAAAAATGGAGATTTGGTGTCAGGTGAAAAGACACAGTAACCAATCCAAGCTATCAAATATTAATACAGTCAATGTAGAACACACTTGTAGTCCTCCTGGAATAGTGCCAGCTAATTTTACATATTTGCCCTGTTTAATTCCCTTTTAATCTTGTTCTTGTCACCTAGAACATCACTGACAACCCACACCATTTGGTTAAAATATTGTCCTTTCATTTTTCACAGAGAAAAACCCCATCTGCAGCAGATGCCTCAAGCAAGTCTTGATAGGTTACAAGGCTGCACCAGACCTTACATGGGTACCTGGCGAGTTTAGAGAAATCTGCCATCCACTGGGCCTGATTTAGGCTAATGGCCAGGAGGTGTCCTGGCCCAGGCATCAGGCAGAGATAACAAAGGAGCTTCCCACAACAAGCCCTCAGAAATGGCACACAGGGGCTTACACGCCTTGGCAGGTTTTGCAGGGCAATGTGAAAGGAGGAGATAACTTTAACATTTGGATACACTGAGAAACAGTGATAAAAATTGTAATCAGATCATTATCACATTGCCAGAATGTCTAATTCAATTATAAATCTTGGATGTATAATAAATATGTCTATGTAGCCTTGGGGCCATATTCTTTTCCCTGTACTAAAATTTCTTTTGGCTACAGTACAACTTTCAGTCAAGCAGCAAATTTCAGGGCCAGAAGAACATCATGGCTACAAGATGAAACTGCCTGAGTGAATTTTGGCTTGACAGAGCAGAGGAGGAGGAGGAGAATCAGGGCATGTCTCCAACACAGGCTCCAGCCTCACACAGCAAAAGGTTCCTGGCTTCCTTCTGCTCCATAGCTGTCCCTGGTACTGAGTGGCAGCAGGGTGCTGAGGAATATGCTGAGGAACTTGTCCTTCTTGCTCTCAGGCAAGTCTCACACAGGCTCTTGACTCTGAACCTCCTCCTCTGAGGCTACATTTAGCTTCACCAACACAGTTTGTGAGAACTCTGGCCTCAAGCTTCCCATAACTCTTTACACCCTGCTGATCCAACCACCTGCTCTTAAACCCGTTAGACTTTGAAGGCAGTGAGGTTTTACTCCAGATAAGGAAAGCTGTGGTTTGTCTACTGCTAAAGGCATTTCCACCTGAAAGTTTCCTTGGTCAAATATCACACATTATCTGTGTCTCACTGCTTGTCCAGGTCTCCAGTGGGCAGCACTTAGTCACAGAAGCCTTAACCTCTTTTGGGTTCATTTCAAAGCTCTCAGCACTGTGCTACTGCTGCCAAAGTTGCCACCTGGTTTTGTAGCATAAACTAAGGTTACATGTTGGGCACTGGAGAGACTGGCATGGTATGAGTGATTGTTTCAGTGGGCAAGTCCTGTTGGACTAACACTGGATAACTTCACAGGAATCAACCGCCAGTGGCATCAGCCTATGAAAAGAACAACAGGAGCTGCAGTGAAAATCCTATTAATTGATGCATTTTAATGAGCTCACTAAGGTGTGTGTACACAACTTGTAGCAGTGAGAGCAGAATTCTCACGTGTAAACACAGGCCCACATCATACAAATCAAAGAAGATTTGTCATTAGTTGCTGAAACAGAGCTTGCTTTGAAACCTCTTTCTGTCAGTTGCTGCAAGTACATTTATTAACTCAGTAGGGGTTGAGAGTGTCCTTTCCTCCAGCAGAGAGGCAGCTGAAAAAGCCTGTATTTCTGTAATGGAACAGGCTTTTCTGACCAGGCTGATTAGCAAGACAGAGGAATTTATTTGCGAGCAGAGACTCCATGGTTATGCCATTTTTCATATCCAGCCATAGAGGTCAATTATATTTCCTCCAGAGTCCTCAGCATGTTGACACTTTGAAATACATCACCAGATCAAACCCTTAGTTTATCTACCATTGCTCTCTAAGCTGAGCATCTTGTTTTGGAAGAAGTTTAAGCTGCTCTATGTTATGCTTTTGGACATTTTCCCCTGTTCATTGTCATTTGGGCCTTGTGCTAACTCCCACATGGATCTACTCCTAGCAGCTCAACCACACTAATTGTGCAGATATGGAAGAAATAATTTACATTTTCCTTATATCTCATTAACAGAAGTATTTATCATTCCAAGGACTGTTTTTGTGAGGGGAAATCTTCTCCAGCAGTGTATGAATTCCCTAAGGATTATTAGCTGTATCACAGCAATTTTCTAATTTATGGATGCAAATATTAAGGTGACTTATAAAGGGGAATAGATTCTTCTTTGCTCTTATGTGAGGAATAAAGAAAGACTAGAAATTTTCTCCTAAAAATTTCTTCATCTATTGTGAGTATTAAGTGTACTTCCCTGTTATGTGGGAATCTTCTGGGATCAACCAGAGAACTACTGGATGTATAAGAAAACTCTAATTCAGGTATTATTGTCTAAGGTGGGAAGGGGATTTAGTGAGACTTTTTACATAATTTAAAAAAACATAAATGAATCTCTAGCAGTAATTTTGATAGAAATTGGCTTTTAGAATGATATTCTCATGCCTTTTTCATGAGATAACATGAAATAAAGCAAGGATTGATGTTCCTGAAAGCACCTCTCTTTCTGCGCCTTGACAATGTATCTGTCAGCTCCTGAGAATTTTTGAACCAATTAACCAATTTCAAACAAATGTGACTTTGCTGCCTATAGCCCGAAAGTACTGCATTAACGTAAAATTCATGGGAAATGGTTGTTCTATAGAGGAGAAAAATCAAAATCAGCATCCCTCTGGTGGAAAATCTGGGTTACTTGGTGGCGTAATAGACGTCTGTGGCAGCTCATCCATCAAGACATCTGTGGGTTCAAGTGTGAACTGCTAAACAGAGATCACTGCCAAACACTGAGGGTGCTTCATGGGACATGTCACAAAGCAGAGGTGTTGAAAGAGTTGTAGGGAACGTGGAGCCCACTAAATGTTGCAGAAGAGGTTGTCTTTTCTTAGCAAATTATCCTCAAATGAAAAGGATTTGGGGTAGATACTCCCTGGTATGAACTACCATGAACTTAATTACAGTAGTTGATTATCTGGCCACAGCTGAAGTGCTTATGAAAGGGAGACTTAGGTCGTGAAGGAGTTTCTACCCACAGAGAATTGCTTATCTTGTTTGTCCCTCTTATTTCTGTCAGAAGGTCAAAGAAAAGTTGAATATTTAGACAACACTGGAAATTGCCAGAGTTCTGGTCAAATATTAATTAATGACTTGTCACAGTACCCCCGTGAATATTGCATACATTCCAATAAACCATGGTAATGATAACGATGTGGGGGAGACTGAAACACTGAGATTGCTTTTCTTGCTCCAGGAACCTGCAAGGAGTGAGGAGGACAGGAATTCAGAGTGACTGTGCACAGTCCCTAGCAGAGAACTTCACACTGAACTGAAAACACAGACACTGAGAGTCCCCCAACCCTTACCCCCAGGTGAAGAAATGAGGCAGAGAACGATGTCAGTCCTCAGTTACACTGGCAGAGGTCTTGGCTATTTATTGCCCATTTACCCTGCAATTCCTTTTCCTCAGGCCTACATAAGAGGAGCTGTTCCAGACACACTCACACTAAACCCACTAGGTTGCTGGGTATGTGATTTGCTGGAGATTGTTCATCAATCTTTAATGAGGGCATCTCTAACAGCTTTTACTTTGTCAATCAAAAGAGCAGCATCTGCATTCTTTCTTCCCTATCAATTTTGCCATATTTTTGTTTCTTCATTCTGAGCTCTTCATCAGCTGCATCTCCTGCCAGCCTCCCCATCATCAACCCTCAGTTGCCACTGCAGAAAAAGATGCTGATTTCCATTCTGTGACAGCATCTCAAGAAACAAAGCACAAATGGTTAAGTCATTGGGACAACAGCCATGACCTCCCCAGCAGTTACCTGAATGTTTCTGTTCTGCTCTTAAATTTTCTTCATACCCAGAATTGCCAATGCAAATCACACGATGCAGGAATCACAGCAGCTAACAGAGATGGCAATTGGCCAGTGTGTGCCATCCTGGGGGAGGGTTAGGGGGAAAAATCCTGTACAGGTAGGACAGATCCGTGCACCCCCTAAATCAGACAGATCAAAAGAAAAATAAAAATAGATCAAAATATATAAAGCAGCAAACCTTCAAGACAAGAAATTTACTTCAAAGATGCTGCAGGAACCAGAAGGGGAGGGGGAGTTTTGGTTGTGGGGTGGTTCTTTTTTGTTTTTGTTTTTTGGTTTTGTTTTTTTTTGTTTGTGGCTCGTTCTCTTGCATGCTAAGCTCAGGCCAAGGGAAAAAAAGATGAATTCTATGATCTGGCAGTAAAACTGCATAGCACTACCTTGCTTCTCAGTAATAACTTTGAGGGAGTTTCTCATTAAAACTGCACCACTGCATTGCACACACAGAGCTCAGCTTAACGGCGTAGCCAACAACAGAACACTTCATTGCAACTCCCTTATACCCAGCTCGAGCATGAGGTGTAAATCATGCTTTATTTTTATTAACACCCTGATTCCAGAAGGCAAAAGTTATACGTTTAAGCCCATCCCTGCGAGAACTGCTGATATGAACAATGACTTTCCAATATCAAGCAACTATAACTCACTATAGGAACAATCTGGATAGAATTCAAATGGCAAGAACAGATTCCAAAGGGGCTGGACACATACACTAGCACAGACAGGCCTAGAAGTTCCTGGGAGACAGCTCTGGGTAAAGTGTCTCCTGGTAGAGAAGGCTGAAAGGATTTACTGATGCTCTCAGACACAGCCCCAGACCATTTTCAATATTTGTCCTGGCAAACAGGAACAGAAGGAGGGTGAATAGTGGCAGCAGGGAAATGAGATGTAGAAGGAAACAGAAAGTAGACCAAGAAGTAGAACTAAGTGTGACACTAATTAAAAGTAGAGGAGGAAAATATAAATCTTGGTTACTGGGATCAGTAGCAGTGTTGTGAAGTAAGGTAGGTTAATGTGTGACTCTCACTCGTTTGCTCCTTGCTTTAAACAGCAGTTATATACTCTATAACAGCTACTTTACAGAAATTATCCCTTCCAGGCAGGGAGAAGTAAGGCACTTTCTATACAAGTTGCAGATAAAGGACGATACTGAGATATTGTCCTTTATATTGTCCTGAGATATCTATCAAGAGTATTGAACGATACTGAAAGATCACAAAACTGCAGTCTTAGGTAAATGTTTGGAAGCCAAGATTTCTCAGTTGTGTTTAGCCTGGTTAAGGCACGGGGTGAATGTAGCCATGTCATTTAGTTGCAGAAGCTTCTTCAGTAACAGAAGTAATATTTAATTACAAATTACGAAGTCAAATATCCCTTAGTTACATACGCTTCATCCTGGACTGTTCCAAGGTCACTCAGACAGCCAACAGAGAGACTGAAAGTGTCTGATCAGACTTTTCTCAGTATTTCACTAAGTCTGAAATGAAAACTGCCTTGAAGTCACATCTTACATTTCTTTCTACTCCCCAAATGTGTCTCGCATGTTGTGAGACATTACAGAAGATGATGACCGAGAAAATGAGTTTCTACTTTAAATGATGCCTACCCACTTAAATCAGTGTGATGCTATTAGAGCATCACATGACAGATTCACATTGAGTTAACCTTTTACTACTGCATATTCACTGCTTAATCAGATGAAGAAATGCCTTGCTAGCTCTTGAAAATGTTTTACCATGAACATTGGCTAATTATCATATATTTACATATATTCAGGAAGCTTCTGGCACACTGCACAAGCATTTATCTGTTAGTATGGTAACCGTCTTTTTCTTTTGTAATTGAAAGGTCTTATAATTTTTCAATTTACTAGAAACCATCTAGGATTAATTTGCTGGTACACTCTAAAATATCCTTCACTCTCTAAAATAAGCCACAGGTTTCAAATGATGACAAAGGGAACCTGATAAACCAGGTGGGATATCCTGGGTAATATTTGCATGACAGATATTCTGGATGATAGCAATCTGTATTTATAGTGCGTACAGGGACAATGCAATCAAGTTTTACTTCCTCTTTGCTTTCTTTGAGGCTTGAACTAGAACTAGTGCAAGGCAATTACTGAGTGATGCAAGTTGTTTGTCCCTTGAAAGCAGATTGCTGGAGTTATGGAGCACCAAAGTCAGCTCCTAAGGACTGGCCACTCATTCCTTTTCTAAAAGGTTCTCCTCTTTTTATGGTGCCAAATTCATAAATCATCTCACTCAGAAGAGGCATCCTAATCCCATAGATAGAGTAAAAATATCTCTTAGCCGTATCAGCAGTAATTAGCAGGACAAATTAGGAACTAATCCACCTTACAAGAAAACTTTCTGCAAGAATAGAGATAATTTTTTAAAATTTGCCGAAAATATGCTTATGAATGGGTGCTGCTGATGACAGTGCAATTCTTCTGATCAGTTCATCCCAAGACTTACTACAGCCTCAGATGAAATACAGCTCTATTATCACTCACTGTAGATTACTACCCTAGATAACTACCTAGCTGTCAACAGGTTCATTTTCTGAAGAGACATACTAGTTTAATATATCATTAATATTATTTATAAGAAAGATCCCAGATGTATGTAAAGGAAAGCAAAAACATTGAATTTTTCATCAGATGCTCTTCTTGTATGTAAAAAAACTTAGAAGACCTATGCTCTTGTTCACAGCCCCCACTACATCACTGTGCATATTTCCAAAGGCTCATTAGGATATATTTTGTGTCATATTCATACATTTATGTATAAATTTAAGAGGCTCATTAGGAATATTTTGTCACACCAGTACATTTATGTGTAAATCTAGGAGCAAAGGTCATAATTGGAGTCTCTGCTATTTCAATACGAAGATGCATTTTTCCATTAAGAACAGAGATACTTTAGTCAAAGTCATGTTTGCATTACATCAACAGAACATCAAAAATAATTGCCTTTTCATACAGCAGAGCACAGAGGTCTCAAAGTCTGGTATTAGAATGAAGGTTTAGAGCATAATGACTTGCAGTTAAGCTCTGTTATAGATTTGCACGTGGCAAAGACGGACAAGACCACTATAATCTGTAGGCCCCCATAAAACAAATAACTTAATTTTCCTGATTAACTTCTGCTTATAGAAGAAACTAGAGTAGTAGCCAGTGATTTTTAAATTCCTCCAGTGATGGAAAAGTTATCTACTACAGCTCTTGTTAAACTGTACTAATGATTAATGGCCTTTGCTGTTAATAATGTGTGCTCTACTTATTGACTAGGCTCCTCTAGGTTTAATTTCAAGCATTTGTATCTTCTTGCACATGTCTCTGTGGAACAGAGGTGCATCTGGCTTTATCAGATTTTTGTTCCACATGTAGATATTTAAAAAGGCAATTGGATCACTGCTTGTAACCTTCTTTTTGATAAACTCCTATGTACACAACCAAGATTTCATTAGTCCCTTGGTCAAATAATTGTATTGGAGCCAAGGTTCAGCTGATTATCACTATAGTCTCAGTATGCCTGGTTTAAAGGCATTTCTAATGTGGGTAGAGCTCCCCATGCTGTAATCAAGCTCTGTATTCTTCCCTCCTAAATACATGATTTTACAGTCAATTTTATTGAAGGTCAAATTAATTGCTTGCAGCCTGATTTATCAAGTAATTATTGTGATTGGTTTCCTCCTGTAACATATCCTAACCATTACTTATCATTCTCATTACTTGTGTCTTCTGTGAACTTTGTCAGCAGTAATTTTTGATTTTCTTCCAGATCAGCAGTACAGTGTGGAATACACGAAGTCAAGGATCACTCTGACAGACCCTGGTAAAGATCCAAGTTACAGTGCCTTGTTGAGACATAGCATTTGCCTTACTCTTAGAGTAGTCTAGGTAGACTCTGGATTCTCAGTGAAAATGGTTATCAACCTCATTGTAAATACGTCACAGAAATCTAAGCTTGTGTTAGCTCTAACTTAAAAAGAAGTAGCAAATTGAACTTTAAAATAAATTGCATATCATCCCCTTTTAAGTAGTTAGTTAATTGTTTTTTAACAGTTATGACATTATTTGTTTAAAGCTGATAGTTGAGATCATGCCTCTAAGCCCCTGTTTACATTACTGCAACATTTGCCTCCTTTCAGTGCTCCAGACCCTTTGTGTTCCAGGACTTGGGACTCAGTGCGGAGGAGCCAGAGAGCCCTTAGCCATCTCTCTTAAAGTTATTGGATGCAAATCATCCAAGGCCAGTACCTGGATAATAAAATTCTGCAGCTGATGCTAAGCATCATCCTGAGTGTCTGTTGAACAGACAGGTTGTCAGGTACTCTGAATGTCTCCTGGTGTCTCAAAGCTGAACTATTTATGGCACATGCTTTGTATTACAACTCACAATCACTGTCCCTGGGCTGGTCATTACAGTAATCAGTGCAAAATTATACCCAGGAGAGAATCCCTTGCTAATCTCTCCTTTGTTAATCTAGTCACATTTTTTCCCTTTTCCCAATCCTGTTTATCTGTTGAAGAACAGTGGCTGTTAATGTGCTAAACCTATATCTGGCTCCATTCCCACCTTAACTGGAAGGAGCTGAAAAATAAAGGGTTTTTTCAGTCTTTAAGGGTAAACTTACTTATTTTCTGTCTCTTTGTTTACACCAAGGGAATTGTGTTCACTGTTGGGCAATCACATTTCTAAAGCACTATTGAACAAAAACTAGAGTCCACTACTACTGCCCTTCAACTTTATAACCAGAAGTATGCCTGTCTGTCTAGTGGTATTTTTACTTCAGGAAAGGTTCACATCATTGTTTTGACATCCCTCAGCAACTGTCACTTATGCTTTTATTTGTGTCACTTATGTTTTTATTTGGGTGGTCATACATGTGCACTGCACGATGGATGACCTGAATTTCTTTTGTTGGTTTTGTAACCTGGAACTCTTAACAGAAGTAACTTGTAAAATAAAAACCTGTAAAATCTGATCTAAATATGGCACAAGCAGCACGATAAAAGGTCGGCTTTCATTAAGGTTTCTCTGCACAAAGATACAAGTTCTTAAGGTCTCCACTAATTAATATTCTTCTTTTTTTATTTATTTTTGAAAACTTAATTATCTTAAAGAAATATTTGTCATTGCAGAAGAAAAAAATTGTTACCAGTATATCATTATTGCAAACACCTAAGTGAAAAAAATTAAATTTCAAGAAAACAGTATTTTTTATGGAAATACCATTTGAATTGATCTTTATGTGAATATAGAGACTTTTTCCCCCTTGAACATACTTGCTTATCCACGTTGTACTGATTTTTTGTTATTTTACAAAGAATAAAAGAAAAATTCCTGATGAGTAACTAGGTCCTAAGTAAGTCATTGAAAGACATCTGCCTGATCTCATGGCAGTAGCCATTTTTAGGTTTCTGTGTAGAGGAACAGATTCCTCCAGTGTGCAATGTGTTCAAAAAATGCAAGCTGTTCATGGCTGATGAGCACTTCTGAAGGCACAAGACTTATGATGTGCTTGACAACTCCTTCTATTTTATGAGTCAGATGACTTTGTTACAGTGATTTTGAAACCCTGCATGACAAGCCTCTGCTTTCTTTAACCCTTCAGTAACACCAATACATTGTCTGTATCACAGCCCAAGATGCACAGAGGTCTTGTAGATTATATTCCATATCAACCACAGCTCATGAGGCTTTTGTATCTTCCTCACTATAGCAGGAAACCCCCTGTTCGAAGAACACTGCCTGTTATAGCCACAAATCAATTTTTCAGTCTCCTTGAAGCAGAGGCAGAGCATGTCAGAGATCTTGTCACATCTTGTCACTTAAGGCATGATAAGGGTGGTGTTGACTCGAGGTAGCTCACACAGGGGCGGTCAGATGGGTCAGATGACAGTATTGTACGGATAATAATCAGCATGCTGGCAACACGAAAAACATATCAAATGACATTCCTCACAGTTCTGTTTTGAGTAGAATACTACTCAGTATTTTCATTAATGACTGGATGGTGGAACAAAGAGTGAGTTTATAAATTTTTAAGCATTAACCAGTTTAGAGGGACTGAAAGTATGTTGTGAGGCGGTCCAAATGACTGAAAAGTTGAAGAAATATTTTGGAAAACCGGGATGTAATTCAATAACCAAGTTTTATACTTTGAGAAGAAAAAGCAACAGCAGAAAAATCAGGATGTGAAATTATTTATCAAGTACTGCAGTATCAGGTTGAGATATAGTAGTGACTCCCAAATTGGAGACAAATCTAATTGGTTGCAGCTGCAAAAGAAGACCAACATTGTACTTGAATCCAAAACAACAGTGTCACATGAAGTGATTTTTTTGCTTTGCTTACCTGGAGTCCTGAACTTCATTTTGGGCATACAGTTCAAGCGTAGTCTGCTTGGATAAAGGCTGGAGGAGAACAAGGTGAATATTTATAGCTCTTGCATATATAACTCACCAACAAGCCACAGAATCACAGAACCATTTGTGTTGGAAAACACTTCCAAGATCATTCAGTCCAGCCCAGTACTGCCAAGCCCACCACTAAACCATGTCCCTAAGTGCCACATCTACACATCTTTTAAATTCCTCCAGGGATGGTGACTCAACCACTTCCCTGGACAGTTTGTCCCAATGTTTAACAACGCTTTCAGAGAAGAAATTTTTCCTAATATCCACTCCAAACCTCCCCTGGTGCAACTTGCAATTTCCTCTTGTCCCATTACTTTTTACTTGTGAGAGAAGACCAACCCCCACCTATTTGCAGCCTCCTTTCAGGTAGCTGTAGACAGCAGTGAGGTCTCCCCTGAGCTGCCTTTACTCCGGGCTGAACACCCCCACTTCCCTCAGCTGCTCCTCACAAGACTCCTCATAAATAGTGGCTGAACCAGCCACGCTGGATTTTTTTTTCTCAAGTTCCTGCTGAGAAACACATTCAGTCTTATGGGGGAGGCCATGCACATACCATCCAAACAGAAGGATGCTGTAGGTGCTGGAACCACCCTGAATATTCATGGACACAGATTATGCATGCCTGCAGCATGGGGCACAATACAGTCACTCTGATCAGCACATTTTCTTTCTATGCTGCACGGCCTGGTTCAAAACCAGGAACCTTACAGGTGGAAAGGTCATTTGGATTAGATATAATTTTGAATTATATATTGGCTTGTGCTGGAAGGAACATTATAGATCATCTAGTTCCAACCTCCTGCCATAGACAGCAACACCTTCCACTGGACCAGGCTGTTCCAACCCCATCCATCCTGGCCTTGAACACTTCCAGGGATGGAGCATCCACAGCTTCTCTAGGCAACCTGGCCTGTGCCTCACCACCCTCTCAGTAAACAATTTCTTCCTAAAATCTAATCCAAACCTCCTCTCTGTCAGTCTAAAGCCACTGCTGCTTGTCCTATCACTACATGCCTGCACACACATATATCAAGAGGCATTGTCTCTCTTGCAGAGTGTTAGAGGCTCTTTAACAAGAACAGTCCGTGTTTTATATTTTCAAAGTTCTCCATAGCAATTCAGGGTCTTTTGTTCTCGGTGTAGATGTAAGTGTGCTCAAAGGATATGGTTTACCTTGGCGGGTAACCAGTTTAAATACACTATGATCCTCTTCAATAATCTACCTGTTTTTCTCTAGAAAGTTTATAAAAAATATTAAGAAAGACATAGCACATGAATATTTCATTTTTTATTGATACAGCACTTTAGATTTGTCTCATTTTTCCATTTAAAATAAAACCTATTCTCATTGTTTTTAATGCACTTTGAAACCAGCATTGCACTAACTTTTTGACTCAATTAACATCAACGCACTATTAATTGAATTCTTGGTATTTTTTTTTCTTAATGATAAGGATGTTCCTTTTCAAGTCAACCAAATCAACCAAATTTCTGACCAGATTAGAACAAAGGAAGTGCTGGCTCCAGTGACACTTTAATGTATCATAGAATAAATATTGTGCTTGAAAAGAGAATTTTTTCCTTGTATAGTAATTAGTCTTGTGATTGAAGCAAGATTATTTTATTTTTATGCTCCATTACAAGATAATTTAAAATGTTATATTTATTTAATGATTAAAGCAATACAAGAGTTTTGGCAGGATGAAATTTTTACTGTGCCAAAACTATTTTTTTTTATTTCAAGCAGTAAGTCCCAGCACCAGAAATATTTTGTTCTTGCTCACCATATAGTAAATATTTAATCATTCATTGTCACTGCTAAGCACAGCTTTTCCTCTAGCTCTTTCTTTATAGTGTGACATGACTAACTACTCTTGCCATTATGTTCTCATTTACTAATGTCATCATGAAGCAGTAGCTTGTTGTCTTCATAATGAGATCAGTGCCTGGAAAAAAACAAAACTGAGTAATCATGCATCATATTTACCATAACTGACATGTTATATAAGGGGAGACCTTGTTGCAGTACTTGAAGAGGCCTATAAGAAAGATGAGGACAGAATTTTTAGCAGAGCCTGTTGCTAAAGGATGAGGGATAATGGTTCTAAATCTAAAGAGGGTTGAGTTAGACTAGATATAAGGAAGAAATTTTTTTACAACGAGTGTGGTGATGCACGAGAGCAGGTTTCCCACAGGGCTGATTGATGCCCCATCGCTGGAAATGTGAAGGTCAGGCTGGACAGGGCTCTGATCAACCTGATCTGGTAGAGGATGTCCCTGCTCATTGCAGGGGTGCTGGACAGAACGACCTTAAAAATCCCTTCCAACCAAACTCTTCTATTATTCTATGCCATGTTTGGAAAAGAATGAACTATAATGGATCAGGAGCATTCAATAATGAACAAGAGAACTGCAGAAGCAAAGGAAAACAAGGCAACAGTCTCGTAACACAAGACAGAGGTTTTGCAGCTGGTCAGTAAGAGCTGGCCTGAGTGTACCTCTATAGAGAATGTAAATTGGTGTAGCTGAGCTGAAATGAATAGAGCCCATCTAGATGTACAATTCAGCTCATAAAACAGAAAATGAGCAGAGAGGGGAAGGAAATGTGAAATAGAGCAAAAGTTTGACATAAACATTGGAAAGTGCTTTCCGGTGATGCTCTCCCAACGCAATGGCAGAGATGTAGGGCTGCTCACTGCTCTCTGCCGCAGAACCTCAGCGATGTGGTGAGTGGAGCTGGTTACAGAAACGTAGCCAGCAGCACAAAGGCTAACTACCTACATCATATGACCTGTAAGCTGAACAAGAAGGAAATAGTACTATTATCAATTCTTGATCAGAATTCTTTAGAAACTCCAACCCCTTTGTGCCCGGCAGCATCAGGTGGTGTGTGCAGCTGGCATGTGACAGACACAGTCTGCCATTTCTGCTTCCTGGTAAGACACGCCACGTGCTCAGCACATGGCTGCCAGTATTCACACGGCTTTCAAATGTTACTTAAACAATTATTTGTTCATTGAGAAGTTTAATAATGTCAGGAGTTTTTGAGAGGGGCAATGCTGTTTTAAATTTTATACTGTCCAGTCTAGCATGAGGGGCAAAAAATTTATCTTAGATGTCAATTCCAAAAATTCTGTGTCAAATAACTGTTAGGCTTTCTTCATGCTGATTACATGGAATCTTCTCAAAAAATGCTGTGCATTCAGAAAACATTCTTTTCTGAATATGCCAGTGTCATTTGTATTAATTCGTAAAAAGTGCTTGTTTCACTTGAATCAAAAAAGAACTGATATTCCCTTATGCCTTAACATTTTCTCAATCTAAAGAAAAGGAGATCAGCATGGCAAAGGTCTCCATCTGTTCTAGCTGGAGTAATAGATCTGCCTGTACAGAAGGAAAGAGAATTCACGATTTTGTTTGTGACGTAACAATGCAGCCGTAGAGGAGGATGTTGCTGAAACTTCTATGCAATGCATCAGCTGCCCTGCATGGTTTTCATGAGAAAGAACTGGAAATGGAGAACATAATTGCCTTTCAGACTTAGCAGGAAATAGCCAAAACACCCAGATTTTCTATAAAAATTATGTCATGGAGTTAAATATTACAAAACATGCTCAAAAATTAGCAGTACAGCTCTTGAATTCATTCTCTGCAGAGTTTTTTAATAAGTGGGACTGTATTCAAATAAGTTTAACCAACCTAGATTTTCTTTCATCTCCATGCAGTGTCTCCATTCAAACTCTTCTGTGCCCCACATAACACTGAGTACTTGAGGAAAACATCTACACAGCAGCTGCATTATAGCAGTGCAGGTGCATAAATTTTATTCTCTACTTCCTTCAAGTAATACCTTCTTGTCCTGATATCAGTTCTGCTTTATTGTGAGCTGAAGGAAACTCTTACTGACTGAAAATCTATATGATGAAAGACAACAGTACCAACATTTATATATACTCGGCTGCTCAGGGGGATCTCTGAGATGAAACAGAAGAGCACACCTCACTCCCAGGTGGGACAGTACAGGGAAAACAGTTCTTCTCTTTTCTAGTAGATAATGGCAACTGTCATTATAGCAGCGACATGGGAGAGGGATGGAGCTCTCAATCCCAGGTAAAATTATATATAGCTTGTGAAAAGGATAAAATAACCTCCACTTGCACTGTATGGGGAAACAATGAACTTTCCCCTAACCCTTCCATATGGTGCAAGCAGCCAGGTAATCATTCTTTGCAGGTAGAGATGGAGAGAAAAAATATTTTTATGGCAACAGTTTGGGGTTTCTTTCTTGTCTAAAGATTGCCTCCAAATCTCTGAGGTTCCAGGCAGTTGGGAGTTTTACAAGTTCTTCTGTCATATAAATTGTTATTGTCCACAGATATTTGAACAGTGTTGTGCATGCCTTGGTGACGTGTGAATCAGTTACTGGTATCATTAAATAAAAATTACAGTGTTGTTAATAACAGCAGCAGCAACAATATTTAAAAGTGAGAATCTTGGTTTCCTGTCCAGGAAAAAAACAGCATCAGGAAGGTGTCTGTTTGCACAAAATGTAGTGATAGAAATGAACATGAAATCAAAGTCAAGCAGAGAAATAAACCATCAGGGCAGACTGGGTGAGATGCTTGCCCAGCTGGGCATTTACATTCCAAGCAGCATTCCCATGATTTACTCTGAACACATGGTGAGGTCACGACTATCAAATAACTCTAGTGCAGATTCACATATCTCTGTGCCTGAAGAGAAAACTGAAGGGCAAAAAGATTAAAAACTGATCATTTTTAAAAGTCTTTTAATATTTCACAGAAGTACATAACAACTTCCATCCACAAGGATCTTCAAAATCTTTGTATAGAGAAATCATTTTCTCCTTCATTGACTTCACAAAGATATTTGATATGGTGGGATGAAACCAAAGATGAATTTCCCATAACATCTAGTTGAATTTTCATGTAAGCTTTATTGCAAAAAAATATTTGTTACTGCTGAAGGCAGAATTCTGGAGTGCCATTTCATTATAAAAGACATAAAACAAGGACATATATTATGGTGCTTGATTTTTATATATTTTTTATTTATTTTCTCACTTTTTTAACAGATAGGAAAAGAACTACAGTAAGTTAAATAAGGAATGTTAGCAAATTCCAATAGTTATAAACTCATACTTATCAATTATTATGCAGATTTTACACTCTTGACTGAAGAGTGGATTCATCTCCACAGCTGCTTGTTATCAACTTTATCCTAAATCTCAAATTCCATTCAGTCCTCTGTGTTTTTTCCATGTTCTACTAAGGGTCATCTTTTTTTTTTTTTCCCCTCAAATATGCTTAAATTATTGACTCCTTCAGTGTCCTTCATATCTGACTATGTGTACAAGACATGTTGACTTCTTTTAATTGATTCAGTACTGGCATTCACAGCAAAATATAGCTGGTGCCTGCTCAATTTCCCCCAGAATTTTGATTATGAGCTGACTTCTCTTCTTTTCCAGATCCACTTGGTATATATGTTGTGTCTGATGCCCTTCAAACAATCTGCTTATATGAAATAACATAAATCATTAATTCTCATCTTACATGCAAGGTATTATTTTTTCTCATATTCAGACTCCTCCTATTATTTCAGAATCATCAGGGTTTTCTTTTGGCTGCTGTTGTTATCTGAGATACACTAACATGAGCTCTTCCTTTGATGTACCTTATTTTTTTGTTTATACATGGCCTTTCAACCATATTCCTCAAGTGATAAAATAGACAAAATGATATATTCTGTAAACCTCAGACTTCTGCAGAACTTGCTTCCTACCTTATGTCACTGCTAAAATCTCCCAGTATTTTTCTTATCAACTTTGTTAAAATAAAAAGGTCTGATCACTGTCCATGTAGAAAAACAAGTTGGATTCAGACAGTAGCTAGGAAATAACTCAGGTCAAGTCAACAGAAAATTTATTGAGAAGAAAAGATTCAAGAAGCAGGAAAACACCTCATATTACTTGTTGAAATAAATGGAGACAGAAAGAGAGAAGCTTAGCAGATGGATCTAGACTGAAACACAAATCCGTAAGTTGAGTTTTAACAGTTTTACAACCCACAAAATAGCTTTGTCCCTTTACTAATCATAAAGCCAATGTCTACAGTTTGTGGCAAATCTAAAAGGTGACAGCTACCCACTATGTAAGGGTTTATTATCAGTGCCAAGGGAAAGGCAAAAATGCTGTTCTCATAGTCACCAAAATGGTATATTGCAGTGTCATGTCCTGTCTGAGGACATCACAAACACACAATATCTGGGAAGCGCTGAAAAAGCAGAGCTAAATAAATTGTGCTGCAGTCTTATGAAGTAACAAATAAAGTTGTATTTTATATAGATATATGAAGTGCTAGAGCTTAAATTTTGAAACAAATTAGATGTGAAAAATTCATAGTAATACTTTAATGATTTTCATAGTTCCATTTTTTAACCGTATCTAGAGACTTGCTTCCTGAGAGGCAATGCGATTAAAGTGGATAATTAAGTCTCATTCAATTGCTGTAGCCATTACAGATTTGGAGTATCACTCCACCTATTAACATTCAGGTTTCATTAATCCAAATTTTTGTAATGGATGAAGTGAGGTGTTATTATTATTATTGCAAATGACCATATTCCTTATGTTTTCCAACTGCACATGAAGTATTACAGACAGATGGAAAGTTTTTACTTTGTGCACACTGGCAAAGACAGACATTGAAGTTCACTGAAGTTCAACTGATGTTCAGTTCTACTCATAATCACCCACACCACTCCTAATCACACACTTACCTGAGGTCCCATCCCATGTCCAGCCCAGCAGTGTTGAGAAACACCACATACCACATTCAGGTAATGTCAATTTGCATTGCTTGAGTCTTGGATTCTTGGGGCAAAAAGGGGGAAATCTGCTGTAGGTAGAGTCAAAATGCCCTGATGACTTTGCTAGGAGGTTGTTTAGCAGCCTGTGCCCCAGAGGCACTGGTGAAAGCCTGTCCCTGTCTCTGTCCCACCAGGCTGCCGGTCTGCACTCACAGTGACCTACTGTCACCTCCTGGCATCCCAAGTCATGTGACAAAGTCCTTAAGGCTCATCTTTTAGAACAAAAGCAGAAAAATTGTCCAGCTACCATCAGCCTGGCCTGGTCATAATTTCTCCCTGTCCCTGTGGCTATTGATGAGCACGTTCTGGGCTCATGTATTCCATTATTTATGGTGGGATAAGCCAAAGGGGAGCACATCAGCTTTCCTGGCTGCTGGCCAATGGCCGAGCTCCCAGGATAATAGAAACTAAAGAGAGACCTTTCCTAGTGCTGCATCACAGCAGCTGCAACACAAAAACCAACCCCAAAGGTGCAAAGTGTCCTGGTGGGGATACCTGGGGCATGTTTTCATTCTCATTCCTTAGGCTGAGCCTAACCAAACTCCCACCTGTAAACCCAATGTCTGCATTCTCTCCGTAATGACATTCAACAAACACCTTTTTTTTGTATGCTTTTCTGATTTAAGTGGTCTTCCATTCCCTAATTATAATTAATGAGGTGCTTCTGAAACTCCTGTGATGGAACATGAACACATTAGGATTAGTTTGCTACAGCAATTGCACCATCTTCAATTTTTCTACCTTATTTTCTTTACCTTTCAAGTATAATAAAATACCAAAAGTCCTTCCTCAAGTAAACACCAGAATATTAAGTTTCTCTAATATTCTGCAATACACAAGTGTGCTGCATTGAAAAATAGCTGCATTAATTCTAAATGTTTATATTGAATTTTCTATATTGAATTATTAAAATGACACATTAATTATTTATGTGCAGCATTGATGTACTTCCAAGTAAGAAAATGTATGAAATAGAGCTGTCAAATATAAAAGAAGGGAAAAAATGTTAATATTTGCAACGGAGGACTCCCTCCTCATTCCAGACTGAAAAGTCTGTTGTTACATTATCCATCACAGGTTGCCACAAAGTGTTTTCCGCCGAGATTTATATTTATAGGGACATCCAGATGATTACTGCCTTTTCACATTCACAGTATTAAGGATCGAAGAAATGCATCCACTCATAGATTCAAAAGAACTAATTGATAATTTTGGTTCTGGTAGGCAAGTGACAGAATATCTTTGAGGTTTATGGATTAATTTAGATGTAAATGGTCCTGAAGAAAAGGAGAGGAGGAATGCAGAATCACCGTTCTTTAGAGAAAGGTTCATTTGACTGGTTTTTATGCTGGTTTCCTACAGAATAGAGCTATAATGTTCTGAATATGAGGTTGTTTTCTGCTCTCTGGCCTATGTAAAATATTTCAATATTTGCAGGGGTTTTTGCTAAATTAGAGCAAGCTAAAATAATAAGAGCTAGAAGAATGATGTGTCTGAAATCTTTTATTTAAAAAATCAGTGAAGAATTCTATCTGCTTTGAACCATAACGTATTGTAATGTATAAGATTGATGGAAATAATAATGATTTCTTTATACAACCGAAGACATAGAATCTTATTTATTAAATTCATATTTTGCATTTCTGCATCATGTGACTTAAGAGTGATTTCAAAATAACTCAACTGAATGCACATTCTAAGCTTCACTTATGGAATATATTTGCTGTTTGTCTATAAGTTTTAGACATAAAAGTTCTACCTTTCATCTAAGTATTTAAGGGGAAAACCACCCACAACCCACCATGTTGGTAAATTAATCTCCACAGCTACGGAAGGAAATGAAATCATGGATTCCACTTTATATTCAGCATTGGTATCACTGTGTTTTATCAACAATAAGAATTATATATCCAGGAAATGCAAATTGAGTAAAGTTACAGGGAAAAAAATGTGCCTCATTATGCTTATAAAGCATTTAAAAATGGATCAACTCCCCTGAAGTCTCCAAAACTGTAATTATTCCAGAAATTGGACAGATTAAGACCAGTCAATATAGTCAGCAGCAATATACTCCGTTAGCTCAGAGGTCAGCCCTAAAGAGAATTCTGTATTTATTAGAGGCTGATGTGTAATACATGCGTATGATAAAGGACTATTTGTTGCTCTCTGAAGATTATTAAGATATCAATTATTTAAAACATGTTAATTTTTCTCTTTCATCTGGATGAGTATCTATGCTCTGCTGCAGTTTTTAATAAAAGATTGTATCGCATTTCCAGTTTAGTTTCTAAATTAAACAGGTTTCCCGTGCACTGTGTGGCTGATTATATGTTTCATTTATTATTTGAGGTTGCTATAGATTTATCATGATTCTTAGGTAGGCCCTTCACCTACCCAATCTGTTGTGAACTAATCTATTATTATGAAAATTGATTAGAATTGGACTACATTGTGCTCTCTATTGCATGAGCAAAGTGTGGTGGAATAGGAAAAACACATTATTTGGATTCTATGCAACTTATAACAGAATCAACAGTCCACGAGCACCAATTGTAGAGCATCCCTGTAGCACTGAGCCAGTCCTGATTTTCCAGAAAGCTTTGCAAAACAGCATTATAATTTCCACACAGCTTTTACAGGAAAGAGTTACTGGATTTAACCCTGGAACTCTTTATCAGGCACAGGCTAAAAAAAAAAGAGCCTTAACCTACACTAATTTTGTGGTTCAAATTTTCACCTCTGCAGCAGGGAAGAGGAAAGCAGGAATCAGAAACCTGAGATATCCAAGGCAGCTACAGCAACTTCTGAGCAGAAGTCCTCCGTCCTGCTGTTCCAAAGTGGGTGGGTATCTGACACTCTTTTTGGGCTTTTAGGCTGTTTGGTTGTATTTTGTCTGTGCAACATCTTCTTAGACATTGGTTTCATCCAAATAGGGCAGAGGAAATTAAAGGAATGTTTTATTCAGTCCATTCCCTTACCCTCTGTTCTACTAAAACCTAAATATTCTGGAGGGAAGAATTGTAGCTTGGGTGGGTTTTATTAAATATCTTGTAAATAGTACTGTGTAATATCTTTTAAGAAGAAATTTAACCTGAGAACATAATTCTCAAAATGTTTTGTGCTGTTATGGCTGAAGAATGCTATAATACTACTGACTAGGTGAAAGCTTCACTCAGGATTAGTATTTCTTTGGGCTACACAAACACATTCAAAGATGCATCCTCTATAAAAAAACTGTTGTGTTATATGCACATAAAATGAGCAAAATATCTTTGCAAGTCAAATTCAGAAAACATTTCTGCAGTTTCAGATTTGTGCAGTAATGAGCAGGAGATTTCTTAACCTAGAAGGGAATGTTTAAATTTGGTTCATCATTACTGAACATTTGAGGAAGGCAACTAGACTCTTATTTTAGAATGGGAAAGGTCAGTTCCCCAAGGAATTGTCCATTTTATCATTTCAGTTACAATAATTTTGCTTTCAAATGGAGAGGAATTCTCTAAATCTTCAGGCCATAAATGTATCTCAGATTGTTAAAAAGAGCAGACAAAGCAGATAATAATTAGGTATCTGCTGAGGCACAGTGTTTTCTGGATTCTTTGGATTTTTTTTTTTTCACAGTACTAGTTCTTATACTCCTGCAGACTTACCACTTCGTGCTGCCTCATCTTTCCTAGTCTTCCTATTAGCAGTTGTTAAATGGATATTAATTGCAAGCACATAGAAATCACTTAAAATTCCGAGGTCTCCATAAATATTTTAGGGACTGAGACCCTGGAAACAGGGCCTTATGAGCAGGAAGGAGAGCTGCTAGACCAAGCTGTGGTCTGCATGGTCCATGAAAGGAGTTGGAGGTCATGAGGACAGAAAACTGAAATATGCAATACAAGTTTTTCTCATTATCTCTGAACAGCAAACTGAGAATGGAAATTTTCCCTTTCCCTGTGTTCCTCTAGTCAATTTGTTAGCTGTGGAAAAGCAACAATAGCAGTGTAGCTGAAAAGACCATGCAAGTTGATTGATTTCCCTTTGTTTTTTTTTTCAAGACAAAATTTTATTTAAAAAATTATAATAGGGAAAAATATAAGGAGAATTTCTAAATTTCTACATTTGATTTCAGAGTCAAAATCCAATTAAGGGGAAAATCCAGTAAGTCAATCTGATTCTGATTCTGAGTCTGATTTTTCCCCACTCCCCATCAACAAAAGAGAATTGATCCTCTGTTTATTCCTGAGAATTTTCATTTCTTGTTCTGTGGCTCTGTGACATGTTCAGTAAATGAATGCTTGAAATCATTGCTGTGGAGTTTTTACTATGGAGAAATAGGTCATTAAATTTCAAATCAATGTGGATGATTGCAATGGGAAACTAACAATTTTCTTGAAATTAATACTGGAAGTGAAAAGCTATGGCAAAGGATAAAATCAAGATTCATTTTTAGACACACTCCCACTATTTCCACAGAACTTACATAATTAACCTATATAGGAATCTTATCACATTTCTGATTTTTCTCTCAATGCCCATTTCCTAAAACCCACTGAACTAAAGGAAAAGGTATTTGGAACTCTCATCCTAATTCAAGTATTCATCCATAGGATCACTTCACTCCAATTTATAACACCCAAAAATCCTAAAAAATCACTTGGAAAGAGGATGGTTTTTGATGAGGAATCTGTGTGGTATAAGCCCTGGCCAAGACTACCTGTGTCAATTCCCCAGCAGCGTAAGCAATACCCACAGAAACTGATGAAATTTCTTTTTAATTTCTATAGCTAGAGCCTATTTCAACTTAGGGCAAGAAGAAATAGGAGTTCAGTCATCACAAAGGGCTTATGGCTTCTCCTAAAGGAACATATGCAGGTTCTGTAAGGCAGCTTATTAAAAGAGATGGTTAGAAAGAGTATTTATCTTGAAGAGCTTCCAATCTAAGCAGCAAAGACTGGGAAGGGGTAGATAAATACAGGTACAAAGCAATCAAATGGCTTTGTCAAGGTTAGTGGCAGAGCTGAAATTAGAAATCAAAGTATCTTTAATTCCAACCAAGGGATTTCAGATCTACTAAAGGATGTGGGTGGCTTGGGGCTTTAATGAAGTTTTAAAATTTATCACAAAGGAGATAGTTGCTCATGAAAAATATCTCACGTTGTAGCCAGGCTGTAATCAAATGCAGCTTTTTCATGGAAAGCCTACTTTTTTCCTGCCTCTTGAAAAAGAAATGAAGAAAGAGGCAGAAATCAAATTGAATTTTGATGAACAACTGGAAACTCTTGTCTGCTGTTCCAGCATATTTTGCTGGTGTAGAACAAAGAAAAACAATAATAAAAAGAAATGCAGCAAATGAAATATATATAGATTAGCTAATTTGGATTTATTGACCGTTACTCCTTTACAACAACATAAAAAGACTGGTTTAATAGAGGAGAATGTGCAGAACAGAGATTCTCAGAGAGTAATAGAATACTTTGACACAACTTTTCTTCAATGAAGTGTCTGGACACGTACTTGCTTTCTCTGCCACAGCTCTGCTCACTTTTTTCTTAACCTTTACAGTCCCAAAGGCCAGATTAGATCAGACTATATCACATCTCTTCAATACATAAAACAAACTGTTCAATTTTTGGTATTATACTTTCCAAACCTTATAATTTCTTATTGATTATTCCTTTAAAAATTACTTTTGGGGAGTTTCGCGTCAATTACTTTTGCAGATGCAGCACAGAGCCGAGGAAACGAAGCAATACCATGTTGTAAGCGCCGTGATCATGAAGAAATCACAGCTTGCTGCAGCAGGAGGCTGTGAGACAAAAAGACCCGAGCTGTTTCGATGTGCTATTATTGAGAGCAGCAATAAGGCAGAGAGAGCCTCATCTCTGAGCTGCTGGCTCAGCAAGGGCAGCACCAGGGGCAGCTGATGCTGCTGCCAGCAGTCACTCACACCATGGTCTGAGTGGGAGCAGGAGCATGTGCACATGGATGAGGATATGTCAGAAAGGCTGCCGAAATTCAGTGTAGCAAGACAGACTCGAATGACGCAAAAATGTCTTTTTCTACAATTACTAGTGCAACAAAGAGCAAATTATTCCTCTGAACCTAACTGTGATACAGCTCCAGCAACACAAGCTAACACTTGAGAACCTTTCAAATCCTTTGGTTTTTTTAAACTCATAGCATGAGGCTTTTTATATTCTTTGGACAATAAGCCAAATTTACTAATCAAAATTTAGCAATAACAATAAGAAATGAGAAGAAAACTGTTGTATTTCTGGTGTTAGCAGCTGCACCGTTCTATGGATCAGAAGGTTCTCACCTATTGGGATCACACATGGAAGATACACAATGAGCACCCTGCAGTCCTAAGACATTCAAGATGAGCTATTTGATGTCACGTGCAAAGCACAGGCAAAAACTCTTGAGGCATAAACACTTAGTTCTGAGCACAAATGTCTTTTGCGGTTCACACAGTGATAACGAAGCTTCCATTTGTTTGAAGAATTGCCTTTTAATATTATACATCCAGCAAGGATATCTTGAAAAGATACAGGAGCAGAAAGCTATTCATGTTAACTTTGGATCTCTGCAGTACTCAAATCTGAACTACTCAGCCCCACCTCCCTAGTCAATGGAGAGAAATAGGCACTTTGAATGTCTATTTTGGACAGCTATCTTTGGAAGGAATGAATCATGCCTTAGAAACATTAATTTTTCCTTGAGCCTTCTAAACTGTAAATCTCTTGAGATAAGGGTCTTTTATATGAGTTTGTGACTCCAAATGACTCAGGACATTGACATACGTTTCAAACCCAAGAAAGAGTAGCCTATGAACTAATATAAAGAAGAGGTAAAGGACAATCATTTAGAGTAATTCTGAGCACCACCAGAAGACTAGAAATGGGTGATCGATGCAAATGGCACAAAGATAGAAAGAGAGCTTTGTGGATCATTGACTTTTCTGACCTTGGTCCAGAAACCTATGTACTCAGAACTGATGGAATAAATCAGTGTGGCTAAGTACAGTGTCTTTGTCAGAGGATGAAATATTCCCTCACAAATCTTCATAGCCTTCTGCAAACTTTAAATTTTATATCTCTGAGGTAAATTATTAGCTACCACTGTCAGTGTTTCCCAGCTAATGCAATGGAAATGAGGTACAGCTTTAACAACATTGAATAGCAACTCTACATTAGAAATAAGAAATAGCATGGGAGTCTTCTTAGCAGGTTTGATTCCAGTTCCACTATGATTACTACAGTAATTTTCCAGTTAATTAATCTAATACACTGCAATCCTGAAATTCAAATTGTTCATGCTTTCACAAAACACTTTCCTTTGATGCATTGACCCATTGCATTAAAGTAATAAGCAAATTGTTTAAGAACATGAAGTGAAAATAATTTGAACCATTTTCTTTCTGATTCTTTCAAAAGGACCATATACACCTCCTAATAGCCTGCTCCAGTCTCCAATGAATTTCAAAGAAAGACTCCTATTCATTTTAATGAAGGCTGACTTAGTCCTGTGATTCTACTAATTCAAACCAACTATAAATGAGTCCCCTGGTTTTTAAAATACACGGCACAATATTGCCAGGAATAAGCATGTGTTCCACAGTATTTTATTTTTCTTTTATTACTGACTTAACATCTTTTCTTATTCCCACTAAATCACTGGAAGAGATGAAGAACAAAAACTATTCCCTGAAGAAAATATAAAATACTATATTCAGAGTCTTGACCATGTTCCCAAACTTAGGAGGTGGCTGTTCGCCAAGCTAAACTCTCCTCCAGAGCTGGTGAGTGCTCTGCAGAGGGTGATGGTTGGCTGCTGCTCCCAGATTAGGCAGCTGGAGCAGCAACAAAGGGTGCCCCCTGCTCTCAGTCACAGCTCAGCCCTGACTGGAGGTGAGAGCAAACTGATGGTGCTGCTGTCCTGTGTGCAGTGAAAGAGGTGAGAGCAGGAACATGGCTGACACCACGTGCTGAAAAGGAGAGTGATGCACAAACCCACTTTTCAGCTAAATCCTCAGCTGATATAAACCAGCCTAGCTCCTCTGAAGTCAGCTGATGTCCCTCCAGTGGATATGAGCTGCGGAACTGTCCCATTGTCCCTGCACATGGGACGGCCTCACCTTCAGACAGTGCCTGCTGCTAGATCCACACAACCACAAGTGTCCTCATGGCCCCACTTTGCCCTTGGGCTCCAGCTGACATCACTGCAAGAATGCAACATAATTCTTGTTCGGTTCACTGCTTCTGCCCTGTACTCATTCACTCAGTAACTGAAAGGTATCCTGGTTTGTGTACGTCTATTCAGCTGTGAACTCACATAGCCACACTTCTGGGAAGCACCAATCCATATTTATCAGCACTGAAGGCATGAAAACAGGTACATTGTGCAGCATTTGAAACATCCACTTCAGCTCCTCTTAGCCCTTCAACAGGTTATTGGACAAAGAACAGGGACGCGCAGTGAAACAAGCCCTCCAGAGCTGGCTAAGGGCACGATTGCCACCGTGCCTTGGCTGTACTGCAGACATTGTGCAGCATTTTGGAGGCTTTTGTTCTCTCTCATCCCCAGAAAGGATAGAGACAGCAGAGGTCCTGGCAGCAGTGGGTTGTCTCAGCCTCAAATTTATTTAATAGATTGGAAAATCTGCAGTATTTGGGAGAGTGAGACCAATATTTAGGGATTTCTTAAATTTCACCTCTTTGTTTTTTTCTTTATGGCTGTTTTGGATCAGTTGCTGAGCTCTTTTTGCTTCTGAGAATTATCACCTCCTTACTCAGTTTCTGGATTTCAACAAATGATGTTATGTACAATACTGAAAACAAGCAGAGAAACTCAGAAACTGTTGCTAGTAGTTGTTTTTCAGATTTTTTTTAAAGCAATTTATATTTTAAGACAGGATTTTAGGGCTGATTAACTATCTTTGCTGTTGTTGCAACCATTATTTTGGTAGGCAGCTCTCCAACATCAGTGCATCCACTTTGAAGCTGAGTCAGATGATGCAGGAGCATTTGTTTGTGTCCATCTCTTCCGGTATCTAGAAAAGTTAAGGCAAAGCCTTAAAGTTCTGTCAAAGACCTTCAGGGAAGACAATTCTTCCCTGACAGTCACCCTGCAACCTTTTCAAGGAGAGTATTTTTACTGCTCATAACGAAATGCCATTGTTTGAGGTACAAATACAACGGAAACTATGACAACTGGTGCAAAACATCACATCTTATGGCTAAAGCAATTTGATTGCCAAAATTTCTGGTCAACGCTCAGTAAATGTACTGCAAATAATTAGTGCTTCCTGCTATTAACATCCCCATGTTTTCTTAATAATGCTGTTTCATTTTAATTGTGTCTTCCCATAAGGCTACTCATGTGACTGTGATTCATTATAGACATAAAAGCGTTTGTTTTTATCTGAAGAGTGCAGAAATCAAAACACCGTATGCAAATACAAGATAAAAGTTGAGAAGCACAAGAGAAATAAAAGGGAGAGTTACTGATCTTGCTTTCTTTAAGAACCAAAGAGCACGACGGGGAAAGTTACACATCACTCTGTGCCTCTTCACCACACTGAGGTCTGAAGCATAAGTCAACATATTTAAAAACCTCTCTGGTCATCTCTGCCCAGTCCTGCTCCTCAAGGTGAGCTGCACAGCAAGGAGAGGGCACGAACTTCCTGTGGCAGAGAGTTGTACTAAGCATTTATCATCACCTGTGCACTCTGCCCCTGATCTGCCTCCACAGAAAAACCTTGGGGCTCTTTGGCAGTCTCTGCAAAGCTTTTCAGAACGGAGGCCATGGCGCTTACGTTATTTGCCACACATCCCAGAGGCTGGAAAGGGCACACTGCAGCACAGACCTGGTACAGCTGGCACTCACCTGTGTCCCTAGATGCAGTTCCCATTTCTGCTTATGCCTTCAGGTTTGTATTTTGGACTTTCAGCCTTCAAAGAAGCTATGTCAGATAAGAAATTATGTGTTTAAGTTGAAGTAGGAGACATGAAGCCTACATGTAATGATGATATTTAATGCTAAAACAAGTGAAACACTCATTGGTTGAGGAGTTTGTGGAAATTCCATTGCTGACCATTTCTGAGGGCAGAGAAGTTTAATGTAAAATAGATAATCCTGATTAGTCTAAAGGCCCAGCAGGCAAGCTGCCTGTTTCTCCCCAGCATTTGTAAGTAAATCTGGTGACTAGGTGTCCATGAGCATTGATGTCATGGGTGCACACAGGAAAGGAGATGTATCTCTTGGAGGGTGACCAATAATTTAATAGCTTTTGTCTAAGTAGAAATACATTTGCTTGTATCTTCTGTATTATTAGAATGTGGATTTCCAAGACAATGGAGGCATTCACTCAACTGCCAATTCAAACAAAAGGCAAGCTTGGAATTAAATGCTGACTGAAGTTTAAAATATATGTCTGCATGAAGTCTACATAGCAGTTTGCATATCTGTTTGCTGCAGCACAGCAATTCAACTGTTCCTTCTTCGACAAATGCTCTGCATCACTGTGAAATATTATACTGTATGACTTACTTTTTTTAGAATGGCAGCTTCACAAATCTCAGTCTAGGACTGTCTAAATGTTTGTTGCAGAAACTACAGAATTAGGTCACACCTGAAAAATTTGCAACTGTCTTCCTTGCAGTATCTTGGGAAGCTTTAGACCTCTAAATTCTGCATGTTCAAAAGCAAAATATAAGAACTCTAAAGAGTATTCCAGCTTTTCAGGACTTTAAAATCAATGCATTTTGAATTTTAATCTGGACAATAGACTGGAAATTGTATTTTTCCAGGTGATTTGGTTGCTCTAATTTAAAATCTTGTCATAACACCAGCTGCAGTCTCTGCCTACTTTATTCATTAGAAGAATGGTGCTTGTTAAAACAATAAAATTTTCGCTGAAATGTGACTTCAGATCCACGACTTAAGAAAAGATCTTCATCACTGCTTGCTGCTTCTGACAAAGCTACGCTGGAAATTCATATCAAGAAACATGATAATGAGCCTGCTGTTACAAAAATAATCCTCTTGGTTATTAATAATAAATAAGATTGGACACTGATTAATTCATTACATAATATTAAAAGCATTTTATGAATTAGAGTCAGAAAAAAAAGGGATTGTTCATAATTAATGAGTCCTTTTGAAAAATTTCCAAAATCAATAGATAAAGCTTTAAACTTCCTATGTCTAATGCAGAACACAAGGCTCTGGCCAACAGCATCTACTGCTCTTTATTTGGGGAGCTGCTAGCCAGGGTCCCAGGCTGGTCTGGCTGGAACGCCCTGCAGCCAAAGGTGCCACTGAACTCTGATCTGCCCTATTTCTCAAGAAAGCTGAGGCGGTGCCACAAAAGAAACAGCAGAACATGTTGCAGGACCAGAAACAAAAAGATCAAGAGGAATTAATTTGATTTTAACCTGTCCACTTGACCTTCACATTCATTCCAGCTTTTCTTTTAGATAATGCTCACTGATCATTGTAGCTGTAAGTTCAAAACTTGCTATCTCAGCTTCTGGTTCAGCTCCCTCTGAAGAAACAAAAATCTTATTAACTTTTATAGAAAAAGGATCATGACCCAGGTGATCACTTAGCAGTGTTTTCTCTTTCCTCTAAGAAAAGAGAATAGCCAGGAGGCTTGCAAAAAATTTAAAAAAAAATAAAATTAAAAGGGTTTTTTTTGTCTAAAGAAAGAGTAAAAGAACTCCCAGAACTCCCCTCAGGGCTTAATGAAGGAAGGCTGCTGGGAAGCTTTAATGACTTTTTGCCTACAGAATCCCAGAGAGATCCTCAGGAGTGAATCCGTGCCCCCTCCAGCAGCAGTGAGCCCAACCAGCACCCAAAGCCACATCTCCAGTGGTAGAAAAGTCTGAACCTCTGCAAGCAATGTATTGTAATTTTGCTATATTACCATGAAAACCTTCCCCTAGCACCCAACCTACACGTTATTCACCTGGGACATGGAGGACAGCTTCTGTCTTTGCAGCAACTTTTCGTGTATTTAAAGGTTGTTATCAGAATCTCAACTTTTTAACTACGTTTTCCATTGTATCTCCATTATGCTAAACAGTTCCACTTTATTCAGCGTCTCCTTTCAGGCTGTGTGTCCTGGATCGATGATTGCTTCCATTTTTGCCTATTTCTCTCACACTTTTGCTACTTTTTGCTCACACTCTGTAGCAGAAGTGAAGAGCTAAGTATGTGCAGTATATCCTAGACCATTATGTGTTCATATCCACATCAAAAGAAGCTGGTAATATATATGAATGCTACAAAAAGAAATTTTTTTTTAGTGAGAAGCCAATTAACAACAAGTGAAAAAAGTGTTAGGTAAAGACGGTTTAATATTTGTATTTAATATGATGAGAAAAAATGCCTTTAAAATAAAAGACAAAGAATTTCCATGGATAAAGAACTAGATAGGAAAAAAAGGGTAAAAATTAAAAAACTTCTCAAGAAAGTCCATCATGGCTGTGTATTGAGTCCACTATCTTACTTATCAGTGAACTAGAAGGACACAAAAACTATTTGAAAAATACCATGTTAAAAAGCGTTATCTGAAATAATTACATCTCTTACATAACAAGAAGAGTAGCAGCATGAACAACAGCAATTTCTCCAATTTTTTGTAGGTCAGCTTTTTATGATCCCTGGTTATGTTTGTTTTCCCTCTCTGGATTCTCTACAACTTCCCTTACTATTCGTTATGTTTAGTAGTCACTGATAGCAAAGCCCTCCCCGAATTTAAGTGGTCCCATTTGCCTCCGCAGTGCATTATGTCAATATGCTCCACTGTTCAGTGATGTACTCTCTGAAAAAGGCTTTCCTTTTATTGTTTTAAACCTATTAAACATTATTTTCTTGGCTGCCCTGCTGTTGTTGGATAGTGAAAAACAGTGAATAATCAATTCCTATTCACTTTCTTCAGGAATTTATAGGCTTTAATCCAAACTGCCTAAATCATCTATTTTCCAATCTAATTGTTCTGCTCTATTAATTGTCTTGTTTCATAGAAGTTGTTCAAACTTTTGATCAGCTTTGTTCTACTAAATCCTCTCTGAGATGGAGTGACCACAAAACAATAATGGCTGGATATGACATATTGAGTGCTACTTGCCCTGTTATTTTTACAGAAAAGTATAGGTTTTTTATGTCATCCTGAATTTTTCCAAATGTTGAAGTAACATTAATTGTTAGACAACACTTCAGCTTTCCTTTTGCTGTGTTTGAAGCATTAGAAAAAAAATTAGTGTGTAAAACTTTACTGATTGTTATGTTTCACATTTCATATCTCACAGTTCAAACAATTTCAAATATCTACTAAATGCAAGCATTCTTTAATATATATTTTGCAGTACAGCTTGAGTTTATGTTTTCTCTGTCCTGATGGCATTAGCTGTCTCACCACAGCTATGTTTTCTGAAGACTTTTAAAAATGCCACTTGTGCCACCTCAATATAGTGATGTGTTTATCTTCCCTCTGAGTAGCTGACCAACTCTTCCCTGAGTTCTTTCTATCTATATTAAGGCACTTACAGGATGTTTTCTTGCTCACCTTAACGACCCTTGTAGGCTGCACCTCATTTTACACTTATTTTGTGCTTTCTGCTATTGCCCATGAATGGTTATGTCTACTTATCTGTCCCTGGCTTAATTTGCCCATCTCCAGACTTCCTTCCTGTGTTGCCAGCTCGAGATCCAAGCACAGAAATCTCTTCCTGTGTTTCATCCTCTACACCTGCATAGTTTCTAGTTGTGCTGTTGCTGTAACTTTCTTAAGAGAGCTCCCTATTATCTCATTTTCCTCTTTAGATAGATTTGCTTTGAATAGTGATGCTCTGAGTTTAATGACGCCTTGACAATGCGGGGACAGAACAGACAGCCTCAGTCTCGAGGATTTCCTTCCTCAACAGTCTTCTGATTTTTTCAAGAATCCCAATGCCATTATAATTTGGATTGTGACTGATTTCGCTGCCTACTCACAGAAAACTGCATCTACCTCATTTTCACAGAAAATTTGTCTGTAGAGGATCCCTGCTATGGAAAATGCCTTCATTACTGTTTAAAGAATTCCTACAAGTACATCTGTCTATGTGTTTAGCACTTAGAAACAAATCTTTCAGATATATGGCAATGGTTATTTTCTGCAAAAAGTGCATATTTTGATGTTAATATTCTCACCATGTAAATAACCTGTTGAAAGACCTAAGAGAGTTAATCGTGTGATCAATGTAAAGATTTTGTAAAAAAAAAGAAAAAAGCAAGGGTGGACATATAAATGGAATGTTTGCAATACTAGCTGCCTCCCCTGAAACAGTTTATCAGAAAAAAAAAAACATTCAAGCGAAAAACAAGGAAAATTAAACTTTGCAGCCATCACATAGGGACTCCAGCTCCCAGATTTGACAAAAAGAAAATATTGGTGTGTATAGAAGGTACTGTAGAAGAGTTTCTCACAGGTTTCACTAAGATATCACAGCTCCACAGAGCTACCAAAAGGCTCCTCACAAATGTTACAGAATGCAAAGTCCATTGGCCGTTTCTAAAGCAGAAAAAAACATCGAAAGAACTTCTTGGAAGGAACTTCTGCATCTCAGTGTTTCATCAGCTGGAGTTCCATGGTCACTACATTTCTGTATGGACCATTTTCTTTAACCTGACAGCAGAACTCAGCACTTCAAGTCGAACACCTCGTTAATTTTATTTTACATGATAAATCTTCATTTTCCTATGTCTACTAGTCAGATCAGGGATAATCCTGCAAGTAGCTGAATTCAACTAATATCAGCAATACCATATATTCAATTTCAGGCCATTTAGCTATAACTCAGAAATGTTATTGCATTTAAAAGCCACTACTCTATTCAATTATTGTCCTGGCTTTGTTGGGAATGTGTCATCATTGCCATTATTCAAGTTCATTCTCTATTCCTTGTGAGATTTCTATAACCTTTATTAAAAGTCCTCTCATTTTTACAAGGTTATATCAATTGTTCTGCTTCTCTGTCTTTATAGTATGTCACAGACATTAGTGTTGGGACTTTTTGTCTCAGCATTTTGATGGACTGTCTGTAAAAGGAGGTTTTCTTCCTATTTTTTATGTATAAGAACTCCTTGATTATTCAAAAATAGCATAAATGTTGAACTCCACCATGCAGCTAATATTTTTTGTAGTTTTTTGTTCAATTTTTAGCATCAGAAATTTATCCTGAAGTTCTTTCACAGTTATCTCTTTAACACAACATTCATATTTGACACAGTGTCTTCTATTCTTACATTTTTTCAATAATCCTTTCACTGCTAACATCAATATAATATTTTTTCTCCTTGAGAAACTTTTCAGAAACAGAGCAAATGTTTGCCTCTAAGTAACTCGCATTCCAGCTCACAATTACTGGAACTAAATCAGGAAAAAAAAACCCCAAACCTCAAAACTTTATTAAAATGTAACCAAATTCAAAACATGAATAATATCAGGTGAAAAAGGAAATCCAAAAGTGATCAATTAAAGGCCTTATAAAAGAAAGAGTGAATGTTATTTTATTTCTTGATTAGCTAAGTTGAGTTTCTGGATGAGATGTTGTGTATCAGCCATTCAGGAAAACTTTATAAGAGAGCGAGCCCAAAGTGTATTATAAATACTTTAACTTCTAATGTGTAGGTCTTAACAATAAACTTTCTTTTTGAAAGGAAAAGTTTGGTGTCTGCTACTGTATGAGTCCAATTTCTAATTAGCCCTTCAGCATTAATGGAGAGGAGACTCATATTCCATATTAATGGATCCCAGAAGTGCTCTTTGATGACAAATGTACAAGTAGTTTTATCTTTTGGGCATAGCAGCTGAATTTATTTGACTTGGCATGGAAAGCACCAAGATCTGCCGGTAGCCTGAATGTATTAAATAACATTAGTATCAAAGGCAATAATCTGGAAGCATCCAGAGAACAAAATCCAGGGTCACAAAAGAGGGTAAGATTTTTTTATCCACACCCATAGCTGGATATGGCTTCCTTATTATTATAAACATTTTTAGGGATGTACACAGCCCTGTTGAAAGGTGACAACAGAAGACTCTGGGCAGCGCACGCCCCTAAGAGTGCATTTAAAGAAACAAGTCAAGGTATCTCAGCCACAGCCCATCGGGCACCTCTGGGCTGCACACAGAGTTTCCTGCCACGGGATTCAGGCAAACCTTTCCTTCTGCAAACACAATGCAGGAAAAAACCTGCGATCAGGTAAACCAATCACACCAAAGAGGATCCCCAACCTCCTTTACTCACATAAGCCCATGTAGATTCGTTAAACTTGATAAAGGATAAATTTGGTGTATTCCATGTTATCAGGTGTTTTCATTCGTTTTAATGCAATTTTGGAGAGAGGGACCTTGTAGTTGCACTGTTTTAAAAACCTTTCTCTTCTTTCTCATGGAGAATAGAGATAAGTTGCATTCTTGCTCTTTCTAATCTCTTTGTTTTGGTACTGGACACTCTAGACATGTAACCAATCATTATAGGGGGTGGAAAAACTGTCAACCAATAATTATTAGATCATTAATGAATATATAAAGAAGTTTTTGAATATAAAGTTCCTCTTTTTGCAATCTTGTGTGCTGCCTGCCTGACTTCCCTGCGAGCTTCCGCAAATCTCCACGAATATCAGAAAATCAGAGCAAAAGGACCTATTTAAGGAATCCTTATAATCAATTTCTTTTTCTACGTGCCTCTTTGGATCAAAGGACCAATTTATAAGTTGTTGCATTTATTAATCTAAAACACGGTCTAAATTGTATTTATACTGGTATTGTGTTGAGTAGGTTTGTGTTTTCAGTTTTCTTCCCAGAGTGACATGCTCTAGCTTACATAGGTAACTCTATTTTAGGCAGTTTTCTCTTTCAGTGAAAGATATGGTGTTTTGTTTTAAGTGCCATTGCAAGTGCTATGGCTCCTGAAGTTTTATGTTCAGCCAAATATATTCAGTCACAGATTCTCGTTTCTAGATGAAAGCATTTATAGATTGTCAAAACTCTCACACATCCATCTGTGTATTTAAGGCAAATAGTCACGCAGTTTACATTATATAACTTCGGAAAGTCCCACTTTATTTTTTTACCGTGTCAGATAATATATTTGTTCTTCTGCAACACATCATTTTGCAAACAGAATTAATCTGTGGAACCTGCATGGCCTATTCCTGGGAATACTGGAGTGATTAGGGGATGTCTCTTTGCTGAGACAAAGGCAAAACCCTCCCAAAAATGCGGATTACAAAAAAGTTTCTGCTCACTTATCTTTCTTCCAAAGCCCATCACTCACAAGTCCTATTTCCAAAGTCAGGTTGCAACTGTTCAAGTTAAAGACTGTTTCTGTAAGCAAGTGTGCCTTTCCAAATAAGACAAGCCTACTCTGTGTTTGTCATTTCCCCAGCAGGGGTGAATGGCTGCTCGGGCCCTGAAAACCTCATTTTCTGTCCCAATAACTTTTTTTAAATAGGGGAGGGAAGTGTAGGAAACTAGAAGGGTGGGAATTGTTGGACGCAGGAGTGCATTTGAGCACCTGAATTGCTGAGCTCACCAGCAAGAAAATTGAGCTGAGCTTTTGCTGTGTTTTGGTATTCATTTTTTGGTGTTTCTATCAATATCTTAAGTACATATGCTTCTTAAATTTTTTTTTTAGGCGTATTTTTTTCAGTATTTTTTGTCATTAGTAGACAAAAGAATATTCAGGTTCATAGTATTTTCCACTATTTGATTCATGCAAGGTTTGCCAGCTGATTTACATCATGAAATACCTGAGTAATGGATAGCAACATTGTTTTCCCCATTCATTTTATAACATACTTTATGTTTTTGTTTCTTAAGATATACTTGCAGTCATGTTGAGAATAACACACAGTCCTGGGGAGGCAAAACAGTATTCATATATATTTAACAGGCCCCATTTAAGTTAATATAAAATCACTGTTCCTTGAGATTGCATTGGAAAGAAGTTTTACTGCAAATGTGGAGGTATGGAAGTGCTATTGCATGGGCACAAAGCAGTGTAATAGTTATTTCTGGGAAAGCACATAGCAATCCTAATGTATAATTTCATTAAAATATCAAAGCAAATTCATTCAGGCTCCTGAGAAGTAGCATCGTAATGCCATCAAAATGTGAGGTTACTGAAAAGCAGGACATGACTTTGACAATGATGATTATTTCCACACATGGTAGTGGAGAGTTGCCATGCCAAATGGACTAGTGAGAGAATTTAGATGTGGGGCTTTATATTACTTTTCCAATAATAGCTTATGGTGCAATTTTCTATTATTTTGTCTAATTATTCCTTTTTGAAGGCTATTAGTCATCCTTTGCTACAGATTAACCTTGCAGGTTTGAAGCATTCATGAAAATAAACCTGTGATTTCAGAAGGGGAGCACACAACCTCTTTTATGCATGTACTGCATAGTAGAAATTATTTTTGTACATTCCCTATCTAGTTTTAGTTCTGATTATTGATTTGAATGGATTTTTGCTTGAAGTTGATCTCTCAGTCATAATGAGTCATATTTGTCATTTGGTCTTGAGCCACGATGGTTTCCTGTTCATATTTCAGCTATATCTACATTATCAGTGTCTGCAGCCATTCATTGGCCACAACTTTTCTGCTTTCACAGTAGCTCTGATCATTTGAAATGTGTTTCCTTGAGGAGAATGTCAGTCTTAAAAAATCCCTAGTTAGAACTCATGACTCAGGGTTTTTACCATGTTCGGATCTTTAGGGATATTGAGCCACATATTCCCGATTCAGTAGTACAGGAATTCTGTTCAAATTATTGCCTACAGATGTGCAAACAAGCATTTGGTCCAAAACATTGATTCATCACATCTGCCTTATATACTCAGGTTCCTTGTCTAAACATGGGGAGGTACCTCTTAGAATGAAATTCTCAAAACCTATAAGATGGTGCCTGTCCCTCTAGCCTATATAAAGCAAATATTTCCTGGCAGGGCTATTTAGCTTCCCACACACCCAGTGAGGAGCAGCCTAGGGCCAGTGGGACAGGGAGCTCAAGAAGGGAATGGTCTGAATTACACCCAAAAAACTGCCCTGGAGAGGGCAGCCTGAAGTCCAGACTTGCAGTCTGGTGCAATTTCAGTGCATTTTCCTCTGATGAGGACTAGGAGCAAGCATGCTGATGCTTACGGATGTTGACAAGTTCCCCCTTATTTCCATGAAATTAATTACCTACAGACTTTCTAATCTCCCTTTAGATGATGTGAAAAAAAAGTCTTATTGCCAATCTCAGTTATTTAAGCACTTTGGAAATCACTGCCATATGTCGACATGTATGTACAAGCCCCGATGTTGAACATGTAATTTTCTCTCATCCTTAACGTAGCTAAATGCTTTTGCTTTCCCAATCTCTGAGCAGACTGGGAGCTGTTTGCTGCAAAATCCAATTCTTTATTGCATGAGTCTGCAGCTAATTCAGGGACCATCTGTGTGTACTTATAACTTAAATCATTCCTTTCAATGTGCTTTATATTGTGCTTGTCAAGGTTCAACTTCATCCTCAGTGATGTTGCCTGTTTACCTAGTTTTGCTCTTTCCCAATGGAGCTCATCACATTCCTTCTGAGCTTGCACATCAATAATCTTGAGACAGCACCATATTTTACAAGTTTTCCATATTTTGGTGAACCACACAAAGAGGGCAGTTACTGCCCAGCTAAATTACAAAGGAAACTATTGGAATTGCTGCCCATCCTCCCAGTGCTCTGTCTCACACAGCAAAGTGTAATTGCCACCCTAAACACAGGCAGGGCTGGGGAGGAGCTGCCCCACCTCAGCCTCGCTGATGTCCATGGGTCCCTGCTCAGGTCAGTGAGGAGGAGGAGGAGCAGGTGTGTGGTAGAGCAGTGGCTGGCACCTTGAAGGGTCCACTGAAGATCCGTGTGACACACCAAGCACCTCCTGATGGATGGCTTCTTTCAGAGAGCATGACTGCAGCACAGAGAGAGATAATTAGCTCTGGGGTAGCTGTCTCAGGTAGCAAGAGCAATGATGCCCAAGGCTTCACTGCAGCTACAGAGCCTTTGCCAAAAACTGTTGCTGTGACTATTCCATCCCTCTAATCCAGACGGACTCAAGGTACTGCAGGCAGATCAGCTGCAGCCCTCATGTACAGGCATGTGGGTGCTCTTGAACTCACTTTCTGTACATTTGCTGCCTTTTCAGAGATGTCAATATCTCCTATTAGGCCCAACCACTTACAGGAGGTATAAAGGGTCTGTGTTTCTGATGAGGGATTAATCTCCCTGAACTCCAGTTCTCAAGTGCATGCAGCTGGAACTGCAGCACTGGCTGACATTTCTTCAGCACCCTGCTCTGTGTCACCAGCTCATCAGCTTTTATCATGCACTTTTGTAGTCTTTGGGGATTTTTCTGAAAGTTCTAGCTCTCCTGTGACTAAATTTTTCATAATGTGATTATTTTATTGTGGAAAATGTTTCATCTGCAGTCATAAGCACTGGAAAGACTAGCATCTATACTTACTAATGCCACATTTGAAAATTTAAAAAGCCTCAATTGCAATTACCAAAAGTTGATCACTGCTAAATGCAGCCCCCAATCAGAACTGGAGACTACTTTGGCAAGCAGCACAGGCTGTGGTTACTGTCACTGCCAAACCGCAGGGATTTCTATGCCTCCTCATCCTGAATCCTGGTCTCTCGTGAGAAAAGGAGCTGCAGGACTCACCAGCACTACAGGAGTCTGCAGGCAGAGAAAGGAGGGAGCAAAAAGTAATCAAAACTAGAAACAAAACAGCTTCATGTCAGGTGTGAAAGGTACAAAAGAGGAGGGAAGGGAAAAAGGGCAAATCTACAGGTACTCTGAGAAATGGAAGAATGTGAGCAGTGGATGAAGGTGGTCTCAAGGAGAGGAAACAGCGAGGGAGGAGCACAGAGAGAAATGTGGGTAAGTCCCTACCTTTTAGGCAGAACCATCAGTGTGCCAGTTCCCATCCGAGTGTTCATCCTCTGTTGTGGAGCTTGCTGAAGGAATCTGCCAGCCAAGGATCTGAGGTGAAGGAAAAAACCTACCCTAAACACCTGCCCAGGGATGTCTTGCATTTGGGGAGAAGGGACAGTCAGGAGAGGGAAGCATTGAAAAGGGTTTTCTGGGAGAACTGCTGCTGTCTCTCATCTGTTTGTACTGCACACACATTGCAACTGAGTCTGTGCCTCTGTAGCTGCACAATGTCGAGCATTGCGAGAGCTGCACTCAAATAAAAGAAGGGAAATACAGTGAGAAAGGAACCGTGGGTTTTGTGTACCCAAGAAACTCGAGACAATCCTACCAAATGATAATTTATCTATATTTAAGGGTTTCATTCCCACAGTATGTTTGCTGCGTATCTTCAGCTATTTTAAAACCTGAAAGGTGATTTTATGGAACACAGATTTTTAAGGGGTTTTTTCTGGTTTCTTTTCTTTTTTTTTTTTTTTTTTAATAGTTATGTATTATAGAGGCATATAAATGCATGATGGATGTCCCACCAGCACCCTGTTTCATTTAAAACTCACCGATTTTCTGTTGTGCAGCTTTCTTTTGCAGTTTTCTGGGAAGAACCAGAGACAAGCCATGAAAGGCAGAGGCAAGGTGCAGGGAACAAATACTCTGTAGGAGGACAGAAAAGACAATAGAAAATTAGATACAGAAAACAGAGGAAAAGGGGGTAAAATGTAAAGAAATAGAAATTAAGACCAAGACCAAAAAGAATTACTTATCTACATGAAGTTAACTGTGTCCTAAGAAACAGTAACTTTTTAAAACAAGTTGCACAATATTTCTGTACATAAAAATATATCCAGCTATTGCACAATTCTTCCAGAAGGCTGTATAAGCCTGCAAATGCTCATTCTCTTCTATGAAAATCTTCTCTTACATATTATTTTATCTTGTCTCTGTAATGGCTGAAAAAATCAGCAAATTGTGAGGTGTACTACTTAAACCATCTTCCTTCAGTATTTGAGAACTGTATTAATACAAATTTTTTGTGTACAGCTAGGACCTTGATCCTGCATTTTGTCATTAAAACAGAAAACTAGAAACATCAGTACTATTGTCTGACATACGGTAAAATACATTTTTTGACATGAATATTGTTCCTAAGAGTCCAGAGTCAGCACATGAATGTGCTGGTTTTGGTAATTCTGATTGTCAAACATGGCCCCCCTGCTAGACAGACCTTTTGTCTCAGCAATCACAGAGAACTGCAGGACTATCAAGGCTTCCCAGGCTTCCTAAAATTTTTAAGCATCATAAGAGCTTCCCAAATAAGTGTGTGCTTATTAAAGAAAAGATAATCTACATAAAACCAGAGGTTATTGCACTGTCTTGACTAGAGTTATGTAATCCTCACTGAAGGGACTTTTAACTCCAAATTCATTCATTTTTCAGCAATGGAAAACAATGAGACAAGTGTATTTACTGGTTGTTAATTGTTAAGAGGAGCTTACAATATTCAGTGTAAATGTCTAGCACGGTTCTTATTACAAGGTAAATGCTAACAACCTGCAATGCACTCACAATACCACTGTGTACTCTGCTTTTGTGAGATAATTATAGCAAATGGGAGAGTTTTCCAGAAGAAAGGGCTGCTCAGCTCATCTCCTCTCAGTACACAGCTGTAATTTTAAAGTCTATATATCATGGCTGTATTTCATTAGATAAATTAGTAATAAATAAATAAATCTGTCACTTACTTGGGTTGTACCATTAGGAAAGCTCTCCTGCCTTTGCTTTTCTTCTCTTTTTCTTATGCCTTATCAATTTCATTAGATTTCCAAGTCAGGGATTATCTCATGACATATTTTGCTCTCAGCTACGGCTCAGTAAAAAAGACCTTGATCTCATTTAGAGTCTGCTCACTACTGTAATATAAAGCAGTGTTAATAAAGAGTTCAAAATAGTAATACTTCTGTTGCTGTCCTTGAAGACTATTCTGTAGACCAATACTCAAAGGAAGTAGACTTCAATCAAAGGAAGTTTTCTCGTGTTTTATCACAGCCTTTTCTTTCTCTGCATAACTCTTATCTGCTCTCAGCTGTTCTGCTCAGTGCTGTCCTGAACACTCCCTATCCACCTCAAAAGCCCACTCATCAAAGATTTATAAATTAGATGAATGTTTCATCACCTCTTAAGTTAAATACACAGATTTCCCTTTCTAAACCCTTCTTCAAATCTTCCCTCAGCCCCTGGATTTCACTTTGTGGCTTGCCTTTGGCCGTCCACTATTTCGTGCAAAGGTACCCTTTTTCCTACAGACAGCACAAACAAAATATTACCAAGAAAATTTATGGCCCTAAGAAATTGCTTCACAAGACCTGAAATAGCAAAGCATTCTTATTAATCCTGAATGTACCGTACCACAGGAAAGTAACATGGATCCCCAGTGACAGACCATAAACCACGCTTCCACCAGTTTTAGTACCTTTCTCAGAAGAACAGCTTCCGTGTTAAAATTTTAAAATAAATGTTAGATATTTAAAGCAAAAGGATTCCTTTTGCCCTTCAGCTGCTTAGCCAGTCGTGAGGCACAACAGGAATCCCTCTGCCAGCACCGACATCCGGCTCTCATGCTGCTGGTGCCACAACTAATTACACTTTACAGAAAATGAGAACTGCTAGCAGCAGGTCCAGGAAGGCTCAGCCTTCCCCCACCTTTTAAAGGCTTTGATTCAAAATGTGATTCACAGCTCCGATATGATTTTTTTTTTCCCCATGTAGATATACATTTGAAACAGTATGACAAGCAAATACTCTTTGCTTTTCTTTTGGGGGGTATGAATACAGCACATATTTTTCAAATACAGTAACTCAAAACACTGAATTAAGTGATGGACTTTTTTCACACAGAGCTATTTTTTCAAGGTCAAAGTTTGTTCCAAGTGAAATCCAGAGCAGATTCAGAATTGACTGCAGTGGCATTGGGATATTGCATTAAAGGCCAGGTTCTCTCCGAAGAGCTTAGTTTTCATATATGCAGCAAATTCAGTGGTATGTGTGTGGCATTTTATTTTGCAAACTTTCTCATGGTCCATAGTATTATTTTTGTAACTCCAATTTAGAGCTGGAAGAACAGGAACAAACTGTAGCAGAGTCCATCTGCCTGAAATATTTAGTGAGCAATCACCACCTATTTAAAAAGCAAAATGAGAGGAAAAGCAGCTTCATTTTCTTGTAGGGTCATTTGAGTAAATTTCGGTCACTTTGGTTTCCATTCTGTTTTCCTTTATTCCCTCCCTTCTCACAAGGTGACCTCCTGTCTCTCTTTTCCCTCTTCCCATTTCTCCCTTCTTAATCCTTACATAAGAATATAAACACCCTTCTGCTCTTAAGATATATGGACATCTTTGTTTTTCAAAGCACATTTCTGCTCAATAGAATGCCATGCTCTGATATAATTCAATAATGGATTTTCATGGATATTATCTCAGATTTTTAGAGAGTCCAGCTCCGGACAGCTTTACCTGCACAATATTTTTGCTTGTGAGAGCACTAGTGATGGGGAAGGTTATAAAAGTGTCCCAGTGACTGTCAGAGGTGTTTGCCTAAGCATAACTGTCCAAAGATGAGATACCCTGGGGCACCTGAGATATCCCCACAGCTGCAGCAGACACCACAGAGGAACACTGCAACCTCCTGCCTGTATTTGGACAACAGAATCAAGCCACTTTTCTTTGAGGATGAACTGCTAAAGGAGCCCTGTTCCCAGAATTAAGTCGGTCTCTGATGGCTATAATCATTTTATAAGGGAGCTTAGATGCCATAGATGTCATACAAGCACCTACATATATATGTTTAGATTATATGCCTTGGTTAAGAGCCAAGTTTCCTTCACATGGTTTCAACTGACACAAGCAGAGCTTTGATTATTGTCATATTTTGCCAAAAAGATTCTCATTATTTGGTGACAATTTTGATGCCAAAGCAATGTGGGCTTCTCAGATGATCAAAAAACCCAACCCAAAAGAGCCAAACCCCAAGAACCTGTTGATTAACAATCACTTTTAAAGGAAAGGAATGTTTTCAGTTAGCTTCTTGATACACAACCAAAATCATACCAGACCAGATAAAGTATAGGAATCCCTTAATATCTTCAATCTGCCCTGCTGAAGTCTATGCAGAGGATGATCCTTATCCAGAGCAGGAATAAAGCCTCTCACTGTGACACAGCATGAACTGTAATTCCAAAGATTTCTAAGTATTAGCAGATAATCTGGTGCTAGAATAAAGTAATTACTCTTAATCTTGTACTTGATGTATCCAGGCTGCAATGTGTAAGGGTTTATTGCCTTTCTGAGCTTGAGACTGGTGTGTAAACATCTTTTAAAAAAATAAACTTCCATTATTGCAGTTCAGAAACAACTTACTGGCTTTAGTGAACTCTAATTCAAAGACTTTGGTTCCATACAGCAATTAAAGCTTGTTTGTAAACATGGTGTTTTATCAATACAAAAGTGCTAGATTAAAATCAATACTGTAACTGATGTTATTTTTCAAGAGAGGCACGTATTTTATCTATTACATAATGGAGACCAGCTAGCTACAGACCTTAACAACAGCTAGCCCAGAAATCCCCGACATGCAGCAACACCAGCTCATGATTCAAGCTCACACTGCTATGGAAGATTCAAAAAACCACAGATGCCAGAGGACCTTGAGACAGAAGAACTTCCCGTGGAGTTTTATATGGTGGCCGTTTCTCAGTCTTCATGCCAGGGTCAGGTTTGATGCTTGTTCTTGGTCCTGTAAAGTGCTGAGAAATCTTAATTAATGCTTAATAAAAGGCAGCTAGAAATGCTTAGTATGTCACCTGCTTTTGACTTAACTGCACAAAGTGTTGGGGAAAAGTCCATAATAAAAAGTGCTGGCCAGGTTGATGCATGAACAATGTCTTCTTCAGTAAAGTAGAAATGTGGCATTTATACATAACAAAGAACTCTTCTGTTGAGAAAAAACACTGACTCTAATGTTTTACCAAAGCAGCTGCTCTTCTTCAACCCACTGAGTCCCCCAACACTGAGATTATAAAATGGTATTCAATCTGGGGCACAGCAAGACACCTTAAATGTTTAGAACTTAGGGTTTGCAAACTGACAGTGGGTTTCTACCTTCCCCTGCTAGTGATTTTCAGTATAATTTATAGCTTTACTTACACATTTTAGGACCACATCAGTAGATAAAACTGATATGCTCATTACTTGGGGCACAATCAAGGACTGTACACTTAGGAAGAAAAGACTTCTGAGATTATGTGATCTTGATTGTGTTTTAAGTGTCTGAAATGGAGCATTTCAAGGAGGCACCAAAAGGAAATGTATAATGAATGATGCCCTGAAAATTTCATGAAATTTGTTTTCTGATGGAGAAAACTGTTTGACTTATGACTCTGTCTGGTCTGACACCACATGGCTAAAACCATTTAAATGCAATCAGTGAAGCTTTCAACTGTGTGAAGGTAACACAGTCTTAAACTTGGGCCCATTTTGATTAAATAATCTTTAAAATCACATTTAATTTACTTTATCTATCTCTACAGTGATTTTGGGTCTTAATTTTATCAATAAATTAACACTGATCACAAGCCTATTCTGACTAAAAATAAAAACGCATTCAGACACCAAGACTATGTGAAATGACACCAGGTACAGAAACTATTAATGGAAGACACTGCTGCTACACACTCAGCTAAGACAACAATTAAAGTATAATGTGTTGTTCTTTCAGGCTTTCACACAATGGAGGTTATTACAAGCACTCCTCCACTTTTATCAGATAATTTGCGGGGGAAAAAACAGAGTTTTAGGAAGCAGTTAATAATATGGAAAAAGAGATAATGAATAAAAAGCACAAAAGCTTTTTGAAACCAGAGTTTCTGTAAAATCTCTTTATCTCAGCAGGCTTGTAAATATGCTGAGGTTTAAACAATCATGTCCCCAGAAAAGGAGGAGGGCAGGCAGGGGAACTCAGCTGGTGCTTTGCTTGTCATGGCTACGAGGGCCACACATCAGGCTTAGGGTGCAGCATCTGCTCCAAAGTCTGCACTCAATAAAATTTCAGTTCCACCTCATTTTGTTAAAGTGGGTAAGGCCTCAGCCAATGTCTGTGCAAGAAATGGGCAAGAATTAGAGAGCAGGCTGAAACTCACTTGAAATATTTGGGAGAAGCAGAGAAAATAGTGATGCAATCCTGGGCTTAAAGCTTGAGCCCCTTAAACACAGGAGGATGCATGCCAGGGATGGCTTTAGACACGGTCCCTTAGCACATGCTGGCCCTTGATCTGGACACAGAGTCCATTTTGCTATTTTGGCATAGATAGCAGTCTTGTTTTAGATGTGACTTTCCTTGCCTAGCTCAGCCATGACCACCTTCAGATTAGAGAACCAAAACCTGAGGCTCCACGGTGCAGGAAAAACCTTCCCTCGCCTGCAAAACCCGTGTTTATCTGCTTCATGGGAGAAGCAGGGGTTGGATAGCACAGAAAACACCTGTTTGAAGAACATTTAATTACTTTGAAAGGAGTTACAGGGGTGAGATTAGCTGAGGAACTGATTGCCTTCAGTTTTAAAGGAAAGGGCATGGCCAGAAGGGCATTTCCCATGGAGCGTGGAACTGATTTCACAGAGCTGCTACAGGATCTTCTCATGCATGCAGAGGTTATTGATCCGGCAGCTCTGGGGGAAATCTTACAGATTTGGTCAGAAAGAGAGGCAAAGTAGAGTTTCTTTTGTTGATTTTCCTTAGTGTTTGGATGTCTGAAGCCTGTAGCTATTCCTAGGGGCTTTTTGTCTGAGTCTGTGTAAACAACTGTAATTACAGATCTATTAAATTAAAGTCCATAGAGGTTTTGTATTGATATTTTTATTGTTGTTTAAATCAAAAAAATGCAGGTCTGTGTCATTTTTTCAACTACACAGCTAGGTGTAAAATCCAGATAAGTTCAATAATGACTTTTTTTACTTTCTGTAATGAAGTAGGATTACTGAGGTGAGAATTCAAGGAAGAACATAGCAGAAAACAACACTGAAGGTGTGTTTTTTACTTTCAGAAAAATTCCGAGATTAATTAAAAGCCTTAAAGAGAGACTTGATCAGTCTTAGATTTCAATACATACATCATAAACAGGAACATGAAAATCTGTTTGTACAAAGCCAAAGATAGGCATAATGGATGCCCTTGTTGACAGAAAAGCACATCAGGTTGTTTACCAAACACAGTCTCAACCTTCCGACCTCCTCAACTATCCACCTCATTACCACAGGTTTCAGGGGAAAAAATATTGATTTACTTGTCCTGATGTATAGCCAGAAAGTTATCATTTGGTCTAAAAGGATTGCAGTGCGATTTTTTAGCATCCAAAATATTTTCAGTGGAGGGTGAGGGGTGTTAAATGCTAATTGCACGAGTATCCAGTCTTTCACCACGACATTGATCAGAAGATGGTTTCTATTGCTCAAATATTCCTGTCTCTGTGTTTCACAGTTTTATCTGTTGTGACAGATGAGCTTTGAGTTTCAAATGGAAGGTGATAATGTGCTAGTCACATCATCCCATTTGATTAGTTATTGCATAAAACTATTTTGATGACTAATCACTTTTACCATGTCAAAATGAATCCTACTCAGTTTGAAAGGTAACGTACAGACACAGTAGTAATGGATTAAAATTACATGTGGATAATGACTTTAAATTTTTTAAAATGCAGAAACATTAGTGCACTACAGAGTTTGTAAACCACACATATGCCTAAGCATAACAATCAGGGAGCAAGACTGACTCCTGAAGTGGAGTTGTTTGATGACACATGATGTATTATTCTTTTCAGAAAACAATATGGCTCTCTGTCTTAGAGTCAATTAGGTTTTATACCCTTATGCTTCTAATTGGAAGTCTGTTCCCAATTTTTGTTTCTCTCATGGTTAAAAATCTCCTCATATCCAGCCTAATTGCATCCATAGCTAGTTTATATGCATTTATTCTTGTGTCAGCACTGTCCTTTACCATAAATAGTTTTTCCCCTTCCTGATGCTTACCCATCAAGGATCTTTATAGAGCAATCATATCCTCTCTCTGAGATTTCATCTGATGGACTTAACAAGCAAAGCTTTTTTAGTAACTTTCTATGAAAAGCCTCTCTGTTCTACTGATCACCCCAGTAACTGTTATGTTTCTGATCCAGATTTTGATTCAACTTCTTAAAAAATAATATTTTAGATAGGTTTTTCCCCAGCATCTTGAACAAACCCTAATGATTCTATGATCCACCTGTTACACCTCAATACTACGTTTGACTTTTTTTCTTTTTTATTGTTGCTCGCGGTGTTTCATGATTTGATTGGTACATGCCAGTCACTACTGTTCCCAAGACTTTCTCTACCCACTGGTTTGTATGTGTACACCTGTGCATTTTCTAAAATCGTTAGCACTTCTTCAAGTGATTAATCACAAAAATAAATGCAGAATATCTGCTATTCTGCAGAGTATTTCTCCCTGCACTTTATTTATTGATAATTTAACTCTATGTCAATCTGAATAGTAAGAACTCAAAGAAATATTATTTCATGGTTTTGTCCAAGAGATTCCAAGCTTAGAATTCCTGAATTTTGTCGAGACAACTTCAAAGTCTGCTACCAATGATTAACCAAGATCCAAGTTTCTGAAACAAGTCTTAAAAGACCTTGCAACTATCAGTGCTGACTTTAAAGATATGATTACAGACCCTGTAAATGAATTCTCAAAATCACAGGTGGGCCCCATGCAGTGGGAATGCAGAGTTCAAACAGCAAAATCTATCTGGTGTTTTGGGTAGAGCAGATGGACATTGACAAACGACATAATGAGGCAACAAGACCTCTGTCTTGGAGAGAGCAAATGAAAAATTTGTTGTGTAAAGGAAAATCAATGTACAAATACTGTCAGGCATGAAACTTCCATTAAAACTCTGTGACATGTGAATCTGGCCACCTTAGACACATGCAAAAATGCGAATTTCAAGACTTAAGCAGATGGACTGAGTACAAAGAATGGGTCAGAGATATAAAATCATTCACCTTTTTTTTTTCCCTTACATTTTCTGAGAACACTGCAACTGGAGAAATAATTCTGCCAGAAAACATTTCAGCCGAAAAACTGGGATAGACCTGACATACCTATACAGTCCAAAATGTAATGTGCCCTTGATTTAAGGAATCTGACTGAGAACAGAACGAAATTATGAGCCAGGGAAATTCTTACAATTAAAAGTGATTGCTTTTGCAGTGAAGCTCTTCACTGCTATGAATGCAGGCAGTTACTTCAAGAGCTTTGTCAGTTTGAATGAGTTCACAAGCAGCTGCCACACATCTTTAGCCAATTTTTCCATGTCACACACAGAATCAGAATGTCTTTAGCTGTTATGAAAACCACTTGGATTTCTTGGAATATTTTAAAGTGAACTTTTGGTGGCATTTCTTGAACTTATTCAGGATGGCAGCCTGGCTCTCTGGGAAAGTCTGCTAATACTCAGGACAGGTGCAGAGTAGAGATGCATTTCCCCACAGAGCCTTGCAAAGGAGCATAGCTGTGTTTTGTCATAGTGTGAGAACCTCCAGGAGGAAGGATGGGCTTGGGGAATACTTGTGCTGCACACCCTCTGTGTGACCACGATCAAAACCAGTCTGTCCCACCCTCTGTGACCACGATCAAAACCAGTCTGCCAAGCAGAGCTGAGGAGGTGATGACACTCCAGAGCTTTGTGTGGAAACACTTTAATGAATGATGGTGGGATGTTTGCATGGGGCTCATAGAGGGAAAGCTTTGCTCATGGCTGGATGCAAATCAGCTCTGATACAAAAACCATTAGCCATGGTAAAAGGGGAAGGTACCTCGAGATACTGACATGTTAATGTAGCTCTTTGGCTTCAGGAATTGGAACCTCTCTTGCTCAAGCATTCAGAGCACAAGCAGGGAAGGTCATAACCATCCAAGCCTATCAGACAGATAATCAAACACCCAAGACGTGTTCATAGGTGTTCTGTCTTCACTTCTATTATAAATCTGTTTAATAGTTTATGGGGGTTTTGAATTCTTCTGAAATATTTAAAATGCTAAAACTGCCTATTAGCATAGAGTTATAACAAATCAAAAGCAGAGCCTTTTCTCATTTTATGAAATGCTACTGCTAAAAAATACCTCATGGTGGTGTAAGAGTATCTGCACTAACTAAGTAGCTGAGCATGTGAATTCCTTTGATCTTCAGACAGGATCTAGCACCTGTTTGCTGGATAAGACCTGTGAAAATCCCAGCTAATCATATCTCTTTAGCCATTACACTTTTTGGATTATGTGTCAGATACTCCACATGGCTGTGCTGTGGTCAATGAGCTATGAGCTAAAACAGTTTGAGGTGAAGGTCCTGCCAAACCCCATCTTTTGCCCGTGTGCTTTCCCCAGTGAACTCGCCAGCTTCTCCTGAGGGAAAGGGCTCTCTGTCACAGTGCTGAGCTCTGTCCACAATGTGCTGCATGCTCAGTCAATCATAAATCCGAGCCCATCCCAAGATCATCGTGACTGTGCACTCCAAGGCTGACTGAGTCCAGTGTTCCTAAGGATGCTCTGTGGACAAATAAGTCACAGGCAGCCCCATCCATGAGAAGCTGCCTGAAACTGGTAATTGATAAGCATAGTATAGATCTTTCGTTCACAAGCTTCCATAACATTCTGCTCTTGCCAGTCTTTAGTGGAACAGAAATATGTGCCACACATATCAAAACAAGAAATTACTGAAATAAATCCAAGGGAAGTGCCCCTCATAAAAGTATTAAGTCACAGAGCACAATTTAAGTGGTGGTCTATCTTTTTCCAGGGCCTGGAGGGGTGGATGGGTAATGGGATCTGAAACTGAGCACTCTTCTGCTCAGACCCACAAAATGTTTCACTCTACCTCATTGCTGACCTAATCATAAATTCATGGCTGCTGTAAAAACTCAGGCTGTGAGCTTTATTGACCCAAGCATGACACCCAGCAATTCAGGAGGGACCAATCTAAACATCTCATTTCATTTTCTTTCATGAAGCCAAGAGCCCATATCACTTTCAAGTTCATTTCAGCTTTCTTGTGTGCTTCAGCAGAAAACAACCCCCCTATGTACACTTTCGGTCCACTAAAATTATATTAAATTTATCTATGCTAAATTTCACAGAGTTTCTAAGGGCAACATTTTATATAGTTAGCCATAGAGAGAAATGCATCATGCTGAGGAAAAAGAGTGAAATTTATATATAGAAATGTGTAATGTCTGGATTATTGTATCCTTTAAATAGGAATAGCCCTTGAAAAGAGTAAAGAACTGCGCAGAGCTTCTCAGAGGCAGGGATTCAGCAAATACCCTGTCTGCTTGTGTGACACTATAGGGAGTGAAACAAATTAAAAATCTTAAGATATTCAAAATCAGGCTAATGCAGAAGGAGGTTTGGAACAGGAGTTTCTACATATATATATATATATATATATATATATATACACACACACATATATATAAAATTTGGAATTTCCTTTCTTTTATTTGGAAAAGCTCATAGACATTCTTCCACTCAAGCTTTCAGTTCATAAATCAATTTTATTTGAAATATATTCAGTTTCTCAGAAAAAAATAACTGTACATTTCCTTTATGACTGAATCACCAAAAATTTGATTAAGAAGGACTTTTCCCACTAAATATAGTAAAATCAACTTGTATCTATGAAAAATATTGCCTTTGTTTTGTTTGAGACATGGACACTCCAGAAGTTAATATGAGCTTGGGTTGAAAATTTGTTAGTTAAATGGCATTAAACCTGGGTGAGCAGTTTAATTCACTTTCAAACTGAAAGTAGTGAAAAAAATTGCAAACACTTGAATTCTGAATAAAGACACTCAATCATGGATTCATAGCTTTCATTTTCTCTAAAATCATGTTTTTAATGTGAATTAATGGCCCTCAGAGTCCTCACACAAACAAATCCCGTGTCTGTTTGACTCACCCTAAATTCAGGGTTTTTCCGAAGTTTGAAGCTGTGGAAAAAGGGAGAGAAATGTTTTTAAATGGTGATATATAAAACCTCCCAAGCATTTGTCATATGCATACAGATGTAGATGATAAAAAAGTCATAGTAGCTGAGCACATCAAGATCTTTTTGTGCCACAGAATCATGAGATCAAGTCACTAAACTCTAATACATTTGTTAGGAGAATCACTTTCAGATGAGAAGCGGGGAAACCTCAGGGAGAGCTTGATCAGCTAACAGAGGAATGATAGATGTGGGAAGCATGGTTGTTTTTCAGTCAGCTACTTGGGTGAGATGTTGTATTTATTCCCCACTTGTTTTGCTCCTGCTCCAGAGATGTTTTTTCTCAGAATAAACTTCTTATTTCAGGTCACGTAAGAACCTGAGGAACTTCCTTTGCTCTGGATTTCCATAATACAGGGGCAGTGGATACTGCCCCAAAATATCTGCCAGGTTTTCTGTCAGTGCCAGAGTGCACACATGAGCCCTACTGTCCCTGCCCATCACCCAGGATGCCATTCCAGCCCCTGGGACCATCAGTTCCTGTCTCACCCTCAGCCATCGCATCCCAGGAGCCCCTGGCCGGCTCTGCTCCTGTCCCGGAGCTCCTGCCCCTCATCCCAGCACAGCAGAGTGCAGAGGGGATGGAAGGGTCCAGGCAGCCTTGAGTAACTGAGCCAGCAGCACAGGAGCAAATCACAGCCCTTCAGGAGATTCAAGAACTCCTCGAGCAAAAGGGTGAGCAGGATTCTCTTGGATTGCTGGCAGGACAAAGCCCTTAGCAGCTCTTCTTTATTTGCAGAGCAGCAGCTGAAGCTGACTCATTCAAAATGTTAAATCTTACACTGACCTGCTCTACCCTCTATTACAATTACTGTGTCTCTGCTTGGAGACTTATGCTCTCCATACAATATGTTCAGCTCATCAAAGTGATGAATGCACACAAGCCTCCATACTCGTGCTGGATTTCATGAATACATAGATATATATATAAATGGATTCTTGAAATTATGTAGATATAAATATACACGTAGATAGAACAAAAAATCTCCGTGAAATATCTGTATATGAAGTCAGATTTTCTTTTAAGCATGTAGTTCAGGCTTGGTAATTGCTGACAGAAATTCTGCCTGGAATATGGTAGGAGCTTTAGCAAACATGTAGATGTTCAGAAAATTCAGTTCTATGCATGTCTATTATATATTTGTGCTATGCAGAGGGAAATATTTCTTTGTGAAGATTTAAAGTAATCCATTGGAAAGGTCATCAATCAATCTTTAGGCAAGGAAGCCAAAAGTGAAAAGTCATTTTTAGTTAACGACTCTCTCTCTATGAAAAAAAAATAATTTGAAATAATGAGCTTAAAAATAATATCAATTTATCAATACATTACATATCAAAACATTTCTCTGATCTGAATTTTCAAATATTTTTATTTTAGGTAAAATGCTTGGTGTTTTCAGATCCATAAACACTCTTAGATAAAACCCCACATTGTTTACATGTACATTAATTTTCAAATAATGTATGAAATATTTCTAAGTCCCAAAAAATCATTCATAATAGGGATTTCATTCACAGCAGGGATTTTAATCACTGTTGCCCAACTAGCTCTGCAGCAGAGCACTACCATGGTGTTTCACAGAGCTCTCTGTGCTCCCCAGCAGAACATATTGCAAACATGCCCTCAATGACCTTTCTTAAACAAGTGGTTGGTATTTTTTTCTTTCTGTGACCACCCTACACATCATGCTTTGCCAGCCAAAGCCTGAGCTGAAAAGAGCTCATCATCACATTGACAGATTGTCACATTTCTGACTTGATTCTGCATGTTCACATTAAATTCATCTGCCTCAGCAAAAGGATTGGGACCATTGTTTTATAGACAAATGTGTCCATTTGATCAATAATATACTCTCATCAGGCCATGGAAAGTATTTACTTGCTCTGAGTGAATGCCAAAATTCCCTGTCTAATTCAATATGCTAGCAAATGAGGACACATTAAATTGCTTTCCTGTATGTATATGTCTATTGACAAGAGATTTCAGGCTAATCTCCTTTATACCACAGAACTATTTTAATGGTTGAATGCTTCAGCCTTTGTCTCTGCTGGGTAGGAGAGGCAATCAGGCTTTCTCTTCCATAATTTGTCCTCCCTGCCTGCAGATGTCTACAGAAAATTTTCTCTGTAAGCTTAATGGAAAAACTTTACATTTTTGAAGAAAATGCATGTACTATTAACAAGCAGAAAGCTCTGCAAAGCTGATGCTCAGGCCTGGAATTCTGCATTTCATCCAGCACCATCGCGTACTTTCTGCAATGCCAGAACATAGTTTTAACACCCTGTTTGCCAGACCTAACCTAAGGTATGTTTTCTTGGTTCAAGACCTTGTTAGAGGTTCCATTAGTTTTATTTACACGACACAGGGTTAGAGGCATTACTGTGACAATCCAATCTAGGCCACCAAAATTTTCTGCGGCTGTATGTATATCACATCAGGCATTCAGAACCTCACGGGAACCTGAATTTAATCTTTCTGCCATACCTCATGGCCTCACAGCAGACAGGATACAGTCAAACAGAAGTTCACTACCCCCCAGCACAAACAAATTATCCACGGCACATGTGATTTCTCTGGCACATAACATGTTCCAGTGTCTCCTCCACTATGCCAGTTCCAGGGCAGCACCTGCATAAGAGATTTGGCCAACATTTCACCATCATCTGATTAAGTTAAATCAGGCAAGACTGTCTATGAAGGATATACCTATAACATTGTCAGCTATACATGGCATGGATTTTACAAACGTATCATATAATTTGGTTTTTCGAATTCAAGGATATATAAGTATATTTAAAATTAAAACAACACCAAACAACTCCTTGAGGTAGTCATAGGACAGAGTCAATCACAGGCCCATGGCCATCAAAATATCACCCTAGTATCTAATTCATTATCCATTCTACAGAAAACAGAATAATAATTCTTTGCCACCCACACATAATGTTTGCTGCAGTATCTTACCAGGGTCAGATGAAATATTTTCAATGCCTTTAACTGATAAAAATTTGATTTTTATTTGCTTTCTCATGTCAAGTATAATACTATACCTTTAGGATCAGTAGTATTAGAACATTTATATTAGCAGGTAGGTGGTAGCTGATAGTCTTTTAAAAGAAAAAAAAAGGCAATACCTTGTGGCTTTTGAAAGACAGCCCTGCAACTTGTGAAGTAAAGTAATTGAGGCAGTATCTCTTTGTGCTGCCATGACTCTGAACAGGTTCCTATCTGCATCATGTGTGCTGATAAGATAGTCAAATACCACAGGTCTGTGGTTTGTAAACATCTGAATCAAGGGCACTGCTACATTCCCTGATCATTCATGCAGTGGAGTGCAGCAAAATGGAACAGAAAACCTCTTTGGAGCTCTGACTGCAATGCCCAGAGTTCAATAAATTAGCTGAGTCTGGGGGAAGGTTAAAAGAAACAAGCTGGTTTGATGCAAGTTATAATTATTTTTCTTGTACCATTTTTGGCATTCTCAAAGCTTGTTTATGCCCTAGAAAGGCATGTACTTCTTCCAGCTCCATGCAAATTATTACTCTATGCATGACCTTGTCAGGCAGCCACACTGAACATTTCATTGTCTATGGGAAAGCTCCATTTTAATTCAGCCAAATAATTATCACAAAAGTGGTGCAGTGAAAAAATAAAATCCCTGGGTCTAATGCTACAACACTCCAATTTTTTTAGCGATTTGCAAGACATGCAAAGCGGATATAAAGTAGTCACATCAAAATAATTGTGATTTCCATCCATGCAACTGATAAAGCAAAATCTCAAGGCAACAGGGTCTGTACACATTTTCATTTTAATCATGAGACCACATACTGCATCCCAAAAGGGACATCTGAATCGACACTAAACATGTGGCTGCAGTTTTGCTACCACATTATGCTCACATGGAATTTGCCGCTGTCTTCCCAATTCTGAGCATTTGTCTGAAAGGTACAGATTTGTGAGTCTCGGTAAGAGCTTTCTCTCCATTTGGCACTTGTCCCTTCCATTGTGACATGAAGTGGTACCAGAGGACCCCCAGCTTTTCTCGTGTTTTTGGCATAAACATTGCAATGATGCTCTGTTTGGATCCATTGCCCCCAAAGCAATAAAATCACTTCAGATTCAGCCTCTTTTCCTGAGTTCACTTTAGAATACCAGGCCAACTTTAGTGTCAAAAGAAGGTTTTTTTAACAAGTAGAGAAGCTCATCTCTTCATTATAAATTGAAAATGTAAAAGGAAGCATTGGTGCTTGGGGAGCAATTCACTGTCTGAATATTGGAACCTGGTAACAAGAGCGTTGACATGTGGTTTTCTAGTTTTTGGGGTTTTTTTTCTTTTAAGAAAAGAACCCATAAATGATACATTAATCCAAGATATATGAGATGTGGATCAAATCTGCACTTTTTCTGTTCACATAAACACCGTTAGCTTCCAGAATCTTTGTTTAGTGCACACCCAAGCTGTGTTCCATTCCGTGAGATCAGCAATAGGGCTCAGGGCATGTGCCGAGTGTTGCTCTCTGTGTCATTACTGACCCCTTGGCTCTCTCTGGGGCTGGAGCTTTAACCACACTACCTCTAACCACAAAGCTGACTGAAGCTAATCCCTGTAGGGCACATGACCTGCTGGGACACCTTTGAGCTGCAGAGCAAATGTTCTGCTGAAACATGGAGCCACCACGAGCAGAGAGAGGGACACAGTGGGACACAATTCATTGCAAACCCAGCACCAGAGTATTCAGTACTTTAGGATGTACAAAAAGGTCATTGAGATCCTCTTTACCCTGCTTTGGTCCTAACACTAAAAAAGCCCAACTTTGCCCTCCAGAAGCATGGCTTTCACACAATTTAAAAGCAGCATAGAAGTGACAGATTTTCCCCTGAAATAGGAGTCCTAAGGACCCTAGGTTTGCCAGAATGAATTAAGTGGGGCAGAAAAAACACTGTAATCAATGTTCATTTTAGGCTCATTTAATTTTAATTTTTATTTCTGGGTTTCAAAATTGGATGAATAATCTTCTTTATGAACATTTATATTGCACTGTAAATTTGATAGCATATATCTTTGCAGAAGTGCTAAATGTTACAATATTTAATTTGATTCTGCTGGTTTAGGATAAAATTTATATTCATTACACAGACCTTGTCTAGCTTAGTTTTTATACATATATATATATATATTTCAGCCTGATTTTAGGAAATATGAAAAGAGTGTCATTTCAGATTTTTCCCAAATCATTAATTTAAACACCAAAATTTTCTTTGACAATAAAGTAAACTTTGAAATTACATTTCTTACTTTCAGGTTTTAAGCCCTTATAAGAAATGTAAGTGAGATGTGAGGATGAACGTGTTGTTTAAATACTCCTCATGGAAACTACTGTTTGTCTGCTTGAGGTCCTGGGACACTTACTGATGGAAAAGTCTCCCAAAGCCAGACTTTTCATGGAAGAAAAAAAAATTAAAATGGTACCTTTCAAATCTTGCAGCCATGTATCCCCAGTGTTTTCATGTGCTCAAATCTGTTTTTCATGTAAACCAACAAGGACATCCTTTATTTGGTTAAATAGATATAAATAAAATTAACAACTGTGTAATACCTGCCTGTATTCACATGAGAGATTTTGTGGCTTTTTAAACCATAAAATTAAGCCTCAAACAATGTCGTTACCAGCTAGAATTTCAAGTCAGAAGTGTTTTGCATTACCGTGTGCCTGAGCTTTTTCTATCATTTAATAACCTCAGTTTAAAGGAACCTCTTTCAAGGGCTGCATGCAGGCATTGCTGGTGGCATTACATGAGAAACACCAGGAAGGATCATTATTGCCCTCAGTCATGAAAAAAGCAAGTGAAACATAGCCTTTAACTGCTTCCCCTCCCCTGAAAAATAAAATTTAATCAGAAAAAAAAAATTAGAAAAGTAATCACAGTACCACTTTGGAGGACATGCAGCAGAGCAGTAAGACTTGTGGTGTACTGTCTCACTGCTTTCTAGGCAGCACAGAAAACATCCGACACTGAAATTCATTCCCAGGCTCAACAGTAACCTCACATTTATATTAGGGACACAGAAAAAAAGAAGTGAAAAAAAAAGATTTTCGAAATGTTTGTGGAGAGAGAATCAAGAATCACGTTTGTGAGTGTGAGATATCCTTATAACTAAGTCATAGACAAAGGGAGATGAAAATGGCAGTGCAGATCTCAAGAGTCCTGTGCTCTTTTAAATCTCCAGGAATGTCAAATCTAAACTACTATTTTGTTGAGAAGAAAAATCTCTTTCGGAAGACAGGTTTTTTCCTCTCAGGTTTTCTATGCAAGTGTTCTCCAAGAAGCTCTCACCTGATTTTCTATCTGAATTACATCTCATTATTTATGAAATCGTAACATAATCATCAATTCAACAGCCGGGGGAAACCAGTCAGAAAATTCCAGGCTGAGCAGATTTCCAGACTTAAAGAATTGAAGAATTTATGTTTTTCCGCTTTAATTGATGCCTTTGAGAACCTGGGTTAAAGCAACTAAGTCATCTCTTGCCAATGCAGATTGCACTTTTAAAGGAAAAACAAGTTGAAAAGTTCATTTACTCTGATTGTTACACCAGCTATTGAATTTTGAAATAGTATTTATTCAAAGAAAAGATCGGAGTTTTTAGGCAGTTGGGAAATCACATCAAACTGGTAAGGTTGCCAAAAACATGAAGTAAAATCAGAGTAAAGAATGAAGAATTACTTCTTTTTGTAGTTTGACTTCTTCAGCATGGTTTTGATGGTGATCACCAGGATAAGCATGTCACTGACCTGTATGAGGTGGGGTCTTGCTTTCATTTCACTGCCTCTTTGCTGCTCTGCTGTGGATATTTCCTATACTTTATGGTCTTCCTAAATTATTGATACTGTGAAAACAATAACTTGTGCCACAGTTTTCAGGCCACAGTCCTTGGTCATCTAAATGTGCCATGGCTTTGAAGAAATGTTGATAGTAAATTAAGTCCTTGTTGTACCTTGCTTGCACACACTGCTTTTGCTTTACCTATCAGATTATTTCAATCCACAAGTTTTTGAACTTTTGCCCTTTGATTCTCTCCCTCATCCTACAGTGGGGGGAGTGACTGCGAGCTGCCTGTTGGGCTTAAACCACAACAAGAGATTAATCATGTAATAATCCTGTATTTAATCCCATTGCTCAGGCTGAATGTATAAAGTACTGTCTCACCAAAAGGGAACGCAGTGTTTTTTATAGGTCACATCCTTTAGCACTGGATTTCAGGACACATTTACACCTCCCAGCCTACTAAGGGCTTGTGAAGTGGACTCGAAGGTCAGAACCCTTCAAATTCCATTATATATGTGGAGCTCTCCAGATGAAGAGAATATCTATCAGATTTCAGACAGATTTTATTTTTCATTTTATATGGATGAAAAGATGCACAGTTTCACTCAGTGGATGTTAGAACAGAACATTTGGTTATTCAGCTTCTGCCTAGGCGTGTTTCATCACAGCCCAACCATTTCTGAAACTCCACAGGGATTATAGAATATAAGAGATAGAGGGCCTGTTAAAACACCACAGTCCTTATAAATTCTTATCTTGTCAATTTTTCAGCTGGAAAGGATGACAGAAGCATGAAAAAGCATCCTAACAGGGTACAGAGTCCATCAGTGCCCTCAAAAGAGACATGAGCCTAGCAGTCTTCCAGTATTGTAGTCTTTGAAGGGTGGATAAAAAAGAGATAGAGGTTGCAATGTGCAATGAAGATTAAAAGCCCTTTTCCTGTAGAGAGGAGCATATCTGTCATCCATTTAAAGATAATGTTAGCAGTCTATTAAACGCAGGTGAAACAAAGGGACAAAACAAAATGTGTCTAAATCAAAAATAATGGTCATGGAGCTTAAAGGACTCAAAAATAAACACATATCAGGTCACTAACTGGTAAACAATAAAATCTTAAGTGCCATTTATCACAGAGCTGAACAGATATACATAAAAAGAACAATGCTCTTCACCTCAAATGGTAAATCAAAAGCCTGCTTTCAACCAGGAACAGCCCAACAGAGGGAAACAAATAACCTCTTTTGATTCACTCTTGACATTGCAGTGATAATGGCATCACCTCTCAAGACAGTGAAGGATAAGTCTGAAGTTCCTTCTTGGGTTTTTTTCCTATTTATTTAAAATCAAAATTCATTGAAGGGAGATAGGCTGTTTGGGAAGTGACTTGTGTTGTATGCTGGGGGCTGAATGACAGCTCCATCCAGCTGAACTGATATGTCTTAAATGGTCTATAAAAACCTCTAAATCTCAGCAGTGTTTCCAACCAATCTGGTCACCATGAAGTATAAGACTCGTTTCGCAAGTTTTTTAATTTTCCTCATTCAGGCTGAGCTAAGAAGATATGAAGATACAAATACAGATTTCTGCCAGACTGCAGTTCACAGAACAGATTCGCAGCTTTTATACATGATTGCATCTTGTTAAACTCCACAGAGACATGCAGATTCGGAGAAGACAAGTATCTTGCCCATCAAGCAAGTAATGCTGCTGTATGTGTGGAAAGGAACAGTTTATTTTAGGACTAGAAAAGGAAACTATTTTATGCAAGACTGCACTAGCCTTGCAGAGTCTGGTTTGCAGCAAAATTTGCACAGAGAAACTGGAGTGAGTTCACCTACTTGAAACTTGTAAATAAGGCATTGCTCCACAGACCTGACCAAATTTCCTCAGCAACACTTAGCAGAACTTTTCTGTCTCAAATATCTTCCAGAGCCTTTCAGCCTGCTGGCACAGATGCCATTCATGTATGTTAGATAGATGCTTCGTAACAGGAGAATTTAGAATGTCAATCTTTTTCAATCATTTTCAGAGGAAAATGATTATTTGCTTGATCTGTGGGTTTTGATGCCACATGTGCAAGCATGTGTGTGTTCACATGCACCCATACATGCCAGCCAATCCATTACAGTATTTTGGAATAACATTTTGCATATGAACTTTCTAAAATCCAACATCCTACTTTGGATGTAGCCCACTTGGAAAATTCAAACGCAAAGCAGAAAGATGAATATTTGACTTGCTATTCTAACAGATTTGGATGACTGAAACACCCACTGCCAGTAAAACAGTTCAGATCTTCCATGAGAACTTAATATACAATTTCAGTAAGTTTACTTGTCTGGTAATGTCTTTGAGTAGCTAGTCATAATCATCATCTTAATTAAAAGATGTCCAAAATTAGACTGACAGAACCATCAGTCTAAGTCTGTCTTCTGTCAGAGTTGCTGTAATATGTTCTGAAGATATTCTATATCCCACATGCTGCCTTGCTGGTGACTATGTGGCTGTTAAGAGAAAAATTTCTTTCTTTGCATTAGGAAGCACCAGAGAAGAATTTTCCTACGTAGTAAATGTTACTTACAGATGGATATTTTTCATTCCTCAGTGTTTAAAAAAACCCAGCCAATTTCTACACAGGTAACATGTGTAAACCACTTGATGGAGCTAGTCACAGTAATGCTTGCCTTGGTGCCAATTCCATTACTTCGATCAGTGCTGCTCCAAGGTGAAAAATAGCATGTGAAGAACAGTTTAAGATGCTTTACAGAGAGAAACAAATACTTAGAGAATTTGTGACTTTTGCTCCACAAAAGTCACATATGTGTTTGACTGAAATTCTGAAACTAATTCAGAATTAAGAACGCAGAAGAAAAGGCCAATGACCACTTTTTAAAATTTTCATTCTGTAAATCAGAATAAAAATCTGCTGAAGCTGAAAATAACTCCCTACTAAAAAACAAAAATTATTCCAATAAGATTCGACTCAGGACTCCCCGTGTGTTAGCTGTTTTCTAGGTTCAGATTTTGATGATTTAATGTTGTTTCTATCTCCATTGCATTCATACTAAAGAAGACATAGTACAAAAAGACTTTACTGAAAGCTTTTACATTTGTTTGGAGCACATATGAATATATAAAAGTTTATTGCACAGGTGGTCCTCAGCAGAAAATATTCCATTTCCCATGTCAGTCTGGATAAACCAAAGTGGGATGCACATGCTTTGGTGACTCAAGGATGTGCTCTCCAAGATAATGTCTTCAGTTCAGCAGGTTCTTAAAAGTGCAGGGTCCCCTTCCTTCCTCCTTCCCTTTCCTCAGGGGAAGATGAGAAATAAGACAGGGGAAAGGTTTGACTGGGAAGAAAGCAGAGGATTTGGCAGAAGCAGCAACTATTTTTTGCACAGTCCCAGCAATCTGCCGTCGATATGTCTCCTTCTCCTTCCCTCACTGAATGAGGTGCAGACTCCTACATGGGGAAGCCTGGGAAGAGAAAGGGGAGCACAGGAAAAGACTCTGAAAATCAGTGTATTTTGTGTCATGCTGCTCAGGGACTAGGCCTGGCACCCTAAACCTCCTGAACCAGAAGTTCAATGTATTTCCTATTTGCAGAACAATTGTGTCACAATTTGTTGAGGGTTCCATGGTATTCCTTGCAAGAATGAATTACAAACACAAATCAGTTCTGCGAATATCTAAAGAATTGTTCACAGAAACAGGTGATTGGTAGAACAAATATTAATACTCTGTAAAATAGTAACAAATGTTTATTCCCAAGTTCCTAATGCCCTCATCCATGCTCTATAAGGATAACTTGTGTCCTTTCAGTAAGTTCTCCCTCTGGCTATACGGGGGACTCAGGTTCCAAAAACACTATGGTACTTTGAAAAGGTTTCCCATTATGAACTGAATCAGACTTTTTCCTGAACTTTATGAGGTTCTCTGAAATGGCAGAACATTGAAATGCCTTTGATATGATCATTTTCTCTCTGAGTAATAATTATAATTAGCTCTTTTCTAATATCCTCTTTTGGCTTTAGTACAGCTAAGGCTATAAAACAGAGTTGAAATTTTTCCCAGGCACTACTGGAAACTCTTTCGTATTTTAAGTCAATACCTAAATATAATAAGTTTTCTTAATGTGAATGAAAATTCTGTATGAAGTCAAAGGACTTGTATGATGTTCTGTGAAGATATTAGACCCCTCTTCCCTTGAAGTAACCTTGACCAGATGGCTAGAAACTCATGAGGGTATTCTACAATGTGTTCTGACTGTCTTCCTTCCACATTCCAACATTTTATCCCTCTCTTACTCCTTTCCTTCTACACAGAATCTTCCTTTCCAAGCGACCTGAGCCTCTTAAACACTTTTGCCTCTCTAAAATCTTACTCGCCTTTCTTCCTTTTCCTTCCCAGATACTTCATACACATCGTTTACACCTACTGTTTCTTTCTGCAGTAAGAAATTGTATTCAAAGGACACTTGCCCATGGCTCCCTAACAAACAAGCTCATGTCAAATTTTCTGATAACTTTCTGCAACGCCAGTATTCCATCTCCTCCACTCCTTGCTGAGGACTGTCTTATCAACTCATATTTTTGAACTGTTTCTTTCTTTCTCCTTTCAGAATATGGCCTTGTGTTGGTCACCCAGGCGCGTCCCAGAGGGTTTGGTCATCATCTGCTGCTCCTTCCCTGTCCCACACTGTCCCTGAGCAAGAGCATTCAGAGCACCTTTATTCTGAGGAGTCTCCGTTCGGCTTCCATGGGCAGCTTTCACCTCTGCTAGACATGTAAACCTCCTCTTGTGTTTCTGTCATATCCTTATCATGGGATCATAAGAAATTGTGGGTGGGAGGACAACAGGAACTCTCCAGTCCAATCTGCTGCTCCAATCAGGGCCAGCTCTGAAGTCAAATCAGGCTGCTCAGGGCTTTATCTGGCAGCATCTTAAAAACCTTCATGGAAGGAAAATGTGCAGCCCTTCTGAAAGCCTCATCTCGTGCTGGGCTGATCTTGTGAATGTCAGTCTCGACGTCCTCAAGAGAGTAGAGCTCTCTCTACTCTGGAGTGTAGCTCTTCTCTAATGCTCACCTACTATGAAAAATCCATATTCTTTCTTGCCATCAGGTAACATCACCTGGATGCTGGTTTTGCACAGACTCCCAGAGACAGAAGTCTTTGTGTAGAAATTAAAGTATTTGGATTGTGGCATAGGATCAGGCCACAATTTGACTGTCTGGTGGACACCCCAGGAGTCTCAGTTTCAAGGGTTCTCACAGCAGCATCTTCAGCTGGATTGAGTGAGGCTCCCTGAAAGCTCTTCTGGTGATTTCATGTAATCTACCTGGCCTGTGGGTGTACGTGGCTGCTTCAGCACCTGTGTAATAAAATGTTATTGATTGTCTCCACTATATCCAAAACAGCTTCGAAATACCTAACCAAAGAGCTGTCCTACGTGACCATTTCTGCATCTGTAGGAATATATTCTATTGGCTATTTATACCTTTTGCCCACGTACAATTTGACTGATCCTGCTGCTAGAATCTCTGTGACACCCCACACACGACATTAATCAATAGGTGTAAGCAAATAAATTGGACTTGACGCAGCAGGAGCAGCCCAGTGGAATCTCTGGGGCTGTCTAAAATTCCCACCTGGAGAGCTCTTGCAACAATCAATAAAATACCTAATTTTCAAGGTGTCTGGTGTTTCAGACAATCACCTGGTTTTTTGATTCTCCGTTGGAAAGTGATAATGACAGCAAGCTCAAATCCTAACTTTCATGAGGTGGGGGAGTAATAAAGTCCTGGGAGTCTTTTGCTGTCACTGATATGTGTCTCAGTGATTTCAAAAACCCATGTACTCCTCCAGGCACTAAGTGGAAGTCTCCAGCTGGGATTGAAATTAGCAAATTAGTTTACTGTAGGAACATCACATTGACACAAGCATAGTAATGTATTTTTGTTTGATGTTTTATGGTTTCTGCTTTAACTATGTATAAAGGATATTGTATTCATTCATATAGTACAGACAGGTCTGGTTTGTTCTCAGCTTGTAAAGATTTATTATGAATGTATTTATGTTTTTTGTTCCAGATGTATTTCTTCTGTTTTATTCCACTCTGCTAAGGGTTGGTGCCTGCTATTCTTGTTGTAATTTGGAAAAAAATCTACAAACAAAACCATACAAAATCCAAAACCTTCTCCTTTTGTTTCTTACTTTATATCAATACATTCTTCTTGGAATGAAAGACTGAATTAAAATATTCTGATGTCACCTGATTAATGAGGACTCAGGGCTGACACTTGCTTGTCTAAGTCCTACTTTCAGTTACCTGTATGACACAGCAAGGTTATTCATTTGATCAAGCTCAGAATACACTTAAACCCCAGAATTTATGAATTTAAGACTGTGAAGAGGAGCAGGGGATATGGCCCAAAGAATTCATTAGAAAAATTTTACACAAAATAAAACTTTAAATCCCCTCAAACTTGGATATCTGAGATGAAATGACAAGCAGTAAAAGAAATGGAAATTAACATAATTTTCTTTTGTGTTACTCTAATCTTTTCCGTGAAAACCACTTAAAAGTCTTGATCATGGTACTTGCTTGAAAGCTGCGGGGGAAGAAGTTCAAAAAATTGAGTTCCCAAGTCATTCAATCACTATTTAGTCAAACTGTTCAGAAAAACTGTTCATAATTCAGTAAATCATACTTTTCTATTGTGTATATGTGTGTGATTATTAATGAAAACAGCCCTTAAACTTTGGAAATCTGAAATCCTTGTAAATACATTTGACCTGACTGGAATCTTTACTTTTTCTTCACTCTAAAGATCACAGTCAAGTTTGAAAATTAATTACAAATGTACACAGATGCTCCAACCCATGAAATATTTGGATTAATTATATTTTTACAACACAAAGCAACTTCAGAAAGCCTGTTGTTAGCTTCCATCAACAGAAAGGTTACAAAACCACCTTGGTAAAAACATAATTGCAAGTGGATATGTCCTACATAAGGACATATGTGCTTTAAGATAAGAACAGAAGCCCACCCAGCTTGGCATTCTGTGACTGACAAGAGCCAAAACAAATGTCCTGTGCATATGGGAGAAGGCTAAGCACATAATGATTTTTCCAGAATATTTTCCCACCTTCGTGCTATTTGAATGTTGGAGATGTCTTGGAAGAAATGTGATACTTTTATATTGAAGAGAACTGAACGAGATAAATCACCACCTGTGCCAGCCCTTCACCACCTGTTAAATAAAAAACAAAAAAACAAAATCCAAAAAGGTAAAAAGCAATCAACTGATGAGCAGTGCTGGGGTTGCAAAATATTCTTGGGTATTTTTTCCTCCTGGTAATGGATGTAATATTGTAAGTATAAATCAAGTACTAATCTGGCCTATATGGCCTTGCTGAGTCTGAGCAGAAGATAAGAAAAAGAACAAATCTGGAGTTTGGGGATTAATACCTTTGTTCTTGGCAGTACAGCATTTGCATGTGTTTCATTCTTCTGTGTCAACATTCACATGTGTTTGGCAGGGCCATGTGAAGAGGTTTGGGACAGCAAACATTCCCAGCCATTTCCCAACAGAGCACAGCCTGCCAGGGACAAAGTTACTCTGCTTTAAAAACCTGACTCGGACTGGAAGGGGCATGTGTATTATTTTCAAAACATCTTTAAATCTCCTGGAATGTAAAAAATGTCATCAATCATTTCAAGATTTCCTGAGGTAGAGACACTGCTGATGCCCCTTTGGGGTCTGATCCCAAACCGCCTTGCATTTGTAACAGTGTTCTTATTGCCCATGGGGCTCAAGGAGATTTTCATCCTCCTTACTATTGCTTTTGGTTAATTAATATAGTTAAGAAAATCTCATCTGTTTAATCAGTTTAATTAAATAAGTGTGAGCTCCTTGTGTGAACATTATTGTTTTGGATTAACTGAATTTAATTTAAGTATTCTGAATCAATTTATACCAAATAGAAATAAGCACATTATTGAACTGCAATAGTTGCTCACACACAGTTTTCAGTGTTCCACATTTAACTCCACAGCTAAGGTTAAGATAGTGTGATTTTAGACTTTGGACTGTGTATAATGCCATTTTACAGTACATCAGATATTTGAGACAATGTTTTCTGGGTTGCATTTATTTCCTCATCTATTTCTCCTTTAAAAAAAATCAGCACTGAGCAGAGGCGTTTGTTAAAATGAAAGAGCCAGAAAACCATTTTCACAACTATCAACAGCAGATAGATACTTGGAGTGTACAAATTTCAAGATTCAGAAGCTGTTGAAAGCAGTTGGAAAATGCTCATCAGCATTACAATTTTGTATCCTGTCCAACAGACCAAATCTTTACAACTGATAACAAAGTTTGTGGTAGCTAGAGATTTCCAACCAAAAGTTTTTCTCTTATTTAAAATAGGAAAAATAGCAATTTCTTTAGGCTATTTTACAAAGCTAAGCATTAAAAGGGTCTGTTAGAGCCAGATTAAAGCTGTTAAAAGGGAAAATTTTAAAAGCAATTAATAGTATTTTTTGCAAGCCGCTGTCTTGTAATCTCCCATTTGGGACAGTAAAGAAGCTTTTTTGCACTCAGACTGCCAAAGGAAACTTTTTCTCACAAACTTTGTATGTTTAAGCTCAGTGAAATTCTTTTTAGATTAAATTACTGGCACAGTCTTTTTTTTTTTTTTACCCATGGGAATTCACTTATCTTTAATTAAGATGTGTGTCAAAATATTGTCCACCCATACGTTGCTACATGAGGGACTCTTAGAAAGTCTATTGAGATAAAAACACAGAGATGTTGACTCCAGAGGACATTTTTAAACAAAGGTCAGGGGCATCCAGGTCCTTTGAACGTAAAAGTCATTTCTGTAGCCCTTGAGGGCAGATGAGATGTGCCCTTTTGCCATTGGTTTAAAGGGAGCAGGGCTGAGTCCTGATGAAGCACAAGCAGGATTGCAGCAGACTCCTCTTCCTCACACATTAACAGTGATGGAAACAGAGGAAGGAACTGCATGGACAGCCTGGTCCACTCCAGAAGGGTCAGTGCCAGGGAAACACAGCACATCATTGCTCTCTGCAGCTTCCTGAAGAGGTGGAGAGGGATGTGCTGAGCTCTTCTTCCTGGTATTCAGTGAAAGGACCTGTGGGAGAGGTTCCAGGCTGTGCCAGGGAAGGTTCAGACTGGACATTGGGAAGAATTTCTTTACAGAGAGGAAGGTCACACACTGGATCAGACTTCCCAGAGAGACGGCCAATGCCCCAAGCCTGTCAGTGTTTAAGAGGCATTTAGACAATGACCTTAATATTATGCTTTAATTTTGGTCATCCCTGAAGTGGCTGGGGAGTTGGAGTAGATGGTCATTGTAGGTCCCTTGCAACTGAATATCTATTCTATTCTATTCTATTCTATTCTATTCTATTCTATTCTATTCTATTCTATTCTATTCTATCTCCTCACAGACCCTCTTCTGTTTCAAATGTTTTTTTTCCTTCCTCACAATCACAGCATGTGGAGTGATCCAGAAGATACTAGGGAGAAAGAAAGGGACCACATTTTTTACAAAGCTGTTTGCCTCTCACCAGAATATCGAGTTCAATTTATTTCTCAGTGTGTAATGGATTCCTGTTTATCCTGTGATTCCCCAGAATTTGACAAAAGAGATTATGTTGTTAGAAGCAACCCGAATCCCCATCCTTAAAATCCTGGAAAGTAGGTAGAAAATGTATCTTGGTTTCAGTCAGAAATTCAGCAAATTCACTTTTTAAAAATAAAATAAAAACTTAATTCTCTTTTTTTTTTTTAATAGATTATGGCTTATTCTTTGAGATCTGTCAGGAAAAGGGATAACAGTAGTTCAGTAGATGAAAATAAATTATTCTCTGATTCTATCAACTTTTAGCCAGATAAGTCCTTTGACTTTCCTGGTAGATGTGTTCTGAAGCCTCTTTACCAGCCTTTGCTAGTTCTCATCTTGTGTACATCACACCCAGCTCCAAATGGAACAGCAGAATAGAGAGAATATTGCCTGTATTCAAAAACCTCATGTTCTTGTCCCAAAAATTTCCCTCATCAGGCAAGCCCATGAGAGCTCATTAACACAAAGTCTGGCTCTTGGCTTGTCTGCCAGCTTGATGCCACTGTACCCGTGGAGTTACTCCAGAGCAAGACTGATGTAACGAAGTGAAGAGAAAACCTCTTCTCCTCATCCACATCGTGTCCCTTGTTCTAAAAAAAAGTTATACATTTCTTCTCTATTCCTGTGAGAAATTTGTATTTGCTGGGAATGAGACTTAGGGTTTTTTCCCTAACCAAAGTTAAACTGAAATCAAATATTGAACAGTTATGTTTCAACTGTAGAAGTCACCTTCACTTTTTATCTTTTATGCTTAGGTGGGAAAGGTTGCCAGAATCACAACTCTCTCCCAACATTAGCTGAGACAATCCAGAGGCATTTTTGCAAACTGTGGTTGTGTTATCTCTTTTGGCCATTCAGCCGACTTTATGTCAGCACCTGTAATAGTTCTGCTCCCCCTAGGCTGTGGTCAAGTGATGTAAAACGAGTTTAAGCAGAATCCAGTTTTGTTCCTGGCACAGGCAAACTCTGGAAGCAGAATGCATTTCTTCTCAGTGGGATTTGAGAAGTCTCCTCTCTCATTCCTTGCTAGAGTTAGCCTGGTTGTATTTGTGTCAAGATACCAAAGCAAAGAAAAAGAGGTAGGCTATGCCTTTCTTCTGCTAGCTGGAGTATCTCCTGCACAAAACTGTAAAACATGAAGACCCCTTGGTTTTATTTATTGTCGGTGTTTATGTTATCTCAGTTGTTGTAGCAGTTTGCAACAGCTGTGAAACCCCAACACAGAGATATTCCTGGAATAATTATCTCCTGCTGCAGTCTAATCAGAGCAGAGAATGTGACTGGGTCAAGGCTCTGGAGTTTGTTAAGATGAGATCCATGTGACGATAAATAATGTATGTGTCTAATGTGTTGCAACAAGACGTAAAAGAAAATTAATTCCAGAGGCAGTTTTTATTATTCTTGAGTCTGTAACCTGTCATCTTCACTGTGAGTCAAATGCCAAATTACAGCTAAAATCCTGTTCTGCAAATGAAATCCTTTAGTCATGCTAATTTTAATTTTAAATTTAATTGTTTGCATTTTACAACTCTTACTATTAGCCTGCAAGCCTGTTATACCTCCTGAATTTTCAGACACACAGAAAGCTCTTTTCCTAGTCTGGTACTGCAGATGTAAATCACGATGCCATAGCCTTACCTCAAGTGCTTTTCAGGAAGGCTGCGGGTAATGAACCGAGGGGGAAACTGGGCCTGCTGAGAAGGCCTGTAGGAAGCAGAAGAATTAAGGCAGGAAGGATCTGGAGGTCTCTGGTAGATATAATATGTAGGCTACAGAGCCATAGAAAGCTGAGTTTCTTCAGTTCTACTAGAACAGTTTGTTCCTACAGGAAGGTATATCCATGTAAGTAAGCAATGAAGTTATAGAATCGCTCAGCTTCAGCAAGATTATCGTCAGTAGGGTCTGGTGCCCCTTTGGACTGGGAGCACCTACAGCTGCTGTGTCCCAGCCCTGGGGACAGCAACTTCCTGACACCTTTAACACTACCTACATCAAATGCTCCTCCTATGCCTCAACTTTTGGATCTGGCCCTGAGCACCTAGTGTTAAAGCTTCAAAATTACTTCAAGGTACTTTATCAGCCAAAAACACTAAAAGATTTACTTTCCCTTTAAAGAAATTACTTTGGAATGAAAGACAACTTTTTTTTTTTTTTTTTTCACAGTATGAATCAATTTTAAACAGTATTTTATTACAGGAAATGAAACGTACCAGGTGGAGCTGCAACACGTTTTTAAATTGGCAAAATTAATCAAACTCCAAATTTGACAGGTCAGTAGAGTTAATATAACTAGAGTTTCAGAAAGTGCCCACTAGTGAATACTGTTCAAGGCTGCTATTTTCCAAAGGGGAAAGAGAACTCAAGCCGTTTAGATCTCATCTCCTGGGTGCAGTATCCCCTTGCTCCCAAAGAGGCTACAGCAGTGCATCCCATAACAAATGACTGGCCATGTACAAACACCATAGGTTAATCTTTTGCTCTAAAAATTCATTAGCTCCAGGCAGACCTCTGTCTGGAGCAACTGCGAAAGTGGGTTTAGATGACCTTGACGTATAGAACACCAAGCACAAAGCTAATCATCTGAGAATATATATCTGAATCTAAACTACCACAGCTAAATGCTAGAGCTCCATGTTCAGCTGAAATTTGTTGAATATATTTGCACACCAGCTTGGCTAATATCTAATTTTAACAGCAGAAGTTCTGCTAATTAGTTCACTATTCAGCAGCTCAGCTTTCAGAAACCCTTTTCCCATTGAATTAGCTATAAGATGCATAGACCAGCTTATGAGAAGGCAAGTTATCTGGAGAAGGAAAAACAACTATTGATCTGGCAGTTGATAGTTTTAAATCTCTAGCAGGACATTTCTAATAACCTAAATAAGGAACAGCTGAAAATATTTATCAGAGAAAGGAAAACGGAGGTAGAGAAAAAAAGGAAAATATTCACTACCTCATTCAGAATATGAAATAAATGAAAAGTTAAGAGTGCACATAAAGTTAAATGAGAGAGACGACACGAATATTTGAGGTGAATGGAAGATTTTTTTTTTCTTCTGTACAGTATTTTTTGAGATAATCCTCAGCTTTTTAACTGACATTAGGATGTCCTGGGATTCAGTTTCTAAACTAATAATATGAGCAGGAAAAAGCATTTCTTTAAAAAATCACTCCCTCAGTGGAGGACATTCCTATCACAGAACCAGCAAAGGAGATTATACCATTTTCCCATGCAGGCCAGTCTGAAAACACATATGCATTTTCACACTGTGTATATAAAAGCTCATGCAAGAACTTGAGCTCCTCCACAGGACAAATTACTCAGAGCTGGGCAGGTTGGAAATTACTAAATCAAGCATTCTGATTGAAGGAAATAATTGGTGTTGACCACCCACTAAAGGAGCACTAAAGTCAACATATACATGAGAATCTTACTCTGAAGATTCCCAGACACCTGAATTTCTGGTTTTATGCATACCCAGGGTCACATCAATGCCAAAACCTGTATGCCAACCTCCCACTCAGATGGAAGGAGGACTGGAAGCCCAAGGGACTCTGTATGGTTTTATTTCTCTAAAAGGGTAACTCCAGCTGCTTCCCTTCAAAACGGACCTGCAGGAGGCATTTTCCTCTACATTCCTGTTTGAAAGAGGGGTACCAGGGTCTGCAGTCAGGGGTGGGAGTGTTCCCCACTCTTTCTGATGATGCTGTTCAACAAATAACTTGGCTATAGTGGAGGCAGGGAATGCAACTCAGTACCACAGCAGTTACTGTGATCCCATGGGATAATAGAAACTACAGAACTGACAGAGATACCAAGCAGAGTTTTCCTGGTTCCAAGTGAATTTAGAGGTTCTCCATTTCAAGCCAGGCCTCCCTCATTCTTGGTAAATGTTAGGACTTGACTAAATAAATGTCACCAGGGGCTGAGGTGCTCAGGGGTCAGGTATTTCATCAAGGATGACCATGTATCTGGAAATCCACACACGTCCAGGGCTCGTGTGTAGCATTACCAGCAAAACATGATTTTTGGAAAACAGCCGGCTCACTAATCCTCTGCTACAAGTCACAATGTACAAGGGGCCTGACCTGCTGTGCAGCAGCTCTGCATTCACTGCACAGCAGCCTCAAGGGCTTGCTATTAAAAGGTTTGTGTATTTGCTTAGATGAGTGTCTTCATTTCAGCAGTGTGAATACTCCTCTGTGCCTCCAACCTTGCACACAGAAAAACTTTGTATAGCTTGGGCAATTTTTGATGTTTTGGGGAAAATAATATGGTGTTAGTTGCTGTAATCACAAAATAATAATAAATTATTATAGCCTAAGTATCAAAACTTACATGAGGGTGATATGCAGGCATACGTTTCTCTTACAGATCAGAATTACCTATATTTGTACTGCAAATTGAACCTAAGACCTTAAAAAAACCAGAATTGAACCTCAGACCTTAAAAAAAAAAAAATAGACTACAGTCAGAAGAAAAAAAAATCACCAAAATACACCCAGAAAACCTGTGTGTTGCTGCTCTCCATATAATGTAATTCCACATAAATTAATTACTTAAAGAATAAGTTGCAACAAAACCTCATTGCAGCTTGCATATGCAGTAAGCTGTACACGAGTCATAAAATAATTCTTGATTCAATGGTCTAATGTTTTGGAATTTAGAAGAGGACATTTTCTGTGAGTAATGTTGCAGTACATTGCTACACTAAAATATGAACCACTTTTATGAGGCTACACTACAGATCATTTGGATCTTTTTGTAAAACCTCTCCTGGCAAATGCTTCCTATCATATTGATTTTTGAAGAATACTTCAGATTCTCATGCTCTCATCATGGCTTATTAGCATACAGTAATTTAAAAAACACATCTATTTTTGAACATTTTTTCTATCAATATTAATTACTCTTGACTATGCTAGAATGATTGAGACAGATGACAGTATTATTTTGCCTTTTGCTGGATATCTTGCTCACAAACTTTGAACTACATATGCATATTTTCATGAAGAGAAAAAAAATCTAATATTGAAATTCTCCTGAGCCTTTTTAGGCTCAAAACATCAGAAGAAAAATGAAGTTATGGAACTCGTATTTAAAATCAGAGGTGGGAGAGAAAGGACGGCAGAAAAATAATTTCTGTGTATACATACTGTCATTCTTACTTGTATTAAAAACAGGAGTACAAATAAGCAAGGTGAAAGGAAAACTGTGAAATAGCAGATTTTACTGATGGCTTGTGAACAGGGAGCTCTATGCCCTTAAATTGTGTTCTCCACAAGACGCTGTAGTACTCACTTTTCATTAGAAATCTGCTGTCAGCAACAGCCTGAAGGCTTCAGGCCTTCAAGTTGTTGAAATGGAAAGTAAAACAGAAATAATACAACCAGTTCCCTCATGTCTGACAGCCGGGAGCATACTGGGTGCATACAAATTTTAATAGCCAACAAGGAAGAAAGGAAATGTCTTAAAAATTCACTTGTGTACAGTGTACTCACCAATCACAACTGTTACACTCTAGATGAAGAAAATAATCTTCTAAGGAATAGTCTTGAACTGAAGGTTCTGACAGAAATTGCAAAAGGAGCCACTAGAGCTGATCTCATCCACAACTTTGTGGTGCTCATGAATGAGTCCTTGTTTGATATGTTCATAAGAGCCTGTAAAGAGATTTTGAGCTTTCTTCCCTGCCCGTAAATAGATCATTTTCACGGTGATTAGAAAGTGTTTCCTATTATTTCATTTAAATTCCTCCATGCGAAAAGTTAATTCACTTTCCTGCTTACTTTAGGCATGTAGAAAAATAGTTTATTCTCCTCTAGCATAACCTTTGACAAATCACAATACCATTGGTATGATTTTCCCTTTGTATCTCTTTCTTAGACCAAACAGGACAAATTCCTTCATGGGTTTGGTTTTGATAGTTTAATTACTACTCTGGACAATAATGAGTCTCCTTAGTAAATGCTATCATTAGTAATGGTGAGACTCATTTTTGTCTCACGTTCCCATTACTAATGCTTGGAAAAGGAAAATTTATTTGATGTCTAAATATGGAAAGAAGTAGATGGTCAGAATAGAAGTGTTCAATTACCAAAAATGTTAACTATGACAATTTTAGTGGGATTGCTGCTTACTGTCATGTGTTTGTAAGATTTCTCTTGACATGCCCATCGCTGGCCTTACCATCTGAAAATGCTTTGGGTTACAGGTGACCTGCAACAGGGGTGACATATTGGAGTGCCATGCTTAGAAGAGATTTTGTTTCTCTTATAGCATGGAAGATAAAGGATTACCAGTATCCTCCTGGCCACTAATGTAGGCTTTTCATCATTTCTGTAACTCTTTGTAGTATTGTAACTCGTAATATTTTAATAATTGCAACTTTTGTAATATTTAATAAAGGTCCTTAAAATTGAACATATCCGACATCAAGATGTTCTTCATTTTAGTGCCAAGATCAATCCCTTCACACAGTTCGAAATACCTCATCCTTCATTAACACATGGCATCGCTCAAAAAACCCCTGGAAATGCCTCTTGCACACTACATCCTGCAAGGTGACAAGAAAAAGAAAAAGAAAAATACCCAAACCAACCCAAAAGCTTTGCCTATTACTGCTCACTTTGCCTTAAAAAAGCATGTGAACCTACCCTCGGCAGTGGAGACCAGCTTTGACCACAGACCATAAGTCACCTTGTTATTATTTCTTACAAATATGGTACTCTACATCCTGCCAGCAAGAGCTTGTGTTAGTGCATGATTTTCTATTGCTTCTAATCTCATTAACGTCTTAAAAGCAGTATGAGGGATTTAAATTCAGAGGGTAGAAGAATCAGCATTTTGGTCACCATTAAAATTTCTCATGTCTACTCAGCTTTCAAAATAAAGGCAGAGATTTGATGGCAGAAAGAAGGAGATCAATTCACAAAGTTGTTGTGGCCAATGTCACTCATGAGTTGAAGGTTTTGGCAACAGCTGATTTGTAGATCACTGTTCCTTTGGAAATTTCACTGGGAATGAAAACTTCTAAATTGCTCTGAAGAGAATGGCTCTTTGAATTTACAGATTTGGATGCTAAAGAGAATATGATTTATTAATAATAGAATTAAGCATAAGAGGATGAGAGTATTTGCATTATTAGACTGAATTAGTTCTGTCCAGAATAAGCTCCTGTGAGAAATGATCTCCTGGTAAGGGAAGGGACAGCATAATTGTTCAGTCTCACTGTCATCCCTCGTGTCAAAGGAAGACTTTCTCTCACTTTCAATAGTGAGAGAGGCCCAGGGAGAGATCATTATAATTTATTTTAATTATTTATTAATCAGTGTAATTATTTACTGCTGCTATACACAGTTCCCTCATTTTTATAAAAGAAAATATGAGAGATTCAAGCTAAAAGTGGAGCAGAAACACCGTCCTGTCACCAGTGCATTTAATTATTACAGTCAATCCAGCATTAAAAAGATTCTGAGGTGGACATAAACTGAATGCAAAGCACTCTTTGGTCAGAGACATTATCTTCCACAAAAGCAACACTTACAAGGCAGCCAGAGTCAGGGGAAGAAAAAAGATGCTGCAGCAAGTATATTAATCAATGTTGGGGCTTGGATTTGTGCTCAGGTATGCAAGTGGAGAAATCTACCACTCAGCCTAGACAAAGAAAGCCAGTTCTACTGCCCAGAGAAAAGTCAGTTTATCCTGCCAATACAGGACATTATTCTACTTAATAATTTTAGGTGGGTTTTTTATAACATTCTAAATTCAAAATGGGAGGAAAAAAGCAATTAGATGGCCTTTTTAATTAGATTTGTGAATATCTGCTGGATTTCTGTATTTAATAGATATCATAGAAGTGAAATCCATTAGATTCTAAAGAAAAAAAGACCCTTTCCTTCAGGGTTCATACCACCATTTGCTGTATATTGACTATTTTGAGCTAGCACCATCTATCACTTTAATCAGGCAATGTAATTCACTCTTTTCATTCTATACGATGGCATTCAAAATCCCAACAAACTTTAAGGACAAAACAATATACAGCCTCCAGGGAAAACTTTGTGTGCCTTTAATAGATGCATTTATATGCCAACATCTTTCCTATGACTGAGCCTGAAGAAATGTTACCTGTCATCTCCTGCATTGGGAGGGGAGAGAATGATCTTTTCAAAGGCTGAGATGTGTATTAGGGTCAAATTGCCTTTAAACACTTTCTCTCCCAAAGAAGATCTATTGTTCTGATCAAACCAATTGTTTGACAGATGTATTTATAGTGTCTCTCAAGCACAAGCTGCTGGGCCTCCGGTAAGAATTCCTACAAGGAATTTTATGCCTGATGTGTTACGGAAGAAATCAGGCTATGTGGTCATTATAGTGTTATCTGTACATAAAATTTACAATCTCTGAGTGTAGCCCAAAAACATGTTAAAAGAAACTAAAATAAACGTGGGCTAAAGAAAGGCAAAAATTCATAAAGTGACTGTCTTTTAGGTTTGGGGGGGTTTTTTCTGGAAAATATTGCTTCTTTCTCTAGGAACAATTATTTGTGGTTGGCTTAAAATAAATAACCCTCCTAACCTTCATTGGTTGAACATCAGATTTTCAGCATTTGCTGGACAAAAAGTGGAAAAATTGAAAATATGTGATGGGGCAAGAGTCAAAAGGACCCTTGAAATGAAATGGCAGTGTGATTACCAACAAAAATAATTATTACAAAAATTACCATGTCATAAAAGATAAATGGGCCGAAAAACAGTGATGTACATTTTCACTTCAGGTTGAAAAATACCAACAAAACTATTCAAGAACTGAGAAAAATGTGAATAAAATATTCTAAAAGTTTATTAAATGGTAGAATTCAGTAGACAAATCTGGTAAGTTTGAAACCATTAAATGTTTAAATGTACATCTAAGTTGAAAAAGACAAAATTAATGACAGAGATGAATTGTTAAAAGTTAAGATCACAAATTTTTGTGTCATAAGAGAAATGCTGTAGAATCTGTCCTAAATATGCGTGCAAAAATACTTCTTATTAGGTATCATGCAAAATTATAATAGAATTACTGCAGACTAATTCAGAACTGGTCATATGGCCAACCTTGAGTAACTGTGCAAAGCCTGCTGGAGTGATGGAGGAGAGCGGTTAATTAATACCAAATCTTTACATCATCTGAATTTACTGAAAATACGTTGCACTTTAAAAACAAACGGAAAAAACTGAAACAAAGAAAAGCACATTGGCATTAAGAATCAAAATAACTTTCTGTGGAGTGCAGTTGTTGACTGAAGCGTAGCTGTAATTCTTATTGCATCTGGTAGAATGGCTGCAAACAGAAATTCCCTGTAATATATGGGAGGACTTGATTCAGGACAGTGCTTTAGAAGCAAATGCTCCTTCAAAGGCTGGGTGAAACCCAGAATGCAGACCCCAAAAGGGGTGCAAGGGTCCAGCCAGGGACCTCAGTGCAATGCTTAAACTTGGCTTGACTTGGCTTGGGGTCACTTGAGACCTTGATAGTTCTGCTGCCATGGTGTGCTTGAAAGTCACACTGAATTTACCTCTAAGCAAATTGCTACACAAATGAGCCTAGAGCTGAAAGGCAATCACTTAAAAAACATCAGGCAAGGCAAAAGGAAGGAGGCTAGAAACAGTTGACCATGGTCTTTAAAAAAATTGATGGTAAAAGAAATTGTAATTTTCATTCATTAAGACATTTTCTAGAAACCACCAGTTAGGTTAGACTACATTAAAAAATGCAAGAAATTAATTTTGCAGGATATGCATGACAGCGAATAATTTTTGCAAATATAAGTTTGCACACGTAAGAATAATCAGCTTATAGTAACAAGTGTGTGAGGCAACGAGTGGTCTATATGCTTTGCTTCTACTGCTGAGGGGTCTTGTCTTTAAATCAGTGTTTAGCCTTTCTCTGAGGTTCTCTCAGGTGTGACATTTCTCTTTATTTGAATTAATGGATTCTGTGATGGTGTGGAAAAAATTACTCTTGGCTAATTCTGCAGTGGAACGCAGAGAAGAAGCATAAGCACTTGTAGTTCCATTAAAAAAAAAAAAGGGTTGATGCCAAATTCAAATAAATAAAAAAAACAAAACAAAAAACCCAACGAATTAGAGATACGGAATTCTATTCATTCAGCCTGGAATAGCCTGAAGTCAAATGTGCAACATTATCTCAGTGAATTTTGTAGAAAAGAACTCCACATCTAATGGAACCCACAAAAATAGAAAAATATTTTATTGAAACAGATGATTGACAGAGTAGTTATCAAAGGTTCATTGTGAAAATGAAAGGATTTATTGCATGAGGTTCTGAAAAAAGTCTGCTGTGGATGCAAACTAATTGATATTTTCAAGAATGACTTGAATGATGGAATTAAGCATGTTTCTCACCTTTGCTAATGACATCATCCTGGATGAAACTGCAAGTTCACATTCACCTGGAATCCAATCAATCTTGATGATTCATTAAATCCCCTGAAGATACATAAGGCTGTTCATGAAACAGGAACATGGGGCAAGATAGTGATTTTAGGGCAGGAGAAATCAGCTACAAAATTATAGCAAGGGGACAACTGATCAGGGAGTGGTTCTGCAGTAGTATATCACTTAGAGAGGTTTACAAACTGAACCTGAGTCAATCAAACTTTTTTGACCCAAAAAAGAAAAGACAAGTACCATCCAACACGTACATGCAGCAACACAGTCTACAAAGTATTCGAATCAATGCCCTGGAAGACTCAGAGGATGGACATTCTTGGGCTCAAGTATGGTAAGAATCATTTGGACAGAGTTTGGAGAAGAGTAATGAGACAAATCTGTAGTTATGGACACACGTTCACCCTGGGGAAAAAAGTGAACTTTTTTCAGGAAGAGGCAGCTGAGTGGCACCTGTATAATTACTCAAAATTGCAGGAGACTGCTGCAGAGAGAGAGGAAACAATCTATTATTCATGTTATTGGTGAAAAAGACAAGCAGTAATCAGCCTAAATTCAAGTATGAAATATTAAAATGAAACAGCAGAAATTGTTTTGATAGAAATGATAGTGAGATACTGAACTTTAGTAGATATGATAACCTGTGTAACTGGAGAGCTCTAATAGCAGGTTAGAGAGCCATTTGCAGTGGTCCTGGTCTGGGACAGGAAAATGAACTACATGACCTCTTGGGGCCCTTTCAGCCTTCTGATTCTATATTTAAGGTATTAAACATAAAGTGATAGTGTAATAAATTGAGACTTGTCAGAGGGAATGCTCAGACAAATCTCGAAAAAGATTATGGAAAATAAGAACAAATTAAAAAAAAAAAAAAAAAACAGAATGGTTTTTGTCCTATAAAGACACAGCAGAAGAGAGAAATAGATTGCAGTATAAGAAAAAGCAAGAGTTTTTTAAAGTAATATTGAACTGGGACAGATATGTCAAATAAATGCTGAAAAAGTAATTGAAAATCCAAGTAAGTGCAGAATGGTGAATTTATCATCTGAGGTAATAATAAAAAGGTTTATTTAGAGTTTTAGGAGGAGAAGGTAATTTCCACTGCACAATAAATAAATAAATAACAGGGCAACATCCATGATAAAGTATAAAATATATTTGAGAAAATATAAATGCCAAAAGTGCATCTTTAAAAATAATGGAAATAGAAAACATATAGAAAAAGAGATATCAATAGCTCCAAAACCACTTTTGTCAAACCTTAATATTATGCAAGACTTGAGAACAAATTTTTGGAATAAAAACAGTATTCAAAACATGCAGATAAATCAGAAATTTGAAAGATCTCCATCATCCAAACAACAGCTTGCCCAAGGCTTGCCTGATTTCACAGTAAGAAACTATTTTTAGAGGAAAATTTAAATATAGTAGGTATTTTCTATCTGGTCTTCAAGTATGGTGCTTTATGGAAAACAGTTGGTAAAGCCTAACTGCGTGGGAATTAGTAAATGAATTCTGATGGGAAAAGGAAATGACTTATGGAAAATGACACCTGGCTATGCTGGAGGGGAAAATACCAATCTGGATAGAGTTTACCATTCCCTACCATTGATCTTTTAAAATGTTTTTGACAGCCTAAGCACTAAGGGTAGCGGGATGCTGCTAAATGGGGCACGGTCAGCTCAGAGAGGGAGTGGGACAGCATTAGGAAAGAGCAAGACAGCCATGGTTTGTGAACAGTAGAAAAAGGATGAAACACACTGTACAGCACCATGGACTTAGTGGCAATAAACATAAATTTGCAATGTAAAATAGTAGAGAACTGGGCAAAGAGCACCAGCTCTTTGTCTTTTAGGTGACAAAAACCCCTCTTCCTCAGGATACCCAGCTCCCAGAGCTAGAACTTAGTGATGGGGAGCTGAGCAAAGCCATAAGTTTTTATACACAGAGTTTTGATAAACTCCAGCCTAAGCACCCTAATTTAATCACTGGTAATGTTGCTCCTAATTCCTCTCGGCACTTACTCAGGAATAGTCATTTTATCACTAGTAGTACAGATTCTTTTTGTAGATCAACACAAATATCACCTCGCCTCTTCATCTTTAATATTGACATTTATGTGACTACTGAGTTCTGTATAATTAGGGCCATTTCTGAAGTGAAGAGAAAGGTTTGGCCACTCCAGCCAGGCCCGGGAATGCTGTGTTTTGCAACTACTGGAGTGGTCCCAGTCGTGGGACATATATACTGCCTCCTGGGGAAAAATAATAACACCCTGGTGTTGTAAGGCATCAAGTGAAATTCCATACATAGTTCTTGTTGCCCCTATTCAAGAAAGACCAGGGATGGTCTTACTTACTGATTTGTTAATACGATGCCAGTGTATCTGCATTAGCATTTAGTTCAGGTCAGGAGTGCCCTTCTCTAACTCATCTCATCAGCCTCATTTAGCGCTTTTGGGCTCAGTTGTGGAGGCTCTCAGAGCACATCAATGAGCAGGGCAGTGTTAGGGTCGCAGGTGCGTGACTGGGATGCTCGTGAGGTCAAGCTAACAGAACAGGATGTGAGAAAAGGCTGGACAACAAGAAAGACACGAGAAAAATATTTGATTTGACAAATAACAAGGTGAGAAGCTGACAAAAGTAACAGCATCATGAGGAATAGCTAGAGTTTTAAAAGGTATGAGGAGGACCTATGTGAGAAACAGAATTCTCAGGTAATTGGTGACAGAATAAAGGGAACCTTTAGGAAGCCAAGACTTGCAAGGCCACCAGTGCCTAAGAAAAATAGTAATGCTAGGTAAGTTTGCAGCCTTGTTACTTGAGTAACTATCAGAAACACTAAACATGGCTACAGATGCAGAAACTGTGGCAGCAGTGAGGAAAAAGTAACTAGGGGAAGGCAAAAAAAGGTACTAGAACAAACCAAAATGCTGAGAGAAAATAAAAAGGAAATTTGATTTTTCTTCTTCTGACGAAAGAGAAGATTTTTTGGCGGCTTTCTGACAGAAGAAGAGGCAAAATTTTGAATTGACAAAATGTTGATGATATCTTTCCAAAAGCCCAGGTGAAATCTATCTCTGTAGTCCCGGAGCAACATCCTGACACAAACATTTGAAAAGGGAAAGGCTGACCCGTTGAGAATAAGTGACAGAAGGAACTGTAGAAATGAGAGTAAATAAAAGAAAATTACTTTCTCTTCCCAAAGGATTCCCACAGCCCTGAAGCTATGCAAATCAGTGTCTTCCTAACCTCAAGCAATCTAAAGCAATCCTGCACCTGCCCTTGCTCAAATTATAAAACCAATACAACCTTGCAGGGAACCGCTGCATGCCATAATAAGCAAGATCATTCAACTGCAGCCCCATAACTGAAGTAATTAAAGACTTAGTTATTAAAAAAAGAGCTCTGTGGCAACTTAATTAAATTTGGGAGGAGAGTACAAGCCCTACCTTTACTGACAACTTCTATCTCAGACTTAGGGACAGCTAAGCCATTTTTGCTGAACATGACAAGAGCTATCACTCTGTAGTAGTGATTAATCAGAAAGAAGAAGAACTGTTATTGATACATCTCCTTGCTTCAAAGCACCTGACAAAAACAGAACTTGTATCAGGGCAGGATCCTAATTCACATGGATCCAATCCTCATCAAACTGATTCACTCAAATCTAACAGCACAAATGGACCATGAAGTAAGATACTTGTTTGCATTCTGATATCAAAAACATTGATGGATTCACGTTTTCAGTGTAGGAGATCTCCAAATTCTCAAATGATGATCTGCAATTATATTTAAATTTTAAGTGCTTAAGTTGTGAACAATTCCCAGTTATTCTGGAGCTATCTGTTCAATCTCTAACCAAGCTCAACCATTTAGCAGAAGAAACACTTGGGGAGAAAACTTTTTTTTTTCATATTTCAACATTTAATCATTTCCAGATTAAGGAATTCATTAATTATGATGGTGGTGGTAGTGTATAGGAGAAAAGGGCAGAGTTGAATAGAACAGAGTAGAAAACAGAAAGAACACATGCCCTTGTCAAAATACTTTGGTTGCACAAATGAAGCCAATTAGGAACTCAACTGAAAAGATCTCTTTTCCCATGCAGTGGGAATCTTTTCTAGACATATAGCTTTAAGTTTTCAACAGATAGAGAAAACAAATATACGTTTCTAAAGAAAGTAATATTAATGATTGTAGCTAATCATGAAAGGTCTCTTGTTTAGTGAGTCATCCATATTTTTAAGTGCTCACAATTATAAGTTGAAAAATTCTGTTTTCTGGAATTGTGTCCTAATTTACTCTCAAAAAGAGAAGTGGTTTTAGACCCTTAAGCAAAATTGGTTCAACTTACTGTAAACATTTTGAATATGCAGGAACAGCTTGTTGATTTTAATTTAGTAGAATTGTCTCCACGGCAAGAACAAAAACATAAGCATAAACTTTAAGCCTTGGCTTCTGTAGTTTTTACTGAGATATATGGGAAAAGGATAACAACAACTTGAAAAGTTATGAATTTTTTAACACATGAATGATGAACTTATCTTACCCTTGTAAACCAAGGAGAGGATATATACACATTAGGGGTGGCCATGGCTTGTGAAGATATCAACATTAGTAGTAACTCCCAGTTACCATATATGAAGCACACAGATTTTTTGAGCAACATTTATATATTATTTATTTTAAACCAATTGTGACATTTGAAGCAGCACTGATACAGCTGTAATGTACAAAAGGTTATATAAACTGACATGAGTCAGTTCTGTTAAAAGATTAAAAAATAATCTAGGTGTGATTTTCTATATTTACTGAAATTAACCATAAATCTTGCATTCAAGTTAGTGGCACAGACCTATGCCCTTAATTTTGCCTGAAGTTCTCTCCTCAGTCTGCTCACCTGAAGCCAGGAAGATTTGGAAGAGGATTGTGATTCACTGATATTCTGCAAAAAGGGAGAAGTGGTACAGCTGATGCGGTAATATATCTTAGGTGAATTTTTTTCTAAGTAGGCAAATACAAGAGGAAGAAGAAGGACAGTAAATTGATTTTCCATTGCTCACCAGAAAGGTGGGAATTCTTGTGAACGTGAGAACTCCAGCTGGGTATTGAGAACAGTCATGCAACAGATGTCAGGCAGAAAGCAACCCAGAAAATGGTGCTGCAGACACCTTTACACAAAACCCTCTGTGCTTAACCACGATGAGAATAAATGCAGCCTTGCCCAAAGGCAGCACTCTGTTCTTGAGCAGAGAGAGGATGACAGACCACCTAACCCCACACAGCGCAAGAATGAGCTGTGCAAGGGCACCAATGTATGGCCTGTGCAGCCAGCAAATCTCCTGTGACAGCTTTTATTAGTAGATTTTTTTTTCTTGCATATTAGGCCCTCTAGCAAACATATTCATCAGATTAATATCATCATTGACACAATCAGGATCCCTGGAATGTTCTAGAATGTGCACAATGTGGTTACAAACTCCAACAGAAAAATCATTCTAAAGTAGATTCGGCCATAAAATTAAAGAACAAGGATGTCTCTACCATATAGCAGGCATATCACAGAGGAAGGGTCCTGTTCAAGAATTAGGGAAATGACATTGGCCAGAAAACATGGCTAATTATAGTAAAAAGGGCAAAGATCGTGGAGAAATAGAACCAGGAAGGCTGCCTCTGAAATCAAGAGCTGTACTTTTTAGCAGCTTCAGGACACTTTCACTTCCCTTGAATTTGGTAGGAGTTTCAGATGGATGGCTTTACCAATAGCTAGATCAGAGCTCTGAGTAATTTGCACCAGATTCCTGAACTAAGTATGAAGTCCCTGTCAATGACTATAAGGCAGATGACACAGCCTCTATTTCTAGTATAGCGTGAGAGCAGCAAGAAATGACTTAAATATGCTTGGGTCGTCAAGGAGAGCCTCGAAGGGATGAGGGCTGTGATGGATGAGCAGAGGGGGTGTCAGGAAGCAGCACTCATGGATAATGCCAGGGTGTTCCTAACAGGGCAGCAGTCTCAGGCAGGCAATAGGTTTAAACACAGAGCTGATAAGTCAGGAATAAAATTTCCAGCAGTCCTATCCCAACAAAGAGATAGGTCTGGCTCAGGTGAGGACAGCAGAGTGCAGATGCCTTCCCTGTGACTGTTAATGCTGCTCGGAGACTCCAGACTAACAGAGCGGCCTCCAGCCACTCATTTGTCACCCAAGTTGTTCCACGAGTCTAAATACCAAAACAGTCTCAACCAGGTCCCTAAACACAGGCAGCATCATTTATCAGACAAAACAGAGCCTCACCAGTTGTGAGTTCCATGCAGGAAACTGTGGGTCTCCTGTCTGTGCAGCATAAAGTATATAGGTGACAAATTTCTGGTAGCTGTCCATTAAGAACTTCCTATATATACATCCTAATTAATAATTAAAGTGGTTAAATTACAAGCTCTTTTAAACATGAGGCCCTCATTTTTCTACCACTGGAATTATTTTGTCTCAAAGATAGCTCAGTGGATTTCAGCTCTGTTTTCATTTAACTGCAGGACTTCAGTAGGTAGCAAAAACATAAAATCTCACTGCAGTGCTACTTTCCCCTGCAGGATTACAGACTCAAAGATGTATCCCTGACAGAGAAAAAACAGTCTGCAATGAACATAGATTCATAAAATTGAAGGCAAATGATTATTATTATGAACATCTATTCCTTCCTGCATAACTCAGGTTACAGAATTTCCCACAAGTGATTCCAGTGTCAGATCCAGTAATTTACAGTTGAATTAGAGTACAAACCCTGAGAATGATTGGAATTTTTCCATAATGATGATGCAGGGCAGTTTAGTATGCTCTGTAATGTGCTATATCAGCGTCCTCACTAGAAGGGCACTGAGGAAATATAAATAACCTTGCACTTTTAGAACTTTGTTTTAAAACATTTTTCAACATTCTTCCGTATCATAATTCGAATTAATTAGGCAGAACTTAGTTACTGAGCTCTGCTATAGATGCATTCATTGACAGTTTGTGCAAATATCAATTCTGACAGAGACCCAAGACATAACTGGCACCATGGATGCACTTCTGCATCTGAAGGTTTATATTGATGAACATTGTGCGTGACCCATCTCTTTTCGGATCCTGCTCTGTAGTACCCTTTTATCAGATGTATTTACTCTGAATTTGTGGCCACTGGGCATCTGGGCACAGGATTGTTGGAACATGCAAGATGGATCCAAGGTAGTGTCCTGCAGGTGTTCAGCAGATCTGCCTTTAGCTGTGTCAAGCTCAGCGTGGCACCCAAGAAATTATTTGTTGGGTGCAAGAAGCTTGCAATGATTCAGCTAACACTCGTTAGCAGAGCTGCCCAAATGGAGGCTGCAAAAACAAATTTCATCTTAATATGCTTTCAAGCAACAAGACTCATTTCTCAGCTGATGCAGAAATCATTTAATTTACTGAAGTCAAGAAAGCTGCAAGAAAATCCACTGTCACCAATGGGGATAGTGTCATCAAAAACTTTCAACATCGAAGAATTCCAAAATATTCAAAAAATATCTGGGAAGAACTTATCAACCAGCTTCCATGGCAAGACCATTTCTCATTTGTACTGCAGCAAGCAGCTTCTATATAATCAGTGCAGCCATCAGTCCACCGCACACAGTCAGCACAGAAAACATGCTGAAGAAAGGAACCAATGAATTCTGTAGTGTCTTTTCTGCCTTAGAACAACCATGCAGCTATTAGAAGTCCACTCCTAGTTCAGTGCATAATTATTGTTATATTTCTTTTGGAAATGACTGACTTTTATCAGCCTTGATTGCTCCTCCCCTGGAAAAGGTCAGTGTCTCCCCAAGGAGGTCCTGCTCACAGCCTGAGAGAGATTGCCTGGGAGTCATACCCTTTTGTCAGCTGACCTTTAAATACAATAATGTCAGTTTGTTAACAAGAAAGTTTCATTTGTTAAAGTCCTTAGTGTTAGTCTGACATGACTTGCCATTTAAAACATTTATCTGATTTGTTTCTACCCTGTGATCTCATGATAATGCTATAGTGTTAATCTTTGAGGTCACATACTAGGCAGGTTTCCTCTCTAACCCTTACTTGCAAGTTTAATATAAAAACTTTCCTCTGTCATCAAATTATTTTTATGGAAGTTCAGGAGTAAGTTCAAAGAAATATCGCTCAAGTTCCAAAAGCTTTTACACCAGGGGCTAGAAGCACTCTTTCTGTTTCCCTGTGTATGTGATTGGAAATCTCGGGAAACTCGGGGAAAGTTTTTGATTGATTTCATGGGTGTCATTAAAGCAGCACTATGTTCTGCAAAAAACAAATACTATATTCAGCCTCTCTGTACTAAAAGGGCAAATACGGAGCATTTAATTGAAGACAGTTACAGCGCAAAACTGTTTTCCAGCCGAAAGTTTAGCTAGAATATAGTTGGGTGAATATGAATCGTCCAACATTGCAGCGTAAATTCAGACACGCTTTCCTGAATCCCAAGGCTTCTTCTGGTGCTGCCTGTATTCAGAATTACAGGCAAGATATTAAGCCTTTTCATGAGCACATATATTACTGGCAGAAAGTAAAGCATTTTCTCTTTTGGGGACATCATTTTTCTTGTCACACTCTTACACAAACAGAAGGTCAGGCTCTTACAGATCCTCTCCTAGGAGTTATTCAGGTACTTTACAGACTATGGGTAGCCAGCTAAATGTAAATCTTCCCTAGGAGCTGAGTCCCTGCTGCACAGCCCTTCTCCCCAGGTTGTTGTATAGGCAATCTATCAAGATGCAGAGGATATCTTTCTGCCTTCCCAACAGGTTTGCTTCCAGAGAAAGCTGAGGGTAGTGTTTGTGCTGGTAACCACCACGTGGGGATTTAGACTGTGGGACACAGTGCAGAACAGACCTGCCTCCAGCATGGACACATCAACGGAGAAGAGAAGGAACAGTGAGGCCACCGAGGCTTGTAAGGTCTCAGTCCCTCAATCCTGCAAGTGCAAACAAGGGGAGGGGAAAAGAGAGATGTACCATCCATCTGAGAGCTGGTTCGGGTCAAGACACTGAGGCAAGAAAAATGTTCTTCCAAACTCTCATAAACACCTTGATCATGGATGTGTGATTGTTTTACACTTGCAACATGTCTAAGGACATGGATTCCCTGCAAACCACTGGAGCACTGACAGAGCTGTGCTGATGATCTGCCTCCAGCTGTGCCCCATAAGCAATGCTTCAGGCAAAGATGCACACGCACACACAAACTTCAGATTATTTTCCTACCTCTGCTTGATATAACTTCCCCTTAATGTAATTCTGAAGTTCACATTATCCCTTTTAGTCACAGCACTGCAGGCATCTCATGTTAAGGTAATTATCTGTGATGACCCTGAAGTCCTTCTTGGAGTCTAATGTACCTATCACGCTCATTACCATAATATCTGAGTCTCCATAGTACCAAGGCATCCGAGTCAGTCATGTCACTCTGCAGAGCACAGCCTGGAGAGCAGCAGAGAAGGAAAATAGATGAAGATAAAGATCCAAGAGAAAAAGCATAGACTTTTTAATTATTAGAAGATACTTAGGAGATCAAAAGGGTAATGTAAATTTTCAGTAATGAAATGAAGTCTGAGTGACAATGTTCCATTGGAAATAATAATGCTGAAATCACTGTGCAAAGCACAGCACAAAACTGCATTGCAGGAACTGACAGGAAATCTTTTTTACTAAGAACAAATAGATTGAACAGAAGCAAATTACAATAGAAGACTGATGCCACTGCCACATACACTGACTGAATCAGGAGTAACTTCACTGCAAACCAAGCAATGGTTTCACAGCTATTCGTGTGAAAGAGTGCTGTAAGAGTAGAATAAAGCTCAAAGTAAGGGAAATTCAACTCTATCAGTATTGACGAGTAACAGTGGACAGTCACGTAAAAATAATGCACATTGCCCAGCATGGTTTCTGCCAAATTATATATTCATTCTGCTCTTACAGATCTGTCCTTGGTTACTTGTCTCTTGCTGGTTAGTCATTGTTTGACCTCAACAAATGACACACTTCACATCTATAGCTTCGCACCACTAATAGAGAAAGTATCAATCACACATTTGCTCTGCTGAATTGTGCATCTCATATTTGTGCTTGTATTGAGGGAAGAGTCATGCTGGCACAACAGTGCCTCAGGGTGGGAACCATCTCACCTGACTTTACATGTCTACACCCAAGGCAGTCAGATTCAACTCTTCCTACAGCTAATTACAGGCTTTTCTGCATTAGGGCATAAATGGCATTTACTTTAAGTGTAGATGAGTTATGATCTAAAAGTGCCTGTTTATTGACTGCATGGGAGCCAGGAGTGACTAGATCAAACATAGCCTACACAGAGTCAGCTGAGTCACCCCCACAGTTTATAATTTTGATAAATCAAACATATTTTAAACCCAGCTTGTTCAGTGAAGTATTCTTTTAGCAGAGCCTTTGGCAACTAGCATGCACTTAGAAAATAGGTCTTTCTGTGTAAACCTTTCCTGCCAACACACATGCAGGGAAGTCTGTGTCACTGTGTTGAAGTATCTCTCAGACAAGCACTTCGCCAGATTCCAAAGGACAGCAGATCAAAATCGTATAGCTGCTTCCTGATTGCTTATTAGTCCTCTGTGGTCTGGCCTATAGTAAAACATTTTAATGAAGAGAGGGAGAGTAAAATAGTGTTCATGAATACTGTTTGAAAATCAGCCACTTCTTGCTACAGATGTCAGGCTACTCCAGAAAGCCCTCAATGGATCTCTCTCTGGGATTCATTGTCATGTATTCCCTAATTCCCATGCACTTAAGTGGTGTCCTCAGCTCACCTTGTGCACTTCTCTTCCAATTGCCACTGCATGTTCTAAACCGTACATGATGAGCTAAAGGCACAGCAGTGCAGGTGCCCAGAGCTGCACACCTGCTTCAAGCCAGTCTGGTACAAGGGAGCTCTGGTCTGCAACCATCCAATCAGTGTAGGACACAGAGGGCACTCACCAGGATCCCTTATCTCTTTCGTGTTCATTCCCATCATAACAGTGCCAGAGAATCACAGAATCACAGAATGGTTCATGTTGGAAGGGAACTTAAAGATCATCTAGTTCTAACCCACCTGCCATGGACAGGGACAGGACACCTTCCACTAGACCAGGCTGCTCAGAGCTCCATCCAGCCTGGCCTTGAATACTTCTAGGGATGGAGCATCCACACCTTCACAGTAAAGACTTTTTTTTTCTAATACCTAATCTAAACCTACTTTTTCAGTCTGAAGCCGTTCCCCCTTGTGCTATCACTGCTTGCTCTCGTTAACCCTTTCCATTTTACCTGTAGGCTGCCTTTAGGCATTGAAAGGCCACAAAGAGGTCTCCCTGAAGCCTTCTCTTTTCCAGGCTGAACAAATACAATTTTCTTAGCCTTTCCTCACAGGAGAGGCACTCTAATTAACTTGGTGGGGCTCTAATTAATGAGCCCCTTCTCTGGGCACATTCCAATAGGTCTTGTCCTTCCTGTGCTGGGGACTCCAGAGCTGGGTGCAGTACTCCAGGTGGGATCTCACAAGAGAAAGGCAGAGGGGCAGAATCACCTCTCCTGATCTGCTGCCCACACTGCTCCTGCTGCAGCCCAGCAGACATGCTCACATCTCAAGGGATATGCTTTGCTTACAAACAAAAGAAAATAAATTTAACCTCCGATGATCAAGAAACAACTCCAGGTTGAAAACCCCAGGCAGAACCTTCAGGTAGAACACGTCACCCCGAGTGGTTGTGGAGAGAAAAGATGCCTGGATAAGGTGGCCCTACTTGAGCAGGGGTTTAGACCCTCCAGCCAGTCTGTGACTCTGTGAAAACTCCCACAAAGCAGCTGGCAGGGAGGCTGGTCAACAGAAAACGGAACTGATGCCTTTGTACCTGTGCCTGCAAAAGCGACCCGTGGAACCACCGTTAAATATGCAGTGAGGAAGGATATCCCTGCTGCTGCTATTTGAGATTCTTGTTCAGGTATCCAGGTAAAACCAGAGTTTTAGACTTAATCTTGTTGTGAAGCAGCTTCTTCACAACAAACTCCAATTTCTACTGTAGAGTTTCAAATACAACAGATCTATCCATGTTACTTCATAACAGCAGCTTTCATTTGTTTTGATTTGAAGATGATTCTTACATAGCAGATGTTGGAGTTACTCTTGCTTTAGTCTGCTTATAAACATTTGTAGGAAATCATATAGTTTGTCTTAAATTAACCAGTCTAGAGACAAATCATGTGCAATAACAAAATCCATACAATGCCAACACACAACAGGGTTGTATTTTCAGTGTTTGAAACTGCCCCAAAAAAAGACGCCTTTTTTTTTTTTTTTTACAAATATACAGTGTAAATTGACTCTCTTCACATGAAATATTAAAAAATTATATGACTCACCATGTTTTGGATATTTGGCCTTATTTCAGATTGGCTTAGACTTCAAAATCAAGTTCTGTCAATTTAAATCCAAAATCTGAATGTCAAGCAGCATATCTTGCTGAACAATTGTGGGTTTAAAATTTCAGTTATTTTGTAAATACAAGCACTGAGTCTCACTTGTGATTCTCTGTCTCACATGAAATACTGAGTTTTCAGACAGAAAGCAACAGTTCTGGGGTTTAGGGCTTGCCTTAGGACAAGCCTACTGTCTACAGGAGCCTCCAGTCCTAGAACCACACAGTTGGACTGTTTATACCACCTTACACAGATTATTTTGTTTTACACCTTCTAGAGGCGCTGCAGTTTCAGTATTGAACAACACCATCTTGTACATTTAGTAGCTTTTTTTTACTATCCCCATGCACTGTCTTATGAATAACAGTCTGATGAAGCAGAGTTTTCAGGATAGTCTGATCTTCCTTTGGTATTCTGTTAGTTGTTACAAGATGAAAGAACCACTGAAGGAATTTGTGTTAAATGTCAGTCTCAGAGAATGACGTACAAAACAGCCTCATTCTATTTTCTGCACAGAGATTGACTAGAATTTTTTTTTTAATCTTTCTTTTTGGGGGAATACATATGGAAAATTCTTATGTGATGCTGAATTTCCTTGGAATTTTAAGAATTTATATGGGATGAGAAGTTGCCCTTTTAATATTTTTTTTCTTTTTTTTGGAAATTGACTTTGAGGATGTATTTTAAAATTCAGTTAATGCAAGATTATTTTTTTTCCATCCCTAAAAGCGCTTAAATAATTCTGTGATTAAATATAAGTACATAAAGCTAAATAAATTATTTTCCCTCTTGCTACTTTATAAACACAAACCTCATATATTTACTACAGCATTTACTGTTGCAGTGCTTGTTCATGCTTTGTGGGTTTCATATTAAGGAAGCAGAATGGGAGGTAAGGTCACTTAGATCATGCAGACATGCAGAACTGCTTTGGAAGTCACCTTTGCATTCATGTGGAGAAGAAATGAAGGGGAAGCTCAGCCAAAAGGGAAACAGTTTCTCAGTTTACTCTCTGACATGCCAAATGATGAGTACCTGCCCTGTGGGAAAGTGGCACACAGTAATTGTATCAACAACATGGAAGCTTCAGAGAGAGAATTCAAGCCCATGAGATTTGGAAGGATGAATAACAGGAACTGAGAGAAACAGAAAAATTAATCAACAGCACTTTCCAGGACATGTTGGAACCATCTAATCTTCAAAGGGGCACAAGTTCTACCTAATGAGATGGAGCTGCTCATTAAGAAATTCAGAAATATCACAGAAGATGGAAAAGGTAAAAAAATTCTGAATGATAGGTTTTCTCCATTATATAATATAAATGTAGCATCTAGGAACTCAGACTGGAAGAGAGGGAAAGTAGTGCTAAGAGTAGAAGACATAATCCTTGGGCAAAAAGATAAACAAGTTTGCTGCTTCGAGGATGATTACATAAAGACTTTTGCCTGCCACAAATGTGGTAGACATCATAAGGAATTACAACCCAAACAGACAAAGTAAAAGTGGGGGAAATGCTTGTTGAGACACTTTGTTGGCTTGTCTAAAGAAGGGCGATGGAGCTGGTGAAGGGTGTGGAGCACAAGTCTGATGAGGAGCAGCTGAGAGAGCTGGGGGTGTTTATCCTGGAGGAAAGGAGGCTCAGGGGGGACTTTATTGCTCTCTGCAACTGCCTGAAATGAGGGGACAGCCAGGTGGGGTTGGGCTCTTCTCACAGGTATCAAATGGCAGGACGAGAGGAAATGGCCTCAAGTTGCACAAGGGGAGGTTTAGATTGAATGTTAGGAAACTTTTCTTCGTCGAAAACATTGTCTGACACTGGAATACGCTCCCCTGGGAAGTGACAGAAACACAATCCCTAAAAGTGTTCAAAAGGTGTGTGAATTTGGCACTTAGGGATATGGTTTAGTGAGGACTTGGCAGTGCTGGGTTAACTGTTCAACTCAATGATCTTGGAGGTTTTTTCCAACCTTGACAATTTCATGATTCTGTAATGGGAAGACAAAATTACTCAGGTTCGTTGTGAATAAAGGTGATTTGAACAGGAGAGGTGAACCCTAAGGGGGAAAAAAAAACAGCTGGCATTTAAAATCAAGAGGATTGTGAGGGAATTTTTAAAATAAATGGTGGAGGAGTGCCAGCACTTGCAGTGGTATTACAAAAAAGAAACCCAAGGAGGCCAAAGTATAAGGGAGAGCTCAGGAAAGACAAGTCCATTGAAGATGACAGATTAATTCTTCAAATAGGCATTAACTTTAGTAAAAAATGGGGGCATTCTTACATGAAAATCTTTCCTTGGGAGCAAGGAGAAAAAGGTCAAGGGAGTCCATAGAGAATCTGTTTGAAACCAAAATAACTGTGGAAAAGACTGTGGTGTAACTACACAGAAAAGATATAATAGTGGCCCTATGGATAAATACTGTTTGATTAAAAATTCAGTATTGCTTCTTTAAGGGCAAGTCCTGCTTTACAAGTGTCTTAGAGGGTTCTAAAGGAGTAAAAAATTATGTGAATAATAATTATTATTATTATTTGACTGGTTTAACCTAACCTGATTTCCCAAGACTTTTTAAAGGAAACTGAGAAGCACAGAGTTAAGAAGGAAGGCCCTGTCATGTTAAAAATATTTGATAAAATATAGAAAACTTAGAAAAGGAACAAATAAATAGTTCTTACATATCAAGGATGTCAGCAGTGGTTTCTGTAAGGATCTGTTCTGGGACCTCTGCTGGTTAATATATTCATAAATGACCTAGAAAAGACAGTAATCGATGATAAGGTTTGCTGGTGGTTCCAAGTTATTAAAGATAGTAAGATGAGAGCCAACTGTGAAGCGTTGCAGAAGAACTGACAAGACTGATTGGGCAATAAAATGTCAGATGAAATTCAGTGTAGACAAATGTAAAGTGATGCCCCTGTGGGAAGCCAATTGTACCTTCAGACAAAATGGTTTATTCTGAGCTGGCTTTTACTGCTTGGGAACAAGAACTTGGGGTATGATAGTTGGTTACAAAAAATACCAGCTCTAGGCTTGTCAGCATTTGAAAACAAATTTTAAAAAATTTAAGCACATGATCTCAACATGTTGCACAAGCAATAGGTGACAAAGAAAGCTTTGACTGCTGTACAAATTCACAACTCACCCATGGCACAACTCTTCGGTTTGAAAAACATATGAGTGAGAGGTGTGACACAGACCTACAAAATCACATTGATCACAGAGTGTGGAGAGGGATGGACTGCTCAACAATAATTCAGTCAGTGAAAAAGAATCAGTCTTCATCCATGCTCGACATCAATAATAAAACTAGAGGCCACAAAATGAAGCTACTGGGAGCATTTTAGAAACAAGAGGAAGTGGTTCATTACACCATGGATGGCAGAGCTGTATTAATGCTTGCCAAAGGCTGCTCTGCATGCAGAATGTTTAGATGTCCAGGGGGAGAGTGGATGAAATTCTGGAAGAGACATCCTATACCGAGTTAGTACACAGACCAGCTTTAACAGGCTCAGTAATTCCAGTGAAAGCATTAGCAAGAAGCTTGTCCTCATACAGGATTCTTTCCTTATTCTGCTCTAGAGGTCTGCTTGTGGCCACTATTGACACCAGTGGTCTAGAAGGACTATTTGCCAGGCCAGAAATTATAGGACATACATTCCTATGTGATTATCATTTCCAAAAGATGGCACCTACTTGTCAGCAATGTGATCCAAACTCTATTCATGACAGAATAAAGCTGTGTGGTCCAATCGCAATTATTTGTCTAAAAGATATCCTATAAAGTGTAAAAGAAATTTATATAGATCTACAAAATCCTGATTGAATGCTAACAGAGTTTGCACTCCTGGATTGCAAAACATTACACAAAGCTGTCTGCAACATCTGGAGACAAGGCTGTCTTCTTTGACAGGGAGTATTATTCCAACTAAAACAAAGAAATCAGATTAGGGTAGAAAGAGAAGACATGTCTGTGCAATGAATATAATGGGCAACAAGTGAAAGAATGTTTTCAGACTTGGGTACCTGAAATTAAGCACCTGGAAAATCAGCAGATACCAAAGATATCCTTCAGTACAATAACACTTAGCATGTGCCACAGAGGTTTAAACAATAATACAAGGCATTGGACAGTTTGACCAAATAGATTTTAGAATCCATCCCTGCCCAGTTGAAAGTCTTATCAACAGGATATGAGATCCATTTAGTTTAACTTTAGATGTCTACACTGTGTCTGTACCTCAGTTAGTTGTCTGCACTTCTTTTGCAGTTAACAGAAAAATAATTTTAGCACGCAGCACAGATGATCATCCTAGGCATGCACAAAATGAGTTGTAACCAAAACGAACGCCTGTTTGTTTCCAGTGACCATAAAAGGAGCCCAGATAATTATCTCAGATACAGAAAACTGCACTCCAGTCATCTCACCTCTAGGTGAAATTTCACAGATATCCATATGCCAAACAGGAGAACTACTTTTCTTACCTAAACATACCTATAATTTTTCAAGACTGTCCCATATTCAACAGATTCCACAGACAGAGCCCACTGCCTACTGCAGGATCTCCTTTTATTCTTCTAACCCCTGAAATACATGTTCCCGTTCCATCCCTTCCCATTGCTATTATTTTTGTCCCTCTGATCATGCATTTGATTTTCCTAACTACAGTTCTGTTCCCCATGACTGTCCACTCTTCCACAAATAGGTGACCATCTTCCCCTCCCTTTACTACAGCTGATCTCCTCCCTTGCTTTCCATGTCTAGGTTAGGGGCTACTCCTGTACCTTCATGTCCCCTCAGTCAATTTATATCTTCTTTAAAGCAAGGTCCAACATTTCCTTACCAGTGCTTTCTGTGAGATGAGGTAGGCTAAAGGACGTAAGATGAATATCCCAGGTTTTCTTTGACCATTTGGCATTCTGGAAAAATTCCTAAAATATTGTCAGCTGATTATGCAAATCCAATGAAGAGGCTGCTTTTCAAGGAATGTAGTAGTTATTGAATACAATAACTTTTAAATTATACCATAAAAGCATAAAGTCAGGGTTTATTTACACATACATGCACAGGATGTGCCTCTGGTTTTGTACCACATCAATAGTCATTTTATAATATGTATATGTCCACTGTAAATTAAATATTTTTACCTTTAAAAGGAAACACAATTTAAATTCTGACCCTTTAATAGCCCCTTAACATCCTTTATATTCAATTCAGCAGAGCAAGTTTTTCATCACAGTTTAAAAACAATCAGAGCATGAAGAGCTAGGATTTATCAGTTAAAAAACTAAAACCGTGTTCTGTTGAGCTAATTTTTGACAATTGTGTTTCACAAAGATTCACAAGTATACTTTTCATCTCAGTTTACCTCACTACTTTAGCTTAATGCTGAGCTGAAACAAAGCCATAAGATCCAGAGCACGTTGAAAAAAGATGAAAGTTCATTTTCCAGTTTCAGTTTGTAAGTAATGAATGATGAGATGTGCAATGTTAAGAGTTATCCATTTAAAAAATTTGAAGAACATGGCAAGCAAAAAAAAAAATCAATTGACCAGTGATCGTTAATATTTTCTTCATTTAACACATTAATTAATTTCACATTAAAGCTTGTTTTGAGTAGCCTTTTAATGCATTTTTGTAGTTTTAAGTCCCAAATAAACAATATCAAAATACTATTAATCTTTAACTGAGCATCAATTAAAGTGAATTTCCATTCAAATGCAACTTCAAACAAATAATAATTAAAAAGACAATTATCCACCAAATAATGAATTCACCATTCATTGATTTCCAGTGTAATAAAACTATTAGTAATAAGTAGCACAATAACAGCATGTAGTTTTATTACAACTTGGACAAATATGTAGCAGACATGCATTTTTCACAGAGCAAATAACTTCATTAAATTTACCAAATTATATCAGCTAATTAGAACAGACTCTATTTTGCAGAATATCTTTGCGAAAAGGGTGAACATTATTTAAATTAATGCTTGTTGATTTAAATGGCACTTAAAATCACTATGATATAAATGACCCATCTTGGAGCATGTTTTGGATACACACTCCAGTTTCACATGCAGGCAATGACATCTCGTTTGGAAAAGCCTGAAATCTATTCCTGTTCCATTGTTAGCTGCTCAATATTTACATTTGCAAGTCTGATACGATTCCATCATCTGTGTTTTTGAGATGTCTGTTCCAAATTAACGTAGATTGCAAGCATTGCCTGCTTAGTCTGCTGGTACAAGGTTTTGTTAAGAAATCAGAGAACAAACAGGATTTCCACAGTTGTCATAGAAGTAGCTGAGGCATCTGGGTAGGAGTGACACACGGGAGTGAGTACATCTGCATTTTTGAACATTTGCAAGTGGCAGTGTGATTTGAAAACAATGTGAAAATAAGAGTTTTGTCGTACAGCATTTTACAGGATATAAAATGGTGGGAAATGATGAACTACTGAACTACGACACTCAGCTGGAGAAACTGAACACTTTGCAGTGCCTCCAAACTCTTCATGATTGTCACCTAGGATAAATCAACATCTCAGATGCTGGAAGCCAGGATTAATTTCTAAAAGGCATTACGCACAGAAACAATGCCCTTGAAAATTCACAAAATAAAGAAGGAAAGCTCACAATACAAAGCCCAGGGAAAAAATGGAGTTGGCACTGATATAAAATAATTGTATTTAGGAAGCCTCTTTTGATCCAATTTACCTTAGCATCGGTAATCTTCTGGAGCTGGCTACAACAGTGAAATTCAAATTTGTACAGGGTAAGCAGCCAGTTCATGCTGCATCAGAGGATGCAAGAGTGAGGGAGAGTACCGTAGCCCTCAAAAATGCTGCATTACCTGCCAAGAAAATCCAGAGGAGATATGGCACTGACAAAGCAACAAACACAAGCCAAATAATTTCTCCTTGCCTGTTCATATTTGCCACAGGGAAAACAGATATTTTTGAAATACTTTCTAAGTTCAAATGCAAATACCCACAAAATAGAAGTCAGGTAGCATAATTATAGAACAAATTGACTAGTTGGAGGATATAAAAAACCACAGTCATACATAAAGTTCAATTTTCAGATGGTATGATTTGTTGTAACTACTGAAACCTTTGAAAAGCCACAGGAGAGCACAGCAGTTCCTTTTAAAGCTAGATCATGAAGGATATATATACATATAGGCAAATTACATACAGAATCACACATCACTTTGGAATTACACATTAAATTGGAAGAATGCAGATGGTTCAAACAAGAGTAATTCTTTAATGCCTGCTTTTCTCTAGCCTTTACAAAAAAAAAGTCTTTAATGAACAGAACTACAATATTTTTTCAAGGAAATAGACTATAACTCAGACTAAGAAAAACAGCTTACAGAATAATTAGCTGACATAGATACATTCAAGTAGGCATGGCCTGATGTGATTCCTCCCTGGATGATTAAGGAAATAGACAAAATAAGCTCTTATTACTGTCTTTAAGAAGTTGTGAGAGACAGATAAGATCTTGAGGACTGAAAAAGGAATACCAAATTCCCTATCTCAAATTTAATGTGGAGAATAGAGGAGTCAGTGAAACACAGACTTAATCCGCCTAGTTTCAAATCTTGAAATACACTGGAAAGTTTATTAAAGATTCAGTTTGTGAATGTCCAAAAGATAATTAGATGATAAACAATGGCCAACATGATTTTGTCAAGCAAATTAATATGAAACCACTCTTGTTTCATTAAATAGCTTATTAGATCAGAACAAAAGAAAAATATATTATGTAGCTTTATTTTAATAAGGCTTCTGACATGTAGCATCATGTTCCTTAATGTAATTAAGTAAGTACTAACTTCAAGATGAGTGAATAATTAGGAAAAAATTGGATTTCAAATTGGCTTTTACCTATGGCCTACTCTTAAAATGTTACTCATAATCCTAAACATGTCTGATCTGTTTTTCATTCTTCTCAGAAATAGGTATTTAAAGAGGAGGCTGGGCATGTATTACATTTCTTAGCTGACCTAGAAACTTCAAACATTCTGCAGAAATCCTAGCAGATGAGATGCACTCTATTTTCTCTTTCTAGAAAATTAGGCACATCTTCGATGAAATATGGCAAATTAGTTTGGACTGATCTGATTTCATAAACCAATATTGCATTTAATCCCATTTTCCATTTATCTCCATGTCTTAATTATTCTTCTCTTCCAAATTTGTTCAAAAGGTTTTCATTATACTCAGGTCAAACTGACAGATATCTAGTTTTCAAGATTACATTTTTTCTCTTCTCTGATATCATTACCATAATGCTGTTCTTGCTGCTGTACCATCTCCAGTTTGACAGATTCAATACAATGCCTCGCTGCCAACTTTAAAACTTAATGTACTAGTTCTTTCCAGTATTATGCAGTGTACATTATTCTTTCCCTTCCGACTGAGCATACGAACTTTGCTTCCACCTAAAATGGACAGGAACATTCATCACTCGTTTTCCTGAAACTACAGGGGAGATGATAGATGCTGGTGCCAGCCTTCCCTTTGAGGCCACGCTTCTCCTACCAGCCTGTTCTCTAACTCCTCCAGACATGAACTCAGTCCACACCGAGCAGCAATCAGGTTTCCTTTTGTTCAAGAACATTCAGTTTGTCAAGGCCTGTGTCGATGGCTTCTTGCAGGCTGAGCAACCAGCAAGATGCAGCGCTTCAGAAGGTGGAGGGCCCTGTCCTGCATGGTGCTCACCTGGCACGGATACCACAACCTGTGGGCTTTTTCACTCCCTTATCCTTGTTCTCTCTTCCTTCTGCATCATCTTCATTTACAATATACATTACCGCACTCATCTCTTTTAACACTTCCAAAATATTTTGACTTCCCTCACTCAAAATATACCTTACCGAAGATTTCCTGCCAAAACACGGTTCGTGTATTATATCAAGGGTATTCTCCCCTCTGAAACCTCTGTTCACATCTTGGAAGAAGCTTTCTTCAAGGAAAACCATTCTGATTATGCAGTGCTTACTGTCCCCTGCTACTTGAGCCTGACAATCCTAGTATTAAATTCTTGTATAATTCCCAGTTTCTGGGTTAATCATGCACAAATTTTATTCTGCTAAAGCAAGTTGAAATCTTCATAGCCACTAATGTGGCTGATTTACTACTAGTTCCCTCTCTATGCATACTAGATCATAATTGTACTAATTCTAATACCTAATTGTAATACAGCATGTCACTAGTAATTTTTGCGTGTAATTCTACAGCACCAATAGTATATATTTTTCATTTTTGTCAGAGCTGGACCGATATTTAATCCCCTTACATATTTTTAACAGGAATTTATTGAAATTTTGAAATAATGTTGATTTATAGATACAGATATAGTAATGAATTTATTGTTTGCTTTTAAAACAGCAGCCACAGAAAAGAATAGACCCTGGGTTTAGTAATGATATATACATTTAGGCCTTGGGACCAAAATCTGATTTGACTCATACAAAAGCTCCAGTAACTTTCTGTGAGCCTTTAATACCCAAGGTTTTGGCCCCACAAAGGACGCAGGGGCTGAAAATAGATTTAGATATTATTTAAGAGCACAGCTTCCAATTTACGATTGGAGAATTCTGCACTTAAAGGCTTCCTGACTCTGCAATTGCCAAAGCTCCATAATACTTCAGGTTTTAATTTGTTAAGTTCCCAAGCACATGAAGCTCTGCCACAGCTCATTTCCAGGATGATATCTTTCTTGAGTAATTTGACCTCTTTGCTGCCCAAATTGTGCCAATACACCAGATGGAGCAAAAGATTGGTCACACTTTCTGGTCTCTGCTTGTGACCTCCATACTAACAGGGAGAAGACGACTTTCTCTAAGAACATACAGTTGAAAAGGCCAGGTTATCACAGCACACTGCGTCTCAATTAATGGGTGCACGCTCTTGAAGTCTATAGCAGATGGCCATTTCCTAAATCAGAACTTGCAACACCCCTGTATAGAAGAATCCTATGTTGGACTTTATTTTGGCAGAGAGAAGGTATTGAACTTCAAGTTAAAAAAACTGTTGAAATGGTGCATGGTTGTGTCGTGTTTTGCATAAACCACTGAAATCTGATCAAGTCACCCAGGTTAACACAAGAATTAAAAATTTATTCTAGTAGATGAAATAAAATTTTAACAAATTTTAAGGCTCTATTTGCCTTACCAGGCGGCTTACATGGAGTCAGGATACACTCTGGTCTGTCAAGACCAGGATGTTGTACAATCAGGAATAAATTTAAAGTAAGCAGATTGATGGCTAAGACTTTCACTTGGAAGGTGGGAAACTATGAATTGACTCCATGGGCCTTGTCTAATTTTTATTCCAGTGAATGTACCATGTCAAGTAAATGAGAAGTCCAAAGTGCAGAGTCTTCGTCAGGCCTGGAATAACTCACATTGGAAATTCAGAATAATTGCACTAGATAATACACAATACAACATAAATGGCCAAAATGGAAAATTCAAGCCTTCCATAGTCTCTTCAGTCATATCTGACTGTCACTTTTATTTCAAACCCAGGGCCGATGGAAGACACCAGAATGAAACAGTCCATGCCTGATCCCCATAGCTGAAGCAGGCTACTCCCAGGAGCTGGGAAGTCATACACCATGGCATTAAAAACAGACTTGTCCCCAAAGCAGGACATACTAATCCAATCTACTAGGATTTTAACACAGCAACTTTAGGTGTAGAAAATGGAAATGCTAATGGATTTCAGATAATTACAAAATACATTAGTCCTACTCTGCATTTGAGTGTTGATGTCTACTTATTCCACATTGGACTGGAAGAGTAGAAGGGAACACAAGCAGGTAATATCTCTCCATGTGAGACATTTGAGAAGAGTCTGAAAGGATAAGGATTTATGTTCATCTCTGGTTTTTCTAATAGTCAAAAGAAGTGTAGAAATGAAGTCTAGAGATAATCCTGCCCAGAATATACTAGTCAGGCTGCAGCCTGCAGTGTGTAAAGGAATCAAAGAGAAGGTACAGGGAAGGTGTATACTCTCCATGTGGGTTTATGAAGTGCCTCATAAATAAGTTTTGCTCAGCTGCCTTGATTTATTTATTTATTCTTTCCTATTTTTTTCCCCCTATTTTCTCTACCCATTTTTTTTCCTTTTCTTCAAGATGTCATACCTTGAAAGAAAGCTTTGGGGATAATAGCGCTTCTATAGTGCAGGGTGACACTCCAAAAATTTTCCATTTTGGACCTGGTTCATGGATGGGGCAGTATTGTGCTCGCAGAAAAGGCAGAGACCAAGCTGCATGGGCAGAAAATGTTGCATCTTCCTGGCCCTACAAGCAACAGCAGCAAGTTAGACAGGAGCAATCACTGTTTCCCAGCATTGGGTGAACAGACTAATATGCTTCTCTCATACATAAAAATGAAATACTGGATCTGTGTACAGACATTATATCAGTGGTTTAGCAGCAGTTAACCACTGACACTAGAATATTATATTGCTGCCATAGATATTGAAGAAGAGCTAAAGAATGGAGAGGATTCAGGGTGATTGAAAGTTTGAAAAACATTGCCTGCAACAAAATTTTCAAAGGTCTGAATCTATTACGTTTTAAAAAAAAAAAAAAAAGGTGATTTTATTATAGGCTGTTAATTCTAATTTGGGTAACAATCTGATTGTAGCTGGCTCATCAACCTCATAAATAAAGATAAAAGAAGATTCAGTGACTGCAAATTGAAGCAAGCAAAGTTCAGATTCAGAAATAAAAGAAGGGGAGAACTTTTAGAAAAGGTATAAGCAACCACCAAGGTAACCTAACAAGATTAAAGTTAGGTGTATTGTTAGCTTGTTGGTTAGCTTTTTTTTTTTTCTTTTTTTAATGAAAGAATATTTAATTCAAGAAAAGCCTTATGGCATGTATTATTCAAGAGTGTGGAATAGATGATGGTGATGATGATATTAATAAGACAGAGCTCACATCTATTCTGAGTGGAAACCCAAGCTTATTTAATTCACAAGTATTTTGCCACTGGCTTGATTTCATTGTTGCTTGTGATTATATTAAAAATTCTTTCACCACACCAAATTTACTGGTAAAATAAGCATACAAAAAACTCAACTGGAGCAAAAGATGTTATTTCTGAAATAATTAAAAGATGAGAAAGAAGACTTTGCCAAATATGATAGAAATCCTGCCATTGGTTACTCCATTTTCACAGCAGTGTGGCACAGCTGTGCCAGGGCAACTGCCCCTGGCCCAAGCTCGTGGAAGGGATCTTGTCAAAGACAACACTCCAGGAATGAAAGGTTTGTTGGGTTTTTATGACCAAATATCTGTGCACCTGTCTACAGTACACTGCTGCAAATAGTTAAACTGGCACAGCTGAAAACACAGCTGATTGTGCCAAGACAGCGTGATAAATAGTCAAACCTGGCTCTGGCAGAGGGGAATGGGAGCTTTCAAAGCCAGCTTTGCCATCAAAGACTGTATCTCATGTGTCCCCTAGAACAGGATACTGGGCTGAACAGGACAGCACTGCTACATTGACCCCTCATTGCCAAGGTTCTGAGACAATAGATCTTTATAATGCAGTGCATTTGAAATGCGCTCCTTGTGTTTGCTAATGAAGAGTGAGAGCTGTAGCGCTTTTACCACAAAACAGTTTTCATGTAAACCACAAACCCACATTTCATTTGCTAAGAGCTCTACTTCACATTCCCAGTCTCTAAAAGGAATAATAGGCAGTCTAAATGCCATTCTTCTTTTTGAAATTCAGCCTCTCCCATACGCTGTACTTTACATCCAGCAGTCATCACAGAGGGAGAGCAGCTCTGGGTTTTTCTTAGTGTGGAAGTCTCAGTGAGATGCTGACTCAGAATCACCTTTCTTGGAGACATGCCTTCCTCACACATTAGTCCTTTGCTTAGACCACTAGAGCCATTTAAAGAATATTTGATTCGCCTCATGGCAGCATGAATTTTGAGTAATATTCCCCTAGCACTTACACTGTGGTCCAAAATAGCATCCATACACAGTTATATCTTAAGATGATAATTTATTTTTAGAATACAGCCCAGAGCATTTTTTAATGCCCACATTTCATATCGCATTTGTCTTTGATTTGTGCTATGGAGAATCCCTAGTTAATGCAAAATGCATCCAACATTTTTTTTTTCAGCATTTTTGAACTGACATGCTATTTTTAGACAAGATTAGTTATTCCCTCATCTCGCTACTATATTTTGATCTGTTGCTAACAGGCCTCAAGCCAGCTTTAATATGTCACGTCCTGGAAAAAGGAATAGAGAAACAGTACAAGGGAGATGTAGCTGTGTATTTATTTATATCTACACAACACACAGAGCGTAAAGAAGCTCAGCTGAAAATGCCCATAAGCTTCCAGGTGGAGTGGTAGCCAAAAAGCCATCCTCAATGCCTTCCTGTGAGGCTTTGGGAGGAATGCCGCAGCATTCTGAGGATCTGCCAGAACAAGCAGTCCCATTTTACCCCAACCCTGGTGAATTACTCCAACCACCTCATCTGTGAACACCCAAGCTTTTGTAACTGAGGTGGAAGCAAGGCCAGGGGCTCGGTTCAGTTTGTTCCCTCACCTTGATGGTGATGCCTAAAACAGGGCTTCCTAAAACAGAAGGCTAGACAAAGTTAGGAGAATAAAATGCAGATTAATTTATTAAAGGCTTTTAGGTACCTTTAGGGCAGACAGAGCCTACTCGAGAGGCTACACCCAAAATGGACGATGAGTCAAGAGTTCTTCACACTTCTATCTATTAACACATCGGGCCTCAGTTCTCCAATTACACCTTCAGGTGATGATGTCAACCACCCTAAGCTGGCTCCCCCCATTTCAGTGTTGTTTACATATTTTGGGGCTCTGGGGAAGCGAAATGTCCTTGGATTTTCCAACTGAGCAACTGTTTTGTCTAAAGCACTCAGAACAGAGGTTTTTAACACTTTGTACAGAGCCTAGAGCTACACACCAAAACTGCAGATACATGAAAAACAGAAGCTAAAAATCCCTAAGGCATCATTGGGATCAGCTGGATAAAGTCCCTGATTTGTGGGCTGGGCAGCTGCTGGTACTGTCACAAGAGAGGGGGGCAATATATATCTCAGAGGGAGCCAGCTTTGAAAGAAGTTCTTCAATTTGACTGGCCAATGGATTCACACCTTTTCCATGTGCATTACATGCTTTTCCACAGAGAAAGAGAACATATCCAGGCTGTATGAGCTGATGCAAAACCAGCTCATATATTATTACAGACCATCTACAAGGTTTTATAGCAGATAGACTTAGGTTTAAAACCAAACTGCCATGGCAAATTTCTTTTGCACAGAGCAGACTTCAGCAGTCCCTAACCCAGGAGCTTCCCCATTCCTTCCTCCTCACCACTGCAGCCCTTCAGCACAGCATTGCCACTGCTAAATTAGAGGCCATATGGACTGAGGCTTGCCAGGGCTGCTCTGCCTGCACTTTTCTTGACTCACCTGCAGCTCTAAGGCATCCATGGCTAATTTGTTCTACTTTTGCTTATCTTTGTGCATTACAACCATGGTTTTATACAAATGGCTGTAAAAAGCCTTTATTCAGTTTAGAATGAGATATTTACAACTCTAGCACGACAATGTAACATAAATATAATCCTGCTACAATGATGAGGACCTTGAGAAGTGGAGAGGCAGGATGCAGCATAGAAAAGTGCATGTCTGGAATGATAAGGTGGGCCCAGGCTGGCACTGAGGTGTCTAGAGATATAAACTGTCGCTGTTGAGATGGTCACGACACAAAAAAAATTCACCACTACGGCTTCTTGGTCAGAGAAAAGGAAGAAGTTACTCTTTATTTTCCAAAGCCTTTTTATACTATTTTCTAACTTTCATGTCACACATCCATTGGCTCTCAATTCACCACCCCACAACATCATTGGCTACCTACAGTTAGAACAATATCTTGGAAAAACACCACCTGCATGAAGTCGGCTATCTCTGTTTATGAATTCTTGTTTGTTTTGAACCAGAAAGCAACTGTGAGAATTTGGAACAACAAACTGTTCTCACGGCAGAGTAGCTCTCACTACATACCTACAGTTCCCACATAAACCACCCACCAGAAGACAAAGGAGTGCAGACCAGGAGCTGGACAAAGCTGGGTTTGATGGTAACAAAGAGAAGAAAACAGCAGCAGCTAACACAAAGTGGGCCATTGAGAGTAAGTACGGATGTAACACGGAGCTGCAAAACCATGAACAAAGGCAAAGGTACAAGTGTGTGTAAGAAAATGTGTGAAAATGGGCAAAGCAAGGAGGAAGAAACTAGCAAGACCAACACTGGATTCTTCCCAGCAAAGGATCTGGGGAATGATGGCTCATGGTCTTACCCTTTCCAGCAGCACAAAGCTGCTGACTGTGAGCTCAGAGGAGAAATACAACGGTAAGCGTTCCTCAAGAAAAGCATAGAAAACCAAGAACCAAGTGCTAATATATCAATTGTATCAGTATTATTGAGACCTCTTCTGTAGAAAAGCACTCTAATTGCATAATTAGTTTCTTTTTAAGGCCAGAAATGGATCTAGAGAAATAAAAATACTTGAATTAGACTGCTGAGATTTCCATCATACAAACAATAAAGTATTGGAATCACGTAGGAGTATTTTGCTTCCCCGTTGCCCATAAACAACACTTTAAACACCACCTGCCCCTCAGCTGCACTTATTTACAGTTTGGAAACAGCAACTGCTGTTTGGAAAGGGCAGTGAGCCTTCTGATAGAGTGGACCCGCAGTCAAAATAACTCAGAAAGAAAATCCAGCAATGCTCCAACCAAAACCACTTTTTTGTTACCAGTTATTAGCTCCTAATCTCATCCACCAGGTGCTCCACAACAGTTATGCTTCCCTAACAAAGGGTGGTACAGACACAGAACAAGCAGAGATCAAAACATCTTAAATCAACACTGTTACCAATGGAACCACAGCCAAAGGTGCTGCTCTGGCTTCAGAAAAATGGTGAGAAGACTTAGAGTCTCCAGATGCTCCAGCAAAAGGTTGAAGATAACATGAGTGCAATTTAATTTTGTTATTTGTGAAATAATATCTTTGTATCTCTTTTCTTTTTAAATGAGAGACTAGCCGTAATGTAAACCAAAATTTTCAGTTAGATTTTGCATATGTAAAACAACAACAAGAGAAAAAGATCAAACCTGGAGGCGCAAATATTGGAGACATCTAAAATCATCTTTCAAATCAACACGCATAGGTTAAGCAAATAAACAGCTAACAATGACTAATTTAAAATTTCTATCCAGATTTTTTCTGTATTAAAGACAGCTCTCAATTTGACAGTGTTACCTATGAAACATAAGGGGCTGTGGTCTGTAGGAAGGAGAGATCGCTGTGCCATGAAATAAATAATGTTGCACAGCTGAGATAAGGACATAATGTAAAGATGTAAAGATCATTAATAGTTTTACATATGTGAAAGGGGGAAGAAGCTTAAATTGCTTTGATATTGAGTAACCTCTCTTTATAAGAGAAGCATTTTTCACAGGAAAACTTCAACAGAAAAAAAATGCACTTTTTAATAAACTTTATTTTTACATCTTTTTGCAAAATAAAGATTAATTAAATAATTTTCAAACATTTGGAGAAATTGGTTTTGAAATTTTTCAACATAAAAATATATTTTGAAATTGTGTATTTTATATTTTTATTATTTTTCCATATTAAATATTCTTGATTTTTTTAGTATCTTCTCTTTAATAAACATGCCAGAATCAGCTTTTTCAGGAGCAAAAACCAGAGCTTTATGAACTGCGTGAGCTTTCTGAACAGCTTGATTAAGCCTATTGTGACTGAGATGAGTAAATCATTATTTTACAAATTGCCGTTTATTAGCTCTGAATACCCATTAATTTTTCCCAATTAAAAATTAATAAATTTCTTTGTTAAGTTCATATAATTCCTTCCAGAGTGTAATTTTGATTTCAGGGCTTTACATTGGCTTCTTCATCTGTTGTTCAGGATCCTCCTTCACTAGTAGAAAATATTTCTTAGGCTTCTCTTAAACTATTCATTATGTTTTTGATTGCAAAGTATTCTTGACTCCAGCTCAACTAGGTAATTTAAAAATTCTCAGGTTAACCATGTGGAATGTTTCATTAAACAAAATTCTTCAGTGTTGGTCAGTACTTAAAAGCTTGAGTGAATCTGGCCTTGGAGAATGTTTCTTGTCTCAGAGCAGCTCAAACAACACTTTTCTCTTAGTAAATTATGTCCTCGTCACTGATTACTCTACTTTTGGTCCTCTTTAAAGAGAAGAGTGTTATCATTTGATTTAGAACTGGGTCTCAGTACTTGGACCACAAAACATGCTCATTTGAAGACATAATTAATATCTTTGTCAGGAGACAGGATATTTATTACCAGGTTTAAGGTGTTTCATTAGAGGTACAGCTTGTTCCGAGGAAAAATAAAATCAAATAGACACTGTAACACTGAGCACTGTAATGTCCTAATGTTTATATTCTTTGGCTCCTTGTCCTCAGGGAAATTCGAAGTGGTGCCAGCAATAAGAATCGTGCCAGCAAAGAGGGACCTAAGAATAACAGGACCCACGGGCGATAGGGTCCTATTAGGAGATATCTCCTAAATCCCATCTGACTCCAGAGCACCCTAAAGTCCCCACTTGGATAGTGAACTCAGCTCCAACCAGAGCTTCTCTCTATGTGGTACCAACAGACGCATGCCAGCAGTGACCCCTCAACACAGTTTGGTGAAATACCTAAATCAAATATTGATAGACCTGAGTGAGCATACTCTGTCCCAGCTTTGATGCATGTCCAGGAAATTAAGAACTGTCAACTGCTGCAAATACTGCACTAGGCCATGTGGCACTCGGATCTGCACTGATAGAGCCATTCCTGCCATCTCTTACTTCTCCCAAATTGCCCAGGGTGGAAGCAATTTCCATGCTTTGCCCTTCTGAACAGGGCAGTTGCTCTCTTCTCCCCCACCATAGCCACATGTTCCTCCTGCAGCCTTGGCCCTGGGAAAACATTCATGTTTCCGAAACCAGTAACCAAACTGGTTACTGAAACCAGTATGACCCCAGAAAAACAAAGATTGGCTTTTGGTTATGTGGTTTAATAACTGGAGAAGAACCACTTACAAATCCACCCACACGCTGAGAGGAGCCACACCGCAAGCTCTGTCTCTTATGAGAAAAATAACTCAAGATTGCAAATGGTCTGAGGTGGGGAACAAATTCTGCTCTACCTGTTGAAATTCTAATAGATCACATTCTTTAATTTGTGAGATTTAACAACTCTAATAGGACTTTCACACACAAGGAAAAGGAAGGTTTCTCCCAGGATCAAATCTATCACATCAGTGAATTCCATTCAGCATGGGCACATTACGAGGCTCAAGCATCACCTCCGCAGTATCCTTCTCTGCAGCTCCCACGTGTCTTCAACCCCATCTTTACTTTTTAGGGTAATCTTTCCTTCAGGGTCTCAGACTAGACTAAATCTTAAATCTCTGCATATATAATCTAGCTATGCATCTGCCCTAGACTTAATTTCTGTCCATTCTTCTAGAAGGAGTGGACATTAGTGGTTGGACTCAAAAGCAATTTTTTTCCTTACATGTATCTATTTATCTGCCTGAAACTGTAGCATGGAGATACCCTTATTCCTTTCCTTAGCTCTTGACCCATCCTATCCGCAGAAAATATTGTGGCACTTGGTAGCATCCTTGTCAGGTTACATGGCATGTAACCATTTCTACATTTTAAATTACCATTTTTGCACTCTTAAATCCTCCAAACACAAAGAGAAACAGAAACTTTAAAAATTCAAAATTGCTTTCAATCAAAATTTTAAAATTTGAGAAAATATAGTATAATAAAGGCTTTACAACCACATAGCTGATACATGGATTAAAATGTGACAGCTTTAAGTAAACAGTTATTGATTTAACATCCCCAGATCATAGAAAAGTAATACAGGTCCTAACCTGAGACATTGTATTTAAATTCTGTACTGAGTCAGATGGCACTGAGGTCTGGAAGTAGCAGGTATTAGAATTATAAATATTTGCACATGACATGTAAGGTCTCAGTACAACACAGATAGGAATAAAGATTTTCTTTTTGTGCTGAAGAATAATAAACTTTAATCATTCTAAGAAAGTTTCTAAACAATTTCAATGATCACATGTGATCACTGTTACTGTAGTTTGTCTTTCAGCAGAAGGATAGCATTACTTTTAAAAGTTTTAAGACACTATTCTGAGCCACAAGTAGCTATCTAAGAAATAACCTTTGAAGATCTACCTCTTTTAATCTGCTCAGCATAGTGAACACATTTTTAGTTCTATTGAAAACAGTTTCAGCAACTTTTAAGCCAGGCTCTGATAATGTTCATTTCCTATCACTACTGAAATATGGGTTTAATATGGCACACCTGCATTTAAGTATTTGCATCACTCCTCCAACTGCTATGGATGGTCACTAAAATTTAAGGTTCTCACTAAAACCACTCATTTTAAGGGTCCAGCTTATAGGCTGTAAATCAGGCTCTTCCTCAAGTGTCTAATCAAATCAAGACCTAAAAGAGTAGCTGGATCTGCATTTCTTTAATTCCTTTATTATTCCTTCCTAATATTATTATAGTAATTTGAAACAATTATGATATCAAATATTATTTTGCCATTCTGTAACTCCTTGTATAGAAACCCTGAAGTGAGCCAGAGGAAAAAAAGGTTACACTTGAAAATTACCTATTATTGTTGATCATTACTCATTATCATCATAAAAAATTTGGTCATATAGGTGATAAGATCATATGTGTCCATCTAAAATCAGATCATTTTCAAATGTGATTTCTAGCTCCATGTAAAGATGAGGTTTGAGTCTTGAGGTTACCAAAGAACCTTGGCTTAAATTACACTTTTTTTCAATTTCTTGGAAAAATCAAGGTGAAAAATGTGAACATTTTCACTTAAGTGACATCCCAAAGATGATCACAGTATGTAATGGTGTTGATAGTACAATCCAGAACTTCCAATCCTCTTTTTGCCATCAGTTCTCATGAACTTTGACGGGTACTGCATTCATTTTTTCAATGTTACTTTTTCAGGATATATTTTCATACTCATCAAAATATTTCTGAACTGGAATCATAGAAGTTGCTAACTTGTTTGTATGAATTTGCTTTTGTTTCTTATTTTAAAATAGATTTTCAGATCTTGAGACTACATCTTTCCTCAAAAATTGCAAACTTCAGTGTATGAATAAAGCCAATTTATTTCCTTTGCAACGGCCCTTTTAGCATACAAAATATAATTTATATTAACATTGAATCACTCACCTTTCTTCACTACTTTTAAAAACCCTGAGAGCCTTATTGATAACCTCGTATTCTATCATTAGCATCAATTACTGTTCAATTGACCAGAGAAAATAAAGATCTTCATATACCCTCATGCAGAAGATTAATAAAAGCCTCTCTCAACATATTATTCATAAGTGTAGTGTCCATTTCTATTAGGATTCCTGAAATGTGATGCAATCACAGGAAAAGAATGGACCATCAACTGCAATAGTAACCTTTCCTGTATCATGATGCCCTCCACAAATTTGCCACCAAGGGCAAATACTCTCAACTGGGAGAGGTTCCTTTACAGCTGGAACAGGTCCACTGTGCCTTCATTTTTGAGCTGCTCACAAGCAATGGCATAAAAGTCACATTTTGCTGGTTTTAAGTAGCTCCTAGTTGTGTGGATGAACAGTTGTTATTTTTTCACCTCATCCTTTGTAGAGCACAGAACAAAATGCAAAGCTCTTGGGAATGATTTTTTCTATAATTTCCCATTATCAGTAGGGAACATTAACAAATCTCTTGTCTGGGTTATTAAAAGAAAGTCGGGAGCTACATAACCATGGAAACACAACTTTCAGCCCCCTCAAGCACATGACTACTCCAAGCCATGACAGGCAAAGCCCTGGCAGCAGGAGCACATGATCCAGTTGATCTGCTGACAATCTAGGTATTAAATTTTCTTTGAACTTATATAAAGTGAAGTTTTTTATTATTAAATTTGGCTTTTTAAAGGAAAGTACAAACACATAAAACAATAAAGAAGTTCTTACATTAATTCAAATGAGCTTTCTGCGTGTTTACCACTACCATTAATTTATGGGCTATGCTGGCACCTGGAGACCTGACCACAGACCGATGCTTTTTTGGGCATTTGAACAAGCACATAGTGAGACACAGTTCTGGTCTTAAGGCTCTTATATGTGTTACAAATAAAATAGTCAAAGTATGTGAACAGAAAAAAAATGTCCTCTTCCGACCATGTCTTTAAACACACACTATAATCACATCATCAGAAAACCAAGTTGCCTTACTGAGTCACTGCCTAAGGACCGTAAGGATGCACAGAAAGTCTGTCCTGGTTCTAAAAGTTGAATCTCTGTTTCCCATGTACCACTGTTGCCTCAGCAACGAAGCCTTCCCGTTTTCCTCAAAGAGAAGTGTGTCTCCTGCTCTGCTGATCAGGTGCTTTTCACAAGAGCACATTTCACTACAAATTTGAAAACTGTCACTATCACACTCTTTTCACTCCTCCATGAGGGAGACTACAACCAAAGATCTTCACAAGTGTCTTGGGAACAGCTGTTATCTTCCCAAGCCAGGTACTCAGCGTGGTGACAGAAGAGGTGTTGAAACACAGTGCTATTGCAACACTTCTACTGCAGTTAAACCTGCCATTTCACCATTTTGGCTCCTGCAAAGTTCAGCTTCCACTAGGAAGTTTCTGACAGACCACCCTGTGAAAGGCTGTTTCCAAAAAGGGGGCATCATCCATCCTAAAATTAGAAAGAGAATCTTGTTTCGGAACTTGAGCTTCAAAGTTTTCTGCTCCTCTTGAAGCAATTCCTAATGTACTCAACACAGCACATTAATCTTTGCATTCTAAGAGCTCCCTAGTCCTAACACATCAAATCTTGGGAGGGACTGCACCATACTGCTGGGAGCACTGAATGCCACATGCATGCTGACTGCTCGGGAAGGCATGAGACACCCAGGGGCAAGCTCAGACCCAGCACAGCCATTCACCGGCGTGGTCAGAAACTCCACTCTTTTTTCCTTCTGAACACACCTTCTGCATTTCTACCAAGCACAGATTTCATGAAAAGAAAAAGAAAAAGAAAAAGAAAAAGAAAAAGAAAAAGAAAAAGAAAAAGAAAAAGAAAAAGAAAAAGAAAAAGAAAAAGAAAAAGGAAAAGGAAAAGGAAAAGGAAAAGGAAAGGAAAAAGAAAAAGAAAAAGAAAAAGAAAAAGAAAAAGAAAAAGAAAAAGAAAAAGAAAAAGAAAAAGGAAAAGGAAAAGAAAAAGGAAAAAGGAAAAGGAAAAGGAAAAGGAAAAGGAAAAGAAAAAGAAAAAGAAAAAAAGAAAAAGAAAAAGAAAAAGAAAAAGAAAAAGAAAAAGAAAAAGAAAAAGAAAAAGAAAAAGGAAAAAGGAAAAAGGAAAAGGAAAAGAAAAAGAAAAAGAAAAAGAAAAAGAAAAAGAAAAAAAGAAAAAGAAAAAGAAAAAGAAAAAGAAAAAGAAAAAGAAAAAAAGAAAAAGAAAAAGAAAACGAAAAAGAAAAAGAAAAAGAAAAAGAAAAAGAAAAAGAAAAAGAAAAAGAAAAAGAAAAAAAGAAAAAGAAAAAGAAAAATTGCTCACGATGCTGGATACTCCTGCTGCTTACAGCAGTTTCACAAGGGTCTAGCAGTGCAGTGGTGTGGGCATACACCAACCAGAGCAGAATATCAACACTGCTGTTTTAAACAGAAATATCCCAGCAATACCTGAGAACTCCTGCAGACTTCAGAGGAGGAGGGGTTTACGAGGGTTGGGAGATGCCATTTCCCGAGCCCCATCTGCTTTCCGTGCTGTGAGGAGTGAAATGCCAAGATCCAAATTGGTGGTTGCAGGATTGTTTCATCATCAGGGTCCTGTAAGGGGATGTCCTCACTGAAATGTGACTAAAGCTTTGCCTCCTGGGATGTGCATATCCATATGTGCTTGCTGGTCACATCCCTTCCAAGCAGAGCCCTGCTCGCCCACAGAAGTTCCTAATGTAAGATTATCTCACCAAAAAGGTAAACACTTGGCTCTGGGGGCAGCCCATGATGCCTAAAATATCTGCCTGAGATTTCTGTGCTCTCACAGTGCTGCTGAAAACCAGCAGAGGGGAAGTGACTTGGCCTATGGCGAAGTGTCAGTGCAGAGTACAAGAAATCATAGGAAATATCGAGGTTATTCATCCACTTGTAATCCAGATTACCCAGCCCTCTTCTGAGAGTGAGAACCTAATGGGCCAGGGCTGCTGTGCTGTGTAGTTTACATTTTAGTTCAGTACTTAAAGCAGCAACCCAAGAAGTCAAAGTCCTGAAAACACAACACTGAATATTATGTCTGGCAGACTCTTACCTCAGCATGTTTTGTTCCCCTCCTGTCAAAGGCAAACCACTGTAGGTCAAGAAAGCAGGACCTGACATCTAGAAGGAGATCAGGCAAGTGGGTACCTGTTCCTCCTGTTTGAAAGGATTTGCTGAAGCCATGAATCCTGCTCATATAACTAAATCTGAACTGAGCCCTCTAAGTACAATGAAAATTTTGTATCATAAATAACAACTCTGGCAGATGTAATGCAGTGTGAGCTGCTCAGCTCCCAGGTAACTGTGATCTTCCACCGCTGCAGGCAGACCTGCTCTGGTGTCAGTGCCAGCAGAGCACATCATTCCCATGTCAGCCAGCTGAAGAAATGTCTTGGACATGCCACACTGCCAGCTGGAGTGCAAGAACACTTTCCCCTCGTAAAGTTGGAATGTCAGATTTAAACAAATATAGTTGCAGCATTGTTAGGAATCCTGTCCAAAATGAGCAGATGTATTTACATCCACCTGCAAGAACACTGTGCCAGCCCTGCTCAGAGAGGTTTCTGCTCAGAACCATTACTGAGCCAGGTGAGAGTTAGGAGAGCGAGAAGAGCAGGACAGGTGTTCTACATCAGGCACTGAAACATGGCTTCGGATGTACAAGGGCAATTTCATTGTGTGCCACCACATGTGGTAACTATAACTACGTGGGGTTTTTAACCCCATCAGCTGCCTGATGCCATTTTAGTCATCACGTATTGTTCTACCTCATCTTAAAATGTCTGCTGGGTCCTCACATAGTACAGCTGTTGAACTATTTAGGGGTTGATGTAGGAAATTTGTCCTCCCTATTCTCCAAAGCAGCTACCTTTCTTTTCTTTATCATAGTGCATAAGCCTTTTACTTCTCTTGACAATTAAAGATAAGCCAGGTAGATACCCATTCTTTAATTAAGTTCATCCCAGCAGTCGCAGAAAGCTGTCAGAGTTATTACAAGAATACTGTATTTTTGCACAACAGAAATGAAAAATAAACTATCTGGTATTGTAAGTTCAGGCTCCATGAAGCATGGGTGCAGAATCCAGGTTCTTGGTGGACAACTCTTTACGGTTAAATTGTTTAGCAAAAATTGAAAAGGTAATGGCAGAGCATCCCTACTGCCCATTTCAATGTTGGCAGTTTCTCCAGGAATTTTGCCAGTGCTGGGTACCCATTTATGTCCAGCGTGAGGCACCTCCCCCATGGGCTGTGGGTGGATCTCTGCATCCCCGTGGACCCCATGGGCTGCAGGGGCACAGCTGCTGCACCATGGTCCTCACCATGGCCAGCAGAGGAATCTCAGCTCCAGCACCTGGAGCACCTCCTCCCCTCCTTCTCCACTGACCTTGGTGTCTCCATGTTGTTTATCTCACATGTTCTCACCTCCTCCTCTTCTCCAGCTGGAAAAAAACTGTGCTCTACTTTGTTTTGATTTCTTCTTAAATATGTTATCACAGAGGTGTAACCACCATTTCTAACTGGCCAGCAGCAAGGTCATCTTCAGAGCCATCAGGGATTGGCTCTGCTGGAGATGATGAAAGCTTCCAGCAGCTTCTCACAGAAGCCACCTCTGTGGCCCCTCTGCTACCAAAAACCAGGTCAAGCAAAACCAACACAGATCCTTCATCTAAATTTAGGCAAGATTTAAGGAGATCAAATTTGTTTAAAACTGAAGCTTAAAGGAGAAAAACACATTATAAAGACTATTTCCTTTATACTCTAAGCCCTATTGTCTGGACAGAAATTAAAAAAAAAACCAACAGAGAACTTAAAACTAAAAACTGAAGGAAAGTTTGTCTCTCAGTCATGCTTCTTTATCTCCACAGATGTGTTATGTACATTTTCATTTGTGACCTTTAATTACCTCTGTATTTTTGCTTGACCCTTGAAATACCCTATTTTATTTCACAGACCTTACATTTACATCACTTCAGCATTAACCACATCATTAAGGCTCCAATGCTGACAGAGCTTGACTTGGCCACTATCGTTATAGGTTTGGCATCAGCATAGCTTGAATTCAGAAATGTTATATAACCTCAAAAGTAAATTATTTAAATACATGCATGCTCGTGTATTTAAATAATTACTCATATGGATGATGTAGTCCATCATAATAATGAATAAAGTATCAGAAGGCATCTTAGAACACTAATTGATTTCTATTTATAAAGACGTTTATGTGCCTTAATATATGTATTAGCTTTTATATATATATATATATATACATATATATATACACACATAGGTATATATATACCAAAATCTTTGTTTTTCTTGAATCATCCTGTTGCCACCTGTTTAATTGTTTGTATCCCCATCCTGAGTGCTATTTAATCATGAGGCTGGTGCAAAAGCCATGTCAGGATTGATATTTATTCTACTGCGTAGGAGGTACTAATGTATGATAATATATCATGTATCTGACCATCAGAAGGCAGTAATTCTAGCCCCAGAGAAGTTCTTTCTTCTTCATTTTTATTTCCTATCCATCACAGGACTACACAAGAAGTTAAGGGAAAGACTGTCAAACCACAAGACACATGTGAGTGCCCAAACGAAAACAGAAGCACTTGTAGCCATCCTTCTCTGTTTCTGGGTAAGACAAATGATGCTCCTGTTACTCCCAGAGAGATCAGTCTGTCACTGCTGCACAGAGTGGCTCTTCAGAAGAACCAAGCAGACCTTACTGGGCTCTTGAAGGTCACAGTAATGTACCCAAAGCTCCAGCAATCTCACAATGGGCATGCCTGTCTTTACAGCATGTTAAAAAAAAAGCAACATCTAACTGAAAGACATTTCCAAGAAGCAGAACTTAAAATGAAATCCTATTGATCAGCCAAAATTGGAAAGTATTAAATACATGTTTTTATTCAAGTCATTAGTCATTGTGAGAGACTGGAAGGATTGCTGGCCCAAACATTTCAGCTGCACAGGTGGGGAAAGGGGCAAATCAAATCTTCCCCTGCAAGGCAGGGCCCTGCTCAACACTCCCGACCTGTATCCCACCTGTGCCACATCCCTGGCAGACCCGAGGCGATCCTCCACACCTCACCTCTGGAGCCCCTTACCCAGCCCCTGAGTGGCCACTAAAACAGAAGTCCCACCTGGGGGGACAGCCCAGGAAAGTCAAATTGGACTTAAACCAGAATGCAACACAGATATATGTCTTGACCCTACTTTCTTGAGGTTTTTGTATCAGCTAGAGCACCCCTGGAAGCACATGTGGTAGCTATATTTGTTCTTTTCTGTATCTCTTATCTTTTCTACTTTCTTTCTCTCAAAGTCTGAGCAACTTAGGTTTGGATATGTTGGAGCTTGTTGGTTTGACTGAGCTTCAGCTTAGCTAAGTTAATGCTTTGTGAAATGCTTTATATTGATTGAATGTTGCTTTCAACTTTTGCCTAAGTTCCCTGATTTTTTAAAGTTTGCCAGTGAATTTTTTATTGTTTTGCCTTCTTGAGAATATCTTGTTGGTGTTTCCAGCTTGTGTCCAAATCAGGGAACATGAAAAAAAAGCCCATGAGCCCCTTTAAGGGACTCTGGGAGAAAGCTCTGGGGCCTTACAATCATGAAGGTGTCTGTGTCACTCCCCTGAACAGCCTCAGCTCAAAGAAGAGGAACAAAATGCAATGCTGGGTTTGAGGGAGAAAATAAAATATTGGGTATGAAGAATTATCTCTGTTCCACAATCCAGTGCTCCTGCAGCTGGTTGGGTGACAGGCAGGTGACACACTACAGAGATCTCATATAAATCCAGCACAGCTGAAGTGTGCTTCATCAGCCAGGAGATCACAGCTCCTGGCGCTGGGAATAGCAAGAGCTGACAGCTCAGATCCCTCTCCTTTCCCTGTGGCTGGGACCGTGGCATCCAGCTGCAGCAGAAGGAGAAGTGGATATTGTTATTATCAGATGCCTTACTGTGTCATTTACAGATGGGGATCAATGTCCTTGGTGTGCTTGGCACGTGATGACTGCGCAAAGATAAAAAACAAAAAATTTCAGAATTTGATTATGCTTAACAGATTTCCAGGCAGACAGACAAAGAAGTGCTTGTCCTCCCTTGAAATATTGGCTATGTGCTCATTTAATTACCATGTAATCATTTTTAATGAGAATCAAAAATTTGGGTTATTCATATTCACTGAAAAAATTTCTGGTACTACTGATCTAAACAAAGAGAAGAAATGAAAGAGTCAAACACAGACTAACAATTGATGGGTTTTTTTAGCATTTTCCTATTCAAACACAACTCATGGTGCTATATACAAAAATTTTATGACCATGAGACAATTTTTTTCATCACTATATCAGATTTTGAATATGATATTCTTCATAATATCTAGTAACAAATACTCAGTTACCAGCCTCCAAAGGTTTTTACAATATGTACTGCCAATAACAATTAAGTTGATAGTGACATCTGAATAAGTGACTATCCAGATCTATTGACCCAAGAGTTAAATATTAACTGAGGAGATGCCAAGGTCAATATTCTCCTAGAGCACCAATAAATCCTGATGTTCTTCACAATAAAAATGATGCGCCTAATACCACATATACTTAAATCTGCTACCTGGATCCCCAAACTCTCTACTAGTCAAATAAAACTAGTCAAATAAAGGATGTTCAAGAAAGAGCGAAGTCTTTGTTAGAGGTGAGAATAAAGAGGGAAATGTGCAGTCATCCAGGCCAGGGTCCGTATTCCATTTCCATTCTATTCTTTAAAGTGTCCATTGTTCTAAACTATGCCAGGAAAATTTCCATCTGTAATCAGCACAACAGGGGGAGAACAGCTGCCTGCTTACCTCAACTGCAGAGCTTACTCTTACAGATTCATGTTCTCTGACTATGACTCTTCATCCAAATTTAGGAGAAACCATGGAAAGAATTAGATTTCCCTCTTACACCAATGAACTGGGAACCCATCTCAGCTTCATTTGAGGATCAACACAATTGCTGGAAATTTCCTATGAAGAACATTCATGAGAATATAGGGAATTAGAGAAGACAAAAATTTCTGATGCGAGTGTCTCCCACTTTTTTCAATTAAAAAAGATACCAGTTTCAAGGAATGCACCAAACAATAAAAATTAAATTTTAATACATAAACTATTATTGCATTTGCTTTGCAGGTAGTCAGAAAGGTTGAAGTTGGCCTAAGTTAGATATTCCTATTTATATTTCAATCATCTGAATTATCTACATATGTGGTCTTAGTAGCAGTTAATTATTGCCCAGCTGCAGATCTTTCAAATTCAATATGATTTTCTGTATGGCAAAACATCCAAATCAGCAACAAGAAATGCAGTTTAGGGCCCAAATGACTCACATAGTCACTCAGCAGATCATAAAGAAGCACAGAAACTAAATCAGGATAATTTCCAGTCTCATAGGCAGAATACATATTCACAAAAATGTTTAATGTATAGCAAAAAAAAAAAATAACCTCTGAAGTTATAAGATGTCCAGTAAAAGACTTTATCATGCATTGAGTTTTACTCAAGGTTAGAATTAGAAGGCAAAAGGAAATCTTGTTTTAAGTCAGAACAGTCCTAAAGCAGCTGCTTGCTTAGTTACTGTCATGAGATCAAAGAGATCAGCCCAACTGCACTGTGAGAAGCAAAGTGATTAACATATCTTTATTTGATTGATTAAGCATGGTAAATAGATACTTCCCCAGATAAACTGCAGTACCATGTTAAGCAGCAGGCTCTAAGAGAGCAGCGAAATTATTCCACTCATAATTTGTGCTTGAGGAGCAAATGACCTGAGGAAAATCAAGACCTGATTGATTTTAGTGCAGAGACTGAAAGCTGTGTTTTGCATTTGGATGAAAGGATGGAAAATGTAAGAACGGAAGGATAAATAGTGTGAGTTAGCATGTCAGCAGGATGGGAAATCCCATTCCAAGAGAAGGAAGATTGCATTCAAAAAGCTGTGTGTACATACCTTACCTACTTATATACCTTACATACAGTAATTTTATTAGCTTCAATATAGGTCCAACAAGATGCACTGCCAATTTTTCTAATTGTTCATGCATATAGAGCTTTTCAACACATGGTAGGATTCAACCTTCTACTAACAAGCTGTCTTGGGTTTGGGGAATTTTGGCGGGAGGTTATTTTGGTTTTCCGTGTGTGTTCATTAACCCATTATTTTGCCTTACAATTTCCTTCGAATAAGGGCTATGAGCTAAATTCAGATAAACAAGTTTCTTTACCAGAGTGGCATTTACAACCTGCATGTCAAAGTGCACAATCCAATAGCAGTTAAGGGAGATTTCAAATATTTAGTTGTACTGCTGTATTTTCTCCTGTGTATGTACAATGTTAAGAATACATCTCATTATTTATTTTTACACTGGCTGACACTAATCTAGGGGGGAAAAGAGTGAGAAATTTTTTCTTATTTGCTCACTCTAGCTTCTGGTATTTAAATGCAAATTACCTAGTGTTAGGAGGATTGTTATTCTTATCTCCCTGAACCTTGTCTTCCTTGTATCTCTCATTTGTTCTGCTTTACTATCTCTGAACTGTCTTTTTTTAATTCCTACAGGCAAATTCCCTCAAGTCTGTTCTAAGATGTACAGTAGTAAATATTCTCTTCTTTCAACTGGTAGAGCCATTCATTTACATTTCAAGTCTCATGCTGCTGGAAACAGGAAAATAATCAGAAGATTTGTTTATATATCACTGTTATTCTAAAGTTCAAACCATTATACTAAGAAAATCCTATCCAGTATTCATAGAGAAAAATGTCAAACAGAAAATATGGACATATCAGGTATTCAGATGACTGTATCTCAAACAATATTGTACTAGGGGAAGGGAACAAAAGCAATTTTGAAGTTAAATATTTCAGAAAATGCAGAAGATGAACAGCAGGCAAAAGTCTTTTATTCACACATCTTTTTTTTTCTTGTGCTAAAATCCAGAATTGTAAGACTGACTGAGCAGAGAGACAATGCCATGAAAATTGTTTGGTTCACTTTTAGACTTAGGAATGTAGTGCCGTAGCTGAATTTCAATTTCCAGTGCAAAGATTTTATTGAAAACTGACATTTCTGAACACCTTCAAGATGGAAAATATACTGGCAATAACATGCACAAGGGCATGAGCCTGATAGACTCTCATGAGCGTTCACAGATTGCCTTTTAAAACATTTAGGAAAACGTAGAGAAAACTATAGGGATGACTCTTCTTATTACAGACAACACAAATTTAGGAAATAAATACTGGCCTTAGCTACTTGCTGCTGATTTTATTCTTTTAATTTAAATTAGTGTTCCTGGAAAATGCTATATCAGCAAAATTTTCCTATGTTCAGAAAAATGAAAAGAGCCATAAAGCAGCTTTCCATACATAACCCCATAAATGCCTTTCTGCTGGGGCCTATGGGATCAGACATTAACAGACCTTCCTGATCAGGCTTTAGTGTGATGTGGCTTTCCATAAGGTGGGATTGCTGGGCCAGGTGACCTCCAGAGGTCCCTCCAAAGTTCAGCCATTCTGGGGCTCTGAGACGGGGAATAAATGTGTTGGTAACTTTCTGAGAAGGGCACCTGTCTGCTGTGATCTTCCCAGAGCCTATAAGGGTTCTCTCTTGCAGATCACAAAACTGCCAAGAGATTTTAACAAATTTCACTCCCTTGTGACCGCTCAGGTTCAGACCTCAGTACAGGGGAGCTGTTTAAGTACATGAGTAACTTCAATACATAAGCAGTGTCACTAAACCAAGCCTGCGAGGGTTTTCCTCATTTCCTTAATGGGCTATCAATATGCTTAAAATTATGCATGTGCATTTGTGTTTTGACCCAGGCCTCAGCTTTGTCCTGAGTTTCCTTCCAGCTGAGCCCCAGCACAGGCTCTGGCTGTTCGGGGCAGTCAAGTACCAGGGCTGAGTGCCCCTCATTTCTTCCAATTATATCTTTAGGTTGTTTCCTTTCTTTTGATATTTGTCCTTGCTTAAACTGCAATACCTCTCTAAGCAGATATTCCCCTCATGATGCTATTAAGTCCCCCCTGGAGAGTTTCATTCTTCACTGCTTTTCCAGGCTTATTGCACACAGAGCCTTGCAGCTAAACAGAGCACTGACCCCTAGACTCTGGGCAGGGTTGGGGGTTTTCATCATCAGCTTTCATGGGGTTATTCTTTGTAAGGTCAATATTTCCGCCTATGGTCAGGATAAATCCTCAAATGCTATTTAAAATCCTTCCATCAGCTTCTTTTTCCTATGGGTTCAGGGATAAACTTTTCAGTCTGGTTCTTCTAGCAAACACATCATTTTATTTAAATGTGAAAAAGGAAATTTGAGAGTGTAGTACCACTTCATCTTCATGTAGGGATTAATAGCTCAGTAGTAGGATTAGCTAGAGAGCTAAGGGAGATGCTACCTTTGACACACTGGAAGTTTCTTTGTAGCCTAGAAATGTTGATATAAACCTGGTCCTCTGGGGCCAGGTTTTTCTCCAGTCTTTGCTGTTTTAAAACCAGACTATTCTCCCTGACACCTGTAAGAATGTAACTGACTTGCAAATAAAATAACTCAGAAAAAATAGTCCTTAATTTCAGTCACACTGAAAGAAATGTCAGTTATTTTCTTTTACACAGTATAAATTTATACTTTAGACCTTAGTTTTCCTCTCAATTAAACAAGTGTGCTTTGAAAAAATAAACACTGAACAACCCAAAATCTAATATTTTCCAGTCATTGCCCAATTGCAAATTTATTTTTTATGTAATGAAGAGCTGGGTAGCAGACAAATAATTATTTCATTATTTCTCTGAAGAAAAATAGCTTATGAAGCATGCTGGAACATTCTTTAGCTAGGGAACTAGACCTTAACTGGGTTTGCATAAAACCAGAATCTGACAATCAAAAGACAGTGCTTCATAAATTTTCTACAATTTTTCCCCAGAAAATGACTTAAAAAGGAAGTTATAACCTTTCCTTTTCTGAATTGCCCCAAATGCATTACATTTTTTAACCCCGTGGAACAGGAAAAAAGTCAGAATCTTAATACTTGCAGTGCAGGTTTTGCTGGTAGTGCCAGTCTGTTTTCTCAGGAATTTGTTCAGATGTTGTAGGAACTGGTAACAGTATGAAACATGTCAGTGGGCAGGTCAGAGTGTTTATCAGCCATATTCGGGCTTTAGATGACCTTTTCTCAGTGTCAATGGTGTTGACTTTAATCTTATTAGAGATTTCAGCTGCAGTGGTAATGGGTCACTAGTGAATTGCACAGAGATTTTGTGTGAGAGAGAGGTTTCCCGTTCGCTTTCATTATAGCTATTATAGGCAGATGGGCAGTGATTGTGCTCAGGTCAGATTTAAGCTGAATGAGTTGAAGATGAGGCTTCAAAGTTTAGACTTGAGTTGTAGATGTTTGGTTTCAATGAGGTAATTCTCTGGTTTTACCTTGTAAGATCTCTGCCATCCCAAATTGGTAAAATTTTGCTCTCATGATGTTCTCCCCATGTCTAAAGTAGAATAAAAAGAATCGGGATTTTAGTTTGGACTTGTCCTGAGTGCGACTCCCTAGGAATAGATGGAAATTTTAGTACATGCGTTTCATGCTTTTGGGAATTAAAATATCACCTTTTGTTTTTCAACCATCTTTAAATCCTAAATATTTGCTGTTGTCCATTTCCAGGTTCTTCTTGGGCCACATCAGTGTATTTTGGAGCCCATTATCATTCAAGCACTTCACATTTACTTGTTTCCTTCAGTAATCTAAAATATGGATTAGATTTCAATTCATATGTTAATATTGTGCCAGTTTCTTTGAAGATCAACTCTAATCTTTCCTCCATTTTAGTCCTTAAGTGAGCTTGTTGTGAGAAAATAAATGCCTGGCTAGTCAAGTGCATATTAAGATACAATGCTAATAGAAATGAACTATTGCGCTGAAATATGCAACTTTCAGATGTCATTTTCGTTTCATTTTTCTTCTCTGCAGCACCTTTTCCTGGTCCCACACCACCAATTTAGTTCACAGGCTCAACACTCTTGGGGTTCACTGACTGTTTTGCGAAGGAACCATTTCTAAGAACAAAATTACGCAAGTCAGTTGTGCCAAAAAGCAAGGAAGATTAGTGTCTTCCTGCTGAAAATTGGCTTAAGAGCAGCACCTCATTTAGAGAGAAAAAATACTGTATATTAAAAAAAAAAAAAGTTTTTACAGCATTTTAATATGTGACAACCGTAGTGGTATTAAGTCTTTTTTTAATGGAAATAATGTTTTGTGGGACTTCCAAAGGGGAATATTACTTAAGTGAATATTTTACATCTATTGTCCCCATGAATGAAAAGATGAAGTCTAGCGACAACCTAAATAAATATTACTGGAGAGTTTATTGGGATCAAACCTCTTTATTGGGATCAATACAAAGTTACCAATATTCCTATTATGATGTCAGAGATGCTCCATTCCTGTGGCAGCAGGGAACACATTTTATGGTCACTGCACTTTACAGGAACAAAAGTACAAGAAAGAGTCATCACATTTCTTGTATACTTTCTTGTTATACTTTCATATATAACAATGTAAGAAATATATAACAATATATATATTTCTTGCTATACTTCCAACTTGAAATAGAAGGCCAGACAGCTGGAGACATTTTTACTTTATCTTAACTAATTCATGTCAAGAATATTCACAAACCAGTATTTCAAAATGAAGGCTTCACTGTTTCAATGCCTTGCTCACTTCAGGTTAACTGCATCACATAATCTTGGCTATTCTTTATTGATATTTATAAAATGCTACACTGTAACCTTGAAATGAAATGGTCAGGTGAAAGGAAAGCCAGAAATTTGTTACAAAACTATAGTTTTTAAAGTCCAAAATAAAAGCAAAATAATCCATTGGGGCAAATCAGGGTTTACTTGCTTTAGATATTTTCCATTTTTCCTTCTCATCCTTTTCCAAAAGGAGATAGAAATCATCAAGAAATGAAGAATGCTAAATGTTGAAGTAGTAATCTTATTAAGCTTTGTCAGTCGCAGCTAATTTTTTTCTTAAGTTTCCGTAATGCCATTCATCTGAATTAATCAACTCACAGAGTGCAGTTTGTGTTTTAAAAAGAGCTTTTCTCCCCCCCATGAGATACAGCTCGGAAATTGGCAACTGAAAACAGATACAGAATGCATTAGTGGGATGAAGCTGGCTGCCTCAACAAACAAGTCAGATTGACACAACAATTAGGCAAGGCTCTCAAGTAGTTCCTGTGTCAGACAGAGCTGCCCAACTGGATGTGAAGGGGGAAAGGGATAAAACCACACTTGCTAGAGACAAGCCTGGGATCAAGGGGATCAAGGACCTCCTCAGCCATTTCGCAGATTGTTGTGAGTGTGTCCTGGATCTCTGGTGAAGAGCAGACCCAGGACTCGGGATCCACCTACCTCCCCAGTGTTATTCCCTCTTTTTTTTGTTGTAATTGGTTCTGTATGCTTATCTCCTCCTCTTGTTTCCCCCCTGATTGATTATGCCTGTCCCTAGAAAAGGGACTGAAACAGAGGCAAAACAAGCTTCTTGCCTCCCCCCTGCCATGTGGTGGGGAAGATTTCTCCTCTTCTCTCCCTCCTGACCACCTTTACCCCAGACCCTGTAATAAAAGGAGAGCAAGGGGAGTTCTCTCTCCCGCTACCCCGTACCTCACCGAGTTTCTTTTATTTTTAACTACAACAGCAGATGACACCAAGTTGGGCAGGACAGCTCTGCAGAGGGATCTGGACAGGATGGATTGATGGGCCAAGGCCAGCTGTGTGAGGTTCAACAAGGCCAAGTGCCAGGTCCTGCCCTGGGGTCACAACAACCTCAGGCAGGGCCACAGGCTGGGGCAGAGGGGCTGCGAAGTGCCAGGGGAAAAGGCCCTGGGGGTGCTGGTGACAGCAGCTGAACATGAGCCAGGGTGTGGCCAAGGAGGCCAAGGGCATCCTGGTTTGTGTGAGGAACTGATGAGGATCCATCTCACACCCTGCCTTTGGTTCTGGCCCTTCACTGCAGCAAGGACATTGAGGGGCTGGAGCGTGTCCAGAGAAGAGAACGGAGCTGGGAAGGGTCTGGAGCACAAGTCCTGTGAGGAGCAGCTGGGGGTGTTTAGCCTGGAGAAAAGGAGGCTCACAGAGGACTTTATCACTCTCTAAAACTCCCTGAAAGGAGGTTATGACCAGGTGGGGGTGGTCTCTTGTCCCAACAAGTAATAGAACAAGAGGAAATGGCCTCAAGTTGTGCCAAAGGAGGTTTAGATTAGATACTAGGAAATTTCTTCCCCCAAAGGGTGGTCAAGCATTGGAACAGGCTACACTGTAATGTGGGAGTCACCATCCCTGGAGGTATTTAAAAGATGTGGAGATATAGAACTTACAGACGTGATTTAGGTGTGGCCTTGTTAGTGGTGTGGCCTTGGTTAAGAGTTGGACTCAATGATTTTAAAGGTATTTTCCAACATAAACAATTCTGTGATTCTGTGATACTTCCTTATCAACCACACTGCAACATTTGATTTACATAATTAAATGCAGTTCCTCTTGCCACCTTGCATTGTGTGACAAACAACTGACAATAATTTTCAAAAAGCTTTACAACACATTGCCCTGGAGTGGTGGCCCTCCAGACTAACACAGGTGAAAATCTTCTGAACTGAGGTAAAATAGTGAAGGATATTTGTGGCAAACAGGGTTTATATGCATTTCTTCCAGTATTTCTTGTATCATTACAGGGATCATTCACAGTTAGTGCAAGGTTTTGTTGGTAGCTTTCTCCACTTTTTTTGCAGCTGTAGGAAAACATATTTTTTTCCTGCTATAATGCACATCTCTGCTGTGGAATTTAGCTGCAGAACCTAATTGCTATATTATGTTCTCCATCACTTCTATGATACTCCAGGGAAGAAAGAATTGGAAATTTATAACTGCAAAAGGAATCTTTTCACCCCTTTGGGCAGCCAGATCTTGAAATAGTTTTAAATGGAATTTCAGGCATTATTACTTTAGCAGTCTTCCTCTTTCTAACCACATCTAGTACTCACCCGTCACTTGCCAGTCCACCAAAAGAGTAGGTTTTTTTTCACTTTAAAATAATCCAAAATGAAACAGTTAAGAGTGTTATCATTAGGTCTTTATTACAACTCAGTTAATGATTCAAAATTATACTGAGCTAACTGGAAAGATTTTAATTCTGTCAGACACATGAGGTTTTTATCTCATACCAAAATAAAATTCATACCAGAATTAATTTGGGTGAATTCAACAAGTCCATTAGTTTCAGTCGTTTTAACAACTCAGGAACCTGGTGGTGTTTTTCTGAAGATAGTTCTTTTCATTTTTTGTGCACTTCCACTGAGCCGCAGTTCTCCCTGAACTGGCTTTATCTGGTGCAAATGGCAAAATCACTGTCCTTCTCAAGCCTTACAGGTAGAGTATTTAGAACAAAACAAAATGTATTTCTGGTTCAGCACTGGTGAGATCATCAACGCAGTGACTCAAAAAGAGAATGGGATAAATGCTAACTAATCAGCAGAGAAGAATTCATGGTTTCATGATACTGTAATTCTTTTGTGCTTGTTTGGTTCAAATCTTTGCCACAGGAGAATCACTTAACACAGAATATGCATTGTGTCCTTGAATTAATGACATCTTACTCATATTTATTGGACGCCACAGATTCTCTGAGCACAGCTAAGTTCTAACTTGAACTTTTCTGTGATGTGAGAAACAGTCTGAAGTAAAGAAGCAAAAATCTTTCTCATCCTTTCCAGAGGTACTGGAATTGACAAGGAATGACTTGCAAGTTTGGTGATAACCAAACAACATCCACATACAGAATTGCACTAGCAGCTATTTGAGTCTGGGAAACAAGAATGAGAGGATAGGAGGAACTGCCCTCACCACAGAGCAGTACTGCTGCAGTTTTGAAGCCTGAAGAAACAGGAAAACTTGTTCCATATGCCCCAGAACCTGCCACTAGCCCATCACTCAGCTGAGCTCAAGTGGAGAACGTAGGGCATTAATTCATTCCAGAGATGGATATAATTGTAATCAAATCAAACGGAGACCAAACTCCTGGAACTGATGTCTAACTCATGCATTCAAACTTTGAAAGTCTATCACAGGAGTCACAGCGCTGACCCCAGGTGAAATCCAATTTCTTTTTCATCACACAATTTTAATTTTCTGGATGGTCTCTCTGTCCCTCTTCCCATCCCTGTACTGTCAGAGTGTACTTAGCTAAATTTATCTGCTCTTTCTTCATTATCATCAGGAAAGATCTTTTTCATTATCTTTTACTTAACATCATTTTATCCTGATCAAAAATCCCACCTACATACATTCTGTGAAGCCTTGCAATGCCTTCAGACACCAATCCTGTTTACATGCACTTCATCTTTTCTCTCCTACTAATAAAGTGCTGTCACCAACCAGGTTTTGCATCCCATCTGGCATGAACATAACACATTAACTGCTTAACCTGAGTCTGTAGATAACAACTCTTCTTCAGAATTATTTAAATATGATTTAATATTGTCCTTGATACTGAAAATGAGTGGTAACACACTCCTGGAAATACTTGCTGGGGTAATAAATACTTCTGGGGTTAGGACTGAGGGGGACAACAAGAGGCCATAGGATTCTGAATATTCTCAGAGTCCTCACAGTATGTTAGAAAAACCGCACTTAGGATGTTGTACTGTGAGCAGGAAATGAAAGGCAAATAATAAGATGAAAAGGCTGTGCATAAAAAATGACAAGGGTATAACCTTTTTGACAACAAAACAAAAAGATTCTTGCCTAACATTATACTTCCATAATAATTATTTAATTAATTAATTAATATTAGCACGCTAATTAACTTTCCACTGTACACAGTAGGTTGCCGTTTGAATATGATTTAGAACCTGTAACGTATCTGTGGATGTTTTTCACAGTGGGAACTGCTTACCCAGCCTAGAATCAACAGCTTTTAGTGCAATAAGGTAGTTTGGTGCCCTGCTGATGGTTATCATTTCTACAGGCCGTTTGTGGATGGTGCCCAGTGACAGAAGCTATATTTTTACAGTAACATAAAGGAAGAGATGCACAAAAAGATGGATTTACAGAGGTAATTGAGCACCTCAAAAGCTGAGAAGTGCCTATTCATTGGGACTTACAGAGGTGTGTGAGCACAGCACACTCTGGACAGTGTTCTTTGCCAGCCAAATCTTGCTGTGTTCCCAACATTTATTTTGCCATGTGACTGAAACTAATTGTGTCCACACTGCTGGCAAGGGTGAAGTGGTAATTTGCACAATCCCTGTGCATTGCTGGAGGGTCCATTCTCACTGAGCCTGCAGGTCTCTCCCAGAGGAAGGCTGAGTTATGGGCAGATTCTGGCCTGAATTTCTGCTCAGCTTCATCCTAGACAGAGAGCACAGCTGTCACCTGGGGCACCTGACATGCAGGGGTTTTATTCTGGCCCAAAGAAGGAAATTGCCCAGATGAGCATCATAGATAAATGTGGGATTACAATTCAAAAGTTTAGGACTCTGGAAGTGTGCCAGGAAGACTATTTTTCACTATGCAAAGATCTCACATAAATGTATGTAAATCTTCCCTGGTTTGTGTTAAAAAGAATGAGGAACAATGACTTCAGAAGGAGTTTTGACAATCAGAGACAGATTCCATTGTTAAATTCTCTCTCACAGATGTGAAAATACACATAAACATTAATCTAAGCATTTTATCCTCCAGTCCCAAATTTGTCTCACTCAATTTGGCAAATAGCACACACTCAGTGTGTGCTTGTGAGAAAATAATGTTATCCCCTGTGTCTCAGCTTCCCTTTTCTATCAGTGGAAACTTCTAATGTAATAATTTTTAAATCTGTACACAGAAGAATGTTTTCAGGCTCAATATATCACGATAAATAAATTATACAGAGATGTTTGCAAAAGAACATTGCATCAATGCTGAGAGGTTCATCATAAAGAACAATTATAGCAATCACACTTTGAATATTAAGCCTAAAATGTTTGTAAGTGTATAAATCTTCAGAACAAATCCTTTGAGCAAAGCTTTTGCTTTCACAAGAAAGGGCTATGCAGGAGAAAGAATGAGATTAAATATTGTTTATGTATATAGCATACCATAATAATGTAGCTGCATTGGCTAAAAGCACTAATGACATCACATTAATTACTTTAAAGAGCTAAATTGTCTCCCACTACAAGTGCTAAAGGTCTCCTAGCTGTAGCTGATCTAAGACAATTCCTCCTCAGTTGAAAATCCATTCTTTAAACATACACCTCTCGCACTTAATATCTATCACATTCACGTGCATGTTAAATGAAAAGAAAGAAGAGAAGACAAAATTGCTATCTCTAAACAGTTGAGGTGCATAAATATCAAGGAGGGAGATGTGGCACAAGATAATAACAAGAAGATACAGACAGAATAGTTCAGGCTGAACAGGAGGAAAAGTGTCTTAATAATGATAAGGTCTATTGGACCATGGAATAGTCTTTAAAGGGAAATAATAGAACCCCATCTCTAGGGGTGGGTATAAGCACATCAGCAAAAAAGAAGTGAAGGGTTGTAATAATCCTGATGTGACTCAAGATGAAGCAGTTTATTGGAATTGGATTTTTTCATTCTTAATTATCTGTGATTCATGGTGGACAAAGACAAACAGAAAACACACCACACAAGCACTCCAGACTTCCAGAGACAGAATCAGTTTAACAGATTAACATTTAGAAGACAGATTTGCAATGACCTATTGGTCATTCCATGAAAGTACTTATTATTCAGAATATATATACTGATAATAACTGATCATTCATATTTAAGGTTTCAATTTTCCTCATTCAATCTGGGCTTCATTTACAAACAAAACAACAAGGCAAGGGACTTTCTGGTATTTATCTCTCTAGAACTTGTCAGAGCACAATCACCGCGGAAATTGTGTTGTTAATGAGCTTCAATTTTCCTTGCACGTTTATTTTTATTGCCATAGATATTTTCTTTCTTATAAGCAGTAACAGAGAGAATTGGTAACATGCTTTGTAGTATTACAACTCATGGGAAAAAATACTGAAATAGTAATCTCCTAAGTTGAGGCCCTTGTGGTGAAGGAATACAGAAGTATTTTCTATTGGTAGAGGAGGACATTCATCTCTAGGACAATAGAAAAATTAGTGGCTGGCCAGAATGAGGCCAGCAACCATAAATTTAGTCTCCAGAAATGTTAAGGTCACAGGTGCTGTCGTTTGAACAGCCTCTACTTTTAGTTTCTTTCCCAAATCTGTGTTGTAGTTGTAGCACTAACTCTTCAGAGGGAAACTTCTAAAGATTCCTCCACCTTCCAAGCCTGCAGCTACTTCAGCAAACAGGGACTGAACAGAACAAGCGACTGAGCTTGAGAAACTTGCAAGCAGTGTTGTAGAGAGAAGATGGCAAAGCACCACAACATATAGTGCCCAGGTATCTTCAGGACATCATCCTTGCCAGAGATCCTGTGGTACCCTGAAGACCACAGTAATTCCTGACAGTTTCCCGTCAGTGCCTACAGATCCAGCGTGGAAGAGACTAAATATTTTAGCTAACCTGGCTACTCTTCAGAACAGAAGCTGCATGTATAATTGTGCATGCCATTTTGTCTTATTGCCGAACAAATATGTAAACTCTTATCCTCTACAGAAACACAAAGTCTGGTCCACACCTGAAGCTGGGGCAAATAAGATGTCATGGCACTGAAAGATGAGGTTATTTTGATACAAAGGGGATATCCAGTCAAACGTGAAGTTTGAGGTCTCCTAACCTGTCTTGCAATAAAACTAAAATACATGGCCAAGGCAAGCTGGTCTTGTGTACTTTCTGAAGCTGAACCCTTGATTGTGCCTGTAGTGTAATGTTATCTGCTTTTATTTACACCCTAATGCCATAGCATTTTAGCTCTACATTCTGATTCCCTTCAAAACATAAAGGTTAACAGAATAGAGACTTCTTAAATAAAAGCCCTCACACCTCACTTCTCTACTTAATATGATGCATTGCCTTTCAGTATGTAACACATATTTTCACCTCTGATTCATGGTTCTCAGGTGTATGGCATTATGTGCTCACAGACACTTTCCATCACAACTTCAGGTCCATTAAACCCAACAGTTCTGTTATTCTGGCTGCTCTGCTTCCCATCCCTCACTTTCACAACCAAGAGAGAAACAACACGAGCAGTAGAGGGCTAGTTCTTGTAGTTCAGCATCTCACATGCCCCTTTTCCCCTGAACAAGTGTCTTGTGTTCCAAGTTCCCACTCAGCATCCCTATCAGCTTCTCAGAGTAGCACTTGCATTCTCTGCTTCCGAGTTTGGAACATGTTGATTGACAGACATACATGCTGATCCACAAACTTGTGGGTATTTTTGGCTTTTCCAAAGTAGAGGGCAGTAATTTACTCCTTGTCTACTTGGCTGCAAGTTTTAATGACCAGCTGGTTCATTATGGGGGTAGAGGGAGGCAGACAGATGGAGGAAGAAAGAGGCAGAAAATTCACTGTTGCAGTTGTGATCAATTGTATGTGGAGAACATAACTTCAGTCTCTCCGTAAATTGAAAATGGCTCACAATGGTAATCCAAAGATTTCTGTGACTATAAAATGACAAATTGTTTGACTTTTCTACAGCTACATTTCCTAAACATCATTGCTATAGATACCCAGAATAATGAAAAAAGTTTTTTTAAATTTGCTGATATTTCCAACTGGAATGTAGTACCTAATGTCATTATAACTTGTTCATACCTGGATGATAAAATAATCAGCCAATATCTGGTAAGATCAGTTTTTCAGAGAAATTCAGGAAGGAACCTGAGAACCAGAATAACAAGCCATGTAAATCTACTGTTTTGGAAAAAGGTTTAAAGAATCCAAACAATGTTATAATTTGCAGACTTTGAGCTTTGTCAGCATGTACCTAAAACCCTAAGCTAGCACTACCTTTAGAGAGGAGTAAAAGCATATGGGAAAAATGAATAATACTGAAGGAATATCTTTTTTTCTCTTGAGTTTGAAGACAAGTGACTTAAGCAATTAGAAATACTGTGTTCAAGGGACAAAATTCTCAAATACAGGTGATAGTTTTGTTATGTTTAGCCATCTGAAGTTAGATATCCAATCTTAGCTGGTCATCTAGATTCACTTTGGAGGTGAAGATCATCCTCCATCATTCGCCTGAGAGCACTGAATTTGCTCTTCAAGGCACCTACTGATTTCCACAGATAGTTTAGAACACACAGTTAATTTTTAAGTTTCTCAAGTTGGCTAGACAGCTGCTAAGCAGGCTGAGTGTGTCGCTGTGCACAGCAAAACATTTGCAGTCAACTGGAATGAGACAGATAAAAATCAGGTGAACTCTGGGCACTTTGTTCTGGAGAGCTCACCACCTGTTTTGGGGAGGGAAGCAGAACCAAGGGGCAGAGACAGGCAAGGGCTTGGCCACCTCAGCGTGGCAAAGGCAAAATGGAACTATTGAACATGAAACAAGGTAAATTTGAAGCAAGAGATGAGCTAAAAGCAGTCCAGGAGACTCGTACGCTTCAGTCTTGCCCCATTATTCTGCCTCACATTTCTCCAGATGCTGGTTTACCTTGGGCCAATCTCGAACTCTCCGCAGTCTGCTGAGCACCTGAGCACTTGTCTCCAGTGCACCATGCACAGACAGGAGCTGCTTTGCTTTATTCACTGGAAATTTGGACATTACCACCATCTCAGACCACTTCAACGCACAGCAACCAGTTGTCCTCTTTAAAAGAAGAAAAAAAAAAAGAGAAAAATGCGGTAAAGTTGCCAATAGTTTTTTACCTTTCTCCTCATCCCCATTTATTTATTAATCTAATAGACAAACCACTCTCCTATGAAAGCAGCAAATGAATGTTCATTTTCTCCTTCTAGCTGAGAGAAGTTTTGAATGGCAAAACATATGTCTTGCCAGTCATCTGTGCAGACACAGATTTTTATCAACAGATTTTAAACCATCTATTACTAAACATCTATTATTTTAAAGCAGCTGTTAAAATAAATCCGTGTATGCATCCATACAATCCTAACGAACTGTATTTTCTCCCTGGGTGTGTAACTTGTGTGTGTAATCTGTCCTTTGGTTCTATAACTGAAGTTTCACAGGTCTGATGCCCACTTGCACTTCAATTTATCATGAAATTTTCTAAAAGGTAAACTCAGAATACTCATGAAACATTGCTGGATCTGAACATTAGTGTAGCACATCTGCTGTATAAGACGACACTGATGCAAAATACAGGACAATGCAGAATCTTAGGTCCTCAGACATCAATGTTCTTTTCTTAGTCTGTGCATTAATATTCCCCCATATCCATTTTTAAGTTTTCAGAAGCCAGTAGTATTTTAGATCTGCAGGAGGTTGTGAATAATAATGTGCATTAATAAAGTAGCAGAAGACACAAGTTCCTGCTGATTGCATATCCAAGATTGTTGTTGATGACTACATTACTTGCTAAAAAAAGTAAACAAATTCCTACATGGAGAGATCCAAGATATGCTAGTTGCCTAGTTGCTAAAGAATATTAACACTTCAACAAAAAATGCTCAATTGTGCTATCATTTTCAAGGGATGCATTTCACAAGTAACATTTTCTTGGAAAGGATATCAAAACCACTTGAAAAATGATACATTTTCAAAAGAAGTGTAAGGATTTTATTCCTTTCTTTGTCTACATTATTATGGTCTCTAGCATCAAGTCCAGCACTAAAATGCCCAAGCAATCAAGCAAACCCTCAAATATGTAATATAAATTGGTTTTATGAAACTAAATTTCACCTTTTTGTGCTGCAATTAAAAATACCCACATTTGTTTTTCCAGCAGCTTAGTTTGATAATCTTATGTGTCTGCTTAGAATTGGAATTCATCTTATATACCTGAGTCTTTCCCATTGACTTCAGCTGAGCTTTTCCCATGAGGATGGATTGTAAAAGGATTAGGCTGCTTTCAATTTTTATTTCCTATACTTTTATTTAGGTATATGAGACAAGGCCAGTACTGAAGGAGTTTATTTTTGGAATACGGGAAATATAAGTAGGCAGTTGCATTAATAGAAAGTTCTTCAACATGCAACAATACATTTCACATCTAGCTTTTATTTAAATAAAAAGCCATAGAATTCTGGGATCCACCTAACATAGTCTGACTTATAATTTGGTCTAGGAAATGACTTATTAGTGATTATACAATATCCAGCTTCCTGAGCAGCACTGAAGAGAAAGTGAAGGCTCCAACTGTGAGGCACATAAATAAAACACAGTATTGATTGGAGACTTCCATAAAAACAAAAGTAAGGATATCCAAATGAGAGTTAGGTTCCTCTTCCCAACAAAAAATAAAAAGCAACAAGTTGTGGGTTATTCCAATAAATAATTTCACAAGGGACCCTCAGAGTGGGGTACCCAGTCAAGGACTATCTGGCTGCTATTTCTCACCAGGAAAGTTCAGGTAATGGTTGCTCACAGGGTGAGCGTTCTCTGAGCAGAAATGTAGCCTTAGCTTCTCCCATGAAAAAAGTGCTTTGTAACAACTATTCCACAGCAACTTCTCTATGTGAATATCATTTCTAGCCCTTACTTCTCTGGAATAATGTTTGTAATGTTCAATTGTTTAAAAAAAATTAAACCACAGTTGACCTTCCAGAATAATTATACTTGTCAGCTTGCTCTTCAGTGACAAGGCTGTAGAAGACAATGGAAAGGCCCTGAAGATCCACACCATGCCCTGGGCATTGTCCAGGACCTTATTCTGAAGATTATCTTCTTTCTGGCAAATATATGTTGTTCTAGGACAAGGACCTGCTTAGACACAGACACCACACCAAAAGGACACAGCTCATCCACACAGCTTTGTTCTGACTGAAGTTCCAGCAGAGTTGGGACCAGGCACATGCTATTGGATTATATGCAATATTTCCTCATGCATCCAACATTAGAAATTCCCATTTTAAGCATTAGCATTGTGCAATATACATGGCAAAGCCTAGGTTGGGAATGAGACATCTTCAGGAGTGGTTCAATTTCTCCATCTGATCAGTGGTACCTGAGAAACACACAATATAGAGTCATTATTTCCTTCTTACATTTCATCAAGCCTATCAGTTTATTGAGTACGAATGCAATGTATAAACAACACTATGTAGCATTTGTTTGTACCATAGAGTTGAATTTTACTTTGCACATGGATATTTTTACTTTGCACAATTGAAAACAATGAGGTACAAATTGAATGATGTGTAAAACCAGGGGCTACAACACAAACCAGAAAATTTTAGAAGTGTCAGTGCAGCATCTGAGCATAGTAAAGCGGGTTATTCTTCAAGATATATCACACTGCTTTGTCAGAACAGCAGTGCCTGCAGAAAGCTATTCTTGCTCTTGATGTTGCTAACAACCATGCCTTTATCACAACCTCACAACATTTGGCACTTTTCCTAGGTCCTCAGGAAATGTCAGGAAACGTGTGGGGTTTTTTCCATTTTTTTAAAATGGAAATTTCCTATTTCTTACAATGTTAACGTAAAGTTTGGAAACATATGTGCCCAGAAAAGACACTCAGAAATCCCCAAAATTATAATTCTTTTTCATACCTAGATTTTTGATATATATATTTTTTGTAGATTTGTGGCAGTGACTTTTCTTATAATCTCTAACAATTGATTATTTATTTAGTTATGTTTTCATGTTTGGCTACTTATGTTAATGTATACTTTTAATCCAAATTAAGAAGGTAAAAAGCCCAAATTTAAAAAAAAAAAAAAATCAGACTAAATCTGGATACAAAACAAGTTTCCAGTTTGCAGTCTTATTTTTTCCACAGAAGTGATTTTGGTTCGGATCAAATGAAGCCGCAAATCCGAACAAAGTTTACACCAAAGCAGCAGCTCCCTGGACATGGCATCCGGCCAGTGAAATTGATGCCCTTGGTAGCTTTGCTGGGAAGACAAAGTACAGCAATTTTGCTGCTGAGAAGCTGCTGGGGGCTCCACACCTCCCTGGCACAAGGGAAGACCTTCCGCTGGACTCTCCTGGGGACAGCTTCCATGGTCCCCTAGCCTTCTCCTAGGATTTTTTTTTTTGTAATTTGACAAAGCACTCAATATCACATAACACTCTGGTTTTGACAATAGCTGGAGTAGGTTAGATAAAAAGCTCCGGGAAGCTCTATAAGAACAATGACTTTAGCTTCTTTTTTTTTTTTTTTAATTAATTAAATTGTTGCAACTGTCTTCATTGGAATAAAGGTAAAAGTCAATGTATTTCTAGTATGGTTTTAGCCTGTAACCACCAAGTGATCCTTTGGACATAAACAGAAAAAGCAAAGTATGTTCTGGCATCTGATAATATCACAAAGTTTTGAGGACATCATCTGTCCACAGGTCAGAAAATAAAGGTATCTGTTTTCAGTATTCTCTCATAGCAGAGCAAATAAATATTAATGTTGGGTGAGCAGACTGAAAATCTGAGCTTCTCTGAAACCAGCAGTTGTTAAATCTTCAACACCATCAGACTCCCCATAAAGAGAGGGAACAACAATTTTAATTGGCAATATGAGCCATGAGAGAGATCTAAATAATTTCTCCCAGTGATCACCTTATGTATTTCTTTCATCATCTGACATTTCATAATGCCTTTCCTCTAAAATATTCTCCTTCTGAGGATCTCAACAGGATTTGTTCTGGGTACAGTTTCCCAGAGCTGACCAAGTACATTGCTGGGTGTCCCTGCTGCCATCCCAGGATATCTGCAGACACAAGGACGGAAACAGGGCCAGCTGAGAGGTCTGTTTCAGCCTGGGAGAGTTGGATTTCCTTTATTGGGTGAGTAACACCTGTATGTGGCTGGAAGTTAGCAAATGGCTCTGGAAAAGATGTAGTTGGTAAGCAGAGCCACATGGGGCTGAAAACCTACTGTTTGGGAAGGGAAATAAAGCATTTGGATGCTGGAACATAGAAACAGAAATAAAAACTTGTCTGTGCTACATGTTCATTGAATAGTGACATGATTAACAAATAGTGGGTTTAGATCCTTTAAAAAATGCAGTTTCAAGTAGTATAGCTTCCAGAGTGAGGAATTCCCCCGTGCTCCCATTCTTGAGAAGTCACTGAGTCTGACAAACAGGAAGGGAGGGATAATGGCAGAGAAAACACTGGCAACACACAAAAAATGCACAAAACTGAGAAGCCTTTTCAATCCGTTTCGTGGCTATTCATCTGTTCTGACTGCTCCTATCAGGTAGGTATGGAACAACCCTGAAATTAAGGCTAGGCTTCTGCACACGAGCAGTTTTTCCATGGTGGGCACTGCAAACTGGCACATCCTCGTGGAAGACACATACATCAAAATGAATTAATAAGTGCACTTGGATGAACAGGGAGAAGCTGTGGTCCACTGGTCCCATAATTATGGGGAAAGGCCATGTGCAAACCCTGGCACTAGGCTGGGAAATAGTACATGTGATTTCCATTCCCATCTCTGCCTTACTCCTCCTGCCAGAGTTTGAACAAGACTCTAAGTCTCTCTGTGCTTCAGTCTGTAACAGAGTAATAATATTTCCCTGCCTCACTGTGGGACACTGTCATCCAGATATTGTGCTGATGGGTACAATTGAACAATCTGCCATATATTAAAAAGAAAACTTGTTCAGATGGATGGTGCTTTATCACTGAAAAACGTCAAGTGAATGAGGTGTACTCGCTTTTTATAGGTTCCTTGTATGTGCTTTGTTATAATAAGAAATGCATCACCACTGTGGGGACCTGAGTCATCTTTGTCCTTATTCTGCTCTTTTTCCAGTGTTTTCCTTGAATGCAATACACATAAATCAGTATAAAAATGGAGTAATACCATGGCAAATCATAGGTTTTGTTTTTCTCCCTGGAAGTTGCACTAGCCCTGCAGTCCAAAACAATTATTACCATGTAATTTATTTTCACTTTATTATGTTTCTCTGAAATACAAATTGGAGTTTGCTGGTTATGCAACAGCTCTCCATATTCATTTTCCTACACAATGAAGCTTCAGCTGGGAATACATACAAATTAAGGATTCAAATCTTTCTAAGAAGTTTTGAAAAACTTCCTTTAGAGCCAGCTTCTATCAAATCCCATTTGGTTTTATAAGCTGCTGAAAACTCTAATCAGAAACGTCTGTGCTTATGGGCTCAAAACAGAGTATCTTCTGTATCTTACCTTACTTCCCTGCAAGAATCTCTGAATAACGTCAAAATGGTATGCCTTTCCTAATTCAAACATTTGGCAAAACAGTGTTTTAATAAATGATGTAACAGGGGAGATCATAATAGGAAACATCTGTACAGATTGCTGAAGGCAAGCTCAAAGTATGTCAGAGTCTAAGAATTTACCACAAGGAAAAATTACTGAGAAAAATATGTAAAAAATGTTTATGTTCAGTGTTGTTTGAAAGACAACATGAACAAAATGTGTAACTATACCACACAAGTAGACCACAACCCTCTTTTAATATTTACAAAGCTATTGAAGGGCTGACACAGGGAAGTAAGAGCTCATCCCTGACTAGCAGGGAAAGAGGATGACCTGTCCCTTTTTGATAGGAAATCTCAGGCACAGAGAGGTCAAATCAAAACTGTTCCTCTGATCTGAGTGTAATAAAACTTAGGCAATCAATTTCATTTACCTGCTGCTTCATCAAAAAAAGCAATGTGTCTGAATCTGCCATTGCTTTCAGCTAAAGGAGACATTTGGCCGCCTCAGACACCATGTCCAAGATTTCTCAAGTCGGAGATCTCCAAAATGAGTATGTGAATTGAAGGTCATCCATCATATAAGGAATTTGCCTAAGGACACTCCTACACTGAGCATCCTAATAACCTGATTCCCTGTGCTTCAACACAATACTCTTCTTCATTTCTTACTTTTTCTCATCCATCTGTACCAGTAGGGAATGAGTAAGAAAAAACAAAGAAAAACATGCGGCTGAAACACACCGTGCTCTGAAATTCCATACCAGGCTTTTGCCAACAGGTAGGGAAGGTAGCCACTGAGGTTGTAAGCAGGGATACACAAAAAAAAGTGCTCTCTGAGTGTCATGCATTTAGATTCCAGGAGGAAAAAAGCAGTGAAAGACAAAAAATAAGGAGACTGGACACATTCTGGGGAATGAATAATAAAGTTGGACAAGCACACAGCACCCTGTCAGCCTCTTGCTAACAAAAAGTCAACTATTCCAGGAATTGATGCCCTATGCCTGGAGTCCAAGAGGCAAAAGTGCTAAGAACCTCCAATGTTTCATATTTTCTTAAGCTTGGCCAGGTCTAGAAGGAAAATATTTGCAGTATTATGTAGCATTGAGTGAGGATGTCTCTGCTGTGCCAGATACCTGATTATGAGAGCTCAAGGGCTACTGACAGTGTGTGTCACTGAAACTCAAACCAGAAGTTTTGCTCTATGCTTGGCTAGTAACTGCATATTTTTTGTCATTCCTCAGAGCTTTTAAAACAGTGTTTTAAAAATGGAAAGACACTGGTTCAAGGTTTTAGTTGTTGATAATTGTTTCTCCATGCATGAGGCTACACAGTTTTGAGGGGAGCTGAGGATGGATTTTTAATAACAAACTCCATTACTCAGAACTATGTAAAATATTTTTGTGTTCTATAAAAATAATGCTGATTCTGTTCAAATAAACTCACTGCTGAGATGCTGCAGTAAGCTTCAATATTTTTAGACCATTTGGGCCCCAGGCAATCTGAAGTAAATATATTTATTTTAGCTTGTCCCTGGTGTAAACAGAGAAAACCTGAGCATCAGGGTAAAGGTCATAATCCCATGGGCAACATCTGTTGTCTTGAATTTTGAGGAACAGTTTGGACTGTGTGTGCAATAAAAAGCGATCTCTGCTCAATCTTCTTGCACCCCTCCAAGTCTCCTAGCCCCAAAATGTTGAAACCCTTGAATTTCACCACCTGTATTAGACAGGAGTGGGTCAGCTAAAAGTGCTGGACAAGCTTCAAACTGTGACTCAGTCTCAGGGTGTCCCAGCTCCAGTGAGAACCTCCAACGAGCTCTCATTACCTCTTGCCATCACTCTAAATCAGGAAGTATGAAGCTCTATAAACTCACGTACTTTAATCTTATTTTTTTCAATCTGTACTCATTCTTCTAAAAAAAAAAGTCAATGCTCTTCATTGAGTTAAAACATCACATACAGAACGGACAATCTTTATGTTACATTTTGCCACACAGATATACACATTTAAAAGCTTATACAGTTTGTGTATATTTTCCTTCTATTATGCTGTAAAGTGAGGAATGGCATTTATTAATTGTTTTACTCATGATTTCCTGCTTTGGCAGGAATCAGAATCCATTTCAAAATACCAGGCGCTTCAGTTATGCCTGATTATTATTTATGTAAAATTATTTCACATGTTCTGGACCAGGAAAAACAAAAAATTCGTAGAGTCATAGAAGATGCTGAGTAGGAAGGGACCCATCAGGGTCATCAAGTACAACTCCTGACCCTGCATGGGTCACCCCACCAACCCTACCATGTGCCTGAGAGCATTGTCCAAACACTTACTGAATTCTGCTGTGACCACTCCCCTGGGGTGTCTGTTCCAGTGCCCAAGCTCCCTCTGGGTGAAAAATCTCTTCCTTTCCAGGATATCAAAACTTCCCCTGACTCAGCTTCATGCTGTTTCCTTGAGTCCTGTCACTGGTCATGAGAGTGCAGAGATCAGTGCCTGCCCCTCCTCTTCCATCATGAGGAAGATGTAACTGCAGTGAGGTCTCCCCTCCACATCTTCTCCAGGCTGAACAGACCAAGTGACCTCAACCACTCCTCATAAGGAGTCCCCTCCAGACCCTTCACTATTCTCATGTCCTTCCTTTGGACACTCTCTAATAGCTCAATCTCTTTTCTTTTATTGTGGCATGCAGAACTGCCCCCAGGACTCGAGGAAAGGAAAGGGACCTGGGGGACCTGGTCAATGGCAAGTTGACCCAGGTCCCTTTCCACGGCTGTCATTCCCCAGTCTGTCCATACATCCAGGGCTGCCCCATCCCAGCTTCAGAGTCCAGCACTTTCCCTTGTTGAACTTCAAATTGTTGGTGATTGCCCAATTCTCTAATTTGTTGTGGTCTCTCTGAAGGGCCTCTCTGCCCTTGAAGAAGTTGACAGCTCCTTCCAGTTTAGTGTTGTCAGCAGATTTACTTAGTATTCCTTTGAATCCTGCATCCAGGTGGTTAATAAAGATGTTGAAGAGCACAGGGCCGAGGATGGAGCCCTGTGGAGCCCCACCAGGGACAGGTCACCAGCCTGATGTCCCCCCACTCTGTAAGCTTTGTGCCTGACCCGTGAGCCAGCTGCTCACCCATCGTGTGACACATCGTTATCCAGATGTGTGCTGGACATTTTGTCCAGAAGGATCCTGCAAGAGAACATATCAGAAGCTTTGCTGAAGTACAAAAAGATGACATCTACTGGCTTTCCTAGATCAGCTAGGGGGGTTACCCTGTTGTAGAAGAAAGTTTCAACAAGAAGGACTTTGTCCTCATGAAGCCATGTTGGGTGTCACCAACGATGGCATTGCTCTCCAGGTTTTCAATACCACCCTGAATAATCTTTTCCATTATTTTCCTGGGCATTGAAGTGAGACTGATAAAAAAGATTTCTTAATGTAATATTTGTTGATTTACTTATTTATAGATATAGATTACTCAGGTTATATATTATATATTACTGAAATATTTATTATATTTATCAAAATATTTATTATTGAAAAATGTAAAAAAAGAGAAAAGTAGTTATTGTTTCATATGACACATCCTTCAACATTTTAGATCTAAGCAGTTCACAATCACTCAGATCTCTGGGATATTCAGATGCAACACTGCTACAAGTCCATCTCTGCTTTTCTCAGTGTTTGCACTGATTATAGACACTGGAGTGCCTATCTGCTGTGTACCTGCAGTCATGATTTATAAATAACAGTTCATAACAAACTGTTCCTGTGTTTTTCTGCTCACAAGAACTGAAATACACATAAAACATGAGTCCTTCAAGGATATTATGCAGTGGGCTTTTTGTAGTGAGGCTATTCTAAATCTAATGTAATGAAACAGCAAGGTTAAAAGCTCACTATATTTAACTTTATTTATAGCAAAGCAGCTGTACTAGTTCAAGGCATTTCATTTTCCCAAGTAAGCTTTTGCATAATTGTCTGCTTTTCTTGTTCAAATGAAGAAAAAAAGAAAAATTGGCAGTGTATGAAAGGAAGAAAGCAGACATAAGAAACACATTCCTAACATGGATCCACAGTGACACAATGAAGATCTGAGTCTGGGAATTCACCAAAGTCTAGATATATTTGGAAGAAAATGAAGAATTCACTTGCAGAGATCTCTCTCAAAGACAGATATATTCAGATGAGTTCTAGATCTCCTTGAAATGTCATTCATCAAAGCAACTCCTGACTGCAGATCCAAGCTCTGGTGCTTAGAAGGTGCAGTCCCCCGAGGTATTGTGTTTTACCATTATAACTGAGATATATCACCTTTTTTACCTAAAGAGGCTGAAATCATGCCTTCACTCCTACAAACCAGGGAAGTCATAGAAGCACACTGAACATTGTTCCACACCAGCATGCATAAGAAATCCCATTTTGCATTAAATTAGATATTAACTCACAGTAAGCAATTATTTATACTGCTACATAGAAAAAGCCTTTAGGAAGAGTACACACAGTTGTGTTTTCAAGCTTAACTCTCTCTCCTGACTGATGATTGTTTGATTTCTGAAGCTGTGTGATGCATAAAGTCTAGGCAATTACTAAGTTTTTTAAGATGCAGGCAGATTTAGATCACCTATGGATACGTCTTCTATATATTTACACATCATTTATACAGATGACAAAGGGTCACATCCTGAGGATGTTGGAAATTTATGAGATCCCAGAATCTGTCCTAAAGAATCACATGGGGCCTTCGTATTTATTAGAGATCCCCTGTCAATTGGCCATGGACTTCCAGACCATCTGAAGAAAAGGACCACATCTACAGGCACAACTCTGTATCATCAAGCATTTTCTTGGCCATGCAAGTGCAAGTGGTTCCCACGTCACAGCACTAAACATCACAGCATGGGAATCACTGCACTAAATTACACTTTAGATCCTGGAATTATATGGCAACTTAACACTGGAAGAGACAACATGGGGGCCTGAGTCCAGTTCTGCACAATCTCAGGCAAATACATTGTTACTAAGGCCAGAGGTACATAAGGACATCAGATCTATTCTCTGTACCACCATGCACTGAACATCACACTGTGTTTGACTTAAGACCCTTCTCTTTAAGGAAAAAAAAATGTAGAAGAAATGATCATGCACAAGGACAGGAGGAATTAAGAGTCCCACCTATGGGGTGGGCCCTTGCAATGGACAGAAAAATGCCGACACTAAAATTCTTATGACCTATATTTATGCTGCCCTAAGGAGAATGAGCTCTTCGTCATTTCTGCGAAGTAAAAACAAAGGATAGGCTTTTAAATAATAGCAGACAGTCTTACACAGCTTAAAACCAATAAATGTTCAGTACTAGGAGAGATTTTACTGGTCCCACCACAGACTAACACCTTAGCACTAAACCTGAATTACAATTAGGAGACTGAGATAAAACGGAAGAAGAAAGGCTCAAGGCAGAAAGACTTACAGACCTTAGAAGTGGATTTCTAAATCTCTAAACACAATTTTTTGGAATTGCAGTGATAACTTTTTATTGGAAACTGTCTTGTGCTGTTTTTATATTTTATCATGGTAGAACCAACGCGAGTGCACTTGGGATATATGTATGGTCATGGACTCAAGCCTGATGTGTTTGCTGCAGCCTTTGCAGGAGTGCCTGAATTTCCCCACACACACACACCAAGGAAAAGGTTTTCCACTTTCAGAATCCAAGACTGCAGTGGTACTGGGGCGTGACCCCCACGACGTTAAAACAGTGGTGAAATTAACTTACAGAATAACACAATTTACACTGGATAATTTCCATACCATCCCTCCCAGGACATCATCATGTTGCACGCCTGGCACTGGCACCACGAGCAGCCTGCCCAGGCAGCACGTGCTGCAGGGATAAGCCTGGAGAGGAATGACAGGACAGTCGCTCTCCCTGGGCAGCAGCTGGGACTGAGACTCCCTGCCCAGCGTCCTGCACTCAAACAGGTCCTGCCAAATGCCATTTTCTACCAGGGTCCATGCCCAGCAACTCTCTCCCCCCTCCCGCGACCTCAAAGGGGCATCACAGTACACAAACTGTGCCCCTGCTACCCGGCCCAGGGCAGGAACCTCCCATGTCAGTTTAATCAGGAAAGCAGATGGTCTGAAGGCACCTCTGCATGTTTTCATGTTTTCCCAGGCAAATGCCTGTTCAGAGAGCACCCCCCAAGTAGGAAGATGAGCTCATTCAGACTCAACACCACCACATGAGTAACAGAGAGCATAACACCAGAAACATTAATTTTTTTAATAAGTGGGTTCATGCTGAGAGTTACAAAGTTGACCAGTGAAAGTATCAACCTTGTCAGATCTCTCCACAAATATATCCAGAAAGGCAAAGTGAATATGACAGTGTTTGAGGAATATTACAATAAATAAATAAATAAATAAATAAGCAAAACAGCCTCCAAAACAACAACAAAACCAAACATCCCCCGCCCCCCCATCCCTACCTGACCCCCTTCTCCAAGTTGTTTAAGGCAGAGATTGCCCCCTACCACGATTTCTTCTTTGGGCATATTACCACAGCTCCAATTTTGCCCTCTAGGAATGGATTTATCAGTATCTCTATGGTATAATTTAGCTAAAAATGTGAAATGATATATATTTCATATGCTTCGGTAGATGTTTAAATATGTTGATCTTATTTTTCCCTTTAGTTTATTTAGCATAGAAATAGTCTCTTTTTGGTGTTATGTATATTTTATCTCTTCCAAAAATATAGTATAAGTTATGGGTTAAGAATAGATTTTTCCATAATACTGCTCTGCTTTTAAGCTATTGTGACTGGTAAATAAAAACCCCTATTTACTACCATAACATTAAAGTAGCTCCGAGAAGAACTGGCTCATGGGTTGATTCAATTCAGGAGAGCAAGAATCAACAAAAACCAGAATGTCTACTTTACCCATCAGGGAACCGTGCAAATACGACTCCAAACTAGTTTGCCCCATGGTGCCAGACACAGCGAAATAGAAAGCCTGCCTCACATACACATTTTAACTCTTTTCACAGCCACAGCAAAGGAAGAGGAGTGTTCCCAAGAGGTAAATGCGTGCAGCCTCGCTGGCTGCCGTTGCCAGTTCAGAAGTTCTCTGAACAGGGGGGAGCAGAACATTGTGCGTGTGAGCTGCAAGAAGCCTGTGGAGGTAATGGTCACACCTGCTCTGGCTACTACACAGCTGTGAAGGATATCTTTGTATCCAAATGACCAAATGATACAAAAAATCCATCTTAAGGAAGCATTCACATTTTGTCTAGTTTTTCATGCAGTTTCACACCTTAGAAACATGAAAGTTGTTATTGCATTATGACCAAACAGCTCTCCATGCATCTTTTATGATTCTTCCAGAGCCAAAACCATCTGAGTATCAAACCGATTTGATATCAGTCTCATTTCAAAATGTAATAAAGATTGCAACTCCCAAGAGAAACGACTGCATTTTTCTGAAGGAAGGCAGAGAGTATTGGACCAAAGAACAGATTGTCCCACAGTCAGGGGTGGGAGAATGACCACTCCTTCCCTACTGGGCCAGTGCACAAGAGGGGGAGCAATTATGAACACTTTACATTTTTGAAATGCATACCATTATGAGTTACAACACAAATGGGAAAAAAACCCTCACCAAAGCCAAATGTAAGGCTGATCATGTATTCAGAAGTTTTTGGAGGAATATCAAATCTCACTCTGTATTCCTAATGAATACAAAAAGGCTGATCCTTCACAGTTGGTAGGTCGGTGCGAGCCATATAACAGAAATTTGTGTCTGTCCTAGCTCTGGAGTTAGAACTAGGGCTATCGAAATGATGGATGATAAGGGATGTTTTACAGTATCTGCTCCAAGCCTGCTTACATTTTGCATGTAAGTCTCTTTCTCTGCAGCGTGCTGGGAGAGCAGCAGATCTGAATGCTCTCAGTTATAAATGTCAGCTTCAAGCAACTCAGGTGGGATTGACAGAGCTAAGCTGGATTAAAAACAGCCCACATGAGAACAGAATCAGACCCAGCAGTTACAAAACAGCTATATTAGAAGACAGTTAGCTGTTTCCATAGAAATGGAAATATATATTCAATCCCTTCAACTCAGAGCTCTGAACGAAGCAGGAGTAACCAAACTGTTTGTAAATGTGTCATGTCAAACAGAAATCTCTGGTAAAAGTGCAGACTTGTAATGCTTATAAACTAATGCAACTAATGTTTATAACACCAAGCCAGGAAAAATGCAGGCCCCAGTGTCTCCGAGCTGCCTTGCTCCTGGGAAGGACGAGAAGTGGAAGGCCACTGCGCATCGCTGATTATCGTGATAGCTCTGTCCTCACCCCGGGGTAGGGCAGTTTAGAGTGTTCACGCTTACTGGCGCTTCCCCCACGGCCCATCCGTGCCGCAGGGGCAGCACCGCTCCCGCAGGCGGCAGCGGGCACCGGGACACGGTGCCACCAGATGGCACTCCAGAATGCTCGGCGTCACCCCGAGTGCCGCGGGGCAGCGCAGGCACCTCCCTGCCCGCCAGCGAGCCGGGGGCCGAGGCCGATAGCAAACTGCTAGAAGTACTCCCAGGCGGAAATGTTTGCGGGATTTGGGCAGGGACATGCCCTCGGCAGGCACAGGCCGCTCCCGGTTTGCTGCCGTGCGGAGCCCTCGCTCGGTGCCCCGCGGCAGCAGGCGCCAGCAGCGGCACGGGTGAGCCCAGCCGTGCTGCCAGAGCTGGGCTCCAAACCCCGAAATAACCCTGAATGGCGTGCGGGGCTACAGCGAGCTGAAAGGAGCTCCGAGGAGTGAGTGAGTGAGTGAGGGGAGCAGGCAGGGAATGGTGAGTGCAGAGGACTCCGGAGCTGCAATCAGCGCAAGGAAGGCTGAGCCGCCGGCGTTGGGAGGTGGCGATGGCAGCCGGAGCAGGGGCAGTGTCTGCCACAGCTCTACCTCTGACCATTCTTATTCCACGCATAGCGAAAATCAATTAGCAGGCACTTTTCTTTCGAGCTTAATCCCAATCTTGGGCTTTTCATTAACTTGGGGGAGTGTTGGCAACTCCCACATCAGCAAGAATTTCCCGATTGCTTTCAGAAACGCTGCTTGCTGCATTCCTCCGAGAAATGCCTTCCCATTTGCACAGCATAAACAAGCACAGGCATGGGCGAGACTTTCTGAAACCCTTTGCAGCAGCGTAAAATGGATACTCCTCCACATGCCTTTATTTCTAAGGATGAACTTTGACTACTCTGCTTCTAGCAGTACTTTTCAAAGTTTTTTTCCTTTTTTTTTTTTTTGGCGACAAAATGAAAAGGGGAAAGTGGATAAAATCAAAAAGAGCAAAATGTAACTAAAACAACAAATTGACACTTCCTGGGGAAGACTGGAAAAAAAAAATTCTTAAAGTATTTCGCACTAATTTATTCTTAATTTCCAGTATGACCTCCTGTCCCCTGTGTTTTCATATGGCCTTTTAAGTATCTTTGATCCTAATGGCAGGTTCCAGACCCTTATTCCCTATTCACAGCGTTTTGTCCTCCGTGTCAGCCTAGTGTACTTGCAAATGCTTAGCAGATGTTTGTGTGCCTGGTAGGAAGTCACTTATGTGCCTTTGTTCTATATTAGGAATGGCTGGTTTGCCTAGGCTGAAACTATTGATGGCAATAACAAAAACATGGAAAAATGATCTGACATTTTCCAAATACAAATTTCATTATTTTAACAATAAAAACCTGCTATCCAAAGTATTTTTATTCCAATTAAGTTCTTCTAGGTTTGTGTTCTGGTCCTTCAAAAATTGTCCTGTATTTTCTTTTCAGCTCAGTCAGTCACTATGGCAATGGCCTAAACCATCGTCATATGTGGAGACATCAGTAATTTTAAAAGCTCTTATTTAAATATTTCTCTATTGAGGTAAATAGAGATACAGAGCTAAAGCTCTTGAAATCCTATGCAGAAGTGTTCCATGCAGAGAGTTTTAGGAAGTAATGAAACAGTTGAACATTTTACACACATATTTACAACACTGTGTTTTGAAGAGCAGTAACTTGGTTACTATGTCATAAATACTTTATTAATTCTACTGACTTTGACAGATAGAAACAACAACAAAATCCTATTTCTGAACCATCAGAACCTTTTCAGCTCCATGTCTAGCCCCTGTTGAAAATAATGTCCTAGGTTTTCCATCACCTTTTTCTACAAACAGCTCTAATAGCAAAACACACCTTTCGGTCTCCAGAATTAAGAGCTGATGAAGACACCTTCCTCCTACCTAGAAGAAAGAGTGCTTGTGTGATGAACAGGAAAAAAATCTATTTTTTGTCCAGAGCTTTCAACCTGCCACATGTTCTCCACATTAGTGCATTTAAACACAAGTTATCAGTCATTTAAATTGTTCCGCTGTGCATGACATACAGAAATAGCCACTTGATGACACCAAAAACAGAGATTATGTGGGATATTATATACACATTGCCAACACAAGGGTGATCAATTCCTGCTGGGAAGTTACATAAATTTCCGCCTTTGCTCCAAGGACTACATAATCAGGCAATACAATGCTTCATGTGTGCTCTCTGTCTTCTGACCGTGGGGTAAAATGTCATCCCTCCTCTCCCTTGAATACATATGTACTCTATGTAAAATAGAAAAGCTGCAATATGAGAAATTGAGAAATGCAGGTGCCATATCATCGGGCTGCCAAGGAGAGTTGATCACAGGATTTTCACTTATTGAATGGAGATTAACCATTAGGTGGTGGAAAAAAATAGCTATAAAACATGGTTTATGCATGTAAATGTCCTTCCTTACAGTTTAGCATGGAGCATAAGAATGTTGTAAAAATTTTTAGATTCATATTGAAAACACCAGTGGATCAATTTCTTGGGCACCCAATCTACACAACAGACGAACATTAATTATCAATGTACAATTTATACTTAGCCAGGTCCAAGTTTCCCCTACTACTCAAAGCTGACTCTGTAAGACCATAACTCTGCAAGACTCAAGTCCTTCTGGAGTCCTATATCTGAAACAAGCACAGTGTATCTTTGAGAGATGCTTATCCACATCTAGCACTGATCAGTCAATTGTTCTCTTCTGCAGGAGCTTTCAGAAATCAAAGTGACAATTTACTATCCTAACTGGGGACTTTGGACTCCACCTCTTTTCACCTGCATGAAAAGGGTCACCACAGCCTCTATCTGCAGGTTGTGAATTTGTTACGTATTTTGCAAAGTATATAGATAGAAATGTTTCTTCCCCCAATTAAGTTTTCCTATTCCCATGGTTTCCAAATGATACTTTAAATGAACAGTAGCTGATTTTGGTAGCTGTTTCACAGAAATACAGCATTTGGAGTCTTGCCCACACAACAGCAAAGTTTTATGGGTATTAAGAATAGCAGAATTTATATTTATAAAGAATTATGTATATACTTCCTGCAGCTACTAATGTCAATTCCTCTGAAGATAACTGTTATATACATTAATTTTAATATTCAGAGTTTCTATACAAACAAGGACAAAGAAATATACCCATACATCCCCATATATATCTATTTATGCAGGAATATAGCAGAAGAATAAAGGAATAATACCCAGTAAGTTTAATTTTCAAAGCATTTTACAACTTTTAGCAAAAAACCTGAGTCCTGCTTCACCATTGCTTTTTCCATATTGTTCCTGGCATCTCTCACAGTGCTGTAGTATTAGCCTCCTCAGAGGACTCTGGATAGGTTGGATTTCACTGAGTAGACTCAGTTTTTTAGCTGGTTGTCAAAGAATGCTCCAGACACAAAAATTAATTTTAGCACCTGTTCATTAGAGCAGGAAGAATGAACACCACGACCTTACAGAAATGTTTCTGATCCTTGTATCCAACACTTCAGAGAAGATAGGAGGCACACAGTAAGGAAATCAAATTCACTTTCCTATAATATTGCAAAGTGTCAATCTGCATCTCTTTTATTCATCGGATTATCATGTTCCACTAAAAACATTGTACCATATGTTGAAGTACAGATTTGATCATGTTTGCGTGTACACTTTTGTCAACAGAATTTGGAAGTAATCATAAATTATTGAAGCATAATAATGACTTGTATTAGGACACAATAGTAAAAATTTATTCTAAATAATAATTATATTATTGTTTTCCCAATTTTGTATAGATATGTAATTCAAATGCCAGCCTTGAGAAACAGGATAATTTCTAATTCACTATTAAAAGCTTTTTACTATGACAGGTATATTAACATTTCTAAGTTAGAAAAATGTAAAATACGACTGTCATTCAAAACCAGTTTTAAGATAATTCCCTCTCAAATCAGGGCTTGGCTAGATTTACATTAATTTTTTCCAAAAAGGGATCTCTAAAGATGCAGGAATCTTCAAGCAGTTGGATCTGATTAAATATGCCATGTACAGAGAAAGAACAGAAAAGATTAAGACAAGGAAAAAAATAGAGAAGATTACATTTTCCATGACTTTGCTCTCAGCTTTCGAACTAAATCCTGTCTAACGTAGACAGCAGTGTGTTTTAACTTCCATCTACTACTCTGCAAATTATTTTTATGTCCTGTTACATAAGTACATCTTGAGTAATGCATTAGAGGGATAATAAATAAACAGCAACATTATAAAGAATGTTATGCTGCAAAGAGCACTGCATGGGGACAGCATTCTGTCCAGCTGATTTTTTCCCAAGTGTGTAGACCACAAATTCAGAAATATATCATTTAAGTTTAAACACTTGACCATCAGATTTTCATTACTGTTCTAATAAAATGGAGTAATAGATTGATAGTTCACTGTAGCAGTTGCAAATTCAACTGCACTTGTAAATTTTGCCAGCAAGATGAACCTAAAGCTAGGAAATATAAGTAGAGAATTATTTTAGAGCTCATCTGAAGAAAATATAGGAGATCCTGAGAAAAATTTGTGAACACTGTAGATAAAGCAACCATTAAATAATTTTAAATACCTCAAATATAATTACAAATTCTCTTCCCTTTGGCTTCTTCAAGGCCATAATAACATCATTTTCTGTGTCAACATAACCATGCAGGGCACTGATCTTAAAAACACCTGCAGGAATTTTGTACTTCTTTAATGAGCTGTGCCCATAAAACTGCTTATTTGTTTAAAGTTCAAAGCATATTTGAAAATGTGTGCATTCAGAGTCTAAATCCATTTGCATTATCAAATAGAATCACATAGTCATTTAGGTTGGAAAAGACCTCTAGGATCATTGAGTCCAACTGTTAGCACAGCATTACCTAACCCACCATTAAATTATGTCTCTAAGTGCAACATCTACTCATCTTTTAAATACATCCAGGGGTGGTGACTCCACCATTTCACTGAGCAGCCTGTTCAAGTGCTTGACAACTGTTTCAGAGAAGAAATTTCTCCTAAATCTAAACCTTCTAAGGCACAACTTGAGGCCATTTCCTCTTGTCAAGTCAGTTTTTACCTCAGAGAAGAGTCCGACTCCCAGCTTGCTACAATCTCCTTTCAGGTAGAGTGATGAGGTCCCCTCTGACCTTCCTTTTCTCCAGGTTAAACAATCCCAGCTCCCTCAGCCACTCCTCAAAATGTTCCAGAGTCTTCATCAGCTCTGTTGCCATTCTCTGGACTCGCATCAGTGATGTCCTTCGAGATCCCATTTTGGAAAAAAATTAAAGTAAATCTAACCAAGCCCTGATTGGAGAGGGAATTATCTTAATAATGACCACCTCAATGTCCTTTAGTAGCGGGAGGCCCAAAACTGAACACAGGATTTGAGGTGTGGCCTCACCAGTGTCGAGCACAGGGAGGCAATCCCTGCCCTGGTCCTGCTGGCTATTGCTGACACAAGTCCGGATTCCATTGGCCTTCTTGGCCCCCTGGGCACACTCTGGCTCATGTTGACCTGCACTCCCAGGTCCTTTTCCCCCGGGCAGCTTTGCAGCCACTGTGCCCCAGCCTGTGGCCCTGCCTGGCGTTGCTGTGGCCCAGGTTCAGGACCCAGCACTCAGCCTTGTTGAACCTCACACCATTGGCCTCAGCCCATCAATCCTGTCCAGATCCCTCTGCAGAGCCTGCCTGCCCTCCAGCAAATGAACACTCCCACCCAGCTCGGTGTCATCTGCAAACTGACTGAGGGTGCACTCGATCCCCTTATCCTGGTCATTGATAACGATATTAAACAGGCCGTGCCCCATACTGAGCTCTGGGGAGCCCCACTGGTGACAGCTGCCAGCTGGATGTCACTCCATTCCCCTCCACTCCCTGGGCCCAGCTGTCCAGCCAGTTTTATACCCAGTGAGCAGTGCTCCCATCCAGGCCATGATCAGCCAGTTTCTCCAGGAGAATTCTGTGGGAAATAGTGCCAAAGGCTTTACTAAAGTCCAGGTAAACAACACCCAGAGCCCTTCCCTCATCCCGTGTGTGGGTCACCTGGTCATGGAAGGAGATGAGGTTGGCCTTTCACAAGCCCATGGTGGCTGGGCCTGATCCCCAGCTGGCCTGCGTGTGCTGGCACTGAAGTGTGATGGCACTCAAGATGTGCTCCATAGCCTTTCCCAGCACAGATGTATTGTTTTGCATTGCCATAAACCACAGTTTTAAAACAGGCTACATTAATCTTCCATAGAATATTCTGAATTGGAAGTGACTCACAAGGAACTTCAAGTCCAACTCTTAAGTGAATAGCTCATATGAGGATTGAACCCACAACATTGGTGTTATTGGCACAATACTTTAAGCAACTTTCAGGAAAAAATATCCCCAAACCAAATGTAAAATAAAACAAAAGTGTGAATATACTTTGATTTTACCCAAATATTAGCTCATTGATTAATTTAGAAGTTTAAATTAACAAGGAATTGTTGCAGTACTCTTTAACTAATAATGGCCAATTAAATTCAATTCACCACCAACAAGATACTATTATAATAAATGGCTACATTTAATTACTAATTTAGTCTGGTGTAGTAGATACACCAATTATTTTTATTTGCTAACCCAAATAAGGGCACTTCAGAAGGCTTATTCCTACTACAAGTAAAGTGAGCTGCACAGTCAGGGATGGAGCCACAATGCAATCCTATAGTTTGTGAAGTTCTGATGGTCAGGAGGCAAGACTGCAGAGTACAATATTTGTCCTTCGGTCTTAGAAGGAGGCATAATTATTGTGCTTTCTGTGTTAAGTCATCTAGAAGCATGGAATATATATATAAAAAAAAAAAAAAAAATCCAAGTCCCCAAAGGAGTTTACAAATCTGGATTCCAGCCAGACACAACAGTGAGTGAAGCAAGCAGATGGGAGAATAAGGGCTAGGATAAGGAGCAAGTTTCTCCTGCTAAGTAGTAGTCACAGCGTAACACCTGCCTACTGCCATCCTCTTATCACTGCAGAAAGCCAAGTGTTAGTAGTAACAAACACTGTCAAGTGCCATGCTTTTGCAAAAAGGAGTGAGCTCCCAAAGAGTAAGCACTCATAACAGTCAGAATCGCTGCAAGAAACTCAATTTCTAGAATCATAAAAAAGAGCCTGTGATTCAGAATAAAAAAAATGCAAGCAGTTACATTCTTTGTAAAAAATTTATGTTGCCTTCTACGTCTCCGCAATTATCCTAGAAAATCATCCACTTTTCAAATGAAAAATTAGACTTATAACTACTCAATGATAGCATATAAATGTCAAACTAAAGGTAAACTGTGGGATTTATGTACATATAGTAGAAAACTGAAGTTCAAAATAAATCATTAAGAATAGAAATTCAAGTTTATTTTTAAGTCTTTTTCCCACTAGGACTAAAGTGAGCCTCTTAACATTCACATAGACTTTGTACTGATAATTAATTATAACATACACATATGCAAATCAATTCAATGGAGTTTAATGCTGTCATATTTACATCTAGAAGATGTGTAAACAACTTTGCTTGCTCTTTTCGGCTGGAACAGATTTACTATTTCTAAACCACAAAATTGACTTATTTCCCTCAAATGTATAGAAAACAAACAAACCTTGAAAAGGTTCAATTTTGACCTATTTTTTATCAGTCTGGTTATTGCTAAGAAACAAGGTGACTTCTTCCTCCCTTGCAGTGACTGAAAACACGTTCTTCAGGGAGACTTCTGTAAAAGACACTGAAAATTCTAATCTAATTCTTTCTTTGCTGTGGATTTTTTTTTTCTAAAAATAAACTGGCTAGCTTGAGAAAACAGTTTCAAAATTAATGTCTGTAAGATTTCGCAATGGTACAATCCAACGGCAACAATTTTCAATATTTCTTTAATGTACAAAAATAACTACCAAAAAATCAGACTAACTTTATTTCTTTTGAAGACAATGCTAAGATGACGAACTTCAGTAGAAGCCAAGGTACAACAGTGTGCAGATCTGCTTTAGGAAGATCATTGCATAGACAAAATCTGCAGGTGGAAACCTGTGCAATTTCTGAGAGAAGGGCATCCTGAGGTTACTGAATACCAAAACTGAAGGCACAAGATGAGGAAAACAATTAAGTACTTCAGAAAATAATATTGTTAATTGAGTAGGTCAGACATTTTCTCATACTAATAGTGCAGGGAAACAGCTGCCAGTGCAGCACTCATTTTTTAAGTGCAAGAAGCAAGGACAAAAGATTTGTTCCACTGCTATATAAAAATGCATACACAAAAATAAAACCACACAATAAATGCAGCACTATGTGGGTCCCACTGAAAATTTGGCTTCACCTACCGAGACTTGAAAAGAAGTAAAATATAATTCATTATTAGTTTATCTGTGTAGCATAGTTCAATATTTTACTTCCAGCACTCCTTTCTAAAGTGTATCCCACAAGAGATAAAATCCTGTCAAATGAACAGTTTATCATTTTCTCCCATCACTGGGAGAGATCAGTCCCACTCTGAGACCAGCTGAACTAATACCAACTGCACCCACTTAGTATCGCAGGAATGCCAATATATAAACCCAGTAAATACATTATTAATTCATTCGGGTCTCCTAGGTTTGTAAATTAAGAGTGTTATTAATCTGGGTTTGGAAGAAGTGTCTTAATAGTGTCAATTAATTTTTAAATTGAATTGCATACTAAGCGCTTAAACTTCAGGTCAAGAGGTGCTCAGACGCCAATTTAATATAAAAGTCAATGGGACAATTGCTATGAAGGAGTACTGCTCAATCTAATAATTGCAGAACTGGTCTGCATCCACAACAATATTGGTTTCGTACAACCTTATGGCAAAGATGATGTGGTTCAATGAACAGTTATGTCATAACTGTTGGCACAGAATCATACAGAATTATGGAATTGTTGAGATTGGGCAGGACGTCTGGACATCACCAAGTCCAAGCCCATGCCAGAGCAGGGTCAAGCAGAACAAGCTGCTCAGGGCTGAGCCCTGCTGGACCTGAAATGCCTACAATGAGTCAACCCCTCAGCAGAGCCTATTCTAGCGTTCAGTCACCCTCTATTATACGCTCAGAAAGTGACCTTGGAACTATGTGATCTTGCCTGCCTTTACCCATATTACCCATGATACCTGTATTAAAAACTGCTCAGAGCATAAACCCTGACTTATAATGTAAATGTATAGCACAAAGCTCACAGTGACTGCAGGAGCCCTACGAGAAATACAAGTAACAGTATTTGACAAGAAATTCATTAATTTTAAAATCTAAAGTGAAAACAAGATACATCCCATATCAACATGTATCATAAAGTCTTGAGGAAGTAATTTAACACTTTTAAAAGTTCTTTCTAATGACAGTAGTTCTTTCCTTCTTCCTCTCCACTCTTTTAAATACCTCTTATTAAATAAATCTCAACACTGGTCTTAGTCTCCTTATTTACCTACGACATGTTCATTATTCCAGTACTTCATTATTAACCTTGGGTTGAAAAAGAATGGATTGAAGGACTGCAGCAGCAGAACTGTGGATCAGAGACACCAATTCCTACATTAAATGAAAGGGACAAAAGAGCAAGTGTTACTGACTTCAGACACAACAACCCAGGCACTGTCTATGACAACAAAGAACAAGACTTATAAAACAAGAATCCTTATGAGAATAAAATATCATGATGATATGAGTTATGAGAGCTTCAATAATATTTAGGTAGAAGAAAACTAACATATCTGCCCTTGAATAAAGTTTCTCAGATTAATTAAATAATCTGTAGGAAATTGCCAAAATAATCTAATTATCCGTGCAGTGTTTCTTCTTCACGTGTGTTTCTAACTACACAGTCACTAAGAACATCTTTTTCCTTCAAATAGTGATAAAAAATTCAACAGTAGTGAACACAGTATTTCTTTAATTTCCAGCTATCATATAACAAGGTAACGAGAAAGTACAGTATCTTGTCCTCTCAGCACAAGAAAATACATTTCCAAAGGCAAAATAAGAATAACTTGACTTCCAAAACTTTTAAAATCTATTTTAATACGCTATGTGCTCAACACAAATCTCTCAGCTCAGCGCAGTAAGAGCTAACTTGCACCTATCCTGCTTCACGAGGGTGGGCATGCTTGTTCCTTCAAACGCAGTGCAGGTGCCTATTCTGGGAGTTTTCCCCAGGATAAACTGGATTTCTGTGGTCAAGCGTCAAATATTCCTGGAGGCTGTGGCCTTGACCTACAATTTACAGGTGGAAAAATCTTGAATTGAGATCTTGATTGAGTGCTCTGTCTTCAAATCATTAGATTTAGGTCATTACATCAGCTGAAGCTTTTTTTCCGCTGAAAACGTCATCCAAGAACAGCATCAGTGACCTGACAGTACAGTGCAGTCCCGTCAGTGAGCTGCTATTGATGGAAGCACCTGTGCAGAAATGTTCCTGAATATAATGTACAACCACCAGCGTGAAAGAGCATGGAGCCATAATCTGAGAATAACACCAAAACTGCACAGTAACATAATTCAGCTTCTTTGAAAGCACTTTTGTTTATCATCCCAAAACCACAGCAAAGCCCATCTCTTGTGCTTCTAAGCATGCGTGGACCAATTCCAGAAGTATACAAACAAAACTGAATAAAACCTCGGTGAGCGTAAATGGTGCAAATGCCCTTATGTCACATCATCTGGAGCACACACGCTTTGGTTGTAGGGCAGAGATAAGGGCTTTAGGTTTACCCTAGTATTCAAGTTTTTGACTATTTATATATCACTCTGGAATGAAGCCCTGTTAATTCAAAACCATTTTTGTGAGTAACCTCAGTGTGATGATACTTAAACGTACCTCCATCACCAGATAATCTTTCAACACAACAGCTTGTGAAAGCAATCTAAATGTTTTTGCAGTCGTGAAAAACACTGACAGCAGAGACTCGAGACTAGCTGGATCCTGATCCTCAACACCCCTGATCAGGCAAGAGATGCCCTGTCCCTTCAGTTGTGATGAAGCAGCACAAATCAGGAACTCTGTTGAATTTAAAAGTGTGGTAGAGCAATGGGAATCAGACATCATTCTCACCAACTGAGTTCATTAAAGCTTCAGGCTTACTAAGGTAAAAACGTTGAGAATTTGGCCAGTTCAGTGCCTCAGCACCACTTGCACTGAAGCGCTAAATTGACTGAGGTGTCTTTCCTACTCTGTTTGGCTCATGCATGGCCTCTGAGCAGTGACAAGCATTGGCTGAGTTTCTATAGGTATTATTATAGAGTAATTTTCTCCAAACTCCTCATTGCACCATGCTTTAATATTTATGGAAATGTATCTACAAAACATGTAACCTCTTATAAATTTCCATGGTGATGTCTGTGTGAATACTTCTAACTTCAGAAGTATTTGTTAATTTTCATGACAAAAAGGCTTTGCAATCACATTAAGTGCAAGAATTTTGACATGGAAAAGTGATTCCTCTCAGAGAGATGAGAGAGATGTGCAGAGAAGGCTCTGAATGGACATGCTGTCACAATTTTACATGGAACATCAACAATACATCCCTAGAATAATATGCTTTCATTTCATCTTTTATAAGTTCATAAAATATTCATCTCCTTTCCCAGCCACGCTGTGAGATCAATCTCAGCAGCACTGTTAGTTCATATGAAATGTAAAATGAAACCGATTATAAACATGAAAGAGGAAAGTCTCATTTTGTCTAATCCAAGGGAAATGAAAATAAGGCAAGGAAAAAAGAATTCAGAGAATAGGTCCACCATAGTTTGATAATCTGAGATAACATCACATGTGAGCAATAACCAAATGTTTATGGATATTTTAATGGTAAGGTAGATCACTGAATACTAAACATTAAAATGGGAAAATGAAGAGACTAGATATGGGATAATTTAAACTAGCAAGTGCACACACTGGTGCCATGGTGGTGGAGAAGTCACCAATTCAAACCCAGGCTGTTACCCAGACACTTCATCTGCTATTTTTCAGAATATCAGCCACCACAGCCCTGTGTGCTGTGAGGATCTCAGCAGCAATAGCTCACAATGAGCCTCACACTCCTCTTCCCTTTCACCGCAACAGATACTCGTAGGTTTGTTACCTTTCTACTGTCAGGCCAAATTTCAAGGATTAGTTTCTGATAGGGTGTTGTGTGCAGTTTTGTTTCTGTCTTATTCTGTCTCCTACTGTGGATATTTACTGGGATGCAATTTAAACTTGCATTGCTATAGAAAGAGGCTATCATTTGTTTATTTCAATGGCTCTTTCCAAATTTAGTTTGATAGACTGTCTCCAGAACTTTGTCCCTGGGGAAGTTTTTGACCTCCAACAAATTTTCTGTATCTCACCTTAAACAACTCATGAACAGCTAGCAAGAGTAGCATGGGAAGTATACAATACCAAGGTTTGACAGAAAGCATACAATGCCAAAATTTATTAGGAAAAGAGTAACTGGGAAAGATCACATTTAAAACAAAAGCCAATACAGAGATGGTCAGAAGAGAGCAAAATATTTCCTGCAATCTTATAAACCTGTTTTAAGCTGTCCTATTTAGATGAACTTCAGTCTTTGATTTTTCTCCATTCCCGAAGGTCGCGTTTATCTTTCAGTACAGCCATGGAGACTATTTTCTTCACATCCAGAAGTGATCAAATTTGCCCTCTGCAAGAGCTATTGCCATAACAGAAATGCTCCAATGGATTGAGACAGCTGAGTATTACCCATTGCCTTCCATTCTAACCACATGTATGCTTTACACAATGTTGAAGTTTAACAGATTATTCTGAAGCATCAATGTCCAAAACTGTGGAACATTTTGGTCTAAGATAAATAAAACCCCAACCGAACACACACAATAATTCTTCTTTTGCCCTGTAGTACAATAAAACGTATATTTTTATCAAACTTTTGAGAATTTGGACGACCTGGGAAGAGAGGTTTTAGATAAACAGCCTGAGGTTTTAGCCTTTCTGAAGCAAGTGTTCTCAAAAGCCGAAGCCAGGAAATGGGAAAAGAGTATATTAGGTTCATACAAGTAAAACTAAGCTCACAGAAGATATGTGTGTCTGTAGTAAATGTGGTAACAAATTTCTATTTTGGGGTATTTTTGTAAAATTTGCAACTGAGAAGGTTAGGAATTTTAAATTTTATCCAAAGAAATAAAGGACTTATAATTTTCTCAGAATCCCAAGGAGAATATTTAGAATTCCAAGCAGAAAAAATCAATTAAGATACTCTGGAGTTCCACTGATGGGAAGATTAGCTATTACAAACTTTTTGGGAAACTAAGGGCATAGGCAAAATACTTGTGAATTTGGATTTAAGCATTTAAATGGCTAGACCTAGATGAATATGTGTCCTCCGGTGAATCTATATTGTAGTTTTGGGAAGCTTATGCAAGAGCAATTGTTGGGTAGCCGACACACTAAATAGAAAACTGTAGAGAAAAGAGGAATTATGCCCATACTAAAATGGAAAAAATAAGAGATAGCAATATCATGTAGTTATCATCCATTCACACAGGAAGCATGTGCTTAAGAAGGAAATTTAATGTCTTCTGAGTTCAAGTCCAACATTACAAACACAATTACAAGGCAGAGAACTCCATTCCTGCATAAATAATAGAAGGTAATGGATGTATTTTCTTTTTATCCCCTTTGGCATATGCAATACATCATTTTCTGTTTGAGGAATTCACTTATCTAAAAATGTAGCATACTGAAAATAAAAAGAGAATTCAGTTACTTTTTTACTGAATCTGTAATGTTACAGTAGGAAGGATTCCTTTCCAGCTACCAAAGATGATTATTTATGAAGTCTCACACTTCAGCTTACTCATGTGCTCAACTTTACTCCCTAAACTATCGTGACTTACTGGTTCCTGTGTTTACAGGCTCAGATTTAACAGAATAATAAAGGCATTTGTGTTGTTTGGTGAATGTGTTTCATTATGTGCTGTTGTTACTTTTACTCACAGGAAATCCCTTGTGCTAGATACCCTTACATTCACACTCAGGACCTGTTCACATGCCCTCCTGGGATGAGCCAATGGAAGGAACTAACACAGATCTTGGCAAATCACAAAGTCCTTTTCAAGCTCTTTGGGGCCCAGACAGAAAATCTGCTCGCTCACCCCCTCAGCCACATGCTGGGACACTTGCTCTGTCAGAGACAAGAATAATCTTGTTGTACAGATAGCCCTTTATCCCTGTAAAAATGAAACAAAATTATCTGCAATGGGGCAGCTGATGCAAGAGGACCTTGTATGAGGTTTAATTTTCTCAGATTTTAATTTCCTTCTATTTTCAAATAGAAGACCAAAGCAAGCAATGCATTTCTGGCATTACTGCCCTAGGCCCACAGCACATAAGCCAGTGATGATATGATGGCAAAACTTTACCCATACACAGTCAACTCAAAACTCTAAAATCCTGCCTCCTCTAAGAAAATGCTGCACAGAAACACTGTATCCTTCAGTCAGCCTTTACTCACAACATCCTTCACTCCCTCCTGATCTTAACAGGTATGACTGCCATTCTATTCACCAAGTTTTCTTGGTCTCTGAACTGGAAATCTGTCATCCTTTCCTGACATGAGGATCAACTAACACACAGATCTGCTTTGGGAAAACTGTAAAGGCTCCTTCCATCTAATCTCCCACTTCTCTGCCAAACTGCAGATGCCTGGGCTGGTCTCTGTCTGGCTCACACTGCTGCCTGCCTCCAGAAGGCAAAGTTAATGCCCCCGGAGGACCAATTCCACCACCTCTACATGGTACTGTTTCAGATTAATACAACTGCAGGTAGAAATGAAGAGTTCATTCAGCTTGATTTGGCCATAGCACATGTGAAATCAGAAATGCTCTACCCATTACCTACGGTGAATATAATCTGTCTTAAAATGGTAATGAGCACTTAAATAACTCTGATCAATAAACTACTAGAGACTCCTAAGAAACAGAAAAATAACGCCCACAGGATGACTTTCCCCCATCTAGGCATATTTCCAATATTACTTGACATATTTATTAAAAGCTGTATTTTTGGCAGATGTCCTAGTGTTGTGTATATATTGTGGTAAACATGGAGTTATTTAGAAATTTATTTTAATTGTAAGACAAATCAACAACCGCAATACTATACTAGCAGAATGACTATGAACTCTAAATCAAAAATTGGTGAGCACTTTAGTAGAGTGGACTTTAGTAGAGCAGATGACTCAGCAAAGAAGTGATTGTGATAAAAATTGTGAAATGGAAGGATAACAGGATGTTATGTCTTGTAATTCCTCTTCTCAGCCATTTCCCTCCTACCCCGGTTTTGAACTAAAAACCAAGACAAAATGAAAGGGCAGGGCTGCAGAGAGACAAACCTACTGACTCTCTTGCTCTCCTTCCAAATACCTCAGCCTATTTTCGTCCAGACCAGACACCCTACTCCTAGTGACGGCAGGACACTCCTGATGGTCCTTGGAAAAGGAGACCATTACATAACACTTGTCCCACCAGTGAACACATCTTAGTACCTTCCAGTCAGGGTGCCTTTCCAGCTCCCTCCCATCTTCAGTTGTCTGCACTAATGCATCTCATATTTCCAGATATGTGGGGTCTTGGTTTTGTTCATCCTTTGAGCCCACTTTTGTGAAGCCCCTCACACACAGTTTTGTACCTCTGACCAGCCCCCCCCAGAAAAACAGGTGAAATTACTTGTAGAATACAGAAATTTCTCATTGCTTTCTTCCTCTCTGCATGTCTCTGTTCCACCTCTGGAACACAAGTAATTCTGGGGGAAAATGAACTGAAGAACCCTGGTTTCCCACAGACTTATAGTGAGGCTGATAATGAGCTGTAATTGAAACTTTTCTCATTACCAAGACATTTATATGGTCTCTCAACCATGTGAATCACGGTTTAATAAGAGGCAAGTTCATGTTACAGCCTTTGGGACATTTACAGGATCTCTCAGCCCTACCCAGCTGCCTGTTTTCATGAAATAACTTAATTATATTTGAGATAGATTTGGGTGAAACTGCCCAACAGCTTCAAAAGTTATTGGAGAAGTAAAGGAGACATAGCCAAGCATGATCGCATAAAGGCCTGTTTCCATAGAAACCAAGAGGAAAAACAGCAATACAATTTGTGAAAAATTTCATTGCAGAATCACTTTAATCGAGATTTTAAAAATATCTGACGATCTTTAAATCACATACCATAACACAAACTACATTTCTCCTGCCTTATCCCATTCAGTACCCTGTCTACAGACCCCTGCCTTCATGAATTCTCCTCTCCTATATTCTGCAGGTAGAAAAACTGTGCTTCTTAAAGTCAGGAGGTTATTCTGCCTCTATTTTGTCAACCTCCACTTCGGATGGAAACTATTTTTTTAGGCAAGGCAAGTTTCCCAGGAAGACATGCCAGTTGCTACACTGCTTGCACACACGTGAAGCATATGACAGAACTAATTAAAGGGGTGACCCATAGGAGGAGTGAGCTACAGGATCACCTGCTGAACACTGTATCCCACTGCTGGGGCTCCAGGGAAGCTCTTCAGGTTGGAGTATTGGTCTTTGGCCACTGAGGCCAAGAAGCAGAGGGCAGCCTGTGCGAGGGTGATGAACGCTCAGTAAATTTTACAGAAAGAACTGCCACCCCTCTCTTTGTCATACCCTCTTCAGGTGTAGCACCCACCTGAGCCATCAACTCCGGCCACAGCAACCAGCGTGAACAGTAATGCCCATGTGCAACTCAATAAACTGAGACCTCCGAGTGGAGTGAAACCACTCTGCAAACGCCCGTAGCACCGAGAACCTCGAAGCACACAGGTGTCGCTCGGTTTTGTAGCCACAGCCCGAAGCCCCACTGGCTCTGGTCCTTGCCGGCCGCGAGCAGAGCTCCTGGACCGCAGGACGCTTCTCCGCTCCGCCTCAGGCAGCTCCCCCAGCCCCCGAGGGCCCCACGGTTTACGGCGCTGCCGGACCCCTCACGGCTGCAGCGCGGGGCCGTGCGGAGCCGTGTCCGGCCGGAGTGGGGCCGGTGTGGGGCCGTGCCTGGCCGGAGCAGGAGCGGTGTGGGGCCGGGCCGTGTCCGGCCGGAGCGGGGCCGGTGTGGGGCGTGTCCAGCCGGAGCGGGGCCCGTGTGCGGCCGTGCCTGGCCGGAGCAGGAGCGGTGTGGGGCCGTGCCTGGCCGGAGCAGGAGCGGTGTGGGGCCGGGCCGGGGCCGGCCGGAGCAGGAGCGGTGTGGGGCCGGGCCGGGGCCGGCCGGAGCGGGGCAGGCGGCGGCGGCAGCGCAGGCTCGGCCGGGGCAGCGCCATCGCTCCCTCGAGCGCCCCCTCCCGGGCGGGGCCGCTCTGAGGGGGCCGGGCGGGGGTCGCCGCTCTCCCTCTCGCTCGCCGGGCGCCCTCGCCCCCCCGCCCGGGTCGTTCTCCGCCTTCTGCCGGCCGTGCCAGGCAGCCTCTCTCTCGGCCTTCACTACCGGGTCAGGCGAGGCGGGAGCGGCGAAGCTGCGCCCGCCTCGCTCCGGCACCGACACCGACACCCCTCCTCCTCCTCCCCGCGCCGCGGCCGTCCCCTCCCTCGCGCTGCCTCCCTCCCTCCCTCCTCCCTCCTGCCAGTTTCTCTACAACTAGTACATCCACGCGCAGGCAGGGTCCGGCCGCCGCGGCTGCCATGGATATCAGCTAAAGCCGGGAGGAGCGGGCACAGAGGCGCTCCCCGACCCAGCTCGCAGCCCGCGGGGCCGCCGGCCGGCACAGCCGCGGCCGCTGCCGCCCGCCCCGAGCCTGCCCGGAGGAGCGCGGCTGCCCCGGGGAGGGGGGCAGAGAGGGAGGGAGGGAAGAAGCACAGACCGCAGGGAGGGAGTCGGGCAGAGCATCCCCACGGCAATGTCCAAGGGCTTGAAGAAGAAAAGCCACTGGACGAGCAGAGTCCACGAGATCGTAATCGTGAGGAACCCGGAGGGACAGCTGGGCTTCGAGCTGAAGGGGGGCGCCGAGAACGGGCAGTTCCCCTACCTGGGGGAAGTGAAGCCCGGCAAGGTGGCCTATGAGGGCGGCAGCAAGTTGGTGCCGGAGGAGCTGCTGCTGGAGGTGAACGAGACCCCCGTGGCCGGGCTCACCATCAGGGATGTGCTGGCCGTGATCAAACACTGCAAGGACCCCATCCGCCTCAAGTGCGTCAAGCAAGGTAAGGCGGGCATGGGCCCCCCTCTCTGCCCACCCCCTGGGGGCCGGGGCAGGTCTGGGGGAGCGGAGGGGGAGCAACTTTGTTGCTGCAGTTTGACTTTCCCCCTCCCCGCCGGAGCCGCCCCCTCCCCGGCGGCGGGGGGAGGATGCGAGCGGCGCTGCGCGGTACCCGCAGCCGGGCGAATTAAATGTGCGTCAGTGACAGCGCTTCGCCATGCCGGGGGGGGCCGGGCGGGGGGCGGCGGCGGCACCCCCTGCAGACCCGGGCTCACGGGGACGGGTCCCCGCCCGACCCGACCCGACCCGACCGACCGGCCCCAGCCCCCGCCGCCCCTCCGGCTGCTGCTGCCGCTGGCGCTGCCGGGGGGCCGGAGCGGCGGCCGGGGCCGGCTGCGGAGCGGGGCTCGCCCTTGGCTTCGCCTCGCTCCGGGCGCCTTGCCGCGGGGACAGGGGCTGCCGCCGCTCGCCGGGTCCCTGGGGGCGCCCAGGGTGGCTTTAGCATCTCTTAAGTGTCATTAGCGGAAAAGTCATTCATTTGATCCCTGGTGAAAACGATCGCTAATCCCAGGGAACGGGGAGCTCAGAGCAAGTGGGAGGACAGGCAGAAAGAAACTTTTGGGAGAGAACGGTATACGCTTGCCTCTCCTGTTTCTCTTATTTATTTTGAAATGCTAGCATAGCTTAATGCGTTTCCAGGAAAGTCAGTAGAGAAGAGACGCCACAGATGCTGTTTACGTGTTTGTTTTTGTCCTTTTTAAACTATGGTGAGTTGAGCTCTCTGCACCTGAACGAGCGCTTGTGAGGAGGTTTCTGCTACCCCAGCAGCGTTTCTGGAGCACAGGAGCTGCTCTGGGAACCGAGTCTGTAGGTGCTCCTTGGCTATGGGTGGTGCAGCGGCTGTAGGCGTATCGCTAAAGTACGCATTCCAGCCGGGCAGCGAGCCCAGCCATTGAAAACTTGGGAATTTCTGCGGTGGGAAGTTTTTAGATACCATGCATCAAGAGGCGCTTGTGCTCTGCAACTGTAGCCATCAGCCTGTGCTCAGAGGACACAGAGGAGAATCTCTCTGACATTGGGTATAATTTGGCAATTTTACTTCCTCTTTGTAATTGATGGTTTATTGTTTAAAGTATAATTTGTGATACTTCTGAATGCTTGAAGAATATGCCAATTATTAGTTTATCCAGACATGACAGAGTCAGTAGAAAGAATCTGATTTCCACTCAGGCCTTCAGGATGTACTTTATGATATGTTCAGTTATCTACATAAGGTCAAGCCTCTAAATACAGATATGATCTGGGATTTTTTTATTTGTCTGTACGGGTAAGTTGTGCAATATGCTGTAGATCATATCTTGACAGTCAGGCTATGCAGGGAGACACAATAGTTCATGTGATAAGTGAAGATTAGAAATGAGTATAATGGATTCTGTTTTGGCAATACAGTGTCATTTCTGGGCACCTGAACTTTAGGAAACCTGCTCTGTACTTTCCTCTTTTTATTAATAATTTCAGTGTGAGTGGTCTTACTGTGATGGGATTCAGAAAGAAGCAGCTGTTGAAGTGTCAAGAAGATAAGGATAGATTGTCTGTAATAATTTTTTAAATTTTTTTCAGAAATCCTATAGATTCTTTAAGGCAAATTTAAGGTTACTTTGAGTTAGTATGTGAAACAGTTCCATCTCTTCACTGTTTTTTAAATATTTTTCTTTAAGTCAAAGCAACCACTAGTGATTCATTAATGTGTACACCCTTAATAAATTACCTGTCATACATGAATTAGGGACATTAGTCAGGCTTTTAGTCTGGGAATTACTGCAAGTTTCTGCGTGAGGCATAAAGGATAAATTATGAATTCTACCTAATTTTATGTATCTCTACATATCTGAGGAGTTTCAGTGCAGTGTGTTAACTCACTACAGTTTTGATGCAGGTTCTCAAAGCACTGGCCACATGACTGTGTGTTTGGAAATGACAGTTCAGCATGGATTCTTGGACTGAGAGAGACTTCCTGAGTGGAATGATCTTTCATGTGCTCCAGCATCCTTTATGCCAAAGAGAGAGGCCTTCTGGGTCCAGCTTCCTATTAAAAAAAAAAGAAAAAAAAGTCAATGGTTTGTGCATTTTACTACGTGACTCCTCCTTCAAGTGTAAGCCAGTGTAGTCCCTGCACCCCTCGGTGACAAAGCACAGGCAGCCACGTTACAGCAATATTACTATTCCCTAACAGTGCTTTGCAGCAGTGTGTAGGAGAGAAAAGGCTGAGCAATAAAATCTTTATATGTTTTTGTAACTTTTGTTCTCCTTTTAATTATAAAGCACCTTTAGTGTGCCGGAACAAGGTTAATGACTCCATTATCATTGTTTCCGCGTAATTTATCAATGATATCTCTGTCAATTAGAATAGCATGACCTTGAATGCACCATGTGACTGTAGCTGCTTCTTCAGTGCGGCTTAGGAATGAAGTCAGAGAGAGAAATGTGGAGGTAGGACATGACTATTTATAATGTGATCCTTAGGAGACTGTGAGTATTTCTCTTGTTTGAAAGTTTTGACAATTCAGCAGTGAAAATTCACTTGTAGATTAGATCAGGGAATGGCTAATTCAAGTATTAGCTGTTTTGAAGTACAGAAAATAAAGGCGCTTTCATGATTTTTCATTATGTTATGTTTGATTAAGCAACCTCTTCTCCAAAATAATTAAATACTTCTTCATTTATCTCATTGCTAGGTGAAACACTTATTTTGAGAAGTCTGATGGAATACTGCTGTTTTATGTTAGCTAAATGTCTTGAGTTATAAAAACCCCAAACATATAATGTAGGAGTTGCTGCATACCATGAGGAGGAGTAAACTTCATGAGAAACTGATTTGCAGTTCCATTATATGATTCAACATGAATTCTCCTAAGTATGACACCTAATAAATAGGGTTTTCATGCAGGAAATTATGCCTGGTTTTGCATGGGGAGAAAAGACTGTAAGAATCATTATTGTTATTATTTAATCTTAATTGTAAGTGTTCACAAAGTATTCCCTGGAGACTATTTCCTGTTTGGGTTTTTTTGTTAGTTTTTTTTTTTTTTTTTTTTTTTTTTTTTTTGGTGAGCCACTTACTGTGCTACTGTTGGCAGAATCACAGAGAATCTCTAGAAACACATGGGATGAAATCTTGGCCCAGATGAAGTCAAAGGCAAAGCTGTCCTTGACATCAGATAAAGAAGTCTGGGTTTCCTCTGCAAAGCCCGTGGTTTTTTTTAAATATATACCCTTCAATGGGAGAATTGTATACAGCAGTTACATTAGTTGGGTGTATTGCAAAAGTGCATTCTGACCTTCTGCTCTGTTGGGTGAGGAGAAGAGCCTTATACTGTTTCTTAAAGAAATACTTCTGAATTTCAGATGTGTTTGTTTTTACATGCAGAACAGTTTGGATTAAGTGCTGTCTTCTTCCCACACACGTACAGATGCGTAGTTGTAAAAGTAGCAGTGTGTTAAGGAAAGGCATCTTAATTTGGATAAGTAATCACATGGGGAAGAGTCATATGGGGAGCACTGTTGCCTCCAGTTCCATTCTCTGTTCATCACTGCTGTCTCAGATCCACAGTAATTCCCATCAGTGGGTGACACAGGTCTGTGCTGTGCACAGACTCCTTGAAGGGTTGCAGGAGCAGCCCGCCCAGTTGTACTGCATAACCCAGGATCTTTATTCTTTACATAGAGTTAGGAACTTCCACAGATGCTCTCAGCAGAATCCCAACAGTCTGAAAATGTGGATTTCAGAACTCAGGAGCATTGCAACAGATTTTGTCCTGGAGCTGCTGCCTGATGTGTCTGTCTCTCAAGGAAAATGGTTTGGATATATTAAGTAACCAGGTGATCTGACCAATTGAGCAATTTAATTCAATTTTGGAAGTATTTAGTGGTATGACTATATGAAATATGAATAACACAGACACTTTATATGGACACATTCTAATGTCTCTTACTTGACTCTAAATAGTCAGACTTTAAGCGTCAACCCCTAATTCTTTGGCTCTTTATGCAAAAGAGGCATTTAGTACACATAATGTAAGGAGGAACTAAAAACCAGTTTTACTTTTCTCAGTCCAGTCATTTGCTTAATAGTAAGCATATGCTAGAATGTTTTGCTAACTATAGATGGACTTGGGCATATTGTCAAGTGCTTTCCCAGTCAGGAAAAGGTTTGGACCCTCATTAGCATGGACACAAGAACAGCCATGTTTGGGCAGACTGCATCCTCCACATCCTATTCCTGGCAGTCCTGACTGTGGTTTCCCAGCGAAGACTAAAAGGACAGGATGGTGCTGTCCCAGCACCCACTGATTTGTGGCTAAGGGATTTAATAGCCTTGTAGTGTTTTGTCTTAATGGGTTCATCCATAAGCTTTGCAATTAAAGCCTGGCTTAACTTTTAAAATTTCTTTAAAAGTCTGTGACAAGACTTTTGACAGAGAAATACAGGAACGTTGTGGTTCTCCAAAGTTTTACCTGCACATGTAAATACCATGTCAGCTAGTTAAAATGTCAGTATTTTGCTACAGACTCTTCCATACACATATTGCTATGTATAGTTAGTTTTTTTTTTTTTTAATTTCTTTTGTTATTTAAGGTCATAAATAATTCTCTTCTACATTCATTAAAACACTCTGTGCATACAGATAGTCTTTTGGTGATTTTTTTATTCCTGGATATCACTATATACTATCTTCCAAGATGGGAATGTTGGATATAGTAATCTTCACAAGAACGGTATTTTGCAGCAGAAGGCTGCATGATTTTCCAGAACAAAAAAAATCACAAGGGTCTTGCAAAAACCAGACCCAAAGAGCCTGAAAACCAGCATGGTTGTACTTTTCTCTATGACTTTTGCATAGATAGTGTTTGAAAATACGCTGTACTTCAGACCTACTCCTTTTTCCTAATTTGGGCTCCTTAGGATTTTACTAACTCCTGAAATTAAATTCAGAGTTCTTTTTTTACCATTACTTTATGTTATTCTTATGCTTGTCCATCTTAATTTAAAGACCATTGAAGCTGACTTCTGACTCATGTAGCTTGTGATTTATTCTTCAGCTCCTCCAGAGAGCTTGTGATGTTTCATGTCAGGGACTCTGTGTTCACTGGCAGAAGAGTTATATTCATCAGTCTTTTTCCTTCCCTGAGAATTACAAATGTGCCATTAAAGGATGGGGCCATGACTTTGTTAGTGCATCATTTCCTTGAAGAAATTAAATAATTGAGAGTGCTCTGCTTAGTTCTGTTTAGTCACATAATGTAAAGTTAATTTCACAGTAACACTTGTCCATCTGTTGATACTGTTGACATCAAAGGAAAGTGCTGGTGTGAGGGGGTAGAATTGTGTCTGACTTCCTTTATGTATCCTATAGCCTCACCTGCATTAATTCAGCATTTCATGAAAGATATGAATTCTGAGCTTTTGCTTTCAGTGTTCTTGATTTTCTCCTTGCTCCTTATAGATGAGGAGCTCCTTTCATGACATGAAAGATTCTATAAATTATTCATCTACATATTTTGTGTACAAGAAATGATGTATACATGGAAAAAGTACTCCTTCAGAAGGGATTTATGGGAGGAGGTGGTCACAACTGTGATTTAGAAAGGCTGATGGAAAGTGCTGCAGTAGTTTTAGAAGCAGATGTTTCTTTTTCTTCTCTTCCTCATGGTGCTATAAACAAAAAAATAAAGGGGTTTTTTCGTTGTTTTTTTTTTTTTTTTAAGGAGGAACATCAAAGTAAAGGTCAAAGAACATAGTGATATTCCTTGACTGTGTTAACATTCTGGAAGTAATTTTTTTTCTTACATGCATAGGTGTTTATAAATATAAGTATATGCACATCCATTTATATAATTTTGGGGTCTTTTGAGACTAGTAGGAATTTTTAGAGCACAGAGTTGGAAGGTATTGATTGCAGTGGCAAAGTGCCTGTCATTGGGTTTTTTTGCTGAATGCTGTTGCAATGCTGGCCTTAACTGAATTCTCTAAAACCACAGGGGCTGTGATCCCAGCAGTGTCTCCTCAGCACACCTAATTTGTTACAGACCAGCGTTTTTTCAACCTCACAGAAATCTATCCAGTAAGAAGGTGTCATAGTTTTCTGGTCATTTGTTTAGCTTTCTAACTGTAGGCTGAAACTGCCCAATGGAAAGTGGAGTGGTGGGTAGAAGCAAGAGAAAAGAAAGATACTTAAGGGCTTTAACAAAAATTATTTAGCATTCCTAAACTGGACAAAAATCCTCATTGGTAAATGATAATCTCAAAACCAGTACTTGTGGTTTGAATATTCTTTTAATGTTAACCTAAAATCTCTCATTTATTCCAACCTGCTATCAAGAATTTGGAGTCTTCACTAGAAGCTGATCTGAAAGAAGGCTGTTGTTTGTGTGTATCTGCCATGTATTTATCCTTTTTACATTATCCCTGAACTCTTAGTCAGAACCTGCAGATTGCTAGAATCCAGAAAGCTTAATCAAAAGGTAGCTTGCTGTCAACACAGCACTACCAGGTGTCTTCTCATTCATACATACATTATGATTAGTAATATATGAATAATGCTGTTTTGCACTGCTTATCAGCTTCAGACGTTTCTCCTGGATGTCTTTGATTATTTCCACAATGTGTGAATTTGAGATGAAGGAAAGTAAGACAAGGAACAAAACAGAGAGAGTAAAATTGTGTAAAAGTCCCAGGAAAAAAATTTAGAGATTATTAAAGTACAATATTACTGGCTTTAGAATTTATGTGTTCTGTCATATTCAAGAGAGATGTATAGCCCTGTGCCTCCAGCGCAGGAAGATCCAGCACAGGGAGCATGTGTTTCCTGGGTTTGTCTTGGTTTCTCAAAGCATGTTGAAATCATAGAATCATTTCATTGGGAAAAGACCTTTAAGGTCATTGACTCCAACTGTTAACCCAGTACTACCAAGTCCACCATTAAACTGTATCCCTAAGTGCCAGATCTCCAGGGTTTGGTGGCTCAACCACTTCTCTGGGAAACTTGTTTCCATGTTTGAGGGTGCTTTCAGAGAAGAACTTTTTCCTAATAACCAGTCTAAACCTCCCTTGTGCAATTTGAGGTCATTTCTTCTTGTCCTATTACTTGTTACTTGGGAGAAGAGGCGCACCCCCACCTGCCTACAGCCCCCTTTTAGGCAGTTGCAGAGAGTGTTGAAAGCACTCTCTATACGCCCTGAGCCTCTTTTTCTCCAGGCTGAGCAACCCCAGCTCCCTCAGCTGCTTCCACTCAGACTTGTACTCCAGACCCGTCCACAGCTCCGTTGTCCTTCTCTGGACATGCTCCAGCACCTCAGTGTCTCTCTTGTAGTGGGGGGCCCAGAACAGAAAACACAAGATCATTGATAAAGATATTAAGCAGGCCTGGCCCCAGTAGTGAGCCCTGAGGAACCCCACTGGTGACTGACCACCAGTGGGATGTAGCTCTGTTCCCCCCACTCTCTAGGCCCAGCCATCCAGTCAGTTTTATATGCAGCGAATGGTGCACCAGTCCAAGTGATGACCAGCTGGTTTCTCCAGAAGAATGCTGGTCTAAAGCTGTCCCTCTAAAACATGCACGATTAACTCATTTCAAAGGAAAAAATAGCATTCCTGCTTCTTCAGCTGAAAGCATGAGATACTCTTAGTACGTCTATGTTTCTGTCCCAAGTTCTCATGAAAATGGGGTGAAACAATGGTGCCACCTGAGAAGTGGGGAAGAAACATATATTTGTGTAGGGTGACTTTCATATGTGTGTGACATTCCTCCGAAAAAGGAGATTTACCAGGTAGTGTTTAGTTATGGACAGAGCTGCATGCTGGGTCCCTTGCTGCTGAGGCAGCACCTTGGCATCCCTGGCTCTGTTTCTTCATCCTTCTTCTCTGGTGCCAAAACAGTTGTGGTGCATGGACCTTCAGAGGTAGTACAGGACCATAAACACTAAGACATTACTGCGCCTTTCTTTTCAGGCCTCTGACCTTGGGAAGCAAGGGCAACAGTTCTGGTATTAACCACCATGTGAAAACAGAATTAAAAAACCAAATGTGTATGTGTTTTATGGTTTTCAGACAAGACAAATTGGCTGTCTGCTGCCACATCCATAGATGAAGTAATACCTCCTGTCATTTTTATATAATGTTTTTGTAACTCTGTTGAGCCGTCCTTGGTTCAGATCAGTGTACTTCATAGAGGTCCCCCATACACCTTTTCTTTGCAGACCATGGAGTCCTGTCTGCCACCAATGTCCTTTCTTGCCCTCTCCACACCTTTTGTGCTACTGAAGCCCCTTCCTGCGTCCCTGGAATTCGTCTTGAGCCTTTCAAGTAGCGCATCTTTCAGGTCTAGCGTTAGCACCAACTAGTTTATTCTGCCAGTAAGATATTTCTACTCTCTGTGCTTGAGTTTACTTCAGAAAGCATGCAGACGCTTGTTTTGACACAGAATTCTGGCATTCCATGATTCCAGATCATGCCTGTTCTGATGGGAGAAGGCCTGATGTAACAATCTCCCATTGTCCCTGGGCTGGGAGATACGTGACACAGCCTTGACAACATATGATTGTCTCTGTAGCCAGTGATGGCAGTAATTTCATTGAATTGTCCAGGATTATTAAATTGTTCACAGAATTCCCAGATTACCACACTGGGCGCCAGAGGTTTCCTCTGTAAGTCTCTTAGGTCAGACACTGAGGACAAAATTGAGATCACTCACTCTCTGCAGAGGCATAGTGTGTTTGTTTGTTTTTAAAAATTCAGAAGAAATATTGTGTCCTCAGTATGCAGGAAAAAAGAAGGAAAAAACCCCTAGAAATAGATTTTATCATTATGAGTAGTGCTTATAGAGTCACTATACATAGCAGAGCAAGTGGAAAATAATGGTAGAGTATGAGCAAAATTTTCTACACTGTACTAGGAAGTGCACTGTGTAGCTGTGTTAATGTAACGTTAGTATTCCAGAGTGGAAATCCTTCCTGAAAACAGGTACAAGTTGTCTTTTATTACTTACCTATTTAATGGTAGCTCCGTATCTCACGTTGTCCTTGCATTTGTTAAAATCAAATGTGCAATATGATTTTTTAAATTGCCCATTTTAAGGTTCTTTTTGTAATATAAAATAAAAAAAATCTTCTAGCTGTTTCCTTCATGCCAATAATAAATTAATCTGCATATTTCTGATAAAATATTGCCGTTTCATAAAGCAACACCTAACCTGTCCTACAGAAGCTAAAAAGAAACAAAATTGGGGCATTAGCCTCCTTCCAGGACATCCATTTCACATGTAAGTTCTTATAGCACACACTTCTTTTTTTTCTACTTAGACTGAAAGCTGAGGAATGGTCCTATTTGTACCCCATATGAGTTACACTGAATAGTTCCTATCATGTTACATTCACACAGCTGGTTCTTTAACTAGTCTAAAATGGAATGGCTGTGTTGGTTTCTGTTATTTCCTTACTAAGTCCTTCTTTGTGCTAAATCTGCATTAATAAATGTCACATAAGCCTCTCGCATGCTTCCAAATTGGTATGTTAATATAAACAAGTATTAATCCCATTATATTTTAATTCTCTGTCCTTGGGTTTTTTTAATAGGAGCAGCATTTTATATTTCTAAGTGTTGAAGAGTCCTATTGCAAGCTTAAAAAGCTAATAGAGCATGTAGGTGCTCCTATCATGGAAATGAAATTCTTGGAAGTGGGAAAGGGAGCAGCTGCTGAACTCTTGTATCAGACTGATGGAGGAGGTGAACACTTCTGCAGATTAACAGTCGAGTGCTTTGGTTAGGTAAAGTGTAATTACCCCCCAAATTCCCTGTTCAGCCACTACAGCACTCATTTGCAAAACTCTCCTTGAAGTTCAGGCCCACTGGGATGCCTATTCTGCACTTGATGATACTGCTGGGTGATGTGCTCTGACGCCTCTTCATTTTATAGACATACATACATACATATATATATGTAGTAATTGTTTTTACTGGTATTTCTGATTTCCCTTTCCCTGTGGGTTTGTTATATTTTTCTGTTGTTTCATGCATGAAATCTGAAAACTCCTGGTGAGAGAAACTGCCTTTTTGTTGTAGCAACTAGCATGACAATTTCAAGTTGGGAGTCTCTCGTTTCTATGGCAATGTAAGGAAGTATTAACATTAAATTCAGAGTCTAACATAATGACTTTCTTGGAAATAGGTGCTGGAAATATTTGGTATCATTTTAACATGGGATCTGTAACTCAAATTGATCATATTCCAGTCTTGATAGAAGTTGTAAAGTGGATAAAAGTTAAGCAATATTTTAGATTTAAGATAATATAGTGGTTATAACTGATGTGGAGCTTCTACTATTGGTAGTACTGGTCTGTTGTCTCATGCTTTTTGTATTATAGATACTCCTAGTGAAGCCTATTCAAAAAATCTTTGTTATACTGTGTACAGAGAATGCATTTCCTGAAGAATTTGGTTTTTCATTTTATCTACTTGATTACATGTAGAAGAAATTTCTGCCCTGTAAACTTCTAGAAGAATTACTGGAATTTCAGATAAGCCAGTAAAAAGAGCTTTTCCACACTCACTCTATTTGGTCATTTTCCAGTAAAAATAGCATAAAAGATATCAGGAAAATAATTCATCACAGTAATGGAGATTTTATTAAGAAAATAAAGTAAAATCAAGATGTTGGGTTTCCTTAATTAAAATTAAAAGTCGGTAATTGAAATATCAATTAAAAGGTCTTCTGGATTCATATTTGTGTTGAGTTTTTATGTTAAGCCTGTGATACTTACGAACTAAAATAATCTTCAGAACAGATGAACCCATAAAACTTAAAAATGCCACTTTTAAACATGTGTGAAATATTGTATGGGTTTGCATACAGTTAATCTGACTTGCAGAAGTGTAACAGCTGCTTTGCCTTGATAGGGATTCGTGTCTGTGCTTGTGCTTTAAGGGTAGTGAAATTAGTGTTTCTGAGTGTAAAAGAGAAGCCGAAGATTTTAAAATTTTTTTATTTTTTGCATATCTGAGAAAGCACCTCCTGCATGTGCCTAGAGCAGTACCCGTTCTAGAAAAGTAGTAAATCCAACTGGGACCCAAATAGTGCTCTTTTGGGTCAATATTAAGAAGATTTGTGGTAACTAGAAAGCAACTTTCTCACCAGTTGCTGTAGGAGCAGGTTGCAGTGAGCTGCAGAACTCCTCCTCTGTGCATTGCTGGCCAGCTTGCGAGGAGGATGCTGCTGGGAAAGAGATTTGCAGCTGGCACAATAAAACAGAAGTCTTCACTTTTATCCCTTTAGACACTAATATTGCCCTTGTTATTAGACTATCTGAATAGCTTCCAGATTCTAAAAATCGTTTACAAAAAGAACTTAGTCCCCCAACAGGGAGTTATCCTTGATGTCCTCAGCTCCTTCTGTGAATTTCAGTGTGAGGAGGGAAGCTGGGACTGCATAAAACTTCCTTCCCTCTTTGGTCTCCTGACCTAGGTTATGAGATACGATTTTTAAGAACCCTTGGGAAATTGCTGAGTTTCACAATCATAATGATTATATTTTTGTCCTCTCCACTGTCTTTTTATGGTTTTGTTTGTTTTTCTTTTTTTCAGTGTTATTTAAAGCCTGTCTAGCTTTTTAGGAAGAAAGGGTCTTTCTAAATGTATATGGTTTACCCATAGCAGGGGCTCTGTACTATATTTATCCAATGTAATTGCTTAATTTTTTTAAGAATTAAAGGAAAAAAAAAATCTCTTATAACATGAATGCTTTTATTAGCCTATCAAACCAACTGAAATGAGATCCCTTGGTGACAGGTACTACAAGCTGGCAGTAGAAAACAGTCACTGCCCCAAAGGGTTTATAAAGGCTAATTAGACACAGAGGATAGGTAGGAAGAGACAGAACCACACGGTGGTGAAATGACTTGCCAAAAATCTCAGATCAATCAATAACAGAGTGGAGAACTATGCAATGTAATTTAGAAGTCTGTGCAAGCAGTACTGCATCCAAGTAAAGGCACACAAACCATAAAAAAAACCCCTCTCCTGTTCAATGAGGGATTTCTACTGATTGCTCGACTAAAACATTTTTGTAGGTGTTTATTTTATATTCCATGACAAATCCCACGTAAAGCAGAAGCTTTTTTGATAACAAAGAAGCAGCAGCATGCAAAGGTATCTGCAGATGAGAGAATGTGATGGAGTGTTTTCTCCTAAAATGAAATGCATTTCAGAAATATATTGGAAGTGGTTAAGTGTATGAAACCAAAGTAATATACATTTGTGTATTTTAATGAGATATTTATGTTTGTTTGCAGTACTAATTGGACAAGTAGGTGCATCAGTCACACTGTATGAGACATTTATTAAAATTCTTTTGGCCTCTTAAAGCAAGTAACTTTGACAAGAAACAAATTTTAAGTAATTTGTGTAGGGTTTCTTTCAGGGTGTTTATGCCTCCACCCACCCCCTTTGTCTTTTTGTTTAAAAAACATTTAGAAATAGGGGAAGTCCTAAAAAATGTTACCATAGGCAAAGTTTGGTTTGCTAAGCAACATGTACAAAGTACCAATTAAGAACCTAATGGGAGCCTCTAACTTTTCACAGTGGTGGGGGACTTCAGATTGGCTTCCCTGGGTGGTGGCTCCTTACAGAGGCCTGGTGTTGCCACGTTTTGATCCAAGCTGGATGGGGTTACCGGCAGAATCTTAGATTTTGTCTGACTTGACATCCCACCAGATGAACGAGGAATTGTGAAGTGAGCCTGTCCTGGTGGTACAAGGACAGCTGGTAATCCCAGGCAGGGCTCTGTTGTTGCTGTGTCGGGGTTACACCAAAGGTTTGCTTTGTGGCTCTGCTTCTGTCCCTCTGTGAAGAGCTGTTGGTGCCTCTGTGCTTTCACCTCCTCTTTGGCATCAGTTTCTTGTTTCTCACTGGAAACGCTTTGCTGCCACTCCCCTTGGAGAGGCTGGTACAAAGGAATGTGTTGCCTGCTCTGCTGGAGTAAGTTTCACTATCTAGAAGGTCTCTCTGTTCTCCTTTTTCAGTGCCTGGTGCCGGTGTGGAGTTAAAGCAGCGATCAGCGAGAGGTCAGGGTAGGATTTTGCCTGGCACAGGCAAGGCGACTTAGGTCTTGCTGAATCCACCTTTTGTTTTCAGGAGAAAGGAGTTGCGTAACATTAAGATGACATCTAACTGGGGTTCTGCAATCCTTGTTTTAATCCCCTTCTATTTACCACAGTGCTTCTAGATCCTTTAATTAGAGCTGGCACAAGCCAATGCAGCACATTCCTTTTTTTTTCTGTTGGACCACTCATGTCCTTTTGACTGCCATGCAGTCCTGTTCAATGTGCAGTACCCATCATTACACAGTTAGTGTGACAGGACTTTGGTCCTGAAGTTGATCATGAGCACACTGTTGCCTTGTTTGCATTATTAATTCGTCAGGGCTTTTTACAGGTGCAGTCATTGGTAGGTCTGAGGACTAAGGAAACCCTGAAAAGCTGATGTCTCCAGCTGGTGAACAAGGGCAGCTGGGTCACAGTGCATGGTGAAACTGCTCAACAGTTTGGTGTGGAAAAAATGCAATATTCTGTGTGGCCAGTATCCGCAGGGAATAAGTGAGATGAGCTCAGGCACCAGACTTAAAAGTCCATACTCCTGTAAAGCAAAGGCCCAAGCAGAACTTGATGGAATAGCACTGGCATCATTCCCCTCCCTGGACCAGGTGTCCTGAATTCAGCCAGTGATCAGGCTGTTCAGGCATGCCAGGTATCCTCACAGCAGAAGGTAAAAATACCTGTGTTTGAAGGGTGCTTGGTCATTCTGCACTCCTGAATACTGATGATTTTTTTTCTTATGCCTGTGTGTGTTTCCCACTGTCCTCAGAAGAATGGGATAGCTGAAGCTGGACAGAGTGCTGGGCCCAACTACATTCCAAAATACATGACTGGATAGTGCATAGCTATCTGGGTGATAGGGAACCTGAGCTTGCCGTCTGGGAATGTTGTGTGGGGCACCATAAAGCTGTTGCTGAAGACACATTTGCAAGCAGGGGACCTGGATGGGCTCCAATCTGACTCTCAGACTGTCCTGTGGAGCAGGTCTGTACAATAATCTCCTTGGTGCGGGACTACACTTGGGTATAAGTTCCTCAACTAATATTTGAAAGATTTCCTTCTTTTTCCTCCTTTTTATTTTTTAAAAGCACGATATGAAACCAAATGTCAACGCTTCAATTTTTTAAAAAAAACAGAATCCTTGTTTTGTGACCAGTTTTTCTGAGCTTAGTTTTATCTGTTTAACTCAAGAGCAAGTGCTTCCTGCTGCTTTGCCTGGCTACATGTTAAGCACAGTGAGAAGTGTCTTATCCACTTAATCACCATTTGCAGCTTTCCAGTTGCTGTTTGGAAGCCTTTCTAGCAAGAGACGACCCCATCACATCATGTTTATCTTCTGAGATCAGATGGATCACAGAACTAATGTGGCGTTGCTCTGAATCAAAAGTTTATGCACATGTTTATTCATGTTTTGCCTGGAAACAGTATTATGTGTCATTGCTGAGAAGCAATTTCTGATCAAATCCAGGAGCAGACAGGCCTCTGTGTGTCTATAGCCTTTTAAATTTTTCTCCCGTCTCTGGCTGGTGGCTACAGATAACTGTTGTGTCTTGAAAACATCCTGCAGTTAAGGACGGTGAACCTGCAGAATAAGATTTACAGAGGAGTTTTTCAGAAGGGCAGCAGAATAGAGAGGGTGAAAAAGCTCCTAGTAAGATGTTTCACCTAGATTGACAAGCCAAGGATCCCTCTTCACATTTTAGATTTTTTAAAATATATATTTTTCTGTTATGAAGAGAATATCTGTTGAAGTTGCAGTAATTATTTTGTAAACGAAATGGTTAAATTTTATTGTAGTGTATAAATGACTTTACAAAGATCAGACTCTTTTCTGACCCTTTTTTTCCCCTTTATTACCTAACCAGCAGACTGCAAAGGCTCTGTGCTCAGCCTTTGAATTGTACATAAAATATATCTTCAGTAGTAAATGGGACCTGTAGCAGAGAGGCTTCATCTTTAATACCTGAAAGTATTTTACACATGTGGGGTTTTGTATAAAAACCAAAGAAATCCCTGGAAAGGAATTTTTTACAAGAACATGTAGTGATAGGGCAAGGAGTAAAAGCTTCAAACTGAAAGTAGGTATGTTTAGATTAGAAATTAGGAAGAAATTATTTACTGTGAGGCTGGTGAGGTGCTGGAACAAGTTGACTGGAGAAACTGTGGATGCTCTGTCTCTGGAAGTGTTCAAAGCTGTGTTGGGTCCACCTGAGCAACGTGGTCTAGGGAAAGGTGTCCCTGCCCATGGTAGGGGATTGGAACAAGTTGATCTTGGGTATGATTAACAATATTATATGTCATATAACTTCAAAATTTGGCTTTGAGGGTGTGTTGGTTTTGCTTGGCCCAGTTTTGGTGAGTAGTGTGGGGTACCAAGATGGCTCCTGTGTGTCCTGTGTGAAGATTCTGGAAGTTTTTCACCATGTCCAGCAGAGCCAATCTCTGATTGTCAAACCAGGACAGAGGGTCTAGAAACTGCAGATTTCTCAGAGGACAGAAACTGCAGGTGTTCTGTAGCTTTCAGTGTGAGATGCATATTTCTTACACTCTCTGAGCCAAATGGAACGACCCACAATGAGGAGCCAGCAAGTGGCTCAGCTGGAAGTGGCTGTTACCCCAAAATGCTTCTCGAGCCTGCTGGAGCCTGCTCCTGCTTCCCCTAGGAGCAACCTGTTTCCCGTGCCATCCTAGCACAAACAATAGCTTCTGACTGCTCCAGCTCAGGGATGGCCACAACTACTTCCACCTGGGTTTTTTCATTAGTCAGCTTTGAGGTCTTCCTTCAGCTCATTTTCCTTTGAAAAAAGTTCAGCTGTTAACAATCAGCTGGGCGTCATGTTTACTTGCAAAACACCTGCAACAACACATAATTTCTGCTTTGCTTATGTCAAACAAGAGAGCCAAGAATTACATGCCCATGTTGATTTATGCTATACTGCTTGGAATTACATTGGAAATGCATGAGTTTCATGTGTCCTGCTGAGCTTTGCTTTATTTTCATGTGCCAATATCAACTACTCAGGGAAATTTCATATCAGTTTTATCAAGTTCACAGTAGAGCATGGAGTATTTTGCATTTCTCTTATAGGAGAATTTTCAATCAACTGTTCATAGATATTGCATTTCCGTATGTTGGAGCTGTGTGTTAAAGGTTTATAATTGAATTTTGCTTACTAAAACTGTCTCTAAGCAATGCCTGTAATTTGTTTCTGTCTTAGAAATGTTAATGAAACCACAAAATTTCTGATTGTTTTTCAGAGATGATTACAAAGTATTTCTGTAATTGCTTACTATACATACAAAGAATAATCTGTCTATCAAAGAAAAGTAAAGGATGGGGAAAAAAAGGTGGAAGTGGAAGGCACTGCTGAGTAATTCCATCCCATCCAGTTGCCTAAAATGCTACAAAGATTTGTCAGTCTGTAGTGCTGGTGCTGCTGCATGAGAATTTCCATCTTTTCAGATGACATATCATTGCATAGGAGTTTTCAATTGTTTTTTTAAGAAAGACAGCATCTAATCTAAGAGCTGGGAAGTTTCACTGGGAACTGGAGGTGTCCTGCCTTTGGAGCCCTGGCTGTGATGTGCAGGAAGGACTGTTCTACACCTCAGCCTGGGAAGTGGAAGAGGCCTAGGGCTGGTGCCCTGACTCTGACTACAAGAGTGGAGAAAGGAGGGAGGTTGCTCTCCCCAGCGAGATGATTCCAGACCCTTGTGCTTATTGGAAACGATGGGAGACAAAGGGAGCTGTGCTTTTAGTTGGGCATTGTGCACAGGGCAGAAGCCAGTGCGCTTGGCAGGCTCCTCTGCGGCACCTCATGAGCCAGAATCCCCATGCAGACATCAAGTGGAAAAGTCTCAGTGTAACAGATCATTAGAGCTGTTTGTTGTCCTTCTTCATACAATATAATTCAGATCAACAGAGGAAATGAATGTACTTGGCCTAAAAAATTTCTATGATCCTCCCAATTTTTATGAATGTGTATAACAAGAACCTTTGTAAAAGCTGCATGTTTAATGCATAAGCAGTGTTAAGTTACAGTAGCATTAAGAATTTTATTTAAACCAACAGAATCAGGGATTTCCAATAAAACTGAAAATCTGTCTTTTCATCTAAATTTTGTTAAGCGTGTTGTGTATGTAAAATATCCTCCTTTTGTGACTGTTTTCATGGACATGCTTTTTTCATTTTATTAGTGGAAGAGGTTCATTTTTTCTGTACTACATTAAAGCAGATCTAGAGCAACTAACTGATCCCATCTGTTTGAGTCCTTACTGGTATGTTGGAGCATGTTCAGCATCAATCAGATAAACACTCTTCTCTATCACACTCTTTGATCCTGTGATTTGATAGGAGTTATGTGCATAATTTCACTGTGATTCAAACAGTGATACATTGGCACTCTTTGCTCTTTTCACATTTCTACCCTCTGTTTTAAATATGTGTTTTATTTTATGGCTCTAACACTAGAGCACTCAATACATACAGAATCATAGAAATAGTTTGGGAAAGACTGCCGAGATCCTTGAGTCCAGCCTTTAACTGATCACCACCTTGTCAGCTAGACCTCAGCGCTCAGTGCCACATTCTCTGGTTTCGTGAAAACCTGCAAGGACAATGACTATGAAGTATGAGGTTGTTGCTATCATAGCATGGCATGGGTTGGAAGCAACCCAAGAATGATCATCTTGTTCCAAACCCCCTGCCATAGGCAGGGACACTTTTCACCAGGCCATGCTGCTGAAATCCCATTCAACCTCACCTTGAACATTTCTAGGGATGGGGCATCCTTAACTGTTTTGAGCAACCTCTTCCAGTGTCTCCAATGCCCCTTCACCCTCACTGTGAATAATTTAGTCTTAATATGTAATAATCCTACTCTCTTTTCTTTTGAAGCCATTGCCCCTTGTCCTGTCACTACATGCCCTGTAGTCCTTTTCCTGCTCTCTTGCAGCCCTTTAGGTACTGAAAGGTGCCCCAAGGACTCCCTGGAGCCTTCTTTTCTCCAGTCTGAATAATCCCAACTCTCTCAGCCTGTCTTCATAAGGAGAGAGGTGCTCCAGACCTCTGATCGTCTTTGTAGCCCTTCTCTGGACTCGCTACAGCAGGTCCATGTCCTTCTTATATTGGTGGCCCCAGAGGTGGACACAGCATTGCAGGTGGGGTCTCATGAGAGTGGAGTAAAAGGGCAGAATTACATCCCTGGACCTGTAGGTCATGCTCCTTTTGATGCCATGCAGGGTATGGTTGGTATGTTTAATGGCCTTTAATGAGTGTTGCTCCCAGAGAACTCAGTATTGATAAAGATGCTGTCTCAAGAAGTAAACTAAAATGAACAAATAGACCAAACAAACAAATAAATGAACTCCCAAATCAATAAAACCAAAAAACCCAAATCCTAAGAAAAAAGAGCAAACAGAAGGGAAACTAAAGTTAAAAAATAGAACATTCAGAAGATGATTTGTAGACTCCATAATTTAAAACCAGCATTAATCCATTACAAGTGATGTGATGCTTCAAAAAAACAGTATACAGCTTGCAGTTGTTGTAGAGTGGGGACATCTCTGCTGCAGCTCATCAGCCCCATGGCCAGGGGAAGGGAACCAGGGTGCCACTGCTGGGGGTGTCAGAGCAAGCTTGGCAGTGCCAGCAGCTGCTGGGAGGGGGAGGGCAGCGTCACGGCCATCTGGGCCTTTGGTGATGATGTCTGGGTGGATGGAGAAAGGATTGGAGGTAGCTACAGCCACTTCTTGCTATGCCATGACAGACCAGTGCATCACTTTTTGAAGGTTCTTGTAGTTACTTATATGCAGCTGTGCCTGTGTAGGGTCTGTATACTGTAGTCATGACAAAAGAAGAGCTGTGTATGGTATCTGTGTCACTTGGTACGGCTCTAAGATACAATAATGTCTCTAACGTGTTTGTTACCTGTTTTAAAGTGGCAAATACACAGGCAGTTTCAGTATTGGGAGGTGTTTGATATGTGCAATTTAAGATGCTTGAGTAGAATAGGCAATGGGCAAGCTCTCAGAGATCTGGGCTCTGTCTGATTCTCTAGAAATCTTAAATAATGATACCCAATGATAAAATCATACAGATTATTAAACTAATAATCTGTTCCTCAGAAAGAGTTCTAAGGGTACTCAGTTAATGATTGTGATGCATTTGCCTGCAATAGCAGTAAGGGTAGCATACTAATGTGACTTACAGACATGTAATTGCTAATTATTCAATATTGACCTGATCCTTGAAAAGTAAACTCTGAAAGCTGAATCAGATCTTGTGTAAATAAGATACAAATTAAAATTTTGTATGTTTTTATTTGTTCATTTTCTCTGTATATAATGCACTGGCTCAAGATGCTTTCCATATCAATTTTGAGACAATTCTCTGATCAAGTCAGTGATCCTTTTTATTATGTCTTTCTGCCCTTTTTTTTTAGCTGCATAGAATAGGCTTTTCCCTTTAGCTGAGAAGTGTCTTCTCTGCTATTATTATTTTTCTAGAGTGTTAGTCTCTTTTTGCTAGCTGGGATAGGTAAGGAGGATGCTCACCGAGTGCATTATGCTTCTCCTTTCGCCATCGTAGCCTGTGTGCTGAAGGTTTTATTTAAGCATTTATGTAAAACTGCTGGCTCAATATTTGAACTGTGGGGCAGTTCCGGATGGTTTAATTCTTACTTTCCGACAGAACTGTAGTAGTAGAAGTTTATGTTGTTTGTGGCTCTTACTTTGCACTAGATTTTTCTCCTGAGGGTATGTGAACATTTTGGAAGATATCTGGCCAAAAACACGTCTGTGTTGGTTTGTTATTCTTCTACATTTTTATCATTCTGTGCTTTGTCTATTTTACTTCTTCATATAAGGAATCTACATTCTGCATTATATTTCTTTGCTTTTCTAACGTTTTGCACTTAATTTTCATCCAAAATCATACTTGTGGGCATTCTCATGTTGGTTGTAGAGGCACCACTGAAAGTGAAGAGTTACAAAAACTTCAGTCTCAGAGTCAGTACTAAAGGTAACTAGACTGAATTATTGATCTGTATTTGCTGGATTCAAATTGCCCAGATCCTACAGGATGATTGCAATACTTCAGTAAACTTTGGGAGCACTAGGTGCCGAAAAAAACCCCAAAAAACAGGTCAAGAAAAAGATAAGGCCACATGTGGCAGCCAAGTATTAAACTTGATTCCAAATGAAGATGGTTTGGAAGAGAAAAAAAGTATGAGTTATTCCTTTGATCTCTGTTTGATATTAAAGAAATTGAAATTCAGCACTTTTTTTCCCCTGAACATACTGATTCTTTTATGCTCTTCAGAACTGTTTGGGATTTTTTAGGTAGCTTTAGGTAGCTTGCCGGGACTGGGAGGCTGTTGATCGTTCTCAGGTGTCAGGTAAGAGAGGGTATAATCTTCTTTGCCTCAAAATGATTTTACAAAACTATGGTTTATTTGGATAGTCTTGAAAGAGCAATTCTTTTAAAGTAAAATAAATCATCTAGATAAATGTAAGATGCAAACAGGCTGAATTAGTTTATTTCTATTTGAGTTTTTTTGTAAAATTTGGGGACAAAATCTGTTGTCAGTTAAGACATTGTAGACCCTGAATATATCTGCTGTGGAATTGCTCTGTGTTCATGGAAAAAAATGAAAACACAGTATAGTTTACTTTATTCCTTGTATTTTAAGGTACTGGAAAATCTCATTACTCCATTTACAGGGGCAATATCTGATGTCAATGAAGATAGATATTTCCTAAACTTATTTTTTTAATTATTATTTATCTGCCATAAGTTAGTTGCTATTCACTATATTGAGTAAAAAGGACCAAAATGTCTGGCTTTGATGCATAGCAAACTATTATCCACCAGAGCATTAGCTTTCAGGCACTCCCTATCACTGTTTTATATTTCAGGTTTATTGTTTATCATAATGTCCAGTTTTAAAAGTTGTAGGGGAAGGGTTTGTTCTTAATTTATATGGAGCTTGCAAAGCTGAACTGTGGCTTGAAGTGATCTTTGATTCCATCCTTCTACGCAATTACAAATATCTTAACTTATCAAATATTCATGCCATTCACATGTAAAGCAAGAACCAATTTTGTAAGTTTTTGTCATCTTTAGTTTTATGTAATCTGCTGCCCACAAATCAGTTGAGATGGATGGAATAAAGTCCAACTGCTCTTCCTCAGCTAAAACTCTTAGCCAATGCATAAATTACAGATTTAAAAAAAAAATTATATGGCAAATTACTGTGGCAAACTCTGTTCCCAAGGGCTCTGTACTGCACCCCAGCTGACATAAGAACAGAAATTGCAAGTTAGGTGGCTGCATCACAGTGGCTGAAAAAGCAGTTCAATGTAGGTGAAACATTTGCTTAAAGGTTGATATCATGATCTAGGAACAAAGCAATAATGTGCACATTTTTTTTGCATTCTGAGCAAAATTCAAACTCTCTTGTCATATTTGGGTTTTAAAAATCCTTCATCAGCTGTGATGCAGATAAATAGGCACATTTTTCCAAACAGCTGTATAAACCTTGAGAGCATTTTTGTAATTTAATTATAAATTTCTCATATGGAGCTTTTTTATATGTTCTAATATAAAGTTTAGCAGTAATAAGGAGCTACTACAGGTTAGTAGTAGGATAGTTCAAATTAGTATTAGGTTTACCTTGTGTGAAAGACAAGAAATTTCATTAATAAATAAAAGAGTAAAGTATGTGATAATTAACACTTTACCTAATCTAATTTATCAAAGGCCACTGGAAACTGAATATTGTCTTCTTTTACAATCCTACTTGAGATTCATCTTAAAATTAGAGTATTCTGGAAACTTTTAAAAATTGCTTTAATATTTTGTCTTCATTAAATGTTGAGCAATTCTAGCTTTTATTGATTCTAGATTTATGGATGCTTGACTTTCTGGATAGTAAGCTCTGGTATCAAAGATCTAAATGCTTTTGTACTGAAGCTGAGGTGGAATGGCTTTTCATAGCTTCTCTGCATCATCATTAGTCTCACTAGAAAATAGGAACATGTAATGATTTTTTGAAAGTCATATTACAATTTTGGGCAGTACAGACCATAGAAAATTGAAAAAAAAGAGTTTTGAGGTAGAATATTCACTGTTGGGATACTAGAGCGTGTAAGCCTAGAGAAAAACATGCCAAGACTGGGATTTCAAAAGGACACAGGGGAGCAGGAAATCACTGAAATAGAACAGTCCTCATGAAACTTCCTCTAAGAGAGTAAGGTTGCAATACAGTGTTGGTTTCCTCAAATAATTTTATGATATCAGGGACTCTGAGAGAGCTATGGGACTGTTGAGCACTGAAGATCACTGGGGATTGAGGCCAAAGCTCGTCCTGTATTGATAATAAATGCAACTTGACCTCACTCAATATCACAGCTGTCTTTTCTCCAGGATTCCAGTGCACGAACTAAAACTGGTAGGGTTATTAGTGAGTCTGGCTTCTGCTGTCCTGTAGTGCATGATTTAGTTCAGTAATTTGTTTAAAAGAGCCATTTGATCATTTTAGCCATTGATTGCATTTGGTGCTGTCTAATTCCACTCAGTAATATACAGGTCTTCATTTCTGCAGAGTACATTATTCAAGGGGAGGAAACATATCATCTTACTCCTTCGTTGTATACACATAGAAAATAAGAGTCAGTATTTGCAGAAAGGGAAAAGGAGGTAGCCATACACCTTGAAGATGATTATTGATTATCATTTTAATCTATGTGGAAGAGACACGTAACTGGATGATGTGAAGAAGAAGTGAGAATTTGTGCTGGTTTGGGTTTTTTTTTTTCTATTGGTGTTTCATACATTCCCAGTAAAGAATTGAGTCACTGTGGTGGATTCAAGTGTTTTCGCCCTTGATAAAACATACTGATTTTCCCAGGGTAAATAACACCTGAGAAATGGTAACTTGGAAGGTACCTGTAATGCCACACTTAGAGAGCAGCACTGTGAATTCCTTCTTACCAAGAACACAACAGCTCACCTCCTTCTGGAAAGGTCACCTGGTGGCTTTCGTGGTGTGGATGCTGCTCTGTGAGCACTGGGAATGAAACAGAAAAAATACTTGTCAGGTAGGTCACTGCCTAGAGGTGTTTGTGTCAGATCCAGATGGTGCCCAGGGTGGCAGGTCTGAGGAGCCCTGGTTGCATGTGTTGAGTGCACATGGAGAGAATGGTGTCACTGAGGTGTATCTGGTCTACCCTACAGTAACAACAGTTTTAGCAACACGTGTTCAGTAAGGTTGTTCTTTCTGTCTCCTGCAGCCATTCATGCAGAATTTCTCTATCTCCCAGTTGCTGTAATTGTTCAAAAACGTTGTGGATGCCTTGTAAAAGAGCAGATTACTGGTATACGTGATAAGTTTGGGAGGTATCAGTGACAGCTGTCATGTAAATTCACTGCAATTTCCAATAACTTGCACTCCTTAGCACTGTAGGCTGCATTTCACCACCTGATACAGAAAGATAAGTTTGGGTTTTCAAAGAAATCTGTATTGTATTTCTGGAATGACTAGGAATAGTCTGTGAAAGTGAAATATGTAAAAGCTGTCATCACAACCCAAAGAGTAGTTTTGTGTTTCAGTATCTGCATCCTTTTGTAGGGGTGGGGAAAAAAAATAAATAGCTAAATCTGGTTTTATTATGTATTTGTGGGGGGAAGAGCAAAAATATGTTCTTCAGCAGCATAACAAGATGCCTCAATGATTTGATGTCTCCATGTAGTTTAACATTTTTTTATTTTATTGGTCTGATCCAGGCTATAAGATTCTTTCTTCTGTTTGGTCATAGCTGATTCCTCATAAGCTCTGCACGCATTAGTGTTCACTGAAACAATGTGAAAGTAGTGGAGGAGAAAAGGAAAATTACCCTGTTAACCGCAATAAATAAGTAGCTAGGTTTTAATACATAAGGATAAATTAGGGAAGTAATGCCAAAGGTGTGTCAGAATTCAAATTATTATCTACATTTATAATTCCATGGTGAAATTTTGCAAGAAATTCCAACTTCCATCTGTGGAATTGTTGCCTGGAATTCTCTTTAACTCTGACAATCTTAAAATTATTTGAGTTTAAAAAATACAAATTAATTCTAAAGGGCGCTTTCTAAAAAGTATATTTCAAGTGCATTTCAGTAATGAGAACACAGAAGCAGAGATTGAATTTATGTCTGTCTGAATTTATTAATTTTTTCCTGGATAGTAAAAATTCCTTTCTCTAGACTCCTGTCTGACCACCAAGGATAAAATTTACCTCATTGTGTGTTGATTCACATGTTGAGAAAATCTTTTGTGCAAAAGAAAAGCAGATTTGGTTTCTTGTTTGTGTTGTGCTCAGAATCATGTGACTTAATCACTTCGGGTAATAACTGGAACAGATAATCCCCTTGGAGCTTAAGGAAGTGTTCCAAAATCGGGGTATGATCTTGCAGTCCTCAATTACTTGATTACTTGACCAAGACCATCAGCCCTGTTTTTAAAAATTGGTGTTGAAAGGTATAAAAGCAACTAGTGTGGTTTTCAGGTGGTTGAGGAACTTAGGAAAACTTTACCGGCTGGATCTTTATACACTCACAGGCCTTTATGTTTTAATATGGGATTATGAATGGGAAGCCTTATTGTATTCTAGTCTAAATATGTTCTTGATTAAATGTCAGAATGTAGATCAACCAGTTTTAATTCCTAAATGGATTCAAGAAAAGTGGAGTGGATCTTCTCTTTAAAAAGCAGAAGGGATTTCTTCACTGGTTTAAGAGCGTGTCCTCTCTTTGGCTTGTTTGCTGAGGATGTATCAATGCAGGGGAGAGGAAAAAGCTGTTATTCAGCGAACTTCCAGCTTTTTGGTTTGTTGGTTGGAGCAGCCCTACCCCCTAAAGATGACTGATAAAGGATCTTATTTTTTCTTCCCTACCTGGGTACCTGTTGCTAAAGAGAGAATGCCAATTTTCTGTTTGGAAGAATTGTTGTAGTAGTTTGTAGTAGCTATGATGTTCAGGAGTTCACCAACCCCAGAGGTGTAGTGGCCCTCCACAGTGCCTTCCTCCCTCCAAACACCATTGAACTGCAGGCCAGGGGCACAGGGAGTGGCTTTGGGCTTCGTGGTTTCTCTGTCTCTGCACACATTCGTCAGACCATGAATACGCCTCAGTTCTTTAGCTCACTCATCTTCCTCTGTCGTATTCTTCCAAGTGCTGTGTCCCACCATCTTAAGAAAGACCATCTCTTTAATGCTGTACACAGGGCTTTTGTTTATACTGTAAAACTTCTGTTACGTTTGCACAAATGGGAAAATTTGTGGAAGTACATTTTTAAACTTGGGAACAGGTTGTGGAAAATAGTTCTGTTGAGATCAAAAGCACACAGGCTATTGAAGAGAGTGGTGCTTCATGGATGTTGAGCCTCTGGGAGGAAGAAAAGTTGATGGTGACAGGTAGTTGTGGGGTTTTTCTAGCAGCTATAGGTAAGCTGAATTTTTTATCATTTGTGGTCGAAGTATCTGAAACTGTTTGAAGATTATTCCTAATCTAATATTGCAGAATCTGAATACCTGAACTTAAATATAAAAATGTATACAGGATTTTTCTTTGCTTAGGCTGCTTAACAGCTTATGTTTGAAGAATGATTTAAGCATCTCAGTTCTAGAAAGGAATACCAATAACCAGTTCAGAATGAAGAATGGTGCTTTCACTGTCTCTTAGTGAACAGTAGCAGACTGAAAAATCAAAGCATCTGCGCCATCTTCCCCATAGGTGCATGTGCAACCACTGTGCAGTAGTTTGCATGCTAAAATACATAGTGCCCAAACTGGGTGAACAGTTTTGTAGGTTGCCTCCATATGTATTTATATGAGTGAATGAATTATTAGGGTGTCTTGCTTCTCCTTGCACTTCATAGTTGAAATTTTTTCCTATATGATCAGGTGTCCATTACACTCTGATATTTAACTGCTAGGTCACTTTCCCAGAGGATAATTTAGTTATTCTTTTTATCTGCTTGTTTATAAAACCAGTGCAGAAAGGAGTTTTACATAAGGGAAAATGAGGTTTTGGCTGCAGGGAGGAAATAAAGAGCCTAAGAGAATAGCTAGAAACCCTGCAGGCAAAGAGGATGGTCTGTTTCATGGTGCTGTTACATCCTTCAGGGGTACATCAATACTATATTATGTCAGAAGCAACCCCTGCAGTTTCCCTGCCAGAGTGTCTTGTGAAGTCTCTGAGTCAGCAGATAATGGAGACAAATTTGGTATTTGAGAGAGTTCTTGAGAGACTTTATTCTTTTCTTTAAATTGACATAAAAAACAAACAAAGCTTCCTAAAACCACTTTCTTGGTCTTTCTATATTTAATTACTTTTGTTCTTATTCAAGTTATTTTCGTAACACTTCTTTTCAGTCTGGTTTGTTTAGGTTTTTATACCATTCTCATCACTATTGTTTCTGAGTGCATTTGAATACTATATAAAATGACAGAACAAACATCTGTCACATGTTGCTCTTTCATCCTCTCCCCAGGGAAGAACCATGCCTGCAGTGCTGTATTTTTGTAAGACCTTTGTTGCTGCTTGGTTTTGGGGTTTTTTTTTAAAGCTGTATACATGCTGCTGCAAGTTTATTTTAAAGCAGGATGGCTCAAAAGAGAATCCTTTGTACATGGAGGAGATGGAGGTGAAGATTTTGAGTTGTTGTCTGAATGTCTCCCCATCAAATATGGGAAAGGGTGGCAATACTCAGGCACTTGTCTGTGCTTTCAAAACCTGCTGATATTTTTGTGGTGCTTTTGATGCATGCTGTAAGTTTATTGTGGGAAAGTTGTAACAGAGGACTTAGGTTTGCGTTTGGTTCAGCATGTGGTAAAGTCAGCAGCTGTCCTGGTTTGTGTTTGTGATCCACTTCCAGCTTCTGTGAGATTCCGTCTCTTGGACAAGCCCTGTCCCCTGACAGGTGACAAGCAGATACAGTCTGCAGGTACAGTCAGGCATCCTGAGCACTGTGTCATAATACAAACCTTCACTGTGGTGGTGGTGGTGGTGGCACGTTTGACAGGAATGTCAAGTCAAGGAAAGGGAGATAATCATGATCTTCTGCTTACTGGAGTGTGACATTATGCCAGCAGTGGAGACAAATACTCTTGCAGTCAGAGTCTCCTGGATGGCTCTGCTACAGTGACTGATTTGGTAGGAGCCTAAGTCTGCAAAGTCACATCAACAGGCAAAGAGAGATCACTGCAAGTGAGTTCCTGTGCTCTCAAGGCAGCTGGCTGCAGCCCCTGCTTGTTCGGTTCTAGCCAGTAACCCTTGATTGCCATGGAAGACATGAAAATGATTGCTTGAGTCTGGGATGAAGAAGCTACTGAGTGGGCAATTCTTCCATCCCCCTTTAAAAATACAGAAAATATATGGTCCACCTTTAACAGAAACAGCTTTAATTTTTTGACTAGTTACATGATTTCAGAGTTACATTTAAATAACTTTCTCGTTTCCTTAACTTTTTTTCAGGACTGTATAGGATGTACTGTAACAATACTAATTTGTGTGTGAAGGTTACTTTTACTCAGTAATGTGCCGGATGATTGTGTGACATCATGCTTGGAGTCACAGAGACATCGATTGTGGACATGTGGATTTATGTGGATTTATGTGGATGGTTCAGCTGAGTCTGGCTTTTCTTGGATTACATCTTCTAATGTGTTTCATTTAAGGATTTCCAGTTTTTTAGTCTAGGAAGACATTGCCATCGTAACAATTGACTCCACCTCATTCTCATCATGTAATTTTTAATAGATGGTTCTTTTTCATGAAGATTATAAGTTTTGAAGGTTTTGTATGTTGTTTTTTTAGTTCAAGCATGTCTTTTAGAAATATGCACCCTCTTGATTTAAGCTCCTTAAGGGATGAGAAATTCGTGATAGGTGAAGTGTTCCATAGCTAATTATTCAAACTCTTAAAAAAACTTAATTATTTCTAGTACATATTGCTAGCTTCAGCTTTCAGTTGTTGAACTTTGTTAGGCATTTGAATGAAAATTAAAGAACTCAAAAAATACCCTCATACTTAAATCTGAAGAGGAAAACTAAATTGCTTCTTAACCTTCTATGTGTAAACTACACACCTGAAGTTTATTTAATACCCATTTTCCAGCTCTCCAGTTGTTTCTGTAGCTTCTTTTGAACCCTTTCTAACTTATCAACAGCTGCTTAAAATACAGACACCAAAGCTGAGGCCAGTATTCCACCAATGATTTTATGAAGCCAGAATATGATGGTACTATCAATTCTGAGCACTGTTTGAATGCTCATATTGTTATCCGTAAAGTGATCTTTTTCACATTAGATTACCTTTTTTAATCCACCACTTAGTGTAACTGTAACGCTTTTTATTCTGAGACACAGAGAGTGATAGGATTTATGCCCGATTAGGCAATAAATCTGTGTGAACAGAGCTATGAATTCTGAAACTAGACTTTGTCTCCTTACTTGAATGCTCCAGAATGTGTGTGTGTGTATCATGCAATTACTTTCAAAGTCATAAGTGTGACATGTGAAAGTAAGCATTCTGACAATTGCAATGGGAAAAAAGGCATAGGTCAAATATCTAACATTTTTTTGCAGTGAAAAAAAAAAATTCCATAGTTAGAGGCATCTATCAGAAAACAGAATTATGTCATTGCTAATTGATGCCCTTTATTAGTGACCCAGCCATTAGTGGGGACTTAGGTACTCTTAGGCATAGGCAATTCTGTGAGGTATGGTACGAAAGGAAGAAAAAATGTTAGAAGATTAAATAATTCATGAGTCAACAAGATAAGGTAGGACTCTAATCACAGTTTCCCAGTTACAATTTTGAGAGGGTAATGAAGCAGTTAGTTTGCTGTGTTACATTCAAATGCCACAGGTGGTAAAGGCAAAAAAGGAAAAGACAAAGTCCGTGTTCTTCCCAAAGGGACGGAGTGTGTCTGGCAATAACCAGTCATCCAAGTGAAGGGGATACAGCTGTCAGACCACTTGGAAAACCCATGCTGTAATTCTTGGATTAGTGATGGTGATATTTTGGACTTCAGCCTTGCAGGTCACACTTGGTCTTAGCTAGATAAAGTAAGATGCTTTGAGCTGCCCTTTTCCCTTAGATGCGTCTGATCGTTTTGAGCAGCTTTTTACATCATACAAACATATGGCAGGTTTTAGCTCTCCTGGGAGATAGTGTGAGGTCTGATCTCATAGCTCACATAGGTGCACCTTCTGGCTGGCCAGCTCTGGGGGCAGCTGTGCAGAGAGTAGGTCTCGATTACCTTCCGGTGGCTGAGCTCATCAAGGTCAAATAATACAGAAGGGGACACGAGGGAGGATAGTAGTTCAGGGAACAAGTAGGTGGGTCTGCCACTCATGTCGAGTAAGAATGGGTAGGACTGAAGAGCTGAAGATGAGAAAATGTGGTCAAAGGAGTACTTGGAAGAATAAAGGGGGTAATAGGGAGAGATTTGAAGAACAGTGGGGATTTGCAGAAGGCAAAAAGGGTATGTGGACAGATGTGTGGGAGAGGGGTTGGTCAGACACAAAGTGTAGTGGCAGAAGGTGGGATTGTGAACCTCAGTGTTGGTAAACTGCAATCACTAAATATCAGCTCCATCTGATCAGCACCCTACCTGCCTTGGGCTTCATTTGCATAGCTTATGTAATAGGATGTGATTCGCTGGGAAAAGTTTTTTAATCTATAAAAAGCACTTTAAGAAGCAGACTATCCAGCAGATGCTTAGGGCATGAAGGATGATATGGCAGATAGGAATACAGTGACTTAGAAATACAAATAAGTGAAACTTAGCAGCATTATTTGCATTTCTAAAGGTTTTACTAGAACGTGTGTCAGTACAGCAAGTAATGTTTTTATGTCTTATCACAGTAATACTCAGCACATTTATTCTACTGAGCAAAGAGTAAACATAAACTATAAATAACTAGGGCTTCAGATAGTGTGGGGTTTTTTCCTCTGACTTTTCAGATAAGATACAAAATTGGCTCAGCAGGTCCCTGCTGGAACATGTCTGATTGTTCCTATTTCCCTGCTTTCTCCTTCAGTTTGGGAGTAGTCTGTTTTATTGTCTTGGGTCTACCGGTCCTTGAGACTGAAGTTTACTGCCCTAAAGTTACCATCTGCATTGTGAAGGGGCACTTAGGAATTCCAGTCCTTTCAGAAGACACCTAAAAAAAGGTGGCATTTACATATATGTGTGTGTATTTGTATATACGTTAGCCTGTATAATTTATATATAATAGGCTAATGACTAGATCCCTTGCCAGGAAGTGGGGGGCCCAAGTTGAAAATTCTCTTCTCCCTGATGAGATCTAAAATGTCATTTGCTGTGTTCTAAGTAGATGTCCTCACCCCAGATGCCAGGCACACTTATATGGTATAGGAACCACTCTACACAGTTCTTTGGAAATTACAGAACTGTGAAGAACTGAATGCAGGCTGGTTTGCTTTCTCATTGTGTAATTTTCTTTAATTTTGCCCTTAAAGAGTGAAGTCATTGAGTCTCCTACAGTTGTTCATCACATACAATGGGGGCATCGTCCCATTTGAGGTCTTCGGGTTGTGAATCATTTATGCAGGCAGTTAAATAATTTGTTTGGTATATGAACTTATCAAAAGCCTAAATTTAAATGTTTAACATTATTCAACCCACTGTTCTATATCAGCATAACAGTGTTTTACTAAATTGGGCATGGTAGATGGTTGCTCTTCTGAGATTTGGCAGTAGGTCGAAATTTGCTGAACATAATTTGTCATGGACAGAATTAACACAATACCTGTAGGAAACCTAAACTGTGGTTCTTGTCTCTTTTATTATAATTTTTTTTGCATGTCACTAAACAAGTATCAGAAGTATATGTTTATGATAAAATCTTTTTTGGTGTTAGCAAGGATGGCAAAATTTAATTCTGATTAGTGAATCAGAATTTTTGCCTTAAGCAATGGAAGTTAAATCATTCAGCAATCCTTTTTCCTCTGAGAAATGTCAGAATTACAGTCAGCTCCATTCCTCTTGCTCTGTGACTCCTGTGTGAACTGAGGTCACTCCATCATTCACTGTGGTGAGTTTCTCTCTGACTGTAAGGTCAGATGAAGAGTTACGCAGAACCTTGGCTATTGGTGGCCAAATGTATCAGTGATCTTTCACACCCCTCTGGTCCTGCTTGGAGAGTCCTTACTGAATGAAGCAGTGATAAATCATCGTCTGCTCCATTTGATGTGGTCTGGCAGGAAAGCTGGGGAACTGGCCAGAGTGGCGAATTAGCCTTGATCTATGGCTGATATCTCCTGGATCTGGTAAATAATCAGCCTGGGGACAGCACATGACTCCTATTAGCATTCCATACCTGGATTAAGATTTTCAGTAAGCTCATTGACCATGCTGTACATTTGCTATAGTTGGGGGTTTATGTAAACAAGTCTCCAGGAGTGGCACAAAAGCCACTGTCCATAGGGGATGGCCACTGCAGAGCTGCTTCGTGAGCTTTTGGGGTGGGGAAATCACTGCCGTATTTCAACACCCAGTTGCACAGTTTACCAGGCATGCCATGTTTATGCAAATAACAAGGTTATATCAAGTAACTTAGTTCTTATTCCAAAGTTAAGATGACTGTTTAAGTACCAAATTATTCCCAAGTAGCACAAAGCATTATAGATATGGGCAGTTCTGAATTTTCTTCATTTGTGGCAAATGTGAATTCTCTTGTAAGTCTGCCATGTACTGCTTAGTGCACAGGCTTATATTAGGTCAGATTTTGCAATATAGTGCCTTTTACTGCAGGAAACAAGCAGCATAGAAGGAACTTAGAATTTCAGGAAAATTCACCCTTTCTAGACAAAGCTATGTTTTATACTGCTGCTGCAGACTGAAAGACAGCACATGAAGAATTGCCTGGATGTTGAGACTTGGGTTCAGTTTCACGCCCACATCTTTCTTAGATGTGATACCTTGTAAAAAAATTAATAGCTTAATTGCCATGCAGATTGAGTTCACACCATAGACAATAAGCTCCTTAAGATACGGGCTTTTTCTTCACACAGCAGCAATCATTAGGGGCTTTGATCTCAGGGCTGTTTTGTGCAGAGTGCTGTACAGCACATAATACCTGAATAGCCGTGCAACTTAGTGAAACTTCTTGTTTTCATGACACCATAAAATATTTTTTGCTGGAAGTCTTCTATGTATAGAACTGTGAAGTATTTAAAAATGAGCTCAAAACTGCCTTGTGTGGGTGTGGAGTGCCCCCATTTATTTTCTTTACAATTGGAATGCACCTGATTGTTTTAGACCAGGTCGATTTTGGCATTTTTTCCTATGACTAAATCTTTTTTCATAACACATATTCATTTTGGAAACTTACTGTAACTGTTTAATTACATTTTGCAATTCAATAGTTGATTCTTGACTATATACCAGAAATTACATAGATTATAAGAGTGGTAGGATGCTAAAAGGGATGGCTAATTATCTATGCTATTTCTAAAATGCAGCTCTCTAAATGGCTAATTTATTAGGAGCACATCAAAGCATTCTTCTAGAAAGAAAAAATAAATCTGCTCATGAAGGTTGTCTGCAGGCAAAAACGCATATCAACTTTTAACTTAATATGTCAGTGAATCAAAAGAATATACTCCTAATCTGAACACCCAGCATTTTATGGAAGTTATAAGAGTTAAGGGTACAGAATATATTTGAGAACTGATCTTTAATTAGAAGTTTTTATGTCCAAAGTTTTGTTCTTGGATAGACTGCATTTCTGTGAAAGTTAGCTGATTTAGTTAGTTTTTAACATATGGCAATTTATTAATATATAACTTATATTTTACTGTAATATATCAAAAAGAATTTTAAAAATAAGGATTGCATAGTTTCTTTAAAATCTGTTGATGTTGATTTAGATACAAAAATAATGAGGCAGATGAAATTAATTTATTTCTACTTAGGCACCCTCTGTGGTTTCTATTCAGTCAGTAAGTCTTACAATGTGCAATGCGTGTTTAAGCAATCACAGATGCGTGGCTTAAGCCTGTATGGAGTAAGAAGTTCCATTAATGTTCTGCTTTGCAGCAGGTATCTCACCCTTGGTTCACTGGATGTGGTATCTAGTTTTGGGTATCACATGGGAAATTTGATAGAGTTAAACTTTGTTCTCCAGTATCTCATCTGTAGGGATCTTTCCTGCTCCTGTCAAACTGAAGAGGGGTCACTCACTTAACTTCAGGCAGAGGGTGTTTGTAGCAGAGCTGAGCTGTTTGTAGCCAAAAAAGAAGGAAAAATGTGAAGTTTGGCTTTTCAGTTTCTCCTTCATCTTGTGAAATGAGAACCTCATACTCACTAAAAGAAAAGTAAGCCATTGTGCAAAGAAAAATGCCCATCCCTTCCTCTCTAAGATTCACATGCTGGAGGGTCCTGAGAGTTCTCATTTTCTCAGAGCTGTAAAAGGCTTGGCAGCTTCTAGTCTCATCCAGTGAAACTCATTGCAGTATAACGTCATCCAAAGAGGCCTCGTGTTTGCACTTCAAGAGACCGGATTTTATATTCTGTAGAAAACAAAGAAAATATTTAGCAATTCAAGGAAATGAAAGCCAATGAGTTGCTGTGTAAGCTGACCACGAGGATAGTGTCTGGAGAGAATTCCCACTGCTCTCCCTGCACCTGCATTGCAGTAGTACCTAGATACACAGTTTTTAATTGCTTTCCTCTGAAAATCCCCTTTGGTTCCTCCTGGAAGCAGGATTCCAGGTGGTACACACAATTGATACAATTTGGTGTTTTACTATTAGGTAAATATAAGTACTGAAAAAAATACGACAAAATGAGTGACACAAATAACCAAACAAAAAAAAATTCAGAAAACCACATTAACTTAGCATGGCATATGACCAGTCAAATCTAGACAAGAAAGAGTACAGCTGTACAAAACAGAAGTGTCCCTTGTGATGAGAGATGAGCAACGCATATTGGGTGTACTACTGATTTTGAGAACAATCATTCTATTTTTGGACTGTTGTGGCCAACTGTGGCACAATACCTCCTAGGGAAGGCTATTACAGAACTACCCATTATTTCAGCTATACTTAAAATTCTACCAGCATTTGCATGATAAATCTATTTCTAAAGGCTACAGCGAGGCGGTAAATGTTCATTCGGCAACAATGACAGCTGCGATTAGCCATTTAAAAAATATAGAAATAGAAGGAGACGTTAACAAAAACAGGCTCGGATTCTGGCACTTGTATACAGGAATTCAGAAGGTGGACAAGCACTGCAGGGATGGGACATGTCACTGGTGTGAGATTGTACAGAACACAGAGCAATAGCTCTGTCTACCCTGTTCTGCAAGAAAGCTACCGTGTGGTCTTCAAGACCCAAAACCTTTGATTATCCAATTTTTCTGAGCCATTAGAAGTCCCAGATGGAGTGCCATGAGTGATCATTGAGGACCAAGTAGGAGGTTTGAATGACTAAAAGTGCCAGGAAGAGCATTTTCTCTGAGCCAGTAAACGTTCCAGATGGAGTGCCATGAGTGAGCATTGAGGACCAGGTAGGATGTTTGAATAACTGAAAATGCCAGGAAGAGCCTAATTTCTGTGAGGCTGAAACACAATTGCCATCACCCTTCCTCTGTTTACACTCTTTTGTTGGTTTTTTTCAAGACTTTGCTTGGCACAGGTGACCCAGTATCAACTGGTGTCAGAGAACACCTGTGTCTGTTCTTCACATGGGAAGAGTGCAGTTGGCATTACAACTTTGCCAAAGCCTCACTTGTGTGATGAACTCATTACCTGGGAATTTTCCAGCAAATGAGTGCTGCATTCGGGCAGAAAAACTGGAGGAGGTTACGTGGTTGAGTATAGCTGCCCTTGCTCATGGGTGATACCTGCTTCTGCATATATAAGGTTTGATGCAACTCACTGGTTTTGCCATGCAGTTCATGTTCTTAGGCCAGACTGTCTGTGGGATGGAGAAGGACAATTCTCATCTCTCTGGAGAGGACAGAGTAGGTTCAGGCCTTGGTAGGCTTGCAGTGTGATAGTCAAGATTGTGCCAACAGTGTGAGGGACTAGCCCATCCCCAGAAACATTGTCAGATCTTTCTTGGCATGATCCTCATAATGCAGCAGGCACCACTTAAGGCTGAAACACTCCAGTCTGTAGTCTTTGCATTGGGACAGCCAGTCCTCCCCATGCTCCTTTTGCCAGCAGGCTCCAGCTCACAGACACGACTCAACTATTTATCTTCAGGCCATCCCCACCTGATAGTTTCCTGAGAGCCCTCTGACTGGACTGTACACATTTGCCAGCAGATGTAGAGGAGGGCTTGTTCCAGGCACCCAGCCCAGAGCATGCAGGAGAAAGTTCTTTCTCACTCCTGCTGGACACCAGGCAGGATTAGGACATTGGTGGGTCTGGGTTTTGGTCTCATGTTTGGGAGAGGAGTTATAATATGAGTACCTTTAGGTAACTTTAAAGGGGGCAGCTCTGGGGCTGTAGTCACATGGAGGCGAGGACAAGCAGGCCTCTGAGAAATGGGTCTTTTGCATGAGCTGGACTTAGCAGCTTACCAGTTTTTAGTTCAAAGGAAGAGCAAGTTGTTCAGACTGCCCAGAAAGAAATGTACCTGCTCAGCTACTGCCTGTGTGAGTCTGACCCATCTCTGGTCAGGACAGTCAGTTAGGAATGACAGCCTTGTCCCTTGCTTTCTTCACAGAGTCATCAGGCAGAGTGTCTCGGTGTGATGGGTTTTCCTGTGTCCCACTACCTCTCCAGCAGACGTCCAGGCTGCAGAGGGCACACCAACCGTGTAACATCCCAGATCTTCTGGCTCCAGTAGACCTGTACGATGCCACCAGGCCATAACAAAGAGGGTAGATGAGCAAGAAGCACAGCTGCAGCAGGACCGTGTAGGGTGGAGGTCTGGTGCAGCTGTGAGCCCCTAAGGTAGAAGAACCTGGTGGGGCATGAGGAGTTCCTGGCACTTCTCACTCCTGATATGAGAGTTTGACTGCCAGTTTCCTGGAAAACTCCATGATCACCTGTCAAGTGGAGACACCCAGCGTCCTACTCCACTTGCAAGCAGAGCAAACGTTTACAGTGACCCGTCTGCTGGCTCACTTTTGAGCCCCTGTATTCTCAAGTCTTGGAAGTCCACTCAAATACTGGGTTGATGAGCGATGCAGCTTTGGAGGGGCAACCTGCAAACTCATTGATACCAGTAGTGTAATGTCCATAGCCTTTGTATGGCTCAGTATGTTTTGTTTTTTTTAAATGTTGTTGTTGCTGGCTTTGACTTTGGCATTTGGAGATGCCGTCACAGACTAGTAGCACTAATTAAAATTGGATAAATTCTGATCTAATGAGGAAGTGGACAGACTGATGGGCCATTATAATAGGGCAAAAAATACTAGAAATCTTCATATTTTTAGTGCATTTCTACTGACATATGATGGTATTGTAGATACTTTTTTATCAGATTGCCCTTAAGATCATGGAATATTTTAGTTTATTTTTCTCTGTCATCTACCAGAAGGATAAAGCCCTAAGAGTGCTCCTTGGTGAATGTAATTTTTCTGAGCTTCAGGCCTCATTCACTAAGGATGGCCAGTTTCTCAGTCTTGTGTGGCAAGACTGTGCCTGATCTCATCTGGTCCTAGTGAACAAGGGTGGCCTGTATGAAAATATGTATGGGACAATTCAACTGCTGGGCTCTGAGTGTGCTGGCTGCAACAAGAACAGCTGCCCCATTTTGAAATGTCTTCTGTTTTTTGCTTACTAGTATCCCATTGTGGTAGGTAATCCACAGAGTTAAATGTTGGTTGGCTTTCAGGTCTGCTCCTTGCCAGTGGCTCTTCTATATAAGGTTAATACTGTTGCCTTGCACTTGTCAAACCGGAAAACAAATGTGTTAAGAATTAAAGCTTATTTTGCACTGTACAGTATGTGACTGTTCTCTGTACTCAGTGTCCTTTGAGACGATTCTGGACTTTATGACTGCCTCAGCCATCCTATGGAGTTTAATTGCCACTTCTCCCAGGGTTGGGGGGCATTTTTGGGATGAATTCTTAGTTTCTGACTGAGGGAATTGGGGAATTTACCATGGTCTGACGGGACCTGACCCTGCAGCAAAGCTGCTGTACAAAGGAAAGAATGAGTGTTGGAAAATGCATGACTGGTATTTTCTGGGCAAACCTGTGGAACTTGGCAGGCACCTGGGACATTTGCTGCTGTTCTTTATGTTGAGTACTGAGTAACTCTGTAGTTCCCCACAACCCTTGTGATGGATCAAGCTTCCCTAAATTGTGGCTACAAACAAGAATTTTCCTACATGAAAAATGTGTTTTGGATGACTTCAGGGAAGTTTGACATTGTCTAACCCTTAACAAAGCTACTGTCCATTTTCATGGCAGAGGGAGAAGAATCTGTTGTCTCCAGGCCTTCTCCAGTCAGTGATACTCTGTATCTGGTTTTATCAGAAAGATAAATGTGAAAAAACCCCTAAACAGGAGGAGAACATTTAAAAAAAAACAGAACAGGAGTTTGAAAGAATTGGAAAATCAGGTGAGGCTGAAGTTGCAAAATCAAGCTGATGCAACTTGCTGGCATAGGAGAATATTGGTGGTGCACAGGAATCTTTGCATATCACCCGTGCTTGCAGTTGCTGTGTTACTAGGGCTGTGGCCAGGGTTGCTGCTGGGCTGGAGTATCTCATCCTCAGACAGCCCCAGCAGGATTTTTAGGGGCTCCCCATTGCCTTTGCACATATTTGCATCAATACCATCTCACTGGCAATGCCATTCAGAAGCTAGTGACTGTTTGAAACTCCTGGGCACTGTGGTCACTGGAAGGGATCATACATGCTGCTTGTGGCACTAGAGAATGGGTAGAGAGCTTTGCCAGTGGGAGTTTCTGTTCTTTGGCAGGAACAGGATACCAGCATGTCCCACGAAGTGCATGCCAGAGCTCTGATCATGTGTGAGGACCTGGTATTATCTGTGGTGTTCGTACATCACCATGGAGATTTCTGAAGCCTGAGCAGGTGGTGGGTTTATATTCCTTGTCATCCTAATGATCATGTATTTCTTCCTGTAGTGTTGAAGGGGAAAAAGATATCACATTTGAACTCTACATCTCTTGGCTTTGCACATCTTCAGTGGGGAATTACAATCAGTACAGCAATGGCCTTGCCAGCCTGACAGATCTGCTGACAGTGTAAGAGTTAAGAAGCCCTTAAAATAAACCCAGTGTCTGCTACTGCGGCGCTGATGATTGTACTTTTCCATTTGCCTGGCCCTCCATGGAGCCTTTAGCTCCCTCCTGCTTTTACTGAACCTTGCAAGTGTTCACCTGTCATAGCAGGGTAGTGCAGCAAGATCAGTGCGAAGGCAGGAGGCCACTGACAAACTGAGCCCTTCTGAGTGCATAATGTGATTACCTGTGAAACAGGCCAGAAGGTAAGAGAGCTGGGAGGAGCACGCTGGAGTCCCTGGGGATTTGGAAAGTCTTCCCTCTTTGCTGGAGTACTGAGGCACCAAACACAAGGTCAGTAATTTGGACACAGGTGGGCAGTGGTAACTCACAGCTCTCCCCTGAGGTCCTCAGGATGTTGCACCTACCAGTGCAGTGCAGGTCCAGGCAGTTTGCTCCTGGTGTTTTATTGGACTCTTTAATATTTCAGTTTTAATAAGGCTGGTAGAAATTTTAGAGAATTAGGCAGGTAGTAGGTTTTGTTACCTTTTCTGTGTCAGATATCTTAAGGCAAAGTGAGAGTTGAGAGTCACAAGTCTTTAAGTTTTGAGAATAATGAGGTGCATAGGGCCTAAAGGGAGCCTAAGAGCTTCAGCTGGGATGGGGAAGGTGTCAGCTTAATGTTCTCAAGGTGTTCACTTAGACCCAATTCTTCCAGTTTCCAGTTTAATGGCATAAACATTACTTTATGTTAAATATTTAATACTTGTCTATAAGTTAAAGATGGGTAATGGCCAAGTCTTTTCTTCCTTTGAAAGAAGGAGGCTCTCTTTTCAGCTGGACTGAAGATGGTACTTTGGTGGCACAGTAGGCAACATTAAAGCAAGCTAACAAATTAGACACCTATGGGGATGTCAGCAGTTATATATTCTGGATGTCAGCCAGAATATATACAAGCACAGAGACCTCTAGATGCTTTTTTGGTTTCCTGGTGGTAAGATGCCTGTGAGATGTCAGGAAGCTGTGCAGTCAAATGGGGTTTCCATGGCTTGTTCATATGGATTTATTAAACTGCCTGCTTGTAGCGAGTGGGTAGTAAGACATCTGTACTTGACAAAGGGAGTTTGAGGACAGACTGTTAAAAACTCTTGAATGTTTATATAGAGTCTTCCTTATGAATGTCTTCTTAAATGTAAGTGTCCAAATACTTGGCGTTTATCCTTTATTATTAAAAGGTACTTATAGAAAACATTGGTAGTGGGGCAACTCTGACATCTTCTTTTAGAATGGCTGTAGTATTAAAATAATAGTTTTTTTCAGAAGAAAAGGAAAAAAAATCTGGCCAAATCTGTACAAAATAATTACCATGAGAACAGAATAAAAAATCTTGGGCCTAAATACAGAGGTAGCTATATTTTACAGAGCTAATGACTGTTCTTTATGAGTAATTTTTCTAATCAAAATCTAGACTTAGTCCTGGACACTGGTACATGCAAACCAAAAACTTAACTTCTAGGTTAGAATTCCCACAATCCATTATGCTAAGTAATACAGTAATGTGCCTTTACTGTGTTTCCCTGTAAATGCCCTTTGGAAAGTACCTAAATATAGTTCAGATAATTTACTGCAACAGTTCTGTTAATTTTCTGAGTAAATATTCTGTGTCTGGAAATTTCCATACAAGGTAGCTTAGCTGCACCTACGAGAAATTAGTAGCAAGAAGTTCATATGTGTAGTTTGTAGAAGTTTATGAACTATAACACAACTTTAATCAGGATCTCTAAATAAGAACGCTTCAAAGTGAGAAATATTTTCCCTTCTTTAAGATGCCCCAACTAAACCCACCTTAGGCAGCCTCACGGCACAGCATGAAATGGGATCTGCCTCAGGTACTGAGTTATATTTGCTTTTAAAACACGTCCATAAAGAGCACTATAGAAGATCGTTTGTGCTAAAAAGGAAAAGCTGTCCAAAGTTAAGGCTCTGTGGGAGATCTTTCCTAGGGCGCACTTAGACACAAAACTTCCATCTCTCTGCTCAGTGACCCTGATGCTATCAGGTGCTGAGTGCCTTCACGTTCCTTTGCTGTCAGTAGGAAAGGACCTGCACACCTCAAGATCAGGCCCTTGGCCTTCAGTATTTGCACACTCATGCTGGCACTGTGGGCAATGGGATGGATGTTTAATGCTGGCACCAAAAGACTGACACTGCAGGTGTCCTGGAAATACTCGGGGTATTTCCTCCTCAGAAGCTGAAGGAGCATTTGCTTTGCTTACAGGGTAAGAAAAGCTTTAAAGCTTCTCTGGTATTTCCTTTTGAGATTTCATGCTAATATTTATGGCTTTCTGCTTCTTTCTGTGCTTAACATTTTCTAGCTTGCAGCTGTTACTGATGCTAGTTATCTCTTGGAGACTGGAGACACCTCCCCCATCTCTTCTTCTCTCAAAAAGACTTCAGAGCCTTCAGTCACTCCCAGCGTTGTGACCCCCAGGCTCCCTTCAGTGCTCCATTCCCCCAGACCCTGCTGGTCCCAGCTTGGCTGCCCTGGCCATCAGACCCTGCAGGTTCCAGCTTTGCTGCCCTGGCCATCAGACCCTGCAGTCCCAGCCTGGCTGCCCTGGCCATCAGACCCTGCAGGTTCCAGCTTTGCTGCCCTGGCCATCAGACCCTGCAGTCCCAGCCTGGCTGCCCTGGCCATCAGACCCTGCAGGTCCCAGCCTGGCTGCCCTGGCCATCAGACCCTGCAGGTTCCAGCCTGGCTGCCCTGGCCATCAGACCCTGCAGTCCCAGCCTGGCTGCCCTGGCCATCAGACCCTGCAGGTCCCAGCCTGGCTGCCCTGGCCATCAGACCCTGCAGGTTCCAGCTTGGCTGCCCTGGCCATCAGACCCTGCAGGTCCCAGCCTGGCTGCCCTGGCCATCAGACCCTGCAGGTCCCAGCCTGGCTGCCCTGGCCATCAGACCCTGCAGGTTCCAGCTTTGCTGCCCTGGCCATCAGACCCTGCTGGTCCCAGCCTGGCTGCCCTGGCCATCAGACCCTGCAGGTCTCTTCCTCTGTGGGCACAGCCTCCACAGCTTGCCCAGGGTACCAGTGCCCAAAAACAGGGCTAGAGGTGTTATCACTGTGTAGCCAATATTCTCTGCACTGATGTGCTGGAGATTTCTAATCTGTTTTCCTCTTCTGGATGATCAGTAAGTGTGGCAATTCCTATTACTAATTCAGTGACTTTAAACAAATCCTAGGCAACTACTGAGGCTTTTCTCAAGGGAGAGTATACTGAAAAAGATAAATGGCATAGGTTTTTTTCCCCCTTTTAGTATTTTCTTTGCTGAGTATACCTGTGCCTTTATATAATCATAGAGCCAGCACTAAATGTATTTTTGTTAAATTTTGAGGTTGTTGTTTTGTGTTAAACCCATCACAAATTGTGTTACTGGAAACATGATGTACATCTGGACTGTAACTAACATGATTGTAGTTTTATTGGCTAAGTGTGGACCTCTATATGAAATGTTTTCATATGTCTTGAACTCAAACAAGAATGTTACTTGCATTGGTGCATGCATTTCATGGTCTTTCAGAATTAAATGGAAAAGACAGCCTTTCAGGAAGCCTTAATGCTTTTCCATATGGAGGCAGTGCCTTGTTGTGCACATGGTCTTTGATTTCTCTTCAGTTCTGAAATTTCTTACCTTATGGTCTGTGTTCCTTTATTCTTTTTCTTTTTTTTATAAAGAAGTGAAATTTAGCTTTTTGGAACTTGATGTATTTATAATGCTGGAGCTTTTCTTGTTTATGGAAGAAGTTGCAAATATAATTATTTTATAACAGCAGAACAGGTTGCTATATGAAATTGGAAAGATTTGCTGTTAGGCCTATTTCTGTCCATAGAATAATAATACAGAATTATAGATTTGTATAGTATAAGAAATACAGAACATGAAACAGAGTAATGCTATCAGAAATATGTTTTTATGTGCTGGGTGTGATTAGCTTTTCTGAGCTAGAAATTAAATTAGAATTAATAAACTTAAATGGAGTTTTCTGAACTGTTAGGTTAAATTGAAAAAGTAATCTCAGGTTTACTGAATGTTAATTTGACTGAGGTAACCTTTTCTCTCTGTCAGGGAATTTGATTTCCTTAACCTTGAAGAACTGTCTGGTATTCAGATGCTAGGACCCAAGGTAAAATCCAGTGGACTAAAATCCTTGGAGGCTGAAAACCCACCAACCCAGGCAGCAATCCAGCAAATTTACTTTCCAGGACTGCATGACCTAATAAACATCTCCTTTCCTAACCTGAAAGCTTCCAAGTTCCTGTTATGAGGAGATAAGCACTTACCTCCTGCCTAGACTGTATTTGCAATTGGATTTAAGGAGGGAATAATTTATACCTCAGCTGGGTCCCTCAAGAGCCCCAGAAAGTCCAGAATTTAAATTACTGTTTCAGGGTGAATTCCTGTCCATCTTTCCATGCTCTCTAAACAGCATCCACAATGCTCAGTTCCTGTGACATGTGAGAGTGAAGACTACGTGTATGAAGGCTGATGCCATGATAAATTAGCATTTCTTTTAGTACATCCCTAAAAATAGCCCTTGATGGAATGATATTAGCCATGAAGGGATTCCCTCACTCTGTGTGCTGCTGTTTGTGGGGGAGCTTTCACCAGATGTGAAATGAGGACAGACAGTGTTGCCAGAGTCTGGATGAACATTTCAGATGTGGGTGGGTTTGAATTGTCCTGTTCAGAGAAGGGGCACTGTGGAATAGAGACCTTTTTGCCTTTTTCTTGTTATTCAGCAGTATCCCTTAGAGCCTCCGAAAAATCCGAACGTGAACAGGTAGTGGACTCAAATTCTGTATTCCCTGTAACTCCCAACCAATGTACCACACCATGATCACAGGAGTGATCATGTGATAAAGCTTCAAGAAGAGCTCTATGCCAAACTCCTCATCCTTTTTCTTGTTGCTAGTATTGTCATTGATGAATCCCGGTGTACAGCACACCACAATCCCCTCATAATTCATCCGAATTTTGGTTTTTCCTAGTATTTCATCTCCTCTGCTGTGAGTGTTCAATTGTTGGCCTGTCTGTGGGCATTGAACCAGTTCCTGAAGTGATGGAAATAGTCCACAGTCTCAGCAATTTGATACCAGGAGTTGTGTGTCATCTGCAGTGCCCATATTAATAAGAGATATCCCATCTATAAATTGGCAACATAAAGCCTTTTAATTTGTATTTAACATAAGAATTGTTGTCAGATACATCTCTTCTACAAAAGATAGAGAAGAATTTTTTTTCATCAGAATGCTTCCAAATGTTCTTAATAGAACTTAGTAACTTCAGCTTTAAGTCTGGTGGCACATGTATGTAAAGTTGACAAAACCAGCTGGGAACCAGACCCTGATTGTTACTTCAGAAGAAAATTAGAAAGGTTTGATCCAGCTGAGCAATGTTCTCAAAGTGCTGAGTCCCCTTATCTTGCAGGAACTTTAATGAAGTTGAAAGCACTGAATTAACTAGATTGACCTGGCATGAACTAATCAAGACAGCCCATCAGCCATTTCGCAGAGTAAAGCTGAGAAATGTTTGAGTGTTCAGATATCATTGTATAAGATAGTGCTCCAATTCTCAACGGGAAAGTTATGTATCTGGAGTAGTACATGATGATTTCTTGCTTGATGGATGAGTAAACTGCAGGGTGATGAAATAACTGGTGAAAAAGGCTTTAAATCAACTTGCTTTTAGAAAACTTTTTTATGAGCAACATACATTATTTAGCTAATTGCTACTTTAGTCTTTTTTATGGATACTAATTATGGTAGTTTGAAGAGTGCATTGGAAAGAAATATATATCCTGTTCATCATTGCCATGTGCATTCTAGCATAAGAAAATGGAGACAAATACACCATTTTAGGTCAGAAGCTACTGCGAGAATCCTGCAGCTGCTGAAGTTCTGAGAAAATGATGATCTGTACTCACCGAGTCAATGAGAGCTGACTCATGCTTATGTAGCAAATAGCTGCTGCATTTAAAGGTACAATCAGCCCTATAATAGAAATGGGAATTAAATATGCCCACACCTTCAGTCACATCAGTAAAAATTTGCCATTGTATCTCAAATCCACTTTTACCAACCTTCTGCAGGTACTTGGAAAGAAACTATGTTATAGTGGGGTTGAATTGGTCCAGACGGGATAGGAGGAGGGCTAGGACATCTTCAGCTCTTCTGCAGTAGATCTTGGGACTTGGAACTCCATCCCAGAAGAGGTCCCAAAGCCATCTGAATTTGGGAACTGGATACACATTTTTAATATACTGCTGTATGTGTTTTACAATACATATGCATCCTAATGTACAGCCCAGAGGAATAGAAAAACCGTGGCTTTTTTCTCTTGTGGAAGTCATATTGCTTTAAAATTTTGTTTGTCATTTATGTACCTGCTTCATCACTGAAAATATAGGTTAGCATTTGGATGGTACAAGCTTTTCCTTTAGGTGTAAACACGGGCATATGCAAAAGCCTGTGCAGACTCTGTCAGAGTGTCTCAGTTTCACACCTGCTCCCTCCATATTCCTGCAGCTCTGGTGTTGCTCGGTTTACGCAGCAGCTCTTGCAGCATTATTTGTGTCTCTGGGTCTAGCCAGGACCTCCCTCCAGGTGACCAACCTGCCAGGTGCATGCAGAGCACGTGGCCAGATGTGCTTGGAGCATAAAGATTGCTAATGGTCCCAAGACACCCATGGGTTAACAGACAGGAGCTCCTCTTTGTGGCTGCTCCGTTGCAGCTGCATAGGCATAGCCAGGGACTTTGAGAGGAAATGCTTGGGTTTTGGATTGGTTCCCTGAATTTTCCATCAGTTCCTAAGGAGTTAGAACTGTACCTACAAAAGGTAAAGCTATTTGCCTCTTTGGAATATTTGCTGAACCACATAACAGAATAATCTCAGACATATTTCTGTTGAACTGTGGTTTTTATGGGCAAAGAGATTATAAATTCTTATTAAAAGAGGAATCATGTAAAAATGGAGATTACATCAGAGATAGTATGTCCAAAATTCTGCATGCTTGACAGTGATAAATGAGACCATTTAACATATCATAAGTTCAGTGAAGCAATATTTCAAGAGAATGCTTACAACTACTAAGTTTTATAAATTAATGAAGGCACATGGAAACCAGACTGCAAAACTCAATAAAAAAAGAATGTATTTTTAAAGGCAGGAGGATATAGGGTGAAGTTTATATATTCAGCCCATGTATTCTCCCATGAGTAAGGTATATTCCTGAGTGAGCAGGAAAATCTTCAGGTTATGGTCACCTCCATAATTTGTTTGAATTTATTCATCATAAAATATGTCATGAGGAGATGCATGGCACCCATTGCTTCTACTGTTGGCAGGACTAGAAAGGAGGCTGCATTTTACATACTGAGGAATGCCACTTCAGAGACTAATATAGAATCTAATGCCTTTTCACACACTAGAAAAGAGAGCAGAAACTACTCTGTTCATGTGAGGTACTGTTTCCTCACATGCTTTCTGGTTTTGTTGTTAGAGAGCCTCTGGCAGAAATCATGCTAGCTATAAAAAATTGGTGACAGAGGCTTAGCTCTTTGCATCACAAGCAGCAGAAGTTCTTGACATTTCTTGTCATCTGCACCAGACATGCCTTCACCAGGTATTAAAAATTAACCTAATCCTGCAGCTGAGTCTCCAGGGAGTTTGTATGCCTTTGGGAGTTCTGCAGTGGCAGAGGAAAAAGAAAAAAAACAGGGAAAAACAAGAAGAATAAAAAAGCAATAAGCCTTGACTGAGAAATAAGTTTCTTTTCCTCTAAGACTATTGGAAACTTCTCAGTTTGCTTTATAGAAGCATAGAATTATTTAGGTTGGATAGGACCTGTGAGTCCAACCATAAACTCTGCACTGCCAAGTTCACTGCTAAAACGTGTCCCTTAGTGCCACATCTACATGACTTTTAAATAGCAGGATTGGAATTAAAATTTTTGCAATAGCAGCTCACAATTCAGGCTGTTGCTCTGAATACTGTGCTTTAGTGTTATCAAAATTTTCTAGGGGAACATGAAACTTCAGAATTCTGTTGCGCCCTCAAAATTCAGTGGGTTGTGGCTCCTTACTTTTTATACCCTTTTCCAGAACTCTTCAGACTAGCAGGGACTCTTTTCTGATGTCTGGTCTGTATGATGATCATGGCTCTGGCTTCTGGATCTTTGTCTACAAGACAGCATTTTGCTATCAGCATTATGCAATTGTCAGTTCACAATGTACTTTATAGTACAAGCCTATTATGACAAGCCCACTAGGTACAAAAATTCCAGAAGTAGTTTAATGACATTTTTTCTGACCAGGGATTCTGTCACCCACTGTTGCCACAGCAGTGCCTGCAGTAGTCACAGTGTCAGTGCAGCAGCAGTGCTGAACAAAGGTACCACACAGACACAAAGATGCTGTGGATCTTCCCAGTGCAGTCATCTGTCACTGATGGCTTATCTCCAAAGCAGCACGTGCGGTGCCTGAACAGTGTCTTATCCCATTCCCACCATCGTTTGCAGAACTCAGCTGTGGTGTTACGTGTCCTGCCTCAGCTCTGATTCTTTATTCATCAGCCCTTCTTCCTAGGCTCAACAGAGAGACACAGAGATAGCAGAAAATAGTACCAAAAAAGGCAGGGTTTAGTTGCATTCTCCTTCCTCTTGGGAAATTCGTCTGGAAGATTCAAAAGGAGGCAGCAGGACCCACAGTGAACACACGTACACAAAGTGCACTCTGCATCCTCACTATCCTCAAGAAGTTCAGCTGCTGCCAGTAAACATCTACCCTGCTTGTGAGATCTGAAAACATATCACAGAGCTGAGAGCTAAAACTCTGTACTAGTTATTAGATACAAATAAAGGAAGCTGTCTCAGAATTCTGCTCTTTCCCCCATTTTCACTTTTTTTTCTTTTTTTTTCCCTTTGTTCTTTGTTTTTCATGGCACAGTACATACCCAAGGGAATAATGGGTGAAGACAACCAGCCTGGATCAGGAAAAGAAGGCACATAGAGTTAAATTCTGCTTTGACCCTGGACCTCAGTAGAGCCTTTCTGTAAATGCTAGAAGAAACTGAAGACATAAAGAAAATAGCTAAGACAAAAAATATGGTCAAATTCCTCAAGAAAATGAGATTAGAAGAGTTTAACAGTGAAAATGATAGGAGTTGGAACAAAAAGAAAGGAGTTAACTTTTTCTCTTTTTTCCTACATTTACAAATCATTAAGCCCTGAGAAAAGCCCTCCAGATATCAGGGCACTCTCTTCTTCACACAGAGCCTGCAGGAATCGTTCCCTGCGTTGTACCATGGAACAGTTCAACAATAACAGCACTTGAGTTACTTTGCCAGTGCCTACAAAGCTCCTCCTGTTTTGGGATTAGGAACCGATGGTCTAGAATTGGGTTTACATGCTTCACACATCAGGTTCTGTTTCAAGTCTTGGCTTGTCTTTTTAATTTTATTTCGTAAGGCTGAGAGGCTCTTTGGGTTTTTTGCTCTTTTCAAAAATTTTCAGAATTTCTACTTGCAATGTGTAATCATGTTTCAGCCTTGAGTTTTCACAGTATGAAATGTACATAAGCAAGTATTAATTGTCACCCATTCTTATGGAAGTTTTTCTGCTTCATTGTAAATAAAGCACCTCAATTGTATATGATTAGTCTAAAAACTATTCATTTCAAGTTAAAAGCATTATTTTCATATAAGCTTATATCTATATCTATATCTATATATCTCCATCTTCCTTTCATGGTTTAACCCCAGCCAGCAACCAAGCCCCACTCAGCTGCTCACTCACTTCCTACCAGTGGGATCGGGGAGAGAATTGGAAGGGTAAAAGCTGGAAAACTCATGGGTTAAGACAGTGAAATGGGAAAAGCAAAAACTGTGGATACAAGCAAAGTAAAACAAGGAATTAATTCAGTGTTTCCCATGGGCAGGCAAGAATTCAGCCATGTCCAGGAGAGAAGGGCCCCATCACATGTAGTAATGACTTGGGAAGACAAACACAAGACAAACACTATCACTGCAAACGTCCCCCTCCTCCCTTTCTCCCTCACTTTATATACTGAGCATGATGTCACGTGGTCTTGGAATATCCCTCTGGTCAGTTGGGGTCACCTGTCCTGGCTGTGCCTCCTCCCAGCTGCCCAGGCCCCCCCAGCCTTCTTGCCAGCAGGGCAGTACAAAAAGCAGAAAAGGCCTTGGCTCTATGTGAACCTTGTTCAGCAATAACAGAACCATCTCTAGATATCAATCCTGTGTTCAGCACAAATCCAAAGCACAGCCCCATACCAGCTACTGTGAAAAAAATTAACTCTACCCCAGCCAAAACCAGCACACTTCCCCACCTGCAGGATAGTTTCTCTCCTTTTGTAATTTTCTTGTTAGTTATTGATTGAATCTCATCGACAGTTTGTAAGAACAGAACGGTTCAGAAGGTGGTTTGTAAGCCAGGTCTGGACTCCAGTTGGTGTAATAAATACCATCATTTTTTCTTTTCTGGCTTCATTATACTCACAGATTATAAGATCTTTGTCCTTCTTGCTTACCTTTATCTAACAGTTGCAATGAGGGAGGCTGGTGACCAATTGCTCTGTCCCTCAGTCAGATGCCACAGGTCAACATTTAGAGGTAAAACACACTCAACTGTGTGGAAATTTTTCTTCTCTTGTTATCATCTTCCTTGTTCTTCTAAATACTCATTTGATAGGACAGTTCAGGTTTATCTGAATGAAGGCAGAAAATAACACAAGAATAGTCTTTTAAAGAGCGGGACACCTCTGCCTGGCATACCGTGCAGTTTTCTCTTGTATTTCCATTATTGTATCTTTAATAAAGTGGCAGTTATAATTAACTTTTTTTGAGGAGTTCAGGTGCTCCTAATGGCTTTCTCCCAAGTATTTTGGTTGTTGTCAGAGAAAGTAGTTGAGCAGCCTTTCAAACTCGGCATTACTATGTATTATGTTTTCTATCACAGTTACGTTTTCTATCCCGTGGCCAGTCCTTTCAGAACTAGATTTCAAAGAATGTCCCTCTGCTTTAAATTTTATAAAAATTAACTGGTAGACTTAAAGGTATTTTAAAAGGCTTGTCGGACAACGAACATGTTGCTTAGGCTTTATTTCTTTAGTCAGGTGTGTGGGAGTAAGAGTTCACTCCTGCAGTGCTCAGTAGAATCTGCTCTAAATTTGGAAAACATGCATTTTCAATTTTTAATGGAAGTTTTGAGTAGTATGAAGTTTCTTGGTCACCTTCTTTCGTTGGACAGAAGCATGGCAGGAAATGGACACGGACAGAGCCACTTTTACAATGCATGGGGATGAACCAATTCCACTACATCACCCCACCACTCCATGGAATTTGATAGAAGTGAAAGACTCAGGTCCATGGACTTGTGGTTCTCCTGCTTTTGAGACTTGGTAGAAAGGAAAGGGAACTTCCATTTACGTTTACTCTTTCATTGAGAGCACCAAACCAGGAAGGAACAGGAAGAAGTTATCTTGCTACCGCTGTCAGCATGCTGAAAGCCTGCCGCCTTCCATGCTCTGCATCTCCCAAGCCCAGAGACTTGCTCAGCCTCCCCAAAGGAGGTGTTGAAGGAGTCCTCCAAGGTGCATGGGGACTCTAAAGCAAGAGGAAGAGCAGAAGTTTTGTTAATGTCCACTTTAGTTCAATATTGCTTACAGGCATCACCTGATGCCCGAAAAAGGCAAAAAGATTGTTATATTTCTATCATAACTGGACACAATTTGGCTGTCATAGTGTTTTCGTCTAGATAAAAGGAAGTGCTTTGAGAATGTCCATCATTACAAGGATGATGATTGCATTACTGCAATACATTTCAGTTCAAGCCTTCACAAACCACAGATTTTTACAAGCATAGATATATAAGCCTCTATAGAATAAAGAAAAAATAATGCTCATACTAAAGCACAATGCACAGAAGTGGGAAAAATACACAATGCATAGAAATTTCTTGCCATCCAAAAAAAATATATAATAGGAGGGGTGCTTTCTGGTCTTCATGACGTTCAATATCCTGCACTCAATTTGCTGCCATATAAATTAAAAAAACCAAATTCCAAAAATGCCTCTTCCAGTTTTACCTTCATTTACAGCAAAAATTACCACCTCATTGGCTTCTTGTTTAATTTAGCTTTAACAGTTGTTTTCTTCAGCAGTCCATAGTTAACTATTCTTGTTTTCAGCTCACATGAGATTCTCAGTTGCTGAACTGGTCAGGGAGATCTGGTCCTGTGTACTAAAGTATATAAAATTGTTGTCATGGTTATTTTTGACACTTTGATCTCTCAGATTGAAAGGCCCATGAAATTGTCCAATTGCAGTTTTGACACTTTCCTACTGTAACAGCAAAAAACCACGAGAGTGTTCTGAACTTGAGTTTTCACTGTTCATACTTTGCTAGTCATGCTAGACGTACTTAAGAAATGAAGTGGTAAACTCATGTATTGATTTTTAGAGATTTGTGCAGAAAAATACAAATTTACTCTTAAATTTCGTTGGGAAAGACTATTTGGAACACTTGGAAATTAGAGCACCTCATGCTGGATATAATTGCAAACAGCCATAGGTGACATGATTGTTTTTTTATTTTTGATGCTCACCTTACATTATTTGATTTAGCTTGATCTGATGTAGTATCATGTTAAAACACATGATGTGACAGGTATAATTAAAACCAGTTCCATTTTGCATCTTGAGCAACTGATAAAAGGAACATGGCTTGTTTGTGAAAGACAGAAAGAGTTTATAATTAAAAAACTTTAAATTATGTTTGCTTTCATAATTTATTTTATGAAACTCAAGAATTAATCTGCAACACTAACAATTATTTTTAAATGCTGTCTCAATAACTACATTATTTTTAGTTTGATAATAGATATCTTGATTTGTAATCTAAATGACCTTCATTGCCTTGAAGGAAGTTTGATTGACCACCTTATGAAATTGTTGCTCTTATAAATTTTACACATCATTTAAATCTATGTGAAGAAATCATTGGAATGTTGCAATGGAATCTGGCCAACTAGATTTTATCTGTCTCATCTCGTACTCTGTGTCTCAACCTTTCCAGCTTGGTGACCTCTATTCCACACACTTCCAGGTTTAGTATTAAAGTAAGAACAAAAACAACAACACCAAAAAATTGACAATTATAAACCTATGTACATTATTAGTGTGTCTGTGTTTTGAAAAATTAATACATAATATTCAGCCTAGAAGGATAGAAGGTTTATGGAACCTTGTATTGGATTTCAATATCTAGCACCTTGCAGTTTCTCCTAATTACCTTGTTGTAATCTGTGGAGACTCCAGAAAACCTCCAGAGTTCACGAATTGCAACTGTCAACTGTTTGTAAAAATAATATACCATATGGATGGAAAGAATTAAATGTTCAGATGGCTGAGTTACATCTTTGTAACAGGGTCTGCATAAAGGGATGAAGAAACTGCCAGATACCTAGGCCAGTATCCAAAAAGAAGTCAATAAATTATTCCCAAGAACTGCATCTTAGTAAGAATAACTCAGTGGAAAGTAGAACTTTGTGTTTTATGAGCACATCGTGAAGACATTGTCCTTTTTTATTGAAGCTCAAAAATCTTTAACCCAAGAGTTTACTCAATGACTGGGAGAAACTGTAAAACACTAGAGTTTACAGAAATCCAGTCCATGACCTGTTAAGATTGACTGGATTCTGAAAGCAGAACAGGCGCCACAGCTTTGGTTTGATCCTCCCAAAGAGAGTACCACCTTGTGTGACTGAGGAACATAATGTACAGGCAATAAACTGACAAAGAATAATGATATATAAAAGATGAATAATTAGTTGGGATAAAGCACCAGAAGGCATATTGCTGATAATTTAAATAAAATAATAACATCTTAGTACAATGTAGCTACATTTGTGTGATTAAATAGCAGTGGTGAGACATGAAAGATTCAAAAGAATGGAAATGGTAATGGAAAAAGGGAAGAAGAGGTTCTTGTGAGTAGTTTTTCTTCCAGTTGTTCCTAATAGGCGGGAATGCTCTTGCCTCTGCAGACTGGAAAATTATTCAAGATCCAGAGGTGTTTCACCACATATCATGTGCCCCAGCTGCTTGTGTCATTGGTCAACATTAGGCTTCAGTTTATTTCCATACTTACGCCATTTAAAATACCGGAGCTCTGATTCCAAGAATGCGAAAGATTTGCACATATAACTGCAGAATTTTTGGTGGGGGTTTTAGGAAGTCTTAGACAAGAAAAATTTATCTTCAAGACCAGGATTCCATCTTCTTTCCCTTTTCTGTGAAGTTTGTGTGGTCTCTCTGGGCATGCAGATCATCAGAACAGATAAATACTTCCTTACCTCACTGTAGTCTAGGATAAAGATAGCCATCATTACCAAAATGAGGACAAAGAGAAGGAACTTTACCTTTTTATGTGGCTGCTCAAATTACCAAGAGGCAAAATATCTCTAAGAGAAAGTTATTTTTTCTAGATTAGGGTCAATAAATACAACCAAAAGAGCCACTTTTCAAGTAATAAATCTCTAAAGTTCAGCATAAAACCGCAAAAAAGGCAATTTGTACTGTGGGCTTTGACCATAATTTTATTTCTTTATGTGCAAATCAGTCTAAGAAGTTTAATACATAATTCATGTGTGTGAGTAAATTTATTTATTTTCATGGCATGGAATGATATTGTCTAAATAGAAGAGGATGTGAAAGCACAGCTATTTGGAAGGATCATAAGATAGGATTCATTATCTTCAAATGTATTCTGTGTGTGTTGTCGATGGATGATTTAATATAATGCAGCTCCATTCCCAGTATTCTTCATGCCACGCAAGCTTTAAAAAGCATTATCTGGCTAAAAGGCAGAGATGGCCTTATTTAGAGCTCTACTTATTATCTGGTCTCTGAAAGTGAAGGGAGAAAAAGTCCACAGACTTTAAAGGTTTTTTATATTAAAGGGAGATACTTAAACCCATTAATTTAAAGCTGAGAAATCTTCCAATGGTCATGGATGTTGAGATGATATATAAAGGAACAACTTTGTAATTTAAATTCCTGCCTACTGTTATTATTTTGCCAGCAACATTTCCAGCCTGCTTCATCTAAATTCCTGTCTTCCTTACTTCACAGTAGGCTGTGCTTCAGGAATACCAGCAAGTCAAATATAGGTATCTAGATAAAGATAATGTTATATATCCTAGGCAAAACCACTTTTTAAAAAAAAAGCAGTCCAAGTAACTGTTCAGTGGATGTCACAGTAACACCAAAGGATCAGGGATTCAGTCTTTATCCATTCCTAGGGCTGCAACACCAGAAGTCATCCTGCAGACCTTGAGAGCTCAAACCTCCTGAAGCACACTGGGCACTGGTGGAGAGGGTCTGAATGGACATTAAACAAACATCTTGTGTTTGATAGACAGGGCATCCTGTTTCTCGAAGTGTTCACAGCTTCTCGTTACCCAAGTGATACACTGATAGTCTTATCTGCGTTAGATAGAACTCAGCTGCTTTGTCGTTTCAGAAAAATGTAAACTGATGGTTCAAGGGCAAGAAACTCTTTGGATTCCAGGTAGGGAAAAGCAGAGTTGAAGGGGGATGTTGTTTACTGAAGGCTATGAGAAATGCAATTTAAAAAAAAAAAGATTCTTATGGAAGAATTATACAAGCAGGCAAATGGTCAGGTCGGCCATATCTTATAATAACACTTGAGATGATTACATGAATTTTCATGCTTCCCTAAAATTGTTGGTAACTTCTCAGATTTGTTTGGTTGACCTGCATGAAGTATCTTATATGAGTTACATTCATGGCTATTTCACACATGGTGAAGTGGAAGTCCATTCATTTAAAGGCGTCAGATTTTTGTTATGGTCTCATGGTTTTGATGCATTTCATGCAGAATTTGGCTAGAGTGGCATTATTTCAGGTTTTGATTGAAGAAGTTGTTTGCCCACAAAACAACGTGGTATCTTGTAACAGGTCTGTTTCTTGCTCAGTGCCAATTCATTGTATCCAGAAGCTGATGTCTGAGCTGAAAATACAGAAGTCAACATTATTTAAGGCTGTTTTGATCTCCGTGACATTGTTGGCTGTAACTTCTTATCCCAGTAGTATTGTCATTGAGGGTACAGGAATGACCTGCTGGAGAATTTCCAAATAGGTTTGTGCTTGTGATTCATTATTCATTAAAGGAGGCAATCTATACAAGGTTTTTAGGGTAGCCTAGTATGATGTGCTGCTTTCTTCTTCATCCTTTCTTCTCTCTTCTGCTGATTAAAAACTGAGTCTGAGTTTTCTGGGATAGAAGGACCACTTGATTAAAACAAAAGGCAGGAATATGACTTAAAAAAATGGAAGGCCTTGTTTCACAAGGAGAACTTAGTGGTGTGTAGATTAAGCTTAAGTGACAGAACTCAAACCAAGAGCCACATCCCCAGCATGCAGATTCTTGTTGGTACCTGCTCCATCTCAGCACCAAAGCAGAGGTGCGCCTGGAATGGCTTTTCTCATTGCCCTTGGATGAAGGGCAGGGCCCCAGAAGGTGTTTTTTGATTCCCCAGGTGAAAAAAACCAAATGACGCCGAAGGACACCTCTGTTGGAAAAAACTCCTGATAAAATTAACTGGATTATTTATGATGATGATGAATATTGTGATGTGAAAAGAATGATTAGTGGAAAAAATATTAATAAACAAATGATTAAAGGAAAATGAAATTATCAAGTGGAAGAGATGAATTTTCCACAATTACTAAAATTATGTCTCTGTTTTGTATTTGAATGTCCCTATAACAGACATTTTGAAAAGAGCTAAAGAAGGACATTCCTTCTTTCATACTAAGCATTTCTCAGACAAACAAATGTAATAAGTGATGTGAGTCAGCACTTCATTCACTGTCCAAAATTTAAGAATGCGAGCTACTCAGTTTATTTTTGATTATACCTCAGTTGAGAGTGGCAAATGTCATAATTTTAATATAAATATTTAAGGTTTGTGCTCTGTTAGTAGTGAATGGTGATACTGAATGTGAATTTTTGAATAATACAGATCTCATTTTCTGAAGTGTAGGGCATCTGTGACTTTTTACAAATGCTTTAATTTCTCCCGTGCAAAGCCTGGGACTTCAACAAGTTACTTATGCATAGTGTGCATAGTTGTATGTGTGGATACGCATTGATTTTAGCTTAAAATTTTGATCTTTAAAGCTTTAATTTGTTTAATTGCATTACTGAATTAAGGCCAGAATTGTTTTTAAAAAGTCTTGAATTGAGTTCTTTGGGATGCTCTAACATTCCATTAAAACTTGTAAATCACTTATTATAGCTTTAGCCATTTCTCATTAATTTGTACTTTATTTACTGAGAAGCACAGGATAAAAGTCACTGTACCAGAAGTGGAACACACTTTGCTTTGCAGTGATTCCACTGTGTACCACCCAAGGAGAAAATGAAGGTTTGAGGAATTTTCCTATGGCAGCATTTTCCATCATCAGTATTTTCCATTTTCACTAGAACACAGGCCAGTCCCACAACCAGAATGTTGAAAGAGGGACGTACAGGCTAAAAAAGAGGAAGAAAGCATTCATAGACTGATAGGGAGAGAAAAGACAGTTGTAGAAGTGGGATGTGACATGATTTTCCTAAGTTGTTTTTTTGGTATAGTGGGTTTTTTTTTAGCAAAAGTCTCCCTTGACATCATTTTATCTGTAATTGTAAATAAGCTGTGTATAGGACAGAAGTAACTCTCTAGAGCCAAGTCTATAACTAGTCAGAGCTTATTTAAGTCAGCGGAGTTGCAACAGAGCTTTGGCACATGGACATTTTGTTAGTCCGAAATGTCTCCTCTGATGGAAAGCAAAAGAAAACCAATTTGAAAGATACCGTGCCCTTTGAGGGTCAGTATAATCCTGTCAGTATTTAAAATGGATTTCAGTATTGGTAATGTGACTGAAGTTGGTTCTGCACCAGATTCCTGGTTCAGTGAACAAAACTTAAGAGTCTGTGTCACTTTGAAGATAAAATAATCTCTCCCAGGACATGCTGTCAAAAGTCTGATGAGATGAAGTGCTGCAGCTTTGACTGGTTCTTTAGTTGTGCTTTGACTTCAGAGTCCTTTGGGTTATTCTTTATTAATCTAAAGAAATCACACCTTCTGGCTATTTCACACTGTTTGAATTGCTAAACAAGTCTGGCTGCTCGATTTCTAATTCAAAAGGAGTCCTCTAGATCATATGAATGACCTCGGGCAATATTGCTAGTACCTGAAAACAATTCTCCAGAATTAGTTACTAGCAGTGTATTCAATATTACACAGGCTTATTTTGGGAATTTCTTTGCATGCAGGAAAGTCACAATAGCAGTACCTGACTAAGGGGCTCAAAGTGCAGCTCTGGGCTTCTTCCACTGTTCTGGACTTAATATTTCATTCTCCGTGCTCTTGATCCTATACTAGTAACACACTGAAATTAATGACTGTTCCAAATTAGCTGTAGTTGCTAGGTTTCTTTGATGTTGAAGTATCATTGCATAGTCTCCACCTTCCCACATGGAACCTCTAAAACCCTATGAACAGTTGAAAAATCCTTACAGAGAACAAGGGAGCAGGTGACTTTTTTTATTAGTTACTCTGTATGTAGCACAGAGCCCTTAACTCCCTTGCTATTCCAAAATACCAAACAAATAATAGTAATAGTAATTGCTAATGATGTGTGGGGTCTGGTGAATCATGATGGGATTATTAAGGGAGTTTTATATTTACTTTATATCACTGTGTTGACTGTAAGCTGCCAGAGCCAAGTACGAAGACTTAGTCCACATCCTACTGAGTAGTTGGTTGGGCTTGTTCATTTGTATTATTTCACTCGTGTTTATTGAATGTTGAAGTTACTTAATGGCTTAGAAGGCAATGTATTTTGTCTACATCTGTTCATCCCAGAAGGCAGAGGTTTCTATTTCGTTCTTTTTATGCTACTCAGTACAGAGTAAAAGCAGACTGAGGAAGAATTCAAGAGGCTGACAGTATATATTCTCTTTAGGGTAATTGTTTCTCAGGTTGGACACATTTGGCTCAAATTCTTTTATTTTAAAGTTCTTTTCTTTTCTGTTTTTTTTTTTTTTTTTTTTCCTTTAACATTTAAATTATATTGAGTAATTGTACTCTGACAACTTCTCTGAAAAGAGATGTTATTTCTTCTGACTTGATTCGCAGTGACTCCTGATGTAAAACATTGTGGAGAATGAGAGATTTACAACACAATAGATTATTCATTAGCTGTTCCGGTAGATAAGTTTGACAGAAAACCATTCCAATCTACTGATTATGTGTTTTGAGTAAAACGAGTTTACCATTTTTGATAAAATCCTAGTTGATCTGAATATTTTTCATGCTTTTGTAAAGGATTTTTGTGGAACAGCTTTTTTAAAGGTAATATTTGCAAGACCTGGAAAGAGCCTTCCATTCCCTCCATCCCTGCTCTCTAGCTCTGTTTCCCTAAAGCCACTGCCCTAGCTTTGGATGTTCCAGGTCCTTGACATCACTTTGATGGACTCTCAATCCACGGAGTTGTCCTTTTGATATCGTAATACCTGCAAAATCTCATGGCTCAAACTTCCCCTGCTTCACTAGTGCCTGTTACCCTGTTGTCCTGCTGGTCCTGATGGAGGTTTCAAGACCTCCTGATGAAGTCTGTTAAGTTTAGGGCAGCCAGCAGGATGCAGAGAAATGGGGCAGCATTTCAGGCTTTTAGAAATCTGGAGCAAATCACTCAAATCACTCTGTAAATGCAAATTTTAGTTGCAGTGTGCAGGCAGACCTGACCTGCACAAGTAAATCCTTAGTTATTATGGATATTTCAGGCAATACTGACCTTGATGCGTGGAGCCATCGTGGCACACAGTGCTTCACCGGGATTTGATAATCTCCACTGTGTCACACAGTCCCACAGCTGACTTAAAGTTCATGTGTACATCTTTGGGGCAAGACAAGTAGAATAGATGTATCCTGAGGCTGGCAAGTTTTCTGTAAGGATCATCAGAAAATGGTGGGAAAATGCTGTCTAAGGGAATTTTTTTTTTTTCTCTGACAAATAGTCAATATTTTTCACTGAAAAATCTAATGAGAATGAAACTTTGTATTCTGGGAAAAGATCTGCAGGGGAAAAAATATTCTAATAAACTTTCTGAGTTTTATTCAAACATTAATTTACTTATCTTGCTTCTATTTCCACTGATTTCTTTCTCATTTTTCCTCATGCCAGCTGTGCCACTTATGACCCTCACATTCCCTTACCATATTCTTTCAGTTCATTTGTTACCTCCTTTGGCAGCACAAAACACTTTTTATCTCATTGTATTTTTACATGTTATCTCCTACCGCAAAATAAACTCCCCTATTTGTGAAAGATTTACACAATCTCCTATTTTCTCAGTTGTTTCTGAATCATCACTTTTTGCTTAAGCTCTTCAGACTTACACCTTTGGCAATAAACCCTATTTATTCCTTCATTTATTAGATTCTTATCGTCCCCTGGGTAATCCTGTTCTTTGCCTTTCCTTTGCATTGTAAAGTCCTTTTGTATTGGTTCTCCAAGAATTTATAGTGCATCTGTTGCTCTGACTCTGTGCCCGGCTTTCTGTTAATGATATTGAGCTGATTTATTTAAATCTATGGCAGTGAACAACTGGATGACTTTCAGATATGCTTTGAAATTGGGGAGTAAACATTCTGGATGATGAAGTTTTCACTGGAATAATCAGAAGATTACGTTATTTGTTGTGTAAGGGAAGAATATGATTGTGGTATTGAACCACAAGTTCATGAATCTTGAACATGAATCTTGTTCCAAAAAAGTTAATTCCACTTTAATGTCACATTTACGACCATCCCCCTGCTAAATCAAAGGCTGTTGGTATTGTTCTCGAGAGGAAATACTGCTTATGTAGATTCATTTTTTCTGAGTATGAAAGGCCACAAATATTTCCAGAATGCTAATGACATTTAACACTGTTTAGTAGTTGTGTTGCATCATACACTGTGCTGTTATTTTTTTTCTTCTTTCATTCTTCACTTTTCCTTTCTTCAAAGCAAAAGAAAATAAAATTAAAAAATTTTAAAGCTCGATTTTTTTCTTGTCAGAGGTGAACCAAAGCCTAGACAGAAGAGAACAATCTCCTGACTGAATAATATTCTGTAACTGAGGTGATAGGAGTAATTCTTTAAAACTGTGCTAAAACAAACACATGACTCCCCTCTAAATTTTTTTTATAGTAGCAATGTTTCATGAAGCATAGAGCATGAGATGCAGAAGGGGAAAAGAAATGTGTAAGGAAGACATGTCTGGGGCTTGTTTCATTTGTTTGATGGCACTTTAGTACCCTAAAGACATGGGTTTGAGAGCTCGCATTTCTTTTCCAGTATGTAAGTCCACTGTATATTAAAATCACATCTTTTCATTTAGTAATACCAGAATTTTATGCCTTCTGTTGCACACGCCTGATTTTTCAGAAGTTGCTAGAAAATGAAAAAAAAATCTCACCAGATCTCAGAAATTATTATGATAAATGCTAAAATAATATTTTGGGCCTGTCATAAAAAAAGACAATTTCACACTCGTGGGTTAGAGCAAAAGGTGTTTATTGCTGAACCCACGAGGTCCAGGATCTCCCGAGGGAGAAATGAAAGGAAAAAGAAAGAAAAAAAGCACAAAAAAAAAAGGAAGGTCCCAGGACAGCAATAAGACTCTCCTGGCCACCGGTTGGTGGCCAAGGACAAGGAGATCCCTCAGGCCGGGTGGCGAACTTAAGCTAATCTTAAGTTCAAAAAAAAGATTTTAAGTATAGCCCATAAAAATGGGCAAGAGGCCCAGCACCCGACCCAGCCTCTGACTCCCTGCTAGTCAGAGAGACAGAGACACCAGGCACCCTGCACAGACCAGAGTCTGCAGCTGTTGGTGGTAAAGGCACCTGGAACAAAAAACAGACTGACTGTCTCAGCTCAAGAGAGCCAAATTTATAAAGTTTTTGATGGGCTGGTCCGAATTAGCCTCTCCGCCCTCTCGCTCGCTGGTGATTGGGAATACTAATTAATGAGGTGGCCTTCCCCACCAATAGATGGATCGTTGCCTAGGGGTAATTTGCAAAGGCGGGAAAGGGCCTCATTAGTATTCCACTTGAGGTGGGCGGAGAGGTGCAAACCTTCTATTTTTAGCTCGGGTGCTGCAGAGTGCCTTTAATATTGGGATGGGTGATGGGCTTACAGATTTACAATACAACATAAAAACTGAGTTTTACATAAATAAAATTACAAAGATAAAGGATTTTTAAAAAGGTACATAACTTCTGAACTCAGGGTTACATGGGTTCAACTGCTTTTCCATCTAAAATACCTTCAATCCCTTTTATTTTGCTCCAAACAACTTTAATATCCCAATGCTTTTACCCAGAAACATTACACTCTTAAAACATCTTTAAAACAGTCTCTTTTTTTAACTTTTCAATCTAGAACTTTATCAAAAATCCAAACTTTCAACTTTATTCAACAGGTATAACAATACAACAGCAACCATCAACTCCAACATGCGAAAAATCACTCCACTCTCATTTATAACAAACTCCCCCCTTTTTCTTTTTTCTTAGGGAACCTTGATTTTTCGCATTACTCTCACAGTGTACCCACTTCACTCATGCGCAACACTGGAGGAACAAAATAGCTTTTACACGTTGTTTCTCCCACCCTCTGGAAGAATCTTGGGGCTTTTCTCCAAATGCACTCTTCCCCTAAGACTGTGTTACTTAAATGCCAAATTTCATTATCAGTTCGGGTGTTTGGCGGAAGATTGCCCAGCTGTAAGATTTCGAGGGGTCCAATCCCGACCCCTCGCCAAGGCCAGTACTCGGACATTAAAGTTCCTCCGCACACCCAACAATTTGTTAAATTTAGTTGCTGACTTATCCTCTCTGCCAAATCAATAAATGAATTTTGGTCTACTTTTGATAAGCCAGCTTCCTGTTGTTTTTGGTTTTCTTCGATTACAGTTTCTTGAATCAGGTCCAATTCAAAGGTTTTTCTTTTTATTAAATCTTCCTCTTTTGTGATATAATTGAAATTGAAACAAAGCCAAACATCATCGGAGGGGCACTCTCCTTTTATCTTTTGAATTTGAGTACCAATGTTTTGCCCAATCCAATACTTCTGTCCTTTTTCCGTACACCTTCCTAAGTTAACAATATCGTAGCAACCTGGGCTTACATAGGAATGTGCACGGAAAAAGTGTTTTATTTTGAATGAATTTCCTGCGGTCTGGTAAATGGTGTGATAGCACTTGTTGCACCTTATGTCCGCCTTGGCTCCCAGGATCTTCGGCACAGAGATGACTAGTGCCACGGCCAGGAAGAGCAGTACGGTGACCTTTCTCGGTTTGGGCTCTATTCCTGCTTGTGCTGGTGGTTGGCATTCCTTTCCTGGAGTCTCTGGACTGGTGCTAAGCGCGTTCTCTCCCTCAGGCCGCAGGAGATTCATTTTTACCTGGCCTCGGTCAGTTCCTGTGAGGAACGTGTGTCCGTTAATTTGTAGCCAAATTATTTTGGTCTTAGAAGAAGAGGCAGATCTTATCAGGCAGGTTTTCCTTCCTACAAAAAGTGGGAAGTGAGAGAAACAAGGTTAGTGTTTTATATATGTAACAAATGTTGAACATGGTAATTTGAAACTTGAGCAGTCTTTTAACTTCAACAACAATAACTTTTACAGTAACTGGTAACATTTCTTTGACTAGATCTTAGTTTTAAAGGATACTGTTGCGGTTCAAGGTCTTCCTTTTTCTCGGAGCTCTTTTTCATCCTCTGGTGGAGTCACTGGACCTTTTACTCTCCGAATGTGTGTCCATCCCTTTTCTGCTGTTCTTATCGCTGCTTCTGTTGTTAAAAGAACCTGGAAGGGGCCTTCCCAAGAGGGGGTTAGAGATTTTTCTTTCCAGCATTTGATTAACACCCACTCTCCTGGATGAATATTATGTAAATTGAAATCAAGAGGTGGTGTTTGCACAAGCAGGCCCTTTTCCTTTAACTCTTGGATGTTGTGTGCAATGATCTTTACATACTCCCTTATTGCTATGTTTCCAGTCTCTTTTACATCGATTTCTCGCTGTCCAGCTAAATAAGGGAGTCCAAACAACATTTCATACGCTGAGACTTGAATGTCAGTTCGTGGTTGTGTTCGAACGCTTAATAGGGCAAGTGGGAGGCACTTAACCCAGGACCACTTTGTTTCTATCATTAATTTTGTGAGTATTCTTTTTAGTGTCTGATTCATGCGTTCTACTCTTCCCGAACTCTCCGGGTGCCAGGGAGTATGCAATTTCCAATCTGAGCCTAATTGATTGATTAAATTTAGAGTGATTTGAGAAGTAAAATGAGTTCCTCTATCTGAGTCAATTCTTAGAGGGACTCCATAGCGGGGAATTATCTGTTCTAAGAGCACCTTACTCACTGTGTGGGCGGTGGCATTGGTGGTAGGAAAAGCTTCCACCCAGTGAGTGAGGTGATCTACTATGACTAATAGGTACTTCCACCGCTGTACAAGGGGCATCTCTGTGAAGTCTATCTGGATGCTCTGGAATGGACGAGAAGCTATGTCCATTCCCCCTTTTGGAACATTTTTCATTTGTTTTTTATTGACTTTTTGGCATACTAGACAATTTTTGGTAATTTGGTTTGCAATTTCGTATACTCCCAGGCAACAGAAGACCCGGGAAAAGTGATCTACTAGGGCCTTTGTTCCCCAATGGTAATTTCTATGTATCGCAAATAAAATTTCACGAGTCAGTGCTTTGTTTAGAATTTGCCTACCATCAGGAAGGTGCCACCTACCTTCCTGGTCTTCTATTCCGCCAATTGCCGCCAATTGTTCTTTTTCTTTGTTGTTGAAAATGGGCCTGGGTAAGTTTTTCTCACTTACCCCTTGTTGGTCTGGTGCTGATGGTATCTCTTCCTCATTTGCTTCCAGGGTTTTAGGGACTTCATCCTCCTCGGAGGTTTCTTTGGTCTTGTTCGATTCCTCTGCATCAGTTGTTTCTTGTCTTTTCGCTGCTGCTCGTGTGGTTACCTTTAAAACAGTCTCTGTGAACAGTCCTTCAGTAGCTGCCTCTCTAGCTGTATTATCTGCTAGAGTATTTCCCCTAGCTTCTAGACTGAGCCCGGTTTGGTGTCCTGGTACATGTACCACAGCAATGGCTTTTGGTCTCTTTAAGCTCTCTAAGATTTTTACAATCATTTCTTTGTGCAAAATGTCTTTCCCTTTTGAATTCAATAGCCCACGTTCCATCCATATTTTACCAAAGGTGTGGACCACCCCGAAGGCATATTTAGAGTCTGTGTATATAGTTCCGATTTCCCCGGCTAGGTGGTGGAGGGCTCTTTCCAACGCATAAAGCTCGCATACCTGAGCAGACCAATGTCCTGGTAGTTTCCCTTTTTCTATTACTTTCATTTCCAACCCGTCTACCACTGCATACCCGGAGCATCGGTTTCCACGTACCACCCTGGATGATCCGTCTACAAAGATCTTTTTCCCTTCGAGGATGGCGATGTCAGTTAGGTCTTCCCGCACCTTTGTTTGTAGGTCGATCACATTTATGCAATTGTGGGCTAAGTCATCTTGTGGTAAGCCATAAAGAAATTGTGCTGGGTTCTGTGAGGTACATGTGGCGAAGTGAAGATGTTTAGATTCAATTAGGAGGCTCTCATATTGCACAATTCGGGCATCCGTGAGCCACTCTGAGGCCCGCTGAGTTAGAATGGCCTTTACACAGTGAGGTGTGTGCACTGTGAGTGTCCCTCCAAACACCAGCTTCTGAGCCTCGGCAACCAGAACTGCCGACGCTGCGATTGCCTGGATGCATTGTGGCCATCCCCTTGATACAGGGTCCAAGATCTTCGAAATGAAAGCTACAGGTTTTCTGGACCCGCCCCACGTTTGGGTCAGCACCCCAAAGGCAACTCCTTTGTCCACATTTACAAACAAATCAAAGGGCTTATCTAGGGCAGGTAAGCTGAGGACTGGAGCTTGCAGTAATTTGTCTTTCAAATCTTTTAGTTTTTGATCGTCTGATTTTGTCCAATGCACTGGCTCCTCCTCAGTTAATTTTTCGTATAGGAATTGAACGGATTGCGAGTACTTGTCAATCCAGAGCCTACAATATCCAAACAGGCCCAGTAACTGTCTAATTTCTCGTTTTGTTTTTGGAGGTGGCAGGTCAATTATTGCCTTTACTCTTTCGGCACTCAGTTTTTTTGTACCATGCCCAATTAAATGTCCGAGGTATTTTACTTCTTGTAGTACGAATTGTAATTTTTGTTTTGACACTCGCAACCCTTTCTGCCCTAGAAAGTTTAATAGTTTTATAGTAGCCAATTTGACTGTCTCCTCCTGCTCCCCAGACACCAGCAGGTCGTCCACATACTGCGTGATTTTTATGCCCTCTGGTGGATCAAAGGTAGTTAAAAGGCCTTCAAGGGCCTGGCCAAAAAGTGTGGGGGACTCAGTGTAACCCTGAGGCAACCGAGTCCATCGAAGCTGCCGCTTTCTCCCTGTATCTGGATCCTCCCAAGTAAATGCAAAGATGTTTCTGCAGGAAGGATCTAGGGGACATGACCAGAATGCGTCCTTAAGGTCAACAACAGAGAACCAGGCATGTGATGGTGGAATTTGATTTAAAAGTGTGTATGGGTTAGGAACCAGGGGGTACCTGGTTTCCACTCTGTCATTTACCTTACGCAGGTCGTGGACAAGTCGGCAGCCCCCGTCTGGTTTGCCGACACCCAGAATCGGTGTGTTGAAGGGAGACTTGCAAGGCTCTAGGATGCCATCCTCTAGCAGCTCTTCGATGGTGACCTTCAGTTTCTTCCGCTTCTCCTTGGTTAGGGGATACTGTGGAACTCGAATAGGATTCGTTCCTGGAAGTAAGTTCACAGTTAGTGGTGTCATGTCTATTTTTCCCCGGTTGCCCGGTTTGGCCCAGACAATGGGGTTTATCTGGTTCTCATCTTGTACTGATAATACAAATAGCTTGGTAACCATTTTACCTTTACGGGGGACTACCCCAATTTGCAGTGGAATCTGCAGGTCTCTCCCCAATAGATTTATTCCTGCTTGAGGAACAAAAAGGATGTCATTAATATGAATTCTTGCATTTCCCCTGATCTCCACATTTGGAATGATTGGGACGGTAAAAGTGTCACCCTTCGCTCCTGAGATCTCTATGGTGTTGTTTTTGGTAACGTATAGTCCTTTTGGTACTTCCGCAATACAAGTCCTTTCAGCTCCAGTGTCCACAAGAAACGTTACAGGTTGATGGTGGGGACCTACTAATAAAGTTATCAAGGGCTCTTGTTGATGTTTATCGGTCCCCACTGGATAGAGCCCCTGACACCTTCAGTCACTTTCGGCCTGGGTTTCCTGGTACACTACTTGGTCTTTCTGCTTCCTGTAACAATACCAGGTCCCATGGCCTGGTTTCTTACAATAGGTACAATAGTGGTTTGCTTTGTTCATACTCGGGTCACTCGACCTCGAGTCACCTCTAGTAAATTGAGTGGGTTTAGGAGAGCCAATTGTAGTATCTTTGGGAGGGTCTTTTTCAACATTTTTCATTATTTTTGCTTTTGTTTTCCAATTTTCTTCATCTCTTCGAACAAAGACCCTCTGAGCTTCCTCGAGTAATTCCTTTAAATCTCTCTCTGGCCACTTGTCCAATTTTTCCAGTTTTTTACGAATATCTGGCCAGGAGTATAGCACAAAATGTACTTTCAACATTGTTTGCCCGCTATCGCTGTCTAAATCCAATTGGGTGTACAATTGCACATTGTTCTTTAACCTTTCCAGCCAGTCATGGGGAGTTTCATCTTTACCTTGGGTACTTCCAAATGCCCTCTTGATGTTGTTCACCCTCGGAACAGCCTCTCTAATCCCTTTTACTATTAATTTTCTATAATCTTCCATATTTTTCCTATCCCTCTCGTCATTTGGGTTCCAATTTGGATCTTCATTTGGCATTTTCCGTTCTCCAGGAGGGCCCTGATTATCATTATTTTCTCTCTCCCACACTTTCATTCCCGCAGTCCTTATTAAACATTGCTCCTCCAGGGAGAACAGGGACTGGAGGATGGACTGCATTTCGTGCCAAGTGAATATGTTTGGCCCGAGAAATTGATCGAATTGTTGAGATAACCCTATCGGGTCACTCAATAAGGACTTCATTTCTCTTTTGAAGTCTCTTACCTCTGAGGAGGAAAGAGGTGCAACTACATATCCAATTCCTCCCCGTGCTCCACCCATAGGCACTTCTCGCAGGGGGAAAGCCTTTGTTTTATCTTGTGGAGTTTTGGAACAATCCTCACAAATTGAGCAGGCCAATTTAACATTTCTTTTTCTGGTTGAGGAGAGAGATTTTTCTTTTCCAATTGGAGTAATTTTGCTTTTTGAATGTTTTGGACGAGGAGAGTTAGAGAGGGTATGTTTTCTTTTTGGTGTGCAGACTTCTCCCTCATCTGACTGACTGGAATTATTTGTGTCCTCCTCCTCTATTGAGGATTCGGCACTACTATCTCCATCAATTTGGTTAGCAGCAACTGGTGGAAGGGCATCTAAAGGGTCCCATCGCTTTGGTTGAACTTTCCTTACTTTTTGATCTTTTTTGTCAGTGGTTGATGTTTCATGTTTAGTTAATTTTGAGTTGTCTTTTACTGTTAAGATTTTCTCGTCTTTTGTTTCCACATTGTTCCAATATTTTAACCAAATTCGTGCGTAATCCAATTGTTCCAATTTCTTTGGGCCCTTATAATGTAGATACAAGCAAAGGGCCTTACAGAGCCATATCTCTGAAGATCCCTGTTTGGGCCACTTGAGTCCATCCTCTCGAATTTTCTTTCTAGGCCACTCGAAGACACAGTACTGGATCATTTGCACTGCATCCTTCCCCTTAGTTAATTCATGACTGTCCCAATTTTTGAGCATAATGCCTAGGGGACTGTCAGGTGCTACTTTGTAATTCTTCAGGGAAGAGTGGCTCTTGCTTACACACTGACCCATTTTGGCTCAACTGCAACGATGGGAAAGTAAAAAGAATATAGAATTTAAAATACCCACTCTCTATTTTATTTTCTCTCTCTTTTTTTTTTTTTTTTTTTTTTTTTTTAATAATATATGTATAAATAATATATGAATATTTTGATTTAATTTATTTTTTTACAAATTTTTTTATTTTTTTATTTATTTTTTTTTTTTAATAATATATGTATAAATAATATATGAATATTTTGATTTAATTTATTTTTACAATTTTTTTTTTTTTTTTAAATTTAATTTAATTAATTAATTAATTTATTTATATCTTTTGATGTTCTTTACTTAACTTAATTATTTTCTATGATGGGAACTTGATAACTTTCCGTGGGAAAAATTAATAATTCACTTAAACAATTAACAAAGCAATTGAATAATTAAACAATAAGAAACCAAGATGGCCGACAATAATAACTTCCCGTGGGAAAAATAAATACTTCACTTAAGCACTTAAATAATATATGAATATTTTGATTTAATTTATTTTTTACAAATTTTTTTTTTTTTTTTTTAATTTAATTTAATTAAATTAATTAATTTATTTATATCTTTTGATGTTCTTTACTTAACTTAATTATTTTCTATGATGGGAACTTTCCGTGGGAAAAATTAATAATTAACTTAAACAATTAACAAAGCAATTGAATAATTAAACAATAAGAAACCAAGATGGCCGACAATAATGACTTCCCGTGGGAAAAATAAATACTTCACTTAAGCACTTAAATAATGCAATGGACAATTAAACAATAAGGAACCAAGATGGCCGACAACTGAAAACCAAAATGGCTGCTATAAATAATTCACTCAAGCAATTAAATAAAGCAATGAACAATTAAACAATAAAGAACCAAGATGGCCGACGACTGAAAACCAAAATGGCCGCTATAAATGATTCACTTAATCAATGAACAATTAAACAATAAAGAACCAAGATGGCCGACGACTGAAAATCAAAATGGCCGCTATAAATAATTCACTTAATCAATGAACAATTAAACAATAAGGAACCAAGATGGCCGACGACTGAAAACCAAAATGGCTGCTCCCCCCTTCCCGGAGAAGCTTCTGGCTAAAGAAGAAGAACCCAAAATGGCTGCTCCCCCCTTCCCGGAGAAGCTTCTGGCTAAAGAAGAAGAACTCAAAATGGCCGCTCCCCCCTTCCCGGAGAAGCTTCTGGCTAAAGGACAGTTAGAGAAAGGGGACAGAGTAGATAGAAATATAAAAACTGAGGAGAAAATATATATATATGAAGGCCGCGCGGTATTTTTTTTCTTTCTTTCTGGGGCTGGGCTTTTTCCCTTAACAAAAATTTTCAATTTTCTTTGAATCTCCCACTTTCAGTCGCTTCAAGCTCACTCTCTCTGCTCTTGCCCCAAAACTGAGTCAGAGAGCTCTGGCTCTCAGCTCCTTGCCCTGTCTCACTCACTCTGCAATCACACCAGGGGTGGCCCACCCCACACTCACACTTCAATCAGGGCTGGCGCTAGGGAGAAACTAAACAGAAATTTTCTTTTTATAAGTTGGTTTTCCCTAACTACAGTCCCCTAGAAAGGGGTAGGGCCTCACCAATCTCCTGCGATGGTCTTGGAGTCCTCTCACCGTAGGTGGTATCCGCAGTAGTCCAAATTTGAGGAAAAAATCGGAAAAATTAAAAATTTGGAAAAAAACCAAAAAATCGGGATTTTTGGGCAAATTTGGGCAAAAAAGGATATCCCGGACGAGCCCCCAAGAAATTGTCATAAAAAAAGACAATTTCACACTCGTGGGTTAGAGCAAAAGGTGTTTATTGCTGAACCCACGAGGTCCAGGATCTCCCGAGGGAGAAATGAAAGGAAAAAGAAAGAAAAAAAGCACAAAAAAAAAAGGAAGGTCCCAGGACAGCAATAAGACTCTCCTGGCCACCGGTTGGTGGCCAAGGACAAGGAGATCCCTCAGGCCGGGTGGCGAACTTAAGCTAATCTTAAGTTCAAAAAAAAGATTTTAAGTATAGCCCATAAAAATGGGCAAGAGGCCCAGCACCCGACCCAGCCTCTGACTCCCTGCTAGTCAGAGAGACAGAGACACCAGGCACCCTGCACAGACCAGAGTCTGCAGCTGTTGGTGGTAAAGGCACCTGGAACAAAAAACAGACTGACTGTCTCAGCTCAAGAGAGCCAAATTTATAAAGTTTTTGATGGGCTGGTCCGAATTAGCCTCTCCGCCCTCTCGCTCGCTGGTGATTGGGAATACTAATTAATGAGGTGGCCTTCCCCACCAATAGATGGATCGTTGCCTAGGGGTAATTTGCAAAGGCGGGAAAGGGCCTCATTAGTATTCCACTTGAGGTGGGCGGAGAGGTGCAAACCTTCTATTTTTAGCTCGGGTGCTGCAGAGTGCCTTTAATATTGGGATGGGTGATGGGCTTACAGATTTACAATACAACATAAAAACTGAGTTTTACATAAATAAAATTACAAAGATAAAGGATTTTTAAAAAGGTACATAACTTCTGAACTCAGGGTTACATGGGTTCAACTGCTTTTCCATCTAAAATACCTTCAATCCCTTTTATTTTGCTCCAAACAACTTTAATATCCCAATGCTTTTACCCAGAAACATTACACTCTTAAAACATCTTTAAAACAGTCTCTTTTTTTAACTTTTCAATCTAGAACTTTATCAAAAATCCAAACTTTCAACTTTATTCAACAGGTATAACAATACAACAGCAACCATCAACTCCAACATGCGAAAAATCACTCCACTCTCATTTATAACAGGCCAAATTGTCTGTTTCCATGGTTTTAAAGGGAGTACACTACAAGCAAAAATTTATCCCATTATTACACCTGCTGCTTTGGATATCACAGAAATGACCAGTAAGTGAAGTAATGCCACCTAACTTAAAACAGTGGTAGCCTTTTTAATGCAGAGTGGTCCTATGGAATTCACTGACAAGATTGATGACTCTCATTTGACCTTTTGAATTTCTCTGGGTTTAATAGTAGTTGAGATCATAAGAATGCTATAAACCTTAACCACTTCCCTGAGAAGGTTTCAGTGTTCTTCTGAGTGTTTGCATGAAGCTGTGGATGCAAATGAGGGAATGGAGTCCCTGTTAGATGTGTGCAAACTCTTATTATGCACAGCTTAATAACCACCAGTGTGGTTCTTCAGAGAACAAAAACACACTTTGATTTTGTGTTTGTACATCAGAGGTACCACTGGAAATTTATGTCCAAAAGGAGGGTTTTTTTCCCTGACCTTGCTATTGTTTTTAAAATACAAAAAACAATGAATGGTTTGTAAACCTCTTCTTCTGGACATGCATGTCCACGAAGTCTTCTTTGAATCATTCTTCACCATTACTTGCTGTCTCTTAGTTGCTTTTTCTGGTTTTCAGTGCTGAAATGAATGGGGTAATGATGTCCCTCACAAAGACATGAGGAATATTGAGTGGTTTGTGCCACTTTTGAGCAGCTATTGCAGCTCTTAATGGTTCCTTTGTAAATAGTAAACAGGATTGTTCTCAGTAATTTATTTAAGGATATATGATTCACTTCATCCAGATGATTTTCTTAACTATAAGAACGTCATATATTGGGAGCCATTTAGAGACCTTGGTTAAAGTCCTGTCTTCAGCTGAGTCAGATGGAGTTCTTTTAGCAATATAGATGCTGGGCTCTAATTGATTCCCCTGCAAGCCAGGTGCAAAGCTAATTTCTGTCTATACCAGCATACAGAAGAGAGCTGCAGCAAGACTGGAGTGGCATTGATATAGTTGTGCTGGGTAATGGGAAAGTATTGGGTAATGAGAAGGTATCTGAAAATGCTTAGAGGCCTCGAGGAGCACAGAAGGGTACAGGTGAGGAAATCCTCCTCCCTTGACATCTGGTAGAGACACACCCAGCATGAACAAAGATTTGTATTCATTTTGGCAGATGCAGTATGCCATGTGACAGTGCTCTTTTGACTCACAAGAAGCTGAAATAAAAATACACAGTAGTTTTAATTGCTCAACACTGCAAGTGATAATTCAAATATTGAGGTCTGCTGTAAGTGTTTTTAAGGCTGTGCTTCTCTCTGAGTGCTTTGGGTTTCAGCTGTGTGCAGTGTAGTAGACTAATTCTCTCAAGGAAAAGAAAAGATTATTAGACATTGATACTTTTAAATATGGGCAACTTTCCAATAACTGTAATTGTGATGTTCATTTATGTAGCACCACAGCCCTGATTTGAGGATTTAATCATTTTAATTGAAGGTTTTATTTCAACTCAAACTCACAAATAAGGGTATCATCAGAAATTACAGTGATTTCTTTGACATCACTGCTACTACTGAGTTTGCTATTTATCATATGGGGAAAAAAACCTACTATTGATGGTGTTTTTCTTGCTTATTTTGTTTTTAAACCCAAGGAAGTGGCAATTTGTCTGTTTAAGATGCTCTCTGTGAGTGTGCTGAGTGGCAACATGAGCACTTTTTGTGTCTGCAAGGGCAAGCTGTTTAGTTAAGTGATACTGCTTAAGAGAGGGACTACAGATTCCACTAACATTGTGCTCATTTGGTGAGAGACTGGGAGTTTGTAGAGCCTTTTCGTAGATCTTCCAATTTCTTAGCCTGAGTTTCTCTGCTGGCTTTCACACAGGCTACTGCTTCATCCCCGTTAGTCATTTCAGTTAATGCACTATTTGTGAAAAGAAGTCAATAGGCTGCTCCAGGAATATGGTCCTCATCTCTCTCTCATTTCGGGCTGGTGGCTTACTAGTCCTTGATGGCCACACTGCTTTTTGCTTCTGCCCAACGCATCTTTCATTTGTTTGAGTGGACACTCACCAATCCTTCCACGTACTCCTGACCCTCTTCGCTCAGCTTGCCTTACTCTTGATCCTTTCACGCTATCCTGTTGCACAGTCTGGCTTCCTGCCCACCCTGTTTGGTTATTTTCTATTCCTGCTCCATAGACAACGTCATTAGGAGATTTCAGAGAAGATACATTGTCCAAATGGATGCTTTATATCTTAGGAAAAATAATGGAAGACAAGTCAGGAATTATATTTATGCTAACAGTGCTAAGAGGTGTAGAGCTAATGTGGCCCATTTGATCGTGTTGTATGACCTGCTGTATCTCACAAGCCAATTGTACTTTTTATAACTTTCCCTCTCTTAATCCTAGTTTAAAAAGTAGACTTCCAAATATTGTATGCTTTGGTATCTCTTTTTACTGCAATATCTGTCTTATTCTCAGTGATAAAAACTGGAAAGAATATTTTAAAAAGTATTTTTCGTATTTAATCTCTCTTCACTCCTATGTTTTCTGGAGGGTTCAGGTGTATCTTTTCAGTGTTGCCTGGACATGCTTTCAGAAAAGATGGTTGGTGCTGTGCGCTGAGCTAAAGAATCTCTCCAACTCTTCCATAGCCTGCTCTAGCTGTCTTTCTGATTGATGTTGATAATTACAGGAAGACTTCTAATGTAAACAAATTCCAACAGCCCAATTCTAGGGTGCTCATAATTATTTTGATTTTTCTACCTTGATAGCTGGGTATGTGGTAGTGTTTGAAACCCAAATTCAAGCAAAAGTGTTTTTCTTCGTACCTGCATCATCATCCTCAGATTTGGAGGGGGATTTTTTAACAGAAATTCTTACTGCATGTCACAGCACTTCCCAAACTGTATAAAATTTTCTGTTATGTCATATCTGACTTACTTTTATTTTCAAGCTTAAAAGTTTAATACTTACATTTCCTGTCCTGTCAAAACATTTTTGTCATGAAATCCCATGATATCCTCTGTACCTGTTGACTACAGCATATTGCAAATATATTTGCTATTTGCCTATTGCTTATTTATGAAACATATGCCCAGTGTTTGTCCAATACTCTGGAACACTTCACGGGAGGCAGCATACGGCACCTGTTCTTAGTTAAGGAAAATGTTGCTAAATCAGAGACTGATTAAGGATTCCTTTGCTTCACACCCAAAATTCCACTGCCTGAGGGAAGAAAAAAAATAAACTGAATGATTTTGACTGAAAGCACCGTTCTGTTGACAAATGTCTGCCTAGTTGCTATGTTGTCCTCATTCAAATCCTTCCTCAGAATTTCCCAATGTGCTGCCGCACATTCACAGAGTTCTGTAGCAGCCAGCTTCAGAACTTTATCCTGCTGTACTCCTTTCACAAGTATTTGTGGTTTCCATTGATCGTTTCCTCTCATACAGTTAATATGATTGAGAATCATTGTTTTAATCTTTTTTCCTCTTTGTGTCCAGAGTACTTAGTATGTGTAGGTGCATACAAAATTCAAGTAAATAACTTTTAATAAATTTCCAGCATGCTGCAGGAGGATTTAATCTGTGAAGAGCTCATGGTTTCATTCACAGGAAATATTTACCAATCCATTCCCTCAGGCTATACAGGAGATATACTTTAGATAAGAGAGCAGCCTCTGTGCAAATAAACTTGAGATTTTTGTACGCCTTGAGATGACACACAGATCATTGTCTGCCTGAAGAATTCCCATGGACTTGTGGAAGTGGGACTTTCTCTAGTTTTATTTAAGATCTTCTGTTGGTTTTATGGCCTCATTATCCCTTCTGTCCTAGTCAGAAATAAAACAATCTGACCTTTGATTTTCAGTTAGCAGTCATTTGGAATTATTTTTATAAATGTGTATGATTTTCCTAAGATTCTTCAAAGGAATGTAAACTGTTCACCACTAAATTCTCAGAGAAACTGAGCTTGATTTAGAAAGAGGATATTTTCCATGCAAAAAAATTATTTACCAGGTAATTATCTGTGAGACTAGCATGGTATTATACATGAGGAACATGGAGCTCGATGCAAGTTAATGTAAGTAATGTAGACTAAACTCAGTGAAACTTGTGTTCCTTTGTCTACTGGGTTAACCATCATTGTTGAGAATGTGGTTAGGGATTTTAGAGGGTCTTTTATTGTTATAGTGCATTTTTTTTATATCTTGAGCTAAATATTTTTAGCTTGCAATTTCTTTCTTATCTAAATCCTTTCCTAGCAATATTTTCTTACCACAAGCCTAAATAATCTGCTATCTGTCTGATCCCACAATGAATTTTCCATATAGGGAAATTTTAAGATAAGGTGTTAAATATTAAATCTACAATAATATTTTTCATTATTGGCTTGAAGTGTTGTTGAATTAGATGCAATGAGCAAAGCTGAGCAGGCAACAGAGAAAAAACTGTTCACAAAGTCACAGAATATGATATACAGAGATGAAGGACAGAGAATCTGCATTAATCAACCTGCCAGGAAGAGACTCTAAGTCTAAATGAGTAGCCAATTAAAGCAGTTTGTTCTGACATAAAGAGTAAATGGCATATTATACCATTGATTCACACCTTAAACACTCATTGATTTTTACAAGGTGTTTCATCCATAAAAGCGTGGTAAAAGATACAGATTTTAATGAAAATTCAGTTGAGGAGGATAAATGATGGTATAATCATACCATTTCAGATCACTTAAGATCTGCTTTTTGGGCGCAAGTACATTATATTGGCACGTTCTGTGTCCAGAGCTGGACTGTCCAGTACACAGAGGACACGAACTGACTGCAGAAAGTCCAGGGAAGGGACACAGAAACACAGAACTTGGAGAATCTCCTAGAAAAGGAGAGTCTGAGGGAGCTGGGAGGAGAGAAATGATAGGTGGATCTCAGCAATGTGTGAAGGAAGGGTGTAGAGAAGACAGAGCCAGGCTCTTCCAAGTGGTGCCTAGTGACAGGACAAGAGGCAAAGAAATTCCATTTATGCATCAGAAAAAACCACTTTTACCGTTAGAGTGGACAAAAATCAGGACAGGTTGCCCAGGGAGGTTGTGGAGTACCCATCCCTGGAAATAATGCAATGGACACAGCCCCAGGCAACCAGCTCTGACTCTGCTGAGCGGGGGGCTTGATGAGAAGGTCTCCAGAGAGGTGTGCCAACCTCATCCGTGCTCTGATTGTGCAATTCTGTCACAGTGGGCGGTTTTCTTATTGGCAGGAAAAGTTTTCTAGGAGCTCCAGCTTCTGCAAGGCAAGATTAGTTGTATAGATTTTTTTTAAGGTATGTATATACCACTAGGAGGAACACCTTTTTCATGATCACATACATGGAATTTTTTTGCAAAGAAAAATATTGTTGTTCTTCCCTAGACTAAGTGGGTCTGAAGGACCATAAAATACTTGCAAAGAAGAAAATACTTTTCAGAGGGTGGAAAACACCAAGAGTTTACTTTGGAAAAAGAGAGGTATTTTTGAAAGACTCTGTAACATTAATTCAGGTAAAGCATCTGCAGAATGATAGCCTGTATTATTCTGTCTGGATGCTCAAAATTTCTACATTAAATAATTACTTTTTTAAATATTTATTTTGCAAATGAGTAAATTGAACAACAGAGACTATAAAGAAACAGTGCAGTAACACAGTGGCATATGCAGAAACAGAAACCTATCTAGGAGGTGTAATTTCTAGACCCTGATTTAAGATTCCATTGTGTTAATTTAAAATTACATTGTAGTATACAGTAAGTTTTGTTGTAAGGAAATTCTGATAATTAAATCCATCAGAAGTTAAAATTAATAACTTCCAGATTAAGTGACGTTGTAGAGAGGAGCACATTTGTTCCTGTTCTGTGAAACAACTGGTTTTTGAGGGCCCCATAAAGATGAAATCACAGCTGCAATTGAAATTTAATAAAACTCAAGATCCCAAGTCCCACAAGTGCTTTCACAAAGTGTACCTTCTATGTCTAACAATACACATTTCTGTAAACTCACAGAAAAGTAGCTGGAAAATAGTGTGAAGAAGATGTTTGCATAAATATGAAGTTGGGCACAGCTGTTCTAAGAAAGCATGGAGCTAAAATAGCATAGGAAATGGAAGCAAGGAATTCTTTTATGTTTAAAATATGAGCCTACATAAGAAGAGATTAATGAGAATAGTTGTGAAAATGAATTCATTTAAATATGAGCTATTTCCTTTTTTGGACCTGTTAAGTTACGGTTTCATGAATATTTGTCAAAGTTAATGTTGTGAAGCTGAGCTGTTGCTTTTTCTTGGAGAATAATTCTTGTTGTCTTTCTTTTTGTTACATATTCTCTTTAAGAAAATGAAGAGAATGCAATGATTAATATATATGTTGCTAAATCCTCATGCATAGCTTGATTCAGTAATAGAACAAGAACATTTTGCTTCTTGTGAAAAAGTAATGAACTGTATAAATATAGGAATCAAAGCTTAAAGTTGGCTGAAAATGATGAAGGGCTCTTCTCCTTGGAAGCTTAATCTTTGTTCAGTTTCTTGACATTCAGATAAGAAGAGCCATCAGGTTTTTCCAGACTTGCTCATGCAGTGTCACATCCATTATGGTGCTGATGGTGCTTTGTCCAGTCATGAGGTGATGCACTTGGAAATAACACAGCTGCTCCTGCAGATTTAAAAACAAACAAACAAAACCCTTAATGGTTTACTGCACTGAAACAATAAAGCAAAACCTTCATTAAAGGCAGTTTGCATATGCATAAAAAATACTGCTATTAGTTTCTAAATTCTAATTGCACAAAAAGCCTCAGATATATGCTTAATCTTGATTTTTAAGAAGCCAGTATAATCATGCATTAATTAAACTTGCAAGTCTGCCTTTTCTGAGGTTTGTTTTCTTCCTGGCAGGATATTATTTTAAATTAAAATTCTGCTTTTGGGCTTACTCATAGCTGATTTCCAGAAAAGGATAATTTGCCTTTCCATAAAGAGTTTTCAAACACGGAACAAACTCTGTATTCAGTTATAGATTGTTTTCAACTTTCTTTGTTACGTGTCCCTAACTTTCTTTGTCATTTTTTACAGTAGAACACAAAACAGTGAAAATACAGTTCATAAAAATATCCAAAAGACTGAGGACTTGAGAAACAAGATGCTCATAACTTGTAACCACTTTGGCCATATTTGATTTGTACATTGTAAAAAAAATTTATGAGAAAATAGATTGCAATAGTATTATTTATTGTGAAGTATAAATTTATTTGATGAAAGGATTTATAAAAGCATGAATTAAAAAACATTTTTAAATTACATAAAAAGGTTCAATGTAAAACATTACAAAACTTAGTGAGTACATACCAGTATTCTAGTTTAAAAGAGGAGGTATTTGGGTACATGATAAACATATCTCTGAATACTTGAGATACACCCATATTTGTTGAAATCATGCAAGTTGTAGGAATTGGAGAGATGTTAGTCCAGTATTTTAAAGAGTGCATAGCTCTGTTTGATTTTATTTGTATATTAGTTCTTACAAACACTACGGAATATCTTTAGATGGTCACACATATCAAAAAGGGTCTGTAATTGTTTCAGACTTCTGAATAACTTCCATGGCGTCAGTGGATGTATTCTGCCTGTAGTAAGGGAAGGTACTCTAAAGCACAGCTGCTTGTCTAAGCATTGCTGAATGGTCAGTCAGTCATGACTGTTTGCACTAATACCCTTCTACATTCAAACACAAGGAACGGCATTCTGTTCAGTGGTAGGACTTCAAAACGATGTCTTCTGTGTAGACTTAGTCTAGTTACATAGGACATAGACCTCAATGTGTCGTAAAAATCTCAATGGGTGCTTATAGCATGGAACTTTAAGTACCTGGACAAAAAAGTCCCTAGTATTGTTTAAGTTTAAAAAAAATACTGCCATTGGCTTTAATAGATTTTTTCCCCCCGCTGTCCATTGGTTGAACCTTGAAAATTTGGTTTAAGTGTTGTTATTCCTAGCTATTTTCCTGAGGCAGGTAGGTTTTGGCCTATGGAGATATTTTTGGAAAAATTATACACATGTATCTCTGGATCTGAATCTTTACCTCATGCCTTTACTCATTTAGTGTAAAGGAGCTGAGTAAAAGGACATTATACTTACTGCCTTCTAACCACACTCCCTACTTGAAATGTGTGCACATATATACATATATATATATAAAACTGTAAACGAATAGTCACGCATGGTGCATTGGTCTTGGTGTACATATGAGATCTCTCATCCTTGGAGATACCCAAAAGCCATCTGGGCATAGTCCCGTGAATTCTGCTGTAGTGACCCTGCTTGAGCAGAGGGGTTGGACCAGGTGGCCTCCAGAGGTCCCTTCCAACCTTGACCCTTTTGTGACTCTGTGTGATATTTGCTTATAAGCAAATTTTGAGCTAATAGGAATATGCCAGTAGATGGTGCTCATGAATATATAGCTTTATTCTCACATAATTAGCAATTTTTTTGGTATTTAATGTTACCAGGATTCCAGCATATTGTTTATGTGGCTCTTTTCACAGCTGCAAAATTAGAGTTCAGCACATACATAATTGTTTGCAAGGTAAGAGCCTAAATTATATCAGAAGGTTGTAGATGAAACTGATCCCATAATATGCCCCTCAGTTGCTGTCGTGCTAGCATGAATCCTCCAAAACCAAATCATTTCCACCCTGTTTGAATTTCCCACTACAGAATTACATTGTTCCTTGGCTCTGGAACTATCCAAAATCAAAGAATTTTGGGCATGTCAGGGAATGCTGAACATGAACTGCTGGCCTCAGTGCTCTATCACAGCTAAATTAGGATAATAACATCTTCTGTTTGCTCAGGCTGCAGGAACTGACCTGAGAACTGTATTGGACTTGATTCAGCTGAACAGATGTTGTAACAAGATGATAAAAAAATCTTATTTGTTCCACAGAGAAAAGGAACAGAAAAGTGTTTTATTTACATGAAGGGCATATTTATTTACATGAATAGAGTTAGGACTAGAGATTATAAAAGACACATCTACAAGCTCGTATGTCACTGGTTGCTGTAGACATAATGACATAATGAAAATGCTGCAGTGGGAACTGGGTACCTAAGCCCCAGGAACCTGAGTGGGTAAAACTGAGAGCTCAAAGAGGCAACTTGAAAACCTGAGGCTGAGTGAGAAGCCACTAGAAGTTAACTGTTAATGCATAAGAATGGCATTTGAATTCCTACCCCATGGCAAGAGCTAATCTCTGTCACTGGTTCCTGCAGAGGGATGCAGTTTGGACTCTAGCCACTTCCAGATTTATTTTTCTGGAACAAGTGAACAGAACCTACTGCTGTCATTGTAAGGGAATAGTAGCAGCATGGTAGTCCCTGACTTCCGCAGGCTACAGTAAGTCTGGACACTTCTCAGGAAGCAGGAGAAAGCTGCCTTCTGCAGCCTCCACTCACTCACATGTCTGCCAGGTGAGAACTTCAGCCACCCCATGGCTGCCTGATGCAGGTGGGCACTCTCACATGGGATGGGACTGAACTGAGGCAGCAAAACAGAGCCTGACCCTGCAGCTTGGTGCCCTGGCAAGCACTGGTGAGCTGTGCAGACATAGGCAGCTCTCATTAGTCTCTGCTGAAAATGTAGAAGGTCTCCAGAGAGCAGGCACCATGGTTGAAAACCCTCCATTCTAGGTGATTTCCCCATGATTTCCTCCATGCCTTGGCTTCCTGTGTCCCTGCAATACTTGGTTTCCTGCCCACACAATGCCTCTGTTTCCACAGCATGAGAGTATTCCTGCACTTGGGCTGGCCTGCAGCCTTCTCCTTCATACATTATGGGCAATGTGGCTTTTGTTCACCTCAGGCTAAGGAGGAGTTCAGTCCAAAGTCCTCTTTATCCCAGAAGAGGGTTCTCTTGAGTAGATCAGGGCCTTTTCTCAGCTGGTGAAATAACTTCCATGCACATTTCCAGGCATGTGACCCATAAGGGAGCTGGTGGTTTAGGAAATATCTCATATTGACTGAATCCCACACTGAAGAGCTTTCCTGCTTAAGTCTTACAGAGAACTTGAGCATGCCCATGCAGCTCAGGTCCTGGTGCAGTGCAGGGGGAAGAACATCTTCCTGGTCAAATTGGCAGCTCTTGGCATTGGCAGGGTGCAGCCCATCAGGGACTTGGCAAAACTGTTTCTGGATCTGACTCACACCTGAATAAAATGCTAAAATTATTTAGTAGCTTCTGTAAAGCTGTAAATTCACGCTTTTAAATGATAGGAAAATGAGGGGTTATAAAATTTACACAGAAAAGCATACACTACCCTTATTTTGGTGCAGCATAAAGCAAAAGCTGAATGTTTTAAGTTAATGGATTCACATATTGTTTACACTTTATTTGTATTATTTTGTTGGCCCTTAAATACAAAAACATCATTATAAATATTTTAGATGTTTTCAAAGTGTAAGTTCTTTTGCCACAGCTGGTGGTCTGCTTTGCCAATTTGGATTAAAGGAACGTCATCAGTTGGAAACCTAATCCATTTTATAAACAGAGTTAAAATGAGAACAAATTACAACACCTGCTAATAACCCCCCAACCGGTTTCCCTGTTTCTTTTTAAGATTTTTTTTTCCCTTACTTTTCCCTCACTGTGCCAGGGTTTGATCATTCACTCACTGCTGTGGAAGGCAGCATTGCCACCGACTTTGGGTGCAGACTCCGAAGCTGTAGAGGTGGCTGCAAGGCTCAGAGTGCTGTGGAGAGCTGCAGGGCTGCAGCTGTGTTGCATGATGGACTGCCTGGAGCTGCTGTGGGGCCACCCCGCACCCATCAGCACGCTCATTTCAGCCCTGCAGAGGCTGCTCTCAGTAGAGATTTTGGCATTACCTTTACGTCAGCCAGCTCAGTCTGCAAAGCTCGGGGCGGGTTGGTTTGATGTGCATGTGCCCTTGGAGAGACAGCGAGCAACTGAAGGAGCTGACTGCAGAGGGAACCAAACAACTGTGCCCAAAGGACCAAAATATGCACAAAGCCGTAAATTAATGGGAGAGGAGGAACAGAAATGCTCATGAATAAACTGATAGTGTGTGTTGTGTGCTTGTAAAATCCATTTTATAGCACACAGCCTCTCAAGTGCATCATCTTCCATGAGGTACCTAGAAAACTTGTGATGGTGAGAGCGCTAACAGCAGATGGAAAGCTGCTACGATGAGTTTACACAAAGTTCCCTGTCAGTCTGACTCACCCACCCACCTGGTCCATGCTGCCAGTGAGGTCAGACTTCACAGGCGCTTTGCTGTCTCTGCCTTGTGTGCATTCCCATTCCCGTACCAGCATATGGGATGCCTTCCCAGCAGACCTGCAGGGACCCTGGAACACCTTTCCCCATTCTCAGCTGGGTCTGTCCTGGGATGCCTGAAGTAAATAAAGCTATCAGGAATGGGAATATATCCAGACAAGTGGGCAGAACCCGGGTAGCTGATAAAATCATCTAATTTCTTTGTCAGTAGTATATTAGAGTTCCCAGCGGTTACCTACCAGAACATGTCCTCATCTGCCCCTCTCTCTCTGCACACATGTACACATAACCTCTTGGTAGCCAGACTCCCTCCCACTTTCCGTTTTGGAGGCAGGAGAGTGGCTGAGCTGCCTGACACTCATTCACAACTCCCAAGATCACCAACCACTGCCACAGTACATCAGTTCAACCATTCATCTCCTACAACATCTTGCAACAATCACTTCCAAATGCTTCTCAAAAATGTGTTACTCTCCCTCAGTATGCAAGTTATACAACTACAAGCCTTGGAGGAGAAATTTCTTTTTAACCTCAGGCATCATAGCATCTAACTTTCCCTGTTGACATTTTTTCTTCTCTAGGCTGGAAGGATGTTTCTGTTTGTCGCAGGCATACCTTTTCCAATTTCATTACTATAAAGGTCTTGATAAAATTACTTTCATTTTTTTTCCTAGACCATCTCAGGCAAGAAATGTTTTCTGTCTCCTCTGACATTAATCAGTAAAACCCTGTTCCTGTGATGCATAAAAAAAAGCCACCTTCAGCACTAAAGTAATCTTTAATTTATGCAGTGTTTGAATGATTTTCATCAGTTAGTAGATACAATGATTTGATTTTCCTGCCTAATCATTTCATCTTAGATATTTCACTTGCAAAAAAGCCTGACAGATCTGATGTGAACACTATTTTTTATTACAGTAAATTACTTTGTATTCAGATTTTTTACATTTTGATACTTGATTACCTTAAGACTTAATTTAAAATAATTGTACTTTATTTTCATTTTGAAGTTTTGTTCTTTTAAAGGAGTCACTGATAAACCTATTAATTCCCTAATGCAATTCAGAATCCAGTCTGCTATTTTAAATAACCAGCTACTTCACAGGGAGCACAAGTGCCCAATTCCATATTCATCAGTTCAGTCTGCCAACCTTAATTTTGGTTTTTCTCCTATGTATTCAACAGAGGAACTTCAGAAGATGTACAGGATCCAGTCTGCCTCATTTAAATACTCACTGCTCTCCTTTGTGTGGGGCTTTTCAGCACCTTGAGAGACTTACTCAGATTTAGTGCCAAGCACCTTCATAAAAATAGAGCAAAACAGTACAAATGTTAGAGAAATAGATTTGACACCCAGTCTGCCCAACCTTTTTTTGGCAGTGGGTAGCAGCATGGCAGCGACTCTTATGCATTTTGATAAGATTGTTTTTCAAACCGTGGGGATCTATGGGCTTAGAAGGAACCAGTGAAAAGGAACACGGATGAGACAGGTAATTCCGATTATCTTAAAATTACTGTGCAGAGCCCTGCACTTCTGTATGAATTAAGGTGATAGTTGTTGCTTCCCAGAACTTTTGGGTTTTATATTCTTGTTATATAAAAACCGCATGCTGGTCCAAGAAGCAATGCTTAGATCTCCCCATTTTCATTAATGCCATGTGCCCGAGATAACAGGCTGAAGCCAGATTTCAGTGTGCTTTCCCTTAGGACTGCAGCACTCACCTCTGGCTGCCTGGGGTAGCTGCCCTGCTCATGTCATGCTCAGGATATTCCAGGAGTGGATGCTCAGGGAATGTCTGGCAGCATAAAATGCTGTACCAATTTGCAAATACAGAAAAGCTAATATCATCAAATCACCTCATACTTGGTTGATTAAATTTAAGCAGACAAGGAGTTTTCAGACTAACTGGGGAAGTATCTAATTAATTTTTCTGGAAAGCAGACAGTGGACCAATATGTAGAAATCCGAGTGGCCTGTACAGGCCCATCGCCCTGCTTAGATAGAAACTTCCTCTTGGTTTGCCCTTTAATAGAAATAGATTTGTGCAAATGGCATTGCAAGGTTTAAGCTGTCCTTCTGAACTTGACACCTAGGAATGTCAGGAGATTATCTGAAAATTAACACTGACATAATTTGCACCTTACCCGCCTTCATTAACACCTTAATTAGGATGCAAAGCCCGCACCCTGGCTGATGGTTGACCTTATTATTTATCATACTTCCTGGGCAGGAGGCTAATCAGGATGCCAGCTCCTGTTCAGAGGTGGTATCCTCTCTCCATATACACATCTCTCAGTCAGTATACACAAAGATATAGGTAGTGTTGGTGGGTTTGGCTAGAGCCAAGTCCTTTGTCACCTTTGCCACTTCTGACCTTCCATCTCTCCTAGAGCCCTGTGTAGAAGCTGGGGGAGGTGAAGCACTCCTGACTCTTGGCAGGTAATGAGGGAGCATCCTGGGGCAGAGAGTTGCATGTGTATGTCTGTGAAAGAGCAGAGGCTGCAGAGTGGGATTTGTGGGATTGTTGTTGGTGGAGTTAATTTGTGAGCAGTGCAGCCCCATGAAGAACTTAGGGCTGGAGGATGTGGAATCAATTACCTTGTGTTTTTGGGTGGAGGGAGAGAAGAGATGCATAACTTGTGCCAGGAGGCACGATATTTTGGAAAAGTATGTAATTTCATGCAGATTGAAAAATGTTATTTTTTGGTTAAGACGGCTGCCAGATGGAGATGGTCCAGTGGAGGGCTACAAAGATGTTTAGGGGACTGGGGCAGCTCTCATGTGAGGAAAGGCTGAGGGAGCTGGGCCTGTTTAGTCTGGAGTAGATGAAACTGAGAGGGGATCTGATCAATGCATACAAATATCTTAAGGGTGGGAGTTAAGAGAATGGAGCCACATTCTTTTCAGAGCTGCCCAGTGACAGGACAAGGGTCTGTGGGCACAGACTGAAACACAGGAAGTTCCATCTGAATATGAGGCAAAACTTCTTTACAGTGAGTGAGGACAGAGCAGTGGAACAGGCCACCCAGAGAGGTTGTGGGTCTCATTCCCTGGAGATACTCAAAACCACAGTCCTGTGGAAGCTGCTCTAGGTGAATCTGCTTTAGCAGGAGGCTGGACAAGGCGATTTCCAGAGGCCCCTTCCCACCCCAGCTGTTCTGTGATTCAGTGAGATTGCTGGCACTTAGTGCAGTGAAATTATGTTCTTGTTGCTGCTGGGGTAGCATCAAATGCTGAAGTAGTTACCCAAATATATGTTTGATGAAATGCATGTAAAAATTTGCCAAGAATGTCTTAGCATGGCTGTTTAGGGAAGTATTAATTGGAATGGGTGAGGTAATAAAAGTTGCCTTTGCTGATGAGTTAAAAATAGTAGAAATGTTGAAACAAAAAAACTCAAACAAACCAGAAACATCTTAAAGCTTAGCCAAAAAGGGAATATCCTCTTCTCTTTTACTGTCTTTGTTGAAGAGAAAGCTTTGTTCTTTTTTCCATGGCAGTCAAGAGACTGGTATATTGCCTATGTCTCCAAAACAACATTAAGAAGAAATTAAGTCTCAAATAGTTCATAAATAAATTACTCCTAGTCAGATTATGAATACATTTAAGTTTAATTATTATAAGGACATTCTTGCAAGTATGTAAAAACTTCTGACTTTAAAAAAGCATACAAAATTCATACTGAGGCATAAGTGCTGTAGTAATTACTTTTTTTTCTTTGATATAGGAAAAAACTTTCTCTCCTAGAAGAAAAAGTAATGGGAAATTTTGATCTGTAGATGTGTGTATTAATATTACAGGCTCAACTGAAGCTGATCCCTGTGTAGACAGGCAGTACATCAAATTCTCTGCTCAGTATCTCATTCTGGAAACTGTTTATAGAGATTAGTCACAGAAGTATGCAAGTAAAGGACTGATTTTGTTGCAAGATCATAGCTTCGATTTTTAGGTTACATGTATTTTAATCAGATCTCATTCAGAAATTGTACACTTAGGCAAAAATCTGTTCTAAGGGTCTCTGCTTCTATTCCTGTTATTTTTACCTGCTATGATCTGTTTTTTAATTATTTACCTGAGATCATAGTGCACATTCTATTGACTTTTAACTGTTTGGACTCCACCAGATAACTCTGCAGGAGTGGTCCTGATTCCCCTCATGATCCCCTTGATGTATCAGAGCCAGAGAAATGCCTCTTTCTCTGTTGCAGGACAGGAAGGAGAAACAGACAGGTCTTGGCCACTCTTCCAAGAAGCAAATTGGATTCTTAATCATATAGAGTGTGTGCAGCTTGGAGGTGCTCGGTAGCAGAGGAGCATTCAGAGAGGACTTTGGTTTTTGGTCTGGTCTGTGGAGGGGAAGCAGACCAAGGTTTTGGTACTCTCCTCTTTTGGAAGGGCTACCCCCAACTTGGAGCCAATGTGATTATGAATCCGTAATGCTCAAACCCTGCCTGTAGCTCAGGCTCCTAAGGAAAGATTAGATAGTTGTCATGAGTTCCAGATCCTGTCCATGTGTTCAGCCTGGAAGAACTGGAATACGATGAAAAGCATTTCAAAGAACTAAGCATGGTGTCTTCTTACACATTTTTTTTTCCCTGAGCCTGCTGGTACTCATTTTTTTGACTGACTTGTCAATGTATAAAGATTTCATTGGTGAAAATACTTCAAATCATTTTGTATTGAAGGATGGGCTAGAAAACTACAGGTAGGTAAAACTCAAGTCACATTTGAGCCACTTCAGTTGAAATGTAGTCTGTGTTACATAATGCCCATCATGAAAAGCCCATGAATTCTTAAATATGTACTTTGATACTGCCTGACAGATTGATTTACTGTACACAGACTCCTTCGCAGGCGTACACCCATCTCTTCGTACCAGAGCCCTGAAGAGAATGCCAGGGAAATCCAGCTCCTGGAATGATTCTAGGTTGTAGTAATTCCCTTTTTGTTGAGACCTAGTGTCAGTGGCTCAGATTTTTCCTTCTTCTTTTTTTTTTTCTCCTTTTCCCATTTCCCATTTTTCATTCTTTAAAACATTGTCCTTTTAATTAGATGCAATTTTTGCTTTCAGATGGGAAAGACAGTTGTGTTACATAACAGACTTGGTGAAGTCCATCTCCTTTTCATGATGTTTTTGTGTAATGTGTGCTAATAAATCTTTTGCGCTTAAGGAATGAAGAAATTTTTTATTTCACTTTCCTTAAATGTTCTTAGTTCAGCTGGACTAAAAGTTTTTCATAGTGGGAACCAGTTCTTGTAAGAAAGTCTTGTACTGAAAGTCCTTGTACTAAAGAAATATAAGTTCTTGTACTAAAATCTTGACTTGTACTGGAAGTCTCCTGATCTTCCTGAGGCCTAAGGACGTTACTATGGAACAACAAGAACAAGAAAATATTTTATATGGATATGTCTTCCTGCAAAAGCTATTCAGTAAAGTACCTGTTCACTCTTCTATCTGTTGTTGTGTAACATTTCATAAAGAATGAAGTGTATTCTTGGGCACATCTCATAAATGATTCCTGTCCTTGTGGAATGTATAATACTCCTTGGCTGAGAAATTTAAGGTAAGAAATACTGTTTATTTTCTCCCCACAATATATCAGCACCTGAAGAGCAGCATAAGCTTCAACTTCCCTAAATATCATGTGGCAAATTCTAATGTTAAAACTGTTTGGTCACAGTTAGAGATTTTAATGTTTCTCAAGGTACAGTTGCATCTCTTGCTGCTGCTTTGCTGCTCCTCCATCTTTTGACATGCAGTGCTTTATAAGGTTTTTAAATTGGAAATAGAGTTCCAAATCAATGATGGAAGCCACTTAAACAGATATGTAAAAAGTATCAAAATTACCGAAATATTTTGTCAGCATGTTATTTTTACCTTTGACTCTTGATTAATTAATTTTCAATAGGGCGCAAAACATATATTCAAAAGGGTGCAAATATTAACTAGTTCCCAGTCTGCTTCCTTGAGCCTGTCTCCTTCCTGTGCTGTCTCTGCAGTCCTTGAATCAAATAAACTTGTAAGTCCCCTTTCTATGCCAGAACTATCCTCTCCCAGGAACTCAATCACTCTCAGGAATTGCTACTGTATGTAACACGAAGTGGTGTATACATCTGACATACAGAAATTGAATGTTTGATCACTGAGCATTCAGCTGGGATATTTCTATTGTGAATAGTTTATAAGCCAGAAAGTGCCAATTTAAAATTTTCAAGGAAGTGCAAAACTTCCTTATGTTTCTGTGCTTATGTATGCATGTGTAACATAGTCTAGCTGTTGACTCTGATATATTGATTTAAAATGAAGCTATTCTATTCTAGAAACATATTTTTCCCTAGAGACACAAGTAAATTGGAATAATCTCATGAACTTTGTTTCATTGTGTATTTTTTTGGGGAAAACAGCAGATGCTTGTGAATCTGAATACTTTGGTTACTAGGTCAAACTCACTATTTTAAATTTATTTTTACTTTTATATAGAACATGCTGGTAAAGGGTTGCAATTTTTAATTAAATTTCTCATAGCTTACTGTAATTCATCTTGCTGGTATGTTTCAGGGTTTGTTTGTACTCACTGACTATGCATATCATATATTGTTGTAATTATGAAAAAGTAAATAATGGTGTTCCTTAGTAGCAATATAATTTCTTACTATTCTGTTTTGAGTTGTGCCAAATGACAAACAACACTATTGTGTAGTGCTCAGAAGACTACAGCAAATAAAACTTTAAGGACAAATAAAAGGCTTCTATAGAATATGTCAAACTGAATTTACTCCAGTCCTTTAGGAATAGCAAACTTGTTCATGATCATTTATATAAAGAACTGGAAAAGAGAAATGCAAACAATACATGAAGTTTACGGCATGGAATTTATGCTATGTAAGTAATTAGGTTATTCTGCTTACAAATCAGTTCAAATAAATTCTTTAAACTGTTTTCCCCACAACAAAAGGTTTATAAAAATGTTAAGGAAATAGACTGCATGTATGCAACAGAAAATGGCTGCTAGAGACTTTCCAGTCTTTGCAGATCTTTGTACTGAATGAATGATCTAATAAATAGGAAAGACAGTCTTCTGCACAAACATTGCTACATATCTAACAAATAATTCAGCTTTTTTAAAAGTCCTCTAAATATATTTATCTCTTCCAGTACCATTAGACTGGAACACATCTTTTGTTTATAAAGTACCATGTACATCTGCAGCACTAAGACTTTTATTAGTAATTAGGTCAATAAAATTCACATTTAAAATCCCTTAATTATCTATGTAAGTGACAGATTAACCCTCAGAAGAAACCAGATAAACTCATCAGACCTGTAATGCACACTCAAAGGAAATCTCTAAAATTGATCAGTAGTAGACCCCAATATAGAAAGCATGCACATATCATGTTATCACATAAATCTCCCTTATCTTTACTCAAAATAATCTAGACAAGATTTATACTTGCTATCTTTAGACTTAAACTGTCACGTTTCCTGGTTGGATGTGCTTTCATGTGTAGAGCTGCCCTCTCCCATATAAAATGCTTCAGTTCTCCACAGATTTACTTTAATAATAGAAATTATATTTAGCTCTCCAGAATAACTTTTATGCATTATTGTCAAAAAAAAAAAAAAAAAAAAAAAAAAGAGCTCTTTTTTGAGTGGATTATTGAAAACCTTTCTTGTGTGAGTTGCTTAAAAGCTGATTGAGAAGCCAGCTGGTTCTCTTACATACCCCAGGATTTTTCTTTGTAGCTAAGGAAGTATTCTGTATGTAGTGTGGCTAGAATTGTCTGCCTCAGTGCTGTCATCACTGCTCTAGGGTGTGCTGTACCCCATGTCAGTCTCTCTCATTAATATTTCTCTTGCAAAGCTGTCCTTTCAAATCAAGTGTTCTTCCACTTTTAATGCACTCTCCACCGTTACTGAAAGCAATTACCTTGCCAGACAAGGTGAGAATAGAAAAACAGCTTTTCTTCTTCTCCTTAAGCTGGCCACAGGTTTCCCTCTGAGGCCATGAGAGTCACAAGTGTATTGCATTTTCTACAGTAGGAATTTGGGACTGTGTTCCCTTGTCAGCACTTTGATGAGATCAGCTGTGATACTGCTACTACCAGGATTAGCATGCTGTGTCCACTGAGAGACAATTAGGTTGTTGCTGGGTATGCTTCTTGTGTTTTGAGCACACTTCGTATTGCCTGGGGTTTTTTTCCCCCTGAAATATGCATGTATAATAATGATTTCCCTCCTGAGGCATTACTATTCCTTTTGTGGGTCTTAATATTTGGGTCTGGCAAAGGATTCCCACCGAACTTCTACTTTATCATCTTTGGCAATTGGTAGAGAGGGCATTATCTGCTGTTACTTTCATTATCTCTTTCTGTACTTATATTCTATCTTAATTTACTTTCCATGTTGCCTTTGTGTATTTGACAGAAGACCTGCTTTTATTTGAGAGCTCTCAAGAATGTGTCCACTGAACTTCAATTATTTGATTTACCTGGGGGGAATATTGTAAAATGGCATTTGGTTCTTTTGTAAAAACACTGTAGTCCTGCAACTTTAATTTGGATGTAAATATTTCACAGATTGAGGTGATAAAGAGTATATAAATTTATGTGCATAAATTAGAATAATAAAATATATTATTGCCACACACTTCGTGTATGAGTTTAAGGACTTGTGGAATTTTCACTGATGTCAGTTTATTTATATCATTCCCTTTCTATCCACTGGATTTTTTTTCCCTCCCTTTATAAATTTGTCTCTATTTGCCATTGGAAAATTAAAATATTATAGTATAGTAGGAAATCTGTCTTTCTTTTCGTCCTGAAAACAAGCACTTAACACTGCAATCTGATGACTTACCAGCTTTTACTCTGTGTTTTTGGCATGAGTATAGTAAATCCTGATTAAAAAGCTTATCTAAATATGTTAATATTTTAGGCTGCAATGGAATGGAGGGAAACCTCTTCAAGATGATGAAGATAACATCCCCCGGGCTGTGAGGCTCTGCTGCAGTTAGAGCAGTGTCTGAGCAGCACAAATGCCAGCACAAGAGGCTTGAAGAACAATCTGGGAGCAGACTCAGGGGCACAGATTTGGGGCATTAGAGCCACTGTGATAAGAGAGCCTGTGGACCATAAAGTCATTGCAGGTTTTAGTGTCATAAAGCTTCATTTGGAAGTACAGGGTGCCCTGGCCCTCTTCTTTTTCCATGTGCTTACCACATACGTAGCTTAAGGAATGAACATGCTCTGAAACCATCACACTTGCTTGATTCAAAGTGCAATAACACGACAGCTTGGACACTGTTCTTGGACACAGCTTATGTACATATCTGTGTTCGGTAAGTGGACACAATGAATTTTTGACTTGTGTTCATTAACATGGTGTTTCAATGAGGTCCTAACATGTTAAAAGCACGTTGTTGAGATGATGGGTGCACACTGCAACAGCTTAATTCCTGCTGCTCTGCTTTTTTGTCACAATTGGATAAAAGTCAGGTGATTTTTCTCATTTTAAACATGGTAAAGTTTAGGAATTACAGGGAAAGAAATCCTCTTGAAATGGAACAGAGAGGGTGAAATTCTCTTCTTCTTACAGAGAAGCCTTTCTGTGAGGGCTGTGAAGGTGGTGAAGAGCCTTATGTGGAGTGGCTGAGGTCACTTGGTGTGTTCAGCCTGGAGGAGACTGAGGGTACCTAACTGCAGGTCCAGCTTCCTCGTGAGAGGAGGAGGAGGGGCAGACACTGATCTCTGCTCTGTGGTGACAGTGACAGGACTGAGGGAATGGCCTGAAATTGCATCAAGGGAGGTTTAGGCTGGATATTAGAAAAAGGTTCTTCATCCAGCAGTTGGCACTGGAACAGCTCCCCAGGGCAGTGGTCACAGCACCAGCCTGACAGAGCTCAAGAAGCATTTGGAACAAGGCTCTCAGGCACATGTGACTCTTGGGGATGGTGCTGTACAGGGCCAGGAGTTGGACCCAATGATACTTGTGGGTTCCTTCCAACTTGTCAGATTCTCTGATCTGAGGGAAGCTTTCTTTATGCCTTTTAAAAGTAAAATAAAGTTATTTTGAGAAGATTGAGACTTTTGAATATATTGAGTGTATTCCTGCCTCCCTGCCTGACTCGACTACACCTTGAGACTTGCTAAAGTCTGTTTTCAAGTCACTTCCCCTTGCTTGCAATATTTGCAGGGAGACTGTTGTGTTCTAGTTGTCATTTCTCTCCTCTGGCAAGTCAAAACACAGTGCCAGCAATCTGCTTTGCAACCTGTCAGCTCTCCAAGGTTGTCTCTGCTCATGCTGGTTGAACAGATTTTTTGAGCCAATGTTTTTGGGTGCTGGGTTTTTGGTTTTTTTCTGTCTTTTCATTTTGGAGTCGTATTCCCTTTCACTTCTGCTGTTGCTTTAGCTTCTTGCTTTTTTAGCTATCCAATGGTAATGCACAAAACTGGAATCTGTGAGTTGGAATTTGTTATTCTGAAATTCTGGAAAGCCTGGGAGCAGACTACAGATTTGTGGTCAGACTGCATTTCATGGAGGATTGGCATGTGTATGTTTTTCATCTTACAAGTATCATAGTATTTTTTTATTAAGAGAATTTTCATGATCACAAGTGTGATTCTTTGGGAGACAGTGGAGAAGAAAGTCTGTTTCAGCAAGACAAATGCTTCCAATGCATTTGAAAAGGAGTCTTCTCAAAGCTGCCTTTGGACCAAGTCCAAAACTGACATGGTACTAAAGCTGGGGCTGTCACTGAGCCTTCAAAAACATGAAATGCAATTGTTATGGTGGAAGTAAACAGGAGAATATGGAAACACATTAACTGAAATTTACTCTTTTTAAATGAGCATTTGGATTGCTTTGTTCTTTTAAAGTTAATCTTCATAATATTCCAGAGACCTGATGTTTAGTGCCATGTCCTTATGGCATTAGTCAGCCATGGCACAGGCCTTCTCAAGGGCTTGTGGCACATGATACACCTGTGGCATTTGCTAACTCAAAAAAATTAGCACTAACTAAACTCCGAATTGTCTTGACTAACCTGTAAGGTACTGAGTGCTACACACGCATACAAACCTGACATGGGTCACATTATTTCCTCTTCTTGAAAATGGCACAGTACTCAGTCCTAGATGTTCCTGTCAATCACTGCTGCTCTGCAGTGGAGTACACAGGTACAGCACGAAGCAGGAGAGGGAAGGGCAGGAACTCCTTGGCTCAGTGTTAATTTACTTTGATTTCTAAATTTAGTTGGAAAACTTCTGTGCTATGTTTATGGGAAGTTTTCTTCTTTTGGAATATCCCAATAGATGGATCACTATTGAAATCTGGGAACCAAAGAAAGAGGACCCATTTTCTAGTCCTGGGTTGGTGAAGATTTCTGGAGCTGACTGGCTCAGCACCCAGAATTTTGGTGTAACCATGCAGCCTTGTGTTCACCAGTTATTTAATTTCTGAGGTGATGGGAAGTACTGAGATACCTGTGATCTTGATTTCTTCACAGCTAGTGGCCTGAGCCTCACTCTCTGGCACAAATTTTGCAAGACTGTTCCAGTCTGTTGGGATCTGATTCAGTGAAGAATAGGCTACAATTCCTCTGTAATTCTGTCAAAGATAACAGACCCTTTTCTTACGAATATAATGTTTGTTTTGCAAATGTTCTGGAACAGTATTAATTAAAGTTCAGTTTTAATTTGTAAATATATTTATGGTTATATTTTTATGCTGACCTTTTAGAAGTGCCTGATTCTCTTCCCACTGAGTAGGTGAACTCAGAGTTATCAGCTTTGATTTAGATCCCTGTGTTTTAGCTTCCTAGAGCTGGAAAATACTAATGTCATCTTTTGCTGCTAAAAGGAAGCCAAATTGCTTAAATGTCTCAGATTAAGTGAATGGCCCTTTCTTTTTTACTTATGAACACAATAATATTTTTGCTCTTTTCAAGGTCTGGCGTGAACCTTACATTATGCTAGTTGAAGTAAAATTAGTTATACTATTAACTTTTGCTCCTCCAGGACACAGTTGCCTAGAATTGTCAGCTGTTGTCTAATGGTTCTGTTAAATACCATGATTGTGAATATCCTTTAAGTCACATAATTTTTTATAGGTGCTTTCATGGGTTTTTCTCTTTTTTAAAACTTTCTGTTTATTATTACCTGATCTGAATAGCTATTGTACATCTTACTCTAAGTAGTTTAACTAGAGAATAGGGATAAAGAATTGGCCAAACGGTCCCTTTCTGATGGATGATCCTGCTAATAGTGACAAGTGGTTTTCTTAGAATGGTTTGATCAATAAAATTACCCTGAATTTAAGATCTCATTGTCTTTGTCTCCTTACAAAGTAGTAGTTACTGTTCTTGTAGGCTTGGTCAAGCATTTGATTTCTCAGGTGAAACTTTCTGCTTTGTCCAGTTGAGACTGTCACTAAAAGGCTTTGCAATTTTAAAAATTATTTTACTTCTTATTTCAGATCAGGCAAAGAATTTACTTCAAATGACGACTTGTATAGAAGTTGTCTGAGGGAAATCTAGCCTACAAAAAACTCCCTGTCTGTAAAGGGAGGAAAGGTGGCTTGGTAGACAGATGGAGGTTAAGGTTATCTAACAGCATAGGTCTGTAAGTAGAGGTAATCAGATCTACCGAGTGACATTCCCGAGGCGTTGGTATTGGCACTGGTGCTGTTTAATATTTCTGTTGGCGCTCACAGTCCTGAAAGCCAACTGTGTCCTGGGCTGTGTCACAAGCAGTGCGGCCAGAAGGCTGAAGGGGGAGATTCTCCCCTTCCACTCCACTCTTGTGAAACCCCACCTGGAGTTCTGTGTCCAGTTCTGGGGTCACCAGCATAAGAAGGATGTGAACCTGTTGATGTGAGGCCTTGAAGATGATCAGAGGGCTGGAGCACCTGTCCTGTGAAGACAGACTGAGAGAATTGGGGTTTGTTTGGCCTGGAGAAGAGAAGACTCTGGAAAGACCTTGCAGCAGCCTTAGAGTTTCTAAAGGAGACCCACAAGAGAGCTGGAGAGGAACATTTACAAGGGCATGTAGCCATAGAACATGGGATAATGATTTTGAACTGACCTGAAAGAGAGTAGGTTTAGATTAAATATGAAGAAGAAATTCTTTACTGAGAGGGTGGTGAGGTGCTGAGACAGGTTGCCCAGAGAAGCTGTGGATGCCCCTAGAAGTGTTCAAGACCAGGGTTAATGCAGCCTGGTGTAGTGAAAGATATCCCTGGCAGAGGGATTGGAACTAGATCATCTTTAAGGTCCCTTCCAACCCAACCCATTCTGTGATGCTATTATATGACAAAACAGGTAATGCCAGAAAATATACTTGCTCATCACAGAAATCTTGTAGCTATTGACCAAAGAAAAATATGCCAAGAATTCCCTTTAAATGAAATTAACTTGTGCTAACTGGGAGAATGCTACTTTATCTTAGTTTTTCTAGACAGATATCAGAACTTTACAGAATAAAGCCTAATTTCTCATAAATGCTGGTCATAAACACATATAAACAATCCATGCAGAGTTATTTTGTGGGAGTTAGAGGAGTAGTGGAGTTAATATTTATTGGTACAATGTACTAGGAATGCAGCCAGATATCCTCTGATGCAGGCTGTGCTCAGTAGCAGTGAATATAAGATTAGCACATGGAGTGAAAGACTGGCAAAGACAGGACTCTAATTCATAAACAGAGAGGTTGGATTCGTGCATTGAAGTTGTTATTGTGCAGCACTGTACAAAAAGCAGCACGGGAGAGACCATTTGCCTTGACTTTCCCCCTACTTAACTAATTGCTCCCTCCTAGCTGCTGCTGTTATGGTTTATAACCACTTAAATGCCTCCAGGTTTCACTATAATTGATCATAACAAATCTTTTGCCATCAAAGCTCAACTGAACCTTTTCAGTTCAGTTTACAAACAATTATTCTCACTGGTCTCTCTCCTAAGATTGACATTTCTTTAGCTTAATATTATTCTGAAGAGGCTTGAGCTTGTCCAGATTATTTACATAAATCTTGCATATCCTTTTTTTTCCAAAAACATTTTTAAGATCTATTGCTTTTACTTGGGCAGTATGGGAGATCAGATAAATATATTTCATAAGCTTGAAATAACTTTTTTTTAAAGGAAAAAATAAATTTCAACCCAGAGGGGTTTTTGGATATAATGACCAAGATAGAATTTCTGCTCTCAGTAGAAAAAAAAAACAAACCAAAAAACAGCCAAATGGCCTGTGGGCTTTCCTAGCAGTTATAGGAACTGCATGTATGGGAAATGGAATGATTTGGATTCTGGCTGTTCCTCCTACAGGAAAGATCAGCTTCAGTGAGGGTTAAGGCTAAGGAAGGATGCCTGTTGCTTACAAAATTATAGTCTTGCTTTGCATCTGTGCAAGCAGTTTGCTCACTAAAAATATCTTGAAAGTAATAGAAAAGGATAAATCATTGGGATTATCTAATTAGAAAACAAAACCAACAAGATAATTAATCTTTACACAGTGGGCCCATTTTTCACACAGTGTGTCTGCAATGTTATTCAAATGGCAACCGCTGTTGGCATGGTTGGGTTTGTTCTTTTGGTCCAGGGATTGTGCTACACAGCACCATTTATACTGGAGAGATGGACTTCCTATAAAGAGTTGTTCTTTACTGTAGGCACATTTTTTTATTAATGGGGTCATTAAGCAGCAATGACTTTTTCATTTCTACATCAACATGTCTTGATGCTTTAAAGGATTCCAGTCCTCTTCTGGAGCCTGTTTCCTCTTGAAATGATGACCTACAGTGGGATTCATTAGTAAGTAGCAATAGGTTCTCCAAGGACAACTTAGAGAAATATTAGCATGGCAGTTGTTTACAGGATTATCCAGCCAAGGAGGGCACACAGGCTTTGTGTTTTGCTCAAAGGAGAGCTCAGAGGGCTTGTAGAAAATCCATTTGTGCTCTCACTGTAGGACTTGTTTAAAACACTTGTACTTAGGTATGAAATGCTGAAGCTTTATCTCAGTGTGGCTGTCTTTCCTGTCTCATCAAATATCTGTGGCTTCTTTCATTTCTTCTTCTTTAGTTTCATTAGGTGCTGTATATAATGTGATAGTAATGTGCGCCAACAGGTGAAAAAGAAGATAAAATCCCAAGCCTTTCTTAAAGTCAGCTATGTAATTTGCAGGGTACCAGATGGTGTGGTGGACCTGGTGAGGTGTGTGTTTGGAATTAAAACACATTTTAATTTTACTTATTCAGGTGTAAAAAAAAAAATTTTGAAGTCTTTTTTAGTTCCTCAGATAGAAAATTTTCAAGTTTATGGCTGAGGATTGCAAAAGTTTTTAATTCTGTGGGGTTGGGGGTGATTTTTGTATTAGTACTTGAAACTCTTAGGTTGTCAGTTTACTGTTTGGGTGGAACTGCCAAGCTTTCAGTGAACGTCTTGCAATATTAGTTTTATTTGCTGACATTAAATGTCTTGGTACATTTTCTTTCTGAACATCTAGGTTTTTCTTTGTGTAGTGGAGGGATTTGAAGTTTATAGCCTGGATATGCTTTTTTACTACGCCTGTAAAAATCCACCCACATTTGGCAAAGTTATGAACATTTGAAAAATTGCATTTCACACATTCCTGGTCAAATTTTATTAGATTTTTTAGCAGCTGCATTTCCAAAAGATTACGTATGTATTGGATGTTTGCCTCCCTTAAGACAGGACTTTCCTTGAAATTGCTGCTCTGAGTTGAACAGGTCAGACCAGTACAACCAGAGGAGCAGAGATCAAGGAATTTGCCTGTCATGTTTTCTAGGGAGCACTCCGTTACAATCAGTTAGCCCATCAATATGAATTAAACATTGAGGATTAAACTTCAGAAGGGCTAGGAGCTGGTGAGGTGGGTGGGAGTGATTATTAGTTAAATGGTAAGTAAAAAAAGTTGAATTTGTCTGCATGGCTAAACAAGAGTGGGGGCAGGACTGGGATAAAACGGGATCCTAGAAAGGAGCTCTGGCTGAGCAATGGAAAGGAGCTGAAATTGTGACCTTGAGGGATTGCTGGATTGCATGAAGAGACCATGCTGCAGTTGGAGAAAAGCAGGAGGGGAGAGAGGCTGGTTGGAATGGTCTTGGGATGGTAAAGGAGAGAGACAGCCTGGATAAGCTGGATGAAATCTCCTGTGTGACTTCAGTCTCAGTTCCGCCAAGAGATAAAGTACTTCAAGTGTGCAAGATGTGTACTTGAGAAAAACCATGTGACTCCAAGGACAGATGCAACAAAAACTTTCTCTTAAAAAATTAATGCCTTCGGTGCATTAAATTGCTAATATAGATACATCCAGTGTCCCCCAGCAATACTTGCATGTGCTGATGCAGAGCATCTCAATCATTCGGTTATGTTGGCTACCCCTTACAGGCAAGATTTTTGTGATAGCTCTCTCCCCCATGTTTTTGGCTAGACCATCTTTCCTTTTGTTTTGCATTGTGAAAAATCCTTCTGGTGATTGACAAAGACCCTGAAATTGTTTTTCTATAACTTCTGACTAAGTTTACCACCTGCAGCCAGAGAGGAATCAGCAGGTTGTCCTTGGTGTCAGTAGAGAAGCTCTATGCAGCAGAATTTATGAATTTCCAAGGTTTAAAAAAGAAGTTTTTATTTATTGATTTAGTTCTCTTAGGAGGTCACGCATTATGTCTGCTGTAAGTGGAGTCTACATGCTTGCCTTTGTTCTTTTGCCTGAAGTCCAGAGTATGAGAACCTCCAGTATCTTCAGTTTTATTTGGAACACTGCTGTATTTACTTAGTGTTTTCTTGACCCGTTGATATCTTCTATAAGACAAGAGTTACTTTCACATAAATTTAGCATTCCTTCTGTAGTCACCCAGCAAGAGCAAATTCTCATCTCCTTTTCTTTTCTTTTTTTGCTCTCTGTAAGTATAAAGGTTTTATAGTCCTTTTATTTCTTCCTGTCTTGCAAATAGTCTTTGCATAAAGAAAACAAAAATTTTCTGGCAGAAGTGAAAATCAGATGGTGTGTCAGCAGAACCTGAACCTGCTGAAATAAATTCTTCACCCTGACCCACTGAGCTGAAGCTGATAGATACAGCTCAGCATAATTGTTTCAAGCCGAAACATAGGTAAGAAAAGTGAGCATTTAATAAATATCTCCTGTGTGACTCACTGGGTAGCTTATGAAAGAAAACCACTTTGTGACTTTGGGAAGTACACTTTTTACTTTATGGATCAGCATCATCATATTTTTGGAGCATGTGCAGTGTAAGAGGAAGCTTCTCTAAAGACAGAAGTTCTGTGCACCTACTCTACACCTTGCATAGAAGTTCATGGTCAGAAGCAAGAATTTCTGTTTTTTTGACTCAATATCTTCCTTCTGAATGTCAATTGAATGATACCATTCTGTAAGGGAGAATAACCAAAGTATAGCAAAGCCTGATTTCTGTATTAAGTGATCACTTCTTGACTATGACAGAAATTTTCTAAAAAAACGTAGGCTGATATTGCAGCACCTTAACAAAAATGTGGATATTGAATTACGGGGTACTCCCTTTTCTAATAGCATTGAATTGTTTGCTTCGAAGAAATGGGAAAGAAAGAGCCATAAACTGCTGAACTTATGTAGATGTTTTGATTTACTTTATTCTGTCCAAGACAAGAAAATCAGGTAAAGATTCAAAACTACACGGCTTTCTATAGTTGCTTACTTTTTCGTGATTATAATGTGTTCTTTATGTTTTGGAAAAGAAATGGTTTATAACCATGCAGCAAAATTATTTTGAGATGAATATGGTGTAAAATCAGTTAGTGCCTAACAGAAAGGAGACCCAGGGTAGAATTACTAGGCTTCTCTCAGGGCACATGATGAAAGTTTGACCTCATGTTTAAAAAGAGTAATTTAGACCAAATTCAAATTGCACTGAACTGAGTGGAAAGTCGCTGTACTTTTAATGGAAAAGAGTTGGGGCCTTTATTAGTAACTTTAATATAGTACTGTCTCAAGAGGTTGCATTCTACTGCATTTTATGTTTGAATATGACTGCCTTGCTGCAAATGAGATGGTTATTGCGATTTCAGCAGCAGCAGACAATTTCTTGAACAGATTACCATTACAAGTAATGGCACAGAGGGAGAAAAGTTTATTGCTTTCTTGAATTTTTTTGTTGAAGAAGAGTTAGAAACACAAAGGTTTAAAGAGGAGTTGCATTCCTTAGTTTTAGTGCACACTGCTGTGTTACAGACAAAGGGGAGATAAGTTAAAAATATAGGTGTGAATGGAAAATACGTCACGAAACAGCTGATTCACTGGCAGGTGGAGCTAAGATGCTACAGAAGGCCCCAAGAAAATACTTCAAAACTTTGACCAAGCATTGTCTGGAGGCAGTGGAGCAAAACCTCTTCCATCCTAGTAGGAGAAATATGGACCTGTCTCCTTGCTTTACTTGTGAATGAAGCATCTAAGTGCCACGAGCAGTGCTGCTCGGAGGGAGTAGCTCCAAAGCTGGAGACGAGGCGGTGGGGCCAATGCTGGGCTGTGGCAGAGCTGTTTTATGCCCCTGGCCCCATTTGAGCTCTGGGCAGGACATCCAATGGGACAGCAAACATGTTCCCTACAAACCTTTGCAAAGGTTAGGTTCTTATTTTGCCCCTTCATCCATCCTGTAAACAAAGAGGACCTTAGAAGACTCTGCCAAGCTTTCCTCCTGCCATGCTGGAATAAACTGGGAGTAGTTCCCAACTCCAGATGTGTATTTCACATCCTACAGTATATCTATATGTAGACTCTAGCTCTCACCTGAATGGCCACTGTCTTTGAAATTTAGAGCTAGATTGTTGTGAAGTAAATTATATGTGTCTGGATGATGCTGTACTGCCATTCTAAGTAATGCCTTTCTGAAGCTTACTTGGGTTTTGGCTCCTGGATGATTGGTATATTTCTGGATTAGTTATATTTTCTTTTAAAAGCAGCATTTTTCATTTCTGTAAATCAGTAAACAAATTAAAAAGTTAGGTAAATCATACCTGGATGGTTTTCTGACAATTTCCTTGTCATATACATAGAAATGAAAGTACAGCATTGATTAGAAAATCAGAAAAGATTTATTTTTTAACAAAAGAAATCTAATCTACTTAAAATTTGCTTTTTATGTCACTTCCCTCATACTTTAAAATATACAAGCATAGCATTGTGGAGTGCTAAAATAATAAATTAAAATTTGCATTTCTTTCCCAATTTCAATGCTGATATGAGGCGGCTCTGAAATGAGATAGGAGGTTCCTTAAGCTTGTCTAAGTATCATCTTCTAAACATTTAGGAAAACAGGGAAATTCACAAAGACATTAGTTTTAAATATGGCCCCATAAATCTATTGGGAACCTATGTTAATATCACCATGTATATTGAATTTTCTTCAAAGAAGTTGACCCACCTTTATGCAAAGCAAATTTCTGAAAGCAGGATAGTCTCTAAGTAAGGAGATGGAAATGGACTGTGTTTTAGCACTAACAACTCTCCTCTTAAAATCTCTAAAAAATGTTTTTATTGTGATCATGCCCAGTTCTATTTCTACTCTTCTGCCTTTATCAAGGTCTTATGCTGTTGGAGCTTAATCAACTCAGTCCAGATCTCGAGTGATGCCACATAAGGCTCTTGTTTGATACCCCACAATGAGCTTGGATGTTGGGCATAGAAGGATAAGAGATGCAGATTGCAAAATTGCTAGGTTAGCATCAGTCCAAAGCAGTGGAGGATCTGCCAGTGCCTCGGTCCCAGGAGGAGGCAGCTGCTGCTTTTTGTGTTGAGCATTTACTGGGGCAGCCATTGGCCGCGTGAAAGAGAGCATTGTTTGGCCCTGGCACCAAATGCTTTGTGTCCCTAATTTTCACAGCAGTTTGCATGGGCTTAAATACTTGCAGATATATATTTACTAATAAGTCATGTGAGTGTTGTTTGACTCCAAATTTTACTTCAGAGATATGTAATTTCTGATTTAATTTACTCATTCTAACAATGGGCATTAGCTAAAACTGCCCTTCATGCTTATGCAGATCATGAATTTCTTTACAGAGCAAGGCCAATGAACCTCCTTATCATCAGCTATTCTAGTGCTTCATTCCAAGCAGTTTATTGTTTCAAGCCAAAATGTACATTACTTTAGCTTCCACATAATCACAAACCAAAGTCTAGACTGAATTTCTGTTTCCCTTGCGAGGGTTTGTATCTAATGTTTTTAGAATAGAGAACTGATGTTCAGATGCAATGATTTTTCTGCAGTATATAGTATAAAAAGGAGCTAAAATAGTTTAGCATTGATGTTTCCATTAAGTAAAAAATATGAAAACTCTCTGTAGGAAGCAACATTAAATTAGTACAATTATATATTACTCTAATCACAGGAAACAGCATTATTATTTGTTGTATTTCTGCTAACTGCTGTGGGCATGAAGTAATTAAAAAAAAAAAGTGGAAAATATGTATATAAAAAGAAGCAGGGACATGCATATGCCCATTTTTGTTTTTCCTGAAATGAGCGAGTGGTGGGGGAGTCAGTAAGAGCAGAAGGCTTGTAGGAAAGAGACCAGGGGCTAAAAAAGCTCAGGGTAAAAATCCTTCAAATATTTTCAGACCTGTTTTCTTTGCCTTGGTGGTGTAGAAAGAACACTATTTTGGGGGGGCAGGGAGGGGCAGAGGGATTCTGTTTGGTATTGTTTTGGTTTGGTTTTGGTTTTGGTTTTTTTAATGTAGTAATTGAATCAATATTCATTATAATAACCCTGCCACTTCTGTGACAAAACAAGGCCACAGGAGACTAGGGGGAGATAATCAGACTTTTCTTTCCTCATGTTATTAGCTTCTTCTGTCCAGGTTGGCACTTTTTTTGGTTACGTGTGCCAAATATTCAGGATTATTTTTTTGGCCACAGAGCAACACTGCATGGCTTTGTAACACTTTGGTTAGTCACCTTTAATGCCCCTCCTTTGATTGTCTTTTCTGACACCATTTTGTTTCTTGCCCAATGCTTGCTAATTTTTCTCAATTAAAAATAACCCTTTATCAGAGCTGAAATATTTCATTTGTTATTCTTTTCTAAGCAGAATTAAAATTTTTTCACTTTTTAAATTTTTTTTTTTATTTGGGACTGGATTTCAATGCTACATATAACAGGTTTTTATTTGTTTCCTACTGTTTAATTTACAGCACCCTAAAGTAAAAAAATAGGCATAAGCAGAATAAATTACCCAGCATATTTAAAGTTGAGAATACCTACATAGTAAAGGTGTACATCTCTTGCGAGATGGTATCCAAAACTTGTGTGAACTGAGAAATTAGAATTTTTGCTTGGAAAGAAATTCACTTAAATTTTTATCCCATCAGAAATATGATCAGGGAGAGCTGTTCTTTAAAAAAAAAAGCGATTTAAATAGTTGTATACAAAGCAAAATTATTTGCATCCCTAGTTGCTTAAAAATAGTTATTATTCTTTTACAGTCCATTTTAAATTTGGATTGTTGTTTTCATTTATTACACAAAAAATAAAATATTATTTAAATGAGAAATGGAAGTTGTTGAACAGGCACTTTCTAGTGAAGATTGAAGTTCTAGTGTGTGCTGCAGAATCCAGTACAGCTCAGGGCTGTAAAGCTACCTGTGTTGAATATTTTAGACATTCCTGTAACCCCTTCTCATTATTACATTAGTACTCAAGTGTGAATCTTTTTCCAAATTCAGCACCTTTTGCCCTTAGGTTCATATATACCAGAGTGACCAATAGTATTTTCATAAATCCCATTGAGCATACACACCCTTCAGTCTTTGCAGAATTAGGGCAAATAATAATAGAAAGTTCACAAATGTCAGTTTTGTAGTTCTTACTACACAAAGTCATTTATTCAGGTGCTGATGGTGGGTAGAAATAAACACTGATTAGGTTAGTAGGAAACTGCAGGGAAAAATCGGAGGGATTTGGATATACCTGTGCTACAGTAATTGTATATTGTGCCTATTCTTTCATCAAGAGAAAAATTGTGACTTTGTGTGTTTGGCGTGCTCAAACACCTTGTGGAATGTTTTTTTGTTTTTTGGTTTTTTTCTCCTTGAAACAATGCGATGAAGAATTTTATGATTCTGTGATTCAGTATTTATTATTTCATTTTGACCCTTTTTAGGATTCAAAACACACACAGATTTATGCTATGTACTACTGAGGAAATGCTTTCTTGCACTCCCTTTCAGAGATATTAAATTGAGGAAAGGGACTTGATTTGATGCATAGCTCAATCACTTGACTCTTAATAATTTTGAACTATAAATCTTAAGTAGATACACAGGCATCTTTCCATCATTGGGCCAGATGGTAATATCTTTCTCACGTAACAGAACCCAATTTGACTTGAGCCTATCTTTCTCTTATTTATTTTAATGTGTTCCATTTCATGTCTCCAAATGTTTTCGTTTTACCCAATTCTGTCGGTCAGTTCCAAAATTCACATGCTATAACCATTCCTCTCTCCACCTCTACCAGAATGAGCAATCATATTTTATTCCTTATTCTCCCAAGTGGGCTTCTTCTGCCAGACTTTTGTTTGTTTTGTTCGCCTGCCAAACTCCACCAAATGTCTTGTTTTGAACATGATGGGCCAGTCTCCACATGGATTCAGACGGTTCTGCAGATTTTTGAGGGTTCATTTTGGTGGGTTTTTTTTATTCCCTGTCTTTTGTTTTGGGCCTATTTATTTAATTTTTGCGTGCAGATTTTTTAGTCTGTAGGACATTGCAGCTAAAATGATTTTCAGCTGAGAAGTGAATTTTGTTCTGTTCTTCCAGAATGATACATATTAAAATATACTTTAAAGCAGTTTGGAATTCAGAGACCTGCACGGCAAGATCTTTCACTCATTTATGAAAGAATTATCACCTGTCCAGAAATCTGTGGTTTAAACACAGTATTTACAGCTAGTACAGTTTAAAAGCTCTTCACTTTGTTTACATGACCTGTTAAGGGCAGAATTTACGTTCACTTACATTCTTTTACAATCAGTGAAATCCTGAAAACTGCCATGAAAGTTCGATTTCAGGAGTTCACTGCTGACATTTTTATGAAACTCCTCTGGGATGTGAATTTTTATTTCACTACTGTGGGTAATGCCTATGTAAATCTGTCTGGGAAAACAAGTTGAATTACATGCAAGGCTGAAATTATTATTTTTTTTTCCCTGAACTATTTATCAATTCTATTCCACTCCAGAAAATGATAATGATGTGGCTGTCCAGGCTGTCATCTGAATATTACAATGTGAGTGGGATATTTTTCACAGTGTTGAGAGCTCAGCCAAAAGAAATCCCTATGTTTGAAATATTTTTTGTTTGCTTTTTTAAATTTATTTTTATTTTTAATGTGAATTCAATCCCTTAAGTTCCATGGTGCTGTAACAAAACTGCCTGTATATGAGAAATAGATTGATATGTCATACTCTCAGGGAGGCCACACAAGTCCCTGGGGGATCCATATGTTACAAGTTACAAATTTTGGGTGGTGGGGAAAGTTGTGTGGCCCCTCTTCTAAGATGCTGCTGTCACTTGCACTGTTTTAGGGAATGGCTCTGAGCAAGTTCTGAAGAATAACAGGGAATCCTAAGAATATGTGCTGATGTCAGTAGGAGTTTTCCTCATTAAAACTCTTGCTCTGTGCCTGGCGAGGCAAGCCAGATCGGTGAGAAGGAAATCAGTGCAGGGAATGTGTTATAATCTGTGCCTTCTTCCTCTGGTAAAGGTGTCTGTGAAGGACTGTGAGAGGTGTCATGTCCAGTGTTGAGCCCAATTAAAACGTAATAGACTATATTTTTCCCTAATTAAGGCATTCCAATGAGTCCTTTCTTTTGCTACGCCCTTTCATCTTACATTTTTCCTGCTCGCTCAGTGGTAAATTCAAGGAGAAAAGCATTGATGTTAATCCCAGGCAATAAACACACAGAGGCAAGCAGAAAAATGAGTAATTTCCACCAGTTTTTCTATTCCTGTCCTGTGAAATTTTACGTCACAAACTAGTTATCAAAAAAGGCCAGGGAGGGAGAAAACAAGACCTATAAAATAATTTCCTTATCCAGTTTTCCAGCCTCATAACAGTGAAAAGAGAGATTTGGCATTTGTGAATTGCCCATGGATTTAGCACTCTCAGACTGGCTGTATTTTGGAGGCATTTATCCTGAGTCTGCTGTCATTCAAGTAAAATAATCTAAGAGAGAAAAACTTTGTGGATCTTTTGATCCCAAAGTAAAAGCAACTGGTACTTCTGTCTATATTGAAACTTGTGCAGTCACTTACAGACATGACATGAGACCAGATCATTGTGGTATTAATTTATTGTCACTTCAGAAAATGTATAAAACATGTGTAAAACAGTAGGTAGTGGAACACCTGACCCACTTTTCTCGAGGGACTAATGTTAGTGTGTTAATTTAATGTTACCACTATTAGAAATTGCTGTTTAACATACATTAAGTGCATAGAATCATTCAGGTTGGAAAACTTCATTAAGATCATTGAGTCCCAACTGTAGATTTGAAGATGTTGATTTCAAGTTTATGTATGGTATGCTTCAAGGAATGGATGAAGAGCTCCCTGTGCTTTCCTGGGGCTACTTGGTTGGTTGGTTGGGTTTTCTGGTTTGGGTTGGTTGGGTTGGTTTTTTGTTTTTTTTCTTATAAAAGAAGGAAAACATAACGAGACAAAAGGGATGTGCCACAAATATAAATCTCGAAAGGGTCAGTGAGATTTTCAGTTTCTTCTCAGCAGACCTGGAGGTAGCTAGAATTAGAAAATATTGGCCAAGTATTTAAATTCCTGAGAGACCTTTTCGGCTCTTCACTTTTTTCATGGAATTATAGAATATGCTGAGTTAGAAGGGACTCATCATAGTCATTGAGTCCAACTTCTTGGCCCTGCATGGCTCACCCCAAGAATCACCCAATGTGTCTGAGAGCAATGTCCAAACAATTTTTGTACTCTGACAGGTTTGGTGCTGTGACCACTTCCTTGAAGAGTTTGGATGTTCTGCTTGTTTGTTTTTAAAAAGCACGTATTAATCATTGCCTCTGAGGTGTCCTTTCCAGAGAGTTAAATTTTGGACTATGACAGTTGGTTTTGTTTATCTCTAGGTAGCAGTGTGTAGTGGCTGCTTTGTGGAAATTTTACTCTATGGTGATTATTCCTTGAGCATTTGCACCAGGGAAAAAGCCAAAGAGCTACAAATCTCCAACATTTCTGACACAAGAATTTTAAAGCCCAGCATTTTAAAGCCATTTAAAGACTGCAATAGAGAGAATGGTGATGCATCTTTTTGCCACTAGTAGATCATTAAAGTTGAAGACAGGAAAATATGAGAGAGTAAACAAAGGAATGCAAGAGAGAAAGGGGATCCTACCTTTGCATACAATAACTTGACTAGGAGAAACTGTAAGATCAGTGAGGAGATGACAAATCATGAAGTTTGAAGAGGCAAAATATGTCTCCACTGCCATTTTCTTCATGGTGCAGGTGATGGGAGACTTGGAGGTATTTTACCATCCTCTGTCACCAAAGAGTAGATTAAAATAGAAGTGCATCAGATAGATTGATCCTTTAGGGCTGCTTGGAGCTTTGTGTGCTGATTGCCTGTGGCAGTGTTTGCCTGCTTGCAGTGAGTTATTTGTAGAGACTTTAAACCAGGTGCAACATTAGACCAAGAGATCAAATAGCATCTTTCCCTTCCTAAGGTGCACTGGAATGTGATGAAACTCTGTTTGGAGCACTCTTATAATAGCAAATGATGATAAATTAGATTAAGACAACCTTCGAACAGGACTAGGATTTCAGTGAACTACCGCAGAAACAGAAATAACTCATCTGCAGTTTCATTTGGCTGTGTGATGCACAATGGAGAAGTTACAAATGGTGTTATTTACCACAAGGCTATTTTTAAGTGCATGTACCGAGCCTGCAATGCAAAATTCATAGCCGGGTAGCCCTACTTAGTGACTGAAGCTTGCACGCGCCCTATAGGAGGCCATAACATATTGTGGATTTTTAATCTAGAAGAAAAATTATTTTAAGAATGAGGAAAGGAAAAGTCTGCCTCACATGCCCTCTCTTGCTATTTTTACTCTTACTAAGATGGACTTTGCCAGCATGAAAATATTAAGACTTGTCCACAGAATAAATTTTGAGCCAACCAGCAAATAAATCATTACTTGAGGAGAAGCTATTTGTATGTGTGTGTGTATGTGTGTTTTTCAAGAAAAAGCCAACGTGCTTGCACACAAAGATATGACTTGATATTCCTGCAGACAGCTTTCAGGACACAGAACAAGCAGAAGTCACTGAACTGCAGACTTTTGCAGACATGCACAGTGTGGGGTCTGCATGCCGGAGGTCTCCCATCCTCACAGCAGAGGCTGCTCCAGAACCTGGGCTGTGGCTCCCAAGGCACATTGTCCTGCTGAAGTGTCTGGAAAGGAGCCTTTTCTAGGGCATGTGATGTCGTATAGATAAAGTCTTATTTTGGCACACACACGTGCACGTATATTCTGCATGGATGTAATTCTAGTGAAATTAGTTTAAAGATGTTTCATTTGACCAAAGGAATGCAGGGAACAGTAAGACATTAAATGCATAGCGGGAGTGAAGAGAAAAGAAACCCCAAACCCAGCTATATGGTCCTGATTAGCTGAAGTTAATGGATTTGATTTTAAACTCTGTATTTCTCAAAAATGCAACTTTGTTGTATAATATCTGGCTATCTGTCTGCCTTTTACTGAGAGGAAAAGCAAATCTTTTTTTTTTTTTACTTTCTTGCTAACTAATAAATACATCATGGTAGAGGACATTGGAATTACTGGAACACTACTATCTGTTGATGGTGGCTGTAAGCTGACTACCCCAATAACAACGTGAAAATGTCAGATTTGTAGGAACTTGTCATTTCAGTGCATTCTTACCTGTAAAGGCCGGATTTATTACTAGGCCTATTTCTGTACCTTCCGTAAATGGGTTGGAATAGTTGTCACTGAAGCTTTAATAGACTCACACATCAGACAAGCAGAAAGAAGAGGAGAGTGGCAAAAGCTTTTAAATGCTTCATCAAAATTTTATTTCTTTGCTTTTAATAAAATCTAGTTAGGGAAATATATTTATAGGACTTCTAGTATATTTATGAATTCTGAAATATAAGGGGAAAAGTCCCCCACGCTTGCATAGCTCTAAACCAAAACATTGCTCTTCAGACACTTTTTTCATTCCTCTGTTTTGGGTAACATCTTACTGAATGAATAACAAACTGCGCTAACTCCCACAGTCTGTCACTCTGTACCGCAGCCTCTTCTGTGCCATGCTGGATCGAGCATGTACTTTTGGCTTTTCCAAGCTGCACTTTGCACTTTTGAGTGGAGTAGTGGATCCTTGCCTGGCATTTGCGTTGGCTCGTGGGGCAGCTTGCCACGACCCGCGCTGTCGGAGCACATCGGGGCGCGGATCAGAGCACCCACAGCACCGTTCTGCCAGGTCTGTCTGGGCTCTGCTCTGCCCTTGTCTCATCCTCCCTTTGGCTGCCAGGAGCACAGGAGGACAGCGTGCTGGCAGAGGTCTCCATCTGGCATTTCCAGGTGCCCCGTCAGACAGAGAGAGCGGCTCTTCCTCTGCTTCCCACGCCTGCCTCGCTGCCTGCCAGCACGGCCCCAGGCTGCTGCAGGGACACTCAGCTGCTCCCACTGGAACACATGCACAAGGTGCTGTGGGTGCACGTGGGGCAGTGAATATCTCTGGTGGTGTTGCTCCAGTCCTTAATTCCCAGCAAGGTGAACATTCCACAGGCTCTCTCCTCATCTCGGCCATCTCTGATTAACCCAAGGCTGCAGCGATGCTGCTGAGCTCTTTTCCTCCCAAGAGTTAAGGTCTACCAATATAGAACCCTGAGTGCTCTTGAAGAAGTCAGAATAAATTGTTGTATTGTAGAATACACTGTGAATTTTCTTTTATAAATACTTCTTCATGGAAAATTTGCAAGCGCTCTCTTCTGAATGAGGGATTGCTTTACACTTGCCATGTCTAACAAGAAATCATGAAAAATGAAGCACTTGTGCCATGATGTTGTTTATGATTAAACAGTCATGATGTTAATTAACATTTTGTATTTTGGTCACTGAAAAAAGAAAAAATAATCAAGTTTATGGTTTGTTTTTTTCCCTACTTGATAACACTTTAGTGAAATAGTTCATTACTGGACTGCCCAGGATTTCAAAAAATGATTTTCATTCAAAATATTCACTTTGAAATTTTGATTGTGACAATTATAGGCTTGCTTATAGTACATTTCAAAAGGCCTAAACTGCTTTCTACAAATGAAATCTGCACGTGAGCTTTCTACTTAAATGAAGGTATCAGTCTGAGAGTGATACCAGGATCTCTACAATTCTGATCTTGCCCTCTCTCAAGTAAATTCGGTTGGGAAATGTTAATTATAAAATAAAGCAGCCTCGAGGAGCAAACTCAGCATTTCAGCAGGAATATGTGTGCTATTTTTTAGGGGGATTTTTTGTGGTTTTGTTTTTTGTTTTATTTTTTTTTTAATTTTAATATTTTTCAAATTATTTTTAAGTGCTTCATAATGAAATATTCATGCTTCATTTTATTTGACTTGTAATTCAGTCAGATGCTTCTGGAGGAGAAGATTGCCAGGCATGACTGAGCTGTTGGATCTTCCTCAGTGTTGGTCCATTTCTGTTTTACAGATTTAATTGATTCCAGATTCCCTCTGCACACTGAATACAAATGTATTGTTTGGTTAAAATCCTGGAATGCACATCAGACAGAGGTCCCACTGACTCAATGGGAAATCATTCCCAAGAGTTATAGGACTGAACTAGCTGAACCTGTTGTGCTTCAGGGAAGCCAAAGCAGCATTATTGTCTTTCCTATCAGAACTGGATAGAAAAATATTATTAATCTCTCAGATAAGCAGCAGTAGCTCTTCAAGTTTTCACTCCAGTTTTGCTTCCTTTGCAGTTGCACAAAAGTCCCCATGGGTGGGGTGGGGTAAAGCTCTGGAGACTGAGATTGAGTTCTTTTAGGTTTTTCTTGGTATTTTCCAAATCCTTCACACAGGTATCTTCCTTTATAGTTTAGTTTTGGTTTGCCTTGTCCCAGGGAAGCCAGGCTGGAGCCAGGGAAGTATATTTGGCAGCCAGGAAGTTTATATGGCTCGTGGGAAGGTGCAGCAGCAGAGTGCCCTGAGTGCTGCTCCGAGCTATGGATGGCAGCGAGCTCAGAACTTGTCACACTGAGGAGCTGCTGCAGGCTGAGCTGACTGCCACAGGTCAGTCAAAATGTGTAACACTCGTGAATGCAAAGTCACAACTGAGATACCTCATGTTGATCTGGAAATTGAAAAGGACTTATGTATAAACAGAAAGGTCATATCCTGGCTTATACTTTTTCACAAGTCTGCAGAAATGAAATAAATGAATGAAAGGCACTTGAATTCAATGGGAATGAGAACAATCAAATGAACATCTTTGCTGATGTCAATACAGTTACCTTCTCACTAGGTAAATTTCCCCAAAATCTGGCAAAAATATGATAACAATTAAGGTGTGTCAGGGTTGCATTAACTATACTCTGATAGCAAAATCACTAAAGCCTCATTAAAATTCTTATGTAAAACTTCTGAAGTGTTCATAATTACTTGCTTAAATAAGAGCACAAGCTTGTCATTGAGATGACCGCTGAAAGGAATTTCTTTTAAATGTAGTACACAGCAAGGGCCTGAAATGATTCCTCAGTCAGAATAGCTCCGATATATTGTGAGCAAAGGTGTTGTAGTAAATAAAGTTGAGAATCTTAATTTTGGTGCTGTGGTAGTTGATAGGATGCACAATGGATTTGGGGTTTTTTATTTCTACGTGCTTTAAGATCTAGCAATTTCCCTTAAGACTTAATTCAGTGTCAGGACTAATGCTGCATTTAATAAATATGTGTTAGAAGAAGATGAGAAGAGCTGCTGCTCTTGCTGTCCTCGGTTTCAGAGAGTTTCTGTAGGTCATTTGTGTAAAGCAGAAAAAGCTTGAGCCTGACTGTATTAATTCAGTTGTGGCTGAGAGCATGGAAGAGTTGGCTGGGATCAGGTAGCCAGAGTAAAACGTTTGCTGAGAGAGCCAGGTCTCGGAGAGCAATGCTCACAAGGTCCCATGCCTTGGAGAGGAGGAAGCTGGAAGCAAAAGTGCTTCTCCAGCTCTAGGGTAACTTGCTTCTACAGAGCTTCCATGCCAGATTCAGATTCTCAGAACAGTGCACTTCACAGACTTACTGTCATATTGAGCAGAAACAAGGCTCCAGGTCTCCTGAGGTAAAAGGGAAGTTAAAGGATTAACTGGTGATGGGACTTCTTCCTGTCTCAGATAAATAACTTTCATTGTGGAATGGAAATCTGGCTGCATGTAAGCAATTCTGATGATTGGCTCCAATCTACACCTGGTTTGGACAATTGAATTTAAGCAAATTTATGTGACATTAAATTGTAAGAAGTCTCCAAATTCCTCTGAAATTTGGCATGGCTGTGACTTGCTTTCCGGTTTTTGGAAGAGGGGAAGAGGCATAAAGATTTCAATGTTATCAGGAATGTATGGTTTGGGAAATAAAGGGTGTAATCTTTGTTCTAAAAAAAACCCCAAAAAACCCAACTGCTTGAAATCAGTGCAATGACAGGATGGGAAAAAAAAAAGGGGGGGGGGGAAAAAAAAGAAAAGGAAAGGAATGTTGAGAAGAGTCCAAATCCACAAACCCCACAGACGTTCCACATCATCAAATGTCTTTTGATTTTGATGATACTCTAAATTATATATTGGGGGTAGACATGGCAGATTTTCCACATAAATTCAGATGATGGCTGCATGATAAAAAGTAAATGTGTAAATAGTGATGTTGTTGAGAGAGGGTGATATAAAAGTCTAGTGCCAGGTAACCAAAGAGAAATATTTTAAATGTGCAGATAACTGATAGGTCTCACTCATTAGCCCTATATTTGTGCTAGAGACACAAGTAAGAAGCTACTGATTAACTCTCACATATTTCATAGAGGTGGTGATCCGCCAGGACTCGTGTGTGTGCCTTACTCAAACACAAGTGGTGTTTACCTAACAGGATTTTTCACATGCTTGAACTTACTGGGGCGCTGTAATGTTAAAAGCAGATGCTCTGTTTTCACTCACGCAGGTGATGAGGTGCATAGAACTGTGGAGAAACTAGCAATGTGTGTATCCCACAAAATTCAGTGCAAGGTACAAGTCTCAGGTACAAGACACAGTCTGAACCAAGCAGTTGTGTAAGTGCATGTGCACATGTATATGTTGTTTGGCAAAGAAATAGGAAAACACATTCTCTATTTTGACAGATATTAGATCATTCAAGCTATAAAGTTCTGGTCTGTTAAATAAAATTATCAGTAAAATGGGATCTCCTTCACCAGCTTTTTGCCATTAAGGAAAACTGTTATGTTAACATCAAAGATCATATCAATCACATTTTATTTACAATCTACTTAATCTTGGCTTGCAGCTTAGTAGCTATATTCTGCAAATAGTATTTATGACTTAAAATAGTAACGGACAAAAGTTATTGTAGAGAAATTCATTGTAAGAATTTATTGGGGATTTTAGGTTTTTTTTTCTTTTGAGGGGTAGAAAAAGAAAATTTGGTGTCTGAGTTCTTCAGTGAGAGCATACCAGAAGTTTCTACTAAAATAATTTAGAAATGAGTAATAGAGTTACTTTATCGTTATGGTAATTACTAAAAATATAGAAATTGTATCTGTTACTTAGAGTTAAAATAAGGAGAGGGTTGCCTGGGAACTTGAGAACTCATCTAGCTCCTCTCTTATCTGGAGGCTGGATCAACTATACCTACGTACTTCCTGACAGATGTTTATCTGGCTCTTTCTTAAAGATTTGCAGGAATGGAAATTCCATAGTGTGTGTAGCCAGGCAGTCCGTTCTGGTGCTGCTCTTAGACCAGAAGTGGTTTTTTTCCAGTTCTCTAACCTGAATGTGCATTACTGCAGTTCAAGGTCAATTTTGTAGAACAGGAGAAGAGATTCTTCTATTTTGTAGCAGCAACTCCCATATATTTATTTAAAGAGTTAATATTATCCTTCCAAATCTTCTGTGAGTTAAACACTGTTCATTCTTCACTTAACATTTATCCCAGGATTATACTGAAATCTAGATTCTGTAGTGTAGGGGATATAACTGCACTTACTGTGAGATTGATTTGGAGTACTTTAATTATAGCTCTTAATTAAAGCTGCTTATTCCAGCAGATACCTGTGATGCCACCAATGATTGTCATGCCAAAATGGGAAGAACAGAAAGTGTGTAGAATGTAACGTGAGATATGGGAAATTATTTTTTTGTTTAAATGTAGAATTATAAGGAACCTGTTAGGAGGTTGAAGGGGATTCAATTAAAAGATTGCAGCAAACATTACAATTAATTGATAATAAATTGCAAGTACTAGGCAGACTTTTCCACCTCTTACCAGCCTTGATTTAATTTCTTTTAGTAATGCTGCAGTTCTAAAAGCTGGAAAATTTCATTTTTCCTTTTTTTTAAATGCAGAGGAAATTGCAGCGTGAAGTTAGATGTTCTGAATTATTTTGAATGCCTCAAATTTGCATTTGTGTTTGGCTGCTTGATTGGTTTTGTTTTCTTTTTGTTTTCATCTGGGAATAAAAGCAGAATGATCTGTAAAAATATATATATTATTGAAATGAGGGACCATGAATATAAGATGGAAGCAGAAACATCTCCAACAATGCTGTTTTGCAGACTGTCCCAGGAAGGGGTTTAACAATGGAGACTTGATCAGCTTGAAAATTCATTTATATGAAAAACCAAATCAAACCAAAAGAGTGGCAAAAAAACCTCTCTAGCTTGTTCCAAATTAGAAATGTGTATGAAAACACAGTTTTTTCTGCCAAATTCAGGGCTAGGGGATAGCCATGAGTGGAATAATAGAGAAGGGGGAAGGGGGCAGCCCGTGCCATGCCCTGGTGTGCCCTGAAGGATGTGCTGAGCTGGGACCTGCAGCCCAACTGCAGCACGTCGCTGTCCGCTCCTCCTGCCCAGACATCACCTGGAGCACCAGCTGGGTATAGACTGTACATTAACACGCCTGATTGTTTTTTAGATTCTCTGCAAATCACTCCATGCTTAAAGCAGTTTTTTTCTAGGTGTGAGATGGATTTTTGTTAATTTAGTACTAAGAGCGGTGCAGCCACAAGCAACTTCCTTGTGTTCTTCTGACTTGGAGGTCAGCATGTTGGAGTGGCTGAAATACATCTCAGAGCTACTTGTCAATAAGGGCTGATAACTTATTACACGTTGTCACTGTGCTCTTATTCTTAATGTTTTAAAAGAAAACTTAACTTTCTTTTCGTCTGCCTACTTTCCCCTGAAGGCATAGAACAATAACAAACAGAAAACACTTACTTTAACTTCTGGTCTATGAAAGCTTTTGAAAACCTCATGAGCTTCACAACTGTGGTATTCAGCTGCCTTTTATCTAATTCACTGTCATTTTGTGGTATCTCAGTGATCATGACTGTTTGCAAACACATTTTTCTCTTTTCTGTGGGGGTGACAGATTCTTCACATGAAGACCTGGACACAAGTCCTTCTCACACCAACAGGAACCTGGGGATCATTAGTTTAGGGTGGGAGTGGGGCTGAACATTAACTCTGTACAGATATCGGATGTTGTGGATCATAGCAAAAGGAAACCCATTGATCTGAACACTGTTAAGTGCCTGCTGGACGTGTTCTTGAGATGCAGGAAGCCAATTGATCTCTGAACTCAATAGGTCAGCAATCCATTATTGTAGGTCAGAGGGACAACCTTCCTTTTAGATTTGTGATGCTTTTACCCAGTGCACTGGAATGTTTTTTCGTGGTGGATTTTGAAATTATGATTCCAAAGAATTGTGTCCTTTCAATCTTTCCTGTTTGTGGCCCTTGTTCCTTGCTATTTATGTTGGCAGATACATATATATATAGAGAGAGATAGAGATAGATAGATACAGATATATATGAATGTATGTAGTAACCCAAATTATGATTTCATTTCCAGTAAAATAAAAGTTGTTGCAGAAAATAATAATAAATTTACTAAATTAATAAGAAAATTCTTCTGAAAAATATGAAATTAAAGGTGGAACTCATCTGACCAAATGTATTGGGCTAAAATAGATCTTAAAAAGTGTTTGCATAGTTCTACAGAATATGAAAGAAACTTGTTGTGAACTAAATAAATGTATCCACAATGGACATTTTAGGGTTGGTTTGCTTTGGGGTATTTTGGGGGCAATAGAACGTTTGCTGGGTCTTGCTGTAATTGTTTTCTCATGTAGAAGTGTGTGTTTTTATATTTATATGTATGTATTTTAATTTGTAAATATATATTTTATATATATCTAAAAAATTCTGATGCATCTGTGTTTGTATAATTAAGCTTAGACCTGAATAGCACAAAAAGGAATGAGCTTGTAGATAAATATAAGGGTAAAACAATGTGTTGACCCAAGCACCAGCAGAGCTGCTGCTTAGCTTCTGCATTCTAAATATATAAGCTAAGTAAATAAGCTAACATGATTGTGGAACATTTTAAATTGAGTTACATGACAAAAATAATTTCTTCTTTGAAAAAAAGAACATTGCTAGCAGAAATTCAAGTTGCCATTATTAAATTAATGCAATTTCAAGAAAGTAATTAAAAATCCAAGTTTCAGTTATTGAATTAATGAAATTTTAGTGAAGTAATTAAAGTTAAAGCAGAAAATTACTGTTTTGGCATTGTATCAAGCTATATTTTAAGGTGGTGTTATCCTAAACATGTGAATAACCAGCAGATACTTAAATGAAGCACATGCCAATAAATTCAGAGACTTTCACAAGTAGAATTTTGTCATGGTGACTAATTAAAGAAACCCACAGAATACAGTCAGGAAAATACAACCATGGAAGTTAAACCAACAACAAAACCCCTTGGTATTGTAATGAATATAGAATTTGCTGGTGCCATCTACTGTTGGCAAAATAGAGATGACAGAAAGATGTTCAAATAGTGGTGGAAATCAGCATGAGAAAAGAGGGGTCAAAGAACACCACTCCTTAATATCAAACTGGAGGAAAACTTGATAAAAAGGTCAGATTAGTTTTTCATGTTTCTGAGATCTTACCAAGGAAAAAAAGAAATAGAAACAAGTGAGGCTGTGTTTGAAAACTTCAGGCTTTTTTAATCCCTCAAACTCCATTCCATGCTTGTTCACCGAGGAAAGCCAGAACCGGATATGTGCAATTCAGCTATTTTGGGATTGGAGTTTGTCTTGATAGCTTTATCCTGTTTTTCTTTAGCTTTTAAATCTAATGGGATCCGTTGTTCAGCTTGTACAAACAGGTGTTGTTTAATTAATGTTAGTGTTGAAATGCCAAACTAAAACGTGACTGTGAGGAATACTCTTCCTCCCGCCCTCCCCCGCCTCTTTTCCCGCTTGTCAGGAACAAATTTCCTTCTTTGGCTTCTAAGAGAGTAGATAAATGTTGGAGTAGTTTGAAAAGTTTTAGCAAAAAAGTAAAAATAGTACAAAGATCAAAAGGATAACTGCAATAGAAATAATTCAAGTTCTTCAGAATAAAAACAACAGTAAAGAACAAGTCTCTCAACATAAGAAAACACGTTAGGAATTTAAAAAATTCAACTGCTTGTGCTTTTCAAGTGAGCTTGAAGCTGGGACAGAGGCAAGCGCAAGATGTTTCTGTCTGCTTGTGTGCAGAGAACTCTGAGGGCTCTCCTGCTGGAGATTTAATCTCTCTCATTATGGGCTGGGCTGGGTGTTTTTTTTCCTTTTAAAACTACACCCTGGTTTCATTGAAATCAACATCAAATGTCTTGATTACTTTAGCCAAGGTCGAGTTTCATCCACAAGTGACCCTGAAATAGGATATTTGTCCATCTCCTGGACAGAACCATGCTCTGGAATGTGAGTTGTTGTTCCCTTCCAGTGTACCTTTGGAACCTGCAAGATGACTTCCTTAACATGACTAGGATTTCATTTAAAGTTCAAGGGCAAGCAGGTGACCACTCTGTCAGTAGTCAGATTGAAATAATAATTCAGAGGTCCAGTATTTTTCCTTTGTGTTGCTGGGAGCTTGCCTGTAAAACTCAACAGGATTTTAAACACCACTGATGAAACAGAAATATCTCACAGAGACACAGGTAATGCATTGGGTTTGTTTTAGGAAAACCTTAAAGATTTCATTTTATTTCAGGTGGGGGAAAAAAAAAAAGGCAAAAAACCCAAAATGTAAACTTGAGCTCTCATAGTTCATACATGACTTAAATTCAGGACAGCTCCCCAGCAAAGGAGGATCCCAAGTGTGAACTCCTGCTCAAGCTCCCTTGGAGACTGTGGGTGAGAATGAAGCAGCTCTGGTTGCCAATGTGGAAAGCTCTGTTGGAGCTAAGAACCGCTGGGTGTTTCCTGTTCACTGCCTCCCAGGCCTGAGGGAGGCTTTGAAATGCTCCAAGCTGACTCAAGGCATATGCAGTCAATGTGGTTAGAAATGCTGCACATGAGCTGAGGGTATCAGTGTCCTTCACTGTTTATAGAAATTGAATGGTAAAAGCCTCGCACAAAAGCCATTCAAACCAGTGTTTGAGACTCCACAGCTGTGCCCTATCTTCCCAGGGTGAGGAGCATCATTGTCCTGTTCCTCCAGCTGTCTGCTGACCGTGGCTGTGCTGCAGCTCAGGAGTGGGGTCAGGGTGTTTGGGTCGGGACAGACACCTGTCCTGACGTCCCCAGGCTGCTTATGGGATTCATGTTACACTGCCATTTGGTTACCAACACTGCCACTTCCCTGGAGCAGGGAATAAAAGTCCCCATAGTGCTGCTGCCATCGGGCCACGTCCAGCTGCTCTCGTGCTGTCACACTGCCCAGTGTCAAGGTGTGGGCTGGTGACACAGCAAGCTGTGCTTGCCTCCCAGCAGGAGCTTGGCTGTGTGTAGATGTTGGTACATTTGCAATAACACCTTCACAATCATCTTACTTTTAATGCGCACAGGGCAGAGTTGATCCTCTTCTGCCTGAAATGCCAGACAGAGGTGTCTGCCCCTCTTTTCTTTGGCTATGGTGGCACTCTGGGCATCAGTGGAGGACAGGATGGAGGGGATTTAGACAGAAGGGTTCCTGCACATAGGGAGAGAAGGAAATTGTACGGTTGAGAACACTTAAAAACAAAGAAGTCCGAAATTGCTCTTTATACATAGAAGACAGTGAGATTCATGGTTCCTGTGATTCACCATGAATGATTTTTGCAGTATTTTCTGCGAAAAACTGAATGGTATGGAGTGAATCAAACTGGAAGGTAGGAAGAGAAGGGACAGTCTTGTGTTTGAAGTTCAGTGCTGCCGTGAGGGACTGGATTATAGCAGTGCCACTGAATTCCTATACTGTGTTAATCAACTTGTTTAAATATGAATTTTCACAGAAAAGAGAAGCTGGGGTTGCAGTTACAGGCATGCTGAGCACTCAAAATTTACAGAGAAGTTAAACACTTTGGATATGTAAAGCCCAAGTAATGTGAAGAGTTCTAGAAAGTAACATATTGGTAACTGGGCACTAAATCACTAAATATGTGCTATTGTTTTCTGTCTTAAATTCCTTCATCTGAAAATTTCAGATAACACAATTCTCTTCCTAGAAGGAGTCTGATGAAAATGAACTAATATTTCTGATGTTTGAGATCATATCAAGGAATACTAGAAAAATCCCACAGGCAAATTAATCGTTCTGTTTGCAGAGCGTGTTTGAGAGGGGCATGGTAAACTAAAGCATATGGTCACACAGTGAACACTGAGGAGAAGGCCAGATTTTTAAGTATCTGCTCATGGAATGAGCTTTGCCATCCATCTTTTACATTAAAATGGGCAAAGGTCTTGCAGAAGAGTTTGGATATGCTGATACAGATAAGAATGACATCATATTGCAGACACATGGATGTACTTACATATCCCTTAAGTATGGCATTCTGTAAGTTCTTTGAATGTTTATTAAGATGTAGCCTGAAGTGTCTGTAGGCAACTGTGCTTTTTAAATATATTCTGCCCTCTTGCTTTTACAGCCCCTACGCATTTAATTTGTGTATGTTCTGTGTTGCAGCTCCTTTGTAAATGCTGTTCTCTGTTAAACTGCTTATTCAAGAGTGAATCAGTACATAACAATGTATATAAACTTAAAATTACTCAAGGCAAACCTAGGGAAAAAAATGTAAAATCTTATGCTAAATATGTTTTCCTTGCCCAGATAATTGATGATCAGAGATATTTTAAGTCTGTGCCAGAAGTACAAATCACGGCATAGATGTCTCTCTACTGTGAAATTGCTCAGCCCATCCAAGGTCTCCACTACTTAACGTATTGAGTATTAAATATATTTTCACTTATGTGCAAAATCTGAATAATAGCATTGTACCTTCCTGCTACTTTTCAAGGTTTTTCCACAGATTGATTAACTCCCATCTAGGACTTCGGTAATGCAGATAAAACAACTGGATTCATCTTTTTGCTATGCATGCTTTAATTTTAGTATATGTTGCAACAAAAGCTTTTCTGTGCTGTACGTGCATGGTTTTTGTTTGAATGTTGTTTGCATTAGCTGTTGTTCAATTTTTGTTAGATTAATGCTGCAGCACTGCTGTAAAGTGGTGGTGCAAAGGCACAGCACTGATCTGTGTGTATGGGTAGGGTCAGGCTTCCTCTTTGGTTGCTTTTTTGGTGCGTGTGTGTTTATTTGTATTTTGAGGGGTTTTATTTGATTATGATTTGATTTTCTGGGGTGGGCTTGATTTTGTTTTGTTTTATTTTGGTTTTGTGTGTTAATACTTTAGGATTAGTCAATCTGTTGTCTGCTGCAGAAGTACTTGTTTGTCCTTGGGGAGATGAGAGGAGTTTTCAGAAGCATATTGTACAGACTGAATGAGTGATCTGTGCCAGTATCTTCCCTTTGAAGTGGATGGCTCCCAGCCTTGATTGAAGTGAAAAGTGATTTCTAGCGTATGACTCAATGATTTGATAGCATCTCTGAACCTGGATGGGTCAGGGGGAGAAGTCTGTGTGAAGGTTAAAACTTGGCATGAATCCAGGGTAAAGTCTTCTGCAGATACCCTGACATTGGTGACTGGAGGTGCACTACCCTAATAGCACTGCTTTGCCCCTGGGCAAAATTCAGGTTTACTCTTTTGTAAAAACAAAACAAAAAAAATACTGAATTGTTTAGTGCATTAGGATTTAACCCCTTCTTGTTGGTAATGAAAAGTCTCAAACATGCCATGTTACCAGACTTTCCTTTCGAGATGTTTCCATAAAAACTTCATCATGATGTGGGAGCCAGACGGGTAGAATTGGAAACTTACGTAATTTTTACCCTAATTATGTTAAAGGTGCTTTGCCAACAGGTACGCTAACCAAGCATATCACAGTAATGTATGGGTTTGTGTAAGTCTGTGAATCTAAATTATAGCTTTATTTTATTATAACACTGGTAGAAATCTATTCTAGTTTCAGCTCATCTAAATATCAATAATGTAAATTTACCTTCCTTCTCTTCCTGTCCTGAGAAGGTTTCTTAGCAGTCCTAGTGACTGCATCTGGCTACACATTTAAATAGCAATCATTCTTCTGAAGTGTGAGAAACTCCGGAAACTGTCAGTTTTAAGTTATTATAGTAGATAGGCATATTTAAAATTCTGGAATTGATATAGCAGCAGCCAAAGTCAGTGCATGTTTTTTTCAAGGTAGCTTTCTCAAATGATTGTTATTCTGGTCTAACTTAAGTGAAATAATTTAAAAACAATATATCTAGGTTTGGTGTTTCATTTTAGTATATTAATTATGTTTTTTTAAGGCTTTCCATTTAAGTTTCAGATCCCATCAGAAGATAAACTTGATAACATTTCTGGACTTCTGGTTCAGGGAGTCTTTTGTTGCAGAATGCTTCCTTGCTTTTTGTTAAACAATTTTTCTTTATCAATCATGAGAAATTTGTTCTGGTGGGGTGTGGGAAGAAAAGATCAATTTAAGCTTTACAATATTTTGTTGGTGTTGCTTTTAGTTCAGAGTGAAGTGATTTCAGACAATGTGGTACCCAGACCCCTAGTGAATGAGCTATTCCTTGCAGTGACCACTTTCCGGTGACTTGGCTGTCAGTGTATTTTCCAACAGCAAGGTGACACTACCATGAGGAGATTTGTCAGATTTGGCAATAATTAGCATCACTGGAGGCTTAGCAGAAAGCTCAAGGTCAAACTGTTTCCTTGCACTATTTCTTTTTTCCTCTTCTAGGGATGTGATCCTTGCAAAGAAGGGTCGAGGCATTCCTGGGGTTAAATGGGAAAGGATAGATTTTTGTGCTTTTCTAGATAATTATAGGCCTTTAGTCTCTGAAGTCCTCATTCTGCAGCTTTCATGAGCATTGATTTTTCACTGGAAAAAAATTGGGGAAGGGAGAGAGAGGGAGAGAAAGCAGAGGAGACTGTGAGACTGCACTACACTTAATTTATGAGAATTTAAGCTAAAATCTCAACCATATGCAAAAAGAAAATGTGCTTAGTGGACTTGATATCTTTTAAGTGTTTGTTTGCCTCAGAAGACCAGCCTGCCACTGAGTTGTTTTAGCAATGTCCAGTCAGCAGAGTCCCAGCCATGAAACAGCAGTGACCTTGCCAGTGCAGGGATATTTCTTTAGCAGTGTTTGAGCACTGTTCAGATCCTTCCCTCTCTGTGATCGTGCTCAGGTTAGTGATTTTATATTATTTCTTTTCTTTTGCGAGCTTAATGTTGCATTTTTAAAAGGGAAAACGTAAATGAAGAAAGCAGATTAAAGAGATATATTTTGGACTCCTCAATTTAAAAATATTACTTTAAATGCAAAGACTGAAATTAAGCATGTTAATCTTTTCTTAGAGTTAAGATTTTCACTCCTCACTGCCAGAATAATAGCGGAGCTGTTCCCACCGTAGCTGTCTGCATGGTATGTAAAGGAAGCAGGTGATATTGCAAGTAATTATGTTGGTCTGGAAAATTATTTATTCAAATGTAATTAAAGTACCTTTAGGATAAAGAACTGAGTAAGACTTATTATTCTATGATATTAGCTACCCCCTTAGAAACCATCTGTTTCTGAAGTCATGTTGGTAAAGAGTCTTGGCAATTTCTGCCTTGCTCATGAGTTCTCAGGAGTGGTCTGTTCACTCCATATTACAAGGTTAATTTTTTTAAAGTATTGATGTAAAATGATCAGCCACTAATTTTTTTTTTTTTCAAAGTAGAATACTGTAATAAAACAGTAAAATACAGACAACATGGTGGTTGCTTATTGGGGAGATGACCAAAGGAAAGGTCAAATAATCAGTTAAAGCATCTTATGACATATAACAAATTTAGCTGTTGGTTTGGAGCATTTTCACTTATTGGCAAAGAGAAGCATTTGGAAGCAGATCAGGTCACTGCCCCCCTGCTCTTTTTGATTGTTAGGAAGCTGTTGCCAATTCTTTTTCCAAAGAAAAGAGAAATCAGATGGGCTCAGTTTTATATGTGGACTTGCAGTTCTGCGCTCCCATGTTCAAACATGATGTTCTCCAAGTGCAGATTACTTTGGCACTGTCAAAATTTAATGCATAGAAAAACTGCAGCATTTACTGCCAGGGGCTTCTGGGGCCGATGGTCAGGGAGCTGTGGGGGGGAAGAGGGTCAGAGGAAGAGGATCAGAGGAAGAGGATCCTCCAGAAAGAGGAGCAGCAGTCGGGCACAGCCAAGGGTGGATGGGCAAGGCTCTGGGGACAGGCGTGGGCCAGGACAAGGGTGCCTGGCTTGGTGGTGGGGCTGGATTTGCAGGCTGACATCTTAAGTCCTGCCAGTGATACATGAAACGTAACCCAATGGGCAGTACTGACTCTGGCAGACACAGAGCCGTTAGCTGACACTTGCAAATGGTGCACCACAGAAGCTTAAGATGAGTTTTCAGAACTCTGTACAGAACTCTGAGGCCAACTCTGTACAACGCCATTTTACCTGTTGTGGAAATTCCTGACAGTAAATGTGCCCACTGGCTCACAAATGTGCACATTTGTAACTGTCTCTTTCCTCTGAAGCAATTCCAGGGATGTCACAGAGAATGGTAGGCTTTGGGGGACACCTGAATGAGCCACCTCATGTACAGACATGGCTGTGTCCCTTGGTAGCTCTGGCTGGGACTGTGCTGGATGTGGACTGGAGATTTCCTTTTTGCTGCTCGAGTAACAAAGCTCACAGTTGGGTTCCGGCTGTGCTGAGTTGGGTAGAAGAGGCTTATGTGCTCTTGCTCTCTCAGAAGAGCTGAGTGCTGAGTCTATTCACTTCAATTTATGTTGCAAGTTGAAGAATGTGTTACAGTACCTTTTCAGGTTTGAATGTTTATTTCAGAAGGTTTATGACAAGCTTTTGATAATTTCTGCTAGCTCCTTAAAGTGTGTATTTGTCTAAATGGCATCATTTTAGTCTGAATACATCATTGATTTCTAAATACAGAAACACTTGACTAAAACAACAGGGGGGAAAAAATCCCTTAATTAGCCATTTTTCATTCTTACCTGTTCCTATTATGAGCTCCACAGTGTCTTCTAAAACCGAAGATATGGAATTATTGGAAGTGTTCTGTATTGTCTTACTGGGCTTTGTGAATTCATGTCAGAGTCTCAAAGAGCTTGCTTTAAGAAAACCTGTGGTTAGTTTCTTCCTTAATATTGCTATGCTTGAGTAGAGTTGTATCTTGTCCAGCAGTTTTTGCACAGAAGAGGCCATCAGACAGTCTGTGCTTCTTCCTGAGCAGCAGGAAAACAAACCAAGTGTCTGAAATCCTGGGTAAGAAAAGAGTTGACTGGACTACAAGGCAGAAACTGGCTGGAAGAATTTGATCTGAAATGAAAATCTGTGCTCTGAAGAGCAGTGGCATCCAGTGTGCTTGATGGAATCTGCTTTTTGTCTCTCAGGCTGTCTAACAAAGAAAACAGTCCTTAAGTTACATTATTGCACAAAATGTAAAGCAAGAGTAGTGAAAATAAATTGAATAGATTAAAAAAAATGTAGTCTAATAGTTCTGGTATGATAACGTTGACAATTGCTTTTAAAAGATACAAAACTGACCTTTCTAGTTCTGAGTATATTACAAATATACTTTGTTATTAGTTTGAGTTGCAAAGAGAATAACTTTGTTATTCTGTTATTGAAATACTTCTCATCACTGGAGAGATCTTCATCTTCATTCAGTATTCTCCAAATTATTCTAAATATAACACTGCAATGTCTCCTCTTTATTTATTCCTTTATCTCAGTCCACTGGAAATCATGGCCCCCAGCTGAGTGATGGTAAAGTTTGGCTGTTGATTTATTGCTCATTGCCTCCTTGCTGGCATGCTGAACTGATGGGCACGATTCCCTTTTGAATCCTACTGGGAAGAGAGTTCAAGAACTGCATTGTTTGCCTAAAATATCCTAATTACAGAATGATCATCGATCACAGGTTTGGCTGTGTGCAGTCCCTCCCATTGGTAGCTCTAACAGGGTCTGTCCTGCTGGCTGTGAATTGCCAGCTGAATCTTTCAGTTAATTGCCCTGTCCTCAAAGGAAACCATATCAGTTTATAAAAACCCAAGATCCTTTCCAACCCAAACAATTCTAGGATTCTTTGAAGAAAATAGGTGAGGGCATGGGAGGAAGTAATAATTCACCTGCCTGCTCTGCCCAGTCTGCTTTTTGTTCAAGGGCCTTTTGCCCCTGCAGAGTCCCTGTCAGTCCTCAGGACAGGGATGTTTTGTCTCACTGAGACTACAGTCTGCTTTATTGCTTTGAGCAGATGCGTGCAAAAGCTGTATAACATGGCCAACGTGCGAGCTATGGGCAGTATTTTTTCCAGAGGAGTGTGTATCATTTGCAGAATGAGTCTTTGGTTCTGGTGTTCAGATGAGCATATCCAGAATGGCAGTGGATGGATCCTTGTGCACACAACTCTGTTCTGGTTTTTCATCACTGTGGCTTGTTAGCCTCTGTTGTAACACCTGGCAATTCTTGGGAAAGAGAGAAGTTATTTGTTCTAAGCTTGGGAAATATAATTTGTTATTCTAATTTTCTTTTCATGAATTGGTAGATAAAATGGCATCACTCTTCTTACCTATTTTTGTTTTGACTCTGGAATTGTGATACATACAAGATGTCTTGAAAAATTTAACATATCGATATAATTGTGCTAGATAGTAATGTGCTGTTCCTGTCTTTCACCTCACAGAAACAAGGACCAAAATGACAAAACATTTATGGTGCTCCAAAAACCTTGATATAAATGTTCTGTGCATTGGTTCCACGTATTAGCTGGTGGGAGACTTAAATTTTGGGTTGGGTTTTTTTAAAGTTGCGTTTCATAGTGCAAATTCGCTAAGAGCACTCTTATCACGGGAAGTTGTGCATATTAATTTACAAGGGTTAAAAGCAATATGAGCTGTGGGTCAGGAATTCCCTCAGCTACAAACGGCTTTGAAATACAGAGTATGCTAGACAAGTGCAGTGTTACACTTCTTTCACATCGTTGTTTCTATATCCAGTTTTGGTGCCTGTTGGAGTCAGGATCTCAGGCGAGGTGGATCTTTATAAGAATGTCTGTACTGCACCAAAGCCCCTTTTATCTTATTTTCCTCTGATATTCACCATGGAGGTATACCATAGGCACAATCTCAATTCTGAATACGTTAGCAGAGTTTTCTATAAAATCATCTCACAGAGAATCAGATATTTTGTCCTATAATATTTGAATTCATTAAAGATGAATAGTATAGCTTTTGTGGAAGATTAGAGAGTGTCAAGTAATATAAAAGCAGGGGACCTTTTGGCCTCAGAGTCATTGGAGAGGTAATTACTGTAATTGCACTGCGCTGTTTCTTTTCATCACAGCTTGATGCATATACTGTATATTTTGCTTAGTATTTTTATAAAACCTGTAATCTTAAATAACACATGCTGTTCTTTGGTGCACGAAGGTCTACAGTCTGTTTAAAAGGAAAGATTTGACGCACTTCATGGCTGGAGAGATGCAGTGTGAGCAGTGACAGCAGAGAGAAAGATGGATCAGAGCTACCAATCACTACCATTAGGGAACTGTTGATGAAAGCTCTCTGTGCTTTATAAATACCTGATGGATCAGCTTTGAAAATTCTAACACTTTGGCTAATAATTTAAATTAATTATCCAAGTCTAGATTTTGCTTTTCGCCGAGTCTTTCTGACTGGATGCTGATAGCACTGGTTTCCAATGGAGGAGAAAGAGGCAGAAGAAAAAGCAGATCCGTACTTCAGTAGCTGTTCATGGCACACAGAGTTGCTTTGGGCCAGGAGAGGAAGGACACAGTACAGTAGCTATGGGCCCAAGTGTGAAAGCTTCAGGTGTGGAAGGTTCCCTGCTTCCTTTCGCTGAAGAGGTCCACTCTGCCAGTGGGTGGTGAAGAGAAATACCTGACAACTGTCCTGGAAGTCATGGAATGGCTGAAGAGCTCAGCTTTCTGCACTCAAGCTGGAGCATGCAGTCACAGAGCTTAGTACTGCCTGCCTTCTCCACGCCATCTTTCTTGGGAGATCTGTCCTGGTGTCTCAGTCCTTTGGGTCTTGACTTTGAACCATTTCCTGACCTTCAAATGCAGCAAGAGTTGTTTGAAGGAAAAGGAATTCCTAGAAATGCCTGAGTTCAGTTTTGCTCATCTTTCCACAAAAGAATCATAGGAGCAGATTCCCCAAATTATATAAAGAGGTGGTCTAAAAGACAATCTCTTGGCACTTGTTTCTTCTATTTGGCAATCCAGTAGGGACGGCTGATCTTTTGGCCTTCAGTTCCCCTTCTGTCCTCCCAATGAATGATGGAGACTAAAGAAGAAAGAACAAGGCACAGATCTAAGCTGATTTCCTAAGAGATTTTTGGATTTTGTTGGTTGGTTTTTTCCCTTCTAGAGGGAGAAAAGCCACCTATATGAACTGAGAGACTAAGTGGGAACATTTGTGTGTAAGTAGTGGAATTTCAAGAAGTGTGAATGTATTCTGAAGAGGACCATGAGTACAGCTGCCCCAGAAAAGCAAGAGCCACTCCTGTGTTTAATGCTGCTTGGGAAGCTGGAATTTAAGGAAGAAGACTTTCTTCCACTTGTGGAAATCCAAACCAGTATCTGTGTGTTTCCACAAAGTACCAGTACCACTGGGACTCTCTGTGCCCTTATGTCTGCAGCTGCAGATTATAATGTTTTATTCCTTCATCAGATTATAGTGTTTTATTTCTGCTTCTTTCTTCCCATGACTAAAGAGAAAAAACCTAATACAGAGGAAGAAGTGCCCTCTTGCTAACAACACATTTATTAGCCTACTGTCTTGTCTGCTCCAGCTCCCAGAGACAAAATCTCCCCTGTATTTTGTGAGGCTATGAAATTTATCATTCCTAGTAATGGTCTGATATACATGACTGTCTGAAAAGGGTTTCTTCTTGTTTTTAACTTGGAGATGTTTATTCTTTTTCTTGTTAACCCTTTCGAGACTGCAAATCAAAGATGTAACTTCAGCTTCCATGTCTGCACATTAAAAAAAGCTTCAAAACCAAACTTTTGTCATTTAATACCAAGGAAGATAAAAGCCTGAAAGGTCATGTAACACTGTGCCCTCACTTTCAGAAGTGTTCTAAAACTGGTGCTCAGTGTATTTCTGCTCTTTTTAAATTAAAAAAAAACCCAAACCACTTTAATATAGGAGTGAGATAGAGCTGTGTCAGCATGTTTTGCACAGTCCTCTGTGTCCCCTCTTCCAGAGGTTTATCTGTGAAAGTGATACATAGACACTGAAATTAGATGGCCTTGGAAAATCCCAACTCTCAGTGCCAGAGCAGAAAATTGGGCAGAAAGCTTGAGACTAACCAGAATCCATCACAGTTTTTTGTGAGCCTTTTCATTTATTTTTTTCTTTTCTGTCAGAGTCCACAGAAAGGAGTAAGCGTTGAGTGGCAAGTCTGAGGCAGGCCCCAAAGCAAAACAAGAGGGAGTTTCACTTTGCAAGCAGTTTCTGGAATAACTCCAAACCTTAGAACGAGCTGTATGGCTCCTAACACACCCTTCCTGGAGTTGGTCCTCCCAAATAGCCAGGAACTTTCAGTCTGGGAAAAGACAGCCAAGCATAGCTTCAGATGAAAGGAGGGAAATAGGCACTGTCCAGAGGGGGAGACCTGTGGAGCTGTACAAGAATCTTCCTGCAAAGTTGTCTGTGGAATGGAAACCATGAAACATGGGTGTTGGATCATAGGGGTGTAGGATCTTTGAGTGTCTTTGGATAAAGCTGTGAGAAGCAATTTATAGATTCCATCTATAAATACCTCCACAGCAGGTGCTGGTGTTAGATCCCCACTCACTGTCCACATCTCCTGCAGTACCCAGGATTTGTGTTGTACACTGATTTTTTTAAGACATTGGCTTTTCAAATATAAATATAAATATAAATATAAATATAAATATAAATATAAATATAAATATAAATATAGATATAAATATAGATATAAATATAAATGTTTCATTTGATCTTAAAAATATTTCTAAATATTGAAAAGTCTCATGAGTTACAGAAATATTAAAATCAGTGTTTGGAAAAATAGAAGATGGAAATGTGTTCTGCTAATCATCACTCCCGCCAGAGACAGCAAAAAACCTATATGCTCTTTTATGCAATATCATGATCTGTGATTAAAAACAGGCCTGGTGTAGTAAGTCCTAATCTAGGAAGCCTGCATGGAACGTGCAGCCTCGTTTAATAGAAACTGATTTTGGAAGGATGTTGGCTGATCTTAGAAGGATAAGACATATCTGTATCAGAAACAAAACTGTAGTTGTTAGGGAAGTCATCTGGGAGCCATGATTTCATTTGCAAGTGTGCTTCAGTGACTTGGTGTTCATGTTAATCCTCTCCAGAAGTTCCTCCATACTGCATCATGTCACCCTACTGGCAGAAGTCAAGATCCTGTATTGCATTAATTTTTAAGGGATTCACCTGTTTAGCTGGTGAATGATTCTTAACCATGTGCTCTCAGGAATAGCAAAGTGAAAGAGCTTGGGGACTGGATATCTAATGGAGAAGGTGTAAATCCCCTGAATCTCAAAAGACCATTGTCATCTCTCATGAATAACTGTTTTGTTCCTGCTAGGATAGCCAGTGTGCCTGGCAGACTTTGTGGGAAGGAATTGGAAGATATATAATAGTACCTTGCAGCTGAAAAAAATCAGCATCTTTTATGGACTAGGCAACAGTACCAAGGAGAAAACTCGCCCCAAGGTTTACAGGGTCAATAGCATGGAGAAAAACCTGTCCCTAGAATATCCTTGTCCGTTGTGTGTGTGTGTGTATATAAATATATAAATATATATATATATTTACACATATGTATGGGGTTTTTTTTGTTTTATTCTTTTTTTTAATCTTGATACCAGTTATAAAACACCTTGTAGTCTCTTCAAGTGTCAGAACTCGTCTGAGCGGGTGATAAATGGTGTCTCGCAGATTGGAAAGGTTGCTGCTATATGTCTTCACAGAGCTCTTCACTGCCAGATAAAATATGGGAAGGAAGCAGCAGAAGGAATATTCATGCCTTTTTGCCAAGAAGGCTAGGCTGTGCTGATTAGCATAAGAGTAGGATTTTAAACATACTTCTTTCTTCATTAGGATGCTTCAACTTACCAAATTCAACTCTCAGTTCATAGGAACTCAAATACATGCCTGCCTGGAACAATGGTCACTTTCCTGAACTTTATAGCAAAGCTAGAAAACCTGGCTCATTGTTCTGTTGAAGTCAAAGAATGACTGTGAATTTATTATCTCTGGTATCTTAGTACTTGCATGTCTTGGTTCTGTTGCTGCCTTTGGTGCTATTTTTTTACATTCATTAAAATGATCACTTTAAGTAGGTCTGTGTTTAGCCTGTTAAGGGAAGAGCATTTGCCTAAAAGGTTAATACATCCCAGTGGAAACCATTCTGGCAGTGTTACCTATGTGGATGTACAGATGAAGCATATATTCTCTTTGGTCCTAAACTAAAGCATTGATTATTTTGGTCCTTTGTTGAGTTAGAAGCCTTCTTGGATGAGACCCAGAATGATACTTGTACTTTGGAAAGCTCCTAATAGCCATAACCACAACTTTCCTCAGTAAATGTGATAAATATTTATTTTTTCTCTCAAGCATAAACATTAAGAACATTAGTACTGTTACAAAATGAAGGTGAGGAAATTGTATGTCCTGTAATGAGATTTGTTTGTTAAAATGCTATGGTGTACTGAAAACATTAATGTGGGCAGTTGCCAAGTAATTTGTAATGGTCACTTGGCAGATTTGAGCATGTGTCTTTTTCAGTGGTCAGAATTAAATAAAAATATGTCATTCTTAATTCTGAGGTGTCCATATTTAAACAGTAATTACATTTCATACACTGGAGTTGATGATGCAGCAAAAATCCTTTTTTGATAATTCTTGTGGAATCATAACAATAAAAAATAGGTAAATGTCCCTCTCTTTTCCCTTTTCCCTCACTGATCCAGCAAGATGTATTTATTTGGTCATCTTAGAGAATATTTTCCAAGTTAAAAAATGTAATTTTTTATCAGAAGTTTTCATTACATTAAATTGGAGACCTGGCATGCCTGTGATCTGTGATGAGACACTAAGGAAGCACACCAGGTAGGCATAACTCCTCTGTAATTGAGGAAAGCAGAGTGAGATAATGGTTAGAAAAGTTGTACCAGCAGATTGATTTCCAGGGGTGCTTATTATTAGCAAAAGAATGTGACACTTATTGTTATGATGGAGAGCTGCCATCCATTTTAATGGATCTGCACACATTATTAAAGAGCATAGGAAGAAAAGCAAGTAGTTTACAGTTGGGGTAGGGTAGATGTTTTAGTCTGTTATTTTGTGAAGCTTTGTCTGCTGACAAAGACTTCCAAGCAGAAAGTATGTAGTACTGTGGATTTGCCAACACTATTTGCACGAAAAAAAACCCAAGTTTTTTCCTCAGAGAAAAAACCTTCAGAGGTTTTCTGATAATTTGGCCTGTTTTTTTGTGCTAAAATGTTAATGCGCATCAGTGACTCATTTTCATTCATCTCCCATGGGGAAATGGGACTTTTGCAGTCATATGATCTCTGAATGCAGGTAGTGGGATGCAGGTGATAACTTCAAAATCAGTTGCCCATCTTAAGCCAGATTTGACAGAAAAATGAAATTCAAACAGTTATCCTACTGAAGGCTTTGGGAAAGGGAGAGTCAAATATAGTTCAGTTTGAGCACGGGAATATTAGACACTGGAGAATTCACATTCTGAGAGAAAGAGCTGGTGTAAAGAGCCCATGCTGGACTGGTGCATTTACCAATACTTTTCTTTTTCTGATGCTTGGAAATAAAAGGTTGTCAAATGGAGATCAGAACAACCTCATCAACTTCTGTTTTGTTCCTGTGTCTGATCTAGTTCTAGCAGGATTCACACTTGCACAGGGAGCCAGTAATAGAGCTGCAAGCAGCATCATGTTCTGCTTAGTTTCTTCCAGAACATATTTTTGTTTCTAATGTTGCTTCTGGTGTTTGTAAATATCACTCCTATTGTTTGTAGATTTTTTGAGGAAAAAAAATAAAAGCTCATTTTTCAAAATGCTTATTTGACTTAAGGCCCATGTGATAAAGGCAAGCCAAGAAAAACCTTTTACCTTTATATTGTCCCTAAAAGCTTTTTAAAAGGCGTGTCCACAGTATTGTGGGAGTTTTATTCCAGCCTGAGAGTAGGTTCATTCCACAGTATGCACTGGCTCATCTTCCGTGCCTCTCAGTTTCTGCAACAGGGAAGACAGGCAAATTCCAGGAAAAACCCACCTCAGGAGCATTCCAGGATTTCACAGCTGTAACACAGTCTATGAATCCTTGAGTTGACCTTCTTCATCAGAAGAAGAAAGATGATCTCTGTACCAGTATTTGTCTGAATTCAAATGTTTTTTATAGAGGTTTACAGGTGTATGAAGCTATTTCTTTTTCTTCTTCCAGCTACTCCCATATTCACATCTGTACCTCCCTTAATTGCATTGGATGCAGAAATCTCTCTTAATAGATTGAGCACCGCATTTTTCAGTGTCACTGCAGTCCCATCCATCAAGAACTTTATCCATCATCTAATTGTATTAACCTTGAGTGATTTCACTAGTTCAGCAGAACACAGAAAGGAAAAAGCCTTTACCAGTTCTGTCTCTATACTTTAAATGTAGAAACTACTCAAATATATAGGCAAATAATCACAGAGCCTGCCTGTTATGTAGGAAATCAGCCATTAGACTGTTACCCCATTACAGGGGGCAACAAAAAAAAAACCCGTATTTTTCTGGGACTTCTTTTGACCTCAGCCTTGATCGTATTTTCAGAATCCATCTCAGTACTTGTCCTAATTGTATTAAAGATACTAAACAAGGAAGCTTTTACATCATGTATTTCTGTGATGAAATCCAAAGCTGGTTAAGTCCATGCAGAAAACAGCAAAGTCCCCCCTAGCTTCTCTTTCACTTTGAGCTCCAGCATCATCGAAGAAATTTAGAAGAAAAGATTGTGAAAGTTTCTCGACATATGATGAATCAGTGACATTTCCCTGCATTAAAGACATAACTGTGTTATGGGGCAGAGTTGGAGGAAAAAATCAAAATTTCATAAGACTTTTTTGGGGCAGGGACTGGTGGTGGTGGTTTATTTCTTAGGATGTCAGAAATATGTTGCCTTATGACATTGGTCATCTCAGTCTGCTTTTGAAAGTAAAAAATCACTGAAAAGAATTCTATTCCTTTGTGAAAACATGTCCTATCACCAGATTTTGCTGAACACTTTGTATTTTTTTAAGAATCTGTTTAAAAAACCCAGACAAACCATTAGCAGGACTTACAGAGCCTTAGAAGCTGTATTTAAAGACTTTAGTTCTCAATTTGACCCAGCTTTGATGTAATTATGCCTGGAAAGATGTTGCATACTAACTCCCTAGCTTCATTGAACATGAGCAACAGCTTCCACTGTTCCAATTACAGCAAACAGGTCTAATTCAGTGGCAGTCTGCAAATCCATCAAGAATGGTGCAAGATGTGGTTATCACACAATACTCTAGCTTACAGAAAGGGGAAAATTGAAAATTCCCTTCACGTACACATAGGTCAGTGCTCAGGACTGTTTAATCCTGGGGTTATGGCAGGAAAATGTTTTGCTGTCTGCCATGCTATAATTTCTGCTGCTTGTTAAATACAATGGACAACGATAATGGTAAAAATTCGTGTCTGTTCTAAGTGCTTTTAAGTAATCTGTAACAGTAGTTGTGTGTGTTTATTCTAGCCATTATAAACGCTTATGATGAGGCTTTTTGCAGCATAACCCTCTGTATCTTCTGCCTTTGCTGGACAAGGTGAGCTTTACACAAAATGTCTTTCATTTCTTATTTGCAGCTAGTGTTAAGAAAGTAGAAACTGGTATTTGCCTTTTGAATAAAGGCATTCAAATGAATAAATAATTGAATTAAAAATGGAGAATTATCTAGGCATAAAATTTGTTTAGTAATTTGTCTTCACAGTGCCACTCTGGATGTATTTCTTTTCTGCATGATAGTTGATTAATCTGTTTCGACAGCAGCTTAATTTTACTAGCTAAGATATAGGGCTGAGCATCTATTAGCAAGTATTTCCTGTGAGGCACTTGCCTGAGGCTAGTTTCTTATTTAAATGAAGAACCTTCCAAAGCACATCAGCTAAGTAAATGTACCTGGGTGTGTTTGAAATATTATGCCTGTCTCTGTTACTAATCAGAGAATGGCATAGAAATGAGACTGAAAATCAGTGTGTGAAAACCAGTGTTGAGATGGGATTCTTCTCTGTCTTCTTTTGAAGAGGAACTAATTAGTATTTGCTCCTTCCTCCTTTTAGTTTTATTGTGTATCTTCTTCTTCTAGGATGCTAGTATTTTGGCTATCCCCATGCATTAAAAATTTTGAGTATTTGTAATGTACTGTGATTTTAAAAGTGGCAACATCTGTGCTATACTGGCTGATCAGATATGGACTGTTGAGTAATCCTGGTTGAGCATTTGACAGAAACAGGAACCAGCAGCCTCTCCTGTCCACATCTTCATCCCGAGCAGGGAAATTAGGTGTCAAGGCTGAAGTAGTGCTTTAGTGTGTGCAAATGTAACAGGAGTGAAGGGTGCAGCAGCCGAGGGACAGCTCTGTGTCACACTCACTGCACCCACACAGCCAAGGGACAGCTCTGTGTCACACTCACTGCACCTTCAGCAGCCAAGGGACAGCTCTGTGTCACACTCACTGCACCTTCAGCAGCCAAGGGACAGCTCTGTGTCACACTCACTGCACCTTCAGCAGCCAAGGGACAGCTCTGTGTCACACTCATTGCACTCATTGCACCCCCACAGCCAAGGGACAGCTCTGTGTCACACTCACTGCACCCCCACAGCCGAGGGACAGCTCTGTGTCACACTCACTGCACCCACACAGCCGAGGGACAGCTCTGTGTCACACTCACTGCACCCACACAGCCAAGGGACAGCTCTGTGTCACACTCACTGCACCCTCAGCAGCCAAGGGACAGCTCTGTGTCACACTCACTGTACTCACACAGCCAAGGGACAGCTCTGTGTCACACTCACTGCACCCACACAGCCAAGGGACAGCTCTGTGTCACACTCACTGCACCCACACAGCCGAGGGACAGCTCTGTGTCACACTCACTGCACCCACACAGCCGAGGGACAGCTCTGTGTCACACTCACTGCACCCTCAGCAGCCGAGGGACAGCTCTGTGTCACCCTCAGCTGCCTCTTGCACCCAAGCCTCTCTCAGGAATAATCTCTGCACGAACATCCACGGCTCTCTAAATAGGAAGAGTTGCTCCATGTGCCAGGACAGATTAAATTATTTTGTACTCTGTTAGTGTTCTAGTCTGCTGCTGTTGGAGGCATTTTTAGTATTTTTTTGATGCTCAATGTCAGAAATGTGTTGATCCCATTCTGGGAGAAAAACACCCACAAGCAAACCAACCAACCAAACCAAACTAAAATAAAACAAAACCCAAAAAAGCCAAAAAACAAAACCAAGCAACCAAGCAAACTAAACCAAACCAAACCAAACCAAACCAAACCAAACCAAACCAAACCAAACCAAACCAAACTCATAAAAAGGCAATGTTTTTTGCTTGTCTGCTCTATTACATTGTCAGGTAGTTGTGATGACTGTGAGACAAGAGAAGATCTGGTGGGCTAAGGAATAATGTTGAACACCTGAGTAGGGGGGAAAATGTGTGATGCCTCTGGATTCCCTCTTTATGGGAGATTAATGACCTAAGTATTTAGAGAAAGAACTGGCTCTTTGAAGAAGCATGAGTTGTGTTTGGGTCTACATAAAAATAAAAAATGTTTGTGGTGAGAAGATGGAATGGGTGAGGGGAAATATCTTCTGATCATAACTTATCTGATAGAAGTAAAATGACAAAAGTTTCTTTAAAAAGAGGTCCTTGAAAGCTGACCTCTAAGTCTATTTTCGAGCTTTCTTTTTTATCTTTATTTCCTAACAGGTAACAGTTAAAAAGCTATCTTATTTCCTACTGAAATATTGTATTTGCTCTCAGTTTGCTTTCTGATGTCCTCAAATGACTATTCCTAGTCCTGACCTCGTGCAATCTAAATAAAATTGGACAAAATGTGTATGTATTATCTGAACAGAAGATACAAGAAAGGACAGCCATAAGGAGAAGCATGTTTGTGTAAAATTGTTTGAACTATGATGTTCTTTTGCATTGCAAAACCAAATGCAAATAGTGCATTGAGTGAAAAATCCTAAAGGGAGCCATAGAGACTGGCGAATAAGTGAAAAAACAGAAAGGGCACATGGAGTAAAAACAAGCAGAGAATTGAAAAGGTGGATTCTGGTAAGGCGTGTGTGGCACCAATGATGCAAAAATAGAGAATGGAGCAGTATGTGCAGGAGACGACAAGAAAGGTGAAAGTAAAAGATTAAGGGAACAAGAGAAAAAGTGGAATAAAAGAGCAACAGAAAGATGAAGAAAAAAACAATTATAAGATTTGAAATAAGATGAAATTGAGCTTTAAGTGGCTAAATGGGAAATTAAAGCAACAAGGAAATATAATCCAGAGTTGGGGTAAACTGCTATCTTTAGTAGTTGATTCTTAATAAACTTTGAATGTTGCATGTAAGTTTTCCCAAATACAGTGTTAATTTGGTGGCACTTACATCATTTAACCTTGTAAAAATTGCTGCTTTCAGGGAACATTTACCACAAAATAATTTACTGGGCAACCCCAGCAATTTTGAGTTTTAATATATAAAAAGCTCCACGCAATTAATGTAACTGCTCTGTTTAGTACTTGCTAGTAAAAATCCCTCTTAAAATACTGTTTCTAGGATTATGCCGCCTGTAGTTTTTTAAGTATCCCAGAAATGGTAGAGTTCCCACAACGCCCCTCAAGCAATTATTTCACAATTTAAGAAAGCTGTGAAGATAACTTCTGAGCTCATCTTCGGTCTTTGTCTTTTACTCAGTTAATTGCACAGACATGGGCTAATGAGAAACAACTCATTCAGTATTAGCTTTTGTCCCTTGGAAAACTGTTTCCAAGTCCCTTCATGAGCTGCTGTTTAGCAGAATTGCAGTTGTATTTGAAACTACTTTCTTAGCTCTTTCTTTCATTTCCCAGGTCATCTTGCAGCTCTCCTGTGGTTCTTTTCTGGACTCCCTGAAGTTTCTCCTTCGCCTTCACTGTGCAAAATTGAGAGTCTTGATTTTATGTGGGTGCCATGGGGTGTTACAATTACTGTTGTATCTTTATCTTCATTGTCTCTAACATATTCAACATGAAGGTCAGAATTAAGCACAGGTAATCAAAGTGTGATCAGATCTGGGGGGTTTTTGTTGGTGTTTTTTTTTTTTTTTTTTTGTTAGTGAGGTGTTGGATAGTTTGGGTTTTTTTTTTTTTTTCTCAATCTCTGGCACAGTGGAAGCATTTCCCCCACCAGCACCCTGAAGCAAAAACCCAAACAGAGAAGGTGGTAGCACATTTATGGTGGCAACCTTTATGGTAGCACTGCTGAAATGGAGGACACAGCCCCCGGAATTGTTCCCACAGCTCTCCGGTGCTTGCAGCTAAGGAAAACCTGGAGGGGTCTCACAGCAAGCCCTGTGCTGCTCCAGTGCTTCCTCCAGCTTGGATGTGAGCAAAGGTTCCACCCTGCAAATGGCTTCTTTAAGCATTTTAACTTTTTTTCTAATAGACTGCAGCCAATAGAGTTAAAGATCCCCTCCATGCCCTGATCTGGGTGCAGTTTGCTGTGCTGAACTGTTACTGTTTAATTAGAGGCATGTTCAGCATGTGCATCCGACTAAGACTTTGCTTTCATGGAAAAGAAGTTGCAGGTAGTTGAGGATACTCACCCTGAATAAACAGGGATTGTTGGATAATAAACCTCATTTCTGGACAGCTGTTGAATATTTCAGTAAGACAACAGTGCAGTAGTAGTAAACCTGAGTTACAGCAGGCGTATAGTTAATTTGTTCACCTGGGGTTTTGAATTTTGTCAAGTCCTGCTCTGGATAGAGCATGGTTTTTCATGGGGATTTTGAATTTGGTTTGTATAACCAAGCAAGTTTCTAATTCCATTTCCAGATCTTCAGTATTCCAGTTGCAGAAACACTTCTTGTTCTTTCAGTGCAAGTTCTGCTCCAATCTTGCTGTGTTCTAAACAAGGATTTAATTACCACCTCTGTTCAACAAGGAACACAAGCAGGTCATTCTTGCCTGATTTTGATTGTACTAAACCCAGATCTGAGATCTATCCCCACCTCAGCAGCACCTGTCACAGGTATTTAGGAAGGCCTTGAAGACAAGATAGTCAGGTTGTGAGATTTCTCTAAAATACTTTGATGACTTCCAGCACATCATAATCACAGATGTTGTAAATTTTAGGAGAGGACTTGCTATTCAATAGTTGTTGATGGATTTTTCTTCCGTAAACTTGTCCAACTGTTTTTGTGAACTGAGGTAAACATTGCAAATCCTTTGGGAAGTAATATTGTAACATCTTCTCTTAATAGCAAGATGTATACAGAAATATCTTTTGTTCCAACCTGCTATGTTGGATCGTTTGGCATCTTTTCACGCCCCTTAATCCTTGTCTAAGAAGGCAGTGTACAAGTATCATCTATTCATCGTTCCAGATTTCTTCGATTTCCTTCTCTGTCCCACTCCAATTTTATCTTTTCCAGGTTCAAAAGTCCCATTGTATACAGTCTGTGTCCTCTGCTGTAATATTTCCTATTTTGCTTTATTTCAGTTTGGGTTACTGTGCCTAATGGACTTTGCATTCATTCCATCAGTACTTTGTAACAGTCGATACGGTCATTGAGTTTCTTTCTCTGAACCCCTAGCCTTGAGATCTCATTCCTTTGTACTGATAACTAGTTCAAACCCAACCACAGCATACAATGTTTTTCATTACATATATCACTTCATTTTAATTTATATTTCATTTTTTCATTTCTTCTACTCAGTGCCTTAAAGCTCTTCTGCAGCATATTGAGTTGGCCTTTGTCTTTACTCCATGGAATTGTTTGTATTATCCCTCACATTTGCTGCTGCACTGTTTATTCCCTCCTCCAGACAGAGCTTTCCCCTTTCCTGATTTTTTTTCTTTTCTTTTTTGCTGCTCCAGCTTTAAATATGCAAGAGAAAATAAAATTGAGATCTCCCTCAGTCTTGAAGAGGTTTCTTAAAGCTTAATGCAAATTTGACTCAAGCCTGTGGGTAAACCTTAACAGCTCTAGAAATACCAGCTTTACCTTCTCCTATCACTGACAGGCTATTCCACCTGCCCTCCAAAGATAAACTCTGCCTAAAGGAGGCATAGCAAAGAGCAGATATGCAGAGCTATTTAGCAGAAGAGGTATTCACATCAGAAAGCACAGAAGAGGCAGGTGCCACAAACACAGGCAGAGGCAGGGAGGACTGGGGAAAGGGCAGCCAGGATAAAAGCAGAGCAGTCAGATGTGGTTTTTCCTCCAGCCTTTGCTGAGCCGACAGCGATCTCAGTTTTTAGGGTGTCTTTGCAAGGTTTTGAGAAACTCAGAGGCTACAGATGCCCTGGCTTTTTGCTAAACCCTGGTGGTGCTAGTTATGCTCCAAGGAATAGCAAGTGTTTCTAACAAGTTACTTCAGATGAGCTGATAGTTTATACATCAGTGTCTGTAAATTCATTGCCCAGGCCTTAATACTTTTAGAGGAAATTACTGAGGGTGTGGAAAACAGTTTAAGTTTGACTGTTTAAAACCACTTGAAATATATGACTAATGCATTCACTTACCATTTTTTGTCATGATGTTTGCTCTTTTTTCCCACTTCCAGACCCTAGGTACAGCTCATTGAGCACACCTGTGGCCACACAACTCTGAAATATTTGTCATTCTACGTGCATCTCTCTGGCATTAAACTAGTGCTCATGCCCTACAGGGTTTGTTTTTATTAACAAAATAGCCACAAATGTGCTTTTTAAAGAAATATTAAAAGGAGCTCTGCTGTTTCCAGCTTGCTCACCAAGTGGACATTGTGAACTGTGAGGAATGGAAGCAATCCAATTCACTGGAGCCAGAAATTTTCATGTGCCTGTTTCCCATTCACAAAGAACAACTGCATATTTCTAGTCCAGATATTATTTATGTAATTTACTTTTCTATAGGACCAGCAGAAATACTATTTCTGCTGATGTAAAATAACCATTTAAAGCAATGTTTGGCTTAACAGTGAGTTTACTGATTAGACATTTAATTGTTCGCTTTCAGGGTCAGTTTAAGAAACACCATAGAAATATCATAGAGTGGTTTGGGTTGGCAGGGACCTTAAGGATCATCCAGTACCAAAGCCCCTTCCACAGGGAGTTCAAGTACTTCCCAAAATAACCGTTAATGTGTAACTTGCTTTAATTACGGTTATTAATTATGTAGCCTGTGCTTATCTGTACAGTTTTGAATAACTTAGGCTGTATTTGGCTAAATGAAAAAAAAAAAAAATTCAAAGTAGGTAAAGACCCCTACCCTTTATCCCAAAGGAAGCCAAACACTGTTTGAACTTGGAATATGCGCTTGATAGTGATGTGACAATTAAAAAAGGATCTGTCATCAAGTAGAGCAGCTGTCCTTTACATATAATTGAAAGTTTTGTTATAATGGGAAAACAGTGTAGAGCATATTACTTTCCCATTCAAGGTCTATTCTTTCAGTAAGCTTAAATGTTTTGTGGGTTGGTTTCTTGCTTTCTTTGTTTTGGCTTTTGTTTCTTTGTTTTCCGTAAGCTACTCAAAACAATTCAATCTGAAAAATAATGCTTAGTAATTGTAAGTAAATTACCAGGCTTTAATTTTGGCGGATACATCTCATATTCACATGCCACAAAGCCTTAGGGTTCCAGCAGGTCACAATCTCTTGCTGCTCAAATTATTCTGATAATCTTTCTCTGTCACATCCAGGAGGTTCAGTTTAACCTTGTTGCTTTCTTCCATTAGAATCTGGACAATCCAAATTCCCCAAATGCTGGCAGTTACTTTTTTACTGTTACCAATAATCCTAGAAATATGAAAAAACAAGAATATTATGACTGAAGATTGATTACACAAGTTAATAATCTATGAAAACTTCAGCAAAGCTTGCAAAATAAAACCTGTTAATTAATCCTATGTGCCTGAACAGATGCAAGAGTATTTGAGCTTCTTAACCAAGGCAGTATTTTAGCATCCACGGTGGACTATTTAATAACATTTGCTTGATGTTATTGTAGATTTTCCACTATTTAGTCATTCTTCAAAATTAGTTTGTCTTACTCAATAATGCCTTTAAAATTAGTAAATTCAACCGTACTAATTATATCTTCAGTTTTTAAGGATCAAAATCCTGCCCTGGTTGCATCTGTGTCTTCTAAAACCAGAGGAGAACAAATACCCAGTGTTACTAACAAAGCCTCTTAGCTAGCGTCTGGCAGGACTGCTGGCAGCAGCCCAAGGTATTCCTAGAGCACGCTGTTAAGGATTTGCACCAGGTGACAGCCAGCGAAGGTACCACAGCCTACAGGTAGCATTTAGCTCCCAGCAGGCAATTCCCAGCTGTGCTGCTTTGTGTGTCAACCATAAAATGTGTGTTGTCTTTCTGAAGCCTGACTAAGCAGCTTTGGATATTACAAAGGCTCTGCTGCATGTTTTAATTTGCATAGATTAGTCTTTCTCCTTTTTTATTACATTGACTAATCAGGAGAATATCTTAGCCCAGACATGTTTATAACCTTGTGTGGCTGTGTTGGGCTACATAGATAAAATATCCTCTCATTTGCATGATTATTGCATGAAAGCAGTACTCTTAGAAGGCCAAAACACCAATTTAATAGTACTCCCCTTTCTCTCCTCTTTGCCTTCTCTTTTTTACTTCCAGAACCCAATTGTCCAAATCCTCACCTTCTTCCACTTCTTCATTTTGGTGAAACGTTTTCATGGCACAAGCTGAACTACTTGGCTCAATTCTCAGGCTCAACACCAAGTGGAAATACTCGATGTGGATTTGTCAGGGATGGGGATTGCTGTGGCTGGAGATGGCACTGCTCTGCTTTTGCCCTTCCCCACGTTGTGCTGGGCAGACAGCACAGTCCAGGGGTGGGGAAGGAGATGGAGCCATGGTGGAAACAGAGAAAGGGAAGGAGGGAGCAGTAGTTTGCTGTAGAGAAGGTCTTGGGAAAGCTGAGGATAATCTTTTGGGTGTCTGAAGGCTCACCACTGAGTGGCTTTTGTGGCTGCCTGCAGCTTCTTCACAGGCCAGGGGCTGCCAGACAGGAGGAAATACCTCAGTGCTGAACTGCTGCTCCACGCTCAAAACACAAACTGCTCCAAGTAGAAAAATAAACAGTTAGTTTCACATAAAATTCAGTAAAATAATAGTTTCATGTATTTTCATTTCAGGAAACAGAATTGTGTCAAAGTGTTAGCAAATCTGCAGAAATACGGTTATAGTAGTTGACTCACTGAATTTTATGAACGTGGGATAAATTCTCAAAGAAATGTCTGGCTTTTCCATTTTTCTAACAGATGGATAAGAGAATGGCACAAATTCAGGCCTGAACACTCCTTCCAAGTTTTCTTTGAGATCTGTATTAGCAGATTTAAGCTTTGGTAATTTCATATCAAGTGTTAGATACCTTTGTAATGAAAACAGAAGACAGTGGCTTAGATTCTGATAATAAGGAGTGAAGCTTAGAAATAATAAATCAGTCAAAAGAAAAACAAATTTAAGGATGTCACATCTAAACCAATCTGTCATCTTAGTTTTATAAGATTTTTATAAAGCATATTGGATAAACTTCCAACTATGGCTACTAACACAGTTCTGAGAGATGAGGAAACGCCATTTGAAAATGGGTGATTTTTTCAACTTGTTTGGAAAATGGGAATTTTTTTTCTAAATCAATTGTTGTGGAAATAGAATTTGTATGTGAGTTTAACCTGAACTCAACAAAAAATTAAGGTAAAATACTTGAAAATGCTTTGGAAAACATTTGGAAAAGTGATGACTTTTAAAATTAGGAAATTCCTAAATCTCTGGGAATAGATATGAGAATTTTTTTAAGCAATGGTTAAATTTAAATTAATTTAACCTAAATGCTGCTTAACTAAGTCACTTAATTTTGAACTTTCTTTTTTTCTTATTTCACCAGAAAATGTAAGGCACTCCTCTTCCCGATGAGTGGTGTTACAGCAACTGCCTGAGCAACTGGAAGAGCAGCAGTGACTCTCTTAAGTGTTTTGGGGAGACACATCTGTCACAGCCTCAGCTTATCAGACCTAGCCCCATTACAAACTAGCATTGGCTGCTTGCTCCCAGTGCTGTTGCAAACAAGTCACTTAGTTTTCTTAAACAGTCATCTAAACATTGTTCCTAGCTAGGAAAACAGAGTAAACTGTCTCACAGATGCATGACTCTGCACTCTTGAGTTATTCTATCGATTCTGCAAGAACAGCTGTTTGACTTAAAGCAGGGCCCATGAACTACAGGCCAAGTGGCCATCAGAGGGCAAGGGAGAATGGCTGATGATTTCAGAGGCAGCTAGAGTTGTCCTTGTCCTTATGCTATCACAATAAAAACAGTCAGGGTGGAGGGTTTTTGTTCTCTCATTCTTGCTTTTCACGTGGGCTTTGACATGCATTTCTTAGCTCTATCAGTCTATGTGTTACCACTTACAGTGCTGACACATTCATGCCTTTTCTAATTAAAGAATAGGATCATGGAGGCCTCCTCTGTTTCAAATCTACTTGTATTTGAAATAACTACAGTTCACAGTAGAAGGGTTAACTGCAGAACTGTGCCATTACTGGTTGTTTTCCTCTGCTTTTCCTTCTCTGTTGTCTTTTAATATGGGGAGCAAAGTGCACATTTTACTGGCCCAACATCTTTAGCTTTGTACCTATTACCTTTCACAGTGGGACGTCAATTCTAAGTTGAGCACCTGTGCACTGCCAAAGTACAAATGTTTCCAGACATATTCTACATTAGTGGGAAAGAGTATCACTGTACCATTCCAGAGCACTTAATAGCTCTCTTAATAATGGTTTCCTGAAAATGTCTCCGAATAAAGATCCATTCTTTACCCTTAGCTTCACCTACATTCAAAACCTTTCTGCCAGAGTTTGTGTGGTAAAATGTGATATTATTAATAATACTTATTCAAAAGACAGTGTTATGAGAAGCCAAATGCATAATTTTGTATTAGTGGCTTTTAACAAATTTCTGATCTATTTTCTGACCTTACTTACTCTAATATTGTACAAATCATCCGAGCTTGTCTGGAAAACTAATTTTGTGCTACTTCTTGTTCAGAATAGTAAGTCCTATTTTTTTTTTTTTTTTGGTATGCATGCAAGTGTAGTTTCTTGTTACCACAATTTTAGGGAGAAAAATGAGAGAGCTGGGGTAATGATTTGTGTCTGGATTTGCCATGCTTCTTGTTTCTTAATTTCCTTAGGATACTGTGAATTGTGGAGAACACTATAATGGTTGGGACATGATAGCTTTTTTTCGTTGTTGTTCATTATATTTAAATTAGAGAAATGAAGACAGCTTTTGAGGAGTAGGGAACTGTCAGTCCAGGCTGGTAGTCAGTGCTGCGTTGAAATTCAGACCCATATTACTAAGACAGTAATAATTTAAAAGTGAATTTATTGAAACTTAGTCACGTGGCTATCAGTTTCTGGTAAGAATTCAGTGCAATGAATATGTGGAATATTTTGCCATTGGCCAATCTGTATGGGTCATCAGAAAGTTGAGTATTTACCAAGTAAGCGTACCTAGGCTTGGAAATCTTTTCCACATCCAGAGTCCTGCAGATTATTCCATTTTAAATCACATGAATATGTTGCAGGATCAAGCTCTCCGTTTTTTGTTCCCCTTATTGTTATAAACTGTATACTATTACAAGTAAATCAGAAAATTTAAGGCAACACCGCTTAGGATTGTCTTAAGCTGCTTATATTTCAAATCAGTTGCTTTGCATAAACCTGGCTTGCTTCCTTCTTATTCAGCAAAAACGAATGTTTATATTCCTAGAAGAAAACTTAGACAGGACTGGGAGGTACTTCACAGTAGTTGAATAGAGAGTGGCTTTTCACAGGTTTTAAGTTGAAGCAATTTGAAATTTCGTTGTACATGACCCCTTTAAGCACCAGTGACACAGCTGTGCTCCTCTCAGCACACAGCATCAAACATTCTGTGTGATAGCTTTCATTACATTAATACTGAAAATTGATTTACCTTAGTCAAAATAAATGATACAATCATCCCAATGAATAACACAACCAATAAATTAGAGTTTGACAATATTTCCTAGTCATTGATTCAAAAAAGTAATTTGCTTATGATTCATTCATGTGCTTGTGTGATGGCATGTCAAACCACCTGACTATAAAAATGACTCATTAAAATATAAAGTTGTGTCAAACGCGTCGCAGTGAATTGCATTTCTAAATGTTTTTGGTTTAGTCTCTCAGTTTCTGCAATGTGTAAGAGCGATGTTTGCTACTTTGCACGTGGCTGGAAGCTAATCCGATGTCTTGTTTCTTCAGTATTGCCTTGAATACTGTCAGATCTAACTCCTACTTCCTTCCTGCTTTTGGCTGACTTTACACAGAGGATGTTGTGGCTAAAGTGTTGACGATGATCTCTGCATTTAATCCCTTTATTGAGTGGAATTTTGTAAATCTGTGTTGTGCAATTATTCTTTTTTCTACCACCAACTTATAATCATGACTGTGAGTAATTAGGGGCAGGATGTCGGACTAGATTTCCACTTAAAAGGTGTGCCCAGTAATCATGCTGATACCAGATGATAAAAAAGATTAATTACTGTACTCATCCTGGCTATTGCTGGAGATTCTGCTAGGAGGAACAGCGAGGAAGAGAGCAAAGCAATTAATTAATTGTGCTGTATACGTTCCTCTGCTTGTTCTCTTGTTCCTTTTAATACTTTGGAGTGTTATTACCTTTTCTGAAGCTTTTACAAACTCTTGTGAGTATTTAAGAAGTTTTGAAAAATTACCCAACAAATATAATTTGTGGCCCTCAAACCCATTACAGTAGTCTCTCCCTCCAGATTGTGTGAGATTAGTAAAGCACATTGTAAAGAAAATAAAATGGCTGCTGGTCTTTTCCCTTCACATCAGATGTGATATTTTATATGTGGCAGCCGTTGAGTGCAATTTTACCTGGAAATATAAATCCATAAGTAAACATTAGTACAGAAAGCATTTACAGTGATTTATCTACCTTTTTATGAAGAGTAAAACAGGTGCAAAATTTGCTCAGGATTTTGTACATGACTAATTTTATTTGACTAGTATTTCTCCCTTAACATTAAACCCACAATGAACCACACCGCACACTGATTTTACAGAGTGCCTCTAGACTACATGTATGAGAGATCAGCACGTTTGAAAATAACCTTTCCTACTCTTGAAGTTCAGCTCTGTGGAATGAAAATATCAGTTTTAGTAAAAACTACTCAGAGATGGTGCGGGAAGTGGAGAACACATGAAGCAATGGTTTGGCTTGCAGTTCAAGCCCATGCAGAAGGGCCCAACTAAATTTCTGCAGCTGCCCAAGGGAGGTCGGTGGGGTTTGATGGAGTCAGGCTGATGGGCATCTGAGGGTGTGCGCAAGTTCCTGGGCAGGACAGTAGCAGTTTTCCTTCCTCAGATAGCAAAACCCTCCTTCCCAGCCAGCAGCAGCAGTGGGAAGGGATACAGATGTCTTAGTGACCTGACTGAAATTCTCAGCCACTGTGGTCGGTTCTCTGCACTGCCTCCCCTCATCTTTGGGCTGCTGCTCATGCTTCTTGCATTTCTTGGTGCTAACGTGGCACTCTTTTAACTCAATTTCTTAAATAATGTGCAGTGCAACCGTTTGGTCTTTGTGCAAATATTTCTATTCATGAAGGCATAGATTGCTATCATTAATTAATTGTTATAGAGTGGCAGATAAGCCCTAACCAAAATTATGTCCCCACTATACGAGGCAGTGATCCAGCACAAAACCAGAATGTTGTACTGTCCAATAGTTTTACAGTTCTTACTTTTCTGTTTTATAGAAGGGAACTAAAGGCAGAGCATGAAGATATATCTTTTTTAATGTCACGTAGAAAGACAGTGACAGAATCTGGAATTTAAGACCTTATTAATCTTGGTTTACTGCCGTAACCAGAACAGCATTTTCTTTCCTTGCAGTAGCTGATATTATTTACTTAGTGTAGCTAAGCTTTCTCGCTTGGTTGGTAAGAAACACTATTAAACTATGGTATAAGAATACCATAAATCTAAAACAATTAACATTATATTCACTCGGGCAAAGACTTTCGTGGTTTTAATATTTAGAGGGTGTAAAGGGTATTTATTTTTGCTTTAAAGCAAAAATTCGTGTACCCACTGTGTGCAAAAACTGTATTTGCTTGTGTTTTGCTTTTTCCCTGAAGGAATGAACCAATTACTCCTCTCAAACAGAGCATGACATACTGGAGTAAATGTTAAGGAAAAAAATTAGTCAAAGTTAAAATAAATAGTTATGGTAAAAACAAAAGCCCTCTTTGAATTCAAGAAATTTGAAGTGAGACTGTAACATGTCAAGAAGAAAATTACAATAGGAATTTTCTGTATTATAAATGATGCTGCTCTGCAAGCAAGGATTATGTAGATCTTTCTACTTCATTAGGATGCACTCACCTGTGAGATTATGGGATTCCCTGCAATCCAAATGTGGCGATACCCTCCTGTAGGTGTCTGAAAAGCAATTCTGTGGCGGTGCAGGGGGAGAGGAAGAAATCTAGGCAAAATTATATTGATTTTTATCACTTGCAATTTATTTGTAGAGGAGGAGGAAGAGGAGATACATGCTGTTTGTCAGGCCTGGTATTTACTATGAATGTTTTGCAGAGACTCAAGCCATGTAAGTGCATTTGGTCTCAGCAATTCAAAGGCAGCACTCAGCTCTGTGCGGTGTGAGGATGTCCTTGGGTCCAGCAATGCCCCATGGCCCAGCTCATGACCTGGGTGACATCGCAGGGCTTTGCTAAACTTTGCACATTGGAGCTGTGTTTTTGAGCTGTGTTTATAGAATCACAGAATGGTTTGGGTTGGAAGGGACCAATGAAGGGCCATCTAGGCCAACCCCCCTGCCATGAGCAGGGACATCTTCAACTAGAGCCCTGCTGAAATCTGTAGGGTTTAATTATTCTAATAAGTTATATATAAGCTTATAGACAGAGTACAGGCTAACAAAATTCATTGCTTTAAAGGAAAAAAAACTGTATAAAAATCTTACAGTAGCTCCTGGATCCTACTCTTGAAATAAATATCCCCTGCTTTATTTCTAGAACATTAACAGGTAACGTGTGTGTAATATATTAGGAAACAGGAAAGTTTCCCTCTGCACTCGTTTCCCTGGGTACTCTTATCCCTCATCAAGTCAAAATATGTGCTAACTTCTACAGTCACATATCCTTATTAAGATGATCAAGACTGATTCTATGATAGCAGGTGGCAAATTAGTTTTTAACAATTTTGCCCACCGACGAAAGTAATTATGTCTGTGCCTTTTTTAAAGGTTTTGTTTTAAGCTGTTGCTTTTCATGCTGCCTTTGTTATTTTCTAAATTTAATACTCCTTTTGTTAACTATAATTTGCCAGACTGCAGGCAGCCACTTCTTTGGACAAATAAAACGTAGGATTTTTCAAGTAGGTATCCATTAAAAGGGATTTGTCTCTCCCAGTTTCGTTATTCATAGGATATTAATGAACTTCCCAGTTGAATTAAAGCAGAATTATTGTTGTTCGTAACAATCTCTGAATATTTAAAAATTGTATTATTCCTCAAAGTTAAAAAAAAAATAAATATATCTCTGAACCTGTGTATTCAGAGATCAGGTGTGTATCCAAAAACCTTATCTGCAGACAAGAAGAAGCAGACATGCATGATGAAAATCAAGATGAAGAATAAAGATGATTTAAATTTTTAAAAATTTGATTTATGACATAATTAGAAATATAGATAAATACATACAAAATTTACCAAATAAGGAAAAGCCAAATTTCTCTGGTTGAAAATTATTTTCTAAAGTAAAAGAGAAGAAGTCTGAGGTGTCTGAGTTAAATATGTGTTTATACCAGACTAAACCCTCATGGGAAATTCTCAGATATGTAACTAAAAATTTAACCTTTATATGGCCAACATCCAAGGAATGACAGAGTATAAGAGCTTAGCAAAGGAAAATGAGTCAAACTGTGAAGCTCTGCGATGTGCATTGTGAGTGAGGAAACAGTGATGGTTTCCAAAATAGCCAAAAGCTTTTTGTTATGAAAAAAGCTCCATTTTTTTTTCAGAAAAAATTCCACCAAATATCAGTTAAGAATTTTTTATGTCTGTGGGTAAGTCTAGTTGATGGGCTGCTGTTAAAAAGATATTTCTGTTATGTACTGCTGACCTCTATTGGCTTATTCCCACTATATGCTGATGTTGTGGCAGTGCTGTTTTGCCCCCTTGGGAATTATGAGCTTATGTTTGATTTAATTTAGGGAGTTTTGTAGCAGAATGACAATACCTTGAGCATATATGTATGTATTTCTTGTCATGCACAAGTTCACCCACTAAGTTACTTTTCAGTCTCAGGTAAGTCAATGGAAAAGCCATTATCTCGGAATAGTGATTTGGTAGGGGCTTCTCATGTCCATGAATTTACAAATATGCTTTAATGGTCTTACTGAGGTGCAGCCCTACATATACTATGCTATAAAAATGAAAATAAAAGCCATAGTTGCAGTTTTCCTTTGCCTCTGTTAGTCAAAAACCACTTTTGTTTTAGAAAGGAAAATTTGGCAAATCATCAGACTGTAGCATAGTCTAACTGGTTTTGAAGCCACAACATAAAATTTAAATTGGAGAGGATATTTAACTGTGTCAAATATTCTGATCATCCCCTCATAGAAGTCAATTCCATAATGTTATTTTCCGTGCATTTGCTCTCATCACTTTTTAAATGTATTTCTGGTTGATGAGAAGCTCAGTATGACCTGGCAATGTGCACTGGCAGCCCAGAAAGCCAAACAGATCCTGCACTGCACCAAAAGAAGTGTGGCCAGTAGGTCAAGGTGTACATTAGATATTAGGTAGAGGTTCTTTGCTGTGATGGTGCTGAGGCCCTGGCTCAGGCTGTGCTGTGGCTGCCCCTGGATCCCTGGCAGTGTCCAAGGCCAGGCTGGATGGGACTTGAAGCAGCCTGGGACAGTGGAAGGTGTCACTGCCCATGGAGGGGGTGGAACAATATGATCTTTAAGGTCTCTTCCAACCCAAACCATTCCACAATTCTGTGATTCGCCTGCTTTATGTCATCTTTCTGATATTTGTGCACAGAGGCATGATTCTATTTGCTTTTGCAGTAACAGTAATGTCTTGGATCAATTCATAGCCTAAAGCTACCTGCACTGACAAATGCAAGTATTAAGACATTCTAGCTCATACTGAGCCTCCCCACGCCAGCCTCATCCCCAAAATAAGGCTTTTATAAGGCCATTCTTTTGATCTTTGAGAAGTAATGAAGGTTTCATTTCCAAGTTTGCTTTTATCAGAGGGAGGGCCTATGGTTAACTCTGTGGCAATGTACATAGCCCTGTGGAGTGCATGCAGTAGGTCAAGTGATGCTCAGTGTGCACTTTCTAGAGGAAACCTTGGTTTGGAATTATTTTTAAAAGGAATAGTTGCTTTAAAAATTAATTTTAAAAATTAATTTTTAAGCATCTCTGGGATTTTGCTGCTTAGAGTACTGTACTGGAATTTCAGATCTTAATGACTTCCCTGTGTGGAGAGGACAGTTCAAGGAAGTAAATGTCTAAGAAATAGGTTTTACATCGTGGCAGAGTGTGTATGAGTTAGAGTACCTGTAAGAGCATGATGGATCTCCATGTAGACCTTCTGTAACCACTCAGACCAGTGGGAGCAGGTGTAAGAAACAGGCTGCAGTGGCTACATTAGACTCAAAATTTCAGCGAATCAGGTCCAAAATAGTTTGGGATTTTCTTATTTAATTCTCTTTAGGGAAACATAGGAAACAGCACTTGAGAGGACGAATAATAAGGTTTAGGAAATGCCATGTCCCTCTGGGTGAATTATACAACACATGCTCAAATAGGAGATATTTTTTCTTATTCTGTCTTAGAGCTGCCAGAAAAAGACCAAGAAATTTCTAAACCCTTGGGATTCCTTCAGATCTAAAACTATCCCATTGTCATGTAGTCCTAAAAGAGGGCATTCTTTTTGAAAAGCAGAGGAAACTGCTGTTCTGGCTGTTCTCTACTGAAATTTCTGTTGGGAAGAAGCATTTCAAAGGTCAGTCTCACTTCATGAGAAATGTTTGCTTTCCTAGCAATCAAAAATCAAAAATTTGTTCGCTTTCCTAGCAATCAAATCTTTGCTGGTGCTTACTAAGTCAAAAATATCATATTTGTATCAAGCTGGATTTAACTGTATCAAAATTCTCTATAGACCATTATTATCAGTGTTCTTGCTATATACTGAAGATTTTTCCAGCCAAGTAATCTAAGCCGGTGAAACTCTAATGATGGGGCAGTTTAAAGTGAAACCCAGGGTTTAGGCTTTGGGTATGTAACCAGGATAATGAGTAGCAGAGGTCAGAAAATTTGCTGTGGGTGAGGCAAGGCACAAGGTCTGGCACAGGAAATAGGCATGCAGCAAGTGGAGTCAGGTTTGAAAGAGGCAGAGAATGACACTGAAAGAGAGCCAGGACTTAGGTCCAGGCTGCTGTGAGCATCAGCAGCAAATGCTGAGCAGCATTGACTCTGTGCTGAGCTGGCTGCCCCTGCTGTGGAAAACCTAATCCCCAATGAAGGGTGGTACCTCCCTGCCCATCTCCAGCAATCCTGCAGGCACTGTGTCATGTCTGCCCTTCTGGAGCTCTCTGGAAATAATTTGGGGATGAGAATGATCCAGAGCAGGGGGGATTGTACTGTAAGAGCCCCTGTGAGCACAGCCTGGCGTGGCTGCATTGCAGTGAGTGGAGAAGAGCCACCACAGCAGGAAATCTGGCATTGTGTTTCATGGGCTGCATCCTTGACTAACTGGTACCTGAGGACTGAAGTATCCAGGTATTTCCAGAGTTCTTTTAAATTTTGCATTAATAGCTAGTTATCTCTATTCACCAGATCACTACAGATGAGCTAACCATATTTTATCATTATGATAAGGACTTTCAAAGTGTCTTGTTTAATCTTGCCTCATGAGATATTCCATGACTGTGCTAGGCATATGCTAATGACCTAAATACTGTATTTTCTGAGTTTGTTTCTTTTGTCTTTTTTTCCCAGTAGAATTTTTATATTAATATTATTTTATTAAAAAAAAAAGTATTAAAGAATTTCAGGAGAAATGTACTGTTTACCTCGAAAACATTATAAAATTGAAGCAAGAAAAGTCACTCTTCCATTTCCTTTTCTTGGCTGAGTGATCAATCTTGAAAAGCTTCAGATTAATAGAATACGAAAGTCTGAAAGTCTGCATTTTCAACTCAGAGAGGTTTATCTGATTCTCACCATAATTTTACAAAATAGGTTTCTCAATGTGTCTCTGTGACTATAGTTTCATGATGATAGTAAGTACCCCCTGCACTGGTTTCAGAATAAGATCAAACCCAGCAGAGAAAAACATCTGATAGGCTGGTGCAGCTCAGATTGCAGGTGGGGTGAAGTCTATTTTAAAAGACTCTACTAATTTCTTTGCCTTTTTTTGTGGAAAGACAATGAGCATGAGGCATCATACAACATAACTGTGCTGTTAAGATACAGTTTTAGAAAGCTCTAATTGTAGTTGCCCTTCAGGCTTACATTCTTGTTTAGTGGTATTCCAGAAGTTTAGAAGAACTATTGTGCACTGAGTCTCTGTTAAGCCTTTGTCAGGAGTGTTTGATATTTTAATCTTGTAGAGAGCAGTGAGTGATTCGTGTTAATTAGCACTATGGTTCCCCGGTCGCAGTGGTAGCAAGAATGTTTCTTAAGAAAAATGTCTTTTATAAGGTACCTTTTATACATCGAATGTGTAAATTTATCCTCTTAAAATATTTATAATAGGGGGATTGTGTAACTACTCTGAGGTAGGTTTGTAAAGAGGACGGAGCCGTGTGGTATGTGCAGTGGGTAATTGGCCACTGGTGAGAGGGGCAGAAAGCTCTTTGTGTTTCCCTGTACTGCGGGATTCAGTCTTGTGTATAGGATTAAGCTTTAAGAGCATGTATCATAGCAATAGACTTGCATGAAGCTAAGAATTTCAAAATTCTGTCCCTCAGACACCAAAGAAAACTCCAAGTGTTAAGTAATAAAAGTCATCCTTTCTCAAGATCATCCCCATCGTTTGGCACAGCACTAAACAAGTCTAACACCAGTGTGACAAGAGATGTGTTGCTCTGTTTTCTTCTTCCATCAGACTTGCACTCAGGTTTCTGCCAGCATTGCCCAGCACGCCGAGGGCACACGAGCCCTGTGAAAATTCCAGTGCTCTGTGTGTTTGCTGCACTTTGTGGCTGCGGGGCTGTTTTCCTCATGCTCTGCAGAAGGCTACAAGAGTCTCAATGCTTTCTTTAAAAAGTTCCAGAAATGGATTGAATGGCCATTTGTTTTCACACCTTCACAGTGCACATGCCCTACATTTAGGCAGTTCCTTCATCTGGTCGGGGGTTATTCGGTGTTGACTGGGCAATAGTGGGTGACACATCCAGAAAGAGATTAATTAGCGTTAAAAGCGCTGTTGTCAGAAGTACATCCATCTGACTGGGTAGGAACATGTCCATACTCAATTTGTTTTATTTGTCAGTGCCATCAGTCTGAGAGTTGTTTGCATCCAGTTTGAGCTGTAGGAAAGTGGCTATTTCCTTGGCAGTTATCACAAAGACAAGAAGAGTTGCAATGAAAGGCTGGCTGTAAAGTACTTATTCCAATGGGATTTCAGACTTTTGTCTTAAGTTTTAGGATAAGTGCAGCTTTATATATTTGTTTTAACAGGTCTTTCATCTGTAATAATAATAATAATAACACTTAGCTCTTTTCAGTTTCAAAATGCCTTACAAGTGATAATTCCACAACACCCCAATGATACAGTAAGTACTTTTTTTGCCCAAGGCAATGGAGTCACCATCAGCACTAGGATTAAAGTGAAAAGGAGATATGATATATATGAGGATAAGTATCTTTAGGAAAACTCTACACCAATTCTTTATTTCCTGTGGACTCCTCTATTTTCTTTGCCTTTTCCACAATACACATTTTAATACTGAAGTGCTGAGAACAGCAGAACAAGACTAAGGGAGAGGATTTCAAGTTTGGATTTGTTCATGGACTTCTCACCTTCCACAGTTCATTGCACACAGAGATTTTTACACTTTTCTGTACTATTTCAGTATCATTCTTAAACAATCAGACCAAGGTAAATGTGTCTTTTGGTGAGGTGAGAGGGAAATCCAGTGCTTGAGATTATTTAATGTACTGAGAGCAATGTAATACTGCATGTCCTTTAGTGAATAACCCAGGGTATGAAAGTTAGAAAGGAATTGCAGTTCCATTGTCATTGTCCCAAATTTCCAGTTTTTGCTTATATCTAGAGAGGGCAGCAAAGAGCTGCAGTTTGAAACTTCTGCAGCAGGTAACCTGCCCTCTCTGCTTTTTCTTTGATCACAGCCTTAAAATAACTCATCATGAAGATATTTTCAAAGTGTTTCTCGATTTTCTGTCTCCAACTATAATGACAAGTTTTTTGGGGGTAGCGCTAAGTTATGAGACAGAATGGTCAGAATTAACAACTTGACCTCAGGCAAAGGATGTTGGCAAATCGAGACAGAGTCTCATAATCACCACCTAAGCTCAGTTTATCAGCCTCAGTGCCTCCGGGTAATTTAGGATATTAAAACCAGAATTTTTATTAAACCTCTGGAAACCTATTCATTGTCAAATGCATTGCCCTGAAAGAGCAGGCTGGATGTGTATCCCAGACAAAGTTAGCAGACATTAAACTGAAATTCACTGGTTTCATTGCTCTTCAAAAGGAAATCCTGCTCCCTCATGCACAAACACTGCAGGAGCAGATGAACTGCTGGCAGAGGGGACGAGTCTTTTAAAAATGAAGGAAGGAACGTGATCTATGGGATATTTGGAGGGCAAATCCATGAACATCACATCATTAAAGAAAAAGGAGTGGATTTCAGTGGGTTCAACAGAGATGACTCCTTTGGAGCAGAGATGTAAGAACAGACATTACTCTGAAGTCCAGACACTTAAAACATCTGAACTTTCCCTCACGCTGTTCATTACTCTCAGCTGCCTGGCTTAGGAACAATTTTTGTCCCAGGTGATGTTAGTGGGAATTTTGCCACTAATTTCAGGAAGACTGGCATCTGAGCATAGAAGAAGTGTCCTTACTGAATGTCCTGTGTTCCCCTGTGCTCATCTGCAGCATGGTTGGGATATTCAGAGCCACCCCCAATTACCAGCTTGGACATTTTGTGGTGTGCAGCTATGCCTGTCAGCCTGAGCAAGCCACAACAATACCAGTTGTGTTTTTCTCATATTCTGGGACCTAGAAGGGCTCTATTTTTACTATAGTGTGCCTCTCATGTACTTTGATTCTTTAGAATAGGCTAAGTGCTGCCCTGACCTCCTGCACTGATTAGAATTGATTTCCATAACATCCCTCTTGAAAACAGGGATTTATGTCATCTTTAAGTGGGAATTACCTGAGAGAGGGGCATCAGTGGGATGTTATTTATGTGAACAAATATCACATGGGGCATAAAGAAGGCAAAGTCAGACTGCTCAGCAACAGGGCAAGAAGCAAGAGGCACAAAAAAAAATACAGGAAAATCCATTCATACATGAAAAATAATTTTTATGCTGTTGTTTTTGTTTCAACTGTTGGGATGGATGGAAACTTGGCATGGATCACTCAGTGATTTTGTGGAATCACCTCTCACAGAGATATCCAAGAGTTGATCATGACCCAGAGCAATCGGCTGTAGGTGACCTTGCTTGGGGCAGAGGGGTTGGGTGGGAAGACATCTGGAGTTCCCTGCCAACCCAAACCATTCCGTGATTCCCCACATAGATCTTCTTATCATAACCTGCTTGAAAACAGTCAACAGTTGTGCAAATACAGTAAAAGCTGCATGAAATTTTTATTTACATATTACAATTATCACTCATTGTAAATTAGTTGGATTCTTTTCCCTAATAGTCTCAACAAATTAACACGTTCTTTTAAAAACATGTAGTAAAGTATCTGTTTAAAGGATGAGCTCCTTATCCTGCTGATTTCCATAAAGAAGATTTTTTTCTAATGTCTGCAATGCTCTATGAATTCCCTTTAAATATTCCATTTGATAATCATCCTTCCATCGTAAAGTTTTTGGACTTCATATGTCATTTGAAAGTCCTGAGCAGAAATAAAATATTAATTATGATGGAAATCTATCAAATATATAAAGGAAATGGGCATGTTTTTTCTTACTCTTTATTTTATAGGTGTTGTGACATTTTGACTAAGAAATAAAATACAGCTTTTACAGAACTGTGGAAAAATAATGAGTGAATTTTTGGTAATCATAACTGGACATTCCTGAAAGTCAAAGCATGAATTTCTTACATCACTTTTACAGCCTCAGTGCTGTTGTGTGAGAACTTTCCTAGTCAAGAAATAATACTAAAAATAACAGTAATTTTTAAAAAAGCCCTAACAACCCCCCTGAAGCTGTGCAGAACATTCAAAGAGCATCTGGCAGGGAGAAACAAAACCGATTCAGAAACAGCCACAACATGCTGCTTGGCATCAGAGGAACTTTTCTAGTGAGCTCTTCAGTGAGCTCATCTCATATTAATCATTCTTAGATGTTGGGTCTATCATTTGCTCATAATGTCTACCAGCATTACTTCCTTACTCTTGGCAGCAGCCTTTTGAGTAATTGAAGACTGTTTCCATGCTCTGTCTCTCCACTGGTCATCGTATTTTTAGACTAAACTGTCATGATTGTTTGTTGGTTTGGGGTTCCCCCCATCCTTCTGTGTATTCTTATTGCTGCCATGTGGACTCTGCCCGGTGGTTAACATCTCTGGTGATGTGTGGCCATGCACCACTCATCCTGTCTGCCAGCCAGCAGAGACTGCTGCAACAATTTAGAGCTGCAGTTATGAAGTATATGCAATTTTTGTTCAAAAAAAGGGCATTTCTAAGAACTGTTTCCTATCTGACCCTTCTTAACTTGGATGCTTATCAAGCCTTAAAGCTGGAAAGGAGATCCCGGCCCTTGTGGTGCACGTGTTTATTTGTAGAGAGGAAAAGCTACTCTTTCATGTCCCTAAGGAGTTTTGTGCTGTTTCAGACTGATTAATGCTAATCACAGCTGTCCAGTTGTGATAGTTTACCTGGGCTGAATGGATTGAGAGGAGATGTGGCTGATGGTGTCCTCCTAGGAAGATGTTTGCCCTCCCTTCAATAGCCTGAGACAGTTGACATATTCGACAGGTACATGGTGGAACCATGTCAATATCTGTGCCCTTTTATACTATAAATTCAGTTATTTATTATCCTTAAGAAAATGTATAAGGAACTCTGTTCTTCATTACAGTTCATTTTCCTGCTTCAAATTCCCTCCTGTGATCAACTTGAGTAAAAGCTTTTTATTTTTTTAAGTGTACTTCCAGTTTGTTAAGATTTAATGATGCTCTTCGGGGTACTGGCAGTTCCTCACAGATTTTCTGAAAATACACTTTCTTTTCTATTACCAAGATCCTTGCTGCTGCTGGCGATTGTCATTTTTAGGAAAGGGAAAGGAATAATGTTGACTGGAGGGTACACACCCATCCATAATTTTATGTATATGAAGAGAATATAGAGATCATCTGCTATTTGTGTAGCTGTCCTTTCTTCATCATCCCTATTTCAGTCTCAAATACCCAAACAATATGACTGTGAGCATCTTACTTACATTAGGATCTATTACTGGGTGTGGAAATTTCTATTTTGAAAGATGGTGGGTGGATTTACCATCAGATGCTATGAAAGTTTTTCCATGTGTCTGCTTGATCGGTAGAGCCACAAAAGTGCCTGTATTGTCATAGCTTCCTTGGAGAAGAAGGATCAGGAGAGAGTCGCCAGGGAGTGACTGTCTGGGGTGCCTGGAATGGTGTGACGTTGCTGCAGGGCAAGGGTGTAAGAGAAGGGGCAAATCTGCTGCCTCCCTGGGCAGCCAGGTCAGCCTGAGCTCCTTAGCTCCAGTCCTGAGATAGAAGAGAAATTGGGTAGTAGTGAGAGAGAGGTAGGTGAACCTTAAATGTAAACCTTGTTTAAAGACCAGCCCTGGGAGCAAAATTCAAGCTGTATATTGTTATGTTCTTAACTGGCAAACAGAAGACAAGTCAAGAAATGAGTGGCTTAGGTTCGCTAATATCAGTGGGCTTGTTTGTGTTCAAAGGGATTTTTAAATTTTAGCTATTCACAGTTCTCTGTTTGTTTTAGTTTGTTTGAAAACAGCTCAGTTTTAATGAAATAGAACACCTGAATTATGCCTAAAGGAAATCATAACAGAGAGAAACACTGTGTTAAGAAAACCAACCCAAACTTTCCTGTGTGCTTATTCTTGCCATGCAGAATAAAAATGAATTGAAGATAAAGGATCCCAGAAGAAACTCAGAGACCTTAGAAAAAGATAACTTTGTGTTTCGAATGAGTGCTATTTTTCATATGATGTCTAAACTCTCTCAAAAAAATTGTTTTGACCCTTGTTATGACCAAGAAACAGCTAAGGAACCGGAGGGGAACAGACATTATTAAATAAAGATTGCTTCACTCTCAGATAATATTTTTTTAAACTTCCTTGTTTAGTGCTGCATAAAGCACCATTAAATCTCCCTCTAGGCTTCATGAGTCCTACTTTATAGGTGATTGATCTCAGGCATTGATAGGTAGGCAAGGATTGGTGAAAATAAATGTCATAGAAAAGTTTGGAGGAGAGAATATGCCCCGATGACACAACAAAAAATGAAAGTGTTAGTTCCTGTCTAAGTTTAACACCCGCAGATTTGGAGCCTGCTATGTTTCCTCGGCTTTCAAATACATCTCTAGTACCACTGATTTGCCAGCAATGCATTCTGGATGGTTCTGCAAGTAAGTGCTTCCCACAATGTCTTAATTACACCTTTTTTTTCCCTTCTTGATGGGATTCCACAAAGCCACAAGCATGCATTTTAAAATGTACTATTAAAAAGAAAGAAAACAGTCACCAAAGCTTCCCCAGTGACTAATGTTGTGTAAATACTGTCATGGTACAGTTGGATTTATTTTTAATTATTAGGCCAGCCTGGGGAAGTGCTGTCAGAGAGCAGTGATAGCCTGTCCATTGCTCGTTTGAGCAGAACAAAGGGCCTGACTTGGAGCAAGTTGCAATGCAGATAGTGTTGTCTGAGTTTATTCTGCCTTCCTTGTTCTCTTGCAGCAGAAATGTAATCTAGAGCTGCAATGGAATTTAATGCTAGGGTAGATCCCTGTGGAGTTGTAACTCAGCTATATATTTCTTAAATTAACCATAGTCTTCCATTCTATTTTTTTTAATGATTTTGACCATAGTTAGGAGATCGTAATTCTGGTCTATCAGAGGTGTTAGTCTTATTGATCTATTCCCTCCTTTACTCAATATATTTGTTTTTTACTTCTGCTTCTTTTTCTCCTGAGAAGTGTCTCATTATATTCAAATCAGCATTGGACCCAATAAAATCTTTCTCCTGTACAGATTTGTTCACGTTTTGTTGCTTAGGTTTTCAGGGGGACTACACATATATGGAAATACTGTTAAAACAGAATTGGAATAAGCTGAATTACATAATGCTTATCTTGAAGTATTGTCTTGCATACAGTGTATTGTCTTTTCTTACCCTCTACTACAAATGTTCTGTTTTATAAACCCACTGCTCATCTGATTCAGTGCCACTGCTTTTCAGAAGTAGATGTGCACTGAAGATGTTAATTATTTTTTCTGTTACAGAGTTGGGACAGCTGCAATTTTAAAAGGTGTTTGTTTGTTTGAAGGAAACAATAACACACAGGAGTAGCTTATGTTGAGACAGATTGATATTTGGGGGGAGTAGTTGAAACAATCTGAATTAATTCCCCAAATTCAGAGGCCAGTAAATAACCAGGACATCACAGCTGGAACAGGGCTCCATTGCTTGACTATGGACACCTAATGCAATTTTAGATGTCCTGAAATATCTGAGGTATTTGCAGAGCATATATTGACATGGCACAAGAGCTAATGGAGACCTGTGCTGCTCTGGATGTGGAGCTTGGTGGCCACGTGTCCAGGCACTACATAAAGTAGCCCCAGATTCCTTCTTTTCTTTGGTAGGCAATAAAAAACTGGCCCTGCTCTCTAAGAGCACAAGAATCTTGCAGTGAGAGGTGGATCCCAGATGTTTTGCTGTCTTTATTTCACCTTTTTCCCTGGATATTGCCCATTTATGAGTGGGGTTTGTGTGGTTGGGGGTTATTTCCCACACAGAAATACTGACAGTCTGTGAGCCATTTGTAAGGGAATACTTTCAGACCATGTGAAACTTAGGCTAGTTTTATGTATGTGTTTATAAATATAGATTATAATAAGTTGCTGGAGCCCAGATGTGGACTCCTTAAGGCACATGTTGGATCTCATGCCCACAGCCTCCCTGCAGCAGTGATGTTCTGCTTTGTGCAGTGAAGTTCAGCGTGTTGAATGTAGCAGTGCACCGTGGCATCTGTGGGTGCTGAGATATTGGGACAGCCAAAGTCATCTCGAGCTCTTTGAATTCAGAGGATTACTGTGGCATAAGCTGTATTTAGTGTCTAAAGGAGCTGTGCTGTATTGAAATCTCTGTCAGATGAAATCTTCTCCTCCACCAGGCTTAACTACATACATTTGAAATGTTTTGGATCAACAGCAACCAAAAAATGATTCAGAACTTATTCTCAGGGTCTTGATGAGGATTGAAGATCACGAAACCACACTGCATGATGTCAATTTTTGGCTTTTTGCCCTAGAGGGAAGGCACGGAAATGCTCGTGACCAGTCTGATGAGCACAAACAGTGCTTAACATCTGGGCAGCAGAGCAGTTTTGAGTGGATGGGGAAAGACTGCACACCCAGCAGAGACAGATAGGCAGAATTATTTGAACTGTACCTTTTGAACCAATTTGGAGGGTCCTGGGGATTCAGGATGGGAACATGGGAAATATTGGCACTCACTCCATGCAGAGCACCAGGGTATTCTCACAGTGTAAAGATCTCTAAGCAGCTGTTAAAATATTAGAATTTAAAATGTTAATGTGTTAATTGCAGGAAGTTCAAGGAAGGTTGAAAATGTCCTGTACAACTTACATTTCATTCTTCCTAGGCGGAACTATCCAACTCATCATTGCAGCCATTTTACTGAGTATCAGTTCTAATCCCTTTGAGAGAAGTCAGTTCTCATTTTATAAAGGAACAGAATGGCAGAAAGGCAAAAATATTATTATTCAGAGGAATGGGTGAGAAGAATCTGTTATTTGAGGCTCTGTACACATATAATAAAAGCATGTTCATAAAATGACAAATGATCAAGGTAGCTTCTCCCTCATCTGAGAGCCCCTTATCAGAGAAATACTTACTGCATGTACTCCCCTTGTCACCTGAGAAAAAATACACGTGAGCTGATCTGCTTTCATGAGCAAAGGAAGATGGAGGGTGTTAGTTGAAACGGAGTGAAATCTGTTCATGGCTGGCTATAAACACACACGAGGTGACCTGAGCTGACAGCAATATCTCGGTTATTCTCTGTAACGAGATGGTGAGCTTCCAGCCCAGAGAGAGAAACAGAGCTGCCATCCTCCTCATCTGTTTGGGGAGCTGAGGAAGCCTGTGAGAGCCTCAAGTGCCACTGCTGGTTCCTAGCCAGTGACCTTCCGTAGTCTTCACAATCTGAAAAATCCTTAAAAGATTTAGGTGTTGTTTATGAAGTTTTGAACTCAAAAGTCTTGCAGTAAACTCAGAGAAATGTAATGGAAATCAAAATACAGTCTCTAAAAAACCAGATAATGCCGTCCTAGAGTCTGTTTTTATTATCCCTTAAATTTTCTTCACTTTTAGTCGTATATATAAGATGATAAAATCTATTTGCATGAGCTACTTGATGCTGCTCAAGTGTTGAGAACTGGAAATTATACAAGGAAATATTTCCTCATCTGCGAGTTAGATTAAATTAGGCCAAATTAGGCCATATGTTCTGGAGTTTGTTCCTGTGATGCAATTGTATTTTCTGTGAAGACTTTGTCACAATCTTTCTTCCCAGAAGGCAAAACAGTTGAAATTATTTTTTTTTCCCAGAGACATTTTTTGCATAACAGGTTAGAAATACAAAGGCAATGTCTTGTGAAAAGCATGTGTTCATTAATACTGACATCTTTATCCTTTCTATTCCCACTAAAACTTCATTCACTACTTTATCAAGCACCTTTTTAAGTGTACCATTTCATGATTTCTGTTTAGATGAGAAAGTGGTATTAAGCATTTACAATAGGTAGGATTTTACTTTTTTTAAAATTACTGACTGACACTGTAATGGTAGAGAATTGGCAACTATCCACAGGTTTTTGTCTACAGCCATCTACAAGTTTCCTTCACTTCATAAAAGTTCTGAGAAAAATGGAAAGCAAATATTCACAGAAATTTGTTCAAATGAAAGTAAAAGACATAATTTGAGCTCAGCCTTTCCTCTGTTGTGATAATATTTTTAAGTGTTCTAGTGCAAAAGTTAAACATAGGGTTCTGCTCTTCAAAAGTATTAATTCTCATTGAAAATTGCCTAGCCTGGACCTCCATTACTCATCCCATTACCTAACCTAATGCAGAAGATGTTGGCCTCCCCAGCTAACCTGTGCTGAATGACATGTCAGGAGCAGCCCATGATTCATCAAAATACAATTGTGTTCCTAACGTGTCTTAATCAGGGACCTTTACACTTTTGTTTGCATTGAAATTTTAAGGGAAATGGGGATCATAGACAAAAGCAATGTTTGGCATAGTTTGCATGGGTGCAACAAGATGGGTAATAGGAATATTGTCTTCTCTGGCTCCTACCAAAAAATTTGTGCTTATTCCTTAAGATTTTGCAGTTGTGGTGAGTATGGCTGATTTGTTGTTGACATGGTTAATCTGGTGTCTCTTTGAATATCAAACAATTCAGCTACTACCTTTTGTAAATTTAAAACAAGTCTTTGTTGTTTTATCAAATTTTTAAAAACATGGTGAAAAGGAACGGCATGTTAAATATAATTACATAGTCATAATAATCACATAACAAAAAGTCCCACACAACTATACATAAAATAATCAGATATCAGTGCTTCTGGCTGTGGACAAGGGTTGCAGAAAACAGCAAAATTCTTGCTTATTTACCCTGAAATTAATTCCATTTTTATTACGTGCAGAAATTAAGTGCCGAAAGTCTTGGTTTCTCCCTTACTTTCTCTTTCCCTGTCACTATTTTTATCATTATATTGCACCTCCCTCGGCTCTGTAATCCCCTGAAACATTTCGCAGCCCTGATTTTCACATTCCAGCTCTCCATTTTTTCCTGTGCCCAGTCAGCTTTGTGTCCTTCATAATCTTTCCTGCTTTCATGCACATGTGTTTATCTCTCTGCATCCCCTTATCTATTCCCTCTCAAATCTCCTTATCCTAGATTCAGAACCCACGCTAACCTTGCTCATGCTCCAATCTCCCCCTTGCTTTGATGATTTCAGCTGCCCAGCCCTACGGATGTGTCAGATTGCTTTTCCTCTGCTACAACTCTTTCTGCCCCGCTTGGGTAGAGTGTGAGCAGGGAAGCTCAAATCGCTTTCGAGTATCGATGGAAAAATCCCTTTTTTGTCACTTCCTACTTGGTGACAAAACTAACATGATGTGAATCACTGCAGGAAGCTAAAGAACAATAATGTTTGCTGCAAGAAATGTGTATCAGCCCTGTTTCAAACCCTGGTCCCTCAAACCTTTGAAAAAATCCTATTATTTTTATAGTAAGAGTATTGTTGCGTTCATTAACTAGCTGTAGACTGTGGAAGTTTGTAAGGACACTAAAAGAGCATTGATCTTTTGGGTTTAATCAACTAAGAAGCCTGAAAAATCTCACTGTCAGTACTAACACTCTTGGGTATGTACGACAGCTGTAGTTACAGGTTTATGTGGAGTTGCCCCAGCAAGAGTTCCAACCAAGGATCTCTTAACCTTTTTCCACAGCCTGGAGATGTGTCTTTACCTGGTCCTGAAGTAGTTGTTGCCTCTTACAATCCCATTAATTCATAAATATAAGTGACTTTTTAACACATTGATGTGTGTCCTCTTGCTGATTTCTTGATTTATTGTACTATGTTGCGTCTATTCTTCTCCAGTTTCGAAGTAGAATTATTTTGGGGAGAATGTGCTAAAACTATGTAAGTTATGAGAAAGAAAGCTGGTGTTGGACCGAGATGATCAGTTGATAGAGAGAGCATCTGCCATAGGTCAGGAAGAGTATGCTGCATTTATCAAATTTCAGCTTATTCTGAAATAAATTAACATAGGAAAGCCCCTGAGCTTTCAGGTGGGACTGGGCTCTGGCCTACGTTCTGGCAGTCAGGAGCAGATAAAAGGAGAGCACGTGGCTGAAATGTGCCTTTCCTGCCTTGCTCCTCCCTCAGCCTCCTCCACAGAAAAGTGACACCACCTGGGTGATACAGCAACAAGAAAGGAAAACTTGGTTTTTTCTGATGTTTGCGAAAATGCTTCTTCTTTCTTAATAGGAATCTCTGTTCTCTTAGAGATGAACAATTTAATGCACATGGACACACTTTGCATTCTGGTTAATATAATGTAGTTTAGATGCTGAGTATCATTTCCATTGAATTCAGAGGCTTTGCTGATGTAGACGTACAAATATCCTGTGTCCTGGGATGCCTTTGTAAATGAATTTTTTTTTCCCCCCTGTCTTCAGTGGCTGATTTGTGTTATTCAACATCTGTTGCCTTTTATCACAGTGAATTTCAGCAATAGGCAAAGTGATTCCTTTCAGTTTATATATCATTTTTAGTGCAGTTATAGAAGGAGCAGGAATGAAACGCTATACAAATACTGTTAAGAGAAAAAAAACAACAAAGCCAGAAAAAAACCTCACACCTCAACCAACCAAGCAAATAAACCACACTACTGCTGTGTGAAAAAATAAGTGAAATAGCTGAGTTCCTGTTTCCTCTTTTGATCATTTTAATCTGATGAGTGGCTATTCAGATTTATGGAATTCTAAATGATAAAAATAAGTAATTTGATTGATAAGACTTTGCACCATTTTTCACAAATGGTCAAGACTGCATTGCATTTAATCGGCTTTTGAAAGCAAATGAGAACTTTGTAGAGAAAAGACCAAATGTGACATGAAGGTGCCACATGTCAAGTGGATGGTTTAGATTTTCTTCACTCTTCTGTAAAAAGCTGAAGAGTTGTTTTGACTTTTTTGATCACTGAGATTCAGTGGGTGATAAATGAAAACAACTCCTGGAAATTTATCAACAGGAATATGATCAGATTTGGGTAAACCAAAACTGAGTTACTGTATTAAAGGACTTCTTTCTGATTTCTTTAGAGAGAAAACTTCTTTTTTTTTAACATTCAAGAAAACTGAAATTTTTCATTAAGACTTGGAGGTCCCAAAAGGATCAAGTAGTTAATTATTTAGTACAAGTCAGGTTATTTCTTTAGTATAAAAGGGCTTGTGACTCACAGTGCACATGAGGAAGCAAAGTATGCAGGAAAGACAAGCAAAGGCTGTGCTTGTGCCATGCAGAGGTGTGCAGGATTTGGAATTTGCTGTAAGACTGAACTTGCAAGGTCCTCAGAGGAGGTGCCGGTGGGGAAGGGGTACAAAATACAGCCTTTGTATTCTAGAGCCTTATTTTGTAGGAGCTAAAGCAGTATGCAAGGTTGATAAGACTAATGAGGTAATTAAGTGATTTTTTTTTTTTTTTTAATGGCCTCCTTCACTTGAAAGGAGCCTGAGGAGGTTGTTCTGCTGGAGCTGTTCTTTACAGGGGCAGGGGACCTGCCTCAAGCTGAGGTGACAGTAGGCAAGGTTACAGAAGAATAAGGAAAGAATAAGACACAAGAGAACATGCTTGCACTGGCTAAAAACATTCAGGAAATCATATTCAGGACAGGAATATGATATTTATATTAGAGGTGTTCAGTGGTAGAGTTTTAAAAAATTTTGTGGGTTTTACCTGGTCATGAATCATCTGGAAAATTACAGTGAAACTTGCCAATGATAGTAAATTATTCTGTATAGCAAAGACAAATGCCAGCTTGAAAAGCTGCACTGAATAATTGAGAAATGCAATGGCAGAGGACAGGATGTTCAATATTGAAAAAAAGTGATGCAAATGAGAGAGAAACATTTCCTACTTTTGGCTCAGCAGTGAGCACTGGGATAGCGGCATTCTGGTTTCTATGCCTATAAAACATCCGGGTTGCTTTCCTTTTTTTCTTTTATTTATTTAATTTTTTAAAAATATTTTTGGTCATTTGAGAGCTGAAGTTACCAGCTGGTGATTTTTCCCTAAAAATAGTTTTAGTGTGAGCACAGTATGTGCATTTTCTTTCACTGATTTTGCAAAGGTACATTACTAGTGGTACAAAATAGCCATAATTTGCTCTTGGATACTAGAACTACACAAAAAGATGAATGGGGCCTATATCTGCTATATAGACAGCTTTCCTTTTGTTGCTTTGGGCAATCATATAGTTAAGTGATAATGTTCCTGGAGATTGAGTCCATGAAGCAATAAATGGCTTTTATAGTTTATTAAATGCTGAAGTGCAGCTGGAGCTACAAAAGCCATCTCAAGCAGTAAGTATGTTATTACCATTATAGGAAGATAAAAGGAGAACATTGTGGAAATAGGAATTTTTAAAATTTCGAGGCGGAGGAAGAACAGAAAGGATAATATTTTCATTTAATATATTTGTGGGGTAGATATGAACCAATGCTGTCTCTAACCTTTGCAATTTCAAATAAATCCAGGTCCATAATATGTAACTGAGCACTGTTACCATTATCTGTAAAACTTTGAAGCAATAGAGTGACGAAAGTTAAATTTGAGCTGGTTTGGATCTGAATTGGGCTACTCTTTTCTCAAAAAAAAAAAAAAGCACTGAGAAGGAAGACCAGTGGGTTTTGCAGCAAGAGTACCTTTGCACAGTTTTCCTAAATCAATACTAGTTCCAAATTACGCTGGGCTTGGTAGCTACCCTGTTCATTTTTCTTTTTAATCTCTGGCCTCCTAAGGCATGTCCCTACCCCAGCAAATGTCTGTTATTATTACAGATGGTTTGAAAAGGAAGGAACTGTGGAAAGGACAGGACAAAGTTCTTTCTGACTCTGTTTCTGGTTAAGCAGGGAAAAGTCCTGCAGCAGCTGAATATATCCATTCCTGGTTCAAGCCCACAGTAAAAGTGAAGTTGCAGCTCCTCTTCTCAGGGCATGGGTACCAAACTCGATCAGGGTAGGACTGAAGTGAACAGAGGCTTCTTGTGTGGGTGCTAGAGCCAGGACTATGGTGACCAAGTGGTCATTCAGCAAAAAAATCCTGATGGATTATGCCAAAAATTTAATATCACTAAGCAGCAGTGCTTTACCCTAAGTATCTGAATTGATTCATATTCTCACCCTCTCTGACCCAGAGAAAGATATGAGAAGAGTTGTATGATATAAATCAATCCATAATTGTGTTGAAAATTAGCAAAAATATGAAATAAATCTTTGCCAGTGTTAACCTGAAAATTGTATCTTCACTTTTGAACCATCTCCTCAGGATTGGGGAAGCAAATGCATCAGCACCTAAGTGCATGAAGTGAGCGGTGACACCTTCTCTGTCCCAGTCCATTTCAGTCATGGTCATTATTTTATCCAGAAAAACAAGGGGGTTACACAGCAGTGCTAAGAGTTTAAAACTGCAGCCATGGACTGCTGGCATCTGAAGGAATGATTTTATGTCACATTTAGCCAACTATGTTGTGAGCTCAGACCTCGTAACCAGAGTCAAACCTGCAGCAGCTACTGTCCAGTGGATGTGTCCCTGAATTCAAGACCTAAACATGAATCAACAAAGAGTGGGCTGAGCAGAACTGCTGCTTCATGGCACCTGCATTGCCTGAGATGCTTGATGATCCCCAGGACAACAGCTCCAGAGTCTCCTGTTTTAGATTAACAGATGTGTCTCCTTTCCACATATTTTAAGATTCATGAAAAATGATTCAGTAATGAGGGCCCAATCTGTTCCCATAAAGTCAACGAAACCTTTGTCAGTGACTTACATGGAAGCAGACCTGAATCCAATACAAAAGTATCCCGTCATTAGAAAAGCAAACTGAAAAAACTCAGTTGAACCAGGCACACTTTGGGTATTGTATTTTTTACATCAGGTTGTCTACAAACAAGTGTTTCTAGTCTGTACCACAGTTTTAGCTTTAACTCTCCATTGAGCTTGAAAGATATTTATTATAAATAACATTGGAAAGCAGTTACTTTCACTATATCTTGTATATAGATCTCAAATGCATTATGCGACAATTGCTGGCAGCTGTCTTTCTGTAATGTGATCCTGATGAACAAAATCTCCCAGGGACTGAATGCCAACCTTTATTCTGAATTACAGATGTTGCATGTCTCTTTTTGCAGCCATTTGTCTAAATCTTTGCCCTGTTTCTTTAAGGAATTTTTGAAGTCTTGGGGGGAAAACAGTCTTTATACCACATTATTCTTTTTATATAAAAACTAATATACATATTACCTTATTTTGCCTTTGCTAAAGGCACAAGAGAAAAACTGTACCTGCACTTTTCTCATGTAAGTGTATTCTTCTGGCCAGTCCTTGAACAGATTGCAGTTCTTAACTGAAAACTTTAACTTCGTGGGGTAATTACAGCAGCATATATTCACCCAGGTGGGAAAGGTCTCAAGAGTCCATGTGCTCAAAGCAGAAGCAACACTGAATTCAGAGCAGGTTGCTCGAGGCTTTGTCCAAATGGGTCTTGGAAACTCCAAGAATGGGAACCTGCAGCCTCTGGGAATCCTGTTCCAGTGCTTAATTATCCTCACAGTGATTTTAGTTTTTTTCTTATACCCAGTAGGATGCCTGTGTTTCAAGTCATGCCCATCACCTCTCTTTCTTCTGCACTTCAGTAGGGAGCTCTCTTCTTGGTCACCCCTTTGATATTTATTGGCAGGGTGAGGTAGCTATCCCTGAAGCCTTCTCTTCTCTGGACTTAGAAAAAAAAAGGGTTCTTCAGACCATGATGATGGAATTAAATATGTTCTGTTATACCTACAGTGTCTTTAGCTGCAAAGCACATAATTAATTGCATATTCTGCTGTATTTTTCCTGAGGTCAGATAATTTTTAGCATAATTCATTACAAATTTGAATGTCTTTTCAAAGTGATAACTAAGCAAATGGCTTATAGCTATTAAAGATTAGTCATAGACAATCTCTGTCTGAAATTATTTGAACCCATAATTGCATTTTCAGTCAAGAGAGTCCATTATGATTGTGTGTTTATTTCAAAAAATTCGGATGCATACCTTCATACTTCATGTGCTTTAATCCTTAAAACGTCAACTGTCTAAGGAAGTGTCAGGTTCCTTCAGGCTGCTTTCGAATAGACATATTAAGGTAGGGTGCATGCAAACACATCCTTTATGGAGCAGGACAGGAGTTAAACATCTGCCTGCTGACACACACACCAAGGATCTTTTTTTGTGCCAGTCCCATGGTCATCTTCAGAGGCAGCAGATCTACTGATACCATGCAAAGGTAGCTCACACAGGCCTTCCTGCTTTTATTACTTCATGATTACCTGCTCCACCCAAATGAGGCACAAACTATCTTCTATTAATAAATTAGTAGCAGAAATATCAAGTGAAAGCCGTGAAAATTTTAGTGTTCAAATAAACTGAGTGTGTATCACGTCAGTGCTTCAACATGACAGCTCAGAGATTTCTCAGCAGGCCTCGTTCGTGGAGCATCTCTGTGAGCTGTCAGGAGCTGTTGAAACAGTCAAGTTCATGCTACGGGACCCTTGTTTGAGACTAAATTATATCCCTTTTTTCTCAGTTGCAGAGATGTGGATGGACACTCATCGCTGGTATGTGACTTTGGTAGCTATCCACGAGATTCTCACGTTCAGTTAAAGGCAGGGTAAACACAGCTGTGCACTTGTTTCCTTCTCTTGTGACTGTAATTGAAGCAATGTAATGTTTTCACTTTTCAGCAAGTGACATAGGCATCCAATGCTGACATTTCAGCAAATGACATGAAATGCTCCTATTCTAACCCCTGTTCCACTGCAGTTGTTACGGTTTGCAGAATTTCAAAATTACAGTTTGTACTTTCTTTTTTTTTCCCACAGTAGCTAAGTTTAAAATAAAAATGGACAAAAAAAAAAAAACCCAAACAAATCTAATAATCATGTTTGTTTTCCACGAAGGCTGACATCTGACTCCTAGCAAAATAGGTCTTTATATTTTGTTTTGTGTTTCACCCATGGGGCAACTATTAGGTAAGTGAGGCTAGTGTTGATGAAAGCAGAGGTGTGCAGGGTAAATGGGATTTCATAAGCCGCTGCATTTGAAGGCATTGGATCATTTGAGTTCCCGATTCATGGGAACTGTAGGGAATCAACAGGCATACGAACAAGATTTTCCTAGTTGCGTGAAATATTTATAGACACCCTACTGTGTCTGGAATATTTAAATGATTTAAGTGATACAGACCCTGTACAGCTCTAACATGAAGGTTTTATGTGTCTGGTAAAATATCTAATTTACATTTCTTTAAGGAATTTGAAGTGTAGATTTATAGCACTTGATGACCTTTGGCAATGCAGTATATATACAGCAAATAATTCTCTGACTTGAGGCATGCATGAATCTTTTTTCTCCTTTATTTTATCCAGTGGTTACACAGTAGGTCATTCTGTCATTAGATGTTATATTTCTGTCTGGTAAACACAGATATGTTTAGTAGGGAAGTTACTGACAGTGAGAAATGAGAAGTATTTCACCTGCTCTTGACATTATTATTAATTATTTTTATGGCCCACAAAAGTATGCTAAGCACTTGAAGGAACCATTTAAGCAAGTTAATGTGTTTTGTAGTGCTCCAATAACCAGGGATTTTTTTTACACATATATTTCTCTTTATGTAGATAATTTTACAAGATGCGCTTCAAGCAGTCACCTACCAGCTCCTCATCACCATCATGTGTGATGTGCAGGGCTCTGCTGATTTTTCCTGCTGTCTTGTTCTTTCCATTTCACAAGGGATTCTGGCTTATGCTGTCACAATGCTGTACAGCTTAGCGTGATAGTTGATTTGCATTAATTGCAATATAAATTTGCATTCTGCCCATCCTTAGTCATGCCTGTATGTATCAAACCTATGGATGTACCCAGGGAGAGAAGCTGAGGCCTACAGGTGTTTTTATGAGCCCACATTTGCTTGAGTGGTACCCTGAGGGAGAGTTTGTTTTGAAGGAGAATGACAGAGCCTGGTTTTTTTTGCTCAAGGCTAGCTCTGGTTTTCTTACAGCTGGTGAGAGTGTGTGAGAATCAGCCCTGCAGACAGCCAGGGCAGTGCAGGAGGGGCAGGAGCTGCTCTGGGGGCCAGGGCAGATTCCCCTGCAGCCCCTGGTGCAGCCCATGGTGAGGCTTCCCGTGGAGGGAAGGTGTTTTTAAGGCTGGGTTTTATTTCTCATTACCCTACTCAGATTTGGTTGGTAATAAATCAAACTAATTTCCCCAAGTCAGGTTTGTTTTGCCCAGGACAGAAACTGGTGACTGATCTCTGTCCTTATCTCAACCCATCAGCCTCCCATTAGATTTTCTCTCCTGTGTCCAGCTGAGGAGGAGATGGATAGAACAGCTTCAGTGGGCACCTGGCATCCAGGCAGAGTTAAACCACCACATCTTTGTACAGTTTTATGTTTGGACCAATCTCATGAACATTTTTTCTACATCATTTGTGACAAGGTTTCATCATTATGTTGTTAAATCAAATGAGGCTGCTTTTACATATGATATCAAACCTTGCATGTTTAAGTAGCCATCAAGAATGTAAAAACCAGATGGGCTGTCAGCATCTCTTGTCATTCCTAAACAAACCTAAATCACATCTTCTTAATTAAAAAACGACTTTTTCTTTCATTTGCATTGACTCCGAATGAACTGGAATAAAGAGCAAAGGCTGCTAGGTTTAATAAGAATGAAAGTTTTATTGGGCATCCAAGTGGAGTGCTGGAAGCACACCTTGTTAATCAGATGGGGAGTGTTATTTTTGACATTGTAAAGGGGTGCAGTAGCAAAAGACCATTAACTTTAAGTGCTATTTGGAGTAGAAATGTATCATTTCTATTTGTATATGAGTTTTAGGAAGTGCATATATACTAGGTACAAACAAATTTAAACTGCAAAGAATATGCTTGTGTATTTAAAAGGCAGTCAAAATTCATAAGATACTGAAGCCAACCTATTAATTTGAGACAGTTCCATTATCTTAAAAAAAAAAAAAAAGAAGAAGAGGAAGAAAAAGGAGCTCAGTGAAGCATAACTGATTGCATTTATGTGCTGAAATAAAATCATGGTGATAGAGATTTGCTCAAACAGCAGCTCAGGGCAGATTGGAAGTTGTTCTAGAAACAAGTTATGGGTTTTTTAGTGCAGGTTTTTAATCGTAGAGGTGGTATATTAATAATATTTTTCTTTTCAATTAGAGAAAGGCAGTGGGTGTTTATGAGTGCATGCATCCTCTTGGCATTTTACAGCGTTTCCCTGGAGGGGGGATTACAGCAGTTTGTTTAAAAGATCTGGAGTACAGAGACAATATTTTATGAAGAGTTGGAGTGTATTTTTATAAGAATAAAGATATCTTGTAGTACTCTTCATCACAACCCATCCCAGAGAGCTCTGCAAGGCTGTGAAACTCAGATCTACCTACCTGGAGGTGTTTATTGCAGCCACCTGCCAACCTGCAGGTGAAATAGAAAATGCTTATTCGTGCTTTGCAGCAGCACACGCCCGCACCAGAGAGGGACAGGGAGACTTCTTCTAAGATTATCTGCCTAAGAGTTGCTTAATTATTATTTTAACATCAAAGTTTTCCTCAAGTCTATCTGACTTGTGTAATAATGTCAGGGAGGTGTTTTGGTACCTAAATGTTCCCCATGGGACACCTTCTCTTGCATCTCCCTGCTCATGGGCAGTTCTGTTTGGGCCACCTGCACACACATCAATGCTCTCAGAGCTCCCAGCAGTGCAGGCTCCTTCCTTTGAGCTCGGTTCAAAATTGGGGTGTTTGAATTAGAAAATGAACCAGGCAGGACTGAACTGATGTAGTAAATTAAAAAAATTTCTTCTGCCACTAGTTAATTAATTGATTTGCCCGTAAAAATCTTGCTGTGGAAATGGGGAGAACTTTGCCCCCGGTGTGAGGGAGCTGTGTAAAAGTGGCAAATACCCCTGGGCTGTCAGCTCTGTGCTGCTGTGATCAGTGCTGAGCCCCAGCCCCGTGCCAGTGGCACAGGCATCACCACTGCCTTCATAGCTGGGCAGGGGTGCATTTCCTAGAATTAATAATGGCTGCAGCAATGTTCTTCTGCCTTTGGAGGGCAAAGACCTTTCCATAATAAAACATTATTAGGTATCAAATGCCCTTTTCTTTTTTCTATTTTGCTTCTGTCAGAAATAGACAAAAAGCCCTGCTGAAATCCATTAAATTAAAGCCTTGTATTTAAAAGGGCTTGAGATTAATTTCATTACTGAGGCTTACAGAATATCATTATTCAGCATTTTTTATGCCCTAGTCAAATTGCTGGGACTTAGGAGTTGTTTGCACTTTCAAGTGTAAAGATTGCTCAGAGGGATTTGACGCTACAGAAATAAATTGCTACATATTTATTGCTATAAACATGAATTGGTGCTGCTCTGACTTTCTGAGAGTTTAGCACTTCTACTGCAGAAAACGTTCCCAATCAACAAAAGAAGGAAGCTGATGAATTATAAGATTTGCTACCTGAAAGCCCAAAGGACAGAGATGGTGTGATGTGACCATAAGTACGCAAACATTCACAGAGAGTTAAATAAAGCACATGAAAAGTTGGTGGCTAGGAAATGCTTCTGAGCATTTGACAAAATAGTTTTAATTGTAAAACTGTGCCTGACATCTTTCTCACTAAACCAGTTTCTGTGTATCTTTAGTAGGTAATGGTTGTAATGCCTCAACTGAGACATAAACTGAACTCTTATATTTGGCCAAGTTAGCTTTATGAAATTTAAAAAAAATGCTTAATGGAGGAAGAAATTTTTAGTATGAATCTACCACTCCACTTTCTTGCAATTTCTTTTGCCCCTGTTCCCTTGGAGACTCTTTGTAAAAAGGGATGAAACAAAGAGTGGAAAATAAGATAATACCTTCTCATAAAAATAATTCCTGCCTTGCTATTGTTCCATTCTCCAGGAGAGCAGATTGGTTTAGGCAGCTATTATATGCAATACATATTTTATATTTTTTCTTAAACAACAATGGCAATAAAGAGTTAAGAAAATATGAATTTTAGACACTGTGGGTGCTGAACAAACAAATTCGGAGATTGAATACAAGTCAAAAATGTCTGCAAGATGAATTACTAAAGGAACAGAATCAGGATGCCTGGGTCAAGATTGATAGTTTATTTCTTTTAACTTTTCTAAACCTGCAGCATGGGGCTTGTGAAGGCAGAGACAGACATAATGGGTATATTTGGAGGAAAATTTGGGAAAAAATGGATCAAACCATTAAGTTGCAAACTTAAAAAAAGAAAAAGCAGATTTGTTCTACAAACTTCTTTTTAGTTTAAGTGGAAAAATGTAGCAGCATTAGACTAGACTAAAACCCCTTAATGTTTTTTTATTGGATGAATACATTACCTTTGAATGAGAAAACCGATGAATTGTTGATGTGCTAGGCAAAGATTTGTGCTCATCAAGATTGTTCCTGATGGATTAATTTTCAAGATAGAGGTGCCGTTGTTTGGAATAGCATGTGACAGATTTTTGTAGTGCTTTCAAATTACTGAAATCACTGCCTTAGGAAACAGAAGAAAACTCAACATATTTCCCCTGAATACAAATGTACAACAAGCTCCTTCCCCTTTTAGGAGCTAACCTTTGCCTTCCGTTACAGGCTTTTTCTGTGGGTATGCTGAATTCAGTCACATGTGACATGACAGTCGCATTTGTTACACCTGTGACAAAACCAAAGCTATATTTAAAATGGAATAATTTTGGTTTTTTTGAAGACACAATCTGTGTGCTTTCAAATGCAGCATATGCATATTTCAGACCTGTAATTGCATTATTGTCTAGTCAGTACCTCTGTTAATCCTGAAAATGTCTATTTCTATTCTGTTAAGGGTATTTTCCACTGCTAGTGAAGTGAAAAGTGAGAATTCATTAGATTTTACTGGTTTTGGGGTGCCATTGGCAGTGAGAAAGGATATTCTAGAATTGATACCCTTCTTGCTTCTTGGTCATTTGAATTTAAACTTCAAAATCCAAAAAGATGGACTACATAAAACTCATTCATAGTCAGAGAGTGTATTTCACTGTAGCTATTCAGCACAACAGAAGCACACACCACAATTTCATCTCTCCTGTTAAGATTTAGAGGCTGTTCCAGTGCTGAATAACTTCTAGAAGTGAATAAGCCATCAGCTTCTTTCCTTTTGTGAGTTCTGTAATCCACTCCAACCCAATTTAAATGTGGAAGTGATACTGGCGATATGTAGGCTCCACAGACATCTTGGGATCATCTTTCATGTAGCTAGAAGGTACCACATTATCTAATAAAATCAGAAATCTTACATGAACTGTTCGTATTTTTTCTTAGATCAGCTAGTGTCACTGGGTCGAAATGACATGCTTCGATGTTTCTTTACCATGTCAGTGCATGTGCTGTGCATATATTTTGTACTGTGCAAAATCTAGATGAAAAATTAACTCAGCTTACTGCCAACTTGAGACTGAAGTAAAAGAATTAGAAACATCAGATGATCTGGTTGCCCTGAGATAAAATAATTTAAATATTTGTACTGCTTTATAAAAAATTGCCTGTTGTTATCAGGCTGTGGAGATCAAAGAAGGAAAATGCTAGTATTAAATATAATACATGTGACATCTACATGCTCCCTAAATCAAGAATAAATTTTTGAGTTTGTGGGGCATATTTGGATGGTATCCACAATAATAAAATATAGAGCTAAATCTGTAGAAATCTTCTCTACTCTTAATCAAGTCCTTTGGCAAAGCCACCTTCCTATTTGGACCATTGGATTCTTCGCAGTAGAGCAGAAATAATTCCAATTGATTAATTGATTACAAATTGAAGAAGTCCTACGTGATGTTCAGAGAGTGAAGTTCAAAGACTACTTCTGGATTATAGCATGAAGTTCCATCTGTTCTCTGGCCCCTGGAGCAGTGGGCATAGTCTGGTTCTCATCCCTACTGCTATTTTATTTTCCAGTCAGAGACAGTGACAGTGGCATTGCAGGAAATTTCATTATCCCTTACACTTTTTCCACTGGAAAATTTCTTCACTTCAGATTTTTTTTTTCATAAATTTAATCATTATTTTGGGGCTTGAGAAGATTTTCAAGTCAGTAATCTACACCTTCTAAAGTATGGTTGCAGGCAGCTTTAAGAGTGGTTTATACTATTCCTGTGAGAATTTTCAGTTAAATTTTCATTCAGGTTTCCTTTGTAATCCACTTTGTTCCCAAGATGCTAACCTGCTATTTAAAGATTAGAGCCATGCTTGTTTTTCTGAATGTCAACAAGAGCTATATCTAATACTTTTTAATAAATATTCTGGTCACCTCTGAGTGCTTTCTACTACATGAGGGTTCCAAACAGTCAAATCAAATAAGCTTGGTGCAGGAGCACTCTATTGTTGGGCATGCTCTGGTTTTTTGCTTAGAAATCAATGACTTAAGAAGGCAATGCTGGGAACAAATATATGAGGAGCTGTAGCGCTCAGTGAGGTCTTCAAGGTGAGAGCAACAACCTGGAATTTCATATTGTGCTAAAGAAAGTGATAGGATTTATGATTTTGGCTCCATTCCAGCAAAGTACTTAAAGCCAAAGCGTAGTCCCATTAGATAAATCTATTTATGGAGGTAGATGTAGTCCATCTTTAATAAATGCAAGCAACTCATTAGCATCAATAGAATTTATGAGTAAACAGTAAGAAGAAAAGGTAACAATCTAAGCAACAATTCTTTTGGGTGGGTGTTCGGGGTTTTTTTTGGGGGGGGTTTGTTTGGGGTTTTTTTTTAGGTTTTTTTTGGTAATGACATCTAACCTTTGTCAACTCGCCCCCCCCAAAAAACACAAACCCCCAAAAAAGCAACACCAACCCAGAAACAAGCAAACAAACAAACAAACAAAACCCCTACACATTAGGTTCATTCACATTATATCTCTGAGTCAGATTGTTTTGGCAGACAGAGAGCATACTGTCTGTCACATTCATGAGTTGAGCTGCAGCTTTTGACGTGTGCCTTTTATTAAGAAAACCAAAAAGAATTGTAAATGAAATTATTAAAGTAATAAGAAAATTTAAGGCAGCATCCACAAGTATGCTTATTTTGCAAGAATGGAAACCCATTGATAGCCTCCCTTCCAAAGTGCCTTTTAAGAAAGTATTCTCACGAATTGTAAGTCATTGATGCATCATTTGTTATAGGATCCTACAATTATTTATGGAAGTTCAGAAGATTAATGTCTAGAGGTTTAAATAATCATGAAAAATACTTATTCAACAGGCTCTGGAAAGAGCAAAGGGATTATTTGGTATAAAGGTAGAAGGGGATACAGGCAACTAAAGTTTTGGCAATATATATTGTCAAATTACCTTAGAAAAGATGTAAGAGGCAGCAGAATATTATCTGTGCTCTGGATCCAAATATTGCTCATTACAGAACTGCTTTTGGCTGCTGAACCATAAAAATAGCTTCAGACATGAACCACTTGGGAGTTCAGAGTCCATGGGGAAGCAGTGCTTGGGAATTGGCAGAGAGCAGTGAAGGCAGGAGGAGATGTGTCAGAAGACCCAATGGAAAAGGAATGAATTTCTGCAAGATATGATGAAAGGAAAGCTTTAGCAGAGGTGGAGAAGAAAAGCAGGGGCCAAAATAGTGTAAGAAGGGAATTTGGAGTGAGGCTGAAAGATTCACAGAGCTGGGGTAAGGGATGCAGAGGGCAAGGAAAAGCCAGGGTGATACAGCACAATTGTGTGCTGTGGATAGGCCAGGCTTACTCTGATCCCCAGGCTGGGATCTGTTATTTCTCAGCACTACTGAAGATAAAAATTATTCATCATCAGAACCACCTCAATGCTGCTTGCCAATTCAGACAACACTGAGTATTTTTTGCTCCAAGTAAAAGAGAAAAATCTCTCTCTGACTGCTGCAGTGTGGGGCAAGAGTGGGAACGCCTCCCTCTGTTTCTGCTGCGCTGTCCCAGGCTCACAGGCTGTGGCTGCTGGCAGCAATAACAGCAAGGTCACCACCTCAGGACCCTGCCAGTGAGGAGAGCCAGCAGCAAGGACATCTCTTACTAGGACAGTCTGCCAGTGTGGACATTACTTATTTTGCCTCTGCCTGAAGCTGGCCTTATGTTCCTCTCTGGTGCTAAGTCCACACAGAAACAATGTCCTCTCACTGCCAGGCCCTCCTCTTTCTTCAGGAGCTATCTTAGCCTGGGCCATGTCCCTGAATAGCACCGTAAGATTTTTTTTTTTTTTTTTTTAATATATGAAATTGCTTACAGTTTCCTACCTCCTTGTTTCCTCAGTGCCCCATAACCCTTGTTTTCTCCACGTAATTGTTGTCTCAGTCAGAGCAAGGGATAAGTGGTGATCACTGAACCAGTAACTACTCAATATTTCTTTTTAACATCAGCCATATGGTAAGTCTGTGATCGTTGTCTAACTCGGTCAGGGGCTTAGAGGCGCAAAGCTTCTTATGCCTTTGTTAGGCCAGCTGTTTCAATTCGGAGGTTGAAGATCAAGCATCCATAGTGCTGAATTTATCTAAAAAAAACCTTACTGTGTAGGGAAGGATTTTAAAAACACTTACTCTGATATGTGCTGAGGATTCTTACCTAAGAATTCTTACCAGCTATCCAAGGCTAGCCAGAACATGACATTCCTTCTTTCACATCCTTCTTGCTGGCTTTCTCCCATTCTTAATCATAATATCAACCATCCATTTCTTTTACTTTTAATTGATTTTAGCAACATCAGAAGGGGGAACAAGTATATTTCATTTCCAGTTTTATTTTAAGCAGAGTTCGAAAGTTTCCATAACAGCTGGCGGTAATGCAAAAAACATTTTCTGTCATACTAGTTTAAAATAAACTTTCCAGCAATATCACAAAAGCAGTAGCATTTTGATAAAATTAATTAATGACAGTGCAATTACATGACAGATGTCTAGTAACTTCTCACTTTGCTGCAGATTGTAATTAGATGTGCTTTAAATGCACCTTATCAAATAACACTGTCCTTAAAGCTCCTCGGAACATTATTAAACTTCCTGGTGATGTTGTTGCTGGGAGTGGGAAGGAAAAGGGTTATTAATTAAAAAAAAAAAGGAAAAAAGCTTCTATTTTTCCAATATACATAATGGCTTTACAGTGGGAATGGAACTGGGTGCTGGATTGGCTGTGGGTGTGTGTAGAGCCCACTCAGCTCTCGCCTTTAGCTTACCCCAAAGCTGTCCTGTCAGCTGATCCCATTCCCATGGCTGTGGCTCCTGCTACTGCAAACTGAAGCAATTGGATAGACAGAAATTATCTTACACCTTGTGCTTGAAAGGGGAGGAGAACTTGCTTGAAAATAACTAATCATCTGCCTCTCTTCCTCAGCTTAGGAATTGTGTTAGAACCAGAAGGCTTCTGCAGCTATGTTAACCATGAGAGGAAGGTCGACAAAGGTGTGTAGCCCTTCCTGCTCGCCCTGCCCCTGTAAACGGTGCTGGTACACTGGTAATGGCTGAGGAGAAGGCTGAGGTACTCAATAACTTCTGTGCCTCACTCTTCAGTGGCAGTGGAGGTGCTGCTGGGGGAGAGGCTGGACACGACCCAGCAATGGGCACCTGCAGCCCAGAAAGCCAAACGTGTCCTGGGCTGCATCCCCAGCAGCGTGGGCAGCAGGGCAGGGAGGGAGGGAGGGAGGGGATTCTGCCCCTCTGCTCTGCTCTGACCCCACCTGAGTCACATCCATCTCTGGGGGCCCAGCACGGGAAGGACATCAACTTGTTGGACCAAGTCCAGAGAAAGGGCACTAAGATGATTAGAGGGATGGAGCCTCTTCTACAAGGAAAGGCTGAGAGAACTGAGATTGTTCAGCCTGGAGAAGAAAAGGCTTCAGGGTGACTGAATTGCAGCCTTTCAGTAGCAGAAGGGAGCCTATAAAAAAGATGGAGAGAAACTTTTTACAAGGGTAGTGACAGGACAAGGAGGAGCGGCTTCAAACTGAAAGAGTGTGGGTTTAGATTAGGTACTAGGAAAGAATTCTTTTTGTGAGGGTGGTGAGGCAGCAGAACAGTTTGCCCAGAGAAGCTGTGGATGCCGCATCCCTGGAAGTGTTCAAGGTCAGTTTGGATGGAGCTCTGAGCAACCTGGTCTCATGGAAGGTGCCCCTGCCCATGGCAGGGGGTGTTGAGATAAGGTGATCTTTAACCCAACCCAAACCATTCTATGATTCTTCTGTGAGTCTCTCAATCAAAAAGTCCTGTTCTTGAGTCCAAATCCCCAATTAGAAGTAATGAAATGGATCCTTCAAGACCAACATTACAGAGCCGTTCCTTTTGCAGAGTCTGCACAGAGAGTTTTGTGCCCCCTGGAACAGGAGAAAGAGGAGTTGCAATCCAATAAACAGAGCTGCAGCATCAGCTTCTCCTTATTGTAACTTTCCACAGTATCTCGCAACACATGCTTCAATAACTGCTGGCAAGTATTGACTTTGGGAACACTAATCTCCCTGCCAGCTTGTTCATGGTACCAGAGTCACTAGTAACAGTGTGTCAGCAGTTGTACTTACTGCCTCCAGGTTAAGAGGCATTTTCCCATGCTCTGTAATTACCAGCCAAACACCAAAGAATTAACACCGTCCATCTGACAGATTCTGTGATACTGTGTGATTGCTCCCGCTGAAGCAATAACCATTCACTGACCGACTGCTTCCTGCAGGAGACTTGTTTTATAGCTCCATTCAAACACATTTAGGAAAACAACAATCTGAGGAGAGACTCTATGGCCTGATAAAAGTAAAGCTAAGATGTTGTAGCTTACACACTGACATTTTCAGAGCTTTGATTTCAGACACCAAATTGCACAGTCATCGAGGCAATCAATTTAGAATGACAGAAAACATTTAGATAAACACAAAATCATCTGTTGCATAAATAAAGGTGCAGAGGAAAAAAAAAGATGAGTTTGCTAATGGAAGGAAACAAATAAAAAGCCTGTCTATAGAAGAAAGCTCAAATAAAAATGGAGTGATGGAGAGGTTCTCTCCAAATATCTGTTTATAATGTGCAGTCATTTCAGTTTAGCACCATGAGAAATGAAAAGTATAAGCCAGCATCCAGGGCTTCAGGCCAAACCTAGTGCGCTGGTTGTCAGCAAATGGTGAAAATGCTGTCAATTAGCAGAAATCGTTCTCTGTCCTCTCACATCAAAGCAGTGATAATGTGCCCTTTGATTGCCTGGCAGCACTAGGATGAGAGAAGGCAGCCTGCTGATGGGAAAGGGCCCACGAAAAGACAAACACCCTGGGTAAGGGTGGAGGGGCTCCTGTGCTGAGCTGCAGCCACGGCACAGTGGGTACCTGCAGAGAACAGGATTGCTGATGGGCTCAGAGGGGGACAGCATGAGCCAGGGGTCTGGAAAAGGACAAAAATTAATTTTTCTGCTTATTTATGTGACTGGGTAATGCAGCTAAGTTCTCCCTTCTGCTGAAGGAGTGAGGAAAAGCCGACAGTGGGTCCCAGGTAGACATGAATGACTTTTCATTAAGGGTTTATCATTTACAATCTGTCTTGGTTCTGAGACTCAAAGGAGAGTGAGGCATTAAGAAAATCAGATCCAGTTCCAAAATATCACCAAGAATTATTTAGGAATCATAGATACAGGGGTACAATTTTTATTTTGTTTAGGAAAATGGCTTCACAGGCATTGAAGTGAAATCTGATCTTGATTATATTGCTATAAACTGGTAGTAAACATAGCTGAGAGCAGAAATAGATCAATAAAAGTCAGTCATAAAATGAAAATAGAGAGAGGTATTAGGAGTTTGTTAAAGTGGAAAAGAATATGAACATAGCATGTGAGTGCCAAAGCCTTTATCTGGAGATTCAAATGTGGTTCTACTCACCACGAGGTTGTGATCCTGCAGAGTTTCATGCTGCACAAGGGCAAAGAGAAACTGAAGACTTGAAAGTGGCCACTTTTTCCTTTAAACTGTGGTAAATGGGAAGCAATTTTTCATGATCTTGTTCTTTGAAGTTTTCAGATCATTGAGTTCAACAATAAAAAATGACATCAGCAGCATAAAGTTTAAAGTAGCGAATTGATTTTTAAGCTCGGACAGCCAAAGGCAAAAGTTCTCAGTAACATAAAAATGTTAAGCCATGGGGTTCTGGGTCTAAACGTTACTGTAGATCATTTCCACTTGTAATGCAATGTGTATAGGACAAATCTATATCTTGGTAAATGCCTTGCTTTAAATTTCTCCACCACAAGTACATTAAAATCATTCATAGGTACTTAGAGCATCAGCATCCGAGTAAAAGGTCTGAATGGGAAAGAATTTTCTGAATCCTGTAAGTCATTTTAAATGAAAATTCTGTATTACTAGAAGGAAAACATTTGCAAATGGATAGTCGATAGTGAAACATGCTACTAAAAAACAGAGAAGACCTCACTGATTATGCAGTGCATGGCTTGTCAATGTCAGAAGTATTCCTGTCCTGTGGTCACATCCTTAGCCAGATGCTTCTTTTAACCCCAGAGTTCTTTGTGGTTGCTTACACCTTTTTGTTGTCCTTCTTGCAGTTTTTGTGAAGGTTTTAAGCTTTTCAGAGCTGAGCCTTTTTCTGATACAGGCAGCCAACACTGCATAGCACAATGCTGTGCTTGCTCACTTGACACAGTTGCTGGTACTGCAGTAGTAGAGAATAGTAATGCAGGTTGCATCTGCTTGCTCAGTACACTTGGAACCTAATAGAAAAATCTAAATATTTTGTTATTTGGAAATTGGAAAGGCAATACTCAAATTGGAGTTAATTACAAAGCCTGAAATCACTGCCGATATTGGGAACTGTGGGGTATAAGCTTGCTTGCATTTTGCCTCTGTGATTTCACTGATAATTTCAGGCTGCTGAGCAATGTTTAAGAATTTGTTCTTAATATTTCTGGTTGCCAGCTTGTGTCCGTGTGTTTAGAAAAGCAATACTTTTGCAGCACGTTTGTGAACATTTATGTAGTAGAAAAGGTTTCAATAGAAAAAATGTGTCCCTCAAACAGGAGCTGATTTGTAGAATGCATCTCATTGTGTATCTCCTTGCTTTAACCTCGGGACATGTTCTTCCTGCTATTGCTGATGAACTTGGGGAGAGCTGGGGGTTTGCTGAGAGTTTTGACAATATTAGTCCATGTTTGTACTGAATGCAGAAGGTTTTAGACTTTCCCATTTCAAAACACGGAAGTTGCTAACCTTTTCTGCCGTCAACTTTTATTTGAAATCAACGCACAGGGCTGCAGATTGTGGGGTTTAACAATTTACAAGATTATGGTTAGTTTGTATTTAATGTTTCTTTGATATTGGAGAGCAAAGCAGCAAAGGACATGGTCTCACCTCTGTTGATACTTTGGTGGCAAAAGTGATAAAATTATTTCTTTCATACATCTGATACTCTGTGAAATTTCAGTGGGAGGTGTGGGTCAGTGTTTCTTTCAGCAATTGTCAGTCATGTAGTTATTAACTTTCATAAAACTGCCTGAGTTTTTCATAGGCATGGCAGCAGTGAAAGTGAACATGCACCTCGCTTGTGCCCATCCCAGGCTATCCTGTCCCAGACTTGATTTGAACCCTGCAGATTCTTTCACTGTGTAGGCAAACCTGCAAGGCCTCGCTGGAGATAAGGCATGAGAAGTATCATATAAAAATACAGAAATAAACAAGCTAAAGTAATGTTAAGCAGTTGGAGAAAAAACAGCATCAGAATTAAAACTAGTTCTAGCAGAGGATCAGTGAAATTAAGGACTTTTAAAATTTATACATTATTTCCCCATTGAACATGTCTAGAGTGTAGGTAAATAGTTACAAAGCAAAATGTCATATTAACCTTTTCTCCCTATTTTTAATTCACACAATTTAAACATAGCCCCTCTACAGGAGCACAGAAAGTTCCATAAGACAGTTATTCAGCTGGAGGAAACATTAATCTTTAAATATAAGGTGTTTCAGTTTATATTCTGTTACATATTATTTAGTGCTTTTCATATGCTATAGCTCAAAGTGTTTTACTAAGCAATGAACTATGGTAGAGATGTGCCATGAATGCAGAACTCTTCAGAGCTACAGATACAACTGCATTGGAGTTATTTTTTGTGTCTGAATGCTGTCATTTGGATCTATACAAATGATGCATTGGGATGAGTTTTCTGCAAAATAGATGTTGGCTTTTATGGACTAACAAGAAAATGGGAATCCAGAAGTAATATTTGCAAAGAGGAAAAGTGTCTGAGATAACTTTTTTTTTGCCAGCCCATGAAAACACAATTGAATATGTGTGAAAAATGCAGGCAGAAAGAATATTAGTAAATATGAACCATTATTCTACTTTTTGGGGTTTTTTTTTTTTTTTTCCAGCTAGAATTCCACAAAGTAACCAGACACCATATTTTCCCATGCTTTGCAGAAGTGTGTGGTAGGAGACAGTTCTTCCCAGAAGACCTTGCACTCTGGATAGACAGGACAGGGAAAGGGTGGTGGTGGCAACTAAAAGATGAGAGTTGATGTTTGAAAGCAGATGAGTTAGTTGTGTTCCAAATGAATGCCGAGCAGCTGCTGAGCAATGCCTGTTCAGTCAGGAGGTCACAGTATTGTGCTTCATCATCCTTCACTGGAAAGGCAGGAGAGTCCTGGCCACTGGTGATACTTCCCTGGCTGCTCCGAAGTGACTTTGTTCACCACTGTGACTTGACCTTGTTTGGTGATTTGCCTCCATCCTCAGTCACGTAGAGATCGGAGTGGTTTGCACCTTCTTTGATGTTTGAATCTTGCTATTTCAATTCCTCTTTCCAGTATCTTGAACTCTCTTATCGTCCATAGAAGTCCCCTGTCTGTATTTATTCAAGCTTGAAGAAGATAAAGAGTCAGGATAGAAAAGTACAGAGAATATTATGTATATACTATACTTCCTTTAAGTCTCTTCCTTCTGTAGCACAACAGTGTAAAGGCAGCAGTCTAAGACTCTGGGAGTAAAAAAGAAGAAAGATACCTTGAAAATTAGGTATTAAAATTTACGTGAGTGTCTCCAGTTACATGGTATGTTCCAGCATTTTTAATGGATATCTTGGGCAAAGTGAATATCTTCAACACTTACTGATCTTACTGGTTATCACAGAAAAGAAACAATCTGAAGGTTGTTTCAAATAAGAGGAACAAAATCACATTGAAGCAACTACAATAACCTTTTTTCTCTCTTCCTGTTCTTCCTGTTGTCTTTATTCAGAGGAGTTTGGAGATCATTGAAGTCAAGTTATAATAATTTCCAGAACTTACAATTTTTTCTTATTCTGGAGGAACAGAATCCCCATTTTTCTGTGTATCTCATGCCCGTGTATATGGTATTGCACAAAAAGCACAATTCAATTAGTGTAATAATTGGCCTGATATGACATCAGCAGCAGAAAACCACAAGAACATTGCCTTTTGGAAGAAATGGATAATGGTCTAAGTAGCCCACTTTTGGAGTATCCATTCTTCATGTTCTACTACAGGTGACAGTCCAGTGCCTTATCCTTTGGACTGGAATGCTCAAATTTGGTTTTTGGGTAGGGTTTTATTTTGTTTCTGTGCAGAAAGGTTGTGCAGTACATCTCCTTCAGGCATTGGGCAAAGTTAAATTTTTCTATGATTATTAGACTGTCTATTTATTCAGTGTCTCCACTTATGACTCTGGAGTTTGACAAGCGTTAAACTATTTCAATTAATCTTTGTATTCTAAGGAATGGATAATCTAGTTAGGTGAGCTATGGAGATTTGGTGTAAATGCTCCAAGCAGATTGAATAAACCAGACCCACTTCTTTCAAAATCTTTCCTGTTTTATTCTGTGCCACCAAGGGAGGTCAGCTCCGATGCCCTACATGATCCATGGCAAGTTATTAGAGCAAAGAGTTTTCTCTGTGGTTATGTTCTTTTGCTGTGGGGGTTTAATAGTTTCTCTGTTCTTTGTTATGAATTGGTTGGTTCTTGCCACAAGCACACCAGTACATTATTATGTAAAAAAAAAAAGAAAAAAAATCAGTGGCCTGTTAACATGAGGTCTTTGTTCAGTGTAAAGCACTATTTTTTAATGCTAGGAGATTGACTGTGGCTTAAAATACCAAGATCTGTGTTATGACCCTCAGTCTCCAGCAGCTTCTTCAGAGCCCTGGGCAAGTCACTCTAACTTTCTTCTCTGAGAACTGTGGATGATGATGAATACTTCAATATGGCGCAGAGTGCCAGAAAACAAAACTTCTGCTGGATAATCTGCAAGGAGAAGATAATATGACAAAGGAAAGATACTTTATTAGCCATAAGTTAAAAGCAAATACTATTAAAATAGCATTAAAATCATATGTGTTTCTGGGAAATGCACCTTCCAAGTGGCTAAGAGAAAGCAGCAGCTATTATTCGCTGTCAGCAGTGGAGAATTAACATGTCAAATGTGCTCTGCTTTGCCATAGTTCTTGATGCACCTGCCGTGTGCTCCAGCTCTCAGGTTGCCTTTGTGTCCCACTCTGGAGGTGTCTGGGGGTGTCTGGCTCATGCTGGAGAGCCCAAGCCAGGATGTGCTCCAGGGCTCCATGAGAAACTCACATGTAGCACAGAAATAGCTACTCCCCCATAATTAAAGCTCTTCCAGAGCTTTGCATGTGATTTCTCTCTTTAAAACCACTGAAGAGGTCTCAACAACTTTAGGATTTGAGCTATATTAATTCAGCATTCTTTTGCCCTAAGGATCCTGGAGTGTGGGGAGGAATCTGTAGTATTTTATGTGTAGAAAGCCCAAGGTACATTTCTTCACTCTTAACAGCTAAGGATCAGTCTCTCTGTGGAACAATTTCATTCATGTTCTTGCAGTGCATCTGATATGTTAGTTGCCAGAGATATAAAATTGTCTGACTCTCCTCATGCATAATTTTTATTGTTGTTAATATTTAAAATTTGCTAGCAGAGACAGAACTGCTGTCAGGAGTGGCGTGGTGAGAGAGATGATGCTCTCCAGCTACACCTGGCACTTGTACAGGAAAACAACTCTGGGAGAAGTTACCTATAAAACAAATGAAATTGCTTGGCATTGATAAATACCACGGCAGTTATGCAGAACTTAGAACTGGTAGTAAATGGGAAAATATGGAAGCTCATGTACTGAAACTCATGAATATTGTAACCAAAGGAGTGAGTAAGACACTGTTTGTCACTACTGTTAACACATCAGTTCGTGACACAAAACAGCAGGGCAATATTCCAGTATTTGGTGTGATGATTACAGCACAGCGAAATAAAGTCTGTTGCTTTGTAACTTGTCAAACAGCACTGTAAAATGTGGAACTAATCTGATAGGTTGTTTTTTCTTACTGATAATGTGGTACAATTGATATAAAAATGTGCACATTTATATAAATAAGTCTTTAGTCACTTTAGAAGAATACCTATACAGTTGAAATGCTGCTTTTTTATGCTCCAGTTTGGTGAAAAACTGTTTTCATGGAAGGGGCAGCAATCAGTTCTTAAAGTACATAAGCAATCTCTTGTACTTGACTAACATTTAAAGCTGTCTTGTGGAATCTGTTTCTTGCTTTGCTCTTAGCCATTTGAACTTTCCTGTTGTCAGTAAAATCTATAAAAAATGACAAGGGGATTCTGGTTTATACATAAGTGAACTTTGAGCTCCTCTGAGACAGTGGTAACAAGCAAAACCTGAACATCTCAGAATTGTTACTATTATTACTATTACTATTATTATTATTATTATTACTTCAGAAAGCACCAATGTCTGATGGTTTAGTGCACTCGATGTTTAACTTATCCAGCAAGATTCCAAAAGGCATACATGTTCCTGCAGTACTGCAAAAATTATCCTGAGGTAACCTGAGTTTCTGGTATGGGAGATGGGGTGTTTCTTAAGTTTCATGCTTATTTACCCAGCAGTGTGTTTTGGACAGCAAACTGTTTGAGTAGATCAGTTGTAGCTGCAGTTTGGTAGTGGCCTATATGCAAACATGTCCAATGTTTCTGTGGTCTTCAGCTATTAAGATTGTCAAACTATTCCTTCAGGAAAAAACATCATAAGCAAGTCATGGTTTCAACTTTGAACCACGGCAAGATGCTTTACCTCAGTCAATGCAATACTGTATTCTGAATAAAGTATTGCTTCCTTTGTGTTTATCTGCATTCATTTCTAATGCATTAGCTGTATTTTTGTATAATTTAAATTTTATGTGCTTTTTGGAATGTCTTTTTAAAATATTTTCATTGCATTTATTTCCTGAGGTGAGTATTGGCCAAGGTATGGTCTGGGGAAGATGCATTCTGTGAATGCCTAAATGAGTATTGCATTGAGGTTTTAGGTCAAATTCTAGCCTTTATTATATATTTATAAGAAATTGCTTTCAAATTATATTTGACATATCCTTCAATTCTCAGTAGTTTAGGAGGTGGCATCCAGTGTGAAATATATTCAGATACCTCAGGTACTAGATTTATAATAAAATTGCTTTCCTGATTCCATGGCATGCTTTATAGAAGCTTTATGAAAAAGCAGGTATGAGGTTTTCTTTCACTTTCAAGACTCTCTTTTTGTATTTGCAATTTCTTTTACTTAAATGATAATCTGTTGCAGTATTAGTGATTCCTCTTTAGAAACTATATAAGAGATTCACAAAAGTGCAAATAATTTATATTAAGAAGGCTGTAGCTTTCACTGTAGGTGTCTGAAGGTGCTCTTCAAAGGGATAAAAATAAAAGCAATTTTAAAAGCATATTGTGCTTTATTTAATATTGTTCAATATGTCTAAGGGAGCAACAGTTCCACTGTTTGATTCCTGACACATTTGAGTATGAAAATAGATGTACAATTCTGCTTGGAAAAAAGCAGCAGTGGCTGGTTAGACTGCTGCACACCTGGGAGGCTTTCACTGAAGGGTTGGCAGGCATCACCCAAGGTCAGGGAGGATATCTGGGGGTTCTGGATCCCCTTTGTTTGCAGATGTGCCCTGATCACCCTTATTACCACACCAGCTCCAGAGCTGTGCAGGTTCTTACCAACCAATTTCCCAAAGCACTAAGAAAGGGCAAACTCCACCTGCAATTATCCTGACAGAGCAGGTCCAGTCCAGCAGACCTCAGGCTAAAGCCAGTTGCTCTTATGGACGAAAATTTAATCGTACAATATCCAGGTAGTTTGTTGTACAGTTGCTCTTTTTAGATTTTGCAGTATTCTTTAATATCAGATATGACAGCTTTGCTTTTTCTCTGCTGTGTTTCTGAGTGTATGTAAAACCCCCAGTTTAAATATATGTGGAAACATAAAATCAAAATAATGGAGCTGAACAGAGCTACAGGGACAGGATTCTCTGTTAAAAAGACACATTTTGAATTTGTCTTTATTTCTGTGTCACAACAGTTCAAATAAAAGAGTTCACATCTTACAAACTGTGTTATTAAGAGTTTTTATTGCCAGGCTCAATTTATACCAAATAAGACTGATGAAAAAAATTATTGAGCAAGACAGAACACTGTAGCTGTGATAAGCAATACTTCATGTCCTTGCTAATTAAGAAATGCAGCAAGAAAATGCTTCACTTGTTTTTTCTATAGTAATGAATTTCTATTTTTATCAAAAAAATACTTGACTAAATTACTGAAAACCAGTGCACTTTCTTTAATCCTCTGAAATATTTTATTTATAAAAGACCCATTTCTTTAAAAGAAAAAGAAATTGTAAAACAAATTGATAGTTACATTGTCACAATCACAGTATTAGAAATATGTTTAGAATAGATAATTTGATATTGAAACAATTATTATACCTCTTTTCAAAGGCAAAAAAGTTGGTAATATTAAACATATTAGAAAGGTATGCTTAGAGAAATACAAGTTAAAAATAATACCATTTTCTTGGTTTCTTTCTTATTTTTTTTAAGCAAAGAATGAGCTACAGTATCTTTTACTAGGTCCACTTTTGAAATACTTATGTACTTAATACACTTTACATAGCTTTAAGTCGGCTGCCCCAAATCCACCCCAAAATGAAATGGTTCATAGGCAAGCGAAGACCTTTGCATCACCTGCAACTGGTAGCACTAAACAAAATCAGATTAAATAAGGAAGAGAATGATTAACAGGGAATATTGTCTCCGTGCTGATCATCTCCCTCTAAGAAATTGTAGCTAAACAAAAGGGGTTTCACAGAACAGCAAAGTAAATGATCAGGGTTTTTTAGGAAGCAACTCTCATAGAATAGAAGTCTTAATAAGAGCAAGGTTTTTTTTCTTTTTTTTTTTTTTTAGTAAGGGGACTAGTAGTGATTGTATGTTGGAGTTGACATAATAGTATGAAAAGAAGGTATCAATCTTCAGAATTTTTGATCATAAATAATATCAGATTTTTTGAAAGACTGTGAAGATGTGCACATCAAGACTAGTCCTAATCTCTACTGTTAGAAATAGATATTGATCAAGTGTTACTGCACATAAGGTATTATATGAGCTTCTTGCACCTGTTTCTGAATCACCTGCTACTGTTTGGAACAAGACACAGAGCCAACTAACAATTTGTGTAGTAAGACTTGAACTTCCTTCTGGTTATGATAAGCTCAAATCAGTCAGTGGTTCACTGCTGTCTCCAAACCAAGACTATCAATCTGTGAAAAATTTCAGTATCTATAGTTTTGCATCCCCTGTTTATAAAAATAAATGTGTTCAGTTGGATAATCTTAGTTTCAGTCTTTCTGATTCTCCAAGGAATTAATCTTGCTGTCCAAAGGATCCCTTTAAAAATTAGCTGATTTTTTTTTGTTGTTTAGTAGCTCAATACAATGCCCTTGAAATGCAGAAATGGCCATGAGTATTTTGAAGACTTTATTACTCGATGTTAAGTTCCTCAGCAGTGCGATCAGTGGATATTCTGTTTTTTAACTTGCATTTTAAAATGCCTCATGGCCTGTGTATTATAGTAGGAAATAATATCAGTGCATCAGTGGATATTCTGTTTTCAATTTGCATTTTAAAATGCCTCATGGGCTTTATATTATAGTAGGAAATAATACTAGTGTATTGTTGCTCCCTATGAAAGAAAAAAAAAAAAGGAAAAAATAAACTATCAACTTTTTTAATTTTGAAGTTGCAGTGTTCCCCTTGCTCACATGCTGGGGACTACCCTGGCAAAGGAGGTAATCACTGAAGGTTCCATGTATTGCCTACTCAACAGCCTGCACAGAAAACTGACTTTTGATGTTGCTGCCCTTGGAGGCTTGGAGCTTGTTTGATCACACCTACACGCAGCTGTTTCTGAAGTGCAGCAGCTCCCCACTATGTCAGTGCTACAGAGGAGGGCAATTCCAGATGGAAATTCATCTTACTGATTTCCTTGAGGAAGTTGCCCATTTCTTTTGTTGTGTGTAGAGGCAGTTTATGGTAATTGTGGTGTAATTATGTTCACCTAATTTTAGATCTCTGCAGGCATTTGTAGAGTCTGGTTGGTGTGGCTTATACTAAGCAGCTGCTTTAGGGTGAGATGAATCATGTCTAAAAATGCTCATTCCTCCCCATTTACTGAAAGGGAAGTCTGTGTAACTACGTCTAAAGTAGATGTCTCTGTTTTCTGTGTAGGAGAATAATTAGGCCATCAGCATTTTCTGTGATGAAGGATTTAGTCTAAATTCTTTTCATAAGGGCTGCTCTACTTGGCCTAAACAATTAAGATCCACCAACTAAAAAAAAATTATGTTAATGAATGTTAACATAAGAAAAACCAGGAGGAGAATCTGATTGTCACAGTTAATTAGCCATACCACTGAGGAACACGAGTTCTGGTTTCAGGAAGTGCTGAGCAAAAAAGTACAAGGACTGGAAGTCAGAACTACCATCACAGATAAATGCCCTAAAACTAAGCCTTGTGCTGAATCTGTCTCTTACCCAGCAAATATTTACGCAAAATGGAAATGAGGAACGATTTGAAGTTGCCTGCAGGGCCCCTGGATTACCTTAGACTTGTGCTTGGCAAACCGTGTTAGCTGGGCTGAACCTGGATGGGTTAGAATCACCTTCTGTGGAAGAGGGATTTGAATGCAGGTCTCCTAACACATTTCTGAGCACATTCCTTAAAAGCTGAAAGGCAGAGAAGTACCACTGGGAAAACAATCACCACTCATTTCCTTCAGCAGTGTGTTGAAGGAGAGTCCTCATTTCCCCCTGACTTCTGGAGGACATGGCTCATGCTCTTCCTGCAAAGGCTGGCCCAGGTGCCACCTCTGGAGAAGCAGACAACGAGAAACAGAGCAGTGAGAGAGTAAGAATCACCTGAGCAAACCCAAACTTCTCCAGACATTGGAGTAAAATCCTTACTTATTACTTCTTGCTGATTTTTGACCTTTGTTTCGTTTGAATGAATGGACTAATAAAGAAGCACATCCATTTTAAATGCTGCCACGGTGCTTTTTTGATCAGCCAGTTTGCCATGTGAATGAGTGTACTTTCATAAGCAGACATTACCATGGAAGTTTTTAATGCTAAAATTTATCATAATAAAAATGTGCATGCTGTTGTCACACAGGTGTTAAATTAGATACTTTCATTTATCGGTGGATTGAGCCAAACAGCAAGGGAACCCAGGAAGAATCCAGGATAACACTAAAGATGAAGCTAAAAGTTCCAGATACATTAGTAATTGAATAATGTAAATTTTAAGTTACATTTTTTTCAAAACTGACAAGCTTCTTTTTTTTAAAGCATTATCCTACTAAATTTTTAATGTATTTCCAAAAGGAATTGCAATCTGTCATCCTTCAATGTGTGAAGTATGCGATTACCAATTAACATGCAGCTATGAATTTAGGCAGACATAAAATCAGGTAATATCTAATATCTATGCCACCTTTTTTGCACTTTCCTTTGAAGCACCTAGATTAGCTGTAGCCAGGAGTTCATTGGACTAAGTGAACCCCAAAAGAAACAAAATTTTTTGATGTCTGAAAAGAATTATTTTAACTTTTTAATTACTATTTTTGTTAAGTATGAGTTTTGATAATACATGCACCATAAAAAAAACCCAAAAGCAACGTTTTTTAGAGTGCCTTGTTGAAGCTTCTCTATATTTTCCATATAACCTGAATGGAAAACGACAAGGAAAATAAATGGATTCTATCTAGAAGCATTTGTAATTTGTGATAATTTTATCTGGTTTTCTCAGAAATCATTGTAATTATGGTGTCATTCGTAACAGAACACGGAAAAATACCTCTTCATTAGCTTGCACTTATTGCAGGCTGCACAGACCCTTGTAAATGTAGTTTACAATAAACCGCCCATGAATCATCATCTTTTGCTAGCAAGTGTTATGAGGCTGTACAGAAAAAAACCCAAACAATCTTTCTCAGGTGTTTTGGGACTTGTCAGGGTAAACATCTTAGTATTTATAACGCAGACCGTGTAACTTCTTGAGCCACACTGAAAGACACAATTGGCTTTCCATTGGGTTAAAACTGTTAATCTTTATTACCTTTTGGAAAAGAGCTTTGGAAAGACTCAGTCTTATGCACTGAATAAAAATGACCATTTTTCATGCTGAACATACTTTATTCGAATGGAAATTTAGAACATAAAAAGCTGATTAAACTTAATTCTAAATAATGCGTGTACAGTTAAGACCTGAGCATTTGCTGTGTGCAATTTTTTTTTGTCTCTAAAGAACAATGATAAAATGTTGGCCTGTGACTTGGATTAGAGGACACATGAGTCACCAACATGCCATGAGAATATCCAGTTGTCAAATCAAATTTATCATTTGTGTTAGCAGACTTGTTTAAGTAGAAATAATTATTTCACATTGGACTTTAGACAATTAGGTCAAAACTTTATTAAAAAATGGAGAAAAAATAACCTACCATTCTATTTTATTATAGCATTAGTACCCAGAGTAGTGTTTTGATCTCACCTGGAACTTCTGTCTTTGTGAGAGACATCACTGTTTTCTGAATTTATTTATGAGTAAAGAAGGAATGACCTGATTCTTAGGAAAACAAGTAGCTTAAGACTATGTATAATGTGCCAAACAGAAATATCCTTATCATGAATCATTCGAGTTTATTCTCTTACATAAATGCCCAGACATCTCAGTTTGGGTGAACATGTTGCAAGCAGAATTACAACTCTACTGGTGTTTGAACATTTCTAAGTGAGTATATTCTTTTTTCCACGGAAAGTATGCCTCTCCAAACTGTTTCTTGGAACTTCTGAATTGCTTAGATATGTTCCTTCTAGATTTTGCTGTTCTTATGATTCCTGAAGCCAAGACTGTAAGTAAAAATTTAAAAAAACCCAAACCACAAAACCAAAACAAACCCCATGAAAACAAAGAAATAAAACCAAAACCTGATAGCAAACAGAAAAGTAGTAAAATAGACTAAAGACACCATTTTGCAGTGGAACAACTACAACTGATGGTGTGTGGAATAACTGTTACTTCACAATTTAAATGTAGTTGTTCACAATATAGATGCCAATACAGTTTCTAGGAAGACAACAAAGACCTGTTCCTCTGGATCAGACCTTTTTTTGCACAAATTTTGCTTTTCTGCATTGACTTTGTGCCCACACAGGGTGCCTGGGGCAGCCAGTGCCCTGCAGCAGAGCTGTGGACCTGGCGCTGGCTGGGGAAGAAGGGCAGCAATGAGTTCATCTTTGCAGCATCCAAACGAAATTCCAGTTTATTAGCCCTAATAAAGAGTCCTTAGCATCAGCTCTTACAGCCTCCTTGGAAGCCTTTTTGACTCAGATACAGAGAAAAAACTGAAACCATGTCCTTAGGAAAGCTAGAGAACTGCCATCCAGAGCCCTGAATAAACTGCTTAGCCAACACCAGCTTTTAGCTTTCCTGAGCAGCTGCTGAGATCTTAAATAATTACATAGCTCTACAAAAGACTGCAGTTTCAATGTGTTGTGAGGAGGAGTCTGTATGCAGTTCATTTACTCTGAACAGCTATTCCACAGCTGAGATACGAAGCTACCCCTTGTCTTTGTGTTTCTGTTTAACGCGTAATTGTGGTTTCTTAATTGCATTTTAATACTATCTGATTTTTAATTCTACATACACCCTCTAGGTACACTTTAATTCATGCAGAAGATGAATGTATATTTTTATTTTAACAATTTTGCAAATAGGTTATTTTGTTTGCTTTTTAGTTACAAAATGTATTTTAAATTATTTAAAAACGCCTAGATCAATTTATCTTGTGTGTTTCAACATTGTAATTAAAACTGTCTTAATTCAGAAGAAAAAGTTATGAATTTTTATGACTAGATGGCAGGTCGTCTAGTGATAAAAAAATCATGATTAAAAATCTTGTCTTGAAAGTTATCGGCTTCTGCACAAGGTACTGATACTGAAATAATTCACAGAAAGTTTATTATACCTTAAAAAATTATGAGAGCCAATCCTCACTTGATTTCTTGTGAGAATGTCTGGGAAAAGCCTCTTCTTGTGGGCTTCGTGCTGTCCTGCCCAGTTACATTACCAATTTGGGAACAGCCCTGTCGCGTTCCACTGAGGGAAACTACCGAGTTCTTCTTGAATGGTCAGGAACGAAGCGAAGTCACCCGAGACAGGCCTTGTATCAGGAACCGTTTATTGATAATGAAAAACTAAAGAAAGGGGGAACTGCCCCACTAGGGAGAGCTGGAAAAGACAGAAAAGAAGGAGAGAAAGTGGAAACGTAGCGGAGGACAGAGAGAGAGAGAGGGGACAGAGGAAGGGCGGGCGTTCCCCCAGCGGCACCGGGGCCATGTCCGTGTCACAGGCAGAGGCTGCGGTGCGCGCGGTTCGCTGCGGCGCCGGAGCAGTGCTCGCGCAGGCGCGGCTCCCGCGGCGACGGACACGGCCGGACACGGCCGGACACGGCCGGACACGGCCGGACACGGCCGGACACGGCCGGACACGGCCGGACACGGCCGGACACGGCCGGACACGGCCAGAGACGGCCGGACACAGCCGGACACAGCTAGACACGGCCAGACACGGCCGGACACGGCCGGACACGGCCAGACACGGCCAGAGACGGCCGGACACAGCCGGACACAGCTGGACACAGCTAGACACAGCCGAACACAGCTAGACACGGCCAGACACGGCCAGACACGGCCGGACACAGCTAGACACGGCCGGACACAGCCAGACACGGCCGGACACGGCTAGGCACGGCCGGACACAGCCGGACACGCGGTGAGGGCGATCGGCAGCAGTGCAGGGCCCTGGACAGCGTCGCGGAGGGAGCGGCGGCAGAGGCAGGGGGAAGGCAGGTAGGGCTGGACACAGATGGTGGCCCAGGGGCACAGGGAGGCTGGAACACGCGGCGGCCGGGGCGGGGGGGGCAGTAGGGCAAGCCGGGGAGCGAGCCAGTGACGGGGCAAGTGCGCGGGCGAGTCCCCGAGCCAGGGAGGGAGCCCTCAAAAGCCACAAGTACAGTCTCCAAATTTCCCTCGCTCAGAAAGTCTCAAAAAAAAAAAAAAAAAAAAAAAAAAAAAAGGAAGGAAAAAAAAAGCGTTCCCAAGCGTGACCCCGCCCCCCCCCCGGCGAGCCCCCAGGTTGTGACGCAGGTTCTTTTACACGCCTTGGTTGCCCCCAAGGTCTGCGTCCGACAGCAGTGCATTGTCCCAGTCCAGCCTTCTCTGCAATCCGTCGACGGAGACCTTTTGCCATCCGATTTGAGGAGTGTCTCTGGGGTGCACAGGGTCCTCTGTGAGGTGTTGCCAGGTGAATTCCCCCAAAGACAAGGCTTTCCCCCATCTTGTAGCTGCCTCCTTTCTGCGAGTGGCACATGTGCACCCCTTCCCCTCACACGCCTCTGACAGCCAGCGTTGAGACAAAAGTCAAAACTGAAATGGCTCCTCACAAGCCTGCAGCACCTATATTGAGTTTTTCTTTTGGAAGTTTCATTACCTCTATTTCCCAATTCCTGTTACCTACTTATGCAGCACCAGTGCAGGTTAGTGGAATTATTTTTGATGAAGAGTGGCTGTCTTGGGTGCAGACTGTGAGAGTTAATGGCTCTTTGTGCTAGAATTCAAATGAGACCTTTCCAGCTCTGCACAAACCTTAGAAAATAAAATATTGTCAGCAGAATATCTCCAGAGAGGAGCAAGGAATCCCTTCAAGAGAACCTTCCTTCCAGGGAAAAGCCGCTGGTAGAAATCGGGGCAAGCAGAAAGCTTGCTGCTTCTTCTTCTTGACAGGATGATGGTGAGGAATGTCTGTTGCTTTGTGTTGGGACACAATTGTGTAAATGGGACCCTGGAGTAAAATCCACCTGTTGGTAATGTGATGGGGGGAAGGAAGGAAGTGTGAAAAACGAGGTTCACTCTCCTGTTGAAATTTAAAAGTTTAATAAAGGACAATAGGGGACAAAAACAATAAAGCAAAGAAACAGCGCTGGGTGCTTGACCCTACGCCAAGAAGCACACCTGCCGTTGAGGGAGTCGTCTTAAATACTCTTTGTATTGCGTCAGCCTCATGCCTATTCATAAGCATTCATGCATATTCAAACTTTTCTCAAAACTATTTTGCATGTTCCAAGAACTGTTTTGCATGGCTCCTCCTTGGTCCCTCCTTTTTAGAGCATGTGCGTTTTTGGCTGTGGTTTCTTCCAGTCTTGGTTATCGTGTCCAGTTTGGGCTTTTTTCCGTGGTGCTTGCATCTGGTTATGGCTGATAGTCAGGTATCAGTGTTGGGTCTTCTCTGTGCTGTTCTTTGGGTGTTATCCAGTCAAGCAGGGTAGTGTGGTTAGTAAAGGAAAGTCTTTTAAACTACCTCTATTAGTTATTTTACTACTATATCGAAATCTAGTTCATAACAGAAATTAAAACTTTGGTTATATACCTCTATGACAAGACTACTCCTATAAAAAGAATAAAACCATACACACAATGAATATCTGCGAAAAGCCAACACTATATTATTATGTATTTATCACAGAAGGGAAGTCACTCATAAACAGGTGATTGAAGTAGAAGGTCTTAAAGATGCAGCATGAGAAGTTACTGAAAAATCTCAGTAGGTCTGTGTTCCTTTTGCAAGACCAAGCTTGATCAGACATTTTTTATTTTCATATCCATTAAAGTAGTTTCAGGTTGAGAGCAGTCACGTTCACGTTTTAGGCCCCTGATCCCACGGCGGGAGTCTGAGGACGGAATTGAGCAACCAAATTGTCTCCATGAAGTATAAGGAAAAGCTATTTCAAGTGGTCATTATTTTAATCTCTAAAATGTGAAAGATAAAGGAGTGGATTAGATACACCTGAGTAAGGGTTTTTTATTCTCATCTAATTTCCAGATTTAAATGTAGCGTGGTTAGAATCTCGGGGCCCTCTGTGCAGCCTCTAACCACCACACTGGTGATTAAACAAATGTATGTGCCTGAGAAATTTTCAAACCATGAAGCCAGGAATCTCATGTTTGGTTTTTCTTGTACCTAAAGTGCAACATGCTTCCTAATCCTTTTCTTGGATTGGTCTCAAAGTGCATCAGATACAGTTACTAAGAGAATAAGGACCTGAATATGGTTTAATGTAGTCCTTTCTAGTGTGCCATATAGTGTGAGGTGTACATGTTCTCCTGGTAGCATCAGCTAGAAAAAGGGGACACCAGGAGAAGGGTCTAGTGATGTTAGCATGAATCAGTCAGATGTGGAATTGATATATTTCAGCTCTGTTCACAGGGCACTGGTTTATGCATTAATGCGTAGTCTGACAGATTTCTGTCTGACTTGGAAATTCTTTGCAAGTAGTCACTCATTTTTTTTTTTTCAATTTAAGGAAGTTACAAGTGTTTGGTGCTTGTGCTTAAAAATTAGGATTTTTTTTAAGGCGTTCAGTTAAAAATGTTTCATGTGTTGTTAAGTACTTGCTGAAAGAATGGATTATTATGTAGTTAAAGCATTGGACAGGTCCTGCTGTGCGGCCATAAATATAAAGGATATAAATAAAAAAGCTAAAATAAAGGATATAGCTCTTGTGGGTGTTTGTTAAGAAAGTAGAAAGCAACAAATCAGGCAAGGATTTTAGTAAATCTTCAGCAATTCTCTGTGTGCTGGTATGTACAGTAATCTGAATAGGTCTTCCTAGCATGGCAGACCATGAACTGAAGTTGTTCCTGTTAACTTAAACTGGGTCATCTAGCTCACCATGCTCCTGCCAGAAGCACACTGCAATAATCACAGCACCATAGAATGGTTTGGGTTGGAAGGGACCTTAAAGATGATCTCATTCCAAGCCTTCTGCCATGGCAGGGACATTTTTCACTGGACCAGGTACCTCAAAGCCCCATCCAACCTGGCCTTGAACACTCCCCAGGGATGGGGAGTCCACAACTTCTCTGGGCAGCCCATTCCAGTGCCTCACCACCCTCCTGGGAAAGGATTTCTTCCTTATCTCTAATCTACACATACTCTTCCTGGAGCCTCCTCCCCTCCAGGCTGAACAGCCCCAACTCTCTGAGCCTCTTTTCGTAGCAGAGGTGCTCCTGCCCTTGGATCATCTTTGTGGCCCTCCACTGGACTCATTTCAGCAGGTCCGTGTCCTCCCCGTGCTGGAGGCCCCCGAGCCATGTGCATCTCTGAAAATAGTTTTGCAGTAAAAGAACTATGTTTGAATCATACATGGGTCACTACGGAAATACTTTTAAAAAATCTTACCAGTTAATGGTGCCAGTGCAGAATACCTTGATTTGAAAGTAATTCTTTCTGCCAGAAACTTCTGTAGAAAAAAAGCTAGGTTTAAGCTTTGAAGAAGAGGTTAGAAGTTAAGGAACTGGAGAGATGACTTACTAGAACTCATACATATTTTATTTCTTTTAATACCTCACTTTTCACCCCACCGAAACAGCTTCTAATGGATTTTCAAGTCTCTAGAGAAAATTTTTAACATTATTTTTTGATAGGATAAAGTGCATCCATATGTCTGCTTTACTGGATGTTCCTAGTGCTCTCTGGAAAATAGCACTTCTGTTGACAGCAATACTTTTTTGCCTTACATTTTTTTCAATTAAAACTTTTGGAAGACCAGTCCATACAGATTTAGCCTTAAATTCTGATTCTGGTTGCACTGCTCTATAGTGTGCAGATTTGACATTTCTACAGATGCCTGAGAAGAATTAATGAAAAGATCCGAGTTTCTATGTCACTTAATCACTGTTGTGTCCTTAGTCACAAAAGGAATCGAAGTGATATTCGTAGTACAATACAAGAAAAACTTTTAAGCTTATTTACTTCCCATACGGTATTGTAAAAAGAAGTTTAAAATGAAGCTTGATGGATACTGTAGGATATTTTTGTTGATAGTTTGGCTACGAAGTTAACTGTCCTAGCATGAAATCTAATTAGGAATTATGCCAAAATGGTGGGGGTGGAGGGAAATGAATGGGAAGGAGTGGTGAGACTGTTGGTGGAACAAGTGGACTGCAGGCAGTCTTATGAGACACTGGGTTCTAAATGCTAGTGTCATATTTTCCTGCATCAGTCTAAGATAATTTTTTCTCTTTCTCCTTTATGATTCTCCTTCTCTTTTACCCTCTCTAAAAGCATGTCTGCATTGTTAGTCACTGTATTAACTGCTGAGGGAGACCAAAAGACTAGTTCAGACTGGATATCTGACTGTTAGATAGCTAAAGATGAATCATATTTGTTCTGTGGTGTCATTTAATTTATCCCCAGTAAGTGAGGAATGGAAGATGAGTGGAGCTGTGAGAGTTGTGAATCCTTCAGCTTCAGTGGTTTGGGTGCTTTTAACTTTAATATTTCCATTCCAATATCTGTAGCATTAATTCCCTGACAATTAAAAACAGCATCAGGGAGCACTTTAAGCAATTAAAATCTGAAAACAAATGAAAGCAAGTAGTGCATGATGGTGAAAATGGACAAGCAGTAAGGACCTCTGTAAGAGTTGTGAATAGCCCAGGTGGTGCCCCAGGGTAGCCGAGGGCAGCCAGGCATGGCCAGCTCTCTGCCTCTGTTTCCTGTTTGGAGTTTCCAGCTTCCGAAGATCATACACAAATGTCTTCTTTTGCGCCAAAAAATGTGTGCCTTCAGTTTTGCTGCTGACTTGAAGGGATTTTGAGGCGAGTCTGAAATTTATACCCTTGCAGATACTAGACATGTAGAGTTTGCTTCATAGTATTAATACAGAAGTGAAAGAGAAGTATAGAAAGTGGGGATAAAACAAATGGATAACAAGTTAAGTATAAAGAATCTGACTTGGTGGCATTCCTTTTCTCTGTCCCTGTAACTCCCTTGTTTTATTAGTGTGGTATTTTTATTCTGGATTACTCAGTGTAAGAGCTACAATGTGGCATTATGTTGGGAGAAAAGAGTACAGAAGAAACAAATCAAGTGATGAGAATGAGTGCTAACAGCATAATACCTCTACTTTTATGCAGTTGAATCTGTGAAATCGTAAAGCAATTTTTTCCTTGAAAACGGAAGACTATAGTTCTGTAATTATGGCCAAATCCTATTGGAAGCAATCCCAAGCATTTTTCAAGACTCATCAATACATTTTTGAAAGTCTTTCTCTATCAGTGCAGCAATTTGATTTTTGTTAAAGTGTAGCATGCTGTGGCTAAAACCTACTGATGTGAAAAAACACCATTGTGGTACTTTTCTGAAAAGACATTTGTGTGCAGGTCACAAGTGGTGAAGCACAGCAGCAGATTAGCTGTGAAATTTGATCTTACTCATTTTCTGTAGGTATGTAGAATTAGAATTTCCAAACACAATGAATTTAGCAGTTGCCTGGTCATGAATGCAACTTCGTAAACATGTGCTGGTTTTACAAATGGGTTTTCAGTGGTGGTTTCAAAGGCAGAGGCTGCTGAATGATTTTCTCAGACAGCACCTCAGCAGGACCTTATTAGGCAGCCTGGGAAGTGTGCACTTAAACTGATTCCAGTCTAAGCACAGGAGGACAGAATTATTCTAATTGACCTTTGGCACATAAAATCCAAGTAGTTTTTTTGACCACCTTATAAACAATGGAAAGAGAACAAGGTCTTATTTTTAATGTGTATATACTTTACAAGCTACTTCAGCTTTCTGCTGCATCTAACGTTTTTAAGGTAGCCGAATAAAGGGCTCTGTTGGGCTTTTTATAGGCTTTTATCACCTGTTAGCTGTTCATTCTTCCAGAGAAAAGTCGATTGTGAGGTAAGGGAAGTTCCGCCACTTCTCAGCTCCTCTCTTCCACCTCTAATGCACTCAACAGGGGCAAATCTGGTGTCTGTAATGCATCTCTGTTCCAGGAAGTTCTGGTTAAATTGTTTTCAAAGTCTAATGCTAACTGCAGCACCACAGTATGTGAAATCCTGCTTTTAAGAAGCCTAATGCTCATTTCACTGATACTGTGTATGTTTTAATGAAAATATACTGTAAAGGAATGTTTTATTTCAAGAAAAGCGTCCTCCAAAATAACTTTTGAAGGAATATATGACATTGGAATAAATGGGCAACTGTTACCAAATAAAAATACCATTTACACACAAATTTAAAGATTTTTTTTTAAATAAAGCTTGTAAAATTTTTAATTAGTTAAAGCAAGGAAACCATATTTACTCTTTCCTTCTTGAGACTTCTAAATGCAACACCTGGAAATGAAATTCATTACTTTTTCTCTTAATTATACCTGCACTGGAAACAAACAAAAAAAATTCCTTGTTGAGAAACAGGCTCAAAAAGTCCTAAAACATCTCTCTCTTATAAGCTTTTTCTAAGGGAATGACAGTTCATATTTCTTGGAGAAAGGACCTGTCAAAATGCCTGTCTGTAAAATGCAGAAAATTATTTGCAGCAAAGAGTATTTTGTGTCGTATCTAGTTTGGAATGTAAAAATTAACATACCAGTCACAAAGGATTGAACCTGTTTATGAAGGTCGAGGCAAAATTGATTCATTTCCAAAGCAGTGAAACTTCTGGAGGATGAAGGAAGGTATCTTAAGGCCTTGAGTGATGAGAATTCTTAACCACCGTGCTTACAAGCAAGACAAGCTTACACAGCTATAAAAAAATCTTCTCAGGCTAGAGTATAATGAATTTTATATGCCCTGTTTTGCCATAGGAATCAGTTCAGAAAAGTGGCCCCTTAGTTGTCCAGGTCAGCAGTCTTTCAGGTGCAGGAAAACGTCAGAGCACCTGTTTATGTTAGAAGAGATTGGTTATGAAAAGGTTAGGGAAAAGGTGTGAATGATGTACCATACCCATCATTATAGAAATGTGCCACAGTTTAGGACATGATCTCAGAACAGCAGAGAAAGCTTATTGTTAGTGTAAGCTGAGGGAGTTTGAGCAAAAACTAAGTGATGTCATGTTGGATATTCAGTGATCAGCTCCATGGACACTGACTGCTGCATCTTCCATTTTTGAGGGGCTTATATCTGCAGGAAAAAAAAGTGAAAATGGAATTATACTTCATTTGAAGAATCATGTTAAGTAGAATGACTGATACAATCCTGTCAAGCAAACTGGTGTCCTGTCTTCAGTGGTGTGCCAAAAGGGGTTTGGAAATTTCAACATATATCTTGTGTTCATCAGGATAATTTTCTCATTATTTTGTCCTACTCATCAGCAATACATGTCTTCCTCTCTAGGTGCAGCAGCTGCTTAGCCATCAACAGAGTGCTTTGTGGAGAGGGAGGGGCAAGCAACCTCCCTGCAATAACATTTGCCTTAGCTAAAGGAGTGCTATAAAGTACATCCCTAGAGTGCAAGGAGAATGTTAATGTCAGACAATTAAGCCTTCAGAAGCAGTGAAATGCCACTTAATATGGCATTATTAACCATTGACTAGTGTTAACTGTCCCTTGTGCACAGGTATCTTTGGATATTCCTTAATGGTGTGATTGCTTACAGTTTATCACTTCATATTGTATAATATCACATACTTTTCATCTGCGGCATCAGATCTGTCTCTGTTATTAAACATGGGCAATAACAGAAGAATTGTTAATAGGAGATAATTTTCCATTTGCCTTCCCATATGTGTGCAATTGAAAGTGAGAAAGACTTAAAATATTTTTATTCTTATTTTAAATTTGTTCAAATATCTACTAGAGAAAAAAAACCAAATAAATGAAGGGTGGGAAATCCCAGTGATCACCTGAAAGCACTTATTTGCTCATCAAATTGTAGTTTCTTATTTTCCTAAATTTCAAAGTTTTAAGAAAATGTTTTTTTCAGTAATAACAGTAAATGTGAATCTACCGTAGCATCTTTGTGCTGTAAAATTCAGAGTGGCATCATAAGCCACTTCACTATTTCGGGATATCAGTCTGTATAAACTTTAGGCAAGTAGGTGAAAATTATGAAACTATATGAGTAAATGCAAAATAGAATTTTTAGAGATATTTGTGCAGAAAAGTGCAAGTTCAGTTTTCATGCAGGAAATAATGTTTAAGACTTTATTGTTATTTCTTTCAAGCATTTTTCTGTTTGTTTTAACATACTCCAGCTTTTCTCTTGAAGTTTTATCTTGCAATACCAAAGTTATTCTGATCACAAAAAATATATAGATATCCACCTCCTATTTTAGTGGCTGACTTTGAAATCATAGTAAATACCTTTGTCTTTTCAAATAGCCCTTAGAGTGTATTTCTTACTGTTCACCTGTACCATTGAATGGCTTGAATGATGGTGTTAATAAAACATTCCTACTCCTGTATTGCAATTTCCCTATTTCTTGTATTGTAATTTTAAAACATTTTCCATTCCCTAAATAGTTGTGTTGAATCCTCTCTTTTTCTGAGTCCTGTGACAGCCTATTTCATTACCAATAAAAGCTTCCTTGTTCTGATACTGAAATACTCTTAAATGCGAAGGGTTCTGTAGGCACTGCGAAGAACTGAGAGGTTTTCAGAAGAGCCGAGAGTTCATTTCTCTCAGTTCCTCTGAGAGACATCCAACTTCCTCCAGGTCCAGTGGTGGAGCTGAAGTCATGGGTGCTCTGTGGCTCGTGCTGAAGCAGTGAGGGGTCTCTGTCTAGCTCTGCTCTTATCTTTGTATGGGTTGGAGACAAATAAGAAATCAGCTGCAGGGAAAAACATCCAAGAGATATAAAACCAGAGAAATTCATTCCCTTAGTTTGTTCAGCTCAACATTAACAGGAAAAAAGGGAAAAAAAAAAAAGAAGAAAAAGAACAGGAAAAGGAAAAAAAGGAAGGAGAAAGGAAGTGGTTGAATTTGCAACACAAACTTTTTTCATGGAGTAGTTATGGATATTTCATTGTTGAGGGGAAAGAGGGGTACTCTAGCCAAGGACTGGAAATAGAGACATTAAAATTAAGGCATACATTTTTAGGAGTAAACCACCACCAATGAAACCATCAAAGAAAGAGGGGAAGGTCTCCAGCTTTTCTCATCTTCAAGCCTGTAGACATTTCTGGAAAGAGCTGTAGCAACATCAGTTAATAGGCTTAGTACAGGGGTCACTGTACTGGTTGAAATAGCATATCCTGCAACATGTGGGAGGTCAGACTAAAAGATCTAAAGTTTTTCTCCTGACCTTGAGCATCAAGCATTAGTATCTGTAATCTTAAAATATAACTGCATACCTTTGCTTATATTTGGAGTGGGTTTTGATCTTTCCAAATCTGCAGCCATCAAATGACAGATCTGACTGTGTTATGCTTTTAAGTTCCCCACATTGGTGATGCAGAAATTCAGAAAATGTAATTTGACTTAAAACAGAAAAGAAGTAATGTTTACGCGTGTCTCATGCTCGATTCTGTGTTTAGAGACATAAATATTGCTCAGTGACATTTTTCTAACCCAATCATTGTTTCAGTAGCCTTTGGCAGCCTGGCTAGTTTGAATCTGAAACTCTGAATAAATTATTTATAATATCCAGCATTTTTCAGTAAGATTTTTTCTTGTTTGTGGTGTAGTAGTTGGCTGCTATCCCAAAATGCATCTTTCTTCTCTTCATGGTATTCTATTTTTGGCACAAACTAATACAGGGATTTAATAATAGTAATAATAATAATGGAAGTAGCAACACTATTGAGTACTGAAAGTAGAGATAGTAATGAGTAGCTTTTGGGTTACTTGTTAGGGTAACAGATAACCATTATGCCTGCAGAACAGAAACAAAAACGAGGCATAGCATAAGCTAGTATAGCTTGAAAGGAATTTATAGCATGAGAAACATATTTGCAATGAGATACTAATTTTGTACTTGAGTTCATCCTCCAAATCAGTATCACAAGATGCAGGCTGAATTAAGTTTGGTTGAAGATAAACCAGAAAGTGGCCAGCTCTGAGTGGCCCACCATGAGTCCATGGGATTAGACTAGTTGATAATTTTTAGGAGATGCTGTAGTGCTGGCAGCATCCTCAGAAGTCAGCTTTCCTCTTGGTTTTCCTTGATGTATGGCATTCCTTTGTTGTTGAAATATCTCCAACCAAAACAAGTTGATATCTCCACACACTGACTATTCCCTTTCTGAATAAGGGCATCTGCCAGCTCTTCTTTGACAACTGGTGAATTAGTACATCTTTTATGTGTTCCTTAAGAACGAAACCCAGATCCTCTTTTCATGGTGTCTTTGGTCTTTTACTGATTAAAAGATGCCTCCAGACTGCAGTACAGGACAGACGGCTCTGCTCAATTTTCTTTGAAATGTCTCTCCTCCATTTGTTTAATGAAAGCCCCAAAAATCAGATGCCTTTGTGGAATACCTCTGAATTCACCTCAGGAATAAGATCATAGCTTCAACTGAAGTCAGTCTCGAAACAGTCAGCCATGGATGCTCTGCTCCAAGCTTCAACCAATATCACACATTCATACCTTTTTGAAATGTTTTGATTTCTTTCTTTTTGCTGGGACAAACATGATTTTCACTTCCCTCACTCTCTCACTTAAAGCAAGATAACTTCTCCGCTCTAGATATTCCCCCCTCAGGAGTTTGCTGTTTTGATGTAGAAGCTAGCACCAAGGCCGAGTTAAACTGACGTGCTGACACTGTTGCAACTTGTTATTTGTGCAAAAGAAATCTGATCATTAGCAGGGGGTCTAAATTATGTTTTTAGTGTTCTTTGATTGCAAGCAATAATGTTTTTTCCCCTCAATATTGTAAAGTCTGAAAGTTCTTAGGGTGGGTGGCTTGTGCTATACGGATACAGACATATATAGATATTTCCTTTTTCATGAGATATTTCTTTAAATCTGACATCTATTGCAAGAAAGAGGTATAAAGATATACATGCATTAGGTTCATGCAGATATATGCAGACCCAGTACTTGCTTGTTTGGGACATCCAGAGCCTTGGTCCTGTGGAGTTCACTTCCTCTGAGGACTCAGCGTGGCTGGCAGGGCCAGTAGGACATGATGTCTATTAATACTGATCCCCAAGCTGCATTATCTTTTCAGTTATCCATGCAGTTTCTGAGAACTTCAAATAGAATAAGTCCAATGCAATCTTAAGTTCTTCTGTCATGTAGACTAACTTAGAGTTTTGAGGCATCACTTGGCAGCTCAAGGAGCCTTCAGAAACAACCTCAGCATTTGAATCAAACCCTTAGCACATTTTAGTCTGAAGGGACTCCTGAAACAAAAAACCTCCTTCCTAATGTGCAGCGGATGATATGGTTTATTTATTGCATGAAATATGCATTGTAAAGTCATTGTTTCATCATGTGCTATCATCCTTTGCCTATCTTCCTAAAGCAAAAGAGACACTTGCTGAGTGCCTAAATGTAACCATCTGTTTTTTCTGCTCTGACACCTTATACCCCAAAATTTGAATGCAGACCTACTCTGGCATTAGCTTTATTTGAGCTTATTAGTACAGGATGAGTAAACAATCTACTTGCACACTAGCATTGTTCTGCTTATGAGGCCCAAGTTCACCAGTATTTGTCCCAGAGGCCTCACAGAAGTGTTTCAAAATGGATAAAGGCAAAATAATTCAAGCCAAGTGCTGAAGTTACTCTGTTCCCTTTCAGAGTATTCACTTCTAAACACTTCAAGTGTTTAGAAGTGAATACATGAGATGAACAGAAATTTTCTTTGCTATAGCTGCACAGGCGTCCAAGAATCCAGCCTTTTATTGTTTCAATGTCCTTTTTTATTGCAGTCTTAGAGAAACAGAAAATTTTTACTAGCTTCCTGATTTAAAACCATAAATCTCTCCATTATCTCTGCATGCTAGTTTAATACTGTCAAGCATGTTAAAAATCGAAAAAGGTAAATTGACTTCTGGCATTTCTTATATGGTGTAAAATTTACTTACAGTATATTGGGACTGTAGCATTAAATGAAGGAAATGGCATTGGGAAAGTACAGATGTAATATTTTATGGGGTATGCATCAAAATCTCGACAGAGAAAGGCAGGTAAAAGTACAGGCACATCCTGCTTGATAATGCTCATATTTGAGGCTCTTTTAGTGGCTTTGTACCATATGCAGACTGATATTGACCTTAACATGCACAGATAAAAGCTGGAAATGTGTAACTATTAATCCACACCTCAGTGGCTTGCCAAATTCTTTATTGTCCCATGATTTTATCCCTCTAGTTTTCTCTTTTAATTAAGTAACAACTGTGAAAATGTAATAAATTCTATGCAAAACAACTAAGCATACTCCTGAACTACAGACTCTATTGATTTCAGTCCAGTACATCATAGCCACAGGGACAATGCGCCTGAAGGGTAACAAAGTGAACCTACAGCTCTGTCATCTCGTTTTTGTCCCCTGATGTGACACCTTTCTGCTTCTGGGGATGCAGAGTGAGCAATTTTAGTTCAGCTGTAATCCTGTGTTTTATTCTGTGGCTCAGCAAACTGGGGTATCAGAGAAATGCAGCAGCAGCCTCTTCCCCAGAGGTTGAGGGCATCGTGTCTCTGCAGGCAGAGTGCATGATCTTGCTGGAGTACCCACCATCTGCCTGCCTACAGCTCCTGGGAACAGGAGCATTTCATTGCTCTGTTGGAACATATTATGTAAGCACACATATTTTTCACAATCTAATTTTGTGCAATGCACAGTGTCTCTTTTGGTCATTTGCATTTTCCAGCAGTGCTAATTAAATCAGCACAAGGGGACTAAGCTAACCGACTGAGACTGTCCCAAAATATAATAGCCTCTTCATGCACCGAGCAGCTGGTTCAGTGCACCAAGACCAAGTGCTGTCTTTTATGCTAAAGTACTGTTCAACACAAAAGGTACCTTTGATGGCATAAAGACATTGGTCTATTGGCTATACATACAGTAATTTTGAAGTGTTTATTGAGTGGCATTACAATGATGTCAATTTTTTTGTTTTAAAAAATCAGTCCCATTTTTGTAGGCTTTTGAGAACAGGCTAATTTGAAGCTGCATTGTGTTTGCATGCTCAGACCTGCTGTTCTTGACTGACACAGAGACATGGGCTCATGCAGTCTGTCCATGCCTAGAAGTGAAGAACGGTGTTGCACTGCTTAGAAAACTTTGTCAGCAGTAAGTATATGGCAGTCGTTTTCTTTGTCATCTACAAATCTCTATGTTGTATTTGGTGTTTTGTTATTTATTTGGTTTCATTTCATCCTGCTAGCTTCTCCCTGAGACAAGTAGGAAGATTTTCCTTTCCATATGTGTAAAAAAGAGTGACCGTAGGAATTGTATCCTCAGTGGGAGTGATTCAGAGGCAGAATTAGAGAGAGTGTCTGCCGTGCCACATTGCAGCAGCCAGAACACCCAGACTCTGATGGAGTTTTTTTGCCTTGACAAAATGTTTGTCAGAGAATATGATCCAGAGCAATAGTTCTCTGAAATATTCTGGTACCTGGAGCTGAGTGCTTTTATGACAGATATTGTTATATTTAATTAACACCTAAGTAGGGTGTTAATTCCCTTTCAGTCGAATTAGCAGTACGGTCTTCTTGTAAATCTCTAAATATTATGTCTACTCCTAGTCTAGTTATTTCTTGTTTGATTTGTTTTTGTTGGGGAGGATGAAATAGGAAAGTCTTATAAATATGATTACCTGGCAAAAGATGCTGAGAATATAGAAACTGTAAGCAGAATGGAAATGAAGACAAGTTTTGAGATACCAAACCTCAGTTACTAAATAACTGGAAAACAATGGTATGGCCACTGAAGGCTCACCACCCTCTCTGATTGAACAATGCCCCTCACTGATTAGACAATGCCTCCTGCTAGCACACAGGTCCAAGGGTCAGAGCAGACCCTGCCAACTTAGCATGAGGTCCAAAAAAGCAGTTTTTAGGGTTTAAAATATAACGCCATATGGTAAAACAAGGATGCTCATAGGCTGTATGTAAATGCTATAGAATTTGTATCTTGTTCTAGATTGGTTAGTGAAAATTAGAATATTCAGCACAGAACATGATTTATTGTATTGTAAGCGAGAACCACGGTATTCCGTCTTCCGTGTCCTGTATCCTGTACTTCTGTCTCTCTCTCTCACCTCTCTGACCTGCTCTGAGCTGTGCCTGGCGGCTCATAGCAGGTCTTCTACTCCCATGCTTTATTATAATAAACCCCATGCTCTAAGAGCAAAATCCAGAAGTCTCTCGTCTCTGTCCTGGCCGTCTGAAGCAAACCGCACCTACACCACAGACGGCAATCCTGGAGATCCTAATCCTACAGTTTTTAAGCCTAATAATGACCTGTTCAACTAATAGGGCAGAATTCGTTCCAGGGGACCGCAAGCATTCTGCAGTCTTCACTCTCTTTTGTCATGGCTGAAATTCAGGTTTCTTAGTGTGTAGCATGTATCACCCGTTCAGTACTACCCTGCAAGGCCTAAATAGTGCATCCGCTGGTCCAGTGGCCTCTCACCATGCAGAGGCACTCACCTGCACTTGGCTTGGAAAGAGAAGTGCTACTTGCTCAGTTTCCAGCATGGCTTTCATTTTGGTTTTGTGCACTGAGAAGTTTCCTGACTCTCCTGGTTGCCTGGTGTGATAACTGCAAGGTGGTGCCATGGTGGGCGGCAAGCTGAGAGGAGCATCCCACAGAAATGGAATAGAAAGGGAGTGACACTGCTGCTGAGTGTTGTGTTGTTTATAAAATGGGAGGACACCTTCTCAGCCTCAGGCTTATTTGCATATTTTGTGTTGTCTTAACTTCCCATTGCTGAAAAACAGCTGTAAAGCATCTCCCCTTTTAATTTTCCCAGCGTTTTACTCATTTTCACTTGATGTGAATGCCATGACACTTGATTCTGGAAAATAACATTTTGGAGGAAGGATACACATTTGATAACATATATGTAATTCAGTCTCAGAAATTAGCAATAACTGTGGGTACTCTGCAAAATTCAGATCATCTGTTGCAAAATGGAGTTTGCAATTGACAAGTTTCTTGAGAACAAAGTCTGCAAAATGCTGTTGTGCTGTTTATGACTATCAGAAGGCAAGGAAGTAATGTATTATGGTAGTGATTTTTCATGGTACATTGTGAGTTCAGACTGAGATGCTGCAAAGACTTAAAAAAACTGGGCTGCCGTGATTCAGATACCAACCTAAATCATACTTTTAAACTATTATTAGAACTCATACAATGGTAACCTCTGTGAGCTTGCTTCCCTCATAAATTGTGTATTACTGGGATTCTTTTACCCAGATTAATCTTTCTTTTTACAAAATGTCAGCACATAATTCACAGCATTAATATGGCAATATTATTTCCAGAAGTACGGAAAATAAGTCTCTATCTCAAGCAATTAAAATTGTGCAGCTATGATTTAAGTAAAATACCTTTCAAATAATTCAAGTCTGGTAAAATTATGCCACTATTCCAATTCAGTCTTTCATATTTTATTTAAATACATGTCAGACCTCAAAGTTCCATCACAGTTGTCTTCCACAAAGAAGATAAAATGAAAAGAGTATTAGAGAAAAAGAATATTTGTGTCCCTAGTAGATGTACAGTTGTACTGATGTATTAATGGAAAAAGAGTATTAAACAGAGCAGTAACTTTTCCATTAAAGGTGAGGAGCAATTTCTGTCTACTTTGCAACGAGCTGGCTTTACTGATTGCAAAGCAAGGACAGGAGAATGTTCGTCCACTGGAAGAGATATTTGAACATAAAAGTTCCGCTTTTCCTTGAGTAATAAAACTTGTAACAGAATCTTCTTGAAGACTGGCAGTGTATCCATGTAGCTGCCAGCCCAGGATTTTCGGGGCTGGTGGCTCCGATGGGAGCTCAGCGGGCACTGCTGAGGCTCTGAAAGTGGAGAGCAGAGGTTGCTTTTGGTACAAGTGAGATGTGTGTGGCTGACTTCTGAGGAATATTGTCTGAGCAGCCCTTCTTCCAGGTGTTCTGGGCATCCCCCAGCTGACCCCAGGAGAGGTTGCAGGTTTCAGTGACTCTCCCTTAAAGAACAGAGAATTACACTGACACACAGAGGCACAATTTGTACCCTGCCAGAAGGAACGAGGCCCCCATTAGCAGCATTATTGTCTATCACAGATTAATGCTGCATTTGTCAGAAGTCAGTTTGTCTCTCTTTTCCTAATGAACATGTCAGTGAGCAGCACATGGGTGTTTTTTGTTTTCTGAGTATATACATGAAAAATATTTTGCTACAGATTGATTAAAAATAAAATTCTTATATCTTTAAGACTTTTTTCACATTGGTTAAATTTGTCTGTAGAATATTTGTGACTAATGTAGATTTTCCCAGAATACAAAACATCTTTCTGGAAGTATAGGCAACTCAAATAACAATATAAACGTTTTTCTCAAGCTAAAAGTAGCCTTAGTATCTGTTCAAGTTTTTTTTGATATGTTACAGTCAATCTCCACTTAAACTTATTCTGTGAATTTTCATCCATATGTGCCATCCATTTTCAAAGAGGCTTTGTCTTTAGAAGAATACCAATAAGATGTATTATTCCCTTTTCCAGCTGACTTCTTAAAGTCAGTTTCTAGAACTTTCCTCGGGAGCTGTATCTGAGAGCTCAGTTACATAACAAACATTGGTGTTTGCAAGTTTCAGACTCTGTTGTGACACCCTTTGACCAAATAAAAGGATATTTCTGTAAACAGGAGCATCTGAATGCCAGGTAGTATTTGACTGCTAGCAAAGACTTCTGTAAATATGTACAAATTTCAAGAGAAATCTATCTATGAAAATATCGCTGGCTTTATATGACTGCACAGAATGAGTGTGGTTTTTGACATCCTCATTTTGTATATGTGCAATCTCTTGCAATTTTATGTTTGTCAAAAACATCTGTAAAGATAATTATTTGCCTTGTAGCAAGCCTTGTAGGAACAATATCAGTCTTTTAAGTATCTCAGTAGCAGTCATTAACATTTGTGTGTAAGTTATCAATCAAATCATTGATAAACTGGAGGCATCTACAAACAGCTGGTTCACAATTAGCTTTAGTGAATTTACAAAACTGGAGTAAAAGGCAGTACATTTCCAGACAGGCTTTGTAGAGAACAGCAACATTATTTGAATATCACTTTATTTATGCACCTATTAACTGGAACACCAAATAAAAGGTGAGTATTCTGAAAGCAAAGTGCCTTAGACTGTCCTCTCTGTTACAGAAATGACAGCTGGACTTTTTTTTACCAGCTAGTTGAATCATACCATTTCCCAGAAACTTCAATCCAGAACTATGCTGAGAAATAAATTAACTGAAGAGAACAAAACAAAGTACCTCTAAATAGCAAAGGTACAAAATGGTTTTACTGGTTAAAGGTCGATTTTTTGATGTTAAATTGGGGTAACTTTGAGATTGGAAAGTCCACGTTACGTGCTGCCAGCAGGCTTTGGAAGGTGCTGCCCCTGGCTTTGCAATGGAAAACTCTTTCTGTAGCCATGAGGAGTGGAGCTCCTAGTAATCTGAAGTTCAGTAATCTGAGATAAAGTATAAAATGCAGATGTGTTTGGCTCAGTTGATTCTCCTGCTGATGCAACCTCTCTGTACCATTACCAACCACATTTTTGCTTGCAACACAGTGTACACTCGTGTCTTCACATTTCAAACACAGGCTTGAGGCTAGCTGCAAAAACTAAGAAAATAAATCCAGGGCATGTTATGCTTTCACAGTGTTTCTAGAATCAGCCTCCCCCCGTGGAGCTGGTCTCATTTGTGGCTGCTCCAGGGTATCCTGTTTATCTAGTCCTCAGACTCCCCCAGAAGGTACAACAAAGGCAGGTGTGACACGGTGGTGAATTGAGCCCAGAGTGTCCTTAGGCAGCGAGGACTCCTCTGTTCCCAGCAGCAGTGGAAACTTTGTGCACTGTGAAGATCAAAGAGTGTGCAAACCTCAGCCTGTCTCTTGGTCTGAGAGCAGGTGGAATATATCATCCACAGAGATTAGGGAATTACATATTTGTGCAGAGACATACATCCAAATATGAATGCTCATCATGGAGAAAAAAAATAATTGCCTAGAATTTATTGATTTTTTTTAATACAGTCTGTATGTAGTGCCATCCCCTTGTAATTTAACTTGTAATTCCTACAATCCTGTATTTTAAAATTTTGCATTTAAAATGCAAGGAGGAATAAATCAAAGGATAAAGCTAAGGATGCAAGTCTAAGTGTTATAAATAACAATACATGTGTATGATATATAAAAGATCAATAAGCAAAAATGCTAGTAATATGATCCATAACCAAAGAGAAAGACTACAAAACAGCAGGCTATGGAAGAGAAGGCCATTTCCCATCAATAAACTAGGTCTTAAAATGTTTTTCATTTTATATAGCACATAGAGGAACACCAATATGTAATTTTTTCCAAAACCTTTAGTCTTGAAATTTGTTTAGATCTCCAGTAAAGGATCATGGAATAGAATTTATTTGAGTAGCCCCAAAGACAAAAGAAATTAATTTTCTCCTTGAGGAGTCTAACTTTCTTGCATAATTCCCTCTTCGTTCTGTGTCACACTTTTATCATACCACAATTCCACAGTCAAGCTCATAGATCATAGCTCACCCCTAATGGCTTGAGACTTTGCAGGTAAGTCAGATGGCAGACTTGGCTGAAGGCAGTGGTGGAAGGCAGGCAGAAGTGCAAAGATGATGCACAGTTTCATCCAGAGATAGAAAGGCTTTAAAAAGAAAGTATGTGATCCTCTGCTCATGACTGGGAGTGTAATACATGCTTCTTATAATTTATTAAAGTTTTGTTTTACTGTTATGGTGATTACGTATTTTACATGGAAACCCGAAGGAGCATCCCTTGTTGAATATGCCCATTATACCATGACTAGTGAAATGCCAGCACTCCTCTTCATACTACTCTGAGCACCAGATAGGTTTGTTGAGAATAATTTCCCTTAAATAATAGGCTTAGCTACAGGCTGTATTTTAATTATGAATCCTTACAAAATCCAACCAAGAGTTTTCCTATTACTTGGAATTTTCATATTCTCTCTTAAAAGTGTTTTTTTCTGGTTAACTGTTGCCAGTTAAAGAAACTATTAAAGTAAATCATCTTATACTGGCTCATAAGTTTTAAATGCCTGAGATCTTTATTAATCAAGTACTAAAATAAGATATATTTCATTTGTTTAGAAAGTACCATTTGTACTACAAACAGAAGGAATTCATATGAGTAGCTGTAATTGTTTTTCTTTAATGAAGGCTTTCTTAAGGATATTTTTTGAAGTTTACTACAATAAAGTATCACTGAACTTGTGGGAGGGAAAAAGGAATTCTGGTGCTCTTCTGAGAGGATCATCTGGGGAAAAAATCTGGGGATACAGCAGTTAATTTTGTTTTCTGTTTAAAATCTTTTATGGTGTGAGGTATAGGGAGTGTTTGGGACCTGTGGCTGACGTGGGCTTTCTCAGCTGTGTGGTGCCCATCCCTCACTGCTGCTCAAACTTGCATTGCTGATTTTTGTGCATCAGCCTAGAGTTGTGTGGGTCTGGAGAACAGGACAGGAAGAGGGGAATTATAGGTCACCTCATATTAGGTTGCATTTGATGGAGTGAAAAAATGCTAGAGATGTTTAAAGGTAAGTGGTCATGGTATCACTAAAATGATTGGAATGACTAAAGGGTTCTGTAGGGCAATTTCAGGTATTCTGGATTCTTACTGGACCATGTAAAAAGATATTCAGAAAGGAGCAATTAGACCATGTACACAGTTTTTACCTGTGATGACTATGGTTTTCTTGATACATCCCAGAGAGAGTCACAAAAAAATATTCTTGCACCCACTTTCCTGGGTAAAAGATTTTTAAATCTCATTGGTAGAGAAAAGAACTAATAAATCAGATATTCCTGATAGCTTATTTAAAGAATTTAGGTCATCATTTAGGCTACTTATAGAAAGGTCAATTAGATTATCTGTGAGAGATGAAGGATGAGTTAATCTAGCAGGCACCAAATCGCATGTATTCTACTGAAGAGGTGCAGAAGAAACTTGAGCTCTTGTCAGATGTCCATGTACTCACCCCATGGTACGGATACAAAGCTCCAGGTACCACCTGAATAAATACTTCAGATGAGACTCTCCAGTAAAATATTCCTGCTGAAGCTGGTGAAAGCCAGGTCATTCAAAGCATTGGATTTTGCCAAATATATGGCTTTACAGTCAGAAGTGGAAACTTGTTGAAAACAAAGGGCGAGCCAATCTGATTCAAGTAGGGCAGTAGAAGAGAGGGGGTCGTTTATTCTGAAAGTTTATGAGCTTTTCTGCTTTCACAGAGTAATGATACTATTTCCTTTAGTTTCCCCAGACGCAGATCATGTACAGATGCAAATATAGATCTAAAAGTCCTACTTGCTCATAGATGTTTCTAACCAGATGTATTTATAGAAGCCAGGGAAACTGAAATCTTTTAAATTTTAATCCCAGGAAATAAACTATCTAAGGCAAATTATTCTCAGATGAGATGAAATTGATTTTACTGTTATAAAAAACCCAAATAATTTACCACACCACATTTTGAGAAGTCAATTCAATGAAAGATTATGATACAAGATGAACAAATACTAATGGGTGAATACTCAGAAGTGTTTGTTGAAAATAAAAATGTGTTAAGGATAAAACAAATTATTTAGAGCTACCATTGCAGGAACAGCAAGAGGGATCTTCGTGTTTACAAGTAGTTCTTCATGGAAAATAAAATGCTAGTGTAGACTCCAGCTGGGACATCGGTGAGTTACCAAATAGGAAGTTGCAAAATAACTGATGCAATATTTAGGACTAGAGAAAATTACTAACTCTTATCCCTGCCATTTTCTTGGACGTGACAATTATCTTCAGGTTTGAATCTTCTAATGAGCTACAAATTATTCAGTATCCTTTTGTCTGTGTGTTCTTTATTGTACTCCTTTTCAGATTGGACTTTGCTACTAGATTTTGTAAAGACAAGGAGACATGAGAGAAATGCATCAGAACACTGTAAAAATATATACCTTGCTCATTAAATCCAGAACTATAACATGCAAACAGAGCAGGTTTTAGTTCATCCATGTGTGTCTTATTTTATAATGTGTGGAATCAACTTCAGTCATGGTTATGAGTTTGCCATCATGATTGGTAGCTGTACCTAAACCACACATACATTATGCAGGAGATCATTACTGGAAGTATTTAATTCACGTCCTATGTTTCTCAGCTAGCAAAGCAAAGGGATTCACTGGAGTGAAATGAAACTGAAACAGAGCACAGGCCTCAAGCCAGCAAAAAGAAAAAAAACCATAAAAGCAATGCATGGCTGCAAGCCAGTGAATGCTCCATCACACAGTTGTCAGCTTCCTCCTGTGGCAGTGGCCAAAGAACCCTTTAAATTATGGTCTGTGGGTTGGGTTCCTGAAGCTTGAGCTGTATAATACCTTGACACACAACAGTGCATCCTGCTGCTGTCACATGCAGTGAGCAGGACATGGCCTTGGGGAGCTCCTTCCCTCTGAGCTCCAGCTCTGGAGCCATGGGGCAGCGCCAGGGGATTTGGGGAAGGGCGTGATGGGCACCGGTGTTCCCTGAGCTTTGTCCCGAACTCCTCCACTGTGGGTGGCCTGGGAAAAAGAGAAGGGAAGGGGGATTAGGTTCATGTCAGGAATTTTTCAACACCTCAGTAATTTTCAATGTACTACAAAAAGAGAAAGGGAAGTTGAATTATATAGAAACCAAGTCAGTCACTTGTCTAATTGGGCTTGGTGGGAACATTAAATAGTAGTTACTGGCTGTAAAAATGCTTTCTCCCTGTTTCTTTTTCCATGAACTTACTGTCAGTGTCACTGTTCTTCTCTCCCTCCAAAATATAGCAAATTATAACATTTTCTGTCTCTTATTTTCAGCCTCTTGGAGGACATAGTCCTATTATTATTACTCATGTTATTCTTGATTTATATAGTCTGTGTCACAAACTGTAATTCACTGCTGCTGAATCAAGGCTGGTTTACATACTTGCAATTCACTATAGTTTTCTTTCAAAAAGTCTTGTGGACCCATAACTGCACACACAAGATGTTGTTCTGATTGTACTCTAAAAGGATCAGGCTGCTCCAAAGCTCAGGTGCTATAAATACCATGAAAGCACATCTGGAGTCAAGAGGCTTTTAAAAAGCATCAGGTAAAACTACAGGACTTTTTAGGGGAGAAAAGCAGAAGAATGACAATTGAAAGGATGAACTAAAAATACTGCATCTATTTTTCAAGGCTCTGGAACTATTTTATCTTTTTACAATTTCCAGGAGGAAAAATTCACTGTTATACCAGATTTAAAAAAAAAAAAAAAAAAAAAAAAAAAAAAAAAAAAGGCAACTTACCAAAGAATTGGAAAACATGCATTAGTTCAGAAAACAAAATGACTTTTGAAGAGGAAAATTTGTTAATTGTACATATGTTTTCTGGAGCTAATCTGAGTGCTCTTTAAAATTGACTAATCTCTACAGTATATACTCAGATATTAAGAAAAAAATTGTATTTTTTCCATTGTGCTTGAAAGCTGTTATGTTTTTTTTCCTCTGCACCATGGTTTTATATCTGTTTATTTCTGTTAGAAACTTGCTTTTAAATTGCATGTAACAAATACGGGGCTGTAGGCATCTCCTCCTGTAAATACACATTTTTCTATTTAGTTTGGAATATGCAATTTGCCAAAAATATCAGGTGACACTTTTTATGAAGCGCTTAGGAGGTTTAAGTGCATTCATTACACACGGTAAACTAAATGAATTAAATGGCTGTGTTTGAAGCAAAAGGCTGTAAATAAAGAATGCACTGTGAGGGTCAGAAATCTGTGTAAGTTCCTAAACTTACTTACGTTATAAGTTGAACGATTCGGGTTTGTGTCAGTGGGCAGGCTACAGCTGTTGTTCTTGAGCTGGCATTTTCTCAGGCTGCCAAAAAGCATCTGCATCACTGGGCATGTTCTGTATATTAGAACGAGGAGAGCAAGAGCTGCAGGACCTTTACTCTCTGCAGCCGATCACAAAGGACAGCAGACTCACTGCAGCGTCCTCGGAAATCACACAAGAAATTCGAAGAAGTAAAGATGGTCTGGTCTGCACACCGAACTAATTGCAAGAAACAGGGTTAGTGGTACGAAGCAGCAGACCAAGTAGAGCTTGGGGATCCTGGAGGAGCAGAGATCCATATGGAAGTTCTCAGCCTCAGGGAACCGGGCATACAGGTATTTCGTTGTCTGTTATGAGCTGAGGTGCTTTTTTCCCCCTTCTTCTGATTATGAAAGTTTGCTGATTTTTTGCCTTTAGCTAAAGAAGAGAGAAATTATTTATAAGCTTTTTATAAACCTGGAACAAAAGGTTTTGAAATTACTGATGAAGAGCAGCAATAATGAGATTAGGGACCTGTAATAGGCAGATAAATAGGAATAGCTGTAAGGAGAAATATATTTTAATTTATAGCCATTTGTGACTTTCAAATAATTAGGTAGGAATTTTATGTGTTCCTATTTACAGGAAAATCTTTATATCATCTAAGTCAATAAGACTTTTGGCAGAAGGTTCAATAGCAAATGCCATTTGAAAAAATGTTTTAAGGTTGAATGTGTGAAGCAACAAGTTAGGGATCTATCTACATGCAGTTTTTCATCTTGGGAATATATGTCAGAACTCAGTGTATTAATGATTTTCTGTATTTTTTCTATGTCAGAATTTCAGAGAGGGGGGAAATTGAGTTATTTATAGACTTCTTCTCCATAATTATAAATGTGATCCATATTCAAGGTTAAAAGAAATGGGGAGGAACTATATTGGGAAATGCTTATTAATCATGTTGGATTCGATTTATAGATATGCCTTCCATAGTGGAATATGATACACCAGTTAGTGGCTAAACAGTAGTTTAAATTGTTTTGTCAAATTCAGTGGCAAATACAAGGTTTTTTACTCAATTTTTTCCACACTTGCACTGCTTTGCTGAGATGTTGTAGTGACCTTTTTTGGTGGTGGAAATAAAATATGAATCCTTGTTTGTGATAGTGTCTCTTTCAATTGTGAGTTCTATCAGAAATAAATAATACATTATATAACACTTATATGATCGCTAAGTACAGCACATTTTATTCTGGTTACACGTGTACTAAAAACACTGAGCAGTGCAGAGAGATTTTGAACCAATGTTTTTTGATTAATAAGAAGTGGGAAACTGATGCAAGGTCAAGGGAAACATAATACCTAATGCATTATTATTTAGATACAAAGGTGCATACATACCTTTAGATATAGGTAGTTATATAATAACAATATATTCAAGTTTTGTGCAGAAAAAAATTGACAGTTGTGTCTATAATCCTATATGAATTTTTTGAACTGTACAGATTTAGCCAGTTATCTGTCATGAACTGTTTTTAACCTTTACAATTATCAATAGTAAAAAATATTGTACCAAGCACATACCTTAACGACAAAGCTCTTTGTGCTTTTGTCCTCCATCATGACAGAAACACAAAGGAAAATGAGTCACAAGTGATTCATTGCTTCCATCAGAGCAATATAATTTTAAATTGTACTTTCATTTATCTTTTCCCTGACAGGAGGCATTGTTGATAAGGACCTTCGTCACTACCTCAATCTACGGTTCCAGAAAGGTTCGGTGGACCATGAGCTCCAGCAGATCATAAGAGACAATCTCTACCTCCGCACAGTGCCATGTAAGTAGGGTGGAGATGGACAAACCTGGCTTTTTAGTGGCAGTAGACTGTCTGACTGGGTGCTGCTGGGGCCCTTTGCAATGCATGAAGAGGTGATCTGTGGATAAAGCAGCCTTCCTGTAAATAGGTTTGTGGCTTGGTTCAAGTCTTCTATCTTACTGCTGAGAAATTCAGCTGTGTAATGTTGAAACATTACACAGAACTAGTTTCTGATGTTTTCATGGTGTTTTGAAAGTTGTAATTTCATAAAGTCTAGCTCTAGAATAATAACAATCTTATTTCTTGTGTAGTTTTAGAAAGCACTGATTTAAAGGGAAAAAGAACAGTTTTCTGGGCTGGTTCAGTGGATGTCCAACAGAGAGAGTTTGATCTGCCTGGTGTTTCACGTAGATATTGTGTAATAATGCCATTGGATTTAGAATGCAATAGGGCAACAGAAGAAATGTGTGAACAAGATTTTGTTTGAATGCAACAGGCACGGCAATGGATATGTCTCGCATATGTGTTTGTTGCCACATAAGTCAATGATACCTACATTCCAAATATTCTGAAACCTCTAAAATAATTTTTGTTGTGTTGACAGTATTCAGCTATTTCGACAGTAGACATGAAATTAAGCAGTGTCACACAAGCTGTGTCTGACTGTGGGGACCATGCCTTTCAGAACAGATCTACTTGGCTGACAGACAATATATCTTTTTAAATGGGCCGAAGTTCATTATTCTTCCCTCATAAAAGAATTGCTTGGCAGACATAAAATGGGTCTTCTGGCTTTGGCAAAAAAGGGGTGCACTTTTGAACTTACAGTTCAAAACTGACACTGGAATGATAGGCAGAGGAAGGTATACTGAGTAAGTGGCTGTGCTATTTATACGGTAATGAGTGGACGCTCTTTGAAAGCTGAGTTGTTGGGAATGCTACTATACGTTTTTTCTTTCATTGCATTAAAGAATGGAGCTTTGAAAAGATAAATACAAGTTCTTAATTTCAGGTGATTTCAGTTCTTTCAGTTCTTTCACCTGAAATTTCTTTCAGAATTTCACTTCTTGATTTCAGGTTCACTTAATTGCAAGTGAACAGAAAGGAAGGTGGAGAAAAAACATTTAAAATGTTTATAAAAATTACTTTAAAAAAGTTACATTTATGTGAGATTTTTGATGAATTAGATTTGTCTGAAAGTGCTGAGAAACATCACAGCTGAAGTGGAAATGCAATTACAAAAAAGTTTTGAGATTATTCCCACTTTCAGGGATGTCTGGGAGTATCATTAGCTTAAGAGTATACTTATTATAACCCCAGTCCTTGATCATTAGTGCTACATGTCCAGGTTAAAGAAGAAGGAAAATCCAACAATATTGCAGCTACTGCACACGTCATGTATGACAGTTATATATGTCAGGATTATGGGCACAATGAGTAGTTTTTGAGATTGTTTTGGTTTTAGTCAAGGCAATAATAAAGTGTTCTCATGTGTCAAGTAAAATACAGTAGTCACAGAGCAAATTTGTCATTCAAAAAGTAAGACTGCAACCACAAAGACTAGAATTTGGAACTTATAAACAGTACTACCTTCTCCATCTTCTGTGTCACTTTAGGAGGTTAAATTCTTAGGTCATTTTTGTGTTACATATTGAGTGTATTTAACTGAGTAAAAACTACATTTTGATATACACTGTTATGTTGCAGATGACAGTTACTGAATTGCCAGGTAAGCTGACATGGCCTGGGAGTGTAGAGGACTCTTTTCAGTAGCGGTGGTAGGAAAAGAAATCCATAGTGCCGAATTGGCATATTTTCCTCAAAATGATCTTGAAAATCCTATGAAAGTAATCCTTCTGAAATGTGGGTATTTAAAAAAAAGAAATTATCAAATACAGCCAGGATGATATGTAGTTATCTAAAGTATTTTCCATATAATCATAAATCATAATATAATCATAAATCATAATTAAAAGGACACCATCACATAGTTTTCAACCCAGATTTCCTCTGAATCATAGTTGTGGTGAATCTTCTCTTAATGCAATTTTACTCTGTCTCCAGCATTCATGCCTAGGAGAGAAAATGTTCTCAACTGTTTTCTTATTTTCATATAACTTAACTAATTTTTGAACCACAAACCTACCTTTCAAGGGCATTGGTATTCAAAATTTTCTGCTCTGGGCAGTGTTTTGTTTTTAAGCTCTGTGCATAGCCTAGGAGTGCTGGTTGGCTGTCCTAACACTGTACTTTACAGTCCTTAGTGTACAGTGTGAATGTTTAACTGACTGTACCACTGCCCACAAGTTCACTTACTGAGTGCACCTACCCTGAACTTGCTACAATTCTTGCAGCAGATGCCAACACAGCAGAAACAGCTCTCAATTTGGTCAAATTCTTGTGCAGAGAAATAGAGAGGGAAAGCCAACTGCAGGCAGCATAGCCTTAATTTCCAATGATAAGGTTGTAACATAAAGTGGAAAAAAAAATGAGAAATAGGTGGCAACATTTTCCTTTTAAAAATGTGTCTACAATCTTTGCTCTGTTACAGAGGCATAATTGCCAGTAAAACCATGAGAAGCTTTGTAGTGAGTCCTCGACCTTGAGTTTTTGCTGCTTCTTGCTTTCTGTTCACGCTGGCAGCACTGGCCCAGCAGTGCAGTGGGCATGACCATGGGTTTCTCAGGCTTCTAGGTCAGACTAAGTCGTCTTTCACTTGCATTGAGTGAGTGAGAATTCTCTGTGAAACCAGGAAGCAGAGAACTAATCCCTACCTGGTTTAAATTAGGATAAACCAACTCAAGTTAGACAGCTGAACCAGTATTTTGTAGAAACTAGGTAAGGCTGGGCCTTGAACTCAACCCTGGCAGTGTTGAAGGCCAGGCTGGATAAAGCCTTACACACCCAGCTCCAGCAGGAGGTGTCCCAGCCCATGGTGGGGGTGTTGGAACTAGAGGATCTTTAAGGACCCTTCCAACCCCCTAGCATTCTATGACTCCGGGTAAGAATTTGAATTGTCTATTACGCAAGTGTACATCCCTGTGTGCACCAAAGAATAGATGGGCCAGAATCACATGAGGATAATGGATCGGTTCTGCCCTCAGGAACTGTAGCCGCTGGGAATGGGATGAATTGGTTGGGTTTGTGATCCTTAGATTTCTCTGTTTTTGCTAATGCAGTGCCCCTTTCTACTAAATTAGAAATGACCGTGTAACCCTGAGAGTCAAATGCTGCATTCCATAAGTGTCGCAGTTCTCAGTGCCATATGAAATTGATTTTCCCTGCATTGCCAACAGAAATTATATGCATATATCCCAGGGCAGGATGTACAATTGTATTTGCAGCAGTCAAGAAGCAGCTGTTAACAGGACAGTTTTGGGGGAAAGAAAAGATCCTCATTTTCCAAATTCAGAAGACCTAGCTGAAGTTTGTGTCATGCATTTTCTTCTCCTTTTTCTGTTGTGTAGGATTTTAGCACTTTCCATATCCTAAACCTTTTCCGGAAGTTACTTAGGAGCACTAACCATTGGGGTTATCCTACAATACAGAAAAATAGGCATGGTAAATAGTGGTAGCTGTCAGCACTGTCTGACACTATCCATCCAAATCTAGGGATCTGTAGAAAGGCCACGAAACACACGTAGGGCTCTGAATGCTATAAGCAGACAACACCTTAATCATGCTACATCTTAGTAGTGCTCTGGGCAAACTGCAGTTGCCGGGTGGGCAAGCAGCTTTCCAGCCTTCACAAATGGGAGAAGAGGTAGCTCTGTAGGAATAAAGCTTTGAGTACATCGCAGGAAAGCAGTTTTGGTAGTGACAGTCATGGTCAGATCTGTCTCCTTTGATACGTTCTTGCCAGCAATTGCAAATTCCATTTCTTTAAGAGCTGGCAAAATAATGTAGCTGAGGTTGAAAATAGAATCTGTGTATGCTTCCTCTCCATACAGGGAATGTGAAACGATAGTGGAAAACACTGTGATTAAACAGCACTGTAAAAAGTCAAGGACAAGCTGATTCATAAAAGTAAAAATCCATTAATTTGAAGAGATGCTCATTGATACGCTCTTGGATCGACAGTAGCTCAGATGAATTAGTCTATCCTGCTGCACCAAAGGAGGATGCAGTCCATAAATGCGTTCTTTACTGTGAAAACGGGGGGAAAATAGCTTTAAAAACATGGAGATGAGGAAGCTTCTTTCCTAGTCTTTGAGTTTAGAAAAAATGAATGATGTGAGAATGGAGAGGACTGGGTGTGTTCCCTACAGCACTGGGTATTGCAATATTACCATTAGCACAGAAGTTGGAGGAAGGATGTTTTACGACATTTGTCAGCAGCATAGGAAGAAAAGTTAAGTTTGTGACTCAGCCATATGCTATATGTGAGTGATCAAGGGCAAGAGACGGAATCGTTATGAGCAGCAGTTTCCCACATACCAAATTGTGATAACAAATCCTCCTTTTTCTCAGCTTGCCTGTTGATGCTATGCGTTGTCTGTGTTAGGTGAATATAATTAACACTTCACTGCACATATGACACCTATGAAAACTCAATAAGTCACTTCAGTCACTTCTGCTGTGACTTATTTTTTTTCCATCTTCTGTGAATATTAAGATTCACGTCATTTAGATTTAGGTCATTTTGGGTCAATTTAAATAAGAGCCTCATTTTCAACTATAGTTTTATTTTATTTTACTTTTGTATAGTCTGGTCTATATATAAATTTAACCTACATGCCACAATATTGTCTGTGTGCTGTTGAAATGCTGTGTCTTACAGCATGTTTGTTTATTGTCTATTCCTCTTCCCAGAAGAAAGTACATGCAGTGATTTTTCTTTTTTTTTTTTTCTGGTGTTTATCATACACAGTAAAAGTAGTGCCATTAGCTTACATTTCTGTGATACTAAAGTCAGTGAAATACATTTATACTTGAAGCTGCAGGGGAATTCACAATTTTAGACCTGATGAAATCTCCATCTGCAGAACATTGGAAAACAAACAAGGTCTTTCCCTCTGTCAGAAAAGAGGGAAACCTTATTATTGGAAAACCTTAGTAATTAATAATCCACTGCATGGGTACCAGTCATAAGTAAAGAACTTCTGGGGGTGTGTAAGACTTTCGTCTCCTGGTGATAGGTGTTATCGTAGTTCATATTCCTTCTAATACCTTTTATATTAGTCACAGTAATTAGTAAATACTGAAAGAAGTCCACATTACATACCTAGGTTTTCACATGAGGTTTCTAATTTCCAAGCTGAGGAAAGAGTTGCAGAAGTCAAGTGGGCAATAATTATTGATTGAGGGTAGCCCAAACTTAGAAGCTCTCTGTATGGAGTTTTGCTGCTCTGAATAAGGATGTGTGGTATTCCTGACTAATCCATATTTGGACAAATATAAAGCCTTTCAAATTATTTTTAAAAACTATTTTTTTCTTCTTCTAAAAAGTATATAGCCAAGAAAATTCAAAGGGAAATATGTGAAGCAGACTTGCCAATGGTTTAATGTATTTTTCTTACAGGTTTGTTCAGTGTCAAAAGTATGTTACGAGAGCTACTGTAGTTAAAGAGCTGCCACTTTGACATCATGTGGGACTATTGTTAGGATAAAATAACCTGTGCTTAGCACACCATACTGCCAAGAAATGTCTGCATCACTGGAAATAGCAGTACCTAACTTTAATGGCTAGTTTATTCTTCCAGACAGTGTCAGCTATTGCCTAGACTTTGATGGTTCAGAATAGAGCAATGCAGAGCCCTAAGAAAATGTTCTTCTTGTTGTGTATCTGATGGAGCCCACCTCCAAGGTGTACTTAGAGTGAAAATATTGGCAACTGTATTCAGCCTTTTTAGTATCTCAAGCAAAATCAGGTAATTCCGTGAGACGAGGGCCCCACTGTGCTGGATGGAGCACTGCCCCATGCACTGGAAGACGAGGAGGAAGTCACTGCTTCCGTAGCCGTCAGCCTAATTACAAGAGGCAAAGAACGGCTGACGGAAAAACGTAGGGCACTGACAATGCCTAAGTTGTCCTGCATGAGGTGGAGTGGTGGTTAACCTGTTGCCTGTGGACCTTGCTTTCTTTTCCACTGCTACATTCAGCATTCCTAACATAATGGAATGTACACGCTGGAAATGTACACGGGACAATGACCTGTTTTTCTGTAGACACTGGGAATGTCTGGTCAAAAGAGTTTGGCTTATGCATCTTTGTATTGACTTTTCCATGTTATTTTATGGGATTTTTTGTCTCTTTCAAAGCAGGGTGGTAAAGGTTGCAGTCTGCACTGTGCTTCCTCTCCATCAGTTTGTACAGAGCACTGCCTGTGCTCAGAGTATCCTTGGGCTGCAGGCACTGCACTGCCTTCAGCAGGAAGAAGTGGATGAAAATAAAAACAAGGAAAAACTAATTTTTAAAATTTATTTATTAAAGTGAACTGCAATTTTAATTAAGGTCTAGGGTAAACAGATGCCCAAACTGTATCTACAAATGCTGATGGGAAATTCTGTAGTGTTTGTTAGTGATGAGAGAGAAAATGCACATAATTTCTGTTTGCTTTACTCAGAAATTTCTCCATTTTACATATTGGGGACATCAACTTTCAGCTATTCAGTGACTAAATACTCATCTTAAAATAACAGGTATCCAAAGATGATAAATACTATTCAAGATGAAGGGGGGAAGCAATGTGTCTGATGTGGTATAACTGTAGTAGGAAGTGAGAACAAGTGAGTTGTAACAAAATGAAGAGCAGTAGTTGTGTACCACTTCTGATACTACAACTGGAATGTTCCATAAAGGTCGTGTGAAGACATTAGGATGCTTTCCTTGGCTGTACAGTTACAACAGTTCTGTTTCTCAGACATCTTTGTCCCCAAATCACATCTGTAAGACACTGAGGCTGCTAATTCTGTCCCCTACTCCCATTCTTTCCACGCCTTCATTCCCTTCTTTCTGCTCCATTAAATACCATGCTTTTCTCTCCCATTTTAAAAATCAAATCCTCCAAAATCTGATAATAGTTTTTATAATTTAGTGCTGATATAAATTATTTGTCTAACAGGTAATATGAAGCCCTGTGAGCTAGAAAGTTGAGACAATACCACTAAAGTCACCAAAAGTTTTAGCAATGAAAAAAAAAAGAGAGTGTTCTGAAATTGCAAACCCAATCTTTCTAAAGCAGTTTTCCTACAAAAGTATATCACATATCTTCCTTAACTGATGTTAACTGGCATGTGATTAAAGACTAATGTCAAGCAGCTTGGGTTGCTCATCATATCTGTCTGGAATTATTTATATGTGATATAGCACATGCATAATTCCAGATGAGAGTTTAGTTACGATGTTTGTGCTGATTGTCCTCAGGAATCACTACATATTTATTTAAACTTCGGGGAGGCTTTCTAGTGCTGCAGAATGGGTTCTGCAGAATGATACCAAAAGAATAAAGGATAGGGGCAGTTTTAAATGAATTTTGATTGTAGCACTAATTTTATTGATTACATGAGAGCTAGCAGCAACTGGAAGGGCAATAACATGAATCCGATGAGGTACCTCGTCTCAGCAGAACAAGAATCACAGATAATAGAAGAGGCCACAAATCACTTATTTCACAAGTACAAGTCATAGTTCTTGAGTAGCCGAAAGCAGTTTGTAGTTTGTATAGAGGCTGCATCTGCCTATGACAGTAGACTTGTCAAGCCTGAAGGTCTTAGATATACTACTGACCTTTCTCCTTAAATAACCAAAGTATCTTAGAAATCTTAGAATTACAAATATGATAAAACTTGCAGCATTGTTGAATGTAAGCATTCCTATGATTTCTAAAGCATTTTTTGTTTCCTACATGAACTTTCCAAGTGGCCTTTTGATGTTAAAAGATTTTTAAATGTATCCTCTAGATAAATTTAGCCTCCATCTGCAGTCAAATAGGTCAAAATACTGGTTTTTTTTTCCTTGAGGTAAACTGAGATACTTTAAATATCTGTGTTTTCTCTCAGTCTAGAGAAGATAAACTGTCAGGGACAGTGGATAATCTTTACTTTACTTGGTGATTTTTATCTGAAGAACAATTGAACAGTGAACGTGGAACACCAACAGCTGTCCTAAGAAATTCAGAACAGTATCAACAAAAAGAAAAGTGTTGTGTAAAAGAATCAATATTCTAACTTGAATAACCAGTTAAGCTACTCAATCCATATTTGCATCATTGAATAATAAGGTTCAACATCGACTTTGGCAATGTATGCTTCTTTTGTTTTTTTTCTCTTCTGGGGCTTTCATCTACAGCCATGTCAAAAGCAAATCAGTCGTAGTGGTGAGGGACGTTGTCATGTATAGATGAAGGAGTTGCATACTGAGAAATTTATGTGAGTTGGTCAGCAGTTGGACAAGCTCACCTAATAACCAGCTCCTTTCTCACACTGTGTCTCTGAGTGCACCTACAGCTCAGCAGCCTCCTCATCCCTGCTGGAGCCCAGGTCCTTCTTGATTGTTTGGACACCATGCTCTGAGCCACCACTCCCTTCCTTTGAAAGGTCACTACTTGCATTATTGAGACTGTACAGCTTTAGATTTTTTTTCAAGATTTAAGATTTTTATCATGTCCCCACCTCTAGAGAAGAAGGCAAACCTTTTTCATACTTTCTGTGTCTTACAAAAGAAGAAAGAATTTCAGCCTTCTGTGCATAGTAAGCCAAGGTCAATGGATGAGTGTCTCTAGTGGCACCGTGTTTTAGATTCAAAAGTGCACTGGCTAGAATAAATCCCTTTGAGAAGAAAAAAAGTTAGAGAATGAAGATTACAGAAGTGCTGTAACACCTGGAGAGGTGCTTAACACCTGAAGAGTGAATAAAGCTTTGGTTTCACCAGTAGGGGTGAGATTAATTTGTAATTTACTGGCTGAAAAACTGTTATGATGAAATTCCTTTGCTGCAAGTCCTTTTCTTTTTATTTTCCTGTATCCTGAGGATATTGCTGTTCTGGTTTTGACCCATGACAGTTTGTCAAAACTTTATATTTCTCCTTTATCTCCCGGTTTTGATTCTACCCAATGCATTTTTCTTTTTCTAATGTATTACTGTTATTAACACATCAACCCCTTGACTAGCTATCAATCTATTATGGATTATTCAAATAATTCTGTCAAATTTATTTCAATGAGTTTGAATAGAGAAACTTTCTTACTGTGGAGATGCAGAAATATATTTTGGTTAGAAAAAAATAATTATAACAATGCAGAGGTTCCAGACTGTATTTGAAATGAATGCAGGGATCTGGATTTAAATGCAGAACAGTGCTGTAATTTTAGCTTTAAATTCCTGTCTTTGAATTTTAAAAGCTTGCCACGGGTCTAGAAAACACTATGCTTTCCAATTAAGAGTTTAGATTTTTTTAGTACTAAATTTCACAATAAATTACATTTGCTATTATTTTATCAATGTATCTTTGTTGAAACTAATCGCTAATACCTGTGATATATAGCCAAGATATTTTCACATTGCTCACAAAAATAGTGAGCAATGCGAAATGAATTTTATATGTAGGGAAGGATGAAATTCACTCTAGGCTGCTGAAGGTGCAGTCTCCTCATGTGTTCTAGTGGCCTTTATCTAGGGACAAAATGCACACCAGCACTCAGTTGAACTCATCTGCAGTTTCTGATTCCCATTTTTCATTTTGACTGACTGTTGAGCTTTCTTTTTTATCTTGCTACTGCTATGATTTCTTCAACTCATATTGGTAGTGACTTGAGTAGATGCTTGACTAGTTATTTCATTTGGTATTTGCTAATACAGATAAACCCAGAATGTTGGGGTTTTTTTGGGGGGGGGTTGGGTTTTTTGGTGTTTTGTTTGTTTGTTTGTTTGTTTGTTTTTGTTTGTTTTTTAATTGTTTTGGGGTTTTTTTAAGTTTTAAATCAAAACCACCCTACCCCTTCTTGCAAAAATTGATTTTTTTCTTTTCTGCAGAAGAATCTGTGGAGCCCTTCCTGGAAAGCTTGATCACAGATGTGTCAGAAATCTTGCAGTAAAGCTCTGCCTTGCTATGATTGATTCATTTCACAGGACACTTCATTTAATTGGCAAATGCACATTGCACTGTGCTCCTTCTTGAAGAGCTCTTAGAACCCAGAGAACAGGCTGTCATTTAATTACCTTTAATTCTTTGGGAAATGTACTCTATGGTGGCACTCAGTATGGTGATCTGGCAAGATTTGCTTTCTTACGTAAAAGCAGAAGTTACTTTTTTATATACAATATCCTCGTAGTAGCAGTATCTGTTAAAATCCTCTTGTTCCCTTAGAGACTTTCACTAAAATGCTGAGTGATTCTGAGCCTGTGCCCATTGTTGGCTCCATGTTACTAAACCCTGGCTGACTCCCTGCTCAGAACGCTGCTGGTTCCGTGTCTGACTCCAAGCCTTCAGTGACTGCTCAGGGAAAGGAAGCCTTAGGACTTCAGGCTGTAGGTTTTACACAGCTTGCAGGAGGTGGCGTCAACCAAAGCTGGTGCTTAGGGCATGGAGCTTTGTGACTTTAGTCCTTACAATAAGCAGTGCACATGCCCAAATATGCATCAAGGTTTATGTCCTCTAGTTAAGCTTGTGCAGCTTCCTTCTCAAGAACAGGATAAAAATCAGGCGGGTTTCATATTTCTTTTTCTCTTTTCTGATTCCTGTGACAATATGGTGAAAGGTGCAGCTGAGAAGTGAGTCATTCTACTATTCAGGGTTTCATTCAAGGAATGTGTGAAATGTAACATTCCCCATCAATTACCAAAGACAAAGATTATTCCCCCTTGTGTATCATGTAGAATGAGTGAGGCTAGCTGTAATATATATTATCTAATCTTAAGTTTATATTTGTGTGCTTCAAAAATAATGGTTATTTCCTATAAAGCTTCAAAGCTTGCCGTGAGATCATCAGTCCCTTTTATCTACAATGCAAATGCGTCTGTGCTTGTATTAAGAGTTGTGCACCAACAGACTGCTATTTAAATACACAGTTAAAATTGAACAGACTCAGAAACACAGCACGTGCAGCCAGAAACAATCTAGTAATCTGGATTGTAAACTGTCAGGGAATAGTTGTTGTTCTGTTTTTGTACTTTATAATGCAATGTCCTGGAAGAAAATGCCGAATTTTGGAGAAAATATTCCTTTCGTCATCTCCACAAAAAGACAGCATCTAATTACTCCTTTCCTGTCATTATTCTCAATTTGCATCTCCCAACTCTGGAACGTCTGGTGGGTTTTTGCAGAGGGTTTTGCTTTTCAGAATCTTCTGAGTAAGATACAAGGTTATTTCTGTCCTGGATCAGAACTGTTCAGTCTGAACTGGAGAAAGCAAGTGGAAAAAAAACCCCAGGATATCTGAGGGATTCAGTGGTGACCTTGCTTGCACTAGCTCACACTTTTTAAAAACAATATTAGAGGTCCACATGGCACTGTGTTTCTAAGACCATTTTTGCCTACACAGTTGAGGAAAGTAACCGAGCTCTAAGTTTTGAAAAATTTATTTCTGTTAAATAATTCCTACTTTATTGAAATTCTTTTAAAATTCTGAAAAAGCAGTAAAGTCTGAAAAAAAAGAGAAGGCTTCTGCAAGATGCAATTATATTGTCTCTCTTGGTCCCTCTTTATTAAATGTGGAAGATTTGAGCAACAATAATAAACATGAGATAATGTTAGTTCTTTCATAATCCTCCATTAGCATCATAAAAGAGAATTCTGAATAAAGGTTTGTTTTTTAAAGAGTAAAAGGTTACAGATTTATGTTCTCTTTACTACAAAACAAGGAAACTTGAAAATAAAGGAAAAGAAAGGCGGAAGCTTTCCTGACTTGGGTGAGAGCTTCCTGAGGATCATGGTGTTGTTGCCCTTGTTAAGGAGACATTATGTCATAAACTGCAATGTAAAGTGCAAAAATGGGGTTTTTTTCTGGTTTGGAAGTGTCTGTGCTCCTAAACAGTTACCAAAGACTAGGCAAAAGTTTTAAGAATTTTAAAAGGATAATGATGGACTTGGAGAGACAGTAAGCTCTGAGCCAAAAATGCACCTCCTATCCTCCCATGGAGTGACACCTCACAGGTCTCAGGGTACGTGAATGGTATTAAACCATGAGGGATCTGTGAAGCCATTTGGGTGGTGGAGGGCATACCAAAGGTAACTGTAGAAGATAAATTTCTAAAGAATTGTGTGAGAAATTGAAAACTTTCTACAGTTTCCTGATTTTTGCTAGTACTTTATCTGACACCAGATCATTGTTTTAGACTGAAGATCATCTTAAATCCAGTTAAAAATATACATGCAGTTCCAAAGAAAAGGCTTTGTATTTAATTTCTTGAAGTCTTTTCTGATCTGATTACTAATTATTTACTCATTTCTGCTCTGACCAATCGTATGGGAAGGAACAAAACTACCACCTTTACTTGGCTTAAGCAGTGAAAATAAACTGGAAGTCACTTGAGGGATGATTTTAACCCACTGGGTAAAAACATAAGGAAAATTATGTAGGAAGTGTACAGAGGAACAGTCATAACTTGAAGCACAATTTTTACTGTTCAAGTGAAATATCATCATGAACTTTCATTGAGTTGAAGTGAGAATTAATTTCATTCTCTATGTCCCTTGTAGAATTTTGTTAAATTATTGCAGGCCTTAGCTTTCTGCAGGTTTGAAAATAACGCACCTCTTCCCCAGACAATACAGGGAGGTTTATAGCAGCTTAATTTTCTTTCATTATATGATTCCATGCAGGACCTATAAAGATGTGATCTGCACAACACCTACAATCCTTCAAAGCTAAAGCTTGAACAAATCAATGTCTTCAGGTCCATTAAACTCAAGTACAAAACACGTCATGTTGCTGGCCAGAGGATTAATAAAGTGTAAGAATATACAGAAATAAGAAAACTATGAGTAATTATGGAAACTAGACTCAGCCTGATATTCCAGAAGTCATACTCGGGAGGGTCTGTAGTGCTCTGGCTCTGTGTTCTTCCACTCCATTTTCACTCTGGTGCAGATCATGGCACAAGATTGGAAATATCTTTTCTTCCTGTTATGTGCTCCAGCAGAGGTGTTTTAAATTAGTTTGTAGAAACTGCTTCTAATTTAGTGCCATATCAGTGCAGAAAGAGGAGAGAAGAGGGATTTTGCTGAGAGGAACATTTTAAATGGATTGGTCTGTTTTTTTGGTTCAACCATGTATGTACCTCACTGCGCAGAGCTGCTCTGTTCCCCATAGTTGTGTCCTGTCAGTGTTCAGACAGTATTGTGCAGTACTGCAGCCTGTGACAGACAAATATGTCTCCATACAATACTCCATATGGTGCTGTAGTATCCCTTCATATCACAGTTCTCCTTTTATACCCCAAAGAGACATCACAGAAAATGTGGGAACACAATTTCCTTGGCCACTATGGAGTTTCCTCATCAGCAATGCACAGTCCTCAGCATTTCAAGGTGATGGCTGTGCTAGAAAATAACACATAGAGATGAATAGAAAATAGTGACCCTCTAGGCTGGTGGGAAGGGTTTTCTTTCCCTTCATCTCCACTTATAAAAACATACGATGTACTTAAATGTCCCATTAGTTTGTCTCCACTACTCCATCCATCGCTTACAGAAGTGTATTTCCAAGCTCATTTACCAATGACATGTGCTTCCAAGTTTAAGATGGGAAAACTAATTCTGAATGATACAGCCCAATTTTCACTCCTGGAAGTTGAAGAATACCACAATATCTTGGCAAATATTATTCTGCACAATTATATCAGGGCAGTATGTAATATATGTCCGTTAGCACACATAGAGGTTTTTTGAAGTGGTTTTGGGGGTTTGGGTGAGGATTTCTGTTGATATGTTTGTTTAGTTGTTCGGGGTTTTGTTGTTGTGGTTGTCTGGTTTGGTATGGTTTGGGTTTTTTTCTTCTGTTCTTGGTTTTTTCATGTTCTATGTAGCATTATTTAAAATATTAGGAGTCAGAGTTTTGGTTTTGTTCTTTGTCCTTGTTAGATTCAGGATTCTGGCCAGCTGCCCTGTTAAATCTGGGCCATATACTACTCCTCCTGTGTCACTAAAAAGCTTGAGCAGAAGAAAACAGTCACAGCCCTAAAGTGTGGAAGGGAGTAGCAGTAGAGTTCACCCTCACGTTCCCCTCGCCCTCCAGCTCCACAATACGTTCTGCAGTAGCGTAGGGGAGAGAGGAGTATCGATAATCAGTCTGCTCTAACTTCGTGGTTTCCCTCATCAAGGCCACAAGTACATGAGCATGACTTGCCTGTTCATTCTCTGCAGGCAGCATGAGCACCAGTATCACTCTGCTAAGAATTTGAGCTTGTTTGCTGTCCACAGAGGCAAGGACTTGGTTGTCTAAATGTCACTGTATCCAGCAATGCTGCAATAATACTGTTGAGTAGAATCCTGCTCTCATGTATTGTTCATGCATAACACTTGAACGATGGGTCAAGATCCTGCAAGATATTTCAGATGAGTGATGCCAGAAAAGTAAAAATAATCGTTATTAGAGCTGTTTGGTGATTTGAGGAAGCAGCTTATTTTACATGAATGCAAAGAAAAGGGGTTAGCAATCAGATAAACCCCTTCTTAACTTCTTAGTTTTCAGTTTCATCTGTGTTATTTTTTTCTCCCAAATTGTATTATTCAAATGAAAATTCAATGCCTGACAACTAAAGCATGCATAATACTTCTATTTCATTTTAAAAAGGCTGAATTTTCTATTTATCCCCTGCTGCTTCAATCTATGAAAATGTTATATTAATGATGATATATGTTGTTCCCTATTGATAGTGCTTGCAGTTATGCAGTTACTGTATTTGCGCACGTTGAGAGAATGCAATGCCTGCATGGATTGCAGATGTGCAGGGACCCATACATCCTTGGTGGGCCGCACACAGCACCTTGTAAGATCAGTGCCTAAAATGTAATGTGAGTGCTCACAAGGACTTTGGTGGAACAGGGGACTTGGAAAGTGTCAAGAGCGGTGCCTTGCTGATGTAACAGCTGAATTAGGTCTGCAGGTAGAACTCTTCTCATCCTCTTCTGCAACGTATTCTGGGCAATGAATTTTAAGTTAGTACTCTTAAGTTTCCATTAGTCTGAACACACACCAGCCACCATTTCTCTGCTGATGTCAGTCAGTATGAATTCATTACTGTTGGGGATTTTCAGAAATTAGCACAGTTTCAGGCTTTGACCTTGTTATGATAGCCAGGAAACATCAAGTTCCTTTTCCAAATTATTACTGAATGCTAACAGCTCTCTGGATGTTGCTGATGTAGATTGGCACAAATAGCTTTGTTCATTGTTGAGCTAAATATGTTCCTGAAATATCAAAATAATTAAATTGGAAGTTTTGTAGCATTTTTCTGTAGAGACTTGTAAATTGCTTTGTTCTCCTGAATTACAAAAGAAATTAGCTAAAAGTTTAATCACAGAGTTGTAAAAGGTTGCAAATCTGAAAAGCAGGAGCTTTATTGTTTTCTTTAAATAAGGTGCTGTTATTGTCATTTGTGTTGTTTAAAAACAACAACAACAACAACAAAACAAAAAAACAAAAAAAAAACAAAACAAACAAAAAAAAAAAAAAAAACAAAAAAAAAAAAACCCAAATCCCAATGTTCACACTCAGGTTTAAATTAAGAAAACTGTTTTCATTCATTTTTATGTTTTTGAAATAATTCAATTTTGCAGGCCAATTTTGCAGTATAGTGAAGATTGTTGTAATTGCTAGGAAGGCATACCTTTGCCAAGGTCGTTTCTGTCACTTCTCCTCATTTATTTCTTTAACCTTTACCTCTGAGAATAAATGTCATGTTGTGGCTTAAGCACTATTATAAGCAATAGCATGCCTGAGTGCAGCTGTAATCGAGGATCTGTCTATTCTTCCTGTCCCAAAATTGGTGCAGGCTTCACAGCTAAACCCAGGCGCACCGATCACAATTAGGGGCAATGTGGAAAACTGCAGTTCTGTGTGGTCTCATTTTCATAAACATTACTTTGATTGGGCTATTTTAGCCCCCATGTGCTTCTGAGAACAGAAGCAGAGCAGTAAGACCCTGGACTTGCACTGTTCACATAGGCAAGGGGTATTTATTTCCTTGCAAGAAAGAACACTAGATACTGGAGTGAGACTGTTTTTTTATGACAAGAGGAGCAAGATCATGTTTTATCTTACTATTCTTCTGAAGAAATCCATGTTAAATCCTTTTTTTGAGGAGCAAATGTAAGTCACAGGATTCAATTACTTCAGTGACTACAGTGACAATTTTTGGACTAGGAGTGACTTTTGCAAAGAAGGAATGCAGACTTTTTGAGGTATTTTCACAACAGCACAAGCAAGGTCAAAAGAAAAGAGGTGAGAGTGAGCTGGGACCACAGCTTGGTAAAGAAGACCTAAGTAAGAACAGAGGCAGAGAGAAAGAGAATGAGAAGAAATAAAAAGAGTTGTCAGTGACGGATGAGGAGATAACAGAGGTGAGATTTAACAACTAAGATCTGATCTCCTTCTGGAGTAAATAGCTATGCAAACAGCCTTTTGTTCAGAGGAGAGGTTGAACTATATCTTTTAGACTAAAAGCACCTGAGAGGTAGAAAATATGTTGCAGCATGGCTCTAGCAGTCAGTAGGATGAGTGTGACAGGTGGAGGAGCACAGAAAAGAGTGTGAGAGGAGCAATCCAGGAAGGTGGTAAATGGAGTTGGTGTAGGGCTTGGCTGTAGATGGCACGAGGAAAGATTGCATTAAACAATCAGAAGGAGTAGGGCGGATACAGCAGAAAGACTTCAAACCAGAAGGAATCTTTAAGGTTGGAAAAGACCTTTAAGATCATCAAGGCTGATCTTCAACCCAGCACCACCACCCTGTTCACCACTAAACGATGTCTTCAAGTGCCATATGCACATGTGTTTTTATCACTTCCAGGGAAAGTGACTCCACCACTTCCTGCACAGCCCCCTCCAATGCTTCTCCATGAAGAAATTTTTTCTAGTATCTAATTAAGCCTCTCTTGGCATGACTTGAGGCCATTTTGTCTCATCCTGTCACTTCTTACCTGGGGGAACAGACTGACCCTCATCTTGCTACAACTTCCTTTGAGGGAGTTGTAGAGAGCGAACTCCTTTCCTCCCAGCTGAACGCTCTCAGTCCTCCCAGCCACTCCTCATCACACTTGCACTCCAGAACCTTCACCAGCTCTGTTGACCTTCTCTGGACATTCCAGCACCTCAATGTCCTTCCTGTAGTAAGGGACCTAAAACTTAACCTGGGATTTGAGGTGTGGCCTCTACAGGGGAGCAATCACTGCCCTGGTCGGGCAGGTCACACTATTGTTAAAAGCTAGGATGCCATTGGCCTTCTCAGCCCCCTGGGCACACTGCTGCATCTTCAAAAGGGATCAGACATCCCCAGCCTGGCCCAGTTCAGGATAGGGCTTATAGGAAAATCAGAAATCTTTCGGAGGGACAGCATTTGCCCAAAGAGTGCCTGGCGTGCAGGTGTGTTGGTAAGAGGTGAGTTTCCTCTCCAAGTACTGGCTGGGTGAGATCAGTGCGTGCTCTGGGAGGCTGCAGGGTGATCATGGGCTCAGGGACGGCACAGGGAACATGGAGAAGGGGGCACGAGGTTCTCTAACGTAAATGAAAATAAGAGGGTATGTTTTGCACAAGACTGATTGAAGTGGCATACCTGTGGGGAAAGTAATGTGTGACAGGATTATTAAAGATTTCAGTATAATAGAAACAAGAAAGGACATGAATTAAAACTGCTAAACTATGACATTTTCTAATTTTTAGTGCTATGGTTTATAAGTGTAGTAATTTTCTTCTGTTGTAATTTACAGTGTAGAGATAGTCATAAAACATTTTTTAATTTTTTTTCCTTGCAGGAAATAATAACATTTTAAGGGGATTTAAATAAAAAAAAAAGATTCTTATCTTACTTTGTTTCTGCCTATGGAACTGGCAACACCAAACAGTACTCTGGGAAAAAAAGTTTTCAAGCTCCCTTTAATGTAAAATAACTACAGCTCTCAGTAAATGTGAAGACTGAAGCAATTTATTTGAAAACCCAATATTGCTTTAAATATTAAAAGAAAATTTTAGTTGGCATTCTCAGGGAGACTTTCTTCCCATAAATTTGCACTTTTTTCAAATTTTTAATTAGTTTTATGTAATCATTCTGATGTTGTTGGAGGAAAGAAAAATAATAAAATACGTGTTGGCAGTTGCAGCTAGAAATCTTGAGTGATAAAGAAAACAAAGATAAATAAAGATTCTGAAAATGTAAAAGCTTGCTTGGAGCGTATCTAGCCCAATGTTCATAAAACTGAGATTATGTTGTTTATTTACAGGAGATGTGTAAAGCTTATGTGAGTCATGAAATAATTAATAACATGTGAGAGAACTAGTTCATGATCTTGGTGCCAAGCAGGCATTTATGTATCAGCTGGAAAAGTTGGTAGCATTCTTTAGAAAAATACAGTGGAGCTGTGTTAAAGGATGAGAACAATAATTAATATTTTATGGTGTCAGTTGATGCGGATTATGCTCTTTTAATCTCAGACATTTCTCCAGGGTTTCTGTTAAACTCAGAAGCATTTGAGATGCATTGTGTGTGCTGGGGTAGCTCAGAAATACATTGCAATGATATCCTTTTTAAAATGAGAGATGTTTTTGTCTAAATGATAGTGTCAACTGAGCTTTCAAGGAGTTTTCTCCACACAACAGTACTACACAGTGCTCCTTACCATGTCGTGGTTCTAATGGCTCTTGGAGGAGCCAGGAATGACTCCAAAGTCTGCAGGAGGGAAAAAAGTGGGAAAGAGGAGATGTTTCTTTTGACAAGTGAGACAGTTTTGAACCAATTGTTGCAGTAAAGACTGTTGCTACAAAGAAAAGTTCCATATTTAATTTATTGTATCTTTAGAGGCTTAAAACTTTCTAGATTAGCTAAAGATTTACAACAAAATCAATCTTTAATCTTCCTTAGTTGGCATTTACCTTTGGTTCTATTATATGTGTCTCTGTTTTTTCTTGACTCAATATATTAGCATTTGAGCAGAATAAAAGTGTACATGTGTATAGTTTCTTAGTTTTGGGGGGGGGTTGTTTGTTTGTTTGTTTGTTTTCAATAAATATTTTTAATCTCACCTTCACAAGTTATAGCCAGGAGCTGGAACAGCTTCCTGTTAGTGACACGTCAGAAGACCCAATAGAAAAATGTTCTTGAAAAGGTATTTTTATGTTCGTTTTAGCCACAGAATGACTCTGGTGTGCCAAGGGTGTGCCAATTAATGACAGTGAAATGATTTAAACATGTTTAATTTAAATGCAAATAAGTGATCATGAATCTGGTGGTTTCTGTTATTGGCAAGATGCAAGCATCAGTTTACTGCAAGCAAAACAGTTAAAGAAGAAAAAAATTAAAATATGCTGATTTCAGATGGCAAAAATGAAACACGGATTTGACCAAGAATTTTATGTTGAATCTGTAGCTTTGTGCTGTAGGAAATTAAGGTAGTTTTGTGGTTAGAATGGAAAGTTATTTAGGGTTAAAAAAGTATTTGCTTTCATTTTCGCATGTCTCTTCCCATGTGACCTTAATAAAGTCATTAAACTTTGGCTGTGAAATCATTTTATTCATATACAAACCGAGAGAAATAACACCTTTTGCAAGTTTCTTGTGAAGGCAGATTAATGAAGATTCGTTAAATGAGTTCTTATTACCAAGTGCAGTGTGAAATGGAACATATTAAGTAAAATATATTTAGTTAGTATTGTCAAAATTGAATTCTAAAAAATTACTCAGATCTGAAAAAAAACCATCTCCAGGTAGATTTCAGATAATGACGTATCGGGGCACCCAGTTGTCTTAGGTTTTGTTTCTACCCTCTGTCTGTCATAACTTCTATGTGTTTTAATATAAGTCACAATACAAATGCACTGGAATCCTTGAGCAGTGTGTTTTTGTTAAAGCCTAAATTTGTAAGACTTCATAATATTGTGGGAGGACTGGGATATTTTATTCTTTTTGATTTAAAAACATGCTTTTTATTCTAATGGTTAAGGCTAATAAACATGTGATTTCACGTCTTTCAAGAGAGAGAACATTAATTGAGAAAAATGCTAAAACATTCCTTATATGAGTAATCTCCTCAACTTCATACTACTCTTTTGCCATGAAGATAGTCTTGGGGGAAAAAACCTCTCTTAGGTAGTTGATTTTGATTATTTTTCATGGAAGGATGGCAGAAAAAAAAGATAAAAAGAAAAATAGATCAGTATTTTTAGACTTGCTATCAATACAGATCTATGTCCAGGAATAATCTAGAGCTCAATATTAGTTTTGGTTTATGGAAGTTTAGTTAAATGGAAGTTCTGCAGTATATTTGACCGAGGTCCAGTTCTTATATCTTTCTCAATTCTGAGTTAAAGATTTGCAATTAAATTTGGTGACTGTAATTTTATTATAGGCCTTAGTGAATTTCTCCTTCAGCTGAGAGTATCTCTGATTATTATTCATTTAATTTCTTGTTTATAATTTAAAATATGTAAAGAGAGGTTTATGGAACTATTAGAAGTGGATTCATTGTGTGGTTGTTGCCCTGAGAAATGTTTTATGAAGTATCCAGTTGTTGTCACTTGCACATTCAAGCACAGTTTATATGAACAGAAAGCATTCCTGTTTCTTTTTGGTAATTTGTGTTGAAAAATAATGCTTATTCTGTCAATAAAAACATCATCAGTTGGGCTATGGCACAGAAGGCATTATAGCTAACACGGTGACTTAGATGTCAAGGCCCTCAATTACCATTGATACACTAGTAGAAAGTAACAGCTAAAGAAAATATGAATTGTCATTTCAGTGGTGTACCACATATATGTGAGTTAAGTTCTGAACATTCATTTTTAGATCATGTCTCATAGCTTTCCATTCAGCAAGCACTGAGTTAATAGTGTTTTGATCAAGGGCTAAGAAAAATGCCAGTCAATTCCACAAAGAAAGTTTGACTTTCATTTTTTTCCCAGTTTTGTTTTCTCCTTTGATAACAGAAGGTAAGAGTGCATGACTCAACACAAATAAAGCTAAAACAGGTTGATGCAAACAAGAAACAAGAAAGCAAAACCAGGCTGAAGGATGCTTTGAGAAATAAGCACAAAAACAAGTATATGTGCGGTTACACCTTAAACTGTATACTTTCATTATTTACAGGTTTTATTCAAAGATGTTCTTTCTGGAAAAAGTAAGAAGCTGTACTGAGTCAGTTAACTCAGGAAATTTCATAGCCAGGGGGTTGAAGCTTCTATAAGGTGAATATATAAAGCCATCCAAAATGTTCTTCCAGGCAAAGGAAAATTAAAAAAAAATTCAATGTTTAATTACCAAAAAAATATACATTCCTAGTAAGTGAAGAATCTACAAGGAACAGCAAAGCTATTTATCAGACAAGAAAGTAAGCTCAGTTCTAGTGGTTGAAAGTAAGACTGAGATTAAAAACTATTAATTAGCCCTCCAGAGAACAAAACAAAAAAAATACATTTTTTGACCACCTAAAAAGAAATTAGGTGAAGAAAGAAAAAAGGTGGTTAATTAGGAGGAGGTTATTAGGATTTGCTATACTCCAGACAAAAAAAAAATCCATAAGAACCTAGACATAGAGGAAAAATGACTAATGGGGAAGTGTGTAAATTTTGGGGGTTTGTTTTTTTAGGTTTTTGGTTGGTTGGTTGAGTTTTTTGTGTGGTTTTGGTTTTGTTTTTTAATGAAAAAACCTTATTGCATCTAAAATATGGGCAAAACCAAGAACTTGATTTGGGATGTAGGGGAGCAGATAACCTCCATAACAGAATAGCTGTGGAATTTAAATATGAAATTGCAAGTTGATAGAGTTTTACTAAGAAAACCAGTCTAGAAAATCAGCAGTGTCACACCTATTTCTTCTCATTGTAACTTTTATATTGATTGATGCTTTAGATGTTTTTCTGATTTGAGGTTTTAGAATTTCTCAATTATTACAGAAAATTCTCAAAAATAGTGTCTTGATTTATGAAAGGACATATGAAAGGACATTTCCTTTCTTTCAAAGGAAAACATTTAACAATTCTTTAAAAGCTATCCAGGGGGCCTTCTAATGGTCTTTAAACAATGTGTGTCTTTCATATAGATTTGGAAAGATACTCAATGAGTTAGGCAGGAATTTCCAAACTATCTGTCTCCGTTATCACCCACCAGTGGCAGTGACAGCTACTATCACTGCAGGTCTACATTTATGCACAGAAAGAGAAGTGTAATCTCCCTTCTCACTAGCTAAACTGGAACCTATGTATTATTATTTTCTCTTTTCCCATATGGTCTTCTCACTCTCCCTCAGATTTTAACTCATTTCTGAAGGAGCCCCAGATCATCCCTTCATTGCTGTAAGGGACAGCCTATCTAAGGCACAGTATGATCATCTTTATGCAAGCGGAGCTAAAAGCTGTTGTACTTTCCACCTGGTATATGTCACATTGACCTGTTTCTATGCCTCACTCAAGGAACTAATCTTTTTAGGTAATAAAAATTCTGTTCCAAATCACACAACTAAGATGATGCAAACATCTAATGAGCAGATATCCTTACGAGAACTTCTCATCTACGTTGATGTTAATATATGTGGAATTTATTTATTACCAGCTTTGAACTTGTCATGAATACCATGTTCACAGCCTGCCTTCTTAGTGTTATTAGCTTTAAATATCAGAAACTACTAGGACTTTTCTTTCTTTATATTTTGCTTACCACTACTGCCATAATAATCCTTTCCCTCAAAACGTCATTTTGGGATTCCAGATCTGTCAGTGGGCACTGCTTCTGTCAGTACCAAAATATTTCTTTGGTTGAATCCCATTAAGTAGTGATGGGAACCCTAATGTTGCTTTGGTCTCACTTGGGGCCAACAAGGCTGCGCCACTGAGCTGTGGGTTTGCTTTGATCTATTTCTGAGTGTATTCCAAGCCATGCATTTGATCTACTCTGACATCTACCCTGGGAAAAAATGTTCTTTTCTTTTCACCATTCATACACATAGGCCAAATAAGCATTTTAAACAAAGATGTCTATGTACATAAAGCTGGAGTTCCCCCAGAGTCACTATTCTGTTAATTCACCTCTTACATTCGTGATGCTAATTTGACTTTTCCTTTGTAAATTTTCATCTTTTCCTTCAGCTGGTATTTTAAATTCTTTGACAAAGGTAGTTTTTTCAAAAGTTAAAATCTTTTATACATCAAATTATCAAGGAAACGTAATTCACTTTGAAGTATATATGAAGGAAACTGCATTACAATTGATTCTTCTTGAGGACATTTTTCTCTAAGGTGAGGTTGGATAAGCAAAAGAAACCCTGCAGCAACGGGGTTCCAGAGGTGCCTTACTTGTAATGATTTTTGCATTCAACATTTTATATGAAACCTTTTGTATATATTATGTGAGTGATCTTCAACTCTTTCTAAGTTAATTCCAAAGGGGGTTCAAGGAAACCTTTGGAAAATGAACAGAGCTGATGTTGAAAAACAGGCAAGGACTGAACTGCATTCAGCACCAGCAAATGCAGATGAGAGCAGCTGGAGCTATTTTGTGGCAAATTCCTCAACATGTGAACAACTCACCACCACTTTCCTGCCCCAAATGAGGTGTAAAAAAATGGAAAATGCTATCATCACTAGTGCTGTTTTCCATTGACTCCTGGTCAATGGAAAGTGATACTGCCTGCAGTAGAAATTAATGGAGTTTGTCTGCTCTCACACACATCCACTCAAACGCCATGGATCATACTTAACCCTTATTTTACATTTCTTCATAGCTCCCCAAATGCGATAAAGTTACAAAGCTATAAAACCCAAGGTAAACTCTTACTTTAAATCTGGTTTTTCTGAGATATGCTCTTTGCGGAGACATCCATTTTGGATGTCAGAAAACACCCTATAGCTAAAGAGATATTGACAAAATCTATTTGTCATATTCAAGTAAAAAGAAATTGTCATCCTTTTACCATGAGGTAGAAATGAACAGGGGAAAAAGCTGAGTTTAGTATCTTGTTGTGTGCTAATGAAAGCCTGAGATTGCAAGTATTTCACTTACGACTCTGAGACATATTTTTTCTTTCTTAGTGAAGACATGAAGGATCCATCAAGCTGCTTCTGTCCAACTGAATCACTTCTGTGTTCATACAGTACTCATAAAAAGACACTGACATTTATTACATCTTCTCATCATAAAAGATTACACTGCCGAAAGTATAATTAATATAATCCTGATTTAGTTCCTGTGCATTCCCCAATTTACTGCTGCCATTTTCTTTGAGCCAATTGAAAAGAGAATGCTTGACATAATTTAAATAATTTAAAGTTGTGTACAGCTGTTTTTTGTTAAATGTTTGCCAGTCTGAATAATGACATGCTTTCTTTGGCATGTCATAATAAGGCTGTGGTAAAATATATACATTATGATTACATGAGTTAGTAACCAAGGAAACTAAATTGGTATTGTACCAGTGTCCTCCAGGACATATATAATTAAGGGCCTGTCAGGTTTTCTGAGAAAGATTTCCACTGTCTCAGGACTTAACAACATCCTTGTGAAATTCTGATATACAGACTGAAATGTAAGAGGTGAGAGAGCAGGTGCTGCATCAACTGTAACACACTTGTCTTTGTTTGTAAAGGTGTTCATCAGCAGACTCTATACACAGTTTTTATATTTGTCAGTGGCATTTTTGATGTCTTCTCAGTTGCTCATGGAAAGCAAATGCCTCAAAAATAAAGCCTTCCATTAAAATTGAAGCCAAGATTTCACTGAAATCAGAAGCTGTTGAAAACTCTGGGCAACTTCCCACTGGATAAGATTGTAGGATTACAGTTATTTTAGATTTTCTCTACATTAAGACCTTCATTCATTTCAACTAACCTTAGATGGAAAACCAGTCCAGTTTCACATGTACCCAACTGGAATCTCATGGGCATCTCTTGTCAAGGCAGAAAGCAAAAGTATCTCAGGTAAAGTTTTATGTATCTTTGAAGACCCTCAGAGGAAGATCATATCCACTTGAACACCTGAACCTAAATTAGACAGGGAGTGCGTTTTCCCACTTTTGCTTTACACTTCTTTAAAGATCATGCCTTTTTTGTTTTGAAAGTCTCTTTAACTCCCCATTTCAGTTTAATCCAGCTAATGGTCATGTTCCTCTTTAAGATAATTTTTGGAAAACCCGTGTTTAGGTGTTCCTGACAGCCCTGGTTACCCAGTCTGTTTTGCCAAGGGTTGTTCATGAAAGGCCCCGCACAGATATCCCCTTGCAATCCTATATTAACTGGGGACAGCTATGTAACAGTGAATGCTGCTATTTCTACCCATGGATCTCTAAACTTCTATTGTCTTAGTTTTATGGACTCCTGCAGTCTGAATTTTTTTTTCTTTTTTTTTTTTTTTTGTCACATACTAGGACTGCATCCTGACAGTTAAAATAGTGACTTAACACTTCCCTCAAAGCATGCAGTTGAAGCTTGACAGCTTCATAGTATTTCTGATCATTTTAAAAGAGCACATACTGCAACTCCGAATTAGTTTGCTGTGAGCCACAAATAAAATATTGATGAAATATGCTCATAATAAGAAATCTTAGAACACAATTTTTCTCTGACTGGAAAGCATGGTGATTTCCCACTAATCTATGTCACTAGGTAAGTTTGGGTAGTATGCAAAACTCCTCTTGCATTAGGGAGTAAATTATCTGACATTGCATCTATTTATCAAGCGGGTGCAGAAGAAGGCTTCAGAGCACAGAAAAAGAAAACACAGCTTTGTCTCAAGGTTCTCATTTGTTTAAACAACTTTATTTTTCTGCTTTATTTTCCTAATATTTTCAGTGGTCAAAAATGGCATCCTGATATGAAATGGATCATACAATTACTGAACACACAAAATGCCCAATCTCACTGGGTCTTAGCTCCTAAACTGATGTGTGTGGAACAACCCCTTCTCTTGCATGAGTGGGAGGTAGGATGCCCAGAGTTTGCTGCCAGTAAGTTGAAGTGATTTCTTCAATATGTTCCTAAAGAGGTAGAGGCATATCATAAATATGTAACATTTGTCATTTGAAATATCAAAAATAAATACAAAGATCCAATAGCTTCCATGTTGCCGCCTATGGAAATTGTTGATACTTTTCACAGGTAAGAAGTTCCATAGTTTTGGGACTTTTTGTCAACTTGCATTTAAATACAGCATTGGTTTTTGTAGAGAACCCTTTTGGTTTTGAGGTATTTAGGCAATTGGGTCTGTTATGAACTTTCTACTGTTTGTTAAATGGCCATGGTGGGAGTTGGACATCTGAAATCAAACATACAGAGCAGAATCAAGGTTACTTCTGGCATGCAGCAGAGACTGATACAAAAAGAAGGTGATTGTTATTTCCACACACTGTATTATAAAGATGCTGGCACTTTAGTGTTTTTCTGTCTGCGTGCTTCACAATTGCATGAAAATAATATGGCACAGCACAAAAATTGTATCATAAAATCATTCTGAAACCTCCTCCAAGCTGTTGTCATGGCAAAGGAATCTATTGAGAATGCTTTTAATTCAACAATGTTCCAGTAGGTCTTAAAAAATGTGAGTTAGAGCCAGATAGAAAATGTTCATGAGTGAATTACAGCCTGGCATCATCTCGTCTCTGTCTCATCTCTGTGTATTTTAGGTATTGTTTTTCATCATAACCCCAGTACTAGGAATATTGGAGGGTGGGATCCTTCTGCTCTGTACATTTTCAGAGATAATGGCTGAACAAGTTGGAGTGTAGGAACAGTGAGGAAGGAATCATTGCATTGATACCCCCAGTCCTTATATAGTGTGTGAAAAATGTCACCACACTGGAAAGCTTATTCTTTAGATCTCTGAACCTGCAAGATGTAAAATTATCCCTGTTTGGACTCTTATGGCACAACTGGAGCAATTTCAAATTACTTCTGCTTATGATTTCAATTTAGGAATAATTTCAAAATAAGCTCATTGGGAAAAAAAAACTTAAGAGCATGACATTAATTTTCTCTGTAATTTTCACTGTTTCTAAGGAAGAAAATAAAGAGATGATTGGTCATTCATCTGTTCAGTGTGGCGGCTGGCATCTCTGTGCCAGCAAACACAGTTAGGGAACAGATTTATTATGTGAGCATTTCAGAATCAGTAATAACACTAATTAGTTTTCTCTTTTCCTGGAGAGAAACCCAAGTAACCCATCTTTGTGTCTGTGGAAAAGAAATAGTTCAAGATCCAACTGCTGGAAATAGAAATCTGAAATATTCAGATTGGAAATCAAAGGCTGCTTCCTAACAATGAGGGCAACATGCCACTGAAAATTTCTTAGAATAACTGATCAGAGAAAATGAGGAATTCATCTCTACTTGCAATCAATAGTAGCAGAATCATGAAATGGCTGAGGTTGGAAGTGACTTCATGGAGGTCATCTCATCCAAAGCCTTGCTCAAGCCCGGCCATCCAGAGCCAATTGCCCAGGACTGTCCACCTCCCCCGCCTGGAGTCCTTCAGGTCCTCCTGCCCAGCTGCTTTCTGGGCGGGTGTGCCTCAGCGTTGGTGTGTGGGGTGGTTCCTCTGCACTTCTCCTTGTTGAATCAGCCACCCACAGAAACTGGAAAGGTTTTTAATTTCTGTAAGTACGAGATGATATTTAATTTCATAATTGGAAAGAAGAATCATTTTTTCCTGTAAATTAAATTATTTGCTGAGGGTGCACTGTATAGGTTTGTCAGTGCAATGAGATTAGTTGTTCTGGCCTAACAAGTGCCAAAAATGTGAGAAGCCCAACATGAATCAGCAAGAGTGTTTTGAGTTTTAGAAAAACAACTACATTTTAGTACTATTATGATTTATTTTTCATTCATGTTCAGAAATTGATAGAATAGGTGTTACCAGCTAACCAAGTCTGTAAATTAGTTTATCACTTCATGTCATGAAGTTCAAAGCAGAACAATAATGACCATATGGTTAGGTATTGTCATGTTTTAATTGGCTTATCACTATAAACAAAGTGTTCATAGATAAATGTATATTAAAAAAATAAAGTAGGTTTCAAATTTTTATTCTGTTAATTATATTCCACAAAATAAGTAAATACTCCTATTATAGTTGACTCACGTTTATTTTTTAAATTTCGAAAAAGCGGTTCTAGCATAGAACTTAGAACACTGGATTTCTGCAATACATCAGAAGAAAAATTAGTATTGGCTTAATCCTAATAAAAATGCAGGCCTTGAAAAATAATTGAGTGTGAGGAATAGTATCCATGAAATAATTAATTTCTCTTTATGATGAATCACAAGTTAAAACTTCCTTTCTGTTGCCTCATTTTTAAAAATAGGGATGTCAAGGAAATGGGGGAAGAGTTAAAAATTATACTAGAAATGAGAACTCAACTTAGTGTTTAGTTAATCATAGTCATAGAAATGTCACAAATGAGCAAGCTTTTAAATGGTCACGAAGGCAAGAACAGGAACATATCCTTGTGGAAAGGACATTTGTTTTGAGTTGGGGACATTCTTTACTTTCTTCTAAGTTAAGAGAACTTATTAAACTCTAAATAAACTCATCTATACTGAGTCATTTATCATTTTTAGTTGCTTCCTTAGGAAAATGAACAAAATGTCCGACAGTTTTGAGATGTTAAAATGTCTTGTTGTCTGACATGTCTGACATCATTTTTTGTTCTTGCATTTCCGCAAAGTTATAGCCTACTTGAACAAAAATGTGTGGTGAAGTTTTTTATTTGTAATTTTCCATATTTCCAGTAGTGGGGCATGGCATTTAATAATATTTTTAAGGCTTCCTTGTCCTTTTTGGCCTTTCCAACTCACAGGTACTATCAAGATGTATACTAATTAGTAAAGTGAATTGTCCCCTTCATCAAAAGTAGCATGAAGTTCACTTAAGGGACATGAGATCACAGAAGCAGTGATACTGTCAAGGGGAATGATAATCATGAGCAGTGGATATGGACACTGTGAGGTGTTCTGGGTAGGGATCCCTTCCAAAAATACTCAGACCCACTCTTTGGTCTGCTGCCAGTGGTACCTTGAAGGGAGGCTGCAGTGTCTGTCCTCTCCAGATGTACTTACACAATTTTAGATGTATTTTTCCTCACAGAAACACATGCTTCCCCTCGGAGAGCGCTTTTTTACTTTTCTTGTGTTCCTGTGACATTTCTAGGGAGCTTTTAACAGCTTGAATTCTGCTGCAGCTATGTCTGAGAAAGCCCTGTTCAAAGGGGCAATTACATGTGTGGCAACTGTCTTTTCTCAGTAATTCCTAAATAGCCCACCAACAAACCTAAAAGCAGTGCATGCGAACAGCATTTGTCCCAACATTATTTTCATGAAAATTGTGTTTAAAGCTACTGTTTTCTAGAAATGTCTAGAGTACAGAATTGTAGAATGTCATGCTTTTTGTATTTTCCCATTTTAAATGTCTCTTACGGTGTTTCAGTGTTTCAGTTGTGAAAGTGTTCCCTTGATTACCCTGGTCAGACTTTGCTAGAGAGATGTCAGATGAAGGGTACCTCCATAGTTAAAGGGAATAGCAGTGCCTTCTAGATGAAATATCACAGGACACTGATGCCACCAGGCAGATTGCAGGTCTCTTGCTTTTTGTACCCAGATAGTAAAATAAGTTATGCGAGATGGTGCCTACCATCTTCGAGATCAGATCCAGTACTATATTAATCACTGTGCATAAAGTAGTGCAGAAAAAAATAAGCAGTAAAGAGAATTCTAAAATTTATGAGCAATAGGAAAAAAAACAGGTTTGTACCAAAATACTTTTAATTAAAGCCAATGAAATAACTACAGAATTTTTTGAATGAAAAATTAATGCAAAATCTTAATTCCTAAACTAAAGCCTTCAATAATGTCACTTTTATTTGGTTTTAAACCGAGCGTGTTTTTAATAGGCTCCACTAGAAGATTAAATGAAATGTTCCGTTAAAAATGTTCTTTTATTGAATGTTTATTTTGGGGTTAGATTGCAATCTGTTAAAAAGAGCAACTCTTCCAAAACTGTCAGAGTAGATCATGCAGGAATTTGAAAGATGCAGAATATTTACTTAAGAGGAAATGGCCTAAGGAATTATTGCTAATTTTAATTAAGTTTTTTGCATACCCAATTGGTCTGCTATGTCTGGATGTCCTTAGAACTACTCGTTTCCTGCAGAACACATCACTTCATGGCTGCAGCAGTAATGGCTTCTGGTAATTCATTCACAAAGATTGTTTATCATTTGATCTTTATTAATGCAAAAGGGGAAGTAGCAATTTATTTATAGTATGGTTAAGAAAGAGGTTTTGGTGAAAAACTAATTATGTGTGGTAGTGTGTCTTCAGTGAACTTATTACATTCATAATTTTTTGCTCTTTGCTGCTTGTGTATCAAATGAAATATCCTGACAATTTCTCAGTGATGTCTACGTGTTTTGCTTTTCCTGTAGATGGTAATACATGGGCCGTTTGAGAGGCCAGCTGAGAATATTGAAGCACAGAAACTGTACTTCAAAGGGACCTGCATAGCCCCCGCTGCACTCAGAGAGTGTGCTAATTGACCCATGAGGTTGATGAAGGACATGAACTTGCTTAACATGCCCTGTAATAACCACTAATGGTCTATTCAGGGTAGCTAAGGCATTCTCCTCTTGTCCATCTCTTCTCTTGCATCACTGACCCTTTTTAGAAAATTGCTAGGACCTAAAGATCAGTTTAGTATTCCTGTAAAATGAAGTGAAAAAAACCAACCCAATTCTTACCCAAAAAAACCCCAAAACCAAGCCAGAAAACCCCAACAATATCCCTCCCCCAGAAAACCCCACCAAAACAACCCAAAACTTCTCTACCCCTTTGCTAAAGCTGGATTTCAGTCAGAGTAATGATACAAAAGTTCAACAGTCCAAGCTGAGCTGTTCTGTTGTGGGGTTTTTTCTGTACATGTACATAGTCTGTGCAGTAAAAATCCCTCATCCAAAGAGCTACAAACCCACAGGTGCAGGGAGATTGTGAGAAGTCTCTTGGTAATTACCCAAAGCATTGGTTCTGGGTTTTCCTGTTGTCTTCATTCAATGGCTATAATTAGACTGCTTATTTTACAAAAAGCCTTTTAATGAGCTTCCCATTCTAGTTTACCTGGCAGGTACCTAGTTTATCCCAATAGATTTGTAATTACCTCCAGTGAGTTGAAGGGAAGTGACTTGCTGAAAATAACCCCATTCTCTGACCAGGGAACCATTCTAACTCAATGAAGACAAGGCATTTAGAGATCAAGTTTCTTAAAAGAACTTGAAATTCAGCACCTACAAGTGATTCCTCCTGCTGGTGAGGAGCCCTTCCTGGAAGCCGGGAAATTGCTAGACACCTTGTTGTTCCTCACAGGTTGATTGTAAGGAGTTTATTGCCATGGCAATCACCTTTTTTTTTTTTTTTTTCCCCCAAGTGAGATGCTGTTTTGTTATAGTCTGGGACCAGCAGCCAGGGAAGGTCACTTCAGAGAACTAAGTGGGCAATCAAGTGCACAGTTCTGTGGATATAATGCCTTTGATACAAGTCTTTACTCAGATCTTTTCCCTCTTTCTCACCAGTTTTGGTGGGAAAATCTCATTCCTTTCAAATAAATGGTTTTAACTTACTGTTCAGAACTTGAACTGGATTATATTTATTTGGAAAGAATGTCTGATTGATAAGAGATAGCAGTGTACAATGGGAGGCTTTTAGATCAAAAGATCTACAACACAAGCTTTTTGGGGTCAAAAGTGTGATTTCATGGATATGTTTGTTGTGCAGTAAGATCTCTCTGTCCATGACAATGCTGATTTTTTACGTTCTGTTTATAAGGATCTTCCTGAAAGACTTTCAAAAAGTTTGCTAGGACTTGACTTAATAACTGGACCTGCAAATGTCAGGATGTTTTACTTCGGGTAAAACAGCTGCAGATTTTGGCAAACTCAGGCAGGGGTCTACTCTAAGTGAATTAAAATAACCAGAGACATCAGTTTCATCAAAGCTGATACACCAGCATTCCACCTCAGAAAAATTAAAATCCTGTAGTAATAACAAGTCATTAAAAATGCCCTTCCATGGAAAGATTTTGGTTACAGCTGTCCTGAACCCTGCAGCACAGTTGTCATGGACACTTATTTGTGATCAAACAACTCAGCACCATGAGCAGGAGTGTGGCTGTTGATGATCAGAAAGTGCCTTTGTGAAGAGAGCAGCATTTTCAGAGCCTCTGCGCTCTCAAGAAAACTAAACACAGCAGGATATCTCTACAGGGGGGTATTTTCATTTAAGAAACAGCAGTTTCCGTAATGAACGTTTTTTATCCTGATGCAAAGTGAAGTGACATTGATAGTGACCTGATAACATTGAAATATAACTTGCCCTTTAAATCACAAGTAAATTTAGAAGTGATACAAAGAGAAGGTGGATCTATCCATAGGAAATTTTTTTTTCTATCTGTCCCATGGATAGCATATTGCTTAAAAATATGCTAGTGTATATAGTGCTTGCACAGTGCAGTGAAGGGTGTGTGTCTTTAATAAACACTTTAGATATACTTTACAGTTTCAAAGAGTTGAACTGTCTGGAAGGAAGTAGTTTAAAGAAGCAACTCTCCCCATTTCCTCTCAACCAGCTCTTTCCCCACTGCTATCCTACCAAACACACGCTGTGCATCCCAGCGTAATTTCAATTGGCATGATATGCAAAACTCATTAAAAATGAATAGGGCAGTGTCCACAGATCTTCTTTTTACTTAAAGTACATGTTAGATATTTTCCCTAAGGATGTAACCTGATCCATCTCAAGGTAAAGTGGTTCAGCTGTGAGAATGCTCCCTTGATAATAAGGAATGGTAATGAGAAATCATGGTTAGGACATTAATACAATCAATATGTTAAAACTGGGGACTAACTCTTCATGCTGCTAAACTGAATGTCTGTGAGAAGAGCACTTTGGATAATGCCTTTTGTCTGCTCTTCCTGGTTGCACACAAACACAGAGAAACACTCTCACACTCATTTCAGCATCCTGGCCAGCACTGCTAGGAAGGTGGAGAATATTCCCTTTCAAAAATGAGAATAGGATTGTGGGTGGCACTCAGATTTTGTCTGGACCAGGGGACCAGTGGAAATTCTGGCATTCCTAAATCCAGCTGGGAACTTAGTCTTGTCAAAATACCACACTAGGGCAAGGCCTAGGCAGGCACACATTCCTCCCCTAACTTATTTTTGGTGTGAACGATGCCCAGGAGCATAACCTAGATGGGAATTGTTGATCTCTGGTTGGGATGGACAACAGCAGGGCTGACCATGGTGTGCATCTGTATTTCAGCCTGCGTGTAGGCAGTCTGTGCTACCCAGGTTGTTCTTTCTCCATGGGATGTGCTGGATGGCTAGCATGCCTCCGGCGTACCCTTGCTTCTGTGAGGGCTTCTTTCATCTTTTCGTTCTAAGTAATGAGGGATTAAAAGTCTTTGAGACAAAAATAAGGTCAGCTGAAAGAGCCTTTTTATGACTGCACTTCTCAGTTGTACAAAACCTTAAATAAAGCATCTGACTTGGCATAAAAGCTCAGTGCCACGAAAGTTAATACCTGAGAAATGTATTCATGTTTCCTGAGAAGTTAAGGGTGCAGTTGTAATTTCTTTCCTTTTAGATCTAGGTCAAAAATGTCAGTACCTATCAAAGAGGTGAAGCCTGTAAAAGAAAAAAAGAAAAAAAAAAAGAAAGAAAAAATCACTACAGAGTGTGTGAATACTTCCAGGGACCACCATCACTGCTAGTCTTAAACAGGAGAGAGGTTCTGCCATACACCATATACAGGGTATGAGCATATGTCATGGAAAAGTATTTTTTTAAAAGAAAATCAGTAGAGAGAAAATGCAGAGGTAAATTTCGCTATCCAACCAGAGTCTGAATATAGTTTAATTCTTTTTTCTTTCCTGAGAGGAAACAGTTCAAATTCTTCATTCAGACAGTGGAATAAAAACAGCTTTTAGCCTAAGGTAATTACTCATTATCATACTCTTCACAAGAACTTCCTCAGATGGACATGAGTGTACCTGGGGATCTTTAATCAAATTGAATGGATATTTTCCTTTTGCTAATTAAAGCTAGGAAGTTTGGTGTGAAATAAATTAGCAAAATCTGGTTGTTCTGTGAAATGTTAATACAGTGCTAGCACATCTTGGTCTAATTGAAACCCAGTATATCACACATGATAATAATTCTCTAGAAATGCACGTGGAAAAAGAATAGCTTTTTGAGGACTATGCAGTATTATATTTCATTTAGGAGGTGGAAACTCATGCTGATAATGCAGAAGGCCATATATCACCACCTGTTTTGAATAAATCTCAAGAATATTCATGTTTCATAAGACACTAAAAAAAAATCCATTAAATTATTGTTAGTTGTGGTTATACACGACATAGATTTGCCAGGAGAGAGAGCGATTTCAGTGCAGCTGTAGTTCCTTCTCCCACAGCCACTGGCCTCAAAGGCAATGCATGTTCTGGATGCCAAATGTTTTAGGGCTGTCTCCACTGCAGGTCAGCAACAAATTCAGCGAGGGTGGATGTTTAGTTCAGCCATTCAGTTTCATATTTTTTCCTGATTTTCTACTATTTAAATGTTTAGACTAACATATCTGAATCCATGAATATGGAAACTCAGATTAGATGCACCTCTGCTTTTTCTCTGGTGCTTTTTTTTTGCCATTTATCACACAGCGCAAGCATCAGCTTTAGACAATAGTTTCATTTCAGAAACCTAAGCATCAAGATTAATTAGGCATAAGGCAATTTTGGTTTTAATGTTAAAATGAGTGCCTTCGTAGAGGAATGTGTAAATTTAAGTCCCCCTGAAAGGATAGGCATATCTAAGTAAAATCAGTTAAGCAGATAAGATTAGCTTTGGGTTGTTTAATTCATGCCATACTAATGTTAAGGAGAACCAAACCCAGACAAAATACATCAGTCCTTAAAAAAAAATTGTTAAGGTCTTAATGTAGCAGAAGCAGATCAATGGACGTTGAGCTTAAATCTGTGAGTTGTTCTATAGATATTAGTGAAACCACATAAAAGTACATGGAGAATATTCTTAAATAGTTTTCAAGGATAAAGTGTTAAAGGGGTTAGCACATAAAAGACGTGGTCATGTGTAAGGTATGCAACCATCAAGCTATCAACAAGGACTGCATTTAAGATCTTTAAAATGCCAAATCCTACATAATCCTTCATTAATCATTAAGATACGGGCTCTCACCTGTGACATAACTAGTCAGGAGAGATTGACTCAGTTGCCAGTACCAGCATAATTTGTTACTTTGGCTGTATTTGAACATGCAGCGCAAATGGATTTGGGAATCTGTTGCAGCATGTTTATCTTAAAAGCACATCCAGTCTGTGGCAAAATCTCTGTATGTGCAACTCCAGCAGTCTATCCTTTCTTCAATAAGGCCACAGGAATTGCAGCCTCACTGATGTACTGCAAGTGTTCCCTTGCTGATGGGTAATTCCTGTGCAGTTCCTTCTCACCTCTGCTCCTCCACTTGACATTCAAACTGTGTGAATGTCCTCCTATAGAGGATTTGGGCATGGAAATACCTAAAACTCTAAAATTAGGCCATGATGTTCAAACTCCCAAAGATAAGGCAGTAGATTTCAACTAGTGTATGAAATAGAAATTTAATCTAATTTCAATTTCATTGTCTAATTTCAGTGCTGAATGAAAAATTAGCAGCAGAATGAGATTAGAAAGGTCCTTATGATTGCTTGGCATTTTACAGTTTTCCAGTAGTTAGTATTCAAAGTGGGGTACTTCTTTTGTAACAGTTTAATAAGTGGATTTTTCCTGCTGGTGTGGCAGTGGTTCTCATTGCCTTTGGAAATTATATACACACTCATGTATTTCTGTGCTCTCAACATTCAGGTACCAGATGAAGTTCCAACAAATTTAGTAATTCATGCACCATCTTAAGGCACAATGAGCTGTGATTGAGGAAGTGATGAATACTGCAAAGCTCATGAGTGTCATCTGGCTCACTCTTTATTTTGAGTTCCAGTTAAACAATTGTCACAATATGTTCTGAAAGTAGTGAATTGTTACTAAAGATCAAAGAGATGAGTAATAGCAGAGGATCTGAAACCTTAAACAGTAAAAGCAAAATACCATGGGCAAGAAATTACTCTTCATATTATAATGCATCTGAACTAGGCCTAATTAAAATTGCAGATTTCTTTGAGGAAGTCAGATTTTAAATCTTCCCTTTACCTCAATGAATTCTTGTGCAATGACTAAAACCAACATAACTTTGTACATTGACTAAGCAATTATCTGTACATAGGTAACCTATATATCATTGATATTAAAGATACTGTTTCCATTTCAAATCCTGACACTTTCCTGAGGCTTTCAGATTATGGAATTTCCTTAAGTTTCTGCTGTGGAGTAATACATTCCCTGGACAATACTTCTTGTATTGAACTGTGCACTCTTAGTGAAATGAACAATACATTCATTCAAAGATCAGGGAAATCTATTGCTCTTTATATGTGGTTTGGTCTTCTAGTTCAATATCTCACCAAGAGAAGACTTTAGTTTTTCAGCATAAGAACTTCAGGTCAGTAAACAGAGTGTGTAAAAGTAAATTAAAAGTTTACTTTGCAAATTTTTAAGGAACAGCTTCAGTCACTCATCCAGTAGAGGGAACTCTAATACAGTATATGGCAGGTGACCTGGGATTGCAGGAGAGTAGGATCACAAATACAAGGTAAAGTGTAACATATATTTATGCCATGTATCATGTGTAAAGCAAAGTGTCTAGCTCATATGTGCCATTAATTACTTTGTGAGCTTATTCCAGTTTGTTTATTTCCTTTCCTCCTTTCCCTTATAATTCTGTGGTAACAGTTCATCCATGTCTGCCAAATTTAAGGGATAAATTGCCAATGACAGTGTCACAGTTCTAATAGTTCATAAATATTACAGATCATGTACCATTGACCATTCAGTTGAAATTTAGCCAAAATTTAAAAAAAAAGTGGTTTTTTGGTTATTTTTTTAAGATACCACAATTATGTGACAAAGTGGCAGATCTCTCTTAGAATCACTGGCACACATCCTTTGGAGGAGAGGAGCAGTTTACAACCCTGAGACATAGCAGTAAACAAAAAACCCAATGTTGTATTAAGCTGCCTTTCTATGGGAAGTCCCTGAAAGGAATTCACTCACTTTCTTTTTTCTCTTTTTTTTTTTTACCTGTATCACCTGAATGTGCTTTCAGCTGGTCTATTACTGTTCCATTGTTTTTAAGGCTTGATGTCTTCACTCAGTCATCATTTTGTCATTTACTGCTTTCTTTTTTTGTTGTTGTTGTCCACAGAGACAAAATGTCAGCACACTGGCTGACCACTAAATAGGCTTCTTAGGGAAAATGGTTTCTTGTTTCTTCCAAACTGCTAAAAGTCAGAAATAGATATAACATTTCTCTGTTGCAGTTTGAACTTAAGATCCTTCCCAGGTCTCTCTTCTCCAAAGAGCCTTATTTCTTCAACAGTACATTGACACATTTTGTTATTTCTACAAATAGAGGTATCTGTAGGTATTCTGTGGTCTTCTATAAAAGATAAAGAAATGTTTAAAAAATGCAGAACCTGCTGACATCACTGAAGCTTTTTGAAAGCTTTTTCAAAATACGTGCGCCTAAGGTAGGTTATTCACTATAAAGATCTCACATGAAAAGGGATTGAATCATTTAAGGAGTATTTGTTCTTATAGAAAGGACAAACATCCCTGCACATATGATGTGTTGGCATTTCCAGTGGCAGCATTTCAGATCCTGTACACAGCTGTGAAACAGAGCAAAAGTCTAACCCAGCATCTGCTGTGGGCTTGATGAGTGCTAGTCAAGCACAGACAGTGGCCTCTGCTCTGCTTCTGTGCATTTCCAAAATTAAAGTTGCAGAAGGACAGGCTTATTAGTTAGCTAATCCTCCTTCTCCATGAAGTGCCCTGCACTATTGTCTTTTTCTGATGAACTCAACTTAGCTTTCCACTATATTAAAATTGTAGCTTTTTTTTGAGAGGGAATCATTATGGGTCATCTAGAAATTATGGTTAATAAAGGAAGTTTCAGAAAACTGAATTTATTTCAGTTACATGGCTATGAAAAGAGATTAGCTCATTTGGTTAGAACGTGATGTCAATAATGCCAGGTTTGTGGGTTCTATCTCTGTTTGGGGGATTCACTTAAGAGTTGGACCCAATGATCTTTGTAGGTCCCTTCCAACTCAGAATATTCTGTGATTCTGTGAAAAGCCTGATCTTTAATACTGTTAAAGTCAATAAAAAGCTATTCTTTAGCTTCTGCAGAGCCAAGAGACAAAAAGGTGCAGGCATTCTTACAATTTTTACCAAAAATATTTTGTAGTTGCAGGGGAGTATAACTTTACAAGAAAAGTGGAACCAAAAGAAATATAGATATGACATGTAGTCTTTCTCATTACTCAAAGCCTTTGCTGCCCTAGGAATAAGTCTAACATGCTAACTCTAAGTTGTAGCAAAAAACCTAGGAGAAAATGAAGCCATGCATTCCAGAGATCACTTCAGAATGTCCTGAGAATGCCAAAAAATATGGAGGAATTAACTTCATATTTACCTTTTAATTTGTGGGCTCTCTTGAATATGTATTGATATCCAGATACAGAAAAAGGTATCTCTGAAGCTCCAGGCTGTGTGCCTGCATAAATTCCCTGTGTTTAGTGTTTTGTATTAGCTTCCTGTAGAGTATCCTCCTATCCAATGTATCCTGCATTAAATATGCTAAATGCATTAAATCTTCCTTTAAATGTGTCTAAACACAAGGGGGAGAAACAGGTGCCTCAATTCATCAGAATTCTGCGGTGGTGCCAGACTCGAGAACATCACTTGAGCTCCCTGAATGATTGCACTAATGCCAGATATTTCATTATATAAATTACATGTCTAAATGAGGCATAAAGTGGACAGTCAAAATATGTCCCTTATTCAGGATACTTGTTGCTCTCGAGTTGGATTTTCTCTTGTCATTCAGGATGGCCGAGCAGGGTAGCTTGTTTTGTTTAGGAAAACAGTTTCAAAAATAGAAAATTGTAAATTAATATTTATCCACCTATACAATCTGAAAGCTCCAATCTTGACAAATATCTCTAGCTGCTGAAGTACAAATGCTAAATTATAATACTTGTAGAACCTTGGCATACCATGTGTTGTGTGTGCTTACTTTTGGTTTTGGTTCAGAATAATTTTTACTGATTCTTTCCTCCTCTTTGTTTTCTGATCTATGTCTAGAGGCAATTAACAAGTGCCAAACATATCCATAGCATCTTTTTGATCAAATAAGCAGGTTTATTCTGCAAGAAAAGGATTTCCTTGAATTCAGTGCCTCCTCCAAGATGCTATGTGTTATAAATGCTAATTGGTATTGACAGTGGTAAAAGGTATGAAGACTTACTTTCATTAATTGTTTAAAAATGGATTGTTCTTTGTGGGAATAGTGCTATAATGATGCAAGATTGCTTGTGTGGCTCTTGCATTTTCAGAACATTTCCCTTTTTTGGCATTTCCACCAATTGCACAGAAAGCTTTTGCCTTTTTTTTTTTTTTTTGCAATAAACACTTTTTTGTATATACAGTGCAAGACGAGTCAGTTTTCCTGATACTGCTGGAATCTAAAATATTTCTCATTTAGCGTGTTCGAAATTGAATTGGATTGTTAACACATTACTCTAAACGATGGAAAGGATAAAAATTTCCTGAAGTAAATGCAGGACATTCATACAATATTAAATAAAATGTGTAGAGGGACACATGTATAAGACAGGAAAGTAATTTGGTCTCTGTTAAATTATTTAACAAGACATTTCCATTTTAGTAAGGAGCTAATGATAAGCAACCAGGTGAAGCTTTGTTCATTGACTTACAGATTTGTATTAAAGATTTCACGTGGTTGATTACAGTTCAGCAGCTTGCAGAGTTTCTCTTGTAAACAGACCATTTTGTATTCTGTACATTGAAATGAGAGTTGGTGTTCAGGTTTCCAGTGCAAATATGTGTGACAGGACAGATGTAAAAGGACAGTTGCTGAAATACTAGATTTCTTTTTTTTATTAGTAGTTCCTCTGCCATATACAGTGCTAGCTGAACCTCAGGAATGATAGATTTCTTTAGTGGTTTTTTTGAGTACATCAGTATGCTATATTTGAAGAAAACATTGAGATGTTTTAAAAATTGTTACGATCTTGAGTTTTTTGAATGCTGTTAATTAGTGGTTGTACTATATCTAATATGTAGTGGTTGTCAATGATACATATAGCAGGATGGCTGGTTCTGATTTATTGGAAAATATTCAAAAAGCTTTTTTAAAGCTGATACTCTTAGCAGACTGAATTCGTTGCTGAAGCCAAAACTAAATCCAATGTATTAATCCACATTATCATTTTATAGTAAACATATCATTACTAACTTGAAGGGGTTTATTTCCTACGTTTATATTTGTAATATAATATTAATTGTATGTTCTGCATCAAAGAATAATTGATGCTGACCAAAGAACAGGCCCACAGTTCTCTTCTTTTTGAAGTGCGAGATGAGAGAGAAACCCAGTGCTTGTCTGGCCTGGTACCGTGGTGACTGCAGTACCTAAATTTGACTGAGGTAATTTCCTGATTAAATAACAGTTTTGCCTGTGGTTTGCTCACCTCACTTAGAGGGTTTAGACTAGGTGTTCCGAGGAGTGGCTCAGAAGCAATTCTTTGTGTTTGGTATCCATTTGCAGCCATTCTTAATCTTCACTTCTTTCTTTGAATGCTCCCCTACACAACGTGAGCCAGAAGGATGCACTCCAACTGCAAGGTAAATTTGTAGTGTTTGTGATGCCCTGAGCAATGTACCTGCTCTGAGAGAAAATCCAGAGGGCATATCTTCTCCCTACCACCCTTAAAAAAAGACACCATAGTCCCAGAATCAGCGGGTCTAGAACTCTGCACGTGCAGCTGATGGGGAATGCATTAGCATGATGTTCCAGAATCTCTAGCCGTTTTCAAGTCTATATCTTTAACCATTAGTGTAAAATTGTTTTCTTCCATGTGCAATGGGATCACTCTTTTGAATAACAGATGAAAAAGAATTCAATAATCCTTAATCTCTGCCAACTGGTTCAACTGAGCAGCCTAAAGAGGTGTGCAAATTTCCTATATATAAAATAGGAAGAAGAAAATCAGCATTTGATCAATGAATCGTGAAAGTCAGAAGGGCATTTGTAAAAATAGCTGATTATGTTCACTTTATCTGCTTGCCAGTCTGCTTGTTCCCAAATGTTTGCTTCATAGAAGATGATAAATACGCAGTGAATTTTCTAGATATATATGTGCAGACTTGTGCCTTAGCAGAAAGCAAAAATATGTATATAAAATACTGAATTTTTTTTTTCCATTTCTGACCTGAAATGCTTACTATGTTCAATGTCAGCATAATGATATAATACAGGGGATTTATTTCATTCCACTTTGCACCTTTGCAAGATCATATACAGGTATTGCTGTATATATCTCTCAAAGGTACTTATATGATTCCATGATCGTGTTTTCTGGGTATTTCATAGTTTTTATTCTGTAAATTTATGACACCTTTGCAAGCAAGAAAATGTAGTTGGACCCATTATTCAGCTAGAAACTAAGGCACACCATTAGGGAATGGTTGAGGAAATAATAGTTAGTGGGTGTAGCATGCTTCAAAGTAGTTCTTTTTTCCTTTTCTGGTATTTTTTGAAATTACTTTTAAATTCAGATAAAATGGAAGCTCTTTTACATCTAGTCTGCCTGTTCTAGCCAGATCTGTAATGCAGAACAAGATTACTCTCACCTACATTTGTACTTTTATAATGCAAATTTACATTCGAACTAGTTGCTAAACTCATGTTGTAGCCCTCAGCGGGAACTGGGTGTTGAGGCCGTGAATGCTCTTGTCTTGTTAACCACACAGGGAGCGTGGACAACTATCTGAGATTTTTATAGACAAGATGACTAATTAAGCTAAATCTAACTTAAAGCAGTTGGATAACTTGGTCAAGACCACATAAGAACAGAACAGGAAGTTGAAGTTAGGACACAGACCTTTCCTAAGTCTGTATCCTAACCTCTGACACAACCTGTCCTTGCATGACCTCGATTACATTCTCATCTCCTGATCTTAGTACCTGTCACTGTACAGCCATAAATCATACAGTGAAGTTCATCTCGCTGAACTTCCCATCCCTATGATGTGGCCACCAACACAGCTACTAGTCACTGTAGGCTGTGCTTATTAAAACTGTATTGTTCAGGTCCTTATTCCATTGACTGTCAGCGGAGATTAGAGGATAATCTCAAAAGTAAATGTTGACACGGTCTCATTGTCATAGAGTGAGCTTTTGTAACCATAAGGAGTTAATTTCAGACAGCTCAGATGAAGGCAACTGAAACCAGATACTTGGGAAAAAAACCACACTGATTAATTTCCAATATTCCGAAAAAATTGAGCAAGAATCTTGTGCCATGACTTTTTTCAGCTTTTGACTGATGATGCCACTGTTGGTGATTTGATCCCATTCTTTATTCCTGAGAACAGTAGTTGCTGTGAGGAAACATTTGTGTATGGATGTTATACATATCATATACTTTCAAACTACATTCTCATTATTATCAAGCTCTAGATGTCACAAGTTTGGTTCTTTTTGTGTAATGGAAGCACTGGGATGAAGTAATTTACAATAGGACCTATATTCCTGATTTACCTTGAAAAAGGTAGCACTTTCTGTACTCCTGACAAGATTATCCTAATTTATCCAGTAAGATTAGAGTCAGTACCACACCAAATGTTTTCTACTTTCTGAAGCAGAGTTGTTTTATTTCATGCTCTGTTGTTTGAAAGTAAATGCTGTGTAAACCTGATAGGCGGGAAGGTGTTATGGTTTTTCTGCTCCTGTCTAGTAGAGAATCTGCTCAAGGTGATGCCAAGTCTTTTTTTCTTTATTTGTTGCTCTGTAGATGATAGATGAAGTCTTGAGACAAGAGATTTTGTTTTATTTCATGAAGGACCTTAGGTCAACCAATGTGATGAACTGTGTGATCAGGAATATCTCTGGGAAGCCTCTGGTTTCCTGAGATTTACAACTTAGTGAAGGCTGGTCTTGTACAGTGACTCAAAGAACATATAAATCAACTAAGAGATTTTGGGTTGAGTATCCTTTTCATTCATTCAAGCCCTAAAAAGAGCAGAATTCTTTCTCTGCATCCCATTTCTGTCTGAGTCTCACTGCAAATTCTGAGCCTTAGAAATGTTGGGATGTGACCTGCTTTTTTATTTCAGACTGTATTTTAACTTTTTCCCCTCTGTAAAGAGCATAACAAAGACAGCTCATAACGGTTCAGGAAATATTTTAAAAGTGTGAAAGGGGACAAGGCAGAAAACAGTGATAAGTGGAGTGATTTTCTGCACCCGGGGTTTCTGTTGAGTACTTATTAATCACCCCTACTCTCTTTGCCCTCTGAAGTCAGTGAAACCACTCAGCTGAGTAATAGTGTAAACTTTCAGGAAAAACAGCTGTCAACAGGACAGACATTACAATGAACTCAGGTAAGTTATAATACCAGCGAGTAGAAATGGAAGAGTATTAATCACAAAGAAAACAAAAAACCTAAAGAGAGAATGATATTAAAAACAACAGAAGAGTTAACGAGGAAAGGAAGGGGATGGGGAATGATGATGCTTTTGCTCATTTTGAGAAAAAGCCTAATGCTCATTATCAAAATAGCTATTTTATGAAAATCAAAGAAAAATACGGAATTTGCAAGCTGTACTGTAATGTTTATATTCAAAACCTTAAGGATTTCCCTTTTCTTTGTACTTTTTCTTGTCACTTACTGATGAAGACACAGAGTACCTGTGTTTCTAATGAATACAACTGTCAGAATAATGTAGCTGTACAAGCAATTAGGTCTGTGTTATGAAACAAGGTGCACACATGTTGAGTGCATGTGGGAAAGAGCAGGAAAGAATTCAGAACTCTGGTCATAGGTAGAAGCTCCATAATAAGGAGTTGATAGTGCAAATGTATGCTCATTAAAAAAAAAAGAAGAAGTAAGTTTTACTAGTTAGTAAATATGAACCTATTAGAAACTTGAATGAAGAGCTTGAGTCGTGTAGTCCTTAGGAAATCCCAATGTGAAACAAGTGCTGACTGTTGAGGGCTCAAAGGAGTTAAAGTGTTCAGAATTTGCTGTACTGCAATACTAGTGAAGCTGCAGCAAACAGAAATTGATATTTCATATGTATAGTACAGGGAGAGTAAGCAAAAGAAAATGAAAACCATTGTATAAAAATTACTATTTCTTCTATTTAGGTCGGCTTCTCTATTACATGGAGATCTCTTGGTTTTCACATTGTTTTGTGTTGAATTTTGGTATAATTGAATAATTTTATTATTTGGCTAAGGAAATAATGTAAAAATGTCCAGTTCTGAATAGCATGCAATGATATTAAAATGTTAGTTGGATCCAGAAGTTGTATTATGGTGATGGGGTAGTAGCAGTGTAGTTAGGAAATACATTTGTGGCTTACATCTCAATAAACAGAAGAGTAGCAAGGTCAGTTTATGATTCAAATAAGAGTCGAGAGAATTAGACTTGATCTGGGCAAGTGCTGGTCTTGTATCCCCTTCACAAAGGGCATGATGTGGGATCCTTATGTTTTTCCTAAGGAAGAAAACCGGGGCCTCACACTTGTGGAGACAGAAACAGCTCCAGGTTTTTTGTTGTTTCTATGGAAACAAACTCCCACTTTGTTTACGAGGCAGAGGAAATGCTTTTTAATGCATGAATTAAGGGGATGAAGCACTGTGCAAAACAGGTGAGCCTCCAAAAATCCTAGGAGTCAAGACCAGCAAAGCCAGTGGTGGCAAAAGCAGGGCTTTAAAAAGCTCATCTGAGCACTTTGCTAGTTAAATGGAGGAGAAAACTAAAGCATCAGCTGCTGCTTTAGGGAGGATGGATCGCTGCTATTATACCAACGAGTGTTTCAGAGGTTCCTAAATTGTCTTCTGTCTCACACTCAAAACTGCCACATTTGAACACTGAAAAATATTGTTTCACTTCCAGCTAAATGCACTTTAATGGCTTCTAGACAGCCGTAAAGTTGAGCAGCAGGCATAATTCTTCAAACAGGATATAACATCCAGTGTGTTTCTTGATTATCCAACTCAGTCTGATGCTCTACAGATTTCCAGTGCCTCACACTTTTGTGTAAGATAGATTTCTAATAGAATGGGTTCATTTACCAGTTTGGATATCTTTCTTTATGTTATACTCTGAGGATTTATCAGTCCCCATCAATCTGTATTTTATCAACCTACCTTTTAAATTTTCGTAACAAGAACAATTTTATTTCATTATCTCTGTTAGCTTGGAGGTCATATTTGGCTTCCTGCAACTTTTTTTCAACCCAGCAACTTCAGGAAGTTTGGCTGCAGGTCAGTAACTTGGTCTTAGTTAGGCCCAAGTAAAAGGGTACATGAGAAAAATTATGGGGTCTATAAATGCTTTGTAGAAAGTATTTTCTTTCTTTAAACATTAGGAAAAAACCTCAGCAGTCAAACCTGTGAATCCACAAGTCACAAAATCTTCACTGCTATCCTGTGAATACCTGCTTTTACCTCCAGTGGTCTGCAAAACATCTGTACTAATCAAGTAGAATATCATAGAACATCTCAAGTTGGAAGGAACCTGTAAGGATCATTGTTGTTCTAGGTACTGAATATTGTACTTTGTTGGCTACATATCTGTATCAAATCAATATTTTAGAGTAATAGTGGGATAAATGCTCTTAAACAGTACCTTCCATAAACTCACTGCACAAAATTTGCATAGATGTGCTTCTGCATACTAGTATTAGAGTTAATAATTCTGAGAGTACTGTGATATCTCCCAGGTTCAGTCATTGATACTGGTTGTTTGGCTTTCATTCATGTTGTTTATTGCTGCATGTTAAGTGAATTGATTAACGTTGGTGATTTTAGATTTCCTGAATGAGGTGGGCTGGGTTCATTTTCTGCAATAACTCGGAAGAATTCGTGGTTGTTATGTCTGGTGAAGTTCAAGCATGTGACAACAGATTTAAAAGGCAGGAGATGGACAAGTATCCAAAAGAATGAGGTTGGGATTAACACTGTGGCTTTTTGTTTGATTCATTCAATCAATGACATTTGTAAGAATCTCTCATGACAGTTCTTTTTCAAAGCTACCCAGTAATCCCAAAGGCAATGGCATTTTTGTTAGGTTCAAATACAGTTATATTGCTCTCCATTCTAGCTCTCTGACATTTTGATAGTCAAATAAAAGAAACCTATAATCTTAGTCATCATCCTAGGGTCATACAATTTTTAGAAAATAAGATTGGATAAAATATTAGGTAGCACTTCTGCGCATTTTTGTTTCTCTCAGCCTTCCAGTTCAGCTGACGAGTCTTCCTGATGCATGGTGAATGCCCATTCAAAAACAAAATGAGGATCCATTTACTGTGGTGACAGAGAAATGTATTAATACTGACTGTGATACAATAAAAGATGAGAAAGGAGGAAAAAGACCTGCACAACATATACTGTGGTCTGATTGCCCTGAAATTTCATTGTGTTACTTGATTCTGCATGCTGTTAAGTGGCAATTAAAATTTATTAGTTTGCTTTTTTTCATTATTTTTTAAAAACCGCATTTAATGCTTAGAAAGCTGTTGAACATTGCAAGTTGGAAAAATCTGTTGGCTACATTTTGCTCTCACATATAGCTAGAAGTCTACTAGTTTGATGGGGATCTTACAAGTCAAAGCATTTTATACCTTGAGTTTCTTTGTTAAATTACATGCACAACTACCCCTAGAGTTTTCCTTCCTGATGATGCTGTCTTCATTTTGAACTGCTGTTTTGACATTTGTAAAGTTTTAGCAAATGCTTCAGGAAAAGGTCAGTTTATAGTGACATTTTCCTTTTTCAAAAACCTGTGAAGAGGACCCTGAATACAGGTTTACTTGATAAGCCATTACGGATTTAAAAACACGTCCTTTTTTAGTGTGTTTTTGAGCACTTGGTTTTCACAATCTTTTTGAGGTTTGGAACTGTGCTCCAGCCATTTACTAGAAAGTCCTTTTCGTAGAGCTCAGTTCTGAATGTTTTCTTTGTACACTGTTAACTTTAAAAATATTTCACAGCTTGGGGGTTTTTGATACAAGAATGGAGTGTTTAGAAAGCATTGGGCTAGGGTATTAATGTTACTGATGTAAGTCCAAATACACTGAAGGAGCTCCTGCAAAAACCTCCCTGCATGTCTGTGTGCTTGTGCAGTATTTGCTCCTGGTCAGCTCTGCTGGGGCTTTATGTGCAAACATTTTTTTCCTCCCATTCTGCCACTGGGTCTTTTCCATCTGTCAGTCGGTTCTGTAGTGGTTTGAAATCCACCAAATTAATTAGATACTGTCTAGTAACATGAATCAATACTTTGCAACATAGCCAGAGCTTCTGTCAATGATGCCGTTGAGTAATTTACTGTTTGGGGAATAAAGGTTCCTTCATTAATGAGAATATGTTATCAACCTATTTTCATATTTTCAAAATCAGAACATTCCAGGGCTTTCTTTCTGACATATTTTCCAACAAAAAATATGATTCTTCAAAGAAGTTCTCTAAATACTAAAGAAGAAATATAGTACTTTTAAAAAAATACAGAGTTCCAGCATAATAAAATTTATTGAGAAATTTATTTCTGTCTGGTTATAAGTATATTCCCTGCCCCTGAGAATGCCATGCTCTCAGATATCCAGGAATTATGTTGGTGCCCTAGTGAACATAAAATTTAGTTCTATCAAAGTGAGTCCTATTAACTTTAAATAATAAACACTTAGAGAAAATTTGTAAGAAGTTGTTCAGTGTTTCTATTGACAAAGTGGTTGTTAGGAAATAAATACCATATAAAAATATCCATAAATATATATTTTAACCATGGCATTAATACCATAAATGCTGCATTTTTAGTGATTGAGGGAATTGGCCTTTAGTCATTATGTACTATACACTTTTTATACAGCAATGAGACAGAATATGCAAACTGACCTTTTCTTTGAATGAATTAGAATAGAAATTCTATGGAATTCTCAGGACTGTGTGTGTGTAACTCATTAGAGCTGTCAAATTACCTGTGCTCACTGAGCTCCTAGGACAGTATGATAGCAATATTTTTTGTGGCCAGATGATAGAAGTCCCAGGAGCAAAATGGCTCAGTTCAGCTTAGATGAAAAGACTGCTCAGGATATTTCAATGACATATATTTAGCCAAACATTCTATAGCCACTTACCATCAGAAAGCAGAGAGATCTGATTAGAAATACTTGGTGAATTTGATGGATGAGGAGGATGAAAATACCCAGAGCAACATTTTTCCCTTTTCAAGAGCCAGCAGACATTCATGTGAATTTTCAGTCTTTCTTTTCAGTTTTTCAACAGAAACATTTCTTTGTTTCTTTGTTTTATAGGGGATTATTTTTCAGCATTTATGTAACATGTCCCTATTGGTATACCCAAAGAAAATATTTTTGTTTCCGTCAAGTCAGAGCAAATTTTTCATAAATTGCTCCCCTCTCTTTTGACTGACCTACTTTGTATCATAAGAGTGTCATCAAATAAAATGTATGTTCATATGTAGCTAATGAGAAGCATGTGGTTATTAAACAGGTGTGTTAGAACTGGGCCTGTGAGAATATTCATAGCATGTACTCCTCTGAACTGCTGCTGCTCTATTGATTTTGATGGATTCACTTATCAAATGATAATATTCATGGCAGAATACTTCATCATCTCTTAAGAAGAAATAGCATAGACATTTAATTCATTGATGCTTTTTCTTTAAAGGAAATACATATATTTACAACATATCTATAACTTTCACCTTTTAGCTTTTAGTCTTGGACTGAAAATTACAGGAAAACAGAAATGCAAGTGATATGCAGTATAACATTCAAGCATTAATTTTATTTGTAATCTTGAATTTTGCATTTCTTTCCCTAACAAAAAAAATTCCTCAAATGATCCATAAGATGTTTATAATAGCTTTTCTTGTGATACTAGCCATATTTTTAAAAAGCTTGTTTTATGAGATTTGTGCAGTTTTCACGTAGCTTGACTTAGCATTGTTTCATGGATTTCTTTTGGTAACCTCTTCACTATAATAATTTATTACCTTTCATTTTCTTGTATTCAAGCCAAATGAACAGATTGCATGAATTATTTCTTTTCCATACTAACTAAATGATTCCATTAGATATTTTTTAAGAGAGTTTTTTTTTTCATCAACTTAAAGTAGTGAAACTTCAAAAAATTCCGGCTTAAGCTCTATCAATGAAAATCTCTTTCCTCTTTCTCTTTCCTGTCTTTTTTCTTCATGAAAATTCAGTAGTGGAGAGAAACCTGTCAGCAGAGCAATTGCCCATCTGACCTAGTTCACTCAATCTGAGCCATGGTCCATCCTGTTCATAATTGACTAGTGATTATTTGAGGAATTTAAATCTTCTGTCTTTTATGAAAGAACCTAACTAAATTTTAGCCTTAATATCCAGCTCCAGAAGGTTTCAGGTTAGATTCAATGCTCTTAAACATATATGTAAGCAATTAAATGCTAAATACTGCGAATTTGATTTAGGGTTTTTTTTGTTTTGCGGTGGACATTCAAAACTACATCCTTACTGTAGGTCTGTGTACCTTCTGGGGTTAGGGCATGAGGGGCCCTGCTGAAATTGTTGAAGTTAACTATGCGTAGAGTTAAACACATATGGCTTTTTGCTTTCTCAGTCCACGCCTTTAATGAGAAATGAAAAAGAGTTTAGTGAGGTTTGTAAGCTACCTGAAATAAAATAGAAGAGTCATCTGTGTTTCTTTATGCCACTGCATTTTTCAAAGCCTGTAATAGTTGTCAGATGGAGTTACTTGGAAAGCATAATTTTGAGCTTTCACTAGTGTAAGAGAAAAAAGTTTCATGACAGGAGTAAGAGATATATTCTGCTCAGTAAAACCTGCATATTTGGGAAGTGTTCAGAAAATAACAGTAAGACTGATTCTAATTCTAGAAAAGCTGAGAGAATCCAAATAGTCTGAACATATATAGTATTAAAAAAAAGAAATGAAGATCTGACTTGATCATGCAAGAAAGTACTTAAGAAGTAGTTATGAAAAAAGTAGTTTCTGAGAGCAGAAGCATTTTACATTAAAAGACAAAGACTAATAAAAGCTATAGCTGGGGACTGGATGTGGAGAGATCTGAAAAGAAATGAAGGAGAGTCGGTAGCACTGCAGCTAACTCTGGAGGTCAGCGGATTTTCTCTTGATTGATCAGACTTCTGTAGCCTTTTATGGTGTTGCATTGATTTCTGTTGAACATAATGGTAGTTAAAGCACCTGGTTTAAGTGTAGATACCTGTGTTCATGTTTCTTAATGCAAGGCATTCCCTTCTTGTTTTTCTAAGGAATAGTCTCTAGGCCAATGAGACACGATTGATCTGGGATTTACTGTATGAAATCCTGTGTGGGCCATGCCTTTGAAAAGGTCAGATTAATCTATCACATCACCCTGCGAAAGGCATTTTCTTGCAGCCTGGAGCTTTCCTTGATTGCTTGCTGTACCTACATCAGTAGTAGAAATAATAAAGAATTTTCTAGATGCTTTGTCCAATATATCACCTGAGCTTTCAGGTTCTTCTGTTAATTTCTGGGTGATTTTGGTAATGATTGTATATTTTTTCACTCATGTTAAAGAAAGGAGATTCATGGTTTATCCTGTAGGTAAGTACTGAACCTTGCCCTTGGTTCAGACCTCTCCCGCTGAGCAGGGAGGGAGGTGCACTTGTGTCTATTCCACGGGGATTGCACCCATGTGAGAATGCACAGGGTAGCTTTAAGGACCTGCTGGAGCTCCTCAGTGCTGATGCATGAAGTGAGATTGTGTAGAAGTCATGCTGCTCTGATGTTCTGTTTGCATTCCTGGACGATGTTGGGCAAGTCAAACACAGTGACAAGAGCGTGTAAGCCAATTAGAAGTGGTTAACGTTGCTGCTGCATTAGAGGTTAGCATCTAAAATGCAGATGAAGTGAAGAGTTTGTAAGAGTTTTAGGCATAAAATAGGTCCAATAATTGACATCTGCTCTTTTAACTTGAAAAAAAAAAATCCTTATTTTAAAAGGTTGAAAAAAGAATAAAAAATACTAAAGAAGCCATTGCATTTATATATTTTTGCACTATGCAAATGCTGATTTCAATATGCCAAGTAATCAGAGAAATACATATCTAAATATTTCTAATTACCTTAAAAATAATGCTGCATATTCTTTCGTGTTAATGCAGTGCTATGCCATTTTCACTGTCTCTATGAATAATATTATTTTCTTCTAGCTGATTTGCAGTAAAGTTCAAAATTTGTTGCTCTCCTTTGGTCATACCAGTGTGCACTTATATTCTTTGTGGTATAAAAAAATTTAATTTTTTCCCATTCAGTTGCTTAAAACTTACAGTGTTCTGTAAAAAATATTGAGTATTACAAAAAAATCAATTTAGGGTCAAATGTATATTGAATGTGTTTTCTGCAAGGCTATAAAATATTTCAGAGTGTAAATGAGTGCTAAATTTTACATTTAGTTAAGAATTACATCTCTCTTCCTTTTAAAGTTTCATGTCATCTCTCTCTGAGATATGTAATCACTTCCACTGGAGCACTAAAGGTTTGTAGTCCTCTGGAGCAGTGGTGGATATTTTCTGCAAACTGTTTGCTTGGTCAGTTTTTGTTTTAATACTATGTAAAGTGCTTTGAAATACCTTAGGTATTAAAGAAACTTATTAAAAAAACAAAATTATATTCTGTTCTGTGTAATTCTGTGCACACATTTCATAGATGGAAGAGTTGTTGAAAAGATTATAGAGGAGGTCAGACTGGCTAATCACAATGGTTCCCTTGGGCCATTAAAAAAAATTTAGAACTAAATAACTAGTAGCAGTTTTCTATGAAGAAGTGAAAAGATAAATACTATTTTAGTACTTGAAAAGTATTGCATGGTGGTTTTATATTTCTAATAAAGTTAGAGAGAAATTGCACTTCTCTTTTCACTTATGACATATCATGTGTATTAATCTCTTTGAATTTTGTTTATTCTGTTTTAGGAGGGTAAGTGAATCATTTCATCAATTTTGTATTACTTCAATATGTTTCTCCTCATTTTAAAGAAAATAGAACCATTGTCTTGCTCTCTAATCATTTACATAACATGTTTTTACAGCAGGAAGAAAAACATCCTCAAGCTATAACCTCTGTTGACTACTGTGAAATTACTAGTATTTATTTAGAGTATGAAGTCTGAAAAATATAGGCAAAATTCTTATCACAAGACATTATGGAGATTATCAGATGATCAAAATTCAACTGGATTAAAAATTTAGAAGTGGCCAGCCTCTTACTTAGCTGAGGAAATGTTCAACCCTTCTCTCAGTGAGATGTGAATGCTCTAGGACCTAGGCTACAAGCTTAACTTTATAAGAAGATGGGCATATATATATTTTAAATGCTACTTCACAGTGTTGAGTTTTTTCAGTCTTTTTATCAGGAAGCTTCTAGATTTGTTGGTTTAAAATAGATACCCTGATTAAAATTAAAGAATCCAACACTTTCCTCCATTACAGGAATACTAAATCTAGCTACATTTTAAAAAGGTTAAGGTACACAAACTTTTTCAGCTATCTAAAATACAAGGAAAACCTGCTGTTTCCTTCACATTCTTTGTGTTTTATACAAAAGACAACATGCGGAGCTGAACTGAAAGCTAAGAGCTTATTTTGATATTGGCAGAAAGAGGATATCAAGGACCTGTAAATCATTTTAGAGCAGTAAAAGAAGAGTAGTGTATAGGGTATTCTAATTTGTTGAGATTTCTTTGCATTTTCTCTTTCCCAGCCATCCTTCAATAAAGGTTCTTGAAAGCCTGGGACCTCAAGGATGGACCTCAAGGTCCATCTTCCCTTTCAGGGATCTCTCAGTCTAACTTGACTCTCAGAATGAGTTCCTCCTGCTGAAAGACGTTTCAGTGGAGCTGGAAGACCAAGGCAACAAGTGATCATCTTTGATGCTCACAACAACTCCTTCCAGTTCTGTTTTTTGCGCAGCAATGAAGTCAGGGAACCTTCCCCCCAGCTTGGACAGAAGGACCGTGCCAGGAAGATTAACTAAACAGATTAAGTGCAGTAACTTTTATGACTTGTCGAACAGAACCGTGCAGTGACATTCACAGTGCAGTATGACTGCAGTGTTACATCTTTTGACCCACAGCCAGGGATCACTTCATGCCCTCTCTCAGCATGGCATAAGGCAGTTGAGTAGGGCATAGCAATAGTGTAAAGCCATTTGGAGCAGGAACAAAGACTGCCCTAATTACGTGAAATTCTAACCAGAATTTTGCTGTGAGTAGGAACTCAGGCAAAAAGACCACCACTACATGATAGACAGGGAAAAAAGAAATAGAAGTTGAAAATCCAGATCATTAGAGTAAGTATTTGAGAATTTTAGGTTATCACCTGAAGTCATGTTGTTTAATATCATTCTCATGTTTTTCAGACTTAACAGTCTGTGTTTCCTGCTTGAGACAGTCTTTCTCATAACCTGGCGAGAACTAAGAAAAAAAGATAACAGAAAACATTGTCAGCTTTGCTTACAGTTAGTAAACCTATCTTTTACTGACAGAATTTTATCACACAAAAGTGAGATCTGTCCCTTTAATGCTAAGAATACACAAGTTAAAGGATCCTCTTTTTGAGGATACACTCTTTTTGTGTATGTGAAAAACCACAGTGCCAACAAAAATGTTCTTTGTGGATGTAGCTGTTCAATTCACAAAAGATAGGTTTGTAACCTCTGACTCCCAAACTGCTGATGTGTGCAGAGAGGATCAGACCCAAGCATAATATTTGAAAATAATTTTAACTAATTGTACATGACCATATGCCAGATTTCATCAGTATTAAGGATTGGTTAGAAGACACATTGATGTCTACTTCATGTTTGAAAAGTCCTGTTCCAAATATAACCACTTAGATAGTGACAGGACCTAGCAAACCATGGTAAAAGCTCATCTACAATCTGTGATTTTTTCCTGTAGTCCTGGTTGTTCCTCAGGGTGGCTTTGAAGACTCATAAACCCATTGTCCCTTAGCCAAACATAAGATAGCTTGATTTGAAAATAACTATCTTTCATGCTATTTACCTTTCTTATGCTGCATCCAGACTATCTTGCAGGCTGGTTTTCACACTAATAAAACCCAGTGGAAGGCATGATTGGGGACCATTAACCTTTAGAACACAAAAAGCTTAAGCTCAGGGAATATTTCTGAGCTGCCTCATAGGGCTTTGAAGCCACTGCTTCCATCCTTCATCTAAATTGCCTGAATTCATTTTCAGGGCTGATAAACTGTCAAGTGAATTACGAGACATAGGCCTTGGGTTAATTTACAGAAATGCTCCTGCACCAATGCTGAGTAAATCCACCTTTCTTTGTTGAGTATACCTCCTTCAGCTTCCAGAACCATCTTATTGTGCCCCATTACAATCTCTGCATTTCAAACTCTCTTAATTTAAAAAAAAAAACTAATTTACTAAATAGATTATTATGAGGGGCATTTTTCTATCTCATATTTCACACTCCTTCAGATACAGTAGTAGCAACACAATATGTAAACAGATGGTCAAGTTGGCTTATTAATTATTTTTTTAATAAGATGAGAAAGTCTGTCTCACTGTACTGCCAGCACTTCACCTGTCAAAAATGAGTTCAAAGGAATAATTCACCTTTTATCTTCCTATATTCAATGGCTAGGCAGACTGCAATTTATGCTTATCTGGCCAGCTGAGTTCAGAGGGAATTACAAGGAAATTCTGTACTTGCCAGTTACCTTTCAGTGTTAGGTTCTGGCTCTTTATTTACATATGTATTCAATATTGGTAATATGGAACTGGAAGTAGGTTGGCTGTCCCTTTTTAATTAACTATTTGCATATTTTATAGATGAAGGAGACAAGTACCTCAAGCTGAGATATTTAGATTGTATTCCCATGAAAATTGCTAACAAAAAACAATTAATCACTGCCATGTTTTGTTTACCTTTGGGTAGCTCTCAGATTGACGTTAGTGTTCATATTTAAATATTTGTATGATTGGACATTCAAATATATCTTGATAACTAGAGTATAAATTGTCTGACTGAGATAAAAGTTGTGAACATGTTTCTTTGGAAAGAAAGACAAAAGTAAACTATTTATACTATTTTGTGGTTTCTTTGCATGTATCATTGTAGTCTCTCAGCACTTAGATTTGGGTAAAATCTACTTATACTTCAATCTTTATAGTATATGCATGATTAGTTCTCAAATCCTGTATCAACAAGATCCTTTTCATGGTGATGGTTGTAAAGACCTTGCATGTATAGCAATTATACATAATATGCCCCTAGAGAACGCTTAGATTTCTTAGTACTGTGTAAGCATCTTGTCATGGTTTAACCCCAGCTGGCAACTGAGCTGCATACAGCTGCTCACTCTCTGCCCCTGGAGGGGATGGGAGAGCATCAGAAGAGCAAGAGTGACAAAACTCGTGGGTTGGGATAAGGACAGAGGTAAAGCAAAATCACTGTGCACACCAGCAGAGCAAAACAAGGAGTTCACTGCCCACTTCCCGTGGGCTGGCAGGTGTTCAGCCATCTCCCTGAAAGCAGAGCTCCACCATGCGCAGTGGTGGCTTGGGAAGACAAATGCCACCAAGCTGAAAGCCCCCTGCTTTCTCCTCCTTCCCCCAGCGTTGCACTGAGCATGAGGCTGTGGGGTCTGCTGGGGCCAGCTGTCCCAGCTGTGTCCCCTCCCTCCTCCTTGTGCATCTGCCGGCTGATTGCTCGTGGGGTGGGGTGAGGAACAGAGAAGACCTTGACTGTGTGTGAGCTCTGCTCAGCAATAAGTAAAATATCTCTGAATTATCAACTCTCTTTCCAGCGCAAATCCAAAAGATAGCCCATAACAGCTACTATGAAGCAAATTGTATCCCAAGCAAAAGCAGCACGCACCTGAGAACCTGAAAGTCCTGTGAATGAACAGAGTTTACCTGGCAGTCATGAACTGCAAATGGGGCTGATAGAAAGTATTTCTTGTTCAGAGAAGGGGTACTATACCTATCACCACATATCTAATAGTTGCCAGCTCCATTTTGGGCACTTCTTGACCAAGAAATCTCTATTATGTCTGCACCCATTACAGTTGTTTTCAGTAATGAAAGCAGGATTAGTAAATATGGTTCCTGTTCCCTTCAGCATCTCTTACTAGTAAAAGCACCACATTGCTATGACATACTCCAAGCACTTAATGTTTGAAAGCAAAATGCATAGAATGGTAACATAAACCCAACAGAGCTTTTAGCTTCAGAGTTCTTTAAACTTCGTTATATATTTGGCACAAAGAATTGTGAAGATCTGCAAGGAGAATGATTTTTTTTTCAATTAGAATACTTTGAAGCAAGTTATTTTTTTTCGCTCTGAGTTTTTCCTGACCTGAATAATTAGAATGGTAATGTGTTCATAGATCAGAAGTGTATTCTGAAACTTAATTCACTCGGCACCATAGACAATTAGTATTGAAATGGTAAGCATTATTTTCTGAGGTCCTGATCTTACAAAGGGCACCATGTAAAAACTTGGAAAGAGCAAAGTCACTGCGTGTGGGGGAGGGGTGTGAAAGGAGATGAAGGAGGTGAAAGAGGTTGCGGTTGATTGGCACCGCTTTCATCCCTGCCATGGAAATGGCTGTACGGGTAGGCATTTCCCACTCCCTGCCTTCTATACATACCCAGGCATTGTCAGCTGTCCTGATTATCTTCCCTTTTCTTCCTTTCATCAGAAAGACATTCTGTCCAAACACAGATGATTTCAGACCTTATTGTAGGGCCTCAATAGCCCCATGTAGATGTTCTTTGCAGTCATAACACAAAGTTCTTACACACAAAATTATCCAGGTAAGACATGCAGCTGCACATCCATGCAGCATTTCCATCCAGTGCAAACCACTGTGGCTTTAGAGGCACAGTCATAGCCACAGAACTGTTTCTCCTCTAGGTTTCCTGTTGCTCTCACTGTATTGTCCAGGCTTAATAAACAGAATGTCATACGAAAAATTACCAAATATAGGAGAATTAGGGCTGATCAGACATGCTTATTGTAACAATGCATTTCTTTTCTATTATTTACCTTTGGAAGGTATATTTGGGTTATGAAGACTAAATTGATTGTGTTTTCTAATTAAGAAGAAAATGAGGAAAGGGGCTGAATATTTATTTCAGAATTGCAGTCTACAGTATTTAAAATGCATGACGAGCTACAGTCTTGCCTCCTAATTACTTAGTCCCTGTCACTTCTCATTAACATGTAAATCATGTTATAAACATAGTAAAGGTGGAGTAAAATATGTCCTGAGGGGAGGGGGCATACTGGAAAATTGCTTTGGGCAGTGTGGTGATGAGAGTGTTTCATTTGCAGCTCATCTGTATTCCACTCCTATGGGAAGCTGCATATATGAGATTTAAGCAATCATATTTTCTTTGTCCTAGGCTGGAGTGGTTGTTGCACTTAAACAAATCGATCTGAAGGTTTTGAATTATCTACAAGGAAATTAGTATACAAAATCTAAGTCTATTAAAAATATTGAGAATTCATTTAAGGAGTAATTGTATTCTTCTTTAAAAATAAATAAAAATTTGTTTATGGTTTTTTGGTGATAGTCCTGAAAATAAGAACATTGTTAATAAGATGTTTTGATTCATAGCAATCCACCAGCAAAAGCCTTTTGGCTCTTTACTATGTAAAAATGGATTATACAAAAATACAACAACATTCAGAATGTGCAGAATTACTCACTTGCCTTTTAGTATCTAATATTTAATATTTGTAAGAATAATTGTTTCAAAACAATTTCATGCAATATCATTAACAGTTTTTACTTAGAGGAGTAGGCTTCTGGAAAGACATCAAGGCCTATAATTTTATTGAGAAAATCAGTTTATAGTTGTGACTTTGCTCTTAATTTACTTACCTGTCACTGACTGAATGAAGAATAAGGTAGAAGTAGAAAGTCTCTTTCTCAAACACTACACTCAAATAGGAGTTAAAATACATACTTCTTTTAAAAAAAAAAAAAAAGGTGTTTTTTTTCCCTGTGGACAACACTTTGGAGTCCTTTATCTGAATGGGAAAACTGAATTTGAAAATTCATTTTCTTCATATAGTCAAATTTTACAATGGCTCATGAATAAAAATATTTGGACTAAATATTATAAAGGAATTAGTGGCTTATCTGTATTTAACATAGTTTGTAATCTGATGTAGCTCAAATTTCAGTGAGCTGGTGAAACATAGAAATGATAGTCCTAGAAAGACAAAAAGAGAAGTGAGCACATTATTGTTTCATAAAAATTAGCCTACAGCACATTATTATATTTATTCTGTGTATATTATGTTACACAGTACTTTTTAGCACTTTCCATATGAGTACGGCAGCATATTTAAAAAAGAGATATTGGCAAGTGATTAGTGGACAGCTGGGACTTTTGGCATGAAGGATGTGTATTTCACACATCTAGAGCTTACTGAAACATTTAATATTGAGGAAAAGATGAATTTTCTATCCCATCTTGAGAAAGGGGAAACAATTTTCTTTATTCTGGGAAAAAGGATTTTCTCATTCCCCAGCTTCTGCAGATTTTCCCGACAGCTGGTTCCCCTAGACCATGCCCTGTTATCTGCCATTACATCCACTTACAAAGCATCAGTTCTATCATTCCACTGAAATGATGTGTTATGGTTAGCAACAGTGTAAGTGAAAGTAGCAGCTTTGATTAGAACAATTTGCTTGCCTCTGAGTCTTCTTGTTTCAGGAAGCCAGCACTCTCAGGAAGACATTGTGCTCACATGTTTAGTGTTATCTTCACAGAGAAAAGATCTGGATATATATATTTTTGTGAATTAATTGAAATCTTAGACAGTTCTTTGCAGTGGATCTTTATAAATTAGATGGCATTGACACTACAATAACTGTTCCCTCATCTTGCTGTGTGGTTTACTGGACATATGGGGCTCTCAAGCAAAAAAGGAGATAATGGCTTCAGCGAACAGTAAATGAACTTTAAACTTCCTGAGTTAAGAAAATTGAAGAGATTTGAGAAGATGAAAATGATGAGAGAAGAGTTTTGATGAGGGGAAATAGAAAAGGGATGGCTCTTAGGATGGCTGTGAGAAGGGATATGGGCTGAAATAAAGCTGTCATCACATTTTTTGGTAGAAGTCAGTGTTAAAAAAATCTGTTGATTATTACAAGAAGTTAAAAGTAAGAAAGGTAATTTATCTTCAGCTAAAAGAGCCTGCGCACAGACTTGCCTCAGCATACCAGGAGGCAAATTAAAGTGGGGTTAATCCTTGCATTGTGATGCTATTCCCTGAAGAGAGAGAATTTAGTTCATACCTGAAGCTGGATTCTGGCTAAAGGGTCGGAGTCTGTAATTTCATAACAAACTGATAAATAAAATGGATTTACAGACCCTGGGAAACTCGTGTGCTTAAGTCACATAGGAGGAGATGTCTTTGCTCACAGTGGTAGGAGGAAGGAGGAGATGGGAAGTGACAAGTTTGGGTCTCAGCGGTTACGTAAGGCATTGCCGGGGCGGGAGGAGCCGAGGCTGCCCGGGGTCAGTGGCCTGGCTGCTGGGCAGCTCAGCAGCACTCGCCCCCACAGGTCAGCAGAGCCCCATGGGGCTGACAGGAAAGGTAGCCCTTGCTCTTCACATCTGCAGGGGCAGAAGGGTCGCAAATGCCAAAGAAGTGGGAAGTCAGCGCCTTTCTGAGCCTGCTGGGGGCTCGGGGTCACGAGGGACAGTACTGTATATAGAAAAAGATGCTTTTAGCAAGGGTGGAGAAAAGAATTCACAAAAGCCCATGGTCTGTCCTCTGGCACTGCTATCCTTTAGTCACTCAATGGCACTCTGGCACAAAGACAGCTCCCAGATAGGTCAAGCTGAGTAACCTGAGTGTTGGTCACCCATTTCCTTAAGCCAGGAACTACCTACCATCCCATCAGCATTTCCCCCTGCCTTCTTCACTGGCCTGTAAACGAGCATCACTCCAGGAAAAATCGCTTTAACTTTCCCTTTGACCCCTCCCCAGCGCAGTTTCCTGAGGGAACTCTTGCTCCCAGGCTATTATTGTCCAGCCTCTAGCCTTGCAGAACTACAAGTTTGCAAACTCCCTCAAAGGTCTTGCAGAGAGTATCATGCATAGGGCCAGCAGGAATCTGTGACCTCCTGTAAAATAACAGGAAGGCACTGAGGGGGTGACTGTTTTCTCCGAAATAGAAAGGAGGATATGAAGAAGTTAGCACAGAAGTACAAGGTCCTAAAATCTCTCGTGTACCGAGGGGGAAAACTTAGAGGGGGAAAATGATTAGCACCGAAAGCAGCCTTTGGAGGACTTGGTGGAAAGAGGATTGACCACAGGATGTGGGTGAGAGAAAGAAAAGGTGGAAAAGGAAGAAAGAAAGGGTGGAAAAAGGATTGACCACAGGATGTGGGTGAGCATTACAGTGAATAGGTTCTCAGTAGTGTTCTACAGAAAATAATTGTTTCTTCTTCGATACTTGTCTTTTGCTGTCTGTGTGGTTTCTTGGTGGTTATTTAAAAAATAATCAAAAGACAAAATTGTATAAGAAATATCAGCAAAAACTCTTTGTTTCACTTAACAATAACTAGAACGGAAGAGTAAAGTAAACCAGAAAATGGACAGTTAAGAATAGTTAAGAATACCAGTTTCCTGGTAACCACAAAATTATGTGAAGCACAAAGCATAAAACAAAAATTGAAATAGAAATTGGGGAAAAGCTATGCACTTTGGTTGAATTTTTCCATTTGAATTCTGACCAGTTATTAAAATTTTCTGTGCCAAACAAAAAATTGAAGGCAGCCTGGGAACAGTGCTCAATGACAGTGACATTTCCTGACAGAGCAATTCCTTGCATATCAGTTGTACTAATTGTATTCAATCTGACAGCAACAGTTTAACCCATTCACCAGGGGAATTGTCTTGCTGCGAGACCAGTGATCTATGTTTTCATTTAGATGTCAATCTAGCCTCATACTGTGTATTTTTAAGGTAGAATTTGCCTTAAATTATTGTACTAATATGATAAACATCATCTCCCCTTGAATTGTTGCACAACAGAATCTTAAAAAAGCAACTTGTTTTCTCCTGCAGAAAAACTTAGAAAACTAAGGGGTTTTGCCTTCTTGAAAGCCAGGTTAAATGAAATCACTTATTTCCTAAGGCAGTTTTCTTTATTTGACCATAAATGAAAATAATTTTGTGCTTCAGAAAGTGTTTTGCCTCCAAAAATATCCAGAGTGGTTCATACAGTTACAACAATTGAAATCCAAGTGGTTGTGTGATTTTCTTCCAGTATGAGTGGGTTGGTTTTTTTTTTAACATGAGAGGCAGGAGACCCTATTGGGCTGGAAGACAGGAACATCAGATGAAAATCAGTTAAATACATCCATTCATTGTAGAAATTATGCTGCCCATAGAAAAATTAATTGTGGGTGGAAATGGAGAGAGATGAAAATCCTGTATGACTGGCCAAGCTCAGAGGGTTGGAAGCTGCTTTAGATGCACATTCAGTTGTCCTTTGAAAACTGTCAAGCCTTATAAATGCTTCCCAGGCCTGTTTCTCTGCTTCTACAACACTGCTAGCTGCTGCAGAAAATATCACCAGAATAAATCTTCAGAAATTACACCCTGCCATGGGTTGTACTGAAGATGATGGGTGCCTGAATAGACTTTTGAAATACAGCTAAGGTAGTCACTAAATACAGTTGTGGTCTGGAAAACTTGCCGATACAGGATAGTTAGTCTGTTAATATAAGGTTTGAGCTCAATTGCAAAAAGCGAAAAGGGGAGGTGGGGAGGGCATTGTAGTTAACCTTCAGGGCCTGAAAACCTGTAGCTTTTAACATATGGCTGTTTTCTGCCTGGTGCTACTGGATTGGGTGGTGAATTGTTTATATACCATGGGAAGAATTATGGGAATGACTCACTTTTATAAAAGACTGGGCAAAGAGAATAAGCAGAAAGTTTGAAAACAGTTGCAGGAAAAACAAAAACCAAAACCAAAATAAAAAAGATTAAATGAAAAAGGAAGGTTTTATAGAGAGATTACAGAAAGAAGGAAAAAATAGATGGGGAAGAATCATTAAGATAGTTCGGGTTTTGCTGAAAATCAATATAGAAAAGTTAGTTTTAAGAAAATCTAATAAATTGTTTGACATAGCACAGAAAGCTACAGTACAACTGTCAATGGACAGCTTTTGCAGAGCCATGCTATGAAGACAATATCCTGATAGCCCAGACTCAGTTAATGTGGTGTGGATTTTTTCTTTAGATGAAGTCTGATCTCTCTTCCCATGGACCCTTGAGAAATAAAGGCTGTAGAGCACTCCTTGAGCTTTTAGGGAAGATGCTTCAAAATTTTCCTTGCAGAGAGATGAGGAAAAACTTTAAGTAAATAACCAACATGATGGTGTATGAATGTTTAACTGAAAGTGATGGACACTGATCCAATGTAAAGTTCTTTTAATAGACCTTGTTTGCAGGCTCAACATTAACTTGATCAATGTATTTAACCCAGGTAAGGGATCTGTGCATTACTGTATATAACGCAATGAGACATCATGTTAATGTTTAACTACTGTCTAGAAATCCTTACAGATATAAAAATAAATACAGTATTGAATGCACATATTCCCATGCCAATCCTTAAATGAAAGACAGATGATTTGAACAGGTTTAATTTTATGTAACTTCAGTCCTGTTAAAGTGAGTTGTCTAATTTCATGCTAGTCACACAGGCTTCCTTTCCAGAAAATGGAATAAATAGGCATAGCTGAAAGATAAATAATCTGGCCTACTTTAGAAGCTATTTTAGGATGAAACGTATTATCTTTTGGAGGTGCTTGTTTCTCTTTGACAACAATGAAGAGAACTGACAGTGACTGACCTAGAGTAAGAGATTTAACTTTTAGACCCCTCAAACATGGCAAATCAGTTACATCCTCTGTCATATGAAGGAGGGTCAAAGTAAACCACTGAACAACAAGAAGAGTTTTAATTATTTTTCACAAAACATGAATTGTTTGTTAGTCATTTGGATATGGAGTAATTCAGGAATCTCCTTTGTTCTGCCTGTGTTTTCTCACTGTTATCTACAGCTCTTGCTGGTCTGTGTTTCAAAGGCTAATTTACAGACATTTATGAGGAGTCTGAATATGATGTATTATTTTGAAAAACAAGAATATTTTGTGGAGGATTTATATTTCCATATTTTGTATGCTCCGCTGAATAGCATAGTAAAGTTAAAAATATCTTTCAGTATGAATTTTTTAACAAACAAAATGTCTTTAGATGTTTCTGAAAATTGTATAAAAATAGAACAGAAAAAAAATCGTATGTAGAACAGCACATAGGAATGCGGCTTAGTTTGATAGATGACTATAGATTGCTTATTCTTTGCTTTCAACTGATGACTACTTTTGGGCAGGTTAGCAGCAGTTTCCCAGAAGCTGTTCTGAACTTTTGTACCTGTATTTGAGTTGTGTACTTCTCACAGTACCACACTAAAGATGATGTTGTGCTCATCTTCTGGACATATTCCCAGGGTTACATGGAAGTGTTCTTGTACATGGATCAAAATATGGTATTTCCATAAAATATACACAGTCATCTATTTTCCTTTGAATGTTTGGAGCTTGCTGTTGTGGAATACTGATTGTAATGAGCCCTCTTGTTTTAAGTAAATATTTGAGGTTCCATCTGAGCAGATCTCTCCTTATGTGGCAAATGGCCTTGTTACAAACTGCCAACAAGATGCAGTGCAGGGCATGCACAGTTGTGGTCTAAATGCATGCTGCTGCATGTAATGCACTCCAGAAAGTGAAATCCTGATAATATGATTTGCATGTCATCAGTTTTTCTTACTGTATTAATCTCATTTTTTACCATTTTGAAGTTACAGATTCCTGCTAAGTAAACTGTTGGCTGTTTTATTCTTTATTTAAGGATTTTATTTTATTGCTTATTGAAAGGGCTTTAAAATCAGGAGCCACCCTTAGCAGAGCTACGGTAGTGTATGATTGTGATGTTAAAGCTGTCAAGGACACGAAATAGCATCATAACATTTTGGCTGAGTACAAGTGACTGTGCTGTAGTTTTGAGATTGTGGTTTGCAAGTCAAGTGTCAGTAGAGGTAACTCATTAGGTACAAGGCTTTCAGTAAAACACCATGTAGTGGATTGGCAGTCACGTAATGTTCAACTGTTATCTTCACAAGTGGGGTGGGGTTTTTTTGCAGAACACAGCTTCTTGAAAGGTTCGCTTCTAGGTAAGTAAATGTCTTCATTTTGAGTCCCCAGACATCAATCTCTTCCTTATTAAAACACCACTACCAGAGGAAGACTGTTCCTTTTTCCAGAGTAGGTTAAACTTTCTCAAAGTAGGCTAAGCCATGAGATGAGCTTTCTTGGGGAAGGGTTCAAAATGTACAACTATCCTGGGACTTGCTGTTCTCTTTTTGCAGACCCAGTGTAAACAGAGCAGTGGGTTTTAATGAGATATGTTGAGGACCAGATGGATGGGTAAAAATGCTGTGCCATATACACTGGAATGTCCAAAGGCAACTGAGGAATCATGAGAGGCTGTTATGGAGGCAGGGAATTCCAGTGTGTGTGGCACAAGTTAGATGGCAACTTGGTGCAGTGAAGGCAATGAATATCGAAGACTGAGATGCTGTTTAAAAAGGGTGGTATATGCCTGTGAATTTGTGCAAGCCAGATTCCCCATTTCTCCTTTAGATAAGGAAGGGCTATTTCTCTGCCCTGACATTAAAAAGAAGAAAAAAAGAGAAAAAAAAAAAAAAGGCAACAAACACTCATGCACAATCACACCCAACCCTAATAATAAGGATTCAAATTTACTGATCAGAGAACAGTACAACCATATACTGACTGCTTTGCTTTTTACCCCTCACAGTCATCATTTGTGTAGAGCACCTGATATTGTAGCTGTTTTGAACTGATTTTGTTCACTTTTTTGTTTTAAACATTATTACAGGCGATATTTTCTTCTGAGGTTGCATCTGACCTGTATTTAAAATAGAAAAGGAAACAGAGCATCTAACAGAAGAGATGTCTTAATAAAGAACACATGAGTAACTTCAGTTTTCTGCAGTCATTAAGAGTACTGATTAAGAGTATATTTTCTTACCCTCTCACTGGACTCAGGTGTCAGTCATCTGGAGAAAAGTCAATGTGTCAGAAAGGTGGCAGTTGGAAAGTTTCTTTAGAAGTTTTGATGTCTTAAAAGTGGATCTTTTTCTGCAAATTGCCTTTAATTATATGTAACGTCTTCTAGTTTCTACATTCGACAGTGAAAACAACTGTGATTTCTCTCTTTTTAAGCAGTAAGTTTATATCAGGTTTTTCAAAGGTATTTTAGTGAAAAGAAATGAAAAGGTGATATTTTTTTCATGAACTGAAGGAATCTTGTTTGAATTACCACAAGCTTCCTCCAGACTTCATGGGAGTTTGAATAATCTTAGAAACAATTTTAAGTGAGAGTGAAAAGAACTGTCAATAGAAAAACCTCCAACTGAGGATAATCTATTTTATGTATGTGGTATGATAAAGATGTCTAAATAGTATCAGAGCTGTTGGAAGATGGAGGAACTACAACAATCTTATCTCAGTCATATGGGAAAGAGAAGAGGGCTGAGGATTTTTTTCAGAAATACATTGGTCTGTTTGAGAGGAAGATTCTAACAAGGCCATGGAAAATTTCCAATTTAGATCAGTTCAAATCCATTAAGAATTTGAGACAGGACTTGGGGTTTTGGTTTTTTTCTTAATATTCTTAAGAAAGAAAGAAATAATTTTTAAAAATATTATATCAAAATATAATAATATTTTCCCCTTTTTTTTTCAGACTATGATGTGTTAAGGACATCTAGAAAAAGTGTATCATGATTTCTAACTTCTTTTGTTATTGAATAGACACCACTGAACACCTTAAGTCATGCCCATGATTTTTAAGCAAACCAAATGTGACTGGTAGTCAGAGATTACAATAAGAAAACTATGGCTCTTGGAACACTAACAGCTACACCCCAGAAGCCTTACTAAATCCTGGCATGGGTTTTTTATGTCTAAAATCTTAAATCATGAAATGAGTGAGTGATGGAACACACCAATGAGAAGATGTGTCTCTGTGAGCCACTCATTATATTGGTCCACTAAGGGCATGAACTACAGGAGGCAGAGCTCTTCCTAGCTTATTTTTACCCCTCACCCCAAACAATAGCTTTGAACATGGATGCTAAAGAAATAGTGCTTACTTGTGTGAGAAAATTTGTCATTCATAGTCACGAAGAATCTAGTCATCTTTTTGTGAGTGCACCCTCAGCAATTTGGCCGACGATCCCAAGCTGTGCGATGCTGTCGACACATGGGAGGGAAGGGATGTCACCCAGAAGGACCTTGACAGGCTTGAGAGGTGGGCCTTTGTCAACCTCGTGAAGTTCAGCAAGGCCAAGTGCAAGGTCCTGCGTGTAGGTTGAAGCAATCCCAAGGACAAACACGGGTTGGGTGGAGAAGACATTGAGAGCACCCCTGGGGAGAAGGACTTGAGGATGTTGGTTCACAAGCTTGGTATGAGCCAGGAATGTGCACTTGCAGCCCTGAAAACCAACTTCATCCTGGGCTGCATCAAAACCAGAGTGGCCAACAGGTCTAGGGAGGTGATTCTTTCCCTCTACTACACTCCTGTGAAACCCTCCCTGGAGTTCTGCATCCAGTTCTGGGGTCCCCAGCATAAGAAGGGCATGAACCTGTTGGAGTGAGTCCAGAGAAGAAAGCAAAGATCAGAGGTCTGAAGCACCTCACCTATGCAGAAAGTCTGAGAATAATGGATCTTTTTAGTCTGGAGAAGAGAAAGTTCTGGGGTGACCTTAGAGCACCTGCCTGTGCTTAAGGGGGGCTTCAAGAGAGGTGGAGGGGGACATTTTACAAGGGGATGTAGTGATAGGACCAGGAGCAATGGCTTTAAACTGAAAGAGTGTGGGTTTAGATTAGATATTAGAAAGAAATTCTTCACTGTGAGGGTAAGAAGAGACTGGAGACACTGGAACAGGCTGCCCACAGAAGTTCCAGTTGCCCCATCCCTGGAAGTGTTAAAGGCCACATTGGATGGAGCTGTGAGCAGCCTGGTCTAGTGGAAGGTGTCCCTGCCCGTGGCAGGGGGCTTGGAATAAGATGATCATTAAGGTTCCTTCAATACAATCCATTCTATGATTCTGTGATCTTTAAAGCTCAGATCATTCGGTTTAGTTGGTGTGGAACTTGTGATTGTGTAGTAAAGACATGTTATTCATTGTCATAAAAGAGTTCTCCTTCCTATTAGTTCAAGATTATAAATTGCCTTTATAGTGGTTTACATCCTTAGTAATGCACTTATAAAAAGAATTCAATATATTTCTCTTATCTGACTTTGTACTGAGAATTTTTTTTTTTTATTTGACTTATTTATAGGACTTGGTATCAAAGTAGGAAACCACTGCCAGAAGTGCCAAAGGCTAGAGAGATTAAGATGATGGCAATATACTGTTTTAATCAGTACCTCTGAATATGAATTAAAATATAATGCAAATTACAATGTATAAAGACCAAATGGTCCGATATAAGTTCTGGGTAATGTTTCTTATGGCTGGAACAGTGATATGTCCCCAGTGTACCAAAAACCATCACAACTCCAGCAAACTGTGTTTTTACAAATGAGGTGGGTTCATTTTGTTTTGGTTTATCTTGTCTTGAATAGAAGCACCAGAAACATCTACTGCAAACCATTAGGTCTGCTGGAAAAAGAGGAAAAAATATTTCCAAGATGCTTTAAAGTACAGTATATCCAAGTCAAATGAAATATTAATGGTCTAGATATCTACTGGTATACCACAGTCACACAAACAGACATCAAAGGGTTTCCTAGGTTATAAAAGAGCTATCTCTGTGATTGTGGAAACTGAGATTACATCTGGAAGAAAGGCATTCTGAACTGATTTTTACAAAAAAATTAAATTTTCTGAGAATGCGCTAAGAGGAGAGCTCCACAAGTAACTGTGAAATCAGCAAGGATACAAGGATTCTGTATTTAAAATAATTCACAGAATTACTGTGTGAGCTAATTAAAGAAGACTAGAGGGAGTTTTATTGCTTGGGGTGTTAAAAATTAGAGTGGATGAGACACTAGGGGGCCTGTTCAAAAACCTTTGAAACCTTTTGAAGTCATCATAAGCTTGTCCCTTGAATTTCAGTAGTTTTTGAGTCAGCCACAGATAGTTGTGCTAAAAGAATTGCTCTCCATTGTTAAGCTACGCAATACATCCCTGGAAAGTGTTTTCATTTTCTGACTTAGATATATCTAAGTGTGGGAGAATATAAGCACTTATATTTTTAACTCCCAGAATGAAATTAGTTCCAATATGAATAGAAAAGAAGATAGATTTCCCATTTACATGACATAAAGTTATATATTTCCATATTTCTCAGTACTGGTAAAGGGATATGAACTCTGTTCTTGCTTAAACTCAAGGTCTTTTGCTAACCAGGTTACAAAAATAGGAGTAAATTTTCCAAGCAGAAAATTACTGCTGAAGAAAATTTAGTAACTGAATTGGGAGTCAATAAAAAATGTAATTTTTCGTTGTCATAAGTAATTAATTAGGTTGTAAAGAAGTGTGGCCTCTAATATGGAACCTACCAGGAAGGAGCCATCTATTTCCCATAAGTTTTTCATTAGGTATTCCAACATTTTAGAATAAAATTTTTAAAATACTTTAAAATGGATGAGTACATTCCATTAGACTTGCATATTCATAACTCGGTTGTTTTTTTTCTTAATAAAGACCAGAAAAGCCAATGTGAAGTTTCACTTCTCCTCCTGTAAGTCTTGCAAAACTGTATTATATGTAAGAACAAACGTACTCAAAATTCTCAGTTTGTGCAGATATTTACATATGTTTATATTTGCATTTGCATGTGCAGGTGTGTTCATGTGCTCCCTAAAAATCCAGCTGGGTAAAATTGCTCTTCCCATCATTAATGTAACATCAGAACTGGATGAAAGTGCTAGCCATGTTTTTTGGAAATATTTCTGTAATCACTGTAAGCTCTGACCCTTTGCTGTGGCAGGTTGAGTAACCAACTGGGGGAGGCCAAAACTCGTGGCCAAACAGCAGCTCCTGTTCCTGTGCCAGTGTCCATGGGCATCTGCCTGCAGGAGTTCACTCTCTGGAGCCGTGCCCACGTGGAATAGCCAAATAAAAGTGGCTGATACCTGTTCACGTAAATCCCTTCCACAACAGGACTGCTGCGGAATTCCTAACTACTCCACTTCTGTCTAAAGTGTCATTAATCTATATTTCTGTATAGCCACATTTCGTACCTTCTAGCAATCTAAGAAATGAAACTGGCATTTTTAAGGTCATTTAAAGATGGCAATTTGGGGTGCCTTTTCTATAACTTAAAGATCAGATCTAAATTTGTAGCTTTTTTTTTTTTTCTGGTCACAGATTTCTACCCTGTAAAGTTAGAACCTCATCCAATTAGTTTTTGGTTAGCTGTAAATTCCATTGGTTGAGCACCATTCATCTGTATCTTCTTTAGCCAGAGTTATAAGGAAAAAGAGTTTTATTTACCAAAGCTTAAACACCCATTTAAAACACCTAAAAAGTTTCAGTTTAAAGAAACTCCGAGTTGATCCATTGAAATTTACAATTTCTATTCATCCCTGACTAGTGAATTTGTGTCTCTAGGGCCTGAATAATCCACTTTGTAGTTTCCACTCAAGCAAAATCAGGTAAACAAAGAAGTGGAGCTGAAATTCAAGATGGTGATTTTTAAAGAATATCTATGCACATCATTTAATTGTAAAACATAGTCTTTACTGATTGCATTTTATTACATCTGTATTTCTCAGAGAGGAGTAAACAATAGCTTATTTTTCAAGCACTAACGTCATTCTGCCCAGCAGTTTGATTTATTTAGTTAGTGTGTTCCACAGATGACGTATGTAGACAGGAAATACCCCACCCCCAAAAGCTTCTCTGATAATTTAATTATTCTATAACATCTTACTTGGCATAAGAGGCTGTTGCAAATTAACAAGAAACGATGTAATTGATGCAACTTCAGTACTATGAGCTTGAAGTTAGACAGAAAAAACCTCTTAATTTTCTGTCTGTTGTGACTAAATACAGAATTAAAAGTATTCGCAAGTATAATTTTAAATCAAGTGAAATATGGAACAACATAAATTCAAGTTTAGTGATCCCATATTAAAGTATCTGTTTGTGGTACAAAGAATAAAATTAAAATGCCAGTGCTGTTCATATTTTTTGGAAAGAACTCTTTTAGAATTATAACAAACATGAAAAAGTGATATGAACCTAGAATAACTCTCTAAGGGAGGCCAGACACTGAGTCCTGACAAAACTGGTTGAAAGTCATTCTGATCTTTTGGCTATAAACAGTCCCCAGTGAATAGGATTTGACATCAAATTTTGTCAGTGACTTGGTTTATATAACAAAACCATTACAGACTAGACAGAAATGGCATGCTCTACTCAGGGAAAGCTTAGGGGAAAAAAAGAACTATAGGCATTGCATAATTTCTCTTCAGATAAGTTCCATGAAGGATGGGCTTCATACAGTATGCAAGGCTTGCACAAACCCCGAGACTGACAGTCCCTGGATTGGCAGCATCCAGGCAGAGCTCGGACAGGGCATCACTGAGTACTGACCTCAAAGAGAGCAGGGGAAATGTCACCTTCTCTTTGACCACCATAGAGAAGATGCCATGATGAGCAAACTGGGTTTGATATGAGATTCACATGTCAAAACGAACTAGACCAACAATTTTTGCTAAAGTTCAAAGCATCACTGTGATGTTTTCCAATAATGGAAAGGTGCATCACAGAATACTATTCCATGTTGCCCCTGAACACTGTTAATTAATTTTTCTTTTGCTGTCTATCCATAAGTTGGCTACAATGAATCTTCATTTAATACTATGTATATATTTATATATATTTCTAAGGCCCTATTTTTTTCCAGTATGTTTCAGTTCCCTAAAAGCTACTGTTCTACTGAAAAAAAAAGCCAACCCCAAAACAACAAAAACCAAACAAACAAAAAAGCAAGCAAATAAAACCCCCCACAAAACTGCTATGAAAACAAAAATGGCAAAAGCTCGTAGTTATTCATAGTATCAAAAGTTTTTACTTCTACCCAGGAGTTTTTTCATCTCCAAAAATAAGGCTTAAATAATACTTTCAAGTATTTATAGAATATTTTCTGCTTAAGCAATCAAAATACTGTGACTAGATGTAAATCAGAATTTCTTTGTGAAGACGTGAACCTGAAAATGTAATAAGTCACATAAATTTCCTGAGGTCACGTGGAAAGTTAGTTGAAGACTTAGGAAGAGACCAGGCATTTTGCTAATAATTTAAGACCGTTTGCTAACCAGAAATTGATTTAAAATTCATTACATATAGGATTTTCCCCAATTTTTGTGAAAGAAAAGATTTCTTATGTAGATGGGAAAATAATTTCAATGCAATTTATGACTCTCCAGAAGTTTCTTTTTTCTTTTTTCTTTTTTCTTTTTCTTTTTTTTTTTTTTTTTTTTTTTTAAATGAGGCATTAAGATTTTTGCAGCACCGTTGAAATTCTTAGATGCTGTAAAGTCAAGGTTCAAGTAGTTCGCATATTAGTATAGTAGTAGTTACCAGCAATTTAAAGGAACCTAATTATTAGGAAAGGCTTTCTATAGTTTGTGGGCTGACAAATTTTAGGTTTTATTTTTGGTGGTTCAGTTAGTGGATGCAGAGATATTAATAACCAGACATTTGAAGAGTAATAGTTATTTCAAAGTTCCAGTAAGATTTAAAGACCTATTTTGTTGTTTGCTGTCAAAGCATAGAAAGCTTCAGACCCAAAAATCTAATTTCTAATAAGGTATATAAGAAAATGAGAGTAGTGTCTTAGAATATGACATCCAAACAAATAAACGTAGAGATGAATTGCATATCAAATTTCCTCCAGGGCTCACATCTATGAGCATGGAAACTTGCTAATGCAACCTGAATGATTAGGTTGTGTAACTCCCTAAGTTATTTCAAAATTTATTTTCTGTGAGGAAATGCTATTTATATATGAAACACATTGGATGGAAAAATCCTTATGAAGAAAGGTGGAAGCTATTGACAATATGAAACTTATATTTAATTATGTTATTCTTCATCCATTCTAAAATCTAAAAAACTGCAAACATAAACATTTATTTATTGCATCAAAAGTTTTAAATCAAGTTTCTCAAGGAAGGTAAACTTAAATTCCAATTTAACTCTGCAGAAATGTCTATGTGATGTAGGGAAGAAAGGAAATGGAAAATAGTACAAAATGCATTATGTCTCAGTCATCTAACATTGTTTGATGATACTAGTAGTAGTTTTGTAAATTCTTTTCATATTAGATTTATGGATTGGTTACTAATAATTTCAGATTATATTAGGCATTTATTTATGCAGTCCTCATTTACAGTGGGCTGTTGCCATTCACACTTCAATATATAATTGCCTCAAAATAGAAATTTCTGTATTAACTGGGAGATAACAATATTTTGTGGGATTGCAAAAATCATTGTTAGTTTCTGTTTATTATAATGAGTCTTAATAAATAAGGTGAGGGAAATTTAGAAAATTAACTCCAACCAGTAAGACTATCTTGATGCACATGTAATTTGTCTGATGCTTCTAACATTCCTCCTCATCAATGTAATGTTATTTGCACAAAGATACTCTTCTAGCCTTAGACATTATCTCTCTGAAAATTAGTAGCTGATAAATTAGGTGCTGATGGGGAGCCAACAGAGTGCAGTCAACTGTGAGTGTGAAGATAGCACTGTTTGCATTCCTTATTATTCATAAAGAATTACAGGACGCCCACACATCTGACATGATTAGAACGCATGAACAGTAGATTAAAATCATTCTGTATTAAACACAGAAAATGAAGTAGAAATTAAAATACATTTTGGCCATTATAAGAAAGTGATGTTTGTTCAGTATTTCCTAACTGATCTCTGCATTTCTGTACCAGCTGTGTTTGCAAGGAATAGAAAGCTTTACCTTTTGCTGGAAATTATCTACCTTTAGATTTCAGTACAACTTATTGCCAAGGAATTACATCAGAGGCTGTATTGAAAACCCTAAGTCACACTGAAACTGAAAACTCAGAGGTGAAATTTCTCCCTGGTTTGTTTCTTGGGTTTATTTATTTTTTTTTTGCTATTGTAATTTTAAGTATTTTAATGTGAATTTCTAACCAGAAGGGTTATTATTAAAGTTAATGTGTCCATCTTAAAAGGTGGCTGAATCCTTATATTCTGCTAAGTAAATGTAAATGTACATGTCTTTAAATAACTACAGATAGCAATATTCAATGTTGCAAAAAATAGTACAAGAGAAACCTAATATGCCTAGAAAGATATTTGTCTGGAAGTTGGTGTGAAAACTCACAGGATCTAAACAAGAATGTATTTTGGATCAGCCCTGTGCTCCTGAAATCACAATATATACCCAGACGTGTGCTACTGCTTTCATTTAACTTGCAATTTTCACAAGTCTTGAGTTCCTGTGAGAGCTTTCAAGTCAGAAGTTCACTGGCATTTTGTGACAGAAGTCTGATTGACACAAACATACATATTATCTTTGTGATCAAAACATCCAATCTCTACAATCAGATGCTTAAATTCTACTAGACAGTCTGATACTTACATTGGTATACTGTAAATCAGTGATAATTAGGCTAAAATTCCACTGATTTAGGTCTCTTTTCATGAGTAGACACAATCAATCCTCTGTTCACTCTGCCTGTGATCCTGATCCAGGTGGCAAGGAGCTATATTAGAGTGCTGAGCCTGAGGTTATATACCTATTTCAAAATCACACAGCTTCTGGATCAGGAGGCTATAGAAATAGTGATTTTGTTTGATTTGACAGTGTCTGTCATACTGTTTGAGCAGAATTTTTCAAACACTCTCCAGGAAAGATCAAGAGCAGCAGAGGGGATTGCAAATTAAATCACAATAGTTAAGGGTTAGGCATACTTAGCTTCTGAGAGACTTAATGAACCTTCATTACATAGTTAGCATGATAGCAGAAGACATTTGAAGATGGCAGATGCAAGGTAAAGAATACTAAAATATATATTTGAATTATCCGTATACCTCACTGGACCTAAGATACTGAAATTGCTCCTGCTGAGGAACAAGGTACCATTTCAGGGAGCTTTTTTAATAATTCTGATTAGTGCACAGGAGCTTTCAAATAGACAATGATGTTTAAGAGATCAAAGACTAAGTAGAAAATAATACAGAGAGTATTCGGTATCATCTTATCAGTTTAAATTTCCCATGCTAAATTTTAATCACCTCATTTAAGGAAAATGGAAAGAATTTTGAAGTGCAAAATAAACAGGAGCAGAAGACTTTGAAAGTAATGAAGAGAGCTTGAGAAGTCTGATGCTAACTTGTATATACAAGTAAGATGTAATAGTAAGATGTAATACATTAGAGGTATTGGCAGTGTAACCAGAGCCCCTATTGTATCTTTTACCTTTATACCAAACAGAATGAATAGTCACTAAAATTGAAAGTAGTCACTACTACTGAATGACAACATGATTAATTATTTTCTGTTGTTTTTTCCTTTGCATGATGTTGCATTTGTCTTTGAATAAATTGAGTTTCAGAGTTGAGAGTATTCAAAAACACACCAAGATATACACGTGACTGAAGAATACCCACAGTCGTATCAGATAAAGCATGTCCTTTTGAGAAGGGATACAAACTCATAGATTTCTGAGTACAGGACAAAACATTAACTAATGGCATTTTTTTGCCTATGGGCTGATTGTTTCATAATTGTCAACTGCAGAGTTCCTTTCACCTTCATTTGAAGCATGAGGTGATGGCCTCTGTCAAAGATGGGATAGTGGATTAGACGGATAATTGGTCTGATTCCTTATGACAGCTCAAATAATTCTATGTAAAGTCAAAGTAGAGGAGGAGAAAATCAAGCTTGTACATTTGTCTGAAGATGAAAGCAACTGTCTAGAGTGGTGGGGTTTTGTGGGGAGGCTGATTCTTGCAAGCATTTCTGCTACACCTAAATAACACTGAAGTGAGAATTTCTGGAGATCGCTCCAAAGTGCAATTCCTTGTAGAAGTAGGTTGTGCTAATTTAAGTTCTGGGAAAGGTTTAAAGCTGTACGAGCATGGACTTCTGCCTGTAGTAATACACTTTGCTATGCTGCAAGCCTTGTTCACCCAGGCAAAATGCACCAGTAGGTGTGGGGATGTTCCTTCTGGCATGGGAGCCAGCTTGCCTTAGACCACTGAAATGCACATGTGGGATCCCATATTCTGCTGTGTGTGCTCATCCTTGTGAGACAAACATCTAGCAGTGAGTGTGTCAGCCACTTAGACTGGCTATAGATGTTTGAAGCCTTTTTGGTCCATTAGGTTGACAAGATAAAAATAGATGTAGCTACCTTTCAACATCTACATGATTACCAGATCTGTATAATGAAGGCACCTCTTCATTTGAGAACTAGCAGGAGCAGTTCTTTTTATGCTGAAAGGTGCTTGAGAGAAAGAAGAGTCCTTTCCTTCCTTCTTGCCTTGCTTTTGGCTTTCAAGGAGAGTATGCACAAACAGCCCTGAGTTATATTTAATGAATGCAACAGCAAACTTTTCTTCCATGGAATCTCTATTGCTTAACAAGTACATCAGGACACAGAGAACATTCTGTTTTTCATCCATGTTCTGTTGCTTTTTTTGTGTCTGTTTTTGCACTGTTTTGGGCAGCTGTGATCACTGGAAGGACAAAATGTTGATCACAAGATGAAGGGAAGCTCAGAAACAAAAAAAGAGACAGTGTTTCTGGGAGGAAATAGAATACAGGGGTAAAAAAAGAAAATTGCAAGACTCATTATTGTCAAAACAATGTATCTCATATTTTAATAATGACTAATACTGTGAGTTCTGCACTCTTTTACCTTTTGATAAAGGTTGATTATCTACTTTAGACCACTTCTAAAAATTCCAGTATAATTTGGTTAATAAAAGCCTGCTGAGGAAAAATAATAGAAAAAACAACATTTTCTGGATAGACTGCTTGTCAAGCAGCAAAAGGAGAAGAGTGAGACTGTAGAAATATGAGGTCAACTGGTCTTGACCACCATTAATTTACAGCAGTAGCTTTTAGAGCAGCACTTAGCTCCTAATCGCTAATGCCAGACACCTAGTGAGATCGTGAGCAAGTCATGAATTTCTTGTGTGCATTTCTATTGATAGCTCTGTGATGGCCCTTACAACTCTATGCTTCCTGGGGCCATGGGGCCCCTGGGGCATCTTTAAACCTCATTTAAGTTATACAAATCTTCCAGGCTGTCAAACAGGGTCCACTGAATCAGCTCTTTGGTCATCTGACCAGCAACAGTACTACTGGGGGACCAGTGAAAGCAGAAACACATTAGATGGATTTTCTTGTACTGGATGAAGTCTGAGGATAGTACATGGCATGCAGGATTGATGGAGTGAATTTCATGCATTGGGCTTCTCATCTCTTTATGTAAAGTCTGCTGGTTTTTGTTTTTCTAGGACTTCGGTTAGTTGTTTGTTATGTCATATCTTTAGCTAGACAGTGTACCTACAAAGGTTAAAATTGTAGAATCCTCTAAGCAAGAAGATGGTGATGTTTTGCTTTGCCTTGCTCAAGGTGTAGCTTTTCTGGAACTATTTTCCAATACCCAAAATACAAGCAGTTCCGAGTAGAAATGTAAGTACAAAATATGCCAATAGCTCTCTGCACACAGGTGCCTTGGACTCATTTAGTGCACTCATTTATCAGTGCCTTTATTCTTAGTGTTTTCTGACTTTATAGTGGTAGTGGTTGAAAAATCCTCCTGTTGATTTGCCCATATTTTTCCATGTAGTGCCTGGGTTTTTCTGGGAAACTCTGAGCAGGAATTGCAGTGATATGGAAGGCTGCTTAACTCATGCAGTTGAAAGTAGCAATTCAAATGTCAAGCACTGAGTGAACAACTGATTTCCACAGTTTCATAATTAAGTCCTTTCTCGTGCAGCCTTGCTCATTTCGCGGTCCCAGGTGTGAGAAGCAGCTGGTTGGCTGAGCTTGCGTGGGTGACCAGCTGTGCCTGGCATGTATTCATGCAAGGGAAAATTGCAATGCAGAGCTGCATTACCTAAGAGAACATACTGTGTCCACAGGTTGGTATCACACCCTGCCCCACAGAGCAAGCAGATGAGCCTTTGCTTTTCTGACAAATGAATATATCAGATGGAACAGTTCCACAGACTCCTCTACATGCCCTAGTGCAGGGATGGTGCAAATAGCAGCTTTTGAGCTCCCCAGTGGGGAACTCAAAATGGCGTTTCATGCACAGACTGAATTAGATATCTACTTTACGTATAAGTGTATACATGCATTTTGTATCTGAGTCACACAATTTGACATCCATAGGTAAATGTTTAAAATCTGATACTTGCAACTGGAAGTTGTTCGACATCTAACGGGATGCCGCCCCAGAATTCACTGAGATAATAAAGTCTTTGTGCGACAAGATTTAGATTTCTGCAAAATGAATGAACTGTATTTAATGTTACAAATGCTAATATGATTAAAAAAAAAAAGTTCTAGATCAATGTAGCTAAATGCCTATTTTTTCAAATGATGATAGTATATTTTTCTTGCCTTTTTAGGAAAAGATACAATTATGATAAATGACAGATTCTGTATTTTTCATTATCCTTGGTTGCAAATTCTGGTATTAAGGTTGACTGGTGCACACTGCACAAATGTGATGCTTGAAACTATGGACCAAAACACAAAGTAAACAGTTTCATGTGGCAGACAGAAATGAGTAATCCTGGACAAGTGCAGGCTTACCAGTAATACAACCTTTAGGCTATCCAGTTTTTTGTTCTTGCTTTATTAGATATTCTTGAAAAGAAAAAAAATCCTTCTCAATGATTAAATGCCCAGTCAGACAACAATGTGTAGACTGGATAAGGATGCTGGAGAATATATTTACTTCCAATATATCTCCCCATAATCTGAGTTTTGAGACTTACCTACAGTCTGTGCATGCAAAGCATTTAAACATAATTTTTCAATCACTTGTAACAAGAAACAGCTTAAAATACTATTTGGGTTTTTTTCTTGGTGAACTTGTTTGACAAGATTACAAAATTTTTAGCAGTGTTCTAATTTTAGAGAGGTAAGAGACAAAATTTGAATGTTGAAGGAGAGTCACAGTAGAGAATAATGGAGTAAAAGTTCTTTTGTGATAGGTGGACAAAGAAACCTGAGATGCTAAAGGAGAAAATGGGTAAAAATAAGGTTGGAAATAGTAAATAAGTACTGGACATTGATAGATCATGGGCTTACAAGGTACTGAGCAGAAAGAGATGGAGGAGAAGAATGATTCTGAAGGAGGTCAAACGCATCCATCAAGACCTGGTAAAAGAAACAAAGCAAAAGGATGACAAGGTTGGGCAAGCAGTAAATGGACGAGTTGATCCATGACTGAAACTCAGTCTAGGAGGTGGTGCTGAGGAGTTGAAGGGGATGTCATTGCAGCAGTATGAAAAAAAAGGGGCTTGAGTAGAGGAAGAGTCCAGTCAGCATTATTTTTCTTTGTTTTCCTCAATCTATGTAAGCTTTGAAATATTACATGTATCCTACCTATGGGCTCTGAATTTTGGCCATGTCCATAGTGTAATAGGTACAGTTGAGGAATTGTTTGATTCATAACTCATTTTCTTTCTTTGAGTATTCACTTAAATGGATTTAGATTTGTATGTCCAGATATGTAAGAACATCGAAGCCAGTAAGATAAGTTGATAAACTGCAGTTTTTTCTTCTTACATTGACATGAACATGCTGAATGTTAAAGCTGTCATCAGCACACAGTCAAGGTTGAGACATCATTGTGGAGCTGTAAGCTCAGGAGCTAATCTTTCTGAGGGCTTAAAGAAATTAGATGAATAAATCTGATCATGGAAGAAAGTACCCTTTTTGTGTGGATGGATGGGATTTATTCATTACAGGCAGCCTTCTTCCTGTATGATGAATACAGAGACAAGGTTGATTTGGCTTCCGATTTTAAAGAAAATGTCCTTGTCTGAAACATGGAGAGCATCATGTTTACAAGGTTTGTCCACAAGTGTCATTCAGCTGCAGGAAGACATAAACTGACTTGAAAGGCTCTCATCTCTTGGGACTCCAGGGACTCTTCAGAGGCTTTGGAGACAGCTGTAAAGGTGAATTGGCATCTTTTGCAGAGTACGCATAGTCCTTGCTACTCTCCTTTAGTATTGTTTCACCTTTTCTCTTTTCTATATCCCTGGATTATAGAGGGCAGGTACAATTTGACCAATTTCATTTGCACTGTGCATGTAGCGTACCAGTGTAAGTGGGCCTATGGTTTTCCCTCAGACAGAGACAGAAAGGACCACTTAATGTTTCTTTGCATGTTCAATAGTTAGTATCCTAAAAATGGGCCTGGGAAATATCTTGCTAAAACCTACCACTCTGAGACTGCTTGCGCCCCATGATCCCCTGTGCCACAGCTGTGACTGACCTCCACAGAGTCTCATCGTGCATTTGTATGAGCCTAACTACCTTTAATTTTGTAAGAAAGAGATTCAGTGGGTAAGTTACAAAAGCCAGAATTTTAAAATATACAGCAGTTTATTCTGCAATGAAAGTCAGTGCCTGACAAATAAAATTACAGCATCAATAAAAGAAAAGTGTCCCAGTCTACAAAGTTAATGATATCTTTGGTAATTAAGATACAAAACTAATGTAAACAGTGCAATTCATACATTATAGCAGAGCTCATAGAGTGCTTTTGTCTGTTCTATTTTCTTTCTGAGTGAACATATAATAGGTTCATTGTTTAAGTTGAGAATAAACTGAATTACAACATTAAATCCTTAATTATTTGACCATTTGGAGTACAATTAAATATCTCTAAAAAGTGGTTGGTTGTAGCACTCCCAAGCTTTAAATGAAAACCTGAATGGTATTTTAAATCTAGTTTACTTAAACAGCCAAAACAAATATTGCTGTGAGCACTTATCAAAGTTAATGTCCATTTATGCTTTTTATAAATTGGGAAAACCAGCTGTTTTCAACCTCTTTTTTAAACCTGGGTTTCTTTCATTGATAGTGAGCAGACATCTTGTTGAATAAGGTACTATCACGAAATAGAGTAACTTTTATTTAAAGGCATTCTTGCTGTCATGTGATTTCAAAAAAGAAGTCTAAAAGCCTAGTAAAACTTGGACTGAGGAGAGATGGTAGTAATCTTGTGTTTAGACTGTCTTTCCTGCAAGTAGCTATGCCGAGTTTTCAGCTGGATGTTTGAGTGAGCAGTAGGCACTTTCACTTGGTTGACTCTCATGATTAAACAGTAAGACCATCTTTTTTCATCCAGTTCCTATTTATTCTGCATTGTCCATCTGGATTCATAGAAGGAAGAGAAACAAAATGTTCTGAAATATGTTCATGGGCATGTATTCATGATTGGGTATATTTTTGGCATTATAGCCCATTTTGATGTTACCTGATTACAGGAGAGATATACATTAGCATCTAGCTGTAATTTGAGTTTATCCTGACCCCATTTCCTACAGGGTTCTATTTAAAGCTGTATTTCAAACTGTGTATGGAGCAAAGTTGTCTGCCCACAAAGGTATTTGCTACCAGATAATTTGATCCTTTACCTTCTACACCATTTTGAGCTCTTATCCTACTTTGTCATCATTTACACCCCACAAGCCAATGTGAAAGTCACCCATAATTCCATGAACATTAGTAAAAAAGCGAAACTTGTCAGATTATTGAGGGAGCTATATAAATACTTACTGCATTTTATTTTTAAAGAGCATTGCATTGAATAACCTCTGAAAGATAAGAGGCTGTATTTTTTTATCTGCATAATCTGACCAATTTCTTAGCTGATAGTTGAATTTATTTGAACTTGTCTGAATACAGAAAAAAAAAGGCAATATGGCAATAATATTTATTTTTTTATTTAGACCACATTGACCATATGGCATTGACCATATCTGTAATGTCTCTACCCAAGATAATAGAAATATTTCAATATACCAATATGCTAAGAGTTTGACCCTACTGCATGTGAAATTCAACATTTCAGTAGTTTCTGTGTTGAAGTACAGAGGCTTTAGACAATTTAGTCTTATGCCAAAGCTATGCAGGATGAAAGGGAAGAAAGCGGAAATTAAAATCGGAATGTATAAGCAAAATAAATTAATTTTAAAATTATATATATCTTTTTCAGACTGAAAATATTGGTTGGAGTTGCTATTTTAGACATACACATGTAGAAGTATGAATAGAATAGTCCCATTTCTGAATTTGAGTGGGCAGGTGTGAATAATGGCTATTTTTCCCATTTTGTGAAAGCAGCCCGTCGTAGTAAGTGCAGAATATATTCTCAGTGTAAATGGATATGACAGCCACAAACAGGCACCCTAATGTGGTACCCACAGTTGTAGTCAACAACTACTGCAATCTGTCCTCTGCAACACCTCTTTTTATTTTCGATTATTTCACAGCTTAAGGCACCACCAGGCAAGTTGTTTCCTTCTCGGCAGGAGCTGCTGCAGCCTGTTGTGCCGGTGCTGTGAAGTGTAGTGAGGCTCAGGGTCACTGTGAAATTGAGAGAGAGATGGGCAGAGAGGAAAAAAAAAGTAGGTAGTCAGGAACACAGAGGGAAAATGGTGCAAAATCTCATCTATGTTGGATAGGGTTGTGCTGGTGCCCTGGTACAAATCAGGAATCCCTGGATGTGCTTGGCTAGGTGTCCCAGTGATCAAGGCTCACTAATAAGGGTTTCACAACAGAGGCTACTGATCTTCACAAAGGATAACTCCAGGAATTCTTACAGCTTTTCTTTTAGATTGTATATAAAAGGGGTGGGAGGAGGTGAAGAAAGAAGAGAGAGAGATAGAGAGAGAGTGGAATTTATTTTATTCAGCGTTATTTCTGATATCCTTCTTCAGTGCACAGTTTTCTTATGTCCTTTATTGTGGTTTGTTGGTGAAGTTCCTAACAGACTTTGGATTTCATTGTCTGTTCTTTATGTCTGCATTTAGTTGGAGGTTTGTTGCTTTCTTGTGCCCTTGCTACCAGAATTCCATCTTACCCATTAACGTATCACTTTATCAACTCGTTGCAGCTGAGATGGTAATTGAGATAGATCTGTAGGACCTGGTTACAGCAATAAGACACACACGCAGTGGATACTGAGAACTATTCCCATACAACTTGGCTACTGTCCATCACTTTCACATCAGTTTCTCTAGCACAATTCTACTTAGGGGATTTTTCTGGCCAGATATTACCTGTTATGCCTGCTTGAAAAAGGCACAGAATGATACTCCATGGATCACCAGTGATTGGTTTTAGTGTTTAACCTGAAAGCACTGTGAAAAGAATTGTTTTCTTAAGAACTGCTGTTGGAAGATTTGCTGTTATTTTAACTGAGCAGAGCAATAGGCTGCATGGTTACCATGCTGGGTACCTCAGAGACAGCTTTAGTACCTGGAAATGTTCAGAGAAGCTGAGTGAGGAGACTTCTGCTGTTCTCAGTACCCATAAACTGCTATGAAGCCTCTTTAGAGATTCTCCGAGAGTGTTCCTGACAGAGGATTTAGACATACCTTATATCAGCCATTTCTAAATTCATTTGAACTTGATATCACCTTTCTTTAGTTTATATGGGCAAGCACAGTAATTCTGCAGCTGTAAGATGTCACATTGGAAATTTGTCATTTTAACTCTTTTTATTGTTGGAATGGTCTTTTTTTTTATTATTTTTATGTGCAAAAAACATGAAAAATATTCTCCCCAGTAGGATAAATATATATATATATATATTTTGTGAGCTATGTGTTTACATTTCTTTGCCTCCTGATGAATTTCTTCTTTTTCTATTGGTTAAGTTGACATAACTGCTACAGACAGAGTAACTAATGCCATTCTTCGTAGGAGTCTCACAGAAGGCCACTTCTGCAGCTGTGGTCTTAGTTTTACTTTTGCATTTCCATTGCTATCCCCTGTCACTTGCCTGAAGCTCCACACTTTTCTGTTACAACCTTTACCTGGAGAGTACAAAGAAAGGTGAACAGTCCTGTTTTAGATATATTTCTTGTATGTTCATTGTTTTAATTGTTAGCACGGAATCACCTCTGAAGATCATCCAGTCCAATCCCCTGCCAAGAGCAGAGCAGGTGACACAGGAACAGCAGGTGACACATTCCCCTGTGTCACCAGAGCAGGTGGCACAGGAACTCATCCAAGTGGGTTTGGAAAGTCTCCAAAGAGGGAGACTCCGCAACCTCCCTGTTCCAGTGCTCTGCCACCCTCAGTGTAAAGAAGTTCGTCCTCATGTTGAGGTGGAATTTCTTGTATTTTACTTTGTGCCCATTGTTCCTTGTCCTGTTGCTGGGCACCACTGAAAAGAGTCTGCCACCATCCCCTGGTCAGCAGCCTTTGAGATATTTATATGCATTAGTGAGATGCCCTCCCAGACTTCTCTTCCCCAGACTGAACAGGGCCAGCTCCTGCAGTGTCTCCTCATAAGAGAGATGCTCCAGGCTCCTAATCATCTTTGTGGCCCTACACTGGGCCCCCTCCAGTGGCTCCTTGTCTTTCCTGAACTGTGGAGACCAGAACTGAGCACAGTGCTCCAGATGTGGCCTCCCTAGGGCAGAGTAGAGGGCCAAGATCACCACCCTTGACTTGCTGGCCACAGTTTTCCCTGGTACTTGGGGTTATTCCTCCCCAGGTGCCAGACCCTGCACTTGCCCTTGTTGAACCTCATTATTCTCTCCACCCAACTCTCCAGCCTATCCAGGTCTGGCCAAAGGGCAGCAGAGCCTTCAGGTGTATCAGTCACTCAGCCCAGTTTCTTATCATCAACAAACTTGCTCAGAGTGCATTCTATCCCTTCATCCAGGTCATGGATGTTGAACAAGTTGAATAAGACTTTAAACAAGCTGAATAAGACTGAAACAAATTGAATGAGACTGGATGATGACCAATTAGAGCTTTAGGTTGAATGGCTCAAAATTTCTTCAAGCCTAGAAGAGATTTTTCTTTTCAGCATTATTTGCACAGAAGGCAAGGATCATAGATCCCCCCTGCCTGCATGTGTCTGTGTCTTTGTGTTCCATTCAAAAACTTTTGAAGTTGGTGTATTTTAACTGAATGTGACAGTAGTAGAGGAGTCTAATTAATTAAATAATTAGATTTCCACAGATTTATAAATGTTTCAGTTAGGCATCAAGGTCAGTCAGTCACAAGACACTTCTATAATGAATTATGTTTTATTAGTTCCAGTGACGTCAGACCTTACTGTTGTCTTTCATGAATCATTCAATTGCTTTGGTGCTGGACGATGTATAGATTGGTCCTGTGGTGCTGGAAGATGTACAAACACACACAATAGGTGTAGATGGCAAGCCATGACTTTTGAACAGTCCAGATTTTCAAACATATTTAAAAGCAATTGTGATAGTATTTGAGCATCCAATAAAATGTCAAATACCTTACAGGATTTCATGTATGGAAACCTTGGGTGTTAAGTAACTAAGCATTTTTTAAAGTCTCTGTGTATCTTTGAAAGCATATGAGAGACATTTGTTGTACTTCTGTAAATATGAGCAACAAAGGGGCCTTTTCAGTCCACTGATGTGCTCATTTTTAGGAAACACTGAAGCTCTTACTTCTAAATTTCTCTCTGATTCCCTGAAAATATGCATATGGATGAGGAAATCTTAAAAAAAAAAAAAATGGACAAAGACTTTTAAAAAAGTTTTAGATTTTTCATTCAATTATCTGCAGACATCTTTCTTTCCCAAAGTGCATTAAAAATACTTCACAAATAAGGTGCAATAATCTGCTAAGCATATAAATCTGAGATAGTTGCCTAGGATTTCCTAACAGTCGGCAGAAAGAGATAGGTGAGGCTGGAGGCTAATTCCCCCTAAGATAAGTACTGAAGGTAAGTAGAAAACATTGCCCTTTGGACATTCCTGTCTTTTTGTGAGGCAAAGTAGATGATTGGGTTAGATTTGACATCTATCATTTCAGTTGCTAAAATTAACCAAAATGAATCCCTCGTATAGTCTGCAAATTGACATACCAATTTCTGTGAAGTAAAAATGTTCCTCAGTCTGAAACAGGTAAGATCTACCCCTTAATATTCCTTTAAATTTTCTGTTCTGTTTCATGAGATTCATCAATATAGTTTTGTTGTCATATTTAAAACCTAAAAAATGAGGACCAGTATTCAAAAATGAGAACTTAAGTATCGGTTCTGAATTCTTATCTTTTCCAAGAGTAAAGCAACTTTAAAGCTTTCTTAATCTGATTTAGAGCCCAGAGATGGATCTTAATCATGCAAGCATTTTTCCTACTGATTCTCGTTGTTTGCAGTTAAATTTTGTTAATTGAGATCTATTTGCCTTAACCAGTCTAAAATATTCATCCCATCTCAGAGTCTCTGAAACATTTATCTTTGCCATTGATAGATAAATGGTGGATAATCAGATCAACTTTCTGTGTGAAAGTTGAGCTGAAGAGTTTTTGCAAAGTGTTAAGGAATAACAGGGCAATTTATTTATGCCCTCTGTAAATACAATTTGAAATTCTGCTAGGAAGAATTCAGTCCTAGAATCACTTTGTGAGGAGTTTGTGTCGTTCTCCTAATCCATGACAAAGCAATGTGCCCTCTACTGGGACGTGTGCAATTCATTGTCTCCACTCATAAAGTAATGTCAGGCTTGAGAATGTGGACAATTTTTTATTTTTTTTTTAAATGCATTAAATTTCCATTTAAAATCTCTCAGTACGAAAGATCCCAATAGCAATGAGCCTGCAAGCAGCTTACATGCTGCTTCTAAATAAAGCTTTTATTCCAGGCTCCCTTTTTTCTCACCTTACACACACAGGCCCACAAGGGACTCAGTCTTGGCAATTTCTGCCACTTTGTCTCTAAAAACAGACAATAGTCTGTCATCCTCATTGTAAGCTCTTGATGTCCAATTACACCAGTGACAATTCAGGCAAAGAGAGCTTCCAAGCCTGGCAAAGGGTAAAATCTCCTCTCCTGCTTCCCATTCATTCACCAAGAGTTTGCTGGAAGCACAAGAAAAGAGGGATGCAGCTCATGCAGAAATGGGAGCATCGTTCATAGCCACCACCTTGCCGTGTAGCAGCAGATGTGGCAATGCCACACTGGCCACACTTTGAGGGACAGAGCTCAAACCTCTCAGATGTTGCTTTCTCTCCCCTGTACTGTTAATCTTCTGCTCTTTACCAAGGCATTTTCAAGGACTAACAGCCGGCTTCCTTCCACGGCTGATATTTCTGGATGACAGGACAGGAAGGGCCACCTTCAGATTCTGCTAAACAGGAGGTGGGGTTGCTTTGGTCTTAGAGGTCATTACAGTATCTTGCAAACCAGCAAAAATAGAAATGGGTCCCTTATGTCACTGGAAATCTATCTTTCTGGAAAAAATAAAGAAATCGTTATTTACCCAGTATTTTCTTTCTTTTTGCCTATAATGTGTAAGAACAGAAACAAATGCCTTCTGTTCATGAAGTGTAAATCTATTGTGAAAGTATTTTTATACTGCTAATTTACATTGGCTGAATTTAGGAAGGAAAACAGTGTTCATTTTGGAGGATTGTTTTGGCTTTTATAAAAGTTATTCCAAGAAATACAGAGATGTTGCAGATGTGAGAAAGGGAACTGGATCCTATACCCATTTTGGGCAACAACTAGACCATAAGTCAGTATCTCTTGGTCAGTCCAGCAAGGAATTGCACAAACATGGGGGGAAAAGTATGGATGCAGACTCTTCTCACTGGAGTCAGTGAAAATCCTGAGCACATTTTCTCTGGAAAGCATGGAGAGTCACAGTAGAGGTTGGTACCCAAATCAGAGCAGACAGAGCAGAGGTGGCACTGCTCCCTGCAGAGTTACATCTCTCCTGCTGACACATGCTGTTGCTGCTTATCAATCCCCAGCAATTTAATTTCTCCTAACAGTGGACATCACATTTTTAAAAGTGCTTAAAGAGGACTATCAATGGTATCTAGAAATATAGCAAGCAAGGGGGTTAAGACAGTTAAGTTGCAAGCACCAGTGCCTACTCAGTCTACCAACTGTGCTTTCAGAAATGCCTTTTTTTTCCTTTATATGATGTAGTGTTGTTGGGAAATCAGATGCAAATAAACATTACTTTGGAAAAGATGGAGAAGGAGGACATTATCACATTCATTTAAATAAAAAGAAGTGAGCACAACTGACAAGATTTTTTTTCCTTCACTGCTCGATGTGGTATAATAAATCATCCTTGATGTTTCCCCACTTTATTATCATTATCTGTGAATAAGCTAGAAGTAAGTTGATTTTTTATCAGCTATGACATTCATCTGAAAAACAAGACTAAAAATTCAGTCTCCAGAGGAAAAAATTAAAACCATTAGGGAAATATGGAACAGAATGCCTAATCAAATGATTATATTGGATGAAGGGAAACCATGATTTGGCAATGAGGCATTTTGCTTTGTAGTCAGAATTAACTTGATAATTATAATGAGTTATGAATTTTGTAATTATTATTTTTTAGAAATGTTTAACTGTCCGAGAGAGTGGATTTCAAAACCACAGTGTTTTCAACATCAGGAAGAAAACTGCACTAAACTCCGAAGTACTGAATAGAATGAAAGTTTATATACACACAAAACATAACTGTAACTCTGCAAGTAATTTTAGTTTGCACCAAAAGCATAATATTTACTGATGAAAGCAGGGACACGTGGTCTGGGAGGAATATAGAAACACTGTACAAACATTCAGGAGCAGGGTTAGAAATGTCAAAGCCCTTCTGGGTTTGAATCCAGTAGGGGACATGACGGGCAATAAGAAGGCTTCTGCAGGCACATCCATAGTGAAAACAAAAAGTTCAAATGTGTTCCTGCTGCTGAACTGTGCAGAGTCCCTGGAGATGAAGGATGTGGAAAAGGCTGAGGTGCCCAGTGTCTTCTTTGTTTTGGCCTTTACTGGTAAGACGGGCTTTCAGCAATTCCAGGTCCTTGAAGCCAGTAGGAAAAGTCTGGAGAAAGGAAGAATTGCCCACAGTGAAGGAGGACCAGATAAGGGAACATTTGAACAGGTAGGAGGATATAGGACATAGAGAAGTATGGCTGCGTCTCTGATGGGATTTACCATTAGTATTGAGGGAGCTGGCCAGTCACCACAAGGCCACTGCTGGTTATATTTGAACGGTCACAGCTGTCTGGAAGGGTTCCTGAGGGCTGGAATAAAGCAAACATTACTCCTATATCTAAGAAGAGAAAAGAGGAGGATCCAGAGAGCTGCAGGCTCACCAGCCTCACTTCAGTCCTTGAGAAGGGGTTGGAGCGAAACATCTTGGCAGCCATTACTAAATGTACTAAGGACACGGAGGTGATTTGAAATAATCAGCATGAATTTATGAGGCAGAAATCAGGCCTGGTCATGCCTTTGTGCAATAAAATAACTAGATTGGTGAATGAGAGGAGAGCAGGAGATGATGTACACCTTGACTTTAGCAAGGCTTTCAACACTGTCACCCACATTATCCTCATAGACTAACTGATAAAGTATGGATTACAGAAATGGACTGAGAGGTGGACTGAAGACTTCTTGAACTGCTGCCTCAAAGGGTTGTGATAACCCACCCGAAGTCCAGCCTTTGAGTGAAATCTGTAATGTGCAGGGTAATGATGAAGCAACAAAAGTATCCTGTTCAGCAGGTGTCTGAAATTTAAACCACACTTTATGGACAGGCTGCTGCAATGCGGAATAGAGGTTTTTTGAGGGTAGATGAAGCAACTGTGTTTAAGTTCAGAGTAGTCATACCTTAAAGAGCCCCTACTCCTTTGTGCTGGTATGGGGATTGTCTGTCTTGTAAGCAAGGTTGGGAGGTGGATGTGGGACAGGATTTTTCCTGTAACAATACCTTGGTCAGCCTTGGGACAGATTGGCATCTTGAAGTAGCATAATGAATGGGGGAAGAGAGAGGGGACGAAACCATGGCAAATTTGCTCTGCACTGGCATAAACTGCTGTCCCTCTCTCAATGTGAAACAATAGGAATAAATCAAAGAACAAGATTTCAGGAACTAGCCCAGTATGTGGGCACAATTGCAAAGAAGATTTCTTCCTACTGCAAATACATCCTCAATTATCTTTCATGCATTTATAGAGTGATTATCTTTCACTGTATAAATCACTTGACACCGTACAATAATGTTGAAAGGAATAGCAGTTTAGGCAAAGTCACACTTCTCACATGGAAACAGGACTGCTTTGAAATGTTCCCATTAGATTGACTTTTTGCATATCTGTTGTAAATGTTACTGAGTAGAGAAATATTCTCTTTGAAGTAGTATATCTAGATCTATATTTTGTTACAAACAAGGTTAGGAATACTTCATTATTGATTGTGTGATTAATTAGAATGGTAGCTAGAAGGAAAACCTATATTAATGTTCAAGTGAATTTGGTTTGTTTTTCTTTCTTTGGATAATGTACTAACTATATCAAGAGAAATTGCTTTGGAATGGATCAGCTGAGTTGAAAGGGTTAACTGCATTTCTGGCAGGGCAAACCTGTTTATTTCCTTATCTGTCTTGTACCAGAGAAAAGCAACTGGCATGGAAGACATTTTATAACTGTGGCTAAGCTGTTAATTAGAACACTTCTCAGAAACAATGGATTTTTTTAACAAAATGAAACAAATATTTGGAAGAGAGCAATTCAGAGCAGTTAGGTATTACTTTTGATTACAGTTTCCTGCATACTATAATTTAAAAGTTTCTGGGTTTAAATTTGTATTATTAAAAATTTTAGATATGTATTAAAATACATATTTTTAAAATTTGTGTCATGGCTAGAAAAATACAGAAATCTTCAAGTATAGGAATAAAACTGTAAGAGCACAAAATCTTTTTGTTTTCTTCTTTTTCACTTAAATGTGCACATCCATAACACAAGGCAGTGTTGAGGCAGTGATAGTAACAGGCTTAGCTATTGGTGCCTTACTTTGTGTATTATAGTATGTTTCCTGAAAAATGCAGTTCAGGGATTAAACTCCGTGTGATCTTTGCTTAAGCTCTTAGATGAATTACAGAGAGGGAAGGGAAATAGCTCTTTTCAACTTTCTTGAAACTAAATATTGCAGCTTTTTTATTCCAAAATATGACATTTAGAAACCTATGTATAAAAGTGAGATTTTTAGTTGCTTAAATACACTGGAGAAAAAATACTTTGTTTTGGAAGGGACCTCAGACTTGGTGGTGATGTTACGTGAATGAAATTTAATCCAGACATTTAACTGGATTAATTATCACCAAAAGTAAGAATTATTCATGTTAGGGCAGAAACAGATGTCCAGATTTCACCTGACCTCGCCACTGTCACGTAGTACATTCTGTATGAAAGCTAAGATTGGAATGCATTTGTTTATACCTGAAGTATTCCTCAGAATTTTAAGTAGCAGGATATTGGGTTTAGGCATTCATTTGCATTCTGGAAATTGGTCTTTCTTGGAGCTAGGTAGATGAAAATAATTCAATAAAGTGCAGGTCCCCTAAAAATATGGAAGAGGGACATGGATAGAGTCATCATATTGTAATGTACTATTATTACTGTAATGCCTTTTCTTTAAAGAGTGTCAGTGTCTGTAAACCTCGTCCATTCATTTTTCTAGTAAAATTTGCTTAAAGGGGACATTCCTACATTTGTTAACAAAGATGTCAGAGCAAAAATTAAATCTTCATTCTTTATTCTCAGTTTTTCCTCTTAAAATAAATCATGCAAGATAATCAGTTGTTGTCACTCGTGGATTGGCAATATAAAGGTATCGTGAACTTACAGACTTGGCATGGAATCCAAGGTACCCTTCCACTTTATGTCAAGTAGTTCTTCTCCTACCAGATAAGAGCCAGTCTGGGGAGCTTTATGAGGAACTGTGCAAATCTTTTGAGTTTTATTCATTATGTGATGGTATGAACTACTAGGTACATTTGCAAAAAACAAAAACAAAATTTAAAAAAAAAAAAAAAAACCAAAACAAAAAAACCCCAAAACAAACAAAAAACCCAACAAAACCAGCAAAAAAACCAAACCAACCAACCAACCAACCAAACAAACAAAACCCAAAACAAAACAAAAAAAGCAGTGAATGCTTAACTTTGCTTTTGTAAACCAAAACTGAGCATGCCAAGTGCCAGCTAAGGTCAGTGGAAAGCATTATTGCTCAGCCCTTCAGACAGCAGCTGAAGACACCTTGATGACATATGATTTGCCTCCTTCCTCCAGTGGAGCACAAATCCAGAGTGACCTATACAGAATGGCAATTAAATATGAGCAGGTAGGCCTTAAAGCACTTTATGTAAATTCCTAAAAATAATTAATGCAAAAAAAAAATACACAAAAGAGAAATAATTTTGTGGTGTGGAATACAGAAAAGGAGAACTTTCAAAATCGGTACTTTCTTTGTCTCACAAATACCTATATTATTGCATTTGAATATACAGTAATTTTAAACATTTTACATTTGTTAGAATTAAAAGTAAACTTTTATTTTTTAATATCACAAAACAGGGACTTACAGCAAATATAAACATAAATAAGGCACCTGCTCCTGATGAGTAAGTAGAAAAACCCATTGGTTGTTACTGGCTGGCTACTTGCCATGAAAACAAAAGGCTGCCAAAAGGAAAAAAAAAGTTTCTTTAGTGAACAAGAAAGGTTTTACAAATACTGAGATTAAATTTATGCTGTATTTTCTATGTACCACATATATGCATCTGAGAATTCTCATCTCTCTTTTGATGAAGACACTGCAAATAACATCCACATACACAGGGTGAAGAAAAAAGCAAATACTGAATCTTCCGACTGAATAAAATAGCGAAAGAAAATGATGCAGAAAAAGACAATCATGGGGCATGAATTTTAATTTTATTATATATGTGACTTTATTAGAGCTTAGCTAGAGAAATGAACTGCTTCTGGAGGTGCTTGGAGAGTAAGAAAATCAAGCATTATTCCTTATTCAGAAATAACATTATATTATATATTACACTATTCTTGAAACACCAGACCTCCCAGTGAAATGATTCCATTAAAGAAAAAGTGCATGTCCCCAGTATACACATCTTTTTTTACACCACTCTTGATGGCAATATCATTAATTAAAATAGATGCTAAGCTTTTCTATGTGTATCCATCAAATTACGACTACAGGCTGTGGCAGTCTGAAAGGAATTTGCTGTAGACAGAGTTGATCTCAAAATCTGCGAACCCCCTTTCATGTGGGAACTGCCTCTGGAACCAGCATTGTGCTGCATCCCAACCTGTGTGGTTTTGCTATCAAATGAGGATCTGGCTTTTTTTTCCCTCTCCTCCAGTTGTCCTGCCAGCACAGTGATGGAAAGTGAAGAACATCCTGAGCTGTACATGACCAGTAAAAGTGTAATTTTGGTACTCACAGCTGTTGACTGAAATGCAATGTTGTTTCTTTTTTCTCTTTTTCTTAACTTCAGATCCTCTCAAACATGAGCTCCTACATTCAGATTTGCATAATTGGTTCCTCCTGATCTTAATGGATCCTGAAGGTGCCTGATTTAAAATAGTATCTCAAGTACTTAAATAGGTAATTTTTCACTTTTTATTGCAGTGGGTAGGTAACAGAGCCCCTCAAAGTTGGCTTCTTGTGGCATTTGCCTTCCCAGTAATAGAAGTGCTTTTGAAAATCCTGTTCCCAGTGTTGATTGCATTCACTTCTCCTTCTTCATGGGCAGTGCAACTCCACTAGTGATAAATTTGGAAATGTGACACATTATATTGTTTGTCAATCTTCCTTTCTACCAGATAAACTATTAAATGAATAAATTTACTTTAGAATAACTTTAGCAACTTACTCAGTCACTGAATTCTCGTCACTCAGTAATATACTGATATCAGATCTGAACGGCTGGCTCACCTAACCTCCCAAACTACAGTCAGTTGGTCATTCTTATCATTACTTGTATTTAGTAACTTACTCTGCATCACCTATCCAAAAGCTCTGTCTTCTCAGAAAGAGAGACAGAGATTTCTGGTTTTGCTTTAGTCTCCTGCCCTGGAATGAAAATTAAATGCACTCCTTTCCTTTCTGACCTTTCCTCAGGTTTGGCATGTTCACTTTTGCTGAATGAGCAAACATTTTGCCATATAGCTAGTTTCTTCCTTCAAATCTAAATGTTTTGTTTTGCTCTTCATAAAACTGATGTGTTTGCATGAAATTTTACACAGCGGTTTGTCAGCACTTGAAATAAGAAATACTGTACAACAAATTGTCCATACTGGAGTAATGCAGTTACAGTATAATTAATGCAGCTTTCAGGGCTCTCCTGCCTTCATTAGTGTGTAAGAATATTTTCCATTCATAATTCTCTCCATGACAACTCATAAAATGAACAGTTTGTGCTCATTTTGTGCTAGTACTCATTTTGTTTCTCAGTCATCCAAGACCATCTGCACATTCCTTTTACTCTAAAGATATATATTTCCATTTCAAATCAACTCACAGTTTGCTGAATATAGCAACCCAAATACTGTGATTGAAGACCTCTTTAGATAAACTCAAATACTTTAATTTCTTCTTCTAAAATTCCTGTGAACTAGGTACTTCTTCCAATAGTATGCTATCTCTTGAGTATGTATAGACTTATCTAATTTTGTCTTTAATTCAGGAGGCTCATAATGATTTGCTGTTTTCCATCTTCAGTTGAATGGGGTTTAAAGTGTAGATCCCATGTTTCAATTTGCATGACGCTATTCATTCGAAATAATCTTATCCAGCAGAAGTTGGGGAAGAATTAACTCAGAGATAACTTTCTAAAAGACAAACCCTTAACTGGTGGTTATTATGATATAACCAGTTTTCTTAGAAAAACTTGTCTCCTCCTGAGTCTGCCCCATTTCCTTTCATGACAGCAGAAACTGACAATAGTGAGAGCACATCTGTTCCCCCCAACACATTCTTCTGAAGTTTTTATCTCTTCTTTCAAGAGTACACTACTTCTGCACTTTCTGTCTTGAGGTAAAAAATTAATAGGATGAAACATTTTGAGATACCTCTCATAAAATGTAGGAATTATTTGCTACTTAAATACTATAGATTTTGCCCATTTATTTTGCATTTGGTCCAGAACTTTCTTGTCCAACCTCTGTCTAAATTATGTCTGGCGATTTTTTAACTTTTTTTTTTTTTATTAGCTCCAACTAAAAAGATAAGTTCAGTGATTTAGAGATGACCAGGGGCAGGCACATAAAATCATGAAAAAAGAAACAACATTTCAGTCATGAACACAAGGGATAGGGAGAAATCAAGTCACATTTGTGTATTTCACTGCTCCATAACTTCCAGGTCAGGTTACAACTTAAATAATAAGCATTTCACTCTTCCTTGTTCAGGGACTAGGCACGTTCTTTCACAAAGAATGTGCAACCCAGCACACTCCATCACCAGCCAGGCTCTGCTGATCATTAAGAGCTCCCTGCAAGGAGCCTGAGGTCAGGAAATTTTGGCCCTGTACATATTCTTTCAACACTAGAGATCTGTGAAACATCTGCCTTCTTTTTTGTACTTAGAAGTAGTGTAACACACAGAGATTGATGCTATTTTGGTTTGACAAAAACTAGCAATCCATCTCTCTTAGTATCATAGTAACTCCAGCACCCAGTGATGGGAATTATAGGAATAATGGGAACAATGATTACTCTTCTGCTGTAGTAATGTAGTCAGGAGTGGAAAAAAAACCCAACTTCCTTCTGCCTAATTGCAACAGTATCTCAGCTTTCAACTTCTGAAATAGCTATATCCACCTAAATCCACTTCAAGTCTTGTATAAAAATGGTTTTGCTTTTATATTTTAGCATCCACACAACTTCACAAAAACAAAATTACTGTTTGTGGAAAGTAGTCCAATGAATTAATTGAAATATATATGAGTCACCTACACATCTATAAATTTCCCCCTTTAGCCTGATTTACAAGGTAACCACCGTTGCTTTGACCTGTCAAATTTAAACTGTGGGAAATGAGGAAATATAAAATTAACCTTAGCTCTGCCCTTGCTAATCCGTGGCCTGCCATATAAATTTTGCATTCTGTTTTTGCAGATAATATAAAAGAATCATGGAAAAAGCACTTCACTTACTTCTCAGAAACACTTTATTTTGCCTTTAACTCACTCTATATTTTACCACTCTGTCCTGTCATGCACTGCTTTTGGAGATGGGCTGTCACAGATATTCCCAGTGGCTTTTGCAGAGGTAAAATTGTAGTGAGTTAGACTGAGCTGTCATGTACTGTAATTCTTTATTTTATGCTTTTCAGAAGGTTTAATTTTTCTGAAGTGATGCTCTGTAAGAGATACTGGAGAGAGTCTTAAATGTGTGTTAACAAAGTTTTTTTGTCAGAGAATGTAATTTCCTAATGTAGGAGGATATAGATTTATATCTGATTTCTGCCATACAGAAATAGTGTCTTAAGATTGAAAGCCTAACTAAAACACAGAATCCTCCTACAGCAACAGCAACAAAACAAAGAAAAATCAACCCAAAAAAAAACCCTTAAAACAAACCGCGCAAAGTAACCCAAACGAAAAGAAAAAAAATAAAAAGATACTAGAACTGAATTGGAACTGTTTGGTGAGTCAGAGGCACCACACATGCAAATTTCTGATTATGTGAAGGAGGCAAAGACACTTAGATGCTGAGAATGCACCTGCCTCTTCAGCATGACTGTATCCAGAGAAGGATATATCTAACAATGTTTTGAAAGTTTTCATGGTAAATAGTGAAATGGTTTGCTGGACTATTTTGTCCTGATGGTAATGTAAATGTCATAATTAAAGCTATCATTTGGCATAGAAACAAGGATCCAGTCATGGTTTTTTGTCTGTGACACCAGTATGAGCAGTGGACTTGATTTTGATGCATAGCTTTGACTGTCTTCCAGACAAATATCAGAGAAGTGTCCTAAGGTTATAGATTTTTACATGTGGGATGACAAGTGTTGGATTCTCAACAATTATAAAGTTGACCCATTTTTAGTTTTTCTAGTTATGTGTAATTTACTATACAATGGTGGAAAAGAGCGCCATCTTTACACCTGCAATCCTGCAGATTTCATGTCTTTTATTATTCAAAAACTGTTGATACAGATGTTCTGCTCATAAAAATTCGCATGCATATAATGTTTCCTACAATGATCCCCTGTACCTTATTAGCATAATTAAGCCTTGCAGCACAGTTAAATGCCATTCTGGTTTCATGAACTGGTAAACTGAGGCATTGCAGTCAGGACTTGCTTAAAATTACACCAATTTAATGATAACATTATTGGTGCAAGCCAGGGGCTCTGACTAGCAATTGTTCGTTCTGAATTGTAAGAACACAGGGCATCCATTAACCCAGACCGACTTCAGCTGCAGCCACATGTCTTTATAACTTTGTATTACAAATGTTTCACTTGTATCAAGCTATAATGGTTGTTGACATTTATATTTCATCAGCTACCTCACTTCCAAGTGCCTCTTTCAGAAGGTTCAGCTTTCTAAAGCCGCATCATAAATCCCTTTTTATACACTCACATTTTTCCCTTATTTCTTTCCATTGAGTTTCCACCCTGCTCTACAAAACCTCGTCACTCTGACCCTGTAGTGTGCTAAGCACACTCTTAAATTCTCTTTCCTTTCCTGATGATTTGTTTCATTAGTGACATTCTTCAAATCAAATGTACCTAATCCATGGTTCAGTCTACTAACAGGAAATCGGTTCAGTGAACAGGGTTTTATATAACAAAAGAAGTGCTCACTTAGAGAGTACTTTTAATACTTTGTTCATTGAAAAAAATGCTGACCTTCAGATTTTTTTGGCTTTAATGCTCTGGTGTTTCAGTTTGGATTTAACTGTAAATGAAAGCCTTCAAAAGCCATATAATCCATCGATCTCATACTTGCTGAAGCACAAGTTCCATGGTACATGAATGTTTTTTATTTCTTTAATTTTTTTCTCTTGTAATTATGTCAGCTATGTTATTTCCAGGCACGCCTAATACTGTTGTCTGTTCTGCTGTACATTTCCTAACCAAGGTCGAAATGTCTACTTCATTTTATATTGTGTAATTTTGGAATAGTAATTGCAGTCCCAGCATCTGAATTCATTTGATGGGAGTAGAGGGTGTCTTTTTATGCTATCAGTACTTCAGTTATTGGACTGTTGAGGCATAGGTATTCTGCTTTGAGATTTGGGTTTCTAAAGATATAGTCATCTTACTTGATAGATTTTTTGTTTGTTTGTTTACACAGGCTTTTAACTATTTCCTGAGATATTTCCTGAGACTATTTTGTGTGTTCTGCCAGGAATATGTTTTTATTTCCCTTTTCTTTTAGAGAGGGTATAGATATCAGAAACTACACTAGACTGCAGATCATTAGATTATCTTATCACCTCTCAAATCAGTTTAACTAGCTGCAAAATCCAGTGTTCCAAGGAAATGCCAAAATCTACCGTCACCACCACCACTGTTAGCTTGGCTGGCTTTCAAAATTGTTAATCTATTGGTAATACTCCAGAAAGGGAGAAAGATGGGCATTAAGGTCAGGGAATGAAAACAGGAGAGACCAATTATGCCAAACGAACTCTGTCTTGAAATTGCAACTGAGTCTAAGGAATTATTATACCAATTAAATACATTTATTTATTTATTTGTTTCTTTCCTCAGGGAAGAATGATTCCACAGTGTTATTGATCAGAATATTTAGGTCCTAAAGTGAAAAAGCCTTTTTACTGAGTCATGTCATGCTTCTTTTATTCCTTCATTTTTAAATCTAGTAAAATAACCTCTACCTCACAGAACACAAATGACCTTGTGCGGCTCAGCTATCATTAAATTATTAATATAAATACATTTTATAGTAGAAGCATGCATGGTGATCAGATTTCAAGGAAAATAGGTTTCTAAAGAAAGGAAGTTAGAAGAACCTATCCAGAATGTGTTCAAGAATTATATAACATGATTTTACACTCTTAGTTTAAGAGCTTTTTTCTTATGATTTCTCTCATGGATCTTCCATTGCACTTCAGTGGGATTCAGTATTCTTTGAAAATCCTAACCACAGAATCACGAGACATGTGCATATTTTCTACGTACATATCCATAGTTTTCAAGAAGGACCTATTGTGATATTTCCTATCGCTACTCCCAGAAGTGATGATGCAGCTCATCACTCGCCTCTGACTATTCCTTCCTTCCCTCTGGAATACGTATCTCATGAAATGAGATGCATAGATGGCAGTTTTAACCATGCCCTAAATAGGAAGGAATTTCCTCCTGATATATCCTTCTCTACCTTCTGAAAGACAGGACCGAAGCAATCCAGTCATTCATTATCTAGCTTTCAATTTAGAATGCCCTTTATCTGACTGTAGCCTGGTTTGAAAGGAATGAGTTCTCCACATTTCAGTAATCTTTTTTTGCTGTTGTGATGAAATGCCAATAGCACTCAATAGCCTGTGCCACTGGTAATAAGATCATTGTATTGATTAGGCAGCTCTTCCTTATCTAGGATTACCTGTAAAATAGAATATTTTGCTATGACGTGAAAAAGTTGAATAGCAGAAAAAGAATGCCAAAACCTCAATGTAGCATCTGCAGTACATCCCAGTACTGAGGAATAACTATTCTTCTTTATTCACAGTTAAAAATACCTTTAATATTCTATATATAAAAATTGTTACCTGTACCATCACTGGAATCAGATGCAAGGCAAAAATCCACAGCTCCTCTTGTGAATCCTTTAGGGGACATGGGACCAGCAGTAAAGATCTATACTCTAGTCAAGGTTTCACCTCTCATTTTGGAGTAGCCATATATAAGTTGCTCCTGTTCTGTTCTTTTGTTGAAATGAAAAATCCTTCTGTATCAAAATTTAATGTAGTAGCAAGCCAGAAATATTTGCAATACAATATTCTGTTTGTATTTTTTGCTTGCTAGGCTACAACAAGATTTTGACAACAATACTCAAAAGTTAGTTCTTATTTTATCAAATTCCATATAAGAAACTGGAAAGGTTGAATGAATATGCACTGAATTTTGGTATGTGTAGTCTTTGTTCACAAGAATTTTTTTGTCAGTGGAGAACATTGAGGTAAACTGTGATACCAGAAATCTTGACATGTATGTCAAAAATGGGTTTCTCTTCATGTGTGAAGGTGTTCCACAGAATAAAGAAAAGTACAGTAGTACAGAGAGTAAGATTAGGGTCTTGGTGTTGAGTCTGACAACTGGATACAGGTCTGACACTCTGGAAAATGCGTAGTTGCAGCTGCCTACCTTCTGAGGAGACTGTAAGCTGTGTGCTTGGGATGCAAACTCATAACTGTAAATCATAACATTTCCACCTGAAGTATCATTAAAGATTGGGTGTTCAGTATTTATTTCTGACTTCTACAAATAGCAACTGCAATTGTTCCTCTGTATTTTAACTGTTTCTGATGTTCCCATTGCATAGGATATGAGACTTAGGAAACCTGAATTTTCTGTAGTTCTACATTAGGAATTCCAGTTGATAACATTTACTATGTATTGCCAGTCATAAGTTTTAGCTGGCATTTGAATTCACAGATTTCCTTTAAAATCTTTGCTTGACAACTTTCTTTTGCCAAATGTGGGGTTGCTTAATTCCAGAATCCTTATAGAAAATAACTTGTTTTGGGGGTTGGATAAGTTGTGATTTCCATGAGAGTCAAGTTATCAAAAAATCTTCTAGAGAAAAGATTTTTATTTGTGCTAGGAAAAAGACCTAGAGAGGTGAAATGTTATTTATTAGGAGCATGCTGTACCAGGTTTGTTTTCCATTTGACATTCACTCTCAGAGCCTGCAGAGTGAGTGGTATTATTTTCTCCATTTTTAAATTTGAAGGCATGGGATCTCAATAATAATAAGAGCTCCTGGCCTTGCAATGAGGATGGTTTGCCTTCCTCTTTCACTGCATATGGAAGTAGGACCTGTGATTTTGTGCTCACAAAAGAAAGAGCTTCTTCAGCCCAGTGTGCTTTGTAGAGTCCAAAATTGACCTCAGACCTATGAAGCTTGTCTCCGGGACTGGCTGGTGCCAAGCAAGACTGCTCCTTATTCCCAGTTGCCAGTTTATATAATGACCTATATATTAGCCCAAATTGAGTTCTGAGTGATCCAGAGTAAGGCTATGATTTGTTGATGGTGTTTGAATGTGACTGCATTTGTATGCACCTTTGACTTAGTCTTTTTTAAAGGATACATGTCCCTATTTTTGAAAATATATGGGGTTTACCCTTCAGACCTCTCACTTTATATTGCGTGATTTTCCTACTGGGTATTGATAAGTGCTTTGACTGAAAGGGTATCTTTGGTAGATGGTGCCTTGGAGCCACTATAAGCAGTTCTTCACAGCATTTCAACAGTTTGACTGTTTTCATTTGAGGATTTTTTTTTCTGTGTGTCTGAATCTTCTAAAGCACATTGCATGAGTGTTTTGTTTATTGTGAAGAGAGGCTACTTCTTATTCTGATGGAGGGGCCAGTGCTGAGGATGCACTCTGAATTCCATATAGCAGAGTAAACCTACAAAGGCCACATATTGAAAGAGAGATGTGAAATATATTTTCTGAACTCCCATGGCTTTTAGAAAGAAAGAATGCTTCCATGATACCAAATCTGCAGAACTGGTTTCTTTTGAATCTTGTGGCTGATTTCCAGAATGTGTTCTTCATTCAGGCCTTCCTGATTCACCTTACCCCTTTGTATCTTCACAAAAATTCTAAAAGCTTGATAGCTTGAAGATTGCATTATTGCATTATAAAAATCATTTGAAATTGGCCATTGTGATGCAGTGTAGTAGGGGAGATTGAAGGACACACTGACAAATGCATGTTTGTGTAAATGCCATACCCACATCTTCCTGTCCTCCCTTCTTGCCTCCCTCTCATGATGCTATTATAGAAACTTGATTCTGCTTAAAAAACCAACATAAAAGAATGTCAGTGAGTTACACCACTGACTTTTGGGAATCACTCTTGATTTATATCTGTCTGAGAGTTAATTAAACTCTGAGGCTTAATGAGACCATTTAGGAACAGATCTACAAGGACATACTATGTGGCTTTGTGCAGGTGAATGGTCTAGTGAATGGGCTGGGATTATTCACCCTTGTAAGTTTTTGCAGAATCAGGTTTTTAGTTATAATTTCAAACTTTAGCTGGTCTTTCAAGGTTTGAAGAGAATCTGAAATATTAAAGTGTGTTAAATACATGCAAGATTAGTAACTACAGCTGCATTGTTATGGCTGTACTGAACTAATTTATATGACTACAAACACGGTAATTTCTGATTCAGGATTTCTAGAAAGTAAGTTTTCTAACAGTACACAGTGTAAAAGAATGCAGTGTATGCAGACAGGTGAATATTAAAACAACAGAATTGTAATGCTTGATACAATAATTATATTGAATGTCCCATGGTGGTATTGTCAACATTAAATACAAGACAGCCTTACAAAAACAAAAAACCAAACAAAACCAACACACTTTACGGAATGAAAGGGAGAGCATTTTGTTTTAGACAAAAAGTTGCTGCAACAGTAAGTGTCACTGTAAAAGAAAAAGGCACTTTGAGGAAGAGGAAGGGGACGATGGAGCAGGCGTCGGAGACATAGAAGAAGAAGAGAGGATGCTAATGAGTGGACCCTGAGAGCGCCGAGCTGTGATTCCTGTGCGGACTCCGGGCGCTGCCGCTCTCCAGGGTCCTGAACGCTGAGAGCCGCCGGCCTGGGCAGCGAGGAACAGACAGGAGGCGTTTAAATAGGGAATTTGAAGTGAATGGGACCAAAATTACAGAAAAAAATGAAATCTTGGATTAAATTGTTTGTGTAAGTGAGAACATACAGCAATTTTATTTATTAGTTAATTCATTTACTTATTTCATTCTACTTATTTATCTACTTACTGCAGTAGGGATTGTGTTTTGTACATGCTGTTCATTTCACTATGGTTCTTATAGGGACTGTGTATGTGCATGTTTTTGCATACTCATGCACAATATTTAGAAAAGAGTTTGATGTGTTCTGCTGACACAAGCTTCCCATTGTTGCATTCCTTGTGCATTAGATCTAATCAGAGATATGCTTCCATTCTGCTTTTCATAGTGAGTTAATTCCCTCTTCCAGTGGGCAAGCACACCACAGAATGTTTCATTTACTTGTCATGGTGAGATCAGGAAATCTATTGTTAATTATTATGGTTTCAATTCCCAACTCAGCTGCCTATGTCAGATGTGCCATTGTGTGAGTGTTTGACTATTAATGACTAGATGGAATATTACTATGTACACTATGAATATGAGGCACTTTTTTTTTTTTTTTGGACAAACTCTTCTAGAACGAAAAAAATCAAAATTATACCAGAAAAATCTCTTACACAACTGTCCAATAATTGATTTAAATACAAAACTATCAGTTTTATGTGTACATGTAGGAATTAAGTAATACAATTCTTTGGACTTCTAAAATGCACATAACATGCAAAGAGACTTCTTTCAAAACACCATATGAATACAAAGGTATGAATACTGGTAAGAATAATAGCACATTTTTATTAATCAGAAAATATTATCACACCTAGTTAAAATGCTGCAAGTACAAAAAAGATGAAATAAAATACTTAAAATAGGAGCTATCATACCTCATACTTACATATAGTTACAATTCTTTTATATGTATTCTGAGTAATTTAATTATTGTCTTTTGTTAATAGGAACTACTATTTCCGTGAGTTTGAGTTAAACAAACAAACAATCCAGAATTTCATTTTAAACTCCTAGCCTCTATAGAGGTCCCAAGGAGTTCCCCACGTTAGGAGTTTCAGAGTGGAAGAACAATAATGTGAAAACTGCTTTCCTCCTCTTCCCAAATGACATGACAGGAGGGGGGTAAAGGAAGAATGTGGAACAATTTCCAAATGTTGGGTTTCCACAGAACAATCATATATGAAATTTAAAATCAGCCCCTTCCCAGTAAAATATTGTTGGCTTCAGTGGAGTATTTCAGTCTTTGGTCAGTAACCATTAGGCGTTAAAATAGTCAGTGTGTTCCACCAAACTGTGGAGCTGGACTATTTGTTCAAAAAGTATAGAACTTTCATTTTCTTTCGCATCTCCATTGAAACATGACTTATTTTCAACAAGGTATCTTACTAAAATATAACAAACAGAATGTGAAAATGTATTTTGCTTTCTTTTTTGAGTTCCTTTATTTTAATATGACATTAAATACATTCATAAAGAACATTTTTATAGTTACAATTAATAGGAGTATAATAAATTAATGGACTTAATCCTTTAAAAATTGGGTTTTTTACGTTGTTATTAGCATTATCTTAATTCAAAGTTTGCAATAGAAATTTTGAGAACTGTTTTAAAGGGTGGTTGTATCATTTATAGGGAGTAGTGAGAACTGAGCAAACACGCAGTTGAGCAAATAATCTCTAGCAAGTAATAACTTGGAAGCACAGTGCAATAACGGCAGTGCGAGAAGGTTCAGTCAAGAGTCTTGTTATTTTGTAATATTACATCCATCCCTCCTGCAAATTTAAATCTTCTTATTCTTCCTGTTTCATTCCTTTTAGTAGTAGGATCAGCATTGCACACAGGATTAAAGAATGTTTCTGAAAATGTAATTTATCTCTTCTTAAATCACAGTGAAGTAACATTTGAGTAAAAACATAGTCATGTCATATTAATGTTGATACAACCACAGTGATTTTTCAAATTTACACTTTAATTGACATTTACAGATCAGGAAATTACTTTTTTCCATGAAAATATTTCAAAAGTCAAAACTTACTATCCTTGGCTATTTAACAGAGGAAAAAAACAAACTTGAAAAAATATATTTTTTATTTAAAATTCTATTTAATCAAAATATGATTTACATAAAAGGTGAATTGGCAAAACCATTGACCAGTTTTCATGAATTTAGGTAATTCTCTTTGCAACATACTAACTGCTTTTAGCAAAAATATTTGGTGTTTTTATGGATTCAGGTCTTAAATTGGATGAAAGAGGACTAGGGAGCAGTCAGAAAGATAGGTTAAGGATTTATTTTTATTAAATTCATTTACATAACTTAAACACTTGAAATCTAGGAAGATTCTTTCCAAGCTATTATATTTTCTCAAAAGAACAAAAAAAAAAATTTTTTTTCTATAGGACAAAAGATAGTTTTGCGTAATTCAAAAAATGGTATCTTCCCAGTTCCAGAGAGGGAGACTGTCAACAGATGGGCAAAGTCATAGATGCAGAAAGACATTCCAACTCTAGCTTCAAATAAAGTAGGTCACATGCTGTAAACTCAGACCAGGTAGAGCTTTAATTTTTGCAGTCAGTGCCACAAGAGTTGTGTGATTGTGCTTCTGTCTAATAAGGAACGTGGCATCTTTATACAATACTTATTCTCTGGGAAGAGCGGAAGAGGTCCTATAATAGGAGAAGTGTGCTGAGTTAGTCAATCATTTGCCATTGGAAGAAGAGGTCCACACTGTGAATAAACCAGTAATTGACATCTTGTGGTTACCCCCATTGTAATTCAATTAAACTGTATTGAATTCCAACAGGGGAAAGCAGTAGGGGCACAGATCCTCACTGCCATGCTACCACAGACCATCCTACTGGCAGGCACTGGAAACCAATTAAAAAACTTACTTATCCAAAATAACACACTTAATGAACACACTGTCTGAAGAGGACTATAATTACCTTCTCCTTCTCATCATGAGCCTGAACAGGCAATATTGCAGTCTCAAGGAGAAACAGTTGAACTATCCCAAGAAAGTTAAATTAATATCCTCAAAAAAATAACCTGACTTTTTAATGGGATTTTTTTTTTCCCACTGCTACCCACTTGCTTCTGCCAAAGTTATTTAACACTACTGAGTTTAGCAGTTAGATGAAGACATTTATTCTTCCCTGAAACAGAAGTCTCTGGTTGGTAGTAGTAGTTCACAAGAACTGATCTGTAGTTTTTTTAAAAATTTGGCTACAAGCTGCATATTCCATCCCCCAAATCCTCCACAAATTGATTGTATGGAATTTAGTTGAACCCTCTACAAATTTTTTTACAAGGGATTAAGTTTTCTCTCTACTCAGCCCTGGTGAGGCTGCATCTGAGTGTTGTGTCTGAGCTCAGTATAAGAGAGACCTGGTGCTCCTGGAGAGGATCCAGTGGAGAGCTGTGGAGATGATCGGGGGAGTGGAACATCTCTCTTATGAGGAAAGGAAAGGAAAGGAAAGGAAAGGAAAGGAAAGGAAATGAAAGGAAAGGAAAGGAAAGGAAAGGAAAGGAAAAGGAAAGGAAAGGAAAGGAAAGGAAAGGAAAGGAAAGGAAAGGAAAGAAAGAAAGGAAGAAAGGAAAGGAAAGGAAAGGAAAGGAAAGGAAAGGAAAGGAAAAGGAAAGGAAAGGAAAGGAAAGGAAAGGAAAGGAAAGGAAAGGAAAGGAAAGGAAAGGAAAGGAAAGAAGGAAAGGAAAGGAAAGGGAGAGGCTAAGGGAGCTGGGCCTGTTCACTCTTGAGAAGAGATGACTGAGAAGGGACCTTAACAAGGTCTAAGTATCTGAACAGAAAGAGTCAACAGGAGGGACCAGGCTCTTCTCAGTGGTGCTGAACAGCTGGAAAAGAACAATGGGCAGAAACTGAAGCACAGGAAGTTCCACTGAACAGGAGGAAGAGCTTCTTCACTGTGTAGGCGACCAAACACCGGAACAGATTGCCCAGAGAGGTTGTGGAGTCTCTCTCACTGGAAATAATCAAGAAACATCTGGATGCAATCCTGTGCAATGTGCAATATACAAGGGAAAAAAAAAGCATGGACATTCCAGCAGACTTGATGGAGAATATTCTCCTCACTGTCAAAGGAATTTTTTTCTTCTATTTTTTATCATTCACCTGTTTTTTGAAGAAGGGAAAGTTTCCATAATTTCTTCTTGTGGTTTCCCACAATTTGACGAGAAAAGGTCATGACTTCCAAAGGACATTTGTATTAACATAGCTAATCATCTCTCAGTTCTTTCGGTCTGTTTTAAAGTCAAAGATAATGACTAATCCATTCCATGGAAAGGCCTTCCTTAGAGGTTTTCTCTAACACGAGTAACAGACCACACATCAAATGGCTTCTTTATAATGTAACTGGATGCAGACCACATCTCTCTCTCAGCCTTTTTTCACTTTTTTCTTAGCAACCTTTAACCTGTGATGACAAAGGACTGTAGGTACAAAAAAACCCAAAACAAATCTACCTCAAAATTGTTAAATTTACTTATTATAATTTACAATATTTCTGAGGGTGCAAGATACTTGAAATACTGTACATGCTATTTTTGTTGTGGTTTGTTCCATTGTATAAATTATGTGTGTAACTTGTATGTACTTGGATATTTTCACTCATCAGTAATATTGTTGTAAAGGATCTGAAGTCAATAGCAGTTTTCTTCCTTTAGCACTAATTTTGAAACTTACACTTGCAAATTCTACTTCTGAAGAGGAATGGAAAAAGAAGCTATTCATGCCTGTTCGCTGCACAAATTCAAAAAGACTTCATAAATATGTGACATACCCGTTTTCTTACTGATTTAATATAGTTTCATTTTAAAGGATATACCTTTTTGACTTGAATATAAATTAACTGTAAAAAAGATGCAACCTAGTTCTATGGCTTCTTTTAGGAATAAATCCAGCCTTAAGGCTGATATTATTATAACTAAAATAGGGATTTTTATTGTTACTTTATGTTGATATATGCATTTTTTTGCCATTTTGAAATTAACATTGCAAATATTGAAACTATTTCTATCACAAAGTAGACCATTAATTTATTTTTGTCATGCCTCAATAATTTGATTATGTCTGTGTTGTTTACATTAAAGCTCTAATTCTTAAAAGAGTATGATTTAAAACCAGTGATTTTGCTGGGAAACTCACAAATTCCTCTCAGAGGATTACAGGTGATAAACTTAATGATTAAAAAAACCTGTATTTACTTCTAGAGTAAAGTGTCAATTTGTACTGATTTTATTTTGATAAGTATTACTGCGCACAGTTTCCAAAACATAATTGTTATCTGCATGGTTGAGATAGGTTTTCATCCATATTTATTATATGGTTTCAATTAATTATGTATACATATCTGTACACATTATTTACATACCTACTTGCATGTGTACATATAGGCTTTAGATGGAAGATAATCCTCCAGTTCCTTTCAGTGGATTAGACCTGTACTTTTTACTGCATCAACATGTAAAGTCTGAATGTCTTGTTCCTGTCAATGTGTATGGCATCCCAGACATTATAAAAGGGCTTTTTTTGGAAGCCTAAAATTCATTGCTCTATTTCGTAGAAATGAAATTACTTTCTTTTGAGAGTTGTAAACCATACTTTGCAATAGATGGGTGACCACAGCATTTCATTGTTGCAAAGCTCTACTGTACTCAGCTCTGCTAAAGTGAACATTTTGATGATTGTAATAAGTGTACATAAGACGTGATCCTCTTCCTCATCTAGAAATTCATCACATTCAATGGAAGTCCTGTTCAGAATTACATAACTGCATTCTAGTTGTTGACTACATTGGAAATTTTGCCGAGCAGTCCCATGTTTTACACGATGTTGTAACTACTCTTAAGTGCCAGGCAGGGTAATTTGTGTTTGTTTGCCTTTTCAGCAATGATAATTTAGGCCTATTTCATTACTAAAAACAAGTTTTATGTAGACTGCAAAGCAACAAAAAAATATTGACACTATCCAAGTTAGAAAACACCAATATATGTGCAATTCTGTGTTCTGTGTTCTGTAGCTTGGCTGGCCCTGATAGCCTCCTCAGGTGACTTTCTCAGCTGGCTCTCTCATATTTAACCCATTCCAGCCAGTAAATGTCACTACTCTGCTTTCATTATTGTGGCTTCAGGAGGGTGAAAGGAAAAAGTATTAATAACTACATGTGGGTACACAGATTGCCCCGAAGAACTGCAGAATTCCACTTGTAACCAGAAACTTAGACAATTTAGTTGAAGTTTTTCTGTTTCTGTCTTCTGGTGGTTTCTATGGTCTTCACTGCTGGAATCATAATTTTCTTACCTGGGCATGACAAGAGTCCCACTTCTGACATTTGTTTTCAATATGTAATTAAATGAAATGTAGCATAGCAAAAGTCCAGTGATTTTTTTCCTATGAAGACTGGTTTGAAATAATACCTCATATATATATATGCATATATATATGTATATTTAGGTATATATGTGTGTGTGTGTGTGTGTGTGTGTGTGTGTGTGTGTGTGTGTACATATATATATATATATATATATACACATAGTTTTATATATATAGTTATATAGTTACAGGAATTTTACCAGCCCCTTGGAGTCAGTATTGACTTCTGCCAAAAGCTAATGGACTATGGCAAAAACTTTGTCTATGATAGGAAACATGTGAAGCACTCCTACTAGAGCTTTACTAAAAAGGATGTGTCAGGGTTAAAAACCTTATGTCTCTGAAAGTCAGCGCAAGATAGAGTTGCTAGTATCAATCTAGTAGACATAATAATAGCCTAATTATATGGTGCAGATAATCCATGATCTCTCATATAACTCTTTTCCCTCAGTAGCCTTAAAGAAATCCAGGTTGCTCCTTTGTGTGCTTATCAAAAAAATTACCTTACATCGTAAGAGTGATAGTACAGGATGTAAAAGGTGGAAATCTGCATTCTGTGTGTAGTGCCAGAGGAACTGAAGTGTCTGTGGACAGATCTTTTGTTAATACGAGATGAGTAAAAGCTTGTTACATTGTTGGAAACATTGGGGAGCATTAGCAGTGCCTGTGTTGGATGGTGGATGGATGGATGGATGGATGGATGGATGGATGGATGGATGGATGGATGGATGGATGGATAGGCTTTCTGGTTTTAACCTGAGTCTTTAAGAACGTGGTCATAGGAAAATGGGTTTAGATTTCTTCTGGAAGAGATGATACATTACATCTACACATCTGTCTTCTCAGAAAGACTGGTTAAATGTGGATGCCTACTATATCCTTTGTGCGTAGTTTTGCAGATGTTTCCTGTTTGCTGCCATTTTATAATGAATGCAAAGGAGATATGCTGGGTGAAATTCTGGTCTCATTAAACATGATAGAAAATTTTTAATGGCCACTGGGGTTAAAAATGCAGTATTTTATCAAGACTCACAGTCTGTTTCCTATAAGATTTTCTTGCAACATATTGTTTGCAAGTAATTCTGACCCTTGCAACAATATTTGGGTATTTCTTATTAATTGGCAATAACTAGGATTCTCACAAAATCTGAATTCTTTCAGTCTTTTAGAGCCTAAATTCCAAAGCCCTGCACTGTATGGTAGCTTTAATCAGGGTAATCCCAGGGAACAGGGCCATTGGATAGGCTACAATTCAGAGAGTCAGTTTTAAATATAATGGCCCTTACATCAAAGATACTTTGAATTGCAATATAATAACGTGAATAAAGAACTAATAATTGTTTTCAGTTGAGTATGGTCCATTTGCTGATGAGAAATTAAATATGGCTTCAGCATAAATATTTAAAGATTGTATTGTAAAAAATGTACAATTGGGAAGAATCTGTAAAAGGATACAGAACCAGCATAGCATCTTTTAAAACAAATATGCTTATTTAGGAATAAACCCCTAATTTTAAATATTTAGGAGTGTCATAGTATCCAAACTATGTATGATTATTACCACTGAAAAGTTTAATTGCATATCTTTGCGCCGTGCCTGCTTGTGTGGATTGCCAGCGGAGAGCTGGAAAGCAGAAGGATGCCTGATGATCTCCTCCGAGCCCTATTTCCCTCCCTGCTTTGTAATGTAAATGGCTAGTTTGAATCCCACCACGGATCCGTGCGCTCAATCCCCGAGCATCCTGGCGGTTTTTAACCGGAAGATCACCTGACCGCCCCCCGAAGCTGCCCTCGCCGGAGCGATCTCGGCGGCGGGGTCGGGCTGGGGTAGGTGGTGGCTGCGGGGCCGGCGCGGGGCCGAGCGCTCCGGCGCTGCCGGGGGCGGAGGGAGCGGGAGCGCCGGGAGCGCCGCTGCCTCAGCCCCGGAGAGAGGGAGGCAAAACAAAAGAGCTCAGCTGCAGTTTTGTGTTGCCGTGTCTGGCTTAAGCAGAAGATTCTAGACATTCGTGCCGAAAAATCAAAGCACAGCTGAGGCTACATCTACCGGGAAGATAATTTCTGTCCCCAGAATGGGCTGGATCCAGTACAGGTGGTTTGCAGATCATGCGAAGACAGACGGGCTGAGAGCCATGGAAAGGTGGGATAAGGCGCTGCCTTCTCTTTCTTGCCTTTTTTTCCCTTCTCTCTCTCTCTCTCTGGATTTGTAAAGCAGTATAGCTGGAACCTGAGTTGGGGTCACTTAACGAGATTAGATGGGGTTTAATCCTACAAAACAAAACCAAAATGGGAGGCACTACTGTGTGTTCAGACAGATGTTGAACCCAAACTTGGGCTGAGTTGGACTTGCTGTGAGCGATCCTTGTGTAGCTTTTGATGTTGTCTTTGTTTAGAATAGTTACTTCACGAAATGCAAGGCTTTAGGACGAGCTGCATGCTTCTGTAACAAATTGTCAGATGACTGTTCCGGTGCTAGTAGATTTTTGTCAGAGAGGCTGCAAATGAAGGCTCTGGAGGTGAGTTTATGGAAATAGGAAGAGCTGTTGACTTTGAATTCCTTGTGATGCGGGCATGGTTAGAAGTTGAGCTGTGGTTGTTGTCGTACATTGTCTGAATCGTAACAATGGGCAGTTCGAGTAGAGCAAGTTTGAATGGTGTTTCTTCAGCAATTCCAAATGCATTTCACTTGTATGATCCTTGGCTTTTCACAGAAGGCAATGGATTTCTTTTTTTTTTTAGGAAAAAGCCAACAGATTTTTTTTTAAATATTGAAGAACAGAAGTGAATTAGCATTTTTATTTGAATGGTTGTTGTTAATACCAGCATGCCTAAACATCTAAAGCATATCCTAGCAATTTCTCATTTCTCTTGCTGGGCAGATGCATTTCTTTTGTTCCTGAAATTTTTTCCCTGCCTCTTTAGAACAAAAGGCATTTCCTTTTTATTCCCTTTTCTTTTTTTTCATGGCAGCAAGACAGTTATATACAAATTAGCAATTTTATACAGGTTAATGCTCTGCTTCATTCTGAAGTAAACTGCCTTAAGGTATTAGGAGGAGAGGGGGTGGGCAAACCGGGGGAGGCTTGACCGATGCCCAAGAAATACTGAATTCAGATGGATTTAGATCATACAGGGAAGCAGACATTTATCTGTAACTGGATTTCAGCTCCATGTCATGCAAAATCTGCAGACTATAGCAGGGAGATTCTTAGCAACCAATAAATCAGATTTGTAATGGGCCTTTAAAAATGTCTGTGAGGGGTGACTGCCTGGGTCCCCTTTGGCCAAATTAAGATGCAATCTGACAGTACAGTAGCATCTGTGTGCTGACATTTTCTCGTGAACCTAGTGAAAAATGGCTCCAGATCTCTTCTTCAGTCCCCAAAAGACAGTTTCTGAATACCCATGCATTTTCCCCTTGTATTGTTGTTTGTTATAATCACCATTCTCTCTGATAATGTCTGTCTTGTTTTGCTTTGCTTTCTTTGACTGTTTGACTGGCTGAGGGGCTATAGTGGGCAGTGGTTGTTTTACTCGAAATCAGAACCTCATGCCAATACTACTTCTTACCAAAAGAAAAATAAAGTGTGTGTTGTAAATGTGTTGTATAAATACTGCTAATAAAGCAGCTTCTGCCAGTTCTGCTAGAATTAGGTAAATGGGTTGAAAAACATGTGTCTTAGCTAATGTGCCGCCCACAATACAGGTGAAAAAGAAATGCCAGCCAGTGGTGAGTGCAACTGACAGGTAAAACTGAAAATCCTAAAAAAAGGCACCGGAATAACATCCTTAAAGGCCAGAAGTATACATATGGGTACAAGTGTTTGTTTATCCAAAGGAGAAGTTCACATTCAGATACTACAAGAGCGAGGGGGGAGGAGGAGGAGGGGAGGCACTCCTTTAATTGTACTACAAGTGTGCTGGGTGGAAGGAGCCCCGCGTGGAATGGCCATTCCGCCTGACTCCGCAGCTCTGCTCCAGCGTTCCTGAGCAGCAGCTGCAGCCCAGAGCTGGGAGAAGCCTCTGCCTGTCCATGTGTGGGGGGAGTCCGGGGGGGCGAGGAAGGGAACCGTGTTTCTCCAGAGGGATCTGTGCCGCGGGATTCATGGCATGACTGGGAATTTCGCTCCAGTGGAAACCGCTTCTTTAAATGTTCCCTGAGATAAGGTGGCTCCATAGCACAAAAGTAGGGCAAGTAGGAGGCAGAAGGGTAGCTGTGAGAAGTTGTCAGTAGTATGGATCCTCTCCAGAAAATGTGGACAGTGTGTTTTGTAGATGCTTAATAGTGCCTCCTGTTTTAGTTGCTGCTTAGAAAGCATGTTGTGTGCAGTACTTAGAAAACCACCGAATGTTACTTGCCAGACTTGTTTCTGTCTTTTGAGATTAATTTTCGTAAGCCTAAATGCTTGGAGTTATGGTATAAAATTCCACTACCGCTGGAAAGGAGCAAAAAAGGAACTTTAACACTGCATGCAGATCCCATTTCTCCTTTCGTATAGGTGGATAATTTGACAGTAGTAAACACTTTGCTTCATGGAAAGTGACACACTTGCACAGTGGGATTGTGAAAAAGAAAATAAACATCTTGCAAACCATCAGACAAGCAGAAATATCAATGGGAGATGTTCAAATAAATAGAGTTTAAAAGCTTTGAGTGACAGAAAGATTCCAGATGCCTGATTCACACTGACCATAGTTACAAAGCATAAGAATGCAGCTGCAGTTTTAGAAGGTAAACCAAACCAGGCTGATTTTCATGTGTGTGTGTATGTAATCAGAAAAAAGTAGGAATCTAATATTGAACAGGAACAAATTAGATTTCAGAACTCTACACATTAAGAAAAACTAGATTGAAGATCACTACAGGCAGAAAAGTTTCCAGAAGAAATTAAATGAGCAAATTTAACCCAAATGAAACACAGACATCCAACTAGGAGCATTGTCTATTGATTATGTGATTATTAACTACGACATCATTTAAAGTGGGCTTTAACAGTGAAAATCTGATTTAAAAAATGAAGCATGACTTTTGACTTTTATTGTCATTACTAAGTGAAAACTGCCCAGGGACTTTGCTTGGAAATGCACATTTTCTCGTGGTGCAGCACTGACACACTGGACTTCTGTAAAGGGGGAGGGGAAACATAGATAGACATAAAAATGGTGGCACTAGGAAAATTTCTCACTATCACTTTCTGCAAGCTGTGTAAATACATCCTGTGGATAAACATAAAGGTCAGGATTGTATTCTGGTTATGATGAAAATAAATAATAACAAGAATTAGATAGATTAGTATATACTAACAGGAAAAAAAGACTCAGACATAGAGTATTGAAGTCTGAGAAAATTATATTTACATTGAAGCAGCCCAAGTAGCAATTGCCAGTGTTCCAGCTGACAGACTCATCAAACAGCCCACCTATTTCCCATTTCAGCAGCAAATGCCTATACAGAAATCATCATGCTCTCACTGCAAAATAAGCTTAAGAACACTAAAGGCCTTATAGTATTCCCGGTTGCCCTAATGCAACCAGTTTAAATCAAGTTTGTTGTAAATGATGTCACTATAACAGAGCTGATTGTAGCCCATAGGGCCAAGAAAAGAGTATGGTCAGCATAATTTACTTGGTTTTTTTCTTTTCCATAAGAACATTCCTGCTATTCCTCTGTCATTGCTTCCTCATGAATATAGCATACCCCAGACCCACGTGTCTCTGTTTCTAGCACTGGATAAAAATTTCAGACCTCTCTGATCGCTGATGCAACTGTTTTTTGACTATATTATGCTGTGGGATAAAGAGGAGGATGGTTCTTTTGGTGACTTTTGGTGTTTGTGTACAAAGCAGACCCATGTTTTAGGGACTCCCCACTCTTTTGTAGGAAATGAAACATCAATAGTAGGGTTAGCTAAAAACTGTAAATTGAAAGTTGGCTGGGTTTTTTTCCTTCTCTGAGCATGGAAGGTTAGGTTGACTTTTTCAACTAAATAAAGAAAACTGCTCTCACCTAGACACATGCAGAGCACTTTTAAACCGACATTACAGTCTTTTCCCTGACACCTAATTTCTTTGTATTTTTCCTCTCATACTTTTTTCTGACTCTCCACAAACTTCTTTATTTATGTAGACCTTCTTTGATTTAACCTTAGCAATCATCTATGACCTTTTCCTTCTGCCCCAGCTCCATGTTCTGGGACAGTGAGAAACAATTTCTGCCACCAGGCCTTTCTTTAGTCTAGTGAAGTCAGAATTTGGTGCTGGGGAGCTAGGTTATACAGAGGTGCATATCCAGATGCCTACAGAACATAATACTCTCAATCTCATCAGTCTTCCTATGAAGAAAAGGGAATTATTTTTCATCCCAACATCAGCCAAATACACCGTAAAGAATTTAGCCAATATCCCCATGGTTCAAACTGCTGAAGAAAGCAATGAAAGCTGGTGTCTTTCTTGGGGCAATTTTGTAATCTGAATCTATATGCTGAATACCTGTATCATCATATGAATGGTTCTAAAGGAGAGTGGGGTTTACAGCTCAGTTCTGCCTCTGCTGAAATTGGTGCCAAGTTTCACTCTAGAAATGAGACAGAGAACATTTAGTAGAGAAAATCTGATCTTGCAGAGGGGCTCAGGTTAAACACATTTTATCACCTTCCTGGCAAAGAAAACAGGCAAATAGGATTGACAGTGGGTGATCACTGAACCTCCAAACCCCCTAACTGTTATCCCTTATGAAAATATGAGCAACAAAAAAAAAGTGCCTGGGAAAAATTCTTTAATCTGAAGGTATTAGGAGTTAAGTCTTTACAGCCATGACAATCCCCATTGACAGAATTGCTCATAACCCAGAGGTGATGGAATGCAAATGGGCATGGATGTGGGAAGCATTGCGATAGAGAGCACATCACAATAAAAGCTCTCTTTCTCAGTTATCCTTTCCTTTCCAGTCAAATAAATAAATTGCAGTGAAGTACAGTGTGAAGAATTATTGCCACTAGAGTGCTTTTCTGATGACAGAGATGATGTAAGCTATAAAAGTTCTGTCCTAGATAACAGAAATTAAAGATTTCTGGGAGTTTGTAAAGATTTAGGAACTTCTAGAGTCTGAATTGATTCAAGCAGACTAATTGGTTATGGATTGTGTAACTTCAGACTTGGTCATCTGCTGAGAAACCTTCTCTGATGGGAGCACAGAGCCTTGGCACTCCTGTGCTGCTCCTGCTCTCCATCTGTCTCCTCACCAAAGGTCCTGGCTTAAATCTTAAGGATTGCTCATGACATTGGCCAAAGTTATTGCATTGATTACACTCATCTCTGTGACGGCAGAAGCCATGATGGGTCCAGGAGGTGATGATATTTGTAATGAAACATTGGTGAGCAGTGCCTCTGCAGGGACAGGACCTTCATCAGCTTCTTGGAAGAAACTCTGAGAGGTAACTTGGAATCACGCTGTAATGCTCTGCAGTCAAAAACAGTCCAGCATTTTGAATTTTAACTGTGCACGTAACCCAAAGAGGTGTGAGGAGGAGGGCCTTTGTCTCTATTAAGGTTCTCTGTCACATGGTTGGGATCAAGACCACCTAAAAGCAAAGCTTGATTATGACACCAGCCACTGGAATATTCCATAAATCTAAAACATCTGGGGACATTTGCAGATGGCTGAATAAAGGAGCTTGATCAGATCGTAATTGTTCACCATCTTGTGTGACTGGGGTGACTGTGCCTCTGTCTCAAGAGCTCTGCAGCTCTTGACCAGCAGGAGACACTGCAGTTCTGATGTTTCTTGTTCAGAAGATGTAGTAGAAAGAGGTTCTGGAAAACAAGTGAACAGTTTGTGGAAATGTGAGTATCTTTGCACCCCAGAAATCCTTATGGGATGAGTGGTAGCTATCCCTCAGACAGCACTAGGAGGAATTTGCTGCACAAAAGGAAAGGGTAACTCCAAACTTTCCTAGCTTTTGCATGGCTGGATTTTAAAACCTGGAGTAACTGAGGGGATAGTCTGCTCCCATTCTGTCATCGCAGCCGTCAAATGCTGTTGTCGAACCAACTGCAGCGACATAACCATCAAAAAACACCTGCCTGTGTGCCTATTGGAAAGTCCTTCTGAAAAAGGAGGAGTGTGCCAGGAGGGAGCTCTTTATTGTGTTAGGTTTTTTCCTTCTGCAGAATCAGCAGGTGCTATATATTATCCTTTACAACCTTCAGCCATTTGGAGCTAGGACACTGTAATTATGTTCGCTGTCCATGGAAGTTACTGACTATTACCGTGTGAAATACGAGCTCTGCTCAGAATTCAAAACTAAACTGAGGAAACATGTTTGCTGCTGCTTTCATACCAGCAGAATAATGGCAGTGTTCATTTACAGTGCTGCTCATTTACACTAGTAAATGCTCTCTGCCCCTTAAATGGTGGAACCTGTATAAAAATACCATGTCAATGATATGGAAAGAAGTCAAATTCCCAGTGCTGACAGTTCTCTCCTACAAGTAATAGTTTACGTTTGTGTAGTTCATTTTATCAAAAAAATTCATAGGGGTTCACTCTTTCGTAAGTGTGAAAATAAACTGGGAGGCTGAGACAGAGAAGGTACACAACCATTTCTAAACAGAAGTAACTTTCAGTCATCTTCGTAGAGATAGTTGGGGTCTCAGGGCTCTTTCCGACAAGTTTTCTTAATTACACATTGCTCTTGGATTTGTATGTGGGTCAGTCTGTAAGTAACTGCACCCAGCTCCCTCAGTGACTCAGGAGCACAGGAGAAAAGAAAGTTGGGTTTTCTAGCTCCTGCTACTCCTACTTTTGCAACCTCATCCACATGAGAATTGCCTTCTTTGAGGTTTCATCACTTTCTGACTAAAAAATGTAGCCTGTTTTTATCTTGCTCTCTCTGAAGTTATTCAGAGGAAGTGAGATATGGTGGGTGCCTTGCACACTATTCCGTTAGGATAAATAATGTGTCTGTCTATTGTGTTTAGAAGAATGCTTCAAAGAAAACTCTCCACGGCATAGTTGTGATAACAAGCAGGAAAGAAATGAAAGAGAGCACAAGAAGATGTAGGTGCTTTGGTATTATCTGCTAGTTCAGCATTGCAGTGCTTGATACCAATGTGGTTCCTTTGCTACAGCTCTTGGTGATAGCCACAGCAGTCCATGGGAAAAGATGTGTAGCCTATGGCTGCCCTAAGAACAAGGAGAAAGTTTTTGTTGCTCTGTACCTTCAGGAGATAATGTGCAGACTGTCCTTGGCAGAGGCACACTGCACTGGGACCAGCTCTTGAGTATTTTCTTGTCCTGTTCATTTCTTCTTCCCACTTTCATTTTAATAGGAAAGTCTCACATGCCCCCACAGTCTCTCATGGGAATGACCATGGTTTTTAAGAAGACCATGGGGTTCTTTTCTCAGTTTGAGGTTCTCAGCCCACATCAGGTGAATTAGTCCACGATTATTGCTAGAAATGTTGGTGCACCAGACCCACCAACTCAGCTGTGGTGACTCTTGAAGGTAGAGGACCCACTCTTACCTCCTACCAAGCATTATTTTTTTATTGTACTCTATGTTTGTCAATTAGTTCTATGTATAAAGCTTAGCAAATATGAATTATCCACTCTAATAAGAATATGTGATCAGACAGTCCAGATTCCACCTCAACAGCAAATACAAAAATTACTGGCAGAATATCTTAAATGTTTGATATGGAACTTGCTTCCCCAGCTGGAGTAACAGCAGGGTATTTGGCCCAGCATCCTGCTTTTCACACTGGGAAAGAGTAGCAGCACCAGGCCATGTAGGGTAATACTTTCCTTTTATGCCTCCCAGTTTCCAGTACAACTTGCCAAGATACTATGATATTTCCAAGTGATATGACATTCTTGTTCTAAAGCACAAATTGATATTTATGTGGCCACACAATGCAGAAGAAATGTCATTTCCAGCGTTGGTCCCATGGATACACGCTCAGTGGTGTGTATGTAACCAGACCTTTACACCTCAGTACAGGGTGACCCAGTCAGGGAGGAAAATTGGTTTGTTATGCCTTCACCTGAGCTTACTGCTGCCTTGGTGATGAGCCTCATATCTGCAAACACATCAGACCTTCCTGTCATCATTAGAAATACTTTAAAACTTTAAAAGTCAAAAGCTTTGAGTTTTGGCTAAGTCAGCATGTAAATCTGAAAGTGTTTCATTTGTGATAAAGACATTTTTGTGCATATGAGTCATGCTGGCAAAGGCAAAGTACAGTAATCCAAAATGAAAAAAAGAAAATAAAAAGAATCAGAATAAACTCTTTTTCAGGAAATTACTATCAAAAAATCTGTTAAAGTGTTTGACGTAGAATGTGCCTCCTCTTCTGGGATCATAGTATTCTCCATCAAATCACCTCTTCTCTGTTACAGGAACATTTCCCCCTTTTTTTTGCTGGCACGCCTTTGAAATGTTGGTTCATCTTATCACTTTGCATATGAATTTGGTTTACCTGTTTGTTCATTCTCTTTAGGGTTCTCCCCCCGTTCCCCAAAGAGGGGAGGGGGGATTGGATTGAAATAGATAGATGTTGATGAGCAAATGCATTTTTGTCTTTGAGTACAGTACAGCTGTCTGTAAGAGACAGCATCTGTTTGCCCTTAAAATTACTGACCCTCTCCCGGAAAATGGCTATCCTCGAGTCTTGGCTCAAACATCTTAACACTGACAGAGAGAATTGACCATTGTCAACAAAGGTTTGTAACCAACTATCTCTGCACCAAGAGGTCAGTGGGAGGGAGAGTGTTTAACAAGCTGAGTGAGTGGCACGGAGGAAGAGAGGGCATGGGGAGGAGCTGAGAGCAGAGAGCTTGGAATAAAGCTCCAAGGAGGAAAATAAATCCAGCAATTTGTAGAGAAACAAGAAAGGCAACCAAAAACAAAATAAGAGAAATGAGAAAGAAAGATTAAAATGAAGGCAGAAACAGGAATCCTTATGCACATCCTCAAGCTGTCATGGTAAAGAATATAAGCCCTACAGCTTTTCCTTCACTTCTCCATGGAAATAAAACAATTATCAGGAAACTATTCTATTTTATTCTTCAAAGAAGTTATTTAAAAGCAGTTCCCCATTGTGGAAAGACTTGACATCAAGAACAGTTACTGTCTCTCAGAAGCCTTCTTTATGGTTACTGTTTAACTCAAATGCCAGAAAACTGACACACCATGCTACTTAACAGAAATGGATGGTTTTGCCTTATGGAAGCTGAGGAATAAGGAGAAAAATGTCTTTGAAAAGAAAAATAATTGTGAGCAGAATTGTGTCCAAGGAGCATTAAATCAGTGATAAAGTTTCCTTCACCAGGTGGGAAGGTTTTCAGGGCAGAGGGTCCTTCATTTCCACCCCAGGTTCTGCTCCTTGCTCCTGATGCTCATGTACTTCCCCTCTTGCTCTAAAATATCCATGTGTCACCATCACAATTTCCACCCTCCAGAAGGAGCAGGGTCTGGTGTGTTGTACCAGGCTTCTCTCCAGTTTGGGAAGGGGTTGATGTCAGGGCATTCGCTGGAGCAAAAAGTCTTATGTTGGTTTTCAGCATCCTGGTGAACCATAGGCTGTTGAGGAAGGAGAGGGTGGGAGGGTGAAGATGGAGAAATCCACACATTGTGGCCTCTACACAGCATCCCTACTCATGAGAAAAAGCAAGAGAGGAAGCAGTGCAAGAGAAATGGTCCAGAATCTTGGGTGTTTTGTGATACATTATATGAGAGCAAAAGAAAACTGTGTTTTTTGATAGAAAGTCACCTTCTAGCACTTAGACACTCAGGTTTCTTGAAGCTCAGCCTGAATGAAACCTGGTTAAATAAAGCTCTAAAACATGTACTTTTAAGTCTTTGAAGAAGCATCTTCACTCCTGAAACACATTGAAGCTTTATTATAAGCCATGCTCTGATCTGAGGCACTGTGGTGTAAATCTGCAATTACTCGCTCCAAATCAGTGGTATTTTCCTAGCAGTGGAAGAGAGGAGGTTCACCCCTTACTTCCAAGCAGGGAAATAAATTCGTTTGAAATCATTGGCACCGTAAACTTCTCCCAACATAGTGCTGGCACTTACTTTCATCTGGAAGATTAGAATTAAGCATCACCTTCATTTTACAATTATACTAAATTAAGTTAAATCATTACGTTTTAAACTTTCTGTTACACTGTAGAAAATTTACTTTAGCTAAAACTCATACTTATTGCTTTACTTTAAATTCTGTGCTCAGGAGTGCTTCCCAAAACATGGGAATGCATAATAAAAACATGGAGAGCTAGTTGCCTCTGAAATGTTGCTACCAATAATTCTCAGTTTTCACCGTTAGAGATGCAGTAAAGTTCAGGGTGGTCCAAGGTTTCTCAGTTCGTAATAATGACAGAAGTGCGGCTTTATCAGAGAAGAGGTGTAGGTGGTGGTTAATGAGGAGTCAGTGTTACAATTTATATTAAAGTGGCAAGAGGCAAAGACTGAAAATGCACAAGAGAGGTGAATAATTTTATTTGCTTAGACTCTGTATTCTGCATCCCAGGTGGTAGTGTCAAACTGAGAGGATATTCCAGGAAATAATCAAAAGAGTTCATTTCTAGGACCATTAGTCCTAATCCTCTCATCATCATTATTTTTTTACATTAATATCATGTGCTAATTTTAGTCTTCTTCACTAGTCCTTCACAAATAATTCCTTCTTCTCCTCATTGAGATGACTATTAACCTATTAGTTACTGCCTCTGATGCAATAGGTCTTGATAAGTATCATTTGTACACATTTATAAACAGAAGTTCAGTGTCCACCTTAAAGGGGTCGTGAACATGCACTTTTACATTTGACTTGTCCTGTGACTATAAAAATGTATTCTACTGTTCAAGGATTTCAAAATTCTTAACATAAAAGCACACTGTACAAAGGTTATTTTTTAGAAGTGTAAACCATGCAGTATTAGAGCATTTCAAAGGACTTATCCATCCATCCATCCATCCATCCATCCATCCATCCATCCATCCATCCATCCATCCATAATAGAGAGACACTAAGAGGTTCATATACAAGATTATAGGTTTCCACTGGTTTTTTGCATAGGAAGGACCAAACCTGAAGTCTTTCCGCATACAAATAAAATTATTTGACAGTTTCCTGCTAATACAAAGCAAAGTAGTGACCACCCATTGAAATTACTAGTTATAACACTGTATCACAGGTTGCATATTTTCTCTTTAATTAAAATGCCTGTACCATTTTTTCAGAAGTGTAGAACTGGAAGACATCTCTGAGCCATTGAATTCAGTCCCCCTATAATCACAGGCTACTCTATCATATAATCTCCTGGATAAGCATATCAGTTTTTCTACACTCAATGTCTGGAGCACCAACTACGTTCTCATCTGTTGTCAATGTTTTTCATTGATTTCAGTGCTGTGCTCTATTCACCAATTGACTAGGCATATCACCTTCACTGACCCAAATACAGACATTTTGCAGAATAATCTCTCCTCCAGCAGCCAGATTTGCTGCTTTATACTCTTCCACCTGTCTAGCTGCATTGTGATCATATTTTTTTCTACTGAGTTTTTTTCCTTTTTATTTGTTATTTTAAAGTCATGGTCATAATATTAAGTAATGGGTGATTTTTAGATGTGTCAGTCAATACAGGGGAGAATAATTTCTCTTTTATGCTTTAAAAATAAATTAATTTTAAAATTTTGTTCACAATAGAGATTGGTTTAACTTTTGTTGCCGCAGTGCACATCCAGTTTGTGTCAAAAAAATCTAATTTAGTAATGCAAACAAGCATTGTCCTTGGTGCTTGAATCAAGGCCTGTGCTACAGAAAGGAGGAGATCATTAAGCTGTTAAAAATGCTTGATGGTGAGACTTCCATTATGCCAAATCTCTTTCTGAGCTCCTGGTTCTATCTGTGGTAATGATGGATCAGTGAAACAACCTTCATGTATAAACATGATTGCTGTGTTTGCTGCACTCAGTTCTGGATGTCTGACATTTCACTAGGTATAGCCCCTTTAACTGTGATTTTTGCTGTGTTCTTCATTAAGTCTTACATGATTTTAACTTTAAAGGAGAAATGTCACACCCCTTTGATCACATCGCATTTACCTTTTTGTTTTTTGGGGTTTTTTTAATCCGCATTTCAGCATTATATTAAATCAATCTTTCTGTGACCTTGCTTGGTCCAGACTTTCAATAAAAGATTTTATTAGAAAATTCATACAGACCATTTCTTCTTTTCTTCTACACTGTTGTATTGTAGGGATCTCAAAAAATCTGTAGTTAACAATTAAAATTAATATTCCATGAGACTATTAGAATAGGCTCTTGAGTATTGGGGAACAGCAATGAAGAAACAATTTTCGTCTATGTAGCACCCAACTCTTTATATTAATAGTCATCCTTTGATCTCCTCCTGGAGGTGACAAGATAGGAAGCAAATTGGTAATTTTCAGAGTTTATTTCTTCTAATAAAAAAAAAGAAAAAGGAGAGAGGTAATTGCAAAAGCATGTTTCACATCAGTATGGGACTTGCCTGGCTAAAGATCCAGACAGGCAGAAAACAAAATCTGGATTTCTAAGCAGCAGTTAAGGTACTGTGCTAACACAGACCTGTGGTAAAAAAAGTAGTATTTCCTGCTCTTAAAATTGCAGTTTGTGACATAAATTGTATTACATAAACAAACTATTCCAGGCAGGTGAGGTAGCTTTTGTTTCTTGAATATTTATATAGCTTTTTTAAATAGTGTTCCTTTGGCCACTGTGTGCTGCTGTGACTCTGAGCTGTTCCATTTCTAGACCCTTCTGTCAAGGAGAATTCAAACCACTTGTCGGTTTAGCGGCAGCATCGCCTGCAGAGAAATTAGAGACTGAACTCAGTAGTGAAGTGGTAACTTTTAGCTGTGTTCACAAGTGTCTCTCAACCCTGAGATGTCACTTGAATGTCACGTTCCAGAATGCTTTGAGATTCTGCTTTTGAAGTGGCAAGAGGAGACTGACAGATGGGGGAGCAGGCTAAAGTCAGGTACAACAGAAGCAAGAAATGGCCACATATGGACGACTGGGTGCTCTAGCCTTTCATGAAAGAGATGAGTGGCTTAGAATTTATACATAAAAGCAGCTTACAAGCTTTTATTGGCCACAGCACTGAAGACAAAGTGAAAATTCATTTATTTCCCATTTGGTTGGTGAAGATACTTAGCTTCCTGAAACACTTTTTTTTTTTTTTTTTCCCCTGTGTGAAATGTTGTATGACCTGTAAAGGGATGACTGAGAAATAGAAGTACCACAGTGACCAGTGATTTCTTAATGAGATACATTTTCACAGAAGAATTTCAAAACAGACCATAGCTTGATAAGCTCTGGAAAAGCTGCTATTTTGGTAAACACCCACAAAAAATTACTGGGAGACTTCTGTAGCTTACATTAGAAATGGAAATTAAAAAGTTTGAAAACTCTTCTCACACATAACATGAAGTAGGAGGAGTGTGTGCCATGCTTTTTGTCCCGTGTAGCTTTCTGACCAGCACTGATGTCCCAGGAGTGGACTTGTTATTTATTCTGCCAGGCCATGCAAAACTAATACAACAGGAAAGAAATGTGATGAAGTGACAAGAAACCAAAACATAGCAATCTAAGGATTGTACACCTACATTTACGAGTGCTGATTCAAAACTAACAGAAATCAGAGGTATAAAGTCACTCCAAGAAAGGTGTTAGGACTTGTGACACAGCTTGTGGTAAATAGAGAAATAATAAAAGAAAATGTTGTGCATTTATTTAGAAAATAAAAAAGGGATTGACATAGTTGGAAGCTGTGTAATTGCTAAAAGAAGGATATTATTATTTTTTCACATTAACCTGATGATGGGTTAGTACAGAAACCAAATCTGAAAAGAAAATATTATTGTGGAAACAAAATCTGTAAAGGTTGTTAAGCAACTGGAGGAATGAGTAGAAACTGCTTCTCCTGTTAACAGGCATTTCTAGACAGGCTGAAATCAGGAAAAAACCCTAAAGATTAACTCAGTAATTTGGAAATTACAAGGAAAGGATGCAGTGGCTAGAACTTTACACTGTGCTATTTTTATGATTGCCAAGCCCTTAATGGGGCCGTATATTTGGGCATATGACTGTGTCAACTGAAACAGAGCTCAGTCCAAAATGAGAGCGGGAGGAAACAGGAGGCACTGGGATGGCTCAGCTCATTGTTATTGCTGATTTACACAGTGATTCTGATCTCATTAACATTCATATAGTTAATGAAAAAAAAATAGGCATACTTGGGAGTTTGAGAAAGACACTTTTATTTTGAACGTAATCTACATTATATAAGGCTTTCTGTGTTTACACTGTGAAAGTGCTGACACAAGCTGAGAGCCACTCATAAAGTAAGTTTATTTTTCAAATACGTCAAGTACAGAATGCACAAAAAAGCTTACAAAAGATGGAAGCATATCTCAGGAAGACAGAAAAAATCCAAAATACATTTTATTAGCCTAGAAAAAATGCTGGTTTTCATATAAATCTTTTTCTTGTTTTCCTAAAAGACTTAACCATAGTCTGTGACAGAAATCTTATAACTCTAGAGATACATTGTTTTCAGATTCATCGCAAAACATCCAATATTCCTTCTTGAACCTTTCATATAACCTTAGCTAGAGGTTTTACTTAAGGCTAAAGCCTCTCATGAAGAATTAAGGCTGTCCCAGCTTTTCCCATTTCATTTCTTCAACCATGCAGTTGAAGAAATGAAAGTACTAATCCTTCTCAGCATGGCTTTTAGTTCCAGGCAGTACAGGAGTTCACGGAGCAGTTGGGCTCTCAGATTGCGTCATCCTGGAAGCCACATCCACATTGCCATGGCAATGGCATGCAACAGTTCCTCCATCTGAACCTCCTCCACTGAATAGCAGCTCCCAATAGGTGACAAACACGGGTTGAGCATTGCCTCAGTGTTTGGAGTTTTTATAAACCACTTTTGGTAGAGATGGGTTGTGGAATCTGTGTGTCTCTGTGTCCTGTGTAGTTATATTAGTAAAAATCTGACGTAGTGTATGTTCACATAGGCTCTGTATAGCAATGAAACTCACCAGCTTTCCATACAAATAGGTTATGCTATGCTAAGTGTATCCTCCTGAATCTGGGAATTATTATTATTATTACTACTGATCTCAAATACACCAATACAAACACAGGTATTAATGTTTGTGGCAAAGTTGGGTATTTGGGACAAGTCCTTTTATTGTGTCCTTGACAGATGTGACTTGGCTGAGCTCTGTTGGGCAGAGTAAGCTGTGACTTGGCTTTCTAGAGGCAAAGACAACACTGGAGATTGGGCTGGGATTCCAATGAGTTCTGGATTTGTTTGGGTTCTTTTTAATAGTGGTCTAGTCTGTATTCATACCTAAGTCCCAAATGCCTTTGATCTTTTGGCAGTGAAATACAGAGATTGATAACTATGCCAGTCCTTCTATGCAACTTGCTTAAAATTAGAGATGAAATCTATGATTGTGCATTTTTCCAAAGTGACCTGGTTTTTATTATCAATAATAAGAATTACAGCTTCTTATAGGTAAGATTTGATGTCTACATTGCGTAAATACTGATAAACTCATTTTTAAGGGCTTGTTGCTGAATACTCTGTTGACACCGTATTTTTGTCTATATCTTTCTTGAGAATGTTGGCACTTTTGTCAGGTGGAGAGCAAGTTCCGTATATATCCACCTCTGGGTGTGCAAGGGGAGGGAGAAGACAGCTTACTTATAACAAAATTGCACTCAGTTTTCACATATGTTAGCTTCTTCTGCATTGGAAGCTATTGGAAAACATGTGTAAGATGGAAGAAAAGGATTACACTCCTCAAATACACTCATCTTACGAGACTTGCGCTCCATTGATTTTTCCTCAGGATCTCTTTGACTCATGCTAACTTGATGACAGAAATCCTCTCTCTATAGGGAAGAAAAAACTTCAGCTGTGTAGCTTTAAAACTGATAAAAGGTTTGTGTAAACACTGGGGGAATAATCAAGTCACCTTAAAATCATCTCTGTATTTGAGATGAGCACAGTGTTGTCTCAGTTTGGGAAAATGAATGGTGCTGATGTGTCTGGTACTTTTTTATAACTGCAAATACTGCGTATTTAAAAAGCAACACATCAAAGTGATTTAATGCATTAATTGGATAAAAGGAAAAACAAGTAAGTCTCTAAATGAAGGAAGCTTAATAAAGCTGGCAGATCTTTTGGAAATAGAGAAGTATTTTCTTTGTGTATTGCAGAATTCTTCTGAAAGCGAATTTTTTCTTTGATTTTGCCTTGATTAAGTGTTTCAGGGGTAAAAAATCCAATTATGCCTAAACTCAATGTGTTGAAAATACTCAGAAGAGAACTTAAAGCTAATTGATGTATCTGAATACATATTCAAAGTGAGGAATTACCTAACATATGTCTGTAAGGCATTGTACCAAGGTGTTCATTTCCTTGCAGCATCTTTCTTCTTTCAAGATATTGCCCTCAAAAATTTAAATCAAAACAAGCAAATCCAGTATCACAAATGCACTGATTGCTTTTCAAACTGTCTGAAGAGTTCAAACCACATGCTGAATTAGTGGATCAAAATTCTTTAGCACTCTTTCCTTGATTCCAATTAACTTGTTTTCTGACCTTGGGGAAAGTCAGTGGGCATTCTTTTATCTGCATATCTGCAATATAAGGATAATGATGTTTCTGTAATGATATTTACAGTTTGGTATTTTTTAAATCAATTTACGCTGAAAGACAAAAATGCGAAGTATTACTGTAAATAACTTCCAAATCTTTCTAAACCCAAAATCTCTAATTTTATGTTACTTTTTACATTTCTTACTTCATGCTCCGTTACTGTGTGATTATTGTGGTGTTGTTAATGTAGCTGCACCTTATCAAGGGCAAAGGTATAATGTTATGTTTCAGTGGCCTAAAAGTACAGACACCAACAAAAGAAATCAGTGAGATAGTAGTGAGTTTCCAGTTTCTCATTCTAAGGAAATTGCATACTTCGGGCCTCTTATATGAGAAAAGTGTTACTTTTTCTTTTCCTTATGAACTGAAAGATGAACTTTTCTCAAAACTGAGAAGGATGTAGGACTATACCAGATAAGCTGGCATATTTTATTGGCAGCACTCATTTGCTTTCTTCATGCTGTGCAAACTGACAAGAATAGGTTGTAAAAAGAGGTGATAATACAATGGGAGATAGTTACAAAGAAAATTGGGGGAAATGTAACCAGTTCATTTTCCTCTAAAATGTAATTTGGTTTTTCCAAACAGCAATAAAGCATAGGTACTTAGGATAGTAAGTGGAGGTATGTATATGTCCCAGATGGACTTTTAACTGGAGTAACATCATAATGACATTGGTATCTGCTAAAAAAAATCAGCAAAGATCGTTTATATGTCACGTTAAAATAGTTGGAAAATTATATTTCCTGGCAGTTTTTTAAATTTGTACATATGGTCAAATTTCAACAGCAAGGGAGATGCTGAGGTACTTCTTCATAGAGCCAAATTGTGCCTAGCAAGATTTGCCATAGCTGCAGTGTGGAATGAGTCCAGAAAATCTTTTTTTGGGGCCAGACCAGAGCTGGACATGTGGAACAGCAGTGGTTGATAACAGATCTGGTAGCTGAGTGCATCTGCACCCCCAGGCACAGGCTGGAGTGGGGTGCCTTGGCCCCCTGTGACCCGTGTAGCACTGGAGCAGGATCCAGAGCGGGATCCCATGGGGCTCCTTCGGCAGCACAGGGAATGGCGATGTCCATTCCCAGCCAGGCTGGGCTCAGTGCTGCACTGGGCCATGGCTGGTGTGTTTGTGTGCCTGAAATGGTAAATGAAGGATGTTGTGAAAGCCACTGTGGATGGCTTTGCACCTTCCTCCCAGCCTCAGGGACAGCATATATCCACCAGACACAAATGGCATGCTGCTCCTCAGCCCTGGCCAATGTCACCAATGCAGTTTGTATTTACAGTGGCCGTGTAAATATAGGTACTTCAAAGGCACTATATGAAGGATATAACAAAGGTTCTGGGCATCTTTTCTTTGATGTTTTGAGTTGTGGATGAAGCCTGCTCTGCTAAAAGAATTTTGTCTATGTGAGGTCTGTTTAGCTCTCAGTTTAGCACCGAAAAACTGAAAGTATGCTATTTTTTGACTTGGTGTTGTTATCAGTTTTTACACAAAGCCATAAAGTGGATAAGCTTAAGAGTAATTTGAACAGTTATTTCTAGAGTGCTTTATTAGAACTGAGTTAAGTGAGGACAAACCCAGACTTGGGAGTGACTGTTCCACTTAACCACAGATCACTGGTCCATGAATCGTTTTTCTATTAATATAATCGCTTCTCTCAGTTTTCAGGTCATATTGCATGCATGTCTGATATGAAAGATGTACACTAATGCTTACTCTGCTTGTCTTGGGGTGTATCAATGCATTTAAAAGTGCCTAAGAGGGGATGCATGTGTATAGACAATACATAGCAACTGCCTATTTAACTCATTGCTTTGCATTCTCATGACTACATCCTCAATGTCTCAGATAAGGGGAAAATAAACAAAAAATAAGAAAATGTATTTTTTGGAATTAGCTTTATTTGTACTGTTATTAACTTCAGCCATTCAACTTCTGTTCTTGGATGATGTGAGTGGACGTTTCAGCTTTCAGAGGCCCCTTTATCAGCTTTGCCAGTGACATGCATGTACTTCTCAAAGGAAATGCACTTTCGTTAGTGGCTTACTTCAGAGAATAAAAGGGAGGTTTAGAAAGTGTGAAATGTATAATACAGAATGACTGTTAATCCCTATCTGATATAGCTGGAATTTAGTCAACAGAAATGCTGTGTTGCAGATAGGAGTTTTTGAACTATGGAGACTGTGATTAAAAGTAATTAAATATTTAAATGTTTGAAAGCTATCTCTGAACCCTGATTCAATAGAAGTATTTTTAAATATCATTCTTAGAGGAGGTACATATTTTCTTACTACCTGATGACTTTACTGATTTCAAGTCTTGTACCAGTATTAAAATGACATCAGACAATTCAGGTATAGAGCAGGTTATGTCATCTTTATATGTAGCAGTCTGCCTGTGTAAACTGTATGAAAATGTGTTTCAGGTGCATTAAAGAAACAGCACTCCGTGAGTTGGAGCACCCTTCCCTGAAGGTCTTTGCCAGTGCATTGTACAAGGGTGAACTGACAGACTGTTGACGTAATTTCACTTTCCCTGTAATCTCTGGTAGTTGTTGCTTCATCCTAGCAGGTAAAAGAGTTTACTGTGTACTTTGGAAAACAGTTCACAGCTGAGGAAATACAATTCCATCCCCCTGGAAATCAGTAGTAAAACTTCAGATGATTTCTAGAGAGTTCTGATTGACATACTCCTACACATGGGAAGCAGGACCAGCAGAAGCTGCAACCTCAGTTAATTTTAGGAATATCCAGAAGCAGCTATACTTTGCCCACACCTAACACTTGTTGTCCAACAGGAATGACATTGGCTTTTCCCATCAGAAAACTGGCATGGTTTAGCCTTTGTCACTTAACACCTGATAGTGTTCAGCTTTGTGCATGGGGATCAACTGATCCATCCAAGTATCCAGAAGCACCAAGCAGGCAGGTCAGGGACACTGCTCACTGCTGCACTGCAGTCACAGGCTTTTCTCCTCACCAGTAAACATACACTCCTTTTTTTAGTTTCTCTTCAGCTCGAGGACTGCAACAGAAACCAGAAAGAATACCGTCTGCTCCCACTGATTTTCAGTCTGCTGCTAATTGAGACATAGCACTAACTCTGTGATGCTGGTGTATGTGACAGCTCACACCCATTTACTGTCTATTAGTGTTGTTCTTCTGGCTTTAGAAACTAAATCTGGCATCATATTTTACAGCTTGGGAGAAGATCCTAGGAGGAACAAAGCACTAAGATGCAGTCAGAAGTGTCTATTCACTAATACCAGTCACCATCTCAGCTCTCAAAAGTGCCTGGATTAGTGTTTGACAGGAGCCTATTTGTTAAAAGAAGGAAAAGGTTGGTTTTAAAAGAGAATGTCTTGGTAGGATGCCTATTAAAATAACAATTACAGTCTATAGAAATGGCAGTTGTGGAGGAACCCTGGAAATGTTTTGCTTGTCTTCAACCCATCCAGTGCAAAATACTTGTGTAGATAATGATGTCTTGAGTTTATTAAGGGGACTTTTGCCAGGCTGACAGACCAGGAATCTGAACTTTCCTAAAAACACACAAGCCAACCCTACATTTTTTCCCGTATAAAAATGTTGCCGTCATAGCACGCATTTCAAAGACCAGGCATTTTAAAATTGCAGCAAGCAGGGGATCACTTGAAGCATTGTTCATGAACCAGTGTCCTTTCTTTTCTAGGGATGCTGCTTCAAATTAGGTAGTAATTTAGAAAACATCTGTACTGCAGAGATAAATCATTGTATCCCTTCAGTGCTGCCACAAACAAAACATGCACAAAGATGCCTTTTTCAAGTGTGCTGGCATGTGAAACCTGCCCTTGCTGGCTCCCTGCTGCCCTGAGTTGAACTCTTGCTGCACTACACAGGGTTGCAGTGGAGACAAGCAGGTGCTCAGCCTTCCCTTTCTTGATTCTTCCCAAGCCTCCCAGGCTCACTTTGGAGTCTCTAGTTGTTTATTCCTATGTTCTGGTATGAAAATGTCCTTCAACTTTAATAAATTGTAAATGATTTTTGGCCCAACTCTGTTCTTGTAGCATTTATATATGACTTCTATAAAACATTTCCATCCTTCAGCCAGCTGTCTGCAAGGCAGCTGTGATCCACTGTGCTGGTCTGGTCTCGGTGATTAGGGAACTTCTTCCCTCTCTGTAAAGTCTGCTAAGTCAGATAGTCCCACGCTCAGGGATCCACATGAGGCCCTGCCACAGTTTGCTGCTATCTGAAATTAATATTTAAGCCTGACAGCATACTCAGGGACCTGTGGTGTGGGATTAAGAAGATTCAGGCTTCAGAGCCAAGCCCAAAAACTTCCCCAGCATTTTCTCTCCAAAGTTAGCTGGAAAAAAATCCCACAAAATTTCTATTTTAACCATCAAGTTTGGAAAAGAGAAAATCCACAATTCCTAATGCAGCACTTATCTTAGAACATGCTTGCTTTATTAGGAGGCTGAACCTTTGCCTGAAGCTCCTCTGCCTGACTCAGAGAAGCTGCATCTGGAGCACTCACTACCTCAATGTACCTGTAAAAAGCTGCTTAGGGAGAAAGAAACTGTAAGGATTAGGGGAAACAAAACAACAAAAAAAAAAAAAGAGTAGATAAAGGGGAAGAGGCATATTTCTTAAAGGCAGGACAGTATGAGAGCATTGAAAGGTCAACACTGTCTGTTTAGGGCCAGGCTCTTAATTTAGTGCACTTCGTGCTAGAGGGGAGGCTTTTCAAGCAGTGTCGGTTTACATTTGGCCAGAGGAAGAAGGATTACCATCTCCTTTCCAGCAATGTGGAAAGGAGGCCACCATCCTACTCATCTTCAGGCATGTGGAAACAGTGGGGGAAATTAAACTCCCAGCAGCTCACACTATTTCATGTGTGCAAGTTGGAGATGGTGATATCCAAAGCAAACACTGCTTCTGATACATTGGCTGCAGGGACTCTGACAGACTGCAGTGAGACTCAAATCAGTGCTAACTGACAGCATTTTAACGGGCATTCAAACATTAAAGAGGGAGAAATGGCTGAGGAAATGTGTCTGTAACCCTTGCAAAATCTTTCCACAATTTTTTTCAGTATCTTTGGGAGTTCAGGTTCTGCAGGCTGGCCACGTGCGCTGCAAAAGCACGCAGGGCCATCAGTACGCTTTCTTTGGATGCCTCAGATCCAGCCTGCCTATCTAGATGCTCCAAACTAATTTATGAACACAGCAAGCTTTACACAGCCCATCCGTGCTGCTTACAGGTACAGTGTGTCCACAGGACCGTCCAATGGGCCTCACACCATTTTCAGCCCATGACCCAGTCTTCACGCTCTGCTTCGTGGCTTCACACAGAGCACTCCCATAGCTGATAGAGATATCTTGTGGCTGCACAAAGATCTTCACTCTCAAGTCTGTCTATTGATCATCGTTTGTGAGCCCTGCAATTCCCACTATTGCTCTCCTGTGAATCGTTCCAAGCTGCTCTGAGAAATTTGCTGCTCTTTTTGCTCTCCTGATAAGTCACCACCTCCTTCTCATGAGCTGGCAGCTGATTGAAACGGATATGAGATTTTCAAAGCATTGAAATAATATTTAGCATTCTAATTATATTTTTGTAGGTGATAGTAATAATAATGTAGTATTGATTCATCAGATCTCAGGCTGGAAAACTCAGCAAGTCAGCAAGATTGAAAAATGCAAAATTACTTTTAAAGGCACTCTGTTTTCCTAACCTGCAATGAAATACTGACTTTAAAATTTTAATTGTGAAAAAATAGTGAATATTCCTGCACACTCTTCCCTAAGTGAAAAGTATAAATTGCAAGATACAGTTTTGTATATGACAGAATTATATTAGAGCAATATTCCTACAAGGGAAAAAAAAGGAGTTAAAGCAATTCTTACTAGATTAGGATAAAAAGACAGCTGAAAGAAATCCCACAGAATCATAGAATAAGCTGAGTTGGAAGGGACCCATCAGGGTCATCAAGCTCAACTCCTGGCCCTGCACAGCACCATCCCCAGGAGTCACACCATGTGCCTGAGAGCGTTGTCCAAACACTTCTTGAACTCTGTCAGGCTGGTGCTGTGACCACTGCCCTGGGGAGCTGTTCCAGTGCCCGACCACCCTCTGGAGGAGGAAGACCTTTTTCTGATATCCAACCTAAACTTCCTGACACAGCCTCAGGCAATTCCCTCAGTCCTGTCACTGTCACCACAGAGCAGAGATCAGTGCCTGCCCCTCCTCTTCCCTCATGAGGAAGGTGGGACTGCAGTGAGATCTCCCCTCAGCCTCCTCTCCTCCAGGCTGAACAGACCAAGTGCCCTCAGCTGCTCCTCACCTGGCTTCCCCTCAAGGCCTTCACCATCTCCATTGCCCTCCTTTGGGCACTCTCTAGCAGCTTGCTATCTTCTTTATATTGTGGCACCCAAAACTGCCCCCAGCCCTCGAGGTGAGGCCGCCTCAGTGCAGAGCAGAGTGGGACAATCCCCTCCCTTTCCCAGCTGGCGATGCTGTGCCTGGTGTCCCCCAGGAGAGGGGTGGCCCTGCTGGCTGCCAGGACACTGCATGTGGGATGGTGGGATGAACTCAGGGGTGAGCATGCAGTGCTGGAAAACTGTGTGCTTTGACTGAGGTGTGAATTGCTTGTTGACTGTATTCCTTTCTTTGGAATCCTTGCTAGTGTTTAGATTAATTTATCTTTCTGTGGCTGCTCCTGTGAAATACATTAGCTATTCATAGGCATGGAGATCTATTGGGCAGGAAGGGCACTGAGCGAGAGGAAATTTGCATTAGCCAGTGTGGCTGAGGGTTCATGTAAGCTCTGCAGCTGAGAATATGACTCTATTTAGTAAGCAAAACATTCCCGAGGCTGCAAAACCTCAGAAATTGGTTGGTATTCTTTGCATTGTGCACACATCTATCCCACTCTGCTGGAGATACTGAGGCAGTCCTTCCACTAAACAGCAGCTGCCAGCGTAAGAGGTGCTTGGGAGATCCCAAGGACAGCTTAGCTTTAGGTTTAACACATAATCAAGGGGAAGAGGACCCACGGAACAAGAATGCCAAAAGGTCACAGAGAGAAAGGCCATTTCATCCCTGCTTTAACAGCTGCCAGCTGCACGGGCACGATGAAGAGATGCTCGGTGTCTGGAGATCCGTGTGAAGCTGCACACAGGGCATGGGGTGCTCAGTTAAATGAGTGCTCCTCACCTGAGGCAGCTCTGTAATTGCCACTGCCAGTCTGTGGCTGAACAGGTCTGGCTGCCTGCGGACTTAATATTCCCCAGGCTTGTACAGATCTCTTCCTTAATGCTCTCTAATGGATAAATGCCAGCACAATGCAGTAGATAAATATGTGCTCCTAGTACTATTGACACTGCAGATCAGGCATTCGTACTTAAGGCTTATTTTCCTCATTTGTTACTTACTTAACTAGAGAAAGAAAAGGGAAAAGGTGCAAGAGGCAAAGGGCTTTTTTTGGAGGGATAGCTGCAGTAATAACAAATCAGTCTAGTTATTGAACTGCTCAGAGCTGTCAGAAGGTAAGAATTTCCTGTTCATTTTTAACAGCAAATGGGAAGACAGTCTATTCCCCCTTCTAGCCTCTTGTTCTTGAGAGAGCTAGTCCTTTCAGCAGAGAATTTGAGTGATAGAATTCATATAGACTTCAAAAAGAGCAGATGCAGATGCCAATGGCATCATAGAGATGACATCCTCAAGCTGGGGTGGTCATTGTGTCTATTTAATGGAAAATCGTGCAGCCATCAGACAAACTCTAAGCAGTTGCCTCAATTGCCTTTTCCTACAGGAGGGGTTGCAGTACATAACATCCAAAAGCTGTTCAGTGGGTTCATCAGGGATCTAACAAGCAGTTTGCAGAAATAGCATGAGCTTCATTTTAGACAGTTACGGTTTATTTGTTTTTTTCAAGTTCTAGTTACTGGAGAAAACTGCTTGACTCTTTTAATGACACTAAGTGCATGCGCATAAGCAGTTTTCCTCCCTCACTGCCCTGTACTTTCGTTGCTGCAGGCAGACAGCTAAGTGGGATATGCAGAAATCCTACAGTCATGTTCTGTGAAGTTCTCACAAAGACAGAATGTTTAAACATTTCACCTCATCACCATAATAAGGAAAAAGAGCAGACAAATATGGCTGGGAAGAGCCTGATGTGTACATAAACCCCAGTCTAAAACATTATTGCTTGGTCAGACCTTCTGAGAGCAATGACTTCAGCTCAGTATCTCTGGTAACAGCATTCATCACTGCACACAGCTTCTAGCCTGTAGATGAGAATGGGTTTGGATGAATAAATGTTTCTTGCGTTTAGACCAGATACACCAGAAAAAGTTTGAATTGAATAATTATAGAGCAAACTCTGTAGGCCAACAGAATAACATGAAATAACATGGCTTCAGAAACCCTACATGTTCTTAGTAAAATTTTCAGAATTTTTCTTCTCTCATTAGACAAAATATCAACAAAAATTTGGAGTCCTTCAACTTTGGAGTTTTATTATGGTTCATACTGAGCTAAGAAACTTGCTAAAGTTGTGATCTGAGTTTAAAGGGGGAAGGGACACAGATGGCTCCTGTAAAGTTGGTTTTTCTCCAGAAGTTTTGTTTCTACACTAACTTTACAAATGTAGCTGGGATTTTATAAATAGGTATCATATGAAATGCAACATGGCCTGTGAAATTGAAGCAGCTCTTGGCCTAACCTCCAAAAGACTGATTTGGTTTAGCTAAAACTCTGCCAAGTCAGGAGTGGATTTGAAGGCAATTACCAAGCCATATGTTGTCCTTATCTTAGCACAAACAAAACCCTTTTTTTGTAACACAGCTCCTGCACTGTCACGTGTTCCTTCATGGGACGCAGCCCAGTCTCACACCAGTGGTTGTTTCCCTTTTGACTGTGCCCACCTGTGCCTGCAGACCCCAGAGCTGGCTGGCTGCACTGCCCTCCTCTCAAACCTGTTTTGGGGCTTGGCAGGCATGGCAGCCTCCACACTCCTCCAGCTCCTGGGCAAGGTGCCGTGCGAGCCATTGTCCGCGGCACGGGAAAGGGAGGCAGGAAGGTGTGATGGTTAAAGTCAACAACCACTGCCTGTGCCCATACAGGACGAGATCCTAGGGTGCAGTTCACATGTCAAGTATTAAAAAATTAAAATTATGGTTGTGGGGGGATACAAACTGACCTATAGCCTGGAATAACCCAACAGGTGAACATGGTTTTGATCCTGTTGTGTGCTGAGCTTTAGGGGCCATATGCTGTTAACATTGGCTAATAAGAGAGACATCATGATAGTTTTATTAATACTTAATGTGTGGGGCTTTCAGTAAACTGTGGACAAATCTTGGGAAACTGGCAGGGAGTGTGTGTTATATGGGAAGGAAGGAAAGCAAGGAAAGGAAGGAAGGAGAAGTGGGAAAAGGGGAGGAGAGAGAGAGAGAAAGAAAGAAAAGAAAGAAAGAAAAAAAAGAAAGAGAAAGAAAGAGAGAAAGAAAGAGAAAGAAAGAAAGAAAGAAAGAGAAAGAAAGAAAGAAAAAGAAAGAAAAAGAAAAGAAAGAAAGAAAAAGAAAAGAAAGAGAGAAAGTGAGAAAGCAAGAAAGAAAGCAGGAAAGGAAAGCAAGAAAGAAGAAAGCAAGAAAGAGAATGAACATGTACCCTTTCCCTAGGGAATAAATGCAGTATTGTTCTTCTCCACTACTTTGTAAAGCTGAGTTTTCATTGTTCATTGTTTTGCAAAGAGACACGTGTACTTTCCCTTGAGACCATAAAGAATGCATAAAGTCCCTCATTAAATACACCTTACAAAAAGGTCCATACTACCATGCTACTGCAAGTCCTCAGCAGAAACACTGTGATTTCTGAAGTCTCATGCAAAATTCAAAATTGTATTGAACACAGAAGATTGTTCCACTACAATGTATATCTATAAATCAGCCTGTTGAGAATAGGGACACAGGTGCAGAACTTGAAGAACTAGGATTAGCCTTAGCATTGTCCAGATTTTCTGTCTGACCACAAATAAGTTCCAGTCTCTAGGTTTTACATTTTTAAATGGGGATGAAGATAGTGCTGAAAGTCCTGTAGGTGCACAGCATCAAGTGACAGAAATGGGCACAAATTGGTAGCATCTCTTCTCAATTCCATGTCTGTCCTAACTTACCCATTTTATCCAGCCCTACGCCATCCTATTTGTAAGACCATTCTTCCTTTTCAGATGTCTGCATAGATCAGTGCACAGTTTGGTATCAGGAAACATTACATTGTCTTTAGTACTGCAGAAGGTACAATTCCTTTAAAGTTATGGTAGAAGTCCCTTGGAAAGCCTGTGCCATGACTGCCAAAATGGGATCTTAACATGAAAATAACTAATAATGCCAACTAAATTAATTCCAAATATTGTTTTATATTCTTTGGGGTTTTTTTAAAATTTTTTTTCTACATTGAGAACTTTGAGAAACAATCTTCAGTATACATTGTGCTACTGATTTTAAAATGAGATGTTTTTTACTATCTGTATTAGTTTTCAAAGATTCTAAATAATTTCTGTTTGAAAAGTTTTATCAATTAATCTTGTAATAGGAAAATGCATTATTTGGTCTTCATGCTCTAGATGGATCATGATAGCTGCATAGATATTTATAGTTAGGAGGACCAGTCTGATCAAGTAGTCCAACTTTATGCATACCTCTAAACACAGAATTTCACCTGATAATCCCTAAAGCAGAGAGAATTATTTTTCCATATTATATTAGCAGCATTATTAGCCCTAAGAGCCTCTGGTAGAATTTGAGGATATCTTTCTGAATGGCTTTGCATCTTGATTTAAAAACAATTTAAAGATGAGGATGCATCCCTGGTGCCAGTCCATCCCAGGGCTGGCCATGCAGGCAGCAGAACAGTGGACACGTAGGATAATTAGCAGAAAATACAATGGTCCTTTCTCTTCTGTGCCGCATCTTTAAATGGAGGAGCCTCTTCTGGAAGCTGAAAACCAGGCAGAAATATGCCCTTTTTTCCGTCTCTCTTGCCTGTTTCCTTTCTCTAAAATGACATTAATAGGAAAATGCAATTTTTCCTTGTTCACTGCACTTGAAATGCCAGTTGTGTCACAGCCCTCTTGCCGCTCCATGCTCTCCACTAAAATCCCTCCCTTGCTCCCTCCCACAGCCCCTGTAAGCCCAGCACAACAGGGGAATGCATCAGGTCATGACAGGGTCCTCTGCCACTCCCTGGCCTTGCTGCTGTGCAGGGGACCAGCCACAGAAACATTTCTGTGCACTGCTGATGCTGCTAGGCCACATCTGGAGTGCCATTGGGAGCGTGTGACCCCCGGGGCCAGGCTGGGGGCACCTCACAGGCAGAGGTTTGCTCAGTGGCAGATGATGAGCTAACTAAGCTGCAGTGATGCTAAACTAGACTTTAGGGCATTTAAAGCAAAGAAGTAAGGTGTCACCCAGTCCTGCTTGGGGGAGGGGAGAAAAACATCTTTAAATGATCCCAGATTAGCAAAAGAAATTGCCGAATTAAAAGTGTGGCTTTAAAATGCCACTTTTGTGTTTGCCTGTGTTGCAGGCAGGAAGCTGCATCCTGCTCTCCCATCCATTTTATAGTACAGTAATGCCATTGACTTTGCTGTAGTTTTTCCTGATTTACACTCATCTGAGATAAACACAAAGCCCAGTGTCTTTCCGAGCCATCCATCTTTGTTCATGGAGAAGTACTAGTGAGAGAAACAGCTCAGCCATGCGTAAGGGGAAGTCATAATCTGACTGTACGATCTGCAGTAGCACATTGTATTATTAGCTCCTGAGTACTCTGGTTTATAGCACAAATGGACTGAAACATGCCTTTTTCCCCAGTTTTGGAGAAACTATTTATAACGCAGATCCCACCACGTCAATAATCTAGCATATTAGTTTTTCTATTTTGTTCTTATTTTCACTGTATGGAAACTTGTGCTGCCCTGGTGTATTTTCTGCAGTCAATCTGAGCTTGCTAAAATTGGAAAATACATTCCAAAGATCTGAAGCTCTCCTTCCAGAGACCTTGATCTTTATTCCTTTCCCAAGATCCTAAGGTAAATTATAGCCTTTACTGCCTGCAAGACCTGCTGTGTAAGTTGTGAGCTCTTTAAGACCAGCATTTGGTTTTAGTGAATCACATTTTCTTCTTTGCTGTGTTTCTTTTGCTTCCGTTTGCAAACACAGGAGGGATGTAAAATTATACATTGTCTATATGTGCTGTTCTAAAATGATGCTTGTTTAGGACACACTCAAAAATAATGTTTTTTTCTGCTGTACACAGTGAGTGTACAGAGCTGCACAAACAAAAAACTGAGATTACAATACTGTAGATTTCTTATTTAGTATGCTAGTGTACTTTGGTGGTGATTGCATAATGAGCTGGAAAAGATATCACATATTATTTTAATTCAAATGATTTTCTGTTCATTCACCCTGAGAAAAGGTAGAAAAGTAGGAATATTTCAGTGTCCTTTGAAAAGCTTTAGATTATTATTTTCTTTACATGGACATTTCAGATTAAAGGGGATGATCTGCATATTGTGCACTATAATTGCACAGCCTTTCCTAGTTCCTGGAATCAGGATTTTCTCAGATTGCTCCACTCTTGCTGCAGAGGGCAAAGTCAAAGCAGTGTTGAACACATATTTTCTCATGGAATGCTGATCTGTGTGATGTATCCTCCCACTGTGTTCCTTTTCATGTTGTCCTTTTCCTCACGTGTAGTCACGTAGGATTCATAATTGAGAGTACTCCAAGGCAGTGACTTCTTCGCTTGTCCTATCCACGCTTTGGTGGAGTTCTTCTACATTTCATCATATCCATAGTGAAATACATGTAGCTGTATAGAAAGTAAATGAGAGAGTAACTTTAATTTAGATAGGTAATTTATCCTTATACACTTGTTTTGCATTTCCCTCTCTGAAGGAAATGTCATGCCAGTGCTTGTAGCAGTTTTGTTGGAAGGCTCTACTAATGGCAGTGGTATGCACCGTCTGACTAATTGATCTGTGTTATGGATTTAAAGGTTGCAACACTACAATGTCAGCTCAGTTTTCATAGAGTTATTCCTTTCGTCAAGAACCTTTGGGAATATCTGTAACTTTTGGGACTTGCTTTGTAATTATTTTCTGTTGCAAAATACAGCTCAAGCTATATACCTGGTAAACTGAGCAGAATAAAGCCTCAAAGTAGGTAACACTGCAGTGAAATACAGGGTACAGCTCACCTTCCATGTTATTATTGGAGATGTTAATTTATACTGTACACATTTTTATTTTCAGAAATTTCCTTTCTTAAAAAAAAATCTGAAGTAAAACATACTGAAACATTCTGACTATTCAGTAATAGATATTTCATATTAAATAACAGTAGTCCTTCCTGAATGAACCCCTGATTTTTTACATGTACTGAATTGCTTCAGATTCTGCAGTTGGAAATGATCAGAATCCTAGAAAAATGTGAATATGGGCTAAGATGCCTTTGTTTAAGTGCTTACTTTTGAAAAATGTGGCCACCAGGTAATGTGGTACAGAGAGCGTATCAGCATTGTTGTATTTCTTTTATTGGCTTTAGATCAGGCTCTACATATCTCTTTATGTGCCTGTGCTGGTGTGTTGTGATGGTAAGGCTAATTATAATAATAGATGCAATAGTGACTTTTCAGCACCAGATGGATTTTTCAGTAACTTATTGAGGTCACTAATTCCTTTCATGCAGGCTATGAATAGAAGTGATTTTCCAGCACTAACCTAGAAGAAAAATAGTCTGTGATCTGTTATCAATTCATAAATCTATGTCTCCTAGTTCTCACAAAGTGACTGATAGTCTATTAGAAAAAATAAATGTAAAAAGTGCTGTACTGCATACAGAATCAAAGGTGTAGGTTATATTTATACTTCATAATAGCACATTCTGTACACTAAAAGTAGTACTAATGATTCCCCTGTTATAATTTCCAGCTGCAGAAACTGCAAAGATACGTGTTTTATTTAAAACATGCTCTGCACAGAAGAAGACTCTAATCAGAGTGCATTCGCCTTTTAAAAACCAAAATTAGTGGTAGTACAGACTTCTGAAATATGCAATTCTCCCGAAAGCTTCTCCGATGGTTCAGTGCCAGCCTGTAGCTCATTTTGGTGCAGCTGGAGCTGGCTGTGTCTGTTTGAGTAGGTGCTGCTGGGGGGGTGCTAGAGGACAGGAGTGCATGTGCATGACTTTGGCATGTGTGTGACAGTCAGTGTTTGGTTTCCTAAAGGGACCAGAAGCAGTATGACATGAGGATTTCAGATAAAAACAAACGCCTGTGTGTCACAGCCAGTGGGACTATTCCTGGAAGCACAACCTCAAGATGTAGGAGAAGTAACTGGCAGGGTACCTGTTTGACACCTGCACCTTGGCTACATTTTCTGTGCTCTACACTTTTCAGGGAGAAATCTGAAGATACTTGAGAGGAGATGTATTTCCTGTGCCATGGTGGTAATGACTGACTGGGCAGAGCATTCCAAACCGAAGGACATTATGGCAAAGAAAAGGTCTTCCTTGTAAATGTAGGCAAGTGTGACCATAGCTGTTTGATTTCAGAGATTTCACTGGAAGCTACCTTAGAAGAGTAAAAAGTGAGAGAAATTTTAAAAAAGCATTAGGAAGCATATCTTTAATCTTTCTTCAGAGGATTCTCTAGAGTCTGCTAAAGGTCAGATTTTATCTATGGGAAGGGACGTTGTCCTTCCTCCCTGTGCAGTCTGGTGACCATTGTTCTTAAGTCACTACTGTCTGTGACTAAAGGCAAGAATGAAGAGCCTTTTAGTAATATTACTGCTTTTAATATAAGTAGCACTGTATAAACAGGGAATACAGGCGGTCAGCATGTGCCTAAACTGCCTTTTGAAGGGCATATTAAGACTGTGGTTAAAACTGGTTTTGCTGTCCATCCAGACAGCCAGGTAGATCCTTGATACAGTTACAGATTATCCTGGAAAAAAAATGTGCTTGGGCATCACCAGCAGGGAAATGTGGCAGCAGGACACTATTTAGGTGGCTTAGTACGTGTAGTCAGAGCACAGTGCCATATGCAGGTGGAGCAGTAAATGACATTGCAGTCCTCTTGTCTTTCTCTTCATGCAGGTTCTTGAAAGTTCAGGTAATAAAGACTCAATATATTCACTGAATGACACTTTAAATGCTAGTTTTAAAAGGCAACTTGTGCTTTTTAATATAAAGAAACCAAGGACAATTCATGTTCGCTAAGAAATAAATCTAAAATTCAGATTTAACATTTGCAATGCACATATTATTGTACTGCTTGTCTTCTGAACAAAGTCATAATTTCTTTTTACTGAGACACTAAAAATAGCTGTGGCTCTAATGTATGTCATGAGTCATAAATCAATAAGAATGTTCTGCAAGACAGTATATTGATTTAGTGCAATTAAAGTAAAACATCTATTTTGGACTTCTTGGGTGCGTGAAAAGGGTAGTGCTTTTGTCAGTGGATTGTCGTTGGATAAAAGGTTTGTTCCATTCTAGGCTGGTATTATTAAAGAAGGACATCTGTTATTTTACATGTTTGGCTATCTTAGGAAATAGGATGATTTGGTTAAGAGAAAGACTCTAAGGAGAAGTGTTTAGGCACTGAAGAGAAGTGTTTACTCAAACACATAATAACACATTCTTCATTTAAAATGCAAACATAACAATTTTCAAGGTTCATGGCATCAGTGATAAAAGTATTACCTGAGTAGTATTTACAAAATCAATGTACAATTGAAATGTGACACCACAGATGAGTTTGGAAATGTATAAATCTGACTTCTTCTTTTCAAAAAAGTGAGAGGAGCCACTGACACCATGTGGAAAACTTGGAAAATGCCTGTTACAAAATAATTTCCAACTTGGTAGCCTGTTATATCTTTGTTTCTGACTCATCCACTGTTAATAAGACAGAGTGAAGGAGGAATGGTTTTCCATCACACTGCAGTCTTTTAAAGGTGAAAATGCTGTTCCTTGTGCTTAAGGCCACGTCCATCACAAAAACCCATGGAGTAGGGATGACTGAGTTGGATTAAAAGAATTCATGTCAACAAAGTCGTGCTGTGTGGTTCGCAAACCTGAGAGTCGGGGGGGCTGTTAAGAGCAGAATGCACAGGGCTTTGAGGGTAAAGGTGGGTGGAGTGTGTCTGCATGCATTATATGTCTGATCATAATAGCTGCCATGTCTCTTTGTGAGCCAGGCTCAGCGTAGGGCCAAAACTCTGTAAATACAGACAAAAATGTTCCTTATCTTTTGGGGACTGGGGAAAAAAAACATTAGTATTATCTTCTTTCTCAATATATATTTTTCTGTCTGACGATAATGCTTCTGAGAATAAATCTTCCTCCTCACCAAATTTCGTAGCAATATTTAGACCATCACATTACGTAAAACAGGATTTGGTATTACCTTCAGAAAGATAATATTATCAGATGAGAAATGAACTACAGGCAAGCTACAGGAGAGAAAAACACTCCTTCAGAATTAAATCTTTTTCATTCAATATTCCTAGAGATAAAAATGGAGAGGCAAGAAGCATAGACAGACAGAGAAAATGACTCAGACATTGTTTTCTCTAAACAGAATGATTTTGAAAGCACAGAAACACTATCAGCTTTCTAATGGTACAGTTTCTCAAGGAAGATATTCAACATAGCCATCATTAATGAAACTTTTGTTCCTTCTCTTTCTGAAGGATAAGTTTAACAGAATTATGATGTATCATTCCTATTTGTGGCAAAAACATCTGAATGGATTTTTGAAAGATTTGTTAAGACACTCAATTCAGCTGCAAAAGAAAAGCTGTATTAAGAATTCTTTGACTTCATTCAACTTTTTCTTTGGTGAAGTGCTTCTGTTTTGTTCTGGTGTGCATGGTGTGTGCTTTAAAATTAGGTTTTCACTAATTTTCTATGTAATTATTTAAATTGTCTGTTTTCGTTATTGAACTCATTCATAATTAAGTGAGACCCATTGGGGTCTTCTACAGTGCTGTCGTTAGTAAGTCTGGATTGTTGGATCCCTTTTGTGCAAGTAATTGCTCATTACATTTCTATGGTGTCCTATGTTTTATTTACAATTATTATTGTTGTTATTATTATTAATAATCATTTCCTTGAAGAAAGTATGTAATTAATAAAATATATTATGAAGCACCAAATATTCTCAGAGATGTATTGGCCCATTCTCATAATTTCCAGTTAATTTTTCAATAAATTTTTGTTCCTATAGGAAATCTATATGTTACATCACAGCATAATTTAAATGAAAATGCTAATTAGTGAAGGAACCTGATAACTTTTATGAAGAAAAACTGAGAAATAAATTTGATGTTTAGGTCAACAATTGATGTTAGGTCAACAGGTAGGCCAGCACAGCCTAATGATGAAAAGTGGTTATGCACTTAAAATATGCAATCACACATTGAATAATGGCACACAGATGTTCAATATCTTATGTGAGATGATTCAACATCTCTGTCTAGACTTAAGGTCTAATCAGTCTCAATGATTTTGGATTTTCTGCTGTTCAGTTTATCTTCTGCTTATTTAAAATGTGTTCTATCAGTCTGTTTGTGCTCAGGTGCATGTAGCATAAAATCATAGTAGTCTCAATAAGCCTGTGATTGAAGGAGCTGTATAATAAAATAGTGTCTTGGTTTTTAGAGTGTGTTTTTGTGTAGCAGCAATAAAAGTACTGATGGAATCATCTTACAACATTGTGACATTCACACTATTTTCAGTGGTCGTGTTTTGTTCCCATTTGAGCTTCAGTCTTCCAAGTGATGGTTATTTGGAAGGACACTTACACCTAATCAGATCCCTATTTAAAGACTTAAGAAGTCCTCACAGGTCCAGAAACCTTTCCAGTTGTGGGCAAATGCAGGTGTTGTTGAACAAATCCAGGACTTAAATGAACACCAATAATTTTTATTGTATTTACTTTAACAATCTGAGAATTTTCTAACTGCATATATTTGTGGCACCTGGAGTTGAGGACATTAAAGAGGAGATTGTCTTCATTTTGCTGCACACAATTATTATGTATAATTGTTTTGGTACATTGTCTAGTCTACATTACCTGTCTTTAGTAAGCTGTTTTTCAAGAATATTACATATTGCTGACCATCTGATCTTCAAAACATCACCTACTTTTCATTTTTCCAATAGGTTTTAGCTTACATGTTGTATTTATAGCTCTGTTAAAAGACAACTTCACAATAAATTGGAAAATGATACTGCAGTCGTTATCGAGTCCTTGTGACATTAGAAGCATTTCCTCCATAACCTCTAAGATATGGAAATTCTAACGACCTAGATAAGCACTCCAGTAATATCACCATTAAAGGACTCTAAAGATCTAAAGATCTACTTGGAGACCTACCATTTATGTCTCCTTATTGCTGCTACATAAGAAGTTATTCATTGCTCCTCATGAGATGCTTAGGGAACTTGGGCTTTCATTATAGTAGCAACTGAAATGTGAGCAGGCAACCAAATCCTATGACTACACAGAGAATTCCATGTGGTGGTATGAAAAAATTGATGCTGAATTACTCAAGACCATAATTCCTGTACCATAACATAATATTTAAGATGTTACTACTTGTATATGAGAAAGTTATATAGTCTCAACTATTAAAAAACCAACAAGACCAAAACCAGATCTTTTTCCTCTTCCTACGTGAGTTGAAGCAGCATGTCTTGACACATTAAGTGACTTTAAGAAGCCACAGGCAGAGGGTATGAAAAAGATTCCACATACTAACAATATTGTTTCCAGCTAAAAGTATGTGATTAAATGGTAGGCAAATAGGGTTTGGCAAAGTCTGACAACTTTTGTGTCAGTTGCATGAGTTAAAATTAAAAATCTATTCAAAATCTGTCTCGAGATCTATTACAAGCCATGATTGTTCATCAAGAAACAACCTCGTGGTTTTTCAGAAAAGAAAAAGGTTCAATACTTGGAGTGGCTGTGGCTGTGGCTGTTGTTTGTTGGTGGCTGCAGAGCTTGGGTTACACAGATTTCAAACATTCTTCCAAAGCTGTCTGCGTCTGTGTTGATTTGCACAGAATTCCATCCTTCTCCAGACTTTAGGCACACCCTGGCTTTAGGTGGTTCTGGGGTTTAGTACACTGTTCTGTATGTCAGCCCTGATAGACCACTTCCAAAGAAGAACAGATAGTTTCTGCAGCCCAAATGAGTTCTTGGAAGATTGTTAATGCCTGTGAAAAACATCTAAGGAAGGAGAGAACTTCTTGTCATTCTATTATATTTGATCTGGACATTGGTATCAAGTTATTATTCTTCATACTGAATCTAAAAAACACATTTACAAATAAAAGCAGGAAAATTGCACTAGAAAAATATGCTGAAAAGATTTCTGCACATCTGCTTTCACTAGTGACTGATTTCAGTAATTAGCAGCTAACATGCAGATCCATATTCATGCCTTCAGATATCCATGTTTAACCATGTATTAATTAATTAAAAATGAACATAATTTATTGTGTTGATTTTCAGCAATATTCTCCTTATCACATTGATATCAAATGAGTAAAATTTGAATTGGAAATAGAAACTCCAAGACTTCTTTATTCTGAAATCACTAGTACCAAAATGTTGAGACATTGGGAAAAGTGAGTTTGAGTTATGATAAACACACTGAAATTGGGGCTCAATTTAGTATTCCTGCATACAGGTTCAGGCCTCTGAAAATCTATGTTTATATTTAAATATGGCCAAATCTGTTGTAATCTGATAAAGTTTCCAAATCCTGTGATTTGCCAGTCATGCAGAATTAGTGACATTTTTTTGAAAATGATGGCCTAAACTAATTAGTGAAAACTAATTTTCTTTATGGGATCCTTTTAAGGCTGGCCATTGTTTATTCAGTGAGACCTCAGCCCGCTGGTACTTCATGTCAGTAGCTCCATGGAGATGAGTGGGATGGCTCCAGTGCACAGTTTAAACTTCTCCAAGAGGGGTTTCAAGGAAGAGCCACTTGCTTCCTGCTGTCAGATTTGTGCTTTCTCAGGTCATTCGACAGCTCATGCTTGATCCAGATGAGGTACACAACTGCATTTATGCTGATCAAGCAAGAGCAAGCACTACTGAGGTTATGCTGCTTTTAACACAGGTTAGACTCGCAGAAAATGCCTGGACTGCCAATGCCTAACCTGGGGGGAAGAAAAGCCTCCCATTATAATTAAGCTATCAAAAATATTTTGACGTGTTTGAAATTACAATGTGTGTTAGAACAGGATCTGCACTCTGTCATGTGGTTATGGCATATTCGATCAGATACTAAGAACCCTAAAGCTGGATTTACATTATCACTGAACCTCATCTGGGAGTCAGCAGAACCATCCACATGGGGGTTTTCTGTTTGAAAACCCAAAGATACTGACATCTGGGTGTTTTTTCCACTTGTAATGCCACCAACTTTTATCTTCTAATAGCTGATGTTAAGATATTTATGCAGTAATAAAGAAATTTATAGAACCTGTATTTATCATATATTAAACTGAACTCCTATAGATCCAGCAGACTAGAATTGTTGCAAGTCATTCCAGTCCATTGGATAAGTACATAATTACTGAGATTATTTAAGAGACAGAGATAAACATATAGTAGAGGTATCAGTGAGGAAGGTCTTTAGCTGCTGTAAATTGTTACAAATTTCTCTGGAGAGCATTTATAGTAGCTTAAGTTTTAATCAATATTATGCATGTATTTATGGTCTAGACTGTTGTACTACTTATGGTAAATGAACAATAATGCCATTAAGGCAAATACTAAAGAGGAAATTATCCTTAATTTTATTGTGTGAAGAGTAGATCTTTACCTGTGCTTAATACTATTGATTTTAGTGAGAATATATATGAATTCAGAACTGGTTTTATTAGATTCAACCTAAAGTAGAGATTTTGTAGGCTGTATGAAAGGCAATTTTTTTTGGTCAAATTTTGTTCTAATTCTGACAGTTTTGAGTTTCTACACTTAGAAATCAGCCTTCTTTCCTCCTGCTGCATATGTATTATACAAAGATAATGGGATTCAGCTAATCCTGTTCATTCTCAATAGAGTTAAGAGGACTTAGTGAGTCAAGTTACTTGTTCTTTAGTATGATGCTCATTAAACATGAAGTCCAACAAAGTTAAAATAAACGTCGCTGACCATGGATGAGATACACCCATGAGCCATAGTCTTGAAAATTCTTTATCTCCTTCTGGCTTCTTTTTCTGGGACCTTGAAGCAGCTTGTGTTACCTACCAGGACATGCAGTTGCTAAAATCTGAAATGAGATGAGTTAATGGCATTGCATTATCTCCTGATGACAAATCTATTAGCATATGTCACTGCTCTCACTTATAATTCAAGTCTCTGCTTGTTTGGTGCTCATTGCAAGGGAAAATATGCAAGTTTTTATACTTCCATTTCTTTACAAATGTTTTGTATAGCTTTATAAGGCTGAGCAGTGCCTTCAAATGAAGGGCTAATTTGTGTGCTAATGGCTATGCATAGATTTGTTGTCTTAAATTATTTAAAATCTTCTTTGTCAACTGGAATGACCTACAGTATATAATTCATAACTGTATTAATTAATGAGTTGCATATGTTATTTTACTCTACTAAAATGAAATATTTAGATAACTATTCTATAGTGTTCTTGAATGATTTGCTTTGCAGCAATTGTATGCAGCATGCAGAGACAGTTTTTATTGTGTTTTACTCTGTGTTAAAAGATTTGGGATGGCAGAAAGAAGCCTTCTTCTAAAGTTGGTCCCCAACTTTACTGACCCTCCTGGGACAGGGGTCAAGGCAGGGCAGCACTGCAGAGCCCAGGAGCAGCTGTGCATTCCCTGGGATGTGATGAGTTCGATAAGTTGGCCCTTTGGGGTGGTGTCATGGAAATCACTGTTCAAACACAGGGCAGCACTGAGCTGGGAAGCAGCACAATGGTTGGCAGACACCATAACCTGTCTAGCTGTTGGGGCTTAACTCTGTTCTTTGCCTCCTGAATTCAGTGCAATAGGCATGAAAGATTTGTACTGAGAATTAGGAAAGAGATTTGTCTGACTTTGGTGAGACAAGGGCCAGCAGTGAGGGAGGGCAGGAAATGTGTTCAATGCATAATAGTTGGAAAAAAGTAAAGGGAAGATAAAGTGGGAGAAATGAAGTCAGAAATGGGTAGATAATTGTCCTGGGTGGAGGCAATAATGAAACATTGATCTTTTGAAGTGAAGATCAGGAATCTGTAAGAAGCCATAGGCAGGGAAGAAGTTATTATGGTCAGAGAGTCAGTTAAAGTAGGGGACATAGCTGCATCAACTTAAGAGCGAGGTGTAATTGCCTTGTCAGAATACCAGTCAGTGAAAATAACTATATAATATTGCATTACATTCATGAAATAAATCGGTTGAAGAACAGACTTAAATAATACCTTTAAACTAACTATATCAGTGGACAAGGGAAGAGCTCTCTCTTCTGTCTGGACTTCTCTAAGGCCTTTGGCACAGTCCTTCACATCCTTCTCGCTAAATTGGAGGGATATGGACTTGATAGATTCAGTGGAAATGGTTGGATGGTTTATCCAGAGGGTAGTGGTCAATGGCTCCGTGTCCCAGTGGACATTGGTGACAAGTGGTGTCCCTCAGGAGTCCATGTTGGGACCAGTACATTTAATATCTTCATCAATGAAATAGACCCCCTCAGCAAGTTTGCAAATGGCACCAAGCTGGGTGGTACAGCTGACAAGCCTGAAGGAAGGAATGCCACTCGGAGGGACCTGGACAAGCTTCAGGAGTGGCCGATGGGAACTTGCGATGTTGAACCAGGCCGAGTGCTGGTGCTGCACCTGGGTCAGGGCAGCTCCTGCTCCCAATACGGGGTGGGGGATGAAGGGATTGAGAGCAGCCCTACGGAGAAGGATTTGAGGGTGCTGCTGGATTGAAGGGTGGGCATGAAGCAGTGATGTGAACTCACTGGCCAGAAAGGCAGCCCTGTCCTGGACTGCATCAAAACTAGTGTGGGCAGGAGGTCAGGAGAGGGAATTCTGCCTCTCTGCTCCTCCCTGGTGCCATTCTACCTGGAGTGCTGCACCCAGCTCTAGAGTCCTGAGCACAGGAAAGACATGGACCTTTGGAATGGGTCCAGAGAAGGGCCACAAAAATGATCAGGGGTCTGAAGCCCCTCTCCTAAGAGGACAGGCTGACACAGTGGGGTTTGTTCCCCCTGGAGAAGAGAAGGCTGCAGGGAGACCTTTCTGTGCCATTTCAGCACTGGAATCTTCAGTCTGGGTGGAATAGTTCATCTTCTGTCTAGTAGCTGTCACAGTGCTGTGCTTTGCATTTAGTATGAGAATAATTTTGGTAAGGCACTGATGGTTTAGTTGTTGCTCAGTACTGTTTGTTCTCAGTCAAGGACTTTTCAGTTCCCCAGGCTGTGCCAGCGAGCAGGTGCACAAGAAGCCCAGAGGGAGCGTGGCTGGGACAGCTGACCCCAACTGGCCAAAGGGATATTCCATACTACAGAACTACACCATTCCATACCATGCCCAGTATATAAACTGTGTGGAGGTGGCTGGAAGGGAACGATCACATCCGTGTGTCACTTGTTTTTCTTAGGTTTTGTTCCTCTCTTTTTGTTATCTCCCTTTTCATTACTATTATTATTGACAGTGTTCTTATTAGATTTTATTTCAGTTATGAAACTGTTCTTGTCTCAACCCATGGGTTTTAGCTTTTTCTGATTCTCATCCCCACCCCACTGTGGGGGCTGGAGGGAGTGAATGAATAGCTATGTACTTAGTTGACAGCTGGGGTTAAACCACGACAAGGAGGCTTACTAGAAGCATGGGGATAGACCTTTCAGCAAAGCCTGTTGTGATAGGACAAGGATTAATTATTTTAACTAAAAGGAGGTAGATTCAGATTTGAGAAAAGAAAGAATCATTTTACAAGGAGGGTGGTGAACCACTGGCTCAGTTTGCCCAGGAAGTGGTAAATGTCCCATCCTGGAAACATTCAAGGCCAAGTTAGACAGGGCTCTGAGCAACCTGATCTAGTGGAAGATGTCCCTGCTTATTGAGGAGAGGACTACATGAACTTCAAACCTTCCTTCTGAGCCAAACTATTCTGTGATTCTATAAAAAGAAGTGGTCTTTTTATAATAAGGTATTTATTATTTTTTTTTTTTTACTTAACATGGTTTGAAATCTACAAATGAAGTAATGTGGCCTATATTCACCCTACCTAGCTTTCAGCATTTAACTGATGCATTAAGTTAGATAAAATACCAAAGTTAAATAATTAATTGGTATTTAGTAAAGCAATCATATTCTAGGAAGTGCCTAAACTCCTTAAAAGTATCCAAGAAATGAATGTCTTAGCAGGAAGAATTTTCCCTCCTAGCATATGTACTTCATTTTTATTGTCTTCCTAGCCATTCATATTCTATAAATTTGTCTCTTCATTATATGAATTCTTTCAGAGTGTTTCCTATTTTATAAGATTCATTGCTAAAGTTATGGCCCCATATATGTTAAATACCTACCAGCATAGAAGTTCAGCTCGTTTAGCGAGCTTAAGCTGTCAAATTCCAATTTACACAGCTTCAAAATTTAGCACGCTCATTTCAAGTTCTTTCCTTCCCCAGTAAAGGCCTTCAGGCAGAGAATACAGCAGTGGGGACATACCATTCATTATTATTCACCCATTGTTCCTTCCACTATTCTTTTATGCTTTTTTTTTTTTCCACTCTAGTTCTCTTTCTCTTATTTTACAATAGAACTGATGAGGATTCTCCATTTTAGGCAATCACGGCATGGCTTTTCCAAGACTGACCATGTAGTGTGTAAATTAATTGGCAATGGTTTATGATCTACCTTTTCTCAGTTGGTTAAAGCAATCAGCACTGCTCCGTGTTATTATATAGGGCAAACACAGTACCACAAAAAGTACAAAAAACACAGAGTGGCTTTAGATGGCAGACATAAAGAAAGACAGGTTTCTATGTGTCCACTTCAATAACTTCACACATTTAAATCTCTCATTGTTTCATTTTGATCTTTAGACCACAGGTTGGGTATTTTTAATTTGTTCTTTGTCAGTTAAGTTTGCATTAAATTTATTATTACAGTTTTCATCTTACAAGTTCAAGATATTGGCTGCATAGGAAATAAACTGTTATGAAATATTCTATACAGAATGAGTAATCATTTTTCCCTGGAAGTAATTAACAAATTAAGAAAGCCCTCATTGCCACCATTTTATGTACAGACTGACAAAGGCAGAAAGGTGAATGAGTTATCTACTACTTCCGTATTTCCAAGCGGGGGCCTTTTACACAGAACCTAAGTAACATTTTACTGCCTCAAATATTGAAAATTTTCTGAAGAAATCTGGGAATCTTCTAATTCCATATGAAATAGGTTTATGTACCCTCGGCCTTGCATGGTGGTGAGCGAACACTTCATTCACTGACTTTGGTAGCTGAGAGTGCTCAACATTTATTAGATGAAATCCTTTCTAATTATAAATGGGGAATGAGTCAGGCTGTTCCAGTCATGATAAATGAACCTGATTAAACATTTTGTGTCAAATATAGCACAGTGGAAAGGAAAGTTAGGAGTGAGTGGATTGAAGGGCTGCATAATTACCAGGAACAGAGCTCATTCATTTCAGGGAGGCAGCGCAGTGCAGCAGTGTCAACGCTGCGAGGTCTGGGGGAGAATTGCAGGAAACACAGGTTCCTCACTGGAAATCAGCCTGGAAGATGTTTTATTTAGTTTTCTGGCCTCTCGATACCCTCTGAGCCTTGTGTGGGTTTGCTGTACATGCCTCAAACTTTAAAGGTGAACTGAATGACTGCCAGTGACCTGCTCACGCCTTGGCTGGAGGGGTCGTGAAACTTCTGCTGGAATTGCCAACGAGGTGCTTGTGAAGGCTTCTGAGCAAAAGCCAGCTGAAGCAGATCAATAAAAAAGAAAATTATTAATAATGAAAAGAATTTAAATCTGTTCTACATTATGCCATTTTTACACTGTATTTTAATTGATTCTGAATCTTAAATGCCTGGTTTTATAATTGCTGATAGTTATTAAGGCAGTTTTAAAAATCTAAATAATTTGTACTTATATTTCTGCAAATGAAGGGCTGCTTTATAGTATTTCACTTGATCAAGAAAGATAAATCATTTGCTTTTAAGTTTTGTAGGGAGTTCTGATATATACTGTCAAATAAGGGGAAAAGTAAAAGAAAGAACAGATAAGTAATGGTTTAGGTTTTTTGCTGAGATTTAATAAGTAGTGGACTTTCTGTTACCTAGACTAAAACTTACAGAGCTGCTGGACAATGTTTGCTGCACAGGACTGGAATTTTAATTCCTTGCTGGGATTGTTTACTGTAAGGTTTTTTGCCATAGCTACATTGCAAGTTCAAATATGCAAACTAATATTAGTATGGCCACCCTGGGAACACTGCAAAGCTGGCAATTAGCATCTCCCATGTTTCAGATGGAATATCAATAGCGCAAAAGCATGCAATCCCACAAGGATCCATCCATGAGCTTGACTCTACACACACCATTAAAGTGTCGAGGCTATTTGAGGGCTGCAGAATTAAGCATTTGCGTCAGGATCAAACATGGGAGAATGCATGAGAGCTTCTGACATTTTGCCAGTCATGGGCACTGCAGGAATCAGTGGCAGACTTCTGTTTCAAAGTACATCTGCATTTCTTAGAACAAATGCAAACTTCTCATCAAATTTGAAAATGAAAATGAAGATACAGCAAGTCTCACTCTGGTTTTCATTTTCATTTTCAAAATGTCTTGTTTTGTAGTTCTTTTGTTTTGCTTGCGGAGTTCTTGGGGTGTCCAGTAGAAATATCTCTCTTGTGGCTTATTAAAATCTCACAAATTCAGTAAGCTGAGAACAAATAGTACTGGAAACATCAGGCAGAGTTTCTACTGCAGAAATAATTCAGTCTTAAATTTTATGAGAAGCAAAGTCATACAAAGATACAGAATCTTTGATTACTTTTTAAAATTATCCATTTCTACCTCCTGATCATGTTTCAAGGACACATTTCTTTAATGATGCCCATTCCACTAAAGAATTTCAAAGACTTTGGGTGCTCTTTAAAATTTATCATATAACATAGAAGAATATACTCCATGTACTTTCAGAAGGATATTATAGGTACAAGATAAATTAGAAAGGGATCCATTTACTATATAAGACAAAGAAAACACAAAAAAACAACTTGCATTTTCTCTTAGAGAATAAATTCAAGGATGATACTTTTAGAGAAATTAAATAATCCAGTTCCATATCTCTCTGGACATGCATGAACTTTTTTTTCATAAATACAAGCAATAATGAAAAAAATAAGTGTGATGTTCTGCCTTCTTCAGAGCTCTATGATTTAGTAATGATCTTTTTTAAGCTCTGTTCATAAAACATCTTGTATGCTCCGAATCTCTGTGCTGATACAGACTTTTGCACACAAGGTGTTGCCATTGCACCCTATTTAACTGCTGAATGTATTATTAAAAACTAATTATTTCTTCTTCATCGTTAGTGATTTTTTGCTTGATTTACTGTGGATAAAGTCACCCAGAGGTTGAAAATTTAGAGATTACATTTCTTTGTAGTTGTAAGTCAATTAAGATCTTTCTGTTCCCGCTGCAATCTAATCATGGTCTAAAACAATGAGAATTATCTTCTGTGTGTTGCAGTTCCCATAACTCAAAACTCCGATCACGTTTGCCATATGTCCCTCACCCCTCTCAGGCTTTGTCTCTTCATGCCTTTCTGGATTGAGCTCCTAAATCCTCCAAAAATAAGAGCTCATTAATGAAAGGTGTGCAAAGAATAATTCTTAGAACTTTCAGGACCATGATGGTATACTGTGGTGCCATCTGAAAAAAAAGGAGAAAAAAATAGAGTTCATATTATTATTATTAATGTCAAGTAATCATTGCTCAAAGACAAGTCAACCTTCCAGTTTATTGGCAGGAGTATATTAATAAACTCGTACTTATAAAATTAACAGGCTGTAAAGAAGAAGACTGAGTGAATTAAGGAAGACAGATCTTATAAGTAGCAGAGAATGGAGCAGGGAATTAAGTGCATAGTATATGATAGTATTTTGTAAACACCTATGGCATAGGTTATCCCCCACTAATTAGTATGTCCTTAAAGCAAAGGAAATAGTTCAACTTTGCTCTCATCAAGACTTTTTTCCAGGTAATGGTGTTGGAAGGCATCATGCTCCTTGAATTCTTGGCTCATCTAAGCACTGCTCAGGAGTTGCTGCTGACACTTATGAAGAAAGAAATTTAGTCAGAGGATTAAAAGGATTAGAAGGTGGTTTAAATTATTCAGAGAATGAGGGTCTGAAATGAGCTTCCAGTATAAGGGTCAAGAACTTGCTAGCTTCCGTCTGAAGTCTTGATCACTTCATGTTCAGGGTTATTTGGCATGGTGAACTCCATCAGGAGGCAACTGGAGTTGAGGACCTAAGCAATTTCTCATTTGGTATGAGTTGGTCTGCCTGAAGGCCCTCTTCTGTTGAAGAAACTCAGGAGTCTTTGCATTAGGAGAGATCTCATAGAAAAATGCTGTCAGAATCCTTTCCCTGTGGCCCCTAAGGGAACCTCCCTACAGGTAGTCACACTGGCAACATAAAGCCTCAGACTATAGCAACATTTTGGTACAAAACTGCTGCATCCCTCCTGGAGTTACAAATGTAACCTCTACCATCAAATCAAGAAAAGGCACCTCATTACTGAGGTTTGTCTCTCTTTCTCAAGCATGTACCATGACTGCTTTTAGACACCTCCAAATCTTTCCTGCTTCTTTGTAAAGATCCTTTGAGGTAGCAAGATTTTCAGTCTTTTATAGTAGAAGAATTCAGGCAAAGAGATTTTTCTGTAGGATTTAATGCTCTGCCTTTTGTGCTGGTAAGGATTTTTGCACTGACAAATAAACTGTCTCCTAGAACAGCCAGAGTGGCAGAACTCTCTGCTCTGTGGTAGTTATTATCTGTGGTAGCTACACCACAGTAGCTCCTGTCAGAGGTGGTTTTGCACAGCAGTGTGTTTTTTCGATGGACATACCTGGGAAATCAACGTGACTTTCTTGCCCAATTGTCACTGGCTCTTTCGAGTCCCCAAGCCACTGCCTCATTTCAGATTTGTACCTGTGCTTTAACTGTATTGAGACATTTTGCAAACATATGCCCTGAAAGCAATGGAGAAACTGCCAGTGATTATGGTTTCCTTAGACAGTGAAAAATGGTGAAAAGTAACTGAGACTCCAATCAGCTGTGATTGTCAACACCTCCCTCAATGTTGGCAATCTACTGGCAATGCTAAAACAGTCTATAATCTGGCCATGGCTCAAGAAAATATCACTCTAAACTAGTAGTCTTGCCAACTGTTATCCTAGTTTGAATCTTTTCTACTTCAGTAAGGTAACTGCCTTACTTTTACCTCAAAAACTCAAGAATCCTTTAAATATATTTTATTAGACTGGTACATATTCTTTTAGCAATTAAGGACAAATATACACACTTCTAGGTTTATAGCAGATTTCACCCTAGTTCATCAAGAGAGATTAATATACATAGAGAAACTGGCAAACAAAGCTGAATTGAGCTGATTCTGTTACCTCTTCTTATTGAGATGAGTGGTTGTTTCCTCTTGCCAGGCATACTTACATCAGTGTCCCTTGACCAGGTCTTATTTTTCTGAAGTTTTTGTCTATCGTAACAGAATCCTACCCTGAAATAGAAACCCAGACAGTATTACTAGAAAAAAGTTCTTTCTTTTTGAGCAGTATGCACCTGCAAATTTGTTTACCATTTTTTATATAAATACCTATATGAATGTCTGAATAATGTCTGTTTCTCTGTATCAGATGTGGACATAACTTCTGATAGTTTTCCTCTTTTCTCTTTAGTTGTCATCCCTCTCCACCCTTGTATCTCAATACCTAAATAATTGTTGCTTCCTCATAAAATCCAGTTCTGTCATTGTAATTAAAATACCTCAAAACTAAATGCTTTGGTTTTGTCTTCACTGATTGAAATATGATTATTTCTGCCTGGTGTATTCAAAACCTCTAACTTTCCTTCCCTCCTGGAATCCCTGAATGGGAAAGCATGGGGAAGGATATCTTCATTACCTCCCTTTTACCTGCCAGGCACAGTCCTGCTGTTCTGATGTAAGTGTGAAGGCACCATGAAGATCTGTACACATTCTAGGTCAAAGACAATTCAGGAACAATTTGATTTATGCACATCCAAATGTTGTGGAATTTTGTGGGAAATGTCAGCAAAGTCAGGAAACTTGCTATCTGATGAAAAATTCTGAGGAAGCGAGGAAACTGAGCTCTGAGAGGTGGGGTTTTTTTAAATATAGCAGACATAAAATAAGATGTTTCTATCTTTGCTTTCTGCCCACAAATTTGTTGAAGGTTATGGTTCCAGCAGTAAGTGAAGCAGGAGCAATATTCTTGTGCTGATTCCTCAGTCGCTGCTATTCACAGTCCTATACTTTGTCCTAAAGCACCTTAAGCTGAGATTTATGTTAGTACCACCCTGTGGATGGCAGTGCCTGGGTAAGTGGTATGTGTTTCTTCTGACATGACTATTTAGGGACTACTGATTGCTATCAGAGCACAAAGTGGACTGAAAGTACTGGTACCACCTTCCCCTGTCTCAGCTGTATCCCAGACACACTGTCAGTGCCCAGCTGCAGTCTTTAAAAGTCAAAAACAGGATTAATGGGAAATTAGGAAGTCTTCAGTTTGGCTTGAATATTTTTAAACTAGTTTTATTAGTCCCATCAGTGACTAATGTGTTGTTCTCCATAAATCATGTGTCAGTATCTGTGGCCATGCTGCCTCCATATCATCAGAAAGATGATGCAACATCTCCACGTTGCACAGTACAAATGTCACCAAGATTGTTTCTGCTGCTTTCTGTATTGTTATGACCACTAAGAACTTTTACACATAGAAAAAGTAGTTTAGATGGTGGGATTTTTCTTTCGTTCTTACTCAGATTGCACCCTTTTGTTTTACCAGCCTGGGGTGTCACTGGTGGTGTTCCCCTTAATTACCTTGCCTGGAGAAGTTGAATCACGTGCGGAAGGACTGGTGCCTTATTGTTACATATGTGTGAACAGCTTGAAATGAATGCAAGTACTAAAAGATTTCACGTAGCTCCTGTTTCCAAAGAAACCAGTTTCCTGTTGTCTGGGCATGTTCAGAGAGGGTAGGTCAATTGTAAACTAAGCATAAACCTTGCTGTGGCTTTGTGCTGAGAAAACAAACAAGTGAAAAACCCAAATTATGATAGAAAAACTGATTCTAATAGCAAAGCATTAAAGAAAATTCTTCTAACACTTGGATGGGTGAATGGTTGAGAAGGTGTCTCCAGGGATAAAAGCAGAAGCTGATAAGAATGTCCTCACTTTTCTGAGTTTCTTTGATTAATTCTCTCCTGCTTTTTTCCTTCTTTCCTTTGCACAGCTGTTTGAATTGGACCAAGGGAAGGGGAGCTGGGGCAGGGCGAGATATGTCTTGGGAACTTTAATGTTTACATGTAGCTCGTTTTTTCATACTTTCGTTATGGGAGACAGCATTTTAAAAACCTTTTCTGGCATGTGTCTTTTTCTCTGAGATTTAGACTTACATTTATCAGCATTATCTTGCTTTACCAACATATGAAAAGACCATAACCACCTAAAATCCTGTGGTTTAGATCCCTCAATTTTGCCATTCTCTCCCCAGATCAGTTGGGCATTTCATCCTCATGCTAACAAGGACAACAGTGACCAGGGCCACATTAGAGTTGCACATTAGAAGAGGAGGACTGCTAAATGGCAGGATGTAAGCAAGGGCAAGCAAGTGCTGAGGAAATGACTGATCTCTGAAGCCTTCCCTTCAGCTGGTTCAGTACAGCAGTCTGTACTGCAGTATTGGCTAACAGAGGCTGTCATGAAGAGCTATTCTTCTTTTCAAGGTGCAGCCTTCAGGAAATATTAGCTCTTTATGGGGAATTAACATGGATCAGTACATACCTGTGCTGCCAGGGAGAAAAGAAATAAACAAGTTGTTCAACTGAGAGACAGAGTACAAAAATCTTATTTGATCTGGATTTTTATCCTGCATTCCCCCTGTCTACCCCAGACGTAAACACCGCTGCCTCCCTTAGTCCACATTCTCTCTTTCAATACCATTAATTCTTCCAGCTCTCTGGATTGGGTATCACACCCCAGTGTGATTCCCAGTACAGACTTTCCTTTCCTGGTGATGGGAAACCAACTTGAGGCTTTCTTTGCCTTTGTAGCATTTCCATTTGGGCTGAGTAGTGAAATCACTTTAGATTTGTCTGTAATGAGAGGATCACACTGAGTGAGCAGAAAATCCATGAGGAGCCTTTGCAGAATGAGAGTTTGGAAGGGACCTGTGGAGCTCAGGTGATCCAAGCCCCTGCTCAGGCTGGGCCAGCCAAGCTGCCCAGGACCATGGCCACATGCCTTTGACTTTCTCCAAGGATTCCACAGCCTCCCTGGGCCACCTGTGCTAGTGCTCAAACATTGTCTGCAGGGACAACTGCAGCAGCTGGTCATCCCAGTCCAAAACAGAAATTTTTAGGTCTTATTCTGATCACAGTTAACTGTAAATCTGCTGAAGTCAAGAAAGTGACACTTCATTTATACTGGTGTTAGTAAGATCAAAATCTGCCCTGAGGCTCTTATTCTTACATAGTTGTCTTGCAGGGAATGATGTGTTCTTTAAACAGCCAAAATACTGAATTTTTTTTGGTTGTGCTTTGGTGGGGGGATGGGGCGGAGAGAAATGTAGAGGAGATTATTATTTAGAATGAAATATAACAGTGATGTACCTAGAGCACATTTCTTTATAGCAAATATTTCTTTTCCTGATATAAAAAAATAATCTTAGCAACAGGTTTCAATTCCTGACATATTTTTCTTCTATTGAGAAACATGAGTCACTAAAAGAAAGACTCAAATTAATTTACCTAAATAAGAGTTTACCTAAATAAGTTATTTTCAAGTCACCATTTATTATTCTTAATTCTGCAGGGGGAAAAAGCAAACAAACAAAACCAACAAAAAACAGATTATCCAAAGTTGCTGTAATAATTGAGTGGAAACTTTTTAACTGAAAAATAAAATAACTCTGTTTGGGGATGCATATTGTTTGCTGCTCTGTTTTGATTGCCTAGATAAGTGGCCCAGCAATTATTGTAGTACTGCTAATCAATTCCTTATCAGTACAGACTTTCCTCTTGAGAATAATCTCATGTCCATGGTGACATTTGCAAAGTGCAAAAGAGTACACTGAAGATGAGTAACGTTCAGTACTAGTATGAAGATTATAATATGCCAAGTAATCCAAGTTGTATATTTTACTTGGTGTGAGAAGCATCTCAGACCTTGCTGCTTCATGCTTTCAGTAAATTCTCAGAAATTTTTATGAGGTGTTTGTTCTGTATCTAGATACTTTTATCAACACTAATTTGCACTTCTAATAATCTGATTATCTTAAATAAAATACAGCATTATGGTAGATACGTGAAAGTTTATCTCACCCATACTGTCTTTCATAATGCGTGCTTCTGCCATCCACTACTCTGATACTTCTGTTGCTCTTTTTCATATGGTTTTCTTGCTGTTACAGCATTCAGCTCTTTACCAAGATTTGCTTTTATCAATATTCCAAACAATTTCCCCAAGACAAAGCTGTATTCAAAAGAGGGAAACTTGTGAAAAAAACACATTAGGACCCTTCCAGGTGCCAATATGTCTATCTAGAATGAAATTATTCCTTATTTGTAATGTATATTGTGTTTTTATTCTAGTTTTTGTTTTTTACAATAGCAAGATACTTTTCAGAGATATTTTAGTACATAATGCTGTTTCCCATCAACTTTGTAACACAATTAAATTACTGATCCTAATGCAGTACATTTCAGATATTTTTTAATTCAACTTCTGAATGTTACCCACTAAGGATTTCTAAAATCTATTTAAAGTAGGTATTATACCTACTTTAGAAATTTGGATCCTTGCCAAGTTCACACAGTGAATTGGTCCTGTGCCTGGTAACAAATAATATACTATTTGCAATTCACATTGCAAAGCTGACTGATGTGAACCCATAGACGCATTTTTATCCCCCTGCATTTGTGCTGTCTGAAACAATGGAAGGCATTCTGAATATATTTGCTGTATGACAGACCCCAAAATAAACCTTAGCTGCATCAAAAAATATTCCTGAAAACCTGCCATTGCTCACATTTCACATTATCAACCTTAAAATTTCAGTTATGTACTTAGCTTATTTAGATTTAATAATTCAACGACTGCAGGGTGAACTGGGAAACCGAAGTTTCTCTGGAAAAGCTGAAGTACTAACTGCAGTAAGGGGCACCAGTGAAGCCTTCAAGGCTATTTTTTTTTTTTTTTTTTTTTTTTAAGTACGAAAAATGGGAACATTTGTAAGGGGCTGAGGACTGGAGTGAAAGGCATATATGGGTCTGTTATTTCTTCCTAGAGGATTTATAAACAATAGAGTAAACATTGTCAGGCACGTCATTTTCCAGGACCCTTCGCTTCCTTGTAGGTCCTTCTTCATTTGTCTATATATTGGATCAGTAAAGCCATAGAATTTCCAAGTAGCTTTTGGAATAGAGTATTCTCCTTGGTTCTGGAGTGGTGGGCAGGAGGACAGGCCCTTGGGGGTCTCAGCAGGGAGGGCACTTCAACCCCATCAAATAGCCCCAGGAGAAAGCCTGAATCGTCAATTCTTCCTGGGTGGATCTCAGAGAAGCCCATCCGGAAGGACAAGGTGCACAAGCAACTTTCTCTCTTCCCTAAACTCCTTTCTCAGCTGATTTACCTGACAAAGATCTCATAAAGATTTAGTGTTCTGTTTCATTGTAAGGTTAAGCAGCACAATTTCATGTTTGTTTTTCACTATGCTCTATAATGAGTCCTACCCAATTCGGGAAAGTCTTTATTTGTTAAGAAGCAATTTCTAAAGCGTCCTTGAAGAACGTCAGCAGAGAGTCAGGATAGCATTTTATTGAAAACAAAGAGTTATGTTGGCTAGATGGTTCCCATTCAGGCTGGTGTCCTGTAGGATGCAGTGTGACTGATGACAATTTCGGGCACAGGCTTTCTGAGCAGAACAAAAGTAGCTTATTTGCAGTTTCTATCTGTTTGTTCAGAAATATACTCACTGAAAGCAAAATTATTTGGGGGAGCCTATGATTCAAAACAGTAATTTAGGATGCCCAGTTGTAACAGTCCACTTTTTAATGCATTTTGTATGAGAAGAATCTAGTGAAATGACAGTACACTATCAGTAAAAATAAGATCTAAGTCCAAGTGTCACGTGCTTACTTGTTCAGTTGAAATGAAGCTATCAGCAAGGATAAATTATCCTATCAAACAGCAACCTTCACTGACTTCAATGAGAGTTTAATAAGAAAACTTTTTTTTTGAGAAAAGAGAGAAAAATTCTATTTTCATGTGAAGCTCATAATACTTTGTAGTCACTCTGTACTGTTAATTTTATATTGATTTCTCTATAACATCTTTGAAAAAGATGCCTATTTCAGGAGCTGCCTATTCCCTCCTATATCAGTATTGTTTAGAGATGCCTACACACATCAGAATATTATTATACTTATGGCAGTTGCTCTGAAATGTACATATATTTGGAGAGAAAATTCCTACTTTTTTTTTTTTTAGGAAACAAAATGAGCACAGTCAGATAGGGACAGGGACACAGAGCAGAAGTTCTGCCATGCAATGCGGGGGTGAAAACTGCAGTAATTTGGTCACAATGGAATATTGTAAAAGTCCAACTATAGCATGTCCTTACTAACAGCAATGAGCTCCAGTTATAGCCCTTTTGTCACCAAATAGTCAACAACCCAAAAATAAGTTGTTGCCTTTGAACTTACTTTAAGCAAAATATTACAGAAGTTCCTATAGGAGACAGACTGAATGTTCATGAGTTTATTCAGTTTAAATTCAATGGAAGAATAAACAAAATAAGTCTGTATTTAAACATTCTAATTTTGAAAAGACTGAGAGATTAAGAAAACTAATTAGTGAAGTCAACTGGAATAAAGAGCTAAGAATTTTAATATAGACAAGACCTGGAATGTAGAGGAGGCTGACCTAGAGTGCATGCAAAAACTATGAACAAATTTTGAAAAGAAAGAATATTTAGAAATATAGTGATTAAATGAGAAATTCATCATGGGTTTACTCAGGTTGATCATGCTAAGGTTGTGTCTTGCTAAGCTAACTGATACTTCTGAAAAACAAAAGCAAACAACTTACTACAAAAGAAGTTAAATTTAATCTGTCAGGATCTCAGAAAAGCACTTAATATGGTGTCACATAGGAAATTATTAAGTAAACCTTAGAAAATGAGGATTAATAAAAGAATTATGGGGTAGTGGACCATAACGGAATCTACCTAACAATAGCAGGCTTTGCTAAAAGGACACTATTGGTCTGAAAGGGATTTTATAAATAGAACTAACAAGGATCATTATTAGAACAAATTGTATGTAACGATTTCTTCAGTGGTGTTAGTGTAAAATACAGACTATAGATGAATTTTCAGTACAAAGGATGAATGGAATATCATAAAAGAGTACAAGTAAGATGAAACCTGAGAATATTTGATTAAAAAATTGCATAGCTTTGCACTAAATATTTCTGTTATAATTTGAAGATCCGTCAAAATGAAATATTGATGGCCATAAAACAGCACGGATTAAACAGCACAGACTAATTAAACTGATGTGACCATGTCTGGAATTTTATGCATAGTTGTGGCAATGAATATTTGAGAAGACAAATTGGAATTGTGTTAGGAACAGAAAAGGATATTGTTCTACCACTCGTATTGAGAGACTGTTTCATGACAGGAAGAAGAAAGAGCTTGATACAAAGAAAAAATGTGTGCTGATAAATGATCGCTTTGTTCCAAGGTGCAAACACAAAGGTGGTAAAAGGTACTTTACTGAAAGTGCAATCTTGGCACAAGGTAAATGGGAATAAATTGGCCATGAACAGATGTTGGCTGAAAATTGGAAGGTGTGCCTTATTACTCAGAGGTGCTAGACCAGTTTTTCTGGGGGATGTGTCTGGGTAAAGTCTTAATTTGAAATGAAGCTGGTAGAATTGTGAAAGTGAAAATAGGACCTGTCTTCCAGGAAGAGTGGTCTGGATTTGGTAACTTTTCCAGTAATTTCTCTTGTTTTACATATGCAACCATAAATGCAGATAGATATTGTTTATCTTGATTGTATGCCTTGCCAGTGTTTTTATCCCACATTGCTATGAACTTGACAAAGCAGAAGCACTAAATTATTCCTAAAATTATTTATGCGTAGTAGCTATATAATGCTGAAGTTTTCGAAGTATTCTGTTGACATGTCTGACATTCTGACAGTTTCCCAAACACATTAGCTTGCTCAAGGTTATACTACAAGCCAGTCAAATTGGAAGTCCATTAGTTAGAAATGTCAGTTTTTAGTTGTAAACCCTAAAGTACAGTGTGATTACTTTTCCAGAACAGGGTGTGAATGGTTAAGAAAAAGGTTGGCATGAACTCTGTTTTCCTAATTAGGGGTTCTTCAAAACGATTATTTCACTTATAGTCCTTTTGTTCATTCGATATCAGCATTACCCAATTGTTGCTCATTGTTATGCTTCGAAGGTAAGACTAAAGAGTCTATGGATAGGTAAGCAGGCAGTGCTAATTCCAAATAGTAATAAAATTATAGGTATGTAAACCCAAGATGATCTCATTAAAGTAATAAACTCAGAAGGATATTGAAGACCAGATGGAACTCCAAATAGGAAAATCTATAATGGGACATAAGGATGCAAATTACCCAGAGCACAGTTTTTCCACATTTGAATGTAGTTCCTTATGTCATAAAAAGATATATACATAAAATACAATCTGTTAAAGTATTTGTATTGAAATCACAATTTCTAAATAGATATACTTCGAATGCTTCCAAATTAATGAATATGTATGGCAATGTTACCTTTCATGCAAAGATTCAGTGGAAAATGTCAAACTTTGTATGATGTGTGGAATCAGAATTTCACATTTAACATGTCTGCAGCTTCTCAGAGGCTTTATACCTATTTATGTATATGCACATGAAAGTATATTTACTGAACAGTTCATCTATAGAATACTAAAGAACTTACGGATAATTACAGATGAGTTGGAGATTTCTTCTTTAGTCAGTGTCCACTATTCTCCCTTTCTCTGTCTCTGTCAAGCTTTGGTAGTAAGAACCATGCCAAGAGGATATGATCTGGCCAGAATCTGGGCAGTGAAGTGCAGAAAGAGCCATTATACTGGTTTTAGAAATCCATCTGTTCTTCTTATGCAAATAATATTGCAGTGCTGAAAAAACTGGGTACTTTGAACATCCCTTTATGGCTATCATCGATCTTGCTTAATTAGTATTTTAGGATGACTATCAGAATGTTTCAGTGCTGGAAAAAGTCCTGTATATCTCTCCCCGAAGGCTGGTAGTGTCTTTGTGTCAAATTTCAGACTTGTGTCCTACAGCACTGTTCACAGTCCCTCTCCAGCAGTCTATTCTGGCTTGGTGGGGTTTGATTTGTCTTTTCTGTGGAAAACATACTTGGTGTGGAAACAGTGAAGATTGATAAAATCTTCTTTCTTGGAGAAATGGAATAAGTGGATTAGGATGTCTGTGTAGGAATTATTTACTCTGAATAAGTTTCTATCATCCATAGACAATATGTAAGAATAAGGCACAATCAGGTGTTTGCTTGACTTTAATCCTTCGTATCACAAGAATCAAGGAAAGCAGATGTGCAGCTCCACTCTTAGCAGTGAATCAGATGAAATAGGAAGCAAACACTATGAACTGTTGTTCACTCACTGGGTACTGTGTGTGGTATCATTCTGTGGAGAGCTCCAGGGGAAAGCAGACATTGTTTATATCGGGTGATTTTTCAATAAAAGATCATTGACTTCTAATAGTGCAGAGACAGTGTTTAGCACTCATTTCAGTTATGAGTATGACTGGAAAATGGAGCATTTAACAATGCCCAAGTTCTTGCAGTATGGTAACACTTGCTCTGACTTTGTTTCCCAGACAAGCTGGCTAGTCCTGGCCTGGAGATCACTCAGTAGCACTTTTCCAGCACAAAGGGAAGATACGATATAGCAGAGAAATGTCAGGTGAAAATCTGTTTATGCTTCCTTCCTTTCTGCTATTTCTTTCCATCAGTTACCAATTTTAAAGAAGACTCCTGTGGGGGTTTGGCACAGGACAAAATAGAGCAGCTGGTAAACCCTAAACAGCAGAACAATCTTTGTAGTCCTTTTGCATTAATTGATCTCAAGTCATTCTTTAAAACACATTCCTTTACACTCAGGTTTGGTTTTCAGTCAGTTTGTAAATCGTGGTAGCAAATAGGTGTTTTGGAACCAGCGTGACCTGTTGCTGTAATCAGATCTTGTTCTAGTGATAGATAGGCAGGTGAAGGTGGGGAGCTGCTTCACAGTAAAAAAGTAGTGAAAACACATAAAAAGGTTTGGCAACATATTTCTTAACTGGTTTGGGTCTGGAGAGCATAATGACAATTGTGATGCCTATTTGGGATTATTATTCTGAGTGGCAAACGTTCAAAAGCACCTTTAAGCCTCACTTCAGATTTTAAGCATGAAGTTACAAACCAGCTCCCTCACAAAGCTTACAGTAGACAGGCAGTATGTATTTTGTACTAGACACAGCTGACCATATTACAGTAGGATTACTTTTAGAAAGCAGTCAGCATGTGACATTGACTGCATTCAATAATGAACTGCCAGATTCTGACCTCACCCTGGTTTCACTCCAGCAGGAAACTCCAGTGGAGTTAGAATAAGTCATTGGGGCTATTTGAAATTTACACCAGAGAATATTAATTTGGAATCTGGCTCGTGCCTGCGTAGCATCTCCTGAAACAATGTTTCTATTCTAGCTGCTCTCTGAAGTTGATATTCTTCTGGTTATGGGGTTAGAAGATTACCCTAACTTTATTTGGGCAAAAAGTGGTTATCCGGTAAAAACAGAACATTGAGTATTAATAACATTTCATCCATTTTCAAATTTCACATGCTGGACTCTTCTATTAAGCCACAAGTTATTTTGAATCCTGTTTCAGGTTCTAAACATAGAAAAGACTAATTTCAGAATGGGGAATGGTGTATAATCAGCAGCCAAACAATTAAAGGCAATATAGAGTCTAGTTTTTCTGAAAGTATGGACTAGACCAAAACACTAATCTGTACAAGTTGATAATTCTAAAAATGCTGCAGCATTCATTTCCTGAACTGCATTGAGTACGGAAGTTTAGTCTGTTATTTCACATTACTTTTTCCAGACTAAACACATGGTCAAATATATATTCCCTGCAATTTTAAATTTGAAGAATATGCTAAATTACACTTTTTTTCCCCAGAATCCCATGTCCTGTGATTTAGGAAAATGTGACTTTGTCTTATTTGTCATTAATATTCATTATTTTAGACTATGAGGAAAGATTGCTAATTCGCCTCATGTAACGAAAATGAAGATTTTTAATTTCAAAGTCTAAAAGGCAAGCAAAAGTACTGTGGATTTAGTTTTAGATGTAATTTTTTAAAAATACTTTTCATAGTTTGTGGTCTCTAATTTTAATTTTGTTAGTTGAGACTGGTGGAGCCTGAGAAGAGGCAGAGTAGTGTTGGATGGTGTGAAGTCCCCAAGCAGGCAAAGTTCTTTGCTTCTCTGTGCAAGCAGCTCGCATTACAAACTCATCAGGGTATTGATTCTCCTGGGAGAGAGAACCATGCCTGAGAGGGAGTCATGACAGTTAGTCACTCCTCAGAACTCAAAAAAACATTTTAAATACTTAAAGAGTGGAAAGTTTTTCTTAGTACCTTTGCGAGTCTTTCAGTGTGGAATCATGGGAATATGAATTCGTATTTGCCATCAAGGATGTAAGTGAGTATGTTAGAACACATGCCATTTATTTGCAGAGTTAAACTTCCCTAAGAGTCACTGGTGAGCACTTCAGAGCAGATTGGTCTTACAATGAGGTTTTAAATTCTGTTTCAAATCAGTTTCTTTATTCTCTATTTCTTTTCTCTGTTTACCTTCAGAATCCATTTACAGCACATGCAGACAAAACTATTATTTTTCTGTCTTCAAAAAATAAATATAGCTGGGATAATTGAACTAGATGTTTGGGTTGTTTGTAATAGCGAGAGAGAGAGAAGGCATTCATCTGAATATTGTACTAGGATTCATCCTTTCTACTTTACTTCCTTGCTGAGCCACACAGTCCACTGCATACATGGAAAGAAACTTCTAAACAGAGTCAAGATATGGAAATATGTATCTATTTTCACTCTTATGTATCCAGTCTCCCAATTTTATGTTGTGTTCTGACATCCAAAATGACCAACTCTGTTAAAGTGTATAGCATATAAATATCTTGGCTTCTACACACCCCAGTGTGATTATCTTCTGTTTCCCCTGACTGAAGAGTAGCAAAATGCTCAGGGTTTTCTCTGGCACCTGCCAGGGCTGATGTCAAACTTAGTCTGTGACTGGATGTGGCAGAGGTGTAAGGTCCTAGTTTCCCAAAGTTTAAATTGAATATTTTTTTTTCTGAAAATACATGTGCACATGATTTGTGGGGTGAGGGCAAGGCTTTCCTGAAGTAGTTCAGAAAACTTAATATCTTCTTTTAATAATACTGTTGGTTTTTCTTCCCTGTGTAAGATCTTTTTCGGATGTCTAAGGTCAGACTGAAGGTGGGAATGAGAATGAGAGTTCTCAGAATGTATTGATTCAGTTTTACTTTCTCCAATGACACCACATTTGGATCGGTATCCAAATTTCTCCCTTCTCCAGACCGCGGTGAAGTCTAATTGTACAGATTTTAGAGTGCTTAGAATGGTTGACCTTTAAGCAAAAAATTATTTTCAGTCCTAGTTAGAGAGGTGATTGTACTTTGCTGTGATAATTAAGGGAACTGGGATATTAAAGTTAGTTTAAAGTACATTCATGGAAATTAAATGCATTCATATTAGAATTTAATCATGATGCAAGAGCGTGATTGAGAATTTTCATATGTGGGGAAGAAATAAATGTCACTCATCAGTACTGAGCACACCAATGGCTTAGGGTTAACCCCTTTTCTTTGCACTGCAACAGGCTGGGAACATCCAGATGTTCAGCTATTGCCTGTCACCCAAGCACTGGCAGTTTTCGTCTGAAAGCTGTTAAGTTCTTAAGATGAGCTAACTCTGTTGCTTGAAACCATGAAAGCATGGCCTGCTGGATGAATTGCACACAAGTGCATGTTTTACCCTTGTTACTCAAGGAGAAGCAATTGCATTTTGGAAATAAGAAACAGAAGTTGGCATCTAACATCAACTCAAATTTGAAATTAGGTAACTCAGTTACTTCCTGGAACTTTTAATTGATCTGTCTCCTTCATTTCCCTCAACATTGGCAGAAATAACTAAAGTGCTTCACAATGCCATTGAATATGAAAAAGATACGTTGAAAGAATAGAAAAATGGTGAGGGTGGTTTTGGTTTGGTTTGGTTTGGTTTTATTAGTCTGAAATATTTGACATATCTGATACTTTAGATATTTGAGACAGGCAGTGGCAGGCCTTGTCATGCATTCTCGTTGGATCTTCTGTTGGATCTTTTCCTGTGATTAAGTCCTTTTGCTACAAATGTTCATAGACTCCATTGATCTGCAGACTAGAAGTTGTCATTTTAATCATCTGTCATGTCTAATCACATGACACAAACCCCAGACTTCTACAAATGGTTCTTGCCTGAATCTCTCGTCCTCTCTAAGTATTACACCCTACTTTGATTTTATAGGCTTCTTATCAGGGAAAGCCTCCAACATGAAACTTGGTCTCTCTGCCCTGGATTTTGGACTTTTCACTCTTGAAGTTCATTTAGACCAATGCTGCACATTTACTGATTTTTTGCCTATTTCAATTATAATAAACATACTAAACAAATTTGTCACAAAAAATGCCGTTAGTGGAGCAATGTTGAAGTGAGTCGTTTCTTGAAGAAAAAGGTCTGCTAGAGCCTATTGAAAAGACAGAAATTAGTTAGATGATGCCATCTGACTCTCTTCCTGTAATACCAGGCTATTTAAATTTTCATTCAAGTCTACTGAAATTGATGTAAAGGTGATAAATCATTGAATGAAGCTCTCAGTTATTAGTTGAAGCTCTCAGTTATTAGTTGAAGCCCTGAAGCAAGACTTCCTAAGCCTGCAGATTCTGAGGTACATATACCCTGGTTCTGCGCAGGCTAAACTGGTCCTTCCTATGCAGTTATATTTTATTAACACCTGGCTGAGCCTTCAAACTTTGCTTTCGGGATTTTCTTCTCCAGAATGATTTCATCCTCATCTCGTTCACTGTCCCCAAAGCTGCTCAATGACCACAGAAGAAGTTGCTGGAGTGACACTGTTTCAGATGGCAGCAATACCCAGCCACATATGTGCTCAGATCTGCAGGCTGAGCAAAAGATTTCCCCCCCAAATTTGGCTACTTCCCTTCTTCAGTCCTTCTCTCCTATAAATCCCACCGCAGCAAACTAATGAAAGAACCAACGACGCACAAAACAAAGCAAAACCAGGGACTGTAAGAAGGGAACAGGTCCAGCAGAGGTTCTCCAAGACTTCTATAATTTTCCTCTTGCAAACAGTTTCGGTGTTTTCAGTCTGTGATACTTGTGGTTTGAAGATTTTACTCCATGATTCTTGTGGTTTTCAGCCTGGCTGAGTCAGGCTGTGATACTGCTACAGCTAAGAGAAATATCTCAGCTAACCCAATTAGTCTCTAGTATTAATAATACCAGATGATGATGTATGCATTGGTTCGTTGATTCTGAAATTGTTCATCTCTGCAGTGTACATAAGAGGTGTATAACTTTTTATCAAGTTGTATTCAAAACTTCTTTCGCATGGGACTTTACCATAAAATTGCTTTTCACTTTACTTCTTAGAAGAAATATTGCAAAAAAAGAAAAAAAAAATAAATGTGCTAAGAAAATTATGTAACTTTTTTAAAAATGAGAATGCTGTGCTTGGAAATGCTGTTAACACATTCAGAGAAACTTAGAAAGCCACACAATAATTATATTCAAAATCTGTAGCTCTTCATGAAATTTACTCAGACAATTCTCCGTATAAAGGAAAACAAAACACATTCTTTAGTAGTGCTTCTGAAGCTGCCTTGGATATTGCAGGTCTCGCTTTGGCAGTTCTCTCACAAGCACAGAGAATAAAGGTGCAGCAAACTTTGAAAAAGAGATTGTAATAGATGTTTCTTTTTCTCCTTTCTTCTTATTTTGCTCCTTCCTGACTTCCTTTCTTTCCTCTCCTTTCTCCTTTTTCCTCTTTTTCTTTCATCCCTTCTTTCTCTTTCCATCTCTCTTACTTTCACTATCTCTTTTGCTTTCTCATTCTCCATGTTGATTGGTTGGTTGGTTAGTTGGTTTTAACTGTCCTATGGCTTAGTTCTAGATAGAAAGATTCCTTTTACTTTGAAATGAGCCATTTATGAAATGACGTGGAAAGCTTATAGCCTAAAAAGGGAAAAAACCCAACAATTTTAACTGAAATAATTGAAGGATTCTATTTCAAAAGAATGCTTATATTGAAAGGAAACCAAAAGTTAATCAAGGTGTAAACCTATTACAAGCTTTGAAGGTAAAATTATGTATTTCATTTTGATTAACAATAAGTACTGGACCCACACAATGTAAAAATGGAATTTTTTACATTTATTTTTCAAATTCATCCATGAAAAGTCAATTTATTTTCATAGCTCTAATCAGAATTCTAGCTATCTGTGCTTCCTTTCTCAGCTTCCCATCCTTCCTTTCCTTCCTCCCAGAGAATTGTGCTACAGTTTTGTTATACATCAATTGATCTTAAACACTTTTTTGTTGCTGGCTCTGTGAGCTCTCTTATGTTTCCAGTTACAAAAAAATCATTTTTAGTCCAAAACCTGAAGGTCACTAATTAGCTCATTTCTGTTCCATAACAGAAGAAACAGCGTTAACTTCCGTAGCATCTAAGCTGAATATAAATGCCTCATTAATCTTAGACATACGAACGCAAGTATCCGAGGATGGATGACAATGGAGAAAAATAGCTCTGGAGAGGAAGGCACAGAAAGACCAGACAGTGTTTATTACCATAAAGATATTCTTATGTGCTCCATGGACTGAGTGATATCAGGGCACAATGCAAGGTTTTGAAGAAGTGAAGATGTTCCGTTGAGCAAAGCATTGTTTGTAAATAGTGAAGTTGATTCCAGAATTTCTGCGGAAAGCTCTCCCAGAGCTATACTCATCACCTTTTTAATTTTTAAAGAAAGTGGAGGCAGTTAATTTCCTTGGTCAACACAAAGCTTCCTTCTGGGCCAGGGCGTGTCCGCTTCGTTGCCATATGTTTTATTGCTCTCTCCTCCCAGGCCCCTTGGGAATGCCCTGGGGGGCCTGCGCAGAATCCTGCTGCACTCAGAGTCCTGCTGGATTCAGAGTCCTGCTGGACTCCAAGCTGGGCCCTGATCACAATTTGTGCAAACACAAAGTCGCGTCCTATCTGCTGGGAGCATTCTGCAATGTTCATTTAAATGAATAAAACTAATCAATGGATCATTTGAATTTCACATAATTATGTGTAAGTTGGAGAGGAAAACATGTTCATTAGAATTGAGACCTAATTATTTGTTAGTGCTGCTACACAGCAAGTCACAGAAGTTTTCATATGTGAAACTAAAGATATTGAGATTTTCATTCGTTCCAGTTGAACTTGAAAGTCAAAGTTGATGGCGTTGTGGGTTGTCTTTGGGAATATTTCAATAGCAAATATACAGTATTAAGTACCTAAAATAATATTATAATGGTTAAGCCAAAATGAATAAGGATGAAATAGTAAAACCCTAATGCCTCATTTCCACACATTTGTTACAACTTCTTTAATTGACATGTTCTGACAATGCACTTCGATTATAATGTAGCTATCTTTCCAGTTGAAGAATCTTCTACTGTAGTAATTAAGATTCTCTTAGTTTTCCAGTTAAAGTGCTCTAGAGAATTGTTTATTCTTTCAAAGTATTTCTTTTCAAAGAAAAAAAAAAAGCCCCAAAAAATCCACCCCACTAACAGTTCTTTCAAAAAAAGGTTTGTGTCTGTTAAATCAAACTTGGGATAAGTAATTCTTTCATGAAATCAGGATGACTTCCTAATGTCTCTTAGTAAAAAACAAAATTAAACAAACCAAGCAAAACTACAAACAAATCACCAAAAACCCAAATAAACAAAACCACAACATAATAAACTATTCTTACCTTATCAACATCCTTCCATAAGTATTATGGGAGCATGTGAGAAAGTTGAGACTGGAGAGATTTGCGGTTGAGTTTTTTTAAAGAAAATTTTAAACATAATCTTGAAACCTTTGTATGCTTTATTCAATCATCTGGCTATAAAACAATTTGCCATTCACATGCTAGTTGCTGTAGCTGTGAAAATATGTGAAATACGATATCCTGACTTACAGATATCTATGTTTCTTGTCTAATAAATTTTTTTTCATAACAGAGAAATAGAAATATTGAAAATAGATGAAACTCAGTACCACCACTTAAACTGAAGGAACCAAATCTTATTTCTTCACTGGTTTAACTCATTTTTTACTCTGTTCCCCAAATGGAACTTCAAGAGACAATACTAACATTTTCTTTTCCCTTATTAGTATTCCTGGGAAAATCTAACAAAGCAGATTAAAATATGATTTCTGCAGTATTAACAGGCAGTGCTGTGCCCCAGGACTAGCTTTGTCCTTTGTGGGAAAGTTTTATTTGATCACTGAAAGTTTAATTTGAAGGACCATCATTTAGCTTTAAAAGGACTAACCTGTCTATAGGAGATTATACTAGAAAGATGCATGAGATAGGTTGCAAATTAAAAGATTATTTTATTCCAGTTAGATTTTTGCTTCCACAGAAAGAAATATAGTGTGTGAGAAGAGATGGCAGTCTCAGATTCTGTTTTATTAACAAAGCTGTAAAATGACAGTTGCCTTAATGAAATAGAGGAAGTCTAAAAAAAAAGATAGAAAAAAAATAAAGGAAAAGAGAGACTGTGGCCTCCTATATAAACAATAGCCTTTGTCTGTTACATCATCACACTGTAATTAGATTTATTACGCCTGTATGCTCATGCTTTGAGTAAGTGGAATATGTGATGTGAGTTTAATTGGCTTATTTGTCGTGCTGAGTTCACTAGTGCATTCGAGCCTGCCTTGTCCTGCTGCTATTAGAAACATCTCTTGTAGAAAAATCAGCCATTCCACCACAATCTTTCAGAAATATTCCCCTGCAACAAATGCCAACATTTTTTAAATTAGATAGGAGACTTAACCTATCAACAAAGTAGCTTTTACCTCCTGCTTTTCCCCTCCTTCTCATCATATTTGAGAAATCTCTGTCCTTCCAGTTCCGGTGCCAAACCCGCTCATCAAAAGCACAAATTCTCTTTTTATTTCTGCCACAGGCTTCAGACTATTTCTGGCTGCTCAGAGAATGAATAACACTGGGCAGCTCGTTTCATCTGTCTGTGTCTTTATATAGCAGCTCTGTGAATAGAAGGAATAGATCTTAACCCATCCTGGAGACTGCGGAATGAGGAATAGAGTAAGAGCATAATTTGTAATGAATGTTATGGATACTCAGAAATAATCATATGGAGTAATGGAATAACATAATTGCCCATATTTTAGGTCTTCAGGCCTGTACATTATTCCAACCATATCAAGGTGAATTATGTCTAGGGAATTAGAATCTACAATTGAATTGACTGAGTTTATTTCTCTTTTCTATTTGCTTATAGAAAACAATTGTGTCTATTTTAATGTCACTATCAATAACCATCAAACCTAAATGGAGTTAAATGAAAACATGCAAAAATAGGGAGAAATTAATTTAAACCCAACCCAAAGAAAACGTTCATATCCAGTGCAAGATCTTCTGGAGACTGAAACCAACTGATAAATTGTATGATTGTCTTTGAGGGATCTGTTACTATTAATACCAGGTGTTCACTGCATTTCTGTGCAGACATTTTTTCAAACTTCTGCTATTTATGTTGCATCATCTGTGCAATTTCCTTCCACAAACAGACAGTGAAGAGTAAATCATGAAAGTAAAATGTACATTCATATATTTAATCTCTAAATTATTAGTGAAAGGCAAGATTTTGCTAAACACAGCCTTGCTCTTTAGAGAGAGAATTGATGGTAATTTTCTAGTTACAGCCTCAATTGATACAGGATATGGATTTTATTGTCTTGTTATCTTAGGAATGGAGGGTGACCCTGCATTTCAATCATCCAACAATAATTAGCAATTAATAAATAAATGACATTGGAATATTTGTCAGAATCAGTGAGTAATCTAGACTGAGCCATGGGCTGACATCCTGTCTGGTCAGATGAGATCATCTGAGTTGTCTTTGTGCATCCTGAGCTCAAATTTCCCTTTTGTTTGGAATCAGTAAGCTTGCATGGATAGTAAAGTCCTGTCTGCTCCCTTAGGACATCCATTATATTGAGGACTTTAAAAAACAAAAAAAAGTTAAGTCTTTGGTTTTGCCAGGTTACTTTATGATTGTGCAACAGTTCTCTTTGTTTTTTCTTCCTTTTTTTAGGAAGAGAATTCAGTCGTGGTGTTGATGAGCTCTAGACATAGTTTTAGCTGGACTTTTTGTTGCAGGATTTATAAAAATATATACATGTGTGTGGAGCAGATAAGTTTGAAAATGCCATCCTAATCAATTGTTTAAATAAGCTCACAAAGTAGCATGCAGAGGTCTTTCTTTTATAGACTCTATAAAATGCACATAAATCAAGCTCTGAAATAAAATGCAGTAATGGGCATAACCTGTTTAAAATAATATCCTTTGCATACAACTCTTTTTATTACTATTTTGGCTAAGAGTATTTGTTGGATTTTTTTAAAAAATATGCTTCAAACACTTTAAAATATATTTTAAATATACTTCAAAAATATAGTTCAAATCAAAGTCTTTGGTGCATGATGGTTTGTAATTTTCCCTTGTCTGCTTTGTAGGTGGTATGGTATGATGTTGTTTACTTCCAAAACACGAAATTTAATAATAGAAATGTCCTACTCTTTGCTTTCGAAAGAGAGTCAATTATACTTGAAACTTGAATTGCTGCTGCATGGTTTTTGGCAAAAGGTGAATTATGCTTTAAATTAAAGAGAAGTGTGTGCAAAAACTGTGCACATTTGTTTTGCTGAGCTCTGTGATCTTAAGGACATATTAGAAATTGGGTATTAAAAACAAGTTATCTATGATGCAATCAGCAATGACAAATTTTGTTTTCAATTACTCTGCTAAGTACTGCAAACCATGTCTTGATCCTGAGCTGCTGAAATAATGGGAATTTTATCATTGTCTTCAGTCCATATGGGATAAAGGTAATAGAAGAGGGTGAAGGAGTATGAATTAGAAAAGCATTTCATGAAAGAATGGATTTGAAAAGTAGGAACTAACAAGGGTGGTTATAGATCTGGCCATGTTCACTGGAGGAAAATGCAGAGAAGCATAAAAGTTATCTACCAATGCATAAAAATACCATAAAGAGGGACCAATTATTAATTTTTCTCAATAATTGAACACATAACTAGGAGTAATGGGCATAGTCTTTTAAACTTAAATGGTAGAAATAAACTTTATAGGATACAATTATACAATGAAATATTCTGCCAATGGAAATTACAGAATTATTGGTACAGAAGGTATTTAGAGCTGAGCCTTGCAATACATGTGTAGAAGAAACTTCCTCATGAAAAGACATATCCAACTTTGAAAATTGCAAGTACAAGAACACAAATTTAGCCATAGGAAAGAGCTGTAACAGAGTCCCATAAACTCCAGCAGTGGCTCAGCCAGCACACCCAGAGCCCTCGTTCACCATGCAGTCTCACTGAGCTGCTGGGGGATCCTTGGCACAGGAAGGGTGATGGCATTTGCCTCCTGCCTGCATTCCAGCTGTTAGACCTAGATGTTGTAAGGTGTCTTAAGTGTGTGGGATAAAGAGAAAAAAATAATAGAAGATCAGAGAAGATAGGTGTGTCTATATGCAGGGGCTATGTTTGCACCTGCATTCATTTCCTGAATTGCTGTAGTCTTAACTTTTCCTTCCTGGAAGCAAATGTAAGCAAGTCCCAGCATTTGGGGCATAACAACTTGTGCTGAGGTCCAAGAGGGAATTTGCTCAGTTCTGGAAGGGAGTCATCCTTCCTGCTTGCTGGTTCCTGTTCCCTCTGCTCTGCAGTCAAGGGATCTGAGCCGCAGTGACCAACACCAACATACATTTCTCATGAAGGGACTAGAGAAGGTGAAAGTATCCAATTCAGAAATTCACAGTGCTGCCAAACTTTGGCTGACTCCCCACAGCTCAAACTGAAGTGCTTACTCTTTCTGAATCCTTTTCAGACATACTTTCCCAAACCTACACATCCACAAATTGCACAGACAAGTGCTCGTGGACATAAGTTCTCCAAACCTTTTCAGACCATATCCTCGTAGAGCGCAGACTGGGTCACCCCAGTGTCTGGAGGGACTGTGGATGGGAGACAGAGAAGAAGTCAGGCCTGCCCCGAAGGATTTTTGCCTTTCTTTAACGCCCAGCTTGCACCCTGCACATGGATCTGTGGTGCTGGGCTCTTCCTCTTCTGCAGGAGTTTATACACAGTGTTTTCTGAGCAGCAGAACACTGGGCTTCCTTGAGAATAAAACCTAAAGATGCACATGCACCTGTTTGGGAAAAAGTGGTTTTGAAGTTTTTTGTTGTCTTGTCTCCTGGTGAGGTCTGCAGATGCAGTCTGTAATTAATGTAAAATATTGTCAGGTGTTTGCAACCCTACATTTCCATCTGTGAAAATCTGGCCTGCCCTGAATCTCAGTGGAAGGCAAATGTTTGTGAAAGCACTGAGCTGAACCCACAGGAGGACTTGCTGTAGTTATTTGAAATGTGAAATGTAATTTATATTTAAGGAACGTAGGATTCATGGACTAAATAGTTTCCGTTGTTTTGAACCCAGTGGATTTACATTAGGAGTGGATTTGGCCTTTAACATTACCGTTTAGAAGTTTTCACAGCTCTCGGGTTCTTCTTACAGAGCAATAGGTTCCCACGAACCATGTAATCTCTTCCATACCTGACTGTGAGTTTGATTTCCTGCCTCTCCAGGAAATAAAAACTGATGTCTACTGTATAGGGTAAGGCCAGTATATGAAGGCATGAATCAGTCCTTTAGTACATTTAGGAAAATGTCTTTGGTTTGGGTGGGGGTGGGGGGCAGGGAATGGCATTATTGTTATTTTCTTCTTTTTAGCAAGTAGATTAAATAGATTTGTAAGATTTGTAATAGATTTGTAAATTCCTCAGTCAGTTGTAAATAAATGGAAATCACATCACAAGATAGGAAACCAGCTAAAGAGCTGAGCTTCTGCAAGTCTCTAAAACAGCCCTGAGACTGCCAATGTAAAGGGTGCTTACCAAGAAATCTGAGCCACTGTGAGTGATATTTGTATGTCTCAGAGACTCTATTGAGCGATAAGAGATGATAGGAATGATGCACGTGAATATTTGCCTGCTCAGTTAATTTTGATATAAATGTTCTAGGTATTGCTCCTAGCAGCATCATATTAGCCTTTACTGAGTTGTTATTCTACAGTAATCCATAAAATTTTTGCAATTATTCATCCCCTGAAGACTGTTTATGAAATTTTTGTGCGCTTTTAGAGTTACAGAATGGGTGTTTCAAAATGAGTGTGCAAATTTTGTAAGAACTGTGCTCATCTAGGTGTAAAACAAAGCAAAGTTGTCGATGGTATTTATTGCACACTATTTCCTCAGGTGCTTTACAAATTAAAATAACAAGGCCTTAAGAATTAAATGAGAAAGAAGAGGGAGGAGGGGGGATTGTGAAGAAATGCAGTAAGTGGTGGTGAAGGGTATTTTCAGATGGGATTGTGATATGTAAAAGAGAGCTGCTGAAGCAGAGACATGACAGGAGTCTAATCCAGACGACACGATCTGCAGGGGTTTAATTGCCCATCACTGTTTAGACAGGAATTTTGTGTATTGCCATTTCTTTAGTGATGTTTGCCCAAGTCTATTGGACAGGTAACACAAATATTTAGAACCAAGGCAGTTGTAATAGTCTGTGGATACCTGAAGGCATCTCAAGCTCAAAAGTCTTGCTTTATGCAAACAGCAGGATGAAAGTATTATCAGTCAAGGTTCTGCCCAAGTTGCACCTTCGGAGCAGTTTCCTGCCTGGTCTGGCAATGATCCGAGTGATAACAGAGGATGAGAACCCTCTAACTGCACACAGTCTGTCTTGTTTTTACTTTTACTGCCCCATGCTTCTCTGCTCTCTGTAGCTTGAAATGCTTCTGATTTTGGACTCAGCACATTTTCTGCAGAAGAAGATAATGTCAGTGTTTTAAATTCCTCATTTCTATGAGCTAGAGAGTGCACAAACACGTAGATACTTAATTCCTTCAGAAAAAAGAGGTCACAGACAGGAGGTGAAGCAGCGCTGCCTTAAAAATTACAACGACAGTAAATGTCTGCAGAACTGCTCTACAGGAGAGAGAACTCTTTCCTCCTTACAGCACGCTCAAGACCCCCAACCTCGGGAGTGTGAGATATTTGTGCATGTAAATTGGTGTATTTATTGCTGCTCTAACTGGTCAGAGACAAGAAATCTGAAATTAGTCCTCCTTCTCTTCCTGAGTAGGTGGAATTATTTTCAGAGCAGTCAAAGTCTTTTAAAGTCTCAGGAGAAATATTTTTACATGGCTGATGCAGAGTCCCTAAATGGAATTACCTTCAGGGGGATTCATGTATGTTTCAATTGATTAAATATTTAAAATCCAACCTGATGAAAGCAGACAATCATGTACACAGTGGAAAAAGTTCAGGAAAGATCAGCAGAATTTATGTTTTCAACCAAATCAAGAATAAGAAAAGGTTGGTATATGTTACAGGCGTATTTTTATAACATACATACTCACTATATATTAATGTGTGGGTGCACGTGTGCATATATATATCACAGAAAAATCTGTCATGTAAAATCAGCAATCATGTGCCCTATGCAAACATAGCTAATTCTCCAGGCTCTGTAATGTTCAGCTTGATAATAATGAATGAAAAAAATCAGTATACATCTTTGCAAAGGGTGATAGCAGTAGCAATGTCCTTCCAGACTGTCTCTTTTAACTATCCTTAATTAATTAATATGCTACTATGAGGTGAGCAGACAATGCTGGGGATGGGATGTGTAGTCCAGTTGAGATTTACTAAAAATGACTTGAAGCTTTTTTCTGGTTGTTCTGCAAAAGTCTGCCCAAAAAGAATTGTTGCACCCTGTCCACCTCTTGGCATTTTATTTAGAAAATTGTTAGCCTGTCTTGTGGACATTGCGTTTGTCCTCAATATATGGCTTTTACTCTGCTGTCAGACCTTGTGGTTATTCTGAGCTCGTTTTTTCTCCCATATTCTCAGGGAAAGTAATCTAAAGAAAAGTTAGCCAGCCCCCAATTATTTGCACAGTGAGACAGTTATTTGATCTGTCACATAGGCATGAGCAGAGTCACTAGAGACAATTAAAAAGATGCATTTCTTAAATGTTGGGTGCAGGCTGGAAAGCACAGTGCAGATGATCATATGAGAATGCTTCTGGAGTTGAAAGAGTGGTTTTGGTGATCTTACTCATGATGAAGCAGCATCTCCTGTATGTGCTGCCTCACCCATTATTTCTCTAGCACTGCATGACAGCATGAAGATATCAAGAATGCATTATTGTTAATTTTTAGCTTGAATAATTCTGCCATCTATCCTAGCACTTTCATGCTGGGGAAGTAAGCACTGAGTTATTAATTTTGCCACTGTTACTGACATAATATAATGATGAACAAAGCTAGAGTAGAATAGAAGAATAGAATGGAATGGAATGGAATGGAATGGAATAGAATAGAATAGAATAGAATAGAATAGAATAGAATAGAATAGAATAGAATAGAATAGCACAGAGTTTCAGAGGATTTTTGAGATGTGAGGGTGGTTATATCCCAAAGATTAACTGAAAGCATAGCTCAGGTTTGTGCATTCAAAGTGTGGGGCAATATCCCAGTAAAGTTTGAAGTTTTGCTGTATTTGTGTTATGTTTATATATTGGGTCCCTGAATATTAGACTGTTATGGACTGTATTTTCAAAATCAAATTTTAAAATACAGAACCAGAATTTCTGAATACTTTGTTTCAGACGTTTTATCCTGTTTCTCAGACTCAGCTGAAATCTGCAGTGGTGGCTCTAGGTGGCACATTCCAACTGTTTCACTAATCCAAAATGAGGATGTCACCTCTGGGCCAGCACTTCATTGATGAGCGAGAGAGACACAGTGAATTTACATTGGATATACATGGGTGAGCTCATTCCAGAACCTGGAATGGACACAGAGTATCGCATTTGGAGAAAAAAATCAAGAAGTTAATGAGAAGAGACTGATCTTCCTATGTAAAGAGTTGGTCCTTTCAAGGACATGTGAGCAGAAAGCCACAAGACATTTCTTCTGCTGCAACTTCAGTTTTTTTGTTTCCTTATGTGTAGGAGAGCATTGCATTTGCAGTTTTCAGAACAGCTATTAAAATAGAGGAGAGTTTTATAAGAAAATAAAGTGAAAATAGACAGTAATTTCATAACAGGTGTGCAGTATGTGCATCATTTCCTACCTTACCTTTGTTTCAGGCCAAGGTTTGTGTGTCAAACTGCACTGTAGGATGATTTTTTATGACCACTTTTGAACTCTTAACTGAAGGCATTTGTGCCCAGTATTTTTTTATTGTAGCAAAGTATTGTAAAACCAATTATAAAAATGAAGTATCAGAAGGGAAATTCCATTTTTCATTTTACCATTAATTATCTTATGATAAACTAGTTTAAAAGCTGGGTTTAATTTTATCTGGTTTTGTATATTGCTAAGAAATCTGAAGTCTGGATTATTCTTGATTACACCACATAAATTGGTGTAATTTTGTTGCACATTTTGTTGCATGGAGGTGTAGTGATTTCCCTTCATGCTGTGAACCAAACATAGAAGATCATATTGCAACTGGTGTAGGAAATTTATACGATGAGTAGTCATTATGTTTCTGAAGGAATGGATGTTAAGGGGAAAAAGTACTTGTGATATGAAAAAGCCCAGATATCGAGGAAGGACACTGGGCTCCTCTAAACACAATTGAGGAAATGTTTGTATTTCAGGCATAAGGTGGTATTTTATTGGTCACCTTTCAAGGCTAAAAGACTTCTAATACTTTAGCGACACTCCTCTGGACTCTGGGGTTTAGATGTTTTAGATGTGTCATTTAAAGTAACTTACTTACATTTGATATTGCGTTGCTAAGAACACATTTACATTAGTTGTATTGTCTGTATTTTATGTGAACTATCACCTGCACTGGGACTTCTGTTGTCAGCTTCATGCCTTTTTTTGCTTTCTGGTATTTTTGCAGTGTGTTTTGGTTGTAGTTTTATGCTGTGTACTTTGCATGGTTTCTATTCTCTAATTACTGCTCTTATTTAACTTTAAAAGTTACAAACAGGGCCAATATAAAATAGTTAAGAATCTTAATCTCAGGTTTAGTGAAACATCAGCTTATGATTAATTACATTTTTGCCTGCTATTCATGCTTGTCTGATAAAACAATATGAAGTAAAATCATTCTGTAAGACTGTGTGGAATGCAGCTAAAAACTCTAGAACATGAAATGGAAAGAAGGATGAAATTAAAAAGATTCTCCTTTCTTCTAAGTAGATCGTAATTCCCAATCAGAAGAGAAACAGTGCACTTGATAGTAGCCAATCTGTAGAAATAATTTAATAAATAAGTATAATATGTTGTTATTTTTATAGGATTAGCCATGCTGTATTTATTTTACGACTATATTGTACAAAATGTCAGCAAAAATATTATCATTTCAAAAGATAAAATAGCCATGTATAAGCATTTCATAAGAAAGCAAAGTTGTGCACTTGAAAAGTACCTCTTCATATATGGGATATGTTTTTATGCCAAAACAGCTCTTTAGAAGTTTGTTACAACTAACATAATAATGGGTAGCTCATTCAAAACCTTTTAACAGAAATGTAGGATTCTCAATAATGATCTTTTACAAACCTCTTAAGTTCTTCATCAAAGTATCTTGTTAAATAAGCTGCAGAATCAAAAAGTCCATGGAGAATGAAAAGTTAATTTTAAATCTGTTAATTAAAGCAAAGTAAAAAGTGTGTTGCCAGTGGGAAAACCTATGCCTCCTTCACATCTGTACCATCCTGCAGGTTAAGGAAAATAGAGAAATTACATATTCCCTCTAAGGTCTTTTCATGCCAGTGTTCTGTAGTGCCATATGAGATAAACATGAATCCAGTCATTAGTTTTCTTTGACAGCATAAAATAACTTTACTATAAAGAAAAAAAAATCACAGGATTCCAATAAAGCTGCTTATATTAGCTCTGTAATCCCTAATCAACAAAACAGAATCATTATGACACAGCACAGGGGAGATGGCTTCACAGGGTGAGATTTCAGGTTCATCTGCATCCTGTTCCTTGTCGTGAGCATCACGTACCCTCCCCGTGCCTCGGAATGCATGCAGCTGTACAATTGTGTACAGCCTGTTGTGGTGGTAACATCCCTTCTGTTAGTGCCAATTAACAAGGATGAGTTCCTTCAGGGCTCCTGGGGGCCTTTGGAAAGGCGGACTGCTGAATATCCTACGTTTCTTTGTTCAATAAACATTACTACTGTTACTTTTATGTAACATTTCACTTTTTATTACAGCACTACATCTGTTAGCAGAAGGCAAATAGACATCGTTTTTCATAAGGAGCCAGATCGTTCTTTAAAATATAAAAAACTTAATTTCCTGTTTTTGATTCCAAGTGACTGACTTACTGTAACCAAAATACAGTATATCCCTTGGCATCATTTTTACAACATTTTCTTAAATACCCCTGTTTGCAGGCCAGCTGAGGACAGGAAAGCAGAGGTGAAATTGAACATTCAGGATGGACTTCAGGGCACATGGCATAGTTATTTAGTTAGTGGTGAGAACTGCTACATGTTTGGGAGTTGTGTTAGACACTCTCAAGTATTGAAGGGAATAGGATTGTTCCCTCCTAAATGTGAATTTTATTCTAAATTCAAAAGCACAAAACAAATCTCAAGCAAAGTCTGGTGCTGCTGATGCATTTAAACTTCACTTGCAGAAAGGCAGCACTCTCCTGGGCATTTCTAGTTGACTAGCAGTGGCCACTTCTTTTGTTGATAAACTCCACTATCACAGGACTATCTAGTAATTAGCCTGGAAAGGATCTGTGGAGATCATTTGGTCCAACATTCCACTCACAGCTGGAACAACTGTAAAGTTATAACCACCTTGGATGGTAGATGATGCTGCTCAAGACTTTGTCAATCTGTCTTTGAGAATCTACAATGATATGCAGTCTTTCTGGGACACCTGTTCCAGTGCTTGATTACTTCTGTTATAATTTTTTTCCCCTCTTAATATTTTAATTGATAGTGTTTGCTACTTTTTATTTCTGTATATTTGACATAATTAGGGGAGAGTTTAGGCTGCAAAAATTAATTCCCTGCGCATTCTTGGGTGTCTCTTAATAAAAGCACTGTATTAGTAGATCCAGTTTCAGTTGGGAGCAGTGGACATTTTGTTAAGTGAAGGAAGAGTGGGCAGAGACTGACAGCTGTAAGTCTGCTTGAGATTGGTCACCAATCCTTGAACAACACTGAGAAGGTTTTAAACTCTGGGGCTGGAAATCCCTGAGATACAAGTATGCAAGATAAGTGTCATACATCTTCCAGAATCTACAATAATTCCTCCCTGGATGGATGGAGGTGTGCTATCCACATTATTGGATGCTGGTGCTTCTGTGTCTGTCTCATCCAGTTAGCTGCCTTTGAGGAGAGGCAGCTTGAGGAGGACTGGGGGTACACTACTCAGAAATGAATGTGCTAATACTTCTGTAGCTAAAATCATCGCTAACTTCATGCTGAATTCATAGAGTCAGAAGTTCTACAGCCAGAGGGGATCATTATGTTCACCTTGCCTGACCTTCTGTGTTACATAAAGGATAGAGTTTTTCAACTGTTTCTAACAATTAAGACAATTCCTATGAAAATAACCTCAAAGATACACAGAATCTACTACGTGATAATAATTCAAATTGTTAATTAGCCTCAATATTAAAAACATACACCTTCTCCTAGTCTCAGAGTGTGAATGCTCACCTTCTAGCTGGTAGATAGATTATGGTACTAGACATTTTATGAAGCACATAGTTATTCATTAAACTGAATTCCTGCTTTAAAAATATTGTATAATTGGAGACATCAATCACTCTCCCATAATGTAAAATATGAAATATTAATTAAATCCTTCCGTTGTGAGATCCTAGAACATACATGCCTTGGACCTGCATCTGATTTCACTCATATTCCTCATCTATTTATACCCTTGTTGCTGTAGCAGAGTCAACATATTATGAGTTCATTTGCTTTATGTGTGTTTAAATGTGTTCTTATAATAGCACAAAATCTTCAGGGACTCTGGGACAATTTGGGTAAAGAATGTGTATGTAATTCTTGTATTTTTCCTTCTGTTCTCTAATGGCCAGTACTTTTATTTCCAGTATATAACGATGCATCAGGTTTTCCTCTACTTGTGTTGTTATTACCATAATGCAGTTAGTGAATTTAAGTATGACTGACATGTATTTCAGTTTTTGCAACATTGTGACTCTCAACTTTTTCAAGAAAGAAAAACAATGAGGGAACATTTACTTCACTCAGTTTTACTTTGTTAGAAGGATAGTCGTAATTACCATTAAAATGTCCAACAGTATAAACTCAAGACTGACATCAAAAACAACAAATATCCATAGCAACATCCAGGTTTAGAGATCCAAAGACTGAAGGCATATCCACATTGCTGTAAGATAAGGTCTTCTGGGATGGTGCAGCATGGGGTGTGAGCAGAGAACTTGGTGCTGTACATTTGTTCTCCATTCTGTGTCTTCCTACTGAGGATACTTTTGAAAGAGCTCAGGATCCATTATGTTTCACCTTAGGAGATTTTCTTTTAACTTATTCTCTATTGGGAGAAATGAGTTTCATTTCATTCAGCAAAACACATTTCTCATCGTGATGGCCACCATACCAAACCAATTTCTTTTGCAATACTAATTGCTTTATCTTATTACCGTTTTCTCTGTGAAGTCTGCTGCTTCTGCCCAACACTTTTACATTTTAGTTAGAGAGCACATTTATTGTAGTCATACAGTTTACCTATTCTTTTTTAAATAAAAGCAGCCCACAAAAAACTCTACATAAGAATCCATGAGGGTTTAACAGGTGATACAGTGGTGCTTTGTAATGTTAGAGAACTAATTCACCTGCAGTGAGTTCCTTGACTTTATTGCATTCTAAGATAGATAAAGCAGCAGTAAGAGAGAGATTGTTATTTATTGCAAAATTTTAGATTTAAATTAACATCAAAGTATGAGGAAATTGTACTGTGTGATTTATAAGCTTGATTTCAATTACATGAAATGTTTTAAAGCCACAGATTAACTTCTTTGCTGGTTTAAATCAATGAAATTGCTGTTATTTATGCTAGTTGCAGGTATGATTATATATTGTTAGTTTCTTTATAACTCTGTTCTTTCCTTCAGGTATTTCAGAACAAAAGCCCACAACCATACTTCAGAATGTCAGGAACTGTAGAATTGATTCTCATGGGAGATTTGCATCAGCTGAGCCCACTTAACTTGATCGTTCTTTATTTGAAGCTGATAAAAAATTCAACAGTCTGTATTGTGCCTTTACCTTCTTGTCTAGTGGCAGATTGGGACTGCTCTGAAAAGACAAGACATGAGTGTATATTTATTTAAAACTTGTTTTACATTACGGGGAAAAATTGTGAAAGAGATACAGACTTTAGATAGCTAATAGATCTTTTCAGATAGGAATATAACATACTCCCTCTAGTGATGAGTAGATTATTTCCAACATCTTCATAAGTTTCTAAGATGACTTATTCAAAACGTTGTTGACTAGTGAAACTTGTAAGCAATCTCTTATGTTCTGGTGGTACATGGCATGAATATGCTTTGCTGCATACGTATTTTGAATAATATCTCAACAAGAACTTGAAATGTTTCATTAGATGTACTTGAATGCAAGACTTCTGGACATACATCATCATCATTAGTTCCATTTTTTTTTTAATCTCCTGTGAATCACAGAACATATCAGTGGTGAATTAATTTTCTCTCTGCAGATAAAAATAAAGAGCAACTGTGAGTTAAATAATAAATAGGCAAATTTGCCCTCATAATTCTTACGTCTTAAATCTTCATAAAGTGTCATTAAAATTCAATGTTCCTTATACAGATTGATGTGCAAGCAATACATACTGCAAAAATTAGATTCAATGGATGTGCAAGGGGTGGGTTTATGCAGTAATTATAGCTTTGCTTAATTTATAATTAGTATCTTTATTAGATGTAATTTAGCCAACCAGTATAATTTAGATACACATATGCATCTACCACTTTAATAAAAATATGCTTCCTGCCCTTAACAGTTTCATGCCTTAAGCAAACACAGTGTATTGAAAACTCTCTTATTCTTTTAAGTTTTCTTCCTGTGGAGTTCAGCAAAGATAAAACTGTTATTGCTGCCATTGTTTTATTCTACTTTCAGGACACTGTTTACTACGGCTAAAAGAAAAAAGGCCTTTGTTCTAGTAATTTTTCTTCCTCAAGGTCAACTGATATAGCCACTAGTTCTTGAGTAGGTTTCAAAACCTAAAAAAAAGTGTTAGTAGATTTTTTTTTAATTCAGGGAGCCTTCTCTAGTGGAATTCAAATTAAATTATTTGAAATACATTCTTTTAAAACAAAAATAAAAACAAAACCAAGCAAACTTTTTAAAAGCAAGAAAAAAGTTAATAAATCAATGAATTTAGTGTTAAACTGTGGAAATTAGACATTAAAGTCACAGCTTTATGTGAGCTGTATTTACTTGGTCATTGAAGATACACTATCTATGTCAAATGGTTGACAAAGATGTTCCACCAGTGGCACATCTATGTTTCCCTGTGTTTGTCTGGAGAATTTCTTGAGTTCCGTGCCTATTTGTGGCAAACTACTCCTACAAAGTGGGAGTTGAAGTTGAAATTCAACCTGGTAACCCATCAGAGAAAGGTAATGATTTGACTGTTACTGCCTGTGAACTGATTCAGCAGCTGTGAGGAAGAAGTAAGAAGTCCTACTGAGTGGCAAACCTGAGGCTTGCTGGTAAATGAGGAGAAAAGTCAGTTCCTATGGTGTAAATGACTCCTTTCTTCTGCTGAGCATGGTGGCACAGGAGTTGGTGTTGGCAGTGTCGATGTGTTGATGTGTTGTTACTGCCATAAAAACTGCAGCAATGGCTTGTCCTTCCAGAGCTCATTGTTGCTCTCCCCTGGAGGGATAATCGTAGCAGCAGAATTAGCTGAGGTTTGGCGACTCTGGGTACAGCAGTGTGTCCCGACTAGCACCCAGTGAGCACAGCAGTACTCGTGTTTGAACAGCTTGGTGACAAATGGCATGTGCTGCAAAAATAGAAAATAAACTCCTGTGTTCGTGCTCTCCACCACAATACCCATGGCAACAAGTCAGCCCTGCAGTGTGTGGGGACACCACCTTTTCCTAGAAAAGATCACAATTGCAAAAGGTGTCTCAAAGGAGAAAACTCTCCCCCACACATTCTATGAGATAAAAACTGCTCAGCTGGGGAGACTGACCACTGCTCAGACAGGGAGAAGGTCGGCTGGCGTGACAATTCCTATACCTGAAGTGTCTCAACATGAGCCATACTTCATGGCAAGCACATATTTGTGCATTTGACAAGCACAGAGTGAGCTGTGTAGCAGGAAATGTATGTATGCCACATACACCACTTGTGGTAAATTGACAAGTTATAAATTCATCTCAAATTTTACAGCCATTGAATACAGTGGCACTTTTACATGCTGGGATAAAGGGACCACTGTATTAATGGCATGTGATGCCAGAAAAGAAACCCATCCGAATAAACAGAAATCAACCCACAACACGTCAGGATTTGGATCAGAGAGATGGTTCATGTGAAAAAGCAATAGCGATACTCTAGTTAGGTATACAGAGCTCTTGAATTGAACTTTGAAGAAGCAGAAATGCTAAGATGCTTAAAAGGAAAGAAAGAATATCACTAAAAATACTGAATATTCACGTTCTCTGGTAGCTGGGGAGTTAGAATCATTGACCCACACTCTTCAGGGAATTTGGTTTTCTGATAGTAATTATTAGAGCACAAATTCCTTAATAGTAATTAATTGCATCCATAAAAATAAAAAGAGGATAATTAGATGTGTTTCAATTTGATACAGGTACTTTTAATTTGCTCAGTTATCATCAGCAGGAACAGATGCTAGTTCTTGCTAACTGTTTGGAGCTAAAATAACTGCTCTCTAGTGACTACTGAATTGAATATTGCAAGGTTGATTATTACAACTCATCATATCAGAAAAGGAAGCCTCACTGTACATGAAAAGCATAAATTTTTGTTATCCAACCAGATTAATACTACTCACCAACAACTTTTCTTTCAGCATTGTTGAATCCAAGAAAAACATCAAGGTCACACCCAGGACTGAAATCTTACGGGATTTGTTATGTTATATCCTTATTCAGATGTAACATTCTATTTTTGTGGAATAAGGAACTTGTCCATTAGTTGGATCATGTAGTGTTCAAAAATAACCTTCACCAGTGCTATAGTTACACCTCAGAAATAACTCCTGTTGGAGATAAGAGTATCAATGGGCTTCCCTGCATTCAGAATTATGTGACATTTATTTCCTCAACTTCACTGTATTTGACTCCTTTGAAGTTAAATCTAAGCTTATTTTTTTGTCAATCTTCAAAAGAAGAATGAAGAAGGTTTTAAAATTTTTTTAAAAAAAATTAAGATAATCATAATATCTGTTTTCATTATGCACTTTTAAGTTTGTGAGTATGCTATAAAATAATGATTTCTGTATAAATAATTTATTCAACTTGTTATCGAGGAATGATTTATTATTTTCTTTATTAATATGAGTTCAGCTGAAAATATTTTTTTCCTAAAAACAGATGGGAAAAAATCTGTATCAAATACTTGCTTTTTATGGGAAGTAATGTTTCTAGGGAAAATAATATGAAAACTAAGATGGTGTCAAAATGATAGATTTTTTTTCTGAATGCCATGGTAGATGTGTTCCATGATGTATTCATTAATCTGAAAGAAGAATAGATTTTCTCTTCTGCTGTTTTAAACTGGACTTTTTAGAACAGAAATACAAAACGTGGTGTTTCCTTGGAATTTCCTGCATATGGTCATAGTTCAATGAAAACTTTATTCTCTGTGAGAAACAGTGGAAGAAAAAGAGAAACAAAAGTGGTTTTTTTAAGGGGTTGTTACCCAGATGACATGGGTAATATTCTTCTTAACAGATCAGTTGAGGTGGATTAGAGTCAAACGTCACTGAATGATCTCTGTTTGTAAATATATATATATAGGGTTTATTTTAGGACAATTTGGTTGTGTTTGGTTGCAAGGGAAGGCACGTACATAGCCATTTTGTTATTATTGTCTGTAGTAACATAGCAATATGAAAGCATAAAAATATCACTTATGACAATGTGTAAGGGAAAAGAAAGAAAGAGAAAGAAAAGATAACCACCCATGGAGCTCATGGTGAGGCTTCGTTGTTGCAGTGTTGTTTTCCACTGGTCAAAGTGATGGTCTTGATGCATCGTGGGTGGGGGAAGAAGTCCCCAATACACAGAGTCCCATGGGTGAAACAGGTTCAGGCTTGGTGGGAACACACAGGTGCCTTCCCTGTGTTTCACTCTGTCTCTGCAAACAGACTCTGGGTCTGCTGCAGCACTCAGGTCGTGTGCGGTCACCTGGTGGAAGGCCTGAGGAATGGGTCTGGGGGCACTGTGGGGCTCTTTGATGGCTTATGGCACCTTCTAAGAGACGACAGCCACCTCTCAGCACAGCGAGTGATGCCCCATCAGACCCTGGGGGGAGGCGGGGGATTTCACCCCGGGGCAGAGGGCCATGACCGCTATAAAGAGCAGCACCCCCAATTTCAGGGTTTCAGCCTCTCCCTTGGGAGAGGCAAACCTTCAGCAAACCTGGCCCCAGCCAATGAGTCTGTGGGCTTTGGCCTCCCCCCACCCATGAGCCCAGCCAGAGGGGTTTTCAACACAGCTGCTGAGAAAGGCATCCTCTGTGGATACATTCTTCTCCCCAAGGCTTATTGACTTCTCCTTAGCCTTGAGGTAACTGGACAAAAGTACCACATTTATCTTCTCTCAGCTTCCCATCAGGTAGCTTAGCTCACACCCTATTTCCAGTCAGAAGAGTTCCAGGAGAGATTTGGCTTCGGAGGGCACAGATGACCAGTTCCTCCTTTGCACAGTTTACTGCAGTGGACAGAAGTCCTTCGGTGATTTTAACCATTAGGTTAACCATTGGTTTCAGCCATTAGCCATAACATTTCAGTCTCTCACAGGAGTTCACACCATTACTGTATATATCCTACTTTTATATTGGAAAGCAAGAGGAAGAAAGAGGGAAAAAATGTTTTGTCTTACTCCAGAAGTTGACAAGAAAACATGCATGCTCTGCCCCTGTGCCTGAGAGGTGCAGCCCTCATCAGCCTGCAACCTTCAGGTGAGAAATGTGCTCCACAGGGACGGAGCAGTGCTGCCATGGGGAGCAGTCCACAGCACGACTTCTCCTTCTGTTCCAAGCCCTCCGCAGCATGTGGTGGCATCCCACAGTAAGAAATCCTGTCTAGCGCTGATGGCATCCCCTGCTGAGGGAATGGCATTCCCTGAGCCTCAGCTGAGCATTTGCTCTGCTGTCTGCATAGCAGTTGGCCACCAGGATTTCAGCTGGGGATCTACTGGAAGTGTCTCACACAGTATTGCACAGACACTCATTTCTTTGAACTTGTTCAGTAAGAAATGACTGCAACAGTGTCTGCTGTTACATATGGGCATCTTTTTGTCACCAAACCAAGGTCTAGTCCAGTGTCTGGTGAATGGTGCAGAGTTTTGCCTGTATAGCTCAACTTTTGGGCTGAACACAAGTAATACACCCATTGGAACAAGCTATGAACAGAAAGATATGAAGCCCAAGCAAGATGTAACTATTCTGCCATTCAGACATCATCCATTGTAGTTTTTCAAACTACGTTTTGATTCAGAAGAGCTGTGCTCTGGATTGGCTTTTGCTGCCCTGCCTTGTGGACAGATACTTGTCAGAGGTGCAGCAGAACAGGAATCTGAAGACTACGGAGTGAGAACAGACATATCTGAAGGCTAACACATTTTAAATACCAGGGTTCTTTTTTCATTCACACATACTAAGTAGTTGCCTATTTTAAGCATAAACTCCCCTCATTTTTCTGTTAGTCATCTGCCCTGATACTCTTAAAATCCTTTTAATGCTTCATACTATTGATTGATTATTAATTGATCTGTATTATTGACACAAATTTGAACAGCTGAAGTGAGTTTGGTTAAGAATACATGTGTGGATGGTTTCTATGGTAGCCTGTTTCACAGTCCCTCTTTTAATGCCTCTCAAAGTAAGACTGTAGATTTAGAAAATTCATTTTTAAATATTTTCAGAGATTTAGTAGCAACAGCTAACAACTTCACAAATCCTTTGAAAATGTTCTATTAAATAGACATTATACAGAGTGTCTGGCTTCCTGTGTTTCAATAAAATATACAAGGTGAATAAGAATATTAGTGTTTTTTCAGCTGAAAAGTTACTGTTGCAGCCATTGCAGAACCTTTCAAGGTACACTGTGGTGTGTGTACGACTCAAGAGAGTTCTTCAGCGTGTGTGGTAATAAGTACAAGCTGCATAACAGAAGTCATCCATAACAGTTTATTTATAATGTTAATAAAATCTTGTGGTATAAAAGCATGTTCTGTTGTTGATGGCAGAAATGTTGTCCTTTATGCCAGAAGTGCTGCGTTTCCAGGATTTCTGGAAGTATATTTGAATGATGTGCAGTATAAATAGATGTTTTGGCATCACAGTTGAACAAACCATCCCAAATCTCAATAATATTTCCCCTGATGATCCAATCAGTTGAACCATCAGCAGGAATAACAAATTTGCTAATAGTGGATGGAAATTCAGCTGTAATATCTGACTGTTTATCAGAGCTACACATGCCAACAGACTACTATGCAAATAGTTCTCTAACTGTATCATCTATCCTCTTGAAGAACTGCAAAAATCAGACATTTCCCAGAAAAGACTTTGTTCTTCTAAAGACCATAAGAAACCATTTCCTAATTAAGCTTTACCAGTAGTATAAAGCATTTTGCATGTAATTAGGTGTACCTTTATTTTATTAGGAACATCAAAAGTCTCTCTCTGGATCTCATTAACAGGTGGTTTTTATAAATCTGCATGGAAACATAAATGTTTGTTCATGCATACATGATTCTCTCATCATGATGCCCTAATGTATGACTTCATTATTCAGATAGTTCTCTTGTGCACATGTATTCCTTTTCATGTAAAACCTATTCTTTATAGCTGTAATAAAGATTTATGGGGGTGTAAACAACTGTGTGCAATAGGAAACAAAGTTTAAACTTCCAAAAGAGGCAAAAGTTTGTAAAGAGTTAAAATACATGAAAGAAGAACACTGACTGTTGAAAGCATGTATGAAAAGAATCTTGGACTCTGTTAATTATTTATTAGATCAGCAAGTTCCTAATTAGCCAAAATAAAACCCCGGACTTCCTACACCACAATCTACCTATCATTAATCATCAGATTTCCAGATTTTTGTTCTCAAATGTTTCTTAATAGCAGTTCACTGCTTTCTTTCTTATCTGTTTGGAAAGCTGATACAGAATTTTAGTTTTCTGATAAGCATGAAAGATATTGGGATATATTGCAGGGATATTTGCTAAGACATTAACATATTTTATGAATAAAATCCTAGTGTCTTCTGGAGCTTCCTGGCTGGTACTAATTTTTGCCTTAAAAAAACAACCTACCAACCAATCAAACAAAACACAAAAAACTCTTGAGGCAATAATGTGGAATCCAAAATTATTCATAACTGATTTTTCTTCTTTTCATCTTTTCCACTTTTTGAGCATTGAAAATCAGATTCCTTTAGGGACTTGGCTAACCTCTGTAAGGTCTGTGTTTCCAAATGCCTGAACAGCCAATTTCACAATTTGTAATTTTGCAGGAATTACGTAGAATATATTTTAAGTGTTTTAAGTGTAGAATATATAATTTAAGTGTTTAAGATACCTGCATTAGCAACAGTTTCTCTGATTCATTTACAAGTATTTTCTGCAGTCTTCCATGCCTAACTTTAAACAAAGTCTTCACACTTCTCTGTTATTAGCTTTTATCTTTGAAGTTTATTGTTAACATTTTGAAAACTGCTCTTGGCAAAGTGATGAAAAAGAAGATACTTTTCTTGTTCAAATGCGGTATTGGCAATGAAACTTCCATATCTGGGCTTAATGCTGGGTCAGAGTTCTTCTTAAAAGAAAGTTACCTGCAGACTTTATGAGAATTCATCAGCTGGAGGAAAGTGCCCCAACTCATGCCACAATAACCAACAAGGTGTCACATACCCTTGCAGAGGGAACACGCAGTGCCTGCCCCAGGACAAGAGCACAAAATGCAGTATTCAAATCCTTGCACTCTGTTTATGCCACAGTTTATTTCAAAGAAAAGTCTCCAAATATCTGTCTCAGCGCATAGCTCTTGTGCTGCATTTCTTATCTGGGTTCTTCTTGCTGGTTCCAGTGGCCCCCTCATAATTAACCAAATAAATAAACAAATATATAATGTTCCTACCCGCAGTCCTTAGCTAGAACTACTGTCATTCTCATCTCTCAGTTTTACTTTTCTGTTCAGCTCCAATATGACTTAATTTTACAGTGCATAAATTATCTTAGGGCTGTTCACTGTCTGTCACATTGCACAGAACCAAAAGAACAAATAGAAAATCTAGGCTGTGTTTAATCAGAAGCGCCTGAATGCATACTGAATCTCAAAATATTTTTTAAAAAGGTATTTGAAAGGATATATGCATCTGGAATCTAATAATCCTGCTAACCACCAGGCAGGAGCTTATCTCGTTTACCTAATGTGTAGGTCTCAAGTTTAGAAATAATGAAGATCTAAAGAATCATTTAAAGAATGCATATTCCATAAAGGACATGCTTATCTGTTCCTATGTGCATTGTAAATCTCAAATTCAGGAATTCATTATTTCTGTTTTATACTATAAAATATAAAATACATTGTCCTAAGAAATATGTAATGGTGTAGAATGTGTGCATTATAACCTAGTGCACAGTCCCTTAAAACTGCTTTTCAGTCTTATGTTTTGCTTCTTCAGCAAAAATCAAAATGTATCCAACAATGTCATGAATCCCAAATTATAAGAGGAACTGTTAAAACCATGGGTCAGGCTTTTATTTTCTTTTTAAAGGTTTCTTTTGATATGAATCAAATTCTCCACCTAATTTCAGTGGACAATAGATTGAGCCATGTAGTTAATCTGTTATTTCTGCTACTCTTAATGGATGATAATTATGCACAGGGATTGCAAAACTTCCTTTTTGGTTCATGTGAATTAAACAACTGGAAATGAAGCTTTTAGTTCTGTGATGAAGTATGGCTAAGTGCTTTCCACTTTCTACTAAAAATTGATGAGAAAATCCAGGAGATAGTAAAAACATACTGCTTCTTCAAAATAGCATCTGCTTTTTCCTCTCTGTGTACAGGTAACTTTGCAAATCATGCTGCAGTCTCACAGCTCAGCAATTGCTAAATGCCTGCCTTTCACAGAATCCCAGAGTGGGTGAGGCTGGGAGGGACCTCTGGAGATCATCTCGTCCAACCTCCTGCTAAAGCAGGTTCACCTACACCAGGTTGCACGTAATTGTGTCCAGACAGGTTTTGATTATCTTCAGAGGAGACTCCACAACCTCTCTGGGTGGCCTGTTCCACTGCTCTGTCCTCACTCACTGTAAAGAAGTTTTGCCTCATATTCAGATGGAACTTCCTGTGTTTCAGTCTGTGCCCACTGACCCTTGTCCTGTCACTGGGCAGCTCTGAAAAGAATGTGGCTCCATTCTCTTAACTCCCACCCTTAAGATATTTGTATGCATTGATCAGATCCTCCCTCAGTTTTCTTGCCTCACTGTAGAGCAGTCAGCATCTCTGCTAAATTTGAATTGATTAACATGCAGGTCTTCTTCAGGATCACGTTTACCAACAACCTGCTATTAATGCAGTTTTGAAAAACATTTTCAGAAATCTGGAATTCATTCTTTTGCTTCTACAGTTTGTTTTTTAATAGGGATACATCAGAGAAATTGCTGGTATTGCACACTTAGGGGAAACACTTTTATTTTTCATGACCATTGGCAAGAAGGGGCTTATGCCATTGTGGTTTATGTTGTTGTTATGAGAATTGTCATAAACACTTGAGCTTCTGGCTTTGTAGCACATCTAAAATCACTTTACTTGAAAATTATGTTTATTATTCTCTTCAGCTGGAAATTCAGTAGATCAAGACAAATGTGGTGTTTCTCTGCTTAATGCAGTTAGTAATTTGACAAGATAGGTATAATTTCCCGTACATTTCAGTTCCTCACAGTAACAGTGTTCCAGAGTGATTTGGCAAACAAACAAAAGAGCTAATTAAGTATTGTGGATTTTTTCTAAGGCAAAGTGTATACAAGGTCATACCAAGGGCTCAGCTGAAGTTTATTAAAGATTAGCAGTCTGTTTCTGCAGGAGGGATCCCTCCAGCTACTGTAATGTATGACAGCCTGGCGTACCATCTTCCACAACAAGCTGTTATACAGAGCAGAATTGCAGAACAAATTTTCAGTCGATTGTCTAATAAAATGGCCTCATATATTAAAGGCATTTTTCTCTTTACATTTTGTTACATTTGGAACGGATAAGCAAAATAAGATATGATTTGCTTCCATGCTTTTGGAAAATTACTCTAGAACTAAGTCATTACACAAAAAGGACTATGTTATTCCTGTCCTCGTCATTTACACTGAAAATCCTTGGGCCAAACACACGCCTTTGCTTTTGAAGTTACCTCATGCAATAGGAATCAATCTGTGAATCCAAATACAAATCAGCTAAATATGTATGAAGATGTTTGGATAGTGGTGTGCCATGTTTTCTCTTAACTTACCAAAAAAAAGTAATAATTGAAATATTTATAACATGCCCGTAAGCATGGAGCACTGAATCCTGTGAGCACACTCTGTGAGTTTGGACCATGCAGGGAGTAAGGCCTTTACTTCGAATTTCCTGACTATCATACAGACTGTACAGGAGCATGACTAGTGCAATATTGTCCTTGTGAAGCTGCTAAAGAGTGTAAAATACAGATTCCAGATGGTTCTCCACACCCTCTCTGGGCATCCTGTTCCAGTTCTTGGTCACTGCACTGGAAGAAGTTCTTCCACATATTTAGATGGAACTTCCTGTGCATCAGACATTGCCTTGTGTCTTAGTGGTTGGCACCACTGGGCAGAGCCTGGCTTTATCCTCTTGGCATCCCCTTGTTGGATATTTATACACATTAATGACGACCCCTCTCAGTTGTTTCCTCAAGGCTGAACAGCCCAACTCCCTCAGCCTTCACTCATCAGAGAGATTTTCAAAACCCCCAGTCCTCCTTGTTGCCCTCCACTGTGTCTGCTCCAGGAGCTCTGGGTCTCTCTTGTGCTGAGGAGCCCAGAACTCAACACACTACTCCAGAGGGACAGAGTACACCAGATAATAGTATGAAAATTCCCAGAAATGAACAATCCAGTTTTAGTTGTAAATTCTGAGATGAAAAAGGAGTTGGAATCAGAGGAAATGATGGGAGAGTCTTGTAGATTCATCAAAACATATTCCCCACGTTAGCTACTGAAATATTCGCTTGACAGGCTCATTCAGTCTTTGCATAGACTTCAGACTGTCTCTGAGGAGAAAAAGGTCTCTATGACAGGCAATCAAGTTAACCTAACACTTTTATGTTGCTGTGTCTTCAAGTAACAGCGAGGAGGTTGGACAGGTTTCTAGCCACTTCCCAGTGTCAACAGTCTTTAAATCAGTAATGATGTAATTTTACTGATGTAATCAGTCCAGTATTGATAAAGAATTGATTCAGGTGTTTCAAACACTCCAAGACTGAGGAGAACCTAAAACTCTCCCATTTACAAATTGAATTTTGAGACTTACTTAGTAGTTTTGGTCAAAGCAGAGGTAGTCTGACCACAGAAAACTGGACCATTAGGAAATGAGGTCAATCTCAGACTCTTCCCTGCTAGCATCCCAACTTCTGCTAGCTAAGCCAAGTCACTTCTCAGCCGGTGTGTAATATTGTCTGTCAGCTTTTACAGAGTTCTGTCATCCAGAGATGACAATAGAGGCAATAACTAAATATAAATACCTTTGCAGTTTGACAGCATGGTTAGCAGGTGATTTTAATCCCATAGGCCCTAAAGCCTAACCATTTGTCAAGTCCATTTATGGCAGTGAAACAAGCAATGTGAATACAACCCTTACAGATTTACTTACAGAATTATCATTTTGTGTTCTAAATAAATGTTTAAAATGTCATGAAGCAGATTAAGTGTTTTGTGTTACCGGTGAATGCCTAATATCACCGAGAGTCTTTCTAGTAACATAAAAAGAACAACTATATGGTAATTTTTCATTAGTGAGAATAAATAATATGGATCCAAATAATGTCTGGCATGATCTTAAACATGCATCTCATGTACTTCTGTCAACTTCAGCAAATATAGCTATATTCTTTTGAAAGGCATCCTCACAAGGAAGATGTGCTACATAAGATGTTGTGTAAATGGTTTTCTTTGTAAATTTTCCAAAGCTTTCAAAAAGATCATTCTACATTTAGGACATGTGCTTGACAGTGTGTCTTTCATCTTATTAACAGGCACCACAAGGCCACATAAGGAGGGGGAGGTCCCTGGTGTGGACTATATTTTCATCACTGTTGAAGATTTTATGGAATTGGAGAAAAGTGGTGCTCTCTTAGAAAGCGGAACATATGAAGGTAAGCACACTTTTACCACTAAATTTACATCGTGTTTTCATTGCGCTGCTTTCTAATTTTATGGAATTGCACTGGGACATCCTGTTAGAAATGTGTCATTGCTACTGTTATCAGAAATTTGCGAAGAGCCATATGGCCATTATGAAAATATTTTCATATGTAAAAGTTAAATGCAGATGGATTCATTGTAATTTTGGTATATTATAGTGGTTAAGAGAAACATGATAATACATTGCACTTACAGGACAGAAACACTATTCCTTTACACCAAATACTCAAGAATTATTAAATATTCCACAGAATTTCAGGAAACAGCTGCTTTTCCAACATAGGACAAACACATTCTACAACAGAAATCAGGTGTAAGGAGTGACACTTTTCCTTTGCATGCATGATCCCACAAATATCCATCTATATCAGAAGTCGAAACCTCTCTACTTAAGTAACAGAGGAAGAATTTGCTATGTGGTGTCTTACAGGCTTTGTAAAGTTATTGAAAAGAACTCATTAGTTTTGTAATATGGCAGAGGGATAGGAAGTGTCCTAATGTCAGTATTAAAAATGCCTGTCTATGGGATAAGGAGCCAGCAGCTTACTGCATAGCATTGCTTCCCAGGAGAAATGGTGATTCATCTGATTTTAAATCTTTTCCAAAACACAGCTATCCTAAAAGTGAAACTATTGTAAAGAGGTGGGTAGTTACACAGCAGGGTATTTTAATAAAACCAGAATAATGATATTCTATTTTAAACCAGATGTTTCTTGCAAATACACTAGTATTTTAAATAATTGGGTAATGGATAGTGATTTTTTTATTGCAATATTCAGAATTAGAGGGAACACACTCTATAGGAAAAATATGACCCACATGTATGGGAATACCTGGGTGAGTAGAGCCATTTTACAGAAATCAGCCCCATATTTTCACCTTGTAGCAAAAGAAGCAATGAAGACCTTTTTGTCCTGACTTTGCCCCTGTCAAGCAAAGCATCTGAAGATAAATAAGAAGCTATTCACCCCAAAAAATCATTGGCTGTGTTATAAATAGCAGTAAAGAAGGTAATTCTTTCCCACCTAATCAGCACAAAGTACCCATTGTGAAGTAAATAAATTTTCATTAGGAGTTATATCAATACAGAACTTGTAACAAAGATTTCCATTAAAGAAGGTCAAATAAAGGAAAGTATGTAATCTTTCAGGTTCCTACTTTTTTCGCCACTGTCTGACATGTAATGGTACAAGTTACCTAAACATTAATACAACACCACCATTTTACATTTATCACAGGTTAATTAAATAACAAGCCTTTCTTGAAGTCTTTATGTTACCTTAGGTGTTTGAAAGTAACTTTAGAAGAGCTTAAGTGTAGCCCAGGTCTGTCATTGCTTGACCATGTAATTTCATTAGTTTGCAGCAAGTTTGTAGAGATTGAACTGCTACGTTAAATTAATTCACAGAGTTCTTCTGTCCCTGGAGGGATACTGAGATGTGTCTTTTAATACCAGCTAGCAGAGCTGAGTGGACAGCAAGGTGAAAGATTGGTTGAGGAATTCTGAATAACTCCTCAAACCAGCTGAGGACCTTGTTGAAGAGAGCTCCAAAGTCGTGACTGTGCAGTGTCTGTCTCATCATTTGCTTATCACAGGTGACAAGTTCACTGGAGCCAAAGAAGTCAGAAACTAAACATAAAACTAAACTCAACAGACCAATTCTGCCTAAATCCTGTCTTTGAGTCCCAGGTTTCCTGATCACTGGATGTGCATTCTGACAAATAACAGATAATATATTATCTGCTTATCTCTTGTGGGAAGTAATAGGTAACACATGAGTAAATATAACTATTTTACAGATGCTATTTCTCCTGTTCCCATGCAAAGACTTTTGAACCAGACCATACAAAGTTACACCCCCAGTTTCCTGGTTAATTCTTGTCTGTAACACCTTTGCGTGTAAAAGGTGAAGAAAGTAAAATTCTTTGTGGAAGAATTTTACTAATCATTCCGTCACAAGTTTTCCTGAGCACATTAGGACTGCAGTGATTAAGTTTACTGGCGGCAATTGTACCAACGAGAGCAAAGAAATTTTGGATTTCCCTCATAAAAAGAACATGATTTTTTTAATTCTTGCATGGATCGAGCAACTTAGGTGAGCATGCATACTCTGGGAGATGGATTTTCCTCTCTTTATCAACACTGGTTATCAGATTTCTGAAACAAATTAGCCTTCTTTTTAATGGTTCTCAGTGTTAATAGATTGGTTTGAAGATTTATTTATTCTTTTTTTTTTCTTTTAAGAAAATAATTATGTATTTAGCTCAGTTTCTATATAGTGTAGCTGAGTCAGTCTGTGCTGATTATCTAACCACAACCACTTTGAACTGGTTCATTTCTACTAGAAAAATGTTTTAAAGAATGAGGGATTTCTGATTGAGTTGAGATAAAAAGACAGACTGTGTACTTGTGTTGTTTTTCATCAGTTTTTGACTAGAAGGTTTGTTTCAGTCGATTTGTCTTCTACTGTGTGAATTCCAAAGAGAATCTGGAACATGCAGGTAAGCCAGAGGAGAAGGAGGTCAGGTGGAGACTTACCTGACACGGAGTGTTTGTATTGTTTGTTGTAGTACTTGGTATTGTTGGGAGTGGGATATTTTCTCATAGTAATGATAAAACCAGTGAGAACAACCAACAAAACGTTTTGTTCTGTTGAAGCAAATAGGAGTTGTGATTCCAACCTGGACAGGATATAATCTAAAAGTGAAAGGGGCATACATTCTTAGAAAGGCAGAGTTGTATAGGTTTTTTTGTTGTTGTTGTTGTTTTTAAGGACATACTATTTTTTTTTTTAGTTTTAAAATAGACTTTTAAGTTATAAATTCTTTAGAATTAAAAATAGGATACTCTGTGACCTCCTTCCTACTTTAGGCTTTTATTACGCCTTTCTTTGTCTACCACTTTTGTGATGACTGTGAATGACTGTAGTATTCCAAAGTACTGTAGAAAAGCAATAGTATGTTCATGATAAAAACTCCACAAATCTCTTCTTTTAGCAGTTTTGCAAATACAAAAATACTTCATTTCAGTGGGACTAAATCCATTATTATTTTGACCTTCTCTACTAATGTCTTTTTGAGCAACTGCTGGGAAGAAAGCTGTCTTTATAGGTATGAATTATTTTAAACATGCATGATATTCCATAAACAGTTGCTGTGTTTTGCAGCTTACTTGTGGCAGAGTTCCCTGTCAATCTAGGTAATATTATTCAATGCAGAACAAGAGAAAGAATACAAGAGTCAGTTCTACTCTCACTCAGATTAACGGTTGAAGTCACATTAACTTCAGTGACATTGTCATTGAGTTTTGAATTTGTAGTAAAATTAAAAATTTTATTATCCACATCTATATAAAATCTAAAATTTATTATACACCAGCACCTTGCTATTTGAGGCAGGGGCTGTTTGCCTGAAGCACATCAAACATTTATTTCAAGGTCAATGTGTAATAGCACAGCCAAATCCTAAAGGTTTCACTTCGTTTGCTTTTTAGTAGAATTTCAGTTTACTGTACTGATTAAAGGAACTCTGAATTGGCTCAAAATGATAACTTCATTATCCAATATACTTTTTTAGATAACATAACCATGGTTCTGTAACCAGAGGAAGGAGCTGTTCCTGTGCAGAATGAAAGCCACTGCCATGCAGACTCACGTAACACAGGAACACGTGCCCCAGCAAAATAATCCACATTCCTTCCCTAGTTTCTGCAACGAAGCTCAAAAATGGTCCTTGAATTGACACAGTGTGTCAATATATAATATGCAGAATAACAAACCTATGATGAGCAGACAAATTGTGTGTATATGTGTGTATATATGTGTGTGTACTTTTACAGCGTCTCCAGTAGGAGGCTTGGCTCAGCACACTGTCATCTCTCTGAGATGTCAAAACCTGCATGGAGACTTCATGGATCGTTGGCATCAAATGTTGTTCCCATCTCCTTATTAGATCAGCAAAATTTCTCAGCCAGTGCAGTGTATCAGTAGACCAAAAATGTACTTGAACTGTATATTGCTTAAGAATGTCAATGCTTATTAGCAGGAATGTAACAGCTTCAATATTTCCAAAACCCAGATATGTTGAGGCACATGATTGAAGGTTATGGCAAGACATCATTATGAAGTGTTAATAATGTAAGAGTTTAAGTGCAATGCATGCTCTGGGTAGAATTGCCTCTTAAAAGTGACATATGCAGTGGCAGTATCAGAAATAACAAGAAATGTTCAGTGTATAAATACTGTAAGAAAAAGAATCATGGTTGTTGGCAATCCATAAGGATAGAAATATATTTCTAAGACATTAAAGCAAGAGGGATTTTAGTAATGTGGAGCTCTGTAACAAATGAAAACATAAAAAAAAGCCTGTTCATAACTGTCAAAGATATGGCAAAAATAAGAACATAAATTAATTCGACCAGTACACCTGTGGATAGAGTACAAAGTAGAACTCTTTTTTTTTCTATCAAATTCTTGTTTGCCTCAGAAAATCTCCATAACAGTTGCTTTGTAAAAGACATCTTATTTGCTGTTAATATCATAGTCCTGAATTTATTCAATGAAAAGCAATGATTTTAGTTATTGTGCCATTAATTTTGTCAAAAATCCACTTTTTATTATTTGTTTGATTGCTTGGAATTGTCTCAAATTCATTCGCTGGTGAAAATTCCAAGATCACTATTTAACCACTGACATGATCATGGACCTTCCTTGGCCCCACTGAATTCCATGGTAAATTTCCAGCTGGCTTAAAAGAAAACAGAATTTCACCCATATTTTTTTCACTGATGGAGTATTACTTGGCAGAAGGGCGAGTGTTAGCTGCGATTTCCTTAACTTTTCAGAAATCTGTAATTTTTAAGTCTTAAAAAAACAGGTTGGATACCTCCCATGGGTGAAACCTTAGTGTTTTGTATTGTTTGTTTATTTGAGGACAAAACTTCGAGATGTTTTAAGCACAGTTGTAAGGGGTCAGCATTATAATGAGCTCCGCTGGGGAAGAGAATGTGGGTCATGACCAATTCTTGTCTGTGACTCTTCCAACATCTTTCAATAAGCAACACTGGGAGGTGCTCTGATTCCATTCACCTGGAGACAGTCCCCATACTGTCTCCTTAAGAAGACATTCAGTTTTACATTGCCTTTCATTTCTTTTCTCAAGCCGAATTTAGCCTAAATGATCTAAACCCTTCTGTTCAGCTAATGCATTTTCAATTAACATTTCATTTTAATATCTGTAAATTTAAAAAAATGAGTTAAGGACTGCTTCATGTAGGCAATGGAGATTTTAATTACTGCTTTGTGGTGAAAATGGCTTTATAAAGAGCTGGTGTTTGATTCCAGTAGTTTTGATTCCATTCTTCCTTGTAAAAATTGTAAGGTATTCAAAATTCCACCCACTTACTGTATGCAGTGTTCCCTTGTGTGCAGGACATCCTGAGCACTCCACAGCAGATGGATACAAAGGAAATTAATCAACATAAAGATAATAAAATGCTACCCTCCTAAGACCTAAACACAATAGTTAATAAAAAAATTTTCTGATTTGAAATGGAAAACAAAGGATTCATGAGGATAGATGTATAGAGATAAAAATAGAAGTAGTCCTTCAAAAGCCTTGTCTTTTAACAGCAGAAAGTGTTTTCAAGGGCATAGAAGAATAAAAAGAGATGGAGATATTTGATAGTAAAAATCATACTCCTGTTGAAAGTGCCTCTTGAAGAGGTAGATCTTTATATTAATATGATGCCCACATTTCACCCCCATATTCAGAGAACATGTAACTGTGGATTTTTCAACATTTAGGTCAACAAATAGGAGCAGAAATGTTAACTACAGTCAGTGACTTCTTGATCTGATTGGGTTCTTGCACCTGTTCTTTATTAGTAAGATTGTATTGGCTTTGTTGTGTTTCCTCTCTTACTTTGGGGCAGAGCACAAATTCTAGAGGTCTGTGTGCTCCAGAAACCCTCTCTGCTTGGACAGGCTCACTGAAACAATTGTCAAGGTACTTTATTTTGAATCAAAGCTAGATCAGCACCCAGAGGATCTCAACTGCAGGGAAATCAAAAAAGAAATTTTGCCTTCATGCCTTTTTCCAAGCTGGGTTCACCATGTGTGAGCTCAGCCCAAGACCTTAGCCCTAATCTTTAGAATTCTGTGTAGTCACTGCCAGAAAGGTATTAACAAACTGAAGTGTCCAGGCAAAAGTAATGCAAATTACCAGGAGAGCTGTAGGAATAAATTTAGAGAACTCATCAGACACAGCTTTGTTGAGTAATGATTGAGAAGCTCAGAGGATTTAGAATGTGTGAACCCAATGGATGAATAAAGATAATTCAAAGTTGGGCAAATAAGTAACCAGGGCTAATGTGATGAAGCTGGCATAGATGAACATTTCAATTTAATATTTGGAAAAAAATTCTCATACTGATGTGATTTAAATGCTAGAATAACCTCCAGAGGTGGAGATCCAAGTTTCATCTCTTAGAAATTTTAAAAGTAGTTATTAGTAGAAATATTCCTGCACTAGTAGAGGGATTAATTAAAGGCTGTAGTGTAGTATTGTATGCTTCAGTATAGTATATATTAATGCTGCCTGTGTGACACATTAGGTTTTGATTGTGGGGTTTTTTTATAAAGCAGGTCACAACCAGTTCATGTTTGCATTTCCGTTACGTTTCTAACTGAACTTTGCCTGCAGTACATATTGTGTAGTTTTAGTTTGAATGCAAACTGTGCTGGAAAAAAAATCAAACTGTACAGCCTGAGTTATCAGGCTATCACACTGATAAGGCACATGTACCTATAGTTATTACAAAAGATGTAAAAGAATTTAACATTCAAATTACAAATCATTATGATGTGTTCTGGAGACATGTTTAGCTACATTGCTACATTGCTTACAGAGATCTCAATTTTTCAATGTGTTACTGGAAAGACACAATATTTGTTATGTCCAGTTTACATGTATTTATCGTGATGTTATGTTTTTGTGAAGCTCCTCTGGATTTTATATCCTCTCAGATACTACACATTCATATTTATGATATTCCTCATTATTAAGCTTCAGATGAAAAATGGTCACCTTCCTGTATCAAATAGTATTCTGCTAAATACCGTAAACTGCAGTCCAAAAAGTGTTTGGGAGGTTCTTTGGAAAACTAATTAAGAAAATCCCCTTTCTGTTTCTCACAATCTCAGAATTTTCCAAAAATATTGAAGCCCTTATATTTTCTAAACACAAGATACACTGAAGCTTCCACAATACCTATCTATTAACATCTTCTTATGAAGCAAATATTATGGATTTTTTTCTGAGTATGTTCCCTAAATCCTTCTTGTCTTTTTTGAAGACTAACAAGCACCTTCTCAAGTGCCACCTTTGCTCTCTTAATCACAACTTTTCAAACATGATAGAGAATGGTCCCCAAACAACATCAAGCCAGTTCCCTGGCATTTTCAGATGCATCCTATCCAGTCCTATGGATGGATGCTCAGCTGACCAATTTAGTCCCTAATTTGATCCTTCTGTACCATGGGTAGTACTGTCTCTGCCATTCTTGGCCCCTAAGCAAAGAGCTGAATGGCCTGGGAGCAAGCAGCAGTAAAGGCTGAGGGAATGAAGATATTGAGCCCATCAGATTACCCTTTCCCACGCTCTCCGTCACTTGGTCACCTGTCACACCAGCCCACGCTCTCCCTGCTCTTCTTTAGTTGCTGCTGTGGCTGTAGAAAGCTCTCCTGTTGCCCTTGATGTCCTTCAGCAGTCTCAACTCCAGCTTTCCTAAATCTGCCCTGTGGATGCAGGAAACGATTCTTTATTTCTCCTTGTTTGCCTGTCTGTGCTTCTGCCTTTCTGACACACCTGTAGTGAGGAGGAGTTTCCTGGGAGCAAAACTGACCCTCAAAGCCTTCCTTTGTTTGCACAGTGTTCTATAAAATCAGGCTAAGGGTTCTGTATACTAGCAAGGATTACAGTTTCTGTATTTCTGTTCTTTCAGCAGAAATTGCTTTGCAGCAAGAAACAAAAAATTCTATTTTATGGTCTTGGAAGGAATTGGGGGGTGAGGGGAGGGTATTAAATCTTGCTTTGATTACTCTGTTTCAATAGCAAGGTATTGTAAGGCTTTGCAGTCCTGCATGCAACCCTGGTCATGGTTGCTATGGAGGACTCCAGACAGGTGAACAAAAGTGTGCATCCTTCTGCCTGCTGGCGCAAAATAAGACAGGAAGCATCCTGTCGGGATAGCATTAAGATAATGAAGGACTCTGAGAGAAGTAGGTTGTGCCAAGTGCGAAATAATGCAGTATGAGTGTGGGAAGAAGGCCTGGATTTGTATGGTTAATTGAAAAGAAGGATTCAGCTACTGATACAGCTTTTTCTGCAGTAGAGTTACATTACTTCCCAAGTGAGCTAATTAAAGCAAGATAAAAGACCAAAAAAACACAAGCACCAAAAGAAGTGTTTGTGTTTCAAAGCAAGGAGTTTCTGATTAAAAACAAAACAAAAAACCCTGAAGATATTAAAAACAAATGAACAGAACCTTTCAAGTGTACGGAAATCTGTATATTTGTTTTACACTGTTTTCAAAAATAATGACTCTATGTTTTACCTTGTGTAAATGAAAGCATAAATAGAGCTACAGGGGAGTTTGGCCAATGGAAGGTTCTCCTTGTATTTCCAAAAAAAATAGTGGAGAAGCAATCAGAAATCAAGGTCAAATATTCTGCTAGAGAATTAAATATAAAGCACAGGTGATGACCTACATTTACAGTAATTTTATTTTTTGCATACAGCAAAAAGGCCCAAGAATATAGAAAAAGTTTCAAAAGATACTACTGATGCAGCAGAAAGCTACGCCTGCATAAGGAAAGTGCACCAGCACTGAAAGTGGTGCCGGGGAGGTGCCACAGTCTGCAAAATGAGGGACTCTTCAGGATTTAGATATGTGTTTCCTACTCAATTAAGAGTAGGTCATCACCATCACCATCAGTCATCACCAGGAAGAGATAGGATGCAGGATAGCCATGACCATGGCAGGTTGATATCTGACGTGGTTTAGAGCATCCTCAAGGCTGCTGAAGATCAGAGGAATGCAAAGACAAAAATCTTGCTTTGATCTAAGTTCACCACCAAATTATGTTACATACTCTAGGAATGAATTCAGGACTCCAGGAGAAAAAAATCTACAATTAAAAAAAAAAAATCTTTAAGGTCTTCTGAATTGCATAGCCATGTGCCTGATAAGAATACTGAACTTTCACATTGGTGATGGGGAATCAAATACTTTTTCTGTCTGTGGGTAGACACATTTGCAGGGTCTTCCACAGACATTGAGGTCGATTGTAGGGAAATTATACCATTGTTCTCCCTCTGTGTTCTGTGCATATGAATGCTCTTTCCTAATAAGGTTTTAGGAGCTTTAGATGAAAGAATTGTTGCTATTTGTATTCAGGTGTTGTCAGAGAATCCCAGGCATTGACTGGAAATCATTGCCTAGGTGCTGCAAAAGCAGAGAAAAAATAGAGAAAGCGCTTTCTTTTGGGAATTTACGAGTATCTGTAAGGTGAAGGGCAGCTGTGAAAGCAGGCAGTAGGGAAAGCAGCTGAGTGCCAAACACTGGGTGTCCATGGACCAGCGCTGCCACTGCTGCACAGCTGTGCATCGGAACACTTAGAGAGAGATGAAGGAGGTGAGAAAGAGGTAAAGAGAGGTATTGAAGAGGCATTGGGCACAAACAGAAACACATGTTCTGTCTGAATATTATAAAATTAATTTTACTGTGAAAGTGACCAAATGCTGGCACAGGTTGCCCAAGGAGGTTGTGGAGTCTCCATCTTTGGAGATACTCAAAAGCTCCCCATGGGCAGCCTGCTCCCAGTGACCCTCCTTCATCAGTGAGGCTGGACAAAATGATCTCTGGAAGTCCCCTCCAACTTCATGTGCCTGAAGTTGGTGACATCATAGCGTGGCTATAAATAATTCTTCCTGAGGGCACATCAGGAACAGCAGGAGATACAAAGAGATTTTGTAAGAGTGGGTGCTAACAAGAACAGAAAAGGTAAAGCAAATGCTGAGTTGGATGAGGAGTTATGCAAGTGGGAAGATAATGTCAGTATGGAAAATAAGTGAGGAAGGGAAAAAAGATGGGTGCAGTGGTGTATAAAAGGCTGCTGATAAATTAGTCAAAAGTGGCAAAGTGTTTAAAAGGTAGGTAAATACAGCGAGGATTGAATGGCTCTTGCAGCTGGGAGTTGAGGGTTCTCTCACTCTGAGGAGCTGGAAGATCCCACTGCTGGGGAGATCTGGAACTGGTGTAGCTCACAGCTGCTTTCTAGCCCAGTTTAATAAATAATAGATCAACTTAATCCCATGTGAATGGAGAAGCTGAATGATTTCATCACTTAAAGCTTCACTTGGAGAGTTAATTCACAACTAAAAAACCTTAAAGCACAGATTCTGGTATGGAACAATATTATTGTCAGCATTTTTAACACATTCTGTTAAAGACAATTATATCCAGTCTGGTTCATAATAACTCCGAAGGATTTATCTAAAGCAAGTTGGTTTCCTATTTTCTACTACAGTAGGCAGCATAGGCTGCGTGCTATCACAAAATATCCCATTAACAGTCTCCTGTAATAAGGCTTTGAAAGGCTTTTACACAGAGACAAGGAGGAAGGTGCAGGTCTTTCCTCCTTGCTTGCCCAGTGTGTGCCAGGCCTGTCAGAGACTCCACAGCAGAGACTGTGGAGCAAATCCTGCACTGTCACTGTTTCGAGGAGCACTTCATTTGCTGTGGATAGACAAACTGTGACAAGGGAAGGAACATCCGGAGTCGGCACTTGGGATATGTCAGACATAAGTTGGCTTTACAAGTTTGACTTAACCAAAAGCCGCTGGCTGTTGTAACTTCGTAATTGAGAATCCTTTGAGAAAAATTCTGTCTCATCTCCTTGTGGAGATTTTGGTTGCAGGTACTTGTGTTGGTAATCCCTAGCACACATTTTGTTGTCATATTTTTCCCAGCTGTATTTGGATATTACTCTGCTGAGCATAGAAACTCTGCAGCTAAAAGAAATAGAAATAAACCTTTTGCAGGCTACTGAAACTGTTATTAACTTTGGAAAACCTCTACTGCTCTCTGTGATAGGATAAAAATCTCTTGATCAATGAAAATTGAAATTAAAACTCTGACTGACTCAGCTGTAAGAAATATGAAAGAAGACAGATGGTACGAAGATGTGCATGATTATATGCTCAGTGGCAAAATTTAGCTGGAAAAAGAAAGGAAGGAAATCAAAGTGATAGAAATGAAGGAGCCGCCCCTATAACCCCATTTAATAATTTCCCTTCGTAATTTCACCTGGCAGTGCCTTTAGAGTCTCAGCCCCCAGCCTTTGGTGCCTCATTGCAACCCCCGCATTAAGGGCTTACCATCAGTGCCCGAGTGGCTTGTTCTGCCTAAAGGAATAACCTAGAGACAAAGACAGGATGCTTGGCTGATTAGGGTAAAGCAAGACTGGTTTGCCTTTTCCTCACTGGGATCATACTGGAGGGTGAGGTAGAAAGCACCAACAGGAGCACAGTCAACAGGAGCTGCTTTGCGAGGAGGCTGAGCTGACCACGGAACAGTCACCCTCTTGCCTCACCTTTAATGCAAGCTCAGAGAGAGATATTTTTAGGGACTATGAGGTGAAAATTTGATATTAATCTTCTATGTTGAGGGTTAGGTTGAATCAACTGGAGCAGAGCCTGCATCAGTGACCTTCTGGGCTTTCAGCAAGTTGAGGGGTTTTTTTTTTTGTTTTTTGGTTTTCTGTTTTGTCAGTTATGAGAAATTTCTTGCATCCTAAACTATTTTTGACCTTTGGTACTACTGATTTTGTCGGTGGAAGTCACATGGGGGGTAAAAACGAAAATCATTCCAAGCACAAGATTAAAAGATTATTATTAATTATTATTATTATTATTCCTAAGGAAAATCATTATGTTTTTTGAACATTTCATCATTTATCCTTGTTGTATGTATATAGTGTGTTTGGTGTTTATCTTAAAGGGTACATGGCTTGTACAGAGCCTACTTTTTGCAGGTCTTCAAATGGTGAAACAGCTTATATGAACTCAAGAGACCCTTTTTTGAAGTGCGGCAATCCAATTAGATAAGCAAGATTTGGGAACAAACATGTATCAAAGAGAGTAAATTTTTTGAGACAGGTTTTTTCCCTATAGGAACGCATTGTTCTGTCAAAATGCTCTAAATGTATATAAAAACTGTGGGGCTAAGAGGAGGGAATGGGGCTGTTTTGTTGTTTGAATTACAGTTTGCAGTTTCCACTGTTTTCAGCACTGCAATAACTTTTCAACTTGTAAGGATGATCTTTATTTAGATCTTTATTTGTAAAAAAGGTTTGGGCAAAGCACAGTGATATATTTTATAGTAGTCTTCATGCAGCTGACCTGCAATTTACAAAATAATTATGTTCCTTTGCTGCTTTATCTCATTCTTTCCACTCCTCATTCCAAAGATGCTCAGAAATAAATTGGTTTGTGGGATAGCATTTACTTTCAGAAGTGCCATTCCAAATAAGTCATCAAGGCAAAAGAAGGTAAAAGAAACCAGCTGCTTCCAATGCCACCTTTGTATTTTTTGATTAGGCATGGAAAAAATTGTTCACAGCACCTTTACTTTATCAACTGCAAAAGTTTTCATGATACATGTTACAAAGACACACACCATTCAGATAAAAAAAAAATACTGAATACCCTTCTTTCATTTCATTCTGTGCATTTGCATTGTATGAATGAGTCAGGAATTCACCAGGAAAAATAACATATGATTGAGAGGTGACTGAGAGTTTATTTGCAGTATGTAACATTAACTTTAACTAAGTTTAACTTAGTGCTCCTATTCATCCCCTACAGCCATTAAATTCTCTGCATTCCCTGTATTGAGAATTTCAGTTCTTAGCTTTGGTTGCACTAAATTACAGAGCACATGCTGAAGGAGTTAAGTGGATGAGGTGAACACTCCTGTACAGCTGAAGACCTGTTTAAGGTCCCAGAAGAGGCCCTGAGCAGAACAGGGACTTTGTTCCAGGGCTGATGATCAAACAGAAGACAGGGAAATGCATCAGTGTTTTAATCTGCATGGCACAGGCACAGAGATGAGCTCCCATTTTTATCGATAGCCCTGACGAGCATGAATTCAGAGGAAGTCAGTTCTAACATTGCCTAGGATTGCAAAAGAAGCCTGACAGGTGGGGTCAGGTTCCAGGTTTACTCCTATCAGTAAACCTGATATTACTCAGTGCCACCCACTTCACAGCGGCTATCAGTGTCTGTCTGCTCTTGTCTGGCACACACAAATGGTCATCCTCAAGAGCACAGGCTCGCAGAATGGCTTAGGCTGGAAGGTGCCTCCTCAGGTCATCCAGTGACCAGCTTTGTGAATGGAGAATGGGCAGCAAATGTTTCCTACCTGGGCTTTAATAAGACTTTTGATACTGTTTCTGACAACACTCTCATAGTGGCAAATATGGATAAGAGAATGATATGATGGATTGAGAACTGGCTGAACAGCAAGGTCCAGAGGGCTGAGATCAGTCAGGTTGGAGGTAAGACACTGGTGGTGTTACACCAGGGATTGATACTGAGGCCAGTGCCGTTCCTCAAGCATCTTCATTAATGATCCAGAAAATGGGACAGTGTACCCTCTGCAAGTCTGTAGAAGATACAAAACTGGGAGTAACTGATACAGACAGTTGTGCTGCCATTCAAATGGACCTGAACAGGCTGGAGAACTAGGCTGAGAGTAAACTCATGAATTTCAGCAAAGGGAAATGCACCTGGGGAAGAATAACCAATGCACCAGTACATTATCCCCAGGCAGAGCTCCAGGCATTCCAGCTGCAGTCTCACAAAAAGGCCACCTCACCTTCCCAGTCTTTCCTGGAGAGTCTCCACCCAGCCATTGCAAAAATTTCGTTGCTATTGCATCATGTCTCCGTTAGCTCAATTACTGTAACTGTGTGTGGATTTCTGATTCCTCCTGTTGCCTCCCCATGCTGTATCCATTATTGTCTAAGCACTTCAGAGAGGCACCCAGGCATGTTCATTCACCAGAACAGTCTCAAGATCGTTTCACAGGCACCTCCTTTATGGACCTGTGCTTAGAGTGATTCCACTTCATCCTTGGTTTTGTTGATGGCTATGTCCCTTCTCTTCCCATCTCCCCTGGCTCTTATCTTGCCTATTCCATCAAAAACAACTTGCTCACTTGTTTTTTGAGGAATCTCCATCTGTCATGTAATTTCCAGTTGAAAGCTCTCTGTTTGGCCATCCTTGATGCACACTGTGTGCTTCTGGTTGCGTTCTTTGGACACAAGAACCTCCTCCCTCATTCTGTTCTTTCTAAGAAATGGATTCCAGACTTCTGCTGTGGGAAACTTAGCAAGCTCTGTCTCAGAATTATAGAATATCTTGTTCTTATTTTATATTAAAATATTGCTCTAGAACATCATTTTTCATCTCCATAGAAAATTATCTCTAATTTCTGGATTTTGTTCCTTATAAACCAACGTCGTTCACATCTGTGTCAGTACTGGATTTCCTTTATATGCCTCTTTGCTTTGGTAGCTAATCAAGGGCCTAGACTTAATTGCCCTTTGCATTTTTCATGTATCCTTGGGTATGAGTGACATCCAACATAGTTCCCATGTGATTGGGAAATATTAAATATGACCAGTAAGTATTACACTTTTCAAAACAGACTATGATGTGTGAAATGGCATTAAAAATTATGTTCAAGTACCAGTTAATTTCTCATTTTACTCTTACATCACCCCTTGCAAATGCAGAACCTTTGTGTTCCACCTCATTCTTGTTCTGCTAAGCTGAATGAACCATGTTGGTTCAGTCACTTGCTATGCAAGGGTTCACACAAAACTCTTAAGCTGAAGAGAGATCAGGCTCCCGTTATTCATTTTCAAAGTGTGTTTTAAAGCCCTGCATAGTTTTGAGGTCAGAATAATAGGTCACTGTGTACTTGGACATTTTCCCCTCTTTCCTAAATATTGATATTTTATTTGCTCCTCTTCAAACATGACATTTGATAAATATATTTACTCCTCACTGCCAGTCCAAGAGGTCAGGTGTTGGGTTTCTGCAATGAAGGTTAGCTGTTTGAGAACACTGAATTTTTCTTTGCCATTCTACTTTTCCCCCCACATTCTGCACTATATAATTACAGATACGTTAATTCCTTTTCAATCACAGAAAATAACTGTAAATAATATTAAAGAGGAGAGTGAAGTGAATTTCAATATCAGAAGTGGATTAAGAATCAATTACTCAATTTGTTCCCTGTGTTCTTTTCCTGTAAACTCCGTCAAAGCTTAAGGCTAAATCTTCTCCTTTCTCTCTTTAGCCCATGGTGTCTGGAATTGGGGGAAAGAAAAAGCAAATGAGGTATTCAGTCCTCTGAAATACATGCTGAAAAACTCAGGGGAGCAAATTTGGAACGTCTTGCTGCTCAGATGTGAATGTTTTCTTATCGGCACTGTCTTCTTTTCTGCTGCTACCATTTTTGCTTTGGCATTCTTAAGGAGTGTCTGAAAAGGTAGATATTTCAAGCAGTAGGAGTCCAAAAATAAATGCCTTAACCATAATCAGCCCAGGTATAACTAAATCTTGTTTATGTATTTGATTACCCCTGCCTGGCTCACCTTCTGGCGAGGAAAATTTGTCATTTCAGTAGGGGGGAGAGGGGGAGTGTTTTAAAATAACTTCCTAAATAATAGCACAAACCCAAGCTAGTCATTAGATTTACCTATCAGATCCCTGAATATTTATAACAATTTATGTATTTTTCATTTGTAATCAGTCACTTGAGGAACTGAATACATGAGTGCTACACAGAATGCTATTTTTTCTCATTTTACTTAATATGAACAGACTAAAATTAAATGGAATGATGGAAAGGAGAGCTGGTTAAGTCTTGTCAGGTCATTGAGGTTGTCTGCCTGCCAACGAAGCTATGTTGCCTGAGGTATGTGCAGGTGCTTTGTTTCAGTCTAATTTTAAATGACTCATACAGTGAAGCTCCTTGCGCCACCTCCCTTGGGAGACAGCTCTGTGATCTGACATCCTAACGGGGAGAAAATGCTTCCTGGTACTTGGCTGGAGATTTTATTTTGCACAGCTTTAATCCACTGTTCCTATTTGTATCCACCAAGGACATTCAAAATCATTTTTCTTCTTACTCTGGGTTTGACCCTCCTAAAAGAGGTAATGATCATATTTCTCCCTGATTTTTCCCACAATGCTTTCTGGCTTGTAATTAGTTCAGTCTAACTAAGCTATTCCTAAATACTTTCTAAGTATTCCTAGAACCAGTGCAATGCACTGATACTATTCTTTCATGTTATTTTTTTTTTCCCACTTGTTTTTTGGCACTGAAATGCTTCAGATTCTGAATCCAAGGTGTAAGTTATCAACATGTCACTTCGCTGCAGCTCCTCCAGTCAGTGCTCACTGTTGTTTCTCCACCAGATTCACTGCTTTAACACTCTCCTCAATTGCACTTGGGTGGCTTTGGCATGTGTAACCTGGGACCTCATCACACAGCAGCGCAGGAAGGGAGAAGAGGAATCAAGCTGAAAAAGCAATGGAAAGGCTGGAAGAAATGAGTATTTACAGATTAAATTAGAAGGATTAAGGTGGTATTAAAATTAAATATCCTTTGGTAGTGATGGGAAATTGCAGGATGTTAGTCTGGAAGAAACTGAAACTTTCAGGTACCGCATATTTATGCAGGATGACCGGAAACTATATAATATAAGGGGAAAAAAAGTGAATCTGGACAGTTCTTATTACAACAAAGAGTTTTTGTTGGTTTTTTTTCAGAAAAAATATGCACAGAAGGCATCTATGCTTTAGTTCACTAGAAAATTTGTTTAGAAAAGCCTCATGTTCTGTGGCACAGAGGAGAATCAAGTTGATGGTGCTGTGATCCCTGTGGCCTCCTCACCCAGGCCTGCTGTTCAGTAGTGGGGTCTTGCAGCAAGACTTCAGTCCTTCCCTTCAAAAAGGCTGGGAAAAGAGCTGCTGCCCTTAGCGGCAGCCTGGAAACTTCACACTCCCCACCAGGACCTCCTTGTTCCTCTGGTGAGGCTTGGGTACCAGCTATCATTACTTATTAATAATTTTGCTTTATGCCAGAAATGTTCCCCTGATACACTGTATTTGCAAGTCAGATCAAGCACAGCATATGTCCTTTCTCTCTTAGCTAGAATTGGTTCATTTTGTCCTTCACTGATGCATTCTTTTTCCTGAACACCTTCACTGACTTGTGGCTCCTTCCTAGACACGTTATTGTTTTTCTTTTCATGGCAGCAAATATAAATTATTCCTGAAGGAGCTTTCTTGTCTTTTTTTTAGTCCCTCCACAGTGATGCTTTGCTGGTGCCCAGTACCCATCTGCAACTTTTAAGCTTCCCCAGCATCATTTGGGATAAAGGGTTCCAATGGTGCCTTGTGAAGAGCCATAAGGATAAATAACTTAAATTCCAAAAGAATTTATTTCTCAACAGTTATTGTTTTTGCTTTCTTGGAAACCATTCTTAATAAATGCAATCAAATGCTAATCATCTTCACCAAATATTCCAGTGTTCGTCAGGTCATTCATTATTTCATAGTTTTTAATAAGACTGATATTTATTTCTTGCATTTATTATTATTTGTAGTTTCTAGAATTTGCATTATCTATCTCTTCTGGTACTTGTGTGGTATTCTGTGCAATGATGCCTTTTGCTCTAGGAAGCTCATGAGCATTTTTGAAGATCTGTGTTTAAGATGTATTTTTACACAACAGATACATTCCTGAATGGTCCCACATGAACTCTGAGTAAATACCTGAAACTGAGTATCTTTCACCTATAATTGGAAAGCAAGGATTGCAATTGCAGTGAACTAAGATAGCAATAAGTTCAGCATAATAGACATGCATGAGGCTGAGATAATATTGCTTCTGAAGCAGAGCAATAAAACGAGATTTCAAACATATGTGCGAAAAGGGAACTATATTTGATCATTTTGTCTCCTGATATCCAAGGGTATCCATTTAGGTACCAGGCAAATCAAACTTACCTTAGTAGGAAAATCTACTTCTTCTTTCCCCCCAAGCAACATAATTTTTTTAAGCTAAAATGACATCAGTAGGATGAAAGACAAATAAGGCAGTAAAGAAAGGAAACATACAGAAAGGAAGACGTATAGACATAACCTGCAAGGTGTCTAAAAGGTCTAGTGAGGACTTTCAATATTAGAAAAATCATCTTCTAAAAAAGAGAAGATAAAAAATAGTGAATCTGAAGAACACAAGACAATCCTGGGATTCATAAAATACCTTTGGAAATGTCATGACTTTGATTAAAACTTTGTTTGAATACGGCATAAAATTTTTCTATCATTAGTCATAATTATTATATAAGTTAATATTAATTAATTTATCCTGTAGAAGCATTAAGGTTTGAATGGTATTAATTTTTAATTGAATTAAAGACTTCTTGCACTAAGACATATTTGCTGATATATTCACATCAGTAAAACATTCTTGAGAAAATGTGCCTTATGTTAGCAAGAAAGGTTTTATAAGGACAGAACTCCCACTGGTTCCATGAATAAGATAAACTATCCCAGCAAGAGGCGTTCTTTGCCAGTATAAATATGTCCACTCTGAGGCCTTTGCCAGTGCAGTCGCGGTAGTTGAGGAGGCTGTGAAGGATATCTTTTCACACTCCCAATCAAATTACTGTGACAAAAATCCTGATTAGTCCTCAGTCATTTCAGAATTGAGGAAAAGAAATTAGAAATTTAGGTGATCTTCCCCTGTCTGTTCAAAGGAGAGTATACAGGCATCTGTGATGTTTTGGATAATTAGGAAGAATAGAGTACAACATTTAAAGCTAGAAAAGTTGTGTATTGCCTTTCATAATTTCATTGTCACCAGTTTCAAGAAAGTGGTTAAAGTTCTGACTAATTAAAAGGGCTTTTTATTAAATAACATATTTTATAAACCAGCAAAGAAAACTAACTTGTGATAGTGAACACAACTGGGTCACTGAGTGGGCTGGTGGGATTTGGTCCTCAGGAAATTCGCAGTGTCATTCAGGTGGTTCATGTTTGTAGTCTGATGTTAGAGTTGTAAAGTGTAGTTGCATCACCAGTATGTGATGCCAGTCACGTTTCCCAGTTGTGTCTCTTGCTGTCTTATTACTGGGGCAGAGTTGTCACACATCATTTAGCCAATACATTCTGTAAAAAAAAAAGAATGTGAAATCATCATGAAGTTATCCAATTTTTTTTCTGAGTATGTTTAAAATATCAATTCCAAACCCAATACTTATATTTTCACAGTGCCCCATCCTTAAGATGCACATTCCAGCAAGGAATGGATTGAGTGTTTAGAGATCAGATAATGGGGTTTATACTTCGTGAACATGTCGTGACAGTATAAAAGTAAAATTTGTAACCATGAGATAACTTATCATTTTGAGAAACATATCTGAAAACAATCCACATGAAATAATGTGAAAAATATAGAACTAGAAGCATCCTATTACCAGCAGGCAATCATAATGCTAAGAAAGTAGTTAAACGTGAAAATTACTTATGAGATAGATTTAAAAGTTTGGGCGTTGGGTATTCAAGCCTTCATTTTCTCATCTTGAAGTCACTTATAAAATCACCATGCTATCCAAATGTGAAGTTCGGATGTACTCCTCCAGGTCAGTTAATGAACCTGCAAGAGCCAAAATCTAAAGATCCTCATTTGTGTTCCATTATCAGTTAAAATTATGTTTTCACTGCTAGTTATCAAAAATTATCTTAATGCATGCTGTTTGGTCTGTGGCTTTGAAATGAGTGGTTTTAAGAAATGAAAATGCAGTAAATAATGTGAGATCTCTTTCAGTGTTTATTACTTTGGTAATTGAAATATCCCTTCACTCTAGTACACTAGCTTCTACTCTCATTTTACTGATTCTGTTACAGCTTATTTGAATCTCAGAAGATACATCAATAATCACTGTGAATATTTGTTGCTGTGTTTCCATAAACACGATGTTTCATGATTGTTCTCCATTTAGGATTTTTATATTATTTTTCCTGTGGTAACCAAAAACATGTGACTTCTCTGTTCCAATCAAATCACTAATCATAGCTCAGAATTTTAGTAATCCTTGAAATGAACTATCCACAAGCTAGTTACCCTCACATGGAACTCAAGCAATAAGAATGAATAAATTTGAGAAACTGTAAAATGAAAAGAAAGACACATCTTTATAATCACGTTCTCTAGTCTCTTTTACTTCACCTGAGTAGGGGCTATTAGTATAATGAGTAAAAAACTCTTTTGTACAAGTGCTTTGGAGAAAGTCTTTATAATCTATGGAAAATAATTAATGGGCCTCATAAATTTTCTCATATACTTTCATATCCTCAGAGTTTTTCATTATTACAACAGCCTGTAAAAGCTCAGGATCCTGTATGGGGAGTCACGTCTCTGGTGTTAAGCAGTTTTGTTATCAATTATCTCAGCATTAACTAAAATAATGATATAACTTCTGAAGATTTATCTAACTTTTGAATCCAGTTACTTCAGGTTAAAATCGACTTAAGATGACTGAAAATACTTGTGGCAAAAATCTTAGAAGTGCCAAGGTGAGTTAGGTGTGGAAAATGAGTTGAAGGCTGTTTAAAGTTTGCATTCAAGGTAAGAATTATAGTATTATTTGGAAAACAAAACTAGACAAAGGAATAAGCTGTAAGTAGTGTGGATAAAGTAGATTTAGAATTTTACCTGATTACTCAGAGTATTTATGTATTTATTCAATTTACTTTTTTATCAAGCGCAGAGAGACCAGCATAATGATAAGATTAAATGATTTCATGTAGCTGCAATGAAAAGTGATTGAAAAACATGCTCTCAAATATTTGAAATGTGTAAATTTCAGGAGGGGAAAGAGAGAGGTTATTTAGGATGTTGTGAGCAGCATTAGTAAAATAGCCAGATTAAATTTAAAAAGAAAGGATTTCGTCTTGCTCTCAGGGTTAATTTCTGACAGCAAAATCCTTTGGGTTATAGAATGTTTTTGAAAAGAAGCAGCAGAAAAGTTCTCATTTAGGAAATCAAAAGTAAACTAAAGCACAGACTGAGAAAATGATTTGGGGAAATTATTATCATAAGTGTCCCTGGAATCCAGCTTTAAGAACAAAATAAATCTTTCCCATCTGTACTTTTGATAAAAAATGCTAATTTTTATGTGTTTATTTTACAAGACTCATCTTAGTATTCACATGGTGAATAGGTGTTGTTTATTTACATTTTTTACAAGATTGGAGCAGCTTTTGATTAGTGCTATGAATTAAAATTCCTATTTTAAGCTAAAAGGAAAATTCACAGCAGAAACTAATATCTGGCTACAAATAACAGAAATTTGGTTTTCACAGGCGGTAACCTGCCCCCATGTCCCCTGCTTATATATTAACTGCAATTTGTTTTCTATTAACTGAATATTTTAGTAGTGCTTGACTTTCAGGTTTTCTTTTGATGTTCAGTGTAGATGTTTTGAAGGATATTAGATGGGGACAAGAACATCAAAGGGCTCTCCTCACCTTCCAGATATCCAAGATCATCCACACCCTTTCAACCATTGCCGGCAGAGGGTGTGATCTGTAGGGAGGCTGTAGTTTCTAGGTACAAAACTATTGTCCCTAAAACATTTTGTGATGCTGGCACAAATGGTGGGAGTCAGTTCCATGCTCAGACCCTTGTGTCTGGAATTCTGATGTCCCACTGCTATCGGTCTCAGTCTCTGTTAATGTTAACAATGAACTTTCAGTTGCAGCAACTGAACCTTTTTTTTCCCCCATGTTTCTGACATTGCCAATTGCTTCTAGGTTCACTTCATGCTCTAGTTTCACATACTTCATTTTTCATTTATATTCATGTCTGAGTAATGTAATATTTATACATTTGGTCTTGGCATCCAGTGAATACTAATGATAGTTAGATGTTCTCTCAGTCCCAGAAGAACCAGCAAAGAATTTTGTAAATTACACATTGCTTATCACATAAAATCTCAGACAAGTATTTGGCTGTGTGTCAAATGCCTCTAGCTCACAACTGTAGAATTAAACTACAGAAGATTTGAGAGTGCTCTGTTTTCTGCTTTATTGTAGACCAATATTTCCAGTTTTCTTATCTGGTGACCTCATGGTCTTTGTTTTATTCAGCATCTAGTAGCCACAGTCTGGAGTGAACTTTGCTAGTTAGTCATGGCTGGAGTTTGGGGGGGGTTCCCTACGCAAACTGTAGAATTATTTGGTTCTTTAGATGGACGTTCTCAGAAAGAGTGATGAAAACCAGGTTGGTGTAAAAGCAGCTGTGCAGACAGGACCACATCCAACGTTAGTGTCCCCAGTCTGGTACATATCCCCACAGTCATATGGGGAAGAAAGGTCCCCACCTATGCTCCATCAAAGATAAATATAACTGTACAGGATAAGCCATCTTATACACAGTGACACTAATCTGTAACTAAAAGTCATGAAAAGATGGTGTGCATGATAAATGGCAAAAGCAGACTGATAACAACTCCTTCGAAACAATTACAGTTTGGTTTTCTCATTTTGTTTCCCTTTTATTTTCCACAACATTGATAGCCATGGGGAAAATCCATCTTCAGACAAATGGCTATTTTAGGGTGAGCTGAAGTGGTAAGGGAAACTCAAAATGGTTGAAACTATGCCATGGTCTTGTTGACATGGTGGTGTTCAGTCATAGGTTGGACTCAATTATGTCAGAGGTCTTTTGCACCCTAACTGATTCTGTGATTCTGTGATGGGTGACAGGTCTGGGGAGAATTTAGCTGAGGGTTGAGCAGTCACAAACTGATTCAAGCCTTCTTCAGAGCATTGGATCCAAATGGCCACTCTGTTCTGTGTTCTGTTAATTAACTGCTGGTTTTTGTCCCCATCTCTTGATCTTATTGAAGCTATGCTCCTCTTAATCTTCTATATATTATAGCTATCAGATCAAACTGCTGGTAAAAATGAAGTGTAAGAATATTTTGCACACAGCCTGGCACACTAAAGTATCTCATTAAATGACTCACTGAATATAATATGAATTATTCCAAATGCTGGTGAAGCTGAGTCAGCTGATCCAGTAGATTATAAATAGCACAAATACCTTTGCTTGCTTTCATGCTGTCTCCAGCTATTACAGTTCATCAACATCAGATGCATGTTGCTTTTCTCTGCTATTTGCATTATTCAATCCATTAAGACAAAGGGGTGAGAGAGAAAATCATGAGAACTTTCATGTCAATATTGTTGCCAGGGAACCAGTTTTTATTGCAGTGCATGGGACACTGGTGTCGCTTTGAGTCTGATTTGCAGAAAGACAATTTCAGGGGAAGATACCAGGGACGTAAAGCAGAATTAAGGAAATCCTAAACTTTCATTTTAAAGAGAAAAAGAGTTATACCAGATGTTTCAGAAGCATCCTGAATGGCCTGGAAGTTTGGGTGTTTTTTTAATAAATCTGACTAGAATTTTGAAGGGTGTGTTAAAGGTGACAGATAGGAGAGCCTTCTGGGTCTCTCCAGACATGTCTTAGATAATATCCCATACCTTTTTCTGTACAGGCATCATTGTGGTGCATCACCATTTAAGCAGAATGGTGAATATTTGTCTGAAATGACAGGGAATATTTCAGTCTTTCCAGAACTGTCCTCTGCTCACAGGTATCTGTACAAACTCATTTGTACCCCCAAATGCCTGGAAGGGTTTCTTGACTTAATCTAAAGAGACTTTAACCATTCTATCATTTAAACAGCTTTGTAGGCCACATTTCTTTTAAGAAAAATTTTATATGTAGTTTGTAAAGCACAATAATTATGAATTTAGAAATGAAAACTAGAACAAAATATGGTCTATAGCTATGCTGTCTATATAACATATGAGAAATTTCATCACTGGATTGCCTTATGTCATTTAAAACTCATTTGACAGTCTCATTTTGATCAGATATTCCTGATAATTAAAGCATACATAAAAGGAAATTGAAACAGCACCAGTAAAATGATTCTAAAAGTAATATTTGTTCTTCATTCTTTAAGGGGAGGAAGCATTGACAACAAAGAACCACTGCAACAGTAAAGTTGTAACATCTCCTCACCTCCTGTGAGGAATTGGAATATTCACCTGGTGGCTGGATAAATAATGTGTAAAGTGCTCTTTTCAAATTTCAGTGTTTGTGAGATTCTGATTTCTTTTTTCTCAACAGAATTTATCATAACTATATGCATTTCTTATTTGGAGGGGATTGGATTAATAAAAGGGGTTGATTAAGATTGATTTTATACCTTAATTATATTTAAAATAGACACAGGGAAGCAATAGACAAAGTGCGAGAAAAAAAATCTGTGCCGATAGGGGCTGAAATAGATAATAGTATGTGTTTTTTCTGCCACTCATTTGTGATGTTCTAGTCATTAAAACACCTGGAAGATGAATGGTATTAAATAAATAATAAGTTTTGAGTGATCCTTTGAAACACTAAAAAGTATAAAACTTTTTAGAGCTAGTGGGAATTGCAATGAATCCTAAATAAAACTGAATAGGTTGCTAACATCCAAGCTTGCTGTCTTCACATTGGCTTTATTTCCTTCTTAGATTTCTTCTTTCTGTTGCCCACTCATGAGAAGCGGAAGTCAGTTTTTCATGGATGAGTATCAGAATCAGGTTACAGTTTGAGAGAATTTTATATGTTCAGGGTTTCTTCCGTCATTTTGAGAAAACGGTCATTTTTGAGTTACATTTATTGATGTGTGATTGACACAAAGTGTTTTAAGCATAATCTGGGAGGGTGTCTTCCTTAACAAGTCACATTAAACAGATGCAAATTGTACATCAGTGTAGCTTCCAACAGGTCAAGAGGATTAAAAGTCTGATTCCAATCTTTCTTTTACCACAGCACATACTATAGCTGTAACCAAATGTCTTGAGTATGTTAGGACCTGGATGGGTGTGCAACTAGATGAGTAGAAACTGGATACAACTTATTATATAATTTATGGATATATGCATATTTTTAAATATTTTTATTGGAGAGTTCATTTAAATGAATCATGTATGATGAACAGCTAATTGTTTTGGTAGCCTAACTAGGGCTTAAAACATCTGGGGAGTTTCTGTGATGTGGAATATTAATAAAAGTATTGATAAGAATATGCCTCTTGCTTGAACACTTGAAAAAAGATTGTTAAAGTCAGTGTGAAGAATCATATTTACATTAGTTAAAATTCAGATTAGTTGAAATTTGACTTTGTGCTTGCTTAGTGAAGGTTACAGTGTTTCAGTGGTCTGTGATTCATTCACTAAATGTATATCATTTTTTCTCCAGTTCCAAAGCTGTAGAGGTAACTAATATCATTTCATGTATCATTTTTGCTCCAGCAGTTTGTCATGCAGTTTCTGTCAATAACAGGATGGAATCCATACTTGTATACACACACACACACACGTCATTGTTTCCTAAGGTTTTGATACAGGTCCTCCTGTTATATAAACTTGTGTAGATCCAGCTCTCCTGAAGGTTTCTCAGTCATAATGACTTATTAGGAAGCAAAATATTTCAAGAAAGTATTTGTCTGTCTGTGTTAGCTTGTAACTGTTAAGATTAATTCATTTTGTTCTCACAGCTCCTGTGCAGCAGCCCCACAGATACCTTTCTTATACTTCAGTTGGTAGAAAATAGTATATAAAAATTGTTTTTCTGATAGGCAGACACCATAGCTTTCAGAGTGGTTATATACTACCCAGTCTTAGAAACCAAAATCCCAACATCTGTGAAGAGATGTTTTACTGAGTGGGGGGCTGGTTGCTAAAAGACATGACCAGTTCTGCATTAGAATGGTGGGCTGTAATTAGATGGTAGGTTGTAAACAGGAAGTTTCTTTATTAAGGAATGATTAGTCTGGGAACGGTTAGACATTTATGCAGGTCATGATATTTTTTTTCTCATAATTGGTGGTAGTTAAAGAGCATAGCAAACCATATTAAATGGGTGTGAGCTCCTGCTCTGGTGTCAGGACAAAGGGATAAGGTGTCTGTAGGCTGGTAGGACCTAAGAGGTTACATCATCTTTGTGTGTGAAGCTGCTTGAAGCTCTCCTGGCTGTCTCTGTCCAGTGGTGGTGCATGCAGGAAGGTGACAAGTTGGAGGAGAATTAAAAAGAAATATTAAAGTCAGACTTGAATCTATTTGGTTTAGCACAATAAAGGTGAAGGGGTGACTTTGTCACATTTTTCAAGTATTTCTGCGGTGTTTGTAGAAACAGATACCAGGTAATAGATAGTCCTTCAGTCTCGCAGGCAAAGTATAATACAATCCCCTGGCTGTAACTTGAGCCTGTTCAGAGTAGACATGAAGCACATGTTTTTAGCAATGGAGGCAAATAATGAGATACCCAGGGCTACCACATATTAAATTATTTAAGCTAAGATTATAATTTTTTCCAGTCAACAATTCAAATGCCAATTAATTCAGGGATGGATGTATTGACAAGGGTACCATGACAATTTACAGTCTGACAACCTGGAGATTATCTCCTCTCACCAATTCGTAAGATTCCTATAGGGAAGAAGAGAAGTGGCTTGTTTTGGATCACACTAGCTCATGCAGAATGCTGCTACGAGATGCTCTTGGTACATTCCCAACAGTGACACATGCCAACAGGCTGGAGAGGTCAGAGTTGGAGTCACCGTGGGGCAGGAGTCCTTTTTCTGTCTGTGCCCAGGCCACAGGTTGAGGTTTGCCTGGTGCAGTGCTGTTGCATGGCATCGCAGGTGAATCTATTTCTGGCTCCTGCCGCAGTCACAGCAGATGGGGCCACATAATAGCTTTGGCATTCCCAGAGTTCCACCGCCGCCGGCAGGACACCGTGGGGGAGGCACTTCTGCGCATGGAGAGAGGCCCTGGCTGCGCTTGGGGGATTGTGTGGTTAGCGGCGTTGCCACCAGGCACTGTGTGGGGTGCAGGCATGGCCCCTGCACCCCAGCCAGCGTTTGGGGGTGCTGCTGTGTGCCAGGAGCCGTGCAGGTGCCCTTACACCAGGTCTGGTGCCGCCGCTCCGCTTGGGCATCGCGTGGCACACGGGCCCTGTGCACGTGAGGTTCTGGCTGCTTAGCAACTGCACGATAGGGCTGTCCCAGAAGAACACACCGTCTGTTTAGTCTATAAATGTAAAATATCCATTTTAAATCTGCACAGTACATCCTAAAGAACATTGGAGCACTCTCTGTTTTTATAACGCCAAGAGGTATTTGGCATTGTCAGAGCAGCACCTCCCCAGCACAGCACAGTGCCAGAGGTGTCTCTCAGCCTGTGGCTGCTCAGTGCATTGACCTCTTCATCCAGTGAAAGCTCCCTCTGATTTGCCTCCTGTCCTTTCTGCCCTGCTCCACTCTGTAGAGAGCATCATCAGCCGGGAGATTGTTTCATTTTCAGTCAGCTTGAATAAGTACCAATGGTTTGGAAACTAAAAATTCACAGTGTGTATAGGAAACAAGTGGAAGTTTCAAACCGTGCACAGGCAACACAGTTCTTTAAAAATATGGTTCTTAATCTCAAATGTCTTCTTTCATAATACATTTGCTAAGAAGCTATAATCCAAAATATCAGAATGCAAGTATATTAAATCTTAGGGATAGATTTACTCAAATAGTTCCCATTTGACTGTTTTTATATTCCTTAAAAAAATATTTTCAGTTCAACAATTTTTACCTGAATTAAAATGTAATCAGCTGAATGACAAACACCTTCTAGCTTTCTTCAGAGTAGTAAGAAAAGGGAAATTAACATGTGGCTAAGTCTGCTTTTCCGTTGGTGACTGATATCTACATTGGTAGTAGATCAGTTAAATTTAGCTCAAAACCTTCCATAAAGAACATTCTTATGCAAGAAAAAAAAAAGAAAAATAAGTAAATGCAAGGAAAAATATTTTTTTAAGTAATTAGTTATCTTCATTTTTCTTGAAAACTAGCGTCAAGTGATTAATCAGCATGGCAATTTATAAAACATGTCACTTGGGTAAAAAAAGCATCCATATTCATGGCCATCCATATATTACTTCCTTCGAATAAAGTCTGTGAATGGATTTTGTCCAAGGGTTTCTAACCACCAGGTAATTATCTTTTGAAACTGTCTCTCCCATAAACAGTCCTGCTCTTTTGTGAGCAGACAGACTGACATATGAGCAGCCAAGCCCAAAACCTCTTTCCAAGTTGCAGAGGTACTGGCAGAATGAAGCAGTCCTGATTGTTTTGCTTTCACATCTACCCAATACAACTTTACATACACTTAATACCATTCAGGTTTCTGGATTTCCAGTTAGTCGTTTCTCCACTGCACTCAGTGTACAGCAGTCTTTGTTTTACAGTCATCTGAAGGACATTGATTTTTGCATCTGGAAAGCTTTTTTGACTAATAACCTGAAATACCTATATTAATCCAGGCTTGCATGAAACTAAAGGAGATTTAGAGATAGAACACAATAGAGTTGGATATTAAACTACTGCTAGGGCCAAAAAAAAAAAAATAATGGGTTAAAAGATCCTTAGATCCTTTATTGTGCAGTGATGGAGTTGGATTCATTATGTCAGTATGACAGCTGGGTTTCACTCCTTCATTGGGGCGCTGACAGATATCCCTCCCAGCACCAGCTGGTGGAGACCTGGCCACCTTAGCTGCTCACTGTTGCTTTCTCCCACCATCTCTTTCTGTAGTTCCTATTTATCTGCCAGGAGAGCAGGCTGTACCCAACAGCCCTCTGGTATGTTTAGACAAAATCATGTGGGAGCCCTGGAGTGAACTCTCAGTAAAGATGATGGTCCACAACAGGGCAATGATGAGGAATGGGAGTCAGATACAACTTCCACCAGCTTTGGTTTATTCCACCTTCCAACACTGCTGCAATCTAGAAGCTGTTTTGAGAACTTCACACAAAAATAGGTCTTGCTCAGCAAGGTTGGTGAATATAGTGACAATGACATCATAGTTCTTCTGGACAGAAAATGTGCACGGAAATTCAGCATTTCCAAAGAAAACACAAAAACTTTGTGCTCAGGAGGACTGATGTTAACGCAGGACTGATATGTTAACGCAGCACTTTAACAGCACACAGCAGCAAGTTTTAGGATCATTCTGAATGACATTTTTAATGTGGAACATCCAGCTTAAAAATCAGAACTGACAGTGGCCCTGTAAATTTTTCCTTGCAGCCTGCTCAGTAATCATCTAATCTTGCCTTCTGTGTGAGGATCTCATTCTTGTGCATTCTCCATGCCTGGGTCACCTTTGATCTTCTGACACCGTGAACTATTAATAGCAGGGCTTACACTGTTGACCTCTTTTGCAGTAGTGACTACATATTCCTTTGATTTAATATCAATTTTGGTTATAATATATGTAGTGCCCTAACAGGGAAAATGTCTGCAACACCTCAACATTGCACTGAGGTAGCTTCAACCTGGAAAATCAGCAATTCTTTAAACTTTGCTCTTTAGATGTACTGAGTCAAGTTCAGCTGTATCAACTGGCCACAACACCATTAAAACCCTTTAGAAGTAAGGAGAGTTTGGCAAAATTATTAATTTTGCAAATTTAGCCTGCTGTAGTGGTTGTTAGTGTGAACGAGTTGGACCAAGTGTTAACTATGTACAAGGAGTATACTATTTTTAGAAATATGGAAGAATTATTATTATTATTATTATTGTTATTCATTAATCTGCTTGGTTTTCATTTATGGGATTGAAGACACTGATTTTAGCAATGCTGTTCTGGGTCTACATGAGAGTAAGACAGTTCCTTGCTGTGTTTAATCTTATGAAGGGATTGTTGGTATTGCCCAAATAAATTGTTCTTTGAGGGCCTGCATATATTCCCACTCATAATTCCTAGTTAGGGTCAAGATAAGATATGTCTTTCTCTCATGTCAATGCATGACAAATCTTGCCTGAGCATGATATTATTACTGTGTGTGTGTAAATGTATATTCTTGTGCGCACCTCTGGCTGTGCAAGTTGCCATCTTCACAGATGCTAAGAGGAGATATAGGTTGCTCCACAGAGTGTCCCTATCGTATCTGCCAGTTATTACTTTCTGTAGAGGAATGTACCTCACGATTCTGCACACAGAATTTGCCCAGAAGCTCCTGGACTGGCACTAGCATCCAGAAGGGACTTGTTCATATCAAAACTGGCTGAAGACTGACATCCATGTCTAGTCCCAGTTATGTCTGGTTTGTCTTAGTCTTTGCTCTTTCAGGGACAGGAATGTGAAGTGTGGGTCTCAGAACCTGCAGAAACATAGTACTTCAGAGCCTCTGAGAACACAAAGTTCAGCCTTTACACCCTACTGCTCTGGCATGTGAAGTAACTGCAGCCCCTTCTTGACTCAAGGCTGTCCTTGGCCACTAATGGCTGTAAGGGCATGTGCCCAGTGCATGCAGGTGCCTTGCAGGTACAAGGCCAGACTTAAGAAACATGGTTAGGAATTAATTGGTAAGAATCCAACCTGTTCTGTAATAATGTATCCTTGTGAAAGTCCATAAGGGTTTGCCAGTCTAGGCAAGAATGATGAGGAAAAATGTTTCCTACCCTGCACCTGCAGTCGTGTTTTCCTTGCTCTGTCTCCTCAGCCTACACTTTTTTGCTCCTTGTCTGTCTGTCGTGCTGTGATTTCTGCAGGCTGGAATTGGAACCCTTTGCTGGGGAACTCAGGTCAGCAGCAGGCAGAGCGCTGGGCACCACTGTTGCTCAGAGCAGCCCATCCTCTCCCAGGCATGTGTGTGCCTGGACAGGCTCAGAGCGCGATTGAGGAGTGAGAGATGCACAAATTAAATAGTCCTTGAAGCTTTTCTCAACTAGTCTCACTCTGGCACAGACCTCTGCCTTAGGGGGGTGATCCAGTGGAATAGCAATGACCTAAAGCTACTGATCTACCTACTGAAACATGCAGGGAGGAAAATTTATCCCAAAAATGACCATATGAGAATATCTGGGCTGCAAATAAATGTTTGTAAAAGATCTACATTAACATTAAAAGAATGAGGATTTTTTTTTCCTGACGAAAGCTGAAGCTTTTTTCTGAAATACTGTATGCTACACAGAAACAAAAAAATGGAAAAGTCCTGGTGGGTGAGACCTTCATCTCTCCTCTCATTTATTACTAGTGCCAATGGAGTAGCTGTTCTAATTAAAAAGAACTTGCCCTTTCAAATATCCAGAGAAACTGGATTCTGATCCAAATGGCCTTGTAGAAAAGAAATTGGTGAATGAAGTCATTACTCTAATTAGCATTTATGCTCCTAATGTTAACAATGTACTCGTAAAAGGAACCAGTAGCATAGATATTACTCTTTAAACCATCTAATGGTCTGGCGTGGGTACTGATTTTAATTGCCCTTTGGTTATCAGTTTAGACAGATCTGCCAGGGCTAATTGCATTGTAAATCAGATATCAAGAAATTCACTAATGAGCTAATGAATGATAGTTATTTGTGAGATGAAGCTGATAATGCTTATTTAGACAAGTCGTGTACTTAAGTGTTCTGTGTTCCATATGGAGAGACGTGCCCATTCAACAGTAACTAGGTTACAATGTCTTAGCTGTTACTCAGTCTACTCCATAGTTATGTTCCATTTTCCAGGATTAGCCCAGTCCCTGTGCTCTACACCCCTAAGCTGTTTCTGTGATCTGTAATTCACAGAACTGTAGTCTGGAGCCCTGCATTTCTATTTGACTTTGTTTATATATTTCTTGTCTCCCTTAGCATAAATCATAATGACAGCCTAATTGGTTTGTATTTCTGAAGCAGTTTGAAATGTGAAGTGTTGCATAAGTGTTCAAGGTTGTTATTACTTTGTGATTCTTCCCAGCCATTTTCTGTCCAGAATGAAAATTGAGAGAAATTATTTGCCATTTACCAGAGTAAATATAGTGAATCTTGTCATAAGTAATCACTCAAAGATCACAAAAAAAAAAAACCCTTTGTTTCACAAAATTGCATTTTTTAAATGCTTGAACTTTGCATTTCCTTCATAACACAGTAAGTCCATTAGCTTCAGTGGAAGTATTTGATTTACACTCACGCAAAGGGAGAATCAGAGTTTTGAAATCTGTGAGAGGGTAGTTTCATGGTGGAATGAAGGTTGTGGAAAACACAGATCTTCTCTGAAGATTTAACTGTGATTAAAACATTGGGACATTTGATAAACTTACAATTTGAGCTTATGACATGTTCATTTCACAGGAGGGATATGCACAGTTGTACCACTCTCTTACAGATTGGAAGATTCCTTCATTCACAGTTGCATAGTTTACCTAAATCATTTATATATACCAAACTGATTTTTCTTTTTCCATAGAGCACTAACCCTTTAGCTTTTTCATAGGACCAGGCCAGTGTTTACCATTACCAGAGAATTTTTATCAGGTGCAGTTTTCAAAAAATAACGTCAAAGTTAGACAGATGCATTTAATGTCCTTTGTTGCTTCCACTGGCTCACAGGGCAGAGTCAGGAGGTATCCATGACAAAGTAGAAAAGTCTTTTACTCCAGAATGGGATTTTAGGATCAGAAATGAAGCAGGCAGGCAGGCAAAACAAGGACAGCCAACAAAAGGTAGCCTGGGGCAACACAGTGTGTCAATGAGAAAGAGAGAGATAAGAAACACTTGGACAGTTGTGCATGTTGGCTTCAATCTGTAATGACTGTGCAGACCACACATCAAAAACATTTGGCTGTCCTTGACAGAGAATGAAAAGAGCACAGATTTTTCAGCTACCTCTTTTTTTTTTTTCCCCCCCACAGTCAGCCTGGTGAATAACAATTCATTTACTTTACTTCTGTTTTTAATTATTTGTCTAATGGCCTTCAGGCAGTTATTAGATACCATCTTTGAGAGACAAAGTGAAAACTCTTCATCTTTTTACAACTGCTCTTTCTACTGTTGGTCAGACAGATCTACAACTCTTACTGTTGTAAACAACGTTTTTGTTGTATCTTTCTAGTGTAAATTAAGGACAACATTGCCACCATCGACTCCAATAACACTTAATTCAGTCAGCACTGGCACCTGCTGCATTTCTGCAGTTCTGTGTGTGCAGAGACCTCCATGACCTTGGGACCAAACTGTCCATTGGTGCCTAAATTCTGTCATTTGATAAATGAGTGGAAAGCCCCTGTGTTTACCTCCCCTTCCCCAGCAGTCCCATCCACGCCAGAGAATGTGTTCTATGAGTTGGCCAAATGGCAGAATGCCCAGGCTCTCATGGTGAAGATGACACTTTCTTTGCAACTTTCTTGGTCGCCTCATGTCCAAGGAAAAGAATCAGTGGAGGGTCAGAGTTTATTTAATGTCTCACCTTGCCCTCCCAGTGAGTGCCCTAACTCCTGAGTAAAGGTGACCTTCACTCCTTTAATTCTTTCTTTTGAGAGAATGACATTATGAAACTTGTAATTTGTGGGGCCTGAAGAACAACCAGCCAGAAGTGGCCTGATTATATAGCTTAGGAGCAAGAATTAGGAGAAAAGGCTCATCAAGCATGATCAACCTTATTTGTTAAAATAAACTCCAGAAGTCTTTCTTTCCTTTTTTTTTTTTTCCTACTAATATGTGATAAACTCACCCCAGGCAATATAAATTATTTCATTCCTCAATATCTATTAGTTTGTTCCTAAACTGAAATTTTCTGAATGATTTAAAAATAATTAGTTTTTAAACCTTCTTGTTTCTTCCTGGCTGAAGGTTGTGTTTTAACACTGGTAGGTTGTGTGGTTTTATGACAGGTTCTTAGGACTGTGGATTGCCTCCTCACACATCTTTATGTAGTAACTGAGCTCTGGAGGAGCTAAAATGTCTTGTTACAGCACAAGATCTCATTGGCAGTAAAGTTACGGATTAAAACCCACATGAGAAAGGTAAAGCTCTCTATCTCAGTCATCTCAGGAGCAAGGGGGGAGACAGAAAATTGAAGAAGAAATGCTGTGTTAGAAAGAGTTATCCTAGTGGCTTTAAGGAAAACAGGGAACACAGAGCCTCCGTTAAGCGTTGGTTACGGCTTAGTATTTACGATTTATGATGCCAAATTACCTTAAAAAAACCTGATGATTTGCACTAATATGGCAAAATAACAATCTGTTAATGAAAACAGAATTTATGTAGTTTTTTTCTCTGGGGTTCTTCTTGGAAGCTTGGTTGTTTATTTTTTGTACCTGGAATTACTGTGAGTTTCTGAGAAGTACTTTTATTTATTCTGACAATTCCTTAAGGGAAGACCAATGGGGAACATCTGATATATTCATGTTTTGCAAGATGACTATCCAGGACAATCTGCAGATGCCTTTTTAGGCACAAAAGGAAAGGATTCCCTGCATACCTCTCCAATTGGCAAGATAACTTTCTCTGGTAGCAGCTTGAATAAATGAATACAAAAACTGATTGACTACAGGGATCTTTTTCTTTCCTTAAGTTTGAAGAAAATGTCAGATGAAATTAACAGTCTAGAGTGGCTTCATGAGGTTGTCAAGGCAGTTGGAGACACATTTCCAACTATAACACAGAGAAAATGCCACTCTGAAAATGTGTAAGGTGTCTATAAACACAGTTTTTAAAATAAGCCTAAAGTCCTATGAGACAAAAAAGGAAACACAGTACTGATCAAACCAGGGGTGGGTGCATTAATCCAGCATCTTATGTCAGGCAAAAGACAGATCAGACAATTCTCAGGACTGTAAGACCTCTGCAGTGTCATTTTTTGTGTAAACTTCACCTGGCTCCTGCTTCCCTGCACCTGGCATTTTCAGATAGATCTGTAGCAACTATGGATTCATTTAACATATGGGTAATCTCTCAGAAAACTTCTGGTGTAGTGACTCTGTGTTCTTGAAATTCATTCCTATTTTTCACCCAAAACTTCATCTGAAAAACTTAGCATATCCTTTCCTTCATACTGCCTTATTACAGAAATAGAGTTAATTTGTACTACTGAAATGCATTTTATTTTTATGACAGGAAGCTTATAATTTTACTTGCTTTTGTTAGAACATCTTTTGTTTCTATATTTTTTTTTCCTTAAAAAATTCTGGGCCAATGCTGTGTGGAATAAAGTTCTTAACCACATAATTGAAGAGGAGTACTCCATGCCATTCTATTCCTTCTGTTCAGTTAATGATTCTAGTGTTGCTTATTATTTAGCAGAAGGAAGGTGCTACTATACAGTGAGATGTCTGCAGTAATGCCAGTATTTCGCTAGAAAGGACAGTAATTTGCAAAAAAAAGGCTCCCTGATTTGTTTTAAACAATAAGAAATTTCATCTAGCATGATAACTTCCCCTTGACTTATTTTTTTCTCTTTTTTCATCCCTCTGAAGCTTCAGAAGCATTCATTTCTGTGTCCCAGACTGAACTAGATAAAATTTTGTCTAGAAATCTTCTTAGACTTTTCTCATCTTTCCAGATAATTTGTAAGGGTGTAAAACCATGTAGGCACTACTGTCAAAAGGGAGGGACTCTGCTGCAAGCTGTTCTCTAATATGGCAAAGGATTTTTACTTCTACAAGAATCTTAGCCATAATATATAAAATATACAAGGGGAAGCAGCAAATATGATCATTTGCTTAGCCTAAATCTTTAAATGAAGGCAGAAAGTAATAGCATGATATAATGTGTTGGGACCTTGGTCATAAAAGGTCAGAATCATGTCCTCTGTCATTAGTAAACTTAAAGGTGTCTGGTCCTTCTTGCAAAGTTAACAACCAAAACCCAAGAACACTTCCAGAGGTCAAATAATCCCATCTGTCACTACTAGGGCAGATGGGGAGAGAGAGTTCATTACTTTAGACACCAAACTTCTAAGCAGGAGCAGTGAAATTAGCTAAAAACCCACTCTCTGTATCATTTAGGGATTATACACCTTTAGGGACAGGTGATTATTCAAGGGTTGTATCCAGACAACAACAGAAGCTCACAATAAAAACAAAAAGTGTGGTGGGGAGAAGTATCCTGGTACCTGTGCTCAGCTGTGGCAAGGAACGCACAGTTTGGGAATTGAGCCATTTCTCTTTTCTGAGAAAGCAGAGGTTTCAAATCATTCTGTGGCTTTTCAGGAGACGATGCCAGATGACAGAATTTTTTTTAAGAGTGCAAAACACTATAAAGCAGTTACTAATGTATTTATTAAGCTGTACTGTTGCATATTTTTGTTCCAATAGCCTGCGTTCATACTTCCGTGATTCTTGCTTGTGGAGTCCAAGCTCCATTTTGTATTAATTATTCAATTCTCTCCCTTTGTCCAGGATTTTCCTTAACTGTGTAACAGTAGCCTTTTAAAGACGTCTGCCTAAATTTTTCACTTCTGGTACACTGTGCTCAGTGTAAGATCAAATTATGAAAGTTAAAGGTCATTTCATATTTGCTGGTGGTTGGGAGGTGTGTGATGATGTGCAGTGTGAGTAGCACACTGCTGCATCTCATAAGCAATCTTTTCTCTTCTAGGCATTATCTCGAACTGATGTGTTCTGCTTCTCAGAGAGAAATACAAACTTGAAGAATATTTGGGAGAAATGAAGTCAGGACCTTAATCTTTGAGGGATCTTAAAGCAAGACAGTTCCCTCTCTGTAGCCATCTCCACCTGGATTTAACACAGGATGGTTTATAGTTACTTTATCTGAAAGTTATTTACACCTTCAACCCATGGGATTCCCACATCTGACAGGAGAACTGTTATTTCCCAACTGTGTGAGATTTAGTGCTCAAGAGGATTGTGTCTGTTCACATGGTTTGGTCTTGGTAGAAATTAAAGGGATGATGCAAACAGTTCAGGCAGTACCTGATTTTATAAAAGTGAAATTGTTCTTTCTACATCCTTCTTGTACTCTTACACAGAGCTTTAGGGATTAGTCTTGCACATGTGCCTAAATTTGTACATGGGCAAACAGCTAAAAGATTAATTAGCAAAATCTAAGGAATGCAGAGTATTTATAGGATAAAGCCACCCTAGTACTTAAAAAGGTGGGAGAAAAATAGAATACTTTAATTAAAGGAAAAGCAGCTATGTAAAATGGAGCTATGGAAACAGTGATGAAGAAAACTTACAAGTCTGAACTCTCTGAAATACATTAAAGTGTGAAGTGATATATCTGAAGAAAGCATATTTTTTAAAAATGAGAACTAACTTATGTATGCCTTAATTTGGGAGTCTTCAAAATTTCTGAAAATCAGAATTGTTATTATCCATCCCTTATGCATATCTGGTGTACTCTATCACCTCCTTAATGTTACAAAAACTCATCTGCTACTGATACTTGTCTTGAAAAATACCAATGAAGAAATAAAAACCAAACTCATATATCCTTACTTACACAATCTTTCCCAGGCTGTATGGAAAAGAGGTGTTCTTATTGGGGACAGTTGGCCTCCAATAGTAAGAGAACAGCAGTTTTGTCATGCTGGAGGGTTTGACAGCCTGTCTTGTCTCCATCGCTCTATTTGTGAATTTAGAAACTTCCTCTGCAATTGCATTCACTGGGGGCCAGAACACTCTTGGGCAAAAATCCACAGCTATAATTAGTGATTTAATTTTAATGTAGATGAATAGACAATCCTGAAGCCAGTTATTAAAATGTCATTACTTGACACAGAAGTTAGCTTATTTGCCTAATGTCTGTTAGCAGAAGCTGCAGAGACCAACCCAAATGAGAATTCTGCCTGGGGAAGAGGCACAGCAACACAAGGCATCAAAAATCTCTCTGCCTCTGGGAAACAGCTGGACAGCCCCTGCCAGAAAATGCTCAAGTGCTTGTTGGGAAGGCACAGGCAATAACTCTGACCCCTCTGCTCTAGCAGAATCCTGGGATGTCCAGAAAGTATTTCTTTCGAGTAACTTGATTTATAGCTAAAGCCCAGTGCAGTTAGGAAATAGCAAGGGGAGAAAAAAAACCAGACTTTGTAACGAGTAGCCCTGGGGATGTCTGTATCCAAGGAGTGGGGAATTAGTTCTGTATATCATGTGTAACTCATTCAGACAGCATTCCCAAAGTAAATAAATTTTAATTTGTGTTTTTAATTCACACTTTAATTTAACAGCAAGGCTCAGAGAACTAAGAAATCTGGATTCAAAGGCTTAGTTAGAAAAAGAAGAGCGAAGATATCTCTGGGACCTTCAGTCACTGGCTAAAAAACCTAAAAGTAGCCACAAAGAGAAACTGAAAGTAGATGCAAAGATCATAGTAAAAATACAACTTTTCTTGTGAATATTTCAGGGAACACAATAGAAGTTAAAAACTGTTGTTGAAAAACATAGTAGCAAATCTATATTTAATAACTTCTTTTTGTAAATTCTGAGAGATCTGAACTATGACCTTTCCTATTTCTTTGCCATTTTAATGACACAAGTTCATGAGTAAAAATAATACCAATGTAAATCTAAAATCTAAAGGCTTCAGAAGGCTTCAGTTTTAATTCCACTTTCTTTGGCGTCACAGTAAGAGTTCTGCAACTTTAATCCATCAAGCAGCTTTGCAAAACCATCATGAAAATGTATGAACCCAAGAACAAAATCTACTCACCCAACCTTACAGCAATGATTAAAAAAAGCCCTAATTATGGTATAGTCACCCGTCAAAATAAATTATTCACTTAGGGGTGAGTGGGTGAAAAGAAGTTTGCTAGACTTCCTTAAGGAGGTGGTAATTGTCTTGGATTTTGTTAAAATACATCACTAATTATATTTTAACAAAGTCTATGTACTGTTTTCCGCTTTAGGAACTTTATGAGATGGTTGTAAGAATACTGAGAAAGGGATTTTTCAGTTTTATACTTCAGTTTTATACTATACTTGTGTGTTTTTACTGCAGACCAAAACAGACATGCAAAAAATGCTCTAAATTGCATATACAGATGATAAAAAAAAGTTAGAATCAAGTGATTTCATAAGATGGCAATTGATTGGACATACGTCTATGGCAAAGTGATGTGTGAGTGCAGTGAAGTGAGAGTGTGGTGGTACCACGTGGTTGCAGAACCTGCACTTAAGAATTCCTTCCTGACTTTGACATCCATTGCACAGCATCGAACATGATTCTCAGGAAAGTGGTGGAATCACCATCCCTGAAAGTGTTCAAAAAACTTGTAGTTGTGGCACTTAGGGACATGGTTGAGTGGTGAGCATGGCAGTGCTGTGTTAACAGTTGCATTGATGACCTTAGAGGTTTTTTCCAGTCTTAACAATTCCATGATTCTAATACTAAATCCTTCAAAGAAGATGTCTGCAACCCATATTCCTGGCATATATTAGCCAGGAAAACTTAACACCAAATTTGAGCTACCAACCACATATAATCTTACCCTGCTAATTACACTGCCAGTGTGTTGGGCCTGCCCTAAGCAACACCAAAACCATAAGTTTGTGTTCTTGCTGTCTTCTGGAGGTTAACAGAAACCTACACATAAACTTACATCCAAAGAATGCACAGGGCGTGGGCTCCATACTGCAGCAGGCTTGAGCCGGGTAACCCAGAGCCTGCAGTCTGGGGGTCACTGTAGATGGAGGCATTTTTTAGGCATTTCCTGGAAGATGATTGCTGTACTTAATACCAATTAAACACTCCATCAGTTAAGCGCTTAGAGCTAGGTAGGGTGGATATAGGCCATAATAGTTCATTTGCAGACTCCAGAGCAGGTTAAGTTAAAAAATAAGTGTTCTGAAAGGATCATTGATTTTCACACAATCATGGAATAGTTTGAGTTGGAAAGGACCTTTAATGGTCACCTAGGCCAAGCCCCTTTAATGACCAGGGTCATTTTCAGCTAGACCAGGTTCCTCACAGCCTTGTCCAAGTTGACCTAGAATGTTTCTGGGGGTGGGACATCCATCACTTCTCTGGAAAACTTCTTCCAGTGTTTCACCATCCTTATTAAAAAAAAAAACCTTCCTTATTATTGAGTCTGAATCTACCCTCTTTTACTTTAAAACCATTATCCCTCGTCCTGTTGCAAGAGGTCTTTTTAGAAAATCATCCTTAAAAGCCGCCTTTAGGTACTGAAGGGCCACAGTAAAGTCTCCCTGGAGTCCTCTCTTCTCCAGGATGAACAACCCCAACTCTCAGCCTGTCCTCATAGGAATGGTGCATCATTCTTGTGTCTCTCCTCCTGTTGCTCCAACAGGTCCATGCCTTTCTTGTGCCATGAGTCCCACAGCTGCTGCAGCACTGCAGGTGGGGTCATGAGAGAAGAGCAGAGGGCAGAATCCCCTCCCTCGCTCTGCTGCCCACACTGCTTTGGATGAGCCCAGGATGCAGTTGGTTTTCTGGGCTGCAAATGCACATTCACATTGCCAGGTCATACCCAGATTTTCTCCCACCAGCACCCCCAAGTCCTTCTCAGCAGGGCTGCTCTCCCTCTGTTCACCCCCAGCCTGTGGTGACACTGGAGGTTGCCCCACCCCAGGTGCAGCACCTTGCACTTGGTCTTTTTAAACCTCATGAGATTCCCATGGGCTCACTTCTGGAGCTTGTCCAGGTCCCTTTGGATGGCATCCTGTTCTTCAGGCATATCAACCAAACCACTCAGTTTGGTGTCATCTGAAAACATTCTGAGAGTGAACACAGTGCCACTGGTGGTAGTATTACTGATGAAGATATTAAATACTGTTTTTCCAAATATGGACCCCTGAGGGACCCCACTTGTCACCAGTCTTCATCTGGATACTGATTATAAACAGACATAAATTATAAACAGATGCTTCTTGTTGTATGCAGTAAGCTTCTAGTCATAAATAAATGCAGTCATCTTCTTTTAATCAAATAATAAAATATTCATGTTTGTTCGCATTATTATTTTATTTAAAATTAATTTCTGCTTACCTAAAACTCTGTATACCATTGTAATACATTACTTTCCCATATATATTTGTATGTGAACTGTTAAAATATCAAATACAACACAAATCTAGACAACAATTAGACTGTAGAGTACTTCCCCTTAATTTATTATCAATAGTGAGTGATCACAAAAGCAAATATGTAGAGGTTTAACATTCATCGTAACATTTGCAGTTATTGTTCTCATAACTGAAAAATAAGGTTTGTCTTTCATTTCCTGGAGTTGTGGCTGACTCACACAGTTCTGACTGATACTTCAGCAATTCAAAGCTGTGTAAACAGTAAAGACAGATCGATCTAAATGAGGGTGCTGAATAAGCAGAGGCAGGTGTGTATTTGTAGCTGGATATTATTTCATCCCACTCTAAAAATAACTGTGGAAAGGAATGTGTCTCTGCTCTGGGCTCAGAATGTGAGTCACACCATAGTTGGAAGTATTCGTCCTAAAAGCTTCTGGTTCTGGCACACCTCTTGTTTTCTGTCTGATTGTTCATTTTTACTATAATTTCCCAATTCCTCAGCAGTATTTTAACTTTTCATAACACTTATATTTTTAAACTAGAGTTTTTCATTTCTTACACGAGATCAAAGGAGCCTCAGGAGCGAAGGACGCTGTGAGCAATGACCCCCTTCGTCCACAGCCTGGAGTGCCCTTCCTCTTCCTCCTCTGTCCAGAGGGATGACAAGTGGAGCTGTCCCCTTGGTGCTGCATTTTGGCTCTTTCCTCACAGAAAGGGAGAGGGACAGGGAGGGCCAGGCAGAGGAAAATGTGTGTAGGTCACCCTGCGATGGAGCACAAAGCAGAGCACAGACATGGGAGACACATTTGTGACTGCCCAGTAGCTGGGGTCACTGTGTAGGGACTGGCAGTAGATCTGAGTCTTGTTATCCTTTCAGCATGATGATTTTTCTGCTTCTTTACCACCACCCAAATGCTCTGACTTTTTTTCTTCCACAGATGCTTACCTTTCCTCAGGAAGCAAGTTAGGATATTGCTTCATCATCAAACACTTTATTGATAAAATAAAAGTCGTACTACTTCCTGACATAGGTGAGCTAAGGTTAAGGGAAAAAAGTAAGCTGTTTGTCCTCCTTATTTCCCCTTTTTTCTGCTTCTTGTGACTTTCTGACTTCCCGATCCGGTCTCTGTCATCAGAGCAAACCTACCCAGTAATTTGTCTGACCCTCCCTTGCAGAGCCAGGGCACTGCTCAGGGTTCGTACGGCTCGGGGGTGACAAAGGACCCTTGGTGATTGTCACTGTGCCACGGCTCCCGAGCCGCTTCGGCAGCCAAGCCCAGTGGTTAGGCCAGAGCATCTCCAGTGCTGAGCTGCTCTCAGAACCAGCTGGCAGCACTGGAGCAGTCAGGAGCAGCAGCCAGATGGATTCAGCAGTGGTGCTTTTTCTGCACTGCCTGTCTGCATGGAGGCTTTCATTCAGGCCCAGCACAAAGAGCTTCACTGAGGCTTAAAATGACTCTGGGCAGGGGTGGCAGGTGAGTATATACACAATTTTTTTGAGTACAGCAAGGAGGCACCTGAGTAACAGAGCAGCTGCACTTAGTCAAATCGAGGGAAGCTGTCCCTACTGCTGCCCCTTGGTAGAGGTTAAGGCATAAAATACAACAGGGAAGGTATGCAGAGTTACATTCTGCACTCTGCCAAATGGGTTGTATGGAACTCTTGATTCAGAATTTGTACCTTTACATTTAATAGGCTTTCATGGTCTTTTTTTTCTGCTATGATTTTGTATAATTGCTTTTTGACTGCATTTATGATACTGGCAGCATCTGACAGTGAATGCCACTATTCTCTGATGCTGTGTGAAAAAAGCCTCACTTCTCTTGCTTGTTTTAAACCTGCTAATTTCATTGGGCTTCCTCTTATTCTCATGAAGTGGGAAGTCAAGCATCCATTCATTTATTTTCTAGGCACTTTCCCAGGGTTCTCCTGTTTTTATACATATCTGCCATATCCCCCTTCAGTTGTCCCATTTCCAAGCTGAAAACTCAAAATCAATTTAAGCAGTTCCAAGCTTTAATTGCCCTTCTTTAGTTCCCCCATGTAATTTTTGAGAGGCAAGTACCAGAACAGCAGGCTGTATACAAAAGAGAGGGTACTATGTGGTTTTATATAGTACTATAAAGGTGTTGTCTGTTTTGTGCTCCATTCATTTTTAAAAAAAACTACTAACTGCTGGTTTTTCCGACTGCCAGTGAGCATGGGATTTATGTTTTCTTTTAGTAGGCTTCCTTTTTTTTTTCTTCATTTTTTAATAATTTCTTTTTATATATAAAATTAACCACAACTTAAATTATTTATTTGGTATTCCATTTATATCTACAGGAAAATTAATTTCAGTATCTTACGATTAGCATTTCAACAGTAACCTATTGAACCAGCCCTGGCCTTGCTCAGGCAAGGTGAAAAAGAGATCAGAGATTTTCCATGCTTCATGCCAACAAAAGTTATTTTTAAATACAGTTAAAGTTTTAAAAGTTTTTTTAAACATTTAGTGTCTATATTATGCCTAAAATATAGGTATATATTAGGTAACACCTATTGCATACCTAATACTAGGTATGAAATTTGCCAAGCTTTATGAGAGAGTCTCCCATTAGCTCTAATGTCCTAAATAAGGAATTTCAAGACACTGAAAATCTCTTCTTGATAAAAGATACAGTTTACATTGATTCTGATTTTTCTGTAATGGAGCATTTCTCCTGCATTTAAATGACTGGTCTCTCATCCTATCTGTTTTTTCCATTGGGGTTTAACTAATGGTTTTATGACACACTGGTTGTATCAATATGTGTATTGTTTCTTTTTTTTATTAGCACTGCTTATGCATATTTTTTAACTAAAGATATGGATTGATAGGTAGGTAGCAATTGATAATGTAAAACTCACTTTTAAATCAGTGTTTAGGGGATCATGAAGCACATAAAGTGTTACATTAGAGGACAGAAGTTGGAAATTAGACAGCATTTCCAGTTTGAAACTGAATGAGTTAAATCCTTTTTGGCTCCTGATCTTACAAGTTCATTTTTGTCTTTTTATATATGTGATATTCACAGATTTTTTTTTAGTGAATTTTATCTCTGTCTCTCACTAATGCATGCAGTCAGTCAAAGTGAAAAAGTGTCTAATGTTTTAAAATAACATGAGAGTGTCCTTCAGTTAAAGCACCTCATCTACTATTCAGGATATTAGCATTACTGCTAATTACTACTGCACTCAATTTTGTATGACAATGACAAAACTAAGGAGAGGAAAAAAGGCCAAGGTACTGTACTTTTAGTTCCACAGTTCGTGCCACACTGGTACTATATCCCTGGGATATGTCTGCTACTATTTATGGAATCAGTGGAAATCAGTGCATATTTGACAACTTTTGTGAGGTTTGAGGCCTCTGAGGCACTGATCGAGGATGGTAAAATGGCTTAGGCCGACGAGTTTTTTAATTGAGGAATCTTTTTTTCAAAATATGTGATATTTCAGACATGCAATCTCACCAATAAAGGTAACGTGATCTTAGAGCAGTACAAAAGTAGACTCCTAGCTGAGCACTGTTGATTTTCAGATACTCTCAAAATAGCCTGTACTGTCAGATCTTAGAAATTTGACTGTGACCGGGTCTGACCTTGACATTTTTGGAGGTACAGTTTTGTGTAGATTTCCTTTTTCCCCTCAGACCCCAAATTCTGCTCCCCTGCTTTAACTCTGGCAGTCAGAGAGAGCTCCCACAGTCATCCCTACAGAGGCACATCTCATTGCCCTGCTGGGGCTCTGGGTTAAACCTAAATAAAATTCAAAGAAAATCTGCAGGGAGTCAATGTTTCGTTCAGACATCCCTAAGCCCAGAGTGACTGTCGGTGTCATTGAACACAGTACATTTTTACTCTGTATTACAATTACAGAAACGTCTGCTATTAATATTGTTTTGCTAAACCGCTGTAAAAAATTCATGGAGTATTCAGTAATTGCAAGGCTGTTCAGTTACCTGAGGTGGTCATGTACAGCATTGTAAGTCCTTGGAAACACACAAGAATACAAGTACCAATAATAATTTTTACTCTGCCTGCAGAATGTATTTTATGATGGTTTACTGTGCACATACAACATACACATTTATTTTTGTCATGCCTATATGTGGTTACAGTATTTTTTTTCAGTTGCTACTGCTATTTGATTGTATAGAAGTCCTAAATAGTGGGATAAGAAATCAAAAAATGGTCATAAGGTCTACAAATATTTTCATCAGCTTGATATCGTTTCACAGGGGGTTTTTTGGTTTTTTTTAAAGTTTCTCAGACCTGTACGATATTTTTAGTTTCCCATAGTAACTGCTGTAAATCTACTTGTAAAACATCATGTTCATTGACCTTCAATGCAGCTTACAGATGAAAAAAGATAACTGCATAAATAGCATGTTTTCATCTTTATGTCTTATACTACTATTTATGTTTCTTTCTAGAAAGCGCATGCTTTTAAAAATATTATTTAATTATGTTACCGTTTTATTTTTTTACCATGTTTTTAATGACAAATTTGTGGTATCAGTAAGACACCACTTTGTAGATCAGATGTGCTAGAAATGCAAACATCCAGATATTGATAGATAAGAAGGGACCATGGTCCATCTAATCTAATAATCCTTCTAAGAGAAAGTAGATGACTCAGAGGAAGTTGCCAGAAATTTCATGAGAGACAAATAGAGGGTAATCTGTCAGCCACCTTAAGTCTTCTCAGAATTCCTTAGTACTTTGAGATAATGTTAAGCCCTAAAGCATAAGGTTTCAACTTTCTTTGAAAATATATTAGCATTAACTATTACGAATTTTGAGCTGGTGAATAGCAAAAATATGGCAAATATGAAAAACAAGATAGTGACAGTGTAACTGAAAACTGCAAATCTCTGAATCATTGGATGATTATTTACTTTCTAGGCAGGTGAGGTAATTTGAGGGAATGAAAATTACATAATAAATAATCAATATCCTTATCATAATTTTGGTCCTAAGGAAACTCTTGTTTTGTGGCATAAATGTTGCCAAACTAATTTGTCCTAACTAATGATTTGAAATAAGAGAACAGCTCTGCTACACTACCTATGTGTCATGTATTTGGATGAGAGGAATGTGAACTTAACCTGTTACAGTTTCAGAAGTTGTTAATAAGATACCTGCTTGTGAGAATAATTTGATCACTAGTTCTACCACCAAGAAAATTAATTACCATTTCATGAAAGGTAAATATTCAATTTCACAGAAAGCACTTTGAACTATTCTTTATATTAGCTGATGAACCAGACCCTACCTCGCACATCCATTAATCTAAGACAAAAGAAGCCACATCCTGTGTATTTCTGCAATCTGATGTGTTATTCCTTTTCTTTCCAGACAACTATTACGGCACTCCGAAGCCCCCAGCAGAACCGGCGCCGTTGCTGTTAAATGTGACAGACCAGCTCCTGCCAGGTGCCACTCCCGGGGCTGAAGGCAAACGTAAAAGGAATAAGTCTGTGAGCAATATGGAGAAGACAGGCATTGAACCACCAGAGGAGGAGGAGGAAGAACGACCTGTGGTCAATGGAAATGACGTGACAGTAACACCAGGTCTGTTCTTCCTTCTTACTTTGCAGTGAGTTTCTGTTATTCAGAGTCCTCAGTTCCCTCCTTCTGCAGTGAGAATATGCATGTTCAGGTAAGGATATTCTTGCAAGAGTGAAAGCCAGGAATCCTGAATATTAGGATTTCTCTGAAGCCTAAAAAAAGTTACTTAACCTCTATTTTGGGGAGTTATCTCACTTACCTCAGCTACTCTAAAGATTTCTGTCTCTGGACTAGTCCCTTTGAACCCTCTTTATAGACCAAAGAGAAAAATACCTTCTTTGTGAGCATGGATTGTGACCTGGTTTAGATTTCTAGGTTAGGAAATCAGTCACAAGTGCCTGTTTCTCTCCATTGACTATAGAGGGAGTCTAGAGAACTGCAGTTTGGTCAGATGAATAGTCTCTGTGTTTCAGGTCTTCTTGTTCTCTAACGGTGACACTCACAGGATTGTTCAGCCTTTTATGAAGTGAACTTTTGTAAGTTGTCATAAAGTCTTAGCAATTTTGTGGAAGACTAAAGTCATCACATTAACAAAGTTGTGGCAGTTGCCACTGAAGCTTAGCTGGCAGCACTATCAGGAGGACCCTTTTCAGGAATGTTTCAGAGCCATAAACCGATAAGGGTTTCAGATATCAAGTCCTAAAAGATGACTGTTGTTTTACCCCTTGGATCACAGTGCTTCAGGGAAAAAGGGGGTCTGGGTACTGACTGGTGTCTCAAGTGAGAGCACTCCAGCCTTTTCTGAGCAGGTAATCAACTTCCCCCTCAACCTTTCAGCAAGACAATATTTTACAGGACTTAATAATTCTTATTCTGAAATAGAATTTAAGAAATTATTTTGTTGTTGTTCATGTAGAAAATTAAAGAATTCCGATTTTTGTATCTCTGAGAAATAATGCTGTGAATCCTTTTTGGTATACTTTGAAATTCTGAAACAGATTGTTGAAGTCTGTAGTAACCATCATATGGATGAGAAGATAAAATGAAATATTGCAAATTCTCTAAATGTATAGGTCACTGTGAAACAAAATATCTATTACCTAATCTTCTAAGCTCTGTAGAAGGATTTTCGTACTGCAGAGTCTATATATAGCTTTTTAATTCCTTCTTGATTGCAAAGTATATCGAGTTTGATATCTTCCCATCCCAGATGTGTTTGCCACATGCTTTTCTGTAGCTGTTGCCTAACATTACATATGAGGGAAAATCCCCGTGCAGAATCCATCCCCATCTACCAGAGGTGTCCAGGAGCAGTGGGGTGAGGGTGGGCCTGGCTCTTCCCCTTGGTTCTCCAAAGGGCTGCGGTATGGCTCCCTGGCACTGCCGTCACACACTGCACGAGCCTTGCTCATCCCTGCCACACAGAATTGCATCTGTTGGCATTGCTCTGGCACTTAGTGCCTTTCCTACACAGCTAAGCAGGAAAGGATGAAGCCCAGAGATCCTTACATAAAACATCAGCACTGCCGCTGTTGCCAGGATACTTCCACAGTGAAAGAGGCAAAGGCAGGATTTGGTCTCTGATGTGTAGTGTAGAAATCATTAGAAAGATCATTCTTTGTAGTTATTCGAAATGTGCCACATAACAGACCATTGCTGAGGAGCAATTTCCAGGACAATATGTTTCAGCTCCTAGTGGATCAAGAGGCAATATTTACCTGCCTTTTTCCTTGAATTCTACACCTATAATTTGCTTCTCCCAGGCAAATTCTGTGTGAACAATGACTAGGCAGCACCCAAGAAGCAGGCACTGGCATGTGCTGTGTAACAAAATGAAATACGTGAGCATGGGTGTCAGAGAGCCCCCCCTTTCCCTCTCCTCTCCCCCCCAGAGTAATTCCTGTCGGTGTGGCCAGCAGAACAAGCAGTGCCTGTGTTGGCTCTCATGGTTTCATAAGCAGGGTTTTGTTGTTCAGTCACACTGATTGAGGACTTGGGGGATTGTAGCAAAGCAGCTCTGTACATCCATGCTGTGTTGCCTTTGTTGGGCAGTGTGGCTCCCACAGACCCTGGTACGGCAGTCATTTTCTCTGTGAGCTGACAGAGGCTTAGTCACCTCTAAAATGTGAGTGCATTTGTAGTTTGTGTCTTTAAACAGTCAGGAAAATCAGAATATGTTAATTAATTCATTTATTTTTAAACTCCTGGTGGAGAGAGCATTTTAGTTTTTATAAAGAATCAGCAAAAGTAGGACTTTTGTTATTTCCAATTCTTTTAGAAAGTGTGTTCTATTTTAAATACTTCACTTCCAGGAGGAGGCTTTTATTAATTATAAGTCTCCTGGGACATTTGAAACATTGATACATTTTTTATAGATTCTCAGCAATTTATTGGCTTATTAACAGCATATCCGAGCCTGTCAACTCAAAGGACCGCTCTAACACGTAGGACTGCTAGGTTGAAATAGTAACAGCTCTAAGACGATTCTGAAGAAAAGAAATCCATCCTTATCAGACCAATTAAGTGATATCTGTGGTTACAGAAATCTTTGTGCTTTTGGTCTGAATTTTCAGGCATCTTTTCAGTGTCTATTGGCATAACCTGTGCAAATGTTGAGCTTTAGTGATTTTTCATTAATACCTTCCATATGCCTTGCTTCATGTCCATCAGATTTCCCTGAGACAGTTGTATGTGGACAAAGTGACCATAATTGCCTGCCCAAAGTGTTTATTTTTTCTGGTTTTTTTCACCTGTCCTCATCCCAGAAGCCACCAGGAATCCTTCTCAGTGGTTTGGGATGGGGCTTTTGGCCATTTTAGGATGGAGCACTCTTAGTCTTTCATCCTGGATCAAGTTCTCTCAGGACAAAATAGTGTGATTTGGGACATGGGATTTAAGTCATCCATCTTTGGCATCATATATGGCAAAATGCCTTACATTTTTGTTTGAGCTATTTGTCTCTGCTCTGATGATAAGAAGAAAGAAGAAGAATAATAAGAATAATAAGAATAATAAGAATAAGAAGAAAGAAGAAATTCCAAAGAGCAAGAGAGCAATAGCTGTTTTAGACACACATTTTAGGGGATCACCTCTACACTTTAGAACGATTAATTCAGCCTACAGATACAGAGGAACCTAAATGGCTAAATTTAAATGAAGAATCTTAATATTTGCCATGAAACATATGAGAGACATAATCTATAGATTAACTGTATAGATGGGCTAGTCTAGATTTAGCATTGGATTCCTTACACTTAGTGCAATTGTCCACATTACTGCTTGAGACATATTGCACCTGAGAAGACTTTCCTGATGCACACTGTGTTGAAATTAATGATTTCTGCAAAACTGATGTTTTGACCGAAGAGGTAAAAAGAGTCTTGATCGAATTGTAATCCGAAACTTCTCAGGCATTCAGTTTTTATTGCTGTTGTTATGTTTGCAAAGAATTGAGTCAGTCTCCTTCAAAACCAGCAGCAGTATTTGACACTGTGTTGGTCATGTCACATTTGCTTTCCACTGCTGACTGATGAAGTGTCTATCATCCAAACTCCAGAAGAATGACTTTAACGTTGAAGGCATGCTTATGTATGTGCATTATTCTGACAGTATTTGAGCAATGATAAGTTGCACCCAGAGAATAAAGTTCTGTCAGGCTCAAATTAATTGAGGGGTAAGATATGACATAAAGTTTCAAAATTGCCATTCCAGACCTTAGGAATGAACAAAAGACCAGAGTCTCAATGCTATCAATCACCATGCAAGGTGCACTAGTCCCAGTCAACAGGTTGAGTTTACTGTTTTATTATTACACAGCAAAGACAGCCAGAGGCATGAAAACAGCACACAGCTTCCGAGAGCTTCCGAGAGCCATGAGATTTTAAGACATACAAAAGTTGGTATCCACTGATTTTTTTAGGTGTGTTCTTTAAAGTCAGTTTATCACAGCCAGGTCACATCCTGTGACCCACAGAACACCCTGTGCTCACCCAGTGTCCGTGACTCCTGCTTTTCTTTGCCCAGGTCAGCTCTGGTTCTCTCTGTGCCAGGAGGCCATGGGAGCAGTGCCTCCACACAAGAGCACCAAGCCCTGAATGTGGCCACAGCTCTTTGCAGCAGCTCCAAGGCTGTAAAGTGATATCTTCACTAGAAAATACATACAGATATATCGGCAAACATGAGTTAACCGACTCTTGTATCCAACGGTTATTTTAAAAGGATGGATTCTTTCCTGTACAGACTTTAAGAAATTAGCCATTTGATACAATAAGGGTATAAAAATATTTTTACTCAGAACTGCCAAAACCATCCCTTAAATAACTATTTAATAATCTTTTTCTCTGCTGATATTACTTAGGTCATATGAGTTGGTACTTTTGGATGAAGAGAATAAGTTTTTAAAGTTCTCTGCATGAGTAATCTGCAGCATTAAAATAAAGGAATAAAGTGACAAGGTCCTCTTACATGTTTAGATGGCACATTTCAAGAATTAGACTGTAAATAATGTAAACAATTTAAAGTGTGAGCAACGGCATTGATGAAAAATGCTGAAACTATAATAACATAACTACTAGTTTGTTGGGTTTTTTAAAAATGGTCACCATTTTGTCTATGAAATTATAAAGAATTTGTCATATCAATATATATCAATAATATTTTAACTGCTGGTATTTGAAGCTGGGTACTACAGAGATGAAGTTGGGGTATTTAAAGATAAATAGTTACTTTTAACACACAGATTATCTTGTTCTCAAAGTGCTTTGTATTCCACACGTGTAACAGCTTGCTGGTGCTTTACTGGTGTCTATTCTGTCACTTCTCAGGATGCTCTTGAGAAACAGTTCTTCTCTGATTTTGAAGACTGAACCATGTGATCTCTTTTGTAGTGAGACAGAAGCTCCAGTAGACTATTTCAATTTCAATTGATTGGGGCTTTTTAGTGACAAAAGTACTTCTGGACTCATGTTTTGGTACCATTTTAGGATCTTTTTTATATCACATATTGTCCAAAGGTAAATATTTGTACTCACAGTGCATTACTGTAATATTTCAAACTTTATTTGTACTTTAAAAATGCTACTAGTTTTCAACCAGAAGTCAGATGTTTGTTGTTTGGGTTTTTTTAATCAAATAAAAAATTACATATGGATATATATTAGCGGAAAGAAAACCAGTGAGTATCTACCTTACATGGAGTATGGGAATGATAGATACAGAGAAGATGAGACGACACCATAGAGCTTTCAGATAAGTGGACTAGGATGTCCACTGTGTAAAGCTTACAGTTATTAAATGGTATTATGCAATTCCATCTTAATTGCTAGGGTTTTAGTCATCATGATGCCTTTTCCATTATCAAAGTAAGCTATTAAAAGATAATGATCCAGTAATTAATTATTCATGAGATCGGCTTTAAAATAATTATATTTTAAGTTGTTAAATATAAGCATCAGGTTCTTTTTTTCCCCTGCTGTATTTTGATAGCAATCTCTGTCTTGGAAAAGCTCAGAATATTTCTTCTAATCCTCAGGGCTTAATTTTCACTTTTTTTTTTCTGTCATCCTGATGGCTGGGATTTGTCAATATAGTTATTGAAAATCACGAATCTGACCTCTTCAGACCTGTTGCAAATACAATCTTGATGAAGAACACGTATTAGAGATATCATGGTAAAACCCCAGGACACAGCAGTGTCACCACGTCTGTGCTCTGTCAGACCAATTGGCTGATCAATAGTCCTTGTGTGAGATGCACCTGTGCCCCAAATGAATTTGTTCTACTGTGCTCATACCTGCCATGTGACCTTATGGCTTATATTCAGTTTAATCTATATGTCTTCCTTCCTATAGTAGAAATTTGGTCAAGGCTGCAGAGAGCCTCAGGAACACAACTCACAGGTGTGTTAATAATGCTTGAGGCAGATGAGGACTTTTGCTTTGCAGAGATAAGAACAAAACACCCCCCAAATTTATTAGCAATTACTACATTGTCCTATTCTCAGGGGAAGTGGGGACCATATATCATCTCTGCTCTGCAGGAAACTTTGACATATTTTAAAATGCTACAGACAGACAGATTCATGTTTCCAAACAGCATAAAATGATTGTAATTCCACATAGTCAAGCATGACTTAAGATTTAGCAACATGAGCTGCATGTGGATGTAGAGCTGTAGTTCATTAGGCTGTTCAAGGTTGAATCTGTGAGGTTTTTTTCATGCTGTTCTGAAGGGTTGCATGTGTCAGTGTCAAAAGTATTTTTTAAGATCATGAAAGCTGTATCTACCGTTTATCCTCAAGAAGCAGCATCTTTTACTATGTCATGTAAAGAAAAAAAGATTCATTTGACACAATTTCTTCCTGAAAAGTCTTGACAAATATTTATGACCTCTGAAGAGTTTACATGTAGGTGTTCGATTGCTTGTTCCACTCCTTCTAGGAATTAAAAAGAAAAAAATGCGCAGTTACAGTTTCATGGGTCTTTTTTTTTTTTTGTTAATGAAAAGACAAAATGGCCTAATTGAGCAAATCATTTCAAAGGGAACTTAGGTACTCAGAAATTAAGAATATAAAGCTATCTAAAAATGTAAATCATAGATACTTTGCTGAAACCAGGATTGTGCTTGTCCTTTCCAAGTTTCTGTTCCCCATGAAGGTGTTGCCATGAGTCTGCTCGCGTGGAACTCTCTATACCCGAGGTTCCATTTCATCCTTCTCTGCCAGCTGAGAACAGCTGGTTCATCCAGCTTTCACCTGACCTCTTCTCTGCCCACTCCACCTTCTTTAGCCCTGTTGCTGACGTTAATTATGTTAGTCATTTAATCACAGGTGATTTTTTTGTAGTGGTTGAGGCAAAAGAGCACTAATTGCCTTGGGGTTTTTATGCGTCATAAACTATTAGCTTTCCTTCCTTCCCACGTAGTAGAATGAGTCTGCTTTTGGTGTTATTGTTATTATTGCACTTACAGAAAGTTTTCTTGTTACTTTTAATATCATGACTGTATCCCACCCTCTGGACTGTTCTGCTTTGCTGTTAGATGCCCATGTTGTTTTTTTGTGTTCATCCTTAACAATTTAATCTAGTTTTCACCTTTTGTACAATTCTGTCTCAAGTAGCAGATCATTGCAAAGTCATGACTTAATTAAAATATCTTTGTTTATACTTACTCTTTTTCTTTTTCATTAGAACAATTTATACTTGCATTCTTAGTATTGTTTATTCAGTCTTTTCTTCTTCTCCTAAACCTTTGATCTCTTACCGTTGCTTGCCATAATATCAGCTTTACTGATTCTGTGGGTTTATGAAAATCTGGGCCTTTATAAACAGTTTTTGTTAATTTTTTGTTCCTCTTCTTTCTTGCTGTTGTAAGCATCGCTAATTAGAACATTTCACCCAAGTAGTCTTCCACCTTCCTACATGTTTCACACAGGTAGCTGCGTAGTTCCTAGCTCTGGGTGCACTGTTAGATCATTTAATAAATTGTCATCTTCTTGAATTTTACTGTAGGCTACACTGTTGACATGTTGAATCATTTGGCATTGGCTGTGGGAAACGAAGCCTCCCACAGGTTGTATCAGCAATGAGATCACAACCACTTTCTGTTTGGTCAATACGTTGCCAGGAGTTGATGGATGTCATTGGTTTCTTTGATATATGGATAGAGATAAAACAATTAATGCAATCTGTACTTTTTTTACTTGAAAAGGATCTGTAGTCTGTAGTAAAACAGGAGGGCAGTTTTTTTATGCGTGTATCGTTTGAAAAGTTAAGACATGAGACAGTAGAGCTGTTGGATATGAAGCTGCCTTCTGCTCAGTGCTTACTGCTAGTCTGGAAGGACTCCTGGGACAGAATGAGCCAGAACTCTTTATTAGTTTCTTGTTTCAGTGTGGTTTTATTGCTTTATTTTCTTTTCTTGTGTTCCAAATAAAATGCATCATCAGAGGGACCCTTGTGTAAATCCAACGGAATTTTTCTCTTTATTTCATGACTTGCAGTTCACAGAGACTTGCACCCAGTAAATTCTTCAGCCTTCACTTGGATATCGACGACCTGTAATTTTTCTTCTCTTGTAGAATCCAGTGAACATGAAGAGAAGAGTACAGCTGTCTCGGGTGAGGTATCTGCCACCCAGCCTTGTCCTGCACCAGGATATGGTCAGCCCGAAGAAGCAAAGGAGGATATGGATGTAACAAAACAGGCTAAGCCTGAAGAGAATGATGACTTGGGCCCACTGCCTGATAACTGGGAAATGGCTTATACAGAAAAGGGGGAAGTCTACTTTATTGAGTAAGTCTTATTTCTTCTATTTTTAATAGCTGTATTGTATTTAACTGGGCGGGAAAATGGTTTGTATGGTGAAGTGGAGCATTGCACTCCTCCTCATTAAAACAGCAGGAATGTTCTGGCTGTCAGGGCTCCTGAGGGCTATGGCAATTCCTGCGTTAGTGATTTAGATGGAAGCCTGCTGGCTTTTAAGATAGGTAACTGGTCTGCTTACTTTGATGTCAGGAATTAAAGCTTTTGTTTCTTCTGTTGAAAGCAAGGCCCTTCTGCTCTTCTGGTGCTTTCTGCTGGGAAGGTAACACAATCACTGGGTTTGTCCTTCCTTATGTGGGCAGAGGTGGAGAGCATGAAGCTTTTTGCCAGTTAAAGGAAAGAAAGATGAGTGGACTAAAAGCCAGATACTGAACAGTAGAGGGAGACCATGCTATATATAGAAATAGTAAAATAAATGAGCGGATTACAAGGAGAATTAGTTATGTGTAGAAACTTTTTCCTGTTGGTAGACTATACATACCTGTTACTAACTAGTAAACTCATTGAAAAAATGGACATGAAATTTCTTTATTCTCTGTGGGCTCTCATTAAGCTGTTAGAGAGCATTCAAAGGAGGGCCACAAGGATAGTGAAGGGTCTGGAGAGGAAGCCTTGTGAGGTGCAGCTGAGGTCACTTGGTCTGTTCAGCCTGGGGAAGAGGAGACTGGGGGAGAATTCATTGCAGTCTGCAGCTTCCTCTTGTGACTAGAGACAGGACTCAAGGAAATGGCCTGAAGCTGAGTCAGGGGAGGTTTAGATTAGATATCAGGAAAAGGTTTTTCACCCAGAAGGTGGTTGGACACTGGAACAGACTCCCCAGGGAAGTGGTCACAGCACCAGCCTGACAGAGTTAAGGATGGTTTGAACAACACTGTCAGGCACAGGGTGTGATTGGAGTGTCCTGCACAGGGCCAGGAGTTGGACTTGATAATTGTGATGGATCCCTTCCAACTCAGCACATTCTATGATTCTATGATTCTATGATTAACATATATTACCAGAATAAAAATACAGCAAATGTCTGAGCTGTTATAACATTGTGTTCCACAAAAGAAAAAAGAGAATCGAAAAACCAACATTCTCATCGGCAGAACTCTGCTTCAGAGGTAGAAGTAGCATTTGTGTTTGCTTTGAGGAACTACCTCAGTTTGGAGCATTAGCTATTATTCTGATCATTAGTAGGTAAAAACAGCATTTGGTGGTGTCAATTCTGCTTTAAGTCCTGTATTTAATGTAAAATGTTGTGGCTATCGCATGAAGTGTAAACAAAATGTTAAGAATAAAGTTTGTGCATGTGACTTTTTAATGAACACTGGCATGACCAACTATAGCTTCTGGCACATACAAGGCTGAAAATAGCAGTAACTATTAAAACATAAGTGTCTTTGCTGAAAAGGGCAAAAATATGCTTATTCTAGAAAAAGAATAATTATAATAACTTTGCCCAGGCAAGCAGAGAACTAGGATGACCTCAGGGCTAGTTGAAACCCTTATTTCCTTCTTACCTTACTCCCAGATTTAATTTTTCTGCACATATTGAAGTCTCTGACAGAAAGCAGACTAAATTCTATGGCACTTTCCTTGTAACAAAAACCTGTGATACATTTAGGGAATGGGGGAGTGGATGACTGGTAGATCACCAAACTGTGAGAGTAGTAAATACTGCAGGAGGTAATTTAATAGAAAATAAATAGATATTTTGTAACAAATGCAGTGAATGCAAATAGCCCTAATGCTCTGCTGAGCAGCCATTGCACCCCTCAAATTCCTTTGATGTTACAGCTTACTTCCTTCCTGGAAATGCTCTGGTTTACACTGCAGTTCTGACAATGCTCATCATTCACTTCCACTAAATGAATGTTATGTAAAGCAAAGAAATCAATCAGAGGTGCAGACTGGATAGAAGGGCTGTTGTAAGGATTTCTTGCTTTTGGGATTATATTCTTGAACAATGTAATTGCAAAAAACTGCAATTACACGTCTGTAAAAATACTAGATTATTTACTAGAATCCAAGCAAAGGAACAACTCTCTGATCATTTGAGTTTTCACATTGCACAGTCTTTGCAGGGTTAAGTAGGAATGTAATGCTGTGGGGATGCTGTTAAATTGCCTCTTTGTTTACAAGTCACTTTGGTTAATGGCATGAAGAGACTCCATTTGCTTTCACAAAAAAACGGAAAGATAAAAAGACAACAAAAACCTATTTGTCTAAGAACATCTCCCTGAACAGTAGTAAAGATTGTACTAGATTATTAAATAATAGATGAAAAACAAACATTTTTAAAGTGTACATCACAATGAGTGGGGGGAAAAAAGTCATGCTAGGCAGCATCTTTTATTGCTTTATTTGAGGCTCATGTGAATTGTGCCTTTAAACACTAAAGCCTTCTAGCGGCAAACGTTCTCAAGTTCCAGGTTGTCACAGGTATACACAAAGGTCTTAGACTTCATGACAGCATTTTCATTCATTCACCTCAAACTGACCTCTAAAATTCGTATGTGATCTCACTTATCAGAACTGCCATCAGAATAATGTGGCAGATTTACAGTGAGAGAGGAAGTGACTTCATAAGGGGAAAGACAACTGTCTATAGACAGGATTATTTATTTGTTAATCATTCATGGTTCAGTTAGCATTTTGTAAAGCACAGTGGAAGGAATTTCCTCTGCCTCAAGGACTACAAAGACAAAAAAAATATAATTTAACAGATTCACTGAATGATTCAGAGGATGGCTGTATTTTAGAGCATGTCTTGGTCCGTTTCTTCCTGTCGTTCCCTTTTTGACATAGGTGCATGACCTTATGTTCACCTATTTTAGCATTCACAGACAGAACAAGAGCATCTCTTCTTGCAACATAATACTCACCACTGTTTTTCAGGAAGAGCTACTTAAGTACATTTCTTGGGCTGTTTCCAGCCTCCCTTACATATAAATCTGAATTTTCAAATACAGGCACACACTACATAAATACGACTCCTTCTCTTACATTTGGTTTCACTGAGAACATATGCTAATGAGAACATGCAATAATTAACAGACTGTATATAAGTTGGAATGCCATCAAAAACCCCTCCAGTTTTGCTCCTTCTTTCCTGCTTTAAATATGGCTGTAAAGTTTGACATATTTCGGCATGCTTAAATAAATTATAGTCATCGCTGATTTTTAGCTTTTCCCTCTCCCAGGGCTAAGGCAAGGCTGTGACCTCAGACCTCACCTTGCCAACAACTCTCAAACCACATACTAGAGACCCAGTCTTGTGTTGTCCTCATAAAGTCAGCAGGTGCTGGTTGTGCTGGATCCCAAGCAATCAGTGTTTGCTGTGCTGGTCCAGTCCAATGTTGAAGGGAATAAAACAGGACCAGGATTCTCGGTGCATGTGCTATCATGTGCAGTCAGCCTGAAATGTGGCCCTCACCCGACTATCCAGCTCCATCCCGTGCATTATTGCATTGTAGAGTGTCCTCTACAGTTGACCAAACATTTGGATACTTTTTTATAAAAGGCAGAATTGGTTTTCTCTCTCTCTCCACCTATAGGCAGCAGAACTCTGAAAGGAGTGCAGGGACAGTAGGACATGAAATCTAAGGCTATTTGACTCTATACTGTTCAAAATCATATATGGTTTCCTTTGCTTATAATATATTAATTGTTTTCATAGTGGAAAAAGTCTAGAATAAATGCAAGCTGCTGTAGAACATCTTTAACATACCATCTTTGACTCGTGCTGTGATTTTTAGGAGAATGTGGCCACATGAGGTTTAACAAACCTCTTTGCAGTACATCTCACAGATATTCAGTCTCTTACTACTTCAACACTTACTTCTCCAGACAGCATAGTCAGCATTGCTTTTTGGACCTGTTGCAGTATCTTTTCTAGCTGTCAAAGATTTTTTTTTTTTTTTTTTTTTTTTTATGAAAGCATCATAAAAGACTGAAAAACAGCTATAAAATAGTCCTTTGCCAAGGACTCTCCTTTTCACTGTAAAAAAACAGCCATTAAGTTTTTTAATACAGCTGGTGCAATTTCAGGTGATATCTGAAGAGCACAGCTACAAATTGGAAAAGTAAAATCCTGGCCTAGTTTGTTTCTAAGAGTATTGCTACTGACTTCAATGGGATCAGTTTTCTTCATAGCAGCTTTTAAGGTAGGAAAGTTTCTTGACTGCAGGAATAACATCCTGACATCTTTACCTGAAGAACCATGAACCTGATTGCTCCATCAGTTCACCATCAGAAAGCAGGATATTTTAGTTGAGTCTGGAATACGCCATTACTATCTTTTGTACTAGAAGATACTAAAAGTACTGAGATGGAAGTACACCCTTCTACCTGCTCAAGATTACTTTCATATCCTGCAGTAACTACAGAAACTTTTATAAGTTTGTTTGGCACTTTTGTATGTTACATCATCAAAGTATCAGTCCATAATCCTGAAATGTTTTGGTTGTCTGCGTATTTCTGCTGCTTGAATTAAGTAGCAATTAGGATGAAGGATTTTTTTTTTCCACATACTTTTAAAATATTCACTTCTGATGGGACTTTTCTTTAGGAAACAAGCCATCTTGTATCAGTATGACTTCATTGTGCAGACAATTCTGATTCACCGGAGGTCTTCCGAATATCATTATAAATGTCTGTAATCTTTTTCTTTTTTATATGTTGGATTGGACCTGTCAGTTTTGGTCAGCATAACAAATCAGATTTCTAATGCACTTTGGACTTCAATGTAACATACAGCGGGACAGGCAGCTGAAAAAATACAAGAGGGATCTTTTCTCCTGAGACCACTTCCTTGCCTCATGACAAATTAATTAGGAATGTGAAGATGGTAGAACTGGAAAGAATTTGTGGAATGCTGAATTCCTTTTTTTTTTCCTCTTGTCTATAGATGTTATAAAGACATTATCAGTCTGTACTAGTGATGTATTGTCCCTTGCTCTCACTTGCTGTTGTTATCTATGCTGACATCCAGGTCAAACTGCCAGCTTAACTCCTCTTGTCTTTCCTCCCTGTCTTATTTCTAGTCTTTCCCCCAAAGGTCTCTGCTGCTCTGCTCCGCAGAATTCATCTTCCAGCACATTTCCTCTGATATTTGTAGTGTTATTATAACTTTTCTCCTTTGTATTTATTGAACTAGAAGAATCAGCTCACCTGCCCTGCCATATAGCATTAGGTATCTAATATAAACCAGTTGCCAAGACTCCTTCTGTGGTCAATGGAGAAAGATAATTACCTCCAGAGGCTGATTCCTCCTGTCCATATATAAGGGCAGAATTAATTCACCAAAATACAGCTGCTTCTACCAGTAAAGATGTCTCCAGATATCCAAAGCTATGTCTGCTGTAGTATGCAATTTGTGTCAGGAGTACACTTTTCAAGGGAATCTTCTTGTTGTCTTCACAGTCTGTGATTTAGTTCACATTTCAGTGTACTTACACTGGATTCCTTTCAAATTAAACTGAAAAGAAAGTTGGTCTCTGGGAGTGTACTTGGTTTTCTACAACGTCTGTACCCTGAATTCAGTCCATGAGACCAGATTTGAGTTAACATCAGTCTGAGTTCCTTCTGATCTAAACCATTTCCATATCTAAATTCGCATTATCACCAGAGAGCAGAGTGAAATGCTTCGAGTTGATGACCCAGCAGCCTCAGCTTCTAGGCATTTCCAGGTGCCATGGGCTGCATGCTTGTGAATGTAGTGCAGTAAGTGAGCTCCCAACGTTCATCTTTTGGTTTAAATTCAAGTGAAAGACTTACAGGCTTGGAGAATGCTGAGTGTGAAAATGAAGATAACTGAGAGAGATTCACTTGAAAAGTGGCCTCCTGATCTAAGCTAGAGCACCACTGTAGAGGCACAGTAATAGCCCAAAACATCTCCATGATCATGAGAGATATGACACAGAGCTTGTCAAAACCAGGACCCTTCTGGAGTGACAGCCAGCGGCCATTTGGGAGGTGACATGGCAGCATTATGTAACTGAAGAGCATATGGTTAGGTGATCCCTCTGGAAGGTATATAAGATGAATTATTCTGTATAGGCATCTCTCCCTTGAAGAGAGAGGAATTCTGCACAATTAGCTATGTAATTTTCGTAGTCACATGAGATGAAGCCCATTCTTTGTCAGAAATTAAACTGCCGGAGTCAAAGAGAATTACTTCAACATCAGAAATTGCCATAGGAGACTTCAGGCATTTATATATTCCCCTAAAAATCTTTCATAAGCATCTTCTGCTCCTGCAAATGCCTGGAGGCAGCACCACCATATCTGGGCTGAGTACATAAGTGCTTATCTACTGCCCAAGGCCATCTAAGATTCACAGGACAGGCACTCCCAAACCTGGGTCTCTTAAGGACCATGAACTCGGAGCACACCTTGAAATGCAAGGCAAACGGGCAGTCACAGCTGCTGCCATGCAAACACTGCCAGAGGACAGCTTCCTTTTGTATCTGTTCCTACGTGTGTGCAGGAAGGTTAGGTAGCATCCCACAATGGATGGATTGTGAAATTCCTGTTTAACGCTCAGTTTTCCTGTCCATGTCCCTCCACACACAAATGACTTGGAGATCATTATTGTGCTACTTGACAATCTCTGCAGATACTCAGCTCTTCAGCATAAAAAAAAAAGGAGGGAGGAATTAGCACTGTTGAAGGCTGGGAGCCTACAGAGCATTGTGGTTTTCTTCTCACATGCTCCCCTTTGCTCAAGTTGTTAGATTGAGGACCAGCTTAAATGTAATGTATTCACAACAAAAACCCAAACAAACCCAAATATGCTGCCCCCAAACACACTGGAGCAGAACGCTGGTAAATGCCCATTTTGGAATGCTTTTCACAATAACATACAAGTTACATACCTTGCAAGACTCACAATTTAGGATAGGTTTGCAGTGCTTTTAAAAGACATTAAGGCTATTCCTGTCAGTAAGTACTTTCCATATTTCCTTCAAAAATATTTCAAGAGATTGCCTGAAGGCTTTGTTAGTACAAGAAACTTTATCTGTCAAAGTACTTTAAACTGACAGATTGCTAACAAAAATCCATTATATTCAAATCTTAAGGAAAATACTATACCGTCTAACAAATAATTATAATAAAAAGATAATACATTGTTAGATAATAAAAACCACACTCCGATTGTTTTTTACTTCCTAAAGATATCGAGAGGTAGCCAGTGAGATTCCCAGAGAGCCTCTGGTGCTGGTACCCAGCTCCAGTGCTATTAACAGGGAACAGAGGCATATAAACAGGCTCTGTGAAGTCTTAAAAGCAGAGCTACAAAGAAAATCTGGAGAAGAACAGGGGGTTGAGTCAAGGTTTCTGGGAAATATTCTGTGCTTTCTTTCACTCTTTTCAAACCAGTTGAAGAACATTTTTTCCACATCTATTTTAAATTGTGTGCAACTAATACCAGAGGACTCTGATTATAATAAACTGTTTCTGCTAGGTGCAAATACTTGGCAATGAGAGAGGAACCAAGTTAGCTCAGCAATAATTATTTAATTGACTTTTGACTATAATATTTAGCTCCACTGCTTTACTGAATGACCTTTTTTTTAAAAAAAATACTGCAATACACTTCAAGCCTATATACAGTTTCTGTTTTACGTATAGCAGGTAACAAATTAGGATGAATTTAAAAAAGTTATGCTGTTCCCATGCTCCACCTGCTTGAAGCAAGACCAAAGGGATCTTTCGTAAACTGCTTTCAAAAATTAGAAATTTACTCTTGGTTTTAAGTGAGATTCTAAGACGTGCATTATTTATTTGCCAGCACTTATCTCAGTAGTCCTAACTAATAATCAAAATCATTGAAATTATGTAAAGATGGGCTTTCTAGACATATTTTTAGTGATAAGGTATAGTTATTGCTGAGCAATGAAGCATTGGTCAGTGGAAAATGCTGGTGGAGCCACAGCTGTATTTCTCTCAGGATGCTTTTGTTGCTTCACTTCACTCTCATTCTGTCACTGACAACAGCTCCAAATGCCTGTTTGAGCATTTATTCCACAACTGCTGCTGCTATTCATCTGCAATTCATTCATAACTAATCTGTAAATCCCCAGACCCTTTTCCTTCTGGTCTGTCTATAAGACTTCCCAAATGGACAGACATGATTAGACCTAGTGATAAGGCAGGCAGGTTTTACCCTCTACAAGGTTTTTAGTGCTTAAAAAGCATTCAGTGTGCACAGCCAGTGGGGCAGAAATGTGGTAATGTTACTTTTGCCATTGATGTTAATTTGGCCAATTTACTGTTCCTTGTCTCCTCCCCAAAGTTCAAAATTTCCTGTCAAGGCTTCCTTTAAATTATATTAAAAACGGTTTAGGAGATAAATGTTGTCTCCCTTTAGCTTTTACAGATTCTAGTCCTTCGCAGAGCTGAGGAGGGAATAGCTGACGCAAGGGAGACTGGAAGAGTACCCTGCCAAGTAAACCTCCTGTGCAGGACAGAAGAGTTCATGCATAAAAAACACGATGCTGTACTCCAGGGCTATTCATTTCCCTCTTTCACCGAGGGCTGTGTGACAGTAGTCATGTCTGTCCTCCTTGCAGGAGTGTTTGTGTGCTGTGTACCTGATTGCTCGGATGATCCAGGCAAACAGCACTATGGAGAGCATAAGAGGACATCGATGGTACTGTAGAGGTGTTAGGAGACAGCTGGGGTTGATGCTGCCTTCTTTCAAGTCCTTCTTCAGAGCAGGAAAGGATTTTTTACCTGCTGGAGCACTAGTCTAGAAGCATTTGAAGTCCCATTGCAAGAGTTGTTTAGTCCCACTGCATTGTATGTTTAGTATAGATTTTAAAGTGGAGAGGCAGGGCAAGGGAAAAGGTGTGATACAGGTAAGGAAAAGAGGGATGAATTTCAAAAGGTACTTTGCTCCTGCAGTAATTTGTTGTAGATAAAAGTTCTTGTGGATGAGTTTTGCTTTTGCTAAGTAGCTGAATGGGTTTGACAGATGCACCTAGAAGAGGATATTGAGTGCTGTAAGAGCTGATCTAAATGAAATATCATCTCCATTCTCTGAAATTTCACTGCACACTGAAGGATCACTCTTCTTTTGGAAGCGCTGTTGATGTTTTAGTTTGTTAATGGTTTTGTTTAATATGGCCATCTTGCACAAAACTGGGACATCAGTCCTGCTGGGTTTGTGGACGCCAATTTTATGCTAAAGGGAAGTGTAACTGTTTGCTTGCTGTTCTCAATTTCAACAAAAGCCTTGGAGGTTATAATTCAACTAATTCATTTTTTTAAATATTGATATTGAATTGGGCTTGTTTTCAGCTTGGCACCTGTCTTTGCAGAGACTTGAAAACTCATTCTAGGAATATTATAGGGTGTTTTCAGGGCTGGTGAATTGGCCTGTTCTGATGGGTGGACATTGGCCAGGTGACTTGTAACAGAGTTGGCTTTTAGTACTGCTGCTGTCACTGGCTTGTTTGGTGGCTGTGGATAGTAATTCCATGACTCTGTGACTCCATTTTCACACCTTTAAAACAGGTGGGATTATTTTTATTTCCTTTGGAAAATGCTTGGAGATTTGCTCTATACCACAGCAAACATTGCTAATAGTAGTCATATATAAATGGCTCTTTTAAAGCCACAGGAAGCCATCTGTGATTCTGATTTAGTCCCTGCAGTCAGTGGGGGTCCCTAAAACAATTCAGAATTAAGAGCTGGGAGAGAGTGGCTGTTGTCCAGACGTGCCCACGCTCCAGAGCTGCGACTGAGCTTCCACAGGTGTGCCCAAGGTGGCTCTGAGCTCTGGCACTGCTAAAAGGTACCCAGGGTGGGGTGGGGCTCAGCATGTGCTGCTGGAGGCACCCAGTAGCTCGGAGGATGGATGCTGGGGTGATGAGCCACGCTGGGCTCCGTCCTGCTGCCCTGCCACTGCTGGAGCCTCGCCCCCAGTTAATTTAAAGCTAGCTCAGCGGTGTCTGCTCAAGCTGTGGTTGGGCTGTGTGTGACTGCGGTATAAAAATGCACCCTACAGCAGACCACAGGCAGCCAGAGCTTCCCAGAAAGTGTCTTAGTTACACTTGCAATCAAGCACAGGCTGCTGGCATCATTTCAAATTCACCTTACCTTTGGCCAATCGTTCTTCATACTCCACAAATATAGCTCAGCTCTCAAAGGGAAGGGTTTGTTTATCCTCTTCACCTGTCACAAATGCTGTTCTAGACTAGATAATGCTTTAAAGAAAAAAGAATTTAAATGCCTCAATTTTCATTTTAGTTGCCATTTTATCCATACATAACTCTCATCTACCTTCTTTCCCATCCAAAATGTGGAGGAAGCTTTAACATGGTGACACTTATGCTGAGAAGTAGGCACTGTCACTGTTTTGAGAGAGAGGGAGAAATCGAGGCAGAGGAAAATTTATCTGCCATGGAATAAAAGATGGGAGAAGGAATTGGCTCTATTTATTTATTTTTCCCTAGGGGAACCAGTGGTTTTGGGATCACATGGACTGTATCAGTAACTCACAAACTCACAAACAATTGCATCCCGATCCTTTTTTTTGCCAGGTCCCCTGTTTTTGTACACCTTATACCAATATTTATAAGAGAAGTCATAAGCACACTTTAAAATGACACAGCAAATTAATAATAAACTAAATAATTCAGTACTGTATGGAATGAGCTTCCTCCTAGGATGTATCAGATAAATAAAACATGGGGTAGAAGTGTCTCTGAATGATGGTATTGTAGGAGAGGCATCTCAAAAAATCAAGGAGTAATGCTCACATCCTTTTCTGTTTTATAGTCTTCCTTAATACATTTACAATATTTGGCTCCAAATTTAATTGCTTATGGGTAAGGTATACATCGAAAGGATCTGTCTTTAAGTCTCATTAGCTGTGCTAAGTATCAATTCATTTGGCGAAATAATCTCCCAGAAAACAATTTGCCAGCTCAACGCTATTTGATGGCTGATTTCTCAAAGATCTATTCTGAGTATAGAAAGGAGCCACATGATTCATTCAGCTTGTGCATATCTATTTTATCTCTATAGAAGTATTATATATGGAGAGATAAAGGTTTGTTAAACAAAGTATCATTAATCACCCTGTCCGGAAATGTAGACTTTGCAGGAGCATGCTGTAATTTGCATCACTTTTGCTATGCCTTGTCACTGCTGCTGCTGAGAAATAACAAACCTGTATTTATGAAAAGGACAGGTTTAAGATGAAAATAATTCTCTCCGAAAACTGTGAGAATGGTACAGAATCCTGTCGCCTGCACTCGTTCAACGGGAGAACACTGTATTTGTAATAAATTCCTTTTGCTCTGGATGAGTTCTGCATTTTCAATGAGGTTAACTTGGCAACATTCTAGTTGATTTTAATAAAAATAGCTGCTTTGAGGACAGGGAGCTGAGGTTGCCAAATTTACAGCTGCCTTGCACAATTACTCTTACACCTCCTTCAGGGCTACTTAGAACCAGTAAGCAAATTAAGTGTATCGATTGCAATTTTGTTGGACTAACCCTTTTTTCTTAAGGAATAAACTTGATTCCTTTCAGTATGTGTCTGCTCAGAGTGATCTCTTTTCTTTTCAGCCATAACACAAAGACAACATCATGGCTGGATCCACGACTTGCGAAAAAGGCTAAACCTCCAGAAGAGTGCAAAGAAAATGGTAGGTGATTAAGTTTTCCTTGCTGCTCAGAGGGGATTTTCCTTTGTGTGTGTGTCTCTCTTTCAGTTCTTACAAAAATCAGGCATTTGGGGGAATGATGAAAGGTGTTTAATTGCTGCTTTGGTTAGAAGCCATAAGTGATACCAGTTCTCAGTGTGCCATGTGTTTCTGCTTTTTATTCCCCTTTCTGATGCTATCCAAAGCTGAGGATCACAAGTGTGTTTTCTGCCTGTTGTGTGTGTGACTCCGGGACTGACCCTCTCCCTCATCTCCTACAGAGAACTTTGGTCTGCAGAACAGAATCCCTTTTCAGATTCTGAGCTTTTAATCTACAGGCGATTCAATGCATAAGGGAAACTAGCAGCACCGTGGGAATATGAATATTGTTTGATTTGTATTTAAAGGTACAGTGCTATGCTATTTAGTAGCCAATTTAAACAAAATAGTGTCTGATAAAACAGGGTGTGGGAGGGAGAAAAGAGATCAGTGTCTGTCAGAGTTCAAGGCTGGATTTGGGGGGTACTACATTGCTAATGCTTTAAAATTTAAAAGCGTATATACTGCTGAGGATGCTTAAAGGAGCTGTAGCTGTTGTGCAGGAGAGATTATTATATTGTCAGATTCAGAGATATGAAATAATACAAATCATATCAAACTATCTTTGTGTTCAGTATAATTTCTAATTTTGCTCTGGTAAAGTTTATCAGTAATCAGAATCATTTAATAAAGTCAAAGAAAGAATGTGCTGTAATCGATCTGTTTCTGATAAGGGTTTTTTCATTGTTTTATACTTACATGTCAGTTCGATTAGTCAGTTAAGATGTAATAATTTCTAAAGACTGCTACTTATTTTATTGTCGTGAGATACAGAGCATTAAATGCATGCATGCTATGTGCATTAATTCAAAGCATTTTTAAATATTGTAAATGTATTAATGACTTTTCATGTACTGCATCTGATTTATTTTAAATTTTCCAAAATGTATTCATTTGGATAATGTAAATGCTATTAACAGAAAGGCAACTCAGGGCTGATTAAGAGGTCACTGAGGAGTCTCTGGCTGTATGAATTGCACGGTCAGTGGTTTGGTAAAAAATGTTCCTGGGGTTTTTTTGTAAGTGGCTTTCTTTTGAAGGATTGCTATATTCCGAAAATCGCTTCCTTATTTCAGCAGCAATTCTGACGTTCTCTTCTGACATCAGAAATTACATGTCTGAATGATTTTGTGATGCTTATTCTAGCACGGACAGCATGAGCTCTCAGACTAAATTCTACAGTGATTACAACAGAGGTATGATACTGAAACAGAACAAGGGCATGGGAGCTTTGCTTTCTAAATCTCTCACATTACTTATATGAAGCTACATCTTACCGTGCTCTTTATTAAAGACTAATGGAAAAAGCAGGAAAAAAAAATCCACCAGTATCTATGGAGTAACATTGCATAGAGTTACTTGGAGTAAATATGCATTGCTTTTTTTTTTTTCTTTTTTCTTTTTCTGTTAGCTGTTGTATACTGAGATCAGAACAGCACTGAAATGTTAAAAAAACCCCAAAGTATGTGAAACAATTTAAAATGAAGATTGGTGCATTACAGAAAAAGCATTATTTTATAGTTATTTGACTACTGGATTACTGAATCACTATAGTATGCTGGGTCATGTTGTTCTTTTAAGGTTGCTCAGCTCATTAATGCAAAGTACTTGGAGTGATGCATAAAAGACTTTAGGGAGAGATTTTCTAATCTTACAGTGATTGTTCTTGCAACATCCTCTCTTTTCTAAGGTTCTTCTGTTTTTCAAAAGTGTCATTTGTATTTTTTTTAAATCCAATACCTGTGGAAGAAAAAGTTCTTCAAAATCACTTATATGCCTTAAAATGACTGTGCCTTGCCATGGAGGTCCAACTCAAGGGACTTTGCTATAGCACACAGGGATTTGGAATTTTTGTTTCAATTTAATCAAACTTCAAGAATTCATTTCAGCTATGGCTTGGTAGATTTTTTTATTACAAACATCTTTTCTGTTACACCTTATGATTTATTCTGGCATATTTTACTCAGAGATACAAACTTTTAGAAAGACATCAGTGTTTAGATAGGAAATCATACTTACCTTGATGCTTTATCGCTACCTGCGTAACGCGTGCTTTTCACTGACATTCACTTTGTCACATCTGAAACTTGTGTTGATTCTCTGAGATACATTATGAGGTCATTATCATCTACCAGATTCTGCTATCAGGTTTTCACTGTGAATAACCCAACTTTTTTGCTCTCAGTGCAAATCCTGCCAAGTCCCTCTTCTTCATTCTGCCACCAGCACAGTTTCCACACCAATGTCCAAGCAGAGTCCTGGTGTTCTGGGCTGGTGATATTGAGGGCCCCCTCTGCTCCAGGCATTTCCTCTCTTCCACTTTCTGCTCTTCAATACTCCTCTGCCAGATATGATTTCTTCATTATCTCTGGCTTCTGTATCTGCAAATCCCAGTGCTTGCTCATTTCCTTTCACAAAATCTGAATCAACCTTTCAGCACATCCCTCCTCTTGAAAATTTTCACATGCCTTTGCCAAGAGATTGACAAGCTCTACCAAATCAAGCTTTCTTTACCTGCGTGCTGTGGACTCTTTCTGTTTTTCTTTAATGACACCTACTGCTCTAAATCCCTTTGTAGGTCAGGAGGTTTTAAGTGCTGATCTTTATTTCTGTCTCTCTCTCATGGAATTTCTGTGTGAGTTTCAGCAAATTCCTTTGACTTTTGCTCTGTCAGACCTACTTAGATGGCAGGTCTTTGAAGCAAGAGCTGCCTCTTACTCTCTGTTTTTATGGTACCAATCTGAATTTCATAATAGCAATAAGCAGAAATAGCTGGCAGTTCTACAATAACAGCTGCAATTTTCACACATTTCTGATTTCCTCCAGAAAATCTTGACCTTAATAAAAATAATTGTGTTTTCTCTGCTGAAAATGTTGGTGTTCTGAATTTAAATACTACTTTAAAATATTTTTTTAACATCAAAATTGTTTAAACAATTTTTATGTGCAGAGTACTACAAAAGTTATAGTTCTGCCCCCTTTGCTTCTGTGAGCTAGATTCCCTGGTTGCTAAATTTCATGTAAAATCATAAAACATAGCAGATTCACAGGCTCTGCATGATTACAGGTGTATTATGTGAGTGGTCTTCGAAGAGAGTCTGTTCTTGAGGAGAGAATATGGAAAAAAATGACAAGTCCCATAAGGCAGTAAGAAATGTAGTTTAGTATTGAAAGGCAGTTCAGCTGTAATGACATGAAATATCACAGGTTTCAGAAAGTCCATTTTTCATTAAGAAATGTAACAATTAATTTTTTCAAATTCTTTAATTCATTTTAGGGAACTTCTATTCTGGACAAAAATCAACAATTTCTTCTATATCCAATTTGGGGATTAAACAGCTATGGAAATTTCCTGGGATCAGATATGTCAAGTTTCACTTATTTCTTTTACAAATTTCACTAATTTCATTACTAGTCCATCCCAAGCAGTAGTCTCTATCACTCTTAACCCTCCCTTTCTTTTTATGTCAACCTCCTTTCTCCTATCTCCTAGTTTCCAAATACAAGTAGGCCTTCAACTATAAATAAAACTTCGATTTCACCTAGCATTCATCCGTCATCTGTCTTTCCATCTCCTCTTCCACCCACCAACTTGACTGCAAAATATAGATGTTTATGTAGGGTGAGCTGAGTTGCCTTTACACTTCATTGACTGTGAATGTCAGCTCTATGGCACTTGGAGGACACAGACACCTGATCCACGTGTGAACACCTGTGTGCAGAAACACTGCTGCATTTCGGTATCTTCATCTTGAGCTGAACCCCCCCTCCCATCCCATTTTGTTGGGTTATGCATTCCCATTCCTGCAGTCTCAGGCAGTGCCTTTGATGCTCTCTCTGCCCCACACAGCTCTTCTTCAGAATTTGTCATTGTCATTCATCACCTGATTCCTAACTATGCTGCAGTAAAATGTACCAACCTTTCATGGTTTTGTTTGATGGATGCGCTTGGGCATAGGCATGCTGGTTTGATGGGTAAAGCATTACTTTCTGATTCCCTTACACATATTTATCACTGGAAGCCACACAGTGAACTTCTGTCTTATACAGATACCATTTGTGTTTTCCCATGCCCGCTAATGGCGACATGTAGAGGATAAATACTTTCCTAAAAATAGTTTTTTATTTGACTGTAGTAGCCTTGGGTTTGGAAACAAATCTTTCAGCAGTCTAGGATACAAGGGGTTGTGGAACTTTTTGACTGACTGGGATGTATCCATATCAGAGATTTTCATGTCAAATTTGGACAGACCACTGCAGTAGGAGCAGTCCTAGAGGAGGAGGTGGAATGAGGAGGAAGTGCCCTAGAGTGCTGAGTGAAAAAAGTGTTAGCAAGACAGCTTAAAACTCCAGACCAGCTCTTGCCTCTGTGGAAGGAAGGATACCAATATGAACTGGGAGAGAAGGCTAGTTTTTGGGTTTTCTCTGTGCTGTGTCACCCTGAGCACTGCCTCTCTCAACATGGAATTCTGGACATTGCTTGCAACATTTTTTTTTCTCTCAGTGGCTTGTAAAAAGCTTTTCTTCTTTTCTGTCTCTGCAAACTAGATTGGACTGTGCAGACTAGAAAGCATCTGCTGAGCTTCGAGTATCTTTTGGAGGGGCAGTATGTTTGTCTTTGAGATACCTGAGTCTCAGCTAAATTTAGTTGAAAACTAACAGTAGGCTTGGACTTTTAAAGGGGTAATAGTACAAACCTATAAAGTTCATTTCACCAGGAAAACAAAGTAGAAAGTGATATTATTTTCAGAAAAATAGGTTTTTATTTTTGATGAAAATAAGAATAAAAATTATACAACTAATGATGGATATCTAATGCTATGCGCTAGTTGCATTGTGTGTTAAACTGTACCATTTGTTCTACTACAATCAAGGGTTTACCAGCATTACTATTTTAAACCCTGTTTCCAGGGAATTATATTTGCTGTTGGAAATATGTTGAGGAGAGTCTCTTTTTCAGACTTTGTACCCGCACAGCTTAATTCTTTTCTTCAAATGCTGGAATGTTGTTGGTTATTAAATAGGTCACCATATGAAATTATGCTTTTATATAGAGTGAGACATGACTATATATGAAGAGGCCTTTGCTTATTTTGTTAGCAGTTCACATGTGCATTTTTTCAAGAAAGCTGTCTTGGAGAATTTTAGCTTAGTGTTAATTTATAACATGACTAAGCCAGAAATAAATAGGGACCACATAAGTGTCTGTCTCTAATACAGTTTTCAGCCCATGGCAGCCATGCAATTCAAAAAATTTGGTTGGTCTATGTTATCTTTCATTATTCCCATTGGCATCAGTTAATAACAAACAGCTGCCAACCACACTGAAAAAACCCTTTCTGTCTATCCACCTGTCCATCTCACATGAAATTTCGGAAACACTTCACTGAAGCCATTTGGAGGCTGAAGTCTAAACCTTAGTTGATATTTTCCATGAAAAATACAGAATCATTATGTCTCAATACAGACATATTAAGTGATTTCAAGTGAGAGGGGAAGCATTGTGCACAGCCACGATGGACAGGAGGTGGCCAGGGGAGCGCTCTCTCTGGGGAGGGGCAAACAAAGAATTCCCCATCGTGACGGATGTGGGAACCTAACCAGACACTTGCTGCAACATCTGATGTTTGGAGACCCAGTGCCCGAAAAGGAATCCAGATCCCTGTGTTGAGAGTTTATTTGTGGGTAGGAAATCGAGTACAAAATGACAAACCAAAAAGGCTGATCAGTCAAGAGGCTGAAGACAGAAAACAGGAAAGGTTAATTACAAGATTGCATCCCAAATTTTGATCTCTTCCAGAGCTTAGCAAATTTTGAGTTTCACATCCGTTTAAGAGCCTGAATCTGGCCTCCTCTGCATCCTCTCTTGAGGACCAATCCTCATTGTGTAAGTTTCCCCAAAAAAATATGGGATGGCCTTTTGATTTATTTTAGAGTAGAAGTATCTGCATTACAGGCTGGAGCAAATACTATCCTGTAAGTGAGAAAAATGTGTTGAGTAAGATCCTCTGTCAGGTGGGATGCAGAATATAATGTCAGATTGAAAAAATCTAGAGATATAATAGAGAGCAGCTCCAGAGAGGAGCATAGAGTATGACACTGTCCCTCGACATTTTAAACCATCTCCTCTGGGATGGTTTGAGTGCCTGTGCCAAGAACTGTTGTTTTGTTTTCTTCCCAAGGGCAAGAAAGCAATGCTTACAGAGTTCAGCTGAGAGTGCCAGGCACAGATGAGTAATTTTGCTGCAAACTTTTGATACTGCTCTGCAAGCGCTTTTCAATTCAGACATCAAACCCTTTCCTGTTCCAGGCCTGAGTCACTTCTGAGCAGGGACTGCCCATCACGCACTCCTGCCTGGTGGCTTTGTGATAGGAACAAATGACTGGGAATTAGGAAACAGATTGACAGACTACCACATTCATTTCCAGTTTTGACTTAAATCCAGGTGTTTCCAGATGATAAGAATACTGCGCCTTTAAATCACAGAGTTTTTACTTAGAACTCCCTTTTGCAGATTACAAACCCCATTTTAAGTACAATTTAATCAGTTTTGTAATGGAGCTGGCATTACTTGTAATAATATTGATCACAATGAATTTTTTTCTGTCATTTTTTAATGTATCGAACATAGTTTACTCAGCTTGCATTTTCAATTCTGGGTCAATTAAACCATAACAAAATACCTTGAACTGTTATGACCTTTGGAAGGGCATTTCATGCTGGCAACACCATCTGGGCATTCATTGACCAAAACACCCTTCCATGCCAAACTCACAATAATGATAATAAAAATAAGAAAGGGGTCACCTCATTAGAGTTTCTTCCTGGGAGCTCAAGTCACTTCTCTGGACAATCTGGTTCGGTGACACAGCTTGTAAGAGTAATTCTTCATCCTTGGATAAGTTTTTAAGACAAACTAGCTGTCCACATGTACATACCCTGGGCAGCATTCTGGGGGAACTCTTGGGTGCAGTGAGGCTTCCTTGGAGCACACTTACCGTGTAAGAGATAAGTCCTTTAAGCTGTAATGGTCTACTAAGTATTACTTTGCCCTCAGAACCATTACCATTTCTCAGTCTCAGGCATACAAATCCCTGTAGAGTACTAGCGTTAATCTTAAATAGAGTTGGTAATTGTTAGGACTAGGAGTGAAAAAATTTCTATTTTCCATCATTAATCAGCGAGCGTTTGCCTCTCTTGCACTCCCTGCTCCCACTGCTCACCCAGACTGGGCATTTAAATGGGGAATGCCCGGGGCCAGAGGCATCCCACAGCTGCCTGCTGTCACAGCCTGCATTTGGAGCTGCTGGCAGCCCAGAGTGACTCTTTCAGCAACCTGAGGATTTTAAAGTTTGTTAAATGCAGGCTGAGGAAGCTACTAACTTGTCCCGTGGTCCTTCAAGAGGAAAACCACAGGTTTTCATTCTAATTACTTCATGATGATATGCAAACAAATCACTTCAAATTTCTGAGTTTTATGGAAGAGGGTCATGTAAACGCACCTTTCAGGTGGCTGTGAAGCTTAATTGCTTGTAAAGTTCACAGAGATATGAAATGTTATTTTTGCTAATGGCCCTTTGCATGTAAAGTATTATAACAAATATAACAAATGCCCCCTGTGAGGACACAGCATGTTCATCAGTGGTGTAAGATACAGTGAATAATGCAGTTTGTAACAGCAATAAATGTTGACTATTATTTTGTAAGACTTTTTCAAATTATAGTTTAATTTCAGAATAAAATAAGCATGTTCACCAGTGACATACCCCAAAACAGAGCCAGCAAACTGGAGCTAAAATGACAGTACAGTTTAAACTACACTGCAGCTGAAAGGTCATCCAAGGCTACGTGACCACTACAGAATGGCTATGGTAGCTTGAGCTCCTTCTAGAGCTGCTGAAGCTACTCACATCCAGTTTCTGAGTGCATCTCTTTTTCATTTTGCTGCCAAGTTAAATAGCTAAGCTTAAGTAGTTTTCAGCTGGAATGTGTAATGAAATTTAGAAAGGGAGGGAGAGAGATTTTGTAAACTCATCAGGAGAAACAGGGCCAGAGTTTCAACAATTCACATCTTTAATGAGCTATAAATTGGATTCCACTCACCACTGAAGCAAGTAGCAAAATTCTCATTGACAGCACAAGGTTGGTTTTTGCCACTAAAAAATGCAAACAACATGTGGTATGAGAATAGAGGTGACCTGAAATATTCCTACAAGGACCATTGAAAGGAGTGGTCCTGTCTTTTCACACAGAAAAGAATTCACACCACCACATTTTGCAAAGATCAAGGCCTTGATGCCAGTAAAGAACAAAAGGTTGAAATTCCTTCTGAAATACTGTTTAATCATAAGTAGAAATCAGCGTACATGATTTTTAGTTCTGTTCTCTCTGTAGCTTTAATCCTTTAGTCCTTGACTTCTAAATAGCAATGAAACATGATAGATTTAACAATGAGGGGTTTGTGGGATTATATTAATTTCAATATGTCCACTACCTTCGGTTTCATTATTTCTCCTCCCTCTGACTTTTTTATGAAATCTCTTGTTTTTAACAGAGATCATTAATGAAAAAGGAATGTCAATCTTCTCCTTTATAAAAATTATTCTTCATAATAATCTCATTTTAAATTTTATCTAGAAGGTCAGCAATTTCATCAAATTTAGAAGCTAAAAACGAGTTTGGTGGTTTTTGATGGAAATTTTGACTTGTTGCAAAGAGTGGTTGGCTATTTCCTGGCAATGATTTCAAAGTCCATTGCTGCCAAATGAGAAATACGATGACTTGCTAAAATCTCTAGTAAGACTTGTTATTTTTCAGACAGCTTTAAAGTAGAGTATTTGTCATTTTTTCCAAACATTCCTTGATTGCTCTTTGCTTACAATGCATTACAATTAAAGAGAAGTGGAGATGTTTCCAAACCTTTCTGTTCCATTAGCAACTGAGCTTCACAAAAACAGTTACCTCAGGATTTTGTCTTAATATGAAGTGAATTCCTTATGTTTATGATTTCTGTTTCTTTTTATTTTTGCAATATGCTTCTCAAAAGGCCTCAGTTATTTTCCTTTTGTGACACCTGGTCTTTGATTCCAGCCTAAAATCCTCAAAGTGAGTGTTGGAGTCCCTGTTAAATAGAAATGGGAAATCCTGTCTGAGCACAGATATCCTGTATTTAAGATTTGACAGATAGTGCAGCACTTTAAAAAGCCTCTGTCTTTCATGACTAATACCCTTGAAGACCCAGTGGCAGATAATCACTGTTTGTGGGACAGGATAAAAAAAGTGGTAACATTTCAAGCTTTTTGAGAACTGAGTATCTGCCTGAGTGGGAGGAAGGCACAGGCACTTAGTGTGTGGATGGTAGATATTGCAGAGCTGTTGGGAAGGGAGGAACTGCGTTTTCAGAATTCATAGTAGAAGGCTTTGGAATAGAATAAGAGGCTATAAAAGGGGGAAATTATAAAAAGCAGAGTTGTGGAGAATGTGTTGCTGGCTATATAAAAAGATATTTGGATTTGTGATGTCTTTAAACATTAGAATTATTTCAGCATAGAAACACAAAGAGGGAAAAGTATCTCTGGATATGAGGAAATCCTGAGGCCTGATAAAAGCACTGATAACAGGCAAACAGGCAGGATTCTGGAATCCTGACAAGAAATGTTAGAATTTGTTTCTGTTAAACATCAAACCTTTATATGTAATTACATTCTGCAGAATACAGTCTAATGTTTCATCAAAATAATAATTTCTGATTACACATTCTGGTGAAGCATTGGATCTTTTTGTCTATGCTACTGTAAAAATTCAAAGGCCATAGAAATGCAGAATGATTCCAGATGAATGTAGTCACTTGCTATAAACACAAATGAGCCTTACTTACATATCAATATGTGCGTATTTCTGTAGCCATGCAGGGCAGATTCTCCTAATTCCTGAGCCTGGGAGGCTGCCCTGTACAGAGATGAAGCACACAGCTCTTCTGCTGCATCTTCTTCTGGTGCATGAAGGAGGGAAAAAGAGTCATTTGAGGGGAAAAAAAAGTTATATCTTACTATCAAACTATTAACAATAATACAAACAAGCAATTTTGTCTGAGAAATTATCTAGTCTAGATAACAGCTCCACTGATAACCTACACCTTTCCTGTACTGACACTGCAGTGATAACATTGCTCTGCTTCACTCTGGCGGTAACTGAGGAGCTACAGCTTCTTTTGTCACCATACTTAAATGTACTGGACATTGGACTTGTTTCAGCGTACTTTTGCTCAAATGGACAGAAAAAATTGAGAAATGTTTTAATTATAGAAATTTTTATTTCATCTTTCAGCTCTGACACCACCATGAAAGACATGAGTTGCTCTGTCCAGAAGTTTTGTTGTTTGGGAAGGAGGGAGCAAAGGTTAAAGCAGGGTTGGATTTATGTCTTTAAAACACATTTTTCTTCCTTCAATCCCCGCTGGATTTCTCTTATCTATTTTCTCTCAAGTAGTCCATGAGTTTTCCTTTGTACAAGAAAAGTCTTTGCATAGAGTATTTTAAATTATAGTTTACCTTCTCTATACCAGAATATTTACTTGAGGGAGCAAGATTTTTCCTTACAGTGGAACACAATTCTTACAGTTTTCACTTCTTTAACAAAATTTCAGTAATTCCAGTTTTCCTATGACAGAAGTAGAAACACTTGATCCACATCTGACATCCCTTTTCCTTCTGTTCAAAAAAGTGTCCAGAATAAGAATAGAAGAATAATATATCACTTTCATAATTCAACAATTAAATACCAAAGTATTCATTGTGATCATGTGCAGCTACTGAATCTGAAAGCATCTACCACTGCTCTCACAGGATGGAGCTCATGCTTTTCATACTACAGCTTTTGCTTGACCATCAATTTATCTTCGATTTATATCATTTTTTTAGAAATTTTCACCCTTGGACAAAGGGTGGACAAAGTCAGCTTTAGTTATTTTGGGATTGTTATACTTCATATACTCAGACATTCATATTTTAAGGGCTTCTGTCTGGAATTGATCCCCTGCTTTCCTCCACTGGACCAGAGGAATAATTCAATTTCTTTCAGCTGTGGATGTGGGAAAGAACTGCCTTCATTGGTGGTTTGGGGGGCAGATATTTTTGCACACTTTTCAGTCTCATCCTTGTTTATTCAGTGGGTTTAGTGGGGGCCATTAGGATGTTGCCAGTTGTAACGCCATTAATATTCATTAAACCTGCCAATTTTTTCCTGGTGTTCCACTTTGTTCAAAGATAGAGATATTTTCATGTTTTCGACCCCTCGGTTCTCTGAGGTCCCTTTCTGTGCTATGATATTTCTGCTTGGGCATTCTGTCCCCACCACTATTTGACTTATTTTGTCTCTTCATAACTGAAGAATGCACCTGTATTTGAGTTCTGCGTTTGTATACAAGACCATACAATCTTGCTCTGATGAGTACTAAAAAATTGTATGGAAAGACCTTAGACTGTGTGTCTTCCCAACTACTAAAGACATGACATATAATACCTGTTCACAACATAGGGGACTTTCAAAACTGTTTGAAGTTTCTGTGGTTTGTCCCCTTCCTGCCTCTTTTTCTCAAATTCTTCAAGGATTTTATCACCTTTAGTTTCTTCTCATCATCCTTCTGTTCTCATGCTTCCCTACAATGTCTCATCTCATACTGTCATATTTAGCATCTCCTGAGTAGTTTATTCATTAAATGTGGGTGTTAATTTTTGAGAAGTTAAATTGTAGTTTTGGACTGTTGTTGGTCTAGTGAAAAGCTCATGGCAAGTACAACAGTATTGCCTACTTACTGCTTGCTATACTGATTGCTGGAATTTGTACAATTTTTGTTTAAAAAAATCCTGATTGTAGCTAGAAGATACTTATTAACATGTGAATTTATATAAATGAACGGAACAGGTAACGCTGGATAAAAAAGTACAGTCTTAGATCTATTTCAGTAAATGGTATTTCATTAAAATTTCATTTTGCCCAGCTTAAGTTCTGTATTGTTTTGATAACTGAATCTAACATATGCTTTAAAAAGTAGGATTTGGTCTAGCGAGGAGTAAAAGCAAATAATCTTTTCCCCTTAATCCTGTAAGAAATACAGTTCTGAGGTTAAGGAACTTTTGCCTTAGTAAAGAACTGAAGAATTTATTTTACCTGCACTGTCACTAGGTAGGCAAAAACAGAATTAGAATAAATTGTTATGGATAAAGAACATTAATAAACAAACTTTAATCTCTTACTTAAGCATCAGTAAGATTATAAGTGGCACTACTACAAGAGAAGAAGGCAGCAAATCCTGTTGTTGCTATTTTTTTTAGATAAATTTTGAAAGAACCCTAAAGATTTATTTTTTGTTTAAAGCCCAAACAAACTCTCAGTTAGTGGAAGGTGATAAGGGAATTCTTCAAAACCCACTGAATGACTTCTGTTGAAATCTCCTGAAGAGCGCTGAATTAGGTGGAAAGATAATAAGTAAAGGAGGATTTGCCTTTTTCTCAGTGTAAGCTTCCATCATTGATTGAATTGAAGGCTTCCCTATTCAGATGAGGAGTGTGTTTTTTGAGATTTTGTTTATGCAACACCAAATATTGTAATTATGTCCTCATGAATATTCTTTCCAGAGAGAACAATGTGCATTCTTGTGGCAGTGAAATCCCCATTTAAAATTTGTGTGCCAGCAGTGTTTATTCTGGATTGTTTATGCCTTTGTGATACACTTTGCTTCTCTCACTTGTAATAGTTTTTGAATGACTGTGGCAGCGGTCACTGGCAATTAATGACTGACGGGCAAATTGCATGAGTGCTGGCTTTGTTCCCATGATTACTGGGACACTCACAAAACCAAAATCAGTGCCACCCCCACCCCCCTACACTGCTCTGCCAGCCTTCATCTCTGAGTTACTGATCTGCTCATGTTCCCTTCATTTGTTCTTGAGGTTCAAAAATTGTAATAAATTTTCTCTCCTTGGAAAATTTTTTAGTAAAGATCAAATTGATAGAGAGCCCAGCTAGAATATTTAGTGTGTCAGGGTACTTTTTGTTGCATAGTTATTAATCTAAGAAAGAGATATAATGACAGATCCTTTTTCCTTTCCTGGGATAATAAATGTGCCCCATTATTGCCATAGTAATTAAGTTAGGCATTGTTGTTACAAATACAGAAGGCTTTGAATACTCAATAAGAAAACCTTTTAAATGTTTGTCCGGTGGAAAGGTGGAACTGATATTTATATATTGTCCTTCTTGGCAAAACAGAACCTGTGTTCCCGGGAAGGTTAATTGTGCTTTGTGTTCCTGCTGCATGGGCAGCATTATGCAGAGGCACTGAACTTGCACAGAACCTCAGAGTGATTTCACTGTTGTTAGTGTGGCTAATTTCATACTTTGGGCAATAGTGAGGGCAGGCTCATCTCATCCTGCTGACCTAATCTGGCTGTTCCTACCATTCTAACCACAATAACTTCAGAGCTGCAGGTTCTGTGCTTTGCTACCCTGCCCTCCTTATGTATGCAGATCTCCCACTGATGTTTCTGTAGGGAGCTATATAAGAAAAAGGGAATATTGATATTCATTAGTATCATGTGCAGCTGAGAGGAGATGTTTGAACTGGGAATATTGCCCTTCAGCTGTTGCTGTTGTACATTGCCTTTCACATGACTGAGTGCCCATCAGCTGAGATTTCATACAAACTTGAATTTGAGGTTGAAATAATGCCACCGTGGATTTCATCCTTCTGAGAACTGAGTCCCAGCTTTTATTTTTTAATCATTATGTGTAGCCAAATTCTAGTTCAGCTTTGCATACATGCAGAATTTTGTAACACCAAGCAAAGCAAGATAAGCTTTAAACTGGTTGAAAGAATTTTGGATTTCTGCTTGGAATTTCTCCTTCCGTGTAATGTCTTTCCAACACTGTAAATCTTTGAGTTTAATGCCAGAGATATATTTTCTCCACTAACTTTAAACATTGCCTTTGGGAATTGCTCATCAAAGGAGTTAAACTGAAGGGATAACTGTGATCAGGTGTTCCTAGGCTGTTTAGTTCATACAATGTTGATTTTTGTCATGCTGTGATGAGAGTCCCTGATGAGAGATGAGAAATACCTTGCTATCGTTAAAATTAAAATCATGTATGGCTACCTCAGCTTGAATTTTACAGAATGTTGTTTTTGTATTGGGTTTTAACATGGTTTTAAGTTATATTTTTTCTTTGTAAAGTGTTTCAATTTTTTTTTTCTTGAAAGATAAGGGAAGTCAACTCCCTTGAACCTTCAACACCAGAATAACGCACTAGGGCTGTCTAAAAGCAGCTCTATCCATTGCAATCCTTTCAAGCATATTCAATATTGGTATTTTTCATGGACTGTGGTCAGAACTGGGAAGGTGTAGTCCTACAGAAAGTTTTATTAAATATCTGGATTACGAACTGTAAAAGTCTTTTTGGTCTAAACTTATGTGTGATATTTGATCAGAAAAACTAGACATGCCCATAGTTGAAAGCAGTTTTTATTTCTGGATAAATGAAACATAGTTTTCTTCCTATTTTAGCAACTATCTAAGTTGTTTTAAAAAATAATGCATCATTAAGTGAATTAGGGCTATTTGTTTATATTAGCATGTTAGAATCAGAAACAATTCTGGAGTCTTTAATTCTGATTCTGAAGCTGAAGGAGAGTTTGATTTTAGGCTGAATAAGGAGAAATTCCTACTTTACACGTAGTAAGAGCACAAAATCTGTTTTACTGGCTCAGAATAGCTCTCTGTCTAATGTGTATCCTGTCTCTAAGTACTGCTTGGAGCAAATGGTTGAGAAAAGGCTGCAAGAAACAAAGCAGGCATAATCTTCTCCCTCTCGCACCTTCCTACTTCGTCTCTCTCAGTATCTTACAGAATCCCTGAGCTGGTGGTGGTCTCAGGATCACTGTGTTCTAGCTATCCTTTATAAATGTGTCTAATTCCTCTTTTGAGCCATTTAAACTCTCCCAGCCTCTGGGGAAGGTTTCATATACCATTTTCTATCCCTTTATGTGGTATTTCTCCAGCAGGAGAATCCTAGTCCACAAAATCTCACACTGGCCAATGAGGCCATCCAAATCTCTGATGACATTATCTATGCCCCCTGCACCTCTGCAGGTTCTGCTGCTGCTGGGGTTAGATGACAGAACCACACACAGCGCTTGGGGTGTAACTGCGCTATTGATGGCATTATGGTATTTCCTGGGTTAGCTTCCATTCCTTTCCGGGCACTGCCGACATTCTGTTTGCTTTTTAACTTAACCTGCTGTCTTGAAGACCTTTTCTCTGAGTGGTAATACCTACTTTAGAGCCCGTCATTACGTATGTGTGTATGCACAGTTAGCATTATTTTTTCACTTTCTGCATTTCTTTGCATTTATGGAGATTAAAATTAATCATCCATTTTAACACTCAGTATTATGAGATTGTTCTTCAGGTTCTCACAAGCAGTTTTAATTTGATTATCTGGAATAAGCTTTCAGAGTCTTTCATCAGTATCTCAGAATCAGGAAAGTGACTTGAGAATCAAAAGATCATGAGAAGAAATGTGTGGCAATTTTTATTTACCTTCTTTTTCTTGATCCCTTAAGATGATTATTTGCATAATTTTATCCACCAGTAAACTGGACTAAAACTGTGCTAAAAGAGCCAAAAAGAGAGTTAATACAATCATCTTCTTTCTGAAACGAAGGCTTTAGGAATGCATGGTAACAGCAGCTCCGTTTAATTAGCTGAATTTAATTACTCCACAGGAATGAAACCAGCTGGCCCAACTTAGCAATGGAAAAGTGGGATATTGGAATCCAGGGCTGGACACCATGGCCTCTTTGTGTCTGTAGACACCTGCAGAGGGTGTTTCACGTCACCCTTTTATGTTAAATCAGATGGATTTCCCTTAGGACAGCCCTGCCTGCCAGGCGGCTCGGAAGGGAATCAGAGAGGATCAACCTCAGAGTGACGTGGAGGTCTCTGAAGTACACGAGATGCCTCTCACGTCAGTCTTGGCACACTCCAGGAACAGCCTTCCCCTTCGTAGGTGCTGAGGCATCTTGACGGGTTGACAGAGAAGTTTATTTAGTGTGGGATCTCCAGCAAAATTGCTCTGACAAAGCAGCACAGCAGCCATTACCTTCCTTTTCTTTCACGAGACACATCGAGCCTTTTGCACTTGTCCTTTCTTCTGTGCAGCTCCTGTTGGTGCTGTGCTACTGAAGAGCTCTGTAAGAGGTGGACAACAGCCAGATTTGCAAGGGAAGAGGCTTCTGGCTTCACTTTGTTGCTTTGAGAATGTTTTCTAGAATTTACTAGGTGTTTTTTCTTAAAGGAAAGAGAGTTATGCTGGGATAGAGCCTAGAGTCAAGACTGTGATTAAAAACTGCAGGTAAAGGGGAAATTCTGTAATATATATATATGTACATACACACAAATTTTAGTTTTAAAAATAATTTTCCCAGGTATTATCTATCCATCTAAGAGCTTTAAAGAACTTGAATGGAAGGATAAAAAATTCGGGGCTAAATTTAAAGTGAGTTCATCAAAATTTTGAAATGTGAAGCATGGATACTGTAGTAACATTAAAAATGTTAAACTGTTCTTCAAGATTAATTATTTTAAGAATTGCAAGAAATAAAACTTGTAGCTTTAGAAGATTTTGCTACTGGGTTATATCTCCTAAGTAACCTTAAAAAGCACCGAGAAGAGGAAAAAGAAAAGGAAACTTTGCACGAAGGGAACCTTTTGAGAAATAGTGTTAATGTTTAATTGCAACTTGGTGACCCCATACCTGGTTTATTTTGGTTTATTAGGAGTATATAATACTCAGAAATTCATATTCATTTGTGATATACATGCATCACAGTTTAGTGAAACTCTCCTATAGTTTGGTAAACTGCAGGACACGGCATCTGGGAGTTTCTGAATAATTTATCTGAAGTAATGAGTATCATCATGTGATCTGTATCAAAGCAACTGCTCAAGTGAAAGCCAGCTGGGTACAGCCGTTGTATATCAAATAGCTGCTTGAGTTGTCTCTCTGGAAAAATTAGAGAACATAATGAGCAAAATTAGAAAACCTGGGGAGCAGCCTCCATGGATACCTATTAGCAAGAAGTAATTTGATTAGTGTGAAATCTGTGAAAGTTCATTATTTACAAAGTTTAGTAGTGTTATAAGAGAAATGCACATCCACATAAACACATCTGTTTTTACAACATGAGCATAAAAATATAAAGTAGGAGTACTAGATGTACTTATTTTCCTCCTTCAGCTTTATGAAACGCTAATAGAGTATTGGCTCAAAATCTAACAAGGACTCATTTTGTGCCCAACAGAAACTTTTGGGTTGTTTCCCAAAAGGCTTTATACAGTCTCACTAAAAGTAAATGCTTCAAACACAAGATCCAGGGGAGGCTGACAAAACGGATTTGCTAAGGGAAGATGCACAGCTCTGTTAAGTATTAGATTGATGCTTTTATGAGGCAGGTCTATTGAAAGTGCCATTTGTGCCCACTCCGCCTGATGCTGACTAGGAATACAGAGACGTGACGCGCAGGGCTGAGAGAAGGACAGACCTGCAGAATTCTCAGCAGAGTCGACAGATTCTGCAGCTGCTCTGCATCTCTCAGGATCAAGCCCTGCTTTGAACATTGTAACTGCTTTTACTAGCTTGTCTCCTGGTGTCTTAGTAAATCTAACATCTGAGTGCTTTAACAATGATGTCGTTTGTGACACCTTTTGGATCCACAGTTTTAGATCACAAAACCAGTTTGAAGATTATTTGTGTCAATGGCTTTTGTAGCTATGGTTAATTGTTTTTTTTTTTTTTTCTGAGGGACATGAGAGAAATACTGCTTCATAAGGTTGTCATTAGCCTGGGAAAAAAGAGGCCTTTGATTAGAGGCATGAATAGAATGGCTTGTAAGCCAAATTACCAGTTGGGGATTCCCGAATGGCCAAGGGCACAGCCTGTCTGATCTTAGCAAAACTCTGCATTGCAGTGGGGAACTCTCTGAAGGATGCCTTATCTTGTGATGTTGACCTTAAATCAAGACTTGTTTGGAGGAAATAAACCAAAAGGCTTTCATTTTCAATAACAGATTTGTAATGTACTAATTAAAATCTGATCCAAAACCAGAAAATGTCTATAGCAGTTCACAGTGACAGGCATATTTTTTTATATATATCTTTAGGCACATTCCTGCAGTATATGAAAGCATGAAAAGTATCCTTCTATAGTACATGAAATGTGAGTATTGCACCATTACTCTATTACATGGGAATTTGAAACTGGAGGACTGCATAACAATTCTCTTATATATACTAACATAAAGCAATGACACTCCTAAATTGTAAAAATAACCAGAAAAAAAAATATACATTGAGATGACACTTTTGTTTCTGTTTTTATTCAAAGGTATTTTATAAAAATACTCTTTTCAAATGGTAGTGCCATTTGACAGACACTAATAATGACAAAGTGGAATCTTTAGCTATCCAAAGACCTACTGATATTCTGCTTAAATTCAGTTTGCTAAAAACATAATATAAACATTAAATGTGTATTGGAACATTCTTATAATTTATTGAATTTTGCTAGCTAGTATCTTTCTAAAGGAATACCTGTTAGTACATTCCCCGACCTTAATGTGGAATGGTCCATTCCACATACATGTACAGAAATGTGCATCATCAGTACATCAACTAGTTTACAATTTAATGATGAAAGATAAAATTTTTTAAAAATCAATTCATAAATGCAATTTACAATTTTTACAGGGTGAATGAAGCATTTTACTATTTTCTGTATTTTTGCGTTTTATGTCATGAAGGTTAACTGAGTCAAAATGAAAAGGAGAAAACCAATCTTTTACAAAATCTAATTTGACCTACAGGTTTTGGACCATTACAGGGACACAGATATTTGTAGTGAAGTCAACACTACTGTGATTTCTAGAATGTCATCTTTTTAATGATTCTAGTTAAATTGCTAAATCTGTGATGAGAAAACAGGGCCTTCATTTAGTCTCGTGAATCTCATCCATTAACCTGTTAAGAGAGCTTGTATTAGCCAGCCAAGAGTAGCACATTGTGGCACCAAAAGCTTCACTGAAATCTTAAAGTTCATGTGTCAGAATACCAGTCAGCATAGATGGACAAAGCTCAATAGCACATTTTGAAAAAATTCTCCTACAGGAGCTTTAAGCACACTGTCCCAAGAACCACAAGGTACTCTTCCAAATTCCCTTTTGTGGAAGGTGAGGTGGGTGAATGGTTCTGCAACACCTCTGTTAGATCACGCTGTCTATTCTGCAGAACTGCTGTAGTGGTTGCTGTTTGAGGAGCTTTTAGCTGTTTCGTTTTCCTCCTGAATCCCACATTGGTACTGTTCTATAATACCCCTTTTGCCAGTAATTGGATTCTGAGTATTCTCTGATTCCCACTTCCTCCCCTGGCAAGGCAAGGCAAAACAAAGATACAGCATAGTCTACTGGCTACTGGAATGATTAGTGTTAAATGCTCTATCACCACTGGGCTGAAAATTGAGTTATTTATTATCAATTTGAGTGGCACTCTGGAGTTCCACTACAGTTAGCACTGCACTACTTTCATTATAAAATCAATTTCCTGGAGATGCCTATCTCTATTGGTTTAATATATACCACACTGAAAGTTGGCATAGGGGTGCTGGTGCACTTCCAAGGTGGAAGTACTGACTGCTGAAGAGGAGGTGTAGTTAAAATAGGAAAAAGCAATAGATTTCCCATGTTTCAGACTGGCTGGTGCTCTCCAAGCCTGAAGGACACATCTCAGTGATTTTTTACTTAAAAGTCCCCATTCCCACTTCAGCTGTGTGGGGAACAGCTCCCGTTCTATCCTGACCGTCTTCCAAGAAGTACTTCCTGATTAATCCCAGCCGTCCTTTTCCTCTCACCTCTCACTTGTCCTTCAAGGAGTATTTTCCCAAGGGTGTACTCTGGACTCCAGCTTCAGCAGGCTGCACTACTCCCACACTGAAGACACGGATCCTTGTGGGATCACAGCTGTGGGCTGCCTGGCTCAGAGCGACCCACGTGTTGCTGGAGTGATCGATCCCTGTAGGCACCCCCGGCCCTGCAGAGGGGAGCTGCTGTGCCAGCTCTGAGCAGCCAGGGTTGTGTGCTGCCAGCAGAACACAGCAGGCTCAGCACCCTGTGCTCAGAACCGGGTCACCTGTATCCTGCAGATTGCAGACTGGGAAATCCCTACGGCAACAGAAAATGTTAAATTTTTTCAACGTGGAGAAGTTTATATCTGCCTTTGCTTATGCTCTGGCAATGTCACTGCAATCACAAGGTTACAGGAACAACAAGGACACTACATCATGCTATTAATACGTCTGGTTTGGGGCTTTTTTAAGAGGATTTTGCGGCTTTAACAGTTTTATGTGCCTACAGATACTCTTAGTCATGGATTTATTAGGATATTTTTTCTCTTTAAGTATTATTAGATATATCTTCAGAAATGGGGTTTAAACCTGTCTCTTTTGAGGTAATTTAACATGTATAAAAAGGCCAACTTTTCTTCTTTTAGACTAGAGGGCTACTTCAACTCTTAAACTGTTTATCATCCTCATAACCTTCCTTTACCTCATTTCTATTCATCCTATTTCCTTTTCCATCTCTCTTCCCTGGCTCACCCGTAACTGATCCTAGCAGATGCTAAAGATGTCAGGCTGATAGCTCTGCAGATACAGACTCTCTCTTTATCAGACTTTAAAGATGCTGTTAATTCAGGAGTAAGCAATGTCAGTCCTATATCACAGATTATCTGTCATGGACTTTACCCAGGCCCCTATTTAGAGAAGGAAAATCTATACACCACGTTCTTTATCTTCCGCAGTGGTGACTGCTGAAATATTTGCAGATTGACCACTGATGATGAATCGGTTTGTAACAGGCGTATGCTAATCTGATCGTGTCATTGTGTCAGGAGCTCCGTGTTTGATGGCGATTGGGCTATTAACCAATTGCAGTCATGGTTATTTAGTATTTGCACCACATGATGCCCCAGATAAACCCACTATAAATGAATCATTAAAAGCACAAACCTGAAAGCCACAAATGCTGAGCTAATTAGAAAAATACTAGACAGAATGACATAGGAGGGAAACTGATTCTTTTATATATAATTTATTAAATTCTGCTCAAATTCCCTCTTTTTATAACAGTTTAACCTTTACGTATTTTCCTTTTACTGTGTATTGTAAACCAGGCCTATTTTCTCCTGCATTTTTCCTTTTTAATAACTTCTGCCTATATGTTTCCTTGATTTTTTAAAAAAATTTGTTAAATTCCCCTTTTCTGCTTCTGTGTCTTTTAATTAGGCATTTGCCCATCATCCCTCTTTCTTTAGAGTTTAGCCAAACTCTAAACCCCTAATTCTGTAGCCTGCCTTTGGGTTTCTTCTGGCAGGTACTGGTCTGTACCCTGCCTGAGTACAGAGCAGTGAGGTAAAAGGCATTGCAGATATCACTATTCTGCCTTTTGTATGTATGTTTTGGGGGTTTTTTTCTCTCTGTAATACTTTTTCCCCTAGATCCTGGTCAGGTTTTTTCCTTACCAAGTTCCTCAGACAGAGGATGTCTTCACTAGACAGACAGCCATAAAGTCCTTCTGTAGGGATGGAGGCTGCATGTTTACAGTGTTGGGCATGTAGAGTAGATTTCCACTCAGTGCACCAAATTAAAACTCAAGTGATGATTTTAGCTCTGCTCACTTCCCATTCCATCATTTCAAGAAAATATTTTGACTCTCGGGTGTATAAATCTAACAAAAACTTTACCATTGTTTATCAAGCTACATTCTCTAGTTCCAAGATTATCACCTTCCAAGAAAAGAAAACCTATAGTCTAGTTTTGCTCTTGTTCTTTCAAGAGACAGATGAATGTATTAGTGCATGGAGAAAATCCTTACCAGTTCCTTTTATTTGTTTAAAATGCCTGTTGAAAATAATCATTATGAAAAAGGCACATCAGTCTAGAAGTGTGAAATATCAGTTCAGAAATCCACCATCTCTTTCTAATCTACTGTTCAGGCACTGAAGGTATTATCATACAAAATTAACAATATAAATTTAAATTTAGATCTTGGCAGTTGGCAAAAGAGAGTCACCTGCTTGGCTGTTATGTAATGACACATCCAAAGTTATTGAGCTGTTAAATTAAACCTTTCCTGGGACAATGCTGATAATCAATACAGTAATATTTGTATAAATTTGCTGTGTAATCTGGGGTGGGGGGAAGTTATGCCTGTATTATATTTTTTTATTTTAAATTCGTGTTTTGCCTCAATTTAATTCTGCAAGCACTACCATATTTAGCTGGGCAGATTTACTTTGCTGTCTAGTCCTAAACTCTAGCTAGTCCTAACCACCTACTCCTACCTTAAGCTCATGTGTATCAGCACTTTGAAATCTCTCACATGAACTTCCTCACAGCCCACGGAGCAGTCTGAACCCACACATGCTTTTGTCTTTGCAATTCCAAGATGCATCTTGTGGCTATTGTTAGACTTTGGGGGAACTTAGCAGTAGAAAGCTGCTCCAAAATCTTTCTGGTACTACAATTACCACTGTTCAGCAATTTCAACCTTTTAATTGTCACTTAAACTTACATACTCTTTAAATGATCAGCTTTTAGTCACCTAAAAGTGCCATCAGTCCTATTCCCTCTTAAAAGATCATTGTAGTTATCTTGTTAAACTTTGCACCTGTATGAGGGAAACTGTTATCCAGCAGAATCACGTCTGAAGCTGGTGCACAAAGATTTGATTGTACCTTGGGTTTCTTCTAAGCTCTCCAGGAGTGCCCAGTGCGTTATTCTCTGCAGAATATCTAAAAATGCAGCCCAGGCTCACCCTGAGCTGGGTAGGGTTTCACCTTCCTGAGAGAAAGGAGTTTGTCAGATGATTGATAAGGGCATCCTGGCATAAGGAAACAGCTTTATTAAGTGCACAGACAGGACATGTTTTGCTGGCTCTCACCTAGACTTGAAACACAGACCTGTCCTTAAAACTTCTGATAGAGAAGTACAGAGACTTTGGAAAACTAGGCCTTTTGTACCGGGTCCTTTATCACAACAAACTCTAATTCAGTAACTTAGTGTTCATCTGAATGCATGTTACAATGAATAGTCAATCATCTTTCATTTAATAATTTAACGTGTCATTTTTCCAGTTTGCCACTTGCAGCTGGCATTTTTGCAGTACGTTTTATTTTTCAGACATCTTTCAGTGAATCACCAGATAGAGCAGCTGTGACAGCTATCCATTAATTATATCTCTGTATTAAAGTCTAATGAAAATATTACTTTCAAGGGAAAGTCTGCAGTAGTGCCCAAGTAGCAGTAGTTAAACTAGCACTATCTGGTAGCTGAATTAGTGTTTGATTAAATATTTGTATAGAGTTTCACATAGCTGTATTAACCTCAAATATTATTTATGAACAATTTGCCTTTGGGATTAGAATGAAGAAATACAATGGTTTTTATATCTCAGTAGTAATTAGTATTGCCTTGATGCACATTTGCACTATGCCATCACAGGCAATCCAAAACCACCCACGTGTGGGCCACGGCCTTTCCCTTGATTTTGGCCAAGCAGAACTTCTGTATTTCAAATACAGGAAAGTAGACAAGCTAGCTGCCGTATTTAATCTACTCCAGTTTATAAAAAGTGAAGTGAAAATAATCAACAAGGTCCTAGAGGTCTTTTGAGGTTGCAAAAAGTGAGTGACATGCAAGATGGAAGCAGCTATTTGGCTTCACTAGAACCAGAAACTGAAATCAGAATACAATATATAAATGCATTTATAATTCTGTATCACAGCTCTCCGTGATCTTGTGACTTCCCTTTCCCTGATAAAAGCAGGCATGTGTGAAATCAGATCAGATCAACCTGGGGACACATTGTTAACCCAAAGGGCAGACTCTCCCTGTGGGCTGGGGCTGGAGAGACCCTGCAAACTGCAGCCATGAGAGGGGGGCAGAAGTGAGGGGAGTTTAATTATGCAGACACCTCCACAAGGGATGCCCGGGTCTTGGAGGAATTCCCAGGGAAATGCATAAAAGCCCAATTCAGTAGGTTTCTATTACAATCTCATTCAGCAGTCGATAGACTGAAGCTTATGCTGGGGAGGAAGACCTGTTTCATTGATTACTAGAACTTTCTCATCATCTGTTTTGTATGATTCTGACCTTTTCCTAAATGAAATGGAAACTTTTCAATTTTCTCATTGAAAATAGACGCAAGTACTGTCAGCAGGAACCATAGACATACCATTTCTGTCAACTTTGTGATTTTCCTGTCAGTTTTTTCTTTTTGTTACTGGTATGCCATAATGCTGACAGCTTTTATTCTTTGAACAAAGCCTAGCAAGGAAGTTCCTGTTGAAATATGATTGTTCCTTTCACTGACATAGATGGGGACTGTTCCCACTTACTTCTGATTCTGTAACCGTGCTCCTGAAACTGTCACCCTTCACCTTGTTGGGTTTTTTCAGGTGCCAAATATTTTCTAGGGGCTGGCAGAATTCCAGAGAAAGAGCTACTGTGTTCCTGCTGAAATCATCATCACACATCCTGTGTATTTCAGCTGCAGCACATTCAGGCATAGATTTTTGCTTACCACAAATAAAGAATATTGCTTCACTATGTATTATTTTTTTCTCCATAAGCCACAAAAATGAGCTTCACTATGGCTAGGTTTGGAACCCATTTCTCTTTAAACGCTAGCATTTTTCTATTCCTCCTAGTGAGGAAAGCTGGAATTATCATAGATTTATTGCCACCAAATTCAATACTCCACAAGAAATAAAATGTCTATTAGTTCTTCTCTTGGAAGGTTTTAATGTGCCCCAAAGTCTAAATCACTTAACATTCATCTCATCCATTATATGGTAGCCACTGCATCTCTGATACAGCAGCTTTAAGCCTTCAGCAGAGAGAGCAGGTATGAACCTCACATTTTCACCCTGGTCTGACTGGATGTGCATGAACCTATCTCTCTGCTCTCTTCTGTGAACTTGAATTTGTCCTGGACTGACTGGTTGCATTTACAGGGGAAAAAAAAAAGCATCAATAGACTTTCTGGTAATCTGAATGGATCCTGCATGCTTTCCACATTTGGACTGCAAAGAAAATCCCAAGATCAGTAATATGGTGCATTTCTCTCCCTGTTACTTACCTCAGTAAAGATCAAGGAATCCTCCTGGTAATACATCTGAAATAATTGATTATTAATAAATCTAAATTAAGATGTATTTCCTCATACTCTTGACACATAATTTCACCCTTCTTTCAAGAAAAATGGGATGGAGGAAAACGAGAGAGAGGAAAATGGGATGGAGAGGTGGCAAAACAAATTTAGAGAGGCCTGTCCACAGGAAGGAAGGGAATCCAGATAAGCAGAGCAAAATAATGGGACCAAAGGCCTTGGTTTGGGAAACAGCCATCTGTAAATAAGGAGGCACGAAACTTTCCCTTAAAGAGGAGGTGACAACGAAAGTTTTGTTGCTGTTGTTGTGATGACTTGTAAAATGCTTGCTGGTTAGTGGCAGATGAATGCTAAGAAATTTAAAAACAAAAAATAAGCTTTTAATTCAACTGAAGTACCTCTCACCCCAAATCTCCAAACAAGTGGGAAAAGGAACATGTATTTTAACTCCCTCATCTTTGATCAGTGCCCCAATAAACCCAAAAGCTTCCCTTGTGTATGGAACATACCATGAGGCTGTCTGATATGCTTATGCAGTCTATTCTACAAAAAAAATCATAGCTGTGAAATTTACTGCACTTGTTTGCCCCTAACCCTGCTGCTAGCACCCCACAGGGAGTTCGGCTCCACCTTCTGCTGAAACCCAGCTTTTCAATGGGGATGTGTCCCTGTTCCCTCTGATCCCAGAGAATAATCAAAGACACTTGATCCAGCAAGATCATGTCAGTGTGCACCAGCTTGTTCTAAATGACCTCTTGACCAGTTGATACTTTTTACTAGATGGTCACCCGACACTTGGAATGTCTCTAATGTTTTTCCGCTAGGTTTTGACACCCTAGGAAACACAAACTTCATTAAAACAACTTACTGCAGATATTAACCTGTGCATTTAAAGCGTGTGATTTGTATCTCATTTGCCCCTAATATACAGATTCTATACTAATTCTATACTAATTCATACCAATATTGTAACTAATAATGATCAAGACAATCACTATAGTGATTACATGTGGCAAATACAATTTTTTGCTACTATGTTTAGGAAAAAAATACACATCATGTATTCACAGTCTTTCCAGTTCATTTCTCAGAATTTATAAGTAATCCCTAGGCTTCTCTGAATATTTTTAGTACTTAGAATCATAACTTCTTATACTCCTCCCTTAGATTTCATCTTCATCAAGGAAGAATTGATGAGCGTAAGGTACCCCTTCACAATTCCTTCCATATTCTTTAACTTAGGTGAGACAAAATGCATTCTGCAAAAAAGACAATAGAGAAAAATTACAAAGTGTTTCTAAATCCTAGTATTGTCAATGGTTTTAAAATAAGGAAAGTAGCATTACTCTTAAAATGAGTTTTCTCTTGTTTACCACTCTTTCTGCTTACTCTCTCTCTAAAGAATTAATCCATTCCTCTGCATAGCTGCCATTGAACTATGGATGGCATTTCCACAGTCAGCTTTAACATTAAAATACATGTTGCATAGGCTGTCCAGAGGTGATAGATGTCCTTTTCCTCTGCAGTCTCAGAACCCCAAATCTAATCAAGTCGCTGAAGTCCTAGGGAAAAGGCCATGATCCAGTAGTGCTAGGGAAAGTGATGGACAGAAACTGTATAAAGGACAGTTTATTAGTTAAAAAGACCTCTCGTCTTCTTTGTTAATAGTTTCTAGAAGAAAATTTAGTGCAAAAACATTGAAGGACAGTTCAGAAAAATTAAAGCAGACTTTCCACTGTTATTCTTCTAGTGTCATTTTAGATTTTGAAATTTGAGATCTGCAGAGTCTGCAAGGTAGAATGAAACACTCTACCTATATAAAATTTCTGTAGATCAGTTCAAGAATGTAGTGATTCAGGCTATTGAAGGACTAGGAGCATTGATGGCTAAACTATGATTTTTCAGGGTTTTTATAGCAGCTTGGCAAACTAATAATATTTTTTTTTCACAGAATTGATTTGATGTAAGAAAAAATACCTATCTAATGACAAGAAACTCCTAAAAATTCAAAAACTAATTAACTGGGGGGTGTTGTTTTGTTTTGGTATTCCTTTATTTATTTGGCAATACAAAGACCTTTATCAAAATAAAAGGAAAAAAATACTTACAAGATAATATATAAATAGATACAGAACATTTATGCTTATGTATACCGAACAAAGGATAAACCTATTTGTCCAATTGTGCAAGAAAAGCTTTCTTTTGGATTAAAAAAAAAAAAAGGCAGAAAAAATTTTTCTTGGTTTTTTTGGGTTTCTTTTGTAAAAGTAAAAAAATAGTTATTTTTGTTTTATAAAAGCAAGGCAATACTCTGAAAACTTATTTTTTGTTCCTTATTGTTGAAAATGCTGATTTCATACAAAATGTATTATAATATACCTTTTGCTGTGGGATTGAAAATTATTGGGTTTAAAGTTTCTATGTTTAATTGGAAATGGCTTTTTTTTTTTTTTTTTTTTTTTAATGAGCTGGTTTAGTTCTGTAGACAAATTCAGTTTTTCAGATAGTGTTATAGTTCTGCTGTCCTGAGCTGTACAGAGAAGGCAGACAGCTGGTAGTTCTTTTTGTCTGGATTTTCTCTCTGGGGCAGTGCACCTTGGAATGTTCAGTGAACATTGAATACAGAGATATTGACAATGCCAGGTGTTTAAACCACATTGTGCATTCTGCTCTAAGCACTGTATGCACAATATTGGATTCTGTAGCCCTGAACTATGTTTTCTCAAATCCTGCTTTATGGGCCTAGCTGTCCATGCCTAGGCATATGGGATATTTTATAACTAATGCTTCTAGGTTGGTTACACATCACAACAAAAGAGAATTCTTCTGGCATTGTAAACAGCTCTGGTTAAGGCAGACAGCAAAACCAGGAAGTTTTCCATCTGAAATTTTGCTTTGGATAGGCCTGAATTAATAGATTTTAAAGCCCACACAGTGGACGTCCTTGTGAAGAATTCAGTGTATTTAAGAAAACCGTGTATTTGTTAAAAACACAGATGGTAGACTCTTCCTTGAGAAATAAATAACTGGAAATAACTGGAAATGGAAAACCAATCCTGTCTGGTTCCTCGCTGTGATTGTTAACACTGGGTGGTATGCTATGTTATCAATAATAGAGAAAAAAAAACTCAATGCATTACAAGCATCATTGTTGTGCTTTGGTAGACTTGCTGTATCATGTCCTGCAGTCTTTATTAATACACTTCACAAAGGATAATAGTAATATGTTGTCTGAACTTGTCATTTAGGGGACTAAAGCCACAGTTAAGAGAGCAAATAAGAATTACAATTTGCACTGAGTCACATATACCAAAATTTCTGCATTATTACCTAGTCCACTGAGCAATAGAAGCCATCTTTCCTCAGAAAAATCTGGATGGGTATCTATACCCATGGAAGAAGCATCTACCTTTAAGGAAATATTGTTGATTTGCTATTCCAAACAGCAAAAATTAAATCAAGAAAAATGCTCTGTGGAATTTTTGGCTACATTTGAGTTTAAAAGGGGGTGAAGAAAAATAAGTATATTATGAAGTGCATGCACCTTGATTAGAGGTGGTGTGGAGCTGTTTGTCTGTGCAACCTCAGAAATCTGCAGGTCTGGGGTCTCCACTCTTGCCATGTACAATAGATCAGTGAGGGATTTCTAATCTCAGTGCAAAAGGTGGTGCTGATGATTTGTTAGAGAACACATGATTTTTCAGGCAATCGTGACCCAGCAATGATTTCTACTGAGATTATCAAAGAGACATGAGACTCACCTTGAGTCCCATAGCATTTATGGCACAGGTAAAGGCACACCAGTGTTCTCAAATCCCACCCATTCCAGCACCCAGGCTGAAGTAATAAGTGTGGAAGAGCTCTCCATCCATTACAACATCTTCAGTACTCCAGTTCCTCCCTAAAAATTGGGATTTTTTCAGGACTGGCTGCAAATAAAGTGGCATGACAGAGTAACATCGCTAGCTACTTGTCTGTGTTGGGCCCTCAGTCCTCCAGACTCCAAGGAGTAAATTTGAAACACCTGAGGAAAGCAGTGCTCTGCTGTAAGGATGCACATTGCCCTTTTTGGGCTTCTTCCCATCATCTCCTATATGCCTTTCTCACCCCAGACTGAAATATTGATGGTTCTGCTATATGGCAATGAGAAAGCTGCTTGTGTGTCAGGGGACCACCAAATTCACTCAGCAAACTGGGTAAGGTTTGTGGTAATGTTGTTCAGTGTTTTAACAGTCTCTGCAACTTCGCCACAGCAGGAGACTCTGTCGATGTACAGTAAACAAGAGCTGATTGATTTTGTAATCTCATGAGGGACACCTGCCTTCCCATTTGACTAAAGCTCTCATTTCTTTTGCTCTAGTAAATCTTACAAGCTAGAGAACAAACAGCACTCTAGTACTTCATACATTTAAAAAAAGAAAATCCATTTCCATCTTCCAGAAGACAGAGCTGTAGGTGCAGAAGGTCAGCAGTACAAGTTCTCAGGCACTCTGTAGCACCACGCTCTTGAAAAAGAGCTTTTTTCTTTTTTTTTTTTTTTGATCCAGCTGAGACAATTTTAGCATCTGTGTGGTACAAACTGCATCTTCCTTACTGCATGCATGTCCCTTCTTTTACAATTCTATTTAAATGAACAATAAGAAATAATTTTTGTAAAACCAAATAAAAAAGTAGAAAACCAGTCTATAGGTGTTAGAGAGTAATGTAAAATGTATGCGTTTAAAAGAAAGCCAAGTTTTCCATAAATTATTCTTCATGTGCTTAGAGCCTTCTCATATTGCTTTCTTCTCTTCTTTTTGTAATTTTTTTTTTTGGACATACTAATTTTGAGAGGTGTCACTGAAGTTATTTAAAAGACATGTAGATGTGGCACTTAGGGACACAGTTTAGTGGTGGACTTGGCAGTGCAGGGTTAATGCTTGGACTTGATGATCTTAAAGTTTTTTTCCCAGCTTAAACGATTGTATGATTCTATGGTTCTATATCCACCTTGCGGCCCATAAAACTGCCTCTTCTGGCATGTGCCCAGAGTTTAGAAAGGCCACTCCTCTTTCATCACTGTGCACCTTTTTAATGCCTCGTAATTATCAGCTTTTTGGGGTGTCTTTGAAGGGCAGTATTATTCTATAATCTAGAAATGTATTTTTTCCATTATTTACTGTGACTTTAAAGAAAATTAGACGTCTTTAGAAAGACTACTTAGAACAACTTTTAAATAATTCTAGTTCTAGGGGGAAAGCATCTGTTTTGTTTTCACGTTGAGGGAAATGGTTTATTTCTAAGGTGCTGAGAGCTGTCCCAGGAGTCGTGGTGTTGGATGGGAGGTCCCAGCACGGTCCTGAGTTCACGGGCACCAAGGCAGCTGGATGCCTGCTGCAGCCCCACACATTCCTGGGGAAAGTGTGCTGTGGGGGAGAAGCCAGATTGCATAAGTCAGTTTTCTTGAAATTCATTACTCTGCCCCTTCACAAAAGTCAAAATTGCCCCTAAGCCCCATTCTGTTCTCCAGGCTGCACTCTGGGCTGCCTATTCACAGTAAAATTCCAGTGCAGGTTCTGCCACACCACCAAACCCAATATTTATTTCCATTCCTTGTAGGATTCAGGCAGAAGATGTGCCTCTGAAAGCTCTTAATAAACTTACACAGCTCTTAAATTTACAATTATGCCCAAGATAAATGCATTACAATAGTAAAGAATTTATTTCCAACATTAAACAACAAGGGATGGGGAAACACCAAAATTTAGGCTGCATTACCCACTGTAGTCCAATGCTTTTTGTGTGAATTTAGAGATGTGTTAATTGCATGGGTTTGTTAAAAAGAATTCCCAGTCTCATTTAATATAGCAGACACCCAGCACAAAAGTTTTATGTTTAATTGTTAAAGATTTACAAAATCTGTCAGCAATTAAAGTTTATTTTAAAATGGGATGTAGCAGCTGTCTTAAGCCATCAGTAGCTGTGCTTTGTGCTATCACCTGCTCAGCCCACTCCTTTACTCATAGTCTTCCTTCAAGTTTAAATTCTACTAGCTTCAAGTGACGACTGAAATTGGGATTTAACATGTTAAATAACACTCTTAACAAATATTTATGTGTGTATTTTAACATGTCCAAGTTCTTTGAAAGAAAATTAATTTTCTAACAGCATTTCCTCTAAAGTGTGAACAAGTTACCCATTTGAAAGACAAAGAAAAATTTTCATTGTGAAGAGCAACAACTAAATATTGCAAGGTAATTTGAAAGGAAGATCACAGACTTTGAGTTAATTTACAGCTGAGTTATGGTCAAAGGAAAGTAGTTTTTCTTCAGCATCTAGCAAAACTTCCACAGCAACAATTGTGTTGAAAGATAGTATTAAATTCTTTAAAATTCTAGGCAGCCATTCAGAGATTCAAAGCACAACTAAAATGGTGTTCTAGCAATTGAGGAGCACCTCCTCAGGTACTGTGTGCTCCATCTCTTCCTGGAGCCACTGGGAGGCACGATATTTTTCAAAACACTTAATTGCAGTTTGTCATAGACCTGGGGTACCTTCACTAGTACTTTGTCTTCGTATGCCAATTGCTTCCATTTTCAGTCTTGCATAGAAAAAAAGTGGTAATATAGTGAAGCAGATGAAATATCCTAAGTGAGAATGTACTTTGGAGGTTTGGTAGGGAAGTGTGTAAAACAAAAACTTAATTTGTAAATACGTAATTGCAAAATAAAAACAGTTCTGGTTGGGTTTGTTTGGGGGGAGTTTAATGCCTTTTGAAGTCAATGTCAGTTTCAAAACTGTGAGAGAAGAAAAGAAAAATCATCAAGCAGCGCTAGGTCCTTAATCTTCAGGTTTTACTCCTCCAGGCTGTCATTACTCATCGATAGTCTGACTGATGTGAGCTGGACAACTTTCATGTTATTCTGAAGTACTGATTTTGACAAGGCAAAATTAGTAACATTTGCAGAGTGCTTAGCAAATCTCAACTATATTGGCAGGCAGTATTTATTTCTTCAGCCTGGAAGCCCTAGAATTGAGGATGCAGGATCCCAAGGGAGAATAATTCCCTTCAGAGATAAGTTCATGTCAGCTTTCCCTTCAGAGAGGTGGATGAATTTTAATTGGGTGCATCTGGGACTTCTCCCATCTCCCAAGTCTCCCTACTGCCTTCCAGCTCTAGCAGGGTCATGTCTCCCCAGCTCCTGAGTTGCATTTGATCCTTTGAGAAAGTCTCAGTTGAGATTTAATAAATATAGCTTGAGAAAGTGTGCCTGCATCTCCATATTTACAGCTTTAACAAAGCCACATCAGAAGCACCAATATAAAACACACCAGCTACTGAAGTGGAGAAAGGGAGCAAGTTATACAACCCTTTATCTATTGAGGTTTGATAGCCAAAAATAAAAACGCCATTATGAAACTTCCAAAATTATAGAAAAACTTATTTGATCCACTTTTTTGTGGTGCTGTTCATATCCAGAAAGTGCTGCAAAAAGATTTATGAGAATCAGATCCCTTGGGCATCCCTACCCCACATTATCCCTCTATACCAATCCGTGGTAACCTCAGTCCCATGTTCTCCAAAGTCATTAATTAGATACTTTCTGGTTAAAGATATTTACACCTGTCAGTGAACCCAACTTCACTGGAAGCTGTTTCTCTATCGCGTGTTTGGTATTCCAGATTTGGAAACCTGTACTGATTAACTGTGGTCCATAGTCCATGAAACTGTTAGATTTTAGGGAAGGTTACAATAATTCTCTAAAAGCTATAGAATTGCTTTCTTTTATAACAAAAGCAAGGGAGTGGTTTTCTTTGAAAAGGAAGTAATGCTAGTAATGCTAGTTAATGTGTGATTCAGGTCACGCCTGAAAAGGAAAAATTCTTCCAAAGCCTGTGATCCTTTATAGCAGTAAAATTTGATCTCATCTCTTTGCCCTTCAGACAGCCTCACATCACTCCTCTAATACATTAGTAACCTTCCCCACCCAGATCTCAGAGAAATGTCAATAATTATCTGCCATCTAGAAACCCAGTACCCCGCAGGAGGCTCGTGTCACCTCTGAGAGTGTGTCTGAGTGAGGAAGGGAAGCAGAATCATGTCTGTCTGTTTGCCAGGAATGCAGAGGAAAGTGATAGCACCAACAAGAGCTCAGTTTAGTGAAGCTGGAAGGCGTGGAATGACTGGAGAGTTTGGGTACCTTGCACTGAAGTCAAGGTCAAGCTGAAGGCAAGATCAGAGTTACTTCTTTTGCCATGGTGGGGTTTTGCTATTCTTTCAGTTCATAATATTTTTTAAGAGAAATCTGTCAGCAGATGGAAATGCTGAGCCACAAAGTCAGCTGCTACCTTAAAATACGTCCCTTGGAATACATAATCCACATTCTCTGTCTCTTATCTGATGTTTTCCTTACTGACTAGCTGGAAAGACATTTTGGAAAAATCACCATGCCTGAAAGTTAGGGTTATCATCAAAATAAAGTGAAAAAGATGTTGTGAGAAATGCAATTTGGTATGTACACTATTGAAGTTCAACCTGTATAAGGCTGCAAAAGGCTGAAATTTCATAATGGACATCTAATTAATATTTGTTGTTCTTGATGTTCCTAAGGCCTGTCTTGGCACTGGATACTCATATTTCTCTGTCTAGCTCTGTCTCTGATCAGATCTCTAGTGAGACAGACTTTGATAGAAACCCGCTGAAGTTATTCCACCACATAAAAGTCTGTGTCTCAGTAATATTCATTTTTAATTGGTCAGAGCTGTTGTTTATGCTGTACCAGACAGTTCCTTTAAAATCTCATGTTTATCATTTAATAGACTATCAGGAAGTAATTATCAGGTTTGTTTCACTTTGTCACTGGCTGCAGTATACTTCTGTTAAGGATTCAAATACGTGTTGAATTCTTCAAACCACTGTTTGGTTTTCAACTGGTGAAACGCGCTAATAGAACATCCAGAAGAGAAATATCTATTTGCTCAGTGTACTGAGTAGCTTAATTCTTAGATGATTCCTTATTTCTTTTTATACATGAGCATAAAATAACTCATTTACTTAAGCATTGTGGTATGTCATTAATTCTATGCAGAGTCTGTAACTACCGTGCTGTTCGAATCTATAATTTAAATGAGGCTTTGCACTCGATCTAAATGAACAGAGGAGACAGGTACCATAATAGCTTGCAATAATTGACCTGGCGGAGCCATTTTGGAGTCATTTGAGAGTAATATATTTGATCCTGCAACCTTTCCTCCCACAGACTGTCTGATTTCAATCTTACAGTTCCAACAGAGGCTATTAGCATGGCATCATCTCTGATTCATGGGGATGTGAAGAATGAATGCATTATATATGGAAAATAACATTTTGATCTCTTGGCCATAGTAGGATGTTGGAATTGAGAAGGGATCAAAACACATTTTTTGGCTCTTGTAGCTGGGATGATGGTGGTGATGAACACAGGCACACAGGGGGGATGGATGCCAATAGGTTTCTGTGTTACAAGCTGGAAAATGTAAATGTCTTGCCATTGAGTTGGGCTGTCTGAGCATAAACCTTTTCTGGGAGGGGGAAATTCCACTCTGACTGAGGAGTATCATCCTTTCCTCTCGTTTATTCACTTGGGAGGTGGAGTTTCAGGTAAGACTGCTGTTCTCAGAGGAAGCCAAGATTGTGACTTGTTGCATTCTCTGTCCTCTTCAGCAAGAATTTTAGGAGTAGCAGGAGTAGCAAAGCTTGGGTCAGAGATGTGAACAACCGCGGGATGGTTTTGGTGGGGTACCTAAAGAACAGAGTGTATTTGGTGACAGAATAAAGGGGTTGGGCAGGAAAAAGGGAGGCAATTATTTGTTACAGCCCTGCCACCCCAGTCAGAGCTGGACGCTCCTGACTCCTTGCTGCTCTCAGCAGTGGTGAAGGGACACAAGTTCCTGCCTGTGTGTGCACAGGCATTTGCTGAGGTTAAACGTGAGAAATGGGACAGACTGCCACATGAAATTGCGTGGTATGGACAAAACAAGCAGAGTTTATGAATGAACGGGTAAGATTTACCTCCCTGCTACTGAAATAGCACTGACTAAATCCACAATGGCAGTGTTTTCCCACAGGCACACCTCACACTTGGCCTTGCTGTGTCCACAGTGTGCACTGCACATGGCTGGGCATATGTGTGACTTGAAGAGCTCCCAAGAAAGAAATCACTCAGGGTAGACAACCTCTGGCCTTGGGATTGCTCATCCTGAGGGCTAAACAAGCTGGAAAAGCCTAGCAGCATCCCTCTTAGTAATTGTGTGGGCCTTTTGTGATCAGGGCCGGCAGCAGTGCCCAGGAAGGGCCGCAAACAAGGGCAGCAGCTAGAGGCTGTGTGGGACTGAAATATGTAAAGACTGAGGGTTGCTGAGGCACTCTGGAGTCAGGCAGGGAAAAACGAGCTGGGCACGAGGAGCAGCATTGCCATGAAGCTCCAGACACGGCAGGCTGTCAGAAGAGGGATCAGGCCAGATCCCACACGTGGGCCCAGGGGGCTCCTCGAGGTTTGGAAGGGAAAATAAGACTCACTCCCTGTGGATGCCAGGGTGCCAAAGGCTTTCTTGACTGAGCTTAGTGACATCGTGATTCTTCTCTTTGCCAACAAAATAACCTAAATGGAGTCTAGAAGAGCAACTGGAAAGGTGAGGGGAGTGGGCAGAGAGGCTTTGGATCTCTCAGCCTCTGATTAAGTGATACTTCCTTAACAACATTTGAGTGGGAGGAATTAACCCCCACAGATAATAGCTGAGGCTTTAAACTGCCCTTCTTTCTCTTGTCAGAGTAAAAAAAAAAAAAATCCCTGATCCTGCAGGAAAGGTATTAGTGTTTCAGGCCTATGGGGCATGGCAGGGCAGGTACTTCTCTAAGGACTCTTGTGCTTTTAAGTGGCTCCAATTATTTTTGAACGACTAAGTAGAGTGCTCATTAAGCATTCCCATTAAATGAAAATAATGACCTACAAGGTCATGTTAATTAAGAAGCGCAGTAAGTCAGTGAGAAGAGGTTCAGTGAGTACAAACAGTGGGCCCAATGCTGCATAGCACCACACTCACAATCAGTCTGGGTTTGTGTTCATCCTTGTAATATTAAGAATTTGTAGGACAGGATCACTGCACAAATAAAAATTGCTGCAGATCAGTTCAATCTGACAGCAGCCACTGGCTCGTTATGTGGCCATGAGCAGTATCTGCCTTTACATCACACTGACCAGAGCGCTCTGGCTTACTGTGACCAGGAGCAGTGCCAATTCACCCTGTTGAGAAGAAAAGTTGACATATTCCAAGACTTTTACTCGCTTTTCAGAGTTTGTCATTCGGACTGGTATGGTGCAGGATCATGCTCAGTGATGAAATTTCACAGTTGAATCACCGTATTTCAGCTACAAGTCCCATTAGCTGCAGGAGGCTCTGCCTGTCAGACACCCTGCGACTCCAATTAGAGCAGCACAGCCCAGGCTGGGCATGGATTTCTGCTCTGTGAGCTCCTTTGGATGTGCTGAGTCTCACATGTTCTTGCCACACATTTACCAACCCTCACCTCCTCTCTCAGACTGTCTCAGCACAGCCCCACCATGTTCAAATGGGAAACCCACCTGACTGCTGGGTCAGGGAGACACAGGAACCCAGGATACAGCCCAGGGAAAGGCTGTGGAGGTGCTTTGCAGCCAGGGGTTCACAGTCACACACAGCCCTGTGCTGCCATCAGTCCTCCTGGGCAGCATCTTGTTGGCAGCTACAGCTGCCTCCCTTTCCCTTTCCACAGCATACCCCTCACCAGACCAGTATTGTGTCCATGTGCCCCCTTATCTAGCATCAGGAGCCTGGGAAATTCACAGCATTCGGTGCTTGGCAGCCCAAATACTTGGACTTTGGGAAGATGAAGCATGGATGCTGTTACCAGGATGACAAAAATTAAAATTAATATCCCTCTCAAAGGGTATATGGGATTGTTATAGCTGACAGATCCCCATGAAAATGGAGGAAGATCCTCTGAAGTATGTATTTGGCCCTAAAATTGCAGAAAATTAGCTTTTCTTTTTTTTTTTTTTTTTTTAAAGGAATTAGAAAAGCTTATTCTGTAAATGCCTGCACACAAATGCACACTCCACTCACAAAGTACCAGAGCTTGGAGCATTCTTGCCCATTTGTGTTTAGAAAACACTAGTTTTCTTCTGATTATTAATAAAACTTTATAAGAGCAGAGGATTAATACTGTTTTAAAGGTGTTTATATCCTCAAGTCTTTACTTTTTCCATCCAAACAAGGAGTTATTAATTAAAATCTACACATCCAAAAATTTCTTTTAAAGCAGAAATATAAAAGGAAGTTTTTAGTTAGCAAATTGAGTTACTTCATGAAATATTAAGATGTTGTGGTGGATTTTTGTGTCTCACGTTACAGCATTGTGCCTCTTACCATTGCTTTTAAGTCACATACATGGATGGGTATCTGCTTCTTTGTGTTCAATAGTCAAGGGCATATCTCTTCTCATGTGAACTGTGACAGCTCTGTTGAAGCCAGCAGAGCTCAGACAATTCACACCAGCTAAGATCTGCCCCTTACTATTCACCCCCATCTGCTGTGTGACTCAGTCATAGCAGAGTGCAGAGCACCTGCCTGCCTGATGTTTTTTTAATGAGTTGAACTCTCCATGTTGGTTTTGTGTCTCTGCCAGGTTCCAGTTTAATCACATATAATTTTTAGTGTGAAGTTTCACCTTGGGCTTTGAACTTGTAGGCACAGAACAAAAAGTCCTGTTTCTAGAGGAGCTTGTATAAGTAGTAATAATAATAAAAGCTAGGATACAAGGCAAGTATTTTAATTCATAGGTTATGACATTCAGCTTTTATGAACAAGAAGAGGAATTATCCTCAGTAGACAGGAAATAATGAGGTTGACCCATATTCCGTAATAGTGTATGAAAATTAACTAAAGATTTGTGTAGCTAAGATAACGAGCACTTATATTTAAAGTTATAGCCTGGCCTAATTGTGTAAAAGTTTGTGGGAGAAGATGTGTGTGTACACTAATAGATTAGTGGCTGTCTCTGGAGTTTCTGCTCAGCTCCTGTAAAGCAGTTCAGTGTGTAATAAATCAGACTCAAATGGCTTGCTTGTAAAATGTTCAGCAAAAAGTGTCCTAAGATGCATGACACCTCCTTTCCCAAGAATGGGATGTTCTTTTTTAACTTTCAGATTAGAGTCAATATGTGATGTGTGTTTTGCCATTATTTAAGTAATAAAATGTATTTATTTAGCAGAGGTAAAACAGTCACTAAGGAAGAAAAAAACTAGCTGTGACATCGTGGAACCATGAACATCTACTTCTAGTGAGCTGTTTCAAAAATATAAATACCAGCATATATTGGGATTTGCTAATTTCTTGATTTGTCCGTGGGAGAAATTATTTTCATTTTTAAAATTCTGGTTTTGGAATAGCATTGTGAAGGAGAAAATAAACAGACACACACAAACTTCTTAATGCAAGTGGTTTGTGAATTTGTTAGTTGTCGTAACTATGAAGTGGCTTTAGAAGTATTTGATTGGTACTAATAATAATTTTTTGTAGTTTTGTTACAGCATTTGTCTGGGAATCTGAGTGTTTTATGTATTCTACCAGCAATTTACAAAACAGAATAGATTTTCAGTCTGGTTGAATATTAAAGGGAAGGTTCCCCTAGCAGTACTTTAGAACATCTTAGTGAAAAGAAATGTCAATAAAGAAACATTTTATAATAGGAAGTGAAAAGAATATTGCTGGTCTACTGAAATGGTAGGAGAAAACTGGGGTAACAGTGAATCTTCCCTTTGCCAAGGCAGGAATTCCACTGAATAATGTGGCACTCACATTTTCATAAGTAGCCAATCTCCAGTGATTGAAATATTATATATAAATTTTGTTTGAAGGAAAAATTCTGGAATATAATTTCTGTCGCTCGCTTAGGACAGCCATCAGGGAGCAACTTCAATGTGATTATTTAAAAATTGAATACACAACAAGTACTCAGATACAAAACCCTTTAAACTGCATGTCCTGGTTTGTCTGTAATTTATTCTGAAAATAAAAGGATGCTTTCCACTGCACTATTGCTGTTAAAGATGATCATTTGGGACAGTCTGACAACAGCATATCAAAGAAACTCAGGCCCACAATTGTGTCTTGTTTTATTTGCAGGGATGCATCCTGCCTCCCTGTGCGCTGCCTTTCTGTGTTTCACGTTTTGCTTTGACTGGTAGGGCAATACTGTGAATATTCTTTTTGCAGCCTGGAAGGGAGAGTCCATCAGCAAAAGAGTGATACAGACAATCCACAACATGCTGCCACATCGCACAGTTAGTGAAAACACACACACATGGTTTTCTTAGTGGCTATTCCTTGCAGCAGAAATCACAGCACTTGTACAAAAATCTGGGGGGGCTTTAGGTTAATGGTCTTGCTTTGCAGAGTGTCATGCTATGAGCATAGGCACTCCTGTTGCTGATCAACACTAACAATGCCAAATGCTTCAGAGAGAAGCACAGGAAGCCCAGGAGTGGCAATTGAAGTTTAATTTGAATTAGAGGAAGTTTCCTCTTAACCTTCGTGAGCTTGTGATAGGACCTCAATCTGAAGGACGTTTTTTTCCATCAGTTATCACAAATATTCATTATACTTATAAATTGCTGAGCCTGTTTTAAATCCTGTTAAGTCTTGGTTATATTCTGTGGTGCTGAGTTTGCCAGGTCTTACAGAAAAAAAATTATTTCTGTTACTTAAATTCACTGGCTTTAGATTTCCTATTTAAATGGGAAGAAGATAACCATGTTCAATTTATTTTCTGTATATCCATCTGTGAAATAACCTCCATTTAAAACAGTTCTGATCTTTTCAACCTCCCTTTATGTAGAATTAATTTGCCTCTACCTTTTTATTTCATAATAATTAAATTTCCTAGCATGAGAATCAATGGCCTTGTCTACATCTGGCCTGCTTTACTGCCCTGGACCACAGGCAATCTTTCAAGTTATTTCTACACCGATTGCGTTGTGTAGGTGGAAGTATTTGCCCATTTAATCTCCTTCAGCACACAGAAGTTGGATGAAGCAACTGTGGAAGCATTTTCCCTTCCCCATGTGCCAGCTGGGTTTGCAGAGGCTCATTGATGGCCTTGGGTGTTTCAGGGGCAGGAGCCCAAGGGTGGCTCCCAGTCCAGCTTCTCAGGATATTTCTAGAAATATTTCTAATGCTTATAGGAAGAGATAGGAGGTGATGGTGCTGATGGGAGAAAGGTTGGAAGTGGGCACCTGCAGCAGTGGTGTTTCCTCTGGGGTAAGTGCCCCTGCCAGAGCTGGTGAGCTGCACAGCAGCCAAGTGGCAGCCAGTGGTTCCCAGGAGAGCTCATTCCCAGGTGAAAGGTGGCAGTGGATGACATGGTGCTGAGCTCCCAGTGTCATGTGTGCACAGAAGGGAGGCAGGAATAATGGAATAGAAGGAGGGAGGATTTACTGTGTCCTGCCTTCCCAGGATAGATGGTGTGCAGTGCAGCCTGCCCAGACTGGCTGGGGCTGCAGTGGAACGGCTGGAGGCTCCTGAGCAGCTGGAGACATCCTGAACCTGTTCTTAAGTCTTGTTCCTAAGGGTAACATCACCAATTCTCAAAAGCACAAGATGTATCTAAAGCTCCCATGTAGAGCTGTAACACCTGAGCTGCCTCAGAGCAGTCACTTGGAGAATTTTTGAAGGCAAGAAAATGCCTGGCTGGTGAATTCAGTCTCAGACCTTGCATGAAGCATGCTCTTACACATTGTAAGTACAACTGCTGTGGCTTTGAGAATATTACATTTTGCCTAAGACAGATATCCTAGTAATTTTGTTACAGAAAAGTCCTATGAAGCTTTCATTGAAATTCTGATCAGCTTCCAAACCAAGTAAATGTGCCAATGACCACAAGTTCTGCTGCACTTGTCGCAGAACTCGTGGTCTTGGGGTAGCTCTTTTCCATGGGCAAAAAACAGATAAGGGAGCAAAGAAAAGCCCTTTGTCATCCAAAGCATTTGGGATAGGATTTTCTTTGTAGTGATCTTCCTAACCTATGCAAAAATATAAACTACAACTCTATCTATATAGTTCTAAAACCAAATTAACCACAAATTTTACTGTGGCAACTCAAGGGAACTGTCTCATTAATGCTGTGGAAACCAATGTAACAACTGTATACTTTTACACCTATCCAGCTGAGAAGTGAATACAATATCAAGAAGACAATTTTATTAGTTAACTGTACTGTGAAATCACTATTTCAGACTATGCATTTCTTCAGTATCAGAAAAGAAGTGGGAATAGTATTAAACATTAAAATAATTGATCCTGGAGCTACTTACATACTAAATTTGCTAACTATACTTATATTGATGGATGCTTGGTGGTATGTAACTGCTAAACATATTGCTGAATGAGATTAACAGTATTTCTATTCAAAGGTCAGATCACCTTTTGTGGATCTCAGGTAATAGAATCAGTAAAACCTTATTATTAGCTGTCAGGTTTATTGTCATATGGAATCACTAAAGTTATAATCCACTATCTGCTTTTAATTTCATTTACCTGTTTCAACTAATCTGTAGTAGTGTAGTAGTTAAATTGGTTTAATTCTGTTTAAACCACAATTGCCAATTTTAATATACAAGTGATTAAGTTATCCAGTTTCCTTTTCCGTTACTATACGTAGGAATATGCAGCTGTTTCGCTTTTGTGACTCCATGTTCTGGTCCTTTCAGAGACCCTCCAGGTCTTCTAGGTACCTTGAAAATTCATGTCTTTGCTCAGACTAATGTAATTTCTGTCTTGTTGTATATATGTTAATTAATTTATAGTACTATCATTATGCCACCAAATAATCAAAACTGGAAATTAAAATATTAATCTCACTCTGCATTCCATTTGAGCTTTGAGGAAAACTAGGATTTCTGTAAGTAAGGTTGCTTTTTCCATGAGTGCATCAGTGTGAAATGTATATTGAAATAAATCACAGATATGAAAAAATTGCCATGTGATAATTGTCTTTCTGAATCTTATTATACATGTGGAGGCAGAAACAAAACTTTGGCCTAGATAATATGTTTCGACACATGAACACACAAAGAAAAAGAGACAGTTAAATAATACTGTTAAGATGATAGAAACATACTCCTGAAAATCCAAACACATTAAAATTCAGGTTTCTTTTGTGATTTCGGTTTGGGTCATTTGTTCATATAGACTGTGATATTGTCTTTTTGTTACATGGATGTGAGTATCTTTCACTTAGACTCTTACTTCCTTGAGTACAGAGGACAGACCTTTATGTACTCTGGCACAGGTCAGAACTCCCTAGAAGAGACTTGTGGCTGTGGGGCGTTTTTGCTTCTTTTCCAAAGTGCTTGCTGCAAGGAACTGCAGGAATTGCAGGCCAAGTGGGGCAGTTTGAACCTTGGTTTGACTTGCTCTTGCCGAATATAGCTCTGAAGACCTGCGTTCTTACACTGCAATTTGGCGGTGTTCGTTGTTGGGGTGGTGAGTTCAAGACTCTGGAACCCATCTTAAATTTTCAGTTTTAATTATAAAATTTTAGTATTAATTTCCGTACATTTTAACAAAAATTATTTTTAAAAAGCAACAGAAAAGAAGACACTGAACTACTTCTGTTCGCATGATTCATCTGCAACTTTGCAAAGAGCAGCTTCAATTACAGACTTTCTTTCATGTGAGAAAACAGCAGAGTGAATGGGTTGTGGCTGTAGACTGCTCTGCAAGGTCCACAGGGCCTTCTTCTAGTTAAGGGCTGGATAGTCTATGGCACACATGTCCTCCCAGCAGACAAGGAATGCTGACATTCAAGTATCTTGGATTGCATGATCTTGGAAAGAACTGTTACTTACAAAGTCCAGTATTGTCCCTTGTCACTCTGTTATCTCATGCAGATGTGTGTGCACTACAGTTGTGATAAGGAGGTGCACGTTCCTATCACATCAGATATCACATTTCTGTATGCCCAGAAAGGACATGAAGTGCAAAAATTTTACCTGACCAGGTTTTGAAATGTTTAGTCATTTTTTTTGAGTCTACAAAAGGCCTCGACATAAAAATGTTTATGCTCAACATAAAAACATTCTCTTTAAGTTCTGTTCCTAAGCAGAAACTTTCTTACAGCATTTCAAAATCAAGATCTATTGATCTTTTATCATTGTCCCAAATATATATTTCTGAGACTTTTTGAGGAAATAGCAGGGCCATTTTCATTTCCATTTTCTATCAGAAGTTCAAAGCAAGTAGACAGAAGGTTATGAGGGGAGTTTTCCAGCAGCCTGGTGAAAGCCAGCCGTTGTGACCAGCACTGCCTGCAATGTAAAAGTCCAGCTCTGATGCCACTGAAGGCAGCTCTGGACACTTGTCTTCCACGCTGATGTCCTACCCAGGAATGTTCCCCTGTTTGCCTGCAACATAGCCAGGAGAACCACCTGGGTTCTGGACAAACATTTTAATAATCAGAATTGCCACAGAATCATGGGCTAGTTGCTTTAAAATACAGTTGCCACCTGTTTGAGTGTGAACATGGCCTTGGTAAAATGGATTTTTTTTTTGTATGGCAAGTTTCCTGGACAGTTTGTCTTTGCCTTTGCTTGATCAGAGAGTGATGCCACAGCAATTGGTTAGATCTGTTGAGACTTAGTGGGCCTGGCTGTAAGCAGGAAGTACCATCCCTGCGTTCTTTCATGTGATCATTTATACTCATCTGACCTCCACTCCAGAATATCATGGGCTGAAACTCCCACTTTATAACTGCTGATTTTCTGCATTGCAGTTTCTTTTTTTTTTTCTTTTTTTTTCCCAAGACCCATTATTTTTCCTTTCTCTCTAGATCCTAAATTGAAGTGAGTCACACTTAAGGCTTTAAGTGTACTTGAAGAAATCCAGCTGATTTTAGTTTAAAGAGACAAATCAGTTAGATTTCTGTCTTCTGATTAACTGAATTATGGAGATGTTAGCATCAGATACCCAGGCAGGATTTTATTTCTTTTGTTGGCTTTTTCTATATTCTTTTATCAAAGAAGTTTAAAACTATTGAGTTCAAACTCTTTAAATCAGGTTGTTTTCCAGCGTGATTTCTCCTAAAAAAAAAAGCCTGCAAAATGTGAAGTGCTGTTTCTAGCTGAGGTTATTCAAGGTTTTAAAGATGGTAATGCAGTGTTGCACCTTTAATATATTCTGCAGTAAGATAGTACAGACTCAGTCACTGCCTTACTGAGGGTTTTTTTTTCCTTTTGGTTTGGTTTTCAATTTGTTTTAGAGCTATTCTCTGCTAGCTTATTATTTCTGCAAGAGGAAAAAACTATGTCAGTGTTAAAAAGATAATACTGTGAGAACATCCCCTGAATTATGAATTCAGGCTTCACATGTCTGAAGGTTCCAAAGTGAGACCTGCGAAGCAATGTGTGCCTGTAGATGCACAGAATGGGATGTGTGTATATTTGGGTGCCTGCTCAGCCTGGCTGCTCGTGGAGCTGTGGAACAGCGTTAGTGGGGAACTGAGCCCAGCGTAATGCACCATCATTTTGGGCTGACAATGTGGGGTTTTTTTCCATATTTTACATGCTACACTAACAATGCAAGTGCCTGTACAGTTTCTGAAGCCCTTCAAGAGATAAATTTGTTATAATACTGTTGTCATAGTTTCCTTGGTCACCTGCCATTCTCCCAAATCTCTGCTGTTTGTTGACTGGTGCTTCATTACGTCAGTCTGATACTGAAGTGAAATACCAAATTTGCACTATGCTTTCAAAGCATCCACCAGGATTGCTGGTTTGAAACATTCTGTGATGTCTGTGAGCCAGGAATAGAACATTTCAGTAGTTAAGGATTCCAGATGAGCTAAAAAAAAATTACCACAAAGGCATTGCTGTCTCTTGCATCATTCAGTGTTTTCAGATGTTGACGTGCAGGAGGTTGTTAAACATGCTGGTCAATCTTGCTCAAATTTGCAATTTTTATATCCAGCACACATGCAATGATTTTTTTTACTTCCAGCAAGCACTCTGCTATAGCATCAGTACATATGTAATAGCATCATTAAAAGACTTATATAAGTCAGTATTTCACTTCAAATTATAAAAAATGAATCCCATTATATTTTACAGGGATTTTAGAAAGTAACGTAATTGTCATAATAGTCTGGGAAAGGGTGAAGAAAGAAAGTCAAAGAAGTTTGAAAAAATCTAAATCTTGGTTGAAACATTTCCACAGTAATGATTTTACCTACCACTTTCTTCAAAGTAGGAGAATGAAATTACAGCTCAGAATTTGTCTTTTTGAATTGTCAGTTCTAAATATTGAAAGTTTTCAGCTATTTTAGCATCAGAATCAGCACAATATATCACTTGCTCTTTGGAAGGTTTATTTTAAAGAATATTATTGTGGTCTCTTCTGGCTTTATCATTTGCTTTTAATGTTCAATTGTACAAACAGATTCCAATGTAATAAATTCAAACAATATACAGTAACTAGGGCTGAGAAATTATATAGTCACCAAATATCAAATGATATTAGAGAAAATAATCGAACGCAATTTAGAAGTTCCATTTTGCTTCTTGCCTAATGGTTGTAAGCAGTTTATAATTTTTCATGTAACTAAGTGTGCAAAATAATACTTCTTAAAATATTGTGATGCAGCACTTAGAAATTCACACTTTCTGTGAGAACATTTCAGAGGTCAATTTTAAAATTTTGGCATGGCACAAAAATTTACCCAATTTCCAAATTTTTACTGATGCAATTTCTGCTCTGTGATCAGAAAGAACAGTTTTCAGGAACAGTGCAGTGAATCACTAAATTTTCATAATTACTTTTCTTCATATATTCTAGCTTAGCTTTATCATTCATAAAGACGTTCATGACTGCTGGCTCTTACAGTGAGAAAAGTAACAAAAAAGCTGATGTGAGCATAGGAATGGCACATACGTGTGTATCTACCTGTTCCAGTAAATCCTGAATGCTGTAGTGTAAGACACTAAACATAAAATGGATGTTTTGTTAACTATGTCCATCATCATCACTGAAGTCTTGGTGTGGGCATAGGTTTACCCAGTTCCAGACCTTCATATGTCATTGATTTCTTAATCCCTCCTGTGTTTAATCCCTGCCATTTTGTGCACAGCCAACCAGTAAAAAATGCAGGGTATGTGCAATTTTTTGCCCTAGTGAGAAGGATGCTCCTTTATAGGAAAATATGTCAACTCCAGGTTCTATTCTGTTAAATAAATATTCATAAAAATTGAAAAAACAAAAGCAAATGAAAACAGTTGCTTTTTTACTGAGAACACCAGTAAGTCTATACTTCTGGCAAGTGGTGAATTTCCTTCAAATCTTCGCTGAATATGAAGACTGTATCTTGATGGGGAGTACTTGCACATTGTGTTTAAATTAAACAAATACTATTCTTATGAATCTCACCCAGAAAAAATATCAGCAGCCAAATCTATCCCTTATTCCCAGTTTCTGAATAGTTATGGATCCTTAGGCAAATTTACTTATCATCAAACTCCATTCAGAATAAATATTTTTAAGCATAAATTTGATCTTTATCATATTTTGGTCTCTAGTTATATCTTTTGTGTTATTATAGCATCATTCCAACTTTCAGTGACAACATTAATTCTGTGTTAATTTCTCAATTTACAGTGCTATTGCCCACATTATTAATTGTAATTAGCATTATCTGATCCATAATCCATGTTTGGCTGAAACTCAAGGCACTCAGGAGCTAATCCCAAAACATATTGCAAAGTCAAAAAACCTGGGAAACAGGATAAGTGGGAAAAATTGGACTTACAGCTACTGAGTGTGAAACCCTGCCGAGAATCTTTTGCAAAATTGTATTTTACAAAGCCATCTTCTGAGACTGATGGTGTCTCTTCAAATCATGCTGAGAACAGTGTAGTCTAGTGGTTCACAGAGAATCAGCAGGCCTGGACTCTGTCCCATGCACTGCCAGGGATTCAATGTGTGACTATAAGAAATTGCATCTTTTTTTGTGTTTCAACATCCCCATCTGCAAAAATGAGCATAATAGCATTTGCTTAATTTGAGATTTAAAAACATTGGTATATTCTGAAGAAAAGACATTATGAAGCTAATGCTTTGCCTATGAAATAATTTTTTCCATCTATTCTGTTGAGTAATACTACCCCCCTACGTGAGCAAAACATGTTATTAAAGGGAGCATTTAAAGATAATTTCAATAGGAGCAAAGGACATGACATTGTGCCTTTGAAAGTATGCCTATTTCTGCATTCCAGCAGTTCTTATGACAGCCATTGCTTCTGTAGGTAAAACAACTTTGCATCTAGGAAACTAAGAAGACAAAACATACAATTTTGCTAGCTTTAAATGTCGTGAGTTCATTTCTGATTAATTTCAATGCAAGCAAATCTCCCTTCTATTGACTTTAAAGTGCACTGGCCCAGGTGTAAGGGATTGAGTACAAGCTATAGCTACCAATCTCAAAGCAACTTTAACTACTCCACAAGTACTAACAGATCCAATTCAGAAGCAGGTGCCATTATTATGTCAGATTTAATCAGTTAATCTCTTTGTTTAAATACTGTGAATCAAAAGCACAGGTTTAAGCTATCATATCTAAATGCTTCTTAACATAATGTTATTGTATTTTGTGGATATTTTGGAGTAGTCTGTAAGCACATATCTGTAGTCTTGTGAAAAAAGAAAGCTGAGCACAGAAATCAGATTTGGCATTTCATATGGAATAGATTCTGCTAAGCTGTTGGAGAATTAGTTATTCAACTACACATTTGGAAAACAAGTATTGCTTTGAGAAAGTAATTTAAAGAACAAACATAAAATATCTCAGTAGTGAGGATGATGCTGCAGAGAACCATGATTTACCTGGAGTCAGCACATAAACTCTTGAATATAAGGATCCTTGCCATTGAATAAATGCTGAGTTGTCACTAGAAGCAAATTCAGGCTTAATTGAATAGAAACATGTCTGTGTATCCTGGAAATCTCAGAAAAGCAAAAATGTTCAATGGTATGGCTCAGAAGCTGAAATGCCATCTATCCCATTTTATCAATTTCTCCATCTGCTTGCATCTCAGCCTGCTGATAAGAATATAGAGTTCTTTTCTGATTTGTTGTTTATCATAGATAAAACTCTTGTTATTATATATCTCAGACAAAAACATTTTCATCAGTCCTATGTCTTTATTGCATTTGCTTGGAAGTTTTACAGAATAAATAATTTTCAGTTACTCTGAAAACACTGTGTTTTGCCCCTGCTTGACCTGTTGCTACTGTAACTGTATGACTATTAATATGTACTGTCACAGAGCGTGAAAGAGAGCCCTTTTTTGAGGTTACCAAACGAGTATTAGCTGATCTAAGTCCCGAAGAATTTATAATGTAAGAAAACTCCTGACAACTCCATTGCAGCGAAGAAATTAAAAATCAGCTTTCAAAACATGTTGAGGGGATGCCTGACTAGCTCTTAAAGGTCTTATTCTGCCTGAGATGCAGCAAGATAAATTTAGTTTGCATGCAGCTTTGTGCTGCCAAGTCTATTGCTAGGCTGTTTCTGGGACCTAAGTTGTGTAAATGTGCCTGCAGTGAGGGCTTACGCACTACAGACAGAGGGCAACATTTAGTCCCTTTTGTTCAATGGAAATCCTGCACGTACACCTCAGTTCATAGTGAGAAAAAACTGAGGGCTTGGTTGGACCTGAGAAGAGAATTCAGATGAGACAATTTAAATCAGCCATTTTGCTCTTCTGAATTTTGCAATTTTACACTTAATTGGGGGGGTGGAGGGGGTGGTGTTTGTTTACATTCTGCTCTTTTCTTAGGCATCAGAACATCTGTGTTTAATGAGCTGGAACTGAAATAGGTCAATAAAATGTTACCTGTGTGATTAGAGAGAACCTAGTGGATATGTAAATATGATTGAGAATCCTACAGCTTAGATTGGAATGTGATAGCATGTATAATTAAGGATTAAGGGAATACTTTTGTGAAACAGGAAAGCAAATTTCTCTTTAATATTCAATTAATTTCAGCAAAAAGGATTTAGATTTAAAAGATCTAAACATTCAACAACACCTAAGCATTTTCAGAAGGTGTGTGCCTCCTGAGTAGGCTCTGTATTGAAACACATCTTGGAACCAGAACCAAAAGCTGAAGCTGAAATGGACAAGAAGAGGAATAAATACGAAGGCTAAATTTATTCCACCCATTATATGCTATTGTACATTTTACCTTTTTTGTACCCTGGCGTTGACTTTCTTGTGCCTGTTTCTATGCACTTCTTTAAGCATTTTTTAAAATACTTTTAGCAAATAAATGTCCAATTATCTAGGCTACCTCAGGTCTTGTAGATGTTGCCGGTATCTTCTGCCCTAACAGAATCACAAAATGCTTGGTGTTCGGAGAGACCTGAATTCAACTATTGCATGGTCACTTCAGCCGAGGCTGCCTTTGACCTTCCCATCTCCAGCAAGCCCCTCCTTGTTGGTGAGCATGATATCGAGCAGATCACCTCTCCTCTTTGTCTTCACTTGGATGAGAAAGTTCCTAATGCATTCCAGGAAGCTCTGCTCTGTTGTCCATCCTGCAGATATTGGGGTGGTTGAAGTACCCCGTGACGACCAGGGCATCCAAATGTGGTGCTGCTCCTCTCTTTCTGTAGAGGGTTCAATCTGGTTCTTGGTCAAGGGTCTCATCGCCTTGTGCTTCCTGGTCAGGCAGCCTATGGAAAACACGGACCAACCCTTAGCTCTCTTCTCTTTAATCCTCATCCATGAGCTGTCAGGTGGCTCCTCATGCATCCCCAGGCAGAGGTCCATGCATTCCAGCTGTTCTATCACAATAAAGGGCAGCTCTACCTCGTTGTCTTCGTGGCATGTCCTTCCTAAGGAGTCTGTAAGAAGTCCTCCATCCCCAAATAGAATATTGTGTTTTGTTAACCCAGTCAGGTTTTGCACGCTGCACTGGATCAGTTCACAGACCTTCAGGTGCTCTAACATCATTATTTTGGAGGAAGAATGCCATATGAAGGACTACTGTATTATTAGACTTGTGTCTGCTTCACAAGTGGCAATGACACCTTGCTGGGCTGAGAAACCCACCTACACAATCATCAAGAACCAGCAGTTCTGAAAAAAGCCACTTTTTGACAAATTTTGTATAAGTCACAGCACTTCTTAAGATTTCTGATTCATTTTGAATGCTAATTCACGATGAATCAACACAAATTATTAGAGGCATCATGTAAAAAAAATTATTAAGGAAAGGAACACATTTGTGAGAAGATCTCTGAGAGTGGAACGGAGGATCTGGAAGAAGTATCTCTCAACAGTGCCTGGTTGGAAACTGTAGAGAGAAAAGAGGGGGTGAGAGAAGCAACAAAAGAAGTGGCTTGTCTGTAGAGAAGCTGTCATTCCTGGAGACCAGTTGTCCTCATTCCATGTTACCAATCCTTCTGAATTCTCCAATTCACAGAATGGTATGTGTTGAAAGGGACATTCAAATATCATCTGGTCCAACCGTCCTGCCATGCGCAGGGACATCTTTTACCAGACCAGGCTGCTCAAAGCCTCCTCATTTCTCCTGAAGATTGCAATTCCATTGGATTTTTAAGGTGATTATTAGCCCATAGGTAATTACTCCTTCTTCTGAAGATAAAAGGGAAACTGAAGAATCCAGCAAATCTATATACTTTGGAAGCAGAACCTTGAATACAGGGATTTTCCATGCTTGTCATATTTCTAGGTCCACCCTTGTGTGTACATGGAGTGTTCAGAACTCAGCTGAAGGTTAACCTAGTAAAAGTTACCCTCAATCCAGAACGATACCCACACAGAACGGTAACTATAGAAAACCGAAGCACGACCCACCTTAACCCTAAACTTCTTCAGGGGAAATAAATTTTGATGGAAAAAAGAAACAGGGTTTAAATTAGAAAATCTAGACTTGCATTGAAACACTAAACTAGACAAGTCACATGTTTCATATTAAAAAAAAAACCAAAAAAACAGAATTTTGACAGAGCAGCATATGTAATACTAGATTTGATGCTATGAGGACCACTAATGTGTGGGCTGAAATTTTTTGATATAACAGACATAAGAAGCTTCCATATTCTTTAGCTATTCAAGCTCTAATTCCTGGAAGATTTAATTGTAAAAAAATAAATAAATATGAAGCTACTGGTCAAAGATTACATTAAAATCACTAATGATTGTAAGAGGAAGTACTGAAAGAATCTGTAACAAATTAATAATGGGTAGAAAAAGTGGAAAAAAATAATAGGAATGTTGGAGGAAAAACGAGGTGTAAATTGGTTAATTTAAAACTGTTATCCATCTTTTAATTCTTTAGTAGGTTTTCTTAGGGTACATTTATCTTTGCTGCCTTTTTATATGATAGTGATGGGGTGTTAGTGTATTATAATATGCTTCTATACTGGAACATATGGCAACGCTGTCTGGTTTTGTTATTTTGATCTTTTTCGTCTTGCATCAACTGCATACAAATGGAGTTGCAAGGTATTTTCTTTGGCAAATGTGAAAAATAATCTGTGGATGTTGTCAGTCTACTGTATGGTTTGGAATGGACATCAGAAAAGAGACTATCCTAGCTGAAAATTGCACTTTGATGTTTTCAAAGTCTGCTTATGCACATTTGTTTTATTTCTGTTCATTTAATTAGCTCATATCACTTTGAAAGGGAATGTGAAATGCTAGAAGTAGAACCATTACCAGAGATTCCCATTTTCTGGCCTCCAGATAACACAAAGGTTATCAAAAATATCCATTAAGATTTAAAAAAAAAAAAAAAATAGGCAAAAACTGGTCTAGGAAAAACATTAAGGGCCTTTGTGTGCTATCCTTAAGAGATCAAGGTATTATTTTGGGAGAGAAGGGGAAACGTTATGCACTTGATTCTGCTGTTTTCTTTCTTTCAAACATTTTCATCTGTTTAATAAGATTTACGTTAGACATGAGTTTAAATCAAAGACTGCAGACATACACTTTTAGATAGATTAAAAGTTGAATTTTGTATTCATATTTGGCATCTCAAGACCATTTATATTGCAGTAATTGAATGAATTTTCCCTTTCTTTAATCCAATATTTTGTTCTCACAAGATCAAGTGCTGATGTCCTTGGTTTTGGTTTTTATTATATTTTTTTCCCTTTTACTGTCACAGTCTTTAATTGTCCTTAACATCAGAAATGTTTAGCAATTTATCAAAATTAAAAACATAAGTGGCCTACTTATGAGGCAATAGCAGTAATTTCTCTTGAGGAGTGATCTCCTACTGACCATTCGATCAGCTAAAATACAACAGAAAAAACCCCTAAATTCATGTGTCCGTGCACAGAAATGTTCCTACTGCAGCAACTTCCACATTATGTGTCTCTATTTCCTCTGTCCTGCCCTGTTAAATACCCCTTCTTTCTCATTGCTTTAGAATTACCCAGATTATCTCAGGTTTGCACAGCGTCAAGAAAGAAAGGCTTTGCCTTATGTGTGTAACCTTGACTTGTAGAAAACGGAAAAGTGTCTGTAGCGAAGTTGTGTGCTCTGCATCACAACTTGAGTCCTTTAGTGAGAGCTCCTCCTTATGAGAGACAAGTGTGATTACACAAAATAACACAGTCATCAATAGACCCACAGGAAAATTTCCAGTGTGTTTAAGATTTTTTTTTTTTAATGTTTTCTCTTGGAATAAAAATAAATAAACCTATTGCTATGAGCAGTTAAGAGAAAGATCCCAAAAGACTATGGGAAAACTTTCATAAGAAAGGGAACAGTGCAGAATCATGAGCAGAGCTGAATATAATCTCCCGTCATTCAGGGATAATTGGATATGTGAAATGGTTTAATTGTTGGCTGGTTGCAGTGAATTACTTTTGCTACAGCAAAGAAGGTGCTGTTGCCTGCCATTTTTAGGTCAAAACAGCCTCCAGACTTCAGATTTGCTGTGTGAACACACTGAATTGAGAATTGATGATTTCTGGGACCTTGATACTAGTACAGTATTTTTCATTACTTTCATTGGCTATTTCAGTATGTTGTCACCAAGTGTGGATGGGAATGCCTGTGATTGATTACTACGAATAGCTGTTGCCTCAGTTCACTTTATTAAATGATTTCAGAACCTTAGTAACGTCCAGCTGGCAGAAGTCTGACCTGCAAATCGAACAGTGGGCAGAGTTTAGCTCAGAGACACTGACACCGATTGCTTTTAACTGCCCTGCTCTGAAGGGACTTGAGAATGACCTTGATATTTGTAGTACTGCAGTTGCTGATTAGCTCCCCAGTTTTTTGGGTAATTAAATATTGTCATACCTAACACAAGAGTGCAGAATACTGGAAAAGTGAGAAACCAGTGTACACTGGGCTTGCATGGCCTGGTTTTGGTGGCAGGTGGCTTCTGTGTGAAGCTGCCAGAAGCTTCCTCCATGTCCAGTGGAGCCAATGCCAATTGGCTCCACAATGGACCCACTGCTGGCCAAGGCCAAGACAGTCAGTGACAGTGGCATCACCTCTGGGATAACATAGCTAAGAAGGGGGGGGGGGAAAGGAAAAAACAACAGCTAGAGCAGCCAGAGAGAGGCTCTGCAAGAGAAACTGCCCTGCAGACACCCAGGGCAGTGCAGAGGAAGAGGCAGGAGGTGCTGCAGGTGCTGGAGCTGAGATTCCCCTGCAGCCCCTGGAGGCAGCTGTGCCCCTGCAGCCCAGGGAGGTCCACAGGGGAGCAAAGTTCCACCTGCAACCCCTGGAGAACCCCACACTGGAGCAGGGGAAGAGTTAGAGCAGTCCTTCTCTTGAGGAGGAAGGAGCATCAGAGACAACATGTGATGAACTGACCATAACCCCCACTGCCCATCCCTCTGTAGCACTGCAGGAGAGGAGGTAAAGAATTTGATTGGTAATAAGTTAATTTCCCCAAGTAAAGTTTGTTTTGCCCATAGCAGCAACTGGTCAGTGATCTCTCCTCATCCTTATCTTGACCCACAAGACCTTTTTTAGATTTTCTCTGCCCTGTCCAGCTGAGGAGGGGTGAGAGAGTGCCTTTGGTGGGCACCTGGCATCCAGTCAGAGTCATCCCACCACATAACAATTAAGTGTTGTAAACATCAGACTCTTTGGGACAATGTAAAATTGACAGGCCTGATACAGCCCATATTTATCCTGTTTACAGTTTTGGTCCTAAAACAACTGAGTGACATTAATTATCTTTATTATACGAAGACAAGGAAATGCAAATATTCTCAGGAGGACCCTAGACTGACATCTAAATGAGTTTTAATGTTATAAAATCCTTGGGATGTTAAGCACTCGCTGGTGAGTTATATATTCATATCACTGGGGGGTTGTGTTTAAAGGAACAGCCAGCATATGATTTTAAAATCATACTATACTACCCCCATTTTCTTTTAGACTTGTACAGATATACAGACTCAGCTTCTGCAAACTCAGAAGCTGTAGACGTAAACGTTCTCTCTTCTTTAGGCTGTATGGTACAAACCGTATGAACATTTGTTCTTATTTTAACTTGCAGGAGTCTTCCATCACTTTTAGGAGACCAAAGGGTATCCTGTTTATTACTGACTCAAACAATTTCAAAAAACAAAAGGGGAAAAGACGCTAAAAATATTTTTTTAAAAAAGAGGGAAAAATGGAGGAAATAGTACTGACAAATGAGAAGATTTGACAAATCAGGGAGAGATATAATATATGGAGGGAAATGAGCAATTCAGGACCAGTCAAAGCAAGACTTGCCCAGCTATCATGGCACATCTTCTCCCCTCACTGACACACCAATGCTTTCTCTCAATATTTCTACCAGTCTTTAATACTATTCTTGTCCCTTAGTCCTTTCTGATCATCTACTTGTATTAAAAAGCTGGAAGGATAGAAGAGATTAAAGACAAAAATGAGACAGTTGTGGAGCAACACCATGTTCCCTCCTTCCACTTAAATTCCTCTGCTGTTAAACAGCATGGATTTTTCCTGCAGCACCAGCTGCCTTGTGTAATTAGCACTGCAACTGAAAAGTGGAAAGCTAATACATTTTTATCATTTCACTGTGTACTAAAAGGCTGGCAGAGCCTGCCACTGCCACAGGTGTTGGAAGTGCTGAGACCCAACCAGTTTACAAACATGGCACTTGCACAACTGTTTTTGTCAGTGGAGCAGAGATAAATATGCAGCTAAAATGCATGTAGCATTCAGTTCTCTGCATTTGTGAGGCTTCTTATAAAAGATTGGAGGCTTATTTTTTTCCCATGGTGCAGAAATCATCTTTTTCTGGGAGCACAGACCCGTGAACCAGATGTTAACCAAGCCTGTAAAATGCAAGCACCTAATTACAGATCCAGGAAGAAAGTAGACAGTAGTTTAAATCCTCAAGTCCTGACTGCTGGACTTTTGTTACCCAAAAGGTAAACTTGGGAACTGAGCACACATGTTCAGAAGGCATAAAACATTTTGCTTAAAATAATTAAAGTTCACCAAGGAAAAACATACCTAGCTATTGGTAAGTGCACACAGTGAATATAACATGAATTACAGAGAAACTTAATTTAGCCCATTCTGCTCCATTTGAAAGCTATGGATGATAATTCCACCATTACTTTTTATATCAGTAGACTGCCTATCAAGAGAGGTGTAAAATCAAGTCCCTTCCAGCTCTTTTTGGCTTTAAGATAATAATCTGTACACCTGTACAATATAGAAGTCTCAATAAAATTTTCATCCTCTGAGTTCTGTCTGCAGGTGGACAGTACAGTTTATTAGGTTTTATGAAGACTGCAAATGATTGAAAAGAACTATAACCAGCCACTAAAAGTTGTTCTGTGCTGTACTTATTTGCTCTTCCCTGGTTATAATACTGCTATGCCTAGTTACACACAATGACAACAAAATCAATCTTACCATTTCTTCTGCTTGCAATTTCTGCAGTTTATTTTTCTGATGTACTCAGACTCTTTTCTACTGATTTAGGGACAGCCTTGGTTGAATAGCAGTTTTTACATTATCTTTTAGGCCCTCATACATGTATTTTTGTAAATAACTGAGGCTCTAGTCAGTGAGATCATGCTGCTGCCCTTCTTACTGAACTTTCTGAACAGGGTGTGTTGACACTGAGGGGATCCAGCCTAATCACTCTCTCTGAATTGTTCTCTTGGTCCATAGGGAAAAATCCTCAAAAAATTTCAATCAAGTGTCACTAGGTCAGTCTGTAAAAGATGTGTCTTTGTATGCCTCTAGCTAATTACTTGTAAGCTGGTTTACAGAGGAATTAGAAAGGCATAGAGTCAGGCAAGGGTAGGCTGAAATAATATATTGCAGTGAGAGATCTGTTCAATTTTTGCGTCTCATGTTCGTGTATTCTGTAGTAACTTTGTGGTAGGCCATACATCTTTTGGGATAAGTTGTAGGAGAAGCAGTTTGGAGGTCTCTTTTTTTAAAAGAAATTGTAGTGACATTGATATTTAAGAAGCTGAAGGGACTGGAGTACTGTAAAGAGCAGAAATTAAAAGACTGACAGAAAAAGAGGCATTGAAATTGAAATTTGTTTATTATGCCACTGAGCTGGTACAGCTTCAATTTGGAGACTTACTGCCAACCGTTATGCACAAATGCAATTAAAACTAATTAATTTAATTTAAATAATCAATTTATATGATACACATGCAAGGGCATACCCTGAGGAAAAGGTTACTTTCTATTGGAATTAAGTAGATCAGTTGCTGATTCCAGAATTGCATGTATCAGTATTGTGAAAGTCAGATGCCTCATCTCTCTGGGCTGATGCTTATGATAAAGGCTGCCATGAGTGAGTAACCTGAAAGTCCCTGATGTGCAAATAGTCTCTCGCTGCACGTGCATGAACAAAGTGAGCAGGCACTCTCTTCTTTCAATAACTGTTGTTTTCCATCTCTCTGTTTTATTTCCATCGCCATCCCTCTAACACAGTATCCTCTCAGTCCCCTCTCTTGTGTTTGGGTTGCTACTCTATTCACTCTTGGGAAGGTTTTGCACTGAGAAGGAAGAGAGGAGAGCAAAGGGAGTGCAAAACATGTGTATTGTCACTTTTTATGACATTGAAGGACATAAAAATAAAAAATCATTACTATGAAGATGAAAGAAGTACTTTGCCTTCCTTTTATTTTTCTTTCTTCCTATAACTTTCCTTCTGTGTTAGTATATGCCAACATTACTGAATATTGAAACGTGAAGAAAATATGGGTAGATCTTTATAGGCTTATTATCCTGCACAGTTAAAACTGTTGAAGGAAAAGCAACTTAGAAACCTCATTAGTTTGTCATTGTTACAAATCAATGTATTAATTGGACACTACAATTGCAAAGTGCCCTTATGAATGCAAACACAGTGTGCCTGGTAGATTAACAAAGGACTACACACCTGTTTGTCATGCAAAGTTCCTTTCTGACTCTGTCACAGAACCATACTGAGAGTGAGTTCTGGCAGATGGCATTACAATTCAAATAGAGAAAAATAAGCTTATGAATTCATACATATTTCCTTGTCACTCAAATGCCAAGAGATTTTTTAACATAATGTTGAAAGTATGGAGTGAGTGTCCCCATAAATATCACTAATGCATAGTGATGAATAAGTTATAACAAGAAGTTTCAGAAAGCAGTTCCATGCAACCAAAGCAGCTTTTTATTGATTGTACAACAAAGCAAAAATAATAAAAAATGTGACTTTTAAAGTTCTCACCCTCAACAAGGCAATGAAGCCACTGAGAAGACAAAACCAGACTCTAATCTGATTTCACTAGCATAAATGAAGAATTGCTGCTTCAGCAGGTGCAGTGTTAACATCAGTTTTCCCCGGTGCAATGTAATCTTTCTCTTCAATTGTGTTGATTTATCTATTTAATCAAATACTATTTAAGCAACTACTGTATCTGCATTACATATATCCAGCCAAGTTCAGAACTGTAAAACACATTATTAAAAAGCATGGTAGTCATGGAAACAGATCATATAGAAAGTACCTTGAGGAGGATTCTTCTGTCTGACTGTAGAGAGCTTCCCTGGCCACTTGGAAACAAAACATAGAAATGTAAGGTGCCTTGGACTTGATCAGAGCACTGTTTTGTTTAATCTTCTCTCAGATTTCCATCCAGGTCGGTATCTAGTGATTCTGAGGCAGTTGCAGCTCATCACAAATAAGTAATGTACCTTTGAAATTTTACAGTCTGGGCAGGATAGCTTTCTATTTGTAGACTACCCACAGATAATCAGTTCATTGTAATCATACAGAGTAGTAGTTGGTTTGGGTTTTTTTTTTTACATTATCACTACAGTTGCTACATTCTTCTGTCTCTTTTTATAATACATCTATCCATTTGTACCTCTGGCCTGTCAAATAAAATCAAGTAATTGCCATTTGTTGCAATAACAAGGCAGAAAAAAAGCCACCAAAAAACAGAAAATACTATTCTATGTGCTTTATTTTGAAACATTAAGACTCTCAAGGCCCAGTGAGAAAAAGGCAGACATGAAGCAAATGTTTTCTAATGTTGATTGAAATTTTTATTAAAGTTCAGTGTTGTTATTTCAAAAAATCATTGAAAAACAAGGCAAAATAACTTGTTTGACCAGGAAAGATGGTTAGAGGAGATGAGGAAAAGGGGGTTTCCTCCATGCAGGGGGACAGCACAGCTGTATGGAGCTCTCCCATGGGATGGACATCTGGCTGATGGAGAGTCTGTGGGGCAGGATGAGAGGACAGTAAAGGACACCATGCTGGGTTGTTGTTTCAGATCCCCTAATCAGCGTGAGGAAAAATACTTGAAAACAACTCAAGAAAGTCTCTGATCACAGATTCTGGCTTTCATGGGGGACTTTAAGCTCCCTGACACCTGCTACAGGGGCAACAAGGAAGAAGACAAGCAGGCCACAACATTTCTGACAGTTTTGGGAAATAAGCTCTTGCTACAGGTACCAGATGAGCCACTGAGAGGTGATGCACACCTGGAGCTTTTATGAACTGAGAGCAGGAACTAGCAGGAGATGTGATAATGAATAGCAGCTTTAGCTCTAGTGACCATGAAATAGTGCAGTTAAAGATGCTGTGGCAGAGGAGCTCAGAACACAGGCACACATCAGACCCTAACAATGTCCCGGATGATCCATGGAGACCTCTGAGAGCATTTCTGGACACCTGAAGGAGAGGCTGGTGACAGAGCATGGTGGGTTGCCCTTGGCTGGATACCAGGTGCTCATCAAGCCGTCCTACCACTTCCCTTCTCAGCTGGACAAAGGGGAGAAAATAAGATGGGGGAAAAAACCATGGTTCAAGATGAAGGCCATTTAATAAGAGCAACGGTCACATTGGAAGCTAAGGAAAAGATTTTGCTCTCTTCTTTCCATCAGCAAATGATGTCCAGTTACTCCCCGTGAAGCAGAGCTTCAGCACACATAGCCATTGACTTACTCAAGATTTTTTTTTTGCTGACTGTCACAAAACTTTGTGTATTACATTAAGACAGGTCCAGGTGGAAGGAGAACTGTGCATGTAAATAACGGGTTGGGTGTTGAGGCTTAGAGGGTAGTGGTTAATGGGCCGTACTCTCCCTGAATGCCTATGGTAGTATTGCAGCAGTTTGTAGATTAATCTGCCCTGTTTGCCATCTATGTATGGTTTGTTACAGAATAATAAACTTTCTGAATTTGTTAAACTAGAGCTTAAGAGGTGAACAGACAGCTAAAGTTGTTGAATTTGAGTGACAAAATACCTAGCAGAATCCCATAAAATCTGGCCTGCACTATTAATGGCTATATACTTTTATATGGATCTTTTTAGGTCAGTAGCAAAATGTGAGAGTTTAGGTTTTATAATAACTAAATTCAGTAACTCCATAAATTCACAGGGTATGCTGTTACACATTTAATGGCAAAGGAAAGAATATAAATAAAATAAGATACTGAAAAGCAAATAGAATAAAAGCCTAACTTCATGACATCATGCATTTATTACATAGAAAACACTGGTTTGTAACAAGGCTGTATTGATACAGTCAGTAATGAGATACAAGCACTGAAAGATTTGAACATCCAAAAGATCAAAAAGAGTGTTTCTTTTCAGTCTGGTTGTTTTCAAAGTCTAAAGAATATAGCATAAAACAGCTGTGTTAATAAAATCAGTTTCAAAGGCAGAATCTTTCACGTTGGGGCCGTACGTGGCATGAAGCAAATCTGCTGAACTTCAGGAATACAAATTGGTAATGCAGCATACAGTTGATGCACTCAGGGCTCCTGTTCTGCAGGCAAAAGGAGGTGCCAGTGACAGTCACTTTTATGTGCCCAGCTGAGCCTTGAACCAGTGAGCAGTGCCACCTCAGCTCCTCGGCTCATGGGCATCTGCTGGGCGCTGGTCAGGCTCCTCCGGTGCGTCAGCATTCTGCAGGAATGTCCCTCATCCTGAAGGGACTTCATTCCTAGCAGTGCCCACGTTGGCTACTTTAAAGCTAGGAGCTGTGAGGATAAGAGCTGCAGTGACTCTGTTTATATGTACCCTCTGTTGTATTAAAAAGGAGATAGCGTGTGGTTTCACACAGAATTCAGAAATTTCACCAAGCTCCTCTTGGAAGCTAGGGCACTCTGCTATTTAATTATTCCAAAGAAGCCTGGATACATTCCTATCCAGTCTTCTGAGCAAGAATTTGTAGCTAAAATGTGAGATTTTTCAACCTTTCCTAGTGGTCTCTATTTCCCCAGTAAAACACTGGTCACTGTAGAGGGAACTTTGAGATCAACAAGGAGCTAGTTTAAGCTTCTCTCTCCCCAGAAGTCTGTAATACGAACCAGGCACCTGGCACAAATAATGCAGGAGTAAGGACAGACAACAAGATGAAAGGATAACAAGATTTGATGAAAAAAACTATAAAGTTCTAATAATTTTTTCAGTGTTTCTGCTTATCTTAAATCTATTCTTTATAAATACACGGAACACAGGATTTTGTAGTTTGTTTGAAATCTTTTAACAGAAACTCTTCGCTTTCTCCTGAAAAGGTCCATGGAGAGTACTTTTGACCAGCTTCAGCTATTGCCCACTGACCTGCTGAGCACTGAGTTCCTGTTTAAGCCTTTATTAAGGAAACCATCTCAGGCACTGCCTACAGTAATCTAGCTAAGTTCTCAACATATAAGTTATTTCCCCCCTTATTTATTTCTAACTGGAGGGGAGGAGGGGTGGGTTAATTTTTATTTGAATGAAAAGCTAACAAGCTCTTTATAGCAGCTTGTTAAAAAAAAACAAAACAACAACAACCAAACTAAACAAACAAACAACAAAAAACACCCAAAAAAACAACACAGTAAAACCCCAGTAATTCAGTTGACATTTTTTAACTGTATGAATGGAAATCTTGACTAGCAGTTGCACAGTTCTGCATGTCAGAGGGATCAAGTACACCTAATGTTAAAAAATATCCCTACTGCTGCCAGTATTTCACTTGGTAACAGTGCTGGGAAAAATATTATTGAATTTATAGTAATATTCACTAATCTACATTCTACATAATTAAGGATGTAGCATGTCACAATAAGCTGCACAGAAGGAAGAAGATGCATTTATCAGATGTGTTACTTAGACATTTATTTCCATTGTGCAAGGAAATAAATGACATTTTATTTGTGAGAATAAATTACACATGAATGCTTTTTGATTGCAGACAGAACACAAACAGTCATGACTCTGTGAAATTCGCCCGTGTGAGAATGGCAGCTGGAGAACACAAGTTTCATTGAAATTGAACTTACGTGGCTTGACTTGGAGGTGGTACCTTCCCTAAGTTTTCCACATCTTCCATGAAAGGAATAGTGAATTTGGGGAGTTTTGTGGAGGCGGAATTGTCAGTCCTACCTTTGTTGTTATTTTCACTGAGAGAGTGAACAATTCAACTTCCAACTTTTTAATCTAATTTTTTTCTTTCTCTCCACCCACTCAGTGTTACCATAGCATATACCTGTTGAACTGGCCAGATTTTTGAACTCCAGGTGGAATGTAGATCGGTGACCCAGTGTAGAATTCACACAGGTAGGGGGGCAGTAGGTTAAGTCCTGATTTTCACTGGGCAGTGTGGTACTCTTTTCCTTATGGCAGCCTCTATCAGAGAGTCCAGGAGCAGCAGCACAGCCACAATATGTTTTGTGTATCAGCTGGACAATGTGGACTTGCTCTAAAAAAAGCATCCAAACCAAGTATCTCCAACCCTGAGTTCCTGAGGGAGCAGCACAGCATGCCAGGAGCAGCATCCACTCCCTGGGAATCTCTGTACTGTGCCTTAGGGTATTACAAGCAAGTGGTTTTTTGTGTAAGCTGTGCAGTGAGGAACATTGGTTTAGACTCAGAGATAAATATTTGGAAAGACTGTGTCTCTTAGGGAAACTGGAGGACGGTGACACTACATTGGACTGTGGAGCTGCACTGTTTTGTAACTTTTAACCCAACTCTTTTGATACCCTCTGTAGCAGGTAACTGAAAAGGCAAAACTGAATTTGAAAGAGGGAGAAAGAAAAGATAAGAAAGAACACAAGAGATGAAACAAAGATGGGCTGTTGAGTGGGAAGATACAGTATTTTTCTGAAAACTCTCATATATACATTAGAAAAGGATTCCTGGCCTGTGCCTAGGTGTTAACAAGGCAGGTGAACCAAACTCATGTTGACTTCCACAGCTTCCACATCATTATTGACAGTTTTTTCAATAACAGCAGGCATTATATTTTCTTTTTCTCTCTCATGCTGTATTCTTTTGAACTATGCAAATATTTTGATTGCAGCTGAATCAGGAAATATGCTCTCATCTTTCTTTCCAGCCTGTCAGTAGGGTAGTGACACAATGCTCTCTGTTGTTCTGAAACCTTGAGAGGTTTTTATGACTCTCTTTAACTCAGTTAGTAAATGGTAAACTTCAGAAAAATTAATCTCTGGCCTTGGTAATATGCTTTTTCATCTTGGCACATTGAGATCTAAAATATACTCCTTCCTCCATCCCTGGAGGATATTAAGTGGCACCATTAAAAACCATTCTGAAATGCAACAGCTTTCAGAAGGCAGAATAAGAGCATCTGCACCATTAGCATAAGCAGTCTGTGATGAGAAGGCACTACAATTGATTATTAAAGTGACCTCTTTGAATACGTATTAGTCCTTTCTTTCTTTCTTTCTTTCTTTCTTTCTTTCTTTCATTCTTTCTTTCTTTCTTTCTCTTTCTTTCTTTCTTTCTCTTTCTTTCTTTCTTTTCTTTTTCCTTCCTTCCTTCCTTCCTTCCTTCCTTCCTTCCTTCCTTCCTTCCTTCCTTCCTTCCTTCCTTCCTTCCTTCCTTCCTTCCTTCCTTCCTTCCTTCCTTCCTCTTTCATTACCACTGGGCATTTAACTTCTAGAAATGCAGTTTCTTCTGAATTAGAAGCTCACCCAGATGGTTACTGAGCAAAGGTTGTTTTGGATGGCTGGTGTTGGCTACATGCTGCTTTTCCTGTAAAGACTAAAGCATGAAATGTGAAAACTGAAGGATATAAATATACTATACAGATTATCCAGCACCTTTACATCCACTCGTGGCATCAGCATGGCCAACCACTGCACAAACTGTGATTAGTGATTTCTAAATGGTGATTTTGTAAATATTCCTGAACAGGCCCTGCAGTGGATGATAGGAGGATGTTAGATATTTCAGATTTAAAGAAAAGGTAGATTTTAAATTTTTTTCCTTCTACAGAGAAAGCCTCCAGGAGTCAATAGACCTGGAGGACATGAATGACAGAAGTGTTGAGCTCATGAAAATGAAAATGTCTGCCATATTATAGCACAGTATCCATGAACCAGTACTTGCAAAAATTGTACACGAATGAGCATGCTAATGCTACCAAATGAATATCAGCTGTAAGATATAGCTCCTTTACTTATTCACATCATGGTGGCCATCAACAAGCTCCTTCACTAGTGTTTTACAACAATTCTCTTTACAAATGTTTACTGTTCGCTTTCATGCCTAATGATCATCCCTGGGCACAGTGAAATCAAAAAGAGAAACTGTAATGCCCTCACCCCTAATCTGGCAAGTGCTTAGCTTCCTGTTTTATGAAGCACTAACGTATTTCTGTCCTGTTATCTTTCATTTCAATAGTGAAAAATGGAATAGATGCCACTATTTAATGTAATGAAAAAATAACCACAGTGCTCCTGAAAGCTAATGTAGCAGAAGATGCCTCTTACAGAACCTCTGTAGTAAACTACACTCCACTGACCTTATCTGCCATACGCAACAGGCAGGGGCCTGGGGTTTGTGCTCTAGCAATTCTGTTTTGCTGGTCAACACAGCATTTTAATTAAACGTGGCTTATAGGCTGAATCTTCAATGGAAAAATAAAATTAGAGCATAACCTTATATGGAGTTTATTATGGCACACAAAGGTAATCTTGTTTTTCTTTCTTCTGAACCTGTGGCTATCTTATGATGTTAGATAATCAGTGATTCAATCCATGCATTTAAAAGTGGGTTCTCCTTAGTATGTCCAATTCATTAAATTTTTAGAGACTCTTATACTAGTAAATGAATTTTTTCTTTTTCCTTCTCAGTAGTTGTTCCAGTTCATAAATACAATTAAGTATTATTTTAGGAAAAAATAGGCCAATAGGTTAATAGTGAATCCTCAATTATTTCAGATATTCATAAATATGTAAAATAAAACATGAAATCTATACTTAAGTGTATATATTTGCATAAAAATGCCTACCTTTAAATTTGGACAAAATATCTACTTTTTATTTATATATTTCATAATTGGAAAAAAAAATCTATCTACTAATGCACTTTGGAAGAGGAACATGCGCACACGTGTGTGTATGTATGGGGGGTGCTTGTGTGTATTTTTATGTAGAGGTTTTACTGGTACTTGTGTGGCTTTTCTCTAAGGAAATGTAATTGTAGACAGACAGATATGAAAGCAACATTAACTAAGGGAAGAAAACTTTGCAAGATTACATGAAAATGAAATGTACTAATAGTACTTAAGCTAATATGGCCACTGAGTTGATTAAGGGACTGGAGCATCCCTCCAGTGAGGAAAGGCTTAGAGACCTGCGACTCTTTGGCCTGACTTTATCAATCTGAATAAATGCTTGAAGGGAGGTGGAAGGAAGGCAGAACCAGGCTCTTTGCAGTGGTGTCCAGTGACAGGACAGGAGGCAAAAGGGCACAAATTGGGTTACCCAGAAAGGTTGTGGAGTCTCCATCCTTGGAGATATTCAAGCGCTGACTGAAGATGGTCCTGAGCAACCAGATCTGGCTGACCCTGCTTTGAGCAGAGGGGTTGGGCTAGACAATCTACAAAGTTCCCTTCCAACATCAACCATTCTGTAATTCTGTGACCTGCTTAAACACCTTATGCTACATTTACTCCTGTGAAGTGACAATAACAAAATAGCCGTAACAAAAGCAGAGTGTGGACTTAGGAAGATTTCAAAGCTAACAATATTCAAAGAATAATAAGAAAAAATTAGTATCAACATTAAGCTTTCTGTTAAAAAAAAATTAACATGGAATTCCTCATCTGCCTGTCTCTGGCAGAGGGTTGTATCCTTCATTTCAGGATTGGAATAGGCTGAGCAGGAACATACCCTGGGGGCAATGTGACATGAAGACCACAGCAGTCTAAACAGGTTCACTAAAGAAAGGATCAGCTATTACAGATGCATTTAAAGGAGAAGTAACAAACAGCAATTAACATTGCCGTTTAACCCTTTAGCATCCCTTTTGCCACTCAGGCTTTACTTTTCTATTTGCTCCTTTGAGCATTTCAATAATTGTCTATTCATATTGTCAGTGGGGAAAAAAAAAGCTCAAGTCATCCAGGAGTCCTTTCTTATGACCAATTTAATGACTGTTCAATATGGTCTACATCAGCTCTGTTCTGTCTAGTTCAGTACTCATTGTCTCCAAAAAGTTTCTTTAAAAGTTCAACTGAGTTTAAAAAGAAAAAAAAATCTGAGATAATGAATTCCAGAGTCAAATTTCCTTGTAGAATCTCAGTACCATTCCCCATACATTGTGCCATAGTCTTTAACTGCACAGAAATCAATACCTGTGCGTGATGGGAATGCCCATCCTTTTGCGTGTCACCTCCATCAAAGTCATCACATCTGGCACTGAGGTTTTCTCTCTGTTCATGTCAGCTGAGATATTTGTTGTATCTGTCTGGTGCCTTTTAAACAAAAGATGTAATTCTGTTGGCAGTATAATAATTTAAGCATTCAGTGTGAGTGATAATAAAATATGTATGGATGTACATGAATATATATGTGGCAGTTTGGTTATAGATGAATGCAGATTGATTTTCAAGATTATTGAATTAATGTTTATAACACTCTGATTGTTAAGACCAGGATGTTCTAGGGATCTCTGTTTCTGCAAAATGTAGTTAGATTTATGTCCAGAGGATGTTACAATATCTTATTCTGGTTTGTACTTTCATTTACTGCTCTGCACTCATATGTTTCTGATATATGACTAAATTCTGGAATAGGATCCTTTTGGAGATTGTGTAATTGCTATCACAGTAAGACAAATAGTGCAAACATTTCAGTATACTTACTATGCTTATATGGCAGGAGACAAACTCTTTTTGTTCCTTTTATACCAACCTTTCCAGGATTCCTAAGAAAAAAAAAGCTCAAAAAGCAAAGTAATTTTTTTGTATGTATCTATTTGGGAAAATAGAATGCCCTCACTTCCTCTGGTAGTGATGTCACCCAAGACATGCTACAGTTGTTGGCTGGTACAACACCTGGTGCAATAAAGAAATTCAACCAAAATATGTTGCTCTAGACACTGAGAGCTGGTTTTGCATGCAAATTTCCAAATTGTTACTACTACTTATGGCTGTCATGGGATGTGTTCAAGATTTGGCATTTGCTTTGGTCACTGTATCTAATTTCACCGTTATTTCCCTCAAAACAAAGATCCACAGTTTTGTTACTAGAAATCTTAGCATTCTGTACGGCATTTACTGAGAGAGATAACTCTTTGTTTTTCAGAGCTTCCATATGGCTGGGAGAAAATTGATGATCCCATTTATGGCACTTATTATGTTGAGTAAGTTCCCAAGTTCAATATTAAGTTGCTATTAATATGTCATAACCTAATACCAGTATCCTCTGCAGTGCTTAGCCTGGCAAGGAATGGGTACAATTATTTGGCATGTTAAACTAAGGGTGTACCAGGAATTCTCAATCATCAGTGCAGCTAATGTATCCAGATATATTCAATGTGTCTCAAATCAGTGACTCAGGCATTCAGTCACTCTCTTTATCCAGGCTCTGGTTTCATAGTACCATTCCAGCTGATATTTGTACAAAGAACACATCCATTAAAGAGATGTTGCATTTTCTATGAAAGCTTTGGATATTCAGCAAGGTATAAGTCTTGTTAATCAATGAATAGAGCAGAGCGTAATCATTTTAGCTCAGTTAAGATCCTTTTCTGGGTAGTCCTCAATTGCTGCAAATCAGATGTTTGTACCAGAAGTCAAGTCATTTATACTCTGCATATAAAATTTTAGGGGTATTATGTTCTTTTTTGTATTTAAAAGTGCAGCTGAAAAGAATATAAATTCTATTTTCATAGTACAAGCCTTGCTTTCATTTTCTTCAGATTTTCTTTTAGTCATGAAACAAGGGGAAAAAAGGCTTCTTATTCCTCTGTGAAAAGGCCCACACAATGCTTTTGTTTGAAGTGATGGTAGAACCTGGCCAGTTTGCACATAAAATAAGTAAATCTGGGAGATGAGTTCCTCTGCTTTTTAACTTAACCCAGTGAATGAGACTTACGCAAAATGAATCTAGATTCAGATTGTGATACCTGTTTGGAAGGGATCAGTTCTCTCTCTGCTCTCTACAGACAGTGTGCAGGAGAGGAGGTAGAAAACCACTCCTGTCACTGTACAGACAGCACTTGAAAGGCTGAGAAACAACCATCCATTAGTGCCTTTTATTAAACAAGAGGGACCTTTAGAGAATATGGCCCCTGACCTAAAACCTCAGTTTCAAATCCTGACACTCAATATTTACCTAGTTGTTTCACAGAGCATTTCCTTTGTGTGTCACATTTTTCCCTTGCTGTCTTGAATCCATACCAGCACACTGACTGCCAGATTGCCCTGGGCAGATACTGGGGACGCAGCTTTTCCACACTTCAGGATATGCTGCTGTTATGCCAGGGTTGAGGTGTGCAGGGAGATCAAAAAATCATCTGATTTCTCGAGGTCTAGAAGATGTAAGATGCCCAATTCCTAACTGCTGTCACAGCAGCAGCTTGTGGATGCCCATGCATGTTCCCCAGCCTTGTACAAAGCAAACAAACAACTGAAAATGGTGTTTGGTCATTCTTCTACTGTCTCCTTCTGTCCCATTCTGCAAATGCCAGAGCACCTGCTCTTCTGCTTTGTCCCCAGCCTGCTTCCTGCCCTCAGGTGAAAGAGCCAGCAGCCCCATCTGCTTTGCTGCTCAGCTCACCTTAGTCAGTCCAGATTCAAGCAAAAAGTTTTGAAGTCCCTGCATAATACTGTAAAATTACTCCCTCTTGTTATGCCTGAGTTTTTTTATGATGTCCCCAGGTAGGTAGGGGCTGCAGTTCTCATATCATTTTGTGCTTAACACCCACCAAAGATTTCTGCACCTGCAATTATGCAGCTGCTGGGTGCAAGAAAAGCTTCTGTCCCAGTGGTTTTTAGTGTATTTTGGGGTGTAACAGGTGTTGTGCAGTTTCTGTGCATTAATCTCTTACTGAGACTCCGCTTGGTTGTTAGTGCAGCCCAAGGCATTCTGGCAGCAGCGAGGCTCACACTCCACTGCAGAGTCAGACAAGGAACAAGTATTTATCTGCATTTCATGTCCAACCACAGGTAAACAGACTCAAGGCCCCAGGCCCAGATGTTATGATACAATTAGATATTTTAAGGCTGTTAGTGCCAAATTTATTAATCCTACCACAGATAAGATTTGTGGATGGATACATCAATTCTGCTGCAGTCTCAGAGGTTTTTAGAAGTGGAATGGATGCTCATGATATGGCATAAAAGTGCAGCCCTGCTAGATTCACATGGAGTTTTATAGTCTGTAAAACTAAGCTGTAGTTTAATTTGCTGTCTGAGCTCAATAAGTTGGAAACAAAGATTGCTTTCCATTTTTCCTGCTAAAACATAACAGTCACACCTTTTTTATTACCAGTATTCAACAGATTAGTTCATTTTTAACTGAATAAAATCAGATTACAATGAACTCTCTTGATTATGTCATAAAAGTAGGTAAATTATGAAAAGTAAGATTACGAACTTCCACTTATTCAGGTCCAGACCAAGTTTACATGCAGGCCTTCAAAATCCTCACAGAAGAAAGGCTTATACTCTGCTCAGAGATATTGTATCCCGTGAGAAGTTTTTAAGGATGAGAAATGAGGCAAACAGACTCCATTTACCCTTACAAGGAGTAGCCATGTTCAGTTCAAATATTCTGAGACCAGAGAAAAAGCTAAAAAAGACAACAAACCAAAACAAAGAAAGCTAAACCTCTTGCTAGTCAAGTTGATAAAGACTAATCGCAATGTATTTGCAGATTCTGTTAAAAAAAAAGGTCTCCAGTATAACTACCTCTCTTAATCATGCATGAATACAAGTGTGAGATATTATTATAATTTTCATTTGCTTTGTTATGCAGGTCCAGACTTCATCTGTAATTTGCAGACGTTTGATCTAAATGAGAAGTGTTTGCTATATGTTTGTTAACTCTCATGCAATCTGGTCTTAATCTGTAAACTCAGAACTAACAGCACTGAGCTGTGCAGGGCTGTGGAGAGAAAGTAGTCATTAGAATGCACTGGGTCTTTCAGGATTCTAATTGCCAAAAGATTGTTTCTCTCTTTAAGGATGATTAACTACAACACAGAGCTCAATTTCCAGACATGGGCTCTTTAATAGAACAGCTAGATTAGCCATACAGGTATTTATTCTGGAAAAATATACCTCCTTGACTTAAAATTTCTGACACCACTCTGTAACTACTCAAATAGAAAAAGTTATTTTAGGTCTTTTTGTCATTATAAAGTGTTATTAACTGAAAAATGTGAATATAAATAGTAGATAGGCATTAACAAGTTATGCATTAGAATATCCACTTTATAGGCATCCTGATCCCCAGAATTACTTTGTTGGGTGATAGACAACAATTTCAAAAGCCATAGGCAAAACTGCAAAAACCCTCACCCCATATACTAAAGTACCTAAGAAAAGGAGATAGGTTAAACTCCTGCTGGTGCACATACTCTGACCTGCTACTATTTTGTCAGAGCTCAGTACCTTGACCATCAATTAAAGTCTGCAAACTGGGCACTACTGCCCACAAATCTCCTAAGGATGTGTGTCAGTTGTCTTAAGTGCATCTAACATGAAACTCATCACAAAAACAACCTGGCCTGGCCCCACTGACTGTTGGGAGGGCAGAGTGGTGTTGATGCCTTAAACAAGCTGGTAAAAATATGAAGCAGACACAGTAGTACAGGGAAAAGGGAATTTACCTCGGTTTAATAGGATCCCAGGTGCCCAGACCCATCAAAGGTGGAAAACACGCCATGGAGTGAACGACAAGTCGGGAACCCCCATACAAGGCGTACCAGATTTTTCTGGACTTTGCAAAATTAGCATATCTACTCAAAATCCCCCAATAAGAAACTTAATAAATGAATAATTGCCCCCTATTCTAATGAACTTCCCCCCCCAATTGAAACTACAGCTTAGTTTACAAAAACACGTTCCAAGATAGAACAGGTTGGAGCCTCTAGTTCTGAGAGAATATGAATGTTTGGTCTTCCTCGCTTTGCAGGACCCCAAACTAAGCTAAATCTCAGACTACAAGGGTTGTAAACATGTAGGGCTAAAGTACAAGGAGTGTTTGTGCAGGGTACAAGGAGTGTGTTTAGAGGGTAACGGGGAAGGGAAAGGGTATAAAAATATATAAAAAGGGTATAAAAAGAAAATACAAAAATCACCGGCATCAGTGTCTGTGTCTTACAGGCTGGCTGGTAGTGACGGTACCTCCTCATCACACAGAGACAGTATTTTGACATCGCAAGTAAAAGCATCCCAAAAGCAAATCCTTCTTCTGAAGGTTTGTCCCCAGTTAAGATACAGTGAGGTAACAGCAGCACCAGCCACTCCTTCTGCTCTGCACAGCCACAATAGCAGTAGAAGAAATTAGTTGGATTAGGTTTTGGATTAGGCTTTTAGATTTAATATGTAGTGTATAAAATAAAGGAAGAAAATTGAAGTTAAAATTGTTCACTGAATTAGATCCTATGAGCAATGAGCAATATGTTTTGGCTACCATCCAAAATCTGTTTTAACCACTAAAGCACTTATTTGTAACCATCTCTAAAACTCTCATTTGGCTTGTCTTATGAAGGCCTAGGCTAGTAATATATATTTTTTATGCTGTTGAAGTAGCTAGATGAAACACTAGAATGTCCTTTCAAGAGAATTACTTAGCTGAATAACTTCTTTCTCAAGTAAACTCATCAGGAGCACTTTTTTCTGATTTGGCCATGAAGCTGTTTAGCACTTAAAATTGCATAAAAGAGATGTGTTTCATGTATCATCAGTATAGAAGCATAATGCAGTATTACTGACTGATAAAAAAGACTGATTATCAGTATAATTTTCATTTCTTTGACTCCTCTTGGACACAATATTTATTGCAGGTTTTTTTTATTAGTTGTAAATTTCACATTGTGCTTTCAATACTGCACACATAAAACAAACAGCATAAAACAGTCAAAATATGGATATAAATTGGAGCTTAGAATTATTAAAGTTGCACCAACATGAGGTGCTTCAAGTACCTCTCTTAGTCTTCCTATCTGTTCTGACAGGAAAAAATGTCATTTTCAAGATAGCTGTTATCAAAGACATTTCTGTGTAAATGGACCAAACCACAACTGAAACTCCATGTAGAAACTGTAGGTAGGCAGTAGAAAACAGATTGTAGGTGTGATGTCCATGCCACAGTAAGTAATCTTTCTTGAGCCATGAAAAATCTTAATTAGCTAAAATCCCAATTTCTTTTATATCACAGAATCATGTAAAAGTTGAAACTTAGGTCTGCAAGGGCTCTTCTGCAGCACTGAGATGTGCCCTGCAATTAAAACATGACACTAAGTGTAGTGCAAGGTCCTGAATGAAGACCTGGAGTGTAATCTTAGATAGCCATTACATCTGCATCATATGGCACAAAAGCCATGGGAAACCCATGTTCTTAGGGAGGGCTGCTGAAGAATAGGGCAGGATACTTTAGGGCTCCTAAAATAAGGGATGATCCCTATGTTGAAGCAATTAATCCACTGTGTAGCAAACCTGGCTTTAACCTTATCAAATGCTGGCATAAAACAAGCTAGATATTGTACTCCATATCTCCTACTGGAAGCTGTTTTCTAACTTCACACATCTCCTGTGAGAAGCCTACATACTCCAAGTCTGAAATCCTGACATTTTTAATGCATTCTAGTGTTTACTCCCAAGTGTATTCATAGAATGCAATTATATATCAGAATTAATTCTGCTTGAATAAAAAGCTAAAAATCCTTTGATCTTCTACAATAGAAGACTCTTTTTCACTGGTCTTCCTGTAAAACCTTTCATACAGACTCATTTCATTTGATCATGGGTGCTCAGAACTTCATGTAGTGTTTCAGTTTTATCACTGTCTTGTGTAAAGGCAAAAGCAGTATTTCCTTACAATATGGAAATGCATCACATGACAAACACCTCACATAATTACATTTTTCATGCATGTGTTAGTAGCTCATGATTACCTTATTTAATGCACATAAATCTTGCTTTCTCCATTTTTAACTAGTAACGTTTTTCTCCCTTTCATCATAAGTTTCTAGGTTTGCAATAGACTAAGATTGTGAAGAACCCAACAATTGCTAGAAATAACAGAAAGCAAAAGTCTAGGAGAGGAACGCCTACCATCTTAAAAAGCCTGTCTGAAGAAGGAAAGAAATGAAAGGGACTTTGTCCGCAGCATAGATCAAAATTTACAAGAAAACTACTAATCAAAATTTTAGACTATGAGAGTAAGTTAGCAGCCACTTCAATGAGTTATAGCCACGTGAGCCAAGTAGCAGCTTCAGGATTTATCACATTTACTTCATCTCATTAAATCAAATATTCTTTTACATGACTGAAAGTCTTTTCATTTCATTAACACTGGCAACTAAATCCTATTTTGCAAGTGTATTGCACTCCCTTAGGACTTGATTCCTTTACCTCACTTCCTAATGGCAATTCCACTTGTTTTCTTTGAAGCAGTGATAGGATCAGAATCCCAAAGGACTCAAAAAGTGCCTAATGTGGCACAAAAGGTCATTTCAATGTAAAAAAAGACCCTTTTAGAATCTTAGTTTTGAAAGTTCCCAGGTCACCTGTCCAAGTGCTTAAAGCTCATGATCAGGATTGGATTTTCAGAAGACCTCAGTAGACAGCCCAGTGAGAGCCCTTCTGTACATATGTATTTATTTCCCCAGAACAGTGTTTGAAGCACAAGCCCCTTCTCTTAGTTGTGATTCTGTTGTGATCCTCTCTTGCGGATTTGTTCCATGCAGCCAACTACATTGTTTTGCCTTTTTCAGAAAACATGCAAAACATATCCCAGGACAGGATTGTAGTATTGCTCAGTGATTGATGAAATGTGTGCTTTAAAGAATTAAAATCAAGGATATGGTGAGAATATGTAGTAAAGGTCACAGTTCTAAACACAATGCAGAAAAATAGTGGTGTAATGAAGGAGATGTACTTAATGACCAATAGTAGGAAATGTAAAACATCAAGAAAAAATGTGTATGTTAACTTTTCTTATATTTTATATATGATCTGTGGAGTTCTAATCTACCATCTAACTTAGTTTCTGCATCTGAATTTTCTGTACAGCTGAGGAGATACACACCATAGTATTAAGAAGGAATAATCTTTAATTTATTACCTATGTTCAATTTATTTCTAAATCACCATTATAAAACCACTCTGTGTTCTAGGCTTTTCTTTTCCTGTAAGTGATTGAGTAATTTTCGCTTTCAACTAATTGATAATAATGTCCAAAACTGGTTGAGATCCTTTGAATCATGCACAGAACAGTGCTCATGCTGAAGACATGAAAAACGGTTGCTGTGGCATGTTTCAGCAGTGCTGCTGTTTAATGTATAGTCCCATAGATCAAAAGCATTTGTCTGTAGCAGAGTTCAGCACATTGAAGTGATGGGATGCTGCTCAGTGCTGCTCATTACACAGGGCACTGCTTGTATCTTCTCATTCCCAACAAAATTGTGTGGAATGTAAGGGACACTCTCAGGCCCATTGGGGGTCCATCGCAGTTTCGCGCTCTAACCGCACACACCTTAGCCACATACGGCACCCTACTGTGAAAATTACCATTTTACCCAACTGAACCCAGTTTTTAATCAAAACCAAATTTCTTCCAGCCACATAAATAGAAGAACTCAATTTGAAAACCCTGTCCTAGAAGCAAAAAGGAAGCTACAGCAACATAACATGCCCAACGCAGAACTTGGAACAAAGCCTATGCAGGCCCAAGGTTTCCGAGGTACAGTACCATGTCAGCTTTCTTAGTTAAGATGAAAGATCCTGCTCTCCTGTTTATGTGACAATGATTTTGTCATAGTCTGATTAAAAGAGTAGTGTTGCCAATTCTCAAAAGGTTATCACCTATATCCTAACAATTTTCTCCCTTAAATGTCCGAGTTCCAATAGTTGCAGGACTCATGGGCCAGCTAAAACCTTCAGAGGCGCAGAGAAAAAGCAGAAAAGTTGAATCTAGTGTTTCCTAAAGGCTGAGAAACTGAAAGCACAATAAGACTCCCAAAGTAATTTTCAAAATAAATTCATAAATTCTGTTCCTGGGAATGTATGACTCTCTCTTGAGCACCTGAGGTTGGCAACACTGAAATACTTAATTGTACTTTCTCTAAATTACTCTTAATTGATGTTTGGTATATTTCTAAGCTAGCTCATCTAGCAAGCATCAATTAAGTTAAAAGCCTCAAGCACAGTGTTGTAGGAGTCTACAAGAATACAGCCACTCAGTAACATAAAAATTAAGGCACTTAAAATGAGGTGTATACGCAGAAAACAGTATCGGTATAGACAAATGAACTTTCAGGTTATAGTCAGAGAATGAGGCTTGTTCTCCTTTGTAACAGTACAAAGCTCCTCATCAACCTTACCTAGACCCAAATTTGCGCGCCTGCGCCTCGCTCCCAAGAGGTCCCGCAGCGTGAATGACCTGTCGCAGTGGCGGCGCGACCTCGCCGGGGCGCGTGGGCTGTACGGTACGTCCCCGCTGGCCACCAGCCCCAGGACCAGCCGGGTCACAAACTCTGCACCTTCCCCAGCCCTCCCTCACTGAGTGCGGCGCGGGAGAGAAGCACGGGGAGCCCCCAGCACCCGCACTGCACCCCGAGGCACGTGGAGAGGGACACAGAGCTTGCACAGCAGTCGTGTGTGTCACTTATTGGATGCCTAAACTCCGTTTGTTTGGAGAGAAAAGCTCACCTAATATTTAGCTCTTTTTGGTAACAACTGGAATGAGATATTCACAGGGGATATTTTCCTCATTGTGGTTGGGAGGGAAATGATGAAGAATTTATTACTTTATAGGCAAAGCTGAATTTATAGGTTAGGAAAGAGATTTTTAAATTACCTCACAGATCATTTTTATTTTTGTAATTATTTTAACTACACGATATCCACTTCTAAATGGATTTCTAGTATCAAAGAATATTTATATCTCTTCATTTATGGCTGATCTGCCATAGATAAGAAGTATGTTTTGAGCTTTGTATTAATACAAGAACTCACAAATATTTTTCCTGGAATGCCTGCACTCTTTATTTTCTTGCCTTTGATACACTGTCACTTGGTGTCAGCTAGTATTGTTATCTGCTGTCCCTGCTGTGTTGTGACTAGATCAGAACTTTTGTGTTTCTTGTTTGTGTTGACTGATGTAGAAAAACCACTCTTCACCCGTGATGCATCACAGCTGAAGGGGACTTTCCTCAGCACAACTCTTAAGAAAAGCAACATGGGTTTTGGATTTACCATCATTGGTGGGGACGAGCCGGATGAGTTTCTCCAGGTGAAGAGTGTAATTCCTGATGGGCCTGCAGCACAAGATGGGAAAATGGAAACAGGTAATTACAAAGGTTCCTCTGTTCTTTTATATGAGAAATAGAATGAGAAATAGGTTTCTGAGTCTCACTCTCTCCATGAATGCATACATTTTTCATATGACTTTCTGTGTTAATACATAGAAAAGGTAAGTTTCTCAGTAAGACTTTCTTGTCATTTTTCTTTCTAGTAAATGCCAGGTAGATTTTTTTTACCATTTCCCAATATTTTAAGGGAGAAAAGATCTCTGCATTTTCCTACATAAAAATGGGATATGGTTTATAGGCTGTTCACTTAAACAAAGTCTGCGTGGAAAAAAAAAAAGAGGCAGAGAGAGCGCAGACTACTAAGCACAAATTTATTTCTTTAGAAAGGATGGTTTTGCAAAATAGTTGAGTCTGATCCAATACTGTTCTCATTAGAACCATCATAACAAGAGTTTTCAGTGTGGCATATGGACACATAGGCATTTGTGTCCTATTAATAAAAAATCTGTGAAAACTCACGAAATAAAAGAAACTTCCTCTGAAGAGATTTAAAGCTGCTCTGAAGATCTGGATCACCACTGTAAAGATTTTCATGTTCACAGATTGATAAAGATTGCAAACCGCTGTCTGAAAGGTCACATCAGGTCTGTGTATGGATGAAACTCCTTTGGAGGAAGATGAATTCAGTTTCCAAGCAGCTGTTATCTTCTCTAGGAAAAGACAGAGATAAATAGAATAATTTCAGTTGGCAAGGACCTTCAGTCACTAACCCCCTGGTTAAAACAAGGCTAACTTCGTGATTGGATCAGGTTTCTCAGGATCTTGAGAAAATCTCATAAGACACAGCTTCCACAGCCTCTGTGGACTCCTGTCCCAGTGTTTCACCACTCTCAGGGTGAAGATTTTTGCCCAGAAGTTGTGGATGCCCCATCCCTGGAAGTGTTGAAGGCCAGGTTGGACAGGGTTCTGAGCAGCCTGGTCTAGTGAGTGGTGAGGGAACTAGATGATCTTGCAAATCCCTTTCAACACAAACCATTCTATGGTTCCGTGACTTTTGTTCTTTAGTCCAGTTGGGCTTTCCATGGGTACAGCTGGCTACTAGGGACTGAAGTCCTGTTTTCCTGGGTTTGTGCAGCCCTGTCACTCTGTACTGTCTCTCCCCAGCAGTCCTTGTTCCTCAGATAATAAATCAGGCTGCACATTGGTAATGGGACGTGTGCATAATTTATCTTGCCATTTCTCACCAAGACATCGTAATAAAGAAATGCTAGTTTGAGATCTTTATTGCCTCTGCAGAAAGCCAAGTTCATGGTGGCCAGAGTCACTGTGAAGATAATTTTCTAAACTTTGATAACAGATCATTGGGGATGGATCACAGCAGCAGAGAAGGATCTTTTTAGTGTGTTACAGTACAGGTAGCAGACAGAGAAACACACACAGGCACAAATGATACAAGTGGAATAGTCTGAAGTGATTTTTCTGAAAATTTCATTTCATTCTCTTTTTATTGTAGTCAGTTTTTTTATTGTAGTCATATTCATATGTCAGAATAAATCACCCTGGAATCTAGTTTATTTTGTAGGACTCTCCAAGACTCCACAAGTAGGAAGTGTGAAGGTTGTGAAAAGTATTATTTTTAAAAAAACAAACCACAAACACAATTTGCTTTGAACCTAATGTTATAGCCAACATGATGTTTCTAATGCCAAATAGATAAATGGAAAATTCATATGAAGAAGTAAAATGTAAGAAGTAGAATATAGATTTTTGGCATTGATTTTATAAAAGACATTAGCCTAACAGCTTTTTAATTCTCAGTTCTTGTTGCCATTTTAACTTAATGCAATTTAGGTCCCAAAGGCAAAATTTATTAAATTAGCTGATTAAGTGAACAAATGATACAACAGACTTCCTGAAGTTCTGAAGATTTCAGTGACATAAATTTCAGTTTTCCCTAATATTTTCATACTATCTAATACATGGCATGAGAGCTTTTCCTTGTTTGTCATGGTTTAGCATTCTCAGATGCAGCACACAAATATATCTGCTAATCCCTCTGAAGTGTGGGCTGCTTATCAGTGAACTTGGTCAGATGGAGTCCTTTGCTCTGGAAAACAGGGTATCCTTGCAACTTACTTGAATTTTTGTGCTGAAATTGAGTATGGGTTTCATAATACTGTTGATGGTCATTATTGTAGTCAAGGATTGTGATGAGAACATATAAGAAAAATCTGCTTTAAAATGCATAGAAATAGCACTGCTTTTTCCTCAGGTAATTAATTCAACTACATTAGCAAAGCACAACAGAAATGTACGTTCAAATATATAATCACTCTATAATTATGTGACCCCAAAACATACAAAATTAGATCTCAGAACAAAGTTTGGCCTCAAATGTCTTCTTTTTTAAGAAGAGTGACAGATTGTGGTGTAAAGTAATTGGAGACTATCAGACTAATGATTGTGGCATATAAAATGATTTCTATGAATAAAGTAATTTCTAAATATGGTAATAATAAACTGAAAAAATATATTTAAGGTCAGAATGTTTATAAAAGCACTCTTCAACAAAGTGCCTGTATTTCCTGTATTTCCTTGTCACATTTCCTGAAGTAGGATTTCTCTCCCTATTCAGCTATTTTACAATCTAATCAACTGAAGATATGAAGGTCTCCCAGGTTCCATCAATAGGTTTTTTTTCATAAAGCTGTTAAAATCTTACATTTGAAAACTACTTGAAATTATGTATTTCTGGATTTTTGTTAGGTAGGCATCATTGGATAATGAATAGAGCTTTTAAAATAGATTTTGTTTATTCTTTTGATACACGTTGGGTGTTGTTCCGTTTATGTGCACTCCAGATATGATCAGAGTCATGGGAAGCGAAGCTTTGATTAATGATCAAATCAGATCATATTTTGGCAGTAGGGTATCACAGTAGAAAGTTCAAGGGCAGTGACAATGATCTGTGGAGCAGCCTGAGTTTAAGGGATAACCACGGGTACTGGTGCTCCCAGCTCTAATATGATTCTGGACCCTGTCCCATGCAAGGCTGATACTATTTTTTGGCCAAGTGATTATCAAAATCTTCATGCTTCAGACCTGCATCAGATTTGGGGGAAAAAAGAAGAAAAGGCACCATCTCTTTTATCTTACCTAATCTTGGCCACAGGCTGAAGACACTGAAGCTGTACTTCAAGCTAATGGTTAAAGAAACAAGCTCATAGAAAACTACCATTGTAACTTTGGTTTACTTCTCCACCCAAAATCTAGTGTAGAGATCAAATACAAATGCTATTCAAAGAGTGAGTTTATGTAAGACACAGTCACCCTTCAATATGAACATACCAAAATGGTTTGACCTGCATGTCTCAAAATTGAGAAATTTTGGATTTCATCCTTTGGAACATAGGATCACAGAGCCATAGAATGGTTTGGGTTGGAAAGAGCCTTCCAAAGATCATCCAGTCCCACCTTCCCTACCATGGACAGGTACACCTTCCGCTACACCAGGTGGAGCTGCAGCATGTGACCACACCACCCAGCTTGGTGTCGTCGGCAAGATTGTTGAGGGTACACTCAGTCCCTGTGTCCAAGTCACCAACAGAGATGTTAAATGGTGCCTGTCCCACTGCTGACCCCTGAGGAACACTGCTGAAAGCCTGGAAGCCACTGGGAACACAGAAGCAGCTGCCTGACAGTGACTTGGCATTGCTGTGATGCCATGAAACAATAAAGCAATGAGGCAAACCGAGTGCACTGAGGTGCAGCAAGAGATATCTGGGGTCCTGACAATCTTTCAGCACCACTTGGTGCCCAGTGCTGGGCACTAAGAGGTATTTATATTTGTCCTAGACCCACAATAAACCTCACAAGCAGACTCAGAGTAACGACATCTCAGTGGATGAGTCAAAACCAACTAAAATCACATTCCTGTTCCCTCTTACCAGATGTTTCAGTATTTGTAGGGGCTATTATGCCCTCACGTAAATCGAGCATCTGTGTGCTAATGGCTGTTAATAATCCTGAAAATGCCTTTCTAGGACATGTTTTAGCATTTGGAGCTCAGTCTAGCTGCTGGATATGAACATTACACTCTGCAGCATCTCCGTCTACCTCAGGATAGCCTAGGAGCTGATACCACATTCTTTTCTGGGAGGTTACATTGCTTTGTCTTGTCTGAAGCCTCATGCAGCCGATAGAAAACCGTCTGTATTTAAGAGGCCCCTGCATTCCATTAAAATGCTGAGTGAACATCACTGGTAGAAGACTGCATCTACATGAAAAGGTTTTTATACAGTGAGTGATTTTGACTGACTGCTGTTCTAAGGCAAACAAAGATTTAGGCCTGCGGCTAAGTCAGATAAAAGCTCAAGCTGCAAAGGCAAAAACTCTCATACAATTCTCAAGGTTATTCAGTGGACTGGATAAACTGAAACACTCCCACATAATCAAGCTCAGGGAAAGATTCTCACTCTCCACATTTCAGCAAGCTCCATTTCTTTTGGTGAATGTTTCCAGGAAACAGCTCAAAGACATGGTGCACAAGTTGTTCTTGGAGTCTGGTGATGACCTTTCTAAATGGTGAATATCTTTGGTCATTGCAGGTTGAACTTTCCAGAAACAGAAATCTGTGTGGAAATGTCATAGCTCAATATTGTGAATAAAGAAAGGGGAAATATGTTCTTTCATTTCATCTGCCAACCATGCACTTGGCCAGCTTTAAGACACTAAATCGTCTGTAAACAATGCAGAGTTGGGCTTTTTTAGATGTTATTCTCTCAGGAATGGTAGTTTTTCCATATTAGTTGATCTATTCTAGAGATAGAAATTCATAAATTAAAGATAAGGTTCAGCTAGCAGATATACTTGTCTGCAGTATAGATGCCTACACCTACCATATAAGCAGACATCTATTACTTTTGTATGACTGTAATAGGATGAAGCCTAGAGACAAAATCTGGAGTTTGGTCCCACATCCATCACTCAGAATTTCCACTGTGCCTCAGAGATCTCCGAAGGGAATGAGCTGTTAGAAATGCTGGATGGAGTGACACACGGCCTAGCTGCTGTCCATGGATATACTATCAAGACCCATGATAATCTTTTGCATTTGATGAATTTTTCAAGAAGCTGAGGTTACTTTGAATGTAAGAAAATTGGAGAAACCACACCTACTGATCTACAAAGCTGTAAATATTATTATTTAAGTGAATAACAGCAAACCCAAAGCCATTATCAGGTGGTTAACTCTACAATGTCACTAGGCTTAGGGAATAATTATCTATTTTCATTAATGTGGTTTTTTTCACAGTAAGGCTAATATCTTACAACCTCTATAAAAAGTGGAGTACTCAAGACAGAAGGAATTGGGGATATCTGCACAAAAGATATTTGGGGATATTTTCACAAGTTCAAACAGATCCTTAATTTTGTTCCCTGTTTATCCACTGTCAGATCATGTGAATAAACCATCATCTCACCTAATGTGAGATCAGCTGAGATGCAAGGTGTGTAGTTCAAGCAACAGAAAAGCTGAACTATTTATGCACAAAGAATGCCTTCAATCCAAAAAAGAAAATATGTTAAAATTAAAATCTGTGTTTTGGCAGTCATCTGGAAATGTTAATACTTCCAGAACATCGCTCAGTGTATCATGACCACAAACCACAGTCCCTATGTTCTTTTTCATACAGGCCATGTCTTTCTGACACACTCTCAGTCAAAACCCAGCTGACAATCTTCTCTTTTTCGACATTTCCTGCCCTTGGTAGCCAGCTGTTTACCGCAGTTGCCATCTCAAGAGGTGCACTGACCAGGAGCTGGTCACACATAAACGTTGGGCTTGATTTCCACGGTGCCAGACGCTGACTGGAACTTAGTTATCTCACCTGCCTGACACCTCCTCATCCAGTGGCTCCAGGAGAACTGGCCTCCCAAAGTTAAGCATGGTATTAGGAGCGTGAGAAGCTGTGCTGCTGGTTGGGCTGCTGAGGAAGGACAATCTTTTCATTGCCCTTATGCATCTCTAGGCTATGACACCCTTTTAATATCACCAAGGCCTCATCAAGTGTTAGTCTTGAAGCTGAAAGCTGATGCCAAGTGCGGCAGCACTGTGAGAGTGGAGCAGCACATACAAAACCAGCTTGTGTTATCAGCTTCCCTTACTACCCCTGCTTTATTTGGGAGCTGGGATGTTTTATCTGATGTTACATTCTAGCTGAGACTGCACATCTCTCTCTGTCTTCAAATGTTGCTAATCATCCCATGGAGTTCAGAGAAAGAAAATTAACTGTTTGGAAAGTACCTGACAGCAATACCAAAAATTACTTCAGGCATCAGGGAGAGTGATTCTCCCAACCCACAAGCCAGTCAGTGTGAATCTGTGTTATATTTACTGCCTGTATTCCAGCATCCTGCAGGCAGATGATGAAATGGTGCAAAGCACAGCAGAAGCACTCTATTTCCGTCAGGTACAACCAAAAGCTACAGTTCCTTCCACCAGTCGTGCTGGTTACACTTTCTTGTTTGTGAGACATACAAGGAGTATCTATTTGTTCAAACCTCAGCCTGGTTTTTCAGTACCAGTCTTCTTTCATTTCAGAAGTTTATTTGGCTTTTCAAGTCAAGGAGGTTGCGAGGCATGGAGACTGGAACCACAACATGGGTGCTGTGGTGTTTACACCAGACATGAGAAAAGAGTTAATAGATGCCCAGCTAATTCATAGCTGAGACAAATGGATATCACTCTTTTTTTTTTCTTTTTGCTGTACACAGCATCCCATTTAGTTTAATCCACTTTATATTTCTCACCATGAAAACTTGCATATCATATAACTGATGCCAAAACCATTCAAGAGGTGTAAAGTTAAAATTAACTCTGTTTTAACAATCTATCAGTATTGGTAGTCCTCACAATTTTATCCAGAGTCTCTATGTAACCACTGTTCTTTAAAGCAAAGCTCTTAATTTATTTTGTTGTTGTTTAAAGGGGACTAAATGTGAATCTTAGCTTCAATTTTACAGGATAAGTCTTCTATTCTCCTATCGCAGAGGAAAATGCTGAAGTATGACCATGTTATATTTAAGGGGTTTCAAACATGAAGCAAAAATTAAAAAAGCCAGTTTTACTATTTATTTAATATCATATATTGAGACTCACTTTAGATGGGGAAAGGGATGTGACTTGTGGTTTTAAATGTGTGATGGTGATGGTAAAACTAATACTTGCTTCTGAGGAATATTAATAACACTTAAGAGCTTCTTTTTCAATCCCTCTTTCTTTCTTATTTTAAGGCAGGCAATTTGTTGAGCTCCGCATGTAAATAGAAAGACCAGGAGGCAGTGTTTATGTTGTTACAAATTTTTAGTACTTGTACTACTTTTTTCTAAGATTAATTTTCCATTATATTTTTTATATTTCTATAGCTTTCAGATAACTAGATACAGTGGTGACAGTAATATCTGTAAATTTCTCCTTATGTTAACCAAAGGACTGGGAAAGGTGTCAACTTTTGTCACAAAGTTACTGAATTTTAGTCTCCATGAGGTTCCTATTTTAGTGTTTCCTTCATATTTTCCTTCTTTTGATACTTACTATATTGTGAGGTACTCATTGAATGATAACCAGAGATGAGCCTAGACTAAAAAAAAGTATCCAATTTTTGTTTACCACACTCTATTACTGTCTACATCTGAGGTCTTTGTGTGTACCTTGTCAGATTTTTCAGTTGGCTGGTGTGATGTTCAATATCCTCGTGTTCTCTCTGAATTGCAAAAAATCCATGTGTCACTATCTGTTCTGCCTGAAATGGAATTAGAGCTTGAGTCTGTGCTGCCTCTCTGAGCTACTGCGCATTTATTAAGTACTGCCTACAAACAGACATTCCATGAGGAATGAAGAGAGCTTTTGATGCTTTTTAGCCCTGTCATTTGTCCATTCCCTTGAAGTCTTCAATTAAAATTATTTATGCAAACTGAAAGGGCAATCGCAGCAGAGCATCTAAGTTGGATATCAAAATGCTTCTGAAAATGGACAGTGTGTTCTTGAAGCCAAAGGAACAATTAGAAAAAAAATCTTAGGAACTTTTTGTCTGCACATCACACACTGTCTCACTTCATGAGATGATTCTGGGCTTGCATTACTCACACAAATGGAACTCAGTGGTCTCTGACTCCATATCTTGGGGTTTAGGCCTAAAGTCTGCCACAATGTAGAAATTTCAGGGCTCTTCTATCTCAAGTTTTAGGCTTAGGGCCTTAATTCGAGGTGGTTCAAAGCAGGACACTAAGGAAGATAGATCCCCAAGACGGGTGTCCATCGGGAGGAAGAGGTTGCCCCCAGCAGGTAACTTAGCCAATATGTGGATGCAATTCAGTGCCATAAACTCAGGTGTCCAGTGCCATTAAAAGCTCCTGAGATCCCACCTGGCCTCCTCCTGCCTCTCCAGGCAGCACTCTCTTGTAAGTCCTGTGTGTACCTGCAGGTCACGTATAAATATCTAAATGCCAAAGGCTGTTGCAAATGACATTGGACACCTGCCTGAACAACCTCATTCCTCCTTCAGCAAGGAGTGTGTTAATAGACTCCTTTGATTTTCCTTATCATCTGCTAGAGCAAGCAGTGACTGATTAATTACTGTAATAATAATCCTTTTCTGACAATTTTAAGGATATTTGTTTCTCCTAGCTTAATTCAAAACTCACATTTGTGGTTTTATGAATGCTTAAAAGAAGCAACAAAAACCCTTTTAAAATTAATAGGCTTCATTCTCTCTCATTTAACTATTTAAACAAAAACATTATAAGAAGCCTGATGATTGAGTTCAACCATATATTGGGGATTATAGATTCGTTTTCATCTTCAGCACTTAAAATATTTTTCTTCATATATTATTGGTGCCCATAAAGAATATGCCAATATTAGGATTGTATAGTATGTGTAACTTGTTTTCTTTCCTGTGGTGACTTTTCTTCAAAAGTCATTTTGAAATGAGTCACTCATTTTTTTCAAGTCCACATATTACACAGAAATGCAGGAGGAATCTGGAAAGAGCACTAATCTTTCATTTTGCTTTTATAAAATCTGTATTTACACACAGGAGACAACTCAAAATGCACATGGTTTATGTCACTTACTTCATTTTGAAAGAAATTCACATTTGTTGACTCTATATTTTGCTCTATGTTTATCAGTCCCAAGAATGACAATGTGTGCTTGCTACTTGAAGCAGTAAAATACTGGACAGGTAAACAGGTGAAATTCTGGCGTGTGCAAGTGTGCCACATAATCTTCTGCATGAGAGAGTATATGAGCAGGTCTGCTTACATGTGGTAAGTTTTTTCTAATATTTAAGCCATTAGAGCAACTCTTGCAGCACCAGCGAGAGAAAGCTGAAGATATTTGATTAGAGATGGCTGAGGTCTGAATGTGTCCAGCCATACCAGATCCCACATGAACAACACTTAATGTCTTTTTCACCTTTAACCAAATTCTCCCTACAGTTAACCCAGACACCAATGGTGAAGTAATTTGATGGGAAGGGAGGGCATAATGGAAATATGATCTATGATAATATAAAACTCCTGTCTCTTATGGACAAATGCAACACAAACCATAAACACAAGATATACACACCCTGTTTAACCTAAGGCACCAGCCTCAGTCTCTTTTATAAAAAGAGTAAATGGAGACATTCTGATGCTCAAAGCTGCTATATCATCAGCTGAAAATGAGATCATACAGAAATCAAGAAATATGGTAAATTAAAACATGAAAGAGTAAAGGTGAAAAACCAAAGAGGCTATTTGGACACAAATTAGTCAAGTATGTACAGTCTCGAATTCCTATTAATTTAAGGTCTGACTCTATGGAAAAAATGGCCACAAAGGCCAAAAGCATAGACAAGGATACTAAAACTATGTCATACTTACTTAAGTATGCAAAACACAAAGGCAGAAGAAAAGTTAAATTATTTATTCTGTCCACTACCGCATCCTAATACACCTTTATACAGTTTTAGTGTTCATATTGTCATAAACACTTGTTTTATGTGTGAGAAGTTCTAGGAAGGCCATAAATTCATTCTTCTATATGAACTTCATCATACGAAATCTGCCGATTCTGCTACTGGGACATTTAATATAGACCAGGAGATGATAAATATATTGTCATAATCCTCACATTTATTAGGAGAGTGTAAGGTTTGCAAGTTGCCACTTGAGTAAGCAGTGTGCACTGAACTCAGTGGCTGCCAAAAATGCTGCAGTTGCAGGAATTACTTTTCTTCTATCAAATGTAATTAACATCTATCTCACACGATTGGGCTGTTTGTAAGAACGGACAAAAATACACATTGAAAATAATAGTCATCATCTTCTCATGCACTATTTCATTCAATAAATAGTGACATTTTGTTTCTTACGAAGAATGATCTATGAGGTCAGAAAGAGCTTCTCACTGTATAAAGAGATGAGAGGGAAAGTGAGAATTTCATATTGCATGATGAAAATAATCTAGAACTGTACTTTTCGATATTGTCAGCCATGCCACATTTGATTTTCTTTTTTTTTTGCATATAGGGCTTTATTACACCATCCAGTTATCAAAGCCAAAAGTAAATAGTTACATTTAGTTGAGTTTAGCTGAGTTTCAGATTTTAATTTTCATTTTGTATTTAAAAATTAATATATTAATGTATATTCACCTCTGCCTCCACATTTGTTAAACCAAATACAATCTGTATCGATATTAAAGTCTGAAAGTTCAGAAACTCCACTCATTTTTTGCCTTTAAGCATTTCTGAGAACAAATTTTAAACTCTTTGGTAATTTATGAATAAATTAAGTAATTAATATTAAGATACAATTTAATAATAAATCAATTAATTTTAAGATACAGTTTCTGCTGTGTATTTAGAATGGGAAATATCTGTCTTGACAATTAGCAAATATTTTGCTTTAACAAATTAGTTTACATCTATGTACCTAAATTTCCTCATCCAAAAGTTGAAATAGTAATTTTAGAATTTAGTAAAGTCCAATAATTATTGAAGTTAGCAACTCCCATCATAACTGCTAAAAATGTTAGTGAAGAGAAGCCATGGGGAGTTCAGCTTAAGCTATTAAGGCCAAATACTGTCAAAGTCCTATTGTGCAATATATATTAAAAGAGAGATCTATGCTCAATCACACATGGATCTATATTTTTGTCAGTGCTGAGTTTTATCATTTTATGCATGGCATGACGTAAAACTATCCAGAGTTGCATTCGAGATGACAAAACGTTTCCAGGCATATAAATCATATTTGAGGAGTTTTGCGAACCTTTAACTAATGGGGAGTTACAAAGACATTTGAGGCAATTTAATCAGAAGTTCACTTCTAAAGCATCTTTCACTGTCTGTTGCCAGAATCAGGATATTAGCACAGATGCACCTCTCATCTGACCCTGTTTAGCTGCTCACAGAGCCTTGGTAAGAAGAGCAAAGTTTATTCCAGCACTTATGCAACTGCCTCTTTGTAATTGATGATTCTGACATTTTAAAAATGGCTTGTTTGTTTAAAGACCTGTAATGAAAATTTCTCAATGACATAAGGGACACTTTCCTGACCAGGAGGCAGTCATGAAGTGAATCCTGATGGAGAGTGGGAAGCCCTTGGAAAAATTTTCCCAGCCTTTTCTCTCTCTGCCCCACAAGTCTTCCCCCCTCCAGCAGTTCCCGAAGTGTGATGCTGTCTCTGGGTGGGTGGGTGGAGGGGAGCTCTCGGTGTCCTGCTGCTCCCGAGCTCTGTGTGTGTGCAGCAGCAGGAGCTGCCTGGGCACCACTGGCTCCTCTCAGCTCCTCCTCCAGCAGGTACCCGAGGGAAGCAGTGCCCCTGAGCACCGCTCTGCTGCCGTGCCCACAGAAGGCAGGGCTCTGTACAGGAGCTCAGGCAAATCCTTGCTGCTTGGAGCTTTGGTGTTTTGCCAGGTCTCAGCTGTCAGCCTCAGGGGTGACTGGCTGGAGGAGAGGAGAGGAGAGGAGAGGAGAGGAGAGGAGAGGAGAGGAGAGGAGAGGAGAGGAGAGGAGAGGAGAGGAGAGGAGAGGAGAGGAGAGGAGAGGAGAGGAGAGGAGAGGAGAGGAGAGGAGAGGAGAGGAGAGGAGAGGAGAGGAGAGGAGAGGAGAGGAGAGGAGAGGAGAGGAGAGGAGAGGAGAGGAGAGGAGAGGAGAGGAGAGGAGAGGAGAGGAGAGGAGAGGAGAGGAGAGGAGAGGAGAGGAGAGGAGAGGAGAGGAGAGGAGAGGAGAGGAGAGGAGAGGAGAGGAGAGGAGAGGAGAGGAGAGGGCCCAGTCTCCAGGGACTGAGTGCCAGACTGGGAGAAAACTGACTGGACTAGGATATGCTGGAGCTAAAGATGAGATAATTTGTTTTTGTTCTGCAGGGAGGCAGGGAGAAAAGGCAGTAATTTTATGCTAGAAATGGCTGGAGAGTGGGTGTTTCTATGCATGTGTGAGTGTGTAGGAGGCGGGAGGGGGAGGGCAAGGTACTAAGGAAAAAAAGGAGCTCTGCAAGAAAGGTCTGAGAGCAATGATGTGACTACAGATCTTTTAAACACTGGCAGATTCGCTGCTTTTGATGTATTGCTTTCTTCTTCAGCTCCAAATGGAAGTAAATTAAAGTTCTTTGTATTAAACTAATCTCTTCTGCATTAAACCAGCATCACTGTATGCAGCATTTACTGAGACTTTCTTTGCCATACTGAGCATCACCTGTAGTACTGCTGGAGAAAAGTCAGATAATATTGGACACCCTTTCTTGATAAGTATTCCTTGAGAATTTATTCATAGGCCAGAAGTCAGTCATGAAGAATGTGGATTATACTGCTCCTCTGTTATTTGTGATCTCTTCTATTGCACCTTTGCATAAGCAGAGCAGAAGGTCTCAATAAACAAAGGCTATCAGCAGTTTGTGGTTATTGGCCTGAAATCACACCTTTGAATCCTTCAAACCCCTCAGTTCTGAAGAAGCTGTCAGAGCTAAACCTGTAACATGGTGAAGGGCTGAAAGAGCAGAGAAAAAAAAATTGGTTATTTTGCACTGGGGTGATTCAAAAAAGGCAGCAGAAAGAGGTGGGAAACTGGGAAATGAGGAAATTGAGGTAATGATGAGAACCTGACAGTGCTTGCTTGTAAGGGGGAAGTGGAGAAACATCACTGTATGGGAGTGAAAGACACGCTAGATGTGTGGGGCAGCATTAATTGTGTATATACTTTTAATATCATTTTAGAAGGTTATTTTAGTGGGGCAGGAGTTGTTCTGACACAGATAGAAGTCAAAAACACTCATCCATCTCTGGTCATTTTCCAGACGGGTCACGATGGCAGCATCATTACTCAGGGTTCAAAAAAGCTTCTTTTTTTTTTGGTAGATTTTTTTTTAAATCTCTTTAGTCTGCCTTGTTCCAATTATTTTCTGTATATCAGACAAGAGTATATTTTTTTAGGCCAAACTTGATTGCATCAAAAGAAAATGCTGCTTGCTATTATATAAGAGATTCAAGTGTTTCTAGAACAGTTCCTATTTATTGAAAAAAATAGTTCTGAATTGTTTGGGGAAATAGGGATAATAAGAATTGTACTTGAACAATTGTTTATGTAAAAAATTCTACTCCAGCCAAGGTGCTGAGCAGATGGATTCTTATTTTAAACTGTGCAGTGTTGCAGATACTATCTTTCAATAGTCTGCTCAGTTCTGAAAGCAGGATTGTGATACTTTAATCATTTTGTTTGCTACAAGAATAATGAATTCATTTTTGCTAGGGCATAATACTTGTAATGTCAAGTCAACTGGAAGTAATATTTTTCAAAAAATGTTGGGGGATATTAAAAAAAAATCAAATTGAAAGTATTATGAGCTTAAGAACATTCAGTGAAGAAACAAAATCCCAACATTTCTAATTTTTTGAGGATTTTTTAATTTAAGTATTCCAGAGAAAATGCCATGAACTGAGAAAATCTTCTACCTATCCCCAAGCTAGGTGTGCTAAAGATGTATCTCTGTATATCACTGAGTGGCTCCATGGTTCTCCTTACAGTGATCAGCCTGGTCTCAGGGATGTAGGATTTCAACTTTTCCACATAGAAAGATATCCACACTTCGACTTAGTCTCATTTTGCATGTGTGTGTCAGAATCAGGAGCTAATTTTTTCTCCAGTGTGGATTCTGTGTCGAATATGCCTTACCAGGGGCTGACAGAAAGAGCCAGGCTTTCCCTGATTTGGATCTTCAGTCAGGCTGTGCAGGAGTGGCAGTGGCCATGGCAAGCCACATCTGGCTCTCTCTGCCTCTCCCTCTCTCTCTGTTTCTCTCTACCATAACTGGAAACCACAGCTGTGGGAAACAGCCAGGCCAAGTTTGGGAAAAAGGAGGGACTAGAACAAAGGCCTTACAGCAAAGAATAAAATACAAAGAGTGATCTCAGTAAAGACTGTGTCAAAATCTGTTTGCACAATGCAAACACAATCGAGACAATGGAGACAACCTTTAATCTATTATTTTTCAAAAGATTGCCCCAGATTTGGAGTGTATAATAGAAATCTTAAAAGACACTTGAAACAATCTCTTTGAGAGTCAAGACTGGAAGGAGAAAGTCGGTGTGTTTAGTCCATTTCTGACAGCCTTCCCTTGGAAATGCAAGCAGCTCTGTCCAGTTGACAAGCAGAGTGATGCATAATACCTGTACAGTATAATTGCATCCACTTCAACAGACTGCAGCAAGATTTTTGCTCGCTCTTGCAGTGGCAGCAAGTTCTTTTCTCAAATATTAGAAATTACATGAGATACAACTTTTTTGTGACCTCTGTTTGCATCCTTCAATAACAGGGTTTAGGGACAGGCTAAATATCAGACTTCCTCCTTCAGAGAAATTTAAATTTCTCATGCACCGTAGCCTCACTATTTTATTGCTATTAGTGATGGAGTTAGATTTTCTCTTATATCCTGTTTTATCTGTAAAAAAAGAAAAATCAAATTAAGATCATATAATTTTCACTCCTTTTTCTTTCATTTCTTTGCATTTCAGTCAATTTGGTGCAGCAGTATTATTCTTCCATTAGGTGAAGTCACACCTTGTATTTTTGTGTTTGAATTAGGCAGTGCGTCTGGCTTTTAATTTGCAAGCAAGAGACTTGAGGAGATTGCAGAATGCTCATGTAAATAATTTCTCTTTTAATGGCAACTGGTTTTAATCTCTTTCACATGTTGTTGGTATCTAAGCACATCTGGGTCTTACTTAGGTATTCAAAATCCTTGTTATGCCTCAAGAGCATCCTTCCCAAATGGATTCTATTTGTGCAAGTGAAAAAGAAGAATATATTATCAGTCATCTTAAACAGTCTTGCTTTTGCACATTCTCTTTAACTACACAAAAATAACCAGACAAGTACTCATTTTATTATTCATAGCTGGGGGGAGGGCAAGAGTCCTTTGGTAGAAGTAATGTAGAGAGTGGGTAAGAGAGCTGAGAAAGTATTTAGTTCTGTTCCGTAGTAGAACGTACATAGACTCCAGTGGAACAGAAGCACATCTGTTATGGGCAAACATTTCTTCCCTGTGCATGCAGAAGGCTTACAATTGGACCTAAACCTCATCTTTGATATTACTCATTTAATGGTGATTTTTTTTTTAATGACAGGACAAAGCCATTAATATGTTTGGGGAACATGCTCTTTGTAAAATTGTCTATGGACTGACAAGGACTGTGGAAATACAGAAATGCCTTTCAGCTTCCTTGGCCAGTATGGGGGACAGTAGGTGCTGATATCAGAGGCCTTTTCTCACAATTTCTTCACTTCATTGTATTTCTCCTTCCGTTGCTGCTAGTATTTGTTTTTTCTCTATTTCCATGTCACTTAATTGACATTATCAGTTCCACTATTCCCTTGTGCTAGGCTGGCTTCGAGGGATCTCTGGTGCTTGGGGCTCTTTCTGATAGCAGCAGCCTAAAACTGGCCATAGGGGCAGATGCTCTCTGCTCTCTCAGGGTGAAGGTTGTCCTGTGCCTTCAAGCCCAAGTGAACACAACTGGAAGAAAATGTGCCACCGCTGCTTATCAGAAGCTCTGCACCAGAGAAACAGCTATGTTTGCTGTGCTATAAATTCCAGATTGCCTCAGAATCCAAAACACGCTCTCCAGTTTTTAGACGAGATGGACCAGTTATTCTCCTTCTAAATCAGTACTGTTTTTGAAGCTAGCTGAAGATATATGAATAAGTGTGAAAATATGCATACTTCTGTTTTCCAAAAGTACTTTTTAGATGAGATCTGCTAGGTGGAACTGTGGTGTTCAGCATTTAGTTTGCAGCTCATTGCAATAATCTGGGAGGACAGGGAAGTCAGAGAATGAAAATATGGTCACTGCAAATATCAAAGTTACTGTCCTCTCTTTTTATGGTGTCTGTCACATAACAAATGAGCACACTGAGACGCATTCACACTAGTTTTCCCTAGCATATTGAATAATTCATAGAAGTAGTGTTAGAAATTGTGCTATAGGGACATTAACAACATGGTATCAATTTTTTTTTTTTCATAAACCCCTTCCACTGTCCCAGTTAATCAGAATACTCCTTGCCATGGGAATGCTAGCAGTGCTATTAAAATAGTTTTCCCATAAGAGGTACAAATATACATATTTTTGGAGAGATAGTGAAAAGACTGGGTAGTTTCATTCTCAATGAAAATAAAATGATAGAACTCTTCCGAATTTGTTTCTTCGAAGTGTTTAATTGTAATTCTGCTTATTCATTAACCCTGAAAGCCTTGACAATGTTTCAGTAGCAGTTTACAGTACAGGCTCACTAGCCATTTAATACACTGATTGATTGGTTCATCTTTATGTATGTAAAATTTGTCAAGACTAAACAATTTCGGGATTCCTTGCTGTGAACAGCTAAAGGATTGTCAGTTTCAAAATTATACAATTCGTTCTTCTAAATAATAATTGAAAACGTAATGTATCAACTATTAATGGTATAAAATTAGGAAAAATTATATTTTGTAATTATAACATTTAGCACATTGTTATCAATTATTGTAAAAGCTTGTTCTATTTTATGAATTGGGTTATTGTTCCATGAACAGGTATAAAGTGTCCTTGCTATATCATCATAAAATCCACTAAATCAAACTGCACTAGGTCAAACAAACACTGAATTCATTCACCCAGCAATGTTTAACTTTTCTGTCAGGACCATATTATGTATGGTGATGTCTGTCCTGTTAGCGTCAGCAGCCCCACCTTTGGTTTGAGGAATTCACAAAGACAATTTCTGGTTTCTTTTCTGAATTTGTAGTTTGTAATAAATGCAGAGAGAGCTAAAACAGACAAGAAGCAGTACTTCCATTTTTATATCCAGGGTTGTTTCGGGTTTGTTTTTTTTGCTCTTAGGTACCTGAGTTTCTCTGATTATAAATCCCCATTGGAAAGAATGATTGTGTAATTTCACTGTATTTCTAAAAGTTGCAGTTGGCATATAAGCAGTTGACAAAAAACTGTGGGTTTTGCCTGAAAATCATTTTCTGGTAGTGCCTGTATGTTAACATTGCTTGCATACAAGTCTGAAAAATTAATAATTTCATACTTGAAATGCCATAAGAAGCAGAAAAAGCAGAGGGAGTTTTAATGTAAATTGCCCTCCATTTTAAAAGCATTAATTTTTGGAGCAGGATTCACTGGTATACTCCAATCTGTTTGTGCCTTCCTGAAGCAGCCAGGGCTCTTGGACAGGCAGTTAGGGTATTTTTAAAGACAGGGAAGAGCAAAGCACCCAGTGCCCAATTCCTGCTTTCTCTGTCACTCTGCTGCTGGCATCCATGGCCCACATTCCTCCTGCTCCTTCCGTCCCTGCAGCCCCCAGCACAGCACTCATCCATCGCTCAGCCTGAGTTACCGCCTGTCTCCAGTGCTGCATCATGAACACACGGCACTCTTGCCCTCCTCTGTGCACTTCTCACGCAGCATTTCTAAGAAGGAAGTTTATGAAGTGGCTGTCCCCCTTCCCACCATTTTTACAGGCTTTCCAAAGAAGAGAAACTTGTGCTTATAATATGCTTGAGAGAACTTTTCCATGGATCACCTTTTACCGCTATGGTTACCATCTCCGGTGGGATGGCAGACTACAGCTCGATCTCAGATTTTGATGGACACAGCAGCAATACACTCTCAGGACTGATGGTGCCACCTACTTTGTCAGGAGCAGGATGGAAATATTGTATGGAATCAAATGGCATTAAGTGGTAGCCTTTTGAGGAAAAATTAGATACAATGATAGTTTTGGGAAGGGCTTTTTAATTACAGGCCACCCATGGGGTGATTCACAAGGAGCATTAGGAGATGGCAGCCCTGGTGTGAGACTGCCTTTTCATGGTCTGGGCAAATAGTCTGATACTGCATCACAGTCATTCATGACAACACATTTTAATTTACTTTTATTCATTAGCTAATTAAAAAATTAATACATTTAGACATCCAGAAAATTAATTCTTTTCTAAAGAGGAAGATACGGTGTGTTCTCATACACAACAGGATTAACGCCCCTTTATAAGATTTGAGATTTGTCTACTGAACAGCAATTGATGTGTCCATATTGCAGCATAGTTTGTGGCAAGTTTTGGGATCTAAACATGAAGCTGAACTCCTACATTGCACTGAGAAATGGTGGAGTATTTGCCCTGCGATGGTGTTGTTCTTGGTCATATATTTACTACAGTGGACATGAAGTCCTAACAATATTGTGACTCCTCAGTGCTATAAACCATTCAAGAGCACCACAAATTCCCCTCTCTCTCAAAAAGCTTACAAACCAAAACAGAAAGTAGTCAAGGTGGATGAGACACACTAGGAGGAAGAATAGATAGTGGGAGATGGGATAATCCTCATAAAAGGAGAATGGGATTCTTAGCCATAAAGCTATAAGGGTGGAAAGTGACCTTTTCCTAACTGTTGTAAGGCTGGACTTTTCCTTGTGTTATAAAGCTGTTTTAAAGAAGGAGCTTGGTGGGATTTTTGTTAATGACTTTGGCTCCTTCTTCTTACCAGAAAAAAAAAAAATAAGTTGAATTTTGTAGTTTATACTTAGTATAATATTCAGAAATGACCTGAAAGAATAATTATTCAGTGGTGAAGATGTTAAATTGTTTTGCAAAGAGTAAAAATATATTGTCCTTGAAAATGAGTGCTTGGCAGTGAAAGAGGCTCTAGAGATATTAAGGCAACCAACGTTTGCTTGGAAGGAAGGTCGATTTGATAATACATTAACCTCTGTTAACCTGGAAAAATACTGTAAAACCTTAGAGAACCTAGAGGGACTCCACTATTTAATCTTTACCATGCAATTTTAAAGCAAGTAATATATTTATACGTACCCGGAAAACTATTGAGTAGATCTTTTGGTATAGAAATTATGTGAGAAGCTTTCTGAAGTTAATTTTTTTGTTGATGATTTTACTATTAAAAAAAAGAAGATAATATAGAGGTAATACATAAGATAAGCATGTATCAAATAAAATTTGAAGGGCATCTATAAAACTCATTAGAAGAAAATTACTCATACACTAGCCTTATGTTTGTATAAGATACTTGTTGATGAATTGGTAATCAAATATGGCTCCATTTCAAATGCACTGAGGTATTTATATGTAGTAAACTATTAATAAAAATCTACTTATTTAGCTGGAAATTATTTCACTGTTTTGATACATTTAATTTCTTCTTGATAAAATGCTCCTTGTCTTTAATTTTTCACAAAAGCATTAATCTCTAGTGATCCAGATCTCTTTTGAAATATCTGCCTCTGAAAGGTGCTGACCTTGTAAACCCAGTTGACTACTTTCAAGATACAGCAAGATTTGAGGATTTATATGTATGGACAACTAGGAGTGCAGATATAGATATTCTGAATTTCTGGTTTGGCATGACAGGAGAAACTCCAATAACTAGGATGAAGCAGCAAATGAGCACACATTTCATTAGAGCTGGCAGGATTAAGGACACAAGGTGTTCAATCAGAGTCACATTCCTCAACATAATGTTTGGTGGTGAATTTATAGCATAAAAAGTAGCAGCTGGGACAAAGTAAACATTTCTTTCGGAAAGAATGTGGGTGCATGTTATTGTTATCATTATTGTACATTAGCCTTGCTAATCAATACATCAGAGCAACACCTTCAGATGTGGTGCCTGGCGTTTGGCTCCACATCCATGGTTTGGATGTGAAATAACCACACTGACTGCTGGCAGCTCACATTGATCTCAGTCAGCAGAATGTGGACCTGAGCAATGAATACACAAAACATCCACAAATCAAAGCTTTAAGTCTTAGCTTGAAATTAAGTTAATAACCTGACTGATAGTCAAATCAGATTTGAACTGATCTCTGAGAGTCAGCTGGTGAATTAGGCACGTGGATGAACACTGTGTGAGTGTAGCAAAAAAACAAGAGTATTGATCAAACAATGATGAAAATCGTGGTTTTGCCAAATAGATAACAGAGTTATAAAACTAACCCACTTCTGGCAGTAATGCCCACTTCAGTTACAAGGAATCTCCTTGGAAACCATAATATCTCTAAAATAGAAATTAATTTTCAAGTTGTACCTCTATAGATTTTAAATGGAGATTAATCCTACTCATCTATCTTTGCACATGTTTTTTAAGTGTCCAACAAACTGCTGTTACTTTCACAAATTACTAATTTAGTATGTGACTAGTTATTCTTGTCCTCATGGTGCTAACATTACTCAAAGGAATAAAAAAGCTCTATTAACCGTTTCAGTTCACAGCGTGACTGCCTATTACTAAAAATTCCCAGTGACATATGTATATATATTTCGATATACAAAGGCATTTGTCACTGTGCTGCAGTGCCTTTATAAATGCTCCATCTAGCTCCCCACCACATCCATCTCCCTTTTTCCTTCCTGGCAGTTTATGTCAGGAATCAGCAGCGGCAATGGTGTGCAGTCGACAATGCTGCTGGAAATGTCTTCCACCAGGGACAGGTGGCACATTGCCAGGATTCCCAGTCGGGCACAGGGGCTGCTTGGTATTTACATCATGCTTTTCCATACCCTTCTGCCTTTAGGCTGCTGGGAGGCTGCCTGGGCTACATTCCTCCTCCTGGGAGCCATTACCTAGATAAATGTGATGCGCTGCCTACAGAAATAAAATGTGCGTACAGAAGCAAATGTGTTGTAAATTTTGACCTCGTTTTTCTAAAGAAAAAGAAGGGTTTCATTCCTACATGAGCCTCTGCGCACAGTGACACCCTTCAAAGTGATCCCAAATAGCTATGCAAACATGGCATACATTTTTTATCTCGCTCTTCAGATCCACTGATGTTCTGTCACGCAGTTCATTCACACCAGGCGTTTCAGGAGGCACAAGTAGCTCCTCCAAGCAGAACTTAGACAGAACAAGCTTATATAATTTGTAAATAAAAGGCTGCCTTGGAAATTGGACCTTTTACTTTTTATGTGGTCTTGCCTCCAATATACTTACCATCTTTTAAGTAATTACTTTTTCTGTAAAATGGTGGTGGTTTTAACATCCATGCTATGCTTTCAGTTGCTTGAAGAAGTAAAAAACTGTTTCTAGGAGGAGAATTTGCCTACTCTTTACTACTTTATGACCAGCATTCATTTAAGTATGCTTTTGCTGTTGCATTACTTACATTTTTTAATCTACAGTGCTTTATGTTTACTGGATCAGCAAATAATCAAGGTCTTTAGATTTTTCTGGAACGTATTTTATTTCTCTCCCAAATAAATGCCTCTATTTAAATAGCTTTTACCACTATATGCAAAATACAAATAAAATGGAAGTAGTTTCTTCTACTAATCCACATCTGCCTGAGTGTAATTACATGATACATGCTGGTTAAGCACAAAAATTTTGAATAGACAGCTTTTTAATTAGGCATATGCATTGGGTCACAGTAGAATTAAAATGGGCTCTAAAAAATTGATTGTATAAAAATGGCACCTGCTTACTCAACAGATCTGAGTCTTGGGTAAAGTTGCAGACAAGTGTCTGTGTCACATCTTTGTGCAGGGCCCTGAAGCAAAGTTCGGAGCTGGTGTGCTCAGCCCTTCCAGTGATGGGAACAGATTTTAGCCCAAGTTAATCACTCCTACAGTGCTGTTTTGTACAAGCAGAAATACTGGCTCAAATGTGACAAACAGATGATTTATATCTGTTGCTCAGCTTTCAGTAAGAGGAAAATCCAGGCCTGTCTTAGGCCAGTTTGAGTGCCTGAATGCCTAGGAATACATTTTGACTTGACTTTTTGTCTGGTTTTAAAAAATAGTAAATAATAACAATTAGTGATTAAATAAATAATAATTTCTATTACATTGATTTTTTCCCCTGAACCTCAGTTTCCAGAGTTCAATGAGTGGAAGCAGGATCTTTGGATGGTGGTTACCTGTCAGCTTTGCTGATTTTGTCACACATAAGTAAAAATTTCTGTATGTAATGAAGACTGGGAGATGGTTCTTCCATGCCAGTATGAGCAGTGATATTGTAATGAACTGTTCAGTGTTCTCATACCAGCAAGTGGTCCTGAAACTGTTTCTGAGTGCAGAGGCAGCTGACCATTATGTCTCCCAGCAGATCTTTTCATTTCAGTGTGGCTGCTGTAGTGTCCATCAGAGAAAGTTGTTATAAAGCTGCTAATAAAGTGGTCGGTTTTAAATTTAGCTCTTTCACTCAGTAGCTGTAGTTATTGTATGCATGTACTTCTCCCCAGGTTACCTTCTTGATATGTTTGAGCAGTTAGTCTAATGTTCCTCTTTAGAAGAAATAAGTAAGGATTTTCTTGGCAGGTGTTCTGAGTATTTCAGTACTAATATGCAATCGTCACGTGACACTGCAATCTCCTTTAAGAAGTTGTTATAATTCCAAAATTTTTATTTAAAAATAAGGGTAATTTTGTACTGATTATTAACCAAATTAGGGCCTTTTTTTTTTCTTTTTTTTTTTTTTAAGACAAATCAGGCTACCATGAACTACAGGACTGTAGGCTTTTGTCTGTAAAAGTCGGGCCATCAGATCTTAGCAGCTAGAGCCAAATAGTTTTTACAAGGTTTTGTAGCAAGTCAGAGTACAAGAAAACAGAGAATTTCTGGTTTTTCAGAACTTTTTGAAATCTTTTACATCCAAAAAAGTGCTTCTGGCCATTTGTAACAGACATTACTTATTCACACAATGGATTAACACCTATGGCAAGTGGAGGGAAGTTGAGTTTCAAAGTTTCAGAATGTAGTTTGTCTACTGTTTAACTAAAGGATCCCTCAGACACTAGTTATCTGCACTGCTACTTGTAATTGTATGTGTGAATGAAAAAAGGGCTCATTTCTAACAAATCTTTGCTTCTTTCATGGCCATCAATCCCATGCCGTTGTTATTAAAATTACCCCCATGTTTCATATCTCAGTACTGGAAACATGCTCTGAATTTATTATGAATAGTCTCCAGTGCCAGCAATCTTGCAGCACTCTGCAGAAAGAGAAGACGAGGTCACTGCTGAGAAGTGACAGAAATATCTGGTAATGACAGTAGAGAGTGTGGGTGGGCAGGTGAAGGGAAAGCTTCAACGATGAAGTAATCATGTATTGCTGCTTCTGAAACTGATGCAAAGTATGCATATGCAGAATTTAGATTGTATGGGTGAGAAATGCAAGTGGGAATAAGTAATGCCGTAGAAGACAGCAGAGTTTATGTGGGCTATAAATGCAGCAAAAAATTATGCAGCCCAAGTCCTGCAGAGCTGGTGTGTCCTGTGCTGACTTTCCAAACCATGAGCTGGTTTTAGCTCTGTTGCTTTGGCTTGTGCTGGCTGCAGGGGGGTAGCAGAGCGGTCTCCGCCCCAAATCACAGCCTTCTGTCATATTTTAAGCACATAAACCTAACATTAAGAGCATGATCAAAAACTTGTCAGAAAGAATGGAGACATTTCTACTAAACTTCGAAAAAAGATCTAATCTGCATGTTTTTTCTCTGCGTTCAGACATCAAAGTTTAGTGAATTCTAATTAATAATAAGAATGGTGGTCCAGTAGGCAATTCAGTTCACTGAAGTACACCCAGAAACCTAAGTGCACAAGAAACAATAACATGAAGAAATAAGCAAAGTAGTGTTTGTATACAAAGAGTGGGAACATAGGTAAGAAAATGGATGAACTTTACCTCCTATTGCAAGATGTTTACACAGAGAATGTAGGGGTTATAAAAACCTAGCAGAAACAATAACTGGAGTCAACTGAATAGTACAAGTTCTTCAGAAAGGAGGTAAATAGAGCTAGTAGCATTGCCTGAAACTGTAGGATAATTTGTGATGAAACTAGTTATGTCAATAAAACAGATTCTGTTTGGATCAAGCACTTCAAGCACGAAAAAAGTGGGGGTTTTTTTCAGAATTAATGCTTGTGGAAAATCCCCCAGGGTGTCAGATTTAATTCTGCAACATTCTTGTAGAGAGGAATGTAAAACAGAATCTGTCATTAAAAGATGTTGAAGCTCACAAATTTCTTCACCAGTTACTAATCCAACTAAAGATAATGATGGTATAGATCTGATTTTTGCTTTGAAATTTGTAGATAACAAAATGTAACCTCTAATCAAACATTCAGGCACTGAGTCAATTAACATTACATGACAAAATAAGTAATGGTCAGCAATAAGCAAAACAAGCCAGTTAAATAAAGGAAATATTATGGGGCTTTCTGATTGTTTCTGTGAAGAAGACATCAAATTTCATCAAGTTTAACATACTGTGTTGTATCTGGCAATAGGGGACTAGGTTCAGTCATCCAGGAAGTCCCTTCCAGACCTATGTTCCTAAATTTGTCAGTTAGATTCAAGAGCCTTAGCTAAAGCAAAGGTAACTTTAAGACAGTTTGACAAATTTGCTTGCTGTCAGTATTCTTCAACATTCTTCAACTCAATGCTGAATTTAGACATTGAAGAATCTGTTTTTGTGACAGAGTAGATGTTTGAGATGTAGACCAGGGTATCTGTTGTCTACTGGGTGTCTATTAAACCTGCCAGTTTATCTAGAGTCTGATTTAGATGCCTGCTCCATAGATCAGCCCTTCTGGGCTCCCTCATCCCTGAACAGTCTCAGGTAAGATAAGGTTGCTATGGCCTGTGTACACTTTGTACAGGCTAGTGAGGAGGATGAAATAGGAGAGCAGCTGATAGAGAGGATGTTCACCCTGGAGAAGAGGAGGCTCAGGGGGAATTTTACCAATCTGCATAAATACCTATGCAAAGATGGAGCCAAGCTCTTTGCAGTGGCAAGAAAAGAGGCAATGGGCAAACACTGAAACACAGGAGGTTTCCTCCGAACATCAGAAAACACTTTCCGACTGGGAGGGTGATTTAGCACTGGCACAGGTTGCCCAGAGAGGATGTGGAGTCTAGCTCCTTGGAGGTTTTCAAAAGCCTCCTGGACGTGGTCTTGGACGACTGGTTTTAACGGATTCTAATTGAGCAGGGTTTGGACAATATGACCTCTAGACATCCCTGCCAGCCTGAATCAATCTGTAAGCAAACTCCAGTCATTTTAGTAAATTTAATTCTAAAAGTCAGGCAAAGTTTGATGCTTAATATAAATGTTCTGCATAACTTCAAAGATACCCACTCACTGTGAAACTGTGATTTCTGGAGGCAGACTATGGCTTGCTCAGAAAATCAGACAGGAATTATAAAGTGGATCGCTATTATGCTTGTCCATATGCACCCATTATTATTAGAAGCAGCAGAAGAGAACAGGCAGAAAAGATGCTACAGGAACCTTTAAGGGAGTTTTCCTAAAGAAGAGAGGTTTTGAACTTTGCATTAGCATGGCACTGTCTCGGTAATGCTCTTACCTCTCTCTCTTCCTACCAAATGCTGGGTGCTTCTCTCTGTGTCAGCAATGAGGAACTCTCAGCCTGGAAAAATGAGTTGCATTTGGAGAAAGTACAGTCGAGAGATTAATTTGAAGGATTTCTGAAATTAACCTCTTTTATTCCTCCTTCATGTCTGATGATCTGAAACTGTTTCTCCCCAGTGCAGCACCACTGCAGCTCCTTTCTTTGAGCTGGTGTGCTCACCACCCTTAACCTGTGGCTGTGCATTCTCCATGTGACAGTAGAGCAGGTGGGTCCCCAATGCTCCCACTGTGGCTGAGTTACAGCTTCAGCGTGTGCCCCGGTGTGCTATTCATGTTATACCTCAGCAACCACAAAGAGCTTTAAAAATATCGATTCAGGAAATGCTGAAAAATCTTCTGCTGTCTTGTGAGGGATAATGCAAGGTCGTGATTTGAAGAAGTTCTTACCCAAGATCTTCTAGGGCTCAGTTTTGCCTGTTTAGTGACTGGGGAAAGGTGCTGCTTGGCCTGTATGTTTCCTGACTGCTCTCCTTCTGCAAAAGCTAATTTCTTTTCACTGCAGACCTATATAATGTTAACTAGTTTCTGTAATTCTCTGATATATCAAAACCATATTGATTTAAATTTTATATCATAGCTAATCCTTTCCAAATACTTAAAGTGAAGGGCTGAAAACACAATGATTTACTTGCCCAACACAAAAATTACATTTTTTCCTTTTGCACCCTGCTAATGTATTGTAAGAGAGGATGAACAAACAGATTGGTCTCCTCCCACCACATAGCTGCATTGCCAGCACTCAGGAAAATAAAGACTGCATGGATTAAAAAGTCGCAAGGTTACTATTAAGGCATAGCTACTGAAACAGGAGCATGCACTGAAGAGCTCTCTGTTCAACAGAAGCAGTCCTGTTGTGAGCAATGTCAGCCTCACTGCTAACGGGGAAGCCAGGGATGAGAATGCAGGTAAGATCTTTTTATACCAGGGCATGAGCAAATCATGATGAATTGCAGCCATTGCCACGGTAATTTGTACGGTGCGCTTTTTCTTTCAAATTTTAACTTTTGAAAACTGCTTTTATTTTCAGCTGCTTGAGACAAAAGCATTGCAGTTCTTTCAGCACTGTCTGTGAAGTGACATTACGATTTATGCTTGTTTTTAAATCTATTTATGACGCACGTTTAAGAAAGCATTTGCAGCTCCTAAGGTTTATGTGCAAAATACTCACAATCATTTAAACAAACTTCCTTAGTGTTTTTTCCCTAGGCAGCCTCTGAAGAAATCTTCCTCTGAATCACAGTTTGTGCATATGCAATTAATTACTGTCAGGCTGTGACACAGACTGATCATGTGGGAATTGACCATTTCATTTTCACATAGAAACAGCCTTTGCCTTTTGTTGTCACTTAGAAACAGCCCTTGCCTTGGCATCTTGATGACGCTCTTATCCTCAGTTTGCTTGATAAGATATTTTGATTGAAGTACTAGAAAGACATAATTTCATAAATACGCTTAAAGCAATTCCACCCAAACCACCTCATTCTCCCTAAATCATTCTCATTTTATTGATGAGTTTTCAAATACCTTTAAAAAGCTTTTTGTTGTGATGTGTCAATTTTTGAACTGTGTATCTTGTAGACATCTCACCGTATTCTGGTGATTAACGGTAGGATAACAAGAAAATCTTCACTTAGAAAAATAATTTAACTTATAGAGTTCTCTAACAAAACATCCTTTTCTTTGTCTATAAAGATGAAAACTGTTTTCTGAAAGTGAAAACTGATCATGTGTCATCAAACTATTCTGAATATTGTTTGTACTGATAACAGTACAAACTGTTTAATATGCACCTTAACCGTGCATTAAAAAAATCTATTTATGGCTATAAATATATTCAAGATATATATATAAATATATTCAACATATATATATATTCAAGATATATAAATATATTCAAGATATAGATACATATATATATATATTCAAGATATCAATCTATTCAAGAAGGAACTTGAGCTTATTTCTGAACTTTTCAGTAACAGTAGATGGTTGGTGCATGGGCAATATGGAGACCCATAAATAGCCTGTTGACTTAAAGTATTCTGCTTCCATATGCTCATCCTGGTAGCTCTGCTATACATGAGACAAGATTTGGAGGTAAAGGTAGTATCTTTGGTTTGATTTTACCAGGTGGTTAGGTGAAAATATTAAACTGATTTTTGTATATTTGCCTAGATTTTTCTAATAAAAAGCTATTGAACCTATCTAAAAAAATTTGTTGTGTCATTGTCCTTGAGCCTTTTGGCTACAAAAAGATGCCATTAAACAGCTCTGCGTTATGTAAGATAGATAGTTCATGCCTAGAATAAGAAATGACAGTAGTAGTTCTGAATGACTGATGGCAAGTAATCACATTTAACAGAAAAATGTCAATATTATGATCAATGCAAAAAGTGTTTCTTTATGCACATGCATACACAGTCTTGCATTGCTATTCATTGATTCTTAAGTCCAGGAGTACTTACTATTTTTTTTTTTCTTTTACTCTTCACCAGACAATGGTATTTCTTGACAACACACTCTCCAAATAATCTTCCATTGTATTTTATTAAAAAAGTAATCTATGGAGATTATACTGAAAGGAGTTGGAAAAATAGGGAGGAAATACTAAGAAAAGCTGAATGTCTGGATCCGTCTAAATTTTCCATCTGTGAGCTCACACAGAAAATAGCTGGTATTGTCATTGTGTCTTTGTATTACATTTGCTGCCAGACAAACTTTACTTTTTTGTCTCTCCTATTTGAGTATGTTGATTGAATTTATCCTTTTTTTTCAGTAGACTTCTATTTCATTTTTTTAAAAAAATGCACTGCATATACAGCAATTGAAGTTGTCTCATGTTGTCACTGTTTGTTCTTCTCGTTCTAGGTGATGTGATTGTCTATATTAATGAAGTTTGTGTCCTTGGACATACTCACGCAGATGTAGTCAAACTCTTCCAGTCTGTTCCTATTGGTCAGAGTGTCAACTTGGTGCTATGTCGTGGATACCCTTTGCCCTTTGATCCTGAAGATCCTGCCAACAGCATGGTGCCACCCCTTGCAGTAATGGAGAGGCCTCCGGTAGTGGTAAATGGAAGACATAACTATGAAACTTATTTGGAATACATTTCTAGGACTTCTCAGTCTGTTCCAGACGTAACAGATCGACCACCACACTCCTTGCACTCCATTCCAGCAGATAGTCAGCTTGATAGCACATTCCCACCACCTGCCCATGATGATAATGTATCAATGGCTTCTTCTGGGGCCACCCAAGCTGAACTCATGACCTTAACCATTGTGAAAGGGGCCCAGGGCTTTGGCTTCACTATAGCAGACAGTCCTACAGGACAGAGGGTGAAGCAAATTCTAGACATTCAGGGATGTCCTGGTTTGTGTGAAGGTGACCTCATTGTTGAGATCAACCAGCAGAATGTACAGAACCTGAGCCATGCAGAAGTAGTGGATATACTTAAAGAATGTCCTGTTGGAAGTGAAACTTCTTTGATTATCCATAGAGGAGGTAAGTTTGGAAAGTCTGTACAATTACAAAAATGTGTGTAAAAGGTTCTAAACCATAAGACATACATATACTCACTACATCCTTTTTTGCTAGATTGGAAATTAATTTCCATGTTGTGGGAGGTAACACCATTGGTTCTGGAAAAATGTGTCTGCAATTGAGTATCCTAGGCAAAATCTTACAGTTCGTTGTACATTTCTTTATGTGTTTTGAGTGTCAATGGTCCCATCTCTGTATAAGGGTAAAACTAGGGCAGTTCCAGACCTTTCACCCCATAATAGTTTGAGTGGTGTCTGCAGCAAACTCATGTAGTCTCAAAGCAGTGCTGCAAGCTTTAGATATAATTGTATTTATTGACTCATTAATGTAGATCACAATCAGAGCAATCTGTTAGCCCTTTACAAGGGTACTGGTTTTCATGAGCCATTTTGCCTCCTTTTCATTCATTGTATAAATTTTGTGCAACAGTTATTGGGGTTATTTTCTTTCCTGATAACAGAGATCCATGGTATATATGTCTCTGATTTTAAAAAATAGCTTCTAGCAACTTAGTTTTTCTCACCAGCCTGACACAGTAAGTTTGAACGTTCACCACTGGAAGGGGAGAGTCAAGACTTTTCCGTAAATAAGCAATAAGAGCACGAAAAGTGTTAAAAACTTGAAAGTGGTGTTATTTCATAGCTTTTATTATTTTATCCAAACAAAATTTCTTTGATGGTTTGAGGTGAACATCCATCATAATTTATTATTATCTTTAGTGAATAATGATTGGATTTTTTTAATTAATGATCTTTGTTTCTCTAAAGGCATTCATATGTCACTTAATGTACATTACTCTGTGCTTCAAGAGAAAAAAAAAAGAAAGGGTTCTATACAAAAAGATGCAAAAATACTAACTACTTTCCTTCAGAAGGGTAGAAATTTGGAAGTGAAGCTTAAATGTTTGCATATGCCAAATGTTTATCATTACAAAACCTAAAAATCTTTAGAGTAAGGAATATAGTAGCATTTTATCAAAATTGCAGAAGTAACAAACATAAGGTGATTATAGGTGATCCATAGTCACATAGTCAATAAAGGCACATAGGCATATAGTCAATAAAGTATTTTTCATATATAGGTATATATGTAAAAGAATGCTTTACAAGAGACAGAATCTGACATTTCTTTGGAATGAAACCAAATTAAGATGATAATTAGATTGGAGTCACTGTATTATATGAAGTTGGAGAAAGTTAATGGTTGCACAGAGGCTTTATTCATTGGTATTAAATCTGGTTTTCCTTAATGTCCATTAAGAATCTTGAACAGTGGGGTAAGCAACATTTTTTTTATTAAGAAGTTGACAAATTAGGGAGAATTGCATAGCCGAAAAGGAGCATAAAGAGGATTAGAAGGGTTAGTGTAACCCCAAAAGGTGGAATTTTATTTTGAAAAAGGCAAGATAATCACCCTCTAAAGGAAAACGATTTAGAACACCAGTCTTCAGAGAGAAGTGGAGTGTGAAATCCAGTATGCTGAACAAGCCTGAGTACTAATAGACAATAAAATAGATATTTCAGCAATCAGTGCAGGACAGTAGCTAAAAAAACCTGAAGCAGCAACAACTCAAGCCCTTGAGGATAATTGCTCTCTCTGAAGGGAATTTCTTCTTAGAGCATTGATTCATGATCAAAACATGACAGTTTAACATTGATCAACGTGATAGTTTAACAAGTTCTGGTACATTAACTGAGCTGTGGTTATTTTCTGCACTGTGGCAGGTAGGAGATACTGCACGGAGCTCAACGCTCGATAAAAGCAGTGTAAATTTACACCATCTGCTCTCTTCTCAGGCCAAACACTGAGGTACAGGTCGTTCCCCTGGCTCAGCTGACACAACATACTAGGTCCAAATGCAGTAACATTTAGCCCTCTGTTGCTGCGGCAGGGGGTGGTTGATTGCTTTAGAGAATGCAGGGAAGAGAAGGAGAGCATATTTTGTTCACGGTAACACAATGACCAAGACTAAAGCAAATATTTGGAAGTAGTACGGTGTCATTAAACTTAGTAGGATGACACAGAACAAATGCAAGTTTACTATCATGAGTTTTTGTACATCAGAAATAATGACTGTACCTTAACTCAAGGTTGCGAGACTATGAAACTAAAAAAAAACAAAACTCACTGGTCTGAGTGATTCAAAAGAACTGAAAAAATAGCATATGAATCAAACCTACTCTGGCTAAGAGAGGGGGAAATCACAGCTTAACACAAATATGAGAACTGTTTTAAGATGACAACCAGGGTTTGGTTTCTTTTTTTTTCCCCCATATATTCATAGGAAAAGGGAACCTATGTGACTAACCTATAATGCAGGTTATTGTGTCTGTGTTAGTTGTCATGTCTCCTTTTGTAGTCCCTGGGCAGCAATAGGCTTTTCTATGATGTAATTCATGTAATTCCTCTGTAGATGTTTCAAATAAGTCAGGTACACCTAGGTATATCTTAAAACTATGTTTTCTGCTTGACTGATTATAAAGGGAGTGGGGGATGACTGTTTCAGGTGCATGTGTCTATCCAACATGTTACAAATAATAAATAGATTATAAGACTTGGTTATATGAGATAATCTGAATTCAAAACCAAATACTTAGAGAAACCTTCTTTGGCTCTAAAATATTTAGTCAGTGACACCAGTAAAGCAAGGCATACTTTCTCACTACTCATGGATCCAATTTTTATTTTATTACCTCTAATGTGTAATGACACTTGAATTATGCCATCCTTTTCCATCATTACCCTATGCATCCTGTCTTTAATGTCTCATTTTTAAGATTAAGACCAAAGTGCTGTTCCTGCCTGTGGACAAGGAAGGCTGCATTTTGCATAAAGTTGTGTTGCCTTGTAATGTGTTCTGTCTCTGATATGAATATGGCCTGACTGCACAGCTCACTGTGGCAAATCCATTTCTGTAAGTGACTTAATTTCTCTCTCATCCAACAATCTTATCTACATTGCAGGCAAGAAACAGATCAACATTGACTGAGATTTATTCCCACTATAGGAAAAAGTATGTCACTGGAAAAAAATGCTCCCTTGGGTGCACACAATATGCATGCTACAGCATTTTAAAAAACATTGTCCCTCAAGCTGAGAAGGTTAACAGCCAGAATATGCAGGAGAAGGAAGGGTCTGCAAGTTTCAAAAGGATGGAGAGAATAGCAGTACTCAAAGAGGCCACTAAAACCTCTCTGACCATCACCAAACAGAGATTTGTCATGGGGTACAATCCAGCTGGAGGAAGTCCCACAGCTATAGTCTGCTCGTTTCAAGATCTCTAAAGCAGAAGTAGCAATTTATCTGCTTGTTAAAAAAAATAGTAATGGAAATAATATAATTGTTTATCAAAGACAATACAAAGCATCTCTCTACCACTGGCTATTTTTTGTTTATTGGACAAGTTCTTTGCTAAGTAGATGCACCATAATAGTTCAACATCTTTACATCTGTTTTTGCTGAACAGCCATATTGATTACTATAAGCTGACAGATCCGTTTGCACTGAAAAACAACTAAAACGAATGGAAAAGACAGCGGAAAAGTGTTACCTGAAAAAAAAAGTAAAAAGTTAATTTAAAAAAAAAAAAAAAAGAAAATAAAAGATAATAACACCCAAAGATATTTACTCCTTTCCAGCTTTGCTTTAGGCTTTACACTTTATCCTCAGCTTCTGCAGCAGACTTCACTGAATATAGGCTGTTGAAATAGTGTGGAAGAGCTCTCAAAAATCAGTCTTTCTGAATGTAGATAGAGCATAAATTCTGAATTAGTCCAGTACTACTGAAAAACAGTGCTTAGTGGTTGAAGTGGAATGTAGCAAATTTGTGTAGAGCAAAATATTCACTAATGAGGACTTCAAAAGCTGGGTTGGCATGTTCTACTAAATGAGCTATCAACGTATATGACATATGCCATCTCTTTTGGACAGTATCTTTGAAATATATGAACCTATAGACAGCAGCCCATCTCCAGAAGTGTTCTGTCTGAAGAAGAACTGACAGATTCAGAAGTAGATCCATCAAGACTATGTCTGAAACACTGTTGTTAAGGAAACCTGCAGACAACCCAGGACTGATTCATGAAGTTATGGCAACTCATAACAGGTGTTGAGTGTGAAACATTAAATGCAAAAAGTGGGAGACTGACAAAATTCTTACATCATATGGCTATTTTATGATCATGGAATCAGAGAATGGTAGAATCCAAACTGGCTCTGAGAAAGTGAGACTGTTGGTACAAAACAGAGCTGGAGAACTGACACACTGTCCACAGGGTTTAATTGTTATCGCAGTCCTGGTGTGGCACGGGACTGTCAGCAGCCAGTGTCACTGTGATGTGGCATGGGAGATAGTGAGGGCCACATGGAATGCACAAACAGTCATGATGAGGAGGGAGAATTTAACTATGTAGCTGTAAATTGTGCAAGTAAAAGGAAGGCAAATTATCTTTCTCACATACTTTATAAATCTCAGTAGAAGTGTGTAACTCCTTAGAACCGCCAACAGTACTTCACATGCAACATCAGCAATTCAAAAACAGGAAGAAATTTTACAAAATAAGCAGACTTCAATGGAAGGAATCCTACAGCCCCAGTACCCTATCCATGGACTTATTTCAGATTTGCCAGCTTTGCCTTTCTACCATAGACAAGAGATAATTTTTTTTTTCTTTTTTTTGGCTAGGATTGCCATGTGTTTCAATTCCTCTGGTCAGGAAAACTCATGCTTCTTTATCTCCAAGTTGTTGTGTTGTCTCTTGGGAAAGCTGCACACGATAAAGCTGAGGCAGCACTGTCACCCTGCTGACACTTGTCTAGCCCAGGAAATTCTGATCGCTTGGTTCCATGAGCTCAGCCCACCACTGAGGTCTCTGTAGCTTTTATTCTCATTCTGCAGTTCTTCATTCAGAATATTAGCAGAGTACCTGTTGCAAACTGGAGATCCTGTATCTCATGGCTTGCTCATCCCCAATTCAGGACTTTCTAGTCAACAGTCCTGAGGGTTAAAAAAAATTAAATTCTTGGAAGTATGTTGTAGGTTTTTGATTTGGGACTTACAGAGGTTTTCCATCATCCTACTGTCTACTGTTTTACATCCCTGAGTCACTGGCAATTTTTTCCTTTCCATTCACTTTCTAAACGAACCCAGTCTTGGTTTAATTGCTTTCTATGGGTACTCTAAATTAACAGCAGTCTGTTCATTCTTGCCTTGTTCATGAAGTTATGTTTCTTTTGTTGTTTCTGAGAGGAGATTTTGGGACATACAAGGTCTCATATCTCTCCTGCTTCCTGATATACTTTCTCCTCTCCAGACATTTACTTCAACTATACATCTGCTTCTGATCCATTTCCTCCTATTTCCTGAAAGTAGTCTAATGGTGAGAGGAATATTTGGCAATATCTGCATGTTTAGCCCTCCTGTATTCTTAAATGGCACATATATCTCTTGTTTGTGAGCTTAAGGGACATTTGATCACACAAAGGGAATGTACACATGAACCTAATAGTGAACCACTGACCTGTTTGAAGTCAACCCTGTGATCCATTGATACCTGGCAGTTAGAGACATAAATGCCTTCTGTCCAACATGCTGCTGACAGCATCCTCTTAAAATTTTCTTTTTCCAATTTGCCACACCATTTTGCCTTGTCATCCCTCTAAGTGCTCTGCTGTTCCTGGATCCATCTGTTTTAAAAATGATGGAAAACAAAGGTTCATAGCTGACCTTTTTCCTTTCCATCTCAAATTATGAGCTTTTTTTATGACATCATAAATTCAACAGTTTCCTCAGCATGATTTCTCTGTAAACATATTCTCATGCTGGCTTTTGAGTTGTTTCCCTTTTTTGTGCTCATTCTTATTGCTATTTTTAGCTAGTAAAGCCAAAAACATTTAACGATCAAAAATATTGTGAGTCACGCTACGTTGTCCACTTCACTGACTTTTCTTTTAGATGTCATGTTGCCCTTTTCCCCACCCCCAACTATGGACACTTGTGCCTTCCTACCTTCCCTACACAGAAATCAGCATTTTGTGCAAAATAGTTTCCTAACAGCCTTGTGAGAAAGACAGTTGTCTTTCCTTTGTTAAATCCAGAAATAAAATCTCTGAAAGATTTTTAGGAAATACTGTTAACATGCAAAAAAAGCTGCCGTTACATTAACAATGCTCCTGAAGCACTGCTTGACTGATTCATTTTTACAAGGTATGTCTCACCTTGCAGAGTATCATATTTTCAGCTGTGAGAGATGTACTCTCCTAGTAACCTTCCAATTATTTGCATCATTTTTGCCCTACACATTGAGACTGTTTTATACTTTGGATTAACTTCAAATACTTTTTATGCATCTTCTTGCAATTATCTGGTATAAAATCTGTTTCAATAAATATTACACGTTATAGCAAGTAAATAAAAAATAAGTTACATATATAGCCTTGTTTATGGAGGGATTCAGTCTAAATCTTTTTAGTGAGAGAAATTTTAACCTTTCAGTAACACAGGGAATGACAAATTTGAACAGGAGGAGTTAGGGCAGGAGACCAGTTACCCTAAAATTTGCACTAATGAAACTTTCATATCTTTTCTTTTATAGCTCTGATTAGCAGTGAAACAGTGTGCAATTGCTTCCATATTTCTGAATAAAAGATAAAGAAACCATAGACCTCCATAATGAATATGGATTCCTGAAAAAATAGACATCAATAATAGTTAGTAGCTGTTACACTGTATTACTGGAAATAGTATTAATTGCATTGCATTTGAAAGTGGTAGTGCTATGGTTTTGCTGCTTCTTTCTTATTAATGTTTGTGCACTGTGTGGTACATTTGTGGATAATTTTGCAAAGCATTAGATAAACCGTTTTTCCATATATTGCACAGAGAGTTTTTAATGACTATTAGAAGCATTTTGTTTCAAAAGTGCTTTTATCATTGGTGAAACTGTTTTCTAATGTAGGCTCATATGGTCTGTGTGAAATCTGAACAGTGCTTCTGTTGAAACTTGGGGCCCCCTCTCCTAGGGATGTGTGTGCCTAACCCTTGCTGACATTGAGAGGAGTACTTTTGCACACTGGAGAAATAGGTCCCTGTAGAAAACCTTTTAGCGAAAAGAAACACAAGTGTGTAGACATCTATTGTCATCACTGCATGCCATAGAGAGGTAACTACCATTGCTCCAGTGGCTATTCTGCCGTTAAATCCTTACACCCAAGAGGCTACTGACAGTGAGCAGTCAGACATTATAGTTATTGGGACTACAAAGAGACTTAGTGTGCGTGCAGGATCTGTGCAGAGCTGCAGGAACTCTGCCTTCAGGACAGGCAGCTCCTTGTTCCCGTCGAGGAGTCCAGGGCACGTTGTCTGATAGCTACAGCCCGTGTCACTGCTAGAACCCAAGAGCTCCACTGGCAGTCCTGCAGACTAATTTCAGTCTTACTGGTATTAGTGAATGAATTCACGCAAATTGAAGAACAGTTTGTTTGAGAAAACAGACTTTTTGGCTTGTCTACCTTGGAATCTGGCCAGGCCAGAGAATTTTCTCCTCTGCACTTGCAAGCAGTATTATCAGAAAATTTAATGGTATTGTCTTGGACTGTGCATCTCAGTGAAAGATGACATCTTTTGAAGCCAAATACCTCCCAGGCATGGTGTGTGGGAGAACCTACTGAGGCATGAAGAAACTTGGGTTTTTTCCCAGTCACCCATAGTCTAGTTTCTGAGAGAATCTCGCCTTCCTCAGAGGAGATTTGGGAGATCTCAGCCTAAGGATGGAGAACTACAGAGCTGGACTCTAAAGTACCTTACAACCTGTGCTCATGTACTGAGGCATGTCTAAAGTTTAGTCTAAATGTGTTGGACAATGTTTTTGTTGGTTCAGTATAATGTAATGTCCTATTAAACAGCATTTGTTGGGCTTCCAAATCTGTTGTCAAAGTACATTGTGTAGACGTTGTGATGTGGTGATTTGTAAAATAGTGCAATATTTTATAGTAATAAAGTAAGCTAATACACTATGAAACAAGTGACTACATTATCTATTGTGCTACAGACTTGAGACACAGCCCTGGGGAGATGCGAAGGTGTGCTTTTCAGGCACTTCCTAAGCCACAAAACTCTCTTGGCCCCTATGGTTTGCATATCCAGTAAAAATGCAGAAACTAAATTAGTCTTCTAAATGAGGTATTAATCCCTGTACAATTCTTTGAGAAATTTTCATTTACATTCTTAAAAAGGGAAGGAAAGCTTTAACAACAGCTATGCTTGCCCTCTATGATTCATGCTCAACTTTTTTTATTTTTTTCTAAACGAAGATTGTAACATTTATTAAATACAACACTGCCCTTCTCAGGAAGCCTTTGGGTGACTCATAATTCAAACACAATCAAAACCAGCACCAGGATACATAGCTCTTTATTGTGTCACCTTCAGTTTACAGTGTAAAAAAAATGGATATGGAAGCCAAAGCTGCCAGGCACAAATTCTGAAAACTGACTCCCAGGTTTGTCCGAACAGATTTCTAAAGGAAATAAATTGCTTTCCAAAGCCAGATTTTTCATAACTTGGAACAGTATTTCAGCTTATATGAAACATACTGTGTAGTGTTCCTGTTTGGTAAATGAGAGAAATCTTGACTTTTGTTTATTTGGTGCCTTTTATTACCATAAGCTAAAAGAAGGCAAGCTTTCTGTACACATATTCCCAGGGTCACCTTATTTTTAGTGTATATTTCATTTGGGTGTGAATTATAGTCAATGGACTTTTTAGAATATTTTTTCTATAATGGAAGCATTTTTAATTGCTTTTCATGTGTTCTAGATAGAGCACTTCTAAAAATTCTCTGATAATTAGAGATATACTCCATATGCATGAATACAAGCACAGATGCAAAATCTTTCAATGAGAAAATATTTTAATGATCTTTATATACATTTTATCAATTAATTTCCATTTCTAGAATTAGGTTTTTTCATAGCAGAAAATTCGCTAATATTTTAAATTGATTTTGATGATGATAGTAATAGTAGTAGTAATAATATTAATAATAAAACCAATTTTATAAAGAATTTTTTAAAAATCAGTAATACTGCAATTAGTTGACATCACAGAAAAGGTTTCTGATTATGGAAATACCGCAGTTTTGTATATATTTTAGTAGTTTAACTAAATTAATTTATCAATACAAAGTCAACATCTTTATACTACCCATGCATAACTTCTGTATTTTAACTTGTTCCAAATAAATACGATTATTTTAGGCATCTGGGGCCAAACAGTGCCTCTCTACTGCAGTATGAACACCATCATATATCTGAAGTACAGCAAAAGATAGCTTAAGCTGTTCCTCAGGCAAGAAAATAGAATGACTGATTGAGAAACTGTAAATATGATCCTAGTGGGATAATGTGTCAAAAGACAGAGCTTCTCTTTTGCATTGCTCTTAAGTCTCACACTATTCAACATCTCATGTTCTCTGGAATAAGCATCAGGAAGTACTTAGTGAAAATGGAAAGGTTCTGGCAGAGTAATTCAGCTGTGTAACCAAAATGCAGGATGATGACATTGATGGAAGGTCCTAGAGCAGCCCAGAGAGAATTCTGGGAAGAGTCAACAGGGCTTTGATCTGTGGCCAGTGAGAGCTAACAAATGTAGCAGAGTCAAAGACAGTCAGCTCCATCCAATTTCTGCCCTTCTTCACTAGCTTTTTCCATGTTTTACACAGTCCTTCCTCAGTCTATGTGTTTTTGCTTGTCCTTCTGGCTCCATTTTCCTTCATTTGGCAATTCAGAGAAGCTGCTGTTCTTGAATGTCAGCCCAGTCTTTGAACTTAGCCTTGCTTTGAGCAAGAGATTGGCCTAGCTGGACTCCAACTGTCCTTTCCAAGCTAAACACTTGCAGTAGTCTATGGTTCTCCATATTTCTCACGTTGCAGGGGGCAGGGTGCTAAAAGAGAGGATCTCTGATTGTACAAATCATCATCTGGATAATTTTAAATTTCTTCTACGGTAATTCTCAGAGAAAAAGAGAAGCTTTTTGATCTTGTCTCCTTATTACAGCATATTGAACATATATTTCTTTATATAAGAAAGTTATTTAGAAGTCAATGCAAAAAGGAAGAATGATTACATGCTTTTTGATTTCAGCTTGCCAGATGTGTTCCTTGAGATTACATACACAACAAATTACTCTCACACTGTAATTGAAAAATAACTCAGTGTTTATTTACTTACTATGTAGCATTTCTGAGAGATCTCTGTGGCTTGGGGTTGGCTCTAAAATAGAAACATCTGGAGAGTCTGATCCAGCTAACATTCACTACATGAACACCAACTAGAATGATTATTTCTACTAAGTTAATCTTAAATAAACAAGACATTTATCTTGTAACTTGTTCATTGCATATCAGACTTTTAACTTTATCAAGTTCTTTATCCTAATAGCATCACATTAGGATGCACATAGAACCATCTCTATACAGCTTCAGTCAAAATGGTCTTTTTTAAGCATTCATTTCACAGTGATTAATTGATTCTACATTTTTCACATGTTCCTAAAGACAAATAAGCTGAAAATCTTTTACATACAACATCCTTCAACCTGTCTTCCCAGTCTTGCCTTGCCACACATAGAGCCGTGTTCTCCTCAGCACTTGTTATCAGGGATGCTGAGCAGGCAGCCACGGTGAATCCTTCCTCATCTGGTCTGGGCAGCAAGCAAGGAGCCTTTGTGATGAGGGAAACAGGCACCTCTGTCGTGCCATCCAGCTGCTGTAAACATCTAAAGTGACTGAAATCAACAGTATTCTAAAAGAACCTATTCTTCCCTGTTGATTATTAAAGTTTTAAAAAACTCACCTACCAACATTTCACATTTAAATATCTACTCACATTTGGTCAGATGAATCCCAGCTTAACTGTAAAATAGTTAAACTTCTAGTCTACATGACTCAAAATATTTACCCCTACAGCCAGTGGTGGAAAACAGGCATCTGAAGAGGATGATTTACATCATTTTATTCAGTCACTGCCAGGGCAGCTTGTGCTCTGGGTTTGCCCATTGTGCTCCATGGATTAGAGAGAAGCCTGGATGGGAACCTTAGGTTAACAGACCAGCCAGATGAACAAGGGTGCATGGGATGAGCCCTGCCCACACACCAGGGGCAAGCATAGTTAATAGTCAAAGTTAGTAAAAAACCCCTAAATTATCACAAAATCTGAAATCCTATCTCATGCACTAAGGCTAAATCTGGAATCCCATTTATGCCACTACAGAAAACAGTCTGCATTTCTTTATAGAAGTGAAGTTAGAAATGTAGACTTGCAGAAAATATTTCATATTAAATATATATTAATATCTTTATTAATACCATAAGTTCAATTGTAAAATTTAATTGTTTTTGTGTAATGGACTTTTGTAAGTCCTTACATGCAACAACTCCACTCCTTACCTAAAAATGGAAACAATTAAAATTAGTATGGCCTACATTGAATTGGAAAATTGCTTCACTTATCAATCTTTTAACATCATTACAAGTAGGAAATCAGTGAGGGAATTTATTTTTAATGAACTATCTCTAGGAAAAGTTCTTGGCTTCTGACTAAATGCACTTTCTTTGAAAATCCTGTAAAAAACATAAAATCTTTGCATCTGGCAGAGAGATTGGTCCATGTCATTAAATATATAATACATTACTGATAAAGAGCAGTGTGGAATGCTTAATAAATTAAGCATCAGCAAACAGGAAACACTTTTATCCAGTCATTGCAAATTATTTCCTGAAAGAGAGCAAGGAATGCAACCCAAACTTGTAAAAGTGCTTTTGAATCATTATGTATAATCACCTGAACATAACATCACAATGAAAAAGGCAAATTCAGCACAATTTCTTGAAACTAAAGGTTTTGTTTATATTTTTCTTAGTAAGATGCCATTGGTGAACTATTTTATTGCACTTATTAGTCGTCTTCGTAGTTAGTCAATTAGTAGTCCTGTTGCAGATTGTCTCTCCCTGCTTCTTAAGTTCATACTTGTTCTTCCATCTTGTTTTTCCATTTTTTCCCATTTGCTTCAAAACTACTTTGAGACACTTCCATATACTATGCAAAGATCAAGCATCTTGTAGAATTCTTATCTTTAACTAAAGTTTCTTTTTTTTTAGCCCTGAAATATGGAATTTCTATAGGATTTTCCATACAGTTCTTCATTAGCGAAAGTGATGGTTGGTTCAGTTGTCCATGTGCAAGGGAGATGGAAAGATGTTTCCTTTATACCCAGCTCATATAATACGTCTCATTTTCTGTGCAGACAGCTAGGCATGTAATTTCAGAATTTATTTCCTGGGAGGAATCTTGCAAGTAGTTGTTCATTAAAAGCTTGTAGAAATGAAAGAAAAGTGAAGACAGACCCTTCCTTCCTGAGGTCCGGATGGAGAGAGATTCGCAGTGGCTGTGGGTTCTGAGCAAGTGGAAGGCTCAGGGCACAGAGCTGGAGATATGCAGCCTAATCCAGCAACCTGCGGAGAGGGGCAAAGAGCAGACCCTTGGGCTGCAGAGGGGATGATGAATATCTTCTGGGGACTAGCAGGGAGTGTACAGAGATTTTTATAACTCAGGAAGTCATTGATTTCACTGGAAACAAGGACCTGGAGTGCAGGGACACTGTGAGCAGGGCAAGTGTTCAGAAGCTTCTTTGATTTCCGTATTCTCCGGTTAATGATTTTACATCTTCCCTATTTGAAATCATATGTATTTTAGTTATATTATGATAAAACTCAGTGGTTTGGGGTTTTGTTTGGTTATGTATATAACCAAACCTTTCGAGCTGCTTGTAAGAAGGAGTCTGGGCAGATCCAGATAAAATCTTTGGCCAGGCTGGAATCCAGCTCAAGTGGAAGGAAAGCACCAAATCAAAACCAGCTATAAAGCCACAAAATAGAAAATAATTCCTTCACCAGTTTGGTATATCCTTCACCTTGCAGATTAAAGGCTTGAATTCTGGAACTAAGAACTGAAGTTGCTTCTCCTTCTGAACTGATAATTATTTCTGTGGCTATTTAATTGTGAGTTAGTAATGAAGAAACAGAAATCACACAGAAATTGTAGGGATTTCAGAGGTCTTTACAGAAAGGGAAAGCTCCATTACACCAGTTTTACAATTTGTGGTGATAATGACAGAAATAATATGCATTATTGTAATAATGAAGTCAGAAAAAAAGAGACCCACGTTGAAATATACTGCTATGACTTTCTCTGTTGCTATTTAAAACAATGACGTTTATATTTGGAAAAAAAACCCCACAGACATCAAAGAAATAAAAAATAAATAATCGTGGGTTAGAATGCAATATAATAAGAAAATAATAATTTTCTTAATTGAAAATAGTGTTACAAATTAAACAAACAAATTTAAGAAAGAAAATTAATGCCTCTGAAATTTTGCAGATGGAGGATCAAGCCTAGTCTCTAGAGAGTGAGTATTAATTCTGAAGTACTCAAAAGCTTTCCATTTTTTGCTCCTCTCTGTTGTCTGAAAGATAAAGAAATGCAGTGTAACAACATATATACTTTTGTCACTAAATATAAATGCATCTATTGCAGAGCGCTGGTGTAGAATTGCAATTCAGTTACATTTCTAACTTGTTCCTACTAGGAAAGGGATGAATAAAAATTCTTGACTTGTGTTTCTACAGAGGTACCCATTTTTATTCATTAATATGTGATAGCTACTTGCACACTGTTTTGGGGTTTTTGTTTCAATTTGCCTCAACAGTAAATAAACTTTTCCAGACTAAGGAAAGTGATAGGTATTTGCCATGTCTCCCATTTAAGATCTCTTTGTATGGCAGAACACACAACTTTCAGAACATTCTTCAGAGAAAAAATTGTTCAGTAGAGGGCCTGAAAATAATTTTGTTTTCTCTTGCGTACTGATTTTATTTTCAAATTACAGCAATAATATCTGAATTACTAACTTCTGAGTAGAAAGAATTTGTTTTTTTTAATTAGAACGAGTTTGTCATTTGTTTCCTCTATCCTATGAGTCCTAAACCTTTTTAAAAAATTCACCAAAGAGAACATCCACTGAGAACTAGAGCAACTTCATCTAGAACTGTCAGTTGCCTGACAGATCAAAAACCTTTTGATGATATGAGAAACAAAGGCCTGCTTACAATAGGATAAATTACTCCAGGTGCCATGTTATCAGGAATATCTAATATTTAGTGCTTGCTAAATATTAGATGATCCTGCTAAATGTTAGATGGTCAGTAGCTCTTTTGTCTAGAACTTCAATAGAAATTTCATCTGAGATCTGATTTATTATGATTTTTTACTCATTAAAAGTTCAATACATTCTGGAAATGCAGCTGCTTTTCACAAAAATGGCTTTAAAGAATTACCATTGACCAATGTAAACCCCCTTTGCTAAAAGGCTCTCATTGGAATTAACCTTCTCCTTTCTCATCCCCCATAGAAGACCCTTTGTTGTTGCCCATGACATGGATTATACTCTTTAAATTAGCTCGTCAGAGTTAAAAAATAGAATTTTTTTTAAAAACCACACCAGGGGAAATTTCCTCTACAAACTATTTCCTGTCCTATCTGATTGGGATTATGCACCAGTAAGCCTGTAGGGTGACTGGTAAAGAGTATATAGATATACCCATAGTGTCTTTTTATTTATTTGTTCTTTGGGGAAACCCAAGGAGAAATTATGATGACCATCACAGATAAATTGTGCTGTTCATCCAGATTGCTTCAGCCAGCTATGTTCTTCAGGCATAAATTCAGTTTTTGTCTTGTGATAAAATGGAGAGACTGAGGTAAAAGGGTAAACTGAGGAAGAAGATGTTTTGTACATCCAAAGGCTACATCCAAATTTGTTTTCTTATGCAGTAAGTTCTGATTTTAAATAAGGAGGGACATACATGCTATGTACCTTAGCATGTCTTTCTAAAAATGCTAATTTTTGAAGGTCCACAAGGTGTTTCACGGTTGTCAGCACCATAATCTCCTCTGTTTAACTTGTCGTGTTTATGTACTGTTCCAATTTTCTCAGTATTGAGGGGTTTATTTCCATTATGTTGGACACGTCATCTAAATCTCAAGCCTGAAGCCAATTTATGTCCCTCTGAGAGACAGAGCACTGTCATAGGGAAAAAAACCTATTCACAGTTTTTTGTCCTTTTCCTTGTAATACATTCATTTAATACTTATCACTTCCCAACTATCTTGTCAGGATCCTTTTTCAGCATCATTTTTTAGCGTTCTGTTCATTAACTTTTTTAAGTACTGCACAGGACTACACGTGACCAGCACATAATCTAAACATCATAAAATTCACATCAATACTGTTCCTCTCTCATTAGACTTCAGGACACATCCGTTCTTTATGTTAATTGCTCAACTCCAAACTTTCAGGAATTCATAAAAAATTGACATTTCTTAATGTTTTTTTGCAAGCCAGGTCATCTTGATCAATTTATCATGCTTTATACTCTTCAGTGTTCTGTACTGCAATAATAATCATGCCCATCAATCATTATTACTCTCTCATTTTTTTCTTTCAGGCTCCCGTGGTCTTATGTTAAACCTTCTGAACTTCATGTCATTTCAAGCAGTATAATTTAGATCACTGCAAAGCTTTTACTAATTCAGTTTTGTTCTTCTTGATAAGTAAGTTGTATACGGAGAATTACCTCCTGAGTGGGAATGTGAAAGCAAAGACATTTATCTCTACTAGGTACGTGCCAGTGTGAACAGTATCAAATCTTCAGCAACTCAGAGTGACTTACCTGGAGGTTCAAGCAGGGAACTGCAAATTTAGAACTTTGCTGTTCTTTTCACAGTTTTGTGACCCTTTGTACATGGGCCTTGCACTAACCTCCCTTGCTAAATATTCTCGTTTTTAACATTAAATGTTATACTTTCACATCGAAGACTTAACCATGGAAACCTTGGCTCTTGTGATAAGTTTTGTTTCTCCAGTTAATCTTCCCTTTCACAGTCTCCAACTGTTTGTCAATCTTTCTGTCCTACCTGAATCCCTATAGCCATGAATAAACTCATCTGTCGAGCTGGCGTGAAGGAGCAGGAAATTGGAAATTAATTATTACTTTGAATAGCATCTGGATCCGAAGCATCAAATAATCATGCTATTGCTTATCCCAGCTTTCACCACTGTGGCCAAGTGGCATGATTACCTTTTTATTATGTTGCCATCGAGTGTTTGTCATCCCACCATGTGGTATGAAAATGAGCCAATTATGGTTAACACACCTGAGCTCCTGATACTTCCCATTGCCACAGAACAGATTTCAAAGGCAAATCAATAAAATTTAGAACCATGCAGGCAGCTTGATGCATATTAAACACAAAATACTGAAGTTACTACTGTGTAATTTAATGACAGAAATGCAGTTGGAGGAAGACAAGAGCTTCTGTAAGTCTCTGTAATTTAACTTATTTGTTGCTTTATGATGAACTTTTGTCCGGTTCTCCCAAATCTCAGAGAAATCAGGAGGAGTGAGAGGCTGAGCTCATTAGCAACATCCAGGGCCATCTGAGATGCATTGGCATACCAAGAAATCTTCACTGAAATGGCAGAACTGAACCTCTGAACTCTTCCATATATTCTGTGTCATATCTGCCAATCTAGGACAGATTTCTGAATAATATTAGGTATGGCACCCTGGATACTAGACCTGTGTTTGTGCCACTGTGTTAAGTTCCTTATTCACAGACTATGACAAGAAAATTTACTTGTCTGAATATCAATGTCTAAATTTGGCATAGGTGTCTGTGTCTGTTATAACTGACGGGGACTTTAATAAACTGCTGACATGTAGGCATCCTATTCTGTTGAGATGCCCTTGGATATTCCACCTCAATTCCCACCAAAGGTCCTTTTGTCACAGTTGGCAACACTGGGAGGGTACACATGCAAGCAAAAGAATGGATTTATTATTGAATGTTTTTCCCCCACACTTGCTGAAGACATTTTGTAATGTATTTTCATGAAGAGGATTTTAGGACACTGTATTAAAACAATTTATGCTCCATCTACATTTTAACAGAAAATATTTGTAACATGCCTTGATATTCATCAACGTGACATGCTTTAATGTAATGTGAGATTTCTTTATTGGGCTTAGAAAGTGTTAAAGCTTAAATGGGAGCAGAATCTAAACACATGAAAGAGCAGAGGGAGTAATACAGTTAGGCAGAGTTTCTGACTGTCAGAGAGCTCTGAAAATGTGATGCAGTATTCCTGAAAAGTTCTTGAAGCTTAAATTAGCTTTCAGTAAAGCCAGGCTGAGTTGTCAGACATGTTCTTAGCAAGCATACGAAGTCTTTATGGGTATGGCAGCACTTGCAGGCCCTTCTAGAAGCTGTCAGGGTTCTGAAGTCTCAATTTATATTCCAAATGATGTTGCTGGTTCTGCGTGTATGACACGTACCAGGCTTTTCACCTTGCTATGTCTGCTCTGCTCAGGGGGAGTTGCATTCAACAATATGTTTTTGCCCAAGACAGGGCATTGCTTTCATTACCAGCTCTCACAGCATTAGAGCAGTACAGTCAAGAGTGTAATTGCTAGTCTGGAGAAGTGAATCAGTAACACTGTTTTTAGTAGCAGTCATTGGACAATACACATGAGCAAAACTGGAGATTCTTCAGGGAAAATTTCCCTTCAGCCAAACAAAAGGTTCTTTTTCATGTCTGTACAAAGATATACCCTTAATCTTTTCAAAATGTTGATATAATCAACAACCTGTGAGCAAACTTCTGAGATTTCTTGCTCATCATGTATCAGTACCTACGCATGCAGACTTTTGCTACTTGGGTTAATATTTAAATAAAAATACATCTTTTTAGACTTCAGTGAGGAAGATAACAGTTCATGCAATACTACCTGCACCTGCAAATAAAAAAATAGGATATGAACCTAAGGATTTGAACTTTTAGTAGAAACTCCTGTCGTAAAAAGCAAGAGGTAAGGCTCTTCTCAATTCCATAAGGTGTCTTTTTCTACTCCACATCAAGTTGTCCCAGTAAAATCTGTTCTGCAGCAGCATTTTCTCTATTCAAAGACATGCCTGTCCTTCAGATAATATCGTTTGCTATCAGCAAGGAAATAAATCTGTAACAGAGTAACACTGTTCTGGTAATAGGTGCCTGAAAAGAAGACAGCTTGTGTAAAAATGAGACATTCTATAGGTGTTTAGTATCTAACTTTGTCCTTGGAAAAGTATTCATTCTTGTTGACCACATGTAAAGCTTGTTCCAAAAATGTATCTTTCATTTCCACAAATTGATATTTTTATTATTTTTTCAACCTCCATTATATTTAAGCATCAAAAACTGTCACTAACTGTTGCATTTGCCTCTGCGCTATTTTGGCTATGATGCACAAATTCTCTGCTTCACATCCAGATTAATTAGAAGGACATGGTACTTGTTGGGTTTTTTTCTGGTTTCATAAGTTATTTTAAATCTCTGACTGATAAGCAATTCACAGAGCTGTAGCAGCCAAGGAAAATAAATACCTGTATGTCCATTAGAATGTAAATTAACTCATTACTGTGCCAGCTTCTGACCTTTTCTGATGGCTGTATTCTTGCTAACAAAGACTCTTTGCTATTCATGAAAGTGAAATTTAATGGTCGCTTGAGATTCTCTGGTGTATTTTAGATTACATTCTGATAGACTCAGGTGACCGGTGAGGGTTCCAGCTTGAACAGCAAATAATTTTAGCATTCATGACTTTGAATAGCTATCCTTTTTCTAATTATTTGTGAAGATCTGAATATTGTTGAAAATCTGTTGCTTAAGCAGGCTAGGTCAGTGAAACTTCATTAACTGCAAAAAAAGTGCTCCTGTGTTTGAAAAGCTGAATATTGATAGTACCTGATCTCTTAGTCATTTAAGGTTTTGTATCAGTTCTATAAAGATAGAAATGTAGAATCACAGAATCATAAAAAGGTTTAGGTTGGAAAATACCTTAAGACCGTCAAGTCCAACCATTAACCCCGCACTACAAAGTCCATCACTAAACTGTGTCCTGAAGTACCACATCTACACATCTTTTAGAAACTTCCAGGGATAGTGACTCAACCAATTCCCTGGTCAGCATGTTCCAGTGCTTGGCAATACTTTAGGTGGAGAAACTTCACCAAATATACAATCTAAACCTCCCCTGTGCAACCATAGTAAATTTTCTCTTGTCCTGTCTCTTGTCACATGGGAGAAGAGACCAACCCCTACCTCACCACAATCTGAAATCTGAAATTTCACAAACCTGAAATGTGTAGAGCAGTAACATCCCCCGCCAAACCCCCATTTTTCTGGGTTAAACACCCCTAGCTCCCTCAGCTGTTCCTCATCACACTTGTGCTCCCGATCCTTCTCTGGCCCTTCACGGGCTCTTCTCTGGACCCATTCTAGCACCTCAATGTCTTTCTTTTCCTGAGAGGCCCAAAATTGATTCAAGGTGTGGCCTTACTGTTGCTGAGTACAGGGGAATGATCACTGCTCTGGTCCTGCTGGCCACACTATCGCTGGTACAAGCCAGGATGCTAGCAATTGTGGGACTTCTCCCAGCTGCTTATAGAATAGCTCATCTGCCTCTTCATCCTGCTTGGGTGGTCCACAAAAGACTCCCACCATGTTACCCTTCTAGTTGGCCGTTCCCCTGGTTCTTCCATAAACACTCAACCCTGTCATCACATCACTAAGCTCCAGACAGTCAAGACAGCCCCTAACATACACAGCTACCCCACTGCCTCTCCTTCCTTGCCTGGCTCTTCTGAAGAGTTTATAGTCATCCTCTGCAGCACTCCGGTCATGAAAGTCATCCCACCACATTTCCGTGATGGTAACTACACCACAGCTTTCCTGCGGTGCCATGGCTTCCAGTTCTTCTGTTTGCTGCCCGTGCTGGGTGCAGTGGTGTAGACACACTTCAGCTGGGCTATTGATCCGGCCACCTTTTTGGGGGGAGAAGTCCTAATTCATGTGTGGCCATTGTCAGCCACTTTCGGAGTTTGTAGCACATCAATAACCCTCATGTCTCTGCTGCTGCATGGATCTCCATCGCCTACCTGCACTGAGACAGCAGACCAGAGGACCTTGCTAGCACACTGTCCCTCAGACTGTGACATGCAGCCCTGAGGCTTACTTCTAGCAAAACTGGTTTTATACCTTACCCCTTTCTAATCCAGTTTAAATCTCTTTCAATGAGTCCTGCTGATTCCTGTGCATAGATTCCCCACTATGAGGCAGCTGTACCTTGTCTGTTCCCTGAAGTCCTGGTGTTCTCTAAACCAACCTATGATCAAAAAAACCAAAACTCACAGTTGTGCTGGTGGCACCAGGCTCAGAGCCAAGGATTGATCTGCAGGCTCTTCCTGTTGCTTCCCTCATAATTTCCTGCACCTGCAAAAATAGAAGAGAGCACTACCTTGTGCTTCTGAGCCCTTAACCAGTCATCCCAAGGCCCTGAAATCTCTCGTGATTTCCCTATTAGCTCTTGTTGCAACTTTATCACTGCCTACCTGAGAAATGAATTATAGATAATAATCAGAGGGCTGTGTCAGGGTAGGAAGCTTTCTCTTCAAAACTTTAACCAAGGCTGTAGGGAGGCAGCAGGCCTAACCCCAGACCAAGAAGTGGGTGTGGGCTGCAGATTGGGCCTTCTGTTCTCTTCAGAAGAGAGTGTCCTGTGACAGTGACCCATCTTTTCTTGTTTTGGAAAGCAGCTTTGGCACAGGGAGTAGGCCAACTTGACCTCAGCATCACACCCACGCTGGATGAAGCACCACCCTCGTTCTGCTTGGTTGCACTTGCAGACCCTAACACCTGCTCTGCCCAGACACCTGGGCAGGTGAGGCAGAGGAGAGCTCTCAGCTGCGCTGGGCAGGCCCTTGGCACCACTGCCACCAATCTCTTCCATCATTGCGTTCAGCCAGGAGGAAAGGATAACAAAGTCTCTGTATCAAGTGTCTTGTCTGTCTGGGGAGCCTGTCCCAGGGAAGACAGGGTATGAAGGTTAGTGCTAGTAACTCCAAGGTCATGGGCTCGGTCCCTGCGTGGGCCATTCATTTAAGAGTTGGACTCAATGATCCTTGTGGGTCTGTTCCAAGTCAGAATATTCTGTGATTCCAGCAGTCTGATACTCTCACATTCCCCCTGATACTCCTCAGCCTACTCACCTCCTTGCAAAGCTGTCAGCACAGGAGCTCCTCACTGTGCCAGCGGTCCTGGCACAAGGGCAGTGCCCGGTCTGGCACTGGGCTGGCAGTGTGTTCTCGCCGGGGCTCTGTCTGGGCAGCTGTGTCCCTCGTGGTGGGGGCAGCCTTAGGCAGGCCGTGTCTTTCTGCCTGTAGCTGGCGGGGCTTCAGCACCGTTCCTGTGTGGCCTTCTGTGCCAACTGCCACCAGACTGTCACCTCATGGCCTTGGTGCCGCACCATGCCCTGCGTGCCCACCCTGCCCGTGGTGCTCCTGGCCACTAGAGATCCCTAAGGGCTTCTTTTATCCTTTGCTGCAAGGCTGGGCCCATTGCTCCCACTCCTGCCAGCGCTGTGGCATGAGCTGCAGGCTGCTGCAGGCCCTCCTCTGAGCTTCCCAAGTTCGGGCCACTCCACTCCCCCGTGCCCCTCACTGGAGCCGATCTCAGCAGCACCAGAGCCACTCACCTCAGCACCTTCAGTGGGATGGGATCAGGTATATTTCCCTAAGGTACTCTTCTACCTTTACATCATTTCTGATAAACTTCTCTGTCTCACACTTGTGCTACATGTCGAGAAGTCTGAAACTCTGAAGGGCTGAAATGCATACTTGGACTCATGATGCCTGCAAGTGACCTGGAGTAGAGATAAGCCATACAGGGTGGTACCCCTAAAGATCTAGCTGACCTCCCTTTGCACTGTCCCGGCTTTTTGCCTTGTACCTTCATAGATTGTCTATAGGCAGGATTGTATTCATTCTTTGGGATCATTTTTTGTAGGTGTAGTAGGCCAAAGAGTGAAAAACAGTGGTGATTTAAACTGGAGCACTACTTCTGTTGCAGTTTAACTTGGGCTGAGATCAGGAGAAATTGAATAGTGGAGCAGAAAGCAAAATCCAGCACAAGCACTGAGAATCAGTTTGTACCATTGTGAGTCTTTTTCAGGAAAAACTGGGTTTAGTAGCATCTGAACATGTGCATATAGCCATAAAGAAGACAGACATATTCACAGTTTTATTAAAGTGAACCTGCATTTGATACACCAGCTGATGACTATAACCAGCCTTCATCTCAGTGCAGCACAGTGCTGTATCAGTGACTTGCCCTGCTGCTTGTGTGTAGCCTGCTGCAAGGGAAAAGTGACTGGCTCTAACCATATGGAATGTTGTGGCCTGATCAAAGGTCATGGGTCATTCATCTCACTCTGATGTGGGATGTGTTGATTTTTGACCCATTGCATCAGGTGCCATCCCAGCTAAAGACCAAATGGATCCTCCACAGCATGGCACCATCACTCTGAAGGACAGCTGACAGCAGGACTAGCTAACTATACTTGAAGAGCTAGAGCTCCCAGTCTTCTTACACCTACTCTTTATTTCAAGGTAAATCCACTTTTTGTTGTTGCTAGAGTAAGGGCTCAATATTTAGAGCTGTTTGAAAAAAAATGGACCTTTGAAAAAATATTATGTGATAATGACTGATTTTATTAGAAATGGAACTACTAATTGCCATTCCCTGTACATCATCTGATACTTGAAATATGACATAATCAACTGAAACTTTTTATCACCTGCTTGTTTTCGTAAGTGTTATTTCAACTTATTTTCATTCATTGCCTCTCCTTTTAGATTTTGTTTATTACAGTATATAAATTAATTGAATGTACTACTTCTCATCGATCAAGTTTCTTTTTTTTAAAGGGGAAAATATTTGAAGGGTAATTGAATTAATGTTATATATTTGTTCACACATTTGTATATTTTTTACACACAAAAAATTACCTCTCCCACAAATTTTTTTGGAACTTTAGCTGTAGGATATTTTAAATATTAAATATTAAAGAGTCAACTCAGTGGTGGTATTAGTTCTGTGCACCCAATCTGTCCGCACCTAGCATAGCTCAACAAAAGGTAAACAGACAGAGGGAGAAACCAGGTGTAATGTGAAGGGTAAGAAACAGTTCCCTGTGCCCTGCTAACAGTGAACACCTGAGTCTGAGCTCTCAGTGTTCTCCCCTGTCACATCCATGTGAAGTTAATGAGTGTTTGATCCCGTTGGCAATCAGACCCATGTAGACAACTGACAGACATTTCAGGGATTGCAGTAAGAGAAAGGAAAAATGCACAGAAAAAGAATCTACTGTTACAGGAAATTTACACAGTAACTTTTCTAGACGGGAAAACTTTTGCTGAAGTGAAGTGTTGTCACAGGGATGTTGATAAGATGCCCATGGAGTCAGTTAATGCTCCGGGAGCTCTCATCAGCCATCTGCTCAGTGACTGCTAAGCATCTAGGAAGGAGAAAGTGAAAAGGTCTGTTCAGTGCTTAAGACAGCTTTGCTCAGGAAGCCATATGCAACAGGGATATTAAAGCACAAAAAAAAACCCCAAGAAGCCCAGTGAAAGCTAGTGGGCTTTCACCCATTAGAAGTGAAAGTGTGACAAGTGATGTGGAGGGATGTTGACTTACCCTAACATTGCTTTAGATTAAAAGCTTTGTCTTTGATGCTGTTGAGTTCCTCCCTGCAGCACACGCCATCACTGCAGAAATCAAACTGTTCCCAGGCTTCAATTTAATTATACATACACATCTGCCACAGAGGTGAACATCATTAAAAGTCCTGTGACTTAGCAATAGCTGTGTTAGTTACTTATGATTCTACTAAGTGTGAAGAACTTTTGCAGGAAACAGTGCAAATTAGTGAGAATAATGAAGATGGAAATGTAGCAAAAGTTATCCCCGTGGGAGCAGACTAATAACCAAGGGCTGGTTTTGTATTACTGACGTTATGGAATTCGCCAAATTCGTTATTTTTACTGGGGGAAAAAAAGCCAAAAGGAAACAAATCAGAACTCTGTCTTGCAAATGCTCTAAGTCCTGCCTGATAAGCTGCTTTCGGAAAACTAAACTTTCCAACAGTAAATCCTTGCTGAAGTGTAAGGCACATGGTATCTGTAAAAATATTTTACAACAAAAGCATACTTAAATTTGGATATAAGAAAGAGTAGATACAATGAGTGTGATGTGATTTGTCTTTTGTTACAGGATATCTTCATCAAAAAGGAGAAGTACAGTAAACTGAAGCTGGAATTTCCCTTGATCTGAAAAAAAAAAAAAAAAAGGAAAAAAGCAGTTTTTTCTCCCTAATATATTTGAATCCAAAATCTGTTTTAAATTCACAGTGTTTTTCAGTAAAGGTACAACATAGAAACCATCATAGCTCTGATTTCCAGGGAAGCTCATTTTGGAAGGTGGTAAATACAACTTAAAAAGCAATGTCAAAAAGAATTTTTGTAACACTGCTTTATGAGAAAATGTAATTCTGGTGTTTAGAAAACGTGTGGTTGTTTCTGTACCTCAGCTTGTTTATTTGAAATTAAACATTTAAAATATCCATATGTGTTGGCCACCAGCTGCTGTACCTTATTACAGTTTAAATAGCCAACCTTGAATAAGAAATTGTTATATTCTCAAAACTAATTTTGCAGAAGCATATGAGGTTATGTATTTTTATTGTTGCATGCTTCCATGTTACCACAGTATTTTCCTGCAAGCATCTCACTGAATGGTCATGGTTGCTCTTCAACACAAGACAGTAACCTCACTCTTCTTTCCAAAACTGATGCAGACCTGTACTGGCTGTCTTTACAAGGAGTGTTAATAAAAAAGGTACAGGAATCTTGAAAAAATGGGCTACAGCTTACATGGCGAGGTTACCATGAGAAGGGGTTGCTGTCAGGCACATTGGTGAGCCAAAAGCCACTCATGGTAAGAACAGGCTGCATGAAGTATTTTTAGGTGGATCTAGGTCCACTTTTATTTTTTCAAATTTTAGACGTGTGTGTGGATATGGAGGTGAGGGGTGTTTATATGTTAATGTATATCATATTTTCAGATACTCGAGTTTTTATAGAAGACATCACAAGCTGGGCAGCAGGGGGTTGGCAGTTTGGTGAGGGAGAAGTAGAATCAGGAAGTGGAATGAGGTTGTAAGGGCTTATCCGGTATATGTTTCTAGTTAGATGTGAGTCAATCAGAAGGTTGAGCAGCATTAGTACTCAAAAGAAATTGAAAGCAGCATTCTTTGGAGAACAAATTTCAGTCCTGTCGATGCATCAGTATCTGTGTAAGATCTGAAGCCAGTCTGCTGGCAGCTGTCATTGAGGTGGGATCCTGCTGTCCCTGGTGGGGAATGCTCACGTGGCATGGAAAGAGCACCAGAAAGTTGAGGGAAAATGTGGTGTAAAGTGAGGTCAAACTAAATTAAGGTCCACTTCTTCTCATTGCCCAACTTCTCAGTGCCCATTCAACAGCCAACACTGTTGAATGGGCACTAAATATGTATTTTTAAGGTAGATTCTTCAGGTGAGATTTGAAGACTCAGTTTTCTACATGTAGCAGATTTTTTCCTGTACTCATGCAGAGTACTATTGAAAAACGAAAGTTAGAAGAGAGCGTGGAGCATACCAAAGAAAGTGCATTTTGCTTTTATGCCTCCTCATGTGAAGTTTGTGTTACACTTGCAGTGTGTTACGTATGCAATATACCCTTGAATTCTTGAATTTGCAGCATTTTTTGCATGTGTTTAAATACCGGTGATAGTTGTAGATGTTTGGTGCACAGCAATTGTCCATAATCAGCCTCATCTTAAATAACTGATACAGCCATACATTCTGTAAAAGTCAGTTTTGTTTAGACTGGGGAAAAGGATGTTTAGTTCAGATGTGAGTGCAAATCTTATGTGAGACAACATTAAAATTCTCGAGTAATACGTGAAAGATGTAATGTAAAGTTTGCTTTACGGAGCTAGGCCTTCGCCCCTTTAGCCTAGCACCTAGGCTTTGGCAGAGGTGAGAGATTATCTCATTTTACATGAGGTCAAGGTGTAACAGATGGAATTAAATGTGAATAATGGATTTTACTATTAGTCCCAAGGTTTGTTACCTTTAGAGATTTTTGCTTCTGTAGCATCCTTTTGTACATATATGGATCTCCAATTTTTTTTTTTTCCTTTGGATTTTTTACTTCTCTGGCATCCTATATCTGTCAGTTTTCTTAACATAATTTCGTGCTGTGTGAATAAATATTGCCTTTTATTTGTTTTGAGTGTAGATGTTGTCATTTGTATGTTGCAGTCTGTGCCCATGACCTCCAAGCTAAATATAAGTCTATATTTTCCTTGTATGAGCAAATAATTGATTTTTTTTTAATTGAGGGCCTTTTTTAAAAAAATCTTGACTTGATGTATACATCATTGTTTGTTTGATTTATAAATACTTCTTACTTTTTTAATTGAGAGTACAATTTTATAACTCCAGCATAACTTATTTTCAGGTGGAGACAGTAAAAAAATAGAAAGAAAAGACCTTTCAGTTTAATCAGGAGTAATTTTTGATGACAATAAGTAATGGGAGGTGCACCAGTATCAATGGGTAAGGAGTGTTAGTTCTACCAATATTTTCTGAACAACAAATTAGGGTAGTAAATTGATTGAGCAAGTTTCAAGTCTTATCTTTACCTCTGAGAGGTGAAGTACTTTTCAGCTTTAACTCTTATTAGCAGTACAGAAACATAGCAGGTAATAAAAAGGTAGCCATCTGCCATCCCATAATTAAATAAGTTTCTGCTATAGAATCTTGAATACTGAAAGTGATGTACAAGCCAGATCTATCAAGGATGCCTGTTATCTCAGCTCGAGTGTGCAGATGGAAAGAAATTTGTCTGCTTGTTATATAAAGCAGTTTTTATCCAGGCACTGTAGAGTCAGTAAACATAAACTTTTCCAGGATTACTTTTTTCAATATACTTTTTTTCTTTAAAGCACTATCAGCTTACACATCAGTATTATTGAGCAGCCAGTGTTTCACTACAAATGGCTCAAGTGATTTTGCACTGCAAGATATTTCTGTCAAAATTAATTAGATATCAGGGCAGAAAAGATTACCTCATTATCACAGAATTCTTCAAACCTTAAATATATGTGCAAATATAATTCCTGTTGTGATTTGTCTGTACAAAGATACTATCCCAATGCTCTCATAATTTTAGTTTTCTTTTTAGACTCACCTTAGAAAAAGAAATAATGAAGTCAGTACTACTCTTTCAGCTGAATTCTTTTTTTGAATGAAAGAGCAGCCTTCCTATTAGATATCTCTGTTTAAGCCCCATTTCTGTTTCTGACAAAACAAATGAAATCTTTGTTATTAGCTTTTAATCTTATCTAGGAAGGTCCACAGACTTTTTTACCTGCTATTAAACTGAGAATGAGTTTTTTAATGAAAGCTGTGTTGAAAGCTGGTATTTTAAAAAACATGACCCCATAGCCTTTGTAATGCTTCTTTTTATTTAATACTTTGTAAAGGTTTTTAGCATTGTACTGCATAAGATAGGGACAGTGTTTATAATGAGTGTTTCAAATTATTTCCTTTTATTAAAAAGACACATCCAGAGTTTTAAACATTTTTAAGCTACCATAGTTGAAACTTAGGAAAGTCACCAAAGCAAGTTAACAATCAGTCAATAACTAAGGAAAAGGAGATAACTATTTTTGTAAAAGAGGTAGTCATATGTGACTTCTTGCTCACTATGACCAAAAACCAGGACAATATCAAAACAAGCAATCCTCTCAAGACTTGGCCACCTTATCTAGACTGATGAAACAGTTATTTTTTCTTCAGGCTTTTCTTCTAAAAAAATCTCTTGTATTATTAGGTTTTGTTGATGGGATGTTCTGAATGCTTCTTCCTAAAGGTGCGACTGCATTTGACACATCAATACCAGGTCATTTGGTGTCTTATCCAATGTCCACCACGACATTTGGAAGTCCTTTTGCTTAGTTCTTTTAATTTCAACCTAATCCCATGCTGTTTGTAAAGTATGGCAATGATCTCAATAGCTCCACTTGCATATATATATGTATATGTATGTGTGTATACATACATATATATATATATATTTCTATCTATTTTTTCTTAGAAATTATCCCTTGTGTTTTGTGTTTTCACCCCTTGTGTGTAGAAAATTCTCATATCTATAAATATTATCTGCAGACCTGAATGAGAATGGGAGCATAAACACCACTTAGCCTCCACTCCTTATGCATCAGAAAAAGCTGCTAACGTTATTTTTTGTTTATTTCAGGTTTCTTTTCTCCATGGAAAACTCCAAAGCCTGTAAGTTCCCTTTCAAAATTGTACACATTGGGTTCATAAGATGACTATGGTGCAAAGCAAACTTCTGTAGACTTTCATCTACCCATCCTGTTCCCAGCTCATGAGAAGCCTCTCAGCAGTGCCCCAGCTCCAGGTGACACAGCACCAGGGGTGGCCTCACTGATAAGATCGGAAGGTCTGTTGATTTGGAGTCTGCCAGAAGTGGTCTGGAAAAAGGAAAACCTCAATGCTAAAATGGGTGGCAAGAGCCAGAAATGCAGTGGCTTAAAAATAAGAGGTCTGGAGGAGAAGGCAGCAGAAATGAGGCCAGTCTAGTCTTCTAGTTGGCAAATTCTTTGAAATTAAAAACAACCACTTTTTCTGGCTTACAAATGGCTTGAGTTTAACATCCTCAAAGAGATTGTTACTCTTTCTTGCATTAGTAGATCTAGAGCAGCAAATTGTCACACTTCAAATAAGAGCTTGGACTAGATAACTGACTGAGGTGCCTTCTAATCAACTTTTCTGTGTTTCCATGATTTTGACATTAAAACCCAAGGTGTAAAGACTTTTCTTACTATAGGACTGTAAATAATGACTGTATTTATTCTGTTGACACCACATTATATAATTTTTTGCTTTTGTGAGTGCATTCACAGTATAAAAAGAAATCACAGGCTTCTATTTTTGGTTGTCTGATTTGTTTTACTGTTGTGGGGTATTTTGGGTTTTTGTTTGTGTTTTTAATTTGACTTTTGTATTGAGATTTGACAGACCTTAGAGCAATTCTTAATTCTCATAAAGGGTGTGCAGAGGAAAATAGATCCTGAGGACTCCTAAGAGCAATAGGAATACCAATAGCAATACCTTTTGAAGGACTTAGAGCTTTCTTACTGGGGAGCAGGAAGGGGAAGTGCGCCGAATCTGAACTTTACATGCGCTCATATTGGATCACAGCATGCTTAAAGTATGCCAAAATAATTTTTGTAGCCTCTCAAGTACAAATGGCACTTAATCAGCTGATGCAACTTCATCAGACTGCTTCAGCTTGTAGTGGTTTTGGTGTACAAGGCCAGAGTATGTATGCAATACATTGGAATAAGTATTGCATAAGTTGCTTTATTTGTCTATGTAGCAGGATATTTATGAAAATAAATCAGATTATTAAGGGCTAGCTTGTTCTCACCAGTTTAAGGTTCCTGAATGGCTGGCGTGTTCAACCTTTAATCTCAGATAAAAAGTGATGATATTGAGAGCTTGGAGCTCACTTGTTGAAGATCCACATTCAAAGATCTCCTCCTGTCCATGCCTCTTCATGTACACATCAAATATATAAATATCAGTGTATTGTTGATGATTTTCTGCTGCCTTTTGTTATATAAACAGTATGGTAGTTCATGCTCAATTAGCACTTGCCAATGATTGGAATCTAGAAAAACAACCTGAGTGATGCAGTTTTTCATGCAATGGTCTGAGGAAACCAGGCCCACAGAATAACAGAACACCACTGTGTGCAGATGCTGTACCTGCATGCAGGCTGACTGCTCACAGCTACTCTGTTTTGGGGTCATCTCAGCAAGAGATTTCACAAAAGATTAACCAAGTTAAGATAGTGTGGATTCCTCTGTCTGTCACCACTTTTAACTAGAGAAATAGTCAGATATAAATTTCTCATGTCCAAGACATGAAGATAAGATTGAAACCAAATGCCTGCAGCGCTGTCTGCAGACAGTCTGAAGCAGTAGGGCCAGCACGGGAGGCTTAGAAAGCCTCCCCAGCACCTCAGCACGGCCCCTGTGTCCGTGTAACAGCGAGGGAAAACAAAGTAACCCAGGGTAACAGATCTTTCCTGTGGTTCCTATGTATATAGTGCATATTTATATATGGATATCATATATAATATTAGTGCAAAATGACCATGAGCAATGTCACCAAACCATTGCCCCAATTTGGATTTAATGCCTTGCACTCACTACTGTGTTTATTCACTTTCAAGGATGCCTTCTTTTCTGAAGTGACATTATGCTAACTCATTTTACTGAACACTTGGTAACTTTTTAATTAGTTGATATGGGTTTGGGACATATAATTCCTCTTCTGTTTATCTACTTATTTAACTGGTTGAACTTCACACTTAAAGATTTACAGCTAACCAGCAAGAAAGAATTTGACATATAGGACCCAGTAGGGTTTAGCCAATTGTTCTCCAGTTTCCTGTCCTTTCTTCAGGGTAAAGTTTGCTCATCAAAGATAATTATGTTTTCCTTTCTTTTTTTAAATCTTTCTTTAAATATTTTAATTTTGTCCAGTTTCGCATTTTGAAAGAGGTAAGTGATCTATTTCCCCAGCACTTTCCAAGAAATTAGGAATCTTTCACTTCTAGACAGACATGGCCCCACATGTGTTTCATCTTCATAATGATAAGATTTGCTTTTGCTGGGTTGTATTCTTTCTTTAGATTCCTAAGGGAAGGAAAAACCTAAACATGTTTCTCCAGTAATTTCCTTAAATCACAAGGAGCTTGAATTGAGCTCAGTTCTCCTTTCCTATTTAGACATAGGGATCATGATCAGATGTGTTTCTAGAGACCTTTGAATTTACACTTCCATAATGCAATTATATACTGTATGTATAATCCTGGAGGTAATTTCTTTAGGGCTGTCAGAAGTACTGCTGAGTACTTCCTTACTTAGGCTTACCACGTAGGCTAATTTACCCAAAGGATAATTACTTGCAGAGGATAAATGTGTCTTGGTGTATGGGGTAGCTGAAGGTACCCAAGGTACTTTCCTGTGCCTAAGCTGTTTCAATGGCAACTCAGGTATTTCTGTATGCCTCTGTATTGCACATGTGCAATATGCGCATACATACCTATAGTTTTGAATGAACCAGCCCTTCTTACTGCTGAAGCTCTGACAGATGCATAGCTTGAGTTATAATACTACTTTGTAAAAGAATGAGGTCCTCGACAACTAAAAATGGCCAATATCCATAATCTGTTTATTCTTAAGTATGAACCCAAGAGGGTCAGATCACCTGGGCCATGCAGCAGGATAGTAATGCAGTGTGTTCGCCAGCAGGACACTGAAACATATGTAGGCCACACATACATGGTGTGAAAAAAGTCTGATGCAGTTGATCATCAGAATAGAGAGTAAAGCCTACCTGCTGACCCAAACACCTTCTGAAACCAAGGAACTAAAGAAAAATGATAATCACAGAATTTGTAGAGCAAGCTTGCTGTAAACCTGCTATCCTCTTTGATAAAGTTCTGCTGATACAACAATAGAAGTCAGTGGAATTTAATTACAGATCAGTTTGTTTCCAAGAGGCATTTTTAATGTAATTAGCATTGTTGGGTTATGTGTGAGAACACACTGTTCTGGAGGCTTTACCACCCTTGTCCTCAGAAGAGGTCACAGGAATAGCAAAGTACTCATTTCCTGAGATAAACATTTGTGTTTTGTTTAAATTAGCCTCTTCAAATAAATTTGCTAATGCAATTTGATTAGTAGCCAACTTCTTCAAAAAGAAAAATGCAGATCCTCAAGCCTTCTTTTGCACAGCCTATCATATCTTCAAGCTTGATGTACATGTAAGACTGCTAAAGATAGTCTTGAAAAAAGCATGAACTGAGGTGTCTTTCATGCACAGACAGTAGGCTGCTGTGTACTTTTTTTCCTGTAAATGGTCTGGAAGAGTTGAAAGCCTTATCCTGTGCTTGGAAACTTGGTTATATAATGCCAGTTTAGTTGGGTTTTTTGAACACTAGATGCTTGAATGCGTGCTGTGATAATTTTCTCTTTGGTTTTGATTTTCTTTTGGTTTTGGTTTTGGTTTTTAAATCTTCAATTGAAGCTGTAAATTCTGCTCCCAGTTACAGTTATCCATTTCCCCCTTGGCAGCTAGTTATTTTCATGCATTCTCAGAAGATACAGCATTAAGGTCATTTACTTGCTACACAGTCTGTCCTTTCTTTGTCAAGCACTACTTCAGTTATGTATTTTGATGAATCTGATAATTGCTCCTTCACAAATCCACAGATTCCACCTTTAGCAAATAATTTCCAGAAACTCAGCACATTCTGTGAGATGCACTCCAAATGCTTCAGAGGTGATGCTGGGCCTAATCTAACCTGAGAAAGATCACATCTTGCCATAAGCCATAAATTATTAAGTAAATTTAGCCGAGTTGTTTTATAAACAGCACAGCACACATCTTTCATTTCAAAAGGCAGAAAATGGATTTAGTAATGTTACAAAACATGTCTTCAACAAAAATCACTGTCTTTGGTCTCATTGTGGAAGCCAATGTTTTTGCAAAACTTCATTTTTATTTTCTGTATGTTTTTATTCCAGATGATGGAACGATGGGAGAATCAAGGCAGCCCTCAAACAAGTGTGTCTGCTCCAGCTATGCCACAGAATATTCCCTATCCACCCAATCTTCACAGGAGTTCATTTCCTGATTCAACAGAGGCCTTTGATCCACGAAAACCTGACCCATATGAGCTGTATGAGAAATCAAGAGCTATTTATGAAAGTAGGCGTAAGTGAAAGCTCTCTTGACCCTGCTGACCATTTAGTATTTTAAACTTTTGCCTATGAATGTGTCACTGTTGACATAATTTTCTGTAACTATCTTTTGTAATTTAAAGAAAGAAACTACATTTCTTTTGAGTAAGTAGAGGCCATTGTAAATTATTCAAAAATTCTACACTTACATATTTTCCTAGATTCTCATGTTTCACTTTCCTGGGTGTTTTTTTCTTATATTTTTGATCTCCCCATTTTGACTGTTAAATCCTTGGTGAAGCACAGCATACATGCCACCACATTTTATTGCACTACTTTTTTTCTTAGTCAACCAATAAGAAGATGTGAAATTATCAATGAAAATAGAATCTCACCTACTTTCACTTCAAAGTGACATTTATTAAAGAAATTTCAAATCTGTTTATTTTTATAAAAATGTCTTTGACAAGTTTTCACATTGTCCTTGGTAGTTAGAAAGTAACCCATAGCACAAAGTACTATTTGAAGACCTATACAAAACAGTACTGAGCCATCAAGATGCTCGTTTTGGTTAAATTTCTCATGTTCTTGGAAATCTATCACATATTTTTCAAAATGAGATTAAAAGGGCTTAGACTTATTCACTCCTTTTGTAAAGAATGTCTTAGCTATGAATACTGTTCTAAATTGTCTGGAGCCTTTGCACTTATTAAGATCAATTCTTAAAAGTAGTTTACTACTACTTGAAAGCTTCTTCACCACTGCCATTACTTGCACATACCACCTTTCAATTCATTTTATAAATTACTTGAACCTATAGATCAAAATATGTCATAAATTACCCATAAAATATTGGAGCTGATCCAGACTAGCCCATTAATATTAGCTGGACCCGGAGACCTAGAATATTCAAATTTCTTCAGCATGCAAAGGGATAGTCTGAAGGAAATACATTATTGTCTCAGACACTGGGTTGATACTGTTCTTACTTGCCCTGGCTCTTACACATTAGTTACAGCATCACCATCTCCTCTTTGCCTTCAGTATTCCCAGTCCCCAGAAGAAGGGATATGCTGGGGGAACACCAGAGTTTGTTTTACATCAACTCAAAGTAAACCCTAATCTAGTCTCGAAGTTTCATCTCATATGCCTGAAATTAAGATCCCAAATTTAAATCTATGTTCTTGAATAAATTTCTGGCTTTTTTTGAGGAATACCAGCTATCTTATTCACCCTTAATATGGATTTGAGAACTTACTTAGACCCCTGTAAAAAGTATTTAATCTTCAATTATAAACTGTTAGGCATAGGAAGTAAACTTTTCAGTGTGTTTACAAATACACTGTTTGTTGGTATGCGATGTTTATATGTTGGCTGGTATTCTCAAGACAACGTACAAAAAGAGACTATGATTTTTCAAATTTTAAAACTCTTTGAAGTATGGATCAGGATACTGTGTGGAGTAGGCCAAATAGGTTTCAAAGAAGTAGGACTAGCTTTGAGCAAAGTTTGGAAATAGTTTTCAGACATCTCTCCTCTTTAACTTTTTGTTGTGCATCAAGGCCTAGACTAATAAATAAATAAAAATATTTGCTTGAGCTGAAGTGTTATTCCCCAAAGTGATAGAATTTGGTATACGATAAGTTAAAAGGAAAATAATCCATTCCATAGTTAGCAAGGATTTTTTCTAGCTCAGTACCTCTATTGAAAAAAACTCTTGGCTTCACATAGTGCTCTAACGAACAGAAAACCCTTTGCAAATAATCATTTCCCATATCAATAGCTTTTAGAAGTGGAGTAGTTTAACAAAAATCTGTCCACTCAACAGTCAGAACCATCTTCTGTGGTTGAAGTCAAGCCAAAAGCGCAGACTTCCTGCATTGAAACAAATCTCTCTGTGACACAATTAAGAAAACATTTTAAATGCCATATGCATACATGAGACACATATTTCTGTGGCATCTTCTTTCATCCTGATCCCCAGTATAGGCTTGATCCATGTTTGTCTTCCATAAAATTGTGGGAATATAGAGCTGATGTCAACTACAGAGATTCACTTACACCCCAGAAGATTATATATTGCATTACAAGATATATTACATCATTCAATAAAATAATATCATTCAATAAATTTAATTATTCATGGATGCTTTCGTCAAGTTTTCTCAGCACTTCTTTGACCAACATGAACTCTTATCTTTTACTTATATAATCTACTGTATTAAGGAGTATATGCTTCACCAGAGGAAGAACTTCTAACTCATAGGCTGGAGTTACACTAGAGCCTGTGTTTAAATGGTATAATTGCATTTGAGCTCTGTCCAAGAGGCATCTGGAAATCATATACAAGACTTTTTCAGCCAGCTGCCTGGATAAACTAAGAATTAAAAGTCATGAAGCTGCTAGGCCCAAAGAAAGAAAGTGAGGGATGAAAAGCAAGACTGCAGTAACCTCCTCCCAGTTTTTCAGAAGCATCCCACCTTCCAGCTAATCCTGGGAACTTAAATTTCTTATCTTCTTACGTCACTATCCCTTCAGCATTTTCTGTAAGCTTTGATTGCACAGTTCCCAACCAGGTCTTGTCTGCATTCATTCATATCCCTTATTTGTAAATAGCTGCCTCCAAAGATCTCTGTTCTCCCTGACATTTTTGTTTCATTAATGCCATAAGCACACATTTTAGGAAATTCAATTTGTCAAGCCTTGGATTGCTTTTATTCTCTACATAGTGCTACTGTTTCCTGAAGAGGGAAACAACAGGAAGGAAATCCATTACTGAGTCAAGTAATTATCGTCTGAGTATATAAGAGGGAGAGTTCCAAGACAGCACTGTTTCCTACCATATGGCAGTGTCAGGTTGGTTATCTTCAGGAAGGACATACCCTAAAAGTGCACAGGAAAAGTTCAGCTACTTGGATTTTTTTAAGTACTTCTTATCTCAAAGCAAGTTTGTCTTATCTCCTGGCAAGACCTTCTTTTGATCTTCTAAAAATAGGGCAGAGAAATGAACAATCATGACCTGGAAAATTCAAAAAGAGCTAGTGCTAGATTTTTGTTTCTCTCTGTTACTAAACAGCTCATTTTTATACTGCTATAGCTCTGAATTTCTACAGAGCCTTTTATCATAGGGTTTCCCCACAGTCAGCACTCACCAGGACCTCATGAAAGCCTCCTGCTTCCCAGTCAGGGAGGGAGTGAAGCAAGTTCTGCATCACAGTTCTGTGAGGAGCACAAGCACAAGCAGCCTGACTCGAAGCAGAGCAAGAGCTAGACCAACGTGCTGCCTCTAGCTCATCCTTACCTAATGATAGCAAGAAAGGGGCTTCAAGCAGGAAGTTTCCATGAAAAAGGATGACTTTCATTCTACAGGAATGTTTTTTCACCTAAGGAACAAGAAGAACCTGCAAGACCCTGTGTGATGGGAAGATTTCAGTTTGTAATGATCGCATATGAATTACAAAGCACTGCTCTTTCTGCATGGGAAATAGTTTCATAGAGACAATCAAATAATGCATAAGTACAAAACCAGAGTGCAACTCTATTTTGTAAATCACAGCACCTTCAAAAATGGTTTGGCAAGCTGTTACCTATCAGCTCTTCTCTCTTAGCTGTCACCAGCCTCTGCTCTCCCCTATGACCTGTGCTGAAAGCTACAAGTAGCCAAAAAAGGAACATGAGGGGTTTCCAAAGACTGAGAAGGATTACCACATCTAAAACAACTGCTTAAAAGCAAAAGAAGGGAAATTGGTTTATGCTTTCTCTCTTTGCTGTGTCTTTCTGCTTTTCTTTGTTTTTCTTTTTTGTTTTGGGTTTTGGTTTGTTTTTTTTTTAACTCTCTTCCCCCTTCTCTTCTTATTTCTTCTCCATGATGAAGAAAACCTACCTAACTTTCTTCTGTGACATTATTTTTTCAAGTTGATACTTTTTCCTTTTTTCTTGTCCTACTATTAATTCTAAGCAAAAACCTTTGCCTCCTTTCTCCTTAAGAAAACTGCTAGATTGTAATGACAGTGTGACTCTTCTGATAACCAGATTAGGTATAGAAGCTAGAAAATGGAACATCAGATCACGAATTTCTTATTCATGAAAAAAATATTACTTCATATGCAGCAGATTGCTACAGCTGTAACTAGAACTCTGTAGTTGTTATTAGGAGACCTCATTCACCTGAATTTTAAATTTTTGCATTTATAAATTCTCCTTATCCTATCTTATATTTTATGTTGAGCTCTGTTTATTGTAGATTCACAGTTTATAACAAACTTTGTTAACACCCCTGCAGGCAGACATTAGTCAACCAGGAGTCACAAAGCTGTTGGGAATCATAATACCATAATATTTCTCTAATTATAATAGGAATTTGAGGTTGTATTCCTCTAAGGGAAGCAGTAAAATAAAACATTTTTTGCATTGATTGGGTTACATTTGCCCTTCAGTTAGTGTGGTAGCCAAGGCTGGTGATGTGACACAGAAATGCCAGAAGGAAGAATGAGATAAGCCAGTGATAAGCTCTCATTAAAAGTGATATCTGAACAATTACAGTTCTACCTTTAACTGGAAGGACAAAGGTTACTTTCTTCAAAATCTCCCGTGTTATTTTCTCCTCTGACCACAGTATTTTGAACTTTCCAAGTCCCTTTCAAGTCTATCAGCTGTTTTATCAATGTTGGTTTTTTTACTGCCAGAGATTTAAACAAATTGGAAAAGAATCAAAAAGCAAAGTTCACCAACAGCTGTGAAATATGTAAATGACTAATGCAATTGCATAATTAGCCTTCATGAAATAAGGTGTTTTCTTAGGCAGACATAAATACCTTTCTATAAGGGTCACAGACAAGCACTTCATATTCTCAGGCCACCTTTCCTCTGGAGTATCACTGCAGGTTTTCAGCACAGATATGCATTAAAGTAGGAAAGATTTATCAGACGGTATTATACTGACCCATAATGTGTAACTCTGAAAATACCAGTCTTGCAGAAGAATACTAAGGCAATCGGCGTTTCCTAAATTTGCTACTCATGGAACATAAAAATAATAAAAAAATTTAGGTGTGTAGAACTGAATGCATTATCACCTGAAGGTTTCTGTGGCATAGTCTACAGCTAAGCAGAATTTTCTTGCCAGTGCTTGTTGGCTGAAGAGCTACAGTTAAAAATTAAAGACTGAAAATACTAAAAATTGAAGGAAAAATTTCACATAATTGCTACTACAAATTTTTTCAGACAGTATTTTCCTGACAAAAAATAGTTGCCTCTAACATTTTCCCCATTTTTTCTCAATTTTAGTCTAAAAAGAAACCACATTTTGGTTATGGTGGTTTAAAATATATGCATACACATATGTGTGCAGATGTATATATGTATGTTGAGCTATGATAGCATTAAGTACATAGTATTCTGAAGTGTTGTATAAAGGGGGTTTTATATAGGTAAAGGGTTCAGGACTGTAAACTAGAAAAACTAGGTTCTAGTTTCAAACCTCCTTTGCGTTCAGTTTAGTATATCTTTCAATATTTCTATTCACCAGTTAGTGCCCTTTATGTCAGTAAGTCATGCTTGCCTTCCCTTAGTAAATAAAAGCATTGGGAAATTGCTAATTAATATGTATTATCATCAAACTACCCCTTGAACTAGAGTGTGAGCAACTGAGGTATAGGAAGGGAATTCCTCAAAGTAATTTCCAAACAGCCCATGTTGGTGTTTTCCTTGCACCTATTGCTACCCCAAGCAATAGCATGGACAAGGTCTAAGAACTTATATTACTAAATGGATATAACCCTTTCTTTTTAGCAAGAGATGATGTATAATAAAAGGAGAGGAAATTTAGCAGACTAATGTCAAACAGTTTTATATTGTTCGTCACTGCAGAAAGAATTACTCACCATGACAAAATGGATTTGTTGCTTATATGAAGTGACAGTGAAACCAAAAGCATTTTCAAATGGAATTATGAGTATATCATCATCACAGTGCCATGGATGTAAAATGATTTTGATTGCTGGATTGCAAAGTAGGTCCCAAGTGACCTCTGCTAATATGAAGTGTCAGTTTTACAGCTGATGGCGGTGTTAAAGATGCAGTATTTCTTTCTCTTTAATAATTTACACTTTACTAAAAGGTATACAAATAGATTTTTTGATCGGCTAAGTGGCAGCGTGTACTTAAGCAGTCAAAGAAATAACTTAAGAGAACTGACTTGCAGGCATAGGGGAGTTGGCCACTGGTGCATGAGGCAAGTGGGTGCTGCATTGCTATGAGCTGTGTCAAAGGGCTGCTTGCACAGCTTTGGAAAGGTCATTGCAGCATAATCACACTCATTCTTGTCATTTGTGAAACTCCTATTTACCTAAAGAATGCTAGTACGGAGATGCTGAAATATAAATGTTCCCTCGTGCTAGTTTTGTTCCATGTATTTAGCATTTAACAAAAGCTGCTCCAGAAAATAGCAGAATATGGAAAACAATATTGTCATCCCTACCTTTCATCAGCATAATTCTTCCTCCAGAGAATACCAGTGGCTCCACTGGTGCAAATAAAAATACCTTTGTGTCATGTTGTGAGTGAATTTTGCTCCTATGGCTGTATCTTGACAGCCAAGGAACCCACTATTTTCACCATTGGTTTCCTTAAAATCAGGATTATGTCCTGAGTCTTGTTTATTGCTTGTCTGTTTTCATAAATACTTTAGTTTTCACTTTAAAAACTATGAGTGTAATTTATTTTAGACTAAACATGAATGCAGATATGCAAGCCTCTTACTATTCTGTCTTCCAATAGCAAAATTAATCTTGGCTTTGCAGTCATCTGACATGCAAAGAATTGTAGAATTATTACCACAGAATGGTTTGGGTTGGAAGGAACCTACTTCCAACCCCCAAATCTTGATGTATGCCAAGACTCCTCAAAATGTACAGCTGCATCCTTGTTCTCCAGAGCACAGGGAGTCATCACCATGGTGGAGATTTATTTTGATTACAGTTATATACAAGTAGCAGTTCAAAAGATTTCTTAGTTTTACTTTCCTAATTCTTGATTCTAGGGCAGGTTAGCTGAAATAAAAAAAAATTAAATCAGTGAATTTAACAACAATTTTATTATACTTTCAAGCTCTACTTTGTAATTACTCAATTCCTATTTCACATGGAAAACTAAAACTACTCTGCAGCAACGCAGCTGCAGAGGTTCAACCAGAAAGGTATCATAGGGAGAATACAGAAATCTTATGTCATCATTTTTAAAACTTTCAGCACTTTGAATGCCTCTTCATGGTGGCAGTAATGGGCAGACTTGTCTCTTTGTCCTAACTTCTCCAAAACTGCCTTCTGCTGCCTCATTTCCTATGAGGTGGAGGCAGGACATTTGGTAGATTTAAAAAAAATCTATTAAAAGTTTAAAAAATATCATAATTAATTTAATAATAAATAAATTGAAAGTTTCACATTTCCTTGTGTAAAGGTTAGTTTCCTATAAAACCTAATTGACAGATTTATATAAAACAAAGCTCGCTAGAGTCTCTCAGTATTTTGGTAAAATTAGCAGTTCAGTTTGTTCTTAGCACATAGAAGGCACAAGAATGTGCGTCAATGATGTGCATTCTGCTCAGCTGAGGACCAGGCCCAGCAGTCCTCCATCTTCTGTTGGAAGTTACTTTTCTGTAGGATCTTTGAGCACAAAACTAGGTGAGTTTTGAAAAAAACTACTTATCTCTGCGTTTGACAGGTGGAAACAGTGCTAATTCAGTCCCTTCATCCATGTGAAAGGTTCTTCACAGATCTTTCTTCTTTTGAAGTTTTCTACTGTTTGCTAACAGTGTGCTTGTCACATGAGCACAGCTATTTAGAGGATATATTTTGTTTTCCAAAGTGTCAGTGACATTATCACAATTATCCTGTACTGCACAGAAAGCCATACTGCTGAGAGCAAATTCTTCCTGAAATGAACATTGCTTTGCTATGGTTACCAAAACGACAAGTCTGCACTTAGGTTTATCTTTCTGATGATCAGACATTTAAAAATAAGGCTTGATTCAACATCTTCAGTATAGCACAGTCCCAAGTTTCGTGTGTGTGAATTCCTAAACTACAGTGAAAACACATGCTAGGTGCTGAATGGTTGATTACAGGATGATAATTAACACTGAGAATCCACATGAAATTCTTCAAGGCAAAGGAACAAAGCCATATCAGACTTCATGAGATTTGCTTTGAAGGAAACTACCTCATTGACAGGCACTTTTGTTCAACCACAAACAATACTTCCCAAAAAAAGACACTGCTAATTTAAAATATATGGCTGTCTGTTCTAACACAGCAAGTTGTTCCCTAATTGGTCACCACAGTTTGAGAATGGTGGAGATTCTTTCACTTTGCTGCTTGAGGCCAATTCTGGGCGATATTAGAGTGACTGCAAGCAGAAATGGAAACCATGAACCAGTCTTACAGCAGCTCCGAAGAGCAATTCTAACTGAGTGACCAAGAGGAAAAGCTTGTGTACTTTCAAACCTAAAAGCTTATTGAGACTATCAGGATGAAATTGGTTTCTCTACATTAAAATCATTTTGTCTCTTTTAAGAATTCCATTAAAATCTCGAAAGGCTGTGAATAAAAAAATCATTTCTCCAAGTTTGCAGTGGAGCAGCATCAAAGGTTTTGGTTTTCAGGAGCTCTGCTGGTGGAATATTTTACATTTAGATAGCACGTCTCACCTGAAGGATCCCAAATCACAGTAAAGAATCTGAAGTGTGAAGGAATTGCCTCCTTTAACCACCAAAGACATGCAGGCACTTATGAAGTCAAACAGCAAAGCCCACGTGACACAACTCAGCACAGACAGTAAACACAAATACAACAGGAACACCAAACCCAAATGGATGTTCCCACCCAGTGGACCTGAATTTAGACAGGTCATGGTTGTTATCTAAATATTCTTACCAAAAAAGTTGCAAGACTTTCAGTCTTACATTCAGTGGTTACCATCTCCATTTTTGGGATATGTCTTTTGGAAAATATCCTTGCCCTACAACAGCCAGTTCAGTATTATCTCAAGTGAACTCTGAATTACTCAGCTGCTGCCATTGGCTGCCATCAGCCCGTGCTGCCTGTAGGAAGCAGTCCACCAGAAGGCAGGTGGCTTTAGTCCAAATCCTTCCAAGGTGATACACAGCTTCCCAGAGAGCAAATACTAAACCACGTCTCTCACCACACCCCTCTGTCTTAGGAAGACAGTACATACTATATATGCATCTATATGCAACTATATGTATAGGTTGCATCATTGTCCTAAAAATGCTGGTGTGAGACACCACTTTTATACCATTAAATATGCAGTGTATGATGTTCTGGCTTAGAGTCACATGAATGGGATACTGCTTTGTTTGCCCCTTTTTTGCGTGTAGGCCAACAGAAATCACCTCTGGCTTGGAATGCTTTGCAACTCAGTCTGGATGCTGCCAAGATAATAAAACAGAAATTCTTCTTCAGAACATTTCAAAATTAGCAAAGGAAGCATGACTGAATTCAGCTATGGACTCATCCAGATTCCTCTAATGCAAGCAAATTAGTTTTATATGAAAACAAAACACTTATTTACTGCACTTCATCTAGTGAAATACAAATACTTTGAAATTACCTGCATGAAAATATATTAAAGGGATATGTGCATTTGCCTTCATGTACAATCAGTTATTATTGGCAACATACGTCCCTCTAGCAAAATCTTCCTCTTCTTGATGATAAAAGACATTTTGCAATTGAGTTGTATTAAAGCAGGGGTCAAGTCATCTGTGGTCAAGTCATCCAAACACACCCATTAAACTTCCCTTTTTATTGCTGTACTTGAATAAGCACAAATATTGTCACTATTTTTCACAGTTTTAACCACAGTAAAAATTTTATCTTCGTCAGAAGCTACATTGTGTTAAGGAAACATTACCACCTTACCATCTTTTTCACTTTGGACAGGGAGGTCTTAGTCTACCAGGAATATGTATATGTACCACACAGAAAGTCAAGAAGGAGGGGAGGAGAAAATAAAAGTTCAAGAAAAAATAGAAATTGCATTTTAGTAATTCAAAACACAGCAGAGAAATTGATGCTGCATCTTTAAATAACTTGAGAAATGTATTTCACCTTTAATTCCCCATTTTCCTATTCAGAACAAGTGCTGCCCAGGACTGGTTTTCGAGCGGATTCCTCTGGCAAGTATTCTTCAGCCTTTGTTTTCTGTAAACTAGTGTACTTCATTTTATGTTTTAGCTATTCTTCTTTTTTTAATCATTTCTCCAGATGATGGACAGTCATGACTGTCCAGTCACCATTTTATTTTGTATAATCTTTGTGGGGTTGTAGAATGCTTATTCCAAATCTTTTTATAATCGATTTGTATTTTGAGCAAGGAGAAGTATTTCTTTTTCCTCAACCAGTTTTTTTTATGTTTTACTGTGTTTTATGTGTACTTTCATATTAGTGTTCACTCTTTAACATTAAAGTTCCTGCTCAAATCTAAGATTAAGCAATAATTTTTGTAAATCTGAATTTAATTCTATCTTAATTCTATCACCAATTCCTTGCTCCCATACATATATCTTGTGCTGTAAAAATGTAAAAGCAAAAACTTTCAAAACTAGAAGATTTTTGGGGTGTTTGAGCCAACACTGATCTTGTAAAATGGCAATGGACTTTTTAAAAAACAGCAGTATTTGATATCCCAATATGATCATGTTAAGTGAACAGTTAAAACAGCATCCCATGCCAAAAAAAGGCTGTTTTGACAATTCTGTTAAAGTTTTTTTAGTCCTACACAAGTTGGACAGGGATTCTAAATTAAATATAACATTGGACTAGTTTTGCATAACCCAGTAGGGTTTATACATTGAATAACTCTGTTAGCACACCAGTTCTTTTTTCTTTTCTTTGATGATTTTCATACTGAAGATTTTATCTGCCAGCTTTCCTCTCTATAAATATCAAGAGGGAATATGTATGCTTTTTTGAAAATCTACTCACATTGCAGACCAGCAGATCCATGAGTTTTCAAGCTTTTCACGTCTTTCAAGATCATCTGAAACTCAGATGAAGTTATTATAGTTTTGTGTCAATCACAATTCACGATTTATAATTATTTTTATGAAACAAAAATCTTCATCATCTTCAGCAAAGGAGTCCAAATTAGTTTTTCTTTTTAGTAGGTAGCTGAATATACCCAGAAAGACTGGAAAATTATTACAGGAAAGCACTTATTCTTTCCTTTAATTGCAATATAGAAGAGATTTGATTAAAATTTTTATATCAACACTTACAGGATCCAAATACCAGGTTTATCACTGTAAAATCACATAGCACTTCTTCAACTTCTCTCACACAGAAAATTAATTAAGCATTTTCAGGTATATATTTTCTCAACATTTAAGAAACAATTGCATGTATGCTCATCAGTGTGTAGTTCACTCAGCTATTCAGATGAACACAGTGCAGAAAGGTGGCTGGGAATTGACAATCACATCTTCACCTGTGGGATCTCACTATTATTCAGTAACAATCTATTCTGGTACCATTACATTTAAAGCTAATCCCCCATCGTTCAGGAACCAGAAAGAATTTCCCAATGCTCTTTACTGTCCTCACTGTGCAGCAATGATCAGATCACAGCTTGTCCAATACCATTCTCAAATTCATGGGGGAGCTAGCTGGTTTTATAGCCTAGTAAAGTGAATTCGTGTGAGTTTTTTTTCTTCCAGGCCAAATGAACTGTTAAGAAAGTTTTCCTTCACACAAAAAGAAGAAACAAAGTGGTATAACTATAAAAAAAAAAGATACTGAAGTTACTAGCAGGCAAAGTTAAAAAGTTCTTCTCCTAATATAAATGTGTAGAGAGGCAAGGAAGGACAGGGAGCATTATCATTCTGGCAGAGGATACCCATATTACATGATCAAAAATACTGACTTTAAGATTCAACTCTCAATAAAACTGGTAGGAGACAGGACATTAAGGTAAATTAAGTTGACTGGAAGGATAAACAAAGTGGAAAAGACAGTGTTAATTCAGTATTGGCTTGTCTGCAAGCCTATTCCTTTCTTATTTGGCATGAACCACAAGGTGCTAATCTAGGTTAGCGAGAGAAAACAAAAAGACATTTTCCATAATCAAGTTGTATTAACCAACAGTTTGTAGTATATTGCAAGGCACAGGAGTGTCATTTTCTGTAAGTACAGGTAATTTTCTCTGTATGATCAACTGAAAATCTGCTCCAGCAAGAAAACACAAAATTTAGTTTATCTAACAATCCTTTGTGAGGAACAAAAAAGTACCAGAATCCTGGATAAGCAAGCACTAGAGGAATATCGGATGAAATGTAATCATTTACTTGGGTAAGAATACTTAATCAATGTATATTCAGAAATATTGAAACTGCTGCCACATAATCATAGGGGCTTTTAGTAAATCTGTGAAACATGAGCTCCTGTAGGAAAAGCACAAAGTAGTGAACAATTTACCTGTCTTTCAGAAACAAGAAAAAAGAATCTCAGCAGCAGCAAGGCCTTAGAACATATTTTTGATCAAAGACTAACTGCCGATATGGAGATAAACTGAGAACCATGCAAAGGGAATTTAGCCAAAGTTGGTTGGTCACACTAACCTGGTAACTGATTTTTTACACCAAACAAGTGATACGTGCTTAATTAATCTATACTTTACATTTTACAAAATGCCAGTTATAATTGAAGCACTTCCATGCTAGCCTGAAAAAGACAGTGCTTAGCATGAAATATAAAGATGAATGACTAGAAAGCAGCTAAGCAATTCTACTAGAAGAACAGTTTCTGGACTGAAAGAGTAATATTATTGGAGAGCTTTGCAATAAGCCTTCTGTCTTATTTCCATGAATCACTTAAGCACAAAAATTCAGGGTAGAAGTCAGGTCCACTTTCAGAGATGGAACTCCAGGCATCTATGGTGTGGCTGTCTCCAGAGCATTGGAGAAGTGGTCAGTGGAGTCATATCATACCCAGCATGAAAGCTGAAATAACCAGCAAATGGGTTTGTGTACCAGTCAGTCACTGGAGATGCTGTGATATTATGATATTACTGCAGGGTGGGTGACCCAGTGACAAAGGCCACAAACACGCCCAGTCATCAGTGTCTCCCTTGCCTGTATGTTTGCTGGTAAGTTCTGTGTGCTGTTTGCTTGCAGAGGTTTGCAATAACAGGATGCTGGACTGGATGACCCAGGAATCCTTTCCAGTCCTGTGTTTTGCTTCCTTAGTGGGACAAAAAAGAACAGTATTTTTTGAAGTAGTTTTCAGTGGCCTGGGAAGAGGTGGCAGACAATGGGCTCCATAGAATTCCAACTCTTTAGGAAGGAAGGCTCTTCTGAACAAGCATTGTGGCCCAGTCAACTAATGCAAAGGTTTCCAAACTCTGTTAGAGCTCATGGAAATGTATGCCCCTATGCAGTGTTTTTTAGCCTAAACCTTTTCACTGTCAGCATGGCTTATCTATTCCATTCTAAATGCCTCTTTTATAAAAGAAATAGTGCCCCTTATTTTGGAGTCTGGTGCCAACACTGGTTTGGATCAGCTTTGTCAATGTATCTGAGGGACGTTTCATCTCAGTTTGCCAGAGCAAGTATTCTTCACAACCTGACATTCTTTCTTATTGTATTCCCAACTGTGCATATTCATTCCCTTGTGCACAAAAAAGGCAGTGCTCAGTTTGTGACAGACTGCTGGAGACAGTGCCTTTGAGTGTTAGAGCTGGGTTACAAATGGTGATCTCACTGTGTCTCTCTACAAAGCCATCTCCCCAGTGCTAAGTCCCATCCTTGTAGGCACAGCAAATCAGGTAAAGTATTGCTTTCATCTGAAATTCCTTTGCCTCTCACGACTTTTAAACACTTTGCATTAAGCTAACATACTGAACATGCCCAGACTTCATTTGCTCCTTTATTTAGTGTTGAGACACATCAAATAAATTGAAAAAGTCAGTATAATAAGCTGTTTGGTTCTGTTTAGGTTTGTCTTCTCAATATATGAGAAGAAAGTTGGTAGGGAAAGGTAATACTTTTACCAATTGAAATATTTGTGATTCAGTCTCACTTTCACCCATATAGATTGTTGAAGTAATGCACCATGCTGCTGTTTACAGAGGATTTCTATTGCATAGTCATAGTATAGAGCCAGTGCATGTCATTCTGTATCTGTCTTTGCAAGGCCTGAGTGAAACAAATTAGTCTTTAATCCCAGACTACACCTGGGATCTGCCCAATTCCACAGTTTATGAGGTGTCCACTGATGGCTCTGAGGGGAGATCTGTAAGTGAGAGCTGCTGAAGTACCATTTTTCAGCCATCCGTAATCCCTCCCATCCTAAGGGAACAAGGCACAACTGGAGACACTTAGGAGCAGTTTGCTGAAATAAATCTTATTAAATCTTTTTTCTGTTGGGTTCAGCAACAAGCTGACACTGACCAAAAGCTTTTGTGTCACAATGTATGGACCAGAGTGCAATTCATAGGAAAGGCCATTCCTGTTAATCACTGCTTTAGGTAATGAGCCTAAAATATCTCTGAACATGCACACAAAACAATGGTCACAATAGACAACTTCTATGTCTTCTAAATGCTTACGGTTTCACTATTATTATTATTATTATTATTGTTATCCCAGAACACTGTTCTTTCAAGTGAAGCTAAAGACACTTTTATGAGAAACTGACTTTTAAAAGACACTATGTTGATGAACTGATATATTCTAGGACAGAAAATATGCCTAAAGACAGGTTAGGCAGGCATCTGGAAACGTAATCTTAATGATTCATAAAACTGTTAAGATTTTAATTGAGTAGCATTAAGGAGTTCAAGTTAATGATGTTAATTTTCAATTTAAACTCTGAGACTGAGAGGTTTATAATGATAACTTTCATCAAAACTCCTTATTGAGGGTTTTACATGAAAGTGGAATACTTAAAATCTGCATTGCATAGAAAGACATATACATACACACACACACACATATATATGTATACATGCGTCTGTGTTTGGAACTTAAATGGCCTGTAATGATTTTCATATTTTGTGAGTTGGATTGATGTATCTCTGTCTCCCATTTCAGTTTATTCTTTATAGGGTTTAATGAACTGCAAGGAAAAGACAAATTAAATACCAGAGGTGGATGAACAGCAGTCCATTATACACTCAGTTTTAGGAAGAAGACACCTTTATAACCTCTATTTTGGACAGACTTTTCCAGTACTCTTCCTCTGTGAATATATTCTAGTTTCGTTTGGTGTATTCTACTGAACATAATCATCCTCCAAGAGATACATACATTTTCAATTCTCCTCCTTGTCTGTGGCCCATTTGTTTCCACCAGCTCCAACCAGGATGCCATTAGTCACATGCAATGAACACAAGGTGGGAGGGAAGTTGGTGCAATTTCTCAAGACAAGGCCAAAATGTTTTGCTCAATGGGATTTCCCTTTAAACCAGGTCCCGATTACAAGGAGCTGGATGTTCACCTTCGGAGAATGGAGTCTGGGTTTGGCTTCAGGATCCTGGGAGGAGATGAGCCTGGACAGCCTGTGAGTTATTTCTTCCTGATTTTCCTTTTCTTTCCACACATTCTAATCTCTGTAAAGGTCAGAAAAATATTACTACATAACTGAACCCAAATGAACACCGTGTTAAGGCTATAAGTAAAATTACTTTTATTCATCCACAGAAAAAGACAGAACTCTGAGGTTGTTCACATCTAAAATATGTCACAGTAAATTAAGTTAGAATAAGAAGGAATTAAGGTAGAAACAGAGCATCACTTATCCCATTACTGCAGTGTGACTTGGCATCTCTTAATCTTGACTTTCCTAAATCAAGTTTAAGCAGAAGATTTTAAAAATCAAAATAAGTAAAACTGTCTATAACCATGTTCAGAGTAGGTAAATTGTATGCAAATTTATGCATAACATTAAAAGATACAATGCAGTTTATTTCCAGAAACAGAAGACTCCACCAGGGAAAGGTAGTCAATGTTCCAGGTTAGATGACAACATCATGTGAGGCGCCAGACATAAAAATGATAGCTTTATACCATTTGGAGGGAAACATCCCTGTAACCAAATAACAGGTAACAAAACATAGATGGTGCGCTGGTAAAATAAAGTATAAAATAAACCATATACACAATATTTTAAAGAAACATTGTATAAGCCCAGAAGATAAGTGTAAAATGTGCATGAGACACCAGAAATATGTACACGTTTTGATAAATTACTGATCTATCTAAATACTGTAATTTTGAGAGCAGGTAGAATTAGTACACTCCTTCAGAAAAAAACCTAATGATGTAACTATAGTTTGACAGCTAGGACTAATCTCAAGTCAATAATGATAGTGTTTTATTATCACAATTTTAAGCACAGTCTGAGTCCTGCATTACCCCATTTCTGAAATAATATATAATTAATAAATAGATTTGTATATTCCCTAGTTGATAATTTATATATTCCATATTCAAATTAATACAGAACAATATATTTTTCATTCATGCATTAAGGTTAACCAGCACATGGCTTTGAGAAACAAAGAAGTTCTTATATTTTAAAATTGTCAACATCTGTCGAAGTACTGATAAATCTTAATAGTTTCATGATGTCTCCTGTAAAAAGGAATGTACTGTATTCTAAAAAAGATGCCTCAAATGCTGTTTGAAATGCAGTCTAGTTTAGAATAAGCGTTTTGAATGGTTTTTCAAATATAAGGTATAGCTGACCAGAAGCTGACCAAAACAACACTGTTTCATCATCTACACTTGCAGTGTGCCTGAAGCCTCTCTGACATATACCTTCCTTTTGTGGAGCATGTCCCAGTGCACATAAAATGAGGCCTCAGAGTCATCACCTGCACATTCTTCAACTAAGCATTTTTCCTGTCCCTTCTGGCCTGCCCAGCCAGTATAAGTTCTCAAAGCACACCTGCTGGGTGAAGCCAAAAAAGGAAACCTGTTAGGTGGCAGTGGAAATGTTCCATTTTATCTTTTTATACTGTTAGGAAATGGCACTGGAAAGGCACTGCCTTAAAGACCAGGTAGGATGGAGCTTTGAGCAACATGGTGTAGAGGAAGGTGTCCCTGCCCATGGCAGGGAGATTGGAACAAGATGATTTTTACTGTCTCTTCCGACCCAAACCATTCTATGATTCTATGAAGATTTGGAAACCTTCTACCTGCCTTGGACAGTAGTGTCTAATGGCATTTCCTACCTCCCAGGAAAGTGCCCCTGGCTGTTCTGCCTGTTGGAGGTTTGTGACAATCGCATGGGGAAAAACGGCAGCTCAAATGCCTTATCCAAAAGATGATTAATTATATTAAATTGAATTATTTCAACCTAAAGGACTAAGAGAAAACTCATGCAGAATATCTGATATTCTGATAGTTCATATTCAGAATACATGCCAGAGTTGTGAGGGACTTGAGGGTCAGCAATCCAGTAGAAAGGAAATTTTGAAACAAGTCTTTTGCCCTGCAGCTACATGCATTATGCACTGAAGTGTTACAGAGGATCAGCTCTTTCTAGTGTCCCTTTAGCAAAGGACTGACCTGACTTTACTGTCTGAAGTCAAAGAGCCATAGCTGGATGCCAAGTGCAGAGATAAGCACCTTGCTATTTTTGGAGAGCAGGACCAAAAACGCTGCCCTCCGTGAGCCACCCTCTAAGACATTTCACTGTGCTGTTGAACAATTGCTCCCAGCCTGCCCTTAGCCTCAAGGTTGCTACCTCTATTTCATGGTTTCCACATAGAAAAGCATTTTTCTCTGAGACTTATCAATCCAATGGGCTTTATGTCTCTTCATAAACATTTCTCAAAGTCCTCTGGAGTTTATAAGGTCCTAACTTGAGGCTGAGGATTGTGCAAGGCAAAAAGGCACCTCCTTAGAACTAAGTGTTGCCATGCTGAAGTTTTCAATTCTCACTCCTTCATTGTTGCCCATCTACTTGTTTTCACTGCTCAGATTCATCACCAATAAACACAACAGATGTACTCTTTTTAGTGTCCCGCTATTTTGTATTCAAAGTACTAGACTTCTTAACTCTGTTCTCTCTCCTCCACTGCTTCTCTTCTCCCCCATGGACAGCCCACCTGCAGCCTCCCATTCCTTTCACCTCCAGAAAAGGAGAAGCAGTTTTTGCCTGTTCTCCAAACCCCTGCCTTCCCTATGAAACAAGAACTGAGGCGCTTTGAAATTTTTGTTTCAGCTCTCCTGCTGTGCAGTCAGGTAACACAGAACAAAAGGAAGCTTTTGTCTTTGTGGTTTGATTTCTAAAAAGGAATATGGATTCTTCAGCATAAGGCAATAACTTTTTCAAAGAAGAGAAATCCAAACAAAGTTATTTTAGAGGGATAATTCTGACACTATAGAGGGACTGTAGCTTAGTTTCCTTTTAGTTATATCAGCTACCAGGCACCTTAGGAGGAGAAAGTGCTGCTGTACTACTCCACTTTCCATATTTGTAAGTGTAAAAATGCTTTTGAAAGGAAATACTTAAATTTATTGAGAAATTTCAGATGTCGAGACTGTGGCTTATGCCAGTTGCAATCCCCTCTCAAATCTTATAATAACACACTACAACAGCTATTTATCACATCTCCCAGTAACTTGAGGATTTAGAGATAATCTGCCTCTATTACGGTGAATTATATCACTGAAAGGTTGCAAAAACACAGAGAATTGGAACTTTACTGAAGTTGCATATTGCTGTCCCAAAGGAGAAATGTATTTTGGATACAATTGTGCAGCTCAGAATCAGAGGAACATGTACATAATTTTTCAAAGAGTTTTACCTTTTCAACACATATGGACTGGGATTTTTCTCAAAAATGTCTGCAAGATATGTGTCTGTATTCTTTTTGTCATCAATGCCAAGATATATTCTAAGTATCTTTCTACATTTCTGAGACAGGAATATCCACAGAGCAAAATGTTAGGAGAGGACCATGCCTTGGGAAGTCCTATTTTAGCAGTGATTAGACAGAAGTCAGATGATTAGCTTGGATTTAGACATCACCGACACTTAAAATTAGGTGAATCACCTTTTATGTGTATATACTTAAACTTTGCTGTGTACCTCTGAAGCTACTGTGTTAATTTCAGAGAAACTGAAACACAAATTCAAATAATTACCTAGAACCACAAAGAAAGTCGGTATCAAAACAGATTAACCTGTATAAATTAATAGACACAGGCTTCTATTTCAGATTATGCTCTGCCACAATCTTCCTAATCCCAGAATTTCTCATGTTAAATCTCAAACAGTAGGAGAAACTTTTCTTTTTCTCTACAATGCACTCTTTATTGTTTACATGTCATCATCCTTTTCCTCACACATTCAAAGCAATCTCATGCCAGTATGAAACTGTATTGCAGTGGTAATATAATCCTGATATATGTTTTTCCAATTTGTGTTTTACGTGTAGAATTGATAACTATTATTAGCTACTACTCAGCCATGAAATGAGAGCAGATACTGGATAAGAAACAAATTCAGACACAGAAAATGAAAAAGTAGGAAAATTAAGTTATTCTTGCTATTAAATATACCAAATAACAGATATGGTGGCCATCACCTTGACAAACACTCCTACCTGAAATGTTTAAAGTATGACTCTGCTGCTTATGTTAGGAGTCCACCACTGAGATGAGTAGCACAACCACGTTCCATGGTGGACATGTGAAATAACAGCAATAATTACTTAATTAGTCAGAACTAGGAAGAGTTTTTCCAGTTTGCTGTGTGTACTGATGACCTACCATGCTGTGATCTGCATTTGTGTTTTTCCAAAGGTTAAAGATGCACTAATTGTTTGATATTTTGCCAAACAATTATGAAAAAACTGCAAACACTCAATAAAACCTCAATAAAGGAGGAAGCCAGTCCCTATGGTCTCCCAAGCTGTAGGAGGTTATCACCCATCTCTTCCCAAAATAACTAGGAAGAAATTCTTACGCATGTGAGATGCCTTATTCTCAAATGTTTTGAGAATACTTTGTGGAGATCTAGCTAAACGTAGCCTTGGACAGCTTTTCTTCTGTCCAGTAAAGGAACATAAATACATATTTCATAGTTGAATTTTGCACAAAGTATTTTCCAAAGCTTTGAGATATATTCTTTCACTGTTTGAAGAACAGAATGGAGGACCTGAAACAGCCTCTCTAGCCACTTAGCCTGGCACTGCTTAACAGGATCCCAGGAACACCAGATAGCAGGAAAAAGCCGCATCGTGTTCTCTCTTTGCTAGGTTTTGAAAGCAAAAGTAAGCCAAAGGGAGGCTAAAAACTGGGGAAAATTCTCTAGGCTCCACACGGGGTTTCATTTAAACACTCTCCTGAGATACTTGCAACTCTGCAGCTAAGACCACAAAAAAACCACAGGCCCACCTGTGTGACTACCTCATCTAGCCTTTACAATTCATCATGAAAAGCAGTGCTTGATAGCTTTTATCTTTTATTATTTAAAGCAGATTGTCACATGGCATGTCATATCCATCATTTTGTGCTCACTCTCACACTGAAAAAGAGAACAGAAAATTTAGAACACACTCTGTGAATGCTTTAATATTCTTTCAAAGAAAGCAGGTTTTGTTTGAATCAATCTCAACTGTTCTACCAGTTATTCCCCAGGGAAAATATATATGTCTCCTTCTAATAAATTATGTGAAATTATCTGCATAGAAAGTGGAGAAAGTCATTAAAAGGTTGTGGACAGATTTTTTACTAGTTTATATGTCCCATACAAACTACATTTAAATGTCAGTTTGGGAAAACAACATCTGCCCATAGCAAGCTGACATTTTTTCCTCTTTTTTCCATTTTAATCAAGCACTACCTGAACAACCATTCATTACGGGTAACAACATTTAATATAGTACTTCTTTTCCCCTAAAGAGTCCCGAAGTGAACTCTATGTAGTGGGGTCGCTTCCACTGCTGACTTTAAGTGAATTACTTCAGGTGTTTAAATCACACAGCACTGAAGAGCTTCCAACAAGAAATACGCAGACTCACTAAATTTAAGTCCAAAAGATCCTTGCATGGAATTAATCTGTTTAGATCTTCTGCATAACATAGTCTATAGAAACTCAACACTCCTTAGAGACAGATTATCTTGATTTGAACATCTCAAATGGAACTCCTTAGATTAGGATTCTCTGGCGTATCACTCTTCTGCAGGTAGGAAATACCTTACCTTCTTACCAAAGACGAGGAAGAATCTTCAGTCATACCCAGGAGAGAACAAGCACAGCTTTCAGACACACACAGATCTCTTCAGCTGCACTAAATCACTAGCTTAATTTCAGAAGAAAGAGAAAATCACTGCAATATTCATGTCACTAAATTGGAGGCTCAGCGTAATATATGACAGGATTTTGTTTCTTTGCTGCCTAGATTCTCATCGGAGCAGTAATTGCCATGGGCTCTGCAGACCGAGATGGTCGTCTCCATCCTGGTGATGAGCTGGTGTATGTAGATGGGATCCCAGTGGCCGGCAAAACCCACCGATATGTGATTGATCTTATGCATAACGCTGCCCGAAATGGGCAAGTGAATCTTACTGTGAGGAGAAAGGTGCTACCCACGGGTGAGTGAAGGCTGGGAAAGGTGAAAGGAAAATAGCTCCCAATGCTGGCAGCACAAACACGTGCTGTTTTTAAAAAGTAGAGGAAATCAAAGTGAATGTTTGTGTCATTTTGAGGAAAGGATAATTGTAAATATGTGTCCCTTGTTTCTCTGACAAAAATACAACTGAATGTTGTTTCCTTCAGAAGTGGAAACATTGGCAGCCCTGGTGTGGTGATCATAAGTGCTCTGGATTTGTTCCATCCTGTCTTGGTCTGTGCTGTCTCCTCTTGTCCACTTTTGGGACTAAACATTCACCTAAGTTAAAGCCATTTGAGCTGACTGTGTCAGTAAGCGAAAGGCTCAAAGACTGTTAACTGTCCAGGGCAGGAACTCATTTCACTCTTGTATGTGTTAAAAGCCCATTTCTGGTCTCACTGATGTCATGTGGAATTTCGCACCCAACTGCAATGCAAGCTGGCTGAAAGTCTTCTGTAGGGCACAAGTGGCTCCTAGGAACAGGGCCGGATTCTTCTGTCATGCAGACACATTCGGAAAATGAACCCAAACCAATATGAAGTATTTGTAGTAAATTAGACATTTGCATTAGCTCAGTCTCAATTGCTGAAAAACATTGGAACCTTGAAAAATGTGTAGCAGTGTCTGTTAAAGCTTTAACAGGAGAATTTGATGCTTTTCCGTTACAACCTTTGCTTGCCTGAGGAAAGAAGTTTATTTAAGAACTTTTAAAACATTTTTGGTGAGTACACTTCACTGAGGTACCAGAAATGAGCAAAACCACATTCCCAGCCTGTCCTGTCTTCTGCCTGCCCGTGCCCTAGATCCACTGTCGCTGCCTGCGCCGTTCCCCTTCGCTCCTGTGCCAAAAAGCCGCCCTCCCACTCACCTTCGTCTTCGCAGTCCCCCTCCCACTGCGGCAGCGCAGCTCCCTGCCAGCCGTGCTCCCGCAGGACTGACTTTCTTCTGTTACTGACTCCAGAGTCCTCCAGCCAGAAAGGTCCCCCTGCGCCTGGTGCGACGCCCCCTCGCAGCTCCCCCAGCGCGAGGAAAATGGCCAATAACCAAGGTAATGCCGAGTCCTCGCCGCCAGCGCCTCTGCCGGGTCAGCCGCTGTACGCACCACAGGCAAAATCAGCACTGAGTGGGTGCCAGCCTTTGCTGCTGCTTGTTAAATATTAAAGGGTCTACCAGGCAGGCTGGGCTCCTGGTGCAGACAGTGAGGCAAGCTGGCAAAACACCTGAAGTTATTCTCGGGCCTTGAGAGTGCCACACCAGGGAATGGAGCGTGTAGCTCATTAATGGTTAAGTATTTCAGGAGCTGAACAGGATTTTAATGTGGTGTGTTACAACGTGAGCTTTGTGGAAGAATTTAAAACAGCTGCTGTTGGGCGTGACTGAAAAATGCTATGCTAATACATCAGGCCAATTAATTTCATGGGAATTTCTCGCCAGCGTGAATGTATACAAGAGAGGGATCTGGGGTTTTCCTTACCTGTCTATAGCTGGTATGCGCATCTTAGCCCTCACCTGGAATTACCATTTTGTACATATACTTACCCAGATCTGGAACAGATAATCACAATTCACAAGCTTTGGAAAACAATTTTATTAGGAAAATGTGATATTTGGAACAACATGAATTAAAATGCCATTTTTTCACAGGCACAAGCAAAATGTAATTTTTCTGATGAATAACTATTGCACAGTTGCACAGTTTTCCTCTTTTATGTTTCTTTTCCTTTATTTAAAGGCAATCAGTTGCATTCTTTCATGGCCAAGCCAGATCTTGGTCATTCTACAGGGTAAGATAATTTCTGTTGCAGCCATACCATACTGACATTAACAATATTCAGCTTTCTGAAACATGACAGCCAGAAAATGAGAACTCTCTTGTCACTGACTATGGCTTTTAGTTGCAGATTTGGTTCAATAACTCTTAGAGATTTTCAGTTCTAAAGCAGGAATATAATAATTGTTTGTTTTTCTTCCTGTTTATACACTCTAATTACTTTTTTTTGTAGTTGCAGAAGGACTGCTAAAGGACACACCTGACTGAAAAAACAACAGCTTGTCCTTGGACGCTGTTTATTTTATTAATATATACACACCAAAGATCTAATTTGCAAACTCTCTACCTAGGATGTATGTGTGTATGTGGGAACTCCTCACATGTTCAATAAAATGACTCTGCCACTCCTGTTGTTCCAAACAGAAAACATATTACTTACATTTATCTGAAAGTTCTGTATTAAAGCTGTCAATAAATGCTGATTTGTGTAAACAACATAGATCTGCGAGGAATATAAATCTTTTTTTCCCATCTGGAGGTGTAGCTTTACTGTTTTCAATTGCCAAAATGCTCACACTAAAAAATGTCCAATCCCACAAGTTTTAACTTGTTTCCTGTTCTTGTTACTGTAAAGCAATACTAAAGTGTACATGGACTCTGTTTTCACTTCTGCCCTTTGAACTTGCCAAACAAGAGCATCTCCAAAGCCTTTAAATGAGTTCTGCTTCTGCCATGACACCCACAGAAAAACTGCTTGTGATCATTTTTCGTTGTATATCAGCTCTGTTCAATGAACATCTTTTGAACACGCTAATCAACTTGTAAGAAGAACATTATGCAGCTAATCCTAATTACTCTGTTAGCTCCCTGCTTAAATTCTTGTAATCCAAGCACAAATAATTTTTTATTGGATTAGACGGTCACATTTTCCTCTTGATGACAGATCAACCAGCAGACAAGGGAATAGCGCTTGCTAATGTTTTTGCAATCCAGATAGACACTGTTTCTTACTTTCCTCTCCTCTCTTGTAGCTAGCTTAGCAGTCAGTGTTCATGCTTGCTTTATCTGATTGCCCTTGAACATTCTGTATAATTGTGTAGATTCCTGTCTCTCTGCATCTATTACAGCTCCCAGTTTAATACTCGGGGTAGTCTGGTCTGTAGACAGTCAACTGTATTCATGTTGCATTAGCAAATGTACTGTAAGCCCCAGAGCCCCGGAGCCAGTCAGACTGTGACACTGGTGTGATTTGTGTTGTAGGAGAGCCCTGCCCAGAGAATGGCAGAAGCCCAGGCTCGGTGTCTACGCACCACAGTTCTCCAAGAAGTGACTACACGACTTACGCCAACAGTAATCACGCTGTCTCCAGCAGCAATGCTACACCCCCCGAGGGCTTCGCGTCTCACAGCCTGCAAACCAGCGACGTGGTGATCCATCGCAAGGAGAATGAGGGCTTTGGCTTTGTTATCATCAGCTCCCTGAACAGGCCTGAATCTGGCTCCACAATAAGTAAGTATAGCACTTTTTCAGTTCATATTTCTCCAAGTTAGCCCCAGATAAAAAACCCCAATAATTAATTTATACCTATCTGCTAATAATTTATCACTGCGGAGATTAAAACGGAAGATATTCTCAGTGTTGATTCAGGGGCACTGTTTGTCTGTTGCGTCTTGGACAAAACCAAAGGTTATTCTGGCTTCTCAAGCTCTGTGCTTCACGCACTTGTTCGACTATCAGAGTAATAGAGGATTCACCCACAAAGTAGCTTTTCTCTATTAGTATGTCCCAAAGAGACTCTATAAGTAACCAGTAGGGTAATGCGAATAAATTATTCTCCCACATGCAATTGAATTAGACTCTTTTTTTAATAAATCAAGATGCAGTTCAGCAAGCTGAAAAAAAGCTTAGATCACAGCAAACCGTATGACAACAGCTGTCCAGTTATGGGACTGCAGAAGCAACAGGAAATTGGGAAAATGTGTTATATGCAGGTGCAGAGAGGCTGATTGAACGGCTGGAGTATAGACAACATAAAAATTACAGCTGAGTGCAGGGGGATGGATGTATCTCCCTATACTCAGTAGTACTCAGATGGCAAGATCTGCCCTTAATAATTACAGTTCACTTTCTGTTCAGAAAAATAATTTGTTCTGTGGGTCAATTTTATTGCTTTAATGTAAACATCTGGTGCCACTCGAGCTGTCCTGGGTACATCTAGGGAGAGGTCAGGCAAATGTGACATAGGACCTACAGAACATTCAAACCCTGACAGTTGCAGCTGAAGGCACAGGGGCACCCTTTGTTTTTTCCAATAACATTTAACCAAATGAGAGCTGAGCCCTCTGGAAGAAGGAAGCAAAAAAGGCTTTATATTGAGAGACATCCACATGCCCCACCAAATAATGCTAACCACAGCTGAAAAACCAAGAGAAGTGAGAACATTTATCATTTTGCAAGTTTCAGCCTAATCCAATCCTTTCCCTACATGAAAATACATTTTAAGGAACTGCTCTTTTGCCTAAATCTGGTTCCTGACAAAATCACAATTTCAACTTTTAGGGCCAAATGTCACTCTTCTAAATTCATACCTGAAATGCAGCTAAGAGAGTTCTGGGAAAACCTTATCTCGCAATAGCAAATTATGTCAGAAAACTTTTTTGTAGTATTTCATGATCATGCAGTTATTAAGAGTTGCTTTTCATGTTACCTCAGCTGAATTTTAAAACTCCATAATTGCCGGAATTAATATTGTAACAAAACCATAGCTAATTAGCCTCTTGGGACTCTGAGTTTTCACATTACTGAATATAATAGCCAACTGGAAGTTCTTTGCAGAAGATCAGAAAAGAAAAAAAAAAGATCCATTGAGATACATCTTAATCAGTTAAGTCAGTCATGAGAGTTTGTGGTCGGGGCAGATTGAGAGGGAAAGGGGAGAGGAAGAGAAGGAGAAAATGCTTGAACAATCAAAAATTCTGTGACTGGATTATTCTCTTGAAGACTACAGACCAAGGTTCAAGATATTGCTTTGCCTTCTACTCTCCAAGATGTTCTTTCAGTACGTTTCTTTCTCCACAAGCAACTACATAAGTAGTCATTTTTGATGCTCAGTTGAACATCTCCAATAGTAAAGGGAAATGACAGTCTGCTATGGAAGTGACAAGAGAATTTATTCAAATAATAACTGCATTGAATTTCAGTGATCCCAAAAAGCATCAAATCCTGAGTTTACAAGAACAGTGGTTAACAAAAAAATTACATGTGCTGTAGACAGTGACAGAAAAGAGAAGAAAATACCCTTTCCATATGAATTCTGTTACAAAACTGTAGTAGAAAAAATATGCTGAAAATTACATGGTCTGTCATCATATCTGTAATAAAAACAATCTAAAAATTATTGACTCTTTGTAGAGTAAGAGAGGTTATTTTCTTTACTTACTATTTATTTGGGTGAAGTAATTTGAGCTTTATTAACAGGAGCATAGCCAGTAGGTTGAGGGAAATTATTATCCTCTTTTATTCAGCACTCACTGGGTTCCATTCAGAATACAGCATCTAAGTTTTGGGCCTTTTGGTAGAAAACAGAACAGGGAAATTTCAGCAGCAGCAATTGAGACATCCTGAGCTACCTTTTAGCTTGAAATAACACCCTTAAAATGCGCAGTCAGGGGTAGAAAGCATAGCAACAGTAGGAAAATATTGAATGGATATAGGAAGTGCAATGTCCAAAGTATATAATACATCACTATTGAAATGTGGACCTGCATGGCACCATGTTAAGCACCTCGGTAGTTACTCACTTCTTGTAGCAGAAATATGTTAATTTGGTGAAATGTTGTACCATGGTTCCAATGTCCCTTTTTTCAGAGCCGGTGCACTTGTCCCCAGCTGCTGTAACCCTGTGTGGAGCAGAATGATGCTATGCAGACATGCATGCACAGTTAAATGTTAATGTTGTCATTGCAAAGCAATTCTGAGAAAGTCAAAATAGGGCAAAATAGGTCAAAAAAGGGAGTGTGATGTAGTGCCAGATGCTATTAGGAAGAGCATCACGCAGGAAGTTGTCTCACTGGCAGCATCCTCAAGGCAAAGTGAGGAAGGGTTCCTTTGATTTAAGAACGTTTATTTCAATAACTCCATTCCCTCCTCTACTTTATTGCAAAGAAGAGTTGAGGTCTTGGAAGTATAAGTATCATCACCAGTTTTACTCAAGAAGGCAATTCGTTATGCACTGAAAGTATTTTCCTTATTCTTGAAACCACACTTACAAACAATGTTTTAACGTTTCAACATTTAACATTTAACATTTCAACAGCTCTTGCTGAGTACAGGAGCAAGCACTTTTTGTCACTAGGTGCCCACGCTTCAAGCGCTGTTGAAACACATTCCAGCAAAGTTGCTACTGTCTACGGAGCTGCAGGTTCATTGATTTGCTGCTTTGCTGTTGGCCTGAAGCTGAAGGGGTTCACAAAAGCTCAGCCTCTGCTTGCCAGGAGAGTTTGCTCTGTCTGTGAAGCTGTAGGCCAATCCCATGAAGTCAGAGTAGCAGTGCTCCACCTGAGTCTCAAACCCCTTTCCCACCCTCTGATGGGGTGTGGGCTGCGCTGCTCCCACACAGCCTCCTATTAGTGCTTCATGCTTCTTCTGACCTGAGAATGAGCCATGAAAGGCTCAGGAGCTCCCAGAGCCAGAGAGCTCACTTTTTTCCAAGAGGTTTAGGGTCTTGGTCAGCTTTTCCCTCAGCATGGTTTGCATGGAGTTTGTTGTTACAGTTGATTTACAGGCCTGCCTTTGCCTTGAAGAAATCTTCAAAATACTAAACGCTTGTTTTTGCACTATTGATATAGACACAGAGTGAGGGCAGACTACAGCCATAATTAGGGAACAAACTATTTTTTCACATTTTGTGATGGGCAGCACTGTAATAGCTGTCATTTTAATAAATTTACGTTAAGTAGTTTGGAGCCAGCCTTTAGACCTCAATGTCATTTTTCCTTACTGGTACTTGCTTAAACATCCAATTCTTGTGGCACATTTATTTTCCTGTGTCTATAATGGTAGAAATTTTGTTTCCCCTTTGTCAAAGCATTGCTTGGGATGTTCTCTAATCCAGCACAGGGGATTATCTTGCACTGAACTACAGTTCTGATGTGGGGAGATCAGGAATGGAAAACGAATGAAAAGGGTTGAATGAAGAGATTTTACAGGGCAAAGCAGGGGCATAGAAAAGGTCAGCCATGCTTCAAAATTGTATCAGTAAAGGAGATAAAGTGGATAAAGAAAGAGCTGTGCTTGAGTGGTGTATGCAGGAGCAAGTAATTTTGCCTAGTGCAGCACGCAGAGGATCTTAGAGTGCTAAGAGATTAAGAAAAGAAAATACACCTGTCCAGGCTCCTGACCTATTTCTAACGAAAGGATTAACTTCCACTGCCTCTAAAACATATTATTGTGCCTTCTCCAGATCCTGTTCCAACATTAAGGGGGGATGTGGCTCTCATCCCTTTTCCACACATGAGAAATTACAGCTAAAGTACTTAAATTTAAGTAATTAATCTACACTTTGCATTGCTTTAGGGAAATATTTTTAGGGTATCAAGATAACTTCACTATCTGCAGCCCGTGGAAAAGCACTTGCAGGCTTCTGGAAATGGCCAGAATGTGATTTCTGGGTGAATGTGTCCCAGAGGTTTTTGGAGTAAACTTGTCCCTGCCTATTTCGTATCTTCCTGATGCTTTTTATTTATGTGTTTGGGATGCAGCTTCATCTAGGAGATGTACTTGTGATTCCCTGTAAATCTCTTTACATCCTAATTTTTGTAGAAAGAAACCATGTGTTGTAAACAAGCCTTTTTAACTTGCAGCTTCCAGTGAAATTGGAAAATTGGCAATATTTCCAGAAATTTTACTTTAACAGGTACTGTCAATTAGCACAGTTATGGAGTGTAAACAAACTGAAAATACAGGTGTAATCAATAAACAATTTTCAAAAATTTAAAGGCAGATGACTGTGCATACTTGTTATGATCTTCCTCCTGCTTTGCACAAGAGGAGTTGTAGATTTAATTTGCCCCTACACTGCATATGCCAGTGCCTGCTGGATTTTCAAAACATGATAAAACAGAGTCTAATGAAAGAAGTTTCTTTCATTTCTCAAAACATGCAGTCTTAACTAAAAAACATAAATCCAAGATAAGCCTCTGCTGACTGCAGCAAACAGCATTCTGAATAAGTCCCATTCAGCCCAGAGTTTCTTTGAACTCCTTACAGTGTAGAGATAAAAACCAGTTTATCGATCAGTGATTACTGTGTGATCTGAGTTGTTTGTGCAGCAATTTCACCCATGCTTTTCCTGGGTAAAATGGTGCCAAGGGATATAATTTTCTGTGACCAATCTGCAAATTCTAAAGAAAAGAGAGCTTTGGAAATTAGGATGTCTGTCCACCCCACCTAGGATACTTCTGGAGCATGGCAGTGAACTCCTATCCTCAGTGTGAGTCCTCCATGAAGGATATTTGTGTCTTCTGGGCAAGGAATCTGGATTCTCATTTCTGTGTAGCTTTGATATTTGAGCTGTTCTTCTGCCTCTTCAGCTACAAAAGCACACTTTTTATGTTTAACTCTTAGTAAAACTTGCAGCTGAAAGAAATTCCTAACTGATTTAGTTTTCAAGTCAACATAAGAAATTAATCATCATGAAATAACCTTAAGAGGTCAAAGAGGTTTTTAATACCATCAAAATACATTGCTGCAGTTCACAGGCATGAAATACTCAATTGTCTGATATTTTTTGGAGATGAAGAATGGAGGATCTTAACTGCATTGCTCCTCTCTCTCTAGATGATTTCTATCCTCCAGCATGTTTCTGAATACATCATTTGGACCTACAGGTGCCTCCCGTGTTTTCAGAGAACAAACACTAAGTTTTCTTGGCACAAACCCATCAAGGGAATCAAGGTTTTTCTAATACTTCCACAGGGCCCATTTTGCTTTCATTAGAAGCTTGAATTAAAGTATGTAAGTTCCATTATTTTTTCTTAGATCTTCACCTTTCTAAGGTATGTGCTCTCCTTCCCACCTAGCTTCTTATGCCTGTGCTATGCAAGCAAATATGTTCCATGTCAGCACACAGTGGGATGTTTCCATTCACAGATTTATTAATCTTATTAAGAAAATGGATTATTTTCACCTGCAAGTATGCAGCATGCCACCGATTTCTATTTTTCAAATAAGTGTCCCATAGAATATCCTATAAATATATGGGGAATATTTTTTAGCCCTGATGGAAAGTCCACCATACTCAAGTTTTCCAAATTTTAGATTATTCCAGAGCAATGAAATTAGAGATGTTTGTATTTAATATACTCTTCCAATTAAAATCTGTACACTGGAGCCTGCTTGTTGAATGAAAACTCTTGCACATTTAGAAAATTGAGAATATAAAACATATTCATTGGATCAGCTGTATAACATTGAAAAGGACAGCTGGCTCAGGAAGGCTCATTTGCTTGGTTTACTGTCTATATCTGTTAACATTAGAGCACATTGCAAGAATTTATCTGCCAGAGAGTTTTAATGGATAAGGCAGAGGTTTGATTTTTTTTCCATAACTGATACTTTTTGACATTTAGCTACTATATAGAGGGGAAAAGTAGGAAAGTTGCTGTCTAAAAAACATAGTCTCAACAGTTATGTCTAGAAGTACTGAATAGATGTAAAAAAATTACTGATGTAAATCAGAAAAGCCTTATTTGTGGAAATATTTTCTTAGAATCAAGTCTTTTTAGCTTGTGGATCTTTCAAATGAGGGGAAATTATTTTCATTACCAAAAAGCAAGAGGCTGATAGATATTTCAGTCTTGTTTAACTAATTCATCAATAGTCTGGGTGAAAGGATAGAGTGTACCCTCAGCAAGTTTGCTGATGTTTCACAAATGGGAGGAGAGGCTGATACACCTGAAAGCTCTGCTGGCCTGACCTGGGCAGTCTGGAGAGTTGGGCAGAGAGGAGCTTAATGAAGTTTGGACAGGCAAATGTCAGGTCCTGCATCAAGGGAGGAATAACCCCAGGCAGCAGCACAGGCTGGGGCTGAGCTGTGGAAAGCAGCTCGGGGGAGAAGGACCTCAGGGTCCTGCTGGACAACAAGCCATCCATGAGCTGGCACCGTGTCCTTGTGGCCAAGAAGGACAATGGTGTCCTGGGGCCATTAGGAAGAGCATTGCCAGCAGGTGGAGGGAGGAGATCTGTCCCTCTGCTCAGCCTTGGGGAGGCCACATCTGGGGTGCTGTGCCCAGTTCTGGGCTCCTCAGGACAAGAAAGTCATGGAACTGCTAGGGAGGGCCCAGTGGAGGGCTAAGAGGGTGATTAGGGGACAGGGACATCTCTCTTAGAGGAAAGGCTGAGGGAGCTGGGCCTGTTCAGCCTCGAGAAAAGGTGGCTGAGAGGGGCTCTTGGCATTGCATACAAATATCTTAAGGGTGGGTGTTGAGAGTAGAGACAGGCAACAGGCATTTGGCACAAGCTGAAACACAGAAAGTTCCTTCTGAGAATCTTTCCTTTGAGGGTGACTGCACACTGGACCTGGCCCCCTGAAAGGTGGGGAAGTCTCCTTCTCCAGAAATATTCAAAACCCACCTGGCTCAATCCTGTGCAGTTTGCTCTGGGTGAACCTGCTTTAGCTGGAGGTTGAACTGTGTGAGCTCCAGAGGTCCCTTCAAAGCCCAGCCCTGCTGTGTTTCTGTGACACTCAGTGTTAGAAGCAGTATCTGTATTGAGCAACTGCTCTGGGTTTGTGTACAGCTGACCCGAGCATATGGACAAGGTATAATGACACAAAATTCGTTCTTTGTTCTCTGACATGAAGGTGTGGTAAGGATATTAATTTGAATCATGGAGAGCAAAAGTGGGTGATTTTTATCAAATAAAAATATTAATACAGAGAAAAATGTAAATTCGTAGTTTTCAGTAAGTTTCTGAAAGTAGACCTTATCCATTTTCTAAATGCAAAGATTTCTTTTAAATCATTTTGTCTTTTAATTTTTTAATTTAATTTCTCTTTAATGAGCTAAGAGCTGATCATTGCACAATTAACTACCTTCTGGGAAAGCATCAGCTGCTGCATGCCAACTCTGGGTCAGTTTGTGCTGTAATGCTATAAATATCTGAGCGAGATTTAGGAGGAGACATTAATTACTTCAAATATCGTAGAAGCTTTGGTTCTTTCAGGATTCAAATCTTCCCCAAGTCATGAAATTTTGAAAAATACACTGCCGAAAAGTTACATCCCATTGTAAGATCTTTTGTTAGGTAAGGTTTTTGCAGCATTGCTGCTCTCTGCTAGATTATTTTGGGTCTAGGATTATGCCTCTGCTTTGGAAGGATTTCTTTTATCTTAAGGTAGATATCCAACCATCTCACTCCTGAGTATCACATTTTGCATGACTTGATAGTCTTGGAGAAAAAGACTCTATAGGTCTGTTTTGAAAGGCTGTGTGGTTTGTATACATATAAATTCATTCTTACTAATTTCCCATATTTCCACCAGTTAAAAAATATGTATTAACCCCTGTTTACAATAATTTTTTCCCTTGCAGTCTCATTCATTGTGTAGTCTGACAAAACCAAGAAATGAATTGTTCTGCAAAGGGGCAGCTTGTTTACTGTGCTCACTTTAAGCAAAAACAATGGGTTTCTTGGGAAAAAAAAAAGCCACAAATCCAAGCCTTTCTGTATAGCCTGCTAACATTAAATGCTGCTCAGGTAACTCAGTGAAATAAGTGGATCAAATTCTCTCCAAAGTCTCATCCAGACACATGCTGCCACTGTTCAAAATGTACATATGTTTGGAGAACAGCTTGTGGCGAATTCTTAAAAGAGGCATGAATAGATTAGTAAAAATTTTTGAGGGTGATAGGAGACATTTACCACCAGTCAAGTGATCTGGGACTTCTTTTAAAAGGTTACATATTAAATACTCAGCTTAGATAAAAATAAAACCCCAAAGATGCAATTTAAGAAAAAAAATATTATATGTTAACAAAACCCTAATTAAATGCCAGACATGAGAGGTTTCTTCCCAAGAAGGGACCTGCCATGCTAGGAGAGACCAAATGGCCACACAGGTCCACACTGTCCCTTGGCCATGACCATTGGCAGAGAGGACAGCACCTACAGCAGACAGGACCTTCCCCAGGCGTCACCTCAGCTTTCAGAAGCAAAGCTTTCTGATTTAATCAGCAATGGGTCCACCCCAGTAAATTGGTCCTTTTGAATCCTTTTATTCTTCTGCCCCTCCAGAGGGTTGTCCCAGCTTCTCTTTCTCAAGCTGTAGACAGCAAGTTCATGGACAGCTCCTTTGGGCAGAGGCTGTTTTGTGCTTCTGACTGCCATACTTCCCTTCTCTGAATCTTTGTGAGTTCATTGGTATGATTTTTGAGATAAGGATACTGAAACTATCAGCAATACTCAGACTTTAGGTTTGTTTCATTTGTTATTCTTTTTCTAACTCTTAGTGTTGTATTAACTGTTTTAATGAGTTTATGTTTTTAGAGAAGTAGGCACGTATTCCAAGGTTTCTTGAGTGATAATAATTAATTTAGTGCTCATCTCTGCTTAATCTTAGGCAGGGTTATTTTTTCCTTGCGTGCATCATCTTGCATTTCTTTTCATGAGATCTGGTCTGCCACTTCGCTCAACCCACTCCCTACTGACAGTTTACAGCTCTTCCGCATTTGTTTTAGATGTGACCATTCGAACAATAAAAATGGAAATTCACGGTTCATTTCTACCTTTGTTCCTTAGCTTTTACCTAATTAATCCCCTATGAGAGTAACTCCTTCTTATCTCTTCGAAGTAAGTATTTCACCACCAAAGACTCTCTAAAAACTGAAAGTTTGCTTACATATTTTAATGTGCTTGGTTTTTTTGTGAACAACCTGCACATCAGATGATCTGCATCCCTTAGAAGCACTCATGCTTGAAAAGAAAGCCTTAAATAAATTCTCCCTTCCCAAGGAAGCAGTTGGGACCAGGATGTTGTGGCTTAGGAGGGCTCTCAGGCAGAGTTCCCCTGGGAAGAGAAGCAAAGAACAGAAACTCCTCAGGATAATATAACTGGCAGGGAAGGAGCTGGGAGATAAACTTCTCCTCATATTATCTAGAAGTGTGCATAAACCAGTTTCTGCTGAACGGCCATGAGCTCCATTAGTAAGTCACTAGATTTGCCCATAAAACCCTGTAGAGCATAACAGTGTAACCTTGAATCCAAAAGAGATTCAGATTCCTGCTGCAAAGTCTTCCCACACCCTACTTAGCAGCAAGATCATTTGGCAGCACCTGGCACCAATACAACCTGAGAAGAGGAGCATTAAATCCTTGACTACCAAAGCAGAGTAGAAAAGGTGCCTTGACAGACACAGGCTTTGTTCTGAGGATCACTTATTGTTGATTTTTTCCTAAGACGACAGAATGAAGGGAGTTCAGGGATACCAAAACATTTAGAGTAGGTACCTTTATCAGGAAGGTGAAAGCCATTAGGCTTAAAGGGCAGAAGAAAAGAACACCAAGTTCCTTCTCTTTCTCTCTCCCTTCCCTTTTCTCAGGATTTGGATCAGAATTGGGCTCTTGTGGCTCTCCCACCTCCAGCTTTGATTTCAGCAGACATCTCAAACATGCAGACATCTGCTCTATTCCCTTGTCAGGTACAAGAAGTCCAACAAAAAATTTTCAGGCAGATTAATAGGACTTCCCACCCCCCTCCCTCCCACACCCCTTACTACTGAAATGATGTCTCTACTTAAATATTTAGGCTAGCAAAAACATCTTTAGGGTTAGAAATGGCAAGCATGGAAATTTTAGCTGTGGCATCTCTGCCATATTTCCCTTTCTTTCCTACTACTAAATGTCTTGCTTTTTCACATAAGACAATCTCATTTTCAGATCTCCACTAATATATAGTACAGACATGACAATTTCAGACAAATCTTTTATTACATATACCAGAAACAGGCATGTTTTAGTATCAGTTTAAGTGATTCTTGGTGATGCTTTGAGAGCTGATTTGATGAAAAAGGCTCTGTGTGAACATAAACTGTTTAAAAGTCATGCTACTCCTTAATTTGTTTGCTCACTTATATATATGCATGGCAGTTACACATCTGCATTAAGGGCAAAATAAAAACTTTCGTAGAAAGTGTGGCTGTACATATTTAGTATATTTTAAAACATAGAAACGTTTAGACATTGTGACATAAATTAGGTGCTTATTTCCTAAGCACTGAGACATTTCTGAAGTACACTAATTTTGTGTGTATTACTAAAGCCATGTTTTAATTTATGTTCTTGCCTGAGCTATAGTGGTAAAGAAGCATACAGTTTGATTACGGCTTGCACTTCAGAGTACTCACTTATATTTTCAGTTCTCAGAAAATTAATTTTTAGCACTGTAAACAACATTACATCCATACTAGAAACAAAAGTCACTTTGAGGTATGTGTATTGTGACTTTATATCAGATGTGTAATCTGTGTTAGTCACCAAAACCTTCAGTACATGTTTGTCAGGGTGCTGAGAAATTTGTTCTGCAGCAATGTATTCTGAACACATCTCCTGTTAGAGCTTTGGTTTATATGAGCATTGATAGCCTAGATATTTCCCAAAAAGTGTTTGAACAATATTTTCTTTCATTATTCCAGGTTCTCTGTAGATAATAAAATTTTAAGGTTATATTATTTTTTTTAAAAACACAACTGTTTTTAAACACCAATTTAAAGGTGAATAGTGGGGCTGAGCTGCTTTGTGCTCTTTTCCAAGACTGAAGGAGGAATAGTCAAACACCATTAGGATATTCATAGACTATATAGTCAAATTTAATTGTGATAAGCATATTTATGAGTCGTTGGGAGAAAGAAAAGTAGCATGCTCTTTGGGGAGCCTAGAGAAGAGACTCAGCTATAGCATATGCATTTAGTTAAAAAACAGAGGATAATAGGGTAGAAACACGGGGCAAAAAATCAAGAATAATATTTAGAAAATTCAATGGAAAATGAGGGAAAAGACAGACGAAGAATATGGATGGAGTAAACAAAAATGCAAAGAACCACAGAGAAGAACAAAAGGAGAAGCAAAATTGTTCTGTAATGTTTTGAGAAGGTGCTGAGATGTTTTGATATACTGAATGTCTGTGCACTCACAGTTAACTGTCAATACAATTCTATTAATTTATTATTCTTATCTAATTAGAGAGCTGCACATCTCAATAAATCTTCGGTATTATTTCTATTTATCAATAAACATATTTGAAGGAGGAGAACAATTTCATGGACCCTGGGCATTTTCAGTAACATTTTTTTGTATATAAAGTAAATAATGTTTTTAGTGCCTCTATTGCACCATACAAATAAAGAAATTCTGTAAACCAGGAGGTGGGAAACAATTTATGACTACTACTTACCGTGCAAATGTACCCCATTTCCCTGTTTTAATGCCTTATTGTTTTCCTGATCTGCTTATTAGGTTGTTTCATGGAAGGTTTACAAAATAGCTGAATTATAAACTTATTTTGAACTTCATATGTATATGCCATATATATGTATGCATCTGGATCCTGAATTTTTAGTGAAAAAACACAGTCCTGTGTTAATGCAAATGACATTGCATAAGAATTTATATTCTTATATGTTTTTACACAAGCTGTTTTTTAGTTCATATAGAAATTTCTTCCAAAAGAACTCATTTTCTTTCGCTTGGGAACATCTCCACTTGTTTCAGCATGTGTTAACTGTGTCTATTGTTTCTCGCCTAGCTGTACCCCATAAAATAGGGCGGATAATTGATGGAAGTCCTGCGGATCGCTGTGCAAAACTTAAAGTTGGAGACCGGATCTTAGCTGTGAATGGCCAGTCTATTATTAACATGCCTCATGCAGATATTGTGAAGCTAATTAAAGATGCAGGTCTCAGTGTAACTCTTCGCATCATTCCTCAGGAGGGTAAGTCAATGGCCCTTAAAAACAGGAAGAAAATTTTAAGTAGCCTCCAATTAGCTTAAATTATGTCACCACTTGAAAGAGCATCTTTTGTTCTCCTTCCTCAGCTGTAACGTGCAGCACACCAGAATTACGAGCTTAGAACTAGCTCAGATAGGATCTGAATTCTTGAAAAGGTTTCAACTTATGAAAAGGGTATTTAAAGCAAACCTGTAGAAACCTGAAAGAGAGAGAAAGAGGATATTAATGTCTTTTGCAAGAATTGTCTTCTGCATGGAAAAGCACTCTACAAGAGAGCCAGGTTTTGAGTTCGTTCCCTTATATCTTGCTATAAGCCAAGCCAAAGTTTGACAAAGTGATTCACAAGAGACTGCAATGGCTGTCACCAGGCATGTTCAGCTACCAGCTACATGTGACAAAAAGTGATGTGAAGGAAGAGTTCAGATTTGGCAGTTTCCTCCATCACTATCATATAGTGATACATCACTGTAAATGCACAAGGCAGAAAAGAACTGAACCCTAAATTATCTCATTTGTAAGGTGAGGATAAGGGGATAGACTCATTATTCTGGTCATTACTCCACATCTAATCAATGAAGATCTTTTGATGCCGGTTCCACGGGGTTTGGGGTTGATTTCTGGGCTTTTTTTAGTTTAACAATGTGCTACGCTGCTGCATGCATTGTACCACATTAATGAGACTGTGTCTTTATATCTCAGCAACAAATACCACCAGAGCTGGGAATGACACACAGAAATTAATTGGATTACTTAATGATCCATTGTCCAGTTAGATGACCTTCACCTTCTGCTGCTGCATCCAGCAACGGGACAGGGAAATAGTCTGACACTGGTCATGAACTCCAACTGATGGAACTCATCTACTTTGTTAAATGAATTCAGTGAAGGGAAAAACACAGACATACACGAATTTAGAATTCACATCAATTAGCATCTGTGTAATTACTGGAGACCAGCTTTGCAAGCATCTAAAACAAGTGTGATACTTCATACAGTCCATGAAGTTTATTTAAGCCTCTCTGGTATCCAGGGTAAATAACATCATTAATAGTTCAGTGTTAGAGATGGATACATTAAATTAGAAAGAAAGCAGAAGTGCAGCTGAATTGTAGTGCTACAGGACGTTCTCAGCTGCTAGTGGTGAGAAATTATCTGTGCCCAAGGCACAGCTTCCCTGTGTGACTGACACTGGACACCTCATTTGCCTTCTGAATTAGCTTCCCAGCTTATAAAAATTGGGAAAAAATCTAATACCTCTGTAATACACTTTCAGGTGAAAAATACCATATAAATGCAAAGCAGTTTTAGAAGCAGCTCATGATTTGATTGGTTCATCCATAGTTATGAGAGTAATGTAGAAATGAGGGACAACATTTCCAATCTTCCTCTCTGAAACTTGCAGTACAAAAGAGACTCACAGGTGCAAAATGGGCAATTACAACCTTAAGCATAGTAATTACATAGACAAGTATTGCTTATGCCTGCATGAGGAGTGTTTTAAGTGCAAATATACAAGCTTCTTTGGACAATTAATCCTAAATTGAAAATACTTTTAATAACATAGCCAAAATTTTTATAATAATTGTAAGCATAAATTAGATAAGTAGAGAGCCATTAGGAATGTGCAGCCGTGGGGAAAAACTCACGTTAAAAATTTTAAAATAAAACAATTAAAAATTAAAACTAGATTCAAATGTAAACTTAGGCAAGATCTGTATCATGTAGTTATTGTTGTTAGCAGTGCTCAGCCATATGTGTGTTCATTTTGGTGGTTTTGCCCCATGCTGCACTGGTCTCACTCCTGTTGCAAGCAGGAATTTTAAAAAATACAATATTTGCCTTTGCTGTTGATAATGCAGAAACTTCTGCAGTGCTCTGTCCTCCTGTGGGTGGAGTCTCTCTCATTTATGCTTCCTAATAGGTAAATGATGAACAACAGGACTGTGCCAGAGTGTTGGAAGAAATATATTTGATATGAGCTCAGTGCCAGATGTGTCTTCCCCCAAGTCCAGCAGGAAGCCTGAATAAAGATTGGCATTCTTTATTTGTAACAAAGCAACAAAAACATATTTCCTATGCCAATCTCTCCATCTTTTTTTAATTTGTGTTATTTGGAAAGAAGAATTTTGTTTTTCTGCAGTGTTCTTATGTGAAACCCTGGTCATTTGACAGAATACAGTGAAATAAAACATCTGTTTAAATGGTTAGTCGGAATTTACAGAGGTTGGGTTTACTGTTTTACTGCTCACAGTCCCCAAAAATTTAAAAAGACAGGAAACACTTGATGAGCTCAAAGACAGCAGCAGCTAACATAAGGACACCAGTGTTTTAGCTTTTGTGACTGGTCCATCATCCAAAACAGTGGTGAGAGCAGTAAAATGCTCATTCTCTCAGAATGAATTTTTTTTCCAAGTGGAAAGCATTTCAAATATCTAGTAGCTGTGCTAAGGCCAGGTTGGAAAGGGCTCTGAGCAACTTGATCCTGTTGAAGATGCCCAGCCCCAGGGGGGTTGAACTAGATGATGTTTGAGTGTCCTTTCCACCCAAACTATTCTATGCTTCTATCATTCTATCATTCTGTGATCAGTATTTATATGCTTTAAAAGAATATGTGAAACATAGAAGCAATTTCCCTTGTTCAATTGTGTTTTAAATAATGACGGTGTCAACCAGAATTATAGAACTGACCAAGATTTCAGATCCCACAGACTATCAAAAGGAGACCATTAGGTTCAAATGTCTTGAAATCTAATTATAGCCTGAGAGAGTAAAAGTGACAAAGCATAAATTTGCAGAGGTAGCGTGTGACCAAAAATTATTATTGTCTACCTTTGCCCTTTATTAAATGCTGCACTGTGACAGGTCTTTAATCTCCATCTCCCCGTTCTGCAGAGCTGAACAGCCCAGCCTCGGCCCCCAGCTCGGAGAAGCAGAGCCCCCTGGCCCAGCAGCACAGCCCCATGGCCCAGCAGAGTCCCCTGGCGCAGCAGAGCCCCGTGGCCCAGCACAGCCCCGTGGCGCAGCCTCCGCCTCCACAGCCCCTCCAGCCGCAGGGACACGAGAACAGGTTGCTCATTTTCTTACTGCACTATTTTTTTTTTTTTCTTCCCCTTGGATATTAGTCTGGAGTCAGGAAGATATTTTTATGGTGGGTTTCATCTCTGATGCATCATTTACCAGCCAATTTCTCATGTGTAATTTATGCATATACATTAGCAAATTTATCTGTAATGGAAATTAAATGGTAGGGAGACAGAAATTTTGTGACCAGCTGTATTAAAAGCTGTTTATATAAAAAGCACACTCAGGCTGGGGGATGATGCAACTTTCTGTGACCTCCAATCAGCACTATTTAGTCTTTGGATTATTTTTTAGCTTGTTAAACAAGGCTGATTACACTGACTGTCTCTATGCTAATCTTCAGTAGCCAACACATATCATCAAGACCCTCTTCCCCAAATGATGCTGGTTACAGGATTGTAACTTTTCTCTTCTGAAAATACTTGAGTTCAGTTGTGATTCAGACATTACACCCTCTAATTCTCCTTGCTTAACAGATGTAGTACTTTCACTTGCCCAAATTATTTTCTTTCAATTAGTCTCACTAGGAAAATTACTTTGCCTTATACTTCATTGAGTACTTTTTCCAAAAGTGATCACCTCCTAGAAGACATATGTTTCTGACAAAATTCAATGCAACGTTTTCACAAAAGTTGCTCTGCGCTGTTGGAAGTCAATATTAAATATCTGTTAAATTGGGAGTTTTCAGATGGGATCAGCAAACGATATTAATTAAAGTTCCAGAAAGAAATTCTGTAATAATTTTACTAAAAAGTGTGAGCTATAATTGCTCATGTCACCATTTACATATTCAGCAAAAATTACAATGCCTCCATCTGTGAATAAAAACATCATCTTCTGATATGCAGCTGTGGCCATATATTGGGAACCTGCCTAAAGATGACTCTTATTTCAGAAAAAGGTCAACTATTGCTAATTCATATAATATTATTTTTCACTAGATTTTTAAAGCTAGATTACAGCTTGTTTGTATAGCCACATACATTGTTTCTTTACCAAAATAGAATATTTAAAACTCCTAGGAGTATTAACTAGTTTTTTTACTTCCAATATTAAGAAGGCTCAGTATCACAGTAAGCCTGTTTGTTCTCTGTCTTCTTTTTACAGGATCATGATACTGAGTAAAGAAAGTAAGAGGATTGCATGTGTGCATGCAGGTCTTATTATAGATGCCATATACAGCTTTTAAAAAAGCACATGGCAGCAGTCTATTTTAATCTTCTCAGAAAAATCAAAGGGAAATAGTTCTGATATTTTTGTGTCTGGTCAGACAATCAGATTACTAAAACTATTGTGTAGGAAGATTTGTCATAATGTCACTGTCACTATATTAATAAAATAATGAAAATTTGAAACATACCAGACATTTTGAAACATTCAGATTCAGATTACCTTTTTATATATAAATTAACATAATCAAAAACAATGCTATCATTTTTTCAGAGTGTTATTTTTTTAATCAATAAGTACATTTCAAAATCCCTTTCACAGTCTATATGTGTCTCTGTTTGTGTCCATGTACATACATGGTCACTTGGTTGACTGAAAACTTCCAGTCCGTTATTAAAGCAGAGTTTGAAATGTCTATTTCCTGCATAGGAACAAGTATTTCCTTTGGCACCAAGGGAAGAGTGTAAGAACATCCACTATGTGAACCTTTTTGTTAAAATCTAACCCAAACCACTATTACAGAATTACCTTGCTAAAGTAGTTTAAGACTTTCTTTGTGCCTCTTTAGCACACCACATGGCTGAAGTATGGAAGTTTGCAATAAGAAATGATCTTTACTTCACCCTGAAGTGTGGAATGCCATTATGTGCTGATTTCCATGTGTTAAAGGAAAATCCCATCTGAATAAAACAAATAACTAGTCACTGTGCCTCAGAAAGTCACATTTTCTTTCAAATTTTAGGAGCCATCTCCCTGTAACCAGTTACCAGTTAAGCAATATTTTACTTGTTATTAATTCCTCATAACCAAATCTATTTTCGTTCCACTTTGTGTTATTTCTACTGACATGACTTAACCAACAGAGCTTTTAGCCAGATAGCATTATAGGGAGTGTGTAACAAAAGTAATGCACACTATATTAAGAGATATTATATCAAAGAATACCTTTCATTAAAAGGATAACAGCCAGGACAAGGAATTTATCCTTTTTTAACCTTAAGAAGTTCACAATAATAATAATATTCTATGTCGATGAAAGGGGGTATAAACTGCACAGATATTCCATTTATTCTGTAGAAATATTAATTCTGGAAAAAAGCACCTTATAAACTCAGTGAATTATTTTGTGGTGACTATAGTGGGTGTTTCCACATGCAGTTTCATCTTCCAAATAGGCAAGGTAAGTGGGAATCAAGATGCTTTTCCTGTTCGTGTCCCTTTGAGTTTAATCCTGGTCTCACTGATACAAGCTGTAAAATTGCATAGTATAGCCTGAGGGAAAATTGCTTATGCCCATGTTTCAAAAGTGCTCACTGTTTTTGGATGCCTCGATTGTTTACCCTTGAGAGTTTTGCTTCTCTGAAAATTTGTTTCATGCAGTTTTGCAGTCAGGTAGCTCGCTTTCACTCTTCAGTAGTGCATGCAATGCATATTCCTAATGGTTTGCTGCTCTCTGAAACTAAGCCCTTGTGCCTTCCTCAGTTATAGGTCAGAAGTGAAAGCCAGGCAGGACGTGAAGCCTGATATCCGGCAACCTCCGTTTACAGACTACAGGCAGTCCTCCACGGACTACCGGCAGCCCCCGCTGGACTACCGGCACCCCCCGGTGATGGACTACCAGCAGCCCCCCCCGCTGGACTACAGGCAGCCCCCGCTGATGGATTACAGGCAGCATTCCCCCGACACCAGGCAGTACCCCCTGTCCGAGTACAGGCAGCCCCAGGTACAAACAGAAGCTCTCAGAGTGCTCCCACACAGAAGGCATCAGGGTCTGTAGGGACAGGTCATGGGTTGTTAGGAATGGGGACAGGAGCTTAGCTAAATCTCTGCCTTTGCCCAGGCCTCTGGCAGCAGGCAGTAGCTCTTTTTGGGGTGGCCAGCACCCCAAGACCCTGTCTTGTTCACAAGTTCTTTAATAATGGCTGATTAGGTCTAATATGACATAAATTATCATTTATTAGACACAGTAAATAACAGACATTAGACTTGGGACAAAACTACGTACTACACAGAACAAATGCAAAGCTACGAATAGCTAAGAATGCAGCGCGCGATAAAGGTACCTATTATTATTGTCATTGCTAGCAAAGGAAATACAATTTAGAAAACCAATGTGTCTTACCAAACTCCAATTTGATGCCATTAGAATCCTCACTCAGTCCTCAAGGAAGTTACCATAGAGCTGCATCCAGACTCTGGGGAGAAGCTTTCTCATGCTCCAGTGTCCGTGTAGAAAAACTTCTACCTCTGTGATATTTCGTGTGTCTTTTATAGAGTAAAAGTGTGTCTTTCGGTCACGTACTCATTTCTTTCATCTCTCTCCTCATCCTCTCTTCATACCAAGACGTGGATTCAAGGCTGGAGATGTCAGACTATTGGGCACCAAGAGATAACTTCTTGATGGGCTTTTGACTCAATCTGAGTTATCTATGCATCAGCCATGGAGAGAGAGATTGGGGGCGGGTGGTGGGGAACATCCTGCCACATGGGTGTTGGTAAGGAAGATGGCATTATGGAAGGAAAAGACACATTAATTGGTTTTACTCTGATTTATATTTGTCTGTAGAGAAGATTACTTCCAAACCATTAATATTAATGTATAACTGTGTGATCTGTAAATTAACACTACATTTATAATTGGGTGACTGTAATGTTAAATAAATGCCATTTTTAAGGTACTGGAGAGTTGAAATAAAAATTCTAACATAAAAAGGCTTTGCATCAGCCGAGGAATTTTTTCACTCCTAGGGACATAACTCAGTTATCAAACAGTGGGTGTACTTAGGTCAGACTGCATTTCTACAGCATTCTTGAAAATTAAGATTTTAGCTAATCAGAGTAAATAAATGAGTGCAAATCCTGACTGATAAAATTACATTTCTGTTGGCAATAGTCTGGATGAGTAGAAACTAGCTCATGCAACTAGTTTCTTTGACATCGGTCATGATCTGTCAAATTCAAAGTGATGATAAGTTAGATGAAGAGTTAGGGTACCTTGGACAGGAATCCTCTGATGACAGATATCTACTGACAGTTTTGAAGGTGGAGAATTTAGCTCAAAGTTCAGACTTTGAGAAAAAAACCTTCTTTCTCCTTACATAAAAGCAGGAAAAACGGAGGTCAAAAAGTATTAAATAAGAGAAAGTAAATTTCTGGACACTATATGCTGCAACCATGTATAGATAGTTTGTGTGTCTATTTGCAAAGACAGACACATAAACCTTATCAAGGAAAATACTGCAATTCCTAAATGGGATCCAGAGAACCCTATGAAAATGTTGTGCATTTCAGTATCTAAATAGCAAATCCCTATCCCCATGTCCATACCTTATAAGATGCTTCTTAACATCTAGAGAGATGCTTGGACTGGCTGTTTCTCAGCATCTGCAGTTCAATTCTCTAATCACTAGACTACACAACCCAAGTTTGTTCTTTGTTTCCTCCTGCTCCCATGGATCTTGCAGTCTTGGCTGACAATGGATCAGAAGCTACACAGCAATTTCCCACCTAGACCCCTTTATGGAGCTTTGCTTATATCAAGTGGATCAAAACATTTTTGAAGAGATGTATTTTACATTTTTCTTGAATGCATACCACAATGTTCATGTAGTTAATTTTCTTTCATTTTGTATTTGTCTGTACAGGACTTTGATTATTTCACCGTTGATTTGGAGAAAGGAGCCAAAGGGTTTGGGTTTAGTATTCGAGGAGGAAGGGAATACAAAATGGATTTGTATGTGTTGAGGTTAGCAGAAGATGGACCAGCAATAAGAAACGGAAGGATGAGGGTGAGTAAAATGTATTGTGACTTTTTTTTCAACATTTACAGATATGTTTGGTGATGGGGTCAAAGAGAAAGCATTTTTTTCACCTCTGATCAGGTTTTAAACAACTAATGCCAAATACCTCTTATAAAATAAACTCATTCTGTAAGCATTCAAGAAATTAGTTGATACATACAGTAGATCTGTGTAATTTCTTCACTGGATAAATATATTACTTCTTGTTGATAATAACTTTTACTGTGTTATAAATTTTTCTCATTATTATTTTCACTCTTATCTAAGGAACTTAAAAATTGCTTAGGCAAAGTTTGATGTTTCTTAGATAATAATAGCATAATTAACATTTGGGTCTCTAATCACAAGAGCAAAGTGAAAACTATATGACATGTATTAGATAACTATGGGACCTAAAAACCTCATCTGTGTTATTTTGCTAATTTAAGCAAGTTATCTTTGTAGTGCTTGCTAAATTTGTTTGTTGATCTTACTCATTCTTGTTTGTAGGGATCATGATTTAAAACCAGTTTTAAAAATTCATGGTCTTTTTACACTTAGTCATACACATGCATTGAGACTTTTATTTGAGCCCATAGACTCTGCAGAAAGCCCAAGTATATATCTTAGTTTATCTTGGATTCGTCTGTCACTGGACATGGGAAGGAAATGCCCATCAAAGGACCGAGAGGTCTACAGGAAACTGATTCTTCACATGCATCCTCTGCCCACGTGGTTGTTAAACTATTCTCAACCAGTGTTGGAGTCCCACAGCCATAAGTGCAGCTTCATATAAAATCCTATGTCAGGTCATACACCACAATTAAATGTGGCCAGATTTTACTGCAGTTTATGGATAAAATACATGGCTGCCCCTTCACAAAGACTGCTGTAAGGGAGAACATCATCACTACACTGGAATTAAATACTGACAGTATTTTTATATAGATATATGAAATGTATCAAATATATGTAAACACTGACTTAATTCTGACAGCTGAGCAGAGAGCAAGCTACAGTGGTGAATTCTGAAAAACCTATCTATGTCTGTGCTCCATAAGACAAGGATGCATTAGAATAACCATGAAAAATGTTTGGAGAGCTATTAGTGCTTTTGATATCTTTTCCCAGACTGGCAGAGGTCTGAGCACATCAGGATTCCATTTCTCAAGCAATCCTAACATCAGGGAAAAGCATTGCAACTAGCTGGTGATGGCAATATTAAGAATTAAGCTGCACAGCCCAGTCTCAGAGCAGGGCAAGAACATGGCACACACACTGTCAGTGACTATCATATTGAGTTGAGTCTGTCACCAGAGATGCGGAACGTAACACAATGTGAAGCACAGTCCCCACAGCCTTTGAAAATTCAGACACTACTGGCAACAATTTTACAGGTCTATTTAGATAAGGCTCGGGCTTATATTTTATTCTTGCCTCATGTGGAGGACAGTGATGGGCGGAGCTCTGCTTGCAGATCTCTATCCCTCCCTGTCTTAGAAGGAAGGGTTTAGTTCCTTACTGCTCTCAGGAGAATTGTTAAGCATGGTCCTAAGTGTTTGCAGACATGAGATATGATCAACAGATGTCTTACTGCCCCAAATGATATCTCCAGCAGCCAGCACGTTTATTGAAACCAGTGTCAAACAAAGAGCCTGTGGCTGAGGGCTGCAAAGGTACAGAATAAGGTGAAATTCTTGAAGAATGAGGGTGAAATGTGCTTTTTTATAGGCAGCGTACATCTGTGTCATTTTGTCACTTTGTGAGTTACATCCTTTTTTTCCCATCTTCCACAAAAGCCATACATCTCATCTCTGACATCTCTAGTTTCATTGTCTTGTCAAGTCATTTTTCTCAGTCCTCATGTACCATTTAGCCCTGTCTCAAGCTTCCTCGTATCTCCTTATAGTACATTATTTTTCTCATTTTATTGTAGATTTTTCTTATATTTTTTCAGAACAGACATCTGAAATCCAGGCACAGCAGAATTCTGTATCTTTCATGCTTTGCAGTCCTGCTTTTGATTGTTCAATTCTTTTCTTATTTGTTGCTTTTCTGTAGTTTGCATCCCGCTTTTTGTTTCAGCTGTACACGGTTGGAGACGAAAAGAGGCACAGTGGACAGGAGGCTCCTACAGTGTCAATTCTGAGCTTATTCTTGTTGCATAAGAGTCTGTGTGGCCTTGCTTGGTTGTTCCAGCTTGCCAAGTGACCAGCGCAGCTACTCACAACAGTAACCAATCTATGCTGGGGTCAGGTTCATGGCATTCTGCAAACCAGCAGAGTTGGTGTATTTCATAATTTCCCATAATAATAAAGTCCACACCAACCTTATTTGTGGTTATTCAGAAACCATCACCCCAACCACCCACACCAAGAATTATCCCTAGCAAAAGGGGAGAGTTGGGTATTCAAGAGGCAGGGGTCAAAAATGGCAGGCAGAAGGAGGGAGTCTGTCTCATTAGGAAAGGAACAGAACTAAAGTTTCAAATCATGAAGGACATAAGTTTTACATTTAAAACTGCTGTCAAAACCCATGTATGAGCATTCAACAGCTCAATTCAAAACTGACATTTTCCTCTTTGTATGTGTCCTAAATCATATTTGCAAAAGAGGGACAGAGTTCCTGTGAAACTCGTAATCGGGTATTTAAAACCCTCTCTTGAGCCACAGGACACGTAATTCTAAGTCCCCTTTGAAAAGCCTCGAGTCTTGGCTTTTAAACAGCAGGATGGAGTGTAATAGTTGGCTGTTGCTAACTATGTCTCACAGAATAAATTTGTTACCATTAAGACTTTTCAAGCTTCTCGGAGGAGCAGGCAGTGTGTAGGCATCCAGGCTCTGTAAATGCTGTGCAACTGTGGAGTTCAACAAGGTCACATAAACCTGTCTCCCTGGAGCACAACATTCCCAAACATTTCAAGTCAGGGCTCCCAGAAATCACTTGAGGTGTTCTGGGTTCAGTGGTCAGATAGTCAGAGATGAGTTAATTATGTCCCTACAGTGTTTGGAAAGTCTTTTACACCATGAAAAACAGAAGTCTCTCTTTTGTTTTCATCAAGTTATTTTTTTCCATTTCACCTTTCTTTATTGTTTGGTGCTTCACACATGTAGCTTGATGTTCATCCTAGTCACTTTATCACAGTACCCCTTTTTTGCAGTCCTCAATTTCTTAAAAGGTCGGTCGTCTGTTTCCACCAGTTAAGGAATCATTTCCCATCTGAGGCTTGGACATAGTACAGCTTCCACAGATACTTCTTCTAAGTCCATATTAACATGTACAAAACATCCTCATTCTTTTTCTAAATTATTTTTTAGTTGCTGTTGTCTTGCATCTCGGAGGTGACAAAATCCAACAGAAATGGCTGGGCTGCTGCATACCATTTTGTGAGGTTCCCATTGCACAACCAGATTTTGTACCAGAAACCACATGCCGTTTCTGTAGTTTCACACAGCTTCTAACCTTTGTGATTCTGGTCTCTGTGTGTTATTGTTGTATTTATTCAGTCCCTCCAGAACAAAGTCTTTGCAGGGTTATCTCAGCTGTTTGTAGCCCTATTGCTAAAGGAATATGGAAAATGGGTAAATATGAAAAAATATAATTATGATCATCAACATAACTGTTTCCTGTCAGTGACCATCAAATCAAAGCTCAAAAGGAAGAATGAACAATTTCTTACTCTGCAGTAAATGGAAATCTCTGAGAGCACTTTGCTATGCAGACTCCACAATCTGCACTGACTCCTCACTTGTGTAGAGCCTCTCCAAGATTCCTTGTTAATGAAGAACAGAGTGTCTGTTTGGGATGCTCCATGAGTGATTAGCCCCGCATTAAAGGATCATTTCCTACAGCCTGCAGTGGAAAACACTTAAGGTTGCAATCAGTAAGTACAGTTAGCAAGATGTAGCTCAGCTCAGCTTGATGGTGATTAGAGAAAAAAGCATTAAAAATAGGAAAGAAACAGTTGTCACACAGTAGAGAGAGTAGGTGACAGATGCAGACACTTCATTATCCAGTGAAGAAAGCTGCAGCAAGGAAATGGGAAGAATGCAGTAGCTTGATCAGTCGTGAGTTTTTACATTTAGGGCAATCCCAGTATCCAAAAATGAACAAAGGATTTACCAGTTTAATCTTTAATTTCTGCTATAGCAAACTTTGGAATCCTATTTTGGATTGGAAAGAAAGAACAAGACTGACATACTGCTGAGTGACTTGTGAAAATCTCCAGTTTGTTCAGGTCCTAAAAGCTAGTGAAGTTCCGAATATTGGAGAAAAGTGGATATTACTGCTTGAAAGCCCCTTGCAAGTTTACTCTAGTCACAGCAAACACAAAGGTGGGAGGAGCAGGGATAGGTCCTAAGAGCCAGAAGGGTTTTCTCCACATGGTGTGCTGGGTACAGTAGAGATTGGATTCATCTGCTGAGCCCTTGACACGAGTGAGAGCTTGAGAAGGCTGTCAGAAACCCCACTGAAAAGTCACTAATATTTGGAATAATCCCACACATCAGAGGCAGAAATACACTCCAGGAACATACAGTGCTTCACCAGCAGCAGCTTGTGCTCACATCTTGAAGACAAATGCCCACAGAGTGATTCATGCCAGTTAAGTAGCCCATCTTTTCCACATAAGTAGCACTTACTCTTAAAACCTGCAGCATACCTGGCTTACTTTATGCAGTAATATAAATCTTACCTTCATAATAAGCATTCAGTGAATGTCAACACTGTCATTACAATGGAAGAAAAAGACAAAGATATTCTTAGTCCCATCCATTTGTTCTGTGATTTGTGACCCATCTGAGCAGTACAGGAAGATGTTGGCTATGCTTTCCCACAGAATTGCATGTCCCTTTGGGGTAATCTAATTCACACTCCAATTCCCCACTACATACATCATTGTCCAACCTCACTTGTAGTGAGGCTAGGTGTGATTGATCTGAACTCAGAGAATTCAGCTGGGATACTCAAGCATATGAGCTGGATGCCAGCCTGTGGCAAGAGGAGCTCAATGCCGAGGTAGTGTAATTGGCAGAACTCAAGGAAGAATATATTGACATGCAAACATAAAGCTGATCAACATTCTACTGTCTGCACAACAAAGAAATGCAAACTGAGGCCCTCAGGGATCCTGAATATATTTTGACAGTATAAAAGCTTAATAAATCAAGAACAAATTAACTGTAGGTGAACTATTATTCAGCATTTCTCAAAAAATCTGTGTGTGTTTTTTAGAATTCGTTTGCAGAAAGCTAAGGAGAAGGAGTATTCCTCTCACACACTTAATTAACATCCTTCTTGCAAAAATGTATTCTGTTTGGCACATTCAAAGCATCCTTGTAACTCTATGCCTAGTAGCAAAATCTTTCAAGCCAGCTGTGAAAAAAAAAAAACAAGTTAATAATCTTGATAAAAATAGTTGAGTATTAAATTTTAAGACTAAAATACTTAGTTGGGAGGCAGGCAGGCATCATATTTAAATCTGGGGCTTATGGTATATTTATGAAGGTTTTCAGGTCTAAAAAATTAATTAACTCTAACTTAAAAATTAAGAATCAAGAGTGTTAGAAAAAAATGAGCATACCACATGATGCTGCTCTGTTAACTGAAACACTTTGGCCAGCAACAGGAGTGCCATAGGCATCAACTTCTCTTCTGTGTTTCCCAAACCACAATAAGCGGAAATTGGGAGAAGTCATCTCTGTAGGTAAAAGCATAAAAATATGACACCCATCCTATGGCCCACCAGCCTGGTATCCTCATTCCAAGGACAAGTAAAAGATGATTAGAAAAGGAATGTAGGACAAGTATGAAATGATTCTTCCCTGGGTATAAAATCCAGTCCCCTGGCAGTCAGAAGTTTATAGATTTTTCTGTGCTAGAATTCAGAGTTGGGACTATTTTTAACTATTTGTTTGAATGTACTCGTGCTTTTGACATTCCAGATGTACTATGTAAATGGATTCCAAGTCTAAATGTCTGTGTTGTTTGGAAAAAACCCTCCTATTTTTTGTTTGTAGTTACAATGTAATAACCTTACTTCGTCATTCTCCATATCATTCTTTATTCTACTGACCTATATTGTATCCACCTTTTTCCCACTGAACTTTCCCAGTCTATTTCATCTTGCATCCAAAGGGAGCTGTTCTTTGCTGTTTACCAGCCTCATTGGCCTTCTCCAAACCATTTCTCAATCTATCACATTCGTTTGGAGATGGAAGCACCAGAACAATCTGCAGTTTTCAGGATATTGGTGCTCCTAAATGGCACAGCGGTGGCTTCTCCTTTATTCTTTACTCTTCCCCTAACAGCTGGTATTCTGTTTGGATTTTTGGCTGTGCTGACATTTTCAGTGAGCTACAGGACTGTGTGATCTGTCTCTTCAGGGGTGATGGCTGACTTAGAGTGGTGGTGTAGGCAGTTTTCCACATGTGCTATGCTTGGTGCTTAGCACTCAGCACCACTGGATTTCACATGCTGCTTTAGCACAGAGGATTGTACCATCTTTTTTTAGAGCTTTTAAGTTGAGATTTGACAATACTGCATGGTAATGTGTTGCCTGCAAATCCTATCACCTCTTCCTCACACCATTTACAAGTATGATGAACAGAATAATCACTGTGGTAAAGTCTTTTGATTGTGAAAATTGACCACTTATTTAAAGCATTTTTTTCCTGGAATTTAATCTCCTGCCTAGAATACCCCATTCTTTTTCATCCCACAGCAGAGCCTCTATTGAAGACTTTACTATTAAAAGCTTTCTGCAAATGTCAGTATACTAACCAGATCACATTTATCTATATAGTCATTGAGAGCTCCAGTGACCTGCAATAGATCTGTGAGGAATGGTTTCCCTCTACAATAGCCACACTGACCCTTTCCCACTATATCATCATTATCCATGTGCCAGCTAAGCCTCACCATCCTTATTGCTTCCTTCCATCTGCTCAATTGAACACGAGACTCGCTTGGTTACTTTCCAAAACCGTTCTTAAAGACTGGTGTCACACTTGCCACTTCCCATTTCTTTGAAATTCAGCAATTTACTGATTTAAGCAGTAGATTATATCCTATATAACTCCTGGTTGAGCAGCTTCATATCCAAATTCCTTTAGAACTGAGGATAAAAGTCATCTACTTCTGGTGGTTTCTCAGTATCACTTTCATCACTCTGTTATAAAATCTTTGCCACTGACCCTGCTGTTGGAGTCAGTTCCTCACTCAACCCTGCAGTGAGCAGACCCTCTGCAGGAGTTTTGCTGCCCTCCTCTTCAGTGAACATTGATGCAAAGGATTAATCTGTTTTCTGCAGTCTTTTCTACCTTGTGCCCAAACTATCTTTTGAGAACTGACAGACTCCATGCCTCTGGTATGCTTGAAAATACCTTCTTAGTTCTTACATTTCAGCATTTTTCCCCATCAAAATCTTTTTGTGGTTTTATCTTTGTTTTGTCAGAGTTTATGTTCTTTTGTCTTTTGCTGCTTGGATGCCACTTTGGATGAAGCAATCTCCATGCCCAGGTTTCTGTGTAGGATCTATAAAATCAGCTTGTCAGATCCTGAATTTGCATTGCTTTTGTCTAATGGGAGCTGCCTGAGACCATCAAGAAGACACCAGAAATTTTTCTTCTTCCTTTTTCATACTCTCTATTAGTTCCCATCCCTGATTGTAATGGTGAAATACATGTTATTAATATTACATTATGCTACACTGAGTAATCCCATCTCAGTTTTAATAAAGCAATACTATATCAATTAAATCCAGTAGGGCAATGCATTTTCCTTTTATCTTCGACAGCTTTATTTCACATATACAAGGATTATTTTGCAGCAGTGCTGTGAAAGGCATCAAGGCTACTGTAGTTCCAGAAGTCCACTTTGTTGTCTTTTCAGCCCCCACCACTGCAACTTCATTTCTCCCTCTTGTACTCCCCATTCTCTGCAGACACTCACACATGCACGTTTTCCTCTTTCCAGGCTCTCTTTCTCAAATAGCACTGCTGTTTCTCTCTCTCTCTCAGGAAAAGGTGAAAACATGAAAAAAAAAAAGCTAGAGCTCCTGCTGAGGTGTGGTGTAAAGGTCTTTTCTTGCTCTGCCTCATGTCCTGTGACCCCTCTTTTCCCCTTTTTTGGACACGAGTCAAGAGCATCTCTTTGTGGGAACAAAAGGCTTGGCATTTCCAGGGGTAAGAAGTCACAGCTGCTTAAATAGCTGGTTGGCCACAGAAAAAAAGACTCTTACCACTCTAAACCTTTATGGGTGGTTGGTTCAAAAGTAGCATGGGGCATGTTATTATAAGTCTTCCAAAGAGAAATGCCATGTCTCCTGCTGAGACATCTAAGCTCACGTACCTAATATGCGCTGGAGGGAGTCCAAGATTACCAAAACCCCACAGCTTTGCTCAGGCTACATTTTACACTTGGGATTTCCAGGCAGTAAAGATTCTCTGCTGTGAGGAAATTTGCACAGCAGATATCCAGCCTGTGCCTAACTCCAGGCAATGATACTAGGGCATGACAGTACTTGGAAATTCACCAAAGTAGATACTCTGGAGTTGTCATTTGGTCTCCAAGTACAGACAATATTTCAGCCTTTTGGACTGACAATAACAATGGCAACAAATAACATGTAAAAAGTGTTTCAGTTACAAAAATAGAATGCCCATATAAAAATAATTAAGTGTAATTAGTCTCTTTCCTGAGGTTTAATTATAAAATGCATTAATAAAATTACAGATAGCAGTGCCCTCCACACAAATCATTTGAGGTTGCTTTTATCATTAGATTTAACATAGAATGAAAATGTGCATACACAATTAATTTAATTTCATGCAGCTGGGAACTATACACCTGCTTAGAGACTGTTCCTTACGCACTGATGGAGGCAAATGTACACAAGGCTCTCATCCATGGTTTAAAAGCACACTCAAGCAAGGAAAAGCCTCTTTACTACATTGAAGCTGTATGTGTTTCTCTTTGGTTCACCCTGTTTCTGAAACTGTTTGCATGTATGGTCAGCTATTTTTAACAAGACCGGTAATAATTGCTGTAAAATGTGACCAGAACACAGGCTCTGCAGACAAACTCACATGCACTAGAGGCACTTTATTCTAATGATTTGGAGAAGCTTTACAATTTTCTTTCTAATTAACCTATCAATAGTGATGTCACTTAAACATTCCTTAGGAATATTATCTTCTCATTATTGCCAGAAAACAGGCTGCCCAATTTTATAGCTCAGTTGTTCTTACACATGGATGGAGCGCCTGAATTAACTTGAACTGAAACAGATTTTTTAAAGAAACATTTTCCATACACACAAACTAATTTCATAATTACATTTAAATCATCAATATTCCAATTTCAAAACATCAAGGGGGTGAAGCATTCAGTGTTTACTTTGTGCTTGCACATTGTAAGAAAATAATAGAGGAGCATTCTGCTTACCAAGTGGCGTTGGGTCAGGAGGAGAGCCAGTGGGTTTGGGTAGGCATTTATCCCAAACAGCATGGAAATTCAGCAAGGGTCATATTCTTTAGGAAGAAAGAAACACAATGCAAAATCGATGTGTATAAAATTTCCAGATTCATAGCTGCAAAGACTATGTTTCTTCAGAAGAAATACAGCTCAGACAGGAGCCAGACAAGCTTCCCAGGCTGTCTTGCCAGCACTCTTCAACCTTAAGCTGGTGAGAACATCTGGAGGACATAGGAGTAGATGACTCCTGCTTTGTAGTCTTTGCTGAAGACTGCCAGGAAGGTTGCAAACCAGAGCTGCTGCCAGTCTGGGGAGTGCCCCCCAGTGCAGGGCTTGCCTTTTGGGACGGGGAAAGGGTCCCTCCATCTGTTTCACATGAACGGCCATCAAACAGCTGCCAGCCTTGCCAAGGGTCACTGCGGCTCCACACAGGGTCCCATGCTGGCACCTTCAAAATAAAGTTTATTATGTATATTTATTAAAGACTGTGAAAGCAGTCTGTGACTTTGTGAGGTTAAAATATTACATCTCAAGGGCTGTGCTCTCAAATGTCTTCCCTGCTGCTTGAGGGTTTAAATCTTGGTATTTAGGATATGTGTCCTCTCAGGGTGTCATGCAGACATTGTACATGAATGGCATGGGAGCTGAAGGTATTATCATAGGGATGGCTAGCTCTCCAAGTTCAGGGAATTGTTTTTTCTGTTAACTTTTTAACAGAAATCAAAGCAAAAAGTTTAACATGACCAGGGACCTAAATGCCATGCAAAACTATAATGTTGCTACACTGAAGTTTATCTTTTAAAATATTCTGATGTTTCGTCTGAAAAGCTGCATATGTCCACAGAAGGCAGCTTTGTGAAATACCTATTAAAAATAACTGTCTGATATTGAAATGTGTGACTTTCCGCAAAAGGAAATAATGCCACGAGGTCATACCCACTAAAATAATTACACTCAAAGCTTGATGCTGCAACACCTAGGTTGGTTGGTGACCTACAAGATGAAGAGGGAAGATTAAATGTGTCAGAATTATATCCTAACAGTTTACAGAGAAAGTAAAAAAGTAACAAGATAACATAAATATATTTAAGGAAACATGAAGAACTGGAAAAAAGTATGTCCACTGCCCACTGAGAATGTGGAGCATTTCTTTGTATCAGTCTCCATTGAGATGTTCAGAAGAAACATAAACAAATTACTGTAAATCAGAATAAGGAGAAAACTGCTTAAAGCATACTTAGATTCAGCTTTGCAGAACTTGCTGATGTTTGTCTATGCTCAGTGACTAAGGGAATAACTTTATAGACTATTAGTAATTATGTCCAAGAATTCATGGAGAACAAGAAAGTTAGAAGTAGACTAGAGAAAGCAAAACATATACCCTGTTTTTAACGTCAAATAGTGAAAACTTCCTGTATTTTTCATACTCAGAAATAATCTGTGACAAGTTATCAAAGAGTTGAGAAAGTTCTCCAACATGTGAGTTGTGGAAAGCAAATCTTGTCACACGGGTCTAATTTTCCTTTCTTATGTCTGATTTTCATTCTTATTTCTATGTGGAAAAAGGGGGAGGAGAATGTACAATCTTCTTTTCACCTTTCAGCACTACCTTCTATGAAATTCACATAAAAAGGATGAGAAAAAAGGCTCTAGGGGGAATCTCTTTTAAAGTGGTTACTGACAATAATTCCTCTCAAAGGCTGCTCTGAATGGTTTGCTCCTTAGTAGTAATTACAAATGTGGTTCTGAGGTGTCTGAACCAAACCAACTCAATTCAATATTTCATTAATAATTGGAGACCCACTGATAAATAATAAAATAAAATTTGCTAACATCAGTGTGGCAGTATTCATAGGGAATTAAAAGACTTCGACAAACAGACTATTTCAAAATAAAAATTATGTACTAAAGCAGTCAGTCTGATAAAATTCACCAAAATGCTCTGTGCTCAGTTTAGGGCAGAGAAATCAGATGCATGATGTAAAACAGGAGATAACTGTTGGGGATAATCTCTGAATCCAAACTGACCATGAGTTGCAAATCTGACTTGTTACAAAAAGGCAAAGGATTTGTTCTGGGAACATTACCAGTAAGTGTGGAAAGTATGTTATCATTATGATCTGTTCTGCCTACTTCCCACCTTCATAATATCTCCCAATTGGAGACTGTGAACAGACATGGAAGGATCCAGAAGAGAAGTATAGATAAATGCCATGTGATATAAACTGCAGGAATTAACTTTTGATCCTAAAAAGAGAAATGACGATCTCATATAACAGACAGATGTTATGCTTGCAATTACCTCTGGCCTCATCTTGGTGCATCTTTAATATGGGGGTATAGCTAAGATCCTCTTAAAAAATCACTGGATTTAGAAAAGACAGAAATAGCTCCACAAATCTAAAAATAGATTCCACAACAGAAAAGTTGAGGGAGAAAGCACATTTGAATGCCTGGACAAAGAGAAAACATGCAGCAGGGTTTCCTCCCATATCAGCCATAAGAAAATCGACACCCTCAAGGGAAGGGAAGGGGAGGTTCCCTTCAAGGTTTAGCCATAGGAAAAAACCCAAGAATTGTACCTTGTGGGGACTCATGGGCAACCACTCCTCAGCCAAGGTTTTCTCTTTTGTATGGATTTCCAGATATGAGTGTAAAGTCTAATGGAAGCTTTTCTCAGGGTAAGAGTGTTGGCTACTTTTCCTTGTTGTTTTCCTCATCTAATCAGAGCTGGGCTTGTGCTGCAAAGGCCAGGCAATTCTGCTGTACATCAGTCAGCAAAAGGCACAAAAGCAAGGAGCACAATTAACCCACTGCTCCTGCAACTATTCATTATACCTCTGGTCTCAGCCTTCTGATGTAGATTTCAGAGCACCTAATTTTTGCACTTATTTCTCTCCCCTCCTTCAGTCACATAACCAAGATGCTCACCTTTTTTTAAGCTTTCCCACGTTATTTGCACGTAATATTTTGTACAAAAAGGAAATATCAAATCAACTACAATATTTTATAATGAAAGGAAATATCAAATCAGCTACATGCTGCCTACAGAGAAAAGAAATTCTAGTTCACAAAAATACAGAAAAGGTTACATTAATACAAGATAGTTCCTGCATAGTGACCAATGAAAACAGAAGAAAGGCAAACAACAAAGGAAAAATGTGACATTAACTTAACCTTTTTACATATTAAACTGTATTAAAATCTTTCTGTCTTGCTGCTCTGGAGTGCAGAGGATTTTATTTGAAGGACTGTATGTTCTCTACACAGCTTTCGCTTCTCATTTTAAAAGCTATTCATCAAGGAGTGTTAAAAACACCTCTTTCATTTGATCTAATCTGGCACTTCTCTCAAAACATGCTAACAAGAACATTTTAAACACCTGCAAAATATGGTCTACCCAGGCAATGTAGCACAAAAAAAAGAGTTGTCCTCAAGCCTTCCGAAAATCTGATTTTACTTTTACAGGATTTCTATGGGGTTTAATTGTTTCATGGCATTTAGAAACAAGTTTTCCCAACCTCATTGAATTTTGTCTGTATTTGGCCTGACTAATATCCTTGTGGGGATGCTACAAATCCATCTTCTGTCTGTGTTACAAGAGAGGTGACACAGGTTTTCTCTTTTTGCTCTGAGTGTGTGCATCACCTGCATTCTCCAAAATTCAGGGGGATGCAGAGAGCCCTGGATGGCCAGACCTGGAGGAGATCTCACCGTGATCCAGAGGGCACCTGTGTTGTGTGTCAGTGTGGCCTGAAGGTCATCAGAAATGTTTTCAATTGTTTACTGCATGGTACAACCAAATGCTTGGTTCTTTTTAAATTCTTTTTAAGAGAGAAAATCTGCCGAGGAAGAAATTTGCACTGCAAAAATAATACTGCACAAAATAATTCTGGATTTTTTTCCCCCACTGTTCATTCTGCAGCATTTTCAAAGTGCAATAGCAAGGCTAATGGGTTTTATTTGGATCAATGGCTTTTTAGTTAAGCAAAGTACCAGCATAGATTGCATACAGGATCCTGGGAGAGTTCCTAAAATAGGCTGAAGCTCCTATTAACAAATTTCGAATTCCAATTGAGAAACACTGCCATAATACTTCTACTAGCACTCTTCGTGTCTCTGAGCAAAAGTAAGGACTAGATAACTTCTTGACATCCTTTTCAGTTTTCTTTGATGCCAGGAGTCGTGTTGACATTTCATACTGTGCACGTTTATTTGGTAAATACTACATTTCAACCTCAGGAAAGAAGAAAAACCTCTGAAGGATTACACTTTTAGCTGACAGAAGTACAATTGTAGCAAAGAAAACATACAAAATAGAAGACATTTCAATGTCCAAGGCCAGCTAAGAGACAGTTCACAGTCTTGTGAGAGGAAACGGAAGTGCCCATCACCTTGAAGTGCGTATAATCTCCTTAAACTCCTCTCTAGGATATTTAGGCATTGTTGTTTCAGGGTGGTGAAAACACACTGTCAGGAAGCCCTAGGTGCACACTGAGGCAGGTTTGATCCTGCTGAGCAGATGTGTTCCTCTGGCACTGATAAATGACTGTGCTGACCCACTCATGCCCCGCTCCTGGCTGCCCATCACCCGCACCTCTGCCAGCCCCAGGAGCTCATCCCTCCTCTGCCTTTCACTGGGGCCACCCTTCCCTTGGGGCTGGGAGGCTTCTGCAAAGCTCAGCCTCCAAAGGCTGTGGTGGTGTCACACGAGGCTCACATGGCCCCTCGCTGCGTTGCTGTTGAAATCTCTCAGCAGGAGGAATCACAGCAGACTGTGCAGCTGCTGCTCCCTACAGGTGCTCTCTGACCGGGCACAGCAGAAAGCAGCTGCTCCCCTACTGAAGGACAAGGATTCCAGCATGGAAAATCAGCCAAAACCAAAACATGCAGGCTGGAGGCAAAACCAGGGAAATTGGGGTGGATGGGAGATGCAGACATCAGTGCCACATTTTACTGCTGAAGAAACAGAGGCAGAAAAATAATAATGAAGCCGACTCTGACTGGAAAGCTGGCCAGGAGATGAGTGGCAGAAATCTGTAATCAGAACCCTGGAGTCAGCTGCTCTAACTAGACAGCTCAGCCACAGGCTGTGCTTACTCCCAGCAAAAAGCTCCTGTCGTTAAATATTTCAAAGCATGCTTTTTGAGCTCCAGCAAACCTGCCTGTCCTGTGTCATAGCAGTAACCTTTGTTTAATGGTGTGCTTCATAACTACTCTTAATTTAGTGTGAAACTTTACTATCAAGATTTGGAAATTCAAATGGTGGCAGTTTATATTGGTGCTTTGAACCTCTCTTTTTTCTCTATGAAAACAGCAAGTGCAACAAAGCTCTTCTCAGGCTCACACAACACTGCCTGTTACGGTGTAGCACGGATAATGTTCCAGTGATTCTGCCATATCAAGCAATTCAACAAAGCCTATTACATGTAGAAGATGTGAGGCAAGTTACAAAGGGATTACACTGATTTCAGCAGAAGACAAGAAGCATTTGATATACCATATTCAGAATCCACTTTGGAGGTTATTTGATCTGCCAGTAATATTCCTCAGATAGACAGGAACAAATTTACCTTGATGTGTCTGTCTGTCATTCAAGTAACCTGTGATCCATTGAATATGTCTCTTTCTGAAACGCTCATTTTACTGCAATTCTGTCTGACTCAATATTCTTCTTACCTGACAGGTAGGAGATCAAATAATTGAAATCAATGGAGAAAGCACAAGGGACATGACACATGCCAGAGCAATAGAGCTAATCAAGTCTGGTGGCAGGAGAGTGCGACTGTTGTTGAAACGTGGAACAGGCCAGGTCCCAGAATATGGTGGGTTTTCATCTTTACATTTTTATTTGTGCATGACTCAATATAAATTAATTATATTGCTTTTTAATTAAGTAGCAGTTGCAGATATTTATATATTGTCATTTCCTGGGGCACATTAAGTATCAGCTGAAGTGCTTACCTGAGTAGAGGCAGACTTACCCACATGTTTAAGTGTTTCCTTGGCCAAGCCCGTGGGTGTGTGCACATCACTGTCCTCTGCTGCCCTCCTGACACAGGCAGAATCTTTGAAGATGTGCATTGGAGGACGCACTACGAACCTCTTAGGGGACATCTCTGAGTGTGCTGGGAGTTGCTGATTTGTCTATAAACTCTCCTTTTCTTCCTTTATTGGTACTTCTCTGCACATTTTGAATCACAGCAGATGATCTTGTTGCCATGCAATTGAGCAGCTCAGGTTGAAACTCAAAGCACTATCAAGAATGTACTCCTTTCTTTGACAGATTTGCCCATTGTATTATCTCTGACAAAAAACATGGATGATCAATTAGAAGCCAGTTATGAACTTAAAACATGAGGTTTTGCTCATTGTGGTGAGAAAACAGGACCCATTCTTCTTATGTTTTGTTTCAGAGGGACTTCTGGGACTTTTTTCAGTATTTAAAAAAGTGTGAGTCATTTAGATGATATAGAAACCTTATTTCATAACTGAAATGACAAGAAGTAAAAATAAATTATCCAAAGGTAATTTCAAAGACAAAGAGTTCTTTCTTAAAACTGAAATCAGGGCTTACTCTATAGTGTGGTGTGGCAGTTTAATATATTTACATAAGTTCTATGATGTGCACCTCTGGGCCTTAAATCTCTCAGGAAAAGGACTTATTTTTTAATGAAAAGTCCTTGACTTCTTTATGCTAGGAGGTCCAAAAACTCTACTAAAATTTTTTTACTGTTACTTTTGAAGTTCCAGAATGCCTTCCCATTAGAATCAGAAATTACAGTCACATAAAAATTCAAATACTTCGGCTTAACTCTAGGTTCAGGTGAGCCTTTGTTGCTGACATAAATTCATTACCTCTGTTAAAGTCAGCTCCACTGAAAGTCAGTCCCAGCTGTCAATACACATGGTAATTGCACTGTTTTCTTCTCTAAACTAGAGCTAATTCTGTGGCTGAGCCAATATTCAGGGCAGTGTAAGATGCATTTTTTAGAGCTCTCAAGAGCTTCTGAATGAGGGCAGAAAAGATGGGCTGTAGCCCATTCATCTGGTAATAAAGTTAATGATTTATACTTTTGGTGAGTAGAAATAAATCCAAAATAGCTTTCAGTGGTTCTTATAAAATGGTTCTAAGATATTTAATATCAATTTTAACCACTGTATAATCCTTTCAGAGAGTCTTCCAACAGAAATTTAGGTCACCTCCAAAACTGTTTTATGAGGAGAGGTGCATCATTTTTAATGAAAGAACAAACAAATGTCCAGGACTGATATAGTGGTAGTAATCCTTCTCAAATAGCTGAACTAGATACCAGCAGTTCTCTGGTTCTTCAGAAAGCAGTTTAATCCAAGGTAGGTCCAGGAAGCTACTATGAGCAAAGGATCAGTTGCAGTTCAGACCCATTCCAGATCTGACTTTCTTAAGGTCCCAGTTCCAAATGGTACTTAAATCCAAAATAAATTTCTGTTATTTACATAATCTTATAAATCTCTACCTTATGCCAGAGAAAAAAAAAATTTAAAAAAACAAAAAACAGAAAAAAAACCAACCCAAAAAAAGCAAACAAAAAAAAACCAACCAAAAAACCCCACAAAAAACCCCAAAAATGAAACAAAAAAATAAAAAACAAAACAAAACAAAATGCACCAACCAACCAAAAAAACCCAAACAAAAAAACTTCAGTGTAAATAGCATTGATTTAGAGAAACAGGTCTTCCAAAATGTGCACAAGCCTTCTCTTCCACAGAAGATGAGTAGAAAATCCAGACACAGCATTGTTTCAAGCCAAGCTCACCATTTGAAGAGGCATCTAGAATACTTAGCATTAGTGGTTTAAAAGTGTGGATTATTGGGAAATTAAAGCTGCTACTAAGAAGTGCTGTTTAATCCGGCCATTTTCCAAGCTGCATCTCCATCTTACAGCTCTGTAAGAGCTCCTCCATAGGAGGAGAACTATGTAGCTGTGCTTGGAAGTCCCTTTGTCCTACTGCACCGAAAAAGGAGTGAAGGTGTTCAGGAGTTACTTCATAGTGCACACACAACCTGCAGAGAGCATCACAGCACAGGATAACATCTGCATGTCTGCAGTTCTTGGTCTGTGCTTTGTGCAGGCAGAGAAGTGTTAGTGCTGTATCCAGTCTGGAGGCAGAATGGGAGCAAAATAAGAAATTAACTGTTGAAATTAACTGAGATAATTAAAGTCCTCCCTAGGTCATTTCCCAAAGGTGTAAGGAATAGTCTAAGAACAAACAGAAGGTGCACCTGAATTCCAACAGCAGCCTGCCTAGGAAATTAAAAATAGAAATTAACAAACAGAACTAATTAAAACGGGAGGCCAGATCTCAAGGTTAAGTCATCATGCTGTGAAGAACGTCTGTCAGAGACCCCCAGAAAGAAGATCTATTCCAAATAATGTAAAACTGAATGCATTGAAGATTTGTGACAGTAAGGACAAAGTGGTCCAGAGGACAGCAGATAAACTAGTCAATATTCAGTAGCTCCATCTTCCTTCAACCAGAATTTCACAGCTGAGATGTAACAAGACTAATTGGAGCTTTTTTAACTGAAATAATCAGTTGGGGATTTTTTTAGCAAGTACACGTCAGAAATATTTCTTGTACTCGTCAGGGTCCGGCTATGGAGAGCATCAGTGGGAAATGAGACTAAGTTGAGTATAAAAATGCAAGGCTGGCGGACAGAGCTGGTATTGGGACTGCAGTGGTGGTGTGCAGCAGAAGCCTAGGGAGAAACATAACAATAGCACAAGTGTACCAGGGTCTTCTCCTGGATATTCCCTCTCAGTCCCTGACAGACTAAATGGTCAGGGGCTTCCCAAATCAGTTTTAATAATGCTGTGAATAAAGACTTTTCAAGCAGAAGCAACATTCAGATCACAGCATTAAAAAGGAGAAAACTTACCTAGAGCTACCATAAACCAGCCAGCCAAGACTGACCGTTGCATTATTGTCTTCAGTCTTCAATTTCTTGATTTTCCTTGTGTTTTAAACTCCAGTGCAATGTTTCTCTTAGTACAAAATATAGTGATATGTCTTAAGTGTAAGAAATATAAATGTTTGAATGATGATGTGATTGACATCAGTAAAAGCAATGTTTAGGAAAATTCATCAATGGTAAGAAAGTGATTTGTGAAAGAAAAGAATGTGTATTGAAAGAGAAGAAAGTACTCAGGAAAGAAACAAGGAATGAGCTCCTGCAAGGGTGTAAATCTCCTGAATGAGTTATGTCAGTTTATACTGCCTGGAAATCTGTCCATACAAGTACATCTTGCAAAATTCTGGCTGAGCTGAAGCACTGTTCAAACCTAGAATAAAAAATAAAGTGTGCTGCAAATGCACTCCATTCCAGCTGCTGATTTTGCTTGAAAACAAATGCCAAAGATCCCAGAGCACTTCAGAGGCAGAAATCCCCTTGAAGTGGGCACAGTACCATCAGAATGTAAGCAAAGGAGCACGGATATGATTAATGCTCCAAAACTCTAGCAGTTGCACAGCAGGGTGCAACAAAAGAAGCTCAGAAAACAGGTGTTTTATCATCCAGCATCTCAGACATGTTTGCTAAGGATGAGGATAGCCAGAGGAGCTGTGCTTGCACTGGAGGTGAATTATCACAGCTCATCCAAACCCCAGGAACATCAGCATCATGTTTCATAGGAAATAGTCTGGCAGCTATGTTCTCTGGAGAACCAAGTCATAGTAAGAAATCATATTAATGTGCAAGAAAGACTGGAAGTACTGCTGGGAATCCTCATCCTGAAATGCACTTAATGCCTGGTAAGCCTGGCTGGAAAGGGTGTGAGGTTTCATACATGTCACAGGACATAAAACTCAGAGTCATCACTGCAGAGCCAAGCACTTCTCACATCAGCATTGAAAACAGTTTGAATAAAGTGATGGATGAAGACTTTTCTTGCAGTAGCTGCCTAATTTCCTGTGTATGCCCCTACCTAAGAGTTTACTGAGTTCAGCAGGAGCTACTGGGTGCACAGAAGTTCTAAAAATCTGTCTGTTCACACTGGGAGCCTCATTACAGATACTCATATATTTCAGGCCTTGGTCGTAACTACGTGAACACTATGAGAAGGACATGCACTTTGCATAGCCAAACACTGGGATGAAGTGTCATCCTTAAAGGCAAAATGTGGGAAAACTGCTCACAAAATCCCAAAATAGTAAAATTAAAGAGGAAGTTAAACTAACAAATCAGTCTCTCTATGCAGCTGTGAGTTCTGCAAGAAGCAGTTACCTCTAATGACTGATAAGCCCCAGAAAACTACAGTTATATGTGGGAACAACTACTGTTTTCTCTAAATATCTTTGGAGGAAGTTTCCTGGGAAAGTCTGTGATGTTTCACTCTCGGTTCCAGTAGTCCTGGCAGCTTGTTTCTTCTGGCTTACTGCTTCTGGCCTTTCCTGACTGGAGATTTTATTACTCAGAGTACATTAAAATATGGAAGTTCTTAGAAGTATCTGAAAGCAATGAGTCTTGTAATCAAATGACAACAATCAAGATGTAATGGTGGAGAAGAATGAGGCAGGTTAACACCTGTAGGTGGACTCCAACCCTCCAGCCAGGCATAACCCCCTGCCCCAGCTGCTTTCTATCTGGCGGTGTGGAGGGAGCAAAAACACTGAATTTCACCTGAGGAACATCTGGAAGAAACTAATTCGATTCCCTTCCTGCTTTCAGGACTACAGAATTATCCCTCAGGTTTGATACCAGGTTTCTATCAAGTTTCTCTTAGTTTTAAGTTGCTTAAAACCTCCTGCAGGAAGTTGTAAGTTTTAGAGACTGCAGCCCATTTACACTGAGATTTTGGAAAACCTTTTCACTGCTCTATCTTGGACATCCAGATCTGGCCCTGAGCACACTAGATCACACCAACAGATAAACAGAGCTGTGGGAACTGGAATCACTGAGGTTTGGAGAGCAAGGAATCTGCATCCTGTGGTGATGGTTGGTGCCTTATGCATTTACACCATGATGGTCCCTTTCTCTCTCCTCCCCCGCTTTGTTTGGCTCTGTTGCAAGACATGTCCTGGGCTTGCATTGTGTATTTTTGGAATCTCTGTTGCTTCACACAGTGCTAAGTTGTGTACACAGCTCACCCCATGGGTTCCTTATACCCAGATGGTTTTACAGAACTAGAGTTTAGGTTCAGTTTTGGCTGTTTAGGGGAGGAAGAGTAAAGTTTCAGTTTATACAAATTGCTGGTTAACAGATCAAAGCTATTTTGCAGTAAGTCATTTTTAAGGGGCCTTGAAGAAACTCTTATCTCCTGCTTCAGCACTGCCCCAGCAACAAAACCAAAAAATGTCAGAGTTGATACCAATACAAGGATTTTTCATGCAAGTAAATTGGCACAGTTCTTAAATGCATTAAACCCTTTGCTTTTGATTTGTTATGACTCCTTCAGGAAGCACCTCAAGATGTACTCCATAGCCATAGTCCAGGTGAATTTATGTCCTGAATATATATGTACAGTAGTTTCAATAATCCACTAATATTTAGACTTACAGCATGCTTATTTGTCTTAGCTTTACAGAAATACTTCTTTCCTGTTATGTATAAACTTTTTACTCAGTTGTTCTAAACTTACTAAGAATTCTCTGCTCTAACAATAGTGAAATGTCTGTATGTCACTGGTTCTGTTAATTCTAATGATTGGTCCTAGGCTGTTCCTCCCCTTCCTTTAGGAATGGTACCTTCCAGTCTCTCCATGTGCATGAAAAGTGACAAGCATGGGTCCCCATATTTCTACTTATTGGGCCACCCTAAAGACACGGTTTGTAAACTCTGCATGTATATTATCTTTCTAATACATTTTGTTTCTCACAACTGTTAATAGAGTATTTTCCAACTTTTTTCTTACATGCTAGCTTGCTTAATAGTTTCTACAGTATTCAACTTTTCTTTCGTAACTGATTATCTAAGACATCAAAGCAGCTATGCATTCTAAAAATGTCTTTTAATATACTAAATAATGAGTTTTGCATGTTACACTGCTGCTAGTGCGTAGGTCTGCTGTATACCCGCTTTTTCTCATGACAAAAATTAGTCTTCTGAATATGACTGTTCAGGTAGAAAATCTTAAACTTCTGAGTTTAAGCCATAATTTTCCTCTTCTTATGGCACTTGGCTTGCAAAAATATTAGCAATATGAAGGTGGAAGTTAGGTGCTGATCTCAAACAATATTTATGTACAGCCTCTTGAAGAAATAACAAATGTAAAATTGAACACATTTTGAAACATACTGTAAGGCAGTACTCATTCATTAACCCTGTGGTTTTGCTGAATTTACACAAAGCACTTTGCTCTTGATTTCAAGGTATTTTCTTCATAGAATCTGATCCAACTGCACAGATTGTTCAGATACATCTAATCTGTAATACAGAGTCATGGCCCACATATGATACTTGGAAAGAAAGGAAAAGAAAGACTTTTTTTTTTCTGTTTTCTTATTGATTGCTGTCATCACAGAAAGCATAGCAGTGTCCAGATGCATTCAGCTCTGTCTGCTGCTGACTTTGCACAATGTAGGATATTTGCTACAATTATAAGGACAGACTCACACGTTGAAGTAGACAGGTTGGAAATAGAAAATTATTTATACCCAGAGATGTTCTCCAAGCCTTTGAGCTTCAAGCAGCTCCTCCAGTGTGATGCTCACAGGATTCCTACCCCCAGCACCCAGGCACTAAACTGGGCTTAAGTTAACAGTCTTGTGCGTGCAAATCCAGGTAATCTAACCGATGTATTTCCAGTTAGAGCTTATTGCTGATCTGTGCCTATAAGTAAGATTTTTTTTGAGCACAGACCCATCCCTATACTTTGTTGCTGCAGAGCTGGATGCATCAAGAGGCTATTTGGAAATGTTCCCATGTAGTTCAAGTGTCTATGTCACCTTCAGAGACCTCCTATGCATGGAGTTCCTGCATCATATAGAAATGTTATTTCACCATTCCTTGTATTCTCACCTTACCTCTGTTTTGTTCTTCACTAAACGTAGCACAGAGAGGTTAGATAGCCAGGCTGGCGTTAGGGCCATTTTACAAGTCCCAGTTGTCAGCCCAATGAACTGCAGTTCCAACACAAGCTCTACAAATTTATAAGCACAACTTTCTGGGCATCATCTTTATTTTTCCTCCTACAAAAAAACATACACTGGAAATAAATCTTTTTCCTGAAATAAATAAAAATGTAAATACTCTATATATATAGCTATATATAAAAGTTAGTTTTGCAGAGTCACCCAGCTGTGAATGGTTCTCATTTATTTGGCAGGTAGTGTTGCAACAAAATTTTTTTCTCAGTATAATGTATCCAGAAAATCAAAAGCACTTTAGTTCTGGTCAACACCAAAACCAAAATGCATGACTGATAAAAAAGCAATGTCATGTCAAATGAAAATATGTTTGTTATAAAATGTTTCCATTTCAGGTGTTTTTAATGAAAAAGTTCGGAGGGGAAGGATTTTCCTGAAGAGCCCATTTTGATGGGGCTTATCCCAACCAGAAATGTGGCTGTGCTACTATTCATTAGAGCACTGAGCAAGGAGTCAAATTTCCTGATGCAGAACAGATAAATTGACCATTCTAGTATGCCTTAGGAGAAGCCCTACCATAACATCATAGTGCAGTCTCTTATGAGAGCACATTTCACCCAAAGGAATTTTTTTATACAACTCTTTTGTGTAAATAATCAATTCTGGAATATGATCAGCAGGCTTACTTGAACTTAGATAGAGCACAGGAGAGATGCAGGTAGTTTGGAGGGTACATCCAGATCAAGTGATACAGGCCTGGGCTTCCTGGCACCATGGGTTTGGTAGCCCTTACTAGTAACCACTGCATTTATATTTGCAAAAAATATTAAAAATTGGGAGCTTATACTGTGGGTTTGTTGTTTGAATATAGTTATATCCTTCAGAAATGTCCGGTTTGCAGTCTGCTACAAACTCCATTTTTCTATTTCTTTAACTTTATTAGAATGTCTGAAGCTTTTACGTTTGTCTAATAAATGGCTAAAGCATCTTGGCCTATACTTTGAAGCCAGATGCTCCTATCTGTTCAGAGTACTGATCAGATAATCCAATTCATCCTATTTTTAATGCTCATGTTATAAATCTCCAGAGCTGAGGTCGGGTGTTATTTGAAACTTCAACTACCCCATATAACATTCATCTGATGTGAGTACAAAAATCAATAGTCATTTTGGAAAAGTGCCCTTTCTGCCTGTGACCACCTTGGTGGAACTACAAACATTCATTCATATTCCAGCTGCATTTCCAATACCACCGTCTTATTTCTAGCAATACCAACTTAATTTCTGAAACCTGCGGTGTGTAAAAAAAAAAAAAAACCAACCCCTAACTAAATGAACGAATATACTGGTTAATAAAATTGGTCTAAAACCATCAGGCAATTTGAATATGGGCTCCCAAAGGTTCTAGAATGTTTTATTGCTATGGGTAAAAACTATTCAAGGGCAAAATTGAATATTAAAACCTGCTTTACAAACATGTCTTTAGTATTTAATAAATATGTAGCAGCTGGCAGAAAAGTAGAACATCCTTCTATTAAATAATGGTGGATGTGTATGTATATGTGGGTGCATATAGTTATTTCTGTCTTTTAGCAAATTTCTATTTTAAAATATATGTAAACCTTTTATATACATATCCCTTGATATAGAAATAGAAAACACAGTCTTGGAAGAGAGAGGGACACATGGAATGACACTTTCAGTTTTGTGGCAATGACTTTGAGCTTCCAGGAAGGCAATACCTTTTCTTCACTTTTTAAATGCAAAAATACTAAACATTGCTTTGGCAATTACACTCCCAGTAGCTTTGGCCAGTCTAGCTGAATAGTCTAACCTTGGCTTCCTCCATGTGTATAAAGGGATAGTAATATTTACTTACCTATCTCATGGGAGTGTTATGGGGATTAATTATTTAATGCTTGAGAAGCACTTTAAAGATTAAAATTCCTAGTTGACTACTCATTATTATTGCTAAAGCATAACCTTGATAATCCATGCCAAAACTGGCAGTGTCCCCCCACATCTGAGCAGAGATTTATTAATAAGGCTATTGAGCAAGTTCTCTTATTATTAAAGCTTAATTATTCTAATATAATATTCTGGAGTAGATTTACTAATATGGTGTAAAGAGTAGATAATTACAGCTAAACTACAGTGAATAAAGCAGATGAACAAACATTATCCCTGCTTTGGTTCACATAAACTGACAAGCAGACTTCCCAAAGAAGGGGAAAGTCCCACCCACAAATCTTATTCTAACATTTCTTTTCATGGCTTCCTGTATTTCCATCCACTTGACAATACTAGAAAATAAGCACCTGAAATACAGAATCTCAAAGAATGCAGCCATCCCTCTGTCTCTACAACATCAGTTTTCCTTTCTTTCATGTAATCCAGACAAATAGGTAAAACAGGAATTCAGTAACACTTACCATGTCTTTGCAGTTCCATCATAATATCCCAGAAAATCCCTCTTGTGCTGCTCATCTCCCAGTCCCTCTCATTTGCCACGGGCCCCCAGTCAATAGCAAGACTGCATCAGTGCAACTTGTTCTTACTCAGAGTTAGCTTCCCCTCGTGTCTGTGATGGTGTCCTTGCCCCAGGGAGCTGTGTCAAAGGGAACAGTGTGAAGGCTCACAGGAATATTCCTGTGTCACCCAACCTCTGTGTCAGAGAGCCTTGCCAGCAGCCTGATTCTATAATGCCCAAGACTAAATTAAACTAACAAGGCTTCTCATGATCTCTTCTCATTGACATCAGGAATATGGTGAGTCTGAATGATCACACAGAGAGTGACACAAAAACCTGTTATTCCAACCATTAGGGAGGCGAAGGCAAGCTCTGTCCACAGAGGGATTTGCAGTTGGTTCTGCCTCTGTCTGTCCTCACTCTGCCATCCCATGGTGCAGCTCCTGGCTGATGCTTTGTGGCCTGATCACGGGGAAAGGTTAGAAGAGGTCATGGCTTCTGTTGTATTTCTTAGAGCTTGTTATTCCCAGCTTGGGGAAAAAAAGAAAAGGAAAAAAAAACCCAGAAAATGAAATGTGGGGTTTTTTTTACTTTGACAATATGAGGTAACTGTGAGTCTCCAGCCAATGCTTAATGAACACGACCATAGAGAGTGTTGAATTTTGTTGAGCAACAGCAACACATATGCAACCCAGAATTTTGAACATCTGGGTTTTCTAACAGCAGTAGTTTGTGTTTACATATTAGGAGCTAAATATTACAGTGTAAAATTCATTTCTTCATTCACTTCCATCTCATTATACAGTTTCCAGAGAAATGTCTCAGCATTCCAAAGATACTGCAACAGCCCTGACAGCAGGTGTGGTCCCAGAGTCAGCTCTGCACCTTCTTTTCTTAGACCCCCTGAAAAGGGTCTGAAAAGAGTTTGCTAAAGAGACACTAAGCTGCTTCTGCAGCTTCTGCCCTAAGCAGGACAGGACTACTTATTCGTGAGCTTTGTGACTAAGAATGGGTTCAAACCAAGCTGTGTGTTTTGCTTAAGATCTGCTCTCACTCTTAAAGTGAGAACCTCAGTGCCTACCAGAACCAACTTTCTAGGGGCATTTCATACACAGTCAAAATGGTCTGAATTCCTCACTTATTAAGTAAATTTTATTTATTATCTACATGCTTTTAATAACGACAGCTATTTATTGACCTGACAGAATGTGATGCCTACTGTTAACGCCCATTTTGGCTGTGATAATTAATGATTTTAATATTTAACTTTAATTAAGTGTGTAATATCCAACTTGTAAATTATTCAGTCTCTGCAGAATGTTTTTCATTAATACCACACATTCTATTAACATATTTATGAACACCTTTTATGACTTAATGTGGCTTAATTCTATTAATAAAAACTAATTTGAAAGTCATTATCTTTTTTAATTATACAGTAACTTCCAATGTAGATTTTCCAGCTCCAGCATGGCTCTGGAAGAGAACTGCTGAGATTTCTCCAGTTCTAATCTGCTGCCTGGCCACACAGGAAAAAATAAAACCTTCTTTATTGACAGGATGATTATTGCCTGAGTAGCTCTGATCTGATAAATATGTGAGAAACTCAGGACTTCAATAAGGGCACCAAACCATCTGAAGGACCTAGCGAATGATAATGTGTGGTCAGAGCAGCGTCACTCGAGGCTGGTACTTAAGCTGTCCAAAGACTTAACATTGGCATAGCAGTGAGGAGCTTCCTGTGGAGGATAAAAGCACCATGCAGTCTGCAACTCTTCACTTCAGCTCTTTCGGTATTAGTAATCCTGCAACATTTATGCAGATGGATTAAGCTGATTCAAAGAAAAATCAAATTTACCAAGGGTTACAACCTGTCCCTGAAGGTGAGGGCAACTGAAGTTCTTGTTAATAGATCCCTTGGCGGGGATTTGAGTGAAGCAACACTGAATGATCAGTGTTTATAAATAAATAAATGGGGGGGGGGGGGTAGAATAATTTGGTTGCAATGGAAAGCAGGTATATAGCCATTTTGATTATTACCTACAGTAATATAAAAATATAAAAGCATGCAATATCACTTAAGAAAATATTTAAGGGAAAAAGAGAGAGAAAAGGGAAAAAAAAAAAAGAAAGAGAAAAGAAAAGAGAAAAGAAAAGAGAAAAGAAAAAAGAAAAGTAAAGAAAAGAAAAGAAAAGAAAGTTTAAGGACCCCTTCTAAGACATGAGAGCTGCTTCTCACATCATCCTAGTTGAGCCAGTTACGCCCCGTCAGAAGGTATGAATAACATGAATGTCCTGATTCATTCCCCAGAGGGATTTTACACCTGAGATAGTTCTGTAAGGGAGGACATTGGCATGATAAAAAGTATTATCCCACCTCACAGGATCTGCATCTTATCAGCCTCTTCTCTTATCTGGCTCAAAACCCAGCTTGTCCCTAAACAAATGTTCATGCACACCTGCTCTGCTCCTGGGCTGCGACCTTGCACATCCTCAGCAAAGCACCTGCTGCTTTTGCAAATGGACAATTGTTTGAGTCATTAACCATTAACATTTCACTCTCACAAAAAGCTCACTCAGATTAGTGATCACAATGATTTAAATATTTAGTTGATAGGACTGTTACCTAGTGTCATATCTATGGAATACTAAACTGGGTCTTGGAATGAGAGGTATACTCATAATCATCTGGCCTTAAGGTTCACAGCCAGAATTCTATTACAGTAAATTAGTAAACTACTACCTTAATTTACCTGTTTCTGAAATACAACCTGCTTGTAGGTGTGGCTCCTTATTTTTTCCCCTCTCCCATTCTGTGCTTTGGATAGCTTTCTTCTGCATAGAAAAATTACCCTTTTTTACTCTTGCTATTGTAAGGGCAGTGTTAAAATCTCAACCCTGTTGTAAGATGTGACTGATGTTGTTGGGAAGAGCCAAATGATGCAGAGCTTAGGCACTATTACAACATCACTGTGAATTGTTTGTAGGTACAATTTTTATTTAAGGTGTGAACGATGGCAGAGTAATCAAGAGAGGGCTAAAGCAGCACCTCATCATCATCCAAGGCAATCCAGTCCACCTGCTCTTCACAGCAGAAACTCTGAGTGCTTCTGAATTCATTCTGAATTCATTTCAGGCTGCTCCTCTGGACCACTTACACAGTGGCCTGTGTTTTCTAAAAAGGACCTGCTGTGGGGTGATGGGTGTAGATTTCTGTGTTCATCCACTCAGCTCTGATTCACAGCCTCCAAAAGGGTTTCCCATAAGGAACTCCCCAACATTGATTGTGTACATGTTCAACAGAAGAGCAGACATCTATTTCCAGAGGTCTTTTGAGACACCTCTCTCTCTGTGACTCTGTGAGGCAATTAAATAATTATCTCAAGTGGTAAGGACAGTAAAATACTGGTGAAGCAGCGCTGTAATTAAAGAACTAACTCAGGGAAAGGGATTTACTGATGATGCTCTGGGTATAGTAATGTAGGATCAAAACCAGTGCAGAATAATAATAGGAACTCTCTAAGTCAGATCAGTTGCTTCCCATGTTTCTTTGTTAGTCATATTTAAAGACTACATTACATAAAAAATTGAAAAGTGCTTTCATCCATAGTGCTTGCTACAGATTAAAGCAAACACAAATCAATGTGTGTGGCTTTCTTGTTTCAAGAAAACACTCAGCATTTTTCTAAAGGATTTATTAACTATTTTCCTTGCAATATGCAGTTTTGCCCTCTATGCCCCAAGTTTAAATTTTCCCTTTCACTCTGTTCCAAAAACAAGCAATATCATCTCCTGAGCTTCTGTAGATTTGGTCTCCCAAGCAAACTAACAATCTGCTCTTTCTGAAGTGTTGCAATAATTCTCAAATTAGATCTCTGAGCATGAAAGCACTTCTCTAACAAACCTCTAAGCAGAGTGCAGAAGAGGTGATGAAAGTGAATTTTACCTGAGATGGGATCATCCAAAGTTTCATTAGATGACCCTTGCAAGAAATGAACAGCGTATCTGCTGCAAAAATATTTAGGGCATCTTCCATTTAGTATCTAGGTAAAGTATGCAATGGAAGAGGGATATAATGAACCCAACGGAGCTAAATTGTTGCTCATCAGTAATGACCAGGAACATGAAAAGAAGTAGGGCATGTGAGTATCAATGGCACTGGGAATTGAGCCAAGCAGGATGTAGAGCTGTGCTTCCCAGTGTTGGAATAGGTCGGTGGCTGAATTTTCTGGATGTAAAATTAAACATTTCAAGTTTACAGAGATAGAAATATTCATCACTTACGTTCATACCTTATCAGTCCTTGTGAACATCTGCAGAAGCCAGGCCACCGATAGCTCCATGTAATAGTAAAAGTGGCCACTTTTTCCAGTATTAGACCAGAGGCAAAAACAAAAATGTGGAATGACTTCGGGGACAGAAAGACTAGGTCTGGCATTGTTTCATACCTCAAATATCAGTCCTTCATAATGAATCATTCTGTTCTTTTGAAAAGGACAAGTACAAAATTTAGAAGTGAAAGATGTCAGGACTCAGATGCATGTTTATTTTCCTGTAATCTTTCGTGACTTGTAAACTAACTTTGACTACCCTGAGCAACCATCCTCAAACTTTGGATCCTCAAAAATAAATGTGTGAAGCCAACAAAACAAATTACTAAAAAGTAGAAAGATTCCGCTCTTGGGCAAAGCTACATTTAAAGTTACATTTATAAGGTACTCTAAAAGTCCAGAGTCACCATGACATTGCTGAGTTCAGACAGGCAAGAGGTATAACAAATGTGGCTGCATTAAGATAACAAGGAATTAGATTAGGTTTCCATTACATCAGAAACAAGACTTCAAAATACTAAGCTGATCACTCAACTGCATGTGTGAGAAAGGAGAAGTAGTTCATACACTAAAATAAGCAAGTATAACCTGGATTTATTTTTATAAAGGTATATGATATGTATCTAATTTCTACACACAGAGTTAACTTTTTGCACCCATTGCATGCTGCTATCCTACCTTAGTAAAGCATAAGGACAGTGCTAATGATGGAAAGGCTATCCCACCTGGATGTGCCCACAGTGACTGACCAAAGCACCATATCGCAGCAGAGAGCACCTGAATCCATTGGTGTTCGCTTCCAGTTTGATTCACTTTTGTTGAAATACTGGTGTTCAGGGATCTGATGTGGATAAGTTCAGTGGAAAGGGAGACAAACAAAGTGTAATTTTAAGCCAAGAAGAGTGTAATTTGTGAGAAAACATTTGCATAGCATATTGAATAATTAACAAGAATTACAGTTTATAGCTAGAAGTACAGGCAGGCTGTAAGTTGGGGGCAGAGCCCATTGCCATTCACTTTCTGGGACAGGCTGGGGGAAAGAGTGCCATATAGTGTCACATTTCCATAAGGCTGATAGCTGAACAGAAAGTACCAGGAGCCTTTCTAACCATGAAGTCTTCAGAGAATCATTCATTTCAGGAGACAAAGGGTGCTATATGCTTGGGTTGTGGAAGTTTCAGGATAAAAGATTAAAGATTCTTTATATATTCTGAAATATCCCTCCTTGGAGAGTGTTAAAGAAAAGCTGCAGGAGACCAATGCAATCAGGAACATCAAAGACATGTCAAGCTATAATGAGAAAGACCCAAATGCATTCCTGGTGTAACACTGCCAACATTAGTGGATACTCACCAGGGGACAATTTGTCCCATTTTTGTTATTAGCAGCATCTGTAAGAACTGCTTGCCACCTCCTGGCAATACATAACTTCAGACAAAAAAAAGGGGGGGAAAAATAAAGCACCATATTTTCTATTCAGTCAAACCCTCTTTGATTCCCTAGGAAAATAATTCTGGGAAGATATCAGAACAGCTGCTTAGACATTTCAGAAAACGTTTCATTCAGAGTAATGCAAGTGTTCAAAGCTTTAATATATTGTACATTATTCATATAATTTGAAAATTACAAAGGCTTTGAGATTTTGTTGTACTTAAGTAATAAAGTGTGATGTAATTTCTACTCTTACTGCTAAATAGTCAATAAATTAATATTAGTACTTTATGGATAATTATATGTGATGAAAAATCACATCTCTTTGATAAACTACTAAACAATTACCTAAAATATTTTGATGCTAAGGGAGAACTTAGCCACAAATCAGAGGTCCATGGGCAGAGCTCTCCTCTCTATTAGGAGTAAAGCCAGGGTTCTTTTATTCATGGCTCAAACATAAGCTTTCAGCCAGCACTGGATCCAGGCAGAACAGTTAATTCAGCAGCAAATAGACACATGAGAGCAGTACCCTCATTTCCACTCCATTGAATGTGCATGAGCCGACACAGCAAAACAAACAATTCATGTATGTGGCAGTTCTACCTCAAACAAAAATACCTTTAGACAGAAAACTTCTACTCCTGATGTTTTCCCCTTGTCGCTCTTCCTCCAAAATGGCTGTGTTCATCTCCCGCTTGTCCTCCCACACACTCCGCTGTTGTGTCTGTGGTGTCTCTTACTCAGTTAGCAATTGCCTCCTTTGCCTGGGAGTTATGGGAAGCAGGTCGTAGGTGAGTCATTCTTACACATCCCATGGAGAAGTGCCACCACCTTGTGTTCCAGGAGCTCGTGGAAAATAAAAGCCACCCAGTAAACACCTACTAAATTACACCAAATGAAATGCCATCACAGTGACAGATTATAGTCCTGCTCCCGGCTCGTTTATCTTGGCAAAATTAGTGGGTCAAGGGAGATTTTCTCCCTTCAAAGAAGGGAGGAAGGCATCTATTAGCCTTCAGTGAGATGTATACTTTTGAAAAACAATTTCTCTCACAGTAAGGATGTTATCCATGGTGGCAAAGTCAGAAACAAATTCAAAACTATGTTGTCCCTAAATCTCTCCAGCAGTTGCAACTGAATGCGATATCATTCTCATCTGCTTGCAAGTTGTTTGGGCATTAGTAGTTCATGCTCTGTTAAACAGATACTATTGTCAGTTCCTCCCAGAGGTGAAGGAAGAAAAAAGTAAAATCAGTGCTCTGTCTCTGGTTTAGTATGTGTACAAAATACTTTGAGATAGATTGGAATAACAGACAGTAAAAGTAGGTTATGTTCCCAATTAACACAAAGGCTTTACAAAAAGCCTTAGACCAACAGAACAAAAAAATATTCAGAAATATTAATATCTCTTTCCAAAAATGCAGCTAGAACCTGAGTATAAGCATAAAAATAAATTATTAGTTAAACTGCTCTGCAGGATAAAATTTTGCATTTTTCTCCTGTTATATTTGTTATAGAAAAGCAATCATTTTAGTGCTGGTTGAACAAGTCCAAATGACCCCTTATGGCTTGAACACAGCTCTTTAAAAGGTTTTTCTTTTGAGCAACAAATTATTTACATTTCTGTACTTCGCTCTACTCTAGTAATTTTTTTATTTTTCCATAATGTTCAAACATTAGAGGGAAGTGGGCTACAATACCCTCACATGAGTATTCTCCTCACTAGCCAGTGACATATTGCAATAATGGCTTGTTGACATTAACATCTACCAAGGCTGAGGATGACTTTCCATATAATGTCATTTTATTGGGAAAAAAAAGCAGGTTAGGTTGGGTTTGGCTGTCTCAGATTGATGATACTTAAACCTTAAAGAAAGTGATTTTGTTCTTACTTGCAAGTGCTGTTTTGCTACAGAATATAAATGATAGTTTTATTCCATGGCAACGTTCCCCAGCCACTGGAAATACAACCTATATATAGGTGCCTTCCCAACAAGTATTTTAAACACAGTGTAGCCAGTGACCCACCTGGGGGTATCCCACAGCCAAACTTCTATAAGCTGTGGCTCCAAGCTTTCTTGCTTAGTTGGCCAAGTTATCTTTTACTTAGGGTTTTCTGGGGGAGAAATAAAATCCAGTAATGCACATAATATGGCATGTCCCAATTTCTAGACACTTATTTATCACTATATGTAAGAGATATGCTGATTCACTATGATTTCTCACTACAACATTTGGTTGTTTTTTAATCCCCTTTAAAAAAATAAAGTAGAAGAAAAAAAAAAAAAAAAAGGAAACTTGTCTCAGGGGCAGCCCATTAATAAATCAGTTCTATCATCTCCAGGGAATAAAACAGCAGGCCACTAACATCCAGGTCTCCTCTCCTGAGCGTCCCACAAATAACTGGTACCATATTATCCTTTGTGCCTCAGAGGAGCTACAAGAGGTGTTTGCCAGCCTGGTTTTGAACCGTGGCCCCCTGGTTTGTCCTCCTGGAGGAGAACCAGCTGATTTGAGCATAGAGGTATATTTTCCACAGAGGCAGTCTTGTTACCTGAAAGCTTCTTGCTGCTCCAGGCCATTTGGTGTTTTTACTGGTGTCTTCGTTTGATAGACAGGTGTCTGTTTAGGAAGGTGGGAACCTTCCTTAGAACAGAGAATGTGAATCCCCTTCCCTCCGAATTATTATAACTTTAGAATCAAGGGCTCTCAGGCAAAGGTATGGGAAAAGGAATAAGAGTTTTTTTACTAGTATCTATACTGAGGTAAACAATCAGTAACAAAAAACAGTAAACAAGGTAAAGAAAAACAGTAAACAAAACCAAAAAAAACTCGGTGGCAAATGTCCCTGGACTGTCAGGCACGTTCTCGGTTGGTGCAGTCACGGTCACGGCCAGCAGGGGCGCTGTTGGGCTCCTAGACCAGCCGGACAGGTGCGATGACTCCCGGGAAGCTGCAGATGGCGCTGTGCCGCGAGGTTGGATCTGTGTCGCGCGTAATGGCCGACGGGCTGGAGCAGGGTGGAGCGCAGATGGACGGGGGGCGCAGCAGAGAGCCCAGAGCCGGGAGATGGAGCGGCCGGGTCAGCCCACCCGGGCCAGCCAGCAGAGGAGGCGGCAGGAAACTCCGCAGTTGGGGCAGGCAGGGTGCGGGGCAGCAGGCAGGGCGCGGGGTGGTGGCAGGCGGGGGTCCCGTTCCGCTGCAGTGCAGCTGGGAGATGCACCCTCCCGGAGGGGAAGAGATGATTGGAGTCCCGTGCCCCGAGAACTCACCCACCAGGTAGAGAAAAACTAGTGCAAAGCCGGGCTTTTCTTTTCCTGCAGTCGCAGCCAAAAAAACGGAGAGCCGTTCCTTCCACTGCTGTCTCCTCCGAGACTTGTGAGCGAGTCCGTGTGTCGTTATCAAGTCTTGCTATCTCTTGTTCCCGTGCCCGCCCAGCCAAAAAAGTCTTTGTCTCTTTTGTGAGAGTAAAATGTCCTCTAAGTACCGATCGTTACTTGCCTAGCAACAGAATGGGAAAAATTCCACTTCCCCCCCCCAACCTCCAACATTATCCACCCCGAATTTTTTCCATTCCAACATATTACATTGAACTTAAGCCTTTAAACTATATACATACAAGCATTACTCTGAATATACACATACAGATATGCATACAGGCACCGTGTTATGGGCAGTTCAACCCCAACTGAGGTCTCCCTGAGGTATGCATCGTGTCTCTCCATCCTCTTGCATCACCCACCAGGTACACCCTGGTCCTTGAGCAAAGACAACCCCACGGGTGGGTCTATCTTTGCTCAAGGCAGAATTAATCCAAACAGTTTTCCCCAGCATGCCTCTCATTTGCACTACTGGAACCTTATCCCCGTCTGCTGTTTGCAAGGGTTCAGATTGGGCAGGGCCAGCCCTGTTGGTGGAGCCTCGGGTGTTAACTAGCCAGGTGGCCTTGGCTAAATGCTGTTCCCAATTTTTGAAAGTCCCCCCACCTAAAGCCTTCAAGGTGGTTTTTAGCAGGCCGTTGCATCGCTCTACTTTACCAGCAGCAGGTGCATGATAAGGAATGTGGTACACCCACTCAATGCCATGTTCCTTAGCCCAGGTGTTTATGAGGCTATTTTTGAAATGAGTCCCGTTGTCCGACTCAATTCTCTCAGGGGTACCATGCCTCCAAAGGACTTGCCTTTCAAGGCCCAGGATGGTGTTGCGGGCAGTGGCATGAGGTACAGGGTAGGTCTCCAGCCACCCAGTGGTGGCCTCTACCATTGTGAGCACGTAGCGCTTGCCGTGGCGGGTTTGAGGCAGTGTGATGTAATCGATCTGCCAGGCCTCCCCATACTTATATTTGGTCCACCTTCCCCCATACCACAGGGGTTTCACCCGCTTGGCTTGCTTGATGGCAGCGCATGTCTCACAGTTATGGATCACCTGGGAGATACAGTCCATAGTTAGATCCACCCCTCGGTCTCGTGCCCACTTATAGGTGGCATCTCTGCCCTGATGGCCTGAGGCATCATGGGCCCATCGGGCTAGGAACAACTCTCCTTTGTGCTGCCAATCTAAATCTACCTGTGACACCTGTATTTTTGCAGCCTGATCTACCTGTTCATTGTTTCGGTGTTCCTCATTAGCTCGGCTCTTGGGGACATGGGCATCCACATGACGGACTTTCACAGGTAGCTTCTCTACCCGACTGGCAATGTCTCGCCATTCGTCAGCAGCCCAGATTGGTCTTCCTCTACGTTGCCAGTTGGCCTTTTTCCACCTTTCCAACCAACCCCACAGAGCATTGGCTACCATCCATGAATCAGTGTACAGGTACAGCTTTGGCCACTTCTCTCTTTCAGCAATGTCCAGGGCCAGCTGAACGGCTTTGAGTTCGGCAAGTTGGCTTGATCCACCTTCTCCTTCTGTAGCCTCTGCGACCTGCCGTGTGGGGCTCCATACAGCTGCTTTCCATTTTCGGTTTGCCCCCACAATGCGACAGGAACCATCAGTGAAGAGAGCGTAGCATGTTTCATCTTGCGGCAGTTGGTTGTATGGTGGAGCTTCCTCTGCGCGAGTCACCTGTTCCTGCTCCTCTTCATCGGTGAGACCAAAGTTTTCACCTTCGGGCCAATTTGTAATTATTTCCAAGATCCCAGGGCGATTCGGGCTTCCAATACGGGCGCGCTGCGTGATGAGGGCAATCCATTTACTCCACGTGGCATCGGTGGCGTGGTGGGTAGAGGGAACCTTTCCCTTGAACATCCACCCCAGCACCGGTAGTCGGGGTGCAAGAAGAAGTTGTGTTTCCGTGCCAATAACTTCTGAGGCGGCTTGGACGCCTTCATAGGCTGCCAGAATTTCCTTCTCTGTGGGAGTGTAGTTGGCTTCGGACCCTCTGTAGCTTCGGCTCCAGAATCCCAGTGGACGACCTCGAGTCTCACCAGGCACCTTCTGCCAAAGGCTCCAGGACAGACCGTTGCCCCCGGCTGCAGAGTAGAGCACATTCTTCACTTCTGGTCCTGTCCTGACTGGGCCAAGGGCTACCGCATGAGCGATCTCTTGCTTGATCTGGGCGAAGGCTTGTTGTTGTTCAGGGCCCCAGTGGAAATCATTCTTCTTGCGTGTCACCAGGTAGAGAGGGCTCACAATCTGGCTGTACTCAGGGATGTGCATCCTCCAGAAGCCTATGGCACCTAGGAAAGCTTGTGTCTCCTTCTTGTTGGTTGGTGGGGACATCGCTGTGATTTTATTGATGACTTCGGTGGGAATCTGACGCCGTCCATCTTGCCACTTCACTCCCAGGAACTGGATCTCTTTGGCAGGCCCCTTGACTTTGCTCCTTTTGATGGCGAGACCGGCTTCCAGAAGAATCTGGATGATTTTCTCTCCTTTCTCAAACACTTCTTCTGCTGTGTCCCCCCACACAATGATGTCATCGATGTACTGCAGATGTTCTGGAGCCTCACCCTTTTCCAGTGCAGCCTGGATCAGTCCGTGGCAGATGGTGGGACTGTGTTTCCACCCCTGGGGCAGTCGGTTCCAGGTGTACTGCACGCCCCTCCAGGTGAAAGCAAACTGAGGCCTGCACTCTGCTGCCAGAGGAATGGAGAAAAATGCATTTGCAATGTCAATAGTGGCGTACCACTTTGCTGCTTTGGACTCCAGTTCATACTGGAGCTCCAGCATGTCTGGCACGGCAGCGCTCAGCGGTGGAGTCACCTCGTTCAAGGCACGATAGTCCACAGTCAATCTCCAGTCTCCATCAGATCGGCGCACAGGCCAGATGGGGCTGTTGAAGGGTGAGTGGGCCTTGCTGACCACCCCTTGGCTCTCCAGCTCACGGATCAGCTTGTGGATGGGAATCACAGCATCTCGATTCGTTCGGTACTGCCGGCGGTGCACTGTCGAGGTGGCAATTGGTACATGTTGTTCCTCCTCCTTCAAGAGTCCAACTGCAGAAGGGTTCTCTGACAGTCCAGGCAAGGTGTTCAATTGCCTAACGCCCTCTGCCTCAACAGCAGCTATTCCAAAAGCCCACCTGAGTCCTTTCGGGTCTTTGAAATAGCCATTCCGGAGGAAGTCTATGCCCAGAATACACGGGGCCTTTGGACCAGTCACAATGGGATGTTTCTGCCACTCCTTCCCAGTCAGGCTCACCTCGGCTTCCACCAGCGTCAACTCTTGTGATCCCCCTGTCACCCCAGCAATAGAAATGGGTTCAGCCCCAACATGTCCCGATGGCATTAAGGTACACTGCGCACCTGTATCAACTAATGCTTCATATTTTTGTGGCTCTGATGTACCAGGCCATCGAATCCACACAGTCCAAAAGACACGGTTTTCCCATGCCTCTACCTGGCTAGAGGCAGGGCCCCTCTAGCCCTGGTTATCATTCCCTTCCTGAGCATGCATTCCACCGTCAAGGGAATCTGACACAACATTTTCCCTTCTGTTGTACTCAGCAGGTTGGCTACAGGAAGCTGAGGCTACCTTGGCTCTGGCAGAACCCCCTCGGCTAGCGTTGCCCTCCTTAAGCTGACGCACCCGTTCTGCCAGGACAGAGGTGGGCTTCCCATCCCACCTTTTCATGTCTTCCCCATGGTCATGCAGAAAGAACCACAACTCAGCTCGTGGGGTGTACCCTCTTTCTCTAGCTGGAGGACGTCGGGCTCCAGTGTTGGGGCCTGTGACTCTCACTGGTGCCACACTGTTTTTCCTCACCTCCTCCCTGATCTCCCTCATCTCTTCCTTCAACTCCTTAACCACAGCAGAGATCTGAGCCTGCAATGGGCCATTGATCACACTTGCATAATGCCTGAGCTTGTCAGCTACAGAGCCCACTGTCTCACGGTTGTCATCGGCATTAAACATTGCAATGTAGGTGGCATATTGGGTTGGCCCTAGACTTGCCAGGTTCCACAACATTTGCCCTGTGCATCTGACCTTGTCAGGATCATTTTCGTGCTGTCCATCCCTCCCAAAAAGCACCTCCTGTACTGCCACTTCTCTCAGCCGTTGGATCGCTTCCTCAACGGTCTTCCAGGGCAATCTACGGTAGTTCTCCTGCATTCTGTCTTTGTGAACAAACCTCTCTCTTACACTCATTAAAAGCCTCTCCCAGAGAGAAATGGGTCCCGCCTCCCTCACGAACACCTTTTCAACACCCGCGTCCAGGGCCACGGAACCCAAATTCCTGGCCTCATTACCATCCAGCTGCACGCCTGGGCCCATGCGGTCCCAAACCCGAAGTAACCAGGTTGAGAAAGCCTCGCCCTTCCGCCGCACAATGTCATCGTGCAGATTACGGATAGTGTCGTATGGCAGGGACTCGGTGATGATTATAGGCCCAGGCTCCCCTGCGGGTTGTGAAGGCCCTGGTTCCCCATCATCATCAACTGGGCGTACCGATTTGGTCTTATACTTCCTCCGCTGTACAGGGGCAACTGCTGCTGACTGTGACTGCCCTTGAGGTTCAGCTGGAACCTGGACGGTTGTAATGTCCGTGGGTTCCGCTGCTGCACCATCTAACTCTTCCCCTGTTGGGCAAGGAGAGGGCTTCCCACCAGCTGAGGAAGTATATTCTTTCAACACCTGATGTATCTTTTCCCCTCTCACTTGGAATGCAAAGTTGAACAGGCCTATCAGCAACACCAGCCACAGTACGACATCATTGGTATTTAGAGAGTATATGAACCCTCTGAGCCCTGGTAGGGTAGGCCCAAAGAGATGGGTGAAGGGTTGAGAGAAATCTTCCCCTAGTGTCGTCTCGTCACAAAAGGTACCATTACCAAACAGACTCCAAAAACATGTACGCACGGTGTTAAAGCCCTGTAACCAAGTGACCGCCGTCCAAAGGAAATGGAAAATCCATAGATTCCTCACCTTATTGACCCATTGTGAGAACTGGATAACAGCCACTATAGCCTTAGTTATAGGACCCATGTTTAGATAGGGAGCTGCAAATGGGAAAACCGTGGCCACGAGAATGTGCCAGCCAGACCAAGGTATGCTAGACCACATGGTGTCACTTAGTGAGGTTTCTATGTTCAGCACACTAAAAATGGGTCTCCCAGAAACTGTTATTCCTTTTGCACCCTTTTTTTTTTTTCCTCAATGCCCTCGAGCCCCACGTTGGGCGCCAAAATCTGTCTTCGTTTGATAGACAGGTGTCTGTTTAGGAAGGTGGGAACCTTCCTTAGAACAGAGAATGTGAATCCCCTTCCCTCCGAATTATTATAACTTTAGAATCAAGGGCTCTCAGGCAAAGGTATGGGAAAAGGAATAAGAGTTTTTTTACTAGTATCTATACTGAGGTAAACAATCAGTAACAAAAAACAGTAAACAAGGTAAAGAAAAACAGTAAACAAAACCAAAAAAAACTCGGTGGCAAATGTCCCTGGACTGTCAGGCACGTTCTCGGTTGGTGCAGTCACGGTCACGGCCAGCAGGGGCGCTGTTGGGCTCCTAGACCAGCCGGACAGGTGCGATGACTCCCGGGAAGCTGCAGATGGCGCTGTGCCGCGAGGTTGGATCTGTGTCGCGCGTAATGGCCGACGGGCTGGAGCAGGGTGGAGCGCAGATGGACGGGGGGCGCAGCAGAGAGCCCAGAGCCGGGAGATGGAGCGGCCGGGTCAGCCCACCCGGGCCAGCCAGCAGAGGAGGCGGCAGGAAACTCCGCAGTTGGGGCAGGCAGGGTGCGGGGCAGCAGGCAGGGCGCGGGGTGGTGGCAGGCGGGGGTCCCGTTCCGCTGCAGTGCAGCTGGGAGATGCACCCTCCCGGAGGGGAAGAGATGATTGGAGTCCCGTGCCCCGAGAACTCACCCACCAGGTAGAGAAAAACTAGTGCAAAGCCGGGCTTTTCTTTTCCTGCAGTCGCAGCCAAAAAAACGGAGAGCCGTTCCTTCCACTGCTGTCTCCTCCGAGACTTGTGAGCGAGTCCGTGTGTCGTTATCAAGTCTTGCTATCTCTTGTTCCCGTGCCCGCCCAGCCAAAAAAGTCTTTGTCTCTTTTGTGAGAGTAAAATGTCCTCTAAGTACCGATCGTTACTTGCCTAGCAACAGAATGGGAAAAATTCCACTTCCCCCCCCCAACCTCCAACAACTGGTGTGCAGCTGATACTACCCAAAGTAACAAGCTATTTCTGTAATCAGAATCTCTCAGAGCCTCACCTGAGACTGGAAAATGGCCCACGGCTCTTTACTGACACTCAGTGAAAAGCAGCATCTCATGGACTACTCGGAAAGAAGGCTGTAGTGAAGAGAAATAGGTTGGTCCAACCCTTGACACCACCTCTGCTCTGGAGAGGAATGACAGTGCCATAAAAAGTATAAACTTAATTTTCTGAAACTCAAGGTGGCTTCTTCAGACTTGGCTCACGTACCTTGCTGGTGCACACAGACAGCTGTATGCCAAGTCCCAGGATAGTTTTAGTGATTTGGACCCCATGTATGTTCCCTGGCTTAAGTGTTAAGTAACATGAGATCCCCTGGATTTCAGATTGAAGAATAGCTGGGGTGGGGTCTGTGCTTCCCCCAGCAGGCACAGGCTGTGGTTCCATACCAGGCTGGTGGTGCAGAAGGGAAGAAGTAAAGAACAGGCCCATCAAAGTCAATGCTTTTTGTAGGCAAACTCCTAGGATCTGATCACTGTTCATGCATGAGTCTTCCTCTTATTTTTTCTTGCCTGAGTGCCAAGCTGGGAGCAGATGGTACATTACTCACCCTTAACTGGAGGGTAAGAAAGTGTGATTTCTTTTTTTTTTAAATTCAGTTGAGACCCTCAGCCCATTTAGATTCCCAGCTCAGTGTTTATTTGTCTTACACAGAACTTGTTCTTTCTACCCCTCTCAAATGCTAATCTTCTCCACACATATGCTCATTATGCAAAAGCATATGACAAACACCATCTGGGAAAATAAATAGCTCCTCAGCTAACTGTGCTGCTCCCTCCCTTTGTGTCACCCACCTCACTATTGTCTCTCCTATTTTTATCGGCAAGACAGCAATCACTCAATCCAGCTATTAACTTAAAAGTGCTGTTTTAGTCAAGCAAGCTGCAGATCCCAGGCTGGGCAGAAGAATCTATTCCATTTTTCGAGATGATGTGCATCTCCGTGATAATTTGAAAGCAGCCATAGCACTGAGAAAAACACAGGTTACTTTTTTAAAGGGCAGTTGGTATCACTGAGCGGTACTAGTCCTGACCTGAAGACGTCCACGCCTGTTTTTTAGCTAGAAGGTTACATTTTCTCCCCCATAAAATATGCAGCTCTTGCTGCAAGTTCTTCCTTGTTTCCATGGATTCCTGAGATAGTCCTTCATCTCTGACAGATTATTTCTCATACTGTTCAAAGCCAGGCAATGGTGCTAAATAGGGAATGACATTAGCCAAGTTCAGTGATTTCTCTAACCTCTATGTAGACGGGTAAGAATAGGAGCCATGCTGTCATTAATCATGATGGATTTGTTGTCTGCCAGAAGGTTAATCAAAAGAAATGAGGATGTATATGCAAGAGAAAGGCATCTCAGAATATTCTGGTTTGAATTAGGAAAATCATCGTGATTCAGCAAAGGAGATGCCTATTTAGCTAAATTGAACAGGATCTGCACAATCCAACCATATTGTGTTGAGGCTAAGTAGCCAGGAGAAATTCCAAATGCACAACCAGGAAACTCAGCAGCTGACGCTGTGATATAAAGGCAGAGCTTTGTAAGTACCCTGTAAGAATTGTGGAGCCATAAACACTGCAATACTATATCTGTTTAGAAAAAATATGAGACAGGATTCAATGATGACCTTATCTGAGCTACAAATCCTTGTCAATTATTATATGCTTGTAGGGGCATGTTTAATAGATGGCAGAAAGTCCTTCTCATTCGTCCTCAGAGACAGCACTGATATTGCCCAGCTAAGAAATCCATTGTACAGCTACAAAAGAGGCTATTTGATTTCATGAGCACGTGCCTTTATTATTTTAAGAATAATTTAACATAGGCAGAGGAAAGCAGAACCTGTATGAAAAAAGACCAGGGGTTTCCAGCATTTGCAGTTGCCAGCTTTTTGGGTTTTGCTTCTCCTGTACCATTTTTTTTCTCTTTTTTTTTTTGAGAGTTTATTTTTGGTTTTCTCCCTATTGACTCCACAATTGAGGGAGTTTCACCTCATCCAAAACAGAGGGGTTAAAGTCTGGTCCATGGTTTGGGTATCAGTGTTGCTCAGAATACATGTGCCTGTGCAATACACGCTCTGTGCTGCTGAATACGCCCTTAACTCTCTTCTCTTTGTTGTTACAACAGACGAACCAAACTCCTGGAGTGCTCCCTCTGCCACCTCCCCAGGTCTGCCGGAAGTAGCTCTTTCCCTCGACGACATAATCTCACCATTATCTTCATCACACATAGCCCCACCCTCTGACCCTTCTCACCAGATAAGCCCAGAGCCAACATGGGATATCAAGAGGGAACACGATGTAAGGAAACCAAAGGAGCTTTCGGTGAACGGTCACAAAAAGAAAAGGTTAGGAGAACAAAGAGAAAGGTCAGCAAGTCCTAAAAAGGTAGACAGGTCAAAGCATGAAGAGGCTTCTTGGAAAGGATATTCAGAAGGCAAAAATAAGACCACTGATGGTGGCAGGCCCACCTCAGAAAGCAAAGCGGTGGGACACAGCATTATGATCGAGGCTGGCGCAAGAGAGCACGTGTGTGCTGGAACCAGTGATGAACAGTTTGGGAGGCTGAGGAAGCCGGAAAGCAAGAGAGGAGGATCTCTTAGCAAAAAAGAAGATCACAGATCCACAAACACCAGTGAGAAGAAGTCAGCTGCAGCGCCCGACCATGTCAAGATCGATACAGGAGCTACCAAGACGTACAGTAGCAACCGCTGCAGCTCGCCTGGAAGTGATATGGACCACAGCCAGAGGGACCCTGATGGGAAACCCAGCGAGTTCCCCAGGAAGGGACATCTCCACTCCATTAGCACTCGCAGCACCAACACCACAGTTCGAAAGGCAACGGTCTCTCCAGGGCCATGGAAAATCCCTGGCTCAGATAAGCTACCTAGCGTCCTGAAGTCTGGTACTTCTGCCATGAGCAGATAAGCAAGGGACTGTTGCCCTCTAACTGTCTCAAACTGACGCAGAACATTCTTCTTAGTTTTTGTCTCACATTGGTTTGTTTTAATTTATTTTAACTATCACACATATACACAAAGCATTGAGGAATGAAAACATTAGTGTGTAATTCCATGACAATGTGCACAGTATCTAATAAGTTCAAAAGCATATAGTCAACACAGAGATTTAAAATCGACCCTAAAGTCCCAGTTCCATTTTAGGGACTTTGGCAGCTATGGAAGAAACCAAAACAATATGAAGGACAGTACATCAGAGAAGGATAGTGCAGTGTAGCTTTAGCATTTTTTTCCCACTGCATGAAGGACTTGGATTTCATTCAAACTTTATATCAAGAAACTGGAACAAGTTAGAGCAATCACAAACTGGAACATCGCCTTAAATAAAACTGCACGGAGCAAGCTGAAACCGAGAGAGGATCTTTTCATGGAGCTAAAATGTTGTAAATAAATTGTTCTCGACATATCTAGACAGGGGTTAAAGGGTTTCTTTAAAGCATCGTTCGGAACTGTACACCCATGACACGTCTCCACTGTTAACGCTTTGGGATAGTCCACGTGGTACCCTGTAGCATAGTTCACTGGGCGCTACGGGAGGAGTGGGGAATCCAGTGGATTAGTTTCTGTGATACCATTTCTACTGCCATTTTTGTGAGCAAACCATGTTTCTGTACATTGGAAAGGAGTTAGGGTGGAGTTGTATTTGCAAATTATTCTCAAAAGTGATTTATTACAGGTTCCCCAAGTCCTGCAAGGTAGCACACAAACCAATTGGTCAGGCTCAAACCCCAGACATCTGCAAGGCCCTTGCAATGAAAGGAAGAGTGCTACAGAGAAAAAGCTGCAGTTTCCTTAAAGAAAGGCCTTTCCTTCCTGCAGAAGATGATAGTGTCACTTATCGACAGTGCTATGTTTCATACCCATCCGCATTTACTTAGGACACTCTCACCTCTCATCCCCTCAGTTTGGCAGAGCAGGTGCCTTTCAGGCACATGTTAACAATAATTAGACTGGTTTCTGAAATACAGTTGTCAGTGTCCTCATTCAGTAAATTCAGTATTTTTCCATTTTTAAAATGGTTTCCATTTTACCATTTTTTCTCTATCTCCATTTTTTTTTCTTTTTGTTTTTATCTTTCTTGCTTGTCTGTTTTGAATTTCAAGCCTTAAGTGCCAGGTAAACATTCCAGTCTGCCTTCACAGGAAATAACTCCGAGTTCAGTCAATCAGTCATTATCTTGTTTCAAAAAGATGTGTGTGTGTCTGTGTAAGTGTGCATATGCTTATTCGTCTGTCAAAATTAAAACAAAATCCTGGGCAATAATACATTGGTAATTTAAAAAAAAAAAAAAAACATAAAGCTAAGGACTGTCAAAAATTCATATTTAAAAATTATTGTTCACTAGCAATCTTAGTTCCTCACATGCTCTGCTGAAAAACTAGATTGAGATTGGCTTTGTTCCAAGAAATTAGCACATTACTGTATGTCTCAAACATTGCACTGGACTGCGAAATTTATAGACATGTTTCTTCCTGTCCAATTATTTGAAAAGCCTCAAGTCAAGGATTTTGCAGCTTTCAAACATTTTTTTTTTTTTAAGAAAGAAAAATCCATTTATAGTTTCTAAAAAAGCACAAGTCCATGTAGCTGTTTATAAAACTCTTATTTAATGGGAAAAAAATCTTTATCCCCTGAACTAGAATCCAATATAATTTGCCATTAATTTATTGAATCTGATTTTGGACAATGCTTCTGTAGTGTAGATGCACGTCCCGGTATCTTATTTTTATGTATAAAGAAAGCAAACAATGAAATCTGAAAAACAGTTGAGATTATGCTTGCATAAACTCTAATTTGCACAGTTCACAGCTACTCCTTGTGCAGTAATTGCTTTATGCGGCTGTAATCGATAACCTGTGAAGACAGCACATCATCTAAACCCCATTCCAAATAATATTTCTGTGTAGTGTTAGCTGTGAATTTACCTTGTACAGCTCTATCTCTATAAATATAATTCCATGTATTAATAGTCACAGAAAGGCTGTAAGTGAGCAACTATTTTTATGAAACGCACCACTATGGATAAATTAACTTTTACAGAAATCTTGTTTACTGTATGATATTCTAAACCACTGTCAAATAAAATATATATCCAAAAATCTTTCATTTTTCAATTGTATATAGTTTGTATTAATTTTGAGTAGCAGGCTTCAGTGTTACCCTGAGAAACAATAATTTTCTTGCATATGAGTAAATTAGCTACTACCTTATAAGAAAGGGAATAGACCATTTTAATTTCTTACTCCAATTTACAAATAAACATGTAGGTGACCAAACAAATTCCATAATGGCAAGTTAAGGCTTATGAGGCAACACAGACAGAAGAATCTCTTCCTTGGTGGAGAAGCCTAAACCCTTATTCTCCTTCCAGTCCCTGGAGACACTGGACCAGGGTGGTCAGACTCCCAGCAGTGAGAGACAACTTCTGAGAGTACACCACATATACAGAATTAATCTCAGCATAAACCATACTTACCTCAGAAATCTGACAGTTCTAATTAGCCCTAGAAAGGTTTTGTTGACAAGCTGTGTGAAGGGGGCATAATTGCATTTTCAATTTACTTTACAGGAATAATGTCTCATAAAACATCATAAGGGTGTAAAAGTATTGGTAACCAGCCAGCCTCTTTTGGGACCAAATCCACCCCTCCTTAAATGCTCCTTACCTCCAGTTAGGCAAAATAAACCATCAGTTTATAGACTGTAGACACTGTAAGATGTCTGCCTGGAAAACCAGCAATACTTTTCACACAAATGTGACATTTAAAAAAATAAGTATTTCCTGTTTGCTTAAAATATAATTTTCTTCAAAAAATAATAATCTGCCTTCATACAGCCTGAGTCAACTTCTGCAGAGCCTTGTATTTCAGATTAATGTTCCACGGAAGTTTGAACCGGCTGAACTAATAACATCATTTTGCATTAAAAATAAACACGTAGCAAATATGGAGCATCTTTAATACTCAAAAAAATTTTTTTTTTTTGAATAGCCACTATTTCCATGGTCGGAAACCTGGGTGTTACTGGTTCAGACCCAGAGGAATCACAGGGAAGCGTGCTGAAGCCTTATAGCTTCACCTGGTCTAACTTTTTCTGTTAATAACACGTCCTTTCTCTTTTAAATATAGTAGTACAGCATTTGTATTGCACTGCTTTTATTATAACACCTTTTAATGTCCCTTTTTCATACCTATACAACAATACAAGGAAATAGATGCTTACTTTGCTGCAGATTCTCTGCTCCGAACTGCAGTGCAGCAGTGTAAGTAAGCCTGCCAGCCTGTGGTCACCCATGCACGTTTGGGCAGGAGTCTGACAAAAACACTGCAGACAGATGTCAGCGCTGCCCTTTTCTTAACCAGTGGCAAATGTGGGTTCTGGAGCTCACTCCCGCAGGTATTTCTCTGCTTCAGGCCGTTCACACAAACTGTAGAGCCTGGAAGAGCAGACCTTCAAATAAATTTAATAAAAAAGCCAGGAAATGTAATAACTCCCACAAGATCTCACCAAAGATGTCATCTTTTCTTCCAGAAAGCTGCTGGACAGACAGCATTCTTTGTTTAGTTACAGCAGCACATGGGTTGCACTGGTTTCACCACACTGTGTGCCCCTGAACAGCAGGGACATTTGTAGCCCACATGTCCACCTATTCCATGGCCTCAGTGACCAGACTGCCAACAGATCAGCCCCAGTGTGGACAGCTGCCTGCTAGGAATTGACACAGGAGTTCAGACATGGACCCATTTCTTCCCTGATACTTATCATCTGAATGTGCAGTCAGCCACCGTTGCCAAAAACTTCGGACCTCCATCAAAGAAGAGACTCCATCTCATTTGTGCCATCTCTGCTAAACACAAATATCACATGCTTAGCCCCCACTACATCTCCTGTGTTCTCAGCACCACCAGATTTATTACGAAGCCCTTCTCTTCCTCCTCAGCTCCCCACTGCTCTTGTTCTTAATCCTGCCTCTACTGCTGTCACTCAGTAAATCAAATCTTCCATTCTCTCCTTCTGTCCCTCAGAACTTTGTCTTCCTCTTTTTCCGTCATTCTTTTGGCCCTCTGTCACCACCTGGCATCTCTCAGCCTCCACCTGCCGTGTATCAGCAGCTCAGCATGAGACAGCTCTCCTAAGAGGTGTCATGACCGAGTCATTAATCCATTCCTGGGTGTCAGACAAACACAAGAACATGCCCAACATGTTGCACTGAAGCCCAAATCACCTCCCTTGTCCTTCAGAAACCACCAGTGGCTTCTTCTTAGGCTACACTAACTCTACATGCAACCAGTAACTACTTTTGCACATACAAATAATGTTTTATCTGCATTGCTAAATGTCTGTACTGGTAATGATTCAAGCTTTCAAGCCAGCTTTTGTGGATGCAACATGCCATGCTCTCTACTGGAAGTCTCCAAATTCATTTTACAAAGGCAAGGACAGGCAAAGCCACGGGCACATTTCTGTCTTAGCCACTATGCTCTTTTTGTACATCACTGCTGCCATGGAAACCTGGGGCCAGAACTGCAGAGGTAAAAGTGGAAGAGCACACCTCAGCAAATGAGGATGTCACCCTCCAGGTTTCTCCCTACTTGGAAGGAAGTTTTGCTGTGAAGCTGGGAAGTTTCTTGGTACATTCCATGGAGCTCAAAGCTAGAGAAGGCTTTGGACTTGCTCAGGGATGTCTGGTCCCATTAGGGACTGACTTCACATAAGTCTCCCAAAGAGTCCTTTCCCTCTTTTGTCCCCAGAAGCACAGGATATTTTCTCTAATTGCTGCTGAAAAGGCCCCACAAGCATGGCAGGCTGCCTCCTCTCCTGACTGATAAGGGGCTGGGAGAGAATTGCCGTGGCTGTGTCCCACGGGGCTCTCACCCTCCACAGGTATCACTCCAGGACTCCCAAAGCTCTCTCTCCATTTGGCAGTGCAGAGAATTGGACTCCCAGGATCAAACACCTTTACCTTCACAGCTGTCACCCAAAGAGTGAGTGACTTCTATTAGCCATCACCCCCAAAGGGGCTTTATCTGGACAGAAAGAGCTTCAGCCAGGACTCCCACATCCCCGGTGCCCCAAGCCCCTCACAGCTCCCTGCTCAGCACCCAGGGCTGTCCTGTCCCTTGGAGCAGCAGCCCCTCCCCACCACCCAGATAAGCACCTGTAGGCTCTGCACTGCCCACCACCCTCCTGGAGCCAGGGCACACGTGTTCACTCTGGGCTTGAGGGTTCTGGAACATTTTTCTCAGTATTTCTAACAGCAATGACATGATCACACATTTATCTCCATAGCTGGCATCTCAGCTTAGGGCAATTTTTTTTCTTTTTTTAAATATCAAGACACAGTAACATGAGCAATATCTCTGAATCATAGCCAATCTAAAAATTATGTTCTGCTCTTCCTGTCTTTAGGGCCTCTATGACAATAAGTCACTCTGCCAGCTCGAGTAATCAATAAGGAGAGTTTTGCTTACAAGGTACAAATATATCTCTTTTAAACAGTTGGGGGAACACCAGTGCACGTAGACCCACTCCCAGTACCACACACAGGAGCCTGGAGCACCATCTTCCATTCCCACTCAGGAACTGCCCAATACCCATGTCTCTGTTGGATGGCTGCCCCTCTTAGGGAAAGAAAACACACAGGAATGCAGACTAATCCAGAAAGAATTGTTCATCCACAGATCAACTGCTGTAAGTGTAAAGACATTTAAACTGAAAAAAAAAACCCCAAAAAAACAAATAAGCAAGAAATGGTGTGGGGAGAGAGAGAAGGCATGATAAGACTTTCTGTGATGTGTCCACCTGCTGACCTGCTCCATTTTCAACTTCTTCAAGCTTAAAAACTGAAAAAGATGACCTATCAGACATGACAAATGCTGCACCAAAGCACTGCAAGTCCTGGAGACAGCAAAAGAGAATATTTATTGATTACACTTCTGAAAAGAAGTAATTTATTTAAGTAAAATGCTTTGGCTGGTGGAGAGGGAGAGGGAGAGGGACAGGGACAGGGACAGGGACAGGGACAGGAGACCATTGCTGCCAATTGGGGCCATTGCTGCCACTGAAGCCACCTAAAAGAAATGTCAATCTTCTCCTTAGACTGCCCTTTGCTCAAAAGTAGTGAACAGTAACAGGCATCCCAACCAGTCCAAACCTCTCCTGCCACCGCCAGGCTGCAGGGCTGCCCATGGCTCTGAAGTTTCTATTCGTGCATATATATGGTATTAAAGAATTTTGGAGTTAGTACTTTCCCAAAGGGATTAAAAACTATGCCAAGAGCTTTAACTAAAGTACTTTAAAAATTGCAGTCCATAAACCAGAAAATTGTTCATCCTGTCTCTAAGCCAGCAAGTACAAAAAGCTAGATTTAAGTACTGATTTAATTTCAAGAAGAAAATCAGACCTTTCCCAGCATAGTCCAGAAAGCTCACCATGTATGAAACACCTATTCCAATTAGCACTTCATTCACTCCAGAAGTTTTTTTTTAAATAAGCCCAGCAGGCAACATGGAGCACTGCAATGTGTTAGGACAGAATATTTCAGAGTACCTCTCAACCCTGGCACATCACAAACAATACTAATTGATTACTCTTTTATATCACTCCAGGAAAGATGAATGCCAGCATATGCCTTCTCCTGAATGACTCCTGTCTCCCATACCCCTGGTCCTGCCCAGCTGTTCAGGTTGGTTTCTGGTAGAAAGGCACCGCAGTGTCACCATGCCATGGCAGCTGCAGCAGGTGACAAAGCCTTTGGGAGGCACCTTCCCATCTGAGCTGCACTCCAGCAGCACAGCATCCCCTGCACCAGGAGCAGAGAGCCATCCTGTGTGGCACTGGGCTGAGAAAGGGTCACAGCTCTGGCTGTGGAGCTGCCCCGACAGCTCTGCGTCCTTGGGCGTGTGGCACTGAGCCCTGCCTTGTGACACCTGCCAGCCGCTGGCACCAGCAGCACGAGCCTCCAAACCAGCCTTGTGCCAAGAGCAGGAGCTCGTTCCCTAACCACCACCGTTGGTTCTGAGACTCTGTTTTTGGGTACAACCCCTTAACCCCTCTGTTTATTCCTTTGCCATATTAATTTATAGTGAGGCACTCTTCCTGAAGGAGGGCAGCTCCAGCAGTGCTTCTGCCCTGACTTCACATTCCAATGCAAAACAAGCTTCATATTTGATAAAAATGAAAGATCAGAGCCCCAGGCTCTGGTCATGAAGTAGCTCTGGAGGAGCAGCAACCTCACTCCCTGTGGGGACATGCCTCAAGCAGCCTCTGCCCAATTCCCTGCTCTCATCTCTCATTCTGCTCCCTTTATCCCGAACATTTTTCGTACTGGCATACAAATTGCAAGTGCAGCCCAAATTGATCCCCTCCACACCTTCAGTCTCCTGGGGTTAACAAGCAGGTCTCTACCTCACAGTTTATAGGTCCATTATGTTCTTTGATTGGCTGCTCTGTCCCAGACTCAATGGCTTTGGAATAAATTCAGAAGGTTTGATAGCTAGTGTTTTTAAAACTGATTGTTAAAGTGTTTTGCAAATTATATAGAAATTATTTGTATTTCAGCCCCACTTATAAGCCCCACCATCCCTGGGCTTCATTAGCTGCAGTGAGCACCCCAGCAATGGCAGTGGAGGTGACAAGGTGACTGGAGGTGATGCCACCAGAGATCGCCACTTTTTGTCAGACCTTCCCACTCAGGTATCCCTGCTCTGATGTGCAGGACCTGGCAATCCCCATTGCTTATGCAGGGGATGAAGTCCAAATGGAGTAAACGATGGACATAATGATGGACAACATAATGACAAATTGCCCCTGATTTCCCCAATTATTTCAGGCATTTCCCTCACAGCAGGAGGACTGCAGTAAACAATGTGCACAGCAGTGTAGCCACTCTGCCACTGTCAGCCCAAGGCTGGCCTGGGGCAAACTACCCTGCAGAATCAGATGCTGATTCTCCCCATCCACGTCTGGATTGCCTCCTGGTGACCCAGCCAATGTAGAAGAGTGATTGGGGACGAGTGATCCAGGGCTGGCCATGTAAACATTGCAGGCTCAGGTGGAATAAATGGGCCCCACGAGTCAAGAGTCAAAGCAAGGCAGTACGAGCTGTCGCTGTACAACAGCTACAATTACTCTCACATCAGGCTACCAAGCACAGGAAACCTCAGCCAGCATAGCCTGAGGGGCAGTAAGGAACTACTACACGTTTCTTTATAAAAGACTGTATTGAAGTAATAGATTAAAAAGCAAAAAGGCAGTTGTAGCATGTGAAATACAAAGTATGAATTGATCTGTTCATTTAATAGCATCTCTTACTCTCTGTTCTTGCCTTTGTATGTCTAAAAGCTGTCCATGGCCAGCTTTTATAGGGCACAGGAGTGGTGGGAGCTGCCCTGGGGGAAAGGGGGATGAAGTCAGCCCAAGGGGGCTGCTGCTGCCTTTGCTCAGTGCCCTGGAGCACAGAGCACATCTGCACAGACACAGAGCAGAGGGAGCTGGGCAGCTCTGCCCCTGCACTGCTCTTCCTCGCAGCCTCACTCTGGGAAAGGGCAGCTCAGAGCTGTGACCTTCTGCACTTCAGGGCTGCTGCTCGTGGGACAGTGCCCTTGGCACACAGGCTCTGCCAGCCACGCAGGCGTGGCCCTGCTAAAGCTCCTCTGCTCGGAGTGCACAGTTATTTATAGGCAAGAGAAAATAGGCTCTGCAACCCAGTGCTGATCTTCTGAACTTTAGCAAAAAGCATTAGGAAAAAATGCAAGCGTATTTTTTACTAAGGTCTTTCAGTAGAAAGGTCATTCACCAGCATATTAAAAACCAAAATATTTTAATAGAAAACAATTTTATCCTCTAAATCATAAATTATATACACAGATGCAGAATTCTTATCATTGGCTAATATTGCACCATTTAAAAAAAACATTTGAAATCACCATGTATGTGACCTTAGGGAACTACCAGATATTTTATGATGTCTAATGGAATCAGGGCATGAAAACACAGAACAAAATGGACACAGGAGAAACTACCAAGTCATAAGAATTCAAATCACAGCAACACAGTTTCACAGACCAATCTACAGCTTAAGTAATATAGTCCATAAAAAGTAAAGACAACTCAAACTACGTAAACTTATAAAAGTAGGATGAGAATATCAATTCATTAGAAAAACAATCAAACTTTGAGTTTTTGGCAGAGAGGAAATATCCTCCCCAGGCTGGTATCCACCAGGTGTCTGGTCAGCTTAACACCAACTGGAGTCATATTCTCAGGAATAAAACTTCTCTGTGTGCTCATTCTACAATGTCTTTTAAATTAGTTTTCCCCTTTGAAACAAACTTTTTTGGGTTTTCCTATTCTAGCATGACAAATGTTGTTCAGTGTGTCGCTGTCAAAAACTCTAAGGACATATAGCCTTAATCAATACTGGGAATTGGTAATCAATGGATAAGTCTGTATTGTACAGGAAGGAACTCTGAAAAAACAAACATCCCAAATGGTGCCAAAGGAACTCCTCAAAAGATGTGCTAAGGAACAGGATGGCATCAGGATCCCAAGGTGACGAACAAACACAAAGCACAAATTATCAGCCAGTGGTCCCAAGAGCTGAGAAGAACCTGTGGTAAGGCACAGCTGAAAACATGGCATGAATATCCTGCAGAGGGTGACAGTGCACAAAAGGCAGCAAGGGGGTACAGGGGGCAGTTGTGGAGCCTTCAAGACCAGGATCAAGGGACAAAGAGAGAAAACAATTGCTCCAACACCATCTTCCTTGCTGCTCTTAACATGAGCAGCATTGCCATGCGTCTGCAGCGGCTCCTCCATCACCTCCAGCAGAGAAAGAGCTCTGCCCGTGGGTTTCCCAGTGCCACATTCTGCTACTGCAGCTCAAGCAGCCACCCCTAGGAAGTTACCTTTTACTGTGTCACCAGGTAGAGAAAAATCAGGACTTTCAGAGCAGTGTGTGTGTGCACACTCGCTGCTCCAGCTTCCCTCCTCCGTGGCTCGGTGCTGCTGCAGTGCTCAGAGGCACGAGTGGTCATTATGGATTAAAGGCAAGTCCTCAGTCCCTGTAAACATTTATACAATATAGAGCAAGTGAGACTGAGAATACCCAGTGGCCCAATGGTTACAAAGATTAATTTTAGTGTCCCAAGTTCAGTTCCTGTTCCAGAGACTAATGGGATACGAATACAGAGCAGGGTTTATCTCATCCAAGTTTAGATATTTACATTACTGTTACTCATTCCAAGCTTTTTGCAAGGACACCAATGGGCACTTTTAGAAAAAGATTTGTCTGACACCTTTAGGAATGAATTAATTATTCTGCAGAAGCATCTAAATATTTCCACTGAATGGAAAGATAGCGCAGGGTCACTAGCTCCAAGTCACATCCAACACCTCCATTTCTGGAGTCAGGATAGTTAAATGCCTACTAAAATATTCCCAGATGCCTTGCATTTGAGACATGTCCAGAGCATATCTATAGGATCCGTCTGCATGAAGGAGGTAAGCAGGGAGACCCTGGGGGTTCAGCCAGAGTTATTTGTTATTTCATCTGTGTGCAACATCTCCACTCAGGCACCCAGGGCTGCAGCAGAGGCTTAGCCCCAGGGGCAGGCAGGAGCTGCAGCTCTGCCCATCTGGGACAGCCTAGAGAGTTGCCACCAACACTAACAAGGCAGGAAGGTACCCAGACCCTTCTGAGAATTGGAGCCTTCCTACCCAGAGAGTTCTGCTGAGACCAAAACTCCCAGAGCCTCTTATTGCCCTCCCTGCGCTGCCTGCACAGCCCCTGCCTGCTGCTGGCCCAGAACGCACGCAGCGCTCAGAAAGTAACACAAAAGTGAGCGAGTGACTGTGGGTGTCACAGGTTTATAGGAACGGATTTTTCACAGTGCATCTAACTAGCAGGTAATTACTAATGTGTTTGCAAAGGTGTCACGTTGGTAGCTCACAGTCTCTCTTCCCAAAGTTCACATTTGCATGGCAGATCCTGTGTCCTCCTCTGAAGGGTTGGTGCTGTTTTTCACTGTGATGTGCATTCTGTGTCTGGAGAGCACAGCTCAGGGTTTGGTGCGGAGCTGCTCGAGAAAGATGTAAGTGTCTAACAGACCATGCACACAGCTTCCCTCGGAGTGCAATTCCTGCGGGGCTCACCACAGGTCTCTTCTTTCAGGTGCTTCTGCCTGGAGCCTGTCAGCACATCTGTGCCTGACCACAGCCCACCAGCCCAACTCTAATTCCTCAGACTTGTTTACCTTCCCTTCTTGCAGACCTCCCAAATTATTTGATTTTCGTGTCTGGTGGTTTTTTTCCCCATAAATTGTCCCTATGGGTTGTTTTTTTCTGTTTTAAAAGAATACCAGATATTTTCAAAATCTAAGCCCAAGTCTCTCAGAAATGGGACTCGGTCCTCACAGAATATGGAGGAAATCAATACCTGGGTACTAACTTCTTCCTTTGGGGACACAGAAGCAGAATTATTTTTTACTTCTTTGCATGTGTGATGGGATTGGTGAAGAACAGAAACCGAAAGGGAACCTTCCCTGCCTAAAAAGGGCACAGCAGAGAGGAGCTACACATGCATGGACAGACACACATGCTCACAAAACCACATCCCAACAATGGCACAAACAACCCCCGCTCAGAGTTTCACCAGAAAAGCCTGTGGAGGTACATTCAGGCTGACCTTCTCTCATACTGGGATCATTTTGGCTTTCTATCATGATACCTGAATTTTGTGTTATTTTTCCTAGGGTAATCATGACCTTGTATTTATGTATATCAAATGATTATTCTATTCTCAAGGAAATAAAAGGTGACTCATATGAAAACAATGAAGTGAGTGTGCTTAGTGAGCACTGTCTGTACCATGCCTGAATCCCAAAATACTCTCTAACTTCCTTGGCTTTCTTAAAAATGGTTAGGGGCTGGTGTAGAAGCCCAGAAGGCAAGGGAATAATGTGTGTGTCTCAAATACCAATGGCTGGACAGCTGTGGAGCCATCCAAGGATTGTAGGTAATGACATGCTGTGGGAAAGAACAAGATGTGTGTGGAGAAGGGGAACATACTGAGGCAGGGCAGTATTTTCTGGGACAAACATCCTTCTTCTGCTGGAGGTAAGCCCAACACTGTCCAGTGCAAGCATGGAATGAAGCTGAGGAGTGGGACGTGGGGGGGATCGAGACCACCCAAGGCCCCTGAAGCTCTCTGAATTATATCCAGAAAGGTCTGAAACGATGGCCTGTGTGTGATCACTAATTTGCATAGAAAGAGAGAAACCTGTGTTCAGGGATGGGAAAATTATCTACAAAAAGTACCCCCACCGAGGCTGGGCATGCACCCCAGGACCCTGTGCAAGTCGGGGCACTGGTGGCAATTCTTTATTTCTTACCTAGGTGGTACATTAATCAGTTGTGTTTGTAGCACAGGGATTTTGAGAACAGAAATTCAAAAGTACTGTTTTTTTCCTAATCCCTTTTAATGACTGCAGCATTTTTGTTTCCTTCTAGTATGTCCTCCAAGGAGGAAAAAGCCTTTGAATTAAACTAATGTTAGTTTTCTATTACTGGATAGCACAAAGAGAGAACGAAATTAAGGACTAACAATATTCTGAAACTAGCATGACCTTAAATTACAGCAGGTTAATAAATCACTTCAAATGTAAATCTCTCTCTGCTCTCACCTTGAGATCTGAATACCTTTAATCAAGTTGCATAATAGAAATTTTGATGATCAAAGCCTGCAACTGCTGGTGGAGTGAGACTACAAGTTGGAGAGACAGCTGGGACTTAAAGTTTGGGCTGTTCAACAGAAAATGCTTTGGAAATTCAGTCTCTCAGGAACCTGTAAAACATAACAAAGTGTTGCAAAAGGTTTCAATATTTAACAAAAGCCATTGTAAATCTTTTAAAACCCAGCATGGGAACTCAGAGAGACCAAGAAGATAGGAAGGGATCAAAGAGATTTTGGGGCAAGTCACAAGATCGATGCTCATGAGCACAGCTGTGGGATGAGTTGTTGGGGCCCTGTGTTCCAGCAGGGCTCTCCTGTAAAGCCTTTCCCCCAGGACAAGGGCAGGTGACACCAGCAGAGCTCAGGGAGCTGCACCTTCCAGCACAAGCACAGTCAAGCCAAGAGTCACAAACCTGAGAGAGCCAATGATGGATGTGGGGGCTCTGTCCTGCTGAGGAACAGGAGGGCAGCTGCAGCACCATCATCTCAACACTGCTGTCCTGCAGCCACTCTTCATGGGAGCTGAGAAAATCCAGTGTCACTCATTCTGTGCTCTTCTTTAACATCAACACATAACAGACCTGTATGCATCTGAATTTTTTTTTTTTTTTAAGTTACCTACATACCAAAATTCTGCAAGTATAAACAGGCAGTGCCCACAAGCGTTCAGTCTGAAAATCTGGAAGGAGGAAGGCAAAAGGGCAAGTTCAAGACAGAAGAAAACTCAGAGTGGCATTAACCTCCTTGACATACCTCCCTCTCCACGTTGTACCAGGCTGCTAAATTTAAGGTGTTCGTGATTTTTCTGAGCGTGTTCTTGTTCGTGCATTTTCCCTCTAGGATCTTCCTAGTGGGGTGCAAGGCAGCGTAAGGCTGTTATGGTTTTCTCACTGTTTACCAATATTACTGCTCACAGTCACAAAAACACCCTCATCTTAGAGATGTAATTTATGGGGGGTGTGTGTCCCTCCGCACTTAGGAAGCTTCTAAAAGGGGAAAAAATGTATCCTTACAAGAATAATAAGTTTTATAAAACTCTTAATCATATAAATCAGACCAAACTCCCTGTGAAATAAAATGAAAGCTCTGCTCCACTGGAATCGAACATAAACCTCTGATTTCAAGGTGGACAGAATTTCACATAAACCTGGAAGAGAAATGGGCTGTAATGCCTGGTTTATTTCAGTGCAGGGGAAACATCCCCAGCAGAGTACCAGGCTACTTGAGCTCTACAAGCTTTTACAAGGAACATAAAAGCCAGAGATCTGGTGCCAAATCCCCTGCCTGGCTGTCTCCAAAACGGGAGCAATTCTTAGGAATTATGGAGGATTTCAGCACGTGTTCGAATGCAAATACCCAGATTTGCTTCACCCAAAGCGAAACAGTGTCTGCAGGTGTGCAGAGTGCTGCAGTGCCCTTCTGCCCCTGCATTGTGAGCAGAGCTGAGCTGAGCTGGGAGCATGGATAGCCACGGTGCCAGGGCACTGCAGCCCAGCTCAGGAGCGAGATGCTCCGCAGCCATCTCTGATTATCCGAGTGACAACCGCAGGCTGGATCATCTACACTCCAAACCACCCCTTCACAGAGACCAAAGGCAGGCTTGCCAAGCTGCCCTTCCCTGCTGCTTTCTGCCCCATAACAGGCAACATCGAAGACATTTTGGCCATGGTTTTATTTATCCAGCATTTTCTGTTCGATATGCAAACCAAAGCATATTAAATGCATGTACATGTGTGCGTATTTGTATGCAGCCCACATATTTCAGCCCATTTCTTACAGCAGTCTGCACTAATACATTTTATCCACCACTGGTCCTCTTCTGTTTCTCAGCAGAGGACCTGGGAAGGCAGCTCCAGGGGCAGGGCTGCTGCTCTTCAAACACTGCATCCCCCCTTCACGAAATGCGGGTCTCAGGAGGAGGCAGAGCCCAGCTTGCAGCTGAAGAGTAATTGCCTTCTGGAAGTGAGCTGCAGCACTCAGAGCATCTGTGCCTTCAAAATGCAGTTTTCAGTCCCCATCTGCAGGCAGGATGGAGCAGGGCAGCTCAGCACCCCAGCTGGGCTGGGGGCATTGGGATGAGCTGGGCCCAGGGTTTGGGGGCACTGAGCTGAGCTGGGGCAAAGCCATGGCGCTGCAGGGGAGGATGGAGGGCAGCCATTCTGTCCAAATCATGGCAGGGATCTGCAGATAAAACCTTGTCTGCCCTTCATCACTTAATCGCCAGGCAGAGCTTTTAGGGTCTGGCCTGCACACGTGGCTGGGGGGGGGCAGGGCTGTGAGCTCAGTTCAGGCTGGGGCTACAGGTGTGCAGTATGCACTCACCTATTTCGGTGAAACCACAGAAATGCAGGAAAAAGCTACACTCAGACACATCGGTGTGTGCAGCTGGGGCAGGTACAGGGTGGCAGTGCCTCATGCCTTGGGGAAGCAGCAGGGATGCAGGGAAGAGCAGCACAGAGCCCTGCAGAAACGGGGGCTGCATCCCATGCTCATGCCTTGCTCTGGTGACCCAAAGCACCTCCAAACCACGGCAGCTCCCCAAGCCTCACACTGGACTGGGATTTCATGAAATCGAAAGAAGAAAGACAACTACCTGCTCAGACAGCAGCACACAGAGCAACTACATGGGCAAAACCAGACCAATTCCCAGATTTGCAGCTCAAGGAAATGACAAATTTGGGGTGAGGGATGTGTGCAGCTGAACTGCGAAGCTCCACAGCACCTGTACTGCTTCCTCAAACACCAGCAGCCACCAAGCTCCTGCCTATGCCAAAGATTTTGTCTGTTTGATAAATTGATGCCCAAACCCTAAGGCAGTAAAACCCTAAAGGCAAGTTTTCCTTACTCCCTACACTGGAAAGCAAAAATTAAGAGCAAGGTGCTGAGCTTTAGCCCAAGGCAAAAGAAAAGAACAACTTAATCAATGCTTTCAGGCAAGATACTCTCCCCTTTAGCTGAGGAAGCACGAGGAATTCAGGGGTTTTGATTAAAGTCCACCTTCCAGCCCTTTCCCATTTTAGGAGGTTTTGCCATTATCTAAGCACTCTCCTTCACCTGCTCACAGACAGCTTTCTAGTATAGGCAGTGTTACTCAAATTTGTCAAAAGTAATTTAAAATCCCATCAACATCAGAAAACTGTAAAGGGTAAGCTTAACCCCAAAGTCCAGCAAGTCAAGAACTGCACTTTCACTAGCTTCTAATGAAAATTACTCTGTAGTAAGTTTGTCTTCATTTTTTGTTGTGACACAGTCCGTTAATTAATACATTTTTACAACCAAAGTAATGAGTTTTCTTTATTATATCTGTCTAATAATATATCTCCTAAGAAAAATGAGATTAATCATTATTTTAAAACATTAGCTTTATGGGGTTTTTATTTCATTTATGAGAACTGCACAGATAAATCAAAAAAACCACCAGTTTCCATCACCCTCCCAGAATGGGATTAATTTACCATAACGAAAATGAATGGGAGCATCAGAAGTGCTCACTCCAAATATGCTCCCAGTGACTAATACCATGAATATGAAAAACTATCTTAACCGATTCTAGGTTGCAGATAGATCTTGGCAGAAAGGAAGACAGAGGAAATGAATGTAATCACTGCAAAATATGTAAAAATGACAGAGAGAGGAAAGTCTAGACAATGTGAGATGATTGCCATGCTCTCCAGCTTGGAATGCAAAGCCTGTCTTCTGATTGTTCTGAGGTTTAAACTGCCGAACAAACGCTGCTCTCCAAACCCATATGGGCAAGCAATTTGCCATATGTTTCAGAACATGCCACAAGTACCCAGAGATGCATTACTGTTAATGCTGCAAATAGAAAAAAAAGTGAGAAATGCCACCCCTGTCTCTCTGATACATTAACAAGGGAGTGGAGTGCTTCAGGCTTGTTTTCAAACAGAATACCAGTCCTCTATGAACTTTCCCTTCTCCGTGCTCAGCCACGTGAGCTTGCCCTGGCTCCCAGAGCCCTGGCACCAAAGAAATTATCTGGGGCTCTGGGTTTATGGCAAATTGTCAAGCAGCGTGTCCAGGCAGCCAAAAGGGCCAACTTTATCCTGGGGTACATCAATCACAGCATCGCTGGCCAGTCAGAGGTGACTGTCCTGCTCCACATCACCCTGGTATGTCCTGGGTGCAGTTCTGGGCACCTCCATGTAAGAAGGATGTAGAGCTGTTAGAGAGCATCATGAGGAGAGAGACCAAGGTGGGGAAATCTCTTGAGGACAAAATTCACAAGGAGTGGCTGAAGTCACTAGGCTTGTTCAGACTAGAGAAGGGAAGGCTGATGGGTGACATCACGGTGGTCTAAAACTTCTTCAAGGGGGGAAGAGACAGGCGCTGATCTCTTTCTCTGGTAACCAGTGACAGGAGAATGGAACAAAGCTGTGTCAGGGCAAGTTTAGATCAGGCATTAGGAAAGGGTTTTTCACTGAGAGGTTGGTTGTCACTGGAACAGGCTCCTGGAGCAAGCAGTCATGGCACCAACCCTACTGGAGTCCAAAGAGCCTCTGGACGATGCTTTAGTCATATAGTTCAGCTTTAGGATGTCCTGCAAGAAGCAGGGAACTGGCCTTGATCATCCTTATAGGGTCCCTTCCAACTTGAGATATTCTATGATTACAAAACATCCAGGTCCAGGACTGCACTGTAGCCACCTTAATCCGGTATGGAGAAAAGACCAAGGGACAGCTGTCTCCATCTCCTCCCAGCCCCTCTGAAGCACAGGAAGAAATCCTGGGCACCAGGACTTGAAGCAAGCACATGTGCTCCATTCAGCTTGACATCTTCCCCCTCCTACCCCTCGGCCTCCCTACACCCTGGAAGAGGTTACATGGGCAAAACTGGGCTTTTGAGAAATCTTACTCCCAATTTCTATCATTATTCCATGCATTCAGCCTTGAACTAACGAGGCAATGGCATTTTTCTGTGGGGAAAATATGTTCTCCTCAAGATCCCAGCTGGTGATTCTTGGTCTTGTGCTAATTCTTCTACCTCCATGCACAAACTGCTCTCCTTCTCCACATCTCAGCAATCCATGCGTCTGCTCCTCCCAACCACATCACACGCGAGCAGGACATCGCTCCATCACAGAACCAACATCTCCTGCAAATATTAAAAGAAACTGTCAGCTCATGATGGCCTGTTCAGAGGAGAGTGCACAAAACTACTAAATATATTGAAGAAAGATCTCTTATTATTGAATTGAGCATCAAAACAGCCTGTACAGCCTCATAATACTTACCAGTGTTACGTGTTGCTCACCACTCACCTGAAGAGCTGTCAGACCTCAGGGCACCCTGGTTTCCGTCAGGCTGTGGACACTTACACATAGGATATCTCTGGTCTTTTGAGTTTGATTATATTGATGCTGGTTATAACTATTTGCAGAATCATAGTTTTAGGGCACTACCAGTGTTTTGTTGTAGTCAAAGAGTCAGTAATTTAGCCCTGCTTAAATCTGACATCTTAAGCCAAAAAGGTAGGGCATCAATTTACCTTCAAATAAAAATTTGCAGCCTGATTGCAATACTAAGATTTTCCCTGCTGCCACATTAATTAAAAACCAAATAATCCTGCTGCCGGTATTAAACAAAGTGCATTAGTAAGCACAGAAATAATAAAAATAGGAATATTCTTAGAAGAATAATAAGAAATGGTTCTCACAGCTGATAATTCTGTAGCTGCCCCAGTCAGAGGAGCAAGCTGTCAGGGCTGATCCCCACAAATCTATCCCAAAGGCTCTGGAAATGTTTTCTTAAATAATAGCTGCATATAAGAAGTAGCATTGTAGGGAATTAACAGTCCTGCAGTCTTGCTTGTTGGGTTTTGTTTTTCGGTTTTGTGTTCTGATACAGTGAAAGCCTTTGCATTTTTAGAACATAGAACTGCACATACAAGGAAATCTGTGGCTGAAATAGGCAATTTTCGCCCATTGGCCCTTGTCAAGAGAGAGCCTCCATTCTCTTTGTAGCTGCCCCTTAAGCTCCATAATTCTGTGATGGGTCACTCCTGAGCCTTCTCTGCTCCAGGGAGAACAGAGCTGTCTTTCCTCACAGGACAAGTGTAGATGGTGGCTTGATCATCTCCTGGGTCCTTCTCTGGATCCTCTCCAGCCTGTCTGCATCTGCATCTAAGGTCTGTAGATGTTCTTCGATGTTTGATACCACAACCACTACCCAAGCTATCTAATATAAATAATTTTCTTGTACTGCATTTACAGCTGGAAGTTTTATAGAGCTGGGCTGGTATCTTGGTGAGCTGAAGTCACAGCTTCTGTTAGAAGGAGCTGATTTGATGGCTGAGATCTGGAGAAGAGAGCTTTGGTGTTCTCCGTGTATTCCCCACCTGTGAGTTCCAGGTGCCATATCTGCATTATCAGTAGTAACTTCAACAAGGCACCAACCTAATCTTCAGTGAGGCCTCCCCTTATCTTCATGGCGGGGAGGGGTAAATGTTACTTTCAAGCATTAATAAATCTATTTTGCCTTTTCTTTCAAGTGGCCCAGTTGAGAGAATTGGAAACAAACAAAATATAAAGGTAGTGGCAAAAGCTGCTACGCTAGTCCCAGCAGTGCATTCTTTGGCTGTGCATTATTAAGCCAACACAAAGAACATTTCCAGGAATACCATTATGCTGCTGCATAGAGAAAAATGCTTCTGATTAGCATGTACTCGACATGCTTGGAAAATTAGTTCTCCTTCAGAGAATTCCAGCAACAAGTGAAACATCTGTTGTTTCCTCCAAGTTATAACAATTATTTTACAATTACTCTTTTGAATACTTTGAATTCCTAATTTTTTATTTTTGTCTAGAAAGCCAGGATTTGTGGCGCAATTGGAATTCACAATGTGCACATGTGTGTGGGAAAGAAGAATAGGAAATAATGGCAGTCCCTGACTGCAGCGTTATGTCACCTCAAGGCTAAAATTGTTGGCCATCTACATTATTTGCATTCACTGTATTAATTCCACTCTACACACAATGGGAATTAATCCCATTTCAATAAATTTAATGGCTCCTATTTATTCCAAGGTTGATGCTGGTGATCCCTATTGTTTGTAGCCACACAATATGCTTTCTGCAGCCAAAAATCCAGCTTCCACCCTCTTCCCACAGCGCATTGCTCGTGCAGCTGTGGCAGTACCAACGCTCGGGGTATAAACAGCACTGAAACAAATGGTGTTGAATGAAAACCCTAAACAGGCTGGAGCAGCAAACAGCATGGCAGCAGAAATAGGCAGAGGCACTTGGGAGAGGCAGGAATTGCTTAAGCCAGTTTCACAAGCGGTGAAAACAAGTCACAGCACAGGCAAGCAAGAGCTGCGAAGAGTCAGACCCCCTGGACAGCACAGAAGTCAAAAGACCAACCAGAGACCTTGTCCTGTGGTAATAATCACATTTGTAACACTAGAGACAGACTCACCTCATTATATTCAGTGCAGGTTATCTGCTCTCAAGAGCTATTGCTTCAAAAGGTGATGCACAAAGGAGAGGGGAGAAATGCAGGTTAAATATGGTACTTTGCTCTTCCTGCTGCATTTGCCTGAGCAGTGACAGCACAAGTGCCTCGGGCAATGGCCTGTTACAGAAACAGGACTCCAGCATCAGCCTCCCAGGGTCACTGGAAGTTATTTCTGTCATCCACATAGGCTGGATGAATAAATAACTCATCAAATACACTTAGAAGCAGTCGAACAGCACGGGTTTAAAAAAGACTGGAACCAAGACACCTTGCCAAAGGACAGGGATAAAATGTCAGTGGTTCCCACTCTGCAGGCTGGAGATTTTTCGTGCTATTTTTATCTGCCCTGCAAACACTTTCAGGCCAGCCAGCAAAGGCCTTTGAGGAGTATCTTTGACTCAGCTGCAAATCTACAGCCCAAAGATAACACAGGAGACATATGGCAAAGCCTTGTCCCTGTCAGCCCTACTCCGTTTGAGCACAGGGTGCCTGTGATTCCAGCTGCTGGGAGGACACACATCACAGGGACGGCTCTGCACAGAGATCTCGGCCAGGCAGGGAGGGCTCTCTGCCTCTGGATGCGTTTTACAGCTCAATGGCAGCACACCTCTGCACCTGGCAGCAGCACTGCCATGAGGGATTTCCAGTGTAATGTGCAAAGAATGAAAGCATTGCCCCTCCAGCCCTGCCAGAACGGGAACAGCATTTCCCCACGAGTGGGGTCGAGTTCAGAGCCAATCCTACCCATCCTTTAAGTGCCTCATTTAGTAGCTAAGACAGAGGTCTCTCCAGAGACACCTGTGTGTCACCCTGGTACAGGCTGTGCCTGCGCAGTGCTGCCTGCAGGCTGTGGAGCCGCAGCTGTGCAGATGTGGGCAGCTCACCACAGCGCAGGGAGAGACCCCAGTGATGGTGCAAGACTATGGAATTCACAGCTGGAAATCTTTTCTAAGAGAAAACTAATAAAATTTTTAAAAGAAAAGAAGAAAAAATGAGCCTTCATTTCCAATGGTAGCCAAACTAATTACACAGCTGCAAAGGCTGTTGAAATTTCACTGCAGAACAGAAAAGTTGGGTTATCTGCCCTAATTTATGTGGCTGAAAGTTTTTTGCATCTGATTCTAAATTATCCACACACTTTTCCTTTTATACGCAAGAGAGAAATATCCCAGAGGATCACTAAAATGAGGGTCAAAGATCAACTGAATGAATTCCCCTCTAAAGGTAAATGTGACTTTTTCATGACTGCCAAGGAAGCCCTAGGTCAATTTGGCATCTAAAAGTTAGACGGCTCCAAAGAAACCTGCACAAAATGGAAGACCACAGCGCTGGGTAGAGTGAGCAGAGCGTGCACAGCTGCTGGAGAGTGACTTTTCATCAAGGTCAAACCTTTATCCCTATGCTGGTTTCTTTAACCCCAATCAGCACTATTGTAGAGACAATTTAATGCAATACTGCAGCGCTCCAAACAACTCTTTCACCAAAACTCACTGGTTTAGATTTGAAGCCACTTAGGTTCCATTTGTTTAACTGCAGTTTTCAATTAGTCAAGTAATTCACTTCCCATTTATTTACATGCATGAGACAGAGCAAAAGCAAAAGATTTCATTTGATTCATAATCACTTGCCCAGAGACTCAGGCTTGGGTTTTGATATGGGGAGAAGGCAGCCAGCTAATTCCTGACAAATTCCATTACCCCTAAGGCCATGCTCAAAAAGCCAGAGCTGTTTATGAGGGCTAGAAGTGAAAAGTTGATGGGTGTTTAAGAATGCGAGCATGCCTAAACATAACTTCATTCTTAAAAATGAAGACTGAAGTAATAAATTATATTAGTAAGAAATGGAATATTTTGGGAGCTTGTTCCTAAAGTGCATTTGCTTTACTTTCCTTTCCTTGAAATGATTTATCAAACATAGGAGGAAAAAAAGAAAAAAATGGACAAATCTTTCTGTGGCATGACCTTATTTCCTGCTCCAGACTGTGAACTTATACAAGCTTGTACTGAAAAATTGAACCCAACCAGCCATCAGTGCTGTTTATTTTATCAGAGGTGCTTGTGTCCATACTGGATGTTGTAGCTTCATCTCTCAAGAGCTAGAAAGGAAATCTCTCTTGATTTCTCTCTCCAGAGAATTCCGTTGCTGATAGTAGGAGACATGGCATTGCTTACAGCCCAGAGAACTGACATTTTATCACGAAACCAAATCTGCAGCAACCTCTGATTTCTCAAAGTTTAAGGATGGCAAGGTATCAGGTCAAGTGTAAAATGATTAAAGAGTGGGAAAAAATAGGGGAGAAAGAGGTAAAAATGTAAGCTTAAAAAAACATTTCATATTATTTAGTAACACTTTGGGAGAGTTATTTCTAACACATTGGGGTACATATTGACTCTCCAATGCTTCATCTAAACTACCCAATCTGAAGTAACGCTCTACAGATATTTTACACTTGCATAATTCAGACATTCCATAAGGACCTAAAGGGACCAAAGGTACCTGGGGGAAGCTCTCAAAGGGCAGCCTGATGGACAATGCAGATGGCATCCAAAAAATGGGTTTCTTTGCCCTTTCCCACTTATTCCTATTGCCACACTGCAAACTTTCCCTGATGAATCCAAGATGGGACTTAAAATCTGACCTGAGCTTTTACATGAACATCCAATTAAAATCCATGGTCTTACGTACCTGCTTATAGATAAAACTCCAGTGTGTCTTTGGCATGGCAGCATTAAAACATGACCTGCTGCTACCTTGCTGTCAGCAAGCCCAGCAAGCCCCACTGCAAGGCACTCTCTTGGGCTGGAGAAGCAGATCCAACTGCTGGTACAGCAGGCTGGCAAATTCTCCTTTACATGAAACATCGCCTGTACCAAACACCTGATACTGAGCAATACTCTCCACAGCATCCTCAAGACTACTGCAGCTGCCCATGCAAATTAAACTCCACAGGCTGTAGCATTTGAGGATCAAAATGACCGAAGAGGACAGACACCTGGTGGCAGTGGCTGATCAGTTTTAAGACTGGTTGCAGGACATGGGGATTTTCTACATTTAGAAGGAATTTCTCCACATGCTTTAGCCTCCCCAAGATGATTTGGGCAAGCTGCAGTGACCTACAGCCACAGATTGACAAAGCCTTCAGTCTGAAATGTGACCATCCACAGCAAGACCAAGTGACAAGGGAGAAAACTTGCAGCTGCAGCCTCCTCTGATTTCTATGGTTTTCTGTTATTGTCCCTAAACTGCCCATTCTGTGCTGTCCCAGTCCTAATCAGGGGAAGTAGGAGAGCACTATGGGGAAGATTTGGTGTCCCTTTCCTATTGAAAAGGCCTCACATGAAGTGCTTTCTCAGGGCTGCTGTCTAGAGAATGTACATGACACACCAGATTCCAAGGTAGCAGTGACTGCTTGAGACAGAAAGGAGGAAATCTTATCTCCACCAAGCCCCGGGCAATGCTGGGCTCAGGGGTTGTATTTAATTATGCAGACACCCAACTCTGACAGGAGAACTGTCACCAGAAGTGGGTCATCAGTTCCAGATATGAGAGATATCACACTCTTTCTTTCCTGAGTTATGCGCTCTCAAAAGCTGTGCATGGCAGCCTTGGCCATTCCCCCCTTCCCGAGACAGCTGTTTGGTTGCCGTCCCCAGCGGGGTCTGTGCTCCATCAGGAAGGCAAAAGGAGCAGATAAAGTGAGCAGAGCTCAGCATTAGCCCAAGCACCTCTCTCAGCCCAGTCAGGAACACTGGCAGTGCAGGTATCTCCAGGTGTTTTGCAGCCACACTCCCCAAGGCCCAGCAGAATTGCCAAGGTCACCTTCTGTCTGAACACCCCCACACAGGGACTTCAAAGGACATGTGCAGGCTCTGTCCATCACCAAGGACAAGGTGATGATGACTTTCAGGAAAAGGAAGTGTCAGCAAAGCAGAATCCTCACAAACCTCACAGCAGACTTCTCTTCCTAGGACCGACAAGGTACAAAGGCACTATTGAGGAGGAAAGCCACAGTACAAGCGAAGACTGCTGCGGGGTTTTTTAAACAAAACAAACAACATGAACACCTTCTCCAAATTATTTCCTCTGCTACCTTCCAAGAATTAAATCGGAAAAGATGACTGCTTTCCCCACTGGAAAAGATGACTTCGTCAGCTGCTATTTATTACTAGAAGATTTGCTTCCCCATCTCCTGCACCAATACAGATACATATTGTGCAGTCACACAATAAAAATGAGATTGCTTTATGGACTGAGAACAAAGAATCATGCCTTCCCTCCTTCCAAGTCTTCTCTTACATGCTTTCCCTCCTCCCTGCTGAGGGAAATTCACAACTTAGAAACTCGAAATAGAAGTCTGCCTAAGGAGGCAGCAGTGGGTAGACCAGCAACACCAACCTTTTTCTTCCTTTTCCCTCCAAAAAACCATCTGGATGTCTTGGGGTTTGAAGTATTCAGTACAGACAACAGCAGCAGCCCACTATCACCATCTGTAGAAAAGATAATTCTCTCTGTTTACTGCTGGGTGCCAAAGATGGACCTTTGAAATCTGAATCAGGAATATCCTTAAACATTACCTGGAATGAAATATGCTTGCAGTACAGAGAAGTACTTGGAAGTTACTAGATTTGGTAGCTACCTAAAGGGTGTTAAATGTCCCATTCCTAGAAGGTAACATGAAAAATTAACCAAATTATTAAAGTATCTTTCTGCATTTCACCTGTACTTTTACACTGTTCTACGTGATCTTCTATACCATTTGAATTCCGTGAGCAGGTTCCTTTCGCAAATGTGCTTATTCAAATAGAATACACAGATTTAAATCAAAACAGGCAGACACAGAAATATGCTGGACATTACTAAAAGATATAGCTCACAGCATTTTTTTTTCTTTTTTACCATCAACCATAGAAAGCTTTATTCCAAGCCTGATCACACTTTCAGTTACAAAACACGTGGCAAAAATTAACAGTTAACACGCAAGATCTGCCATATTTCTACTTGCCTCTATTCTTATACTGGACTTTCCATATTGAGGGATGGAGAACAAACCTCTCTCATTTTTAACATAATGAATATACCTAAGGGTAGCAAATAAAGGTTTTTATTCTTTTTTATTTCATTTCACAAATGTTTTACTTTTCCCAAGCCGCCATTTGTTAGTGCAACAATCCAGCACAGTGCTAGTTGCTGAGGTATACATGGTTAAACTAATTTCACCTTCAACCCAAACCACAATGTTTTCTCTCTCCTTTATTTTTTTTGAAGTAATGAAAGCCATATATTCACTATTTCACATTTCTAAAAATAATTCCACTCTAGAGTAAAGAATGGTTTTGTAATAAAGACAGGCTGTAAAAAGCAACAGCCTTATCTTTTATCACCCATAGAACTCCTGCTCTTCTTTTTTTTTTTTTTTTTTTTAATATATTTTGTGCAAAATTAAGTTCTGTGTAGGTCTGTACCATAATTTGGAAAAAACTGTGTATAAAATGTACTTAATTTTTAAAAACAATCCCAACGTCAAACAACAGAGAAAGGAGAAACAGATCAGAGGCAGCTGAAGTTTTCACATGAGAAACTAAATATAGTATGTTCTTAAAGCTCCAGTAATACATTCTTCCAAAAACCAGAATGCACTTTGGTCATTATTAAACATTAGTACAGAGGCAAATAAAATACAAAATGCTTGTTTGTGTTGCTTTATATATAAAAATATTTTTATACCACATAAGTTTAAGACTCAATACTTTCAATCTTTCAAGATTCTGAAGATTCGGACACATGGTGCAATGTCCAGACTCTGGTCACCAAATTACTTGTCATTTTTCAATATGAAGCCAGTACTTTAGAAACATAAAATGTAAGAATACTTGTGCCTGGTGGTGTTAATCCTCCCAAAATAATTTGTAGAAGGAAAGTTTGTTCTGAATTATTTAATTCCATGGAGATGGACACATTATTTCTGTCCCACTGAAGAACCACGAGTCAGTGTGACTGGGCCTTGTGGGAGGCAGGGACAGCAGGCAGAGGGAGAGGTGTTGGAAACCCCAGCAGAAAGCACAAGGGAATGACACCTGCTGGGGAGGGATGGGAGTTATTTCAAGACACAAACCTGCCAAATACCAGGCTTTGTGAGCTCTGCTGCTCACCAGAACAACTTGTTCTTTGTGTTTAATTGTTCTTAAACTTCAATGTGGTATGAATGGCATATACTATAGTGTACAAGAGGAGAGCATCTACCTATCTTTCGCTCAGTCACTCAAAGCATTCCTTTCACCAGTAAATAATTTGCTTGTTTAAATATTCAACTTCAACATATAATACATACTGCTCCATAGTTCACCATAATATATTCCAATTAATATACATTTATATGTATAAAGTTTCTCAGTAAAAGTAACAATAAAAAGTGCACATGCACAGTCAGAGCTGTGCAGAACAGCCCAGTATTTCAAATAAATACAATATTTAATTTTTATCAAAATATCATACAGCATGGTAACCATTTACAATTATTGCTCTAATAAGTGTGTTTTCAAAGAACACTTGTTGACTTCTTATATAATACCTTTTTTATATCCCAGGATATTTAAACTGCACCCTATTTGAGTTTAGATCCTGGAATTACTCAACATATTAGAAATTTCCACTTGTTTCTAATAGTAATATAAAACATTTCTGCTACCTGTCATACTGTATTGTCAGTACTTTATTTTTTTAATATGTCTCACTTTTCTATTGCAACCAAATATCTATCAATGTTGTCCTCATAAATGGCTGGTGCAAATGAAATATTCTAAGCAATTTTACCACACTATCAAAAATCAAATGACTTCCATATAGTGTTACTGGTAACTAAAAATGTTCAGCATTGGCTTCAGCTTTAAAAACAGATAGAGCAATTTAGTGTAATTGATTTTCAGGATTTAAAACTCTCAGACACAGTTTCTGACCCTTCCTAAATCTGACCCTTTCCAAAACTAAGCAAGTTTGAAAATAAAACATAAATGTCAACTAAAATGAACATAAACCAGTGAGAAGATGAAATAAATACAAAGATTGCACAAGACAGATGTAAACACTTCAGTTTTCCAAATGACTTCCTTGTGGAGGTTGTAGCTTCTGAAATACAGATTCAGTGGCTGCTGTGAGGCAGTTTTGTCCATCAATTAGCTTTTTTATAACACTGTGTTATTTCATCTTCTTTCTATACTGTCAAGATTTGATCTTCCAGAGCTGGAAAAAATTAGAGCAGTACATAATTTTATTTCTCAAATTATTTCTGTTTCCCAGAACTGCAATACCACCACTTTTTTTTTTTCTTACTGCATATTCTAATGGCACACAAAATACATTTTACATTCATTTACTTCTAACAGGAAAAAGATAGTAGATGTAAGCAAACTCAATGGCCAACAAAGGGCCAGAACTACAAGCCTGTGCCTCATAATGTGAATCCTGAAATATTTTCCAGAGTTTGTAGGTCAGAGGGGGCCAGAGAGAAGGATCTGAGGGCACAGTCCTTCAGCCATGACAAATTAACACTGTAGGACTGGTCACAGTTCGAGCTCTTCCACTGCAGTGCAAGACAAGGACAGCCTTAAAGAGCTACAGAGTCAACAGTGAGGATTTAAAGAGAGAAATCAAATCTGGGATATGAAGAAAAGTTAAGGAAGGTCTTGAATTTATGTGTACAAGTGTCTCCATATTTATGTCTAAGAATTATTGTAATTAAGTGTCCTAAATGAATTTAAAAAGCCCCAAAATGAAAAAAAAGTTTAAAGTGCTGCTCTGACAAATACATCATTATTCTTCTGATATAGCTTTTATTTAAGAATAACAATTTTCAAACAATAAATCTTCTAGTTAGCCCAGTTAAGAATTAACTATGCTACAATATGTGATCCACCTATGACAACATGGTGAAAAAAAGGATGCTTCTCAAGTATTTACCTTTAGATTAAATCCAAGCAAGTCACTGATGACACCAGAAACTGCAGACAGGATGACAACTTGGGTGATGTTATAAAGCAGTGGATTCATTGTAAGCCCATATAACCTAAAGGGACTGTCCAGTTCCTAATAATGCAAAACAACAGCATCGGTAAAAAACAAAAATTACACAAAGGGGGTTCTGTTCACATATGTATTGAGCAATATTAAGATACTTTATGAAGTCCTCAAGTCCCAGTGGAGTAAAACATTCGATGATTCTGCATATAAAACACAATGTGCAGGAAAATATCTGTCACACTGACTGACTGTTGACTGCTGTTGTCTAAATAACCCTTCAAAAAATTGGAGGCTACCCATGTACAGCATCTACCAATCTGCTCATGAAGCCAAGAAAATAAAGAGCTAGGTGCCACCATTTTAGAATTCCTTATAATTTTCCAGAAATCACTTTCAGTGTTAAAAGAACTGACAGACAGCAGAACCACAAAAAATAAGAAAGGTTCTCCACAATGACAGAAGACTACCTCAAACTATGAAAATTAACAAAAATATCTTTCCTATTGCAATTTCCTTCCCTTTCCATTAATTTTGAGATTAATTACTAATCAACATAGCAAGAAAAGGATAATAAAGGAAAACAAATACTACTAAGAATCTGACTGCCAAGATTTTACCTTTTTTTTTAATTGGAAGGAACAAAAAATTAGCCCAAATTAATCTGCAACAAAACTTGAACAAAGAAGCTATTTCACCAGTTTTCACTTATTGATGTGTGAATATAGTCACCCAAACTTCTCTGGCCTAGAAATACGTCAAATAAAGGAAGGAAGAAAGAGATTTAAAATATAAGAGTAGATTATTTAGTCTACCAGCTATCACTCCTTTGGTCATTTATATTTTCTAGCTTTAAATTCATCTTCATCTCTCTCCTGTATTACATCCTGGGCCTTGAAAAAGGCCTTATAAACCCTTTTTTAAAACAGAATTTCAAAGCTCTGATTCTTCTTTCAAAAAAGGTGAAATAAGAATGCACAACCTTCTCATTTAGACGTAATGTGGTATAAAACTCTGCTGCAAACACAAAAGATACAAAAGACATGATTCTAAGAAGGACAGCAGAGAAACTCTTTAAGGAAAAAGGTTTTAGATTCTGGATTCATCTTACCAATTTTGTAAGAAAACAGTAAGAATATTCAACAGAATCTAGTCTTTAATAAAAGTTTAAAGATCAAAACCATCCAAAATGAAATTTAAAAAAACCCAAGCCCATTTAGCTACAGGCATGAAATGCATAATTGTGCTGATCACTAACTACCAAGAATTTATTTAAAGCTCATAGAAGGTGGCTTGGAAATCTCACTTTTGGGTCACAGTAACTAAGCGATGGCCTGGGTCTGGGGTTTGTGCCCCAAGGGCCAAGCCCCCGTTGGAAAAGCCTGTCAGTCAATACACTTCTGGCAAGAGTAAAACATGAACACTTTTTTCAAAACACCAAGAAGGGCATGAAAAAAATGGGAGCGACTCAGACCAAGAGTTGATCAGCATCCAACCTACCACGTTCTCACAGCACACAAACACTTCAGCTCCCGAGATGGCACCCTGGACTGTTGGGCTTTGTCCATTCTCCTTGTCCACTCTCTCCTGGAACCCAGATAACCCTTCTGCATCCACAGTGTCCTCTGACCACCTGATGCCCTGAGAATACTTCCTTCCATTTGCTCCACAACCAGGTCCTAAAAGCTTTGCTGTCCCTTACTCTCACACCAGGGGATAGTCACTGACTCAGGCTCTCCTTATTGCTGCAGCACAACTCTCAAGTTGCTGCTCTGTCAGCTCCGAGTCCTTGCTGACTCCATCAGTCCTCTCATGGAAAGTGCTGCTGATCTTTTTTGAGATGAGGGGACCAGCACACACCTTGTTCAAGGTGTGCTGGTGGGGGGAATTATTCATCTAACTAGGAGAAATCCTCTGATCTCAGCTAGTGGCTGGCCAAATTAAATAGTTTTAACTTCATTTTAAGGACTGCTCCCTGGCACATGGGAACCAACAGGCTAAGGGACCAGAATTCAATGTGTGGTAGAGTGAGGCCACAAGGTCTTAAATCACCACTATAGTGACACTCTAAACAGACAATAAAATTCCATCATTTATTTCTCAAGCATTCATCATCCTCTCCACCCTGAAGTACCTTCCCTCACACTGTTAATATACAGCTAAAGCGTAAATCTTACTGGATGTAGTAATAATAATTTGCAACCCACAATGATAGCAACAGACTGCAGTGTATGAACAAACATCATCATTGTGAAAAAGAAATGGGGAAAATTTTAACCAAAGCACACCCTATTGCCTGCAGAAGTCACACAAGTGACTCTTCAACCAATCTATTCTACTCCTTTTTTATAATATGGGAATACTATTTTAATTCTTACCTTCAATAGCTTAGTAGCGAGCTTTAAAACATTATTCACTAGTGTCAGTTCCTCCTTCTTATTAGGCTTTTTCTCCATTTTCAAGTACAAGTTTATCTGATTTAAAACAAAAACACAAGTATCAGCACTTTACTCAGAATTTAAAGGAATTAGTTTGGAAATATTTACTATTTAACGAAGTGATTACTCAGCAGCCATATGACAAAACTGCAATGACATTTCTGCAATAAGCAAAATTTTTTGTTTCCTTTTTAATATTTAAGAACAAGTACTGGCTTAGCACCATAGGAAAATGCAATGCTTTATGATATAACAAATTACATTTGACATTATTATAGCACCAACTTTAAAGTTTAGTCTGATCTATAAATTAGGCAAAAAAACCCACCACATAGGTAAGATTTAAATAATTTCTTTTCCTTATTCAAGAGCTGCCTGAGGTTTGACAATTCATTCCCAGAAGCTTTTTATACTAGTAGGCAGACCTTACAAGGCTTAACATCCCCAAAAGTTATTGAACAGACTGAAATGCTCAAACATAATTCTGCTAAAGTGTAATTTCTTTTAAAAGATTCTAGTATAATTTAGTATTTCGTGAGCACCTTGAGTGCAGAAAATCAATCTTTCCAGTGCCTTGAAATATTTGAAAAACTATTAAACTCTTCATTGCTGTAGGAGAACAGTATATTGAACATTTCAATACTTCCATGGTGCAGACTTTTTTAGGTCATTATTTCTGAGAAAGTCAAGAGTTCAAATTAGTTCTCTTTTGGCCTTTTAGCAATTTTGAAACATCACCTTTCATTCTCAAACAACCTATCTCTGATATCCTAGACCAGACAAAGGCTAGTTTCCTTCCTTTTCTATTGCATAACAAAAGCAAATCAAAGGGAAAAAATGTCTTGAAAAGTCATTAACTTTTTAATTTAGGATGACAACCTTCAAAATAAAAAATGAACAATTTGGAAACATGCTGAAGTAGTCCTTCCAATGACACTTACCAAGCTACAGAAAGAAAGTGATGCCATATGATACTATATTTAACCACCTTGTTGTATGGTGGTTATTGAAATAAGGGCCACAGGCATCTAAAACAAGTAACTGAATATTATCAGATCTCTCTAAAAAGGCCACTGTAATTTACAGGTCAAAAATCAAAACCTATGCCTAATATAGTCCAAGCCATATTAAGCTCCTGAACTCTCTGTTACTATTGCATTTTAAAGTAAAATTATGCTTTCAGAGGCAAAGAGATTCCAATCTTTAAATATAAAACTACTGATTTCAACAATTCAAGATTCATAAGCAGGACTAAACCAAGAATAAAGGCTCTAATTAGCAACTCTGAAAACTCTAGGAAGGTTCAGATTTCTTTAAGAGCTTTTATGATTTCCTTGATTTCAATAACAAACTTTGTATCAGGAGAGGAGTGTGGATGCACAGCCACCTACCACACCTATTTTGAGACTCAAAACTGGCAAAATGACAACAATGATCAGACCATACATTCTATTTTGCTCACAGATTTATGAGACCAATTAAAAACACTTTCAGAAGGACTTGTAAAATTACAAGAAAACAGCATACAGCCAAAATAATCCATTTTATTTTCCCATCATAACTCCTAATCATGAAATTCATCGGTTGAATATAAAGCACACAGAAGTGCCTGGAACTTTCCTGGCAAAAGTAGAATTTGCAATTTCATCTTATCCATGAAGCATCCAACGTACCAGATGAATGAGTTGTTTAGATATAAAAATATAGGTCTATACAAATTCTCACCTGCTCAGTAAGTAATATTGAGGTATTGCTGTACTTTTTACTTGTTTCAGATCCAAGAGTAACAAATCTTAGAAGAAAAAGAGTTAGTGAAATGCACCAGATTATGAGTTCCCAATTGTAGTGACAATCAAGGAAGATCTCATGCATGTGAAGCAGCTGAAAAATAAAAAGAGAAAAAAATCCAAAATTAATTTGGAATAACAATTACACTACAATACAAGAAAATAGTTACATATTTCCACAACTTCAAGAACATTTCCCAGTAATAAATATATGGCAGATTTTTGGGCATATAAAATCTCTGAATCATAGTTTTAAATCAACACCATATCAAAGATACGAGGTCTGAGAAAAGATATGTTCTGAAAGGATAAATCAGAATTTAGACTCTTTTCTTTCCATATTCCTAAAACATATATACTCTAAGAAAATTTTAAACTGCTGTTCAAACATACAAAGACACTACATGGGATAAAAAGCAAAACACACACTCAAATATATGAAATTTTATGTAAGAGTTACTTCTAAACTACATTCTTAATAAAATACTCATAGTTAGCTACCAGGCAAACACAATACAGTTAATTAGGGAAGCAACTGGAAAGAAAATACAACCAGAAGCCATTCAGAAGATCCCCTGTATTTTAAAACAGAAGCTCAAAGACAAGTCTTAAGCAGTAGAAATTTTCTTCAAACATAGATTTGTTTACTAAAAGATTTTCCACTAGAGGGCAGGCAAATATAGCCAACAAGTCTGTTCCTCACAAAAAGCATCAACCAAGGTCATTAGCAACTGTCTCTGCAGAAGTGTGTTTTGATGCAAAATGTTACGAAGAAAAAAAAGAAAAAACGTTCCAAAAACCACAGTGAAAAATAAAGAAGGAAACGGATTTAAAAAATAATAGTGATATCACAGAATCACAGAATATCCTGAGTTGGCAGGGACCCACAAGGATCATCCTTCTGGTCCTGCACAGGCCACCCCCAAGAGTCACATTGTCCCAGGTGCAGAATCCACCACTTGTCCCTGTTAGACTCCACACCACTGGTGATTGCCCAGCCCTCGAATTGTCGCTACAAATACGTTTCTTTAGCTATTACAGAAAAATATTCTAAAGTAGATGAACAATACAAAATGGAGCTCCATTCTGAAGAGCTGTAATGGCTATTATGGTTTTTTCACTGGGGCCTTCTAACGTACTAGAAATCACCATGCAAAAGGCACTCAAAACTGTTTCAAAAACTATTTAAGTCATGGCTGTTCCTACACAAGTAAGATGTCCTCACCTGTGCACAACAGATAAACACAACTGAGATGGTCAGCAGGAAGGCAGATGAAACTATTACATCCACTGAGCGCTGGGGACCTCGACGCTGAAAATACAGCACATGCACATATGTGAGTGAAACCCACCCAATCAGCACTGATATTTAGCAGAATTAGTTAGAATCACACTGTTCTTCACTGGTCATTTCTCGGCTGGGTCAGTTCTTTCTGCACCTGCCTCTGACCACTTTATTATACAAATGTTCCTGGTGGCACAGGAAAAGGTGGAATATGTAGATGTGGTTGCAAGGAAAGAGGGAGGACATTCTCTCCACAACAATGCTACCATATGCAGAAATTTAAAACATCAAAACTACATTCTATTATCCAAGTGATGTTATCCTCCTTTTCACCCCACCAGCACCACACTAAATTTTGGTTGCTTATAGCTCCTGCTTTCCACACTCTCCAGCGTGAAATGTTTTCAAAACCTTTTCCTGCTTGTAAAAACTGATAGAAGATTTCAGGGATCAGAATGTCTTACAGGTAACACTTGGGCATAATTTCTAGCTTCACCTGGCACACATACACTCACAGAACAAAGCCACATAAACTGTCTTGCTTTATAAATTCCTTGTGTTAATGAGACCAGCTGATGAGACTCTTACTATAAGATACTGTCAGTATTAGGCTACAAGTGGTCACTTTTTACCCAACATATTCACATGACTTTTCAGCTGGCATTACTAAGACTCCCAACTCTGAACACACTCATGATTAAAACGAAGATGAAAACTAAACATTAACTTTCTCAAAATCTGTCTGCCTGCAGGCACTGGTGGGTCCAGAGTCACTAAAAGGAAGCATATATGGGACATATACACCAATAGTGAGTGCAGGGGACGAGATACTCAAACTGCAAGACCAACCTCACATCAGCAGCACAGGAGATATTTTATGTTAGAACATAAACATACATTATTTTAAAATGTTTAAAATGTATTAAATGTGTTAAAATCTTATTAAAGCAAAAATGCACGTTATTTTACCTTTAGATAGGACCTGAGAGAAAGCCACATTTTTATATTCTGCACTTTCTTCAAGCGGAAGTGAGGAACCTCTGACTTTCTTGCCCTTCTGGCAGATGTTAGATGACCAAAAAGTTTGGCAAAAAGTAGCCTCTGTAGAGAAAAAAAAAAAAAAAAAAATTATCTAAACTGTTAATTAGTTTTCAGAGGTGCTAAAAAAATAAGAGAAAAGGCTTCACTAAATATGTCAAAGTAATGTACAACATACCAGTGTAAATTAAAATATGTTAGTATAGTAAGTGTAAGTGTAGCAGAAATAAGAAATAAGTGTAGCATATTAAAAAGAGGAACACTGAAACATTTTAAAAGGCTCCACATTCTAATGATTAACAAAATTTAGCTACACTTCAAGTTCCTTTCTTCAAATTTTAGACAACAGACTTGCTATGCTCTTTAAATTTTGGGAAAAAACCCAAAACCTGCCAATCATTTGCATTGGAGAGCACCGATACCACAGGAGTTCCTTTCAACAGAAATCATTATTAGAAGGAGGTTAATTCTATTCCACCGTACTACATCGCATATTTTGACTATAATTTGAGAACAGAGAGTATAAAAACATTTCTTTTGAAGAGCAGTATCTATATTCTGCAGCTAGTAGGGTTGCTCCCTTAGAAGAAGTTTCAATTGCAATAACAAGCAATGGTGTATTTCTTCAGAGAGCAGCTCTGAGCATCTCTAGCCACAGAACTGATCCAACAACAAAGCAGGAGGGCCTTGGCCAGGGATGGATGGAACTGCTCTGAATGGCCCAGCCCTGGAAATGCTCAAGGCCACACTGGATGGGGCTTTGAGCAGCCTGGTCTAGTGGGAGCTGTCCCTGTGCAGGGGAAGTTGGAACAAGATGATCTTTAAGGTCCCTTCCAACCCAAACCATTCTATGATTCTATGAATTAAACTAAAGTTTCTGAGTGAAACACAGTGGAAATTTATAGAGTTCTTTTCCTGAAACTACTTCTTGTGAAAACCTGAGACAAACTGGGACATGACTAAGCATTGGGTTACTGTATTGAGCTAGTTTTCCCTCAGAAATTCTCTCCAGGAAAAAAAAAAAGAAAAAAACCAATAAAAAACCAAAACAAACCAAAACAAACCGAACCAAAATAACAACCCCCCCCCAAAACACCCCCACCACCTTTCAGCTACAGAGACTTCAGTCCACTGGAACTGAGTCATCTCCTGAACTGCAGGCCCACTGAAGTGTTTGTCATCACTGATCTATGACTCACAGTGTGTTGAAGAAAACAAGTTTAAAATATTCACAAAGTCAAAAAAATACTGACATTTAACCTTGGTTTGCTTCAGATGAAGTCTCTTGGTTTGCTGTTCATACCTGTTTATATGTTCTCTCTGCTACACAGAGCAGAAAAAAGAAAATCCACACTAGAGACACCCGGACCACGAAACTTATAATAACCATTGAGAGAACCAGAAGGTCTCCATCTGATCCAAATGCAGTCATGCAAAGTTCAGTGGCAGAATGTGCAGCTAGTTGTTCTAAATCTTTAGCTTGGGAAAGTCGAAAGACAAAGGGCATTAAACCCAAGATTAAAGATATGACATTTCCAAAAATCTGATAACCAATTCCTGGTATATAGCTGTTCACCTAAAACCAAAAGAAAACAAGGTATATATTTAATTTCGAAATTATTTTGTCATTAATTCAATAAACAAAATATTAATGTTTTTATTTTATCACAAAGAACACTTCATAATCTGATAAATTATACAAAAACTTCAACCAATCATCTTCCCATTTTACTATTAAAAAACCAGGAAGTCCTCGAAGAGGACTTAACACACAGAAACCAAGTAAGACAAAGCATTTAACGACCCAACAATAAAACATTGCAGTTAAACTCCAGTGCATGTTTCTGCATTAAAAATTCACTGAATGCTGAATTAGACAAGTGGGCCAATCCGTGCTGCTCAGATCCTGTATGTGGCTCCTATTGCTATTTTGGTTTAGGTTTTATCCTTTCTAGTGGAATCAAAGTGTTTACAGGGCAGACAGGACTGCAGCTCTGTTGTGCTGGCTCTGGCTTGCTCAGTTTATCTCTGCTGTGGATTGCATCCAACCCTGTTAAGTGTCTGAGTCAGGCAGGGATCAGAACTCGGTCTGTGAATAAGTTGCTTTTTGACAAGTTGGAGAGAGTAAGTATCAACTTGTCAGAACTAGTGAGTTTTCTTCAGCTGTGCTAGCGTTTTATGACCAACTCTGCAAAATACCCACGCTGTCTATATTGAAAAAGAACACAACATCAATTAAATGCATTTCCAACTGTTTCCTGAAGAGGAGTATTAGGAAAAAGGAGGGAGGGTAAGTGAGACATCCCACTCCTCCTCTTAGATGTTTGCTTCCCAAAGAAGAAAGCTTTCTTTTCCAATCCTAACTTTAGCATCCAGACACTTAGATCTGTATATTCCTAACCCAGTAAATTACTTGTTCAGCGAAATTAAGGAGATAAACACGAATATTCACAGCATGTATCAACAGAACTGAGGTTGGCTATTTGAGCAAGCACCTAACAATGTAAACATATTTTATTGTCCCAACACTGAAGATCTGGTAGCTCTTTAAGCTGGCAGTAACAAGTAAACCAGAGTGATGTAAACCACAGAACAATAATGTGAATAAGAGATACTTAAATAAAAACATGAAGAACAAATGAAAAACCCATAACCAACTAAACCAAACAAAAAAAAAAAATCCCAACCATAAACCAAGCTTATTTTTGGTATTTGCAAACAGTAAAACAAATACTCACTCTGTTCATTATCATACCACTGATTTCAAGCACAGACATATCTGCTTTCTTGCAGTCATTACCCTCCCATACAATTGCACTTATTTTTTCTAGTCCTGGATTCAAACTGTGGATCCAAGGCAAATGACTCTGGGAAAGACAAGGAATATCTTCCATCAGAATTAAAAATCTATTTTCATATCAATATACCTTTGCCAGCAATATACTAACAACAACAACAAAAAAACACAAAAAATGAAAACACCTTAGACTGACACAAATATTGATACATAGCATTGACTTCTACTATATGTCAACCTCATTCCCCAAAATCATCCCCTTCTTTTCCAAGAAACAGCCGTGAGAACAGAGCTCTCTCCTTCTCCATACTCCATTTTCTAATAGTGATGAGTTAACATGATTAAGGATTTATTGGCTTCTTTTTCACTCAAACATATCAAAAGAGAGAAACATGAGAACAAAGTTCTACTTACAAGTCATCTTTAATTCTGACATGTTAAATGAATTCTTTTTCTATTATTTATTTCCCCCTAACATTCTGAAAAGCCCTCTTCTCAGGTTAAGCCTAATAGAAACAATTTTTTTAATTTGCTCTTAATGATATTTGTGTATTTCACAATCCTTGTTACGGATAAAGACCGCCCTGTGCACACTGTGTCTGGCCAGACTCAGAGAGCAGTAGGTCTCTAATCAACACAGGCAGCTCCAAGAGCCAAGCAACTCCAGGCTAATCTACTGAATGCACTCAGGGCTCAGGGACCTTTTCTCGAATCACAGAGCCAAGTGAGAACTAAAGGATATGAAAAAATGTTGAGGTGACAAGTTCTACTGTGGCCATTTCCTGACTTTCCTCAGTCCTGTCTCTCTCCTCTCCCATTCAGGAGATTAAAATTGCTTTCAGCTTCAGTCACCTGGCACTGTATGCATCACACTGCTGGAAGTGGTGGTGCAAGTAGGGGCAAGGGCATGCTATTATTTTTAGATTTTAATTATCATTGATTAAAAGTAAAGCTTTATTTTCATTTTATTGCTTAAGTATTGATCTGAAATCTTTGTAATCTGCTGAGTACTCAATTATCTCCCTTCTTATTTCCACTGGATGAAGAAAAATTTATTTATATTCTTAAAATAGCATAAATATTTGTTGCAGGTTTTTCTTAACCACAGATTTCCAAGCTCTCCCTCTAGAGGGAGTATCAACACCAGGAGCTGAAACTCATAAATTTACAATCTGCAATCAAATAGAAAAATTCTCGACTGGTCAAGTCAATATAAATCCTCAAGTCAATATATACACTGTAATTCAACTCACTCTTCCAAGGCTTAAAGTTTTATGGAATGCAAGCAGGAAGAACTAAAAATAAAATAAAGACTGCATGAAATCCAAATTGCTCTTACTAACTTTAAGGTAAAAAAATTATAACTGAATAGAATTTAGACATGTATAATACACATGAGATATTATATATATATAAGCACTGGATATTATGTATATTATCCTTCTGTTTCCTTTTCTTATGTATATATTTTTAAATAAACAAAAAAAAAAGAGGGGGAAACAGACCTAAAGCCACACAACAAAAAAATAAACAAAATAAAAACAAAACAAAAAAAGGGGAAAAACCAAACAGCAAAATCCCAAAACAGAAAAATAAACAATCAAAGAGAACCACCTGTCACAGAGGAAACTTCAATCAATCAATACTTGCCCTAAACTACCATTAAGATTCAAACACTCGAACATTCTATAGGCTATTTTGATATAATGTCATACCCTCTTCATCTGAGAAATCAATGACTAAGTAGCAGAAATCAACTTTTCCTTGTTTTAACTCTATCAAATCACTTTGGCTTTGTTACTTCCACTTAACGTAGGTCTTTCTCCCAGGCCTCCTGTGACATATGATAGAACAGGTAACACTGAACTTGTGTGTTTTGTAGAAAAACCAAAACTGGAGGACACCAACCTGATGAAATGGGTCATCTCTGTATTCTTTCTTCACACATGGATTCACTTGAGGGCTTTCCACATCTGTCTCACTGGTACAGGACGAGTGGCACTCAGCACAGTGTAAGAGGTCCTCCCACAGCACATCTTCAGTTTCTGACTCTGGCCTTGCACTCTCAGAGTCCTGTCTGGAGCTGGAGCACCGAGAGCTGCAGCTCGTACCTGATTTTGGTGTATCCTGAAACAGAAATACCCATTGCAATTAATGCAGCTGCTTTATTCTGCATTGTTTCCTGGCACAGTAGTTACAGAGTTCAAAACAGTGAATCTGGGTTTATCTGGATTTTTAGGTTCCAACCCATCATCCTTCTCCTCAGAAAGACTTGGATGCTTATTGAAGGTGTATCTAGGAGGCTGCACATTTTAAGTCACCATACAAAAAAGCAACAGTCCATGGCCCCTGCTTTGTTGGGGAGGGGGTGACATAAGAATCAAATCATATTCACTATTAAAAGGAAATAATTACTTCACAGATTTTTTAGAACTCATTAGGATAGAATTTAACAGCAATTATCAAACCACAGACTCCAGCTATATCACAAACTTCTGAGCAATTGACTCTCAAAGCTTCCTAAAATCACTTTGTTACTACTACTATACCTTCTCAAAGATAGAGTGAGTTTGTTTGAAGACAGTAATACATAAGGTATAGAGAGGGAAAATAAGCAAGGTACACATAGGTAATGCCACGTTTATGTGTAATCTGAACAGTTATACATAAAATTTTAATTATTTTAAACAAACTGCACTTGACAAACAAGTATGCCTTAGTAAAGTCAAATTTTACCCAGATCTTAGATAAAGAAAGAACAGTCTTAAGTTTGGGACATCCAAGTCTCCCAGTGCATACTCATGAAGCAATCTCCTGTTGTCTTCAGAACAACAATGCAGAGTTTTAAACTACTTTCTACAATTAACAGAATCCATTTCCTGCAAGACGGGGGTGTAGTATTAAAAGCAGGACCAGACTACTCATTGCTATCCTCTGGCAATTTCCATTCTACTAATTTCTCTTGAGAACATACACAATTTTTTTACACTGAAAAAAACAATTAAGCAATGTTTCAGCAGACGTACTAACTTATTATGATTCATAGTGCATTACTATCTGAAGAAATGTTCTTCACTCTTTCTGAAAACCACGCTTAATGTACTTAATGTAAACTATTTTGTAAAGAAATGTTTAGAAAAAATTTGATTTAAACTCTTTCTCCATCTTTTACAAAGTGAGGGATAACATCAATTCAGAAAGAGTCTGAAGTTGTTTTTTTTTTCCTTAAAAAGCAAAGAAGAAATTTATAGAAGCAATCATTGCTGGGTACCACTGAGGCCTGAAGTTAATAAAGTAAGAACATTTAAAAAATCTTGCTCAAACAACAATTAAGTAGACACAAAAACAAGAAGATAAAAGAAAATGCAGGACAGAATTTGAGAGTATATCCACTGACTTCACTATTTTTTTTTTAAATACAAAGAAAGCTTTCACTGATTTGAAAACTATTGTTTCATTTCCTTTGTAATGGTGTGGGGGAGGCGAGTTGGTAGCAAGAAAGAAAAGCTTCCTCTTTGATTGCATCAGTCAAATCAGTGTACAGGGAATAAGTGTAAAACAGTACTGTCAGAGCTAAACATGGATTAAATTCTGTTCCTTTAGTTTCTGAAGATAGCTATAAAGTCATCCCTAGCTTTGAAGTACTCTCTGCAAGAGAAAATACATTTAAGCTGAAAAACAAAGAAATTGACTGCAATAGTGTCTTTCTGCTTCCTCTTGTGAAGCACTAGGGCTGCACAAGCACACAGTGAAGGGACATCTGCAACATGAGACAAAAAGTGCCATTATCACAAACCACACATGCACAAGGCATTAAACGCTTAAATCAATTGACATTTGGGATCTTTTTAACCAAAGTCTGTGAGAAATGAATGAAAGAAGATTAGCTATTTTCTTTTTTTTTATGCAAAGCATCAACTTCAAGGCTTTGCAATTGTGATCAGAGTAAGCAATATCTGAACCCTTCCAAGAGATTTTTCTTATATCAAGTAGAGAGTTTACTCATGAGACTGCCTATTAAACCCATCTGTCAGTGGACTTTTGCCAGTGCTGATTTTACTCTTTACTCTCCTTGCTTAGCCTTAGTGAAAAAATGGCAATACAGCCCTTAAAAAGAGTTCCATATCTGTGAAGTTGCAAACCATTAGCAAAATAGCGTAATTTTTTAAAATAATGTAAAAATAAACAAAATCACACATATGCCATTCTCTTTCAATGCCTGAGTCCTTATAACTAAGGATTCTGCTAATGTGGAACCTATTAAATCCCTTATTCTAAGCTGTAATGTCATCAAGTCTATTAAAATTTTGGCATTTTTATGCATTAACAATTCTGTTAAGATTGCACAAGATTTTATATTATTGTTATACAAACTCAAGGAAATGAAAACTCAGAGTCAGACTTCTCCACAAGCAAGCGAATCCAAAATACTAAATGGAGAGAAACAGGAACAGCACCATACCAAAAATTTGCATACTGCCAAATACTACAGTTTCTGTAACACAGCAAATTTCCAGAGGAGATCACTGGTGTCACAAGACATCAACAGAGTTACCATAACCTGATGGAAAATCTACAGAACTTATTTTAGGCTCTTATAACAAACTGAAAAGTAGGATGAAGCTCAAAGAAACTAAATTAAAACCTCTTTAATTTCAAAACACTGTCATTAAACAACAGCAAAAAAAACAAACAAACAAACAAAAAAACCCCCCAAATCTGTTCCTCACTAGCATGACTTCCAATCTACAGACTCCTAAAATCCAATACAGAAAAAACACCCAAACATCTGAGGAAATGTCACAGTTAAATTCCAGCCAGCAACCGAGCACAAGCTGCATGGTCAACATATCTACTCAATAAGAAGTCAAGAGGCTTTAGGAAATTACGGAGAAGCAGCAATAGAAATGAACTTACCTCCAGAGGGTAGTGTTTCTTGTAATGGTGAGATTTCCTGTTGCGAAGTGTACAATCGCTAGAGGTGCGTTCCACATTGCGCCGTAAAGCATAGCCAGTTTCAGGCCCTTCCTCACTGGAAACTTCATCTGATAAATTTGTCACAGTCCTGTGAGTATCCTAATGCAAGAAATATAGTACTTGTAAGACAGAATCATATTACTAAGTCTTGTTCTCAATTACTGAAATCAAATTTCTTTCTACAACTTCTGCATCTGTGCTCAGTTAAACCAGATATTAATGCATTTTCAAGACTCAAAAGCAATCGGCACAGCAGGAATTATGGAATGAAAACTGTAATATCAAAATTAACATTTTTTCAAAGGAAGGCCGAGTTCACACTGGCCTCAAGAAAGATTATGACATTTGTATTTTAAATACAAATACAAATATTTAAATACATTTAAGGCTTAGAAAAAATGTATCAACATCTGAAAAGAGAACAAACCAAATCAAAAAATCCAACCCAACCAACCAACCAAAAGTAACAGTATAACATTGAATTATCAGCACATACAGTACAAAGTGAACATTTACCACTTCTTACAAGGATAATGTGCTTAGAGATTTCATGTTGAATACTGAGGTCATTAATGTGTGTTACTTCGAATATAGGATATCCAGGAGATAATAAGGCCCAGACAAATTAGAAGTTCTGCTTTTTTCCATGATCACTTCCTATGATTGTATGACTCCTCTCATTTCTATTCCTCACTACAGAGAGTCCTGCCTATTTCATTTGGAGGGAAATCCTGCTTTCCTCATCTTCTACACAGATCAATTAAAAAAATGAAAAACGAAAAGGAAGTTGATTCACAGACAAATGCACAGAATGACCTTAAAATAACAAATTGTCGGTAATCTAAAATTTGTTCCATTTTAGCACAGAGGCAGACCATAGATACCCAGACTATTAGAGAAGGTTCACCTGGTCAGGAAACACCCACAGAAAAAACACAGCATACAAATTTGTGCATTGATATACAGAATACCAAAGAATGTTTAAACACCACTAAGCTTCTTCCTACAAGAAAAAAGAAAGGCCAGGAACATGATGAAGACAACTCACTGCCATTTTTGGTCCCAGGACCCTAAGCCTAATTTAATTTTTGAAGTATTTTTAGAATAAAGGAGATAAAAATGTATCAAAAGCACAATAAAAAGCAGCAAACACACTTACTTTGTGATGACTGTGGTTGCTCAAGGCATCTCTGACTGGGGAAGGGCTCCACCCTGTCTCTTCTGGCCGAATCACTTCACAGCGCCGCTCATGGCCCTGCACGCACTCTTCACTGCCTTTACCTGGCTTCTTCCCATCAAGGGACACGTAGCCATTATCAGTTTCAGTGGATTTATCTATTGAGTTTTTTGCTTTCTTAGATCTATAATTAAAACAAATACATATATTAAATTAATTTTTCTCTTAGTTATTTCCCAGTCTAAATTCTGCTTAGTCCTCTCAACTCACATTTTAGCTTTACTAAGATGTCCACAAACTAACAATTTTAACATATGATGCCATATTTGTAACTATTTAATCTTCTATATAATACCTTTCCTAAAATTGTTACAAAATAAACTGTCAGTGTGTGAAAGAAATGTGTATCATTAGCTACTGAAAGAAAATGAAACCTGTTTTAAAATGAAAACTTCACAGCAACTTTGGCAACAGAAGAACCACAAGCCTCAAATATGAATGAGAAACTCCTCTATTCTAGCTTAACGAAAAAAAAGAGGTATGCTAGAAGTTGCTTTAATAATTATTAATTGAAAGCAAGCATGCGGTTTCCGGAAGCTACAAACAAACATGCTGTTTAGTACTCTCACACTGATAGTTGGTGTGGTTTTGAATACACTCTGCTTACTGACACAGAAGGGGATCTGTCCTTTTCTATTTAATCCAGTAACACCCCGGCAACATTTTTCGGTACCTCTTACCAATTAAGCTGTTTTTTAAAGGACAAAATCCTGAAACTACTTACAATGGTGAACATCCCATAACATCCTCTAGAATCAAGGCCCTTTCCTAGACAGTAGATGTAGCAGCAAAACTATCTAATGCAAGAAGAAGGCTCTCTCAAAGCAAACATTTGGATGATCACACTCCCAAAGCAGAAAATGCAGGGGATGAAGGAATGGAGACAAATAGCAGCTTGCTACCTTACTGACAGGGACTTTTAGTCTTAAATTAAGCTTCTGTATTGTCAAAGTGACTTAGATTTTATTTTTTTTTTTCTAATTCTCGGAATGCTTGGTGGGGAAGGAGAGGAGAGAGGACAAGAGGAGAGTGTTATAAATAAGGCTTCTGAAATGTTTTATTTTTATTACAAGTAGAACACTGGGCACAGGTCACAGAACTATCAAGAATTTGTTCAATTGATCTTGTGCTCCTGTGAGGGAATATGCACTGCCTTTCTCTTTAAGGACTGAGGCATTCTGTAAGGGCTTGGATTACACAGCAGAAGATTGAATTCCTCTTTAATATGTACATCAAACAAATTGGGAGAATTTGGACAGTGGCCTCACATTCCTTCCAAGATAAGGTATCTCACATATAAAGGGGAGTCCTGGACACAAAACATGGCTAGGGACAGCTGGATAAAATAGAAAAAAAAAATATCCAAAAGGGACCACTTCAGCTCACAAAATAGTGGCATGAAGACAAAATGGAATAACAGAATAAAGGAATGCAGACAAAATAATCAAGAGAAGAGACAATGTTACTAAGGTGTTTCATCCTCCTTTCCCATAGGTAATATCATTTCCTCACCCTACCTAGGAAAAAAATCTTATATTACTTTTAAAGCAAAGGAACTGCCTTTCAGTGGCAACGGATCGTAAAATAGTAAGTTTCAGTATAGTCAGTTGTGAGTACTAAGGAAGTAGCACTAATACTAAATTATCTGCAATAAGGAAGAATCCAGATAGGCCAATTAGTAATTCATTATTCTTCCAGCACTTTTCCAAAATTTCTTTCTAAGAGTGCAAAAGTAAATGCAGTTCTCATCACATACACATACATCCAGTCAGAGACATTTCCTCCAGAAGTTACTAAACTGTATGGAGTGGATTAATGGGACAACTCTTCCAAGTTTGATTTGAGAAATTTTTATACATTTGATATGAAACTCTAAAGCTAGGAGGAAGAAGGAGCCTCAAACAGTTGAATAGGGACAGATAAGAGAAAACAAGAACATATGCATGTATGCACCATTTTTTCAGATGGGATTTCACTGCTCAAGAAAAGTTTGAGTGCTAAAATCGCAAGACCAAAGCGACTTGTCTGGTATAAACTAAGGCTCATTCTGAAAATGAAGGAGCTTGACTGAAGTCTTTATTTGCTTCTAACATAGAAACCAAAGGGTTTTTTTGTAAGATTCCCTAAATTTAAGTGCAAGCCTCAAGCCAGAAAAAGAAACTTTTTGGCTTAAAGTTAGGTTTTTGTGCATGTGTTAAAAAAAAAACCCAACAAAACAAAACAGTAAGAAACATAAACAGTATATCCCTGGCTGACAAAAGTGTAGTTTTCTAGAATTACTATACATACATCCTTTATCAACTTTTATGATTTTATGCTATAATTAAACTTATTCAGACCAAGACAAACAACATCAAGAATAAACACAATGTCTTAAAGGGCTTGAACATATGCAAAAGCTAAGTCAAGAATGACTTTCAGTCTTATTCATGCATTAGTCAGAGGAAATATTAAGGAAGAGTTAAATAAAGTTTCTGGAGGACTTTGGATTTTCACTCTCAAGTATTCTTTCAATGTATTTTCATTGGGGTTGATCACAAAAGCTCTCCTCTCTGTTCCCGCTGCAAAAATTTTAGAGAAGTTAAAAGGTTTCCATTGGCATAAGAACACACACAAAGTCCCAAATCAATACTACATTCTGAACTAATCACCTGTTTGGATACTGCTCTTTTTTCCAATAAAACTTATCAGTAGTAGTTTCTAAATTACCCCTGTGCTGGATTAATGTTTAGAATTATAATTTATAAGTCAGACTGTGTTCCGCCTCTCCAAAGGATATTTGTTTTGGCAATCTGGAACACAGTTCCTTGCACTGAGATTTCGTAAGGTTTTCTTTAAGCAACATCACCAAATAGTCAATGTACTCCACACGGTGTTCTTGCTTCCTCATTCCCAGCCCCACTCTGCCATCCCATTGTGCTGACAAAACTGTTTGCATTACCATGAAAAAAAATTACATTAAGAAACTGAACTACATGTTCCCCTGAGGAAAAAAAAAGGTTATTTTTCATCTGGACAAGTTTGTATGGGTCCAGACATACAAAAAACTGTGCCTCTGCAGCTGAAGGAGTCACAAAGGACTAAGAGGTATTTACAGCATTCTCAGTTACTCTGTGCTCTTTTTCCTTTGAAGATACTGTATATACTAAGCAGTCATCACGGAGGCTTAACATCTATACATATACACAGACTACCTCTCATTAAATGGTTTAAACAAGTCTTTAGGATAAGTTCCTCATAGCCCTTCTCAACTGAAAATACTCTGAGCCCAACAGCAGGAAAGGTAAGGAAAAAAAAAAATCCATCTTCCAACACTCTTCCTATTGCAGATCAGTACCTTCAATGAAGGAAAACATTCAGAAGTTTACAAGAAGAAGTTTACAAGTTTACACTCGAAACATAGCAGAGAGTAATGCCCTCAGACCCAAAGAACAGCCCTGGTGCCTATCACTATGACCCACAGTTTATCAAAGAGAGCTTAACCCACACAGGAAAAAGTCAAACGAACTCTCCTCTTACAATATTTTTAAACTTTTTTACAACTTGTCCAAGGTTTCAAGTAGATGTACCCAGAATATAATGTAAGTTTCACCAGTGGTTAAGAGCACATATCACAGGTATGACAGACATGTTAGGGTTGCTGTATTTACAATGCAGCATGCACAACAAAACATCAATGTAATAACTTGCACTATCCCTTTTCTCCATTTAATACTACTTTATATTTTCTCTTGCTAATAAATGCTGATACATAGCACTCAAATGCTGTGTGCATAGCATATCTTGAACACATAATGCTATGGAATGAGGTTTTTAAAAAACTTTTTAATTGCCCAATCAGCAGATTGATCATTTCCAAACCAGCTCTCGAATCTAACAGGTTTAGATGTTTCTTCCAACCTTTACAAAATGTATCTTCAATGTTTTTTATAAACTAAATGCCGCATTTATTTGAATCCTGAAAGCTTTTCCTTTAGAAAAAGTGTGTGACTTGATGACAGTGACAGAGTTCAATATGCATTCTCTTGGAGTAATGAGAAGGTAATGTAATAAGGTAAAATTAAAGAGCTCAATTTTTCTCATTGGATTAAAACTGAGAAAACAAGTTGTTTTTTTTCCTGATAGCTTACACAGTGCACTCCTACAACACAATATAATTTAACTAAAAGTTAATTCTGTATTCTGCTCTCGTGAGACCCCACCTGGAGCACTGTGCCAAGCTCTGGGCCCCCAACATAAGAAGGACATGGGCCTGTGGGAATGAGTTCAGAGGAAGGACAAGAAGATGATCAGACGGCTGGAGCACCTCTCATGTGAACACAGGCTGAGAGAATTGGGATTGTTCAACCCAAAAAAGAGGCTCCCGGGAGACCTTTGAGCACCTTCCAGAGCTGGAGAGGGACTCTTTACAAGAGCATGTAGTGACAGGACAAGGGGCAATGGTTTTAAACAGAAAAAGGGTAGGTCTAGCTTTCAGTATTAGGAAGAAATTATTAACTGTGAGAGTGGCAAAGCACTGGAATGGGTTGCCCAGAGAAGCTGTGGCTGCCCCATCCCTGCAAGTGTTCAAGACCATGTTGGATGGGGCTTCGAGCAAGCAACCTGGTCTAGTGGAAGTTGCCCCTGCCTATGCCAAGTGGGGAGAAGTAGATGATCTTTATGTCCTTTCCAACCCAAATTATTCTATGATGATTCAATATTTTTTCAAAATTATTGCATCAGCATTTGTAGAAATCAAGAAACAACACATTAGTCCATTTTCAAACACTTAGACAAGTTTGCTATTAAGAACAAAAACTAGATCAACAGAAGTTTAATCATTACATCAATATTTACTTAATTAGAAAAGGGATAGTGCATCTCTAACACATACATAGCCTTGAATAAATACAAACCCTGATAAAAAGAAAGCAGCATGCCAGATATCTCTGAAGACAGCGCCAATACTGCAAGAGGTGCTTGTACCGTAGCTCTGCACTGTTCCCTCCTGTGTGTTATCTGTGGTACTAGAGCCATCTCCTTCCCTATGTACTTCCAAATGTGCTGCTTTCCTTAATTTCCTTCATCAGAAGAGATTAAAATGGGAAGGTAGCTTTGTAAGTGCAATCTGCTAGTTCTAAAATGTGTTTAAGCAGTTTAAGCATGCAAAAACAAGCAAGATTTCAAAGTATTTTGCTAAAGCTTTGTCATATCAATTAAATAAACTCCATTTAATTTAAAAAATCATTAATTTATTATTATAATACTTAAACACAAAATACATTTCATTATAAGAGGCTTAGACCTACAAAATTCACTACTGCAGTGTTTCCCATTTTAATGGGACAATTCACTATAGCCAAACCACAGTCAGCGGAGTGTTTGGAAGACTTAAATTCTACATTTCCCAGAGCATCTCCTTTAACATATACTTCCCACAGATCATTAGCCAGAGTTATAAAACCAAATTTGCAGTAATATAAACAATGTCACTCTACCACTATTCAGGTAACTATTTTGAGACAAAATGTCAAGTTTAATGCATTAAAATTCAAATAAAACTATGCATAAATTAATCAATGCATAAAAGTTAAAGAGCACCAATTAAGCACCCATTTTGAAGTTTCAAATAAAAACAGAGCACCAATTTCTCATTTCTAGCAAACCACAGACTATAAAACCCTACATTTTTTTCATGCACATTCTCTACAGTATTTTACAATCCTAAAGGATAAAGTACTTTAACACAGACTATACCTTCTTCTTTTACCCCCTGTGCTGGGAGGTGGCTTAGGAGTTCGTGTTGAAACAATCTGACAGTGCACAGTCCCAAGGAGCAACATGAGCCATATTGGCCCAATGACTTCAGTCAGAGGTATATTGTGTGGGCTTTGGGCTGTATAGAATAGCACTACAGCAGCAACTGGAAAAGAAACGAAATGAAGTTGAATTTAATGTCTGAAATGGCCGAGTCATTATATGGCTTTTGTCAAAAACAAAAACAGTCAGATGTAGATCTTTACCTGCATTTTAAGACAACTCATGTAATTCTGAGAGAACAAAATTATATTTGCTGAAAAACAGCAGCAATAAATGTTTAAACAGCTGACTTCTCTCTTGATACCCACCCTTTCTTCCAAACTTGTGATACTATAGGTATTACTCGAAAAAAGGTAGCTGAATGAAATAAGGGGGAGGGAAATATTTGGAAAGCTGTACCTGTCAAGAAACCACTTTAACTACAATGAAACATCAGTAGGAGACACAACCAAAAAGTAAATATCATCCTTAAAGCAGCCCAAATAAATTTAATTCTATATCACATGTAATGACACAGCACCATTGAACAAGTTCCATGAGACTTGAGAACAGAAACTTCTTACACAGGAGAACGCATTTTAAACTCTAAGTTCCAGCCAAGGGACGAAATTGCCCACGTGCACTTGTGTGCATATTTTTTAGCAGTGAGTAAATATCAAAAGACAAACTATGCAAACTATGAGGTAGTCCAGCTTAAGTGACCAGGACTCCAACTAGCACTTGTGGTTGGAAAAGGGGCAGCTTCCAATTCCATGGCTGTTAGTTTTGCAACCCCATAACCACTCTTCATATAGAGCAAACACCCAGGCAGCTGTTCTTGCTCCTGTAGCCAGAGCTCAACCGCTCAGAAATATCTTTACAGGCCCCAGGTCAGCCTGAACACATCCACCAGGCACAAGGCAGGCAGGAGAGGCAAACCCTCTCCTCTCTGCTTATTCTATGTCCTTGTTGCCCTGGCTTGAAGTGCTGTGTTGTGTAACTCAGCTACGTGAAGCTATCAAGAAAAAACAGAAAAACAAAAACACCCACAGAAACTCCAAGGAACAATTCAGAAACAGAACTGGGAAATAGCTCACTGTGTCTAACATCTGCACATCCCACGAGAACTTGGTTTTGTTCGTGTACTACTCAGAAGTGAAAGTCCCATAATTTTGACCTATTTCTAGCACAAGAAATACAAGCTCAACAGCTTTCACCAGTTCTCTAATAAAAGTGACTGAAAAAAATGCAGCCATATACAAAGCTATGTGCCACACTCAAACATCTAAAATTCATGAAGCAACACCTAACATAGAAGATACCTGGATATGATGTTCTCCACTAAAAAGAGATTTGATGTGTTTTTCATGGACTAATCTTTAGCAAGGTAACGAGTATTAGAAACATGATGAACATACAGAGCAAAGGAATTATTTTTGATCGTGGGAAAACTATTTCTAATTTCTCCTCTTTTTCCTAAATCAAAGCACAGAAGTTTTGCATGGAGTATCCTTTATTACTATATATGAACTACCGCATATATACTATATACTGGTTTTGGTGTATAAGGCTTTTCAGAAAGACCCCATGCATCGATGAGAAATCCAACTTACTAAGAACCAATAAAAACAGGTACAGAGAGCAAAAGGTACTGCAAAAGATAATGTTATCTCTCTCCAAATGAGCTTATCTGAGCTCCTCATACAGACAATTAGTTTTATGAGGTATAAAATGTCATGAAGTAGCCAATTTTGACTCCTATCATACGATTTGTATAAACATATACTTCTGAGAACGCAGAGCTCCGCAGATCCAAGTGAAATGATTTGCAGGAGTAGGCCTACGCAAAACAACTTGAAAATTCACTACTGTTACTTAAAAAACATTAAGCAAAGCAGAGCTGTCTAGAAGAAATCAGCTTCCAGAAGACAAAAATCTGTAGAGTGCAGATTCCCATCACAACGTTTCACACAGATTCAGAAAAACGTTACCAATCTCCTGATCTTTTTTTAAGTAAGATGGGAGGGAAATCAATCCAAGAATTTCTTTCTGCACAGTCTGTCAGTACATTCTAGTTCAAGTTATCCAAGAATTGCTCCTACAAACAGCTAGGTAGGATTGGTTGGAACATGATTTCTCACAGCACTTTTAATTATTTCTTTACATATTTATAGTAAGTATTTGGACTTCCACTTTCCTAAAACACAGTGGTTTCTGTTGTAAAACAGACACAAATGAAATTATATCACATTGAACAAAAAGCTGCCTCAGAGGAAATAACCTTGCATTTCAAAAACCAACAAGCATCTATTTTTAGAGCATTTAAAGTTGGGAAATATTTGTAATACCAAATTTTAAAATGTATGCATACATATTTATATATCTCACCACCACAACAAACAACCACTACATCTCTATTAAAGTTTGTTGTTTCGTACTTCAGAAATACACAATAAACACTGTAACTTCACACTTCATTTTCTCTTTAGAATACAAAACTGTTTTAAATTAAAAATGAGGTATTACTATACACCAGATGCCTAAGGAATCAGAAGAAAAAGGGTTTACTTCTATCCTAAGTCACTGGCCTATTCCGTGACCTTTAGCATAAACATTTCTCTGTAGTTCTCTTATCACACACTGTGCTGATCACTTTATACTAAAGGCAACCAATGCAAATAAAACCTGGAGTTTAAATCTACAGCCAAGGAAAAAAATTTTTTCCGTAGATTTCCATAAATGCTAGCAAGTATCCTGCTAAAGCTAATAAATTTTAAAGCAGTAATTCCAAGTAATGAAATCCATAAATCTACAGAAAGTCCTTCATAATTAAATAAAATAATTTAACTAAACACTTATAAATTAAATATAGTCAGACCATTTTACAGCAATGTCAGTGAGAATCTGTTATGATGACAGAAAGTCCAAGCTACAATACAAAATCCAAATTCAGGGCAGAAATATGGCCAGCGGAATTTGAAGTATTTTATTTTTAAGCTTCCATCACAGATTCTTGATGTTTTGGTGCTGCATCACCAATCCTGTACAAAATTAGTAAATAAGCACACTTTCTGAGTAACATATACACAAAACTTACATGGAAATGCTAGAGGGGGTTGTTTTGAATAGTTCCCAATAAGTAAATATGACCATTTAAGTTCATTTACCTGTTTACTATAAGTCTTTTAATTTATTTCAAAAACTTCCAAAAAATCTGCAGCTAATTCAGCACAGTTTAAATATCAAGTATTTCAAATAGCTGGATTAAAGTATAATATGGAATACTATTAATTATTTCCTGGTATTTGTTAATTCACAACCACAGAAATACTTTGTCACATTACAAACTATATGGATTAGCGAAATTATGCATTCCAACCATAACTTAGTAAATCAGAGATCCCAAGAAATCTGAGAGGAAAAAGGTTCATTTTAAGATACCTCTGTGACTAATGTCCTAAAAACTTGCTTGTACTCATTGTCTCAATATTTTTTTTGCCTCTTATGAAGGCTCCACAAATTAAGTGTGAGTATATTTTATTAAAACAAATTTTAAAATAGGAACATAAAAAATTACTGCAGTGGTGTTTCTCAGAATAAGACGCCCATGAACATGGTAATAAACCAACTACAACTTACATATTTTACTACCTATATTACTATAAATGAGATTAAAATCATTAACACTATGGGATCTCTTACCACAGCACAGACAAATTAGGAATCTACCTCAGAAATGGCGATAAGAAGAACTTCTGATAGGAGGCCACATGAGTATTTGTCAGTACTGCAGATCTTCGGGCATTGGCATGGTGACATTAATTTTACACCTGCTAACATCACTGCACAAGAGGTACTGTCTTTTTTTCTAAACTCCGTATATTGTTCTAATTAAAATTTCCAAATGATACAGTGATTCACAACTGAGAGGACAGATGGTAAATTTGAAAAAGTAATATTGCATTTTAATTGGATTTCAGTGGAAAATTCATTAGTCATTTAGCTTCTCAGGGCACTTATATTGCTCCCAACTTTCATTAACCTTCTGTTCCATTTCTGTTGTACAAACTTCTGAAACTTATTCTTTTAGTGACTTTCACACTGATAGATACTGACTCGCTCCATTACATTCTTGGCTTTCGAATTCTCCTCTTATATATTACACATAATAAAGGGAATCACCAAGTCAGACTGCTAGAACTGAATATTCCAAAATCTATGAACTGACTTCTGTTTGTTAACAGTTGTTCTGAAGTAAATGAGATAGTCCTGAAAACCTAAATTTTATTCAGATGCGACAAACTAATATGGGCCAAATGCTGAAGGAAAGCCTGTGAAGAGATTGCTAAATTTTTCATTATCCATCCTTTATATATGCAAAAGAAATGTTAACCAAGAGACATATGCTCAGGTATGTGTCATTCCAGTATTTTCTGAAAATACTGGAATAGACCTTAACAGCATGAAGTGAACCAAGCAGCACACTGCAGCTTCCATATGGTTAAAATAAGGCATTCAGTCAAAGCTGATGCTGTAATCCAACTCTACCTTGGAGAAGGTAAAGAACAAGCAGCCAGAAAAAAATGACCCTTGATGTCACTTGTAGCCACCACTTGTAGAAGAATGGAAAGAAAACAACTCTCACGATTCCTTTGCGAGTCAAAGATGTCCAAGGACTTTCAGGTTTTGCTTTAGCAAAAGCAGATCCTTTAAAAAAAAAAGAAGAAAAGAAATTTAGATTTATTTCATCATTATGGCAAATAGAAACCTCAGTTGTTCAGTGACAGAGTAGTTAAAATAGTGAAACATTGGAAGTACAAGATTTATTCAAATAACTGTGTTTAGTAATTGCTCCTTTAAATAACTATCTCCTCAATCCAAATATGGTGCTCTCTTGACTGCCATTATCAGGAACTTCCACAAATACCTGTATATCAGAATGTCTGAATAAAAAAACATTGCCATGTCAAAATCATTCTAAAATAAATTATAAAAAATTGTCCTGTTTCATAGAGGGATCAGAAACTTGTTATGAAGCAACAAGAAGTCATATGAAAACTCTACATGCCCATGCAGGCACAGCAGAGTCCTTTCCCAACACATCAAAGAGATCTAAAATGCCAACATCTGTAAATTGCACCAGGAGAATTGCATTCAGGAGAATGGAATGAGGTTGGGAAGCACTGAAGTGAATCTGGCCAAATGAGGACTAGCCCCAGGAGCAGGGAAGCCACCCAAAGAATAATTTATCTTTGTCTCTCCTTCTATACCATTTTTATCTCTCTCATTCAAATGTCCTTTCTTTCCCATGTCTCTCCATTTCTTTTTCTTCCTGCAGATTCCCAGCCAGAAGACTGTGTAAAATTTACTTAATGGGGAATGTGACTTAAATTTATGCCAAGTTATTGACTGAAAGGGTAACTACTGCATGCTGCACACCATCCCCATTTACAGGCAGCACTGGCATTAGTGAGCTCTGTGCTGCACAGGTAAAACACTGCCAGCACTGAAACCACTTTAATGCCAACTTAGACATCTATGAAATCATTTAAACGCTGTTCATTTACATCACTGCACTGAAGTGGTTTACCACTGTTTCTTAGTTTAAGTTCCAATGTTATTTGATTTTGTTTCTCTCACATTCCCCCATTTTTAAAAAATTATATTGTTAGGTGACATGAGAAAAGCTCCAGGGAGAAGAGGGGGACGCAGGTCTGTCTCTGGAGGCCAGCTGGGGGTGAGGGTGCCCAAAGAGCACTGCCTTGGCTTCCTGGCATGGAAGCAGGAGACTTTGCTGCCTGCTGGGCTCATGGGTAAAAATACTAAGTGATGTTTTTCCTAGCCTTCACGAGGCATGAGGGAGATTGCATACAGATAAGAATAAATTAAGACTAAATAAAGACTTTTCTAGAAGTCTCCTATCATCTGACCTTCTGTTGCTGTTTTGTTATTTAAAACAGGCAAGAAACAATCAAGGCCTAAACACTTTTTACTCTCCAGAAACTTCAACATAACCTTCCCTCTAGATGTCAGAAGATTTAGAAGAAGTCTAAATGTATGGCAGTAGGATACTTCTAAACTAGTAACTCTAAAATGATAAAAGACAATGCACAACTTCCTTTTTTTTCCCAAAATGTAAATCTATACAACAAAATTTAAATTAAATGCTTAAGCTTTCAATTTAATCTTAATATCATTTCACAACATTTTCCATCCACCTGCTTTAGGGAAGAATTATGTACAGTGGGTGTGTTTTGTTTCATTTGGGGTTATTTAAAACCTACTAATCCACTCTCATTATAAGACACAGGATGGCTGTTATTTTTATATTGAGAAATTCTGCTTTTTCTAGCTCAGGACCTACCTCTTACAAGATCAACATCTATGAGGTCTGGTTTCACATGTCCTGTTTTCTTTGGTTTGTTTCTCAAACCCTGCAATAGACAAATACTATCAAAATACTTTCATGCAGATGACAGACATTACAAAAGACAGAAATATCTATGTGGTCAGTAATTGTATTTAACCTACACTGCTATTGAAAATTCAGACAAACATGTCAAACTTCATAGATTTAAAGTATTATAAATTAAACATTCCAAGGAACAATGCACAATAGATGCCTTTTACACACTTTACAATCTAAATAAAACCCAACCAATTACTGACCCACCAGGCTATTTTTCAAACAGGCACTGAGCACTCACAGCTTGGCATTATGCAGACAATGTATGCACACACTTGCAAGAATTAGTAATCCATGTCTATTAGCTTTTCAGAACTTCTGCAACAAATTACATTCCTGAATCTCTTTTCTCCTTAGACCTCTAACTCAACTTCACAGAATGCTTACGTTGTAACCCCTTAATTCCAAACCTAGATAGCAAATCACATTGCAATGCACGAGCCATTAATCATAAAGCTCTCAGAAATCCAAATTCTAGAAAAGTATTGAATTTTTTTCTCACTAGTGAATATAGATTAGCCAACTAAAAGGAGGGGGGAAATCCCAAACAACAGGAAGGCATCAGGAATAAAAGCAAGCTTATTTTGTCTTTTAGAAGCAGCATCTTCCATCACTGAAGGACCAAAGTGGCAAAGCTTTCAAGTTTCTTTTTAATGCTAAAATATGATGCTATATTCTCAAGCCTCAGAGACAGCTGTGAGTTTATTCTGTTCCCCTTAAATTAGATTCTTGGTCATATTAGACAGTAAGGAAATCACAGTGTACAATTCACAGAGTAAAATAAAATATTTAAAAAAATATTTAGAATGCAAATGGAATTAGTATGAAAGTAATTTAACTGTTTTAATTCAAAAAGCAGTTAAATTCACTGGTGAACTGTACATTTCCACTATTGCCATGGTTCATCCACATGTAAAAACATTTCCTACTTAAATGTAAACATTAAGTATAAATGAAAGCATAAAAATGAAATTATTATCAATGAGAGACAGATCAGTGAAATCTGATAGCGTTAATCTTTGTAAAAACAATATCAAGCAAAATGTTCAACTGAATACAGCTCAAAATATTTCTCATCTATATTCAACTGGATTCATTTTTCATGCAGAAATAAAGATACAAAATCAAACTACAAGCTAGATACGTAGTCATTACCTAATGTGTCTATTAAAAAAATGAGTTTGCTTGAAACAAAACAAAATTAATACATAGAACTGAAACATGGATATGACAAAATGTGCTCTGAGGATGATAAATACAGAAAACCAGTTGTATTTTAGACTCAAGCACTACAAAGACCTTAATATGGAAGGTTTTTACAGAACTGCAGTCCTAAAACTGCAGTAATTTTATGTGGAATAAGAAAAGAAGCCCATAATTAGAATTGGAAAGTATCATAATTCTAGAATCAGCTACAGATTCTTATGAAATCTTGCATAAGTGAGCCACTTCATTTCATAAAGAAAACCGAAGCTTAAAAAGAAAATGCTGAATGATATAATCATTTTCAAGTGTATTAGTGCTTATGGGCCACAAAATCTCTCTTGAAAGTCTAAATAAAGATGTGCCTCTTGGAAGAAATAATCCCCTAGAAGCACATTCTCAGTCCTAGGAAAAATTTACCACTGTGGCTCAAATTATGTTTTCATTTTAAAGAAAGAATTCTGAAAAAACTAAGTCAAGTACAACTTGATGCAACCTTCATAGGAAAAGTAATGGTGACTCATTCTTTAAAAATACCATTGGTCAAACAGTAAATGCTTTCAGTGTCCATGGACTACACTGAGTTGGTTCCTGAACCGTTTACCACACACAGTGAAAGCATTCTATTTATTCAGAAGCAATTTCTCCACGTTCTTAATGCATCACAAATCTCTGTAACATACATGAAAAACAGCTGTGTTTCAAACTAACGTTATTTTTTTTAAATATTCAGTGTTTCACAATGCTCAGACCCATCCAGTTAGTTCATACAATTTCTATTCAGCACCAAACACATTTCACCCAAGCATCAGCAAAAGAAGGTTTAAATAAAAATGCTTACAAGTAGTTGCTGTTATTGTAAAAACTCTTTTACACTATTTTTAAAATTGATCTTAATAGATTCTACTACAGTTATAACTAAACTATAAATTCATAGTAAGAGAAACGCATTTTCTACTAAAAATGAAGAATTTTTCAGATTTTTTGTTAATTTATCAATTTTATATATATATATATATATATATATATAATGTCAAAGCACTGTAGGAGCTTTGAGATTAAAGTACTAATGTGCAAAACCTGAACTGAGTCGTGTGCCTTGGTGTTACTCTAACTGCACTTCAGTCAACCCAAACTCAGACACCACCAGTCACTTGTTAGTTACTGCACTCCTGAGCCAACCAAGATGCATTTCCAATAAGCACAGGGCATCATCTGCAATGACTATTTGGATAATGAGCTATGACACAGCAGTTACAAGAACTCCTCTCGTAGCTGTGCTGGGTTTTCACAGCCATGGGAAGGACCCTTCAGGCACCCCCGGGCTCAGCTGTGCTGCTGAGATACCATCAGGGTTCAAACTCTGTAGCTCAGGTCAGGAGCAGTTCCCACAGAAAGCAAGCAAGTCCCCGCACATGTTTTGTTTAACCACTGGGGAGTGAAAAAACCCACCCCGCGGAGACTGAAGCAATGTACATTTTACTGGTGTTAAGTATTAGCAACACCATGAAACTCATGCAGAAATAGAACAATACTTCCGTGCAGTGTTGGAGGAAAAAAAAAAAGGTTAATTGCAAGAAAATGTTAACTAAATTAACATCATGGGTATAATATCACACACAACCCATAAAAGTAATTTCATAGGATTGATCCCTTTATCTCCAAAGCAATTTAGCAATGTGGCAGACATTGATGGCACTGTTAGTTAAACCAAAATGCCCAGAACGCTGTTAAACCGCTTGTTCAGAGAAACAAAGCCTGAGGTACTTACCAGTCTAATAAACTGTACAAAACAATGACAGCATCATAAAGGAGGGAAAGTAAACTGCAGGTATAAGGTAACTAACTGAAAGCAAAGAGAGCTCAGATAACTGACATTAGAATTCATCACAAAGAAAAGTGAAAGACAGAGGTATTGACACAACTAAGCCCTGTCTTAAGTGATAAGAAAAAAACATACTGAGATACAGAAAGATGCATCACACTAAATGCTCCAGTTATTAATTATGTAAAATAAATAGAGCATAGTATGCTGGTTACATTTGGTTACACTCCAGAAGTCTAGTTTTGCTTTACCAGTATTAAATACCACCACATACAATGTAGATTACATCAGCACACGCAACCACAAAAAAACCCCTAAATGCTGTATTATTACCTTTATTTCTCTTTGCTCTACTGATTTTTCCCATATTTGTTGATCATATGCTCCAATCTAAAAAAAAATACAGAAAAAAAACCTACATTAGAATTTAAAAGACATTGATCAAACAAAATCAAATCAACCTTCAACAAGAGAAGCATGAAGCCAGCAGGTTCTTTCCTTGGGGAGACTTGTTTTATAAAGAAATTTTTATCTTGTCCATTCCATCTTGGCTGGACAGGATCAAGCTAATCTGTAAATGAACTGTGATGGAGGGGAGCCTCACACAGTCCCAGCCTCATCCCAGGACTTTTGCAAGCACAAGCACTGGGCAGACCGTGCTCCCTCCCACCCCAGCTGAGGATTCCAGCCTCCATACTGACAGAGAGCAGAGCTACGGCACCTACACTGACGTGGTTTTCCAGATAACTTGAAAAGGAATATGCACATCTAGTTGAACCCATACCCTTACCTAATTTATTTGTTTTTAAACCCTCTATAATTCCCTTTCCATTCCACCCACTTTTAAAGCCACCTGGTACGGAGCTTTATCTTTTAACAGCGCACAGTAACCAGATATATGGTCAGGCTGGTATTCAACCAACTTATAGCCCAGGGGGAACCCAAAGAATATCAAAAAATACCACCTTTCCCTGCTGAATGTCAGATATTTAGAGGAAGGGCAACCTTAAACTTCAGGATGTAAGATAGTGACAAGAACAAGTCAATATCAGACAACATATCCATGTTTTGTCAGAAGTTATCATCAGATTGCTTTGATCTCTACACAAACAGTATTTCTAAATTATAATCAGTAATGTTACTCTCTTTTACTACGGCAATTTCAAACCCTTGCCATCCCAGCTGTTCTACCTAGACACATAAATCATGTGTATCTGGAGTAAGATTCATATCACAAACTCTGAGCAGTTAAGTGTAAGATCACTTTTAGGTCACAAGGGCGAGGCAGATGCAGTTCCTGGGATACAAAGATCCTTTTCCAGCCTGCAGAGGTGACACAAGCAACTCAGTCAGACACCTGGCAGAGAGGCAAGAGGAACAACTCCCTTCATCGGAGCAAACCTGCATAAACTCAGTCTTACTGCAAGAGTGTGACTCCTTCCAGTTCACAACTGCAACAGACATAAAAGACCCAAGCACAAGTGCACACACCTTGTACCAGAAAACATTGTTCTGATTTCTCTTTTAGTATTTCAGCCTTCAGATTTAATTTTGATGTTATAAAAGAAAGAAAGAAAAAGTCGTTCTTCATCAAAAAGGATTTTTTAACCAAGGATCCAACAAAAATGCAAAAAAAATATTCAGAGAAGTCAACACACAAACACACACATAAAGAAAGAAATCTAAAGGCATCCCTTGTGCCTCTAAACCTGATCAATTAGTGGAAAAAAATAACATTAAAAAATTCTAATTCAGAGTAGTAAATTTCAAAGCATATCTAACATCGAAAGTGAGAACAGCAAACCGAATTACTCTTGCTCAAATTTAAGTATTTCCCATTCACAAGAGATAAACAATTTCTATAGTTTGCTACTTAAAAACTTTACAAAAGAAATAATCTACTGGCTTTTTGATAATAATAAATACTTTACACCTCTCAATTTGGAAAAAAAACAAGAGACTGTGGAAATAACTAGGGAGTCAGGCACAGTAGTGGGCAGAATTAAGCACTTGCTACAATTAAAGTAATTAAACCAAAGGAAGTTTAACAGCTAACACCACCTGGATAACAGCCAGCAATTAAAAAGTCAATATATTGAATAACCACTCCACCCAGGCATTTATAGCTAATTGTTCTGGCTTTTCCTCTAAATGCATTTCATATGAAATTTCAGGCCTTCCTGGTTTTCATTAAATTTGCTAAGAACAGTCCCAAGTGAAATTTTTGTGCTGCATAATATTGTGTCCTCCCCTCCCCACTTCCAAAAAAAATTTCTTTCTACAGGGACAGAAAAGGGGATGCAAGTCTGTGTCCCTCTCTGTTATGCAAGAATGAAATGCGGAAGGAAGCCTTCGTGCCAATAAAGCTGCAAAGCAAACTCCATTCCTAATTCCATTCATAGCTGAAACTGGTATAGAGTTGAAAGTCTTTACAACAGCATTCGCCTTTCAGACAAATAACAGACCATTTGTTAAAGGAATTCTGGGAAACACAGATCCCAGAAGACATCTGAGGCAAGGAAGTCAACTGATTTAAAATCTTACTTATATTTTCCTACAAATATTTCTTTTCCCTCTTTAGGTAGCAGCTTCCATCTCCACAAAAAGACAAGAAGCAGGGGTTTTGCCATTCACATTTCTCTTTTAACATTGCCCCATAAAGGAATTCTTCCAGTAGGAGGTAAAATAAGACAGCCAGAACTACTTTAAAGGACAGTGTCCTCTAAAACTGTTTTATTGGAGGCGTGGATCTGTCCAGCCACCTCTGACCAACTTTAGTTACTGAAATCTGAGCACAGAACTATTCAGTAAGACCTGCAGGTGCGAACTGAAAGGAGTGGTAGAGAGAATTACAGACAGCAAGTACCATTAGAATCTCTCATATTGTTGTTGCTGTCTGGGTTTTCTTTTTTAATCTACTCAGTATCACCTCTTCGTGTTTTAACAAAATCTGAGGAGTATTTCAGGGAGCAGGTGTGCATGCCACTCAGAACATCAAATTCTGACCTGATACTCAGTTTCCCTTCTCACCACCTGCATAAGCATCCCTCTACACTTCTCTTCCAAATGTATCAGAAGAAAACACATGAAAACAAAGGCATCATCATGTGTTGGTTTTGCTTGGCCCAGTGTAGGGTGGGGTACAAACGTGACTCCTGCGTGTCCTGGGTGAAGGTTCTGGAAGTTTTTCACCATGTCCAGCAGAGCCAATCTCTGATGGCTCTGAAGATGATGGACATGCTGCTGGCCAAACCTGGGCCAATTAGAGATGTTAGTTACGCCTCTGTGAAAACATACTTAAGAAAAATCAAAACAATGTGAGCACGCACCTCTTTTTAGCCAGAGAAGGAGGAGGTAAAAATACGTGAGGGAAAACAATATGGAGGCACCAAGGTCAGTGGAGAAGGTGGGGGAGGAGATGCTCCAGGCACTGGAGCTGAAAACCTTCCGCCGGCTGTGGTGAAGACCATGGGGGAGCAGGTGGTCCCCCTGCAGCCCATGGGGTCCATGAGGTACAGACCATGGGGGAGCAGGTGGTCCCCCTGCAGCCCATGGGGTCCATGAGGTACAGACCATGGGGGAGCAGGTGGTCCCCCTGCAGCCCATGGAGTCCAGGGGATACAGAGAACCCCCCACAGCCTGTGGGGAGGTGCCCACGCCAGAGGAGCAGGTGGAAGCCTGCAGGAAGCTGTGATCCAGTGGGAGTCCCAGAGACTGAGAGTTGCAAAAGCCTTGCAGGAGAGAGAAAGGCCTTGCTCCCGGGATGGAAACAGCCTGGCCTCGGCTTGGAAGTCTGCAGCCTGGAGAGAATCTCGGACAGCAGCAATCGGGCGGGGCTGCTCGTGAGATTGGACCCACGCCAAAGAAGTTAGCAGAGGACTGTCTCTCGTGGGAGGGACCCCCATGGCTAAGTAGAGACCACTTCTCCCTAATGAACTGACCAAAAAAAGCCTCATACCCTGCCCCCACCCCAGAGCTGCTGGTTGGAAGGATGGAGGGGGTGAGCTGAGAAATGGTGTCTTAATAGGGAGAGGGGTGAGTAGAGAAACAGTGTTTGTAGCAGAAGAATTGTGGTGATGGACTGACTAAGACAAAAAACCCCATACCCTGCCCCTGCCCCAGAGCTTTTGGTTGGAAGGAGGGAAGGGGGTGAGTGAAGAAATGGTCTTAAGACCTTACTTTTACCTCTAATTTATCCTCCAACCCTGTTAGGTTAATAAATCACTTTGCAACTTTAACTTTTCTGCCTGTTTTTTGCCCTGTTTCAGTGTGTCCTCCCACCAGTGCCTTATCTCAACTCATGAGTCCTATGCGTGTTTTAGTTTTTTCCCTCTTTTCCCTTGCAGCAGGAGAGAGAGTAAGGCCGTAGGTGCCTGACATTTAACCAGGGTCAAAACACAAGATATTATAAAGTAGCATACTGGATACTGGCACAGTTCATTTCCCGCATTAAACAAAAATAGGAAGAACTAGTGTTACTGAAACAAGGAAAGTTAAAAACATAGGCATTAATTTTTTTTCTCTCCTTTACGTCAGGAAAGCACATTTAGAGATTGTGAAATCTGTCTTGCAGAATTCATTGAAAGATATGTTTTCATTTACAACAAACTAAATAATAACATAAAATGATTACCAGAGATGCTAGACACATGTGTGAATTAAAATCAACAACATAATTTGTGAATGAATTGAAGAATGTAAGTTAATACTAGCAAACCTTCCCAGTTTTAAATTATTGAGAGCATCAGCCAATTGCAGCTTCAAAGAGTTTGGATTTACAAGTATTTGCATTTGAATTCTGTTTTATGTTAAATCTAATGTAAATCTAAAACAAATGTAGGCTCTTGGCTATTCATGTACTTCCTTAGAATTGTACATACCTGCAGGACATGGAAAAGAAGTCTAGCACCCAGTCTAGCACCAAAGAAATTTAGCACTAAAGCAAAGTAAAGGGAAGGAGTAACCTTGCAGAGACAAGACCAGGTTGGAAGCTGAGGAATTTAAATATACACGGAACCTGATCAAAGAAAGCAAGGTTTCCCTCAGGATGCACCTGTCCCCAGGGCTCCTCCACAAGCCTTCAAGCTCCCCTGGCTGGAACTATTCTGCCAACAGCAATGCCCTGATCAACTCCAGCACCCATTTACTACTCCTGAACCCACTGAATGTGCCCTGAGTCTCATCCCTCACAGCTGCAAGTTCTGCACTATCCTTCAGAGAAAATTTCAAGTACAAAACACACAAGTCAAAAAATTGTCCCATTTTTAAGTACATAGCTTTAAGAAATGCTTCTAAAATCTCTTCCAAGAATTAGTGCTGTCACTGATACTTACAATCTATTAGTCCAGCCTACAACTGGCAATAAACTTTTTTTAAAGCAAACTATAAAACACAATATCCCAGTTTTAAATTTATTTTACACAGAAATTTATTCTAGTTTAATTTATTAAATATCTAATCCAAAATCGTATTCTATAGCATTTTTTTGTTATGACTTGGCAGAAAATAAATTAACAAAAAGTTAGATAACAAGCCTATCTCATTTTGAAATGTAACTTTTATCACCAAGCATCAACACAACCCCATTATAGAAAACTTGTCAGTAATATGCTACAGATATTAAAAATTGTGGTATAACATACCCGTAGCAGAAGTAGATAAACTAGTAGATGTTATTTTATACACACTTAGTTTAAATTGTGCATCCCAGGCCTCCTCAATGCCAAGATTTTATCCAGTCTATCCAAATCAGTTACCTCTAAAACATTACATTCTCAAGATCCCACTGCTCAATAAATACCGAGTAAAGAAGATGAATGGGATTCTGTTCCTTCATGCATTTGCAGAATTAGCAACCATTCTTTAAACTATAAATTTTCAGCATATAAGGGATTAAATGCAAAGACTGAAAACTGCAGCCACTCTTTTACAGCTGAGAAGCAAGGGTTTAACATCCTAAATTAACAAGGTGTAATTAACTTTCAAATAGGTTTTTCTTGAAAAAAACGTTTCCTCACAAGTAATTAATTTCCAAAAACCCCCCAAACTAACTTGTATGTGACTTGGCATGGGAAATTAAGCTACATGATTTCACATTTGGTAAAACTAAATAAAGCTAGCTCTTTACTGAAAGATTAAATAAATTTGAGATCCTTTTTAAGTGCAGATTCCTCATAACATTTTCTCGGTTTAAGAGATATGTGCATCTCTTGCAATTATCTAAAATAGCTGCACTTACTCTTTCCCAATGAAATACATCAGGAAGCATTTGATCAAATTTCTTCATACATCTAAAATTTGGCACCTGTACAGTTTGGTTGTATAACAGCAATGGCAATTAGCCTAAGTAAATAGTTAAGCTGTTGAAAACACAGCAAATTTTTATTTCAAAGCACAATGAAAAGGGCTTTAGCACTGCACAGTGCTTCTTCCCAGTGCCTTTCTCATAACAAGCCACGTGTGCATCAAGATTGAATTTGAGCTTTGTGAATGACACTGATATTCACTTTAAGCTAATGCAGTGATGGTATCCACCTGTAGCCCAATACTTGCAAGGCCCTTCTGATTCTAATGGAATTGATCAATATTTCAAGAGGCATTTATAATTTATGACCATGCAGACTAGCAAAGATTATAATCCTAAGAATACATAGTATTTCCTGTTGGATCTTAAAACCTTAATGTTTATCAATAATGAAACTTGTGTGCTAAAATTTGCTCTTTAAAACCTCTAAACACTTTTACAAGCCACATCACAATAGTATCACAAATCCCAAAGATGTAAGATCTAGAGTTTGGTAAATAAATAACAAAGTTGCTTCCTTGCACTGTCTGACACCTCATTAAAATACTTAGTGCTAAAATATAAGCTAATATGCTTTACTAACTTAGCTAATATGCTTTATTAACTTTTACAGTCCAACATTATTAATATAACTATATGATTTTCTGTGTAAATTTTAGTATTAATATATCAATATTTAAACAATTTATATACAAGCCATATTATTAATTTTTACAATATGTCTCATCTTCTCAAAACTTAGAACAGGATTATTAAAAGTCATTTTAAACTCCAGTTTATTTCTTACATGAACTGATCCCCACTGTTGTAAAGGCAATACTCTATTAGCTCAGCTCTATCAGCTCTCTGATGGAGTAGATTTCTAGTCTTGGGATGGGTTTTTTTCTGGATGTTTTTAATTTTCAAGGGTGGTAGGTTTTTTTCAGTTTTGTTTATGGTGGATACGTGGACTGGACAAGCTAAACTAAGACAAACTTAGCCAATAAACCACAGATAGAAATTACTATATGACAGTTGTACACTGCCTGTTAACAGCAAATAGTTCAGTAACTTCTAGCCAAATGGAGAAGGGCAGTGAAGGGATAAAACTCTATATCCTAAGGTGCACAACTCTGAATTTTTAACTGCTCTATTGTTACTTCTGATTTAAAAAATTCTGTTGATTCCCCTCCCTTCTCCCTGTTTGGTGCCAGAGGGAAGCTGAAATCAGCTATTTAGAGTAAAATTAAGCAAGCAATTCAAAACTTTAATAAGAGTTACATGTTCTTAACTATTTGAATCACCAACTAATGGCCCACTTAAATTCTACCAATAACCGCAACACCACTGTATTTACAGCCATTTAACTGAACAATAATTTTACCAAGGCTTACTTCAGAGATATCATCCCTTTCAGAGTCCAATAATAGCTAATTAAACATTTATCAACTACATGCTAATAGTTCTTCTGAATTATTCTTCACAGATTAATTCTTCTTAACATCTGTCAATCATACTTATTTATTGCCCTGAGTAATGGTTCACAAATTTTAGCAGATTTACTAAAAACACAAAACCACCTTTTTTCATCACACAATTAAACACAAAAACCATATGGAATGGTTAGAAGTAGTTTGCAGGTTAAACTAATCGAGAGTACAGGAATAACCAAAGTTGGACACAGAACCCTAGATGCTGAGGTGAGCTGTTCAGAGCAATCCCTTTCCTAGGTCCACTCACTATACTCTTGCTAAAAATGCCCAGCTACTCTCCAAGTGTTAACGATTTAGACCTCTGGAACTATTTTTTTTTTTAATTGTAATGTACTTGCACAAAACAAAACAGCCTCAAGATGTAACTGGGAAAAGAAAACCACTCTGACAGTCTCATTATTCATTATAATTCCCTGAAGATCTCAGAAAATTCAGCAACTTTACCAACGTTGCAGCTAGGATTTTAGAAAAAGATCGCTCTTATGTCCCTGATCATTTCCACTTCCCATAGAAGGCTTTCCTTGTTGCCCCTGCATTTGTCTGGATGGCTGAAAGATCAATCAGATCGCTCAGGAAGAGAAAAGAAAATGTTAGGCTATAATTTCACAAGACCTAACTAAACAATTTAAGAATCAGTGAATCCTTCTCAAGACAGATGGATTTCATCTCATCGCTCCCCTGCCATTAGATAGGTTCATCTCTTGTAGACTCACAGTCTGAGCTTTAACTGGATGAGTTTCCTGACCCAATTCACTAAATAAATGTATGAAAGTCTGTGGGAAGGCAAAGCAGGCATGGGAGCCTCCAGGCAGGCAAAATGCTGTTCTCAGCCACAGCCCCAGTTTGAGTGATCTTTTGCACAAGTTTCAGAAACCAGAGTTTTGCCTCACCAAAAAAGGCACTGAAGGTAAACCCCCATTAGGTCAGGGGGTACTTGTGTATCAGATGTGGAAGGAAACTCTGTCTGAACATACATCTTCTTCCTCAGTGCTCTGACAAATGCCAGCTCCAGCACTTGTCAAGTTTTGGCACTTGAAGGCAGACATTTTTAAACCAATGCAGTTTCAGCATCCAAAGTTTTAGGTAAAATAGCCATACTGCCTGTCCACTTGGCAAAACCTGCCTTTGGTGCCAGGGTCAGTAAGGCATCATGTGAATTCAGTGCCAAAAAGGAAATCAGGTGATTTCAAGGAAGGATATAATTTTTATTTCCTCCTTTATTAACTTAATACAGGGACCAGGTTAGGATAGTTAAAGCACTGAGAGAGTTAAACTTCGCCAGGGACCTCAAGGGCAACACAAACAAGCCTCTACAGGTTTGTTGATGACAGAAGGAATACCAGGAAAAATGTGGGCCCTCTGTGGAAGGAAACAGGAGATCTGGTTAGCAGGGACATGGAGAAGTTTGAGGTACTCAGATGTTTTTGCCTCAGCCTTCACTAGCAAGTGCTCCAAGCTGCAACCTGCGCTAGGGAAAGGTGTCCCTGCCCATGGTGGGGGAGCTGGAATGTGATGAATTTTCAGGTCCCTTCCAACCCAGGCTGTTCTAACAATCTAAACAGGCAAGTATAATCTTGGACTAATGAGCTGTAAAATACTGAATATTAAGATTTTAAAGCAATGCCATTAGAACTCTAATTTTGCCCTTTAAAGCCATGAGAGGGAAAACATCTAATTTATTTTATTGTGCCCTTTAACAGCTGTACCTAGGGGACACCCAAAACTGCAGAAAGCTGCATTGGCAAAGTTAACTAATATGTAATCAGGTGCAGGATTCAGCTTCAAATCATTAAGTTCCATTCTGCCTTCCCCTACAACCATCCCCAAGAGAAGGAACAACATAATTGTACACATTTGTTGGTCATATTGCAGGAGAGAGAGTTCCCCATTTTTGCAGCAAGGCTTCTGTAAGGATTGGAAATCACAAAATCATTAAGGTAAATTTATGTATCTTCTCCAAACTGGAAACCAGACCAAAAATTCCATCTATTATTATCTGTAAAACTTGAAAGTATTATAAGAAATAAATGCAAAAAGTTACAAGCAACAGAAGCAGTATTTTCAATTATTCACAACTTTATTATTTTTAACATCAGTCTCTGTTACTGAGGCAATAATTCAAGTACACATAAAGTACGAGTGTCATACAAAAGTTATGCCACCAGACACTGAAATTGTTTGCAATAAATGTGGGGTGTCAGATTTTTTTAGAGGAAACACTATGACGGCCTTCTCCATAAAATCAATCAATTCCAAAGCTGAAGCCAATTCAGTATGGTGGAAAATACAGATAATCCTAAGGATATTAACCAACATTGTGCATCTAGGGGAGCAGTAGCTCGGTAGCTGTCTGGAACACTTCCAGGGAGCAATGCAGACACTCCTGCCACTCCCTTTTATTGCAAGAACCAGGGCAGCTCCAAGGGTTGAAAACAAGCCAGACAAACCCTCTGTGACACAGGAGTATCTCAGCACTGTACTCCCCAGTGCATCAAGAAACACAGCAGAGGTTTCATTTATTTTACTTTCTACAGAGCCAACATGTATCTAGCAGATTTCATGCCTTGAAAAAGTCTTTGTAACAAGCAATCACAGAAAGCACTAAAACCCTGTCCATCCAATCTTGTATCTCAAATAACAAGCTGCTATAATATCACTCTGAAATCTTACAATCCAACTTAAAATTACTCAGAATTGATTATTGCATTTTTATAAGACAGTAATCAGGGCTCCAATGCACTCAGAGCAGAGCAAATCTGTTGTCAAAACAGAAAAACATGTTTACATAATAAAAGGTCTGACCTTTCAAACAATTAAGGCTATTACTAAATCATCCTGGTGTAAGGAGCTCAATTTCAGACAATAGTATGAGTCATGAGTAAACTTGCTGTTTGCAAACCTTGCCTGAAGTAGGGTTGGAAGAGCTCAATTGCTTAACTCTTTCCATTAAAGAGATATAAAAACGTTTTGCCTCTTGTTTGAGAAACCGACAGACCTTTGAAACTCAGTAGAGAGACATACAAATATATCAAAAAATATATCAAAACTGAAAACTAAGAAAGACAAGGAGCAAGTTATCTGTTCAGTATTTCTTACACAACCTCAACCTACTCAAATACTTCTTAGCCATGTATAACTAGAAACACCAGAAGTTCTTAATGTTCTTTTTTAAGCCATTCATATACCAATTTATTAATCTGAAAACTCCTCCCAAAAACAGCTTTTCTCATTTTATCACAGAGGCAAATCATATCAATTTGATCAATACTGACTACAACCCTGGTTCTCTCTTGCCCCAGAAACAAACTCCTACTGCCAGAAGGTGCTAAGTTTTGATCCCTCCCCACTTTCAATTCCAGTTACAGCTGTGATGAGTCAGTAGATCTAAAAGGCATGGTAAGTGGGAAAACTCTGACAACTACAATAAAAATTGAAATAAAAATTTAAAACTGGAAGGAACCACCAGTTCACAGAGTTCGGTATCTTGCCATCATAAGCAAGCATATAAACAAAATGCATCTGAAAGGACAAAAAAAAAGTTTTGTATCAACTAAACACTAGCACAACTCTTTCTGTTCCCCAAATTGAAATCTTTAGTTCAAACGACAAATCCACGGAGAAAAAATACTGTGCCATGTAATAGATTTAAACATATAAATAAATAAATGAACAAAATCAAGGGCATAGGTGAAAGAGTCTAGATACTCCCAGGAACAGATCACACACATCACACTACGAAGTTACAAAACTCTGGGGTTATCAGCCTGATCCAGGAGAACCCCCAACCTAAGAAAATACAATCTATTTTGCATTAACATCTGCAGGAGATGCAACTTTTCTGCAATATAGCCATTTGTCTCAAAACATTACATTTCCCCATACTAAAGTAGCATAACTGGCTCATTTGGCAGACCCCAGCCCACATGTGGATTGCAATTAAATTTTGTTCACACCAGGGACAAGACTGACATCTGGTTTATACATTAACTTATCCCTCCTGAAGACAGCTCAGTCTTTCCAGAAGTAAAGAAGTCAACTCATCACAGCTCCTTGCCATAAAGGCAGTGTGCAGTTCCTGGCCAAGCAAACCTCTGCAAAAGCCTGCAGAGATTTAGAGCAGAAATGTTTTTGCTATGAAAAAAAAATTGGAAACGTGTGTGAAATCACTGGAAAAAATGACAGAACAAGGGTTAAAAGAATGACCTCTACTGATAACGAGTAATCCTGTTAGGAGCAGTGTCCTGGGAAAAGTAAAATTGAGAAATGGGCTGTTTATATCAAGACCAGAAGGCCTGCCCTCTGTAAGATGACACCACAGTGATTCATCAGCAGAAGACACTGCCCTCCTAACATCAGCAGGATGGAAAGTTGGATTATACCAAATGTGCCATTCCTTTTACTGTATGACCAGTAGTAAAGCAGACATGTATTTGGGGAAAAAAAACCAAAACCAAAACCAACCAGACAGCAAACATGAACTTCATGTAAAATTCCCAGGGGCTGCAGGCTCTTTCTTGCATCAAAGAACCATCTATATATAAAGGTGAATATCATGAAAGATCTGTCCAAAGAACAGTGCATCATCACCAACAAAAACAACCTCAGAGGTGTGATGAGGATGCGACATCCAGCATCTCTAGCACTGCACAAAGGTGGTCCTGGCCAGACCAAATACAAACACAGCTTGGTGTTCAGAAGTACTATCAGTATTCTGATATGACTATACAGTGAGTGAATCAGGTATATGAGAGAACGAGTGGAAGCAGGTAAAATCAGCATCATTTTCCCCTTCCATGAGATCCTGCATTGAATTTCATTGCATTAAATCTTTTACAAGTTGCCTTCAAAACCTTTTAAAAAGGACCTGCAAGCAAGAAACTGTTCAAACACTACTGTGTACTTCCACTGACACTTTTGCAAAATTACTCTTCATAAAGCTTAAATAAGAGAAGGGAGAAAGTACACAGAAAAAAAAAAAACAAACAAAAAATTCTTCATTAAACTGTAAATTATTTTCAATTTTTTAACACATAATTGAATGACTGGCATAAATTAAGTTGGCAAAATTAGTTTTTCTGCTCTTTCAACTGTATATTTAGTTCACAGTTGTAAAGACCTCAACAAAGCAGATCAGTATTGTCCTATTTCCAGAAAACTGTTGCTTTGCTAGAAGCTAACAAGCTAACTAGAATTTCTGTTTTGAAGACCATTGCCACCATTTACTCAAGGGCAAGATGTACCTTTCTCCAAAAGACAGCTATAGGCCCAAGGAAAACACTAACTCACAGAAACTTATTAAACCATCGAGAGCCAAGACTCTGTCTCGGGTAGGGATCGTAGAGATTTTTTGTTACTGACTGAAAATTTGTTTCAGTTCTTACTTTCTACTTAAACACAAAGATTCTTTTCTGTGCCATAGAAACAACATTCTCCTGTACATTAATTAACACTCTACCGAGGAATGGGTTGCTTATATCAAGACTGTACCTTTTCTTGCAGAGCACAGGTAACCAAGGGAGTAAGGAGTTTTCAGCATAGACCAAAAGCTATTTCATTTCACTAGATACACTCACTAAATATTTACTTAGTTATGGAAGAAGAGTTTCAAGCTACTCACTCTCATACAATGCTAACATGTAACACATAAGTATTTAAAATTTGTTATAGTTACACATAAACACAATAAGCCACCATAAAAACAAATAGAAATCTTACCTTTTTCTGGTACCAAACTATAGCATCAGTTACTTTGGACGCCATTTATTCCACTGAATTCACAGAGTCATTTTAGGCTGTTAACAGAAAGAGACAGAACTTTACTTCCACCTTCCCTACGAAGGCCAAATAGGGAATGTAGAAACACTCCCGTTACCTGCAAATCACTGAACAGCTGTATTTACTTTACACATTGCCTCATTTCTATTTTAGTAAGAGTTTGGGTTTTCTCCACTAGGTAAACAAAAAACTACAAATCTGCTGCTACAGGACATCAAAAGCCTCAGTTTTCTCCTTCCCAGTAAAACACAGAGGTTGGACAGAGATGATCTGTCATTGTCTCACAGGAACCTCACAAGTGTTATATTACATGCAGCATTTTTTTTTTCTTCTAAATTAAGCAACCTATAGTTATTAGCCCAGCACAGTATTCTGAAGACCCGCAATAATTATGTTATAAAATGCAAGAAAGATCCAGACTATTAGATGTACTTGAAGAAGAAAAAAATACCAGTGCTAGAACTTTACTAATCATAAAAATAATACCCTCATGAAAACAGGAGACCAAAACTAAGAAAAAAGGAGAAAACCAAGGAAGAATGGTATGGTTGTTTTAATGGCAACAAACAGCAATAGCATTAGTTAAACTTTGATGTCACTGTAATTAGTTTTCAGTATGAAAAAAAAGTAAAACCCAAATTTTCAGCCTATACAAAACATTTGTATCTTGAGACTAATTTTTACAGTCTTCTTTCACATAATCAGTCACTCAGAGTTCATTAAGAAAAAAAAAAAAAAAAAGAAGAAAATAAACACAAAAAGCCTTCAGGTCTCTCTTCTATTGGGAAGCTCAAAACTAGTCCCAGCACCCAGGTGTGGCCTCACACAAAGGCAAACGATGGTGCCTTTAGTTTGGATATGCACCATATACAGTATAGTACAAACCTTCAACAGATGGATTGATATATATCAGTGCCTGAGGATTTCTAAGAAACATGCCATACATTTTCATGTTTCCCAAATGACCCTATTTTTAAGATTTCTAACAGTGCAACTCCAGTATCTTTTATACAACTTCAGATAAAATTATAACCCAAAAGAAAGAAATGTCTCAGAGAGCTTAGACAGTCACTGCAAATTCCAGAAATATCAGAACACTGACAACTGGTGCAACTGAGCAAGCAAACACCGCAATTTTTCCAGTGTTGAAAGTATCATGGAAGTCACATCATTAAAGCTGGCAGCCATGGCTGTGTCAACATCTGTAATTGTTTCTGACCTGTTTGCTTCTGATAATAGTGTCTGTTATTCTAACAGCAACTATCAATTATTAAGAATTCGTTGGTACAATTAATATAAAAATATTACTATCACACAAAGCAAGGAGTCCAACAGAGACTTTGCTGTAACCTGGCATATCACAGAGACTAATCACCCTTCTTTCTCACCCATATAAAGCTTACAATAGGACTTAAACCTCTTCAATTAAACTCAGCTTTAAAAATCCTTTGCTACATTGGACTCAAAGCGGCATAAACCCTTCCCCACACTCACATGGCCTCCACACACACCACCTGCAGCACAGTCACAGTGAAAGCAGTCGCTGCTCAGAGGTGCCAGTGCAGGAAGGGGCCACAGAGATATTGATCACACTTACACCCTCGCCTTCCCTGCCTTCATGACCTCATCTTGGACGACCTTTAACTCCTTCTCATTTCTCTTAAACTAACACCTCTCTCATACAATACACCCTACTTCCTACCACCATAATCACAGGATGAGAAAAAGATTGGAACAACTCAATATCAGCAGTGAAGAACTCCTGAACCTGGACTGAAACCCTTCCCTCAACAGCTACATTAACTTGATCTCTTTCTCCAAGGTCAATGATTTTTCAGGAAAACAAACATTAACTCATGAATCCAAGACTTCAAACTGTGTCAAGTATGGTTAAAATTGGATAAGCCATTTTAAAGACAGTAACCTTTGTTTGCAGTAGCTTTTCAATTCACTCAAAAATCCTTTGCCTCAAGAAACAATTACCTCACAAAATTATAAACCAAATATTAAGAAGCAGCTTTATTTGATTTCTATCAACAAACCTGTTATTTAGATTATTCATGGTTTTCATATTTTTAAGAAACTCTCTGCCTTAAATCCTCCATAGAATCTATTCTGGTGGCATTTAAAGCATATTTGCATACACATTTGCATAAACAAATGCAAAGATGATGCTTACAAAAGTAAATATGACAAAATCATGGGATTGATGTCTCAAAACAGAGTTTGGTGTGCTAGGTAAAAATAACTCTACAGGGAAATATCACATGCTTTCTGCAAGAGATACATAACCATTTCTGAGACAGCATAGTAATAAAAGATGAAAAGGTTTATTTAATTATTTTTGTCCACTGTTTCAGCTTGCAGGAGCCAGGATTTATCTATGGGTTGGTTTTTTAGTTTTTTGGTTTTGGGGGGTTTAATGAGGTGAGATGAGACATTTTGAGTTTAATAGACTCAGCCTGAAGCTAGCTTATCTGGGTGAGGGATGGATGGAAACAATTCAAGGCACTTCAGCTGCAGCCCTGGCTCTGACTCTATCTGCCCAGAGCTCACTGAACACCTCAGACTGGAGACTAAGTATTTGTGCAATTTCAGACCTCTGCATGTTCGTTACAGGTCACTCTGTCATTCATTGTTCCAATTGACACTGATCCTGAAGTCCAAGCAGTGCAAGCCGCACTCTAAAGCACATCAGTATGAGCTGGAGGAAAGCGAACAAGTGCAACAGCTGATGGACAAACACAAGGGCACAGAGCAGTGCCCTTCTCCTGCCCAGCTCTCCTCCCCTCATTCTCCCTGGACCCAGCCTTCTGTTCCATGTTCTGTGTCAAATACCTGCATCTAGGAAGGGACCAGCTTCAGTACTCAGGTGTACAATGTCCTGTGCAGAGGAACTACAGCAAGATTAAGTTAATCTTAACTAGCTGAAGACTCAAGAGCAACACAAAAAATATTCCCAACTTCAGAGATTAGACAGAGCATCCAAATACAAAAGCTTGATCACAACATCTCTGTAACGTTCAACAGAGCTTACATTACATTTCCATCAAACTCACAGTCAATGCTACAAATAACAGGCAATATTTTTAAATCAAAATTCATTACTTCCTTAAAACTAAATAGAGAGGAATACCTAGTTCTGGTGATCCCCATTCAGAGGTGGAGTTTCTTGGCTCTTTCCTAGTTCATGGCATAATCATACTACACAATACACCTTGTAATCAAATAAGCAGTTTCCCAAAAGCCACAGAAACCTATACTTAGATGTCTTCAGGTAGCTAAGTACTCATTCAAGCCCCACACTGCTGCAGTGCTTATTGAGTAAGACAGGACTGAAATAAATTCAAAGTATATTTAGAAATTTTATTCATATCCACAGGGTATTGGGGACCCTAGTCAGACATAAATGTATATATTTCTATATGACAGAAATATTAAAGCAAATTTAATTTTCTACAGAAAATGAAAGCAATCTGAACTCTCACAGAAGTTCAGAATAAAACTGTGCTTCTCCACAGTGACAAAAAAAAAACGACAATTTTTTGAGGAACATACAAATCTAAGCAGTGCCAACTAGCAAAAGGCCATAATTAAAAATACAACACAAGCAAGGACACACAGGCAAATAGCTGTTTTCCCTGCCTGTAAACACAGTGAATCACTAAGTATTTCAAGGCACCTGTTCCCTTTATAACAATCCCAACCTGAATGGTCAGGATACCATCCAGCTGTTGAGTCAAGACCTGACTGTCCTTCTCAACCCATTATGATCACAGAATGATGAAGAAATGAAGTTGCATGTTCACAATACATCATCAGAAGTAAAACTGCAAAACATAGATCACATTTGTCTCAAATGTTTTTTAAAAAGACATTGATTCTTACTACCTTCAGGAGAACTTCTCTTCACAGCAAATTAAAGGCAGCTTTAAAAAGGTTATTATAGAAAGTCATGAGAATACGACAACCTGGTTTCAACTGATTTCCACGACAGAACTGTTTTACCATTATGTTAGATCCTCCATATTGTGGTTTCACAATCACAGGCATAATTTCACTACGATTCCCTGGTGAGTAAGAAAAGACAACCAGAATAGTAAAGCCTATGGCCTAAACTGCTAATTTTATAGCAACATTTGTATCTCTTAAAACATTACACTTGCTGATGCAGAGCTAGAAAGCAACTTTTAGGCAAGTTGGCCTAAAAAGGCTAAAAACCCACTTTTCAACATCAACATCTATTTTTACAAGTTAACATTATCATCAAATTGCTGATGTTATTTGACACTCTGAGTTAATTTTAAATGAGCCCAATAAACATCTTAGTCACATTAGGGTTGACTGAAAAGCTGCTTCTGCCATGATGTCACAAACCAAGGCAGGTATCCCTGTAATGCAGATATAGCACTAAACTTACCAGGAGTCATCCTTCCTACACTCAAACCCAGGTGAGTTCTGCCATTGCCATAAAGAACAGGATGAAAGCCCTAAAGCAATGCTCCAAAAGAACCATTACTTTTCATGTGCATTACAAGTAAACCATTAAACCTGCATTTCCTTTTTGAAAGGGAACATCAAATACTATGCAATGCACTCAGTGTTCTTTTTAAGTACTTTATCTATGCATCACTGTTCTCAAAACAGCATTTCAGAATTGCAAATTGTATACAAGCAAATGAGAAACTTGTCACTCCCAGGTTCACACCTTTCAGTGGAAGTTTTATCATGTTCTTTCCAGCTAGCCTTAAGAAAACCTGCAGCAGCCAAAACGGTAGGAAAAAAGTAAAGTTAAATTCAAAAAACCCCAGACACTGCTAACCTAAGGACCATACCCAGCAACCAGCATGAAAAGTACCCTTCCTGCCATGCCTGCCAAGGCCCCCCAAGTTGTCTTGTAATCCAAGGTCATAATAGCTTGTAAATAAAAAGAAATTAACATACTTGGTTTCCCCAAGGAAGACCAACAACTCTGCTAAAATTGGATACCAGCATTCCTAGGATGCTGCTCACGAAGAGTTAATTTTCAAAGTTCGCCCTTCACTCCATCTCAAAAAACACTCCAAAACCCAAAAACCCCTGAAAACCCAAAACACAATCACCCCCAGACAACTGATTTAAAAAAAAAAAAAATTGAACATCCCTAGATGCCTATGTTTTTGTTTGTGTTTTGTTCATTTGAGGAGTTTATCAGGCCAACAGCAGCAACAATAAAACATGAATCAGATCCCACGCCGGCTGCTGTGTGTCAAACCCTACTCTTTATGAACAGAGATGTACCAAACATGTCATATATGATGACACATACAGACATCTGGCAGCATGTCCATGCCTGCCTGCGCCTCCAGTAGGATGTCAGATGCTGAAAAGCTGATAGTTTCTCAGGCCCTGGTACTCTGCCCACAAACCACTGCATCTGATCCCATTTCTGCTGCTGCCTGTTTCCTTATAAGCTCATGCCCTTTGTCAGCCACCAGCCAAAGCAGGAAGATCTCACAAACACAGCTCAGAGCACGTAGTGAGAACCAACGTTCACAATCTGATTGGAAGTAGACTCAACTTAGCCATCTTCACTTCCACAGCAAACTCACCAATATTTGAAGCACGGAAGTGCCACAGAAAATAACTGTCACCCAAGGAATACTTGTTTTGCCAGGGAATTACACAACTGACTGAAATAGCAACAAAATGTTGACTATCAGGATTTCTGAGATTTATTTCAGGTTCTGGTAAAAGAACATTTCGTGCAGTTGTTGCAACTGCTGCAGCCATTTCTGGAATCTCTGCCCTCAGCCTTAAGGTCTGTGCAAGTTTCCTAATTTTGTTACATAACTGGTTCATGGCTCCATTTGAAGTAACATGACACAATCTCATGGATACTTTACTCATAAAAATAGGGAGGAAGGACTCTGAACTGAGAAGTCCAAGATTCTACGCCTCCCATATTTTACTTTTAGCCTCCTGCAGTATTTATTAATTAGCAAAAAGCTTCTAATATTTAAACATATTCTACTGTTCAATAAAGTAGAAAGATCCAAACCCTTAAAGGGAACTATACTCAAGTTAATTTTGCCTCTTATCTTCTACAAGAGATGTCAGCTTCAGAATTCTCACCAAGTACAGAAATTGCTGTTAGTACACTGGATCTACAAGCCATTTCTGAAAATGCTATGTATTTTTAAAAAAATTAAATAAAACACAGCACATGGTCAATCTCAAGTTCCATTCTTTCAAATTCCTGTTTTTTGTACTGAATACTACATGCGCACACATACATATCCTATTAAATATTTGCAATCTTATACTGAGAAATCCCTGAAACACTGCATGTACCTGCTGTTACAACTGTAACAACTTTATTAAGGATCAGAATTTCTATAAACACCAAGTTTTAAATTTATACACACAGCTGCCTTAACAAATACTTGGGTGGGGGAGGGAACACCAAACAAATATAGTAACCACGTTGAAATAAAAAGCCATGCTCTTTTCTTCCTTCTTGAGATTCTTAACGCAATAATAAACCTTGCTCACTGGAAATACTGACTTGTGTTTAGGAAGGCATATTTATCTGTCACCAGGCACTGCACAGCAGAGTTGTGGCTTCTTGATGACTACAGTCAGGAAGCTGAAAACCACTCCTAAATCACCAAGTTTGCATCATGTTCTACAAATAGTTATCCAGCAAGTTTTTGAAGCAGCTGAGGCATGAAGTGGCTGAGCTATCAGAAAAAGCTGCTGTCTCTTGTAACAGCCACCATTCTGTAGGAACATAGCTGCAAATGCTGTGTCTATTGTCTATTCTTTAAAAAAAAAAAAAAAAGGTCTCTGGAGTGATCCCAGTAAGGAATTGCAGAGTAACAAGCCTTACATGTGTATCTGGCAAGGTCCTCAAAACAATCATTAAAAATGGAACACTATTTTACCCGAAAGACTATCTGATAGGGTCTAATCAGCAGTTTCTGCACAGGAAGATCATGTCTCAGCCTATCAGTATTTCTGGACATGTCAAACTGATAAACAAGGGCAAGTGACAGAACATATGTGGGCTTTCAAAGAACCCTTGGAAAGGTGTCAAAGACTTCCAAACAGACTGCTGTCTATGAAAAGCAAACATTGCTACAGATCAGAACACCGAACAACATTTGGAATCAACATTCTTCACTGCAATCAGCTAATTGGAAAATGAAGATTAACAGCAGCATCCAGACTGCATGGAGCAGCCTATTGATCACCTGATCTCGGTGCCCAGAAGCTCCTCGGATCACGCACCACTGGCCTGTAGCTCTTCCATTCTGTGCCAGTCCAAGGCAAAGTGCATGCAAATCCCCATTCTCCTTCACACAGAAGCATCCTAATCCTGAAACCAAACAGACTGAATTTTCCCCGTCTGTTCTCTATGTTCCACTAGCTTTCACATACCTTAGCCCCCTGTAGTGACAGATGCAGACATTCAGAGCCTCATCCAGCATCCACCATGCCTGGTGACTACCTTGTTAAAGGCTGAAAGCATCCAGAAATCACAAATTCCAGCTAAATACACCAACCATCAGACTTTTACTAGAAAGATGAACACAGACACTCACCATGTCATTGCTCAGCAGGCCCTGACAGCTAAGGGTAGCTTACAAATAAATAGAGATGCCCCACAGTCCTGCTGGCTCCCGGAGCTCTAAAGAGAGAGCTTCAATCAGAAGCAATCACTGCCTAAAGACACATCCACACAACCGACGGTGAAAGTCAGGATGGCCCAGCATGGCTCCACAAGGGCTTTGACCACTCTAAACCAGTATCACCACAGTGCACTGTCCTTAGTCCCCAGCTCTGAGCCCCGGAGCCCACAGCACAGCTCCCAGGAGCTCCCTGTCCCTGCTGAGTCCCTGAGCAGCTCTCACAGACTGACCTCCGCAGAGCCTTGGACCGTGGAATATGGCAAGCACTAATGGCACTGAGGCAGCTCTGCCCGCAGCCAGCCTGAACACTGCATCTCTCCCTGTAAGCCTCCTCAAGCACCATTAACACAGTTAACCTGGACTCATTATGGCTATTTCTCCTCTCCTACTACTGTTTGGACCAGTAGACTAGAGTTTTTATAAAGTACTGCCTAAATTAAGTTCTGAAATGCGGTGAACTGAGCCCCGTCCTATTATTCCAAATGTTAAGCTTCTGTAAAAAGGTCCAGCAGTGCTCACTGTATTTATCTTTTATACTTCAAAGAAGAAAAGAAAACCTGAAGTAGCAACATTTCTATATGACAATCTTAAACTAGAAAAGCTTTAAGACTATGGATGAACTTTAACAATGAATAGGCAAAATAAACAAAATTCAGTATCAACCATGTCAGTGTTATGTGAAAGGGAGAGAACTGTTATGTGTATGGGGAGAGAACTGTGAACACCACTCAAAGCCTTAAGAACAGATATCCCAAATCCAGAAAGGAAGTTTGGCAGCTCAGGGACCTCTTCTCTCCAATATAATAGAGTCAGAAGTGCAGGGAGACCTGAATAAAAGAGGAATGACAAGGAAAATACTGCAGTACGGCTCTGTTGATCAGCTGTGCAACCTGACTTGAAACACACCTACTTTATTGGGAGATGAAATTAAAATACTGGGGGAGGTGTTCTGAGAAAGGCTGTGAATTAGCAACCACTTGAAAGACTCTCCTATTGAAACAGGCAACCATAAACAGAAAGATAAGGCATTATAATAAATTAAATGAGTCTTTAAGAGATAAACAGAAAATACAGTCAAGAAAACAACAGCTTCCCAGTAATACAGGCAACTTCATTCATTAACTGAGCTGAGAGGACAGCAAAGCCAAATTTTTAACAGAGAAATATTATATTACAACACATAATTAGACTGTTAAACTCGGTACCACAGGAAGTCACTGAAGCCAAGACTTTACTCCCATTCAAAAAGAAAGCAGCTATTTAAACACACAATAACAATAATAATAAGGAAAAAAAAATAAACACACAGCTGAGGGAAACTCAAGCTTCATAACCCAGGATGCAAGAAAACATCCAAAGAGATCACTGGGCCGTATTCGGCCATCCAAACACTCCCCTGAACCTGACCCTACAGCGGCCAGAAGCCAATACCAAGGAGAGTATGAGCCACACACAGAACAAACTGTCCCTTAGACAGATCAACACGAAGAGTGTTTAGCTGCCAAGCCAGCATCTGCCAACCACCTAAACCCCAAAAGCATCTGGCGCTGGCCAACTTCCAAAATGCGAGGCTTGCACGATTACACGTTTGATGTGATATTGCTTTAATTTCTTCTCCCACTTTGCAGTTGTATTTTATTTTTTAAGAGCAGAGCCACAAATTATTTGCAAATAGGACTCCAATGCTTGGACTCATTCCAGAACGCCATCTAGGCTCTTTGGAGTACGTCTACCAAGACTACCTCAAATGAGCAAAGAATTAAATACTGTACATTATATGTATTCCCAGCAGAAACAAATTTGGAAAAAATCCCCTTTACATGCATAAATTAAGAAATAAGAGAATAGTTCTAGGAACTCCCTGATATGCTTCCCTTCAACTAAAAAAAAAAAAAAAAAAAGAAAATACACCACAAACACAAGCTCTATATCCAAATTTCCTGACAACATAATGGCTATCTCTATATTTGTATATATGTTTGCTTTAACTTTGAAACTGTGCTGAGATGGGATTGGACCACACTGATTACTTCCAATGACCCTTTCCTAAATTATTCTATGATTGCATGTAGAGCATACCCAAACATTACACAGCAATACATTATAGCTCTAATTACTATTAACTCTTTTTTCCCCTATGGGCAATTTATTAAGCTCTTTAAGTTCTCCTTAAAAATTTGAATGTAATTTCTTCAAACAGTTAACCATTTCCTCTGTACCCATCAGGAAGGACCTTTATGAATAACAGCACAGCAAACTCATGGGAGAAAATATGATATTTAAAGCTTTCAAAGTTGGTTATTTTTCACACCACCACCTATCTTTGAGTAAGCAGTGGTCAATTGCCCTCAAACAGTCAGATGGAGCAGTACCTCTGACAGGTATCCCAAGAGTTTTGTTTCCTTCATAAAACGAAAGAACATTACAGAAGAAACAGGCCTACCTTGCTCTGTGGGCAGAAGCAATTAAGTCTGCCTGCTTTTACCATTGTCCCGTGGCTCCCTATTGTCCTGTTCCACCCCACCCATCATATTTTCCCTGCCCCCCACCCATCTTAACAACCATCCCAAGTGTTTGGCTGGGCCAGTAGCAGTAGACTACTGCTGATGGCTCAGAGCTTAGCACACAGACTGCCCCAAAAGTTGCTCACTTCTTGGAAAAGGGACTCAATTATGACTGCCTTTTTTGGGTGGGAACATTAACTGGGGTCACTACCCATCAAAAGTTTTATAAAAATTTGTCCAAGTGTAGGTACTTAATGTCTTTCAGTTGTCATTAACTGTGGTTTCATCGTCTGGGTAAGAAGTGACTCAAATGGGAGAAGACAGACAAAGAAAGCAATTGTACAAGCTTTGTGCCCTTAATATGCCTCACTAAAAATCCACATAAACTGTCCGATGATGAATCCATAAACAACACAGTTTATTATGAAAAGAACTTCCTCACAGGCAAAGGAAAACCCAAATCCCAGTCTTTGGCTATCATCACTCTCACTCACAGGGGTCCTGAGAAAAGGAAAAAACTTCTTCAACAAAATTTCTACTAGCAGTAAGTAGAACTTCGATAATTAGAAAAACCCAGGGAAGACAGTATACATAACTTTGAAGAATTAGGAAAGAAATCATGTCCACTGCTTTCCACTGACCCCTGCCAGCTGTGACAGGAACAGCATTGTTCAACTCCAAGAGCCACTCGACCCTTCACTGCCTGGCCAACTGCCTCAAATGAGGCTGACTGGAATTCTTTAACGCACCTATGTCCCCTTCTAATACACACCAACGCACTCTGTTTCCTATTTCAAACCCACAGGACTTTCATTTCTCCCAGAATTCACACCAATGCCCAGCAGCTATGGATACAGCTGGGATCAACTTTTTGAGACAAGCTGAGCTAACTCTGCTTTGGGAGAAATCCAGTACTACCAGAATACTTGAAATGCTCCATGGAGTTCCCAGCAATTACTGACAACTTATTTGTATGTCACATTCCACACAACACAAGAGGAAAAAAATATAGTACAAGCATTGAATTAAACCAACTAGGTTTCTGAATTCTTTTTCGGGTGACTCAGGCTCGTGTTTTATCCTTTGTAATATTTATATCCAGAATAAAAACATACATTGGCAGTAAAACATAGCAACAGAACGTTTAACTGCACAAACATTCCACTTCAAACATGGATTGGGATCTTAAACACACAAGTTCCAAGCACTGCTCTCAACCTTCACCTTCAGAAATGAAAGTTGCTTGCAAATACTGTACAGTGGAGTCCGTCAAGGTGATGTGCGTACATACATTCATAAACACCTTACTGGAACAGAAATAAGACTTCTGAGAAAAGGATTATCCTTTCCAGAGAGTCATAAGTAAAGAGGCAAATCAAAGAAGATCACCAAAACCTTCAGGGCTACAAAAATAGCCAAATGCATACAGCTATTTATAACCCAGAGATTTATTCACAGAACACTTTTAGCCTCTTAACCCCAGGAAAACAGAAAGTCTGATGCCAAGCACTAACGTAACAGAAATACATCCTTCTGACCACTCCAAGTACAGCTGAAGATATTAGGATTCACTTACTAGGATTAACAGGTTATTTCAAGTGATGCACTTCTCCCTGATAAAACAGATACCACCATCTGTTTAACATCATCAACAGGAAGATATAGGCAGACAAATTACTGATGACACAGTGTATGTAGTCTCATTCCTATTAGAGTCCAAAGTGTAAGACCAGCTGTATTTTCTGTAGGAACATTTCATCACAAAGAATTTCGGAACATTAATTAAAGTACTTTCAACAAGTCAGGTTTTCCAATTAATTACTTTTTCCAGTTAATTATATGACAGATGGATAATACACTGGCAAATTTGGAACAAAACACAAGACTCAGCAGCATTACTTTTAAAGCAATCAATAACACATAAAAGCACTAAAAGGCAAAATACCAAGCACTGAGTTGGACACTATGGACTCAGAGTTTCACTGAATCTGATACACTCACACTGAGAGGCTAGGTATGAGAAACAAAAGCAAAAGTAATAAACACCTGGACAGTTCTAGTACTGTGGAATAAATTTTCCTTACCACCTTTGTTTCTCACAGAAAAGACAGCAAATAAAACACCAAGAAAATTAATGTGACAGCAAAAACTTTAAGTGATTTGAAGTTACCTAAAATTTTGATTCCCAAACTGAAAACCAAGGATAAGCTGTATTCAGGTTGTCACTGGTTTAGGGCGGAAAAGGAAAAAATAAAAAAGGGTAAAGAGTAAGAAAGAAAACATGACAAGAAAAAGAAAACATGTCAGCATGTAAAACACAAGAATACAGGAGACGAGGTCAGAGACGAAGGTGAAGATGCTGAAATTTAGGACCTCTAAAGGGAAGGAGAAAACACGTCCTATCACCTGACACAGGCACTGAGGCAGCTCACGGTACGTTCAAGCAGCTCAGCGGGGAGAAGGTGCCTCACAGCACAGCCGGAGCGGGCAGGCAGAGCCCCAAGCACGGGAAGGGCCCCGGACCGTACCTGCACCTCTGCCGCCCGCACCGAGCCCGGCGGCGGAGGACACGGCAGCCCCGGCACCGACGGCTCCGGGACGGCGCGGCCGCTGCCCGGCCGGACCCGATGCGGGTCGGCGGCGCTACGGGCAGGGGCCGCTCGGAGCCGCGCTCGGACCCCCCGCCCCGGCGGCGCCGGCACCGCGCCGGCTCCCGCCGGAGGGAACCGCGGCGCCGCGGAGGCCGCGGGCCGCCCGCCCTTGCCCCGGCCGGGATTCCCCCGGAGGGAGCGGGGGGCGGCAGCCGCCCCGCTCCCGCCGCCCGGCCAGGGGAGCCGCGGCAGCCCCACGGTGATGCGCGCCCCGCGCCTCCGCCGCGCCGTCCCCTAGCGCCGAGCGGGCACCGCCGCCTCGCCCCGACCGCCTCCCCGCACCCCGGTCGGCCCCTTCCCCAGCCGCGCGAGGAACTCGGCGCCCGGGTTCTCCCCCCGCCGCTGCCCCGGCGGGGCGGGGACGCCCCCGGGTGCCGGAGCCCCCCGCCGCCATCTCACCGTTCGCCGGTGCCGCGGGGCAGCGCGCGCCGCACGCAACGGCGGCGGGAGCGCGAGGCGGCGGCGGGAAGGCGCGCGCGAGGCAACAGCTGGCGGGGGAAGCGGGGGGAGCGGCGCGCGCGTCCAGGCGGCAGCGGCGGCAGCAACAGCGCGCCACCCGCGCGCGCCGCCGGGCCGGGGGCGGGGCCGGCGCGGGCCGGCAGCCAACAGCGCCCCCTCCCGCCCCCCGGGGCGCGGCCGAGCTGTGATCGGCGGCTGCGCTGTCCAACCAGAGAGCGAGGGAGGCGGGGCTGCGCCTGACGGACAGCTGCCGGGACGGAGGCGGGGCCGCTGTGACGGACAGCCCCCTTCACCAATCGGCGGCGGGGGCGGGGCTCCAGGCTGACCCGCCGCCGGCCCCGAGGGGCGGCCCGAGCCCCAGGGGCGTCACTGACGGGTGAGGGGGGGAAGGCGGGATCAACTTGAGCGACGTGGCCGTTGCCCAATGAGAGCGGAGCGCGGCGGGACGCGCGTGCCCGCCGGCCAATAGCAGACGCGGGGCGGGTGAGGGAGGCGGGCGGTTCCCTGAGGCGGAGCGGGTGGGGAGGGCCCTGCGCCCCCTCAGCTGAGCGCGGGCCCCGCGGACCGGGGGATGTGCCGGGACCTGCGGTAGGTGTCGGGGAACAAGGCGGGCTTCTGCCTCGGGGGCCTTCGGCACGGCTGGGGAAGCGGGGCCTGGCGGGACAAGGCCGGAAGGCCGAGGGAGGGGCCGAGGTTGTGAATACAAAGCTGTGTTTAAATGAGGTTTTCAACCGGGCCTACAGCACGCTTTCTTTCTAAGTGTTAAATTACTCATACGTTCGGAATAAGCTTTAAAATGGCATTTAATCGAACTGGGCTTCTGTTTAATATGGTTTCAACATAATATGAATTTCAGGACTTTTTTGGGAGATGTTCAAGGTTTAAATCTAAATGTGTAGGTTTATACTGAGCTGAGTGTCCTGAGTACGTTTCCCTCCTCTTTATTTTTTTTTCTTTTAAGCAGGACAGAATTAGCTATTATAATATCCTCGTTATGCAGCTCATCCCACCAAGGTCATTGATGCTCCTTGGATAGTTTCTCATCACTGACAATTTTCACTCCCTAATTACGTAGCTCCTATAATAGGAGTCAAGAGCTTTTTTATTTTTACAGTCTGCCTTTGACATCCCTTCAGTGTTCACTGAAGAGCCAGTTCAGACCTGTAGCACAGCTGCATCCTTTTCACAGTGTCACCCATCTTGTTGGGATAGCTGGACTTTAGCAAAGAACCTGCCAATCATCTTTCTTTCATCATGAGAGAATCAAGTGCTCCATGTAATCAAACCCTTCCTTCATTGTTATGTCAGCTCTCTATCCAGCTGTCAGCCTTTTAAATTTGGTAGCTTTCTTTACTTGGACTCTGAGATTTCAAACGTACACTCGGATTTTCTTGAGTTTTCATCTAAAAATGCCTCTTTAACTGACTGGAACTTTGCAGTCCTACCCAATCTGGCAGTAACATCTATTAGGTCAGAAAAAAGCAGCATAACATCCCATACTGAATTTTTTGCCTTTACTTTTTATATTTGTTGCAAAGTGGTTCTTAGGAAGCTGAAAGTATTTTCAAGTACATCCTTCAAATTGAGTAGCCCCATGTAATACATCTTCAGTAGCTTTGTATTTCCTCCAGAGACAGATGATAGCACCTTCTTTGAGTATCTGATAACCTGATACTTCTAAGAGTGTTGAATTTCTTTTTTCCTTTCAGACCCAAGTTTCCAGTCTGTTTCTTTGGTTTCCGCTTTCTCCAGTTTGCTAATAAGAGAGTCTCTTTCTTCTAGTGTTTGTAGCATTGATTTCTAGAACTGGTTTTGAAAAACATTCTTATGAAAAGAATTGAAACTTCATTTCAGATCGCGACTCTTCACTTTAGCCACAGACTTGCACTTGAGAATATTGGGAGTGTTTTCAAAATACTGGAAGTGCTTTAGGCAGGACATAGGGGCTTTAGGGGCTGTAATCCCCAGCCCCTGCCAGCTGGGTTAGGTTTGTTTCTGTATCAAGTGCAAAACAATGCTATCTAAACCTCCTCCCGTGTTTTGTTCCCTTAACTCGAGTGCCGCTTCTGAGCTTTACCTCTTTCCTAAGGAAGAGGAGGGTGGGGGTCTTGGTTCCATCCTGCCAGTAACTGGCTTTCACCAGACCCTTTGGTGATCCCAGCAGAACCGAGACTGTGAAAAGCAAAGTTACAAAATCCTATTTTAAACTTTTTTTCCCCCTAGTTCAGATCAGGGAACTGGCCTGCGTTCGGTCACACAAGTGTCACCCCCAACACAAAGTGGGGATGCACTGACAGCAACTCCAATTTAGATTATTTTAGGCAAAACAGGATCTTTTCCTTAAAAGAAATCCTACTGCTGTCCACTAAATCAAATCCATTTGAACTTCAAACCCAGATTGAACAAAATAGTAGATCTGTTGAACTGTGTATCAGAAGATGCAGATTTAAACTGTAGGATGATTTTAGTGAAGTACAAAATTGTTTTCCCCTTACTGTCATCTCATAACCAATTGAGACAGCAACTTTTACTTTCCTTCTTCTGGTAGCAAAGCTTATCTGAGCACAGAATTTGTTCAACTTCTTATCTGGCAAAAAAGTATCCTAGTTAATAAGGTGACAGTAGATTTCTGCTTATTGTGTGAGTTTAACAGCCATAATCAGGTGATGTTGTGAGCATTGGTAGTAACGCAGAGGAAGCAGCAGCCTGTGGGCAGGGGCATTGAGGGCACAGAGGGGAAGCAGCTCTTGTCCTGCCCTCAGCATCTGGTGCTGAGGATTAGATGCTTCAGAACACATCTCACTTTCAGTAATTCAAATATATTTGTAATCTGGAAAAAATCAAAGCTAATTTTCTTATTTTAGATGAAAGACTATTAGTGGTCTAAAGAGAATTATTAAAATTTTTAACTCAAATTTTTAAAATAAATAAAATACCTATTTCAGCACCATTTCACTGGTAAATTCATCTTTGTAGTATGAAATTTAGAGGAAAATCATAGTCCTTCACACTTCTGTTTTTTACACTTGTAGTGAAAAGCTCTTGGCAGATGCAGTGGTAAAAACTTTCCAGTTAGGAATATAAAAACTAACTTTCATTACTGTAGTGGCAGATCCATTTATCCTTGTTTTTCTTTCATCATGACTACAGAGAAATTTAAATATCCTACCCAGCCAATAAACCTGTCAGCCAGTGTCTGAATACTTGAGATACCTGCCAGAAAGCAAACATTATCTGTAGCTTTTAGTAATTTTAAGATTGCTGGATGACAGAAAGCTGGGCAGTGCTCAATGGCTCAGTTTGAGCCTAGGTCACTTCAGCTGCAGCTCTGCAGACTGCAGGATCCCTTTGAGTGTTTTTGTGCTCCTTTGTGCTGGTTCACATTTTACTGTGGTTATTTCGTTACAGAGAGAGAATTGTTATGTTTTTGTTTTCAAGTGTTAACTATGAGTGCCTCGGTACTGGCGGTGGAAAATGGATCTAAACATATTCTTAGCATTCAAAAATCCCTAAATGAGTCTGACAGGTTGTTTAGGATTAAAGTACAGTTTGTTTCACAGAACAAATTTAGATTAAGGCAGTTACACAGCTGACTTAAGGCACTCCAATGGAATGGTGGACTGGAACAAACGCTGTTCAGCTGTGCATGGTAGTTATGAAAGAAGTGCTAGGAAGCAGTATGTGGGTGAGGAGTGGGAAAGCAAGAGCAAGGAATTGGTCTCCTTTTTGGAATATGCCTAGTGGTTGTGTAGTGCTATCTTTTGATGCCTTCCCTCCCACTTTTGTTTTGTTAGGTTGTTGCTGACAGTGAAGGACTTCCTCTCAAAGCTGTTTAAATGAGAATGTCCCTGGCCCAAAGAGTGCTGCTGACATGGCTTTTTACGTTACTCTTCCTGATCATGCTGGTGCTAAAGTTGGATGAGAAAGCACCGTGGAACTGGTTCCTCATTTTTATTCCAGTGTGGATATTTGATACAATTCTTCTAGTTATGTTAATTGTAAAAATGGCTGGACGGTGCAAGTCTGGCTTTGACCCTCGCAATGGCTCCCAGAACATGAAGAAGAAAGTCTGGTACCTCATTGCAATGCTGCTGAAATTGGCCTTCTGCCTTGCCCTGTGTGCGAAGCTGCAGCGATTCACCACCATGAAACTGGCCTATGTGTTCATCCCACTCTGGGCCTTGCTGATTGGGGGCATGGTTGAACTGGGATATAATATCTTCTATGTACGAAGAGACTAAGCTATGCCAGGTGGTTTTCAGTGACAAGACTGGCACCAAATTACTAGATTAGTACCATTTTGCCACAAATTTGATCTTCGAACTAGAAAGCCAAATGAGTCAAGCTGGAGACTTCAGCTAAAGCAGGCTGAAGACTGAAAGTACACTTGTTCCATTTTTTTATTTTAAAACTGTCACATATCCTCTTGTAAATAAAAGTATTTGTTCAACATAAGATGTTCTAATATGATTACTATTATTTGTTACATGGAATAAGACAGGTTCTTCACATGCAGGTAGAAGATGTTCTCAAAGAAACCACAATGTTCTACCCAGAATATTCAGCACATTGAGTAATCCTAGGAAGGAGGACTAACATTTTCTGCTATTTATGCTGTAAGTCAAGAAATAACCAGTTAACAGTAATTTCCATAAGGAGGTAAATTTGCTTTAAAAATCAGTAACAATTGACATCTGCCAAATAACAGCAAGAAAAGGAATAAAGCAATACACTCTTTTTTTTTTTTTTTTTAGACAGTGAGATTCCATAACCAGTCTAAAAATAAGCACTGTTTTCTAAGCTGCTTGAAACAGCCCATAACCAGTATGTTAACCTTGGGGAATATGGTTGGTAGCTGAGCTGTGCCAACAGTCCTGAGATCCAGAGAAGAGGGAGGCAATGGTGATTCCTTTCCAAGTGAGAAAGCACCAGCGCTGCAGGAGACTGAAAGTACAGGGTGAGTTCAGTACTATTGCATTTGTACCTACCCAAAGTGGTACTTGAACAAGACAGCTTTTAATGCCTGAGGATCGGAAATTTTCAGGGTGAAGCCTTGGCTTTATGGAGCAAACTAAGATGTGAGTAAATGACCTTTTTCAGGTAACAAGTGAATGGGACTTCTAGAAAGAACTGGAGAACTGAAACTATGAGTGTATTTCGTGGACTAAAGTAGTCTTCCAGGAGCTACAATAACACCAAATTCAAATGTAGCAGTTATCTGAGACATTATTAACATGCACTCTGAAGGTACTGATCCATTTACAGTTCTAGGGACTGAAGAATGTCAAGTGAATGAAAAACAGTCTAGGGTAACAGGACATGCCTAGACCAAAGTGTCTCACTCATAAAATTTTAATTATGTACATTCAACTGTACTTGTCTGTGGAAAAAAATTCTTCCTGAAGTGTTTGGATTTACTCTTGCTGTTCAATCACCCAGCTGTGAGTAAAGATACAGCGGAACCATATTATGGGAGACTGCTGAAAGAGCTTTATCTAAGAAAACATGTTCCATTCTAAGGAAATGAATCTCAATTCAGAATACCAGGTAACAAATTATCTTTAAAACGAATTTAAGTCATGTTTGATTCAGAGTGGTTGACTACCCTACTTAACACTTAACGGAAGGACCTCGCTCTGCGTTTTAAGACTTTTTGCCCACTCATGTGAGGTTCCTGTGGAGAACTGACTTCCTTCAGTCTTTTGTGATCTTTCAAGTAAAAATGGCACCTGTGATTAGGATGAGCTGTGGAGGAGGGAAAGAGTACATTTATGTCAGAAGAGGCTCTTAGACCTGCTGGCTCCAGGAGCTGCAAGAGCAAGCACACACACGCACGTGCCATGCGTACCTGTGTGTGCGAGGTGGAGAGAACAGGCTGCATCTGCACATCGCACTCAGGTCTCTGAAACAGCTCTTCTGCAAATGGCAACCAGGGCCACTGATCCCATGCCTGCAATGGAATGCCACTCCATGGCAGGCAACCTAGACCTTGTGAAATTTATGTGTATTTATGAAGAAGCATGTCTGAAGACATACCTCCAATTCAGGTGAACTTTGATGAACCACTTAACAAGCAGTGATACAAGTGTGTAACAAGTATTTAAGCATGTCAGACAAGATGATTTTATCTGCACACACACACACTTACCTGTGGTACGTATGGGACCAAGCATAAAACAATACCTGTAAGTCCTTGCACATCTGATGATTCTGGCAGAATAAAAGTCCAAACTCCCTTGTTCAGAGGATGCCAAAGCACCCCCATGCTGCTCAGAAGAGCAGAGCAGCTTTTCTCAGCCAAGCTGATGATGGTAATTGATCGTTATAACATAAAACAAAAGATGGAAGAATAAGAACTGGCTTCATTGGAACTTGGTGTATTATTAGCAAGATAGGCCATGAATGGCGACTCTGCCCCCTTAATAAACCCCTTCTCTTCCACAGATGTAACAATTATCTGAAAGTTTGGCATCTCTAATTAACTAGAATCACAGACAGTCCTTACAAATCTCCTTTTAATTGTTGCCTCTAATTTAATAGAAAAAGATCAGCAATTTCAGTTTGGGTTGTGGGTTTGCCTTTTTTTTTTTTTTTCTTTTAAAGGTTTACAAACCTTGAAATAAATTATTTGGAAAGCTGCAGCACATGTTTCTTGGTGTTGTCATACAGACACTCACAGCCAGGTGGAAGTGCTCAACTTTCCAAGTTCCTTGTCCTTATAGAGAAACTTGGAAAAGAGGATACCCCTTTTAAGTATTTTGTATCCTACTTAACTGACCTGAGCTGTGCTGAGATCTTTGTACACCGAGTATTGCTTCTCTGCCATATCAGAACTTCATTCAGAAGGATTTATGATACAAACTACACTGTAGCCTACTGACCTTTCCAGAAACTGCTGCAGGAATTAATTACATCTGTTCATAATTATGCTGTTGTCAAAGGCACTGGTCACAGCTTGCAAGTGGAGCCAGTGCTCCTCACACATTTTCCTAAATTTACCAACTGACCAACTGATCTTCAGTAACAGGATAAAACGAATGAAAAGCAGATTTGCTGAAGGTGGCAGGGAAAAGGAGAGCTGAATGCTGAGATGGCTCACACTGGTTTGTGATAAACAGGCACAAGGATGTTGTCTCAGCTCCCTGCGTCAGCTGATGGGGGGCAAAGGAGAGAACTTGGCTTTCAGGAGCTGTGTTTTAAACTGCAATTCAAAAGCTTGCTGAAATGAACTGGAAGTATCTGTACTGATGATATGTATCGGACATGGAGAGATATATTCCACACAATTGCTCTCTTCCCAGCATTTATAGAAGTTTGAACACTTCAGCATGCATTGCAGGTGAGTATCTGCTTTTGTCTGATTACAGAAAATACTCAATGCACGTGTAAAAAAGGTAATGAAACTAAAATTTTCAATTGCCAATTCATACTGCTTTTCTTGATTTGTCACCATTTTAGAATATTATCCAGCTTTGTGGGTTTTTTATACTTGAAAAATGAAGTTATGTGATAGGTACATCCCCATTATAACAAAATTTAACCTGAATGTTCTAAGAACATGTGTAGACCTACACAAAATGCACTGCCAGGCACAGAGGGCAATATCAAGGACTGAGGTACACAACCATTTTAGAGATATATTATCAGTGTTGTTTTCTGACATTATCTGCATCATAGTACAGAAGCGAAACTTTGCCTAACCTCATGAACATTTTCGCATTTCCCCAATTTAAAAGTTGGGTGAACCAAAGCGGAATTGAAAGTGAAAATTCTGAGACTCACAGAAACTTCCCTGTTTTAACATCAATATAATTTTGGGAATAAATAATATGGCTTTTCAGTAATAAAGCTCTGAATAACTGCATCCTCAGAAATAAGTTGTTCAAACACGCTTGTTCAAGACTGATGGGAATCAAGTTGTTTCAACATAGTTGTTTTCAAGCATGGAAAACACAGCACTATCATGTAACACATCACACTTTTTAATTAGGATTGCAGTAAAAACAGCTATGCTGAGTTGGGAAAAGAACATTTGTACCTTTTCAGTGTACCTTTACTGTTTGAAAGTTTTGATGGAGTTCATCTCCCATATGAGCCTTGTAGACCTGAATGAGCCTGGGTATCAACTTGCTGCTGAAAAGCATCAGGCTTTGAGAGCTAAGGCAACTTAAGGAATCCCTGCAGCTGGAACACTAGAGTACTGTTCAAAATAAATTCTGCATTTTCTCCTTGTACTGAAGTGGGATAAAGAATAGGAAAACCTGCAACTCAGTAAAGTCATTCCCTTTGATCTGCCTTTCCTAACAAAACCAATATCCCAAGCAGATCTTATTTTCCCAATGAGAAAAGTCTCCCTACAATACAGAACAACAACATAAGAGCAAGAAACAGGGAAGCAATGAAAACATGAGTTTAGTTAATCTGGGTTAATTTTTATCTCAGTGTTCCTTCTGAAGTTCGTAAAGAAATCACTGCTAAAAAATGTTTTTTAGTCTAAAAATTTTGTTTCTGTGATTAACTAAAACTCTCAACTGCTTCAGTTTACATTGGCAAGTAGCTGGGTGTTATTATGGTATGCTTAGGATAAAGATTTAGCAGTCTTATGTTACATAGTCTCCCACACACAGGTCTAACTCTCGAGATTTTCATCTCGAGACACCAGGAACAGCTTTCTCTGCTAATTGCTCCATTTTGTCTCAACACAACCGGATAAAAAAGCTCCCATAAAAAGCACAGTCCTTAGAACACAGGCCTGAGCTGCACCCAACATGGCACCGTCAATCCAGTGGATGGCAAATTAAATGATAGAAGAAAACATAGTGTATCAAAATAGCTATTGAAAAATCAAACTTGATAAAAATAGAAGTTTAAACTGCTGTTTTAATCAATGTTTGTATCAGATAACTGTACACCAAATATTAAAGGACTATTTAGGACTAACGCCCTCATCAGTAGGCTCATCTATCAGCATGACCAGAACAAGAGAAGATCAATGTTTAGCTGGCACTCAAGTACAGCACGGCTTCAAAGCAGAGATAATATCAGCATCAAAGCACAGAGAAAAACAGTGGTTAGAATATAATACACTAAATTTGCGAAGTCAGTATCCCTGATGATTCTAACAGAAACAGCAACCTAAATATTGTGAAGTTAATCACTGCTTCTGAACAGAACACAAAATAAGTTGCATTTTTAAGAAAAATGAAATGAGTGATGGGAATCAGTTCCCCAGATATTCCCACATATGCTGCAAATTCAGTGGGATCTGCACAAAATATCAGTATCTTCTATACAATTTTAAAGTGCATTTAATCCGTTTAAGAAAGTAATAAAATATCAGCTGAACACAGTGACTCATAATCAAATAAAACATTCTCGACAGTCATTCACAGCAAAGCACAAAGCAGTGACAATTTGTCCTTTCCATTTCCAGCTTGGATACATCCAGGGTAAGGTACAGGCGCTGCGCTGCCTAAAGACAAGGCTCTTTACGTACCTGACCACTAGAAGAAAATAAATAAAATGACACTTGAGAAGCTTGCAGAGTTCTTTGATCTCTTGATCAGAATCAGTACTGCTTTCAGCCTAGCAGGGTCTCGTGGCAGTGTACTATCGCACAACAGTTCATTTTGCCAATGAACAAGGAAAAATCATGGATTTATTTCGGTCAATTCAGCATCTTATTCACATGCAGATATTAGAAAACAGTCATTTTGATCAATGAATACCAGTCTTGTGTTTCCTGGAAGACTTACTAAATTTTCCAAATCTGTAATGTTCGGATCTCTTTCACAGCATTCTACTATTTCAGATTTCCATTTCCTACATCTTTTGCAATTCCAACTTATTTACTGTGCACGTGTATATCCACTTAAAAATCAACTTTATTTATCGCCAAGGAATTATTTCACAGATGAAGAATTAAATCATCACCCTCTAAAATAATACTTTATTTCTAATACTAGATAGAATTAATATTTCAGTTAAAGTAGTATTGAAATATTCGCTATAGTAACAAGGAAGGGAAAATCTGCATGCCAGCAGTACCTGTAATGAAAATGTTCTTTCATAGTCAATTTTCAGGCATTTGGAGGGCTGGGGGTGACACAACACTGAGTAACACTTGTACGTAACACATGAAGTCAGTTGCCAGTGAAATGCAAAAGATCCAATAATATTAAAAGAAAAAAGTAGCTACCCCCTTGAAAGCTCTTGTAGCAACTGTAACAATGCAATTCTTTGCCACCCATAAATATGTACCAAGATCTAGGAAAACATCTAAATTTCTGCACATCATGTCATTAACTGGAACACCACTGCACGTGCAGGGAGATAGGAACACCACCAATGGCGTCGGCAGATCTCTCCAATCTGCACAAGAACATGGGCCAAGAGAGACAACTAAAACACTGGAGATTTCAGCCAAAATAACAAAGATTTATAAATCACCGAAATCCAGAGAAGCGGGAAAAGCAATAAGCAAGGACTAATTTCAGTACAGCGGAACGCATGAAAGATTTATTGCTGAAGCAAAAGTCTGAAGATGAAGTTGTATGCAGCAGGAATAAAGGTTTATAGCACAGGACTGAAGCATGACCTTTGTCAGACTAATGAACAATTTGGGAGGTGAAATTCTCAGAAAAAGTACTCCCCTCTCAAAGGACAACCTCATTAAACTGCACATACCACAGGGAGAGGACAACACTTTTTAAAAAAATCTTTTCTTTAAAAAGTAAATGGTAAACAGTAATGCAGCCAGTCAGCCCAGACTCCTGACACCTGTAAATGCAAAGGGGGGTCTGGTAGCCATTGATAATCCCAATATGGTTCAAATTCTGTCTGCAAGGAATTCTGCCTAAAGTGAGAATCTGGTCTGTCTCAAAAACCCAAAGAAATACCTAAAAACTGAAAACAAAACCCTGCCACTTCTTAAAATCTCTTAGAATTCTGAAAGTGGTAAGAAAAAATGGGTTGAAGATGTGGGCACTTTAGAAGCAAAATATCAGAACTAAGAGATACCTGAGCAGAAGTTCAAGACCACATCAGCCAAGACCACCAAGCAGGTCTTCAAAAGGAAACAAAGTTCTATTTGTAAGTGTAAAGTTGTATTTGCTAATAATTTTCAAAGATTTATTATTTCGGTCTGGAGAGGGCCTATGCTGCAGAAAGTTGTCAGCTGTCCTGCAGGACGAATGTCCACACTTCACTAAAATCTGAGAGGTTACAAAAAATGACTTGAACCGGAACGAATGGTCGGCCTATGCAAGACCAGCACACTAGTAAGATTTTCACTGTGAGTCAACTACATAGTTCTAGGAGTTTGTTTTGTGTGGTTTTTATTTTGAAAAGCAGTATCTGGCAAGGCTGGTTTTGCTAAAGCTGGAGCCATCAGCTATCCCACCTGGAGAGCTGCATGCTTGGTGCAAACTACAACCTGCAGCTCTGCTCTGTTGCTGTTCTTCCATGGCCAGCACAGAGAACAGGAATGGAAGGCCATGGAACTGGACACGGATGTTTATAAAGTCAGAGATTACAAGTGGAAGCATTATTTCCAGATAATCCAGAAGACAGCAAAGGGAGCTGAGACCAAATTCCTACTATAAGGAAGGCTCAAATTCTTACATGAACAAATTAATTTTTTCAAATCAGAATCTGCTAGAGCAATAACTTACCACATAACACATGAATCATTTGCTCATGGCAAAGGGGAAAGCAAGATCCCTGAGGCTGAAAAACTGGTAGTAATCTCTTAGCCAGCATTAAAGAAAACAGTAGTAAGACTTAAGGATGTATTAGCCACATCCAAGAGACTCACATTTCTATTGCTTCTCTAATACATAATTATGGCTATGTAGGAGTAATGTTTAGCAATTCAAATATTGATTTAATTTATAATTCCTTGACAGACCTATTTTAGATTAAACCAATCAGGGCACTCATCTAATAAATAGCTGATTTTAGTGCCAACTGTGAGTATGCAGTAACATTTTAAATTTTAACAACCTAGAAGCAAAAAACCATTTACAACAGAAAGACCTCAGGTAGTTAAATTGGACATCACCTGAAAATCACATTGTTCTATTGCTACAAATGAAGCCAAAGTGATCACTAAGTGCATCAAAGTTTATAAACTGGATACTTAAGGATGTACACCTTTCAAAAATGTTATACAGAAAAATCCTAACAAAAATCAGAGATACAGAGGGCTTTGGAAATAACAGGCCTTGGGTCTGAAGTTTTACATATTTATCTGAAGGAAAGGCTGCAGGGCAGTTTACTGCTGTGTGCAGCTACCCAAGAGAGACTTACTGTTCAGCTGTGTTTGAACTACACAGAAATACACTACACAGAGAATAAACAAGTCAAATGACAGAGTTACCAGATCAGATGCTAGCTAGCCTTGAAATCCTCTTCCCTCAGAACACCAGAGAATCCAAGTGCTCCATAGGTGGGGAAAGAGAACAGTTAACTTGGACACTGCTGTTATTTTCTTAATGAAACACCTCTTGCTTCCAAACTGTGACTCATGAGGAACCTTCCTACTACACATATTGGCAAATCTCTTTATTGCCTGGCACTATCAGCACAGGGAGCAATTCAAATCCAGGTATGTCTCTGGGAATTACAGGCCACTGCCAAAATGAGGTCTTTTTAGTTTGCTAAGTAACCATTTAAATATTCTTGGGTTTAACTGTACTCAGATAACAGATTTGAGGGGGTGGTTGCTTTTTTGGCTTGTTTTGTGGGTTTGTTGGGTTTTTTGGTTGGGTTTTGGGGGCTTTTTTACATAAAATGAACTGTGCCCTGAGCAGGGCCAAGAGGCAAAGCCCAGGAGGGAGTTTGCTCCCTTGCACCAGCTCATCTAGGCAGATGCAGGTGGGTACTGCTAGCGCTCCTGGAGCCCACTGCGTGTCCAGCTGCCCTCCACAACAGGGAGGACCATTTGTCTCCCTCTTCCACATGAGTATCTGACAGCAGGAGTTTGGGGAGTGCCTTTAACGAGCACCTGTAAGGAATCGTGTGAAGGGAGGACTGATTCTGCTTTCTGACTAATCTGCATTTACAAAGATGCCTCAGCTCTACCTCAGTTTGCTACAGCTCCTCACCCACAAGGCGTAAGGGCATCCTATGCATTAGTGCAGGTAGAAACATAACCATTTAGAGAGGCAGTTGAACTGAATTATTTTTTGCAGACCCAAAAATAAAACCAATCTGTTATTATGAACCTTTATTAAGCGGCTCACATTTCAGTATAAATCACACTAAAAAGATTTTTAAAAAAGATATTTACACTACAGTGCTGACACATTTAAAATGAAAAAATTGGTATAAATAAGCTCTATGGAAAAGCCTGGAATTGTCAAAAAGAATTCTGGCTCATCTTACAAAAAATATATATGTTAAATGTCAGCTCTACTCTAAAACCTACAACTCAAAATTATTTAAAGACTTCTTTATGTTAAACCTGCAGTGTTTACAGTGCATCTGGCCCTAAGTGCTTTGATACTTCACAGTTATGGACAGGCACTGAGGAATGTTACAAAGCTACATAACTATTTTCTGTAACAGATGCGAAGACAAGTCACAAACTTGCCTCACAATTTATGATCTTTACATTATTACATCATTAAGTTTAAAAAGGAATTTAAAACCATATATACAAATTTAGCACAAAAAATCATCCTCTCTTTGTCCATGCAATTTTGGATATGATGAACTATGTTGTCTTGTATCATCTGGATGTACATGACCTCCAGAGCACAACTTGCCTTGTAAGTCCTTGTTGCTCGGTTCAAATTTAGAATCCATTTCCACCTTTAATGACGTCAACTCAACGTGATCCAGCCTTGCCTGAACATTCTGTCCCCCGACGTCATTAGGTGTCACTGTCTTTTCAGCAAGATCAACATTCATGGGTTCTTCTTTTACTTGGAGAGATGCAAGAGGTTCATGTTTTATCGGCAAAAATTCCTGCTGCACGTACTTGGGCTGCAGAGCATCTGGAAATTTGGTGTCTTCGGAGGTATCTTTGCCCGTGGTACAAATTCTGTCAGTCTGAAGTCCAACAACCGAAGACTTAGAGTCTGCAGAGGTCTCTGCTTCAACAGTACTTGTGTTTTGAGAGAGTTCTTCCTCTGAATGATAGAGCTTGAGCCGGATGTGCCAAGCCAAACTACACACAGCTGAAACTGTTTTGAACTGGTGCACAACATTCCTTGGGATGAAATAAATGTCATTATCGAATAACTGGATTCTGGCATATCGAATGCCTTCCCTTCGCAGCTGATTAAGTTTTGCATCATCAACCCACTGGACACACTGTAGGGAAAAGGTGGGGGAAAGGTGAAAACTCTGACTTAGTACTCAGAGGACACTGAGCAGCATCAGTTCCTAGCACGCTTACCTGTGAGAGTGGAGGCTCATGCAAATCTAACTGCATTCGCTGAACTACCTCCAAGAAGTCCTCAGCATGAAAACAAATTACATCTTTGGTTATACGAGGCTGCTCAGACCTACAGAAGAATAAGAAGTGCACAGTCAGAAGCTGAAACTAACATGCTACAAAAAATAACTAAGTCTGCAAGCAAGGATAAAGCAAATTACTTACACTCAACTCTAGCACAACCTACATTTTTAAGAAAAAAGATTGACCAAAATGGTTAATTCTGAAATACAGCCCCATTAAACTGGTTAAACAAATTAACTGCAATTTCTTTATATGTGGAAGTGAAAGCAGCAATAAAAGGCCAACAAAACACACTATTTTTAAATTCTATTTTTAACTGACCTCTAGTTTGCCCTAATGCTGAAAGACAGCTGCCCCAGATACACTGGGCACACTCTGCCAGCACTCCGACATGATGCACCCATCAGGTACTCGAGCACGCACAGCCTGACTGGGAGCACTATGGCAACCACTGCTCAGCATCTCAGCCTCAAACACCTTGCTCACAGTAAAAGCTGAACCTACATGAAGCTACCACAATGCCAGTAATCTGCCAATACTGGCATCCCCCACAAAACATCTCTAAAAAACACATCCTTATTTCTGCTCCCTAGAGAGAGCTACAGAAGAGCAAAGTCTGAATTAGGCTTTGTCTCCATATTCAAACTGTTAGGAGAAACATCTCTTGTTCCAAAGCATCTCTCCCAAAGAAATGCAGACCATTTATATAATTCCTCTGGAGACCTTATCTAGAATCAGCTAATAAAAGGGAAAAGCAGCTAAAATCCTTATCACTTTCTGACCTAAAGGCCAAACTCTGTTCCTCAATGAAAGCACTTTAAGAGAAGCTCTACACATTTGTTTTTGAGAGATGTCTGCATTTTAAAGGGATTTTTAAAATGTAAATGTGATGATACAAAGATTTCATTTATAAAGGATAAAGCACCCATTGGAGTGGTTTTGCAAGAGAGTTTCTCAGCCAGAAAGAACCTGATTGATGACTTCTTTCCTTCCTCCTCTGGAGTCCCCCAGGGCTGACAGGAGCACAGCACCTCCCTGGCTCGCAGTGGGCACAGGCTGCGTGCCCAGGGGCTGCCCCTTAGGACCAGGGACTGGAACCACGGATCAGAACCACGATCCACTGCTGTCCTCCTGCCTCTCCCACCTGCAGGGCTGGGCTGGCTCCTGCCACCCCTCCAGCACATCCCTCACCCCACTTCCACCCCTCCAGAAACGGGGTACGAGTCAGGCGTAGGGAGCCTGGGGAGCAGCTGATGCAGCAGAACTGAAGCATTTCAGCATCTAATAGATGTTCAAGTGTTCTTTTTTAAAAGCAAAATGATCACCTATTTATATAGATATATGTCCCGTTATTGCTGTTCTAGGAAGCAGGCAATGATGTACAGTTCATTGAGGCTTTTTAAACACAGGAGACATGTTTATTTTATTTAGGTCATGACCTCAATAAAGCAAAAAATAACTGGTCTGAGGCTATTTTCAGAAGAAAAAAAAAATCCCAGACCAACTTCTGAAAATATGCTAGGGAGAATTTCCAGACCACATATTTTATTTTCAACTTTACAAAGATTAAAATGTGTCTCTGTATTTTGATCTATATACTCCCAAAGAGGATTTAAACACTGAAAGCAAAAACCTTCAGAAACACTTCTAATCAGTGGCATTAAAAACATTAGCTACATTAATCTACCTTTTATAATGCAGGTATTTATTTTTAAAATATGAATTTGCATTTGGAGTCACTAGTATTTCTAAATGAAGTTAAGAATTAAAATAGATTGAAAGAATATTTCACACACTAAGAGAACTTCAATGCAAATCAATGTGTTTTCCCAGCAGTGTCTATTCTGGTTTATGCATTGTCATTCCTAGTCTCAATCCATATATATCTGTCCAAGAGGATGGATCACAATCTCTGTGCTGCAATTCTACCACAAAACACAACATTCCTTTTGAAAACAACTGAGAAAAAATACCATCAGATAATCTTAAACTCTGCATTTGCAGATTTTATCTTTAGCACAATTTTGAGATAATATTTTGCAAAACCTTTAATTTAGTGGGCATCATGTACCCACCCCCAAGCAAAACAGTAGCACTAAGGCTGGTTAATGTCCAAAGAGACATTAAATGAAAACAGAACTATAAGATAACTTCAGAAAAAAACATTTAAGCCTCTACTGCTAGAACTGGTTTTGGCAGTATTTCTCCCCCTTAACCTCTTTCTTCAAAAGGACTGGATTCTTTTTGCTGTAACTTTTCAAAACAGATTCAAGACTAGAGGTTTTACCATTAATACTTCTGACCTAATGCATGAAGTCTGGCAATATATAACAAATTCCTATGATCATGCAGAGAAGCACCACTTCAGTCTCTGGAACACAAACTTGAAAGCTGCTTGCTGAAGTACAGGTTTCATTTTGCTAACAATAATGCCACAAAGTGCCTTTTGCTGTCCCTGTAAAAACCCACCCAAATTTTCCACGTAAAAATCTTATAAATTTCCATAATTTAAAATTTCACTGGCATTTCAGAAGTTCTAAAGCTCTCTTGGTCCCACCTATGAAAATGGCATTAAGTAATCAGCATGATCACACCCACATTTATCAGATTTCAGTGCAATCCTTAAAATGGTTGTTAGCAATAGTCAGAGCTCTTCTGTACATTGTAAATATTCAAAGCAATAAAAAGAATATCATAATACAATAATTTTACAAACTATCTCAAACCAGGATCCTGTCATACTTGGGAAAGGATTTTTTTTTCTTCTCCAAAATACTATGTCTGGTTTCCACTTCTGTCCCCTAGCACCATAACCTGCTTTTTGCCTTTCAACAGTTCTGTTTCTGTCTGTTTTGAAAGACACCATTTATCCCACCTAACATTAACATTTATCCTTATCAGCTAGGAAGTAAATCCCACTTTCTTTAAATCTACAGCAACTTATAAAGCTTTTTTTGCACACTCAATCCATTTTTATGCATTTAGTTCAAGCAGTCCAGGAATTGCTTTATTTTCTCCTCAGAGAAAGCATTATTTTTATATACATCATCTCATCACTAGAACATGTGCATTTTTACTGCCATAGTGCCTTAATCATCCCAGAATATCTCCAGCTTTTCAGGTATGTTCAACTACTCAAACAGATTAAAAAAAGAAACAAAACTGAAAAAAAATCAAAACTAGATATTTCAAGACTTCCATTCATGTTGTTTCCTTTAAAATAAATCTACCCACAGCTTGCAAATTATGGCAAAACTAATACCTGAAATTATTTTAATGTGCTACATTAATCAATGATGCTTCATTATCATAAGCCCTGATTAGTTCTCATTACATAAGTACATTATCGTGGCTTTTCAAAATTACAAAAAAGTGAAAAGGGAAAACAGGAATTATCATTTAGGCCAAATCAAGCCTGAAATACATAACTTTTATTGTGTTGTGTTGATTGTGTTGTATATTTTACTCCTCTCCATACATCAGCCACAATTTTTTATTCTGAATTAAAAGATACATTTTCAGTCCTTACACTGAAGTGCAATGCTGCTATATCTTTTTTATTCCCCGTACTGAAGTACTTTCAATATGCTATAAAGCTATAAGATGAGAATGGGAAGTTCCCAGACACTTAAACTGATAGCAATTTAAATTCTTAATCTCCACAGACATCCAAGTTCACGGAGTGGGGTTTTGTTTGGTTTCTTTACTTCCTTTGCAAGTCCCTCTCTCAAATGTGCAAAGTGTAATTTAAAATACTCAGATGGACAAAGGTATCTCAGCCCTTGGCCTGCTACCACTGCTCAGTCTTATTCACCCCAGCACCTCAGTCAGAGCAAGCAGGAAGCTGAAGGCTCCCACTGCCATCGATGTGAAGAGGAAGGAAACTGAAAACCTCAGAGCCCAAGAGACAAATACATTATCATCTGAACAATCCAGTTCTTCCCCAATGACAATTATTCTACTTTCTGTCAATGAACTCGTGCACTGTAACACAAATTCATATCATCTCATCCAAAGGGAATTCACTCCTCTGATTTCTAGACAGACATAAAGAGCAAAAGGTATTTATAGTGCTTACATATGCAAAGGTAACCTCCACAACTAAGGTCATTCTCCAAGGTCTGAAGATCGTGAAAAATGCCTCTTTGATCTGGGCCAGGAAGCCCACGTGACTATGGGCTTTTTATTTGGTTAACATGTAAACAAGCTGCAAATTAGGTGCATTTCATTTCCTGAATCTCATACAGGAATTCCAAAAACAGGCACCAAAAACTATCACACACCTTCCAACAGGATTCTTCCTAGGTGAGCCACCATAAATAAATCAGGGTTATAACAGCCATGACTTGGGAAGCAGAAGCATAAGAATTCTGCTCATCTCCAGACAACACAAAGAACTGCCAGAAGGTCTCCATGTGCACCTCTCAGTGGCAGCTCAGCGCAGTCTCTATGCACCACTTAAAGCAAAACAAAGTGTGAAGTGTTTTTACATCTAACATGAACTCAGTTACAGCAACTCAATTATAGCTATTGAACTGTCACTGCAAGGTACCTTTCTGCTTTCAACCACACAGCAAAACCATATGCAATCTAGCAGAGGGCAGACAAACCTCTAATGCTCAGCCAGGACCTATGAAGTCTTCATTAAATCTTTAATCCTAGATTAACCTATTCTGCACTCCCTCCCAATTATAAAAGGCAATTCAGGCAAACATTTTTCAGACACCGAGGTGAAGCCTATCAACACCTACCACTCCCCACAGTGCACAGCCTTCAACACTCCCACGGCAGCTGTGGTCTGTCGTTCAAAACCTTGTCCTATGTGATCCGCATGGGCTCGTGTCCTGTCTTCAAATAGCATTTCACGGGGTTCACTGGTTCGAGGTAGGTACTGCAAGTTTTTTATTTCATTGGTAGTTCTGCATAAGAAAAACAGTAACAGTGATATAGAAATTTCTCTGAATTATCTAATTTCCATCACAGCCAATAGGACTGGGATTTCTCCCTTCAATGAGAACAAAAGACTCAAACAAGGAAAACAGTAACATTTAGGTCAAATAAAAATGTAATGAGCTATGCAAAAAATGAGAATACCTGTTTAATGAAAAAGAATAAAAATAAAGACAAAAAACCCAACCAGCACTAACAACAGCAGCGTCAGGCCCCGAAGTGCACGGAAGGGTCCTAATGACCCCGCAGCCTTGCTCAGTCTCCACACAACAAACAGGGACCAAGAGCCCCAGAGCTCTATTTAAGCTCAGGCCTGAGTCCTTGGTCCTGGCCTGTGCTGTGCTGCAGGAACGCAGCTCTCCATCTCATCCAGAGGTGTGCTGTGCCATGGACTTTCTTCTCAGCTTGTCCTTGGGATATTTTTGCCATGCTGCACCTTCGTGGCAGTCTCTGCACCTGACCCTCACTGCCAGACTGAGTTCCTGGCCTGACCTCACACCTGCCCCATCACCACACACTTGCCTGACACCACAGTCTGGTGCCCAAGCCCCAGGTCTGCCCTACCTGCTTCCCTGAGGGAAGGCCATGGTCAGGAAACTGCCAGCCTTTGTTGCTTCCTGACTATTAGATATAGATTTCAATTGTTCCTGAGGTCTTTCTTCATCTGTCATGTTTCTACCACACTGCTGGGAAATGTGCGTGTATTTAGTTCTGTGTTGTCTAACTAGGAATGAGAAACAGCAAAGGATTATTTCTTCAGGGTTTAACAAAAGTGAAGGGAACACTGCAGAGTGGGAACAGAGCCACAAGACCATCTTTTTTGGCCACCTGGAGCCAACATTTCATGCCACATTTTTCAAAGAGCTGTTTGTAATCATAGCAAAGGCTGTGATATCTGTATACTATATAGTCCAACTTCCCCCACTCAGCCAGGGTAAGTTGCTTAACTGTGTCAAGTCGTAAGCAAGATTCAGACCCCACCAGCTCTCTGGGCAACCTGCCCTAGTGCTCATCTATGCAAAAAAGTAAACTTTTTTTTCCTTATTTTAAATGGATTTTCTTGTAATTCAGTTTGTGTCCATTCTCTCTCTGTTCATGTCACTGGGCACTGCTGAAATAAGACCTTTTTACAACCTTCCGTAAAGTGCTCAAACACATTGATATGATCCCACTAAGCATTCTTTTCTCAAGAGTCAATGTTCTCCAAGGTCACCAGACATACTCCAGTAGGGCAATGTCTGTCTTAGCCTGGTGAGCCCAGAACTGGGCATGACACTGCAGATGGATCTCACCAGTGATGAGCAGAGGGGAAGAACCTTGTCCCTCCATCTGCTGACAGTGCTTTTCATAATCCTGTCCAGGAGGCTGCAGGTCTGCTTTGCCACAAAGGCACACCAATGGTTTATGGCCAGGTTAACATGTTCCCCTCCAGCCCCCCAAGTCCTGCTCTGTTGGGCTGCTGTCCAGACAGCTGCTCCCCAGCCTGTGCTGCTTCACAGGGTTATCCCTCCCAAGTGCAGGGTTTTGTCCACCCCTCTGTTAACTTCACGAGTCCCCCAAGTTGGCCCATTTCTGCAGCCTCTCGAGGTCCTGGGCATGTCAACTCCTCTTCCCAGTTTTGGATCAGCTGCAGCTTGCTGAGGATGTGCTCTGCCCCATGATGCCATTAATGGAGATGCTGAACAGTATCAGCACAAGGTATCAAGGTCTGGATGACTCCAGCAGTGACTGTTTCCAGCTGGACTTGGTGCTGAGGCTCACAACCCTTGGAGCACAGCAGTTAAGCCAGTTCTTGGTCCACTCGACTCACCTATCAGTCTAGTCTGTCCTTGGTTAACCTGTTAGGATGTTATGGGAGACTGGTGTCCACTGTGGAAAGCCCTGATAAATTTGAAACAAACAACACCCCTGGCACTCATCTCATCCTGTGAGCTAATCATCTTGCTGTACCTCAGGTGGATAAAACATAATTTCTCCTTTGTTAATTAATATTAGCTACTCCCAAGTATCACTTTGTCCCTCACACTTGAAATGGCATCTCCCAGGATGAACGTGAGATTGACTGGCCTGCAGTACCCCAGATTCTTCTTACCCTTCTGAATGACTGGAGGAACGTTTGCTTTCCTCCATTCCTCAGGAACCTCTGCCAATTGCCATGACCTTTCAAAGGCAGTGGCCTTGCAATGATCCTGACCAGTTCCCACGGCACTTGTGGGATGTGCCCCATCCCAGCAGGTCCCATGGGCTTGTGTCTGCCTAATCTGCATGTCTGGTAAATTTCTTAATCTGATTTTCCTCCACTGACGGCAGGCAGCCCTTGCTCCAGACATTCTTACTGTCTCCATGGCATTCCTGAAAGTAAATCTCTGCAGAAAAGATGAGGGCAAAGAAAGCACTCTCAGCCTTTTCTGTGTCCTTTGTCCCCAGGCCCTTCGCCCCACTCAGCAAATGCCTTACATTTTCCCAGTCTTTCTTCTACTGTCCTTCACATCTCTTGCCAAATTCAACTCCAGATGGTCTTTGACTGTAACTGCATCCCCTTCACGGCTGGACAGTGTCTCTATACTCCGAGGCACATGACCCTGCTTCCACTTCTTGTACACTCCCTTTTTGTGTTCAAATGTTGAAAAGAACTCCCATGACAATTCCTCATGACACACAATATTCAAGTTCTGCTGAGGCTGTCCCTTCTCTTCAGCTGGTTCTTAGACCCAATACCACAGCAACGCTTAAAGATTTCATTTAATGTTGGAGTTATTACCTTCCAGATGAGAGAGAAGCCCTTGTCCCTGGAGGTCATAGCACATCCACGCACATGTAACAACAGGCATTATCAATTCCACACTCATAGCATATATCAGTAATTACATGCGTGTAAACATTTTCCTGAAGTTTTCACCTTAAATTTCTACTAAAGCTCCAAAAAGGACCAGCACGTTACTTGGCCAGATAGTAAAAATACTAAGAAAAAAAATATTCCAGATCCTTATGTAAGAAAACAACAAAAAAGTATTTGGAGATGAAGATTTACAGAAGTTTATATTAACATATAGTATCAAACAGTAAAAGGTCTGGGATAAAATGAATTTGTAAAGAAAAAATACTAACCAGATATTTATCCAGTAAAGTAATTCCACTTACCTCTTCCTTTTGAAAGGTGACTTTGGCATGTCAGCCACAGGGATCATCTGTTCTCCTGGACGTACCCACATAATGGGACCATCATCACTGTCTTTACGACTCTCTAATTTTAAACTAGAAAGTGTTCCCCATGGCAGTGTACACTAATGGGAAATACAAGCCACAATTTTGAAGTGAGTTACTTTAAAAAACTTGCTAAAAGCAGCCTTTATCTCTCACGATGAAAGCATTCATTAGAACACTCAATTATCTAAAGCAAGTATCACATACTCTCACTTTATTATCACAGCACTACACAGCATGTAGTCCCCCTTCTCCCAGCCCATTCCCTTCTGTCCTTACTTTTAAGAAGGGTGATTCTTCCAACATATCAAGGAATTCAGGGAAGTAATCCCCCACTTCCTCATCAACTGCTCCAACCAGGCTGATCTGTCTCATTGGGCCAGCTCTATACGTACCATGAGAGTATGTTCTTTTTACCTACAAGTAGAATATGACAACAAAAGTTATACCGAATCCTGTACTGTGCAAAATCTACATTCCATTAACACCTTCCATCTCTATGCTTATGCTTTCTAACATCAGTCCTTCAGTCTTCAGCGCACTTAAGATTATTATGGAGTCAATTACTGTGAACTCAATGACAGAAGATCTTATTAAACATCCATCACAATTTGTATTTTATTTTAAAACCTGAAGGTAAACTGGAGTAACTATTGCCTTTCAAGAAGAGAACACTCCAAACCAGCAACTGTAAAAAGATATCAACATATGCTCTGATCAGTAACTAGTCAGTAAGGACTCTTACCTGCATTACTCAAGTCTAGCTGAATTTCTACCTTTTTTCTGCAACAGGCAGAACTCTGTTACAAGCAATTTAACTCTAAACATTTCCTCTGCTAATCAACCTCTCCAATATGGCCCCTGTGTGAGCACATTAACTAGAGCAAATTACAACAGTGAACACAAGGCTCATAAAGAATTTATACAAAAAGAGAGACAATGACAGTCACTCCTCCACTTTTGCTGTGCTGTGTTAGCATGTCTTGTGCTCCCTTCAAACTTTAAAGGCTGTAACATTCACCTCTCATGAGAAATCTTTTACTGTGAAATTTGAACAGAAACACATATTGTTTTAAGATTTTTTTCAACAATCTGATATGTTGTGTTAGACAACCAAAATACACAGGCAAGAGATTGATAAGGATCATGTCCACTTAAGCTTCTGATTTCCCATTCAACAGGCTGAAAGACACAGTGGCATGATGACATAAATATGAAAAGATCAGAACAGAGGAAAGAGCAGATGGATTACTGCAGACATCACGTAATGTTTCTGTACAGCACCTCTAGACATTCTGCATCCAAAGCAAGAAAAGAAAAAAAGTGCCAGGAAATAGTGCTTAGCTGTGGTCCTCACCCAAACAGACCATCAACATCCCTAGCAGCTATGGCAGTGCAGAGGAGAATTAGCAGCAGTTTCTGAAAATAAGACTAAAATATGGAACAACACTGTGCCCTTTTGAGAAACTCAACTGATGTAACCAGATCCTTCCAGAAATGCAGAACCAAACACTGTTCAGATCATCCCAGTCATCTCACTCACCCAGCAAATGGAGGACTGGCAAACAGTAGGATTTTACAAAATGTAATATAGCTAATGCTATAGCAAGCCATCACAGACACACTGGGGAGAACAGTCCTACTAAACAGTATTATTCCCCTATTCCTCAAATCCTTAGTCATACATTCCTGCAAGGTTTTTTCTTGCAGAGACAGCTGGTGATTTCATGATAAAATATCACAAAACATTCATTTCTGCTGAATCTGCATCAGTTCAGTCCTCAGTTATATCTGCACTGGCACAAAGTATCAGGAGAGTGTACAACTAAAGCACTGAGCAAAGGAAGAACCCTAAAACCACTTTCTGAAGCTACAGACACCCAGAAATCTGTAGCAGTTTATTAAAAAGCCTAACACGCAAAAGGATGTTTCTTGCACTGACATAAGTAGCTTAGTAATCCACCACTCCAGCTCAGGATATTAAGATGCTGTTTTCATCTACATCCCTGATTAAAGAGAACCATTTTTCGACCTTTTTCCATTCTTCCTTCTGCTACCTACTACCCCTCTTCTAAAGTAATAAGTGATAGACAAGGGAAAATGGCCTCAAGTTGTGCCAGGGGAGGTTTAGATTAAAGAAAGATTTCTTCACCAAAAAGGTTCTCAAGAATTGGAAAAAGCTGCCCAGGGAAACGGTTGAGTCACCATCCCTGGAGGCATTTAAAAGATGCATAGATGTGGCATTTAAGGACATGGTTTAGCGATCGATTTGGCAAGACTGGGTTAACAGTTGGACTCTTAGAAAGGTCCTAAAGGTCTTTTTCATCCTAAATCATTTTATGATTCATATAGCATATGATAAACTGGTTGTGAAACTACTCCAAGTGAAAACTCTAAAAATTCTCCTAAAAATACTAACTTAAAGCTTGGAAAAGCTGTGAAGCTTCCAGCTGGAACAACCCACTCATTTGGCTTATCTACCACTAGGTATTGGTAATGAAGCATAAAGTCAGCAAAGTATTTAACTGCAGCATAATGCCTGCATTAAGGTGGATCAATAAGGAAATTTTTTGTATGTTCCCAAAAAAAGACCATGCCATTGAAAAGTTTAAAGTGAAAAATGAACACAATGTTTTCACGCATTGTTTGTCCAAACCCTTTCATCTCCAGCTCTCCTGGTCAACCACCCTCCCCTTGATCACCAGGCAGTACAATTGCTTCTCAAGATCCAGCTTAAGAGAGGAAAATACCAACACAAATGCTAAAATAATGTCAATGTTACAAATGATGAGTGGTTTCTTCTGGCACCATATTCAGAATCACATCATTGCAAATACAGAATGAAATGTTTTGAGTGATTAAGAATTCTGTGGTGGCTTAACCCCAGGCAGTAGGGTGAGCCCCCTGCTCACTCACCTCCCACAATGGTGAGACATGGGCGAGAACAGGAAAAGCAAGGAAATGTACAGATCCAGAAAAACACAGTTTATTCAGTGAAGAGGAAACTGAAGAAAAGCCACCCAGTGGTTTTTTCCACCACTCACCAACTCCTACAAGAAGACTGGTGCCCAGCAGTCCCCAAGCAATAGGCACCTTCCAGCCAACCATCAGACCCCTCAGGATTTTTTGCTGAGCATGGTGTTACACAGCACAATATACTCCTGCAGTCAATTTGGACCAGCTCTCCCAACCATGTCCCCTCCCAGCTTCTTGCCCATCCCAGCCTACTCACCAGGGGGGTCCTGGAAAACTTGACTGTGTGCCAGTGATGCTCAGCAACAGCCAAAACACCAGTGTGTGACCAACAGTTTTAGTCACAAACCCAAAACACAGTCCAGACCCAGCATAAACAGTAATAAATCCATGCTGGTGATCAAAAAGGAAGATTTTCTCTGGCTTTTCCCTTCTTTCCTGATAGCACTAGATCCTCTGAAGATGAACAGAGAGGAAGGCTAAGGAACTGATCTGAATTTAATCCAGGAATTACCTAAAAATGTTGCTATTTTAGAAAACAATAAAAATTACATAAAGACACAGGCCATAAATACTAATGCCTGCCCAGACAGAACAAGAGGAAATCTGAAAGATGAAGCAGCTGTGGGCAGTGAAAAGCAACTCCCATCTCATCTCTTCCATGAACTGCATCGTAACATGCTAGCTCTACTCTTAGAGCAGAGGCTGATGCTTAAACTACACTATCTTAGATTAGGTTAAAGACTTAGACAAGCATAGAAAAAAAGGTGAAGTCATTCTTAGCAGGGAGAACTAGCCAATTTTCCCTCAGTCCCAACTTACACTTCAGAGTGAAAACACCAAAACCTCCCATTGATGTTTGACTGATGACAAACAAAATTAATCCTCATAATGACAACAACCAAATAAATATAACCTATAGCATATTACATAACAGCAACATTTTCCCTTTCTTTGGCTAGTTTGTGCACAAGAAGAGAAATAGATTCCTCTATGTATTTCTCAACTCACAAAAACAATACTGATGTACTAAAACCAGTACTTACTCATCAAATTCTAAACTAAATTATGCACCGACCTCTAATGAAGTATCATATATCTTCTATAAAATAATCTTCCTGGATGTAATTTCAAAGCTTACAGTGTGACTATTTTACAGATTTGCTCAAATAAATAACTGAACAATTTAAATCCACAATAAAAGGAGGAATCAAGGACATGCCGCTCTTGTAGCACATGGTCAGGAAAGAATACACACATGCAAATCACCAAGTACCTGCAGGATAATACCATGGGCAGGTAAAAGAGATAAACATATAAAATAATAAATATGATATCCTAACTTCTTTCTTCTCCTGTAGCTTACATTTGAAGTATGTCACATAAAAACACACAAAAGGAGACTCTGTCATTCTCTTGCATCACAGTAATGGAAAATTATGACAGTAAAACCACCACTGAATCCGCAATTAGCAAAAATTGAGAATTATCTGCTTCTGTGACTCGCATGGCCTCAACTGATTTTCTAATGCAACAGCAAATATTTTGACAGAAATGCCTTGGTGTCTAACAAGAATCTGAAGACTAAATGTCAAAATACATACATACATACATATATATAACCAAAAATATATTTGAGCATTATCATCCTACAAATGGAAACATATTAGACCCTATATGTTACAGATGTTCCCATTTTGTGTTTGAGTAAGTCACAAAGTGGAAGGAACACTCCAGAGAAACAGTGCACCTCAAGAGGGGAATTTAAAAAAAACTGGGGCAAGTAACAACTGAATTCCTATTTTTAATATAGTAGGGTGTGGGTTGTTGTGGGGTTTGGGTGGAGATGTTTGTTTTTTTTCAGTTGAAATTTTATAATTTTCCTTCTAGAATTTTAAAGCTTTAAATTTACTTCAATTTTTCACCTTTAAAACCAAGAAGGTCTGGAAAAACAGTCCTCAGGGAAAAAAAAAAAAAAAAAAAGAAACCAAGAACAAACAAATAAAAAATTACCCACCAACTGAACCCAAAATAATTTCAAGAAACCCATAAGGTCCCACCAAAGACCAACAAAAAAAACTCAAAACCATTACATCACCTAAGAATATGCAAGGACATTGAGGGAATAGGTTTCCATTTTGCTACACAAGTGCACAGCCAATGCACTTACACGCTGCTATCTCAGAATGGAAAACATCTAATTTCACAGTCGGTGTTATCTCAAACGCTACAGACATGAAGAGGCCCTGCACCATTCCTGCTAATTCAGTACTTTTTGATGAAGTGCCCAAATGGTTTTCTGTCCCTTGACAACTTTTTCAAATCCTTAAATGCTTCCTTGTATTTCCAATTTCAAATGGGAACTAACACTGAAAAAATATTCATCAAAATTGCTCTAATTTTACAAATACTCGTTAATCTTTTTGGCTGCTTTTTGCTATTAAACTACATGCACTTCATACTACTTGCTTCACCTTCTTTTCCTTTTTTAGGTTACGGTTTTGGTATCAGAATGAGATGCCTTACAGTTCTGGCATTACTCAATTGCCATTAAAAACCTAATTTCAACAAATAATATTTCCCAATTGGAAGTTTCTAGAAGTGTAATCCCAAGATTTTTACTGCATTGTTAGTTAATCCAGCATCCTTTTACTTCATTTATCATCTGACATGTTTCATCTTGCACGTTAAATCCTCAAATAATACCATGGATGGACAGAGATTTTTAAAAGCAAAATGACTTTGCTTTTATTCTGTTAGGTAACTGTTTCCTAAGCAGAAAACAAATGAGCACATTGCAGATTTCTAATGTCATTACCTGTGAACTCATTCTTTGTTCAATGGTATTCAGTAAGTGAAAACTTCTTTTGCTTCAAAACAATAGGTTGCCATCATCTATCAAAAAGTCTTTACATATAGTCTTACAGATTAGTTTTAAAAATTGGTAATTTTTAGATAAAGTTTCTTTTTTAAGATTTAAGAAAAAGTTTTTTAAGAATCAATGTTTTTTAGATTAAAAAAAGGAGAATGGGGCAATATATGCTTTAACAGAGATAAAATTTAGTTTTTCATCATCCAGAAGTAAAAAAAAAAGTAGGCTTTATTTTAGAGGACTTGTAGCAGCAAGCAGTTGTTAAAAAATGTTATACCTTTTTAATAACTAACCCAACATGTGATCACCTCAAAAGCAAGAAGCAAATTCCATTGAAAACAAAATTATACAGAAAACTATTGAAACACAACTGAAAAGACACAGCTCCAATAAAAAAGGATTCTTTCTAGAACACAGGAAAGTAACACAATATATGGAAACAGACACTGCACAAACCTTTAATGATAAGGAAATGAAGCACCAACCAATTATTTGAGATTTTCTTAAAAAAAATATTTTCAGCAATTCCTCTCAAATCCTAAAGGAACTAATGATTTTAAGAAGGATTTCACAAATTAGAAAAGGACTAAACAGCAAAAACCTCTCTGCAAAATAAATGTTCAAGGGCTAAACAAGAAGGACAGCAAAGAGAAGACAATATTAAAAGAGGATAAAAGAGAAGGGGAATGACAAGCTCTGTGTGCAGAATCTGAAGTAGTAAGGGCCTCTTACATAAAAAGTCCCACCACAAACATGAACTATCGTTACTATCACATTTCTTCCTCTAAAATACTTTTGCATTATAATATTTGAATATTTAGTGTCCATCACAGTTAACGTAGCAACATGAAGTTATTTCAGACTGGGAACAAAACCAACCAAAATTGCTCTGAAGATGCAACTGCCTGTTACTATGGAACAGGGCTGATTGTCATTCTTGAGCTACCTTTGACATATTTGAACAATATAATTTGGCAACTCAGTAATTAAACCAATCCCTCAAGAGAAGTTAAGCAGTTCTGCTGGATTAATGAAACAAACCAAACTCACCCATTGAAGAAACACCACAGCTTGGCACAAGAACATGCAACTGGGAGGAAAGAAGGAATGAGGACATTTTATTTTTGCAGCAGCAGGTGCCAGATTGGCTCTGACTATTTGTCTAATTGCACACTGAGCAGTAAGAGTGACTTTTCCTAAAGGGAATAGGCTGAATGATGTGCATCTTCTCATACCTACAGCACAAAGGCAGTAAGGTAAAACAAGACAAAGCTTTAATAAATCAATGAGATCTCCAAGCTGTGTGGCACAGTTGACACAATGGAAGGAAGGGATGCCATCCAGATGCTTGAAAGGTGAGCCTTGTGAACCTCATGAAGTTCAACAGGGCCAAGTGCAAGGTCCTGCACATGGGTTGGGGCAATCCCAAGCACAAACACAGCACTGAGAATCAACTGAGAGCAGCCCTGGCGATTAAAGACTGGGAGGTGCTGCTGGGGGAGAGGCTGGACATGACCCAGCAATGGACACCTGCAGCCCAGAAAGCCAAACGTGTCCTGGGCTGCATCCCCAGCAGCGTGGGCAGCAGGGCAGGGAGGGAGGGAGGGAGGGAGGGAAGGAGGGGATTCTGCCCCTCTGCTCTGCTCTGCTGAGACCCCACCTGCAGTTCTGCATCCACCTCTGGGGACCCAGCACAGGAAGGACATGGCCCTGCTGGAGCAAGTCCAGAGGAAGGCCATGAAGATGATGAGAGGGCTGAAGCACATCTCTATGGAGACAGACTCTTCACAGACAGACTAGAGTTGTTCAGGCTGGGGAAGAGGCTCCAGGGAGACCTTAGAGCAACCTGCAAGTACCTAAAGAGGATGATAAGAGAGGTAGAGAGGGACAATGTACAAGGGCATGTAGTGACAGGACAAGAGGGAATGGCTTCGAACTGAAAGAGGGCAGGTTTAGATATTAAAAGGAAATTCTCTGCTCTAAGGGTGGTGAGGGACTGGAAGAGGTTACCCAGAAAAGCTGTGGACAGGCCATCCCTGGAAGTGCTCAAGGTCAGGCTGGATGGAGCTCTGAGCAACCTGGTCTAGTGGAAGGTGTCCTGTCCCTGCCCATGGCAGGGGGCTGGAACTAGATGGTCTTTAGAGTCCCTTCCAACACAAACCATTCCATGACTCTAACTAAAAAACACAAAATGAATTCTTCAAATCTGGAAGACAATAACACACCATCTTAAAGAAATAGCTGTCAAGAGAGGACATAGAGGAGCTAGAGACTATTTAATCTAATTTCCAGAATAAAAACACTTAGCTGGATACAACTATCAACTACCTAAAGAATAAGATAGTAAGAACTAACAAACATGGTCTTGAAAAAAACAAAAAACAATCAGGCCAAACTAACCTTTGTTTCTATGACTGGATTGGCTTTTTCAGGATCAGTGACATTTGCATTATATTCTAAAAACTACTACAGAAACATGGTCCAGCAAGAGCAAACTGTGGGCAGTTTTGCCTGCTCATGTAACTATCAATATCAAAGTACCTATTTTGAGGCAGGCAGCAAGGATCCGTCCTTTGAACACAGTGTATCCTAATGAAACCCAAAGGTATCACAACACCGCAGTCTATTATAGGAAAGGATCAAAATGAATGAGATCTTGAAACTGGAGACTGGGTCTGAATGCAAAGGATATAATTCAATTTAAACAAAAGCAAGAACTGCACTCACATATATATTTAATGAACTGCATAAACATGAAAAGGGGAGTGACTCATTTAGCAGGAGCTGCTGCTACAGCAGATCACAAACTGCTCAGAAAAAGGAAGAAATAGATAACTAAGTGCAGTAATTTGCAAAACACTAAGCAGAAATCTTCTCATAGTCCTTGACATCAATGCACCAGGCAGACACCGTCGATTTTTAGTATTATATTTTAAGAAAAAATAAGGAGGACAGAAGTGAACATAAGGGGAGAATAGTAAGACTAATAAGGGTATAACAAGTAATTGTAGACTGAAATAACTCAAATTACTTAATATAGGGAGAGGGGAAAAAAGGAGTTGCTAAGCAATCTTCAACTATAGAGAAAACTGAAAGAAAAGGAAAAATTGTTTGCCTTCTCCACTAAAGATCAGAATAACAGGATAAGAGGACAAACAAGAAAAAAATTCTTTTACAACTGATCTCTTAGTAAAGAGTGGAATCACTTTGAGATCTCCAGCAAACACATCAGACAAGGACTTGTCAGATATGGCTTAAAAGCAATCCATCTTGTCTTGCAGCAGAGGAGCTGTTGGATACTGTGCAGCATTTTACTTCATCTGTACTAAGAAGTTGCCTCTGGGACAAAAAAGTCAAATCAATGCATTAAGCACTGTTCCAGTTAAACATCAACTGCGAGCTTTGGGGTTTCAGCACGGCAATAAAAATCTACATTTGCCCAGCACGAGGAAAAAGTAATGCGTTCAAAATATTAACATTTGTCTCAACAGCATTAAATAGCTTAAGTGAAGTGATGTAAGCTGCAAGTAGGTGGCAAAAGCTGATTATTTACGTTCTTTCAAATCCTCATAAGAACCTGACAAGACTCATGGCTATCGGGTAACTGATGCAGCTGTTGCCATCTACACAAATGGCACAGCCCAAGGAGGATGGAGCTACAAGACAGTTTTTCACCGCCTGAGGGACTGACTTACTGGCTACATGGATATCCAGACTAATTTCATTTCGCCCAGTTACAGAAACTGTCTGATTAAGCCTTACAATCAGTTCACAAAGAGCTGTTCCATTAATGCAAAAGAATTTTAATGAGTACTTAGGTATAGGCCCAAGCTAGGTGATGAAAAACTCCCCAATTCCTCTCCCTGCAAAATTAAAAAGCTAATTCTCATTAGACAGAACCAGTTCCAAATTCCTCTCTCCTGAGCCTGCTGTAAATAGTCTCACAAATTTCTGTCCCTTATAGTCTCCTAACACATAAAATTACATTACTGCTGACACAGGTGTATTGGGAAGGAAGCTGAAAGGAGTTAGTTTTCAACTCAACAACTGTTACTTTTCAACTCTACAACTGTGAAAAGGAAGTAAATTACTTGAGAGATGCAGACCTTCCAGGTAAACCTAGGGGGACTCCAATTTTGACCTCTGCAACAGAATTTACTGTGAAATCTGCCTATTGTCACAGAACTTGATGACTTAAAAATATGCATTACTTAAAACCAAAAAAACCCAAACCCACATCTGTCACAAAACAGGAGGTGGAGGATTGAGTAGTACCAAAAGGATCAACTTGAAAAATAAAAACTGATAGAACACTCTATAATACTTTCTATTTCAGGCTTAGCTCAACCTTCTTTCTCCTTTTTATAATACTTTTTTAGATCTTTTTAAATACATGTACTTGTCAGACTGATTCCATGTGCTACATGAGCTCTGAGAAACCACCAAAGAACCTCTTGTCCCAAAGCAAGCTTCATTTCAGTGTTTCAGTTAAAATAAGCAAAGGAATACCCAAGTTTCTTAAAGCTGATGAAGTCCAACATATGTACTCAAAGCCGACTTGATAAAACCAACTTCCTACTTAGACCTCAGAAAACAACTCCTTCCTCACCTGAGACTACACAGCAACTGCTAGACATTGCTCAGGACAAGGAACACCACAGCACAAAGCCTGGGCAATGTAGGAACAGAAAACTAAACACATTTAAAATGTCATCAAAATATACTACAGCAGGATATTGGAATCCCTTTAAAAGGTTCACAAAGAACTTACTGAGACAGGAGAATTTTTTCAACCTGCACAAAACATAACAGGTCAGAAAAGAGAATACAAAGGTAACAAAAGATTTAAACTGTAGCAGACCACATGAAAAAAAAACATAATAAACAGCCAAAGTAAGACAAAAATAAGGAGGCGATAAAGAAAAACAGAATCAATAACTAGGCAACCAAGATATTGACTTAAATATTCCAGGAAACAGGAATGCTGCACAGAAGACAATTTAAATCTGATGTTTGCCTGTACATGTCATTTATGTACCATATACCTCTTAGTTTGCAAAAATACAAGAAGCCAAGCATTTTCCATCAAGCAACTAAACTGAGAAGTGATGAAATGCCATGAAAACTAAGGAAATGAGAGAACACAAAGGAAAAGAAGATACCAGAACTAAACCTCCAGCCAAGTAAAATATAGCTTAGAAGACAGACCATGGAGCCGATCAGTTGAATGCTGTAATAATACAGTTTGGCTTCTTTCATCTACCACAGCTTCTCTCTGTTCCTCCTTTATTTACACAAAAATGGGAAATTATGGTTTCAACCCAATGAACACAGGACTGATTTAACTACAGATGTTGATGTTACCATTGCAATACCAACTTAATCTATCCTTTTAGTGAAATAATTCTATTATAATTCACAACGACAAAATTTGGGCTTTTCTTAACTATTTCTTTAGGGCAGGTACTAGCACACAGCTATACCTGTGTTAATGCTACCCAAGACAACCACCTGGATTTAAGGAACATTCTTACAAGGACAGATCCAGCTTTTCTTACATAAAATGGCCAAAGACACAGCAGCTCTGGCAAGCTGCCCATAATATGTTCTGTGATTTTTATTATTAATGATTCAGTTTACATACTCAAGAAAAACAGTGACTGTAGTTCAAAGAAAATTCATATTCCATGGTAGTAGATATTTCCTCAGCCAGCACTGCAAATGTTCTTTTGCAGCAACATTTTAGTTCTGCATATCCTTGTGGATAACACACATCTGAAATTTGTGAATACATGCAAGTGTTCTATGCAAATGTTTATGCAGCCAAAAAAAAAAAAAAAGGCATGTTTTTCATCAAAAAGATGACAGTGTAACATTGTACACTTGAACTCTTTGTAATTGTTTCAAAAGTGAAGACTAAAATAGTTTGAAGCTGATCCATACAACATCTAAATTCTCAAATAAGGGAGTTAAAAGGGTAATTTTGAGATAATGTTGATATAATTAAAAACAGGACTGAGTTTCTACATAAACTGTTTCATATTCACTGTAGGGGCTTAATGAGATAACCTCATCACCAAGGTGAAAATCTGACAGATTTTTTTTTCCTGAAAACCAGTACTAGAAATAATTTCTGTACAACAGAAACATATTTTCTGCAGCAATTTAATAAACAACAGAGGTGATGTTTAATCAGCAGCTGTTGTTAAGAGAGTATACAATAATTTCTCTCCAAAAAATTTAAAATAATATTAAGAAGCTACCAGTCATTCTGCCATTTAACTTAAGAGCTTTCCAGAGAATCCAACCAAGTGAGAAGAAATGCAAAGGGCTAAGGACCAAATCAGTAGCCACATTAACCCCCAAGCTCTCCTTTAAGGATGGATTTAGAAAACCCAAACTACAAACACAGCTAATTTAACTGTGCCCTACACAGGTTTTAAGTATAACATTGTATTAAAGCATTTCAGTTTTATGACACAGTTCATACAGATAAACTACAGTTCAGACACCCAGAAAGCCACAGCTAAACCCTTTTAAACCTCCAAAATTCACGGTTAAACTTCAGCTACAGAAACAAACCCAAAGAAACCTACACACACGAGCATGCAAACACTTCCCCTCCCCCCAAAAATCCAATTTTATGTCTCAGTTAACAATTTCATGTCTCTTCTCAACTTCAATACTGCGGAACTGACTTATTATTTAAAGAAATCCCTTGTTTCCAGTCTTCTGTACCATCCACATAGCACAGCTAACAGCAACTACTCTAAAAAAACCCACAGTTGTTTGAAACCATTATATGACTTTAGAAAGTAAAATGTATAACCTCTTACCTGAGCATGAAAATTTGACATAGTCGTTGTCTCTATATCTTTCTTTCCCAAAATCTCCATTTTCACTGGTGAATTGGGAAAATTAAACGAAAAGTAGTCTAAAAAGTCAGGTAAATAAGTAGCTGCCCCATGAACAATACCCATTACATAGTAAGCTGCACAGTTTTCATTTTCACTAAAAACCAGACCCACAAACTCTTCTGCAAATCTCTCCATCTCCACAGGAGACAAGTGGGAGAGTTCATTACTGTAGGCATGGATAACTGATGCACCTCCGTTAGGCTGGTGCTCAATATGAATCAGCTGTTTGAACTCCAATGTGTCCAACCTTTTGAGTTTATTTTGAACCCGTGGCTCCTTTAACGAGACAAATGGAAACTCACTGTTCTCTGGTATCTTGGACTCACAGTCCTTCTTGGGATCCATATTTTTCCCACTGAAATCCTTAAGATGATCATCTATGATGCCTTTGGTTTCCTGATCCTCAATATCAGAAACCAATCCTGAGCAGATGGTCTGAATGGATTTGCTGTACATTTTCGGACGCTTCCTCTTCTCGTTCTCTTTATGTTTCTTTTTCTTTTTCTTCTTAACTTTTTTAATCTGTAGCTCTTCTGCATTGGTTTTTGGTTTCTCCTTCCCACCTGTTGAGAGTTAAAAAAAAAATCTCTTAAGGATATTTGTATACAAAATATGTATTTAAAGATCAGGATTTGAAGTCACCAAAACCCTCACCACAGCACACAAAGAGCAGAGACCAAAAGCAAGGGTGACAATGTGTATTTTACCAAAAGTGAGGAGAGTAAGTGACACCTGCCATGGTGACATTATGACCGATAAATAAGCTGAGACAACAAGGGAAGGACATGACAATAACCCAAGCTTCCCAAGGCTGCTTTCCTGCTGAGTCACAGTCCTGGTCATTAGCAGTGACTGTCCCAGGAAGCCCAGGGACACCAGAGGACAGCTGTCCCACACTGCCAAACAAGGAGCTTACAGCCACCCATGGCTATGGACCCGCAGCAGCAAGCTGTCCACGAGACGCCACTGCCAGAACCCAACTTGTCCCATGGACTTTACATGGACATTCTTTCACAACTAGATAAACTTTGTTGAAGAAGTACAAGTGGGAACAGCTAAAAACTGACCCCACACATATTAAAAAAATCAATAAAATTAGAACAAAAGACACATTAAATAAAATGTTCACAAAACAGAAACTAGCTTCAAGTTCACATAATATGCAAGCTGAAGTGAAAACAAACTGCAATGTCCTGAAGGCAGAAATTACTCATTTGGGTATAACATATTCAAGTGATTCCCAAGGTAAATGTTCTCACTTGTTTTAAACAAGTGAGGTTTTTTTTTTTGCAAGTAATAAAAGTGGCAGCCAAAAGAACTTCCAGCACTACACGACCCAAAGATGAAGCAGTCAAAATGATTTAGCACATAGTAAAATGAAGTTAGTGAGTATGTTTCAGCACAAGTCATATTCACACCTAGCAATTCAAGACCAGCACGTTCAAACACAGAAGCTTAGAAGTTTAAAAATTGTGTATGTCATTGCAAGACTAAGTAATCTGAAATCCACAAGAGCTAAGTTTAGTCAGTCTCTGCTACTACGCTGCAGTAGACTATTTTCAGCTTGCCATCCTCAGCCCAAGTAACTCACAAGAGTCCTTAAAAAAAAAAAAAAAAAAAAAAAAAAAAAAAGACCACAACTGTTGGTGCATGGGATCACAAATTCTTGGTGATGATTAAGAGGTTGGACATGGAAGATGCAAATACTGGAAAGGAGAACAAGCAATTAAGACACTTGTCTCTGAGCCTCCTGAGGTTTGTGACAGCAGCTAAATACCTCTGGGATTCCTGAAGTGGTGGCAGAGTTAGTTATTTCCCTGGATTCTATTTTCTCACAGAGAGGGGAAGGAGAAGTGCCCTGAGGTCACCTCATTTCTTACTTAGTCCAAACAAGGAAATGGGCTCTAGGATTCCTTAACCTAATCCACACAGTTAATAACTACAAAGACTCCCTTCACTCAGAATCAGATTTAACGTGGCACGCTCTGAACACAATTTCACTTTTAGCTAACTAAGTTCAACTGCCAAAAGGCAGAGTATCCCCATGGAAGTCTGTGCATTCTTAGGCAAAATTTAATGTAAACCCAGCATCAAACCTCTGCAACAGGACTGCTTCATCTGGTAGATGAAATATTCACCACTTCTTTGTTAATATCTTCCTTCTGTCATAAAAATCTTTAAGTCTAGTAGGCACAAAAAGACCAGGAAGAGCAGCAACATATTTACAATTAAGTACCTCAGCCTTCGAGGAATCCTGAAAATAGTTCATTGAGGGTGGCAAGGTACTGGAGTGAAATGTCATCACCTGACAAAAATCACCTACTGCTCACATTCTGGGCTATTGTAGTGGTGTCATTATGGCACAGGCTGCATTCAGGGGGAAATAAAAACAAATAAATGGTTTATGACAGTGGGAAGCTATGTATTGCAGACTTTGAAATCTCAATCCAAATCTCAAAATACAGACTCAGAACATTTTTCCCCCTCCTCCTGACTGCAGGAATACATAACCAGAAAGCATCCATGGGTATACAGCTATTTCAAACTCTTAAAAATGCTTTAACTTAACATTTTAAAATTGTTTCACTCTAAATATGAAAATTTGTTGCTATACTGATGGATATCACAAACAAGTCAAGTATTCTGCAGATATTGCATTAGTTTGAATAAACAAACTATGGAATTATGTCACCAAATGGTGGAACAAGGTGATATAGGTGGAAGCAGGAGTTAGCCATCAACTCACTTGTCACTCAGATCTGGGACTTCATGCATGGCAGGGAAAGGATGAAAATTTATATTCACTGGGGTGCAATCAAAGTAATATAAATGGCAAGAAACTTCAAAGCAAGAAGCTATTTGCTGTGGTAAGAGCCAAATTGCTCTCTCTTACTTGAGCATGTTTGTAATCACCAAAGAAAATCTTAAGACAACTGAAGATCAGCATGTGTATGCTTTTGCTGAACATGCAGCTATTACATTCCATCATTACTAGCTGAAAAGCAAAGTATTTATATAAAAGATGGGTACGAATCTCTATCTGTGCAAAAAAACAAGAATTGTTGACTTCCACTCCTACAGCACAAGAAGGAAGAGGATCTCATTTCCCCTTTCAATCTGTCCCATTCCCTATCTTTGAGTCGATCTTTGAGAAGTTTTACTAACAACCAGTTTCATTCAACTGCTCCTGTAATATGTGGTGGTTGTTTCTTTAATTCGTCACTTAATGCATTTCAAGGATGCAGCCATGCAATAAAATTTAAAAAACACCAAACAAACAAAATAATTTGACTAATAAGCAACAAAACAGGCTTCCTTATAGAGGTGGTCAATGCCCCAAGGCAGTCAGTGTTTGAGAGGCATTTGGACAATGCCCTTAACAACAGGGTTTAAATCTTGGTCAGCCCTGAAGTGGTCAGACGGTTGAAATGGATGATCATTGTAGGTCCCTTCCAAATGAAATAGTGGATTTATTCTAATCATCAGTGAGCAGCGCTCAAAAGAGCACAGCCATGGTCTTGAAAGTGGTGCCTTTAAGACAGAAACAACACTGATGGCACATGAATCAGTCTCAAAATATGCAAAGTTCACATATGAACATATCCAAAAAGGTTTGTCTTCAAATCCAGTTGCAAAAGTACATTTTATTTAACTTGGTATACATCTGTGGAAGCACTTAAAACTTTAGAAGGAATTACACTAAAACATTTTTAAGTGAAGAACATTTATCATTCCCTCTGTTTGTTTTCACACCATCTCTACGAAGCCTTCAGAATGGATAAAAGCTCTTAACCAGAAGATCAAAAAAATTCTTTTTCAGGTATATAAATTTTCTGCTCAGCTTTAAATACATTTTAATATAAACTGTTTTAACTTCTGAACACAAGATAAAAGGGTTATGCCATTTACATACATATCAAGTATTACAATTCACCATTGCAGACTTTCTCAAATCACACAAAGTTGCAAAAGTGATGCACACAACTTGGAACAAAGCCTATCACTTCTGAGTGCAACACTCTTCCACAGAACTTTTTGGACTTCTATATACAAAAACGATGGAACTGAGATCAGCTTCAATGCTGAAACACTTGGAAACCAAGAGAGCAACAACCACTGAAAGAACAAAAGGCAGTATAACGAAAAAACCACCAGAAGATCTATGATGGAAGGCAGCAGGGACCCCTGAACTGCTACTTGCAACTGAAAGAGAGAAAAATGTTAAGTGTCTATCCTTGGGAGACAAAACATGAATCCCTTCTCCAAGGGTCTGAGCTACTGATGCCACTGAAGTTGAAAAAAGCCTTAAAACACAGAAATCAGAAGACAAAAAGGATTCCAAATGGGCTTTTTTCAAAACATTACTAGAATTAAAGACTTTGAAAAAAATGCATACCGACAAGAGTAAAACTTAGTTCTCTAAAACCACTTCAAGCAGGAATTAGGTAACACGACTTCAAAAACTGCTTAGTTGTTTAGAGCCTTTTTCAAATTCACATGAGCTTTTGCTACTGCATACACAAGACAAATTCTGTCAAAAACTCCATTTCATTTCCCCACCGGCAGCAAGCAACATACATTTGGAAAATTATTTTTAGATACTTCATATACCATATTGCAAAGAAAAAAGCACTTATATTATAAAATTAAATTGTACATTGGAAGACTGAAAAAAATGTGAAATTCGTAATTATTAGTTCAGCCCTCCAATGGATATGATGCAGCTGAGCAATGTATGAGCTCACTGCCAGATGATCCAAGCCCCCACTCCCCTCTGTCACTGCTTCTGGCACACAGTCCTGCACCACTGCTGCTACTGACTGATGCTCATCCATGGCACAGCAACTTAATGGCTCAGCAGAAAGCTATTCACGCTGCTGCTAGATCAGTGACCTGCTTCACAGCACTCTCAGACAGGAACTAGAGCATACAGACCACTGGGAGCAGGACACAAGGGGTACCAGAACCCACCCCTCCTCAGGGCAGCAAACCACCTGATCTGCTTAGCTACCCTGTCCCCCACACCAGCACTGAAAAAAGCTGAGTTTATAATGGTTAAAAAAAATTTTTTTTTTATTAAAAAAAAAAAAAAAAGCCCCACCACCCCAGCAAACAGTACATTTATGAAACAGGACCAATTTCCTAGCAAACCTTAATGGAAATTTTTGTAGCCCAAATGCTTGAACTTTTCAATTTAGCATAGAAGTTATAAAATTAACTGAACTAAAATGTTACCTTTAAAAGGTAAACTGTGACTACAATTTCCTCCCTCTGTCCTCTTACAACGAGTGTGGGTGGCGCTGTGCAGTGCTTGTGCTCCATACTGCTTTGACACCTGCATATGCCCAATTTTAGAATATTTATGTTCAATTATTTCAGCATACAGACAGTTCTCCTGAAGAATACAAACATTAAATGAAAAACCGATTTCTAGAAATAAATCGTATTTCTCAGCAAAGCTTGAATAGAATGTGACAGAAAGAGAAGGAAGCACATTTCTACCCTAAGGCTTCTGCTCTGATGAATTTCAAAGATCCACTCTGAAGTAGGAGTTTAAAGCTGCTCAGAAGCTGCAAATACTTCAACAGTAAAAGGAGTTAGCTTGCTGGAATACTGAAATTGCTATCAGCAATGGCCAATAAATACTTTCTTCTTTTTCCTCTTCTGCATTAGCTGTAGAGAGGAGCAGAAACACACTCATTCAGTCTCTCCTCTGCTGCACATATCGAAAGACTTCAAAGTAAAATGTGCTTCTTCTTCCAAAAAAAAAGTAACGCTGCCCTGACACTCAGCTAACAGACACTAAAAGAGAACAGCAGCTTTCTATATCTCTCTAGGACAGTAAACAACTTGCCCCAGAGCAGACATACAGAACTTGGTGAAAACATAAATAAGCAATCCAAAAGTTTAAATAAAGATCCCAACACAAGGCTGAAGTACCCAAGCTGCTTTGTTTTAAGCCAGATTTGGGAACAGCAGCGCAGTACTTTATACAAGCTAACTGGATTCACCTCTACCTGTGGAGGCAAACACTCACAACCCTAAACTTTCAAGACAGGTGTTTCAGAGTCTTCACCAGCACACACAGTACAGGTGTAAACACCCATACATATACATATGACTCTTGGAATCTAATTTCACCCATTTTGAAGTGCATGGCATCTTTGTTTCTTTGTGTCCTGAGATCCATTGAGACAACAGGTACTGAACCACCTATAAACAAAAAGCTTTTTCCACCACTTGGTTCAGAAACATGAGACAGAAGTTAACAATTGTTAACAATTCTATTGAAAACATTTTATTTAATGTGACTCAGAGAACTGCTATAGGACCTCAAGAATGAGAAAAACAGGGGCAGAGGGTGGGTAGAAAAACCCTCAGCACCCACATTTACAGGAATTTTCCCCTTGATCTGATGTTAAAAAGCAGACTGAGCTCACACTTCTCTAGACTATAAAAGAAAGCTTCTGCTCTTATTTTGCTAGCAGTATCTGCACAAGGACAGAGTTACAAAACTTACACTGTATCTGTCATTAAAGAAATTAGAAGAATGGAAGTTATGTCCATTCTGTTAATGCATGCACATACTCAGCAGTATCAGAACTACTGCCAAACAACTGGCAACCATCTTCTAGGCACATCAAGCCTTATGTACCACAAATACATAAGAAAAATAATTCTCGCATGCACACATCTAGAGGAATGGTAGACCATTCAAGGTAACTCAGCACACTTTATTTTTTGTGGTGCCACAATATCCCTGTCACTGTGAGTGATGTGGGACATACTACTAAGGACTGAGACTCCAAATTGTTTAAATTTTATGCAAATAAGCCAATGCTCTGCTATTACGAGATGACACATGCTTTTAACTGAAACTGTTGCTAGACAGCCTGAACTCTGGTTAATTACAGCACCTTCCAAGTGTAAGTTTTTGCAAGCTGAAGTTTCTTCTATGTTGTGTTTTGTTCATCTGTTGTGAAATTTTAAATAAGCAGAGGCCATGAAGTAAAATACTTTATTCAGTTGTTTCAACCAGAGCAGTTGTTTCTCAACTTCGAGGTCACAGCCAAAAATTATTAAAGGGGGACTTCAGACATTTCAAAACAAAAGCCAAAAATTAACAACAGTAAATTGTTTGTTTCCTACAGTTTTCTAGCTGACAGCTAGTAGCAGGAAGGCACAGTTTCAACAGCAGCTAGTAATTAAAATCATTTTTCACTTCCTAACTGCAGGAGCGCCCAATCACCAAAATTTAACACTTTCAGTTTTCATTGATGTACCAGAAGTCTTTGCTTCAAGCTCCAGATCCCCAGCTGCAGCAAAAAGCACTTCAAAGCTTTACAGCATAGCTCTCCCTCCAGTTGCCACTTGCTCCATCCCCTCTGACATCTGTGTTTTACCCCCTACTCACGTATTTTATTGGTAAAAGTTAGTAACTTGGTACATAAGAACTGCGAAGCAAACTCAGTATCACAGACAAGTCAGTGTCGTGGGTTGTGTGCCTTGCACTCTTACCTCAGTGTTACTCATTCTCTCAACTGAAGTGCATTGCATACAAATCCTTGAACATTTTCCCTAAAGATACACAAAGACAAAATAGAGCGGACAGGAAAAAGCATGCAGTATGACTCAGGTCTCATGCTCAACATACTGATTTTATAATTACTCATGTGCAAAGCTCATCTATAAAAAATTTAAAAGTTTCATAAGAATGTACAGTTAAATGTCATTTCTTCCAAAAGAATACAAAAAGCTTTAGAACACAATTCGTACTTACATATGTTCATATCAGCAAAATAAAATGTTCATTTTCAGTTCTTTCCTGCATTTTAGCATTCAATAAACCAAGGCATTTAATCTTGCAGAAACACATACTAAGAATTTCTCCTACTGCATTTTTAGCAATTGCTGTGCTCGGATATAAATAATCAGAAAAACAAGACTGACTGTTTTTCTCTAAAATGAAAAACAGAAATGGGACTGTTTACAAATAAGCCAATTACAATTAATCCTTTTCCTTTTTGCAAGACCTCCCGTAACTTTATCACATCACATTGGTGCAAATCTTTTGCATTAAATGCTCAGTTTCTAAACGGTAACTACTTACGATGCAGATTTTTTTTTTAAAAACAGGTTTAAGTTACTTACAGTTTCTGAATTTTTAACAATATGCATGTGCCAAGCAGCTTTTGTCTGAAAACTGAGCTCTTCCTTCCACATAGCATACAGAAAAACATAGAGGCAATTCTATAGCCTTATTTACAGATAATACATCTTGAAGTGCAAAAGGATGACAAAAGACTTTTACATTCTAGGTTCATAAGAAAAGCCATCAAGCTCTCTGAAAGAGCCTCATTTCCTTTAGCAGCCTCAAGTACAGCAGAAACACCCTTTTCAAGAATGGCTCTTCTCCAACATGGGCATGTTTAATCACTGCTTTCAACAGAACGCCAACCCAAGTTTAGGCAGATGAACAGCTCACAACCCGGAGCCTCCTAGTATAAATAAACTCTTCCACATTCAGCTTAGAGAACCAAAATTAGGCTTATTTACCAGCTCTCCCTCAAAAGGCATCAGTCCCTCAGTACTGACCTCTTCTGTAACTAGTCACCTTTGACCTTGGACAGCCAGTTTAGCTGTCTGAAGTCACGTAGGCTGTTACCTCCACCCCCTCAACCAAAGTCAGTCACAAACAGATGGCCAGAGCAACGTTTAACAACAAGATATAGATCCAATACCTAGAAGAGGGAAATAAGCTCTCTTTAGGCACTGTACTGTTGGTCTCTAAACACATGCACACTAAAAATAGAAAAAACAACCAGAAAAACAAAAACCCAAAGAAATGGAAAGCAGACTCATTCCAAAACTTTGTTCCAAAGCCCACGCAGTAAATCCTGAGCTCAAAACAATAGGGCTTGAAGCTTAACTCTTCTTACACAGGAAGAAGACACCCTTAGATAAAGAGTTAATACTTGAAAAGGTCACAGAGACACTGAGCACTGATACATACAAGAAGCTGCATCATAAAGCACTTCTACATCTGCTCTCTCTTGCCCAGGATGTAAAGTTAGATCAGCCGGATAGCTCAGGAAATGTTAAACAAACCTCACAGCACATACAAGCACAGCCAGTCAGATTTTGGAGGCCCACAGAAGTCACCAAGCTGCTGTTCCAAACAGGATACAAACTCTGTGGAGATGATCCGTCTGCTCTAAATAACTGTCTGCTCTCCTGACTCACTCCCTTCTTTCCCTGAAATAGGAGCCAATTTTGTAGGATACTGGCAAACCAAACATAGCCCAACAAAACACTTAACTGCCAACACCTTAAAGAAAACCTAAAACATACTTGAGTGATAACAAGTCAAGTGAAATAGGGATAATGCATCTAATGCACTTGTAGCACTCTTCACTGTGAAAATAACCTATCCTGCTTCTCAGCCGAGGTGTTCTAAGAGTCCCTGAGCATATGCACTTTTACATTAACCTGAAAATAAAGCACCATTTTAGGCTTAACAGCCCCATTAGGTATCATTTATTTACCTCATCTGCTGAATGGCAACAGAAGCAGCGTACAAAAAGGCTGTTACTCAAACAAAGCCTAAAGAACCCACTGTTCTGGCAGTTAAGTGTTGCCCAGTATCTCAGCCACCAACTTCCTTCCACGCTCAGCAAAGACAAGTCACACCTGTCCTTTTCACAGGAAGTCACCAGCTTACACAACCCTCATGGTTCAAGGCAATACCCTGAGATCTGATCAACACAGGTTTTAAGATGTCATTGTTGTTAATACAGTTACTTGTGTGTAGAGTATAAGATATGATGTAGTAATTATGGGGTTCTGTGCCTCTAACCTCATATGAACACTCTGAAGTTCAAGTTTTGATTTGAGGGTTTCAGTTTATGGTTTGTAAATTAAACCCTGCAGCAGACAAGGTAGCAGAAAAACATATCGGGAATTTGCTCTTAACTTCAAAAGCAGAGTCTGAAAATAACAGATTAAAAAAGTATTCGGTGTACTCAAACAAGCAACACCCTCACAGACAACCTGACACAGCATAACCTAAGTGAAGAGTAAGGTGGCTCAGTACTGGCCTAACTGCTGTGCTCCAAGGGCTGTGAACCTCAGCACAAAGTCCAGCTGGAAACAGTCACTACTGGCATCATCCAGACCTTGTATTACTCAGCATCTCCACTGATGGCATCATGGGACAGAGCACAACCTCAGCAAGGTGCAGCTGATCCAAAACTGGAAGGAGGAGTTGATAAGCCACAGAGTCACACTGCCAGTGAGAGAGACCTCGAGAGGCTTCAGAAATGGGCCAACCTGGGGGATTCATGAAGTTAGCAGAGGGGTGAGCAAAACCCTGCACCTGGAAGGAATAAACCCATGAAGCACAGGTTGATGACCTTCTTCATTCCTTTTCAGTTCATCAGGTTTTTATACACACTGATGAGATACCCCTTGAACCTCCTCTTCTCCAGGCCTATCAGACCCAGCAGCCTCTGTCTTTCTTCATATTACAGACACATAGTTTCTGTGGAATAGACCTTTAAAGACCATTTAGTATAAGCTGCTGCAATAAGCTGGAACATTTTCAATTAGATCTGGTTGCTCAGAGCCCAGTCCTCAACCTGACCTTGAATGCTGCCAGGGATGGGGTATCTATCACCTCTCCAGGCAACCTGTTCCAGTCTCTTACCATCATCATTATAAAAAAAATCTTCCATGTATATAATCTGAATGTAGTTGTCCAGAGAAACTGTTGCCTCCACCCTTAGAGATACAGAGTCTGATAGTCCTGGGCAACCTGCTCTAGTTGATCATACTTGGAGCAGTTCGACTGGGTCCCTTCCAACCTCAGTTACTGTACAACTCTAACATTCAGTGGATGTACAAGCCACATGAGAATGTGACCTTAACTACCTTCCATTACAGAAAACAATGTTGAAGAAATCAGCCAAAATTAAGACTGCATGCTGCATACAACTGTTTAGCATCTTACCAAGTTCCTGAATTCCTTAATTACTCAGTATTGTACAATTAATGTTAGACATAAAATATAACATGTATTCATTTTTCTTCTCCACAATATCTAAAATAATAACCTATATCTTGTCAGCAGTTCTTGAAGAATCACTAATATTGTTCTTTGAAGTACTGATCTTCCCTATTACTACTATTGCATATGCAACAATGTGGTGATAGTTTTAATTTCCAGTACCTAGTACAGCTGACAAAAAAATTAACATCTACAATTACATTTTAATTTGCAACTCCTGTACCAACTAACCAGGAAAAATGGCATGAGCTAAATGAAAAACATAGTATTAAAACACAGTGTCCAATCACAAATACTTTTAGCACATGAATGAACAAACCGCCACATCATTTGAACCTACCTTTCTGCAGTAATTTGATCTCTCCATTTTCTTTCTTGATTTCATTCATTATTTTGTGCTTCTTCTTTTCTTTTTGCTTCTTTTCCCTTTCTTTAACTTTGTCTTTGATTTGAGCTGAAATGCAAATATTTCACAATTAAGCAAGAACAGAAAACTAATTGTCACATACATGTTTCATATTACTCTTATGCAAGCCCTATTAAGAGGATAGAGAGGAGGAGTTACAAGGAAATCCCAGTACTTACAATATGAAAAGCTAATATTTATCTGTTACGTAATCCAACATAAGCTTCTTTAACTCAGTAAAGTTTTGTTTCTGTTATGTTGTCACTATGCAACAACCCAGCAAGTTCACTGTATAGTAATGTTTGCTTACTCCTATACCTTCTGCTCTTATTTTGCATCTGCAGTCAGCTCATTTCTTGAAATTGCAATTGCACGCATTACGTAAGAATTGAGGAAAAAAGAGTACAGTTTGCGTTTTCTTGGGTGCACATCTACACTGAAAACCCCATAACATCTATACATACTCTGAACTCAAAGGCTTTTGCAAGTACCTTGCAAAGATGGCTTAATCTGTCATCTGAAAAATCTTTTATATGACATTCACAGGCTAAGGCATTAATAGCAGTGACATATAATTAATATAAACATGAAATGTGCTGTATTCACGCAGCAGATTTAATTCACTGGTGCTTCCCCTGCTTACCTACAATCGGCAACAGCTTACCTGAGCAGTCTCATTATTCATTTATTTTCCTGTCAAGTCACTCCAGGTTTTTAAATCCCTAACACAGAAAAGCAGAGCCTCTAGGCATGCTTTCTGCATGTAAAATACTAGACCTAGAGAAATTCATAACTTCAAGCAGTCATCTTTTCAAGCCAAGTTGAGATTCACTTATGAGGCCAAGATTTAGAGAAGTCAGATTTTACTAGGCTTATATGCACTGCAGCCAGCACTTCATGCCTAGTTTCCTGGCCTGAAGCCAGTACCTGCTCCAAGAGTTTACTGGGCTTTTTAACCTCCGCAGGGAAAAAGGAAATCTGATTTCAAGCTTCTACATAATGTTATGCTTCAGTAATACAGCTGAGAGACAGTCCTGATGTTTTATTCATGGTACTTGCATTATAAACCCCAAGTGGAAGCAAAGAAATCCAATTACTCTTCCTTAAGCATTCTCATAAAATAAAAGCAGCAAGTATGTTCACTACTAACAAATCAGAAATATTGCAGCACCAAACCAAAGAAAGCCTTCAATTCTAGAAGGCAACGTAGAGTGACCCCCAACAAAACTACTCACAAAGCATATTTATAAAAGTGCAAAGAGTTGACAGTAATCCACATAAATGAATGTTCCAACAATGATTCCACAGCATTCGTATCTTTCCTCTTTGAAGTATTCTAATAAGGATACAGAACTTAAACCTTCACAATTGTTAGGATGAAGCGAAGAATGTATTTTAGGAAGAGTCTTAAGAAAATAAATCAAATAAAAACCAAAAGAGACGGCAATTGAGATATGTCTGTTGTCTATTCACAGATCATGATAAGCATCAGGGAGAGAACAGAAACTATACTGGCACAAACATAATAAGGTAGCTGCACTTAGAGCTGTCTGGATGCTTTAGTTCTAAGTGGCTGAAACAGCAATGTCCAAGAACAGCCTCCCTCTAACACCTCCATGGGAAGGCATGGATGACAAAGCAGATTTATGCGTATAGCAGACCATGGAAACCAAACAAGCTTTCCTAAGCAACACAAACCTTTCTAGGAATAGGTTAAACAGATATAAAACTTCCTCTCCAACCTGTTTCTCCATGAAAAGGAATCTCTAATTTGCAAATCCCCTGCACCTTGAGTATGAAATTGGGTAAACTGTACAACAGGAGTTAATGCAACACCCTGAAAGCAGATACTCAGCTAGAAGGCAGTAACACCAGGCTTGATTTATAACCTACGCTGAACGTTCAACTCAGACAGAATTACAATTATCATGGGAAGACCTAGATTTTATCTCAACATTTTTATATGGTTAAGAGGCGCACCTGACTTCTGCTATCACTTACAAATCAAAGAAAGATTGAAGAGCATATACAATTGTTGAGCCTTGCTGAAAGAGGACAAAAGAAAGACTGAAAGAATCCTGTACTGCCAGCTCATGAAAAGCATCCCAGGCCAATGAATCTTCCAGTTTTGTCAGAAGCAACACATAAGGACAGAAAACCTTTTAAAGAGCCTCTAGTTTATTTTCACATCTACAAAGCAATTAGAGTCAACAGTGAAACCTTCCCAACAAAAGAAACAATGAATGTGTTCTGTAACAACCTCCAGCAACAGCCACAAGCAAATGGTACCTTAAGTAATTATAAATACACTGTAAATGCAGCTGAGGAAGTTTGGAGTAAACTTTCCCTTTCAGATATCACAGTATTCTAACAAAACCAGTGCAGAGCCTGAGGCAAGTAAAAAACAGTTGAGAATCTCAAATTGAATGCACAGATTCTCAGGCTTCCTCCCTCAAAGCTCACAGAATAGATAAGCAATATCCAGTAGTTCACCTTGAAAAAAAAAAGCACAAATAAATATAGAAATTAAAAAAAAAAATCTTTGCACATTAAAAAGAAAACCCAAGTCAAAATTAGTTATTCCATGGATTAACACTTGATCTTAATTGTCAGTTGAAATGTCTTCTGTTTATGAGTATTAAAAAGCATTTTCTAGTCTAGCTTGCAGAACTCAAACACAACTCTCAAACAAAATTCTACAGATTTTTCTCCTCAGGGACATCCAGAAACATGAACATTCTTCACAAAAATCCTGCTTTAAAACAAAAACCTCCAACATTAAGCAATTTACAACCTACATGTCATAAAATATACAAGCAGTGAGTGACACTGGCAAGGGAAAACAAGAAAAACTTGTTCCGTTGAAGATACGAAAACCTGAAATACTCTTGTACAGCTTTTCTGAAGTTTACCAGTAGAAGCTACTACTGGTCTCCATTTCATTTGTAGGGCAACAGGACCACAAAGTAGTAAAAGGTAGAAAGATGTTTATGATAATCTTTCCATGCCCACAGAATATTCTGCAGTTAGCTTCCACCAAGATTCCTCCTAACGAACAAAACAGAAAAATAAAAAAAGGTTCTTGAGCTGCTGAGGGAACAGGGTTAAATGAGCCTCCACAGAAATAATGTAGCCCAAATACACAGCCTTCCTAGGCCTTTACATACCTCTAAAGACACTAAAAGCCAACCATTTGAAATAATTGTTAAGGCTTCCTATGGGGTCACAACCTCCCTTGGACATGCACCTGCTCCAGTGTGGGTTTCTCCGGGGGTTGCAGGTGGACTCTACTCCATCATGGACTTCCCTGGGCTGCAGGGGCACAGCTGCCTCGCCATGGGCTGCACCAGGGGCTGCACAGGAATCTGTTCTGGCATCTGGAGCAGCTCCTGCCCCTCCTTCTGCACTGACCTGGGTGTCTGCAGGGCTGCTTCTCTCAAGCATTCTCACTCATCTCTCTGGCTGCAATTGCCCCTGTGCAGTAACTTTTTCCCCCTCTTAAAATCTATAACCCCAGAGACTACCACCGTCACTGGCAGCTTCTCACAGAAGCCAGCCCTGTATCTCCCCTGCTACCAAAACCATGCCGTGCAAACCCAATCCAACTCTACTAAATAAACCAGTGCATACTTTTTAAAATACAGAGCTTTGCAGGAATAAGTACCTCTGTTTAGAGAAAATACAATACCCAAGGAATTAAGAGATTTCTACATGTCTTATTCAACTGCAGAGTAAAGAATGTCACCGTGAAGTCCATATTCTTTGCTTTGCAAGGCACAGAAACAGTACACCCACACAGGAAAGAAATGCTGCAACAGCAGTATATCAAAATAAAAGAAGTGCTACATACAGACAGGAAGAATTTTATTATTATGTACTCCACCTCACCTTTCTAAAGGGTATCTGAAAAGTATTTTCACTTTACAATGACTCTACACAATGAAATTAATTAAGAATGATATGCATACTTCCTCCTCAAATTCCAAAGCTACTTTTTCTGGATATCAGGTTAAGTGCATAAATAAAATAAATGGACACACACTGTATTTATACATTAAATAGCCATTTACAACTAAAGGCTACAGTAAAAGTTTTTTGTTTCCCAACTCAGGAGATACCTTCTCATAATGACTGCTGTGATTTCCTAAGCAGTTAATACAGGAATGCAAATTCCCAGATTACACCATCCTGATTTCAGAAATTTAATCAGATCTTTGCCTCCACTGCAAAAAGGTAGATCAACAGCATAGAGAATGAGACAAGTGGGAAGTGCTATATAGTGGATGGACTACATGCAATGCGGCTGCCACTTGAGAAATGTGCACCTTGAAGCCCATGCAGGAGCTCAAACAAGCAAGTCCATTTCCGCACTGAAAGAGGAGAGCTGTACAACCCTGTCAGATGCCAAAAGCTGCAGCTGCTTTGCATCAGTTTTCCAGATGGTAACTCACATTAGTAGTCAGTCATAGATTACGTTCAAAGTATTCTGCCTCTCTCTCCTCAGTTTGATTTAAGGGCTGTCACTGCACATGAGGCAAAATATTTACAGATTACTGCTAAGGGACACCATCAATACGGGTAACACCAACAGCAGTGTAACTGAAAGGAAGGGGGGATCAGTCACCATCTCTTCCATCAGCACTCTCCTCACTTTAAACAAACACCCATAAAAATAAAACCTCAAGAAGCCATGTTTAACTGGTTATGCAGGTACATGAAGTACATTTAACACCACCATGTTAAAAGCATTGACACCTGCACTTACTAAGTCCTATAATGTAAACTGGAGAGCAGGTTTCTCAAATTAATGAACATGGAAAAACCCACACAGTATTTCCAAGACACAAAAAAATCCTCATAAAATAGATTTCACATTCCACCAACCAGGAATATCTGGCTGACACCCCTTGAAGTAATTTAAGTTTAAAATCCGAGATATGACTAAAGAAATCCCCTTATCAGGCAACAACACTTCCCCAAGCTCTTCAGTGAATGGAAAGGAAGACAGATCCCTTTCAGAATTAAAACACTTCCAAAAAATTGAAATATAATCTTTACTGTTCCCAGTTCCTTTAAGCTTCACACTTCCAAGGAGACCTTCTATATACGGAACTGAATGAGCCAAGTTTAAGCTCAAGCACTGGGAAATTGCATCAGAAATCAGTAACAGAGAATGTGACAGTTGCAAACATGGTTTCTACAAGAGATTTCAGATCAACTGTTTCAGCCTCCTGACCTTGTGTCAACTAAGAAAAATTATTTGGTATTCGAAAATCAGAGTAAGTTTCTGCTGCGTAAATCACACACAAAGCTGCATTCTGGGGTACAGGAGGGGCTTCTCCAGCTTAGAAAGATTTTGTTCTGCCTAGCAAAGCTTCAGGTTATCTTATTAAAAAGGGGCCAGGGTTCCTCAAGAAAAAGATGCACTGCTCTAAATTTATTCCAACATTGCATACTTACATTCATTTCACTACCAGCTCTGAAAACTGAACTGCATGTAAATCTCAAACATCAAAAGAAATTTGAGAAGTCCCTCTTCCTCCTGAACACCACACTTAAAACCCTGAACACTTTTTAGACATTGCTGCTTACAGTAGAGTATCTAAACAGAAATATATTAAAGAATTCAGAAAAGAGGGATCAAGAGGCCTCATAAGCATGAAAATGAGTCCTGAATTTAAAAAGTGCAGCAGAAAGGAGGGGGAAGTGAGTCCAGCCACATAGCACAAGAAAAAAAAAAAAAGAAAGGAAATAGAAGTTAACAGAAGGAGGAAATGTTTAGCAGAAGAAAAAAAAAAAAAAAAAAAAAAAAAAGACAACCTAAGAAGCAAGATGTATGGCCCCAGTTCCAAAGAAGGGAAAAAGAAGATCCCAAACTTCCTCCAACCTACTTGGGCAACTACATGAGAGACAATGAAATGAGCATCCCACTGGATGCAAACCAAGTATTAACAGTGAAAAGTATAACTTCTTGAAAGCTAAAATCCCAGAAAGGTCACACAATACAAGGCAACAGTTACCAGAAGAATCATCGCTAAATGCTCATCTGAAATCTAATCTTATCTAACCTTCAAAGACAGCAGGAGAAAGAAGGGGGGCGGGGGCAAAAGAGGGAGAGTTAAAAAAAAATAGACTAATATTAAAAACAAGAGCTACAGCACCATATTCAGCTTTCCTGCTCATATGGGGAATCCCCAGCTGCAAGTTAAAAGATGTCAGCCTCATTTTGCAAATGCTTGCACGCTGAGGCAATCTTATCAGCAAATGGACCATTGAAGAAAAAAAAAAGGCGGGGGGGGGGGGGAGAGGGAAAGAGAAATTGTACACAGAAATGGCTAGAAAAACAGAAACACCACTGGATTACACCTTACAGCAAGTACAAGGACCAAAACCAAAAGCTCTGGACAGGCGTCGTCTAATGAAGTGGGGAGTGGCTGAGTTGAGCTTTGTACTGTTATGAAAACAATTCCAACTATGAACTGCTAGAGCAGAATACCAGTTAACTAACTGAATCAGCAGAGTCATAGCCTGGACAGCAATCACTTTGGTCAGATTGACACCACGTTTCAAAAACAAAAACATTGCACAACTTTAGTTCCACTATCACAATGTACTTGACAAGTGAAATTTAAGCTTATTTTAAACAGCCTAAACCTCCTTATCTGCAGGATAAATCATGCAGCCGGCAGAAGGTTCTTTCAGGTTCTCTGCATGGTAGATCATCACAGAAGGGTTCACTGAACTTCATTCATGTAATGGAATCACAAGCTGTAAAGGCTGGTTATGACTCTGCAACTTAAAGCTCTTTGGAATTAATAAAAAGACCAGAGAAGATTTTAACAAAGACTCGAAAAAATTAAAAAAAATTTTAAAAGCTTTAAACACACCATCCACCTTGGCTATTACAAAGCTTAACATCTCCCTATCACTTAGGAAAGAAGGGTGCCTCAGAACTACGCTTTCTTATTAATCACTACTGCAAGTGACGGACAAACATCAGCTTCTGTCATCAGCTTTTCTGAATAAAGGATGAAAAATCTCACCATTTCCTTCTCCATGTCAATATCCCTTATCATCATTACAGTAATTAAACTAAAATTAGGAAAATGTAATTGGTACTACTCTCATGGCCAGATCTCACATTCGTTCACTGCACACCACTGCACAGCCTGATTCCCTGTATTATCTTGTCCATACCACAGTCACAGCATCTCGTGAGACAAATTTTGCCATTCTTCGCCTGATTCCCCTAGCTTTGCTCCTCATTTTCTCTAGTACTGAGATCTGTGCAGGCCCTCTTCTCCTCACACCCTAAGAGCTCTGCCTAGCAGAGCACACAGCTCACTGACCAGAAACACAACTCCTCCCCATTCACAGGCATTGGCACCCTTATCAGTACAAAGCCTTATCAGTACAAATACGACTGGGAATTCCACTCCATCCCATGTACCCACCTGCAATGCATCTCCATCTTGGCTGCAAAAAGGAGGATGGACTTTTTCCATTTTCAGAGCCTCAAAACAACCAAGTAACTCCCAACCATTCCACCTGCTTATCTCTTAGTATTTCTGCCTCTACCCCCCTAGTCTCCCCATTGGCACAATTTTCCTTCTGGCAGGTGCAACACTGGTATGTATATGAGTTTTGAACGCTGTGAGAGAAAAACTATCAATACCATCAATTCCACATTGCTGCTCCTTTTCCACTGCACCAGAAGGAAAAAGGCTGTCTAACTGCAGACTCCAGAACAGAAGGCTGCACTTGCCTGCATGAGGTCGACTTTTAGAGTGAACTGATAACAGCTTCTACAAACTCACCTCATTACACCTAAAGGAGCGTATTTTATTCCTGCTTCCCCGCCCCTCATATATTCTGTGTGTGCAAGCCTTTCAGCTTTTTACAATTACCCCAAATCCTCTAAATTCACTGAAGCCCTACCTGCAGGCTGCTTCAAATTTTAATTCTCCTTCTTACCTATCTTTGCCTAACCTTCCTGGCCTTTTTTACAGAACCTAAGTACCTTTTGCCCCAAAACAAGACCAGAATCATGTCCATACTGCTTTTGCCTGTTATTTTCCTTTCATGTCAGTATTTCAAATTCATTCCACGTTGACTCATTATATGCTGCAAGCACAGACCCTCTGGTATCTTTTTCCAGTCTGTGCCGTAGCTTCAGCACTCCCAATCCACAAGTCCTGACTATTCCACCCACCCACCATTCTTAGCTTTCCTCTGTACTTAGGATTCTACGTGCCTGCCCCCCAGCCATTCTTTTCTCCCTGCATCATAACTGCATTTTTCCTTTTCCTTTCTGCAAAGTAAATTATTCACAGGATTAACAGCACAAACCTGTTCTTTAATCTACAGTCAAATACTGAACCACTTTTGAAAGGCTGGCGGCTCTCAGCAGAAGACTCAGTGCATCCTTCACTTTCTCACAGCCTTCTCTGCAAAAATATACAGTTCAATTAAAATAAAGTTCTTCTTCTATATAGGAAATTATGCCACAAAATTTTCGCTTTAGAAGCTACTTCCTCTAAACAGAAATCTGTAGACTCAGATGCCAAATAGACATCATTTACTTTTGAAAATTTTTGCACGTACATAGGTTTTCAAGGAATAAATGTAACGTAAAAAGAACTGAGCACCCAGCAACCAAAAAAAATAAAGAATTTGTGCCTGTGAATATGTAAGCTCTGAGAAAAGTATCTTTTCCAGATACAAGGTGCAGAATCCCCTCTTTAAAGACGAATCACATGAATTATTCAGTAAACACTACCAGCATCAATTTCTTTCACCAATGTGAAAGAATATTGCAACTTATTATTATAATATTGTTCCAAGATTTACTAACATGACTCTTTAACACTGGTAGGACACTATGGCAATCTGAGCAAATATGGTTATTAATTACATAGCTTTGCCAGAAGGATACTGGGTGAGCTTCTTATCAGCTATCCTTGAAGACTAAGAAGACTTCACCAACATCAAATGGGTCCTGAGCACCATTTTTGAAGACTTTTTCCAAGTCACCTTTTGGACAGGAATAAGGCGGGGGGGGGGGGAAGAAAAGCCCTAATATGGAACACTTGAAAGCACTGAAATTACATACTTAAAATCCACTTGTACACCACAAATCGAGATCCAAGTAAATTAAAAAAACCCTCAATGGTAAGTGAATCATAGACTAAGATACTCATGGAAATTACTGGAAAATGAAGTAAGGCAGACAGACAACATAATCAATAGACAAAAAGGCATACTAATATTTCTCTACAAGCTTGGCTGATCATATAATTACAGGTATAGGCCACAATCAAAGTAACCTAAATTTACACAACGGGTATAATTTATCTTTCCTTTAAAATAAAGGAAACTTCATTAAACTAGGTAATGGAATGCATGTTTCAAATTCTTCATATTTCAATGTAAATATAAAAGCATCAACATCTGGTTTAAGGTCACTGGAGACTGGGAAAGGACACACTGGAAATAAAAGCATGTATTCTTGTACTGTCTTCATATATTCATGTATTGTCTTTTACTTCCCAAGATTTACTGTTGATCACAGCAGGAATCCAAGCAAGACTCTCGCCTGACATCTCGTCCTACCTCGTATGGCCATTTTTTCCAGCCCCACTAATGAACTAAGCCAGCACTCCTCCCCTCATCCTGAAGGCCTCGAGCATTCCTTGGGAGATGTGATCTTCAAGAAATAAAGAAAGCCTGAAGCAGCAACCACATGAGATTTCAAAAGTCTAAGTATCTAAATTTTAACTGCATACTCTCTAGTACTCAATGACTTAGCCTGTAAAAAATTAATAGCCTAAGAAACGAGATCATTCACGATTTGATTTATAAATTAAGGTGATTTTTTGCAACGTGTTCTCCGTTTTTCCCCAATTCAGTTTTGTTCGCACATTTCTAATAAATTACTCGGCATCCTCATTTCCCTAATAGGTAAGAAAACCTAAGGCCTCTGGCAGCTTCTGGCTGACGCCATCGCTAATTCCACACCCCCTTTTTTGACAGGATTGACGGCGGACTGAGCCGCCGCTGCCTTCCCCACGAACTAACACAAGGCCAGCAGTGTGTGAGCAGGTCCAGCAGAGCCCGCAGCCCCCGGCCCGGGTCACAGGCACCTCCCGCTGCCGCCGGCAGCTCCACCGAGCCCCGTGCGCTCGCCGCCCCCCGCAGCCCTCCCTTCCCGCCCCCCGCTGCCGGCGCTGCCCCGCCGCTCACCTTTCGGGAACAGCAGCTTCACCTCCCCGTTCTCCTCCCGGCTCAGGGCCCCGCCGCCATCTCCCGCCGCCGCCACCACGGGCAGCGCCCCGTGCTTCCTCCTCTCCTTGTCCCGCTTTTCCTTGGGTCTCTTGGGCTTGACGCTGCCGCCGCTGCCGCCTCCCGCCTCGGCCGCCAGCGCCAGGCGGTGCCGGTGGTGGCGGTGCTGGTGCTGCGGGTGGGACGACGAGGGGGAGGCGGACGGCGGCAGCAGCACCGCGGGCGGCAGCAGCTTCCGGGACAGCGGGGAAGGGAACGCGAAGCCCCCCGCGCCCGCCGAGGGGCCCGAGGGCAGCGTGGCGAAGCCCCACGGCGTGGGGCCGCTGTAGCTCGACACGACCGCGGGCAGCGGCTGCTTGGCGCTCCCGCCACCGCCGCCCCCTTCACCGTTGACGCGCTTAGCGCCCTTCAGGCTCCGCTCCTCGGCTCCCTTCACCTTCTTGGCGGCCGGCTGGGATCCGCGAGAACCTTTCGCGTCCGGGACCGCCCTGGTGCCGAGCGGCTCCTGCTCGGGAGGCGCCGCGCCACGACCCGGACTGGGCGGCTCCGCCATCTTGGGCTCCGGCGTCTATTTACTCTCGGCTCGCCCCAACCGACAGCGCCGGGGGGCGGGGCAGCGCTCTCGCCTCTCCCAATGGGCAGGGGCTGTGCCCGACAGACAGCGAGAGCGACCAATCGCGGGGCGGGGAGGGGGGCGGGCTCTCAGGGGATTGGGGGCGGTGGCTCGGCCGAGTGCGCAGGGCGCGCGGGGGCGGGGGCGCTGTCGGGGCGGGCGCGGGAGCGGGAGAAGGGACGGGAGCGGGGACGGCCTGAGGGGACGTGACGGGAGCGCGCCGGGGACCGGAGCGGGGGTGAGGCGGCGCTCCTGAGAACGGCGTTTGTTTGGGGATAAGGAAGGTTTGGATTAGTGCCCACCTCGGGGGTTTCGTTAATGCCTCAGGTTTTGGGCTTCCCCGCTCTGGGGCGGCTGTTCCTGGGAAAGGCGTTTGTTTGGGAAGAAGGAAGGTCTGGGCTAGCGCCGTTCCCGGTGGATGTACCCCCCCGGAGGCGATGCACCGGTCCCTCGGGGTGTCCCGGGGCCGGGGCCGTTGTTCGATTCTGTAAAGGGCCGAACCCGAGTTTTTCACGCTCTCCCGCCTCCTCAAAGGGAGTCAGATAAAGCCTGGAAGCTCTGGAGGGCCTGATGGGAGGAAGGCAGAGGCTGCGGCGGCCAGCGGCTGTGCGAGGTGCCGGTGCCATCCCGCCGGCACAGTCGGGTGTCTGTCACCAGCGGGATCATCGAGCGCCGTGCCCCAGGAAAGAGATCTGAGCTCAGTGTCCCAAATAGGAGCCCCCAGCCGTGCCTTTGGCGTCTAAAGCTGCCACAGCTGCTGTTCAGGAGCAGGCTGGAATTCCCCCAGGTCCTGGTGTCAGCAGGAAGCGCCGCGGAAATGAGCAGAAGTTTCCTGGAGGGTTCGCATTGCCGCGCTCCTGCTCTGGTCCGTCACACCTGAGGTCTCCTGGTTGCGGCGGGAAGAACAGAGTCGCTGCCACATTAAACAACCTGGCAGATGGTTCTCGGATCAGATTGCTCTGAGAAGTTCTGTGCATGATGTATCAGCAGGCAAACAAGGTTTTAAGTTTAGGTTTTTTTTGCTCCACAAACCATTTTCATTTGTGCTGCCACTGATCAGCCTCAAAATAAGCTCCTAGCACTTGAACTATCTCCTTCTTTGTTTCATTTTATTTGGAAATTGTAAACCAGGCTGAATGCAGTTCAATGTTGTTTTCAACAGTAGCAAAGAATAAATTTTCTGTATCCAGACAACTCTGCTTTTTTCTCAGATGATTCAAGTTCCACTGCTGTGAGATTGAATCCTCAAACTCTATTTCTGGGCCTGATGGGGAAAATGGCATCTGCTTCAAAGGAAGAACATTTCACAGCAGGTATTTGAGCAAACTCAACTCACATCCAGTCCAGACTGAAATCCAGGTACAAATCTATCCATATATACACAGGCTGGTAAACTAGAGTAGGCCTGTGAATATGAAGGTCACCTTCAGCTCCCTCAGAAATGTTTTATTTGTATTATTGGGTGAGAAAAACCTGTGTCTTTTAATAGACACATCTCTTTTCCAAGTTAAGTACAGGTGACCCATCCACCTTAGTCAAAATCAGTGATTTTTGTCTCACTAATGTTACAGGTGCCACAATATGCACACAAGGCCATTGGAACCCTATATAATGGATGGATACATTCTGTAATGGAAACTGGGTTGTGGTGACTCTAGAGCAAGAATTTGAGGCACCTCATGGCACTGTCTCTACTTCACAGGCTTTACAACCAAGTTCATCTTACTTCTATGCTGGTTATTGATCCCAAATCAACAGTGTATTAAGTTCACTCAAACTTCGAATAAGTCACAACCATATTTTCACCTCTCGCTTTTGGGGGCTTTGAGAAACAGAAGAGCAGCATTTCTTTGTTCTTTAACTAGAGTAAATCCTAGGGCTTGGTTTTTTTTCAAGAAATTTGACCACAACCTCTGTGAAATGCCAAAGTCACCCAGGAGTACATCACTTTTCTGTGTACAGAAAGCTCAGCAAGATTTACTAGGCTAATGAGGCTGGATATCTTGATATGTGCATTTACATCAATGTTAATAATTAAGACAATTCATATTTCTGAACTTTATATTGGACATGCTTGTATGTCCAAAAAATGCATTGAATTATAATGCAACCCAGCAATATAGAAATAGATGTGGAGATAAAACTGGTGAAAGGAGAACTCATAGCCCAACACTAGGTTTAGAAATTGACAAATAAACTTACGAATGTGCAGCAAACTTTAACAGCTGACAGTATGCTGCTAAACTCAGGTCAAGCTGAAGTTGTATCCCGTGCTTTCTGAAGTAGCATATTGTGCTTGTAAGCATAAGCCAAGCTTTTATTAGTGAATTCTTCGTAAAATTCAGCTGGAGCAAGATGACAGAGTACCTATTACATGTAATTGTTGCTTGTTGGAAAGCAGTGTGACTAATGTTTGGAGGTTTGTTGCTACTATCTCATACTCATTTGTCAGCAGAGGAAATTGCAGGGTGCTGGAAATTCAGAAGCTGGCTCTTTTTCAGCTCCCACAGTTGTGCTGCTGTATGGGCGTTAGAGGGAGGGGTGTTGTCCCTGTCCCTTGTTTTGTCACCAATCACACAATACATTAAAGTGTTCCACCATACCTATGGTGAGCACACATTCCAGAGTATTAAAACCAGAGTGTCTTTTTACTCTAATTAAACCTCTGGCTGCTGCACATGCACCCCAGGCAGACACTCCTGAATGAGAGACAAGATGAGAAACACCAAAACTGCTTCGGAATAAAGAGTGTCTTTGACAAAAAGGAGGTAAATGCAAGCAGTATACCTTGTGTAAAATACAAGATTAGAATCACAAATTTGTTTGATGTTAATCGAAAAGAGTGAAATATATGTGCATATAATGAAATTATACAATCTTGAGAAACACCGTCAAAACACTCCCCCAAACCAAACTATTACAGCGAAATACAGTATCTTGTGTCATATCTTCACCCCCCTGCAGTGGCTGCACAGAGCTGTATGAACTGGGAGAGCCTTTGTGGGGATCAGTCCTTGGGGGGTGTTGGCAGCACCCCACACACAGAGACCGGAGAGCTCATCTCTTTCAGCAGAAGTCTTTAAACTGATTATGGAAATTATATCAATGGGCTTTTGTCTATAATTTTATATTGGGAAATCTATGACGACTTTCTAGACCATGGAAACTGACATGAGACAAAACCACAACAGCAAAGATGCTGGGCACAAAGCAGTCCAGTATCCAACATGCATTAAGAATAAGCTTCCCATGTTATTAGCCTGCTTATTGCAAATGCATAGCCATTTTAATTAGGATAATCATGAACTGCTGATATAAATGGCTATTAATCAAAACATACATTTAAATGAGTTAGTGTATATGCTCACCTAAACTTAGAATAATTTCAGACATCCCCTATAAAATAAAAAGCTGAATATAAGTGCTGTACACAGGTTGAGTTACGGTGTTTTGGCTTTATGCTCTTAGCTGCTTACCAAAGTGGTACTCTGTAGCCTTACTCAGGTCTCCAAATAGAAAAACAGCTTTCAGAAATGTTATTTAATCTCTTTGTAATTCCAACAGTTTGCTCTCCATGTGCTTACTTCCTTGGTTTGGCATCTGCTCAGTTTTTAAGTCAAGCATGGAAATAATTGTGCCAAGTGTAAATTGAAAACATTTGATAACACTTAAGACATCTCTATGCTGTTTTTTGTCTGCAAAATTAGCTAACTGTAATTTTTAATGCTATTCATTTTTTCTTCAAACTCACTGGAAGTCAGTTAATTCACCTTTGAAAATGGAGGTGAAAACTAGCCTTAAGTGCGCAGAAATGTATTGACAAAGGTGGTCTCATCATGTAAAAGTGTGATTTATTTTAGAAGAGCCTAATTTTCCATAGTCAGTGTTTTCAGAACAACCAGTGACATATCCAAATACTTCTGCAATTACCACCCAACCCATTGAACTAAATGAGACACTGGGGACTAACTTGGCTCGTAACAGGGAGCTGCTGACAGAATGACAAGCCTTGCTGCAGGGGAATGAGAGCTGCCCCCTCGTGCTGTTGTCCTTCGCAAGGGACCGTGTCCCCACGCCTGAGCAATGGCAATGTGCAGCCCAGCATCTTTGATCAAACCAGTGACAAAGGCAGTGGTTATCCTAAAAAGCCTTTTTTCCCCTCAGAAGCAGTGGATGTCTCTTTGCTGACTGCTCGGGGGTGGTGGGTTAGACATTTGGCAGAGTGGCAGAGCAGACAACTGGGGACACTCATGGTTTTCACTGTTCATCTGCCAACACTTTATAGAATCCATAAAAACCACAAAAAGGAGTTTACACTTCAGGGAGGACCTACAGTACTTGTTTCTTGCTTAATGTTTTTTCAAGCAGCTACAGATTACTGCTGTAACAGCTCTTCAGTCTTTACAGCTGGTTTTCTCACTTGTGTTTAACATGTGAAACACCACCCCAGCTCCTTTTTTTTTTTTCAAGTGTAATAACAATCACAACAATGGAGCGAATTTAGAAAGTCTTGATGTACACTATTTCAAATTGTATTTTCCTGCAGTTGAAAAGGTAATTTGCTTAGCTGTTTTCTTCATAGCATCCAAAAAAATTTTGACTATTTGAAAGATCTCTAGGATTTTTCAATACAAAAGGAACATAATGACTAAAATCAGTATGAAAGCAAGAGGATGCAAGCCAAGCAAAACTGTATTTCCTTATATATGGAGGGGAGCAGGAGGAGATGGATAAAAGTCTTATCCATTTTCTTATTCCAGTAACAATTAAGATATTAATTTTCTTCAAATGAAGCTGCTGGTTTGCAACTCTGGATGTTTTACAGGTTAACAGCCTCCTCACTGCAGTTTGAGATACCTGAATTTCCTGCTGCTCTGCACAGATCTACACAGATACTTAAACAAGCAGTCATTTTTTCATTTCCGTTAGAATCCGCTACCATTAGATCTACCTTCACTTTAATCCCTCCAGAGTCTGTCCACTCATATTTGTTCAGTATATCCTGTCTGTATTTTAAAAAATACAATACAGAGCCTAAACTTTATATCCCAGCACATCTACCACAGCTGCTAGAGCAAGGTTGTGGCTGGCCCTGTCCTTGGGGAAAAGGAGACCATGGGAGAAGGGCTTTTCCTGTGGGCTGTGCCTGGAAATCACCATGTTTTCTGCTTGTTGATGCTCCAGCTGCAGGCCACTCCAAACATCATGGAGAGAAGGACCTGCAAGGCTTTGCTTCAGCAGGCACAGGAATCAATATCTATTTTCTATGACAAGGACTTACTGCAGCCATCTTTGCAATTGAGCTGTGCCTGCGTGGGCTGTAAATAGGCCCATACCCCATCCTTTCCTTCCTATCAGCTTGGAAATTCTATGGAAGTCTTTCAACAGGAGATACCAAGGGCTTTCAAAGGTGATTGTGGAACTAGTTTGGTTTTGACTAAGGGCTTTTTCGGCATAAGTTTTGACATAGCCTCTGTTATATATCTTTAAGGTCCCTTCCCACCCAAACCATTCCATGATTGTATGAAAGAAAAGGCATAGACTCTCCCAAATTTACTTTAAAAGAATACTTGTTCCTTAACAAGCAATTCTGTGAGGTGTGCATACCTCTTCGTGTTACTAGAATCCACATCAATGAACTGAAATCCATATGGATTTCCTGATGGCTTTTTTTTTTCCCTATCCCTAAAGGCTTATGGAGTGATAAACAGATCAGAGAATGGTCATAGAATGGTTGGGTTGGAAAGGACCTTAAAGATCATCTCATTCCAACCCCTCTGCCACAGGCAGGGATACTTTTCACTACACCTGGTTGCTCAGAACCTGGCCTTGATTTGGAGTACATTTAATTCTAGGAAATTCAGGTCTTGTGTCTTAGGTACAGGCACTTATTTGCAGAGTAGCAATTTATATTTGTGTCTATATAAAAAGAAAATAAATAGTTACTTATATTTAGCAGCTAGTCTTTCACTGCTCACCTCAGCTTCCCACTCACATAAAACAACATCTATGTGGGAAAATTCACAATAAAGAGCTTTCTGTCTATTCACAAATTTTGTTCCACAGAAGAGGCAGTAGCCCTTCAGATCAGTGGCCACGGTGATTCCGGGAAATGGTTAGTTTAAGACAAACTGTTCAAAGTAAAAATGCATTTGCCATAATGTCCTCAGATTTTCTCTGATGTATCAATGTAACTGGAAGATAATTGCACCTGAAATTTCTAGACCATGGCATTAGGAAAGCATGTCACTGAATAAAGTCACCCCAAAAATGATTAAATATAAGTTCTGGAAGGCAGTTAGGGGCTTTGGGATTCACTCAGGATGGAAGGAATAATACATCCAACATATCACTATCAGCCTCGGATCACAGTCTTGAAATGGGAGATAACCAGGCTCCTCCCAGCCTGTTAATGTGAAATCACAACTGTGTTGTTGTTACTTGTATGGTCTTGCCCTGGTTTAGAGGCAGGAATGCTGAGCCTCCATGATGGACAGCCCCACTTCCAGCAAACGTGCAGGACAGATTTGTCATTTCACCACAGACTGTGCCAGAGGCTGCTCCAAGTGAGCTCCCTCGTGCTGATTGCTTCTGGTGCTGAGTTAATGGGGAGAGAGAGGAAGAAGCAGATGGAAAAATTCTTCACACATTCTTAATCACTGAAAGAAGAGACACTGAAAAGTGCTTGCTTGATATATCTACATAACATCAATAAGATAAAAAGTCTAATAAAAACTCCAGCCAACCTTCTGAGTTGTGTAACTGAAGAGTGCAATGAATTTACAAGCACTGACATACCCTGGTGCCCTTTCTCTGGCATATCTTAAACATATTTGGGTCTCTAGCAAAGTGAGGATTTGCCCTGTGGTTTCAAATATAAATTAGATAGGTACATGATGTGTCTGTAAGAGCACTTATATATTTTATGAGTTATGGGAAGTCCCTAGAGCACATCACATGTCCCAGAAGTGGTGAGGAGAGGAGCCCTGAACAGCTGAAGCACAAAGCATTTGGTTTAGTGACAAATGCTGCTCCCTTCCAAAACACCTCCCTGTGATCTGGGGCCCGTGGACAGGCCCGAGGGCAGAGCTGCCTCTCTTGGAGCCAAACCCTTCCTTGAGACAGGGCTGAGCTCAGCCTTGTGGACTAACATGGAAAATCTCTAAGACACACCTTTTGGATCACACAGCCATTCCAATTTACCACCCAGAGGAGGCTGGCAGGTGCCTGAGGTCCAAAAGAGGCCTGATGTTTTTCTCTTTTTTTTTTTTTTTTTTAATTATAAGACTAGATACCCCTTTGTCTATGAATCAGGGAGTCTGAGACCACCCTCCCTGTTGTAGAATAGCTGCCCAAATGAGGATTCAGTTTTTCTAAACAGAACATGTGAAAGGCAGAAATAGCAGAAAAGTAAATTCAGGACAACTTTGACCACCACCCAGTATCCAAATTGTAAAGAACTAATTTATCTGTAGAAATACTTCTGTAGCACCTGAAAACTTATTTCCAAAAAGGGTGGATATAAGGAAAAAATACTCGAGTGTTCTTTCCAGCATCAATGAACTTGTATCAATTTGCTGTCTGATGACAAAGGAGGGGAAAGAACTGCTCAGCAACTTTTCAGAGCTGTTAGGTGTCTCACTAGTCCTAATGTATAATAAAGGTTGATTTACATTACAAAAAGAATTACTTGCATTGGTTCCTTCTTATCAGTGATTTACATGTCAACAAGCAGACAAAGATGTATCCATTGCATGGCAACGGTATCATAAAGTGCCCTTTTTCAGGTATCACTCTGAGGTCTCAAAATCTATCCCTGACAAGAGATTGCTTTCTGAACTTAACCTTCTTCAGGTCTCCAGCCCAGGATGTTTCAAGGGTCAGTTTATCCTTATTAGGTTATTATCCTTAGTTTTCTCCCACCTTGGGGAGTAATCTTTGTCTGGGCCTGATCAGGCAAAATCCAAGGGGCTGGTACTCAATTGCAGATTTGAGTAGAAACTCAAACCCAACAATTTATTTAAAGAAGCGTCTTCCTTGTGCTGCATTCTTGTTACCCAGCCACACCTCTCTGCCCATCTGAGGAGCTTACAAAACTGGGAACCTGCTTAACAAGTTCACTTCAGCCTTTTATTACCCACAGGCAAATACAGTTTCCCCCTTGTACTTGCTACAGTTCAGCTCTTCCCACCTCTCTCCCCTGGCATTACAGGCTCCTTGTTCTTCCCAACCCTGCCAGACTCACTTTTTACCACACACCAAGCAGAGACCATTCTTTGAATCACTTTCTCTATCCAGGCAACTTGCTTCACTTCTGAAGTGCTCACAAATTACTCCCCACAGATCTCATTACCCGAGTTATGAATAATTTTTAAATTAACTTTTATAAAAACCAATGTACAAGTGCTTTTTCAGAAAAGCCTCATGGTATAGGGCCATTCACATCAATAGGAAAAGTAACCCTAGATTCCCTACTGGAGTTTACAGGGATGGCTATTTTACCTTTCAATTGTCTCTAATGAAAGAGATCAGAAGCTACATTACTATTTTTTAACAAAACTGCCAGCCTGTGGGTTCAGTTGTACCCAGATACCAGAGGAACATGTGGAATTAGAGTGTATCAAGCCCAACCTTCCTTAACTTACAGCAAAATAGTGTTCAGTGCAGGCAAGACTGAAACCCTAAGACAAGAAGTGCACTGGGCAGGGCTGATATAATGGGTAAGTGATATTACAAAGTTAAATATTCACCATAAAGCATATACCTTTTGGAAATGCAGCAAACAAAAGAACAGCTACAGCCAATGGACACCAGAGAGCTGGCATGTTTCCTCTCAAGGTTTGTGTCTTCTTCCTGCCAGCTTCTCCAGGTTCACTTCAACAAGGAATGCACCATTTAATGTGAAAACAGCATGAAAGCAAATAAAAATTTGAGCAAATGTAGCAAAAGACTTGAAAACACTCAGATTAGGAATCTTACGGGATTGTTTTGGTCCTTTTAAGATTAAGTCAGAGATGCAGCAGGTGCAATATATACTGGGATGGAACCACACACCAGGTGTTTTCTGGGGAAGAGTGGAGTCAAGTAAGGAGAAAAGCTCAGCAGTCTTTGATACTCTGTGTTTGAACAATGGGATCATCTTTGATCCAAGTCCTGCTCTTCATTTGACTTGACAGCCAAGCTCTCCATGAGATTGTGGCACTACCTACCCAAAAGATCAATTTTTTTACCTGCCTGTGATCTTTTATACTAAGGACTGTAAGTCAGTGGATCAAAGTAGGAATTGTAGATGTGAAAGACAACTTCCACCTCACTAGCTGAAATCCATGGAGCACAGTCACAGTGCCTGAGACAGAGCTAGCCACTGTCCTTACGAGTGCCCCAGAACTGCAGACACTGACACACAACACTCAGCCCCACGATGAATACCTGCATTGAGCTCACCATGGCTGTTTACATGCACAGAGTACGTAACATTGCAGGATTTAAGCCAAAACGCAAAACTTATTTCTTACCTTGGCTTCACCACAGTAAGTTCTTCATGCAGCCACAATATAATCTCAGGGGCAAGAGTCAAGTTGTTAATCAACATTTACAGCAATGACAACTGAATAGATTAAAATAGCAAACAACATTTTATTTGCTCACTGCTTTAAGACTGCAAATACCAAGCTTTTGCCATGTAGTCTTAGAAATTATTAAGTGAAGCATTTGGTACAGATCTTGAGGATACCACGGCATTGCAGCCAAGAACACAGTTATTTCCTTGTTCTGTTTGACCCAACACTTGACAAACCTGTGTTTTGATTAAGCACATGCATTGAAATTGTTAGAAAAAGTCACATCAGAGAGCCTGGCTATTACTGGATGTTACTAAGCCTGTTGCTAACCGCTTCGCAGCCTTGCTGTCTTAACAGGTACATGGAGGGCCCCAGGAGAGCAGTCAGTGCATTGTGCTGGCTGGCCCCAGCTATGCTCTGTCCTAGTTTCATGTGTTCCATGCATTTAGCCCTGCTTTTTAGCCCACAGAGGATAACCTCCCTTAGAAGCTGTTTCAGCTTCTCAAGAGCTGAAGAGCATTTTGAGATTCTGAGAAAGGCCCTTCATTGGCAATGGGTTGCAGGAATTGCAAATTGTTTGTTTATACTGCAGAGATTTACTCCTCCCTCAAGCCTTGAGAAAATTCTCAAAGCCTTAGTTGTGTGCACTTGTATCTGGTTCTCAGTTCCATTGTCCCAAATCCTTAACTCCTTGCTCCTCCTCAAAATCCCCTTTTCAAAGTGCTATTCATTGCTAGCCTTTCCCTAGTCCAAGCCTCTCTTGCTGGGTTCCCTCTCTCCCTGCAGTGTGCCAGGGTTATGCTGCAGGCAAGAGCTTTGTATTTGGGCGCTTCCCAACAGTCTGACCTGCGGCTAAAAGCACCTGCTCCAGCAGCACGGGGTTATCACCCTGCCCACTCACTGCCTCACACTTGATCTCATTCATTCTTTTAGAGATTTATCTCCAAAGAAACCCAATCCAAGATTCCAATATACAAAAACCCAGAGGTAATTCTTCGAGATTTTCATTCTTCTGCCCAGTTCCCAAGTTAGAAACTTCTTTAAGGAAAATTATGTGTAAACGCAGCAGGTTTTCCTAACAGATAAGAAATAAAAATGCTGGCATAATGCTCTAAATACTACCAAAATAGAATGTTACCTGCCAAATCAATGCACAACCTAAAATATGCTGAGTAACAGAGATAAGCAATGGTAGTAGTAGAGGTCCGCTTTCTTCTGAGATTTGAGAATTCACATTTCTAAAACATAGAGCATTCATTCTTCTTTGATGTGATAATTTACAGTATTATTTAATATTAATACCTTTAGAAAAAATTAATAAATGGTATATTAGAAAAATACTAACGGACAAACAAGTCAATGCAGTGGTTATTAGTAAAAATAGCTGGGTTGAGTAGCATTACTGCTTCTTCGCCACAGTGATCAAGTCAATTGTATGCCTGAAAAGCAGAGATGAAAGTTGAAGACTGCTTTCAGAAAAAATAACATGGAAGACTGGAGTTAAACAGGATTGATTTCAATAGATATACAAAATGGCTTGGTCTAGATCTGTGTTCAGTGATAATTTGCAAGCCAATGTAATACTCTAAACCCTTTTAGATTCCATTTCAAATAAACCACAAAGAAAGGGCTTGGGTTTTTCTGATGAAGCTGTTAAGACAAGAATATTTCAAAGTTATGATGTGAAACTCCCCAGCATAAAGCACTCAGACCTGCAGTTATCTCCGCACCACCCACAAGAGCAGATACAGAAAGTAATGACATTGGGCAGGTCTCACCTTGCTCTCAAAACTGTCAGCTTATCTGAAATACAATAGATGAAGACATAAAACTTAAAGCAGGGAACAGTGAGTTGTGAATCAGCTCCGTCAAAGGAAACAGAAATCCATACAGGACAATTGCAGTTTTATATCACTAAAGCAAAGAAAGGCTGCAACCTTTCTTTGAGTTTTTTTCTGTGACAAACTCAGCCTGGAATATGATCCAAATCTGTGCAAAGCTAAGGGGGAAAATAAGATGAACCTGGATGTACTTTAATTAAACATAACCAGATGGTCTGTATATGTAGTGCACAGATTTGGGTCAGCCTTTGCTGTAAGTCAAATTCATATGTGAAAACCAGAAAATCTACTACCTGCACAGATTTGTATTTTATTGGCGGACAAATATGGAAGGGATCATTGAAAAGTACATCCAAAACATATTTGGAAATTTCCTTATTTAACTTCTTTTTCCCCAGCGTTCCAATGATTTGGACTGCCCAGGGGTGCTGACAGCCCATTTTGCATTACAAATCCACAGGAGCTCCATAAGAGTGAAAGTCTGAGCTAATCATCTGCAACATGAAGGAAGGGAGACAAAGTTCAGGCCAGACTTAATCTGCCAACTGCAGAACATTCCAGCTGTCTGAACTATTTACAAATGAGGAATATAGTTGATATAGGTTATCCCACATGGCATATATCATTGAATTGTTTATTTTTATATGAATAATTGCAAAACTACATCCATGGGAACTATTTATAGTGCACACAAATCTTTGAAAGAGCTTCCCAGCTTCTCAGTCTGTCATGTGTACCAAGCACACAGGGATTAAATCCACAGTCAGAGACAGTAATTGCAAGTTATGTCCCTTTAGGAAGTTACAACAGGGCTGCTATCTGGGCATTAGCTCTCTTTTAGCAGAGGGACACTAAACGTACAAGTAGTAGATCAGACAATGTTTCCAAGGCTAAAGTTCAGATTAATAAATAGTTTCACTACCTAAAATGAACATTTTCTTCTCAACATTCTTCTTTGCTTCTCTGGCATTATTGCTAGCCAGAACTTTTAAAGTAGTTACTAAAAATAAGGTTCTGACTGTCAGCATTCTGTTCAAGTACGAGATCTGGAAGCTGAGCCAGACTGCCATCCTTCACTTCGTTACAATTTGCTTCTGGACACAGTTTTCTTTCCTAAGAGTAAAAACACCCATAGTGAGATTTTTACTTTCTTTAATTTAAAGATTGTATTACAGAAAAGTTTAAGTAAGGAATCCTTATAAGGATTAACTCTTGACATAATATATTGCCAAGATACAGTGTAGCTGCAAGGGCTCCAGGTGAACCTTCATATGAGTTGCTTTCTTACATACACAGTCGCTGAACAACAAAAATTGTATTCCCCATCTGTAAGAGAAGACAGTGGTATTGAAACAGTCCTTTTACCAGTGTGTTCTGGTTTTCCCAAATTAGAAACACGCCATATTAAAACCGTAAAATCCTACTATACAGAAAGGTGATAGAGATGAATTTTCTAAAGATTGCAACTGATGAAACATTAAAATGAAAACTAAGGAGTGTTGATTATGTAAAATGGTTTCTCTTTTACTGGCAGGTCAAATATACTAAGAAATGTACAAATATTTTTGATAATCTAATTCCAGATGAACTCAAAACACTGAAGTAACATACACAGGCTAAGAGAATTCAATACTGTTCCAAGGCACTTACTGAATCTCCATGACTAGATGAAAACCAGAACAAATCAGGTCTGACAATTAAACAGTATATAATATAAAAATAACCTTTTGCTTACAATTTACAAAATGCATTACAATCTTTATCTCTGCTAACCTGCAATTCTGGCTGTGTGTGTCCAGCAATTTTTGTAAAAAACCCCAGAAACTATTTTCTAAAACTTCAGGGCAAATAATTTACAAATAAGGTACACAAAAATTTAGATCATGCAGAGATTTCTTACATCTTCTGTTAATATTTTATGATTGCAACTTTATCAAATTATATACTTACTTGCCCTGTACATATACAAAATAATGCATACATGGTAATCAAATGTTAGCAAAAAGTAGTCCATAAACACAATCTGTCAAAAGTATTACTATATTAACATATGTCTACAAGCAGCGTGTAACAGGGTTAAAAGACATTAAGGCAATAATACTTGAAGTTACAAAATAAATCATATGTAATACTTTCTCCTAAGTGTAGTAAGGCAGGTAGATGGCCCCAGCAAAAAGTTAGGTTGTAATACTGGAATCCACTGTTGTGAACCATGTGTCAGGTTTTGCGTGGGATGTACTGCAAGAATGTACCATTGATAGTTAGATCTACACTGCTCTGTGTTAGTCGCCCCCCAGGAAAAGTGGAACACTATTTCTCTAGCTCTCAGTGGCACTTGAGTTTTCCAGTATAATTTATCGATAGTATGTCCATTGGTTCTTGGATCATGTCCATTCTGAGGGTGGCTCTCTTGGTCCTCTGGGCTTTGCACAGCGGTTACCAAAACCTAAGGAAAGAAATGTATTTAGTATTTCTGGCTGCTGGAACAACACAGGTTCACAAAGGCTGGCAGCAGCCAGATTACTAAGACATGCTCGAGCTCTTACAGAACAGATTCACTCTCAGGGCTAGAAAACAACTTTGTAGTATGAGGAATTCTGAAGGCACTCTGGCCATAGGAAATATAAATATGAAGAATTTATATATCATTATAGCTCACTACTTAAACCTCACCAGAAAGCACTTATCAGTAAATACAGTATTACGGCCTTTATATTTTTTTTTCTCCTCCTCTGCTTACCTCAGCAGTTACCAGGTATTATTTCTGAAAGTTTTCAGTGCTTTACAGAAATTATAACCCAACTGACAAATTCTGTATTTTATACACTTTGAATAAAAACAAAGTGAAGAATTTCTCATTCATTCTGGGAAAAACTCCTTCAGCAATGCTGAAGAGACAAGGCAAGCTTATTTGTCTGAGCTGTGCATTTCAGTGAGTAGGCAGGAGGCAGTAGCAGCAGCTATCCAAACCAGCACTGATATCGAATCCCCTGTTTAAGTCATCTAGTGATTATATTTTGAAAGAACTGTAATTACCAATATCTGTTACTTCTGCAGGAAATTCTGAAATTTGACCTCTTGTATCAGTGGAACCGGAAAAAGAAATCTGAGGTAAAATGTCAGTTGGTGTTTTGTTGCTTCGTTCAGGACGATCTGGAAAACACACAGACACCTGAGTGTAACTTCACTCAGTCACCACTGTGGCAATGCCACTTGTCATTACAGTCCAGAAAACAACTGGCATCAAATATTATTTACCAAAAATAAAGCTTTGAAAACCAATTTCTCTTTTCCTAAAAATGATACTTGAAATCTGTTTATGAAGTAGATGTTCAGCGACAGCAACATATTCTGCTTGCCAAATCTGGATTATTATTTTGTATTACAGTTTCTATGGATAGCTGAAATCCCACATAGCATCTATTTATAGCAAAAGCTCACAGTGCCATTTAATACATCAACATAAAGGCATCTGTTCATGTTCTTTCTAAACTAAAGGTGCTTAGATATCATAGGTAACAATATATTTACTGTATTTGACAATATAGTTAGATATCTTCAGAGCAAACACCAAGTTCAGGCAAATTTTTGTTCAGCAGGAAAAACGTATTTTGAAAAAAAAAATTAGAAAAGCTTTTCCAGCACTTACCAGGTAGTATAGGTGAAGTTGTTTTCAAACCCTGTTAATGAGAGATATATAAAATAGTTATACAAACCACTTCCAAAAAGCTAAAAGAAAGTTAGAAAATTAAGATTATGAAAATATCACCAAAAACATAAAACATTCATGGAAATACCTACTTGCCTCTACATTTTTAACTTGACTCAACATTGACAACAAATGCTGCAGTGATTAGTAAGAGAATTTACTATTAGAAACTTAGCATTTAATAAAAATTTGAAAACATCACACTGCAACTTATTTGCAAGTTTGGGTAGGTTAGTTCTCACACTACATTTACAGTCCCTGAAAATTCACATCTATCTTTTTTGTCATATTTTTAAGTGAGATATTGAGGGCACATGAAAAAAAGTGACAAATGTAAAAAGGATTTATATGCTTTTAAAGTTCTGCCAGCTGTTCATGCAGAATGACTGTGAGCTGGATGAGTGAAAAGTGAAATCAGATGGGCAAAAACCAGTTTGTTTAAAATAAATATGGACAAAAGGGAAAACCATTCTCAGGCAGTGAAACAGGTTGCCCACAGATGATTAGAAGTGTCCATCTCTGAAGGTTTTGAAGACCCAGCTGGAAAAAGCTCTGGTTAGCCTGAGCTGAGGCCCTGCTTCATGCAGCAGGTTAGACAAGAGACTGCAGTTCTCTTCCAGTTTGAATTGGCCTAAGATCCATTAAGGGCAGACAGCAAGGTCCCTGAAAGCAGCTTATTTACACCCCTAAGGCCATAATTTAAGATACATTAAGGATGACTCCTTTTAAAAGTATTGCTGACCTTAGAAAACCAGATAATTTTCTTGGAAAGAAAACGTGCTCGTCATGTCAGTTCAGCAGCTCAGGCAAACTGGCCAGTTGTAGATGACCAACAGCTGCAACTTCTCACAAGTATGTATTTTATTTTTTGTTTTAGCTCCCAAGCAAACTAGAAATGACTGATTAGTACAGACTTGTCTCCTGCACTTACTGGGGAGGCTGTTTGCTCAGGCAGATGCTGATCCCGCAGCACGCTCCACTCTGACTGTGCAATCAGAACTGGCTTCGGCAGGGGTGTGCCTAGGAAGAATTAAATCAGCTCAACATACTTCAGTTCTCCTCATGATGAGGCATTAGTACACAGCATTAGAAATGCCCTCTAAACAATTTTTTTTTTTTAGATTAAATGCCTGTAAAAACATGAAAATCTCTTCACGCGAAAAGTGTTCCAGATATGGCAAAATGCCACAACATAACTCAAAACACAAGACTGCAGTGCCTGCGTGGTGGATGTTCATTTTGTTCCTTTGGGGGGTCCTAATCAACAGGGGAATTGGCTTCTTTTTCAAGGATGTTTTATAACTTTTGTTACATCAGCTGTGCAGCAATAGTATGTGTTTTTCAGATCTAAGTAAACATACAAGTCAGGACAGCCACACCTGTCCTTTACTGACATCATGCAAAAAGACAAACAAAATGGAAGTGTTTTAAGTGATTCCAGTCCTGGAGAGAGATTTTTTTAAAAAGAAAACAGCTTTGTTCCTTGTGTGGTCATAGAAGAGCAGCAGGTCCATAATATCCAAAGAAAGGATCATTTTGACTCTGCACTACCTATGTTTATTATGCTCAAAGAACATTTACAAAACTTCAATGTTTTTATGCTGAAAATAGCTACATTAACTACTTGGGCCAAAATTTTTTGACTTTCAAAATTACACTAAACCAAAGTCTCAGGAAATAACTACACGATATTAAGTTTTCCAGAAAGTACCAAGCATCAACCTAATTTATCACTTCATGTCAATTCATCTGTTTTGTATTCTGCCATTACTAGCTTGATGAATGAACTATGACAATGGGAGTGCATCATTTGTAAGTGTCAGCTTTCTCTTTCAGTTAGCCTTTTGACACAGGCAAAGAGTGAATTACATTAAACTTGACAAACTGGGTTTGTTCACTACATGCAGTGCAGAATGAGGTATCATCATCTTTCCTTTGCCCAAGAATCAGATAAACACAGTTCATGTGGGTACCCATTCCCTACCTGGGAGCAGTAGGGAACTAAAACAGCTGGGAAATTCCCTAACTGTATTGCATTTCCCCACTCTATCATCTCATTTCCATACCCTTTAGACTGAAAACCAGCTCCACTAACATTGAAGTCTCCAATGACTTAAATATCATACAACAGCATATTTAGTCAGAAAATGAAAAATAAGTTCTCTGCATTCAAGAGTGTGTAAAAGTTAAACCTTAAAACAAGACACTAGACATGCTAGATTTAATTCCATTTTACAATTTGCTCCAACAGACTAATCAAAAATCAGAGGTCTTCAAATACAATACAATACAATATTTACATGCTTTTCACGTTTTATCTCAAATTATCACCAAACATCAAAAACTCACTCTGTTCACTTGCTAATACAAATGATTCTGGTGTTCTTTCTGGGAGCGGGGGAGAGGAATCTTCACTAGCATCAGCATCTAAATCAAATATGACATTTAGGAAAGTTAAAAAACACAGATTTTTCTCCTACACTTTTAGAAGTTGATCTTTTCATACATCAGACAATCCTAAACTTGGTATAAAAACTAAAGCAAAAGAAAAGTTTGCTCTAAGTATTGTAAAATATTTTGGTTTACCACACTAACGCTGTGGAGCAACTTCATCTAACAACATTAACTTCACATTAAGGGCGTAGGATCAGTTTATGTGTTATGCAAGCAAGAAAACAAAACCACATTTTCTGTCTAAATAATTCGGAGGGAAAAAACCAATTAATACTTTTTCTTCATTCTTTCAGGTCTCAGTTTTGCTCCCCAAGTCCATGTTGAGGCCCACTGGCTCCCACACCACTGATACAAACTGGTGAAACAGCCTAGTGCAAGGTTTACTAGGTGGAAGGCTAAATAGGAGCCAGAGGAGATGGCTGCTGCTGGTGCCAGTACCACATCCTGTCCCCAGTCTGTTCCCTCTCACCTCCCAGGAGTGTACTAACACAAGCTATTCTGGCAGCAAAAGCCTCTCTCTGACCTGCTAAGAAATTTGGAGTAGTAATTAATGGTTTAAAACAATTTAAAGTAGCTGCTGCCGTAAGAAATCTCATCTGACAACTGTACTCTGCACAAGATTCAAAAATACGAAGACACATTTCGACTAATAAAGCCATGAAGCTTGACCTGCCAGCATGCCCTGCTGCTGCAGGGACAGAATTCCATCAAGTTCTACAAGCCATTGTGTGCCAGGTGACTTCTGCTCCATCTCAAGTTTACTACACAGCACAAGAAAACCTTCATTAACAGAAAGGGCTCTATAAAACCAGAAAATAAAGTCACCGTGGATATGCACTAACTGAAAGTGAGTTGTTAGGGTTTTGGTTTGGGTGTTGCTGCTGCAGTGGATTGTTGCTGTTTTATTGTTCTCTGTTTGTTTTTTTCCTTTTGCCTCAGGGTACAACTACTTTTCACTTCATTTGAATCAAAAAGAGGATTTAAGTGTGTGGTAAGATCGTGCACCAGCAGTTAGGGTTAGGCAATTAGGGTGCTGGTAAGTTCACAGACAAGTTTCACTGGTGATTGCACCCACATTCCCAGCTTCAGACACAAGAGTCCTGAGCCAGTATGGAAATGAGAAAGCCACAGGGTTTAGGATCACTGGTGCCAAGTGATCTAACCCTATATTCTTGAGTCCCAGAGGGATTACAAGACCTGCAACCAGAATATAAAATGGGGAGTGTTCACTACCATACAACGGAAGAGATACAGCCTTAATAACAAGAGATAAATGTTAAAAAAATTAATGCTAGAATTTTAATAAATTCCTGTGAAATCATCAACATACCAGCAGCACAAGGGCTGTACTGTTATTTCAAGGCGTTTCTGATACACAGTTACATGAAACAAACTCTAGAGTGACATTTCTCCAATTCTTTATAATATTTATGACATATCACTTATTTTATTTGCATGTTCTTATAGCATCTACATAATGAGATGCATGGAGAGGTGATAATTTCCAAACAGTGATAAACAATAACTGCTCTGAGAAAGAAGAAAAAATTCTGGCTAAACGGAAAAATACAATAGCCTGCAAATCTATAAAACAAATCCAAGGAGGACTGCTTGCAAAGTTGAAATAACTAGGACAAAAGGACTTTGTCAGCTCTGCAGAGCATCTTTTAAGTCACAGTCTTAAAAATATACAGTTAAGTGCAAGTATTGTTCTGTGTTTACACCTAGTGTCACAATATCTATAATCTATATCAAAATCTATAGAAACAGATTGTTTTTAAGGCTGCAAAACAGTTCAAATCTCTGGATATATGACTTTTTGTGAACATTTAATTCACAAAGCCAGTATTTTCAATTCAGTTGGTTCTTCATCTTGCATCATACACTGAGTCCCATTTCACTTCAGAAAATCATGAAGTCTGCACAGACTCCTGAGGTGAGACCATCACTGCAGGCAGCTCCAAGCACAGGAGTCTGAGCTGAATCCAGAAGTTTATGTTCTTTCAGCTCCACAGCCTTACTTCTTGTTTTGTTGGGCTTTGCACAAGCAGCTACCCATGCCTGATCTTTTCTTCCCAGCTCTGTCCTCCATCTGATCTAAGAGTGCCAGCCTGACTGAAATCTGCACCTGCATGTTTCGGGACCCTTTTGCCTTCAGTAAATGACGTTCTAACTTGCAAACTTTCGTTTCACAAAAAAAAAAAAAAAAAAAAAAAAAAAAAGGTAGTAAAAGATAAAAAGCCACTAATAAAGCATAACTTGGATTTTTAGATGAACAGCTGTATTAGCTTGTCACCCCCAGCCATGCACAGGAAAAGAGGAAAGCACAGCTAAATATTTACAACACTATTAAAATGCAGGAGCAAAATCATGAGCAACTTCAAAGACCAACACAGTGCATGAGGTTACATCTACATTTTTAGGAACAGCACATCACCCGGTAAGCATGAAATTGTTACGTATTTCCACAAGCCTGTTGAAAATGCTTTGACTAGTCAACCCCCAATTATTATAGACACTTCCATGAAACTGGGCATAGAGAAAAATATGCACCAAATAATAACACAGAAACCTACAATTACATACAAACCTACAGGAATGTATTATAAATAAAGCATTAAACAAATGCTCACAGTAAAGCTCACAATACAGCTTTTGAAGCGGCTAATCATGGTCTGTAGTACCTTATACCAAAAATAGCTCACATGCAAACTGAAAGCTGGCAGAAAAGCATTGTGCCCTCTCTGAAGCTGCCATACCGCACTGATTAAATTTACATTTAGAAAATTGCATTGCAAAGACATTTATGTTGTCCAACTCTACAGATGCAGCTAGCTAAAGAGCAGCACTTCTGAACCTTAATGAAACCTACCTTTGCCATCTTCAGAACATGCTACAGCTGTTAAGTCTTGCCTAGCAATAGACATTGGCAATACTTTTCTGGCAGAAATGTTTTCAGTATTAGTGGCAGCAGAGACTGTGGCACTTGCGGTTGACACATTGGACGCGCTTTTGCTCATGGCTCCGTCAAAGTTCATCTCATCTGTGTCAGAATCATCTGAATGGAGAGGATTAGTAAAACAGAGGGGTGCTCGAACAGAAAGAGGAGTATGATCAACATTATCACTGGAAGGATGTTCAACTGGGGTGTTTGATACTAGGGAGAGAGTTTTAACACCGTGACACACGGGGTCTGAAGACAACTCTTCAGACACGGACGTACGCAGTGCATTTTCAGGCCCGTGTAGCGACCACGTGGCGTGTCCCTTCTCTGTCAGAGGCAGACGGTCTGGTCTTGGTGGGGTGTCAGACACCTGCTGACTCTGCACACTTTCCGGGGAAGGTATTAAGGCTGTGTTAGACTGTGGCACGCTGTATTCCATACATGAGTTTTGAGAAGCATCCACAAATGAATCCCCTGAAATCTGTTCCTGTGGCTTAAAGCTCTTATCAATTACACAGGATGACACAGGCTTAATTTTAATTGCATGTCCCCTGTTCAACAGGGAGTTCCCATCGAAGCTTCGAGGTCCCTCCTGCAGAGGTACCTTCTTGATCTCAAAACTTAAGTTGCGCTCCAGCCTCTTCTCCACATGTTCGATGGGTTCATTCTTCCCTGAATGTTCTGTTGATTTATTATAATTCTCATTGAGGTCTGTTGAATGCTCTGATGAAACCATGTGCAAAACTGGCTTTGGATGGTATCTGTCATTGTCCTGCCACACCGTAGTGACTGTTGGATAAGCTGACGGGGGAGACGGTGTTAGGATCGGTGGTACTGGCTGAGGCTCTGGAGGCTGCAAGATTTCTTCTTTAGCATCTCCTTCTACAAGGCAACTGCAAAACAACCAAAACACAAATGTCTAAGTTTTCTGGATTTTGACAATATTTTAGATATCGATCCATCTCCCACTGCAGTAGTTAACACTTTCATACCAATATCAAACTCCACACAGAGCTTCCACTGCACACAGACAATGGTTATAGAATATGACTAGTGGGGTAGGCAAGAATTAAGTCAACACACTCAAAATGTCTTTCAGAATATCACAAAGACATTCATTCAGGCCACAACTAATCCTCACTAATAGTTCAAAGATTGCTCACATCCTTTCCCAGAAGCAGTTTTTCAAAAACTCTGTAACACAGGCCCTCTTGTGGCAGCATTTCACCACTTTTTTCCTTAAGTGGCTCAGAGGAACTTGACATATGGAATTCAAATTTCAATAAAGCCAAGAAAGATTTCTTTGAAAAAAAACCAACTTTACAGCCCCCTTAACACTGAATATCTTCCTTCATTTTTATTTTTCTGTACATGCCCAAGATGATTTTTATGTTTATATATTTAATAGTCTCCACATAGACACAGACCAAATTTAGCTGACATGAGGTACATACAATATAAAAAATATTCACAGTAGAAAATACGATCCAAATTATAGTGCATATTAGTGAGACCACGGCACTTACAACTACAGTTCATCTCAAGTGACTTAAAAGGAGAAGTTCTTCAAGCATATGGTCAGATTAGATGCAGAATAGTTGACTACAAACATTTAGCATAGTTGATGAGGGCTTTGTCAACAAACAGGAATTAAGCATTATATAATTTTCATTCCTTTAAAAATCCAGCATGACCTGGACCAGCTCAAGAAGAGGGCCCATGGGAACATCATCAGGTTCAAGAAAGCCAAGTGCAAGGTGCTGCACTGGTTTGGGGCAACCCCTGGTGTTCATACAGGCTGGGGCTTGAACAGACGGAGAGCAGCCCTGTGGAGAAGGACCTGCAAGTGCTGCTGGAGGAGGGGCTGGACATGAGCCAGCAGTCCAGAAACCATGTCTTGGGCTGCATCAAAAGCAGCGTGGCCAGCAGATGGAAGCAAGGAATTCTACTCTGCCCCTACACTCTGCTCTCATGAGACCCTCCAGCATAAGAAGGACTACACAATTGCACAGGAACTCTGCCTATAAGAGAAAGGCATCAGGCTCTCATTATTTGTCTGCATGCCACATCACAAACAAAATCAAAGTATTTCTACTGGCTCCCCTACTTCCAAACAGGCCTAAGAAGGATTTAGCAAGTGCAAATCCTCGAGACATATAGGAAAACACCCCAAAACAAAAAAAGTTGAAGGACCGTCTCACAGTTGAGTCTTGCAGAGAACTAAAAGCACACCTGACTTGGGATAGGCTACTGCATATGTTTCATCCTTGTGACTTTACTAGCACTAAGCTATAGCAGTATGGGTGAAGAACTACAATCTCTATACAAGGGATTCCATACTAAAGAGAACCGTTTGGAGTCTCAGTTTATGAAAATCCTAACCCCCCGAAGTACTGCATGCTTCCCAGCTTCCAAATTATCTTCTAAAAGTTCCTGTATCTTTGTATCTAGAAAATCCCACATCCCCTTGCAGTTCTGGGTGATCTCTTTCATTCTCTGCCTGACTCCTCTCACAAAGAGTTGGGCCTCAAATTCCTTCTTTTCCTCTCCTCCCTGCACTTGTATATTGCTGCTTTTCTTTACATTAAAACAGAAGGAAGTCAAAGCACATCAAAGCAATTTAACAGACGTAATTTGGGAACTCTTGCCTCTAGATGTTGTTGAAAAATGAATAAGCTTGAGAATAAGTTGTTCGCCTGAATTAGTGAAGATAAGACAGGAAAGGGGGGGGAAGTCATTCTTGCTCCAATTTAATACACACTAAGGTCAGGAGAATTCCCTCCTCTTGGATTTCTCTCCTCTGTTCTGAATGGGGGAGGGGGACACAGGGAGGGAGACAGAGAGTGCACTTGCACAAATGTTTACATGTCCCCTTTTACCAGCAGTGATGCTCATCAGTAATCTCCACTAAATCCTCCTGCTGAAAATCATGATTTTCCCTTATTGACCTGATTTTCCTGACCCAGAGTTATTTGCAATCAGCAAAACTAATTTCTTATCCAGTACAGACCTCACATTAAGATTACAATTAGCTAAAGGAGCAAATTAGCATTAAACTCGATACAACAAGGTTATAGGTCCACAATACCAGTCAAAATTCATTAAGTTCTTCACCAATTACTGTTCAATGAAATCACTCTACCCTTTGATCCACTGGTAAACAGAGCCCCACGTGTATCCAAACAGTTCCCTTAGCGCTATCCATAGAACTGATGATACAGGAAATGCTGCACAAGTCAGCAACCCAAAAGTTGATTAAACAGTTTCCTCCTATACATCTCAACAGAACTACTAAATGTTGCCCATTACATTTGAAGTTAAATGGCATTCCTTCACTCTCAAATGAGAGCTTACAGTGAAGAAATTAGAAATTATTTGCCAAAATCATTCTTTGCCTTATTAATATTGAAGGATATTTCTCCTCAGAAACTGAGATGCCCAAATAGCATTCTAATGTATTTTTTCTCTTTAAATTAGGAAGCAGATGCTGATAGATAAGAATTTTTCCATTTTACTGCCATTTTTAATATTACTATTTCACATATTCTGCATTGCAAATAATGCTTTTGTTTGTTTCCACTCAGCAGAAATATTAGGATATGAACACATTCAGAAGGTCTCTGTTTGGCAGTAGCTTTTTCTAAAACTCTTGAGAGTCTTGGCCATTTTGGGATGCTGCATAATGCTGTCTTTGGGCATGTCCTTCAGCAGCTGTGTTCAAGAGACATTTCTGCCCCCAGAGGGAGAAAATTATCTGAAGATGAACTACTAATGAAAACAACAGGAGACAGTAAAACCAGCTTGATTTAGAATACCAGGAAACTAACAGAATGCTCATGAAAGAGGATATTGAGACAGAAAAGTCAGTGAACCAAAGAAAGCCAGGCCATTCAAGTAAGAAGAGTAAGCTTTCCTGTATTAGACCTTTAAATAAACACATACATTTGTAAAATCCCACTGTGTGATAAAAATATAGAAAGCTTTGTCACAACTGAGCCCTGAAGTGCCTCTTCGGATCCAACTGCTCCTGATTATCTTGGAATGCCACTGCCTCGGCACTTCCTCATTTACAGCTGGATGTGGAATTTCCCTGGGTGACCAAGGCAGCTTTCTCATACACTTTTATTGCCACACAGCCTGAGCAGCTGATGCAGTGCCCTAGTAAACCATGAATTAGGCAATAACAACTTTTAAAAGTTATTTCTCATAGTAACAATTACACACAATTTGTTAAAAAAAAAAAAAAAAAAAAAAAAGCCTTCCCACAGCTTTCCACCAAAAATGTATACGTGATAAAAGCCGTACATTGCTTTCTCTGCAATACATTATAAATTTTTAGAATGTTTTAAAATGTAAGCCATTCTACTCCTAATGGAAAAGAGCTATATTATTAAAACTGCACACAATGGGTTCAGATTTAAATGAAACTTGGCCAGTGTTCAAAAGAAAAAAAGCCTTAAGTAATGCATGGTTATTCTATGCAGCATACTGTAGGGTGTTTCAAATAAAAGAGTGTGATGCCAAGGTCATGGAATGCAGCTGCTATGAGCAACCAAAAATAGATACCAACCTCTACATACTCCCTTATAATTAAAATAGGAAAATTAAACTCAACATAAGCAGGCTGAAGCTAGACAACCACATTATTCTACTTCTGCATTAAATCACTGCCATCCACTGCAGTCCATTGAGTGAAGCTGCTGCAAATGTACTGCAAATAATTTACACAAAGTATAATGAATTAATAAAAATAACCGACTGGTGAATTTATCCTGTAAAATTTACTTACCAAGGCTTTTTGGTTTTTTTAATTGTGGCATACGAATTCGAGAGAGCTAAGAAGGAACACTCATCAATGAGTTTTATCTTAGCTTTGCAGGAGATGCAAAGAGATAGTTTGCTGGTGTTGAAATGAAACAGAGTAACACATAACCCTGGAAATGTATTTCCTATCATCAGACTGAAGTCCAATCAGAATCTGATGTGAAGTTAAACTGCTATAGTGTTTCACCTTTTCTCCTTCAGACAGCAGCATGTAACTCTTCATTACACTGCATACAAAAAAGCTGTTACATCATCTTTGCTTTTTGTGAGTTTATGTCTAAGTTCATGCTTTGATTTCAAACTGCATTTGAACTTGAAAATAAAGAACTTTTTGGAACCAAGCCTGACTAAAATAAACCACCTCTTTTCCCAAGTGCTTTAGAATCAACTACTAAGCACACAAATATTTCAAGGACTAAAACTTAAAGGTATTAAGATGCTCCCTCTGAATTCTGACGCATCTGTCACACAAAATCAAGTACAATACTAAACTTAAATTTAAAACTTAGGTTTTTTGCAGTCTTATATCTAACAAAGTTAAACCTCACTTATGCCCTCTTCTTACATTAACCTGAAAACAATTAAAGCATGTCTAATAAAGACTTTCCATCCCCTCAAGTCCTCTAAAGAAAGGTGACTTTCACAAGAAGTGATCATCAACTGCCAAGCCAAGCACTTTCTAGGATAAGATGCTGATGTATGCACTAATGAGCCTTTCTTGTTTACCTCTGGAATAATCAAGGAGTAATACTGGAATTTTTTTTATGTTGACATCAAATGGAGAGAGACATTAAGCTAAATGACTACATTCACATATTGTACAGCAAGTTTAATTACATTAAAGCATTACAAGATGATAAAAGATTGGAAGGCAATACAATTCCAAAAGCTCTGCAAAACAAGTACAGCTAAATGCTTCATGGTAAGCTAAGTAAATAAAATACCACTTTAATATCAATTTAATATCAATAGCCTACAGATATATGTAACTTTCAAGAAGAAAAAGGTATAAAAGCAGCCTAGAAAGTAACACTCCTTCCCCAATACATGCCCGGGCCAAAGCAAGTACTAAAAGGATTAATTATACCTCTCTGGGTAAGCTTCCTACCTTGCACTGTAAAAGTCTTTAGTGACATCCCATCCCTAGCACAGATGGGAGAGTTTATGTGATAATAGCTACACTTTTAGAGGAAGAGAGCTTCAGGTTTAAAGAAGATACTGAGATGATTTCATGACAGCAACACAAACAAAACACGAGAGTGAGAAAGCCACCTTCACAGAAAAATTCTGCCATGTCCTGAGTGGTTAGCCAGTGGAAAGGGCTGCAGAGGAGATGTCACCATCTCATCCAGCAGACTTGGGGCCGTCAGAAAACAACTAACAGGCGTCATAAACTTTACTGTCTGAGCAAGCAACAATATGGAAAACAAGCACTCTGAGGCCAAGAAATGAAAACCAACTTTTCTCCTGCTCAGTCAGAATCATCAGGCAAGTTCATGTGAAACCAAGCTGGCTCATGGTACTCTGCACTATCAGTCCCCATAGCCCTTTTTGCTTTGGAAAAATGAAGAAAATGTTAAAACTTAAACCCTTAAAAATACAGCTTGCTTTACTAAAACACATTCTAAAGCCACCAACAGCCACCAACAACACAATATAAAGAATTTAAAAGCCTTATTTCTTTTTAAAAGTAGTAGCTTTAGCAACTTGCTTGTTACTTCTTCAGAGACAGTGCATGTAAAACTCAAGTACACATTTGACTGGCAACCTAAAAATCTTTCCTTCTGCATATGGGGATTAAATTAGAATGTTTCACTGATTCTGTTCTCCCATCCTCCCCAGGAAAAGGATGTTAACCTACGCCAAAACATCCACAATACAAAAAACCTGGATCTATGTCCTGACTGAATCAGGCTGTAGATTTGTAAAATTACCCCCCACATCAAGAAAAAAACATGCTCATTAGTGGGTATTTTGAGCAGATGTGACTAATAGCAAATAAAGCCTTTCCTCAGAAGCATCTTCCAGGAGGGGTGTAATTAATTGTTTTTAAAAAATAATCTCCATTTCAGAAAGACAACAGCTTTGCTAAAAGCTTCCATTTATTCACCTCTAAGGAACCAATCTGCCTGCCAGCACTAGCAGATGGGAAAGTATGAGTTTATGGAAACAGGCCCAAAAAAACCCCAGGCTTTAAGGAGAGATTAAAAGATTTTTAACTTAATGCAGCAAGTAAAGGATAATGCAATGCAGATAAGACAGATGTATGCTTAAACATGAATTACATGAACTATACATATGTTATTATTATGTGAATATAAAAAAATAATAGAAACTAAGGTACACCTAAGATTATTTCAAGGAACACTAGTAAGGAAATTACCTATTAGACAGCAATCATATTTCTAAGCTCAGTGATGAAGTTTCAAGAGCTTGGATCTCATCATGAACACAGGTTAACTGACTCCTCTGTCATCATATTAATCTACATAATTGAATACAATTACGTTATCATAAATCCAAATAAGGTAAAAAATATATTGCTTACATAGCACCAACCATGGCATTTGTTTGTAAAAAGCCCCAACTCACTTCCATCTCTTTCTTCATTTTAAAAAAATTATACTTTACTTACGACTAAATGTTATGCTACTGGCTGGTGGTTTCTTATGTCATTCTACAACTTTAGAAAACTCAAGTGTTCACCTTATGTCTATTTAACTACAGGCAATGTAACACAGGCAAGATCACCTGCCAAGGGCCCCTATAAGACTTCCACAAACAAGCTGGGGGACTTGGACACCTAGTTCAGGAGAGTTGCTTCTTTAGCTGTCTTGACACTTAGGTTAGGTACCCATTTTAGGCTGATCAATCTGTTGGTTCAGATTTACTTTTGGCTTCTGTAAAGATATGTCTGTGCAGTTTAAGAGCTAGAGCACATTTCCTCTCCTGAATAAAAGGATTGGTGAGACCAATTCTTCTCAATAATAACAGCATTTGGTTGCCATACTCTAGTAAAAAGCAGTACTTGTCCGAGACTTTTCGGGAATAAATGGGTATGTTTCATTATGGTTTTGTCTCCAAAAATGAGGGTTCAGTCATTATTTGAGCCAATTTTAAGTTTGTTTTGCTACTATCACCTAGCGGAATTAAAACACAAGTAGATGTAACATATCTGACTAGTAAAGGTGCATGTTTGTCTACTCACAGATATCATTGCAAGGTTGGTATATTCAAAAACAGACTTCACAAAGATATTGCGGCTTATATAAGTTACAAGACTTCTCTTTGCATTATGTATATTCCTATTTATAAATACAACATATGCATCTTATGTCTTTATGGTATCATTGGTACCACTTTACGGTAGTTTATTCCACTTTTTATTCATCTTTCAGCGTAAAATAGTATATGAACGCAATTAACTACCTGCGGGTCCGTGGAGGCTTTGGTGGAGGAGAATCCTGTTTCTCAGCATCTGAAGAACTGACAGCATTCTCTGTATTGTTTTCATCCTGATTAAAAGAAAAAAAGGGTATTTTTAGTCCTGACTGTAAAGCTAATACACAGAATATCTGAACTGTAAGGTCCAAAGATCTGTAATGATACTTGGCAATAATATATAACAATATGACCTATTTTTGGCTATCATATAGAGATCACTCTCAAAACTCTATTCTAAATGCACAAAATTATTTTATATCTTGTGTTTCCAACTCCAAATTTTTCTGACTGAAGATTTTGGTTTGTTTGCCGTTGAACAATCTACCAGAGAAAATACTCAAAAGCTGATCTTTTTTCAGTAGTGAGCAAGCTCTCGTACACCCTCCAAATCACTCACATTGAAAGCATTTATTTTCCAGTCAGTCTAATTATTTTCACTTGTACCATCACTCCAATGAAGATAAGACTAATCTACAGTGTAGTAAGGAAATGAGAAGGATCTTACCCACTTGTCACCTAATGCATCTATCTAAAATACTTTCAAATAATCTCCCGTTTGTGTACAAGAAAGTTTCATTTACCCAGCAAAGCATGAAAGCATGAAGATTTTAATTTCACTTCAGGACCATAAAAATAAAAGATGTATTTTATATATGCATGTATTTATAAAGCCATACACACTTACATGTATATACATGTAAAATATTGTTGTGGGTTTACCCTGGCAGGCAGCTAAGCCCCCCAGAGCCCATCTCATTTCTTCACCCCACCCCTGGAGGGGGAAGAGGAACAACAGGAAAAGTCATGGGTCAAGACAAAACTGTTTAGCAGGCAAAGTGGGAGAAGATAAAAAGAAATCAAACAAGCCATGCAAAAGCAATCACACAAACTTCCACAGGTGGGCCTCTGCCAGCCCCTGCACCAGCCTTCACTGAAGCCCCTCTTGTCCCTCGTTATTGCTGAGCATGACATTCCAGGGTGTTATGGGACATCTCCTAGGTCACTGTGGGACCTGTCTGGCTGTGTCCCCCAGCCCGGGAGGGCAGGCTAAGAGCACAGGCAGCGCTGGCTGTGCAAACATTGTTCAGCAGTGGCTGCTGCATTAGCTACGAACAACCATCAGCACTGTTTGCACCACAGATCTAAAACACAGCACCCCAAGAGTGGCTGCGAACACCATTGAACTACAACCCAGCCACTCAGCGAAAATATGTAAAAAACCATGTACAGATAAAAATCAAAACAGAACATGCAAGAGTCTAGAGCTGACATACCATTTCCAAATGCGTGCCACAGCCAAAGAGCCAACAAACCCAAGGAGAGCCTTAGTGTTAGCTTAACTTCAATGCTTATTTTACCTAAAGGCATTTTTTTGCAGGAGTTCTCTTTTTGAAAAGCAATCTTAAAAAAGAACAACAACCATCCCAAATCAGTATAATACATTTCACAACACAAAACCAGGGTCTGCTATTTGCCAGCCTTCCTGCTCAGACTGGTGACAGACTGACTTTCTTCAGCCTTACAGAACAAAAGGCAATTCCCTGTTAATTTCTGCTTCAGATGTGATAGTTGCATTTGAATTCAGTGAGCAATTTTTGCTTTGGAAGATAAACTGTAAATTGCCTCAACAGTTAACTAACCTCACTTAAATTTAGATTAATTAGTTACATGTTTTTAATTTCCATTACTTGTCTTAAAAGTTACCACACCACTGTGGGCTACTGTGAACAATCTATTATCAAATTCTATTCCTCAGTGTACTAAGTGGAGCTTTACCTGTGAAGAAAAAATTACATCTTTTGATCTTACTGTTTTTCCCTAACTGTGCCCATTAACTTGTTGTCAAATATAATATTGCACAAGTACTCCAGCAGAAATACCCTATTGTTCCTTAATGAATGGATTGTGTCAGCCCTTTCAGGGAAATTGCACAGGGAGTTCATTGTCCTGCTGACCACTAGCTGTAACTACCAGGGGTTTTTTGGAGGAAGATTCAACGAGCAGATAAAAGCCACTCACATTTAAATGAACACAACTGAAACTCCCACCGCAGTCAATCAAGGTTGGCTGGTTTTTACAGAATCATAGAACAGTTTGTGTAGGAAGGGACCTTCAAACGCCATAGAGTGCACACCCCCTTGCAATGAGCAGGGACATCTTTAAAAAGATCAAGTTACTCTGAGCTCTGTCCCAGCTGGCCTTGAATGTTGTCAGGAATGCCAGGGCAGGGCATCTACAGCCTCTGTGGGCAACCTGTTCCAGTGTTTCATTACCCTCATCATAAAACATTTCTTCTTTCCATCCAGTCTGAATGTATCCTCTCTCAGTTTAAAACCATTACACTCTGTCCTATCACAACAGGCCCTGCTAAAAAGTCTGTCCCCATATTTCTTATAAGCCCCCTTTAAGTACTGCAAGGCCACCATAAGGTCTCCCTGGAGCCTTCTTTTCTCCAGGCTGAACAACCACAACTCTCTCAGTCTGTCTTCATAGGAGACTTGTTTGTGTGCTTATCTTTGTGTCCCTCCTCTGGACTCGCTCCATGTGGCTCGTGTGCTGGGGACCCCAAAGCTGGATGCAGTACCCAAGATGGGGTCTCACAAACATGGAGTAGAGGGGCAGAACCACCTCCCTTAACCTGCTGCCCATGCTGCTTTGGATGCAGCTAATGACTGGGAAAAATAGGAATGTGGGTTGTATATTAGTGTGGCTTTTTTTTATATTAGTGTGTCTGCAGGGGTTTGCATCCAGCTTTGGGGTCCCCAGCACAGGGAACATTACCATGGGCCATGAACATCCAATCCCCTACCAGCCTCCTCTCAAATATGTAAAAAAGCAATTTCCAACTTTTTGACATCAGGTAATGGGTGACCATACAGATAATTTTGCCCTTAACAAACATGAACATTCATTTTATTGCCTCATTCAGGCAGAGGAGCCTTCTGAATACTGGTGCCAAAGATGCTGAGGCTCCCAGTAGTCAACAATAAACTGTTTCCTGCTCAATGGTTGTGTCATGTTCCTCCCCACTAAACTGGTATTGTAATAAAAAGGCTCCTCTTATTCCTAAGTGCTAACAACCAAGGCTAGAAAGCAATGCATCCTGAACAACTGCATCCTGAGAGCAGAGCATGCTGCTGGCCTTGCTTCAGCACCACAGCACATCCAAGTTTCACAAAGCAGAAAGATACTAGAAGGAGTGAGAGTCCACAAGAGCTCCTCCCCCTCACCACCAACTTCTCCATGCTACAACAGTTCAGAAAAGTCTCCCAGTTTTGTTTCACCAGTACAAAAGTTTTGAGGAACAGATTTCTTAATTACGCACTCAGTTTTCTAAAGGGTATTGGCAAGGGAAAGGGTGTGTCTGTTGGCTCTAGACTAACTTGTCCAGAAAACAAACCAGCAGCTGCATCCCTGTCCTTCTGTTTGTAAAGTAAAGTGTTTGTGAACAGAATGTTTCCTGAGATATGCTTTTCTCACAGGCAGAAGAAAAAGCTTATTAAAGAAGCTAACATATGTCAAAGCTTTTAAAAACTCCATGTATACAGTAAGAAGCTGTTTCTAGTTGAGACAGGCAGAAGTAGCTGAAAAGGCATTGCCATTCTTGCCACTGGAAATAAAATGTATGCATATACCTTACAAAAATGTATATAAACTCAAATGTCCAAGGCACATACACAGTCACAGAGTTTACAAAAACAATTTCTTGAAAAAAAAATTAAACCCCCAAACAAACAAAACTCAACAAGAAGACCCACAGCCACAAAATGGTACTTTTAAATTTAACACCAGAAAAGCCAGTGGTTACCACAACTTTGTATACTGGGAGGGCTTCAGGCAGATGGGTGCTCAAAAGTTTTCACTTGCGCACCAGGTTAAACTCCAGATCCATTACTTTAGTTACACTGAATGAGGAGCAAGAATGATTACAGGAATTATTGTCACCCAAAAAAAAGAGGTACTTTGCTACTTAATTAGCTCAATGAATTGATGTTTCTGTGAAAGTTTCATCTACTTTTAGAGAAGTCATTCCCTGTTACTTGTTCTCAGTTCTGTTTTACAAGAAATCAGGAATAACCAGTATTTTGAGTATTTATTATCCTTGAGTGACACCAACTCACAGATTTCCCTGTCATATATCAAAAAAACGAATAGGCAAACATGCAGAAAAACAGCACGGAGCAGAAATAAGGAAGCTCTGCTCTGAAAGTGAATATAGGGTATCTCACTGGGATGACTGCATCTGTTGAGAAGAGCAGATGGTGGTATTAAGAAAAAGTCTTGCACAGCCTTCCTAAGCACAGCTTATTGACATCAGTCAACACTCCCTTGCTCCCCTAGACAGATGTTGCATTCTCAGGCAGAGCCCAATTTTTTAAAGTATCAGCTTAGACAAACCAGGACAACATACGTAGCTCACAGGGGTCATCATACAGAATAATTTTTTTAAAATGGATTAACAAATGTGTAATTCACCAAGTGTTCAGTGCAGCACTCTGCTTTCTCACAGGAGACAACTATCCTACTGTGGCAAGCTTCTCACTGCAACATGGCTAAACATAAAAAATAGGAACTCTCCCCAACCTCTGTGTCTATATGCATCAAATGCTCAACAGTTCAACTCTCTCAGAGTTACTCCCCCTGAGGGAGTAGCTACTGAGATCAAGTGAAAGTGCTCATAGTTAGGGATTTCTAGGTATTCTGTTAAATTGCACATATATAGACAAATGTGCCTATCTACCTCTGAAAGACTACATTAAGGAATGAAAAGACCATAAACTCACATACTCTGAAGTGCAGATTACCTCTAGTCTACTACAATGCAGAGTAACTTATGTTCCTGTAGTAATGCAGAGAAACAAGGAATTGTCATGGCAGATGCAGTGTCTGAATCCAGCTTGCTAAGGTAACCCACATTGTGTGATCACCTCCCAAGGGTGGGTCTTTCCCCCACCTGCTTCCTCTGCTGCCTGAATCACCAAAGAGAGCTGTCACTAACTTCAAGGAAATAGAAGACCATCATCTTAGACTGAGATATCACACACACTGCCTACAATTCAAAACCTTTTGCCCAGGAATCGCAATGTATAATTTTCTTTTGGAACTCCCAGTGGAAATATTTAATGTCATTCAGAAGCTTTCTGTACTGGTAAAATACTGGCAAATTTACTGCAAAGATTCCTCCAGAAGTAATCTCATGTTTTCCCTTAAAAGGAATCAAGGCATTCCTTTTGCCCTTATCATAAAGCAGCATGGGAATCACCGAGCATCAGTGGATAAAAAGATAAATACTTCAGATTGAAATGATACACTCAAGTGACTCAGATTAAATCAAACATTCCAACACAGGCAACGAGATAAATGTCTCTGAAGAAATATATGATTTTTTAGAATGCTGCGATGACAAAAAATATCCTTCCAAGCTGCCAAACAGCAAAGAGAATATAAACAGCAAAGTCTTTTCACTTACTGTTTCTAAACCATTAATGTTTCGAGTAACAACATTCTTCTTACAGCAGCTGATTCCTTCATGACTTCTAAAAGTGCAGTCAACCACAGCAACAGAACTCTGTTGCTTTTACAGCATGAAATGCAAGACAGTGGAGAGTACTAACACCGCCAGATTTTGGAGAAAGTGTTTATTGACACAAGCTTCTACTCATGGATAAGGACAAAACAAGGACTTGCAGTACTGTAACATGCTTGGCACTGTCAAGGGACAAAATGCAACAAGAAATATTTTTGAAGAGATAGTGAACTTGGTTGTTTATCTTTTAACCAATTTTCTTTTTCTGACTTCCAAACAGAACATCCAACTTGATGAAATTCCATATGATTCAGACTTTCCAAGACAGCTACAGTTCACTTCAGCTCATGAAGAACCTTCTCAAATAATTTGTAAAATATTTTACTGATACAAATCTGACTGATACCTTATCAGATGACCAAGACTAATGATCTCACATATATTTCAAAGCTTCCAAACACAACACCAAGTGTAATATTTTCACAGCAGTAGTAACAAAGCCAATGATGGTGAGAAGCACAGCTATTGACTTGAAATACATGACAATATGATCAAGAATTTCAGTGGGAAGGGCTTCAGTCCAAGACTCTGTTCCAATTCAATTGTTTGGTAACTGAAAGTACTGCTAAGTGGGGGTGGGGAATAGTTCTGATTATTAAATTTAGCATCTGAATTATTTTCTTATCAGAGAAAAGTCACTCCTCAGCAGCAATTCTTCACCCTGAAATTTGGCTACAGTGGGGGACTGTTGAAAGAATTGGTATCTGAGCAGAGCTTTTCTTATTTCATTTACTTTATATACTTAGCATTAAGCACAGTTTTAGTTCTACACATTCACAATATGTACAACTATATGGTAAGAATATACATTTACTACATTAAAGCCCATCAAGTATGCATTTTCTACATGGTTTTGAATCTATCAAATTCAAATGGAAATTCCAACCCTATCATAAGTCTATTTCCAAACACTGCATGCCTTGCTGTTGACTTTTTACAGTATTGTTTCCAGCAGGGCAAAGCTGGCAAGTCCACAGGAACACACGTTCAGGATTGTGTCTGAGCCACTTCCCCATGAATACTGCCACTCGCTGCCAATCAGATTAGCTTTTTACTGGGATGTTACTGGCAAGCCCTGCTTACAAAGCCTCTGGAACTCAACCCATTTCAAACACTGCTCGAAATGAGAACAGCAATTGGAGAACAAAACCATGAAACCAACCCTACAGAGCACTCCAACTCTTCAGAGTATTATCTAAAGAGAATAAATGACATATTTCCTCTTCAGCCCAGTCGCATCTCCTACTTAACTAATAGTAATATATCCAAAGTAGGCACATTAATTTTATTTGGAATTGTTTCCACTGGACATAATTAAAACCATTCACATATTGAAGATTTCAGAGTTGTTCTGGCATCTGCAGGCAGAGTAACACCTATAAAGGAGCCTTAGAATATTATACTATATTTACTAAAGTTACTTGAAAACTTCCTACCTCAGAATTAGTTTTTTAACCAAGATACATCCCAGAATGCTTGTTTGGTTTTTAAAAGAAAACAAACTAGAAAATTTTCGGGGAAAATCAGACATTAAATACAACAGATGCTACATAACCACTTTTGGAGGCAAAAAGGGAGCTTTGCCAGAATAGCAAAAACACTGTTTTGAGTGAGCTTCAAAGTTTTGAGAATCAGGTTAAAACTACGAGAAAATATTTAACTGGATCTATGAGGTTTCCCTTACAAATCCAAAACAGAAGCTAAGCCTGTACCAGTTAATTCCTTGAAGGGAAATTTTTTAACAAATGGACAGTAGCAAATTTAAGTACTAAATTTTTAGATACAGAAACTCTTCACCTATGAGACTTTTTCCCCCTCAACCTTACTGCAGAATTATTCAAGTAACAATAGGAAAAAGCATCATTTCCCAATAAAAAGGGCTGTGCCTAGTCAGACAAAAAATTATTTTGCCCAGCTTCAGCCGTGACTAAAATGGAACTTCCAGGGAAGAATAAGGTCAGAGAAAGCATACAGGGATACTTCCCTAGGATGTTTTCCAACAGATTGCAACTCTGGAATTTCATAGTTCAGAGGTTAGTGAAATTCATGGAAAAAGATTCCAAGGTGGTGAGATATTCACCTCAAAGACACAGGCTTTCAACTGCAGGGAGCTCTGCAGTTTCATGTTGCATTTTTCATAACAATGTCACTTTTTTATTAAGTCTTTCAGGTCTCACTGGTATTCCTTAGAAAAAGTTAATAGGAATCAGCTTTCTGTCGTTACTTGGCCCCTATTGTATCTAACCTCAGCCATTTCTTCTCCATCTCAGTCTGGCTGTTCTTTAGCTGGAGCCTTCCAACACCTTTGATCCTTGTCCAGCTGTTTAATGTTCAAATTCTGTAACATGTTTTTGAGATAAGCAGACTTGACATGCAGTCAGTAGTCAAGTTGCAAGGTACCCACACAAGGACATGACATTCTCTGCTCTCACTAGTTTCCAAGTAACTGCCAAAATTCAATTTCCTTTACAGCTTATTGATCATAAAGCAAGTTTGTACCCAAGTAGAAATCTAAACTTACACTCCATCACTGTATTTTCAAAGCTGGGATTTATCAGTCTCTCACCCCCATGTACATTACCTATCCATTTTCTATATGGTCTTGTTTTATTAGTCAGCAAATCTCTTAAGCTGTACTAAAGATGGCACTTGCCTTTGTTACAGACATAGGATCAGCATATTGTGCCACAGCCTTACTCATGTTCTGGAATAGGTAAGTAATTTAGTACATATAGTAATAGGAATAAGTACACAAGAGACATTTCTGATTCTGTATAAGAGCACAGACACAGGTCAGATTTAAGTCAAATAACCAGAAGATACAGTAGACTGATCTACCTATTATTTTATGATCAAAACTCAAGTAATTAAAAATCACTTCTGTACAAAGCTAATCAATCTGCATATTCCAAACCCTGTCATGCTCGTTCTTCAAGAAAAAAAAAATCGTAGATCAGCTTAATCAAACCTGTAACAAATAAAAGCAGTCTGCTCTATCCATATTGCATTTAGTCAATGGGCTTCTTATCATGACTAAAGACCTCTTAAGTATTGCATGAACTGATATAAATTCTTAGGAGTTAGCAGAAGGGTGTATGCCTTTCATCCAAGAATTGAAAACATTCTAGACTTCTTAGAAAGCACAATACAGGACAGCTAAATCCCTAAAATAAATGGGATGCTTATTAATAAAAACACATTTTAAATTGCTTCCAGATATTTCAAAGAATCCAGAAGATACCACTCATACTCCCTCTAGACCTATGGAATTTACACCAATTAGGTACTGAAGGGACAGACAAAATCACTGAATAAACAAAACACAATCCAGGGATAAAGGGTGGTACAGAGTTCTGGACTGTGGGAGAGAGAGAATATATTAATCCAAAAAGCCATTTTTCACATAGTGCCCACCAACAGCCAAGAAAATATATCTAAACATAAAAAAGAGAAAAAACAGGGGACATGAAATTTAAAGGGGAAGGGCAGAAAGACAGAAAAATCCTCAAATACTATGAAAACCAGTGAAGAATATTTTTTGCACTTTTTTTCTCCTTTGTAAAAAGGATAGAGCATAAAGGTTCCTGACAAAGGCACTTTAAACTTATTTTTCTTTCCCCTAATCTATTACAATGCAAGTAGTACTTTAAAAAACATGAGAACTTAATAAGATCACACCATTGAACACTTGAAAAACCAGACTTCACGGAAGAATTTTCATCAGAAGCTAACAGCTAAATATGGGAAAGACACCTACCACTCCATCTGCAATCTTCCAGTCTGCACAGCTTTCGTATTTTTGCAGTTGCTTTTCAAACAGTTGTGCTATGGCTCGATGGACAAGTTCATACTGCTCCTACAGTAAATTACCAGAAAAAAAATTAGTGCACAAGATCTTTACAAAGAGTAATGATATATTATCACACTCATTTCAAAACAAACTGTACCTTTGTCTGCACTGCAGAATGCCTCTGTGTCCTCATTTCCTGTATTAAATTAAATACATTGAATTCTTCAGGTATTTTCTGAAATATAGAAGAAAGTTAATTACAATGACATAGCTGTCAGAACAACAATACAAAAGCTGTTACACATCGAAAAATAAGTCTAACTTTCATAGCTAAAGCTAATCTGTTCTCTCCACACTGTAACTATTTAATTTTTTTTCAAAGCAACTCCAAAGTGACATTTAATTTAGACCAGCTGAGAGCATTTCAAACATTTTCAAAATGAGACATCCAATATCATTAATGTGACACTGGAACATTAATGACGCTTCATAACCTAAAAATCCCAGAATGAAGTTACTCCTTTATATTTGAAATATCAGGCTTCAGGAGCTGCAAAACAAGTCAGAGAGACTGAGACAGTTGATTTGAAAAATCAATTTATATTGAAATATATATTTTTTAAAATTAGAATTTTATAGTGACCTTTTTAAAGAAAAAATTGCTGTCAAAGGAAAGTAAGTTCATACTAAAACATGATTGCAATGAAACTAAACTTCCAACCTGTCAAGAGAATTCCAGACTGTCTTAAACATTTCACTATTTTAGAACACTTGGAAGCTCAATCAATCACTGTTATGAAATTACAGAATGTCATAAAACTTCTTTTAAGATTCCTTACCCCAGCTTTAAGCAAATTCCATGTATAATCTATAGCACAGATGGCTCCCGTTCTTCCACACCCTGCACTATGAACATAAACAGCTACATGTTAGATATTATTTAAATTTGTTAAAAAGAGCACTAGAAGCTTTATATTTCAAGAGTCCACATTAAAAAAAAAAAATTATCCAAATCTCTCATCTATCATTTTAATTTCACTCAACCTGATACTATAGTGTCTTAAAAAAAATACCAGGAGTGCAAAATGCAGCACTGAATTTTTAATGTAAGTTTTCACAGCCATTTGTAACTGCAGCCATGAAAGATGCTCCAATGCTGATGATTTTATTGCCTCTCTTTTGTCACACTATTCCCAGCTACTACTGCTTCATTAGGTGTGGTCTTCTCCAAATTTAATGGTAAATGATGTAAAATGGCAGAATACATTTAAAGACTCGCACATTTTTTCTGATTTAGTGTCACATCTGTATTTTCTGCTTTTTAGCTAAAAAACATACATCTGAAACTTATAACGACAGCAAATGATCTTAATTATTTTTCCTAATAGTATGAATTCCTTGATTTTTACATATGCAGAGTCATAATTCATGCATATTTATTACATTATATTTACACTGTTGTAAAGAATTGACATTTACCATTCTATTGACATTAAAGAGGAACAGGACAAAGTGAAATAGATTTCAGTGCCAAGTCAGTTTTTTATGGTTTTAGACCTCACTTAAGAGTGACAACTGAAGGAAAGAATGCAGCACTTGTAGAGTTAATAACTGAGCTCTAAAGAGTTAATAAACCTCAACAATTCAACATATCCTGGCTTGCAAATCTGAATACAATTTTCCCTGACATAATACATGAACTTTTGTTGCTTTAAAAAGCATTAAAAATCATAGGCAGGATTTCTAGGTAAATTGCCAGAAACTGTCAATTCACCAAAATATTTTCGTGGCAGTTCAGTTTTGACAGTCCTTCTGTTAGCCACATCTCAGGTCAAGGATGAAACTCTTGTTCAGAATTAAAGACTTCCCAACTGGAAACTACAGTCTGCTCATTAAAGATCTTTTTTGTCATATTAGAAGGCAGACAGACAGAGTTCTTAGTGACGCACGTGCTACTTAGTCTCTCCTATTGAGAATGGAGCCTTTACTCCCAAGCTGATTTGCAATGATCTTCAAAGTCTGTTTTGTCCTCATGAGGATTTACGTCTTGAGAATGATCAAATGGATTCCCTTTCAAAGGCTCATTCTTTTCTGATTGATATTCTGTCTTAAACTGAAGTAGAGGCAAAATTTCACTGTGGCATCAGTTTTAAGAAAATGAAGCCTTTTGAATTGAAACCTTTTGTACAATTTTGAATTAAGTTTTGATATAAGAATCATTTTTTTAATAAAACAAATTTAAAAATTCTGATTTAGAACAAAAACTAGTGCATCCCACCACAAAAGGCTACATTTCAGAAAAATGAAAATGTTTAAAAATTAAAAGACGAATACATTTGATACCTGCAGTGTATGCAAATAGGAACATCTTCATGCTCCTGGTACTCTCTCATCAAGCTGATCATGTCCAGAATAGAATCAAAAGATGAAGGGACATCGTGGTCAGGCCAGTTAACATAATGAAATTGATAGACACTCCGAGTCTCCTGAGGGAGAGGCAGGGAGAAAGGTGTTAATGACATCACATATTTGAGTTCGTACCAAATAAGTAGTTCTATGAGCCTTCCCTTTGACAAGCAAGTCATTTACTGTATTAAAAAACCCTACAGCTTATACCACTTCAAAAAATAGAAAAGCAATTCTGAAGTAGTACTTTAAGTGCTGCTAATGCATAAGAAAATGCCCTATGGGACAGTTCAGAAGCCCCTCTGTTATATGGGTTAAAGGACCCACAACGTTGCACCATATGAAAAGATTCTATGTCCTTACAGCTGTAACTTGGAAAGGGAGAAAGAATCTTTTATTTGGTCTTTCCCTTTATTTTTCTATTTGTACTTCAGTAACTTACATTGGGGGAAAAAATGAGGGCAAAGGTGTTTTGTCACATGACAAAACTAAGTGTGTGCAGTGCACATGTGCACAGAGGGAAATCAAGCAAACAATAAATTAAGACCGTATCTAAATATGGATCACACTTGCAGCCACTTTTATTCTCGTAACAGGAGCTACAACACTACTAAAGACAAGGTAAGAAGCAGGCTTTAGAACAGCTTCATTGCTTCATTACTCAGCTACCTGAATCCCTGAAAATGTTATCATTATCCAAGCACCTGCAGCTAGCAGCAGAACCAGCAGCCAGTTCTACTGCACCTTTCCATGCTGGTGTCACACCTCTGCGCTCCAGCTGACTGCTCAAAGTGATGGACTGGAGAAGATGAGGTTTTTGATTCTCATTACAGTCTACAGGTTTCAAGACCTACACTACCTTCTCTTTAGTTATGTGAGAAGCAACATAGCAGGCCTCTTGAGCATGGAAAGTTATCTATTTGTGATGCTTGACTTTTCCCAGCTCGGTGGAAACACTATAGCTAGTTAAAACAAGAGAAAACAGAGCCTAAGAAAGCATAAATTGTAAAATCCAGATGATTATGTAAAACCAAGGTCATCAGTAAGAAGGAACAGTTACAGCTGCCTATTAAGGTCCACCAAGAAATTTCACTTAATTACTTTTAAAAAGACCAGTGATTTTTCACATTAGCAGAACTGTCAAGAAAAAAAAAGGATTTGTTTTTTACATAAAAATTGGAAATTTAAAAGAACCTTTACATTCCTTTTTCACTTGTAAACTGAAAACCCAAAATTCTTTCTTGAAAATATTCAAGTTTCAGTCAAATTGGTTTTCCTTGTAGAAACTAAAGTAACTTTGTAGATTTACAGAAATTTTAAATTCTTTTGCATAGTGGGGTTTTTTTTATGATACTCCACTACAAATGCTAGAGAAATGACCAAACATAGAATTATTCTGGAAAACCTGAAAGCAAACTTAAAAGGATATATACCATAAATACACATTTTCCTCCCCAGTGCAAGGTTATGCTTAGAAAAGTAAGATAAAAACTCTGTAATTACTTTTACAGGAACCCTCAAGCAAATCTGCTACACAAATCTGAAGAAAAACCACTTTATCAGATGCATAGATCTTGTTAACCCTTTCAGTTAAATTGCTCCTCATAGGAACAAACTTCTGGTTCCTTGCTAAGATCAAAAGCTCAGCACAAACTGTAGCTTTTTGTTGCTGCCCAGTTTTTAAGCAGTACATGGCATCTAAATGGGACAGAACTCCCCAAAGTCAATAGCTAGACATCATTTGCATGTCTAGTACAGGCAAGCAAAATATACATCAGTGATAGTTGCTGGTGTAACCAGTTCGTACAATAGTCAGGTATTAAAAGGAAGGCAGGCTCTGCTTTGGGGTTTTTGGTATCCAGTTCTGTTTTGAAGTGCACCGTTTCAAAAAATGTCACAAACCCTGGTTAGTACGCAAAATTTCTGTTTTCTATACAGTCTCACAGCCCAGTCAGTTGTGAGCATTCAGGACACACCAACAGAAACAAAATGATTAGGTTCATGCATTTGTAGCAAGATACTGCAGACAAAAATTATCCCCCAAAATTACTCCCCTCATGATTTAGCAGTTTTCGTAACTGTTGTGTTATCAGTTGTTGAAATGGAACAAAGCTTTGCTAAAGAAAACCATAACACAAATGAGACTAACCGGTAATAAATCATTTATCAATGCAGGCTGCCAACTAAAATGACAGGTATTCCATAAAATAGACTGTCATGGTTTATGTTTTTGCAGGAGGGCTCTACAGTTTTTATTTACTGGTAGCTGCTCTTCAGTCACATGAAGTCTGACATATGACATTTGACATCTGACATTTCAGTGTAAGTTTATAAAAAAAGCTTAAACTGTTTGGGTAAACAAGAACATAGATAAAAGGCAGAGTTTTATTATTCCTCCCTTATAAACTAAGATTTTAACATCACTTCCAAACTTTATCATTTACATACATAATCAGCACCTAAAAAAGTAAAGGTATTTTTGTGAGTTTCTGGCATTATATAATTTCAGAGACTTTTGAGCAACCATTGATGGTGAGACCAGAAGTGACTGTGTACTTACATTTTGAAATTCAAGTAATAATGTTCTAATGAAGTAATCTGTTCTTGCTTGCTCAGCTTCCTAAACATGAGAAAACAATAATGCATTAGAAAAAAACCTATAAATCAACATGCAAAATACAGGATATAACTACAAACTCAAACTTTAATCTCAGGTTTTTTGAATTTACTGGTTTTGTATTTCCTTAAGAGAGGTGCAATCAAAAACTGATTAACACGCCAGCAAGTCAGCTTGCTATACAAGATGCGCAAAATGTGTTAATTTAGTTAAAAATATGAGTTTTGAAATTAATATCTTGTCTGCTCCAAAGTCATCATCATGTAAGAATAGTTCTAAGTACCTCTTTTGCTTTATTTCTCCATACATTTTAATTTACAGATTGTCTTTCACACTTTTGCTGTATAAACTTCAGCCTCTTACCACTCTACCATGTCATCTCTCCTTTTATTTTTTTCCTTTTCTATTATTTTCAATTAAGGGTGCATCTGAAAGAATCACTGATTATTTTGGTTGTGGCAAAAAAGCCTAGCTTCTAGCTCACAGAATTTTCAAATCTTCCTTTGGAATATCAAAGGAAGTTTATACTGCAGACATCAAATAGTGTTATTGTACTTTAAATATCAGTAACATCAGAATTTGAAGATGCCTTTAAAAGCTTAGCATTACAGCTTCCCACAGAGAATTTAGGAGAGTGCATATATGCTTTAATGTGTTTCTATCTCCTACTGGGAATTTACCATTTCCCATCAACAACTGCAACACTTTGCAGGTTTTAGAGCAATGCAGCCCACATAGACCAGAGCACCCAAAGGTAATACATTCTCGGCTAAGAAGTCAATTACAACAAACACACAAATCCCCTTTCACCAACATCATGAGGAACAGGGCCAAAACCAGCCAAAACTGAATCTATTTATGGTAGAATAAGGTTACTCAGAATCTTTATAGGCTAAAATTTGCAAGTATGTATTTTCCTGACAAGATGAAATTGAAGTATACTGAATTCTTGCTACACCATTTCAAAGTAATATTAACAGCAGAATAAACAACCATGTTAACTCTTTCTGAACACCTTAAAACACCTCATGTTAATTAACGTAATAAAAATAACCTATTCCAGTGTTACTTTCATTTCATTCAGTACACACAAGTCATAACAGACAAAACAACTGCACAAGACTTTGATTTCTTGGGTTTGGTACAGACATTTAAGACTACATCATATAAAGCTCAAGAAATAATACATAAAAAGATACAAGACCAAGGGACACAGTTTCCCTTTTTTTAAAAAAAATAAAACAATTGTGGAGGATTCAAAAAACCACACAGCTTAGATGTGTGCATTCCTTTCAGAGTCCTTTTGCAAAATTTAGTACTGAACAATTAAAAAGCCCACTAGAAACAGTTCATTGAACATTTAAGTTACAAACCCACTAAACACTTGAAAATTAATTTATAAAGATTTATACTTACACAAGAAACACGAAATGGTCCAAAAGTTACAGCTGCTTCTCCATACAGAGGCCAGTAACGCTCACATTTTTTCTGTTAAAGTGAAGAATCCTAATTTAATTCATGCATGGTACTGAAAGGTGATTAACAGAAGCAGAGCAGACAAAATCATAACCCTGAATGCCTTATACTGGACTCCTTTTAAGATAGTAAAATAACTTCTCTTTTGGATAACAAAAGAAAAACAAAACCAGGACGTGAACTTCAGGTCTGCCTGTACACATGCATAAGCTCATACAGAGGGGAGCAATGAAAGCTTAAGTTTTTGTGAAAGTTGGGAATTGACAATTCTGGATTTCCTTCTAAGGTCATAAGAATAAAGCAGAGAGATTTTTTAAAAAAATTGTTTTTGCAGCTGTATCAATTGAGAGGAAATTCTGAAGGACTCAGGATTTTCATAGCTGGCCTACAGCCCACAAAGAGCAAGACACTCTTTTTCCATAGTGACATGGCCAGAAACAAACCCTTGGTACAGTTCTGTCTACAAACACATATTCCACTGAGATGACACCTAAATAATCATGTAACACTACAGATGGGGCAAATAAATGCAGTCTCATTAACTATTTCCTATGTACAAAAATGCAAGGATAAGCATTCTTACTTCATCTGGCATATAATTATTACAGTTATAGATTTGGCATATGAAGCTTCACAGGTATTGCCCCATATGGGCAAAACTCATCTATTTTTGTATTTAGGACACATACCCTTCCCATTTCAAATTCTCGACAGGCCATTACGATTATCTGAAAAGAAGAAAAGATGCTCCAAGTTAGACATTTTTAGATCATGTAACTTAAACCTACACTTCACCACTTGCTTCAATCAAGCAGATACTGATATACTTTAAGTGGTTTCTACAGAAGAGACTAATTATCAATACTATTTTCCTTCCTGCATATGCCTATTCTTTAATTCTAAAACAGTAACCAAGTTTCATCCTTCACAAAATCTACATCACTAATACAGCACTTAATTCAAATACACTGTAATCCAGTACAAATATCTTATTTATTCAGTCTGACTGTAAATTCTAAACTTATATCATACAAACATTAGAACCATTTGCCAACTGGAAGAAACATAGCTATATTTGCTTAGAATAACACTTAATACATAAAATATGAGCAAACGCCCCCAAAAACCCAACCATAAATCAAATTTCTTACATGAAGTTATTTCAGATACATTAACATTGAGCAGCACAATAAAAATTCTATTTAAGCTATTTGTTACAATAAGCAACCATGATTTAAACATCAAACAAAGAACTCCCCAAAAATTTTCAGTAATAATTTGTCAAACATATCCAATTTCCACAAGTATTTAAAAGTTAATTCCTGACAAAATCTGTTTAAACTGATGTAGAATATAGAAACCAATAAGTAACCCAAAATAAGCATAAAAAGAAAGGTAGGTGGTTTGGGGATTTTTTTTGTTTCACATGCTGCTTCTATATTTGATTTTGTCAGTCCACATTAAGTCAGAATTGTAAGGTCTCCTACAGGAACGACATAACCAAGCAAGAACCTATTCATAAATATGAAGGACATAACATTCATTCAATGAAATTATTACTTTGAATTTACATTATTAAACTGAATAAATAATATTAATGCTATTTACTCACAAAATGCAAGATTTTGGAAGCAAATAATCTAAATCACTGTCAATATTTTGATAATATTAGCCAGCTCAGGCAAAAAATACAATCAAAGTGCCATGAAATAAGGTAACACTGAATTTTTCCATAGGTACTTACAGCAACGTTGTATTCCCATATCATCCTCCAGAAGTCTATGACTGTATTGGCTAAGGGTCCCTGGGTAGCAACATATGCTTTTGGCCCATGTACCCCCTGGCATTGCAGAAAGGAACCATTAATGTTTATAAAGAACATTTATCTGCACTGAATAAAAAAAGGGTTTAGGTTATAGTCACGTGAAATTAGAATATCCCTTTTTTATATACAACAGGAAGGGTGAGTATGAAACATGAGTCCTAATTCCTTTAGTGGGAATTTTGCTGATGATCTCAAGGGAGCCCAAGATTACAACAGCTACAGCACTGCCAGAGACTGTCACAGGAAGTAAGTTTCTGTATGTTCAGATTATGAAGATTCCCTTTAAGTCTGCATTTTCTTTGTTACTCTAGCATTCAGTGACGAAAATTTGAAAACCTTTCTACTAAAAAGCATCCTCTTGAACAAATTTTAAGTTCCTCCCTCCCTGTAATACATTTCAAAATTACAAAATTTTGGAATTTGTTTTATATAAATTTTCAATACATTAATATTCAGCTTTTCAAGCTAAAAATTCAGGGAGGAAGATTTACAGAAACACCTGTTTCTGAACAATAAATACAGTGTAGAAGCAGCACCAGAATAAAGCTACAAACACAGCTCAAGATATTAATACTTTGAAACAAGACTGTAACAGGCTTTTAGTTGAATACTGGCTTCTCTTTAAGAATGTTAGATATAATTCCATCGCCACACTTCTTCCATAAACAGGGCAAAATGTGTATTAACATACACAATTTGTTAAACACCTCATTTATGTCCCTAAAACCATCACCCGTTAAAACAACTGCATCTGAATTTTCCTATGCTATAAATCTCCAATTCGCTTGCCTACCACTTTAAAATGAAGTATTTTACATTATAGTTCCATTTAAGAGTAAAGTCAAAGCTTTAAAAATTGTGTTATAAATGGCATCATGTTTGCAAATTTATTCAAGTCATAATAAAATATCTTCCCTTGAAGCTCTAAAGCCTTATGTCAGACTGTAATATTAAAACTGCACTGACATGAAATAAAGACTGAAAGAGAACCAAAGAACTTTTAAACTAGTACTACATACCTTAATAAAGTTTGCATTGATGTAGTCTGAATCTTGTGGGGGAGTTTTTAAGGTCAGTTTGACTCGGCTGTGATCAACTAAAAAAACCAAAACATAGTACTTTTTTGAACAAGGATTACAACACATGTAGATCAATATATAACAGCAACCATAATATATATAGTACATTAAAGAACATTTCCCAAAGGTAAGTGACACAAGCAAGTCAGTTCATTTTATTTATGGGTAAGCCAACTCAGGCAGAGATAAGCAGAGTAGATCCTAAGGCTATGTGCTTCTGATGCTCAAGCTGACAGGGTACCACCTCCTGGAATTCCTAAGAGCAATTCAGTTACAAAAAGGCAGAACACAATTAATCAGAAGCCATCAAAACTGCAGTTGCACAACATTAACACAGATCATGGTGGTCAGAATCAAGGCACACTTTGAGAAAGCAGAAAGAATAAAACACCAGTGCACAGTTCAAGCAGCTGGCAGCTCTTAAAGTCTCTGCCAAGGAGGACTCCATCAGGTATTACAACAGCAAAGAGGCACCAGGGTTTATCGCTCAGGCACAGACTGACCCCTGTCCCCCAAACACTGGGCTAGGCTCTTTGTTGGAGCACTTCTGACTAGAAAGCAGCAGATTCCTTCATTTCGGGGTTTTGACATGTCAAGTTCCTGCCTCAACCATTATTGACTGTTTCAGAGAAAGCTTCTAATAAAAACAGCAGCTCTTTGGAGACCAAAATCCTCAGCAATACAAAAATAGCCTTATTACTTTTTGACAGGATAAACTAAACATTTTGGTATTCTTTATGGCAGTGAAAAAAAAATTGCATTTTTAATACAACTTGATTGTTACTAAAATGGTGTAGGTTGTTGGCAGGTGTGCCAGTCCTTCCAGCTTTTGCTGATAATAGCACTTATTAGCTATCACATTAAAATTGTTCAAACTATCTGTGCAATAGGGCATCTTTTAGTTGGAAATCCATATCAGAAAAGAATTCTCTTCAAAAGGGGCAACAGAAGTATCTGCAGAAATAGCAGCTGCTCAAGCAATTTGTTACTTTCTGTTCCCAGGGTCAATTCCTCAACAACAGAACAGCTGCTAAACCTTTGATTAGACCTAAATTCAAGAAAAAGACAAAGAACAAATATATTTCAAATGAGAAAATATGGTTAGTTGGATTTTTTGTTTTGACAAAACAACACTGATAATAAAACAGGGAACCATGCCCACAAGAAGTAAATGCTAAGAGTTATTTCTATACAGAAAGCTCTTCCAAAAAGCTCGCAAGATGGTGAAATTTTTCTGCCAGAGTCCTCAAAAAATGCAAAATAATACTTGTGTTACCATGTAATGCTTCTTTAAAAAGCACAAGTGTAAATTACAAGACTTTTAGATCACAAATCTCAAGACAACACACTCATATAAAGGCCTAAAAAAGCCCTTAAAACAGTGCATTACTTAGAGCACAACACAAGTGTGTTCTTGTAAAAGCAAGAACACTCTCTAGGCATGCATGGTGTCACAGACTTAAAACTGCATATTAAAAAACTGCTTTTATTATATTAAAAACTGCTTTTAAGTGGCAGAACAGACTAATTAAAGTAGGATGCTAATGAGGGATACTATCTCCCCAGCACAGTAGATCCAAAATTCTAGAGCAGTTTCCAAATGTCAACATTGCCAGCCCGTCTCTGTGTGCCACAGCTCATCTGTTACAGAGTTTTAGGTCTGGAACAGAATTCTCCAAGAAAAACAGTTCTCAGCTTCTGAAGTTTAAGTGCTTGGATATTGTTATTAACTTAAAGGCTCAGTTCACAATAACTTCTTGGTTCTTCGGGTGACCAGTGAACACAATGATGCATTTTACCACCATTTAGGATGTCTTAGTAAACTGCAATGGGAACACACATCTTTGACTCTGAAGCCAGTGTCAACACTGAGATACTGATCTGTCTGGTAGCAGTAACAATTTCTGATAAATACAACACTAATCTCTGATCAAGTTATGAATGTACATTCTTTCCTGGATTTATAAGAGACAGGCAATGATACTTTGCCTTCCTCCTGTTTCTTCTCATTTCAAGCTGGTCTCCCATCAATTCACTGCTGGAACCTCTGGATGTTTGAGACATTCACTTTAACTGAAAATATACCTTCAATTTTCTTCAGTATCAGCTTTGAAGTTCGCTCATTTCCCCACTGGGAGCTTTGCACCCTTCCAGATGCCAGTGACTCAGGTTTTATTTCTGTGCAGATGACAGATATGCTCATCTTCTGCTCTAGATGCAGCCATTCACTGCTGCAGTGCTACAGTCTCAAATTCAGCCTGGGTGCTACCAAGATTTTGCTATATTGTTCCTGATCTACCACAATGCCAGGACACTGTTAAAAGATGAGAATAACAACTTCCTCTCTCTTTTTCACTTTATCTATTAAACATTTCCTCCCAACTAATAAGCAGAGTAAAATGTACCTGTTGCTGACCATCTGGGATAAGAGAAGTGGCATTTGTCAGAAGACTACCCTTTAATCTCACTGCCAGCTGTTCAGATCAAGAAGCACAGTAAGGGCTTCTGAAATACGTGGCCTCAGGAGCCACACAAAGTGAGCAGGTAACAGACAGTCTTGTAATTTCAGATCACTGATCTGTAATATCCACATGTTGGTGGGTTTAAAATCTAAATTGTGCTCTGACCCTTGCTTCCTGTGTCCAAACATTAAAAAGAATTTCATTCAGACTCTAGCAAAACAGAAACCAAGGTTAATCCAGCACTGAAGTTCTCCAACACCATTTGCAAGATACAAATAGGCAAAAAAGACCTATTTTATTTCAGACCAGGATCCTCAAGGCTCCTTAAAATATATTTATGGTGACATTTATGTGTTTTCTACCACGAATAACATGCTTCTAAGGAAAGCATGCATTTAAGCACCTAGGAAAGTTCTCAGCTACTCTGAGCTACAATGAAAGCGTTTGTTATGGCTTCATAATGAGCACAAACTTATCTTCAGGTGATACCTCTCCTAATAAAATATAAGAATATTCAGTCACTTTGCATTCCCAGTTAAAAATGAAAATTTTAACATCATCTTTCAGTAAATTATCTCCAATTTTGCGTTTCAGTAATAACTAAAAAGTAAAATTCAAAATACATGGAGAATAACAAGTCCTTTTCTTTGTCTTCTATTAACACGTAAATCAGACTTACATGGCAATATATCCTTGTATCTATTCTTTTTAACATTTTCTTCTTTTTCACCAGTGGCTGTTGGGTAGATCTTCTCTGTTCTGTATTTTGTTGATAATCTTCTTAACCTCTGAAAGAAAAGATTCACGTTATATTTTCAAGCCTCAAGATAAACATCACAAGGTAATAGTTTCATTGATGAAGATCACTCAGAAAAAAACCTCTTCTCCCCTTTTATAACGTTCACTATGATGAAGTTTAAACATCTAATTACTCAGTACTTTTAGCACACCAACAGTTTATACCCAAGCTGATGCCAGCTCTATGCATCTTTGGAAAAGCCACTACAGCACCAGCATGGACTATGGCTGTATTTTACAGAGACAATGCACGGCCCTGCTGTGGAGTAACACCTGAATTAAGAATAGCTGTGAGATACAGAAACATCTCACACCTGTGAAATACAGCAACACCTCAGGATACCTGGAGGAAGAGCACAGCACAGGCTGGCTCAGAACAGCTGGTACTTGGCTCTGAGGCACAAGGCTTCCAGCACTGACAACTGAACAGAAACCAAAGTCTCACATTTAACTGGTGCCAGCTCCTAACGCCCAACTCCTGTTGAGTTTCAAGCTCAAAGAAAGAAGGTCCCTGTCTCTCAGGCTCAAGCTACTCACAATTAAAATGAGTGACAGGAGGAGGTCTGCTGTATTCACAACAGTATGTCATTTTTTCCTCCTCCATCTATTTCAAATCTTAGAAATTTGAGAGTCAAGACCTCTAATAATAAAAACCAGCCCCTGCCTTCAAGTAACCTAGGAAATAAAAAGAGCAATAGAGCTTTAACCATTCCAAACAAGTTAGGCCTTTGCAACCTTAGAAATGAGGAGGAAAAGTTCTCATTGAAATAAATAAATAAAAGAGGAGCCAGCAGTGTTTGTTATTTTAAACTGTGTAGACATCCAGATTTAAAAAGGAACACCAAAGAACTCAGAAACTTAACTCTGGTGGTTGCAAACCCAGCCATTCTAGCGACACTGACATGGTGGTGGTACATAAAACTACCAAGAGGGAGACTGAACATAGCTTCAAACAAGTTCAGCATCTCCAGTGAGGGGTGTTCTGCACGGGTAGAAGGATAGACATTCTTCATGTTTCACTCCCTTCATATTCAGTGTATCATTATGCATTTGAATATTCAAAACATTCATGACATGAATTCTTTTGGGAAAGGGGGACAGTGGGGGAATTTTTTTGCTGTTTAAAAATGTGACTCTTGTTTCTCACTGACTATGCAATAATATACAGGCAGAAGGGTATCACAAATAAGATTATCTGTTTGGAAAGTGAGTTTCTGTAGCTGTAGAAGAATTCAAGAAGTAAACACTTGGGACACTCACCACACACTTCAATTAAAAAATGTTTTGGAAACTCAAGCCCTTCAATAACTCATCCTAATTGATTATGCAAATGATACAATTAATTATGCATATTAGGACTAAAATCATCCTAGCCTCACCCCCAACACCGAGGAAAAGAAGAAAATCACATAAAATTTAACATCTTTTTTACACAGAGAGAAACATTTTAATGAAATTTATCTCAATATAGTAAAAAAATATCAAATTACTTATGCAAATTTGGATAAAACTTGTCATTAATTCGATTGAATAATACACATCAAATAAACCAGAAAAGTAGCATTTAGAGACAAAAAACAAATAGCAAGGTAAAATTAAAAAAAAAAAAAGAAAAAAAAAAAGAAGGAAATCGAGTAGTATCAGTTTACCATTTTTTCTCTTCTGCAAGGACTTCATGACAGATTAAATCACTGAACACTAAAAAGTGCAACAGAACTAGCCCACAACATTTTTTTTCTTAAAATGAATTTTCTTGAGAAACTTGCAATATCAGTCAATGAAGAAAAACAGTAAATATATGGAGGTGTGATAGTAAGTCTCTGACTATAAAGTGATCAAAATGCTAAATATTTAACCTGAAAGCATTGCTAGAGTGGGGAACAGGAAGATTCAATTCTTTAAAAGACACAAACAGTTCCTGGAAGCCTCCATACAGACTACACTGATCTTGGCAACACTAAAAACAAATCACAGCATAACCGGTACACATAGCAGGCAGAGAAACCTGGGCTGTCACATGGCACAGAGAGAGAACACCACTGCACATAGGAGACATTCTCCTATGTAACACTGACCTTTCCTGAGTCAAAAAATATCACTCGTGCTAAGACTGAACACAACCACGAGTCTAGAAATAGCAAAATGAATGCACATAATTTGCCTAAATCAGCTATGAACTGCAAGGCTGAGAAATAGTTCAAAATAGGCCATAAGCCTCCAATTAAGGGGGGGAAAAAGCAAAGACCAACAATGATACTTTCCAAGCACAGTCACTAATTGATTTTGTGTATTATTCCACATCTCGACATGGTTGGGAGTTTCAAATTATTTTTTTCTCCATCTTACTGATTTTTATGGGACAAATGTCATGACTCTGCTTAAAAGAAGTTTTGAAAAAAAACTACCTCTACAAACCATGACTAGAAGCAAAAAGTTATTTTACATGAGAAAGAACACACTCAAGGAGTCAGGTTAGGTATCAAAAAGCACCCTAGGAAGATGAACCTTTTCGCTTTAGCGCATTTTAAAGGCATGCAAGAAAAAACACTTCCACCAATACAATTTGGACAAATTGTAAGGCAAAAAGGCTCAAGTGACTAGAACCAACTTTCATTTTCTAGAAAGCAATGCTATGAGAATCCAGCATAGCCTTCTTCCCTACATGATTCAATCTCCCCTACTCTACAATCTGCTAAACAGACCAGAAAGTAGGATTAGCTTAGCCCAGCTTCAAGGCAAAGCCTGGAAATGAAATACAGGTTGATTTTAGCACACATCTGTTCCTAAAATACTTCAGGATCCATGTTTTTAATGTATGTTTGCCAGCTGTTCTGTGAGATGGGTAATAGAAGATACCTAAATACAGTCCTGAGAGCAATCAAAATGAGTATGGAACATTCTTTATGATGTATAGTAGTATCTGCTACATAGAATAATATCTATTTCATGCTTTGGAAGAGGAAGAATTGACTAAAGGGTAAGGAAAGAATTTTAAAAAGTGAGCTTTGAACAGACTACCACAGGAATGGAAAAGTGCCAGACTCAGCAGAGGATTCCGCCCTACATGCAACAGAAAATTCCTACAGAAAGCTATTGCAGTGTGCTCTCAGCTTGCTGTGGGATGCAAGGGATCCAGTGCTTCCTAGGTTACAGCCCAGAGTGACCAGGAGGAGGAGAATGTACTCAATAGCAGAACGGGGGTAATGACAGGGCAGAAGAGAAAAGAATTCTGTTCAGACTAGGCTAAACTGACAAGACAGCCAGCAAGATCCGTCTCAGCCCCGTTTCATGCTAATGCTTAATAAACAACTGTCTCCAGTACAAAGCAGCACTCATTTGGGTTAAGTCAGTAAACTGCCAAAATGCTTCCCCAAAGATACTGGGATGCCAAGAGCAGGGACATGGGAGCCCAGCCTGGTGCCTCTGCAGATAACACTGGGCGCTTCCGTGACACTGGTCTGTTCAGTGGGACTGCTATTCTGGTACCACTGAAATCTTCACTGGTACATTCTTTCAAGAACAAAATGGTCAAAGAGTAAGTATGATGAACCATAAATATACAGTTTAAGAACTACATTCACAAGGCCTTTAGTTCCACTCATTAGAAAAGCTTGATTTTAATTCTGCTTATTCATTGCATGACAGAAGTGGTTTGTGGGGTGGTGACAAACACCACATGTGACAGTGGGGAGATGAGTCTTTGAAACAATTTAAGTTTCAGAAACATACTTCTAACTTCCACAGTGGTTTTACAATCTGTACTACAAATCTACTTCAGCGTTTTTGTACAAAGACAAATCAGCTTTTCAAATCCAACTTGTGGAATCCTACCGTATTAAGAAGAACTTTGTCCAATCAGTTCAGGAAATACAGATCTTTGACTTTCATTGTCAGTTTATTTATCTATTAACACTTTAGAAAGCCTGCAAAGACACAATGCCTAATATCATAAAAGTGCTGTTTGTGGATTAAAGAAAGCATTTATATAGCCTACTGAGATTTAAAGAACTCACTTCAAAACATAAACTTTATTTAAGATACAAAAGTTCCTTTGACTCCTTTCCAGGCTTCTTTTCAAGGAGAACATGACAAATATTTCACCAGAGTTTCTGTTATCTCAAGCCCTGAAACTGCCTCCTAAGCCTTGTCTGACACTTCTAATTGGCAAAACAAGAGATAATACAACAGTGATGTTCTCTAGACTCTCCTTTCTGACCACTCCTGAGGAGCAGGACATACCAGAGTGTCAGATGCCAGCTGCTACAGTATTCCACAACACCCACTTGCCATGTGACAACAGGCCACAGAACCAGGCTCAGGAAGCTCTCCACAGCCAGCTCTGGCAGTGGTCTCCTGATATTGTACCAATCACACTGGAACATATTTTGTTTTGCAAAATTTGCCTAAGTGCTTTCAGATATACTCAAAGAAACAAAAAAAAAAAAAAAGAAAAGCTTCCATAAAAGTTACCTTAAAAATCGGAGCATAAAAGAAGATGCTAGGAAACACTTTAAAAATGTTGTATTAATGCCCTCGTTTCACAAAATAAGACAGCTATTTCTATAGCAAGGCGGACATTGCATTTTTCTTACTAGCAGGAGGGCAAGAGAAACACAAGAATTATGTGCAACTCTGGTCTCATTCAAATAATTTAGATAAAAATTACTAGGGCAAAATACATTCCCTAGTACTTATACCGTGAGAAAAATGTACCTGCATGGAGCAACGTGAACCAAATCATCACAAAAATGTCAAAATTGTTACCTTCTGGTTATCTATAGTCAGATTACCCACGTTCCAGGTTCTGCTGTACCTATAAATGAAGCAATGCCAGAGACGCCTTTGGCGATAGACAGTTCAAGGCAGACTTTCATACCACTGCTCAATTGGGGCTCTGACGTCCTAAAACTGCTTTGGTTCCAGAAATATTTTAGCTTCAAGTCCTTGCAAACCCAGCTGGAGTTTTCCTATACCACTTTCTTATCAGTGAGGTCTCTGGGAAACACCAAGATTAGCTGATGGTAGCAAACTCAGGTGGAGAATGGACTATTCACAGACGTACACACAGCCTGTGCAGCTCTGCGTTGCAATAGCAAGGAATAAATGAACACAGTGAACACCACTTTGTCTTAGGAGTATTTCAACAGCAGCATACACTTGTATCCCATGTCAGTATTTCCCCATTGATTCCTGTCAGCTTTCAAACAGCAATTGTTTGCTAGAATTCCTAGCCCTCATGAAGGAGGGAAAAAGCCTTCCCAAACACTAGTCAAACATAAACAATGAAAGGAGAATGATTTGGTTCTGTAAAACATCACTGTGTCTCAACACCCACAGGTGGCTTTGGCTGCAAAAAACCAGGCTAGCAGTCTGCACTGAACCCATCTCTCTGAAACAAAACCCTGAAAAGAGATTGCAGGCTGAACTGATAGAAGGAGTTTTCATTGCCTTGGCATTCCCTTTTGGCAACACCTACTAACCGCTGAGCTCTAGGTGCTCCAAGGAATCTCTGCTGAAGTGATTAATAGACAAGCCTGATAACTACACTTCCTTGGGAGCTCTGTCTTCAGTGTTTCATTGCAGGAGAATGATGAGACCAAAACCCCCCACTGCATTCCAGGAAGCTTGTGGGAACCATGTAAAAGAAAAATCCCTCCAAAATTACCCAGACAACTGAAAACAGCATCATTTCAGTATTGGATTGTAAAGTGTATTCTGTACAGGAATTGGACATCAATGATCCTGGTGGGTTCCTTCCAACTCAGGACATTGTGTGATTTTACATCATCTTAATTCTCTGATATTTTCTCAGGAAAGGGGCAAATTCATGTTATTGCATTAATTGGAGATTTCTATCCCATAAAGAAGTATCAGCCAATGAAGACAATGCTGGTACATCCTCATGCAGAGAAGGCAAAATGATAATACTGTATGCAGCCTGTTAAGGAGTACATCTTACTTTCTTCAGTATCACATTAAAACCAGAAACAGGTAAGAAACTCAAACCAGCAGCTTACTCTCCAGAATTAGGTATTGTCAGAGTAAGACCAACATTTCCCATCTTTCCAAATCTATATTTTCCTTAAGAAAACTGTTAGAATCAGACACGTCTCCCACACTGCTAATAACTAAAGATAGCTTTACACAGACACTATCAAAATGTGGGCTGATTGCTTCAAAAGCCTTCTTTCCTCTCCCTCCTTTCTAAAACTACTTTTACACTATCTACATGTTAATCCTCGTCTAAATTAGCAGTACTATCAATTACAGTTTCAGTTAATTTATGGTTAGCACAATAGTTAAGCCACCTACCCACTGCCAGTTTTACAAGGTTGGAGAAGAGGAAGTAGATCTGTGGTTTGGTGACAAGCAAGGAAATCATTGAACAAAGCAGAACATTAAATTACTAAAGCATAATCTGGTTTTAGCTAGTAGGTTACCAATGTATGTCCTGAGATATTTTGGAAAGTCCCGCAGCACACCCATTAAGAATTGGGATTATAACTTGCCATCTCTGAACCATACTGTTTCCTCAGCACGCTCATATTATTGCAGTGACTACTGTGAACACATTACAACAAGTGAAAACATGCTGGACAACGAAGAAGTAACAGTTCTTTATAGACTATGAGTGAAGAACATGAAAATTTCTGTTAGTATGAAAGCACACAATTAGAAAGTTGCTTTGGACTCAAGTCTCAGAAGCACCTTGATGCAAAACCAGAAAAGGTTAACATTAGCACACACTACAAAAAACAGGCTCCTTAACAGTGTCAGAGCAATTCCAGAACAATTGTTGATAATTCAAAACAGAAATAAGCCTCAGATTTTTTTGCAACAAGGTTATTTTCTGTCTTCACAACATAAACTCAAACAGCATTTGGAAGCGAAGCACTTACAGAAACAAAGAATTAAAACTCATAAACCAGGGAAGCCCTTTGTTTAAAAGCATGATCTGCAAGTTACGGGATTCATTATTTTCCTCTTATTCCTTCTGTACTAGGTTTTATGCGTGCTGACAGCCTAAGTATATTAAAATCATCACATTTAATCTTGATTTAAAACTAAAAATTGTTATAAGGTCTAGGTAAACCTCTTTTCAAGAGCCACTCTGACTTATCCAGGAGAGGTGACCACACTACAGTCCACTCTATCTAGACAGACTATCTCTGAAGTCAATCACATTTTGACATCCTGGATGTGACACTGACACTGTCAGTGCAACATTTGAGTGAAGACTTCTACAGACCTTCACCTGAAATAGAGATGAAGGAGGTACTTGTGCTTGCCTCCCTTACACACCAGATTTACAGTTTCTCAGGGAATTCAAAACCCAACAGCTGTGATGTAACAGGAACAGATACCAAAGTAACAATGTCCTCAGGACCAGACTGTGGAAAGCTGGAAGAAATTATCTAAAGGCACGTTGAGATTTTTTTTCCACAAAGAACACCCCAAAGGCAAGAGCTTTTATTCCAGGTCAATCAGGCGGCTAAATGGAACACAAGCCATACTTCTTCATGGCCACAGGAGGGGCTGGACCAGTCATTGTCCATGATAGCTTTGTGGCTCTTCAGTTTCAGTGCCTGTCTCTCAAACAATACAATATCCTGAAACAGTCAAAAGCTCCCTGTGACAAGAATTCACATGAAAACCTGCATAGCAAATACCTGTGAGGTACGAATCATATCAATAAACAGCATGAGGATCTACATAAGTACTAGCTAAGCTTCTGTCCTTGAAGAATATTGAGGTTTTTTAACCGTATCAATTCTCCCTGAAATATTTAATCATCCATATTTCATATATCATATTTAACCACTTGTAACTCCCCACAGTCTTTACCATTCCCTTGGTAAAAGGAATTTTATTCCCTTGCCTGCCACTTCACAATATGTGTGAAGTATTAAGATCCATGGAGAATGTATCTTGCTTTTGTTTCTGCTCAGGGTGAAAGAAAAGGGGGGGAACCAACCCAAATTCTCCTCCCTCTTCCTTCACAAGATGCAAAACCCTTCCTCTTTTCCCACGCCTTGGAACACATTTCCTTGAGGTCAGTGTTTGTTTTCCAAGCAATTCATACAAGGTGAAAAAAAAAAAAGCACCACAACTGAAACAGGAAACACTGAGCTTTCACTCCAACAGAAGTAAACGAGAATTTCCTACCTGCTAGTCCCCCACTACCAAAGCTGCCATAAATAAAGACACAGGAGAATAGTCTTAGAGCCTTATTAAAACCTTATTTAAGCTTTTTAGTAAGTCTGCACACACGCACACGTACTCCCTCAAAAAAAGGTCTGCTATAGCTGTTATGTCCTGCTTTCCCAAAAGGGTTCTAACAGCCATGTCTTACCAATTTATCTGAAACAGATCTTGCCCTGTAAGACTTTCACTGAGAATGACTTCAAGCTGAAAAGCTGGAGCCTAACAACTGCTCTGCGTAAAAAGCAGAGCTGTTTGTGCAATCAAGAAACATTGCAACTGCAATCTGGTTTAGAGTCCAAATTACCTTACTGAAACATGTCTAGAGCTCAAAGGTGCTGTTCCTTCCAGTGACATCCTTTGGAATAGTTGAGTTGCTATTCAATGGCATGAGTTTAGTATTATACATTCAATTCCAATAAAAATGTGCCAATTTTGTCTTTCCCCAGAAGTCTAACTTCTTTTTTTTTTTTAAGCACTCTTGAACCTTGTATAGAAACACAGTATCTTCAGAGACTTTCAGCAGTTTAGAATCCCCCCATTCAGCAGGTAAAGCTAGGATACTGCTAATACAGTTATGCTAGTTCATGATTGGCAAGTAAAACACCCAAAAGTTTTCATGACTACTCCCCTTCCAAAACCCCTACTATCTAATAAATAAAAATAGGAAAACTTTTGACAAGGGCTGAATCAGTACTTCTATGCAGCAACACATACACAGGGATTGTAAAAAAAAAAGGTAAGATAGCAAATAGAAAATACATTTCTACTATCTGGAGAAAACACTCTTACAACTATTTTCACCCCTTCTTTGAGGCTGTGTTTGGAAGCCAAGGAATGTGCTAGTTATAAAGAGGCCATTTATGATAGAGTTCAATAGCATTTTAAGAGCTAGAAAGAAGTAGCCTCATTAAAGTCACAAACTTGTACTAAGATTTCAACTGTAATAACCCTAGTTAATAATCAGCACAATATTTATGGAGAGACTAAGCAATTTTGTGTTGTAATTATTTATATTTGCAGTATCTGTCAACTTTTGCCAAACAAATTTGTCCCCAACAATTCAGAAGCACACACCTTCGAAGCATAATTCTGGTTTCATAAAGAGATAGGACAGGGAATCTAATGGCCAACAAAATTCTCATAATTCTGGCAGAAAGAGCTATAAAGCAACTATTGAAATGAAACCAAAGCAGTAACGGCTAGGACAGAAACAATAAATCCAGACAATCAGTTATTCCCAGGCATGACTTTAGATTATTTCTCCCCATTAAAGTTCTTGCTTTAATGGCTGAACATTCAAATAGCACTGCTAAACGTTCAAACGCTTGAACAATATGAACTCTACCATTAAATTTGTTTCTGCTGAATTACAAAAAAAAGTCCTTAAATCTTTTCCATACATGCTCTATTGTATGCAATTGTCCCCGACAAAAGTAGCACAGGCATCTACAACACAGTATTACGAGTAAGAGTAGATACTATAGCATTAATATAGTATTACCACTCAAGGAGAATGTTTCTTACTTTCCTCGTATTTTGTTCAATAACCACTTCAAGGAGAGGAAAAGGCTGTGGTGCTTCTCCAACATAACCATTTCTTGTTTGACATACCATTAACACATTGAATTCCATGGTAACCTTAACCCCAGGTATTCTCAGGCCATGCCAATCCAAAAGTGGCTACAAAAGAAACAGCTGTCTCTTCTGCAGGCCTGTATCTTGACAAGATAAAAAGACAAGAATACCGCAGTGAAGTTACCAGAAAGTAAATGAAAATACTGTTTTAATTAAACAGTTGAAGTCTAGCCTTTTTAAAATTATGAACATTTCTGAGGACATTTTTAATTCTGAAGACTCACAAAAACTTGTACCTAGAGGCTCAAGTAAAAGACGTTCAGGGTACATCCTCCTAAAACCTGTGTTGAGAACCTATATCACTATACCACTCACACTTGTAAAATAAAGCCTTTATATAAATTTTATTCTGTACATCAAAATCACAGTTCAAATTTTAAATTCTTCTCCAAATAGACATAGGATGGCTTTTTTACATTTATAATGCAATTATTTCTTCAATTTTTATATTTTGAAGAGCAAAGAAAAAATTGCCTCATATGAAATATATGCCCAATCACCTAAAGGTTTTTAAGTACGACACAAGTTTGTTACACAGCTAATGTGCACTACAGTGCCAAATTTCAACAAATAGAAAGGTTCTCAAGTCAACTGGTAAAAAGAATCTGGTTCAGGCAAGTGCCTTGTCAGTCAAGCTGCCGATAAATTTAAAATAAACCTCAGCTGCCATTGCTTAAAAAAGATTAATATTTACAATCCAGAATGTACAAGTTGATAGTTTGTTTGGTAAACAATAGCATAGGGTTTTTATCTGATACACAAACAACTTTATTCAACACCTCCGGGTTCTGGATGACAGATTTACTTCCAGGTATTTCAGAAACGCACGGGAACACCTTCAGATCCCACCTCAAGATCTTTATCTATAATTCTCATCTATGTGGAATATGTGACTCCACTTCCTTTCTTGGAAAAGGAAGTTGTTCCAATCTGAGCTTCAAGTAAGTATTTGATACGGTGCCAATTCAAAAGAAGAGTATGTGAATTGCTACAGGAATTCAGTCGAGACTAGTCTCTTTAGTTTGTTTTTACAAGGAAAAATTAAAAAATCATCTGACTGAAGGGATTTCACAAGCAGAGTTTCTCAAAGAAACTTCCCAGACCAAGAAGGCATTTTCCTTCATGACCTCTCCAGCAAAGCAGTGCACACTAAAAGACATCTGATGACAAACCAGAAGACAGCAAGAGATGAAGATGGGAATATAACCAAGAGAACTGAACTTCAGGGTACAAGAAAAAAGACTAAACCTCAAAAACGCCAGATGAAGTTGCACACTAGAACATAAAATGAAGGAAATGCAAATGCATATCACAAATAACTAAGTGGCAACTCAAGTGTTTCTAGAAGTCACCAAGGAAAAAATGACACACAATAGTCATTGATTACCTGTATTCAGTAGTAAGTCCAGCATGCTGGGAAACTACAGGTGAGACAATATAAATTCTCAACAGACAAGAGGGCATAGAAAAAAAAAATAGTTTTTCTTCTTAATTAACATAACAGGTTAGCTAAAACTGTGATTTTTCTGTTTTGATGGACTGTATGTTCTTAATTTTCGTTGTGGTCTGAAATTAGTAAAACTAATTCAACTTGAAATTAATTAAATTTTCCTCTTAGGACAGAAACAGTCATATTCTACTATTGCTTACATTGCCTAAATGAACATAAAAAGCATCAGTAGCGTTTACATTTGTTTTCTGGTACTTTATATAAAACATGAGTTCTTTTTTATGGCAATGGTTTTGTTTGTATTAGTGTATTAGTCTGGTTTTATTTGGGGATACTTTCAAAGTCATCAAAGAATGCTAGCAAATACTAGCACCTTTCAGGAAAAAAAAAAAAAAAATCAATGTTTACTCTGGACAAGGAATATTTTCCTTTCAAAAAGAGCCCCTGAACATTTAAGTCTAACACCCTCATCCTAAGCACTGTCAGTCTGTAATTACTATGATTCTTGCAGAGTCTGAAAGGCTTTTTTTTAAGTCCTAATTTAAGTTCCTTGAAACTGTCTCATTCTAACCTCAATTAGAAAGTTACCAGATGGTCAACAAATCCAAATCCAGTACATTATTGTTTAATGAGCACTAGTGCAGAATAGTTTAAACACTTGAGAGATCAAACAATAATCTGCAGAAATACTTAAGCATGGTATCTCCTGCTGTCAAACTTTAGGCAGTGTTTATTTTCTCTGATAAAGAAATGTGGATTTTATTACTTAAGAAACAAAATATCTATTTTTATCTTTAAAGAAATACTAACATTTTGATGAATATTTTCAGAAAGTTTGATTTCTAAGCACTGTTGTCTGCTTAGGAACATTCCTGGAAAACCTGTGGTTTTGTTGAAACTTCTTCTGCTACTTGGTTCCCAGTTAAACTAACAGATGTCCGGGATGAGCTGCAAAGCAGCTATTAGACAATTATTAGGCTTCAAGTTTCATGGAAAGAACAGGCACAGAGCTGAGAGCAACTTAGAGGCACCGTCTGTCTCGGAGGTGAGAAGCTGGAACACCTGCTGAGAGTTGTGGTTGTTCAGCCTGGAGAAGAGAAAGCTCCAAGGAGACCTTAGAGCAGCCAACAAGAGAGATGGAGAAGGACTTTTTCCAAGGACAGGTAGCCACAGGACGTGGGCAATGGCTTCAAACTGAAAGAGGGAAGGTTTAGGTTAGGTATTAGGAAGAAATGCTTTGCCATGAGGGTGGTGAGACACTGGAACAGGTTGCCCATAAAAGCTGTGGGTGCCCCATCCTTGGAAAAGTTCAATGCCAGGTTGGGTGTGGTTTTGAGCAAGATGATGTCCCTGCCCATGGCAGGGCACTTGGAATTAGACAATCTTTAAGGTCCCTTCCAATCCAAACCACTCTACAATTCTACAATCTGCCTCTTGCTGTGCTCCACGGGTAACTTGTGTTCTTCACAGGTTGGGAAGACAACTGGCCAATGCCATAACTTGAATCATTTCATTACAAACAACTGAGGTTCATATGCAGGCGACTTGAAGGAACAAAAAAAACCAAAAAACCCCAAAACCCAACAACAAGACACAACTACTTTGACTTCACAAACTTTACTCCTCAGACTCCAGAAGTTACATAAAAATTGACTGGGCTTGTTCCATTTTTCCTTCCTCCTAACAACCCCAAGGATCTAAATGAGAGAAAAATTAGGCAAAAGTTTAGAAGAAAGATGGCCACTAAGAAGCATTTCTCTTGCCCTGTGTCAGTGGAACCCATCCACTAGATGTCAGTGTCCTCTTGGGCAGAGAAAAACAGAAATAGGGCAGCTGGCAGTCCTTGGTTGTCAGACCAACTGTACAGGAGGCAATTCTTATAAAGCATCCCTGGGCCACAACAGAAGCAGCCACTAACAGTAGCATTTGCGGAAAAGACAAATAAAGTCCTGGACACAAAGCTTAGCCAACAGGCTTAAGAAGCACATGATAAAGAACTTATGCAAAATATTACTGATTAAAAGAACACCACATTTTTAAATAGGATGCTGAACATGATTGTTAAAAACACTGAAAGATAAAGGTATTTCTGTTTCCTACTTCCTGAAACACCCCAAAACACTAACCAAAAATTTTGGACAAAAAACCAAATAAGACACAAGAATGGGTTGTACCTCTACTAAAATCCAAATCAGGCTTGAAGAGGCTTACACTCGGAAGCAATATTGTAAATTATTACAGCACAGTGTGAAATCCTGTGTGATAGGCATGAAACACCACACCCTAAATAAAGGGCAGAGCTGAAGTCAAAGTTCAGGCACATTAAGTGCCTGCTGTCAGTAGAAATGGGTAGGTCTTTTTAGATATTAAGGCAAACTGTAAGTTTTGAATAGAATATTTCAGTTTGAAGAGACCTAAAATTATCATCTAGTCCAGCTGCCTGACCTCTTCAAGGGTGTCTAAATTTGAGTCTAAAAGGAGAATACTGATATAAAAGGAATCTTGACTGCAGAACCATACACTTGAAAACTAATGCCACCTCTACAAATTATGTTGGGCTGATGGGCAAGGGCATGCCACAGGGGAAGCAGCATCATGCATTACAAAAGCAGACAAACAAGGAAGATGAGAAAAAGCAAGCCAAGTTTTTATAATATATTTTAATGCACCCAGGATTGCATAAAACCTATACAATCAAGGAAATTATTACCATAGTGGTAGCATACACAAGAGGTTTCCTCTTGGTTCTTGTGGAGGAGACTGGGAAGGCTATGAAGTTGAAAAATAAGAAGTATTTCAGAGGAGTACAAAGTACAGATTTCTTTCTTTTTAACAATATTGGATCAATTTGCCAGAGAATCTTGCATTCAATCCCTCAGCAAGAAAAATACATTGAAGCCAATTTGAGCAAGCACAGGACCTGGCTAAAGACACATCCTGAAGAACCACTTATAGTTACTGCACACTTACATCTGTTATTCTTGCCAGACAGGAAAAGGCTAAAAAAAAAAAAATTCACCACAACTTTTTCCTTTAGAAATAGGAACTTAAAAAAAAGAAAAAAAAAAGAAAAGAAAAAAAAAAGAAAATGAGGAAGCTGAATGAAAGGAAATTATACAGAACTAAAAAAGTAAAACATTTGCAAGCAGTCCAGGGCCTGTTGAAACATGCCAGGTAGCAGTACCTGCCACTGTCCTGACCAGGGATGGGTTCTGGTGTCCTGTGCTCATGAACCTGCTGCTGCTGTGGACACAGTCTGAGCTTCTACTCAGAATCTGCCATTGAGAAAGACTGAGAGGATGTCTCCGTTTCACTCCTGACATTCTCACAGAATCTACCAGTCACAATAAAGTATTAGACTAGCTGCACATTTGATTTGACACATTACATCACTTTAATATTCTGAAGAAACTGAAAATTATAATACGATCCTAAAATTTATCTCCTTATCTTCCTCCTCCATTACTAATACACCTATTGCACCATGCACAGCAGATTGCATTGCACTCTCTGAAAAGGATAAAAAAAAAAATCTCATTCACGTTAATTGTTTTCTCCCAACCACCACAACTTACGATCACTTGAACTGCTTATTTTCTTATAACCAAGTTATTTTTAAGGCACTGTCTATCTTCTACTCAGATCCCATTTGCCCGAGCAAGTCTAAGAGAGTTTTACCCTTTTGCTCTTATTCTGCAAATCCAAAGAAATCTCAAGAAAATTGCCCTCAATACGGAAATAACTCCAGGTTTTATTTCCCATGTGCATATATGCCCTACAATAACACTGTGCTTGCTGGTCCATCTCTTTCCAAGATAATTGTTTTGATAATTTTAATGAACAAGTAGTTCTTGAGAACAGCAAAAAAAGGCAGCAAGGGGAATATCCTGGTCAAATTCCAGCTCTTCAGCATTTCCTGTAAGCCTTATTTACATCACGTCTTCATCCACCTTGCTAACACTATTGCTTGATCACATACAGTTGCACTCAGCACCAACATAACTGATTTGTAGATTCATCTACTCATCTTCTTTCCCAGCTATGAATACACCTATTGTACCATGTGTAGCAGATTCTAATTTCAATAGCACAAAAAAAAAAAAAAACAACCCACACCCCAAAGAAATGTTTACAATATTTTGAGATCCTTTCCAGGCAGCATAAGACAATCACATTCATACTATCCTATTGTACCAAACACCTCAAGTATTAATATTCAACTAATTTACTGTGTTCAAGCAACAAACCCATCACATCAGCACACAAGTAGCCTTTATAAAGCAATACTTCTTTCATGGTTTATGAATTCTGATTTCACTAATATTTTCACTAAGTATGTACCTAAATGTTTAGAAACCATCCAAAACCTGTAAATTACAAGTGCTAAAGGGTTAGTGAGATTGAATAGAAATCACAGGATTTTATTTTAAGAAATCATCAAAAAAAGGAAAAAGCAGCTAAGGTAGATTCTACACTTTTCTATCTTGCAGAGAATAGCAAGTTACCCCTTTGGATACAATTCTAAGGCATACTTCAGATTTTAAAGAAGTTTCCCTCTAGCTAAAACCGTAAACGCATAAACCGCTATTTATCTGCTTCCTTCCATCATACATTGCAGAAGCTAACAAATGGAATACAGGAAAGACAGGTTTTGATGATCTGCATGATTATAAGATAAGGACAGAGGGGTTTCTTTATAACTTTGCGATTCTTTAAGTTTGGTATGAGCCCTGCTTCAATAATGCAAGTCAGTTCAGCTTCTGGTACAATTAAGTAACATGAGAACAGTTTCATCCCCACCCCTGCAGACAAGGGTCAGCTGGTTTGTTTTTCCTGTACCAGAGGCAATAGTTAACATCAATGACAACAGCTACTTATATATTGAGATGTTCTCTAACTGTTGCATCAAGTTTTAATAGTTTCTCACCTCTTAGAAGGTGAGAAACTTTTTACTCAATTCTGTTGCTTTAATCATATTTCCAAAGCCATTAATCTCCTTTACTGTGATTCCTTCCTCATCTCAGAGCAAATGCTGTCTGTACAGTAACTTGCTACGGACACTGGCTGCAGCCCACACTTGCCCATCAAGCAGGAAAGCTGCTCAGCCTTCACTCAAGTATTCCTCTTTTCTCTGCTTACACATACATTAAAAAAAATTCTGAGCTGTGGTCAAATTCACATTCTAATTCTAGAAAACCAGAACCTATTTCAGCAAAGCCACAGAATGAACAATGTGACTCGGTAAGACACTGTCAGTGGACGCTCCGGAAGAGCGGCAGCCACCAGATTGGCATCACAAAGCCCCACTGCCTGCAGAGAGCAGAGTCAAGCCTTGTTCGCGTGTAAAATACTGGTGACAGCTCCTGGCACAAGCAGAACTTCTTGCATATTTTTACTGTCTCTTTCAGCTCAGTACATTGCTCAACATACATTACTCACGGAGAGAGCAGCAGGCGTCCAACCTGCACACAAATAAGCCATGAACACCTCTCCCGCCTTAGCTCGCTAAAACACATGTAATCTCCACAAACTCCTCTTTTTGAACAGCTTTCTCCTAACCTTTACTCTTCTCTGCTCCCTTCTCCATCAAAATGTTTTTACCTCCCGCAAGAAACATACACTTTATAGCATTTTACTAAGTACTGAACTTACATGTCCATTACCTAAAAGCATAATTAGGTGTTATTTCTCCAATTTTAAATCTACAAGTTTGTGAAACTGTTCATCACAGCTCTTCAGAATGACAAAATAAGTAGATAAAATACAGGAAATGAGGAAAGCTGCATTACCAAAGTTACTTCCCCCAATCTATCACAGCCACTCTTGGAAAAGGTTAGATAAGGAAGAATGGAATCTACAATTTCACAAAGTAAGATAGCAAACACTAAACCAAAGCAGGAGTTCCTTTTTTATACAAAAAAGTAACAAAAACAACCAACAAACCAAACACAAAAACCGACGGTGAAAAATGAAGGTACATAGCACTAAACAGGTTGAAGTGAACAAGTTGAATTGCTGCTTACAGCCATGAAAACTATGTGACTCGCTTTTCATTATGGAAACAGATGTGCCTTTAGTCAGAAAAACCCCAAATTTCTAAATTCCTACAGATGTTGAGAACTGCCTATTGCAGTGTTTCTAGCTAGAAAATAGGCTAGATATTGCATGAAATTTGGACTGGGGAGAAACAACGACCCTTTCCAAATATCAGAACTCCCTACACTTACTACAAGGAAAATTATTTAAGCACAGTTAAGTAGGACTGAAAGTTTCTCAATCTCATTTCCCCTTAATGGAAGCGGCAGCATTCCAAACAAGGTATAAATATACTTTCAAAAGACCTCAATTAATTTTCAAGATGTCACTTAAATTCAATCTCAATCCCTCTATCTGCTGCTGCAGTTTGACTTTAAGGAACAGTAGCATTTTTCGAAAGCAATGCCCTTTTTAATCCTTGCATTGTGACTTCCCTTAAAGGCTACCTTCTTCTCATTCCCAGTTTCTAGCATTGTGCATCAGTATTCCACACCAGAACAGCTATTAATGCTAATAAGCCCAGACAGGAATACACGTTTGTTCTAAAGAGACAGTAACTGCATGACAAGTAATAGGATGAGACATGCAGGATTGCTAAATCCTGGCTTTAAAATGCAAAATACAGAAACACATACTCTACAGCCAAAGTGAATCAATTCACAGGAGCAGTGAAGTATCACAATGTCTTATCAGGATGCAAGTGCTTCTTATAGATGCATTATGGTGAATAGCACAGGATGTGAGCACACTCAAGTACACTACTTAATAGAAGATTGCATCCTGGCCCCTGTGGAAGCCAGACTGCTATTCCCTCTGAATACTGACTGCATTCCTTGGAGCTGTCAGGACTCGATATTTATTTCTAAATACTCAGATTAGGCTTCGGTCTCCATGAATCTCTGTAATAACCAAGCTTAAACAACAGCTCAACCCTACAGTTCCTCTTTTGAGGAAAGGGATCCATAAACAATATTACCTGGTCCAGCTCAAACCCTGAAATATTCTTCCTGATGAAATGAACAAACTGTAACAAGAAAATTCATAAAAGACACTGCATGATGATTCTTACAAAGACCATTTAAACCAGTCTGGTTAAATCTCATTGTCCATAGTCATTAAAACACAGTGACTATCAGAGCCAGGTAATATTTATAAATTTAACTTTCTCTTTAAGAGGACAACAAGGTCAATAAAATGTGTGGCTAAGCTACTCTGTTCTGAATTAGAAATGAAGACCCAAACACAGCATCCAGTTCTACTTTGACCATTGAATTTTTAAAAAAGACAAAAAACCCACAGAGATACCATCTTATAAACCAATAACTGATCCTGCAATACTCACACAGCTTAAAAGGGTACCAAACTATACCCTAGATAATCATTTACCCTCAGTTCATTAAATCCATGACAACCTGTATTAAGCTTATGCTTGTTCTGAAGAGCTTCTAGTCTAGAAGCGAGGCAAAGTTGAAGAAGTATATGAAACTTATTCACATGGTTTTCCACTCATCATGCACTGGCTTCTGTCATCCAAAACCAGTAAAAGCCAAAGGCTTTAAAAAAAAAAAGAAAATCATTCTAGCAGCCCAAAGATAGCACAAACACAGGAATAAAGGTGAGGGCAAAAATGGAAAAAAAAATTAGTAAAATCCAACCACAACATAAAGAGAGGAGCAAAATTAAAATTAAACATTCAAGACGGATCAGAGTTGATCTGGATCAAAAATACATGTTGCAATTAGCATAAGATCTGACAGAGCTACTATGCCCAGTGGAAAACTACGCACTTCATAGGATGATTCAACAACTAGCTGACATAAATACAGAATTCCTGAAGGATATCTTGTTTATATAATGTCCAGAAGCTAGATTAAATAAGCTAAAGACAAATCAAAGCCAGGAGTATGAATACAAAAGGAAGCTCACATGAGTAAGCATTTCTATCATTTTTTCTGCAAGAATCCTTTTTCCATGGCCTTTGAGATACCCTTAAAATTCAGAACACACCTTGCATAACCAAAGTTACCCAACTTGCTTCTGGAGGTTTTCTCAAGACCAGCTTGTTAATTGAAGGATTCTGTGTACTTAACTTTCCACACAATATGACAATCATATACCCACTAAGCCTACCAACCACAGGAAGGAGAAAAGGTTGGGATCTCCACCCAAACAGATCTGCAGTTCAGGGATATGAAGTTGGTAAGCTACTGTAGTGGGCTGACCCTGGCTGGTCAGCCACTCTACACCTCCCTTCTGCAAAGGGACAGGGGAAAGAAAAATACAATGAAAGGCGCATGAGTTGAGATAAGGACAGAGAGAGATCACTCACTGATGGCCAACACGGGCAAAAAAGATTCAGCTTTGGGATATTAATTGAATTTATTACCAACAAATATTTAAACAACACAAAACAAACCAAGACACCTTTCCTTCATGCCTCCCAGAGGTGCTGCCACCATCACTGATGGGCTCAGCCTTGGCCAGCAGGGGGTCCATCTTGGAACCGCTGGCATTGCCTCTGTTGGATGTGGGGGAAGCTTCTGGCAGCTTCTCAGAGAAGCCACTCCTGTACCCCCCACCCGCTACCAAAATCTGGCTATGCAAAACCAATACAACCACATTCCTGTAAGAAGAACATTCCACCCTCTCAGCTGCCACCAATAAACAACAGATTCCAGTACCACATTAACAAGAATCTGTTAGCAGGGAAAGGAGAGGAAAATAAAACAAGATAGTAAGTAAATATTGTCTGTTTTATCACCTTATTCAGGTGTTCCATGCAAACTATGGAAACTGATGCAAACACCATCAGTACATAATCTGGGAAACTCCTGAGTTCAGCCTCAAGTTCTGGACGTTTTAAAGTGGTAAATACAATGGCCCAACAAAATCTAAAGCACATGGCACACAAAGAATAGAGGAAACTAATTTTTGCATGTATTTACAAAAGCCAGTTCCAGTGCCTCCCTGACATGCCCTACAAGATCCTTTACCTGACAAAAAGTCATGGTCATTTTTAGTTCAAAAGGTACTGTCTCTAGAAATAAATCAGTTCACTACCTACTTATATCCCTTCACTGAATTCCCTTTTTATTTCACTGCTGCTTTTCTCACTTCTAAACATATCCTGGCCTCATATACATTTAATATATCTGGACATGACCTTTCTCCATAGGACCTGAGAACATCATCGAGGTTTTTATATCCACATACTTTCATTGGATGATCATAGAGTCTTACTGTACCAGACAGGGAACACTTTTTCTATGAATACAGGAAGGGAAGCCCATTATGTATGCTGTAAGGCTGGAGAAACAGGATGCTGGCTTCATTTTCACACAATCACCAATTTAAACAGTGCTAATGCTTTTGAAATTGCCATGCCAGAAAGACATGTTACTATAGCTTTGCACCAAAAATACTACAGTGTTTAATCACGTATAAGGTACCAAATGCAAGCTCACATTCAGGCTGTTCCATTTGAGAATTAGTTACGGAATTACCTAGCATTTTAGAAGGAAATGTTCTTTCCCTTTAGGAAATCACATTGATTTATGGCAATAGCGTGCTGCCTTTGGGATGCACACATTTTTTCAGTGTTATTGGTCTGTCACTTTAAATATTTTATCAACAGGCTATAGATTCCTGTAATTTGTGAAAAACACAACTAAGGCTTCTCTGCCCCAGTTTCACCTGCTCTTTTCAGAACAGCAAAAATAGGAAGTTGACATCTTAGATAATTTGCAAGCTGCATTTTCACCACAAAAGGGAAAAGAAATGACAACTCACATTTAATCATCTTAATCAAAATATTAAGAAAATACAGGGCACCAGTTGAAGAAGCAACTGTAGCAGTATTACTACAAAATACCAGGGCAATACCCGCAGCAGTTCTGTACAATAGCCTCTGGAAAAGTTGTTCTGTTTATAATGATAATATAAAAGGTTGTGATAGGGCTTAACCTGCAGGTTAATAACAACTTCTTTCAGAGCATTCAGTTTGAAAAGCAGACTCATGTCCAAAGCTTTAAGTGCCTGTGTAGCGCTTAAAGCACTTCTGTAGCAAAGAGCTGACAAAGGAAACAACGTATATTTCTCCCTTCTGGGCCTAGTATTCATGAAGCAGAAATAACAGAAAAAGAAAGCATCTATAAAACACCACATTTCTTTACTAAAGCAAATTCCAGTGAGTGCCTGTAGTACTTTCCAAGTCCCTTCTACCTACCTAAAATCAGTCATTTTTCTCCATTAATATTTATATACAGTTCCCTATATGTCCATTAACATCACAGTTCTGTTTATGCAACCTCAAAGAAAATGAGTTAAAATTAATTTTATAGTATAATTTGGTAACAATAAAAATCCACAGAGTTTTGTGCAATCACCTAAACTACTAAAATTGAAATCTTAGAAGTAACTGTTGAATACTTAGAGCTATCTGGAGCCATTCACAGTATCTAAGAGATTATTTCCTTCCTTTAGCAGTTTGTGCAATAGGGGTGCTACCCTATAGGCAATCTATAATTAACTCTGCAGGAATTCTCAGTTTCTTGAAGCAGTTCAACTAACCTGCATATGCCCTTCCTTCCAGAAGAGGGTTTCATTTTCCAGCTTTATTTTGTGGTAAATGTTTCCCTTGAGTACTCCTACTGGACAACTGTATTCATTTCAATTAACAATTACCTATTTGCTAAAATTATCAGAATATACACAAGGCAGTAAGTAATAACAAAAGCATAGCTTCCAGTTGTAACCCCGTTTCCCATGCATGAAGATAAAGATTCAAGTAGAAAATAAAGGCAGAATTAAGACTTATTTTCCGCATATGTAAAAGCAGTAAAAAAAGAGCTATGCACTGCAAATATGCAGGACATGATACATTTACCACTGAGACATCTCCATTATAAATTTTACTCACTCACAGAGCAGCCAGTCATCAACTTTCAACCCAGTCTATCCACAGTCTAAGAGCAGTGCACTATTCCTATCACTTGCTCTTCTCTGTCTGTTCTGCTCTTTATATTAATTGATCTCTCAGTTTAGGGCAGTGAGACAACTGGACAACTAATCCCATAAGAACATTTGTCTAAGCAGGAAGCTATACCCAAGTACCATACGTGCTACCAGCACACTTGAGGAAAAAAAGGCTGTTCCATCACAGGGTTATGCATTACAGAGTCAAACACAGTCAAATAAAAAGTGAAACATTCAGGACAGAGTAGAACACTATACAGGCTTCTCAAGGGCAGTGCATTTCCCACAGAAATCAGTCATTTCAACGTGATGCATAACCTACACTGACAAGTCCTCTGAACACTTGGACAGGAAATCCACGAAACATCCTTTCAGTTTGGAGCCCAGTTGTTCAAAGATAACTGTGTCCTCTGAGAACTATCGGGAGAATAAAAATAATGCCATACAATCATAATAGAAGACAAGATGTATTTAAAAATATAATCAAGAATGGAAAGCAATATGAAAATTGTGGAACAGGCCCCTGAGACTCTCAAACGTGACAAGTAGCTCGAAATCATGCCAGTACGTCCAGGAAAAATGTGCATGAATCTGAACCTAGAACCAGTCTAGCGCAGCTCAAGAAATTAATTTCTCATCCATGATATTGACCCTAAAGCAAATATGAAAAATAGCAAGGACAGCAACAATAGCAGAGGTGCTGACTGCCAAACCTCAATAAAAGCAGGAACATAAGATATCACTTATGCACCGCATTCCTTTCAGCCTCCCTTTGATTGTTTGTATTAGCTGCCCAGAGGAACAAGCCCTGGTCCCTTGTTCCCACTGCAGCCCAGCTGCACAGCTGAAAGATGGTCATTTACCTCCCCAGACCCCCAAAAACCCCACTCTCTCTGATCCACATAGAAAGTGTTTTTCCCGTGCTCACAAAGAGTACAAAACATCTGTGTGTTTTCAGAAGAAAAACAAAAAGCAGATGTCATCCACATGAGGTAGCAAGAATGACAAGACAGCAGGACAAATGCAGCAAGATGTAAAATTGTTCAAGCGGACACCACGGTACTCTGACCTTAGAAAAACAAATCCAACTACACCTTACAAGGCTACATAAAAAGGAAGTTAATGCAAAAAAGTTTGTTTTAAAATGACAAGCTCAGTGACATAACAAAATGAAAGAGATTAAAGTAGTACATACATTCTTTAAAGCAATATGGTTTTAACTAAGTTAACTCCCCCTTAGAGACTGATGCTTTCCAACCTGTGACTCTAGACACCAAAAATCATAGCAAAGATCAGGCAATTAAAACTAATAAATTTCAATAATGTTTAGGAATCAAGGCCTGTTCTCCAACATGTAAAAAATGAAGCATATAGCCCTTCTGCCAAAAAGCATGGAACACTAGTTATATGGATACCCTTACCAACTGTGTTAAGATTTCTCCAAATCATTTCAAATTCAAAATTGAACAACCCAACCAATCCATACACTATTTAAAACTTTCAGTCTGCTCATGAAGTTGCCCTTGGCACATTCCTAACACTAGGCAATTCAATTCTTTCTTCAGAACTAAGGGAGCTCAGAAGTAAAACTCATATAGAAAATTAACTATCAGAAGCATTATAGTAGGATTTCCTTCAAAATTATTGATGCTTCCTTCCAGAAATTTGAATGTATGAATCAATCATGTTTCTTTATTTGCTTTTGTTCCTAATGACATGTGTAGCCCATGAGGCAACATCATTCATAGCTTCAGCACTCTCATAATAGCCAGATATTTTCCCCCATTGAACTAACTGCCATGCTACTTCTTAGAGCTGGTAATTCAATTCTTCTAGGTTTTATTTTCACAAGGCACTTCCATTAGGACAATATTGCCTTTAAGTCTCCACACAAATTAACACCAATAAAATTACCTTTTAAAGAAATTAATAGTATTGGCTTGTAGGAGGACAGTTAGGAGCAAAAATTAGGTCAACTAAACTAGGTCATCCATTTATACCTCTATTTATCTGGTACCATTTGGGAAACATTTTTCTCTACTTGATCTTTTTAGCTATGTAAGAATTTTTTCATTCTAAAGCTGATGACAAAAGGGTAGCTAGAACAAGGCCCTCAGGGACACAAGCCTTAACTTTCCTACACAAACTTCAGTGACTGAAACATCCTGACACCAATATTCAGAGAGACATTAAAACTAGTTTCCAACCCAGAATGACAATCCTAAAGCCTGACAAGCTTGACTGTGCTCTTCTGCTCTTTCCTTACCTTGCTGCACTCTCAACTTCCCCAGCAAACCAACTGGCTTTGCACTTGTATTGTCTCACCAGTATTGGGTCCGAATCTGGTTTCTTGAAAATGCAAAGGCATTCCAGACAGAACTCCAACAACACAGCCACTCTCTGGGGCTCCAGGTTCCGGATCAAAAATTCCACAGCCATACCAGAGTGCTCCCCTTTCATAAATGCATCCTGATTGCTCAAATTTGAACAAATAATTCACGAGTTAAGTTTATATTAGCACGTATTTTTGTCAGATGAAGCAGGAAAACAAAGAGCTTAATCTCTCTGCAACATTCACATGCTGGTTAACAGAAATAGAAATGCATGTCCATGCTTCATTTAGGGCAAACACAGCTGAATTATCCAAACCTGTGCTGGCATAACCATGGCAATTGTGGAGTACAACAGCTCGAGGAAGACACCAGGTTGCAAACACTGCACTTCTAAAGGCACAAAGAGTTCCTGCCCTACCTAATCAACTTGCGCTCTACTCAGTTCCTTATCTGACCTTTAACACTGATGCCTCTCCCTAAATGAAAGTTGTTTTATAAGACCAAGAAAAAGCCATCATCTCCTTTCTGATTTCAGTTCTAGAAATGCATATCCAAGGTACTCCTATAGTTTCACCTTTTCCCAACCCTAAGAAATGCATTAATATTTTCCCTATGCCAAAATGTCCTTTGTACTAAGCATACTACAGTAAAACTTTAGCAGTACACAATGCAAAATCCACAAATCTTAAATAGTACCGGTGAAGAAGATAAAACATAATTTCTGTTTATTACAAACCAATGGCTTTAAGAGATTAATATAGAAACCTCAGACTTTTGCTGCACTTATGATCCACCAGAGTATACACATTAGATAATCTGAATATCTGCTTAACTTTCCCTGCTTGCAGAGCTGCTAACTTATATTTAGCTATAACAGCATCAAGGAAAAGCACCCTGAACCTATTGCAATTTTAAAATAAACAACATCCAATCCAAACCAGGACTAAAGGGTCTAGGGTTGATGAACTATGGTTACATGAGACATATCCATATATAGTTATCTACTGATACCTATCTATATACACATGTATGACTAAATACAGCAAAAAGTGCTGTAGAATTGAGATAAGAATAAAAACAAAGTGTGTATTTGACATGCTATTTAAATTATTTGGAGTGCATGTAGTATGCCATGAGGTACAAGGTCAACATTACCATTTGCTCCTCCTGAACGATTCTTTAACAGTCCACAAAATCCATACATAACCCTTTATTCCATGAGAACAGTAGACTTACACACGGCTGTCTTTGGAAAATGAGCAAACAGAACTTATTACCACACAAGCTATTTGACATAGCCCAGAGGATTGCCTAACTGACTTAGGTTAGCTTCATGTGCCTGAAAGAACTGCAATTTTAGGCAGGGTTTGCAAGTTCTTATACCCCAGGGTCACTACAGCAGCTTTGTGGCTGTATTCAACTGCCTCTACAAAAATTCAGAATGGCATCTTTGAAGCAAGAGAAACAACACTCATTTCCTCAAAAGGGGACAAAAAAGCCGAATATTTAAATTGAACGACTGTTCACGTAAAATTGCATTTTCATATAACATTTAATGACCAGTATTTCATGAAATTTCAGAAGCCTCTGAAGTTTGGGTTCACTGAAATGACTATTCACTCACATTGCTCCAGCCAGATTTATTCCATGTAAAAGAAGCTTTATGAAAGGCCTCGATGACTATAACCACACACAATGAAGTAATCTGTTGGTGTGTGCCCCCCACATACAAATTAACAGCATGTAGCTGAAACACAGTTAATGGAAACAAAACTTTAAATATATATTCACATGCAAATTTAAGCATAATATGAAAGGTGACTACTAACAGATACATTATTTAACCCTGAAATGATAAAAATGCACAAGGCATATCTAAAGTGACAGTTGTCTATGACCTATTAACACATTGCTAAGAGCAGAGTTTCTTATAACTGATCAGCTGTATAACACACTTACAGGTCATTTTCTCCAAGGCAATTACTCTATCTCACTTTAGGGAAAATAAATGTTCTAAACAGTTGATGTTTCTTCAGAAGAACCCAATTTACAAGAGTTCCATATAAACCTCTGCTTACACCAATTAAATCATGGTTTTGAAGTTTCAAGGAACAGTTTACCATCTAGTTGATTCTACTAAACCATTTTTCCCAGTTTAACCTTCACAGATACCAATGATTTCTCTTGAAAAGACAGCATGCATTTTACAACACATATGACAAAGCATTCGTGTTTCTAACTATGTTTCACAAGCATGAAACTCATTAAACAGATGCTAGAAAACATCACTTCCAAAAATGTTTATACAGTGGGATCTTAAAAAATAATGTAGAGATAGTAAAAAAAGATAAAACTTTTATAAATTCCCAGATTATATGCCTGCCTTATAAATTTGAAAGCTATCTTCACAGACACTCAAGAGATGCACTAGTAGTATTTGAATCAGAAAGGCTTATGCAAATGCACATTAATACATAGGCAAGGTTTTAAGAGAAGCATTTCTGAAGTGCTACAGTTGAATACAGTATTTTTGGTATCCCTAATGCTGTTCCAGAATCAGAACAAATTCTGTGTCATGACTGGCATCAGCATGTAGACTTTCACTATGTATCTTAGTAGTTTTAATCAGTGATTTAATGTAGTGTAGATTGTTAATTCATTTTAAGCATCCTTTAGGCATTAGAAATTGTGCCTTTTCCTGAAAAAGAAAAAAAACACCAAAAAACAAAACAAAGAAAAACCTCTCAAAAAAACCAGAAAGCAAGTTTTATAACATCTGGTGTAGCACTTCCTATGATCAGCTACATTTTATCCTTACAAGTCAAGCACATTCCAACTCCCATTTTTTAAAATAGCATTTTCACAAAACAATCAGTTAGAAGTGCTTAAATATAAAAATGTCAAAAATAAAACCAACTAGAGATAAAAAAACATAGAAACTACTTTTTTACCTGTTTCAAATCAGACCTATTCAAATTCCCTTTCATACTTCAGAAAACAGCACCTTGAGTACTTTACTCTCTCTAAACCTAAAGCTTCAGCTTAGACAGATTGAACAGAACACAGACACTCAGTATTCAGTTGTTAGTTACCTGTGACTTCTTGAATGAAAGGTATAACGAGACCTGTGACTAGGTGTAACAAAGTTGTTAAAAAATCATTATTATTTAGACAGGATCATTTTGACACCACTACCTCCAAGCAGCAGCTGAGGATCCCCTACACTGTACCCATCACAAAAAAACTACTTTCAGCCATCCACAGTGTTCCATGACAACAGGTTAGCCAGATATATAACTCAAAAGATGAAACAAGACTGTCATATACCACAAAACAATTGAAACATAACATCTGATTTTAGAAGGTAAAGCTTCACACTATTCATATTTCAGTTCTCCTATAACAATGGCAACCTACATCAAACAAGAGAAATGAGTGTCAGAATGCTTTTGTCATTTCATATCACATAAGAAAAAAAAGGTGTTAATTGTGGGTAAATTAAAATAAAAAAAGAAATCAACAAATAATATTTATCGAGGTCTTCATAAATTCTAGAATCTAGAAAAACTGTTTTCCTCCATATGGAACTTTGACTTCCAACCCTTGTTTGATGTAAGACACGTGTTCACTACAAAAAGAATCAGAACCTAGACCATGCTGGTTATATTCTTACAGCATGAAACACCAAGAGGAAGTAATCTATACTTATTCCCTTCTGCCCAAATTGCAATGTCAGCAAAAACCCAGGAGAAAGTATACTCCTGGATGTACTGCAACCATAGCAGCAAAATCCTAACCTACATTATTTTAGGAAGAAGTCCACTTGCTCCCATATCCACATATATATGGTTACTGGCAAAGCATACAGACGTGTCTGTCCTGTTTTCAAACTATCCACTTCATTTAATCCTAATTGTGCACACCCAGAGTACTGAAGTGATCTACTAATAAGTCCTGCTTACTTCCTAGCGCAAACTAATTAAATACATTTGATTTCCAGTAACTGGAAATTTGCTACTGGTGCCCAGATTACAGAATTTATCTTGTTATCAGGGGGCAGGTGGGGAGGCAGTGGTGGAGTGGGTAATAATCAACCTTCCACCTTCCAAGCGGAAGTTGTTTCCAGGTATGTCAATGGCATTATTAAATTGCAGTCTTAGTCATCTACACTCTGGACTTTCAATAGCAATCAGGCAGGCTTATCAGCCTACCTGTGCACACCTCTAGCTTCTCTGCCTCTCCTCCGGCTCTCCCTGGCACCCATCATGTAATTTTACTTCACTCCTCAGGCCTATATACCACTCTCTAAGCATATTACTCAACACATTCAAAAGCAATAAAGACCTAAAGGTAAAGAACCGTTTTCATTTACATTCACCCCTTATTCCATTTGTATTTTAGATTCCATTTTGACTTGGAAATGAAGCAATGAGTAACAGCAATTCCTATTCTACAAACTTGCCACTGTTTAACAGACACAGTACATCCTGCACTTAAATGAGAAAACACAACTTCCTCCCTTCTCACCCCTCAAAATATATCTACTAATTCTTTAAGTAAACAGAATACTGAAACTTATATCCCTTTCACCTCTCTTTTTTCTTCTCCCTTTTCAATCATTTGAAAAAGGACCTAAGACAGCCAAATACACCCCAAAACACACACGCCAAAAAAAACCCAAAATACCCCAATACATTCATTATGAAAAAACAATAAAATCAGCAATTATGATTCTTGTCACCACACTAATCTGTGTCTGCTTTACTAGATAAAGGTGAATATTAAAGCTGAAGATCAGCATCCTAGTTTCCTGCTTTTCCTTTAATTCATGATGCAAAAATCAAATATGAAAGTTTGAAGTATAAAGTGTTAATAGGGCAACAGAAAATTTGAACACAATTCTCCCCAAAATATTTAACTTTCTTTCAGGTAATAATACATCTTCTCCTGTAATATCTTGCCCATTAGTTCCTAAAATACTATTTTCCCATTTTTACCAGCATTCTCTTTTCTTGCAGCTACAGGAAAGCAATGGGAAAACTCACTGCCTATACAGTTGAAAGCTATAGAAACAACATGCTGACAAATAGAGAAATTGGAACAAAAGCTATTTTTTCATACAGACATGCCACTGCTTCAAAGAAAGGATGATAAAAATATGTATTGTACACCATTTGTCTACAACAAAGCTAAAACATCAGCATATTTATCAGATACTAAATGGTAGAAGCAGGTTAGGGGATCTAGAACAAAGTACTCGACATAAAGATTATTAAAAATGTCCCGCATTTTGCACTAGTCTAGGCCAGCCTTTTTGTAAAGTACATATAATTTACATGAACAAGATGGACTCATCAGTACAAGGCAAGATGTCAATTAGTGTTAAATAGCAATTATATTACTAAAACTACGTCTTAATGAAATACTTCTGTCAAGTTCTGCAATCTTTAAGCTCTCATGTGAAGATTTAGAAGGGTCCTATCACTCCAATGCCGTTCTTCATTTCACACATTTTCCTCTTCCTTTCCCACACACTCAGATGTTCCAGCAGCATACTTTTAGTATTTGCAAAATCCTGCCCAAAGAGCGTGGCCGATTTCCCACGGGCTCCCTCCCCACCGTGGATGAACTCGTTACTTCCCAAAGTCCACTTCCTCTTCCACCCCTGGACCTGCCAGCGCTCCCAACGCCCCTCCGCCTTGCGCAACATCCGCGGCCTCCTCCCCACATTTCAGACAAGCTCCGATGCGACACTTACATTGAGATTTTTTTTTTTTTGTTCCCAGACCACTAGCACAGACTGACAGCTTAAAGGGCTAACGATGTGCTTTTAATCCCAAAGAGCGACACATAATAAAACGAGTTACAAAGGCACATACGGAGGGCACTAACCTGCTCTCCTTCAGCTCTTCTGTGGGTCAAACTGCATTTTGATATTAAGTATTTAAATGATATTGAAAAGTGCCAGCAACATCTGCTCAATAAAAATTATTGTTCACAGCTCAGACCACCAATTCAAAAGATCAAACTCCCGAGATATTGTAACAGCCCGATTAAACAGCTAAAATAAACCAGGAAAAGCACTAATTCCCCAATAGAATTTTTCTCCGAGCGCACACGTTAACCAAAGGCTGACGGTGAACTGATCTGGAAGGAAGAAAGGACGAGGGATACAGGCAGGGCTGCGATGGGGGATGGGAGCGAACGGAGATGTTAGGGAAGGGAAGATGAATATTCCTCCAAGGACTGTCAATACATTTAACACATCTCATCGGAAAGAAGAGAAATCTCAAGCAAGCAGCTACAGGGGTAGATAAAAGGGGAAGGAGGAAAGAAGTGCCCGATTATCCCCAGCTGACATCATACACGGCAACCCTGCAGAAAAGGGGCTGCAAGGGCGAGGAAGCGCTCGCAGTCCCCCCCGCCCCCCCCGAGCCGCCTCTGTCCCCTTTATGTGCTCAGGGAAGCAGCGGGGCGGGTGGACGAGGAGCCTCCCGGTTAATTTTGCAAGAGCCGATCACCCACCACCTCCCCAGGAGCGGGGAAGGGCCGGGGCCGCGGTGACAAACCAGCCGGGGTGGGGGGCAGGAAGGAGGCTGAAGCCAGGCGGACACTCTCCCTCCCCCCGCCGAGCTCCGGAGCGGTGGTGGGCACAGGGAGCCGGCCGAGCCCCGGGGCACACAATAGCAGGTCACCCCCAGGGATGCGACGCTCGCCCGCCTTGACAGCCCCTCAGTGGCGGGGGGATGGGGAAGGGGCTACGGGTCACCCCCCCGCCCCGGGGGGCGGCAGGAGCCCCGCCCGCCCCGCCCGCGCCGCCGCCCCTCACCATGAAGTCGCTGGCGAAGTTGTCCTCCCCATTGTGGTCCGTGTCCTTCATGGCCTGGACTCGCTTAATGAATTTCCTCAGGATCTCCTCCTGGCTCATCCTGCCCCGCCGGTCGCCCTGCGGAGCGGGAGCCCCGGCCGCCCGCCCGCTCTCCGCCCGGAGACCCCTCCGCCGCACGACCCGTCAGCCGGCTGCCTTCCTTCCCTTCCCTGCCTCGCCTCTCCCCCGCCCGGGCCTGCCCGCGGCCTGCTGGCTCCGCTCCCGCCCCGCTCACGGCCGCCCGGCCGCTCGCTCCATCCTCCCCTCCCTCCGCCCGACCCTCCCTAGAGCAGCCGACACGGACACGACACGGTCCCTCCTCCCCCCCGGCGCACGCGCAGCGCCCACCCCGCCCCCTTCCCTGGGCCCCGCCCCACCCCGGCGCGGCTCCGCGCCCATTGGCTCTCCCGACCGCAGCCTCGCTCTATTGGTGGACATGCACGCCAATCACCGGGGGGCCGGGCCTTGAGGGAGCGCTCACTCGTCTGTGCGCCTCGCCCCGCTCCGCTGTCCCCCCCCCCTTTCCCATGGATAGGACCGCCCGAAGGGCGTCTCATGGAGCGCTGGAAGGGACCACTTGGCGCGCGGGGGGGAGGCCGAGCGGAGCGCGCTTTCCCCTGGCTGGAGCACAATGGGCGGCGGTGGGTGCTCGCGGCGCCGCGCCGGGAGGCAGCGGCATGTCGGGACATGTAGTCGCGACAGCGCCGCGTCCCAGGGCTGCGGGGGTGGGGGTCACGCAGCGTCCCACTGAAACGCCCGGATCAGGAGGGTCCCGCCGCGGGTGGGAAGCCTGCAGACGTGGGAAGTGCCGGGGGGTCCCTGCGCTGGCGGGGCCGAGGCGCGGCGGCGGCGGACGCCGGGCAGCGGGAAGATGGCGGGGCGGGACGGGGCAGGGGACGGGACGGGGACAGGCGCGGACACCTGGCCGGGGACCGCTCCTCGCGTATTTCTGTGTATGTATATTAAGTATGTACATATGTGTGTGTGTGTGTTTGTATATAAAGTATATATATATATATATATATATATGTATGTAGGTGTATATTCTTTATGAAGTGTAGATATATATGTGTATATATATATATGTATGTGTGTATATATAGATAGATAGATACACATAGAGATATATACTGAATAACAATGTCCGCAGGCGAAGCTGAGCCCTGGAAGCGCCGCCGGCAGGTGTCCGCGGGCTGCGGGCCGGTGCCAGGCGGGGAGGGGTCCCGCGCTCCTCCGCACTGCAGCGGGAGGGCTCAGGCACCCCGCGCCTTCCTGTTTTAAACATCGTTTAAAATCTCTGCCTTACGCGCTGTTGGATGATTTGGCAATGTGCTATTTCATTCTTCATTTTATATGGAAAAGTTAAATGTCTTTATGTTTGGTGTCCTGATGGCATTTATAACTTCTACTTGAGCAAAGCAATTGTAGAGGTGTGCATATGCATAGCCTTATGGCTTAATAAATATTCCAAGTGAAGTCTTTAAAGTATAGTTTTATTGGTGAAGGAACATACAGCATTGAGTGATGCAGTCGATCCAATAAAACTTTGTCGCACAGGCAGATGATAAAGGTCCATGCTGAGAAGCATAACCCGGTTAAGTCACTCCTGCCAGATCACCCATTCTCTACTGCTCATTCCCTGCCACGGGAGCCTGTGGTGCTTGCAGTCACACCAACACAACGCCTTGTCGGACAGGACATGGAACCAGCTCAGGGAACGCAGTCAACTGCAATATAGGTCCACAGAAAATTGGTGTGTTTTCTTCTCAGAAAACTCTCTCTTCTCATTCCATTAATCTGGCAAAATTACAAAAAGAAACCTATGAAAAACTTGGTCCTCCTGGGTTGGTGTAAGATATTCCTATTTTAGAAGACTGCCAAAGAATGCCACTTCCCCACCAGAACTAGTGCAAGGGCACACTCAGCCCAGTTCAGTGCCTCCTACCTCACCATCTTCCTAGTGGGGGCAGGTTTTGAAACATGGCATAGGACCCCGAACTGTAGCTGCTGCTGCATGGACACACATTTCCTTATTCTGCACCTACTACAGACACAGTCATCTCTGGCAGAGGGGTAGACTGGAAAATTGAGAGGCTTGGCATTACACATGGACTTACTGCAGACTTCAGCATCTTAATAAAAGAGTTGGATTTTTTAGATGTTCATGTTCATCAACTAATATGCAGTGACATAAGGACACATGAAGGAGCTGGGAAAGGGCATCAGTTCTGTGCTGAGGTTTAATGAAGCCTGAGCATTCCACACAAGCACATCAGCTGTCAAAGCTCAGTCTCCTCTCCATGCCCTTTGCACCAGCTTCCATAATAAGCTAATCAATTTGTCCCAAAAAGCCACAAGGATACCTGCTTTTCTTGTTTTAGTCCCTCTTCCTTTTCCTTCTCCAAACCTCCTTTTCTACACTACCAAAATGCAGTTTTAAAGGGAAATACAGAAATGACAGAGAGAGACCAGAGATACAGAGAGCCAAGGATAGTTGGGGCTTGGATCATCAGATCGTTTTTCCGTGTCACCTTGCCGGATTTCCATCTGCTTAGGAAGGTTGCTGTTTGCTCAGCAGTTGTCCTGGCAAACCTCGTCCCAGTGCCAGATGGCAGGTAACTTCAGAAAAGTGATACTTTGAGACTAAGTATCACTTTTAATGAAGTCTTGAACGTTACATGGTTTTCTTCATTTATTCACACAACCAAGTTATAGAGGAGGAAAAGAAAGATTGTGATGAATCTGGTATCACTGCTGCCTGACCTGGAAAGGACCCAGTTGTCAGTCTGGCCTCATTCGTAATCTGCCACTGAACTGTAATAAACTATTATAAACCAGCAAGTGTAACAGTGGCCTTTCATTTGGGTTAACTGATAAGAAAGTTATATAACATCTCAGAAGACAAAAAAAGCCCCCGAACTAGGCGTCTCACTAGTCAAAACAAAGGTGTATAAACGAAACAAAGAAATTAGGAATAATGTGGAGAACGGTGCCTGTCTGCATGTGCATGTGTACCTGTACCTGTGAGAGCTGCCAGACAGTCCTGAGCACAAACCAATAACACCAGTTTTATCTCCCACAGCCCTGCAAATGCTGCATGAAGCTGTCTCATCTCTGTGCTGTGAACAGACACCTAAAGCCACAGCAGCAAAAATAGCATTTTAACTAAGACTTTTCATCTGAGGCTCAAACCGTCTTGGTTAACCCCAGACATCTGACCAATGCAGCATGTGTGCATGAGTGTGTATTTGTGTAGCAGTATGAGAGGGGCGGAAAAATAGACACACAGCGTGAATTACTCACCCTATAGATAGAACAGGAAGTTTCGACCCAAATCTGTAGAAGAAAATTGTAGTTCTGTCTTAACAATCCACAAGTATGGTCCTTGAAGAAAAGCAAGTGCTCACCTACAACTTCTCTGCTATAATCTCATTTTGCCTTGCTGTGCACTACTCCAGCTGCTGCAGGGAAGGAAGACAGTTTTTTCTGTTCCAAGGTGGCTTCTCACGTTCCCCCAAGGTAAACATGGTGTAAATTGGTAAATGTGCTTCCTGGCCTGCATGCCATGGTGCTGCCCAGTCAAGGGGTGGGACTACCACACATCCCACTTTACCAACCTTCAGAGGTTTCCCTCAAGCTAAGATGGAGCACAGGCTCACCTCAAAGCTGTTTGGCTTCAATGCCTCTGTGGCTTGGAGCTGTGTTCAAAACCCAGCACATATCTACCCAAAAGTGTATTGCAGAAAGAAATTAAAAGAACTGGAGTGGGAGGGAAAGGTGAAAGAACCCTACAGTGCTGAGTAAGGGCATCACCTCCTATGGTTTTAATTTCTCCTTTGTACAGCAAAACAAGCCCTTATGTATTCCTTGTGATTTTGCATGACTACATTACAATGATCGCTCATTTTGTCACCAGTTTCTTCTCCCCTTTGCAATAATCTGCAGACTCTTAGACTTTCACTAACGATTTGAAGTAATGCAAAAGAACCATAATGCACCATAACACTTTATGGTGTTGTACATTTAATAACGTAACACTGAAATTATAAATAAAGTATGATCCATATATCTTATACATAAAACCTCAATTATTTTTATCTATACTGGGTGTCTGAAAAGTTTTTATAATCAAAATTATTTAGGATAAAAATTAGATGTTAGCTTTCACAGATTTCAAAATAACACTCCTGAAATATATTTTAAGTGCAGTTGGAAGTTTTCTAAAAATGTGGTGTTTCAATGGAAAATGCTGTTTCTGTAAAAGTTACATTTTCCACAGGAAACAATTCTGCCAATGTTTTTCTGCTTTCCGACAAAAACAATGCACTGTTATACTTACAGATGCAGAAATGTCTTTACCATTGAAGTCAGCACAACTTGGGTTAGGGACTCAGCACATGAAAGAACTGGAGCATGGAGTATAAATGCCAGGAAGCTGTTGAACAGCTCAAGGGTACACATAAAAACTACGTCCAAGCGAAACATTTGTCTTTGATCTGACAAACTGAAATGTAATGTGTCTTTCCACAAATGTCAAAATGTTTCATGATGGTTGAAAATAGTTAAATGAAACATTTAGGAATATCAGTATCACACACTTTTTGTATACTCTTATCCTCAAAACATTTAAGTATTTAGTCACTTCTGTTTCCGAAGAGGATAAAAATAATGTATCAAGTTTTCTAGCTGGTCTTCAGCTACAATTTAACCACTTAGATTATAAGTAACAATCTAAAAGACAGCAATCCCCATGGAGTCTCAAAATTCTAATTCTGAAAACAAAAGACATTGTGGACAATAGATCTGAGGAAGATACATAGTATCCTTTGTATACCACAAATAAATTTATTTTCTGATTTAAACCTGAAACTAATCTCATTTTAAATGAGTCATAAAGACCTGATCAGTGTCTGTATAATATGTTCCATTCATATTCATTAAGTGCCATGTGACTGCTCGATTTCTTGACAGTTGCCTCTATTACTCTCAGTTCAGCAATGACAGACTCCTGTAATTACCACTGAAAATACTCATACTACAATTTAATTTTACCTGTCTTGCTTAGTTTTTATTTACTTATTTACTATCTTTGGGGATGCATTGTGTGATATTCCTAAAACCCTTTAAATGTGACCTTTCTGATGCAGGTAATAAATATTTTAGACCAGAATTACTGAATTTCATGATCAGTGCATATTTTTGGAATCCTGTCTAACTGTAACATGCAACCCCCAACCCTATACATACACCATTTCAGTACATAAAAGAAACTTTGTTCTTGCTGCAGCGCTTACTAAAGCAACATTGAGGTTTAAAGTGGTTTTTAGGTATTGCTAGCATGCAACTGAAACAAAAATAAGTGTGTGCATTATGGTCATCAGCATAATCTTCTACCATGATCAGCTCTAAAAAGAAAACAGCTGTGAAATACTGTCCAAATTTAAAAAGTTTCTGCTTTTTAAAAGAAATTATTATTATTATTATTTCATTTAATTAAAGATTATTCATTGAGGTACTTTCTTTGATTTTTGTGAGGAAAAAAACAAAGTGTTTCAGAATACAGTCAAGATTTTCTGCAAGTTTTTAACAGTATTAAAATAAATAGCATATGGGTTTCAAATTAATTGCTGTGTCTGCTTTCGGTAGTTGCTTTTTGACAGCCTCACTGTAAATCCATCCCTGTTATTTATACATGTCACTATTAACACAGCAGGAGACCTGCTTTGTGCTATTGGATCAGGAAAATCAGGAACATTTTCCAGCTATATCTTTTGACCTTACTAAAACTGGACACAGAATTTGTGCACTCTATCTCGGGCCCAGGCAGAGCATCTGACCCAAGGTGACAGGGTGTGGGTTGCTGCGGGCCAGCTGCAGCACTGCGCTGCTCCGGGGAACCTCATTTGCCTCCTTGTGACAAAGCTTTCCTTGAGGGTATTCCCCAGGCACAGCCGCAGCACATCTGAAATGGAAATACCAGCAGCAGAAGGTAAGCCTGTGCACAGGGCATGCTAGGTAGCTGTGCTCTCCAATCTTTGCCTGAAAGTATCAGAAAAAGCATCATCAAAAACAAAAATGGCATGTTTAAAAGACACCAGGGAAGAATCTGGATGTTCTAATGGGAGGCACTCATTCAAAATGTGATTTTGAAAGAGATAATTGAATAAAAATGAAGTTCACAGTAACTCTTGGGAAAAAAAAAAATCTTAGTGTGAAATTTTGCGTCAATGAATCCGAAAGCTTAGTAAAAATGGAACAAGCTTTGCTTCATTTATCTTGTTTACTTATTGTGAATCAGCCTCAAGAACAAAAGAATTAACCAGTTCTATTTCAGGGTTCTTATCCATTAGCATAGCAACATTTGTATTATCCTTAAACAAACCTCGGACTTGTTTGTCTCTAGTTTTACATTCATCAATACACATGAAAGTATTCCCACTTCTCTAAAATGCATCTTTGCTGAAAATAAAACTTGAAATTGCTAGACAGAATCTAAGCCAAAATGATTAAACACTGCTCTTTTACTTGGCATGAGCATTCTCTGGATGCACATACTATTTCATTTTATTCTGAAAATCCTATTAAAATAATAATAAGGACAGAGACTACTAATGCATTAGATAAGAGTGGTGAAACTGAGCTCTGTAAGAGTCCCTCCTCTGAAATGCCTGCTGTTATGACCATTAGTAGTCATAATGGCCTGCTCAGATTCTCAACTACTTTGTAAATTTAAAAAAAAACATTTTTAATAGTCTCCTAAGGGAAATAATAAGCTTTATAGTTTGGGAAACAAAACCAGATGGGAAGGGGAAAAAGAAAAAGTAAAACTAAAGACACCACTCCCCCTCAAGCTCACAAAAAATATACTATAGGGAGCCAACCTGTATATGACCAAATTTGTTTTTATATTAACTTCAAGCAAATATGGTTACATTTCCAACTTTTTTCTCTAATGTGAGTTCTCTCCCCACATTTCAGTGAAAGGTTTGCTGTTAAATCTGTGCACTTTAGCAAAGTGACATAAGCCCAGCATATACTGTGTCCAACAATATCCATATTTCATTATCAGAGAGCACAACAATAGTTCCATTGTGTAGGGCAGCTCTCCTTGGAGGTGGAAGGAAGGCTGCACACAAGCTTCCAGAGTGGTCCAGAAATACGATGGTGACACCAGACTGGCTCATGTAAACAGGAAATCAAACCAGGATGTAAACTGGACTGCTTCCATACTCTGTAATATTCAGCTAAAAATAAACAGTTTGAATAGAGGTAGGAAAGCCAGTTCTCTCTGTAAACTCATTTTTCAACTTGAATTTTTCAAGACCTGATAGAAAAATTCAAATAAAATGAGAGTTAGTGTTGCTCTATCAATATGTGGATAATGAGATTGCAGTCATATCCAGAGGCCCGACTAGTGTGAAAAGGACAATGAAAAGTCTCTCTTTCAAGAGAATAATAAGGACTTGGAGATGAAGATTGAAAAGGGATACAACCAATCTATAAGTATATCAAAGAATTTAAAAAGTCAAGGAGAAAGAAGTTCTATCTAAGCTAAAAGACAATGTAACCACAAGAATAAAGAAATGCAGACTCTGAAATCTAGAACTGATGAGCCATCTCGTTCTGAGAAGGATAAGTGGCTCTCAATCAGCCCGCACAGAGTGAGGAGGAGAAGCTGGGGTGTTTTTTTGGTTAGAGTATTAATTAATACTATTGTTGTCTTCAGGACCATCATGTGGAGTTCACTTGGGAGTTCCTCTGCAGTCTGAAGCTCCTTATGAATTCTCTGAATGCTGAAATTAGGCCAAACTGCTCTATAACTTTGGGAATAGGTAAATATAGGGTAAGAACTGGAAAAGAACAGCAAAAGTCACCAAGTACAAGCTTCTGCCAGCACATGTAAACCTAAATATAATCCAATTAATAATACTGTCAAGCTTCATCTCCAAATAAATCACATTATTTGCCTCCATTGGCCACACAAGAAGCCTACTTCAAAATCTCAGTGCTATAACTCTAGGGGGTTTTTCTTATTTTCAACCTCAGTTTTTCAAGAATATTTTTTCCAGTGCAAAGTACCTCTTCATCACAATCATCTTTGCTTTACTATATTAGAAAAGTTACGCTTTTGGTCTGGTCTTACACCATAAACTGCTCATCATTTCTAACAGGGTCTTCTTCATAGCTGGAGAATCAAATTAATTCTTTAAGGTGAATCATTCTTTCTTGGATGGAGAAGATTAGGTATGTGCCAAGCTCCAGATTATTGAAAAACTTCCCTAACCACTGCATCTGCTTGCTGGGGATGAAGGCTAAAAGACGCAATGAGTAGATATAATTCTGAAGGAAAATAGGGAAGCACAGGAGGAAGTTTTTTGGTTAGCATTTCACTGCTGGTAAGCAGGAGCAGCATGTCACTTCCCAGAGCTATGCTGCCTGAGAACAGCAGCAAGGAATGGCCAAAGGTTCTCTAATGGGTGCTTGTCATTATTCCCTCCTGGAGCACTGCATCCAGCTCTGGGCTCCTCAGCACAAGAAAGACATGGACCTGTTGGAGCAAGTCCAGAAGAGAGCCACAAGATGGTTAGAGGGATGGAGTACCTCTCATACAAGAAAAGGCTGAGAGAATTGGGTTTATTCAGACTGGAAAAGAGAAGGTTTTGAGTGACCTAACTGTAGTTTTTCAGTACCTGAAGGGAGCACACAAGAAAGATGGAGAAGGACTTTTCACAAGTGCATGTAGAGACAGGATATGGGGGAATGGATTCAAACTGAAACACAGTAGGTGTTTCAGATTAGAAATTAGAAGGAAGTTCTTTGCTGTGAGGATGGTGAGAGACTGAAACAGGTTGCCCAGAGAAGTTGTGGATGCCCCATCCCGGGGGCAAGCCAAGATGGATGGAGCTCTGAACAACCTGGTCTGCTGAAAAGTGTTCCTGTCCTGTTCCAACCCCCATGGCAGGGGGGCTGGAACAGAGTGATCTTAAAGTTCCCTTCCAACCCAAACCATTCATAGCACATTCTATTAATAGCTAATCAAGGCTTTGGCATTGCCACAGATCATGTGACACTGCAATAGGACCCAGAAACCAAGTAAGTCAACTGACCTAGCCTTCAAGGAGGGCTCTTCCTTGAGGAAACAGTCCACATGATCCACTCTTGTCACCTCAGACCCACTGGAAATGTCGGATAAGTAAATAAATAAGGTGCCCAGTTTTTTCTCCCCCTGACTGTAGAACTTCCCGAGAAACTTGGATGCTGTGGAAGGAGAAAAGCCCCGGCAGACTTGGCTATGAGCTTTAGTTCAGGAGTCACAGCTCTGACCTGGAGACACACAAGGGATCTCCTGGATGGCAGAGGTAGAATTTAAGTGACTGCCATTACAAAGAGGAATCACAATATGGTAGAGGTGGTGCATGTTCTCATTCATGTGCAAGCTCTGAAGGGAAAGGACTTTTACACCATCTAGAAGCTGATGAGAAGGTGTAAATGTGATCTCTGTGACAAGGCCCGTAATGGAACTGCCCTTGAGTGCAATGGGTTTTACTCTAACTTCCACCCTGCTCCTAGTCCTCATGTACCCAAGGACTCCCTTTCTCCCTTCTTCAGCCTTCTGCCACCAAAAAATTCATTAGCATATTCTTATTTTTGACCATTAATGAAGATGATGAATAGCACCATTGAATGATCCTGTGCTTATGACTGTATTCTGAGAAATTCCATTTGCAAAACAAACAAATCCAGAAACCCAAAAACACCAGCATGTAAATTCCAGTAGTTAAAACTGTTCCATTTTCATAGTACAGACTTTGGGCTTCTGAGTTCCATAGCAGACTAAAGTGGATGATAAAATCTGTAAATATGAACTGAAATAGAAAAAGGAAGACAAGAATGATTCAGTTGTGATAAAAGGAAATATGCACCAAGAATGAGGGTTAAATACAATTCAGCTGTTGCATTTTGACATCACTTATTGAAGAAAATTAATATCAAGCTCTTTTAAAATTATCTTTTTTCCTCCTTTTATTTAGCTCTTATGTACAAAAATGCAGTAACTGCTCAAATAAATGAGTCATAAGACTATTTTGCACATGTATCTAACTCTAATTTTCAAGCATGCACTCTTGAAAGGGCTAAGACCTCAGCATTAACATAACTTGCTTGCAGTATTGATTGTATGTATGTTTGCTGGTTAATTATTTAACTTTGAAACAGCTCACTGCTTTTTTGTTACTGGTTGTTCTACCAATTTATACTTCTGGCAAGCCTCAATTTCTACTCATCACAGAAGAAACGATACTTGATTAGAGTCAGAAATCATTATATTTGGTTATGTTTTCTAAGTGCAACATGCTCTCTGTACTTGGAATAAATGATATACCTGCCACATTGCCAGATGCATAGTCAGTAGGCAATCTTCTGCAAACATGGGGGGGTTTTGTTGTTTTCACATCAATATTAACCATCTCAACCAAAATGCAAAATTCACACTCACTGCCATCTGGATGGTTATAAACACAAAGTCCCCGGACAGTATTGTCCAGGGACTTTGTGTTTACAAATGAAGAATGGCTTTCCCTCCTTTACTGATGTAATTTCAGAAACAAAACTAGCAAGATAAAAATCACCATGAGGTATTAATGCATATACTAAGCATTTTCAAAGCATTTGTGTCAAAGAATTTAACGGGATGTAAATTATTCATATCAAGGAAACAACGGCATAAGCATGTGGGCAGAGCAACAAAGATAAAAGTTGTGCCTTTCATTACAGACAGCATCAAGCAGATCGAAAGTGTGCATGATGGAGAACACACTTGAGTATTTCTAATTTATGACAGCAATAATCACAGGCAATGTACAAAAATAATAAGAGGCAAATCTGTTCCACTAATGTTTTTTGAAGTTACAGCCCTGTGAAAGACACACTGCCTGGACTGCTAGTATTTTTTACAAATCAGTACGGTGTCAGTGTGTTGGGAGGATATATCTGCTGACTAAGTGGCCTGGAAGTCTCCTGGAATGAGATACATAATTGACAAACATTTAATAAAGCAAATCTGATTTTTATATACATATATATATACACACATACACAGACTGTCTTATTGGAAATAGAAGCAGAATCCATTAGCAACTCTTTGGATTTCATTATTTTTCTCCCAAACAACCAAGAACCCAAGAGCCTTTAACCTAGTAAAGTAAAGCGTTTACTATTTTTTCCATAATCTATCTGGCAGTCAATGAGTAGGTAATAGCATATCTGAATGCTTTGAATGCTAAATACAAAAATAGAGAAGGCCAAATTACTCTCAGGTCCACACACAACTACTAAAGTGAAATGCTCACAAAGTTAGCTGTACTCATGGTTTGAATCTGTTTTTAATTTTAGCCTTTACTTGCATTATACAAATCCAGTCAAGTTGACAGTCACATACTGTAAAACAGGTATAACCAAATAAACAGCTTTTTAATATGCTAAGCAAAATTCACCATTCCTGAAAAGCCTGATCTCTGGTTAACTGCAAATCTACATGTTGCCTGCGTTGTTTTTTCGCTTTTGCTTTGTTTCATTCTGAATGAAACATCAATGGTTGTCTTTTATATTGCTCACAGAAATGGAGATCCACAGGAGAGCAAACACTTGGCAGGGTTTTTATTAAGAGGCTTCTCAAACGCACTGATCCCAGCAGCACTGCTCAGCCCACGCCAGAGCATGGGCACAGCATCTTGGAGTTGTCTCCCGCACATACTTCAAAGGCAGGGATCCAGCTGCCTAATTGTGTATCCATTTGATACATCTCCCGTAAAGAGAGCCCAGAGAAGCCATTGCTAAACTTAGTGCTCACTGTCCTGATACCAGTTTTTAAGCAGGACTGCAAGGCAGACCTTCAGCACTCTGAACTTATAACCTGTACTGGTTCAAACAGAAGAAACGAAAATAAACAACAGAATTTTTAGACGTCAGGATAAACATGGTACAATGAAGAAGAGTCAACATGTTTTTTGTAAAGAGAAATCATGCTTCACTAATCTACCCAAGTCCTCTGACATGTCAGTAAAACATGCTGGAAGCACAGATCCTTTTGATACCATCTGTCTGGATTTCCAGAAGGCACTTAAAAAGTTGCCTCCTTTGAGCTCTTGAGGAAACTAGTCAGACATGAAGAAATGTTCAGAAGATAGGAAGAAAGGAGGTAAAGTATTAGTTGCCTCTCATAGTAGAAAGAAATCATACATGGAGTCCCACACGGCTTTGTGCTGAAGTCCCCATTGCTCAACACAGATCCCAAGTGATCAGAAAACAGTGTCAAAAAGGGATGAAAATATTTGCTGATGGCACTGAAATAGTCTGTGATACAGACTATGACTGATTGCAGACTCACATAAGACCCTCCCACCACGTAATGTCCAGGTAACAAAAATTCACCGTAGAGGAATGTAAAATGAAGACAAACATTGCAAGAAATCACTACAAAAGGAATCAAGAATATAAAATATTCTCTTGCTGTTGTATAAATACATGACATATCCACATCTTCAGCAGTGTTTATAGTTATGTGTCCATCTGAAGACAGATACAGATAGACGTCCTGTAAAAGATACACATAAGTGGAAGAAGTATGATTAAAGATACGGAGTTATTACAGGATGAAGAACAACAAAATAGATTAAGGTTTTGTTGTGAAAAGAAAATATCTACTAGAGAACAATAAAATCAGGAGTGGCATGAACCAGGTGAGTAGGATATAACTGCTTCTTTCAGCCCAAAATCTGGAAGATATCAAATGAAGCCAGAAGTTACCAGCCTCCAGGCAAACAAAAGGACCTATGTCTTTGTTCATTAACCAATAGAACTTGTGTCAGGGCACTGTGGATGCTACAAATGTACCTGAATCCAAAGTAAGAATTTGGTAAATTCATGGAAGAAAAAGACACCAAGGGCTATTCAATACAACTCCAAATCATGTAGTTTAGGATGTCACAGAATTACTGATCAGTGGATATTCAAAGTGGAATTTGGGAAGGGGATCTAGAGGACCATTATAACATTCTCAGGAAGTTTACTTGGTAGTCACTATTGGAAACAAGGGGCAGAGCTATATGAAACTGTGCTCTTACACATATGCAGTTATTCAAGTTTGAATCAGAGTTACATGCTGTCAGTTGAGTCACTGTGCACAGGAAAAGCCTTCTGTGCTTCCCCTAAAGAACAAAACTGGAATTTCTGGGCTGTGCCATCAAACTGTGCACACACAACTGCACTTCTTGGAGAAATATCAAGCTGACTCTACACATGGAGCCACAATCTCCCATGTGTTATCAATGTCCACAGTTTCCAACATATGTAAATCCTCTCCTCACAACTGCGCATGCTCAGTCATTGCACAACTGTCAGATTTCCCAGGAAAAGGGCTGCTGCACACCTCCAAATCTTAGATAAATACAGTTTCTCTATATTGTGCCAGACAAGATTTCTAAGTGAGCAATAAGTTATATCCATGAGAAAACAGAAGGATGGCAGTCCTACTTGGAATATCTTCTCTTATCTGGAGTGAATGTGGCTTCTCTGACTTGAACCACAGTTTTCATATCATTTGGTGGTTCTTGTTTTCATTGTCTGCAAATGAACGGCCTCTTTGTCTCCACTTGGTGTGGGACCTGACGGTTTGCTAGACGGTTACATTTCTTTATCCTCACCATTTTTGTTGCCACAATTCACAGTCCTGTAATGAGAGTTGGTTGAGTTCATGAGAACACCCTCAAATTTCTATGTTTTTGCCAAAGTGATCTTCCTGGTCCATATTGCCCATGTGACTGAGGCTCTCGAGTGTAGAGGTGTGGTTTTGTAGTGAAGTAAACAAAGATAGGGGTCTTAATCTTCTTCATTTGCCTTAGTGTTTGCTTTGCTGTTTCAACATAGTTTTCAAAGTCCATTGACTTCTGAAATACAGGCTGCAAGTGTTCCTATGAGACCTCCATACCTTTCAAATATCTGAAATTCCTGGGATATTTAATGTATTCTGTTATATGAAACAACTTTATCATAAATGTTGTTTAATGCTGTCCTGTTGTTCTTCATTGCCTTGCTGACTAATGAATTATTTAGCTGAATTTCATGAATAAAACTAGTGCAACAGTCACTCCAAGCAAGTCCTGGTCACCTCTGTGTTTGAGTAATTCCACTGCCAAATGCTTCCAGGCTCTGCCTCAGAAATTAGCACAGGCTTATTGTAAGTTTATGCTTAATATTCTCTGTACAGTGAGTTTTTTTTCTTCTGTTTCTGCCTTGTATTGAATTTTAATTTTTAAAAAATTTTTCTTGCATGTTACTTGGTCAGCAAAATGCCAGCATGAGTTCTGTGGGATTTTTCTCAAATCTCCACATTTTCCTCAAAAGAATTGTTTCCTTTTCTTATTGAACTAGTTCACTTCTTTCAGACAATTCTCTGTTTTCATTTTAGATTTCTGTAAGCATTGATGAAGTTTTCCCCCAGCTATCCAGAAGACTTTTTGTTTCTTTAAAACATTATATTGCTTCCCTCTGTATCCGAGGGAATATTTGTGGATTACACGATGTGTATTGTGTCCTACATCTTCTTATACTCTGAAACAGTGAGACGTGTTAGACAAAATGTAATGTAAGCCTCCAGTTTTACATTCAATTACAAGCTATATTTTCCCACCTTTTTTTCTCACAGACAAAGGTCTTCTCACAGAAAAGTTGGCAGCAGAGATACCAAACTTTCCTTAAGAATATTTTCTAGGAATTGTTTATACAATTCACCTTTCCAGAGCTTGTCCAGACAGTTTTCCTTGCTGTCCTATCATTGCATCTCACTTCAAAGGTCTTGTAGACACATTATAATTTTCATGTGTCTCACAACAAAATATGGGAAGTTTTCCTACTGTTACTAATTGAACTGACTTTCTACTGGGGGGAGGCTAGTGCTTTTGACTGTTGCTGAAAGACCCCAGATAAACTTTCTGACATCTAGTGACAATGTGAAATAATTCCTTCTCTGCTTGAGCATAATTTTCCTCCCTCAGTTAAGTGTTCTCCATTTGCTCCATTCCTGCCACAAGGCTGCTCCAAGGGCTGCTGGTGAAGGAGTTTAGAAACCTGTTTCACGCGTGTTAAAGAATTATCAGACTTTCCAGCTCACACTCTGCTTTCAGTAGTCAGCACGGCAAAAGCAGGCAATCACCAAAAAGCTGGAGCCTCCATTGATTTCAGCTGCCTGGCTTTTCTAAAGGGAAATATACATGGATATAGATATTTATTATAGATTCCTCTCACTTTATCTCCTAAAAGCTTAAGCAAATCATCAATAATGAACAGTCTCTTTAATATTTTACAAAGTCACATTTTAAGCTGAAAAATGTCCTGAATGGCAATGCATGTTGATTGCAGACACCCCCATGGCAGCTGCAATCCAAACTCTGTGGGAAATTCTTCTGAACAACACCAGGACAGGGGACAACGTGGGAGCAGATGTTTGCAGTCCTGTGTCCTGTACGGGGCTTCTGCCAGAGGAGATCAGCCCTTGTTGTCCCACCAGCCCTGCGAGGAGGAACGGAGATAGCCAGCATGAACACTCATTCAGGTCCAACACAGGAAAAGGGGTACAGGGAATTATTGATTGTGCTTCTGGAGTGTAGTTGGCCCTGGCTTCGGTTGTTGTTTATTTAGAGCATACTGAGAGCTGCTGAATTCTGAATCTCCTCTTTGTAGCACAGCCACAAGAAGTGAAGACTTAGGATTTAAGCTTAAGAACATTAATATTAGGGGATTTTGATGTGCAGTTTTATTCTGTCATTACCAATAATTTGCAAAGGCAGGAAAAAAATCAATCTCATAAATATCATAATCCATCTTGGCAGAAAATGCACATAAAGGCATTAACATTTTAAAATACTTCCAGCTTCCGCATGAAAAACTGTGAAGTATCTGTCTCAAAAAAAGGGGGGGGGGGTTTAAATAGCTTTCTGAAGGTCAGGTAATTTTTTTTACATATCATTACCTCATAATTTAGTTGGATGCAGATTGTGGCCTATGAACATCAAATACTTAATCTTCTCACTCCTTTTGTTGACATTTTTGTGCACGTTGCTTATCACACACTTCTCTAATGCAAACTCTTCATTTTGACCTAACAGTGATCTCAATTGCTTTTCTCAGAAGAAACTACCTTTCAGTAACATTTATGACAAAATAATTTCAATTATTATTTTGTTGCCACCTTTTGATTTTATCATTCACAATGGGTTATGGTAGGCAATACTAAATGTAGATTTCTACTCACATTTTAATTTCTACTAAAATTGGTTTTAAAAGTTTCATGACTTAAACCTAAAAAAGCCAGGTGTTTTTAAAAAATCTTTCTACATTTTAAAACAATTGTGTATCAGATAGATGGAGAGAACATTTTAAAGTTAATTTTGCTATCAGGAGAAAGAGTTCAACAAAACTGGAATATTCCCAACAATACCAGTTGAAATAGGATAAAATTATAAGGGTTAGAAATTGAGTGTAAAAAGTATAGGTCTGATGAATGAACCTTAGATATTGATGTGCAACTACTAGCAACATACATTAAAGCCCATCCCCATTTCCTTTTCCCCTCAAATGCAACAGGTGGGCAGTTTATAGGTAATGGTCTCTCACCATAATGGTTGGTTAATGATCACTCAGTAATAGTCACTAAAAGGCTTAGCATTAAAAATTTGTCTGGTTTTATACTTTTTTTTTTGTACTGGTAATTTGTGTACACAGAGGTCAGAGTGAATTTCAATAAACTTATTTGTCTTTCTCTCCAAAATTTCAACGAAAATAGTATTACAACATTTTTTGATCATAGCAGGTCAGGTCACAGTCCATGTGGGTTCACATCCTCCTGTAACCTGTCTCAGAAGTGGCCAGTAGAGGATGTTTAGGGAATGAATGCAAGAGGTGAAACATATCCATAGCCAGGTCATCCACATGCACTGGCACTTTGCAGCCAAAGAGACCCTGAACTGGAGTTTATACATTGACATCCTGTGCTACAGTCACCAAAGAGTATCTGCGAATGTATCAGCTACCTGACACAATACATTTCAAGACCAAAACATTCTGTAGCATCGAGTTCTTCGACATAAATAATTCTATATTACCTGGAAAAGAACATCCCTTTGTTCATTTGAAATCTGTTGCCCAACAGGATTTCATTTGATTCCTCCTAAATCCTTGTTTCACAGAAAATGATGGCTAATCCCCATTGTATTTACAAGTTCAGAGCTTTCTCTCAAATCCCTCCTAAATTGTCATCTGGTAGCTGGTCAGTCCAAATCTATTTTGGCTTTATTTATATAGGAGTTATTATAGCTTCTCAATGTTTGAAATTTTCAGCTGTCATCTTTAAACTTGACTATCTTGAATAATTCTTGACCATTCCCAGACTAATCTCTATATATCTAAGGTTGTTTATGGCCAGTTAATTGAGAAGTGTCCATCTCAGTAGAGACACTTTCAGAGACTGCTTACAACATTCTTCATTGTGAAGACAGGAACTCTGAGGAGAACTTTTTCTTTCATTATATGGACCTCCATTTCTTTCAAATACTTTGGTGAGGGACTTAAGCTTTTAAAAAATTTGAAAACATCAGTATATTTAAACACTGGGTGACCCTTGCCCATTGACCTCTAACATCTCCAGTAACTTTGTGAAACACCATATCAGGTATAGAGGTTTTGTTGATTTTTCTCCAACACATGAATTTGAACATAGTGTTTACTCTTTCGTACTATTTTGTATAGTTTCTACCAATATATACACATGTATTTTCTTCTCTTATGGCCTTTCTGTTTTAGAACACTACCTGAAAGGCTTCGTTTCCCTAGCCTCTATCAGTTGCAAAAGCAAACAAGGAGATTATTAATATTTGATTATCATTCAGATGTCTGTAGCTATATCATTAAAACATCTTTTCATTTTTTTGTACTCTGTGCACAAGAAGTCAAAAGAACTTTAATAAAAAATTAATACAATGCATTTGCAGAACTCCAAGGGCAAGTTTAACTGTAGAGAGAGTCTTGAAGGACCTTTGGAAGTAATTCAAAGCCCACTGAGTATTTTTGCAGCTCCAAAGGTTTCCAGTGCATTTAGGTGACTTGGTGACTATGTGTTTGATGCAAAGAAAAGTTTGCAGCCAAGGCTCTGCTGTTGAAAAGGCTTCTTAGTGTTAAAAAGTTCCCCATGAGGTTGGTGCTGTTCTGTAGACTTCCAAGACTTCCTACTGACTGCAGGGAGCACAGAATAAAGCTACACTATCCCACTGCTGCTTTGGGAAGCAAAGACCATTTCAAGCAGAAGGAACTCTTCCATGAAGTAGAATCCAATGCCATGCTTTGGGAGAACCAAATCTCCAAGACTTTCCTCTGGAAAACTTTCACTGAAAGTAACAGCTTAAAGCTGGGACTGCAGAAAATCAATTCTGCACTAGACAGCAAGTGTCTAACCCTAATAAATAAAAAATGCTGCATCAAGGTAAGGAAAGAAAAAGCTGGCATTTTATTGAACTTTATTTCATTTGTGAAAAATGTAAATGAGCAGTGACAAAAATGTCAGTACTGACATTTCATCTACCCTTCCTCCTTTTCTTACATATTTTGCATATTCCAAATAACATCTTACCAGTTCATTTTTTAAAAAAATGCTTTTTATGTCTATTTTCCCAATGTTTTGATGCAAAACTTACATTCATGCACCATAATTTGCACATTAAAAGCCAATTTACAATGCAAAATTTCATGCTAATTTTATATGCAATTCCAGTTTCAAGAACAATGGGGCATGCATTAAAAAATAGTGCATTCTGAAATGTAATCTCATGTAGGCAATAGATTGCTAATGCACCTATAAAAGAATATCATAAATCAGTGAAACGTCTCACAAGTCACAGCAAAAAACACATTAGCACTCTGAGCAGTAGTTTGTTTACATTAAAATTAGCTCTGAGAAGGTTTACTGGGAAACCGAATTCTTGGATTTTCCATTAGAGTATTGAGGGCAAGATGTAGAGTTGCTTCTATTTTTGTGTGGCTTCTGCTCTTCTAAACCCACATAGAGGTAACCATTTATTTTAAATTTTGTGTAAAAATCCTATGGAATTTCAAACTGAAGACTTAATTTTGTGTGAAACTGGAGGAAACCAATAAAAAGTCTGTGTTGGCTGCATGCCTTTGGGGAAGCAATCATTAGTTCACACTCAGGAGTATGTTGCTGGATCTCACCAGGGATGTTTGGAGCTATAGAAAGGCTAAGGGAATACAGAATTTGCACTCCTGTACTTCACACCTGGCCCAGTCACTTCTCATTTAATACCAGAGGATGATTTGTACAATGAGCAAGGGTAGAATCTGCCAGCATTTAAACAGCTGGATGAGAAGGATACAGAAGTATTATAAAGGTGTTATTGTCATCCAAAGTTGACCTCAAGAAAAGCAAAAATATTCACAACTTTGGGGTCATGTGGTATCTCTGCAATTTAGATAAGATAGTGAGGCATCAGTTCTGCAGCCCAGGTGGCTCATATTGGAGATTTTTCTGTAACCATGAGCTAAAACAAATCTCATTTGGTTAATGATTCCTGAAATTCTGAACATTCTGAGTTTGTTGGTAGGCCCCATAAATGCTTCTTTAATGCCACAGACCCACTGTACAGTCTGTGTATGTGATAATTCTCTTTCAAAGCATGACAGGGGCAGAAGTAAAGGGACCTGCTGAAATGTACTCATTATTTCTTAGGGTTAATTTCGTTCTGCTGAGTTGCTCTAGAGCTTTTACTATCCTAGGCTTTTTACTACCCTCATTTACCATGTGTTGTACTAAGATCCCTCTACACAGCAATGACTAAGAGCAGGATGACCACAGCTACTTTGCAGAGCTACAGTCCGTCACTTAAACTGAGATCAAATGTTGGTTACTGGGGTAAATGCTTTTTTTCATTTTCAACTACAGCAATTAATACTTATGACTTATACAGCATTCAATGTTTCTGAAATGCTGAAAACATTTAAAATTGATTAATCCTGTCTGTCATACACACTGAGGTCAAACTTGCTTTTAAGGGCAGCGGTATTACTCAGGATTAACTCAGCAGAATTCAGCTTCTTCAGCATTACATGATAATATCATTTGTCTTTTAGTAATTACAAATATTTTAAAGAGGTTAAAACATTGAATGAAATGTCCTGATCTGCAAAGCCATTGTTGTGATCTATAGGATTCCACAGTTTTAAGCAACGGCAGGATCTGCTCGTTTTGAGGTTACGCTTGTGTAAGGGGTAAAATTATGCCTGAGACAAATTCATTGAACACAGGTTTTTGCTAACATCATAGCTCCTCACCACATCTGCACTTCAAGTGCAAAAATTCAGAGCAGAGCAAGATGTTACTGAATCTACACCTGGCTGCACCAGTGCAAATACAGGCCAAAGGGAGGGCTTCTCTTACTGCTAAGGAACAGTGGTAGGCTGGCAAGCAGACAGGACAGAGAGCCTACACACCACTAAGTACATCCAATACAGCAAATCCTCACCCTTCCAGTATCACTGCCTTTCATTGTATCGGATATATATTTAAATAATTGTAGATTTAAAAAAATTAAACAGTCTCTCCTTAAATGAAGAGAAGATGGTTAATTCCTACTCATGGCCACAAGAGGAAAACCAAAAAATAATTAGGTTAATTTATAGCATGAGAGATTTAGCGTAGACATTAGGAATATGCTTTCCAACCTAAAGGATTGTTAAACAGCAAAACAGGTTAGCTTGGAAGGCCATAGACTAGAAAGGCTTTAAGAAATGGGAAGTTTTAAGAGCAGTTAAGTGTACTTGTATTGAAGATGATCTAGGATACAGCTGATCAGCTCAGAGTAGGGGATGGACCACCAATCTCCTGAATTCCCATACAACTTCTCAGTACTATGATTCCATAGGGGTACAGCTGCCCTTAGTCTGGTACAATACAAACCATCCTGAAAGCAAATGACCAACTTGAAACAATTGTACAACTGACTAAATTAAAGAGAAAGGGAAATGTCCTCACAGTTTTCTTACTACTCTTTATCTCAAAGTTATGTATTATATAGGGTCAGACAAAAAACAAACACCATCTTCTGACGCAATCCAGTCCACCCTGTGTTGCCCACATCACTGTTTTCTTTCTTCCTATCTTGATTATAGATCAGAGTAGTCCAGGCTTAAAATTGTAGTTGTCAGAACAAGAGGTCACTTGAGTCATTACAATTTCCAGAAATGTGGCTTATGCCCTCAGAATTTTCTCTGGCAATGTTTTTTGTAAATGAAACATATTCCATATCATCCTGTCTTTGCAAAACTTTAGAAGAGCTGACAAAGTGGGATAGAATGGCTGAAGGGTTTCTGCTTGGGTTTTTTTGACTGCATAAACACTAGAACAATACATTCCTGGTTTGGCCACTTTTATGGCTGACTGCCTGCGCTTCTGGTAAAGAAACAGTTTAAATGAACCAAATTGTAAACTGATGCCCTATTGCAGTCATGGTGTCCGCATCACCCCATTAGAGAGGGCAAATCATTTTGAGTGGCCAGAGCTCCGCCTTGGAACCAAATTCTTCACTGTAACTCCTTTGATGTTTGTAAACCTGACTTTTGCTTTCTTTAGTTTTTGCAAATTGCAGCTTGAGTTTTCACATGTATTTTTTCATGGTAGAAATTACATTTGTCTGTAAAAATCCAAACCCTTATCTGAATAGAGTCTTGGTCATCTAATACTATAAAATTAGAAACTGAAAGCTGAAATGACACATTCAAAAATATATAGTCATTCTAATTAATATCAGAGGAAACAAAAAAATAATGAGATAGAATTCTCTAATTTTCCCCTTAAATCCTGATTTTATTCCCACAGTAAGATTAAGCCAATTTTCAAACATGCACCAATACTTTGCCCATAAGTATAATCTGTAAAGATGCATGTGGAATACAAATGTTAAAAACATGACATCAATTTTGGTCCAAACCAAAACCAAATTATGTTCCAGTTTTGTACCAGAAAATCCCCAGCACAGGTCAAAAGGCACAACCAGCAACCAACAGAATAAAAGACTGAGAGAAAGCTTTACTGCATCTAGCACACTGAAGCAGTAATAAAAAATACTAGCATAAAAAAACAGTAGAAAGTAAGCTACATTTATTCTCTAAATAGCAGGGAAAAAAGTGAATAGTATTTGTGGTTTTCAAATGCTCTCAAATGCTTCAGAAGATTGCAGAGCATTTAGGGGAAATCTTTCAAATTGCCAACTAAACTGATGGACATCTTGTTTGTACATGTTACATTACCAAAATTGGGCATTACTATATTTAATGAGGTTTTGTGAAGTTTTTCACGTCTTACCAGTTTCAGACTAAACCAAACAGTCGTTTATTGAAATTGAAACATTTTCCAGTCAGTCTGGCCTAAAGAGAAGCCTTAAGTGACTTTAATTCTGGAATTGTTTCAATTAAAAAAGTTTAAAGATGCTATGCTACTTATGTTAATTTGTTTTTGCAGCACAGATTTTTTCCCAGCTTTTATATTATTAGTTTTATTTCCAAGATTTTAATATCTCCCTCTAATTCTTTTTTCATTTATTTTGTATTCTAGATGGGTTGTGAGAGTGTAATCCAGGTGGGAAAGGCTGGATTACAGTGTTTAGAAAGTATGCTATAAAATGTAACTCCTAGGAGCATCAACTATATCTTCATGGGGTAACAGCAGCTATATATTGAATCTAGTATCTGGGACAATCTGACACCATAAGCCCATTAATTTACAACAAGATTCTCTTCTCTGCTAAATAAATTAAAAAAAAAAAAAAAAGGAGATGCTTACTGTGGTCCTCACAGACCCTAATATACCTACTTCTTACTGCTCAAAGACACCCCATTTTAAGCAAAAATGATACATGCCTTACGTGAACACAGTAATCCTAAAATTTGCAGCTTTATCTTTCAGGTCCAGCAGTAATTTCTGTGTTTTCCTGCTTCTGAAACCTTTATACATCCAATTTGGGCCAATCCCAACAAACCTGTAAGAAAGAAACATGGGTCTCCCCATTTTATGAGCACAATTCACCCTCACAGACCATTAAGCCTGATCTAGTTCACTAGCAGGCCCAACTCGTGGCTGTAGTAATTTTGCTCCTTGAGTTCATCGTTCTTACACATTCCTTGCTTTGTACCACTTTGTATTTGTAGTTACAAAGCACCTCAGGGTGGTGAGGTGGGGTGGGGGGCAGACAGTCCACTCTTTCCATTTTACTCCACTGACTAAATGGTTTCACAAGGTTGGGTTCTTAGGTAACTCTAAAAGACTTGGATGTTTTCATTAGTCTTGTTTTGAAACTCTGCAGCTCCTACTGGAGAAGACCAGGCCTTCCACCTCACACTCATCCTCTTCAGTCATGGGGATGACTCTTACTTCACTGTTTGAAGGAGCCACATAGTTACTTCACATTTTGTGCATCCAGGACGCCTAAGTGAATTAATGGCATTTCACCTGAAAGGACCAGTCTGCTCTGATCAAACTGGTCTTCCAGGAACAACAGCGTTATTCAAAACACTCAGCTTCTCCTGGTTGTGACAGCTCCTATGGAAAGGTTGGTGAGAGGGCAGTCATTGCAGTAGGGCAGCAGCCCCAAGTACAATGAAAGCTGGCAGATACAAGTTACTTTTGGGGCATTTGCAGTCCCCTGAAACAGATGCACTCGCACTGCCCATTTGAAAGTGAAAATTGTACTGTGCACACCTGGTGAGCCCATTAGATGTGCTGGACAAGTGTGGCTTTACAGACTGGCATGGCTGAAAATGAAGCACTGAGAGGAGGCCACAAATTAGTGCTCTGTGCTCTCCACAGATTGGGTGGTGACATCTTGGGGATCCCATCTTTAGATAAAAAGACATAGGATAAAAGGCTGAGATAAATTACTCATGAGCATTAGCTTCTTAGTCATGGGAGAAGTACAAAAAGCAACCTACAACGGGTTAGATTTGCATGTTGTGCATTCATTCAGCATTCTCAGTGCATTTCTCAGTGGAAGGAACAGAGCCTGATCAGTGAGCTGGAAATGCAGCTCTGCAGGATACTGCCTGCCCTCCTCAGTGACTCTGATGATTACTTCATCAGCTTGTTTTATAGAGCAAATTTTCTACCCTCCACCTATATTTTAAGTAAGATTGCTCTTTTTCAAACTTTCCACAATTCAACAACTTCAAACCTTTCCAGAAATGACAAAAAGCAGAGCAGCAGTAGGCTGTATTACTTTCAACTGACTTCATTGCCTTTAGTTCAGGCAATCAGAGATGTTCTGATATTTAAAATAACCTATGAAGCTGACCTTTACTTCAGAACCAAAAATATTATTTCAGGATTTTGAGAGAGACTAATATTGATACAGGTTATGAACCAGCAATTAAAATGTAGAATAAAAAATAAGATTGTGGGTAATAAAAAAAATATAAAAAAAGGTGTTTTTTTACAGTAAAATATCAAGGTGTCCTTAAGGTACCTAAATAACTGCAACTTCCCTTCAGAGAGAAGTCACACAACAATCAGATAATTAGAATTAAGGTATTTGGTGCACTTAGCTTCTAAGCAATTAAAACTGGTTTTTAAAGATGTATTTACATTTTTACGTAATTCTTTTCCCAGACTGAGAATACCACTCAAGGCTATTATTCACGGAGTTGTTAAAACAAAACTGTGTAGAAACATTCACTCTGCACAATATGGGACATACAACTCATTAGCTAACCTCATTAGGCTCTCAGTCCACAAAGCAGTATAGAGTATCTAATTTGAGGTCCTTAAGCAATTTAGAGTATGAAACTAAGCAAGCTACTTGTTCCCATAACCAAGAGCCACGGCCCCACTGTTTGTGTGCCCAGCACCACCCTGCACATTTCCCTACCCACAGTCCCCACTAGAAATGTGTGAACATGTAAAACCTACTGCAACTGACAGGCACTGCTGCTTTGTGTGGCCACTCTCTTCCTACTGGGCAAGGAGCAGATAAGAAAATGTGTTTGGCAAGTAGTGAACACAATCAATCAATCCCAGCATGCTCTGAGTAGGAAAGGACCTTAATGACCACCTAGTCCAACCCTCCGCTATGGTCAGGGCCATCTTTTCCTGCCATGGGCAGAGAGGTTGTGCAAGGTCCCATCCAAACCTGAACACTTCCAGGGATTGGGTATCTACAACTTCACCTGTTCCAGCGTCACACCCACCCTCATCATAAAGCATTTCTTCCTTATAACCAATTTAATCTACTCCCTTGCAGTTTAAAACCATTGGCCTTTCTTCTGTCACCTCAGGTCTCAGTAAAAAATCATTCTCCATTTTTCATGTAAACCACCTTTAAGTAAAGAAAAGCCACATTAAAGTCTTCCTGAAGTCCTCTCTTCTCCAGGCTGGGCAACTCCAACTCTCTCAGCCTGTCCTCATAGGAGAGGTGCTCCAATCTCTGATGATTTTTGTGACCCTCTTCTGACACCGCTCCAACAGGTCTGTTTCTTTCCTGTGCAGAAGACTCCAGACCTGGACACAGAACTCCAGGTGGGGTCTCATGAGAACAGAGCAAGAGGGGCAGAATCACTCCCTCTCCCTGCTGCCCACACTGCTTTGGATTCAGCCCACAGGACACAATTGGCTTTGTGGGCAGAGACAATTGGCTTTGTGGGCACATTGCCAGGCCATGCCCAGCTCTCATCCACCAGCACCCTCAAGTCCTTCTCGGCAGGGCTGCTCTCAATCCCTTCATCCACCACCATGTATTGGTACTGGGGACTGTCCCAATCCACGTGGAGGACCTTGCTCATGGCCTTGTTGAACCTCATGGATTCATCTTGCTCTCCTGAAGTCTTCTGAATGATATTGCCAAGTACAGACTGTTACTACAGCAATTCAAATGTCCCTACCAGTCTGCTGTCCCAGACAGCTGCTTCCTGCCCTAGGGCTGAAGCTAAAAGCTGTGTGTGAGCTACAATTGATAATTAACATTAGATGGCTCTTGTGCATTTGAAAAGGAAACCACTCATTTACATGTCTTTGAAAGGACACTTACAGAAAATAAAGTATAAAATGGAAATTAGAAGGCCTAGGTGAGAATTTGACAAACAAATAGTCATTGATGTAAGAAAAATTAAAGGGAACTTTATTACAATATTAAAGATGCAAATTATGGACCAATGGCATCCCCAAGAAAATAACAATTACAAAGAATAAAGCCTCTGTATGCCTTTTCAAACATGAGTCTCAGAAAAACACCAAGAAGGATAATAAGGATGATAAGAGGTAGGGCATAGATTTTACATGAAAAGATATTAAATACACTCCTCATCTTGGAATAAGGAAAATGTGATAAATTTTCCTGAGTGGAGGATGATCATGCACTACTTTTCTTAACTTAAAAGCTAGAGTACACCACATAAAATTATCAGGCAGGAGAATTAAATAGACAGATGTACTTTTTCCCATTTATTAAATAATTAAACTAATTATCGTAGGAATTTTTGGATGCCAAAAAATAAATTAGTATATTCCAGATTGTCTTGATTCCTTAATTTTATAATCTGGAAAAGTTGCAAAAGAAGGAAAAAAACTTTTATGTTTTTATATATGCTTTCTCTTAGCATCTATTACTGGTCACTGTCAGAGACAAGATGTTATTTAAAGGGACCTTTGATCTGACCAGCTTAGTTAGTCTGAAGTTTCATGCAAAACAAATAATCACCCCTGTTTAGCTTTTTTTTCCTCAGCAGAGAACATTGATTACAATAATATTTTTCTTGTAATAAAAATACAAAAACAGCAGAAGGATTACAGAGGAAATTACATAGATACTATAAACTGATAAATTTAAAATAAAACACAGGCAGGATACATCCAACACTGCAAGAATGAGAAAGTTCATGGGCTAACATACAAACCTTCTCATTTAAATCATTTAACTATCTAATAGTACTTTAAGTCAGTATCATGCATATATATCCACAAAAATAAGATTAAAAAAGATTTCTAGGAATTATAAGATAAGAATCTTTATCACTAGGTCAAGTGGTTGACACACTCTCTAATGACAGACTTGTGAAAGGCCTAACCATGACCTTGACAGGCCAAACACCTCTGCCCATGCAAAGGAAAACCACACTCCTGAGTGTCCTGACAAAATGGAAAAACAAGCGCATACACCTTACTTCTGGGTTTTAAAGAAGGCTTTTCAAAGGCCCTCCTCAGGAGACATTCTGAGGAAAAGTTACAGGAATGATCCAGAGCATAGAAAGCGGTTTCTCTGAAGAAAAATTTAAAAGATTAATTGTGATTGACTTAGGAAAGAGCACAGAAGACTAAAAAGTGCTACAGGAAAGATGAAGCAGGAGTTCAAAATGAATTCAAAGCAATTAAATGATGGCAGTTTCTTAAATAATTCTCTTACTTCTCACTTACTTCTCATGTACCCTGTAATTAGACTGTGGATTAAAAAGGTCATTGAGCCTAAAAGTTAAAAAGGAATTAAACATTGCTATTGATTTTGAGAATATGTATAGTTCTAATTAATCTGAATACCCGGGAATATAAAATGTCAGACTTTGAGGCATAAGTCAGTCTCTGACTGTCAGAGATCAGAATGAAACCTAACATCCAAGACAGGTGCATAGCACCTTTATTTGACAACCACAGGGCTACTTGCACCTTTCTCAGAAGCATTCGGAACTGAGCATTTCTGAAGGTGCAACAATGCATCCATATGCAATTTTTAAGTAAATTTCTGGTTTCCGTACTCCTGCTGTGACAAGAGCAATTAATAGTGCTGTGGGAAGAAGTAGAATCAAGCCCAGTTGCAGCATTCCTCAGTTTTGGACTGAAGTAATTTGTAGTGGAATGAGGAATCAATAGCCCAAAACGAGAGAAAGAGGAAAACAAAAGGTGGCTTTTGGTTAGACCCCAGGGCAGATGGGCAGCTGTAAAGAAGTCAGATATGGTCATTTCAACGCTTGTGTTTGCTGGCTGGGGTTAAAGGAGAGGAGTGTGCAGAGGAAAAGATGGAAGAGGAGGCTGGCCAGTATGGGAACTTGGCTTGTGGGGAACTTGGCACAGATCTCTATGGCAGCCTGTCCTGTAGGGAATGGAGGGAGCAGGGAGACCTTAGGAAAAGAGAAATGACAAGGCAAGAAGATTGCTGCTTGTAGAACATTAGGGTCAATGGGCATTAAACATGAGGGCTACAAGAAGGAGGTGGAATGAATAAAAGTGCTGAACCCAGATCTAATGGTAGTGTTTATCACATGGAGCCTTCATACAAATGGTAAACAAATAAATCCCCTTGTAGATACTGTCTGTAAGTATTGACCAAGGTGATAAGAAATGTCTTGGGGTCCAGTAACAGAACTGTCTCCTGATCCCAGTGATGGAATAGTCAGGCCAAACATGGTCTGCTTTCTACCATGTCTGGGCCTGACCTTCCAAGGGAATAACAGCTGAGTCTCAGCTTCCAACATGGTTGATAAGTGACAATTCCTTTGTGCCTGTATCCCTGCTGGTTGTGGGTCTTCAGAAGCAAGGAAAGATGTACGTCTCCAGGACTGGGATGGTGGAACAAGGTTAACTGGCAACACAGACAGATAAAGTCAAATGCTGATAAATGTGCAACAGTGCTGACTGGAGGGAATTCCTTCAAATACTCATAAGGACAATGGATTCCACCTTTACTGTACCCACTCAAGAAAAAGGCCTAGACATCTTAGGAGACAGCTGACTGGAGACATGTGTTCATTGCACACTTGTATTCAAATGAATTAACAAAATATAGGACCTACAGAAGACCACCATATAATACACTGATGATTCACGATGTAGTGAAGTGTCTCACCATGCGCAACAAAATATAGGAAAATAAGTGATGCAAATATGAATGAAAGAAACAATGGGGACTTATAAAAGCATTTAAGAATTTTTACTATTCCACTTTAAAGTGGAAAATACAAAAATAAAGAGATGTGTAACACAATATGTGCTGTAAAGAAGACACAACAAATACACATAACTAGAATTTTTATAACTGGAAGAGTCATTAGATTGCATATTAGGGAAGAGTCAGTTAAGTTTGATACTAGGAAAAATTTCACTAAAAGGGTGGTCAGGCATTGGAGCAAGCTGCCCAGGAAAGGGGTGGAATCACCGCCCCTGGAAGTGCCCAAAAATTGTGTGGATGTGGGACTTGAGGATATGGTTTAGTAGCGAACACAGTGGTGCAAGATTAATGGTTGGGCTCAATGATTTTAGAGGTCTTTTGCAACCTTAGAGATTCTCTGATTCTGGGATTCTAAATAAATGAACAGACTGCTAACAGTAATTTTTTAAAGTATAGACAAAACCTCCTGTTACCCAGATCCACTACTGACAATACATTATCTTCTAAAATGTAGCATCCCACATCATAATGAAAAATAGAAAACTATTAGGAGCACCAACACTAGTTAGAAGGGTTTTCAGAAAAAAGACGCAAAAATACAGAAAAAAGATTGCCATTGTCATACTAGTGCTAGTGCAATCACCTAACACTGCAATGATATTATACTTAGAAACTGCTATATCTTCCTGAGAAAAATCAATTACTTTTAGTAATAATTTTTATGTTTGAGGAATCTTGTGACTGCTTTCTTCTAAAAATACATGCACTCTCTTCCAAAATGAGAATTTAATGCTTTCATTTGTAGCTGTACACACCTAATGTAATTACACTCAGTTTATTGTTACAGTACTGGAAGCAGAATTTAGCAGCATATTTCCCCCTTATTTTTGTACTTACAACCTTGTAAAAATAACACATGCATCTCAGGAATTGATTCTTTGACATTTACCAAGTCCCACTGAGCTGGGAACCAAGCCTGCAAAATCATACCCATGAGAATATGCTCCCCAAGTCAGGTCAGCGAATAAAAGCTCCTCACATGAGTAAGGCTACAAGAATAGATTACAGGAGGTCAAGGTCAGTGGTGAGTTTTGGCTGAGTCAGGGTTGGAGGATAAGGCCCCTATGAATCCTATAAATAGTTCATTGTTAAAAGAGGTCAGACCTAATTCTGGAAGTATTTTGGAAGAAGAAACCACTGCGTGACTGATGACGTACACCTACCCAAGCCTCTCTGCTTATTAATGTGACATTTGTTTGGAACCAACATATAATAAATAAAAGATATTTTTAGGATCTGCCAGGGAAATGTATTCAGCTTTTCAGAGAATTATTTGAGTATATTAGAAGTGTTGCACAGTATCAAACAAATGGCTGTTAGAGTATACAAATAAGGTATTAAAAAGCAGTGGTTTCTCTTGATGCTGATGGAAACAGAAAAGCAGGCCAAGGAGGCTAAAAGTCAGATTTACTCACCTGACTTGGATCAGCTAAAAGCTCACGCCTAGGCTCCTTTTATTGTAGGTTGAGGGAAGCAGGTGCCTCCACTGACCATTAAGGCTGTGATTTGGCAGAAACTTACACTGACCTAACTGAGCACCAACATCAGGAAAAGTGGTTTCCCCAAGGCTTTTTGCCCAGAATAAGTGGTTTATTCCCAGTTCTGTAGAGTAACTTCATTTTTGTTGACATAAGGGTTCAGTAACCTTGACAGATAGCTGACATTACTTAAACCATCCTCTCCCACCTCCTTCTTTCTCCCCTCAAGGTTATACTTCAGTTGGATCAGTTCTCTGGTCTGGAAACTACGCCAGCATGGCTGGGCAAAGGATCAGAGCAATGCTGGGCAAAAATGACTGCTTCTTTCAACTTGAAAGTCAGAGAAAGGCATTTGGCAAAGGGTATGAATGAGCCATGTGGGACTAACTTCACTGCTACCAATACAGGGAGGTCTTCTATTCTGTCCCACTCCCTGCTGCCAGCTGCACAAAACCAACACTTCCCTTTGCAATGGCTGTGGACTTGTAAAAGCCCTCTGTGACTGGAGACACTTTCACAACCTGGTAGAAAATTAAACCATTGAAAAAAAAAGTATTAGTGTGTTAGCCAGTACAGCTGGATCACAGAGGTGTTAGATAGACAGCAGAGCTGACAAACGAAGAGGCTAAGTGACCTGGGGATGAGTAAGGGAGAAGAAAAAGAGGAGGGAATGAAGTCTGGGTCCATCCTTTCAGCAGTCATGAGCTGTTAGGTCAGCTGCTCATCAAACTACACCCTCAGGGCCCCCTTCCATATTACCTTGGATGTGATCTAATTGGAGGCAGGTATGGGAAGGGACAGTCCCACTTTCCGCCAGGCCTTCAGCTGCGCATTCCCAACAGGCATGACAGAAGAAGTGAAGGGACAGGAGAACCAGCATCCACAGTCCAATAAAATGCACCTTAAATTAACTGCTACAACCAAGTGGTATAAATTACCCTCTAGAGTTCTCATATTTCCTCATTAACTAGAAAAAGCCTAGACAAAAAACTCACACTAGAACCTTATTTTCAAAGTGTCTGAAGCTCAGTGAGACAAAATTCAGACTGATGTGTTCATCCTGCTCTGTCCCTGTCTATAGTGCTGCACCCTTATATTCTGAAGCAATGCATTTGTGCTAAATATTTCTTTCATTTTACAATAAAAATAATAATGGAAAGACATCTAAAATGAAAGAGATTGGAACCGATCTGTTGATATACGTATTATTATACCAATTCCTAAGAGTTGCAACTCTGTTGCAAAGTATTGACACTGTCCTCTTGCAATTCAAAATTAAGTCAAAACTGAAAGATCACAAAGGAAGAAAGGGCAAGTTTCTAAACCCTACTGATAAGTCCCAGTCAGGCTGGAGCTGGAAGAATAAACATAGAGCCAAGAGCTCCTCCAACAGCTGTTGAGACAGTGTGTGCTCACAGGGCTTTCATCAGCGCTAGCAGGGGTTAGTCTGTGGAAAGAACAAAAGAGCCTCAGAGCCTGGGCCATGGAGGGAGTAGCAGCGGAAACAAAAAGGCCACTTGGATGACAGTCAGAGACTTCCCTAAGTCCCATTCTCTTCCCCTCCCTCACTTTGAGGAATACCTTAACTGTTTCAGGAGCCTCGTTGACTCGTGTTACCGGCTTGAGCATGTCACGGACTTCAATGAAGCTATTTAAAAGAAGGTGCTGTTCAACATGAGCATGAATACCAAATGATTTTTTTTCATTAGCAGTTGAAAGACTATTTCCTATGATGAATTATTAAACAAAGCATACAAAAGCACCTCCATGAAGCACGGGCTTCCATAACGGATGCTGACTGATTTCAGTGAAATAACTCTGAGTTATGTTGATATTCTGTGATTAAAGAGACTAAAAAAAGGTATTCTCACACATTGAAATAAAGGTATTTTATTTTACCAACTCTGAATCGCACACTTTACTACTAAAATATTGATTTCAAACTGCATCTTATTTGTGTTGCCAGGAGGATTTAGCAAACACATTAAGCACCAATTGAGGAAGAAAATTTATGTGTATTTTTTGTGTTTGACTGGATGAAAACATTCTTCAAGGAAACAACTGTCTAGACACGATGACAATAAACCCTCTATTACTGGAATGGAGGGAAAAGAGGTTGCCCTCAGTAAGCATTATTTCCCAAAAAAGTCATGAACTGTTTACCAGGCTGTCATGTGCTTAAATAATTATTTCAGATATTCATTCTTCGTAAGAAGTCTTATGCATAATTTCCCAATGTGGAACACATCGATGGTTTATGACTCTGTATGTTTTTTTCCATGAACAAAGCTTTGTTCTGTTGAGAGAGCTGAAAGGTACCTTACACCCAACACTGCTGTGTCAGGGGGCAATGCTTCATCAGCCCCACACTTGTGTCATGGTATAATTTTGTAATTCTTGACATATGAACTGCATGAAAAGGGATTATAGGCACATAGGAAATTAGCACAGAAATTGTTATTAACAGTAAAATAATGCCGATGATGGTTACAATGCAATCAGTAGGGCCACTACTGAGCTAATGATTTCCTTGTGGTCAAGACTCATTCCAGATAAAAATTCAAGGGAGATCCTCCCGTTACTAAGGCAGGAACAGATATCTGATTAAAAAGAAAACAGAAAAATTTAATTTGTCCTTTTTTTAAATGAGAGCTTTAGTTTCACATGCCACTAATGGAAGTTGCTCCATTGGGATCAGCTCCTGTGCCCGCACAGCTTCAGGCTGGAACTAAAAGCCAAAATTAACTGAGTCAGATAATCAGAAAAGGAACCTGAGTATAAATTGAGAGCAAAATTTATAGTTTGGTTTCTTGATGCAAGCAAAAGTGACAAGTAGGTTATAACATTAATTTCACCTGACAGAGATAAGAAATTGGGTTGTTTCTTTAAACCTAGAGCTTTTTTCTCCATCTAGCAAAGTTGTAAGATGTTATCAAGAATACATCAGTTTCTGTCTTAACTCAAAGATTGCTGAAGAAAGTCTAAGGGTTTTTTGATGCTTATGGCTTTTGCATCAACTTTTTAATTTTTTTGTGTCAGGTTTAAGGTAGCCTGATACACTGTCCTGAGTTATTATTTGAAGAACTCTGAATGAATAAGCTTTGTGGTTTCTGTGCTTCTAGGAATTCAACCTGGAGCTGTGGGCCTGTAGATACAGCTTCTGATGGGCATAGCCAGACTGAGGGCTCAAGGAATACAGAGTTTTACATAATCAGCTCTAAAACTGCGAATTAGTTTTTACAGCTATGAAGGAATTAGGTATCAAAGGCAGAAGTGAGAAAAACCCCAAAAAACAACAGATAAAAATGGGAACATGGGAAGAGAAAGAAGAAACACCATTTCACTCCAGTGTCTTAGGTGCTACTGAGCTGACAGTAGCTGTTGCAAACACTTAGTGGTAGTAGGAGAAAGAGCAGCAGTGTATTAAGTTTTCTTCATGGTATTACAAATTCTTATGTGAGACCACTCACTTATTCCTTAAAAGTAGGACTGTAAAGGCCCAAGTCTGTGATTGTCTGTTTTTATTCAAAGATGGTCTACCTTGTACACTTTGATAAGTAGGCACTTCGTTAAAGGCAAATCTTAACGCTGATATCAATTGTCAATGTTCTGTGATGTTTCCCATGATAATTTAAAATTAATCAATTAAAATTGATCAATTTTGGGAAAGCACAGATAATTACACCAGGGCATCATAATGACCTTCCCAGGGTTATCTGAAGTTTTGGACCTTTAGGAGTCACAATGAAACCTTTACATTTGAACCAAAGAAATTGGCAGAAGTAATATATTGTCTTTTTATATGGATAAGCCACTGGAAACTAGTGGATTTCAAATCAGCTGCTGGACTACAGGGAAAATTAGGAATCCTTACTGCAATTCTGGGAAGATTGACTTCTGTTCTACATTGGTTATAAACCTTCATCTTGTCTTTCCAGATTCCCTCATCCTCATTCCCTTCTGTTCGGGTTTCTTTCTCCTATCTATTCCTTCAGCTCCTGCTGGTATGCTGGTCTTTCCCAGCTCTACATGGTTGTTCTGTATCTCTACACCCTGATAGTAATTATGAATCACCTCATCCCTTTCTGTTTCTCAAATCTCTTCACCTGTCAAGCTACCACTTCCTTCTTCTCACTGAAAAGATGGGGAAACTTCTGAAAGAATTTCCCTTGCCTTGGTTTCAGAGACTAACATCAGAGAAGCTTCTAAGTTCCCAGGATGATGTACTGGAGGTGAGGTCCCACTCTATGCCCAGAGTCTTAAAAAACTTCAGGGAAATAATGCAAACATATTTGGCTTACAAAAATAATGAAGAGTCCTTTGCAGTGAAACCACACTCTGAGGGGAAATTTTTTTAACTACTTCCTCAACAAAACAAGGAAAGTTTTTCCTTCTGCACACCTGACTGTAAAGTCTCTATTTGCACAACCTCCTCCAGCAACTTGTACAAATCCTTCCAGTTCTTTCCTAAACAACACCTGTAGCATGGATATTTCGCACAGGCCATGAGTGAATGGATGTCCTCCCCACTCACTTGTCTGCACAGCTACTCACCAGCTCACATCTTGGCAGACCCAGCAGTCTGTTGGGTAAACTACATGTTAGCTACATCTAGCTCCCAGAGGCCTTTCACATCCTGTGTAAGATTCTCTAAGAGAACAGCACTGTCATTTGGTTCTCAGTCTGTAAATATTAGAGAATAGTTCATCCATCAGTTCTGTTGGCCCTCTCTCAAGAGCTATAACAAGCGGCATGGTTGATATTGAAACAAAAGAACAGTGACAGTTGTTTTATTTGGGGTTTTTTTTTGTAATGCAGGATCATCATACTAGTCAAACATTCTTTCTTTTCCTTCTGCATTTGGAGTCCTATTGCTATAGGCAGACTCTTTGTCACCTATCTCCACATTTCTTTCCGTTTTGCTTTAAAGCAGAAGCAAAATTTCTGTGAGTTGACCTCATCTGGCCTTAAACGAACTCTAGACGTGGGTACAGGAGTACAGGATCTGGCTACATCCCTTTCTCCATGTGAAAATCTTCCCTTTTGCACGTACTTTTCATTGGCTTTGTTTCACTCCTTTGCTTGCCTCTCCAGTTGTGTCATTACCAAACACTCATACTCATGAATTAGCCCTATCTTGTCTCTCAAAAAATTCATCCATTTGGGACCTCTTGTCTGTTTTCTACTTGTGTGTCCAAAATGAATATTCCAGTCACATTTTCAAGCTTTATTTCACAACAGTGAAAATATAAGCAGAAATCCTTGCACAACCACTTGATCTAAGGAGCTTTAAGAAAAATGCTCATTACAAAACTTGTAAAATTGAAAAAAGCTGGCAATACGGAGATTGAGAGGAAGAGTACGTCTGCTTTGCATTTTGATTATCAACCTGCCTTTCATTCACTCTTTGCAGACATACCTGATTCTGATCTGGCTTTTTTATAGCTCCAGAGCTTAGCAGTGATGGGGTAAAACTTGGTACAGGGTGAGCTCATAGAACAGTCTCAAGCTGTTCTGTATTTGGGTATGTCAAGCTTGGTGTGTGCCCTCACAGCCTCTCCACTTTTATGCCACCTTTAGCTGGCTGATATCAGCCAGCACATTTCAGAAGGGAAATTGTAATTACAGGCAGGCTATAGATAGCCATGGAGTAGCACCTTATCAGTTCTACAAATATTTTCAACAGCTAAAATAACCCCAAGCAAACAACAACCCCCCCACCCTAAGATTACACGAAGTTTTACCTCCTTTGCAGATGAAAAGCAGGATCAGGCCAGGCCTAGTCTGAGAGGACATCCTGAGCTCTGCCAGCAGTTTACAGACAGAGACTCCATCTATTCAACAAGCAATTTCAAGAGTGCACAATCTCAGAAAACAGGGGTGCTACCTGAAGTTCTAGGAAACGCCTAACACTTCCTGGGGGATCATGAGCAGGGCAACTCATCACAGAGCCTCCTGGTCGGTGAACACGAGGTGCTGAAACTCAGCTCCAGGCCTCGCTGACAGTGCCTCAGGCTGCTGTCTGAGGCACTTGGAGTCACTCCCTGATGAAGCTTCCAAAAGGATTGCCACTTCTTCTCTCAGGTGATCAGTGACAGGAGGGAATGGCCTGGAGCTGTGTCAGGGGAGGTGTAGGTTGCTTATCAGAAAAAGGTTCTCCACCCAGAGTGTGGATGGGCACTGAACAGGCTCCCCAGGGAAGCGGTCACAGCACCAAGAAGCGTTTGGACAACGCTCTCAGGCACATGGTGTGGTTCTGGCGGCTGACCTGCGCAGGGCCAGAGCGGGACTTTGAGGATGTTTGTGAGTCCCTCCCAACTCAGACTATTCTGTGATTCTGGGATTCTTCCAGCGTGCCTGAGGAGGAGCCTGGGCGCCCGCTCAATAGGGAAAACGAGAGCCTTCGAGTCCGGCAAGCCGCCCGCACGAAGGCCGCCGGCCGCGGGAGGCTCGGAGGCGCTGTCCCGCCGCTGCCGTGCCCGGTAGGAAGCGGAAGGGCCGGCGGCGCCGGGAGCGGGCCGGGGAAGGCCGGAACACCCGATGGGCGCCGGCCCCCGCAGGGGGCGGGCTGAGGGGGCCGAGCCGCAGCGGCGCCGGGCCGGGCCGGGCCGGGGCGATGCTGCTGCGCCTGGTGCCCGAGTTCGAGCTGCGGAGGGACGTGGTGCCCTGGCTGGCGGCGCGGGGCTGCGCCGCGGCTCTAGGTAACGCTCGGGAGGCCGAGGAGAGCCCCGTCCCTCCGGCCGGCCGTCCTTCCTTCCCTCCGGCCGCCTCCGTGCCCGCCCGCCCGCGGAGGAGCCGGGCTGCGGAGAGGCCCCCGGGTGCGGTCCCCAGCGGGACCTCCGGCCGCGGGAGCCGGGGCAGGGCGGGCAGGGGATCGGCCGCCGGGCCCGCAGGTGCCGGGGCTGCGGGGGAGCGCCCCTCGGCTGCCGGGGGACTTGAGCTGGCCAAGTTTGGTGTCCTCAAGGAACTTCTCACATGCCGAGAACACTTCTGCACATCTGCTACACTGCGCAGCTTGTTTCTTCTTCCTGCTTCTTCACACTTTTAGGGCTTTCTCTTTTTTTCCTACCCTTCCCGACTCCCCCCTCTCCCCCCCCCAAAAAAAAAAAAAACCACAAACAAACAAAGTTTTAGCATTACTCTCTCTCCCACGCTACTCCCCTTTCTGGGAGGAAAAACCCCACAGCCTGAACATTTTGGTGTGTCTGGTAAACGAGTGCTAGTTTAAAATTAGATGCAGCGTCAGCTGTCACAGCACCGTGCGATCGCCAGCACAGCGAGCGCTCGCGTCGTGGTTGGAAAAAAGTGACCCCCGTGTGGCTTTCTGCTTGTTATTCGTCTGCAGAGCAGCTGGCTCAGTTCTGCTTTTTAGAAACTGATGAAAAGCTTATTGTGATAAAATAATAATACTGTATTACTTATTGCATCAGTAGAAATATCGATGTACGGTGTGATGAACTTGAAATGCCCTCAGTTGCTTTTACTTTATTCAAAATAATTAAGTTGCTTCCCGCGTTGAGGAGCTGTAATCAAATAGGCTCATAAGATTTTCTTCAGTACCAACCCAGAAAGTATCCGCTTGGAGAATAGGAGAATTGTTTACCAAGTCGTCATTTAAAAAATCTGTTGAAAAATACTTCACATTTTCTGTATTTACTGAACAATTGTTGAAAGGTGTACTGAAGGGCCTGAGGCAAAATTCTGAAATTCTCCACACATAATTGATTAATCTATGAATTTGTCAGTTCATCAGTGATGAACTCAAATCGATCTATATGTTTATGGCGTAAGGATCTCAAAATGGCACTGACTTGTGTTTGGGAAGGAGAAAATTGTATTAAGTCTTTTAAAATATAATAGAGTCTTCATTCAATAAATTTCCCTGATAATACAGAATCATAAGAATCTAATTTGGAAAGTGCGTCTGATCAAATACCAGCGTTGTTGTATTGCATTTTAACTTTTGTCTGTGTATACTGACTTCTTCCCCCTCACACAGTGCTCTCATATTAGGAATGCGAAGGTGGGAGGTAGGGATTTGAAAAGATTAATTTAAACATCAAAGAAATATCTAATCACAGAAAGCAAGTAATTTTTAGGAGTCATGGTATTTTTGTGTCAGTGTTTTCAGATGTTAGTTATTCATATTTATTATTTTCTTTCCTAAGGACTTGAAAGCACTTGATAGCATGTGAGAACTGCTAATTGTGTGAGAGCTGGGAGTAGCTGTGATGATAGGAAGGGAGCGGCAAGTGAAGCGAACCAGCCTTGTTCTCTTTATTCCACTTACTGTTGGATGAGCTGCATATAATCACCTTCAGGAAGTCAAACTCTGCCTTCTCCTGATTATGTTGATAAAAGTTGTGTGCTGGGCAGGCAGGCTGGGTTGGTTCTTTTGTAGCCCTTCATCTGCTGAAGGGCTACAGGGCATGACCTCGGAGTCACAATTCTACATGCAGGGTTTTACTGCAGGACTTTCCAAGGCCAGAGACCATCACAACTTCTTTGCCTCCATATTCCCACAGACTGTTCAGTGATGTGAAACTCTCTTCTGACACAGAACTTTTTCAGCACCTTTAAGATGTCTGTCTCAGGTGATAGAGAAGTTAGTTGACACGGAGATTTTTCATGGACCTTCTTCTCTACCAAAATTCTGTTCTGAGGAAGTATTGCATGAGAAAATGTGGAGACTGTAGTACTCATCTTGAAAGTTTGAGGTGGTGGTTAAGTTCCAGGAAGCTTCCAATTAAAAACAAAAAGAGTTTATTTTAAATTCTCCCAGTTGTCACCATCTAGCCCTGATGTAGTGATATTGTAGTGTACTTTGAGTGATCTGAAACCAGTAGAAAGTGATGCGTTGTTCAATGTACAGGAAGGATTTTCATTGTCCTCCCACAACAAAATAGAAAATTTACATCCTTCTGATAAAACTTGAAAATGTTTTTTTTCCTTATCACTGCAAGCTGTACAAGCCAGTTTGTAGTATCAGGCCTTTTGAACTAAGTTTCACTAAGTGTCTTCCTTCTATCAACACTTTGTGATAACTGCCAAGTAAATAGTGTCAGACTTGACTAAATGCTTGCAGAGGGTTGTGGAGAATTCTTTTTTTGATGCTTACTGTACTGAAGGCCACCTTTATCATAAAATTAAGACCAATCATGCAGCTTCAACCTTGTTAAGGGTAAAATTTCCACTTTTAGTAAAAATTCCATCTGACTAAAGACATTTTTGATGACTGCAGTGATTAGAAAACATGAAGGAAAGCATCAGGAAAGCATGCATTTTTGTCACCTTGAATACAGTATTTTATCCCTTTTTCTGGTGATTTTATTTTGTGCTGCTTTGTCCAGATATGCATTTCTCTTTCTGTGTCCACCTTAGCTTCCTGCTCATTTGTTTCCATTTTAACCCTACTCTTTCATTCACATCCCATATAATTTTTTGTCCTTCATCGTTTAGTTCCCTGTACTTGTAGGTAGGTTGCATATCTCTCTATTTATTGGTATTTAATCTTTTGGTGCTTTGTTTTTCCTTTTTTTTTTCTTTATTTCTTTTTGGAGGAGGGATAAGAATGACACAGGAGTGGTGGTGTTGGTGTTGTAGAATTAATGTCTAAAGATGTAGTTTGTTTTCAGGCTTTCCTTTGACATGCTGAAGGGGCAGGTGTGAGCAAATTATATTTTCCTCAAGCAAGTTCTGCCTTCCTGTAGTGTCCTGAGGATTGGAGTATGACTTAACTGTTTGAATGCCATGTCGTGTATAGTGAAAAAATGCAAGGTTTTTTTGGTGGGGTTTTTTTGGTTATTTTTTTTGGTTTGTTTTTTTTTTTTTGGTTTGGTTTTTTTTTTTTTTTTTTTTTAATTATTTGAAAATGCACATTCCATTTTCATAACAAAAAGTAGTGGCCATTAGAATCATAATTATAATGAAAAGGTAGGAGTTTACAGAAATAAATTTTTTGCCTGTTTTGAAATCCCTTAACTATTTATGTTGAGGTTTATCAGATTTAAATCATGGTGTAAGATGTACTCTCTCTTTTTCCAGAAGGGAGTAATTTTGGCATATGCAAATAAGTATTTGCATGTAAGAATGTATTTAGCATATTTGCTTAAAGTGTGCATAAACTGTATGAGGAACCAGCTGAAATGAAAATCCTGTGCCTTTTTGTACTTCATATTTCAGATACTTCTGAGAATTCATCAGCACTTTACGTTGTAAATGTTGAAAGAAATGGAAAAATTATTTATACCTGGAAGGTAAGTCCGTTTTGGAACTTAACAAAAATATACTGGAGAATAATGCTGTATGTGAATCTAATTGAGTCCTTGTAGTTTAATTTGTTTTGCAGTACTTGTTAGAACATGGAAACATGACTGGTTACAACCTGGGAGGTTGGGCAGTGGGAAAATACCCATCTCCACTTCACAAAAAGGTTAAGAATGATGAAATGGAGAGTAAAATACTAACTTGATTAAGTCTGTAGGGTTTTTGCCCTTGATTTTTTGGTGGCCCAGAATCTCCTTCTGAATGAAATGCAATTTCTTTAAAACACTTTATAAGCAGCACATAATTTCACTCTCAATTTCTTAGCAAAGGCTAGCTATTAAATTTGTGTGTAGTGCTTTAGTTAAATGTTTTCTCCTACTAAGATGTCTTAAGATTACATTTATCTAACACTATTTCTGCATATACTTTTCTTTAAGATTGATCCATAACACTATTGCAAGTAGTCTGAAGTAACAATTGTTTATTTGATGCCTTGAAGTATCTAGAGCTGGCTTCTTAACACAGGATTCTGCTCACCATGGCATATGTTTTTAGTTTTAGTTCCAAGTGGCTTTTCTAATGGTTTCAGAAGGTGAAACTTTGTCTCGTTCTCCTTGTTCCCTTAATGGGACAAACCCTGCTTCTTGACTGTGCAGCTAAGAGGAGTCTGTAGATCCAGCTGGATCCTGGAGGATCTTGGTTCTTGAGGAGTACAAATATGAGATGAACTCCAGTAGAGTAGGACTGCCTTTCATTCTCCTCTGGCTCAACAATGCTAAAACTCTCCAGCTTCCCTAGGGTTAAGGGAAGAGGTGAGGCCTTCATCAAGATGTAATACATTTTAACTGTGGGTGGATGTTTCCTTTGGTACAAGCATAAGGAGGGGAGTCAGTACAAGACAACAGTAACCATAAAAACAATTCTATAGAGTGTCACACGTTGGGGTTTTTCACTGCTTAAAACTCTAGAAGACTTAATGCAAGTAACCCTCTAGCTCAGCAGGAGATCTGGTACTGTGTGTGTGTGGTGTTGCTGCTTTCTGGCTCCTGTGGAATCTCACACTAAGGTTTTTGGGCATCTGACAGTCTGCCTGCCTTGTGTGCTCTTCAGGCTCTTGCAACTGGCATGAGGGAAGAGTTGCAGCTCAAGGCTCACACATGTAAATGTAGGTGTCTACCTGCTGGGTGTCTAAGCTGGGTGTCTAAGCTCCCGCTCTAGTCTGTTGGGATCTGGTCAAAACGGTGGAGTTTAGGGAGCTGGCCCCTTGTAGCCTGCTCTTTGGGAGGAGGTGTATGGCGTGGAGGATGTAAACGAGACTAAGCTGCCCTGGCTTGTTTCCCAATAGATACAAATAGAAAACAACCTTTGTCTTCTATGTGAGAAAAAGTCGAGTATGTTCTGTGTGAAACCAGGGAAGGTGGAGAATGACTTATTTTCAAGCTTATTTTAGAGTACTATGTTGTACTGTGGTTTTGACAGTGTCTGTATTTTGTGACATTAATAGTTGGTGTAAAGGAAGATATTTTTAACAGAAGTGAATTCTATTCGCAAGGTAATGCAAGAATCTTCAGAGTGCACATGAAAACAAGTGTCCTAGTTTAGCATGGTCATGGGCATTGATGTAGTTCTGTTACCAGGCTTGTAAAGTGTATTTTTCAGTATCAAAGTACAGAGGGTGTTAATATTTCAGACACACTTGAAAAAAATAGTTATTTGTGAAAGCACTTGCTTAATCTTAAATTAGGAGGCCTGGAGCCTGTGTCTTAATATAAAGACATTTTGTTTTCCTTGTTTAAATCAGAAGTCAAAGACTTTTGTCATTGCCACAACAATAATGAGACACTCAGAAATAGACCCCTTAGGAAGCGAATACTCAGGCTTTTGTTTCAACTTCACAAAGCAAGATGCCATAAATTTGTAAATAACCACAGATCTCTCCCCTCTCCCCCCTAGGCAGTTGTTAAAAACAATGATGCTCACTGTGTAAGTAGAAGCCTATGTGGCTGGATTTAATTTCAGTAGTTTAGCAATTTAGTGCCTATACCCAAAGTACATTAATAGACATCAGTTTGATTTGCTATCCAGTGTATGCTGCAAAGCAGAATTTTCTTTTTTAATATATTTGGAAAATTTAGGGCATGGTAAAAATTACTAAATTTTTGATTAGTAGTCCCAAACATTTGTAAGTGCCCCAAACAAAATCATCATATGTTAATTATCAATAAGCTAGAGAAGATATATATTATGTTACTCTTCAAAGGCGAAAGGCTAACAGTGAGCTTGTAAAATACTTAGCCTTCTATCTCTTTCTAAGGCAGACCTGAAATCCTTTTTCCATGTTTACAGCCAGATCACCGGGAGCTGATTTTTGGTGATTTTCAATGTTTCTGTGCTCCCTTTTGGAGCAATGACCCACCAAGTTGGTGAGGTTTGGAACACCAGCCTTAAATTTCCGGGGACCATAGCATCTCTACTGATTTGTATACAGACATCTCTCTTCTTGGCCCTACTGCCTGTAACTAAAACCAGTTTAGAAGCAAAGTGAGAGAGAGGCACTTGGTTTATGCAATGGCTTGTGGGCTGTGGATTGGCCACATTTCAGCTTTATCCCATGTGTTAGTTCTAAAAGGAAAAAATAAATCTTTGTTCTCTTGGAATTAGAATTTGCTTTCTTGGAATTAGATAATTAACTGCCGGTTTATATATAGGACGGGGAAGTGTGTGAGCATGTGTGTCAAGGGGAAGGGAGAATAGGGAGGCAGAAAAAAAAGAACAATATTTAACTTTGTGTATATTTATATTGCAAGTGCTAATTTCTTTCTATCCATAGGGAAATCACAGAAACACTCACATTGGATTGTACGATCTTCAAACTAAACAAAATGAGGTGAGAGCAATAGCAGATTTCTCTCTGGTTAAGACAGTGCTGTAGTGTTTCAGATTTTGATGCTTTGCCACACAAGTATGTCTTATGTCTGTAAGAAGTGTATCCTTATGTGAAAGGGAAAAGATACTGGAGAAGGCATTGGAAGGATTCTCAGTTGTATTAAAATGCTCCACATTGCAGAACATCTGAAAGGCTTGAGAGTAGTAAAGCATCGTGTCTGCAATCTTTATTTCTAGACAACCAATTCAAGTCCTTTCCACTCCTCTTCGTGTTGCATGTGCTAAGAAATGTTTGGGATTTTCTTTATTTGTGCATTCTTGGTCTGTTTGGTGCTACCATTTGTAGGAAATTATTTTATTCTAAAACTGAACATACAGTATTTCAGTAAGTAGAATCATGGTAACAGGCCTTTGCAAATGTCCCCATAATAGTATGAAATGAGTGAAATTTTGTATTTAAATAAAAGTCTGCTGTGCTGCTCTGGTGGCAACATAGAGCTCAGAAGAACCAGTAAAAAACGAAGATGAGAAAAGGAGAACTCTTACAACTGAGGCTTGAGATGGGTTTCTTCTTGGCATGAAAGATTTGGCTTAAAGATACAAACTGTGTACTGGACAGCAGTGTTTTCCTAGGAGAAGTAATTAGATGGTTTCCTTTATGGAGTTTTAAAGAGCGCATTTATTAACATTACTGTGTTTCTCTGTAGCACCTCTATACATTTGAGAAGGATCTGCACATAATCAGCTGTTCAGTCAACAATGAAAGGACATTATTGGGTAAATATGTGTTTTATCATTAAATTTTTTGGTAAAGATTTAGTTTAGTAGGATGATACGTTTGGGTCTGGAATTACTTAAGCCTATTTTGACCTATGTGCTGCCCACAGCAGTTCATGAATTTCAGTAGATCTATCATCAGATAATGTAGGTAACAACATAAAGGCACAGCTGTGACAATATTGCTGTTTTATTAAAACATTTAAGACACACTAACCCTTAGTTCACTTCCCCTTCCTGCGTTTATGCATGCCTTCTACATCTCGAAGAGCTTCTGTTATCCATTATAACACAAATCTTTTGGGTAAAAGAATTGTGATGCTCATTGTTCAAGGATGTTTAATAAGATTAGTATCAAATATGCATACTCACTGTGGTTGTGTTGGTATTTTCTCCCCCCACAGCGGTCAGCTTCTGTCAATATACAGAGGAAGAAAGAGCAAGTCAGCTCTTACAGTCAGGTACTGCAAATTGATTGTTTTTATATTATTTGAAATATTCAACCCTTTTGTTTTCTTTCCCATGTAAATTCTGTTTAGGAAACAAACTTGTGTACATAAAAGAATCTTATCTGAAACATGTTCTTTTTGCAGTATCCAAGTATTTAACCTTGCTAATCGAAATTCATCCCATTAATAATGTGAGAGTCCTAAAGGCTGTGGATAGCTGTGTTCGAGTACAGGTAAATTATTCAACTAATCTAAAGATAAGCCTTTTTAATCTGCTATACTAGACAGAAAACATGGTTTAGTGCAGAAATATCTCATTTTATCTTGCAACTGTTACAGAGATAATGTCCCCTGTAAATTCATAGAAATAAAAAAAATGAAACTACATAAAATGTTTGGTATGGAATATTTCTCTGACATGAAAGCTGCTTTTTTATTTCTCTTCAATCCCCCAAAGCTTGCTGTTATAGTGACTGGTGACTATTAGTATGTAATAATAGCTATTTTTATAGCTATTATTAGTGTGCCTGACTTAATTTAAAAATACGTAGATATCCAGCTAAAAAAACAAAAAAAACATTTTAGTTAACTGTTCCAAGCTACTTTTGTGGTTTACTTACTTTTGTGAATTTTTCTGTTTAGTTTCTTTATCCCGTTGAAGACAGAAATGCTTCTACAGAAAGTCGTCTCTTGCTAGTTTCAGAAGATAAATGTGAGTTAATATTTTCACAGTACATTGTCATTCTTTTACTTCAGGATGATTGTTATAGATTTTTTTTTTTGTTAGACTTCTATTGGAGAAAAAAAACCGAGAAAAAGAAGGGCATCAGTTATTCTAGGTATTCCAAAGGTCTTTCAAAACTGCATAATTTACTGTATTTTTTTCAATGTTAACAGAATGGCCCTCTTTGTCTACAGTTAGTTGACCAGCTCATGCATCCATCAGTTATCTTTATTTGTAAAAAAGCTAAAATAGACTCTTTATAGCTGCGTATATAAATTCAGAGCAAATCAATTGACTGAAAGGTGGACTGTCATTTAACGTGTGAAGTGGGACAAGAATAGGACAATAGTTCCTTGGATTCAGCTAACATTTCATGTTCAGCCTACTCTAATGGCAGGGAATGGATAAAGATGGACTCTGGGAAAAGGCTGGGTTTTTCCTTCTTATTATAGAGTGAGACTGCTTTTCCCATCCCCTTGGAGGGGCCCTGTCTTCCCTAAGCTAGACACCAACGTTGTGTAATTGGACTTAGGTGCACAGAGCTAAATGAGAAACACAACATCTGCTGGGTGAATCTTGCACTTCTCCTACAGGCCAGGTGTGCACGACTTTCAGGAATTTCATGCGGGAAAGGACTGTGAGGGTGCATTCATGCTAGGAAGTGAAGCAGAGCATGGGGATAGTCTCAGACATGGGCATGCAGCTCCGCAGACCCTTTCCTTCCAAGTGTGCTCCTTGGCTTGGTTGGGCATTTTCCAGTTACTGCTCTTGGTGCCTGTGCTGTGCTGCTGTGGGCAGGGAGCTGCTTCCATGAGCTGTTAGGGCTGAAGCCACTCTCAGCTCAGGAAAGGAAGAGAGTCCAGCTCTCTGTGTAGGCACCTGTGCTCATGCATCACAGATTTCCCCTTACAGAGTTGAACTTTCCTGGCCCTAAAGTGTTCTTACAGATTTCTAAGAGGTGAGCTTGTCTAATAAGCTGTATAAAAGCATTTAAAAATGTTTGTTTGTAATGATTTTTTTTTTTAATATTTTAAAGATATTGAACAATTTGACATTCATGTTGTTGCAGAAGAAGAACACAAAGTGGTAAGATTGAAAAATCTTTGGGTTTGAGGTTTTTTACTTTTTTACTTTACTTTTTTACTCAGCTGAAAGTTTTTGTAGTTTTACACTTGGGCAACATAAAGTTTATTAAAGAAAGCATTGACTAGTATGGCACCTTACGCAGGTAACCACAAAGCTGACTGAGAAACTTTATACCTTATAATCTATGAGGAAAGTTATTTATTTTATTGGGTTTTTTATGTGTTGCTGAATGCTTCTGTATGTTAGAAGTTGGAAGTAAACATAGTGTTTATTATTTTTTAAACAATTAAAAATATTTGCAACCATTTAAAATATTTTCAGTTGCTTTCCTAACTTTGTCTTTTGTTAGTATGTGTGAACCCAGTAAAGGATTCACTTATTAAAAAAAATTACGAAAAGATGTAAAACTTAGGTACAGTCCAAGTACAGTGAATGTTCCAATCTCTTTTTCCCCTATCTCTTTTCTTGTTTTTAACATGAATTTGTCATCAAAAAATTGTGGATGTTCTTGAAAGACATTATTAATAAACGTTCTTCTAATATAGTAAATAATTGTGTCAGGAAAGCCAATATTTTGTGTTACAGAGGTGAATATAGGCTTTGAAGGAAAAGTTAAAGACCTGATTTTGGTCACTTTGCGATCTTGCGTGGTTTTCTCAGTTTATCATGACCTTTCAAGCAGCTGAGTTTTATAGGCTAGGCTACAGTAGTGGAGTAAAGACTTAAGTATAATCAGAAAACAGATTGATCTGATGTCCTTCTGGCAAACAGATTTGTTTTGGTTGACGTGAGATCTCCCTACATCATTCAAGTCTGCATTTATACAATCCCAACAGTTTTCCACAATTCTACTCTTTTCCCTACTTCCAGTCCTCTCTCTCACATGGCTGAGGCTTCGGATAGAAAACTCTTTTGGAGCTGACACATCTTCCTTCAGTAGTTAATGTAGCTGATTCTGAACTGACTGTGGTATTTCCCTCCTCTCTGAAGAACTGTGCTTCTGCTTTTCTTTGTTCACTTTGAGCAATGTAAGTGGTGAATTTCTTGCAAGCAAGGAAGCCTGAAAGAAAAAATTTTTTAGTAGGTGTACCCAGAAAACTGTGCTTCCGACCTCTTTAAACTGAGCACCTTGCACACAAAGGTGGACTTTGTGCTGCTAACAAGGAGCCTGTTCCCTCCAAGCTCCTTGGTATTTCTGCCTCTTCTCTCACTGCTTTTCTCTTTAAAGCACAAACTGTGCATACTTCTTACAAAACCTTCTTTGATGGCTTCTAATGGTTTTTTCTTTCCCTGTAGGTGATTCAAAAGTCAGGTCAGCTTCCAAGAGCCAAAGTTGTAGATGACCTCGTTTGGGCACAGTGGGATATGATGGAACAAAGACTCTTCTACATTGTTCCAAAGGTGAGATGAAAGTCATTCTTGCAGTTTTATTCCTGCCTGTCTGGTGACAGTGAAGTTTTGAGTGTGTCAGGTAGCAAGTAGGAGTTTGTTTTCATTAGGATGGTCTGTCTTGTTCATGCCTCAAATAACCTAACACAAAAGCCAAACTTGCCTTAGCTGCTGTTGTGCTTAATAAAGTCCAAGAAAATTGGTGGTCTTAGTGCTTTCTGTAAAAAAGAGTGGGCTTGTTAATTTCTCTTTTTTTTGCTTTAGAAAGGTCTTTTATTGAAAAGTATCTAAATCTGTCCAAAACTGTTGTGAGTATAATGCCTTTGTTCTAGAGAATTCACATGTAGAAAGTATTATGTGTGCAGACTTACTGAGTGACCAAATGAGGACACGTTCTTGGCAAGAAACTCTGAAGCTCTTTGGGTTTAGTTTTTTACTTTTGTCTGAGGTACTCTTTGCACTTGATGCATTCTCTGTAAATAAAAATGGATTTTTCTTGACTCTTCTTAGCCATAAAAAGAGTGAATGTTAGGAAATAACAGGAAGCGAACTGTGATGGAGAAATGTATTTGTGTTTTTGTTTCTGAGATACCCTTTTTGAACTGACCAAAGTAAGATACAGTTCTTTTTGCCATATAGGTAGATATGGAAAACATTTTTTTTTTTTACTTTTTAAAATGTGTGAGACGTGTATTGCTGTGCTTCAAGTGAGAGCCCACGCAATTATAGATGATTGGCAGATAATGATCTGGGACAGGAAGGAAGCATGTTGCAGTGCTATTATGAGGGGTTATATGTGGTTTTTAAATTCTTCTTTTGTCCCCGACCTTGTGCATAGCTGTTAGCAAAGCAGGTTGAGTGTGAAGAATGGTGCTAAGTATCCAATCACTTTTCAGTCTATATAATATGCTTTCTTACTTACAAAACACATCCTTTTCAATTCCAGGAATCAAAGAGTACTTTAAGGTGTGTCCAGTTTTATCCTGATGAAAATTTTAACTCAATAGTAAGTTATAAGTATTTTATTGTATAATAGTTTTTAGTGTGATGTAATTATGTTTTCCAGGTACCAGTACAGAGATCTGTTTGTCTTTTTTATTGTTGAAACTTTTTCAAACTGGGGTTTGTTTTTCTGTTTGTTTCTTGGTGTTTTTTGCATATTTTCTTACAAAGAATATATTCTGTCAGATTCAGATTTTGCCACAGTAAGGTAACTTCAGTGGAATTACAGTGTTACTGACCTGGAAGGCAGTGACATTCATGAGACTATACTGATCTTATACTCAGTTATTGAAAAAGCAAGCTTATCAAATGCACTAGACAAAGAAACCATGTACTAATTTTGTGTCAGTTTTAAGTGAGATATAAACATTTGTTGCAGCCAAAATACAAAGAACAGAACATAAAAATTACAACATGTAATTGTTACTAGACCTTTGTACCAGTGGCTGAAAATTGCTGCAATGCAGCAATTTATTTTCTCTTTTTAAAGAAGAATCTGTTTTCTGGGGTTTTGTGGAGTGATTGTAAGGATTAGAGGAGGATAAATAAACTTTGCTAAAATGTTGAACCTGGTGAAATTCGACTATGACACATTTTATTGGTCTGAAATACTAAACATAGTATATTGACCTCAGTAAAGAGCAGGTTTGTTTTCTTTTTTGTTTAACAGCTGGAATCACACCTGGATATTGCTGTAAATGACACACAGTTAAAGTAAGTTGTTTGGTTTTCTAATGTTTTGTTTTGCTTTCCTTTTAATATACATGGGAATGTTTTACAGACCTAACTAAAGTTTGTCCAAACCACAGTATATTTGTTTGCAGTTGCCTACATGGTACTGGAACATAAGAATAACATGAGAACTGTGTCCAAACCTCCAGTTCTTATTTTCCTCAGGATCAACTGTAAAAAGTAATTTAATCCTTGACTGCTCCTTGGTGCCATTTAAAAAAATTATTTGTCTGAAGAGCTAGCTATAGGTTAAACCTATATAGTACCTATTTAAATTAATTTGTTTTAACCTTGGGCATGTTGTAATGGTGATGTAGAAATTTCTATCAAGGGAATATCTCCATTTTTAATTGCTGTTGCAAGTTTTATTGTGCAGTTAACCAAATCAGTAGTTCCTTTGTATGCCTGTGAAGACACTGCCTATACTCTGGTCTCCTCCAGCATGCTCTTTCCAGCAGCCTGCACTTCCAAGACGCAGATTTGTCTGATTCTGTCTCTGTCTGCCATGCTCATGACTGCATCTGAGCTTGTCTCCTGAGGGCTCCCTTTTAACTGAGGCAAAAAAATACTCAGGATGGTCTAACTCTCTGTCATCATTCATCTCATCGTCATCTATCTTCTATCAGTAGAATTTATATTTCAAAAGAGCCTGTTTATTTTTGTGAATAAAAAGGGAGGCCAGAGCTATTAGGTCAGATATCAGTAACTGAAGGTAGTCGAGTGTCACTGTGCCCAAGCTGTGGCTCTCGGGATGTCTCAGTGCTGTGTGTAAGGCTCAGTGTGGTGCTCCTGCATGTGCAGGCAGCCCGAAAAGGGCGGTGTATCCTCTTGCAGTTGGCGCTGAAAGAACACAGCTCTTGTAAGAGCTGCAATGCTGTATTTTATTTTATCTTTTTCAAAATTACTTCAGAAGACCTAGGATAAAATTCCTACAGGTTCGAAATACTTTCTGGAAAAAAATATGACCAAATAAAAAAACCACCAAACAACAAAAAAGCCAAAGCAGACTGACTACAATCTTCTGCTGCATGTTCTGCAGGGCAAAAATAGGCCTTGTAGATTTAAAGATATGTAAAACCATTAAAGCACAGGCAGCATGAGACTGAAAATGTCATGATACAACAACTTCCACATGAGAGTGATTTTATGCTTTTCAAGTGTTTCCACTGAAAGTAGTGTTCCTAATGCAGATTAAAATGTAGCTTTACAGACATGGGCTGTAGAGTTGTCTGCAAAACCTTTGAGTTATCAGGTGTCGTGAGTATTTGGATTTCCAGTATGTCATAAGAACTTGCTTTCACTTCAAAGTATAGGAATGGTTGGACAATGCAGTAAGTGAATATGAAGTTGTCAGGTATATTCAAAATTATTGGATAACAGTGTGCAGTCTTCGGATTCTTGTTTCTGAAAGCATTGAGCAAATTGGTTAAAGCCTTTTTTAACTTGCATTACAGAACATTTGGTTATAATTTAATTAGTATATTTTGATTACATAGTGACTGTTCTGGAGATACTTCTGTTGTGATAAATCTCTGTGGATGAAGTGATTTACTTAGTGATCTTTATTTGCTCATAGGCTTGTGAATTTTGGATATGATTACTGTCAAGACCAAGATGCTGCATGTAAATCTTTGAACCTTCAGGTTTTTACAAGTAAAGCAGGTAATGAATAAATACAAGTATGGTCAAAATTACCTCCACTAGTAATTGTCATGCAGTGCAATCATAACTGATTACTGAATTTCTTCATAAAATATTGAAAACCACACAAAAATACAAATATTTAGAATGTGAGTGTAAGATTTGTATTCCTTTAGAGTATACTTGAGAGGTAACTGTGAGGGGAGGGAGAAGGCAACTGTGTTTTATTTGTCTTATTAAATTTTTTGCCTTCTGAAAACTGCACTGAAGTTGAGCTGAAGTACCAGCATTTCATACATCAACACCAGCAACAAAATGGTCAGCCAGAGTGTGGTTGTGTGTTACATTAAAGCAATCTGATGTTAAAGCTGATCAAAATTTTGTTAGAAAGTAAATTCAAAGAAGGTTTTGTCTGGGTTTCTGATCTAGTATATATTTGTGTTAGAGAGTGGACATATATACACAAAGCACGTGCAACACAGGCTTTAAGAGCATCATATTGCTCTTAGTGCATCGTGTTTAGAAGGTCCAAGTATGTGATACTAAACTTGGTATGTGCTACTCAAGGGTTTAGTATATATACGTTTCCTTAAACTTAAATCTAAAATGTTTCTTAAACCTTTGGGATTTTGGAGTCTCCCTGCATCCTAATGCATGCATGAGCATTTTTGGACTAAAAACTGTTCTCAAGAAGTATCTGTTCATCACAGCTGTTTTCAGCTTCTAAATTAGACCATACAGACAGGCAGAGATGGTATCTGTTTAACCTTTGAATCGTCAGCAGAGTTGTACAGGGAAGTGTTGCGGGAGAGGTTTACATGTTGCTTCCCAAGGCCTGCTGTGCACACAGTGAAGTGCTGAGCTGTCTGCCACTTGCACTGAAGTGACCATTCATGCAAATGAAGTGAAATACAGCTTCCTGGCATGGATTTTTCTCTTACCCAGGCAGACTGAATGCTTATAAAGATTAGAGGAAGGAATAAGAAGTAAGAGAAAGCCAAGTTCCTATCTTTCGAATGCAGATTGTGCTTTTTCCTCTGTTACCAAGACAGTTTCTTATACAAACAGCCAGTCTAATAATGGAAAATATTATTGATTTGTGTATATGTTTCCTTTTTAAACCTATACACCTCTGGGGTTTATTCAGATTGAAGCACCCCCTTGAGTTTAGGATGAAATTCAGTTGTTCTCCAAAAATACTCATTTGGTTACTCTGAAATGTTTTTTCCATCTGGTGGCACAATATTTAAAGTCTGTGTGGAACCTTTCACAGGTGCTTTTCATTGCACTTATTGTAAAACACATCATTTGACAATTGCGCTTACTAAATGAGATTATTCTATGTGGCTTTTCCTTGAACATTGTTTGAAACTGAGGATTACCTTGAACAACTCACTTTGGGTAACTAACAGTTGGGAGCAAGTTATTTTGGTGCTAAAACCGTATCTAGTTGTTGAAGAGCACTGTGGGTAATCACACTAAAGTTCCCTTTTATGCCTCAGTGGTGATTTGCAAAACTGGACTGCAAGTTCTTTGTGGTGCAACTTATGCCTTCTGTGGGACTGCTAGCATGCCTGTGATAGTAATGCCAGTGTCCCCATTTGTACCATTCAGACATCCCTGGCAAAACATAATTGGCGTAGCTTCAAACTTAATATTCCATGTAATTTCCCAGTTAATAAAACTGTTATTGGCTCCTGCCAATCTGAACTTTGAAAGAAATCACTCTTCCTTTCCCAAACTTCTGCAGCAGAAAAGTAGTTCCGTTCCTTACACTCAGCACAGACGAAATTTCTCCAGGTAAAAACCCCCATGCACTTCTTGAGTAGCTGAGATTAAGCAGTTCCAGTCTCAGAATTAACTCTGTATGTCCAGAATTCAGTGGTTATTAACTAAACACTGTGCTGTTATATTTTCTCCTAGTGCTTTAGGAATACTTTTCAATTAAAATTGCTCACTATTAAAAAAAAATGCAGGCAGTAAAAGGCGTAGACACTGGATTACCATCACCTGCCTGAAAGTTAGGCATCTGGACTATGTTTCTAGAGAGAAATAGGCATTTCCAGAGGATGATTTTTTCAATCCATATTTCTTTGTTTGCTGTGTAGGAGTCTAAATGAGAGCTGTTTGGATGGCTGAAGTGAGGCAAGTCACTCCTAAGTCAGTAAAACCAGACAAAATGCCCTGGTGCAATGTTGTATTTGAGTTATGGCACTTGGATGCCATGTTGAGATGTTGGAAGAGCTTCACGTCTTGAGTTTTTGCTTGAACAGAAATGAGGAATTTTTAGTTTAAGTTCCCTAGGGAAAACTTAATGTCTTCATATCATAGGTGACTCTTACAGTCTCAGTGGTGACTTTATTGAGTGCCAGAGATGTAATTGCTGTTTCCTGAATAGGAGTAGAACTTAATTTTTAAATGCTTCTTTCTTTTATTATTTTTTTTAAACCTTTGTGGTCAAGATCTTTTTTCCCTTTTATTTCTGGAAAGTTAAGTGATAAGTGTCCATCCAAGTATATCTTTGCATGAGTCTTCTCACCTCACAACATTCAGCTACAGCTTTTACTGTTTGCAAATGATTTTGAAATGGGTGTTGTGGAAGACCTGGTTCTGCATTCACATGAAACACCATACAGGTGCAATAGGATATAAGCTTTCACTGCAGCAGCACAACCCAGCTCTCATTTGCAGAGAGCACTGCTAAGGGTAGGAAAGGAGTCTGTGGTGTATTCTCAGGCTGTGGCTGCTCTGCTGGGATTGCCAGGACTGTGTCAGATGGAACATTGCTTGGACATTTGCTGGTCTGAGGCTGCCATGTTTCTGTCTGTATTAATGAAACCCCATTTGTTACTTCCTGTTGTTTGTAGTTCAGTTTGTTGACGCTTGGACCAATATTAATAGTCCACCATAGCTGCTGTTTCTGCGGTCAGCTTGCACATATTACCCACTGACACTTCCGTCTGAACAGAGTCGCCTACATGTTGTGTAATTTACAGAGCAGTGTACACAGAAGTCTCCAGCGTACAAGAAAGAAATTTGCAGTGCTAGAAGGGAGCTGTTGATAATAAAACAGCATTGTGGATTGCTGGAGCTTTTCCAGTCTTCCTCATGGGTCCTGATGCTGCTACTTTAAAAATTATGCATGTTCTGAAAGAAGCCAACTGTTCTGGCAAAGTGCCCTGTCTGTTGTCTGAATGACTCAAATATCCAAGCAAAACTGTATCAAACAATATTCAGTCAGCTAAGAATAAGCAGAAAGAAAAATTGCATCTCAAGAAAGTAGTTACCTTCCCCAGAAGGCAGAAGTGTGAAGTGTCTCAGGCATATCTGTATCACAGCCACGGTACAGCCTTGTGGCGTGAAATACGGAGGCATTGGATCAAATAAAGTAACTTGGTAGCTGTGCTTTTTTTGTACTTGTGCTTTTTCCATACTGTGCCATTTTCTGTATAACTTGTATACACAGCCTTTATTTTTAACAGAACAGTATCTGTATTAGTATTACTTTCTTTTCTTTTTTTAAATGGTAAACTTTCAATAAAGGTGAGAGGTGAATGGTCATATTTGTGGACGAGCTTTCCCAACTGTATTGGGATAACATGATTTGGAAGCTGTTTCAAACATGAATGCCAAAGCATCAGAGTAGGGGGATTAAAGATTTTATAAGAGATGGAGGCCAGGTTGCCATCCAGTGGAGTCAAAGCAGGATCAGTCTAATGTAGAATTAGGCTGGGAGTGGGAAACATTCCTGTATATGCAGTACGCTGACTAAAATAAACTTGTTCCAAGGACTGACTTTTCTCCTAAAAAAGGAATTTACAGTTCTTTGGGCTGGGAAGGGGTGAAGTGACTATCACTTCTAGTGCGAGAAAGCTCTAGTAGTGTATTCATGCTGCTGCCAATATGAGATTACTTGAAAAACAAAGGAACTGTGTTTTACTGTGTTGTTGAGCATATCTGACAGCTCCTGAAAAGCAGATATCTGGATTGAGGCAGTCTGGAGAGAAAGGCTTGATCAGTTTTCTGGCTGCAAGCATGATTTCTCCTAGGGAGGGCTGAAGTGTACTTCCCCTAAAGGGAAGAACTGGCCATGTCAGGACCCAGGTTTCCATCATGCCAGATTGCCTCCTCTGTTCTTTCTGGGTTTTGTTTCATTAGGTAAATGATGGTTAGAGGTGCGTAGTAGATATTCCTGTAATTTTTACTTTTTTTGAGAGATTCGAATTTGAAACAGTCTTACTTTCGTTTTGTGCAGTATAAAGATGTCTAGATATACAGCCAGGCAAGTGAATTTTCTTTCCCAATTTTGTCTTTTCAGGAGGCTTGTGTGTGTGTTGCAGTCTAGCCTCTGATATTCCTCATGAGATCATGTACTCCATATATTTTTTACATAAAGGTAAGATTAACTTGTTAACTTACTGTGCTTTATTTTGGAGAATGTCAGTGTGCTGAAAGAGTCACAGAATGCCTTTCAAAACAAATAACTACCAAAGTCTCCAGACAATAAACTACTGTGGCTGGTGTTTAAAGACAGCAGCTGCCTTTAGCTGCAGAGTTGACTTTCCTGCTGTAGACTTCCTGCCTGATGCTGAGTGAGTAGCTTCAAACCAGTGGCCTTGTAAATGGTTATTAATTTGGTCCCTTATTTCTAACCAGACTTTCCGGCGTGCTGAGCACAGACATCAATGAAATCTGTGGGAGCTTGCAGGTGTGTTGTACTTATGCCATAAGGCATTTGTATGGGAAATAGAGCCAACAGCTCTTAGCTTGAATGTCTGTTTAGAATTCCAGTTCAACATGTCATTTTCACAGCAAGAGCTGCAACACCCACTGACTCTAAGAATAGTTGCTGTGTAAGTGGTGCTCTAGCTCTGAAAGTTAAGACCTTTCTTTTTGTTTTAAAATTATAAAGGACATTGTTTTATTCCAATCAGAATAGAAGTTCTCATTATAAAGATTTTCTTATTTGATACATGGACCAGAGAGGTGAATTATTTCTCAACTGAGAAGCTGCACAGTATGGAGTAGCTGTGTTCAAATGCACATTATACCTCTGTTCTACCTTAACTGTTTGCATTCTTCTGTCAGGATGCTTCTTATATGTCAGAGCTGCACTAACATGTTGCTTTGCTGCTGGAACATTGTGGGATTGAGTGAACTACCTTTCTGTGTTCTTGAAGACACTAACAAATGGCAGAAGTCCTTTTTGGGTGTGACACACTGTGCATTGCACTGCTGCGAAGGGCTGATTTCCCCAGACACACTTGGTGTATAGCCAAAGGGTTGTTGGATTGCTTGGAGCCTACCACGGCTCTTGTACATCCTGATCTGTACTCGGAAGAAACTGAGGATAAATATGGTGGCACTGACTTGCTACGTCTGAAATGATCTCTGTTTGGTGGATTCATGTAAGATTGGTTAGTTGTACAGGAGAATTTTAATAATTGTCCTGCAGTGACCCACAGAAACAGGGGTGTATTGGGTCCATAAGCCATATTTTGGAGACGTGAGGAATTCAGTTTGTTCTGCAGCCTCTGTAATCTTGGCTGGAAGCTTCCCACCCCTGTTAAAACAGTCACTGCAGCATAAACAGAGAAGTCACGATGTTGCAGTTGAATTCTGCAATGCTGGTTTTAGCTTGCATGTACTCACATTGGGAGGTAACAAAGTGGCGATGGTGGGTATACTGACTCATTGCAAGCTACCTTCAATCAGTGTTTTGTATGAAAAACTGTATCTTTTGACACCTCTTTATCTGTAGTGTTGCTCTTGGCAATTTTTTTCCTCGGTGGTCCTGGTAAACTGTGGATCTTATATTGAATTTCCATGCATTGTTAAGTAGCATCCCGATCGTGACACCATTAGTTACTTTAATCTTCAGCTTTTCTCAGAGATAGAGGAAGTTTCAGGGCTTCGTGTCATTCTCGTTGGGTGCCAGAAGTGTGGTACAAGTCTAGATTAAAACAACAGCTGTGCTGATGCAAAGTCCATGCAAACACAGCAGGTCTGAAAATGGCCTGTGTATAAACTGAGCTGCACTAAATTAGAGCAATAGGGCATGCAGATAAACAAAGTGTAAATTCTTTAAAGCAGTTGAAAGCTCACCAAAATGTGAAACACAGCTATATAAAGGATTTGTGTTTGGGGTTTTTTTTTGGGGAAAGGTATTTTTACACAAGCTTGCTCTGGGATGGAATGCTTCTTTAAACACAAACATAAACTGTGCAGTGCATGGCTAGTTTTCACACACTAAAGAACTGCTTTGTGTAGGTGCCAATCTACCAAGTGTGCAGGAACTCTGTTTAGGATGGTTTAAATCTGTCCATGCAGACAACCCCATAAAACAGACTAAAATATGCCCATTTTGGTCTATTGGCACTGCTGAAGTTTCTAGCTATAAAGTCATAGGTGGATTGTAACAAATCGTGTTTATTGTTTGATGTTTCAAAAGTATTTTTATTTTTCCCCAGGTTACAACAAAACTTTTACAGTTTCTCTAGAAAGAACAGAATCTCATCAATTGAAGGAAGTGGCTTTTATGAATCTTGGTAGGTTACTTGTGTTACTTCCTGTGTGATTGCCATTCTCTGTCAGCAGTAGGGAGACAAATGGCTAACTCTTCTCTGGAAGGAAAGGATTTTTTTTCTTGACTTTACATAGCAGTGTTATTTTGATGCTTTTCTTCTGCTTGACTTTTGTATTTGGCAATTGATATTGCAACACCTCACTATTAACATGCAGTTTCCTCTGAAATTGCCTCAGAATCTGTTCTGGACACCAGCTGCTGAGTTCTGGAGTGTCTTAAGTCTCTTGAATCCTCCCCTGGAAACCCAAATGTGTACTGCTAGTGTTTCCTGTGTTAATATAACAACAGCTTTTGATTAACTCCTTTTATATTTCCTAGATATAATCAATTCCTCACTGAGAAGTGGGCCAGGATGAGAATCATGTGAAAGAGCCTCTTAAAGCAAATAAGTGATCAAGTGCTAAATTGACCGCTGTTGTTTCTTTGAATAGACTATTATGTGGCTGCTTATTTGCCTGGCCAGTTCCTGCATCTCCTGAATATTCAACATCCTGACCTGCTGTGCTACAGTTTATTTCTGACAGGTATAGTAAAACTGCTTTAACTAATTTCATTGTTGTTGTGGAAACTTGTTCATATCTCTTTACACGAAAGTTGTATTTCTCATTGTTTCCTTATTGCACAGTGTTCTGAAGAAGAAAGGATACTGAAAAAATAAGAATGACATTTTTGCTATTTTCCATTTTAGAAAGAGAAGCTGGAGTGGTATTTCATACTTTATGTATTTCGTATTTCTTGCTTGTTATGAAATGGAAGAAGACCTTTCACTGAATTGGAAATTCTCTGCCTTAGTTTCATAGTTTCCCTTCCCCCATCTTTGCACATGGTTCTTGGTCCTCCACTGTTTTCAAATTTCACATGGAGATGTAAATTTGATTTTACATTTCCTTCCTCCAATTGAGTTGCTCTAAATGTGTGTGTTTGGAGGGTGTGGAAAAAGGAAATCTGTGTTTCCTTCACCTGATCAGGCTGATGCAATTTAATTTAGAGTCTCATCTGAGATGTGTGTTATTTCATTTCCAACGAACACGTCTTTGTGGGAAGTGGTTTATTTTTGGAAGTGGGGTGCCTTTGTTTAAAAACAGAAATCTGTTGTTCTGATTGGGTGAAGGGGACATAAATTGTGGAAACTGATGCAGGGGCAGCATCACAGGAAGCTAATACCTGTTTTGTATGTATAATGAAATACAATCTTGCTAAAAATGAGTGGAAAGCGTCACTGATGTATGGTGGCCCTAATTTCTGATGCAAAGGGTCTGAAATACAGTACCTGTATAGTACTATGATGGTGAACACTAGTATTAGCATAAATAAAGTGGTTTTGGTCTGATGCTTCAGTGAGTAATCATAGAGCAAAACCTTCCTGTTCTTGCCATTGAGATTGATGGTAAGAGATCCACCAACAGAAGTTTGTGTCATGATTCTGCATGTGGGCAGTTCTGACCTGTAGCAGCTGTACCAATAGGTGCTAATTCTAGTGTTGAACTTGTGCTATTGTCCTTGTGCTCTGCTCTGGGCCATCACATGTACTCTGATTTGCCTTGGGGCAGCACTGTGAGCCTCAGATCTCTGCACCTTCTCTGTGTCAGCTATAGGGAAGGAGAGAACTGAGTAAGGACTGTGCTCCTTATCTACTTTCTTTATGGAGCCAACACCATTCCTACTCCTCTTCAGCATAATAGCAGGGCAGCTAGTGCAAGAGGCAGACTCTCCCTTATTGGTGGGACCTAGGTGTCTTTGAGAGAAATACTGGTAGCAGGCAAATTTTATGTTCTTACTCCTTTTTTTTCTCAAACCAATGTTGTTCAGGTGAAGATGCAAGAATTGATACATTACAAAACTGTTCCATCCGGTCCCCATGGGTGTCAACAGTCCTGGATTGCGAAGCAGGAAGTCTGTATGCTGTGAGCATCAGTGACAGTGCCTTGCTGCAGTTCCTACAGAAGAGCAAACGAGACTGTGACAGATTGGCAGCTCTGCATTGTGTCCTGCTGTACTTCCAACACACAGAAGACTTGGAAATGCAGGTGGGAAAAGAACCTCCTCTACATTTTCTTCAGTGACTGATGTCTTTTACAAGGCAGGGTCAGGGAATGAATTATATCAGCCAAAGAAAAGTCCCGATTCACCTGGCAGTGCCCAGAGGCTCATCAGCTGGACTGCTCTAAATCCCTTTTTTGGTCCAGGCTGTCCTGAAAGCATTTGTGTCTCTATCACTAATCAATGCAAAGTGTTACTGCCAAAAACAAAGTTTCTTTACTCTTTTACAACACTTGCTTAAACAGAGAGATGTGACAAGCTCCCTGTTCTCATTCTGACAGATTATTCGGTGGATTTCTGAGAACCTGTCAACATGTCATTCTTTCGACCCCATTCAAGAATTTATTATTGGTAGGTATTTCTTTTCCTGCATACTGAGTTCTCCTGCTTACTCCAGTTGACACTGGAGGGACCATGACAGTACAAACTGACTCTTATTTCTGAACTTTTTGGTTATGATTTATGTTAAATAACCTGCATTTTGTGGCATTAAGAGACAGTATGAGTAGTTTAGAAGATACATAGACATCTCAAAATCAGGCTGGCAGTAAAAATTTTCAAATGCATTCCTCTGTCTAAAGGAGCAAATGAATTTACCATTATTTTAGGTCTCTGGAGATTGGTTCCTCAGCTCCATTCTCTTCTAGCTGTAGCGCAAACCATTTATTTTCAAAAGGATTTGGCTTATCATGATACTCTCTTCTAATAGCTGATTGCTCAGTCTAGCCAGTGCACAGTCTTTGTACAAAGGACCCCTGCAGTGCTGAGCTGTAGCCAAGCAGCTGACCTGGCCCTGCAGCCATCTGGACTTCTCTTCCTCCTTTTGTGCTCAGAATGGGACCAGTTCCACTATGGAGGAAGCTATTTCAGAGACAGCAACAGGATTTATCCCTAAAAAAGTGTTAGATAAAGAACTGTGAAGCCTACTCTTGTTAACTGATAGTTTATACAATCTTGCCCTTATAAATCTTTTTATGTTGCATTCAGCCTCCCTGTACTGCAGAATGTGTCCAGAAGCTCAGAACCTGGATAAACTCCTGCCCTACACATCACTGCATGACTGGATTGGGGTAAGATAACAGCTGGTACTTTAATTGATAGCCAGAGGGTCTGTTTTTTCTCCCTTAGTACAGCCTATAGCTTGTGTGTTTTACCTTTTCATAGATATGCTCCAAATTGGTACCTGTGCTTTATGCCTGTTTTAGTTTGCCAATTCTTACCATTTGTGGTGTTTTCCATGAGTTAAATTTTTTGTCAACAAATAAGAGCATTTACAAAAACAAGAGCAGTTATAATAATCAAATGGATGGTTAAATATCTCAGTTTTCATAATGAAATATTAATTAATTCCTTATCATGTGAGGTTTATAATGAATACAGAATACATTTAACTAACAAAATCGTGCAGTTATTTCCAGGACAAACAGTATCTGTAGAGTTAAGATTTACAAGTAAGCTCGCAGAAGTAAAATAACTTCAAGCAAGACTTTACCATTAGACCAAATAGTGTCTTTTAATTTCTCTCCTTTGACACTGTTCTAATATGTTGTGTTTTTTAAAATGAGGGCACAGTTTTGGCTAGCTAGTTAGTTTCATGGAGGAAATGGGTGATGGAGATTCATTTAGATGCCCCATGTTCTATGCTAAATTATAGGACTATAAATAATTTGTCTGTATTTATAGGTTGTCCCTGGAGTAATATGTGCCACAGACATTATTTCTCTACCTGTGCTAGAGGTAAGTTCCAGTATGATTCCACATTTGTATTTGCAGATTAGTAGCTGCTTTTTTGTGGGTTGAGGGTGTGCTAAATACTGATGAAGCAGTGTCCCCACAGCCCTATCCAAAAATAGACAGGAACTGAAAATTGCCCTGTTGGAAATGATTCATGCATTTACTAAAATATCAGTTAATCAGACTCAAAGATGTATTTTTTTCCTGCTTTTTGAAGACACCTCTATTCAATAGGGAGGATTCTCCACAAATTAATTCTTGTTAATCAGATTGATACCACTTCACTTTATGCCTCTGAAGGCAGAGGTGGCATAACAGACATGTAGGATTTCTACGTATGTCTGCATATGGCCACTTTGAGGGCTGTTTCATTGTGTGGCCTTTGGTGTGGATGGTTCGTGACCCTCTTGCTTTGTTTGTCCAGAGCATCCTGTAATTGCACTTATGTCAGGGCTTTGGCTACTAATTCTAGAAAAATTCCTGCACAGCCTGGATAGGGCAGTGGGCTGTATGGGGAGAGCACGTGCTGTTTGGGTAGGAAATTGTACTTTCCGTTGAAAACAACGTGAATGATTCTTCCCATCTTCCCATTCCACTCTCTCAGCTCCAGTTTAGAGAAATACTTGAAATTTTCCTAAGGATTCCCCTACAAAATCTGAAATAGGATTTTAATAAGTAGTTTGTTGTGGAGAGCTAATGGGAAGAATGAGGAGTTTAGACACACCTGCAACACATAGGATTAAACTCCGCATACATGACAATGTTGTTCCTTATAGCTCTTTAAAGAGCTGTGTGCTTATAATTATTCATAAAGCATCACCGTTCACAAAACCTTCTAAAAATCAGTGAAATTGCCCCCTGCTCGTTCACTCTGCAGCAGTGCATCACAGCCGTGCTGCACAGATTCGTAGGGTTGCTGTCAGGGACTCGGGCTTTGCACGCTTTGCTTGGAAAGGCTGCCCTGAGAACTGGGACACCTGGGAAAATCAGATCTTGAGAAAATTTGTTGCTAGATAATCCCTGTAATTCACTGAGGTCAGAGTTAGCAGGCCTTTAATTTGTCTGAGATTGAACCTCAGGCCCCTGGGGGCACATGCCTTTAGCAGCTATACTTCCTGATTGTGGAACTCATTTCCTATTTCTGTCTGAAACCTAAACAGATTGAAAAGGTCAGAGTTGAGCCAAAGACAAATATTTCCTGCTACTTTTGACAGCAAATTGCTCTGACTCTTTGCATGAGGACAAAGATGCTAGTGGACATGGTAAGGTTTAATGCTCTGGCTGTTTTGTACCTCACCAGTGTCACAAACCCACCATGGCTTGAGTTTGAGTGGTCAGTCGGTGTTTCAGTTGGTGCATGTTTTTGGCATTCTGAGTCAGACCTTGGTGGCAGACCTGGTCCTACAAGTAATATTTATTTTGCAAAGATTTGATGGTGTTTCACAGAAACAATGGTGAATTGTTAGTTTGAGAAGCTTTTTGGAGTTCTCAAGCCCATGATTTGTTGAGAATCTTTGGGAGGGCTATGTTCATATTCACAAAAAAAACTATGCTATTTGGATATCAGGTGTGTTTTTATCACTTATTTCCTGTTCATCAAGATATCCTGAGAAGAGGGGAACTTTTATCCAATTGTCCAAAATCTCTACATAAGGATTGCAATTAAAAAAGTCTAATTTCCGCCCCCCTTTTTAAGCCCAAACCAAACTTGCAGGGGTGCAAATAAGTTCAATCAGAAAGGGAGAAGGCAGGAGGAAGAAAGGAAATAAAGAAAATAGGAGGAGGGCCAGGGGAAGAATGAAAATGTATAGTGCAAGAAGTTGTCAGAGCACAGGAAAGAGCTTCTCCCCCATGCTGTTCTGAACCCCGGGGGTGCAGAGTGATGTTTTAAGGAGGAGCTGCCTGTGCAGCTGCCTGGTTGGTTACACAGCTCTCTGAATGCCATCACTGCTGGGGAGACACAGCGCTCCCATCCAGAGAAGACACAGCCTCTTGAAGGCAATTGCCACCCTACATCTTTTCCAAGGGGTGTAGCAGAGAGCTCTCTATTTTCAGTTAAAAACCCACTACTTACTTCATGGGAGCTTTTCATGGACTGCAAACTGGTAAGGCCTTGTTTGGCTTTTGGAAATACAATGTCTTTTAGGTGTTCATGCTTAGGTGTTAATTCTTGGCTCTCTAGAAATGTCTCCCAAATAAGCACCTAAGATGAAGAAGCCTTTTCTTTCTAGTCCTTGCCCTGATGATCCTCAAGAAACAATAGATTTAATTTTAAAAAGTCCTTTACTTTAAACTTTTGACTTTTTCATGAGATCTAATGCAATGCAGCTTTTCAGGATTAAAATCAGACAACACTAAAGTCTACCACTTCCAGTGAGAGATTTCATATGTGAAAGAAAATTGCTGTCTTGCTTCCCCCTGCCACACATCAAAGTCCAGTGGCCTGAACACAGTTTTGCAGTGGTGGTGCTGTTGCATGGATTGGTCACTAGATGATACCCTTATGCTGTATTTAATATTTCTCTGGTTTCATATTGGTAATGTTTAGGCAACATTTTGCAGTAGTAGGTTGTAGCTCTCATGAGTTAGCTCCAACGGAGTGAACATATGGTGCCATATGTGCTTCTAGTTGCAGCTGCTAAATATAAATAATATGAAGCAAAACCCAAGATTTATTTTCTCTGCTGCAGCTACAATAATAAAGTGACAATAGGCACTGGCAGCAAGAGGAAAGTGGCTGGCAGGATTGACTCTTTGAAATTTATTTTCCTTGACAAATTATAGTTTATAGTAGGAAGTGGTTTCTTCCTTTTGAGGTTTTCTTTTAAAGTTATTGTTATTGTAGAATAGTTGAAAGGAGAGAGCAAAATCCAGTATGTTAGTGCAAGGTGGAGGAATACTGTGAAATCAAAGTTCTCTTTATTCAAATGTCATTACTGTAGCGTCTGTATTGGGAGATAATGTCTATTAAGAGGGGCAAGAACAGCTAGTATGTTCCCTTGTCTTTTAAAACTGTAAAAAAGAATTGCCTTAATCTCATCTGTTCCTCAGCAATGATCACATCTTGCCCCCCTTATAAACAGGAGCTTCAAATCTTTATGCCCATTCCAAGAACAAGCTCAGGAAACCGCTGTGGTTTTGTTTGGATTTTGTTCCTCCTGTCTGTGCACAGCTGAATTTAAATTAATTTTAGCGTTAGAGTCAAATGCTTTAGAATTTATGTGGAAATATTTGGATGTTGTTTCTTTTCTGGGATGAATCACCGTTACTTGAGGTTGGTAAATGGATGTTTGCAATCTAAGTATTAATGCAGCTTGAAAATAATTGTCTTGGCCATGGTGGTGTTCCTCTATTTGGAACTACTAGAAACCTGAAATGGGATTTATTTGACCAAATGTAAACATTTACATCTAAGTTAGTGGCCTAAAGCTCTACTTACAGTCAGAGGAAGTCTAGACAATATGGCCAGTGCAGTCTGTGGTGCAGTTCTTCCCATCTCAAACATGTAAATAGGTCAGATGACTTGTGACCCAGAAATACTCATTTCTTTCCAGGCACCAAATCCTGACCTCAAGTTTTAAGTAAGTGCTACCACTGCTATGCTATCAAGAGAAATTAATTCAACTGCTTTGGTTTAACTTTTTTCGCTTGGATTGTTTTGAAGCTATGTTAATCACATGTCTTTGCAGTCACTTAATGGGAGGGTGATGAGGTATTTCTTTGAGAGGGCAGCCTATATTCATGCTTTCCCTGCAACACTTTGCAGTTCCAAAACGCCAAAGGCTTCTGGGAGAAACTCAACTCAAACTTGGAGAGTGTGAAGTATGCAGAGCCACACTTGCACTACCACAGTAATATGCTCAGGAGGGAATGGCGTAACCTTTCAGAAGAGGTGAGCGAGAGGCACTGGAACTGAAACACTGAAACTCTTCAGAGCTGGCTTTGAAATGGGTGTTTTAAAATCAAGCAGGGACGAGTTGGCTTTTTTATTTTGAAGATAAATAAATAGGAATCTGATTATAAAAAGTGCAAAGACTTGCAGTCATTTCACTTAAGGTGATTGCCTGTAAGTTTTGTTCTCCTAAAACAGGGCAAGAAATTAAAAGCAGAGCTTGCACTGTATTGTCACAAGGTTTACAGGTGTGTGAGTGCCTATGAGCATGGGCACTTGGAAGGTGGTTTGAGTTCCCACTTTGTATTATTTCCATTCAAATCGAAAACCACCTTCATTTCTTATCTTCATTCTGTCAGGGAGTATTTCACCTGGTCTTCTGTTTTGTTCATTTTGGGGGTTTTGTTTGTTTCCAAACCAGAGAGAGGAGAGAAGAACCACAGCATATTTGAGGAATATTTTTGAAAATGCCAAAAAGTACGTACTGGTTTCTGTTATATTTACCCTTTCTTATTTTGCACACGTATGTTGAAGGATTTAATGTGCCATTTAATTAGTTGATAGATATCTGACTAGATGTCTTTAAAGAAGATTATCCTGGTGAAAATCAGTTATTGGGATCCTTGTAATCATTACAGCATGGTCTGAAATACACACAGACCTCTAGAGTGAGGGAATTTATGGGAGATGTGAAGAGTTATTCTCATGCAACCTAGACAGAGAGGATTTTTTTAATGCTATCTAGCATTTTTTACTAAGTTTAGTCAATTGTACTGTTCTCAGATTTCTTTAGCTGTCTTTGAAAGATTAAAGGTTCAATTGGGTTTTTAATGACCTTATCAAAGCCTTTAGAGTATTACGTATGAAACATGCTGATTATTGTTTCAAACCCCAGGGTGCTTTCTCATCTGGACACTTGGGACTCTGGTAAGTAAAACTTGTCTTGATGTAGGCCTTAGCTGTAAGGCTTAGGTTTATTAGAATATTTCCATCCAGCTGTTGTTTGCTAAAAATAAATTGCTGCGTGTGTTTTCAGCACAGAAGAGTTTGAGGATTTGAGAAGAAAAGTTTCACATACTGTCTAGGAAATGCTTGAAAACAAAGTCCCTAGTTCATATTGGATCTAACAACATAAGCAGTAAAACTTGGTCTGCTCAAGGATATCTTCTTCAGGATTTCTCCTGTGGAGCAGAGTATCAGTGACACCATGTTACTGTTGAGTCTTGTCCATTTACAGCTGCCTTTGCAATATCAGAACGTGCATAGGGGATTAGGGCTGGTGAAAAAACATGGTATAGAGAGAGCAGGTGCAATGAATTTCCTTAGGCCAGAAACACCTGAGATTTTGTGATGTTCCTCTGTCACAAATAAATAAAATAAAATAAAAAAACTCCTGAATTTAGTAGTGTGTTATGTTCCTGCTGTTCACACATCAGTGCCTTCGATGTGCCCTTCCACTGTGCTGTGAAATGATGCTGATCTAAGTGCTGCTCGCTCCTTTTATTACCAACAATTTTCAGTGCACTCATTTCCAGCCCCTAACACCAGTCATCTGTCTCTGCTAGTCTTTGCAATGGGCTCTGACTTTGAGAGACTTTGTACCAACCTTGTGAACCTCAGCTTCATGTTTTCAAAAATGCATATTGATAAAGAAATCAGATGTTTTACTGTTACTAGAGAATTTCTAAATAGCAATGTAGTGTTTCCCTGTAGATTTGTCCTTGAGTCCTTTAAAATCAAGCAGTACAGGTCTTTGTGCTTATAAGTGACTGTAAATACATTTCAAGGTGAGCAAAATTAGGTAGAAATTTTGTAAGAATTCAGCACTTGGCTCTGTAAAATGTTGAGTTGGTTTTATCTGTATCATGAAATAGAAGATTGTTTTTCTTCCTTTGCTTTCGTAGACACGAAGTACTGATTAGGAAATACAGGTTATCAATTTCAGTAGATACGATGATCTCCTTCCACTTAGATAGAAACATGTTCTTTTCATAGTGGTCTGCGAATTTGAGTAGCAGAAGCAACGAGGCCATGGGAGAGAATCAGTGGGAAGTGGCTCCCTGGAGTGTTTACATTCTGTCTAGCCATTTCCTTGGAAAACCCATGCAGCTGCTATATGTTGTTTGTTTGTAAATGGCAAGATCTGAGTAGCGCATGCATTAGCACTGGTGTTACCAGAAGGTTCTCTGTGCCTCCTTGCTCTCTTGAGTCACCACATTGTGATAACTCTTACTTAAATATCAAGGAGAAGGGGATGACAGATAAAGGGTTATTTTCCATTTCTCAGTTCTCTTCTGCAGTCCGTGATTCTTCACTATCTTAGTTCTGTAGCTGAGTAGATCAAACCACGGTTTGCTTATCTGTCCCTAAGTACTTTTGAAGCTGGTTAAATTCTCATGATATTTCTGTAGTGTCATGTCCTTGAGTGGTTCTTGCTCTGTTTATTTCAGAGGCGAGGCTGGTACCTCTCTTTGAAGAGGAGGATTATCAGCAGCAGTTGCTCATGGGACTGGTATGTGCTTTTGTCAGTGTGCACTAGAGGACGCACAGGCTCCACGGATGTGTCTCCACAGACCTTCTGAATTCCAGTGCTGAGTGCAAGCTCACTCAGAGTAGTTATGAGACAAACATGGCATTTCCTAAGTTTTAGAGTTCATAGTCATGTTATCGTCCTAACAGGTCATCATAAGGCATTGGGGAAAAACAGCAATGGAAAGTCTATTTGTCAAAATGTTTTTTCCCACTACCACTTTGGCTAGAAACTGGGGGGTCATCTTAATCTGTCAGTTATTTTTGGACTACTTTACATCTTTAAAACATATGCGAGTTTCCCCCACACAGCTTTTCTCAATTTGATGAGCAGAGATCTCCTTCCTCCTCAATTTAACACCTTTTTTACTGTTTCTTTTTCCTTCACTTCTGTGACTTCTATGGCCATTCTGAGGTCTTTTCCTCTTTTGCACTGCTTTTGCCAGTGATCTCTCTAAAGGATCTACTATCTATATGCTTCTGGGCAATAAATCCTATCTCAAATCCCTACCTGTTCTCCCTCTGTCTAAATACACATCTTGGCTTATCTCTTATTCTCTTACTTCTAAAACCAACTAACCTTTCAGCATGCACTAGAAGGTCTCAGCAGTGAATCTGTGAAGAGCAGATCCACACTGTCCCGTCTCTTCACATCTGAGGCTAATTTTCCTTCTTTGCAGTCTTGTCTCCCTGTTTCCAAGCTTTGCCTCTCATTCTCTGAAGCTTCTCTAAATTCCTTCCCTTCTGTTTATTCAGACAGAATCCAAAAGCAGGTCACTGCTGTCCTTTGCCTATGCCTTCCTCATACCTGTATTGCTGTCTTGACACACTGAGATTAATCTACATGTAAGTTCCTTGAGACAGAGATTTTTATTTGCTCCAGTTTCACTGAGCTTCTTAGTAATTCTCAGGTAAGAGCCAGCATGGACTTGAGTTGCAATGTGAAGCTATATGAGGTCAGCAAATATTTCAGAAAGGAGAGAGTAGGGAGTGGCATGAACCGTATGCTAACAAACACCGATTTTAATGACTTCACAATTAATGTTTAACCTGAAATTGCCATTAATCACTCTGGTTCTCAGGTTCTTGGCAGCTACCATAAATTGTACTTGTGCTAGTTTTCTTTATCATAAAATTTCTCAGGTTTATTTGTTTGTAATAAGTGCTTATGTTCTCAGGGTTCAATGTTCATATTTAAATCCTTCTTTCACCCTGCTCCCTTGGCTTGACAGAGAGAGGTGTGAGAGAACTGTAAGCTTTTTCTCTTCAGTATCATTGGAAGTACAACTTAGCATTCATTCTACTGAATTTGCCCCAAGTAACCATTTTGAATATTCACTTCTGCTGCTGAGTTTAGCAATATTGTACTGTAACTGGGGACCTCACTCTGAACTGGAGTTTAAAACGGGGAAACATTGAGCCAATGCCTGTTGATCAGGCCCTGGACCTGCTGCAGCTTTTCTATCTCTTTGAGGATGCCCAAGGACACTGAATTGTTGGCCTTTTTTTTCTAGATGGTTGCTCAGCTAAAGGAACACCTTATGAGACATCTACAGTATGTTGGAAAAAAGAAGATTGACCAAATAGTTTTGGATTATGTTGCAAACCTGGTTAGTTTGATTTCATAGTCACTGTTGTGAGAAAGTGTGTATTTGGTGGATTGTAGATCCTTGGGTGTGTACCAGATGAATATAGCATGTATTTGGTGGGAAGAAATTGTTTTTAAGATGTTTAAACGCATTTTTCAGCCTAATATTGTATATATTGATAAAGGAAATCAATATTGTTTAAATATTATTAAAAGAGTTGCACCAGTCACTCAGAATACAGAAGAAACTGTTCCCTTTACAGCTTGTACAATATGTTCTGCTGCCAGAAATAAAATGGGAACTCATCCTGAAAGTTTAAAGAATGGCCCTTAGATCCATTTGGTTTCCTGTAGAGCACATTGCTGCAGGTCTTGAATAATGAAAGTGCCACCGGGGAAATAACAAATTAAGGAAAAAAGATGTCACTGCAATCTGACATGTGGGTAAATCATCACTGGTGCTACATAGTGCCTTCAGTGGGCTGTGCATGTGACAGGAGACAGTTTTGCATGAAGAAATCTTTGTAAACTACTGTGAAAATTTGCTTTCCAAATTCTTATTTTTCTGTCTTTCATCCTCTTAAAAGACCTTTAAAAAAAAGCTACAAAACCCATAATTGTTGTGCACGGAAGTTATGTACTTGGTTTTGTCTGTCTCAAGATCACATCCTTTAAGTGCAGAATGCAGAGTCCTCAGAAGTTTGCATGGCAACTGTAAATCCTGTTCTTTGTGCCATCCCTACCACAGTGCTCAGTAGAAACTCCTCACAGTGCTGTTTTCTAGGGATGAAAACCTTGGGAAACTCTCTTAAGGCTATTGATGCCTGCATCTCCTCAGAAGTCCTGTGTGAGTCAGTTGTGCTGTCAATGTCACAGTGTTCTCTGAAATGCTGCAGTCTCACTGCCATTCCTGACTTTTCAGGCCTCACTTGGACAACCTGACAAGTTGTTTCACTGGCAGACTTTTATGTGTCTTTGTAGGAAAGAAACTAAAACTAGTAGCTGATTAAAAGAGAAACAGTACAACATGAACCTAAGTTTTGTACCTGAAAATGGTGCTGAAAAAAGCGAAAGTGGAACATTAATTCTCTTTTCATTGGATTTCAAATAGCAGTTTGTTTACTTTTAATTAAAACTAAGATAAAAAGTGTGAAAATATCTATTGAACCTTGATCTGCAAGGCTAGATTATTGTAGACTAAATCTTGCAAAGCAAATCTCAGCTCTCCTTACAAGCAAATGCTCGGGACTAATTCTCTCAATTGACAGGCTTATTCTTAGAAAAGCTACTATAAACAAAGACAATGTGCCTCTGAAAATGGATTCTGCTTTCTGCTGGTGTATCTTAGATACTCTTTGGACATCTTTAGAAATTGCTTCATTGTTAAACTTGTGTTTCCCCTCGTCCTAATCAGAAACTCTTACATCTTAAACCTTTCCATATCCTAAATGTTTCAGAGTTCTTCAGGGGAATGAACTGGTTTGAGTCTTCCCACAGTTCTCTGTAGCATCAGTAGTGAGTAGCAGAGCTATTGAAACCAGTGAAACAGGAAGAGACTTGAAATTTGTCTCTTTGCTTTCAGAAACTATTTTGCATTACATTCAGGAGCCCGGGGTGGCTGAGAATAGGCTCTGTGGTGTGTAGTCACTGTGCAGCAGAAGGCAGAGTAGCCAAGACTTGGGAGAATTGAGAGTTTCTTGTGAAACAATAGGCAAGGGCTGGTTGCTGTCAGAGAACTGTGTGTACTTGTGTAGAGAGAAGTAATGTGGGGAAGTGTGAATCTCACGTCTTGATGGGAATTCCTTGTTTGCTGAGGAGCTCTGCAGAGCTGGAGCGTGCCTGGTTCCCAGTCCTTGTGCCACCTCACCTGCAGTAGTTGTTTTATGTCCATAGGCTCTCTCTCCTCTGCAATCACTTTATCTTAGCTTTACTCCATATCTGTTTCTCTCACTCTTTTCATTTCAGTGAGGCAGGAAAGGGGAGAAATAACTTACAGAAGCAGTGTGACATTTGCTGCCCTGACAGCAAGCGGAAGGGAAGGCAGGGTGAGCAGGCAGCCTGTGGCACAGGAAAGAGGCAGACCTGAATAAACCGGTGAAATTTCCCTACAAGTCACTGCAGTAACTGCACATTTTACCCTGATGTCTGTGGCCAGCTGTCATCTGATGTGAGCTCAGCTGCAGAGGAATAGAAAACAGACACCATTTGATTTGAGATTCCTCAGGAGGAGGATTGCATCATATATTCCCTTCACAGGAGGGGATCAGGAAGACAGCAAGACCTTCTCTCACTCCCTTTTCTCCTTTGCTCCTAGTTCTTTTCTTTGACTGCTTCGAAGTCTTTCCTGTAGAAACAGCCACAGGAGCTGAGCACTTGTGATTCCCAATTGCTTTAGTGGAACTTCAATTTCCTTGGTGCCATTTCCTGGGACTGCAGATGTTTCAAGACAAGGTGACAGCAGTGTCAGCCAAGGCCCTCCTGCATGTGCTGTCTTGCTGTTGGCTGTGTGTTCTCTCATTAGTTTAGAGCACTCCAAGGGAAATGACTTCATGTGCCCCAAAAAACTTCATATTGTGTATCTTTGTTACTCAGTGAAAAATGGCCTTGCCTGGTATGGATGTAGCTCTTAACTTGGCTCCCCCAGACACGCACTGCTAACCTTGGACAGGAAGCTCTGTACTCCTTCCGTCGGACAGATAATGTTGCCTTTCTCCCATGCACATTATCTTGTGTGCTATATTCTGAAAAAATGTTTGAGACAAGGCTTATCTTTCTGTGTGCATTTTTTACAGTGTCAAGGGTAGATGTTGATCTCCAAAGTGAGTTGTGCTGTTGGTGAGGGTGTCACATCACAGACATTCATATATTTAAGATTCAAGTATGTTGGGATAGCTTGGATGACTATGACTTAAGAAGTTGTTAGCTTTCTGTGCCCTGTGAAAGCTGTACAGTTTGCTGTGTTGTTAAGCTAAAAATATTCATTCTGGAGTAGCATACTCTTGAAAACTGTTTATGTTGCACAAATAGTAATAGGTGATTTTGGAGCTTGTAAGAACCTTCCCTTCACTTCAATACTGATCCTTCAGATCCAGCTGCAGCTCCTGATGTAGAGGCCTTAGCTGCACCCTCTGTGCTGGTCAGAGGTGAAATTCATTCCAGCACCAGGTGTGGTTCTTGTGACCCTTCTCTGGAAACTGGAAATCACTCATTTCCTAGAAAACTTGCTATACTCCAGAAAGATTGAATTGGATCTTCCCACTGCATCTGTATGGAGATGGCAAGTATTAGGTAATTATTTTTGTCAGGCAGCTGTGCAAGCCTGGCTCAAGCGGTGGTGAAACAAAAAAGTGCTACCTTGTTGGGCTTTCTGGCCAAGGTGCAGAGGAACATTCAGGAACATTACTGAAGATGAATATTCCAGTTCTAGCCTTTGCAAATGGACCTCTCCTGTGTGTCCTGTTTCTCTCTTACTCAGAGCCTGTGACGAGTCAGACATTGGAGAGGGCAAAGCTTATGAGGGGGAAAGAGAGTGGGGAAAAAGCATTCCTGGATTCTGACCATCTGGAGGGAGGAAAAGGGTTCCTAACTTCTTGTGACACCTCTTTGGAGAACATGGGTCAGACTTGTTTCCTGGGCTCCCTGGGACTGAATGATTACTGTGTTTGAGGGCCAGAGATAAAAGGCACAGAGGAAATGTCTCAGTTGTGTTACTGAGATGTGGAAGAGGTTGCACATGACAACCACGAGGAAGTTATTTCAACTCTTTGGTGTATGGTTTCTCTTTCAGCTGCAGAAGCTGAAATGGCCCAAGGGAGAACAGGGCTCGTGGCTTTGGTATATGCTGACTGTGTGTGGTGGACGTCAGTTTGGGACCACGAAGAACAACTTGGGCCAAGGGATTGTTTCACTTCACTGGGGACTAAGGAAACTCAATAGATGAGGAGGGACATTTGCTTGTCTCATCTTTCCTCCTTGCCAGGACTAGATCTGTGATTCCTCCTGCAGACTTTTCTTGGAAAACTGAGCATTCCACTGTCTTCAACGTTATCCACTCCTGCTGAGCTCTTGGGACTGTTTCTTGCCAAATGCTCAGCCACTTGGACATGCTGTTTTTGCTTTCATGGCAAACACATCTTTGAGAATTTGATACAAGAGCATGAGATCAATTATCTCCAAGAAATACAATGTGTTAAGTTCCTATATGTCTTGCATGATGCTTTGATGAGCTGGAAGCACTTTAAACTTCTGGAATAGGGCAATTCCATTACAGTTCAAATTTTAAGAACTTTACATTTTAAGGCTCTGGGGGGAAAAAATGACAACTTACTAGGAGTCCCATGAGAAGTTTTTAACATAAACTGATGTGTGGAATGAATGAAGGCCAAGGGCCTGCTGTACACAGGCTCCTGGAAACATCCAGTCTTCTCTTTTTTGTTTTAGCTGAATCTGGTGCATCGAATAATGAAAGAAGTTTGGAGGAGATACCAGCTTCATTCCTGTGTCTTCTGCTTGTGAGCAAGTGATTTGTTAAAGTTTCCAGCCTGCCTTTTAAAATATGGGCATAATGATTTTGGTCTTCAACAGTAGTACTCCTTTGAACAGTCAATGCTTATGCTGTCAATGCCAGCGTGACTCTCACTCTTCCTAAGGATCCTGCTGGCCATCCCTAGGCCAGTGTGAATATTAACCACACAGGCAGCGTTACGGCTGGAGTTCAAAGCTGATGAGTTTGGAGTGGTCCTACGCTGGGTAGTGGGTGTTAGACACCTGTAAAAGCCAGGTCTCTTACAGCAGCACCCTTTCACCTGTTGCTGCTGATCGCAGGTACTGCTGAGACTTGTAGGTGTGCAGCAGTGGGGGGAGGAGACAGGGACACCACAGAGACTGTGTGTGTCTGCAGCACTGGGCAGCAGGTGCTGGCTGAGACACCTCGGTAAACAAGGCAGCATCCCCTGCCGCTCCATCCCTAAAGCAGGCATTCCGGGCACACCCAGTACGGCAAACCAACCCTCTCTCCAGGGCAGTGTGGGTGCCTCGGGTTCCTAATGCGTTGTTACTTTGTTAACTATAGTGATGAGAGAGGAAGTGCAGGAGAGTTTGCAGTGTTCCACATCATGAGTCGGATTCTGGAAGCAGCAAATGGCATGTGCATGCCTTTACCTCCTGGTAAGTTCTGTGTTTTTCTGTTTTAATCATGAGTGAGGAGAGCAATGCTATAAATAGCTCCCAGCAGAGCACTGGTTGCAGCACATGTGTCAAGTTAGCTTTGGCAATATTGACGTCTATTCAAGTCAGTTATAGAGGGGAAAGCCCTTGATAAACCTGTACAAGTGAAATTAAGCAAACCCAAATATTTACTAGAAACAGAGAAAATAAAACAGATGTTTCCAGTGGAATGCTTGGGTGCACTCTTATCTTAGAATTAAGATCTAGATTCTTTTCACTTATACATATTTTTAGAAAACGGGACTTTAGTGTCTAGAGCTACAAGGAAAAATCCTATCCTGTAGCAGATAGAGTGTTTTTTCTCCTGCTGTTACCCTGCTAATAATTTTCAGTTTTATCCTGAAGGGATTACCTCCAGCCTTGATGGAAAAGCTGGTCTTGATAGTAGACTTCCATTTCATAGAGCTCCTCATAACTGTTTACAGTGTTTTGAAAGCACTTGCTTATTTTTGTTAGGGAAAGACATCTTGACATCTTAATGCTTTCCAATTCTGTTTGAATCTTTCTGGTTTGTATTTCCTGATCTGTCTTTGGTTTTTGAAACTGCTTTTGGTATGAGTCTGTCCCTCAGTCTGTGTGGGCACAAATGCTGCCACGCAGGAATGTTACATGATAACAAGACCATGTTATGTTAAAGGAGAAGCTGAAATGTTAACGCTGCTTATGGGAGTGTGTGTGTGGCAGCAACATCCTGAGGGTGGTGAGCCCTCAGGTTTTGATTAATTAGGAGGAGAGAAGGAGATAAAAGACAAATGGGTAGAACAATTCAGATATATAAGGGAAGAGCTTGGAGATGTTTAGTGACAGTGTATGACTTTTATGACTGTTTTCCGTCCCTTAGCTTTCTTTCTGACAAGATTGTACTTGAGAGGACTTAAAGGATGTCTAAATAAGATTACATAACTTGATAAATTTATTTCCTCAGCAACTAGAAACAATCAGAAGCCAAGAAAAGTTAAGTAATGGCTTTAGCTAGAGTAATGCCAGTCTCTAATAGTGAAGCAGAAAAAAATACATATTGTACCAAACAAGTTTGTCTCTTTCCCAGGTTTTCACACTCTGCACCTGGGTCTTGGTGTTCGATGTCTCCCTCTGCATACCCTCCTGCACTATATTGACAATGGGGTCTTGCAATTGACAGAAACGTGTGTCAGGAAATTGCTGAAAGGTACGGTGAACATCGTGTTTCATTTGTTACCAGCCACATAATTGGAAGTGTTGTCCTTTGAGCCACTCACCTCGGACACAGGTTTTATTGCCCAGGGCCCTCAGCTCTTCTCAGAGTGTTGTTTCAGTGAGGGCTGTAGCTGATGGTGTTGCCTACCTGAAAGGAGAAAGTTAGGGCTCAGGCTATGTGATTGGCTTTACCATAGCACGTAAAGAAGTATCTGTGTAGAGAGAATTTGAGTTTGTAGTTTTTCCACTTGAGACTTCTAAGAAAAGCAAATACTAAAGATCTTCATAGGATTTGTGGGGAATTTCTGTGACTCTGTGAAAGTGCACACCTGTGTGTGAGGAGGTTAGTGTGCTATCCAGCCCTCAGCTTCTGCTTTATGTTTGGAACGAGAGGAACATACAGTCTGATCTCAGAGTCAGAGGAGGCTGTGGAGCAAATAATCTCAAGTGCTGTCACATGACACATGCAGAACAACCAGGGGATCAGATCCAGCCAACATGAGTTTGTGAAAGGCAGGTCCTCATCTCCTTCCATCACCAGGTGACCCACACACGGGATGAGGGAAGGGCTCTGGTTGCTGTCTACCTGGACTGTAGTAAAGCCTTTGGCACTATTTCCCACAGAATTCTCCTGGAGAAACTGGCTGATCATGGCCTGGATAGCAGCACTGCTCACTGGGTGTAAAACTGGCTGGACAGCTGGGCCCAGAGAGTGGAGGGGAATGGAGTGACATCCAGCTGGCAGCTGTCACCAGTGGGGCTCCCCAGAGCTCAGTATGGGGCAGGCCTGTTTAATATTGTTATCAATGACCAGGATAAGGGGATCGAGTGCACCCTCAGTCAGTTTGCAGATGACACCGAGCTGGGTGGGAGTGTTCGTTTGCTGGAGGGCAGGCAGGCTCTGCAGAGGGATCTGGACAGGATTGATGGGCTGAGGCCAATGGTGTGAGGTTCAACAAGGCTGAGTGCTGGGTCCTGAACCTGGGCCACAGCAATGCCAGGCAGGGCCACAGAAATGTGTGTCAGGAAGCTGGGGCAGAGTGGCTGCAAAGCTGCCGGGGGGAAAAGGAGCTGGGGTGCCGCCAGTGGTGGCTGAACATGAAGCAGCTGTGCCCAGTGGTGTGCTATTTCTCCAGTGTTGAAGAAAAGGGACAACAGAATATGCTGTATCGATCTGTGCCTGGTGTTGGTAAACGAAATATAAGCTTGGGGAGTTGTACTTAGTCAAAGTACGCTTGAATTACTGTATAAATTGTTACATAAAATGGTGAAATTAAGTATGAATATACAGAAATATATTTGTAGAAATGATATTAATATAAATAACAGCCCTTATTTATGTAGTATAATGTAAATAATAGTCCTTACTTTAAATTGAAATTTTTATTTCACTAAGAAGGTGATGTTTATTCAGAATGTGTTCAGTGAAAGTTGAAAGTTTGTTATGTGATTACTGTTTGTTTGATTTGGTTTTTTCTCTGTTGCTTGTAGATCTGGATGACACTGAACAGAATGAAAAGCTGAAGTTCAGTATTGTCATGAGGCTTCCAGAGGTAACTAATGACTTTGGATGTAATTTCTCGGATGTTGGAATTGATAGGGAATTCCTCCTTGTGCATAGGGTCAAACCAATGAAAGATTTGGCTGTAATTCAAATAGGACCTGATTCAAATATAACCAGAACATCCACAGTTTCTCCATCTGCTGCTCCTGGCCTGTAGGATACCCTGATAACTTAAATTATAGATTTGTCCATAGTGTTTTACAGTCTCCAGTACCCTACAGGAGTCAACAAGACTGACACTGACTACTCTGCTGAGTACTCATCAGCGTAAAGAAATGAGTTTTTACTTGGGTTTAAAAGGGAGCTATGGGGGTTTTGTGTGTGGTTTTTAGCATCCACAGAGCCTTTCTCACTTGTGACCTCTGCATTTGGTTCTATACACTTCAAAAAATATGTTCAAAGATGGTACAGTAAAAGCTGTAGAATTGTATGGTACCACAGCTCTGTGACAGGGATGAATGACAAGATCTCCCCTCAGTTAAACCTCACAGTCTTACCCACTGACAAGGTGACTTGTGTAGCCACAGGCTAGAGCCGATTACTGGTCCTCCATAAAAAGTTCCAGCAGAATGGGAGGTGCACTTCTCCTTCTTCCCTTTTGCTCTTAGTGCACAGCACGGGACTCCGGGGGAAGCACAAGATGTCAGGGAGCAGAGGAACACCAGGGATCCCCCTCGGGGAATGCCTCACTGCAGAACAGGCTTTTCTCCACATAAGTTGCCCATTGTTTGCTCGTTATGTGCTGTCACTTATAGTTCAAATGGCCAGAAGTGCCGCTTGGGTTTTCCTCCAACAAAGGCTTCTTTATTTGGCAGCAGTTTTGAGAAGGGGTAGAGGAGGAGAACTCCACAGGATATTCTTTGTCCTCTGTGTCTTGTTTTGGGCCAGGGCTGGTGAGCTGGGGTCAGCACGGGGCCCCTGAGCTGCCAGCCCCGGGCCTGGTGGGTGGGGAACTCCATTCCAACCACGCTCTGACGTGAAGGGCTGAGCTGGGAGAGATTTAGGGAACAACTACTGCTAGCTGCGCACAGTAGACTCAGTGCTTTATTGTATCTATTTACAGCTTTGGGAAAAAAATGCAGGGAATAGTCTGTTTGCCAAAAAGGTCACTCTGGGGTGACTCAGACTATTTTGAGGAGGTTACATGCAGTGGATGACTTCAGTTCCAGTAGAAGCGAGGATTTAAGCACCATTAAACTGTACAGCTTATACTAAAATGAACAGCTGTCTGCATTGCAGTACAGCTGAAGGGGAGGGGCAGGGGAAGATCTAGGCAGGGAGAATAGCAGAAGGTGGAGCTAATTTCACAGTGCATTCCTATTCTTTTGCTTTTTGGTTGGGATTGGAAGCTTTGGGAAACCTGGTTTTGAATCTCTGGCTCTGGGAATGTGAGTCAATGTTATCAGTTTCCAGGATGATGACCTGAATAATGGGATCCAAAGTTCTGTTCCCAGTATCTTTCCTTGCCAGCGTTCGGCTTGTCTAATGTTCCTTAGACTGAGCCTGAGACAAGCCCTGTCCTGAAGAAGCCTTGAGGAGTGGGGCATCTACATTATTCTTTGGGGGAAAGAATAGATTCAAATCAGTCATAATAAAGGGTAAATGGTAATTTTAAACATCAATTAATACTTAAGTACACATGCCAAATGGGACAGTGGCACTGGGACAGACCATTTGAGGTGAAGACTGAGCAGCGAGGTTTTGATTTCCCACATTTTGGGAGCATATTGTGATCTCTTAGTTACTGACTACAAAAGGAAGGCTCCATGGCTAAACACAATGACCTCTTTGCCTCTGTCATCAGAGTCTGGAAGCAAAGCACATCTGCATTACAGCATGGATTTTGAGTCAGTTTTTTTCTCAGTTTTCCTCTTTTTAAGTTTCCACTGTCCTGTGTTTATGTTCTCAGGTTTTTGAGGTTTGTTTTTGTTTATTAGGCTCTTGGTCAAAAGGTCCGCCAGTACTGGAATCATCCAATAAATGCAAATTTAATTGCACGGAAATATGTGAAACTTTTGCTCGAGAAGCTGGGAAACAGTCAGGTAAGAGCACAGAGGACATGTTTAAAAATCTTATGCTTTGACAGTGTTGAGTTTCCTGGGCTTTTGTAGACTATAACACACTAAAGAAACACTGAACCTTGGTACTGTGTGACTTTGTGAACTAACCTGAAATATTCTCCCTTACAGTGCACCAGGCCTATCCCTGAGAGACTCTCAGTCCCTGTGGAGTTTTTGCCACTGAACTACCTGACTAATATATTGGCAGAGATAGAGAATCAAGGTAATGTTAATTCTGTACTTTGGAAGACAAGTCATCATTACCCTTTGATGCTCACTCAGATGTATCCTCCCTATACTGACATAACTGAGTTATTAGAACTCCAGTGATGTTTGAATACATAGGTTTGGCCATCTTTCTGCTGATGGAAAGTATCTGGGGCTAAGATTCTCCATGTATGGGTATCATCCTATTTGGGGAGAAAAAAGAGTTAAACCATGCAGCAGTATATGAGCGTGTGCCCTGGGCCATTTCATGCACTAACACTAACACGGGCACTGTGCTTCAGTCTGGGTTTGGATCTCCTGCATAGAATTGGTTTGCAAGTCCAGCCTCCAGGGAGTCTTCCCTCTGTGTGAGATATAATTTACTTACATCCCACTAATAGGACAGCTTTTGCTGTGGATGAGCATCCGAAGGGCACCACTGAAAGCTGTAGGTATTTTGGGTACCTGAAACCACAGTTCTATTACCTCTTATCTTTTGGTATTGTAGATGAAGATGTTCAATAGACTGCAGGATTCTAAGTGTACAGGAGTATGTACAAATTTGTAAATACTTCCTCACCATGTTTTTCTAGGTGTGCATCCATATGAAAAGCAAGACCATGTAAATGCAAGATTTGTAGAGGAAACAGCACTCAAGCACACTATGACCCTTCTGGGTCTCAAATATTCCTGAAATAACCTGCTGTTGAAGAAGGCTGTCAAACTGTGGTGCCTCTGTAAAAGCATTCATTTAAATGTGATGTTATTTCCCAAATAACCTGCAGTTTTGGGTAGTTGCCAGTACTGACATGAGGTACTCAAAACAGTGTTTGGTCCAACATACTGAGGTTGAAATTACTGACTTGTAGAAAAATCCTAGAGAAATGCATTTGGCATAACCCCAGGTTTGAAGTATATCTGTGGTTTCATTTTGAAGTGGTCAAGCAAGTGGAACAACAGTGGGTATCAAAACACACTGTGAAAATTGGTTTAAATGTTACTTCTTTTAGCAAGACAATGCTGGAAAAGGCAATCCAGTTGTACAGTAACAAGAACCAGTAACTGTTTACTTGGATTAATAAAAGGATTTCTTGGTGTGATTGTGTAAAGCAGGTGAGAGTAACAAATGACTTTTAATGTCAGGCATGAGTAAGGAGGTATTCATTCTTTGTGGTGGTACCAATTACCTTATGGTACTTCTGCTTCTGGAGCTGCATTCTAATATTTTCAGTTTTGTAATTAGCACAAAATATAATCTCCTTAAAGTGCATGTGACAGATTTTGTTGGGGTTTGTTTGTTTGTGGGGGTGTTTTGGTTTTTTTTTTTTGGTTGGTTGTTTTTTAAAGATATGCATAATATATTGTGAGCAATACACGATAAGAAAAAAGCCTTAGAAATTGATCTTAACAGCGGCTTGGACAGAGTTTTACGTAATTCTTTCTTACAGCTTCTAGTGTTACAGTTCAACAGCTCAGGCAGAAATTTGGCAGGCTGTTTTTCTTTTGTTTTCAACTTCTGTTTGTATGTAACTGAGCCAGTATTGTTTGTTCTTTTGCTTTAAGTTCTGAACTGTGACATTAACTTAAAATGGTAATAGCAATTTGCTACAGAGAGAAAATTGCCAAATTGTGCCATGCAGGATTTCTGCAGCCTTTACTGGATTTTACAAAAACTCTACAAAATTCCAGACCATTAAACTAGAGAAACTCATTAAAATTTGATATATTCACAAGGTTTTCAAAACAACCTCTGATATTTTCTCTGAGTAGTGTCCATTGATGCTCCCTGATCCTTACCAGGGAAGTAAACAGATCCAGTTTCTGGGAGTGACTTTGCAAGTTCATGTCGCTCCCTTGTCATTGCCATCAGTGAAGCTCTAGCTTTCTCAGTGACTGCATAGTGGGAAGGAATATTTTTCTCAATATACTTAGAAGTTCTTTGGCCAAGTGTAAACTCCAGTCCCAGACTGCAGAAAACCATGTTGGTGTATGTGTATAAGTGTTGGCCACTTTGTATTATATTAATAACAGGAGAAGATTTTCTAGCCTTTTCTCTTTAATGTAATGTATTATATCTTCAGATGCATTAAAACTTTACCTGGAAGAAAGTATAGCATGAGGATCACTCACTTTTCTTAACACTTGGAAATACTGCACGGCATTTGGGATACCAGGAGAAGGGACTTTGGTCACTGACTAGTTAGCTGTACATTTTGTTTTCAATATGGAATTTGGCTGAACCCCAACAGATCTTCCTTCAGTGCAGTGTAAATGCTGCTGACTCTTGGGATCCAGCAGCTGCTAATGGTCTCTCCTGCTTCAGGTGTTCATATTTCAGATGACTTCGCTGTTGGCTTTTTGAAATGTCTCTGACTCGAACTGGGCTCACTTATTCTGGGGGGAGCCGTGTGGAGCCGCTGCAGTGGGATCCTCTTCTCCTTGGGGATGGTGGGGGCATGGCCAGGCACTGCACCTTGTTCCTCCTCTGCAGGGTGCTGTAGAGAAACACAGCTTGGTCACATAGGGCTTGTGTGCTTTGGAACTCCAGTCCTCTCCCAACGTACAGAATCCGTGACAAAGGAAACACCATTAGTCTAATCCCTGGCAAGCCAGGAAAGCTGAAGGGGTATGAAAAGGAAAGCATGAGGTTTGACCATGTAGATGTTGAGATTGCCCTTTTAAATATTAGACAGTTTGAGCCTGTCATGCTTTCATTATTTGTCAAGAAGACAGATTAGATGAACTTTTAAAAGGTGTAATAATTGTGCACAGAGCATCTGAGGAACAATTCTGTTCCTGAATACAGTTACTAGAGTGGGCCTTAATCCACAGCACTGAAAGGAAACTTGAGTCACAGCTTGAGAAGATGTTTCATGACTGAAGTTTCTTATTCTAAACCATTATTATTCTGTAGGAGCTCTCTGCTCTGGGATCACTGACCGTATCAAGGACAGAGGCAGTGTCCAGCAGGGTAGGGTTTGAAGTAGTATTTGCCATGCTGCTCTGCCTACCTTCAGCGTCTTGCCCAGCAATCTGATTTCTTGCTGCTTCTGATCTAATGCCCATGGCATCTTATATGTGGGAGACACTAAACTTACTTCTCCTGAACCCCACACCCCACCTTTTGCAGCTTTACCTTGAAGTCCAATGAGAAGTGGTATTCCACTGATGGCTGCCCTGCCCTTCAGCCACAGCATGGTCACACAAACTACTTTAAATTTGAGGATTTACTACATTCAAAGATGAGGCTTTTAGCATATGATCTCCTTAAGATTCAGTGACCAGCTCTAAGCAGTGTTGCCAGACTAGTGTTAAAACTCCACAGACCTACTTTTGTAGTGGTTTTTGTCTGTACCATTATCTACATTGCCTCCTGGAGCTCTGTAATGTATGACAAAAACTTACTTTAGCTCTGGCTTCAGCTGCTGCTTTTTGCATCTTCTTACTGCGTTGGAGCTTCAGCCGTTCCATTTGTCTTTTAGTAGGAGGGGGAAGGCCTCGACTTATCCTCAATGAAGCAGTCATCACAAATTGTTCTTTGTCTCTGACTTCCCGCTGGAGTTTAATGGCAAGTGCTTGCTTCATGGACAACTCTGCAAAAAGTGCCCTTATCTCCTTGGTTTTGTCACTTATCTTCCTCTGCAGTTCGTTGGTCTGGAATGCAAAACAGCTGCATTGTAGTTGGGACTTCCCTTTAGGCACTCACTGAGCATGACACGCGGGTCAGCATTAAGGCACATGAAAATAAGTCCAACTTGACAAGGTTTTAAATAGCATTTCAATACTTGAAAATTACTTAACTCCTGTGATCACTCAGAACCAAAGAAAATTGGCTGCTCAAGAAGTCACATTTACTCCAATGCAAGAGAAGAAAAGCACATTTCTCTTTGCTTCTTGTCCTTTTCAGCTGGACAGCAAAACTCCCCCAGCCCTCAAAGGCCTGGGATCCCAATTCTCTTTGAGTTCATGCACAGTTAACTTTGTAATAAAGCTGGAATAAGGCCAATTCCTGTGAGATAATTGAGTGATACTGATGCAAGGGCTGTGGGTTCTGCCATTAGCCTTGGAAGGGGGATGAACAGAAAAGGAATGTGACAGGAATCCTTGAGTCTCACTGGAGATGATTTGGAAAAAAACAACAAAACTTAAATAATCTTTAAGTGACTAATAGGGAATTGGGAGAGTCAGAGCACTTGTGAATGCAACTTTTGGCACACTGCCATTCTTACAGCAGTTTATTAGCCCATGGCCATCATTTCACAAACACACTTAACATCCATGTTTCTCTGTGTAAAATTAAAGATTTATTATGAAAATAGTTTTTAAGCTTTTATGTGTGCCAAACCTAACATCTAAGAGAAAAAAGTCCACCCTGGCCTTGGTTTACATTAATTACTTAGCATTTTTTTCTGTCTTTCCCTCAGCTCTGCTCAATTTGCAGTTTTTTCATTAGGAATATGGAGGCTGGGAGCATTTTCGGTCTTTCCCAAACAATGTTACTGGCACTTAAAAGAAATAGCTATAGTTGTATGAAAAACCCTGTATTGGAAATGATGTTTCTTGTGTGATTCTACCTAAATATCAAAGGAACTTAGAGCCAGATACCAAGTTCATATTTTTGTATGTTAGAGTAGAATTGACCTGGCCTTCCTTTAATTCTTTTTTCCCCTTATTTCTTTTTAGCCTTTGATATGTTTGTTGTGGAAAGGCTGCTAAGTGCATTTTCAAAAGGGGGATCCTACAAAGTTTCTAAGCATCTACTTCAAAAAGAACTAATCCCGTATTTTGGTGAAAGGTACCGTTTATGGTGCAACTTTCTTTTTAAAAGAAAGAACATTCGCCTAATGGTTTTGGTTTATCTGTATTACTGTTACTATTCATGTCTATAATTTCTAAAGACTAACTTATGATTTGCCTATCAACATTTCCAGCCACTTTTGTAATTTGCAAGTGAATCACCTCTTGCCCAGATACTGTTTCATTTTGTACAGGCTGGCAAGCAGAGGTGCAGTGCTCTTCTTACCCTCTTAGCGAACAGCAGTATGTCCTGCTTGCCAGTCTCTGCCAGGCCACGGATTCCATCAGTCAGATCGGAAATGTTCTCGCAGAGAAAATCTATCTTCAGCAATCTCTGCTCCTTTTCCATGAGCTCTGCCTCTATCTGCAGCAAGGAGGAGGGCACAGTGTAAGGAAAGGACAGGGGAAGGTGCAGCACAAAGTGTTCTGTGATTGCCTTGAGCTGCTGAAACAATACCAGTGAACAGCCATAAACAAACATCTTCACCATCAGTTTTCTCAAAACTTATACCCTCTCTTCCAAGGATCCGGCCCAAATTGGTTCAGTTGGTTACTGTCAGTTGTATAATTCTTCCAAATCAGACCAGGTCCTTTTGGGGGCAGGGGTTACACCACTGTTACTGCGTTGCTGTGATTTTCTTGAAAGCAATAGGGTTTTTTCTAGTTGGTTTTTTTTTTTTTTTTTTAATCTTCTGGTTCCTTGAGTCACACCATAATGGAAGGTTTCAGCTTTTGCTTTAAATACTTTTTCCCTCCTCATGCTAAAAAAATATGGGCTCCATAAACAAATTACAACTACAATGACTTTATATCCCAAGGAGATTGAAATAGACATTTAACCTTATAATGACTCCAAGAACCCCTTCTTTTTAATGTGCAGGTTGATGATAGCAGGCTGTGTTGTGGCCTGCTCAGCAATGCAGAGCTCCCTCCTGTCAAGAAATACGGGACAGTAAAGCAAAAAGCTCAGGAAATTCAAGCAACTGTGTCCAGGGTTTGTCTTTACAAACTGAATTTCAAAAGAAGGACTCGGAGGTTTGCTCTGAGCTTGGTGCTACTGCCCTCACACCTTCAGAGCCCTTTGCAAATCCCCTCCAAACACTGAACACAGCGGGAGGAGTTTTGTGCTTCTATAAATGGGACAGACAAAACTATATAAGAAAATGCCATTCCTTTACCTTCTTCCCCCCATACGGAGGGCTCTGAAACTGACTTTCCATTGGATCTAATACTTCCCTTTGAAGTCTCTTGGGGCAGTCACCAGCAGTGCTGCAGTCATGTGTCAGCTGCTGGGCTGGCCTGGCTGCTGCTTCCACCAAGCTCTGTTTGGTGGCTCCTTGTCTGGCAGAAAAGCAAATCAGTAGAGCCCAGCCCTGACAAGGGGCAGTGTTTGTGCCACACAGGCAGACTTTGTTCAGAGGCTGGCAGGTCTGCCTCCTGCTCACAGCCCATGGATACTGGTGGAACAGCTCATGGCCAGTTACCAAAGACTGACAACCCTGTTTGTTAGCAGTTCATCATTCTGCATTTATCTCCCTTTCTGTGCCTTCCCCTAGTGAGGTGGGGGAAAAGTATGCACTCCAATGCCAGGGGTGTGAATGGAGTGGTCAGCAGAGGATGCTGCAGAGCCAGGGGTACCTCACAGAGCTCCCCCTCCCCAGCCTCTGCTGGAAGAAATCAAAATGTCCCAGGTCCAGTTGACCTGGAAAGCGAACTCTGAGCTGGAGTTCACAATAACCAATCATAACTATTTTAATTCCTCTTAAAGAAAGTTTATTTTAAAAATAAAAGACACTGTTCACATTTTCTAAAAGAGGTCAAGCACAGCAGGATAGCTTGTGATGTGAGAAGTGACGTTACCTGTTCAATCCTTTTTAGCAGCTCAGGTGGAGATGGGTCCTTCCCTCCCATGTCTTGCTTTCTACTCTCACTTGTGGCATCACCATAGTTTTTCTCCAGCTGCTTAACCTTGTCCTTGCACTGGGAATACTAGCAAATAAAAAGCCACAACAGTTATTTATTCCCACCAAACATCCCCAGACCTTTGTCTGGGGATTTCAATAGAAAAAGTTTCCTTGTACTGGGAAGGAGGACGGGTAATACAGAAAATTATGAGCCATTTTAAAATTTTCTTTTAAAGGGGAACTACAATGCGACAGTTTCAGGACAGAGGAAACCCTGCTGTTTCACAGAAATTGAGTTCCACCAGTTTCTTGGTCCTCAGGCTACTTTTTGTTTTTCATCCTCAGGAATACAATAGAAAGCCCTCCTTCCCTGCTGGTTAGCACTGAAGGTCTCATCCCTACAGGCATCCAAGTCTTCTATGCTAATGTTCCCAGGCATGTGTCCTGAAGTCACTCAGAGGTGACACTGAGCAATGTGGTACCCTTGGGACTCATAGAGGCAGGTGTTGCCTGACCTTTCTGATATGAGACCTTCCCACGGAATAATGCTTCCCAGAACATGCTAGATGGACATCCAGGCTCCACGTAAATACTCACTGAAGGAGTGACTGGGGCCATTTTTTCATGTTTCGCCCTGCAGGACTGACAGGGTTGGGGCTGTGTGCTCTGATGTGCACCTGGCTGGCTGTCAGTGAGCTGTTAGCGCTGACATAACACTGCCCAAATGTAAATGTTAACCATCCACTGCAGGTGATGATTGATTAAGGAAATACGTGGTCACAGGCTCTCAAAGTTAGGAACAATCACCAAAATATAAAGTAAATGTTTAGATGTTGCCAGGATGAGGTTTGTCACTGGAAGTTAACAAGTCACATTTAACTAGAAAAGAGAAAAGTGATATATATATTCTCAGGTGGCAGTGGAACATTACCAGAACACTTAAATACTTCTTCTCCTAGTAAAAAAGCACCACACAACTCACTCCTGTACACTTTGTTTAAAAGCAGCTGAAGTAAAAGCCTTAGATGACTGTAATGAACAATTTCCTCAGCAAACCATGATATTGAACATAGCTAGGTACTGAAATTTATATTTTGCTAACAAATAGCTAAAACTCAAGCCCAGAAATACACAGAGTGGAAGAATGTAAAAGCAGGGCCAGCACAAACAGCAGGCTGCAGCTATGCTTCCAGTGATCTTTTCTATCTGGGGCCAAATTTCTCAACCACTAACTCAGGGGAAAATGCCTTGTTGGAGGCAGTGGTATCTTAATGAGATTAGGGGCAGCTCACCAAGGAAAATTTTGCAGGACTGAATAGTTAATTTAGAGAAGGACTATTGCAGAAAAACCACTGTCCAAAAACCTATAGAAAGTTCCATATTAAATATAAGTACTAGCCTTACTTTTAAATGGAATATGAATTGGAAGTGATCATATGCAAACCAATCCAAAAGCATCAAAGTGCATTTAGAGATAACCATGGTATTGTCTGTCTGCCTAAGTAACATGACTGCAGGCATCTTTCTTTGTTTATTTCCTAATTTGTAGTGTTTTCCTTGGACAAGACTTTATCTGAGTTATAAGAGATTCTAAGCATTAAAACTTAAAAAATCCTTTCTTTCTTAGAGTGGATTTAATACAAGGGATAGGAAAAGGCTCTAGAAAAGAGGCTTTTCTACATTGAGCTGCAATCAGTCAGGAGGAATTGCTGAAGGATGAACACACAGGAGGGAACACATGTCTACATAAAGCAACTGGTCTGAAAAACTGGATATCAGGTGCTTTTTTGAAATCTCAGAGAAGGTAGGTGAGGTATGTACAGCACTAGAAAAGGGCAAATAGAAGACCTATTTTACAAAATGGGGGGGGGGGGGGAATGGAGCTATGGAACCATAGGTAGCTTATCTTCACTTTCTGAAGAATAAATCTGGAACACATAATTAAGTTTTCCTTGTAGGTATCAAGTAGAGAAAAAGGGCAGGGATAACAGCCAACATGGGTGTGTTGAGTCATGCCAAACCAGACCAATGTCTACTATGATAATTTCATGGATGAATGGATGACAAATAGGTATCATACATTTTGATTTTTATATAGCTTCAATATTTCGTATTATATTCTCATAAGCAAGCAAAGGAAATGGGTTCTTGATGAAAATAGACAATAAATACCTCATCAGTAAAATGAGGTTAAGCTCAGAGAGACTGCAACTATTTTTTTGAAAAGATTCAAATTCAAAATTACCTTGGTCTGAAAAAAGGTCTGAACCAAAAATATAATAGTAAATAAAAAAATGTAAGTTGCTACATGTAGGCAGGAAAAATTGCCTGTACAAACACAGAGTCAAAGTCAATTGGTTGGATGTCCTTTCTTTAAAAAGGGTCTGGTTGTTACATACATTTACATGAAGATGAATCACCATGTCATGTGCCAAGAAAGGTGCCACCATACGTGGATGCATAAGCAGGAAGGTAACCTGCAAGATGCCTGAATGAATCCTTTCACTGCAGCCACAGGTACCAGGCACTGCACCTCAAGATAAATGACCATATTGGCAAAAATAAAAGAAATGCAGAAAAAGAATGATCTAAGAAATATCTCTAAGAGCTGATTGAAACATACAATGTTGTGTAGCCTAGCAAAAGGATGGGAGAGGAACACGATTAATATCCTTCCAGAAAATTAAATGTTGCAGAAAGGAAAAGAATGGTCTATTTGTCATGTCCCTGAAGAACAGAATACAAACCAATATTCTTACACCACAGCAAGAAAGATCCAGGCTAAAGGTCAAGAAAACCTCTCCACTGTTAAGGAAAGACTGGGATAGCTTTCTGGGGAAACTGGTTTCCCAGTGATGGCTTGAAAGCACGGCTTAGCCCTCTCAGGAATAACAGGCAATCCAATGTTGGTGTGGGACCAGATTGCCTAGATAAAGCCTTTATCTCTCTACAAGTCCCTTTATTCTATGACTGTGATGATGTAGCCTGGAGATTTTCATGGTATTGTATTAAAACCTGGACAAATGTTGTTGCCAAATACCTCAAATAAACAGTCCTTGTGCATTGCCTGAACTCTAAGGCATGAAAGTCCCATCTACAGCACCATGACAGCTCAGCAGGTCTGCGTGTTGGACTAATTAATGATTAATGCTAAGTATTTCTCATTGATGCATGAAGGCAGATTAGTTTTTATGGGTCACTTCAGTCAGCAGGAACAGTCCCTTGATGTGCAGTCCCAATTAAAAGTTACATAGTTTTATGCCTAGAGAAAACCACCTTACAGTCTGAGCAGGTACTTTTTGTGTAAAGAAATGCCTGTAAATGTTTCTACTTTTAAATCTTTACATTGATGGTAACAAGCCTACCTAGTCCGTGTTACTAGCACTTGCTTAGAAGAGGTCTGGTCTTGCTTCAGATGATGGTATTTTTTTAGTTAAACTATTCACCAGTGTTTTGTGGAAATAGCTTCTGATGAAAATCATACAAGTGGATGATTAAGCAGCTCATGTGGAACATAGGAGACCCAGGTGAAGTGTTTGTTCTTGCTGAATTGGCACACAGCCCTGATCTGGGCTTTTCCCCTTCCCAACGGGCACCACCACTGCTGAGATTATAGATCCATTTTTGCAGCCTGTAAATAGCTCTGATTTTAATTCTTTATATTGATAGTAATGAAAATCCCCAGTCCATGTTACTAGCACTTGCTTCAAAGAGGGCTGGAATTGCTTAAGACTGAAGGAGGCAGGAAGGGTAGGAAAAGGAGTGGAGAAGAGAGGTACAGGTACAGGACTCAACCTGCCTAATCCAGACGGTCTGTGACTGTGGGAACTGAACAAAAGCTGAGTCAGATTTCAATGTGGGGTCAAATCTGTAATCAGGACAGGAACTAGCAATGTGAGTTTGGCAACCAACACCAGAATTCAAATTTGGGCTCATGGTTTTTGTTTAAATCATGGACATAAAGCCAAACAATTTGAAACTGCTTTTCATTGGACTGAATTCCTATTGGCAGTGTGAGTAAGAGTATTAATGCTGGAATGGTCGAGCATAAGGAGATGAATGAGTTAACAGCCAGGTTGAACCATGTAATATTCAGTAGTCACAGTATCTAGTTACATTTTAAAGGTCGATAACTGATAATTTGCCATTGTTCACTGGAAAATCTCTGACTTGGGAACATTTATTAAGACTACTGCATGTATAATATCGCACCACTCTGTATTTTCCTACTTTTTAATTTTATGTCAACATTGCAAAAAGGTTTAAAGCACCTGCAAGAATAGCCTCCCTATAACAGCGATTTTAGATTTAACATGAACTATCATCATTAGGGAGAAAGCTGCAGGAATGCAGAACAGAAAAAGCAAAGTTTCATGCTTGACTGTCAGTTCACAACAATCATCTGCATTTTGCTACTGTATTTGACTCAGTCACTCTCAGTCTCATTTTAATCTTACCTGAAGACTTTGGGGTCTTCTGGGATTTTTTTCTTTAGTCTTCTTTTTTTTTTTTTTTTTTTTTTTTGTACTGCTTCAGTTCATTGTTTAAATCTGTGATGGCCCTGCAAACTTCTTTGGGGTATGACTTGCATGAGGCATTGTACTATGTTTTATTCTTGTAGCAGAGCATACAATTTCTTGAAAAGGCCAGAAGTAAGAGAATAGTGCAAGCACTATTAAACAGTGAGTCACAGCTCCCATCGATGCAAGTTTGAAAGGCAATGGTACACCCTAATTTATGATTTTGTGCAGGCACTAACGGAGTATGTATGGGAAAAATTACCATCTGGAGATAAGGTCAAAAGTAAATGAGCCATTTCAAAAAGCTAGGAAAGAATGTACCAAGCACTGCAGTTTGTTAGTTGTTTAATGCTATTTTGTAACTAGAGCTAAAACTTACACTGTTTTTGCCCAGAAGATATGTGGATTATATCATTGTAGGCAGCAGAGTTTCCAGAGTAGGCTCAGGGTCAAGTGTGAATTGGGTTATTATTTTAGAAATCTGATGGTCTAAGTGTATCTCCCACCCCTCCACCTACTCCATCAATACAGTTTTAACAAATTTTTTCTACAGTCCCATTTTTCCCCCATGACTCCCATTCTCCAGCTTAGTCATACTGACATTTCAGGCTATGGGGTGGCTATGGGGTGGGATTCCATACCCAGCAAGAATTTAGCAAGTGTGAAACAAAGAGCATCAGCCAGTTACATATAAGCATAGAAACTCACATCTGTGAAGTTAAAAACATGTATCAGTGTTTTGCTAGACAAGTGTATTACTAAACTTGCTGTTTTAATAAACCTTGCACATCCAGACATTTTTTTCCCCTATGAAATCACCTTGAATTTTAAAATACGGAATGATAGTAAAAAAAGGCTTCCTTTAACACCAACCTGTATCTGAAGTCTCACCAGATGTGCATCCAAGGCATTCTTCACTGGGAGTTCATCAAAACACAATTTAATCTCTCTTTTTTTCTCAGCTACCTTCAGCTTCAGAAAATTGATTTTTTCATCCATAACTTGCATCTTAATATCTCCGTATTTACACATCATCTCTTGCCTGTTTATTTTTTCATACAAAAAGCCTAGTTCTTCTTCTCGTTTTCTGAGCAGAAGACCACTGAAATAAGGCCAAAATGAAAAGATAATTTTAAAACAAAATTACTCGTATTCAGTGTATTCCATTCAAGAACATAAAATGTGATGTTAAAAGATAGTAATAATCTGGGAAAATGTATGAAGCTTTCACAAATATTATTTTAATCTAATGACAGCATTTAAAATAAGTAACAAAATAATTGCAATGTGAAAATCAGAGAAAAAACTCTTGGAAATGTTACTGTTGTCTCACATAATTTTTAAGGTCTTCTGGCCTTCCACAGCATTTAAAAATGGATTAAGATTAGAGAGATTTACATAATCTGCATTTTGGTACCTTATCTGTTCACAATGCACAAACAGAGCAGGAGGTCATAAATTCTCAAGGCATTCAGTAGCCAAGCTACCACATTTTTTGAATAATAGTTCTGAAGAATGAGCATGATCACCAGTGGAGAAACATCCACGTAATGCAGAGCAGCACTGGCAGTGCAGTGAGGCAAACTGGTCAGCAAAACATTGCAGTGCCACAGACATTTAGCATTCCTAATGAGGAATGCTCATAAGCTGAAAAATATTGTTGCTTCATGAATGTCAAAATTAAACACCACCTTAGATCAAATTTATGAATGTACCTTTCATTTTGTTGCTGAATAACCCTTTCACATTTCTTGCGTATCTGCAAAATTTCCTCTTCAATGAGTGTGACTGTAGTGGTAAGTCTGTCAACATTCAAATACTTTTCCTTTTCTTTATTCTCTAGCATCTCTTGTACAACTTTGCAATAATCCTTTTTGATCAGCTCTATTGCTCTCACATTCTTTTTAATCTTCAGATGCTCATCCTGCAATTTTCTTTAACATAACAGAAATGTGGGAATGTTTTTAGTCCTTTCAATTTGAAACAAATTTCAGCAATTAAAAGCAGAGCTTAAATTTATTTCTCAAGGACACAAAGGCTCCTCTATGTCTCTGCTTCACAGAAGCATTACAAGAAGAAAGACTCTCTGAGAACAGTTTTTCTTTGCAAGCTCTTTCCAGCTTGAGAAGAAGTGGATTCTGGCACAAGAAAAATGTTATATAGGGAGCACTGCACTACATCTCTTTTCTTCTCTACTAGGTAGCCCAAGTAGCAATAAAAATAAAGTTCAAAAGCAGAAGCACAAACTATGATGAAAAGTCTTAATGTGTAGAAATTCTGCCCTTCTATTTAAAGAACAATATTTTTAAAAAATTGTGGTTTTAACTCAAAGCTCTCCAAATGTATTGTTTATATGTTAATATGTCACAACAGTAACGCATGAAACAAAATGATGAGATTGCCCCCTTGACAGATAAAAAACATCATAGTGAAAGACTAGTGACAAAATCACATAAAAATAAAGATCTCATCATTTCCAGCATCCTTGTTGCTCAGTGGATGATGGTCTCTCACTTAAAAGACAGATTCTTGTCAGCACATGGACCATTCTCTTGCTCACAACACGGAACTTAGAGTTATTGCATTTAATCTGTGGTAAGTATCACTTCTGGATTGAGACACAACATTATCTACACTGGGAAGTTTGTCACATCAACATACAAAAGAGGTAGTGAAAGGAGAAGCACAGTCCCCGCTGAAATACAGACGTGCAGATGAAATATCCTTCCCCCATGGGCTCCATCATTAAACTGCTGAATTGCTGTATACAGGACAGGGAGATGCATTCTTTCATTTTCCCTACATGTATAAAACTTTGAGTACCACAGGGCATTACTGAATTAAATTAAATTTCTGTAATTCAAGATTCAGACTGAAAGTATGACAGTGTTGCAGAAATGCAAAGTGTTTTAAATATTTTCTGAAAATTTGTCTTACTTGGACTGATACTCTGTCCTCCAAACTGTATAGGTTGCAGTGAAGTCAGTGATAATGAAACTAAAGACTACTGCTGGGATTAAAAATACTTTTCATAGGCAACAGAGTTACTGAAAATTCAATATCTTTGACTAGTTTTAAATCTAGGTTTGCAGAGACCAAAATAACTGTTGGATCTGTACCACATAGGGTCATCTATAATAATGATATATTTCTGGTATCTATACAATATTTGTCTTACTAGCTCTTTTTTGTTTTTCTTCTTTCATCAACTGGGAAGGTCTCAAAAATTTTACCACAAAAAGTCAGCTTGTACATATTGACAAAATCACTTCAATCACTGAAGTTCCACTTCTTTTTTAGCTATTTCTAGCATGATTGAAATAAAACTACTAGGAGATTCACAATAAATACTTAGTGTATTCTTTCTCTGATTGAGCAATTTTTTGGCACCAAACAATGAAGTTTTGGGAAAATCAAGTTATTTTTAGCTACTCAGTTTTGGTTTTCCTGTTTTGCTTACACAGTTGGCTATTCATTGTCTCCCTACTTGCCCAAGTACTGATTTCCAAGATACTGTAATTCTGTCTATATTGCAGAATTTCATCACAAGGATGACAAAAATATGACAAAAAAGATATCCTCACTAAATAATGGTATAGGAAAAAGTCACAAGCACCAGCTATTCTGCCTCATTTTCTTTGTTGTGAATGTAACCTTTCATTTTTTCTAAGATTGCTTGGAAATTGAAACCACATTTTAGCTGAAATAAATGTTATCTAATAAACTTCAAAGTGAGTTTGAACCAAAATCCCCAATTTGTTTTCATTTAATAATTGGACAGCCACATTCCTAGCTAGTGACTCATTTAATAGTCCCATGCACCACTTCATTGGGGAATCAAATGTGTCAGACTTCTTTTTCTCTAAGGACAGCAAATAGGAGTGCAGTGGTTGCTCATGTTCAGTGAAACAGCATGGTAATGCAAAAACTGAGAGATCCAAGGACTGTGATATAAAGGATGGGAAAGTGAGGGAGTTGCCAAACTTCAGAAGTGCTTTCTGCCAAGCAGTGATGCCCAAGCTAGTTGTGAAGTGTTAGTGGGATAAGAAATTGGAACAGATTATGAGGGGTTGTTGCAAAATGGTTTTGTTTTAACCAGATTTTAAAAATCAGGATACTAACTATCACAGATGATATGGGCATAATTGAAGATGGAATAGATTCCCTCCTAAGATTTTTTCCAATCTTACATTTCTGTAATTGTGAACTACCACGTACTTTAAACTCACCTTTCCTTGCTTATAACAGCATTCCTTAGATTTTCTATTTGATTTTCTAGCAATTTTACCCGGTTTTCAGCTTCCCTTGCTCTGCACTGAGCAGTGCTCATCAATTGTATGGATTTAGCTTTTTCTTTTTGCATAAGATCATACATTCTAACAAATCCTTGAAGTCTAAAGAAATGAGATGTGTGAAAGAAATTATTATTAGACTTTTATGCATACATTAATTGGGTAAAAGCTGTCTTAGAAGACTTTTTTGGATAATGTATTGTTATTATTTTCTTACTCTTTTTGGATTTGTCTTTTCATCTTTTTACAGCTGATTAGCTCACGATCTTTTCTTTTTAGTTCCTTAACAATGCTTTGGAATTGAATCTGAAATTTAAATAAAATTTAGTGAGCACTTTAGATATAGTAAAGAAATGTTTTCAAAGAAATTACTCACAACAACTTTTGGATGAGGAAAAGACAGTGAGGGGACATTATGATAAGAAATTTTTCTAATTATAATGCAATGTTTTTATTACAACAACATAAAACAGCACAGTTTTCCATTTATATTAAACTTACTATTAGTAATGTAGATAATTTCATGCTGCATCTTAAATGCTTGGTTCCCTGTATCTGGAGTTCAACTCTTTCTACTGATCAGCCTGTCAATTCCATCACTATATAATTATTTGGCATATGAACCATTGAAGTTGTACCTTTACAAATAAAATTTCTTTTTCACTCAATCCTGACATTTAAGCAATTGCTGATGTTTGAGCAGAATGGTACACTTGCATTCTGTTAAGTCTCTGGATCTTTTGAATCCAGTTGTGTTCGGTCCTCAATAGCCTCAGCCACCAATCTTAAATGGACAGGACTTTTCTCCCCTCCCGCTGCTATCAGGAGGAGGAGATTGGTATCAGGAAAAGCTGATGAATGATAGGTTGCAACTTTGGGCTTGTCTGTGTGCTCCTGAATTTATATAATTTTATTTGTTTTATTTGTTTAGGAACTGATTTTTATTGAAGGTACAAAGCCTGACATGTTCGTCTATTTTTATAGCCAGTCAGAGTTTCCCAAGATGCTAGAAGGGTAGCTTATCTAATTTATCTGAATATAGACATACATTTTGGAAACATAAATACCTTGTTCCCATATAGTGATTTGGTATTAGTAAATTCTGTGTGACATCACAGCACAGGTAATGCCAGCAAAATGCAGGCAGCAAATACAATGACTAGTCATAGGAGAAGTTTTCTTTACCTCTTTCTCTAAATCAATATAATTATTTATGCCTTGAAATGTAACAGGAAAACAGAAATTTCTGCCTCTCCTTGTAATGAGAAGTAGTTCAGTTTATTTTCTAATGCCCATATATTTATAAAATAAACCACACAGTTTTACTTCTAAGAATCTCAGGTGAGGTTATCTGTTTTTCTGCCTCTTTCTTTCAAGTTGTTCATTTTATTCCATAGGTTTGAAAGAAGATGACAGAATCTCAGAATCACAGAATAAGCTGATTTGGAAGGGACTCACAAGAATCATCAAGCTCAACTCCTGGCCCTGTACAGCACCATCCCCAGGAGTCACACCATGTGCCTGAGACCTTTGTCCAAACACTTCTAGAACTCTGTCAGGCTGGTGCTGTGACCACTGCCCTGGGGAGCCTGTCCAGTGCCCGACCACCTGCTGGGGGAAGAATCTTTTTCTAATACCCGACCTAAACCTCCCCTGACACAGCTTCAGGCAATTCCCTCAGTCCTGTCACTGTCACCACAGAGCAGAGATCAGTGCCTGCCCCTCCTCTTCCCTCATGAGGAAGGTGGGACTGCAATGAGGTCTCCCCTCAGCCTCCTCTCCTCCAGGCTGAACAGACCAAGTGCCCTCAGCTGCTCCTCATACAACTTCCCCTCAAGGCCTTCACCATCTCCATTGCCCTCCTTTGGGCGCTCTCTAAATGTCCTTTAAAATACCTTGTTTCAATTATGGAGTGATATTTTAATATACTGCAGCACTGCACCACAAATTGCCGATAAAACACCACAGTATTGAGAGCTTCCAAGTGTTCTGATAGAACTTCAAAGCTAGGGTGGGAAATGAGTCCATAGGGCTCCCATCACTGGTAATTTAATTTCTCCCTATAACAGTTTGTATTTTGAACAGTTTTCCAAATATATAATTTTTTTACCTTGGCTTTCTGAGCATTCCTGCATTTCATTTGCCTCTCATCAGCTCTGAGACAAGTCAGATGTATAAGTGTGGATAACTCATTTCTGCATTTTTCCTGCTCTTTGAAAAGCAAGCGTTCTTTAGCAATGCATTCTTCTAGTGCACGGGCATCCATATCTGATATCATTTCCTAAAGAAGATTAAATTTAAATCCTAATGCAACAATGCATCAGTGTTGGCAAACCCAGAGTTGGAAATACTTTGGGTTTATCTGCAATGTAAACAAATATACAGACCACATAGATTTAAAATAATAATAAATTATTGCTTTTAAACAACATGCACGATCTCTATAATAACATTTCAAAATATATTATCACCTAGGAGCATTTCTGTCCCTCAGTCTAACATCTTTCAGCTATTGTCCATTGGACAGAATGGGTCTTTATATTTATATAATCCTTAAATAAATTTGGTGTCAGGTCTTCAGGGGGACATGAATGGAAGCTTCCTAGGCTCCACTGACTGCGTGCCTGTCTGTGGCACACAACTTCCATATTGCAAAGAGTGACATGTAGGTACTGAATATATGTGTATCCAAATACAAGCTGATTCCCACCCGATAATGTTAATGAATTCAAACAAAACACAAAATGAAAATGGATATAAGGATAAGAAGACAAGGAGGTTTGATCTTAAGAATGTATGTCTGAAATAGATTGCTTCTTACAAAGCCATTTATCTAGTGGCAAGTACTAATGCTCTGGTAATGAAGATATCTGCATTTCCACGTCTATATGGATGTGCTGAGTACAGACAGACATCCACAAACGACAGAACAGTGAAGATGAAAAATCCTAATGTACAAATGCTGAATTTCCATTGTTGCAGCAAGACAGGGTTCCCTATCCTAAGGAAATCTATAACAATATGTTTTTAGCTGCAGTGTCATTACTGACATTCAGAAAGACTTAAACGACAAAGCAGATTTGCTTTCCACCTTCTAGTATGTTGCCAGTAACACCAAAAAATGTTTTTAAGAATGAAAGACAAGTGGTCTTTAAAATTGAACAGATACTACCACATTTTCTCACCAGAAAGCTGCAGCTAGAAACTCCCATTTTTTTTTCTTCAAACAGTCCCTTTATTATCATGATAGAAAAACAACAGTTAAAATGAAAAAAAAAAAAAGAGAAAGCAGGACTCAGCACCTGTTCAGCTAAACCTCTCTTGATTGTTTCAATTTCTTCCCGCAGTTCTTGTCGTCTTTCTAATAACACTGCACTGTTTTTTGAGCTCATTTCCGCCTACAAAAATAAACCAAGCACAGAGTGATGCAAATAAAAAATGAGGAAAATGCAAACTGCAGATACTCCATTAGAAGTAGCTACTCAAATGAATAAATTAATTTTCTCTCCTATCATAGTGGCTAGTACAAGAATGCTTCATTGAGTAGAGCTCCTCAGTAACTCATTGAAGTTTTTCAAATCTTTCTTTTAAGAAACATGAACATTAAACTTCACAAATTTAGAAAGTTTATGGTTTTCAGCAACTACACTGTCATAAAAAAACAATAAACACAAAGAGAGGCTATACAGAAATGTCACCTTCTAAATTCAGGATTTTCAGCGTGAAATTCTGAACTTATTAAAGAAAAACAATAGATAGTTCACATCAATGTAGAATGGATATCACATTTTTTTCTTTTTGTTGCTATGGCAGGATTTTCCTTAGGCTCTAGAAAGTCAAATCTAACAACATGAACATTTATGTATTACTTTTTCACGTACATCACGGGAAAATTCATTTATTCAATCAGATTTTAACATTAAGTATGTGAAGGAATACATATTTAAAAACTACTGCTGACTAAAATATATCTGGTTAATCTCACTACAACTACTTACATGGTATACCTTGTAAGAAAAATAGTTGTATTGGCCTTACTGTGACTAACTTCACTTCAAAATTCTTTATGTTTATAGGAAATAAATGCATCAGACTAACTCTGCAGACATACAGGCCTCTCTGTAATTGATGGGAACTAACGTTTTAGCAGGACTGGTTGTGATAGGACAAGGGGTATTAATTTTAAAATAAAAGAGGAACAATTAGATATAAGGAAGAATTTTGTTCAGTAAGGGTAGTAAAACACTGGCACGGGTTGCCCAGAGAGTTGGTTGATGCTCCATCCCTGGAAATATTCAAGGCCAGGCTGGACTGAGGTCTGCCCGACCTGGATGAAGCTGTCCCTGCCTATTGCAGAGGTTTGGACCAAATGATCTTTAAAGGTCCCTTCCAAGCCAAATGATTCTAATTGCAAATCTGTAATTCATATGGGTGAGAAATAAATTGCATTTAACAACACATGTGGAAGATACTCAAAGATAATACACGTAACCCTGTGATATCTTGCTCAGATCTCAACCAGATATTACAGTTCAAAACACTAGAAATCAATACTGAGTAGATATTTTGCACTTGCGATTTTCACTTCTCTGATAATATTTTGAAATGAATATTGTTCACTTGCATTAAGGGAAAGGGAAAAAAGAGACATAGTAAAGGTCAAACTGTGGAGTTACTTCAGTTGCAGCTGCCAGCTCTGAGATTTGATTTGATTTAGGTTTACTAAAAGGTCAATAAAGCCTGTCCTAAGAAAGTGATTTATGCTTTTGTGGTGGGAGCAAAGCTAGCTTTTGTGTGGAGCAAAAATAGCTTTTCTGTGGAGCGTGTATTAGTTAGCACTTATGCTGTGTAAAAGTAAAAAGCAAACATCCTTAATCCATTAAGGACCTTTATTCACATAAGACAGGGCTAAACTTAGGCACTTTTGGCTGTCTCTGTGTTGGCCTGACCAAGGAGAAGGCCCACGTGGAGAGGAGCAGCAGTTCTGCCCCAGGCTGGCGACAGCGGAATCGGCAGTTCTCTTTCACACACAATGTTGGCGTTTAGCAATAGCTGACCTTTCACAACTTACTAACGGGAAAAAAACACATTTGAAGGAAGTGTTCCTGTAATTTCCTTATTCTACAAACCAGTCATTCTGCCCTTAGCACACGATTCAAAATAAGAGAAAATTGGGGAACCACACTGATGTACTGCTGCTTCTGCAATCATATATTTGAAACAAACAATTAATTCTTGTGTTTTTTTCACATTGAATCATAATGAATAAATGTAAATCTGAGGTTTTAAGTAGTTAAAGAAATTTTATCTACTTAAAATATTTTTTTAACTTTTTCTAGGTGTGCTCCCAAATATTACAAATCAAAATTTTCCAAATATAGCAAAAGCCAAGCAGAATCAAGCTTGCCACTTGACTCTTCCTTACTGCAGTACTGCATTTGAATTGGCCATGCTGCAGAGAAGCAGTGACCTCATGTTTGCTCTTCTAACAGAGCTAGAAAAGGAATCAGAGAAAACACTGAGTATGGGAGGATGGGCTAAAACAACTCTATTGCCGTGGCCTGTTTGCATAGAGTAATATCCTACAACTGCTAGGGAAAAATACTAATTAGAATTCTATTTCTGTCTCTAATGGCATTCCCTTTCCCTTACTCCTCATGATGATACTATTTGTAAGACACATACGAGGTCTTGTCCTTTCACAGTGTGAAGGAATTGGGCTGGGATGGGTTTGGATCTCACCCCAGAGTGCAAACTCTAACCACAACCACTGGTGAGTTATGGCATTTGATTTTAGCATTACAAGTTTTTGTGGTTTTCCATCCAGGAATATTTTTTCAATGGGAACACAAGAAAAAATACCATGTCCCAGATTGTCTTAGCTGATACTGAACAGAAACTCTTTAAGCTTTTAAGATCAAAGTCGGGAATATGAGTCAGCCCTTTAATCATTATTTCAGGAAATTCAATCCAAAACTTTGTTGTGCAGTTATAGAGCTTTCCTCCCTCCTCCCAGGTGAGTTTATACTACTAGCTAATACACATGTGAATGGAGGAGTATTTAAAGGGAGACAAAAAATATTGTTTAATAATATTAAATATTATCAAGTAATACTTGGAGTTGTTTAAATAGAAAAACTAAGTCTGTCTGAGTTTTGATACTATATAGTTACTTTAAAAAACTTTACAATTATGTAAGACTTTTTTCTGCCTTGAATTGCTTAAAAAGATCAAGAAAAATTTCAAGGACAGTGTCAAGGTAGGAAACATCAAGTCCTGTGAAAAAATATTCATGACTAAACAAGACTAATTTTATATGACTCAGAATCTAGACTAAGCAAGGAGCAAGTACAGGAGAAAACATATATAAGAAAGAGAGAATTGAAGAACCAGTTATGAGAGAAAGAAAATACAAAAAAATTATAGACAAAGTAAACTTTTAAGAAAAAATTTGAAACAGAAAATAAAACGCTTTGAATACACAAGCAGAATAATACCACCCTTTAAAATTACCATAGTTGGAAGACAAAGTAAAACAGAAAACAGTAAAGAATTACTGAAAGAGATATGGGTGAAATACTAAAGCAGGGAGGAAATGAGGAAGGTGTAATAACAGTCTTCTCTCCTTTCCCCTTATGGGACTGTGAAGAGATTTCATAGAAATATTTCTTACAAGAAAATTTACAATCTTCATGATCAATGCATTCATACAGACCTCTATTTTGAGTCTTTTATGCTTTGCCTTATCTCCTTCCACAGAGTCACAAATCGCTTTCAGTTCTAACTCCAACTTTTTTAAATTTTTCAGTTCTCTTTCTTTCTGTGTTTGATGGTGACTGAGAGTCTCCTGTTGCTTTTTGTTCTCCAAGACACATTTATTTAAATTATTTTCCAGAATTTGTCTATACAGATAGACACAGAGTTTTAGAAACACGTAACTTAATCAAGACTTATATGTAAACAGGCATGACTACTTTAATGACTTTGGAGTACCTCATCATTATGGCTCAGCAGCAAGAAAAACTTGTAAACTAATGACAAAAATTACCTAAAAAGGTAGCATTTTTATAACTTTAATCAATTATAATCCCCTGATTATGTCAATGATGTCTCACAGTCTGTTCAAAATATGTTAAAAATTCCAGGGAAACTAGTACATATAGGAAGAAGAAAACACATTTTTTGTATGAGGGAACATTTCAAAGACTTCATGGGCCTTTAATACAAAGCTTGAAATCAAAAGTATTGTTGCTGAGCATATGGCGAGAATTGCCACTATACATCTCCGTCAGCAAAGGAGGAATCATTTGAAGCTTGTCATTAACCTAACAGTTTATTTTACTTTACCAATTAAAATAAAATCACAATTGAAGGCAATATTAAAGAGATGATTAACCAATCCCCACTGAAAATTATGAGTATGTGAGTGCAGACATTTATAATTCTTATTTGAAAATGAAAATACTGGCATACTTTTTTCCTCTTCAATTTACTTTCAGTGGGTTACACAGGAAAGAAAATATTTGCACTATAGAGAGAAACCATTTAAAATATTTCACTTTTCAGAGCAAAATCTCAGAGGATTTTATCAAATGGTTATGCTTTTTAATATTCTTCTTCAAGCCAGATCCCAGATTCCAAAATTTTATGTAAACATTTCTGAAGTCAGAACCAATCCTGACCATTTCTAATCTGCACTGGTTGCAGCATAAAACTTGAAAACAGAAGCAATACAGCAGGAGAAAGAGACACACTTCTGAGAACAGAGAATCGTTCACTCTTTCCACATGGCTCATATCTCTTACTCTAACCTGTCTGATAGGATGGCTAATTCCTTCTCTGCACTAATTTCCAGTGATTTTGTCAAAGTACTGAATTCTCGTTCATTGTTTTCTATCAAAGTTTGTCTCTCATCCAATTCCTTCATTACATCTTCTCTTTCTTGCATAATTTCTTCAGTCTTTCTTTCAGCGGCTTTCAGGATTCTACTCAGTTCTTCTATTTGGTCACTAAGGGCTTCATTCTGCTTCTCTGCATCGCTGTGGATATATTTTAGCAAAGCAGTAAGGGTTAACTTTTCCACATGCATAATCAAAAGGTAAAATGTAAGTTGCCAATTTTTGTGGACACAAAATAATTTCACAACAATATATGCTATATGTTTGAAAGCAGGCAATAAAAACCTTCAAATTCCAATATAGTCCAACAATAAAATTGCAGATAGCCATGGGGCTGACAGATTAGCACAATGACAGTATTCAAAATCTAGTAACTGATTTCTGTCAACATTACTCAGTACATGGGTGCTACACTTTTAAGTGTTCTTCCTAAGACTGGGAACTCTGGTTAGTTTATTCTGTGATGTGACACAAATATAAAGACGCATTTAAATATTTCATTAATAGCAATCTGCACAATGTAGGTTTTAGGATTTGCTTCTCTGTAACACTATAGGGCAAACGTCTTAGATTTATGATGGCAGAGTTGCATTAAGCAGAGCAGTGAGGAAATTGTAGAAGAAAACCATCATACAAGTTTTAAACCTGAGAAATTTAAATACTCAAACAGTTTCAGTATTATAAATAGAGACTGGAAGCAGGAGACACAAAAAATTTGGTGTAACCTTGTGCACAAACAGGGTACAAAACCCGTCATTCATCTGAATGGCAATTGGACCACTGAGATCTGTGAGTGACCTGGCTGAAACTGCTCAGTGCTAATTTGATTTTACGCTTACAGAAAATAGCACATGCCATGCTTCAAAGGAGAAGACCCCCAGCTTCACAAGAGAGAGAAAGAAAAGGCTGGCTGCTGGCTTACATTTCCCCTGATGAAGTATTAGAGATGCAATTCATGTCAGGCTCTTACAGCAGAGCACCTGTGACTCAACAGCTGGTACAGAAGCACCAAGGGAGAGTGGCTTTGTAGCTCAGGCCACACTGTCAGCCGTGGAAGCATTAATTTAAATGTTGATCCTAATTTTAATCAACAAATATCCTCAATCATTTCTATAACCAAGGGATGAGATTAAGTCATACATATACATATACATATACATATACATATACATATACATATACATATACACATACACATACACATACACATACACATATACATATACATACATACATATATATATATATATATATTCATGTATATGGAATTATTTATTACAAACATACATTTTTTTCTGATTCAGCTTCTCAGTTTCTTTTGCAAGTTGCTTTGGAACACCAAGGATCCTAACTAGCTCAGCCTAGTGACAAAACAGAAAGGTTTGATTAATAGCCTCAAGAGCTGATGAGTTTCCATAGCAGTAATATTCACTTAGAACTCCTGTGAAAATCAGCAGAAAACATATATTTGAATTACTTGAGTTTGTCCCAGAGAATTGCAGCTGCTACTTTTGAAACTAAACATTGGTATTTACAATTTTAGTACGTCTTCAAAATAAAAACTATGCTTGAATATTACTAATACATCTTATTATGCTATTTATACCACAGAAAGAAGTAGACCATGGTATGCTTTGTAATTCTCAGCATAAATCTGTATTAGCTGTAATCTGAACAGCCTACAATAACATAACATAGCTAAGATATCTATATAGAAACCACCTTTTAATCAAAACCATAGCTATTATTATTTTCTAAAGGAGTAAGAAGGATATGGTGCAGCAGCATGTTTCATGCCTATTGAAAAATGGTCTAATATTTAATGTAATGGCATAATGAATTCGGAATGACAAACAGCATCCTGAAGATTCACTGCTCCTTTGGCCAAAACATATACCCCTACACATACACATGCACACACAATCAGGTACATAGGCACAATTAATTTTGTGTTACTTTAAAGAAAGTCTGTGTCTCCTGAAGCTTTCCCATTTCTTCCTCATCTGTTAATATCAGCTTTTCCTTGGATGAAATTGCTTCTTTTATTGATTCAATTTCTGCTTTCCTCTGGATTACTTCTTCGCTGAGCTCATCACAATTTTCCTTCAACTGTATAATTTCGTCATCTTTCTTTAAAAATGAAGTAAAAGACCAGATTAATTGCATTTTCCCTTTTACATTTTGCAGGCTTCTCATAATACAGACTCATTAATATTGAGTGATGATAACATTTTTAGCAACAAGGTGTGAAATGTTTTTTTTTACCAGAAGCGTGTTTCTTCTATCAATACTAACAGATTTTTTTTTCCAACAAAGCCACATATATTCCTCAGGATTTAAGACTGCGAAGGTATTTTTCATGTTCACATCCTAGGACCAAAACCCTGCAGCTGTCTTTACATTCAGCATCCATTTGCTGAGTATAGTAATCATTTTCTTGAGTAAACAAAAAATCCAGATCTTTTCTGAATCAGTTATTTATTGCTTGCCCTAGAGTTGAATGATAGAATTGAATGATATAATATAGTCTATAAAATCTGCTTCTTTTAAAATCTATCTTTTTCTATGTATTGTATTTTAAATACTCTAGAAATACACTCTAGAAATACACACTGTGAAAACATTTTTAATGATGTTTTTATATGTTACCTGACAGAACATAAAACATTGCTTTTCTCCTGTTTTGTACTTACCTTTTCTTTTAAAGCTCTTTCATATTCATTTTCCAGAAGCCCTTTTTCTTCTCGCAAACTACAGTAAAAAGCAAAGCAGAGCTAAATATATTAGTAATATAATAATTATTACATTGTAATATAGTAAATGGTACAAAAGTACAAAAGCCTATCCTGCATTAGACTAAAACACATGGTGAATTATCATGAAAGGTGCTCAGATTTAAAGGAAGTTTGCTGACTGCTAACTGGGAGTCCTGAAAGACTGGATATATATATGGAGATGCACATATCTTTTTCTACAGTGCACATACCTAAACATTTGAACCTGATTTTTCTTAGTCCAACCACCTCCTGCAGGGGTGCATTCATGCCTCACTCACCCTTGCCTTTTACTGGTGGTGCCCTACACCCACAGCTCCTCCCAGCCTCAGAACACAAAACGTTAAGCTGGAAGTGCGACAAAATGGAAGAGGAGGTGGGTAATAAATAGCCACAAAGACATCATATATCAGAGAAAGTGCCATTGCTATGAGAAACCTTCTTCTTCCTATGAATGTTTTCACATACACGTTTACTCTTCAGACAACTGTAAGTGAAGCTCCTCAAATCTGGATTGGAGCCTGTGGAAAAAAAATCCTGAAAAGTGGCAGGAGTTATAGGCTAAGTCAAAGGGGTATGGTAGAAAACTTAATTGAACAGCCATTGTGATCTTAACCTATATCCAAAACTAAATAGCAATTTAATTTCAGGCAACAATTAGGACAGATGCTAAAGAAGTGAAGAAGGAGGAAAGGAAAAAATAGCAAAGTTCTTAGATCTTGTGGGTGTTTAGTATTACTGCACTGAGAAAGATGAAGGAATGACTATAAAAAGGGAGTTCAACCAACAAGCTCGTTGGATTTACAATAGGGAGCTTCTTGATGGTAGGTAAATACCGCCAAATACAAAAAATTATCCCTACTGAAGGTATGTCTGTACATCCCCAGTGCCTGTATGGGACAGGTCTGCACCTGTAGTAGGTAAATGTGCTATAGCAGTCTGATGCCATCACAGCCAAACTGAACTTAACTGAGCTATTCACTGTGTTGTTCACTGGGAAAAAGGAGGCAGGTTCTTGCAATGCAATTAGTACCTACAACAACGTTTCAGTCTCAGGCTATAAAGAAGTAAAGACTGCAGCTAAGGAATAGGTGGAACAAACAAATCTTCCGTCCCAGGTATAGCAAAAAATCAGCTTCAGTGCTTAAATTTGTGTTTGTAAGTCCAGTGGGAGGATCTGCTGCTCAAGTTCTGTTGAGACTCAGGGCAGCCTTGTAGAATAAATAACTCTTTAAATTATGGAAGCATTAAGAGAAGAGAACAACCTTCCATAAAATAGTTGTGTCACTTGGAGCTATGAACTGTGGCAAGGCACTCCTGGGCAGCTGCACCCTCCCAAAGCAGCTATCACAGTTACCTCATAACGTGGCTGATACAGAAGAGAGGCAGCTGATTCCTATTTCTTTATTTTTTTCCTTCTGAAACCTTCCAGCAGCAGCGTAAGACTTTGCATGGTGGTGGTGGTTGAGGTTTCAGAAGTGTGTGGTCATGGGAAGAGAGATCAGTCCCCCAACAGCCAACCTCAAGGAACACCATCCCTAGGACCTTATGCTCAACCCTTTAGCAGTGCTGATTTAAGGTTCCCTCCCCCACTCCACCACCCCCACTCTCTCAATAAACTCTTTCTTATAACTGAGTTCTCCAACAAAAGGAGTGAAGTTATACCTGGAAGTCTCAAGCAATATATTTCCAGTTAAGGAAAGGAAACAGTGAAAAAAAGAGAACTGGGTTGGTGGTGTTGCAATATAAACAAAACAAAACAACATCCCCCCCAAGAATAAGAAGCTCTGGCTCAGATGAAGAGCAAAGAGAAAATAGACACAGAGTAGATGTTGTTGATATACAGCTTGTGTGATATTTGTATGGGCAGAATACAAGTATGCCTCTACAGGTACTGGTAAAGTTTGAAAACTAATCTGAATGCCAGCATTTGAACACTCACAGAGTGAACGAGTTTGCAAACCAAAATCTTTTAAAGAAAAAGTTGAATTTAAATCAACCTTCCCCCAAAAATGATAAAACTAATTAAAAAAAAAAATTTCCAAAATTCCAGAATCATATTCTAAACACATTTTGGCAGTACTGAGTTGAACTTCAAGTTGAACTCCTTGGGACTGGCATAATCACACTAAGGATAATGAATGTCTACTTTGCACAAATACCCATAACTGTCTGACTGCCACAAAATGTTATTAAATAAGTCCTGTGCAAAATGATTAAAGAGGTACTGCATGGCTTGTGGTCAGTCCTTGCTGTGCCCTCTTTCATATCACGCTGGACGATCAAAAGAGCAATACCAAAGATCAGGAGTGAGAGCAAATCTGACACTGTTTTCATTTTGTCACATTCCTCACTCATGAGGACAGATTCCTGTGGAACCATTCCAGTTTCACAACAAAGACTTTTCCATCCAGCAAAAGTAAAATGATTTGAACACCTCATTTTCTGTGACATAAACAAAGGCAACAGTGAGTGGCAAGAACCAAGCTACCTAAATAGCCGGCAGACCAACTACTTCCACACAAAAACCAGTGGAAGCATGAAAATAGGGGTAAAAAGAAAGAAGTAAAATCTCTCCCTTTTGAGCAATGAGTTTGATCCAGCTGCCCATACCCAGAAGTCAGACAGACAGCCCTATGCTAACATGCCCAGGCTTCCTTACTGTCAGCAATAGAAACTGGGGCCTCCAAAGGGCAGGTCATCTGACATCACAAGTGACTGTGGCACTTAGGATGACATAAATTACCAGCTGAAGATAAAATATTTCTCTCTGTGGGCTCTAATGGAGGCAGGATGATTAACACACATTTAGGAATCAAATAAGGCTCTTCAAAAATTTTAGTTTAGTCTCATTTAATAGATGAACACAGATGCTTAATGGAAGATAAGCAGAGAAATTCTGGTCTTTCAATTTAGCATTTGAATATTTTAACCTGTGATAGATGGATATCAACCTCATGACTGTTTTACTTAGTCATCAAACACAACAAACAAAACAGCTGCAACTGGCTTTAGGCATTTGAATTTCCCATTATTTTATAGCTCCAATGGATGTATTTTTCAACATCATGTGGATTTTATTATTAATATTATTATATCTCTAACAACACACATAACAGAAAGAAGACAAAACCCCTAAGTTAAAGCATTAATGTGTGCAAATGTTTCTAACTTTGGTCTTCTTATTTTTGTGAAGCCTAGTAACAGTATTGTACATGAAAAGCAGTCATGGACGCAGATGTAATGAGTTAAAAAAAGACAGTTGGAAAATTGGGCCATTAATAAAAATACATTCCAGATTTTTCCCTGAGAGATATTTACAGCTGCAAGCTGACACAGAAATAAAAAAAAATTAAGATGGAGAGATTAAGAAATGTAGTGGGAGCTGTCAACAGAGGTCCATTTCACTTCCTCAGCTCACAAAGTAACCACAACACCATTATCATTAAAAGTCCCATCATGCAAGAAAGTGAATTCCTTCAGCTACTCTGTCTCATAGCTGGGATTTCTTGGAAGTCCATAGAAGGTGCTCAGCACCTCACAGCTAAAATCTAGTGACCACAGGCAGAAGTTGTCACACCTGACAAGCTGCCAGCATGAGCTTTCTGTAAGCCTCTGAACTATAGTTAGTTTGTAGGTACCAGAGAAGGCAGACACAAGACCAGCTGATAGCAACTTCAGTTGTGGCTCAACTTATTTTACTTATGGCCTGTAATTCTTTACTAGAGAAACTATGGACAGAAGTTTAACTTTTCACTTTTTAATCATAGAGTGACTAATAAAGAAATACTTACAAGTATTGAAATAGTTTTCCTTATTTGCAATGCTTCTACAGGGACAAAGCCAGTTTTGCAATCCTGACTAGTTTGCAATTCCACAGTCATGAGGAGTGAGGAGCCATTTTTCTACCTGCACAAATTATTGGGACAGCTGGACATTGAACCTGGGCTTTAAAACAAAGTTACTTTCAAGCATGAGGTACCTTTAATCTCACAAACTCTTGTTACAGATAAATTTAGTACTAATTAATTGCTTACTTTTAAATGTATTGTTTAGATGATAAATTTAGATTTAATATTTATTATTTCTCAACAATAAACTACTGTTGAAACCATTGTGTAATAAAGAAAAGCAGCTCTTTATTTTGTCTCACAAATCAGAATTCCAATCCTCACATGAACATCACAGTGAAACATCTCCTCAAGCCAGAACAAATCCTTGCTGGTCACACTGATTCTTTCCTTGTTCTTCCGCTAATTTGATTTTTTGGTCTATATTCTTACTTATCGAGGCTTCTTAACAATTATATGAAGAAATTTCATGGCTCTGAATGCAATTTTAGCAGAACTGAGTGGAAATCACTCTTCTTCCTTTTACTTTATTACCCTTGCCAAGTAATTATTGAGAGGAAGAATACTCCCAGAGTCAGCTCTGTCTTTGGGATAGTGGTCCAAGCTTTATAAGCTCAGTAAAATCCTTCCAACCCTTGTTCTGTCCTGGTGCTGAGCTCTTGAGCAGACACCAGCAATGAGCCCAGAACATCCATACAGCAGAACAAGCCACAAACTGGAAGAGGAGGCACATACCTACGGCAGCAACACTCCCTATCCATGCAGTCACCCTCAGCTGAAGTATGTCAGAGATGTTTCTGAACACCTCATGTATCTATTCAAGCTATGAAAAAGACACAAAATTCCTGAAAACCTGACAATACTACAATGCTGAAAGCAATTTAAATTTATTCTGGGAATGTTGACTACTCATTGGAAAAATAAAGGACTAAACCAGAAAATAAAATATCACCTTCAGCTGTTAGGAAAGGTCTGGAGAAAAACTGTTTACAGAAGCAAGCAAATAGGAAATTAAAAAGGGATAGAAGAGCATGGGATATTAAGAGGCCTTGAGGCATTTGCTAGTGTTCTGACATATCCATATGGCTCCTCAAGAGAGAAACTTCATTGTTGTCAGATGTGAATCTGAGTGCATAAAAGGTGCCAAGTACTCTTACCTACGAAAGTGAATTGAGGCAGAAAATAAAGGCATCGGAGATAAAAGAGATGCTTCAGAGAAAGAAAGGCTTACAGAACCAGGGAAACAAGATCAGATTTCTCACTTCCAGCTCTGCAGTATGTTTGAGTAGACATTCTAAAAAAAAGGATAAAGCAGTAGATAAGAGATACAGATAATTCCTTCAAAACCTTTCCCCCTCCATGCTCCCTGCCTGCTATACATACAAAGGTAAACAAACAGTGTTTGTTTTCAGACTGAACAGCCATTAGTCATAATTCCCAAAGAGAAATGTACTTGCAAGTGCCAAGCGCAGCTGGGACTGTATTAACACAGTTGGACAACAAGGGAAACTGTGTTCCAGAGAGATCAAGGGCCAAGAGAGGTTGGACCAAGACTTTTTATCCTGAGAAATGAAGGAAACCAAGCAGCGACCTAATAGCAAACTTCTAATAGTTTTGATGCAACTTCCCTTCCCCTCTGTCTGTGACACTGTCCATGCACACAGATATTTTAGAAAATGTTGCTTTATTCTTTGGATAAAACCAGCAGGAATATAGAACTTCATTTTACATCAGTGCTACTATTAGATCACCTGCTACTCACAACTATACTCTGGACATTCATTTTTACTGTATTTCACAGGCCCCAAACCTATCCCTTCTTTACAAACATGTATTCACACCCATTATCTGTTTTTCTTCACAGTCTATTTCTCATTTCCCCACTAGATTCACTCACCCATTCTTTACATATATTGTGCTACTCCCTTTCACTCTACACTACTCCAACTCAAAACCCCTATAATTTCCCAAATATTTCTGGAATTTCTCTCCCAATAAGCAAATCCACACATAACCAAGGCACATCCTTCTCATGCCACATCCACAACACACGTAAGACCCAATGGTACCATCAGGCATGAAACAGATTCCAAACAAGGAACAGTTAAATAATCTACAGTCTCCCAGTTTGAAAAATTGACAAATTAAGGGGGAAGGGGGTGTATAAAAGAGATCTATCAAATTATCCTGCAGCAGTGAAAATGAAGACAGGCTCAGACCCTCATTGTTGCATGAACAGGGCATGAAATGAAGGCATAGGAGCTGGGTTAAAAAAAAGCAAGGAGGTGTCAGTTCTTACTCAGTTAATTTGTGGAACTCGTTGCCCAGCGTGTTGCAATGTCAGAAGTTTGTTCTGGAGGAGACAGGAGAAGTTCAAAGGAATAGGGGTCAGCTGAGGATTCCCAAATACAGAGCACTGTATTTGGCTCATGAAAACCTCACATCACAAGCGGCTGGGGCTGCACTTTTGGTCTCCATTAGATAATGCACCTCATGGACCTCTGGTCAGACTATACAGCTGGGTTTGATCCCAGGCAATATGTAAGATGTAAGTTTCTTATTACAATGAAAGAACATTTTTTACAGCATGACTGACGCAAAAAGGGGATTTTTAATCTGTAAGATATTTAGTTCATATACAAAAATTAATCCAGTAAATGTACAAGGGTAATTGAAATAATACCTAAGCTGCATTTTTTTATAGAATGGAATTCTCCTTTTGACTAGAGGTAGAAAATAGAGAACAGGAAAATATTCCCTAAACATATAAATCCTCATAATTTTTTGAAAAAGTGATACAAAATCAGTGAAAAATGTTCATAAAATATGAGGACAAATGGTTAAAAAGCATTATACTTTTGAAGACCTCATTTCTGAACTGCTTGGAAATTGCAATAAATTCTGTATTTAATAATTATTTCAGGAAATTTCATGTTTCTTAGTTATCTCATAGCAAATAATTTTTTCCAGATGTTTTCCATGTTTCTTTCCCACTCCCAATTTGCTTCATTCTCAAGTTTCTTTTTCTCTTAGAGCAAACACTTGGCTCTAAAAACCCCCAAAAAATCAAGAAAGAATTGTCGGAAAAATCTGCTCCATGCAGTGTGTAGAGTGTTCCTGTTTTCCTTGCAGAATAGTAATCTTAACTGCTGAGATGCTGACATTGCGTGTTTGCATTTATATACATACCAATGACACTACAGCTGGATTGAAGATGGGTAAAAATAGCAAGCCCCCCACAAAATAAAAATCTGAGTTCATTTACCTAGGATCATATTTTTACAAATGCAATAGTTCTGTTTGTAATTTTACTATAAAGTATGCAGATAATTGAAATGTATACAATACCAAGCTAATTCTGGACTGTTTTCCTTATACAGAAATGTTAAGATTTTACTCCTTTCACAGTAAATTTATAATTTTTCTGACATTGGAATATACTTCTCCCCCTTTGAATGCCTGAATAGAAAAACTTGAATATACTGTGCCATCAGTGTTAAAAATAGCATTGGGTCTATTTATGACAGTGTTCCATAAAATCCAAGCCAACAGGTGTCTTAGACTTTAAACATTTGTATTGAAGGCGTCCTAGACTAGAATTGTTAATGTTAATTTTGCCTACCTAAATATTATTAGTGCAAGGTAGTAAATTTTAAACAGCATTTCAAAGGACACCATAGCATGTTCTAAATTTACAACTGTCTACAAATCTCACACCATGGTAAATTTATTTATTACTGAAATGTTGCTGTCACTGGGGAAAGTTTGGGGCAATTTTTTTAACAACAGCCATCAAGAAATCTGTCCATGTAAGATGTAAAGGAGATTGAATGTTATTCCATGCTATCATCATTCTAGTTTAGCCATGATAAAATTAGCAGCATTTGACCACTTTCACCTACCATTCCACCTTCAGCCGATTTTCATACACTCTTTCTTTAATAGCTCTGTATTCACTTCGGCACCTAAGAAGTTGTTGCACTAGTTGGGAAGCTTCACTGGAAAGTTCTTCGGGGAACTGGTGTGCTTTTTCCAGTTCACATTGTTGTTCCAGTTCTGCGCTCAGACGTTCGGCTTCCTGCAACAGCTGGGTCTCAGATTCCTGTAAACTAAATATAAAGATTTAGAACTAGTCAATGAGAAGCACAAGCTTTGTATTTATACTTCTTTACATACCTGTAATATTTGATTCAATGATTTCAAGATGAGATGGAATTAAGATCTGAATAATCTTGTCTGACCTCCTAGTTGACCCCGCCTTGGACAGGAGGTTGGACCTCCTGAGTTCAAACCTGAATCATCCTACAATGCCATGAGAGCAGTGGAATCTTTTCTCAGGGGGATTTTTCTGCATGCCTACACATGGAGTGAGATTCATCTAATCTAATTTTAACCAGATGATAGATTGTTGCTTAGTCTAATTTATATGTCTAACACTTCTAGACACAAATGAAGAGACAGGGAATCCATCTTATGCTAAGAAGTGCCAAAGGCTAGATCTGATTCAGTGTGGGGGCCTATAATAGCAAAGTATCCACCAGGAAAGGCTCAGTCTGGCCTATAAGGCAACTATGAGTTCTTAATAAACACCGGGACATTTACCCAGTGATTAATTACATCTTGCTACTGCTATAGTGCTACTAGGATCTGAAATAACTCATTTGATGATGATACACAAGCTGAAAATGCATTTTTCAGCATCTGTGGAAACCTGTAGGTCAATGATCAATGATCTGATCTGACTTGTATCACCAAAGACTAGTTCCACAGAAACAGCAAACTAGATCCTGTCAGTGTCAGGAGACTGGTATTCATAATATATTTAGAAACCTGTGTAGTGATAGCTGAAAAAAATCCTAAAGGGTCTTAGTAAAATACATTGATTACTATGGAAAACTCTTAAAGGGAACTACAGCATGAAAATTCATATACAATGCACCACACATAAATCTATGCTTTATGCTATAGAAACCATTGTGTATGCCTCCTCAATATTACTACATTATGACTTTTATATAATGGTATACTAAAATTATTCACAAATTATGTAGAAGAATACAGAACTCTATCACTTGCTTTTTACTGATTAAAAATAAAGTGCAATTTAATTTTTTTAAATAAAGACAAAGGATATTAGAATTTCCCATACTGAGAAGCTCTTGACATGAATTTTGGCTCAAATTTGACATTTATGTCTTAGACAGAAAAACAAAATTACATATCCCACAAAAGAATAGAGTTGAGACAGTAAAGTGATTATAAAAATACAAAATATAAAACTGACTATACTGCACAAACATAGTTGAAATACGATGGTAGGAAAAGTTTTGATTCGTGCAAGATTTCTCCCTAGATAACCACTTCCTTTTTCTTAACTAGAAAAAAGAAAACCACAGACTTCAACAGAAAACAGAGTGTGCTTTCATCATGAACAAATAATTTTCTGTGTGGTGTACTTACACATATGAAGGGAAAAATAAACAGACTTATTGACACTGGATTATAAATTATATTTAAATCTTCTTTAAATCTAATAGAATGTATGCAGTTGTAGGAGAAAATATAATTGCTTGTAGTAATACACATAATTTCAAACAGAATTCTTTTGTAACACATACATTTTACATACAGTTACATGAGAACCAAATCCTTAGTACTGATTTTTTCAAGATGATTTTAAAAAAAAGGAAAATAGAAACAGGAGTTGAGTGTTGAATCTAGATTTTGCTCCCTACAGATGCCAGCAGTATTTTTACATGTGTTGATTTAAATTTAATTGAAGACAATAAAGAAATAACTGGACATCTACACAATGTACACATATAGAATCACTTGACTGCAAAAGTAGGTTTGTGCAGTCTGATGTGGCAGCTTTTGAATTTGTGAAATAACTGTGAGGCTTAAGAAGACAAGATTCTCAATCTGCCAATGCATCTTCATTATTACCTGAGTATCTTCCAGTCTGGCTTCTCAGAATATTCATACTAGGTTCCTAAATTGAGATAATATAAATAAAAATCTACAACTAGGCCACATAATTGAGTGACTGAAAGGTTTTTCAGGGGCCAAATACAAGCTCAGTCACTTCAACTTTAGATGCAGCCTGACTGCAAAGTGAGTGGGTGAGACAGCACCACAATGGGATGAGAGCCTGTTCTCAGCAAACATAAATTCAAAAGCACATAACACTTTGAAGAAAAGTATCAAAGATATTATCTGCCAGGTGACATCTTTCAGCTTTTCAGGATGCCAAATTGTGCAAAACCGAAAGCAAGAACTAAAGGAGTATTTGCCACTAAACAGAGGACTGCACTATACACTTACAGCTCTGCGTACAACGGCAAAAGCCTTGGAAACCACCTGCTCACAGATTAATTGCATTCATCATATTAGACAAATTTGTACTGTATATCAGAGAGATCAAGTTGCAATCATTTGTTTCAACATGGCATTGCAACAGCACTAGGACAGATAGGCATCAATCAGGAAAGAGATTGAATTCAACTGACATAGGTGAAAAAATAAGTTCTTGATTCACAGAATTGTACTGCATATGTTAGGGTGAAGAACTAACAGTGAAAAAGAGGTATTGATTCGATGAATGGTTCATTGCAGGAAGAGAGTATACACACACCTACTGCACTTACCACCAGGACCATCTTCACAGCTGATGGAGAAAAGCAGACACTTGCAGATGTCTGTGTAAGGAGGAAGTGTGTGGTGCCTATTTCTTTCTATTGACTGTTAAGGGACTCTTGGTGCCTTGTTCAGATGAGCATGGCTACTGATGCTAACATATGGACAAGTGAATCCCACTTTTGATGTCTGAAAAGTCCTTAAAATATACTAGAGATCATTATTGATTTTTGGTAATTGATTTGCCTTGCTTTCTTTTACCTGTAGAAGAAATTTATCTGTGGGAATTAGTGCTTGTTCACACATTGGCATTTTGCTTTGACACATGACTACATCTAATAAAGAATGTGACATGATTCTCTCTGATCCACTTTCTTACAGAAGTATGACCATTTCATATTCCTGTGAGAATGATGAAAAGAATGAGAGATGTAATCTACCATCTTACATTTTCATGCTTTTGGTGCAAGATGTTAAGGGTAGTTTTGAGTGTGACAAAAAAGACAGCTGAGTCCTGTTTACACTCTGGCCATATTCTACTCGCTATACACACAAAGGGATTGCCTTTCCATAAATGAATGTCCCATATAAAAGAATACTGTATAAATACATAAAACATGTAGGAATATGTTTGTATTTTTCCAATGAAAGATTGTTTTCAAACTAATATTGGCTAAATCCCAAATAACCTTGAAAGTTCCTATTAAATAATACTGATTTTTAACCTTGTGTTCTTGCTTTCTCCTTATGAACTATCACTGTAAGAAAGTCTTAAATGATATTCAGGCATCAGCATGAGCAGAAAATTACTTTAAATATATAATGCTTTGGCTACTGAAAGTCTAAAAAGGAATATTATACCTTATCACAGCCTTATGCAGAATGGTGTACTGTTCCTTCAGCTCAGCTACTCTGGTGTCTGTGATTTTTCCATCAGAAAACAGCTATGGAAGGCAAACAGACAGTTATGAAATCTCCTCAGCACTAATACTTTCATTCTGCTGCAAGTTTTTATAACTGTAATTGGCAGCCTTTCAGTTTATACAGACTGTGGTCACATAACAAATTAAATACACAACCAAATCAAATACACAGACAAAAAAAAAGCTTATTTACATAACAATTCAAAGCATAAATATAAGAACATAAAGAATGTGTCTGTCACAACTACAGTGCTACATGCAGTGTACCATTTCTTCTCTGAATTTCTGTCTGTAATAATATTTAATGATAATTCTATCTTGACTTTGAACTCAGGCTCTAAGTAACCTCTTTTCCACATTGCTAAATGGGTTCAGTTTTGGTCCAAACCCACTGGCCTGCAAAGGCAAAAATGAGGATTTAAGTGTCTCCACAGGCAGTAGGGTTGTAAAAAAAGGGAGCTAGGCTAAAGCTGTATTATCCCCAGACAACTGAACACTTTACTGTACATGCCTGTGCAGGTCTTCAGCAAACACAAAGATCAAACAGGTCTTTTAAATACCTCCAGGGATAGTGACTCAAACTCTTCCATGAGCAGCCTGTTCCAAAACTTGACCATGATTTCAGTGAAGAAGTTTTCCTAATATCCACTCTAAACCATTCTGGTGCAACTTGAGGCAATTTCCTTCTGTCCTACCACTTGTTACCTGGGAGAAAACACTGACCTTCACCTCCTTTCAGACAGTTGTGGAGAACCGTAAGTTCTACCCTGAGCCTCCTTTTCTCCAGGCTGAACAACCCCAGCTCCCTCAGCTGCTTTTCATCAGACTTGTGCTCCAGACCCTTCCCCAGCTCTGCTGCCCTTCTCTGGACACACGGCAGCACCTCCATGTCTTTCTTGTAGTGAGGGGCCCAAAAGTGAACATGGCTTCACCATTGTTGAGTGCAGGGGGACAATCACTGCCCTGGTCCTGCTGGCCACAATTTTCCTGTGTAATATTTCTTTAGGAAACCCTTCTTCCCCTCCTTTGGTCACAAGTAAGGAGAACCACTTTAAATCCAATTAAAAAATGTAAGGTGATCCAGCTCTGTAAAAGCCCATGGCTAACCTTGTGGGGCAGCAAGTCAAATCTGAAACTGTGATGGGACCCTGCCAAGAAATGTGATTATACAGAGTTGCTGAAATAAGAAGTGAAATTACTACAGCACCAAGAAAATCCCAGAAGTTATAATTCAACCTTCAGAATATTCAGAAGAAACCATCTAGAACTAATCCAATGGTCAAGAAGCAGAATACAAGTTAATATGTCAAAGGAAGTATATATTTTCTTCATAAATGTTCAAGTATTTTTGAAGATCTGTTCCAAAATATTTAATAGTAGCAAAGACAATCTTTGGTCCCTGAGACCCCGAGAAAAGAAAAGAAGAGCTGCCTTTCATTTGTTTGCATGAGATTAAAGATAAGCAGCTCTCAAATATTTATTTTGGCATTCTCTGTGATCAAAGATACTGCTCACTTAACTTCAAAATACTAACTAGATTTTCTGTGAGAAAGAAAATATTTCCCTTTCTCAACCCATTTATTTCTTAGCCTCATATGCAGATATAGTTTTCCTATTTGGGTGGTACCTCACTAATGTGGTTTCTCCATGCTCCTCTGATCTGTACCTGTGAGTTATGAATTTTTTACTGCTTAGGTTCTCACTGCAGATCTATGCCATGTTTGATAGTGTTTACACAGAGATAAACTCACTTGTCCCAGAGGCTGTATCTTCTTCTTTATGTCCATAAACTTTTTACAGATTTGACACCTAATTTCTCAATTCAATTCTGAACTAAGAGTTCTATTTCAGTAAATTTGGTTCTACACAATGTGCAGACTGGTAGCATTGAGGACTACACAAGACAGACTGCATGCATGGCATACCAGCATGTCAAAGGCAGTGAGACTTACGTGGAAAGTTTCATCACCAGATAGTTCCCATTACCACAGCATTATTGAGAGAGCCATCCAAGAGACACCACTGGGCTACCCTGTCCCAGGATTTGTTTTTAAAGTCTGGTATACTGTTTTCTCCAAGATTCTTGGAGGGGCAGAAGGGCAAGAAGCAACTGCTTGAGAGGAAGAAACAGTTTGTGGAAGAAGTGAGGAAACATGTGATCCTACTCTAGAAAAATTTTATTGATTGTAATGATAAAACCAGACAAGAGATGATGCCCTTGATATACAGATACGTAATTCTTTCAAGGTGGCCTGTCCTACATTAATGATAAAATAATCAACAGTATTTATGCACTCATAAGTGCATTGCTCCAAAGCTCTCACATTGCTGGGTTAAGTAAAATGTAGTTCTCCTCAGTGTAACTAATGATGTTGCTACACTGAAAAGTAAAAGAGAGAATGAGAAGATGGAGTAGTGCGGGAAAAAAAAGGGCTGGTAAATGGCAACTGAAGATGACTTCTTTCTGTCCTGCGTTAATCATAAAGCCTTGAAAGATCTGAGGTAATTTTATTACACTGGTGATCTCAAATCTGGAGTCTGGAATATAGTTGGATAAATATTCTTGACTTGTTGAGTCTTCCAGTCACACTCCACGTCAGTTGTACTTAACTGCATATTGCTTTTCTTAGACTTTCTTTCTCATTACAGAATGAACTGGGACCCCATACATTTTCAAACACACTCAACATTGATAGATCATCTGGATAAACCAGAATAAATTTTCTTTATCTAAATGCAGAATTACAGGAAGGCTGGATGAAGATTTGTCTTTTAACAGATGGTTGCCTGGCAACTTTCTGATTTGTTTCCCCATACACCCATAAACGTAATTACATTGAAAATATGGAAGTATGTGTCTTGTTACTGGATTTACTTGCATCTTTTCCTTTTAATTTAAAATTTCTGTTATGTTTATTTGACCCTTTTAAGTTACCCTTTCTTTTACTTTATCCTCATCCTAAACTGATTAACATGAGTGTAATTTTCTAGCTTTGTTACATTTTTTTTATTGCTTCACAATTTGAAGTCTGGCTTTTCTACTAGAAAAACAAAACAAAATCAAATCCCAACCCAAATTCCAAAGTAAATTTGTCTCCTTCAATCAGTAGAAAGGCCCGTGAAGTAAAGTGCTGGATAATTCTGTTCTATTGCAAAAAATGTGGAGGAAAATTTTGCTGAAAAGGTTAAAGGGAAGGACATATCCTTAATATTTTACTAGCAGAAAAAGGTAGATTTTCTGGCTCTGAGGAGGAATCATGTAAATATAGGAGTACACGAGAAAAACGGACCTTACACATGCACAAATAGCTGTTCTGTACACCTGAAAAGTTTTTTTCTCTACCCATATCAGTGATAAGTTCATATTCACTTGCTACCAACAGTTCCCCATCAGACCTATCTTCAAAATATCCTGATGAAAATTCCAAGAAAAAGTGAGCACTGTGTGAGGTTACACACTATCTGAGGGACCTCTTTTATATCCTTCCAGCTTGACTTCAGACTTAGCCCCTGGATCTAAGACCACAGTATTTTCTCCAAGGATGGAAGGTGGATATGGATGTTTGTAAGGAAGAGAACATGCCAGAATATGAATGGGAATTAAACCACACAAGAGAGAGGATCCATCTGATAAATAAGGCACTCATCCACGTGAGCAAAACTAGTGAAATCTGGCCCTAACTTTATCAATGCCTCCTCACTCCTGCATTAAGTGCACTGAGCATTCTCCATTTTATCAGATTATATTCAATTCATTCTGACAGTCAGCTCAAAGCAATACACCATGGAACTCATCTGAAATTCCGAAACAAGTTTTCTGTAACACAAATGTGACATAAATAAGAACTCTAGGAACATTTCCCATTTGAAATTTCAAGGCTTTTTTAAAAGTTCTTCTGGGACTCTCCAGAAATGAATAAAATTCAGCTAAATTTTAAACTTAAATAGATGATGAAATCTGAATGTTGGTCTAATTCTTCACAGCCTTTTGATAAAAAAAGCACACAAAATAAGCATAGAAGATAAATAAAGTCACCACCAAGAAATTATTGATTAACATCAACTACTCATAATCATTATTAAAGTGAAGCTCTTGAGTATTCTTAGGAAAGACTCAATTTCAATAGTGCCTAGGATCTCTGCATTTCGGAGAAATGATGTAGCTAACACATGTTTCTAATTATGTTTGCAGTTACTGCAAAACAACTAAAATGTATTCTGAGCTCAGATGGAATAATAACACTTTCCCCTTCTTCATTCTAAGTTGTAGGTTTTGTAACCGTAAAAGGCATTGTGACTATGCTTAAAGTTATTTTAACACATAGCATGTCCAACATTTTATATTAATTTGCTTTTCAAACATCTGAAAAGTCTCATCAAACAACTCTTTTGCCTCCTAATAATAGACTAGAGAAAAATATCAAGGGATTGATATATTTTATAGTTTGTATACATACACTCAGGATTTCAGTATAGTATTAGCCACTTGACATATGGCTCTTGTAGCCAGTCTGCTATGTCAGGTTTGGAATTTTCTTTCTGTGCTGTTTATTTGAAGAGCTTTTCTTACCTCTTTCATACAATACTTAAAAGTTTAAGCATTTAGGAAAGAGAGAGGTCAAGTGCTCCTCTTTGAACAGAGAGCTCTGCATCCTCTATCAAAATCCTTATGCAACTACACAGTTTGGACACTTAGCACACAGTTTAGGTGCTCCTTATTCTGGGGAGAATAAATCACCTTCTCAGGAATTGTTTCAACACCTCAGAGGGGCAGCCGGTACAAGCACTCTGAACCCATGCTATGACTCTCGCATTTCTATCCATCTTGCTGGACACCACCTCCACAGGATCACAGGGCTAGGGATATCTGCTGCTGTTTGGCTTGTCTGTGCCTGGTATCTCTGAATTATCTAGGCAAAATCTTGGACCCATGATAATAAAGGGAACTGAAGATTCCTCCTCAGGGTCAGCCCATTGCTCAGAGCAAGTTCAAAACTATGACTTCTCACGAATTCTGAAGATCATGCCCTGGCTACTTCAAGATGGATCATCCAAAAATGAAGGAAAAACAATTAAAAGGTTGTGTTTGTAACCTCTCTGACAATCTTTTAAAAAGCCAAAACACAACACAAGAAAATTGCTCCAAAAATTACCAGTCCTGATGCCAGAGAATTTAACAGACTTCTGTGTCGATTTCAATACATAGGACAATTTTTACCATCTTCACCATTTGCCTAGAGGACTTAAAGCATGCACTTCATTTTCCAGAATGTTGTTTACATAATTTTTACTACAACACAATGTAAAGCAAAAAATAAACTCCACATAATACAGGAGAGGAATAAAGTCAGAAAAATTAAGGCAGGAAGGAACCCCTGGATGCAGTCCACCCTCTTGCTCAAAGCAGGGGTAAGTTCACAGTTAGGCTAGGTCACCTGAGGGCCCTGCCCTGTCAAATTTTGAGAAAGTGGTGACTGAATAAGGGTGCAGTGACTGAATATATATTGCACCCGTTATAAGATAGTCCCTATATTCTGCTGATGTACCATCAACTCTCTCTAATTTTTACTCTAGAGAAGATACTGACTTGTCTTGAAGTATATTGAGTCTAAACACTGACTACCTTACTTTGTCTCACATGCATATTTTTCCCAAACTGCAGTTAAAGACTGAAATACATGACCTTTGGCCTTTAGGAAATATAAGGAAGGCAAAAAGAAATACCAGAATAGAGACTAATATTCAAGTAAGTATATGTAAGATTCTAATTATTTTTAATAATAAAATTTACCTAGTTAAATGATTTCAGACTGCTTTCTAGCATTTGTAAGAAATAAGAAACATTCTCAGTGAGGGTCTTAGTTGCTTTTGACTATAGCAAGAGCCAAAGATGACTACCTAGCTCAGCCCAAACACCAGATGTTTAGATGACCTAAACTCTGATTTTAATGTAAAGTATAACATCACAATTTCTATATGCCCAGAAAATATAATCTTACACTTCTTATTCAGTCCTTGTGCATTTTTCAGTATGCCTCAAATATTCATACAGAGTTATGGAAGACGAACACTTCCAAAGTTATAATTTCTCTACTTAACACTATTTCAGGCTTCAGCACATATTTCTAAGTATTTTAAAACAGGAAGACAAAAATCACTGATTTAAGACTGTAAATATTTAGTTACACAATAAATTGTAATTATTGGTATGCAATTCTGCATTCTGTTTTGGAGATTGGGAAACATTGAAAGTACATGCAGAAATAGCTATACTGCAGATATTTAGGGAATTATATGCCTTGCTTAAGTCATTATTCTAGAGAAAGGTTATGATGGTAGAAAGTAAAGAAAAATGCAGTGAGGTTTTTAAACTAATACTGTAACTAGAGTTTAAAAATAAGGTTCCCTCTCATCTGGAATTACATACGTTTATTACAGGAAGTAGACTTTTTAGAATAAGTATGGGAAGTCCATAGAAAAAGCCTATTTATTAGCTTTTCAAGTAGAAAAACATTTGTCTCTGAGTTTCCTGAACATTTAATTTACGTGATAAACAAGAATACTTGAAGCCATGAGGTTATTGGTTACACAAATGCAGACAGGTGAGGATAAAGGCATACACAAAAATCATAAATACACTTACTTACAGTAGATACACCACTGTACTGCCTTACATTGAACATCTACAATTTTACTTTATAATTACAGATGGATGAACCAGGCATCCTTTAATGAAAAATAAACTGTTGAAAAGCCTTCTAAAACTAACAAATAATGACTAGGAAAAATAATATCACAAATTCTTTCCCAAGGCATGGTTCATAACAGTAGTTTTGTCCCCCAGTTCATGGGAAAATGCAATCCCTACGTGGAAAATATGAACATCAGCCACAATCAAGACGGTACAGTGGGTGAGAAAATACTGGTGGCCAATTGAGTCTTGCATGGCTCAGAAAAGAGGGCATAGGAGATTGATAAGACAGGCATTTTAGGAAAGGATATAGCTTTCCTGCTGCTTGGCTATGAAGCTTGAAATCAGGATAGTAAATAACCTGCAGAGTCTTACATTTGCTGCTTTTATTGGAGCAGGTTTGCAGGAATCAAAACAGAAATTTTTCTGAAAAGACATAGCAGGGAGAGGCTTTTGTATTTGGTGTATTATCACTCTGAAAGTGCATTCGGGTTTATTCTCTTCGTATATTGAGCCAACTACAGCATCTTGTATGGCTACAGATAAAGGAAATATTCAGCAGTAAATTGTAGATTTGGAGCAGGCAGATCAGATGTCATGGGAGAAATAGAATTAATAAGAATGTAGTTTTGTGGATCTCCTTCTTTACAAATATGGTCCTCACCTTAACAGAAGGAGAGATTTTCTTTCACCACATGAATTTTATACCATGTATGACATTTACAATTGCTGATATAAATATCATATCTACTGCTTACATACTCTATGTTGGTGCTGCCTTTCTTCTTGTTGCCAGAATTTACAAATAAAACAATGAACAATTTAAGCAGGTAGGAAAGTCATGCATCCACTAGTTCTATTTAATCTGTAAATAATTTAATCAGAATAAAAATATTAACAATTAATATCAAAAGGAATAGGACTGCCTTTCCTTTTGCATTCTGATGTGCTCTCATAGACGCGAGGAAGTTGAATAGGTAGTCACACAATTCAGTGGGCAACATAAGGACAGCTTGCATGAAGAGTGACCACTGAATTAAAAAAGAAAACAATTTATTTAATCAGAAATAATTCTAAATCAGAATTTGTTTCTAATATGGACTTTTGGTATATATTCCACATTGTGGAAAAAATGGAAAACTAATACAATTACTTTTCATTCTCTTTCTCAGCCAAAATACATCACAGAATCACTGAAGTCTACAAAAAACATCCAAAATATTACTGCAGCAGTTGAATCTTAAAACATTACATCTCTGCCAACAAAATGGTTCATATGAATGAGCCTCAATGTACTTCAGGTTTGCTCACACCAATCATTTGAACTTAGACGAACCTGCATATTTTGCAGCAATTCTTCTGCAGGAGGTGTTGACTCCCAGAACAAAGCCAGAAATCAAACAGATGCCAAACTGTAGTGTTTTAAATTGCCATAATCACTAGTTAAATTAACATCTGCCTACAGTCATAACTTTGTTGTTTTCCATTTGACCTGCATTCCATTATCTGCCAGAAAAAAACCACAACCTTACTCTAAAAATTCATGGGAAATGGTTCATGCTGATTTTGACAAACTTTGGATAAACAATCCCCAGACAGATCTGATAAAACAAAATATATCACTTTTTTTAACCTTGTAATCACTGGGTAGTTCTGTGAACAGAACTAAAATCTTCAATAGAATTTAAGAGTACCATGAGCTGTCAGTTATTTTCTTTATCTTTAGGAAGATATCTCTTCAGTTGACAGGGGGAAAAATAGATTCCTAAAAAGCAGAGTAAAAAACATGAAAAGTGACAAGAAAATGACCTTACGTAAAAAGCAAAGATCCTGGCAGGAAAGTCTCACTTACAGTCATCAGCTGTTATTCAGTTAGAGCCTTTCACCGTTGAAAAATATTGGCTTTTGGGTTTTGTTTTAAAGTTATTTAAAGTTGTAAATATTATGCAGAACTCTCTAGATCTAGAGAAGCCCCATCTGGGAAGGAACTTTGTTTATAGGCAAACTGCAGGTCTCAGTTTAGATCTGGTCCAACACTTCTGCCATTAGTTAAGCTGCATCGGCATCTCACAGCTGAAGACTACTCAGGGTCCTTCCTAAAGGCAAAGACTGCTGAAAAACTCAGATTTGAAAGTTTGCTTCTTTTATTCCAAGGAGGATAAGAGACATGAAAAATTAAAAAGGCTGTGTCATACAACTTTGAGTTCCTGAAGAAAGAAGAGAGATGTGACAAAGTGCTGTGAATGGACACTCCCTGACAGAACAGGAAGACCTGTAGTCAATTATAAGAGTGCTCCAAGTGGGAGAAGCATGCAGACTGGTGGAGAAATGGATCTCTGGGACTCTGAGCAAACTGCTGACAGCTTGGCGAAATCAGGAGGATAGCAGAGCAACTCATGATTACAGAAGCCTCATCCAAAGGAGGAAGCAAAAACCCCAAAAGGAAGACTTATAAAGAACCAAGGAATGGATGCCTCAGAACAGAGATGTTTGAAAAGCTCAGATACCTCACCTTAGCATCTGAAGTTAGCATATTTTTTACATTCAGCATTATCAAAAATTTCCACCCTTCTAGGCATTGCAAAATTCTAAAGATAGTTTAGGCTTTCGAAGCAGCACAGAAATCACTAATTACAACAATATTTGTGATACATTTATATATTTCAAGGCAAATCATAGAATGTGGTCTGTCAAGGATAATTATTATTCATTTTACAGATACAGAACAGTTTGTCCAGTTCAAAGTCACAAAGCAGATAGCAGAGTTAATTGTAAACTGAACGAACAACAGTGTGGGGGAATGAGGCTTCTCAAATAACAAGGACTTAGGAATTCCATTCTATTTCTAAAGCTCCTCAAAAGAGGTTGGTATAGCTTTCCTGCATTTGACAGTAGCAGCTATACATGAGAACAAGGCTCTGTAAATACCTGATTTTAGACAGATACAATGAAAAATTCACATCCTGTTAATCAAATAAAAATTTGAAAAATTTTACTTGCAAATTAAAATCACACAATTTATCTTTTACAAACATTTGAGTTTTGATGCATTTAAAACAAAACCAGAGTGAAGTCAGTATCTTACACCTGAATGGGGGGGATGGCTGTGCCTTTCACCTTATTGCTGGGGAACAATCATGATCTGAAAGGGAGAGACCCAGTTTTGCAACATAACTAAAAGCACCATGGCAGGTTCTGGGATGTTCCTTTAGAATATGGGATAGGTACATTAAAAACTCATCTCCCAAGAAAGTGCCCAAACTTTTGTGCTATGCAGGAATTTGAAGGAATTGGTGCAGTGGGTTAAATAAGTAGGGCTTTTTACCAAGCTTCCCTCCTGTACAATCAATATAAGCATGCGGTGTGTACAAAAGCTAGTAACATTACAGAGATCATGAACTTGTGGATCATATGTGTGACTAATGTCTGCTTAATGTTTAAACTGTGTTATGAGTAATTTCAAATAGGGTTTAGGGAACGAAATGGTTCCGATTGGACTAATTAAACAAGAACTAGTGTAAATATCCTTTACTCATGAAAGTAATTTGACTCTTGACTGAGCTGTGGATGCATAAAGACATATCCATGTAGCCTTGTTTTGAGGCACAAGGAAAATGACATAGATCATTATAACTGCGTAGGCACCATGTAAGAATGGCAAAGGTAGCTGTAGAACGAAAATGAGGGAGTAAATGGCAATTGTCACCTGGAGAAGTATTTCATTTGGTGAGATCAGTCATGTAAAGTACATGATTAACTCTGAAAGTTGATATGAGGCACAATAAAAAGAAGAGCAATATCTCAAACTGATGAGAGTTCCTTCCTTAGGTCTCAGCCCAGCTTTAATTTGGAATTTGGGATATTATTCAGAACATCAGGATTTGCTTTGGGTTTCCTGTACAATCAGTCTAACAGGTAGGATCCCACGCATCAAAGGAGAAAGTGTATTAAGCTCACTTCACCTTACAAGGCTCAAAAAGAAGTACCTCAAATCAGATAATAGTGAATTTTAACTGTGATGCACCATACAAATTTTGAATATTCCAGACAACTATTTTAAGGTGGGCTAGGTGAAATAGCAGGAAGAAAGTGCTGATCACCCTCCTGAGTTTGTGGCTCTATACTGAAAAATGTTCGGAACCAAAAGTATATGAGTGTTTCAACATGTTTTGGGTTTTAAATAATTTACATGAATATATCTATTAAGTTTTAAAAAAAGTTTTAGGAAAAAGGGGACTGACTGTCAGCAAAGCTATTGCTGTGATAAACCTCAAACTGGGAAAAGGGCTGGTTTTCACTTTCTCTACCTGCTGTGCTAAAATTATAGTCTGGTGTAGAAAACAAGTTTTAGACCACTCAAGTGTTAAGAAACAGATGTTAGAAGACTGTTATAAGAAAGAGCTAGGTGATTTTTTTTCCAGGAAAAGAAAATCCATGTACAACAGGGAATGAAATTAAACTGCATAATTTACCAGCACACATGCATTTCATCATTCTGCTTACATACACTAGCACTGAGTCAGGAATATTCACTGAAATGTGCTACTCTTGCAAGCACTACCTAACTTTGCTCTGCTATTAATCACTCGTGATGCAAGCACTCCCACCCATTTCTGAGAACAGTGTAGGCTGTCTGATAACTCGCAGGCTTCAAGCTGCCCTTATAAAGTTGTTCCACTTTTGCATACTTCCTCATAGTGCTTGTTTCTCAGTGAAGATGAAGCTTCTCATTTACATAGTCTTGCTGAAGTCAACTCTCCTTGCTTTAACAAATGTCTTTGCAGTTATTTTAGAAGAGGAAGAGAATGCTAAAGAAGCAAAAGTTACCGAGACTTGTCCTATAAAGCTCAAAACTAATCGGAAATGTGATGAAGGAGAGGACTGCCCTTATCAGATAAATCTGCCTCCGATGACCATCCAGATACCCAAAGAATTCAAACTGCTTGAGAAGACTCTCAAAGAAGTACAGACCCTTAAAGAATCAGTAAACAAGCTGAAGAAATGCTGCCAAGATTGCAAGCTGCAAGCAGATGACAATCAAGACAGAGACAGAAGTAATGAATTCCTGCTACCTAACACTGCAGAAAACAGTGAAAGCCAAGATAACAGAGTAAAGGAACTGCAAAGCAAAGTTAACAGAATGGCAACCAGCTTAAAAAATGCAAAGAGCCAGATTCAGACACTGCAGGGTCGTTTAGAGAAGCTGAGCCTCATAAATATGAACAATGTGGAACATTATGTTGACAGCAAAGTTGCAAATTTGACGTTTGTTGTGAACAACCTGGATAACAAATGCTCTTCTAAGTGTCCAGCAATGCAAGCAAGACCTGGTATGTAATCTGTTAACTCTTACTGCCTGTATAAGCTTTCTCTGCATTTTACTAGTATTAGGTAAAGAATTCAGAATTTTTTTTACCCAAATAGCTGTGTTATTAACTTCACAAGTATCTGCTCTTACAGTATTTATTTATACTCCTGTAAAACATTTCAGCAGCCACTAGAGGGTTACTGAGAGCTGCAGGTGTTCAGTCCCTCCTAGAATTGGACTTCATTAAGGGATTTAAAACATTAATTTCTAAAGGACAATTTTTTGCAATTTCATAAGTAAACACCAAAAATTAACTTTATTGTACACCATAATACCCTTCATTAGAGACATTAAACATCAGTGACCTACGCGTATTTTCTCCTTGGATGAGAAGGGGTAAATTTATTCTAGGTGTGCCTTAGAAAACTTCCTTTTTATTTTTTCCCATTGCAAAGTTGCAAATCTGAAAAGTGGTGCAAGGTATCATCAATCATCAAGTGAATCTAGCAAAATGCTTAGTTTTTAACAGATGCATCATAAAAATAATTTTTCTATCAACACAGCAAACATCTGAAAGGCTCAGCCAAAAAAAAGCTTACTAACAGCACTTCTCGACTGGGTAACATGTGTACCATCACTTTAACACTAAACCCTTTGTATTAATTTAATATATAAGCAGTGTAAAACAGAAAACATATGTTATCACTGACAAACACTTTTTTCTTTTACCATTTAATTCTCCTAATTAGAATAAAGGAATAGAACCAATACTCTCTAATGTTTACTGCTATTAAGGCAAGATTGAGGGATTTTCTAAAAGTCATAAAATTTTTATATTACATATAAGAATCCTTGAAAACAAGAAATGTTCCCTAGGTTGTCAGTGTATTCTACAACTTAGATATCAAACATAAGAAGATAAAGCTCTTGAGAGACAAAACAGAGAGAGATCAAGCTGCATTACAATCTATAAGTCTCTTGCTTACCATCCAAGATTAAAATAAAACTGTTCTTCTGTCTACACATATTGAAAATAGAAGTATCTGCAAGTGCACAGTTGAAATTCTTGAATGTGTGAAAAGAGCAAATAAGTAATAGGAAAGGTAATGCTTTAACTGCATCAGCAATCAGCTCAAATCAGATAAAAATCACTACAAATCAATTATGTTCATTCAGATACAAAATATTCACAAAAGGAATGAGTAATTTTTTGTTATATTAATAATGGGCAATGAATCACATTCAAGTACATTACTTCATAACAGACAAAATTAATTTTAGATATTTCTTACACTTACTGAAACACTGTGTAGTATTCATAGTACATGATCATGCAGATATTCCTTATATTTTACAGCAAAATGCCAAAAGCATTGGAGCAGCAATATAGTCATTATGAAAACTAGCGGTGAAAACAGCGACAATTTTTTCTTATTCAGGCACTATTCGTGCATCCACTGAAAGTAATAGCAAAACGCTACTTAAATAGGAGTTGAATTGGATTATAGAAGCATTTTATCTGAAATGTATATTCTCTGTTAATATCTACTCAGAAATTTAGTCCACCACAGACCTTACACAAAGTTCAGTGAAATAAATGAGAATGTATTGTGGATTTAGATTTGGCTTTAAAGCCTTTGACTCCTGTAATTTGTGGTTTCATAAATGCCCAGTTTTCTGGCAAACAGGACGTCCTGAATCTTATTCCTGGCTGCAGCCTGAGATCACTCCTCCCTTTCAAGAAGTAGTTTGTTTAATTTTCTAGGAAAAATTACAGTCAGAACTGTAAGTGAACACACCCACAAAATCAAATCTGCAATAGGAATGAATACTATGGTGTTGACACAGTTTCTGAGAGCTCTCCATATCACTTAAGAATATGGAATTCTAATATCATGCTGTTGAACAGAATGACATTACTGATGATGTGGATCAAAAACGGATTTTCACTCTGAAGAAAAAACCTGGGAGTATTTTTCTTCTGAATAAAACGCATCACCCATTGGTGGGAAAAAGCTCCTGTTAATAGTAGATGCTAAAATCCTTCCTTTCTGTAAAGCCAGTGATGCCATATACAGAGGAAAACACAATTACTTTTCTACCTTCACCTTTCTAGGAATCACATGATTACTACAACAGATGCGACAATTTTATTACTTTTTCCTATTTCCTAAAGGACAGTCAATATTAACTCACCAAGCGTTCCTAATGATATTCTCTATCAAATGATGTTAACAATAGCCAAGTTAACACCATTCCCACAATGGACAAAGTACTTTCTCTGACATACTGCCAGATGGAACTATAAATTGTAGACAGGGTGTGAAGCTATACCTTTAAATACAAAAAGAAGCAAGTGTGCAATCACAAAGCATTAGAAATATGGACTGAAGAAACCAGGCAGAATTTACAAGATAATGAAAGGATGGAGTAGAGAAAAGGAGAAAAGGGAAAGCAAACAATCGAAATTCCCTTATATTAGGCAGTTTCATAAAAAATGTAGTTTAGATGGGGTTTTTTGGACAGCTATGGGATACAGCGATCTTAGGTGGCATCTATTACAAAGTAAATCTGATGGAAAAGGTGTTTTGCCCTAGAACTGAAATTGCTGCAACACTGTTTTCAATGTAAAAGTCTCTCCAATGCAAGTTCTGTATGCCACATCAGCCTGGGTAAAAATGTTATTTATTTTTAAATTGAAATTATGTTCATTCTAACACTACCTGTTCTTTCACCAGTTATACAAATAATGCAGAGAGACTGTGCTGACCATTACACAGCAGGGAGAAGGAGTAATGGAATCTACAGGATCAGCCCTGACCCCAAAAATGAGAGCTTTGAGGTTTACTGTGACATGCAAACACAGGGAGGCGGCTGGACAGTGCTGCAACGGCGTCAGGATGGCAGCACTAACTTCAACAGAACCTGGAATGACTACAAAAATGGTTTTGGAAACCTCAGCAGGGAGTTTTGGCTAGGCAACGACAAAATTCACCTCCTGACAAGGAGCCAAGAAATGCAACTGAGAATTGATCTTGAAGATTTCAATGGAATCAGAGAGTATGCAAAGTACGATCACTTCTACGTGGCCAATGAGTACCTCAAGTACCGTCTAAGCGTCCACGGCTACAGCGGCACAGCAGGAGATGCCCTTCACTACAGCAGGCACTACAACCATGACCAAAAGTTCTTTACAACCCCAGACAAGGACAATGACAGGTATCCCTCGGGAAACTGTGGTGCATACTACAGCTCTGGCTGGTGGTTTGATGCCTGCTTGTCAGCCAATCTCAATGGCAAGTACTACCACAAGAAATACAAAGGTGTTCGCAACGGCATTTTCTGGGGTACATGGCATGGAATTTCTGATGGTATTCCCACTGGATATAGGCAACCCTTCAAATCAGTAAAAATCATGATCAGACCCAAAAGTTTTGTGCAGTAATTCTACACATTTCTCTTAACTAGCTTGCATTGGATTGCACTCAAGATTATAGTTACTCAGTATTATACTCAGAAACCAAGTATTCAGTTATGTTTGGCAAAAGATTGTTCTAGACAAAACAACATACTTCCACATAATTTTGTTAGAGACAGTTTGACCCATATAATGTATTAAAACCAGCATTAAAGTATCTGAATAGTTATTGCAAAAACTTAACACCAGTTAAATCTTGGTTTCGTCATGTAAATATTCTAAACATTGCTTTTGGTGCTTTTACTGACTGTGATATACCACATTTTATGATTTAAAACTTTTATATTGTCTTCCACAAATTGTGTCTGAATGAATACCCATATTTTTAACCTGAAAATAATCCAGAGGTGTAACTAATATAAATTTGTCAACACTTAGAAAGAAAGCTAGACTCTCTAAAACAGCCTTTTTCCATAATCTATTCTTCACAACTTCAAAGGTATACCATGGCAATATCAATATAAATTAGAAAAAGTACTACAAATTATTGTTTTTAAAGAACTAGAAAACAGAGGGCCACATGGTTTGCCCAAAGACAGAAAAAAAGGCCTTGAAGAAAACAGAAAATGAAGATGATTCCTCAAATTTCATCCCTTTATCAAAGATTTTTCAAAGAAGTTGGTGGAAGAATTGAATAAAAGCAGAGGAAATAATTATAAAATCACAGAATCATTTAGTTTGGAAAAGACCTTTAAGATCATTGAATCCAGCTGTTAGCACAGAATTGCCAAGTCCACACCAAGCCATGTCTCTAAGTGTCATCTATGCATGGAGAGAGCATGTAGTGAACAACAACATTCTTGCTCTTTTTGCTTCCTCCATTCAAGCTCAAGGTCCTATTTGGCATTTGTAGGAGAAAGGAGTCATTATGTAGCTTATTGCACATTTAGACAGGCACATACACAGGTAGGAGGAAGACACATCAATAAGAATCCATATTCTTTACATTAATGCCTCTAAGTACATACAAAGAGTTTCCAGTGCCATTTTGCTTTCTCCTGAATCCTTTAGGTAAGTAAATGTTACAAGATGCTCTTGTAGATACTCAAGCTCTCATTCAAATACTTCTCAATCTAGATATCATTAGACCCTGAAAAAAAAAAATTACAAATTTTTGCAATGTAAGAGAAGATTGTTCTCCCTATTTTTAGGCTACACCTTTTGTAGCCGTAGCCACAGAAACATAAAAACCTACTGTCAATTCTAAGCAAAAAAGAGAATACAGGATGAAATCTGTTTTTTTTTTTTAAACAAATGAAAAAATCAAATTGCCAAATAGTTTGGTAAGTTCAAATAAGAGATACTGTTATTAAACCTCACGTTGTAGATAGTGAGAACAAATCTGACTGCACATGTCTAGACCATGTTGCTATAAAGACAGTGACCAACATTGTGTGGAGGTGCAATTTTTCCTAGCAGGAGGCTATTTTACTATCTTGCTTATACCGATCCTGAGATGCAGAAAAACTACATTAAGACTGTATTTCTTTACCAATTAAAGTGTGGTCATTGCTGACATAGCCTTTTTGATTAAAAGAGACATCAAAAAAAAAAGAATATAAGTATATATCTGACCTAATACTTTATAAATATGACCTCTAGTGATTTTTTAAGATAATAACAAAATTATTATGGTTATAAGTTATGCAAATGAAGAACACTGGCAATTGCTAAATTGTAAAATACTAATATATATTTTAAAGAGGTAAATACTTTGAAGGATAATTCAAGTGTAATTTGGATTATTATTTTTCAATTTTAAAGAGAAATGAAAAATTTGAATTACAAGATGTATCATCTTTGCTTGAGAATATGTTTTGAAGCTATAGAATATTTATTTTGGTATAAAAACTAGTTTTCTAAACAGAACTAAAAAAAGCAACTTATGAAGTATTGATTCGAAGTGCAAATATCTATTGCATATGATTATATTTAATCATTTAGCATGAAATGCACAATTTGCTCCTATTCATTTTATGATAACTAGTTACATATGACTTTCAGTATCTACAAGCTTCTACTTGAAAACGTCTTTTAACTGCTAAGTTGTTAGAAGAGAACTGTACATTTTAAATCTTGTTTAAAGGAAACTTTGTAAAATACAGAAATTTTAACAGAATAAGTAAATGTGACTAAAATCACCTGCAAAAGCCTTGTCTCATGTCTTTAAAAACAGAAAGAAAGAAATTTTTTAAAAAAAAAGGAGAACCAAAAGTGTAATGCTGTTACAGAAAACTGATTATTGCCTGCCTGGAACTGTTGTAGCTGAATCTGTCAATGTGTTCTAGTTTTGCAAAGTGTAACTCCATCTACTTGTTGCAAACATTATTTTTGTTTTCTCTTGGTGCAATAAAATTATGTCACACTGTTAAAGCTGTACTACTGTCATAGATGTACATGAGGACTATAAAAAAATTATCATAAATAATTTTATTGATTTTCTATAAAGCAATAAGAAAACACGGATAACCAACACAGATGACTATGAGACATGCCAGGAGAGTAATTGCTAGTAATGATAGCTCCTTAGAGATCTGTTTTATGACCCTTCAGCTGCCAGATAATACCAAGGGCTGAAGTCTTAGACATTTTTTTGAAACTATTCATATGTTGGAAGAGCCAAAAGTAATTGCCCAAACAATAGTTTACAAACCTCTATCTTTAACATGAAAGAGGAGAAACAAACCAATGTTTTGACCTTTCAGATCACATACAAGAGTCATCAAAGCAAGTGAATACAAATACCACCCCACATTAATTCTTACAATTTTTTATACAAAGAAAAAGCCCTTTATTTCTGCCTAAGGCTTAATAATTCAAAGCATGTCTTTCAATCTATGGAAAACATCTATGTAACACTAATTATATGAAAACACTTGTGGTTTTAATCCTCCTAATATTCAAATTGTGAATTTTAGTGGAAAAGATCACTAACAGTGGGTTTGCTAGCAAAATTCCTGTGGCTTGTTTCCAAAAAATAAAGACACAAGCCCATCTGTTCAATGTGAGCAGCCAAGCAGACTGTAATGCCTTGGCTTTCTATGCATTGCTTAAACAAAACCAAACTAAAACCAGAAAAAAAAAAAAAAAAAAAAAGAGAAAAGAAAGGAGAAGAAATTAAAAGAAGGTTTGAAGGCATTGATGTTTTTCCTTCCCTTTTTAATGCAAATACCTAATGGTATTTATTGGGAAAGGCTGGAGTCAAACTTGGAGTGAGTTGAGATCAACAGGTAGCTTGATAAATTGGTGGGAAAAACTGTTACTTTTATGTGTTTATTTGGAAAATAACTTAAGATGTTTGCCAATCTCTACCCAGACTCCTGTTGACAAATTAAACCAAGATCCAACAAAAGTGCCAAACTTAGCTTCTATGATTTATATGTCATGGACAACCCAAAGCAGGAAGGATACAACTTCGAATTTTCATAGAGAAACAAAAAAGAGATAATAGTACCGGCCTACAAAGAAAGAGGATTTAAATATATTTAATATATTTTTAGATTTTTTCTGTGTTCTTTTTGTTTCAGAAAAAAAGAGAAAATGGTACATATAGACCTGAAGATATTGACATAAGTTTTAAAGACAAATGGCTTAGCAATACCATCTATAGGCCCTGCTACATTCACTTACTAAATCAATGCCTTTCATTCCCTGCTTAAATTTAACTTTTATGGAGTTATAATTCATCTACCAGAAGTTAATTTGGCTGTCACCCTCAATAGTAACCAGAAACAGAAAACAATGTTTTAAGATGATATGTCAAGTCCAACCCTCACATGAACAGGGAAACATGAGAGTTATGAGAGCACAGAAATTATGAAAGGAATATTATTTTTATGTCCTCATTCATCAGCTTTTTCTGATCTCAGTAAAAGACTAATCCATTTGGAAAAGAATAATGGGAAAAAATAATCCAAATTACCTGAATATGTCCATATAATCAAGACAAACAAAGTTTAATTAAGATTACATTTCTGCAGGAATAACATGCCATCATTTAAAATTACACAAATAATAGTAGGCTTTACACACTTTTAAGCAATTACATGGCATGAATGATTTTTATGGAGAAGAAGAATTCACTTTGAGAAACAGAAATTCTTGTGCCTTTCTTCAGACACACTACAAAAGCCCCTCCACTTCACTCTGCAGTTTAACTTCCATATGCTAAACCCAAATAAATGGATTCTTTCTCATGCAGATCTCTAAGGGTCTGTTTATTCAGGTGTATTTAGACACAGGTGCTTTGAATAAGTAAGCCAGGAATACCCTTTTTAACATTTACAGTAACCTCATGTGTGTAACAGACGATTCCCCACCACTGATGTTTTTATTGAATGGATGATTGGCTAACATTGCTTTGGCTTCCTCATCGCATGGTTGTGCTGATATACAAGGCCAGGTAGATTCAATTATAGTACAAATTTTCCCTGTCTCAAATACATATTCCAGGTGAGGAAACAGGAAGAGGGAGATAGCTTTGGAAAACAATATAGCAATATACATGTATTGTCAAGTCTCATGAGTATCAGAAACGGCTGAGAAAAGGCCAAAATTCAAGAAGTTGTTACAGTTAAAGGTTATTCCTTCCCCTAGTCCCACAGTTTTAGGGAGCACTAGTTCCTCTGTATGGTGTGAGATCTGCACACTTGACTTCATAAAAGCACATAAAAACAAGACATCATAAATGCTTTCAAATAGGCTTTTCAGAAATGAACAGAAATACCACTGCTTTGTGATAGTTTGAGCACACCTAACCACTTCCTGGCCTTGTTTCGTCACAATGTCACAATGGTGAAAAGAACCTCTCAGTAGAATGAGCATGTTACACCGGCTCTGTTCCCATTCCTGCTGTTTGAGGGAACCTGTAAATTCATTCAGATCCTCTACAGCTCTTTTTAAGAACAGTCAACTTTGCTATTGTGACCATCGACTGCTTTAACATTCACAACACAAACTATTTCCTACCTGCTGGAAGCTGCTGCAAAAAAACATACTCTAGCTTACAGACACATTATCATCCCTAGCTGACTTCCCAGGTGACCATCCCAACAAAGTCAAAAAAGATTTATTTAATTAGCAGTCAGATTCCTGTGCATGGAGGCAGAGACAACAACTGTCTTAGCTGTCTGTGCCAACATATTTATACTCCTTTTTGTTGGGCCAGGAGCCTTTGAAGCTTGTAGTGTGGAGTGTGCCAAGATCAGTTTAAGTTTTAAAATGTTGTTTGCATTCAACATTCAAAGCTATGTCAAGATTTTTACATCTTTGATAGAGCACATACATATTTGGCGAGTACTAAAACAAATTATGGACTGCTATAGTTACCATGCAAAAATATAGTGATGATCAGACTTTATAATAATGGAAAGGACATTACAGTATGTGTAGGGGGACAAAAATTAAATTGGTGCTTATGGAAAAAAAAACCCAACCTTCTGTCCTAATCTACCAAGGTAGCTTTTCTAGGAAACTTATCATTTAAAGATAAACTTTTTTTTAAAAGGAAGGTTGTTTACACCCACCATCTAACATAAGACAGATGAGAATTAAAAAACAGTTTGTTAGCAAGAGAGATTGGAAAAAACTATAATTTCTAGAATGGCTTTGTTAGATGTCATTATCCCACTGAAGAATTACATGAAATATTGATTCTTAGTATTTATATTTGAAATCTGTAGCCAACCTTTATGTGACTTTCTCTTCTTTCCTGCAGCACAGATGAGAAAAAAGAGAAAAATGAGAAGTACCTTTCTCCCCTTAAACCACTTTCAAACACTGAACATATGCATCATTTTATGACTCTAAAGCTCTTCCAGGTAGCAGATAGACATGAATCTGCATCAGATAAGCAGAAAAAAATTTGCTTGAGAAGTCTTTGTTATACTGCTGATTTTTTGTAAACATGGAGTTTTTGCTCTGAGTTTCCACTAGAACTGAGATTTTGGTTAACATCTTTATTAGCAGTTCAACCACTTTTAGCAGTCAGGAGTATAAATTCACTAATGTAAAACAGTTTCAAAATAGCAATAAAAAATATTCATGAAAGGTTCTTTCTGCTTCTTGATAGCAATAGGACACTTGGACATCAGTGATGAAGAAATGTAGCATGATTGTGACTACTTCCATCAAAAAAGCAGCACAAATAAAAGATTTGGTGCTGGTGTCAGATAGGGGGCACTGATCATTTTATAGGATACAGAGTGCAACAGTTTGCAGCAGACCAGTCAGGAAAAACTCCCAAAGTAGTTTATTCTTCTGCATGTTTAGATTTGGCACATAAATGGATGAAGTTTGTTAGCAGAAAGAGATTATTGTTGTACCTTCTAAAGAAGGTACCTGCTCAGTGGATCTGTAAATAGTAAAGCACTTTTCATTCACAAGTACACTATTCTGCAGAATTAACAGCTGCCTCAGAGCATCCACTGCAAAGACATGCAAGATAAATGTTGCAGAATCATTTTTATGGTATGGTTTTTAAAATGGATATAAACATTTGACTAGATATAAACATTGAAATGTCTTTCTAGCCTAAGGGCATACCAATAAAAGAAAGAGAAAGAAAAAGCACAACACATTGCCTTGAGTAAAAAGACCTCAAAGTGGGAGAAGATACCCACTATTCAATTTCTCTTTGGGGCTTTCTTTGTTTTATTCACTATCAGACTGGGAAGATGTATAGAGTAGGGGTATTTTTTTTATATCTGAGATTGTGATTCGAGCAATGAAACAAAAATTAAGCAACGGAAGAGAATTTGAAAACTGTAATAAACATCAACAACACCATTATGACAAATGATGGGTTTTTATTTATGTTCTCCTTAAAACTGGATCAGGTGGAGGAAAGTAAAACACAACTGAGTGGCCAGAGAGGAAAAAATATTACTATGCAGTAGAATGAAGCGCAAAAATTACAGGGACAAAAATGAAGAGAGGGGGCAGGAGGCAATTTGTTAATTGGTCTCTTTTAATTTTCATTCAGCATAATCTTGTAATTTTGAGCATTTAATCCAGTTTCATGTCATGTTCATTTACTTTTTCTATTCAAATGAAAATTTCAATTTGTCCTCTGCTGCTTTAGCAGTAACGGTAGTGTTGTAGCAAGAAGGATATAAGGATAAAGGGAGAGGTTAAATGTATTATATTACCAACTGTTGCAAAAAAATCATAAATTTGCAGGCAAAGAGTGAATAGAAATTCAGATAATTTTGTTGAAGGTAACTACTAATAAAATATCAATTTCATAAAAATAATGGCTCTTGAAATTTAGACAAAGTACACGACAAAATTCAATAAATTTTTTGCTGCCTTTTAAGAATCAGATTACATACACATGATCTATAATGCACTAAAATCAAAATAAAACCAGCATGATTTATTGCATCTTAATGTAGCATTTATACAAGCAATATATTTCTTTCATCACACAGGTACTAAACAATGTAGTTTTCCACAACAGTTATTAACATGATGCAGATTGATTTATTTCTAACACTAGAAGAAAACAAGATATGAGGAAAGATTCACAAGTCAAGAAATTCAACTGGAAATGTTAGAGCAAAGATCTTTATTTCAAGGACATAACAACAAAGGCTCAAAGAAGTGGAAAGCTCCTTTTGTGAATGTATGGCAGTACTCTAACCAACAGAATAGGCTAACGTCAACTTCGTAATAAATGAAAATACTTGGTGAAAGGAAGCAAGTCATGATGAAGTGGGTGGCTTTTGTTCAAACTTTGTCAAGTTTTTAATATTTTTACCTAACCCACAAAGCCAAACAATGTTACCACGTTTTATAAAAAATGAAGGATTGAGAGTGTGCATGTTTGACTTCGTGCTCTTTGTATGTTTATCTGCTGCTTACATGAGAAAAACAAGAGAGGTTTGACTGGAACAGGGCATATATCTCTTTTTAAAGAAATCTTATAATAACAAAAGCTGTCCCTTCTGATAAGTACATGCTGTGCAGGCATAAACGACCAGTCAGTGAGACTGAGATAATATGATACAATTCTGCTTCTGTGGAAAAATTCTGAAAGCTATTCCAAGAAGTTAAAACCAGCATCAATGCGACATCCTCTATGGTGACCCAAGTAATATATTTATCTCTGAATTATGTATGAAGTTCAACAAAGGAAAACAAATACGTCAGTGGAAGAGAAGAAATGTGAATAAGTGATGAAAAGCCCAACTCACCCATAAAGTACAAGTGCAAACTGTTAAAAATCATGGTAAAATAAATGAGTCACAGTTCCCTTCTAGCAATTGACCAAATGACCGAAAGACCTCATTTATTAAATACTATGCAAATTGCTTACTTTGGTTTTCCACAGCATGTTTTTTCCTGAGTTGGGAACAACTAGAAATACTCCAGTTACCCTGTATTTGCCATTAATGACTTACAATGTTATCAGTGTTAAAAAAGTTAGCCTTAAATCTGATATGCAGAATAACCCCTTTGGAAAGATTTATTTAAGAAAAAAAAAAATCAGGCAAATGATCTAAAAATTTTCTAGAATAAGTCTAGAAAAATAAGTTTTCACCATGATTAAAAATAAGGAAAACAAAGCAGAAATGCAGAATACAGTTTAGAAGGGATGTGGGGGCACTTCTGCTGCTTCCTTGGACTGAGAAGAAAGGAGGTTGGTGCTGGAACAACACTGGAAGCTGTGGGCTCCCCTTATACTGGCACTGGACTGAAAGCAGCAGCTTCATGCTATGTTCAGAATGATCTAATAGCAGAATAGGAAAGGGCCAGTCCTATTTTCCCCTTCACTACAAATTCTCGCCCTGTCCTTTCTACTGACCTTGGGTTGTAGGCAGAGAGAGAGAGCCAGCGTAGCAAACTGATCCGACAGATCCAAGGTGGAAAGAGCCCAAGGCAAAGCAACTTTAAGTAAGAGTTTTGAGAAAAACGTGAAGTATGAACAAAGGCTGCTAAGGATACAAGGGAGATGTACATTTTTATTATAAAGAGGGCAGAAACTGACTGGTCTCCATTTTCACTGTGGAAAAGGCAAGAAGAAAGCTGCGTTATTCACTACAAAGGAATTTTAAATTGGGATTTGGGGAAAACATTTTATAAAACTCTGGCAATGATGACATGCTAGAAAAGGATACCCAAAGAGCTATCTCCATCAATTAAAGATTTGAAGAACAAATTAGACAAATATCTGCAGAGAATCTACTTCAGTACAAACTTCAGATTAGATTATCTCAATGACTCTTCTGGTCTTACATTTTTAAGGATTGCATTTGATATATATTTGATATTTAAAATTTTAAATTATTTCTAGTATTCTGAAGGATTCCTTAATATAAAAGAGTCTGCAAAAGAAATTGAGTTCCAAGAGGTTTCTTCTATCACCTCATCAATTAATAATGCCTCAGGAGCCACTTACCTGTGATTTTTCCTGCAGCTATGGAGCCTTTCTAAAAATTATGATGCAATTACCTCTACAGATAGAATAGTACAAGACCAAAACCAAGACTGCTCTATTCTCATTCCCCTTAAGGCCATGATCACTGAAAAAAACCCCATGGTTATCTGTTAAGCACAGCATCCCCAGCAAGAACTTGATATCACTTAATAAAATTTTCTTACTACTTAAAAAAAATCAAAGAAATGGGGAAGACATAGATAGTCTGTGGTAACAACCTTCAATTATTAAAAGTGAAAAATACACTTCAGATTAATTACTTTGCACTGTTACAGACAGAGAAAGCTGGGGCACATGGTACCTCATCTAAACACTGAAACGCAGGAATTGCTGTTCCGTCAGTGGGTCCCTCGTCCTGGCTAGGAATTGTTGGGGTCAGCACACGGGTAGGTGACCCATTCTCGGCTGCCACTTCTGTGTCACTGGGACTTCCTTCACCAGCCTCACTCATTGTTTAAAGCTCTAGAAAGTAACAAAGATACCAATTAGTTCATTAGATCCAGGGATATATATGATTGTGAAAGACAAACATGTTGTGTAAAAACCACTACATCAACATGTCAGACCCACATTCAAACCATAGGAGTCACAATATGAGCAAACTAATTAAGCCTACAGTTACAACTTCATGAAAGACTTCGTGCAAGAGGCTGCACTCTCACTCTATCATCCTTCTGAGTATTTTTAAATATCCTGAAGAAAGCTCTTATTCCAGTTAGGTAACAAAGTCTTTTAATAAATGCACAGAGAGAGAAATTAAAGAAAATTGGAACAAGTTAGGGGTATTGGAAAAGGTAATTTTGCTACAGTTATATTTAAGAAAATCCCATATTCATGGCTGTCATTTAGGAATAGAAATCTCTAAGATACTTGCATTAGAAACAGTCAGATCAAGGACATTTAGTAATTACTTCTCATCAAGATGTGACTTAATGCCATAAAATTTCTATAATTTCCTGTAACTTCACTTTGTGTTTACTATCTTGGTCCAGCACTTGAAAATTTTGTTCCCAAGCATCAATCATCAGAATTCTCTGAGGTGTGTGAAAATGCTGATATGGAAGTGGGAAATGGGAGGGGGAATACAAGGGGATACAATGCTCCTGGTACCCTGATAAGACAGCAATGTCCATCAGGTTGGTCCTCATCGTTATATCAAATGTGAATAAATATCTGACAGATCCATCTTCTGGCATAACAGCATCTTATGAGTTTTGTACATTCAAAGAGTTTTAAAATACCAATATTTTGCATGAAGCTGCATGAAAGATTACAAAAATATTTCAGGAAAAAGATGTAAGATGATCAAAGAAAGGCAGAAAACATCTCACAAAGGAAGAGACGGGAAGAGGGACTTGTGAGGCACACAGAAATCTTGCCATGACATAGTGAGATAGGGGAGGCATGGAGCATTTACAGAGCAAAGCACAGTGCAAAGCAGAGATGGAGCGTAGATAGAGGAATTCAAGAATTCCATCACAAGCTCACTGAAGTTGTCTGTAGATGACAGGAATGGACAGTTCAGTATCACAGCATTTTAGTGCAAAATTTTGGGAGAAAGGTCGTCAACTTTTGCAGATGTTCACCTGACACCAGCAGGCCTTTCTAGTCTAGTTATTATGCAGAAGACATTGTATTCTGCTATGGAACCACATAATTATAAAACCCAGCTGCCAAGATGCAGAATCCTCTTCAAATTAGTCAGTCTTGACACCATTCAGCCTTTCACATAACATATGGAAGAGCTTTTTCTTTTTTAAAAGTGAGCATCTTACGATAAATCAAGGGCAACAAAAATTATAACGGCAATAAAATCAAGAAGAAATTTTGAGAACATTTCAATAATATATACCAGATCTCTCCAATGAAACAGCCAGAACAATCTGGGATTCCACAGCCAGAAAGCTGACAGTTAAGAAAAATGTAATTTCTTTTTATAATTTTTTTTGTTACATTGTTATAATTTTATAATTGGATACAAAAATGTTGTGTTGTTTGTATTCACCTTTTGAAAAGTCACTTGTCTATAAAGGTAGTGAAAGTTAAACTGGCAAGTTTATTACTTTCTTTGGTGTTGTTTGGAATTCCTTCAGGAACATTTTGACTTTTAGAGAGATTTCAGTGTCTGTTGTTTGCTTATGGAAAAAAAAGTAACTTCATGATCCCTCCTGGAGGAGTCAAAACATTGTGAAATAACTGTAAACATCACAGAGGCCAAGAAATAAACTGAATTACTGTACATAAACATGTATACACATTTATAAATAGCAAGGGATTTTTAATCTGTAAAGAACTGCTAAATAAATATTAGCATATGCATTTTGTGTTTATGGCTACTATTGCTTAATTTGTTCCTCCAAACCTATTGAAATAATTTAGACAGAAGGAAAAGCACTGTGGCAGAAACTCTACAAAGAACAATGCAAAAATATGAAAGTTTCATGGGTGTAGGCATATTTGTTGATACTTGTACGTGAAACATACAGTTGACATGAGTCACAAATATACTTCCTCCCAGTACAGTAGTACAAAAGAGTCCTCACCAAGACTCCAGTTTGCTGTGCAGGGAGAGAACAAAAAGCAATCTACATCTGAAAAGTTTATAATATTATGTTAAGACACAACTGTAGAAATCTGAGACAGAGAAAAACTGTTAGACAGCCTCAGCTAGCGCGACAAGCCCTTGTTTCCACATGGTTTTAAGAGGGGGCAGACTGTAACAAAACATACATATGTTTATGGAACAAAAAATAAGTTTAGCATTCTTCCATTACCTACTACATGACTAAATCTATAATTCAGCTTATATAAGATTGGATACATAAACTTCAAAAAGCAAAGTGGAAAATTTGTGTCTTTGCAGTATCTGGCTAAAAAACTGTATAATTGAAATAGGAATGAAGGTTGGCATGATTTCTAACTTCACAGAATAGCCCACAAGTATGGATATTTGCAAACTGTCGAACTGCAAATAATATCACAGCCTTGATCCAAGACACAGAATTGCAGAGAACAGCAATCACAAGGCTGTTTTGGAACCCGGGTCTAAACAGGCTGAGAATTGTCTTGTGAAACAGCTCCAGGACAGCAACAATAATAAAAATCTGAACTCAGATTCCCAAAGCTCATTTCAGCATCTTTACTTCCGTATCTCCTAGCAAACAGCAATGTTCATACACAAATCAGTGCAGAATCCAGGTAGGTGACACTTAGCTGCATTGACTCTTTTCAGAGTGACAGACGCAAAAAGTAGTAAAATTTTATTCTGAGCAGAAAGAGATGCAGGTCCATGTACAAAGATGCATCAACTCTCTCTGCACACCTCCAGCCTGCACGGGATGCCGGGGGAGGGACAGAAGTACCTACCAGTCATAGTGTGGTGATGCTTCCCTGAACCCATCCCCTTTCTCCCTGAAATCATGCAAAACTTTCAGTATTGGTAAAAATCAGGGGAATGGGGATTTTCTTTTTACCTCTGCATGACTTGAGTAACCAGTGCTTCTTGTAGCTTCTGAACCTGGCTCCGTGATGTCACCCAGTTCTTTTGCTGGATAAGTCGCTGAATAAGCACAACTTTTCTATGCCACTAGGTTTATTTCTAATGCCAAATCTTCATTTGACAATCTTTTATTTTAGGCTGAAGCAGCCAATCCACCTGCTGTCACTGGCATGGAAGCCCCTCACTGCCCTCCACTGTCCTTACCATCCTTCTCCAAAACCTTTTCAGTTCTACCATATCCTCTTTAAAGAGAAGGGATGAGACCTACAGATCATATTAACAACAGGAGTACCATAGATTTATTCAACCACATGGTGGTCCTCTTTCCACCCCCTAAAAAATTTTATTTTCTTATCCTTCTTCCCTAATGTTAAAGTAGCAGATCTTCTGTTTTAACTGAGCAGAGCCTGTGCTTCAGCATGAAGGGATGTGTCATTAAACAACAAAACCATGCCAACATGAACTGATAATTCAATTTAAAACTACATCATGTACAATAGGACATTATCATACACATGTGAATCGGAATGGATTGCTTTATTAGACTGTACAACCTCACTGCTCTGGGGAAATGAGAGCACACCATGTACCTAAACTGCTCAACAATTTCTGTCATAAGTTCCGCTGTTTTCCCTTGTTTTCAAGTCCCGGCTATTTGGGATAGAATCACCCTGAGCCACACACAGACTTTATCTGCTGGAGTTCTAATTAGATATGGCTAAGATAAGGAGAATTTGAACGGTAAGATTTGCCACTTCCCATTTCACATGGTTTCCATGAGGAACTTAATTTCCTCAGAAAATTTCTGGTTGCATGACAAACAAAAAATCCCTGAAATCCAAACCATTGCATGCTTTGCAATGCTAAAGTACAGAGGAAAAAACAAACAAAACATAATTTGTCTACCCACTGAACCCTAGACACACCTTGAGAACTAAGGAGATTCAAGGAAGCAGTTCAGAAATATGCCACTAAAAAAAAAACCCAAAATACAAATAAGGGTGGCCCTATTTTTCTAAGTGAAGTCACATTATTTCTTCATTACAATTATAGCAAATTGGTAAAATTAATCCTGCCCGGGCAGACTCAGTTCACACCCTGTGGGTACCTGCAGCAGTTTGTGATTATTCTGTGATAAATTCCAAATATAAAAGTTAGAAAAATTTATTCCTTCTGCAGCCTCTCCTGTAAATCCTTTTTATTTAATTCCTCTTTCCTTGAAATCTCTCTCTCACCTTAGCCTAAAAGTACCTCTGATAATGCATTGGCTTAAAATCTATTTTATATCACTTTATAAGTTCTAGGGTTTTTTATCTTTTGCATGAAATACTGAATATTCTTTGGCATACAACAACACCAATATCTGGTAAAATGGCAAATAAGCATTGTAATTCACTAAGAAATCAAGCAGGTATCAAAAGTGGAGCTCTAATTAAATCTTCACTTATAAATTTGATACAGCTTTCTCCTCCTGTAAAGGGCAAGTCAGAAAATGAAAGAGGAAAATAAAAAAATAAAAAATATCCTTTCACTGTTGGAGTCTGCTACATGCTATACCAGCTGATCCAAACAAGAGCATGGAAGTTAAACTGATTCAGTATAGCAAAAACATAGATGACACAAGTAAAACATTAAAAACATGATGTGTCATATGTATGGAGAAAGAACTTCTTCCTGGCAGTTACTTTTTACCTGTTTTCTTCAGTATTTTTAACCACGTGAGTATGCTTAGACTGTATTTAATGAGAAAACGCAACAGCAACAATGAAATATAAACATAACTGAGGCTCAATCATCTTGGAATGGTTTCTTGAACAAAGTTCTCAACTGTGCAAAACCTGACACTATTTAAAGGTGATGCAGAGCACAGTTTACTGTGGCTTGTGGGTGCTGATAGACCTCTGCCTACCCGAGGAGCACCGAATACCAAGATCCTGAAGGAAAAGGGGGCTGTGGGAATGCAGCACTGTCGTTTCAGAGGAGGTAGGAGTGAAGGATAAGGAACAGCAGCCCTGACCCAAGGAGAACGGGAGGCAGCAGTAAGCCGCACCTTGCCAGAGCCCGGACTGCCCCGGAACAGTCGGATCACAGTTATTTGCTGAGCTGGCTGTCATCTAGTGGAGTCACAGCACATTGCAACACACTCCTTACACATCTGTGACTGTTTCCCTGACAGACAATCTGACATCCAAATGTGGTATGGGTCTCAAGGGAGAGAATTTTGTCGGGTTTTTTCCCAGAATCGACTATTTCTGAATACTTAAAAAAAATGACTTCCAGCCTCTGTCATGTCCCAAGATATTTCTTGATACATTTTTGACTTTCTAGAGTTCTACCTTTCTCTACTAGATTATCATAAAGCAGGCTGGCCCTTTTTGTGTTTCACCTGATGATTTTTTGAGACTGAGTAATGTAAACCAATGAAATAATTTAACCTGAAGTGCTTTATTGGTGAATATGAATCTTCATTAAACTTTCCACAGCGAAAATTACAGATGGACCAAAAAACTAGGACAATTTTCTTTCCTCTTGGACACTGAGATGTCATTTCAAATTCATAAATAATCAAAGCCAGACAGTGACAGAAGTGGAAACAAGGCTAACGAGATGAAAAGTGTTTGATGACTAAGTGTCATGCTTGCGTGGTTATTTTTGGAAAAATAAACACTTGGAGTGCAAAAGGGAGACAATAATTAAGTAACAGGCCCAGATTTCATTATTTCTTGTGTTGCAATGGTGCTAAGACAATGCAACTTTCTGTGCATGTTTCACTCCCATTATTGGAAGTAAACTACAACTATGACAACATCATCTATTGCCCACATGCCCCACCTCATTTTTAAAATTGTTTTACGATGATAATGTGGGCTATGAAGTCCAGAAAAGTTTTTTAAATGGAACTAAGTGGTTCCTTGCTTGTTTGTAAACCCTGTAAGGACAATTGTCTTATGGCACATTCGTGCAGAGCTGAGGAAAATATTTATTTGCTTGGCCTTAGAGCTGCTAAAAAGCAGCACAACACATAACGTATTGACCAAAACTTACTGGCAGAGAGTAATACTGGTGCGTTGCACTATCACTTAAAAAAACTAACAACAAATAACTGGTTTTCCAACACATCTGCCAAACTGCTTCTACAGCGGCTGACCGAGAACATTTCAACATGCGCAGCCTCGCTGTAGCCTTAAGTGCAAAGAAGGGCAGGCTGCCCCGGGGTACCTCGTCTCCTCACGCGCGACACGGCACCGCCCTGGGCCCCGCGCGGGGGTCGCACTCCCGGCCCTCAGGGACTCCTCAAACAGGGCTGTGGCGGCGCCGCTGGAGTCGCTTCCCGCCTCTACGTCGGAGCCGCGGTTTTGTCTCTCTCGGCCCGGCCCCGGCCCCGGCCCCGGCCCCGGCCCCGGCCCCCTCGGGTCCCTCCCGGTGGCGGCAGGACCCGGCCCGGCCGAGCGGCGTCCCCGTCGCTATGGCGACCCGCGCTCCGCCTCCTGCCCGCCTCAGCCGCTCCCCGCTTCTGATTGGCTCCGACGTCCCGTCCCACCGCCCAATAGCAGCAGACTCTCGGCGATGCCCCGCCCTCCCGGCTCTCCGATAGGCCCGCTGGCACGGCTGTAGTTCCTTCCGCATGCTGCAGGACTACGGCTCCCAGGAGCCTTCGCGGCGGAGCCACCGCCTGTTTACCGGCCGTGCCGGTGCCGCTCCCCGCGTGCAGCCGCGCCACGTGACCGGCCGGGGGTCACAGGCGCCCGCCAGGAGCGGCCTCGTCCCATCCCGTCCTTCCCGTCCCGGGCGCTCCTGACGCGGCTCCCTGGCGCTCCCGCCCCGCCGGCGGCAATGAGGGCGCTGCCCCCGCGCTGGGCGGCCCTGGCTGTGCGGGCGGCGGGCGGGCGGTGGGCGCCGACCGTCCCCCGTCGCGGTCGCAGCGGCCCCGGTTCGCCGCCGCCGCGGGAGTGGGCGCTGTCGGTGAGCCCGCGGGGGCGGCTGCGAGTGCGGCTGCCCTGCCAGGTGAGCGTCCGCCCGCTGGACCCGCAGCGCTGCCCGGGCGCGGACCGGGTGCTGGTGGCCGTGAGCGGCGGCAGCCCCGCGCGCCGCGGGCGGGAGCGGGACCCGGTGCGGGTGGAGCACGACGAGGCGCTGGGGCAGGTGGCGATCGTGGCGGACGGCGTGGACAGCAAGGCCACCGTGGACGTCCGGACGCCGGTGAAGTTCGGTGGGTGCGGGGAAGGCGCACGGGTCGGGGGGATCTCAGCGGGGGCTGCGCTGGCGCTGCTGCTTCGCCTGGAAGGCGGTGCTGGGGAACGGCATCGTGCCCTCGCTACTTCAAGGCATCCTATTTTGCTTCTGTGTTTCTTGACTTCCTGGGTCTTCGGATACGTGATTTGTTGCTGACCTTTTTGCCAGCAGTGGTTTGTGCTAAAACTTCTGCTGGCGAATGGTCCTTACAACGCGCGCTGTCATTTGTTGCTCTGGCAGCTTCTGCTCCGGGAAAGGCACCGAGACAGCATCCTCAGCATGTGCTGTGCCCACGGGGGTTGTGGGACCCACCAGCTCCATTAGTGTTTGTTGTGCTGAGTGGCTCTTCACAGGGTCAAAAACAGCCTGGAAGGTAACCATGCAGATAAAATACCGAGAAGAGCTTCATTGTCCAATACAAACGTTGCGTTATCTTTTTGGACGCAAGGCTAAAATCTGGGCAGGGTTTCTTGAATGGTACCTACAGTTTGGGAGAGTAGCTGTAGTGGCTGAAACTAGTAAACATCTCTGCTGAACTGAAATTCTGACAGTGGCCCTAAGTTTAGGGAGTACAGACTCGGAGATTTGTGTTGAGTCATTGATGTGCTTTTGTTTTTTTGCTATGCATTTGGCCGATTTCCTGTACAGTGCAGAATGTTTCACCATGCTGACAAAACTTTTCAATGTACAATTCACCTGGTCTCTTGTTTTGCTTAAACTTATTCAAGACTGCTACTTCATTTCATTTGATGCCCTGCTGCAGTTGTGATATGAGAAATCATGAATAATCCCATCCTACTTACTCTTCATACATGTAATCTGTGACTTTTGTAGAACATGATGTTACGTACAGCAAAGATATTCTGCACCTTTTATCTTACCTTGCTGTTTTTCCCACCTTATATCTTCAGGAGAGTTCTGCAACATGCTTTTTCCCCCTTGTTTTCATTTAGAAGGACCTGAATTATCTAATTCAAAATGGACAAGTCCTGTGGGTTTGACATAAGATCATTCTCACTTTTTCCAGTATTACTCATCCCTATAATTTACTTTTTTTTTTTTTTTTTAAACACTGCTTATAACTGAAGGGCTGTTTCTTAAATATGTTTATCAAAACTTAGGGTCTGTTTTGTTTCCTAGCAACTAATATATGCAGAAATATTCTGTAACTAAAATCAGGGGCATCTCACCCTTCCTGCCCTCAGTGTGCCTTACTCTGTCAGAATGGCTGTACTGATTCCTACCATGAGTCCAGCAGCTCACTGCCCTGTCTCTGGTCATAAATAGATGATCAGGGTAAGAACAGAACAAATGTAAATGATATTTCATCTAAGCATTCTCTTAGGTGTCAACTGTTTTCATCGCAGGATTTTCAGTCTGATAAGGCTCAGCCCCTCAGTGGGTTTCTCTTTGGAGTGTCCATTTACACATGGAAACAGTTTCAGCGTGAAAGCTTCCTGGTAAACTCTTGGCAGAGTCCAATGGTTTAATTTCCTTCTATTTTATCATTTGAGTATGTGGCATTTCAAGGTCTTCCTGCAATTTGTCAGTGAGTTTTTAAGTAGTCTGAATAATTTGGTGTCACTGATAAAATTTTTCAGTCTTGCTATTTGTGCTGATTTCCAAATTCTTATCCTGTTGAAGGTGGTGTATAGCTTATAGCTGAAAGACAACATGTAACTAAGGATATTGTTAAAGACATTGGAAAATCCAAGTTAATTTTCCTAAGCAGATCAACTGTTACCTCTATATTCATTGACTGTCACTTAACTGTAGCAGGACTGTCTTCTCCACGAGTATTGTAGTCTTGACTCTTACCTAAGAATTTTCAGTCGCAGTCTTACAGCTCTTCTTTTTATTATTTTTTCCTCCCCTGCTTGGCAAGCACAAAGATTACCTTGACTCATCTGTAGCACATTCACAGAGTCCATCCCATGATTACTGAGAATCAAACAAATCCATTTGTGTCTCATTTATTACCCTTCAATTCTTTGAGACCAAGTGTGTCTGGATACTGTAGTTGTTTAATATTTTAGTTTCTCCAGGATCTCTGAGTGACTATTATGAGTTACCCCAGACTTGATTATTCTCAAGAGGTGGAATTCAGTTTTAAGATCTGGAGAATCGCAACCTCCATAAAGGATTTCAGTGTAGGGAACCTTCCTAAAAGTCTCAATAATGAATCCTGATTGATGGAGAAAAATAATTTAGCTTTTGTCTTGTCTTTGAGATTCTTACTATATTCTGAATGTCAGCCAACACTGCAGACAGTCTTAGGGGCTTTCTTCTTGAAACAAGTTTTCTTTTTTTGTAGGTTTCTAAGGTGTTCCACTTGGGTTTGTGGTAAGCTCATGCAATTCAGATTCCCTGGAAAATCTGTGGATTATAATATCCTTGCTCAAGTTGCTCTTTGTCACCCCATAATTACCATGATGGCAGTATTGTCTGTTCTTGCTGCTATCCGGGCGTATCTAAAGGTATATTTACAAAAATGCATGGTCGTGGTTTTTCTGGCTTTTTACTCAGTAAAGTAGGATATTTGCTTGCCAATGAGGTTCTACTTTTAAGTGTCCTTTCAGCTCTAGTTTGTTTTTTTTGATCTTCACAGTATTAGCTTGTGCTTGAGTTGCTCCATTTGTTTATTTAGAAAAGAATTATCCATTAAATATCTTTGCATAAGCAAAAGATCTTATTCCTTGTAAAAACACATCTCAAACCAGAAAGGAACTGTTGTTGCTCTGCAAACACTTTGGCTTTTCTCTGGCTTTCCTTGGATGCGTGAGGAGGATGTTAACTGTTCTGCTAAGCCCATTTTGTCTGAGCTCTATCAGTCCCTGAGCTGTAAGAAGTTGTGAGGTTGATGTGAATGCCTTCATAGTGCTCTTGTTTTCTTCCTTTTGGAAGTTAAGGCATTTTGTAACAGCTTTCGCAATTTAGTTTGGAGCTTATCCAGGAAGCTGCAAGTTATCTAAAACTCCTTAGAGCCTGAAGAGCATGTGTGGAAGATGCTGAGCTGAAGTATGCATTTTAAACCAAAGGCAGCTTGTAAGCAGCTTAATAGGGCAAGTACCAAAAGATCTTCTGTTTGACTTTGTGTCTAATTTTGAACTCTGTATAGTATCGCAATATCATACATGATCTGATAATCCTCGCTGATACATTTAACCTTCACTGATGGCAGATGTCAAGGAATTACTGTCTAATCAAGCTTATTTGTTTTTGCATGTGTTAATTAAACCTGAAACCAGCTCTTTGATTTCTGGTTACTGTACATGGACTGCGTGAGTGCTCAGAAGTAAACTGAACTGAGGTCTTGCATAACCACAATTTGAGATAATTCTGGTAGTCTAGGGCTGCTGAGTCATCTGAAAATAAATAATTACTCAGTCTATTTCAAGTATTATAGCTTAAGGCAACTTAACACTTGGGGTGCTTAAATACCCTGGAGTACCCTTGCCTATATTCTCATACCAAAGTGTTTCTTTTTACTATATACCTTTATTTCTGATACAAGTCTTTTACACCACAAAGATCTTCATGCATTCTCTGTGGTTTATGTGGCTAAAGTTGGCTTCAGCCCTGGTCTTTGCTAGGGAGAAATCAAACTGGCTATTTTTAGCGTTTTGACACTGAAACAGATTGCATCTTGTTCCTTCTTGTTAAAATTTCATTGGCAATATTATCCAGCTTTCAGCCTGCTTCTTTATGGAGATGTTTATCCTTGGTTCAGGAAGTCAGAAGGGAAGAGACAGAGGGGCTCAATTCCTTGTCCACTAATTTTTACTATTTCAGGGCTATAAAAGTGCTGTTGCTCTGCAGAGGATTAAGGCACAAAGTGTATTTCCAGAAGTCCCTCGTGTTTCTTAACAATATGTTTATGAATTTCCAGACTTCTGGGTCCTCTGTTAGCAGCCATCTTTGATACAGCTAGGATCACACTACTAACCCACCTTTCAAATTATATATAGGCCATAATATGCTCTGCAGGATCAGAAGTTTTTCTATTAACCTTATTCTTGTAAAAGTCTTAGTAAGTTTGTGTCATGGCTAAACTGAGCGCTCTCAAACCTTTTCCTCATCCCCTTTGACAGAAGCAATAAGAGCAGGAGGGTATCAAGCTGATTGACTTAAAAGATTTGCACAAGAAAACTGGCTTTTGGGACTCTCAGAAAGCAAAATCACAGAATTCTTGGTTGTAGATCCTCCCAAGGACTGTGCAGTTTTCCAGTGCATGAATTGAGCAGTTTGGGGCAAGACAAGTTGTATTTCAAAACCAACATTGCTTTCCAGTCTACCTCTTGTAGCCTGTTTTCTTAAGGAATTGTTACCTGTGAACAGTCTATATATCCTTCACTAAATTTAACCTCTTGGCTTACTGTAGCTATAAGGTAGCGTGCTTGCTGCAAAAGTGTTGTGTTTTAGCTCTGTCTCTTGGATTCTCCCGGTTTGCCAGGTGACAAAACTTCCATTTGTTGTTAATTGGAGCTCTCAGGCTCTCATCTTCATGGTCTGCAAGCTTCGTGTTAGGGTTCCAGGAAGCGCCTGTCCTGGGCAGCAGTGGACAGTACTGATCTTCAGGCTCTGCTGGGTCACAGCTCTGACTTGGGAATCTCCTCGGGGCAAAGCTTGTTATGCACACTCTGATTATCCTTTTCATCTTTCTGGTACCCTTAGCAGGCAGTGGCAGTGAAGGAAAGACTTTGACATGGGCTTAAATGAAGGTTTCTTTCCTAGATGATCTCCTTTTCTTTAGGGAATAATGGGGCTCAGTATCTTGTTCCTTCAGTTGTATCTTGTAGCAAATACTTCCAATTGCTGTTCAATTTTTCTTCTTTCTGCCTTTTATCCTTAGAAGAACAAAATCACTTTTTTCCCCTCCTGCCTTTACCTTTTACCAATCACTATGGTGGTCATTAATATAAATTATTAATATAAATTATTATTAATATAGACAGAATCCCTAGAATGTACATTCTCAAACTTCTTCCCATTCCCTAAACACCGAGGGTGAGACAAGTGGCAGAAAAATGCTTTTGCTGCTTCTGCATGTTATCTACAAGACCTAGTGATGTTTCTTGCTGAACAGTAGCAAGGTGAGGTGGCTCAGACTAGAGGCAAACATGCTTCATCATGCCCGGGGAATGTCAGGCTTTCCATAAGGCTGGGAAGAATGAGGCACCCCAACACTTCTATACCTGTTTTGGGGTTGTGGTGCTGGCTAGTGGAGCAGCAAGGCCTATGTATTTGTCCTGTTGAACCTTATTACTCCACATGTGGCCTCAGACACCTGCAAACCTTCTACCCCAAAATGTGTGTCAGGGTGCCCAAGTGTCTAAGTAGAATTTCTAATGGAATTGGTGGCTAGGGTGGTTAGGAGAGGAAGATGGAGTTAAAAAAGAAAAAAGGTGAGACTTCACTAAAGGATCACAGCCTGCTGATTCCTTGCCAGAGGTTACTCTCATTCTGCTGCCTCTTAATGCTCTCCCCTGGGGCTGGATGGCTCATACACAGGCTTGCTGAACTCTCAGTGTCCATAGTTGATAGTGACTGTTCATGCAGTTCAAAGTGCGTGGCCAGACTTAACAAGCAGTTAAAGTAACAAAGAAGCTGCTCTTTTTCCTTTTTTGCTCTTTGTATAATGTGATCAAATGCTATGTTAAAGATATCTGACTTTTCTCATTCTGTTGCTAATAAAACTCTTTTAATTCTAGATTTGGATATCAAAACATCAGGGACTGGCTGCGTGAAGATTCAGAAAATAGAATGTGATAACTGCAAAATAGAAACAGAGAAGGGGACTAGTGTCTTGCAGTCAATAAAGGTACAAAGAACCCTCCCCCACTGTTTGAAAAGGGATTGTGTGGTGGGATATGGTGTCAAAACTTAAATACCAGTTCTGGAGATGAGAAGTACCCTGGTATTTCTCATTGCAACACTCACAGTCTTACTGTGTGTACAGCACCTCACCTTTAATTATTGCATACAATTATGGCACAAAGTCAATAATGTGGAGTCAGAAGTCCGTGTACCTGTGATAGCCGAAGCCAGCAGAAGCAGTGGCAGCAGTAAGCCTGATCCCTGTCTTCCCTGTCCCTCAAAGAAAAAAGATAGATTGGGATTTCCTGTCTAATATGTTAATAGTTATGCCTGCTCAGTCATGACTTTGCAGGATGCTGCTGCTTTTTTGTGTGTTCTGGGGTTTTTTGTAATTGATATATCAGAGCTATTGACAAACCCTTTAAGTTAATTTTCAATCAGAAGTTACACGTTACATGTCCAAAACACTTGACTGAAATATATCTGATAAATACTGTAGATATCATAGGTATGACCTTGTTTTTCCAGTCTTAAGACTTCAAGTTTGCTGACATAAGCTGCTGTAAAATTAATCTCAGTTTATCTGACTTAGGTGCTATTTGGAATCAAATTCACTTGATTGTTTGGGATTGCACCCGCAGGAATTGCTATAAATTCAAAAGAAGGGCTTTTACAATTTTTTGAGACATGAGAAATTTTTCAGCATTTTTCTCTATTGTGGTAAGAGATGATTGTATAGCAGACATAGGGAAAACTGAGCTTAGGGAGGGATTTAATATACAATCGAGCCAGGTTTAGTCTACATTTAGGGAACTATAGACAACTTGAACCTTCCAGATTCTGTGTGATTGATCATATTACTCTTATAAAGGTACCTAAAATCTAACAAAATTTAATAGTACTATGTGTTGTCTGTTTAAATTTTTTTAAACACTACTCTGTTGTGTAATAATGACAACAACAGTGCATGAGAAACTGCATAATATGAGAAAACAAGGTGGTTTTGGTGAGCAATAATGACAGTAATCACAGCATGCCATCACGTCAAGAATTTTTTGTGGTGTCTTGGAAAAAGATGATTTTGAGGAAAGACCGCTAACTTATTTTCTGTGAATCTTTGTCTCAAATACAATCCAAGATGTGAAAAATCTTGAATTTTAAAAATTAAGAGCTGGGTTTTTGTCTAGTCTTGTTTTTAGATACTGTAGTTCTTGTAAGGTGACAGAACTAATTTTTTCTAATATAGCTTCAGGAATTATATCCTGTGTTATCAGAGAAGCAGAATTATTAGTGAGAAGCAGAAGTCTTAGCCTTTAGGGTTTTTCAAAAACTACTAAAAATCTTAATAGACCAGCTGCTGTAGTGAAGCATAAGAGCTGATTCCCCTTTAGGGAATGTGCTTTACTGAGCAAACTGAAGTGATAGTGCCCTCCCCTGGATGGATTAAAGCTGTTTTAATGTTGCTTGGCTGTCATTAACAGACCTCATTAACTAACAAAACAGGAGACCCTTTCTTTGCAGGAGAGAGAAAAATATCATTGATCAACAAATTACTTTAAATGAAAAAAATCTGGTCACGTGGGGGTTATTCAAGAGCACCAGCAAACAGCTTCACGACTGCTAATTTTTTTAACTTGCAAGGAGTTGCTCATATAACTTGTAATACAAAAAAATGCTGTTTGGGTTTTTTTATAAATTCTATAGTATCATTGCAAAAGACCTAGAGATTTGACATCTGCTTTCCTTAATCATGCATGCTAGTAATTGAACATAAAGGATGCTTCTGTATGAGGCTTATTAATGGATTTTGTCTGGCAGTTTTGGTGTGGTAGACATTACCCACCCAGTGAGATTTGTTGAGGGTTTATTTTCTTGAGGTTTTTTGTTGGGGTTTTTTTTGTTGATTTGTTGTTGTTGCTGTTGTTGATTTGGGTGGTGGTTGTTTTTTAATTGGCTAAAGTCCAGTTCACCCTATCACTTCCAAGAGTCTAGGTCAACTGATAGCAGCAGTAATTCCAAATACAGTTATGGCATCTGGATCTTCTTCGGAGTATGAATTATTCACAAATTCTTTACTGAGAAGGCAGTGCTACTTCTTTTTCTCTCCTTCTCTTACAGTCCATCAGCTTAGCAGTGACAATGGGACCAGGGAGACCCTCTAATTATGTTTCCATGTTCCTCAATTCTGACTCCTTGTCTGTTCTGGTGATAACAAGAATTTCCAGGCATCTCACTCACATTGGCAGAAGACCTGCTATGCTTCCTCACTACACACCATGTCTGAGCCTGATCTGTCCTGCACCAGTGCCCTTCCCTTCTTCTGAACAAATTTTTCTGATTTTCCTTTGACACCTGTTAAGGCCTTGACAGCCTTTTGCCTCTTCTTTACTCAAACCTTTCTCCCTTGCTCAGAGAAGCCCTATGACAAATTAGTGCTTTTTTCTTTGAGCTGGTGGAATATTCTCTCTTAGTGAAAGGGCTACTTGACCATTATAACTGGTTTCTTCTCTCAGCAAATCCTTCTGTCTGTTAGGTGTCTCTAGAGATACCTACCTCTGAAAGTCTGGATATTTTTTAGAGGATATTCTGATAATTTGGGATGGGTGGACTTAGTGTATATGCTGTGGTTATATTTTACTGAACTATCAGTGACCATACCGGTGAGCCTTTGCTATACACTAGTTCTTCTAGTCCTGCAATTCCCATATTCTCCTCAAGTTATATTTGGAGGATTTGCTGTTTAACAATTATTCTGATAACAAACCTGGTGTAACTGCCTTAAAGGAGCTGTGATGCCAGCTTAAAATATTTAATTTCTTATGTTACTGTATAAGGAGACAACAATTTATTGTAGTTGTTTAGAAGTGTAACTGAACAGTCGAGTTATTTCCAGCCCCTAAAATGTCTGAAGCACTACTGTAGTCTTAACTTAGGGGTGTTGCATGAGACTTAACTTAGGGGTGTTGCTATGAGAACAAGAAGAGGGGGAAGCAAGACTTGAACACAAAGATGAAGAAACCCTGCTCCAGAATTCTTCCTGTCTTTTGAAACCCCATGAAACTTCTGGTTCTTGGTGTTTCATCAGGAATATATTGGAGAAGTATATGTACGTTTTCCATATTGGAAACTTGATTTAATTTTTTTCAAGTCCTTAACCTTCTTGCCATCTGATTACATCTAGTTAGTGCAGTTTATGCCTCACCCAGAAAGGTGTTTAATAATTTAAGTTTCTTGAATATTTCTGATATTTTTTGATTGCCAAATTTAATGGATTAAATTTGTCCTAATGTCCTAATACAATCCACGGGAATAATATACTTTTCAACAGAAATTAATATATCTGAAAATGGAGGTGGTGGTGTGGGAAAATGAAGGAAAGGTGTGTGTGGGTGTGTGTGTGTGTGTAAGTTTATTCAGCATTAAGTATAAAAACTGCTGAATACTTTTTAAGATTCTGTTATTCCAATGTTTGTGCTAGTGAACTTAAGCAAAAGAACTTGGCTGGAAATCTATAGACTTCTTGAAATGAGATTTGTTGAAATTGCAGCTTATGAATATAATTAGAGTATTTAAATCTGATTTTTAAAGATTTTTTTTTACTTCTTGCAAATGGTTACATTTTATTCTCAAGACCTAGTGATATTTTTTTGGCTTTTTGAGATTGGTTTGTGTGTATTTCTGTATTTTTTTTTTCTCTTGTTGGTTGTGTGCAGTAACTGAAAGGTATAAGGGCTAAAGAGCAGTTTTTACTTGAAACCTGGCTTATTTGTTAAAAACTTGAGATTTGCCCTATGCAAAACAATTTTAATTAGAATTTGTGTGCAGTGGAATACTGTAGACTTGGTTCTGCTTGCAGGGCTAAGGTTTGCAGTGGTTAATGTGGAACAACTTGAAAAACAAGATAACCATAACTAGAAAACAAGTTATCCTAACTGTATGGTTTTTAAACTCTTTTCAGAGCCATAAAATTGATATACGGACAAATGGTGGCAAAGTAATTGGACTTGGAACACTTTATGGAAATACAGATATTTGTGCGACAGAAAAGGGGGTAAGTAGGAAGTAAAAATTTCTTTTCAGTTGCTTATTCCACTTGTTTGTTGTAAGATGACTAAATTCCAAGAGTGTGCTAAAGAATATTTAAATACCCCTCACTGGTTGGTTGTCATTTAGGTTTGTCTGATAAATGATATTATCCTATGCTTGATTTGGATTAATAAACAGGCTCCACAGAAAGCAAGAATAAGCATGTGATCATTCCATGAGGATGGGGATTGCTCTAATGATACAACCCATCAGCTCTAATTATACAGAGCCCTCGCAACACTCTCAAACTTTCTCCTTGGGTGATATCAAGGCACTTGGATTCTGCAGAAGGCCCAGGAGTTTAATTTAGTGTCTCATGAATAGTGGCTTGATGTTTGTACATGTTGTACACTTCTCGCATTATATGGTTGTAAGATGGAAGAGTAGAAGGTTTTGCAGATTCTTTGCAGCTGAGAAGAAGAATGGTTGGTGTATATCACATATGTACTCACATGTAATCTTGCTATGAGATGCAGTGGGAAGAATCACAGAAAGGAAAACAGTTTTCTAGAGGAGTAGCTTGCTTTTTTTTTCAGTAGATGGCAGTGTGAGACAAACCACAAACTACTGTACTCCAGTTCTGTTTTTTGACAGAAATAGGCAACTCTCCGTTATTTAAAATAACCTAGAGCTAAACTCCCTACAGTTCTCATACCCAGTCTTGTTTTTAGGCTCAGCTTGAATGTTTGGGTATCGGAATGTCCCTGCAGCTGGTTGCATTAGGATTCATTAGATCTGAGGCATTGCTGTGTAATGTGGAGCCAAGCCAAGGCTGGAAGCAGCTTGGATGTGTGCTCTGTCAGAATCCATAGGTACCCTTTAAACCAACAGCACTGGGAAGAATCAGAGCATGGGGGTAACTCTCCCTTGCCAAGGATGGATTTGAGACCAAGCTATTAAGTTCCAGGCATCCAAAATCACCTCTGAGAAGAGCTCTTTGTCGCCGCTGTTCACCTCGTGGGTTGGGTTCCCAGATCGTGTGTTGCCTTACATAGAGCCAGCTGTGCGCTGTTCCTCATGTCCTGCTTAAACTAAGCAACTTGCCATTGGATTTTCTAAAACCTGTCAGCATTAATTTATCTGTCTTTCTTTGTAGTGGGTGTTAGACTGCCTTTGATGTAATAAATGTAACAATTGTATCTGCATGGGAAAATATAGCTCAGAAAATGGTTTTGCTTTGAGCCTTTAAATGCTTTTTAAAAATTAACTCTTTTCAGAAATATCATCCTTCTGAAACAATAAAACAAACTTCATACGTATTAAGTTGAAGTGCCTCTTTGTGATCACAAATATTTGTATATTGTGTGCAATATTGCAAAAAGTCAATTTTAGAGTTGCAAAGCTGTAATAGTTTGCATGAAGTGAGTCATTTTAGCACGAATTTACAGCTACAGAACAATATTTTGGCTTATCTTACTGAACTTCTCACTAACAGACTTTGCAGCATAGATAGGAAGGACAGATTTCTCAATTGGCCACTTCTGTTAATAATCAGTCAGGCTTATGTCTCCTGTGTGTGTTTGTGTGAGATGTTTCTTCCATCAGTTGCAGTCATCGTTATGTAATTATGGCTCTGACAGCATTTCCAGCCCCCTCCTGGAGGTGGGGAGGGAGAGGATGTGGTAAAAGGCCCTAAGCACTTGAGAAATGAATCTTTTTAAGGGGGAAAATGGGAGAAGACACATAAAATATTTGAGCAATGATAGCACAAAAAGGAAGGCCAACAGCAGGAATATGTGGGGAAGGGGCCGTATATGTCTTATTTAAACACAGCAAGATAGGAGTTTTTATCTTGAAAATGTGTCCAGGTACAAAAACATCGTCAGTCTGATTTATGCAAATGAAACCAATGGAACTTGAGCATGTGCTCACTTTCAGTAACTTCAGCCCCCAAGGCTCTACGCCCAAGGGAAGGAATTTTTCCAGAAGATCTGGTGGTTCAGTGGACAAAAATAATGAAATTTGTTTGACTCGGGAGTTATTAGCTAATCTGTGCCATGGGGACTTTTCTATAACACTTGCTTAGTAGAGCCAGACATCTATGTTCTGCCAAAAATCCATAAGAGTTAAAGAATTTGGGATTGAAAACATATTTATTCTCACTGAAAAGCAATCCTATTTTTCCAAGCTTTCCCCATCTAAAATACTTTTTTAATCTTATACTTGAGCAGTCTGACTTCCCCCTCCTCCATGTCTACCCTGATTTGGGTTGTTCTGAAACAAATGTTCTTTGTATTGGTAGTTTTTGTTTTATTGTTTATAGTAGCTTCATCTGGAGCTGAGACAACTCTTTTTATTACTGTGCAATTTTAAGAAGGGTAGTTGAGGCAGGTAAACGAGTTGGTATGTAAGATTGTTTACAATAAAGCATTTAATTTTTAAATAAAATAATGTAATATATTTCAATAGAGTTAAAACTTGAATTCTATAGTAAGAGATGTAGCTTTTTGAACTTTCCTTTGCCTTGTTAGGAATGCCACAAGGCAGCTAGTTTGTACCCAAACTATGCAGATGTTTTTGTTTTATTCCTCCCCTTTAAAGTGTGCCTTGCTCTATTTTCATTGTGCTATCAGTGATGGCCCTGCGCAAATGGGAAATGTTCTTTGCAAGTCATGTAACTCTTTAGAACAGGTTAGATCATAGAGCCTAAAATGACAGTGGCTTTTCTTGTTGCTGTGGCCATGTGTCACAGCAGGTTTGCACTTTGCCATCCAGGGTGAGGGAGTAGGGGAATACTGTGTGGGAAGCATTCCTAGGCCAGATGCAATGTAAATTTATGTTTAAGGTCTCTGATTATTAGGGTTTTGTTGCAATCAGTAGAAGATGAAAAGCTGAATTGCGGTCCCTTTCAATAGTGACAAGTTGTTGATATTATTAGGTTTAATATTATTAGGTTTTGTTTATATCTGTAGCATAGTTCTAAGCAGCAACACCAGCAGTAATTGTAGATATTGACTGTCACATATTTCTAATTCTAGCATGGATTATGCATAGCATTTTGATTTTCTTAAAGTTTAATGTGTCTTGTTAAATTCTTAGAGACCTAATCTGTATTGTAGGATTACAAGAAAAGTCTTAGGCCAATAGTCCATTCTGTAATCTTATGACTTATTAGTTCAGTATGCATGGATGAGTAAGGCCACAGAATCATTTGGCTGTTGTATAGTCCATACTAAACCTGCCTCTTCAGCTCAGTTTTTGGGACACAATGCAGCACTGAGTTTGTGCAACACTCGTGGCTATTTGTCAGAATACCTCTTGCTTCATCCATATCTTATTCTTTATATAGTATTAGACTGGGAGGGTCGACAGACTTATTTTTTTATATCAACTTTTTTTGCACAACTTGGCAATGCTAAAATTACAAGGAGGATTTAAAGATAATTTGAGTAAGGCACATTTTGATCTAGAAAGCAATGTATTATTTCCTGTAATGAATGAGGGCTTTGTGCAATTCACTGAAAGTCTGCATAAGCAAAATAAAAACAAATTGAGTGGAGGTAAGTGTGAACTATTGCATGTTTCCATCAGAAATCAGCTTTAACTGAGGAAGAATAGAATTCAATTTCATATGGTTGTTGCACAAGCATGTGAATTGTTCTGTTTTGTTCAAATAGATTGAAGTTATATCATGTGGCTCATCACTTTTACATAGATAAGCTCATCTGTCATCTTTTATTTCCCAAATCCCTAGTGCAACTTTTCATATTCTATCCTTTCTCTCTTTTTCTATTGAAAAGAAGTAGAAATTGAGATCTTATCTGTGGTTTTTCAAGGCTTTGTATGTCTTGAGGCTTAAATCCAGGAATAGAAGCATGAGTAACCAAGGTAATATGAAAATTATACTGAGAAAAAGAGCGGCTGGGTGGGGCTTTTTTTCAAACCTTCAAGAAAGATACCTCTACAAAGTTAGCCAGTTAAAAATCTTTGTGAATAGCTCTACGTAGCAAAGACAGTGGATGTTTCAGTTTGTGGTGGCAGAAAACTGATCACCAATGCTCTAAGTGTCATAATGCTGTATGAAGATTCAGTCTTCATTATTAAAGCTCTTCCTTTTTTATTTTTCGCTTTTCAAAACAAAGTGTTTCATTTTTGAAAATGAAATCAAGTTTTTCTTTCATCCGTTTGTGACTATTTGGGTTCTTCACCTGAACAATGGATGTAATAACTCATAGGAATGTTGTGAAGAATCATTCGTTCTTAGGTCAGAGCTCTTGGATGAAATGGTTTTTTGTTTTGTCTTATGTAGCTTTTGACTAAGAACCTGATTCCATTTGTCCTGCACTGACAACTGCTTTCCTTTTGTTTTGTGTCTTAATAGTGTTATTTCCCTCTGCCTTTTCAAGCTGTGATGACAAATTTTCCATTATATTTATTTCTTCTAGAGTGTAAATATAGAGAAGCTGCAGGGGACAACCATCAATATATCTACTGAAGATGGGCTGCTGAAAACTAAGTATCTCTATGCAGAATCAGCATCTCTCTCTTCAGAATCTGGTGATATTATGCTGGGAAGTGTTCATGGTAAGAAGGAAAATCTGTCACAAATTTAGCTGCGTTGAAGATGTTCAGTAATGTTCACAATAACAAATGGACTCATGCAGTAGACCATCACTAAATCAGCTGTGCACAGTATATGAACAAAAGATTTCTATCTCTTTCAGAGACTGAATTGATTTTTTTGCCACCTAGCAGGCTGTGTTTTTGAAAACAATTTCATAAGCACAATTATAAGTGGCAAAAAGTGTATATTATAGGAATGAAATGCCACACATACTAAGAACATTAAAATATTCTAAAATTCAGTATTGTATCTAAAGTACAAGTATCTAAAATTTCAGTAATGAAAATGATACTAAAAGTTACGAAGAGGCTTCTCTTCCCTGTCCACATCCTTTATTTTTTCATAGGAGAAACAACTTTTAGATCATCTACTGAGAGCTATCATAGGAGACAGTCATAATTAGAAGCTTTTATTAGAAATAGCCTGTGTGTTTGCTGGTGACAGTGGTGACAGCTTCTGTTCTTAGAAGAAGTTCTTAGAACTTCTTAGCAGTCTCTGATCAATCCACCCTTTGGTATCCTTCCCCTAGAACTAAAACTAATGGAGTCTTTTATTTAAGCAGCTGTTGAGGTTCAAATCTGGTGTGGTTTTCTAATTTAACAAAACTCCCACTGAATTCTGACTGTGCTGTAATGCATTTGTGGTGATTTAACATTGAGTAAAACAAACTGGAGGATGTACAAAGAGAGAAAATTACTCAGCTCAGAGTTCCAGATTTTCAGCTATATCCCTTAAAAAGAATTTGCTGCAATTTCTTACCAATTTTGTGTTGTCATCGTACTTGAGAAATTACTTGTTTCTTCCTTAAAGAAGCAACTCCTCTGTCAATTTACATTAAATATGAGAACGATTTCAAAACCTGTTAGATTAAGTTAATTTTAGCATGCATAGGCAGAAATAAGCTGCTTTTTCTCTTATTGTATTTTTCTAACATGAAGACCTGTATTGTTTCTGGTACTTCTGATATGCTGCTTTGTTTTGTTTTTTTTTCTAACTTTATACAATATAATGATACTGTGGAGTGATCAATTTGTGAGCAGGTTCATGTCTCTGTGCATATCCAAAAGTTTATTTTTATTTTCTTGGTACAAAAATGAAATCATAACTGCTGTAGTTAATGACTTACTTGCTTTAGTAATGCCTGTTATTAAGCTGAAGAATAATGTGAAAACAAATAGAATTGTATCCAAATTATGCAGACATTTCTTATGTTACTTCAGGATTATTTTTATGACCTCTCTACTAAATGGGTTTGGAACACCTAATGTTATTTTAGCTGTTTGTTTTAAGAACAATTGCTTGATAATTCTAGTCTATTTTTTCAAAAAAACCCACCATTTTCTGTAAAATATCATGCTCCCCGATCATGTTTTAATAGCAAGAAAAACAGCTTTTAAAGTACACATGCAAACACATATTTGCAGAAAAGATAACTCCTACTGTAAATATCTGTTAGGAAAAAATGGTTACCTTCAGTTCTGGTCTTTGCTCATAAGGTAGCTCAGTTTTAATAGTTTTGTTTGTAAATACCTGGACAGATTGTTCTTGGGCAGCTGAAGTCACCATTTTCTGATAGCTGACACCATAGTTGGCATCAGATCAGCAGATCGTGCACAAAACTGAGCTGGGTTTCATTCCTTTTGCCCTGGGAAGATTGAAGTTAGGGCAGCACAGACTTTACAAACCTGCCTGAGACACATTTTGTGGTTGAAGCTCAGGCTGTACAATCACAGCACTGCTAGTGCTCAAACTTTCACAATTGCTTGTTTGCATGCTTCATACTCCTATGGCAAAGGAGTAATGCATTGTTTTGAAGGAGTTGCTTTGGGGTAAATTTCATCAGCTTCTGTAACAGGCATTAAGAGATGTCAGGTGCTATTAAGTTTTTGAGTTGACACTTGAAAAAGAAATCTGATCCTGAGAAATTTCTTCTTTATCTAAGAGACAATAACATTACAGTGAAAATTCTCTACAAAGGGGTGCGTGGGAGGAACAGGAAATCCCTCTTTGCAGCTGTCCCAAAGTCTTGGGTTGAGTTGCTTTGATTATTAATTTATTTTATGAATTCAGTTTAAGTTTGGACTAGATATCAAATTCCTTCCCAACTAATGTTTAAAGTGGGCTCAATGAGAGCAAGCTTGCTCATGGCCTAAAATACATGTCTAAAAGAAATGACAAAAAAATTAATTTCTAGAGTGGTAAAAAACTGCATAGTGTGTTATTTTCCTTTTTTGTGCATTGAAATAACCCTGCCCTATTGAGAGCCTCCAAAACAAATTGAAAGAATGGAAATAAGATAGCATAAAGTGTTGCCTTTATTTATGTCTGAAAAGCCATCTTCTGCCCCATGTCTTGTACTGATCCTGACTATAGTTTGAAATTCTAGTGCTCATAGAGAAGCAAAGCTTGTAGATAATAGAAAAGATAACTCTTCCTTCAGAAGCAACAAAACTCCAAAACACCGAGGCACTGTTATCAATATTTTGTTAAAATGACTGTGTTTTGGATGTCATAGTACTGCATTAGAATGCTGAAGTCAGTTGTAATAATCAAACTATTCATTGCCTCTAGTCAGATTTTCCTCTCTTTGCCCTGGATGTGCCCAAGAAATACTTGCCTAACTCAAAAATCTAAAGTGTTGGCCTTTAAAGAACAGTTACATGACCAAAAGTGCAATTCTGTGCAGTGTCTGTAGACAGTGCAGGACACAACTCAGGAGCACATTCCTGTCTGCTTCAAAAGCAGCTTTTGTCCTAGCTAGATGTTTGAAGTGAGCTTTTCACACTAATACATTGTATTGACATTGAGCAACATTAGTTGTTGTGCTGTTTAAGTATGTGGCTAAAAGGAATTTGATTTCTGCGCATTTAATATTTTTCAAGGATCAAGAAAACAAAACCCCTAGAAAAACACAGAACAGACCCAGGGGTTATATGCAGACTGAGTATAATCTACCTTCAGCTCCACGGGAGCTGCCAGCTGACAAAACCCTAGGTCTTTTTGTAGGTTGTACAAAACTAAGTGCCAGCCATGATAAAATGGGGAAAAGGGTGGGATAATTATATCATGCCTTTTAGAAACAGCAGAGTGAGGCCAAACGTCATTCAAGTTCATTGAAATATGCTTTTGTTTCTGCTCTGATTTTCAGAACCCCTGAATATTTTGTACACTATGTGCTCAAAAAGATGAATTTAAGACTGCTGATGATAGGCTGCTTTAATAGCTTTCAGCCCATGAACCACTAAGAAAAATAGAGGTCATATACAGTGGAATGCACTCTACCCTAATGGTTGTTTACTACTGTGTAATTACACAAGATAGGGCAAAGCTTGATCCATTTGCAATTTTTCAAGCCTCTTCGGAAAGATCTGAAAATTGTGACTACTGTGTATTACTAAACTGGACTCAATTGCTGTGATCAACCTTATTCTCCATTCTGACATTCTCTTGGGAGGATGAGAGAATGGCAGGAATGACATGTTGTGGTTTGTTTTTAAAGCATTTTCTGTGAGACATTTATACATGGAACTGTAGAAGTTTCTACATCTTAGTTAGACTGCTTGAAGTATAGGTAGCTCTTCTGTTATGAGGCACATCTGTCCTCCTTCCAGGTTCTCTTGATGCTATAGATGAAGGGGAAGAATAAGTATTTTGAAATTTTAAGGCTGAAACACCAATGCCTGTTTAAAGAGATGCAAGTTCAGTAGACCATTCTACATTTTGTGCCTTACCCACTTTTGCGTTCTCCGCAATTCTCCAAAATGTTCTCCATTTTGCCCAACACACTCAGACTGAAGTCAATGGAAATATTGACAGGGAATCAATGTCTTGCACATAAGAATAAGTTTGGAGGGAGTAGGAAATGTTCAGTGGGTCCAGGAAGCAGCCTTTGAAGATAACACATAAGATTCCCTCCAGTAGAAATGGGATATAGGTGTATAAAAGAGGAAAATAGAAACTGTTTATGTTATTCATCCAGTTGAACTACTTAAATCATCCGTAGTGCTGCTGCAGGCATCAGAGCAATTTTTAAAACTGCCCGAAATAAAATAAGACAGTATTGTGCATTAGCCTTGCATATGCCTCTCTTCGTTTTTTTCTCCCTCACATCCAGAAGGTGTCTTTGACTTAGTGTTTTTCTTGTCTGGAATCACTTCATTGTCACCAACATGTGTTGAGACTTCTGTTTGTAAAGCAACAATATTTAAAATAAATAAATAATATGTTTAAATAATATGTTTTTAACATTTTTTCCCCTTTTCATTATAGGTAACACCAACCTTCAGACCAAATCAGGAAGTATCACAGTAGGTAGGTTCTGCCTTCTCTCTATCTCTCTTGCTCTTCCCGTCTCCTTTCTAAAAGCTGAATATTCACTGGGGAAGTAAAATGGAGGTGATTTCACAGAGGTGTTTTTGCCCCCTTTTCAGGAGTAGCACTGGAAACTCTGGCTGAACAAGAGCCTTTCCAAACTCAGCCTTTTGTGGTTGGGCAAGGCACCCAAGCTCATCTGATACCCAACACTCGCTGGGCGTTGCACAAGTCAGGCTGAGTCTAGAGTCATCTTTTAGATTAGGATGGGATAAAAAGACACAAGAAAACACTAAGTGTACATCAAATGCAGTTGTGCCTTTAATGTAGTTCTCTATCTTACATTTATTGCTATCAATGATAAGCTATGTTTAATTTTTATATCAGAAAGCTAATTGCTGATGTATTACATATTTGGGGGGGTTGATGGAAAGGCTTGTGATAATGTCAGTGTTTTCAAACTATTATGCTAATAGTTTTTTCTTCAGAAATGAAGACAGACTTTCTTTTGGGAACTTGAGCATTTACATGACAGGATAACTCAGAGTTATCAATTATGACATACCTTATATCAGTGCATTTTATAGCACACAAACATGAAAGTGAGAAACTCAAATTCTAATTATTGCTGTGGCAGAAAATTGAAGTAACAGAATCACAGACAAAGCTGAGTGGTCTTTTGAATGTAGAAAGATTTCCTCAGGCCCAAATCTTGAAGACTTTTGCTAATGGTGTCAACTGCAGTTAGTCACTAAACATTTTGCAGGGACAATCTCTAAGGATTGTTCAGGGACCGTTAACAGCTCTTCTTATGTTCCTAAGGTCTCTATATTAACATTCCTGGAAAATGAATGCAAAACACATTCTTATGAGTTAGTCATTAAACCACAGAATTAAATTCAGCTTGCTAGGCTGTTTTTCCTTCTCTTATATAAACTCATAGGGTATGAAGAGTGGTTAAATAAAGGTTTCTTAATATAGGAGGTAGCTTTTTCCATCAACAGATGATGATTATTTTCCTTAACTAACCGGGTTCAGCTTAAACATTAAGACAACTCTTACAGTTGAAGAAACTTTATTTTTCAGATTTCAATTCTGAAAGAACTAGTTAGGCTTCATCTTTTCCTAAAGAGCATGAAACATGCTTGGTATTTTTATGGATTATTTCAGTTGGAAGGGACCTACGGTGACCATCCAGTCCAACTGCTTGGCCAAGCATTAGTTTGGGGGCGTTTAAACACTTAACAGGCTTGGGGCATGACCACCCCTCTGAGAAGCCTGTTCCACTGTTTGACCACTCTCTCTGTAAATAATGCTTCCTAAGGAAAATCCATTCCCATGCATCCTTTCACTGGACACCAGGGAGAAAAGCTCAGCACCTCCTTGTGCCCCTCCTCTCCTCAGGAAGCTGCAGAGGGCAGTGAGGTCACCCCTCAGCTTCCTTTTCTCCAGACTAGATAAGCCACGTGGTTTGGTTCAGGCTTTTTTGGAACAGAATAATTTATCAAAAAGAGACTATGCCCTTTACAACCAATGGATATAACTTAAAATCGGGGTAGAAAATAGATCATGAAGAGGTAAAAGGACAGTCTAGATAACTTGGTTAGAAAAGGAGTTGTTTTCATGAGAGATTTTTTTGCTTTGTGTGTTGCATCATTTGTTTTGCCAGGTCCCCATGGTGAGTATGGTTAGGACTGCTAAGAATTTTTCAGTAGTATGTGCAATTTAGTGAATTCTAAATAATAAATAATAGTGAAGTGTATTTAGTGAATATATTTCAGTTTCTTATGATACTTTTCATAGAACAGTTTTAGAACAATTAACTGAAACAAGAATATTTGCCAGTTTTCTATCAATAAGCAATACTGGTAGCTAGTTAGGCAGGAATTGAATCTTCATCGCATTTCAGATATGTTGGGATTTTATGCTTTCTCCAATCTGTAATCAAATAATAAGAAATATTTTGTGTTTTCTCATTGAGAATGATTTTGTCACTGATTTTACCATGAACAAGGTCAGTCTTTTAGGTGCTATTAGGAAAAATGTGTTTTTGCTTAGATCTAAGGAAAGGTCACTTGTGTTTAATCGTTTCTTTAGTACTTGACTGATAAAATGAAGTAAGAAGTGATACTAAGTGTTACCTTTGTAGGCCTTTCACTGATCTTTAATTGTGCAGTCTTTCTCAAGTTATGTGACTTAGGTCTTATTCTTCAAGCTCTATTTATTTTTCATAAAACTTAACAAAGACTTTGCCAAGGACATCTTGCTTTACTGTGCCCTTTTTTAAAAATCTTTTTTCTCTAGTACCAGTAAATTCTTAAATAGCTGAAGCTGCTCAAGAGTGACCATCTGTTCCATTTCCAGTAAAAGGCTTCTTTATCCTTGTTTTCCCCTTGCAAAACCTGGAGAAAACTTTTCCCCTGTCAGTCCTTAGCAAACTCTGAATTCCAACTATGATTTTTTCCGTGTTTTTACCTTCAGTTATTTGCATTCATATCAGCTAACACTAGGTATATATTTAAAAACAAATTGCTTTAGGTGTGTTCTGTCATAACCATAAAATATGTATTGTCTTCATTATTATTTATTATGTATCTTGTCCTATCAGCCTGTGCTACTTACTATATGGTAATTTTTCATTGTTAAAATAATTATTTATTTATTTAGATTTGGGCACTTTGTTGTTAAATCACCTCATCTTTGGGGTTTTTTTTTAAATCCGTTTTCCTTTTTATCCCCCTCTATTTGTTAAGAGTTAGAGACACAAACTTAAAACAGCATCTTTATGGACTTTGCCGAAGTGATGAACAATTCCATGATTCTTGGTACTCTTAATTGTATCTCTGCGCTTGTATTTAATATCATACCTGTAACATTCATTACACGAATCATACTCAATTGTTTCCATAAAATATATTTCATGTTACTTCCGTAGTTCAAAGCTTCATAGCTGTTTACTGTACAGCTCTTCAGTGTCAGGTTTAGTGTCTGGTTAATGCTGCCAAGGTTTTTGGTGGTTTTTAAACTGCTGCGGTTTCTTCAGCCATAGGAAATTTTGTATTAGTGAGGTGCTCTGGGAGTCAAAATCTGGCAAGTCCTCCTCCCAAAACAGTGTTCTTCAATGGAAAAATGTTCCACTTCCCTTGAGGTTGTTTTTGGCTTTCCTGGTAAATCTGTGCCTTGGTGAGCCTCTGCCTATTGCCCTCCTCCTGCATCCCTTATTCGTGTTGATGCCTTCTGCAAACAGAATCCAGTCTCTCCCAAAGTGAGGATTCTTTTCATTTTAATACATATTAACTGGAGATCTAGGAAAGAACACTTTGTTCAGTCTTGCAGATTTACAAAAAGGCATCTTTCCACTGGGAAGAATCTCACAGGAGCTGCTTTTGCATTTGAAGAGTGGGAAGATGTGTTCAGTGTTCACTGAATAAATGTTGTCCCTGTAAGGCACCATCAGCTGGTGCTTTGTGGGCTGTTTGCAGTTCTCTGTGGACAGAGCTGCTGTCCTGTCACAGGAGACTCTTCTTTCTTCCTAGAACAGATAAAGGAACTTATTCTGTGTTCTGGTAAAAGCAGAAGAGTCAAAGGCTGGATGTTTCCTGTATCTGTTGCCAACATAATCTCTGTCAAGATTATGTGGAGAGTCAGTAATTGGCTGTTACTAAATTTGATGTGGAATATCTGAAAAAAACAGCTTTTGCATGAAAACCTCAAGCTATCACTACTCAAAATGTTCATAAAAAAGGTTGATGCATGTCAAATTTTCCAGTGCTAATGACTTTAACTTTTCAACTGTTATGAACAACCTTTTAGAAAGTCTTCAATTAAAATGTTCCATTCTCACACAAACAAAACTCTTTTCCAGTTCATTATTCATGAAGAGTTAAATTTTCTTTTCTCGGATTTGTAACAGACCTTCTTTAGCATGAAGTCTTGAGATGGCAGGAGCATTCACATCTAGTTCTAGTTGTTAATGTTTTCTTGTTAGCCAAAGCCATTCTCAGTTTCTCAGCTGACTAAGTATGGATTAGCTGCTTTTTTTTAAATTACTTTCCCCTCCGAAGAAATCAGCTTTAGCTGATTTTCCATGGTTTTGCTGTTGTAAGCAATGTACTCATCTTTGGCATCTTTGCTTGAAATCTGGGATCAGAAAAGCTCCAGATGAGTTTAGTTAGAGCTAAAATTGTATGGCAAGCATAAAACATTAATATGAGACATCCTTCTTATGATTAATCAAGTTCATTCTCTCCTTAGTGTTTTTACTTTTTAAAATGGGAAGTTTCATGCAGGTTTGATTTTATTATTTTACCTACTTCTGAAAATTTGACTGTTGGGGTTTTTATTAGAACATCCAGAAACCTGTCAGTGTCCCAGGATTTCTTGCCAATACTTTAATTTCTAGCATTGCCTCTAAAAATACATTTCAGTGACTGCCTTCTGTTCATGTACAAATGTAATTTTTTTTATGCTCCTCTAGAGTTTCTTCATAATTTCTTTGCAATTTTTATGAGGTATAGGTCTGTTCAGTAGTTTGAAAGTAAACTCTTTGGGACTTCACTGTAATATTGTGAAAGTCTATGTATTTAAAAATGGAGTACATTGCAAGTAATTAAAGACTACTCAAGTGTACAATTAAAGACTTCTTAAAGACTTTCTATTTGTAAAAATGCTTCTTCACAAAGTTTTGTGATCATAAATTTCAGCTAATAAGGTATAAAAGAATATGTAGGTCTTCCTATTCCAAGGCACAGAACAAATGCTGTTTTCCTGCACATATTAGACATTTGTTGTAAATTCAGCTGTAGTGAATCAGACTGTACAAAGCCTGTACTCGGTTATTCTGTGTAACAAGATGTGGATCTGCACAACTGCTTGGTTTTTGCATGGGGTGGCTTTCCTCGGTAGAGTCCTCCCTGCACAGAGTCTGAGCAAATGAACTCTTTTGGAAACTAAAATAGGTCTTAGTGTTCAAGTTTTGTGCTTGATCTTGACACAAAGACAAAGAGATTCCTGCAGAAAGATGTGCAGTGCAGTTGAGGCCTTGTGGGTTTAGAACAACTGCAGAGCTACAGCCGGAGGAGCAGAGTGTGCCCCAATTCTGGACTGGGGAGATACCTTTTTTTCAGAAACCTGTTTTTCAAAGTGAAATCTGACATTCAGTAAATTATGATTATACTTCTCAAACACAGAAGAGTTAATAAAAATCAGTTTGAGGTATAAAGAAAACATTTGCCAGAATCTTATTTAAAAAGAGTAAATGATACATAAGTTCTTTTCTTTTGTTTTTTAGATTCATCAGATGGAAGTCTAAAAGCTTCTACGTATCATGGGACAATAGACGTTTATGTCAGTCAATTAAGAAAAGTGGATCTGAAATCCCAGAAAGGTTAGTTAACTAAAAAAAATATTTTTGTGGCAGATTTTCATGTAAAAGAAAAGGGGATAAGGGTTTGTTTTGGGGCTTTTTATCTGTCTGTGATTGTTGGTTATCTACTTTTTTTTTTACCTCATTGTTGGAAAATGTCTATAAATACTTAAAATACAATAAGCTCTGTAAGGGACAAGGGTACTTAAGATGGATTAAAAATGTTTGTGTTTTTCAGTGTTTTTCTTTTTTTTCCTGGCAATATTCCCAGCACAATCCTGCAGAGTGACTTAGGATTACAGTGCTCCTTTGCCTTGAGCAAAGTTTTCTCTATGATGTATATGCAGTGATAACTGACACATACACATTTATTTTTACTGCCTTCTGACTGAAATGTCCCACTGCAAAAATTTGAAGGCAGAAAAACAAAGATGGGGAGAGACTTACCCTACCACTTCTCCTTCATTCTCTCTCCTGCTTACTCACCAAAATTTCACTTCTGTCTTAAAAGCTCACACCTAAAGTTGAATTAATAGTTTTGCCATTCAGAAGATATGATACTCTAAATTACAAAGCCCTGAGTACATCTTGTCAGTCCTAGTTAAAAAAAAACCAAAAAAACAACAAAAAGCAAACAAACGAAAAAAATGCAAAACAAAAACACACTATAGCATTTTAATACTTTAATATCATGTCAGGCACTTCAGATGGTTTAAATGAACATGGTATTTGGTACACTTCTGTCTCCTGTGAGACAGTGCCTATACCCTGTTAAAACCTAACAGTTACTCAAAATGGGACTGGTGGTGTCTGTGCATTGAAATAATTTGTACATCCTTCTGTACAATCTATTTTGGTTTCAGCAGTCCAAAGAAATTTGTATTATTTCTTGGTTACCTTTTGTATCACTTATTGCTAAGTTATTGTCTCTTTGAGTTAGTAGCAAAGACAAATGTATTTAATAAAAGCTAATTAATGCTATTTTCAAAACATTTTCTGACATCTCTTCTGGCAGCCCAGTTTAGTAAAGGCAAAGTTGAAGTTCTGTTTACCCTGTGAATTCAGAATAACTGCCGACAGCTGCAGTGTAGAAAATGTCCCATTTGTGATAAATGAGCTGCATGTGGGTTGGTTTTTGTGAGTCATCACTGAGCAACTTGCCAAAGAGGACCCAAAGATGAAGACCTTTTCCCTTTCTTCTTCTAAGGCTTTTGTGTACCCAGCAAAATGCAATTATATGGGAAGTTACTTGTTCATCAGAGCTGTCATAGGCAATGATTCTGCTGAGTCTAAATTGCTTAGCTAAGGTTGCTTTCTGGTGCTGCTTAGCTGTTATTCTTACCATGTTCTGCTTAAGCTTTTGGGATGTATGGGATGAAACTCTTTTATGTTTTTCTAAAGTGAATGTTGAAATTGAGCAAAAACTAAGGAGCACATATGAAGGAAGTGCATTCTGATTTTGTCAGGTTTTTGATCTAATGTGTAGGACAGAGCTTCCAGACTTCGTGACTGAGTTGTTCCAAGGATGACTAATGTGAGCAGGTTGGGTGCCCAGTGTCTGCCTTTGGTCTAATGCAGGGCAGCACATATTTAGGGGAAGCAGAAGTCAGAATTTCTGGTTTTAATCTTAAAGTAGAATAATTCAGGCCACCAAAGCTGCAATTTTGCTCCTGGTTTACATTTTAGTGATGCATAGTCTAAACTGGTTAGTTGGTTTTGAGACGGCATCTGTTGGAGGATGGGAACAGCTGGCCCTGAGCAGGAAAGCAAAGACAATCGCCAGGACTCACAGTACGTGAGCAGTGTCTCATCCTTCCAGAGGGGCAATTCTTTCATCATGTGCCACACAGTGACCAGATTATTTGTCAAGTCTGATGCCCTGTCCTTGCTCAGGAATGTCAATATGCGACTAAAAGATGAAACTGAAGTCAGAATACCTGTGAGATCTATTATAGTTGCTTCCCTTGATCATTCCTGTAATAAGATTCTCTACCAAAAGACTCTGCTGGAAGCACATGTCAATGTTTAGTTTCATGTCTGCAAAGGAAATGCTGTGATACCATTTGCTGAAGGTGACATAGAGTCTCTGTTTATGATAAATGAAGATACCTTCATTTATCCTTTCAGTGACCAAAAAGAACAGGTTACTGTGTCCAACCAAGCACAACCAAATGATGATTTGATTCAAGTTAGTGAAATAATGGCCTGCTTCATGCTGTGGTCTCAGGGTTAAACTAACGATCTTTCACTTAAACTTATACCAGGTTCAATTACAGTCAAGGTACCTGAGTCTCTCAAAGCCTATTTAGAGCTGTCTGGAAGAAAAGTGGATGTGAGCTCAGAGATCCGGTTAAAAGAAGCACAGAGTGCCTCCAAAGACGATCACGTGACTATAAGTGGTAAGGTTTACTAATCTTGGCTTCCAATAAATGTCTGTCTGGTCTAAGTCAAAGGCATCTACATTTCTTTATTAGTTTATTGCCCTTGGCAGCTGCTTGTTTAATCTGCTTCACGTTCAGATGTTTGCTTGTGCCATTGTACTCCCCATGTTACTGGGTGACTTTAAAATTTTATTTGGTAAATGACTTGTGAATGTAATCAACTTCTTCTAACAAAAGTCTTAGAGCCAAATTCCTCCTCAGCATTAGTCCAGTGACTTTGTGGGAGATAATCCAGGGCTGAATTTGATCCATTGCTTTGTTGGCTTAGAAAGTCATAGAGACTTTCCTATTACATTAAAAATATAATTTAAAAAATTCTGTCTGTTTCTGAGTCAAAGGGAGAAGTAAAAGGGGTATGTGGCATATTTATAAATGTACAGTAGTGCAGGATAGGCTGAGAAATGTCAGGCGGGAGATGACTAGGAGAGCAGAAGAAGCTGGAGCTGGAGGAATAGAGAGTACATGGAAAGGTACCTGCAATTACTGGAAGCATTCTTGTAATGCATTTAAAATGGAACTTAGAATCCCAGGTCTTCTTGTTTCCTGCTTTGGAAAACAGTCATACAATTCACTGTCAGGGTGTGTATTTCTCTCCCCCACTCCAGATGTGTCTGTCTAGAAGTTAAGGCTGTTGCTTTTACTGATTACACAGTTTGCTTTAGAGAAAACATTAACTTAATGTGTCTGAAGGCTCCAGCTTTATGTTTGAACGTGTTATGTCAGTGTGACCTGATGTGATAGCAGATTAGGTAAGGCTTTGAGTTTTGCTTTTGTTTGAAACCTAAGAAAATATGCACAAAAACTCTTTTCCTCCCCCATGTAAGATGGTAATCTTGAAGTCCGGAAACATTAGAAGGATAATTACATAATTTTAGTATGCAGCCTGCTTGTACATCTCTTCCTGCCTAGGAACAGTAACTAGCACTTAAATTTACGAGTGGTTATTAAATACAGTATCTTTAAAAACCATAATTACAAGTTGTCACTCTAGAAACCTGTGGAAGGGACCCCAGATTTTAGCAAGACTCTGTGGAATGAATCACCTCAGCAGTAAAACAAGACTTCTCAGTGAATGGGGATCACTGGCCAGTCAATCATCTTGCTGCTTTGGCAACATTAAAGATAAGAGTGGTGTTTCAAATATACACAGCTGAATGACTTCTCTGGTTTCCCAACCCAGTCAGTGTTTATGTAGGACAGTCATCACTGAAGCAGATGCAGTTTTTCAACCCACTGTTCTGTAGGGAAATGATTTTGGCACTTGAGGCCAAAAGTGACTCTGATTAGTTAACTCTCAAATATACACGTCCCAAAGGCATGGAAATCATCAAGAATTATGCAAAGGCAAGGGCATTAGGCCAATGATTATCAGTTGTTTAAAGAAGTTAATGCATTATACAAAATAGGAGATGCTTCTGTTTACCTTACGGTGTATTCTTTCTGCAGGCAAAGCACTTGCCTCTCTCTCTCAACAATAATTTCTTCTTAAAATTGATATTTGGTATTTTTCTTGTACAAGCAGATTTACAAATAATTGAAAATCATTTAATACCATTTCTGTATCCTGAGAACAGTATTCACTGTTGAAGTTTCAGGTACAAGGTCCATAGCTGTCCTGCTGCTGTGACTGAAAAAATGTAAAATAGCGAGTGAAGAGGGGCTTGGCCAGGCAGCCAAGGAATAGAGTGGGATTTAGTGAAAGCAAGAAGATGGAAGTCTGAAGTGAGTGCTCTAGAGACGGAGGGGATGAGAGTGTGAAAACATGTTTTGCTCTTTTAGGGCTTTCCTGCAGAATTGGGGCACTTGCTGAGAAAGGGAGAGAACTAGAGAGCAGTGACAAGGAGTTTATTCTTTGAAGTAATTTGCAAGGGCGAGGCATCTGTTTCCATTGGCATCAGTAGGCACTCTTAGAAGTAGTATGTATGGTATAGTGACATCTGTTACAAAAACACAGTTCATGCTAAGCACTGGTCCAGCTTCCATCAGTGAAAGTGTTTGGCTGTCTGCTTTTAGAGTGCTTGAGTAATTCCAGTAATTTCTTAGATGGCCTTCCTCTTCCTGTGCCTCTGGAGAGTCAGCCTGTCTGTAATTACCAGGTTCCTTTGAAAAGATGGACATGGACACTGCTGTCCCATCTCTGACTTCAGGTTTCTCTTACTAACACGTGCAGGTCTTGTCACCCTGCCTGGCTGTCGCAGTAAATTGTGTGAGAAGCTTTCTCCTTACAGCAATCGTTCACTCAGGCATGCTCTGAAATACTACAACTTTCACATCTGCCTGATGTTCCCTGCTGGAGCAAAGGGGATCCAGACAGATGTTTCCTACCATCAGGAATAACTTACTTCTCACTGCTCACTCAGTGGTCCCCACACAGCAGTGTTGGGAGAGCAGCCTGTGGAATGCTGTGGCCTTCCCTTTAGGATTGCTTTAAAGCCAGTGTGCAGGAGGGTGCTGACTGCATGAGTCTCCTGTACCATGCACAAAGCTTTGTGGATGGATGTGTTTAATTAAGCATCTTCATTATGAGAGATTCTATATTGTTTACTCCAAGGTAATGTCTGCGTTTTTAGCTGCCTGGAGTTGGAGGGTTGAATACAAACACAGCTGAAGAGGGGCAGTGAATAACTTGAGGCAAGCAACTTGCCTTTAAAAGGGAAATAGCTGAAAGAGCTTGTATTATGTCAGTCTGCTGAAACTTCAGGTTTTATCTGAAGCTTAGCAGCTGCCAAGTGGAGAGCTCTGCACCCACTGTGCAGCTGTCTTGGGTTTGTTGCAGTCAGCGTTACAGTTCTGATCCCAGGAGTAACACTATCTGCTGTCATGGCCCCCCCATTTTGTCTGTTCTCAAGGCACTTCAGAACTTTCCTTCTTTCTTAGAAGCAGTTTTTATTGACTCTTGGCCACTAGAATTGAGTGGGAAGAGCTTTGTTTTACAGTGTCCCTCTACACACTGCCCTCTGTGAAGCCTTGATCCTTAAGCAATATCTTAAAAAGAAATAAACAAAGAGCCAGGTTGTGTCTGGAAAAGATTACATTCCTTTGAGTCAAATAGAAAGTTCATCCAACTTTTATTAAACACATTAGATCAGATGCTATCCTACAGATTTTTATTGGTTTCAGCTTGCATTCAACTCAAGCTGTTCACAGCCTTTTGATATATACCACAGTCAGTCCTAACACTATCAATGAACAACACTTAAAATACGATCCTCTTCTTGTGTTTTATGGTATGAAAATAGAGCTCTCAACATCTCCAGTCTCCAGGAAGGCAAGTAAATAAACAGTCAGTACTTGACTGTGTAAAGTTCTGCAGAGGTGTTATCTTCCTTTAGACACCACATGCTGGGGAGGGGGAAAAAACCCAACCTTTTCCCTGGGCATTAAATTGAAAAGGTGCCCACACAGCATAATGGTGTATCTGTCTTCTGAACTTACGCTGCTATTTTGACTGGTAAGTTTTGAAATTAATTTTCTCCCCCGCCTCATTCTCAGTCCAGGAGGCTGTTTACTTTTGTGATTTAATCAAACTAGCAAAGTCTTCCTCAGAATCCACTTATGTTCTCACAGTATTCAGAGTACAAGCAGTGAGTACAGTTAAGACCCCAGCGGTCATCAAAAGGTCTCCAGCTAAACCTTGCTGCTTGATTAGTGCCCCATACACAAAGCTGTTTAAATATCTTAAATATCTTTGAACCTGCTACTAACCATAATGGGCTTAGTAACCTTAATATTTGCCTTGCAGGCAAATTTCCAGAAGGAGTATAAGGGACAAAACATTCTTCTACATTCACATAGCAAAAGCAAAATTAGAAACAGAGCTCAGACAACAATTGAGCTTTAAAATGGCTCTTGTAAATATGTTCCTGTGTTCCCTAAACTCTTCTTTAGCTTTTTAGGCAAAGCATAAGCAGTGCATGAAACTTCATTTACAGCACTGATTCTGTACTTCAGTGTTTGTTCCTTGTACAGAAGTACAAGCCATAGTCACAAAAACATGAGAGAGAGGAACTGGGACCAAGCGTTCCAATATGCACTTTCTGGAAATATATCTCTGCCCTGCATTTATTGTGTCCACTCTCTTTAGGAGAAAAAGCTGTATTTTTAGTGTTCTACAGCTCTGTTAAAAGATCAACTGAAATTTTCCTATGTACTTCTTGGTTTGTTCAATTTTTTGTCACGTGAAAATCAGGCTGATAAAATGTTTTAAGGGCAATCTATGCTTAAAAAACAGATTCTGTTTTAATTTTCATTCTGTACTGTCTGATACAGTACTGTTGAAAATTGGCAATTCAGGAAAGCTTTGAGGAACTAAATTTTCAAATTTTAACAGATTTCATGTACAGCACATTTGTCCAACTTGGTGATGATCATCACAGATTTAAGTCTCTAGTTAGATGGTGAGTAGGTCTGTGGATTCTGCTTTACAGTAGGAATGATACTGACACTGAGTGTGACAGACTGCTGCTGTCTGGAGCAGTCAGGAGAGCAGAAATTGTGCTAGGACATCCCCATGGAGACACCTGAAGGCATGCTGGAGTCTGATAACAGGGGACACCGAAGTGATTCTGACGTTGTTGGACTCTGAGAACTCTGTACTTCCAAACCATACCTCATCCTATTGTGAATTGCTGTGGTTTGGCCCATAAACTTAAATGGATCTCATTTAGAGCTACTAAAGCACTGAAATGCTATTGAAAAGTTCTGGCACATAGGCCTGAGTTGTGGAAACCAATGCAGTGATGTCAGTTGGAGTTTTGCCACTGTTTTTGCTGTGGCCAAAATTTAACTTCAGCTGTGTTACAGGTCAGAGCAGAGCATGTTTGCAAAGTTGGTTCAGAATCTGCTTTCCTGCCATCCCTTTTGCTGTTCCAGGCTCAATTTAGTTCTAAACTTGGAATTCGCACAGTAAAATGAACACTGAAATAATAATAAATGGTATTTTGTAAAGATAAACCAAAGTGAAGGTTGATCTTGTGATAAAGGCATCGATTTCGGACTTAAAAGATCCCAGTTTAATTCCCAATATGGACACAAATCTTTTGTATAAATTTGGAAGGTCACTTAGTCTCTCTGTGCCTCAGTTTCTTAATTATAAAATGAGACTAAGTTGAACTCTCTTCTTTGTTATACAGTGAGCTTTTCAGAGCATGACAGAATATTGAGTCTATGTGAAACATGTAAGAAGACCTCAGGGTTGTGGGGGGTTTTTTTAGGCCATTAACACAAGGAAACAGTAATAGTAGCAAAATGTCCTGTCATATGAACAATCAGGTCTTACCAGATCTCTTCTCAGTGTTTACAATAACAATTAATATTTTTCAAATTACTTAGCCAGATTAGTATCTCATGTAAAGTCATGGTTTAACCACAACAGGCTATTGAGCACCAGGCAGCTGCTCATTCACTCCCCACCTGTGGGATGGGGGAGAGAAGACTAAAAGTGAGAGAATTCATGGGTTGAGATAAAGAGACTTTGAGATGAAGATGGATAAAACAAAAGCTGTGCACACAAGCAAAGCAAACCAAGGGATTTTTTCACTACTTCCCAGGGCAGTAGGTGTTCAGCCATCCCCAGGAAAGCAGGGCTGATTCTCATGGGACAGGGTAAGACAAATGCCATCAGTCTGAATGTCCCGTGCTCGTCCTCCTGCTGCTCTGTCTAGTGAACATGATGCCATACAGTTTGGAATATCCCTTTGGTCACTTGGGGTCAGCAGCTCTGACTGTGTCCCCTCCCAGGTCATTGTGTGCCCCCAGCCTCCTCCCTGGCAGGGCAATATTGGGAGCAGAAAAGGCCTTGATGCTGTGCGAGGACCACTCACAAATAACAAATTTTATATATTGTCAACACTGTTCTCAGCACAAATCTAAAATATGATCTGTGCTAGCTACTATAAAAACAATTAACCCTATCCCAGACAAAACCAGTACATGTAGGGTTTGTGTGACAAGGTTTTGATTGCAGGGGGCTCTAGGGGTGGCTTCTGCAAGAAGCTGCCAGAAGCTTCTTCCCCTATGTCCTACAGCCCAGCCAGCTCCAGGGTGGGCCCACCACTGGCCATGGATAATAAAAACCACTACTCTGTTGTAAGGATGTATTATGGGAAATTAGATTAATGCAAAAAAACTGTATCAAGAAGGAAATGTCAGAAGTCTCTGCTAAAAGTACACAAATATTACCAAATAAAAGTTCTATAAGTGCTTCCAGGGAGCTTGGAAAAAAAAATGACAATGTGAAGATGATATGTTTACAGTGTGTCAAATTAAACTAACAGAATTCTCTTTTCCAGGTCACATGAATCAAAGGGATGAAACAGACAAATGGATTAAGGCTGACACACAAAATGGCAAAGTGTGTCTTAAAAGCCAAAGCTGGATCCAGTCTGTCAAGCTGAAGAGTTCTTAAAGGTGAAATAGGCCAAAGAGATTAAATCAAGAAACTACAAAGGAACATTTCTGTAAAATTATGGACCTTTTTTGATGTATATTCTTAATATAAAAGAGAAACAATATTAAAAATGAGAGCGTTTTAACCCAAGATTTGCCTGTGGCAGTGCTGGTGCTAAACAGTCTGGTTTACTTTTAGTGCCTTTTAGGAACAAGATGATCATACATATTCAGAATTTATATAACTTGACCCACTTACCATATCACTTTAAAAGCTGGTAACTTTTGAACAAAAGTTTGGAGTTATCATTTAAAAATAAAAAAAGCATTTTCAATACTTTCAAGGTGACATGCTTTGCAAGCTCTGTTATACATTAAATGTCTCAATACTGTGGGAATTGTGCTGGTTTATGCAAAATGCAGAGAGTTTTCTTCATCCAAATTGTATCATGGATGGGATAAATTCACTTTCAGAACTGGTGTTTGTAGGTGGTCTTCTTATTTGGTGTTTGAACCCCGAGCAGTTTCTGCCTGGTCAATGGGTACTCTGTGTGTAAAATAGAGTGGAATGGCGGAACTGTGGAATGGCAGAACTTGCTCCATGTCACCCTGAACTGCTCATTTGTGGATAGAAATAACAACTCTAGCTATGACTACCACTGCTCATCTGCAATGAAGAGCTTTTAAAATAAATAGAAGTGCAATGGATCTGGCAGATTCCGAGCAGCACTCCACCAACTGGACCTCAGGTAAGAGTCCACATGAACATTCCCCTGAAGGAAAAGCTGCCATGGAATTGGAAGTACTGGCCTAGTAACTGGGAACTGGATTCTCTTTCTTTGCTGCATTTCCAGTGACTTAGAGCCCTGTCCTGCAAAGCTGCCAGTGAGCTCTTGGAGGCAGGAAGGCAGAGGAGGGAGGGGAGGGGAGGGGAGCAGGTAGACCCTGCACAAGGGCACGCCTGGTTTTTGAGGAGTCTGTGTTACTGTAATGCAAACACACAGTAAAGTAAATGGAGCTTTTAAAAGCCTTTCCATACCTCTATATGGCACCTTATAAAAGAAGTAGTGAAATTTGTGTTTTGAGCTGAAATGTGAGAAACCCTGCCAGCTGAGTGGATGGAGAATAGCAGAGGAGAGTTTAGACTGTCAGCTGAGGCTTTGTGTATATGTGTATGTACTTTCGGTTGTAATGGTAGATAATGAAATTAACTTCTCCTTTGCCACAGCAGAAGTGAATTATAACTGCCTCTGGCTAATGGAATTCAAGAGTCAAGAGCAGCATTTCTACTGTAATTCAGGGTGGTTAAAAACTCCACGTTCTCTTTACTGTTGTGTGTACTGTGTGTTGGGATGAGGTGGGCACTGATGCATATGGAAAATTATATGTATTTTTTATATAAACACTAATATATAAAACATATCTATTAGTATTACTAAAGGCATTACGATATTACTAGGTATTAGTTATTATACTTTTTTAAAGTTACAAAATTAATAAATTTATAATGGTCTTTGGATATCCAGAAGAATTTTTGAAACTAATGATTTCTATGCCCTGCTGCAGCCAAAGTGAAAAAAGCACCTCAAAATTCACACCACATGGAAACATAAAAACAGTCTAGTAGATATTTCATAAGATCGAATCCGTTCAATGGTCCCATTATTCACCTGGAATACAAAGTCTGTCAGCCTCTGAGATTAAGATTGTGGTTTTTGGGACTGCTGCACCAGCAGTTTAAGGGAGAACGTAGTAAGAAAACACGTTATTTGTTCTATATTCAACAGAAAGCAAACTCAGGCTTTGAATTCATTAATTTTCTAAATTTAGCAGGAATTAAGCATCAGGATTGTTAGTTACTTGCTTAAAGAAGTTTTAATAAGCCAGCAGAAAAATTATGCTACCACTAAGCTACTGATTCTATTCATTCCAAGCTAATAAATGTTGAGACCAGCTAAAATGTTAATATAAAGGTCAAGAATGAGCTGAAGGAGAACAAATCCTTGGGAATTTCCCCAAAGGCATTGAACAATGTCTTGTTCTGCTATAATGAGGTGAAACTGTATTTTTCTCTAGATGAGGGAAGATTAGTAGGTTATCAGCAATTAGGATTTGAATGGCAAATCCCTCTGTGTTAAGGATTTACATTTCCCCTAGATGCTAAAGATACCTTGCTGATGTTCTGGGCTAAGCAAAACCAGCACACTCATATATCTTTTTTTGTCCATTTCATGAGAAGTCATATTCTTGTAACGGGAGCAAATTTATAATTTACACTTTTCTCAACTGTGCTCCCTTTAATTTGTTGTCCTGATCTCTCAGCTGCCAGCCCGTCCCCAGTTCAGATCTGCAGACACAAACATCAGCTCATTTAGAGAGCTGGGCTCAGCCCGAGAGGCTTTTATGAGAATGAGGGCTCTGGGTGCACAAGTGACTGTTGAGAAGTGGAGAACTGTGCTCGAATGTATGAGTGTAGCTGTGTATTAAAGAATCTATAGTCACTACCTCCTCACTGCTCTCAATTACTCAAGAAGGCTGTGCTTGATGAGTGCCAGCCACGTCAAGGGTGAAGTTCTCTGGGGAGTCTGAGTGTTTATGTCCTGGAGAGGACCTTGGTGGCAAACAAGAACCTCAAATACATGCAGATTTCTTCGTTGCTTACTCTGCACGGGACTACAAAAACTTTCATTATTGAAAGATGGAGACAGCTTGAATCAACATCTGAGAGTTAGCAGTGCTGTCTGAGCGCAGCTGCCTTGCTTGAAGGCATTCATACTCCTGTGAGAAAGATTTGCAATGCTTCCTTACTAATGGAACAAATGGGCTTTCATTAAAGTGTGATTAGTTTTAAGAAAAAAATAACACAGTGGTCTTTTCATGCTCTGGAGAAAAACTTGAACTCTAGAGATGTTGCACAATTTCTTCATTTTTCATTTTGAAGAATTTGTTTTTTCAGGCTCTGATCTGTATTTTTTGGTGAAGGTAGTTGTGTTACCATCCCACTTGTATCCAAGCCAGGAAGGAGGGTCAGCATCATTATGTTCCTGTTTCTCCAGTTCAGCTGTGTATTTCAAGACAACTTGTCTGCAGCAAGAGTAAAAATAATAATGAAAAAATAAAAATTTTCAGAGGCTGTTTCTACAAAGAACACTAAAAGCAGTTTAATGAGGAGAAGTTTTTTGTTTTAACCAAAGCTATCAATATTATAAGAGTGTTGTGGGAACTAAACCAGGAAATAATTGTTTAGGTCATAGAGTCACAGAATAAGTTAGGTTGGAAGAGGCCTCTGGAGAGCATTTCATCCTGGTGTGGCTTTAAATGTATCCAACTAGACCAGGTGAGCCGTGGCTTTGCCAGGTGAGTTCTGAATATCTTTAGGGATGAAGGTTGCACAGTCTCTGGGATCCTCTTTGAGAGTTTGACCAGCTTCCTGATTAAAAATTGAAGTTTCCGTGTAATCAGAATTTTAGGTATGCCCCTTGTCCTATCAGTGCACCTTTGAGAATGGTCTGGCTGTATCTTCTCTTCTGTATGCTCTGATGAGAGTTAGAGACAACAATAAGGTCTCCTCCATCTCGAGCCTTCTCCTGTGACTTTCTAAAGCAATTCTCTGAAGATTCTTCGTGTGTCACGTGCTGCAGCCCTTTAATGGTCTTGGTGGGCTTCACCCACACTTGCTGTAGTGTGTCAGCATCTGCCTAAACACAGATCTGAGTAGGTGATGCCACTGCAATAATAGCATTGTCTTTGGAAGAAAGCATAACACCAAACAAGATAAATAAACCTGCTGCATCCAAAGGTGTCACAGCACCTCCAGAGTGTTTTCCCATAGCTCTGTAGGAAGGCTGTACTAACTGTGCAGCTCCCTCTCTGTTTTTCTGTTTGAGCCAGTGTCTGTGGCACCTCCAAGTATTTTTACACTTTCCTCCTTCTCCTTCTGCTTGCTTTTTGACCAACCTCTCTACTGTAGTTACCTTCTGTCACCCATCTCTTTTAATGTGTATTGTTTCAGAAATGGAAGTGAGTACACAACGGGCGGTGCTAAAAGAGCCTTGTGGTTACCTGCATTTACCTGTGCTGGCCCTGGACCTGCCTCAAGGCTGTGTTTTGCAGCTTCTGTGATGGCTGAACCAGAAGAGATTTGTCTGTGATGCCCAAATCCATTCATGACCCCTCAGTTCTCCCTCAGCATTTTCTGGCCGCTTCTCTTTTGCAGCATTAGAACACAAACCCAATAAACTAGATCAAAATTCGAGCAAATCAGGCCTCCTGAGCGAGACACCCTAAAGGAAGAAGTTCAACTCTCTCCTTTTCCTTCTTTCCCGGCAACATCAGTCCAGCAACACTCATTACCTTCCCAAGCTGAAGAAACTCAACCCACCACTTTGAGTCTTGTGAATGTCTCTTTCTTTCCGTGCCTTGTGTGCGCTGGCTGTGAGCCCAGTCCCGCCGAGCACAGCACCCTCCCCAGCCTCCCCTGCCGCCGCTCTGCGCTCCAGAACCTCCCCCGGTGCCGAGTGTACTCCAGGGCTCCTTGGGGAAGAGCCAGCTCTGCATCTCCGTCCTCTCCGCGAGACTCAACCTCATCTGCTGTGTCACAGCCACAGCAAGGCAGTCTTTCTCCCTGCTGGCCAACTCCTAAACTCTGCAAAAATACAGCATCCAGACAATACTAGAAAAAAATTCAAATTGAAGTGCTCTGTTATCTGCCAGTAATGCTGCTACAGTGTTTTGGGGGTTTTTTCCCCCGAAGTGGAAATGCTGGAGATGGTTACAAGAGGCTGATGTGCCCAGCTGTAATGCTTGCACCACTACAGTAGGAAGGGGGAAGTGGGCAGGGTGGAAAAGGGACAGAATTAGTGAAGCAAGAAGGGCTCACTTTCAACCACTGCAGGATATTTTTTTTATTTAAAATCCAACACTGACACACTGTATGAACCACATGAACACAAGGCTGCATCTGTTTTTATATTAGGGAGGCCTGTGCCATTGAGGAATGTGTGCACAATTTATATGAGCTATAAGCTCTGACCTATAAAAAATCAACTCATCCAAGTCCAAATTCCTGTTTTTCATGGAAACTGCAATGTATAGCGGCTGTCTGAAGCATGTATAAGGGGAGCTGTTACTATTTTTTTGGAAACTTATGATGTCCCATGCCTGGAGCTACAGTTGAGTGGTTTGCCAGAAACAGCCATTCATTAATCATCAACACATGGTAAAAAGATTGTTTATTTAAGATATACTGTGCTATGACAGAGCCTGTTGATTTTATTTATTTATTTATTTATTTATTTATTTATTTATTTATTTGTTGTCTTAAATGAGCACATTGATGAATAAAAGTATTTCAGCCAATAATTACAGTTATCTTTTGCAAAACAACTATCTCTTGGTATAAGTCAGACAAAGGTACTGGCCCAAACACACAGCTTGAGCAGCACTGGAATACCTAATTGAATCCTTATCCAAAGTTCAAATCCGTTTTACTGAGAGGGGCTAACTGGGAAATACAGTTCTGCATCATGGTCTGAATCCTGAGCCATTCCAAAATTCAAGAGTGTTTCATGGAGTCACAGAATGTGTTGAGTTGGAAGGGACCAGGATCATTAAGTCCAGCTCCTGGCTCTGCACAGCACCACCCCCAAGAGTCACACCATGTGCCCAGGAGCATTGTCCAAACTCTTCTAGAACTCTGTCAGGCTGACCTCCCTGGGGACTCTGTTCCTGTTTGAATGGATCCATCATAATAGTAAGCAGAGGTTTTGAAAAAGACTTTTTGAGATGAGGTTACAGAAACCAACTGAGTAAAAAGTAATGGAAAACAAGATGGGAGAACTGTTTGTAGTGCAAGTACAGGAGAAATAAAGCAAGTCAAGGTGGGCAGCTAACAGGAAAAGCAGGAAGCATCCTGCGGGCATGCTCCAGGTAACAAAAGGTGGTTAGACTACATAGGATCTGAAGAATTCTGAGGTCTATGTCAGCCAGAGTAGTTTTGTCATTTTATGGCATCCAGTTTATATGCACTCAATGGCTGAAATGTGGCACTCCAGGAGGCTGTGTTACTTTCAAAAAGAGATTTACAGTCAGTGAGAAGACAGTACAATATTTTTGTTGCTTCTTAAACAGGAAACTTAGGAGTAATTATTGTTGGTCTTTTACCAAATCACATGTAGGAGGTCTTCATTTCCAAATTCATGTTTGTTGAATCTTTCCTGCCTTGAGACCTGAATATTTGGATGACACCTAAGAATTCTGCTTTTATAGGAAAAAAAAGTTCTTGCAATCGCCTTTCTAGCCAACAGCAGCCATCAGAAAATACAAGACAACAAAACCAAACAAAAATCAAAGTGTTCTCCAAATGTCAAAATGTATTATAGCTATTAAGACCTAATGTAATTTTTGTCTAAAAGGCAAAAATTGTAATAGGAATTGTTGATGAGTCACTTGTTAACAGTGTAGTCATGAGCTTAGGAGAAATGTAATCAGTTTTGTATTAGTGTGGACAAGAAAGAAGGAAACATTTAATTTTGCTCTCAAAGGAGATCTTTGGGGGGGACCAAACAGTCCCAGATGAGATGTAGTTTGGGGAAGCACAAGACTAGCTCGTCAATGACATGTTTGCTTTCTCATTTTGCATCTAGAAATGTTAACAAAGATTGTCTTACAGGGAACAGAAGTGTCTCTCTAACGATGCCAGTGTGTTATGTCCTGCAGGATTAATCTTAAACGAATCAAACTGACGCAACCTTTTCCTGCATTTTAGAAAGCAGTGAGTTAGTTTTCCTCTAGCAGAAGAAATCAATTGTACCAATACTGTGTGCTTTCATGATTTTTTCTGCCATTTAGAAACTGGATTAACTGAAAGGTCATTAGCCTCTGGATACAGAAATGTGCAGGATACCAGGCCACAGACCTTTTTTTTTTCGTCTAACATTTATTAAACCTGGAAGCAGGGCAGTATGTTGGCAAATAGAATCTCAAAATCTACCTGATACTGGAAAGAATGAACAATTTATGTGCCCATAGCTGTTTCCTATGAAGCTGCTTTGGACTGAAACTTGAAGAACTTTGTGGCTCCACATGTTTTCTATTTTAATCTATCCAAACAGTTAAAAAAAAAAAATTGAAAAATAATGTGGCCCGATACAAGAGATATGACTCAATATTTGCAAAGTTTAGTCTATTAAGAGATGTCTGCTAGGAGTGGTTAGTGTTTAACAATAAATAATGGGGAATTCCTTTGGAACATTGAAGTATACATGATTTATAGATATTTTAGGGCAACTTTAAACTGAAAACGTATTTTTTCTATTGCTTATTTAGAACCTAACCTAGCATATTTAATTCACCAGATGAATGTGATTTTTACATAGACGATCTTTTCCATCTCCTTAAGGGAATGAAATATCTCTGCAATGTAGGTTTCACACCTGCAGAATGTAAATTACACCTGAAACCAGCCTTTACCTTCTGTGAATATCTGAGAACCTGGATGTGGTTTAAAGCATTAGTCTGAAAACAGAATGAGGGCCCTTCGTTTGTTTTTCTGACAATCTGTTGCTTATCATTCATTACTAAAAACATACAGGTTGTGGATGAAACTCATCACATAGTTTTATAGAAATATGTTGTGACAGTGACAATACTGCCATTGCTTTTGATGTTGTTGAAAAGCTGCTGCAAGGTAACTAACCTAGAATCATACCATATTTTACTGTGCTTTTGATGGAGTTATTGGCAGAAGATAAAATTTTTATCATCTTTTTCATATTGGCCTTGAACTGCAATGAAAAAAAAAAAGGTTTTCCTAAACTGGGAAACATGCAGGATGCGAATATATCTGAATCTAGCTGTGAACTCCCTTTTATCTTCTGAATATCATTCCATCTGGATGCAGCCAGTCTGTTCTGTGGCCTGGCAAGATCTAGAATCGGTATCTTTGGACCTGTTGGAAGGAACAAGCAAAAAATGTTCAGGACTGAATTATTCTGCATAATCAATCCACCTAATAGGTGTTGTCCCAGACTCAGATGGCACAGGGTAGGAGTTGCCTATCACTGAGCATACGGTGTAAAGGGTTAGAGGCTGAGGCTGGCAAAGAAAAGAACCATCCCCAGTCCAGAAAATGAGACTCAAGAAAGTAAAATTGGCAAAGTTTGCCCTAGTTCCAAACATCACAAAAAGGGCAAAGATAACACTGGGTGGAGATGTGTGTCTCATGGTTGCTTTTTTGTTTTGCAAAGATGGATAGCTCTCCAGGGTTTTCTTTAGAGTAAAAATAACTGATTGGGAAATTCCTTGGCTGAGTCAGAAGAGTTTAATCAAGACCTTTGGAGAACCCATTGCATGTGGGACTCTGAGGCAGAGGCATAATCCTGGGTCATCCCAGGCTACAATAATGCAAACGGGTTTCTGAGAAATCGTGTCAGCTCCTTGATCATGGCTCACCCAACACAAATTGGAATTTGCACACATTTCTATTCCCATTGCATCTCACCTCTACAGGAAGATGGATCAGCAACCAGAGCCAGAAAGGGCCGACACACTGCTGCCGCTCTAAACAGAGATATGAAGTCACAGAATAAACAAGTCAACAACAGCAATCTGAGGATAAAAGAAAACTGTAAATCAGAAAATTATGGAGAGATTAAATGAAACTGAATTAATTTAATTTTTTTTCAATTACTACTCTTGCATCCCAATCCTTGAAAGCACTTTCTGTATCTAACAAGTGTTTAATTAGAGGTAGAGATTTTAACAAGGAAGTTCTGAGATGATGATTGAGAAAACTAAATCAGAGAGAAGTGAAGAAAATAATACTACTGAAATCAGAATTGTTTGTGATAAGACAGGGAAACAGTGGAGGAGGGTTTGGAAAGTGTGAATCACACTGGAAATATCTTTTAAGTTATTAAGAATATACATTGTTTTTTCAGTCTCTAAAGCGACTCCTAAGCCCTGGAATGGTTTAGCAGGACATTTACAGTACTTAGAATGGCCTTATTAGAGTAGGGTTAGTTAGGATAGTATGGGCTATCTATATAGGATGGCATTATATATTTCTTACTCTTATAAAGTTTTATGAAGTTATATACTCAGATATATCAACCATAACTAAACTTAGTTCCTTTCCAGTTTCAGGCCCTGTGGTGTGCTTGGCCACTGTGCTGTTCTAGGTGTACAGGGCCTGTCTGTGATGCTCTTAACCCCCATGGAAGGGTGGTGGACATTGAATCCACATCTTTTGAGACTCGTGAAAACTCAACTCTCAACTCAGTTGTCCCAAATTTTAAGAAAGTAAGAAGGAAGGCCCTGGCAGTTACAGGCCCTCCAGTCTCACTTCAGTGCCTGGTAAAATTATAGAGAAGGTTATTCTGAGAGTAATTGAAAAACATTTGAGAGACAGTGCAGTCACTGGGCACAGCCAGCATGGGTTCATGACGGGAAAGTCCTGCTTAACCAACTTAATTTCCTTTTATCACAAGGTCATCTACCTAGCTGACCAAGGGAAGCCAGTAGAGGCAGTGGGTTTGGATTTTGGCAGAGCTTTTGATACTGTCTCCAACAGTATCCTGAATAAATTGTCCAGCACTCGGCTGAGCAAGTCCATTATACACTGGGTGAGCAACTGGCGCACAGGTAGGGCTCAAAGGGTTACAGTAAATGAGGTCACCTCAGGTTGGTGGCCAGACACCAGTGCTCAATTTGTAATGTTTTTATAAATGATCTGGATGCAGGAATAGGGTGTAAAGTGTGCCAATGATACTAAACGAGACTCCCTGCGGGGTAGGAATGAGCTACAGAGAGATCAGGATAGACTGAAAAGCTGAGCAATTGTCAGCTGTGTGAAGCTGAACAAGTGCTCAGTTCTCCACCTGGGGTGGGGTAACCCTGGTTCTACACACACCCTGGGGATGAAAGGCTGGAGAACAGCCCTGCAGAAAGGGATCTCAGAGTTTGGGTCGATGGAAAGTCCAACATGAATCAGCAGTGCTCTGGCAGCTAGGAAGGCCAAGCATGTCCTGGGAGCATCAGGTACAGCATCTCCGGCTGGGCGAGGGAGGGGATTGTCCTGCTCTGCGCTGGGATGGGATGGCCTTACCCCAAATCCTGAGGGCAGTTTTGGCTGCCCAAGTATAAGAAAGACATTAAACTATTAGAGAGCATCCAGAGGAAGGTGACCGAGATGGTGAAATATCTTGAGAACAAGACTTACAAGGAGCAGTTTAGGTCACTTGGCTTGTTCAGCTTGGAGAAGGGAAGGCTGAGGGGGAGGTGCTGACCTGTGATAAGGCACAAGCTGTGTCAGGGGAAGTTCAGGTTGGACTTTAGGAAAAGGTTTTTCCCTGAGATGTTGGTCAGTCACTGCAATATGTTCCCTGGGAAAGGGGTCACAGCACCATAGCTTGACTCACTGTAACCGTGCTGTGTTTTGAGCACAGGCTACATCTACATCTGTTATATACTGACTTTCATTTGTTTGGAAATAGGCCCCCACAAAGCCTTGGAGTGAGCTCAAGGACACAGTGTGATGGCTGAGAGCATTAGACCCAGCCTGGTTTTCTCATTCATGTTCCCATGTGTCCTCGAGGTGGTTTCCAGTGTCTGTCAAAACTTCCCCAAGAGGACATTGTCTGCCTAAAGAGAGATGGAGTCTGTATTTCTCTTCACTTCTTGACACTAGAATATGTAGATAACCCCACCAGGCCACAGGAATCCTAAGGCATCAATGTGGACACTCCCTAGATAAAGAAACAGGAGGGCTCAAGCCAGATACCTAGCGTGGCACCATGATGCCAGTGAAGAAAAATCCTCACGTTTTGGGGTTTACAGCCACCTCTGAATTAAGAATAGGAAATACCCTCTTGGTAATTTTTCTACAGTACAAACTTGTCAGAATCTAAAGTTGCTCATAGCCTTTCCAAAGATGTTTCAGGTATTGTCAGTAAGATGAATACAACCCAAGATATCCAAGAAGGGGAGACAATGGCAGGCTGCAGCCAAGTATTGGATATCAGAAGTTAGAAGATTATTGAGTAGATGAAAAACTCCACAAAGCACAAATTTAGTGTCTGATTTGTAGGAAAACTATGCTTTAAAATTGAAGTAAGATTTCTGGCACAGCAGAATTCTGAATCTCTGCAAGAGGCTCCACAGAAAATATCACTTTCTAATATTAAGTGTTAGTTAACTGTGATTCCAGTCTAGTCTTAAGTATTGTGGGTTTTTTTCACCTCCTGAGTATGGTTTAAGTTTCCCACCCATATATGTGCATGTAGCAGATATAAGCCTTTAGCATTCATGCTATTGCATTGCTCTCACTAGATTATTTGGATGCACTTGTATCAGTTTTTCAACTCAGTTCTCTGTTACAAATGAGCATCACACACCGAGACCTTTTGAATGTGTGGTTGGTTTATTTTAGCTCTGAAGCACAGCTGCTTAATTTCACCTCACAAGTCCATTTTCCAGGGACTGATACTTACTGCCGTTAATGAGGGAAGTTGCATTTGAGAAAAACATGACACACTGAGTCTTCAAGGTACATAAGCAGCCATGCAAGCTAATAATTGCTCCAGTGACCTCAACAGGAACAGTCAAGAATACATTATGCATATACTTTAATTACCTTGTTCGTCCAGGACCAAAAATCAAGAAGGAACATAGTAAAAACCTTTTAAGGATATTTGATTAAAATCACTGAAGCGGAGTGGTGGAAAGAGAGATGAGGTTTTCCCTTGTACTAAACAGCCAATCTCATGAGAATCTAAAAGGGACAAGGAGGCAAGGTGAAGCTGGGACCTGGGGCTGTGGAAAAAAGTTAGCACACTGATAGTGTGTGGACATGATAGTCCTCATGGTATATAGAGGAATGTATATCTGCTTTGCTTATTCCAGACCTATTTATATATTCAATATTAAGATCTACAATAGATTAATAAATAGATTAAAACATTATTAAATAGATAAATATCCTTATTGAAATAAAGAGAAGTTGCTGACTCTGAAGTCAGTAACTGGTATCAGATGCATTTAGAAAAATCTACATTTGTCATACACTTGATCCTATTCCCCTTAGAGGACTGAATGACAGAATTAATTGTTCATTCTATTGTGTCTTTAGAATGTAGCTATTTAAATAGCCAACTCATTTAACCAGAGATTTATTTTCAGTTCTTGCTGTATTTTTTCATGTGCAGAATATTTCCCATAGCAAATTCGTGTTTTTCCTATGAAGTAAGAATTACCCTTGAATCAGGCTCGTTCCCTCAACAAGGCTCGGAGCAGCACCGCTGAATATTTTACAGAACCACCATTTGCAAACTGCCTTGTATCTGCCCTAGGTGTACAGAAATGTGACACGGAGGCTCACAGCACTTCCACTGAAGTCACTGGAGTTTGTTGGAAGACAATTGATTTGCCCCAAGAATACAGGATTAAAGTGATAAACTCTTCTAATTTTAGAGTAACCTGCATAGCACATTCAAAATATTCTAAATGTACATGTATTTCTATATTAATTTTTTCCCATGTTACCTTTCTATGCTTTTTAAAATTCTTTTTCTTGAATATATCTGATGTTGTAGGACACATTAACACATATCCATAGGAACAGGTTCATTCTGACTTTAATCTCCTGACCATTTTTAAACAGTTTCTGAGTGGAAAATATTTCTTTACTTAGCAGCTGGATACCCTCAATTTACACTACAGATTGCCAAAGGATTTGTAAGACCCATTAGCTTTAACATCCACAGGTGTACCCACCTCATTTTATGGAACTGCAAGCTGGATTCAAGTCAAAAAAAGACTTGTAAACTTAGGGGTAGGTTTATATGGAAGAGCCTTGATGTTCTTTTCTGAAAATAGTAGGGTATTAGCATTTAACAGATTGGCTTTATAGCTGTTTAAAGAAAAGATACCATCTAGGAACAAAGTGTTGGAAGGGCATTACTAGGTCACTGAGGCGACTCATTGTTCCCATTTGCAGGAACTACAAAATATGACCCAATCCATTCCCTTACCGAGAGCCATGATAACATTCCTTAATAGTTTGCCCCATCTCCCTTCCCAGAAAACTGTTTCACAATTCACTGCTGTGACAATGAAAAAATCTGCCAATTTCCAGCCTAAATGTATTTACTGACATTTTATGGGGTTTGTTTGGTTTTGTTTTCCTGTGTTGGTATATAACATGCTGGGGGAAGCGTGGCAGACAGGACTGATTGCAGCACTACCTAACTTCAACTACTTTGGGAGGATGTCCATGCACAACTTCTATTACCACTTTCAGTGCAGAAAAATAGCTTAATATCTATTTAAAAACAAAGGATACAGGAGATTGAGGCCCGTGTATATAATAATTAATGGTGTACAGTAGGTATCTGTGAGATGTAAGCCAAGGGCTAGTCAGATGGAGAGTCTGAAACACAGCCAGTGAGTTTGGGCCTAGAGGATGAGAAACTTCTGTGCATTTGGAAGGCAAACAACTTGATTAGAGAATATCTGAATTTAGGGCTGGCTAGTCAACCAAATAATCTCAAATCAGTTGTGCAGGAGGCTGTATTCACCACTGCAGGGAATGAGGGGATGTGTGGAGGACTAAAAAATAGTCAAGGGTTATGGAGATGGGTATTGGAGAGGAGGAAGGCAAGGACCAGTGATGGCTGCAGAATTACTGTGGAAGGAAACAGGACATGGGCACTTCAGTGGGGAAAAAAGGGAGATACTGTTTCAATAAGTGGCAAAATTTGAAAGGATAGCTTAAGATGAACATTTCCGAAGTAGTAATAAACTTATTCACTGCCCCATGATAGTGATGGAAGCAGCATTACAACTTCTCCCATGAAATTTAAGCAAAAAATGAAATCAGCATTTTAAAAGTTGCATTTGCATGCTTATTTTCAAAATGAAGCAAGTATTTGGTTTTGCTGTTAAAAAAACAATTGAAACCACATGATTAATTAAATGCACAAAAGCCAGTACTATTAAGTCAGAAAGTACAGGGGAGGGACATAGGCTTTCGTAACAGCAGTAATTTCAAAAGGAAATAAACATTCAAATGCAGAAAAAAGATAATTGAGATGCAAGGCTTTAGACAAAAAGAACTGATGCAGAAAATATAGGAAGCAAAAATGCTGTAATAGAAGCTCATGGTAAAGAAGAACTATATTTCACTACAGATGAATCTTAATCTAACTAATTAATAGCTAGAAATACCTGCATTTTTTTCAGATATCTCAACATCCTGAATGAAAATTAGTTGAGCAGCTTATCTGAAGAGATGTTAGTTAATTGGATATGGCTGCAACTGCACACAGTTTCATTGGCAATAAATGCCTACTAAATACAATACACTACATCAGATTCACCAAAGCACACTGGTGACAGTGGGAACCATTAGAAAAGCTGTCACATTAACTTGGATGTTAAGGGAATCTTCATGTAGCCCTGGTATGACTATTATTCTGTCTCCTAGTAGTCAACAGACAGATGGGGCTTCTCAAAGAGCTGCAGAAAGGTTCCCTGACTGATGCTTTGTGGGAACACTCCACTCTCTATAAAACACAGGAAGACTCCCTTCCATATGTAGAAGTTAACCAAATACCTTATACATTATACTCTCAAAAGGACTTAGTTTCTTAGGCTTAGAATCTTCAAAATCAATAAACATAAAGTTACAACCCTGAGCTCATCAGCTTTTAGGCACCCCTGCTATTGCAAAGTAGCCACTGCCTGCCATGTAAAGACACAGGTATTAAGTTCTGATTCCCCAATTTATGCTTTACCTGGGTTCAGGTAAAGCATTGAGGGGGGAAAAAGGCATGAAAATACCAAGCCTAATTAAAACATAAGAACCTGAGAGAGTATTTGCAGGGAGTATCACTGAAAGCTCATCTCTCTTCACCCTTCCTTGGGCATCAACCCCTGGAGAGACAAACTTCTACTGATACAGCGTGAACACCTTTATACTGTAACTGCAACCATTAGAACAATGCCAAACACTCTAAAGTGGCAAGTCTCAAATCTTAAAACCCATGGAAAAACAGCTGAATGATGCCAGCAGGTCAAATTTCTAGATGAAATAGTAATTCTTTGCAATAGCAATGCCAGAACTATCACCCCATTTCTTATACATAGCTTTGGGCAACCCACAATGTTGACAGATTTTAGTCTGTGGCAATGAAATGCCATTGTTTTCACAGCTACATCTGTCAGCTGAGGGCAGTGGGAGACATGGCAGTGTTCCAGGTATTCTGTGCCCTTGCAGAAGTCAATTACAGCACATGTGCATCAGTCCTTTGATCCACTTCAGACACTTCGGGCCTCTAGGTACCCTTTATTAGCAGTGAAGTCATTCAGCTGTTGACTGTGAATGTCACTGGAAAGAGATGCATTAAGGGGCTATTTTCCATTGCTTATATATTATACTGTGGGTCCATTGGACTAACATATATGTTAGTTCCACCATATATATTAAAATATGTTGAATTTGGGTTCTTTAACTTGAGCACAACCTAGAACCTAAAATTTTGTGCTTAGAGAACCAGGCCCAAATACATTCATTGTACTACTCTCTGCAAATGTCCATTTTTGCACATAATAACTTTTTCTTTTTTTTCTTTTTCTTTTTCTTTTTCTTTTTCTTTTTCTTTTTCTTTTTCTTTTTCTTTTTCTTTTTCTTTTTCTTTTTCTTTTTCTTTTTCTTTTTCTTTTTCTTTTTCTTTTTTTCTTCCTTTTCCTTTTCCTTTTCCTTTTCCTTTTCCTTTTCCTTTTCCTTTTCCTTTTCCTTTCTCTCTTTCTCTCTTTCTCTTTCTCTTTCTCTTTCTCTTTCTCTTTTTCGTTTTTAGTAGCATAGCTTCTATATATACATATTCAAAGTATCATTCAACATTAGGTCCTGAATTTAACTCTTAACTTTAAGTCTACTCCTACATGGTTTTGCAAATAGCACTCAAATTATATTTGCAATCAAGAGAGATGGGGCTCTGTTTGCTCTCTTAATCTCTGTATCTCAGGTTTTGTGTCCATAAAGAAAATAACAGAAGAGGTAGTGAAGGTAAATGATGCTTGCAAAACTTTTAGACACTACAAAAAATCAAATGCCATATGAAGGAAATATAATTTTCTGATTTAATTGCACAATTTTAATTCTATATAAGTAAGGCCTGAGGACACACCCAACCATCAATGAAAAGATCAAACACTAAATTACTGCTCATTAAGTGAGCATTGTGTGAGTTATGAATGAACAAGGATCCTATTTTCAGAATATAGGATCTCATAAGGATTTGCATACTGTTATAATGCCTGGAAACAGGCAGTGGGATTGCAATGAGATTACTCTCTGCAGATTTTCCATAGAATCATATTCTTAGATTCAATTTACAGAAAAGGACTTGCCATTTTGTCTGAGTTAGTCCATATCTCTTCTTCCTCCTGCCTTCACTAGATCCATGACAATAGAGCTTCTGCAACTCCTACATGTGCTCCCTGCTGCTTTCTTCCTCAAAAAGTTCAGATTCATTTGGCACACAAGGAAAGCAGAAACACTTCTTTAAAACAGTCTTTTTTTGATCCTTCTCTGTGTAATGAGGCACGTAAAGTAAAAATAGTTTTTTAGCCATGAGCAGGGCACGACACAGAAATGAATACTCTCCTCTGAGAGCAGCAGCCCTGGCACCACAAGACTTTCCATGAGGTACACAAGATGTACATACTTGGTCATTATTAAAAACATGGAACATTCATGTTTATGCACAACATTCATGAAAGACGAGTCAGAATTATTCCTAAAGAAGAAAATCCTAATGGCCTGACGTGTATGTTGGATAGCAAGATTCAATCCAGATGCAGCCCTTATGGCACAACAACTGACTTGTTTTTACAATATATGGCTATAAAATGATGTATGTTGAAGATTTATAATGGAAAAAATGTAGAAGCTGAAGACTGGGATTATGTGATGGCACTGGCTGTACCTGCAGCCTTATGATCTGCCACTGTTTATGAGCATTAAATTGATACCATTAAAAACACAGGGTTTAAGCATTTCTCTTACATATAGTTAGGAATGATTCTCAGTTGCAAAAAAAGAAGTGCTGTTATTTGGATGTAAATTCTGTCTCCTTTATAACAAGATGGAGGGTTCTTTCTGCTACTGTAAAGTTACCAACTTGTGTTTATTTCTCATATTGTTTTGAAATACAAAGCAGTGAATCAATGCAATCATACTGAGTTTGTCAAATCCCCATAAGGATTTTGGTGAACTGAAGCAACCTGTGATAAGGACAAGGAATTTCACAGTTTAACCATACGTTTTGGAAACAGTAATCTCCTCTTCATTCTGAATTTCCAATGTTGATTTCATGCCTGCTAGATTCTACATGGAAGTAAACAGCAAAAAACCTGACCCCCATTCACCCTTTTCAAGCCACAATTGAACAGATCTCAGGCATATGGAGCTGCAGGAATGAAAGAGGAGAATTTTTGATGTAGAATAGTGTAATGAAGAATGAATAATGACATGAAGAACAAAACAAGATCAGTTTTGGACATGGTTAATTTAATGAACTAGAGGGACTTCCAGGGAACACCAAGGAGAGAGGCAAAGTTTTACCTGAATCCCAGTGTCACTGAGGTTTTTGCATTGTGATATAGAAAGTTCCAATATTTTTCAGTGGCAGCCAAGGGCTCTCGAGCCCTAAAAAAAATCCAGAAAAATTAGAGAAAGGAAATAGAGAATAGAATAGAGAATGGAATAATAGAGAAAGGAAGAAAAAATATTTTCCTACCCATTGAGAAACAAAGACACTGAAGAAAGGTAGGGTGGTGTGAAATACTTCCACCAGCAAAACACATTTACAGATCTCCTCCAAAATTTGGGGTTGAAGAACTTCTCACTAATTTTTTTTTTTTTTAATTTAGTTTATTTTTTTTGTAAGAACAAAATACTATTTGCTAAGACCAAATGTCTTAAAATTACTGCCCTACCCTTAAGGGCTTTATGGCTAAAGCTACGGCACAAGACAACATTTGAAATGTTGCAGTCACACTCAAAAGTGTATGAACAACTCCCATACTCAAGACAATAAAGAGTTGAAAACTTTGGTAAATTCCAACTTCATGAACGCAAAACGATCTGAAGATGTTTTGTGATTTTTACTGCTTGTACACCAGGGAACAGGACAATGTTCTGATTCTAAATGCTCTAACCTGAATGAAATGTTGATTTTGTAAAATTTATTTTGATAATCACAGCAGAATATCTCTGTACTTCATATCAATAAAGTAAACTTTACTGAAAAACAAAGTTATCACTCTGTTCCATATGGTTAATAAATTATCTACAATTAGGCTGTGAACAGCACTGCCTAATTGTAGGCAGAGAGGAAGTATCATCCTGAAAAAATAAGCACGTATCAGTAGTGTCTGGAATCCAGATGTGGACACTGTAATGATAATGCTGGAAGAGTGCGGCTGGAGTTCAAATTTTGCAGATTCCTGAAATCTCAGAGGCTGCATGGAAACAAAAAATGGAACAATGAAAGAGATTTCCAATCCTGGCTACTTATGAAAACACAGAAATCTGCATTTTTCTCAACAGACACGGTTATGTGGTGAGAGTTACTTTCAACAGCTTCATGAAAATCTACAGATTTCAAATTTTTGTTGACCAGAGCACTCCTATTCAAGACAAGGAAATAGCTATGTGCTTAAACCCAAAATGGGTTTATGCCAGAACTTGAATTCCTTACAGCAAACACTGATGGTCTGATAGGTGTGATCTCAAGGACATAATATCTCCTTGTGTTTTTCTTTACCTGAAAGTGGCACCACTTTAATGCATTTGCTAATGAAGTACTAAAGAATATAATAAAGATTTTTTTGCTACATGACAACTATTATTGCTATGACTTCAAAATTCATTTATAATCATTTGACATTACTAAAGTGACATTGAATCACAGAACAACGATTTTTCATCAGTGAAAATCAATGTCTACATTGAGGCATTTCATTAACAATTACAGATTTAAGAAGGGAAAGAGTGGAAAGAGCGTTGTCTTGGAAGACAAGAAATATCACTTGGAACTGTCTATTACATAGGAAAAACTATGAAACTTACCTGTTTCCAAAAAGAAATCTCTTCTAACTTGCTCTATACAGTAAGTTCAATCTATATGAATTTTTAAACTATTATTTTTGTATCATACATACAAAGGAGTCAATTATCAGTAATTTTACTAGACTTCCTGATTTATTCATTAGTATTCCCTAATAAATAATGTCAGGGATCCCCATCCAGGATATTGACCTATTTCTGGAAAATTTCATCTTCTATACTAAACCTCCTGACGTTTATGGAAGATATGGTTGGAGTTATCATATTGGAACTCCTGGAAACAGATGCTGGCAAAACAAATACCATGCAACACACAGACCAGGATCACCACCCCTAGGACTATCCACTCTCCAGAAACATATTTCCCCTTTAGTGTAAATAAATCACTCCTGTATGTTGGATAAATCTTCCATTTCTCTGGAGAAAGGGAAGACTTTGTCCAGCATCTCTTCTATAGAATATATGATTTCCATTTTAAAAACAACTTACAAAGAAATTTCTAAACCCTCTGTAACAGCTGTTCTTTTCCAGTAATTTTTACATTTTTGTTCTTTTTCAGTTGCTTTGTAGCATAAGGCCTACAAGCCTTGGCAGAACATAATTTATTATTATTTCACCATGGTTTCTGTAAGTGAGAAAATGAGTATTGACTGTGCCAGTTGGTGAGAATCTTCCCTTGCAAGAGACAAAAGCCACCTGAGGCTATGACATACCAAAGAACAACTCTTCATTATTTATATTCACAGGCTGAAAGTCTCTGCCTTTCTACTGCAGACGGCAATGAATGTATCGTCTCTCACTAACGATAACCATGTGCTAGGCTATTTCCAACTTCTTCTGAGATTTCTGTTCACATATCTCTTTGCAACCTTCAAGGTCAGCATCTGTAATGTATCTTTGTGTTCCAGAGATATACAGATGTGACTTCCTGTTCATACTCCAAACCAAACAGATTGACCCCAAAGTGACTCGTCCTGGAAGACAGCTCTTAAGAGGTGTCTCCCACCATCTATGTCTGAGCCATTTAATATTAAATGCCTCAGTTTATCCTCTAAACTGCTTAGATTTCTGCACAGATTAGCCACAGCGTCATGCACTAGTGTCATGAATTGAACATTAGAAGAGTGCAATTCCTACCATGCAGATTCATTTTGCCATTAACAGCACGTATGTGGCAGAACAAAATTCAGATTCACATAGTAAAAACCTCCTGGAAAATGGGTAAGTTCTTAAGCAAATGTAGCTCTGCTGATTCTAATACCTGAGTTAATACAAAGGTGGGTCAGATCTGTTTTCACGAAATGTAGGGACATTTTTCTCTTGCAGTGCAGAAATCCCCCTGTATAATGCGTGCCATAAAATTTAATTTCTATACCTAACACCATTTGTGGTTAGACCTGATCATGGCTTACAAACGATGATTGCCAATGTTGAGACAGTCCAGAGGACAGGGATTCCATTGTAACAAAATATCCTGTAAAAATATCAAGCCTGATTTCCAACATTGCTAAGTACTTTTAATTCCATCTGAATTGCATTGGCACTCCAGGTTCTGGCACATCTGGCATTGATTGCAATGACTCTCTTTTAATATTTCCTATTTTTATGCAGCATTAAGGTTCTAAGTCTCCACATTAAATTCTCTCTTTCTCTATTCTCCCAAGCAAACAAGAATTTGGAGCCCACTTTAATATACTTTATATTTTTCTTTTCCCAGCCTTGGGAATGTGTGGGATTTGTCACATCCTTTCCTATGGAAACCAAATGCGACTAAGTCATTTGCAGTCTTTAGCTTGTTATATCTGTTAGACCTGATGACATCTTCTTCTTAACCTTTACGAGGCCATTCCTCAGTCCTAGTGGCCTAATTTTCTAACAGACCAGGGAGTGGAGCCAGGCTATAGATTCAGGTCACTGTAGATTCAGAATCCCAATAAGAATGCAAAAAATTTCCTGTAGATAACTGCGCAAAGCCAAAATGCCACTTTTGGGTGGGTGGGGTTTTCTCCCCTATTTAGAAACTTATTATTAAAATATTAGTAAACGTTTCTGTTGTAGCCTGGCCTTCAGGACCAGTCAGGATCTGAAGATCACTAACGCAAAAGAAATGAAAATTGAGCTAAGTGTTTATACATCCATATAACCTCTAGTCTAGAGTGCCCAGTGATTAGAAATCATCCTCAACTTTAAATAGCACCAATTCAGCCAGAAGAGAGAATGGGGCCTTAGATAATTACAAGAGAAAATTTCATGCATGACAGTCATTGCAGAAGAAAGTGCAGAAGCAGAGAATATTCCTCTGTATACTTTGTCCATCCTTTTAATCTTTGATTTCAGAAGTGTTTCAGGGTTCTTCCCATTTTTTAAGTGTTTTACCTATTTCTTATGTCTCAGGCTATTTTTTTCTTTACAATGCCTAAAACTCACCACTGATTTTAAGCTTGCCTGAGCCTGTGTCAGGGCATCTACTGTTTTTGTTGCCGGATGCTTTATGTAACTGAGGAGTCAATTGAATTTCTTTTATTATTCTTCACTATGCTTTTCTGTCTAAATCCTGCTTGACTGAAGACATTTTCTTCAAATGTCCTGATACTTTTATACTTAATTACTTTTCTAATGTCCCAGGAATATGGGTGGTCCAGGCCATATGCATCAGCAGCAGCTTGTGCTGGAATGAAGGAAGTTGGGCAGCTGCACACTTTCAGACTCACACTTGGAGCAAAGCTGCCAGAGCTTTGTCATGTAGACATTGGGAAAAATTCAAGACATTTTAACAAAAATATGGAGAGTGTGAGAATAAAACTTGTGACTAAAACTGCTTCTCTAACTCATGGAAGCAATTGCAGTGAGTCTGCTTTCATAAGACACACAGGTTCTGGTCCTCAGGGCTGATATTCCCATCCCTGTAATAGAAGCTCAGACCCCTTGCATATATTGTAAATAACTTTACAATGATATCTAAAATTTTTTGTAACAATATCTATGCATTCACGGACACATTCACCATACTCACAGTTTAAAACACTCTGGTCCTTATTGCAAGGAGTTTAGAGGAACAAAAGGTGAGGCAAAACAATGAGGGATGGAAGGATAGCTAGAAATTCTCAAAGAATTTAATATATTATTTTCAAAGAACTCAACATCTTTGCTCTGTCACTGCATTTTTGCTTTTTTAAAAATAAATATTTAAAATTAATTAATATTCAATTTCCAAGTTGCAAATCTCTTAATTTCTAAGATTCTTTTAAGTTTTTCATAATTTTAAGAAACTAGTTTTGTATTACTTTGACAATGACAAAACCAGATGTCCTTCCCAATATTAAAAAATTATTATTGAGACTTTAAAAGAGTGTGTTGTTTAAAAAAAAATTCAATTTTGAATAAAGAAGGAAATATTTCCTGAAATGTAAAAGGATGAATGCTAAAATAACAGAGTGAAAAAACTAATTTTAAAATGTAATTGTGTGGGTTTTTAATTTAATGTTATGTATTTTCTGAGAGTAAGAGCAATATAGTCAAAGCCCTAATGAGAAAAGTACAGAAACTTCATTATTCCACCAGTTTCTCATATGCTTGAAGTTCACTTCCTTTTCATAGCATATTTGGTTTTGTTAATGAATGGTCTTGTTCATCAAGACACTTAAGCACACACGCAACTTAAACACGACATGAATTAGTTCCCTTATTCTAGCTTGTGTTCATAAGTTTCTCTAGGCATGTTCTCTATGCAAAATGCACAACTTTCTATGAAATATCAAAATCTGAACATAGGCAATGATTACTTTTATTCAATTTCCAATTCTCAGTTGAGTAGTGGACTCAGGCTAAGTATAATAAACTTCTCCAAACATTAGACTTCTAATGCATTTTTTATTAGCACTTTATCTTCTAATTACTGTTGAGTCTATAAGGTACTGTTGTTTGGTGGGGCGGGAGTGGGTTTTTAAAATTTTTTTCAATATTTCTTCAATATATGTCATCCAAATGCAACAAATTCTCTGAATGAAAGACAGATTACAAAAGGAATATTCACTTATTTGGCTTTGCTAGGAAGAGTAAGAAGGAACAGAAGAGAAAGACACCAATACTGGGAGGAAAAAACTTCTGTTTTGATTGTCAGACATACCTGAGATACAAATACATTAAAAATATGGCTCTACTGTATCTTTTCTCTCCTATCCTTCCCTTAAGTATATGTCATCCTTATTGCACTAAATTCTGCCCTGCTTTGATGGGCAGAATGATTCTGCAATCGTTTGAAAAAACAGTAAGGAATATTCTCTTGTGTAGTGCAAATCTTAAGTTGCACCTTCTAAGTTTTAAAAACTAAACAGCAAGACAGGGAAAAGCAAGAGAGATCCACTGCACAGACTGCAGGAAAGCACATGAGCCTTGCAATTTTTCTTTAATCAACGCAGTGTGTGGGTGTTGATTACTGCACATGAAACATTGCACTCTCTGTTGCATTTTTAAACCAATATCTAGAAAGTCTAAGTTGAAAGAGATCCTAGTATGACTTCTTCTATATGGTAATAAAATGCATAATATGAAGTGAAAGCATACAAATAGTAGCTTGTTACAGAGCAGACTGATAGATTTCCTTTTATCAAGTGATGCTTTAAGACTAGGAAATGTATTTAATATTTAATGTATATGTTTTATATGTGCATGAATTTTGCAGACTTAAATACAGCAAACAGCAAAAACCACAAGTTTTTTCCCCTAGTATTAGCACTCAGAAATTATAAATTTAAAGTCGTAAATTTCTGAGGTAATTCATCTGTCTTGTGGGAGAGAGAAAACTGAAAGCCCTAGCAACACAGTGTAAGCAAAAAAGCTTGGCTTGTTGCCGAGGTCATGGGTTGTGCTGTGTGAAAACCAGAGTAAGAAGCAGCACAGCATTTTAAAAGACTAACTGTGGCAGGCAAAGAGAAAGAAAACATTTTTGTTGTAACATTGTGGGACTAAATTCAAGGCAGCATACATTTCATTCAGAAATAATTTTGTGGTATCTTAAATAATCACATTAAGTGAAGTCGTGGATTTCCTCACCCTCTTTATTGAGCTTAATTTTTTTATTCTTTTCTGGCCTCCATAAAAGATACAGGCATTCTATTTTATTTTTTTTTTCACATTTTAATTTTTTTTTTTTTCACAAACTCTGTGTTAGAGCCAAGTAATGAGGTTCTTGGTCAGAATTGTGTTTGGACAGTGACTGAGTGAATAGTCTCCATGGAAATTTTTCTCATCAAGGATTGTCTTTTAGATTTCTGTGTTCAGTGCAAAGAGTTTGTCCCAAAATTAAAAGCAACAGCTTTCACAAGGCAGGACCTGCCAATGTTTAACCTGACTCCCCTCAGTGCTTTTCTTTTGCTTTCCAGTTTTAGCAGCTTGACATATTGAAGATACCTTGTTAGTAATTCCTTCGTAACAATTGTTTTCTAGACCGTGGTGGAGAGCAGTGCCTCTGTTGGAGCTAACACTCAGCTCTCTTAGCTTGGCTCCTGAAGAGCCTTGTACAAATGGCCTTACACATCCATCACTGGCCCTGAAAGAGAAATGTAAGCAATATTTATCATCACTACTTTTCCTACTCCATACAAGTCAATACACAATTTGCATTCAGCAGCCAACATTGCAGAAAAGCAAAAATTAATGATGGTATTTTTAAACTAGGCCTTTAAACCCCCAAAAGAGTCAGAATAATTAATAGCTTAATTAGAAAGATGCTGGTCTTTGGAATGGCTGAAAAACTGAACTTTCTGGAGAAAAGTCTGTTGGAGATTATGAGAACATCCATTAGTTCCAGCACTCAGAAATTATCGTTGCCCCAAAAGACAGAGCTTAGGAAACAAATCTAGAAAGGATCAGGACCTGTTTAAACATTTCAGAGCAATATTTGTGCTAATATATTTTTTAATTTCGGGAACTGAAATAATTTTAAGGAAAAATGATCTAGCACAGCAGCAAAAGTCGTTGGTAGCATTTGTGTGCAGTAACTGTTCTGTACACTGCGTGAAGAGTTAACCTGAGCCCTTCCTCCGAGTGTTTCACTTAATCAATTGCATATCTTGCACATGGCTAACTTACGGCATACACAGAGGTTAGAAAAATGACGTAGATAGAAAAGATTTCAGCCAAGCTGAGAGAGCTGGAGGCCTGACTGCAGCTTGGGTGTTTCGATACAGTTCATATCTCTGGTATGTTTAACATTACTGTACACTTAGCTTTTCAGTGCATTCCCAGTATTTCTTTTGTATTCCCTGACAAACAGAAAATTAATCCCAGAATTCTGTAGGACAGAATCATATTTTGGCTTGTACAGTTTGTTGCAGCACAAAGAATCACTGCAAATCTCAAATTCCCAGCACTGCTAATAAACTGATAACCTGAACAGGGCCTCATTGTGTGACCACAGGCTACAGAAGAATCTAGAATTCATAAAGTCACCCTGCAATAATTCAACCACAGTGGCAGCTTTGGTGTTATTTCACAGTGCAGCTGTTTTTCATTCAAGAAGACAGATAAATTTAAGAAATGTAACCTCAGAATAACTAACTTTCATAAAGTCCATAAGGAATGCTGAGCCTGGCAATACAATCAACTGAATTTAAAAAGTATATATTCTGTAACCACACTGAGCTTGAGGGCTGAAATGGCCACAGTATAACTTTTTAAATAATCAAGCCATGAACACACAGCTGATCAACTGTGTGAGAACACAGGCCATACACAGCTTTATCATACATGAGGGTAACATTCTTAAACTGGAATAATGTGCCAGGGGGATAAGCCACCACATTGCCTGTGTCCATTTTTAGACACATTTTTACTCACGTCTCTTAATTCTAATAATAATGATCAGTTAATTTTCTTTCTTCAGTTTTCACATGTTATATAATTTAAGAATTCTGAATTGGTCACTTCCTGTAATTTAAGAATTCTGAATTGGTAGATTTGCAATCCCCATTCCCCACCCCCTGTGCCACTGAGAGGAGAAGGCAGAGAATTCAGGGGTGAAACTGAGCCCAGGAAGAAGGCAGGGCTGGGGCGAAGGTGTTTTAAAGTTGGTTTTATTTCTCATCAACCAACTCTGATTTTTTGGTAATAAATTAATTTTTGTCCTCCAAGTCAAGTCTGTTTTGCCTGTGATGGTTACTGGTGGCTGATCTCTCCCTGTCCTTATCTAGACCCACAAAGCCTTTGCTATATTTTCTCTGTCCTGTCCAGCTGAGGTGGTAGAGGAACTTTGGAGGGTACCTGGAGCCCAGGGTGAACCCCCCACACGAGTTTAGATGTGTTAAAATCTGTAACTTAGCTAATGCTGAAACTTTTGAAAGTGTCTGGAAAAGCAATAAAATAAGTGCAGAGTTCCCCAATATCTTTTCTAGTGCTTAAGAAGTTTTGTTATGATAATTCAGCCATTCTTTAGCAACAGGAGCAGTAGACACGTGCGAACACACTCACAGCCCATGGTTTGGCTGACAGGCTGGAAAATCCAGCCTGCTAAATGTTAAACCAGAAAATGCAGGCAGCTTCCCACCTGCCCAGCTAATCTACCAACACAATACTGTGGTATAACTCCAGCACTTTTCAGGGCTCCTCCAGGCAATATTATCAGAATTTTATGCATCAACAGGCACAAAAAGTGCTTTTGTTACACATTAAAGCAGAATCCCTAGAACTTCTCATGGTGTCAGAAATTTTAAGATAAACAGCAATTCCAACTTCTTTGTATTATTTTATAGGTCTGTTAATTTTAAAATGTTTGCAGGCTTTGTCTTCCCTGATGTCTCTCACCCTTGACTCCATCACTGCACCACAAAACAGAGATCAAATGTGCAGCTTTGGAACTCCTTTCATTTGTCTTTGTTTCTACTGATACATGACACACCTTATGTGGTAAACAAGTCTTTACATAAAATATATTCTTCCTCTATACCATATGTTGCAATGTTTTCTTGGTAATTGTGAAAAATTAGCAGGTTTTTTAATATCTTAGTATAAGACAGTTATAAAATATTACTTCAATATGTACAAAATTAAATAATATCCAGGTTTCAATAAAATTGTGACGATGGAATTGTCTTTGGTTATCATATTCTTCTTCTTCTTCTTCTTCCTAGCCACATTCCAGCACTATAATATGCCATGGCTATTAAGAGGTACTACATCTGCAGTTAATTTCTTTTCTTGAACTGGAGTAATAATGAATGGATTTTTGAAAACATGATACAGGAACAAAAAACTATATGTATAAAACATTTTTCAAAATATTAAGATACCTATACTTACATTCTAAGAATTTATTTTTAAAACTGAAAGATGTGTCAACAAGACTTATTAAAAGTATAATTAACTTTACTACAATCCTTTTGCAAAAGTTTCAGAAATTTGATGTGATCTAGTACCTCGTGGAGTTTGCCATATTCAGGAGAAGAACACACCTCAATGATGAAATCATCTTAAGAACTGCTTCTGTAATCTTCTGGCAATCAGCCACATGAATGTGCCTGATGTATGGGCAGCATTTAGTCATCAACTTGAAACTTAAATCAGTAAATTGGTTATTCTCTGTTGAAATATTTAAGATGTAAGTTACACATCTGACATACATGAAGAGCATGATCCAAATACCCACTGAAATCAGCTGAAAGATTTATTTTAAATTATCTGAATTAATTTTAAAAATACATCATACTAATATTTTTTTGAATTAATATACTAACCTTCAATGGTGACCTTGAAAAGTTTACCTTCAGCAAGGGCTTTAAAAGTTGTGGCTGAAAATTTTGGAGAGTCAAGATGGACAGCAGACATTATCTGTTGGCATTTCTCAATGAGAGCCTTTGAAGAGAAAAGGTGAAATAAAACATTCATGTCCTTATGCTGTCATGTAAAAAAAATCAACAAATGTTCTCCATATAATACCAAAATATTAGTTTCAAACAAATGCTTATTATATGCATTTAACAGCAACTTCAAGACAGCGAGCAGTGTATAAACCACTGAAATTCTCCATATAATTATTAGGCTGGGGAACACAAGGAAAAGAACCAAGTACCTGGAGACATGAAGGATGGCAGACACCCGAGACAGTGATCTAAGTAACAATCACTTTTGCAGAAGACTGGAAGGTCTTTTTTGATGGGCAAAATCAGTAGCAGAATGCTGCTCCCATATATTATATTTGCTCTAAAACTGAAAAAAAAAAAAATTAAATGCTCTCATTTATAAACAGGAAGATCATAATTCAGACATACCAATGAAAACAGAAGACAAGACAACAAAAAGTGACTGCAAGTGAGCAAGACTTAGAAGCATAATTCAACAAGAGTTGTAAAAAATTGTTTTAGGGAGAACTTTTCCTCTTAAATTGATTCTTACTTCTTTGAAGTCAGTTGAGAGGGTAACTCAGTTCCAACATCAGAAAGTTTCTCCAAAAGTACAGATTAATTTTCAGTTTCCAGCTTAAATACATCTGTCTGTAAGAGTTGATATTTTGCTGATTAGCAAATCTTGAATCCTGTTGCAGCCATTATTTCTGAAGACATCAGCTCAAATTTACACAAGAAATAAAACGTGTATGTCTTAGCAAGCCTAACAAAAATGATAGAGGGAGAGCTTGAGATATATTCAATACTTTAAAATCATAGCATAGGTACCTAGATGCTCACTAAAACAAGAAATGCCTTAATCTTATTAAAAGAATAAGAGATCCATTAAGTATACAGATTATTCTGAAATTTGAACAACATAATCCAAAGGATCTGTTAAAATAATGTGTCTTCTAAGCAAGCAAGAGTCGGGCTCAACATTTTCTAGAGCTGACACCATTTATGGAAGTAGCAGTGAATGTTACTGTCTCATTGTTCTACCTTTGTTTTCCCAACCTTATGATTTATTCACCTTTGGTAGATGCTGAAATTCAGTTTGTATGGTACATGTTGAAATTCAGCTTAAAGCAAGCTCTGAATGTAATAAAATATCTTCATTGTTTTTTTTCCAGAGCCACAGTAAAATGTGTGTTAAATTCAGAGGGGGTTCAAGGGAAGGTCCTCTACAATAACAATAATATCAAGCTCTCGTACAGAATCCTTTATGTAGGACCACGTCAACAACTCTGCATATTCAATACAATAGTCAGTGAAAATACAAATGGACAGATGGATCTGTCAATTCAGTTTATTCCTTTTATCACTCCAGGGAGACAATTCTTCAACTGCTTAAATTCAATAGATGCCAGTTCACTCCTGGGCAAACAAAGTGTTTATTTTGACATCTAAATGCTGTGTAAATGACAGTTTCCTTTTAGCTTCTACAGACAACACAGATGTGAACAGTTCCTCCCCATGTAGCCCCCTGATATTTGCATGTAGAGATCTCACTGTTTTCCAGGGTTTTGAGGTTGTGTAATGTAACAGTTGATGGTTGAACCTGGTGATCTTGGAGGTCTTTTCCAACCTTAATGATTATATGACTCTATACTAACCCTGTGCAGCTCAGACTACAGCCCCAGGAATTCATTTGCAAAACATCCATAGCAAAAAGTAGTCTGGCGTGTCCTCCTGGGTACCAAAGAAGGCCTGTGGAGAGAAGAATCAAAGAAGGAAGCTTGCAATATGAATATACTGGGAGGGATTCTTGCAGTGCCCCACCTCTCCTGCTGCTGCAGAAGCCTGATGGGCTTAGCCACCTTGCTGGAGGGGAGCAGCAGTGTAAGGCACAGGCTTTGCTTGGGGTATCACTGTTGTCTGACAGGGGACACTATCAGCAGACAGGAGATGGTCACAGAAAGGCAAGACAGGAAGTGAGCAGCAGCTGATCACCCATCACACCTCAGTATGGTAACAGTGCACCACGAGATGCTTCCTGTTCTTGCCCCTCCGGCCTCCAGCATTTGTAGCACACCCCACTGGTTCCCACTACTAATGATCAGTGGAAATGAGAATCGAGCCTCATCTTGCATTGAGTGAGGAGATTCGCACCTTGGGTTTCTGGCTCTTCTTTTTGCAAATTTAATGTCTGGGTTCTTATTGAACGTGAGATTTTTTTTCATGGAGTAACTGACTTTAAGTTATAATCAAGGCAGACTGTCTTTCTTTTCTGGCATAATGCCCCACCTTTTTACTTATGCCCAGGTTGGCTTGCTCTTTATTTTCAGGCTGAAATGGCCTTTTAAACAGATTCTTTGTCAATTGTTTTAAATACTTTGATGTTAAATGTATTTTCTCTCCTTCTTAGGGGACTGTGGCACTTTTTACACATTTTCCCTTGTGCAGAGGGATGCCAGCACTAGAGCAGAACTGGCTTCAGGTCTGTCAAATGTGTTCTTAAAGTGTTTGTGCAGATCACAGACAGACGGACAGACAGAATATGGTGTGGCTCACGACACACACAGGCACTTTTAGCACTGTGGATGCAAATAATCTGGTGTGTTTTAAGTGCAGGACAAGTGTAGCATATTTGTTTTTATGACAGAATGAAAACCCTACCATCAAAATCAATAGAGGAAATCTTTTACTGGTAATTCATGGTGATATAAAATCCCATCAACAGCAGACTGTGTTCAAATTGGAAGTTCCTCTAGGAACAGCTATACTCCAAGAAACAGATGAAGGAAAAAGAGCAGAATCTTGTGAGACTGCGGGAGAAGCAGAAAAGGATTATACAGAAAGAACCATCTCATAACCACATGCTGCTCATGCAGAGCATGTAGAGGCTGTTGATGTACTCCAAGCTCTCACACCACCTCCAGCTGAGCTGTGTCTGTTGGACAGAAGGACACTGTGGCTTTGGGAATGTGGTTGATGAGGGTAACACATCAGTGAGGATCTGCAGTGGTGCTGCAGACATCAGCATCAGCATGGATAGGTTGGATTTGCCCACCCCAAATGATTGCAGAACAACCAGTAGCAGTGCAGGGCTACCATGGCAAAGGCAATCCATCCTCTTTTCTACTGGTCCTGATCATCAGAAGATAAAATGTCAATGAGGAAAGATGTGTGTTCTCGGGACAGAATATGAAATTCAGCTGACCAGATTCTAGTTTTGAACTCGCTAATTGTATTATGTAGCGTGGGACAATATTGTCCTGTCGTGTTTCCTCAGCCCAAAACCTTCAGTATGTAAGAAAGGGAGTAGCTTAATGGGGAATATCACACAAGCAGCTGCCCAAGAGAGGGACTTGGAAATCTATAATTTCTGCTGGTCAAGATGCACCAATTTCTTTAGCATGGCATGACCAAGTCATTCAAGCAAGAATTTATCTAACTCTGCCATAGGCTTCTTCCTCATTGGCTCTCAAGAAAATACAACAGAAAAAATATGAATCCTGGGATCTCTGTATAGAAAAAGCAACAAAGATCCCAAGACAGGTCTGAATCACCTGTGGAGACTTCTCTTCCTCTCTAACTGCTACATAGATATATTAATTTTCTAGGCACTAACTTAGCTCAGATGGCTAAAATAAAGCGAAATTCCCATTCTCAAAAGGAGGTGTTGTAGATAGTAGGTAATCAGATCAAACTCAGCAATCCTGACAGAAATAGCATGCCTTTTTCTGCAATTCAGAAAGGATTGCATAATGTTAAATGCAGTCTAAAGGACTTTTAACCTCTGTCTAGAAAAAACACTGTTTGCTTAACAAAGACATTTGATACCACAAATAGCAGAAATCTAGTGTTTTCCTCCATGCAAGCCAAACTAAATTATACTGAAGCAGTTAATACCCTGCCAAGATTGTTTCTGATTTCTTTTTCACTTGAACTGGTTTTTAAATTAAAATTGAATAATGGATCTCAGGCATCAGGCTGAGAAAGCTCCAATGTGAAACATGCATTCAGATAAGATTAAATAAAATTAATGAACATTTAGGTGCTGCTGCAATTGTATGTATTTCTCTTATTTTCCTTTATCTTTAGAACACTAAAATCTTAAATTTCTTTCCAAGGCCCTTATGGATTATCTATGAAACTTCAGGCACTCTTGAAGATAAGGTATAAAAATATGAAATTTTGTGCATATTTTAGTAAACTAATTGCTTTCTCACCTCACTTGGAATTTGGATGTTAAATAGACTGCCTCAAGAGTGAACAGTTTGGCTTGAGAATCAATGTCAGGATACATATGGAGTTTAATACTGCATTCTTTGCCCCAGAGGAGTAAAATCCCACTTAAACCTCATCTTTCAAACCAACTGTGAGGGAGAATATTTTGAAAGTTTTGGAGTCTTACAAAATTCGTCCAAACACTTTTCCTGCATGGCTCGGTAAAATAATTCTATAAATCTGTTATTTTTCTTGCATATACAGATCAGAAGTGAATGCAAAATAAATTATAAATAAAATATGACAAACAAGTAAATACAATTCCTTATCTGCAGAAGTTTTCAGTCTAACATGTAAATGACTGACTTGGGTTTTATTCTTGATTGTATAATAGTATACTATGATCTGAAATGAAAGTACAATCAAAACAAACATGGAGCAAACCACAGCTAAAGATCTGTCCCCACAGATTTAGAAAATAATTGCAGTGAAATTATGAAATGCTTGTAAGAATATCAAAGTTCATTTAATTTAATCTTTTTATAGTTTCTTAATCATGAAGAATAGGAATACACAGAATTTTTTTTCAGATTTTGGCTTTTTTGCTACACACATACTACTCTGCCTTTCTCCCAGACCCAATTGGATTTGTGGAATCCACCCTGCAAGGCAGAAAGCTGTCTGCAGCACAGAAGGGATTTTGAAGAACCATTCTTCTGTGATTCCAGTATTGGCAATGCGCTGTGAGTGTAGAAATTTGAAAATCAACATTCAGAATTGAGGAAGTACTCTCTGGGGCACATGGGACTCTCTTTTTTTTTATCCTGTCTTTGTCAAGAATCATAAAATGAATTGTGACATCCTTTCAGATGTTTGGCACATTACAGTGATGGCTTGACTCCACATGTTATTTTTCTCTTAATTTTCCACTGTCCAAAAATAAAAAAAAGGCTTATATTAACATACTCCTGAATTAGCATTTTTCTAGAAATAAATAACAGTGCATGTGTGACTTATAATATTCTTCAGTTAAACAAGTTTGTACTCAGGAAATATAAACAATCATCCTCTTCTTCAACAAAGAAAGAACATAGCTCAGATTTGCTCCCCAAGTGAGGGCCCTTTTTTTATTGCTCGATATGTCTGAAGAAGCCAGAACGTGCTTCTTCAAATGAGAATTCTCCCAATGAAGCCAGAGCAGGGGGAACACAGATGGTGAAAACTGATGAAGTCTGAAACACGTAGGCTTCTCTGACATCCCCACAAACCGGATGTCAAGAAACAAAAGGGACAAATTTATTTTTCCCAGTGCCTTGTATTCTCTTATCCAGCTGTGGTAACCTACAGCAAGTGACAGAAGTGCTGTGACACATTTTGGGCATGACATGCAATTGCTTTATAGCCTTAGGTCTATTCAGTTTTGTATCTAATAGCAGCAAATTTTCCACCTATACTGTTCAGCTTCAGAAGCAGGACAAAAAGATCTTGTGCTTTCTACGTGGGGCTCCGAGAATGTCAACGGTGTAACAGGGAACCTTTTGAGCAAGACACAAGAGAATCTGTATTTTTATGAAAATATGTTAAAACTCATTAATGAAAATATTTACTGCATGCGCCATAAGGATAAAATCTTAATTACCGTGACTTTATGCAAAAACCCCCATGCCTACAATTTTTCCAGTATTATTACCATGTATGAACATAATAGTCAAAGAAACGATTGCCTTATTTTATAACAATGGATGAGAAAATGTCTGATTAATTCCCAGCTTTCTGCCTGTGTTTTAACAAGCTAATTAAATGCCTTGGTCCTTAAGTTGCTACTCACACAATCCTGAACATAATCACCCATTTTACAGACGGGCATTCTGAAGAAACATTCAAATCCTATAGAAGTAGTGGCAATAGAACAAATCACATAAAAAGAACTGTAATGTTAAAGTGAAAGAAAAAACAAGAAACATGAAAAAACCAAAAAAATACACATTCTATAGAACATTCTATAGAATGTTTATAGTACAGCTTCTCTACATTTTTCCAACTAATTCTGAAACGTTATCCTTACAAAAGTTTCTTTTGGTTTAGTTCATCCAGTGAGGGGGAAAAAAACTTTTTAAAATGCCGTGTCAAACTGTGATGCAATTTGATGCTCTTTTTGGTTTTAACTGTTCACTTAAGTACTTGGTCATAATCATTAAGCATTGTTCCAGAATTCCAAAATGGAGGAAGCTTTTGAATTCCTTTCAGAGCTCTCAAATACACTGGCAAGCAAACCCAGTGTCCTCTGAAAGGGGAGGATTGTGGTTTTCCCAGTGTGATGATGATGATGACTTTTCCCTGGCTATTAGATCATGCTTTCTAGAGGCAGATCCCTCTGGCTCATGACACTTCTAAACGAGCAGGAATGATGCTTTCAGAAAACAGAACCAATTACTGGCATTTTGAAAAATTTGCTCAGAGGTAGGTAGTTCTTAACTTTCCTCTAACCTCAGTCCTCCTTTCAAATTTCACACTGTCACTGCACAATAATCTCAGCACGATTCTTATGAACAAGAAACAGACGCTCAGTGAAGAGCAATCAGAACAAGACTGTTGCCCCATCTGCCTCATCCTTTGTTCTGAAAAGGTTTGGTTGGATGGAAAGTTAAACTGTTATATTCCTCAAGCTCTGTCTCTTTATCATTTCACATGCATTTTGTTAGATGGAGAATCTTCTCAGTGTGTAAAGAAATTTATCTGTGAGTCTTTACTTAAACATTAGGAGACTTTCATTGTCCTACAATTTGGCATTTCATATTCCTTTTGGAGTATTTTTCAAAACATGGTATATATCTGAAAATTTCTAAAATAGAACTGCATTCTAAAACCTTGGTGTTCTTTAGAAGTTTAGTAGGATGCTAAAATAATCCAAAATATAAATATTTTTAGATTGCAGTTATAAATACCACTTCAATTTATACATTAAAACAATGTAAAACAGTAACAAAAGTTCACTTTTTAATTAACTTCCTTCTCAGGAAATCAACTGTAAATTTGTTGGCTTTTTTCTTCCAGCACAGAGTGGCTTTTATTTTTTTGATATCTCAGTAAAAACTGCATTTTTAAAGCTCCAGATACAAACCCCCAACTAATCATGACATACAATTAGTCTATTTATGGCTACAAAAAGCAAGCCTTGTTCTCATTATGCAGTAAGTACTAGCTGTTTATAGATGTGACAGTTTGCTGGAAGTGATCCAAACCTATAGTGCTATTATTCCTTAGTAAAACTTAAACAGCTGTAGCCGTGTAATTCAAAACCCTGGAAGGCTCTGCAGTGCTTGCTCAACTCCAGTATACCATGAATGCAGGATGCTGCCAGTCATATAAAGGATCCTCTGCTTCACATTATGAAAGAAAGACGTGAACTACAAACCTGAATGCAACCTGGAATTTCCAAGCAGATGATCTTGTGACAGCCTTTTCCAGAGTCCAGGTATGGTAAAACTTTGTCTGTGAATTTTCTGCAGTGAGCTAAACTCACTTACTGTAAACTGGGGAAGCTTTGTTAAAAAACCCCACAAAAAACAGCAGAGAGCAATTTGCTACTAGGGCATGATACAGAATCAAAAGAACATAAAATGCAATAGTTAAAGTTTTCTGAAAATTACTGTAAAGAAAAGATGTTCAATATGAAATAGAATTAACTACTTGCTGAAGTTTGAAAGTCCATTTCTTCTGCTGCACTTTTTCCTCTGCTCCTTGTATCACAAATTACTGGGGAATAGCACTATCATGCAAGATATTTCACCATATGAAACCAATAACATTGTAAAGTTATCTCAAGTAACTGCAAAAGTATACTTTTTTAACTAATTGGAACTTCTTTGTGTATACTTTGCAAGTATGACTTTTCAGTGTAAGTTTGCTGGACTGCCTTTGCCATTGATTTTACAAGCAGTGCCTGCTGGAAATGAAAACCAGATCTCTATCAAAAGACATTAAAAGCAGAAATGTGCAGTTAAAGGTTCTCAAGTAATAAAATTATTTAGAAGTCTAGTATTAAAAACTGAAAGAGTTACAGAAGGGAATTATCCAAAAATGAGTCATGCAATTTTAGGTTTTGATCAGTTCTTTTGGAAAACATTTCTTTATACTAAACACTAGTTAAGAGAAAGCATAAGTTAAGCATTATTGTAAGTGGAAAATATTAATCAACAGCACCCTGTAAAAACAAGAATCTATACCCTGAAATTACTTAAATTTCTATCTGCAGGTTTGTATCGTACTGAAAACTATTCATTTGACTGAACTACATTTCTAACTGGAATAAGTCACAATTACCACAAGCACCACAAATAAAAGCATACAGAAAATCAAAACCTAGAATTAGGACCTTCTGCTCTGGTAGAGATTTAGTTGTAGTCATGCAATTCTGCAAGTCAGCAAAATTAGGCATTTTGAAGAAGATGGAAACTCCCACTGAGGAGCTGACCACTTAAGGAGTGGCATACTGACTTTTGGAACTGACTTTATGCTTTCAGTATAGAGTGGGGATGCTAACTTGAACTGAACACAAAGGCAAAGAGATAGGAAGTGCAAAAAGAATGCTGCTGTAAAAAAAAATACAAAAATATTAAGAAATGAAATATAAGATAACATTTCATGGAACCAACAATGTGCATTATTAGCCAGTGGAATATAAAGGTGTGGGTTATTTGTGGTGCTTTTTTTTTTTTAATGGAAATATTCAATTCATATACAGTACAAAAGTATCCTTCCTCATAGAAGACTGAACCTTTTTGCAGTTTAGTGTGATATTCCACAGAAATGAGTGGAAAAAATCAAACTTGCAGAAGTATACTTCCAAACATACCTGATAAAATAGATAATGAATTTAGAGATTGGGGTTTATACTCTGATAGCTCTGAGTCTTTTTAATGTATATGTTGCTGCAAGGCTACAGAATTTAAGACACAGGTAAGCCTTCCTTACTGCATTTTGAAGACTGTGATCAAAACCTTACAGTACTTTTGAAGACTTGCTGATTTCCTTTATAGGTCATATGACCAATTTTTTAAGATCTGGGAATTTTGACACACACACCTTTTTTTTTCCATTTTTAAAGTGACATCTTCCTTAAAACTTAAGGAGCACACGGACTGCCAAAAATCCTTGTTTTGTGTTACAGCTAAATACTGCAGGAATTCTGTCATATTGGTTTTTTAATTAATCTTGACATTGGCAAGCTCAGGATCATTGTTTTAAGGCAATCTGACAAACTCCCCTTCTGTCATTTATTCCTGATGGACAGTGCTCATGTCTTCCATATGCAACAGAATTTTTCAGAGAAATTGTAGTTGATTATCTCTGTTGGGCCATATGGAAGTTAAAATGCTTGTATGGAATAATATGAGAGAATAAAAAAATTATCCCCACACTTCACTAGCTCCTTGTTCCAATAAAGGATGTCTGGTACACCACAGCAATTTTCATGTGCAGCATTATGAAATGCAATACTGCCACCTCTAAGCACTTTGTGTTAGTTACCACCGTACACAGAACCTGTGCTGAGCTAATGCTTTTGGGATTGTCATGTGAAATGTTCATTAAATCTATCTGCTATCAAATCCTTAACAGGACAGCAACTTTTTGCACCTCCCCATAATCTCAGAAACAATGAGCTTTGCTTTTTGTCTAAAAATTGTCAATACAAAGAGTGTTATCTTATGGTTTTGGATCAGCAGCATCATGTGTGACTGGGAAAATTTCATATTAACAAGGTACAAGATAACTGCAAAAGGTATTTTGTCAGTGAAGAATTTTTCTTTGCTATTTGCTATTTACATATCAAAAAATTATGTTCCAAACTTCAGCATAAATATATGGAAATCTAAAAAGACAAAATATCAGCCAACATGGAGAAAACACAGATTATAATAAAAGCAATACTGATGAGGAGATGAGTGGTAGGCTTGGAGACACTAAATGCAAAACGTTGCCAAAACAGATGTTTGTTATATGAGGATATGGCATTTCAGACTAAAAAAAAAAAGTCAAAATGTATTATACAAGTGCCAAAGAAAAAAATGTTTCTGAACTTTGTGGGGATGTTGTTTGCCTCATAGGAAAGGGAAACAATGTACAGCTGTTCTTCAAATCTTTTATATTATATTTAATGAAATATAATTTACACAATGCTTCATGTTTAGATCTACCTTCTAGGTGGAACATTAAACTTGCGTAATTATAAGACTTCCATGTTTTACTGACCTGCAGAAGAGGCACTACCCCTATTGTTCCATTCTTATATAATGGGAACAAATCTCTTAGTATGAAGATTGTTTCACAATAAATGTCAATATAATATAAAGGCAAAAAGTCAGTACTTGTATATGAAAATATAATAGTTGAGTCTGCGTCTTCTTCCATGTTGTGGTCACCTTGTCGCAATTTCAGTTATCAGGCACAAAGATCATCCAAATAACCGGAAATCCAATACCAACCAACTCTAAGGAGGAAAGTTTGTGCTTTTGAAATATATTCCTGCAACAAAGGACTTGAGAGAGGAGATTTCAGTAAAAATAGGTATGTAGATGGAAGATACTATAACCTGAAAAGGAATGAAGGCACAGGAAATGGGGAGAAAGCTGGGGGGAATAGTGGGGGGAATAGTGCTGAGGAAGATCTCTGAAACCTCCCATGCAAAAGCAGCACAAAGGGCTCTATCTCAGGTGTCTGAACATCAACACGTTTAGTCTGGGAATCAACCAGCAGGGACCAAAGTCCATGCACAGGTGCAGAGCTGAGATTTCACTGCGACTCCAGAGATGCAAAGGGATAGCACACGGAACTGAAGGGGTGCGATGAAAGGTTCCAGAGTATTTAGGAATGACAGCCCAGAAAGGTGAGGATGGGCTGCACTCTCTGCAAAGTCATGCCTGAGCTCCATGCATGGAGCTTTGCATTGGGATGGGTGACAAATCAATCAAGAGCTTCTTTGTAATGATTAGAAGCTAGACCTGTGAGCATTGCATTGTGGTAGGTATCTGCTGCAGACCGCGTGGTCTGCTTGATCAGGAAGAGATGGTGGATGAAACCTCTGGACAGCTGAAGGAAGCCTTACTCTTGCCTATCCTGGTTACTCATGAGAGACTTTAGCCACTCATATCTGCTGCCAGAAAATCTGTCCGGGCACGAGCAAGCCAGGAGACTTCTAGAGCACGTTGAAGACAATTTCTTGATCCAGCTGACTGACAAATGCTCTAGGGAATGTGTTCTTCAACAGGTCAAGGAATGTGAAGAGTTTGAGTGGCTTTGGTTACTGCAGCTGTGAAAATGAGAGGTTCAAAATCCAGACAGAAGAAAATTGGACAAACTGTAGAAGAAAAAAACTGAACTTCCAGCCGATTTTGGCTAGTTTAGGGATCTGTTTAACAGGATATCATGGTAGACAGCCCTGGAGGGCAAAGGGGCCCAGGAGAACAGGTTAATCTTTAAGGAAAAGCTACTCAATTACTTTTTTGCCTCAGTTTTCACAGCTAAGGCTTGTCTGAAGGCTTCCCAAGTGCCTCGCTGGAGCCTGTGAGCAGAGTCTGGGAGAGTGAAACAATCCTTATTGTGGAAGAAGATAATGTCAGGGAGCACCTGAGGAAATGGGATGAGACAGGGCGCATCCAGGAGGAAGAAAGCTGTCTCTTGTCATTGAGAGGCCTCACTTGTTTTTGAAAGGTCATGACAATCAGAGGAGATTCCTAATGACTGGAAGATAGGAAATGTCACATCCATTTTCAGGAAATGGAAGAAGATCCAAGAAATTACAGGCCGGTCAGCTCCACCTGAGTCCCTGGGAAGGATATGTAGCAAATCCTCCTTGAAGCCCTGTCCAAGTACATGAAAGATGAAAAAGTGACAGTGAACAGCCAGCATGAGTCTATCAAGGGCAAAGCATTCCTCACTATTTAGATTGTTTTCTACGATGAAATTACTAGATCTATTGATAAGGGGAGAAATGTAGCCCTTGCCTCACTAACTTGACTATCCTAAACCATTTTTGTTTGAAGTTTTTGAATTGTATTTTACTTACGGTAATTTTTAAAAACTTGTGTGTAAATATTAGTGTGTTTCTAGGCTAGAACATAGGATGTACACTTCACTACAAAGTGACTACAAATTATACCAAATTAATTTTTTGTACACTTAACAGTAGAAATAGCCTATAAATGGATGAATCTATTAAGAAACCTGATTTCTGAACAAAATACTACTTTTATTTTTAGATTGATTTTATTATTAGAAAAATTTTCATATAACATTATTTTTTCTAAGAAATTATTAATTAAAACAAAGACAAACATTGTTTTTCCATCAAGGAAGAGCAATGAAAAAACCTTAAAGTAAATTAATGGAAGGCAAGACAAAACTAAAAATGTTAAACTGAGGAAAAAAATGGACAAATACATAATAGTGATTGCATTCTTAGACACTTTTCAAATTAAAGCTCTTAAAAATATCAAGAAATTTAGCAAGACATTTTTAGAGCCCAAGTGGACTACTGAAGGAATAAAGGAAGTTGTAAACAATACAGAATTAAAATGTATTGTTTTTGACAATTCCAAGCTTATAAAAACCACAAAACCCTCCTCCCCGACTGGTGAAGTTTTGAAGTCTGTTTATCAAAATCAATTGAGATTAAATATATAATTTTGCCCTGGTACTGTAGAAAACCAATGAGAACTTCACTGATTATCTCTGAATCCCACTAAACTCCATTTTCAAAGTACTTAAGAACATAAGTCTCTACTTTTCTATCAGGAAGATTTGTGGCCCAATTAACCAGAACACTTGAAAAAAATCCTTCTTCTCGGTATAAATTAGAACTCAAAGAAGAAGTTTGTAGCTCTTATATTTAATATCTGGCATTCCAGATATTTAATTTAGGCTAATTTTTAAATTCACCTAAAAAATCCCAAAAACAAATGACAAACTTCTAACCCAAACAAAAGCAAAAAACCCAACCAGCCCAAAACCTGATCATATTAAAGATGAACAGTTCAAATTCTCATTGAATGACATAAAGGTAAGAGTTCTTCATACAGGTTCAGTCCATCTGGGCCAATATCCTGAGCCTATGGTCACAGCAGATTACTGACATGAAAGCACAAACTCCCCAAAATTGGGGTAAACAGTCCTGAAAAGATGACTTAAAAGCAAGCCCACCCTTGAGTGCAAATTAAAACTGGGAGTTTGATGGGCACTGGATGGCTTTCCCTGGTCTGGCTCTGTATGTGTTCTGGTTGTTCAGCACTCAGGAAGTTGGAAAAGACCAGCTTCAAATTCCTCATTTGAGCTCAGCTTCCAAGATTAACTTAAATGCAAAAAAGTCCAGCTTGATGCTGTTTTCCGGAACTCATGAGAATCTTCTAACAAAGATCAGTGAGAAATTGGTCCATATAGTTTCCCAGGTTTAATCAAAATGAAAAACAGTAGACCATAGTCAGTAAAAAACTAACAAAGATAGAGATAGAGATAGAGATAGAGATAGAGATAGAGATAGAGATAGAGATAGAGAGCATTAAATTTTCAAAGTATTTGTGAAGATCCTAGTATCATGTTTGAGTACTTGACTGTATATTATGTACAAGCCTCCATGAAAGTGCCCATTTCATCTGTTCTAATGTTTTACTTTTCTTCCAACACAGGATCCCACAAACCCCAGCTGTGCCTCCTCAGATTTGTACGGCACTGATTCAGACTATCCAAAAATTTCAACTGTTCCAGCTGTCACAGAAAATAACTGGGGCCAGCTGAATGACAGGATGCAAGTGGTTGCTATTATACTACTAATTCTTCTTTGTAATGTATCTGACTGTAGGAGGGCAAGGAATAGGAGTTTGAGAAATAATGAAAGAGAAAGCATCTTAAGGAGAGCATCTAGCACTGTAAAGCGCAATGCCCGAGGCCTAACATGTGATATTTACACTTACCTTCATGAGAAATACCTAGATTGTCAGGAAAGAAAATTGGGTTTTGTGGCACCTGATTGGCCAGAGGATATAAAACACATGCTGCTAGCAAGAAACAGAATTCGTAAATTGAAGAATAATATGTTTTCCAAGTATAAAGTACTGAAAAGTCTGGATTTACAACAGAACGACATATCAAAAATAGAGAGCGAGGCTTTTTATGGTTTGGATAAACTTACCACACTCTTACTTCAGCATAACCAAATTGAGACTTTATCTGAGGAGATTTTTATTTATACACCCAGTCTAAACTACCTACGTCTTTATGATAATCCCTGGCATTGCAACTGTGAGCTAGAAACTCTTGTTACAATGCTACAGGTTCCAACAAACAGGAATTTGGGAAATTATGCCAAATGTGTGCACCCAATAGAACTGAAAAATCAAAAGCTAAAGCAGATAAAAGCTGATCAGCTGTGTAGTGAAGAGGACAGGCAGGACCCCAAAAACATAAAACGGGAGAAGCCTGAACCTGTCAAACCAGAATTTGATTCCTCTATGTGCCACATGTATGTGTTTCCTGTTCCAACTCTGAACTGCAAAAGGAAAGGTTTGTATCCCTCATTATAACTGAATTAATGATTTTAATATTCTATTTATTTAATCCTTACTACAGTTATTCGCATATTATTTGCTGCAAATGAATGTAGTGCTAGTACTTGCATTACTTAAACTGATACTGTTAATTGTTTTTCCCTTGTAACTACCAGCAATAAGTAGGAATTCTTCCTGCATTTTACCTCTGCTCTGCAACCCAGATTCCACAGATATTTCTTAGTGCTCCAATATAAGTATCTAACAGAAATCAACAGGAATAAAATGAAGCATATTACTTAAGTTACTGAAGACAAGGACCAGCACCTCACTGGTCTGATTGTACAACTATAAACAGACTAATCAGTCAGATCACAGCTGTGCTGAAACTGTTGAACTGACACAAAAAAGCACAGAGTGTCTTTTCTTCCTTCCATTGTACAAACACAAAGATGGCAATAACTTTGACAGAAGTGAGCTGTGAAGCAGGACTGGAGCAGCCAGCTGTGTTTTCAATCCCAAAGGAACCTGATTGCAAAGGAAAGCCTTTGCATCCTCACATTTGCTGCGCAAGATTTCTTCTACTAAGGGCAGAAATTGTATGTTTGTGTTCATGAAGAAATACCTCCTCTGTGTTCTTCCTCCCAGCACCCAGAAAACAATTCAAAGTTGAAGGGCCTTCAAGAAATATTTTTCAGACACTTGGATCCATTCCATCCCTAAATTTTTCTCAGGCCCCTAAGAGCCACAGTAAAGCCTTAAGGGTAAACCAGATGGGGCATATATCAACAGAAAAGTGCACATTTATTTATGCTTTATATTTCCCATATTTTATCCCACAATGAAACAAAGCAAACAACAGAACAATTCAGAAGAGAATTATTCCTTAACATAACAATTCTGAAATACGCATTGCTTGAAGCAGACAACATTGTGAGACCTTTTCCCCAATTTTAGCAGAGCTTAGCCTGCAATACCAAATCACTGCAGTATGTTTTGTTCAGCTAAACTTCTATTTGCTTTAAGAGCAACTTGATTTTATGTAAAATCTCAGTGTGCCCTTAGTCTTGCACCTTTATGCCAGAGACAAGCTCAGAATTCAGTATAAGGAGATAATATCTAAATATCAATGATTAACGATTTCAGTATTTGATTACATGGTTTATCTACTATGTATGTCATAGAAATGGTCTGTGTTCTTTACTTTTCTCCACCCTGTTAAATTCCTTTCTTGTCCCTCTGGCTCAATTTTTGTTTTATTGTTTATCATTTTTATTAATGGTATATGCTGCTTTACCTGCTAATATTTATTATTTTTTAAATATTCACATACCTTACCTTTCCTTGTAGGTAGGATCTTAATTATTAGATTATAGATTATGATCCTAATTATCCTTCATAGGATCTTAATTATATCACTATTACTTTATGTCTCCAGTAAGATGTTATTGAACAGAAGCCAGGCATATATTATAATCCTAATACAAGCAAAGACTGATTTCACAACTCTCCCCACTTAGCGGTATCAAAGAGATGAGCTGAATACATAAATACACTCAAAAACTTCTAGGAAGAAAAACATTACTTTTTCATATAAGTTTATAGAAACATTCGATGTAGTCTGATCTTCCTGGGAGTTTCAAAAGGGTTTATGATATTTTAAAACATGGTTTATTGTCTTTAATATTAATAATGGAGGAATAAAGTCATTTCAGCTTCTATACAAGGGTACTAGAGGGTACAGGGACTCCCTCCTTCAGGTCAAGAACTAAGTATATCAATCCAGAACTTTATATATATCCAGAACCAATCCATTCCTGAATGCCTAGCATGGACACATTGAGTATATTTCAATTTTTTTTGGAAGTACCAGATCTACTGTGCTATGCTTGACAGCTGGATGCAGATATCCCATGGATATTTAGTATTTCTGAACATATGGTAATCTTTGATGAAAGCATTGTACTTACTGTCTTTGTATATGGATATTGTACAGCAGATGCACAATTTCACCGGGATTTCCATCAGAAATAGGAGCATAATGCACAAAAATCCATGGAAAACACAAACATTTCTCTAAATCTGTGTGGACAAGAATTCAGAGTAGGAAAAAAAAGGTGCATCAGTTGCCAAACCAGTAAGATGACATAAAAAGCTGCAATCCATTATTCCTTTACAATGGAGGGAATGGAATGACAAGCAGTCTACCACTACTGAGTGTGTCTAAAAGGGTATGACAACAGGTTGGGAGCTTTCAGTTAATGCCAGAAAGCTCATGAAAGAAATATCTTAAAAATACATTTATCCATGTGTATGTTCTTTTTCTTTTAAAATAATGTACTTATATCTCATCAGACCAGTGATATGCCAGACCTTGTGGTACTCCAGAATGAAATAGTCTATGCCCTTGATTCTTTTACAAAAAAAAAACAAAGAAAAAGAAATTGGAAGCAAAAGCAATTTGTTTGCTTTTCTGCAAAGAACTTGTATTTGCAAGAACAGTTGAAAAAAATCTGCTTTCTAGTACTGCCAAACTCTCCAAGTCTCTAAATTCAAGCATTATTTGCATTCATTTGGTGATAAATAGGCCCTGAAACTTTGACATCTGCAGAAGCAGGAAGCAATCCAACCACAGCAGGCTGGAGTAGTTATAATATTTATGTATTTATAATACCAAAGCTCTGCTCATAATCAGATATAAGGCAGGAAGAGTGATATGTTGCTTTAGTCTCAAAAATACCTGATTCATTAGACATCTTAAGAACTTCAGAAATACAGTAACCACACAAATTCCATCACAGACCCAGAAACTACTTGCTTTCATTCAAGGATGGTCAAATAAGAGATACTGCTCATTTTCTTGTAATGATAGCACAGGATTAGAACCCTCATTGGGCAAATATAATAACCCTGAATAATGTTTATTAACATTACCATGAGAGGGTTCAAACCACAGTCTGCACTTCTCAAGCATGGGCCCTTGCTACTGGACTAGGAGCTATTTTTTCTGTAGTTCTTTTGCAAGGAACACTGAAAGGATACAAACACAGATTACTGAGAGGCCCTTGGCTACTTTGGAAATGCCAAATGATGGAAATGCCAATGATACCAAGCAGGAGAGAGAAGCAGACAGAATGCCACTCTGCTGCCTGGATGGCTTTTCATATAGTTACTCTGGTTTCTTTTCTTTAAACAATCAAGCTGTTCACACACATTTTTATTAATATCTTTATAGTATCTTTTTAGTATCATTTTTATAGTATCTTCATTACTTACCCTATCCCTGTGTGAATGGTCTAGCTCTACCAAAATAAAAATATAAAATGCAGAAAGAGGCTTTACCATAAGCACTAACGAAGAGAACAATTTCCACATCAAATGTAAAGGTACAAGTAAAGAAAAGAATGAGATTCAGAAGTTGAAAAAACATGGTGGCACTAATAGAGGGTTAAAGGAGGAAGAAAACAAGAAACAATGTTAGACTGACATTACTCAGTCTGGTATGCAACTGTGATACCTAAGCATTAAGAATAATCTAAAGCTGATACCAGCTATGTCTTTTTCATTTTTTAAGATTTAAAGAAAGTTCCAGGTAACATACCTCCAGACATAGCTAAACTTGATTTGTCCAACAACAAAATTAGACAGCTACGAGCCAAGGAGTTTGAAGATGTCAGTGAACTGAAGATATTAAATCTCAACAGTAATGGAATAGCATACATTGATCCTGGTAAGAATAATTTTAAATATTCATTTAAAATTATATCTGTTTTATTAATTATAAACTTTGATAATGTCTCTGTCAGATATAAACCTGGGGGAGGAGGATTTAAAAACCCAGAAGTTGGTGCAAATTTTACCTTTCATACCATTCCATTCATAGAGTAAAGATTTTCACTGAAATATATTCATCATGAAAGCCAATAGAGAAAGACACATATCAGTTACCCTTTCTTAATACTAAACTAACCCAGTGCGAAAGATAATTCTGGAACCTGAAGGCTAACAGTTTTCCGAAATGCTAAGTAGTTGAATGATTTTTTAAATATCTTTGCCACATCTAAGAAAACATGCCATAGAATGAGGCTACTTTTCAATTATATTGGACGATAAAATAACAGACCACCCAAAAGTATTTAAACTCTTTTTGGGTAAAAATCACCACATATAATTGCTTTTAAGTTCTATTTTATTAGAGCTCAAGTGCCCTTTTTGGCAATTTGCTTACAGCCTACGTGTATTTGTGTTTTCATTATGAAAGCAGACATAAGGTGGGAGAGAGAGAAGAAAGAGAGAGAGAGAGAAGGAGAGACTGTATCAAGCAAAAAGAGCCTTATCTAGTACCATCTAGGCAATTAAACAGCATTAGAAAGTGGTTATATCAGTAAAATGGTACTTACGAGTTTAAACATTATATACTTGATATACTTGATATATACTTGATATATAAGTTGATATACTTAATTAAGACTTCTGCCATGAAACGAAACAGTATCCTTACAAAAAGTATGAACTGCTCTCTGAAATGCAACTTGCAAGCATTATTATGAAGCTCCATGTTTACTCCATTCCAAATCTTGAAATATTCATTTAAAGGTTCTATACATGCACACAAATACCTATATAGATACAAAAACTTCTGACCCTGTACATTGTCTAATAATAAGTTTCCATATTCCTGGTTCTGTATTATGACAACAATGGTAGGATTCAATGAGTAAATCAGGCATTCATCCTCCTCCACTGTCTCTATTCTACACTCAGGCAGGCTCATGGATTGTTTTATAGCTCTACCAGCAGAACAACTCCCCAGTATTTCTCACTTCTGAAGGTGTGTGCCATATTTTAAAGTTCAATGTTTGAGATGACCCTTTGTAGCCTTTAGCCAAAAAAAAGAAAAAATCAATAACTGTGTAATTATTAATATGTTTTCCTGTTGTAGATATGTAGATATTTTTCCTGTCACAGATACGAGTGTTTCTAAGCTATCTTTATAAGGTACCAATAACTATTTTTCTGTTGACTAGCTGCTTTCTCAGGCCTCAATAACTTAGAGGAGCTCGATCTATCAAACAACAGCTTGCAGAATTTTGAATATGGAGTACTGGAAGACCTTTACTTTCTGAAAATACTATGGCTGAGGGATAATCCTTGGAGATGTGATTACAACATTCATTATCTTTTCTACTGGCTGAAGCATCACTACAATGTTCACTACAATGGCCTAGAATGTAAAATGCCTGAGGAATACAAAGGATGGTCTGTTGGAAAATACGTTCGGAGTTATTATGAGGAGTGCCCAAAAGATAAGCTTCCCATTTATCCAGAAACTTTTGACATGGACAAAGATGATGAGGAATGGGAACGACACAAGGAGCAAACAGTCCAAACAGTAAAGAAGCACGGTGTAATTGTCACCGTGATAGGCTAATAAGGGAACTTTTTTCCTTAGTACGTTTAAATATTTGATACTTTGAAAAACGTGCTGTTTACATTTTTTCTAATTATACTGTTGATTTGTAGGACTATCTGCCAACAAAGATGTCTGTTTATTGCAGATGATAACTACAGAATGGCATTAGTTCTACAGCATTCTTCATCTAATAATTGTTTTTCACAATTTGTTCAGGACACTCTTGTGAAATATTTTGGCAAATATCTGAAACTCTGTACAGTAGAAATCGATAGACACAAATGTACATAATACGGTGGGGAGGAGCTGTCTTACGTATGAACACAGTTTATGTGTCCACACAGAAATATCTGCAGCATTGTGACCAAGACACATTTTTCTTGAATGTATTGACAGTTCTTTGTATCTATCAGTTTCCTGAAATATTCCCAGAAAACATTTCTAAGATTTTTGTATTGACTTTCTGTTGTTCCCAGAAAACATTTCTAAGATTTTTGTATTGACTTCCTGTTGTTTTATTGTAGACCAAAAAACCAAACTTAAGACTAATCTTAAATACAAGGCTAGAAAAAGAGGAATGGCAGTTGTTATACTAATTAGGATTCAAACACAGAAGGGGGGCTTCTGCTTGCTGATTTTCCAGTGTTCCAGCTCAGTCTTGAATGAATAACAGCCTCTCCCTCTTCCATACCTGAGTTGCCTTAAAACCATGAGTAACCAAGACATGGTTGGTTCCCAAGATCCAGCTCCACATGCTTATAATTGCATTGTTTGGTTTTTGGGGCAGGCAGAGCTGAAATCTTTCTAGGAAGAATTTTAGGTTGTTGTATCACTTTGACAGAGATTACATGCCATCACTTCTAGGTGACAAGGATCACACGAAGGATGCTGTGGTCTGCATCCAGCACATCAGTGCCCACCCCAGCTGAAGGTAAGTATGCTTCTGAGAGCTCAGAAGTGTGGGGCACTCTCGAAGTTCACTCTTCTCTCAGCTCATTATCACCTCCTTATCCAACAACTGTCTGTGTGAATATACATTGATTAAAACTTGTGATCATCCTAATATTACAGTAACAGAGCAGTACAAATGCCTCAGCTAAGTAGATGGTATCTCGAAAGATAAAATTCCTGGCTACATAATATACTTAGATCACTAAAAAATATGTTAAGTGCAGGGTAGAAATTCAGGGCCAAAACTTTAAATTTCTCTTAGCTATCATGGAAGAAGTTCTGGAAAACTCCAGGGAGAAGGTTTGCTCCTTTGAAGATCTGGAGACAATTATGGGGTTTGTGCATTCGTCTGGTGGTTTAACCATGAGTCCCAAAGGTCGCACATTTTGTTTTACAAGCGCAAGATAAAGCACTCAGAGCTTTTGTGCTAACATGAAATAAAAGAACTACATAAAAGAAAAAACCAGGAAATATTAAGGGTGGTGGGAATGCCAAAGAATTCAGAGCAAACACATCCCATTATTAATTGCATTCCTTCATGTCCTCCATTATTCACATTATTCAGATATTTAATGGTGCTTTGCTGATAAACTGGATACTTTAGCCATTTCTTCCACAACATCCTTCAAAAACTTTATAGCAAAAATACAGTGCTATCTGACTCATCCCTGTTCCTGGAAATATCTTAAGTATTATCTTAACTGTTAAAGGTTAATCCTGATAATATGGAACAGAGAGGAAAATCCCATTTGCCAGTAATATTCACTAAATAGGGCATATTCTGGAAACTTAAAGGTGCTGAAAGTTTAAAAAAAAAGTCTGTCATAAATAGTAGCAAGTATTAAGTGAAGTACTCCTGCTCCTCTGGAGGATTCTGGAGGATTATTTCAATACAGAACTACTGGGTATGATTGAAAAGGACAGACAACAAAACCACAGCAGAACATCTGTTATTGGCAGCACAGCCAATGGAGAAAATCTGAATAGGAAAAAATGCATTTATAAACCATGTTATGTTAATTTCTGCAAAGAGTCAGCATTAGGAAAAAGATACTGGCTTAAGGCAGGCTAAGTCTGGGCGGAAAAGACAATCCAGGAGAAGAAATAAGACAAAATCTGTGTGAGAGGTCTCTGATCTCTCTGGTAAACAAAAAGTACCAGTTGGAAAAGTAGAGGAATAAGACTGAAGACCACAAGCAGTGGCCTAATCGCTCTTGTTCAAAGGCCCCGGGGATTCCCAAACAGATAATGAATGCACCTCTTAAGACCAAGGCTAAAACCTGTGATGCACAGTGATAAAGCTATAAAGTGAAATCTGTAAGTGAGGGAGGGACATAATTACAAGGAACATGGTTCAACAACTATCCTCCAAATAAGGGTTTCTATGTGACCTTGTGAAATCAGTGTAAGCACAGAAGATCCATGAAAGAAACACTTGTGCAATAAAAACAAATTAAATTCAGTACTTAAGAGCAGGGCTGATTAGACATCTGGAATCAACAAATGGAAAGATTTCTAGCAGTGAAGAGTGGTCTGAAGTTTAGAATGCTAGACTCGTCCTTGATACTATTTTCCTTAGATGGCCTTTGGAACTTTCAAGGAGTAGCTGAAAATTCTATTATTTTAACTACAGTGCACTATAATTTTATTCCTTACTGCTTAAAGTTATTGCATATTTCATTTTTTTCAATTATACTAGAGAATTGTTTCAAAATAGACACAGAAATATTCAAGTGGTGGTTTATTTTCCTATAATTAAAAAAAAAAAAAGTGTGTCTGTGCCTGGGGGAAACTCTCCTTGAAAAACTATCTGGAATACATTAGGGTTTTCTGCATATTGGCATTTGTAGACACTGCCACTGAGCACGTGGCAGAATGGACAGTAATTGCAACTACAAATAGTGTAGGAACACAACAATGGAAATAGGAGGTTGGGGTAAAGATAATATAGGTGTAGCATGATCTCCTGACAGTGACTAGTAGCAAATTCTTTGAGGAAAGACTGAATGAACAGAGAAAGCATACAGGAGTTATGAGGATAGTGCAGAAGGAGGCAGCACATGGAAAAAGACAATAACGTATCTGAAAAACATATATATGGGGGAAATGACTAACAATTGATAAAAACTTCAGCATTACAGGGTTAATTGCTATTTCTCTGAGCTAATCAAAAATGTACTTTAAAGTACACCCTCCATCAAACACGCCAGCCACAAAACACAATTTAATGTTTACATTTCTATGTTTCTGTACTATTTAACCAAAAAGGTCCCAGAAGAACTTCCGTGTCTAAAAGAAAATCATGGGCTTTCCTCTTTCTTTGTGAGCTCTTTAAGTCTCTTCTTTCAGTAACTTCTCTCTTGATTCCCCTACTTTCTCTGTCCATAGACAGGAAATAATTGCATGATACAATTGCATGAAGAGAATTGACTTGTCTTCCTGACATGCAGTGCATGTCCTAGGAGTGTTGCCTTAAGGGATAAACGACAGTGCTCTACAGAGGCAGTGCCCCTCTCTCCACACAGCCACATGAAACACAGAAAAGATTATTTTGCACCATGTTTTGCCATGACAGAATGCAGGAAAAATGGATATGTCTGTCAATACTATGACCACTACTGGAAATAAAACACTTCAAAAGCTTCTGGGGAAAATTTAGCTCCTGCACTATGAATATGAATGGCAGCGTTTAAATGCAGTTCCCTGTCACAGATGGAAGACAAATGATTCTCCGAGATCACTGAGTAGGTGGAGGAATACCACAAACAGCTGAGCTATAACCAATGCATCTCATACACTCATTTTTTCTGGCACAGTAATGCATTGATTTGCCAAAGACAGTCTGAGATGGAATCATACTAACATTCACATGCAGATATTAGACAAAGACTACTATTTCATAAATGCACCACAGGCCAAAGATAGAGTACACAAACCCAATTTTTTTAAATTACAGATAATTAATTTATCAAAAAACCCCGCAAACATGTTTAGCCAGCTGAACAGACCTAACCCACAGTTAAGATAATTGCTGTTTTAACATTAACAATAAAAACACGTTGCCAAAATCTGTGTAATCTTGGATTTATTTGGAAAGATGAGGTCAGAACTGTAGCTTGGGTAAGTGCGAATGGAAAGGTTCATCACATCTGTAACCTATAATTGAACAGACAGTTCAACTCAGTTTGTTAGCTGAAAAACTGTCAAAGGAAAAGAATCTCTTATGATTTTCAGTGTCTAAAAGAAGATAGAAAAATAGTTTTGCAGCAACACTAAACCATTGACAAGAGCTTCCAAAGAATGGCACAAGTAAGATATATGATAAATATCAGTGTTTCTGCATAAAAACCTATGTAATTCATCTAAATGTCAACACTACACTGATTTAAGTGTGTTTCTTGCTTAAAAAGAGCTACTGTGTATCTTCAAAGCTAGAAGCAACAGCCTTATAAATCAATGTTTTCTAAAAGCCCCTGTAGACTGCCATATATGATTCATCACAACTAGTTTAAAATAGCACTGAGTAGATGTAAATAGACATAATGTTTGATTTTGAGCCTACAGAAAACATTAATCATCAACAAAAATGCGAAGTTTATAGAGACACAAATTGAATTTAGTGTCTTTGACGTGTAAGATAAATGAAAATGGATGGCAATCAACATACTGATATTCCAACTGATACAATCAACATTAGATATGAATCAGTTAAATAACATGACAGAAAAGGCCATTTGTATACAAGACGTTATTCTATCACAACTGTTCTTTACATATTTTTAGCTCCAAACACAAGAAATATTAGCATGATTTTAGTTTTGTACTCAAACATATAAAGAAAATAAATTCATAGAAGGATTTAAAATTCCTAAGTACAACACCCATAAAGGAGGTGATGTGGCTGTGTATGATTTATTTTGGCTTGCTTACTTTCTTAGCTGCCAAAGTTCATTATGATACTGGATTAAATTCTTTCACGAAACAAATTGCATGCTGGTATCATTGAGAATGTTATTTTATCGTGCGATATAAAAGCCAAAACCATGACCAAAATACCTCTTATTCTTGGCCAGTTGTTCTTCTCAATCACCATCTAGAGAGTACATTGTTCTCACCCATAATTACACAGTCATTCTCTAAAACAAAAGAAACCATTCTGAAGTTGTTATAGGCTGCATCAACAGTTTCAATCATGTATTATCTGATTAAATAATAAATGCATTATAGTCTCAAAACATCAAAATACACTTTTTTATTTTGAAAATAAAAACATTTTCCTCATTTTCCTTTCCATGTGTTTGAATTCAAATAAAATGTAGGCTAGAGAAGAGTCAATCAGTAACATTTTCCTGCTTCAGAAACACTGTGCCAGGAATCAAAAATGTTTCTTGGGATCTTGCCTAGTCGTAGCAGAGGAGTTTTTTTCTCATGAAAACACTTCCAATATGTTTTCAGACTCTTCATGATAAAATGGATGAGTAACAGTTGGGATGCAGGTGATTCCTAATGAATCAAGTGCACTTTCACGCTAGCACTGAAACTCTCACACTGAACATAAAGGCTTTTAGTTTTCCTGCCCACTTCTCTGCTTAGTGGAGCATACAACCATATTGAGAAAAATATTACTGACCTGAAACTATTGCAAAATGCTGTCACAAAGGGAATCAACCTCCAAACACTCAGTCACATGTACTTCCACACATAGAATTAGGAAGAACTGAGATTTTTTTACACCCATAGGGACTCTGATTTGGCAGCAGAATCAAGTACCAATTATTTGTGAAAACCACATTAATAACTTGGACCATGCTTAGTTTTGGGGGTTTTTTGGGGTTAGCTTGTTGTTGCTGTTGGTTTTTGGGTTTCGTTTTTTTGTTGGTTTTTTTTTTTTTTTTGGTCAGTGAGCCTCTTGCTGGAGGCCAGCAACTAGCAGCATAGCCTAGGGGTCAGTACAGGATCATGTCCTGTTTAACATCTTTGGGCAATGAGACAGAGTGTACTCTCAGCAAATGTGCAGATGACACCAAATTGGGAGCAGTGCCTGATACACCAGAGGGTCATGCTGCCATCCAGAGGCACCGTGACAGGCTGGAGAAAGGAGCTGACAGGAACCCCATGAAGTTCAACCAGTGGAAGTGCAAAATCCTGCATCTAGGGAGGTGTTGTAGCCACACCTTCGATGTTGGTGGTGTGATCGGTCCTCGGCAGTAACTGTCCTCCTCCTCCCAGGCAGGCTCACCTCTGGGCACACGAGCCTGGCACTAGGCGAAACAGGCGGGTGGAGTCGCCCCTTTGGTGGCGCGGCCCCAGGCAAGAGAATCTCTGCTCAGGGAGGTGATGTAAAACAGGAGCAGCGGAGAAGTGAAAGGCTGGAGCGAGGCGTTCTCCTCAAAACCCTTTATTAGGATTGCAACTGGCAAGACCTAATGCAGGATTGTTACAGTGTAACCGCCTCTGTTAGCACCGAGGAGCGAAGGTGAGCCAACTGACAAGCGGCGGTTGGGCAAGGTGTTAAATACCCGGCCGACTAGCCAATCGCAAGCAAGCTTAGGGGTGGGTGAGGGGCAGTGTCCACATCTCGGAACCAATAAACTTAAACCTTGTAAGAGACATAGTTGAATCGACCAATCACAAACATAACTGTCAAGAATTGTCTAGAGAAAGGGGTGGAGCTAGGATGATAGGCAGCTCCTTCCCCGCCCATGGGGCAGTTCTCAGAGCTCTGTGTCCGCCCCTGTCAGGGTGGCGCCCTTTGAGAAGAAGGAGCTGGCCCTGGAGAGGGCGGGAGCAGGATTTTCTCCCGCCACAGGGAGGGACAACTCAAGGCATCAGTACATATGGGGGAAGGCCACCTTGAAAACAGGCTGTCAGAAAAGGACTTGGAGGTCCCAGTAAACACCAGGTTGAACCTGAGCCTGTGATGTGCCCTTGCCACAAAAAAGATGGGTTGTATCCTGGGCTGCATTAGGAGAAATGTTGCCAAGACATCCAGAGAGGTGATCTTTCCCCTCAGCACTAGTGAGGCCACACCTGGAGCTCTGTGTCCAGTTCTGGGCTTCCCAGTACATGGGAAGAGACATGGACACATTGGAAAGAGCCCAACAATGAGCAAAAACATGACTAAGGAATTGGAGCATGTTCCCTATAAGGAATGGCTGAGAGCTGTGACTGCTCATTGGGAGAAGGCTCAGGGGGCTCCTAGCAAGGTATACAAATACATGAGGGGAGCTGGGCTCTTGCAGTGGAGCCCAGCGACAGAGGAGACAAAAGGCAATGGGCGCAGACTGAAACCCAGGAGGCGCCACCTGAATACCAGGGAACACTCTTATACTGTGAGGGTGACTGAGCACAGGTGACCCAGGGAGATTGTGGAGTCTCTGTCCTTGGGAGATACTTCTTCAAAAGCCATCTAGCCATGGTCCTGGGAACCAGCGCTAGGTGGCCCTACTTGAGCTGGGGGTTGGACCAGGTAACTCCAGGAATGCCTGCCCATCTCAACCAGACTGTGATTCGGTGATAATTATCTCAGTGGAGTTGGATTCTGTCACTCTATATATCAAACCACATTTGCATTCCAAACTTGTTTGTTATATTACAGCATTTCCCACACAATTCTATGGCATTCTCTGGCATTATAGCAATGTTCAGTCGTATGAATACCACCGGGCCCGGAGAGTGGAATGAAAGAAGAATGGCTGCATTTACAAATCTCATACTCACATTTTTAAATTATGGCTGAACATACAGCGATGTATATAGGTGACAAAATGGGACAATAGCAAAGCATAAAGAGAACATATAGTTTTAAGAGAGAATTACAATTAAAAAGAAGTAGTACTTACTGATACTTTAAAGCTAGGCCAGTGAAAAGAACAGCACCCTCAAAGATACAAATGTAACACATATGGATGCCACTTCTGCATAATATTCACTACGTATTTACATACTAAAATGTCCCATATCCATAACCATTTGCAGTACTGAGTTACTGCATTTATGCTGAAATATCTGATATGCAACACTTAAAATGTGCAATTCTAAGTATGAAGAAGTAACCAGAAAGGAACACAGTTAATAACATCCCTCATCATTTTTCCTAAAACAACTTTTATATAAGAAAAACCTTATGTTTGCAATGTAATTACTTTAATAACTGCACGATAATACACTAACAGCAACAGTTTAAACTTGTATGGTAATTGGCTGATAGGAAAAAAATACAAAAACACTTTCTAATTTTATCCCATATCTTGTCACTAAAGGGAATTTTTTCTTACACATTCCCAAAGAATTTGCACTTAAGATATGTATGTTAATAGTAAGATGCCAGTGTGAAAACACAGCAAAGATGCCACTGTGGTTTATAGAAGAGTATTTCCATATTAGTTACACAGCTTTCCAAAGGCTATAATTTCACTGTCTAGAAAGGGAAAAATCAGGTAGGAAAATTTCTGATAATGTGTCTTTTCCCACTTGCATTTAATTGCATAGGTAATACATTCAGGTAATTTGCCTGCTCCTCAAAGTATGCTGCTGTCCAACAAGCTGTCTGTTCACTTCACATAAACTTCTTAAAACAATTTAAAATCAGTCTTTCTGATTCTATGTTCTTATTATTGAATTTTGGGAACTTGCTATAACCACACTCATTTTAAAGATATTTAGGTGGCTCAGAATGAAGTTGGGGTTTACAAAGATTTTTTTTAAACTACAGAATTGTGTAGGCCCTTGTCAATAGCAAATTCTTCCTGTACATCTCTTGAAAGACCTGCATCCATGATAAATATAGTTGGATCCATCATGGGCTTCTCTAACCAAAAGTCTGTTTAATTTGGACATGTAGGATCATTTCCTTAACTTCAAAACTCCACCTAATTTAAAACTCAGTGTCAAGACCACAGCAGCCACCTTTAAAGCACAGCAATGATTTTCTGTCAATAACTCAACCTCAGGATCCTGTGGTACCACTGACCTTTTTTAGGAAACTGTAATTTTCAAAGCAAATGGTTTCCAGCTGGTCCTGAGGACAGATCTTGTCCAGCAGTAAGTACAAACTGAGAGATTTTTTTGCACAGAAGCAGAAAAGAAAGCTGCAATAAATGATAGTGTGCTAATAATGATATTTCCTAAACACCCTGCAATTTTGAAATGATCCACCAACAAACATAGTCTACAGTGCCAGAGACAATAAAGGCTGCTAATCATAAGTTCCAGAACTTTGAGAAGTCCAGGCAGGCTTTATTTTCCACAGTGTGTGAATGCTCAGAGCAAACACAGGTTTGGCCTAGAGGAGACAACACCCAGTAAAAATCTCCTGTTGAAGGAGATTGTATCTACATACTGGATCCACCAAAAAGAGAATGTGAATATTCACAGAGGGAGAGAAAGAAAGAGAGGAAGAGCTCTGCCCTTCTGCAGCAAATGGTTAGGCACTCGGGTAGAGCAAACCTCTGCTCTGTTTTCCAAACAGAAGAGTTCTTTCTGCATTTCCCATACTGAATAAAATAGTGACATCTTAAGAAACCAGGTGACAGCCATACAGATTTGCAATTCTTTCTGGATCAAGGGAGCTGCAATCTTTTAAAAACAAAATGCAAGCATTTCCGTAGGTTTCTTGCTTTTCTGAAATAATTTTTGTTTCCTTTGCACTTTACACATAAATTAAGACATTATTTTGAAGCTTGTCCCAAAGTTCCACAGCCCTAGCTCCCAGCACACATCCTAGAACGTGCTGAATTACACAAAAAAGGTATGTTTAGGTGACTTAGTTGCACCCAAAACGTCGACAAAAGTGTACACAATATAAAGGTATGCAACTTAAAAATGACTCAGTTATACGCATTCTAACCTAATTATGGAAGTCAAACCAATCAGTGAAACTGCTATTAAGAATGGACAGAATTTGAGACTATTATTCCCTGAGAATTCCCTGATACATTCCAGAAACAGGACATCTTTAGCCAGCCCCATCTAGTCAGACTAAAATTTTAAGTATTTTAAGGTACCAATTTGTCTTCTGACTTTCTTAATTTGATTTTCACTCCATCCTCACCTCTCATCATGCATTCCATCTAATTGAAGCTAAGACTCCAAGTTTGTGATCCCTCGTGTTTTATGTCTCTCACTGTTCCCTTCCCCTCCCAGAAAAGCATCCCAACCCTTTCCACCCCGTAGTTCTGACATACAGTCCATTTCCCTAACACCTCCCAAGCCTGATTTGCATCACTGCTCAGTCTTGAGAGAGGAGTACCAGCACCATCTGTCCTAGGAAAGAATACAGGGACCTGCCTCTCTGGGCACTCATGGCATCAAGCTGGCACAGCTCAACCCCTGAATGGCATCCTGACACAAATGGTTGGACCAAGAACATCTAATTTAGAAAGCATAATTTTTGATTATAGATTATGCATTTTTTGTCTTATACAGAGCAACTGCCTAGACTTACATGTCTTTTTTTCTTTGTCAATCCCTCGTGCTCTGCTTCTGTATAATAACTCTTAATATTTGGACATTATAATGGACTTATGCTAGAACCATCTTCCACAGGCTTTTTTCTCGTTCCTTTTCAGCAAATATTTTATTCATCCTCTGAACTGTAAAACAGGATGAGTAATTTAATACAGTTTCTGACCTGACGTAAAATCCACAGAACTGCAATTTGCTGTAAAATACAAAGCAGCAAAGCTCAACAATATAAACTTCTGAATAGAACTGATGTTCTGCACAATTTAAATAAAATATGCATTTATTATATTTTTGGTAGGAATTCATTCACTCATTTTAATGACATTTCTACTTGTTTGTAATTTTCTGAAGTACTGAGCAATAAAAATTTGCTTGCTTTCAGAACCATAAAGTCTTGCTGCTGTCATGTATACTTTATTAAAGTACAGATCTGTATTTATGGGAGGACATTTGAGTGTTTATAGAAAATAATTTAAAAGTGCTAGATACATGCATTTACTTGAGTGTTATTCATATTTCCTTGGCAATACAAAAAATCCCAATGTAACAGGATACAAATTCAATTTATATCTTACCAATTTTAACCTTTGGTAAAAGCCTCATTTTCCTTCTAGGCTAAGCAATAAGAAATAATTAGATTCAGAACAAAAATGTATTTCAAAGGAGTCATATATCGCTGATAGATTAAAACACATTATCTCTCTCTATCTGACTTGCTGGAAATACTACTGAATAAATTAGACTTTCCATGGCAACTTTCATTTGCCAAAATCTCCCTAAATTCATATAAAATATAATTTAAAAATTATTTCATATACTTGGGAGCAATTAGAAATGGAACATGCCACTGCTCCTGTCCAACTTCTGTGATAATTAAACAAAAGTCTAAGCTGAGACAACCTTCGAAAGGCTGCACTGAAGGAAAAAGGAATAATCTTCCATATCCCTGTTGTATAAGACAATAAGATTTTTTTTTAAAGTGATGACTTTTGGGTTTGTTTTGGGTTTTGTTTTTTTTTTTTTTTTTGCAAGAAAGGCTATTGTATTAGGAAAATATTTGTTATAGAAAGTATTATGAAATATTGGAATAAACTGCCTGCCAAGATTGGCATGTGTCCAACACCTGTGATTTTTAAGATGACTAAAACCACCCTGGACAAATGTTCACCAAGGTTAACCACAGCACAGCTTGAAAATATTCACCTCCCTTCCAACTCTGTGATTCACAGTAAGGATTTACACCACTGTTCCTAAAAGAGTTGTACCTCCTATACAGTAAGCACAGTATGCTTTTCAAAACAAAATAGCCCACCTTATCTAATTCTAAATGGAGGATCACCAAATTTTATACACATAATAAAGAAATCAGTAGGCATGTTTATTTTGTGATTATCGTATTTTAAAACACACCTATGTACAATCCCCATTTTTCAAAGGAAAACTTGGATTACTTAAAGTATGAGCTACCTAATCCCAAGCACATAGAAAACCAAAGAAAGAGGATAAGAGAACACAGATAATTTGCTTTCAGACCCAAATGCAAATTGTCCTTTTATTCCTGGGTATACCACCATATTTCTCACAAATAGAGCTGATTCAAGTACAGAAATGTCAGGTCTGGAACAGGCAGAAACTCAGAACTGACTAGTTTTAACACAGAATACCATTAGAGGAAATTAATACCAAATCTAAGATTGTAATCTCTCTTTAAAATTAAAACTTTTTCCTCCCACAAGGGAATAACATAAATATTGCTTTGGTAAAAGATTTTTCCTATGATGTTCCTCAGGTATATGTAAAATACATGCAATTACCCAAAGTAAAGCTTCATTAAGGTTCTTCTGTAAAAGTTCCATTCTTTGGCTCACAATGCTTTAGTCATTAAAAAAAAATAAATATGAGAGTACACAAAGTAGCACAGTTTTATAAATATTTTTAGTCACACAAAAAATTAAATCTTGTCTTTTCCATGTTGATTGGTGCAAATTAAAGGATCTAATTTAAAGTGATGAACATTCAAGTATAATTTTCCGTGTACAGTTAGAAGTACTTCACTATCAAATGACACTTCTGCTTTTACACAGAGAAGTTAAAGAATAACTTCAATTATCATACAAACCAGAACTAGTTTATATGCTTGAAGGAAAGCTCAATAATTGAAGTTTGCCTTTCATCCCTCATATACACTCTTTTATTGATCAGCTGTATTCAGCTGTTTAATATATTAAACAAATACTTTAGTTGATCTTTGCAAAAATTGTTTCATGACCAAATGTTATGTCAGCCATTTACCACATGATTTTAACTGGTAGTTTAATAAACTTGTCTGTACTTCTACAAAACCAAAACTGTGTAGGACTACGGGCTAAGAATATCACTGTAAAAGAAAATATGATCCTTTGAAAGGAGAAATAGCAATTGGCTTCAGAAAATACTGGGGTTTATCTCAGGTATTGTTCTTACTCCTAAGAAAATCTATGAGAGAATCTGACTGCAACAAATTTGTATATGTATACATGTAGTATAGAAATCAACCATTCCACTTTTGGACTGATTTGAATATTAATTAAATAGTTAGCAAAAGAGGAAACAGCTGAAACACAGTTGCTGTGAACTTGGGACAGATGTTCTAACAGAAGACAAAATTGAGTACAGTTACAAGAGATAATTAAGAGAAAAATCCGGTCACACTGCACGCCAACTCACGGACTCAATTGTTTAGTGAGTGGATCCAAAGATTACGGATTTATTATTCCCATCCTATTGAAAACTTCAACCAGACAATTGCACGAATATTAAACCAAGAAATATCACATTATTTTCTAAGATTCCAGTGAAAACAAAACAAAATCTTTTTTTTTTTAAATCTCATGCTGTGCTGTCTTCATTTAAAAGGGTGAAAGAACACAAAGAAAAGAGAAAAAATGAGAAATACTACAGTTACTGATGCAGTGCTGAAGGCCACATGCCTGGTTCATATAGGTAAATATACTGTGGACAGTAATGAAGTTAAAACAATTAAACAATTAACATCACCTCAGTTTTGATTACCACAAAATAAAGGTTTAATATATCAACTAAATAAAGAGCAGCATTAAGTGAAGGTCATATTCCTCAAATATTCTGTAGATAAAAACCCCACAAATGAACAGAAGACCCAATCCCCCCAAACCCATAGATATAAAAATAAAATATTTTCTATGTTTTAGAGATATTATCTCACTGTACTTGCAGTATCATATGCCATTAATATTTCCAAAAAAAGCAATATTATCATTTAAGTTGCAGTCTACATAGTAGATGCTGTACCATTAGCATGTTTTAGAAGTCCAAGGGCAATATTATAAACCACACAGCACACACACAGAGAATAATTTAGTATGTATCATAAGAAAGCATCTAATCCCTTTGCCATTATTTCTCTGAGGCTTTCTTCTAAAAATATAAGTGGATCTTCTGATAAGCAATAAATACACCGCAAAGCAGCACCTGCAAAAAGAAACTGCAAATTAACTCCTTGTATTAATAGCACAGTGGCATCTAGTTAAGAAGCTGTTAAAATATACAATAGCTTACCAGAATCTTTTAAAGTACTGCAAAATAGAGGCATTTTTTTAATCACTTCCCTTTTATTCAGTTTTTAACCATAATATTGTATGTATCGGCATATTTCCACTGCTAGACTTCTAAGTCCTGGGTTTAGCATAGTAAAATATGTGGCATTTGTTTAGCAATTTCTACTGAGAATTTCATTGCTTTTAATGTGCATTTAAAAAAGAATGTATATAATATTGAATAATTTTATTTATTTTAATGAAAAACAGAACTTAAAACAAATTTAATACTGTGAAGTAAAGAGTATGTTTGGGAATGGGAAGCTAGGCAAAAACTGATCTTCTAACCAATTCTGAAAACAAAATGCAGCTTAAAAATATTTGCTTTTCAGGATTGTTTTATCATATAACTACATTATTTTTTAGTAACAATGCACGATAACCAATGATCCATTTTTCTCATTTGCCCTCTAGCTATCTTCAGCTAAAGGACATGGATCATTTACTTTTGGACTTTGAACTGACATACAGCAAGAACATCCAAAGTATACTGAAGTATATGGGCAAATTGCATTTATTTAAGTGAAAGAAGTTCTTGTGCCTGGTGAAAATGTAAAAACATGGCATGTAATACTACTTTCCGTTCAAGATGTGGCGTCTTGCTGTTATTAAATTAATGCAAAGCTTGCTCTTGAATCCTTTTCAGGAAGCATGGTGGGGAGACAAAGAAAAAGAGGAAAGCTCTAAATCAAACCCATGCTGTGGAAAAGGAGCAAAAGCCATGCACTACATAGAAGAAAAAAAAGGTACCCTGTCAAATGGGCCCTTGCCAGAGGCAGAGAGCAGGGCAGGCAGGTGGAGGGAACAGCTCGAGAGGCCTTCCACACTCTAATCAGAATACTGCACAGAAGCAGAACCAGACAATAATGTAAATTGGGAGGGACCTCTGAAGGTGGTTGAACAGAAGTTGTTGGGATGACCCACTACAGGAAGTGTACAAAATCAGGCTGGACAGGACTTTCAGCAAGGTGATGAAGTGAAAGAAAAGTGTTCCTGCCCACAGCAGGGTGGTTGCACTAAATGTTCATTGAAGGTTCCTTCCCACCCAAACTGTTCTGAGTTTCCATGGATCTAAGTCAAGACCGAAACAAAAACGTGAAGACAAAATGAAAGGCCACTGTCTTCAGTTCAGACACCTGAATATTTACAACACTAATCAACACACTGATTCCAACCTTAGAATCTTTTCAGTCTTAACAGAAATGTAACTTGCAAGGAGTGGATGATGGTTGACTATGTTAAAAAATATTATAAATGCATCCCTTATCATTGTCATTCATTACATGTAACATTTTAAATAATAAACAGCCAGCTAAATGGCTTTTATCACAAATCTTCCTATGGGCAGATTCCCAAAGTCATTCCCAACATTGGTCAGCTACTCCCTCTGCTGGATTAAGCCAGTATGTATCTGCCATACTTTATTTCAAGTATTGTTTGCCTTTTCCCCCCCTTTTTTCAAACAGACAACTTCTTCTCCTTTGGATGTTCTGAAAGGTCTCCAACACAAGAAATCCAATCTATCCAGCGATATACTGGAATGCAATGACTCTGTTTAACATCCGAGAATGTTAATTACTTAAATAAGGAAGGAATTTTAAGATCTGGTCTTGCAATCCTCATTCAAGTACTCTTCATTGATGCTTGGACTAGGTGTAAAACCAGAGACAATTATGTCAATTATGCCAAGCAATTAGGTCTTTACAAGTCTGGCTATTTCTATTAGAATTCTACAAGTCTCTCAGCAATCTGAAAGAGTCCACCACCAATGTTTTCACCCATTCTTCTTAACCCCACTTTAGCCATTTACCCTTCATGGAAAAATTAATTTGGGTAACAGGGCAGAAAAATCTTAGGTCAGATCTTCATCCACATTCAATTCTAACATTGTAATAGTGAAAGTTGTCACACACAGACTGTTTGCAGGATTACCGTTTGCCTGACTTTTAATGAATACTGTTTAAAAGTAAATCTGGATGAGAACAGACAAATCAGACAGGAAGGAAATTCTCAGATGCAGCAGGGAATCCTAAATTATTTGGACAAGATTACTGGGCCGTCAACAGGTTTGAACCATGTCCAAACCACAAACTCATCATAAGAAGACTTAAGCAAATGGCCTTTTTAGTACTCTGCATCCTTAATTTTGAGACTATGTGTATAAATGTTCAAAGGTCTCATCTTAGCTTTGATGTTCCTTAATAAAAGGACCAGTATCATCTCATTTATCTTCACACCAAGCACACTGTAACGTCATAAAGAAATTAAAATATAACAAAATTAAATAAGAAATATGGCTAGATATCAGCAAGCAACAACCTTTAAGAAACAAGAAAAAAAAGAATAAAAAGATCTTACCCAGGGTAATTTTTAACTGGTTCTTTTAAAAGAATTTTCCTTTAATCTTATCCTTAATTCTTTCATTTTTAGTTCATTAACTTAATGTCACTGCTGCTATAATCCTGTTATAGCTATAATGCTATAACTTTTGCTTGGAAATGTAGATATGAGCTAATTTTTAAGTGCTGAATCAAGAAATGCACCTCATGCAGATACATCTTATATTTTGTTTGTGCTTAGAAAGCAAAGAATGATCTAGAGACAGACTCTCAGGAGAAGTACTTGGTCTACACGGCAGTACTGGTCTGTAGTTATTTTAATTGGCTCAAGATTTCTTTATTAATATTTCCATGGAAATGCTGGCTGTAATAGCTGATTGCAAATGGGGTCTATTTTGGTAGCTTAAATATATCAGGATATCTCTTAAACTTGCATTTATGCATTGTGCTTTTTTAGTTTGAAGGAAACTGAAAAACAGCTGCTGCAGATTTGGTAACAGGCAGAGGTGAACGTAACAAATAGGGAGGTAACTAGAGAAACACAGAGAATCACCTTATGAATTCTAAGGGCAAACCTACCAACCCTGTTTCCCCACAGTCCTTCATGCTGTGCCAGTTTTACTCTCTAACATTTTATGGATGTCTATTGACTCCTGTGCCAACAAGAATACCTAATCCGTCAGTTTCTGAAGCATGATCCAGTGTCATCTTTACCACTGACAGGCCAACAGAAAACATGGGTTACACCCGGTGCTTCTGTAATTAACACCGAACAACTTAAACATATCAGGGAAGGTGCCAATGCAGTTCACCGGGTCCGCCTTCATTTCCCTCCTCGTTTTAACACGGATAATAAAGCAGAATTGCTTTGTTCTATCTTGTTTCTGTTCTTAACGTTTTCATAAACCGTTTGAAGCACGCTGGTGACAAAACGAGCAGAACAAAATCATGCCCTGGGCGAGCAGAGAGCAGTGGGAAGATGCCGTGGCCAGCGCTGAGGGGCACAACGAGCCGGGGCCAGGGCTCTGCTGAGGGGCGAGGGGGACCCTTCGTGCGGGAGGGTGGCGGATGGCTCCCTGCCACACGTTACCGGGGGACTTTGCGGTCCCACCGGCTCCAGTGGGACCAGGCTGCCGACCACCTGGACACCGAGGGGGTGGCGGAGGGCCAGGGGCGGCGCAGACGGCTGCCGACCGACTCTCGGGATGATGTGCCCCCGCCAGGGCTGCCATGGGGCAGGACCGCCCCTCCCGCCGGCGGGCCGCCTTCCCGAGCGGGCAGCCTGTTTCGGTACGCGGCGCTGGCCAGGCCGGCCCGGGAGAGCGGCTGATCCCTTCCTGTGAAACAGAACCTGCATCGCCTCGTTGACACGCAGCCTCTCCCGCGCCCCACACTCGGGGCTGTGGGCGCGGCATCCCTGCGCCACCTCGGCCAGCGCCACGGCCCCCGCGCCCCGCGCCCCAGGGAAGGGCAGAGCCGCTGCCGAGCCGCGCCGGATGGGGCGGGGGCTTCCGCGGGCGACGCAGCCGCGGCCGGGGCGATGTGGGAGCCGCGGGGCGCGGCGGTGCGGGCGGCGGCGGCGGCCCTGCTGCTCGGGGCCGGCGCCTGCTACTGCCTGTGGCGGCTGGCGGCGGGCGGGCGGCGGGGGCGGCGGGCAGCGGCCGCCCGGGGCCCGCCGGCAGGTGAGGGGCAGGGCCGGGCAGGGCGAGCCTCGCCCCTCGGTGTGCGGCGGGGCCGGGGGAGGCTCCGCGGGGCCCGGGGGGTCCCAGCCCGCGGCCCTGCCGTGAGGCTCGGGGCCCGGAGGCGGCTCCGTGCCCTGGGAGAGGCGGTGCCACAGCCCTGCGTACCGGCCCTCCATAGCCATGCGGCTATTTGGAGCACTCTGGAGCGTGGGTTTTTTCAGAAAAGCCTAATTTTTAAATTTTTTTTTTTCAGAAGTCCCCCAAAGCGTACGTCCGATCAGTGTGTTTACTTATGCTATTGCAGTTACTAGCGTTCCCCCATAATTCAAAGCAAAACCAAGTGTTTAGGCGAGGATGAAAAACGATTTTGTTTCGGAAGTGAGCTCTTAGATTATCATAATTAACTTCGACCTTTTTTTTTTTTTTTTTTTTTTTAAACCCCCAAAGAATACTATGGTGTTTGCCTGGTGAGATGCTGGCAGCAAAGCTGTGGAACTTAAAGCACTGGTTAGCTTCTCAGAAGTCATCTCGAGTCAGCCATGACTAGTCCAGCAGTCAGATTGGGTCTCCCAGCTCTTCAGCTGGCTAAATAGTTCTGCCTCCAACCTGGCTGAAAATGGCCTTTGATGGCATTTGTGTCGCCCTTTTATAAAAGCCAGTACTCCACAAAACATCCTGACTCAGAAGTAGCCTTCTTCATTTTGAGTTAGGCTGTGATTAGCAGCGTTCTTAACATTGTGGCTGTTACTTTGTCAAAGGACCTCCGGGTACTTTCAAAGTGTCATTATTATAATTTCTGGAAGTAGTAGTCTGTAAATTGGAAGTTTTGTTTCCTACAGTGTCCAGACAGATGTCCACATTTCATTTCAGGGGACACAAAATAAACCCCAAACAAACCCCAAACCATGTTTGGTGAATGTTCCTAATAATTTTGAAGAGGAAATTTGCTATTGGTTAACCAGGGAGTAATGCACCTCAGACTCTAATTGTGTGTTCCTTTTATTCTCCACTTAGAAAAGAGGTAATTAGAGGACTCAGGAAAAGGATGGAAATCTTAGTGTTGTAAAACACAGTCTTTTTACCATGACATGATGATTGGGCACAAACTTAGAACAATGTGTCCTACAACTGAGAGCTAAATTTCAGCTTTGTGATAAACATTAAGTAATGACTAAGTGAAATGTCTCAAACTTGGTATCAAGTATTTATTTTTTAAACATTGACAGACAGCAGTCTTCCTGTGTCAGCCCATACCATGGATATGGATACTCTACAGAAACTTATTCATTTGCTCCAGGCCACAGATGATCCATTAATTCAAGAGCAAGCTTTAATCACTGTCAGCAACAGTGCTGCCTTCTCTGTAAATCAAGTGAGTATTGTTCTGTAGAAAACAACACTGTCCAATGCCAGCCAGTCTGGCAGAGGAGAGCTGCTGTTTTGCTAGAGTGACACAGGACTGAAAGCTAGGATAGCTTGTGCTCTAAAATCCATTTAATGTCTTGCCTTAATTTCTGCAAGCCCGCATAATATAATTTGGCAGCTTCACAGAATTTATCGAATCATAATATTTGGACCACTTAAAATCCCTTGCGAGTCCTGTATTTTAAAAGTGTTGTTAATGTATCTTTTGCTGGTTACAATTACGTACTGTTAATGAAAGGGTTGAATTGGACGTTAGATACCTTGTGGTTCAGACCTAAAATTTAGTGAGATAAACTAATTTTTTTTATCCCTCACAAAGTTACATTCTGTTTGCATATTAGCAATTTTCCAGCTCCAGGTATCTCCAAATCAATTAGACATAGGATGCAGAAAAACTTTGAGCTGGATGTAGTTTTTCATGCCTTTTTAACAGTTTAACCTCCATGGTCCCACCCTCTTTATTTTGTCCTTTTTGTTACTTATAGCAGCTGTCTATTCTGGCTTCTCAAAACTGCTTTCTTAATAAAAATCTCATAGAACAGGATGGAACTAGAGCCCAAAACCCACTGATCCATTTTTAATTTTTTAGTAAACAGTACTGTTTTTCAAAGACAGTTATAGTCTAAATGAGATTAAAATAGTAATAAAACCAAGTGTAATGGAAAAAGTTTCAGAACCTCTACTATAATAATATAAAGATACATCTTGAAATTCTGTCCTGTTCAGTCAGGGCTTTTAGGTACTGTGATCTGGCTCCGCTGTTCTATAAATTCTTTATGCAGTAATTTTCTTTTATTCTTTATAATCTAAAATACTTTAAGCATGATTTGCAGGCCACATTTTAAAAGAAAAGGTGTTGTGCCATTGTCAAATAACAGCAAGTAATACTTTGTTCCGGAGCAGGAACCTTGTAATTCAGTGGAAGCAATAAAGCGGTATCTGCTAACAATTTTCTTAAACAGAGCAGTCTATCCTGGAATGCTTCATTCACATATTTCATTTTTGTTCAAATGTAAACTTTGAGGGAATGCTTCAGAATTTAAATTGAATTTTTAAAAACCATATGAAATGTCTTCTATATTTCAGGATATAATCCGAAATTTGAATGGTCTTTCTGTTATTGGAGGGATGCTCTCGAACTGTGTTCCCAAAGTTAAAGAAAAAGCACTAAATGCACTTAATAATTTAAGCATGAATATTAAAAATCAGGAAGAGATACAGGTAAGTTTCTTAATGGGAAAAAATGAAGTAACTGAGGCAAAGAGATAGTACAGGACCTTCAGCATGTTTGCTAAATACAAGCCAGGATGCCAAAATGCTTTCATGATAGACAAGCAAGTGAGCAGATCTGGATGACTGAAAGGATAACTTAGAAATGCATTGCTTCACTGGCACTTACTTTTAAAATAAAAACCAGGAACCTATGCAGTTTGTGCTCAGCTTTCACAGAGTACTGTTAAACAGAGAGTGTGCTGCTAGAATTATAGCAAAATTATGTGAGGTAAGATGATTTCCAAATGTGCCTAGAACATCAGCAGTAGTTGTTTAATAGAATGGATTACAGACTGAACTTGCCAGGACTCCTTAGGTGAGGAGAAGAAAAAAAGGTAATTGAGCTCCTGGGTTTGTACGATTTTTCAGGTGATATTTCCATCTTAAAAGAATAGTGTGTATAAATGATAACAAGCTCCACTGGTAAATACAGTACATGCTAGGTATATGAAAGGACTAAGCATCAAGAAAGAAAATCTGATTAATCAATAGATCAAGAAGTGTCCAAGTGGTGAGCTGAGGCAGATTTGAAGATTTCTACTAGTTTTTTTTCAGTAGCTTGATAAAAAGGGGGTGTGACTGTATGTGGTAATTTGCAGCATCTTTAGCAATGGGCAATTTTTATTAAGTTGTGCTTACCAATATTTGATAGGCATATAAAAAAATAAATCCTTTGGTAAGGGCAAAATAATTTTTTCTTAGTTAGGACTTCAAGATTTGGTATATACTGTCATCCAGAGGAAAATTTGGTAAAAATAGTTGTTAATGTCCTTTTTCATCACTGTTCCTACAGAGTGCACCAGTAAATGGGCCACATGTTTGGGAGAAAGGATTTCACTTCAAGGCTTGTCCTTAGCTTATTCTCAATATTTCAGATGTTAGTTATTTATAAGTGATTTTAAAAATAACTCCTTAAAGCAGCAGTGTCACTTCTGAGATGGAGTCAAAGCAATTTAAGTTTTCAGAGCAAGTTATGCTTCAGGAAGCTTAGTGAGCATAATGCTGGGTGGTCTGCTTCTGTCATGCCAATGGAATGTTTGAAATATTCAAAACAAAGAAGTACTTGTCTCCAAGAATCTTCACCATTCAGCCAGCAATGCTGAGGAAGTATTTATGTTACTGTAGCTAGGCCATTGATACTATTTGTGATAGAAATATGCTTTTATCAAAAATTGTTCTATTTCCTTCCTCATTTCCCCAGGTATATATTGCACAAGTCTGTAGGACGGTTGAATTAGCTCCCCTGAACTCTGATGTGCAGCTGGCTGGACTCAGGCTGTTGACAAATATGTCTGTAACCAGTGACTACCACCAAAAGATGATAAACTCAATTCCCTGCTTTCTTCATTTGCTTTCTGAAGGAACTGAAAGGACACAGGTACTGGGTAGTATTATTGTTACAAGCCATTTATGAAGCTGCTTTACTTGCCTCGTTTCTTACTGGGTTTGTAAAATGGTTTCAACTATGCTAAGAAAAACCAAATATTCATAAATAATGCCGATTTTATGCACTAAAATATGGCTCTATATTAGATTCACAATATACATTCAAAAAGAGGGGAGGGAAGGGAATCCTGGTAGTGGAATGATTGGGCTACAGCTCTACCAAAGCAGTGCAAGGTGCACTGTTATTAGCCTGTGCCTTTGCTATAGCAACTCCAGAATTCCCTTCTGCTCTAAACATTGTTACTGCATGGGAAAGGCTTCACTGATGCATGAATCTCTGTAGGGAAACATGCCGAACAGTGATCCTAAGTAATGGACTTTTGTTCCCTTAGTATTATGACCCCTCTTGCAACCTCAGTGACTGCAACTGGAAATTGTGCTTATTTGTGAATTATTGTAATATTGAAATGAGCTTCAGTTAGGGACCAAACTTGGCTTTTATTCAAGATGTCATGCTACCATCAGTGTACATGGTTGCTCTATCAGATCAAAACCAGTTTCCAAAATACACATTTCCACTAAACATAACACACTTACTGTACTTAAGTACAGTAAGTAATATGGCCTTTTCCTAGTTTTTAAACTCTAGCATCACAAGGTCCAAGAAAATACAAAGGTGTATTTGTATGTACTTCTGATAATTTTAAATGCAGTGCTTAACCATCCTCTTTGTATTTTAAAAATATTCTGCATTTGGCCTACTGGGATTTGTTTATAGATCTTGCCTTATTTTGATGTTTAAGTCAAACTGAATTTCCTTCTAACATGTCTGTACCTTGGTTTTCCCTATACCAAAATACTCAAGATATTAGTTAACCCCTTCTACCTTTTCCTCTCCAAATCAACATTGACATTATTGAAGCCCATTTCAGCTGCACTTACTGTTTTGGAGCTTCTAATGAACTTGTACATTCCTCACTTCAGATTCAAGTTTTGAAAGTACTTGTGAACTTATCTGCAAACCCATCCATGACAAGACATCTTCTCAGAGCTCAAGTAAGGTTCTTGCTGCTTCATTTTATTTTTAGCATATCTACGTGTATACCTCTTTAGATATTGCATGCACTAGAAGAGTTTTAATATATTAGAAATATATATGCAATTCCAGCTAAATTTTAGCTAAAATCAGTAGCTAAGTGCACATTGTTTTACAGGCTGGCTTTATTTCAGAGGGTAGTATAAGACAGATACTGTACTAGTAGAGGCACAGGGCCTGTGCACTTGGAGACAGTTGGTTGTACTTCCTGTGTATCATTCCAAATAATCAATGATAACTTGCAGAAGCCTGTTCTAACCTTCCCTTTCCACCAAACGGGTAATACCATGAACTTCAGTTTGTAATATATATAAGGAACCCAAACCCTCATTTCCAGACTCGGTCAGTATATAGATTGAAAACCATCAAATAGAAGCAGTACCGTAAGTGATCCTTCTCAGCTCTTTCTATAGCCAACATATTGTACCAAACCCAGCCAAATTCCACTGAAATCCCCACCCCTTTACTCTAATGCAGCCATAAAAGTGTTGTCTCTAAGTGAACTTTCCCTGTGCATTTACTTACATCTTCATGGAGAACTTTGTGTGACATTTGCTGTGCTGGGCTTGGCACACAGGTTTCTTTCAGTTTCATTTCCTCACACCAAAACCGAGTCACGGGCTGGAATGGTGCTCCATCCTCCTCCTGCCTCCCCAAAGTAATTTTCTTAAAACATGCAGTGGCTTTTATTGGTGAGCTATCGGCCATGAGCAAAGCCAGATAATGTTGTATTTTCATTATTCAAACAAGGTTAGGGGAGCTAAAGATTCCATTCTCTGTTAAAAGCATATCCTTTTTTTTTCATTTATCAGAATGTTAACATAAAAACATTCAGGGCAAAATCAACGTTGCTGAGAAGGAAAGCAGACCCTCTCTTCCAAATGGGAATTTTCCAAACAGCCACGTTTCGAAGACTGAAAATAAAAAGCGTTTATTAGCCTGTTGATGCACAGGCCAGCCTTTTTTAAAGAGAAAATGTGCAGACTGTGCAAGTTTCTGACAGTTCACAGCATATGAAGTTCTGAGATTTCATACAGTTTCTGGTTTAGGTGCACATTTTTTTTCCATTTTCTAAAGTTAGATTTAGTTACACATACTTACTGCTGGTGATTAAGTATGGAATATTTCTCCAATATCCTAGGTGCCATCATTGGTGTTACTTTTTGACAACTGTATAAACAGAGATATTCTGCTTCGAGCCCTGGCATTTGCAGCAAACTTGAAAAAGAACATGAACAATGAAGAAGGCACCATGACTGAGGAGCAGTACAGCGAAGACTCAATTTTCTTTACACTCTGCAGGGACTCTGCCCCATTCACTCAGAGACTGGCATCTTTGCTGCATCACCCTGATACAGAAGTGAAAGAACAAGTTGTGAGAATATTAACACAATAGTGTTGTTTTCTTAAAACAGACTGACCTGCAACAAGCAAACAATAGAACAACAAAGATGAAAAAAAAAACTCTGAATACTACCATTTTCCTAGGCACACATGAGTAACTACAAAAGAGAATGCAGTGTATTTATACACAGAGCATAACAGATACTGTTTTTACAAGCAAGAGAAAAGCAATAGCTTAATTATTACTGATAAACCATTGCACAGTTGGTACATTTATGCAATGGGGGCAAATAGTTTAAAACATGAAAACATTCATACATAGAATGAACATTTTAAATGGATGAGTGAAGCGAATCAAAATATCCTTCTCAATGTCAAAGATTTTTTTTTACTTTAAGTATTTCCAGCTGTTGAATAAATACCTCTTTAGAATTGTGCATTAAAGATTTAGCAATTGGAGGTCAGGCATTTATATTTTATTAATCTATCTATGAAATGGGTACAGGCAAATCTTACAAAATATTAAATAAAAACAATACCAAAGTATCATTGGCTCCCTACAGAATTAATGTTTTCAATGAAAACTGCATATTAAAGTCTCCTGGCCTAGGTTTTCTCATCTTACCTGCATGGAATTTATTCTAAAACTCCATTCTTGTATGCTTAGTATATCTGTTCCATTTAGCCAAACTGCAGTGCAGTTAACCACAATCATGAAAGGTTTTTACACTTGAACAAAAATTGAAAGGATTTTATATTGCTTTAAAATAGTCACTTTAGGGAAAGCAGGCATATTTTAAAAAGTATTTCATTAGGAGTAAAGTTTATCTGCAACTGCAATTCAGCATTCTCATTCTTATTCAAAAAAAAAAAGCAAGCCTACAATAACAGTATCATACAAATTTTTACAAAAGCTTCCTATTCTGTAGCAGCCCTTGAGCTTGCTTTCCTTGGAGAACTTTACTCCTTTTTTTTTTTCTGCAACTGGAGTGTCATTGGGAATAAGTGCTTCTGCTGAATTAGCCCCCATAAAGTTTTAATCATCAATCCAGCATTAATTCAAAATGAAGTGGAACTCATACAAACAATAGTGTAAAAGAACCTGAACAGTTTCACTGATGAACAGAAAGCATACTGGAAGATACTTCTAAAACCAGACTACTAAAAAACTGCCACTATAGAGAAACTAAAACAGGTGTCAGATGTAAAGGTTAGGAAACAACATTTCCACTTTGTACCATTTTTAAGACAACTGTATCACCTAAAGTGTTACCTGGTGCTTCATCTTACTAATTTAGTATACTCACTCTGCTCTTAATAAAATAGCACTATCTTCTCTTTCTATAATGCAATAGATACTTATTTTCAAAGGTCACTTTGCAAATAGCTAAAACTGCAAGAAAAATATGACCTTGAAACTGTGACAAACCTCTGCCCTGATCAATACAGGAGTAAAGCTACATGTATCTAATTTATCCACATAGGTAGTTTTAACTCGCCAGGAATACAGTTAAGGCAGAAATAGAAGTTGGCATGATTCCCAGTCAGAACCTTGACAATTGCTGCATTGACAATGAATTTCCCTTTCTCCTTCCCACTGCTCCTAAAACACTGTACAGTTTGTAATAAACAAGTTACATTACAATCACTTAATGTTTTGCAACTTTTTGTAGATTTAATGTTTTCTACTACTGAATTTGACTAAGAAAAATAAAGGCTAGGCCAGACACTAAGAATTTACCCACTCTTCTCTCCTGACAAGATGTTAGGACCAGTCTGTTCTAGGTATAGCTGATGCATGGTTTCTTAAGCTCAGCAACGGTGATGTCTAGATGTCCCTTTCCATGTTCTCCAACCTAAAAATAAGTTTATCAAATATCATCTTTTTGATAGAATTGATCTCTTATCCTTTGCTGTGACAGCTGACCGAAACAAGTGACCTTTTCTAAAAATATATGAGAACTTGCTACAGTGTTGTCTCAGTTTTCTTTTTCTGGTCTAGAAAGACCTATTTTTAAATGCTTTCCTCATAGAACAATGCTGTTGAGATGTTTTGAAATCATGCAAGACTTTCCAGTGTGCCTTCACGCAAAGACGACTCATTTTTTTATCACCTACCCCACACCCTTGGTGGAATCTCATCAGCACCAAGCAAAACAAGACACCATTCTATGTACAGATGTTGTGAATTAATGGATCCAAAACATGTCATTACTGACATTTAGTCTCTGATCTATGTAAGTCAGGATTTCTCTGTTCTGTGGCTGCTTATCTAGGTGTTCTGCATTTTAGTTTCACTCTTTTTAAAGTACGTAATTTTCCAGAATAATCTATTGATGATTTTAAAAACAGGAAAACAACCCACAACAAAACCAACCTTAATTTAAAACTTATCCTTCAAAGTACTCAAAACTTCTTGCAGATTGGTATCCTGCACAAAATTATGAACATGTAATATACATTGTATCACCCAAGTTGTGATTGAAGCTGTTGCATAAACACAAGGCCCAACAGAAACTTCATCTGAAATACCCTCAATACTGAATTACAGGGTAGTTTAAAACCAGTTTTGAACAAATTCTAGTGACTATATCTAGATGATACTAGAATTACCTTTTCAAATAAAAATATATTGATGTTTGTCAAATATGAACCCCACCAAAGGAAAGTAAGTAGCTTTTTCTTACATACAAGTATAATCTCTGTTCCAGAACTCTTCCCCAGAAAGAAGTTTGACTAACTTTGCCTCATGCTGTTCTTTTTGATATGAAGATCTTTAACATTTATAATATTTATATTGGGAAGTCATAAAAGAGATAACTGTCTACAGTTAAAAGATTACCTCAGTTGTTCCTACCATGAAATCTCATTAACTGGTTTTAATTAGTTGCCAGAAGTTCATGTCTTTAAATAATGTCTTTTTTAAAATATATTTATCTTCATGGGATATGAAAATAAAATGTACAGCAAGGGCAAAAAAAACCAAAACCAAAACCAACCCACATATCCCATTACCCAAAAGAAATCATAAACAAAACATGATTTGCCAATGAATTATGAAGGAGAATGACAACCCTTTTTATTGGCAACAACAGGCTTTAATTCTGTAAATTAGCAAGACAAATTTGATACAGATGCATTTGGCCAAGTTTTATAACACTGAACAATGATGTAATCTCTCATTCAACTTTAAAATTATAGGGAAGCTATAAGAAAAAATACCACAGCCCTCGCTTAAGTATTTCCACTAAAAAGAAAAAAACAAAAACAAAAAAACAAAAAACACAACAACAACAACAAAACTTAGAAAGAGGCTGAGTTAATGCAAGGACAAGGTACATTAAGGGATTCTCCCACTTCATGTGTTGCAATTGACACATTCAGACCTAACTTAAAAACATAGACAAAACAACGAAAGTGTGCAGGTACTCTGGCCAGCAGTTAGTTTTACACATCCATGATGCAATATTAAATTCTCTCTCTTTAAAAGGCACATTTCTTTGATGATTGTAAAATTTAACTTTTGTGGTTCATTAATACATGAAAATGAAGAGCGAAACAAGTTTATCATGCTTGTGCTTTAGCAACAGAGCTGTATTGGAAGACTTCACCCCACAAAACACACAGTGAAGCTATCAAGGTACAGGGCATAACCTGAAGACTAACAAATGGGAGATGACAGTCTAACAGTGACTCATTCAAGTCAGCCATTAATCCTAAGAATATGTTCTGTGCTGAGGTTATTATTGCTGTTGCAGGTAAGATGAAGAGTTTAAAAATAATTTTTTTTATCAGTGGTGTACATCAGAGTTGAAACTGCAAGTTATTCCCAGACAACACTTAATACATAGACCACTTTTATATCACCTCTCTAAATTTATAAACAATATAATTAGTAAAATTTGCCATGAAATTGGTATGCAAGCTTTTTTTCTGAAATTGACAAAGTTGGCACCTAGAAATCCAATTCAATCTAAAAAAAAGGTCGTGTAAGTACATTAAGTTAGTATTGTAATTGCTAGTTCAAATCAAACAGGGCTTACAAGTAACTGACACTGTTTCAGTTTTCAAACCGGTCATTTGTATTCAAATTCCGTGATTCTCCGTGGCGTAAGAGAAAGAAGTCATCTTTTTTCAAGCCATATCTTTCAAGAGCTTCATTCAATTTAACTGGAGGATCCAAGTAATACTGGAAAAAATGAGAATAATATAAGGGAAAAGATACCACTGCAACATATTTTGAAGGGGAAAAAAAAAAATCACTGCTCTAAAAAATGGGGGAGGAGAAGGATATTTGTCAAATTAAAATGTTTGGGTTCATTTTAAGTTTTTTGAACGATAAGAAGGCTGATTTACAGTTGCAGAATAACTAGCAAGGCACAGCTCGTCAGCCCAAACTAGGTCGCCTTCAATGCAGCAATAGATCCTTTCGGAGGAAGCACTGCCCGCCAGCAGCTGGCGCTTTTCCTCGCCCTGTAAACCCAAGCTGTCAGCGCTCCTGTCTGAACACTCAGCTCTGTCAGTGCGGTCCCCCTCAAGTTACCGTGGTGTATTTGTTACATTTCAGAAAAAGCATCATCAGGGAGTAATAATCTATTTTTATGCTCCTAAATACACAGTAACATTTGTACCATGGGCACTAGTAACACAGTTTACTGGAAGCACTGGGGACAGGAAATGTTCTATCCAAGCATCCTATGTTCCATCCATGCTCTGCCAAGGAGGGGCATGATGAGCTGGGAGGGAGCATAGCCAGGACAGAACATATGACAGATCAGGTGATCACTCTATCAGGAATGAATTAGGAGATAAAGTAGTGCAACTTATGCAAAGACAAAGTGTATAAACAGCGACCAGACAGTAACAAAGCAAATGCAGATACTTCCAATTCATTGAATTTTTAGTCGCCGTGAAGGTATATGGGTAACCTTCTTATTAGATCTGTGGACTTGGGGAGGGGTCAAGGGGAATAAAAACATTAAAAAACCATCAGCAACTCAGAGTAACTCAATTTTTTCACATCCTTTCTGGTTTTAACTTTGAATCAACTATTAAAAATGTTCATATATTTACTAGACAGACATAATTAATATATACTGTATTGACCTACAGTCATGCAGTTCTTACTATCTCCAGCTGATAAATTTGCTTTTATTACTGCATATGTGTCCTCATCCGTTACGTTCCTCAGCATTTGGATATCAGAATCCCCTACATTTGTTTCAATAACTCTGTACTTTCTTAACCATGGAAATATTTTATGTAATTGGATATGAAAAGCTAAGCATTGTTTTGAAGAGCAGTATATAGAGTAATAACTTTTCCCTCATACAAAGTTCACATTTTAAGTTTACATTTACAGATATGTAGGTTAAACTACACAAGCAAAGCTTCATTAATGACTGTCTAGTCCTTGGAAATCTGAGCTCATGTTTAGTGTTGCAATTTACCTCATTTGCTAAGGCAAAGGTCCCCCAATGAATTGCTACAGACTTCTTTGCTTGAACATCAATATGGATTCTCACTGCTTCTTCAGGATCCACATGCTGGTGTTTCATAAACCACCTACCAAAACAAAGCACCATTTTTTCATGTCACCTAATTCAATGCAAGATTTCTTCTTTACTTTCATTGCAAAGAACAAAAAAATATATGCTCACCTAATCAAAAACATCATATACCTGGACAACATACAGAACACTCAAAATCAATTAAATAACATATACCAACATACCCATGAAACAGTAGTTCATGTATTGCACTCCATTTTCGAAGGATTTTTTCCTATCTATATTTTCAATAGTATAAAGACATATTACTGGTGCCTTGAGGCATTAAGGCCAAAACTTTAAATCCATCCCTGAAAAAATTTCATGCTAGCAGTACACACCAAAAGCTCTGTGCTTCAGAGATAGCCCAAGGGAACAGGCAAAACAGAAGAGAGAACTCAGCAATTCTTGAAAGAGACTGGAATTTTACCATGCTATTTGGATTCCTACCTTCCTTTCCCAGCTTGTACATGCTTTCCTTCCAGCATTATATGAGTGCTAATGTCTAAAAGTTTTCTCTAAAAGGAGAAAGGTTTGCTCCCCTGAGCAAAGAGATCTTTCATACTCTATAACCAAGTCATCTTTGTCTCAAGGTAAGTTGCAAAACCAGGGTAAAGACTGAAGCAAGACAAAAATGCAGCAAATGACATACACCGGAATGGGCTGGATTAAATGATGCTGTTTCAGAAAAAAAAAAAGACACCGAGTAATTCCAAATTTTTACTCAATATTTATAAAGAAAGAATGACTGCTGATTCATCCTTGCTGTGTTAAAGTCGGAAGAAAAAACTCTCCAAAAACATCACACATACACATACTTCTTAATAAAGTACACCTACAGTTTTAACTTCTGGGTGTATTTTTTGTCATCATTATGTATTTTTTGTCATTCATTTATATATTTTGCTCAAACTCTCATTTTCATACCTTGGCTCATAAGCTCCAATGGGGATGGCTGCAAGATCGAAAGGTCCAAACCTTTTACCTATTTGTTCAAAAGCAAAACAATATCCAGTATCTCCTGCAAAGAAAAACCTATTCCAAGGTCCCAAGACAGACCAGCTGCCCCAGAGAACCTTGTTATCATCTGTCACAGTCCTTTTGCACCAATGCTGGGAAGGGGTGAAGACAAAAGTTACCGCATCATGACCAGGGACACAGTTCTCTTCCCACCAATCCAGTTCAATCACATTCTCACAACCACATCTCTGCATCCACTGCAGGAGCCCCAGAGGCACAAACCAGCGCAGCTCGCTCCCAAAGCGTTCGTTCAGACTCAACACGGTGTTGTAGTCCAGGTGATCGTAGTGGGTGTGGCTGATCAACACCGCATCTATTTTGGGGAGCTGCGCTACTGTGCACGGAGGCCCTCGGAAGCGCTTGGGACCCAACAGCTGAATAGGGGAAGCTCTCTGGCTGAAGATTGGGTCAGTAAGAAATACAAGTTCATCCATTTCCACCATAACTGTGGCATGTCCCAGCCACGTGACTCGCATACCGGCTCCTGTCTTCCCAGCGTCTTCTGGCGTTTGAACAAAGTAAGGCTGTAACACTGGAAGTTCTTTATCGAGTTCCTGGCAGAAAAGAACACAATATGCATGAGAGATTTCAGAATGTACTTGGCCATAGAACAAAAACTGCATACAAGGCACAAATCAATACAGTCAAGTCTTGTACTTTGTTTATATTTTTATGCAATCAGAGAACTGCAGCACACACCAGATGCCTTTTTAAAGTCTGTGGGCATTGCAATGAAAGCACTGCAAGGCACTAACAGCATCCCGGGAAGGGATTGCTCCACCTGAAAAAGAATATATATACACACACAGAGCATTACTTAAATACTCAAGTTTTTCTTATGCAACTAAATGATGCATCCTCTAAGTCCTAGCACAAATAAGTCATAGAGGAAAAAAAATGCCATAACCCCCAGCCACACTCCACAAAAGCTCTGTTAGCCTTTATCAGGCCCTCTCGCTCTCTTCCCTCTCTCTTCACATCTAGAAGCAGCACACAGAGGTTAATCTCACCTGGCTAATGTTAGCTATTACAGTTCTGCCTTCCCATCCTGCCAATAATTCAATGAACATTCATAAAACACAAAATCATTTTTAAGATAAACCTTAAGGTACTTAGATATGCTTCTTCTGGTGTTTTTTTGAAGCTTTTAGGGTAATTAAAGTTTAATTATTACTGAATAAATCACTGTACTTATCTCCATGTATGTGCAGGATATAGTCCCATGAATGACTTGAAGTCAACCTAAATCCATTCTTCTGTGTAACAAAGTTATGAAAAATTCCCCCATCTCCTTTCTTATTCCAGCTTGACTATTTATGCAGTCCTCACTTGAGTATGACAGGTAAGAGAATTTATATAGCTGAACATTAATCCAAAGGTAAAAAATAGACAGCTTTCATTTTGATTGGCTCAAATTTGACTCTATGAGTATCCTCAAGTTGGCACAAAGGATGCCATGGCTCTAAATTACCTACTGAAACTCACCACCCAAGCACTACTCATTCTCTCATTTTGAACCAGAGTTATGCTCTTCACTGCAGTTTGGTTGGAGTGCTTATGCAGAAATTTTATGTGTAATAACTAAGAGCTTTCCTATTAAAAAAACCAATCATCCAAAGAGTCTTCTCAGAAATCCTGACCATCCCCAGCTTGGCAACAATGTGGCTAAGGCTCTCCTCCCAAACACTTTTGGGCTGAACTCTTCACGTTGCTTTAGAAGAATTTTCATGAGCTGGGGCAGCTTCTACAGACTCCTGACACTCCTCTCCCTGGTAATCACAAATGTCCCAGTACTTCTGGTTCCAAGTCAAGTTCTGCCTGCCATGGTTGCTGCACTCATTCTCTCAGCCTAGCACAGATTAGCACTATCAGTGATTTTATACAGAGCTGACCTTGTGCTCCTTTGAAAGTCCAGCTGATGCTATGACAGTTCAGGACTCTAGGAGTTGCCTTGCTAAACCAGTCCTGACAGCTTCAGGGAAGTTACTTTCTCCACAATATTTTATTGATTTGGAAGGCATATGTTGGGAAGAACAAAGCACGCACATCTCCATCCCTCTGCAATTCTACTGTAAATAATAAAATATTAATGAAATTGCTTTTTCTGAGAGCTAATGGACAAGACATGTCTACTGAAAAAGTTTTATTACTATCTCCAGGAATGAGAAATAGATAACCTTATATAAAGCTGAATATAAGGTTACTACAATACAACTCCTTAATTCATACAGGAGAAGAGTCTTAGACTGAGATAAATGGCTGCTTCTCAAAGAAAGAAGCACTATTTTCTTATCTCTATTTCATCCTAAGTACATGGGAACAACACTGGCCACAGAAATCAGTGGAGTGGAACCACAGGGAGTGCTATACCTTGACAATTTAATTAAAAAAAAAAAAAAAAACCCAACAAAAACCATGCATAAAACTAACATAATACTCAAAAATGGAAATTAGGACAAACCAACAAATTACACATGGTTAAGTCAACAAATCAAATTATATCAAAGAAATAAAACTCAGATCTGGAATTTAATAATTAATTGTCATAATGCAGTTTAGGTCAGTTAGTATACTTTTTAGGGAAAATGTTCCTTTTAAGTCACTGGTTTTAGAGTTAAACTACAAATTTTCTCAGAACTAAATTAATTCACTTATTTTTTCTGACATTTGGCACAAATTAGTTTTTAAAATTAGCATCATGCAATATTAATAAAAATACTAAATGGATGAGGAACTGGCCAATTGGCAGAAGTGAACAATTAATTCTTAAGTGAGACTCAAACATATTCTACCAAGTTTTAACTGGAATAGAGCTAATTTTCTTCCCAGTAGCTCCTACAGTGCTATGTTTTGGATTTGTGCTGAAAACAGTGCTGACAGTAGACTGATGTTTTAGCTATTGCTGAACAGGGCTTACATAGCACCACAGCCAGTTGACTGGGGGCACGCACGAAGCTGAGGGACACAGTTGGGACAGCTCACCCCAGCTCATCAGAGAGATATCCCATACCATATGACATTGCATCCAGCAATAAAATCTGGGGGAAGAAGGAGGTGGCGGGGGAGATTCAGAGTGAATGGCATTTGTCTTCCCAAGTAACTGTTACACGGAATGCAGCCCTGCTTTCCTAGGGATGGCTGAACACCTGCCTGCCCATGGGAAGAGAATAAATTTCTTACTCGGCTTGTGCATGCAGTTTTTGCTTTACCTATTGAACTGTCCTTATCTCAACCCACCACTTATTTGGTTTTTCCCCTTTCGATTCCACTGGGGTGCAAGCAGTGGGGGGGTGGAAGTGAGCAGCTGACTGGGACTTGGCTGCCTAAAGCCACAACACATTTGCACTACTAATAAAGGCTTTACAGGGAAGTCACTGGGATTGACACTATTAAGCATTTCGAATAGTTGATTTAAAGGTAGAACTAATCACTATAAAAGGCATTTGTAAAAGTCACACAGACAGGAAGATTGATAAATAAAAAGGAGCAGAGTTTGAACAACTGCTATCCTGACCTATTTAAATGAAATTCTGTGAAGAAAAGCTCAAAACAAACCAAGAGCACAAAGGTAGTGTAACTTGTAGATCTCGTACAGAGTTTGTGCTCTCCAGGTTTGTGATACACAGGCCTCTGATCCAAATCAATGATTCCTCAGAGGATGAGATCAGAAATCAGGCATGTTGTTGAGCTATCATAGTAAATCACACCAAAACATTACCTCTCAGTGCATGGCATTTGTGTTTGGGGTTGTTTGGTGGTTTTTTTAGCATTTTACAAAGGCACACCAAAATCACCTTTTCAAGCAAAAAGCAATACTCAACTCGTAAGATTTCAAAATAAAACACAAATTCTATTAGCAGTATACTTCACGTGAAATACTTAAAACTCACACAACAGGATAAAGCAACATAATGAATAAAATACATAATCTTATGAAACTTTTATCTAGCTATAATACATTTTGTTCTCTGTCAGACTAACCAGAAACATATTAAAACTAGAAGAATTATAACAGATTTTTGAAATATGGCAATTATGTCAAATCAGCTACCAACAGAAGCAAAATGTACTTAATACTGTCTTGTCTTCATTACTGAAGTAATACAAAAATTCCTCCTGCTGTGTCCCTTCCCCCCTCCCCGTGTTTCTTTCCCTCCTAATGCAAAGCAAGAAGAAACACATGACAGGCTTTGGTAAGACTAGCTGATTAGCTTAGGATTTTTGGCGCTTAGTACATACTGGAATACCACAGGATTTTACAGAAATGAGAACAATCTAAACTGCTGATCCAACAATTATAATTAAAGATTCTCCAACAGCACTGAACAAAGTTATTAATAAAGCCTGTAATGAAAATACAAGAAGTCTATGTATTCTGGATAATGATATAGGCTCATTGTGAAGGCATGATTATAATACATATAGCTTTTCCACAGTGAAGCATAAGCACATATCCTGGATAATATGCTCTTTTTTACATACGCAAAGCACTTGGTACAGATAAACTCAACCTGCCCAATATAGCAGGGAATCACCAGGCACACTCAATGCGGAAACTGAAGTAGGAGTCTGCTCAAAGGACGTGCCATCTAGCAGTGATAAATAAAGTATGGAGCCCTTAGTCTGAATTTTAAAGAAGCTCAGATGTGCTTTACAGGCTGATTTAGGTGTGGAGCAAAACTGGTTGGAACAAGCATCAAAATGGCTGAGGACTCCAGAAGTGCACTTCATTGATCCCTATCTAGGTTTTCCTTTTTCTGATTTAGTTCACTGAACTCCTGAATAATTGCAGGCACTTAATTAAAAGATTTCATATGCAAACAATAAAATTAGCCCAAAATTAATCCCATCTGGGTCAAAGAGGATTTCAACTGGTGCCTTGTAGATTTCTTTGTGATCTTCCTTTATTGTAGGGACGAACAGTAAATTAAAGGGGAGTGCTGCAGTTCTGCCCTCCATCAGAGTGCTGTATGCTCTGCACTCCACAGTACACCTCAGCATTGCCTTCCAGCGACTTCAGTCACTACCCAGATTTCTGACTGGCGCTGGGAAGACACAAAGCCTGTGCTACATACACCAAGTAGGGCAGTGATCAAAGGCAACTGAAAATGTCCAGGTGTGAATTTCATGAAAATGTGGCCAGCACACTGTGTAGAAGGCTGTACATGCTGAGGCAACTGTTGTCACCACAAGGAAGACATCAAACTTTAAAAAGTAAATTGCTGGAAGGGATCCCAAGACCGACATAGGTTTGCCATGCTTCTTTCTGAAGTCAAATTATTTATTGTTATTATAGAACAACAGCCAAAATTATTTGTCCCTTAAACATCCCCAAACCTCTGACCATCATGTGTTAATGCATAACATGGTTTTCCTGTCCATAAAACTGATAAAATTCCTTCCTTCATAGGTAATTCAGGTAAGACAAAATTGAAAGCTCTTCACTAAATACTGGCTGTGAGATTTATAGCTTATGCATGCCTTCTTGCGTGCTTAAAAGCATTGTTAACACCTGCTTGTTAAAAAATGCTGACCTTGGTTGTGCACCCTTCAGCACAGCTTTTCTGAAGTACAGTCAACACATCAGAAATACACTGAGAAGTAATCCTGTCAAAACTTAGTAATCTTCATACTTCTGTGACCATAAAGACAACCCCTGGCTTTCCAGTATCTATTACTCTTCATAGAAAATAAGCTTCTCCTGTCTCCTCCTTTATATACAATACCTGACAAAAGCATTTCGCCAAGAACAAATAATGGTGTTACCCAGTAAACTGGCACTGTACTTTGTTTCAGTACAAATACTTGTTCAGGTTAGTTTTAACATATGCAATTTTTTCTCCTGGTGTACTGAAACAGAAAAAACAGATTTGTAAATACTTTCATAAGTAGGTGACAGAAACTATTTATTACATTTTCATGAAAGAGATGCAACATATGTATTAAGTTGAAGCCTGGAAAAAAAAGGTAAGATTTTTAAAATTAAATATGTCACAGCTATTTAATGCAACACAAATTAGGTTAATAGTGTGCTTCATAAGGCAACACCTATTAAAAAAGAATGACTGTAACTGGTGTATGACTGAGCTAGGGGGCCATTTTTGTTGTTTTTATAAATATAAACTGAGCTGGATAAATCAATGGGTCTGGAACTAACAAGGAGACAAAAATTAAAGAGGTAGAAAGTATTAACCCACCTTTGAAAAGAATAAAATAATAAAATCAGAAAAGTAAGACTTAGAAAAGTCTCCAGAAGATGCCTAATAGTATTAGTAAGAAATTGTCTTATTTTATTGATTAGAAAAAGGTAAAAGCAATCTAAATCACAAAAGGAAAACATGGAAGTACTTACGTGCTTTGAGCGTGGCACATTGCTGTTATCCTTTTCCATGAGGGACCATTTCAAGACATTCGACAAGCTTGGTGATTTCCATGTTGGCCATGGGTTGACAAATCTCCCATCTTTGCCTCTCTTTGATTTAGTTACGTCCTCTTCTAATCTGTAGTCCAGCCTGAAGCTTTTCCTGAAGGTCCTGGAAGAATCATTGCCCCCGGAACCTCGACCCGAATTCTGACGCTTCTTCACTGCTTCTTTAGGGTACTGGTTACACGCAGTTGAAGGCTGCTCTTCGCCTGTGTTCTTATCCATAACTTTTTCAGGAGAACTAAATCAAATTTTAAATGAATCAATACTTTCTTGGACTAGCATCAACATTCATAAGACTTAATGTTCTCACACACATTAGAAACAAGACTGCCCTTCTTGTTTTATGATCTACTGTATTTTTTTAATCAACAAAATATGCTTTTAAAACAGTTGCTATTACACAAAAGACTTTAAAAACATGCTGTGGCAAGCAGACATGAGGGCTCTTTGTAGTTCAGGCTGAATTTTACTCCCTGGAATGCACAGCTTCAGATACTAACACTATTATCTACCAACTGCAAAAGTGAGGGGGAAGGGTTCCTTAATTTACATTTTGGAAGAATAGTCATTCCTCCTGAAACTTATGACATTTAGTGCCTGATGTAACATGATCCTGCAAATCTGTCCAAGAGACACTGGAACTATAACGTACCTTAGGATTTGCCTATATAGTGACTTTGCTTTGTAGTAAAAGCAGCAGTCTTGTGCAGCATTACTAGCACTTTACTTATACCAACAACAGGCACACACATGCAGGAAACTCAGAACACAGAAGATATTTGGTACTATCTCCTATTTTGTCTAAAACAAAGGAGAAGTTTATTACAATAAAGGTAAATGTAACTGTTTAAAATACAATTTTGATACACAGTTAACTGAACTGACTGGTGAAAGGCCACAGGAAATTGAAACATCTCAAATCACAGCTGCAATGTTTGCTCTTAATACCACTGTGAAATATAAAAAAGTGAGAAAATAACTGAGAAAAAACTTATTTCTATGAAGTCACAATTTGGGTACATTTCTTAGAAAACTATGAACTCAGTAGTCAGTCTCTTATTCCAAACTGCACTTAAGTGTTGCAGAGTTTACAAATATAATCTCATTATATCCAAGGCAGAAAAACCAAATACCTCTATTTCATTTGAAAAGTTGCCAAAGCAATTCAATTGAAGCTAAATGCTTCAATTCTACATTTACTTTCAAGTGAAATGTTGAAAGTAAATAAACTGTTCTGTCAGTTTTATTAAAAAAAACTCAAAAAACTGTTTTAAAGAGTACACAACTTTCTGGCATTTACAAAATCTATCTGATAAAAACTAGAAGATGACTAGTAATGAACAGACAGCACAATTTACATGTTAGGTGCAGGAACAATTTTTAACAACAAATTGCGAAATTTGTCCTGTGGGAAATTCTCCACCACGTGTTTTAGCCTATCTACTGTGTCACTGCCTCAAATACTCAGACTTTAGCTGCACACTCAGAAGCACTGGGCTGATGTAGCCAAGCCAGTCCACACAGACAACATTGTCAGAGAACAGAATGAGAGCTCACAGTTTTCTTAGAAATCACATAACTCACTGTGGCCCCCATAACCTCATAATTACAGGGAAAATGAAATATACCATTCACTGCAACATTGCAGCTAAGATATTACACATATGTAAGTATCAGCAAATTGAACCAAAATGCATTTGCTCCAATTCAAATGCAGGGTCCATTTCTCCTATTTCAGCAGCAACTGATTACTAAACACTAAGTATGGTATCAGTTGCAAAGAATATGACAAATTTTCTTAACAAAATAACCATTACTTTGCCATACAGTAGAGATAAAATATTAACACACCAAAATTAATTTCTAATAAAAAAGTAAGAACAACATTCAGAAAACATGGCTGATAGAGTATTTTGATACCCCTGGTCACAATCTTATTTTATGTAATTGCTTTGTACTCTAGTTTCCCTGCAGTATTACTGAAACCACTCCACTTACATACTTCCTATTTAGCATTAGGATACAGTATCTGCAGCATAATTTAAATTTAACTGTTGGTTTTTCTTGGTTTTGTTCTTCTATTCCGCTAAAGACTTACTGGCATCAGCCTTCAAGGAAATACTCAACTTGCTCTATAGAGTTTTAAGCAGACATAAATGGTTACATAAAGAATTGGTGCCACAAAAAGGCAGACAGAATACCCCAAAAATGGTACTGGATATTTTACCTGTTACTTTAACTTAAGGGGACTGGGTTTGGGGTAGTTTTATTTTTTTCGCATTCCTCAAAGAGCATTTTCAGTGCCAAGTCATCTTATTAATTAAGCAAAGCATGCAGACACAGCATAAAACATCTACTCTTTTAGAAAGTATTGTGAAAACAAATCACAAAAGTTTAATCAGATAAGTACTTAATTCCAGGAAATTCTTCTGTTAACATCTCAGATGTCTGATTTTTTAAATATAAATAACTACTGTAATTATTGCTCCTACAAGACATTTTATATTAGAGACTGAGGTGCCTAAAGTTTTATTTTTAAGCTGCTATCTATTCATTCATCTCTAAAATAGGTGAACCCTACTTTTGCTTAAACCTTCATATAAACCTTTGATCTTATTCTGAAAGTATAAACCTCTTGGGGAAGCAGGGCTTGACTACGCTGATTAAACAAAGACTATGCCAAAGCATTTAAGGCACTGCAGGTATCTATCTGTCTGCCAACATATTTTCCACATGATGCACTTACATTACTTTCATTAGTATTCCATAAGCAACTGAAGGAATAAAAGACCTGCGCTCACAGAATACTTTAAACCTTTTACATGCATAAGAAAGGGACACATTTACAAACAATTAACCTAAAGTATTCCTGACAAACTATAGATTCCTTTGAAGTATCAATCTTGGCAGATAATTGCTGTTTCATTTAAACTGATTAAATATATCCTACAATATTCATGACATTGTTTTCTTATACAGAAAAGGAGGAAGATGATAATTTCTTGAAAGCCAGAAATCATAAGCTTAAAATAAAACTCAACCAATTATTAGTCCAAGGAGATTCTTACACTTTTGCAAAAGAAAGGCTCTACAGATAAGGAGATTTGGCAGGTATAATTTAAATAATAGAAAATACCCTATCAGAAATCAGTTGATTTTCCTGCCAGCTTTCCTAAATTCCACCCACCCAAAAATAATAGTATGGCACTTGAAAAACTAATTTAAGCACTTGAATAGCAGCAAAAATTATGAGCTATAGAGATACAAAAATCAAACTAGAGTAGAGTTATGTTCACTTAGGAGGGACAGAGGGAAGGGATCACATCCCTGGTGAATATTTATTGTTATGTAAAGTTCTACAAGAAACCCTTTTATACCTTTAAACATTAACTACTATTACTTAAAACCATTAAACTGCTTTCCTGGCAAATGGAACCCATCCTTCAGGAGGAGGTGACTTACCCTCACAAGAGGGGAAGTGGATTGACACTATTTGTAAGAGGGGCTCAGTAGAGACACAAGGCAACCACCCTCTGTCTTCAGAGATTCTTCACTCCTTCAAGTGAATTCACAAGAGGAAATGGACTAAGATATGAACTCCTAAAGAAGACCATTAGTCATGCCAAATCCACAAGGCCAGAAGGTGCTCTAGACAGAGAGGAAGAACACCATCGGCTGATGAGTAAGACAAAGTCTAACGTGAATCAAAATGCAGAGCTCACATAACTGGTTTTCCAACATCAAATATTAAGGCACCCCTAGTAATCCACAAAGGAAGGGAGAAGTTGTAGATCTGGCAAGACATGGCATAGAAAATCCATGTCTTACATCCCACTAAACTGGCTTATGCCTGTAAACAGGATATAGCCCTCAGGACAACAAGTTTTGGGTAAATGGTTTATTTTAGCATTGTTTATATAACTGAAAACTTGGATACAAATATTTTGGCTTTGAGCCTTCTGTTTATTTAAGAAAATAACAAAAATTTAACTAAACATTTTAGTACTCTTCTAAAAGAAGGGTTGAAACAGGATACGACAGCATTACAAGAAGCACTCTGCCATTATAATTTTTCTTTTTAAATGGTCTTCTAAACATAGCAGAGCTTCAAGCCAAATTAATTGGACATCGGCATAAAATCTATTGTCTTCTCCTTTTCCACCCAGTCTCCTCCAAGTGCTGCTCCATAAGTGAAATGGATGTAGAACCCCCTACTAACCATAGAGCCATGCACAAGATGTTACTAAGCATCGAGTCTGCCAAAACAGAACGTGGTCCTTATTTAACAAATCCATAAGTCAGAAAGCTTAAGAGTTACTGTGAAGCTATGGTTTACTGGACAACATCCCCAAAACTTTTAAATTGCTTGGTAAACATTCCAGACATAAAGCTTCCCACATACCTTTAATTTTTCAACTTTTTCAAAGTAAAGGGTTTGGTTCCTTTTTAATCACTGTTTCTCTGTGTAAACTACATCCAGAACTAGGCTACACTAATGATCACCTAGAAGGGACAGCACACAATTCCCAGCAAACTCACACCACTGTAGCCTTACCAAAACAAGACTCTGAGCTTTCTCCATATACACCTACACAACTCTGAAATTTTCTTTCATTATACATATTTTTAATGACTGCAAAACACATGCATTTTGGCTTGAAATAAAACAAAAAAATTATTTCAGTTAGAAGGAAAGGTATTTGCAAATGGTAGGGAGCATGTAAGTAATTGGCTCCCACAAGCTTTACTATCAAATGACTGCCAGCTAAGTTTTGGCTCTGCTTTTATTTTTCCTTCAGGTCTGAAATTGGCTGCTTTAATTAATGAACAGTTTGGGACTGGAAAATTCTGAATGCATTTAAACTTTTATTGTGCAGTACTTCAAGCTGTTCCATCTTACCATTGTAGACTTACCAGAGCAAGAACCTGAGTTTTCTGTGAACTATATACTGCTATACATCTTGAAGATTTCTTTCGCTATACATATTCTTTATCACCGCAACAGCAGTTGCATGAGCAATTATTCCAGATTGCTCTTGTTATTAGGATTTCACACAAAGATCTCTCAAGCTTGCATTAGCTGATCTGAAAATACTTCTACTATTTGAAATTTCACATTAAAAATCCCTAGCAACAAGTGTTGCCAAAATTTTCATTGAACAGATCTGTAAGCATCCTGATTCTACACTGATCTTGTGTATTATTCAAGAAAGATTAATAACAGAGTTGATAACAGAAAAAGGAATAGCTCTCTCCATAAACAGCCTCATAGAATTAAAATAAATCCTTTATCATTCTTATCTAGCTTTGAGGATCAACAGCAAAACAAAGTAAAGTTTTATTTAGATATCATGGAGAAAAATGAAATTAGTTACAAATAAAAAAAAAGGTGAGACACCTACCCATGGTCATCTGTTGTTAGGCTTATTCTTAAGCAGTCACTACCATGAGCCAATCCATTTCTGCCCTACCTCCTCCCCCCGCCCCCCCCCGCCCCGGCTTCCCAAAACAAACACTTTTATCCACATGGTGAACTTGTTTAAGAAACTAATCTAGCTGATAGTCACTCCTTACTTTACCATCCCTAGAGAAGCACTTAATTTTCACTTGCATCACTGTGCAACCATGTGAGTGTTTATACCAACAAACTGGTTAGGACAGGGAAGGGTGAGAACAGGAACATACTGTTGTAAACAAAAACTACTTATGCCAGCGCTGGCCTAAGAAAACTAAAAAATTAAATATCCTCCATTTAGAATTCACTCTGTAGTTAGTTACATATACCACCAAGTTAGGTTCAACAATTCCTCCTACCCTTTCATTTTCAATCAATTCCCTTCCAAGGTTTCGTTCACACTTAGTACTGATGATGCTGAAACTCTCCATTTACCTCCTCAGACAGTAATGTTACATATTATAACCAAGCACGTACAACAGCTACCTCCCACCCACAAGGCAGCCCACTCCGTTACTAAATGTTCCACCTCTATTTTCCTGGTATTCATTAAGGGAACTAAACCAACAGAAAGTTATTCGTGCCTATCAGCTACACCTTTACAAGCCTCTGGATACAAATGCAAATAGGCTTTAGAGTCAGGCCCATCAGTAGTCCCTGGAGCCAATTATTTCTCAACACTGGGTTAAATCTGACCAGCTATGGGCATTGTATCAACCGAATAAAGATGCCTCTTCCCGCATCTGGGACAATACATAACTATTTTCCCTCTGTTTCCACGTGTCCCAGTTGATTGTGCCTGTCTAATATGAGCATTCTGCTGTCCCCAAACATATCTAATAAAAGTTTTTTGTTACATGCATATTCTGTTTAGATTGTGATCCCTGATATGATAGTAGCTGTCCATAAGGGACATACAGTAGAACAGAGATGACAGACCCAGGAGCCAATTTCTTTAGCAATACAGGCCTTTAAAATAAATTATTTTCCTCTCTACCCTCATCTTTTACTGCCGTCTTGAATAAAAGAACCCAAAAGTTGGCATGTGGCCATCACATTTAAAAGAGCAACCTAGACTATCATTATGATTAAGCATGAGAGCAGAGTAATTCTGTGCTATTGCTGAAGCAGTCACCAAAGGGAATCTGGAGTCAAATTTCCCTACACCAGAAAGGAAATTGTTTTCTTTTGCTCTCCCTAATCTCATATGACTACTTAGTTTATAGGGAAGAATGTTGAAAGAACAAGAGCTGGAATAAAAGTTTTCTTACCTGCTCTCCAGGACTGAGGCTGACACACAGGGAAGCTAGGTTTGTGCATTACAGATATATTACGGTACACAAGGCAATACCTGGGTCACAAATCAAATGTGGAAAGTTTTTAAATCAACAGAAAAATAAGTGCAGATTGCATATGCACACAGCTGCACAGGTAAGTCATGGATTCCAACAGCAACTACAATCTCCATGGATGGCCCTTCACACTTAGACAGGATTTCAATAAAGCTTTTCCAAAAGAGCAAACACAAAACTTGTACCAACCCAGCTTTGGCATTCTGGCACCAGCTGCACTTGTGTATTTATGCAAACAAGTAGCTCATTAGTTTCAGTTGGTTACTGATGTGACTCCAGTTAATGACACAGGCACACCTTGCCAGGATGGGGTTTACTGTTAGAAAAAACTGCCAAACTTTGAAGTTGAGCATTTAAAAACACACTTTAGCCACTCCTGTGTGTTAACAGCCTATACATCTTGGAGTTTGTATTTTAAGTTATTATGCCATTGAAGCTTATTTTAAGTTATTATGCCATTGAAGCTGTTAGCACACATTTTCCTTTACAAAAATAAAGTTTTAAAATATTACAAGCTCACACTCTATCCTAGGGTAAAGCTTTTCCATCTAATATCTTTATGTCAATTCGATACGACTAAATCCAAATACTATTACACATAATGAAAGTAAGGCTCCACTTGAACGTGCTATGAGAGAAAACTGATTTCTTTTGAAGCATGTGGTTAGAGAAGCAATGTAAGAACTGTTTCCATAAAAATGCACAGAAGGCATGTTAAAACTTTGATGCATAGGATCCACATGGAAAAGTAGGATCATTTATCAACTCTGGCACTTTAATGTCTGCAATTGCTATCTCCACCTCATTTACTAAGCCTTTTAATTTTCTTTTTCCTTGTCTACCTGTGCCAGAAAGGAACAAACACCTATGCAACCTTCCTCTAAACTCACACCAAGAATAATCCTTTAAAACCCTATAAAACCTCAGTTGTCCAGGAAGTGCAGCAATGCCCAAGAACTCAATTTTATTTTTAAATTAATAGACAGTCATAAAAGACTCTTTTCACTTCAAAGTCCAAATACATAAGGTCCAATGTAATTTCTCTGCAACATGAAAATAATTCCCTAAATTCTTTCTAGTTCTATTTAATTTTCAATATAAAATCAACTTTTGCTTTCCCCAACAACATTCTCTCTCTCCCTCTGCCTGTGTATGTATATACATGCACCCCACACATATATGGATTTTACAGAACTATTTATCATGTTTGAATTCAAATTTATTGAAATCCAAGCAAATAACTTCCTGGTCAGCTAAGATAAGGATGAGATAAATTCTTCTTTGTCGAAATATATGCTTTTCTTGAACCCAACTGTTCAAAGACCATCTGTCACATGAGTTAAGTCAAACCTTTCCAAATAATAAAAGTTTTGAATATCCAAAACTTCATACTGGAAAGCCAGAAAACAGATCCAACACAGCACCCGTATGGTTCTTAACTGAAACACACACATTTAAAAAGAAATTCCAAGGGACAGTACACCAGACACATCAAAATGTCAATACTCAAGGAAACCGGAAACATCACGATATGTAAATATTTCTCATTACGCCCTTTCTTCCTCTCTATAAAGAGCCTTTGATTCCATTCCCACAACTCTAGATTATGATGTCTTCATGTACTCTAAACGAAATGCAAAGTGCTTTGGTTGTTAGACAACAACTGAAGTGTTAATAGTAGAAGTTGTGTGGTTTGGGTTTTTCTTCTTATGGAAGAGTCAAGGCATACTTCCAACACAAATGTGAGCCATCTACTAATTTTCAAGGCACCATCCTAAATATGTAGGTGTTTTAAGGAGACAAAGTGTTTCATGTAAACACGTCTGAATAGGCACACATAAACACCTTGCTATTGCCACAATCTCATTATCAGAAACAGTTGAACCTCACTGAAACCCTCCCTCAAAAACCAGCCCAAAGCACGAGAAAAATATTTCCAAATATTTTAAGCAATAAAACCTGTAAACCTATCATAAGCCTTACTCAACAGACAGTAGCACTACCAGCTCCAGCCACAGGAACAGGTCTTACAGAAGAAGTAACTCTTGACATAAACTCTTTGAGACCCAATTTTTCATTCACACATCTTACCAAACTTTGTTTTCCACAGTAGGGGCATGATGGCAGCAGTGTTTTCACTTGGCAATGCCCAGCTGTCTCTCCTGAACAGCTTTGCAAGGTTTATCTGCTTGGGCACAGTTGTAGGCTATTCAAACCCAAATGATCCCTTCCTTGTACAGCTGCTAAACACCAAGATGTTACATGCAAAGAGTATATAATACATAACTTCTGTCCCAGATTTTCTAAGAATATTTAAACTAAGTGCAACACTTAGTTTACAGAAAAATCCTTTTTACTCAAATCTGCATTTGGAGATCAAGTGATTTTCCATGGTCCTGGCTCTGAATGTATTAGAAGTAGGACTCGCACTGCAACCTATAAAGTTAAAGCAATAGACCGAAAGAATTAAAATGAGATCAGGAAGGATTCACAGACGCGACAAAAAGCAAAACTAATTTCACTGCAGGTGTTACACATAAAGACACTAATTAATATGGCAGTATTTCTGTTTTTCTCATCACAGACAAAATAATTGCCTTCCTTTTTGCTGAAAAGAACGTAAAAGCTATTTCTGAATGAAGAATTAACAGTTTTGGTTAAATCTTGAGCTTATAAAAGCTGGGAAAATAGCATATTTCTCTTGGTTATTCCTCAAATCTACTTAGTTAGTGAAAGTGAATAGAATTATAATAATGGGTTGCTTCCTCTTAAAAAGGCTGCACACCTCTTCTGATTTGAGGCCAAGCTGAAGCTGAATAACTGTTATTTATATTTGAACAGTTTCACTGTTATCCCTTACTTCGTCTTCTCCTCCATAACTGAATCAAGCATATCTTTCCAACCCCCACACATTAAAAATTCCCGTTACTTTTTATAATAGGCATTTTAATTTTAAATAATTTGGGGTATTTTGAAAGCAACTGCTGCAATAATTCTTGAATTAATAAGAAAAAAAAATCCTATTGTCTTCCTCAAAATCTTATCTACAAAATAAATCAGGCTTCCTACTTAACTGATACAGCTGCTACTATGAATAACAAACCACTCTTTTCAAGGTTTTTTTTTTGCTGGAAAACTGAAGTGATTTTCCTGTCACTATCTTTGATGCCACTTTAGTCGGTACACTTAGAAAATTTAAGAAAAAATACTTAAATACAAATATTACTTTCCTTTAAAGCTAAAAACTTGCTTCATAATCGCCATTTAGCAAATGGAATAAATCATAATTGTCACTAGAAAAACCATTTCTGCATGAGTTCATGAATTTAACTGCAAGCCGTCAAGACAGTCAACAAACACTTTCCCCAAATCCTTGCTAGGGATAATTGACGATCATTGAGATTATGTGACTGCACTAATTACATTAAATGACTTCCTTAATATCTTCCACTTCGCACTATACGATGCGAACCCCCGTTCACCGCAATAAACATCTGTTCGTGTCTTCTCTTCACAGGAAAACATCCTCTAAGCCGCCAATACTATGAAGCGGATTTTTTTTGTAAGCGATTATATAACTTGTTTCTTTGCGAGCGCTGCTGCAGCATGTTTTACTGTCAATTGACGGGACCGAAAGCCTTGCGCTGGAAGGGCGGGGGACGAACGCAGGACTTTTTCTTCTAGGGTGTCTTTCACCGGTGCGAAAGGATGCCCCCGGTCCCAGCTGGGGTTGGAGCTAGAGCCCGTCGGGGTCTGTCCCCAGCCAGGGCGGCAGGCAGGCGGCGGGGCAGGGGCACACGCCGAGCGCCGTGGGCAGCCGGGCTGTGCCGCTCCAACCCAGCCGGGAGCCGGGCTCGCCAGCCCCTCGCACCTCGCCCACCCACCCGCGAACTTTTCCGAGTGGGTGCCCGCGCCCGCTCTATCCCGCTCCCACCGCCTCCTGCAGCGGCTCAGCCCGCTCCCCTCCACGCTCACCGGCGCTGCCCCGGTACCGTGTGTGTGTCCGGCGAGCCCCGCTGCCGCGCTCGGAGCAGGTGCTCCGCTCCTCCGGCCGCCAGCCGGGCTCTGAAGGCGGCAGCTCGGGCAGTGCCTCCCCACGGGGCGGGCGCCGCCGCTCGGGTCGGTCCGGTTTCCTCCTGCCCACAGGAAGGCGCGGGGGCAGAGACCCCCGGCCCCGGAGCGCTGCTGCCGCTGGAGCACCGCTCACCTCCCGGGCTGCTGCTGCCGCCCCTGAGGAGTCTCGTCCCCCTCCTTCTCCTCCTCCTCCATGGTGCCGCTCCACCCCTTCCGTGGCGGCGGCTCTGCAGGTCTCCGGTAGGAGCTGTTGAACGGCTGCGGCGTCCCACCTGACCAGCCCGCCGGCGAGAGCAGCGTGGCGAGCTTCAGGGAGCCGCTCCACAGCGCTCGGCGCCCCACCATGGCGAGCAGGAATTCCGCGGCACCTGGCCCTTCACCTTGGCGGGCAGAGGCTCCCCACAGTCCGGCCCTTCACCGTGGCGGGCAGAGAGCACTACACAGCCCGGTCCTTCACCGTGGCGGGCAGGGGCTCCGCAGTGCCCGTCCCTTCACCGTGGCGGGCAGAGGCCACCGCACAGCCCGGCCCTTCACCGTAGCGGGCAGGGGCACCGCACAGCCCGGCCCTTCACCGTGGCGGGCAGGGGCACCGCACAGCCCGGCCCTTCACCGTAGCGGGCAGGGGCCACCGCACAGCCCGGCCCTTCACCGTGGCGGGCAGGGGCACCGCACAGCCCGGCCCTTCACCGTGGCGGGCAGGGGCCACCGCACAGCCCGGCCCTTCACCGTAGCGGGCAGGGGCCACCGCACAGCCCGGCCCTTCACCGTGGCGGGCAGGGGCCACCGCACAGCCCGGCCCTTCACCGTGGCGGGCAGGGGCACCGCACAGCCCGGCCCTTCACCGTGGCGGGCAGGGGCACCGCACAGCCCGGCCCTTCACCGTGGCGGGCAGGGGCACCGCACAGCCCGGCCCTTCACCGTGGCGGGCAGGGGCACCGCACAGCCCGGCCCTTCACCGTACCGGGCAGGGGCCACCGCACAGCCCGGCCCTTCACCGTACCGGGCAGGGGCCACCGCACAGCCCAGCCCTTCACCGTAGCGGGCAGAGGCCACCGCACAGCCCGGCCCTTCACCGTGGCGGGCAGGGCCACCGCACAGCCCGGCCCTTCACCGTGGCGGGCAGGGGCACCGCACAGCCCGGCCCTTCACCGTGGCGGGCAGGGGCTCCGCGGCGCCCGTCCCCTCACAGTGTAGCGGCGCCGTTCCCGCGCTCAGCCCGGCAGCGCGTTAACAAGATGGCGGCGGGGGTCCGCGGCTGAGGGTTGCGGGGTGTCCCGGAGCCGCGGCGTGACAGTGTCAGGGCTGCCGGCACACTCTGCCCCTGGGGGCCGGGCTGCTTGTCGGCACCGGAAAAGGGAAGCACTCGGCTGTGCTCTAGGCCGGCTCTGATGGGAGGTAGATGCTGCCCGCAGTCCCGTTCGGAGCACGAGCATGCTCCGACCACCAGGTGCTGCGGTGAAAAGTTTCCTGGGCTCGGTTTTGTCGGCAGCCCGAGGCAGTGCCGCTGTTCCCGGGGGTATTGGCACTCACGGGAGGTGCAGTGTCCGGGCGAGGCCACCCTCCCGCACAACAGCCCTCCTCGCAGGCACCTGTATCCCCACGGCCATGGGAAGGTAAAACTCGTGTCCAAGTCACCTCACGTCCTGGCGTACAACCATGTCCTCACTCCGTGTTCATGCCTGTGAGAAGTTTGCAGGCGGCTCCTGAGCTGAGGAGTGAGGCATTTTGAGGCACCCAACCCAGAGAAATTTGGTTCTCAGAAATAAATGTGTATTTTAAAAATATTTCCTTACCTCCTTAAGGACAATGGATGGCAAAGAACAAAGCTCTGCAGGTGTTATACGAAAAACACCCCATATTATATAGCAGCAACATGAAGTCTAAGACTGTCTGGAGCTGTGATAACATGTTTATGTGCAATTTATCTTGAGCTTGGGACTGGATGTGTGATTCATTGGTGAAGAAATCCTACCTATGTTCAGAGGCCAAAGTTCTTAAGGTATGTCTTGGGAGACTAGAAATATGGACCTTACTCTTTCATTATCTGTCACGCTCTTAGTTTACTTGAGGTAAAGGAATGGTAAAACTATCAAGCTGCCCTGTTCTGTGTGAGTTACCTGTTTTTATGTTCTGTACATACTGATACAGATATGTATTGGTTGCTTACGGTCAAGCAGATTTGCTGACCTTTGCCAGTGGAAATTCCTAATTTATTTCTTAATTCTGGCCCTTCTCACCTGACATTTCCAGATCATTTAATCTACTACCACTATGTCTAATGCTAAGCTGCCCGTTGTAGTAGACATGACTTTTGCTCATAATTATTAAACACAAACCTATATTGATTCAAGTTTTTTCTACTGTTACTTTATAGAGTCTAAAATCTATTACATAAGTGAGATGATAAAGCTGTTCTGATCAATGGCCATTAACAGTAATAATTAGTGCCTATGTATAGAAATTTGTGTAAGCCACTAGGTAAGTGCCTCCTGGCTGGTAGTAGCTGATCACCAACAGCAGCAGATTTGAGGTGCTCATCCTACACTTCAACTGAGTATCTCCTAGTAGGCAGCCCTACCTCCACATGCTGTGTGGAAGTAGTTTGTATATCACCAGTGCTGCAAAAGCTGAAGATCGAAAGGCTCTGCCTTAGTAAATGCATTTTGTCTGTACTGCAAATACAGATGTCAACAGTCGGAGGCTCTAAGTAAGGACACCTGGTGTCTGTGGAGCATGCAGTTTTCAATTTGAAAGGGAAACATGTCTGGTGAAGAACGATATGGCTGCTCAAGTAATTTCTGACACTTCTAGAAGTGTGTATCAGTGTATTACCAACTGTGCCACGCCAGCATGCACAACATGATAAATTTGCACTCCAGGAGCGCTGTTCAACAGAACCAGGATTTTAAACTAGTTTCCTATTTTCAGTATCCCCAGGAGACAGCTGAGATCTCAGTCGATTCCTATTTCTTTGGTGGGTTTTTATTTTTCAATGTCTTATGCACACAAACACATCTAAACTGAGTAAAAGTCCCAAGGGGATATCTGTGCTCAAGTAGTTGTGTAAACCCAGAACAGAGATCTCTCTGACTCTTAATACTCCCCAGACATGCCAATATGGTTAGAGGACTGATGTTAGGATCCTGCAGGAGCTGGAGGCCAAAAGTTACTAACAGATGGGAAGGTTCCAGCCATCTGTTCATGAGGTAAGAGTTTTTGCTTGGCACCTAGTCTTAAGAAAGGGAGATTTAATTTTTTCTTTTCCATCAGTGGCATGCACTCCTGACACTTTTACTACTCAGACTGACCCTATATATTGTCCTCTATATATAAAAATAAAAGAGTTATGGAAGTTTCTTTGTACTGCAGAGACCACAAATACTGAGGGATAGCAAAGTGAGGTTATTTTAGGGTCAGTGCATTTTTTTTTCCTCACAGTGAAATTTAACAGCTGACACAGAATCATTTTTATTGAAATTTTTGGGGTATATCATTTCATTAACTACTTGGAAGGATAAGTTCCTTAAACTTGCTTAATTTGCTTAATGCAACAACCTGTATCTTAATTAGAATCGCACGGTTAGTGTTTCACCAATTGTATCTGCAGTGGTGTCTTTCCCTTGGAGATAGTGCTTTAATCATGGGCAGGACAGCTTGACTAACTTGATTATAAAATTTCTCTTGATGAAAGGTTTAACCTTCTGCGCTTCTTCTGAAGTTTATCAGTATTTTGTTTAGATCTCTCAAGTGTAGTGTTAATGTCTTTTTCACAAAGTCTAATTTAGTTGGTTGATATAAGCTGTGTCAGAGCAAGGCACTCATTGTCTTGGCCAGTAACTGAAGCAGAATCTAAAGCAAGAAAAAAATAGAAATTCCTATAGTTTAAATTTTATAGCTTTATAACTGAGCTGTCTGAACTTGATTGAAAATTCTCCTAGATAGCAAAGTAAAAATGTTGTACCATCTCTCACTCCATCCTAGAATATCAAGTCATAGTCCAAAATCCCTTTTGGCTGAGGTTTGCTATATAGTAGGCAATGTTTACTGTTATAGTGCAGATGCAGTTTATTGCAGCAAAAAACCCACACTTGCTGGAACAGTTTGTGCTGGATACGTAAGTGAAATAAACTATCCTAGCAAAAAAAAAAAATTTCATCCCTCTAATATTGGCAATACTGGAATTTTTACTAGCATAGAAATGTAGCACCAAAAGAAATTCTACTAGGCTAGTAAAAGCCTCTGTGGCAAAACTGGCCCATATTGGGATATAACCAAAAAGCCCAACCTTGCCCTTCTAATTACAGTGTGCAGAAGTAACCACCCTTATGGTATCCACCCTCTTTAGGAGAGAATTTGAGGGAGAAAAGTTATTTGGCACCTGTTGCAGGCAGACAAGCAGTTTGAAATTATGTTGAAAGTTAAGTTACCCAGTGAAAGAGGGTAATCACAACCAGCTCATGCATATATATATAAAAAACCATTAAATTGATTTATGTACAAAATATATGTATAATAAATATATAATATTTAATTGAATTACTGTAAATGCTATATTTACCATTACAAATCCAAATCTCTTACATGATAAAGAATTTGACAAATTTGGGGACTATAGATAAGGAACTTATGAGCTACAGTTAATGCTCAAAAGTGCATTTTGTTTTGTTTTATGGGAAATACTCTGATGTCTTGCTGGCATATTTTAACATCTACTTACGGAACAAAGTTGGGGAAGACAAGACTCAACTGTAACAGAGACATTTACTCTGTGTTACACCAGTAATGGGCCAGGAACATTCTCCAGCTGCAACACTGAATTCTCCAATGCCTGTATTTTCATACAGATGAACCTTCCTAGCCCTGAAGAGCAGGTGGCTGTATCAGAATTGCTGTTGAAAGTCTTACCAGGCCCACGATAATCCCTGAAGATGCTTGGGCACTATCTGGGAGAATGCTATTCAGCAAAACTCAGGTAGCAACCTTGCTAGTGATTTAATGCTTTTTAAAGTGTAGTGATGTCCACCATATGTTGTAATTTACTGGAACACATCTAGCCTTAGACAGCACCTGATTTTGAGATTTAACCTTGTGTCTCAGAGGAAATGAAAGTTTTTAGGTTTGTTTGCAAAATCGGTAAAGCTTGGCAGTGTCATTGTGAACAAGCACTACTATGGGATGATGCTGTTACAGCCAGTATCTGATAATGTATTTTTATTGCTTAGCATTTTGCAAAATTGCCATCATTAAAATTTACTTAGGAAGTTCAATTGCAGTGTTTAAAAGGCCACATCAGATCCAGATTCCTTTGTGGGTGGCACTGTTCAGAAAGAAAAATCTTCCCGTTTGCAATTGAATTTGTATTTGAGGACAAGGTAGGGTAACATGCTTAGTAAACAGGAAAAAAACCCCATTCTGGACTTACAAAGGAGAAGAAAATAAGAATATCTGGATAGCTCCTAACACGGGTTGATATGAATGTCTTGACTTTCAATTATGATTTAGAAATTATAGAACATTGTGCTGTTTTCATTGCAGGCAAGATGATGACAAACTGTTTCTTTGTGTCTAAATGCCTTCCGGAAAAGCGTCCCTCTATCATTTTAGATACTAAAATGGATTGAGTTTGTGAATTATCCTTTGTTTAAGGGAGTGTTTCTCATGCACAGTGCCTTGGCTTGAATGTGAATGTTGGCAATTGTGAAGGTCTTGACTATACCCTGTAGTTTTAATTTCTGATATGACCAGGTCACTGTCTGAATATGTAATGATCCTTATTCTCATGCCATTTATATGTGTGGGGGGGTTTTTTTGGTTTTGTTTTTTTTTTTTTTTTGGTGGCTCTAAGAAGTATTTGATCTAGCTCTGTGCTTTTATTCACCACAGAGGTTACTCTGAGACAGATACACATCATCTGACAACCCTGATGCTGGGTCTCAATGGGTCTTTAAGATGGTCTGGCTGCCTTCATGGTTGTGAATGTTGCCCTTCAGCAGAGTCTCCTGCAATGTGGGGGGAAAATTCATCCTGTCAAGACACTACTTCCTTGTTTGGCATACAGTTGGTGTGAAAAATGAGAGGGCTACTGGCACTGGCTACAAAGTCGTCTAAGACAGACAAGATGCAAATGTGTAGAAAGGGAAGGAGGCATGGTATGAGAGAATGGAACAATGTACCCTTAGGGACTTCATGGTGGACATGCTGGGGCTGTCCCGAGCTCTGTACATCTGCAGCTGTGTCTAGACTGCCTCAAGGTGATGCTTGTAAGGTGCGCAGACCTGAGTTCTCACCAGCAGTGTCCCAAATAGGTTGATCTCCAGATGATTTTGGAGGTGCACCAATACAGTGATGAGCTGACCGTGAAAGTGACAGGTCAGTTCAACCATTCTACATGCTTTACAGGAGCTGTTTGTAAAGCTGCGTGGTGTTAAAACTGTCTCTTCCTTCTCGTGTTTGCACATAACACCTTCAAAATCCAACAGACAGTGTAGGAGGTTCATAGATGCTTATTTCCTGCTAAAAAGTAACATGCCTATTTGGAGATCCTAGGATTGGAACATCTTGTTTGAATTCACTGTCTGTCTCATTTTTGATTCTAAAGTTGGTACAATACTGCTGACAATGTAGAATAAAACCTGTGATGGTCATGGAAGAACTGGGGACACCATTTATTCATATATTTTCAGAGCACAAGTGGAAGACAAAACTACACAGAAACATTAAATTATATATAAATAGACTTTTTGAGAAAGAATTAAATTAAGCAAGCTTGGTGTCCTCTTCATTTTTATTTACCGCTCTGATGTTTCACCCTCTCAGTGCAATAATCCAAGCCCACTTCTTCCCATGCCTTCCATGACATCTGTTTTGGCAGAGTGCTGTGGCTAGTCCAGTTAGACATATGTGCAAGCAGGCTGGCCAGCCAGTGCACCTGCTCACTGCCAACTGGCCTGTGCTCACATAGTACATGCTGCTGTATTCTGCCTACTTTTTCCATACTCATGGAACTAATTTGAGTCTCCTTCCTATATCCAGATACTGGTATTAAAGAAAATTATAGGAACTTAATTACCTTGGGCTATATTAGGCTTACTTTATGTGTATACTATTACCCCTGCTCTTCCTTTTATGAGTAAGTAAGGATTATAATATTTAAACAATAGTAAGGAACTAGTGCTATTAACATGCTCCAAGGCCTTGGTCCCTTGACTGACCAAAACGGATGCCTTTGGAGCACCATTTATAGCCCACCAAACACAGATTTCTAATGTTTACTTCCTATGAAAAGCAGGCTGCAGGAAAGAAGACAAATGGACACCCAAGTTTCTTCACAATGTGAACTGAGATGCAGCTCAGTTCTCCACCTTTACTAAGAAAGCTGGGAATGCTCTAAGATTTCCTGATTCACCTCATCCATCCATCCATCCATCCATCCATCCATCCATCCATCCATCCATCCATCCATTTATTTCCTTCTTTCATATATCATTGAAATTGGCCAGTTAGTTTGACAGAAAGGCTCAGAGCATGATTTCATAAGAAACAGTGCTAAATTCAGATAATGATGATGGTATTGTAACTGAGACCTTCTGGATAATTTCAAATAAGTTAGGGTTTAGATTACAATGAAAAATACATTGTGAAAAGGGAAAATAAAAAATAATTACTTTTTAAGTAATATAAAGTGACTATAGGGAAATAATCCTAAATGAGAAAGAAGTTGTATAACAATGAGATAAGTAAGAGCTTCCTTGTGATTGTAGATATTCAGAATCAATTACCATCCTTTTCCTTGTCTCCATAAAATATTTTCATAGCTTTATCATACAAGCATCATACAAATACAGGACTAGAAGGGGCTTCAATAAATCCCATTTTCTAACACTACATTCAGTGAGGGTCTTTCATAATTGGAGTATTATTGTAACTGTCAGCATTCCATGCTCTGGGCCACATGGAGCTGCTTTCAGCTGCCAAGCTGCTGCTCTGGCACTAATGAAATTGCTGGGTTCCCAGGCTGACCTCAGTACCCTGCTACTGCCCTCCTGAAATGTGTCTGAAACCTCTTCTTCATCCACAGCTCCCAGGAGGGAGAGGGAAAGGAAATCCGCTTTGGTTTTAACAGCTGGCACTGAATAGAGGAGAGAGTTATAAATAAATGGAAATAAAGAATGAGGGCATGTGACTGAAACCATGACAGTCACTTTTTGGTATGGCAACAGATAAGCAGCGCTCTGAGTGACAAAATGTCAGTCTGAATGTGTAGACACTATGATGATGTCAAAAGAGTCTCATTTGAATTGGGATTCAGGAGGATCCTCTATTTAAATCCTGTCTGAACTACTGACAGGCTCCATGACCTTTTACAATATATGGAGCTCCATGGGTCAAATTGGTCTTTGCTGCAACTAAATTGACTACAATGGAATTATTCTGCGACTGAACTTGATTTCTCAGACATCAGTCAACACAGCTGGTTCACTGAATAAATGAAAGAAAGCAATCATAGATGTCACTGGGAAACAGATGCATCTGAATTGAGTCTTTTGGTTTGGCAAAGCTAGAGCAGAACTGCACAACTGTTACTTAACATGCATAAATAGTTGCTGATAATGGATTACTGACAATGTAAACTCTTTGAAGGTAACAAAGGTGTAAAAGTGCCATCATCTTTTTTAAAAGAAAGGTAAACGTCATGTTATTCAAAACTTGGAAAATGATGGATGCTTCTTTAAGTATTCTGGTGTAGATTGCTATTTCTTAAAAAAATTAGTAACGATAAATGACTCAGGTGTTTATGCTGAGTCATTTACATTACAATGCTGCACACGGATAAGATTCTTCCATAGAAAATGCTTTTAGAGTCAGTTAACAGAATAATGGTGTTATTTAATAAAAGATAATTGTAAGAGTGTCATGGGCAGAATGGGAGCTTCAGGCAAAGTGTTTTGGGGAGACGCCCTTGTCCTGTTGAGTCACAATGTGCAGAAAGGGCCCTCTTGCTTTCTAAACTCCTTCTCAGAAAGGAGTCTGGGTGGCGCTGGGTCCAGTCCTAGTCCCAGACTTTCAATGGTTTATGTCTAAAGTATTATATAAATGTAATTGAGCCTTTATACTACCCTGTCCCGTAGGATTAAGGATGGCAACCCAAATATATTTATATGAATAAAGTAGATAAGAATTTAAATTGAATATGATGATGATAAGACTAAAAGACCTTAATCAGAATTATTTACTACACAGTATAGGTATAGTGTAACTATTAGTATAGTGCACTATGTATTGAAGCAATATCGAAACAATGATATTGAAGCTAGAAGAATAATTATGGAGATTGATGTTACTCACTCTTACAATGTCTGCAGGCAAATCTCTTGCTCAGCCTCGAGGAATAAGCTTGAGGGGTGTCCCCACTCAAGGGAGGAATCTCCACACACACTCCGAGCAGGGGTATGTTAGAAAACCTTGCCATTAAAAAGTGGGACCGAGCTTTTATAGTATGAAGCAATTGACTATTATTCAAGTATCTCCAGGCTCAACAGCTTTAGATACCTTATCAGTACTATCACTTGTTGGCTCCTTTATCAGGAACTCTGCCACATCCTCACAGGTGCCAATTCCTGCTGGGAAACATTGTTCTTTCTCTAAATATTAAATCTGGGATTGATAAATCAGGCTGGTCTCAGCATTCTTCACTACCAGTAAGACTCCCATGAGGTGTGAACCTCATGAAGTTCAATGAGGCCAAGTGCAAGGTCCTGCATGTGGGTTGGGGAAATCCCAGGCAAAGTACAGGCTGGGCACGGATCAAGAGCAGCCCAAAAGAGAAGGACTCAGAGGTGTTCATAAATGACAAGCACAACATGACCCAGCAGTGTGTGTTCTCAGCCCAGAAAGGCAAACCTATCTAGGGCTGCATCCAAAGCAGTGTGGGCAGCAGGTCAAAGGAAGTGATTCTGCTCCCCTACTCCACTTTGGTGAGACTGCACCTGGAGTACTGCATCCAGGTCTGGGGTCTCCAGCATAAGGAGGATGTAGACCTGTTAGAGCAAGTCCAGAGCATTGGAGCACCTCTCCTGTGAAGGTAGACTGAGGGAGCTGGAGCTGTTCAGCCTGGAAAAGAGAAGACTTCAGGTTACCTTCCAGTACCTACAGGAAAGCTGGAGGGTTTTTACAAGTGTGTAATGTGTAGTGACAGGACAAGGAGGAATGGCTTCAAACTGAAAGACAGTACATTTAAATTAGATATTTGGAAGAAATTCTTTACTTCAAGGGTGGTGAGGCTCTGGAACAGTTTGCCCAGGGAAGTTGTGGATGCCCCATTCCTGGAAGTGCTCAAGGCCAGATTGGATAGAGTTTTGAGCAACTTGAGCCAGTGGAAAGTGGCCCTGCCTATGGAAGTGGGGTTGGAACTAGATGATCGTTAAGGTCCTTTCCAACCCGGGCCATTCCATGATGCTGTAAAATGAATCAGATCAGGAACATATTTTCAAGCCTAGCTGAAAGGGCACCAAATCTTGATGTCTGTGTACCTGTGTCACTGTGTGACAGGTGTGCTAGATTTAGCTGTGATAGGGTAATTTTCTTCATAGTAGCTGGTATGGGCTAAATGCTGGATTTGTGCTGGAAATAATGTTGATAATTCAGGGATAGTTTTGATTTTGCTAAGCAGTGCTTACACAAAGTAAGGCCTTTTCTGCTTCTCACCCCACCCCACCAGCAAATGGACTGGGGGTGCACAACAAGTTAGAAAGGGGACACAATCAGGACAGTGGCATATGGCATCATGCTCAGTACATGAAATTGGGGAGAAAGAAGGAAGGAGGGGTTTAACAAGTAGAAAAAAAAAACTTGGCATAATTTAAGAAAACTTGGAGAGGTGACACACTTTTTCATTTTTTCATGCCAATTTAGTAGTGAGGACAATGGAGTTGCTTCTTTAGACATGATTTCAAGAGATCTGAAAGGGTTTTGCAGTTCATCCTCTTGCTTCAGAGCAGAATCCACTCTATCTAATCAGCTCCTGACTGCTATTTGTTCAATCTGACCTTGAAAATTTGCAGTTATGCTGATTCTTCAGACCTCTTCACAGTCAGTTACTTCATAACATTCTTTACAGCTCAAAAGCTTTTTGTAAAATGTAACTGAAATCTTCAAATTGCAATTTAAGGCTATTACTTCTTGCCATATCAATGGACATGAAGAACATTTTGTATCTCTGCAATACTTTTTACATGTTTGAGAACTGATATCATTCTTCTCTCAAAATTCTCATTGCTAGACTAAAGAAATGAATTCTTTCAATCTTACCTCATGTGTCACTTTCTATATCTCTGAAAATTACATGGCTCTACTGTGGTTTCTTTATTGGAAAGAAATCATAAGGTTTTTCTATTGTTGTTGGGTGTTTTTTCTGGAATGTTGCTTTTAATAGGTTGTTTTCTGGTAAAACTGCATTATCTCTTATTTATCACCACAGGATTGCAGGATAATTTAGTTTGAAAGGGATCTCTGGAGGTCCCTAGTCCAACCCTCAGCTGAAACCAGGGTCAGCTATGAGTTCAGATCAGTTTTGATCCTCTTGGATTTTGAAAACCTGCAAGAGGGTACACTTCACAAGCTCTCTGGACAAGCAGTTCCATGGCTTGACTGACACATGGTGAAAACCTCTTCCTTTAAATTTAGCTTGAACCTCTCACATTTCAATTTATGCCTGTTATCTGTCACTCTCTCACCATATAGCAATCTAAGAATCATTTTCTTGATAACCTCCTCTTGGCTACTGTGTAGATGCTTAGGAATACTTATTATTACTGTTGTTATCGTTATTATTATTATTATTATTATTATTATTACTATTACTATTACTACTACTACTACTTGGAAAAAGGGTTTAGGATTTTCCCTTTTATCCATTTGTATGCTTGACCATTTCTTTCTTATTTAACTTACACATTCCTTATTTAGAGAGTGAATGAAACATTTGCTTCCTTAATAGAGTACTAGTTGAGAATGGTTACAGGTTATACCAGCCTGACACAATTTAAAACATTTAATTTATCTAACTTGTCTCTATCTGTTTTTCCCTTTTCTATCTGGAAGTCTTATTCCATTCTCTAACTTACAAATCAAAGCAAGCCATCTCACACAAGCATTTGCAGAAGTCAAGGCAAGGAGGTAAAAAAAGAGGCATTAGGAAACTCTTTTTTTACCAAGAGGGTGGGCAAACTTTGGAAGAGGCTTCCTAGAGAGGTGGTCAGTCCCCAAGCCTGACAGTGTTTAAGGGGTATTTGAATAATGCCCTTAACGACACACTTTAACTTTTAGTCAGTCTTGAATGGGTCAGGCAGTTGGACTAGATGGCGATTGTAGCTCCCTTCCAGCTGAAATATTCCGTTCCATTCTGTGTTCTGGTTGTGAGTGTCAGCCACCATTACTTTCAAATCAAGTCATCTGTTCAAAGGCAAGTACTTTGAATTAAATTGAAGGTCTCATTGACTGTGCTGAACTTTGATTTGGGTCTTTAAAGGCTATGCCTGGAAAGATTAGATAGCAAATCTCAACTATGCACATCGTTCCTGGTGCTTTACTGTAGACTGTGTAGATGTGTTGTCATTATTCAAATATACATGACTGGGGGTAGAATCACAGAATGGTTTGGGTTGGAAGGGACTGTGAAGGTCATCTGGTTCCAACCCTCCTGCCATGGGTGGGCACACACTAGATCAGGTTGCACACATTAGATCAGAGCCCCATCCAGCCTGGTCTCGAACACATATAGGGATGGGGAGTCCACAGCCTCTCTGGGGTAGATTTTATGTAGACACAGAGAGTTAATCCATACATTTCTGAGAAATGCATGAGTACTTTATATGGATGAAGTAAACATAGGATGTAAATGCCACATTTTTTCATTTATTTATCCGCAGGCTACTGAAAACTTTGGAAAATAGTAGAACTGATTAGTTTCAAGAAGCTTTGGGGTCTTTAGAGTTTCTCAATAAATCCTTTGTGATCAAATTATATATATAATTATACTAAAAATTACTCCTAATGCTTAACTTACAATGCTAAAAGAAAAGATTGAGAAGTAAATAATTTCACTGGTAGAAAGCCAAGACTAGAAAATACAGGCTATCATAGTGGCAGAAAAAAAAGCTGGAAAAGACAAAAGGAATAGCTGCGAAATTTGTGCACTGTGCTGGCAGTAAGTTCTGAAGCTGTCTGTGTTTATTTTTTATTGGGAAAAATATTTCAGGATAAAATAAATACATTATATAATACAAAAGTAGATCTGCCAGCATTAATAGACCAGCAGGATGACTGATAGGCACAGTCAGAAACACATGAGATTATGGCTAATGCTTGAATTAGTGCAACCCCTATGCAATACTATCAATGCAGTAACTGCAACCAGCTAGATAGTAACTGCCCATCCCCTAATTCTGTTGGATCTACTTAGTAGTAATGACTTGGATTCCTATTCCAGACCTTATTTCATTTGACATACTACAGCTCATCTGCTACGAAGACCATGTCGTGTTTGAAAATGCCTCTTAGGTGGATCTCTTAAGCCTCTCATATTAACCCAGTTCTTACATACTTAGTTAAATGGGATTTTCAAATTAAAAAAAAAAAAATCTATTTCAGAGGCACACAGGTACTCTCATGCCTCACAGTCAGCATCTGAAGTTCCAAAGGCAAATGTGGAAGCAAATGTATTTAAGGTATTTGTTTGTCTTCTGGACATTGCAGACTTACAGCTTGTTTGCAAATCAACTCATTAGCACACATTCACTGAAATTCTTGCACTGCAAACCTGGTGATTTTCTGAGCATATGAGGCTTGAGTTGCAAAGCTTTCGTGAGGGACAAGCATCACAGTGCACATCAAATACAGAGAAAAGCAGTGCATGCACAGTGTCTGGGATCAGTAGGTATTTGGAAGCTTTCTTGGAATTACTGCTCTGCATTAGCTGCCAAACATCTGGAAGTCAGTGGAAAAATGTAGAAAAGTGGTAGGGAAGAAAATGACCATCAAAAGCAGCTATCTCCCCCCTCCCCAAAAGGTAGTCTGCCATTCTGGGCTATAATAGGATTTGAGAAAGGCACCGGTCTGAGACATAGAGCACAGTGGTTTAAGAAGCTTCAGAAATTGTTTCCTTCAGAGGACTGTAAAAAAGGCCAGTGAATCTGAAATCAGCCTGGAAAAAATTATATTTAATGAAATGCACCACTAAACTCAGTGCAATCAGATCATTAACTTGAAATTTAAAAGTTTGAATATCAATTCTAGCAAGTTAGCTACCTATGTGAGCAGAAGTATCTGACTAATGATATTCCACATTCCCAAACTTCTGACAACTTCTCAGGCTATAAAATCCCCAACTTTCTCTTTCCCGGCCATCTGTCAACACTCCTAACTCTTCCCTTGATAAGTTTTACAGTGTGGTTGTTCATCACACTAAAATCAGCACAAAATCCAGTTGCTAGTCTTGAACCTTGAATATGTGCATGCATAAAAAAAAACTTCTTGTAATATAAAATAAATAACTCAAGGAATACTCATGTGATTACTGTATTTATATTTAATTAACGGCAAGCACTCAATGTTTAAAATTACATAAAGATGCTGCAAAATTTCCAGCCTCCTGCATTAAAATGCTGTAGGCCCATACAGAATATAAGTTCAACTCGTTGTGCCCTTGAGAAAATGCATTTATAATCTGTATAATATTCTCTAATAATATATTAAAATATATGGATCTGATATTTAGATAAGGGATATTTTGATACATACGATGAGCTCCTAGCCTGAAGTTCAGGATAAGGTTTGTTTTGCCTGAAGGAAGCTGCCTTGAAGTCGGGTGTTTGAGTCTCCTGAACTAGTAATTCATTCCTCTACAATGAATGGGAGAGGGAAGTACCATGAGGAGACATTTCTAAGCAATCATCCTGAGAGAGGTGTCCAGAGTACAAAGGATAAACCACATTTCAAGGTGCCTATTGAAAGAGTACAGGGAGCTGGTTTTATACAGCTGAGGTGTGAGGTGATACAACTTTGTACATGAGCACAAGGGAGGCCCTAGAGCACAGAAATGAGTCGGGACACAAATCTGGCCAGTCTGCAACAACGGCATGAACCCTGAGAGTCTACAACACAATGGCAATTAATCCAGGCTACGAAACCACCTAGGAAGCTGGATGGAGGTGTAAAACATAATGCTTTTACGTACATTGTTTCCACAGTTAGAGTGCAACAGGGAAGCCCAGTTGCAAAACAAAGCCTGCCCTGGATCAATGACTATTTTGGGGAAGTCTGTAATCACACTGTATTAGTATCAGTATAAAACTACATGGTCTGTAGTTTGTGTTGGCTAACTTAAGCATTAGTAAGATTATAGGGATAAAAGAGTGAGAAAACAGGGTTTAAGAGAGGAAATAATAGAGAAAGCTCAAGTTATCTGGGTATTACAATAGCATGTAATACATTTACTGTATTATAAACTGTGATGAGTAGCATTAGCAGCATTTTTGGGTAATGGAAAATCTACTCTCCTTCCACAGACTGTTGAAAAATGCTCACAGCATTGTTACCTGAACAGTGCTGAACAGACAAGAAATGAGTCAGAAAATCAAAGAATGGTGGCTGTCTTGGCTGCCAAATTCTAATCTTTTCAGTAAATGCATTAATTTCAGTTTTCACTGTGTTAGTTTTTAATTGAATTATATCAGAGACTTGAGTGATCTCTTAATTATTTTCTGGATAAAATAATCACTGAAGTGACCCTTTCTTAAAATGAAAAAAAGGTTGAAATAAATGTTGGAGTTTTGGGAACTCATCTACTGTCAAATCACAATAATGCAATAAAACAAGGAACCTGTATGTGGTTATAGTCACAGGGAAGGATGGAAATTACACTTGTGTACAATGCCAACAAAAGCAATAAAAAAGGACTGATCCTTATTCTGCAGTGAGTTTGCTAAAGGGCAAGGAGAAACCTATCTGTTCAGCTAAATCATATAAATTTACCCACAGGAATTTCCTGTTGAGTTACTGCATCAGATAGAATCATTTGTTTAGCATGTTATTCTTGAAAAATTGTTGTTATGAGCTATCCAAACTCCTTCCATTTATTTTTCTGATAAAAGCCCTCAGCTGTCAGGTAGTCAGCTGTCTGGTACTTACCAACTTACTTATTTCAGTGCATAAATACTTATGAGAAAAAAAGAACTGCATGCAGACAGAATACTGTAATTTTCCCTGAAGAGAGCTTTTAATCAACAGCTTCAAAAGAGTGCTCTGTTAATGAGCAACTGAAATGTTATAAATTCAGCCAACAGCCTCTATGTTTAATTTAGACAGTCCTCCTTGCAGCTTGAGAGTACAAAAGACCAGTGTCAGTGGCCTGTAGGCCTTTGCAGTTGCTGCCCAGTGGTTAACCATGGGAAGGAAAAGCTATTGCAATTTAATTAGCTGAAGGATAACTTCTAGGTAACACTGATAAAAATAATCAGCTAGATGCCAGTGAAGAGCCAGCATGAAAATCAGACAACATAATGTCTGTAAAACCTGATTTGTATTTTCAAAACAGCTTTATTCACAAGAAAACCCTCCAACCCACTCCTCCACAAAATAATGTAATATTTCTTAAGCTCGTGTTTTTAGGCTCATTTGAATTCTGCTTGCTTGGCTGAGATCAAGCCAATTCCTGGCAGCTGGATTTCAGCATATTCATTAAAGGCAATACTGTATCATTGCTTTAAAAAGATAGTAGATTGTAAATAAACAGTGAACACGATGACTCCACAAAAAGCTAACGCAGCATTAAACAGTAGTTTAGCCAAAGGCAATTTCAATTGTTAATGTTTATTGTGTGCTGGTTTCAGCAATTTTGAAGGTCTTTTTCCCAAGCAGTGCTGTTCTAATGCTTAGTTCCTGTGCCTCTTGTTCTGGGGTTGGATCAGCCTGTAACTGAGGATAGTTCTTCCCCACTGCTTCTAAAGTAAACTGATCATGATAGTGTGTCTTGCTGATATTTACTTTTTATTTCAGAAAAAATACTTTATATATTCAATTGAAAGAAAAACCTTTCAAGACCACGCTTTCTTTGCTCATATCAAGATTGTCATCCTAGTTCAGAGGTATAAAACTGTTGGTTTCACAGTGCTGTGTTCAGTCCCTGTGCTGACATGTGGTTGTACATATATCAGGTACACATATACAGATTTCTCATTTATATCACTGATACCACATGGAATTGTTTTATAAAGTAGATATATTAATCTAAAAGCAACAAGCTAGATCTATGAGTGCTGGCACCAGCAGCAGCTGAATCTTTTTTCATAAGGGGTAGTGTAGAATCTCTCCCATGTGTGAGCTGATACTGCAGCATCTCCTCAGCTGGTGGTTCCTGGAATGGCCTTTTCTTTGACATTGATATTGTCATGAACATGGAAACCTTATTTCCTCAGAAAAAAAGCTGTAATTGTGTAATTCAGACTGTGCAGTACTACTAGTTTCAGTGGAGTTCCTGACAAGTTTAGAGCTTAAAAACCGAAAGTGCCATTTGGTCCTTTTCCAGAAACCTCTTTAGGAGGGAATGCTAATCTAAAATAGCTACTTAGTGTGAAATACAAAGCTCCCCATACTTAGGGTGAAATCTGGAATTTGGATTTGAAGGAACCAGATTTTCATCCTGAGACTCTCACCTATATAATCCACTCATTTCACAAGGCTCTGTGGCATCTTGAAATTGGCAGGCAACTATTTATGTATCATGCTGATGTCAGGGACATAATTTATATAGAACTTTGCTCTTTTAGTCCTGGCCCTTCTACTCCATTGTTGCTTGAGACTGAACACACAAGGACTATGAAGAAAGGTCTCCTTTTCTCTCTCTGGAAGCTGCAGATAATACTGTTTACCTAAATCAGAGCCATATTGTGAGCACTCCTTGTTATAATAGACCATTTCTAAATAATCTAATTGTAAAAAAAAAAAAAAAAAAAAAAAAAAAAAAAAGTTAAAAACATTTAAAAAGTAGTGTTTTATAAAAATTTTGTGGTGAATATTTGCATGTTAGAACACCAGTATTTGTTTTATTTTATTGCATTTTTAGCTGGTTAATAAGATTTCTTAATGTAAAGCTGCATCTCTCTAATGACCTTTGCTGGATGCTAAATTTTAGATAGTATTTACAAATGAGACACTCCTATTTTGTTAAGTAGGAGACATATTATGGGGATAATCAGTTTATCTTAAGCTGTAATTCTATGTCTAGCAAAGATTCAAATTTCTAGGATGGCTAATGGGTTAGTGAAGTCTGCTAAAACATCTTTGAGATAAATCCCAGCATAATGAGATCAGTTAGATCTAGCTGTAAAATGGAACAGAAGCTTAATTTTAATTTCCAGTTGCACAGTTTGGTGCTTTGCTTTTTTTCTTTTACAACTTGACAGAGCTCCATCTGAAATTTAAAAAATGCTGGAACTGGATGGATCTTTTGAATATGCATAAACTTAATGGGAGAAACAAAACTAAGAAAAAAAGAAGTAGCTAGTTTCATGTAAGGTTGAATTTTCTATTCCATGGAAACTAATTTGACTCCAATGTAAATTCTTTGGTGAAAGGATGTGCATGCTTTGCAGCTACAAGATCCTTCTTACATAGGCTATGTGGGCACTAAAATAGTACAGGCAGCAAAGTAACAGTAACAATTCCAATAGAGATCTACAGTTCCATATGTGGTCAAGCCATCACTGTCAAATTAGGAAGCATCTGGTTTCTTGGCATTTAGGTTTATATTTTAACCTTTGTGTTAACAACAGTATCACTTTCCTTTTTAATTGTATGCAGTATATCATGCTTTGCGGTTTTACTATTTTTATGCAATTACAGTCCTTGTGATAGCAACAGGACAAGCCCAGCTGCAGTACTAAAGCTGCTGTTTAAGTACAGGGCTTATGAACTGGCAGTGCAAACGTTTTAAGGCAGTCAGTGCAATTTCATTCTGAACTGCCAAGGGAGTAAGAACTTGCCTACACAAACAAAATACTCCCCAAAAGCTATATATTTAAAATACTGTGGATTTTTCTGAAATTGGTCCATGTTTTGGAGTCTGAGAAGATAAATCATAGTGAAGAGCCTTCTCACACTTCAGCGTCTGAGCCAGCTCAGGAACTACCAACAATCCTCAGTGTCCTTTGAGAGTCACAGTAGCTTTTGTCACCTAAAATCTGCATGTGACTGATATTGTTTCAGGGGGAAGGGAGCAACACTCCTGACAGCTCTTGTGAATCATCTCTGAGTAACAGCACCTTAGCAGTTGCAGGAGACAGTTCATCCTGAGCAGAAGCATCCTCAGGTCCCACCATTTTCAACTTCTTCCTTCTTATCAGAAGCATTCTCAGGTCCCACCATTTTCAACTTCTTCCATCTGATCATGTGCCAAGAGCTCAGCATTCTCCCTGTTTTTAGACCAGGACAAGATGGGTAAGGTTTGTAGTATCTGTACAGAGGCAGAGGGTATCAGAAGTACTGTGCTACAGTTTGAGGCAGAGGGGAGTTCAGGGTTAGGAAAACGGTACCTAAAAACAGTGCTTCCCCCAGCATACATAGTACAGATTTCTTTTTTTAAGTAGTATTTTGTTTCTTTGTATTGTGTCACTTAACACACTGTGGGACAAATAATGTAATTTCACCCTGGTTTTCCTTAACTTTTGAGATAATGCTTGATTAGCCAAATGAAAAGTTCCTTAAAAATTTAAAAATTTTAACCAGGCAGTCAAAACTGAACACTGCTTCCTGCATGGCAGTACCTATTTATCTACAGCATACATTCCAAACGTGCTCAGGAACAACTTTCGGCACTGGAATGAAGTTGCTTCCCCTGGTACTCTTCCAGAAGTTTTTCCAGCCCAAATCTGGCTCCTGTCAAGTAGTATTCCCACAAGCGCTCCCCAGCCCCTGGCAGCTGGGAGGGAGCATTCCCAGCAGTTTGGAGTGCGGTGTTGGGAGCTGAGGTGGCTCACCAGCGCTGGCACAGGCTCGGCGGAGCGCTGAATTTACTGGTGTGAGTGAAGCCTTCCTATCCATAACAAGTGTTTCAGCTCCGTTGCGTGCACTTCTCAGAACAAGCCTTCAGGTTATTCCAGCCTCGGGATTTCCCCAGTCGGAGCGGGGCTGTCCCGCAGGAAGGGCCCGGAGCGGCTGAAGGAGCCGCAGCGAGCAGTGATGTGCCCACGGCAGCTCCCGGAGCAGCTGAGAGACAGCGCTTTGTGTTTCCTGAGCCTGGCCATAACGGGGTACCGCGAGGAAAATGGCTTTCCTGAACTGCGCTGCTCTGGGGCAGTGAGGAGAGCGGACCATTAAAACCTAACCCCAAGCCTGCCAGAGCTCAAGGAGCGTTTGGCAACGCTCTCGGATAGTCGGTGGCATTGCTGGGCTTGCTCTGTGCGGGGCCAGCAGTTGGACTCGATGATCCTAGAGGATCCCTTCCAACCCGAAACATTCCCTCAGCCTCACCTCTCCCCGGGACGTTGCAATGGAGTCTGCGCTGCTCCACTGCGCCCCCCGGCGGGGGTGGATGGAACTGCCCCGCGCCTGCGCGCCCCTGAAGGACGCCCGCCCCGCCCCGCGCACCACGGCGTCAAGATGGCGGCGTCTGCAGCGCGCTCCGCGGCTCGGCGGCTTCTCCTGCCCTGGTCTGCCCGCCTGGTGCGAGTGCCCGGCGCGGCGGAGCGGGTGAGGCGGCGGGGCGGGGAGCGGAGCGGAGCGAGGCGCGGGGAGCGCGGGTGCCGCAGCGGCTCCGGGCACTGGTGCTCGGGCTGCCGCTGAGGGGGCACGGGGAGTTGGAGGCCGTGGGGCGCGGTGCACGCTGGGTGTTGTAGTCGCAGCGGCGGCGCGGTGCATGGCGGGAGGTGTAGTTAGTGATTAGTTTGCACTGGTCAGGGGTTTGTGTGTGGCCGCTGGTCCGGGGCTCCTCAGTGTGAGTAAGATGTTAGTGAGCTGGACATGTTCCGTAGAGATGAACTGGGCTGGAACGTATGCCAAGTGAGGAGAGGCTGAGGGTCTAAACCTTGTTCAGGCTGGAGAAGACATGGCTTCTGTTGGACCTGTGAGAGGAGCTGTGAGAAGTACCTGTGCCAGCACCTATGAGAAAGTTGTCAGGAAGATAAAACCAGGCCTGCCACAGTGGGGCATGGTGGCAGAATGAGAGATAAGGGGTGTAAGATGAAACAAGAGAAGAAAAATTGGATATGTGGCAGTCAAGAAGTGGAGCAGGCTGCCCACAGAGCTATGCAGTTTCTCACCATCTTGGGAGATTGTCAATAGCCAGATGCAGAAAGTCCTGAGCAAAATAGTCTGACCAAGTTGATCCTGCCTGGAGTAGGAAGTTGGACTAGAGACCTCCAGAAGTCCCTTCAAACTTGAATTGTGCTGTGATTCTGAAATAAGTGAGTTTTGAGAGATCTAACCTATTCCAGAAGGAGAGTGGGTGAGAGCTGGATTTTGTACTTTCATGTTTAGGCAGTTATGGGGGGGAGAAATCTTTGTTTATTTGAAACATTTACAATCATAGTTTCTGAAATAGCTGTTTGCTTGAAATATGCATTTGGGATACATATGTGCATTTCTTGATATTGAAAAACTGCAATAAGCTTCCCTTTGTTTCTACCCCACTCTGATTTAATGTGCATTAACTGCCACATAATTGTTTAAAATTGGCAATTTCAGCTGCTCTGATCTATGGGTGATGGATTTGCAGTCCTGGCACAGGCCCTTTGGCTATATCTCACTTCACTTTAGAAAGCAGGTACCCAGGAGAATTCCAGAGGGTAAAGGTCCTGCAGGCTCTTCCTGGCAGAAGTGGGAAACAAGTGTGGCTGGCTGATGAGAGTAACAGCTTCTGTGTCAGGTTGGAGGGCAGCAGATGCATCTCCCTACTTGTAGTTATCTTCAGGGTTTGTTTCAGATTCAGGTTACTGCTTCCTTGATGTGAAGTAGTGGTGAATAGTAGTCCTGAATTCTCATCCTTATAAATGCATGCTTTAAGAAAGATCCACAAACTTAATGCTTAAGTTCAGCAATACATTTTGCAGAAAAGCATCCTTCGATATAACTAAACAATCTTAAGTGTGACCAATGATTTTCCTTTCCAGTGTGTACATGTTGGGACAGGGAGGCTCAGAGTTTCCAAAGCAGCAACAGCAGCAGAAGTAGTCTTAAATGTCCCTGAAACTAGGGTGAGTCCTTTGGAAAATGGCTTGCAAGTAGCTTCTGAAGACTCTGGACTCTCAACATGCACAGTAAGTAACTTACAGAAGGAAGGGCTTTTTGTATCTGTTCTATGTGTTCATTTCCTCATGGAACTAAATTGCGTTTGCATTTCAGTATTTATTAACAATTGTTCCTAGAACTTAAGCCAGGATGTAGAAGTCTTAAGGCTTTTGTAGATTTGTAATTAAATTTTTTGTGAAGATCCAAATTTTCTTTTTCTTGAAAACCTGCTCTGTTTAAGGAAAAAGCCAGAGCAAAGCTGTTAGCTGGTAAAATTACTTTTTTTTTTCCTCAATGAGGTTGGCCTTTGGATTGATGCTGGAAGCAGATATGAAAATGAGAAGAACAATGGAACTGCTCACTTCCTTGAGCATATGGCTTTCAAGGTGAGTGTGAATATCGATGTAGAAGTTTCAAATGGATTTCTGAGTTATTTATCTTTAACGATCAATGATAAAAACTTTGAGAGAATTGTATAAATAAATTTTCCAAATTGAAGTGAGAAAAATAACATGGACAACTAAGACTTTTGTTTCCATTAGAAAATGAAGCTGAAGTCCTAGTTCTGTGTAATGGTTACACAACTATAGATTACACAGATGTAGTTTTTAACTCACTTTTACCTTCTTATAATAGTCTTAGAAGATAACACTGTCACCCTTTTGCCAGCTTTTTTTTTTCATTTGGGAGCATAGTAGGATTTATATCCAACTTTCAAGCTTGGAGAAATTAGTATGTCCATTTTATTTCCAGAAGACAATTTCTTTCTCTTAATCATGACTTTTGCAGACAAGAAGTAGTGATGATGAGTAGATGAATTGAAGGGTCTAATGTGATTTTCTTGTTCTATTTCAGGGAACGAAAAAGAGATCTCAGTTAGACCTCGAACTAGAGATTGAGAACATGGGGGCTCATCTGAATGCATACACGTCCAGGGAACAAACTGTGTATTATGCAAAGGCTTTTTCAAAAGATTTACCAAGAGGTAATTGCTCTCATTGGTCAGAAAAGCTGCAAAGAACAATGTTCTTATCCAGCTTCCAGTGAGGTGGCACACAATGATGTTTTTGCAGTATTACTTTCCCTTCCTTGCTGGGTAAAAAGTCCTTTCTTGAACTTCACAAGAATGTGAGAGTGCAGGTTTGGAAAGGAGCCGGCAGGGAAGCTGATATTTGAAACATTTTTCTCTTCAGAGTCCCAAAATAAGATACCTTTGTGACTTCTCCCTTCCTGCAAAGCAAATGTTTTGTCCCCTTGCTAGTCTTATTAGTACTTGGTCTTTGGGGTGGTTTCACTTTTGGAACCAGATTTTTCTGGTAGTCTGAAAATGCTCTTTTCATTTCCATCTGTTTTTGCAATTAGCTGTGGAAATTCTTGCTGACATAATTCAGAACAGTACCCTGGGAGAGGCAGAGATTGAGCGTGAGCGAGGAGTTATACTTCGAGAGATGCAAGAGGTTGAAACCAACTTGCAAGAAGTTGTCTTTGATTACCTTCATGCCACAGCCTATCAGAATACAGCCCTAGGACGGACAATTTTAGGACCCACTGAAAATATCAAGTATGTCCAAAATTATGTCTGTCTTTAGTTGGGTGGTAACTTTTATATATTGAAAAAGACTCATCTGAAAATGTAGGGAACACTGTCAGATTTCATTTTTACACTGGAAGGCAGCTGAAATTGCACTGAATATAACTATAAGCAGCAGCCCTGTATTGCCTGTATGCAGGCACCAAAGGGTATCTGAACTTCAGATGTCCTCTGCATGACTTTGGGTGTTTTTGCCATATTTTTCTCCTGTTTCTTAAAAGTGCTTCTGACACAAAATTGGAAATACTTCTTTTTCCTATAGATCACAAGTTGGGCATTATTGTAAGCACACGGTGTTTGCACTGCTCTTTCAGCATTTGTTTAGACCACTACAGATCAGGGGACTGCTAAATGTGCTGCTTTCAAAGGAAAGGAGGTCATTGAGTGCATCCTGTCTCCACCTGAGTTGGAATTCTCACTCCTCAGGAAGCTAGAAGAGCTTTGAAAGGCAAAATGTATCCAGTTTCTATTTCCTTTTTAGGAAGTCACCCTTATTTCAGCTTTCTGCCTCCACTCTGTGCATTGGCAGAACTTCTAATTATTTTGATATTGTATTGTTCTATACATTTTCTCTGTTTAGTAAACTTTATTGACACGGTAGTGCTGTCTCCTTTCCTGTTTCTAGATCCATAAATCGTAATGACTTGGTGGAATACATAACAACACATTACAAAGGACCCAGAATGGTCTTGGCTGCTGCTGGAGGTTAGTATGGGATATTCACTCTGCCTTGATACCACGGCCTGAGTCTGTGGGAACAACATGATAAATTAGCATTGTTCAGTAGGTCCTGTGCATTGTTAGCCCTGTGTGTTTTGTGCTTTCATACCCTTTGAGCTTTTGTTCCCTTTTCCTCTCAGTAATATTCCAGAAACCTTAAATCAGGAACAAGAAGTGAATTGGAGGCCAGTCATTGTTCCATGTGGGCAGGAAAAAGGGTCCTAGAAGGTGTTCAGTGTGAAGAGGGGAGTAACAAGGATTGCAGAGAGAAAGAAGTGAACATTGAGGCTTGAAACAGAGCAAAGAGCTTGATTTGATGTAGTTTTAATGGAAGGCTTTTAAAGAGAACTAAGGAGAGGGAATCATGATAATCTTGCTCTGTATAAAGGGAAGGTGTGAAGAATCCAAAAGTGGGATATTAAAGCAGGGGCACAATAAATTACTGCTTGGTTGAGTCTTTAAACTGTGCAGCAATTTAAATTAACTGTTTACAGAGTAACATCACAAAGCATGTGAAATACCTTTGTTCAGGGGTCTCTCATGATGAACTACTTGACCTGGCGAAGTGCCATTTTGGAAACTTGCCATCTGCTCCAGAAGGAGGGCTGCCACCCCTGCCACCTTGTAGCTTCACAGGTAGTGAGGTAAGCTGCTGGGTGGCTTTTTGAGCTGGCCCTCACATCCCCTGACGTGTGCTCTCTGCTGAGGAGAGAAGGCTGCTCTGCCACAGACTCAGCACATTAAAAGGTTTCTTGCCCCCAGTGAGGGCCATGGAATAGCTGCTTTCCAATGCAGTACTTCCCATCCTTTCTTAGACCAGCCTCACTGCCACCACTTTTTATGCTTCATCACTTCCTGGAGGAATCCCTTCCTTATCCCTGCTCCTAGTTTCCTTTTATCCTCTTGACTACGGTGTTGGAGCATTTCCACTTGCTGGGAATCATTCATTTAAAGGATGGGGCAGAGAACTGAGGCATCCATGTTCTATTCCCATCTCCATTCAGATTTTGCAAAGTCATCAGATTTCCTTGCTGCTGGTAGTCATAAAATGACTTGTAATGCCCTCTCTGTGTACGTTGGCAAAGTGATCTGAAATTGCCCTGGGGGAGATCAGTTAAGGCTAATATTAAATTAAGCTTTGTATGTTTTAATTTTAGTGCATGCTTTGTAATCCAGCTGTAATGGAAAAGTCTGTTTTCTGTCACTTCCCATATACCTGACTGTGCAGGTTATACTAGAGCTGTTCTCCTGTGTTGCACAGATTCGGATAAGGGATGACAAGATGCCCCTGGCACACCTGGCAATAGCTGTTGAAGCAGCTGGCTGGTCAGACCCGGACACTATCCCACTCATGGTAGCCAATACTCTGATAGGTAACTGGGATCGTTCCTTTGGAGGAGGAGTGGTGAGTGAACCTGCAAGCACCATCCTGCTCTTAATGAGGTTGGTGGGATCTCCCTGACTTGGGTACTGCCAGGACAGAAGAGGGGATCCAGTTGTGAGTCTAAAAGAATTTGTTACCCAGGATCTAGGGGAATCTTAGGAAGTGGTTCTAAACTACCAAGATAGAGGTGACTTGAGGTTTGCCAGCCCTCATGGAAAGTAGGATGTTTTTTACCTGTATGTCATCAGAACCTGTGGGTAGCAGTAATTAACTGTCCCTTTCTTGAACCTAAGTATCTTTATGATTTTGGTTCAAATCTGGGCTATGATTTTGAAATGTGATACTGAATGCAAGGAAAGAAACTCTTGAAATGAAGACCTGATAATTAACCTTGTAGCTACTACTGCATGTTCTGTCATCATTGAAATGAAAATGGGAAATCATGGAGATGACTAGTAAGCTTTCAAAAAAACTTAATAAAATAGTATCTTTTTCTTTTGCCTCAGCAGAATTTGTCCAGTAAACTTGCTCAGATTGCCTGCCATGGTAACCTGTGTCACAGTTTCCAGTCCTTCAACACCTGCTACACTGACACGGGGCTGTGGGGACTCTACATGGTCTGTGAGCCATCCACTATTCAGGACATGGTGCACTTTGTTCAGAGAGAATGGTAAGCTAACAACTGTTTCACTGAAAACAGAGGAGGAATACAATTAAAAAAGAAAGTATTTAAAGTATTTCTTTTTATTGGAGGAATACAATTTAAAAAGAAGGTGTTTAAGAAAATATTTTTGTCTGCTTGGGCTTGCCTGGGTAAAACAAACACATCAAATTCTAAACTTTGGCACCCAATGCTAAGTTCCAGCACCCAGTTTTTGGCACCCTTCCTTGGAGTGAATAGCTTAAGATGTAGGTTTTCTTCCTTGTACAAGGAAACACAGCAGGGATTTTTTTTTTTTTGACTCGCAAATGACAGGAGTTACGAAACTGTCAGACCTTTTAGAATACTACTTGCTCAGTGTACAGCGCCTGTGAGCTGCAGGTGCCACCTACTGAAAGAGTAAATATTTGTGGATGGGAATCATGAATGTGCAATTACCAGACAATAGTAGTAGTTATCCAGTCTGCAGTTGCTCTCCCAGCTGTACCAGGTGCTGATGTTAAGAGAGCTCTAGTGAGTACATAGGGAAATGAAAGATGAGCTGTTACACGTGGAATTTTAAAACCTATGATTCTAGACAATATTCATTCATTTAAGGCTTAAATCTGTATTGAAGGTTGTCCAGAGGGGCAACTGTAAAGTTTGAACTGCAGATGCAATTAAAAGCAGATACATGTTACTTAAGAGCACTGATGTAAAGTGGGTGAAGTTGAAACAAGTCTTGAAAATGAGAATTTTCTTTAACCACATAAATCACTTCTCATGTACCATTATTCTGTGAGACATTTGTTAAGTCATGGAGGAAAAGGTCATTACTTTGACTGTCTGTTTGCGGCAGCTTAGCACCAGGGAAGATACAAATGTCTCCTGGGACAAGAATTTAGTGTTAAGATATTTAATGCATCCCCCTGTCCTCACAAAATGTTCTGTAGGCAGTATCTCACCAAGAGAAGAGCCAGGAAGTAATGGATTGCCTTCTGGCTAATTACCTCTTATCTAGTTGCTTGGCTCCTACTTTTTTAGCAACATCCATTCTCAAGATAAGAAGTACAGACTACACTTGTCTCAAAACATTCCTTTAATAAAATCAACTACAGCTCTTCTAAGAGTAGAAGCTTGCTCTTGGGTATACTGGTACACTTCCAAAACCCCTACTCTTAGGCTACTGCTTTGTATCCATGGCTTGTTTTCCAAGCTGTCTTACCAGCTTTGTCTATAGAAAAGAAGTGCCTTATAGGTGCAATAATGCCTATGCACTTCTTTATCACAGGCAATCTCAAGTGCCACAGACCACCATTATTTAATGTCTTTGAATTTAAACTATTTTTCAGGATAAGACTTTGCACTAGTGTTACAGAAAATGAAGTAGCTCGAGCGAAAAATCTTCTAAAGACAAATATGCTGCTACAACTTGATGGTGAGACTTAAGAGAACTTTTTATTCTTTGTGGAGCTGTAGGCTGATAACTGACGCATGTTTTCCTCTATTTTAGGGTCCACACCAATCTGTGAAGACATTGGAAGACAAATGCTGTGTTATAAGCGTCGAATCCCAATTCCAGAACTTGAGGCAAGAATTGAAGTAAGTGGTACTCATGTTGCAACTTTTAAAAGGCCAGCAAGAAAATTACTTGCTACAGAAAGTAACAATAGAGAAGTGTATTTCTTGTTCAGCCAAGAAAACATTTCCAGCTGAGAAAAATTTCAAGTGTTTTGTTGCCTGCTCCCCTGGCTAATTAAGATCAGAAATGGTTTTAAGATGGGATTGTAACAGAGATGCCTCTTTTACCCCTTTTAGGCTATTGATGCCCAGACCATTAGAGAAATCTGCACAAAATACATCTATGATAAGCATCCTGCAGTTGCTGCCGTGGGTATGTGGTATAAGTTTCCCCAACCTCCCATAACCCCTCCAGACCACCTGCTCTGAGTTGAGCATATGTCATGGCCAACTTTCTTTAACTTCCAGGTCCAATTGAACAACTTCCAGAGTATAGCAAAATCTGCAGTGGCATGTATTGGCTTCGTGAGTAGTGAATCACAAGAACTTTCAGCATATTTTAGCTTTAAAAAAACCCAGAAAAACAACCAAAACCACCCAACAAACCAACTATACCCCTGTTTAAAACTTTGGAGATGTTTTTGAGAAGATTAAAACTCAAGAACCAGCCCCTCATGTGTGTCTGTATAATGAAGAAAGGAATGGAAACATGTACAATATTTGCATTTTTATTATAAAACAAGGATTGTCAGTAAGAGTCATTTCTTGACTTTAGTAGCATTCATCACTTGTTCTTGAGCAGCTTTCTTTGCCTTGACCATTTCAACGAGTTCCTGAAAAATGGGGGGGAACAAAGAAACTTAACTAAACATGTAACTTGTGAACAATGTTGTGGTTTTGAACAGTATATATATTCACTGTGAAACGCTCTAGTTCCCAACATAATGAGAAATCTACATCGTTTAATACTGTAAAGCAATTTCTCTTAGAAACAAATCCATTGACGAAAGGTCAATGCTTATCTACCTCCCCTGTACCAGGCACTTTACCTACAGGAGGCTAGGGATAGGACTTCACCACCTGCAAGAACTTGCTCTCAAACTATATGACAAATTTCAAGAGAGGGACTTTCCTTCCCAGCTTCCAGAGCTACTGCTTTCATTAACGAACATTTAGTCCTTAAGGCTCTTTTGGGGTTGAGGTACCAAAAATAAAAAGTTTTCCATAAGGCTCCATCAGTTTGCTAGTGTCAGATACTGTCTCGGGTAGGCAATGTAACAGTAAAAGCAAAGGATTCTCTTAGGACTTGGGCTAGTGACACTCCTAGGAAGAGGTGAGGTGTACCTTACCTTATATCGCTTCATGCAGTCTTTTTTTGACCGGCCTGGAACAGCTGCTGCTATTTTCTCCCATCTTTCAGGAGTATTTACTGGATAAGTCTTCAATGCTTGTTCTAAAAGTTTTTGTTCTTCTGTAGTCCATGGGGATGAATCTAGAGGTGATCCTGTTTATAAATGCAAAAATGACAGCAAGAAAAAATATTTAACGAAAGAGTCCAGAAAATACTGTAAACCCTATTAGAGTTGATGTAAAGTCCATGCAGTTTGGGGGTGTATTGTGTGTACCAGAAACCCTCAAATCTGGCAACAGAGCCTGGATCACTTACTTGCTATGTAAGTTTGTAAGCAAACCTTGAGTAAGTTCTGGGTTACTTTCTTCCTAAGAGACACAGGGGAGAAAAGTGCACAAGAAGGGATCCCTTTTCACCGTTACCTTCAAATCGTTCTGAGGGGGCAGCACTATCCATCTGAGGCACCACACCATGTTCTTTTTTAAATTTGTCGAATGCTTTCTTGTTTATGTCATCTTTTTGATGAGGGTCTATGAGCAACAGACATTAAAGAGAATAATTACTGCAAGAATATTAAAGCCAGATGTAATAACATTGTGTAGCAGATTAGTTTACAATAATCACAAAATCAAAAAACTTAATTCCCTTTAGAACAATGGTAAAGAGGTTGGTAGATTAAAAAAGAATCATTCAGGGTCCAATAAACTTTTAATTCTTAAGAGTGTAAGACCCTCCAACCCTTATCCTGCTTTATATTGCTCAGATGAATACTTGTTCTGTATCATCTTAAACCTGAATCTGCAACTTCAGCAAAATCTAGAGGGATTATTCTCTCAAGTAAGGACTGTGGCACAAAACTCATGTATTGCCCAGGGTATGACCATGGGAAGAGGGGCAGGAACACTGGGAAAATTCAGGTGCTCCTTATGCCATTATGTGGTTTGTAATGCAGAAATCTCTTCAACACTTCATGTTTTTTTTTTTTTTTCTTCTGTAGTAAAATGTCTAATTTCCTTGACACAGGAATTATTCTAGAGCTCTCTAGGCTTCATTTTTCATTTTACTCATTTTTGAAGAGGAGATGAGCCATGTTAATTTAGGTGTCTTACTCTGGTGTTGCATCAGTTCCATTTATTTTAGGTGCCTTCCTTTGTAGGGAGCTTTCTGAGAGGCCCATTTATCTCTCTCTGAGCCCTGGCATTTCATATGTCCCACACATCAGAGCATCAAGCTACAATAAGAGTTCCTGAGAGTTGCTCATGAGGTGGTGACTTACAAAAGAGCCATGAGAATGAAAACACTGAATCACATAAATGTTCCTCTAAATCTTCCATCTGAACTACATTTCTTTTGGGGCTATACAGAGGATTTTCTCAAGAAACACAGCTCCATTCACAGAAAAGTCAGCTGTACAGAAGCATGCAGATCATCTTCTTACAAAAATAAGATAATAGAGATACCAAGCTTTTGGAGACTCTTTGCTTTATTGATGACATCTTTTGCTGTTCGTTTTATTCCAGTAGTGGAGTGCAAGTTCATGTAATTGGCAATAACTTCCCACCTAAAGGAGGAACAAAAAGGGTAAACCAGCATATTACATAGTATCTTATCTTCATACAAGCTATGGTAAAGCTCCTGTACACATTTTTATCAACTCCTGAATAAGTTCAAACATATTTCAATATGTATAAAATCTCAGAGCAGCTGTTCTGGAAAACTGTCAGTCACTAACTGAAGAATTCAATCAGCTTGGGTGAATTTCTTGGCTCCCAATACAGAAAAAGGACAGCCTAGGAGGTAGGTAAAAGCAACCTCTAATCCTCAAGATTAGGTTTAGCTGCTGCTTTCCTGAAATCCCTTAACACGTCTGACATTAAATACTGCAGGCTGCACTGAAGGGCTGAGAAGTTACTAACCCTGTGTCCGTTGCCCCCCAGAGGAATGCCTAAACATCAGGTAAAGGGGCTTAAACAGGAGAGCTGGAACAGCCCCAGCCAAAGATTATTCCTAGTGCATTCTTAGAAAATGGAAGGCAGTATGTGCCCCTGATCAGACAGCAGGATTGTGTGCCTTAAGCACTGACTGCTGAGCTGCAGAAACAGCCACTGGTATCATGTCTATGGAATATGACAGCTTTTTTTTTTTCCCCTCCTAAGTAAGTTTAGGAGGCTTGAAATCTATGACTCCTAACTGGATGAAGGCCTTTCATTCCTGGGAAGGAACAGGATTTAAGGTGTGCTCCTGTTTTTGATGCTTATCAGTAAGCTGACTGCCAGTGCTGCTTTCTGTAAATCCCAGCCCCTCCCTTTTCCCCTAGCTCTCCCCTGAAGAAAGCTGGTGCACTTAACTGCTGATTATTTTCCTCCTACCATGCAGAGGAGAAACCAGCCTCACATTCATTGTGGAGCTCCTGGAAGTAGCTTACACACTTGTATTCCTACCCAGCTGCACCCCAGTCATGGGTGTGTTTTGTTCTCTGCTTTAAGGACTGGAGCCTACCCTGGACTAAGCCCTGTGCAAACAGGCACCTCAGCACCATCTTGGTAATGGACAGAGGCCCAGTTTGGAGGGAAACAAGTTACAGGGCTAGAGCTAACTCCAGTGACACACAGAGCATGGTACCAAGAAAAACAAACCACTGGCTGCTTGAGGGTCAAGGAAAAGGAGGATGTTTAGGAAGTCCTGACACTGACAAAGTACTTGGGATGATCTGAAAATATGTTTTATTATGCTTGTTATTTAATTAAAATTGTTAGTAGGGCTTTTAGCACCAAACCCGAGAAGTACCTTGAGTTAGTCCCTGCTGGAAAGAGGTTCACAGCTTTAATTAGCAACTGTAAATCATCTTCTGGCCAATTTTTGCTTCCCCCTCCACCGCCAGTGGTTGACTTTTCTGAACTCTTTGTTGCTTGGCGCATACGAGCTTCTGCCTCTTCTTTCTCTCGCCTTATTTGTTCATTTATTTCTTCTATCTGAAGATTGTAAATAAGCATTATTTATTTACTTACTGAATTACTGTTTCATTTTATAGTGACACAACCCCCTCTCTGGAATTGCTCAGAACCTTGGATTTTGCTTAGTTTCTGTTCTGTATATTATATATAAGGAAACAGAGGAGCTTATCTGCTCCAGTATTATTTCCCTTCATTCCATGTGTAAATTTGGCCATTCCAGATTAGGAGTTAATAGCAGAAATCCATCACAAGTTCACTAGGAAATTAAATGAACACCCCCAGAATTAAAACTTTTCAACCTAGTGTGAATATTTAGGCTAGCACTTGACCTAGAGGGACAGATCCACAAAAGTACTAAGAGCCTCACGTGACCAGGGAGGGCAATTAAGCATCCATGTTGAATACACTGGTGCTCACATCTTCCAGCCTAACTGCTGTCTAAGCCTGATTATGTCAGTACAACCATAGTACATAAGTTAGAATTAACTGCAGATTTTAGTTACTAAGTGTGTACCCAGGCTTAGATGGCCATGTGTAGTTTTTTAGCAAGCTCTAAACTACTTTAATTAACCCACTGCACATCTTTGTGACCTGTAATCACATCTTGAGACTGGTGTGACAAATCTTTAATCATCTGCTGCTGAGTGGGTCCAGTCCAGTCTTGGCAGTGGTAAAAGAGCTGTGCTCTTATGTCTGTTGGCAGAATGCCCAAAATAGAGAGCAAGAAACCTATTTCTTAAAATCTTCCTGGCAAAAGGAAAGTTACCTGATGGGTAATTTTTAGTGGCTTAGTTTTAACAGATAGAAAGGGAACTTCCTGCATTTGGAACACCCTCAGGGAGAATGGAATATTGAATTCAGTCCCCTGTAGAACAAGAGGCATTTCAGTCTTAAATTGTCTGATGAGTAAACCTGACCCTGGTATGGGGCAGATCATATTCTCCACCACAGAAGAAAGTTCACAGCTGTGAATCCACAGTGGATGAGAGACAGCACCTTAGGTTCAGCTTTATTAGTTCAAATGGCTTTTCCCCAATGGCAAACATAGGCAGATCCTTGCTGAATTTTGTAAATTTTGATTCCATGTGTCTTGGATTTCCCAGTCCTTGGTATCCAACCTACCAGCCCTTCTAGTGCCTACAGCCTGCAGCACTTAAATCCTTCTGTGGATCCATCCCCAAGTCACAGATACTAGACCAGGATTTTTCTTGCATAACAGAATAGGTTAAGACTGCCCTCCTTCCCTCACGGTAACTGCTGCACATTGTTGGGCAAAATGAAATTCCTCTACTGTTTCTGTATACTGTACAAGAGGTCGGTTTTATGTTCTTTACAGATAAAAACATGTATTTTTTTTCTTGGCTGGCCCTGTTAATTTGACCAGCCGTGAATGGCACATGTAAAATAGAGCAGAGATCCCACTGCCTGTGGACTCTGAAAATCAAGCCTTTGTGTTTAACAAGCAAGATTCCACAGCAGCTATGTTGTTCTTACTTCAATTCAGTCAGGTTGATTTCACAAATTATTATGTTATTTTGATTTGACACTCAGCATAATTACCTGTTTTACTACAGCCGCCTTTCCTCCTTCCCTTGTTGTGGATGTAAGTGCTTCATTCAAGCATTGCAGACTAAAAATAAATTATTAGGTTACAACGGAGAGCTAGCAGAAAGATGGGTATCAAAATGAGCAGAAAGCAGCAGCAGGAAGACTTACCTTGCTAGCTCAAGACGATCACAAAGCTTTTCCACCTCCTCCATCATTTTAACACAATCTGCCTCATTATCAGAAAAGTAATTCCAGTTCTGGAAGCAGAAATACACGTTCTACAAAGTTCTTGAACTTTATTGTCCTATTCCTTCAGACAAAGGCTTAACACACAGCATTCTTCAGCCACTGCTGTGTTTGGACCTATTTGATCAGCTTTACTCATAACTCAAAACCATATAAGTATGTGTTTTAGTATGTTGTTTTTTAGTAAACCCACTTTCCATACCCATCTCCAGCCCTAAGAACAAGCAAACATGTGATATGTTCTATTCTAAGCAAACAGTAATTTCTCTGATGTAACCTGTTTGTAACCATTGTAACAATAGTTAAATACCTTGCATGTTGTTCTGAGTTTTTGCCTTTCTTTCTTGATTGCTTTCTTCTGTATCTCTTTTTCCTTTTTTGCTACTAATGCTTGTTGCCTAACTTCTTCCTCCTCCTTTTCTTTTGCTAACCGTGCTGCTTCTAATTCTGCTTGTCTTTGCTGCAATCAAAAGGAAAAAAAAATCCAAGTAAAAAAATGCTCAGTCATAGTTACAGGGTCATTCAGTCATCCAGTATCAAAATGTGTTGTTTCTGGTTTGGGTGGAGTTTTGTTTGTATGTTTAAGGGTTGTAAAATGCATCAATACTTTAATGTTTGGTTTTCCAAGAATTTTGAGGGAGGTGAAGAAACACATACCATTTGGCATTAAGTCAAGTACTTGCTGTGAGGACCCCCAGTTTATAAATCCTGACTTCCTCCACAAGAAGATGTAAAACCGTATGCAATTTCCCATGCCTGCCTCAGGAGTATAAGCTTGCAAAAAGGCAGTGGTCCAATACTTATCCTGCATTATTATTGATAAAATATTTTGCAGTGTTTCAACAATGTCAATTGAGTTACTTCTTTGCACCTTACAGTTCCCTTTCATTCCTGTACTTTCAAAGACATCATTTCCAAACTGTTCGTATTAATCAAATATGTTGAGTTACCTCAAAGTGTTTCATACCAACCAACCATTCACAGATCACACGCACAAGGCAAGCAGCCATATCCATTTTATGCACTTAATGCTTGCCTTGAAACCAGAGGAAGTGTATGCAACAAAAGAACTCAGTTTTCGAAGGTGTTTTGTTTCAGATCTGTGTTCCTTGTTTCCATCTCATTCTCAGAAGGCTGTCAGCCTTGCACTGCCTGCTGCACAGGCATCAAAGACAACACATCTTTGAACCCCAGTGTAATTCTATCAGTAATCTTCTGACTCATCTAGAACCTGAAGCAGTGCATCAGGTGTGAATGAAGCAGAGTTTTTCAACCCAAATAAAGTACTTACTTTTTCTTTTGCCTCCTGTTCTTTTCTTTTTGCTTCTACCTTTGCTTTCTTCTCTGCTTCCTTCTTTGCCTTTTCTTCCTCCTTAAATTTCTTTATCCTGGGATCACAGCTGTATGCATTGTCTGGCAGAAGAAAAGAAGCATCATGTATAGAAGAAAACCAGGAGGTTTTCAGTTAGTTAACTAATCTCTCTTTAAAGAACAGCAGTTTGTGTGCTCACCAACAAGAGTCCTAATTCTATTCATTTCTTCTTTTTTCCTCAGTGCTCTGGCAGCTCTGTTCTGCTTTTCAATCCACCTCCTTTCATCTCGACTAAAAGGGAAAGCACAGTTCAGTGCTAATGCTTTAGTGTCACTGTTAGAAATTCATCGACAAGCTTCTTAAATAGTTTCCCCCACACAGATGTTCTTCTGTGAATACTTCAAAAATAGACTTCAGAAAAATTAAGTTGTAGGCCCTGAGCTCATACAAAAAATGCTAAGTGTTTACATAGTTACATAAACCTGACAAACCAAGCTGCTTATCTGTCATTGCAGGGAATGAGATCACGGGCTTTATTTCCAAAATGCAATCCACTTGCTTACTTAACATTAAAGCCAAGCAAAAGGAACAGAAATGCTGGCATATGGTTTAATTAAAAGACAGCAGTATAAGCAATGCCAGTTATCTCATTTTGCAGTATACAGTCATGTCAAGTAAACCCATCTGCGGAGAAAGAAAACTTTCTATGAAATATCATGATACTCTGGGTAAAGCCATGCCAGATTCACTCCAGTAAAATACAGCTCAGGTTACATATTGTCCAACTAAATAATCTGAAAATATTTGGCAGTGCTGTCAGGAAAGAGGCAGATTTTTAGTGGGGGTCTACAGCCTCATCCACACAACCAATAGGAAACAATAGAGAGGGCAGGCAGGTTGGAACTACGTGATCTTTCAAGTTCCTTCCAACCCAAACCACTCCCTCTATACCTCAGAACACAGAAAACAATCCCCGTAACTGAGAAGGAGACTAATATGAAGCTTTAAAACATGAGCAACATCACCTTTGGCAAGAAGGGGTAGCAAGAATCATGACCATCTGAACAGCAGCTGTAATGTAGTTCTCTCTCCTAAGTACAGCAGACTAGGTACCATTTGTCTAAACATCTTTGAAAAAGGACACTAATGACAGGAATGAGCAGAAAAAAAAAGAGAACTATGCAAATAATTCAAGATCCTTCCAATGAGAAGCCTAGCGATTCATCAGTGTGATTTACCACAAGTACAAGTGACACAGAATTGATTACAGTGCCTTCACAGAACCTTCATAGGAGAGAGAACAGTGGGTCTGGTGAGGCTCAAGAAATTCAGTAGCAGGAAGACACACAAGAGAAGAGAAACAAGTGCCTAGCTACAGCCTAAATATGGCAGTTTCTGGCACAAAGAAAGCCAACCACCGAATCTAAATACAAAACTGATTTCTAGCCAAACTTGGAAGAAGAGATTCATGCAATGCAAGTTATGGTCTTCCAAGGATTACTAAGTGAAAGGTTGTGTCCTGTGAAATGTGTGTTAGACTAAATGGTTCAGTGCTCCAGCTTGAACATTCTGTGTTTGTAACTGTAGGAGGGATAAAAATAGAATGTATTTTCCAATGGCAACGTGGTCTGAGTAATTCAGCAACTATCACTACATCAGCAAACACGCAATTTTTACTACCATTGAGCCATCAGAACTCATCACTCCAAATTCTAGGAAATACCACTTTCTCAGTACAAGTTAAAGAGTAAGAGAGAAACGATACCTGCTTGCTTATCCACTCTGTCCTGGCTCCAGGTTCAACCTGTGCTTGGGACTGGCACGAACTGCAAGTCTGAACTTAAATGAACACATCAAAGCACCTCAGATACACCTCTGAGAGGCAAGCAGGAACTACTTTAATTACACAAAGAAGCTCACAGTAAGTCCAGTTTCCTAAGCTGGGAGTGTGGAATTCAGACTTGGCTCAACTACCTTTCTTCCTATGACTTACAGTCTAAGGGAAAGTTGGAAAATCTTGCCGTATCAATCTCTCAGTCTCCTGTCAAATTTATTTTTACTTACATACCATTCTGCTTTTTCTTTTTCCTCTTCATCTAAATAGGAAAACTCTCTCCAGGAATCAAAATTATACCTAAAGTAAATTTAATGAAAAAAGAGTGAATAAAAAACAAGCACATTTGTTAAAAATCAGTCACCTTTTTTACTTCTATGTGTTTGTAGGCAACTATACTGCTGTTTACAATTTATAATACATAATTTACAATTATACTGCACCTACAGTGATTCCACTGTGTTAAGTCAAAATGCAGGATATGATTTACACCTCTCTGTACTATGGGACATAGTCTACTTCAGGATGGCATCAGTTTTGCCAACTCTAAATGTATACAGCTGTCTAAGCTCCTGTCATAGGCAGTGGAAATGCAGTGCAGTCTGTAGAGTTCAAAGAGAAATTAATCTTTATGTGAGTACCCATATTTAGCAGGTAAAGCAAGCCATAAAATTACTGACTTTTTTGGACTAGATACACCTCCCTTTATTAGGGGAGCTTAAACACCTAAGACATCTCCACTAAAAACACAGATTAGGTGAGATAAACCTGACTTCCAGGCTGTGGGTCAGCTCAATTCTCAGCCCTTGTGGTTAGAAGTTCCCACTGCAACACTGAATTTACAAGCAGATAGATCAGCCAGGAGAAAGCCAGCTCAGTTTGTGGGAGGCACAAGCAGCCATGGGGTAATTTTTTGACATTACTAGGTTGGAACAGCCCACAGCCAACAACCCACACACCAAAGGGTCTACAAGCCCTTTATATTGCATGTCTTGAATACTGTGAATAGAAATGGAGGAATCAGATAACTTACCAAAAGGAATAGAATGCATCTACCTCCTCAAATGAGGAGTTCATGTCCCCAAGTTTAGGTACATTTTTCTTATTTGACCACCTGAAAATATATGGATAATTTCAAGAAATAATACATATAATCATCATAACATGGCATTTGATAAATACAGAATCAAAATACAGAATCAAAATCAGAGGCTCCCTCCCACCAACACAAAGGGGGCACCAGGAAAGAGGAAGAGAACAGGAGAGTTCCTCCTAAGTATCCTTTAGACTGGGCATTTCTGGGGGAATTTTCCCAGAAAAGCAACCTCCTCCTGCCTGAGTGCCTCCTGCTTTGTGCCTCCTGCTTTGTGCCTCCAAGATATGTGCCTCTATCTTTGTAGATACTTAATTCTCCATGCACATTATTCTGGTAGAGTAGCTTACAGAAAGTGGACCAAAAATGCTCTGTGAATAAATAGCTCTGTTATTTATATCTGTGGTAGGGTACAGGAAGTCTCCCACACATTCTAATGGAGTACAAGGAAATAATGCATATTCTGCCTCCACTGCATTTTTCCTAGGGAGGTCTTCCATAGGCTCTAGAACATGTTGTTCCTTGCCATAGCATCCATTTCCATGCAGAGAAGGGAAAACCTCATCTGACAACCACAAATCCAGGCCTGAATCTATGGAATACTTGATAAAAGATTCAATAAGACTACTTTAAATAATAATTGTTCAGAATGTAGTGAAGTGTCTCATGAAGTTAAGCACTTTCGTACAGGGAAAAGTTGACAGGTTTCTATTGTGACAACCTTAATACCAAGTTAATTGTCAAGCATGAATCAAATGTAGAAAAAGTCACACATTGTAAGAGAAAACCACCAAATATTGACAGTTAAAATTATCTTCTCCTTTAACCAGCGAAATTGTGAACATAACTACTGTCTTCTGTTAATGTCTCACTCTCAGAAAAAAATAATTTAAAAAACGAGTTTTTAGTCAGCAGCATTCAAACATTTGGTATTGTAAGTAAGTTTAAGATAAAACAATGAGTTTTACAAAAAGGGCAGTAGGTAATAGGAAGCTGAGAACAGACTTCTTTAAATTCGCATGGGTCAAACTCAGTGCCATCAATATGACAGTTCAGATTATTTTAACATGAAATAAAAAATAATTGCACTATTTTAGCTAGTATTATATTTCAAGCAAATGAATATATCTCGTTACAAACACAATGTTGAAAGAGTTTGCAAATGCTGATACTCCAGCAACAGCAGAAGCAGTCAGACATAGCTTACCTGGCATTTCTTTCAAAAACTGGTGAGAAAACTTCGAAGAAGTTTTCTTTTGCTTCACTTTTGGAAGGTACAGAGTTATCAAAAGTAGGATCTATGCTGTTAAATGCTCGTCGTTTCACAGGATCAGATAATATTTCATAAGCTGAAAGAAAGTTACCAGACATAGCGTTGTAAATGTTTAAAGATGCTCTCAGATCTGCGTTTGATCTATCATTCTGCACAGCTTGATATTTAATTATTTTAGTGATACCAAATAGCATTGCTGTCTGTTCCTGTTACACTAAGAACACATTTAACCATTAAGATGTAACAAAACAGATAATATTTAATTTTATAGCAGTAAATTTGGTTCAGACACTGAGAGTTCAGGCATGACATCTTCAGGCTTTTATCCTTGCAGATAAATTGACAAAATAGTCTAAGGCACAGAGTAAAGGCAGTCCCTGAGTTAATATGTTGTCAGAACTGGCAAGAACAGGAGCCATTCGTTATAGTTTTTGCAGGTCACAAAGTTGTACAGAGTCTTGGATAGAATATAAAACTCCACACAAACAACCCAAAACATGCAAACACTCCTGCTTTTCCTGTTCTTAAGCCCTGCAGTTGGGGAGCATCACATTACTAATCTTATATTCTGGAAATCACACACACTGTAGCTTTGGTGAACTCTACTTTTTTCTCAAGGAAGTGTCGAGTTAATTTGTCAGTTTTACAATGACCACTATTTTTCAGTAAGAATGAAAAGTCAAAGGCATCAAATTTGTGCTGTGATGATTAATGGACTTCTGTGCCTGCACCCCTGCTAGAGGACACTGCACCATGAAGGCTGGATCTAGGAGGTGATAACCTGGAGGAGACCTTGGTGCTCTGCAGTTCTGTAAACTGATCTCACTGCACATGTCAGTGGAGAGAGGAAGGAATGACAGTGGCCACCAATGAGCTGCTGCCTGCCAGTCTGCCCTTCCCCTCGGGGAAAGGACTTCCCTCTGCCAATACTCTAAATGACCCCAATTATCCTCTGCCTCAGTAAGCCTCATACCATTTTCCTGATGCAGGAAATTCTGTGCAAATCCATTGGTTCCTCTTCCATTTAAGAGATGTCCCTTCCACCTACAGATCCCCAGTTCTACTCTCACACACTCAGTTCCCCCAGCTCTGTATCTCCCTCTTGTTCCTTTGTCAGACCAAGTTCTGAACCCAACCTATGTACTCCCACCTTTCCAAGTTTCTTCTCCCTGTTTCATTACGATTTGCTCCTAATCCAGGTCCCCCTTTCCTACAATTGCATTTCAGTATTTTCTTCCTCCAAAGTGCTGCCTGGAAGCATTATTCCTTTTCTTTGCTATTTTTTGCTTTCCTTTCTGTTTAGCTCCAAACTTGGACAGTAAGCAGCTAAGAAGGAAGATTCTATGATATTTTGCTCCATGCATATAGAACACAGAGCATATTCCTGAATTCATGTGCAGGTTGTTCTCATCATAGGTATCTGACAGTTTCTGACAGGACTGCAACAGAAAAACAATTTCCTCTGGCAACTTTCCTCCTTCTGACAACTCCAAAGGAGGCTGAAAACAACATTAGTTTGTCTAACGTATCTCACACTAACTAGTATTTGTACGAAGACATTCAGAGAAGGAAGTTTAGAAACACAAATTCCAAGATTTCCTCCTGCTTCAACCTTCTTGAGTGAAAATAATTTTTTTAAAATAAACAAAAAAGCCAATCTCTAAAGCATTTTTGGAGATGTAAGTCATACACCTAGAACAACGCCCTATGGTTCTGGAATTGGCAAGCAGTGGTGTTCTGGGTCATAGAATCATTAAATTTGGAAAAGACCCCTAAAATCAGAGTCCAGTCATTAATCCTGCACTGCCAAGTCCACCACTACAGGCAAGAGGGAAATGTTGTTCAACTGAGTTCACTTGCTCATCTGTGGGCAAAAATGAGCAGCTGAAGAAACCGACGACCTAGATCAAATCAACACATGCTCTGTTGTCAGAGCAAGCACATTAGAATTCAGGTTTTCCAACTGCTGTTGGTGCCTATGGGGAATTGCTCCATGGCTCACTAGTTTATCCCAGCTATGGGGCCACCTCCAGAAGTTCATCTGTGCGTGCACTGCTACAAGTGTCACATGTTGTCACCAGCTGGTACAGCAGCCAAACGTCTGCCAGCTACATTCCCATCCTGCTTCTGCCCACTGGAAGTTATACCTAATGTGATCTATTGATGCAGTTTTCTAAAATGGAAAAAGAACTTCTCCAGCTGTTTAGTCATTGACAATTCCTTAAAATCCTAATAAAGCATTCCTTAAAATCCTAATAAAATCCTAATAAAATCCTAAATGTTTCCGACAATCAAGTAGATTGAGAGAGTATCTAAGAAAAGAGATCCATTGCTTACCTTTAGTTATGCAAGTAAAATAATCATTATCACCTTCTCCTATCTGTTCCCCTGCAGCTTTTCGCTTGTCTGGATGATGTTTCAAAACCATGGATTTATCTAACAAATAAATGCATTAAAGTTAGAAATGCTTCATCAGAAACAGTTTCAAACAACAAAGTAATACAGTAATTTCAACTGACATTTCTCTAATTCAAAACGTAAATAAAAATAAAAACTGAACAGTCAAATCTAGAAGAAAACAAGTTAATGAATCTTCTTTAACACTATAGTTAAAATTATTTCGTTTTTGCTGCGACATAAAATAACCACAACTCAGACACTCTATTCTCTACTCCACCTCAACATCTGAAGAAGTCTCTGAGACTTATTCTACTGTTATGCCTAGCAAAATGCTTCAGCATCTGTAAGTGTACAGTTAGCTTCATAACTGAAAAAATAAAATGATTGTAATATTAGTTGTTATTTCTAATGAAAAACAAAATAGTTCAGATAGAATAAAAATTGTATTCTGTCCTGTTACTGAAATTCTGAACACAATCCAAAGTGAAATGTAGCAAGAAAACAAGAGCCTGTGAATGCTGCTGCACTTCACCATGGCTAACGTTGAGCAGACACACAAGACTTTGGGTTAAATGCTCCCTCTACTCAGGCGTTGAATCCTAAGGCACAACTGGCACATACGGAGTATCTACGGAAGGTGCTACCAAGCTTGTCTTGGTGTTTAAAAGGTAAAACCAGATTTTAGACTGACTTCTTTGCCAGAAGGTCTTGCCATATTCCCATACTCCACACTCTGTACCTTCCTGGTTCTCTCTAAAATACCAGAGAGAAGATACCAAGCAAACAGCTACAGCAACCTGTCTCCTGAGGAACAAATCAGAATCCTTCTCAGAAACAGGAAAGCACAGCATACACTGGTGGGAAAGACTCACATCTCTACAGCACCATGGAACAATTGAGTGCTGTCAGGCTCCTAAAGAGAGAGGCTCTGGATCTTGCTCAGAAGATCAGTGAGACCACTGACCCCCACCAGATCAGGTACTGCTCTGTTCCATAGCAGCACATGCTCTACAGTGGTGGTGTTAACTAGCACCTGCCTGGGGCAACATGACTTCCTGTGTAAGTTGGTAACTCACTGTTTTCCACCCATTTTCATTTGGAAGTATGTGGGGACAGTGATTCTTCTTGCACCAGCACAGCTGCTCGCAAGATCCATTCACAAAGCCATCAACTCATCCCAGTGAGGCAACTGAACAATCTTCCGAATATTTTCAAATCCTCCTCCACTAAATATCTGCATCCTTCTTGCAAAGTCAAGCACACTGCTTTCCCAAAATAGAGTTCTGAAGCCCAACATGCTCTTTCACATGCAAGTCCCACCCCACCAAGCACCTGCATGCATTCCCAAATCATGCTGTGATTTACAACACAGGCCCATGACATCATTAAGCAGCACACTGGCACTTCCAAGTTCTACTGTTTACTCACCCAAAATGTCAAGGAAACTTAACCTCATAAATTAACCTCATTTTTAATGGCTTGGTAACATCCCAGAGATCCTGCCACAGGAACTCTGCAGTTTTCAAATGGCAAAATGATCAAAGAACAAAGCTGAGCTTCTGAGTGGCCTAAGTAACTTTTGGTTACTTGAATACCTGAAAAGTCACAAGCTACTGCTCCATTCCCAGCCATACTCAGTCTCACCTAACTGTTAACAGCAGCCTTTTCTTAAGCATTCAGCTGCAGTAACGTGGCAGCTCAACAGCGTCAGGGGCCTGCAAGGGAACCTCTGGGAACACAGAGGGCAGGGAAATCTCTATTCCTCTGCCTTTGACTGTAGACTCAAAAGAGTAAATGTATAGTTACAGTCTAAAGGCTGTTGACAAAACACACAGGCCAGGAAGCAGAGATGTGAAATTTTTTAATTCCCTAGATTTAGGCCTCTGGACTTCAGAGCTGTGACGTGAATTTAGAAAGCTGGTAAGCAACACAAATCAAACTTCTAGGCCTGTGAAACAGTAAAAGCTTGTTCATAACATGCAGGTATTTTCACATGGAAACCAGTTGTGTACATCTGAAAAATAATTATGAAGGAAAAGTACTTACGAGCTGCTTTGATTTGTTTCTGAGTAGCCCTGTATCGTATATTTCCCAGTCCAAGAACTGCATAATGGTCTTGATTCTGAGAGGAAAGAACCACAAACCTAATAAACACTGATAAATACAACCTAAAACACCAGAACACATGCAGAAAACCAGTTCTCCTTTCCATCTCTTAAAGGCAAGAAGGAGGATTCTTCCCTCTCGCAATAAGCATCGGGAAAAGACTATAGAACAACAGTCGTAAAACTGTAAGTATTGAATAACTGAATAGCAATGAATTAAGCCACTGTTATAGAAATTCAAGTAGCTTAATATAAATTGGATTGAATCACTACAAAATTCAGTTATTGTTAAATTGAATTGCTTTCTTTAGTATTAAGCATGCCAATGTAACTCCAGAATAAAGGTGATGATGACAGGAAGAAGAGACACTTTTAACATTCTCAGGCACTAAAACTAAAAGCAACAGCTCAAAACTAAGATCTTATCCTGATGTGTTTGCCTTCACAGACCAGATATAGTGGTAGGGGAAGTGGAAGGCGATCTATAGCAAATCTATATCTGGGAATGGCAAATAACCTTGATGGGCAAAAATAGTTAACAGTAATCCATATTGACTGAATACCTTCCAGTCCTTTGGGTCAAGGGTTTTTAACATAGGATATTCTTCAAGCTGCAGTTCTTCATCCCCCGATTCTTCAGAAAGTTCCTTCTCATCTTCTAGCTCCTGGAAAGAGGCAGAAACATTTATGTTTCTCCTCTTAATAAATGCTTCAAACCATCTTCCCACAGGTTCCACTTGACAGAGAACTGATGCTATAAGCAAAAACATAAAAGCAACTTCACCTTCTGTGGTTTACTTTTTTTTTTTTTTTAAATTAAATCCCATCAAAGCCCACAAAAGTACAGCATCACACAAGGTTACAGATCACCAAATCTTTTCTTTGGCTCCATAAACACCAGAGTACAAGAACCAGCACACGTGCCCATCAGACGGCACCTCCTAACGCTTCGCTGTGCTCTCACATCTTGAAAGGTGCTTTCAAGTTAAAGGAACGCACGTGTCAAACGATATTAAATGCAGTCCTATTGGCGACGGAGGAGACAACCGCGGCAGCGATATTAAATTTGGATCGATCTTCCCTGCGTTCCCGCTCCCCCTTCCCAGGCCACTCCCTCCGGCAGCGAACCCAGACTTGTTGCTCGCACAAGAGCTGAAACGGTGCCGGGGAAGGCACAGCACGCGAGACGGAGACAATTAAGTCAAATAAATAGGAAAGTTCCTCGAAACGGGCCGATTTCCCAACTCCAGCGCCCGGGCGGGCGCTCGAGGGCGGCCTTTCCCCGGCGCAGGCCCTGCCGGCCCGCGGTACCTACCGGCCGAGAGCGGCCTGGTGACGGCCGAGCGCTGCCCGTCCCGCGCGGGGCCGCGCAGCAGCGCCATGGCCGCGGCCTGGGCCTGCCGCGGGACCGGCGCGTGGGGCGCCCACAGCGCTTCCGGGGCGGCGGCGGCGTGCGGCGCCATAAGCGGCCCGGCCGGCCCTGCCCGGGCCCCGCGGGCTTCGCCGCGCCCCCGCCGCCCCCGCGCCGCCCCCGCGGCCGGAGCGGCTCCCGCGGAGCGGCACCGGCGGCCCTGCCCGGGGCCGCGCGATGAACAGGCGGCGCCGCGCGGAACCCCCGGCGGCGGCCGCGGCGCCGGGGGGGAAGGAGATGCCTGAGTGCGGACCGCGGTGCACCCTGGTTTGTGTTCCGGGCGGAAGCGGCGCGGTGCTGCGTAAGGCGGACGGGCGCGATGCCGGATTACCTGGGAGCCGACCAGAGGAAAACCAAGGAGGAGGAGAAGGAGGACAAACCCATCCGCGGTGAGGGGCGATGCGGGGGACACTCTCCGAGCAGTGCCCGGGGCGGGAGCGGGGCGGCGCCGCCGGCGGCCATGTCGGCGCCGGGAGCGGCGGGGCTGGAGGGGCGGCGGGGGAAAAAAAGGACTAAAATGGATTCAAAGTGTCTCTGATGTGCGTTTTGGCACTGCGGCCGCCGCACTGCGAGTGTCCCCCATCCCGGCCCGGAGCCGGGCTCGGGCGGTGCCGCCGCTGCCGGGGTGGGGAGCGGGGCCGGGGTGGCCTCCCGTAAATATGGCTGTGAGCGGCTGCGGTGGGAATGCCGAGGGACAGCGGGGCACGGCTCGGGGCTGCCCGTGCCGGAAAGGACCGACCGCGGGTGCAGAACCAGCACCGTGTGGGGCTGGTCCGGGAAACCGGGGAGATCCTCAGGGGAGGAAGGGGCGATCCGCCTTTTAAATCTGGTTCTCTTAAAAAAGTTTCCTAAAATGCCTAATTTTCTCATCATGAGAGAAGAAAAGGTTTTTTAGGGTTTAATACTTACTTTTATACTTAAAATACACAACAAAACGATACAATGAAGCTACACCTCCCAGAAGGGAGGCCGTGGTGAGGTGGGGGCCGGTCCCTTCTGCCGTGCCTGCAGTGAGAGAAAGAGCAAATGGCCTGAAAGTGAGAAGGGGAGATTCAGATTAGATATTAGAAAAAATAAATTCACGTTTCGGGTGGTCAGACATTGCAACGGGTTGCCAAGGAGGTGAAGTCACCATCCCTGGAAGAGTTTAAGAGGCGTCAGGATCTGGTGCTGGGCGATGTGTTTTAGTGGTTTAGGGGTTACAGGGGCAGTGCTGGGACGATGGTTGGACTTGATGGTCTTGAAAGTCTCTTCCAACCTTGATGATTCCATGACGAGTTCTTTCTCTTGCCTGGGGGAGCGCCGCAGAGCTGCCCGTGTGCTGCTGCTTTCATTAGGAATTCCCGGGAAGCAGGAGAGGGAGAGGCGGCAGAGTTGTCCGAGGATACCAGCATAGTGTGAAAGTTGCCTATTGCTCCTCATGTTTTAGTTTATTCTGGCTGTTTATTTCATGTTAGTAAATATTTAATAATGCACAAGCAGTGCGAAATGTAATCAGTGATGGACTTTGAGCTGTTCCCATTCGAGAAAGATTTCTGAATTATAGCAACAGAGTGTTTAGTAGCTATAAAAAAAAATCAATGGGGTAGTACAAATAGTCAGGAAAGAAATAAGGATCAACATAAAAGATCCTCAGAATATAACATATACTGCATACGCTGCTATATAACATATACTGCACCCAGATCACCAATACCGTGTGGTTTGGGCTCCATCTGTCTTAAAAAGATAGAGTGGAATTAGACAAGGGAGGAAACTGGGATGGGAAGGGAGAGGGGATGTTGAATGTCTGTTAAATGGCAAGTGATGTGAGAGTGGTGTGGCAGCGGGTGACAATATCAGAGTTATATTTGTCTTAGTTAATGGAGGGTTCCCTGGAGCCCCCTCTGTGCAGAACTGGACACATGGAGCAGCTGGTGCCGCTTGTTCTTCTGGGGCAGTTCTCAGGCTCAAGTGAAAGTCTTAGATGCCAGGTTCAAGTCAAGTAAAAGGCAGCACAATCCAGATTTAAACCAGGAGACTCCTTCCTGTGTATTCTGCTGAAAATTTACAGGGATTGAAACCCCCAACATAAATATTAATGTAAAGAAATAGTTTTAAGGGCAGTTAATAGCAACGTGTGACACAGGAGTGGGGTTTCACCATGAATTTTCCACCTTTGTAGACCTCCCGTTTGAGAGGGGAATTTGCCCCACACTTTGTCTTATTTAGTACAACCCTTCCCATGTTTTCTGTTTTACAGTATTAAAACCAGGAGTTTACAGTGATGTTTTGTTACCCAGACCAGCTTAGATTCGGTTGCTGTTCCCTGCTCACAATGGGCTTTTTGGAAGAGAGACTTCACTGGTGGAAAGTTTTTCATTGATGCTTTCTTGAACATCTAGAAACAAAAAGTTAAAAAGATGAAGTTTTGATATCTTCCATCCCTTTTTGTAGTCGTAGGCTGGGAAACTACTCTGAGTGAGGCAGAATTGTAGCAGCTTGCTGGCTATGAGCTCTGGGTGGTGCAGGTTTTTGGACTGAAGAGAGTAGCTGGAGACCCTGTTTTGTTTTTCTTGTGTATCTGATGCTTTTTGGTTCCACTCTGCTGCAGCGAAAAGTGGAAAATCAAAAGAATCTCTTAAAAATACATGTTTTGATATTTTAGAAGCAGAATTGATATTGCTGGTTTTGTTTTTAAAACTGGAAGCTAAGTCTCTCCTATCTTGTTTCAGCTCTCGATGAAGGAGATATTGCCTTGCTGAAAACATATGTAAGTAGCACACACATGTTGGGAGTGTTAAAGACAAAAAGCAATTCCTGTGGGGAATAAAGTGCAGGAGTGGAGGGGTCTGCACTTAGCAAGTAGATAATAACTCTGCTTCTCCTAATGCATTTCTCTTCTGCTAAAATCTTTTCTCCCTTTTCACCTTCCAACAAAAGGGCCCCAACCTGCAACACTAAATATAATCCTGTGGGTTTGTTAAATTGCAAGTAATTAAGGATTTTTTCCTCTTATTTTTGTTTCATATGTCATTGCTGATTGCCATAGGGATCTAACAGCCAGGGCTTTACTAAGGCTTTTTCACTAGCCAGTTTTCTTGGTTTATGCAAAAAATAATTTTAAGACCCCCTACTGCCATCAAGTTGACTTGCTTTGAGCCATCATGTTAAATGAACATAATGTTGGGAGGCATTTTCAACAGACAATAAGGCTTAAAATGCTAATGTACCCTTTCCACTGGGAAGTACAGTTGGTCTGTGAAAGAACTCTTGAAAAATGAAACTTGCAGCATAGGTATGTTTGGCAGAAGTCTGAATTTTGTTGACACCAAGACTTCTTTGGAAAGCTCTGAAAATGCAGCTTGTACCCATTGCAGCTTCTTTTTTTGTTGCCAGTGGTTTACAAAAGAGATCTTCTAAAGCACATCCAGGTGTGGATCTGCCTGTATTAGTCAGATCCAGATTTAAAAAAAGCATTTTATCACAAGCAAGAATTCTGAATTGCCCCTTGATCTTTCTGCTGCCTTGTGTGGATAGTAGAAAGGTTGGGTAAGGTAGTTAAAGTACTTGTACAGGTGGTTTTCAGAAAGTGCATTCAGAATTCTCGGTATATATGATTTTACTTAGTATTTTTTAAACTTTAGGAGAAATAGTTTAAAAAAGTAAGACTGAACAGGTTTAAAAGAAAAACAAATCCTTAAAGTTGACAAATGTGGAAAATTTCCACCTTCACAGTTGGTCAGCTGTGTGTAGCTGCACTTCACTTTTTGCAAACAGAAATATTGTTACTGGAAGTTAATTCTGTCTTTTTTGGCTGTTATCAATAGTTGGCTGTTGTACCAAGACAGTCTGTTGAACATCTTGATGCTCAACAGCTCTTGTCATTTTTTCCTAAACATGAGATAATTTGAGTTACGAAATCTACATGATACTCCTTTTCCAGGGCCAGAGCACGTACTCAAGGCAGATCAAGCAAGTAGAAGATGATATTCAACAACTGCTTAAGAAAATCAATGAGCTCACTGGTAGGTTTGTCTTAGATAGCTTTCAATGGAAGAGCCACAGATACCAAAACAAGTGTTGTAAGAAGCTGATTTTAAAGAACTTCTGGATTGTTTTTTTGTTGTTATTTTTCTCAAAAGAATACAGTTCTTTATTTGGTAACATGAGATGTTTTTGTTTTGCTTTGCTTAATAGGAATTTTTTTTTTTTTTGGTTGAGCAGGACTAATCTGTACATCTGATTTTTTAATTTTGTAGTTTAACACATTTTTAATCAAAACTTTAGTTTTTACATATAACAGTGGCATGAAACAAATGCTCCTTTCTGACACTAGATCATGAAGTAGTGGTACCGGTCCTGTGTAATGAAGAAATGTTTATTGGAGCAGTTAACATTTCAAATCAACTGGATTAAAATCAATAACAATTAACTTGTTTCCTAATTTTTCGTCATATGTTTTTTGCCCTGTTGCTAATCCTGTGGTGACTCTCAGTTCTGCCATGAAGAACACAGTTTCTCTTGTAAAATAATTTTGATTCTTTTAAATACATCATGGAAATGGTCCCTGTTATATGCATGTTTTGGAAGATTTATGGGGTTTTTCATCTGTGTGAATCCCTTAGGTTCTGATACTTTGCACTGAAGCTCTCCCTTAGTGAAAGGACTCAAGAGTTTCATTCCTTTAGTGAAATGTAGATGTCCACTATCAGTGATGTGTCCTGCTGTAATCATCCCCACACTGCAAAATTTTCTGAGAGGGTGGCCAGGCTGGGATTTGAATGTTCAGCTGGCATGATCACACCAGCTCTTTCTTTTAGGAAACTTGTTTTTTAGGAAGTCCATCAAAGATATGTGTGTGCATTGTTTTGGAGGTCTCTCCAAAAGCTTTTTGCAGGGTTATCTCTAAGGTTTTGGTGTGGGAAGGATGGCTGACATCCCATTTAGCTGCTTCCTCCTCAGCTTGTTTATGCTGCATACAGGAATCAAGGAATCTGACACTGGCCTGGCTCCTCCTGCCCTTTGGGATCTGGCTGCAGATAAACAAACTCTCCAAAGTGAGCAACCGTTGCAAGTTGCAAGGTGGGTGCACTCTTCTCCTTCCAGCAGAGCTCCACAGTGTTAGAAATTTTATAGCTGATTTTTAGCTTATGTGTGGACTTCCTTTAAGAAATGAAATTCATGTGTTGTGCATATTGAAAGTGCTTTTAATAACTGAATCATAAAGGAACTATGATTATATGTTAAGTACTTCATACTTGTACTTATTCCTGCAGTTACTGTGTGATGCTACAGTGCTGTAATCACAAGTACAGCAGCTATTCTGGTATATTTGGAAGATGTTATTCTCTTGATGCTTATGCAGATAGCAAACAGTTTGTCTGCCTGGAGGTGTAATTGTGTTTCTGTGTTAGGTGCACGAAGATCATCAATGCAGACTCTGAGGATCCCAAGTACATTATCAATGTCAAGCAATTTGCCAAGTTCGTGGTGGATCTCAGTGACCAGGTGGCACCTACTGACATAGAAGAAGGCATGAGAGTTGGGTATGCAAAGTCTTTGTGTTTTTGTGAGTCTTTTTGCAGACTGAAGCTTTCTCTGAGTTGTCTCATGTTGTAGTTTGATATGTCAACAGCCCTCATTTCCTGTTTTTGGAGTGGTTGAAATTACAACAGTAACGTCTTTCTCTTGGAAGACAGTAACTCACCTGTATTCTGTGTTGGAATCTTTTGATGTTATTTTGATAAAAACCACGTGCCATGGACAGAAACCTTTCAGTTTGGGCCCAAATAGTCCCAGCTTTCAGAGAGCCTGTGTAGGCTCTGCCCTGTGTGTCACTCTGTGGTTACACACAGGGCATCCAGGAAATGTTCACTGAGGAGGTAAAACCTGTTACTTTTAGAATCAGTATTTTGCCGGTTTGCTCTGTGGGATATTTTGAAATGTAGTTTTCAAAATACTTTGGAATTAATAGTTTTGGAAACCTTAACATTCTCTGCAGAAAGAATTCCAGTATCTAGTCTACCTGACTATTAGCTTTCAGGGCTGGGCTCTCTTGATGCCAGAGAAAAGAACAGTTCAAGAATTCAGCTTCCCATTTACAGAGTTGTTTCTCCATAACACTTTACTTAACCAGTGTTAAAATAATAGTCTTTATGCTTTCTCACCAGGGTGGACAGAAACAAGTACCAAATCCATATCCCCTTGCCTCCAAAGATTGATCCCACGGTCACCATGATGCAAGTGAGAGTTGCCTTTACTTATTTTGACATGACTTTATCTTGTAATTGTGATTCCTTTAGCTGGATTTTGTTGTGGGCTGTTGAAAGCCTGGAGAGATTTGCAGCACCAGGCTGGTAAATGCTCACTCACCTCTTTGTTGTGCAGGTAGAAGAAAAACCTGATGTCACTTACAGTGATGTTGGTGGCTGTAAAGAGCAGATTGAAAAGCTGAGAGAGGTGGTCGAAACCCCTCTGCTTCACGTAAGTGGCCTCCAGATTGAAACTTTTGGATGTATTCTGGTCACGTGTTAGCATCTGAAAAAGCAAGAAAAGACAATGTCACTGAGTGTAAACAGCAGAGTGAGAGGAAGTCAGGTTTAAACAAGTGAAATCCTGCCCAGCCTCGTTTACATTGCTCTTTGTCAATGATTTCCTTAATTCACTTATATGCTGTGCTGCACATAATCTTTAATTTGCACATAACCTTGCCTTCTGTCTCCCTCCATTACAGCCTGAAAGATTTGTGAACCTTGGAATTGAACCTCCCAAAGGAGTGCTTTTGTTTGGGCCACCTGGCACAGGCAAAACCCTCTGTGCCCGTGCTGTTGCTAACAGGACTGATGCCTGCTTCATCAGAGTGATTGGCTCCGAGCTGGTGCAGAAGTACGTGGGAGAGGTAAGAGCAGCTTGATGGAGTGTGGAGAGTTTTGCAGATTTTGCTTGTGGGCGCCCAGCACCGCAGTGGGGATGAGGGATGGATATACTTGGAAGCTGCAGGTGCAGGGGGAAGGAGCTGTCAGACAAATCTCTGTAGGTGAGGCAATGGTGACAAGACCTGAGGTTTGCTGTCACTGATGAAAGGGATCTGGCAGTGCAGAGTTAAGGCTGTGGTTCAGGAGGACTCGGATTAGGATTCTGCTCCCAACCCTGCCACTTATTTTTCACTACCTGAAGTAGATTATTTTATCTGTACTTCTGAGTTTAAGAGCAGTAATTTTCTCTCCTTTATAGATTGCTTTGCTTTAAGCTTTATGAATGCCCCATTATATATGTAAGCAAATAAAAGGAGTTTTTTCATTGTAAACTTAGAAGTGTTTAGAAGCATGAAAAGCTTGATTTTGATAGTTTTCCTGAAATGTGCCTCCAGTGTCTGACAAAATCTTGATTTTTTGCTTTCAGGGAGCTCGTATGGTTCGTGAACTCTTTGAAATGGCCAGAACTAAAAAAGCTTGCCTTATATTCTTTGATGAGATTGATGCCATTGGAGGTAGGTTTGTAGTAGCTACAGTTCTAATCTCATGAGAGCTATCAGGTTTTCTTGCAGTTCTTCATCTGGATTGCTGCATTTCAAGGAAAGTGCTTGTAAATACTGAGTTAGCTAAACTACTCCCAGCACACCCCATGTCCAGGAAGCTGTCAGGAAGTGGTTTATGTAGTGTAGCCCAGACGGGAAACCATTTTTGCACATTTGGAACACTGAGATTATTCGAACTTTAGTGAAGAATCTCTGTATTTTGTTTGCAAAGAAATACCATTAACTTAAACCCCCTTCAGCTTCTGAAGTCACTCCCAAGTCTTTATTACTTCCTGAACATTATTCCTTTTTCTCAGAGGAAATGCTTAGGTCCTTTTAAAGTAGAACAGTTTTTACACAGACAAGGGAGAAGGATGATTTTGGTTGAGGGGAGGCAAAACAAACAAACTGCATCTATAAATTCCAGCAGCTTGGCCAGTTGTTAGGCAGGGAGATAGAGGCCCGTTTGTACTAAGGATGAAGATCCAGCACTTAGTTTAACTGCAGGTTACAGCACTCACTCTTGGTTTGAAATGTGTCACCCAAATAAACCCCTCACACCTTCTTAAGTCATCACAAATACTTGTATGCAATTTAAAATAATTTTCTGAGGTGTCCTGTGTTGCAGCCGCTGTGACACCTCTGTGTCCATGGCTTGGGGGTGCCTCTCCTGCGATGAAACTCGTGTGTCTCCTCTCCAGGTGCTCGTTTCGATGACGGGGCCGGGGGTGACAATGAGGTGCAGCGCACCATGCTGGAGCTCATCAACCAGCTGGATGGGTTTGACCCCCGGGGCAACATCAAAGTGCTGATGGCCACAAACAGGCCCGACACTCTGGACCCAGCACTGATGAGGCCTGGCAGGCTGGACAGGAAGATAGAGTTCAGCCTGCCTGATCTTGAGGTGAGAATTCTTTATTTCACAGCCGAGTGTGTTCTGATACCAGAGTGTTTCTTTTGTTAGGGCATCCTTGTCTGGATGTTTCTGAGAATTTGCAAAAGCAGCACTCTTAAATTGTGTGAAACTACATGGAAATGTGGGGGATTAAAGATGTGCCAGAGGTTTTCCCACACTGCACAGATTCCATCCCTAGTTGAGAAGCCATGGTAAACAGTTGTAATCACTGTATGTTCCTGCCTCAGCAGATAAAAAATCCTTTAACCAGATTCACGATTTAGTTCGGAAATTGGAATGTGTTTTATTTGTCTCTTTTGAGAGAGATTTCTATGATGAAAAATAATTTTAAAGTTATTTTCTTAATTTAGTCTCATGGGCACTTACATATTCCAGTCCAGACACAGGAAACCATAGCTGAGCAGCAAATACAAGATGCATTTTCCATTTGCCCATGCTGTGGACGTGGACAGCTGCAGGCTGGAGTCATCACTTCTTTCGTGCCATGAACACCTCTGTCCTCTCTTTCCTTCAGGGGCGAACTCACATCTTCAAGATCCACGCTCGTTCCATGAGTGTGGAGAGGGACATCAGATTTGAGCTGTTGGCTCGGCTGTGTCCTAATAGCACAGGTAAGCTGAACATGTTTATTTAAGCAATTTTGTGTATGCTCCATGTCCCCTGGCAGTCAGGGTTGAGCTGTTTTTATCCCTGCCTTTCCCAGGTGCCGAGATCCGCAGTGTCTGCACCGAGGCAGGAATGTTCGCTATCCGAGCGCGCCGGAAAATCGCCACTGAGAAGGACTTCCTGGAGGCGGTGAACAAAGTCATCAAATCGTACGCGAAGTTCAGTGCTACCCCTCGCTACATGACCTACAACTAATACCTGGGAATGTTCTTCCTCTTAAACTTTCTGTGGAACAAAAATCCAAGTGTAGTGATTTATGTTTTGTTCTTGGAAGCTAGAAATAAAGAGTGTCCCAAAGAGTAGGTATGTGTTCATTGTGAGTGTTCTACATCAGTGAAGTGTTGCTGCTGTAGGGAAAAGCTCTCAGTGAGGTTATAGTAGCACAGCCTAGACCACAGATAATTTTAAATCAGATACCTGGGCAATGTTAGACATCCCAAGTTTAGATCTCTGGTCACCATCTGCACCCCAAAGCTTGAAATCTGAGCCACAGAGGTGCTGGAAGTGACTCCACTGTTTCTGGATGTACTGGGAAATGCTTGTGTGATGCTCAGCACCGAGGTGTAGGTGTGTCCCAAGAAAATGGGAGCCACCAGGGGAAGGTATGGATGGTGGTGTGAGTCATTGCCCAGCTTAGGGAAAATGAAGAGATGGTGTTTTCCTCCCTTGGTGTGCACTCTGGTACCATCACAACTTGTTTTTTTATCTTCAGTAGTTTTTTAATCCCTTTTGCTGAGATTCATTGTTGTTTTACAAAACAGTAAATGGGCCAAGGAAGAAGGTAATTTCCTAGTGCTAAAGGAAGATTCCCTGATCTTGCTCTAAAGAGTTTGACAACAGTCTAGTAGTGAGCACTTTGTTACAGTGTATGACTTGTCTAAGATGCTGATACACAGAGAGGATGACCCTGACAGGGTCCTGATGCTCCATAGCTGGGAGGGGCTGGGAGTTGTTGGCCGCAGGCAGCATTGAAAGGCTAATCCTCGTTCATCTGATGTGTTCCTGTAGAGCTGAGTGTGGTGAATGAAAAGCAATAGTCTTTCATTTCACCTTTTTTTCCCAAGTGTGGCGTTAAAGTGCTTAGAGTGGAAGAGGTGGAAGAGGTTGAAGAAAAACCTGAGGGGAAAAATTGCTTTTGGAAACTGCTTTGGCTTAGAAGTGAGAGTTTTATTGTCAGTTGTATCAAAATCAGACCCATCAATTTATCAAGCTTAAAGTAGAAGCTACTTCTGCTTTTTTTGAAAGAGAAGATGTGTGCAATAGGGAGAGGATATGCAGCACATGGACTGGATTAGGATTTTGGTTACTGTCAGTATCTTGGTATGGAAACTTGGGCAATCTCAGTACTTAAATGTGTCATTTCAGGAAGAACATTTTAGGGAGGGATGCCACTTTATTGGTGGGACAGAATGTTTCTCATTTTCAGAAAGCAGCACTGACAGCATCTCTATTTATCAGGAGCAGCACTTGAAGTCAAATGTAGTTTCTACTTGAGAAGGATAAGCGAAGTATATAGAAAGAGTTTGGATCTTACCAGCTATCCTGAATTATCATCAGTACTTTTGCAAAAAAAGGAGGGGAGCAGAACATGACCCTGATTATTAAGAGGTACCAACACAGACTTAGGCCATCCAGTGCCATTTGCTGTGGTGGGGCTTCATCAGCGAGGGGAGAGGCACTGCCCTGTCCCTGTCGACAAACTGGAGCCCTGTTACAAGGTTAAAGGACCTGGGGTTGTTTGATCTCACACTGACAAGCCTGAGGTAGTATTTAATTTTTAGACAGAGGTCTGCTAATCAGTGCAGGGAAGAGGAAGGGGTGCCCTTTTCAGGGGCTGGCTCAGGCTGCCAGGCAGAAGCAGTGCTTCAGCTGGTGGCAGCAAAGCACAGGAAGAGATGAGCGAAAGCTGCCAGATTTGTTCTGTGGGATGTTACCAGCACTGCTGGGGGTTTGTGGGAGCACTTGTTCTGCATGGTCTGGGATGTGGGACTTTCTTGGGCAAAGGCTCTCAGTCCAGCATTTCAGCAGCTCCCTGGGAAGTGCTGTTACTGCCAGGATGGGAGTTGCAGCTGGAGTTGTATCCCTGTGGGGCCTGGCGCTGAGAAGGCATCATGGGGGTGCCAGGAGTGAGGAGCAGGAACCAGCACAGCAGGGAAGACCTGCCTGGAGGTCTTCTGCCCTATCCCTTGGCATCAGTCACTTGTATCTGGGGTCCTCAGCTTGTTCCTCATACAGAGTCTCACCAAGACAAACTGGAAAATTTTGACAAGTGACATCACTTTATTTTGGAAGTGGACAGGGTTTCGATGTGAACTGAAAAGACTACAGAGTTAGAAACTGAAGCTGCGACAAGCTGAAAGTAGAAAAATATACTGTATGTAGATAAAAAGGCTTGTTGAACTAGTTAACATTATAAAATGTACCAAAAGTTGTTTAAATAAGCACACACAATGTCTTGACATGCATGCACTTCATTCTTTGAACTCCAGCTAAGCAGCAATTTCTGATGCAGAAAGCTTCCCATCCCTACTGGCAGGGGAGTCTGAGGAAATGAAGCATCTTCCCTGACTTCCCCCCTTCTTGGGAAACAGTTTACCTGAAGCAAGCCCTAACTGCAACAGAGCCTGAAGTAAAATAAGAATATTACATTCTGTGATCAGAGGTGAGGAAGGTGTCTGAATTCCTTATGCACAGGACCTGTGATTTGATGGTGCTGAATGAATTGTCCCTGCTGCCCCACTCGCCCTGTGCTGTCAAAATAACCTACAGAGAAACACTTTCAGGTTCCTGCCTCTGCTGAGCTTCACAGTGACTGTTCTGAGGGAAACAGGGGCATTGAAGATTTCTTTTGCATGATATCCATTTCCATGGTTTTCATCTCACACCTGACGTGAGGCAGTACCACAGGGGCCAGGCTGACAATTGAAAAAGAAACCCCACACTACTGTTTCTTTTAAAAAACCCAAACATGTACCATTTTTGAGTTCTATTGAACTGTGTTTCTCAAAGCACTTAAAAGCTGAGGCAGAAGCAGCATTACAAGGAGGAAGATGGGCAACAGAAAAATACTTTTTTTTCAGACCACTGAGATTTTAGACCTTGTTTAAATTTTCATTCCAGCTTAAGAAACTGCATATAGGGCATCAGTTCTTAATTTAAACAGGCTTCACTCCTGCCCTAAACCAGTTTTGTCTTCAAACTTTGAAGCTAAATTAAGTTTAGCTTAAAATTCACTGCATTCTTCTCTAAAAAGCCTAACCAGATTTTGGCAGTGCAAGTACCATACTGATAATGTAATAATTAAACAATGAGTTTCTGACTTGAAGTTCACTTAGAGCAAAAATGAAGAATTGAGTGTAGCTGAGATAGGTTAGGTTTTTTTTTTTTTTAAATGGTACCATCCAGGTTTAAAAACAGCAGCAGCTAAATGCCACCAGTGGGAATTCATTAATCCAGCTGGCAGATTATTATAAATTGTATGAATCTGTTGTATGCAGATGTTGACATCAGGCTTTAAAAGTCGTCTAATAAAGTTCTTTAAAGACACTGGTACAGTGTATTGCACTTGCAGAACAGTTATCTCCTGCAAGATCCCACTCATAGTGAGTTAAAGTGCCCATTTTCTCAACAGGAATAGGAATGTCACCTTGTCCACTAGATTCTGATTGCAGCAGAATACACTGAATTTTCTTTTTTTGCATAATTTTGTGCTTGTGTATTATTGGAAGGCTATACCCTGATCGAAGGAAAAAATCCAAGAGCATGAAGGCGTCCATCTCCTTATACTCTTCCTACAAAAAATAAGCACCACCCTATACCCGTAGATACAAACAGCCTCAGGCTCTCTTCAAACTGTGCAAATTAAATATTCAGAGTCTCCATCAGCAGAAATCTGGCTTCCATTCTGCTCGATGCCACTCCTCAAAGGTCCGAGTCAGCCTGTGCAGCAGAGCCATCTTTCACTTGGCAAGCAAGGACAGCATCATGAATACTGTGAAACAGCAACTCTCTTGTTACAGTTTTATCAAAAAAATTCAGTCTTGTCAGCTCATCCATGACAGGGCCTACAAAACAAAACCAAACACGGCATCAGTGCATACACATAAGTACAAAGATGGAAGACAGTGGCATCCCAGAAGAAGATGACAACTTGCTCTCTTACTTGTTATTACTAAAAGATTTGAAATAGCCTGGTGGATCACATGCTACTTCCACTCCAAACAGGTTATTCTCTTATCCAGACATAGACAGAGGCCTATTCTTGGCAGAAGATGCTACAATTCCAAATATTGGCTATTGGAACATATCAGGCTTCTCTCCTTATTACATTACCACAACAATTTCAAGATACAAAGTTCAGTGTGGCATTCACAACTTGCCAGCTGGAAGAAATGGGAGCAGGATCGAGTCCTCGTAAAGCTCATTGCATCAGTGCTCTGCTTTCACTAGAGTTAAGACAAATGCATATGGGCTTGCTTTTCCTCAAATCCAATTTTATGGAAAGTGCTGATGCTATTGAGGCACTACTGGCAGCAGAAAATTTGGGAGCAGAGGGAAAAAGATAAAACACAATCTCTCCCATGAAGCTTACAAAAAAGAAAAAATAAATCTGAACTCACCACTACAGCTGGCAATGCAGACACAGACACCAACTTCTTTGTATTCTTTTATAATCTGCAACAGAGTTAAGCTGAAGTTAAATGCAGATAATATATCCTCATACACATTGCAGTTCTGGAAGCCAAATACCGTGAAACCTGCACAGTCCACATTCCCCAGTATTCAGCTAAAACTTACAAAATTAAGCTAATGATTAGGTGAGAGATTGGATTGTATTTGAGCAGGCAGACAGATTCTGACAGATTCCTTATTAGGTACCTGGAGAGTTTTCTGTGCATTTTTCTGGGGGAAAAAAAGCTCCTACTTACTGATTTTAGTGTTTTTGCTCCAACTGAATCCACAAAGTTCACCGGGGTGAAATCCAGAACTAAAGAATGAATGTTTGTTTGGGGCTCCACAAAATGTTCATGCTCATCAGGAGACGTGTCTTGTACACTAGAATCTGCAAACTTTCCATTCACAGGTAAGTCATCACTTGCTATCTCGTGTTTTACACTTGCTTCTACGTCGTTAGTCTGCGAGAGAAGATAAATAAAGCTTAAAGGCAGTCAATGCTTTTTCAAAGTAAATCCCTTTCCTCCCCTGGCTTATGGGTTCTTTAAGCCTTTAAAAGGTGCACAGCTCCTGGTCACTACAGAAACTGGCCTGACATGCACACAGATTTCCATATCTTGTGTATATCAAGGTTTGTTCTCTTATGCCCAGCCTTTCTACAGTTGCACACAAGCAGCTTACAGCTGTTATCTCAGGACTGAATTACCCATTTCCTTCAAACACTGACACCTGTTCATTTCTTCTGACACAGTTTTACTCCATTTCCTTGCCTTATCCCTGCTGATCCCATCAAGGCCTATATATTCAAAATAGGCAACAGCAATCAGGCTTTCAAGTTAGGCCTTTTTTAGGTTTCCCATGTTAAAATCACATGCCAGCTCCCACCATGGGGGTGAAGTTTAAACACGCATAAAAGCACAAGGATGTGCCAAATAACCCTTCTCAGTCTATCTGCATCACTTGGCCATGCCAGGATTAGCAGAGGGGATGGCACCTTCTTATCCCAGGGGCTGTTAATTTGAATTAATTTATTACATCTTACTTCTACATGATTATTCCAAGTGTGTGGGGAGGGGGAGAGGCGGGGTCCCTTTGATTTCTGCCAATACCACCGCTGAGACAACATGAGAGCGTGGAGAGGGTCTGTGCCTCTCTGTGCTACCTGAATGCAATCAAGGTCCAACACAATTACCCAGTCCAGCAGAGAGCCTCTGATCCTTACACTGTTCCTTCAGTCACCTGTCCCCACTGCACAGCACTTGCTCCCTGATCAGCTCTCTGCCCCTTGTATGAAACACAAGAGTGGTAGCACCTGAGAGCAGGCTGTAAGCTGATAAAGCAGAGGTAAATATTTACCGAAGAGCTCACGAGCTTCAGCACAGCTTTCTTTCTGTGTTCATTTGCTGCCTTTATCTCCCTGGCATGGCGCTTCTGGGCTTTCCTCCTCGCTGCTAATATGGCACCAGGGTCCACTCCAGTCTGGCAGGAGAAGAAAGCATGATCAGAGGAGATCCAACTTGTTAGGATGGCATCAGAGTATCAATTTAATGAATTAATCACTGCCATAAATTTAGACAAGCCTACATTTTCCAGCTTCCCTTGGTGGGGGTGAGAACAGTATAAAGAAGGAATAATCTTGGCAAGCACTGTGTTAACAAGATGAGGGAAAGATGCGTCTCATTCTTTTCTTGAAATCAGAGAGTGCCGTGTCTCTACCAAATGCTGATTGGAGTGCAGAGAGCAAAGGGGAGAGAAGTGCATTTGGGCAATAATCACTAGTATTTCTTGCTTTGTGAGGGCAAGTACCACCCACCTGTTTTGTATAAGACTCGTCATGGGAGCTACAGAAAAATTTTTCAGAAGTTAGTACAGGTGCAATTGTCACCAGGTCTGGCGGCTCTGCTGTTGCCACTGCCACCCAGTGAAACCACAGGTGACACAGGGAGTGAGGCACACTCAGTGTGCAGGTCATCTGTTGCCCATGGGAGGCACTAAACGCCCACAATATTCCATGTAAATACTCCAATATTCCAGTAAAATTTGTCACCCAACAAGGAAATTTTTATTCTCATTTTGTTTTCAGTTCAGCAACTAGTTTCCTCCTGAAACAAAAAGTTTGACCAGTTTGTGCTCTGCACCTACCCCCTTCCATTCATGAGCAGTCAGTATGAAGCTACACTTTGTCTGTTTATTCCCTCCCACTATGTTGTTGCTTCCTAATATAATTTGTAGCTAGCTGGAGGGTCACCTTCTCATATTTTACAGCTCACTAAAGGCCACAGGCTGAGAAAATCTTTGCTAGGGGCTACACTAAAGGAGGTGAAAGATGGGCATGTTTCAGAAGCCAATTGGAATTTTCAGGACATGGACATTAAAGAGCTTAATTTACTCACCTTTTTCTTCAGAGCACTCGTGTATGACTCACTGTTAGCAAAATAAAGTGATGTATTAGCTTGAAATATTTTTATTCCAGGATATTCTTTAACCTAAGGGGAAATAGTAGATGCGCACAGTTAAACAGAATAAAAGCACCTGTGTGATCACTAGACACACAAACATGCAGCAGTGACAGCCAACCCTGGCTGGCTCCCAGCACGTGCCAAATAAAGAAGGTTGGCACTGTCATGAGCAAAGGCAAGCAGGAGATCAGAGCCTCCCCCTTTCCCGGTGTAATACTGCATGCTATCGACGCCTGGCAACCTTTCTCCTTCTTTACTATAACAAAATGTACAGCCATAAAAAAAGAACTATGTATTTGTAGTTCTCTGGTGTTGCTGTCAACAGATGGTATTACCATGAGGAAATCATGCAGGCCTAGAATTGCTTCCTTTTAGCCTCCCTTCCTACAGGCATAATGACTTGCCTTTTTCTCTCTTTTTCTTTCTTGACTCCCCAGGTGTGAAAAAAAACAACCTTTCAAATCTTTGGTTTTATCCAGGCCTTTAGACAAGTCCTGATATTCATTTCTTTCCCCTACTTTAAATGCAGTCCTCTCTGAAGAGGCTGAACTCTGACATTTTGCATGCAAATGACCTGGCCAGCAGCAGAGACCCAGCCTGCCATATGCTGCCAAGCCCATCTTTACCCAGGAGGAAATGCTGACTGCATTCAGTGTAACAGAAACGGAGTCTCCTCTCCTTTGCCTGCAGATATAAATGTGTGCACCTATACTCCTGCTTTGCATCATATTTAAGGCAGAACTGCATCATCTTTTTCCATAGATTTTTACAGACTGGTTCCTCAGTAAAGGGGGATCACAGCAGCATCTCTGAAAACATGGCAGAGAGCACAGAAAATGGTAGGTGCTGTTTGGGAATAAATACAGCATGTTTATATCTGCAGTATTGACAAAATGTAATGCTTTCATCAGCTTTTGGTTGAACAAAATAGCATTTATGAGAAGGTAAGTACATGGTGAGCAATTGTGCCATTAATCACGTATATTTAATGAGCAGGGGATGGGCGGGGTGCTGTTTTGAACAGTTTGTGCAATTCTGAAGAACATACAAGTCTGGATCCTGGCTCCATGGATTCCATGCAATACTGCCACACAAGTAAAGAAGGTGGCCTGGTGTATGCACTTGTGTACACAGCAGGTTTACTAGTGGTATCCCTAAACACTTTAGCATTTTGTACAAACTAGGACAATGGAACTAAGATAAAAGTTACTTTTCATCACCTCCTGGTGAAATGTAGGTGCAGTACAAAGAGCTCACATTTTGAACAAAGTAGCTGCTACTATTAAACCCCAATTTACTTCTTTCAACGCAGGCAAATGCTCAGCAGACAGCACTGCATGTGCAGTGTGGTAGGGCAAAGTGAATTGCCACAGCTGTCTTTGCTCCACTGTATGAAACTCCTCAGTGCAGAAGAACATGTTCCTACCTCTTCGTACTCTTCCACATCACAGTAGATGTCAGTGTTAGGAATCTGACCAAGGATTCTGTATTGAGGGCTAGAAAGAAAGGAAACAAATATTTCAATATTATCACTTTTAAAGGGGAGAAGTGAGGGTTCAACACAGACTGAAACTTATTTTAGATGGTCCTTCTGCAGGGCCTGTCTGGTACAGGATTATCTAAACATGGTTAAATGCAGTGAGCAGTTATGGCAGAACACAATAAAGTTTGTTTCTGTCAGTGCTAAAACATTTGATAAGCTTTGCACTGAAATGTTATCATTTTCTGAAAAGCATGAGTCAAAGCATGCAAAAGTACAGGGCAAATTCTCTGCAGCACCAACTGGCGCAACTCCATTGACTGTCTTGCAAATATGGAAACTCATACTGGCAGAAGACATGCTGTGATTTCAAAGAGCCACTCTGCTCCCAGGACAATGCCTAAGCAGGTGAATATTCCCAACTCACAAGCACTGTGACAGCAAAGTACATTACTGTTCTGTTTGCAAGAATAAAACCATATAGAGATGGCAGAAAAATGCTCTTATTTATGCAGAGTGGAAATCTTACAATTTGCTTTCATTCCAATGCAGATGAAACCATGACTCTTACACAGTTTCCACCTGCATGCCCCAGGCCTTGAGCCCAGAAGCCTCACATGGCAGTCCTATCCACACATGCAAGAAATCATTTCACTGTAGACTTGGAAAGCTTCACAATAAGAGCTTTGTCACTTTGAATGGGGAGAAGTGGCTCGAAAACTAGAGGAGCAGCCACAGTTTTTTGACAAATTAGAACTTTCTTTTAAAATACCTAAGTATTCATCTAGTGATAACCTGACACAACTTCAGCTTGTCTGTTACAATTAGTGCACACAAAACATAATAATGTACTGAAACTGGCAGTAAGAAGTTGCAAACTCCAGGCATTAAAAGAAAATAAACAAGAAGATTAACCACTACAAGAAATGAAAAATCTTCTGCTTATTACAGTGAAGGAGAGTTCATGCCCTCTAAAAATTTTGTTCTCAGAAAAAGAAAATGTGAACCCTGGATCAGAGCCAAAGGGCATGACCTATATTAGGAAGCAAATTCTATACAGCATGCAGTTGAAGAGGGTGGAATGGACTTCTGTTTATTTGCACCCCTTAAGCAAACAAAACCATACAGAAGATCAGCAAACACTAATTTTGATAAAGAAGAAATCTGACCTTTGTGTTCTGTAAATAACGGTTATCATTGCAAATGTTACTGCAGTAAGCAAACCATAGTCTAGTCCCAGGAAAAGAGAAGCCACAAAAGCTACCACCCAGATGGCCTAAAACAAAGAAAAGGTCTGAATTATTATGCATCCTTTCCTGTTAACAAAAACAACAGCACAACCCAACCTCAAAACCTATGTAACACTTCTGATCAGGAATGGGCCATAATGTGATTCATCAGGATGGCAGATGGGAATTGCCTTAACCTTTCAGAAGGGCACAAAAGCTCAAGGCACTCTAACTAACATCTGACAAACTGTCACATATTAATTAATGCCTTAAGTCCTGTTCCACCATCACCAGACTCCAAATACCTTAGGATAAAAAAAGAAAAGAAAAAAAAAAAAATTTCAAGGCCTGCAAGTAGCTCTAAATCAGTTCCATCAGCCAGTTCATCCAGGAGAGAAACCAAAATGTTCCCTCCAATACACTCTTAGTTCTGGCCCACTCCAGACAGGTTTTTGGTTTGTCTTAAAAGATGGCAAATACCTTCAAGTGGTTTTCTTTATTACTCTGTTTTCAAATTCTTCTCAGACATTCCCACAGCCTTCAGTGCAGTTCCTACAGAAACACTGCCAGAGCTTTGCTTTTACTGCAGCAAAACCACTTCCGACCTGAGTTACAAGATTGTTGAACCACAACAAAAACATTCTTGTCTCCAACAGATCACTCTCCCAGGGTACTTACAGCTCCCTGTCTTACATTCATCTGCAATACAACACTAATTTGTAACTCCTTGATCAGTTTCTATGCTGCTTTGGGGATAGCAACAAATTTAGTATAGTAAAATATATGCACTGAGCTGTGCAATACTCACCAGCTCGATCTTACTGGTTCTCCAGAAGTGCATGATATCTCCAAACTGCTTAAACATTCCCTTTAGGTTCACCATGACAATTGCAGCTAGCACTGTCTAAGAACATTATACAAATGCAATTTTCAGAAGCAACATAAACCCAATGCCAAGTAATAAATTCAAAGTATGACAAATAACTATTTCTGTCATTTACAATCCATGGAACAGTTGCTCTGTTAAAAAACTTACAACTTTTCAGGTAGTTCAGTGTACATGTGTTTTTACTGCAGCTGCAGAAAAGGCAAACCAGTTCAGTACAATTTGATTTACTCTTTCCTAGCAAAAGGAATCACATGTTCCTACACTTCATGCTTCTGCACTTACAGTGCCTGAAGCAGTAGACTATAATCACAAATTCATGTTTCTCTATAATATACTGAAACAATTCCTGTAACAGTCATATAGTTGTAACCCAAGGTCCAACTCCTATAACAAGAAACAGGAACTGTGTATCATCCTTTGCACATCACCAGAAACAAATTTTTTTTTAAAGTCAGAAATATACCTATTTACATAAATACATTTTTATACAAGTAAGTATAAACTGCAGCAAACCCAACTCATGCTGAGCCATTACCCAGCCCCAGCCCTCTACCAGCCAAGCCATGACTTTCTCTTAACTTTTTGACCTCAATGCAGAATTCCTATGCTGCAATCCAATCTGGCCAGCAGGACTAAGGCAGTGATTGTCCCTCTGTACTCAGCACTGCTGAGGCCACACCTTGAATCCTGTGCTCAGTTTTGGGCCTCTCACTACAAAAGGACATTGAGGGGCTGCAGTGTGGCCAGAGAAGGGCAGCAAAACTGGGGAAGGGTCTGGAGCACAAGTCTGATGAGGAACAGCTGAGGGAGCTGGGGGTGTTTAGTTTGGAGAAAAGGAGGCTCAGGAGAGACTTTTTAAGTCTCTACAACTGCTTGGAAGGAGATTGTAGCCAGGTGGGGATTGGACTCTTTTCCCAAGTAAAAAGTGACAGAATGAGAGGAAATCACCTCAAATTGTGCCAGCGGAGGTTTAGATTGGATATGAGGAAAAGTTTCTTCCTGAAAATGTTTGTCAAGAACTGGCACAGGCTACCCAGGAAGTGGTTGAGTCACCATCCCTGGAGATATTTAAAACAAGTAGATGTGGCACTTAGGGACATGATTCAGTGGTGGGCTTGGCAGTGCTGCGTTAACAGCTGGACTCAATGACCTTAAAGGTCTTTTCCAACCTAAACAATTCTAAAGGGGAATTGCTTGAAAGTATCTTATGTTCTAAAGACAAAGTCCAGGATATTCAATACTAAAAACAACAACAACAAAAGGCATACTGGATGGTTCAAAACATTTTATATTTCTAGGCTAATTTACAGCAAAAATACATACAAAATTTAAAAGCTCCTGGATCAAAGCCTAACTGTGTTATTTACTAACCCTCCCACAACCTCAAGTTTAAGCAATACTCGTGGGCCTCTGTTCATCCTTAAATGCAATGCCCAACACACAAAACTCCCTTACCTGTGGAAGTGGTTCAAAAAGGTATCCAATAGCCACAATTACCAACAGAACCATAGCTGCAGAGAGTGCACCTGCAATCTGAAGAAAAGAAGCCAAAGATTATTTTTAAGTGTCCCCAAGGGGAAATATTACTGATTAGCTAATCTCTTGTGCTTTCAACAAGGCTGGTTGTTCAAATGACTTCTGAATGTTTCCTTTCAGTTCACCCGTTTTGCCTGTCATGCTGCTTTCTATCCTGTCCCAGTCAGGATTTGAAACATGGGAAACTCCAGTAATTTCTTCTGGCCCAGGCAGAGAAACACTGTCATCACGATAAGCTTCAGACTTTAGTTTCGGAGCTCCAAAGAGTAAACTTTGTTTGGCTCAAGATTTGGGTATTTTACATACCTGAGTTCTTCCACCGGTGCTTTCCTGAACAAGACTCCGAGACATTGAGCAAGTGATTGAAAAAGTTTGGAAAAATGACCCCACAGAGTTGCAAATTCCCAAGGCAATAAGTTCCTGTGTTAAACAAGAGAGCAAAAAAACCCAAAGGCAGTTATACCTAGGAGGTGTACCAAGCTGGAGCTATCGATAGACATTAACAACCACATCTTATTTACAGTGTTTTCTAGCAACTTCATTGTAATGAGAATAAGCAACCCAATTGTAGCTTATACTTGTAGTCCCCACACATGCACAAGCTGATGCAAGTTAAATCATCTGTTAAGTAAAGTCTCTGATGAAGTGCTGGAGACATTTCCCATCCCTAAATGTTACAGGAAAGAATCAGACTGAAAACTTAAATGAATGACAGCATTGCTTGTTTTAAAGATTTCTTCATCTTGGGGATAATTTTAATTTTAACCCTGAATATACACGGAAAATGTTTTCTTATGCAAACACCATTCTTTTTGGGGCTTCCCACCCTAAACTATGTGTTTAAAACCAGGAGCAGCCTTGCCTGTGCTTCCGTGAATGGTAATCCATTGCTGTACATGAACAAAACTGTGTGTCCACTGCTGCATCAGGAAGATCCCATGAGTGAGATCAGAGCTCCATCTATCTCAGTACTGTGTTTCTGATGCCTAAGAAACGATTTGCTTCTAATGAAGCCTCCCCAGATTACTCTGCATCTTGCTATTTGTAATCGAGTGATTTGAGTCATACATTTTCAGAAGTTCTCAGTGAGTTTTTCTCTTTGCATTTCTACAATCCTTTTTTGATTCATTTAAACACTTGGCATGCACTGTTACTGTGACAAGCAGTTCTACAGTTTAACTCCCAGGTGCAGTAGCATCTGGCACCTCCTGAGGAAAAGATCCAGATGCTTAACTCAGGTGAGTAATGATTACATTTAATGTACATAGAGCCAATTATATTCATGCAGCTACAGATTTGTCCTCTTCTCTCTTTAGGTAACAGAACACAATGACATTAAGGATGAGGTTCACCTGACCAGATGCAAAACTCTGCAGGTAAACTTCATTTATTCTCAGAGGAAGACAGTAATTTTGATAAGAGGGGGAACAGCTGATCTGTGCTGTGTCAGATGTGTACTCTAGGAGATGCGTTACAGCACAGGAACTCTGTCTCCCTTGACACTACAATGATATTGACCAATAATCCAATTGCAATATTGATTCAAAATTGCACAGGAAGGCCAGAGTAGGTGAGGATGACATATCATTTTAATTTTAGGGAGTCCCTAAACACAGTCCTTATCACTCAAATCATGCTCAGAATGCTATGTACAGACAGGGCCAATTGCTGCCCCAGAAAATGACAATTTGCCCATTTGCAATGGGTGGGAATAAAAAGAAACTATAAAACATAACTGGAATTTTTAAACTCTATCTAAACAATAGTTCTTTGACACATAAGGCACACATGGGAACTCTATGCTTTGTTCTATTACAGAAAGCAGAGAAAATGTAGCTGCTCATCAGGACAGTATGGCCAAATAATGTCTGTCCCAACAATTAATATTTGTGCATATGTCCAAGTATGGCGGAAGCAAGTTTCCCAAAATGAAGCTAAAAGTGAAACTGGTTATTTAAACACAGCCGGAACAAAAACAAAGTAATTCCCGGTCTTTAAATGTGTAGGCTGTCAAAAATCTGGCCTCATGTCACTATTAAAAAAAACCTCATTTTTGCCAATATCCCACTCTACTTTAATGATGTTGCAAAGTTGCTACTGAGAATTTTCAACAAAGTAACCCCACCACTTTTACCTGATTCCCATCGATGGTGTAACCATGTTTAAGGGCAAAGATCTTGGCCATTGATACAGCCATTGAAAATCCAACTATTGCTATTGCTACTGCGTCCACAAATATTGCTGGGATGAGCTGAATCTCAGGAACTGCTGGTGCACGTAACCTTGGAGATGAAATTAATATTTATAAATTAACATAATAGAAGCTACAAGCAATACAAAAAAGGCACAGTCTTAATAAGAATGTATCACCCCTACCCTTGAGGAATATTCCCAACAACATCCACTTTGTATGACTCAGTCAGATTCATTCCAGCTGAAACTCCTGTGCCAATAATGACCTAAAAATCCACAAACACATTTGTAAACATTATCTAAAAAGAGATAAAGCCACCTGAAGAGATATAAAGGTTAGCTGATTATGATTAATACATACAAGGGACTAATTTATTTGCAAATTGGTTTTCTATGAGTTAGGGGCTAAAAAAGCAGATAAAAAGGAGGAAACATCATGATTTCCCCTTCATCATGTCCAACTCATCCTAATTTTATAAAGTTTTTTTTTTTAACAGTTAAATGGAACATGCTATGGAATGATCTGAACCACTCAAAATCCCTCTGCCAACGCCAAGCTCAGGCAAATTAGTGTACTGGAAAAATTAAATGCAAGGATACTCCTGCCTGTGTGCACTGGCATATTTTCATGTGCATAGCCTGTTATCTGTAAAGAGAATTGACACAAAAGCAAAGGAACATTGCTTTGCTATTGCCTTACTATCAAAAAATACCCTATTACACCACCTCCCTCATCTCTCATCAGTATCCCCTTTCTTTGTTCCTTCTATCTAGATTGTGCCCATGGATTCAATTATTCCCTTCCTTGACTTCACTATGTGCAGGTCATTTGAGAACTGTAGTAATCCAGGCACTCATTTTTAAATCCAATCACTTTTAAAGGTGAAAGGTTGTCTGAGCTGCAGGCTTTGTGTATATTATGATAGTCTGTTTTATCCATGTAGTTTAGAATAGTTGTTCGAAACAGACTCAGTGCTGCAGTCAGTTATCAGACTCAGAGATACGAAGAAGTAGTAAGCCCTGATGGCTCCTGCTCTTCTTTCTGCTACTGCACTTCAAAAAGTGAGCAAGCCCTGCAGAACCTCTGAACAGGCATCTGTAAGCACTTTCCTTCAGGAGGGGATTCTGAGCTCTTGGACTCCAAATGGGAAATGCCACTCAGAGCGATGTCCTGCAGAGAATCAGTCAGGTGCCCAAACTCCTGGATAGAGAGCATTTTACAACACATATGTATCTACCCATTGCTGTAGGGGACTGTGGGTGTTTAAATTGTTTTTCAGTTCTTCTTTGTGACTTTATGGTCTCCATACAGGCATACCAGTTCTTAATTCTAAGAGAATCCAAACCTTCAATTAGATCAAGGCTCAAATGAATCATATTCAATGGAAGTTACTCTCAAGCTCAGTGAGATAAGACAGAACATGTGAGATAGTTTCTAGAGCTTTAGAACAGCTATATAATTTAGCCATAGAATTTTCCAACTGGCTTACCACAATGATCTCCATAGGAATAGGAACTGGGAGCTTCTTCTTAAACCGGAGATTGATTTCCTTGCCAATCAGCAATAGAACAATGCATGTTAATCCAACAATCAATGCAGCAATATTGGTTGTTGTTATTTTTGAAAGCACGGCAGCTATGCTCTGTAACATACGAGAAGCATCATAATTATTCTTAAGAAAATAGAATCTTCATGGAGATTTGCCACAAAAGAGCAAATTATACACTGCTTTTCAGCTGTGGTTTCATTCTAAATTTATAACCACTGTGAACGAGTGCCTCACCAGAATACCCATTGCTCCCACAAAACACAGAAGACTAGAGTATTTCAGTGAGAGAAATGCACTTGAATAATTTACAATATCAGTGTTCCTAAAGGGGGTAAAAGTTTGGAGAAAAAAATCTAATGGGGGAAAAAGTCTAAACTAAACCATTTCTCTCATCGTCAACATTTTCATACATATTCCACAGTGGCAGCTACCTGAAAGCAATAAATGCAAACTCCTTCTAATACCTTCAAATATTCTTTGGCAAGTCACATTTACTTAGAGCTGCATAAACTATTCCAAAGCAATAAAGCTGCTGATACAACCATTGACGTTGCCATAACAATATGGTTAAATAACAGTGATCCTGCAATGCTGCTCAACTGGCCATTATTCCAAATGCCTTTTAATTAAAAACACTTACTAAAAGGGTGTTAGAATAAAAACCTGCTGAAATACACAAGTTGCTAGAGGGTAAATGATTCCCCATACTGATTATTTCTCCTTCTTCCTCTGCATTAAAATAAATAAATACATAAATAAATAACCTCTGGAGAGGTGTTTGAAAGAAGATGAACATACTCTACATAGATGGAAAATTGCAGCAAATGTCAGGATGTTATACATTCAAGATGTCCTGGTAGAATACATCTTGAATTTATACCTTCCCTTCTATTTGTCTGGCAATTGGTATGACTGGTTCCCAGATTAGTGAGCTGAACAGCAAATTTTGGAATTAATCATTACTGCAGATTTGTTGCGAAAAGGTTTGTTATATCTGCACAAACACAAAAAAAGATTCCCACAAGGAATTTTCTATAGGCTACATGTAGATGAAATCCTGAAGCTTCGTTATTGCTGGGCCAGCAATCTGCTCAAAAGCTTAAGTTTTCACAGGCATCTGAGATCTTCCCTTTTCTTCCACTTAAGAGTGGAAAGATTCTGAGAGTAACATTTCCTAGCTTTGCAGAACATGCCTGGTCTACAGTGAAGCATTTCAGGACCACATTTTCCCCCAAGGAACAAGAGACTTGCTTCAATGAACAGTATCTGTTCATATTATGAAACTACATTCAGTAGAATCCTAAAATCTGCCCATCTCAGACCATGTGGATCTATCAAGTCACAACTGGAGTTGCACTTTCAGATATTCATATATTGCTATGGCACTTAAAGACCTCATACCCAGTGTTCAATACTGAAGATTATTCTACTTAATGCCAAATAATACATAAAACCAGGAAAAGGCTTAAGAACCAGATCCAGACAAGACAGAATTTGCACGTCTAGTAAATGTAATTACTCACATATACAACTGAGAGGGGTCCACTGTACCGGCTAGTCTTGATGCCAAAGAGATACTTTAATTGGGAAGTAAAGACATGAACTGCAGCTGCAGTGGTAAATCCTCGCACCAGAGGCTCTGTTAGATAGATGGCCACAAATCCAAATCGAAGGAAACCTAAACACAACTAATGAAAAGGAGAAGTGTCAACCATGTGAATTCCACCGTAGCCTGAACATCAGCCTGAATATAGACACACACACCTCTCCTTTCCTCAATGTCCAAGCCAGATCAGGCAAACTTGAACTTGGATTTTCTAAAGTCACAGTTCAGTAAGCAGCCATCAATGCACCCAATCTTCCATGCCACTGGCAGGTCCAGTGTGAGATATGGGTCTGCATGTATGCATTTATGGTCACATTAGAGAGCACCAGGTCAAGTTTTTCTGATGGGATAGTAAAAAATGAAAAGGGGGAAGATCCCATTTTCCCCCAGTCCAGCTAAAGTCCTGCTCCAGCGTATCCATCCCCAGTCCCGTTACATGGCTGCCATAGAGCAGCCTGTGCTCTACACGGGGCAGTGCAGAAGCACAAGTCTGGTGACAGGGGATCCACCGTGACCCAGCACCCCCTGCAAGGCCAGCAGCAGCAGCTGAACTTGCCCTTACAGCAAACTGGGAGCACGTACCTGGATAAGTCCTGAAAGAAAGGCGAGAGCCACGGCTACCTGCACCCTCTTGGTATCCCTAGCATTGTAATATTCAAGGACATCTGTGATATTAGTGGAATTATAGTCCAGAGAAATCATTTCATCAGGCACTTCTCTCACAGCAACGCCACCAACCATCATACTAACCACAGCAAAGGTGCCTGAAATAAGAGGGAGTGGAAAATAACTGGTTAAAATCCTGCCAAGTTATTTTTTTAGGAATGGTTCTTATTGAGATATGTAGAATTAAAGTAAAATAAGAGGTTTCTACCTTAATAATGTATTTTTTAATCGCCAAATCTGCTCCAGTACTCAGCACTGTTAAAGCCAGTTAGATGGTGAACATACATATCTGCAGTAGGTAAACACCATCAATTTTTTCTGTCTCAGTTTCTATTTTGCAAATTAAAGATTCATCCTGGCTACACAGGCAGTTGACTGCAGCAAGGAAATCATAGTTCAGGAGTTCACAGCACACATTTCTAGATCTAATCTGATACAAGATGCTCTTCTATTGCCTCCTAAGTAAAATGGATAAACTAACAATAATGAGTACCGGTTATGTTTCACACATTTGCGTTTCTCCTAGGCACTTAAATTTGAATTTATGGAAAACAACTACACTTTCTCCAATTATATTTTTTACAACTTTATTAAACACACACACACACATACAGGCAGAATTTCAGTTATCCATACAGATATACCTATGGATATGTGCTTGGAGGTTCCAAAAAAAGTATATAGAAAAACAGGATAAAATGAAGAATATAGGCCAAACACTGGGGGAACAGCTGCCAGCAAAGCATAGGCTAAACCTAGAAAACAGACACAAATATGTATGTTAAGTAAACAACAAAAATAAACCATCTGAAGCAAAGAGATTTAAACCTACTAAAACTGAACTCACCTAATAGGAAATCTAGAGACTTGTTCTAGGTTTAAAAACTGGAAGTCTTTCAGGGAACACTCTTTAAAATGTATAATACTACAAGGCAGTGCCTAGAAACATGATGGGTTGAGTCAGGAAACCAAACTCTAATTATAGGCACTGCAGATGTGTATGTTTGTGTGTATATTTGTGCACCTGTTTTGCCTTTGTGGGTGGAAGCATTCCTTAATAGCCAACAAATGCCTTTTGTTGCTTTTGTTTTCATCTGTTAAAGATTTTAGTTAGAAACACCCAAACCCCCATAAACCCATGGGACAAATTAGATTTTCTTCTCTTTTTCTGATCAGATGTGGTCTTCATGGCAACCTATAAACACTTCCCTCCTCCCTCACCCCAGAATGACTGGGATGACATAACAGTTTGTGCTTCCACAAAACATGCTTCAAAAGGTAAAATAAGCAGAGAATAATTTTGGACAACCTATAAGGTCACAGAGCTTATGCAGCCTGGCATTTTTGCCCCAAAAACAAAGTCTTTTTTGCCATTTAGCCCTGTCCACTTCTATGCAATGAAGTGCAATCCACACCATTCCTATCTGTAGTGGGGGCTGGCAAGCACAACAGTGGAGCTGTGGGGGAACAGCTCTAAGGGACACCAGGGAAGGACACCTCCCACAGTGTTCCCCCTCTGTGTGACTCAGGGTGTGCTTATCATGGGACCAGGCTCACAAGCAAATGGTGAGCACCATGTGATATAGTACATAACTGTCCCAAGCAGCTCCAGCCAAAACAATAGCTCCACATGGCTTGTGCTAATGAGAACTGACACCAGAACAGAACAAAAGGGCCTCAAGGAGAAGACACTGTATCCTGGCTTGGCTTGGTTCTGCACTCTCACAAGTGCAGGCTCGTAACACCTGAGGAAGCTGAGTGTTCTTGCCACAGTTGGGCAGACTGGTCCAAGTTAGGGTTAAAAATCTCAATGGCCCAGTGGAAATTCCAAACAGAAGCAATGGTTCACCCATCGTGGAGAGCCAGTGATACTTGAAAACACCTCTCCCTATTAATTTAAATTGGGAGGCAAAGCATCAGGTTACAAAAAAAGAACTAAACCAGGAAGGGATCTTCTGTGCCACCCATGTGCTCTTGTGCAGTGTGGCAATGTGTGAGTCCTAACCAAAAATTCATATTCCCATCAGAACTGGACTGATGGTATTGTTTATTCTCTTGCTCCAATGAGCTTTTCATAATGTACTTGTGAAACTCATCTCACATGTATTCTCTAACCCAAGGAGTATCTCTCATGACAACAGTATCAGCAAAACACCCTGTATTATAACAGCCTGGCCTTTAATACGATGAACTTAACAGTACAAGTAATCAGAACTGAAAATCAGTGTTCAAAACTGGGAGGGTGGATCTATGTGAAGTTCCTGATCTGAATACCCTTTTATTCCCTTTCATTTGTACTGGCATTTTTAAAGGCTGTCAGTGCCAAGGAAATAAAGAGATATTGACTTGATAGGAGGCCATGGCTTAAACACGGTGGTCATTGTAGTTCTGCCTGGAATGATTCCCAGGCTTCTTTGAACTCATGCTTGTTATAATTACATCCATTCCAGAAAAATGAAAGTTCAACTTTTGTGTTTTTAGAAAGGGAAAGATTAGGAGCAGTTTAAGGACATGTTTACAGTCACCAAATGAACAATGTTTACTTTAAAACAGAGTTACAAAATTAAGTATAAAGTTCACTGCTGACCACTTAAATTTTAGTGTCCTTTCAGGTCATGATATAAATTATGTTTCAGTATACAACTGGCAATGTTTGTGTCTAGTATAAGACAGATATGCCTGAGAGTTAACCACATTAGCTATCAGTTTAAGATAAGCTGATGCTTACATGTGTGGAAGAAAAAATAACCTTAATTGCAAAACTTACACAAAAGCAGGAAGCTACAGAAATAAAGACATTATCTGCACAGACTAAGCATATTTAATTATTTTAATGGGCTACCACCTATTAATATCTAGGCTTCTTGGATTTACAGATGAATTTTTCAGACCTGCCTCAGCCTACAATGGAACAAGTGAGGTGCAAATATGAAATAAGTCAACACACAAGTAAACTTATATATGCTTAACTACATCACCCTTAGCCTAAGGACTCCTCTGGACAGGGCTCTGCACAAATCAAAGAACTTCCTCTACTCCAAGACCTCCTGGAAAAATCTGCTGAGACTGTGGCAGCTATTGTGATGCTGCTATTCCCAGAGCAGTGGGCATCCCATAATGATATTGTTGTAGAAATGCTGTTGCTTTCTAACCTTCTGGCATTTCTGAAACTGCTGATAGTAAGTGTCAGGCTAAACGAAAGATTCTACTGGTCCATTCACCAAGAGCTAAATGAAATAGTGAGCATTGGCTTTCTCTTTGTCTTCCAGAGCCTGTTCCTGCTTCAGAACAGGGCTCCACTTGGGCTGACACTTCCAAGTAATTTAATAAAATTTTCCACAGATTTTCAGTCTTGCAGATGATACTTTTGATTTATTTCCACCATGTAAATCACTGCCCACTACTATGGTTCCAGCATAAACTGGTGACTTCTAGCCTTAGGATCAGTCTTTGAATTCTTGCGTGTTCTTCTCTAGTTAAATTTACTTTGCTTAGTTTGCCCCACTTGCTCTCTGAAACATTATGTCTTTATGTTTTTTAGATACTGCTACCCTCTGTAGGAAATTTGCCATGACTTTCAGGACCATGAGATCAGTAAATAGAGTGCATTCAGCAAAAGTTTAGACATGCATTTAAAGTGTGAAAAGTTGTTCTGCTGCTGAGAGTTGTGGGTACTGACTAGAGAGGGAGCTCCTTGCAGATTTTGGTGCGTATCACTGACTTGCAATTTTAAGGGAATCATCATTCTGGGCTGGTCTGCAGTATCCATGCAGATCTCCACACACAGCCCTGAGATACCCATCCTGTGCTCAGAAGCATCTGTTTCAAGATGCCAAGCACTACCATAAAAGAACACACAGAAAAAGCAGAGAAGAGATAATTAACTCCAGAGGTACACTCACCTTGTGGAAGCTGCATAACTCCAGTGCTTATACCTGAGATAATGTCTCCTAACAAGTATTCCTTCACTGGGTAACGAGGAAGCCATTTTAAAATTGGTAAGAAACTGTAAAGATGGGACTTGGCTTTCTTAGAAGAACAACTGGAAATACAAAGCAGAAAGAAAGTTAGAAACTAGCAGGGGTCAAAGAGGTTGGAAAAATTGTCTTTCATCCCTGTGCAGGAAAACAGCTCCATTAAAGGCAGTCTCAGGCTCCCGATGACAGTAATTTCTGGACATGCTTAAGCACAAACAACTATGCCTCCAGTTAATTTAGCCCTTAATCACATGTTGGTGCTGTTCACTCACATTATGGAACTGGAGAAGGGAACAAAAGTCTTGTGAGGCTGGAGGTCAGTGGGAAGTAAAACTGTTCCAGTCTATGCACAATGGAGTGGTCAGTCACAAAACACCTTTTGCTGAGATTATTCCTAGTGACAATCTCCTGAGCGTAACTTGCTTTGGTAGTGGTTTTCATTCATCAGAATACTTTGCAGTGCTTTTTCCTATTTACTAGTTGTATATTTTATACTTTTTGATCATAACATTTTATATTATGCTTTAAAAACCCCAAATCTATTAATTTAACCAGTACTTGTTACTACCACTACTAGTGCTGATAGACCAATTTTAAGGCTTTTTGAGAACATAACCCTTCTTCACCAGGGAAGGAAAGGCACTGAAGCCAGCAGCACTGACCCTTGTGCCTCTCAGCAGACCTAATAACCTTTTGAAACCCTGACTCATGACAAATGAATAGAGCCAGGAAACACATATCTCTATCCAGTACTGCCATGCATCATACTTTGATTGTACTGTGGTAAGTTTAACCTTGGGTAAAAATGTAACACTGGGATTGTATAAATGTTTTTTTGTGTAGGGGAGTTGAAAGAGAATTGCAGAGATTTGTTAACATTTCTGAATTGCACAGTGAAGAAGCTTTTTGCTACAAGAGAGTCACCCACACTTCTCCATGTTTAAGTAGACTGTATCACAAGAAGGAGGGTTTTGATTCACATATTTTTTATTCAGGACAGACAAGTTTTCTGAGGTGGAATTAAATGTCTTTACCATTGAATTTGTTCCATAAACCAAAGCAAATCTCCAAATGTCAAATCATGTGAATGAGAATATTTTACAGAAAAGCAATCAGGCAGAAATCATTTGTTGTCCTGCAGAACAAAGTTTGAGCAAGAAACTGAAAAAATTCTGCAAATGAAGCATGGACAAGCATAAAGCTAATGAGAAATTAACTAGAACTTAAATCCTCTGGTACCACAGAGAAGAGAAGCAGAGTTAAAGGCATTTCATGTCTAACCAGATGACACTTAGATTAGAAGGCAGTTAAAAGCTACAGAATTCCTTTAGTAAGTTCTTATTAGACTAATAATTTAGATTTCTACACAGCTATCACACATGTCCATTCTTCTTCTGTGCAAGGATCATATGAAGCACAAATTTGGCCCTAAGTATTTCCACATAAGAAGGACAGCTATTTTTCTGAGTCTCATGAATTCATGTCACGTGATATGACTAATATTTCACATTCCAATGCTGCACAATTTCCTTTTGCACTTAGATGAAGGCAATTCAACTAATTTATCCAAAGTTTTCTAATATAGTTATAAATTAACATTAAAAGGAAATTTACAACATCCTCCCAGTCTTGCTGAATAATAAAAGTAGAATTAGTGGTTTTATCTTTAGGTTTCTTTGAAAAGATTACCAACTAATTGCATGAATAAATTAAGAATTATAATATTTGTAACCCATAAAACAAAGGTAAGAAAAAAACCCTACCGACAAGAATGTGCAATCTTCTGCCCTAAAGTCTGACGGGTCCTGTGCCGCCTGTGCAGCTGTCCTTGCAGGAGCTCCTGGTTGTATATTGGCCTCTGCACACAATACCTCTGGGTTGGCTCAGGACATGCTTCTTGCTCTTGAGCATGTTCCATAGTTGATCTCACGAGCAGCAGTGAAGGAGGAACAGTTCCACAGTCTCCACTGAAAAAGCTGCTTGCAGACAAAATAAGAATGGCATTTGTCCTCAGATTTGGCATTTCCTTTCAAATAATGCATCTTGACAAGCTAGAAACAAGAATTGTGATTGCAGTCTAATAAAATAGTCTGTAAGGGCAGTAAGAAAATAAATAATGCTCAGTCTTTAGTATATACAAGCTATTAATTTACGCTTCTCTTGCACAAAGAAAGCTTTTGCATTAATTACTCTGTAAATAATAGCTGAAACAAACTTGGAAGGTTGTATTCATGCTTATCTGGATTTTCCCTCAGTTTTTAAAGAATATGTCACTGTAGGAGGGAGATTCCTTTACTGCTGAGTTACTTCCTGCCTACTCACAAACTGGCACATCCATTTTCAAGACAGAACTCTGATTTTAACACTGAGAAACCCAATTCTTTCTTCAGGATCGCCAGTTGCTTCCTGCATCCATCCACCTGCTCTCCCCTCTATTTCAGAGGCATCTTTTTCCAAACAGCATCTCAAGGATGCACAATTCACTACTTTCAAAGTTATTGTTTCAATGGATGTGCCACTTACTGCTATTCTCAGTCTGCACCCACTAAAACAGGAATCAGGAGATGTGCCCAGTTTTAAAACTAACCAGAAGGTTTGTAAAGATCTACATGTCTGTCTGATTCAGTGCCGCAAACATCTTAACGTGTTTAAAAGACACTCTGCTAATGCCTTTGCCCCATGGTTGCTGCTTTTAGAAATACTGGGCAGGAAACACAGCTCCCAGTTCTGAGCAAAGTGACAGGACTGCTATGTCGTTAGGCAGAGATGCTGGCTAGTGCCACACTCGATGACAGAACGTGAGTGCAATGGGAAACAGAGCCATCATTGTGAGCAAGGCCCTTGGGCTCAAGTCCAGCAAGTCACTTAAGCATGTGTTTGCCTTCAACCAAGGGAGCTAGCCCAGGGGTGTTCAGTTTTTAGCTGTACATCAATACTTTTCTGGGAAAGGGTTACAATGCAGAAATTAAACAAATTGCTACCTAAACACTCAAAGCTAACTGGCATTGGTCCAACATTCTGATTCAGCAAATACAGTCAGACCAGCAGCAAAATACCAATATTGCTATCTGTGCCTTCAGTCTGATGAAAGTGCTGGAATTTTCCACTCAGGTCTTGGTAGCCTCTATCTCCTAGGAGTGACACAGCCTAGCATCTCTTCAGTTCTCATATTTCATAAGCAATGCTTTCCCTACATTGTCAGTCACAAAAAGGATATTTTTGCTAAAACTGTAATTTTTTATTTACCCCATACTCTAGATTGACTTCAGCTTTACTGTGTGAAATAAAAGTGATCCTACTTGAGCAAGGAGGTTGTAATCTGTTATCTCCAGAAGTCCCTTCAAACCTCAACCATTCTGGGATTCCATAATGGCCCCTTACATCATTTGTCACATAGAATCTATCTTTTCCAGTAATTAATTGATGTGTTCTGGTAACATTGGCCTCATCGACAAATTAAGGTGCAATTTTAATCAGTCCTAAACAGAAAAACCACTCAAATCAGAACAAAAACTGCAGCTGCACGCAAAAGACACAAACCAAATTAGTTCAAAGGCTTGATTTTGGCCAAACTTCCCCAATAAAATGAGAATGTAATAGAAAAACACTTTTAGCCAAGGTTTTAAAGAAATGCACTTTCTGCTACAAAGGACAGCAACACAAGACAGTGCCCTGCTAACCCCAAACAACGCAGGTCCTGAATTTCCACATTTGAGTTTGTTCAGCTTCAAATAGACTGGTTAATATCTGGAAGAGCCACACGAGTTTGTAATGTAAATCTAGACCTGTATAGGTCTTGAGACCTCCAGTTCTGTACACATGCTCCAGCTCTTCCAAGTACTATGGGCGCATACAGAACAACAGAAGTTCTGTCCTGCCCCTGTTTTTCATGGTAAAATAAATGATGCAGTTGTATTGGACTAACTGAACCAGACTCAACTCTAAATCAGTTATGCAGATTGTGGCAAGTGTTAGTTTGGAATACTACCAGAGGTCACAACCCAAGTTTCACCATCACTCAGTCTGAAGGTTTTTAAATTGCAGATTGAACGTTTTGATTCTGTTAGAATACAGAAGTCACACTGCACTGAATCATGAGAACCAGCTAACACAAAAGTAAACTTGAAGGAGGACATGACAGAATCTTGCCTTTACCTTCACACTGGATACAAGAACATGGAAAACAAATCACGTGTCATTAAAAGAGGTCCTAAATCTACCCTAAAACTACTGCTGGATACATCACGTTCTATTTTTCCATGTCATGTCACCAACTTCATCTTAACAGCCCTGCATAAAAATGTTCTCTGCTGGCAACATAAAACGCTAAGATGTAGATAATAAAATAACAACTAAAGTCTTTAATATCATCCCTCTCTTTTGCAAAAGTACACAGAGAGCAAGACTGAGAGGCTTGTCTTTACAAGAGATGATACACATTGTCCACAGAGTAGCAAAACAATAGCATTTCATGAGTGGTATGAGTGTCTCTCCAAGTGTTTGCTATGTCATAAACTGCCAACACAGTTATCCAAGGCACAGAAATTGAGTCTTGCCCTTCACTCCCAGAATACTTGAAGAAGAGCAAAAGCAGATACTGCCATTTTCATGAAAACAAAAGTTACTGCCATGATTTCTAAAAACTCAAAGACCTTTATCCAGAGGAAGTGAAAGGCCGTGGTGGATAGTGGAATACTGCTCTCGGACAACCTTTGAACTTCATGGCAAGAAAGAAGTTAAAAAGCTGTAAGAAACACTGCCTTTAATCTTATCAGCCAGATAAGAGTTGAGCTGAACTAGTTAAAACCTGTATGTAAAAGACTTAAGAGCTGGCAATTCTTTATCTGACTGATAAAGGCCTGTCTTATGTCTTTACTGTTATTATCAAATTGAAGGTGTTAAAGAAAAAACAAGTGAAGCAAACAGGAATTTATAACACCACCACAAATAAATTAGCACTTTCTCTTCCCAGTCTTAGCAGATAAAGGAGGTCTGTCAAGCCATCTGCACTGATTCTTGTAGAGGACAGCAATTTTTGATCCAATCTGCACGAATCAGAGTGCAACCACAAAATTTATAGGGACAAAGATTTGGCTGCTGTTCCTTAGATTCAAAATACAACTATGGGGAGAAAAAAGCAAGAAGCTGGAGACATTAAGAATGGTGTACTGTGTGACTATTGAAGCTTTAATAGGCACTTTTGCTCCTAATGTGTATATAACCTGAATGTATTCGAACTACCTAATGAGGGTAATGGGGGAGTCAGCAGCAAATCGATTGTCTTGCCTGTTTTAAAAGAGCAAAAACCCTTTCCTTTGGTAGCTAAGCACAGAATTGCTTTAAAGCAATTATATATATTTACAGCAGAAAAGCACAGGTGGACAGTACTAACACTGTGTTACAGTGTGTCCTGTGATAGGGAATTCCAAGTTTGATCATGAACTAAAAAGTCCATGAAATATTTTGTGTCTTCAAGCTTACAAATACAGGCAACTGTCATCAGCCAAAGGGTTGGTGGAAATACTGCCAGTCTATGTAAAGTACGTTCTCCCAAATGTACACTGCTACTGTAAGGTCTGTTCCTACTGTCTGAAGAGGTGAGACACAAAACCAGGTGTTTTTAGGAACAACATAATGGCTCCCTCCTTCCTTCCTTTCTTTCCTCTCTGGCCTCATTCCCCAGTGCCCTCTGCCCTTCCACTTTTCACCTTGAGTGATATGTACAAAGCTGTTTTTTAAAATAAGCACGAAGGTGTAAAATTATTGGGTGGGGTCATAAGGAATGTGTTCTCCTAGTTTTATTGGACTGTGCTCCTCCACTACTCCCATTAAATCCACAAACAACTACATTTTTTAAACCTGAAGCCTGTACGTAAAAGTTCATAAATTTAGAAATAACTTGTGAAAAGAAATTTTTCTTGTGTAGGTCCTAATCAAAGAAATGCGTTCCAGGAGCGAACCTTTGGCAAAAAAAAAGTCAAGACCTTAAATTTCTATGCAGCTTTTAGACACGCAGAATTTCCACTTTACTCTTTAGAAAAGTGAGATGATTAAATAAACTGTGTTTGGTTGTGTAATAAAAGCTCTTCTACACACCCATGGTGTAACTCAGAAGAACAACAGCAGGATGGAGAACCTGGCAGTTCCAGGTTCCTCCAGTAACCCTCTGGAGGGTTACTGCCAGAGCCACCACATGAGCCATCAGCCAGTCAAAAACTCATCTCCACCAGCCCAGAGCAGCATGCAAGGGTCACCTATGGGACCCTGGATGTCCCTGCCAGCTCTGGGTGTGAAAGCATCTGCCCATCTCTAAGAGCAAGAGCACACAGAGGCAGGAAAAGAGGACCTGGGAAGTCCTGGCCAGTCACACCTGTGAGCATGTGGTGGTCTGTACCAACAACTGGAGTGGGGTTACAGCCTTGAGGGCTCATGTGTCCAGCTCAGCTGGGGAGACTGGGATGGAGGAGCTACTGGGCAGACTGAGTGTGTGAGCTCAGGTGCTGGAGGGACCTTGTACTTGGGTGATGCATCTCTACATTTGTACATAGTCTCACTATTGGACCTCTATACTGCTCAGCCAGAGAGCAGAGAGGACGAAGCTCTTGGTGTTCCCTCTGATATGCATGACATGCCACGTATAGATGTAAATAAGTTGTGCACATGTGTTCTCTGTGTGTGTGTACTTATGGGAAACACTTCTTCAGCCTTGGTACTGGTTGGACCTGGGGATATGGAGCAGCAGCCTCACTTTCCTCAGGCTGTTGAATTCAGTATATTTTCCTCTAATGAACCTATCCTAGCCACTGAAAAGAGCATAATAATAACATGTGAGGCATAAAGATTCTTCTCTCAAAGTGGTAACAAATTAGACATATATATATTAAAAAATAATAAGATTATGTAACTGATAAGAGGTAATTTATATTTCACGTTCCTTGCCAAAAATACTTTCGTCTCCGAAGGTTTACTCCATGGACTAATGAATTCATTAGTGTCCTAACAGTATCTCTTATCAACCAGCAATCTTATGTTTGTTTTCATCAGCAGAATGTTTTAGGAAACTGTTATGATGATTGAGCTGTTTAATCAATTCCACATAAGACAAACACCTGGAGCACTTTGAGCAGCAGAAAACATAGCTCTCCTTCCCTCTGAGATAAGAGATGGCTTCTGTTTCCAGTGTAAACACATCAATGACCATGAGAACCCATGGCAATATGATCATTCTTATTCCTGCTTTCTGTGACTTCAGTGACCTTGGATCCTAGTCTGCCATCCTCATTCCCTTTGCCAAAAGCAGGCGCTAGCGATTGTGGAATCAGATAAGTTAATCAGAATGGTACCATGGCTGATGACCCCTTTGTTGTGCCTAAACCAACTGATATGGACATACACCACCTCAGAGACAGGTAATCATTAGCCAGCTTCATTTTTCAGAGAAAATCCACTGCCAAAAACTTTGTTGGAGCAGTTTCAATCATAAAGCTCCAGTTGACCAGAGGAGATAACATAAATCAAGATTATGCACACACACCAAGCTAAGCAAGAATAATTTCTATACTTCATGTGATCTCAGCGCACCAATGGCCTCCAGCAGCTGATTCATTTTTTCAGGCAAAGTGGAACAAGTGGAGAGCAAACAAGTGTCTGTACAAAAAGAACAAGTTACTTGGTTCTGTGATACACTTCCTTCTGCAGAGAAGCCACCAGAAGAATTCACCCCTCTCTATCTGCTTCATCAACTCTGTTTACACACATCACTAGCCTCTCAAGTGCTGCATCAAGCTAAAAATAAACAAAAAAATAGAAGGTTGTTATTTATAACTAAAATAATTTCAGTCATCATGTTTACAGTGCAAACCACTCAAGCAGCAGAGGAAACCGAAGGATAGTAAAAGTGTGGTCAGGGGAAGAAATGACTGGGGTGGGAAGAGGGAAGAAGAGAGGGTTTAGAATGGGATTATAAATTAATATTCCAGTTTCACTGCTGAAAACATGGCATGAAATAACTACCTTACCTAAGTAACATAAGGTTTTGAAAAGTCTCCAAGGATCCTCTACAAGGCTCTCTTTCTAACACTTTCTGAAAGGTTCTGTTCCTCTACAAAACAGGCTACAGCCACTGTCCTGTCTGAAGAAATTCCTGAAGAACTGATGCTTCTGAAAGACAACAAAGAACCTTAGCATAAGGCAGCCACTCCTTGGGAAAGTAGTGGTGCTAATTTATCAAAGCTGCAACTCTCTTCCTGATAGTTCTGAGAGAGAAGTTCAACTTCCCTATCCATCTTAGGATACGCAAACTTTTTATTCTTGGAAGCTACTTTATAACACACATTTTCTGTGTACATCTTTTTTCTGCACTAGGTATCAAACCAAATCCTATACGAGCAGTGAGTAGAAGTGAGTAGCTCCAACAACTTATGACAGGTGCTGTCCCCATCATATGCAACTGTTGCTTGGTTAAGATGTTATCCAAGCAATAGCATTCTGCTGTCTCCTATGTACTTGAGTGTTGCTTCATGCTCTGAAGGTGAGTGCCAGTGGGAATAACCTTCCTCAACATTTTGATGCCAAGGTTACACCTAAAGGCCACGAGTGCACAGCAAACGCAGGCCAACACTGCTTTTTCCTTGAAATATTTTAAAATACACTGAGAGCAAAAAATGTGTAGAGAAGTTTCTCAAATAAGTATTTCACAGCAAACTCCTGCTTTATTTGCAGCTCACCTTATGGCTTCGTATTTCTTCTGAGGCTGATGACAGAACTCACATTTTAATGTGAGACAGCCCCATGTCTGCTCTTAACTGCAAAAGCAAAAATACCAACCCTCATACAGCTGAAGAGTTCTCCAACTGACCCTTCAAGTGTGTTTGGCAGAATAATCCTACGTGAATGGATTCCTGCAACAGCTACACTAAAACAGGATGTCATGATGAGGGAACTGGAAGAACAACAAGAGTATCTGGGCTGAGGATCATCAAATGAAATGAAGAAAGGTTCATTGAGTAATTTTCTGATGACTTCTGCCTGCAAGAACCTTTCTTTCTTTCCTAGGAACACATATGTAAAAGAAACAAATGCCACCAGAAAGCAGGGAAAAAGAAAAATCAGACTGACTACATCTGTAGTCTGTCTGATTAAGGACTCAGGTCACATGTTCAGCCATATGGAAATAACTGAAGCACCAAGAAAAGGTCATATATATTGATTTTAAACATGAAACTAGCAAAGAAATAAAACTAGAATCATACAATACAGAACTGAAAACAAGAAAAGAAGTACAGCGCAAAACTCCAAAATGAAAAATGCAATGAACCAGAGACAGTAGATAAAGTAAACTTGAAAGAAATAGGGAGGGCTTAGAAAACAATGTTATGTCAAAGCTGTGAAGCTGTGGCAGGATCCCAATAAAGCAGGAAATGCAGGGCTGGATGCTGACCATGCTCAAGCGGTAAATGAAAGGAGGAACAGCTTTCTCTGGGAAAGGACTCAAACCATGTTACACTATAAAGTTATGGTAGCAGCAGCAAAACTTCTGTATTCAGAGAAGACATTACATTTGCCTGTATCTACGAAAGATCTGTAGTTTTGCCCCTGATGTGACTCTTCAGATTTGCCTGAGCTTAGCAGAGCTCTGTGAGAACAGGAACAGGCAACTCCCTGTGGGCACCTCTGAGTGGCAATCCAAGTTTTCTCCTGCATGGTATATGGATTTTTAAATTCTGCTCCATGAAAACCAGGCGTCTCAAATAGAAATTTTGTAATAACTAATCAGTTCAATCCTTAATTGAGCTTATTTGATCTTTCCCTACTAGACTGAACTCCAACAAGGATGTTTCAAACAACAGACACTGCAATCTTTGATTTGGATTGAAAATTCTGTCCATGCCTTAGAATCATAGCATGGTGGAAGGCACCTTCAAGACGACCTTGTTCTAACCCATGTGCCATGGGTAGGGACACCTTGCTCAAAGCCCCACCCAACATGGGATGAGAGGTTAGTTATAAGAGGTTTTTTTAGGAGTTCTCATGTCTCAGCCCTGCTTCAGAACCTGATTTCCATAAAATAAATGAAAAGGAGCAATTTGATCTTTGCTCTAGCCCAGTCTATGCGTCAGAATCTCAGGTTTTCAATTAAAAGATTAAAATCTATTAATTAGCTAACCCACACCCTCCCCAATAACCCACAACAACACAAGAACACAAACAGAACTGGATATACAAAATGGTATGCAACAGTCAAAGCAGAGCAGTAAAACTTGATCCACTGCCTGGGAAAAACTGGTAAGCTTTCAGTGAAGGTGGACAAAAAAAGATTCTACCCAGGCAGTAAAAATACAGATCAATCATAAAAAAATTCCCAGAAAAGCAATCACACTGTTGTTTGTCACATGCAAGGTCTTCCCAGCTTGCTACTGCACAAAATAAAATAAATAGTTAATGCAACAGTTTGAGAAGAGTAGTTCAAGTTCCTGCATAGGCCAGTGATTCATATATGTACTCGTATAAATAAAAATCTAAATCCTATCAAAGAAACAGACTTGCAAAACTCATTCCACTGCCTGTACAAATTTACAGGCATATCTTCAAAGCCATGGAAGTACTCGACATTGTCCATCCCTTTCCCATTACCTGAGCACATGGTAAATAACCACAGGACCTGCACTTTGCTGCTGCTAACACTTCTGAAGAGCAAAATGACTAATTATAAAATAACAGCAATGGCAGGTTTTGCAGCCATATTAAGAAATATTATCAAGAAGGACTATCATAAAATACAATCTCGCAGGACAACATTCTGCTGGCTAACAGATCTAGGGGAAGAAATATCTGAATAAGGATGGTGCTTAATTCATTAAAGCTAACTGGGAAATCAATAGGCTAATTAGAGCTTGAGAGTTTTAGCTTCAGCATGGTTTTCTTGTGCTAAAAGTTACAAAACAATCAGATAGAAAAAACCCCCCATGCTTTAGAAAACCAGATCTTACAGAAAAAATACATCAGCAATAAAATAGAAGAAAAAATAGCAGTCAGCAGTTCATCAAGCAGACACCAAGAGAGGCAGAGGAACTCAAAGGACTCTGTGCTTTTCTAAGCAACTCAGTGGCTGCACAGAAGTCTTGGTTACATTAACAGAGGCTACAGCTACAGTTCAAATAAATAGTAGTTTAAGACAGTACTGGTCTGTCTATAGTATAACAATAGTCAAAGCAGATAATCATATGTTCAGTTCTTTTTTCTGAAGTTATTAGCAAAAGAGCAACAGCGCTACAGCCATGTGCTACATTTGTGCCTCCGCATTGCATGATTTTAGCAACACATTAAATAATAACTGACTTTCCATGTGGTTTTAGAATATTTAAGTTCTAAAAACATTGAATTTTTGGAGACAGACCACTTTACCCATGAAGAACTGTATGCCAAATATATGATTTGAACCACAGTAATGAACTAGAAATTCCAAACAAAAGGCAAGATGCAATGGCTGTTCAGTACTCCAAGTTGTCAGATCTGATGGCTGAACCCAATAGAGCATTTTAGTAAGTATTCAGCTTAGAAGACAGGGCTCAGTTTGTGCCAGAGGCTAAAAACGTCACCATTTCCTAGGCCTTTCACCTAGATCATGCTCAATCTTCACTTCGTAAAATTATGTCAGCCTTTAAGCAAACTGTTACCCTGCACACAGTCTGCACAGCACAAGTAAAAAAAGCACATCAGCTCCGGACACATTACTTAGAGGAAATACGATTTAGTGATCAGGTCCCAAGCATGGATGCAGCAGCAGGCTTTTTTCTTATTGGCCTTAGAGCTTTCCTTCACTGAAATCTGATTCTGAATATAACCCAATATTGCCCCAACTCCTCCCATAAATATAACATTAAACGTAATGAATCTTTTAGAATGAGACTGATGAGTTAAATACCCTCAAGCCTATACAAGGGAGTAAATGCTATTGCAAATTAATATGCTTTATCAGCTACCAACAGCAGCTCTGCATGCATGAAACTCCATTCTCTCCCTATACCTTTTCCACGTTACATTTCTGAGATGTTTTACAATATAGTGCAAGACGATTAACAAAACACTTCAGTTTTTGAAACACTGCTAAATGCAGAACTGAAACAACTATCGTGTCTTAGGAAGGCTCAGCACTGTCAGAAACCAAGTGCTTCAAAGTGTGATTACTGTCCCTTGAGGATGGCAAGAGGTGATCCCCACAGAGTTAATTCAGTGCAAGCCACCTGCACGTGCTTGCTTCTGAAACAGTACAGTTAATTACCTCAGCTTTTCTATTTCTACAGTGGCAGTAAAGTAGCATCCTACTTATGAAAATTCTGTAATATAAATCAAGACACCTGTTAACCCAAAATACCTGTTACTGCACTTAGTAAAAGACATTTTAAAAGTCTGTTTGCAGATTTTAGTCTTCCATTGTGAAAACTTCAGCCAAAATATTCCAGTGCCCAGACCCTTCTAGTCAGTCATCCACATCGAAACCAACGCTGTACAACTGCATTACTGTGACAGATATGAAGAATTATGAATGTATATTCTGCTGATTCATCAGCATAAATAATGGCAGCAATCTAATGTTTTTTCTTTTCCTTACTACTGGACATTCCTAAATGCCTGATGCAACAGCCACTTGGGTCCTCTGAAATTTCAAAGCATCCCGAAAATAGCTTTCAACCGTATTTCAGTGTTCAGACAATTAAAAGTTTTGCAATAGCAGCATGGGCACGAGCATAGCAAATTTAAGCCTACTTACTTTTCTGGCTGGCTTTTCCTAGTTGCTTTCACTGATCCCTTGTAAGGAGTTCAAAATGTTCCCACAGTTCACGAAGCTGAAAAACACTGGCATAAAGAAAGGTAAAATCTTCTTCTTTGCCTGAAAATTGGACGGGCGAGAAGGGGTTGGGGGGAAATGGTTTAATCGAGGTTTTGGAAAGGTTCTGAAGGTCTTTGGGTTGAAGCTAGCAATGCAGCGCAAAGCAGTTAATTTTTGTTGTTACAAGACTTCTTAAGAGATTCGCTCCGACCTAAACTGACAGCCCGCAGCCCAAAGTCGGAGGGGGGCAGCCACAAGACGAGGAAATGACTGATGTCTCACCCTGCCTCTGGTTTCCCCTCGGGTGCTCCGCGTGTTTCCCAGCGCCGAGCAGCGCGGGCGCCGCCGCTGCCCTGAGCCCCCGGGCGGAGCGGAGCGGAGCGGAGCGGCGGCTGCCCCGCACGGCGCTGCCTTCGAACGCTCCTGCCACACGCGGGGCTCCGGCCGCTCCGAGAGGAACGGGGGCGGCACCGGCCGAGACCCTCAGGCCACCCCCGGCCCGGGGTGACCGGGCTGGAGCCACAGGCACCGGGACAGCCCGACCCCACCGACCCCCTCAGGAGCAGAGACCCCCTCCGCCGCCGGCCCCGCACGCCGCGCTCACCCCCGGCCGGCCGCGCTCCGCTCACCTCCCGGCGCCGCCTCCCCGCCGCCCGGCACCTCCAGCCCGGCAGCAGCAGCCGCCGCCCGCCCCAAGGTGAGGAGCAGAGGGGCGCGGGCAGCCGCCAGCCCCCGCCCCCTCCGCCCCCTCCCGCCCCGCGGCCGCGGGCGCGCCTGGGACTCGTAGTCCCCCGCAGCCCCCCCCGGGCGCGTCCCCGCCGCGGCCTACGAGTCCCAGGATGCCGCGGGGCCGTGCGCGCCCCCGCGGTGCGGCCTGCGCGGGCGCTGCTTCGCGCGCACCCGCGGTGCTTCCCGGAGAGAGCCCGCCCCGCTCGGAGAGAGGCACAGAGCCGTGCCATCGCGGAGTGATCAGGGTTGGAGGAGACCTCCAGCATCACCAAGTGCAGCCATCAGCACAGCGCTGCCCTGTAACCCCTGAACCACATCACCCAGCGCCGCATCCTGACACCTCTTGAGCGCCGCCGGGGACGGTGACTGCACCTCCCTGGGCAACCTATTCCAGTGTCTGACCACCCGAACTGTCAAAATGTTTTTCAGCTATCTATCTGGGTGTAGTTTTTTATTTCTTTAGGGGCGCAAAGGGTACATAGGGATCAATTTCATTGTGAATATGCAGATACGAGTAGTGAAGTGCCTTCACGGATCTCATTTTTCAGTCCTTGGTTTATAATATTTTCTATCATAGTAATAGCTCTCTCTTGCCCAAGACAAAAATGCTTTCCCACCTCCCAGATTTGGATTTCTACACAGAATTTGTAGAAGTTTTCTTCCAACTTCGAAAGTCTTGTGCACTAACGCCATGAAAAAATTGTAAATCTGGTGTCTGTGGGTCTGTATTATTTGGAAAACTTAAAAATTATTCCTTGACATAGTAGCCCTTGTTAGAATTTAAGAGTAACTTTAAATTAATTCAAAGTGAAATACAGCACTTTAAATTTCAGTGTTGTCAAATTGAGAAATTTCAAGGTCAAAACATTTCTAAAGTTGCCTTTTAAATATGAGGTTTGTTTATTCAAAACAGGCTATAACAAAAAGGCATTGAAAAATTTCAAAGTGATAGATAATGCGATATACATCAGACTTCACATGGAATGATGTTGGATGCCATTGCAATTCAGAACTGGGTAAGTGGAGATACTTTGGGAAAGACATCTTTGTTGATTCATAGATATTTATCCAAAAGCTCCTTTTTCCCCTGAACTTGGAAATCTGTAGCCTGTGTTAGAATGCAGGTGTAATTCACTTATGAAAGTATGGCCTGGTAATGAAATTCTAAAATGCTTTATTGCCAGTAAAACATACATTGCAGTAACATACCACAGAAAGACCTGTTCATACGCCCTGCACAATGAGAAAGGAGAAGAGAAAGCCTCAAACAAACACAGATTAGCAGATTTCCTGCTAGAAAAATCCACCCAGGTACAAAGCACTTTGAATGTTCCAGTAATCCTTCGGGTTATGTTACACTAATTGTGTCAGTGGTAGCATTTAAATACAAGCTGGTTTTAATTTCTTGTGTGCATTTTAGCGTGACGCGCTCGAAGGTTAATAATTCTTTTTATTACTTCTTTCCAGCATTGTCTAAAATGGTAAAAGATGCTGCGGTTCTTCAGCTCTGGGAGAAGGACAGGGATTAATATAGTGCTAAACTCAGTAGCAACAAGATGAAAAGAGGATTTTTGGTCAAAACAGGAATAGGGAGGGAAAGTTAATACAGAACAAACAATATAGACAATTGAGGAGAGTAAAAACATGCCTGTGGAGGATAATTGTGGAATATTAGTTAAGGGTGCACATGCCACTGGAGCTGTGTGATGACAGAGGGCTCAGTGTGAGCTTTGAGGGCTCAGCAGGCTCACAGGGGATGGAGCAGCAGGAGGCACTGCTCTCCAGCAGTGCAAGGAAAGCTGTGAGGTGCTGTCGAAGGCCAGATCCAGCACTCACAGCTGCCTGGAGCTCCAGCTGTTGGGCTGGTTGTTTCTCAGCTTCCTCCAACAGCTGCTGATGGTGAGTATGGGCAGGGGAGGTAGCTGAGGGGCCAGAGTGTGGAGAGTTCTGACACTTCCAGCTGAGTCATTGGCATGCCTTCCAAATGGAACTTCCCATATGGAACATCCCAAATTAGCAAACTGGGTCAGATGGGCTCCATGGACTGGCTCACTCCCCACCACACCCTAACTACACTCAGTGATCTTCTAAAACAACTTTCTAAGGCAGAAAAATCCCTGTGTATATTTGGAGTCTTACACAGGTCCTAGGACAGGTCAAACCAGCTGAATTAGTAAAGCTGAGGTGGACATTTCCATAAGAAGTGAAACACGTTTGATGTGCAGGAATTTTCCCACTGATTTCAGTGGCAGTAGGCTTGGTTTTCAAAATGCTGCTGTTAATTAGTTGCTGCTCACATTCTATACAGACACATAACTCATGTCAAGCTTCGTTATTGTCTGTAATAACACAATTATTCTAGCAGAAGCCCAGATATTTGGGCATTTTCCTTTTTTTGCACTGAAATTCCTTGAAAACGGCTGAACTCAAATAATTTAAAATATTCCCTGAGAAGGGTGTGATTTTAAATCAGCTAAGCTGGGTGTCCAGTTGTGAGTATAAACCAGCTGAATGGCTTTGCATGTGCTGTTTCTAGCCCACCTGGAGCTAGAGGGTATCAGCAGAGGGCTGGCATGTACATGCAGGGAAAGAGGGACCTGAGGGGATCAGCCAGCTTCATGGGATCAGCAATATCATCCTAATGCAGGAGTAGCCCTGAAACCTGTGACTACACAGTACCTCCCAGAGTTCTGCCTTTGGCCCAGACGCAGTCAGGGATAAAGCTGAGCCTTCTGACATAGCTTCTTTGCCACTATCTTGCACAGATCTCCTCTGAGTAACAGAGCTTAAAAGCACAACCACATACTCTTCTGTTTTTAAAGATGCGTAAGAAGCTTGTTTCATTCTATAAACCCAGCATTTATCATCATCCTCCAGTAGAGTGTTCTTCCATCCCTGGAACAGCATTTTTACTTGGCCCCGCCTTGCTGCGTGCAGGCTAAAACTCTCCTCCATCAGGCTTTGTAGTAATTAGCCACACAGGGCCTAAGCCTTTAGGCTTACTGCCAGCTCAGTCCCTTCAGCTGAACCAGGAATAACGTGGGGAGGAAAAAGCAATAGTCAGAAAACATCAGCAACAGAGGAGAGCACACTCATCCGCATGTCACCTGTACAATGCTTGCATCCTCATACCTCATGGTCTTTCCTTCCAGCAACAGATCCACCCCCTGTGAGTGCTGGGTGCTCTGCCTGCTCCTTCACAGATGCACTGCGAGTGGTTGCATGGCCTCAGCTGCTCCGGATTGCTAACAGCCCCAAACAGCTCTTTAGGGCCATGCTTAACGTAGGCAAGACCTTTTGCTGACCTTATTTCACTCTGAGATTCCCTTGCCAGCTCAGGATGAAGGTAGCTCCCTTTTACAGCTGACTTGTTCCTGTTCCTCCAGTGTTGAGTCATTAGTTAAACCTCACTACAGAGCTGATCTGAGTGGGGTTTATCTGGGGCCTCGCACTGGCTTCCTGCTTTGAAAATAACCAACCCCATTGACTACTAATGGATAAATGATGAGGTGATGCTGTTGAAGCATTTCCACACAGTAACATTTGCCCTGAAGGGTTAGCAAGTTAATAAAACATAGAACCATGTTTATGGATGTTGTCATGTCTCTTTCCAAATGTTTTCCTTTCTAGACTAAACAACTCTCTCTACTTGGAAGCTCATGGGTTCAAGGGTCTTGTTCCTGCTGCAGTACTCTACAATCTCCCCATCTTGTTTACATCTGTATCTAAGAGAAAGGCTCAACAGCTGACAACTGCTGTCTACTTTACCAGCACTGGCAGCCGTATTTATATTTACTGTGTTTTATCATAAACACTTCTATTGATGCAATGCAAAATGCCATTTTAAAAAACTGCTTTTAGCTGTTGATTCTACTTCTATGGTTTTGTTGTCTAGTCCAGTATTTGCCCAGTTTGTGGGCTGATACCTTGCCCTTTGACAATGTCTTGTCCTTGAGTGTATTTGCTCAATTATTTAATTACTACTCTTTTCTGTAAATTGTCAAGTTTGTGCAAAGCCGGATTTGGTTCTTCAAAATTATGGGTGCTCTGCACATTTCCTCCCATTAAGATAATCTTGTGATCTTTGGATGAAGCAAGCTCGAGAGAAAAACATTTAGGCAAAATTATGAGAACTTAAGGTTTTGGTTATTTCAGGAAGTCCAGTGGCCAGAGCTTAATTTTCCTGTATTTTTGTTTCATTTCTCTTATGTTCTCTTTATTCCACTTGAACATGGTTTAGTAAGCTGATAGGAGAAATGAGGAAGACTGTAAGGCATACTAAAATCAATTTTTATAGTTAGGTCTGCCAAAGTTTTACAGCAGTAGATAAGCTTATTAGCACACTTTATAGTATTTTTATTGCCATTGATTATCCATTGTGCCACCCTTGCTATTTTAACAACTGTTTAATGTCAGGTGACTCATTGTTTTCAGCCATATGGGAGAAAAAATATAACCATATGTGTATGCTATGTGGGATGTTGTAGGAATTGAAAAAGTCTAAGGAAGAACTTCCTGGAATCTGGAAAGGGCAAATGACAATACCACCTGGGAATCTTCCAGTGAGGAAAAGAATAGCCAGCGCAGAGTTTATGGTGAGTTTGTGTAAAATGTGGGATTCCTCTGTAGTTATGATTGCATACATTCTTCAAAGGAAATAAATACAACTGTGAAAAGCAGCTTCTCTGATTATGCCGATCTCTTGCCTGAAAAGAGAAGTCAGGCAAAGTGCCTCTTTGTATCTAAGGTTTTTAAAATAAATTAATTCCCTGGCAGCACATTAGCTGCACATGCATTTTAGATTGAACTATCACCCTTCTATTGACATATTAGAGCAAATAAAATTATCTTTAAAAAAAGGAGTGTTTAGATCTTGCATTTTTGTTTGTTCAATGGGCAAAACTCTTATTACAATATTTTAAAATCACTTGCCCAAACATGAAGCGGTTATATTCTTTAATAACTTCATGTTTTGTCTTCCTGCTATTTCTCTGAATGGAACCTTTGTCTTGTTTCAAGGATTGAAAGTACACGAAGTACACTGGTTGTCCAGAAGAGTACAGTGAGTTTGTAGGAGGCTGGACTGTTGCAGTAAGTTTCCAGGTCATCCAAAGGTCTGTCACATAATTTTGACCAAGCCAAGGTGTTGACTAGTTGGTCACTGAATGACCTCCTTTTTTTCTGCGTTGCTCAGGTACCTTTGATCAGAAACTGCCTAAAAATTAAACATGTTCAACTGAACATGGATCTGTAACAAACATAATTCTATTTCAGACAGGTATATGCCAGAAGAAGATGTGCATGACATAAGAGCATAGCAGTATATGTGATACTTCTCTCTGATGAGGAGAAGCTCAGGTAACTGGGATTGTTTAGCTCAAAGACAAGGAAGCTCAGGGAGGACCTTCCTGCTCTCTACAACTGCCTGAAGAGAGGCTGTAGTGAGGTAGGCATTGGTGTTTTCTCCCAAGTAGCAAACTATAGGACAAGAGGAAATGACTTCAAGTTGCACCAGGTGAGGTGTAGACTGGATATTAGGATAACTTTCTTCACTGAAAGGGTTGTCAGGCATGGCACAGGCTGCCCAGAGAAGTGGTTGAGTCACCATCCCTGGAGGTATTTAAAGGATGTACAGATGTGGTGCTTAGGGACATGGTTTAGTGGTGGACTTGGCAGTGCTGGGTTAACACTTGGACTTGATTTTAAAGGTCCTTTCCAGCCTTAACGGTTCTATGATTCTAAGATTTACCAGCTTTGTCTGTTTGGAACCAGGTTCCTTATGTGCCACACTCTTGTTCTCAGAGCTTGGAAGCAGTGGTTTGCATTTTTTTGGTTTGCAGATAAAGCGAGAGTGTGTATTGGTCCATGGTCCTGTTTCATTCATGGTGGCAGGACCTCTTCCAAGGACTGTGTTATGCCCACAGGTGGGGCTGGGGAGATCTCTTGGTTACTTGCAAAGTGCTGTTGAGTGTGATGTGCTAAATACTAAGCAGTAACAATAATGGCTGCTTTAGAATCTAGGTATTTAGAAGAATTTGGTTTATGATTTCATGTAAAGCCCACATGGCTTGAAAAGTCTAACGTCAGAATTCTTTGTTGACATTATCTTTATTGAAGCATGGATCTTTAGCTTGGTTCACCATAAAGTGAAGCATTTTATTTATGATAATAGACAGTTTAGGGCTATAGGGGCATTATAACGTTGCTGGTGTAGATACAACTTTATCAGAAGATACAAACATGACCCGCAATAGAAACAAACACCAAAGAGAACACAATGAAACGTTCACTGTTTACAAATCACTTCATTACTACAGACACCATATGGCAGTTACTGTAAGTAAATCAGTTTCAGAGAACTGACTACATTTAGACAGGGAATTGGGAATTTCTGTTTGGGGCTTAATCCACAAATCCTTAGTAGTAAAAAGTTTAATGTCAAGCATTCTTTTTTTATCCACAAAACAATGCTAACCAACAGACATATCAAAGAATAAGACCGAAGGATATCAACGCCTTTACAACTACTTTTGCAATTATCTTCTGGATTAGGTACTTTGATGATTTTTTTAATACATTTTGTAAGAAGGTAAATAGCCCAAAAATCAGCAGCAAAAAATATTACGACAACAAAACAAGTAAATACAGTGCCAATGTGTCATGTTGTAGAAGAGAATACAAAGAGGACAAACAATGATAACTTAATCATATAAAATGACACAGAGCTGAAATACAGTGCACTTAAATACCTATGTGACAAAGAATGTTAAATTCTGTACTTAGTACGTAGGTTTTTATAAACATAAAATCTGAAAAGTCTTTGTGCTTAAATTTTTTTCCTGTTAAACAGAATTAGTTGCTTACTTCCAATACTGCCACTGTAACTGATATTACAACAGATCACAATTTTCACAGACACATCAACATTAAAACATTTACCTATGAGAAAATAAGTCACTTCTCATTAGTTCACAGTGCGAAAAAGTGGTGTACACTCTGTCTTGAGAAAGGCTTTCAGTTATTCATCAAGCCAGTTGCAGAAAAGTCCTGATACCAGATGCAGTGCTAGATTTAAAGAATGGAAAGCAACACATCACATGTTGGGAGGAAAAAAAAATAAATTTCTCGTTTCTTCATGGATATCGTCTAAGTGACCTTCGTCTTCTGTTGTAGAAATGCCTGAGCCCATGTTGCCGTGAAAAATTCATCATGTAATTTTGTTTGCGAGTGCTGGTGAAATCAAAGAGTGGAAGAAGAGAAGAGTGTCAGTTTCTTTTATACGTAGTGTAATTCTTTTGGAGCAGTGAGCTAGTGGGACTGATTCTTCTTTGTCCTTGCACGACCTCTCAAGTCTGTGCAAACTGGTGTGAAGCACACCCTTTGTATAACTGCAAGGTACAAGGCAGTTGAGAATCTGTCCCACTTTGCTTTCATTTACAGTTCATTATCTTAGGGAAAGGTTAAGAGCTTTCAGCTAATGAAAACTGGTGCTGCCTAGGGCCAGATTCACTAAAGCTGTATGCACACTTCATAGCATTTCTCTTGGGGGGGGGGGTTTGTACTCCAGTTATCCTTCCGTCTTCAATCATTAACTGCTTTATCTTGAGAACAGAAGAAAAGCTTTACTCCATTATCTTCTACTTTTACCGTATAGGAAGTGAAGTACAACACTTCTATTCAGATTAATGCTTCCCTCCCCTATGCACCCTCTTCCAAAAGGAAAGGAAGATCTGGGAAATAAGCATCATCCTGTCTGGGAGAAGACTAAGCAAGAGAGCCCATCTGCAGTCTACTTTAAGAAGGCACACTTGTCTGGAAGACCTACCTGGAGGACAAGGCCCATCCCACCTAATATAGGTTTCTATTTCTCCCACCGAGGGAAGAAGGAACCCTGAGAGGGCAGAGCTGTGAAGATCTGCAGTCAGCAAATATCCCATTTGTGGGTTCAAGGAAGTTTTCACTTGTGAGTTTTGAATGTGAGTAAGAAGTAAATACTTGTAATAAGTCATACTTTCCTCTTTAGTGCATAAGCTTATTTTTAGTGAATGTGGCCCCTAGGAAAAAGGAATAATTGTATGCTTTGCAAAATACCTATGATTCTCCAGAAGCAAAAATAGTTTTTGCTGTAGCATGCTAATTTAACCTAAAACAATCTAACAAAATTACAACCTTTTGAACAGCTAATCTTGATCACAATTGACTAAACGGAATAACAGTTGTCATGTCAAAATCTAGATTATTAACCTCTAAGCAAATCCAAGTAGCTTCCTGATCTTTTTTTTTTTTGCCACTGGAGTGTATGTACAAGAATGAAACAAAGACAATCTCCTGCTGACAGTGAAAGCAAACAGATGTACACTTGACACAACTTTCGGCACTCTCACAATAAGGTAGAGCTCTAGAGCGTTTGGCAATTGAGAGAGGGGTTAATGTTGAAGGTGACTTGTCCTGACTTTCACTTGACTTATTCAAGTGAAAAGGAAAGGTCTGTGCTGATTTGTAAGAGTTTTGTGTGAGAGATTGATAGTGGTGAGTTTGTGTAACTTTAATGCCACTTGGTAGCTCAAGTGCAAAGCAGCACTGAACATCAGTCTTCATTCTGGTCCTTTAGTCCTCTCGGTGGAACATCACCCTAACTCCAATGCCAGGTGTCTCACTGATGAAGGCAGGAGGGAAATCACAGCCCCAAACCTGCTCCTGACAGTGGCTACCATTGGTCATAAACCTTGAAGTTCTTAATTTTGCCTTCCCTTTAATTCCCATTGCCTGGGAAGTGGGTGGTTCCTCAGACACAAGGCCTTCAAGGTCACATCCCACCTCTCAGGAGAGCATCCTAAGCATGAGGTGAGGATGGAGCCCCTATCTGCTCTGCAGCCAAAATACAGCAGATGGGCCTGGGAGAAAGCACAGCCCAACTCTAAGCAGCTTTGCTCTGGGTACGTGGAACCAAACAGAGCCTGCCAAAGTGTTTGGCTGAAAAAATTGCCATTTCTGGACGTGGTTAGATTTAGGACTGAGCTTGGCTGTGACAGCCTCAGCTTGGGCAAGACTTTGACAGATGGGGCACATGCTGAGCTGCAGTCCTTGGCCCAGGAGCCTTTGCCCCATCTCCGTCCTGCCTTTGGTCTGCTTATGTTCAGCAACAGCTCAGCAAAGATGTTCAGGACTTGTTTTGGACACTGCTGTGTGCACCTGGCCTCTATTGCACTTCTAATGACCAACCATTTTGTATCTGTCCTTAAAGGTATGGTGAAGATGTTTAAAACAATGAACAAAGAAAACAAAAAAAAAAGGAACAGAAAGAATTGAAAAAAGAAACAAAGAAATGCTTACCTAGTAATGTAGAAGAGATTTACTTTTAAAAAAATGTATATAATTTTGTTCCATTGGAAGATGATCAAGGTGTTGGAAAGAAGCAGGTATTTATGTCTGACACTGAACACCATAGCAGTGCAGTGTGTGAAAAATAAGAGAAATCTAAATTCTCAGGAACTAAGTGCTTTTTTTCCCCTTGCAGTAACACAGTTCAGACTTGTCCTCACTGCCATGAGACAGACTTTCCAACTACTCGTTGGATGCCACAGAAAAACTTGGTGCCTGCTGCAGAAATACTTTCACTCTTTCCATGGGTAAATATGTATACCCTATGCATTATTGTATTGTATCATATTGCAGCACAAAATCAGAGTAGGCCTATTTTTTTTTAATTTAATTTTGTATGTTGGTAGGAGGCAAGCACTGTATAAGAGAGATCAATAGTGCTTTATAAAATCACAAGAAGAATTATATAATATGGTCTTCAAGAGTACTTACACATTCCTTGCATTTGGTGGATGCTAAAATACTTTCAATACTATTAGTAGTAATTTTAATTTTTTTTTTCACTGACTCATAAAAGGCTATGCCATACTTTTGCTGTTATTTTCTTGTTCGGAACAGCCAAAATGTGTTGGGCAGCATCAAGCTATTTTAGGATTAGACCTCCTTCTGTGATGGAGGGTGTGGTGGAAACTTTTGCTCCAGTATTGGTGGCAATTTGAAGACTCCTTTGCAAGTGTGTAATGGACTGGTCAGCATCTGCTGAGCCTTCTGCTTTTACTGTGCATTCACTGAACCATCAGTCAGTTCAGATCCAAAGTACTTCTCTGTCTATTACTGATGGAGCACAGAGCAAAAAACCAATTAACAGGAGTGACTACTGTATAATCTGTTTACAGTTTTGGGTGCACTTCTAAAAGATGAATAGAAGATAATACTGCTTAAATTTATGTAGGAAACTCTAAATAACTTTCCATTGAAGTCACTAGAGTTCTGCTTATTGGATTAAAGCAATATGCAGCCAATAGGGAAGAGCAAAGACAAATCTGTCTAGGGCATATTTAATAAATATTTACAATAAAGCAATTTATGAGAAGGAGTCTCTCTGGATCTTTAGTCTTTAATAGAGCATTCTGTTTATTGCACATTTCCTAAAGCACAGTTTGAACTGGAAGTCTGCAGTTTAAAGTTTACAAAAATGGAACGAAGCCAAATAGAATGAAAAATATGCAGTACATATCCCCAGTATATACACTAATGTCATTCATTATTTCTGTGTTTTTAATGGACAAGGTACAAAACAGGAACAAAATAAAAACAAAAATATTTGGATAACAAAATCAAACATGAAAAAAGCCTTAGAACACAGCAAAGGTATGTCCCTCAAGACTAGGCTTGGAGTAAATTTTGATGCTGAATTACAAATGCTTTGTTAGGCAGGTGCTGTAATGAAAAAAATCATGCTCTGACTGAAGTTCTGAGGCTCATATCTATGACAAATATTCTTTGGCTTCGGTGGGGTCAACACTTGAACCCAGAGCTCAGTAGCTATACTGGTTAGTGGTGTCTATTAACTGCAACAGCACAAAGCAGCTGGATTACGTGAAACAAAACTCCCTGGGGACACTGGCTCTGTGTCTAAGGGGCAGGTGTGGCTCTGCCACCATGCAGATTGGCTGAGATACAGTGCCTGGCTGTGGCTTCACCTCTGTGGTCATTTCTTACAGAAAAAAGTGGGAATTGCCCCTTGGCTGCCCATACAGCACTCTGGGTGCCATTGGCAAGTGTCACTGTACCCTAGCAGAGGCAGAAGGAGGAGAAGTCCTTCCCACCGCAGCCTTGGTGAAATTCCCATGGCAGCACAGCACAATCTGCTGAACAATTTCTGCTAAGCTGAACTTCCCCCAATTCTCACTGAGGGAGCACTGCAGGGTCAGGGCCCTCAGGAGCTATGTGGCACATCTCAGAGTACAAACGATTTCCTACCAACCCATCATTGACAACGTTTTGTGAAAGAGCTGTAGCTGTAACAGAAACATACATTTGATACCGATTCAGGGAAAGTACTTACCTTATTCTAGTGTAAAACCAATGACAGCAAACAATGAAATACAACACAAGTTAGAAAATGCCTTTCAATGCATGCAGCACTGTGATTAGTCATAAAACCCTGATGAGGTTTAGAGGCAATATAGGACTTTTCGTCTCTTTTGAAAATAAAAATTGAACAAATTATTTCCTCAGATTTCAAATCAATATTTAGATTTTTATATTCTATAAAATTCAGCATGCACTTTTTAGAAACATAATAGAAATGTCATAGAAGCACAAATTGCATCATATTAAATTTGGCATAAATGCTGTGAATATTCAGATAATTCATCTAATGTTTGAACTACTTATGTTCTTTATTATATATATGTTGATACTTAATTTAAATTCATTTTTCAAATAATTACTTTTTACTAAAAATAAATGAAGCAGATGAAAATGCTTTTCCACATGAGCACTTTTTGTTAAATCTAAAATATATAATTTGTATTTTAATGTTCCAAAATAAGGATAAACATTCTTTGCACCAAATGCAACATAAGTTCTCACTGAATCATTTGTGCCAAAAATGTGAGAATATCTTTACAATGAAGAGCATGGAGTGATGGCTATGGAGGGATTAATTCTATTATCTATCATTAACCATAAAATAGTAGGTGGGGATAATATTTCTTGCATTCCCTACACAACATAAATTCCTTTGGATTATGAAACAAATTTTGGGGTAAAGAAAGAAATATAAGACCCTTAGTGTTCAGCTTATAATTACCCTTTATCTCTCAGTACTTTTGACCAGAATTAAGTTAATGAGATTTCTCTAAGGGCCTGCCCTATACACAAAGAAATGGCAGTTCTGTAATGCACATGCAAAGAGTGTGAGGTGTGTGTGCAGTGGACAGGCTGAGAGCTGTGCTTCCAGAGAAAAACAATGTGCAAATGAAATGCAGAGTTGGACATGGGCTCTTCTTAGGGCAGAAGTACGGGGGCACAGAAAAACACTATTTCTTAAGGCTGGAATAAAATACTTTTTTATTCTAAGAAGAGCCACATGGAACACATGGGAGTTGTGCCCAAAGCTTTCTTTACAAATGGAGAGAAAAAATGCTGCACTAATGCGGAACAATCAGCACTAGCATTAAAACGGACTGGACAACTTAACAACTTGTATCCTCTCCCCACCACAGGACAGACATCAACCATTGTTAAGTTGATGTTAAGGCAAGATCAATTTGATGTGTAACATTGTCAACACGGGTATTTGCTTTCACCTGTTTAAAAGAGGTGCTCAATTTAAGCACCATTTGTAGCTGCATCGCAATCTTAAAAATATTGCTTTTTAATGAGAGATTCAAATAGTTAATTCAAAAGTGGAGTGCCTTTAGGTAACATACAAAAGCATCCATCTTTGGCCTTTTTTATCACTGCCAAGTATTTTGCATGCACATATAATCTGCAGGTTGATTTTTTCCCCCCAGCAATTATCATGGGAGAAAAAGGAATCAAAAAAATTGCATCCTGAAGATACCTTTGCTGGTGAGAGGATGGTGGCCCTTGACTCAGAAATCGATTGAACTGAACAGTGTCACGACCCTGGCTGTGCATGAGCTGTAGCAGTGTCTGCACTATGACTTGACAGCTAGCCCTGTGACAGAACTAATTTCACATCTTTGGATTGCTGAGATCAGTTGGGCCATGAAAGCAAGTATTCACAGATTTGCCTCTGGGGTGAGCAATGTAGGGAGGAGCAGGGACATCCCCTGTTTTGGATGGGAAATAAAATCAAGAAAATTCTTATCTGCTTTACATCCCTACAGATCAGCTCTTCCTGCTGGCAGGTGCTTTCCCTGCTTGCCCTCTTACTCCAGCCCAGTCTGCTCAAGGAGAGCACGGCTCACTTCCCCATGGGCTAAAGAAAAGCTGGCACAGCACCTGGGGGTGCAGGCAGCCAAGCAAACACCTAGGGCATTTGGGAAAAACAGAGCTTTGTCAGCCCCCAGGGTAGTGGAGAAAACACAAGAGGAGATGTGTGGAAAGCCAGGAATTTATTTGTGTCCCAAACCACACCTCCTAGTGTAGGTTGGCTCCTTGCTCTAACACCTCACAGGCCAGAGGCTTGCCTGTTTCATCAACAGGGGTACACAGGTTACAAACATGAAAATCTAGGACTGAGACCAGGGCCAGTGAGTACAATTTTGATGGTGCTGGAGAGGTGTATGGGGCCTCATCCAGGTGGGTGGTGGAGTGCAGGGTTGTAAGAGGACTGAACCCAGACCATGTTGGATGTGGACCATCAAGGGATTCTTTTCTAGGGATGTTCATGGCCTTCTGAGATAAGGCCAGAATTCCAACAGGAATTACTTCCAATTTAGGAGGCACAGATGTTTCCTAATGTATCCCATCTTTGGGGTGAATAAGCCAGGCAGAAGCCTACTGACTCTCCAAGGGCTCCCTACAGAATTAATGGGAAGAGGTGATTACAGAACCCTGGTGAATGGCTTAAGTTCAGGCTGTGCCTCTTTGCAGCCCTGCCAGAGAGCCCTGGTGTGGCTACTGCCCACAGAGCTCTCCCCTGGCAATCTTGGTGGGAGGGCAGAGCACCCAGGGGACACTGCTCCTCACCTCTTCCTGGAGAGCTCCCTGGGAAAGGGAGCAGGCAGAGCTTCTGTACCCTTCATTGGAAAATGAAGGAATATTAAGAATGAAAGCTAAGTCCTGTCCCTAGTATTCACAGTGTGAATTCTGGTAGCCCTGGTGTGTGCAGGATCATCTAGGGAAAGTGCTAACAGATACTGATCCAGGCTCCCTTCTGATACCCTGGAGCACTCCATGGAGATGACTGACTGTCTTCATCATTTTACAGGTGAAGAAACTGAAGTGCTGAGGGTAAAGTGACCAATGTGAGGTGGCCAAGTGAAACAGCTGAGCTACAGGAAAACCCAGATGAGTGTTATTTATTGATAAGGAAGTTGCAGGTTACTTGCAAATAGATTTCAGGGGGCCTACATAATAATTTTGATGAATTAAAATGTGCAGATAGAACTTAAGCAAAACTTAAGCAAAACAGAGTCAGAGGCATCTGTCAGGACTGAGCACATGGCAGCATATGAAGCAGATGCACCATGACATGTAATTTTGCCCTTCCTGAGAGCAGCATGGCTCATGTTTTGTAGTTAGCAGGGACTCCACATCTGGCCTTTGGGAAATAAGCTGTCATGGCACCGTGTCTCACAGGACTTGCTAAGGGAGAAATCAGTCCCGTTTGGTCTGTCTTTCTCTGTGGATTGTACCAGGTGTCACTTGAACACGGAAATCCTCTGTCTCTAGCCTGATATTTAGGGGAATTTTCGGAAGAGCCTTAAAGCTCTTTAACATGACTAAAATAGTAGAAGGGAGGAGACATTGTCTGCCCACCTGGTTCCTTCTCTAGGCAAGGTGTGATTACTTGCTATGGCCTTTCTAGTATAACATATCTCACCTGACTGGTTGCTACCACTCAACTTGTGTGTCTAGTCTACAGCCTGGCAGATCTCATTCTCAGAGTTCTCCATATTTCAGCCTCAGAATCACTTTTTAAAGATCTGTTCTATTCCTATTTATGGTCCCTAATTCAGTGCTTGGATTGATGGGTAACCTTATGCTTAATCTTCCTTCTTACATGATTTGATCTGTTTATTTTATTTTTAATTGCAAGGTAGAAAGATGTGACTATTTTAGAATGACCAGTTCCCTTTTCCATGGTTTCCTAAACACTGTGAACTTCCTGCAGGCTCATACTCTTCCATATTTTCCTGATGCAGCATCATACAGCCACTGATTAACTAAAACAGGAATCATATCCATCACTCTCCTCTATTCCTTCCTTCCAGTTTAAGCTTAATGTTATGGAAGCAGAGCCCAGCAAGCTGTGTAAAAGCAGCGGAGCGTGTACAGTTACTCAGTGCTGGGACCAGTTTGGTTTGGGGTTGATATGAGTGCCATGCAAGCTGGTGCTTCTTGGTGGAAAGGAGAACGGGGCTAACTAGCAATCAGACAATTCACTTTGCTACCGTTAAAAAAAACATTACTTGCAGTGTCTCTGCTAATTCAGAAACCTCATGGCTATAGTTACACAGTCTGGAGGTTGTCTAAGCCTAATTTCTTCATTGCTGGTTTTTAAATTGTTCAATAAAAAGAATGTTTGAACCTATCTATGGAGCAGGCTCGCCTCTCTCTGCCAACCACTGCCAGCGATGAGTTCCTGCCCGGGAAGCCACTAGCATTTCACTTCTACTGGAACTAAATTGTTAGAGAAAAAGCAGGTCATCTCTTCGTGATGCAACACAGGAAAAACGGGTTAGCTGCCAGCGAAACCCATCTCAAGAATGGGAGAATCAGGAGGGTGCAGACTTGGTAAAATCTTGACAAGGGGATGAATATAGAGCTCGGATCATAGGAACCTGATATAGTGAACCCTGTTTCTGAACAGTATCCTTCTTACTAAAAAAAGGAAATGAATAAGGCATTAGTTGCTAACACAAATTTTTAAGAGGCACAACAACATTACTTTGTGCAATGAACAATACAGAAGAATCTTTTGTATCTTTGAAAAGATATAAATCAGCCTTACATGGCAGCACAGTGTTGAACAGGAATATCCTTTCTTAGGTACCAGCAAAATAGTTTTTTAAACAGTCATTGCTGCATTACAGGACCACAGCAATACTTGGAGGTGATAAAGCCCCACTTTCCCTCCTGCATTTTTCCATGATGCACAACATATACCCCTGCTGTGCCACTTACTTTGTGGCCATCTTAACCACTGACTGTTGCAGTCAGGGCAGAGCATCAGGAAGGACAGCATTTGAAAGATTTCCCTTTGAGAAAGGATTCCCTGAGCCACAATGGTTCTTACTGAACTTAACACTCATGTCATGCTGGAGAAATTTCAGTGCTTTCTGTGGTGGGGTGGGATGAGGTGAAGCTGATACTCACAGGACGACTTCTACGTGGTCCAAAGCCCACTGATCATGACCTGTTCCGTTGTGACGGGGCTGCCACCAGCGCAGTAAGACTCCTTTCATTCGTGCCTCCCTGTCACACAAACACAAGGGTCTGTCAGAGCTCCAGAGTATTGGTGTTTTGCATATCCCTGCCTATCCCCAAACAGGAACTGTCAAATCATTGTTTCCATGTCACTGAACATCAACACATTGTACATGTAAAACGCTTAATGGTTAAAATGCACACAGATAAGGTGGATTTTCCCCTCTTATCTTCAAAACAAGCATTCTTTCTGTTTTTCTTTCAAGTGTATTGATAAGCATTAGCCTGGAATTTCTTAATCAGCCTGCTCCTTAAGTCTTCTTCTTTGCTTACCCTCTCATCAACCTTTTTTATTCAACAGTGATGCAAAGATAAGTTATTTCTTAGCAGAAATGTAACTTGTGCACTTAGAGGTAATTAAATGTGACTGGATACTCACAAGGGAACATTATAAGACACTCTTTGGGCTTGTATAAAGTCCTTTGGCTGATGCTGTGCAATTACTTGCCATGTAATTCCATTATTTACACTGTATTGGAGGAGCACTGCCTTGTCTACAGTGTCAGGATCACTCAGATTGGTATTGCAACTGTCTGTTTGTGAAATACTTCCAATTTGCAAAACAAACATGATTTTGCTGTAAAACACAGAGAAAAAAGGTATTTTCAATATGCAAAAGTATTCAAACAGGAACAATAGCATTTCTAGTTTTATAGCAGTTACCTTATCAAAACTTGGAGCATTTTCAAGAATCGTTACTTTAGCATGCAAAATAAACTGTTCTCATATCTTTAAAACACAGCTCCCCTTTCAAAATAATATTATACTATGTATAACATATTGGTGCAGGCAGTAGATCCAATTTTGCAATATATCTGTACAAAACTGAGATGGAGAAAAATACAAACATGTAAATGAGTGTATGAAAAGTTTTAAAAGGACAAATAAAGGTTGAATATAATAAAGTGCCTAAAATATATATGATATTCTACCTGCGTGTTCAAGTAAGAAGAGAAGAGCCTGATTTATATCTGTCCCATTGGCCAATTCATCCTGTTTCTAATCTTGCTTTGGACAACTAAATATAAACCAGTCCTGAAAGCTGTCACTCTGCTAAGAGCCAGCACAGGCTGGCTACATTTGTTTTTCCATGGCCAAAGAGGCTCAATAGATGAAAAAGATACTCCTGTTCATTGCCAGGTGAACATAATTCTATTTGACAACTGAAATGGGAAAATGAGCCTGTAATTACTAAATAGCATCTTTAGTCATAACCATTGTGGAGGCACATACAGACATGGGATTTGTCTTATCAGATCAGGCGCTGGTCCAGGCAGTCTGGTGTCCAGCCTTTGCCAACGGCCTCATTGTCAGTGCTGGCTTACATCGACAGCGCTCTGTTGGGCACGATGAAAACATCTGACCTTTTCATCTGACATCCTCACTCTCCATCTCCCAAACTGAAGTCATAAAGCATTTTGCCAACCCTAATCTTTTCTGCCAGTCACACCCAACTGCATGGCACAGCCAGGTCAGTCTATCCTCGTCAATACTGGCCCACAAGGCTGCACATACATGTGAAGAGTTGCCTTTCTCGTGAATTGTTCAAAGAGCTGTTTAGGCTCAAGCTATTACCTTGCTCGGGTGAGATCCAGAGGCTTGGTCACAGCTTGTCTTATTTGACATCCATTAAAATAGAGCGAATCTCCATGGGCATAGGGCGCCAGCTGTCCACATCCATTCCCTATCACTCCCCCCTGAATGGTTTCCCAGTTTATTTCAGTGACTCTTTCAGACTCAAAATTATCTTTAATATAACTTGGCAGATCATGGCTAAAAACAGAGCAGTCATCACCTAAAAATGACACAGTGAAGTTGTAAAACACACAAAAATGAAAAGAATTGAGAAAATTGAGTTACAGGTCATTATAATTCCATTCAAGGTTGTGGCTTAATATACAGTGTGAGGACAGCCTAAATATATTTCAGCAGATCTATTAATAATGTGCACGTTGATACACAGCAGTCATTTTTACAAAATTGAGGCTGTGAGTCTTATTTTTTACAGCAGTATAACTTCAAGAACTGCAATACAGTTTCTCCTGATTTGCATTGATGCCAATAGGAGAAACCTCAAATTGCTGGTTGAAGGCAAATATGTCTAAAAACTCAGAAAGTATCTGATCTTATAAAGTTACAAAACTCTCCTGGAAGACATTAAACACTGGCTCCACTCCCACACAGCACTTAGAGTTTACCAAGGGCACTCAGGTACCATTAGGCATGTGCTAAGCTGCACTGAGGGATTAGAGCAGAACACTCTGTCCTGATGGGGCACAGAGTCTCTTACAGATGCCAGTCACCAACACCTGGATCCCATTTGTCCATCCTCTGGGATGTACCCTTGGAAGGAGTACAGGAGCGGAAGCCAATTCTGGGTAATCAAGTAGCCATTCTCTGCCTTCAATAAAAGTCTGGATGGACTTTAGATAGAATGCCAGACAGGAGAGACTGCTGACTCAATCCAGAAAGAAGAAGAGGGAAAAGCTGTTTTTTGCAGCTCTGACAAATTGTTAATTTTGAATTTATTGCTCAGACATTCCAGTGATGAATTTGGACACGATACATCGCTTTGTCTTTTTGTTTAATTTTGAGCTAGATTAGACTGTAGTAGATGTACAAGAGAGAAATTGAAGAAATGGAACCTTGGTATCCTTCGTCGCAGATGCAAATGGCTCCAGTGGTGCAATACCCGCGGCCGCTGCAGAGCTTCGGGCACGCTTCCCCGATGTACACGTGATCGATTGCCCAGCTCTGCTTCTCGAGTTCTTCTCCCTTCTGAATCCACCTGAACTGAGTTGCACTGCAATATCAAAATCCAAACACTGTGTTATGGTATCTAGTGATTAAACACATCTGTAAAGTGACGTTCTAATACACCAGCAGCAAATGTAACCAAAAATGTCATGTGAGGGGGCCGTGACTTCAATTACCAGAAAGACCCACCCTGCTGTATCATTGGCAGTACTGACTTCTTTAACAAAAAGTTTCCTAAGAACATTAGTTAGGTCTCAGATCTAAATCCTGCAATAAGGAATCATTTTTAATTCACCAGTTGTTCCTAGCAAAGCATGCCAGCAAGACAGCTGTCACTTTACAGGTCCAGAGTGAGCTGACCTTTCAGTAACCTACCTGGATGAGACATGGTCAGGCAGCTGGATAGTAATTCTTCTCCACATGGAGCTGTTGACAGAGTTATAGATGGTAGCTTCGTGGAATTGAAATGGGGAACAGCCAATGCTATTAGATGAGGAAGGAAGACAGTGTGTCTGGACGAGTTGCCATGAGTCTGTCCTGTAGGAAGCAAAAAAAAAAAAAAAAAAAAAAAAAAAGGAATTTTTACAATGACTGAAGACATGATGAAAGGAAAATAGGTGATTTTTGAAGGGTCATGACATTGCCTGTCTTACTAAACAAACAGAAGAGATTGTCAGCAATAGTTTCCATGCTCTGGAGCCACAAATAAACAAGGGGTGAGAGGCTGAAGCACAGGTTCAGCCAGGGAGGAGGCTTCAGCACCAGGTTTGAGGTGTTGTGGAGCCCTTGGTGGTGGTATTCCCAGCAGTGTGGTACAAACAGCTGCTCTGGGCTGCATGACTGAAGGATTTATTTAGGAAGCTGCTCCTTAGCCTCTCTCTTACAGTGTTCAGAAGAGTCCCAGCAGAATTTGCTGCATTTTCACCCACAGTCATCTGAGCACAGAATATACCTTTGTTTTTACAAATCATAATGTGCTGCTATTCTACAGCACACAAGGCAGTGTTGCTGTTTGCTAGTTAAAGACTGGGTTGGGGTTAAGTAACTCCCACTTCATTACAGCTTGGTCCTGCATTCTATTAAAACAACAGTTTCCTGTGGATGTGGTTTCCTGTGAGCACATTTTTAACAGGAACATGTTCACGACTGTAACGGCAAGTGCAATGCCATGAATCTGTCAACATCTGGGATAAATTATAAAGAGAATTTATGAGAGTTATGTAGACAAATCCCGGTGCTTGCACACAGGCTTTGTTCAGATTCTGTTGCAACATGAATAGGAAAGTAATTGCTTTAATAAATAAAAGCTCTCTAGGTTTTTAATGTCATACTATTTTTTCCTTAGGTCTGTGTATTCTGCTGTCATTTACCTGGCATCCTTTGTATACTCCAGCATCACTGAGTGGAGGTCCCCGCAAGAATTTGCCTCACAGCCAACCACGATCTATAGCACAAATAAAATCAACTGCTGTAACAAGTCAGGTACACATTTAAAGTGATATATAATCAAGTTATGTTCTCCTTTTTTTTTGCTTATAGGGTGTATAAGAGAGTGTCAACTTAGAATGTGGGTGGAATCCATCAAAGGTGGATGGAAAACAAAAGACACACTACTTCAGATACTTCTCTTTAAAAATTTTACTTCCTTGCTGCTGTTACTTCCTAACAGAATCCTAACACTTCATTTCTAAAGTCCAAATTAAATAGCTAAACAAACATTTTTTCTGAAACAAAAAGATATGGTAGTTCCTTGGCATTTCCAGAAGTGAAGCACCTATGAAATTTAAAATTCATAATGATAAACAGGTGGTCATAAACTTAAAATCAGTCCAATTTAGGAACAGAATTATTCTGAATATTTGAAACAACTGACATTTGTTCCATATTACAGCAGAAAGATTACAGTAGCCAGTGTACATTCTTGATTAGATAATAAGATGCTAAATTTCAAAACCAAACAGAAGCCATGCTGGAGCAGAGTTCTTAGTTTAGAAACAAAATCTTTGCCATGAGTGGTGAAGAAAAAGGGGAAGAGAATCTGGAGAGAAAAACTCTGCAATAAGAGTTTAGTAATATGAACTATTAAATGCTTAAGTGTTATCATACTTTTGGCCTTAAAATAGAGGAAAAAGATGATAGGCTGGGTAAAATAAGCATGGGAGGGGTCTTGACATTCAGTAGTAAAAAACATATGAGACTCAACTTTTATATAATTTCTTTGAAGGTGGCATGCTGGGTGGGGGAAGCAGTGCTTTAGGGATTATATTAGACAGTCAATATAAAATAGGCAGTGATGTTGAGAAAAGGTGAAAATATTGATCAGTGGAAGATGGAAAATTCTGGAACTATCTTGTCAAACAGAAGAGCAAGAAAAAAACCATAATAAGAAAATGGATTAGTATTTTGATAACCCTACTTTCATGTTAATTCCTGGTTTATTTAAGACACGGTACTTGGGGAATGGCCAAGAACATTTCTGGAAAACAACTACTTGTTGCCTTTGGCCCTGTGCAGAATTCTATCTTAAATCAAAGTAAAATACTCAGAAATGTTTCTCTGATTGTTTAGGTCATTTTCCATGACACAAGGAAGTAGAAAGAGTACTTCTACTTGAACACACTTGCATTTTCCATATGACACTCTTCTCCAGCCTCCCTCTCCCTTGCCTTTTCTGTTTCTTCACAAATTAGGGGAAAGTAGCTTATTTTGCATGGCATCTATTCTCACATTAGAAAATAATTCCTACTGTAACTGCTGATCCAGTAATTTCAGGAAAAAGTATTAGACTTCCCATCCCTCTGACTAACCCCAAAAGCATACAGACAGTCAGAGTATTTTGACATTTTGCATTCATGCAGCCTTTCTTGTTCTCATTACCTACACTTCATACTTTTCTTTAATTTCTAGTAAAAAGCAACTATTAATTATTCATCCAATTGAGCATCCTAGTTGGAAAAAGAATAATTTCTGGAGACACATTAGATGAATTTTCATTGTGTTCTTTACTTTGGAGAGAGAGAACATTTCTTACTTTAAACTGCATCATGTATCCTGGCTGTATAATGAGCTCCCTGGAGGACAGGATGTTGTGTGTTTTATCCTTTTTCTTATTTGGCCAGTAGAGATGGAATGATGGATTTCCACAGAACCCTGCAGTTCTGACTGCATTAGGGTAAAAGCTCCAGTTTTCTTCATGGGAGGTGCCTTCTATTAAGACGAGTTAAATACAATTACTGCATTGTCTTGGTAAACATCAAGGCTTAGAAATGAATCCACAGAATCACTAGACAGAGTACTTTAGTGATACAGACACTACATTTATGCTATCTGTAATGACACGCCGTGAGCTACTAACAGAGATAATAAAGACATTCACCTCCGGAGAGGTAATTAAAAAAAAAAAAAAAGACACAAAAGTATAATACCAGGAATTTAAATGAAATGAGTTGGACTGAAATAAAAATTTTTGTGTGTGTATATATATGCGCACACGCACATATCTGAATATGCATGTATAAATATATATATATATGTATATATACACTCCTATTAATAGCATGAAGAATAGCATATAAACAGCATTTGTCTACAAAAAGAAAAATTTGCAGAGTTACAATAAATGAAAGTTGGCTTGCAAGCTCACAGGGCTCAGGTAAGATAAGAACAGATAACGGCAGACGACAGACGAGCTGTGGCAGCCTGTTTTACCGTCATCAAAGGTATCCACCAGCTGGCTGGGGTTGATCTCTGCTCCCCCGATGAGGATGTTATCCAGAGCCCACTGCGCCCGGTCGGGGCCGGGCACCACGAGCCCGCTGCTGATGGTGAACGGCTGCCACCAGCGCAGGCGCGTGGTGTTGGTCAGGGCGTGCTCCGGGAGCAGGATGTAGTCGTGCCTCACCGAGGTGTACTTCTGGTAATCCATCTCATGGAGCAAAGTCCAGGATATCCCTAGAAGGAGAAGATGAAGGTTTAGTAATAAAAACAAAGCGTACGGTGGAATCTTCTAATGGATTAAAGTAAGATAATAGGAAATAAAAAGTAATAGCTGTGGTCTTCTGATAGAACTTCTAAGGATAGCTGGCAACGGTTGCTCACTGCAAGAGTAATCTTGTAAAAAGGAATCAACTTGGGTGGAAGCCACTGATCACTGAAATAAGGCAGGAGGACTATGGAAAACTCCTGAGCAATAGATGGGAATTTAGATGGGGAAAAAACCTTACATGGACAAAAATAACTTAATAAAATTAAGAGTTAACTTTTTATTTTGGATCTCCGACAACTTCTCAGATATTCATGGTACATGGGTACAGAACCAGACTGCAGCTTAGCAGTGACTACAGTATGTACTTGCCTCCATCAATGGAATAGTCTAGCAGCACTCCCTCCTTTCTGCAAGTCGGTCTGTGACATGTTGTCATGTTGTTTTCACTCCCAATTCTCCCCCAGTACTGTAGAAACCTAAGAGTAAATGTATGTGATCACATCTGTTAAAGATCTGCACAAATAGAGACTTGCTTTCTGTTAACAGACATGCTGAAATTGTTCCAAAGGCTAGCATTTTTAAGCAAGTAACATCAATGTACAAGTACTGCAAAGGTCTCCAAAAACATTGCCTAGTGACTCTCATGGGAACTTCATGGAATTCAGCTAAGAACTGCCCCTTGGGAGGGACTTACCCATTGCAAATGTACCAGCTGGGGACAGACTGGATGGGAGCTGCTTTGCTTAGAGTTCCCTGAGAGTCCTGCTGGAATGAGAGCTCACTGTGTATTAAGGTGCCCTTGTATCGAGGAAGGACATAAAAGAAGTTGGTAAACTGAGGCAAGGTCAGTGGAGGACACTGGAATGATTTAGGCCAGAGTGCAGAGCCAGTGGTCATACATTGAAAAAACAGGAAATTACAAGTGGATTTAACAGGGGGAAAAAAAAGGAAAAAAAGAAAAAAAAGTCACTCTGAGAGTAACTGAGCACTGGAACAAACTGTCCAGACAGACTACAGGATCTCTCTTCTTGGAGGTTTTAAAATCCAGTGGGACAAAATCCTGGGCAAACTGGTCTGAATCCAGTGTTACCTGGCTTTGAGCATGAGGCTGGACTAGAGACTCCCTGAGGCCCCTTACTCCTGCGATTCAGCAAACTTGCAGAATTTCAGAAGTCAGAGTGTGTGTGGCTTCATTGAAGCCATATGGTCAAGAAAAATGATACTGAAGTTGTCTATGTCATGTCCTTAGTTTGTCCAAACTCACAGAGCTCCACTGCTCTCCTGGTAAGTCATCCTTACCAGCACAGAAGTGGAATGGGTCTCGTATGGGCACCCAAAAGAGGACAACCAGCAGAGCTTCTGCTCTGAACTCATGAGAGATGTGGCTGGTGCCTCCAGGAGTGATGTCCAGGAGATGGATGTCTTGCCTCTTTGCAGGACAGAAGTTGCTGATTCCAGGACATTTCTGGACAAAGGGACTTGCTGCTTCACCTGGACATGTCAGACCTTTCCCACTGTGCCTTGCTCTCTGTGACTCACCCGAGAGCATCAGCACCTTGAGAATCATAATCTCATTAGTGTTTGCCTCAGGGAGTGCTATTCTTGTGGTGGCCTAGGAATTCCCTGAGCTACCAGCCGTGCTGCCTGCTGCTTTGCCAGTATGAAACCTAGTCCCCTGTGACAATGACATGGAAACGTGACCTACTTTGCCCCCCGCAGGTCCAGATCTTGAGTGACAGCCTGCCTCACTGTTGCACCTCCAAAATACAGAGTTGTGTCTTCTGCGAGAATTCCACACTCGGTACAGGTATTTCCACCTTCTAAGGACATCCATAAATCTGGTTTAATTTCTTCATTGTCAAAGCGCTCTTTCAGGAATGTCTGTAAGAAAGGTGTTTGACATAAAGCACAGGAAAGTAAGATTTTAAGTATTTTTGATAACCATAGCTGGAACTGTCCTAAACATGTTTGAAGGACTCATGAACACTGTAAATTTTTCTCAGGGTGACTGAACATAATCACTTTTGGCTGAATGTTTGGCCACTTGAATCAAATTGGCTAAATGTGAAAATATATTAGGGCTGGATTTTAACATACTTGGGAGATAATCCAGCAAATTAAAACTGGCATGTGCAAATGAATGGCAAGGTTTTTATGGCTGAGTGCAACAAAGGGGACTTCTGTATGCATGGGAGAAAAAATATTCTGTATTTTTCCCCAGCAAAACCAGCAATTCTGGCATTAAGGAGATAGCCGTAAAACTCACCTAAAATTGCTGCCATTTCATCCCAAGTGTCCTTAATGTGCTAGATACATTACTAACTAAAATTTGCAAGGAGACAATGACATTTGTTCATGTAATTAGTGTTTCAGATGAAAAACAGAAGGTTACAATAATTCAAATGATAACTGAGAAGTTAGCTTGTTATTTTTAACTTTTAAATTAGCAATGTCCAACTGGAGTCCACTCGCTTGTTATTGGGTAACATGAGTAACAGCCAGGTGAATTAATTTTCTTATTTTATGCTATTTTCCTTTATTCCGTACTTCAGTAAGCTCCTTCACAATAAAGAGAATCTTTCTGTCTTGTGAAGGGTAATCATAACCATATGTGATTTACATCCTATAATGATGATTGAAAGATGAACAGTGAACTTTATCACAGCTTTTTCAGGCTAAGTGTTATTTGCAAAGCAACAAACCTGTTCTTGAATAATGCAGTAATAGTTTTGTTAAAAAACTGATGAAAGGGCTGAAAATGGATTTGGCTGTCTTCAGGCTGACAGGAATCAAAGCTAAATTTCCAGTGGGATCAATCTCTCCTCTCTCTCCTTCTCAGTCAAACACATGCCAAAATTAATTCTTTCAAACATGCAATAAAATTACCTTCAGTGTCTGGGTCAGGTAGCAGTTTGGACCCGAATACCCAGGATCACAGATGCATTGCTCATTCAGGCAGTCTCCATGACCTCTGCAGTCTTCCAGGCAACCAGGGCCCAGATAGAAATTATCAATGGCCCACTGCATATCTGAGTATTTCTGGTAGAACCGAAACCTCACGGGACTAGATATAAAGGAATGAAGAAAACCAGACATATGCATGAAACAACTTTGCTCAATTGAAAAAAGGTGGTTACACACAATATACTTATGACTGTACTACCCTCCAAGCTTCCACAAGTAATGGAAGTATCTATTGAAGTTGATTTTTTACGTATCCATAATGTAATGAACACGAACATGGCTAATCTACAGTTTCCTTGAAAGAAAATGAATAGGCAGATATATCCCCTGTTGTGTTTCTAGGAAGGTTCTCAATCCAAGATAAAATGAGTAGCAAATTCATACTTACTTGCCCACAAGGCTTTCAGGCAGTGAGTAAGTTACTCTTTTCCATCCCTTTGTGGGAAAGAAGACAGATGGCTGTGAGACACTCCCAGAACATTTTGGATCAGCTGGTAAGCACTGAGGTACTAAGTAACTCCAGCTAACGCCAAAGTCAGTGGAATACTGCACATGGACCTGATTTTGTGCAAGTTTTTCTGAGGTTTTACATCCAACAGAAACCTAATAGAGAAGAGAGCATCAGTCATTAAGAATTAATTGTGGTGGTGGAGTTAAAAAAGTATTTGAATCTGAAAAGTGACTGCAGAATTTTGCTTGAAATAATGGCAGTAACAGTGCCTGTATGGTACCAGTCATCCACAGACCTCTTTGATTCTCCCAAGACTGAGAATGACACCATATTGTGAATTTAATTTTCTTCTAGATAGCTCACATTTCTGGATTTCCAGATTTTGACACTTGTGCCTTATACCCCAGTACTGCATAGCAAATAAAGTTAATCTCTCCTCCCACACAACCTATAATTTGAATGTTTTGGAGAAGGCCACAGATTAAATAGACCATCTTTATGGATGGATGTGGAAAGGGCTCTTTCAACCTCCATATGTTGCTGGGTTATTCCCTTAATTTAGGTAAAGGGGTGTGCGAAGGCCAGTTTGGGTGCAGGTTTGATGAGAATGCATGACAGCACAGGAGCAGTGGGAACTACTGTGGAGCTGCTTTTCCCTCACTGAGCAGCTGTAACAAAACAGGCACCTGGCAGATGTGTAATATCCTTATTAAATGATGTCCACAGAACTGCAATGCTGGAAGAGAAGAATGTGTCACCTTTGAGAACAGCCTGTGCTATTAAAGCTGACCAACATGGAGTAACTAAGAAAAATGAGGATGGCCTAATAACAACACTTTTCCCTGCAGGGAATGGCTCCTGTGTAAGCCTATACATCATCCTACATCCTGGAAGATCTACTTAGACCTGGAACAAAGTGTGGTTTTGAATAATTATATTGCAGACAGATTTTACCTTGAACTGCATAATCCAGCCTTCTGTAGGAGTCAGGTCGTGGGTGACTGCATAGACCTCTCTGCCGTCGTGGCTCCCGCAGATCATGACACCATCAGGAGAATCACAAAATCTCTCAATTGAGCAATCATCATGGAATAACCAGTGTTCATTGACTTGAAAATAAATGGCAATGTCAGTAATATACAATGACAATATAAATTAAATGGGGAGTGGTGTTAACCACAAAAGGTGATTCATGGGTTTATTTTTCAGCCTACATGAGAATTATTTAGTATTGCTCCTGAGAAAGTCAGTACCCCATCTTTCCCATGTAAATATGTATTGCATTTATCATATTTATTGCTGAAAGCACCTCTTACTACTCTCTTACATAAGCAATTCAGCATTATTTTTTAATGTTCAAGAAGCAGGCATCTGAGACTTACTGAAAACATGAATGTCTGTTGCACTGGACATTTTGGGAGAGCCTTTTAGTGGGTGTTCCCTGCAAAGTGTACCCCAGCACTGGTAGCTGTTAAAGCTTGTAAACATACAGAAATGCATCTTCTACAAAATTTAGTTGTAAACTTAGATTAACTTCCCTAAAGAATATTTTAAAAAGTTAGGAAATAGGGAACTGACACGCAGGATAAGAAATCTGCTTAGAACAATCCAGCACTTTTAAATTACTCTTTCTTTCTTTGAAAACAAATTAACCTTCTAAGTAACTTCATGGAGTAAAAAAATCTGCATTACATCTTCTCATTTCACATTTTTTGTGAACGAAAAGAGCAAAACACAAGACCTCTGTGGCAATGGGATTGTCTGTGATCACCATCACAGTGAGGACAAAGATTCGGAGGCTCAGCAAGATCTGCAAATCGCTGCAGTGCCTTCCTGCCCTTTGATTCAGATCCGGGGGGAAGCTTTACCTGTGGTTTTGTCCTCCATGAACATGTCGAAGGCGATCCTGCCGGTGGGCCCCGCGTCGGCCGGGGAGCGCTCGTGCTGCGGCAGCGGAGCGCTGCTGAAGGTGTCGAGCATCACCGTCCTCTGGTCGGCTGAGCCCGAGATCAGCACGTTGTCGATGGCCCAGTCGTTCTGGTCCAGCCCATCGTGCTTGGGCTGCCACCAGCGGAAGCGTGTCCCGATGGTTTTGGCGTCGTAGGGAAGGAGGATGTTCACAAAGCTGGAATAAAAGGTGGAAATTAGTTGTAGGAAAGCTGCAGGAGGAGGACACTTTGCAATGCTCTGTGCTGGGTGCTTTGACCAGGCCCATTCCCGATGTTTCCTAGAATATATGGAAGCTGGGAAAGAAGAAACAGACTGGTCTAGCCTATGTTCCTCAAGGAGATATTGCTGAAACAAAAATCTTTCTGATCTCTCCCCATGTCATCCCTGGGACAGGGGCTCAGAGAGAGGGGGGAAGGGTCAGCACCCAGGCTGTGGTGTGGTTTGAACAACCTCACTTGCTCCACCTGTCCTTATGGGACCAAATGCAATGTTTGGGACTAGCAGGGTATGGCCATAAGGTCCTAATTAAGGGAAGTGTTAAGACGAAGAATATTGAAGTAAAATTAAGATGACTTTTTCCAACCTGGAGCCATTCAGCAGATAGCAACATTCCAGTACAATTTTATCTGTTCCATTACAACAGTAGATGATAGTACACTGAAATCTCATGTCCAATTAAAGCGCTAGTGATTTCTTGGTGTGTTAAAAATAAAATAACAAATAATGGGTCCCCCACAACCCCATTTTCTATGAATCTTTTAAATTAGTCAGTGAGGAAAAGGTCAGCTCACATATATGCATGATTTGAATCTCACGAACATCTGAAAGTAGGGATTGAGTATATTCATCCTTTTGACGGGTAACTGCAGAAATGCATTTCTCCTCCAGACACCATTTTATAATTAACTTATAACAATCAGTGATTTTATGCTCTTGCCAGTAAAGAACTAGACTGCAAATGTTAGCAACTTAAAAAACAGGATGGACATCATTACAGTGGCTATTAATTTATCTTCGTTCAACCATTTACGAATCTACCAGACTGCTACAGATTCCTAACCGTTCTTGTATTTCCGGCCTAGCAGCTGCACAAATGCTGATGTTCAAGTACACCACAGTAGCACCAAGGTCATTCATAAATGCTTGTAGGACTATTCAAGCTGAACTTGTAAGGATGTGATATCCAAACCACAGCAGTAATATGTCCCACAGGTTCTTGTGAAACATTCAAGACACGCTTACTTTAGTAGAGGAAGTTACACAGGCAGAAAGAAAAGTGTCTACAAACCCAGGCTTGCTGAATTGATCGTAGAAAATTTCCATTAGGAGGCTCCAGGTGATTCCACCATTCACAGAATACTCCAGCAGCACTCCTTGGTTGCGGTTATTAGGAGTTATCAGACATCCGTACATGAAATAAAACTGGATGAATTCTGCAGTGGTGAGGTTCAAATCCACTGTAACTAACATACGGCTGCAGCCCTTAAAAACAATGGGAAAATATGTTGGCTGGTGTTGTCTGGCAAAATTTATGTTCATAAAAAGTGTTAGACTATGCAGTCACTATTAATGTAGTTTCATGCTGTAAAAAATTAAAAATTGTACAAAATTTTATTAATGATTTCGAAGGCAAAGTTGCAACAGAACAACATATATGTATTTTTTCCCTGAAGACGTAATTTCAGTCATGTTTCAAAAATTCCTGTTGTGTATTTATATATGTTGCTACTTGTACCTTCAGTTTTATGACATTCATGCCTCCTTTGTAAATCACAAAGTTTTCCACACAGAATTAATGAATCACTGATTATGTGCTAATGGTTCAACTTATGAAAACCATCAAATGGCAAAACGATTTTAATATGTGTGCTTTCCACAACACCTTATATATTTCACATTGCTTAATCTATTAGTTGGTGTCTACTTAGTCCTACTGGAATGAAGTGGAAATGTAATGCTTCTATTAGATTATTTTAGAAAACTTTTGTCAGTTTGAGCCTAGTTATAAATTTGACAGAAGAGATCTACAAGCATAAATTTTACACGTTTCTAAAAGACTATTTTAGCATTTATATAATCCTGAGGTTATCTGTTAGCAAACTATAGTTTAGCAGCAGTCTGAGTTATATACCTACATATGTAGCTAATCTAGGAAATTTTACTGTGAGCTTACTCTGAAAACACCCACCTGTGAGACACATGGAGGATGAGGCTACACATGGATGCAATGTGCTCTAGGATGGCCCTGCCTGAGCAGGGAGGTTGGAGCAGATGACCCACCATGGCCCTTTCCAACCCGACCCATTCTGTGTCTCTGGGACTGTATTGTCAAGGGCCATGTGCAAGTTATACAATTGCCAATAACTATTTGTTAATTTACCTCTGTGATCTGATTAGGAGCCACACCAAGCTCTGCTCTGGAAGTTTTAAGTGCTATGAGAAGGCTATTAGGAGAGAAATTGAATGTCTACATACTTATACTGTGCTTTAACCTGTCAGCTCCACTTTCTAAGGCCCCTCTCCAGCTCCTTTCAGGAGCCACACACACTGTATCTCATTTTCCTGCCTGCAGCATAGTAAGGAACTCCAGTTTTCCTGGAGTGTTTCTGGCTGACCCTGTACAGTCTGTAGGAACTGTTTGACTTCAACCTTCAGCCAGGCAGAGGATTTAATGTTTTAAAATATTTTATATGTCTAATATGTTATGCTGTTATTTTTTCATGCCTTGCTATTTAACTTTTGAAATCAGTCCCATTTCTACTGTCAGATGGAGCGAGCTGGTCGCTGTGCTGGACACACACCCCGCTGAAGTGAAGAGCCATCCCAGAGGCGACGGCCCCGCAGACTGTGCTCAGCTTGCCCCCGTTCACCGTCAGCCAGTTCTGGTTCGATGGGGCGCGGTTGAAGTTGTCTTTCAGCTGTGTCGGAAGGGGAGTCTCAGGCTCGTCACAGTACAGCCCACCCCAGTGCTCGTCGCAGCTGCAGAGCAAAACAAATGCACAATCAGCTGGCAAAGGCTCTGCCTGGAGGTTTAATCAGTGCCATGTTATTAAGGTGCCATCTCATTCTGCATAGAGGCATCATTTACTAGTGCACAACCGGTATGTGGGGGTTTCAAACATCTGGCGTGTTTTGTAGTTAATGTGAAAGAAAAATGACTTTAGGAAGGCTTAGTATTATGTATCATTCAAGCTTATATAGAGTACACTCCCAAACACAGTAAAATCAGTAAAATACATTGTGCTTGGGTAGATAAAGCAAGAGAATGTGCCAATCCTAAAAATGTCCTGCTAACGTTTAAGTTTCTGCAAAATTTTAGTAGATGGGTACTTTCTTGTCTTTATATAGTTCTCCTTTCTTTTCTTCTCTGAAAAAATATTCTTACAGTGTGTCAAAGACTGGATAACAGCTTGGAAATGTGTTCTGCTACTATGAGATTTCACCAGGGATATTGTGTCTTGGTACTTCAGTGTTGTCAGGATAGAGGAGAACACAATAATCTGTCTATTCTGCAGTGAAATATATTTCTAACAGATACAGTCACAGTGCAATTATACAACCATTCTCCCATTTCTGTTGCCATTTGTGGCTGGAAAAAAAGCAATACATCCATCTGGAAGGTATTTCTCTGTTGCCAAGACAGGCAAATCTGGGGGTTGTTGTTTGCTAGCTTTGCAGGACTCTGTGTGGATTGTTATGCAAACAGTTTGAGGATCAAGCCAGTCTGCCTCCCCTGGCAAACCCCACCATGAGGCAGAGGCCAAGATAACACTGCTCAAAAGGCGAAATCTGGCTTTGTGAAGAACTGGCATATATCCTGGCTAGTGGACATGTCCCACCTCCAGCCCAGGTTCTCCGCACCCAGCACCAGGCTGAGAGCACAGGGACGTGGTGTGAAATCCCCTGGGAATAACATCCTCTGGGAAGCTCCCGGAACCTAGAGGGATGTGCAAACTCAAGGGATACCTTCTCCCTACTTGGTGGGAGGGGAATCAAGATGCAGCAGGGGCAAGAGCAGAGCTGATGCATTGCCATGGAGGAAAGAGCCGTCTGCTTGGCCATGGAGCATGAACAGGCAGAGGTCTGGCAGAGCCAACCCCTGCACTCACCCTTCCCTCTTGTTACTTCTATTCCCAAGTGGTCCCAGTGCCCTGCTCAGTTTTAACAGCAAAATCCACCTTCCTTTGTAGAATTGTATCACCGTTTTTCCTGCGAGTCCATCAAAATGATGGAGGAAGACTGAAATGCTGCAGCCTTGAGCAGGACAGGGAGCAGATGGCACTTACACACAGTTGTCCTGCATGCACTTCCCGTGGCCACTGCACATGTCTATGCAGCCGTCCCCAATGTAGACATTATCGATGGCCCACGTTTGCTGCTTGTCGAAAGGAGCAGGCTGGTGCCAGCGGAAACGAGTTGCTTGAGACCTGGGGAGAGACAGGAAAACAGAACGGTGTATTTTCCAGCTAAGGCAATCTTTGTTTTGTCTGAAAGGGAGTGTTAGTCTGGAGGCTAGGCTGCTCTTGGAAGATTGGTTTGGTACCAGCGTGACCCAGGGCTGGTTTCTGACAATGACAACATCCCTCCAAGAAAAGGGTGCCCACATTTGGAGAACAGGACAAAGCACAGGTGCTAGGTATCATGCTGACAGTGCGAGAGCTAGGAAATGGATCACCAGTGAAAGCAAAGCAAGTGGGCCATGGTTGGGGCAGTGGGGAGGAGGGCAGGAAGAAGGTGGTACTCCCAAAATGGAAGCTCAGGCCAGACATAACCATGTCCCAGCACAGATCCAAACTTGAGGGATAGCTAGGAGCTGGATCGAGCCAGAATAATCCCAATCCTCCAAGTTTCACCCTGAGCCAGTCAACAAGTTCAAGTCAACAAATTTACCAGACTTCCTCTCTATGAATTCTCCCAATTACACTTAGGTAAGAGCAGCTCTAGTGAGTGGGTTGGGACAGGTGAGAAGGCCTGTGCAGGGCTTGCAGCATGACTCTGGCTTTGCAGTTTCTCCCCTGCCCTCCACCCAGGGCTTGGCTGGAAATACTAAGAAATTATCTGTGGCATGATTCTCAAATTATTTTCATTTTGAGGATTGAAATGGGCTTAGCTCCCTATATGTGAATTAAGTGTCTCAGCTCCCAAGATGAATGATGAAAATCTAGCCAAAACAGTCAGAGGACACCAAACAGCTATTTAGCTCATGCAGGTGTAGACTGTGAGTCAAGAGCTGTGAGAAGAGGAATTTCTGTTAAATATGAATTCAAGCTAATCCCTGTTTTGCTGTACAGCACTAGATGGCAGCGTTGAACTTTTTGTAGTCTCTTTTCTTTTGAAACTCAAAGAGAAATTACAATTACTATAAACACCAAAACAAATAAACAGCAAAATCCCCAAAAAACTATTCAGTGTAAAAATGGACCTCATATGATAAGGTCATTATTATCTCATGAATTATTTCTTTTTGAAAATGCTGCATGAGCTGATTAAATAGCATATTTATCCAAAGAGAAATCTACTGCTCTGAGCTCAGCTCAGCTGCTCACCAAGCAGCCTTTTAAAAAGAAATGCAAAAAAATTGTGAGGAAGTCCTTTCAGAATAAAGACAAGCACCTATATCTTACACTGCCTGCTTTGGCTGGGCACTTCTCTAACAGTTTATGGAGCTGATGCTCCTGTGAGAAGCTTTGTATTTGCATTTGCATTTTAAAATCACCTCTAAGTTAAAACTAAGTGTTCATTGCCTTCTAGAGGCCAGAGGTGAGGTAGCACTCTGGAGTGCAGGAGCCCTAAGAGGCTTCACAGAGATGGGTGGTGAGCACCAGGCTATGCTATTGACTGCACAGCCTGCATGTCCCTAAAACATACAGGCACACAAATTGGAGACACACACCCGCTATTACACAGCTTGAAATAATAAAGCAGCATAAAAATTATATTGCATCTAGGCTAAAAGGCCTATTAACTGCACTGTTCTTATCCTAAAGCTTAACGCCTCCCTTGCTTATGAGATACGGTTGTAATAACCTCCCTCATGCAATACCTATCTTAATAACTTTGGGAAATGGTATTACTTGAGCCAAAAAATACAATTATGGGATTGGACAGAAGTGCAATTTTTGCCTCAGTTGGGCATCAGACTTCTTGTGACATATACTGCTCAAAAAACTCTTCAGTCTTAAAATCACAGTTATTGATAAATTCTCTCTCAGGTGGTAGCTTCCTTTCAGGTCCAAATTCAATTGGTTTGGAACATCAATCCCAGCCCTAATTTATCCCATTCAACCCCAGAGAGACTATTCGGAACACAAATTTACTGTCTTTATACAAGAACTGTTGGGGTAATGGATTTTTACAGACAATACGTAGGGAAGCTGCACAAAAGAGGAAGCACAGAAGATTAATGCTGGGAACAACTCCTAAAAAAGGTGCTATTACTTGATGTATCTGCACCAAATATAGGGGAGAGTCCAGATGCCCCAAATGATTAGTAATAGAGCATGGACTTTTTCCACTACTAACATCAAAACGTGTACCAACTGCATACGTACGTTCAGTACAATTGCTAAAAAACAAAGGTCTCTGTTTCCAAACTTATATGTGCCTTAGGTGGCATCTCTCCTGACAACCTTCTCAAGGCTCTGCCTGTGCTTTGATTCTTCTGAGCCTGCAGTTAGCTCAGCCTATATCTGTGTGAGGAGATTTGGCTCAGCAGGAGGAGCAAAGCTGGGGAGTCAAATATTGCTGAGAGCCTGATGTCCTTGCTACCTGTGTTTGCAATTTTTATACAATACAGCTTCATTTACTTATACTTATTTGCTGCTATATATATGGACAAAACAAAAAAGATAAGGTACAATTGCTGTAACTCTATAATGTATCATGATATTATAAATACCTAGTTATGCTTTTAGATTTACTCTGCAAAAAACCAGAGGGAATTACCTGGTATAGGGAGGCAGAGGCAGAGTAACCCGGGTCCACTTGTTGAAAGTGTCTGAAATGAGAATCCTCTGTAGATAGTACTTGTTGCATTCCACATTGGTGGGAAGACAGTCTCTCAAAATTGGGTGCCAGGTCAGCCCAAGGTCCACTGAATATTCCAGTTCAATAGCTAAGGGTGGAAAGATGGTTAGTTACTTAATTTAGAGACCTATATCCTTAGGCCTATAGTAAAGTGCAAGCCCCAGAGAGCATCACAAGTCTAAACTGACAAAATAACCACTCAGAGCTTTTCAAACCCTTGTGTCAGAAGCACAAAGCTATCTCCTTTGGTGGCAGTGCTGGAGGATGTGTTAGATGTTGCTGAGCAGGTATAGCTCAGGAGCAGTCTGCAGTCCATCTCCGCATCTGCCCTCTGACTCAGGGGACCACAGATGAAAAGACAGAGCCAATTGTTAAATTGCCAGGATTAAGTCAAGACAATTTCTGTAGCTGCAGCATGCGAGAAAGTGATGTGACAGCACCATGACCACCAAATTTTTTGTTTTTCAGGCTGAAGGGTTCAGAGATTCAGCTGGATGTGATTGCTGTGTAAAGCAGAGCAACGCTCAAATTCAAACTTTTGGCTCTGTCACAAGATGGCTTAGTCAGCCTTCCATCCCTTCTGCAGACCAGCTCATTTCATTATCCAGCACAATTTTGAGTTTGTTAGTCAGTGAGCTTGTTTCCATTCAAACACAGTCTAGCCACATTAAACTAATGTATTCATTTCTCAGCAAAAATCAGCAATTTCATTGTTTTGATGTTTATGGCTTATAAACTTTTATTATGAAAATTAAAGGTTAGTCAAGCTCACTAAATACTTCAAGTCAAACTTGCATGCAGCCATGAAAAAGTAAATAATAATAGGTGCAGAACTGTAACTTGAAGGAAATGTTCCAGCTGCCAGGCATTTTGGCTGAATTGGCTGCGTAAAACACAGAGCGTGGTTGTAGTGTCGGGGTGATAAATCTGTGATCTTTTTTGATTGCTACAGACCTATTTCTTCTACACTCATGCACAGGGAATGACCCTTAATCACCCAATCATTCCTACTTGATGTTTCAGCACAGAAGACAGTGCTATAGAAATACAAGGACAAGCAGATACAAACAAGGGTAAGTGAGGTTTCAGTGTTAAATTTCCCTCACCAAAAGAAACGTTTTGCTCATCATGACTAGAAGCATGATTAGGTAGTGTTCGTGTCCTGCCTAATTTAATATGAAGTCAAGATAATGATAAGAGTGGTAGACAAAGAAACAAACAAAAAAGCCCCCAACAAAATAAGGAGCCCTTTCTTTACTGGTTGCCAAAACACTCCTAAACTTAGCAGAGATGATCGCAGGATGCTGTAGTCTTTTTAATACAAAAAAAGAAAAATTGTTAAACATGTGAGTAGCTTCAGAGTAGTAAAATCACAGAAGCTAAATCTGGGATTTCATGTAAAATCTTTCTCCATTTTATATAGAATTTTAGAGGAATAGTCAGCAACCCAGTAAATTAACACATACCACGTGATGCAATATATTATATTCTTGTCATCAATAAAAAAACCTGTTCTCCAAAACCCTACCCTAAAATGACATAATTTAAGATGTATAAAACAAGCATTTAAAGCTAGAAAGACCTATTTCTTGTGTGCCATAAAATTCACATAATGAACCAGTTTTTAATTCCCATGTAATGTGTATTGAATACAAAGCATATTTTTATTTATTTGCATATCTGTATGTATATATGTGTATATGCACATATAAAAGCTGGCTCTGCACTCAATAGACCTCGTATGGAAAAAAGCAAGCTAGGTAATTAAAAATTGCATCACTATGTGTACATAAACATATATATGTATACACACATACATGCATATATATCTAGGCACACATTCATACACAGATACATATAGATCTAAACATGTTTATTATTTTATATGGGAGATGCAAATTTTTGCAGTTGATGCTGCCTTAGCACGTGTCAGAAGTATGTGGGTATAAATGATGTCTTAGAGATAGGTGTACAAATGAGGTCAGAACTGAGACTACACTGAAAATGCAAAACCACAAGGCAAGAAACATATGCTGGGAACACCCAACTGCTTATTATTACCCCACCACCCCAAGCAGTGGACGCTATCTACTAAATGGATTTGAGTAAGGCAGCTGTTAGTCTTTTTCTTAAATAGATTGAACTGCAGCTAAGGTGCTCATAGGGAATAATGTACTTCAGTTTATCTTAGGCTTCAGACACCCAGAATGAAAAAGCTGATGTTACCATTTCTAACAGAAACATACAGCTTTCCTTTGTTTCTCAGTTCTTGTTACCATGAATAATGTAACCAGAGCACAAGTGAACTTTCCTCGGCAGTGGAGGAAGAGGAATGGCAGGAATTACTAAGAAGTCGTTACCATAACAGGAGTCTGTGACAGAGCAGGATGCTGCAAAATCTATTTGCAAGAAAGAATCTTCATTGACAACGATGTCAGTGGTGACAACATAGCGGGTGCTGGCTTTCTCAATGAACACCAGAGCATCCCCAGTAGAGCCACAGACTGGCATCTTTGTCCCACCAGGGTGGAGCAGCCACTTCCTACTATCCAGTGTGGTGAAATCATCTTCCAATACTGTATTACCAGAGATATTTCCTCCAATAAGAATCTGAAACATTAGGAAAGAAATTGTTATTGAAAAGATGTCTAGAAGTCTTCACAAACATAGATGTGGCATAGCGACCTGAGGGAGGAAGAGACGTATCAATCTATGTGTATTTATTCTGCTGGTCCAAAAATGGACAAATTTACTTAGTAAAGAATTTAGGCTATGAGAAAAGGGAGTATTTCTTTCCTGTAAAGGAAAGAGACTGGCTCAGCTGTACAAATCTAAAATTCGGGGAGGCACAATCATTTTAATGGGAATACTTGTGATTTATACCAAGTCATACAAAGTAATATAATAATCTTTATAGAAGCAAATCTCAAATATGAAACTTCATTTTCATACAGATTGATATTTTTCTATCGTTTTTTTTTTCTTTTACATTCTACAAAGCCAATTACATATTTGGATACATTTTACATGAAGGTTTTGAAGTTTAAAATCAGACTTGCATTTTGCATGGTAAGGTCTCCTGCAATGTCAACCTGAGGCTCTACACACATGTAAAAGTCTTTCTTGGATTCAAAACGGGTGATCAGTACCCCATGAAGACGGGGCATTAAAACCACGAGTTCAGCAGACAGTAATTGTACTCCAAATATCTTTTTACAAAGCATTTTTGCTTGTCTCAGTGAAATGATACATGCCAAGAAAAGGAAAACATTAAGATGGAATCCAATCTCAAAGTGTGTTAGAAGAAGAAGAAGCTGCCCCAAGGGTTCTCACCTGGTCGATCACCCAGGGACTGTAGAAATGCCCATTCTCGGATGGCTGCCACCAGCGAAGCCGAGTGGAGCTCGAACGAGCCTTCAAGGGAATTTCCAGGGCAATGTACCGTCCCACGTTGCTGGAGTTACTGAAGAGGAACTCCTGGAGCAGGCTCCACGTGAGCCCCCCGTTGAGGGAATACTGCAGCAGCACAGGCTGGCTCCTGGGGTCAGGCACCCCCTTGCCACATCCCAGTCTCATGAAGAACTGCACAAATCTAACAGGGGGAGCACTTACTGGAAAGGTTTATTTTCTACAACATCCTACACAATGAACCAGAGAGGCTTGGAGTTTGTCTGTTGAGTAGCCCTGCAATTTCCAGCTGTAAGAGTCAGCTTTAGGAGATCTTATGATTTCCTTTCCAAAGCTTCCAGAATATAAGTAGACAGACAGGTGGTATGACAAAAATTCATTTTTCCTGTGTGGTAGTTTGCCAGGCATAAGAGGCTGAACAAAGCTGGTCATTTATGTTTTGAGCTTTTGTCTGCATAGCAGATGGTGTTGCAAGTATCAGAAACATAATCCTGGGTGAAATTTTTATCCCTGTATCCCATGAGTACAGATTTTAGTGGCAGAAAAGCAACCGTGCTCTAAGTAGATCATAATTTGCTATGAATTTGCTGAATGCTTAAATTCAAAATAAGCATCCCAGTTTTCCATTGGCATAAACCAGAGAAAATCTGGACAGGAGAACAAAGCACATTTCACTTTCAGGGATCATTTTGTCCATTTAGTCAGCCTGGGAAATTTGTCTAAATTACACTGTTTAAATGTGCCGGCTTCCCTGAAGCCAGCCCAAGCCACCCAGGGACACCAGTGCTTTCATCCCCCAGTTAATTGGCTTCTCCAAAGCCGCACAATAGACTTGTATCAAACTGCGAAATCCTTCCCGTCAGCCGACGCTCATAAATAGCTCCACTGTGCACTCTGAGTGGAGAGAACCACGCCGTAATGATATTTACTTATTGGACTTGCTGGCATATTACAAGTATTAATTCATGTTTGCACAGCTTTCGCACGGCTTTGGAGTGTTTTATCTGTTCAAATTATTATTGCATTAGTGCTGCGTGGCTCATGGTTAAATGAAATGGTGCAAAAGAAGTTTTGTATCAAAAATCTTGTTCTGGTTTGATCTGCAGGTAGATCTGCTGGGAGTGGAGGCTGCAGAGCTGCTGGGCAGACAAAGCTCCAGTAAAACACCAGACCTACATGTCAATTAATTCTAGTCCTCACTGCGACTCACAGTTTCTCTGGCTACTATATATAACTGCTTTAGCTACAGATTATATCCACCTCCATGGCCCAGACATAACATATTGCTTGTGCTGTAAAGAAATACTGGGTACCTTCATGGATCAACATATCAAATGTAATGGATTTGCTTCACTGCTGGCAAGTCTTTCTGCCTCCTCAGATTTGCTCCAGCATTTGCCACATAATTCAAAGGAAATAAACCCAGGTGACCTTGTCTCTGTTATATCTGATTTCTGTGCATTGCTGTTCTTACATCTCAGATTTTGCTAATGTAGTAATAACCCACTCAAATATAGGTAACAATGTCTAGCAGATAAAAAAATAATTTAAAATATCTCTCTTATCCCAAAGATATTTTGCAAAGGCTCTGCCTATTTTGAAATGTAAAAGCAAAGTGGGTTTTTTTGTAAATCTAGTAACACTAAAATGTGTGAATATTCTTCTAGTAATTCAGAATTTAAAGGGATTTGATTAGCTGTGATCCCTAAAATATTCTGTCGCTACTGATATTTCATGCAGTGCAGTTTCAGCTACCGGTATCACCATGATGGTGACATACTGTCCCCTGAGTTAAATTCTCTAACATACAGACGTGATGGCAGTGGATTGCAGAGTCCCACTTGATTTCAATCCCCGGGTGCTGAGTGTGGCTGGCAGCACTGACAGACACGACTGCTTGCCTGTGTACTTCAGGGGATCTCCTCATAAGGAAAGGGGAAATTGTAATGTGACTACTGAGTCTAGCACCCTTAAGAAAATACTTGTCCACCACTCCTGGCATAAACTGAAACCTCTCCCCAAGTCCTGTGCAGACCTCAGCATGTCTGAGGCACAGCCAGACCTGTTGTGCTTTGCAGATGGCTGATAGTCAGTCTGGAAATGAAGGAAATCCCACTGCAACTACTCGAGGTTGCTAAAGAGCAGCTCCCAGCAATGCCACTGCAGTGTGCCTTGCTGTTCAGGAGAGAACATACAGTTATTTGCTGATAACTGTTATTCTTCATAAGCATATATACAAGAAACTGAATGTTCAGCTTTGTTTTCCTAAGACAGAAGTAATTTATCTCCTTGTAACACCTTGAGGTCAGTGTATGCAAATCCAGCTAGAGACCATCATGGAGAAGAGATAAATGATGGTTGTTTGAACATGAGCAATAAGGAAAACGTCATTTAGTCTAATGGAGCAACTTACAAGATCTTTTGTATCTTTTGTTAAACAATCTTTTAATTTCAGAATGGTCTAGGAATCAAATTAGTGCCAAGAACTGGGGTTTGTGTTTAAGAAGTTCTGAAAAAAGTCTGCTGTGAGGAATCTTACAAATTACAGGGATCCTTAATATTACATCTCACTGAGGTTTAGCTAAGTGCTGATTAAAAAAAAACAATGGTTAGATATTAGGCATTTTTACTGATCATGAGTCTTTACAATTAAACCATTATTTAAAGCTTCAATACCAATGCTGACAGGTATTGATAGACAGTAGATAAAATGCCTGTTAAAATGTTTCTCACAGAATACGAGAAAGGAGCAGGTTGTTTACAAGAGATCAATGGAAAAAGGTCTCAGAGAAAATGCAGTCTCTCCAAAATAATAATATAAGAATATCAGCTAAGATACTGAATAAATTAGAAAACAATGCCTATTTCTTAGCATGCTCACAATTAGGATGGAATTTAATTCATATTAGTGTAAATTTTTTTAATGAGGCTTGCTTAGCATGTCTCACTCATCACAGTTCTCCTCTGCAGGCTGTAAAGATACAACATAAACTGTAAATACACTAAAATATTTGGTTTTCAATAGCTGGTGACGGCTTGATGGGAATTTCTCAGTGAATTATTGGAAACAAATGTGCACAATAAGAAAAAAACAAGCTTCAGAAAAGAAAGAATTATGAGATGACAAATGTAAGAGTTATACTTTTGGCAGACACTCCTATTTCAGAAATGGCTCATAACACAACAGACTAAGACAAGCAGAGTGTTTGACATGCAATTGATTTCTCATGTTATGGATTTAGGAAACAAAAACTTGCATGAACTACTGAAGGTATGGCATCAGTTCCTGGAGTTCTTATTCAAGGAGAAAAGAAACATTTAAATGGTTAATAAAATTAAAGTTAAATTTAATTTAACATGGTAACAGTGGTTAAAATGGAGCATTTTCTAGTGTGAGGACCACGGAATATGTCAGTTTGCCTTTACTAGAGAAATATATGTATTATTCCTCAGTATGTTATTTCCTCAATGAAATCCTGAAAGAACTTTTGAAAGGGAGTTACCTGGCTTGTGACAAATCTAGGTCTCGAGTCATCAGCATACGCAAACCTTCTTCATTAAAGAAAAGGTTGTTTCCTCCAGACATGATACCACATTTCCTTGACGGCTTTCCGCCACTCACAAGGAGGAATCTATCCGACTCCAGCTGACCTGAATACACAGTGAATACATATTTATGATTTACTCTGAAGTGCTCCTGCTGCAAGAGTGCTACTTCCAGAGGAAGAGAGATAAATTAAAAATCACATGCTGACTGAGAAATATTCAGTGTTTCCAATGCCATGTATTCTAGAAAGCTAACACAAATCAAAACAAAATAAACAAAACAAACCCAGAAGTATGCAATCTGGGAACGTAGTTTCCAGTTATTCACAAGGTTTTCCACTTTTTCTCATTTATCTTAAGATAACAACAAAGTACTCAGGTGTAAAAAGAAACTTTGGGTACCATGTGGTAGCATGCAAGCAAGAGCTGGCAAAATTGAATAGGAACAGCATCACCTGTGAAAGGATGAGTTTAGTTCACAGGTGCTGCTTTATGCAAAACACGCTCCTCTTGCGGTGCTTGCCAGCGGGGGAAGCCTCGAGGGGGTTTTAGGGTTGTGTGCGGGGATGCTGTGTGTGCCCAGGCATGCATGAGGCTTTGAGTTCCCTCCTGCCTTCCCCCCCTTGGGATCTGCTGTGGCTGGTGAGCCCCAGTTCCCACTGCTGAGACACATGGTCTGCTCTGAAACCATGTTTGCTGTAGTAAGGCCAGGCAGATTTCCCTTGTAGTGAGAAACGACACAACCTTAAAGCCCTCCACTGTTTGCCTCACTTGCAGCTGCTCTGTCTGTGCTAAAGTCAAACTACCATCAAAACATAATTTTCTTCTAACATTTTTTCTACCTGTAGAGTTTCAGGAAGTTCTGTTCAAGGCAAATTTCGTATTCCAGCATTAACAGTGCATCAGACATTCACGAACTGTTTGTGGGAACACCCCCATGGCATAAACTACAATCAGAAGCATGCGGGGGTGAGGAAGGCTTTGCTGTTTAATCCCTTGAACCCTGGGATCCACTAAGACAGCCAGGCGGTGTTTGGATGGCCCTTCCCAAAAGAGATACCTTCAAAGTCGTCCTTGAGGAAGTCAGAGTTCTTGGTGCTGATTTTGCAGGTGGGCCCCGAGTAGCCGGGGTCGCAGATGCACTTGGTGCCGTTGACGCAGCTGCCGTGCCCGTTGCACATCTCCTCGCACTGCGGGCCGATGTACACGTTGTCGATGGCCCAGGTCACGGGCTGGGACCCAGCAGGGTAAAACCCTTGGTACCACCGGAACCTCGCCAACCTGGAAATGGTATAAAGTGTATTTATTTGAAATAATAGTTCCATCTTCTTTTGTATTCTGTACATATACCATTATATGCACATACATATTATTCTTTCTGTTGGAACTGGCTTGATAAATAGATTAATTCCAGAAACTGACTGCTAGATCTAATTCCTTCGGTACCTCATGCATCTTTATGTTGACGTTCAACACAAGTACTGACAGAAAAAAAAAAAACATTCTTCGTTAGTTGTAGTCCCAAAACTGAATGACAGATATGATTTTCAGGATTTAAAATCCAGCTACTCTTATCTCCATCATTCATGGGGAAGATGAACGGCTGTGGTGTCTTGGATTCCCTTCAGCTTTGGTGTACAGTGCATGGGTCTGACTGGACCACTTTCACCCCCTCCTGGAGAGTGAAATCCTACTTCATGCTCCATCCTGTCCCTAGAGAGACCACCTGTAGAGGTGGAGGGCTAGGATCTCACCCTCAGTTCCGCAGAAAGAAAACATGATCTGCCATGTCTCCAGGTATTCAGCTTGCTTTCAGGCAGATTAATCTTAAACCAGGCTGATATTGCAAGCTGTTAATTTAAACTATATTCTCCTTTGGGTGCTGTCCTGTCATTTTTAATTCATCTCCTAAGTGCTGCTCGCATCAATGCTGCATATAAAAAGGAACCAACTGGGGAAGGAGGGAAAACAAATTGAGATGAGGAAAACACTTGAGAGACTAATTTTATTCCCAGTTGAGAAAACGTTTTAAGGGAGGAAGGAAACCAGAAGATTGAGAAGGGAAAAGCATTTAATTGCCTTGCGTGTTTAATGTGTCTTGTTAAAGATACCTAAATTCAGCAGGCGAATCAATTCCACAGGTAATTGTAGCTGACAATTCTTTTTTCCTTGATTTGCTAAAAAGAAATTTTTATGAGGGGATTTAGGTGACAACTGATAATGGATAGGGGGGGACACTACTAAGAGTTGCAAGAAAGATACCCAAGAACCGGAGTTCTGCTGGAAGTCAAAATCATCAAATTTAGTGCACCCTGAGGTGAAGGACACAACTGTGAGGCTAGAGGTGTTGCAAGCTCCTCTTGAGAGCAGATCTTTGCCCCACAGGCTGGATTTTTTTTCCTGAGACACATCAACTCCTTCTCTCAGGGTCACTCCTGGTGAGGGTGAAGCACGACTTGTGTCTGAAGCAGAGGGTGAACCACTGGTCTTGCTGAAGTTGGTTGGGGTTTCTTCTTTGGCTCAACAGGACCTGGACTTTTCCTTCAGGACACAACTGGAATACTAATTATTACTGACAACAGTCTGCTGAGAACATATATTGATTTCTAAAATTACATATATAGTGGAAATAACTTAAGGAGTCTTCATCCTCAGTTAAATAAAACCATTTGACACTTTGGGGATGAAAAGGCTGGGGGATTTTTTTAGAATTGTGCAAGGAGACAGGTTTGGATTTTTTTTGCTTGTTATTCTGATGCTTTCTGGTGGAGAAATATCCCCTTCAGGCCTCTGACCCAAGGATTTAATGCACTGAATGCCCCATGTAAGCTACCCTGCACTGCTGGGCTTGGCTGGATGTCAGCAATGGGCTCCTGGCCTGGTGTGTTGGGGAAGGAATAGGAGGGAAGGTGGCAATCAGGATAGAAGCATTCAGGAACAGAGGACTAAATCAAAATCCTGGAAGGTTTAAATGAGTTAGGAGTATGCACAGTCAAAATTTTCAGTTGGAGGGATGCATTGATGGTTGGGTAAAGGGTAAAATAATTCTTTTGCACAAACCCAGGAAGCACAAGTGAGCTGCTGAAAGAGATGGCTACCTATTCCATGCTTGAAATGTTAACTGTCATAAACCAGAAAACTCAAGTTTAAAATTTAAACATTTTCTTAAATTATTAAACATTCAGTCTTTCCAAACTTGGTTCTTATTTCTTATATAGGTCTTTTCATACTTTCAGAGGCACATATGGGGTCACTTATTTAGTGGAGGACCCACTGACTGCAGTAGTTTCATAAATACTCAGACTCATAGCTGCATGGACTCACGAAGTCTCATAGTTGCACAGCTCATTTTCATTCATACATGCTACAGTTTAATCATTAATGGTGTGATCTTTCACATAAAGTGAGTAGATGCTGGATGACAGCTGTCCCTGAAAAAGTAAACAGTAGTGTTTTTACTTTGAAAAGTTACATATTACTATGCCTGTTGGCACATATTGCTTTTCTATGCTGTATTATCATCCAACCTGATTTGTTTCACTAACTCTAAGCTTCTAGTGACTGTTAATTTCTTAGGATATTAGAGCTGAGACTGTGAGTATTTAGATCAGGGCATGTCATACTGAAGCAGAATCAAGTTTGTAACCAGCTCACATTTTACTGCGTTTTCTAATGAAGCCCAAATTTCATGAAAGAATATCATCAATAAATTCAAATGGCTGATGCAGTTCTGTAAAGAACACTCAAAGCACTCTAAGAACAGTCAGTTTTGCATTAATTTTACCAAGGAAGCCCCTTCCATTAAAATGTCATCAGTTAAATACATCGGTAATAGGAAATTACCTGTGGTTATTCTACATCAGCATTAGGCACAATATGTTTTGGGGAATCACCTGAACACTAGCTAGCATTCAGGGCAAAAAGCAGAGAAAAATTGGTCATCTGCTCTGCTCTAGTGCTGCAGATCTTGTGCACCACGCGTGTGCTGGGATGACATTTTGGGTGAGGAATAGTAACAATAAAAATGAAAGCAAAGCAACAAGCAGCTGGGCAGTATCGGGAGCTGGACACTTACCCACAGAGGTGCAGTTTCCCGAAGTGAATGACCTCCCTCCTCCAGCCCTGGGTGGTGCCTGCGTAGTAAGTGCTGCTCGGGTGATGCTCGGTGGAGCAGAGGGAGCTGAGGTGGCTGCTGCTGCTGTAGCACAAGGGCAGCAGCAGGTGCCAGGTGGCCCCCAGGTCGCGTGAGAACTCCAGCCTCACTGGGTCGGCAGAGGAGCTGTCGGTGGTGCAGCCGATGTTGATCTGGGGGCCAAGGCATCAAACACAGGGTGACACAGGGCAGGCTGTGGGGCCCCCAATCATTCACCTTAGCCAGCCTCCCCCTCTTGTATTTGTTTAGTTCAGCAAAATGGTGACTTGGGAACCCACCAATAACGGGGATGTTGCACTCAGGACATACATTTGAACTTGAACGCTTGCACATTGCCCTCCTGTCCATCAGTATATCACACTATGACTTGTGATAAAATGATAAGCAATCGTCAACACCTTCTACTAAGAGAAAACTGTAAAGTTAATTGGACAAATCCCAAAGGAGACCTGGTAACATTGCTGGAACAAATGCATCAGCTCTTGCAGTCCTCTGGCAGGGACTGGAGTAATCACAGCATAAAAATATGTGCATTATTTAAAGCAGAAATATTAAAGTGAGAAGTGCAAACATTAACTTTTTGTTAATGCTGAGCTGTTAATTGCTGAGCTTCACTATGGTCCTCTTTTATGTTACATTAAAAAAAAAATCTTATCACCTCAATATGTTCAGCTTTCATAATTACTACCCATTTGTTCATGCATAATGGCAAAGCCCAAGGGCACCATTAAAAGAGCGTCATAGCTGGATTGGATTCAGAATCAATGTCACACCAAAACTTAGTTTGGCAGTGGCAGACTTCTCAGGGTGTGCTTGCAAGATTCCTGATATACAGAACAGTAGAAAAAGCAGAAACTTACATGAAAACCAACTCTACTACTGAAAAAAATACAGAATCTTTAAGACAGAATCTAGGATCTCTTAAGACACATTTTCTGCATACAACCAGTGCAAATTAGTCTGCTTTTCTTCTACCCTGATATTTAGAGGTTCTTATAATTTCAAATAGCTTTTATAAAAGAAGAAGAATTAGTTCCTTTACAGAATGGCTCTGTCATATAAAATAAGATGTATTGTACATACCATGCAACAAATAAAAACCCATTGCTGATGAAATATAAAGCCTGTATTAAAACTATGCAACGATTTGATATTTTTATGTATCTTTGTAGCAAATAAAAAAAGTGTCTTTCTAGCATGCTCTTCTGTAATGAAAATCTATTTATTTCTAAAATGCAGTAATGCTTAGAACTGTGCATGAACATTGTAAGTGTATCCTACATTGGATTTCCTTCATCACTCTTCAGTGCACATGAGTCCCATCAACCTACATTTGACTAGAAGGGTTGTCTACTCATCTGGAAACTTAGAGAGATGCTTGACCCAATATAGGTTTTGACTCTTGAGACACAGAGAAACTCAACTGCATTATGCATAACTCCTTCATTTACAGTAATGTTCTCAAAAACGTGAGCTGAAAACGATGTTCTTACCACATGTGGAAGTAAACATGTAGATTTTATGAGTTAATGCTCTGAAGGCTTATGAATATCTTAAAGTGACCTCAAACATTTTTGTTCTACAGGCTGTAATCTATATTTTAAAACAGAAAATGGTTTGCATTCAATAATTTATGAATTAGTTGCCTGACAAATTGAAGTGTGCATGAGTAAACAGCCAAACCTAATTTTCTTGGAAAACCCTTTGTAACATTTTAGTAATTTCTAAAAACTCATATAATTTGCTGATTATTACGTAGCACATATTAATAGCTACAACATGCTCTGTTTTTGTTAAAAGCAGCCTGGTAACCGTGGCACGGCAATTTACATTCCAGATTCTTTTCCAGTTTCTTAATGGCAGTATAATGACCTTTCTAAACTATTAAGTACTAGGCTAACTGGTTACTCCCATCAATAGCTGCCCTAGCCAACGCACATTTTAGATTCTAGGATAAGTCAGAAATGCAGTTTAGTTTAGACTCTGTGTTGTCGCTGGGTACCTGTTTCCACTGACTATATTAGGAACACAAAAATATGCTCCTTATTGATGAGGTTTAATTAATTCCTTAAGAGGGGATGACTTCAGGCCATGACAGCCAAAAACCAGCTTCGTTTAGAGCATCTATGAAGTGGGCAGAAGCAAAAGGAAAGCAGAAGCTTGTCTCTCTGAGAAAGTATAACACTGCAGCTAAGCCAGCAGGTATGAAAAATTATTTTCTGCTGTGACAGATGAAGTTGTAGCTCTCCACTGGTCAGCTTGTGAAAATGCTGCACTCTCACCTTGAGCAGGCTGTAAAGTGGCAATCTGGACCCTCATTATATTTTGCTCATTCTCTTGCCTGCCAATGGTGACTCTCCAACTCATAGGACATGGACTTTAATACTATCAGTGCAAGTATATAGGGATGGACAAAGCAGTAATTTAGGCAAGAAAGTAGAAGACTTGGAGGCAGGAATTTCCCTTATCTCTGTATTGAAAGCATCATAATACATTCACATGAGGGAAAGTAATGTCAAAGCAATTAGAGGGGAAATTAGACAGGCTTCTCTACTTGGCACTCAGAATAGCTGGGCAAAAACACCAGAGCAGAACATGGAAGAACATGAAGCAAAAGGCAAAACAACTTTCTGAGAACAAGTACCTCAAATTGGATGATAGTATTTTCATTTACACTCAGGTCCCTTGTGGTGATGGAGTGCTCTCCAACTTCATTTGAAACAAAGACCATAGCTGAATCTTCTTCCCTGTAAATAAAGGAAAGGAGTGCTTCACACTCAGTTTACAAAGTAATTTATTTCTACTGTATTGCTGAGAGAATCTTACGGAGCTCTTTTAGATGAATATGGGCAATAAAGCCCAATGTTTCCACCAGGATAGAAAAACCAGTTGTCCTCCTTAGGACCGAAGTCAAAGGTATCCAAAAGGATAATGGGATTCTTTAGGTTATTTCCGTCAATAATGAAGTCATCAATAATCCAAATTTCTTCTTTTTTGCCTATAAAGAAAAGAGAAATACTCTTATTAAGACCCAATACTACTATCATTAGAGAGCCAAACAGCAGCCAATATTATGGATTATGTGGAGAAGAGGGTGCTAAAAGTGTGGGTTCACTATTTTCACTTTCCATGAAAATAGTCCTCATACTGATCTGCAGCCTGACCCTATGGAATTAACTTTTATTCCATAAAATTTATAGAAGGCACAGCAAAACGAAGAGTGAAAAACAATGTGTGTTGAAAAATTATCTTCTATTGAAATCACATTTACTTTGGAACTCTGTCATTGTCGTCTTCAATTAAGAATCATCTAAATGAGCAGTTGCTACAGCGTCCAAGCAGCCTGAAAGTACAATTTCTTTCTATATCCTTGCACTCAGCAGCTTGTGTTTGCCTGGGAGGAGTTCTTCCATAGAGAAGGAAACTCTGAAACTCCTTCTCTTCAATGGATTATGTATTCACATATGTCAGAAAATTGGCATTCTCAAACTGAAGAGGAAGGATTAAATTGACAGCTCTTTTGTGTAACATATTTTCATCTATCTAAAAGTGTTTGAATTGATCAGAGAAAAGTTTCGATAATTATTTTAGGCAGGACACGTCAGAAGAATGAACTGAGACCGGATTGTCAGGACCAGATTTGAATTAGGTTTTTTTTGTTAGGGGTGTATTAGAAATTTGCCTACATGGAATAAACTGTTGCTGAATCACCCTGTCTAAATGATTGCTGAAATTCTTTAGAGCTGTTAATGTCAGTTTCTGCTAGGAAATGTGCTCAGAGAAACTGAGAGCAGAGGAGAGCTTCCTTCAGCTGGCACATCTATAATCAGGAGGAATGAGCTGCATTCCTCTTGTGGTTTTCCAGTCCTTTACAATTTAATCAAAGGATTAACTGCTCACTACATACTCTTTCTAAATGGGTTTTTAATGCCTAGTTAATTCTAAGGAAGGTAGGTTCAGTTCCCACTGACACTTGGGACACTTTTGAATAATTGGAGCATCCTGATGGGGCCTCAGTGTAAGTGAGAATCAGGTCCATTAAAAATAATGAGAAGAACCTGAGTGAAGTTAACTTCATTGGTGTTGCTTGATCTCCCACTCCCTCCAGGGCCAAAGCCGATGGTTTTCTGCACACAATTCAGGAGTATCGGGTGCTTTCACTTTAGAGCATTCAACTGCTTTATAAGAAGAGTAAACACAATCCTGCAGTAATTTTAATTGAAGGAGTTCAAACACAAAACCCCCACGATTTAAGAGTCTCCATAACTGTCCAGTTCAGAAAATCCACTCTCTCAGGGATGCTGAAATGGATTCCCAGGAGTATCTCTTCCTTACCGTTGTTGTAAGGCTGCCAGAGCCTGAAGCGCGTGGCGTTGCTTTGGGCTGCGTAGGGCAGAGGAACATTAATAAAGAGGACATCTGTGGTCTGTGTGAAGTAAAACTCATCTATCAGGTGCCAGGTGATGCCACCATTGACAGAATATTGCAGCAGGATGGAATGGGACCTCTCAGGGGTGCCTGGAGCAGAAAGAGTATGGATTTATGTTCATTAAAATCTAGCAAGTTCAAAAATGCTTCTTCAAGTATAAATAAAATTATGTTGCTCTGACATAATCTATTACAAAGTAGGGGCTTCCTTTAACAACAGCTGAAGCTGTTGAGATTTTATACACGTATTGTACATGTACATCTTCCTGTGCTTTTCCTTGCTTGTCTGTCTGCAAAATGCAAATGAAATAAGGCCTAAATTTACATTAATGTCCATTATACGTATGATCATAGTTAATTACTTAGATGAGAAGCTATCTCAGTGTTATACTTTTTTAGATTAGAGCAAACTGGCTCCTTCTACTACAGACATATTCCAGTAATACAGTATTTATTTGCTGGTTTTGTCCAGGTACCAAACATTATCATCACCATCTGTAGCACCCACAGATAAAGACACAGTCCCTATCCTCACAGATTTATAGTCTATGGCTCTCACTACAGACACTGGGATGAGGATATTCATGCCCAGAAATAACATAATTGATGGAAAGAATTGAGGATCTTTATTGGCATGTTTTAACAACAAAAAAACAATATTCTATGCTTTAAACTGGGCCTAAAATCAGTGGAATTGACAGTAAAATTTGCATTTTCTAACTACCAGCTCCTCCTATTTTCTTTACTTAGAGCTTTAAAGCATAAAAAAACCCAAAAGCTGTTTACAGCCCTAGCTATTAACACATGCTAATTAGAGCCCAGAACTCACACTTGGTGCTGTTTACAGCTTGTGTAGACAAGCTCAGCCCCCAGGATGTATTTGGTCTGTGCCTAACTTGCTGACCAAGAATATCAGTGTCCAAGTGATGGCATCACTGTACTGACTTCTCACTCAGACAAATTTACGCTCTCTGCTCCCTTCATGGTGTGGCACAGTGATGGCACGTCCACAGAAACTCAGTCTGAGGGCAGGAACCAGCAGAAAAACAAGGACTAAGGGACAGTTTCTTCATCCCTGACTCACTGTGTGTTACTGTGCACGCTTCTCCCATGTTCTGTTCTAAAATGAACCCCATTTGCTCAAACCAAAGTTCCTGGCACACATGCTCCTGCTCCCCTCTGCCCCAGTGCTGAGTATTCAAGCACTGGCTGTGGAACAGAGCAGGCAAGAGATGTTTACACTCAGGAGCTAATTTCAGCTTATCTGTGGCAATTAACAGTAAATAACACACTGCTTTTAACACTCACAGCTGAGAAATATTACCAAGGCATAGTTCTGTGAAAGAACTCTTCACAAAGACTGTGCTTATAAACATGAAATATTTGCCATGTTATCATTTTGGGGCATGTTATGGTTTTGGCTGTTATTGTTTTCTCTCTTTTTGAAAAAGTACTAAATCCAGTGGCACATAGCCCAATATATATGATTAAATGCCGATTAAAGAAAACCAATAATAATTCACAAAGGGCTTCATTTTCTCTTGTCCATACAGAGATTTGGCTAACAAACTTATCTAGGAAGGCAGAGGTGGTTCAAAACTATTTTCAAACTGTTGGCAAATGTTGAGTCAGGTGGGCCCAGTCCCAAAACACTGAGCTTCCCACAGAAGCTATGGACATCTTCCTTACACCACAGGGAGAGGAGTTTTTCAATGTTCAGAGTTCAGCCTGGAAGTGCCAAGTCTATTAGCAATTCTGGGAAAAACTTCTGAAATTGCATGGGAGTGACTCAAACCTTCTAGCAGGTTAGTGGTTCTCCATCATGTCACTCCAGACTTGGACATAATTATTTTTTAAAGCCAAGGATGGCAGGGCCTTGGAGCAGGGTAAGACTGAATAATTGGCTTGAAAGACCTTGTACTGGAGACATTGTCACAAGTTATTTACACCAACATGTAAACTTGTTCTGCAAAGTCCGGCTGTTCTTCATGTCGATTAAATAGAATTATGGAGTTTCAGTTATCCCTAAAACACCTACTAGGCAGTCAAATGGTAAGAGATTTTAATGCAGTGGACTGAAGCTTGAAAATGAAAAACACTGCAGTTTCCTATCAGTCCCTTACGTAATTTACTGTAGGTACGAATGACATTCAAAAAGGGATAAATTAATTTTTTTCCCAGTTTTCTAAAAAATCTTGAGCTGTTTTGTTTCTCTTCTGCTCAAAGTCTTTACTAGGTGTGCTATTTTTGATGTCACCACAGTTCACTTTTTTCTTAGGAGCTGCACAGACAGCCAGGTAGGCTAGGAGCAAGGCAGGGATGATGCAAAATTTCAAACAAGTTCCCATACAATCTACCATAAACTGCTGATCACTACCATACACTGAAGTTGAAAATGTAAATCTGTGTTTTTTATTGTGTTGCTACTATGTGCTAATAAAGCTAGAGAAATGACAGTAAATTGACAGCGATCTTACCTTTGGCAATAAATTTAAATGAAAATTGGATGTACACTGTATGAGTGCAGTCTAGATCTCTTGACACAAGCATTCTCAGTCCTTCCTGCAAATACAGAATATACAGTGGGAATATCAGATCCCATTATTGAAGATGTTCTGTGCCTTCTGTGCCTGGATGTTGTCTGCTACTGACTGCTGGGGGCAGCAAGAGAGGTAATTCTCTGTACCACAACTTTTCCAGGCAGAAGATGGGGTCAGTGACAGCCTTGGCAAAGTGAGCCAAGATACGGCAGAGGCAGAGCCACGTGATCAGGTACAGACACATGGAAATAGTATACAACAAACAGATGAAACGCATTTGTTCATTAAAAAACCAAAACTGTGAAAAACACGGCGCATGTTTAGAGTAGGAAAAGACAAGAAAAATGAAAATGTTAAATTCTAGCCGAAAGACTTCAATATAAGCATACAGGGCTAACAAGAGAAAATTTACTTTCTATTTTTAATTCTACTGGTTTTCATTCATTTTTTAAAAATGTAAGTAATCTCTGACCCCTTTGAAAATGAGAGCTGTTCCAGACTTGATGGTGTCACCATTCAGGTTTCCCCTCTCAGCACCGTAGACTTCAGGCCAAAGGTCTGGATGCAAGTTACCATTAAAATCATCCTTCAGGACAGATGGCAAAGGAAGGACAGGGACACAGTACGGACCTCCAAAGCCTCTGTCACACCTAGCAACAAATTGGGAAGAAAGGGTATTATCCATCTGGCCTGGATAAAACACATCCTTTCTATGAAGCAGCTTAAGCACTTTTCTACTCACATGCAATGACCTGAATCACAGATGCCGTGCCCTGAGCACATCCAGGGGCACCCTGTAGCCAGGACCACGTTATCAATAGCCCAAGAATCAACTCCAGAAGCATAGTTGTACTGAATCCATCTGAACCGTGTTCTGGGAGAGCTATTAAAAACAGAGGATACGTGTATCAGGATTCAAAATTCTGCTCATGAAGTGCTAAATAGTAAAGAAAATCTCACAGACTTCAGAATAAAAGCATAGTTATAATCATGGCCCCCTTATTTGGAAAAGATTAATATTCTAGTTGAAACTGGAAGCTTAAATTTCTCAGGTTAGTCTTCTAGGCAAAATTCCAGCACATTCTAAAGGAAGGTGTCCAAAGTGATAATCAAGAGAGGCCATTGCTGAGGCACTTGCTGATCAGCAAAGAGGTTGAGCAGAAATTAGTAGTGCCATTAGCATTTGACAGCTCCATGTATTGTTAGCAGAGTGGAAACAATAAAATTGCTTCAGTAAAGCAAGAAGTAATGAAAGCCCATTTATACTAAGTGTTGTGTAAAGAGAAACATAATGGTTATATATGTTTATATAAGAATGTGTCAGTACAAACATGCACATGCATACACACTGCTGTCACTGCTGAGTGCATTGCTAACCTCAAATAAGGAAAGTATTTTGGAAAAAAATACTTTGGAAGTATTTGGAAGATGATGTATGGCCCTCTGGAATGAACCGTGGAATTAGACACCAAGATGTGAACCCCAGGCCCTGTTAATTTTCTCAGTGTCCATTTTTACCACTGTATTTTCTGGGTGATTAAATTGACAGAGGTAATGTGTGGGGTGCTCTGAAGAATTACAGAACTCCTCAGAACCGTGGTAAGCAGTGTCATCATTATCTGTCATTTCTAAACTAGAGCATGGGTTTATTTAGAGAGACGGATGCCAGCACATCTGCCACATCCATTTACAGCCGTGATATCCTGAGAAGGCAGGCAGAACTCTCCTCCTGGTCGAAAGTGTGGAGGTGGTACATCCAGTGATGTGGTCTGACCTGCTGAATGCCATGGCTAACATGCCTAAATGCTGGGTGACAACTTATGTGCAATAGCAGAAAACACTACTGTAGGAAAGGATGGGTCAGAGTATTTATTCTTGCTTCTCATTGCATAAATGTTAGAAAAGCTGGTTTAGCATTCTTGTTCTTACTGTCATAAATTATAGGCAAGACTTCAGGATTCACTCATCAAAGTTGTTACTTCCTTAAGTCCCTACAATTCACATTATGGCTGATGAAATATTTTGAAGTGAAATTTAAAATTCTGGTGGCGTGACAACACACATTTAAAAATTTAAAAGACATGCAGAACATTCCCAAGCTGGGGGATGTTTGTTCAAATTAGATCAGCAAAACCTTTGTCATGCTAAGCAGCCAGAAGAGCAGCGCTCACTTGGTGGAGGGTGGGAGGTAGACAGTTACTCTCTTCCAGTTTTGGAATCGTTCGGAAGTGTAGATGGAGCTCTCGGTGTACTGCTGACAGCCGATGGTTGGGGGGACACACTCCTCTGTCACCAGGTGCCAGTCTCTCCCGTTGTTGAGGGAATACTGCAGGTGCACGCTGTGGGAATTGCTGTAGGGCTTGCTGCAGCCCATGCTCAGCTCAAACTGCAAGAATGTGGAGGCTGATACGTGGAAGTCCCAAGTCTCGGCGTAACGAGGTTTTCCTAAGAAAAGAGAAAAAAACAACAACAACAACAACTAAGTGTACCTTCAGCATATGCTTTCAGCACTGTCATTCACATTTGTTATCTCTATCGTCACCTTTTTCCAGCCTTCTCTTCCTACAGATTACTAAATACGTGAATTTGTCTGTATCTCCCATCTTGTAACACTTGATCCATATATAATTTATAAAATAGACTCATACAAAATGTAGCAATGTTTGATGACACATACCAATGTTTTCACTGAACATCAGAGCTGTATCCATAGACAGGCAGTCAATGTCTACTTGACCTCCTTGTATTCTGTACCAGCTTGCTTGTAAATCCACAGTTCCATCAAATTTATCCTGGAAGCCGGTCTGAGAGCTGTCATTCATCCCAATAAGCACGTCGTCCAAAGCCCACTGAGCTGAGTGCTTCCCTACAAAAACCAGAGCAGACAGGTTACTGGAGTCCCTGTAAGTTGTTTTTTCTGCCCATATGCTGTGTTCACTCAGGGAGCAGTGCTCAATCACACAGACCGAGTGCTGTTGAACAAGACTAAAACATTGCTCAAGGATGCACCTGGACTCCAGAGTGTGTTTCTATTACAGATAAACACAGGTATTTCCCTCTTCATTTCTTTAGCTTCAGTGCCTTTGCCATCATATGCTCTCCCTGTTAGGATGAGACAATCCCTAAGCCCCCAGATTGGGGATTTTCATTTTATGGGTCACAACCTTCCTGCTATTTCCCATAGCTAAATTGGAAAGGCCTCTGTCTAGTTCCCAAAATAGCTTTTGTATGAAAGCGAATAGAACATGAAGGAAAAAGCTGAGGGCTCTGCATATAGATAATATTTAGAGGAGTGCTGTTCTCTTTCCTGGAAATCTCTCTCCTCCTGCTCTCCAGCCTACAGGCATTTCACTTTCATCATCCTCTCCAGCCCATTATTCAGCCTTCAGTTCACCTTTCTACTGGCACGCTAAAAAGAACATCTTACAGCACAGTCACTGCCCTCACAGGAGAGGAAGGAAAGCCTTTACAGTGAATTGTGAGCTCGCAGCAATGTGCCAGGACTTTTGCCTTGCCACCGTGAGAATCGTGGGCCATGGCTGATAGGGCCACTCCACGCTGAAGTATGGCAGACAGAGGGTAGTCCATGAAGGAACTAACATTTGTCATGAGAAGTGGTTGGCAGCTGCCTGCACTGGTGTGGAAGGTGATATTTCAACCTCCAGCCATAAAACCTTGGTTTTACTGGGAGCCACAGGGCTGACATCAGGAGCTCTTCAGAGTGATCCCCCTCAGCAGGTGCCACCAAGGCAAGCACAGGGAGCACCAGGCTGGACATTGCACCACTCACCGATGCGAATGATCCTCACAGAATGATGGTCTATGGTGCTGCTGCTGCTCAGCACTTTATACCAAAGGAACTTAACTCTTCTTAACTAAATCACATCCCTCTTGTCTTGTCTGTTCTCCTACCTAGTGAGGACAACGAAGTCCAGAACACACCAGAAAAGGTATGTGTAAAATCAGCCATCAAAATGATAAATGATCATTTAAGACACTGCATACTGTAATTACCTGAAGGTAAGCTATGTGCTTTGCTCCCCAAGGAATTGCTGTTGAAATGTACTTTGCTATATTTCTGGATATTGCCTTTTGTTTCCTGCAGATCCAGGAGCTGCTGCCTTGTGCAAAGGTAAGACCCTTAATCAGGACACTTAATCGTGGTAAGGTGCCCCCACGTGAGGAGGGAGCTCTCAGAGTGGCTGTAGGAATCAGCCAGCACCAGGGTTTTACTATCAGCCGAGGATGTGGGGAGTGGCTGAGTGGTTTTGCAGGGACAGGGGAGCTGGGACACTAGAAATGGTGGGAGGAGAGGGTCCTGTTCTGGAGTGTGGAGATATTAAAATAGCGAGATGGGAGCCAGGTAGGCGGATTCAAGGCCAAGTTATCCCTCCCCCTCCAAAACGGAAAAAACAAGATGAAGAGTGTAAGCCATTTGGCATCCCAGGTCACTCTATACTCAGGGAAGAACTCTAATTTTTTTAGGCTTTTTAAAAAAAATGTAGTATTCTTTTCCCCTCCCCCCTGTTATCTCAGCATCTTTGGTTTAAACTTCGCTCTTAAACAATTTTACTCTTAAGCCCACTCTTCAGCTTGGTGCTATAAAAGAAAGGCATGCCTGTAGTGTGACTCAGGAAAGCCTAAATACACTCTAACAGCACCCAGCTGCTAAAATACTTTGTTTTTCACGAGCTGAGGTTTCTGCACAGCATGTCTATACTGAGTAGCACTGACACGTGGGTTGTGCCAAGCTGCTTAATGAATTTTAGGACGGCCTTGCTTACCGTGTTGTGGCTGCCACCAGCGGAAGGCAGTGGCAGGGGTCTTGGCCTCCCGGGGTAGGTCTATGGAGACAACCTGGGGCTCCAGGTACGACATGAAGTCCAGCTCTCGCAGCAAGCTCCAGGTGATCCCGTTGTCATTGGTGTATTGAACAACAAGCCCTGTATTTAAAATCGGGAAAAGCAGTTAGTGTGACTGCAAAGAGGGGGCAATTCACGCTGTACCCAGGACATGCCAACCCCACCAGGAGCCCAACCCTTTTGACATCTGCCCCACCCTTCAGGCATCTCCCGGTCCATGAGCATTTTGTGGACAAAGTCCTACTGCAAAAGTGATGTTGTTCACCAGCTGCCACATCATATTTTGACTGTCTTCACCAAACTCCAAGGATCAAGTCTTTTACACCTTCAGGGAAACTAATGATCATACCATAGAAATTACAGGAATAATGTGGTTTTCTTTACAGAGTATTTATTTCGTGTCGGGTATCCTTGCAGTTTGTGTGGAGGGCTAAGTTATAATTCTGATAGCTGGGATCACAATGCTCATGGTGTGCATGCAAGCTCACAGAATCCTTGGAAACTAATTATCATAATATTTAGACAATTTAAAATAGTCTTTGTATCAAACACACAGAATGGCAAATACTAAGACACAACAGATGCTCAACAAAGCTCATCAGAGGGAATAATATCAGAAAGAAGCACCTAGGTATATTTCTTCTCTTAAAACTCTTTCATATTGGAGTATGTTAAAAAAAATGGAATTTTTTTGTGTCCTATACTGGTGCAAATGAGAGGAGAATCAAATCCTTGGTGTAATCTGTGCTGCAAGATGACAGCTTTCCTCACTGAGTGAGTCAATGTAAATGCCAAATATCAGGAAACAGTTCACTGATGTTAAATGATTAATACTGAGACGAAAATTAAATTTTTTGTCCATCACGTCAGTTATCTGTCTTCATGCAACAAGACCACTTTACATGGGAATCTGCTTCCAAAACTCTGCTGATCCTTCCCAAATACAAATATCAGTTCTCCACCCCAGAAACTTTAAGCATGTAGGTAAAATAAGAGCGGAGACACCTGGCAGAGATGAATTTATTCAGGCTGAATAAATTTTCAGCTGCAGCTTTATAATTTTACATTTTGTGTAAATCACTCATGACCTTGTTTTGGAAGGCAATTTTTTATTAGACCCACTGGTGTAGTTGAGAAGATGAACAAGTTTTCAGGCAGACAACTCTTTTTCAAGTCAGAAATGGAGTTCCTTTTACTTCATTCCTTTTATTTCAGTCCTTATGAAAAGTCCTGTGTACTTGTAAATTCACCTGTTTTACAACAGTACCAAATAGTTTAATATAAGCTATTGCACCTTGCCTTGTAAATGTTGTCTTTCTTAGGCCATCACAGCTCCACAGTTACTCCTACAGATGGATCACTACCAGGTTTGGTGCAACTAATGATAAATGGGTATGCCAATCAAAAGTAAATAGCTTTCTGCACCATTTATGAAAACTGAAGTGGTAATTGATTCATGTTTTAAAAACCCCTTTTTGGTTTTGTAAAGGCAGGAAAAGGCAAAAACACTGCAGAAGATGCGAAATTAAAAAGACTAACTATAAGGAAAAGGGACTTTACCTTCATTCCTGGCTCTTGGTCTGTTGCAGGAGTTACCAACAGTCTTGCTTCCAAGTTGTACATAAAACTGAACTAGCCTTTTAAAAAACACAGGATAGAAATGTAATCACTTTCTGACAGCACAAGATCAGTGGGGATAATTTGCCTCCCTTAACCAATTTAGCATTTTCAATTAGGTCACTATTCCAGGCTTATTGATTAGGTAATGTTCCCAGAGAAATCAAACATGGGTATGGTAAATTGTGAAGGACCCAAGACAGAAGAAAGTGATGTGGTTTATTAATCCTATGCCTAATAAATATATTTTTGAGTGAGTAGCAGAATTTAGCAGTTCCATCTCTCACAAAAGTTGCAAAATCTCCAAAGCAGGCAAAGCTGTTCCTTATATCAGATGTTACCTTGGCCTCTTGTAACTGGAAATTAGGTGAAGCTGTAAAATACAGCATTAGAGATGTAATAAAATTATTATATCATCACTAAACCACCAATCCTTCTTAGATCCTTAAATTCTTGATGTAAATGATTTTCAATGAAATGAGTTCATTGAACATTTTGTGAAGTAGGACCTTTGGTTTTGAACCTGTACACTATTATTTCATTGAATATTCTCTTGCTCTCACACCATGAAATGGTGAAAAAAAAGTTCCTGATCTGCTTTTCTTGCAACCTGCCCTGTAGTCAGTGCTTTTATCACTTCCCTACCTTCTCTTATTCCCTTCTACTGTAAACCATGGCAACCATTGCATCTGAATCTTTGCATGAACATTTTTCCATGTCCTCAATTTTTCCCAAAACTACTTCCTGCAATCCTTCTAATGCCACAAAACTCTCTGAGACAGGATTGCTGGTTTTATTGACAGAACTCTGGATTAGTCTGGAACATCCCTGTTTATCTATATTAGAATTATTTGAATTTATTCCACCCTTGTGCCCCAAAATATTGGGGTTTTTTCCCCCCAATCAACAGTAATGCCATGGTATCCCTGCTGAGCTTGCGTTTATTATCATGACTCTGTGGTTTTAGAGTAGTTTACATTTTCACTTAGATACACACTATTGTGTTATATAACAACAATTAATTTCAATTAATGTCCTGCTTCTCACTCACCAAATTTCACTGCGTGTCTCAAGCATTCATCTGAGTCTTACTAGGTCATAACTAAGGTAAAGAGCCATTGAGATGACTGAGAATACCATCACCCCCTAATCGACACATTCTTCACAGGCTGACTCCTTTGCACACTGAAAACAGCACTTCAGCAGGGCAGAGAAACTGGACCCAACCCCATGATCAGCTTTTTCATGCTGCACGTTGGCAATGCCATTCTACTCCTGGCTTCCGGGCCAGTTTTTAAATTAGGATGATAGAAAATCAGGCTTCGTTAATTCTATTGCATGTAGATAACGTCTTTATTTAGAATATAGATTTCGAGGTGAATTTGTATCCCTGTGTAAGGAAACAAGGCTTGATTTGCCAGTCAAATAATTCCCCACAAAGATAACTCTTTTTGCTTTGGAGGATTTGGTCCTAATTTGTAGTAATTTTGGTAAAATCACAGACAAGCCACATGACTACAGCTAGAGCCAGTACAATGGAGACAGAACTCCAATTTCCCTCATCCACAGCTACATATACAATATATAATAATAATCTGTGATCTCTCCTGATTCTAAACCCAACCTCATTCCAGTTCTGTTATCAAAATCTGTGTCTACTATCTGAGACATTTTGTATGTCCATAGGGTCTAGGACAAGCCAGAATTTCCTCATCAGCCTCATTCCTAAGATAACTCCATAGCTCAAGACTAGTCAGGCTCACAGTTCTACACCATTTAGCCAGGTAGGTTCTATTTGTTTGCTGCAGCTCTGCTGTCTGAGACAGCACTCAGGCAATAAAACTCTAGACAGAAGCCTCAGAGGTGAATAGATTCACAGTTCTGTGATGAAATTCTTTTATTCTTGCCAAATGTAAAGATTATTAAAAAGCCAAACTGAAGAACAAAAAACCCTTTTTGCAGAAGGGTGAATCAGCCCATCTGATCTCGAAGTGTCTGACCCAGAGCAGCTCCCTGGAATGGTTGCACAATCATTAGCAATGGAGTCTGTAAAGCAGATGGGAGCCAAGTCAGCTAACAAGCCAGATGTCACCACTTGGAAAAAACATCTCTCTATTCCAGGGTTTTTATCTAGCTGCCAGGTAGGCACTGTGTGCAAATGCTCCCACTGAACAGACAGTCAAGAGTGTCATAAGGGACAGGCCATCAAAACGGGGGGCAGGAGCTCATCAGCAACCAAAATGCATCCATGGATCACATCGTCAGTCAGAAGGATGGAAATACCGCTGCTGAAATTGTGCCTTTGGTGTGTTGGGCCATGCAATAGGGAAGGCATGGAGAGACTCCAGGGGGTTTCTGAAGTGTAGGGCAAAAAAATATTATCTGGGTGAAATGAACTTTGGCAATTACAGCTCTCTTAGTGCTACGGGACATTCTCCTAATATCTGGGGAAAAAAGGTGTAGTTAATCATATAAAGGAATAAGGAGGCAATAGGACAAAGAGAGCTAAGATTATGATACCACTTCATGTGTATACTAAAATTTGAGTGGTTGTTTATGGTCATTGGCTTCTGGGCACAAGTTTTAGTTTGAAATGCTCTTTGTGTGACACCTGGGTCTGGCAGTGCCTCATTGGGGCACATACCTCAGGCTGGCAAAACTCAACCCTTTTGGAGCAGAGCAAGCCAGGATCACTGAGCCCCCATGGACCATGCTCTGCTGGGAAGAGAAGGGTGAAAGGGAAAAGGGTCTTCGAACTTGAAAAACAAGAAAAAAAACCTGTACATTCCTTATATAGAATTTACACTTTGCATTCAAAAAGCTCTAACGGATGATAGGAACATGCATTGGTAGATCTGCAGGAATTCAGAATGAAAATAAAAATTTAGTGTCTTGCAATATTTTTCCATTTTTCAAATCAGGCTCTTCCATGCATGATTTAACAAAACAAGATTTTAAAAGGTCTGGGAAAACACTATTAACCTGAAAAAAAAAGCAGCTTAAAAATCTACTGCAGGAGTTTCAGCCTTCCTATTCACTACCCTCAATCCACATATCTAACAGTATGTCTTTCAAGGCATATTTTCCTGCTGTTTACTCAGTCACCAAAACCCCCCCAACCAAAAAACCCTCACAAAAATAAAAGATAACTGTGCAGGGGCTAAGATGACCCCTAATAAGATAACTGAATTCTATGCAAGCCATTATTGAATGCAAAAAGTAATACCAAAATGGGAAAAGTACTTCCCTTTAATCTCCCCTTTCAAGTGACATTAATTTTAGCTCCAATAATGAAAAAACATTCTATGCTGAGGAATTATTTTCTTTTTAGGGTATGGGCCTTTCAGTTAACCCTTCACAAACTTAGTGTGCCTTTGCTTCTAGTGAAAAAGACACAGTTAATGTTATAGACGGCCTCAAACATTAAAGTGGGATGCACCTGTTCAGAGCAAGGTGTCTGAAGCTGAATGTGTAACCTATACATGGCCAACCAGGCTGCCTTACAATTAATGAAATAAATGTGTTTCCAGCAGACAAAGCACTGGCCTGTGCTAGCACTATTTCAGGATGAGCTGCATTGCCCTTTTGAAGCAGCGATTCTCTCCTCTGAACACAAAAGCAGCCTGGGGTGATTGCTGGAGTCTGAAAGTCCATGTTCTGGTCAAGCAGCATCCGTGGCTACTACCTTTGAGCACACACTGATGAAAGCGGAAGATCCATGTTAGTCCCATTTTTGCTTGAAATGACCACTATGCTCTGCCTAGCAAACAGCCCAGGGATGTGGCTTCGAGCTTGAATTGTTCAAGGAAGTTAACCTGCTCACTCTGATGCTTACAAAAAAAAAATATAGTGCTGATTTATTTTGACATAATGATCAGTTGCAGCAGGAGAATAGCTCACACTGTGAGTCCATAGTCAGAAGAGAGATTTTAGTTGCTCTTACCAAGGATCCCTCTGGCCATTTTTGGTTTTGAGGCAGTTTTAAGACACCAGATAACTATATTCTTGTGCAAAACAGAAGCAGTAGTATATTAAAAACATCAAGAAAGGTCATTGCTCAGTATTTTGAAACTTCTTTTGGCTTTTGAAATGGTTCAAACTTTACAAAAATGGAAAACTATAAATACAAATATCTGGCATTAAAAGCACTTTCACAGTAATGTTAAAACTAAAGGAAATATTTTTATTTGTAAAAGTACTTCTCCATGAAAGAAGGAATAACTAAAAAATACTGTTTTGAATGTAGACTTCTTGATAAAGTAGTCTAGACTACTTCCAATATAATGCTTTCCAGGATTCATAACACAAGACTTGAAGACAGTGGAATAGAAGTGCTCAGATCTTCCCGGAGTTCCAGGGCAAACACGTACTTGTCCAAAACATATTTGTCAAACAATTAATTAGTTTAATTAATAACTAATTTACATAATTATATCACTGTGACACGCACTTGTCTGACATCCAGGGGACAGAAGAAAGGCAGCTGGTGCAGAGCTGTGCAGTGCCAGGGAGCAGCTGAGGATGTCCCCAAACCCAGAGCCCCAGAGCCCAGCGGAGCCCTGCTTGCCTGAGCTGGAGAGGGATCACAGGAACCTCAGGCCAGCCTTTGCTGAGTGATCCCACAAATTCACTAATGGAGAAAATCGCAGCATTACTTACTCTCAGAGCAGTATTTGTCAGGAGAAATGTCTTTGATTAAGCTCACTGACAAAATTGTAGGGTGCTCAAGGTTTCAGGTGCATAATCTCCCATGAGGCTGGACAAAGCAGCAGCAAACTCCAAGCTAAATAGTGGTTAGAATTAACAGCCCTTTGTTCATCCTAATTACATTAATCAGCTAGGCAATTTGAGAGAAGAGGATAATTGCTACCAATGGAGCAGGATTCAGTAGCAGCAGGGAGAGAGGTGAAGGCTTGTTAGCCTCTTGGCTAGGCAGAAACAATTCACATTCCATTCCTTTACACTTCTGACAAGTGGAATAATTCACAACATCTGGCAAATAAACAACAGCTCCTTGCTATGCCATCCTCATGCCTGCAATTCAACACAGTCGGGGAAAAGGAATTTTTCTCCCCAGCTGTGGGCAAAATCTTAGGTTTTGTGCATTCTCAAGACTGTCTTCTGCCTTAGAATACAATGCAAATTATCTTCTCAGAAGGATAGAGAGTTAATATTTTATTTTATTTATTTAATTTAATTTCATTTCATTTCATTTTATGCTGCTATTCCACTGTTTCTAACCTAAGTATTCTCTTAAAAAAATAAAAAAGGAAATAAGGAAATAGTACACCAGAATGAGCAAAAAAGTATATTCTCTGTCTTTCAGAGCTCTTGTACAAGTTATGATTACCAGAAAAAACATTTGCCACCTTCTCATGTCTACACTTGCAACAGGGCAGAATAAAGAATATGAATACACAGGCAATTGTGAGGAGCAGCACTGAGCACTGACCTGATATTTGTGGTGTCCAGGGGAACAGTCCTGGCCTCCCTTTTGCCAGGTCCATTGAAGTACAAAGATTTTCCGTCGCTGAGCACACCACAGCCTGTCCCAACCTGACCTCCTGTTATCTTGTACCAGAGAGGGCTTAGCTTCCTCTCAAACCTGTCGAACATCTCACTGTGATTAGGCACATTAGACACACAGGTTCCATGTGATGCTGCAAGAAAAGAAAGAGAGGGAGATGCTTTGGTGAAACTGAGTGAGGGTCAGATACAGTGCACTGGCACAGGGTTCTGTTGCATCCTTGTGTGACAAAGCACCAGGCTTTTCTAAGAAAATGCCCTGATGACTGGATTGTGCCTTTCTAAAGCCACTTTACAAACTTCTGTGGGAAGAATAAGCCCTCTTCCTCTAAACTATAAGATGGCTTATTTCACTAGGTGAAAAATAGCCAAGCTTTATGTTGATAAGGCATTTTTTGCAAACAGAAAAATATTATCCTTCTATTTTATTTTAAACAAATCGAACAAAAGATGTTAGCTTATTGCTTTGTTGGTTGAGGGTTGAAAAGAGTGCAGTGTGCAACTGCACTGGTTGTGTCAATCATTTTTCTTCATAGGGTTTGCATTTTGGATTTTTTTCTGTTTCATCATAAAAGCCCCTGAAACCACAAGTGAGCAGAATTTTCCACAGAAGGGCCTGTCAGAACATATGTTCCCTCCTGGTCCCATGCCATCTGATGGCCAGAGGACTCAAGAATGGCAACGGTTCTTTTGAAGATGATCCAAAGGCTTTTAAGCAGACTTTCCTGTTTATAGTATTTTATTTTGTTTTCTCTTTTATTGCTAGTCCCTTCCCATTCATACAGATGGTGATGTTCGAGGATTGTGGTTGCCAGGAACATCAACGGAGTCCGCTGCCTTCAGCTGCTCTGCTTTGCCTATGCCGAATTTTATTTAACAAAACAAAAAAGATTCCCGTTGGCAGCCCATGCAATACATGTCATCATATATTTTTCCGAAATATCGGAGAGGAAAAACAAGATGCCAGATTTACAGCTTTAACTCATCCAGTGCTCACTGTTACCCCACCTGGAGAGGGCTGTCTTACCCGTGTAGCCCAGGTCACAGAAGCACACCCCCGAGACGCAGTCCCCGTGGCCGCTGCAGTAGTTGGGGCAAGGCTCGGAGATGTAGACGCCGTCCAAGCCGAACGGAGGCACACTCTTGTGGGAGCTGCTCTCCTGGATCCAGCGGAACCGAGTCTTGCTGCAGAGAAAAAACAATGGGGTTGCTATTCCCAGCTTCAATATCTTCTGCTCCTTGCTTAACGCTAAAAGGACCTTTTCCTAAATTAGCTATTTATGCCCGGATTTCTGTCATCCTACATTTTGTGCAACATTGCTTAAGGATATTTCTTCCAGGCTTTTGGGCTGTATTTTGACTTCCTCTCTTTCTCTGGCCTGTATCCATTAGTGTGAGGCAAAGAACAAATACATGGTTTTATCAACAACAGTGAATGATTAGATGTGACTTTGAAGATGCTTTTTACTACTCTGTTCAACTTGAGCTGCTAATCACATATTAAAATCCCAGAACTACATTTCTTACAGTACTTTTGAAAGGAACTTGGTAATGGCAGCAATGCAGAGTTTGCAATGGGATGGCACGATTTTGAGTAAAAAACCTTACAATTATTTGGATACAAAAAACCCCCCCATTTTATGAATAGAATGGCAAATAACATCTCTTCCATGCTGAAACCAGTCTGACCCATCAATCCCAATGTTAAACATCCCGATAGTGAGATGGAGATGTGGTAGACCAGGTGAAACACAGATGAAGGAACAAACAAGGGATACTACTAATAACTTATCTAAGGCTGCTGAACTGACACAGCTGGCCTGGGGACATATGATTGACAGTCAATCACTTCATACTATAAAGGCTTAGTCCCAAATTTTAATGGCAGGGTCTTCTGAAATATCCCTTCTTGGAGTGTGTGTCGAGAGTCCCCCCTTGGGTGGGGACAGCCCTCAAGGTTAATCCTTGAGGCTGAGCAAGAGATTTGCCCACGGGCATTGTATGAGTGAATAACATAAATCTCTACTTAATAATTGTTTTTGTTAGCTTTAACACAATTGCTTCAATACTGCTTCGTAGTGCACTATATTATAATAGTTGTTATAGCTCCAGTACTGTGTAGTAAATAATTCTGATTAAGATCTTCTTGCCTAATTGTTATCATAATAAATAATATATATATTTATAGAAATATATCTGGTTTGCCATCCTTAATCCTGCAGAACAAATTTGTATAAAGGTTCAATTACACCTGTATAATCCTTTAGATATAAACTGTTGACAAAATCTGGGGCTAAGATTGGGTCCAGTCGTATCCAGGCTCCTCTCTGAGGAGTCTAGAAAGCAGTGGGGTCCTCTCTTGACCTCATGACTCAGAGGGAGAGCTTCTTTAATAAACTTTGTCTGAAGCTCCCACTCTGCCCAAAACTCTGACCCACTGCGTAGGAAACTTGTGGAAGAAAAAATATTTTGGTTATTAATTTCCAGTCTTTTAGCTGAATCATTTCACAGGAGCTCCAGAGAGGGGAACAGATTTAAAACCCCATTGCCAATATAATGGGTAAACTAAGATCCTCCTGGCTACTCTGCCTAAAATATAATAAATCTATTGCTTTTTTTTTTGTTGTTGTTGTGCACTGGGATTTGGTAGGTAGGTGATCATTGTGCTCATGCTCTGTACTATATAATGAAATGGGATGCTCTCTGGTTAACCCATGAGCCATGATTTCCTAAGTGACCCACAACAAATTCAGTTCTCAACATGCCAAGACACTCTTTCAGCCACAATACTTACAATTTTAATGTATTAGCATGAGCTTCTTATTCCTGATCACATTACTGAGCATAATGCCAAACAGATTGCTGCTATTGATTCTGCCCTGCTTGTTTTGGGTAAATCAAATCAGCTGGTGTCAGATCTGCGCAATTTGGCACCTGCTTTTATTGGCTAATTACTGAAGAAAAGACAAACTTGTTGTGGTACACGCTGCTATTTCAAGTCCTTGCGGCAGAGGCATTGGCTCCCCTGCTGCACACTGTGCCACACACTTGAGGATGAGGAGCCTGTGGCAGGAGGATGGGTCAGAGACCCAGAGCAGCTGTCTGGGGGTGAGAGGGAGCGGGACATGGCCATGGTGTGGCCTCACTGGCAGTGCTTGGTGTACCCAGTAATTCACATCAGGGTGGTTTTAACTGATGGGGTAAGACAGAGAGTAAGGGGAGTGGGAAACTTCAGCCAAATCCACGTAACATTGAGAAAAGCCTCCCGATTTCAAGGCTCATTTGCGTCTTCCACCATCCTGTGCTTTCTCACCAGCATTAATCTGATGCTGAGGTTGTGCTTGCGGATGGGCACAACCACCATTCCTCCCTCCTTTGCCTCTGGCTGTCCCACAGCCTTCAGTGACATGGCACATTATGCAACCACTCAAATACCTTTCTAAGGTTCCTTTGCCCAGTGGTAACTAAAATCAATCCTGTTCAAATGGCTTGTTTAATTCATGTGACTTATTACTCTCTTGCTGGTGCCTCTGACCTAACTGATATGGATAAAGACAATGAAAGGATTGATGTCAGATTAAAATGTGCTGGGTTCCTCGCTGCTTTGTAATTTAATTATTTATTGTAGACCAATCTGACACCTCTAAAATGGAAAACTTCTCACTGCTTTGGGCAGCACAGTATATTTTTCCCAGATCTGCCACTCTTTTGACACTGCTTTTATTCACAGCTTTGCAACTTTTTCTTAATGTAGCATCACAGAAGCAGCTAATTCAGCTAATCCGCGGGTCCCACTGGCATCACCGCTTTACAACGCACAGTACCTGGTGGCAAGCGACCTGGGGATAACAATAGTAACTCTTGTCCAGTCCTCGAAGTCTCCCGTGTGGTACACAGAGGGCTCGCTGAGCTCGCGGGAGCTGCCCTCGCAGCCCTTGGTGCCCGGGGACGCGGGGTAGCAGCCCTCCTTCACCAGCGACCAGAAGAGCCCAGCGTCGTGCGAGTACTGCAGCAGGACGGGGGCAGAGCTGCTGTACTGGTCCGTGCAACCAATGTTCAGCTGCGGAAAAGCAGAGAGTCAGAAACGGTGTGAAGAAACACGCACTGTTATTAGTATTTATTGGCTGCAAACCAGCCATGATTTTGGCTTGGGAGGTTTAATACTCTGAGCGCTGCCCTGAGCCTTGCTGGCAGACAGTGGCTGATGCTTGGAGTCTGTTTCCTACACTTACATGACATTCTTAGTAAAAATTCCCACCATTCCTTCATTAAGGTTGCTGAGTCCAGCAGACAAAAAGGTGCAAAGAGCTTTCCAGGGGTGCCTGTGCATAGCAGGCCCCAAACAGCAAACTCTGTGCAGGCACTTGCGTGCCCAGAAGTGGAAAGAGCTGTATCCTCTGGGATCCATCCCATCTGCAGCCCAGTGAGTCCAGAGGATCAGCGTGACTCCCAGATGAGCCCTAACCACAGCCTTGTCAGTGGCCTTGCAGGAATGGTGTCTGGGAGATGTCACTGCAGTTTGGGCCCTCAGAATGGAGTAAAAACGGATTAAGTATAAAAATGCATATGAAAATGGGAAATGAGAATGCAACCAAGACCAGAATCAATGCTGATATGAGGTTTCAGTTTCAATTTTCGAGCTATCAGAAAAATATTAGTTTTCATTATTTTATTGCAGAAATTCTACTTGAGCTGTAGAATATAAAATGTAAAACAAAATCATTCATGTAAAATGAAATAATTCTGACAAATTACTGTCTTTGAGTTTATAAATGCAAAATTATTCCAGTCTGCTATTTAAAATGGAAATTTCACACACTCACGAAAGCATGCAAATAGAACTAACACATTTATGTACAGGCTGAAAAGCTTTCCAAAAAAGTATAAATTCAGTCCTTAAAGAATAGACTTTATAAAGATGATCTCACTGTTCTGTGATACGTGCTTATGTTTTGTATATTTATGTTACATTGTCAAGTGCTTCAGTGATGGGAGGTGTACAAAACATTTATAAGTATTGATTTTTTTTTTAAGCTAGACAATTTTTTAAATTGCTGTTGATCATCAAAGCTACAGAATGGAGACTTAGTCACTGAAGTAGAGGAAGGTGGTGAAGAGGCAAATAGCATCTTTTCCAGGCTAAATGGTATTTATATATTGGCATGTCCTTGGGTTTTAGACAGTTTAAAATATAAAACTACAAGCAATACTAACAAGGAAATTGTACTGAAATCCCTCAGTTTGTATAGCATTTTATTAGCATAACTTCTAGTTGAAATTAGATTATTTTACAAATCCCAGTATTTTTAACGAACTTTCCTATTTATAGAACTGTGGGAATTACATTTGAAAAGCTGCCTGTAAACATCTGATCTCTTTAATAATTCCACTTGTAAATTATTCAGTGTCTGTATCCACCAATTATGTAAGGACCATGTATTTGTGTGGGGAGCTCATTAAAATTGCATTGCAACCAACTTCCAGAATTCACCAATGGGATTTCATTATAAACTCAATAAAATTTTGATTAGGGTTCAGAAACAAGAGCTTGTCAAAGCAAATACACTTTCTTTGGAGCCCATATTCTGATGTATTGTCAGACCACTGAAATTTTTGTAAGCTCTTTAAAGAAGAAAATGCTAATTGGAGCCTATATTCATTGACACAATAAAAGTAAATTATATGAAAAAGTCACGCTGCAGTACAGAGCAGCTTGTAAGTCCTTAAATAGTTTAAAATACAAAAAATGTACCCAAACCACATTGGAGCTTTTGTACTCACAGAGCCCCAGACAGGATAAATCCTTTTTGCTTGACAGTGCAGTAGCATTTCCTAGTCCTGACTTGAGTATAGTGACAGTCACTTGAACCCACCTCTGAAATGTGCTGAAGAACGAAAAGCTTTAAAACTTTTCCAGAGGGGTAAAAATGCTTTCCTGCACCAAGGTTTTGGCTATTCTTCTAGAAAGCAGGATGGCATTTTATGTTGCATGAGTTCATGCTTGTGCTCTTCACATCTTTTTACACAATGGTCTAATTTATCACCTTTGTTTGAACTGTGGCCCCAGTGGCATTTTGCAAGTATTGGCTAAGGGCAGTTTTACTGATATTCTTGCACAGATTTATGCTTAAGAAATACCTTGAACTGCAGGACGTATCCAGGCTTCAGAGTTAAATCTCGAGTCACTGCAAAGCGGTCTCCATCTGATTTACCGAAGAGCATGGCAGAGGGGGTGGCAGAGCAGAAACTTTCATTTTTGGTCATCCCTTCGTTGGCCAGCATTAACCATACACTCATCTGGTTCATAGGGTAATCAAACGCTGGCTTTTCATAAAAGTTCTGTTAGAAATGAAAAGGAAAGCCAGAGGTATTATAACCTTGCAGTGTGGCATCAGAATAATTCCCAAAATGATGAACTTTCAAATTTTGCAATTTTGATTTTCTGTAACTTTCAAAAAAAATTTTAATTTCCAGAACTTCAGTCTCGACTTTCTGCAGAGATACATCATTACGTGCTCTTGCTTATTACCTGCGGTAAGGTGGGATTAACCACAGGAATGATGTGTTTCTGCTTCTCTGACAAAATGATGATGTCGTCGATGGCCCACTGGTCATACCCTTCCCCTGAGAACACCGGCTGCCACCAGCGGAACCTGGTGCAAGGTGTCTTGGCTGCAGCTGGCAGCTCCAGATAGACAAACCTGAGGAAAAGAAATTGAGCAGAACTTCAGAGAGCACAGCTGCTGGAGAAATGGATCCCTCAACAGGCAAAAGAGGCAGGAAAGCCAGCACCTATCTTATGTGTACAAGTCTGGTAATTTACGTGTCCAGGGAAAGGCAACGGAGCTGGTGAAGGTCTAAGAGGATAATTCACATGAGGTGCAGCTGAGGAAATTGGGGTTGTTTAGTCTGGAGAAAAGGAGGCTCAGTGGAGACCTTTTTGCTCTCTTCAACTGCTTGAGAGGAGGCTGTGGTGAGATGGGGATCGGCCTCTCCTCCCAGGTAACCACAGGCATGAGTACATTGCCTCAAGCTCTGCCAGGGGAGGTTCAGGTTGGACAAGAGGCAGAATTTCTCCACTGAAAGGCTGCTCAGGCATTGGGGCTCCCTGGGCTGCACAAGGAGGTGGTAGAGTCACCATCCCTGGAAGTGTTCAAAAAACAACTGGATATGGCACTTAGAGCTGTAATTCAGTTGATATGGTGATGTTGGGTCAAAGGTTGGACTTCATGATTTTGGAGGTCTTTTCCAACCTTAATGATTCTATGATTCTATTTTTCCATATATCTAGATACCTATTTATACCCTGCATATCAAGAAGCATCCTTTGTCCTTCTTGTCTGTGGAGAATGTAAACTCTTTAAGACAATGTCTATTTTTTATGCTCTATTACTATATTGCCAAGCACAATAAGGAACTGATTTGAGCTCTCTAGTTTTGAATTAAACTGTTCAGCTGATCCATGATCAGCAAGTCTTAATGTTTTTCTGATGCCAGGAAGCAATAGTGACATATGCTAGCAAAATTCTCATTCTCTTCTGCTGATTGGTCCTATTTGTAGAAAAAGCATCCTTCTGTTACAATGCAATAGATTATGTAGCAGTTTTCTTTGGGTGAAAATATTTCAGCCTTCCTATACAGAACTTCAGGTCTCCTCAGTTTGCTTTATGCTCAACTTAAAAAGAGCACCTTACAAAACTGATGTTAAATAAAAGTTCAAGTTTCAAGCCTAATCATACTTATGTCAAAAATTACAAGAATTATTTACTTGGCCAACCCTGTTTCAGACACCTTACATGAATGCATTTATACATACAATCCTTTCTGCCCTCTTTCTTTGTATCACATGCTAGGGCCAGTGCTGTTCAACATACTTATCAATAATCTGGATTCAGGAGTTGAGTGCACCCTTTTGCTGATGACACAAACTTGGAGGTGCTATTGACTCTCTTGAGGGTCAGGAGACCTTGCAGAGGAATCTTGGCAGATTGGAGTATTGGGATTGATTCATGGGATAAAATTTAACATGTGGAAATGTTGATTCTGCACCTAGGATTGAGCTGAGCACAGATGTAGGTCCTTTCTAACTGAAATAGTCTATTCTATTCTATTCTATTCAAAATTCAAGGGATTTGTACCTCCAAGTACCTAGATCGCCTCTAGAAAAGAACAGTCTGCCAAGTTACAGAAGTCCTCCTGAAAGCATTGTTCATTGCAATGCAAAATGACAAGATGAGAAGATAACATTTTTTGTATGTTGAAAGACATGGACTGCAGGTAATAGAAATAATGTTAGTACCTATGCAGACAGACACAATTTAAATTTTCACTGACAAGGTATCTGACAGCAAATTTGAATGGCTAAGTATCATTTCTTCTCCTCCTTAAATATTTATTTAAAGGAGCTTTTGGTTCATGAGACATTAATACATGTTCATTAGATCTGAAACCACAGCCAGAGGAAATGGAAGATTTCTTCACCTCTTTTGGGCAAGTTCTGTATTTGCTCACTAATGTTTTGTAGGTATTAGCATTTTAGTCATGTTTCACATAGGAGGTAAGAGACAGGAAATTTCGTATTTTACTTCAGATTTTAAGGCCCACTTTCATTACATTTTTCATTCCGAGTGACAGCAGTTTACTCTGCCAGCCAGAAAAAGTTTCCATATAATGATGACTTTTAAGCATTATAACTTTAAATTACTATTCATATTTTCACAAGTCAAGAAATACGTATTTTTTAAAGCTGATCCCATATGGACTAATTAATTTAGACCAAAATCATACCTGGGTTTGCTGAAGTCAGAGAAATACATTTCTGCTAGTAGCTGCCAGTTGATCCCGCCGTTATTGCTGTACTGCAGCAGCACACCTTCTTCTCTGCTGTCGGGTTTATTGCATGAAGAACTCTCTCCTCCAATCTGGATGTAAAACTGTACAAAATCCACCCATGTTGTGTCCAAATCCCAGCTTACCAACTGTCTTTTTCCAGCCTACAATATGAAGAACAGAGGGACAATAGTAATTTTAATGATGACACCTTCACAATGAATAGACACATTTAAAGTCCTTCACAGATGAATATTGCACACAAAATTACACAACACAGAGGACACTGACTTTTGTGTCAACTTAGCTTTTTTTGTATTTCAATTATTCTGCATGGCCATCCTTTATGTGACCCTGATTTGATCCCACAAGAATTTCTATTATTAGATTTCAACACACAATGTGAGTTCACAAAAAAAATTTCCACACAACTATTTCATCTCATTCCTTCAAGGCCCCAAGTACCTTCAGAAGACAAAGAGCAGGTGCTGATATCCTGAATCAACCAGGGCTAAATTTTAAAGTATTCAGCTTTTTGTTGATAAAATGCATAGAGCAGTAAAGGCCATTTCTCTGTCTTATTTCTCTGGTCAAATCTTGCACTGTACAAGGTTACCCAATCACCTGAAATCAGTCCCTATAATACTTTGCTTGTCCACCTCCAAGCATAAAAATGTATCAGAAAGGAAACCCAGGGCTAAGCTATAAAATGACACCTATGTTTTAAGTAATGTTTATGCTTTTCTCTCTCACTTTTACATTTGTGATCCTTATGACAAATTTCCAGACAAACTTGAGATAAACAAGTGACATGATGTAGCCGGACACAAGTAACAAGACTTATGAGCTGAGATTTAAAATGTCATCTGTGTATTTTAATAAGGTGATAGATGAAAATAAATCTCATTCCAGTCATCACCACTTTGTTCTTTCTATGCAGTTCAGGGTAAACCTGGCACAGATAAATGTCTACTGCTTTCTTTCTCAGAACATTTTGCTCTGCTGGTATAACAGCTTGAGTCCAGAGCTCATTTGTAGACCCTACCAAACAGACCACCTGACACTGTGAGACTGATTTTTGGACTGATTCTGAACACATGGGGGTCTGCAGCTTGGTTGGCTTTCATTACTGATGACAAGGCAGTAAAACCTGCAAAGAATCCCTTGACTCTCAAAAAGCTCATACAGGATGCAGTCATACTGATTCAGTCTTGAATTGTGCCTGTTGTTTTGGTTTATTTGGTTGCTTGTTCTGCGCTGAGAAGGGAATTCCCTCCTGGATGGCGCCATGAGAGCGAGATGAGCTCAGTCTTGGGTGCAGCCCTGAGCTTCTGGGCACAGCCCCACGTGGCTGATGCTGGCCAAGGTGACACTGATAATCTCTTGATAGTTTGCTTTCACAGCTTCTTTTGGAGACCCACTGGAATTTGAAATTGTCACCATCAAATCAAGCCAGTAATGGGTAACAGAGACACAAACACCCCTGCTGTCCCATGGGCAGCTGTGTCCTGGCTGGGGGCACCCAGACCTGCAGTGGGCCAAGCTCTGGCTATGAAATTATTGCAGGTGGCTTTTCAAAATCTACACCCCACAGCAGCTCTGCCTGCCAAAGGGGTAATCACAGAACCAGGTTAATTGAGAAAGGGCACGAGTGACATAAAACCTCAGAGGAATTACAGGGGCTAATTGAAAGAGCTCTGAATTGTGAACACACCTACAATTGATTAAAATGAGTTGTAAAACAAAAGATAGAGGGTTGTCAGAACAAAGCCAACATTAATTCTGGCAGCTGTAATTGATTATGGCAGCAAACATTAGACATTCAAATAAAAATTGGTTGCTTGAGCAAATGAAAAGAAATGTGTATATGAGCTCCCCAAAACAAGACAGAACTGTTTGGTAACTATAAAAAATAATTTTTTATTATTTGCCAGCATGGCCACTAGACGCCCTGAGAAAGATCTAAACATAAATTAAATAAACCACCTTCTGTTGACAGCACAGAGACTGCTACTACTCAAGAAATGAGTGATAACCTAACCCTTAGAGATCAATAGGAAGAAGCCAAGAATTTCTAAATGAGTTTTTCACTCCTCCTTAGCAGGAATCAGAAGGAAGATCATAGCAGGTTAATTCTAATTTAGCAAACTACTTTTGAGAAACTTGGCATAAGGAACCGAGCCAGAAGGAAAAACATCTAACACAGAAGACAATTATAAAAAAAAATCCAATTATCACAATTAGCTAGTTATATTGATTGGTCTATTATGAAATTTTCAGTGCAGAGCTCTATTTCCAGGGGAGCTGGATGTGAGACTATGTAGGAGTGCTGAAAATTATTTCATGGGTTAGATTTCTGTAATGAGGTAAACAACACACAATTACACAGCGTTGCATATTGGGTTATTCTTCTGGGACTAATCTGGCTCTCATGACAGCAGTGGCAGTTTGATCAAACCTTTAAAAGAGAAGCACATAGCTGTGTTTATACTCTTCCTTTCAATTAAGAACAAAACAAACATTAGTACTAGACCTGAGGAGCAACAATACAAAAATAAATCTGTGATTACAATGCATAATTTTACATCTGGTCATAAAGATCTCTTTTTATTTTAGATATAATTGCTACTAATTAGCAGAATTTCCTCTATGTCTTTCCTGTTCTATTACTTTTTGTCTGCAAAGTATCCAAGTGATACAAAGGAATATTCTCCTTCAGGTTAATCATTTTCTGAAAGCCTGAAAGGATGGGTTTTTTCACTAGTTTTGTTCCTGTGACTTCAAATTAAGCTGCTTGTCCCCTGAAAGCCAACCTTTCCCCATCTCTTATCCAGGACAGTACTGAAGAAACAAATGGGAGCTGCTGCATGCTGAGAACTGAGTCTTAAAAAAGAAAACGTCTAAGTAACACATTGTGCATGCACACACTTCCCAGCACACTGGCAATTTACCACCTTTCATTACAGCTGCTGTTTCTTGAATACATCGTGCACGTGTCTTTCCCTATCTCTTTGGATTTCTTTGTTCTTTACCTGCAGAGCACAGCTGTGCTGTTTAATGCGCTTCTAATGTTGCAGCTTTCTGCCACCTCCCTTTTCTCTGCCATTCAGCCACATTATGCTCCACTGAATCCTACAGGATGTGCCTTTTTCAGACTCCCAGCCCTCTTCAGTACCTTGTTGAAGTAGAGTGAAGAGCCAGATGAGATGACCCCACAGCCTTCCTCAGGCTTGACAACCTCACCCCCAATAATTTCCTGCCACTCTGTCTTCAGGCTGTCTGCGTTCTCAAAATCAGACATGATGGTCGAAGAAAGGGGATTTTCAGGCTGACATTCGGTACCCCGAAACCCTGAGTCACACCTGGAAAGAAGCGTAAACATAACAAGATTCAAGGACTTTATTTGACTGAAAGCTAGCTAAGGTGGTGCACTGACCTTATAAAATTCGATGTGAAATAACAAATCATTCTGGGATTGCAGTTTTGTATTGTGAATACAAACTAGAATAACTGGAAAATGGAAAAAGCCAGTATGTTTTTTCTTAAAAAAAAAACCAAAACAAAAAATCCCTGTGGTGTTCAGCAAGTTTGAAACTGGCAGGCAGTAGTATTCTGTGTCCTTGGTATAGCACCCATTCTCACAGTGGCTGCCAAGCAGTGCTGAGCTGCTCCCTGGCATCTTTCTGACCCAGCGAAGCAGCTCTGGCACTGAGCTGGGTCCCTGTGCAAAGAGCTGGAGGGCAGCAGGACACCTGCAGCAGGACAGCCCTGCGCCACTGAAAGCTCTTCCAGCGCTTGGATGTGCCAAGGGTGCAGCTCTCGGACAGGCTGGTGTGCAGCACCACTGCTGCTTGAACGGTCAATCCCCCCGCAGCGCTTTTATTTTTTAATGTTTAGTCTAAAAATAAGAACAACAGGCAAGACAAGGAAAGTATGGGAAATAGAAGGGTACTGAAGTATCAGGAGCGCACTGCTAAGAGCGACTGGCAAGCGCTCCATACCTGCAAACGCCGTGGTCGCACCAGCCGTGCCCGCTGCACATGTTGGGACACTGCTGGCCGATGTAGATGTTGTCCAAGGCCCACTCGTCCTGGGCTGTGTAGTAGCACTGGCTCCAGCGGAAACGTGTGGCACTGGACCTTAAAGCCAACAACAATGCGTTAATTTTTGGTTCTTTACAGAATGGCGAGCTAAAACGAGATAAAATAGAACTAAAAAAAATAAAATAAAGTTGGTGTCACAATCACAGCCCAAACTGGCACAACCAAAAACAGATTTTTGCAAATTAACTTTCTGGATGATGCCACTCACTCCACAGGGCTATATAATGGACTTTCCGGTGACTGGTGACATTTCTGAAGAAGAGCATAGTGCAGAGATGTTGCAGAAGTTTTGAACATTATTTTAAGGTAAGCCTAGCTATGAATATCACTGGATTTTTATTGCGTGCCTTTCTGCGATGGTTACAAAACTAGAAAGGTGGATCTAGGTCATGACTTTGTCTTTTATATTTTTGGTCACCGTTAACAGGTCATAAACGGTGTAAACAGGTTTCTCCTGATATTTATTATTTAAAAAGTTATTAAAGTTTTTGAACGAAAGTGAATATCAACTATTTCCATTCAACAGTAGTTGACTGTTTTTTCTTGGATATAAAAATTTCTTTTTGTCAGGATGATTCTAAACTAGATTTTGCTCACATATCACTGGTGACATTGAGATCACAAGTTTTTGACAAAGATCCTGATTCATAGCACCTTTTTTTTCCCACACTGCAAATAGTTTGCTCTTGGCCAACAACTCAAAATCTGTAACACCCAAGGTTTGTGGTGGGGAATCATGAAATTAAAATTCTTGCCTAACTAAACTCTGGATATTTGTAATATTCTTCAGGCACAAAACCTTGCTTTAGCTTCTCTTTTCTAAAACTTCAACAGCTTGTTTTTCTTTACAATAGTGAAGTCAGCTAATATCTATTTAAAAATGCTTATTGATGGCCCTTTAGGAGATTGTCCAAAGGCACACTGACATTTTCCAAGGGAGTGACTCCTGCTAGCCAAACCCAGCCTGACACCCACCACCCTCAAAAACCAAGGCTGGAGAAGAAAGTGAATCATGGGAAAAGCAATTTTTGTCATCGTCAAGCCTATTCAAGCTGCCATGCCAAACTGTGCACATCCAGCAGGTTACAGACATTGGCTGGTGGCCACGCCCCCAGGTGAGGGACACAGAGACCCTCCACTCCATGCTCGTAACAGAATGAGATTAAGAAAAATACATTGCACGAGAAGTGAAATGAAGATGGGAAGTTGTTCATCATGATGGAGCAAAAGGGGCTGTGCTGGCTGCGTGATGGCTCTGGGAAAGAAGGAGTGGTGGTGGCACTGAGGCTGGATTGCATTGTTGTGGAATGGGGACAGGGAAAAGCAAAGTTGACTGAGGAGAATTAAAAATCAGATTTTAACATGGGACAGGCCTGTGTCTGGCCAAGGGCTGCTTGGGGGAGCTGGGGATGAGAAGCAGGCAGCTCCTGTTAGAAGCCTCTTTTCCAGCTTGTTTCTGAGCCATATGGTTGCATTATGATGGCACAGGATATAATGCTGTTACTCTACTTTGAGATACAAAGCCCATTCCCCGCCCCCAATAATTTATGTAGAATAAGACTTATTAAAATGAATATTGTAAAGGTGGCTGAGCCACCTGCTCGCATGTATGGAAGTGAAAAAACAAATAGAACAGGCCTGTGCAGCTGAAGTGAGCAGTGGCAGAGCAATTAGCCATTCAGGCACACATGAGAAGTTTGGTACATGTGTGGAAATTTTTTTAAAACACCAGTTTTGAATTTCTTTAAAAAACAAGTGAAGCTGCCCAAGGGCTTGATTTTTAATTGAAATGACCCTTGTTGCCTGTTTTAAGTATCTGTTTGATATTGCAAATACTGTAAGCATTTTTACAGCACTCAGAGTTAATCTGCAGGGGCAAATCTGCTGATTAAATACTCCCTAAGGATATAGTGCATTGATGGGTTACATTACAAGAGCCATGAATTATCCATTAAAAGTGTACAATGCCAGTAATCAGCACACGAAGGACTTCCTAAGCTTGTGTAGGCACAATGGGCAGTCAATATCGACCGCAATTATTTACTGTTTATTTCTGGAGTGCTCTGAAGTCAGCACATCACTTCGGTGCTGAGGTTCATGTTCACATCAATGGCACCACAGAGAGTCCTGACAGAGGTTGTAGGCTCTGGAAAGAGCAGTAATGACTGGTGTTAACTCTAACGTGTGCTGAGGAAAATAACAATACTGAAACCAAAGGGTGGGGTTAGAGCAGGCAAACACACCCCCATGTGAACTCCCAGCACAATAAAATTGTGCCATGTTATTTTTCCAGGTAACAGCACAGAGAGCATTTTGTTCAGGTATCTCTGTTTTCATCAAGGGATGGAGGATGGGTGGAGGTAGGGTGTGAGACCCTGCAGCCCAGGGGTATTTACAGCAAACTGGGGTAGATTTACAGTGATACAGAGGCAATTTCACCATTCCATGGATGTCTCACGGTGCCCAACAAGTGGTGGTGCACCCTAAAAAGAGCTTGGTGTGGCACTGATGGCGTTGCCTTGGCCACTCACTGGCCACTGCCAGGTGCAAATGACCCCGAGGGGTGCGTGTGCAGGTGTGTCAGGTTTTGGGGCACAAGGCTCACACCTGACCCACACAAACCGTGGGGAGAGCCCAGCCCTGTGCAATGGCAGAGAACCCCTCTGTGCCCAGGTGGGCACAACACCTGCAGCCCCACTGAGACCCCAGTGCAGCTCCTCTTGGGGGCTGTTCCCAGGGCTGGGTGTGCAGGGCGAGGCACAGAGCTGACAGCAGGGCTGGCAGCCCTTGCTGGGGCTCATGTGCATTTCACCTGACCAAAATGTTTCCCTGCAATGTCATTGTCCCATTCCTGCTGCAGGGCACTGCCACCCTGCCAGGTGCAGGGCTCCAGTGCCTCCGCGGGCTCCCTTGCTGGCTGCACATCAAGCTAAGGGCACACTCAGCTCCACTTGGTACTCAGGAGCTCTCCCAGACCAATTGCAGGAGGTTTGTTTCTCTTATTTGAGGGGCGGGTAGGAAGGGAGGAGGCTCATTACTGCCTGGAGATGAACATGTAGCTCAATTGGAGGTGTGTGCATCAGCTGGAGGCTGGGGACAGTCCCCAGCAAGCCACATCTGGGCAGGGAGGAGTTATTTTTATCTGCAGACGGAGAACTCTGCCCTGGGGACAGCTTCGGGAATCCCGTGGCCTCAAAGCTGCAAGGGACAAGGGGCTGTCCCCGCCTTCCCACCCAGCCTGCTGCCAGGTGTCCCACGGGAAGCGATGCCACTGTCACACGGCTGTGGGCACGGAAAGCTCTGCGGGCTCAGATTCCTCCCTGGGCGAGTGATAATGTGTGTTAGGCTGAATTGACAATTGCAAAAGCAATGCTGCTGGAAAGCCAGTCCTGCTCAGTGTTTTTGAAAGCTGTCCAAGGCTGCTCTGCACCTCAAGGTAACAACAGCTTAAGAGGATTATGCTGTTAAAAATGGTAATCAACCATTTTAAAAAGCCATGTTAATTAAGAAAAGAGAATAAGGAGATGAGCGTCAGCTGCATTCTCAGTGATAAAACACTGGTTTTCTGGACAGTCACCATTTGGACACCTATTGAAATGGGAAGTGCAGCTCTGCGGAGCTATGAAAGCATTTCTTACAAGCAAAATAAACTTCCCTAGTTCCTCATATTTTTTTCTTTTTTAAATTTTTTTTTTTAATGCTATTGGAAGGCAGTGTGGCTTTCTAATGACATTATATCTAAGTCAGGTTGATGTCAAATAAAAGTCATTGTTGTTGTGTGACATTTCACATAAGCACAAGGAAATCATGTCCCAGAAGTATAGCAAGGGAAACGATGTTCTGTTACAAAATTTTTCAGATATGTGAGTTAAAATAAAATCATTGCCTTCCCTCCTGATATTAAAAGCCTTAATGATCTAATGCAAATTTGTGGCTGATAAAATTATATTTGCTACCTTCCGAGTTACCATAATTACATTTACCCAATTATCCTGAAGCTCTCATTCAGTCATTAGGTGTTGATTTGTTTATGAAGTCAGCAACTGACAGCTGCTTGTATCTCATTAAAGCCTGTTCATATGTAAATGCCTTGCATAAAACTGAAATTAATTTTCATCAGTGTTAGAAATGTTCAGTTCAAGTACAATGCAATTTCAGCGAGCAGGTGCTTACATTTCATTTCTTCAATACAAGTCTCATTCTTGCAGCACATTTTCTGGCATCCCAAATCTCAGATAACACAGGCACCTTGTAAACTCATGCTTGCCAGATGCACGACGTCTACAGATGTGCTGAAATACCAGTGCACCCAGAAATTTTACAAGAGACATAGGTGCTGTTATGAGCAATTTTCCAGCTGCATGAGCACAGCCTGACACTACCCACGTGCCCAAGGTGCAAACCCTCGGCTAAGAGCTGTGCATCCAGGGATCAAAGCTCCAGCCACCACAGCAGGCCTGCACAGGGGTGTGAGGGCATGCCGAGGCTACCAAGGGCCAGAACACGGCTAATGAGACATTCCTGAGTCCTATTTCGGTGGTTGGTTTCCCTGTGCAGTATCACAGGGCAGGCTGTGTGTTTGGCAGCCTTTGCCTTGGTGGCTGAAACAGAAGGAAGGTCCAGAGATGCCCTCCCCTCACCCCAGTTTTGGGAAGGCAGAGCACCTGGCTCTGCCGCTCTGCCCTGCTCCTCCGGGCCATTGCTAAGGTTTTGCCCCTGGGTGGTTGCTGTGGGTGGGGAAGGGATGGCAGAGGGGGAGAGGGCACCCCGAGGAGGAGCCCTACGGAGCACATCCACTGCCAGGCACCCAGAACAATGCCCTCCGTGCGGCTGGGCTGGTAGAGGAGAGCTGCACATCAAATGGGCACCAATAACGCCCAAGTTTTGGAAAGGCAGAACCTTGCCCTCTGCTCACAACTGTGCTCTAAAAACCTGTAACAAATCCCCTCCCACGCTCAACCCAAAGGAACTGTGAGCCCTTAGGCTGCTCCTTGCCACTGGAAAGGAAGGTAGGAAGAGGGGAAAGTGGCCGAGATGCATCTGGGGTGCTGGATGGCGTTTGGTGGGGAACACGCAGCCACCCTTCCTCGGCACCCAATAACGCCATCGCGCAACACAGCACAGAAAATGTCTTCTGTGAAGAGCAAAGAAATGTTCAGTGGTAATTTGTACCTTAATTACAAACAAAACTCTGTTAACAGACGGGAATCCCTTCAGATATAAGACAGTGTGAAATATTTATGATTTGTGCACAGCATAGAACAGGAACCCGGCTATTACTTCATCATAATTTCTCCCCACAGTCTCCTAAATTAAAATGGAATTATTTGCTTCTGTCACCACATATGCTGAGAAAAATTAGTAGATTCTAAATAAAAAAAGGCCCACAACATTGGTATTATCATGAAATACACAGTGTATAATAATAACATTGAGTACAGTATATATTTTACAAATGAAATTAGGAGTAACAGCCTACTTTATAGTGTAACCTGAAAAATTGTAGACACTCCTTAGACTCCTAAGTGCCTATGTGAACCACAGATTTTGCAGATGGTGGCATGCAAGATTTAGTACATTATAAATGCAGTTATTTGTAGACTTACTTGCACCATTTGTTATTATCTGATCTGATATGTTTTAAGGATTCAATATTTGCCTTTGATTTTATTTGCCTGGAAATAGGGAATTTTGAATATTGGCAGTACAGTAAAAAGGGGCAATGTGTTGAAAGAAGGTATCATTGTGGTGTGGTTGATGAAAATAGGCTATGCTGAGACCGTGAGGAGTGCAAAAAAATAACGATGAAGGATGGGAAAATACAATGATTACTTAATCTGAGCAAGCTCTCATTGCAATTGCTGTGATGGATTCAGGTCAAACATAATCAAAATGTAACCCTAATTAGAATAATTAAATTCTCAGATGAAGGATGCCCTGAAGATTATTGGGATTTATGACAACTTTTTATTTTTATGTTATAATAAAGATTTAAAAATAAACAAGGAAAGAAACAATTTAGTTAATAAATACAAATTTTAGGGCAGGAAAACCAAGTTTGATTACAACAAGATGAATAGGATTTCTGATAATTTTTGTTTCTCTTTTTTTGCAGAAGAGAATGCTATTTTTTAAAGACATACTATAAAAAGAAACAAGAGTTTAAAAATTCCCAGAAATGAATCATTAGTTATTGTTTATACAAGGCTTTGGTCTGAATATGTAAACAATAAGGAATGTGCAAAATAAAAATTAACAATCCAAATAAAGCCTTCCTCCAATAAGGCATTTTTAGACAAGTGCCACTATTTTTGAAAAGTCTGAACACTCTTAGAAGAGTCAGAGCATGTATTCAAAACATTCCTTAACAATAGTTTCTGTTGACTTCTCCAGCATTTCATTCTGTAATTATGTAAGGAATTCATTTTATGGGAAATACCTACGATTGGGTCAGCCCTGGCCCTCCACCTATTGGCTTGAGTATGACCTACAGAGGACTTGATCTTTGTCATAGCAATTTAAAAGTAGATGAATTATCTGCAATTCCCCCAAAAATTTAAAGAGAGCAAGTAAATGCTTACCAAGTCTTCTGTGGTAAAAGAACGGTGATTCTCCTCCACTGAGTAAATTCGCTGGAGTGGTAAATACTTGCTGATGTAAACTCCTGACAGCTCGGCATACTGGGAAGACACTCCTTAAAATAAAACATTTCAAAACCAGATTTAATGTTGAGGAGTAATTGGGAACAGAAACCAGGGTCAAACTTTCACAGAACCAGGAGCCTGTCTGGGTCCAGATGTTGGAGTGAAAGACCCAGAAGAGAAAAATGCTAGCATGATGCAGAGGAATTTCTCAGAAAACTAGTAGTACAGTTGAGGACGGAAGAAAGCCATATGAATCTATTTAACGAGTTTAGCATTAGTGACTGGCAGTTTTGCTTTCCTCCATGAGGAATGTCTATCTCTTTTTTTTTTACTATTTTCACCCCAGCATCTATCATGGACTATGAAGTAAGGCTACAAGACCACTCTGAAGTAAGTCTATGAAAGTCCATTATACAGGTGATTTTAGAAACCTACTTGTGAGGCTTGGCCTGAGCATTCTGGCTGGCCCCACACCCTCCATCTGCAGTGGGGAGCAGCAGTAGGAACAGACAAAGCCACCCCAGAGAGCCCAGCTGGAGCCTACTGAAGTTGTGTCCACAGGCCTTTTTTTTTATTTTAAATTTTAAATTTTTTTTTTTCCCCTGAAGATATTATCATTGTCACATCTTTTTAATATTAAATATAAATGAAGTCCATTATCCCAGCTTCTTACTGTTTTCTAGCACTGCCCTTCCCATGTTACTTCATTTTTTGCAACATGCCATTAATTTATTTATGTTTTGCCAGAGCAGCACCCAAAATATAAAATATTTGTGCTACGAGGTATTAATAAAGTGCTTGGAAGCTGCTACCAACTTGCATGATCCTCTTCCAGCAAATTTCAGAGTGTCTTCTACCCCTTCCCACCACAGCACAGCTTCTCCTGACCATCCTCACGTGCCCAAGAGTATTTCTCTGGTCACTGCTGCGCTCACCCCCATGAAGGGCATCAGGCAAGAGAATGGACACCTGCGTATGCAAATAGCCTACTCTGACTGCTCTGAAACTAATAATAAAGCAGTGACTCTCTACAGTAGTTATGGCAACTAAGAATATTTATATAGTTAAATTATACAGTAGTAGTTATGTATTAAATATGAAGAAGTGAAGAATATATTATTTTACAGAGAAATTTATTTCTCAAATATCTTAGAGTGGTAAATGAAGATCTGAAACCTTATTTTGTTGGGTTGTTTTTTTTAGTAGATTTTCTAAAGGCTTAGTTTCTTTTCCAGCAATTGTCAAACATTTTTTGTTGATTCATCTCCCCTAAAAGATCTTAGAAACCAGGATCTGATCAGTGCCTGCAAAGCAAACAAAACTTTCAAACATTTTAATTAATTAGTGTTTTGTTTATTTGCCAGATTATGTCCTTGAAATATACTACAAATACTCTTTTATCACAGCAACATGGGTGGTGTGAGAAAAACGATTTGGCTGTCTGTTCTCTCTGAACTCGGCTCTACTGAGCAAGGAAAGGAGCACCAAAATCTGAAGGCAACTGATCTTCCATTGATGGCAAGCACAAACCCCAAACACCCACCACCAGGAACTGTTCTGATGATGCCTGCTAGGTATAAAAGACACGAACAGTGTTTGAAATACATAATTTACAGCTTTCCTCTGGGTTGTGTTTAAGGTAAGAAATCATTACTTGGATTTGCAAAGTTTAAAAATTCATTTATTGCCATTTCTCTATTCTACCCACCAAAGTAGACGTGGCAGAACACAACATGGCAAAGGGTAACCATGAAAGCTTTAACTGCTCATAGAAGGTGTGGAGCTCGACATACAAATCCTTCTGTGAGCCTGCAGAGCAGGCAGTGAAAAGGCACTGCTCCCTGACACCCTCTGAACCTGCTCAGAGGCAGCCAAAGGGCCTTGGCTGGCTCACCCTGAGGCCAGGGAAAGTCCAGCTTTCAGTCTAAGAGGGAAAACAAGAGTATGAGCCATGGCCAAATGTGCTGCTCGCATTTGTGCTGAGACAGCGCTGAGCCACCCGGGGGAAGAGCAGCCAACACTGCTATTTGCACTTGGAGCAGAGTGGGGGAAACAGCCGCTCGCTGCAGCCCTGGATTGTGTTTGAACCAGGCATGGGAGATGAAAGGCTCTACATTACAATCCCCTGAAGGAATGTGCTTTCCATTTACGAGATGGCTGTGCACAGGGGCACAAAGAATTTCTATCCGTTTAAATTCCAGGAAATGGTACATGCATTTTGCTTAGAAAAACAAAGCAATAGCACAGGAAAGATCTCAGCCATTACCCTGTAGCTCTAACTGTGGCCCAGTTTTTTTCTCAGCCTTGAGAAAAGGTCCATTCCTATCACAATTTTGTACTTCAGGCTTTCAGATACCTTTCTTCCAAATATTGTGAGGAACAGCCTAAATACCTCTCAGTAATTTTGACTGATTCCAACTGAGATTTTTTTTATTGAAACATGAGAAAGGAAAACATCTTTCTTTGTTCAATGCCAAAAGTGTAGTTCAGACCATCTTTATATAAAGCAGAGTTTATGGAAGACAAAAGTCCTCCCTGGCAGCCTCACCTCCTGCACGAGATGCCACGTGAGGCCGTGGTTGGTGGAGTACTCCAGTTTGACCTGGTTGTCCATGTGAGGAGTGAAGGGCTGACCGCAGCCCATCACCAAATTGAACTGTATCATATACGAAGCTCCGATCTGCATGGACTGGGTCTCCACGTAGCGCATGCTGGAGGCTAGCTTTGAATCCCCTGTAAAACTGAGAGAAGTAAGGAAAGAATCAGGATCTATTCCCAAAATAATTCAGAAAAGAACATTACGAATGGTTCTGGGTTAAATGCAGTGGTGCTTTGTTCTGTAGATTGGTGTGTGGGATGAGATCACGCACAGGAGAATCTTTCTGTTGGTACTTCCGCAAGGTATCAGGAAGGCCTTGATGTATCCCAGAACGTGAAACACTGAATTATTCTGTTAGTTCTTACTGTATGCTCTTTGTGTTAAGGATCAAGTTAAGATCTAGCAAAGGGCAACATAAGGGAAAAACAACATAAAGAAAGTTCATTCCCCTGGAGTGTCTATTGCCTAAGGTCACGCCACAGTCAGAGCTGTAATTTCATTCTAATACTGGGCAGGAAAGACACACTGAATCTAGTTTAAAATATTCTTATTACATAGACTTTTAATTTAATTGATTTTCAAGTGATCCTGTATGCAATGCCCTCACTGACTCTTGACTGTGTTTCAGAATTAATCTTCTATCCTCAGCTTCTTTTCTGTAGGATGTACTGATATAAAAGTTATAATATGCAGTGGATTGGAGAACACTAATAATGTTTGGAACACACACATGCACACATATGTTGCAAGGCACCCAGTTATCACATATATAGTAATACAATTTATAACCTGAAATTCCAAGGTTATTTCATTTTAAATGCTGGTTTTTCTTCTAGGCACTATTCAAAAGAAAAAGGAAACAACCAAAACCAAAACCCAAATGCAACAGAGGCATAAGGAGGATGTAATAACAACTTAAATTTTGAATCCTGCCCACTAGTATTTAAAACAGATTATTTTAATGAAAGTTCACATAGAATGAAAATTGTCTCCCTCTCCTTGATCTGAGATGTTTACTTAGTGTCTTCAGAAGTACTGTAGTCCTTTCAGCTTCAATATTTTCTAAGACTATTCTTAAATGTGAACAATTTAGAACAGGGATTGGCTCTTTGTAAAGAAAATCACTGCCAATCATCATGGAAAAATATAAATAAAAGCTACATTCAGTACAGTGATGATGAAGAGAATAATCTAGTTCAAGGTTACTCTTATGACTGAGTAATCCACAGTTTATCATCTTAAATAAGAAATAATAATCTTTAAATACAATACAGTAGAATATATTATCTTCTACTCCTGTAAAATTCAAGGTCACAACAAAGTGAGTGTGAGGACAGGAAGTCAGGGTCACTTAGCACTCTTTTAAATTAATTCACTGACCTACATTGTTTTCTATTGAGCCCTTTCCAGAGAGAGCACTTAAGCCATAAATGTCAGCATCCTGCCTTAAAGCTTTAGAAGAAATTACTGAAAGCCGACATTAGTTTTGTCATTATCAAATTTCTGTTACTTGGCATAAGTTAAGATCCAGGCTGCTTTCTACTCTCTGACCTTACTTTTTGTGATTTCAAGGATGATTCAGCTCCTGACATCATGGGAAACTACCCAGGCTTTGTTGATCACCAGCCCAAAGTGGCTGTGGATGGACACTCCCTTCTCTGGGAGGGCACAGGGGCACTGCCATGGACAACTGGACTGGAAGGCAGTAAGTTGTCTTGGAAAACTGCATCTGAATAGTTTTCTCTTTCAATCAGTGTTATCAGGGTTTTCTTCTCAATAGGAAGGATAATTTTAAGTAGAGCAGAGGATATAATGTACACTCATCAGCAGTCCAGCTGGAAACCTATGGTTTGTAGCTTCATGATTAGATCTGAACGCATCTCAGAAGAACTTGTCTGGATAATGCCTGAATTTATTTTTCTTCCAAACTTTATCTTGTACTTTTTAAAATGACAGAAAAGTGCAAATTTGAAAACTAAAGCTGATTTGATCTGACAAAGGCTACAGCCCTGTTGGGAAATCTGTGTCAGTACAGCCAGGCTCTCCAGGTGTCAGACAAACACGTGCAGTGGAATCCGCTGAAAGTTATGTGCAGCACTGCTTTGGAAGAGGATTTGGCATTGCACATCACAGCACGCACAGTCACCTAAAGCTTATCTGAACAGAATGAAGGAGTTGAAACTCAACAGTTTGATGAAACATCTGCCCAGAAGCTGTCTTCCCAAAGTAACAGAAGACAAGTTAAGGACTTGTACTCAAAATAGGTGTGAAAAATTAAATGTTACATTTTGCCCTTGTCTTCACAAAAATTACCTTTATTCTATACTATTAGAGTAAAATGAGAAAAAAAAGTCTTAAACTCTAATATTTTCTTGCTGGTAGCATTCAGGTCATGATTAAAATATTTTGAATTTAGTATTCATTTTCATTTAATAGCTTAGCCACTGGATATTGTACACAGAATATTAAATAAGTTTAAAAAGTCAAACCAGCTCTTTTAAATGCATATTAAAGAAATGAGGAAAAGGAAGCTAGTGTTGACATGCAGACAATAGGTGATGGTCTAAAACAAGGTCTTTTAAGGGGAGGAAATCACATTACAGCTACACAAAGTCCTTTGTCATCCACATTGTGCCTCCAGCTGAACACAAGTAGCATTAAAGGTGTGGGCTCCACCTTACTTGCCACTTCTTTGCTCTCCAGATCTCTCATGTGCGTGGTTAGGGGTATGCTCTTTTGCTGGAATACCAAATATTTTCTTTGTTCTGGGAACCACACAGCTGGAATACCTTTCCAGATTTTGTGAAAGATAAAGTAATGTCCCTGGCGTAACAATAATTAACTAAAAAATCTTCAGAAATGAGAATGCAGAGGCCTCATTTTTGTATAAATATGTTGCTCTGAGTTGGTTTCTGGCACATATATAATTAGACCTGCGGAGGCACAGGAACACAATACCCACAGGTGCCCTCAGAACAATCACTCTCCCTCCAAGCACTGCCAACTAATTGGTACTTTTGGGAATGGTATCACAGTCAATGTCAGCCAACCTGCATTGCTCCAAACTGCTCTGAGATCCCCAGAGTTACCATATTTTCAAGGCTGGTACTTTTAGGAATACTGAAAAGCCACATGGATGCAGCTTGTTTTGTAAAGCCGCATCGACTGAAAATATTGACATGATGGCCCAACGCTCGCACCAGACACAGCTTTGCTTCCATCAAAGGCACGGGATGTTTGTGTCTTTTTACATCACCTCATACCTACTTTGCTAAATAATTCCTAAATGTATTAACATCATTAATGTAATTAAGTCAATTACCTGGAAGAAACTTCCTGCATGATACAGAGTAACAGTTACTCTAAATAACAAAACATTTAAGACACTGGTGAACTACCAAGATGATGCAGGACCACTGTGTGACATTGCTCCATAAAGACAGCTCATGACAAGGCAGGTTTAGAGTCTTCCCCTAGGCTTCTCCAGGGCTAGTGAGACACTCTATTGTTTGCTACCCCGAGTTAAATCATAACGTTGTAATATGACTGAAGACAGTTTATTTATAGAAAGCTATTTTATTTGTGTCCATATATATATACATATGAAGTGTTAGCATCCTTATCAATATTTAAATGCATTTCAGCCAGTGGCTGTATATAGCCTGTAACACTCCAGAGGCATTTGGTTCAAAACTTTGCCTGACTATGAGCATTTTGGAGAAGTGACTAATTAATGAACATCATCAAACACTTCATTTTAAAAGTGTTCCTGAGTTCTTTCAATACAACCTATACAGCTGATGTAATAAAGTCTGAGATCCAATCTGAAACCAAATGCTGGGGATGACAACCAAATAAAATGACTGTTCAGACATAGATTATTAAAAGTACTCAAAAATCACCTTTGATCAAAACATATGTATATCAAGAAACTTTTTTTTTTTTAAATGAAGCCAGATATGGAAAAGAGCAGCAGGCCCCTTAAAAAAATTTTTAAATCTCCCTCCTCAGTTTTTTTCCAATTTTAAGGATAAATGCTTCAGGTTTACAGGTTCTAAAGCAGAAACGGAGACCTAACAGACAACTCAAAGCAATTCTGTGAAAATGGGCCTGGAGATGACACCCTGTAAAATGATTGATAGCTATTTCCCATAGTTGTACTAATGAAAAAGCTGTCGTCAGACTGTTCTCAAGAGGATGGTGTCAGTGCCACTGCAAGATCTGCTCATGAGTTAGAAACTCATGAGTTAGAAAATGAGAACCAAATGGACTCACAGCTGGGAAAACCCAACAATAATTAATTTAACTAGCAACCATTTGTACAGACTTTGTGTAAGTTTAAAAATTTCCCTTGAGAGAAGCAAGGTCAGTGAAGGATAGTGTTCATGTTTTCCAGTGATAATGAAAAATACTTTGACATAAATAGTGAGAAAGGCTTTGATTCTTTATTTGATGCTTGGGAAGTTCAATGTTTCTACTATGATTGAGCACTACAAATCCTAGTCCCTCTCCATATGGGATGTAGAATTTAGCTTAGTGTTTATTATTTCAATTCTGATTTAGAGTCATGGGAGGAAAATAGAAGAACCTCTGCTATCTTAAATTATCTACCTTCCTCCCCATGATAAACTGGTCTTAAAAGTACAGAGGGAAAACAATGCCATTAAAGGGCTTTCATTCCAGCCCTTTGATGAGGAAGATGCAAACAGTTTGAGTCCTAACATGTTGTTTCATTTTAATGAGCAGCGAGCACCTTCCTTGTCCTTATTAAAGTGGTTAATGGTGCTTCTACTGCCTCATTATCAGTGCTAGGACACATTCGGTGTTGTTCCTACTGCTAAGCCAACTCCTTTTAGTTTGACAGATGATCAGAAAGTCAAATCAGATTGCTCAGAGATACATACTTATTAATAAAATTCCAGCAGTGTTTCTCTGAGTGTCCATGGGGACGCTAAAATTATTTTTGTTTTCTTCGGGTTTTCTATAATTACTGTGATTGTACTTCCTCCAAAGAAATATATTTATGCCAATTAACACTATACTGGGTCTATAGGTTGATCAGACTACCATGAATCTGTTATTTGGTTTTAATCAAACACACAGATTACATCGAGCTTCCCCTGTATTAATTCCAAATGTTACACTTAAGTGCTCCAGAATTTTTTTTTATCAAGCATATTAATGTTTTGGTAAAAAAGCTTATTTTTATGCAATCCTAACAAATTTTTTTCTTTGTTTTTCCCCTTCTTTTGCTTTTCTTGCCTTTATTTTCTTTGAGGCATGTGATGTTCTCTTGCACTTGTTTCTAAATACACAGCAAACTTGAGTCCTAATTGCAATATGTCATAATGCTGATTACAGTGTAAATGACTACTTAATAGTCATACAATATCAGACAAAATAACTACAAATGGCTACTGTCATTCTGTCTATATTCTGCTGCTTTTCCTTTTTGGATTAGAGTATAATGACTATGGATACAGATCTGAATATCACTTACAAAATATTAAGTCTGTACTTAAGAGATTATTTGATTACCTGCATATTCATATTACGCTGCCTGGATTTTAGGTGGAGATTATGAAAAATTTCTGATTTTTTCTGTTAGGATATTCTTTAAATATTTCATGGAAAAACAACGCTACATTCAATGTTCCCATCAAACCTTAGTCTGTGGAATGAGGTGAAAAACTTACTGCTAATTGCAAAGAGACTAGTGATTGTATTTTTGCCCATTATGTGAGGATGAGACACAATTACTCTGAATAGCTGCCAGAAAGATGCATTTGCAGCAGTCACTTGAGCCTTAGCAGGATGAATAGACAAGGAAAACAAAAGCAGAACAGGAAAGAATACATGTTTCTCACCAGAGAGTCCAGTCATGTCCACAGTAAGGCTGAACATTTCCCAGGTAGAACCCCAGAGATTGTGTGACTTCAACCAGGTTGGTGAAGTCCAGACTGATGCTGTTGAAAAGCACAGAGGTCATGATGATTTCATCAATTGCCCAAACATCTTCGCCTTGAGAAGAGTGATAGGGCTGCCACCATCTGAACTGAATGCCAATCTGTCTCGCATCTTCAGGCAGCTCCACAGAAATTATTCTGGAAAACAGAACAAAGTTGTTATTGCCAGTTTTTGTGGCTTGTAACAATTCCATGGGGATGTATTTTATGGTAATTTTTTCTTACTGACCCTAGAAATCATGGGGTAAATTCAGCCCACAAGTGCCATAGCATCTGCTGGTATTGCTGCTACCAGTGATAGGGACAGGGGAGTTGTTAGTTCTCTTGGTAATCAGTTCATTTACTGAAAAACAGTCATGTGCAAAAGCCACCAAAGAGAGTTTCTACCAAATTTGTAGATTTTGCTTCTACTGTGGAGCTCTCTGTAAATTTAAAGGTGCAAATTAGCAAAGGAATGATCAGCTGACAAGGACATAAGAAGTCCGGCTCCACTTTGTCAGACTCAGTGGATTTTACCCTGCTCTGAAGAAATGCACCTTGTAAACATCTGCTCTAGTTCCTGCACAGCACTGAAATCATGCTCATGGTGCTCTTGTCCTAGAAGAACCCATCTCTGTAAATTGCCACAATCAAATGGAAAAGGTTCATCTTGTCAGACACTGTGATTATGTGTAGTCTTTTACGGCATACACATCTTTTTTGCAGCTGCATAGAGATGCATCTGGAGGTGAGTCCCAGGTGCTTCTGGTATGTAAGGTCACCTGATTTGTCATGGCAGCTATGTCAACACACCTAGAATTGACAAACTGCAAAGAAAATTCAGAGTATTATCTAATTTCCAGGAGCAATTTTCATACACTGCAGCAGGGAGTATGCATTAATTGCCACAGCAATGACACCTTCTTGAAAGCTCCATAAATCACTAAGACCATGGTACCCCACACAACCACGTCAGCTGTGAGACAGACTGGCAACAGGGACATTTGTCTCCATTGAGGTACAATTACTTGCTGGCAAAAGGGTTTTCAGCAAGCTCATAATGTAGCTGATATTTTTTTTTTCTCTCTTAGAAGAAATGTGAATAAAATAATAAATCAGGTAAACTGGAAGCATCTTTTTATTCTCTAGCACCAATTTTTTTTTTCAGACTTAAGGCTTTCTAAGCTGCCTATTGTAACATTTTGCTCTCTGCATATGAAAGAATCTTGTGCCTGTGGCACTCAGTGCAAAACTACACTCTTAACAATGATTTGCTACAACATCCTTGTAAAGAGTAGATTTATAATACTGTTGTTTAGTGTCACATTCATTTTAAAGAAGAACACGTTAATCCATTAACCAGAAAAAAAAAATCAAACAGCTTGGCTAAACAGGTGGGAAGTACTCAAAAAGTCCTGCCTGGCATTTCTGGGAGCTGCTTTCTGCCATCCATAAATTGGAGAGAAGTGTGGAGGGACAGCCAGAGGTGTCATGGCCATGTTGCTGTGGAACAGGACCAGCACAGTGCACACTTTCTGTATGGTGGATACAGTCCCTTTACACTCAAATAAATGTTCGAATGACTTCATACCCTTCTAAGAGAAAGACCAAGCCCCACTGCTCTCTGGCATGTGACTAAACTGCAAGGGCTTCTTTTCTACCAAGTATTCCCTCATATGGAGCAACTCTATAACCTTTAGGGTTAATTTTTTAAAGGCACAAATGACAAGAAATTGCTACCGATGCTAAAAGGAACTATGTTTCTTCTGCCATGGCTCAGGGGTGTGAAGCTGAGGAGAGCAGGTACCCTGGCCAGGAGGAGCAGTGCACCCAGCTGGCACTGTGAAGCACCTGGCACTCGTGTGAGCTAATGCTCTGCTATAATCCAGGGCATATTTCTCTGCTGGTGGCTGCCTCTGGTGCCTGTATCTTCCCTTTCACTCTTAACTCTCATAAGCTCACCCATGTGGACACTAATTCTCACTGACAGTAATATACAGAAAATCCTAAATCATGACATACACCACTGATACACGTATCAGATGTTAAAATATTTAACACATGTTCAAATAAATTCCTCATCCCAGGGGATTAAGCTAACACAATTTAAACTGCATGTGTAAACCACTATGTATGGCACATATGTTAGTATGCAGAACCTGACTACACCTCCAGTTGTAACAACTTCTCTTGTCTGGCTTTGATTTGTTGGAGATAGATGGAGAGGGAGGGGGATTCCTGCTAATGACTTTTCTGCTGCAGAGAAGTAAAGTGCTCCTACCTACATTACCAGGCACCATTAGATTTCTTAAAAACCAGCTGGGAGACCTTTGCTCTGATCTCATTCTTTCAAGCTATGCGCATACCTAATATTGAAAAGCCACCGCTGTTCTGCTCAGAAGAAAAATGCAGCTGTCAAATGTTAGCAGATTAAATGCACCTTTTCAGCAGAACATTAAATGTGTAATTATTTTTTGTGTGACTGAAGATTAATTAAATTCATGGATACAGACTGATTGCCAAACTTTGCAGCAGTCCATCTATGTTACTAAAAATACTGATATTTTCAGACAACATAATAAAAAAGGTGAAGCTTTCTTCATAATTATTGCCAGCATTATCTTCAGGTTTGTAAGTCTGTCATTTTTCTATCTACCCAGAGTGGAATATATATATATGTATATATATATATATGTATATATACATATGGGATATAGCTATAGGTATAGATATATATATATGGGATATATATATGGGAGATACATACAGGAGATATATATATACATAGATGGGAGATATATATGTGTATATGTATGTAGGTATGTATGTGTGTATATGTATGTATGTGTGTGTGTATATATATATACACATATACATATATTTATATTTATATTTATATTTATATTTATATTTATATTTATATTTATATTTATATTTATATTTATATTTATATTTATATTTTTATATATCTCCCATGGTAAAATCTCCCTAACCTGTGTATGTTGTACTTTGCTCTTTACCTTGTCAGAACAACAGGAATTATGTTTCATACTTAACCTCAAAGAGCAAAAAAGTCTCTGGCATCTACGTAATTTATTACATTTATATCTTAAACTTCGTTAAAATCAGTCACCAGAATATGTATTTTCCTTTATGTTATAAAAATTTCATTGTGCTGTATATTAAAAACTGTTAGGGAAATATAATTCCTACAGATGTAATCTTGAATCTGAGAGTTAGGAACAGGGCCATATAAAATATATATGTGACGATCATAAAGGAAGGCAAAGGAAACTTTGAAGAAGCGTTCCAGTTTGTAGCATCTTTCCTTTGGAAACATTTAAAACTTCAGAAATTAAAGTCAACAATATATTTCTACCAAATAGAGTCACTTCTCTCAGATTTTTGTTTATTTCTTATAGCTCCCAGGAAATAATTTTAATGTTACAAGAGGTTTTTTTTTTCCATTAGGGCATTCTTAATCACACTTAGTATATTGCAATTTTGTATTGAGTTATTGACAAGATGTGGAAATCTAATACGTATTTTAAAAAAACCACTCATCTGAGCTCAATAAATATAAATAATGAAAGTTATATGTAGTTAGAGTGATTTGCAGGCTAGAGTCCCACCCCTGGGGCTGACTAAGATGCTTTCCTTGAACTTGGTAGGGAAAAAGACATAAGGCAATACTCAGGTCAAAGCTACCCTTGGGTAGGAAATGGACCTGCAGGAATGAGTCCAGCGTTGCCACTGTCAGTTCTGCCTCTCCTCGGCCTCCTTGCAGACCATCTCCTTTAATTGGCATTTATTGGCCCTGCTGCAGCACCCCATGAAGGTGGATGCTGCCAGGTTTGAGTGGGTTTGCACAGGTTTGCACCGATCCAGACCAGACTGCTCCAGGCTTTTGGTACAGGTGTGCCCGTGGATATTCCTGATTTTGCACTGATCTACTCAATTTGGTGGGTGGTGTCACAAATGTGACAGTAAGGAACACCTTCTCTGAATACAAGAGTTACACTCCTCTCTAATCTGACACCAAACACAGGTGCTGCTAGATGGGATGAGCTCTTTTTTAGTCCTCTTTTTGATTTGTGCAAGTCCCAGGCACAGTCACTAGCAGGTTCTCCCAGGGCAGAGGCACAGCCATGAAGTCATGCAAGTGCTTTCAGAGTGGGAGCAGGCACAGGTTCCCTGTTGACCTGCAGAGATCCTCACCATCAGATTCTGTTTCAGCTGTCCTGTGCTGCCTGCAAACTCCTAATCCCAGAGGATGGTGTAGTGAGGGTATCTATGGCTTCAAAGCTACAAATAATTTATGTTAATTTTCCTTTACAAGTGGCTGCTTCCATGGGAAGAGACATGCCCCTATTTCCCACAAGTACACTTGTATCCCTCATCCCGCACTGCCACAGCTTGTTCTGTTGTATCACCTGAGACCTGAAAGCCATTAAACCCATGTGCTCATTTTTACAGAATGACAAAATGGGAAGTGCCTAGAACAGCTGCAAAACTTTACACAAAGGTGGTAACTTTCAGTGTACAATAAAAGCCCTTCATTCCCTCTTGCACCGTGCACTCAGCCTCCGCACTGCAGCGACCACCACTACCAGCACAACTGCATTTAAATAACACTCTTGGCAATGTCTGTGCATGTACCTTGGCTCGTGGTAGTTGAGATAGGAGTAGTGTTCCAGCAGTTTCCAGGTAATCCCGTTGTCGTAGGAGTAGTGCAGCAGCACTCCTTCCCCGGGCTGGTCAGGCGCTTTGCAGGTGCTCAGCACCGACTTGCTGCCCAGGCGTAGTGTGAACTGCAGAAACCTGCGTCACAATTACACAAATATTTGTAGGGTATGATTTTCATAGTGGGTTTTATTGTTCTTGGTTGTTTTTTTGGGTTTGTTTTTTCCTTTTTTTTTTTTCTTTTTTTTTTTTTTTTTGGTTTTGTTTTGGTTTTGTTTTTCCTAACCAGGTTGTTCTCAGATCTTCTTACTCTAGGCAAATTTTGATAAATATCAGTTATGGGGTTTTGTACGTGTGATTTGTTTTTATTGTCAAGTAATGCAATGTGGCACATATAGTTAAAAAAATGCCAATCATTACTGCATTTAATTATTTATTAGGCACTGAAGGGGAGGGAGAGATAGTGAATGGATCTAATCAGTTGCCACAAGCTGTCAAATAAACACAACTTCATAAATAATTAATTAGCACTTGGCTTTGACACTCAGGTTTGATATTAACATTTCATATTTTCCGTCCAAGCTGTACAATAACTTCCCTCCAGCCTGTTTTGGGCTCTTTTGTTTACAAGGCAGGAGGAAAAAAGGCAAGGCTATGAAATCACCATTAAAACATGGAACTAGGAGTTTTTTAAAAGCTTTCTTCCCCGCTAAAACTATCGGTTTAATAGTACACAAGGCTGTAGCTGGGAGGGGTTCCCCGATTTCTTTGCCTCCCTCTTTCCCTCTCACCTGGACTGGGAGCTGTCCAGGAAGGAGGTGATAAGCTGGCGTCTGCCATCCTTGTTGAAGACCAAGGCCTTGCCGCTGGCCAGGACCCCGCAGCCGAAGCTGACCTCGGCGCCGCGGATGGAGTAGAAGCTGTGGTAGGAGGAGAGGCGGGAGCTGGCAAAGCTCTCGGAGATGAACATGGGGAAGGTCTGTGACGCCATCTCACACGCCGGCCCCGAGAAGCCGGGGTCGCACCTGCGGGACAGGAAGGGCGAAAAGCACCATTAGTGATCCATCTTTGGCTGTGGCTGCTTGTCAGCCAATGTGGTGGCTGCAGCTGTTCATGAGCCGAGGGTATCTACAAGATCCCTCTCAAATCTATGGCCCAAGAACCTCTTTGAAATTTACGGAGGTGAAGTGCATAGCCAATGATTTCTTTTAGCTAGTATTTACTTTACAAATTCAAAAAAATATATGTTTATGAACACCCCGTGAATTTACACATGAAAGGAATAAGGGAGTGTCTTTACAAACAAACTGCTTTTTGTTTGATTTTGTTGATACTATCATGTTGATACTGAAAGATAGAAGAAACAATGGGAAGGATTTCCATAGGAATTCCAGTGACTGACTTGCCCAAGTCTGTGTTAATAAACTACAGGAACAGAGACATAAGAAGAAAAGGGGGGGGTGTGTGTTGAGGGTGTCTGCATTAGGAGGGATGTATATTACTGTGTCTGCATTAGGCGTTCAGGGAAGCCTATACCTCTCAAGTACCTCAGCCTATGGGGAAAGAGAGAGGGAACCTGCGGCCGGGAAATTAGGACAAAAAGAGGCTGTGTCCTCTAGCAATTTGAGAGACCCCATGGGAAATGCCCATGACCTCTCCCTTTATTCATGAATAAAGTTACAGGACTCCTCTGTCTCCTTTTTGGACATAAACCTCTGGTGTTTGTGGATTAATTTTTCCTGACAACACATAATACAACACAGAAATATTTTTATTAATTTTTGGAATGAAAAACCTGCTGACGTAATTACAGTTGTTCATATGTAAAATGGCAGATTTGCTTTTACCTGTGGCATACTAGATGTGATTACATGAAATTAAGTTACAAAAGAGAACGCCCCATGGGTCACACTCTTGTTAATACCTAAATGTTTAGCGCCAATATTTAGGATGTGCTTACTGGTTCCGAGTAAGCACTTTTTTACTTTTTAGAGTGGAACCCTTTTAACAAGCCAGACTATCAGAAAGAAGTGGAGTGCTGCTCTTCTGTCCTTGAGGTATGTTGGGTTATGGGATATTAGAACTATTAAAATTGTGATTCTTTCCCAATGTTTAATATAGAAGTGATAAAGTTACAAATCACCTCTAAAACCAGTATAAAGTATGCATCACTGACATTTCAGTGTGCTCTGTAGCACATTTTAAGGTGAACTGGAAGTTAGACACTATACCTAAAGAAAACCGTAAAAAATATATTAAACCTGCTGCTGTTTAGAAAGATTGATCTTTAGCTTTCCAGTGAGCATTGTGAATTCTGAGGGCTATGCTAGTTTTATATTTAGTCATCTAAAAGAGCAAGGACTGAAATGAAAATCACTTCAACTTTCACATGATCAAGTGAACTACATGACAGAAATTGAACACGAGTACTGAATTATAACACTTACTTGCAGCCATTTCTAGTACACTGTCCTCGCCCTGAGCAGAATTTGAGGCAAGATGGACCAATATAAACTGCAGAGAAGAGAAATCAGTTAAATGGAGGGTTATGTTATGTGATAAAGAGAACATGATGAATACAAGAAAGTATACAGACCTGATCATAGAATAATTGTATTTATCTTAATCCCACTACTTGGAAAAGGTCTATGAAAGGATATCATGCATTTGGCTTGTTAAGGATAGTAAGGGATAATTTATTATTTTATGTCATGCCTACCTGTGGCTCAAGACAATTAGTGCTGTTTTAATTACCAAGTCTGTGATGAGATCAGATGATTTGGTACACATTGACCATTTTAATAATTTTTCACTGGCCTTCCCTTCATCTTAGGTTGGAGATGCAAACCAATCTATATATTGGTACATTCCAGTAACGGTCTTGTAGATTGAAAAAATGTGTCACTGATTCTCATTGAAATCTATTTACTTTACTTCACTGGATTTAGGGGAGTAAGAACCTGCTCTGATATGTCTTAAGTAACTATTAATTATCATACTCATTCCCTGATTCTTTTAGATGGAATAAAACTCCAGATCCTAAGTGCTCAAAAACACACCAGACTTGTTTTAATCTTTTGCTTCATCTTCCTCCAATGACTCCTAATCAACGGTGTTCGTATTTTGTGAAAAATGTGAAGGATGGAAAGATGAGCGGATCTCAGTATAGTCTCTTGCATTATAATAAAGAACAGGCATAACTTGTGGGCAATATTATTTCAATACAATATGATAAAAGGCTTTAACCATGAACAATATCATATTTTCTGTTGAAGAATGCCTAGTACTTGGATTTATCCACTTGCATCATGACATTTGGAAGGAATAACCACCAATTTGAAATAATGCATAAGAAGTAGTACTTTGTTCTTTTCCTAGTTTTATAGTGTTGCCCATCACAGCAGCGTGTCAGCTCTGCCTGGCAGACACACTCTAAATCCCTGTCAGCTACTCCCTATAACTAAGTCCTCATCAGATTTCATGTGATTTCTAGATTTTCTCACTTCTCAGGGTGCAAAAATTCTGTTCTGTCTGTTTGATTTATTTGTGTCTTTTAAGGTCTTTTTGAGGGGGTGGTAAAAGTAGAAGGGTTAAAGATGTAATGGTGTCATTCAAAATGAAAAATCTTTATGGAAATTGGCATTTTTCCAGAGTTTCTAAAAGATGGCCAGCTTCCAGATTTCAGTTAAAACTTAATTCACATAGGAAACAGTTGTGAAGCTAAAAGTCAGAGTGCTGAATCTTTGAAAATTTTCCCCTCTTCAAGAATTTGAGTGGCTTGTCAATATTTACAAGTTTTTCCCTACAATACAGAGTAAAGTTTCAGTGTCACTAGTATTTAAAAAAGGGGGCATTCAAAACCTCAGAAATATGTCTTTAAGACTTGATTCCTGCATCAATGTTCTGCATCTCAACTTCAGAGCAGGCACTTTTTAGGCAGATTCTTGGTAAAATTTTTTTTGAGATGGTACCCACAGGAGCCTGCAGCATCCTTTCGTGAAGATGTATTTTGTTCTATAAGCAAAGGTAGTGCAGAAAAATTGTCAAATGATATTAAAAATCTTGTTTTGTCCTATTGTAAGGAATTTGTATCCTTGGATTGATTTCATCTTGCTGTGGACATCTCATGAGTGTCTCCAACACTTAAAGTCAGCATTTTTTTAGATAGCAACTCATCTTTGCAGATACTCACAGATACCTTCTTATGTTTATATACCTACATTTCCCCTTAATTTTATTTCCTTTTTGATGTATATCATATCCCTAAAGAGAAGGATTAATACTATATCCAGAATATCAAGATGACGCTACTTCCCATTATGATTAAGAGAACAATTTTCATTACTTTTAGTGACAAAATTTCCTTTATGACATTACCTTAACAGCTTCAAGAAGATTTTATTTTCAATACTAGGCATCAATCTATTTAAGAATTCTGCAAAATGTAACTATTTACCATTCCTAGGCACAATATCAAACCTTACTGGGAATCACTACAAAATTTCACAAGCTATTGTACATCACCGTAAATCTCTAAATTACGTATTTCATGCACCTAACCAGACAAATTCTGGATGTAGCTTACTTAGTTCCAAATCATTTAAGGCTAACAAACAAGCTAAAAAATTTTCAGTTACTCTTAGTTAGCCCTTTCAATTGTACCTATTTCTGCATTTCATACATTTTATCCTGTGTTTCTAAATATCTTTTCTGTCCTTTAAACTATTTCTTTTTAATTCTGGTCCCGGTTACCCTCTGCAATAAGTCATATAAATATTTATCAACATAAACTCCTCCCAGTTCTTCACATCCGTTTAAAGAAAAGGTATGTGAAAAATAATTTTGTAAGGGAAGAACAGTTCCCTGAAACAGATGGTACTTTCCCCTGAAGATACTGTAAACAATGTAAAGTTTTGTCGGTGTTTTGGTAGCAGTATTGCTTGAAAATTGTCTTCTATGTCCAGAAGCAAAAATATGTTCCAGATGCTGCAGTTGTTGCTTAGGCTGGTGCAGTACATGTCCTTAATAGCCAGCGTGGAACCTTTTTATGTAATTAGGACTAAGCAGACAGAAGAAATGTTATAGTAAGCCCCTGCCACCAATGTTTTTCCCTGAGAAGCATTCAATTAAAAGGAAAAAAAAAGGAAAAGGAAATATAATCTACTGGACTATTGTCTTTTCTAATGGCAGAATCTCTCTCTAGCTTTAAAATGCACCTGCTACCAAATGCAGATAAGCAGAATAGGGATTCAACAAACCATAAATCCATTGACTTGTGATTGTGGAAAATATGCTTACTTAGAGCAGCATCTAAAATATACTTTTCTGATGTGTCATGATCATGGATAAGAATACTAACTATTATCGATTGCCCACATATTTCCAAGGATTGGTCCTGTTTGTCTCCATCGAATCCTGGTGTCACTTGTTAGTGCAGCATTGGGAAGGGGAATAGTTATTCGGTTCCACCTGAAATACATATAACACAGACTCTAGCATTTTACACTGACAGTCATTTTAAGCAACTGTATTTTTTGCAGATATGCTTATGTATTCTGGAAGCTTTGTGAGAATCCTTAACTTTAAAATCTGCTCAAATGAAGCACACATTTACAGCAACTTTAGAAAACACAAATTAAAAATAAGAACACAGCCTATATTTCGTACAATATATGAGTGTTATTTATTGTCTTATAAAACCCAGCCATTTTTCCCCCTGTAGGAATGCATGAAGTTGGCAAAGACCACAACCTCCTTTGCTGCAGCAACTTCTCCATCACAATGAATATCTCCTAAATGGAACCATTCATCAGGGCTGAACTCTGTTTGCGGAACCCCTTGGGGGGAGAGCAGAGCGGTGCAGAGGATTTGGCCTGCTGCAGTCTGGGCCATCATTGTCTATCATCCACAGAGGCCACACTTCCTGCACACACCAGGAGTAATGGTTCCTATGAAAATTGTATGGGACCAGGGGCTGGGAGCCATCAGATCATAGCAGTGCTTCAACTGCATTTTTTCTTTGTAAGTCTTGTGGAAGTTGAGATACACAGGGATTTTGTGCTGTGCAGAAAGATGCCACAGTTCATTTTTCAGTGAGAACAGTAGAGAAGAGACTTAATACTGAGAAGGTTGATACAAGAAAGTGACACTAATAACCATCTCCATCTGCAGAAGTAGACAGCATGTGCCTCACTGTAACCCAGTGCTGGGATTCCACGTGAGTAAATCTGTCTGAGGATGAAAATACAGCTTTGAGAGGTGTTTTTTCTTACTAACAAGAAAACTTTTGTGGCTTTGACAAGGTAAAACTATTCTTTTTATTATCACCATGCTGTCCACAGGTGGGTATTTTGTAATTTGTCTTTAGCATCAAAAAATCATTTCTATACCACAGAAGCAGCCCCATACACTTCAAGTTTCATTACTGGGTAGCCAGGGAGCCCAGAACACTCCTTCCTTGCTGTCCCCAACTAGCCAAAAATGATTGATGACACAAACTTGTGTGCTTTGCTGCTTCCTTCTGCCACCTGCAATTCGCTCCTCTAACCTTGCGTGTGCGTTTTGCAGAGGACACTCACCCGCTGTAGTTCTCAGACGCGTAGATGGTGCTGTGGGGCAGGTGAGGCCCCGCACATATCTCAGGCAGACACTCCATGTGCAGCAGGGACCACGAGCGACCGTGGTTGGTTGAAAACTCCAAGCTGACACTGGGAACACATTGAAGGAAAGAAAGGAGAAAGACACCATGAGAGTACCTGGCACTGATCTCAGTGCAGAACTACCACACTGAGAAACCACCAAATCTGCTCTTTCTAAAAACTGATCAGGAAACAGGAAATAATTTTAAGCAGACTTCGAATACAAAAAATCCTCCAAATGCAAACACGAGACTAAGTTTTGTGAGTGTTTGAAACCCCAGAGGTTTATAGACTGAGGATTGCCTGAACGGAGTTCTTGTTTGGCCACCATCTAGCCAGTGTTTTTATGCTGCTGCTGTCAAATGAACTGCATTACTTTTGTATTTCAAATTGAAATACTTTCAGTTATGAGGAGAAAACTTGGATTAATCAGAGCTAGACAGCACCATGAGAGCACAGGACAGCTATAACTGCCAGCTGCTGTTACATCTGCAGGCGGTCAAAGACCACTAGCAGTTCATGCACTAGCTGGCTCTTTCCTAAATTAAAAACCCCCCAAATTGTTTACAACCTATGAGTATAAGGAAATCCTTAGATGCCTTACACTCTGAAGACCTTGAAAAAGTAATATACAAAGTGCTTGATTTACTACAGGTTTAGTATTGTACTGAGTTACTCTTGTAATTTCCTCCATATAATTTGCTTGTAATATTCTGTTTTATTTTAAGTAATGTGAGTGGAACATTATAAAAGTCATAATTCATCTCCTCAGTATTATTGGATTCTGAATTTTTCTTTTAATGATAATTTGCTGACAATAGTACATTATTTAAATGTACTATCACTGTGATATTGTGTCTATTAAAGAAGTTTATGGAGGGTTTGACTAATTTATTTCAGATTTGGCTGTAGAGATACCTTAGAGGGTCATATTTACGGCATATATTCAGTATGAGTCTCTCACATTTGCAGTAATGAAAGCATTATGAATAATGCTGCAGTATTTGGGAAATACAAATAGGGAAAATGGTGACCTAATGCCTCTTTGGGTATGAAGAAGCTCCCTTCTTCCTCAGAAATAGTTTAATGAAGGAGGAATAATCTTTCAAAATACATACTATTCTCCATCAGAAAACAGATTGAGACAGAGACTTTATATAACATGTTTACTGGCCAGGAGTGTTTACAGGCAAAGTTTTCACTATTCACGTAGGAGAATGTTGCTGCCTTCTCTTCCTATCAAATATAAGTGCAGTGCCTTGATTTTTGCTTCCCCTTGAATTCTGCTACCCTGCATGGATGCAAGAACTGTCAGTGTTAATGCAGCTCGTTCCAGCTGGAAGTAGATTCCATGGGACACAAATAAAAGCACTTATAGTCCCTTACTTTAAACTCTCAACTCTGCAAAGTATAAAGTAACTTAATCCTCATGAAATATCAAGATAAATATTATAATATTTATATAATGAAAGAGGGACAGTGGGCAGTTTGGTTCCCTATTTGAGGAAGGATATTTAGAATTTTGAGAGTGGAGTAAAGGATGAGCAAGATGTCCACGGCTTTGAGGACCAGGCTGGGATGGGCTGAGGAGCTCGGCTTGCTCAGCCTGGTGAGGAGGGGTGAGCTAAAGCACCCTGAGAGTGCAGAGGGCACTCACAAGGAAATCAAGCTCTCCCCAGTACTGCCACAGGCACACCACAAAGGACAATAATCATAAATGGCTTCATAGTTTTGCACTGCGCATTAGGAAACACTTTTTCACTAGAGCAGGTCACTCAGAGAGGTAGCACAGTATCCATCCATGAACATTTCTCAAGTCATGGATAGGCAGAGCCACGTCTGGCCTACGCTGGTAACAATCCCTCCTGCAGCTGCAGGTTTCACCAGAAAACCTGTGAAGGTCCCTTCAGACAAACATTTCTATGATTCTACAAAACATGGAGCCTAAAATGACTCCCTTCTCTCCCTTTCCCTCTCACTTAACTCCATGGAAAAATTCACACTAAATGTCCTGAAGAAGTAAAACCAGCAAAAGGGTTCTGTGATCAGCCTACAGACAGTGAACTCCTCACACTGATGGTCATTAAGATGAGGGTCATTTATCACCAGTCTTACAAGAATTAGATATGCTTGTGGCATCAGTAATCTCGGAGAGGTCAGCAGGGCAGGTTTCTGCTGCTGCCTTTAATGCTTTCCTCCTTACACAGTATTAAGAGGCAAATCTCATATCCATTAGAAACTGAAGCAAAAGTCACTCTGAAATCATGAGCATATTTCAGAATAATGGACTAAGAAAAGCAAGTTTTGACCTGGAAAGCTATTAAATGACTCTTCATTGCATGTGAGATACATAAATCTGGGCCTGTAAAGATCAGCAGAAACATTAGCTTTTGAGCAGCTTATATTTGTCATTATTAATGGGATCCCTTCTTACTGAAAAAAGATTTCCAAATCCTCATATAGATTTTATAAACCAAAACATACTAGAAAGTTGCTAACCAAAAGAATGATCTCTCCAGTTTTACCTGTTACCAGGTTGGTAAGTCCCACAACCCAAATTGATGGAGAACTGGATCATGTGAGTCACCGAGGAAGGGAGCACCGGAAGGACGTGGAAGTAATCCACAGCCCAGACATTCCTGTTGTGGCCTTGGTGACTCTTTTGCTTCAGGCAAAACTTGGTGGCAGGAGTCTGCAGGTCCGGACTAATGACAACAGAAACCAAAGATGGCACCTTTAAAAGAAATTAAATAAGGATTAAATAAATTAAAAAGGTACCATTTAAAATAAAAAAGAAACTCTAATTTTGCTGAACCAAATGTGCTGTTCTCTCTCCTTGATTCATTTTGTTAATTTTTTTAGCCACCTTTTTCAACACATGATCCCAAATGAAATAATTTCCTATTATGTGCATAGGTCTGAACACGCTGGGTACCAGTGATGCTTATCACCTCAGAGAGATCGGATTGTTTGGTTGTAAGGACACAGAAGAGAACACCTTGTGTGTTCTGAAAGGGCAAGTTTATGTTGTCAGGTTCAGCTGGGAAGGGAAGGTGATGTTTGTCCTGGAGCCTTACAGCTCACAGAAGCTAAGGCAGGGTAGTGGCATGTCTGGATACGTGAGAATGGAGTAACAGCAGGAGTTCACAGGCATAAGTGGGGAGGATGTTATGCTGCTGAAATAAATGAAAGCACTGCTTTACAAAGCTTAGCCTTTGTCCTAAAGCAACGTAATTAGAACTTTATTATGTCAAAAGAGGATGTCAGCTTTAAAACTGCTTGTTTTAAAAAACCTCCACAATGAATTCCATGTGATTTCAGATCCTATCTGTCCCCAAGTTCCCTAATTAATATTTTATTATTTTACAATTACAATTTCCTTAGTTTTACAAAAGTTCTACCCTGTCTTTCACACAGAAGCAGGCGAGGAGGGAAGCCACGTACAATGAAACAATGCAAGTGACTCAACCAAACTCAGGCCAAACCCTATTGTAAACATTTGGTTTCTAAGTGCTAAAGACAAAATGTACACTGACCTGTGCTTGAAATCAGCTGCATCTTTACCACCGAACTTCCCTCACACTATGTAAGCACACTGCATTTCAATATCTAGCGCATCCATATGCACATGCATGAAACACCAAATTTTGCTGTCTGTTTTGCAGCAGCAGAATAAGGAGACCTAAGGGCTGAGTTATTCAGGGCAGACATGGTCTAAGTGCTCCCTTGTCCTAGACAGGAAGGATCCTGAAGGCAAGTTCAAGGTCTTTATTGTCCTGCCTGGGGGTGGTGGATGTGGTTGGAAGGAGGCTGCACTTTGGGCAGAGGAGATGCTGCCCGTGCACTCTGCCCACAGCCTGCTCCCACGGCTGAGTCCATGCCACATCCCTGCAGAGCCTCTCCCAGCCACTGACCCCACCACCAATGGCCCTCTCTGGACCCTGCTCCTCAGTTCCACACTGTGGCCAGAACGAGCTTGAGTGGAAACAGGAGTAATTTTTTGGGAGGAGATGTTACCGTCGGAGTTTTCAGGTGATAACTGACAATTTTTGCCCATTGTTTGTTTGCCTGCTGCCCCAGCCCCACCAACACTGCACAGCCCTGCCTGGGCTGCAGTGACCAGCAGCAACTGCAGGCTGTGCTGCAAAGGAACCCCATTGCTCCCAGGTCTGCATGTGATTTATGTGTTTGGAAGGCCACGTGTGAGTGTCCCTGTGGAATTCAACATACAACATACAATATTCCTGTGATGGCTTGAAAAGAGAATGATCTATCCATCCCATCCACCTGCTTTGTTTATGACGATTTACCTTGTAAGCAGCATAGGTCAGGGTATCAAGGGGTATGTGTTCCCTCCTGCCTTCAATCTTGGCATAAAGTATGACATCATTTTCATGGGATTCTCCAGAATCACAAGTTCCCCCTGTGCAACACACATTTGAGTGAGAAAAGAATTAATTGAAGCCCTTGTTATTGGAAAGTGGAATCATACATGCAGCCATAATTATGAAAATAATTACAATCATATGCTATTTAACTGGGGATCTGAAACAAAAGAACACCATCCCTAAGGACACAGTGTATAGGAACTGTTTGATCAGATACACCATGGCAGAGATCAAGGGGGTTGACGATTACGAAAACCTCAAGGACCTCTTTTAATCAGCTTATCAAAACAATTTTAATAGAAAATGTTGTGCCTCAAGCAATACTTCTATCCACGGGCTTTAAATCCTATTTACATAGAAATGCTCTGCTTATGAGTTCTCTTCAGTAAACTGTTATTTACTACTCACACTTCATGCAGTCACACATGTAGGTGTGTAACAATCTCTTAAATACTTCTCAGCTGACAGTTTGGCAGCTGAGAACTTGTTCTAAGTGAGAAATTAGAAGGATTGCCGTGTACCTTACTTGTTGAGCTGCTCCTTCTACTGTCTACACCATATCCTGAAAGGGGTGGCGGGCTCGAATCTTGTACCACAAAAAATGTATGGCATGCTTGCCCAGCTGAAACAGGGCAGCATTTTAAATATCTTCATATCAGTAGAACCCAATATATTCATTAAATTTCTGTTATAGAGTGGATGTATTGGCAAATATGAGCATTAAGTCCTGCATTAGTTACAAGATGAACAACATCACACTAGTTGGTATTCTGGAAGTCTTCAAAACAAAGTTTCTGTACTCCTGTATTCTGTATTAACTCCTTGAAGCAGGAATTAATAATTAATTATTTCCCTGTACAGTATGGGTACCGCAAAAAACATCCCAAAATAAAAAAAACCAAATAAACAGAATGAGGAATCTTCTTTGAAAAGACTGCGGAGTGGAAAGGTTGTATATATTGGAGCACTTTCTCTGCTCTTTTTTCACTACAGACAGCCTTGCAATGGACTAGGCAAAGCTGTCCAGAGAACTGGATAAGATGTGCATTTTTAATGTGTTTTATGCTGTAATGAGGAACATCCATTTGTCCTTTCAAATATTCTCCTTGCCTGAATGCTTAAACTGCTATTTATTTAATTTAAAAATGTGCACAGAATACGTTTTTCAAACAATATATCGCTATCCTCTATGCTTGCATCTGCTGGCAACTTCTCCCCTAAGTTCAGAAGGTTGACAAAATTTCTTTCCTGTTTCTCTTGCAGGTGTTGTAAATGGGAAAAAGCGTCCTCTTTTTCCTGTGCTTTATTCGTAATTCATGTAACAGAGAGAAGATATACAACAATTTAGGACAACAACATGAGGTCTTCCCCTCATTAAATAAAGTGTGTTTTCTCTTGTTGATACAGAAGGTTGCTTGTGGAGGTCACAGGTTTATTCTCTGCTTCCTCCTTTATTATTCTATTATTCTCTCTCAAGCAAAAATCCTCGCTTTCTCTAAACCCGGTGTTGAGAGAATAACCTCACAGAACTTCCTTTATGTGCAAAATAAAAGCTCTGGAAAAATACTGTGAGTGTTAACTACCATTTTCATGGGGATTTTGGTCTGTTGCAACATCAAACCAGCGCAGTTGCACCGACAGCATCGGGGAGGGCAAGTGATAGGACAGATTGGCTCCTTGCTGCTTTCTTAGCCCTGGTAAATGACTGATGTTGTGTTTTGCCCCAGTAAGGCAGGTCCACAGATGATGCTAACACCACAGCAGTGCTGTCCTTGAGGGATGCCACATGTAGAGCACACCTCCTCCGAGACCACAGCACACTACAGAACACTCTGAGTGAATCTCATCCCAGGCCAGCACATTAGCAGAGGGAGGATTTTATGAATGGAGTAAGAGTTTTTGAGGTGAAACTATTCCATGGGATCATCAGGGAAGGCTGCCCCACCTCTGTGCTGCTCCCATCTCATCCTCAGGAGCAACTCTCTTGACGGATGGTTTAACACCAGGGTCTACAAGGATGTGACAGCGGGAGGATATGGCAGGTACGCATAAAACCTTTAAAGATGACAAACATATGACCATCTCTTCAAATGATGGATTAAGGGCCACTGAGTGAAATTAGTATATACAAGAAGATGCTTCTCCACATGAGAATTGTTAAACTGTGGCGCACTGCATAATGCAAATCTCACATGCTTCACATCTTGTATTACATTACAAATTTATACTCACCCATACTGAAATAAAATCTCAAGTTCCCATAACCAGTAGTGTCCATGTACGGAGTACATATTTTTCTTTCTCCATCTCTGAGAAATACCATAGCTGAGCCAGATTCCAGAGTTCCACATTCAGTACCAATCACGGCTCCAAAGATGTCCCACCTGCAGAGGCCAACAATGGAAGGAGAATGTGCAGCAGCACATTACTGATAAACTCATACAGAACATGTCATAGGGGTTTATTTGTACTTACAAAAGTATCTGTTTCTACTCTTATAAAGGACAAAAAAATGCAGTGTTTCAAATGTGATCCCTATGCTATCACTTATGTATTAAATATTAGCTTTTAAACTCAGTTGACTCAACTAAGGCAAAATTAATGCAAATATTTAAAAGAATTTGGTAAAAATGCATCTATTAATAAAAAAGTGAGGGTTTTAATAAATGCTGTTACCAAATATGTAGTTTTGTACTGTTCTAGCATTTCCATTATTTTTTTCTGGCATTAAAATGTTTAAAATATAAATGCATTCTGCTTCATTTTGCATAATAAAAGATTTATAGATCAATTAAACTTGAAAAGGCACAAGTCCACCATATCTGCTATACAAATATTAAATATGTAGGCAATAGCTGAAAATGCTCTCTTTTCATCTTTTTGAGCATTTAGGGTAACAGTTTTTAACTAACACATGAACAGAGTATGAAAAAAAACTGCTGTGTTCCTGATATGTGATGATATGATCTTTCTCAGTTTTTCTGTACAACATTTTATCTTATTTTTATTCAGTGATAATTAAAAGAGCTGTTGCAGAATTTTCCAATTAAATATTTCACATTGAAAATACATTCTCATCATGAAAGTGTTGGTTACTTCAAAACTCGATCAAAATGTTTTGAAATATTAGAAAGTGTTGAAAATTTGTGCATTATTTTGGTCTGATACATTATTATTATTCATGTTGAAGTCTTAATTCATAATAAAATCTTTAAGAATTAGAAGGCTGATAGAACAATGAAATTATTTAGAATCACTAAATCCTGATAATCCAATCATTTCACTATCCAGCATGATTCAGGAGGAATGAGGAAACATGGAACTTCAGAAACCTTTGTGGGAAGGCAGAGTCTTTTCCTGTCTCCTTCCACCAGAAACAATCTCTAGCAGGTATGTGCCATATGACAATTTCAAAAACTGTCATTTCAAGAACTAAACATTCTATTTATTACTTTAACCATTCCAACCACTTCAAAATGCATTTCTAGGATCTTCTTAAAAGCTGAGTTTTCCTATTGACCTAAGCTGTGACAGACTGGTGACGTGCCTGTTTGGAAATCCTGCTTTAAAACTGTCAGTCATTTACAGGAATTAGCAAGCTTAAAATCACTGAAAAGCTTTGTGATATAAATATCAATATTTTAATGGAAGCACAGTTTAATCTAACCCTAATTCTATTGTGCAGATTTTTTAAAGGTAATGTGCAATATAATCAAAACACAATTTTGAAAATGGGTCTCCTGGGCTGAAGGCAAGTACAGAATTAAGCAGTTGTGCCTACTTTAACTTACACAAAAAAATTCTTACAATGCTCCATTGATCTTTTGTATGCTCTATTTAGCTCAATTAAAACACTCTCTGTAGTGACCCACAAAACAATGCAGGGTCATGAATGATGCAGATCATGGATGTTTCCAGGGATCCTCTCCTTTTAGGCAGCATCAGAAATGAAAACCAGAGAATTCTCCATCTTTTTAAAAAAAAGGAACTTTAATAGAAATACAACACATCACCAGTAACGAAAATGCAGAAGGATCCTGGGTCATGGCAGGATTTAACATTTACATTTGAATTAATTTATCCCTCACATGACTCTTGGAATTCTTCTTTATAAAACAGGTGATCTGTGGACCTAGACTAGACCAACTGGGCATGGAGGCCCAAAGTAACAATGAGCCTGCTAGAGACAAAGGCAGCCTGATGTGGGGATCTGTCCACTTGTAGGATCAGGCACTAATTCACACAATTAAAGAGAGGCAGAACAACACTGGAAATATGTGTGTTAATTAGAACAGCAAACCCATCCACATAGCCTCCCACTTTAGGTGCTACATGCAAAAAATACCAATCAACTGCCTATTGGAAACAGCGATAAGTTCCTCTGCCCTCACCTCTGAGAGCATTTGGTGCAGAGGAAATTGGTGGTGTGACCCCTACAGCTCAGCTTCCTTTTGCTCTCCCTTATGAGGGATGCCTTTGCCTTTCCCTTGAGATCTGCCAGGCTCCAGCTGATGTGACAAGGTGCTGCCTGAGAACATCCTGCGAGCTCTGTCTCAGGTATACAGTGCTCTGTGACTGTTTGATTTCAGTAAAACTGTGTTTCAAATACAGTTCAAATAGTATTCAAAAGTATTTCTCTAAGAAGTGATTGGGGAAACTCATATGTATTTGCATTTACATAAAAAGGCCCCAACACAAATTCCAGAGAAATGTTGAAAAGAGGAACAGTAGTGGTGACAATTTTATATGATTAGGATGTAGTCCATAACATCACCTGAGTTTGGTGTTTATTTATGGCAGCATGCAATTTAAATCTCCATTCTTGTAGAACAATTGAAAGAAGGAAGTTTCTAATATAGAGTAAAATTGGCTAAGAAAAAAAAAAGGAAAAAGTTGTGAGGCCTTGGGCTGGCAGAGTGGGAGCAGATCAGGACCTGGTTGTGGGACAGAGAATGACAGAATTGAAGGCATCTGCTGGCTGCACTTTCCCTCGCCCACCTGCAGCTGGAGCCAGGCACTGTGTGACAGGAAAAGTGTAATGTTCCTAACTGAGAAGAAACTATACATTTGCTAACCAGGGTTGCAATAGCCCAACTTAACTAAACACCCAGCTGAGCAGAGACAAGATCTACACACAGGGCAGATGTCCACAGCACTCCCATCCTGTTTCTTTCAGGATGGAAAAAAGACCAAGACCACGTCTCAAAGGTGTCCCACATGGTCACGTAGCACACAACACACACGTGCTCATTTTCTTCCCTTTGTCTGAAGCAGCACCTGCTGCCATTGGCTGATTATTTGAACCGGGACAGAGTTCACAGTGAATATTTTTTCTATAAACCCTAAATGCATGTCCACAGGACACAGTAGCATGTATTTCTTAAAAGGTGCTCTTTACTTTCAGCACAGCATAGGCAGCATTTGAATCAGTTGCTAATGATCTGAAGTACTTTGTAGGTTAAAATCAACATTCATTGGAGACCCATAAATTAGCAGTGTATGTTTCTCATTGCCCTGGGGTTACAGCAATTAATGATTTTTATTTTTTTATTAATAGAAAAGAATCATGACCCTACTGCAGGTTATTTTCTTTTTGTCAGAATTTATACAATGAAGTATATAAAATGAAACTTCCTTTATCAGCACACTTTCTTTAAAGCTCACTCATATTTTGGTAAGAGTAGTAATTTTGTTGTCCTAGATGGTCTTGTTACTTTCAGTGCCCTTGCAGCAGTCCCTGCTGGATATGGCTTTACAGGGACCCTTTGAATCACAGAGTATATATTCAAAATAGGAACAGTAAATTATCAGCCAGCCCCTGAGCTCTTGCCCAGCAGGTCTGGCTATGCTCTTGGTCCGGCTAGAGGAGAATAGATGCTTCAGCTGCCCTGCCTCTACCTCCTCCTTCTCTTCCTCCTCCAGCACCTACAAGCTTCTGCATGAGCTGGAGCTCTCTCTTGGTAAAGTGAGGCTCACAGCAGGGATCCAGAGGGGATGAATTTCCCAAGGAATTCGATTTCATAAGCACATGAGTTTGTTAACAACACTCTGATGTGAATTTAAAAAACAGATCAACATAATTTGTTTCTTTAGAATGGCTACATAAGAAACAAACACGACTTTTTTCATTAAAAACAGTGGTGACAGGATGGTCCAGAAGCAGACTGTTCCTCCTGGACTTCCTGGACTTGTTTCTTCCTAAAATCTGCAGTCATGTGCTGTTTACAGTATTGTTATTTATCCTAGTCACAATCTTCCCTGACTACACGGCAAAGATAAAACACAATTCTCTGTTTCTCCCATTTCCTCATCCCTGGAGTGATGCTGCTCGCCCGTGCAGGGCCCTGCTCGGGTCGGGGACACTCACCCTTTGGGCTGGGTCTCAAACTCCTCTGCCCACTGCTCCTGGGCATCCTCCGTGGAGAGGTCCACGTCCCGGGTAGTGGCGAAATTGAACTCGCTGCCCTCTGTGCCGTGGAAGTAGATGGAGTTCCCATCGGACTGGCAGCTGTGCTGTGGGCAGAAGGAGCACAGGGAAGGTGATGTTATGATGGCTTTGTAGTGCTCACACATCTCAGATCTCAGCCTGAGCTGTGCTTTAAGGACTCACTGATGTCTGAAACGGAACAAAAACTAGATGATCATCTTTTATATTTCTTGTCCCACCCCAACAATGATTGTATCCTAATCTCACACCTGCTTCTCTACAAACCCACTACAGACCATGGTAAAACTGCATTTGCATTAAAAAGTCATGTACCATATCTCAGTGTGTTTATTTCTGTTCTAAAGTATCACCCTTATGTCTGGCCCACACACGACTGTGTGTACAAACAGCTTCAGTAGTATATCAAATATTGCTGTGGGGATTTTGTAGGCGTATGAGTTTTGTGCTGTGAAACATGTCAGATCTCTGCGCTTGAATTTTTGCCAAAAGATGTATTTGTGTGTAAAATTGCTATGCATTGCCATACAGTAAACTTAGGGCCTCAAGCGTATGAGTGAAAAGGTTGTATTTGCCATATTTAGTCCAAGTTGCATAACTAATAGCTTTAGAGGCAACGAGCTCTTGTGATACAGCCATCCCAGGGGTCCTGAGGCTGCTCCCAAACCCAGTGTGTCTGCTTCTCTGGCTGCATTTCTGCACATACTGCCCCAGCAGCATCAAACGAAGCTATGTGTCTCCCCCAGCATGCCCTCCATGGCTCTCCAGGAGAATTGGCCGGGAAGGAGCTGCCTGTGAGGAGCACGTGGGGCTTACAGTGTGGATTTTCTTCTTTCTCCCATCCTAATTGTGTCTTCTTGTGTGTCTGATAAAATCACAGTCTGCCAAATCTGTGGGGCAGAAACAGGTGCTGGAAGCTTCTAAAGAAGATCTACTGGGTCTTAATGCAAACTGAGCACTTGGCATTTTATTGAATTGTTCATATTACAGAAACTACTGATAAAAATAATTATTATCTCAAACATTTCTTCCATTTGTGTGTGTGTATGTGTGTGTGGCATCTTGCGCTCTTAAAATTGGAAGGTGAATTAAGGAATTATTAATTAGAATAATTCTGAATTCTTACAGCATTTCCACATCTAAAAAAGAAACAGAATAATGCCAAATTGCATTGACCTTTTCAGTATTGTCTATGCAGTGCCCTCTTGTCTCTGAACCCCTTCATAACGCGCCAAGGGAAAATATGACAATCACCTCTTCTGCACTTAAAAAGGTCACCATAGTGCCACATAAGGGAATAATTAGATTTTTAACAAAGAGAAAGGTGGGGCAAGAAATGAAAACTGCCCAGTACATCTTTGTCTATGGATTTTTATGAGCAAAGTACAAAATAACACATTTTGTCATATTCTCTAATGCTTTATTAATCAATGTAATAAAGTGACATAATTGAAATTATTTTATTGATAATTTCAAATACGGTTGCCAATACCTTAGCAAGTAATTTATATTGAGGAAATTATTTTGTGACTATATTTCTAGAGGTGCCTACGCTTTGTTAGAGAAAACTGTGAGTTCTCGAAGTCTGATCTTTGCAGAGAGACTTCCTGGTATATATTTGAATGAGAGCAGCTCTATGTTTATTAACACAGACTAAATATCATTTAAAGATATAACACACTGAAAAAATGTAAAGACTGTTTCAACTGCTAAAATAAACAAATTGCTATTAAAGTGTTTTTCTTCCAAAGAAAGGTCAAAGTAATAGAAAGATCCTGAAGTGTTGAAAATTTATCACAGAAATTAAATAGATTTTGTCACAAGTCTCCTTTCTCCTTGCTCTGTTAATACAGCATATACACAGTACAACATACATGCCACTGAAAAGGCAGAATAATTTACACATCAAATATATTATAACTAGCAGAAATTAATGAGAGAGTTTTATATCTTCTCTTTGAAAAACAGCAGTTGTACTGTGCAGTTATTTATAACTGACTGAGGAATTGCTTTTGTTTACTGATTTTAACCCTCACGCTCACAGGTATCGCTTACATCAGAATTTTAAGAATAATTTGTTTATTGTGCTTCTTGATTTTCAGAATTTTCTTCATTTGCTGAACACAAATGAAGTATCCTTTATGTGTCAATCAATCTGCCATAAAACTCCTTTTATCTGAAGGCATTCAAATAAATACTCCAAAAATAAATATTCGGGCTAAAACTTGATCCAAATTTATACGAACCCTTCATCTCAGGAAACAAATAGACAAATAGATCCCACTGAGCTAGCTATTAGAATTGCATACAAGCATTGGAAAATCCTTTATAAGTCTCACTTATATCTCAGGTGCTAAGTTATATATAAGTATGGATTTGATAGCGGGTATGTAATTAGTAATCCCTTGCCTGATGAAAACCATCTATTAAAATAAACACAAACCAGATACAACCCCATTATCTTTTAATATTTGTACGTCCTTCTGCTGTCTAGCAGAATATTTACTGAATGGAGTTTTAATTTAGGTTGTCAAGATAAATAAATGGGCAGTTTGGCAAAGGGGTGAATAAATAATTATTTATAGAGTGGTGTATGATCAACCCTTTATGAAAGCTCAAAATCATCATTTATTTCATTAGTTCTATGAAGCTATGTTTCTGCATTTATACACAGCTCCATAGTATCTATGAATATGTATTTTATGCATATTTTATGTGTTAACAAACCGCACAACGTATGGCTCAAATCACAATCTGCTCATGTCAGCTTTGGCTCATGTGAAACAGCGACGCAGAAGAGAAGTTCAGTCTGGAGTTTAACTCCTCCTGTTATTCTAAATACCCATGAAATCTGTAATAGAAGCTCACAACCTATAATGGCTTTAAAAAGAATAAGAAAGATGCTCCAAACACAGGTATGGCTTTTAAAGAAGTTCTGAGGGAGGACCATAATTTTCTTGTATGGTTTTGCCCCAGTGCCACTATTTGGGTCCCCAACAGCTGCCCATGGGAGAAGCAGATGTGGATGAGCTCTGTGAGCTGAGCTGCCCAAGCAAGGGCCAGGGCTCCTCTGCTCATGATCTTATTCTCTCCCACCCTCTACATTCACCTTGCCTGTGTAACCATCATCCTCAGTTTTTTTCTTTTAACTTTCCAAGCAGTCACTGTCCGTCACTGTTTTTATTGCTGATGGACTTTTTTTACCTGATGGACTGCTGAGGGAAGGAAAACCTCAAAGACCATTCGGCCAAATTTTCCAGGAGCAAAAGAAGCTCTGCAGGACATGGTCCCTCACCAGCATTGCCCCCAACTACCTTGTCAGTCTTGTTCAGCACCCAGGGGGCTGCTGACTGTGTTGGACTATTCTGTGGGCTTGCAATAGGACTTGAACAGATTAAAGACAGAATTGAAACCATCAGACTAATTTTCTCTTGGGTTCAACTCAAGATTTGAATTCAAGTCTTTAGAAAAAATACATAAAGTGTAATTTACATACTGTGTTACCTCTTTCCCAAATTAAAGGCTTTGCACTTGCAGTGGTAGTCTACATTCTTCCAGTATATAAGGACTGAATTTCACAAGTGTTTATTTTGTCATTCTAAAACGATAAAAAATGTGGAATGGGCATGTAATGAGTTTTAAAACTATCTGGATTAAGTCCTCCCTAAGATGGAGATACTGTGGATTATGTAGATACGGAGTTCTCTTTTATGAACTCCAGACTAAATGTGTTCTCTCTTTAATTTTTTTTTTCATTTAAATAATTTATAAAATAAGAGGAAATTAACTTGCTTTGCAAAATTTGTAACTAAAGGGCGAAATGACAGCAACTTGTAGGATATTTGTCCTTGTTACCATGGAAGCATCAGCTGTAGGTCCAGAACTAAAGAACTGTTCAATTTTATTTAAAGGAGATTAAAAGCACGCGGAACATTTAGTGTGCCCTTGTGCAAATTACAACACTGAAAAGTTAACTGATTTGTAAGGAAAAATTAATTTAGAGAATAAATTTTTTGACAAATCTGATAAACTTCATTTAACAAAGTTTACTCCCAGATCACCTACATAATAGAACATAAGACAGAGGCACTTGAATGAAGCTACTTCACAGCAGTAGCTGTTTCCCATTGTTTGCAACTGGAATGGGACTATCCGCCTGCCATAAGTAAACTGCTGTATTCCTAAATAAACAACCCCTGCCTGTTGCCAAATGGAAAGAAGCCAGGTTCTGTTCAGGGACTGTGGTGATCCCAAGAGAAAAAAAAACCAAAAAACCAACAAATAGTTTAATTTAATCTGGCACTACCTAATTCACTGGCTGTAATTGTTAAGCTATTGCTCTGCAAGAATAGGGCAAAATGAAAATTGGCTGGATGTATTCCCAAATCTCTGCATTCTTGGATTTACTTTCCATCTAATCTTCACTCTGAATGTGCTGTGTTTCTGAAGTTTGTTTACTGCATAGTTATGGTATCGCCACTTTTTCCTCATTATAAATGCCCTACGTGGCTCATCCTCACCTGCCTCCACCATTTCCCACAGGCACCATCTCATGGCTCACTTTTCCTTGACTGCCAGTGCTTTCCACCACGTGTGCTGGTGAGACAACCAAACTTGCATGCTCTTATCCATTCTGCCCACCACACTTGTCAAATCCCCACACAATTTCCTTCAGACACTTTCTCAGTGCTCGCTTCAGCAAGCCTTATCACTGATTACATTGAAAAATGAATTGCTGACCAGGACGAGCAGCATCCTCCTCTCCTGCAGTATTTCCTTTTACTCCCACATGTTTCCATCCCCAGTTTATCTCCAGTTTTATAAATGGATGGCAGTTTCCCGGGACACAGTCTATCCTTTTGGTTTGCACCTGGAGAAGCAGCAATGGGACATTCCTTGATCAGGGCTCTTTAGTGCTACTTTGGTACCACTACCACAAAAAATACATTTTCACTCTAAAATTGCTGTTGCCTATGAATATTTCTAGTTTATGAGTGCAGTTCTTAGCCAAACTGTCTATAAGACCCAGCAAGCCTTATTAATTCAGGTGAGCTTTCTACTACACGTTATGAAGACGTTAATGGGAGAGAGAGCAATATGTGGCTTCAAAATCAGACATTTGTCAAGAGTCTGCCATGCTCTTTATCCTACTATATACTTTTAACATTTTAGGTGCTTTTAGGAAAGCCTCTTGATCATCTGAGATGCAGAATTGTTTAAATTATGAGTGCTCAAAACCATGGGTCAACAAAAGCAGGAAAGGCAGATTTAGTGAAGCAGACGCTTTCCAACTGGACCTCTTTCAAGGTTTCATAAGTAAATAATGACCAACTTTCTGTAGCATCCAAATGCCTTAAGGGCCCCAGGTGAGATCTGGGATCCTACACCATGCAACATGTCTCAACAATCTCCATATTTTCAAAGACTTGCATGTGAGTTCCACTTAAGGAGACATCAGCTACCCTCAGTGTGACCTCTTGGCTAGGAAGGTTTGGAGGTCTCCAGTTCACCCTGCAATGGGAAGTAGCACAAGTCTCCACCAGATCAGCCTCTGTCACGGTTGCAGCTAAGGACACAGCCCTGAAGATTTTTAGAAACTCAAAAGACAAATATTAGGAATGTAAACAGAAGCACTGAAGTTCATCCAAGCCAGCTTCTGTCCCGGTTGTTCAAGTCAAACCTGCGAATCAATAAATACCTCTTGGCTTTACAGTATGGGATTTCTTTACTTGGAGAGTGGAACAGAGGGCAACTAAATGATACAACTGTGCCATTCGGCAAAGCATCAACAGGAAACACTAGTGTGAAATTCCTCAGTGTAACAGATTTTTGGCTGAGGTCTTGCATATCATCTTCCCGAGGTTCATTCCTGAACTCCCATGAAAATGTTGTTCACCTCTATGCCTTTAAAGTATTCACAGTCATCTTTACCATCATTTAATTAGCTCTTTATCAGTGGCGAACACTGATGCTCCTCTTCATATTATCTCCCCTGGGCCTAATGGCCCTGATGATTCTTTCAGACAGCTGTAGCCTCACAATTTATTTTTTGGCGACATTTCTTGCATTGGAATGAATGTGTTGGGCATTTGGGCAGTGCCAGCTTGCAAAGGGCTGACGGCAGATGGAAAGAAATCTGCCCAGTATGCCTTCACCTCTACACGAGCAGAGGGCCATCAATTTCCCCCATTAAGGAGTTGTCACGCAGCCCACCCAGCTGGAGGAGCATCTCTGATAGCCAGGCTGGCTGGCGTATGCTATTCAAATACAAAATGCACTTTAAAAAGAAACGAAAATATCATTTGTCGGCAAATTGAAAATGCATGGCTTTGACCGCAGCCAATTTTTTAATGACTGTAATATTTTAAGTGATTATTTTTGCCACTTCAGATTGCTCCTTAGAGAGGAGAGGCTTTTTAATTAAAATCTAGGCAATGCAAACAGATGAGATATGAGAAGCAGAGGAACAAGAAAAAATATGAAGAAAATTAATTGAAGCAGCATTGTCAATGGAGCTATAAATTAGATATTGTGTCTTTCTGAAAAGGAGTCATGCAGGTTTTAGAAATTTTAAAATTTTGATATGATAGCAGGTACAAGGATAGATTAAGTACTAGGGACAACTTCAAATTCTAAATTCTGTGGATTTGGCTGTTAATGCTTCTGGCCTGACATCCCTTCCTTAACCAAAGGAAAGAACACAATGTGATTAGAATACCTACCCATGAGAAAAACAGAGCTTTAATCATTCCCATGTTCTACATTTTTACATCATTTAAAGTAAGCTACAGAACAAAAATCTTGGCTGCACAAGCATGCCAGGAGCACAGGGGGTTATAGTGCACTTTCCCTTTCCAAAACAATGGGATGAAACTTGTCCTGTAATGTAGCAAGAAACATTTTATAAAGTGTGTTTTCAGTCATGATTTCCGATTATAGACTGTTATCCAAAGGCTAGCACTCAAAATACTTTGCTTGTTTATGAGTGATTCGTATGGTTTGCATGGTTCTCAGTTTTCTAGGACATTTCATGATGTTTGTACAACACCGATCACTCTGGCAATGACTGGTTTCCTCCATGAGTCATTTAACTGGCACGAACTGAACTATTCCTCTGTGTTACTGGGAACTACTGGTGCTTGGAGAACTCTGTCCTGAGCATCATTTGTTCTTCTGAAAGCACTTACACGACTGTAAAATTAGAGTGAGAAAGAATCAAGCAAAGTCTTTTCTACTCTTTGTCATCTAATGGGTCAATTCACGTTGTTTTTATTGATGTGCATCTCACAGTGACCTGCGAAGATCAAATTCTTTCCTTCTAGGGGGCAGGAAAGACCCCCTGTGCTTTGACGCCAGCGCAGAGCTAATGCTGGCTCCCTGCCACCCCTCCCAACCCTTCCAAGCCACGGGGAACTGGCATGGAGAAAGGTGTAGCTTCAGCATTGCTGCCCAACATCAATTCTCAGCTGCCCAAACCACTCACAGCACCACAGCCAACCACCTGTCACTTCTAATGAACCCCTAGGCATTGCATTTAAGTATTATTTTAATTAGAAGTGTGAAGATTAGAAAAAAAAAAGGCAAAAAGACACCCCACCCCCCAAAAAAAGGCAAAAAAGAAAGCAAGAGCAATTCCATCACGGAACATACAAATGCCTCCTCATGGGCACAGCTCAGAATGGCCACACTCTAAAGGGAACCAGTCAGTTGACAGGTTTTGTGCACCCTGCACTGCTTTCTTCACTCTCCTCCCCTCTCACACTCCTCCTTCCACCCACAGAGAAGCAGGAATGGCTCTCAGATGAGGTGCAGCAGGAAGTCTGCCCATCTCTTCCCAGGAAGATGTGGTGGATAAGTGCTCCTGCAAGGCAAAGCAGCTGTCTAGAAGGCTGGGTTTGGCCCACAGACCAAAAAATGCCTTGTTATATCTTATTCAAAAAACAAAGGAATCTTGTCAGAAACATCCATATCTTTGTAATTTTGACCAATATAAGGTCATAGCAATTTTAGTCTGCCATTTTCACACTGGCATACGTAGAACATAATCTCTCCTCCTTCAAAAAAACATTTGATCTGACTCAGAAAATGGATACCTGAATGCTTTTTAAAACAAGAATTTAAAAGCAAAAGAAAAGGAAAAAATATCTTGTTCATTTTAGCACAAACAAACCCAAAAGAGATGTATGTGGAATATCAGCATGTTTGTTTCAGAAGAAGACTATCCAAAGCCATTCCGTTAATTAACAGAGTATTCAGACATTTGGAAATCTACTCTGGAATGAGGGAGGGTCGAACAGCTTAATCAGCCTTTCTTTTTTCCAAACTCCCAGGCCTGTGTATTAACAGGCCTGTTACTGTCTTCTCTGCTCAGTAACACACAACAACACAGGTCCAGGAAGGGCTTGCAGATCCAGGATGTGAGCAGTCCTGTTCTGCTCAGGGTGTGGTAAAAGGTCGCAGTGTTTTACACAAATTTTCAACACATTTTTCTGAGTGTGAGTGTTTAGTTCTCCCACTCTCTTCTTATGCAACTTTCTGTTCTGCTACACTGGCACGCATGTCTGGGAAACAAAAACGAGCTGGATAGTGATGGCCTGTTATTTAAAGGGCTTACTGAATCAGGGTGCTGGGATGGGAATGTTTATTGGTCATGCCCACAGCAGTGAATAACATGGACCAGTTACCATTCCCCAGTTCTAAATCCAACCTGCTCAGTGAGGCTGGCATGCACCCGTCCCCCTGCCCTATCCCACGCAGGCTGCACACGCAGAGCTCAGCTCCAACAGCCTCAGGCGCAGTCCCCAAACCCTGCAGACCAAACAAACCAAGCTGGATGGCAGCCTCCAGCCACCAAGAGCGGCTGCAGCTACTGTGAGACAGCAATTCTGGAACCTGACTCTTCTCAAAGATGGTAAGTGTCACTGGGTTAACAAACCATGATCACATACATTGTCACTGTGGTGTCTGTAATGATCCATACCGCTTTTTCCCAAGTGGAAAAATTCCAGAGACAGGTGGTTTGGTCTCAATGCTATTTTTGTGTAATCAAAGCACTGCAGAAACATAAACTGTAAGACTGCTGAGGTTATCTCCCTTCTCAAACTCAGTTTTTGAGCTTGCACAACCAATTTTGGACTAGGGCAATCAGGCAAAACAAAAAACACTTGCAAATGTTGTACCTCAAAGCTCAGCGATTTCTGGTCAAATATATACGGAGTGCCCACTGAAAGCTGAGATTACTTTTCTGTTCTAAAGGAGTAGAGATCCAAGGAGCATTTCTGACAGAAGCACAGCACTGTTGCATGCATTTCAGCAATCTCAGCCATCAGAGCAGCATCCTAACCATGCTCAGTTGTGAGGCCGTGCTCCTGCTCAGAGCTGTCATTGGAAATACTGAAACGCAGTCAGGAATTTATCCTGTTCAACACCCTTCCACACAGTCCAACACAGATAAACACATTCCAGTGGATCCAATTAATCTCCTAAGGGTTGCTTGGCCTTGCTAACAGCATCTCTCTTGCCTTTTGCTGTCTTCTTTGGAACCAAAACACACAGACTCAATGGTTTATCTCTCAGCTTGCATCCCATTTCAGTAGCCAGGTCCAGCTGCGTCTGCAACCAGCCATGTGCTTCCAAACGAGCAGCAACTGCTCTGGAGGGCAACAAGGAACGTGAGGAAATCCCTGGGCCAAGCTCAAGCAGACTGGGAGAGGGGAAGACACTGCTTCCCAAGCTGGGCACAGGAGAGTTCCCACAGTGTTTATTGAGAGCACAGCATCCAAATCCACCAAACTGGAGGGAACACATTGCTGCAAAATTCCCAGTAATATTCGCACTGTCCTCTCCAGTGGCGTTATCTTCAAGCCAGGGACTCAGCTGGCAGCAAGGATGACACTAAAGCCTTCCCCTATGCCATATTTAATGTCATTGGCACAATCTACAAGGATCCTTTTATATTATACTTCTTTTATATTATACTACTTTCTACTTATACAAAATATTATGTTTGTGATGAACTGAGATTAGAGTTAAGTGTTTTAAAGAAGATAATAAAAGGTTTTTAAAATTTTTAGCTAACATTCCAAACATGAAAAGCAAAAAAAATGTCAAAAATTTGTTCTTGGTGTTAGAATGCTACACCAGGTTTTATGCTGATCTGATGTAAATCTTGACCCAATTTATAGTCTTACTTTTGACATAACATGAAATTCACATTGCAAAATCTGTTCAAATTATATTTGGCAAGATTGTTCCTGAAAATCTGAGGAAGACTGCAGAAAGAACCTTAAAAACGAAATGAGTAAAGGAGTGCTCTGGTGACAATACAGACACACTGCAGGGTCCCATGAAGAATAAAAGCCCTGCCTCACATGTAGCCTTAATGCAGTGTGCCTACACCACAGTCTTACACATAGCCTTAACCTGGTGTCAGTGGCTACACACTGTCACATGTCAGCTGGGAACAGGCATTTGCACATTTCACTTGTACCTAAAACAGTAGATGAGCTGGGAGGAATGGCAGGTTGCTGAAACCTCACTCGTGACACATATAAAGCTTGAACTTGATGTGACTTCTGTCTAAAAACACTCTGTGTTTAGTGATCTCCAGGTTTACGTCCTTTGTCTTTCGGAGAACCCTAATTGTGTATTGGCACAAACTGGCCGAGTTTAACTAAACAAACCCCAAAATAACCTCTGCAACCAAAAATAATAAAAAAATCAAAAACAGCAACAAAAAAAAGAGGTTTATTTGCTAAAGTTTAGATGCTGCTTATACATGGTCCAGAAAGAGCAAGCAGTGTTTAGGCTTGGTCAGCTGAGAAAAAGTAACTTGCGCCTGTGGTACATTAATTCTTGCTTTGCTTTCACACCTTCACATATGTGGGCTGGATTTTAAAATCCAGAGATAAGGCTGACAAAACAACAAGTGTAAACCGAACACATAATATTCATTAAATACACAGGACATTATTCAATTCTAAAATCTCATGTAAAAGCTTTGCCAGTGTTACATGACTTTGCTGAAGTAAAAAAAAGAGTCAATAAAATGGTACTATGAGTAGTAGATCAGTGGGAATATTTATGTCTAAAACTATTAATTTGAAGCCATTTGTATCAGGTTCTGTGGGAAAAGGATGAGGCCAAAATCAACCTCTTACTGCCCTCAGTATTCAACATCTGTTTCCTGCACAATTGCCAAAACCATTAACAGCATCATAAATGAACCCTGACATCAAAACTGCTTTTGTGAATGAAAATAGGATGGAACCAGAAAGTCATCTGCTGTTGAACTTCTGGCTGCTTGGAAACATAGACAGCAAGAATCCAGCTGTTTTCCAAATACTGAACAGCTCCGCATGTGAAGGTATTCTGTGCACAGAGATCTTGTTGGACTCCTTAGAGTTCTTCTCAAGGTAGAATCGATTTTAGTCTTGTTGTATCTCACGTATCAAAACACGATCATAACAAAAAAGCGAATCTTAAGGAGCAGCCACTACCTGAATGCATGCTGCAATGGAGATGGGATATTTGCAGGCAGAAAAAATGGGAAACCTTATTTTATTGTGATGATTTGTGAAGTGAGTAGCTGTAGCGGAACAACACCAAGTTAAAAAGCAGGTATTTAAAACACCTAACAAAAAGACTTGAATTTGTTTCAAAAATACTGCACTGTTTTGCTAAAAGGAAGCTCCTTTCCATTTTCTGTTACATGATCTTTGACATGACAGTATAAACTGCCATTTGTTTTTGGTCATGGCAGAAAAGTTGCATTGTTTTAGAAAGCCCCAATGGGACAGAGAAAAGGTAAAAACAAAGCTAAAAAGCGCCCAATGCTAGAAGCAGATGGAGTTGCCTGAACACCCTCGTGATCACAGTTTGGTTAGATGTTACTGCCTTCTCCTACTTACAAGAGTCATAATAACATTAAGCCATGGAAAATCAGACTAACCTTAACTGTGGCCCCAGGAAAGAAAAGCCAGTTGCCAGTATCCACAGGATCCAGATTATCTTCCAACACAACTTTTCTGTGAGCAGCATTTATGATCAGGATATTGTCCAATGCCCAACAGGCTTCGTATACATCACCATCTTGAACATAATCCTGTTTCCACTGAAAATGGACGTTCTCTCCTTTAGCATCTTCAGGAAGGTACAAGATGTGGATGATTGTGCTGATGTTGGAAGGGGCACTGAAAAACAATGATAGGGAATTAGACCAATTTTAAGCCATAGTCAGGAACGCTTTTCCCTCAATTAACACATTTACTAGGCGTGACACGGTTGTGCTGACATCCCTTGCATGCTGATAAAGCTTCTAAGGAGATCAGAAAATGCTTGCCCTGAGGCAGAGCCCCACTGTGCCAGGCAGTGCACATCCAGCCCAAACAGGCAGCCCAGCTTCAAAGGGAGTGCAAGCTAGGGCCATAAACAACACATCAGTGCAGATGTTTGGAGAGCAGGAAATAGTGCAGGACCATGTCCATGCTCAAGGCTGGTCACAGGTGTTTTGCAGGTATGGCCAAAATGAAATGTTAAGGAAGCTCATTACAAAAACTGGTCTCACAAAATGTGATTTTTGCTTCATCAAAAGAATCTACTGACTTCTGATTGTCTCAGTCTCTTGAAGATTTTGATGGAGCAGAATGGTTGGAGAGAAAAGCTGGGAATTTTCTCTGACAAATGTGTCCTTCCAATCCCACACCCCTGCTGTCAGGATAATTCTGTGGATGGGGAAGGCCAGGCTGTCTTCCTTTCCATGCTCTGCTTCAAGAACAATACAGGAGAAACAATCCATTTGTCCTCTCTCTTGCTGATGAAAATGGAGAATGAGGGGTGGAGGGTCAGACCTGGAGTATTACTATTAGGCAGTGACTGGGGCCTTGAGCTCTTCAGAGCTGTCCTCGAAGCTGTGGAAGGATTGAGGCTCATCCCAAAGAAGCTGGGGGTGCCTGGGAGGCTGGGAGGAGACACAGCTGGGGGAGGTGACCTCAGATGACCAAAGGGACATTCCAGACCACGTGACATTATGCTTAGTATATAAAGTGGGGGAAGAAGGAGGAAGGGGAGTGTTGGTGTTTGACTTCCCAAGTCACTGTCACACGTGATGGGGCCCTGCTCTCCTGGAGATGGCTGAACTGCTCTGGGGAAGCAGTGAACTAATTCCTTGTTTTGCTTTGCTTGTCTGCGTGGCTTTTGCTCTCCCTATTGAACTGTCTTTATCTCAACCCGTGAGTTCTCTGGCTTTTACCATCCCAGTTCTCTCCCCAGTCCTGCGGGGGAGTGAGTGAGTGTTCCTGTGGGGCTGGGCTGCTGGGTGGGGCTGAACCACAACAGCCACCCAGCAGGTGAATTAGCCACATTCAAACCTGGGGCTGCAAGGAGTTGCAAAATTGGGCATTGCAAGATGTCAGCCTTGTATTTGCCTTGGTAGCGATGTTTTGAAGGGTGAATAGTTTGTCAGAGATAATCCAGAGCTTTTAGGGAAGAAAGGCATCGATAGCTTCCTTTTGTAGCAGAAAATAGAGGAACTTCTCTTTTGAAAGCGAAGCAAAGTGCCGAACAGCAACTGCATATTCACACCCAGAATCTGCCCCCACAAATGGCCCTGCACTTGCTGAATGTTGTGTCTGTCACCCTCCAGTGCAGCGCTGCTCTGAGCCCTCTCACAGCACCCACCTTCCCCGAGAGATCCCTGCCCTGCTCCCCAGCAGTCCGGAGCTGAAATCCCACTGCCACTGCACAACACCTCCCCTTCACACTGCCCTCCTGTCCCATCCCTCCCCGGCTCTCCCACCGCTCCCTGGAGTCGCATGTAGTGCTGTGAAAGCAGCTGAAGCACATTCGAATAAACACTGCGATTCATACGGACCACAGGAGAAACGAGCATCCCTCCATAATTCATCCTCTCCACTTCGCACGACATTGCTCTATTGACCTATTTTCTACTGCTGGCTCCAGCATCAAAGTTTAGGAAAGAGAGGTCAAACTGTATGCACATTAGCTTAAAAAAAATTTGGTCTTAAGGGCTTGTGTTTGCATCCTCACAACTCTTGAATTTCCTGGCTTGCAGAGCTACAAGAGCAACTGAGCTGATGTTATGAACTAGGTGTGTAATTTTGCATCCATGTGAGAAAAATAGAAGCTATTGTGTGGTTACTCTGAGGCAACTTCAGTGCCTGCAGTCAAGTCACTCTTGCTTTGTATTTTTCTGAGATAAGAATTAGCACCAATTGTTTTACTAAAATTGAACTTAATTTATGTTTTTTTCAATGAAATCATAATCCCACTCCCCCAAGGAGCTGGAGGATGAGATACGGAAATACACAACCTTGCAGCTAGAGTTTTGCTAGTTCATCAGAAATTAAGGAGCCTTTTGCTCTGCAAATTGCCTCAATGGACTGAAAATAGGCTCAAGCAAGTCACTTGTATAGCACTCACATGGAGGTAATGCAGGAAGACAGGCTAAGATATGTGAGTACATTACATATAAATAAGAATTCTTTCTTCCCTAGATGTATAATTATGTTTATATGCTGTTGCACCAAATGCCTTTCCTAATATTACTTAATAAAAAAAGGACTCTTAGAAAAATCCATCTCTGACACTAACTCTCTCTTTAAAGGTGTGCATATTGCAATGAAAAGATCTAAATTTTCCATTCATAATCCTTTGCATTTTCATGTACACCAGTTGATTTAAAAGCAAGGCACTATTCACCATAATCTTGTTATTACAGGAGCGTTGAGTGCCAAGTGTTCATATCAAACTATAAACTGTTTTTATTGAACATTTTACCCTAACAAAGTAGAAACTTGCAACATTATAAAATATGGCCCTTGCTGATGATAAAAATGGTGTTAAAATGCAAAAGTTCTTCAAAGTTTTGTTTTTTCAGGCACCTGAACCTGCTGGTTGTTGGAGTTGCATTTTAAGTGTGAAGTGATTCTCTTCCTCACTTCCAATACACTCAATGGATGAAACTGTGATTTACCCCTCATCTTTTATACGAACAAGGAGAACTGAAAAGTTAACAGATAAAACAAGTTTTAAAAGAGCCAGGTGTAGACACCACCTGCTCAGCTGGAAAACACGAATATTATTAAAAAGCTGTAACAAACCTAATTTTCTCCAGCTGAGTCCAATCTCCAGAACTGTTCTTGCTGTAGGACACTGTGATGCTGGGATCTGAGTAACTAAAGCGACATGAACCCGATCCTGGGAAAGCAATAAAATGAGAAGTGTTACGACACAATGAAGCATAAATGATTCTCCAATAACCACAGTTGCTGACTGTGCCTTTGTCACCTTATCACTTCTCCCCATTTTAAAGTGCTTTGATTGATGATGAAATTTCCTGTGATCTGTTGCTGAAGGTAAACACAAAATAATGCATGCTTTATGAGTCAGAAATAAAGTGGAAATGATAAATCACAGCAGTGCCATGTAATCTCTGCAAATTTCCCAGGGGAAGCCAAGTAAATTACTTAACACCCCCAACTGCAGGAAGAAAACCCACCACACAATGTTTAAACAAAACCTTCGTATTAGAGAATAATCCACATAGCAGAATTCACAGGGAAAACAGTAAAATACTGTTTTTCATATTACTGTATAAAATAAAAAAAGGTCTAGAAATAAAAATACAGTAAATGAGAGGAAAATATACACAGAATTACTTGAGGCAAGGGCAAGTGTGCTTTAGGAATTTAAGAGAACAAAGATGTTACAAAATTAGTTACTTTAAGGTTGCCTGAAGAAAATTAAATTAAGAAATCATCCAATATACTCCCTAGATCCTATAATTAATAACAAACACTTGATGCTGATCTGGGAATCTCAGAACACTTTATGAAAATGAACTAATTAAGCCTTATGGCACCCCTGCAAGGTAGGGTAATATATTTACTTTTGATTTACAAAAGGGTGCCTTCTGGGTGTTGTCACAAAAGATGAGTTTAACAATTAATACATGGGGCAGTCAAAATAACACAAAAACAGGACTGGGAAATTCGTCCTAGAAAACATGATAAACAACCTGAGTGGTAATTACACACACTAAAATTACTATTTTTCCTCAGACAGCAGATAATTCATCCATCTCAGAAAATTCGATGCTCAGTGAAACAGACACATCCTAGCCTGTGCTCCAAAGATCAACATTTCTACTTCATAAGCATGTGAGATTCAAGGCAGCAGACATCATGTGCCTTCCATGTTTAAGAGATGCACCTCTCAATTAAACAGCACCTCTGATGGCATCAGGACAGTACGAGAATGCATTATATATGCCACAAATAGTATGTTATGTTTGTGTGTGTCTCAGAGATGTTCAATCACACTGGAAGTAGTGTAAATCCATATTTTAATGTATTTATAAATGTCTATACAAACTGCTGACAATAAAATACCACCATTTTCCAACCCGGGGTTCTTATTTTTGTAATTAAATAAATGGCCTGATTAAAAAGGTGTTAACCACTTGTACAAGAGAACAACTTACACATTTTAATGGGAACATATGCCATTAAGCACACTGCTTGCAGCCCCAGCTGCCCCGAGGCAGTTCACATTCACGGCTCTCAGCTCTACAGAACTGCTTTTCTACCCAGAGACACTCATCACATACCTCAACAGGGGGAAAGCCACTCCAAAACATGGGATGAAATCCTGCCTCTATAATTTTGTCTGATACATCAACTAGATTCCTGGAAATGATCCACAAAGTCGCTTTCCTGTATCTTTCACTAATGTTAAATTGCAAATAGAGTAACAGATACTTCCGAGCCACTACAGCTGCGTGTGGTATGTTCAGCTGGTCTGACACGTATTCTTGCTGTAAAGAGGCTCAGAATAATTAATATTGCAAAGGCAGCAGGACTTTGAATTACCAACCATGTATCCAAAACGACTACAAAGCAACTGTCTGGTTATATTTTACTGACAAGGCATTTTATTTCTATCATATTAAAACCAAATGATGTCAGGAAAAGCCTTTGCGTTTCATATTTGCCCATCTGCTGAGATGGTCTACTTTACTGAGTGACATCTGCTGTCGGTTGCTGCTTCTGTGGAATTTAGGAGTACCAACCCTTAAACACACTTGTTCATTTTATTTTAGAGGAATTCAGTTAAAAAATCAGGGAACTGCAGCCAGTTTGACCTCTTTGGCCAGTCAGAGGCTGTGAGGTAAAACAGCAACACACTGAGTTTTATGTTAGACAGAAATTAAAAGAACAGAAACAGTAAAAATAACCAGCAATATAGACTTTATAACATGTGCCATTCCTGTAGAGTTGCAACCAACTTTTGGTGCAGCGCTCTTAAACAAAGCTCAGTTCAGATATGCTGCTTAAAAAGGAGAGAAGGCCAGGTTTGCTGCACAATCAATGAGAAAAATGTTGTCTGTTAGATCTGAACACCCTCAACTATGCAATGAAGATCAAAGTTGTTGCTCTAAAAGAGATGGGGCCACTCAGAAAGGCTTTGCAAGGTAGGTGTGGTATTTCACTTGTGATACAGGAAAAAGAGCAGTGGAGACAATAAAAAGAGGGGAGAAAAATGCTGGGGTTTATTATTATTTTGTGGGTTGTATTAAGATTAAAGTTAGTTTGGGAAAGTCTTCAAGTAGTAATTACTGGCTGTGATGACAAATGTGTTTTTATCAGTGTTTAAACCCTCTTTATGTAAGTTCTTGACTCAAAATCACAAGATAGCAAAATTATTTTTCATGTACCTAATTCTGCAAAAGTCTGACAATGAAAAACAATTAAAAAGTAAGGATGTGGTACTTTCACAAAAGTAATCTACAAATTTTCACAAAACTAATCTACATCCTAGTTTACATTAAGAATTTCTTCCCAAGAAAAGGGAGGAGGGTGAATAGGCAACTGCACTACAGGACAGGGTTTACTGAGATGGTCTTGCAAGTCACTGCCTTTCAATACAATTTTCAATGTTACTATCACTTAATACTATGGCTATTAGTCCATACCACCATTATTTCAGTAATCCTAAACCAGGATTATTTAAAATAGAAATCTTCTTTTTGGGTGTTTGCCTCTACCTCGACCAGCAAAGCTATATTCTGACTTTCTGAACAAATAAGTGATCAGAACTGGAGTGGTAACATGGCAGGAACGGAGGGCCAGTTCAGCTGGGGAGGGAGGTGCCCTTCCCACTGCTCCCAGAGCTGGTGATGAACAGTCTGTCAGCTCTGAGCAGAGGAGCAGGGGCAGGATGTCATGCCATAAATCTTCACACCTTCCTGTCCTCTGAAGGAGAAGTTGTACATAAAACCTTTTGAATGAGATTAGATTAGGCTTGCTTTAAATCAGGAAAGCCCAGGATCTGAATTAGCCCTGAAAATGGATAGCAAAACCTGCGCGATGATTACTGTAAACAAGTCTGTGTTAGCAAGCTACTGCATTAGAGAAAAAATGCTATTTATTTCTTAAGATGAGTATATCACAGCAAGCTTGATGCCTTGGTGAGGTTATTGGTAGATCAATCACACTAAGAGTTAAGATTATACTTTCAACACTAAGGGTTTGCATGTGTAATTATTTATTGGGAGCAGGGGGCACACCAAACCATCCTCCAATCAAGGACAGACAAATTTTTTGTTTACATAAGACAAGCTTGTCCTTGCGTTTCAGGAGCAAAGTATTTTTTTCTTTTGGAATTATTTTATTCCTTTTGATAGACTTTCATCTGATGTTCACAGACTTTCAAAACTTTCAGAGGAAAGCTAGAGATAACCTTCATGAATTTAATTTTAAATGATACAGTTGAAGCTCAGACAGCAATTTTGTCTGTTATCAAAAATTATGAGCAGCTTCTGTTATAAAACCCAGCCATTTTCATATGCTGAATATTCTGAAACACTAATTTATGTGGCGGGTGCTTTCCATGTTTGCATTTTTTCCCAAGCCAAATTTCAATAAAATAAAATTTTCTCAAAGTTGAGTCCAGGCACTGATGCTAATAGAAGAGGGTTTTGACTGGCAGAGTATGGGATTGCTAAACATCTCCTGACAGCTGCTTTGTTAATTTTGCTTAGCTAAACAGGAAGGAATAGAAAAATGAAACAAAAGTTTGTTTCTCGATTGCTTTGCTGCGTGTTTCAGAGGACTGGTAATCCACAGCCAGGACCTGACTAGCGCTGACCACCCTCAGCATGTCCAACTGAAACAGTCAGAATTTTGTTGCCTTTTTAAATTTTAGGTCTTGTTAGGCTGATTTTGGTTTCCTCCAGAGCCATCTGAAGTACTGGTGAATATTTTACCTACCTTATTTCTTAAATGTCATGTAGGTAGCTGCACTAAAAGCATGGCATTTCAGGAGAGATATTTTGAAGGCACCACATATCAGCCGTTTGTATCCAGATATTCAGTTATTTGTATCCAGGCTGACAATGGCAGGCAAAATTAATTCTCACTATGGCTTTGGCTCCAACTGTGTCAGATTTACAGAAACCCAAGTCATACAGCTGTTGGCCTCTAAGATTTCTTAACAACATTGATTAGAAGCTGGTGTTTTGCTGAGATAAAACTGGGTGCCATCTGCAAGGGAAGCAATATTTTGCTCCTTATAGAGTGTGACGTCCTCCGCCTCTTGACAACCTCTTGATAGTTCCTGCGAGTGCTTCTGTGGATAAGCAGATGAGATATCTAATGCTGGCTTTAAGGAGAATGAGTCCAGTGGGGGATTGCACAAGAAAGATTCACACAAAAAATATGCAGAAGGGTTTAAATCGTGTCCTGAATGCAGTCTGAAAAACAAAAGGGAGCTAGGAAGGATCCCTTTTATCTAATGCTAGAAGATTACTTTTATTAATTTTGTTAATGGGATGAATAATGATTAGTGTTTGCTAAGGATTATAATTTGCTGATATCGCTTGAATTAAGCCAAACTGGATAGTGTAAACTACTAGTGGTCAGATTTGGCTGGCTTGCTAATAGTTTTTTCCAAACTAATGAACTATACAGTTTGGTATAATGAATGCTCCATGGGTTTTAAATTTTTTTAAGTGTATGTTTATATTGGCTTTTGATCAATAATGAGATTATTTTAACCATCTGAAAATATAGAATATTTAGTGCTGGATATACCAGAAGCACTGGTACAAAAATATGCAATGCACTGGTCATTCCCTTCTGCCTCTGAGAACTTTCTCAAGAGAAGGTCACAAGAGCATTTTGATTTTTCTTTGAAGTCACAACCTTGAATTAAGTTACAAACGTGATTTTTAGTTATGACATTTTAGATTTTTAGACTTTTTTAAAAACAGCTTTTCTTTGTTTATAGAATGAATTCGGAGTACAAAGAGGTTTCTCGTGTGTAAAAAATATTCAAATTAAAAATGATTAGAACTGCATTCTATTTTTAATCATAGTCTATCTGTTCATGGAAACAAATACTTTTATTGCTGGTTGCTTTTCTTTCCCTTGTGGGAAAAGGATTTTGATTGTCTGCACTCTTGTGTATGTTCTGATAAACAATCTGAAATAAATATCTGACACTTGGAAAAAAAATGTCAACAGTGTTTGCCTTTCATAAAAATCAGATCTACTTTATCATTAATGAAAATTACAAATTTTGTAATGCAAAGTCTCAACTATTTATTTTCTGCAGGTTTCTAAGGGGTGCTAACTGTTGTTCCATTTTGGAAATGCTGGGTAGTTATTTACAACTAAATAAAAATAAAGGCTTGATGAGTAAATGAAGTCCTACATAAATGAAGTCCTAAAAATTAAGCTGAGGCAAAACCCTAGGAGGATGGGGCCCTGAGAAAGCTGTCCTTGCCCAGGATGTGATCCTGGTTGGAGCACGGAGCAGGTGATCACCATGGGTCTCTTCCCATCTACCTCCTGCCAGGATTCCCAATAACAGCAAATGTGCTTTTTATGAATTAATGCAGCTAATTTCCTCTAGATGAGAAGTCTGAGGAAATACTTATCTGGTTCAACTTCCTCTTAGTCTATTTATATTCAGAGATCCGATGTGCTTCCTGCGCTCACACAAATTTGTTCTCTTCTAAGGAACAAGATCAGATCACAATTCATATTGCTTTTTGTGCTGAGAACATTGAAAGAAAAATAAGCCAGGCAGAAACCTGTATTTCCCCCATGCCAGTTTCCAGTTTATTCTGATGTAAAGCTGTTCGGCTATTTATAGTATCTCTTTCTGAGATACAGCCAGCAGGTATGCATTTGGTTAATAAGTCTGTTGCCAAATAAATAATTACATTATGTTAAATTTAACCACTAACATCATATAACATAACACCTTGCTGAAGGCAAAGTGAGCAAACTTGCTTAGACCCAGATGAAGTGGACACCCAGGAACTGTAGCTACTGGAACAATCGTATCGTTAATGCTCCCAAAATACTTATAGTTGTTCTTGGATGTCTGACAAAGTAGTGACTGCTGTGTTCAGGATGCATTTTCCACTGGTGTACCCACATTGTACACTTCAACATTATTGCCATTAAACAATTAATGTCAGATTATGTGGAGATCCTCTGAGTGAGAGGGTGACCTTTCAATGAAGCTGGGCAAAATGTAAATTATACCATCTGAAAGCAGTTCAGTAGTACACTAACACATATCAGTAAATAGAAAAAATGCTTTGTGTAACTGTGTTTAGCAGCCTGGGTCAGCTGTTATTTCTTAATTAAATAAGCACCATAAGGTGCTGGTAAGGGTATTAAAATACTGCATTAAAATACATGAAGTTTTATTTAGGTCCCCACAGCTGGTCCACTCTAGAAAGGAAGGAGAAAACCACACATTGGTCCCAAGAACTGCTGTGTAAAAAGAGGTATCTTGAATATACAGATATGAAAGTCCTTTCCTTGGCTGCTTTAATGAAATTCCCTGGCACGAAAAAAATCTGGGAAATAATTTTTCTCAAGCCAATTCTAAGCTGAGTTGTCTCTCTTTTCTGAAACCCTGTAAAACTGATTGCTTGCCTTAAATGTATATGCAGGTAGATAATAATTAGTTTGGTAAAATTGGTTTTTGCAATTCCTGGTGGGCTTTTCTATTTTTATCTGCTTTTACTTTTCAGTCCCTCTCCCACTGGAAAAAGAGCCAGGGCTGTTTTGCTGAGCTGGGAGCTTCTCAGTTCCCCCCCATCCAGGAACAACAGATGCTTTGTTGTTTAATTCAAAAATGGACATTTTTAATCATACAAAAGTGTTATCCTCATACAATGATATGAGCAGGATTAAGATGAGTCTGTCTTTAATCCAGCATTTATTATTTGCAGTGACCAATTCCATAATGGCCCACGTTTGACTGCAAGGTGGTGGCATAGCCACCTGCCCTGGATGTGAGCCCTGAAGCTCTTTATCTTTTCTGCTTTTCTCCATGTAGTAAATCTTTATCGCTCACATTTTAATTCCCAACAGTGGCTGAGAAGCCCTAGTACAGAAGTAATAAAAACAATATTTCATTGTAACCTTGGGCTAGCCAAAACAACACAAATCATTTTGCCCCAAGGCCATTAAAATCTCTTTCAAATACAGCATCAACTTTAAACCTTGGTTTCAATCTAGGTATTACCTAGGCAGTCCCTCTTGTAAAACTCAGCAAAATCAATTACCACCACCTAACATTTCCACATGCTATGTGAAGAGTACTTTATTATGTTACTTACCTGTCTTATTCTTTCACATTAGATGTAATTTACAACTTTTGCATCAGCACAAAGTGCTTTTCCCCCAGAAAAGGGAAACTAGTAGGCTTCATGTCAGATAATGGCAAATGGCAGTTTGGGGAGCCAATCAAAAAAATGGAACATTGTTTTATTGGGGGAAAATGGGAAATGAAGCAAGAAGAAGAGATGCAGAATGGTGAATGACACCAATTTTGGCATTGAGTTATATTAAATTCTCAAGCTTTTCCCAAATGTATGGGAAAGAAATTAGGACAAAACAACCTGAGCGTTCAAATATATTCAATGCTGTGCTCCTGTTGTTTAGAAGGGACTGAATCTAAGTATAATTACAAGGAATCTGTGGCCACCAGAACTGCCCTTCCCTGCTGGCACCACTGTCAACACAGCTGTGTGGATGTGTCACACCTGCACAGAAACCTGGTGCTTCCTGGAAGGCACTGGAGTAAGAGAAATGTGTGTGACTGAAGGAAATCATCCCTGCAGGTGACTAAAGCAAAGGAGGTGGCTCAACGTGCCCAAGATATTGGCACCAAAGTTTCTCCCATGAGGTTTTTTTGTGTTCAGCTAACAAGATAGTGATGAATTTAAAAGATAAGTGCTCCTCCATGCTAAATTCGGAAGGGGTTTATTTTTCACTTTGATATTTCTCTAGAGACATGTCAGTGAATTTTCTTAGCAAATCTGAAGGAAATTGCTCATCTCTACCCAGTTCTGCCGAGGCTATCTCACAAAGTGCTGTTACAGCATTTGTCAGCTATCCAATAGCTTTTGCTAATTGTAAAACTGAAAAAACAAAACTAGAAATTAAGAGAAAGTGCTCAGCAGTGGTTCCTTTCAGCCAAAGCTAAGACCTATTTAGCAAAACAGGTTTGGACCTTTCTATCGAGGGGTCTGAATCCAAGCAGAGGATAAACAGCACGAAAACACTGCTGTCAGCATAACAGCTGCCACCAGAACTGACTTAAAACATGGTCAGAACATAAATGCTAAATGTCTTCAGTTACATGGGTGCAAATGCAGACGTCGTTGTTCACATGGCTGAGCCAAAGTGGAATTGGGATGTTTCTGGTGGGAAGGAGAAGAGATCATCATCCCATGCTCATCTCTGCAGAGCCCTCCAAATGCTGCTCTTGGGAACAGCCCTAGCAGTGAGAGATTGTTGTTTCCTCTACAGAAATACATGGAGCTCAGTGAATCAGCTGCACTATTTATTTTTGTCAGATTATTTTTTGTTCATCACTATCTTCTATTTGCTGAGGTTAATAGAGAAGTAAATGTGTTTTCTGAAGCACAGAAGCCTGTCAGGTAAGCACTAATCCAAAGGGCACATTCAATAATTCTAATGATGATGCTGCTGCAGCTGACATAATAATAATAATAATAATGGTAATAATAATAATAATAATAATAATAATAATAATAATAATAATCTGTAGATTGAGCACACATCAAGGCAAAATAGTATTTACACTATCTACACAATCAAATAAATTTTTAAATTTAATTCTGCAAGACTCACTCTGGTAACAAAGGCAAATTGCCACTGCAAATAATGAATGGAAAAAATAAGCCTGAAAAAAATTGCATTTTACTTTCTAAAGGTGATGAACACTGTCTCTTTTTTCTTCAACAACCATCACCAAGACCATTAGGCCATGGATTTTTCTGAGTAAAATATCTCTCATGTAGATCCTAGCAACCTTGGTATTTCAGGGAGTGAAATAAAGTCTGCTGGTTAATGATTCACTAACCTGATGTCTTAGAGTGAGGCTGGACATGGCATGAAAATCCTTTTGGCATTGTTTTGTCAAAGATCTGCATCCAAACCAGTGACTCTTACTCATATGCTAATCAAAAACCATCAATAGCATATTTCAAATAGTTTTACAGTCACAGAGGATGGTGAAATCAGCAGCATTAAAAACAGACTGTAAATAAACTAAGCCACATGGAAGTCCTTGGTATGTGCATTGCACATACATCCTGCCTCTTAAAACACATGATGGTATAAATGTAAAGTCATCACAGGTAATGCAATTACTCTGCAGTTAAGTACAGCTGATGATCTGATGGATTTTAAAAGCTCAGGAAATTTGAAGTGAAGGCAGGGATGATTACTCAACCAGAAAATAAAGTTGCAAGAGTGGAAAGTGTGTTGAACAAGGTTGCAGAAATTATTTCTGTTACTTGTTTAAGTGATTATACTGTAAGATTGTCAATAAAATATTTATGCATGTAAAAGCAGAAAGTTTGGCATTTTATTTCCTTTTGAGGAAGATAGAAAATGGGGACAAAGTGGGTACTACAGAATAAAGATCACCCTGGTAACATCTCTGCACCCTGAATTACCAAAAAGTCTTGAATAGTTGAATACCAATAGTAATATTACTTAATAATATTTTAACCATATTAAAACCAAAAGATATACACATTTATCCTTCCTATAGGGTCCCTTTAGAAAGATACTAAGGGAGATTGATAAACTGCTGGCAGGTATTGTTAGTGACTGTGATAGATTAATTTAATACATATGGAACTCTGTAGGTTTTATCCTTGTCAAGAACAGTAATCAACAATTAACTTGGTCACCTGACAGATGTTTATAGAAAATCCTTTGGAACAATGGAAGGTGCAATAGCAATAGATGGCAGAGAAGTGACTGGATGATGTTAAAGGAGTTAACAACACACTGTACCCCTTGGTCAGCACTGGATGATCATTGTAGGTCCCTTCCAACTGGAATGGTTCTATTCTATTCTATTCTATTCTATTCTATTCTATTCTATTCTATTCTATTCTGTTCTGTTCTGTTCTGTTCCATTCTGTTCCGTTCCGTTCCGTTCCGTTCCGTTCTATCCCAGAAGAAGGAGGTGAAAAGTGCCATTCTTTATCCACAAGTAAGGTCCAAATGATTGTGGTTCCAGACCACTGAGCAAATCGTGAGTGACCCATCTTCTGGATAATATCTACTGGGATTTTCCTGAGAGGACAAACAGAGTCCATCTGGCAAAATCACAAAGCACTCTCACAGATTAAAGCCTGCTACTAAAACCTCACTGAAAACTGTTTTTACTGAAGGTTGATGTGCTAAGTTTGACTCATGTCGAGTCTTTTCTTTAGCAATAGCTAAGGCATTTAGCATATGATCCATGCAGCAAAGATGCCTAAGGAATTCCAGTGTCCAGGGCTGACAGCCTTCAGGCACTGAGGATCAGCTTTGCTCACGCATCTTCAAGTCTTTAATGTTAACAGCAAATAAAACTCTCAGAGTGCAGCCCCTTCCTTGCCAGTTCAGTGGTGTTCTCAGGGTCCACCAGAATCTTAAGGACATTTATAATTTTATTTGTTGCAGGAAAAGTAATTTTGCATCATATTGAGATTCTTGTATGAGGCTTCATTCATCAAGATGAGCACATACACCAATATTACACATATGAAATGACCATAACTCAGCTAAAATCAATTAGGGAAAGATGGTTTATGATTACAAACAACTTTTAAATACTGCAAGTCACATATTTTCCAAGCAAAGGTACTTTTGAAGGGGAATGAAAATAAGGATTAATGGTCGACTCAAAGTAAAACCTGATAGGTTAGGGAACCCAGCTTCTGTAAAAGTTCATTGTAATAATATTTTGGAAGGGAGAGTCCAAGTCCAAGCTTTATCTCAAAACAGAGCAAAAAAACTTGAACCTGTGTCTATTTCTTTGTTTGCAAGACTAATGGTTTGATGCTTAAGAAACAGAGCAGAAGTTTGTATCCTGTAGAAGGTGTATCCTTTCCCAGAGGATTAAAAAAATCCCTTCCCCCATAAACCAGTTTTGGTTTAATGTAAAATAGTAAGGAGGTTAGATTTTTTTAGACAATTGGGGGGCAAGAAGAATTGCTGATTTGCTCTAGTAATGACAAAGGATCTTTGTGACAATAGCATGGCATGAAAGTTGAAGGGAAGGCAATTTTAAAGTAGGATTGTGCTTTGCAAACGTTGTGTATTTATCCAGTATAACGATACTGACAAAGTTGTCCTGTTTTCAGAGGATTGTGAAAGAATTTTCGTAACAAAGCTGAAAAGTGGGAGGTTCCCTTATCAAGTTATTCTCATTTACAAATACTGTTTAACAGCCAGAAATGATGTAGTAATATTAAGACGTAAGGAGAGAGCTATGGAACAAAGTTTTTCAAGGCAATATTTTCCATTACCAATTTTCATGTTGTGACACACATGGCTCCCAGGAGCACCTGCCCTGGAGGGCAGGCTGAGTGTGGATGCTCATCACAGCACCTTCAGCTTCAGCAGAGGCCCTGCAGAGGAAGGAGGCATTGGAAGCATCTGCCATAGGCACTGCTCTCATAGAGCCTGCACAGCCCAGACACACCACTGCCCGTGGAGCACAGGCTGAGGAGAACACCCAGGAACAAGCACGAGCACAAGTTTGTACCCCTCACACCTTGGCACTGCTCCCTCAAAGCCTTTCCTCGTCTCCCCGTGGGATTTCGTGTGCCCTCTCGTCCTGTGTTAGCTCAGTTGCTAATCTCTCAGTGCTGAGTGTCACCTACCACCACCGTGGCCCATGCGAATGGCAGATTATGTTCTACCCTGGGGAAGCCCAGGGACGTAGCTGAGGGGAAAAGGCTCAGATTTGGAGTGAGAAATGGAGAATATTTCAGCTAATGAACCAGACTAACATTGTGTGGCAGCTGAGTCCAGAGGCTTTTGTGCAATATCTGCAATTCCCAAGCTGTTGAATCAGATGTTCCGGCTTGAGAGAGCCCAAAGGCATTGCTTTAAATATCTCAGTTAAAAATCCCACTGAATATTAAGGAAACTGCTAGACATGTCAGTGTTAGGTCTTGGAGAAATGTAGTGAAGGATGATTAAGACATTTGAAGTAGTCAAAATTTTCTGCACACTTGGGCACAGAGTGCATGAGTGTAAATATCACTCCAGCCCCGGACCAGCTCTGAGTGGATGCTGCATGACAGACAAGTTCCTCTCATTCAGAAAGGATACTGCACATTAATGTTGTCCTGTGTGCTAAAAATGCCTTACTAATTACCTTTTCATCCTAATTAAGCCTTCATCAGAAATGCACCTTTTCAACTGCCTTGGCCTTTAAAGGGCAAGGCTACCAAATAGGTGATACATGAAGGAAATCACACAGAATATCAACTAATGAAAAATTCACTAGTCTGTCACCCTTCCTGACCACAGAGTTTAAAAGGATCAGGGATTTACGGTGAAACCAGGATCTTCTCTTTTTTAGCTTAATTTCCTAGTTCTCTACTGCCTATATACCTGCAAATACCAAATTCCGTCTGATAATTAGCAGCAAGAGAAATTAAAGGGTGTGCTCTTTAATGAGGCCAAAGCTATGTGACAAATTTAACATAAAAATACCCCCAAAAGGCTACAGCTTCAGCTATTCCACAGTCGATAGAAAGTGGTAAACATTCTCTGAAAAAAAGGGCAATTCCCTTGGATCAATCCCTAAAGAGGGTTATGATTAAATCGGACATTCGGGAATAAGCTGGAAACTGGATTCGAAAGCCAAGTGCTGCTGAGCTCAGCAGCAGTCCCCTGGCTCACGCTGGCTTCTATCAGTTACAAAACCAATCTGCATTGTATTTCAAACTCAACACAGGCACATGGGGAAATAGGATACATTTTCAACGGGAGGCTGAAATTTGATTTACTCAGATGTGCACCCACCCCTCTCCTGCTCCATAGTACTGAGGATTTTACTGGTTCCTACTGGTGCAGGTTCAGGTATTCTTAACATATATTCATGACAATCTATCATATAGAGTATTTCCTTCTCAGCCTTTTCTTGCCCCTCTTTTATTTGGCCTTTCCCATCTGATAGGAACAAATGTTCCTAGTGAAATATAAAGTCTAATTTTGAAACTTCTGTGAGCCTGCACCTTTCTGCAGTTCACAGGCAGCACACAGCAGCCACACAGAGCTGTGACAGCAAACATACACCTGCCAACCCACTCACCTTACCCTCCTATTAACCCCCCTGGCTCACTGCAAGCATAACCCAAAGAAGATTTTTGTAAATTTTCATGAAAAGTGAAATTCCTCCATCATCACAAACTTGGAGATTTACAGAATTCACATCTCCTTGTGCACAGCCAAGGGTAGGAGGTGAGTGACAAGTGAGTGTCTGGTGAGTGACACGTTCCATGTTCCACACCCTTCCACTGTCTGAATGAAACCACAGGGCAGCCACAGGCTGGTTTTCATCTGAGGGGCCCAATATTTATGCAATAATTCAGTTTAGGATTGGATCTATTTTTTCTGGCTTTTAAAACCAGTAAGTCAAAATAAAAGGGTAGATACCAGTCCTTAGATGTATTAACATTGCAGTCAATTGCAGGTACTGATGATTTAAAATACCCAAATGAACAGCTTCAGGTAAAAAACAAATTTCAATGATGCATTTCTGAGCCTTCTAGGATTTTGATTTCCAATCCATTAAAAACCCAAGCTGCTTGCCAAGCTACCTGATTGTTCTTATTTCCAACTGAGATTTCCAGAGTTTAATCACACGTCTGCTGAGGTACTTTTGGAAAATTACTTTTTTAAAAATAGGAGTATGATTTGGAAACACATATCCAGGGGTCCACAGAGGAAGCAGTCTACATTTCCTGCTTGCTTTTTTATTGAACCATTTATATCAAAAGAACATTTTTCCTTCATATTTTGAACACTGAGATATGAATTAACAAATTGTTTTCAAAATTTGCCCTCAGCCCAAGCCACAGCCTCTACCATAATTTATAGCCACAGCTGCACAGTGAAATGTGCAATAACTCACAGTATTCTAAGGAATACAGCATGCATTCATGCAATATGGACTTAATAGCATTTAATTTTCATCTGCCCCACTTAATTCTCTTTGTACAAGTGTGTTGCAAATAGCATGACCTAGGTGTAACATGGAATATATCAGGGGGGTTAAATGTTAAAACCCTTCAGTTTTTGGAAACAATGATCACACTTCAGAGAAAGAGCAAGAAATTATAATGCTAAACATCAAGTTCTAAAATAGAGGAAAAAACCAAAACTCAAAAATGATTCATCAGAATATCCACTAGTTTCTCATTTCCAAAATTTAAAACAGTAGTTCTGTATCAGGAGATGAATAAATACACCACAGTTTTTAAAAGATTCCTTTCGTCTCTCGTTTTGAGCGGTACATCAACCAGAAAGGTAACCCTGAACTTTAGGGCCATTTTCCTTTGCAGAAATGATTTTTTGCACTTTCTCGGGGGAAAGAGTAATCTAAACTTACCAAGGGAAAATTGAAGGATGGATGCAGTAGTTGTGTTAAGGCCAGTGGTGGTCTATGGGAAGAGAAGCAAATAGTTTTGTTAGATCAGCAAAACAATGCATTCATCACTTGTTTTTCTTTGAAAGCATGGAAAACCTCTAGACACCTACATCTCCAGTGCATAGGACTGTTAAACTCCAACCATTTCAGGCTGAGTGATCATGGACATTTTTGTTATGTCATTTCAATTATTGAAATCTCATCATATGTCAAACCCAGAATTTTTTTTCCACCATACTTATGTCTACCAAAAAAATAAAAAAAAAAGCCATTTATATGCAACACTGGTGCCTGATCACTATTTAGAAGACTGAAAAAATTAACTCTGTGGTTTATGGTCAGCTTAGTGTAAATCTGTATATATGGAATGGTTCTCACTTTTCCCAGCACAGAACAAGGACTAAAAATTATCATAAACAAATACTAAAAATAACATTAAGTAAACCTAAAATAATGAAATATTTAAAGGAAACAACAGAACTTAAGTCTGACACACCAAAGCAAACAAAACCTTGGTGATACTGTATGGTATGTACAGTGAAATATTGTAGCAGCATCTACCCACTGCTGACATCCAACCAAGACCTAGAAACACAGAAAACACAGCAGCTCACCCTGTACTCAGCACATCGCCCTCCTCTGAGGCCTTTCTCCCTTCTTCGAACACCTCCATATTTCAGGAGTTCAAATTAGAACAGTTCTCCTGAAAATGCTATAAAATAAAAAGCCCTGGGGTGTTGTGTAGGACACCTAATTATTTTCAATCTGCTTTGATTGATATGGATTTATTGATACCGCTGCTTAACAAGCAAGGCGTGCCATGGTGGGGGTGCAGAGGAGCAAAAGGGACTGGATTTCTTCCAGTGCCAGTGCACATCTACTTGAGGTATTCATTAAAAGATGCCTTTGAAAATAATGGATGGAGATCTGCTTGAGTTGGAGTGAGGTTTTGGTGTGTTTTGTTTCTTTTCTATGTACATATTACAGACAGAAAATAATTTCTTATAAATATTAAGGAATGGCATCTTCATTGAAATTCATTGAAGATTAGATGATAAAAAGTCTACATGTCCTAACAGATAATTTTTTTTTTAAATAAGAATAGGGAACCTTCATTTACATAACTCCTTTAAAAATACAGTCACATTCCCATTTAAGCCATTCTGTCAGGATTGATTCAGTATTAGGTATTACACATCATGACAAATAATAAATTGCTCTCTGATTTGAGTTATGAGCACCTGTTATATTAGTTTACATTCAATTAATTATGTTGCGCAAGCTAAATTTGAAAACAAAACCTTTATCGAGGTTCAGTAGATCATATCACCCAGAAATTAAAAGTATCAGTTATTACAGAAGAGGCATTCATGTAGGCTTAGACTATGCTGTGAACCATTTCAGCAATGCTTTGGGAAAAAGCATTAGACTTGCTGAAAACTTTTGCAAAGTTCTGCATAGGACTGCTTAGTTCAGACACTGCAGAGAGCATGGTGGGGAGCCTTTAGTAGATATTTTTCTCTGCTTGCGACATCTCTGATGCTCTACATCTTTCCAGGATTTTGCCAGTGGTAAATTCTCACCAACAGACAGAGACAGTTGGTGTTAAAACACCCTCTGCCTGCAGTAACAGGGGTTGTTGGAAATCAGGAGAAAAGAAGGAGGCCAAGGTAGCAAACTAGCAGCTGTTAGAGCTGCTGATATAATATATTTTGCAAATTCAACTCGAATAAGTATTTTAAAGCAGTAATTCATGGACTAGGAGCCATTAGCAGGAGCAGAGATTTCATGATCCATTTCTAGCAGGGAAGGAATAGGATTAATGAAAAACATGGAGAAATTAAACAGGTTTTAAAATCTGTGTCAGAAAGAGAAATATGTTGTGAAATTGCTGAAATAACTACAAATCAGAAACAGATTGGTTCTAAGACAATAAGCTTTTAAATGTATGTCCATACTCAAAAATAAAACTAGATCACACCTCTGGCCTGAACCCTGTCTTGTTCTCATCCATAGTGTTAGGCCATTACCATGTTCCTGCAAAGGGATTTGATTTTTCTGCAACACTGCCATAATATTTATAAATACTTTCATTTTTAGTCTGCTAAGTGTTTATAAGCATGACGATTTTTTCAGATGATTATTTAATCACACCACTTTGGTATCGTAACAATTTTTTTCCAAATTCCCAACGCTGTGGTAGTGCAGGTGGTAGTGCACGTGGTAGTTACCACACAGCAATATGACAAATACAGTCCAAGATTGATTTTGAAACCAATTCCTGATTAATAAGGATAATCTAAATTGCATATCAGCAGGGAGAAGACAGCTAATGAATGACAGTTCAAAACCCTCAGAGCTGGGACCCTGCATTTGTTAAATGCCATAAATAGATAATTTTCCAAGTAGTGTTACCTGTGCTCAGTACTACAGCTAAAAATGAATCTAAAAACTGGGAAAAATATCCCAGTGGTGTAACTTCATTTTTGACAGGACATAAAGCAATGCATCTCTTCTCAAGGCCGTTAGCAAAGCCTAGGACATTCAAACAGGATGCAGAGGAGCAGAGAGGCCATTTAACATCCCTGACAGGATTCCCTGGCTGGAGCTGGCTGTGAGGGAAACTCTCCTTTATCTGTAAAATCTCTAAATTAGTTTTATATGTGTTTATGGCTTTTATGCACCACATCAGCAATATCTACATTGCATTTGTGTAATTCTGGTCCCCATTAAGGATGTAAAATTAACCCTGTGAAAAGAACTGTCATTGCCTGAAATTAAGGGAAGATCCCTGGCCAAAACCACTTCTGTTTTATGGCCCTCTTCCATGTTTGCTCTTCAAATAGCTCTAATCAGCCTCTTTCTCCATTCAGAAGACTGTCGAAAACATGAAAATTAATTTTGAATTATGTGAGCTTTGATCTGGCCTTTTAATTTTTCAGTTCCTTCCCAAGCTCCCCTTTTACGAACATCATTGCAGAGAGCCCAGCATCAGCACGTGGGCATTGGTTTGTGTATTGCAATTCTTTTTCCACACCCAGATGATCCCAAGTTAATGCAAATTGCACCATGTTGTTCCTTACAGCAATTTTATGACCAAACTACCCTCCAACAAAATTAATTCTGTCCCATTCATCATGACTCAATCTGTTACATACACTTCCCTGAGACTGGCAGGTGCTTGCTCCAGGCAGCATTTAAGTCCGTAGGATGCATTGTTCACAAGTGATGTTTTACAACCAAATTAACATTTGTCAACAGGGACAAGAAAAAATGGGACAAGACTAATAAAATAATAAAAGAAAAATGAACCCTGTCTCTGTTTAATTGTTGGGTATAAAAAGAGAATGATGCCAGTTCAACAGCACATTCTACGTCCTTGACTTTTCAGTATTTCAGAGATACTTTAAATGACTTGGATGCATGCTGGATCAAGAGACTGTCCCTTGCAGACTATTGCAATAACCTCTGGTTAGCATCTCCCTTCTAAAACACCGCCATGTTGCTGGGTGCACTTCTATGAGCCTGTCACCTTGCTCAAGATCTTCTCCACTGAACACCGAGCTTTCAAAGCACACCAACGTCTCTGCAGCTGGCACAGCCCAGCCCGGGCAGACACGGCAGCCTTCGCTCACTTACCAGTTCTCTGGGACCGTAGGGCTCGCAGAACGTGGCCGCATTGCCGTGCATGATCACCCCGCAGTGCTCCCCGACCTCGCAGTTACTGCACTCGGACCTGCAGGAGAGCACAGCGCGTTCACAATGCGCATCAGACATCAGAAATCGGATGTTCGAGACCGCGTCGAGCTTGGAAACTGTGAGATCAGACTGCTGTGCCTCGGTGCTCAAATTGGGCTGTTTGTTATCATGGTGCTGAATGCAAAGGTTGGGCCATGTACGATGCACTTGAGCTGCCTCTCGTGAAAGGCCCTGGCCAGTAAGTTCTTGCTCTCTGCAAACTGTCCCTCCTCTAGAGAGGGGTGTCCCTGCTTGTCGAATGCAAAAACTCTCACCATGGGAAACCAAGTTGAAATCTTACATGTATCATTTGCCCTGAAGCCGCTCTTCCTACGAAATCCTTGTGAACATTTGATTTACCGTGTGCAAACTCACCATCATGGAGCTCCCAATAAAGAACAGCTGAGGACAAGGGGCTGGGATCAGCCCTTCTCCTGCTTGCAGGGTTATTTCCCCAAAGGCCAGGCTTGGGGCTGCAGTGTAACGTGGCACCTGCTGTTGCTTCTATTTGTACTTGTCATATCCCCTATTCCTAGTAACAGTTGCCCCTCTGCTCACCTTTTATGGGAAAAACTATGAAGAAATTCTCAAAGAGGCTTGAAAGTGCCACAGAGACAAGCAATTACACCTCTCCTGATATTTCTTAATTTAATATAAAGGACTTTGTGGGCAGCCTGACTGCAGAACAGGGAAAGGGCTGTCTTTCCCACCTGTGAGGACTGGGATATCAGACCTTGGCATGAGGAGCCCATTTTCAAAAAATACTCCTGGTCCCCAGCTGCAGCTGCCTGCAATGGTGCAGACCAACATCGCCTTTGGGCATCCAAAACTCACCTTAAACATCAAACCTACAGGGAAACATTTACTCCAGCAGCAGCTCCATTATAAACAAAGGTGAGCTCACACTAAACCTGATTTCTTTCAGATTTTTGTTTCTACTTTGATAACTGATCCTTTTAGAGTTTAAAAGGCTGTGGACTTATATAAGGGATGCTTTGACAGCTTTTCCTTTGGCTTGTCTCACACTGAGTGCCTCGGGCTTGCCATCAGCCTTTCTGATGCGTAACGCCAGCAAAAATACACATTCCCATAACCACAGCCCAGATGTAGCTTAATAGTGTGCAAAGGTCTGGCAGAATAGGCTAACCTGTCAATACAATACCCTGTAAGCTCTGCTGAGTGATAGATGTCAGGTTTTCGGATGCATAGATGAGGTATTGAACATATTATTTTGGGTCTTTTCAGCTGGTCCTGGATGAATTCAGCAAAGGACTGGCTTCCTTGTGCCCAGGTCCATTACAGAAGTCAAAGATGAATGCCTTGTTCCCCCTTTCCAAACCTCTACTTTCTTCTGAGATTTTATTAAAAGTCAGTTTCAGCTCCACTTGCAGAAAAAAAGTGAGATATAAAAAATGGTTGAGTTTTTTTCCTGTATGAGCATGTCAATGAAGTAATTCCGCAATTCACATTGATAACATTTAGTATTTTTAATTTAAGCGGCAAAATAAAATATTCTAATAAAGTCATATAGTTCCAATCAACTTAAGTGAATTAATATTTACTTATAGAAGCCACAGTCAGCAAATAATTTTATTTCTTAATAAAAGTCAAGAAGAGAGTGAATATGTGAGTGAATAAAAGGGTACTTTCAGAGAAAGCACAGAAGCAGAGCTCAGAGGATGTGTCTCATTGCGATCTAGACTTCACTTGGTCCTGAAGCTCTGACAGCTGCGGAGCAGAAGGACAGGACAGGAACTAGAAGAATGCCTGGAATTCTTCAGGATTCCAGCTGTTGTAAAAATTATTTTCATTGTCTGCACCTGTATTTTTGAGTTTTGTAGCATCTCCCCGGACTCCTGATATGTGCAAAGAGACAGACATGGCAGGAAAACTTTGGTGTGAATACTTTGTAGGGACCACTTAGGCCTTCCTGAAAGGTCAGGCTACATAATCCAAGGGATATTTTAATTCCGTAATTCTCATATTTCAATGAATAAAAAGTGATTTATCTGCTCTACTTCTGTACTGTGGTCTATGAAATATTGTCTGGGAATCCAGAAACACTGTCCTGCTAATATAGCAGTTTCATCATTGGTTGTCTTTTTTAGGATGACTCCTCTCATACAAAATTGGATGGCTGTTGGTAATCCTGATTCAAACCTTTGTGCTCTCTTTGAAATGCATTACCTTTGACAATAAACTGCTCATTAGCTTGACAAGAATGCATGAAGAGCAAGATAATTGATCTGCTCTTCCTCAGATCATCGTCATAGTACTACGTGTTTAGAAACGATCCAATTTGCTCCTCTCCTGGTGCAGACAGGAAGGTTAATTTCTTTTCTATTTATACAAACAGAAGACAGTATTAATTGCCCTGGCTGGGTGCAGCTTTCTACATTATCTTTCTCACCTGCCTGGTCTAAAATCTTAGCACATTAAAATCACTTCAGCTTTCTCTTCACAGCTGGTCCTCACTGCCACTGCTGACATGTGTCACATTTATCGAGATGACTTCTCTGCAGACCTGCCATCGTTCTCATCTCTGCCTTAGTCCCACCTCTCTCTGCTATTGTTCTTCACTTTGCTGAAGGGGAAACATCTGCTGTTTCCCCACCCCTATTTGTCATTTCTTTTCCCTCTACAATACCTGAGTATGTGGACATTTCATTGACTGATGTCTTTTGCGGTGTCTGAACCATAAAGAAGATAAACATCTCAAACTGCCAAGAGATTTTTAAACATAAATCTTTCTGAAGTTTAATCCCACACTTTTAGTGCAATTTGGAAACCACTTTAGGACCTCTCTCTCCTGTCACAAAGCTTTCCTCCACCTCTTTGCCACTGGAAATATCACTGTACCTGTGCATTTCTCATATGCCATGAAGAAGTGATGACCAAGTGAATCTCTGTTTCTTATTGATTGATTTTACATGCTCAGCTATTCTTCATGTCATCTTTGACAAGTGTGCCTTCTGTAAGTGACTGCTTTGAGATGAAACATGGCATTGGATTGGGGAGGAGAGTTTAGCTAGCAATTCACTTCTGTACCTGCTCTTTCTCTTTTAAATGTACTGAATCCCTGTTTTCTCCAGTCCTACTATTAAAACTGTTTTATACAGAAACATGCATTAATGCCAACATCTATTCTTTACAAATTTATGCAACTTCTCAACATTAAATCATTTATCATAGAATTAAACAGAATTTTTTTTTAGCTTTGTTCTTGTTTGGCCCTGTTTAGTTCTTATATAGCACCTTTTTTATACTCTCCTCTGCAGTTTTATGAGGTTACATGGAGGCAAGATGGTCATGGGAACAGGTATTTAAAGACCAATACAGCCTTCTTCATACCACCCATATTGGACCTCTACTCATCCAGCCATTCCCTGGCAAGTGGTACATGGTGCAGGTTCCCTTTCCCTGCAGAGGAAATCAAATACTTCCATGGTTCCTGAGCTTTCTGATCTAGCAGTGTCCTATCAGTTTTCAGAAAGTCTCATGGACACAAATCACCTGTATTATTGCTTCTAATTGAAAAATACACTAAATGTTTTTTTCTAGTTAGTTCCACAAGTCAGCAGTGACTGAGCATGGACATCGGTGCTACATTTACAATGGTGTGGGCATCACCCACCTACCTTAACTTCCATAGCTAGTACGTCAGACATATAATACATTGGACATCTAAAATTGTGTGAAGAATATTTTCTTCACAAGACAAGAGATCTTTGTAAAGTTGGTGGCAAATAAAACCCAAGAAATGAGGAAATCTTTCCTTAAGCAAGCAGGCTTCTGCCTACAGGTTGGGGACTTTGGAAATGATCATGTTCTGACATGACTGAACACTGGAAGAAAAGAATAAAACCATTAGTTGGACAAGAAAATCCTCATAGTGGGTGGTTTCCCACTAAGAAAATGAGAAGGATGATACATGCTCCCATTACTGCATTCCCAGCAGAGAAATCCTCCTTCTTTGTTCTCCTTCTGTGTCCTCTCCTGCTGCCTCCTCCTCTCCCTGTCCCTTTCCCACTTCTGCAGTTTCTCCCATTTTCTTTCAATCACCAGATTTTGATTTAGGTGAGGAAGTGTGGTGCTGTGATTTTTTTTTTTTTTACAAAGAGTCTTATCCCAACCTTCCCTTTCTCTTCCTTCCGCAGCTCCAAAAGCACTCCTAGCCACTCCTTCCCTGTTTCTGAGCCTCCAAAGAAACAGATGGCTGCTGGGAAGGACGTGTCTTTTAATGCATTTGAAAGAGCAGAATTCCATAAAAACCAGGCAGTCACTGTCGAAATCATACAGTGCCCTTGTGCAAAATAGTTATTTGATGTGAGGCCTCTCCCAGCAATGGAGTGACACACAGGCTCTGCTGGGTCTCATAAAATTGGACACACAGAGAAGCTATAAAGTGCTTAGCTGGTGCACTTGGACGGCACATCTCTGCCAGAGCTGCACGAGCCAGAAAGGGAATCAGGAGGAGTGGGAAAATATTAATCACTTCCAAGCCAGTGTTATGTAGGATTTGGGAAGAAAAGATTGTAGGAAAATACAAACACTTCGCTTTTCATCAGTGCACAAATAATGGCTTCAGAAAGGATTGGAGTGGCTCAGTGTAAGTGGCCCCGTGGCACGGCCCTGCTGGGGTGTCTGCAGCTGCTCCGCACACACCACACCGAGCAGGGCTGGAAATACTGCTCCGGCACTCCCTGCAATTGTTTGTGGCAAAGATGGGATTTTAGCAGCTGCCAGGGGAAAAAACCGCAATTTTAGGGTGGATGGCAGCAACTGTTAATAATTCCTGATTTTACTCCCACTAGACAATCAAATGAGAATGAGCTTTCTGCCGCTAAGCGGGTCTTCACTGGAGGCAGAGCTACTGCAAAATCCTTTGTGCTGAAAAGCTCATGATACCTAATTATGGTTTTCTTTTATTTGTGCTCCACTTCTATTTAACATTGCTGAAAACGCTAGCTTTCTGCTATTACAGGAAAATCTGTCTCAGGATTGTGGTGAGTTTTGGGACTCTCCCAACACCCACCTCTCTGCACTGACTCACCAGCTATGGTGGGCAAATTTTATTCCAGAGGGACCAAATCCAAATCTTTGGGACAAAAGGAGACTGGGGGCTCTTTTAGCCTGAAATTTCTCTGTTGAGACTTCTATAGGCAGAGATGAATTTAGAGTGGAGAGCAATGGATAAATAAATTATGGAGGCTCCCAACAGACAAGCCCTCTGTGAGTTATGAAGCATCTGCAGGGAAATAATGCCTCTTCTCATTTCTTTCCACTCAAGTCCATTTAACACACTGCTGCTAAAGCTATCTACCTTGGCAGCTATTCTGTAACCCATTAAGAGTCCTTGATGTGTTCAAACCCATAAAGAAAGAGGGGTTTTTATGTTATAGCATTGCAGGTCCTTAATGCCTCTTGCCCAGAAAAACATTTAAAGAGCTGATACAAAAGGAACAAAAGGAGCAAAAATTGTTGGCACGTATTAAAAATTATTAAAATTAATAGGTAGAAAATAAAAATATCAATAAAATTCTCCAAACTACAGCATTTTTACCTAAGATGTTTAAACTGTGAAAGACCTGCACAGATGGAAAGTTGTGACAGTCCTTAATAAAAAGGAAAATGAAGTCAAATGTCACAGAACAAATGTATTAACTAAAAAATGCAGGTAAGTGCTAAAATGGTCATCAAGGACTTATTTGAACAAGCTAAACTAACCGAGTAAAATATTTCTGTGTCTTGTATGAATTAAAACAATAAATTAGTTATATTTATGAAATAAGATTGGAAGAAATAGAAAACTCAGTAACATGTTATGTAATGTTATATAATAAAAGGTGGCTCCAACCTTCAAAACTTCATGTTAAGACCAAGAGATGTGTTTATCTGGGTACAATATACTGTATCCATACTCACTATACAGAATAGAATCAGTTTTGTACTAAGAAAGATGTACAACTTCCTCTTCTGTAATGTTGGACACATATTTCATATGAAATTGTCCTCTATCTCTGTGATCAGTGTGGTGGTAAAACTATTAATATTTAAGATCCAGAGGTCTATCTAAGAGTTTTCTTTGCTAAAAGAACACTCCTTTTGACTAAAAGCTAACAGTCTGCAAGTGTTTCCAGCTCCACTCTACTGAGCTAAGGGAGCAATGGTCACTCCATAGGCTCCACCAGCAGTTGCCTCTCCATATCGTCTTGTTATTTACCATTGGAGAATTTAGGACTGTGGCAGTGACTTAAGGAGTCCACCCCTCCCAGAGATGGATATTTGACCTTCTTAACATCCACGTGATTGTTTTTCCTCAACTCTGTAGTGTTTTCTGAAACAGTGTGTGGGTTGGGTCTCTGCAATAATTTGGCAGAGACAGGGGGAGCAGAGGGAGGGATGGTGTCTGAGAGATCTCTCACTATGATCACACTTAAAAGCTCTGCCTGACCTGTCCCAAGTTGTACTTGCCTTATTATGCATGTGAAGTTTGAGATGCTTCAACAGCATCTACTGGTTGAAGAATGATAACATCTTGTGCTGGCTGTTCCAGAAATAGACGGTGATAATATGAATGACCCTATCAGGAATCCCCAAAACCCCCAAACCCTAGCAATAGGGAGCTGCTCTACAGAGCTGAGAAGGGAAGGGTTTTCTTTCCTATACAAATGTTTTTAAAAGTCTTCCACCAAAAAAAGGAAAAAAAATCAGCCTCAAATATTTTCATCACCTGAAAATTAGACAGAGGTATTTAATTCCAGTTGGTGGTTTTTTTGGGGGGTTTCTTATGGTTTTTTAAATCATTTGGAAGCACTTCATATCAGTTTGGAAGGAATTTTTGCTATAGTTAGCTTCAGCAAAAGCATGTACAACATGAAATTAAAAAAAAAATTGAAAGAAGATTAGTTATTGAAATTCTTCTCCTTTTTGATGAAAAGCTGTGTTTTCGGGAACTAAAATCTTCATTCAGAAATATTTACTGAGCTCAGCTCTAGTTCTTCTATTTTTGGATTAGTTAAAAATTTAAAATCAACAAGAATTTGTCACCCACTTCAATGGGCTTAGAATTCCTCAGTATCTCATTAATAAATTAATTAATAAACCAAAATATTTAGGTCCTAATGAAGCAAACCCACACATAAGTTTATACTTCACTTCATTCAATAAATACAGTGTTTTCATTTGCTCAAATGTGCATAAAGGAATGCAGAAGTCTGAAACTCACCACATGGCAGGATTCAGTTCTTGCTGATGGTAAGAGTCAAAGTCATCTCGTAGGATAATGCTGTCACTGTGCATTTCAGCTGCAAAGAAAGCAGTATATGAAAAAAAAACCCAGTGCAATCATCCTGTGCTTTCTAAATGTTGTCTTACCTAAAATAATGCACTGTAAATGCATAAAAATCTACTTTTTAGGTTATGCTAGTTATGAAAGCTGGGGTTTCATAGTGACAGGATTTTTTGCTTACTGTGGATCGTGGTACCACTAAAAATTAAGAAGTGCTCCCATCACAAAAGTGTGATGGAATCATCAAGTACGCACTAAATCTTCTAGGAAATTTTGTTCCAAACTTTCAGTTTTCTGAATGTTTAGAGAAAAATCCTTCCAAATCCAGATTTTGCAAACAAGAATGGATGAGAAGTCCTAGTGAGTGTATTAGTGTTCTTATAGTCAGAGAATTAATTCAGACAATTCATAAGCAATAATCTGTGGGCTCACTGGAATTTCTCTGCTGCTATCAGCAGACCTGGGAGTAAAGGTCAGCTCATCTAAGGAACATAAACTGTGAGTTATGTTATGCAAATATTTCTCATCACTATTCTGCAAACTTTGAACTCCAATTTTCCACCTAGATTTATTGTCTCCTTTATGTATGATCACCAATAAACTCACTCAAAATCCCAAAACTTTGGCGCCTGTGATTGCATTAGACCCTTCTCTACAAATACTTCCACTAAATGAATGAAGTAACTGTCACCTGCCAAGAATGCCAGAATCTGTCCTGGACTAATCGAATTGCAGCACAAGGGTGGGTGGGCGCAGGGCTGGAGAGCAGGAGAGCAGTGCCTTGCTCCAGGGTCCACCTTGGAGGTGCATGGGGACAAAACCTTCCTCACAATAACCCAGCACAGGTATAGGCGCTGTCCCTCACTGGGGCTTATGGGTCAGAGGATCAGAGAGTGGTTTGGGTTGAAAGGGATCTTAAAGATCATCCAGTTCTAAGCCCCCTGGCATGGGCAGGGACACCTTCCACTAGACCAGATTGTTCAAAATCACATCCACCCTGGCTTTGAATGCTGTCAGGAATGGGGCATCCACAGCTTCTCTGGCAACCTATTCCAGTGTTTCACCACCCTCACAGTAAAGATTTTCTTCCTGATAACTAATCTAAACCTTCCCTCTTTCAGTTTAAAGCCATTTCCCCTTGTTCTACTACTGCAAGCCCTTGTAAAAAATTCTTCTCCAGCTTTCTTGTAGCCCATTTAAGTATTGGAAACCTCTCTAATGTCTCCCTGAAGTGTTTCCTTCTTCAGGCAGAACACCCCCAACTCTTCCAGCCTGTTTTCATAGCAGGGGTGCTCCAGTCCTGGTTCCCATGCAAACAGATGCTCTAATACATAACTAGGAACAAAAGCTCTGCAGCACAATATACTCACACTGCAAGGATTCAAAGTCAATAAAGCGCAATAAAAATCACAACGAAGAGATAACTAATCAGAATTAGACATAATTCAATTCATTTTATACGAATCTCATTTGTATTTTATTTCCTCAGACCTAGTTTCATGTGACCTTACAGTTTTTTTATTATAATAAAGTTAGTGATTCTGAGTTTAAATAGTAGGAATGATAAATCACCTACCTAGGTGAGGATGTAAGGGAGCTTCTGTCGGGGCTGTAGAAAACAAAGACACACAGTGCATTAATATCTTCTATGATCAGGGCTCAATTGCAGCACTAAAAATTGATTCAGCTTAAAACAAATTGTACAGTACTTATTTTTGTTAGTCCTGATAGTTTAATTGTGGAAAATGTGATAGACCCCAAAAGTTACAAAAATATAATAGGAAAACTAAAATAATTATTCTCTTAATTAAAATAAGCATCAAAAGAAGTGAAAATCAGTATTGATTTTACGGTGAGGTAAAAAGTTCACTTCTAGTCTAGAATTATGAGATGTTATTAAAAATAATTTGGATTATATTATAGGATTCAGTACTTCAAAGATTGACAAAGAGAGTGGGAATTAGTCCAAGAGAGGCAAAAAATGTCATACTTTGATCATTTATACTGCACTGAACAACATTTTCCTGGACATATTATTAGGGGAAATAATCCTAATATTCCTAGGGCAACAAATAACAGACTAACTCTGCAAATCACAATATCAAACAATTACATCAAAGCATGTTTCTGCAGGCACTGCTGACCAATTCCTCAGTAGGTCTCTGTCTCCCAAGAAACAGTAGAATATTGTAAAGACATACTGCATGGGGGGCACATGCGGGAAATGGCACAAGTTTAATAAGGGATCTTCTACCAACACTTTGCAGCAGGAGTCTTGGTGTAGCATTACTCAAATGAAACCAGACTGTATCTGAACGAGCACAGCTACATAAAAATATATGGGGAAAGCCTTGAAGCAGGCTACACAGCGAGTTAGATATTCCACGGCAGCTACTGCATCCATAGCTTGACCTTAAATGCAAAGTAAGTTCCATCTCTTTCATGGAGGCCAAGAGGGTGCATATAATCAAGCTCTTGGGGAGCAGCTACCTATTTGCCTATTAGTACCTTAGCCATGGATTTATATTTCCAGCTGCATTTTGGAGTTTGGTAAAATAAAAACACCGAAAAAGAGAATTTTTGAAGCCAGGATCCATTTGATGATTCTGTGTTTTTTTGTTGGGCATTGACCTAAATTTTATCAGTACTCCTGATTTCTTCAGCATATTTGCAATAAAATACTGAAGTACTGCAATTTCTGTCATAACATCTGACAAATTAAAAATAGATTAAAAATAAACATAAAAATGAATGCAGCAATCTGTGTAGAGCTCTCACACATAGTCATCTGAATAGAAAGTCCAACGCAAATCTCAAGAATTTTGTTTTTCTCTTCCTGCTTACTCCCTAAACACTGGGTTTGCAAGGAGGCATGACATTCTGTAATGAAATTGCAACATTTCATGGGAAGTAGGTGATTAAGAAGACTGAGCAGTCAATAATTGAGGTATCTGCAGACCAGAAAATGATGGCAAGCATTGATGGAAAGCAAGATGGATTTACCTTAGACAGAAAACTTTGATTTAACTGACTTTCAAATTAGAGGACCGACATGTTTTAGACATTCACTAACCTTATAAATATATACATATATGTGTGTATATATATATATCTCCATTAACCAAATATACATATATACATATGTATTTATGTACACACACACACACACACACACACACACACACACACATATATACACACACAGATATATACATAGGCAGATATATGTATGTATGCATATATAACATTAGTGAATATATATACACACACAACACTGAAAAGCACCACAGAAACACTGAAAACTTTACTGCAGCCAAGAGAGAAAAGACCTTCTTAAGGGTCTGTTGTCATTTCAGAAACCTGAAATATTTTTTCCTTTTCATGGCTAAGTCGCTCCATTTTTTATACAAGAAACTCACCCAGGCTGCTTTGTTTTCCCTAGCAGAAATGCCAATAATGACTCCAGCAATGGCCAGGGCCTTTCATCATGATGGTACAAAATGTGGAGGAATACAACTATTGCATGTTAAGCTTGGCACTGCCTCCAGAATGGTGCTGGACTGCGCTGGTGAATCCTGCAGTGGAAAAGACTGCACTTGTCTCTTGCAGCCCCAGGTGTTGTTTTTCTCCATGGGAATGTGTAAATGTCACCAGAAACTTTTTAAAAATTATTTGCACAGAAGAAATGGAATGAACTGGATTAACTGAATTATTTCCTACACTGAGCAATGCAAAGTGTTCTGGATTTTGCCTTCAGGAAAAGACATACATTATGGCATGGGATTTGTAATACTCCTGATGTAAAAGGCTGTGTTTAAAATAAAACCTGTGCCTGTGATGTTCTGCATAACCCCTTTCCATTAGTTCCAGAACAGTACTGAGGGATGCTGTGCTGTGAGCACAGGTGTGGCTGAGAGCTGTCCTGCCAGAGCTCACCTATGAGGAGCACAGTCCTGCCAGGGCACATCATGGGCCAAATTTCAGTGGCCTGTGAAGGAAACTCTACTGAAAGAGACCACCCTTTCCAAGGAGAGCAGGTTAGACCTCAAAATGAAAATGAAGGACTGCATTAGCATTCTTCCCAGTTTGCTTGGCATGGCTCTTTGGAAATGGCCTTCTGTGGAAAGGGCTCTGGCCAAGGATGCACACAGTGATGACACTGTCTGAAGTTATTATGCAAAATTTCAGCATTCAGCAAAAAGGCACAGGTATAGCCCAAGCTTGTCAGCTTTGCATTTGCAAACTCTTTTGACTTCACCATTATTTAATAAAACTGGCTGTTTATGTGACTAAGCAATATGGAATTCAGATCTGAGATTTTTTCCTGGAAGAGTTCGTTCCACTCTGTGCATAGTACATTGCAAAACAAAACTGCTTACCAATAGAATGAAAGGAAATTGTGCAGGTGTATACTAATGCTACTGATCAATCATTAAAGAAACTAGAGGTGGAACTAAGCAAACACTTAATGTTAGACAAAAGGTTGTTACAAAAACAGAATTTTTGTTGGGGACGGGTTACATTTTCCAAATCTTTACAGGACCTAAGAAGCCCAAGTATTTTTGCTGCAGGTATTCTGATTGTAATTAAAATTCCTGAGATGAATATGACAAAAGACTGTGAAGGTGCTGCTTAATGAGTGATAAACATAGACTTTAATGTCTCTATAAATAATTTCTGCAATATATTTTATATTCCATTGCAAAACCGCACTGTGTTGATCTTCAAGTATTGTATTCAATAGACATTCAGAACATAACACAAAACTGTAGTTGTTTTAAAGTATTTGCAGATTTGCCTTTCTAATCAATTAACAAAACTACTTTAAAACAACATGGATTTTTCCATGTGCCATACAGTGTGACTAAAGTCAAATAGAGTTTTTTGTTCAATATGACAAAGCTAAAAGAAATTATACAGTGCAGAGTGATACAGAGTAAAGATACAAATTTATAATTTATAAGGAATTATACAATAGTTCACACTGAGAGGAAAAAAGAAAGACTATCTCAGTTCATATTATAAACCATTATTCACTTTCTTAGATGTTCCTTAGGCACATGGTTGGATGGTTTTAGATTTAAAATCAGTATTTGTGTGGCTCCAAAAGGCATCTTAGCTTGAATAAGAATGCAGTACCTTTTTAAAAAGTAAAGTAAATGAATTTATTATTTGATTTTTAACTTGCACCCTGGGTTTATGCAGAGCTTTACAAGAGATGAATTGTACTGAGCAGAGTGGAAGCAGAGCTCAACTGAGGTCACAATCTAAGAGGCATGAGCAAATACAATATGAGAAAATATAAGGAAATGCAGGGTGCTCGCCTTGTAAGACAAGGCAATCCCTTTGGTAAGGAAAAGCAGAGAAGAAAGTATGCAATACAAAGTGATTCAGGGAGAGAAAGGCCACAGTCAAACTGGAAGCGTGAGAATCTTGAGGAAGCTAACGGGGAATTCAAAAGTCAATGGGGACATTGTGGGGCTCTGTGTCAATGGGATGAGGGAGAATGAAGGCATCTTTTGGAGTAAAAGGTTAAATTTTTCTGTGGATGAAGTAAGGCTACTGAAAGGTTAAGCCAATTTAAATATGCTCCTGTTTGGTTAAACTGGAAGGGAGCGAAATATGAAAGAAGTGGGAAGGGAATGTCATCTTCCAGAAACTGGAATATGAGGAACAAAAAACCAATTTGGTGGTGGTCTTGCTGTCAATGAAAAAATAAGAACCAAAATCATTAAACATGATAATAGTTAACTGTTAAGTAACTCTAGTGTCCATTCAGAAAAAATAAGCAAGCATAAGGCAAATTAAACTTGTCCCAGAAACATCTATTTATACTATCGACACCCATATTCCATACACCTCTGGGGTCAAGACTGTGTATAGGGAGAGGTAGAAAAAGCAGCATAAGAAAATATTCTTAAAACTTACTAAAAAATATACTTTTATTTTTCCTCAGAACTCTGAACTTTGTGGGCTTTTTAATATAAAAGAAGAGTGAATTACAGTAACACAAATGCCCACATGCTCCCAGACAAACACCACGTTCAGAGTTCTACAGCCAGGGGCCACCAGCTGTTGCTCAATTCATGACAAATGAGGTGTGGAGGGAGGTATCTTCTGTTTTGCAGATTATGAAGTCTAATCTCCTTGTCATTAGCAGCCAGATTAAGAAAATAAAGAAAATGAATGCTTTTATTTAGGCTCCCTCCAATACTTTCTCCTGGTAAACAAAGTTGTTATTGAATGATAGAGCCTGAGCGTCCCCTTGGGAGAGTCAGTGAGTTGCCCGAGGGCTGCCGAGGAACTTTACACCAGCTCTATACTCCAGTCCTCTACTCTGTAAAATACTGCTCTGAGAGCTTGTAAAATACAAGCCTGAGATCCTGAAATCTGTTTTGCGTTTCTTTTTCAGAGTGTTCCTAAATTTTACAAGGTACAAAACACAACTAAAAGGTTTTCAAGGAACATTCAGGCAAAAGTTCTCAAATAAAAGAGAATCTGGGCCAGTTCTCAGGATTTGCTTTCAGCATGGAGATATCTGTCAGACTGTAGAGGGATCTCTTAAGAAAGGAACCCCAGTCCTATAACTCATGGCATTGAGCATGAAACTGCATAAAATTCTGGGATTTATGCAGAAAAGAATGATATTGCACTAAGAGGGAACAGTTTCCTTAATCTTTTCCATATCTCAGGCTTTCCTGTTCTGAGATTCTCTGCTAGTCAGTCAGAACTAAACTACACATGAATCTCCCTGGACGGTCCTTTTCCCCAGAATGGTTCTACTGGTCCAAAGTTACAGTGTTGGGCAGAGGTTGCGCACATCCAGTAGTTCCTCCCAGCAACATTTTTATTTTCATGCTAGGGCTAGAAACAGACTATAAAACCTCATTTATATTTAGAGACTGAAACTCTTCTGAGTTCTATTGTGCAATGCAGCCAGGTCTGATGTCTTGTCAACTCCATTTTAATTATGCCACTGTTTATTAATGTAGGATTTTTGTTCTGCTCAAGCCAGGGATAAATATTAATCAATATGCACAATACAAAGTTTACCTTATTTTCTATTTATTTTACTATTACATTAAGGAGTTAAATATATGGTTTATTAAATATATTTTTACTGGCAAGAATATCACCAGTCATTATGATCCTTATTTGTCCTTGAAACTATTTCTAAGACATCTATCTTTTCTAGCTTCTCTTATACAGTTTTTGTTTGTTTGGGGTTTTTTCCTGTTTGTGCTGGATTAATTTTTTCTATTATACTTCTTATGTCTCTTCAACATAAATCTCACAAAATTTAAAGGTTACATCAGCTCTCAAACATCCCCCTAGCTTCCTTAAATATGTATTAAATTCTGAACACAGAGCTTTTTAAGCAATTATTTTACTCTCTTTGGTGTCTTTCCCTATGGCATCATTTCTTACTCCATTTACATTATACATATGGCATTGCCATCCCTTAACACCACCCTTTATCGTCCTCTAATTCTCTTCAAAATACAAAAGGCCACTTTCCTTTCACTGCACAAATTCCATTAACTCTATTAGGATTTATTAATGTACATCTGAGGGTGGACAGGCACAGTGAACATAACTTTTGAGATTCCTTGCTTTCACATCTTCATGTATATCCTTTTTACAAGACATTATGAAGTCTGATATCACCTCCAGTGTACATACTTATTAAGAAGATGTCCTGTAATAAATCTATGAAGTTGCCCTGTGGTTTTATTTTTCTTTACTTAATATGTCACATCATTCACTGCACTATTTCAGTATAGTAATGTTTAGGGCTAGAAACAGACCATAAAACCTCATTTATGCCAATCTATTTTGCTGTTTTGCATATATATTAATATGATATTTGCATCTAAATAAATTCACTAATTCTTTCTGAAAGAATACTTTGTTTACATTAGCGGTGTTGATGAAAATGGAATAAATGGAGAAAGGTCTACTTCAAAGAAAGCCTCTTTTCTTTGAATAGGAAAATTAATTCTAATAGTATAAGGGAGATAATGGTATGCAGTGGTTAGAGACTAATGCAATGCACACTGTGTGCTGAAGAAATAAGAACAAAACGCAGAGGAGAGCCTGGTGCTGGAAGGAATGGGAGGAAGGGTAATGGGCAATGCAGCAGTTGAATATCCAAGCCAAGGAAACTGTATCTGAGCTGGGAAACTATGGGGAGAGAGGCCATGGTGAGGATAAAAATGTGGGAGAAGAACCGAGGGAAAACTGAGGAGCTTGCCCATCATTATTGCAGGGAAATCTGATCACTGCTACACTGTCCTACATTGTCATACACTGTCCACTGCTCACAGAAGGTACCTCTGGGTGATCCCTGTCTAAGCCAAATCTAATGTTTACAGAGGGACTGCAGTGACATCATTTATTTTGGGGACAATAAATCCACGAAGTCTCTGAAGTGACTGTGTACAAAGCAAAGAGAATTGCTGGGAAAATCGTGGGAAACACAAAAGTTATAAGGATGTGGCGGACTATGACACAGTGGGGAAGCTGAAGGCCCGTTCAGGGAAGTGGTGCAGGACATGGCTATCAGTGGCTGGATGGGAGGAGGAGGCAGCAAAGGGATTGTCACAGCTGAGCAGCCGAAAAAGGCCTGGTAATGGGACATCTCAGCATCCTTTATTCTCTGCATACAACCAACACCCTAATTCTATTTTCTCCTTGCTCTGCAGAGTTCCTATGAACTCAGGGACAGCACAAAGTAACATAAGGACTTACTGTTCTAACCAACATAAGTGCTGCTAAAATGTTGATCTGAGGTTAGGTTATGCTCCAAAATTGCAGAACTGTAAAGCAGTGATGGGTGAAAGAATAAAAGTTTCTTTTGTCAGCTCTCCTACTAAAATCTCAGGGAACAGCATGTCTGAAGAAGGACTGTCAAAGTCTGGATGGATATCTACCCACTTGTCTCTCTCCAAGGTCTTTTCTTCTAGCAGGGAGAAATCATGTTGCTTTTCCCATATTCTCCTTGACCATGCTGCCAGTTCTGACACTGACAGTCGTGTATTTCCATTCAGCTTGCTTGTGCACAGCTCTCACCGTCCTGGTCACGGCCAGCTCTTTGTCGCTGCCATCAATGTCTCCTACTTCCCTCTCCCTTCCTGACCTGTTCTGGCCACCCCAGACTGTCCTTGGCCATGCTGTGCTCACTCTGCAGCCGTGCCTTGGAGAATTTAATCTGTTTATGAGGTTTTTCATCACTTTACACTCATTACTCTGCATATTCATTTTTCCACTCTTGACTCATGTCCATCCAGCAAGCAGCCTGTGTGAGACATCCTTCCCATCCTCCTTAGCACATCCCAAATGCCGATCCTGCCAACACTTTTGTTCCCAGGTCCCTGTACTCCAGTCACTGAAACACTGCTCTTTCATACTTGCATTGAACCTGTACAATTATCTCCTGTTAATTTCCCAAATGTTTTTCTTTCCACACAGCAAAAACATGGCTGGCCGAATCACTTCCATCCAGATCACTGTAGCACTCCCTCCTGACTGCCAGCACCTTTGGTACGTATTTCTAATCCCTCCAAAGTAGAACCAACATTCTAGCTTGCTAGCTGACATTTTGTCATCTCTCTGAATCCCTCCTGTTACTTCCATTCAGCTACAAAAAGAGTGAAAACTTGAATATTGAAAGTTGAAATATTTTTCCTCATTATCACAGAGCTGCTATTGATACCTTATATGAATAATTTAATCTATGCTCCTGACATAATGTTCAACAGCTTTTTATTGCAAAAGCCATATTCCCAAACTCACAGGAAAAAAACCCTTATAGCTCTAATGCCCCCAAGAGATGTGCTTCACGGGATTTTCCCTTGTCTGTTAATATGACAACATATTTCCAATTTTAAAATCTTTAAATTGCTTGAGCCATGTTTCACTGTTTCTTTTCACATGGAAATATCACTGGAATTCTGCCGATGCAACCAAATCAGCACAGAAATTCCTTTCTCTCCTGTACCAAAAATGATGGATACCTTCTCTACTTCTCACTGTTTTAATGAAGAAGGTTCAAAGCAAAGTGCTGTTTGTAGACAACATATGACAACAAGACACTTATTTTTTAGGTTATTCATCGAAAGCACAAGCTGTGAAAACAATTAGATTTTTAAAGTTTGTGTAAGTCAAACATTTTGTTTAGCTATAAACATGATCAAATGTTGTATGTGACGGGCAAAAATTCAATGGCCTACTTTCACAAAATGGGAAGGCAGATTTTTCACAAGGACATGTGTGAGCTGGATGGTAAACAAAGCTTTTGCTGCAGGCATATTGCTTGAAGATAATACAGTGAGGGTTAAAACTGAGCTTGTGGTTCTGACAGAAATGTTGGTTATTACAGGCCGATTTCAGGCATGTGTATAATGCTACTTAAAGTTTTGTATATTCCTCAACACTTAGCAGAGAGGAAAAGTGGGATTCCTGGATAGCTAATGGGAAGTATGAAGCCAAGGAAGCTATCAGTTTCAAGAATGTAAATAAGATCCTGATATGAGGTTCTCTACAGAATAGCTTTCATGAAGAGTAACACTGACATGCAGGTACAATAGAAAACCACATTTGCCAGGTATTTTTAGAATTATGGTGACTCTTACCTCCCTGTTCACACAGCTGTTGTGCTAAGGCATCCTTGAATATAACTTGGCCCCTATGAGTAGCTGTAGCCCTGTGAACATAAAAGAGACAACAATAAATAATGTAGTAAACTTATTTAGATATGTATATGTATATCTTTATGCATGACGAATCAAATCAGAAGTCCCATTCTGCTTTCTTCCTGTGTTCTTCTTTTTGCACTCTTCTAAATTTATAGAATAATTTGCAGTGATGACTTTGTGCATAGCAAAAGAAAATTCCTAAACCAAAATGGCTGGGTTGGTAATAAAAATCACTGGCACAGGGATTCAATGAAGGACGTCTTTGAGATATGTCTATAGCTGCACACAGAGTTTCTGTATTTGAGGCCTCAAAAGATTTGTCTAAAGAATAATTAATTCCCATTAGTGACCCACAGCTAGAAGACCTGTTAATGTACCTCAAAACTTCTCATTTTTTTTCACATGATCAGAGTATAATATAATGTAATATGATTTGTTTTTCTCTTATGAAGCTCTCGTGCTAACAGTGATAGTTTTACTTTCTTTCCAATTGCTCATTTAATTCCTCTTTTCCAAGTGCAGTACTTCACAGCATCAGTTTTATCTCAGAGATGTCAAAACCTTTCAGTATTTGCAAGTGTTGTACTTGGAGTCTGATTTCTTTCAGCCAAAGTTCTTCCAATATCTGTCTAGACTCATACACACTCTTCATACAGGTTTTTTAGCCTTTCTCTAGTTAACATTAATGGACTCGGTGCAGATCCATGTGCACCCCTTGAAACAGCCTCTCAGCTCGACAGTAAGATGGTGAAAGCTACTTTACCAGCACAGTTTCTCAGTCAGCAGTGTGCCCTCTCTAATGGATCATACATAGCTTGCTTATAAAATGTCAGAAAAGACCATAAAGGAACGCTCTGGAAATGAAAGTCAAAATACATTATATTTTTCTTGGCTACTAGGCCAGTTACCCTGAAAAGGAAAAAGAATAAAAGTAACACATCTAATGCTAAATTCTTCGCACACATTGGATGCTCAGGGTAAAACCCATATTCAAACTGTCAAAGTACAAACAGGAGTAAGCCAAAGCTTCTCTGGGATCTGCTTCCCTCCCTGCACATTTAGGGAAAATCTATTTACACCAATGTGCACGGCCTGAAATATAAAACTATGCTCACCTGATGCTCCTAGAGCTTTCAGACACTCTCTTCCTCTGCCTGAGGAAGGAGAGTTGAGTTTTTTCCATCTTGGACTTTCAGAGGCAGATGTAAAGCTGGAGCCTTGCCTCACCTGGCAGTGACAGTATTTTGGCCACAGTCCCAGGATCACATCACCAGTGTGAGGTTTTGGTTGCAGTCCATACCATGTGCCCCACGGAAACTATTTTAGGATTTTCAATACTTTCATAAAATACAGCAAAATTTCATGCCATAGTTCTACATTAGCATTTCTATATCTGCTGACATGACCAGTGACCATGCTAAGTACAGAGTAAAATAAAAACAAATACATCGCTCCAGCACATAAAGGCAAGAGAGCTGAGGCTTTAAGTCTCATTTAAAAATATTAAAGTATTTATTAAAGCTCTGTTGAGATGGATATGCACGAAACTATGATCACTCCATACATGTTTCTGCAGTTTTCCACAGAGGTGTATTAAGTCATGCAAGTCAGAATTGGACCAAACTATCTCCAAAATCAAACATGTGCCCAGATTTCTTTAGAAGGACTAGACACGGTGGCTTTCTCTGGCAGCTGAAATGGCAGGGCATCTCACAGCCAGCTTTGGGGCCAGTGCAGAGCCAACAGGGCACATTTTGCTTATGTGTTTCATTGTGGGAATTTCATGTATTGAGCCTCCCTGGCTCAACATACAAGAAAAATCCACACCTAAGGCACAGAAGGTATTTTGTACAACACTTCTATCCCCCAAGCTGTCAGGGTGGAAGAGAGGGCTCTTTGCAGACAGTGGGAAAGAAAACTTTTATTAGCAGTGGACCGGGACTTCAGAGATGCTGTTTATGCGACAGCCCAGGATACAATTCAGAATGTACAGAACAGCGATGGCAACCAGAGCATTCCTTTATGAGGCAGAGAAGAGCAAACCCTTGGAACACAGACCACATGCAGAGGGGAGCTTGAGTATGTGTCTGAATGCAAACAAATACCAACTAATACCAATAATACCAAACTCTGTACTGTTTACTGGATCTCTGCATGCGTGTGAGAAAAAGGGGATTTGGGCAGAGAGCCAGCAACCAGTTGAATGATCGGCATCTTTCTGTGTCTGTCATCCCTTGCTTGATAATGCAGACTGGGAGCCAATTATTGCTGTTCCATGGCAGCAGTGACCTGCACCCTGGGGACAGCAGTGCTGTGCAGGAGGGGCACCGCTCGCTGCAGTGTCTGCTCACAGCGGATCGGTCTCGCCATGGGCAATGCGCCGACAGTGCAGCTTCACAGCCTTGCTAAGGGTTGCTGCTGCCAGTTCACCAGCATTATCTGCTCCATTTTCTCTGTATTTACGCTTTATTAGTGGAGCAAATGAAAATAATGCAGCACAGTTGTGCAGAAACTGAGCTACTTCCAGAAAGAAGTGCAAACCACACCTTTTCTCTATTGAAATTTGTTTGTTGGTGATGTTCCTACCTGACAGGTGAGGTTCATGGAACAGGATCGTGAATTTGTATTCTTTTCTTATAAAGACATGTAACATCTCCAAACCCATATAAATTCCTATATTCACACTCCAGTCTAAAAACTACATAATATTTATGGTAATTATAACAAAAATAATACTGGCAACACCTGAAAGAGACTACTAGAGAAAGAAAATTATTCAACTGTTAACTATGGGGTTTTGCTTTTGTGACATCCAGTAACTGAATTTTGTGCTTTTCTGAAAAGTTTCTATGCTGTCTTAAATGTAGTTAAATATTGCTTAGAGGAGGGGAACTTACTTAGTATTATTTGGTGTTACTCCACACCAGTCTATAGTCCCACTGACATTGTCTGCTATTTATTCCCAGCTAAAGGGCAAGTGACTAATCAGATCTAATGTGTCAGTCAGCCAAAAGGAAAGATGCATGTTCCATATGCCCCCAGAGATAATTCCTAAGTAGGAATTAATCTTTCCAAAAGGATGAGAAATAAAAGAAAAATGAGAGAGAACAGGAACATCCTGACATGGTAAGTGAGAGCTTTGAAAGAAAAACAACTTAGAGGTAATAGGGTTCCTCTTTATATTAACCTCACTCTCCCATTAGCCTAGATGTATTTGTGTGCTTGGGGCTATGCAAGAAGGGATGAACTTCTGACAGAGGAATAAAGAGGTCTGAACACAAAAAGACTACATCAGGTGACAAGGCTCACTGGCAATTCAAGGCATTGCTAACCCCATTCTTCAATTACAGCAATTTTGTAAAGAATTTTCCTTCCTAAAGCACAATTATTCAAGTTGAAATCAGGTGTCAATAAGGACTTCCAGATTATCTGTCACTGAAAACCAAAAAAAAAAAAAAAAAAAAAGAAAAAGACTTGCTGATTCTCTATTTTATTTATAATTCACATCAGCTGTGAAATGGGGCTTGAAGTGCCACCCTGCTCAAGTGCCAACAGGCTCAAAAACACTTTTCAAGTGCAGAATTGCCAGCTCCTCTGAACATAGCCTCAGTAGTATCAATTTGTCTCCTGTGTGATGGCACAAATCATTCCAGGTGATCTGGGAGGAAGAAACCCAGAGACCTTTCCATATGATAGAGAGTCCTCCCTCCCACCTGCAGTGATTGGATGCAGAGGCTGAGCTGTGTGTCCAGGAGCAGAGCACCTGTCCCGGGCCCTCCGCGGGAGCTGTCACCTTTTCACACTCTGGGCTTCACACCCTGGTGCTCGCTCTGCCCTTACACAGACGCTTGGCCATCTGCACCTCTCCCTGGAGAGGGAACGCACTGGGACAAATTCATGTGGGAGGGGCTCCAAAAAGACTTAGGTGTCCTACAGTAGAATACCTCAGCTCATGATGCACCAAAAAGGGATCAATAACATCAAAGGAGGTTATTTTTTTAGCAGAATTTAACCCTGTGCCAGCTACTAATGGTTAGTGGCTGCTGATGCTCGAGGACATTCGGAGTGACATCCACAACTCTGGCTCCAGGAAAAACAGTGACTGACTTTATGAAGCTGAGATTGCTCTTCCCCAAGCCTACAGTGGTGCCCCCAAAATCAGGTCTGATGCACTGCCAGCACAGACTGCGCTGCTTCCCCACCACTGCAGGGGATACAGTCAGGTTTGGGCAACTTCTGAGCCTGGGCTGGAGCAGAAAACAAAGCAATGCATACCCACTGATTGCTGTTGGCATTTTGTGTTGAAGTATCTCATAGTTCACACTGGAGTCACATGCTTTGCTAGCATGCTTTTGTTAAAAGCTTTTGTTAACAGGCTTCATTTTGAAGAGTGTTTCAGCTCAGGAGAGCACAGGCAGGAGGCTGTGTGGGACTGACCCTTGCGTGCTGCCTCTGCTGCCAGCTCCATCCGTGGAAAGGAGACACAGCCACACTGTCCAGAGGTGCATAGTTGCCCTATTTATGCAAATAAATGGGTTGATTTTTAATGCATTGTTAAATTTGCATGATCATCTCTGCAGGGTTGTCTTGTTTAACCCATTGTCTTTAAAAAATACATTCACCTCCAATATGGCCTGATTAAGAGATCTGTGAATAAAATAACTTTAAAAGCAAGATGGAGAACAGGCCTTGTGCTGATTAAGCACATGGGTAGCTGAGCACAGCTTTTCGTGGTGGGAGTGTGAAGCACTTTCTTCCAGTGCCCTGCAAAGGTGATTTACTGACCATTTACTGAGCGTGGCAGGAGGTGAGGTCAGGCTGGGGTGCATTTTGGCTTGAGTTTCCTACCAGGGCTGGAACCTTCAGTGACAATTTCTTCAAGAGCAGTCAGACCAACACATTAAAGCTGACTGATGGTGCTGGTTCTGGTGCTGGGGCCAGTAGGGAAAATGCACAGAGCACTCGTGGCTGCTGATCCAGAAGGCACTTGGGTGGGAGGCTTCCAGCTACTGCTTAAATGCCTCCAAGTTGTTATTTCAGTTTTCACTTGACATGCAAGCACAGTCTAATTAAAGCAGCAGAAACCAGATCTGTGTGTTCTGAAATGCACATTTTGACTCTGCTTTTCTCTTCCTGTCCCCAATGGTTTCCTCACTGAGATGTTATAAAGAAAGTCATCTGTCCTGACCATATTCAGCTGAAATTGTCAGGAAAATTTGGCAAGTAGGATGTAATTACTTATGTAGACATTTGTTCAGGAGACTGGAATTAGCACACTTGCTCTAAAAACCTCAATCAGAGGTGAAAATTCTTCAGGGGGAAAGGATTAAAATGGCCAGCAAAAGCCAGGGTATGTGCTAGAGTGCAAAGAGCAATCATTTCATTTGGGGCAGCTGTCCTGAGCTGAAGTTAGAGGTTCACATGAATAAATTATGCTCATAACTTACTTCATGGGTGAGCTGCAACTCCTTTGCCTTTGCATAGGGTAAATGCAAGAGGAACAAGAGCCACCTGGATTTGTCATTTGTCTCTGAATTTATCTCTGGGGACTGCACATGTGGGGAAAGAGACCCAACTCTCAGCCTAAAGGTTGATTAAAGTCTGATTTAAGTAAACATTTAAGGACTTTAAATAAACAGGACTTGAATAAGACATTCTCAAGTAGAAAAAAAAGTCAGAAAGGCTTACAGAAATTTCCTTCCGGTACCTGAAGAGAAAGATGGAGAGGGACTTCTTACAAGAATATGTGGTGACAGGACAAGGGGGAATGACTTCAAACTGAAAGAGGGCAGGTTTAAAATAGATATTAGGAAAAAAATCTTTACTGTGAGGGTGGTGAGGCACTGGCACAGGCTGCCCAGAGAAGCTGTGTCTGTTCCATCCCTGGAGGTGTTCAAGGCCAGGTTGGATGGAGCTCTGAAAACCCTGGTCTACTGAAATGTGTTCCTGTCCATGGCAGAGGGGTTGGAATGCGATGATCTTTAAGGTCCCTCCAAAGGCAGCCATCCTGGGGTTCTATTTTAGATTCTATAATTGTAAGCCATATTACAGAGGATGGATCTACAACACTGGAAACAGGAGGATGCACAGGCAGCCGCAGCCCCTACACATTACAATTTATAAGAACTTGTTTTTGTTGTCCTAAAGAGCACCAAACTTTTGTTTGGTTGCAAGGTACATGTACAAAAGATGAATAAAACATAACAATGTATATACATTAGAAAAGAGGTAAAAAATAAGACTAACCATTTTAAATTGTATGTAAACACTTCCATGTTCCTTTCTCTTCTGTCTCAGAGACTAAAAATACGTGTTTTTTTAAATTCTGTCTAGTTCTATGTGACTGGAATGATTAGAGCTTCTTGCTGACTGAAAGCAGATTAGGACAATACTTTCTTCTCAGCTACAGGAAATCCAACATTTTCATTAGTATTTTGCATTGTGTGATTATAAAGGAAAGAAAATTCTTTTTTTTCTGTACTTGAAATAAAGGGTTATTGCAGTGGCATCTGCCAAGCAGAGAGCTCATATAAATAATAGAACAAGCATCCATTGTCTCTCTACTGACACAGCGCCAACAACTAGGTCCCTGTTTTTCACCTTTTTCAGTCTTTGGGAGAAGATTCTGTCCTTGTTTAGGTTTTGCAATCTATTGTACTTTATTATATAGTGAAACATCAGTTGAATGAATTTTAGGTTTTTAATCCATTGAGTATTTTTAGCTATTTGAAATCTATATTTAAACCTAAGCAAATGAATATATTACATCTTTTTGGTATTAAAAAACCACTGCTTTTCCTAAATGTTGCTTGTGTAGTCTTTTAAAGCTCATATTCAATCAAGATATCATTAATTCACCTAAAATATCCTTTAAGAACAACAAAACTCTTGTCTTTTCCTGTATGACAAGAAGAAATGTTGCAGTTACCGTGGACTTTTTAAAATTCTTGATATCTCCAAATGAACATAGAGGCTTGAAGTAAATGGACTTGCAGTCAATTCTTATATGCTTCTACAATGACCCTTCTCTTAACAGCGTGTACTAAATAAGTCTGGCAGTGTTGATCAGCTGGGGGAGCTCAGCAGAGGCCACAAAGATGGGCTGGGCTGGAGCACATACCCTGCGAGGAGAAACTGAGGGAGCAGGGCTCATTCAGCCTCAGACGGGATGACTTTGGGGAGACCTGGCAGCAGCCACCAAGGGAAGATGTGCAGTTCCTCTCCATTGTGGCTGTATTTTAAGACCCTGAGCAACCTGGTCTGGCCTTCCTTTGAGCAGGATTTTGGACTAAGGACCTCCCGAGATCCTTCCAGTCTGCATTTTACTGCAGACCCATCATTCTAGGGTTTTGCATGTCTGGTAAAAGCAAAGAAATGAAAGCCAGGTTTGCATCTAATCAGATTAATCAACACCTATTTTGAGAACAGATTTTCACAGTACAAAAGAATTAACCAGTTCATTATGTTTAACACTTCGCATAAATATCTGTGATATTGATTCTCCCTAATCATGAGTTTATGGCTGGGTATCTCAGAGTATCCAACCAGAATTGCCAAAGGTTTTAGATGACCCCAGAAAATCAGGCATTTAAAGGTAGTTCATGCTCTGGGGTTTTCTGATGTGATACATTTTTAAATGAAAACTCATCATATTCTCAGCTAATACAGTGAAAACTTAAAAACATTTAAAACTAAAAAAATCAAAATCTGAAACAGCATATGAGATGCTTGGATGAAAACAACAATAGATTTAAAAGATTCTAAATAATGGAAAAAAGATGATTTTACTGCGACTGTTTCAGTTCACTGCTCTCATGCCATCTGTACTCACTATCCATTTCCCAGCTAAGGTTTCACCAGTCTGCTCTATCCTGATTTGGCTGCCCACTGCTCCCAAAGGACATTGCCAGGAGCTGTGGATAAGCTGGACCACATGAAAATCTGGAACCTCATCCCCTCTATTTGCTTTACAACCCACACAGAGAAATCCTCAATAGCCAAATGATCTTCCTTTCTTAAAACCCACTAATTTCAATATTAATTACGGAGATGTAACTGGTGCATCCACAATGAGCAAATCAGCTTGCAAGGGAAGGATAAAACCTGCCTCTTTAATCTACTGCTAGAAAATATTACATCAAAAATCAAAATTTCCACAGACCTCATCCCATAGCACATGGGGCAGATTTCCCTTCCTAAAGCTTCACCAAACACTGAAATATTACATTCCTTGTCTAATGTTTCTTTGCACTCTTCTCACCAACCCAAATATTGAAAAACAAATGAAACATGGTAATCTTCCGCAGACTGATCAAAAACAAAGAGAGAACCTGATACAGTTGTTAGTGAAGAACTGTTATTCTTGTTGTGAATATGGGGAACCTCTGGAAAAAAAAATGCAGGGTCACTAATCATAGAAAGGACATTTATTTCTCCTGCACGGTTTTTAATTTTCATCCAGATTTATGAGTTGGAAGAAAGCATATATCCCTGAAGACCGTACTAGCTTACAAATAGAAATAGGCAGGTGAAATATTGCCTTGGGAGAATAATTAACTCCATCAGCCACTGAAAAAATGAAAATTCTGTGAAGTATCACAGAACTCCAGACAAAAGAGGGAGGTGGAATGACATAAACTGGAGGGACTATGGCGAGGAGCCCTGGCAGGAGCTGGCCATACTAGAAAAGGGCAGGATGTTTTTTGGGGACCTTAGAGTATTGAAGGCAAGTTTGAAGTGTAGTGTGAGGGCCCCTGGAAGTACTGTGGTGTGGGTGCTATTGGGGTTTACTGCCGAAAGATGTGGGAAACTTGGGTTCAAAGCTCCTGCTGCTCACAGTGTAGTTAGGTCTTTCTTCAACACAGATTTTTTTCAGAGATGCCTATCACAGGGCTGTCTTGGGGCTGAGATTAAGCGACCTGGATGCCTAAATCATATCCAACCCTCCCCACCTCAACCAGAGAGATCAAATTTAAAAGAGAAAAATATTTTTTTTCTCCTTCCACAACAGGCCCTGTCCTCCGGCCCTGCTTTCCAAACTTCCAGCAGCTTTTAGGGCTGAGCAGAGCCCCCAAGCTCCCCTTGCAGGGTGTTAGCCGTGGCTCAGCATCCCTTGGTGCTGTGGGTGGGAGCTCTGTGAGCCACAGCTGGGCCAGGACCCCCTCTGCCCCTGTGCCAGCTCCAGAATGGTTCGATTCAGCTGCTTCTGAGCTCTGGGCAGTTTTTCCTGCTCCATCCAGGACATCAAACCTGCCCACAGACTCCCCTTCACACCCCAGAGAGGATCATAAGAAAATCCAATCTGGAAGGGACCTGGGGAGGTCTCCAGACCAAACTCCTGCTGAAAACAGGGCCAACTACACTAATAAAACCTATACAGCTCTGCTATACCTTTCACCACATTGCCAAGCAGCACATCCAGGCTCACAGCACTGGTATTTGTGAATGCTTTTGCATAATAAAATAATAATGTGATTATCAAAATCAAGTTACACAAAAGCTGCTGTCTGAACTTCACCTTGAATTGGTCGGTCACTTGACACAGACATAAATACTCTGAATTTACAACTCATTTGAACAGCAGCCTCCCATATAATATAGTGTTCCAACAATAATGAGTTTGAATCCGTGTTTCTCACTAGGAAACAATCCATGATTTGTCTTACTCAGAAACAAATTACCTGCTGAGCTACATTGCTATAATATCTCCTTTAGATATGGTGTGGATAATAATTCTTTAAGCCCATTATTAAAAAAGACATTGAAGTCTAAAACCTTTCTCTTAGAGTAAAGTAATAATGAAGAGATTTATAACCCTAGCCTCGAAAGAAACCAGAGAAACAGAGAATCTAAGCAACAATGTAAGTACTTCCAGGATAGATGGTTGCTCTTGATTTTTTATTACTGACTTATTTTTCCTGAGCACAGATTTGTTTTCAGAAATCTCTGGCAGAATGAGCACAACAATAGAATGAATCTTTGTAGAAAAATATCCTGTTGATGCTCTGAGATTCTTCAGCACCAACAGTGGATTCCCTATGTCCCTGGTGAACAAAAAAATGGCGATAATGGGTGAAATGCAACCAGACTTCAACTCTTCATTTATTTGCTAATGACAGTTTCCAATCAAGAGGAATACATTGGCAATTCAGTTCAATAATATTACCAGGAAGGTGAACTTTTCAAATACACACAAACAATTATTGCTTTTTTACATGAAATATTGCTTGGGAGCTCAAATTCCCATGTCTGGAATCCCAAATTCCAAGTATTACAGATGAAGGCATTCATAAGAGACTTGCACATCTGGTGCTGTACAAAACAGAGTGGTGCTGGAAATTAGAGAAATTCATCTGTAATTTGTGTAGCTAAGAAGTTTATGGTTGATTAATAAAACATCAAACTTGAGCTAACATTTAATGATAAAAGAGGATCTCATAACTGATATTCTAATGGGGTTTTCGGAGTGTTACAGATTTTAAGATTTTGGGAAAATACTGCATCAAGTAAACAAAAACAAAAGATATGGGTTTGTTCTTGCAAATATCTCCTGTTCAACTGAGGAATTTGGGTTCTAGGTCTGCTGTTGCATTTAGCCCAGTCCCCTCTACCCTTATGGAAGGGATACTTCCCATGAGCTGCTTGGGATAAATTCACAAGTGTCAGGGTGAGTCGGACAGCTTTTCTAAAACCTTGGTTTTCTGAGCATTCGCTTTGGCAAAAATATCCTAAGTATTGGCTCCAGACAGAGTCCCCTGGAATGGGAGGCACTGACATCCCATCTGTGACATAAATCTTCCCAGTGCAGTCTAAGTAAAACTGACCACACTAAGGATGGATTTATAACAGAGACAAGATTCCATGAAAAGTTACATAAAGGTACAAGAAGTATAATTAGCAATTTCCCATTTTGAATGATCACCAAAAATCTGCTGATCTCTGGAAAAAAAAAACAAACCCATGTCTGCACATAAAATGGCTGAAATCTCGAAAAACTACAATGGAAAAACAAAATACCATAAGCTAGAAGGTGCTTTGTTGCTATGGGTGGGATGGGTATGGCTGTGAATCAAAAGAATTTAAGCAAGACCCATCAGAGAGATGGAAGGAATTGCAGTAAGCTGTTAACTGGTAAACGTGTGTGGATGGCAGAGGTACAATTATACATTTAAAAGAAAATAAGACATATCCGAGAACAGCATCTAAAAACAATGCTGTAAAAATAGCAGCACGAACTGTGCAGTACCACTTGTTTGGCACATGCTAAGAAAACAGGCAGACTTCATCCACTGGCAAAGATGGCTCTGTGTTATTCCTGTACAAAGACTGTTAAAAACAATATACTGCAAACAACAAATAAAATGTTTTAAAACATAGCTGGTGATAAACAGCTTTTAGCTTCCAGGTGCATCCATTTTGGAGGATCCCTCAATCAAATAGCTGGTAGTAAGTTTGGATTCATTGCATGATATTGCTGCCCTTTTTAAAAAAAAATTGTAATTTTATCGATCTGAGGCCAATCCCTTGCATTTAAACTAAAGACCTGGGTTTATGGATTAGTAATACTCAGTGGACCAATGTTAACATGTACCTTTTAGCTTAAGAATTTCAAATGCTCTATTTATTTCTATCTCTCCATATGTATTCCACCCAGCCATTGTTCTGGCTGTATTATTGAATTCATAATTCTTAAACTAAGAGAAATAGAAAACATTGCAAATATTTTAGACAGATTTAGTAAACCAGAACATGAGTATTTTCTGAGTTTCCATTCACAAATATTTTCCTCTGTGCTTACCACAAAATTTTTCATGTTATCTTGCTGCAGGGAAATACCTTACTTTTTTGCAGCTGTCAGTGGTGTGGAAAATTGTTCTTCAATACTTCTCATTCTGACACTTGGTCTTTCGAGGAATTTACAATAAGAATACGGTAAAGAACTTTGACTTCTTGGTTTTAGGAAGCAAGATTGAATCTTCTCTTTTTTTCCTGGCTACTTCATATGCTTCATTATGCACAACAAAATACATTAAATTTCAGAAAATTTTTGCTTTTCAAATGCTAAACTTTGTCCTGTTGAATGGTATTTTAAATGAACTACACCTATATTTCTTAATAGTCTCTTTAAAACATTACTCATAATTTGAAAAAAACCAGTTATACCGATTAACACTTCTGAAACTTGTATCAAAATAAATGAGAAAATACAATTTTAATTTTTGGGAACATATTTTAAAAAGATCCTGTTTAAAGCCTTGCATTCCTGAACTCAGGAATCCATGCCTGCATTCCTGGTGTCAGGTATGCTGAACCATGCTGCTTCATGACAAGTATGGGGTTTTTTGGTACTGTTTTAATTTAGTGTATTTTTCTGTGCCCTTCCACACAGCGGGAGTGTGAACCTTGTCATTCCACACCTGAAGTAAGGAGTGGTGATTTCTGACCCACAGAAAGCTCATCCCTTGAGCCAAACTGGCACCATCTTTCTCTTGGTCTCCCAAATCCATCCCTCCTGGATGAGGAGGAGTTTGCTAAAACATGTGTTCAGCTGGAGCTTCTTGCCAAGCATGATCTTCCTCAAATTCTTTTCAATTTGTGTATAATAATCCTTCCCAGAATGGTCCTCTATATTCAGACCTGCAAGCTAACATATTAAAGACACCTAAGATGCTCTCACCTTTCATTGGAATGGACCTAAAAGTTTAGAAATAATTACTGCAGGGAGAACGAGGGATGGACAGGCGGCATTTTCACTCCAGAAATACATCTTAGGCTTCATTAAATTGAATTTCCCTGCATGTTTTGTCTTTCTGTTTTTAACTGAAACAGGCACCTTTTATTGCTGGTGACAGAAATTCTAATATTAGTGACTGTTTGGAAACTGGACAGTTGCCCATGTAAAGCAGTCGTTCATTTTAGAACAGCACCCTCCTAACCAAAGGACACAAAACATAATGAAGAAAAATTACTCCAGCCACTGTTATTTCAGAAGTACTAGTAGATGAAATGAGCTTGCAGTTAATTCTTGCACCATTAACCTCTGATCCTAAAGGAGCTCTGTGGTCTTGAGCACATTAATGACATTAAGTAGGTACATGACAGCTCTTTACTGAACACCCTTTTGCCCAGCCTAAAGATGTCACAACTCACTACCCATTTTCCCATGGGAAAAAGATACCCATTTCCTTTGCAAAACTGAGCAGAGATGTTCCAAACTACTCTGCTGCCTTTTGGGCAGGGCTGCCAGCAGAGGTGGGAGTGATGCCCCAGGTGCTGGAGGGAGGATCTGGAAATCTCTGGGCCACAAGCTCCTGAAACCAAGGGATCCCTCAGAGTGCAGAGAGCTTCCCAAACTCACCTTGACATCACCCAGCACAACAATGGGAGGGAAGGCTGCTAGATGTCAGGTGGCCAGGATAAAGATTTTTGGAAGATTTGGGTAAAATACTAATGGGAATTTCTAATTTTCACATATAGATGTTTTTTGTCATAGAACAGTATCTAAGTTTTGATTGTTTACAAACTGGGCAGAATTATCCAAACGTCCTATTCTAACTTATATTTAAGTGAAGATTTTTAAAAAATCCCAACAATCTCTTCCAGCTTTGTATAAAAAACTTCATGTATTTCAGCTGATTTTCTTCTCTCATTCTAACAGGTGTCAGAAAATATTAATGAAAGGGCACACAGGATACTGCGTGAAAGCTGGGACAAAAGGGTCCTGAAGTCTGATTTCTCTCCTTGTCCAGAGATATGCTATTTGTTTGATTGTCCTTCGTTTACATGACAACAAATGTTTAAAAGAGTGAACAAAAAGAATTCCTCCATTTTCACAAAACATGCTTTTTCTAGGTTTGATTTATTTGTAAACATTAGTATTCTTCCATGAATGTAATTCGTTCCAGCCATTTAAAATATGTGATAATTATTTTGTTAACTCCAAGAAATGTCGAAGAGAACATGTCCTGCTTCTTGCAGCAAAGTGATGAGAAAACTTCTAGCAAATGACAGCCTTAGCTCCTGCATAATTTACACTTCCAATAAACACATCATAAGCACAGAGAGTTAAATCTTCTTGCTTCAAAATTACCGTTATATGTGAATGATACTGTCAGGAGTTCATATACCCTTGGAGTAACAATGAGGTAAAGTGCATTTTCAAGCCAGTGCCAATCCTAAATTTAGGCTTTGTAAGAATAATTTTTTTACAAAAGTCAAAGGGAAAAGAAATATTTACATAAAATTTATAAAAAAGTAAACAGATGCTAGTTAAATATTCTGAAAGGTTTTTCAGTGCTCTGGATTTCAATGTACTAGTTCAAGAGGAATTTAAGGAGTTAAGAAAAGAAAGACTAAAATAAAAGTTTGTTTATATTTCTTCTTAGAAGTAAAAATAAAAAAACCTACAAAGTATTCGATTCTTAAAATGTAATTTAAATAGTTAACAATTGTACATATTGCAGAGAATAGGCAAGACTTGTCTTTAAATTTATAGATTCCCTTAAGAATAGTTTGAAGTATATTCATGTAAATATATTCCTTTTTGGCTTGTGGTAAAAATAATGATAGCATTTGCACCCAAATATATAAAACCAGAAATGTTATTCACTTGACGAACTGCACTGTATTGCTATCTATTATTCTCACAGAGAACATAAGGGCATATAGAGAGGGTCTGAAATGCAATCAGAAGAGGTATTGTAAAGCATGTTTTTGACACCATCTAGCCCAGCCTACACTTAAATGAGAGATTGGTGCCTCTTATGAATTAAACATAATTCTTGATTTATGTTCTGTTACCCTTGTATCAAAACCCATAGTTCCAGAGCAATGTCACTGTGAATTCATTTAATGATATTGATGATACACCTAACACAGAGAATACAAAGTAACAAGCAGTGCAGAGCATGGCTTTATAAATCACTCCTACAGAGCATTAGGCGATAAATAACAAGCCATTAATTCACTCTAAATTATGCTAAAACAAGAAAACCACTTGTGCAGCAAATTATAAATACCTGCCATTTCTAGTAAAAATGTGAAACTTTTGACCAAGAAATTTTATCAAATCCCAGCATACATGTCAGACTTCAAATTAAGTGGGTTTGGATCAGACCTTTTTTCTTTAAAACAAGACACAGATTGCAAAAACAACATAGCAGTTAAGTTATCCTCAATGCAGCCAAAGAACCTGGGGTATCAAACCTCTTCCAGCACCCACCTTTACTCTCCAAAAAAAAATCAGTGCTGCTGAAACTCTTCAGCTAAATGTGAAGACCCAGGTCCTGAGAGGGTTTGTGTTATTGGCCCCATATCCCATGGGAAGCTCTCATGTTTGTGTATACACCAACACTTACTGGCTAAAAGTTTTTTAATCCTTTGGAGACCCAATTTCGTATGGTCTAGAGTTCGGGAGGTAACAACTGAAAAGCTGGATTATGACCCTCTTGTCATGAGCAATGTCATGAATGTAGCAACCATAAAAGAAATAGTTTGATTTCCTGGGACTCATCTCTCCCTCCTTGTTGGATCTGCTAATGGCTACAGAGGACATGATGAGAGAAAAGTAATTGTGCTAAGAAGTGTAAGACTGTAAGCCTAAGAAATCTCATTAATGGACCTTGCACTGACCATGCTGACTGAAGCCCAAATATTGTTCTTTCAGGATGCTTAGCCTGGCTAGTCAAAAACAAGGGAAAAAAGCAGTCTGACAATTTGTATGCTATTGCACTTAGGGTGGCTGTTTTATTCCTCCATTAATCTGTTAACACAAAGGGCAAATTCTCCTATTAAAAACGACAAAGGGAAAGCTGAAGGCTGAGCCTGAGAGCAGGAGATGGACACTGTCCCCACTTCACACACATGAAGGTGAAACCTTTTCATTATCACTTTTTACCTTAGTTACCCAACAGTGCTTAAGTAAAAGAAATAAAATGGGTTGAATTATTACAACAGGATAGGTCAAACCTTGGTTTGGGCTTCCCCAAACTGTTTTGGCTCCTTTATGTCTGCTCTTCTCCCCAGTAAACCATAATCTCCAGTACTGAGTTACCTCCTAAGCTGACATTTTGATCGTGGAAATTTGAGGATTGGCACAGGCACAGACACACCAGGAAAACTAAAAAAACAGCTCTGTATGAGTAACAAAGTTTTCACTCGAGGGTTTCTACTTTTTCCAAATTTCTGTATGCAAAGTGCTCACATTCTGCACAAAGTCTTCCCAGGCCTGGCTTAACCTGCACCCCTATGAGCTTTGCTGTTTCACCAAAAGCTCACTGCTCTTTTCAAATTCCCAAACTGTATTTTTGTGTCCCCACCCATTTCTGTATTTCCCAAAATAATCCTAACAATATGCCAGTGAGAAACACAGCAAACAGTTCTTTCTAACTATCTCATCTGGAATTATATCTCCCATTTTAACTTCTCCTTTGAAAAGAAACCACTTAGTCTAACATTGTTTTAACGATGTTTTTAGAATAAAAATGTAATTATACTCTGCATATATGAACCTCAATGCTAAAATTTAGCTTCATCTATCCATAACTGTGCATCAGTTGCTGGGAGACCAAAGATTATGCTACTCACTGTCTTTCTATTGCTTAGTGTTTCAACAGCCTCCAACATCCCTTTGCATACTAACAGCTGCAAAGTACTTCTGCTCTTTAATTTGTTTCAGTGATTGTGTGAGCAGATTGAGGTCAGTATAATGCCCTCGAAATTCCTAGTGGCAAACCACTTGTGTTACAGACATTAAATCTGAGATGCCCATAGCCCAGACTTTCCTACATAAAAAAAATACCGACTCTGACCCAGTTATCCAGCTTTGGTACAGGTTATTCTATTTTAAAAAAAAAAGTTCCAAAGAAACACAGTCACAGAAACTTATGTATTGCAAACATTAGGTACAGGCAAAGCATCGGGATCCCAGTCTATAGAGACCAGTCTCAACCGTAAAATTCATCAAAATAAAGATCTGAATCATAAATACAGACTTCCTATATGAACAATGACAGCCCAAGCCATTACTGGTTTTCCAGCTACCATCTCAGCTATATTTCCCAATTCTCACAAAACCCTGAAATTAAGTACTGCCAGCAGCAAAAGTTACACTTCTCATGTTTTGCCTTAGTAACAACGAGACAACTAGTAATAACTAATAATAACAGCAATAACTCTGCAGCTGAAGACAGCTATTCTTAGTTTGATATTTTGCTAGCATTACTGCTGATTTAACTTAGCCCAGGCAGACTCTCTGAATCCATAACTTCACATCCATGCAGCAGGCAGTCAACTTTCTGTGGGTGCATTGTCCGAGTGCACTGCCCAGCCCTGGCTGGAAGTTCTCTGGTCTTTGGCAAGCGCTCACTGACAGTGAATCTGCAGGAATGCACAGACATGAAAGGTATTATTACATTGCTATTTGTTATGCTAATTTTGTTAAGGGCCTGTCGGAATTTCATTATAAACCATATTTTCAAGGAGCTCATAAATCAACCATGAAATGTATTCTGTGCTCACTTTCACAGGCTGAATAAGACCCAACAACATGATTTCGCCAATTTAAAGAGGGAAAAAAAAAAAAAGAGAGAGAGAGAAGGAGGGTTTATTAAAATTCCTTTTATTAATTTATCAAATATAACTTGAAATTTTAAGCATACTATTAAAGCACTGCTAAACAGAGCACTGCAAATCTCCCAGCACTTGCAAACACGGAGCGTCACTTACCCAACAATTGTGTTACTGTCTGGCAATGTAATCAAACTTGTGAAAACTTAATAAACTTGGCTAATACCCCTGTTTTGGCTGAGGTTTGCATCCCTCCCTTTCCCTCTATCACGGGGTGCTCCTGAACCCTCCAGCTATGCACAGAAAGCTCCACACAGCTGAGAGCCCCAAGAAGTGCTGCAGCCTTTGGAGACCCGCGGCACACATGGCTCCAGGACTGGCTCTCAGGTCAAAGGGACCATTGACTGCTCTGGCCTGGCTTTGGCACTCCCTGGGAGCTCCAGCTGGGAATTCACATTCCAAGCCAGATTCTGCAACAGAAAAGGCTGCTGCCAAAAGTGAGACAAAACCTCAGCCTTGAAATCCAGCTTTTCTACCTGTGAGATAGATACACATCAAGAGTAGTGAGTTGCTGATGCAAATTAGTTACCTTTACCAAACCAAATGACTGCAACTAAGCTTCATTTATTGACCACTGTAATAGCCATCCAATAGCCATCTATAACGCACTGTGCATCAGTCAGCCTCAGAAGCACTTGCTTATGATTTTTTTAAATTTATTTTTTATTTTTTCTCCTAGTCCACAGGGCTTGTAGCCAAAAGTATTTCAGAGCTCTGAACACAGCCACAACCAGAAAACTTAGCTTCTAGTTAGAACCCTGGTGGGTTAAAAATCAACAACAGAAATATCCTTACAAATACAAGTAAATTCCTGACATATACTAAATTCTAGCAAGTGTGAGATCTTTTTTGTTTTTTTTATTTCATTCAGCAAACACATACTAAAAATTTGCAACTGTAAAGTGTCCTCCTGTGAGATGTTTTGTTTTTGTATCACAGCAAAGCATTAAAAGATCAACCCTTAAAAGCTTAACAACAAAAAAGGCCAAGTGCAATCTACATACACTGAAACTAATTACTTTTATGACAATCTACTTATCCACTACATCAGTCTGGCAACCTAATACATGAACTCCCAGAGTCTTAGTGTCTACAGGTTGGGCCATATGGCACTGCAAAGTTAGATTTAGATGTGATTTCAGTATCACAATGGTTATGTCCTTAAAGGCACAAATAAATGTACTAACTGATACATGAAGAATTCTATCGTTTTTAGAAATTTGACATTAAATAATTTCCCCTTTTTGAAGTGTGACTCATGGAGACCACAATGCTCTGCCAGGATTGTGAAATTTTTCACTATTGATGGGTATGTTACTGCCACAGGAGAGCTAAGAATGAACCTCATAAGAAGGAGAAAACACTGACATGGATGTTCTGTGCATTATTGGAGAAGGGTTAAAAAAAAAAGAAAAAAGAGGAACTGTTACGTTAGAGAAAATGCCAACAAAGGGAAATATTTGTGAGACCACATTTCGTATTCCCTAATAAAAGACAGTGGAATCCTTGCACAGGTTAGATGAAATGTAATGTATCCTTGATGTACTTCAGAACAGCATAATCATATTCCAGAGCTATTTGCTCTCCCCCCACAAGAAATAAAGCTGAAATTCCTCATCCATCATCATGGATGATGGCTCACAGTGATAAACTACTGATTTCCAGTCAAGGGACACCTCCCGTGGCTTGAAAAAGAGAGGGATTGGTACAGCATGTCCTCCCCTTCCCACGCAATCCAAGATGCAGATCTCTTCTGGTGGAAGAGTCTGGAGCCACCACAGTGCGGTTGTTGCCTCCAGCCCAGATGGGCAGAGAGCTCCCAGCAGCTACAGTCTCAGCTGGGACGGCAGGAGAGGGATGGGAGCTACAGACACCATCAGCTGACAGGGCAAGGAGAAACTCAGACACAGAGCTGTCTTTTCCACCCCTTTACTTGCCTGAGTCTGGGGCTCTGATGCTGAGAACAATCATAAAAAAAAAGTTCCCTAACAAGTGAAAGGTTCCACAGAGCTGGAAACCCAGTGCTCAAAGTCACTGGGAGACACACCGTTCATAAGTAATGACATTTCATCATGTTAAGTAACAACAGCGCTCCAGCCTTTTGGAACCTTTTTTTGAAACAAAAAAGACAACAATTTGTACATAAACAATTAGAATGATGACCTAATTGCCCATACTATTTAAAACACAAAGTTCTGGCTAAGAACATTGGCAAGCCACCAAATCGCGCCAGCTCCAAGAGCAAAGGGACAGTAGCTCCAAAGCTGGACACTTCACCCGAAGGAAAGGTCAGCTCTCCCTGGCAAGCAGGAAAATATCTGAACAGATTTCATGGCTTCTGGCAAGGTAAAGTGTCACAGCTGAAATGTCTGCCCTTGCAGAAATCACAGTTGAAATTTTACATGAGTTTCAGCATGATTCAAGTGCCGCAGGGGGCTCTGGTGGTATGTAGGGCACACGAGCCTGGGAGAGCAGCTGAGCAAGCCCAGCTCCGGATGCACATGGGTGCCTCCCTGGAAGTGTCCCAGGTGTATGGATTCAGGCACATGTAGTTTTCACAGCTGATGAAGGGACAGGATCTCCCCCAAAATCTCAGACAGGACACCAGCATGGGCCAGCCATGCTCCCACATGCCGATGTGTCCTGAGTCCAGGACCAAACAAAGTGGCCTCAGTCACTTCCCCAAGCCATGTGTTTTCATGACCCTTTTCTCCAGCTTTTCAGCAATAGACCAAAAGGCAAAGCACTGAGCCTGGAAAAAGATGGTATTGACCCAGTTCCCAACTTGGTCCAAGGTCAGTCCAAGGATCTCCCTTCACAAAACAGGGCTTTTCCTGTTTATTTATGAGCTAAAACCTTCCATTAAACCCTGGAACTGTGCAGCTTCTTACAGCCAGAAGAAGGAGTCAGAAAAAAAACCAATCCCAAACAACGGCAATGAAAAGCCTAGAAGCTAGACAAGGGATCTAAGATTAAATCCTTAATCCTTCCGTGGGGCCAGAGGCCATGTGTCTCTGTGTCCCACCATGTTGTACACAGCAGAGAGCTGAGCTCCATCTCCTCCTAACCCAGAATGGCTCCAGGAAAAGCCACCTACAATATTTCAGCCTTCTCCGATCACTTCCTAAAGCTCACTTTGTGTGACTTAATAAGCATACCCACAGGCCAGAGAGAACAGGCTCCACCCCTTCCAAACCCAAATTCAACCCTGCAGGTGTGGGTCAGGTGTCTCTGAGCCACAGTCACCAGCTGTGCCTGGGTTTACAAACTTAGCCTATACAGCAGCAGAGACCAAGCTTAGAGCAGGTATTCCCCAGGCACCTGAAATGGGGTTGGAAATCATGAAGAAGAGAGACGTGACGAGCTCCTCCTGGGGCTGGAAGCTGCAGGGCTAGCTAAATTTTGTCATTTGCTATACTGTGAAATCTTCATACTACCCTCCCCCAGACCAGGGAAGTATCGGCCATTTAACATTTTTTCCACACTCTGTTTCATTAAAGACAGTTACTATAAAATTAGCAAACTGAAGAATCCCTAATGTTAGTTGATATAATTTATGGAGGATGAGGATTGCTTTCACTCCACTGTTTTAAGAGACTAAACCTTCCTAATAATTGTACAGGATCAAAGAGTCAGATATGGCCTCCTGTTTTAAATACGCTTCAAACACTTTTTGGTTTATTTGGTTTGTTGTTGTTGTTTTGTTTTTAAAGTTCAGTATCTTCATTCAGTAGAGATGTCATTTTCCCTTTTAATTTTGGCAATTTTACAAATTCTAAGGAAGTTTCCCAGTACTTCACATGCTGTCACAGCATCTTCAAGCCATCTTTACAGCTCTTCCATCGTATTTTGTGTAAAGAAAAACTTTCAGCTCATCATTGCAGCAGCTGCTAATGAAGATCTCTAGGCTTTCTTCTAATTGATGAAGAGAGAATGACAAATATTTTAAGTATCCATTAAACTGTGCTAAATCAATGGTGATTTACACAGAATTTCTATAGGAGCATACAGCACATCCACTTTAATATCAAGTGAGTTAATTGTGATCAATGATACTACAGCAGAAGGCAAATGAATTCTTAATGACAAGAAACTTTGCATGGTACAAAAATAGAAGCTAACAAGAAACCTCTTTGCTGCATTTTCCACATTACATCATTAGTAACTACTATGTTGAAAAAATCAAAACATGAGCATTTTAAAGAGTTCTATAGGTCAATTTTACAAAACATAATAGGATAAGGAAAAAATGGTAAAGTTTTTATCATTCTTATATATATATAAAAAATGTATTTTTAACAGATGTTAGATTAATTAAAAAGTTATCATCACAGAATTCAAGGGGGTTTTTTAGCCACTGAATACAAGACTGGGGTCTCTATGGGTGTCCTTGTCTCACTTTTACAACCTCTTTTGTTTGACTTGTAGGTTTTAATGTGCATCATAACACCTCTCATCCAGCAGTAAGAAATTCTCTGGGGAACACTTGCAGAAAATAGGACATTGAGTCCATAATTAAAGTAATCTCTTCCCAGGCAGATGCTTCAGTTGGCTCTGTTATCACATATTACAAAAGGCATCTTGAGGCCTATAAAATGTGTGGCAAATGGCTTTGGAGATGAGAAACAGCAATTTTTCATCTAATTTTGATCCATAGACATGTAAGTACTGTATTGCCACTTTTTGGTACGAAGCCAAATAACTATTGTGGTTGTTGAAATAAGCTTGGCAGTAACCAAAATTAAAGAGTACTCCAGCTTTTATCATCAGTCGGGAAAGCCTTTTTCTAGCCATCTTTGCACTTAGCAAATAAGCATGCCATCTCCAATATGCGAGTTAATGCCTACATCTGGATTTAGAAGAAAGGCTTTATGCAGCTTAACTCACCATACATATTCTCTCTCTATTTGCGTGTTAAACCATCATTCAAATTACAGCCCTGACATCTTCACTGCTTTGCCAAACTGTCTGTGATATTGATTGGGAGCATTTCTACTGTTTATTTTTTGTATTTTAGGATGTTTAGGACGTTGCTCTTTGAATGTGTAAGTAGGTTCTGCAAAGTAATTTGTTCATATCAGTTACAGTCGTTTGCATGAACACTAATGGTGATAGGAGTTGGCTGAATTTGTGGAGCCTGTTTTTAGTTCCTGACTGCAGCAATGTGTTCAATGTGGGCAAAATTTGACCTCAGACTACTGAAGTACTGAAAATAAAGACAGAGATTGACTTTCTTCCATTATTCATTTCTTCAAAATTGTTATTTTAAACTCCTCCCTATTTGTGTGAGAAATCGCAGAGATTGTTGGAGAGCTGCTTACTCTTTAAGACATTAGAAATGCAGTTTTCACAGAAAATGGCTCAAGTGAATGTACATTTCTACTTGAGCTAAACAGCTTATGTTATCTAAGAGGGATATTTGGAAAGTCATAACAGAAAATGTATTTGTTACATTTCTAATAAGAACTAAAAAGATTCAAGCCACTCCAGAGCAATAAGGAAAACAATGCCATCAACCCAAAAATATAATGTTATAGGGCCATTATACCTGTAAAATATGTAATGAAAACAGCCATTTGTCAGCAACAAGAGCCAGAAAACAGTATGTGAAATACTTCAATAATATGCTTTTAAATTTAAAAAAATTATTATTTGAATTAGTGAAGCATCTTTAAGCCTTCTTCTAGGTGATAATTCTTCTGTACAATAGAGTTCATTCTGTCACCTAGTTTGAGGTAATGGTCATTCTGATACTCAAATTCAAATTTCCCCAGCGTGAGGGCAGCAAAAGCTGATCAAATGTTTTTGGTATCTTCAAATTTAAGCTTTCTTTCTTTTTTCTTTCTTTTAAACTTTACTAGAGCTCACTGTGACGTCACTGTTATACAGACAAATGGAGAATTTTTTATCTTGCTGAATATTACTGCATGTCTACATAATACTTTGTAGATCACTATTAAAGTTCATCCAAACAAACAAGGTAAAGAAAGTAAGTGAATTTGCGTGAACTGAGAATTTGGTCAGGACATCCTTATATGCCCTTGCCTGTGTACACAAAGAAAGAAAAATTCAATCAAATGATCTGAAGGTATGAATTTTAAAAAGTACTAAAAGTGTTGTCTGCCTTTGTGCTAACATTCAAAAAACCTCCCAAGACCTGGTTTGTGGCTATTCCATTAAGGATATTTCTTCTAGGATGCCGTTTTGAAAGGTTTGTTATTGATAATTATTACTAGGCAAAAGACATTTCATTCAACTGCTCTGATACAGAGGAAAATCTGTTAGTGGAAACAAAGTGTTGGGATTATGCGTAATATGTTCTGTACTCTATCCGTGTTTTCAAAATTAAGCCATCTTGAGAAAAGGAGAAGACAAAGCAATGCTTTGAATGAAACAACGGTTTATGTTTTTGAACTAAAATACATTCTGAAAAATCACCCTGAGGTTAAATTTCTGAGATGTTTTTATCAGAATTCAAGAGAGAATTTTAAACACAATTACTGATAGCTGAACCCCAGATTGTGAATTGATGATCTCGTGCACAAAAATAATGAGAATGTTGTGCAGAAAGGGTAGAAAGTAAAATCTAATTTCTGCTTCTAGAATTGCTAAATGAACATTTGTAAGATGGGAAGTAATTCTCACCATTATAATTTTATTATTTAGATCATACCAGTATAAAATTACTAAATTTCACTTTATTTCGGAGTCCTATATGAAGCCACAACAAAATCTTAATAGAGAAGCCAAAGGCCATCCTGAGCTTCCTTCTGCTATTCATACATTACAAGTACATGATACAATAAATATGTATCACACAAAGAAAAGAAACCATCTTAGTATTTTATAATATTGCAGTTTCTACTCTGGCATTACGCAACATTGACAGAAGTAGCATTTTTTGCTTTTTGCTCATCTTTGGAATTAACTTCAACTAACACAAATAGAATTTTCATGTGCTTTTGCTTTTAAATACATGCTCACATAGCTATTTTTTTCTGGCTTTGTTGGTTCTGCTTTTCTTATACCTACTACACAGCATAGGGAGTCTAAAATCACAAATGGCCACTTGTCTGTAAACTTGGAGAAAAGATTAAAAAATGAGCAATCCTCTCATTAAAGTGGGTTTCTAGTAGGAGTATCAGTCACCTGAGAAAATATTATACAACAGATTTCACCTCCAAGGAACAAGTAAAAAAATTGCAAGATTTTATGAACTTTATGAAGTTGCCATTTTTCTTCATACCCTTCAGCAGATTTCAACTGCTGAGCAGCCCACTAATTTGAAATACTTGACACAGACAAAGTTACTTACTGTTGAGGGTAGTGGGGATGAAAAATTAATTTTCATGACTTGGTACAGGGTCATGTTTAGGCAGCTGAGTCTGTCTGGGTGGGATTCCAATTCACATTTTAAAAATCTTAAAATACGTGCCTGTATAAAGGTCTAGAAGCAAGCTATGTAACCAGTGATTCATTTTGGTCAGTGGAGACCTTGGTCTAAATTCTGCTGCCTTAAAGTATTAAAATAATTTGAAATATCCTAAGAAAGCTCATAGAGCTACAGAGAGCTTCTAGCCCTGCAGGTACCTCTCCCTAGATGCAAAGCTGAATGTCAGGCCCTGGATGTCTGTGGAACCAGACTGCACACCCATTAACCCTCAGGGAGTTACAGACACACAGCTCACATAAACACCTACCTGGAGATATCTACAGATCCTATATCCAGCTGAAAACAACTGAAAACCCCTTTTAAGGAGTGGAAAACTAGATGCAACCAGCTTTCATCCTCCTCATGGTTTTCCTGCTTTGCTCCGAACACTTTTGGATATTCATCATCACAGCACCCTTTGTGTTACCATCTTCTGTTTAAAAGGTTTCTGAAAACACCCAGAATTTCTCATTTGTCACCTCTGTCTGCTTTACGCAAAATAAACAAAACTAGGACAAAATTAACAGACAAGTTAAATCTAATTTTGTATACTCAGATGAGTCTTTACTCTTTGGGATCATAGTTAGAGGAGCCACAATGATTCCATGCAGAGTGTTTGCATTTCACTGGAAATTAACAAACACAGAAGATGAAGGAGGCAATCTGGGCACCACATCAAAACGGGACATGAGAGCAGAGCCAAGATCTGAATCAAATATTGGCTTGTGATTTTCAGAATATTACACATAATGTTGATTGACGGCACAACAATGCCTCTACCCAGGGAAGTGGAAAACCAAGCAAAGGAGCAATTTTTCTTCATAGTTCCACTAGACTGACACACCAGCAAGGAACAATTACTGATGATTTTTTATACAAGGCATAAGTTATAAGCAATATGGAAAAATAAAAATTACTGCAACACTGGGCTAATGTTGGAACTACCCTGCTGTAAACAATGACTGTCTCTTGTTCAGTGCTGCCTGTACAATCCCTGGCTCAGAGTCCACACCAATATCACAAAGAGTGGTATGAAATATCCTGCTTCACCCTTTTGTTGCAGTAAAGAGTAGCAAGAGAAATGCAGCACTCATCTGAAGCAGAGAGCTGCTGCTTTACAGAACCCCGAAGTCGAGGCTGTCTGTACATTAAGGTTTCCATATGTGTTATGGCACACTCCTCAACTGAATGCACAGATTTCAAGTCATGGCAGCAGCTAGGATGCTGTCAACAACAATCAATTTCAGTGCACAGCTCTGTGTCATCATAAGAACATGAGGGAGAAAACTTATAAGACCGTATAATTAGGAGTTGATTGATTATGTATAAATGCAAGGGACTTAAGGGACGTCACTTCTTACAGATGCTATTTTCTATTCACTTCTATTTGTGTGTATTATCACTGTGTACAAACATAATTGTGTACTTAATCTTGAAGATTATCCTCTGTATTTCTTTCAAAGAATTGAAAAAACCACAGTAAACAGTGCCTTAAATGACTGTTTAGCTAAGTGGTTTACAAGGGGAATGTGGTTCCTTCACACAATGTAGACCTTTCCCACCCTGGCTAGAGGACTAATATAGCAAAGCATGTAATCGTCTTGGATGTTCATTCAATATTTCCATAATTACTATCATAGGTTTTCTATAAATGCTTTAAATGGATAACCAAGTCTCTCAATCACAGTCCTTATGTTCTGCAGTGTTTGTACAGCATGTTATTTTGAGTTCATACATTAACACCATTGCCAGTTCCTGAAACAGGCTTGAACACATGGGCATGAAAAGACTGGTTCTGGAACAGGGTACCTCAAACTTCCCAGAAAGGAGCTGTAACTTGAGGTGATTATTGGAAGAGACATACTCTCTGAAAAACACATCTCCTTTCTTGAAAGTTTCTTTCCGTTTCTTCTAGCAGTTCAGCTGTTTGCCTCAGCATTCAGTCCCAAACTTTTTCCAGGAGCTGTGTTGAGAACCAGTTGCTGCTGCCTCAACAGAAGCGATGTGCCGGTGCCCTGCCTGGGCCACCACAGCTCTCTTTCCTCTGTCTTCATACGGGGACACCACCACAGCCATTCCCATTCCCTTCAGCCATTTGCACCGTAAGCTGCGCTAATTAGGCGTCACATAATATGGAATTGGGCCTTTTAATACATGCTAGCTTATTAGGCACTGCTTACAGACTCAGGCAGACAGCTTTACAGAAGTCCAGTCCTCTGTTAGTAGAAGTTATAGTGAATATATAGACGCAATCATAATTATTAAACACCTGTTCAATGACTAACATAGATGGTTACATAAGAAAAATGCTTATTTTTCTTCATACAATCTACAGCCTACGATTCTATTTAATACAATAGCTGGAACTTCTGCAATAAACCATGCTGGTGGTCAAAACACAATATGCTTTTGCTATTTAGGTCAGCTTTATCACTTTTGCAAACTAGTAAGTTAAGCCATCTATAAAACAACAGGCTTAACCAACCTAAGATGCAGCCCAGCGTGCCACCCTACTTAACAGTCATTATTATCCCTGCTGTCAGGCTGAGCTTTAACTAGGTTAGTGTGAGCTTAGAGCAGAAATTACAAACAGTGAAACCTAGCTGAAGGATTATGAAGATAATATTTTGCAAATTTGCACACAGAGAAATGACTCGTTAGTGTAAAGGAGGACCTACTGTTTCGTGGTGGTAAAGAGCATTTACAGATCCTGGCAATTTGCTTGGGAGGCCCTGGTGCTCAATACTATGTTTAACACAGTCCGAAGTTATTACTAAGAAAACTATTGTGCAATAAATGATGCATTTTAGCTTTTATTTCCTCAACTCAACTGGAGATACCTATGGTGAAAATACACTAAAGGATTACACCAAGATTTATTACAGGAACACCAGCAGCTTTCAGTGTTTGTCTTAGGAGTGTACTTCATAAAAAGACACTTTTAATATTTATTTAGTAGACGTAATAAGGTAATTTGAGGAAAAAAATGCAACAGAGTGAAAATGAGTTTGCACACAATTAGTGTAAAAAAATGGCTATGCCTCATCTTGCACAGAAGCAGGTTGGGTCCAGCCGCCTTCCCTCATGGAGAGCAGGGCTCTACACCATCCCTTTTCCTGGTGAAACTGGGGAGAAAGTGAGTGAAAACACTTGCTGAGTGAAACACTGAGCCCAGGAAAGATGCAAAGCTCCACCAGGTACCACTACACTTAGATCCGGCAGTGGCAGAGCGCTGTGTGCAATAGAAATAGCTGCACTACATCACACTGCAGAGATGGGGAATATTCCAGTGGGGTGGGGAAGAAACTGAGTGCTGTCCTGGCAAGCTCACGTAGGAGCTGTGAATCCCAATTTGCTGCTCCCCTTCATCCCACATATACAGAAATAAGCCCATCTTCCTTGCAGAACTGTGCCCCACATCCCTCCCCGCAGCATTCCTACTTGCCCCCACCCCAGAACGTGAAAGTTTTGCTTGCCCTCCCTTCCTGCAACACAGCAAGACCTTGTGTGTCCCTCACTGACTGTTTTAGTAACCTAAATGGGGCCAGGAGCCATCCTCCTTCGCCATGACTGGGAAATGCAGGATGGACTGCGAACTGGGAAACATTTATGGCAAGAATATTTCTGGCAGTTTATAAATAAATCGTGTTGTAGCAGGCAGGATTGTTGCTGGGAATGATCACATTTACTGGTATAGATGGTCTACCTGGCTACTGATTTTTATGAAACTTAGTATTTTGGTATCTAAACCCCTTTGTCACGTTTGTTTGGTTACCAATGGATACAGGAGCTACAAGGGAGGACAGGCTGACAGTGACACCGCACAAATCTTGTATCTTTGGGTTTCTGTCTTTTTCAGGACTGAGCTCTAGGAGAACATACCAAAAAGCACAGATGAAGTGAAATGGAATTTTGCCCATGATATCTACAGGGTAGTGACTTTGTGTCTCATCCATGGAATTCCACTGCTCAGTGGAAGGCAGAGCAGGTCAATAGTGTGTGCAGTTAATAAAAGCGAGCTGTGCATTGGCCTGTGAGAGATTTGCCTGGTGACCTTTGTCCAGTTCCTCCTGAGAATTGTCCAGGGAGAGGTATCAACACTCAAAAATCGCACGTCAAAGCTAATGCTAATTAATTACCTTATTATCCATCCCCAGAGAGGTCAAAGACTAACGAGCCGATCTGAATCACAGACATATTGGCAAAGAACAGCATAGGAAACTCTTACCTGTACTGCACTGTTGTCAGAGTCTAAAAATTCACGTATCTCTTGTAAATACTTACAGTTTATACTAAGGTAGACAAAAATTAATTAAATTTATATATTTAATGTAATCTATATTAAATTTAAATTATATATAAAATTTAAAGCGTTTAAAAATCTTGTTCATTAATTGCTATAAAGGCACAAAAGCAGACAAGACAGAGTCCTCTGGAGCTCTTGCAGTCAGCAAAATGGATAAGGTAGGCAGACTGACACTGCACCACAAAAATAGCTTTGTTTACTGCAACTTGTGATATAGTAAGCAGGAGAAACACCAGCTGAGGCAAGAAAGTGTGGGCAGCTGAAGAAAAAATGAGGAGGAGGATTAGAGGTAAAACATATTTCTCCTCTTTACATTTCCTTCAACGGATGATCACATTTACCAAGTAGACCTGCAGACAAGTGTGATCCTGGAGTAAACACCAATTTTAGAGAAGCTGAGCCTTTCCTCTCTGGTCTGAATTTGTTAGGGAAACCAAAATGATACACCTGCATTATTTTGCTCATCCTCAAAGAGAAAAGAGTATCACCCATGGAGCATCCTAATACCATAGGGTGAGACATTTCATAAACAAATACATCCACAGTCTCTATGCAATTTAGGACCAACAATTCAACAATTATTTCTTGAATACCAGGAAAACCAAAAAATTCAAGAAAGAAAGGGAGTAAGCAAGAGTACGCAGAGAAGCTGTACAGGGAGCTCAAAAAACGAGTGTTAGCTGCTTCAATTTGATCAACAAAGGAAACTATTTTTAGAATTTACATAAAGGATGTATAAAATTCACATATTTTCCACAGAAAAAAGCCCATAGTTGACAGATTTCCTCAAGAAATATGCGGCTGTTGTATATACAACAAATACATTCTCACAATTTAGTTACTACTCATCAAAACTACTTTTTTCCCAATTTATTGTTAGGTGTTTAGAAGAAAAGACAGCTAGAAATAAAAATGTCTTGACATTGTCATCACAGCTAATAAATAACGTATCCTGACAGCACAGGCAGGAAAAGTGCATTATGTAGGTAAGGGAAAATATTAAAGAGACAGGTAAATCCACCAAAGGGTACTGTGCATCAGCAACTTATGTCCTCAAAGAAGTCAGTCACTCATTTTTTACTTTTTACAACAAAAAACCAACTTGATAATGTGGGGTGCTTACCTGCTGCTTCCCACTATAGATCGAAAGGGAATAATACTCTACTCACAAGAAGGTTTGTTTTTACAACAGGACAGTCACAGAAAAACAGAAAATGTCTCTGAAATGTTGCAATTATTCACTTATTGAATTAGGGAGCAGTCTGCCTTTTTTTTCTCTGAACATGTCAAAATTGAAACATTTTCTACTTTCAGCTGCATTCTCAGTGTATTTTCTCTCTCAAATCTTGTCTACCAAAATTCTGGGACAAATAATTAGAAATTACTTGAAGGTTAAGTATAGTAATATATACGCTAATAATTTCAGGTAAGCTATTTTGTTGGAGCTTTATATGGTACTATCATCAAATGATAACTTATATCTTTTAAACAAACTACCAAAAAACCTCTCTTGGTTATTCTTGGTTCAGCACAAGTTGAGAGTGTTTATGATTAGGAACAGTAAGTACTTGAGTATGGCTACTTCCAAATACTTGCATTTCATATTGATGTTTACAATCTGAATAATACATTTGTGCAATGTTCTAACTCATATTAAATGCAACGGTTAAAAGACTGGGTCAGTGCAAATGAGCTATATACTTGAAGGATCAATTATATGATTAATTACTAAGAAGAATCCATTTCTTTTAAATGCTAGACTTCCTACGTGCTTTAAGTCCTAATATGCACAGAAACCCTTCAGCCAGGAAGAACTCAATATTCTCACTTCAAATGAAAGTCTACACTTGGCAGAGTACTCTGACTGACTCCTTTATCCAGACAGTGCAAGCGCTTTAGATAATTTCATTATCTCCAGGGTGATTATCAGCTCGTGGCTTTGCAGGTGTACGTACATGAAGTTGACACAGCCCGTCCCTGCAGGTGGAGCAATCCAAACGAAGCTGAGGTTTGTGGTTGGGAGATGGCTCACATGGGATGCAACCACGCTGCACATGAACTGGTTTCCAAACTGGTGGTCAGACATAATTCCTAGGAGAAAGACACAGAGGGAAAAAACAGTAACACGTGTTAATGGCTCGTTGCAAGGTGCTAACAGACCGAGAAATGCATCTGCCATGTGTTTCATCGTGGCAACATGGAATGAAAAAACCCCAGGGGTATGCCATCAAGTAATTAGAATTAATGCCAATGAAAATACTGGAGCTGGCCTTTCCTTGAGCCAAGGCTGACTTTGCATTTTCTACAAGGCTCCATGTATCTACTGCTATTAGTCCTCATGAGGTCAATACCATAGGAATTATTTGCATTTTTGGAGGAGCTGGATCACAGCTACTCTAAATCAGCTATTCCATTTCCTTGTTTACACCCATCACAGATCTAAAAGAAAATAGCACCTGAAGCAAAAAAAAAACTGTTTTTTAATAAGAAAAATGAATGTCTGAGAGAAATGTATTATCTCTTAGAAGACACTTATTTGGAAAAAAGAGATGAACTCTGGATTCATGAACTCTTCTGATCTGAAATAAAAGCAGCAACCTTCCACAGTTTTACCAGTACATATTCCTTTGATTTTTCTTTTATTTCTTTTTCATACATGCCTCTAATACATGAATGAATGTAAATGTCATCTATTAATCCCTCCCTCTGGAATTCACTGCAGTTCATCATTAGACAAAAAAATTGTATTTTTTAACATAAAACAATATCTGACAGCAATCTTTTTCCCCTTGGAGCCCTTTTGTAGTTTCCCACAAAGTAGTGCAAACTTGGTTGTTTGTTTGACACCCTTTGGCTTAAGGGAAGGCAATCTTACCAGAGTGGATCACTACGCCTTTACTCCTAATACATGAAAGAGTAAATGATGAAAATATTCTTTTAAATGCAGTTATCAGAAGAGAATGCCTTGTTCCAAGTTACTTCTAATATTGACTCTTCATTTTAGAAAACAGTGACATGGGCTGCAACATTAATAACAGGATCAGAAGGAAAAGGGAATGGCAGCAGGCATCACCATGCTCGAAAAGGTCACTGTCAGCTGATTGTATCTCAAAGTTTATAGCGGCTGCTATTTCCCAGATTTTCTTGTTACAATTCAAACAACAACAACAGAGAAACAAAACCCATCTCTGACTCTTAGAATCCTTTACTATCGTTTTTGATGGCAATTCTTCTGTAATGTGAATGAAGCAATTTCTTGTAAGCCACCACAGATCCAGAGGTGGAAGGAGTTTGCAAGTGAGAGATTTACATCAAGGACAGGGATGAATCCTTCGTAATGCAAACACACTGCTCCACCTGGTGTCCCCAGGGACTGGATGCCAGCAGCACCTTGCAGGGAGTGGGGGCTGTCTCACAAGAAAACCATTTCACACTTTATAGACCAAAAGCGACATCTGAAATCTCAGTCAGGTACTGGTGAGGATGACAGACTATAGCTCAAGGTTATGGATGTTATTTATCCTCAGGGCTATGAAATTCTAAAACAGGTTCAATTTTTTTGGGGGGGGAGAAATGAGCCACAGTGAATTTAAGCAATCCATCCCAGGAGTGACAGGAGGCAGCAGGCGATGGTAGTGATGCCTGTATCTTTTGCAAACAACCACAACCTCTTCATTCAGCGTTTTTCGGTTATCTCCTCCCTGAAAATACACATGAGATTTTCTGTCATTCACACAGTCACAGCTCAAATCCCCAAATGATGCTGAAGCTTGTTGTGTCAGGACAGTCACAGAGAAGGCTCAAGTTCCCCTGAGTGGAATCTCTTTTCTGGAGATCAGTAGTAGGGAAATTCAGAGAGATGGTATTTTACTGACTCTTCTTTATTTCAAAAGACTAGATACAGATGAGGTTTGGCCATGTCTTGCCATGATGTACTGATTTATTTACCTTTCTTGGCCAGCTGGGAGGGGGTGGCATTAACATCCTTAAGGAATCCCACTTGCCTGGTGCCCAGGCTCACTGCCCTGCTCTCACTGCTGAAGTCCTGCAGCAGCGCTCTGCTGGGACAGATGTGTCCAAAACTGTGCCCAGAGAGGTCCCTCCCAGAGAAAATGCTATTTAGACAACTGCTTTGCCTTGCCCAGGGTGAAAGGTGGTGATTCTTTCCCAAAGCTGTGGCTCTTGGCTCTCTCTCTCTGCAGTTTGTGCTAAAGTTGGTGGCGTCAGCGCTGAGGGCTGGGGTCTCTGGGACTGGTGCAGAGCCCCAGCTCTTGTCTGTAAGCATCCCTGGCTATAAAATGGGAAGCAGAAAGCCACAGACTATCAGGTTAATTAAATAACAGATGCTGTCAGGAGAGAAGCAGGAGCAGCCCTTCAGTTTGAAGAAATTCCCCTTTCTCCAGAGCCAGTGAAATACAAGGGAGGACAAAGGCTGCCCTAACACATCCCCCAGCCAGGGGACAGGGAGACCAGCTTGGGAAATGCGACTGCTTCCCTCCTTGGCAGCTCCTTGTGAGTTAATGAATTCCCTAGGTTTCAGGCAGTGTACTGCAAAAATGTGTCTAATACATCAAACACATACAACATCTGTGGAGAATTTCTTTCTCCTTTGATTTACAGTTTAAAAAAAGAACAACTTTGCAGTGACTAGAATAAATTCTAAACAATGAAAAAACCCAATTCATTCAAATTTTTTTCAGAAAAAAGTCAATGAGTAGTGCAGCAATCATTCAAAATCACAATTTTATAATTTTATCACCATGCTATCTTTGTATTTTATTAAGAATTTATTGTCATAATTTTTTACAATAAAAACAACCCTCCTCATCTGCTGGACCTTTATGGAGTACATCAACTCCATTTAGGAGTTCAGAGCCTTCAGAACATTTAGCAACAATTAAAAACTAAAACTTCAGTGAGTGACAGCAATATTAAAAAACTTCTTGATGCTTAAATCCCAAGGTTTCCTATTGAAAAGGTAAACATAAAAATGATATAAATGAAAAAAGAAAAAAAAAGGAAAATTCAATTGATACTAAGAACTTACTAAATGAAGGGCAAAAAATGTTATTTCACCTTTTTGCTTCCAGTCTTTTTACAGTCTCTTGCTATGGAGGGCAACTCCTCCTTTCTCCTCCAGCCCCTGCCCAAATTGGCAAGCTGCTTCTCAGATTGCATGCTTGCCCCATAACAAATCAAAGGACAAGTGTGAAACAATATTCTGCTGCAAAAAAATTAAATGACTACAAGACAAGCCTGATTATACATCAGCTCTCAGAACAAAACTGTATCCTATATGTACCTCTGACAGCTTCAGGGTGGCTCAGGTAAATATTGTTTATAGGTATCTCCCTCACCCTGTGACCAGTGCAACTATATACATTCAAGTCTAATGCTTACAAAAGTAATAATCTTAAGGTAAAATTTTAAGATCTTCCTGTATAAAGCTCTATAACCACTGTAGTAAAAAAATCACGTGTTTCCATGTGACTTAATGAGTAATGAAATGTTCAAAGTTTTATGAGAGCTGCACATCCACGGCTCCAAAATGTGCTGCATGCAAAGAAGCTGTTAGCTTCTCTCTGAACCACTTTTGCCTTGGTTTTTACAGCATGCACTTGTCATAATGACAGGTTTCAGACATCTGCACTTTCTAGATTCCACATCCCCTAAAATTTCTGAGGCTTTAGGAGTCTCAGCATAATCAGTATAACCATCATAACCATTCAAATCCCAGACATGCTTTGTACCTGTCAACAGCACTGCTAGGAGAGGAACTAGACATCTCATTCCCTCTAAAGAGGGAACTCAGCAGCTGTTTTTATTGTGTAAACTTTTTAAAAAAAATGTGCTTAGCTCTATTCAATACTGAAGTCACTGAATCAAAGAACTTCTATGTAAAGAGGGAGATTCCAAGGGATAAAATAAATACAAGGAATGTGGGGATAGAAAAAAATATTGAAAGGAGACTCTTAGGGAAAGTCAGATGACAAATACAAAGCTTCAGTCTTTAAATGTTTATTTTATTGATAATCAGAATCAGCAGTAGGGCTGTAACAGCTAATGCAGGGAAATATTTTGCTTCTTTTGTAAGATGGCATACAGGAAAGTGAACGGGATGTGGAAATGCTGATTCAGGCTGTCCACAAATGTCCAAATTCAAGTGTTGTTCCTGAACTCATTAGTACTTTCACCTTATTGTGTAGCTTCTCCAGAAGGGAGAACCATAGATTATAGCAGCCATTCTCCCATTTGGGCCCCTAGAAGCCAAAAGATGATCTTTTCTACTGGTGGAGCTTGGGAAGCATCTAATGGCACAGATAAATGCAGGAACAAGTCACATCATTCTCTGCTTTCTAAGTCTGAGAAATATGGATCTGCAACAGCCCTGACCTTCACCCAGTAACTACATAATGTTCTATATTGCAACATAACATGTCCTCCTTAGAAAACAGCTTTCTAAATCAGAACTCCATACAAGGAGCCCATCTGCATGTCAAGGTCCTTGGTAAATCCACCATTAAGGCTAAGGCTCAACAAGATTTCCAGTGATGAACCAGATGGCAGGTAGTGTACAATTTCCTATGTATTACCTGAATTGAATATAATATGAAATGAGAGAGTTAATGTTAAATACAGGTGTAAAATGAATGGCCGCATTTTGGCTTTGCTGCTTCTAAACTGATTATCTGCTACATGCTTCCACTTTCAAAGCTTTGTGTAAGTGACAGCAAAATGCCAAACATAAAATATTGATGAAATACCAAGAAGAAAAAGCTCTAAGTAACCAAATAATTCTGGGATCTTTGAGAAAGCAATAATTCCTGATTAGTAGATAATGAATTTAAGTCAGAAACAGACACTTTCAAATTAGATTTTGCGTTACGTAAAAATAAAGTACCTAGTCCTAGGAACCATCTTTTCCCTTAAGAAACAGAACTGTAGGCCTACATTCTCCATCCAGGCTCTAGCATCTCAAAGGGTGATCCACAAATCCACAAGGTAAGCACAGTTCTGCCTGGTGTTACAAAGCAGGGAGTGCTGCAAAAGGGACTGTGTCTGAAAACACCTCCTGTGCTGAATCCCATGCTGAAGTGGCCAAAGCAGAGCTGGCAATTTGTTTTTCCCATGCAGCACCAGGGACTTGCTCTGAGGTGAAATGCAGGATGATTTTTTTTTTTTTTTCAAAATTAAAAGATGGTGGTAGACATGTTTTTATTATTATCAGTTAAAGCAATCACTTTGGGAGGGAGCTTATGCCCACAGCCTCTAGTTTCCAGAAGAACACCCTATGAAGATCAGCTGTACAGAGGTGCCCCCACTCCCCTGTCGCAGGTAAGACCACAGCACTCAGATGCAGGAGTGCTGGGGCGAGGGACAGCCTGGTGGCTGCAAAGAGCCTGGTTTCTCAGTAAAATCCCTGCAGAGCAGGTCTCCAGGACTGCTGCAGAACCAAAGCTGTCCTGCGAGCTAAGGGAAAGCCGTGTGCCTCTCCGCATTATTTGAGGAGCAGCAGAGGCTGCAGCACAGCTGGACCAGGCAAGACCTGAACTCACAGAAAGCCAAGGGGAGGCCTCAAGGAACATTTTAGGCTAAAATCTGAATGCATATAGACACGAATTGCTGTTTACAGCTGCTGAAGCTGCAGTTTTCTGACCACATTTTCAGAGGTAGGAGCCTCCCTTTGTCCTGTGTATCTTGAGATGCTTAAAGGACATTTCTGAGCCTTACCTGTAAACATATGTAAAAATGAAATATATGTTTTCTCTGAATGTTACAGAGAGTGAAAAAATGGCTTATTTTCAGTTATTGGAAGAATATTTGAGCAATACCCTTAAACTGTTATGAACCCCTTTCAAGACCCCGCAATGCAAGTCTTAAAATTCTAGAATTAGTGGTAGGAAGAAAATCAGATGTCTTCCTGGTTTTGGCGGGTTTTGTCTTTCTTATGAAAAAAAAAAAAGGCCCAAATGTGTTTAAGAAAAACATCAATAATCTGTGTTAAAAGGTACCACTGGGAATAAAGAAATATCTGGAGCTGGTAACTGCAATTTCTAAAACATGAACACAAATGTACAGTTCTGAGCTCATGCCGTTTCTACCCAAGCAAGTAGCCAGCTGAAGGTAACTAAATTCCCCATACAAGTTCCTCTCCATGGGAGTAAAAGTGCAGAATAAGGCCCTAAGTGAACTGCACCCACCCAGCTAAAATACGCTGTTGCCGATTGATTTTTGGGGGGTGATTTCATTCTGCTTCGCCGGAAAAACACATCTGATTTGACTGAACGTAACAGACTGCTAAAGCACTTGGTAACCCTTGTGATCAATTAAGGGTCAGGAAGGTTTGATAAATTATTAAAGAGTATGGAGAAAGAAAAGACCAGCAACCATCAGATATATTCTTTCACCCAGCAATATATTACATTTATCTTTCTTGAAGTCAGGTATTTGTTTCATAATTATTATTATTTTTACTGCTTCATTATTAAATAATAAATCCTGCCAACATGTGCAGTGCTGGGGGAAAATACCATCCACATGTTAATAAGAACACTAGACAAACAAACAGATATAACATCCTAATAAAGTCTGTCACTAAAATCCATAACTCTTTCCATGGTCAGGAGACAACCAGAGCCTGAATAGAGCACCCTGATTTTTCAGAGGGCACCATTGTGCTGAAGTGACTCACACGTGAGATAAGAAGCATGGGTTTTAAAACCTTTTGCCCAATACGTGAAATTCAAATGTATTTTCTTTATAGTTCTGAAACAATAATTTATTGCAAGTTCACATTTGAATTGCATTCACAATCTGAGATTCAGGTATGAAACAGTTCAGTTTGGGGCTTTTAGGTGCTTTATATCCACATTTTTGAATATTCACTGAAGCAAGCCCTTCACCAGGAACACAGGTTTGCAGGAATGAACCACTAATGAACAGATTTTTGAAAATTTGCTCTGAAAGAGAGGGTATATTTTTGCTTAATCTCCCTTTTAATGTTCTACTTTAAAGGAATTGTTAATCAAAACTTTTGAGCAGCCTTTTGTTTGAAGCCACTTAGGGTTATAATTTCATCTCAGGGATTTATGGGTGATGGTCTCATTAAACCTAACAGGAGTTACACATATGGAAATTGTGGAGCATGGGGAAGAGAGTATCCCCTTTCTACAGCATAATTCCCAGGATACTGAATGAGTCCCTTGTGTAATGTGTGATTTTTGCCCCGTGAGTCGGGGGAATAGGGTGGTGAGGCCCTGCTCTGCAGCGGTTTGGTGGCTTCAGGCCATTGTCAGAAGGGATGAGAAGACAATTTACTGCTGAAATCTAAGTGCTCCATAGAGACTAACACAGCACTAAGTGCTCCAAGGCAAGTAGATTTAGTAACAGTAAACAGGGACCAGCAGTAATATAAATAGAAAATGCTAATAAGTTACTGTGTTGCTGAAATACAGAAGAAGAAAAAAATCTACTTCCAAAGGCTTGAGCCAAAATCTATTTTAAATGTTTTCCTAATAATCCCAGCACATTTCTTTATAGAAACCTGTTAGGCTGATGCCTTCATTCTGTACTAATTTTTCAAAGGTTCTATTTTAGCACCCAATTCCAGTTTATTCTGTTGAAGGAAAGCAACTGTCCCTAGTTTGCATCCACTTTTTTTTTTTTTGTTACAGTCTTTGGCTAGTGTCTCATCCATATGAGCAGCTCTTGTACAACTTCCAAAAAATATTGCATTGTTCTGAATCTTTCCACTTCGCAAACATAAATCTGTGTCCCAGGAGCCAAACATCAGACACTCCACCTGATAGGATTTATACCAGTGACAAATGCGACAAAGGAACACCTTGTAATCACGTCAGACATCTGCTCCCACCAGACTCATCCTCAGAGCCAGCAGTAACCACATCCTTCTCCTTACAGCAGTGACAATTCACCAAAGCAGCACTGGAGCCCCTGGGATTGCCCCAAACTTGCTCTAGTAGAGATGAAACTGTGAACGAGCAGTCTTAACTGACAAAACCATCCTGACCTGCTCACTTAAACAGAGCCATGAACCAACCAAACCTCCCTGCTGACCAGAGCAAGAAACATCAAATGACACACTGATGTGCAATAACTAGAAAATCACTGCACAGCTCAGTAAAAATGTAACTGCTCAACACTCATTTATAAACACATCCTGACTGGATCGATAAAGCATCCTTTTGAGGGCAGTAGCTTCCAAAGGGTTGTTTTGGTTTTTTTTTTAATTAACCAATCTTCCCCCCAGACTCAGCTTTGCTGGGCTGTGTGGTTTGCACAGTGACAGCATCCCTTCTTGGCTCTACGTTTGCTGGTAACACCTCCTGGTATCCTGTTTGCTCTCCCATAGCCTAGCATGACTAATTGGGATAATGGCTTTACCTACAAAAGCCTAAGTCTCTCTTTAATTTATTTTAAATGAACTTAATGGTTTCTGGCAGCAGTCTGCCCTGTGAGGCATTTCCTCTATTTTGATCCCTTGCCCGCAGCCGTGTTCTGCATTTGCCCACGTTGTCATCCCTGCCTCGGTCACCACAGGACCCACTCAGCACCTTGTATCGTATCTTGGTTGCACTTGCACAGTCCCTAATTGCTCTTTATATTTCTGTTATCAACATTACTGGTGAACTCTGATGCTTTAAAATTGATAGTTTCCTCCAAGGCAAATTAAGTCAGTCAAACCAATCAATAACAATAACTATATAATGAAACCAGAGGGACTTCCATATAAATCTTTCCAGATGGAGTATTTATCATTTGCAGACATCTCTTCCTGTTTTGGAGTAATGTTGTTAGGGAAGTTATCCTGTTTTATCCTCCAATTCTTTATTTCAGATGATCTGAAAGTCAACTTGGAACCATATGGTGTTGTCTGGGATAGATGGGATAGGGCTTGTTTTCTTCCTAGTGCTGTGTTTTGGATTTAGTATGAGAATAACATTGATTACATACTGATGGTTTGGTTGTTGCTCAGTAGTCCTAATGTTTAAGCCAAGAACTTTCAGTCTCATGCTCTGCTGGTGTTCAGATGCACAAGAAGCTGGGAGGGAGCATGGCCAGGACAGCTGACCCCAACTGGACAAAGGGATATTCCATACCATAGAATGTCATGCCCAGCCTATAAACTGGGGTGAATTGGCCAGAAGTTGCCACTTTCTACTCAGGGACAGGAGGGCCATCCGTCAGCAGGTACTGAGCAATTGTACTGGGCACCATTGGGGTTTTTTCCCCTTGGGTTTTATTCCTCTCTCCCTTCTCATTTTTATTATTACTATATTTTACTTTACTTCAATTATTAAACTGTTCTGATCTCAACTCAAAAGTTTTACCTTTTTCTGATTCTCCTCCCCGTGCCATGAGGTGGGGAGGGGTTGGAAAGTGAGTGAGTGGCTCGCTGTAGTTTGGGGTAAAACTATGACTTGTATAGAAGCCATGGTTTGTCCCTCACCAGCATCGGCTCAACATCTCCACAGAGCTGGAGACAAGAGGCACTTCCCATACACAGGAGCAGTCCTGGAGGTGCTCCAGGTCCCCTGATCCCCCTTCCCACAGCTGGGCTTACAGCAGCCTCAGCAATGTCTACATTAGGGTGAAATATTTCCTACAGCCCCAGGTGCCCTTGCTGGGACACTGAAGTGACCTGCAGCACAGCCAGTCCTACATTCTCTGGGAGACTTTTGGGACTGCTGAGCCTCACAAAAGCCTATCTGCTCAGGAAAGATGGCACACAGGCAGGAGAGATCCATCTGTGAGGGAAAAGCCAGCTGAGGTAACGACAGACTATGGTTTTATCTTCATACATTTATACGTGACCAAGCCCTGAAATGCGTGCCATTTGTAAGCATTAGTTACACTGTCTGTAACACTGTGATCAAGAGTCAAGATGTTTGCCTTTTTTCAACAGCTGACACCAGTGACACAGCAGTGCTGGTTTGCTACAAATTCCTCAGGATTCATAAATATAAAAACTAGAACCATAAACAGAGCTGCATAATGGGCACCATGGCCATTCTCAGCCTCTGCAAAGGGGTGAAGAGAGCAGAGAAATCATCAGCCAAGTTGGTGGGAGAGGTAAAGGAGATGTGGGGCTGGAAAAATGCTTTTGTGGGCTGAATGGAGGAATTTCAATTAAAATTGTCATTCTCCAGGAATTCTTTTTTTGAAACTGTGATGAAATTCAATGTTGCTGGTTAAAATCCATCAGTATCTCTGTCCAGATCAAATTAGTGGTGTTCTCTATGCATCTTTAACATCTCTTTTTGCAATTACTACAGGACAAAACAGAAAGTCTAGCATTTGTTCCCTTTCCCTTGTATAATGAGCAGTAATTTAATTTGCCTCCTGGTTTATCTTAAATAGTGCAATGACCCAATTCTTTGCCATTTCGTGCTGCCTTTCCCCCACTGGTCAGCAATGCACCATAATGTGGAGAACATTACAAAGAGAAGGGCAGCATAGTCAGCAGGCTCAGTTTCTGCCCACTGAAGGCAGAATTGCACCCATCAGAAGAAAACTCATTAGAAAACCTATTGCAAGCTAACAAATACGAACAGCAGCAAAACTTTTCAGAAAAAAAATTAATACAAAATTTTACACACCAAAAGAAACAAAAATAATCACAGCCAACAAGCTCAGAAGGAGAGCACATTATTTTACTAATTCATTCCCACATTACTACTTTTACTCTAGTGATAAAAAAATCACCCATGAAAAAAATCTGGTGCATTGCCCCCTGCCATATGGTATATATTAAGACATACATACCACAGACAGAAAATTATAACACTGCAGTTTTGTTTTTATCTGACAGCACAGTCAATCAAGAGTCACAAGAATGCAAAGAAAGAAATGCTGCATTTCATTCCTTTGCCTGAAACTTACTTCTAGACAACACATCATCAATCCTAAACAGGCAAAAACACTTCCAGATCAGATACAAGAAAGGCAAACAAAAGCAAGCTACCAAGAACAGTAACCCTCTTGTAAACTATCAGTCAATATTAACTGAAACTCCTGGGGAAAAAGACTGCAGTTATTGAAGTCTTTGTCCTCAGAAGAACATTTTATAACTAGATGGTAAAGGCTGATCTTCTGCAGTCATTTAATGTTCAATATAGGATTTTAAAATATAGTCCTGCTGGGCTGCTGCTGGGCTGGCCCAGAAGCAGGGCTGAGCTGTGTCTCCCACAATGACAAACGCTGCTCCATGGTCCTGGTGGAGCTGCAGCCCCTGCTGTGCTTGGTGTCCTATGCACTTACGGAAAAAATATTAAAACAGAAAACAATATTCACATGTGAAGCCTAGTCAATGTTCATGTGATAGCAGCCAATATCACAACGTGCATGAAAATTAACTGTGCTACAGAAATAGGGTGCAGGGGTCCTCTACTGCATGACTTCCGAATCAACCTGTGGTTTTGCTGAAAAGAAGAAATCTTTATCCACGTCTGTGGAAGTATGATGACACCACCAAACTAAAGACCACGCGTAAGAGGGTCTAAGTTGCATCTTACAATTTGGGATGGAAATGGGAAAAATATTTGGACACCAAATGTGGGGTGTGAGTGTGGGCAGAGCATCCCAGGTGCTCCTGTTGCATCAACTTTAGGTGTTTGAATTTAATCTTAAAGTTTGCTTGCTTCAGTTCCATGAATGAACACTTAGCTGAAAGCCTGCCTCTCCCAGGTGATGCTCCCCACTGTGACTGTAACAGGATAAATGTTCCAAGATTTTACTGTGGTTTTAAAAAGGGTTTAAAAAATACGCTAAGTCAAAGTAACACCCAAGGGACTTACGCTGGAGAGCTGCAGTCCCATTAAAGTATAAAGAGAAGGCTAAAAATACAAAGATAAAACATGGCTCTGCTTTTTGACGTGCTAATCTGCCCTTAAAAAGAAAAATACCTTGAAGAGCTGCAGCTCTACTGGGAAGTTCCCCCGTTCATTAATGTTTTGCAATAATGAAAAAAGTGTGTGTTTCACTAAGGGAGAAATTTAACTTTCCGTCTCAAGGTCTCAAATACACTTTTTCATGTTCAAGGCAGATTAGCAGTTCAGAAAATGAACAGGTTTCCTAATTTACATTAATCTCAGTGCTGCCATGCATACTAATTGAGGTGTTTTCTTCTGGAACTTCCAGATATGTTGCAGCTGTAACTTTGCTGTTTCACACTATAACATCAGCTCTCACAAATACCAGCCTTTCTCCACATGTCCACGTTCTCTAACCTGACACTGATGTTTTTCTTGGAAAGCACCTAATGATTTATGAATGGAGTTAGTGCTTCTGGATCTTGTTGCTCATTGATAAAGTAGTATATAAAAGGATATTCCTGGTAAATAAATCCTTGCTGAATCTGCATAGCTTAGGGAGTTTCCAATTGATCTACAACTACGGGCCAAACATGCCAATAGCTTGATCTGGAAGAATATGGGATCCTAAAGCTGACTGAGAGAGTATTTTTTAGTGCAGTGGCCAAATCAGCATTGAGGAAGGATATTGTATTGATTAAACTACTTCTTGGGTAGATGGAAGCCACGTCATACAAGTGAATCCAAATGGTGACAGAGCCATTCCAGAGGGAGGCTGAAGACAGCACCACAGTGGCCACCTGAGGAAGATGTTCCATGTCTACAAGTGAACAAATACATGGAGGAGTGGGGAATGCCTGTGTCCCCCTTACCCCAAAAATATTCACCGTAGAACATTGTGATCACTAATTGTGGCTGTAATGAATTGTTGTGCTCCACACTTATAACACTGCCTGGTCTCTATTTCACAATTTCTCTCAATGAATCACCACACTTCACTTCAAAATAACTTCCATGATTAGTTTTCCAACTATTTTTCATTTAAATGCTTTGAAATACCAGCACCGCACGACTGGAGCTGCAGGCTGTCCTGGCAATATGTCAAAAGCTCCAGGGCAGCCAATACCGTGTATATGGGTGTTCAGTTTTTCTGGGGTGATACACACAGTTTTATTATTCCTTACACAGCTCTATGCAGTGTAGTACAAAGTACAGACATCTCTTTGGAAATGACACCTAAGCTTCAAATAGATAGTCATAGAGAAAGAGTAATGATGGAAAGATCAAAAACATGCAATATGATCTTCCAGCTTTTGAATGCTTCTTTTTGCCTTGTTCATTCTTAAATGATACATTTAAGAGATCCTTTAAAATAGCTAATTAAGGAAATAAAGTATTTTATCACACACAAATACACAGACCCTCATGCTGCATGACATAAGCCCAGATCTGTCCAGCCCATACCAACAATTTAAACCACTTGAACTAGCTGTCTTAAGATAGTTAAGTTTGATTATGCTGAAATCACTTTTCTAAATAATTTGACTCCTGTGAGCAGCTCCAAATTCTTTCAGCTAATTTCAGTTTAGGTCAGCTACTGATAAGAATATATAAATTTGTAAAACTTATATAAAAACTGAGTAAACACTTGAGCCGCTGATAATTCCCATGGGAATGGTCCAGACCACTTGAACCTATACTTTAGATGCATAGTGAGGCAGTCCTCACACAGCAAACGATCACACTCCTTTTATAAACAGTGTGGAGAGATGGGTGCTTGTGGTAGGCTCCACAGAAAGCTACTTATAACCATGTCCCACTCAGTTTTCAAACATTCTGTGATAATAAGGATTACAGAGAAAAAAAATTTAATATATGCAACAAACAGATTGTGATTCCCATAGTTAGCCCTAAATACAGCTATTTCCAAGAAAATGAAGAAAAGATATTTTTCCTGCTAGCGGGCACCTTTTATTGTACTATCAAATAAAAAGATTCTTGATAGAGGTAACAGCCTGTGAGCTATATACTGAATTCCCAATATTCACTGCAGATGTGGCATTCAGAATTTTTATATCTTTTTATAACTAATTCTACTCACTCTGTTCAAATGGCAATTTTCAAAGACATGTAACATGGGTGGATTATTCAGAAGAGTCATGCCATTAGGGATAGCTACCTCAGTAAATTTAATTTACTTGTGAAGTAAGAAATAAGTAAGATTTACTGAAAAATTGGTCGAAGAAGAACATTAAGAACAAAAAGGCTGAATTGAAGGGACGTCATGATAGATCTCTGAACAGTAGTGGGTGAGGCAGGTTGGTTTTGGTGCTCTTTGGGGTGCTTTGAAATCATAAAGGTAACAAAAGATGCTATATTAGTACAGAAAAATCGAAAATAACCTTCAAGACAAATCTTTGCTGCCGAAGGGGATCGTTTTAATGTGATGTTTTATTCATAAAAATGAATGCATGGCTACATTCAAAGCTGAGCCTGCAATGTCTCAGAGCATTTGGACAAGAAAGTAATAGCTAAGCGACTGCATCTGTACAAGTGTGGTTGCAGATATAAGTGTGTTCCACATCACTATAGGTCTTCTTACAGGAAAAATGAATCAGCTAGTACAGTATAAGATATCTTTATCCTGTTAGAATTGGATGTCTGCTAGAGAATATGCCAGTTTGATCACAGCTTCCTTCCTGGAGCTCCTGTTGTTCCATCAGTACACATTTTTTGTGCATAAAATACACCTTAAAATCCAGTATATCACAGAAAATCGTATTTTAGAGCTTCTGAGACTTCCGTCCGGAGGCTATTTCCTGAAGGAAAGCCTTTCTTTGGTCCGAGGGTCTAAGCAGGAATAGCAACACTTTTGCTTTGAGGCTTATGCTTTTCCCATGGAGCTTTACTGAGATCTGACGTGCATGGCCATGCAGTTCTTCCTTATAACTACTCAAAGAAAGAACATCCTATTCTTCACTCCTTTCTGAAGGGCCACTGATGGACTGTGTTACATTCAATTAAAAAATGCAGCTATGCCACCTATTGCAGAACATTCCAGGAGTGTTGATTGAATTGAAGGCTGACTTACAAACTTTTTATGCATTTTGCAAAAATCCACTAGTTCTACCTCCCCCAAACTCAACATCTGAGTTCTTGGGTTAATTTTTCCCACTTTGGTTTAAACAGCTTCATTTGAACAGTTAATTCCTCTGGTCTCATATTTACTTCTCCCTCACTACAATTTCTTTGGTAAATATCCTTTCCCTCAACCTCTCCACCATCCCATTCTTTCTACTCTGCTTCTATACTGTCTCTAGACCTCAAATATCTCTGTTTGGATTTTCTCTGCAACCCATCCTTCCATCTTTTTCCTCAAGTAGCTCTCAAATGACAGTCCTCACCACAGGACTGCAGAACAGAGCTATCTTCACCATCCTTCTTGAGAAAAAGTGAAGCTAAGTAAATATCAAACAGCTAATTCCAAGGCAAAGCACCAGGGTTCACAAAATCCAGCATGTATTGGTTCTGGGTTTTTTCCGTCATCAATCATCTCAGAACGATATGCTCACAAAATCCAAGAGCTTCTCTACAAACATTTCAAATCCTCAAGTGACTTCTAGAACTAAAATGTCCCACAAAGAATGAAAAATTAATTTCATTACAATGTGCTGTCACCAAAAGAGCACTTTTCCCTATATTGTTCAGCCATTTGGCTGAAATCTGCAGAATTCCAGTTGGGCTCATGACAATTGTTGATTCTCTTTGTGTCATTCCCATTATTTGAAAGGCCTTGTTGTTTTCAGTGTCATCTAAACATGACTGGCCTATGTTGTAATTAAACTTTGATCAATTTTTTAATGGGATCTCAGAGGAAAACAGTATTTGACTAACATGTATTATTCTGCATGTATTAATCAAGCAAATTCTTGTTGAACTGCTGAAATTTCACATAATAGCTACTCTTCTCCATTGTTAATTAGCTGAGCAGAAAAATAATAGAATCTGTTTGCACTGAAATAATACTTTGGTATCCAGAATAGCCTGAAACTTTTATTTTAATTCTCAACTTTGATTCATTTAGTTTCAGAATACAATTTTTAGCCTTTCCTGAGGCACCTTATTAAAAATACAATATCCCCGTATTCAAAAGTAGTCCCAAACAGCAACAAAACATACATTTATGGCATTAAGCACTTGAATCACTTAGGCCAGCTGTCCCTTATAAATCACCGCTGAATAGCACTTTCATGAGTATTGTCATGAAATGTTAGTCCTGGGCTGCATCCACAGGAATGTGGGCAGCACATCAAGGGAGGGGTTCTGCCCCTCTGCTCCATTTTGGTGAGACCCCTCCTGCAGTGCTGCATCCAGACCTGGGGCTCCCAACAAAAGCAGAATGTGGACCTGCTGGAGCCAGTCCAGAGGAGTGCCACAAAGATGATTAATTAGAGGGATGAAACACAATTAGTATTGTTCAGCCTCGAGAAGAGACTCCCAGGAGATCTTATAGTGGCCTTCCAATACCTAACAGGGCCTACAAGAGAGAGGCAGAGGAATTTTTTCACAAGGTATATGGATGTAGTGATGGAACAAGGGGGAATGGCATCAAACTGAAAGAGAGTAGGTTTAGATGAGATATTAGGAAGAAATTCTTTGCTGTGAGGGCGGAGAGGCACTGGCACAGGTTGTCCAGAGAAGCTGTGGCTGCTCCATCCCTGGAAGTGTTCGAGGCCATGGATGGGCTTTGAAAAACCTTGTCTAGTGGAAGGTGCCCCTGCCCATGGCTGACCTTTATGGTCCCTTCCAATCCAAACCATACTATGATTCTATGAACAGAGGCTACAAGAATATATATTGCTGGGGCTCACAATTTTAGAAGGAAGCTGAAAATTGCCAAAGCATGGAAAATAAAACTAATCTGCCTTATGCCTTCTGCTTAGAGATAAAAATTATTCCTTACCCTAAAAACTCAGTGTTCAATATCTATAGGCTATAAATTACTCAAATTTTAAAAGTGATTTGATTTCAGTAGATAAATTAGCTTAACATAAAGAAAATATCCCCTAAGAAAGGACTTTCAGACTCATTGCTAAGGACACAGCAAGAAACAGCTCCTGGAAGTTCAAAGGAGAAACATTATAATTAGAAATTAGGCACATTTTTAAAGAGAGTATGATTAATGACTGGGAAAAGAAGTACACAAAGTGGATTCTTTACTTCTTGTAGAACATGTGGGGTCATGCACTTTAGATAACAAGAATACTTTCAGCTATAACCTAGAAATGACTGAGGAGGAGAAAGCTCAGTCCACATTAGTCAATCACTGTTTGACAATGAGCTACCAGTGTGAAAAAAGACAAATGCTGCCCTAGAATGCATCAGCTCAATTATTTCTGGTAACGATGGGGGAAGTATTAGTATGGTGCTGGTAAAGTATTGCTAAGACATCACTTCAATTATTGTGTGTAATTATGAACGCTTGTGTTCAAAAAAGATTAACTTAGGCTGGAGCAGCTGCAGAGAAGGACTACTAGGATGATGAGAAGAATGTAAAATATGTCACAAAAGGAGACAGAAAGAGCTTGTCTTGTTTAGAGAGAGGATGACTGCTATCACTAAATATCACAGGGTTGTAAAGGAGCTGTTTAAGCCAAAAGACAAGCATGGTATAAGAACAAAGGGTTGAAACTGGACTTGAATAAATTTACTCTAATTTAGATCCTTTTTAATCACTAGGCAAATGAAGCATTGAAACAATTTTGCAATAGGAATTTAGGAGATAAACGACTATAACCAGCTTTAAGATGGAGCTTAAATCCACACATATTCAAGCCACAGCATCACTGTCACAGCTCCTGCAGCACCAGGGACCAGAGCCAAACGGAAAGGTTCTCTCCTGGGGGTGGTTCCCTGGCACCACAAGGATCCTGTGCCAAAATGGGCCAACCACCAAGCCTGCTGAAACCAGCATCATGCTTAAATTGTGACCAAGCCCTGAGGTTGTTATCTTAATAACTTATATTTTCTTAAAAAATTGAAAATTATATCTACCTACAAACAGCAGTTTCCAGGTTTTCTGCTAACATCGGAAATCCACTTTTAAAAACTAATTATGCATTTATTTTTTCCAAAGCAAAGCTCAAATTACACTGAAAATGCCAGTGTTCAGTGGACTTGCACCAAGGTTCTTGTACAAAAAGGTAGTATTTAGATCATGCTGCCAAAAATAAGAATTACCTGGATGTCAAATGAATATTCATTGTTTCTCTTGTAGTTTATGTGAGTAGGAAGCATGACTTCAGCCACAAAGTCAGGTTAGTGTTAACTAACAGTGGTTGAACTTAATGTTTTCTGCCTTGTCTAAATAAATCCTGCTGCAAGTACTTTTTGTTGCATATGAAGCAATAAAGGAGTGCTTTAATACCAATCTAGCTGTGGTATGGTCATATACTGTTTTCCAAACCTCTCCTGTTTATCATAAAAGGTCATTTCGTTACACTGGTTTCCTGAAACCCTTCAGATTAATAATTTGTCTTCAGGGCACAAAAAACCAAAATCTGCTTATGAAGACTCTAAGCTATTTTCCCTTGTATTAGGATAATTTTTAAACTACTTATATCTTCCCACTACTTCATGAATGCCTGCTCTAATTAGATTGACAGCTTCTCACTTTGTTATTCTGAAAACTGTAGGACGGCATATAAAAAAACCAACCAAACACTTCAAGAAACAAACTGCAAATAAGATGGATGGGGATTTAAAGTGCAAGTTCCCTCATGCTTAGAGTTATTACTAAGTTTAATGAAGAGAGTTTTAATTTTGTAATAATATTAATAATAATAATAATAATAATATAATTCACATGAACAAGGTTCCTTGTTCATGTGGTTTATGTAACCCATAAAACCATGCCTACGATTATTTCCTCTGAAAATATCCACTTGACTATACCCCATTTTTAACTGTTCCAGAGTTCATGGTTTTTTTCTCTGGTGCATTTGTCTTCAAGATGTTTAGGGGGAGGGGGGATTTGTGACAAAGAAAGTAGTGGGGACATCATACATTTTCTTTTACTAGTAAAAGGAGGAAGAATTTTTTTTCAATTAAAAAAGACAATAAAAATAAAGACAAAGCAGGACCTTTGTTTATTTTTTTAAGATTATGATTCAGGAAAGTGAGTACTACTTGAGTGAGTTTTTTACATGTTTTCATATTTGGGTGGGATTTTTTAAATAACTGGCATTGCTTTTGAAGATATTTATATTTCATTTAAAATAAAAGATCTAGTATAAGCACGGGACGCTCAAAATAAAGCATGCCACAAGATTACAATTGGTCGTAGTGAAGAACCAAGACCCTCTCATAACTGGTCAGCAGATGCCTCTGTTGGAAATTGCAAATGCATTCAGTTCAAAATTAAACGCTTTCTGAGCCATTCCCTAGGGACTGGAATTCAGCCTTTAAATACACATGAGAAACCATCAAATGTGAGTCAATAAAACAATGCATGAAAAGCCACTTGTGCTGGCGAGACTCTTCTACACCAGCTTTTGAGAAAGTACTTCAGAGGGTTTGCAACAGCACGAATTCCACAGCCAGCATAAAACCAGATTGTGCTAACAGTAACCTTTCCTCCTTTTTCTGTTGGCACAGGGTGACATTAAATACAATTTCACTTACATAAATTCACTTATTAAACTAAAAAAAGTAGTTTCCTGTAATTCCAAAGCTGTGTTTAAAGGACACTGCGGCTGCACTGCACTTCAGCCATTCTGAAGGCTGAGTTCTGAAGCTGTTTGTTACCAAGAGCAAACAATACCCTGAATCCCTGACAGAGAACAGCCAGGGTGGGACTCTGCCCCAGGCACAGACAATGCAGACGTGCCTGTGCATGAGTGAGGAGTCTTGGCCCCTCACAGCTGGGGAGGTGAGTCAGCCATGGCATGGGACATGTGTCCACCTCAGGACATTAAATCTCCGTGTGTCACCAGCCAAAGAAAATTAAGCACTTGTAGGCTGACCTTACCTCATCTTTGGGGAAGGGAGAGGAAACAAGTTCTAACAACCTTTATATATCTCTTGTGATGATAGCTTAGATATTAAAAGCTAGATTTCTAGGGAACATCCCAATCAATTAAAGTTCTTCATATGCTATTAAATCAAAATCCTATGTAGTGAAAAGTTCTAGTTTACAAAGTCCCTCAGTCTCCATGAGCCAATCTGTCCCATCCTTTTGAGTTCTCTGTACCTAGGGTTTTTTCTGTGTAAAGTGTTCACCACAGTGTCCTGCCATAACCGAATATGACAGATGTCTTTCAAAACTCCTCTGGATTTACAGCAGTGAGCATCAGAAAATTGCATCTCCAGAAGTGCTTTGCGTTTCAATCAGTCCTTGGAAAACAGGGCACCTGAAGGCATGGCTGTGTGTGAATGCCTGAGCCAGACAGCCAAGGTCCCCAAGCTACACACAGCAAAAATGAAGTCCCTAATGGAAGGATGCTCAGAAACAGGCTGAGAAGATCCATCTAGGAGTAAAGCACAAAAGGAAACCCTAAACTTTCCTGGTTTAAAAAATGAAAAAAATTCAGTAACTAAGTTCCTCATAAAGATTTCCAGGATAGAGAATGTTACTGAATTTTACACATCCTGCTCAACATATTTAAGTGGAGAGCAATTAAACATTTATTTGTCCCATGCTAAGCAAAAGTCTTTTGGATTATCACATATATCTGATAAATTCTTCAGAGCAAATCTGAATTCCATAGTCATTCTAAATCTTTACCCAAACTTTCATCATAAGCTAACACACACCTCTTTGATAATCTCAGGGGAAATTGTGGCTAAAGCACATTCCAGTTTATTTGGGTGAACTCTTGGCAGATTATGACTGAAGGTTTTTTAAAGAGTTCATTACCTCTTTGCCCTCCTTAAGCAAAGGTTATCACACAGCTGCCTGTTTGAGTGAATTATGACTACTGGGTGGTCACTAGTGCCTGTGATATTACTTATTACATGTTCAGTGATAAATTTAAATCAGTAGATAACAAGGAGCAATCTCTACCAAGACCTTCATTATGGAATTTAAAAATAGCAAAATTGCAGTTACAGGGAGAAAATGATAAGCTTAATGTATACATGTGCTGAGCAAGCAGATGGTATATTTCAGGAAATGTCACTATTCACATCAGAATTAAAAATTTAAACTTAATCCTTCTAAAAATTAAAACTTGCAGGATGAAACAGTTCTTAAAGATTTTTTTTTAATCTAGACTTCGTTAATGTTCATATTCTTCATCTTAACAGCTAGTGCTGTCAGCATTTATTGATTCAGCCATCTAATAATTACATCATTCTTCCAGCATGTCAGCGAATGTCAAGGTGACTATGATGCCATATGACTGGAGTATGACTCCAGTGTCACAAAATATTTGTGTCACTAGCTTATTCAGAAACAGACATGTAGCAAATCTCAGAGTGATAGAGAAGAAAAACACTGACTTTATTAATAAACTGCTATGCAAAATGTTTCATCACTTGCAGTATTGCTGCCAAAATAGCCTTGTCAAGTAATTATTTATATAGTTTTATTTAAATAAACTAGAGCTCAGTGAGAGTGCTTTGACCAACATCACATCTTCCCAAAACACCAGAAGATCTTTCAACATTCAGCGATTTAATTTGATGTTATCTGGGGAAAAAAATCCAACCTTCTCACACACCTACAAATGAGTAGTTTTGTATCTACTGGATGTCTTCTAAAGGTTTTTTCCTTCAAGCACTCCAACAACTCAAGCTGAGGCTTATGAAGATACAATTGCTTTGGTTACAAACTGCACCAATTTTAGTAAGTGCATTCTTTTTCCTAAGGGGTGAAATAAGGCAAGAATTACAATAGATTGACTCATTTGATAAATTTAAATAAATCTTTGCCTAAGGCTTTCAATATCCTGAAGTTACAGTTTTGACCTAAAGAATATATTTTATTCTTTTCAGAAGCAAAAGCCAGTGTTCAAATGACAGTAGGTCCAGCAGGTCACGAACACCAATGAAATTCAAGCAGCAGGTGAACTATTAAAGTATTAACACATATATTTTGTTAAAGAAATTGAAAATCATAGTTTTTTCCTCTCTCTCTTTCAAGAACTTTAAAAAGCAAGGTGCAAAGCCACACCCAGTCTGACATGACCACCCTGGAATAATGGACTCCATTCAGTAACAAAATCCAGCAGAGCAGAAATGAGGATCAGCCCTGCTCCAAGGAATGAGGGCTTCATGTGAAGCTCTGCACTTTTTCTTCCTGAGGATTTTGCTGCAGGGCTCCTGCGAAGTGATGCTCACCTACGAGCAAGTGCATTTTAGACTTGAGACTTTACAAATCTCACTTCAAACTAACCCCGAATTTTCTAAGCTCAGGAATCAGCCAATGCCCCTTTTAGCCACGGCACAAGCTGTAAGAACGACCTGACCCATGCAAAGGCAGAATCCCTTCTTCTCTCCACCTACCCATAGTGTCAGCAACAGCTGAGCTGGAGCAGCATGGGGGGACTCTGCCCTTCCCTCCTGTGCCCCAAGAGGGTGAGGAGCTGGCCCTGCTCCCACTGCCAGCTTGAACCTGGGAACCTCCTTCTCTAGGTCACATATTTTAGTCCCCGATAAAGATACAACCCTACCAATCACTCCCTACAAACAGCAACCGCCTTTCACTGCTATATTCTTGAAAATTTGGATATTCCTTTTAGCAGATTTGGAGCAGATTTTTCTTGTGAGCCATCTCTGAAAACACACAAATGATTATCAGTCACAACACTGACAACAGACAAGCAAACAGTGAATTCAGCTGGTAGGACAGGTGATGATCAGGATTTAACAGAGGGCTCCATTTTCCTGTAAGCCTGATTTTTCACCACATATAATCAACTTCACTTTGAAATGTGGCAAATTGGCAGATATGGGGGAAGCAGTCTGATGACATTTGTTTGTCATAATATGCCAGAAATTAGTTTACAAACTTGTCTTCAAAATTATGACAAAAACAATTTCCCAATACCATTTCACATTTGCAAGAGGCTTCAATGCATCTTAATTCATGAAGTCCAAGAGCCCAGCAATATTTGCTTGGATATGCTATTGCATCTTGATAAACACAGAATGCAGGGAAAATAATAGACCTGGCACAATCAGAAAGTCAGGAGAAGGGGCTCGGACTGTCACAGCACAGCACATGACAATGAGGCACCACAGAACAGGCTCTGGACAAGAAGTGATGCAGGCAGACACACTGGCAGTGTGAAGTTCATGCAGCCACAGGAACATTTGCTTGATATATTTCTGAGGCATACACACACAGAATGCAATTTTAAGGTGGCCCTAAATTTCTAGATGATGGCCTTTTCCCCCTACCTTATTAAAGATGCCTCTCTGTTACTGCAAGTTACCATGAAGCTCCAGCCTGTCAGTCCAGCTGAATGTAGCTCTCAAAGCATAATAACAACATCTTTTAGACAGGAAAGTATTTTGTTATTGTTATTGCAATCAATGAAGGCTTAATTCATTTTTCCTTGACTTTTCTGCACCATTGTCTGCATTATAATAACAGTAATGAACAGTAAAGATTGGGTTTTATTGTGCCAGCATGTCTGTACAGAATAATAAAGAAGAAAGTCCTTGCTTTAGAGATCACACTCTAGCTGGTGAACAAATAGGACAAATGTTAATGCTAAGAAAATAAAACAGTAACAAAAGAGAATTCAGTCATACATTGACTCTTCTCTAATCAATGGCAAACAAGAGTGATTTACCAATAAAAAAATGGAGAAGATGGATTTTAAGGCGAGACTCAGAATCATAGTACTATTAAGTTTAGAAAACATATCCAAAATCAAGTCCAAATACGTGCCCTCTAAACCATATCACAAAGTGACACACCTACTCATTTTTTGAACACTTCCAGGGGTAGTAACTCAACCACTTCCCTGGGCAACCTCTTTCAATGCTTACCCAGCCTTTCAGTGAAGAAATTTTTCCTAATACCCAGTCTAAACATCCCTTGGCAAAACTTGAAGCCATTTCTCCTTTTCCTGTCACTTTTTGCATGGGAGAAGAGGCTGACTCCCACCTCACCGCAAGCTCCTCTCAGGCAGCTGTAGAGTGATAAGGTCTCCCTGAGCATCCTTTTCTCCAGGCAGAGCAGCCCCAGCTCCCTCAGCTGCTCCTCACAGCACTTGTGCTCCAGACCCTTCCCCAGCTCTGCTGTCCATCTCCAGACTCACTGCAGCAACACAATGTCCTTCCTGTAGTGAGGGGCCCAGAACTGAGCACAGGATTTGAGGTGCAGCCTCACCAGTGCCCAGTACAGGGGGGCAGTCACTGCCTGGTCCTGCTGGCCACACCATTGCTGATCCAGGCCAGGATGCCTTTGGCCTTCTTGGCCACCTGGGCACACACGGGTCATGGTCAGCTGACTGTGGACCAGCACCCCCAGGTCCTTTTCCAACAGGCATCAGCTCTTTTGCCAAAAAAAGAGAAAATTCAGAGTATGTTGGTTAACAGCACTCAAAGTGCACTGGTTGAACACAGTACTTGAAATTAGGGTGAAAAAAGGAGAGTGAGGAATAAATACATATATCTATATAGAGGGGGCTGTGTGTACATATTTGTATATTATTTTCCATCATTAAAAGGACATATAATTTGCACAGTTCAAAAAGTGTAATTACATTCAAAAAATATTAGTATGGATAAAAATCACTAACCTGTCACGATGAATATTTAATGTCTTAATATATTTTGAATAAAATCCTTACCTTATTGGAATCAGGAATATTCTCAGAGGTATGAGGTGTAGCAAAAACACTGATCAGATCACAAACATTTAGATCAGCTTTTTTACTACACGCATTTTATGAAAAAATAAGATGCAATTGAAAAATTCACATTAAAATTCAATTATGCTCTAGCTTTTCCCCATATTGTTTTCTGGCCACCCAGGGGAAAAAAAATGGATGTATATAAGACCTGAAAAAAAATCAGTACTGAATAAATGTACTTGCTAAATTGGACCAAAATTGGCCCCAACACTTCAATTAGCACTCTGGTTTTGGCTGCGCAAAAGTATTTCTAAAGGCATTTTCTTGTTTAAAAACACCAGGGGCCCCTTTACAAGCACTGCCACAAGAAAAATTCTCCTCTGTGTCTCCAGTGCAGTCATCACCCCAATCTCATCTGCGAAGCCTTAAGTGTTGCCTGTAGAATGAAACACTCACCTGCGCTCACTGTTCAGAGCTAACAAATACAAGCAATGTTTGTTACCTGTGCCACACCTCTACGGAGGTTCATTCTCCCTTTCAGCCTTGACCACACAAACACTAGCAGGAGCTACAGGTATATTCAAAAGGTTAAAAACTTGAAGTACTTTACTGTCATCTTCTTAATGCTCCAAAGACGTTTGAAATAAATTGTGGAGCAGACACCATCACTCCCTTTAATGAATACTAAACTGTGGACTAACTCAGAGCTTCTCACGAGATTAGGCAAAATTGGATTTTGATATCCAAGAGCTGCTGCTGCCACCATGGCTAGAGTTAGGCAAACCTGGCAAGTCCAAAAGTAGTTGTAGAAAAGGATGAAAGTGTTCAGGGTGACTGGACTGGGTAAAACTGGACTAAAACTAGGCCAGTTTAAGTATTTTCTGTGTAGGCTCACTCTCCAGTTAGCTCATTCCTCCAGCCTTGGGGCATTGGTGTCTGTCTTATCCAATTACACATGGGGAGGTTTCTTCCTCAACAGTTAAAATACTTGGAGACACAGTTCCTTGCCAGGCAAGCATGGGTAATTACTGCCTGCGCCATGATAATATTTATCAATAAATTTATTAGTAAATTTACCAATAAATTATTTTATTGGTAACCCTTTCCACAAGGCACATATGATAGTCAATCACTTGCAGAAATGGTCAACTTTTGACCATGAAGACAATTAAGTGGTAATTAAACATCATGACACACGGACTTTGAACGTTTTATCATCATTATGGTTTCCTGACATACCATTTGTAGGTGGAAGTATCTTAAAACTAAACTCAAATGTAAACTTTCTTGACCACTGTCAGTTTCATATCAACTCACTATTTAATTGACTGTTAACAAATTCTCCAAGATATGACTGCTATACAGATATTTTATCTTCCTGTTAATTGGTAATTATACATTGGCAGAAAAAACAGTGTTTCTTTCCAATTATTCCAGAACTCAGCGATTATTTAAACTTTGCTAATTAGCAGCGGAGGGCTGTTACATCTTCTGGGCAAATTATATTTGATAATCCCTATTAAAATATACATGGCAGTAGTTGACTTGTAACAAAGAAAAAAAAAAGAAAAAAAAAGTGGCAGTTCAAAGGGTATTAGATACAGCACAAGGCAAACGGGGGCCTATTAAAATTTCCCCAACTGTTCTAATGAGAATGCCGAGGGTCATTTCTTCCTAGTTTACCATCTGTTTGGTTTCTGGCAAATATCTCTGGTGTGAAGGGAGGGTCCTGGAGCCCATTTGGCTTGTCACAAAATAAACCAGGGATCTACAGCAATTTCAGTAAGTTACAAAACTGCACTTCAAGATCAGTAGCATGTACATAGCTGAAAACTTTTTTTAAGAGCTGCCATTTACCGACTATTCCCTACTTTTTAGAGCTGTGAGCAAGCACAGAGAGGCAGAGTGAGCAGGGGGGATCAATTTTATAGGCTCACCTAACAAGAAAATGCAACGGTTGGCCTTTTTCCATCTCACAATGTTAGTGGGAGATATTTTCCTCTATCTGTCAAAATCGGAAAGCAAAACATTGTCCCAGAAGCAACAGTGTTTGAGTATAAACTGATGCCAAAACCAAGCCTCTGAAAGCTCAAAACCACAAACCCCATCCAGGATTAGGAGCCTTGGATGCCTCCAGTGCATGGTCCAGAGACATGCGCTGACAAAGCTGCAGTGCACTGTCCATGGTACCCCCCTGGGGTGACACTGTGGGTGTCCTGCAGCCTCCCAGGCATCCTCTTTGCCTTTCTTCATCTGGAGATGGAACCAGCACCAAGCAGCATCACCAACAGCAACTCTGCCCTGAGCCTGCTCAGAGCTAAAGGGGGTACAGGACCTGGAAACCACTCTTTTCCTTTTCCCCAATTCCCAGCTCATACAGAACAGGATCAAATTGATCCTTCCTCTATAAACTGAGAGGGGGTTTTGGTTTTGGTTGGCATCACACATGTAACCAAAATAGCCAGTGGAGGATTATGTGAAGGTTGCTTTAATCCCGTCAAAAGGCAATAGAATAATAAAAAGAAAAGAGTAGAAGATAATTTACTTGGCATTACATTATATCTGGTGATTGCTCTTTCCAGGATTTCCTCTAGGAAATGTATTATTCATCATATTTCAAAGAATATTTGTAACTATTCATTTTTTTAAATCTCAGAGAGTCAATGTATTACTTAAAATATGTATGATCACCTTCATGATATAGAAACAAAGAATTGCAAAAGAGAAAAGACTGCAATATCATCTTTCATCTTCTATTTTTTGCTTTCTAGAAGATGCAAATTCAGGCACTAAAATGTTTCCAGTTTACATCACTCTCCTAGTTTCTTATAAAGTAGCCCACACAGTTAAACAAAACCTAAATTCCATCAAGAGTTTGGAGTAGAATGGAGTCAACTGTTCTAAAAATGAGCAAATTACAAGTTGTGTAAACCTACAGAGAATATAAACAAAAAAATTATGTTATCCAATTAGGCCTATGGCAACACTTTCCAGTCTAACGAGAGCTTGGAATCCACTGCCTCTACTACAATAGAACCTACAGACTTCCAACAAGACCTTTGCAATTTAGGTTGGAAGGTTAGTGCATATATAAGTATTATCATGAAATTACTTGCTAATTCCACATTTACTAAAAGGTACGCATCAGTGTAGTCGTTATGATTTTGCATAAAATTAGGTTTTGGGGGGCTTAGCTAGAAAGGCACATGTTTCTCACCCTAGTTTGTAAGAAACTAATTACACCAAACTTAAATATAATTTGTCATGTATTCATCATGTGAAAAGCTACCAGGGAGCCAGAAAGCCTTGGGAAGGAGCGGAACGCGCGGAGATGCAGCGTGAGTGGCAGGTCAAAGGCAAGCTTTGATGTGCGCAGCCCAGCACATCTGTCTGCTCCTGCAGCCTGTCACCAGGATGATCCTGTGTAATGAGACAGATTCAGGTCCTCAGCTCACAGCGCTCCTTATCGCTGCTGAGGGATTAGGCTGTAATCTCCTCCTTTAATTGTGGAAATGATACCACGCTCCCTGCTCCCTGCCTTCCAGAGCCCGCGGCTTTGGAGGAGCCGTGCGGTACTTTCGTACTTCTGCCAAGCTACAGAGTGGTGCCCCTACCACCCACCAAACCTTGCTCTCATTTGCAAGGAATCGTTCCCATCAAACCCACCACCACCTCTGTAACTTTCCAACATTTTTTTTTTAGTACTCCTGCCTCCCACTTTCGTCTTTTATATTTGGACTAAGCCAAAAAGTGAGAGCCCCTAAATGACTGTATGGAATATTAGTCTTGGTGGGCTGACAAACCCCAGAGCACAGCCAGATGTCTCAAGCTGTCGAAAAAAGGCCAAACACCAACAAGAACCCTCAGAGACAAAAGCAGAAGAAAGGAAAAGCACTGATGGATAAAGAGATCCCACAGAAGTCCAAAATGTGTCTCCAGAGACAGAGTGTGAATATCACTGAGGGTTACCAGTGTGGCATGTGAAAGGCAAGACAAAAATTGGGATTGCCCTTCAGCAGATAACAGAAGGACATGGGAGCATTTTCCCATACACGCCATACTGATCAGGAAAGGAGAGTGGAAATTACACTGGAGAGATGCAACCGAGGGTACACGTGGTATCAGCGAATCTAATGAAGAAAGAAACACTCTTCTTAAAAGCTGCTTAATTATACTTTCTTTGCTAAAGGATGTCCCCAGCTTGGTTAGCGGAGTTTCAACATATTTACGTTTGATCCCAGTTCTTGTTTTAGCTTTATAGTTTAAGTTTTACTGTAATCTGAACCCAGAAAATGGTTCAGCCTGGGACAAAATATTAGTATTTATGACCACTATTAACTTTTAGACCCAAAAGCTCACACATTTCTCCCTAAAACTTGTTAGAAGGTTTCCAAAAAAAAAATTTGACAAGCTTCATGTCAGTGTAATCCCACAGGGAAAACCGGGAACTATTTCTTTGCCTATACAATATATACTGATAAAGAAAGAAAACAGAAAACATAAGCTTTAGAATTAAAATATTTTATCTTTATTTTTCTTCAGCACTTCTTGACATGGTTAACATAACTGACAACGATTGTGTCTCCATCAAGTAACTTCCTTAACTGGTAAAAGACAATTGTAGCCACAACACAGTAACTCATAACACATAAGAGAATATATGTGTGTTAGGGAGACTTCAAATTGTTGGGCAGTCTGGAAGATTATGATAATCTAGCGTGACCTCCTGTGTGAGCCAGACAAGAGCATTTCAATGGTAATATTGCAAGGGAGAAAAAATATTCTTCCCTGCACCATAAGCGACCACTATCAACCCAATTTCAGAATATTACTATCTTCAGGTTTTAAAGGCCCAGCTTTGCCCACCCCCCATCTAATCTATGATAAACCACATAAATCTTTGAATTGAGGTCTCTGAACCTCACTAGTCCTCAACATTAAAAAAACATAATTTCCAGCAAGCTAAATCTAACTGGAATATCACAATCACTTGCCTCAAAGGAGAGACAGCTTCTTTGCTGATTGGAAATGATGACACAACAGATGGATCCAGGGTTTCCGGAGAAAGCGCTTTATGTTTTCTTCACAAAACAAAACCACTCCCACCTACTGTTTTACCAAACAATATATTAAATTCTGTGAAGACTGCTCTATTTTTCTACTGCAAATGGTAGATTTTAAAATACTGTTAATTTTTAAAACTACCAAATAATTTTTAAGAGTGTATCATTTACATGCTAAATGCTTTTTGGAAGAGGCCAGCCTTCTCATCGCTCACTGCAAAGTAGAGATAGGATAAGTTTATGCAGTTCTTAGTCCTGGGAGCCATCAGTATATTATAGACTGAGCATTCATATAAAACTGCATTTAAAAGCCATTGCCATTTTTCCTTCACTGTTGACTTTTCACTGTGACTTTAAAGACACTGCACAAGAGCATCATCTGTTATGAAACATTCAGATTGGTTGGGTTTTTCTTTCAATATACAGTCTTAGGAAGTAGCAAATAAAATCAGAAAAATGAGTCATTTATTTAAAATATTTTGTAACTAACACTGTAACACAACTGACCCTATTGTTTACCCACAGAAAGTTAAAAAAAAAATAAAATTCAGAAATGGCAACACTTTTTCTCTGACATAGGTGGAGACATGCTCAAGACAGAGCATCAGATCTCCCCAGGCATGATATTTGAGGATTTGTATTGATGAGCAAAATAAAGTAGCTCCAACTCTGCATGACTGTTTTTGCATCACTTTGGCTTTTGTATTTTTCCAGCCTGTAGACTTGGAACTTCTTTTGAATATACACCACACATATCACCAGTTTAATTGTTGGTTATTTTACAGTGACAGAATGGTCAAAGTAACACATCAAGAGCTAGAGAATGACATTTGGCAAGTTAAAGAAGGCCATGTTGTTTTTTCTGTCATACAGCACATGTTATCTTAACATCTGTCTCAGTAAAACATTCACTGGAACAGCCTTGTTCTACAAATGTAGATACGCATTTAGGGAAAAATACAGACATTCTTTGTAAATGCACAGAGGTGTTTAGGTTCTTACAGTTTTGCTTAATTATCATTCTTAAATACTTAGATGGAATTAAACATGACCTGTATACTTTGCCAGTGAGTTTGCCACAATCTCCCTTATGACGTGATACAAACACCTATTTTATGGCAAGGTAATTTGACCATCCCAGAAATTTCACATTGATAAATTCTTTCTGTCTTGTTTATTATGAAGAAAGTACTGAATTCTGGCCCAAGCAGAACAAATTAACATTTAAACATGCTACTGCAAGTGCAGTGCAGTTGGTGTCCCCTGTGACTGGTACCTGTTTTTGTACCTTCACCAGAGATTGCTTGTTAGGGTCACTGAGTTTCTCCAGTTGGAGGAACGCAATTATTACTATTATTTGTAGGGATATAAAAAATGCTACCAAATAACAAACTGCAGAAGGTATAGCTGTCAATTAGTTGAACAAATTTAGAAGGGATTATTTTAAAAATGTTTGTCCTTAGCACAGCTGCTACTGCTGAATGCTACAGCAGAACTTAAAATACATGATAATTCTGCAAAGCCTATCATACCCCTTTTACCACAATTCTGCTTTTTGGACACGGTAAATAATTGGTTGCATAATATATCTTGACCAGCATTGTGGTTTTAAGGAAGATGCTATTAACTGAATGGAAAAAGTAGGTTGACACAAGCTTAAAGGAAACAGGTTTTCAGCCCCAGAACAGTTAGAAGCTTTGGGCTAAATGCTTCAGTTTATACAAAATGTCACACCATTTAGAAATGGCTGTTTAAAACAATTTAGCTACTGAGGCTTTTCTCTCTGAAAATATATATAATTCAGCATACTAGTACCAGGGCTGAGCAAAGATGAAGGTGGTACAGGAAGCAATAAAAGCCAACTAAAAGCCACCACTGCCTTATCTCATTGACTCCCACTGACTTCCATGTATTATTTATCACTCAGTCTAAATTAACCTGTTTCAGGAATTTTGTTGCTACTGCTGTCCTCTGTACAGCTAAGTATTCATTACCATGGGTTGCGGAAGGCAAATGACACTGGACTTACCAAATCCAAAAGCACTGGAACCACCAACACTCTGGGAAGCCTGAACACTGGTAGATGTGTAGAGCCCAGTTACCAGTAGGCCATCAAAGAAGGTACTTGTCGAAATAGTCACTGAAATGAGAGAAATAAAATACATGTAAATATTATAGTTAAGACCCTATAAGTGTTCTGTGAGCAGGCTCCTGCTCTTGCATGAGATCCCATCATACAGTCCAGTGAATCCATCTGAATTCCCCCAATATTCATGACATTTCTTTTACTTTCAGTTGGTGCTTGGGAAGTTGCCTTTGCCAGGGCACAAACCGTGCTATTCACGAAATGCACAATGAGTTAGAAAATAATGCACTGGAATATGGCTTGCAAGCAATTGTTGAGACATCAGAGTGCAGTAAAAGCAATGAAATAACCATGATTATGGTACTGTTCTTTCTGGACCTAAAGAGAGTGCCAAGTTACAGTTATCATGCTTATTATAGTATTATACATTTAAGTTATATGGGCATCTGAGACATTACAGATTGTGTGTATTTAAATAGCTCAGGAATGTATTTTTAAGAGATTCTTAAGCAATAACAGAAATTATCCAAACAGCAACTACAAGTAACATTGGAATCTACATATTCTTTGCTAGAACTGACAACTCTTGCAGTATTTAATTCTTGTACACACTAATTCTCATGTTTTTACTTTGGTGTGTTTGACAAGGTAACCCACAAGGGAAGCCAGCTGATGTAACCTTTTTGGATTTCAGTAAAACTTCTGATACTGTTTCTCACAAGATCCTTCTCAACAAAATGTGCAGCACACAGCTGGATAAACACATCATGGGATGGGTGATCAACTGGCTCACAGGTTGGGCACAAGGGGTTACAGTGAATGGGGTGACATCAGACTGGTGTCCTGTCACTAGTTGGGTTCCGCAGGGCTCCATCCTCAGCCCTGTGCTCTTCAACATCTTCATCAATGGCTTGGACACAGGACTGGAGGGGACACTGAGCAAGTTCAGAGACACTACAAAACTGGGAGGAGCTGTTGACTCCTTCAAAGGCAGGGAGGCCCTGCAGAGAGACCTCAACAAATTAGAGGACCAGACAATCACCAACCATATGAAGTCTTTCTGCAGAGCCTCCCTGTCTTTGTGATGTACTTTTCCTCTTTTTCACTCTTCAGCTTTGTCTATCATCATTCTTTTACTACAATCTTTATCCATACTTAATTAAATATGGATAAACTGCATTGCAAATCTACGGCCTACATATAGGTGTTTTTTTCTTTTTAAAATTGCATTATGAAGAGCAAAGAACCTGCAAGGAGATCCACACAAAAAGCTCTCCTGCTGAAGAAGAGCCTTATGACTTGTAGCATTGTACACTGAGGATGCATCCAGACCTCAGTTACCACACTCATTCTGCTTTCATAACTCAATCCTTTCTATTCTCTTAACACAGAGAGATCGGTGCTTGTCAGGGATTGCTGATAAACTCTGATCACTCCCTAAATCACATTTTACCTCCCTATATTCTTGCTGTGGACATCATGAGCCAGTGACTGGCCAGGGAACTGAAGCAAGGTACTGCAAGGTGGCTGCTAGGACATTCACACATTCAGCAGAGAAACAGTTGGCTTTCTTAAATCCTAATAGTCATTTAGTGTTTCCTCTGTGGTATACTTTTGGCTTAAACTTGGGTATTTAATATTTAAAAAAACATAAAAATGTTGACAGTAGCTTAATTTATTTTAAACACGGGAGCAATATTTACCATGTTTAATTTATTCTTCAACTCTTTGTATTTAATTATCTTCCTTTCTTTGATTATTCAATACTACACTGAATAAACCCTGAATCCAACTTTTCTGCTCCCATGACTCCAAATTTTAGTGTTTTGCAATAGAAACTTCCCTGAATTTAGATGCAGGTTCAGAGCCATATGTTCAGTTTTTAAGAAGAGGCCACTTCTGATATATGTTGAAAGAACCGCAAAAGACTCTAGATTTTTTTAAAAATGAAAGATGTATTAGGGAGAGTAAAATAAAATCAAACAAGCAAACAATGAATTTTTCCTGCATTTGATGATGAAGTGGTGAATAATACATGACCTTTTCTTCCCTTTATGCCTTTAAACCAACAAAGAGGCAAAACATATGTTGAAAAGTATGCCTATGTGTTATTTTTGAAGACTTGGCAAAAGAGTCAGTGAAAAGCATTGATAGAAGGGCACTGGGCCAGTACTTTGCTGCCATTTTGTTTCCCTGTGGGGAAGCATCTTATTCTTTACTGGATAGGATATAATGCAAAAGCCTACTGTGAGCAGGTGACCAGTTTCTCTATGGGAAAGAAGTGATATTTCACAATGCCTGTATTTGACTTTGGACATATTTGTGTGATTGTCAACCCTCATTTTACATAAGCATGTAATAGGTCAATTTTTATTGTTGAAAAATTTCCAACACAGTATGGCTCCCTCATTAAGCCTCTGGGAAACCGCACAACGCCCCTAGCACATTTTTTAAAAACAGAACACTAGGCTGTTATTATACACATGTCATACATTTCAGAATAATTTCATAGTTCTTCAAGAAAAAAAAAAATTAATCATGACATTCTCAGTGATGGTTTTTTTTCTACCCACTGGTGAAATACATCAAATTCCCATAAAATGAAAGAAAACACACACTATGCCAAGTGATAATGACCAAGAACAAGAAAGCTGTGCTAATGCACAGCCCGACAACAGGACTGTGATTTTATGAAGGGACTAAGGCTTGTTACTGAGGGCCAATACTCAAATTCCCCTTCCAAAAGCAACAAGAAGTTTCCCTCCATCAGGCTTTGTTTGTGCCTTTACTCTGCCTCATGCAATGTGTAGTTGATGCCAAGTTTCTGGCACTGCAGAAACAAGGACCAATGCCATGACCCACAGGGACTCTGGAAAACATCTGGAAGGGCACAGCTGCCCAGAGCACCCAGAACTGGGCAGGCAAAGGGGGCTCTGCCACTGCCCCACTGCTGCCCCATGGCACCCAAGGGCAACACAGCAGCAGGTGTCATCTACGAGCCCGAGCAGGCACTGCTCCCTCCTCCACAAGACCCTTCTTTGGGAGGAGAATTTGGTGAGTGAAGAAGTGAGGAGGCCTTCCTGTCCCTGGGGACTGAGTGGTTGGGCAGGGCTTTGCTGGACTGCCGCACCCCAGAGCCTCCTGTGCCACCCCTCCCTCCCTCGTGGCTGCAGCAGGACAGGCAGGGATCCTGGATCGCCTGGTCCCATCCTCACACCAGGGGTGGGAGCACACAACCCAAGGTGCAGATGGAGGTAAGAAGCCCTCAATTGCTTTGAAATAGTCCAGAAAAAGGTTCTCATCTGGGAGATGAGAACATCTTCCCAAGAAACCGATGAGGGCTGTGTTTTGGGACAACGTGCTTATCAGAAAACATCACACTGCGAATTTTAGACGCAAAGGTGGTAACTACTTTAAGAGTTGCTCAACATTTCCTTCCATTTTCAGTTCCTGAGATTTTTGCCAATTTTTATCCTCTTGGACTTCTTGGGTTGGTTTGTTTTTCATGGTGTCTGCCTCAGACTTATTTAATTACTTAAGGAAGAAGGAATTTCAATCAAAACACTTCATTCATTTCTGAGATGAGGTTAGGGGAAAATGTGTTGTCCTGTGGATGAAAAATTCCACTGTCCTTTGCTTTCATCAACTCTTCTGCTCTGAAGTGTGAGTGTTCCTCCAAGTTTGGACAAATTATATTTTATATATATACACATTAAAAAAAAAAAATCAGAGTTCACACATTCTCAACAGAGACATTTTCATTTTTAGTACCCAAATATTTCTGGAGATTCTGTCCTCACTTAGTACTCTAAGAGCACTCTCTGACTAATAAAAGCTCACTGAAAAAAGTCCCATGAAATATATTTCAGCCCAGCTATACTGCTTTGTTGGAGCAGAAGTACTTTGTGGAGATATCATTTCTGATGACACTTTGATCTAGAAAGTTTCTCAGTGTTTTAAAGTAGGAAGTCACATCTGCTGGTTGGAAAGAAAGGGGAAAGAGAGGGATCTTTATCAAAAATCTAAGCCTTCTGATAAGAAAACATCAATTCATCAAAACCCCACTTCTCAAAACGCTGAGAAAGGTGCAAAACGTCACAAAAACGAAGTTGCTCTAAAAGTGTGATCAATGCCGTCACCATAACTTGAACTTAGGAGACACAAAAGTAGACCTGAGGGCTTCTGAAAGTGAATTAAGGGGGAGGAGGTGGTGACTGAAACCAGTACAGGGAATAGGGGAAGAGAAATTTGTGGAGAAAAAATGGGGAGTGATGAGGGTGAGGGGCCTACAGCTGGAGAAAATAGCCAAGAGGAGGTGGTGAAAAGCAGGAGATGGGATCTGCACCTGTAGCCTGAGAACCCAAGAAAGGTTCAGTATGAGGGACTCGCACAGTGACTGGGGAGAGAGACCAGGTGTGAAACCCAACAACAAAGTGTGGGTCAGCCTCGTGCTGGTCAACAGCCACAAAGGCAGCCCACTGTGGACTCTTAGTCCACCTTCTAAATGAAGAGAACGGTGTTTGTGTGATGGATATGAAACATTCCTGTCTGCAAAACACATGGATAGGAATACATGGATTAGCAAATAACTCTAGTTTATTTTGTGAAAGCCTAGGAAATGGCTTAATGAAAAAGAAGTCATATTGGGGATGGGAAACACCATGGAAGTTATCCTCTGGTGCTGTTTTGCTCTGCCCTTCTTTCTGTACAATGGCTGTGGTCACAAAATGTGTTTCTAAGAATCATGAGGCCCTCAGTTCAATTTTACAGCAAAAATCACGGAGAGCCGCTGACTGCAACCCCTGCACCCTCAGCCCACACGTGCTGCTGTGCTCATTTGCTAACCAGGCTGGTTCAGTGGGCACACAGGCTGGCCCCATCCCACCAGTGCCACCATCTCTGGGAAGCTTTGGTGTTATTTCCTCGGGAGGGGAGGGGGTGCAGCAGCCTTTTCAAGAGGAGGCTTTCATTTTGCACGACAAGTTTTTGCGAGGGCCCTGGAGCTGGTGCCTCCCATGGGACAAGGAACAGCAGTGCCCCTGGCAATGCCAGGAGCTCTCTCGAGGAGGAAGCGGGTCAGGAAGAAGGAGGCTGGGAAAGATTCTGCTGAAATTATACCGTAGGTGGAGGTAGCAGCATAACAGGAAAGACAAAATGGGTTTTGAAACACAGTTATAGTCAAATATTTCTAAGAAATTCATGCTGTTCTTTTGAACATCATTTTCACTGTTTCCAGTGTTACATGCCACACATGCTGCATACTATTATAGAATCTATTAATCGGTGTAAATAATTGCATAAAATTTGCCTTACATTCTCTCGAGGGACTGATCTACTCTCCAAAAAGGCACATGTATCTTGACTGATATTCAAAATACTCAAAATATAGCCAATGCATCTAAACTGTAAAAGCAGAAGAAGAGCCAGTGGTGGAAGGGGATCATCTCAGGAGATACCTGCCACTGACTGGTCTTACCTATTTTGGCTGCTCTTCAGCACCAGCTAAATGTTACTAAGAGGGCTGATATAAACAGAAATTCCACAGAATTTGCAGCTACTGTTGATGACATCCACAGAGTACAAGAAGGAATTGATAAAGGCAAAGATCTTTGATGCCCCACACACTGTTTAGGTGTGTCAAGACATACCCACTGTGTAAAACTGCAGTTTTGCACACCATAAAGAAAACAGAAAATAATCCTGGTATGTGAAATGGGATCCCCACAGACAGTGGACTTCCTGAAATGAGACTTTTTTGCATCAAAGCAATGACAGGCATTTTTTTAGGTTCTTCTCAAGGTCAAAGTCAGTTCCATGTAGTACTGTAATATTACATCATCGCCTGAGTCATGGCTGCAAACCTTCCTCTTAGGAAATAAATGGAAATAAATTATTTATACTGAAGTAATGCTTTTGGGGTTTTTTTTTGCTTCCCTCCTAAAAAATATACCAGGCTCTGCAAGTCAGGTGCGCACTGGCACTTTCAGAGAGGCCTCTGTTCCCTCACAGTGCTGCAGGATCCTGATGGAGACTAACATCAACACAGCAAAGGCTGTCAACATCTCTCTGCATTTACAGAATATGCTGGATTGGATGGGACCCATAAGAATCATCAAAGTCCAACTCCTGGCCCTGCACAGCACCATTCTCAAGAGTCACACCATTTGCCCAAGAACATTGTCCAAAGGCTTCTTGAACTCTGTCAGGCTGGTGCTGTGACCACTTCCCTGGGGAGCCTGTTCCAGGGACCGACCACCCTCTGGGTGAAGAACCTTTTCCTAATATCCAACCTAAACCTCCTCCGACTCAACTTCAGGCCATTCCCTCAGGTCCTGTCACTGTCACCACAGAGCAGAGATCAGTGCCTGCCCCTCCTCTTCCCTCATGAAGAAGTTGTAACTGCAATGAGGTCTCCCCTCAGTCTCTTCAACACATGGAAGATGCTCTTTGTCCCTTCCCAAGTTGGTCCCCTTTTTTAGGCAATGGGATCTTTCTGCAACCCTCACGCAGCACCAAACATAAGTGACCCATCTGGGCACCTAGTCCTGTCAGGGCACAGATAATACCCAGTCCAAATCCTCAAAATACCAGACCACTCCTGAAATGCCTGAAATTTAACAGATTAAATTTCTAGTAAGAAGAGAATAAGCCTTGATGCCTTATTTAAAGGCAACTGTTAAGACCCCTCAGTGATTGGAAATCTATAAATACTAAGGTGGAGTTTTACATGTATGCATTCCAAATAGTGTGCTGATAAATGTGCTTGTAAGTGAATGGTGGAGAACGCATTCTCACAAGAATACAGAAAGCGTACACACTGAATTGCACCCAGAACCTTATTACCAAAACAGAAATTTTTAAAAGACTAGTGAAATACATGTTGACATCAAACTAATTTTTACTGCTCGCAGACATACTTTGCTTTCAAAAGAACAAGAAAATTGAGAAATTCATAATTATACAGCTTTTTCAAATATGAACGCCAGACAGACACGCAAGAACAGTATGAATCACAGGTCTACACATCATTCAGCAACAACAAAAGCAGAAAACCCACAGGATTCTTACTCATACTGGTTTTGATTTTTCCCAAGTAGGTGGAAGAAAGCAGAAAAAAGACGTTTCAGCATGGTTAAGTAAACAGACATGCAGTCTTACAGCTGAAAGTATTCTCACTCAGGTATTGGTTTTCTGAAGCCCACAACCAAAGCACTAAATTCACAGTAACACACCAGCGAGCTTTTCTTGAAGGTCTACAGAACAGCACCATCTGTAATCTGGGATGCCCTCACCAGTAATTCCAGTTAGCAATTACTCTCAGAAGGAGGGGAGCAAAAATGCACAAGTTTTGAACTTTGTTCTAGACAGCTTAAAAATCTGATCTGGCCCTGCTTTGTGCTACAGGATAGTGTCAGTGCTTCTGCCCCATGCTCCATCGAATCTCTGTCTTTACAGCTTTTCAAATCCTTTCCTAAATTGGTAATGAGCAACAGAGAACTGAAAATAGATTGCAGATGTGTGGCAAGATGTCCGTAACATGATATCCAGAGGCATCATTTGTCATTGATGCAAAGAGTAGCCCACCAGCCTTCTGAAAGGACTATTTGCAGAGACATTACTTATATTTTTGAAAGTTCATAACAAAACAGTGATGGTGACATCAGCAGCAATATAAAAAGTGTTTATTCTTGTATTCCTAAACTATAAAGGATTGGTCACAATTGTTTACATGGTCCAAGATTCTTCAGAGCTCCCACCTCACTAAAAGTGAAGAGTCCAGTGGTTAGACCTGTGAACAGACTTCCAATGTGAGACCCAAGACTCTGACTTCCTAGGTATCAAAATCCCTAATTTAAATACATTTCTGACCATATTCAAAGCCAGAAACTTGGCCATGTTGAACAGAGAGGTGCTTTGTTCCAGCTGGCATCACCAAACGTGTTGGCACAGCCCAGAGACCTGACAGAGGAGGTAAGACTGGCTGCTGTCGTAGCAGCCTGCTTATAACCAACAGATGGGCAATTAAGGCTCTCACCTAGGTAAGAGGATTCAATTTCCCAATGAAATATTGGTTTTAAATATTTTAATCTCCAGTGCCCGTGTGGCCCAGCCACTGTCCCTTAGCTGCAGGCGTTGAATTTTGTATGGGAAAGCAGTGAATAGCAGCTGGCACAGAGAGAGGCACATCCTCTCCTCCTTTTGGGGCAGCCTCCTTGGAAGGAGAAGATGGAGGTTTCAGTCAGTGGCCCAGTGAATATGTGCTACTGCTAAATAAAGCTCCAGAGAACATCACATCTATTTATGTCACCCCGTTTAGGCTGTAAATCTCCCCCTAATGTTGATGTTTAAAACAGACCAGATGAATCACACTCCAGAAATGTCTGATTCTCCTCACTGACTATAAAGGGAGCCTAGACTGTAAAGCTCAGCTGTAGATGTCAACACCGAAGATGGCTAAACTGAGATTATTCCCACCAAGACCCATTCACACAGAGTAACTTAATTATCCAATTTCTATTAAAATGTCCAACTATTGCCCATATCAGAGGGAACAGAGCGGGAATTAGGCATCCCAGAGCCCAGAGCTCACTCGAGGACACAAGAGACAGTGACTATCTTTATCTTCATTCTTGTGTTATGCCAAATATAGCACTAATGCTTAGCAACTTAGCAAGCCCTTGTAGTACCAAAACACTCCAAAGGGTATCAGCAAATGTCTGTTATTCCATTTGATAATTCACAGAGGCCTGAATAGTATTAATGGAGTTTAAGCAGTAAAAACAATAGCCTGCATATGAAACAAAATCTGTTTCACTAAAATGTACATCAGCTATGTCTCTAAAAATTAAACCACTGAATTAAATTGTGTACCATAGCCAAAACAAGAATAATAATCTAAAAACCATTTCCTACAATGATTGAAGAGGACAATTTTTTATAGTTTTAGCTTACGAAACACAAACAAAATCATATTATTTACTGAAATGCACCTCTGGGCAACAAAATATTGTTAATATGAGAGTTACTAGCATAACATAACAGCCAGTAAAATATGCTTTAACAGTATTTCCATGATGGTTAGACTCAAATGATTGTGAAGCGTATTTTGTCAGTGATCGTATATTATTTCTCTTATACAAAGTCCCAGGAGCAGATGGGAAGAGATGATGGTCATTCCCAGACCTCACCAGGTACATAGGGCATGAAAAAAGCCTGGTTACTGGTATATGGTGGACCTTTTTTGTGTCCTTATTCAGCAGCCACCATTCTCCTTATTAAGTTTCGAATTCAAATTCTGTCATGCTTCCATGAAATGCGTAGACACAAATTTTTTCTTAAAAACAGATTAAGTTTAATTGTGATTACCTTTTTATTACTCTAAACCTGAGAATATTGACCCCCATTTTGAAACCTAACCTTATTTTTCATGCCTTTTAAGTTTATGTGAGGTTGCCTGTTTGATACCCATACATGAAAATTTCATATTGTTGGCTGTGCTCTCAATAAATTATTTAGAAGGTTTGAATATTACTACACTGTGAGGATTTTCAGAAGAGTTTGGTAAATCCTTTTTTTCTGCTGTCCTCAAAAGACAAACAGCCTCTCAGTACACATTTAACAATAGCTTTATAAAAGAAAATGAAGGCTGGTTTGAAAAGAGTAAGTATAATTATCTACTAGGAATTTATCAGTAATATCTAAATATTTGCAAGTACTTTTGTCTTAATTCTAGTTAAGGAAGCACGCTGTCTAAAACCAGATTGTTGAACATGTTTACCTCAGGCTAAAATAACACAAATCCTCTTACAGACACATGAATTATGATAAGCATACATCGTGAAATGCAGGAGTTCAAGTGATGCTGGAGAGCAAGGAAGCATCTGGCTGCCCATGGCTTGAAAAGGTGCACTGTTCACTGGGTGAACAACTGGCTGCATGGCTGAGCCCAGAGGGTGCTGGCCAGCTGCAAGTGGTGTTCCCCAGACTCGGTATTGGGGCCACTCCTCTTTAGCATCTTTATCAATGACCAGGGCAAGGGGACTAAATGAACCCACAGTCACTTCATACTTTTACAGATTCAGGTGACAAGGAGCTCCACCATTTAATTACATAATGTATGAAAATGTATTTCCTTTATTTTTATGCTTTCTTTTCTCTGAATTCTTGTATTTTCTGTATCAGTGAAACATTTGCTTTATCAACAGAGTTCAACATTTATAGATAACTTTCACAACTCTCTCAACTATCCCTTTTCCAAAACTGAGGAAACTTACTTTAGCTTCCCATTACACAGGAAGATGTCCTCTCTATCATCTACTTTTACTATAGTTTTTCCAAGCAGAGGTAATCAGATTTATCCTTAAGAGAGAAATCTGGGCATAATGCTGTATTGCACACCCAGCAGTAAAAATGATGCTGGTTGTTTCGTCTTCACTCCTTTCCTCATAATTCCTAAGGTCCCATGCGGTGATTTTTTATTATTCATGCTTAGCATCAAGGTAATATATTTTGAAATTTACTCTGAATATCCTGTTCCACAAGTTCTGCCTTATTTTTGCCTGTGTTCCCCACCACCACCACCTTCATCTTTCAGTAACACAGCATTAAACTTTACTACCTTGAACAGCAAGGCATATGATGCTGTTACCTTCCTAATAAGTTCCTATTATCATTTTTGCCACTTTTAACTTCAGCCACGAAGCCACAACAACACTTCTTCCTCATCAACCACAGTTGTCCCTCCTCAGAGTGGATTCTTTGAGAGATATAATTCCAGTGAAAGGTGGCATCGTCTCATAGGTTAGATCATGAGCAAGAGAAAGCAATAAAGTTTCTGACTCCACTTATCTTCCTTAAACTAGAGTTTAACAAGATTGCTTAATAGACTGCAGAAATGAAAGTCCTTAAATCACCTGGTGCTTTGCAGTCTAAATACCCTGGGCATCTGATGTAGCAGCTGGACAAGGGACACAAAGGTATGTTTTTTAATACCAGACTTGGGATTCATCTGCCTGGGTGTGAGTATGCAGAACATCATCCTCCTCACCCAAACTGCTCATCTCAGAGTCCTTCCTGTACAACAGAAATGGTTGTACAGCCAGCAGAGCCTGAGTTGCAGCCTGTCCAGACCCAAAGCAGTTCCCAGGTCAGGCTCTGGGAAGGTTGGCTATAGACCCTGGGGAGCAGCGAGGCAAGAGTGCACAGGAGTCCTGATTAGGGGGGAGAAAATAGAGAAAATTAGCGTGGAAAAGTGAAGACTGAAACACACTGAAAGTTGCTGAGAGCCCTGAACAGAAGGAAGAGGACCAAAATACATCATGCTGTATTATTATGGGAAGGGACACAAGAGTTCAAAAATGTGATTTAATTTTGTATGCATGATTCATGCAACAAAATAATTCTGCTTAAGTACAGTCCCTCATTTGGTTGGTGAAGAATGCTATTAAAAAAAACTAGACAACCCCCATCCATAAACTGGAACAATACTACTAAATAGCCTAGAGATTGATTGACATTTTAAGTTAAAGGATGGATCAAATGAGGATTTAGATGGGAAAAATATAGTAGGGTTTATACTAAATATAAAGCAGTATTTATACTGAATTCTGGCATATGTATGACTAGGCTGTAACAAATGTTAATACAATCCTTTGACCATACACTGTATATTAATACTGCAAGGTCAAATCAATAAAAAAATATCTGTTTCCAAAGATTCAAATAAAAACAAATGGAAAAGAATCTGAAAAAAATAAGAAAAACATTCACTAGTCCTCTGACATTTATAAACATCTAATGAAAATTGAGTCAGAAGAATGAAAATAATGTGCTTAAGAAATAAAACACCTAAAGTAAGAGCAATATCAAAGCTCAGTGGCATCTGTTTGTCTCATCTTTATGGTTATGTGGCTAAATGGGTCAGAGGCAGAGATGGGGACAGTCATACAATGCATATGCTTATCCTTTACAGTGTATTTCTTCACAGTGTGGTTTGTGAAGCTGAGCATCCCAAGTAACTGACAGGAAGGGTATATCTGTAGGTACATTGCTTTATGAAGAGCTGCTGGTTCTTTGTGTTGGGTTTTGTATAATGGTCAGCTACTGAACAAGAAAGACAGAGGGCTGGAACAGCGGCACTGTGGCGGGTTGTGATTATGAAACACTTGACAGGGCTCTGGGGGAAAATCCACGAAGTGCCTTCTCTCTATTTTGCTTAGGCAAAGGGTTGGATCTGAAGATTAAAAAAAAGATTCCTTCCAGGCTCCTGTTTCTAGACAGGTAACAGATACTTTACCATCTTTAAATGTTCACAGAAAAGTCTGACTCCAACATTCTGGTTAGGCAACCAGCCAAACCATGCACACACAGAAAAATACAACTGCAGCACAATGACTTGTGTTGAACTTGTCATTATCGGTTAGTTGCTTGTTAAATACTTTATAAATACAGCAAATTCCCAAGTGGTAGCTTTCTGTTCTTTAAAAATGAAAAAAAAAAAAAAAAAAAAAAAAAAAAAAAAAAAAAAAAAAGAGTGGAACAGTGGTTTTTTTCCCTGGTGTGCACAACTACCCCAGATAACACCAGTAAAAATTCCCCAAGCAAATAATGGATTTTTAACAAATCACTTCATGTCCTCTTTCCATACTGAAATTCCTTCTGCTCTGCACATCCCAGTGAAAGCGATAAGTATTCACAGCCATGTCCCTGCTATGACTCATATCTTGTTAGAACAAAAAGAGGCACTTGGCTCTCTGGAAAATAAATCCCACAGCCGCCTGCCTTGGATTGCTGCAAGCCTACAGCTCCCTGGCTTGTGCACTGTTGTGTCACAGAGGTCTTCATGTCCCACAGGAGACAATTACTAAGAAGTACCTCCAGAATAGGTGATGTTCTGCATATTATTATAGGCGGGGGAAAGGGCTAAAATGGTAAATATATTTAAAAAGGCTCAAAAAGCACAGTTACACTGTGGGAAGCTCAGTCCCCTGACAAGCTAAGCTGTTCAACTACCACAGCCACTCTCCTAGAGAGGAGGTTATTAGTGATAGGAAAAGCTAAATGAATCGCCAGAATAACTTGTATTGGTATCCTTAGCAAGAAGCCAAGCTAGCCAAGAGCCATGATAACTAGCAGATCTGTGCCAGAAAAAAACATGAAGAGGTTTTTGATCTTCCTAGCTTTTCTTCATTAGTTTGTCAACGAAAATTTTAAGAGTGAAACAAAGAAATCAGGCAGGCCCCCTCAAAAACCCCCCACCAAATCAAACTAAATAAACAATTGGCAGAGTTAATCAAGTCTATTTGATTGAAACATCACTGACTGGACAAACACAACATAACATTGGGAACACAACACAGTTAAACCCATAGACCTCAGCTGGTCATTCTGTCTCCTGCTCTGTGGCATGTCTTCACATCACTGAATGTTGTTACCAAATAAGCTCCCAGTAACGCCAGACACCTATAATAGTACAGGCCATTAATGCAAGTGTACCAGCTGGTCAAAATCTTACCTAAATGGTGAAGTTCTTCTTTCAACTTCCTGTTCCAGTGCAAAATCAGACAGACAGTTTTATCAGATTCCTCTCAGGAATTACTAAGGTCAAGGCAGAAGTGACACTGATACGTTGTGATGGGTATCACCCCCAATATGGTTTCCCACAGGGCAACTAGGAGGAGAAAATACTCCAGGTATTTTCAGATACCTACACTTGGAAAAAAATTCTGAGCAACCAGTGAAAAGAAACATGTGCCTAAATATGTAAGAGGAACATCTAACGCTCTGTTCCGACTCCTGGCTCACCAAGTAACATCACGGTCAATCTGCAATGCCTTGAATAAGAGAAACTTTCTGTGTAGGGGAAGACTCTATAACGCAGATTTAGACTCTTTAACAGCAGATTTTGAATTTGGACTCCATGAGAAGTCAAACGTTTTGAGAAAACTATGGCAGAATTCTCTGGTTCACTCTCAAGGTCTCTCTCTAATTCAGCAGTTAAAGCACAGAGGAATGGCCACCCACCAATAAAAGCAGTCATGCCACTTCATACACCACAAAGATCTAGCTATGAAGAAATTAGGTATAAATAAATATAAGTAGCATGCACCTGGGAAACCATATATTCAATACTGACTTCCACTTCTGTCTTTTAAGTTCTACAGTCAATTCAAAGAATTACCCTGACATCTGTCTAACCCTCTCAGTGTTGCACACAGAAGAATGAGTAAGAAGAACCAGGTAAGCAGAGTACAGAAAAATGGATGTGGATATGAATGTGGTCTATGCATCAGCTGGGATGCACTGTATGCTGAACTTTCAAAATATGGAATAGGCAGAAGTCAGCAAGAATTCAGTGAAATATATTTAAAAATCCACACAACAAAGAGTGTTTTAGGAATCCACCTCTGTTCATCTTTAACCACATTAGTTCAGAGGCAAATGCATTCTCCTAAGATCTTAAGAAACTTGGATTTTGCAATTTTGCTAAATAAGCTTCTTCAACAAATAATAGGAATAGTGCAGTGCCAATATTATGTGAACATTTATTGTTATCTTGAATGTGAAAAGATGGAATAATGAAGGGCTTTTAGGAGGCTGAAATGATTAGAATTTCATAAATGATACAATATTCTTACTATGACATTTTCAGTGCAAATCAAATACTTTGATCTCCTCCAGTATCATTTCAGCTTGGAATTGAATATTTCAGTTAATTTTGTTAAACTGAAATGAATAAAACCCTATTTTTATCTAAATCAACATTTTAATGTCCTTTCCACACACTTTGTGCCAGGTGCTCCTTCCACCTCGGGGTGGAGAGGTACTTCACTGTGCTTAAACTTTTTCAGTCTAGTTAATACATCCAGCCTTCCAATAAAGGCAGTAAGATCCTAATCACAGACTTTGTGACACTACATACCAAGAAAATGCAATTTAATCTTGAGGTGACAAAGAACAACGTGAATTTGATATTCAATTCAATTAATTTGAAAACAAAAGTACAAAAAAACCACCTTTTGAGTCAAACTCCCCTTTTCGAAAATTTTGTTTTCCAAATAAAAGAGTCAAGAAAAATGGTAGATTTTTTTTCAAGTAAGGTTTTCATTTTACAAAAGCTGCATTTTCTACTATAAATCATTCCTGCTGGAACTGTTTTTATTCCATTTCCTAGAGAGCAAAGGGGCACTTTGCCTCTACTTGAGTGTATTGTAATGCCTCCTTATGACTTTTTTTTTCTCTTTCACATCTGACATATTTTTCCTTATTGCTAACCCTGAAATAAACATGGCTAAACACAGTTTTCCTGTGAGCTCACATACAAAAGTAGTTTGGGCAATGTATTCATTTTGCTGTTTATATTATCCTGTCAAAAACAAGGAGAACTTGGCAGTTTCTCAAGTCTTGAAGAATGAAGTCAAAATGAAACCAAGCTATCATTAGGCAGTGTCTCTGAGCACACTACTGTAGAGCTGCAGGACTTGTCTCAGAGCTCAAGATGAGATCTACCTTCAAAATCCCTCAGAAAAAAAGTCATATACATTATATATTATGTGATTCATGCTGTTTTTAGCCTTTCACTTTCTCACTCAAGGACAACTTCCATGTCCCTCATCTTTGTAATGAGACAGAGTGTGCAACCTTCTCCCCTTTGCATTCCCACAGGTCTGCAAGGGCAAGGAGAAATACGTGCTACAGAGACATATTACATCTAACTATCTCAGAAAGACAGCAAAAAATTCCAGCCATTTAAGTCAAGAAAACACTCTTGGAATCGATATTTTTGGATGCACAACAGGGTATTAACCTGTACCATTGTTGTGCTCATCCTCTTCTCTGTTAAACTTCAAGTTTGCTTTTTGCAGCAACCAGAACTCTGCTTTGTACTGTAGAGAAGCACTCTTCAAAAGGGAAAAGCACTGCATCGAAGCAAGATCTCTACCTTGGACCACAGCAAATTGCTTGGCAGTCCTTTTATTATATTCAAGGCGTTCTCAGGCAGCTGGGCCTCATTACAAGCAATGGCGCTTTAGCCATTAACTTCAGAGAGATCAGGATAAAGAACCAAATGCAATGACGATAATTTAAAGCATGTTAAGCAAGAAAATGAAATCGTGTGGAGCACTGCTAATGCTGTATGCTAAGCGTGCTTCCTGGTGAGTGCTGGAAGACCATATATGCTTTGGGACAGATGCTCCGACAGAGTTTTTGTTTTCCTTCCGGCCCCATGGGGGCCCTGCGATGCCACAGCAGAATGAACAGCTAAAAGATGAGGTCCATCCCTCCCCTCCTCACTGCACCAATCCCGGGGAGGAAATACTCCCAGGCGGAGCAGTGTTGCAGAAAGTAGCTTCTGGGGAACAAAAAGGTGGTTAAGAAATTATCCGTATAGGATTTGTTGATTTGTTTGTTGTGAGTTTTAGCAGCACCAGTGTTGTAAATTGGAAGATAAATGATGTTGGCATTTGGGGATAAGTTCAGACTTAGAGCTAAGTCTCAAATAGATTTGTTGCCTTCCATAAAGATCTTACACTACCAGTAAACACATGAGGCCATCTCACCACTACAGTTGGGTGTTTGGATCGATTTGTGGTTCAGCAGCCACATCCCAACGTGCCAGGCAGGGCTATGCCACGTCCCCCAGAGATACCAACCCTTGTTTTTCAGCTATTTAGTGCAATTTGTTCACTGTGAACTAACACAGATAGAACCTGGTCCAAGTTTAACTTCAGATGAGTTCCAGGACTCACACAGCCTCAATCCTCCCCCCAAATATTTCCGCTTTTCTAAGGAAATGTGTAAGAGTTGCAAAGAAAAAAATTCCAGCTTTCATCCTACAGAGGTTGTATAAATTTTAACTGAGCCATATTTTTGTGAAAGGTGCACTTAAAAAAAGAATTTTAACAGCTGCTCTCAGACTAGGTGATTAATTTTGAAGTAGGTTCTATGAAAGAATGAACAATAACAGCCGAAGGTTGAGGCATTAATATTAACCTGTAATAAAAGGAATGATGTTTAAACCATTCCTAGAAATAAAAGATGAGTACCTGGTCCTACAGTGCTGGAAGAAGCACATAGCTTAAATTATATCCAATCAGGCAAAATACAGATATTAAACATTTATGAGCAGCTCTGATATATTCTGAATTAATCAGTTCTGCACATTTAAATGTTTTAATATTTAATGCTGCTACCTCAACAGTCCTGAAGAAATATTAAACTTTTGTATAGTCCTTTAAAAGGAATAGCAAGAGATTTAACTACACAAAATCTGAATTGTGGCTGTAGGTTTTGTGCTGTGCTGTGTATTGTGGAGAACCACGATTATAATGTATTGAACTGCAACTGAAATTCTGAACATTTTCACTACAGATGAAACAGAAATAAGGACAGTAATAACACAAGTAACAATTATTAAGCCAGGGGTAAGTACATGTCCAATCTGATTAAGTCTCCTAGGCATGATGGATTACTCATGAAGGCTTACTAATATCATACTTTGGTGAAATCTCTCAGATGAGTGTAAATGGCATGCTAAAGGCATTTTAGACATTGCAGCGTATTAATGTTAGTGTGTTAGTAAAGTAAATCTTCTCCAAAACACCAGCTGTGATAAGCAAAATGTATATATATAGAGAGATATTTAGCTGCCCACAAATTCCCTCACTGTAAAAAGCAAGTAGTCTGAATTTTTTTTCACTGCTGTCAATAATGGTCATTTTAAATACAAGAACTGTATACTAATTTATGAGTAGTTTTAATATACAGTGTTTAAAAGCATATTAAAGTTGAAAATGAGGACATGAAGACCTTCCTAGAAGAGAGTGAGTCATATATGATGCTGATTCCATTATTAAAATGTTTGCTTTGATTGTAAACATATTTCAGAGATTCTCTGCTTTATTACCTCTGAGTAAAGTAGAAATTACTTGGAAAATTCCTAGATAAAACACTACAACAACACACTACAAAACTGTCGAGGTTTGATGGAAATTGTGAGGACAACAAACAGCATAAAGCCTCTGCTATGAACACGTGCTCATTTCCATATCACTTTGACTGACAGTTTGGACAGTTCGGACTCTACAACACCTGAACTCACACCCATCTCTTTGCCCCTTGTCAGTCAGTGTAAATTCAGTGTATCGCTCTCATTCAGCACGGTTTTACATGCATTTTCATTACAGACCACACAACTGAAATTACCAGTGGTATTAAGTTTATAGCATGGCAATTTCAAAGAGAACCATAACAAACAGTAATACCTTATAACTGAAGCTATAGTACATAAACATCAGTATTCGTAGTTTGGTAGCCAAGACACAGCCTGGCTCACATATCAGTTATTTAAAAAAAAAAAAAATTCGACAAAAATTCCCCCCAATAGAACTAAAAAAAAAAACAAAATCAGGAAGAGCTCTCAAACTTTTATTCTCCATTTATTTTCGAGGAAAAATAAGCACCAACCTTTAACATCCCTTACCTTTCCAGCAACCAAATCTGCCCCAAATGCTCACACACAGCAAAAGTAGCAGAGATGCCTCAGTTCAGTCCTTGCACCACTCTGTGGTCCTGCTAACCCACACTCACACCTAAAAACCTCAAATGTTCCACATGCACAAAGCCCTGCCCCAGAGATTACTCTTTTCCTATTTCACAATATTGCTGGTAAGTGAATTCCAAAAGTGGCAATAATTCTGTCCTTAAGGGAGATGCTTGTAAGCAGCAGCCAGAGCCCTTTACAGAACCCGTTAAAACAAAACAGGTCCTTAATTTCCACTGCTGAGCATCATTGCCCAAGAGCAAATACAGACACATGAAACTATTGCAGGCAGTTGCTTTGTGAAGGGTTGCGATTCTATGAAAAACAGAGAGGAAAGTATGGGGAAGTTAAGAGAAAAGGCACGAAAGAAACTATAAGGACACAATCTGAGCACAGCTGTGAGACCAAAACACTCAGCTGATGGCGAGGCCCTGTGATGCCCAAAGAGACTCATCCGTATTGCTCAAGGAAATCACTCAGAGATCATCTCATGTCCCCATACATTCGAGACTTTGTTAGAATAAGGAAGAGATTATCAAAGTTTTCTTGGGAGTTACATGGGAGTTACCAATTTCTTTTCTTTCTGCAAGTGATACATATGACCCAGAAAAGGAGAAATCTCAGTTGGATCTACTATGGATGGAGAGGGATTATAGCCATTGCATCAAAAAGGTGCAAGTAATAGACAAGTCACAGACATCGAAGTGACCCTCGACCAAGGGCTCAGAAAGAGTTTAAAACCAAACCAAAATGATGAACAAAAGCAGGCATAAAATAATTTCTAGAAACTTTTGAGTTTTTGGCAGAAAAGTCAGGGAGTCCCTTACAGATAGATGGGCTTCTTTCTGACAGCTGTGGCAGACTCGGGGAATTTTCAGCTCAGAATGGTGAATTAATTAACCAATTAAGCAGCCTGATCTGACTGGACAGACTAAGTTTCTCCCAAAAACAGGACAGTGGGAAAATTTGGACTAACTTGAAATATGCTAAGAAAGAGAAACTCTAACACAGGCCTGAACAAATGAGCAACCACATCAAGAAAGAGATAAAGAATTACACCCACCCACCCCCCCACCCCCCAAAATTATGACAGAACAGCACAGGGACCTACAGAAGTGAATCTGGACTTGCAGAACAATATCAGAGAAAAGGAAGTTTCCCGGTATGGAACATGGACTACAAATGAAAGGATAGTGGATACTGGTTTGGACATCACTATTTCTTCAGTAGACATAGGAAGAAAGCTAAGACGTGAATCCCTAATTGGCTGTGTATGTTGATAACAAGGTTGGGGAGATAACTTGTCCCCTTAAAATGTAGGAAAATGAGTTTTGTTTGAAAGTGATGGAAATCTGAGAAAGAGATTCAGACAATTAAGGAATTACACAATCTGCTACCTTCTTCAGATTTAAGAATGGCAAAAAAACCCCAAAAACCCTCCAAACCCTTACAAGACAATAACATTGTAATGTATTAAAAATTAAGTGCATTGCAATGCAGCTTCTCAAGATCCTGGCCATTGTGAGTGGTACTCTTGTGCCTCCCTGGGCAGAAACACAAAGGCAGCGAGAAAGGACAAAGAGTCACTTCACCCCCCCCAGAGGCCCCAGATCTCAGGGGAATCTTAGCTGCTAAAATTTCAGGGCATTTGAGACAGCAGTCCATCCATTTGCAAACTGTGACTAGAAAGCTACAGATAATAAAGGTAACAATGAAAATAAAGAGGGGAACTGTGGTTGTAAAGGTCAAACATGAGATGTAGCAATGTTAGTGTGGAAAAGCTGTAAGGACAAAGGAGGGTCTCTGTCCAGTGATTTTGCATTGAAGCAAGGAGCAGCAAATAGTTCTTTGTGAGCATTAGGATTCACTCTCCAAACCAACAATCAAAAAGAAGAAATTATATTGCAATGGATCACACCACATAGATAAGCTGTAGATAAGGAGAAGTATGGAAAGTTCACTTTCTGTGAGGCACAGAGAGCAAAATGAAGATATTTTAAAGACTTATTACATTTTATCATGGGTCAGCACCATAGATGTTATAGCAGATTCATCATGCTCTTCCTGAACTGTCCTGGGGAGTGGTAAGGAGCCACCAGAACCAGATCCAAGTGGCAAGGAGAGCACAGCTTTATCAAATACATTAATCCTCACCAATTTATATTAACAGCTGTTGCTTTTTGTGTGAGGGGTGAAACAAGCAGTCTTTTCCAGCCAGATTGCTGTATCTAGGGGATATCTTAAGGCAGGCACTGGCAGAAACTGAATTAAGGGAGAATGGAAAGTGACTAATGTGCATATATATATATAAAAGACAAATATGGAAATAAATATCACATACATAGCACAGCAAAGACATACCTACGCCATTCCAGGGATTTATGCATAATTAAGTCTCTTGCTTGCTAAACAAATTCCTTCAAACTTGTCACAGATCTAATCACAAAGTGGAGGAAATCTGCAGGTCCCAGCAGGCACTCTCTGAGCTGCACACATACAGAACCACACAAGTTTAAACTACTGATCTGAAACCTGATTTTCTTCCAGCAAGCGAAAATCTTTTTCAAATTGGCCAGTAATTAGAAATAGCAATACCTAAATCTGCCAAATATCTGTGCACCATTTTAATGAAAGCAAACATTTAATAAGCATTGATCTAACAGGTAAGGTTTTTGGAAAGTTATAAGCAAATTCAACGAGGCATTTGAAATGAAAATGTCTTCAAGTTACAGCTAGAGCACTGTGCAGATACTTCTGTGCTATGGGGGGTCTAGGAAATAATACCAGCCACAAAATTGTAAAACATATTGGGATGGCAGGTGCTGCAGTTCATTGTTATGCTAAAAAACTCCTAACAATCATCTATAGCAATTGCAGCTGTCTTTCTTTTACCAATGTATAGTAATTATCCAACTGATTAGCAAATGTAACCACCTGCAGTTAACTCGTGTACTGGTTTAACTACTTCCAAGGATGAAATGCCTCTCAAAATCAGGCAAGTTAGTGCTAAAACTAAAGTGCCCTTTCAAAGTTTCCTACTGAAAGAGTATTTCAAATGGCTGTGGAATTATCTCACTTTGGTACAAGTGTTCAGAAAATGTTTTTTATAAAATGTGAAAAAGTATCCTAAAAGCAGCCTCAACAGGTTTTAAAACACTAAGGTAGGTCAGTCACTGTTCTATAAAGGAAAACTATTACAACCACATTTTTATTACTAGATATATCCATCTCAGTACAGACACCCAGGGATCTCAGAGAACACATTTAAATATATACAGCCATCACATGTGATTAAGTTCTCATCCTCTCTCTCCTCTTGCCTCAATGATCGTAATCTTGCTTCTTATATGAAAAAGCTGTTCCTCTTCAGTATTCTTCAGCTGGGCCTGTAAAACTCTACTCAGCCACTTGCCCAGGGCCATTTGACAGCTGAGTAAAATATTATTTCTTTTCATTAACATAAGTCATCATGGTAAAGGATGAGGAGTGTAGAATTCATATCTAAACTCTCAGATTTTCATAGCAATTTTGATTGGGGTGACCTTGTTCTTCCACTTAATCCCACCAGACAACAAATAATTTTAAAATATATGCAAATTATGTCAGTGTCCTCCTATAAGATACACAACTGTTACACTTTTGGACACCAATTTTCATTAATTACTTTAATGTCTCTTTTTGGTATTATTGGCTTCAAAGTAATTTGTAAATCAGACTAATCTTCCTCTTTCCTTGTCCCACCTGAGCTTTCTGTGTGTTCCATCAGAACAGACTCACTTTGGAATCTGCAATTCTATTTACCTACCCACTTGGCTTCCTTTTAAATCTGAGTATGGGTTTTTTTCACTCCTTTTTTGCTTCCTCTCATCTAAGAGAAAGAAGTCCAGCAAGGAACATTTGGGTAAGTCTCATTTCCATATGGAAAACAGCATAACAGAATCACAAGCGTGCTTCCCCAACAGGTCTCTCACTAACTGTTGATCCCACCAGCTGATTTCAACTAAACACAACCAAAAGGTAAACATCTGAAAACTACTGCTTCTCTAAATCCGCTGAAAAATCAGTACTGTGAGAAAGGTGCTCCTTCATTCCCCTCCCTGTTTGGTCACTCCAGGGCTCTAAGTCTTTGAGCACCCATCTAGAAATATCTAAAATCTGAATTTTGCAAAGATTTGAACACCAGGATTCCCATTAAGTTCATCTGCACTCATACGTGCTGGAAACCCTTGAATACCTCATCAGCACATGCAATAGGTATTTAGTATCTGAGGCAGTCCACATCAAGCCTGAAGTTCTGAAAACTGCGAACAGTCCCTGCAGGAAGAGAGAAGAAAGCTGAACCACAGCGTTGAGCAAGGTTAAAGAAGAAAAGGATAACTACAGACATTAAGTGCTAAGAAAAAGAGCTCTCTATCCCAAATCCAATCACCTCTATTGCTGGGCTAGTCTCTCTGTCACCTGTGACATTCTATGTGCTGTCTTTAACCCATTTTTTGTTTAACAATTGAAAAATGCTTTTTTAAATTTAGTGTGCAATAAATGTAATAATGTGTATATTAATTTCAGCAACAGAGGATACATTTATAGCAAGATTTTATCAATGCCAATTTGCAATTCAGAATGTAATTATAAAAGGAAATATGTCTTAAACATTAAATTGTCCACAGACCATGGACAAATACATAGGTAATCATCCAATAATGATTCATAGCAAAATATTATTTTTAAAAATGTGCAATTTTTATGGTTCGCATTCTCGGGATTTCTAGTCACATGTAAACCTTACTGCTCCCATCAAATCCGCACTTACTTGTGTATAATCATTGTTGAAAGGTCAGGTGGCAAATCTGCTAAGAAACTGAAATTTTGCAAAGAGGGAATTTGGAAATTTTACTTAGGCATTTTTGGGGGTTCTTTAAAGGAGAACGAGGAGCAGACACATAGATACTTTAAGCATCCGATCTTCTTGGCACCTTTTCCAACTTGTCCTCACATTGAACCAGCACAACTCTCTTTTCCTATTTTCTCTTCGTGAGCAAACACCTTTGCTGCTCCCCAGAAGAGGCAGTGTGGGAGCCCTGCGTCCCTCGAGCTCCTCTGCCTGCCAGGATGGAGCAGGAGCCGGCACAGCACGCCAGCACCACTTGGCATCACACAGACCTCCAGCACCAACCAGAACGGGCACACAGCAACGCCAGAGAGCCGCCTGCTCACCACCACACACCTTCTGAAGGCGCTTGAACACCTCTACACAGTCGTAATTTGAAATGTGTCTGGCCTCTGCCCTCACTGAGAGTAAGTCGATGTGTCAGTTGGAGGCTGGCATCAACCATTTTTGGATGATTGGTTTCAAATCCTCTAATCAGCTTACCATCCAAATAATTGAGCTCTGTGTTGGGGAAGACCCTTTGAGGCGTGAGTGAAGACATTCTGCCTCAAGCCCCGGAGCAAAATTAGAGCTGTCATTTCCAGCCCCCCACGTTGTCTGCACCTCCCTGCGTCTGCCAGGCAGAAGCTGCTCCACGTGCCCGAGAGAGTCCTGACCCCCAGCTCCCCACTACATCTGCACCTAAGAGAAATGCAAGGCAGCACCTTTGTTTTCCTAAGAAATATTGATCCGCTACTATACATGTAGATTTAAAGCTAGGATTCAGATACATATTTTTCTTTTATTTTACTGAAATTTATAACCCTCACTAAACTACCCACCAGCCACTCTATGAAACAGCAGGAGACACACTGCGACCCTCATAGCGGAAGCCTAACTCAGAAGTTATATAAATAGCAAGGAAAATATATACATTAGTGTGGGATACAGTAATGGATGCAGAGTGAGATTTTCTACTTGCACAGGCAGCCCATAATGGGCTTTAAAACAAGGGCGGCATCCTGTGGGGTGATCTCCTCCCATGCTGTCCTTGCCTAAAGGGAACAAATTACTGTTTGCCAATAGGGATGATACAGCTGCCAGCTCCAGCACTCCCTTTCTGGCCATCCCACCTGGTGCAAAGCCCCCTCAGGAGGGTGAAACACCAATTTAACCCGAAAAACAGCAATGACGAAGTTTCCCCGTTCCCCCTGAGCTCACACCTCCCCTGTCTGTACTATCCAGGACACCTGCCCCCTCCATCTTCCTTTCACAGCCCTCCCTCATTTCCAACAGCTAAAGCAGAAATGCGTTGGGAGCTCTGTTTTCCTCTTCTCTCACAAACTAGCATGCCCTGGATTTTATATCTTCCTTTTATTATCTTCCTTTTATTATCTTCCCTTATTTCCTAGTTCTCTGTAATTACATATTGGGACATCAAACGGTGAAGCAGGGACTGCTTTTGAAGGCTTTTATAATTAGCTTTTCTATTGTGTCCTTTAATACCTCCTCTGGCTTTAGACTTACTTTTTTCTGTTCACAACCTCCTGAACATATGGCAGTAAATATGCAGCATGCTGTGAGCTTCACCTGGAGTCTACTTACAATATATCTGCAATGTAAATAACAGACTTCGTGTCAGTCAATTAATCACACACCAGTGCTTGGCAGAGGGCAGGCAGATTGCAGGAAGGGAAATTGGAAAGTGGTGTCTTGATCAGCATTGGACTTCAAGTATTAAATATTTCCTAAGTTGGCATGTTTCTCTGGCATCACTGCTTTTACCTAAAAATATTCTGTTACAATTGCATTAGAATTAATTCAAGGCCAAATTCTCCACTCACCAAGCCCATTTTAGTAACATTTCACCCATTGGAATAATCATTTCATTTCCACAGAACATGACCCAAATGCAAATTTCATACAGAAATTAAATTAAATTAAATTTAAAGTGATCCCAGGGTGATGCACGAAATTAAAATATTGCCATTTCAGTAAAAGTGTTTCTTTTTGGTAAAACAAATTAAAATTAATTATGTTACAGATGTGTTTTATTCTTGTTTTTGCAACAACGCATTTGAGCAAGACAAAGTACTTTGTTTACCTGATTCACTTTATTTAACTCAAGGGATTCGTGAGGATATCATCAATTATAGTCATAAACACATCATTTTATGCTTTAAAAAAAGGACTATTCCATTAGAGCTCTTCTAATCTGAAGATCTCAAAGGATTTTCTGTACTACATTAGAATCCTTGTCATTCCCATGGAGGACAAGTGAAAATATAGAAATAAATCATCTAATATTTAAACACACTTGAACAGAGCGCAGCAAGAAAGTTAAGATCTCATGGGAAGAATTTCCCTAATAACAATAAAAATCTCATTGAAGGTAAAGAAAGCCTGTTTATGGCTGAGATTCTCCCACATCTCACTGCACCTGGCCCTGAACTCGCCTCTGCCAGGGCTGGTGCCTGGGAAGGGCTTTGCCCCAAGGCTCTCTGCAGGCAAGGGGACAAAAAAGTGCCCTCAGCCACCTTCCACCCAGCTCACACCACTGCAGTCCAGCCCTACAGGTCTTCAAGGGCTTTGTGTCACTGCCTTCCTCCTGCTTCTTCTGAGCATTTATTCCCACAGGGATCGCTGTGCTCTTCCTTTGCAGTTGCCCTTTATGGAAAACTCCTCTTTATTCAGGAGATGAAGAAAAACTTCAGGATCTCGATCAACCTTTGGCTTAAAAGCCACTGACCTCTGATGGTCACCAGAAGAACTGGTTATGTCCAGGACAACAAATTATCTTCTAGATATGACTAGAAACCCAAACCCCACTGCTGCTCCGAAGGGCTTTGGTGCGAGGGTGGGAGCAGAGGCTGATGGTGCTGGGACACCCTGTTCCCCTGGGGACCCCCCTGCCCCTCATCCGTGCCCTTCCCAGTGGAGAGGCCTCTCTCCCCATCACTGCCAACCTCTGCTCACCCAGGACATGGTCACACATCCCCAGCCCATCCTGACCACAAACCGAGCCCCAGGACAGCCATGCCCTGCGCCCAGCACCCTGTGGCAGGAGAGCATTCTTTATTTTCAGCAGGGAAATGAAAACTCCTCTCAGTGGGGACCAGTCCCTCATTGCTCATTCCCCAGTGCCTGCAGGGTACAGCAGAGTCTTACTAGAGAGTTTCTGTGCCTGGGGCATGGGCAGGGCCCCTCTTTCTATGAGTTCTCCTTGGGCTAATAAATAGCCAAGCTCATCTGACAGCCTTCACTTTTAAGTGACGGCATGACCCTGGGTCCTTTTACTCTGCTGGCTACCAATTTCTGTCAAGCTTTCAAGTCTCTCACATCTTTGAGGCCTGTATCCCTGACATGTTCGATTAACCAATGTTGACCTACCCATTCCAAAGGGCGGAGGACAGACAATGGGACTGACCCTAGGAAAGAGCCCATAAATTTTCTTCAGGGACAAATACATTTATTTGCAAGCATAAGCATGCAGGAAAGGCAACCATGCCACAGCAGTGTAAAGAATATTTGTTTAGCATATTGGTCTACAACATCTTGTTATGCCATGACAACAGCACCAAAGCAACAGAGGCAAAATATTCATACAGCGACATTTTAATATTTGGGACATTAGTATGCAGTGGTACTAATAACCACTGGGAGTAAATGGAAGTTTAGTTGTTTAAAGGATGGTGGCTCTTGCAGGTATGTAAAAGCTATTGAAGTTTGGGGGGTTTTAATATTTAGAGAATATGAGTTTGAGGAGTCTCATTGGGCAGTACAAAAAGCATATGAAGCCCCAGGAAGGGCCAGGTTCTGTACTCAGCATCCAGCCTCCAAAGAGGACAGGCAATTTGTGTCCCCAGCCTGTCCCACTGGACAGGATGGCTCAGGCAGCCCTTCCCCTTGGCACTGATCAGCTCCTGATGAAATAGGGCAGACAATTCAAGGGATCTCAGCCCAGGCCAGACCTGCCATCCCCTCCCAGCACAAGCGCTGCCAGTGCCAGGCAGGTGGTGTGCTGCTGGCAGCCAGAGGGGCTCGGGGCTGGCGTTGCTCCCATGGGCTCCATGGGGTGGGAAACCCACAGACCTACAATTCAACATGCCTAGAATCCATAACTCCACGATTTGCCCTCCGAAGCGCAAGTATTCAACCTTGACGCACACAGCACTTTGGGTGCCTGCACACCTCCGGCACCCCTGGCACAGCCTCAGGAGCTCCCGGAGTCACCCATGTCCAGTCCCCAGGGAAACAGAGCTGTGCTGAGCACCAGCTCCAGCTCTGCCTCCAGACACAGCAGCCCATTCAAACTGCAGCCCCCGCTGGATTCAATTCAGCAGCTTTTTTCTCTGGACAGGACTTGACCATTGAGCAATGCTTGAGTCAGAAACAAAGACAAGCCCTGAGGCAGAAGATCTGATGATATTTCTAAGTTAATTTATATTCACAGTGCTTTTACTCTTAAAGTAAGTAAGATGATGTTGTGATTAAGGTGCAGAATATCTAATTTGAGAGATGCATGAAAGGAAATCAAGGAGTGCTATCTATCAGGAGATAACTGCAAGTCTTCCCCCATCCTCACTATAAATCTTTCACTGAGAAGAACTACTAGGTTATAAAGAACAAGAATTTTTAAAAAAATAAAAATTAAAAAGAAGACATGTTAAACACTACCTAACAAGCTTCATGACATGAGCACAAAAGTCTTAAATTCAATGTCATAAATTCAATACCGTCAGAAGATTCAGATACAATGTCCTTAGAGACAGTGCTCTGTGTCAAGCACAATATTAAAAGACATTGAAATCTTTAATATGTGTTAAATATTTTAAATTCATAGATCTGATTCAGAGAAATATCACAGAGGCATCATCAATCTTTTTTCCCTTCTGGCACATATTTTTTATAGATTTGCCACAATTTCTGCAATTAAAAGATACCCCAAACATTTACAGAAAACAGATGAGACAGAAAACTGTCCTTGTGGACATGATCACTTGCAATTCTTATGCTTATTCCAATAAACACCCCCAAACAGGCCAAGATTAATACCTGCATATATTTAAATCACCACTTTGAAAGAGATTAGACTTAAGGCATCCCAGCTATTCCCAGAGGCAGCAGGCAGTGATTATTCCTTGCAGGTATTTCCATGGGGAAAACACCTTGTTCAAAAGTACTGAATGCTGTGATAGTGCCATACATAAAACCCTCTCCTTTTAGTTTCACATTTAGGGCACATAAGCCTTTATTTTCTGTTTAAATGTACTAATCTTCTTAACGGTATAATCAAGCCTTTAATATATAATATTATCAGTTTATATTTAGAAGGAATAACCATCATGTTAGTGGTGATGGACATATCTCTCCATTCATCTGACTGAAATACCCTGGATAAATCCCTTTGCCCAATTCATTTCTGCAGAGACAGCAAGCAGCTTTATTTTATTTAAAAGCATTCAATTGCAATATATTTATAGTTAATATGTAAAAATCCTGCTTTAAGTTTGAGAAATGTTACTTTCTTCTTCCATTTTTTCATAGGGAAATGTTCCAGTTTGTAGCTTTTTAAGTAACACAGGGTTTTGCAGGCTACAAATTCAACAAAAGGTATTCCTACAGTGAATAGGTCACAAAACCTTCAACTATCTTTGCATACTTCAGAGTTTTGTGTTCTTGGAAAGTAAAAATGAGCCTGAGCCCTTAGGTACAAACTTAAGGAAGTTTGTATTTAAACACATCCCAGGACTCTGTGTTTTTTTTGTTCTTTAAGTAGAACTGGGAGATTTCCTAGTAATTCCTAATTCCTGCCCACTATACTACCAGCTTTGCACCACATGAAAAGTGCCCCCACTAAGAGAAAACCTGAGCCAGATCTAAGCCACTGAAACATGTTTTTTCTGGGAGATATTACAGGGGGATTTTCAAGACGCCAGACAACAGAGCTATCTTTTGGCACATGACAGGCATTGCATTAGGCCTGCCATGATGCATACATTAAACATAATAAATAGCTGCTATAGACCCAGATCCCTGAAATCCATATTAAGGTCTCTCACATATATTTCCCTGTGGCCCCTCTTCTGATTCTGAAGAGCACATTAAATGTTTAGCCACCCAATACATAACTATTCATCCTAGCAGCGATCTGATTGCCTGCAACTGAAAAGCTCGAGAAACAGTAAAATAGACAGGCATTTAACAAAGAATATCATGGAACATGCTCTTAAGTGTATGATTATAAGGAAATTTATTATTATCCTTTAATTACACCTAAACATTTCCAGATTACTCAAAAATAATGGAGAAAATGCAAAGTGTTATTATCATTCATTCCCAATTTGCCTTAATGGTAAATACCTATATAACATAAGTAAAACCCAAAATTAAAAGGGCCATCAAATTCTGGCCTAGCTAATTACCAAGGCATCAATCTCTCTTTATAACAGAGCACAGTGTTCTTGATGTAAAAAAAGCACAAAGAGGATGATTCCCCTTCAATTCAAACGAATTACAACCACTCTGCATGCTGACCACAATAAACACATGTTAAATTCAGCAGAAGAGATGAGAACTGAACTGGCATGCAGCTGGAACCTCTTCCAGATCGTTTGACCAGGGCATGTTTTTCCTACTGATACATCTGCCCAGCAATGTGGGGGGAAGTCACTAGATGGAAGCTGTGGATGCTAAACCTCTGAGGAATAAGCCCAGAATCCTGAAAGAGAAAAGAAGAAGGGGAAAAATCTAGTAAGCTGAAAATCTGACTGCTCCCTCATGTGTGGTCATCTCTGCCCCACCTGCCTGCATCTGGATGCCACAGTCAGCCTTGCCCCAGTGCAGCACTGCCCCAAGAGGGATGGAAACTGCCATCCAGATGTTCTGCTTGAGGAGTAATTTCGGTAAACTTTCAAGAAGAGAGCAGGGTTAAATCTTGTCCAGCTGTCCAAAGCTCTTGTCTCGTCACTAATTATGTGATGCATCAAGGAGCTGTGGGCTTTGCTGGCACTGAACTTCTTCCATGATGATGGCAGTCTTCTTCCTCCCTGAAGTGTTAAAAGCTGGGACACTCTGACACAGAACATGCAATTTTTGTTTGACCATTTTTGTTGACAATTTGACCATTTTGAATATTTGATGTACTATGCTTACTAGTATCTGTATGAGTTCTGCACCTCATGAACAATCTACATGCTCTGGAGAAAATACATCAATTAGAACAAAAAAGTTCCCTGTTTCTGAGTGTTTGCATGTAAAAAATACTTGGTAACTGCAAAAAGTGCAGGCTTTGTATATGTGGAATGAAAGGCTACTAGTTACAGTGCAAGTCACTCACTAGTGTTTCTTAGCATTTAGTAAAATGCAGTTGAAAGAAATATTGTAATATAACTAATTTTACAATGTGCTTTCTCAAATGGAAGGTATTGCAATTAGAAGGAGGATTTGCTCTTTACTGTAATCTCACTAATTGGGCAAAAGGCACCTGTGGGGGGGAACAGTTCATTGGGGCTTTGGGCAAGGTCCCAGAAGAAGAGTAGTCAGTGTGTAATGCACACTACCACTGCTCAAAGACAGTTTAGAGTTTAAAAACACCATTTGCACTAAGAAAACAGCCAGATGCCATTGCATTGGCATTCTGTCAGTGATGAGTAGCATAAAGGCTCCCTAACATCTGCTACCACTGGATGAAACAAAACTTACATCTCTTTGAGTGGAAAGGTCCACAGAGTAATCCGGACAGCCTGAGGCTGGGGAGGCACGGGTGCTGCCAGCTCCAGCCAAACCCACACCATTTCATCTCTGCTGGTTGAGGCAAATTCTGCCAAGATCACAGCTCTGCTGAAACTCCTTTATACTCCATAACTGCATTAACTACATGTTGAAGGAAAAGCAGGGCAGTAAAGAACACAGGGATCACTTCCCTGAAGGAAATAAACCTGCATCTCTCAAATGTAGTTTCTATGTCTGCTCTCAGCAGTTCGTTTCTTTTTGAGGTGGACAGCCCTGTAAATATTATACCATGAAAAAAAGGGATAATTTTAAAGATGTGAAGGCCTTTGTCCAGTGCAATTAATCACAATTCTGTAGATGCACTGCAACAGGTTCTCAAGTTTGGAAGCAGAAGTACCCTTTAACAGTAAGACATGCAGAAGGAGGCAAATGGGAGATCTCCTCTAAGCCTTTTTTACCTAACACAGCAACAGGGGAAAAAATTCTGCTGAAAAAGAAAACTGAAAAATAACTAGATGTAAAGGAAAATATGGTCAACTTATACATTAGTAGCCACACAGCAACCCCAGGTATCATTACAGAAGACATGAGTTTGTTACCTTGGAAATGTCAGTATTGTTACTAACTGCTGTTCGGTGCCTTAAGAGTGAATTATGATTCTGCAATTTATTTTGGGAACAAATACAAGGAGAGTGGTCTGAATCAGATCTGTGCAGTGGCCGGAAATTAAATGGTCAACTTGTCAGAAGTAGAACTGTTCAATTTTTGGTTCAGTGACCAAAATGAAAAGAAAAATAAAGAAAAAGAGATCAGCTTGGGCTAACATAAAAGAAGTACTGCGGGATCTGGCGCAAAAAAAAAAAAATTAAAATATCAGTTAGGTCAATATGAAAATCTTCAATGAACCCAAGAAAATTAGATAAAGGCTTTTGTTCAAGCAGAAAAGTCTCATTCCATTTTCTGATTATGCAGGCAACTTCTTTTTTTTTTGTTCACAGCCAGTTTCACCATTAAGATACTTTTCCAAAACAAAAATAAGAACTATGTTTTGAAAATAACAGTAATATATTTCAAATATTTAACTTCCTCCCATTTTCCATTAAAACTTTTACAAAATTCTATTCAAATACATTACCAGTTTTTTTCTTTGACAAAACTAGGTTTCAAATGAATTCACTATGAATGTGGAAATTCCAGCTAAATAAATGCTGAGAATTATAGAATAGTTTGGTTTGGAAGGGATCTTACATATCATCTGGTTCCAATCCCCCTGCCATAGGCAGGGACACTTTCCATGAGACCAGGTTGCTCAGAGCCCCATCCAACCTGTCCTTGAATGCTTCCAGGGATACGACATCCACAGCTTTTCTGGACAACCTGTGCCAGTGTCTCGCCAGCTGCACAGTAAAGAATTTCTTCCTAATAGCTAATCTAAACCAGCCCTCTTTTAGTTTGAAGGCATTCCCCCTTGTCCTATCACTACATGCCCCTGTAAAAGTCCCTCCCCAGCTCTGCTGTTGGCCACCTTTGGATACCAGAAAGTTGCTCTAAGGTCTCCCCAGAGCCTTCTCTTCTCTGGGCGAGCAGTCCCAATTCTCTCAATCTCTCTTCATAGCAAAGGTGCTCCAACCCCCTGCTCACCTCCATGGACCTTCTCTGCACTCACTGCAACAGCTTCAAGTCCTTCTTATGTTGTGCACCCCAGATCTGGATACAGCACTCCAGGTGGGGTCCCGTGAGAGTGGAGAAGGGGCAGGATCCCCTCCCTCACCCTGAGCCCACGCTGCTTTTGACGCAGCCCAGGACACGCTTGTCTTCCTGGGCTGTGAGCACACATGGCCAGCTCACATCCAGCCTCTCATCCACCAGCACGCCCAAGTCCTTCTCCTCCGGGCTGCTCCCAATCTGTTCTCCACCCAGCACATGTTTGTGCTTGGGATTGCTCATGCAAGAATACTATCGACTTGAAAAGCTATCTGACACGGTATCAGCCATCAGCAAATGAACTAGAATAATTGGAAAGCATAAAAATATTTGCCAGAGGTTTTGATTCTCTGTACTAACCCAAAGGAGGTTCTGAGGACTACAGTATTTTTTGGGCCAGAGTCAGAAAAACTGCTGTAGAAAAATGTTTAACACTGAACTTTAGCCAAATATTCTTTTTTCCAAACTTACTAGGAAGTATTTTTTTAAAGCACTTTTAAGTACTGATTCATTGATTTTGACACCTGGCATACCCACAAACTGCTGCACTGCAAGGCTGGCAACAGTTTGTTAAACCAGGATTTTTGCCTTGGCCAGTTTTGCTGTTTTGTTTCTCTCTGCAATTCTTGCTATAATAATCGTTCCATCCAGTGTCCAGATGAATGTGTCTAATTCTGGAAGGAGCATTGTTTTTTTCTAGCGATGCATTTCCCCTGTGAGATAGGAACACTGGAAGGTTATTGTGGGCTGGGAACCACAGCTTGTTTAGCCAGAAAGATAAATATTATCTATATTTCTTGTTCTTTCCTATGCATTGTATTGTCCTGGAGAGCAGTGGGAACAGGGGAAGGCAAACGGCAGAGACCTTGCCAAGCCCCGTGATGTGATGAATGACTTCTCACATCCCAGGGCCTGACATGAAGAGAGGCCACAGAGGGTCATGCTGCTGTTTTCAGATGTTAAAAAGGCTGATCACCTACCCATTGCTTTCATTTCTAGCACAGGAAGAGCTTCCCATCCACACGGGAAGACACAGCTCTTCCATGAAGTATTTCTCTGCAAGAACACAGGCCAGGAAAGCTGATTTTCTGCATCCTTGCTAACTCATTTATGAATGTTCTACCAGACTTGTTGAAAGATATGATCACCAACTACCTCTCAGCCATAGAGAGAAAAATACTCTCAGGTTTCTTCAAGTCTTCTGGGCAGTGAGTGTTGTGTGCTTTCTCTTTTCCCATTTCCTTCCCTCCTCTTCGCTATCTTGCACATGGACAGACAGTCAACTTTCACTGTTCCCCCATACATGCCCAAGGAGCGACCTATACATGCTACTTGTGGACAACCAATATGAAAATCCCTTCAAATCCAAGATGGGACAGGAACTGCCTGCAGATGGGACGCAGCAGGATGAGGAGGGGAAAACAGGATTTGCTTCTGGATGCATGCCTGTGCATGAAACGGAGCTTGCTTGATGGATTTCCCTATATAGAGTTTTTTTCTTTGCCAACTTTTGATTATTTTACTGCAGTCTTGAAAATTACAGTGGAGAGATGGAAAGAGGGAAACAGTGATGTCCCTTATTCTGTGTTCTTTTCACCAGCTGGACCACTCAGTGCACAGCCACATGGCAGCCAGGCCCTGGAAGGGGACGTGGGATAGGTGCCAGCATCCAGCCGTCCATGGCAGCACGGAATGATGAACTGGGCAGCAGCAGACATGGACACAGCTGAAGCCGGGGCTGGCAGGCAGACCCTTTTCTTCTCTCAGCTCTCTCAGATCATACCTGTTTATTTACAAAACTACCCTTCAAGCAGACACGGGGAGGAATAAATAACTGTCTCATCTGAGGCAATTAAAATTTTGCTAAGCGTTGTGCAAGAGCTCCTGGCATTTCATCTCAGTCTGGTTTGTAACTCAGCTCCCTCAGCCCAATGTGTACGGCCCTGTCCCCTGTGGGAAACAAGAAGTCACAAATGTGTACTTGTGAGTAGAAGCCATTCTGGGAAATATGCAGAGACCTTCAGCCCTATCTCTGATGATTAATCTGCTCACCCTGCTGAAGAAGACCAAGGGCTCTCCAGTTCCTACTCTGCTGTATCTTGCAAAAGCAAAGAGAGAAACCAGCAGCTACCCTGCATGGCTGCACACCCCAAGGCTCCTGTTCAGGAGCGATAGTTTTACACGTGGCTTCACAAATACTCCCAACACCCAGTGAACCCCAACATCCAGAGGGCTGGACTTACACACTTCTCATCTAGCAAAACTAAATCGAATTTTACTCTGAGCATCACAGTCAAATACTCTGCATGGTCCCTTGGAGCTGCTCCCTCCTCTGAGCAGGCAGAGAGGAGGAGGGGATGGGGGTGAAGGCATGTGGGCCAGTGCAGAGAGAAACCTGCAGCACACAAAATTTTAGGAAGGTCAATGCAGAAGTCTGAAAGAAAGTAGAGGGGGGTGGGATGTAAGACAGGGGAGTGGATGGTAAAGCTTGCACCTGAAGGGAGATGGATTTCTTGTCTGCTGTCACTCAGGACTCTTGCAGGTTGAACTTCAATAGACACAGTCTGGAAAAGTGCAATTGATTTCCCTTACCAAGGAGATCCTTGTGAAACTCTCACAAACAATGTTAGTATCAAAGTGCTATGTTAGTATCAAAGTGCTAGAGAGGAGCAGGGAACAGCCACTTCTGTTTTATTCCCAGGATGAAAAAATATGGTGAGAGGGATGTTACAAAGGCTGTAACAAACAGTCTGCACCTTGGGATAAAAGCCTTTGGGAAGGTGTCTGAACTCCTTTCCTGCTCCCCATCAACTTTCACAAGTACTCATGTCCAGTCCCCCAGGACATATCCTGCTTTCTAGACTGAGATGTTCACATAAAAGGCATTGCTTACAACAGCTCATGAGGAAACACCAAAAGGTAGCAGACAGAGGTGTCCTGATTCCCTGGGAAGACCAAGGATCCCCCTGGGGTGGATAGAGAGGAGCCTTGTGGAGTTCTCTACCAGCATGCAAAAACCCCATCACCAACAAAAACAGCATCCCCAAACCAAAAGCCCTGCTGACAGCAGCAGGACGAGGACGAGCAGCCAACAACCACCCTGCAGGGAGTCTGCAGTGACGCAGGTGATGCTGAGGGTGAGGAGGCACAAGCCCACAGGTGCCTCTGCCTGAAGCTGAGCTGAACCCAGCTGCCCAGGAAACACTGACGCCACAGAGGCAGCAGCCGCTCCAGATGGTTGCAGGAGACAATGGCAAGGAGCCTGTGGCTCCGTGCCTGGACACTGGGTGCCATCTCCAGCCCCAGCCAGGACCTCTCCAGATGCAGGACAGAGTAATGCCTGGTCCTGGACTGTAGAATAAGTAGACACAAACACTAGTGCCTCCACAACCCGCAGCACTCCCTCTCCATGTGGGATATACACATCTCCTATGTGGTCTTATTCAAGGAAAATGTTTAGTGAGAGACACATTAAAACAAAGTCTTCAAAAACCCCACTTCCTTGACCCTTCTCTTACTTCTAGGAAAAGAGTAAAATGTGTAGCTGTGGGAGGCATCTGAGAAGGGAGCTGGAGAAGGTCCTGTGGGCATGGACGACACAGATCTCTGTCTCCATGATGCCACTGTCCACTGGCAGAGCCCAGCAGGAACTGTGTGACCCTTGCTATGACTCTCAGTTTCCAGGACTGACCTAAGGGAAGGAGGAATGGAGGAAGACTACCTGCCTAGCAAGAAGGCATGGTCTTGACAAACTAGGAAGGTCTTTTCTCTTGCAATCTGCCAGTGTGCTTTGACAGATGTCAGACTGCACTTACAGGGTTTGGCTTATGTTTATCCCAGAGGTGAGTCCCAAATGGGGGGGTGGGGGGAGAAAGGTGGGAATTACACAAATATTCCAGACACACATTTGCACTCTGAGCACCTTTCATGCGCGATGAAAAGGCAGGAAATGTTAAGACAAAGAAAGGAAGCATGTTAAAAAGACTGAACCTTTCATCAGAGACTATTGAAATTCTCATAGCAGGGGCTGGTATGAAAGGTTGCTTATTCTCAGAGGTAAGACAGTGCCATTTCCTTCCCTCTCCATGCAGCAAACACTCATGACAAATCTAAACCACAGCTGTAGAGCATGAGACACACAAAGCAAATAAAGGTTGCATCTGAATCCATCTCAGCTGCATCACCAGGGCTATCATCAGATTGAAAATCATACTTCAACCAGTCAATATGCAAATGCTGTAGGATTGCACCATTATAAAAAGCTACAGTATTTCAAAAGCAGTGGCCTCCGAAAATCCAGATCAAGGCAGCAATAAGGAAAATGAGGAATGGCGCCAGTCTGACAGTCTCGCCCTATTCTACCTAATGAAGCAACACAGGTTTGGTGGAATAATCAATGTGGGAAACATCGGAGAAACATCCTACACACCACCATGCAACAGTAACCTACCTATAAATCATGTACTGGTCACCTTGAAGGTTTATCTTCTGTTTTATATATATATATACCTAATTATGTATAATTACAACCATTAGTTATTTATGAGAAAAACAGACATTAGAAATTTCTACTTAAAAGCAATTTGTGTGTACAGACTTTGGCAATGGATTCCACAGATAAATTACGAATATTAGAAAATATCTCTGAACACAGAAATCAGAAAATGTGTGGATTATTCCCACTGAAAGAGTATTTTTGCACATTTTGACTGTTTACAGGTTTCTTTTATTCCTTGGCTCAGGGGTTGCGTGACATGCCATAGGAAAGGTTCCCCACAGCCAGCTCGGGGCCTCGGACACTGAACTCACTGAGGCAGAGATCATTTTGTTGTGTACACAGCCCAGCCCAGCCCAGCCTGCCCCACATGGGCCGCAATACCAACAATGCCATGTCTGTCCCACCGTCAGATGTCACCTCCCAAATGTGGGTCACGCCAGCACGCCATGCTGGCTTTGATTTCTGTTATTTGGGGCAATCAAGTCTCCTTTGCAGGGGGGAGCAGCCCCCTGATGAGGGGAGAAAGGATTTAACCAGAGATTACATCTCTTCTGCGCATTTGCAAGAAAGGCTCATTTAGGCCTTTGTGGACCTTCTCCCTCCTTTCATCAATCCCGTGCCTGACTACATCTTTGGCTGGGCCATCTGCTGGTGCTTATGATGCCCACGAATTAGCGATGACAGCCGAAACCACTGAAATTTAACATCTTCCCTAGCGAAACACAGCTTGCGAGAGGCTGCAGTTGTGCCCTTGCCTGCCTTTTTCTTTTGAGGTTGGCGTCCTTCAGCAGTTTCTGGTCAAGGGATCCTAAAAGTACAACTCTTTAGCAACTCTTTGCAAACACTCACCACATGAGCTTTGGGGCCAGACAAGGGCTTCAGAAATATGAACAATGCATTGGTCAACATCAAGACCTAGACACCCATATTCCCTCAATAACATACCAAGTAAGGCTCAGACCTGAGAAATTCAAACAGACCACTGTGCTCATAAATCAGCCTTCCTTTTGCAAAGCTTACTTCATGCAAGAAAATCCTAAATACAGCAGTGCAGTCAGGTTGTGCTCTGGAGGCTCTGGTGGATGAAGGCATTTTTAGTAAATGCTGACCCAAGATGAAATTTTCATGTGCTATGAAACATTTTTGCAGCTGCAAGACAGTGTTAGGGACCTCAGAGGAAAGGACACACTTGAAGATCAAGGATCTTCTCCATTTCTAATGACTCTCTCATCATTGCTACCTATTGCCAGACTCACGTTTTTGATGTAAGTGTCCCTTAAGAGTTCTAAAATAATCCCTGGAGCTAACTGGACTCCCATGAGCAAACATCTTTCCTCACTTCTTTAATTTTAAACAAAAATTGATGGAAGTCTCCATTCTTTCAAAGATCAGAGGAGGGTGTAAGTGGATGAGATTAAAGGTTTTGAGGGAATAGCCTGCAAAAGATTCAAGAAGCTGACCTGGTTCTTGGGCTGATGCTGGAAAACAGGGACCCAAATCTGCTCTTCTGGTTGCCGCTGCACTAGCATCACTTCCTGTGCATTATTTACTTCTACTGACTCACTAAAAACTTCAGTATAACTGGTAGAAAAAGTATACAGAAAGCCTGAGTTTCTGCCACTCAGTTACAATCCTGATTATACCTCAAGCAGCGTCTCTACTTAAATTCCAGTTATTTTTTGTCTTCCCTTCCTTCACTTCAAACTCAAACATGATTTTACCTATTAATGATCTGAACAATGAGAATTTACAACGAAAATGCCCACCAGCAATGTAAGTAACCCTAATGAAAATAGGTACTAAGTCACAATCTTTATTTCTTAAATACAGTAGTTAGTAACAAAGTTGGAATTGGCCAGACTTTAAACAAGTTTTTATCAGTGCCGAAAGAGTGCACAACTACCGCTTAAAATAGTTGAAAACTGTTTTTTTACAACCTATCACAGCAATGGTTCCAGACAATATACAGTATATCTAAGAATAGTAGCAGACATTGATGGAAACTGATAACATTTGGGGACTGAAGGTTAATCCGTTCTGGAAAAAAAAGAAGGAACAATGGAGAGTGAAATAGAAACTCAAGTCTCATTAAAGAAAACTATTTTAAGGGCAGAATGATGAGTTTTACCATCAATCATGGGAAAACTGTTCAAAGTTGTTCCTAAAAGATCTAATTTTGAAACCTTGTGAAAAAGGAACTGTTTGCAGTGACAGCAAAAAAAATCTTAAGGGATAAGAACAAATACAGTGTAAAGATAATCCATTTGTACTTTTTAAACACCACAAATCTGACTGTTCATTTTGAGCTTTCTGTGATTAAGGTCAGTAAAGACTCAATGTTCAGTCAAGTTTATCCTTATTTCTTTATGCAGTTCCAATGTACTTATCTGCCCATAAATCATGGTACATGCTCTCAGCACTGAAGGCGCATTGACATGGATTAAAAAATCAACTGCAGATTGCAAATAAACCCAAATGAAGTTGTATAAAATTTTTCAATCTATACTGAGTTTTGGCTTGATTTTTTTTTTAAAGAAATTATATTCTACTCTGCATATTACAGAGGAAAACCCAGGAGAAAGGAAAAAAGGATCATCCCTACCTAGCAGGAAAGCTACAAGCAAGCCAAGGGAGCCCTGATGCTGCTCCCTGAACACGCGACCACCTCCTGGCTGAAAGGAAGCTGAGCAGGTGCCTACATTAAACCAGTGCACACTTTGTCAGTTTGCATTTGAGCAAGCCCATAAATGCTTTGCCAGCTCAAGGGCTTAATTACATTTGAAATAAGCTAATTCAAGGAATAAAAGTCTGCCAAAGGTAATAAAATTGTTTGCTGATGTATCAAGTCAAACCTCTTATATAAAAGAGCGTATTTATATGCAGTGTAGGTCTGTTCCTATTCAATCAGTGATTAAATATTTACTGATTGCAGGAATAGGGCCAAATCTGGAGTATTTTTAAGGATTAGGGAAGAAGTGCTAAATCCCAAAGTATCTAATTTAACTATGCAAAGCAGGGAATATTATTGTCTTTGTTTTACTTCTGAAATTCAGAGGCACGGGGAAATAAAGTGTCAGATTCAGGGTGTCAGAGAAGCCACTTGCAGAAGCTCCTGTGCTTCCCAGGCAAGTGTCTCCTGCACCACATGCTGTTTCTCTCCCGTCGTGCTGGGCAGTGCAAGGGACATTTGGACAAAGGGCCGAGAGCCCCTGTCACAGCTCCACTGGCTGCACAGTGGTTTGACTCCCCCTCTGAGTGCCCAAGGAAATGTCTAAACAAATTAGCAGAAAGTCGGTGGCTGATTTTTTTAATCAGAATTTCTTCTCATCCAGCCCTTGGCATATGGTTTCATCCAACTCCCTCCTCTTTGAACTTGATGTTCTTGGATGCTGCTGTCACCTGTTCCTGTTGAATGAAGGGGAAGTAAAACAGGGCCTCACTGGAACTTGCAAAGATTCAGAGCATTTTAATATGCTCTCTGAGCAGGTGAATTTTTATTGTACATATGTAAATCTCCCTTTGTCCTGTGCTTCTGTGTGGTATATCAAAAATCCTGCTCTCTGTCCCCACAAGACCACCTCTAAAGTTTGATTTTTAAATGTTAAATGCTCAGCCAGTACAGGCTGGCATTTTTTTTCAGAATCGTTAAACTGTTCTATATAAAATTCCATGTTGCTTCAGATTGTATACTCTGGGTTGTTTTTTTTTTTCCTCAGGCTATATTTAACACTGATAATTGTTATATTTAAAAATACTCAAATTACATATTTCAAAATATCTAACTGATTAAGTGTGCTTAGCTCAAGAACATGTCTGCTGCACTGTGCATAGAAAATAGACAGTGCTTCTTGCCATGATTTGGCATGGGTAGGTTTTTAATCAATGCACAAATTTGAAAAGGAATGACAGTGGCAAGTTTGACGTAAATTAGGAACCTGGCTCACACCCAGGTGTACCTACACCTTGCAGTGTGTAACAAATCAGTTTTTAAGTTCGGCTTGTGGACTGCCTTCTGTGTTCATCCTTTGAACGCGTCCGATTTCTTTACACTTGCTTAACAGAGTGGTGTGAAAGACACCCCGATGAGGCTGGGCTGCACCCCCAGCAGAGGCTGGCCTCTGGCAGCGCTGATGCCGGGGCAGCGGGGCCGCGCCAGCAGTGCCTGCTGCGGACGGGAACGCGCATCGGCGGGGTGGCGCTGGGCCGGGCAGGGCAGGGCAGGGCAGGGCAGGGCAGGGTGGCCAGCGCAGGCTCCGGGGCGATGCCGCCGGCGCTGCTCCCCGAGCGCGCTGGGCGCGGCGAGCCGCGGGGCCGGGAGCGGGGCGGCAGCGGCTCCGCAAAACCTGAGAAACCCACGGAGAAACCCCACGAGGCACAGAGGTGCATTCAAAGGAGCCTCATTTTGCTCGGTCAGACGCAAAACAGCGGAGGAAAACCCACCCTGGGCCACCTGAAAGGTCTGGCGCGCAGCTGGGGCGCTACTCCTCAAGCTGCTTCAAAATTCAAAAACCCTTTTAAAAAGGCGAGCGGCAGAAAAGCATCTCCGGAGAAACAACCTCTGTCCCTGCTGCTCACCCTGCAGGACAGCCGTGCCCGGCCCGCTCCCGCTGCCCTGCCTGCCACAAGCCTCTGTCCCTAGATCAGCAAAGGGGCTTTGACACAGGCTGCAGGCTTGGAAAACACGGCAGCAGCGAGGAAAGGGCTGATTCTGATATTTACATGGTTGAAACATGATTTCAAAAATCCAGCATTTAAAATAGTGCGAAATGGAAATCCCAGATCCTGTTTTCCCTCTGCACATCTGTGGTTCAGCAGGTTGAACGCAATTTACCTAACCTGAGTGTGTATTACAGGCTGTAAGATCTAAGGCTCTAAGGAAAAAATATATCTGGTGAAGTCATATAACTTACATACGTGGGTTTTTAGAAAATACACCAGTATTTTAAAATCAAAAGCTTCCTATGAATTTGGTAAAACTATATTGTTAAAGCTTACACATAGGCAAAAACTTCAGGATGCCTTATATTGCATGAAAATGAGTATTTTATGTGTTTGGTCTTTACGCCTTTACAGTAAAAATTTCAATTAGAAGCTTCACATAACTATTCAATAATTTACCCAAAACTTAAATTCTGAGCTGGAATATATCAAAGTCAGAAGTTTAATCCCATCTTTAGCCAGGGACCATCACACAGTATCTGGTTTTGAGCAAGGTGTTTTAAATAAACATTTATTGCCATTTTCTCTGATTTCCAATTGCTTTCTTCAGAATTAGCTGTTACTCTGTGGCATTGCAAACTCCAAACAGACACAAAGAGAGAAAAAAGATTAGCGAATATACCCTTAAGCACTCTCCCACCGTTATGAATTAAAAAATGTTTCACACATGGAAGTTTTCTACAGAGAGAAATGGTGATGAGGCTGTTGCACCGCACAGTGCTGCTTTCCGGGGGCACCCCGCAGCCGAAAGCAGCTTCCCACAGCAGGGTACCTGCCTGCGAGGCCCCGCTCAGCCCTGCGCTGTGCCCCTCAGCCGGTATAGCCCCAAAGCAGAGACACTACTTTGTGAACAACTTTGCTTATTCTTGTTCATTCTCCTCCGCCTGGGCGCTTACAAAAAGCAGGTTTATTTATTAATTCTGGGCACGACCTTCCATCTCCAAAGCCACCTGTGAGTGCCTGACCCCCGGCTGTCGTCCGTGGCCCCTGCAAGGGAGCAACAGGCTGGCCGACCGCCGCGCCGGGCCGGGCGGGTGCTCAGGGTGACAATCGCGGTGACCCGGTGGCAGCGCCAGCTGCGGCACCGCGCAGCCCCCCAGAGAGGGTGATGCGCTCGGTGCAAGCGGCTCCGAAAGCCGCTGAAGTGGGGAAGGGACAGACTGTCGGCAACTCGTGAGGCTCTGGATCCGCCCCAGGGCCGGTCGAGGAGCGGGGATTCGGAATTTCCTCTGCCCCGGGCTGCGCCCGGCGGGAGCCGCGCCGAGGCGAAGCTGCGCCGGGACGGGGGCGCGGGCGGCGGTCCCGGAGCCCGGGGCAGGTGAGGACGGTCCCGCACGGTCGGGGTGCTCCGCCGAGCCCCGCCGGGGCTGACCGGGGGCACGGCACACGAGAGCGCGGGTCCCGTCCAGGGCGCCCGCTTTCCCCCCACCGCTTTCCGCCCCGCGGGACGCTCCGCGGCCGCCCGGGGGACGAGCAGCGCCGAGCGCGGCGGGCGCCACCACCTACCGTGGTACTCCTGGCCGGGGACGTAGGCGGAGGGGTTGCCCGCGATGTGCAGGGCGATGAGCACCTCGCCCTGCTCGCCGTCGCCCTCCAGCTCGCCGTGGTGGGTGCAGAGGAAGAAGAAGGGCGAGAAGCGGGCACGGGGGACAGCCGCCCGGCCCGCCGCCAGCAGGGCACCCAGGGCGGCCAGCAGGCAGGGCCAGCCCCCGGGGACGCCCCGCCGCCGCTCCATGCTGCTGCCGCCGGCGCCGCTGGGGCATCCAGGGCACGGCGGGGCCGGCCGCCTCTCCGCTCCGCTCCGCTCCGCGCCGCGCGGGACGGGGCGGGACGGGACGGACGGACGGGACGGGGCGGGCGCTACCCCCCGCCGCGGCCCGCGGGACTTCGTGGGGAGGCGGGCGCGGGGCGCGGAGCGGAGCGCAGCGAGGGCAGGGGCGGCCCCTCCGCGCCCGACGAAGGCTGCGCCGTCCCCTCCTGCCGCTGCCGGGGTGCGGGGCACGGAGCTGGGAGTGCGAGGGCTGGGAATAATTTATTTCCCCCGGTGCCGGGGTGGGAGGGAGGGGAAGGTCCCTCCCCTCCTCCTTCGCCTCCTCCTCCGCCGCCGCCCGCTCCTCCTGCTCCTCGCTCTGCGCGCCGGTGTGCGGTGCTGCCGCCGCGGACACGGGGGCTGCGAGCCGGGCTCTGCTGCCCACCCTTTGTCTGCCGCCGGGCCCCTGCCCCTGCCCTGCCCCTGCCCTTGCCCTTGCGTCCACGCCCCAGCTTCTGCCCCTGGCTCCGCTCCCGGGTCCCAGCCCCTGCCACTGCCCTTGCCTCGGTCTCTGTGCCTGCCCCTGCCCCTGTCCCAGCCCTTGCTCTCCACCGTGCTCCCTCCTTGTTCCCTTGTCCCTGCCTCTCAACCCAAGTGTCTCTGCTTCTATCCTTTTATCCATCCTTTTGTCCCATCCTTTTGTCCCTCTACTCCTTTTGCCCTGTCCATGTCCTTGTTCCCCTGTCCCTGTGCACCTGCCCCATCCCGTATCTTTTTGCCCCTCTGCCCCGGTCCCTGTCCCTTTGCCTCAGCCCCAGCTCCTGTCCTCCTGCCCCTGGCCCCATCCATGCCCCAGACATAGCCCTGCCTCTGCTGTACATGCACTCACTTGGGGACAAGTGAGATTTTTTCTTAAACCTTCTCCACTGCCGTCTTCAAAATGATTCACATGCACACGCATTCCCAGAGGTGGGTTGGGCAACTGGGGGGGGCGTGTGTGAGTCCTTGGGGAGTGCAGGTCCCAAGGGAGAAGGCTTCGACTCCCTGAGAGTGTGTGCCCAGGTCCTTTATCCCAGGAAGAGGGGCAAACCCTGTGGGGACCAGAAGGGGAATGAGAAACTGAACGCAAAACACTGGCAAGTCAAACAATTCATAAAACCATAAATTTTTAACAAAGCAGGACTGACAGAGTGACCGCAGCATCAGGAGATGGGAGCAAATCCATCACGGTTTAAAGCATCCACCACGCTGTTATTGGATCCTGCCCAAGGGCCAGAGACAGCCAGGGTGAGCGGCAGTGACATGATGTAATCGGAAAGGAGAGCCTACCTGCCAGTATTTTTGAAGTGCAAAACTGGCACGGTCCAGGGGCTCCCTCCTGGATTGGTTTCAGTGCCAGAGGGAAAGGTTCCCTCCATGGAGGTGCAAGCCACATGGATGGCACCACGCAGCTGCCCTACATCCGCGCAGGCTGCTTCCCTGGCCCACCTCCCACCCAGCTGACGGAAAGCCCATCCGCAGTGGCCTGGGGATCATCCTTGCCATCTGCCCAACCTGCCTTTTCTGCTGGCTCTGCATTGAGCCGGAGTTCACGGCCACCAGCAAAACTTTGCTGCAGTTTCCTGTTTTACTGGGTTCTGCGTCTCTAGGGATGGAGTGAGGTGATGTCTCTCATCAGCTGGGATGGAGAAATGCACTGCCTTTGCTGTAAAGTCAGAAGACACCAGTGGTGCCCCACCTAGGGGATGGAACACCTGTCCCATCACTGGCTGGTGGGTGTCCCTGGCCACTGCTGTGGAAACTGGGCTTTTCAGCAGCTGCTGAGGAGTCAGTCTGCCTCCGAGACTTCCTTTTTAGGTGGTTTATTTATTTTTCATCTTTGAGTATTTGTTTGCTTTGGTGGTTATTTTTTAACATCTGTGCCTCCTCCATATATTTCAATGCTTGTAAAAGTGACAGACTAATAATACAATTTCCTCATGCCAAAATCTCATGCAGGCAAAAGCTGTGCAGGCTCACTGGTGAAACCACTGCCAATGGCTGTGTTCTCCCTTGTGCACTCCTGCTTCCCTCCAGCAAGAGCTCGCCAGCGAGGCCAGGCCATGCCAGAGGGGCTTCGGCTGAGCAAACACACCCTGGTTTGTGTCTGCTCTGCCCAGCAGCCATGCAAAGCTGGCCAGTCATTTTGGAGGGAGGCTGCTAGACCTAGCCAACTCTCTCGTAAAAAAAGAAAGTGGTAGGGAAAGGGGGTGACGGGGTCCCACTGCTGAAGCAGGAGGGGGTGCCATCCATCTCTGTCGGGATGCTACTGCAGCAGTTTCCAGCAATGCCTTTTCATTCCTTTTTCTTCAAGAGATAATTCCCTAAATAATCTTGGGACCATGGGATACCTACTCTGCCATCAGATTTCAGGGCTCAGATTAGCACTCCCTGAAGTCACTGGGATTTGGATAGGGCCTATGGTGATGAATTGTACACAATTTTCTTTGTTTCCAGCTGCTTAGTATCCAGAGCAGCCAGGATTGTTAGTGCAGCCAGCATACCTCTTACTTCTAGGAGGTGTGTGTGTCACTTACCAACAAGGGCACAGTCAGTAAAAGAAGGTGAAAAAGTAACTACTCCACTTGGAAGTCTTGTGCCTCTCCTTGGTAACCTCCATCCTCCTTTTCTTTTATGTTATGCTTTCCTCTTCCTCTCCTTTTTCCCTTATTTCTTACACCTTCATAAGATCTCTAACCTCTTCTTCACTGGGCAGAATGGGGAAGTCCCACAGTCATGGTCACCCATCTCATCCGTGCTGTGTTGGTGGGGAATCCAGCAGACACCCCACACCGCTGATATTCAAGGACACAGGATTCAAAGAGACTGTTTGGGACCTCAAACCCCATTTCCTGAACCCTCCAGAAATAATGTAACAGACCCTCAGTCCAGACAAGACACCTGTCTTCTCAGACCATACACATTCAGGTCAAAAAGTGTTTTCCAAAGCTCTCTTGCACATTTCAGGCTCATCTTTGCATAGAAGAGAGATGTTAGTGGTGCCCCTCATCAAAAACCAGGCTACTGCAGAACCCACAAACCCCACGAGTTTGCAATGGCCCTACAACAGCAGGAAGACATTTGCTGAGACATTTGCAGGGAGCCAAAGCTGTGACCAAGCCCTGTGCATTGGGGGAAAGGAAGAAAAAGAAGTTTCCAGGCTCTGCCAGGCTTTCCCTAAAGGAAAATTTATTCCTAGCCCCAGTTCCAGCACAGTCTCAGAGATACACGCACGATTTGCTCATAACTCACCCCAAATCCTTACGTGGTTGCTATGACCTGGAGCATCAGCACACCCTGCTCAGCCCCTGCCCTGAGCGGCCTCCAACACAGCCGGGCATGGAGGGAGCCTCCCGCCAGGCTGTCCCCACCACACTGTCCCCACCACGCTGTCCCCACCAGGCTGTCCCCACCACACTGTCCCCACCATGCTGTCCCCACCAGGCTGCCCCACCAGGCTGCTCCCACCAGGCTGTCCCCACCATCCCACAGGAGCCAGCCACGTCCCAGTGGGTTTTTTCATTGGTGTCATATCCCCTCACTGTTCTGAGGAAATACAGTACCTGATTTTTGAAGGTGAGGGGTTTATGAAATGCCTTTGGCCAGAATTTATCATTCATACCTCTCCCATTGAAAGCAAGGCTGAGACATTATTATTAATAACATCAAAACAGCTGTTTAAGGAAAGTGTCTAAGACCAGCCCTCCTGGGGCAGAAACAAAAGCTTGTAAAAATCATAATAATCTTTATTTTCTCTCTTCTCTGATCCAAGATCTTCGTGTAAGTTACAACTATTCCTTGTTAAAGGCAGGACCTACTTAATACTGCAGGATGGAGGTTACCTTGGGTTTTCACCCCTCAGGAAATACATTTTTTAACACAGAAAACAACGAGGAATAAATTTAGATGAGAAATGAATAAAGACTGTTGCCTGCAATGGAGAATGCAATAGGTGGAATGTAAATAATTACTGACGAGGTACAGGCCTCTTTCAAGCATGGGTGGTGGTGGGAAATCACAGCACAGATGGACGTGGCTGCAGTCCATATTAATTTAAGAAAGTGATTATTCAGGCAGTAGAGCTGCTCACTTCATTCAGGGAGAGAGCTCACACCCCAAAACCAGAATTGAAAAACACATTAGCAGGCGAGTAGCTGCTTTATTAACATGGTCACAGCAGATAATTTTGAAAATATATGGGCAGGTTGGGGAACTATAAAGTAACACAGAGCAATAAGGGCCTTTGTCCAAGCCCCTTGGGTCTGGGCAAAGGCTTTCATGGAAGAATGTAGAAAAACACTCTTGTCACTGTCACCATGTGGAGAGTCCTGATGCAAATCTTGTCCCCTGCTTTCAGCAGCTTTCTATGAAAAAAATTAAGGAAACTGCTGAGAGTTTCTACATAATCAGTTGCAAATAGAAAGAGCCATGGAGAACCAAATTGCACTCACCATTTATCTGTTGTGGTATAGCATGTAGCATCTGAAAGCAGGATGGCAAGCGGGGGAATTTTTGATTTTCTCACACTAATGAAGCTCTAAAGTGGACTTTCCAGAGTCAGATTTTTCCACCAAGTCTTTACTTTCTACTCATCCATACAAGCACTCAGTGTTTTCTTTGCAAGTCTTTCCTCTTGACAATCAGATGTACACACAAAGCAGACCTCAACCAATTGTTGAGACGGACCTCTTCTGCCCACCACAGCAGGTGGGCTGTCAATCCATTGATGCACTTCTCCTGCAGGCTGGAAAGCCCTCCCTCAGTCATCCCAAGGTGTGTGGGGTCTCTTCATAATCCCAATTAAGGACAGAAATGGGGAGGATGGGTCTGACCACGCCACAGTAAGATCGGCTCCATCTCTTGGGTCTATCGGTGAAGCTGAAGCTTCAGTGTCAGTGAAGTTTGGCTTCAGCAAAGCTGAAATGTCTGACCTGTGAATGCTGGACAGGAAAGTCAAAAGTAATTAATAGCTAAATGGTCTTGCTTTTTCTTCCAAAACAAAGTCTTCAGTTCATGCAGCCTCCTTGTTTTCTTCTCCTATTTATGCAGGGACTTACCAGAGAGGCCTGGCACTCTGGAGTTGCCTTGGCCATGCCAAAAAACCCTTTGGGATGAATCCCTTTTTTGTGCACAGGACTTGTCACAGTCAGATAATAAAGCCGTCTTGCCTTGCCAGTTACATGAACTTTGCTCTTAAGCAGAGCCCAAGTCATTTCTTAACAAAGGCCTAAATGTGAAATTATAGGCAACTTCCATGCCTATGTTGTTACGAAATTTTAATTTTTTCTAGGGTAGGAACAATAGCAGCTGTTTGGCTGCTCCATTTTCCAGTGGGCTGCTACAAAATGCACTATCTGTAAACTGACATCTCATAATTTCATCTGAAAATAGAGTATTTAACTTTACACATTTCTCTCTCTCTCTTTTACTGCATTTCATTCAAATGGGTTTAAACTTGTATTTCTTTATTGCTTAGTAACTTTATTGAGGTATGAATATTAAAGACAATACCAAAAGGCTTTTCTTTTTAAGAAAGGCATTTCTTTACAAACACTGCTGATGCTATCAAATAGGTGAGCCTAAACCCTTAAATTTACTAATGATCTTGTAGCCATTAAAAAGAATAAATGATTTAAAAATAACTCCATACTGGGGAACAAGTATTTAAAACTTTCTATTTTCTGGTTTAATAATAGTATTTAAGAGTGAATATTTTCAAAGAGTAGAAAGTTTTTGTGTTCAATATCTTATATATTTTATTTTTATGGGATATCTTTAGAGAAGTAAATCTAGAGATTTAACTTTCTGCTCATGCTTGGAAAATAGGTAGTGGGAGGGACTTTGAGTTTAAAATTTATTTTAGTATCTATTATAAATAAAAATAAAAATTGCTGAAGACAAATACACAACATTCATTATGGTTCTTGCTTTTATATGTTCCAAATCTGGATGATCGTTCCCTTAATGTATTGCTTTGGATGCAATACAGGCATAAGAATATACTTTTGCCTGTTTCTGATCCACAGTGCTGCTGTGCCCTATGAGGACTGTGTGAGGAGCACCCCTAAATATATTTAAGGGAATTCGACCTGGCTCTGGCTATTTACAATTCTAATGCTCAATCTTGTTTTGCAAATCTGATTTTCAATGTACTTTAAATATACACATCTTAAATAAGAGGTATCTCCCACAAGTATTCATGCCCATGACTGCTCTGTTCTACTATCCATTGGCTGCTCTGGCTTTCCATGAAGAAATGATGGCCATTTACCCTTGTTACATCTGCATACTGAAGTTTCCAAGGCTTTCATTAACTTGCAAATATTTATCGTGGGTAGCCTTTATCTGAAGAATTTTTTAAATGTCAGTGGCCACAAAAGAAACTCTTAGTCCATTTTACTGCCTAATTTATCTCTCCCCTTTGCTATTCTAACTTGAGTAACCCCAAGGACTCAAGGTACACAGGGCTAACAGGCCAGGACAGTTTTAACAGTTTACTTTGTGAAGAAAAGTGGGATGCAAGTCCTGTGGAAGTCTATAAAAGATATCCATTCCTTCTGCTTTATTTAATGATCGCTAAATTTTAAAAGCCTCAGAAAAGCTATTCCTTCTCCTTCATTTAGCAATTGCCAGACTTGCAAAGAGCTGGAAACACATTTTACTGCAGGTTTAGAGGACTTTCCCTTATTTTATCTGTATTTAAAATGTATTTAAAACATACAATTTGTGCGAGTGCAGGTCGGTGGACCCGAGCGTGGAGAGGAGAGATTCACCACATTTATCTGGGACACACAACCGCAGCCTGTGGGGCCACAAGCATCTCGCAGGATATATTTTGTTTGCCTACTGGCTACCGCAGAAACCCTCCCGCTGCAGCTGCAAACACAGTCCGAGCAAAGGCAGAATGGTAGCTGCATCAAAGCTTTTTAAAATACGCACGAGTTTAAGCAAATCCTGAGGATAAGAAGAGCCCCACTGCTGGGCCATGCAGGAGGATGGTGTCCCTGGGCAGGAACCAGGCTGCAGCATCCATGGAAGCCCCACGCTCCCTGACCCGCAGCCCGGGGCGGGACAGACACAGCGGTGTCAGAGCTGTAACTTATGTGAGACCCGGTCACAGGGGCCACCGAATTCTCAGGTTTGTTTTTCAGCCCACCGACATTGGGGTTAATGTGCTGCCCACCCTTAGCGATTGAGTCGCTGCATTTATGCAATGAACTAAATGTCTTTTTTTCCTCTTTTTTTTTTTTTTTTTCCTTTCTGTGTTTAAAGAGGACCTTTTGAAGTGGGAGTGGGAGCCTGGCTCTGGTTTTTGCCATGAGCGGGCTCCCCACAGCAGCCCAGCAGCAGAGGCTGGCTGAGCGCCAGGAGAGAGATGAAGTGAGGGTGTCCTGCACAGCCCTGCAGGGTGGCTGGGGAGGACAAAGCACCGTATGTGTGTGAGCTCAGCTCCAGGAACCCTTAGAGCCACACAGGAACCCTTAGAGCCACACACACGGGGGCCCAAGCCTGGAGATAATGACACCGGGGTGTGATGGTATGGGTGATGCAAAATGGGTGATGCCGTGATGGAAAAATGGGAACAGAAAACAAAGAGTGGGTTGCTTCTTTCTTCTTCCCAGCACAATTAATTTATTGAAAATGTCTCACCCCTGGAAGTGCACAGCCATACTACTGCTGTTTAATTTTATCTGCTTGCAAGCTGTAAAATTACTTGTTTTTCAGAGCAAGCACTATCCAAGAAATACATCAGGACAATAGAACACAGGGCCAGCATACAGTGACCATGCAAACTCAGTAAGAAAGTTGGGAATGGAACTTCCACTTCAGTTTTGATCCACAAGATGACTTTTTCAACTTAAATAAGACTGGTTGGAAAATCAGGCTCATAGGGTAATTTAAAATAATCTTAATTCTTATTAGCAGCAAAGCAAAGTATTAAGATAAGACAGAATATTATAGAATAAGCTGATATTTTTCATTATTCCAAATCCTCCACAAGAAGTCTAAAATTCATCACTTATGAGTCAAATATTCCTCCCAGCTCCCTTTAAGAAGGTCACTGAGAAGCTGCTCAGAGTGATTGTCAATGAAAATATATTGTTTAATATAGAGTATAAAAGAGACCACAGCACTTTTATCCCTGAGAGGAATCACAGTTATACTGCTAAGGACTGATCCAGCCATTGTGAGAAAACTACCAGGCTCCCATGTGTGCACTGAGCTTCTCTCGGAGAAATCTGTTCCTCCGTGCCCCAGTGTCATCAGCTTTAAGGTGAGACCGTATCAGCTGGCCCAGGACAGGCAGCAAGCTCAGGGCATGACAGGGTTAGATATTGGGCAGTGCCCCCAAGCTCCCTTTACACTGACGATATCAAGTGGTCTGTGTTGGAGTCTGCTTCAACAACTCTGAAGTGCAAAGGTGCTCCTGTGATCTTCCCAGCACCTGGTGAAGTGGACCATAAGGCTCCATCACGGATGCTGAGCTCCAGATCAGGGCTTTCTGGCCAAGTTACAACCTCATTTTATGATGTCTTACAGATTTCCAGTGCCAGAAACTCTGTTGCTCTCTCTTCAACAGAGAGTCACAGCAGAGGTGTCTCCCTGCGAAGGCACATCAGCTGTGAAGAGGTCTCCTCTTATCCATCTCTTCAATAAGCTGAGCAGATCAAGCTCTCTAAGTCCAGTGAGCTCCCTGCTCAGTCTTCCACACCTTGGTAACCCCTCAAGAGGCATTGTCAGAGGGCAGCAGCCCCAGCAGATGTGGGTCCTCCCATTTTATGTCTGACATGATGCACAACAGTGTGAGGAGACACAAGGCTCATAAAACTGAACAGGCTCTTGGAGAGCTGCCACAGAGGGGAGGGGATGAACCTGTGAAAGTGGTTTTAAATACACTGCTGGGTCACTATGTGTTGACTTGTAACAGGTTTAAAGATTTCTGATGGGTGTTTATTGAGTTGGAACAAATCTTAGGGTGTACCTGTAGATCCCTGCTCATCTTTACATTTATTCTGTTTTCTCAAAGTTCATCTGAAGCCCCCCCAGGATGTCCCAGCCCCTCACAGAGAACCTCAGTAACTCCACTGCAGCCCCACTGCTCAACTTCATATATCCCCATATGAACTTCTGCCATATGTAGATCCTTCTGCAATAAAAATATGTGATCAGCCTGAGTGCCTGCATGCTCCTACAGCCTCTGTCCCACCCCTGGTCCATGAAATTGAACTGTCAAGGTGGCTGCTGTGCCATGAGCTTTTCCCTGAGACACTTCTGTTATTTGGAAGAAATTTTCTGGGATGTGGAATTCTTTGTCTCCAAAATCCTTCCTGGAAGAACACATGACACCATCTTGTGTCCCTAAAGAGGAGGCAGGTGGTGTCTCCAAAGTGACCTGGGGAGACTTGACAGCTCACATATCCTCCCCTTCTCGCTCTCAGGCGGGGCTGGGGCACAGCATTGTCTCTGCCGCTTCGTGGTCACAACAGCCTTTATCAGCTGTCACAGGGGGCTCGGAGCTCTGCTCCTGGCAACCCTATCTGGCTAATTTCTTGGCCTTTCTCTCACTCCTCCTTCCAGTAAGATAAGAGGAAAAGAGTTATCTTTATAAGCTGTACACACAGACTTAATTCCTCTCTGCAGATCAGGAAATCCAGTGTTTCCAGGCATGGGTGCCACTCCCACACTGCTGCAGGAGCAGCTGCAGAAGCAGCCCTGTCCTAGAGGGCTCTGCTCTGTGACCAGCTCTGCCTGTCACACCATGCCACCCTCCTCGCTGAGTGACCAGGGCTGGGAGAGAGACCAATGACCATCTCACCTGGAGACTCCCAATGGGATTTTTACTGCAGAAGGTACTGTAGAGGTACCACCAGGAGAAGGGGAGAAGAGGAAAACCCAGCCTGCAGCTGCCTTTGCCTTTGCCCTGTCATGGCTGCACATCTGCAGCTCCCCTGCAGCTGAACACCCATGCCCCACCCAGGGAGTGGCCCAGGGAAGCATTTCCTTGCTGAAACCAGAGCAGCTGCATCCACCTGACAGCAGCCTGGCTCAAAATTAAAGGGTGTTTGTCAAATATCTGAGAAGCTTGAATGGAAGAAGATATAGAAATGCAAAGGATAGTATCCTTTTTTTTTTTTTCTTTTTCCCTTTGGCAAATGGCCTAGAAAAGTAACAAAAAAGAGACAGAAATGCCAGAAAGAAAGCCACCTACTGTTGACTCCTGGAGATAAACCAGAACATTGTTCCAAGAAGCAGAATGCTGCTGTCATTTCTCCTGAAAGTGAAGAGAGCATCGCCCAGTACTAGGGAGGGGCAAGAGGGAGAGAGAAAGAGAAACGAGCAGCTCAGACAGACCTCTCCAAGGGGAGTCAAGGTAGTGCCTTTAAATGTGTTTGGCAGGGAGCAGAACAAAGCACGGTGTCACGTATTTAGAAAAATCATCGCTGCGGGATGTTAATGTGGCTTCAGAGACACTTGCGACATTTAGCAGGTTACAATAGTTTGTTGTGGATCATTCTGACTCCCACTCCTTGAGGAAAGATCTTCTGGGTATGAGTCATGGGGACCCTGCCTGGCTGTGTTATTCTGTCCCATGGCACCCTATTGTCTATTATATTTTCTTCTCCCCACACCAAAAAATGCAGACTTTCAAGTATACACTTCCTGGCACATACAGCAAGGACTGAACCAGAGGGGCTGCAGTTTGCTCCTGGTACTCCTTGTGCTATTTTCATTCAGTTTATGCAATTTTAGTCCTTTTGAGTATAGTAAGTGAGTTTAAGCAAGATGCATCTGTTTGATTTAGTATTATTTTGTGCTTACTAAAGCCCAGCCCCATCCCAATGAAATTAACATCAGGCTCAAAAAAATTTGACCTTTCATGTGGGTAATAGCGAGGTTACAATATTGGGTTTCTCCCCTTTTTGAAGATTATTGGCCAACAAAACATAATCCTGGGGCAAGGAGCGCAAAATGTGCTCATGGGCTTCGGCATAGCTACTCAAACAAGTCCTGCAGTGGCCCCTGCCCCGCCCTGCCCCTGTGCTGCTGCTAACAGCCCTCTGTTCTCCAAAACAGAGCTGATTCAGCACCTACATCTCTGCTGCTCCACCCTCATGTCCCAGCTTGAGCTGACTTGGGCAGATATTTTCTGCTGCTGACACCATTAGAGCAGCAGTAACCTCTGGCAGGCAGGTGGGAGACAGCTCCATCTTCACCTGCCGCCACTGTTTGCTTCACTGCCCATGAGCCGAAGCCCTGAGGAGCTGAAGCTCCATTTGCAGCCGAAGCAAGCTGTGGAAAGTCAGCAATTCACCTTTCTCATATTCTTTAGGGATAAAACAACAAAAGCAGCAAAAGATTTAATATAGCAATGTGCTAAGGGAGTTAGATTGTGGAAATCACGTATCCAATAACTCACTGGCCAGTAGCGGGAACTATTGATGGCATCTTTACTCATCACAGTCAGCTGAATTAAATTTCCTTAACGGCCACTTCCAGCCACAATCACCACTTTATTTCTTTGTGTTTTCACGCGGTTCACCTGCCGAGAGGATGTTACCCATCCGCCTTCCTGCTGCTGGGTAGAGGATGCTCCCAGGTGGCAGAGGAATGCTGTATCTCATTCCTGCCCTCCGTTATAGTGACACACATAACAAAACCATTGATGAATTGTATTCTTCCTGCAGGCTACTGGGTCTGTGAAGGATCAAAGTAAAAGTACATCTTCATAACTCCCGGTGCTTAAGGAAAGTAATAAATAACGGCAAGGCTGTGGCCGTGTATAAATTCTGTGCCCAGGGACAAAGCATTTCACAAACGCAGTTAAGAAATGTTATTCATATTTTATACAAAGGGGAACTTACAACCCAGACAATAGGTAATATTTTTTGTTCTATGTGCCCAATGTATTGGAACAAAAGCTATTTTGGTAATATCACATTTGGCACAGCTCTGCAACATGCACTCCAGTGTACACCTCTAGAGCTGTTTCCTACTGCGGGTTATGACTCCTCTGAGCAAAATTTCTGGGCTCAGCACTACGACTGGAGGCACATCAGTGCTCTTGTACACTGGTATGAACATGTCATAGTAAATTACTTACTGGGTGGATAAGGCATCCAGCCCTTTCAAGCCCCAGTGTAGTCTGAAACCCTGGGACTGCCCAGCCTGAACAGGGCTGAGTCTGCTGGTCCATCACTTGGGGCACACTGCCTTGGCCTTTCACCTCACCTTGGCCTAAATAGCTGCTTGTGGAGCAAGGTGATGGGGAGCACCAGCTCCCAAAATGTGTGTGCAGCCTTTGGGGCTGAGGCCAATTGGCTCAGGATGTGCTCAAAGGACATCATGTGCAGGGCGACTTGGCAACCCAGGGACCAGTGCGGGAAGCCGGAGGCAGTGGGAGAAACTGGAGAGGATGACTTTGTTCTTTGTTTGAAATCATATTTTTCACACTCTGATTAAACTGCACTGCAGTTCATTAACTATTCAGGTGTTGTCTGCTCTTTACAGAAAGAAACGCGAGATGACAGACTATTTAACAAGTTCATTTTGAGTACAAATTGTGTTTAAGGCAGGAAAAAATATTACCTCATGCAAAACTTGGGTCGGTGTAATTGCAGGTCTGACTGCTTCGAAGATGAAAAACCTCTTTCTTAATTCAAGGCAAATGTAGCAGAAATAATGTTTAGAAGAGAGGTGCAGGTAGGTACACACCAGGGAGTGCAATTTTAATATCCTGAGTACAAGATTTTTAAGCCTTTTTCTGACCCGCATTAACACACTTGCTTACATTTCATTTGCCACATTTATCTTTGTCGGTTTCTTGTTCCCCTCTGTAATTTTTTGCCTGTGTTTACTCATGTTTATCTCTGGCACTGATGCTCTCGGTCCAGTTCATGTCTCCTTGGAGGCCCAGCACTGACCCTGTGAGGTCCAGCTTAACCCTCCACAGGCACATCACTTGTGATTCCTCCAGAGTCTGCCAACATGGGCACTTCCTCCGTACCAGGAGGATACATGGTGTGATCCAGACTCTGGATACCTGCCCTTAGAAATACGCAATGAGACTAGGAGTTCATCAATCAGAAGGCAGAAGGTAATTGTTGGCATGCTCTGAAATTCAGGGCTGATCCACATGTGATGCTCCAGCTGTGCTGTCAGGGCACTCCCAGGTCTGGGGTCTATCCTGGCAGCATCTCAGTCCTGCTCCAGGGCACTGTGGGCCACCCCCAGGCTGGGCCAGGCTTCTGCAGGAGTCAGAAGCCTCCTGTGAGGTGCTCTGCCCTGCCCTTTGAATATGGACTAGCACTGTGCAAGTCTCAAGCCCTGTCCTTGCTCTGTGCCCTCAGGCTGGGTCACAGGGCTTCTCGCTCCAGCACAGAGATCTTTGCTCCAGCAATGCGTCCAGAGGGGACAGGGTCTGCAAGGGACATAGGCTGAGGCTCCTGGATGCCCTGAGCTGAAACACTGTGGTTTGAACTTTTACCATCAAGGCTCCTAAGCCTGGCACTCTGCAGAAGGTGGGCACCCTCCTCATCACTGACTCGTGGAGCAGGAGGGAAAACTCCAGCTTTGTTGATCTTTCCTAAATACTGACCTGCATCCACATGGGACGGCCACCAGGATGGGGGGTGGGCTTTGGGAGGGAAAGGCACAGCCCAGCCAGGATTTCAGATAACATCAACCCCCTGTGACCCTCCCAGCTGCACTCAGTGACCCCAAAATACCATTGCTCATTATGATCGAACCAAGAGCTGCTGCCCAGGCTGGGTTTTGGCTTCTCCATCCTCTCCTGCCTCCCTGGTTCGTGCTCACTCTTCTGCCAAGCTCTGCAGAGGGGTCCTGAGCACCCCATGAACTGCAGCAGCAACTTCTCAAAAAGTTGAAAACCTGATGATTAGCTGTAATATTCCTTGTTTTAGTCACTAGATTTTGTGCTGTTTACCGAGTCTCACGTACGTCCTGATTCAATGTTTTGTAAATTTAGCTTTCTCCAGCTTCAGCTGATGTGTGGATGCAGACACTCTTGGATGCTATTTATTCCACAAGTGAGAAATGACTTGATAATTTATGGGTTGTTAACCCAAAGTTGTACAGGTTTTTACCTCAGGGAGAGAATAAATACATGTCTCATTTCAACACATTTTAGACAATGTGCTCCTTTTTAATGGCTTCCTTTGATTTTACTCCGAAATATGTAGACACATCCTCTCAGGATTCTCATGTGGAAGCTTCATGCTGTTCTGTCAGGTTGCATATTTTCCCCCTGAATCTCTTAAAGAAGATCTCACTTATCTGAATTACAAAGATGTCAAAGTTGTGTTGTTGTGAATATGGAGTCTAGGCAAAGGTTTTATTCTTATTAAGAAATGGAAGAGAAAAATTACTGCATTGCCAATGTGAAACTTACGGGTGTTTAAAATGAATCAGAACATATTTACTTATTTATAGATGTTGAAATTAGAATATGCTTTAACCTGTAAGTAAAAGAACGTGCACAAACAGCTGTGAGGTGTAGCTGAGATTATGTGCACACTATTTGTACCCTAAAATGAGAACGTAGCTGTAATGGATATGGATTGGTGTGTTGGTTGAGGAATTTTTAGGCAATGGCATTTGACATTACAGTTCAAGGATGGAAAAGATTTATTGATCCGTGAGTTAAAGAGTGACCCTGGTTTCACCTCTTGTTAGTGCTCTGTAGATTGCATTTAAAACTGTACCATAATGAATCCTTAGGCTACAACAAATGTAAATCTGTCCCTCGATAGATCACAGTGGAGCAAAAACCTGGAGAAGATGCTTAGCTTCCCCACCTGTTTAATTTAGAGAATATTTTCATCAGATTAGGGCCAGTTTTGTAGGGTTTGTCCATTTTCACTTTCCTGATAACATAATTTATTTTGATCTATAAGGACCTCCCAGGCCAATACTTGTAAACAGTGACTGAAGACACAAGTCAATATCAACATACAAGATGTCAAACTGGACAGGAAGTTTTATTGTGCCACTAGGCTCAGCTTTGCATTGCTAAGGTAATTATTAAACCTGGGATAAACAGAACTTTGATCCCATGTGTGTTTTTAAACAATTGGTAACAGTTGATTTTACAAAAATGCCATTTTGAAAAGCCATTCTCCATAGGAATTCATTCTGTCAACATCTAAGGTGTCCAGTGCAAGGTTTAGCAAAGTAAACTAGCTCACAACAAAGGTGCTGGCACGGGGTGCTGTGCAAGGAGCTGCAGGGCCTCCTGTGGTTCCCAGCCAAGAGGAGTGTGAAATGTTCATCTCCCAAAGGAGAAAGCAATTCACTGACATTTGTGCTACTGATTAGCAAGAAAAGGTGACTGTGGCCAAGGAAAAGAATGGATGTGTAAAAGGCTAAGAATGTGGACTGTAGAAATGCAGCAGGATCTCCCTCTCATGGAAAATATTGTTTCCATCTCTCCCTTTAGTCATGGCAAGACTGTCTAAGCCTCTTCCCTCTGTGCTCTTCTCCAAGGTCAGCTTCATACTGGACAAACACTGTCCACCTTCCTTTGCCACAGCCCTTCCCTCATGAGAAAGTGCCCAGTGGAAGAGGTGGGAGCCTACGGGATGGACACTAGCACACATCTTAGGCACTGACCCAAAAACACCATCTCTCACCAGAGTTAGGTGCTGGAGGTGTGTATTTCTACATATTTGAAGGTAAGGAAGTTTGGGGAAAATAAGCAGTTAGGGAAGAAAGAAAGCACAGGAGAAGTGAATGTGGGTGAATTCAGGTCCTCTGACTGTGGACAGAGGTCAGAAGCGCCCAGCATCAGAGGCACAGATGGGAGGGGACACCCCTGCAGAGGGACACCAGCCTGTGTGTCACAGGGAAAGCTCCTGCTTGCAGTGTAATAACTCATCTCCAGGAGAAAAGTAAATGGGACACTGCTAACATCCCTACCCACATCCTGAGTGCTTCCTGTGCCTCGGACTGTGGACAGTTACTGGCCCTGTAGAAGGCCAAGAAATGCTGTGAGGGCAACGAACAGCTGGATCCTGGCAGTCAGCAGCAGCTCCTTAGAGTTGCTGACAAAGGACCAGAGCGATTGGGTGCATAAATCTGCACCTGATGGGCAGAGCAGAGAGGAGCAGCACTGACATCTTCCCTCTCAGTCTGCTTTGCTGCACTGGGTTGCTTGAAGCCCAGGAAGGCAAATAGTCACTCTCAGCACAGCTGCAACCCCAGCACATGAAGGCTGAAGAGGGATAACCTAATTCGTTCATTTACACTTCCACTTAATTAAAGAAATTTTTCCTATGATTTCATTATAGAAATAATTTCCAACAATGTGCTGGAATAAAATTATGTTTTCTCCACTAATAAAATTTTGTGGAAGTATGTAATTATACAGCTCCTGTATTTGAATTATAAGATGTACTGCAAAGCAGTGTGTCTTATGACTATGTAAATGTAAAGCCCTAAATATTTCATACTAGTTGTAAAATAACATAGTGTAATCAAAAAGCATGCCATAGCTGGAAAGGATGGGCTAGGCATGACGATGATGAAAAGTCATCTGTTTGCTTGGCACTGTCAGTTGGCTGTTACCTGTCTACCTTTCTTGAGATCTCTCAGGTAATTTATGGCAGATTTCACTGCTATTCTTTGTTACCCATCCCCATAGGTGCAGACCTTAATGTATCCACAAACCATTCTGCTTTCTGCTCCTGGAAAGTCTCACGGAGGAGAATGCCATGGGAGACAGCTCCAAGGCCTGGAAGAGAATTCCCCAAATTGATGCTGAAATACAACTGGTAGCTTGAAATAATAACTAGTGAAGTAAATGTACTCTTATTTACAGTGATAAAAAAAAAATAAATAAAATCTGCAGATGAGCAGAAATCTGCAGCGAAAATCTGCCAGGAAATAGCAGGTGAAACCCCAGCATGCTGCTTAGGCTGCTTCCTAATAGCTTCTCTGTATCACCTCCAGCAAATGGATATCTACAATGGTGTCGTTTATTGTTGATGACTGATAATAGGATTACTGCTTCCACATCCAAGAAGTATGGCATCCCAAATAGCATCGTTTCATGCTGAAGACATTATTATCACACCCTGTCTTTGCATACTGTTCAACCAGTTATCTGTGCAGGACTCAGTGTAGGGCTCCGAGACTTTATAGGATATTATCATGTTATATGAAATTCATGCTGCTGTAGCTATAAATCAAGAGGACACCCTGTATGGTGGCTGGTTCTCCTTGGAAATGCATTCTAAGCAGAGGCTCTGTTCTCTGAAAGATTACAGTGTGATTTTAAAAAAAATGTTGCCAATGAATTTAAAGTTCATGGAAAGGGCATGTTTAATAGCTTTGGTGTTGTCTGTTTAGCAGTCTCATATGTACATTGTGTGGGCAGCATAAGCTTGTCCACAGCTCCTTAAGGAGACACCCCAAACATGAACACAGAGTCCCCCCTTTGGAAGACTAAGGGAATAATTAATTCTAAGTAGTATTTTTGAATATCATAGTCTCTATCTATAGCTACCGGCTAGAAAAACCCAAACTATGCCACTGGCCAAGGACAAGGAATATCAATGTACCCGGAAAAAGTAGGGGCTGCATATATTTAAGGTCTGGTTTTGGGGGCTGCTGAGCTGATCCTAATGGCTTGTGGCACACCCTTCCCTGTCTCTCCCCACCTATCCCTGAGACATGGCAGAAAGCTCTCCAGTTTTTGGCTGAGTTAGTTTTAGGGTCTCAGTGGGGCAAGATCAGCTCCAAAATGGGCACAACAGGGCACAGGGCTGGGGGGAGGCAGGACCAGACCCACTGACAGGGGGAGATAACTCACCAGGGGAATCGGGAAGGCTTGGAGATGCTCAGCTGGGGCTTTGCTCTCAGCAAAAGGCTCTGAGCCTCACACAGCCCATGAGGATCAGGGGTGCTGAGCCTGTGGGTGCCCATGGGAGCTGGTATTTCCCCAGGCACTGTGTATTTAGTAGCACTGCTCTCATTTGAGCCCTTCTCTTGTGTTCCTTCCCCAGCAGCAGTAAAAACTGCACCTGACGAGCACAGGAGGTTGGCTTATCCTTGATGGAGAAAATACAGCTGGAAAAGAAACACCACCTTCAAAATCCATAGAGCTATAAAGTACTGCCAAATGTAAAATTTGGAGTAATGGCAGCTGAATACCAAAGGTGAGAATCAGAAAGCTTCATTCAGCTCTGCACAGCTGGTCCGAGCTTTTCAACCTGCCTTGAGCCTCAGCTGGGGCCATCTCTGCTGGGCTGTTGACTGTGAGCATCTGAGCAAGTATCTTGTCTCCTTTTGCTGACAGGAGACCATGATACTCACAGGCCAACTGCACCAGGGCAGCAAGGGAGATTGGGGTCGAACATTAAGATATATTTATATAAACTGATTCCTAATTGAGCTGTGAAAAGGTCAATTCCATTTCCAGGGATCAAGAGGCAGAGGTGGTCGCTCCTATCATTTACCTCAGGTGGCCCCCTTCAAAACCCACTGGAGTCAGAAAAAGTCTTTGGATCTTCCCCTCAAATGCTATTAATCCTCAGAATTTAAAAAACTTATAATGAGAGATCAAAGCTAAAATTTCAGCAACAATGAACTAATCCTCCTGATAACCAAATACGCTTAGCAGCCAACCCCAGGAAGTTAGACTGAAGCAGCAGGTTTTCCTACAGACATTTCATCTGTGCTTTATTTTTTCACAAAGAAATGTGTTAAATTAATTGAAGAGACCAACCTTTGCACTCCCCAGGCCTTCTATTTCACCTGTGTTTTAAAAAATAGATCTGAGAGGGGAAACAGCAGGTTATAAGTTTGCACTAGATTTAAGAATTCTTGCTCTCCTTGGAGCACCCAAGAAACAAAGGGAAAGGGAGTTACCACATGTACTGGGGGAAATTATGTTGAGGACCTTGTAAGCTAAAAACCAAGCAGTTTATGAGAAAAAGCAGACTGAAGCAGTTTATAATTTAGAATTCACTCAGTACACATGGGGAGGAGAAAAGTTCTGTGTACGTAAAAGTAATAATTTAATAACAAAGTTCTGTTGATTACAAGTTAGGGCTTTAAAATGCCCACTGACTACAAAGGCTTGTAATGTTTCAGCAGGTTATTGCCTCTGAGATGTCTTGCCACTTCATTACACATTTTCACATTGTTCAAAAACCTACAATGTTAAAGATGTGCTTTCTTCTGCCTGAAATAATGCTTGAGACTTGAGTGAGGGGGTGAATGTATGGCGTATGCTGCTCATGAATAAAAGATATTCACAGCTAAGCAAACTAGAGTGTTCCTCTCTTAGGGGATTAACTCTATTTACCAGAAAATTTTAAAGAATAATTTTTAAAGACTTCTTTTTTAGAAGAGCAGGAATCCGAGTGCTTGAGTAATGGGGGTGCTTTAGCAGAGGGGATGGCAGGGAGGACATGGAGCCTTGCAGTGGTCACGGGAGACACCTCAGTGCTGTCCCTTACCTCAGGCAGAGGTGAGCTCTGTCCCGTGCATGGTGCTGGCAGACACAGCACTGAGGACAGGCTCAGGAAAACTCCCGCATGGCAGAAGCTGTGCTGCAAATCTGCCTCTGCTAAGCAGGAGGCTCTTGGTGTCACTGACACTAAAGAGGAGGTTGTGAGCAAGGCCCAGCACTGCAGAACTTCAACTTTCCCTGGGCATGCCTGGGGTGCCCAGCACCAAACTGAGCTCCTGACTAGCCCAGACTGTCCCAAGTGGGGACACTTTGAGCTGAAGGAGACCTCTCACCCACCTTGGCAGGGCTGGTCCCAAATACTCAGGGCATGCTTGAGACGGTGTTGGGCCCCCAGGTACAGCTTCATAGGCTGCCTGAGATGACAAATACCTGGACACACTCCCCAGCAAACAGCCAGCCAGGCGTCTTATGGGATTTATTGGGAAGGGTTTGTGCGGGATTGAAGAAGCACAAGTGTGAAACTGCTCTGCTGAAGTGTAACTCCGAGACTGGCACCCACGCTGTGCTGCCACACACGCACCCGGAATGCCAGTGACAGTCAGGGAAGAAGGGGAAGCCGTGAGAGGAGCAGCTGAGGTCACTTGGTCTGTTCAGCCTGCAGGAGACTGAGGGAAGACCTCATCGCAGTTACAACTTCCTCGTGAGGGAAGAGGAGGGGCAGACACTGATCTCACTCTCGTGACCAACGACAGGGCCCAAGGGAATGGCCTGAAGCTGAGTCAGGGGAGGTTTAGGTTGGCTATTAGGAAAAGGTTTTTCACACAGAGGGTGGTTGGGCACTGGAACAGCTCCCCAGGGAAGTGGTCACAGCACCAGCCTGACAGAGTTCAGGGAGTGTTTGGACAAAGGTCTCAGGCACATGGTGTGACTCTTGGGGTGTCCTGTGCAGGCCTGGGAGTTGGACTCAGTGATCCTGGTGGGTCCCTTCCCACTCAGCGTACTCTGCGGTTCTGTGAAGATGCTAAGAAAAGAGGAACATATTACATATGCTGCCACAGGCGCTCCTGGCAGCACGGCCATTCCACCTACCTGTCTACAACAACACTCACCCCAGAGACACTAAAACCTCTGGCCACAGTGCCCACACCTTGGACATGGAGCTCCTGGAGGCGGAGTGAAGGCTGCTGGGGAGAGCAGCCACACAGCTCCAGCCCAGAATCATATGCATAGAGCTAATCGAGCTTCCTCACAGCAGCATGGACTTATTAAGCTTGAAAATGTTTCAAATACCACGTTGAGAGACTGCCAGTGCTAGTGTTTGGCTGAGAAGGAAGACACAACCAGTGCTCTCCAGGTCCCTTTTCAGTGGCACAGGAGTTGAACACTCCTGTGCTCTTGCCAGGCCCGTGACCAAGTCTGTGATTGATGTCCCTCTGCTTGCCCCAAGCCTCAGTGGCACAGCCAGGTACAAACAGTTGCAGTGTTCCCCATCATGGAGAGTCTTTGTGTGTAACCCCTCAGGAACTGCTCTGTACATGGAAAGAAGAAAGGGAAGACCCCGTGTACCCACGGCACTTTTATCCTCCAGACAGTTTTATCGCCTTTATCTTGTAATCCCTATAGCAATTCTTTTCCTTTCAGCTCTTGAAAATATTTCTTGTTTTTCTTTCAGTTTGGCAGAGAATGATCAAATTTATTTTGTGAAGAGTCACAAAAACCCACATCCTTGAAAATGTGAGAAAAAAAAAAGAAAAATACTCCTTTTACTGTAGTGCTGCAGCTGTGCCTGCAGGGTTAGCAAACGGTGGATTGCAATTATAGTTTGAGCATCTATTCATTTTATTGCAGGAAAAATATCAACATGTGTGCTGTATTTTTTGGCTTCTAAGCAGCAGAGTAAATGTACATCAAATAGAGAGGTGATGTATAGTATATGAAGACATTTTGATCCATGCAGCAAAATGAAAAGTATGCAAATTATTATAAGTTTATATGGTATAAAGTTTTACTATACATAATTTTATGTGTTTGTACAGAGAATCAGTAATCCCACTAAGGAATGTTAAGTCTACCTATAATAAATGAGGGGGGTTTAGAATAAGAAAACTTTTCAGGTTTGAGCCAATAAACACCTAAAATATGGATATTAAAAGTAGCATCAGAATACTCCAAAATCAAATAGCCAAACAAAATCAACCCATTTGTTCTTAATGACTGCAGTATTTAGCATTCTTCATTGTCCCTAGAAATACTTTGCTTTAAATTCTGTATTTTCTTTTGCCATGTTTCTCACTTAAAAGCCTGCATGAGCTTTTGTACTCTTGCCAGGCTTATTTTTTGTTTATATACAGGTTCTTACCATGGAGATATGTCCCTGACATGAAGGCATCCAGTATAGGAAATGACATGCAATGCCTTATTCTTCCAGTTTAATTAATGCTCTGACAACTTGGCAATAAGGCTACCGTGAAGAAAAGGTCTCTGCAGGGAACCACAGGTTTTTAGCAATAAGAAAGCTGTCAAAATTTTACTATATATCTATAGTAACATATCAAACATCCAAAGATTTCTGGAAGGCATCTGTAGAAAAGAATTCAAAAGAAAAAAAGGTTAGCATAAAAATGATGTTCCCTAACCTGCTAAAAATAAAAGAATTACTTTCTCAGCAGCCAGAGTTGGAACTGGGTAAGCAGCCTACGCTGGCTCACTCATTTCATGCAAAAAGAAATTCCAGTTTTTAATGAGCGAGGACTGTTTGACACAAACAGTAAAAAGGATTAACCCGATCCCCGTTGAGACTGGTTCTCTTCTGTGATTTAAACAAGCTGAATGAGGAGTAATCTGCTCCACACAGTGATCCATGTAACCATTCTAGATCTCTGTGCCCAAACACATGTGCCCAGGTCTTCTGCTCCAAATTTCTCGTCTTTCTCAGCTGAAAGTGCAACAGCAGCATCTTGGCTCAAAGGCAGGGAAAGGTGCCCCTCTCTTCTCTGACTGGTTCAGTATTTTGAGGAGCATCAAAGATGACATCCCCAAAGAGAATCCAACAGCTCTAATTGCAGCCTGTAGTCACAGACCTTGAATGATCAGAAACCTGAGATCCATGTCTGAGGGTATAATTTGATATTCATAATCTTACTGTGCTCTATCGCCATACTTGCTTTCCCAGGAAGGGAAATTGAGAAGGAAACAGCAGCACCACCCGAGTTCCTCCACTATCTCCGTATCTCTTTGGCTGTGAACATGCAAAAACAGTGCTGTCTTTTCTGATGGATGAGCTATTCTTTAGCTACTGATGGAAAACAGCTGCCCATGGTCACACATTTAATTGCCTTCCACACCAAAAGTTCATGAAGTTGTGCCATCTGAGGCAAATATAAGCCAGCCACATGTATGTATTATGTAGCATTATGCCATTATGTAGCATTCTGAAATCAGGATTTCTGACTCTTATAGTGTGAAGGCTACCCAATACAGAGCAGTTTGAATTTTCAGTCTAATGCTCTGCTTTCCCACTTTTTATTTTAGGAATGGCATTATTTATTTCTGCAAATACATGCCAAATGAATCAGAGGGATCAGCTTCAGTCTCGAGTGGTCTGACTTCAAAAGAAGAAACTGTGGATGGTGAACAACAGAGGTATTGCTGAGGACAAATTACTTTGCAGGAAGTAACTGTGACTATTTGCACAACCATCATATTTGCTTTTCCTGTAATCAACCAAATCCCACCCCCCACTGCACTCTTGACTTAGTTAAGATTTTTGTAAAGGATTCTAAGCTATTAAAAAGCAACACACTCAGGACACATAAACACATCTCTTTACCGACAGCTCCAGACATGTTCTGTCTTGCTTGAAGTTCAGAGCAGCACTGAAGAAGCTATTTAAGGTTCCTGCACATGCCCCAACCCCAGGCTCAGTCAAGTGAAAGAGCCTGTGCTGACAGAAGAGGAAGCTCCCCTCCCCTGGAGGCAGGAGCTACAGGTTTGTTTACATCACTGGAGAAATCATGTACTTGTCTTTGGTTGTTCTCATTTTCTCTGAAATTCCCAAATCTCAACATGACACTGTTCTCAGAAGTTTGAGCAGGACTCCCAGCTATTTGCTGTTTCTAATGATTTGCATCCTTAAGAAATAATCAAAAACAGCATAGAAAATGTAAATGTGAGGAAATGGGATGGGTATTCATTCAGCCATGCAGCTGGAATTCAGGAACTGCTGTAATTGCACACGAATAACATAATTTGCCTCCCTCGTAGATGTTTTTGCTTATGCACATCACGTCTTTCTTTTTCAGGACTGTTGCTGAAGTTCCTACACCCTGCAAGACGAAACAACCACTCTGCTGTTGCCATGCCAAGCCTGAGATGTTGGGATGCCCTGGGATGGCAACGCCAGGGCTGGCATCCAGGGCAGCATCCCAGAGCAGGACACTCACTTCCCCACGCAAACTGCTGCCCCAGGTGGCAACTCTCAGTGCACTCGGTGCAATGGCGGAGGAAGAAAAAACAGCAGCTGGGATTGTACTGATGGAAATGGGGTAGAGGGAGAAACAGCACCATCATAAACACTGTAAAAACTCTTTAACTAAAGAGAAACAATGCAAACAGCAAGAATATAATCAAGGCTTTTGCCATCAGAGCGGTAAACAACTTTGCTCTTCATCACTGTCACTTGGGTACATTCGTCTTTTGCTGGATTTTGTAGAAACATGCTCCCTCACCTGGCAAGGTTGTCTTAATGAGAGGTTTCTTATGCTACTCTTGGCTATTCTCTCTTTACAGCTATTCTCTTACTCAGGATTTAGGGGGAGTCTATATGAAAACCCTCATTACCTACATGAAGACACATGAAGTCCTCAGCTGCTGAACTACCAACGCATAGGCTCCATGAAAGCCTGCTAGCAAAGCTCTATTTCCCAGCCCTCCCAGCTCTATTTTATTCCTCTGAACTCAACTATCTGAACAAAGTACATGAAATAATGAACAGCACATATTTCCCTGAACAAGAATCAAATGGAGAAACTATTTGCATATTAGAAATCCTGTTCTGTAGAAAATCTGTATGTGCCAGGAAAATGGAACATATGTGCTGAATGAATTTAGGCAAAGCTGCACCTTTGCTGCTTAAGAAAAATCACATTTACTACATCAGTCTGACACTGACATGGGCTTTTCATCAGCATTTCATCAAAAGTGAACAAATATGAAATATGAACACCAAGTACAAGATGACAGTACAGCATTCATGGTTCAACATACTTCACCAGGTTTTGGAAAAGGACCTTGCTGAAGCTGAACACCTGCCCTCCAGTACACAACAGACCCCTCTCCGAATATGCAAACAAGTCCTGGCAGGACAGAAGACAGGATGTGGGAACACCTTAGTTGAACAGTGCACACCTGCACCACGGGGGGACAGCCAGCCCACAGCAGCCCTCCTGCTCTGCTCGCTTGTGGGAGATCCCCTGGGGGATGTCAAACCTGGGAGCTGCCCGTGCTTCTGGTGATCTCTGCAAGAAGCATTTCAAAAAATAACACAGAATGGCAGTGGGAGGGTACAGGAAGAAACAGAGAGGAATACAGAAGTCTGGTAGAGTTCTGGATACTTCAAAACACCAAAGGTGTCAGAAGGGCATGTTCATCCACAACTTCACCTCAAAGGAAAGCCCAGCCTGTCTCCCTTCTGGAGTCGCCCAGCTGCCTACCCAAATAGTAGGCAGTGAACACGTATTTTCTTTCAGTACTTTGTTGCCTGGTGCTGCAACACACCAGTAGAAATTATTTATTACCAAATGAAGTTTGAACCAAATGAAAGGAAGAGTTAGGGATACTTCTGCTGCTTTGGAAAAATGGGATATTGGTCACTGGCAGAGGAGGAGTTGCTCTAAGTACAACACTTCAAACATTAAGTCTACCTGTGGTACTTTGGACATCATGTTCTTACTCCAAGACTCCTTGCTTACAGTCAGACAGCCACTTGTTCAAGAGCATGAAAACACCCCCAATCCATGGGCTCCATGACAGTGTTGGTCTCACTTTAATACCATACTTCTGAGCTTCTTGATATCAGATACCTGGGCGGATATTTGGTTGTTCAAATACATGGCTGATATATTGCTAATGTCCAATAACAAGCAATATGGTATTTTTCAACTTTCTATTTAGCACAGACACTGTCATTGAGCTGAGGCTTTTTAAAACATCAGTTTTCAGGAAAACATGAATATGTTCACAATAAGGATTATACTTCTGCAGTTTCTGTATTGGTTTCAGATTTATTCTTTAAATGGTTTTAATAAACATGCACAAAAATAAAGAATCAAAAACCTTATCTGAGTATTGTACAGTTTATTTGAATCAGCCTGTTCATACCAAAAGATGTCACAGGGATGCTGAAATAAAAAACACACAGTTTTTGCTATTAATCTCCCATTCAATTTTCTAGTGGAGGCATTCCAGTATCTACAAACACATAAAAATTTTGTATTGTCTACGATTAGACTTGCTAATCAAGCTGTATCTTTATCCCAATGCATATTTACCAGCAATGATAAGGCTCTTTTGTAAGTTATGCCATTCTGTCATTGAGAAAACTGGAGAAGTTGCTTCACCTCGGGCAGCATTTACTTCTGGATGGAGTAAATCTTCTGTTTCCCAACTGTATGGGCTGACCAGAACACACAGTATGCCCACCTCCAGGCAGCCCTCAAGAACCTGCAATTTTCTCACTCTTCCCTGCCATCTCTGCCAATACAAGCGGAGAGGAAATATCTAACCCTGAGACTCAACTGGGTACATTTTGCTCACAGGTCACAGACATGTAGCACCTCCTATATTCCTGCTGGAAATCCTGTCCTTCACACCATTCTCCTGGCATGGCTGGCTGTTCCAGTCATGAGAGGAAAACATAGTGCCTGAATGGTCTTGTCAAAATGGTACTTGGTGGATACTGGAAAAATTTAACCAATGGCAAGAAAGAATGTATTTTCAAATGGTGAAATTTCAAATGGTTTCAAATAGAAGTATCAGAACTCAGAAGGTACTGAAATAAAAAACATATTTCTTTAACTCACCCAAAAAGAGACAATAGCTATGGGAATTGTTACACCAGAAGCAGCAGGTTCTGGGAGAACTGGAGTAAGACAAATCACTGTCCAAAAAGAGTGAACCTACTACTACACTACATGGGGATGCAGCCTTGCAAGCCTTTTTAAAAAATAAAATCTCCATGTTATGTGCATGAAAATGCAGCTGTTGATGAAGTCAGAGCTATTCAAGGGCACTAATTTCTTCACAACTGATGATAGCTGCATTTCTTTTTCCATTACTTTCTCCTTGTAAGAGCAAGGCCCAGCTCCTGTTAATGTTTGGATCAGCCACTGGAGACAGGCACTGTAAGTGTAATTTTTACAGTACCATAATGTTTTGTGACTTGGGAATTATGAAAAAAATTGGGTATTTTTAAAACACACACTGCAGCACTAAGGTACTGAAGGATTTCTGATCAGCTGAACAACTCTCTTGCTCTGCATTGTTTGCACGGTTCTTAAAACCACCTGTGGAAGATGTGAAATCCTGGCCCAGGGGAGGCTAAAGGAGGCCACACCTCATCCATGAAAATGGGGTCTCAGAACAGAATATTGCTAAGGTATCCAGTAAGAAGCTCAGCAGTAATTTATAAACTCATTGACATGGCTATATAGAAATATTTCTAGTTTGTCAGAATAAATCCTGCTATTCATCATCAGCATAGTTATAGCCTACATCAATCATCTGCACTTCAGTCACCTTGTTCATTCTCATACTCTGCTGATTCAGCTTTAAATTTTATTTCACTGATAGAAGTCTTTCACAAAGGTCACAAAAGTGCCTTCAAAGTAAGGAGTGGTTCTGTCTAACAGATCCTCAGTTACTACTCCTTCTCTAGTTAACCTCATTTCAGTCACATTAACTACATTCCACAAAAATTAGGATCCTCATCCTTTCAATTTATGGAAATAATCATCAATACTTTTAAGGTTAGTAAAGAAATTAGATTGAAACAATATCAGCAGCACCAAGTTTTCTCACTGCTTACTTTCTAAGACCCTTATTTTATGTCTAATTTGTGCTCCAAACTTGGAGCTGAAGAATTTTGAGAGTCTGGTCTGCTTAGTGGGAATGATTGGGGTTACTGAAAACGAAATTTTGTGACTCAAGTTTTGTAGCACTTAACAAATCAGTATCAGTCCCATCATGTTTCATATATCAAATTCTAATCCACATCAGAAATTACAAATCCCTGTGATCTACTGCTATTGTTTTATATGGACTAATTGACATCTGCATACCTCAAAACTTCTTTCCACTACAAACTGCAGCCCTAGGTAGTCATACGGGCGATCCACAAGAGCCGAGCTCAGCCCAGCACTAGCTCCAAGATCGAAAGGCACTGTAAAGTTTAGCCCAAAGTTCATATCACAGACTTTTATTAAGTAAAAACAAAAGCAGGTAGTAAACATTTTTGAAACAGGCTATGTATTTACATCCAAGCACTTCAGTAAGTATGACAAATGTTGCCACCTCATGGACAGGTGCAGGGTTTGATCCAGCTCAGCAGTAGGAAGGAAAACAGATCCCGGAGATGACTCATGGCTGCCCTTTCCCACTCCCCTGAGGGAGGAAGCCAGAGCTTGGCCAGAAGGATGCTTTTGTCACTTGGGTCTGAATCCAGAAGTACGGCTACGCATCCGTAATTGAGGGATAAAAAACAAAGCAACAAAAAATGAAAACATAGAAAGAAAGAAAAAAAAGAGAAACAAAAAAGAGTAAAGACTACACATGTTCAGGGTATTTGACCATTTCTAATGTAAAAACAAGGCGGGGGAGAAGACTGATGATTTTTCCCTGAAAAAAACCATAATGTTCAACTTAGGACCTGGCATGGTCTTCTACTGTCAGAGGCAAAAGGGAGCTCTCAAGAGAAAAACATCTGAGTAACAGGCTGTGGAACCTGGAGTTTTCAAGAGAATCTGTCTTCAGATTCACGAAGACAACAACCTCCAACTGGACTAAAGGATTTTAATGCTCCATAAGCTGAGAATCTTCTACTTGCAACCTGCAATTGTAGTGTATTTCATCAGGTATTTCCAAGGATAAAGTTTTATGTTACAATACCACATTGTTTATTCACTATTCTACCTCTTGTGGGGAACTGCTCCAGAAAGACTCTGTCACCTGTTGAATTTCTGCCTTTCTGATGAAAAGGCAGCTGTGCCATCCTCCTCTATAGGACAGAGGCTGTTACAAAAGCCATTGCATTGTGTGTATCTTAAAAGTACATTCATTCCACACGGCACTATAATTAGCACTTCGTATAACTGGATAAGCATAAAATGTTGAACCAAAAAAAAACAACATTTCAAGTTTGACACAGGAATGGGACTTACAGGATCAATAATTTTTTCTAAAATAGAGCTTTGTAAAAATAGATTCATAGTCAACATTTATGAATGGTCTGAAAAAGACTGTATGGTGACTAATTGGGAGTTTCCTATCATCGTGATCTCCATATAACAGGGTAACAGTCTGCCTACATACTACTGAAGAGAAAGAAGAATTTGTACCAGCTTGATTTTTAAATATGTTGTTATGTTTATTATACTTTGCTACTCCACTCTCCTAAAATGGTGGCCTCAGGAAAAGCTGCTTTGGCAGGCAATTGCAAAGATTCCTGTGGAGAGGAAGTGAAAAGACTGGGCATACAAACAACGGCTGCTGCCACGTTCAAAGCACTGGGGAGAGTTCATAGAGCAAAATGCAGTCCTAAGTAAATGGGTTTCAGGCAATTTCAGTGTTAAGATAACATCATTAAGAGTAGAACAGATTGTGCTCAAACCCTGCTGTTTATAATTAACACATTGCTTCCAAATACTCCAGGGTCCCTGGTAAATAGTCCTCTGCTCAGATCCACCCAGACCAATCAGAGTATTTTCATCAGGTTCCATGCTGGGCCAGCACCTGTTTGGACAAATCCAAAAGAGCCAAAATACTCTTCTTTCTGGCCAGCTAAGTAGAGAGATGAACACAGCTTGCCTTAGTCATTGTCACAGTGTCCATATGGCTGTGAAGCTTGTTTTCACAAGAAATCGTACAAGTACTTTATTATGTCGAAGTTCACGGTCCTATAAACAAAAACACAGTATATTAGAGCAATCATCTTAACACTGCTAAAACTTCAACCTCTTTGGAGACAGCAATGCAGGACATTCTGCACACTCAAAATATCCCCAAAAGAAATGCAAGCAAGGATTAATGAATTTTTGATTTCTACCATTATTTACAGTACCTCTCTTCTGATTATTTAAACTTTGTACGATACTGAAAAAGAAATAAAGCAAGTTCCTAGTAAAGAAATGAAGATTTTTATTTTAATCATTAAATGGTAAAAATATATCAATATTAATAAGATTATATTTTCATATGGCAAACTTGATATTCTAGTTGGTGATGCAAAGCAACAACCTTTTATGCTATTGAATGTTTTGTTCATCTCCCAAACCACCTGTTTTTAGCATGTACTATGTAACTCCTTTATCTGTACTCATTTGCAGTCTGTGTTCTTTCAGTCTTGACAGTAGTTGACCCATGTTCATAGCTAAATTTGAAAAATCCAAGAATGCCACTCAATAAGATAGAAGATTTTAATGTACACTTTTGTACTTTAATGGCAGGCAAAATGAAACAGCAGTAGAATAAAACATATAATTATTTTTTTTTTTGTCTCTAAACTCATTCTTCTATACAATCTAACACTCAGACTTTAGGGTTTACTGTTTGAATAAATAATGCAAATTACTGCATATAATGATAAGTATAAAATCAAAAGGTTTTTTTTTAAAAAGTATTTAGTGATGCAAAAATAACTGCTAACAATACTAAGTGAGATTAGCTAGCTGAATTCTTATTTGTTGGACTACAATAAATTAATATTCTCTGTTCATGCATCAGCCTGTAACCCACTTTTCAAAAAGTTTCTATAAAACATCATATTGGACAGAGAAAAAGTTTAAAAATCCCCAAGATACGTAACAGGAAATACTGGGTTTGAGTCTATTTAATAATCCAGTGACAAATTTGAAGACATTAACTGCCACTGTTAGACTTGCACGAGATTGTGTCACTCAAAAAAAGTGCTTTAATTACAAGGCTTTCCACAGAAACAAAATCATGCACACTAACAAACGCTGACCTTATCAACTAAATGAAACAGAATTTTCCTGTCATAACAACTGGGTTTATTACAGACTCTCTGGAAAGATCCATTACATTCAATAAACACTAAGAGAGTCCTACTTCAGCTAGAGAAAATTTATGAACTTAGGTTTGAAATTATTTCTAACAAAGAAACATCTAACTTTACCTTCAGCTAAACGTTTAACTGCTGTGTGGTGAAAAATACGGAAATGTTTCCACAAAGACTGAGTATATGCCACAGAATAGAGCCAGACTTGAGGTTCTGTGGTAATAAAGATTAACTGTGCACTTCAGCAGTTACCACATTAAAAGCCACCAGGAAGAGACACAAGTTTTTTACTCCTTTCCAAAAAGAGGTGGCTTATTTTTTTAAAGCAAACGTCACTTTTTCTTAAAAAATACAGAAAATGAAATGACAACCTAAACAGCTTGAATGGGGATGGGGAGGGGAATGAACATCCTTTTCTGTCCCACTCTTTGCACTCCTCAACCTTCCATTAGAAAATATGCTGGAGTAAAAAGGCTGAGATGGGAACAAGGTTGAGGTATCTGAAGATTTTAGTGACTAACAAACTTATTTTAGTACTATTGCAGTAATAAAGAAAGAAGAATCAGAAGATGGGCTGCTTACTTGGTAAGCATTTTGGCTGAAACTGCAAAGCAGCTCCTTCTCTGTGACAAATATAACCAAGACTATTGTACAGACAGAAAATTAAATTTCCTTAAGGACATAAGATCATGCTTATAGCTAGTAGCCCCACCCAGAGAAGAGGGAATCCCATTTACTATGAGTTCATGAAACCTTGTCTTTTTATGGATTTTCTTCCATTATGATTTAATAAATACTGTGGGCTGAAAAAGGTATCTTAACAAAAATTATAACAAAGGAACAAAGCAAGATTAAAAAAAGGTGGAAACAAGAGAAAAGAAGAACAGGCCAACTTTAAAATCTATCAGGTCACTTAAACGGCCCTATCTAGGCTGTAAATAAACACCTGCAAACTACTTGGACGGGGAGGAAGAAAGAACTGCCTTCTTCCTTGTAACGTGTAGGAAAAGTCAATTTGGATACACATATGTCTATATACATACGTAGACATAGGCATACACACACGTCAGACCTAAAGGAAAGCAAGCCAAAACACTATAGCATGCACTGAGGTCTGAAGTGACAGTGTCTCTGGCAACTACCTTCTCCAGTAAGCACGAGCTGCATAGTACAAGTTTTGGTCCTGTCTTCTGGCCTTCTCTACCTTCCAACAACTTTAGTGGAGTCACTGAAACTTCGAAGGATGTTAAAGTTGCAAGGAAAGGGCTGTGATTTCAAGTATCCCAAATCAAGGATACATCCAATGTATAATTGTATACACAATGATCCATGTTGCTGAGCAGATGGTCTGCTGCGCTTGGTACCAGGGGGAGCTTTCTCAGGGCATCATTCACAAAGTCACTTTACTGCCGGGAATAGCAAACTGACATAGCAAAGCTGTAGAGGTCCTAGCAGCGTGGCCTGGCCAGACCTGAGCCAGACAAGGTTTCAATCTATGGCCTGTCCAACTGAAAACTGAAATTAGTGTATTTGCTGCATTACTGACAAGGCTACTGACATTTAATAGCTCAGGAGAGCAACATGTGCACTGAGGTTATGCAGGTTCCTATGAAGTCCCACATTACAGAGAGGAGTTGGCCTTGAGAACATTTCTCCTTTTTCACATATGTCATTTCTGGGCTCTGTTTTAGTTATAGACTATTTATCCAAGACTTGCTAATAAGGTGGCAGCAACAGGTGTGAGGTAATGCTGGTGGCATTTGATAAATACTAGACATAGGCCTGATGGTTGCCTTTGTATTGCGTGTATTTCTGTCTGTGAATTATTGGCATCTCTCCTGATGGATCTGGAACTGTTCTCAGACTTCACAACTGAAGGCTCCAGATAAACAAAGATGCTGACCAAATTAGCTTGTATCAATTACAGATCACACAAGACAGTCTATGTGCAAGAATTCTTATAACCTATGTAGTTTTTATATCATATGCATAACACTGTTAAGAACTATTAAATATAATTCAGATTCAAACACCATAATGTGCTTTTTGGTAATGAAGTGGACTGACATTTTAGAGCAGTATTTTCACATGAAGTCCCTGACCTTTATTAAGCACAAAGACAGTATGTTACTGTAATACATACTGCCACTGTAACAACATAAATCTTTTTCAAAATAGGAGGGGACTATACTTACCTCGAGTACAACATTTCTCATAAATAAGATTACTTATTCAGTCATTCTTAGAAAACATCCACAGGTTTTCTGTTCTGGTCTGCAAAGAGCTATAGACTGAGCAAATACTTGGTTTGAAGTCTCTTTCAAGTCAGTACATACAACAGCAAATGAACTCTAACAGACTCACCGGGCAACAGCTCTGATGAAGTCCAGAGACACAGTACATTTGTATCGTGGTCCATCAAGCTGGTCATTCTGGCCAACCATAGACAACAGCTGGAGTGTCACAAGAGAGGTGATCTACGGACAAGAGACAGTAGCAATGTTAGTAATTTTGGTTAACATGAATAGCAGTGGCCAATTCATTGCCCCTTTTTTTACATTTGCCATAATTCCTTTTCTCTGGAAAGTCACTCCTACTTGCTCACTGATTTCCACACAGTTCTGCAGCTAAAAAACCCACGAATGTACATACATTTTGCCATTACATTTACAGAAAAGCAGTGATAGACACAGACTAAACCCTTCATCCTTCTTATCGAAAGTTATCCTGGAGTTTTGATCAGAGGAAGAGAAATAATAGGCATGAGCTGAGCATTTTCCAAATCTCTGCCTGACAATCAGGAGAGACTAGGATTTTCTTTCCTTTATCCCTGAAGACCGCCTTTTGAACTTTCCCACTCAAAGTTGGATATTCCTGTGCCAGCTGATACCACATTTTGAACAGATGGATATATCACTCTACTCCAGATAAAAAAGAACTTGAAGGCTGGAAAGAAAAGGCTGGAAGACTGTATGTTTAAAAAGAGCAGGGCCTGAGTTGAGAGAAATTTGCCTACTAACACACATACAGTGTCTTGACAGAGCCACTGATTATTTTACCAGAATAGCAAATGTACCAGCATACTTTTTCACTTTGTTCCTCCAGTGATGGCTGTGGTACCACTGAAGTGCACTCGTGGGGTGCCACCACTGAAACAGCCGGCCCATTCTGACTCAGTTAGGAAAAGACACTAGTGATTCCATTGTCTCCTTATCTCCTCCCAGATACCAGGGAAAGAAAGAGGTAAAAGCAGAAGAGAAAATACTTCCCTGGCCTTTGCAAGAGATGCCACTGACAATTCATAACAATGAAGTTACATTCTGAGACAAACTGGTATCTGGTCACAGGTCTCATTTTCAAAAAAAACAGCCAACCATGACCTACTTCTGAGTAATGATAATAGGATAGTAAAAGAACTTCTCAAGAATAAATGTATCACGAAAGAAAGTGTCAGTTCAAACGTTCAAGGAAGCACATTGCTATAAAAAGCATCAGCAAGTTCTTACCAGTATCAATAAAAAAAAATCCTAACTCAGTAATAACCCCTCTCTTTTGCTGAAAGTACTCTTGGTTTTCAAATTTGTGACAGTGCTTGTAGGAGGTAGGAATAATTTAATATAAAAAAATGACACCTACCTGTGGAGAACAGAAAAAAATATGGTACCCAAGAATGAGCAATTTTTTTAACAGCCTGTGCTTAACTTTCTTTTATATGGCATGAGGCAACAATAATTTGGATACCATAATTCTGCAAAGTCTTTGGAGTTTGGTTAAGGAATGCTGGCCTACACATAGTCACAAAGATGAATTCCATTTGCTTAATTTAGATCTATAAATTCCATGATTGATCAAATTTTAGCATTGACAAAATTTAAGAAAATTGAACTAGGTATATGGCAAATGGCTCAGATTTCAGTTCATGAACCACTTTGCACATATCTGAATTGGGGTAAACTTCAGATTTGTTAGGTGTTTATATTCTTAAAATACTCATGAGTTTGGAAGTACATTCTTCTCCATCCTTCAATTAACAAAATCCTTAGTCAGTCAGTGAAGAAGCATTATGGAGGAATCTGCTGTAACAACTGCACCCTGGTGCACCAATACTGGCAAATGACTTCTGCAGTGCACACTTGCAGGTGGTCTCACATTGGGAAATCACCTATGAAGGAATAGCAGAAGGGTTCCTTAAAGTTCCTCATGACCACAGCAAAAGTCTGCGCAGTTTGAAGGTGGACCCATCTCAGTTTTATGTGGGATCTAAGTGACCTTGCTGCTGCATTACAAATGCTCCAGCAATACTTCAACAAATTGTACATTTTCTTTTGCAACTAGCACCAAATGCTCTGTGAGTAACACGAGGTCAGCAATGTAAAATTCCTTACTAAAGGCTTACTCAAGAAATCTGAAATAGCATCAGACTGGACACTAAGTTTCATTAATGTTCTTCACTTAACACATTAAAGACTCAATATACAGTATTACCAGACAAATGAAGCTATTGATCATCAGAGTAAAAGACTTACTTAGGAAACTGCAACCTCTTACTTCTTTCTTTCACAACACTTAGTTTAATAAAATGGCATCACAGGAAAGCAAGTCCTGACCCTCAGACCACTTAGGAATACAGCTGTAGAGAAAACTGCCATTTTCAATTAATCCAGGCAAGAAACAGTTTCATCTCCAAAGAGGCTCAGGAGGGACAAAGAGAAAGAACATATATCCAAGGGGAGTAAGGAGGGACCAGCTTTCCTACAGACAGCCAAATGTTAGAAGCTAAAATACCTAACTTGTTAGTCTTTGGAGTAGAATTCAACATGTAGTTACAGATGCCTAGCCCATGCATGGAAAAAGGCAGAGATCTCTGAAGGACAAGTCCAAAAACCTGCCTGCTGAGAGGGCAGCAGCCTGGAGCTTTGTTTGCATAGCTTTTTCAGTGGGCTAAGGGAGAATCAAAACCAGCAAGGGAGTTGTCACCCCAAAGCAATGACTTCTTCAATTTCTTCTTGCTTTATACAATATAGCAGGAGAGTTCTGCTGCTGAGTCAGCCACTGAAATGGACAAGACACCTATTCTGGGCAATAAATTGCTTTGTTAGAAAAGACTGAATTGTGGTAGATGTGGAATTATTAAGTTGCTCCAATATTCTGTGCTGAACCTAGACCAAATAAATAAAAGATGACTGTCTTCATCAAACAGTTCAGAAATCTTCAGGGACACAGAAGGTCCAAATCCCTTCTGACACAAGAGGCTTGAGCACCTCTTTGCTGAATGTTTCACAGCTAACTGGGGTGGGGGCAAAGGAAGGAGGAAGAAAAAGCCATGTATGGTATTAAATCACCACCAGACCTAATCTGCTCTCTAACTGCTTCTGAAGCTGAGCTATTTTGCATAAAATTGCAATCATACAGTCTCTCTCTGTGCCTACCTACAGCATTCACCTGGTAAAGCAGGATATGGTGGAACAAACTGGGTTTAAGACACTGTATTTGTAGCAAAATTTTAAAGTTCACCAACATTCATGTCCTGTTAACTCTTGAGTTCCACGTGCCATTTAAGCACTGAATAATAATTACGACTTCAAAAGTTCAGGTGTTTAAAAACTTTGGAGGCAAGATGTTCTTAAATTAAGACACATCAAAAGTTTGAAACACAGATGGGAAAAATATGAATGCAATGCCAAAATAATTGCACTTCTAAGCCAAAAATACACCACTGCTTTTGAAAGCTTTTTTTTTTCCCCCCCTAATATCATGGGTACAGTGGCTCCATTTCATTATCACAAAAGCTTGGGAAAAAACATCTGGCAAGAACAGACTAGAAACAAGCCAGAAAAGCTGTGTGGGTGATATAAGAAAGAATATTCACTGAGAATCTTTTGAACAAAAGAAATGACAGTTGGAAGAAATATTCTAGAGTTATTAGTAAAATTAAATTGGTGATGATTTAATACTAGCAAAAGTTAAAAAGTAAATGAAATTTTCTACAGGAATAACAAGAAAATCAGAAAAAAAACCATACTGTCTGAAAGATGCAAAGGAACAGGTTTCACTGGTATGTTTAAAAATAAGTGATGATGGAGCTTGCTTTGAAATATATTTGTGTGAAAAACCTGCTGCTGAAATCTTGGATCCAAGGTGAGAATAATCATAAAAGCACAGCAGACAATTGTTCCCAGGAGGAAATGACAGCTCAGATTGCTTCTGGAGATTCATTGGTCAAACATGGACATTGAAACCTCTGGAAAAAACGAGCAACCCACACACCATCCTTCGAGGCAGCTTTTTTCCTATCAGCCTGGACTAACAGATGGGCCTTGCATCATTCCCCAAGCAGACACAAAGACTCGCTTTGTGAGCACATGGCTGCGTGGAAGTGAGAAGGATTCCAGAAGCAAGGGCTGTCTGCTGAGAAAGGCCAGGCTCTTCCCAAGGACACCACAAGACGCCAGAAAATATTCACTGAGGTGCAAAACATGAGCAGAATTAGAATCCATGATACAGGGAAACACATGGTTAGTTTGGGTAAGCAATGACAGACGATCACAGGAAAGACTCTGGACAAAGTGTGGGACATATCTCAGATCCATAGCATAAAACTAAACAGAGAAAATGATGCTGACTATTTGGGGTGGGGAGGAAGCTCTTTCCTCAGAAATGTGATTGAAATCTCACCAAGTGTACATTTTAAACTGGACTGGAAAAATATTAATGAAAGACACTAGAAGGAACAATTTCAAACTGGAAGAAATATACTAGATGATGGAGGATTTTTTCATCTCCACCGTTTATAATATTCAATTATCTTGCCCAAGATGTAACGTTAATTCTAACTCTTCAGTCTGGCTTACTGTCACACACAGATCCTGAATGTCAAATGTATCAAGAAACTAAGAACTTTCCATATTCAGCACCATCAGACAAAGGTACTATATTCTTTCACAGTCACATGAATGGTGCTTTGCAGCACCATCATCCCGAGGCTCTCAAAGCCAGTGCACTTGTTCAAAACCTACCACTGCCAGGAGTCACATTCGGGCACATGGTAAAACCTCTGCTATGCAACAAGGCACTTGGAACACCCGATGCTACTTACAAAACACATTTCAGTCAAAATGACTGTGCCATACTCTCCTGGAGTTAAATTCAATGACCCTAGTACAAATTATGTGAGCATAAAAAAACCTGCTCAAAATTATTTCAATGAAAATTATAGCCAGAGTATGCTCATTTGTCAGCCTTGTTTGAAAAGCTCATAGAAAAAGATAACCATAGAGCATTACAACTATAAGTATTTAAGACAGCAATTGATCAAAACTTTTAATAAAAAATACTAAAAATAAATCACTTTTCTGAATGCTTGTACAAAGCAATCAAGTTTTGATACTGAATTATTGTTTATACAAGGCTTTTAATGCATGAAAAAAATACAACAGGAGGGACACCCCTCCAGATTACTTAGAGCCTTCCAGTGTGCAGTTAAACATTCATTACTACATGCTGCAGCTAGGTTTTACCTATTTCATTTTACCTTTTCCTCAGCTTAAAGTAATCCAACTCTATTTTTAAACCATATTATGGACGCAGTCAAAATGTTTTTGTCATTAACAGATGCACCAACAGACCCAGTCATAGCCTCAGTGATGCTCCACAGTGCCTTTGCCTCTCCCTTTCCCTACACAAACGTAGGTGGCTGTGCAGGATGCAAGGGGGCAAACACAGTGACCCAGCCTGCTTTGCAGTTTCTTTTATGAAAGTTTGCATTTGATGTCTTTCTTTGTCCCAGATTAGTTTGGCAATTTTAATGTTTCTGTCATGAATTATTTCATTATTTTGTGTTGAATCTCCAAGACCTTGATTTCATTTCACTCAAGGCAAATCTATGTGATTTACAAATTTAAACAAGTGACTCCACTCGCATCTTCAAAGCTTAATCATATTGGTGGCTCAGTCATTTATTAAGACAGCCAAAACTTCCTTTAGTCTCTAAAAGACAATCCAGAAGAAATGTTTATTTACCCTGAAGTACATGACCTTGAATTTCATGCTGTTAAACCCATTCAGTTTGTATCATACTTACCACCTTAAAGATTTTTCTTGTGTCTCTTCAGAACACAGAAGTTAACTAAGCACAAGGCATGTAACATTGCATTTCACTACAAAATTCTTCTGTTTCTTACTCTAGAGGTCATTAGAGCCATTCTCACATGGTATTTTCTCCACTGTATAATCACTGTTCACCACCTCTGCCTTATTCTACTTGGTCTTATCTTCTGTGTACCATTTACACAAAATGATGCCTGACAAGAAACAGTGCCAATTTCATACACTTATTCAAGAGATAAATGTGCATCTTTTGCCTTTTTCCTTTTCCCCTTCCTCTTTCTGCACCACTCCATCTTCTCCTGCCTTTCAGACCACAGAACACCAGACCATTCTCCTGCAATTGGCTTCCCTTTTGGCTTTTCTCTTCAATCTCAAGAGAAGCAAATGTATTTTCCTCCTTCAAGAAGACACTTCCTACCCTTGCTTTATTCATATTTTAGAATACTTTCTCTTCAATTAGCAGTCTGTCTTCTAGCGCCTTTTTGTTCAGTGACTCTGAGTAGCTGCAAATCTTGACTCATCAGTGCAGCTTCCTTTCAACTCTTCTCTGTACCTTCTCATTATCTCTACTCCTCACATTTTCTCTGCCCAAAACCACTATTTAAAAAAAACAAGAAAACAAAACCTACCATAGTTTTTCTAAAATGGGGACACTGAATCAACATCCAGAAATCATCCCAGGAAACCAAAAAGGCAATTTTAAAAAGCAAACAAGAAACCCAGAAGGAATTATTCTTCATCCAAATGTGTAGTTAATCTGTAACACACTTGGCATCTGAAAATTCAGTGCAGTGGTAGAGAGTTTTGTGGAGTTAAGAAAGCCACTGGGCACATTCATGGAAGCAAATACAGCCATGGGCTGCTGAACACAAAGAACATCACCTCTGTGGCGAGCATTTAAGCCACAGGTAATAGGAAGCTGTAACATACACAGACTACGCTCATCCTCTGCTTTCTGATCTTAAATTTTTCCTACTTATTTCATATTACTCGGAAGTAGTCAGACAATTTAAGCGTCTAAGAAGTAAAACAGCAGGTAAGCCCACTTTTGGTCTGACTTAATGTGTCTGTTGTGATAGTTCATCAAAGATAAAGTGTATCATCTGCATCTTCTACATCCTACCACTGTTTCCCCTTTTAACCTTCTCTTGGGCTTCTGGAAGGGCTCTCTCATTGTTAATTACTGTACTCTCCCCATACTTTGCAGTCTTTGTAAAAACCCCCACATGATGAAAATCCAGCTTCCCCCACCACCTTCTGAAAAGCTGCACAATATCTCAAAAGCATTTGCACAGAGTAGCCTTACCCACTCATTGTTACAATAACATCACTTTTTAAAAGCAGTTCAATAATTTATTCATTTGGGAACTATTATTAAAGGAATCTTTCAAAGTGTTAATGAATTTGCTTTCTCTTCATTATTTTTATTCAATATAGAAATTAAGAAAAAGCTCCTTTTTTTTTTTCCTCTCAGCACATTTACTTTAGCATTAATCAATTTGCCTAATAAGAAGGAAAATAAAAGGCAGTTCACAACACTCTTTGCCTCGCACTGCTCATCAGCTTTAAAAAGAATATAAAAACTCTAGAGTGATGCATGGATAAATCAGTATTTCTGAGTCAGTTCCCTCACTTTGAGGATCAATTAAAGTACTTCATAAAGGCATGAAAGGCATGCTAGAAATTTGCTTAATGGGGTGTTTTCAGAAAGGATCAAATTATTTTCTGCACCTGAGGATTATTTGGAAATATTTTCAGAATTTTGTTAAGACCCCTGAAAGTGATGACAGGAGCTAACTTTGGTACTCAAACCCAAAATTTGAAAGTATTTGCAATCTGTTGGAGATGTGTACATCTAATTTACTCCAGAACAACCTGGAAACACATACAACTCCTAAGCAGAAGGACTACAGATACAAGTTACAGACAGCTAATTCAAAAGTACTCCCCTTTCTAGTTCATACTGCAAAATCTGAAAAACTGAAGATGGTAACAGATGGTCAAAGGAACACTTAGGGAATGATGTTTACAGTTAATTTGATTACTTAAGTCAGGTAGCTTCAGAAAGTGGACACCAGACAAAGGCTGGCTATTTTTCAAGGCGCAGGCAATAGCCAACAGAAGTACCCTTTGGCCACCCCTTCATTCATTTTTGCATCAGAGGTCTCAGGTTCCAGGTAGGCTTTGCTAGAAGGAAAGCAATACAAAGACTGTTTTCCAAAAGCAAACCTTTGTGCAACTGACCAAGCATACAACTTTAGTTCTCCAAATCTAGAACATTTTGCCTTTTTATCCCCCCGCTTCATTTATTACATCTGTTCCACAATGGCATAATTTCTAGATATTGCAAGGTAAGTTCTATTAAGAACAGGAAAATAGTAACGTTAGAAATACTACCCAGTACCTGTGATACTGATAGAACTTGATATATTTACAGAAGGCCCCTAAATTTTTAATGCTATTTCAGTAAATTATAGAACTGTGTACACAGAGTTACCAGCCTTCTACTGCTATATGAAGGAGTTCCGTTTGTAAATACAGTTTTGCATTAAAAAATAATTCAAACAATTAGGATTTCAAACCTGTCCTGAGGATAAAAATCAGTCTTTTGTATTTGCCAAGAGCAGAAATAATGAAATTAGAAAAGACTGTTCATAATCAGACGTTTGGGAGTATCTCCTAAGTCTATACTATCTTGCTTTCTCCAAGAAAAAAATGTGTCTCCAGGAAAAAAATTCAATGTGTCTTAACTACAGTATATTTTCGGATGATTATGATCATTAAGTGTTTAAAGAGTTTTGATCCAAATATTCTATAAAGAAACAAAATATTAAGAATTCTTTAATTAAAATAACCACCCCAGGAATATTTGACCCAAATACTTCTGAAATACAGAACTCAGGCATTTCAACCACAAGAATAGAAAACTGGAAATATGACAATTTAAAAATACATTGATTTTAAATCTTGAGATTGTTAGAACAGGTCTTCAGAGACACTCCACAGCAGTGTGCTGCTTCTCAACTACTTACAAGATGCATTGCAGAAGACTGCAATCAACTCCATATTCTCTGAGACTAGATAAACTCTGCAAATTTTAGTGGTTCTATAATAGGAATAAATAGTAACAAAAACAAAAATAGAAACAACTTGTATCAATCACTTAAGTATGTAAGTACATCATATCAGTACAAAACAAAGATCCCTCCTGGCCCAATATGCTGTCTCTTGAAAGGACCAGCGAAGGATGCTTAGGAAGTGTGTAATAAAATTGTAAGGAAGAAAAAATTCCCAGCATACTGGGTCCTAGTGTTCTTAACTTCAGGGACTTCAGAAACTAGGTATAAAATTGTTCACGCATAGGGATCTGACCTGTTGAAATACATTTCATGCTATTCTTGTACTGTCAAACTGGAGCTAAAAAAGATTGCTGATTTGTGACATTACTGCACCCATCAACACACTGGAGGAGAAATTTATTATAAGGTTGCACACCAAGAGATTAGAAACAATAATAATGCCTCGCTTTCAGCAAGAGATGCATATATGGCAGTGAGTCATACTAGGTTTTATGCCATCGAACAGAGGAAAAGCAAAAAACCCCCAAACACCTGATTTACTTCCATATAAGACAGTAATTAGAATTTGATTTGGTAAGTGATGTTGGATAAGCCAACAGCTACAAAGTTCTTGTACAACAGCAACTGAAAGGAACAGTTACACTTCTGTTGGAAACGCTTCCCTAACAAAATCAGGGCAATTAAGTTTAGCATATTCCTGCACCTTTGTTTACAGGTACCCTTAAGCAGAACAGACAAAGCACCAAGGATGAATGAAAGTTCCAGTTCCAGGTTGGCTGACTGTCACCACACAGCACAAGGGAAGGGAGGACTCTGCGAAGTCACTCTGCACTGGCAGGAAATGAGCAGATCTGGAATCTTCCCTCTCTGAGCTTGCCAGGAAACCAAATAGCCTCTAGGAGAATGTTCTACTCTTAATCAGTAAATATACAGCATTTTGTTCCTGCCAGAAGGAAGGGAAAGACCAGGATGAAGACTGTCACTCAGGAAGTCCTCTAGATACTTGAAAATAAATAAAATGAGCCCTACTGTAACAGCCCAAGGTGATGGTTGTAATCTGCAGTGAAAAGTGCTGTTGCCATGAGAAAAACCATAGAAGTTTAGAAATGCTACAATAGAGGCTATAAATTTGTAACATCAATTTCTACAGAAAGTAAAGCTTTCAGCCAACCATGATTTGAAAAGTCATAAAATATTAAAAATCTAGGTTCAATGACCCATTAAATACGTTAGCTGCAACTTCAAAAGATATCTATAAATATCCTTATATCCCTTGCATAGATATCTTACAAAGTGGTCAAAACTACCGGTTTTCCATCTCTTATTCAGTTATACTTGGTTTTATCAGATAAAAAGCATGAAATATCATCTGTCAGCATGAAACATCATCTGTCAGCAATTAACTGTAAATCAAAAAACTGTGTTCTTCTAACACAACACTTGTTTTTTATGCAGTTTCCATCACCCTTTAATGCAACTGTGAAATTCTGCTAGTTATGCCATGTAGCACTAAGCTTTTCTAACCTGGAAAAAAACACTTTCTGACACTCCTGTTTGGCAAATGTGTACGCTGGGTAAAAATGTTACAGCCAACCAAGGCAACCAATGAACAGTGAACCAGTGCACTGCCACACCCATCAACAAGGCTGGTCGATGGATTAGACAAAGGATATGCGGGAATACCTCCTCAAGGGAAGCATTTCTTAGTAACAGAATGCACTCAGTATTTCTCCTGCCTTTATAGCATTCAAGGATAATTCTGTCTATCTAGATAGAAACATTCAAAGACACTATCACTCCACAGAGTCGTAAAAACATCTTGCTATATATACATTGTGTTAAAATGTGTGTAGTTAGCAAACATTGTCTATACAGCTCCTACATCATTGCAAATCATTAATGAGGCAACAGAGTCTAAAATAGTGACATGCTGCACAAGGCAATTTCCATGTCATTCAGCAATAGAGTCGGGAAGGCATTCGGTGACAGCAGTGGTGGCTACAGTAACTTCTGGGGCAAAACGCTCCAAGGAACCCAAGAGAGAGAAGAGAGATCCCGGCAGGACCTCTTGTGAGGGAGGCTGACAGGGGGAAGGTGATGCCAGAGCACCTGAGGGAGATTTGAAGAGCTGTCAGGAGCACAGTGAAAAGGGTGGGCAAGCAGGACAGACAGGATGTGGCACAGCAGTCTGTGCAGCATGTCCTGGAGGCAGCACATGTTGGAGTGCAGCCACCTTCCTGCCTCTTGTCCAGTGGGGACCTTACTGCTCTCTACAACTGCCTGAAAGGAGTTTGAAGCCTGGTGGGGATTGGCCTCTTCTCCCAGGCAACCAACGAGAGGACAAGAGGAAATGGCCTCAGGTTGCACCAGGGGAGGATCAGATTGGACATCAAGAGGAATTTGTTCACTAAAGAAGTGGTCAGGCTGCCCAGGGAGGTGTTTGAGTCACCATCCCTGGAAATGTTCAAGAAATGACTGGACATGGCACTTAGTGCTACAGTTTAGTTGTCACAGTAGTGTTCAGGCAAAGGTTGGACTTGATGAGCTTGGAGGTCTTTTCCAACCTTAATGATTCTATGATCCTAAAAGCATAAAAGAACCTCCACAAGCTATGCTATTTTAGTTTCAGTGGAATACAGTGCAGTCAAGAAACAATTCCTCATGACGAATGAACTTTTTTATTTTTGCAGTTGATAGTTGTGATAGCCACTCTATTTTGTGAATAGCCATTGTGTCAAGACTTTTCAGTAATATTCAGTAACTATAAATCTGCAGGTTTTGGATATTAAAATTAAATAAATCCCTTTAAAATGGCTTAGTCCCCCAAAAGTACTATACTGATCACCAAACTGAAAAATCCATCCAAGAGATCAATAGAAAGGTGTGAAAATACAGGACAGAATCAAGCAATCAATGAAGTCTTTTGATCTCAACAGATTAAAAAGTCACCTCATACTAACATGCCTACTGTAGTGAGAAAATACAGGAGAAAAACAAAACTGAACAAAGAGAAGCAGTTATGATTGTCAAAGACACTACTAGGGCCTGATGAAAAGCTACCTGTCATTCCAGTCAACTGCTATATCCGAACATTTTCCCACCTCTTGGAAGCCTTCCACATAAGCTTTATATAATGGGCAAGTAGCTCCCATGGTTATCTTCTGGAATCTCTTCAACAAGCAGAAACAAAAGTACTGCTAAAGGATATTCTAAAATGTCCATGGCAGAATCTGCAACACAGTCAATAAATGTTAAAAAAAAACCTATCAAAGAACCAACTAGTCAGAAAGTGTTGCTATCAGTCTGCTATTCCTCAATAAGAGATGCTCAAGCAGCAGAGACCAAAATATTGTGTGGGGTATGCTCTGGTTCTAAACACTTCCCCTGGGCGCCTGCCCCTCTGCCACTGAAGACTCAGAGCTGCTTTTTAAGAAGTTCTCAACACATCTTGCCCAAGATGACAGAGTAACACAGGCAAGGTGTTACTGCCAGGAGCTGGCTATTGGATCAGGACATACAGACCATTCCTCTGAGCTGCTGGGCGCTCTGCACCTGCTTGATGGCTGTGTTCAATTTTGCAACCAGATCTTGCACATCTTGCCCTGCAGAAGCACTACAGATTGTTAAAAGCTGACTAATTTCATCTGGAAAGTGCACCAAAACTTTGTCATCACAAGGACATTTTAAGACACAATTCTGCACTTAAAAATACAGAAAAGAAAAAGGAAAAGGTTCCATACAAAGACTTTTCTGACTCTAAAACTGTTCTCATTTATTTTATAACAGAGAAGTTGTGCAATATAAATGTTACCATGGTAACAACTCACTTTATTGAACAAGAGAGAAAATAATTATCCCAAACCTGCATATCATGCAAGCACATGCAGTAAATTTAGTGCTGCCCTTTTTTCCCCTCGCTATTTTTCTTCTTGCAAAGAGAAATAGATTTTGAATTTATACCTTATAGCAAGCCAGGCATCATTTTGCCTGTCCCTCCCACTTCTTTGTATATTTTACACCTCTTGAGTGCATGATGTGAAGGACCCAGTTACTTAGAAAAAGGGATTAATGAATCAGAAATGCTCTTCCCCCTCCTGAGTGAAGTACAGAAGACTCCTATGTAAATGCTTCACGCATTTAAAAAAAATGAAGCCCTAAGGCAAGCACAGCACATGCTTAGTATTCACTCAGTATACTTAAACAGGAACCCTTAGTTTATAGAAAACCAAAAGTTATTCATCTCCAAACATAAATCTGATTTTACTGTTCTGTCCAAATATTTCTTGTGATATTGTATTTCTGAACATACAGTTATATTTTACATACAAGGGACAGCAATATTTTCAGAAGAACTGCATGGATTTAGCCATACAAATCCAATTAATCTCAATAGAACTTGTATGGCTAAATCCCTGTGCTCAGCTTTGACATTTTAGAAGGAGTGGGGGAGGTTTTTCAAGGAGTGGATATGTATTATACAAAACTCAGTTTTCTCAAAGAGAAATAAAATAGCATGTAGATATTTACAGATATCAACAAACATTTAAGTGATTCTGTCAAGAAAATCACATTCTTAGCAAAACGGGCAAGGATTTCCACAAAACTCTTATTTTACAAAAAATAACAGTATTATCCTGCAGCCTATGAGATAAAACTAATCACATATACATATTAGTTGGATAAATTATTCTTATTTTACCTTCAGTTTTGATCTTTTTACTTCATTTGCAGTGCATCTGCTTCTCTCATATGAAATGTTAAAGAATGAATTTAATCTAGTGTTCACAGTTGGAGGATGCGTTTGGGATGCATAAAATTCATGTTTTTAAAAGATCACTTTAAAGAAGTGACTTAGAAGTGCAGTTTAGAAAGACTATCTTATTTGTCACAACCTTCCTCACTTTTTTGTTTGCTTTATTTACAATCCTAAACAACTTAAAGAGTTTAAGAGGAGAAACAAAATTACAATCAATCAACTTCAGCAACGAAGAATGCAGCTAATTTTGGGTCTCTCTTAGAAGATAACTTCAGGTACCAGAAAAAAAATACGTGTATACACATCAACGCACACAGAAAACACAAGTTGTGCAAAATCTTAAATCATTACATTGTCTTCTTCATGGAACTAGAACTCTTCAAATCATCCAAATATAACTTATCTTGGGAGAGAATTCTTTCTGACACAGAGGCTGTAATGGTATATCCTTCATAAATAGACACACACTTATACTAATGAGTGTATTTAATAGCTCCCTATGAAGCTCTTACAGAAAATAAAAATATAATTCCAGTAGTTGAACTGGTAAAACTTACAATTCCATATAAAAAAGGTTACTCTTAGGTGTCATCTCCCTTCCCCTAACTTGCTCAAAAATCAGTACCAAAATTTCAGTTCATAAACCAAATACCACTAGAGATGTATGTTTCCATACAGCAACTGAACAGTTAAATCCCAAGAGTCTTACAACTGCAGAGTTTAATTATAAACAATGTCTCCTTTTACAAATAATTTAGGGTTTGCATTTGCCAAAACTTATTGTATGAAAACCCTTTTTTCCAGTTCAAGTATAAATCTCACAGAGGCAGTGGAGACATTTTTGTTTGTTTGTTTTTGTTAAAGAAGAAAAAGTAAGTGACCATTTGGGATTTAGGTGGACATATAAAGTATTTAACAAGCCACTAAACCATTAGGACAAATTCACCCAAAAAAAAGCCATAACGCTGCTGTTTATTCTTCCTGTATATTGATGGGTTAGCTAGTTGCTCACAGGAAGGCTTAGCCCACATGCTAGTTGAAAAGTTTTATTTAAAGCTTTTTGATTTCAAATTAGTAATGACCATTGTTGTAATGTATTCTCAAATCACATTTCTTGCCCGAAATGCATGATAAAGTTGCTAGTTCATAAAAAACCAAAGCCATTTGAAGCAAAAACATCTGCTAAACCTTGCTAAAACAATGTTTTTCTGTAATGGTGTGTTCTGAAAGCCTTATAACTGGACTTGTAACAAATTCATAAAAGCAACAGCATGTTACAAAAAAATATAAATGATCAATTGGAACGTATCTGACAGAGCAGTCTCTCTGGCCAGAAGCTCTCCTCAGAGTGTTCCTTGTTATTGCTTTATTAAAAAGCTGTGAATTTTGGTGCACAGAAGTTTAGTATTTTTAAAATGTTTAGCTTAATTAAACATATGTGATAAAATCTTTAATACTTAAATAGACTAAAATATGAAATTTTTTTGTGAGAAAGACTTCTACTCATAAGCCTTTCCCAATGCAAAAATCTCAAGTACCCTCTGCTTATGTCCCGTACAACCTCAGCTTTTCCATCTCCCTCACCACTCAGAATCACAGAATGGTTGAGGTGGCAGGGATCTCTGGAGGTCATCTGGTCCAACCTCCTGCTCAGACAGTGTCATCTCGACCACGCTGCCCAGCACCACATCCAGAGTATCTCTTGATAGCTTCTGAGTATCTCTGAGGATGGAGACTTCATCACCATTCCTAGGCAACCTGTGCCAGCACTCAGGTCACCCTCACAGTAGAAAACATTTCCTGACGTTCCTCCTGTGTTTCAGTTTGTGCCTCCTGCCTTGGAGTGGAGCAGCAACTCCTTCCTGTTGCTCATTATATCGCCTTATCCTCTACACACCTCCTGCTCCTCCTGCATCCCCATTTCTCAGCCTAAGATGCTCCACACCCTGTGCCTGGGTCTTTGTCAGGTGCTAAAGACCACCGCATTCAAACATACTGAGGACTTGGGTGGGGCAGCCTTAACAGAGCTCTCATGAACCACTCGTGCTGCACTTTCTGGCTCCTGACAAAACAAGGTTTGGATGTGGACAAACGTGTAACTCAGTAACCAAACACCAACATGTTTATTCTTTATGAAAAGTTGGGGTTTTGGTGGGATTTTTGTGTTTGTCTTGTTTTTTGAGATATAACCCAAATCCTTCTTTAAAAAAATTAGAAAATCTAGAAAATTGAAACAAACATGAGATTCCCACTGCAGCCTCCTCTAACCAAAGCATCTTGGTGGTCATTAATAACAGTAGCTCATTGAAGAAGCCAAGGACAAAATACAGTCAGTAGCTATAAACGTATTTAGGACCACCTCCTTCACAAATAAACTGTTAGCCATTAATTCAGAACCATAATTTCCATTCCGTTAACTATTAAAATGATACCTCACTGTAAGAATTTTCAGAGGTTATTTTTCATCATCATTATCTAGGCTCAGGGCTCAACTTTTAGTTTCTAAATGCTTATTTTCTTCAAGTGACAAGACTCTTGAACTCCTGCCTGAGTGCAAGCCAGAAAAAACTGTGTCCCCCTGCTTTTAGGCTGGCTCATCACCAGCCAGAGCCTGAGTTACAGTACCCAGTGGCAGAATGCAGCCTATTCAAAACAGCATGATTAATTTAGCTAAAAAGAAAACCACAAGCAGAGAGAAATGGATTAAATAACAACAAAACCCTACATACATATGGCCTTATCTGAGACTTGCCTTGTTAACATTCCACTTTTTTCAGCCAGAGGGTGAAGCACTTGCTGGTACTGCCTGAGTGCAACTGCTGCCTCTGACACTATAACCTGAATCCTTCCCCCTCTCCAACACAACCCAAGGCTGAATTCAGGTATTGTTCCTCCCATTACAAAGCAACTGAAAGAAAGCCACTGCCAGGTTCCCAGAAAGCTGGGGAAAAGCTTAACTGTATTTAACCCTTTGGGCTCCCTGGAACTGGTCACACAAAATCCTCTAGTGTTAGGGACCCACACAGCACCCACAACGCCCATGTTCTTTGCTGCTATTAAATGCTGCACTTGAGAACGCCACAGAAAAAAGCAGGGAAATAGTGCTACAAAACAGAAGAGTTTCATTTTCTTCAGTGATCAGGTGTTCCATTCTCCAATAAAGATCTAATGGGAGGACTAGAAATGTAATATGATATTAACAACTACTCACTTTCTAGTTTTTTCCTCCAAAAAATCAACGTATTCAACTTTATAAATGTGTTCCCTGGGTTCTCTGTAAGCATTGAATCCAATAAGGTAATGAACTGATGAGAAGGCAGCTGTGCCAAAAAACACACTACAATTTCATTTATATGACAAGTATTCACAATAAATACCCACAGTTATGTTTCTTGTGCTCTGAATGGGAAGTAAAGATATTAGTATATGTGTAATGTTTATGGATGTCCAATGTGCCACAGCTGCATCTTGATATTTAGATTCAACAATGAAGAAGCTGCAACAATGAGGAAAAAATATCTCAAATGCTGATGAAAGAGTCTGGCAAATATTATTTAACCAAGAGGTTAGACTTATATTTGGAAGAAAAAGATTGGTGACTTATACTGGGTGCACTAAATAGCTGACATAATCAAAGATTCCAGTTGCACATATAAAATCATCACTAAAGTCAGCTACTGAGTAAAGAAGCAGTCCAGATATCAAGATTTATCACAGCTGCTTTTTTATCCAAAGTATTTAGTCTGACACAGTAAATTCAACAAAGAATTAAAGAATTTCAGAAAAAGATGGCCTCTTTCAATACAGATGGATCCTCAAAGGTTTGCTTGCCTTCTACATTTTAAGACTAAGTTATACATTTTTATATATATTATTTATTAAGTGTTGTCAGTTGATATTACATCCTCTTTCCTTGAAATTTTACTGTAGCTTACTACAAAATAACTTAGTCAATACCTGCACATCTTTTCAAGCTGGAAAATGTCACTTTTATAAGCAGTGAGCAACCTGAAGATGCCTGTACTGTGTCAGTGACTGCAACTAAAAAGTACCCCTATATTAAGGATGTGTCTTGCACGTGTGGTATGTGGTCACGTGTCTGGAGTGTAGTGCAAATTCCAGTATTTCTTCAAAACAGCCTTCATTTGTTCTTAAATCACAACAAAACAAACAACAGCAAGAAACTCAACACCACCAACAAAAAAAACTCAAAAAATTTTAAAAAACATAGGCAAACTTTTATGCCCATTTCAAATTCCTGCCTGTTCCTTTTAGAACATATTAGGATTTAACATCAAAACGAACAGCTTTTCTCTTACTACCTAACCTAATCCAGTTAAAAGTATTATGAAGATGACAGTGATTGACAGTTACAGGATGACACACTTGACACACATCACATCTGCCAATACTTACTTTTTTTCCTCTTTCATGGAGGTTGGTTTTTTCTTTTTTTCCAAAAGAATATGGTATTTATTAGGTCAACATTTCCTAATTCAACATCCATGAAAAATTATTTAACTAGCTTTTAACACTTGGTTGTAAAATAAGAGTTAATAATTTTTAAACAAATTAAACTGCTCTTTGTCAGTACTTTTATTCATATGAAAATGACCTTAAGCAAACTTATCATCTGATGCAATAGATGCTCTATATGGATTGCACTTTTATAGGTAACACAGATAAGAGTATTGTTCTGCTCATGAGGCAGAGGGAGTTAAATCATGAAATATTCAGTTTTAATTAAGATTACTGTATCAAAGGCAAGGCTTAATGCAGAATTGAAGTAAGGATCAAGGTTAATGCCTATTCTAAAGCAAATTTACATAAATTATGTTTCACTAGTGTACCATGAGTCTTATTTTGTTAATTTATACCATATGAGACCATAGAAATTAAAGGTGGAAAATATCTATTAAGTCATCTTCACTCTCCTCCCTCCAACGCAAAATTCTTTTTCCTTCTTTCAAGTTTCTATCTGAATGCTTTGTCTACTGTCATTTGCAATAGCTCAAGCAGTGGGGCACTGCACTAAAACTTCAGGGGAGAGACTATCACACACTTTTGCGTCTCCAAAAGAAGGGTTTTTTATAGTACTCAAAGCTAAGACTCCCCTCATCTTATTTCATTACTCCTACTTAGACCTTTTTTGAACTCTTCTAAATGAATTCTTTCTTGGCACTTGAAACCTATAAATACCTTCAGACATTTTCATCATCCCCTGGTAGTTATTTAGCCAAATTAGTGTAGGGATCATCTCTCTTCATCTGAACATCACCAAGCACACAGATAGCTATAAGTAATAATTACATGTGTTCATTTCCTTTAATCTTTCTTCACAAGTCATTCCCTTCTAGCCTTTAATTTTTGCCAGTCTTCATGCCTACATCTTCTTTTAAGTGTTATTGCTTTGCAATTATTTTCCTTTCTCTGAACAGCTTTATTTCAAGTCAGATCCACTTATGCATGCCAGCTTGAATTTACCACTTTATCCTGTCTTTTTACTGATGTGTGTAGGTTTTGGTGTTGTTTTTTTTCCTTTTGTTTGTTTTAATAAAACATCAGACTCAAATCTCTTCTCTGTTCATGTCAAACCATCACAGAAAAAAATGTAATTACCTGCACTACAGACCAGCATTTCTGCTTATTAAAAATACAATATAAGTGCCTAATAAATTGTTTACATTACTCATTTTTATGTTTGGGTCTTTTTCCAGGGTTTAGGCGTCAACTATGATGGGCAATCCATCTGAAATACCTTTGGTTTTTGGAGTAGAGATGATCAACTTTTTTTCTTTGCATTTGCCTTTTTTAGTATCTGCATAAATACTTTCATTCACAAGAAAATTAAATGAGGACCTCAAGCATTACTTTTTATCTCCTATCATACTGATGACTCCCTATCCTGCTTGCTACATTTCTTCCTCATCACTCCAACACACTGAATTATCCCCTGTGCCCGAACACAATGTAAAGTTACAAAAGCATCACCTGAGCCAGATGGAGACGGCAAATTGGACTGGAGTCTGGCTCACTCTATGGAATTCCAGACGCTGAGTAGAATTAAAATTTGGACTATTCTGGATAGGGGATACAAGAAGAAGATATTGGTTTGAGTGTTAATCTAATCACAAAAAGAAGCAGATTTCTTTACTGCTAAGGAGATTGCCATGCCAAGTCTCCACCTGTACCTTTTCATTTCTCCCAGTCATCAAGATGGTCTGGTCCTGGTCACAGCTGCACAGAAAACATGCTGAATCAATTGGTCCAATAGCATTCCACAGGCTAGTCCCACAAAATGCCTACTACAAGGTTAAAACCAGCGAGGTCTCAATGATTGTCTAGGAGGGAAGGAAAAAGGCAGGCCAAGGACATGCTGACCAGCAGAGCAGCCTCCTGTACAACAGCTCCAGTCACCACGTGTTCCCAGTTAGCCATCCTCCCCCCTACACTAATTCTACTGGAAGCCCATCACACTTTACAACAGAAGTTAATTTAAACAGAAAGGTTCTCTATGTCAAAAGCTCATTTGTAAGAGCTAAGTATGACAGTGAACAGCAACTCCCTGTCAATATTAACTAGGATTCAGCTCAAAACAAAAGGTAGATTTTTCAGGATATAATTAAAAAGCAATACAGAGATTTTGTGCCATTGATGCCTCTGCTATACCTGTTCAGTGAATCAGAACAGATTACTTCAGACTCCCAGTCTTCTAGACTGTCAGTCTAGCATCTTTCACAAGCACTACAGTCACACAAATTATTAAAAAGCTTTTCTCTACACCATCAGTGTCATACATCCATTAGAGGCCATTCCACACTAGAAAATATCTGTTGCAAAAAGTCTTCCTAGTCCATATGCTAGTAATAAATAAAAAAGGCTGGAAAAGATCATTTTATAACAACAATCTTCAGTTTTCTTCTCATGTCTGTGTGGTAATCTCTTAAGTCAATCTGTTTACTGTCTGTATCTACTGCACCAGGGATTCTTTTATGTATACGATTCATTACTTCCTCTTTTGACATTCTCTTTCATATTTCTTGCCCAGATATCTGGAACATGGAACAACCACTTATTCATTTTATGTAGGTCACAGATGGTCAACAACACATCCAGCACTTTTCAATTATTAAACCAGACCAACCTGGGTCTTCATATTCTCTAGCTATGCCTTTCAAAAAATATCCCAGATACCACCTCCCCTATTTTTTTTTAAACTCACTACTAACTGGAGTCTGAATTTAGAACTTTTCAGATGACACAGATGTACTGTCTGTATATTCCATTTCTCATAGTGGAATGTTTTAGTATGTTCCTAATAGGCTGATGGAACCCCCACAGTTCATTTATGTTCTATTACAAGAAACATTTATGAAAGGTGAGCAGGTGGAAAAAAAAGTATGTAAAAGCATGCCCACAGAAAGGTAATTCTCAATATTCTATGAGAACTGCTATGGAGATCTATAATCAGGTCCTGGTAGAAATGACAACATATATAAATTTATAATCACATTCATAAATAACTACTAATTAGAAAACAAGACAACAATCTGAAAAGAGTTTGGAAGTACATAATTTTTGAAACTGAGATTTTTGTCTGTTTCTTTGGGGTTCGGTTTTGTTTCGCGTTTTTGTTTGTTCGTTTTCTTTTTTTAAACACCTTTCTCGAAATGGATAACAGCAGGGTAATGAATGTTCATCTGAATGAAGTTAAAGCTGCACCATCACATGCTAGTGAAACACACCTACAGACCAGCATCTGCTCATCTGAACTAGATCTGTCTTCAAATATTTCAATTTTAGTTTCAGTTAAACTGTGCCCAAAGATCCACACTGAATCTCAGTAATATTTTTCAATTTTACCTCTAAAACACTTCCTGAAATTTAAATAACTGATCAGTCTTTCTTTTTTTTTGTAAATCTTCTATTACGTGCACTCCCAGAGGTTTTAACTAACCTCTTTTTATTTCATATTTCAAAAAACAAAGGCAGAAGAGCCTATCTTTCTTGACATATTCAGCATTCTCACATCGAAAAACATCACTTTCAGAGCATTTTCCTCAAGACACTGAGCTATTCTATAGTTGCTGTAACTGAAATACAGCTCAGAGCTGTAGGGTTCAGAATGCAAGTTCAAAATGACAGGTCATCATCACAGAATTCTGCAAAAGAAGTTTCTATCAGAAAGAGACAGAGTTTCAGCACCCCATCCTTCGGAATAAATCAAATGCAGTCCAGTAGAAAAGGCTGGGAAGGCCAACACCAGCTTGGCACCCACGTAATGCAACCCTGGGCATGCTCTGCCCAGGTACACAATGCACCACACCAGCCCAACTTAATCCGCAGGAGGAACGAGTGGGAAATTGCACAAATCAATCACTGCCCCCAGTATGCAAACATTTTGACAAGGAGTATGACATCCAAGCAGGGATATTTGCTGTTGGCTTTTCCATTTGCTTTACAAGAAATTCAGAATAATTACAGAGAAAAGACTTCTTAGTCCTTCAGGATAGAATAGCTTTACATAGCTATAATGCAAATGTTTGCATCTGAGGCTGTCTTGATTTAATTTCTAGAGGATGGAGGAGTCAGGGCATCAGGACATGGTTCACTGAAATTCAGTACAGATTTTAAAACTTTTCATTAACAGATTATGTTAAGATGCTCATGTCTACCTCAGGGTGCATGTCTGTTTCTCTCCATAAACTAGAAAAACTAAGTGACTACCTCAGATATACCTGTACTGTGCAGACACATACATAGAACCAGTATCACCTAAAATAATCACGTTATTTCTTCTATCATCCACCCTCCTCCACCTCACACGAGAAATTAAATCATACAGTGCTAAGGACAGAAACTTTTTGCAGCACCTATGCAACTTCAGATCTACAGCACCATTTTCAGCCATAATAATCATCACTGTTGTCATCATCATCATTATAGCAGCTTTTCCAAGTCTAAGCTACTGTAGGATTTGTTTCAGCTTTTGTCATTCTTCATATTTTAAATGAACAATATTTGCAACATTTACTAAGAATACAAACTTTCCATAAATGAGATTTACTCACAGCGTACTATCAATTTTCCACATTGCTCCCCCCAAATATTTTCCAGTTTTCATTTCCATAGATGAGAAGAGATTATGTAAATTCTTAACTATTCCTCATCTACCAAGAGGCATTCCTTTGTGAACAAGCTTCATATTTTGAAATCCTCTCTTTCAAATTAACTGTAATGCAGCTGCTTCTTTTGTCGAAGATACTGTGACAAGCCCCACTATCTGCTATCAAATGAACACAGCCAGCAGCAGAGGGTCTTTAGGGGAGGAGGGGTGTCAAGTAGAAAGTCAGCAGCTAGAACTGACTGCAGCTGGCAGGGCAGAAACAGCGCAAGCATTCACCAAAGCGATCCAACATATTCTTTTAATGTACCATTTTGCTACCTTATGCTCTAACATTGTTCATGTGCACAGTCTCAGTACTTTTCAACCTCATTAAAAAATGGAAGGGGTCCCTGGTACAGATACAGTGCTACAAATTTATTTCACATGTAATACAGCAAAATCATTTGTACTGAAGTGACAGGTGGGGTATAAACACCTAAGGAGAACAAACTGTAGATAGGGAGATGTAAGAGCACATTAGGCAGGGGAGAGAAGGACAAGGGACCATATAAGAACCAGACCAAGGGGCATACCACTAAAAACAATATAACATTATAGCCAACTCTTTGACCAGTGATTCTGAACCATCGTTCTTGCTATCACTGAAGTTGCAATTGCATTCATTACTCTAAGTGCAGGGAAGTAAAAGACATTAAATAACCAAAGGATAGTCAAATGAAGGTCTTGATAGGATATCTGTGTCCTTACAATTTGCTGAAGTGAACACCAAGGAGCTAGTAAAGCTATTTAGGCTGAAAGACAATGACAGCAAAAGGTACAGAAGGTAAAATTGGCCTTTAGTAGCCTTTCAGCTGGAATTAGACATTAGTTTTAGTCACCAGGGATGTGAAGAAACGGGGCACTCAATGTAACTACTTAACCACAAGAGTTAGATGTAGTTTTGAAATTGTATTTCAATTAACCAGGTTCTACACAAATGCTCAATAAAGAGATGGTTCTTTGCCCCAAATAGGTCATACTCCAAATGGTGAGAGAAAACAGCCAAATTATTTCTAAGAAAGATAAAATTTATAAGGAGTGTTAATGACGTCACCAGGGGGCTTTAAAAATTCTTTTTAGTCTTTAATCATATTTTTCTAGGCATTATCATCTTAAAACAAGAGATTTGAGAGAGAACTAATGAATTCTATCCTAATGCTCTAATTTGCTTTATCTCAGTATTGTGTCCTATCTTATTTCCATGGATAGCTGGTGATTGTGGAGTAGACTTTCTGCATACACTAAATGGTTAAAGCAAACTGATTAAAAAACTTATAATATACAGGCTGGTCTTAGATAGATATATTATCAAGAGAGGTTGTGCAGCACTTGCTTAATTAATCTTTGCTGTCTTAACACATGAACCAGATGTACTATTATGTTCTTTGTTCTTCCCTAAAGAGGGGATGAGCCGATTATTTATCTCCAAACAATAGGAGTTCATGTACCACAGTGAAGAATTTTTAGTAATTGGGGAGGCAATCACTAACAAGCTTCAGCTGCAACTGCTTGATGTAAACAGAGTGCGAATTTGTTCCTGGAGTATTAAACAATGTTCCTTCCAGTAAGTACATGAGACCAATTTCTAAGTAAGTGTGTAAAGAAAGGGATGGAAAGGACAGAGTTTGGAAGGAGGAAAACTCTGTTTTGTCTTTCAAGTGTTCATATTTACTTCTTTCATACACTAACACATTTTCATAGATAAGTTAAGATCTGAAGCTTCAAATACTGTTTACAAATAACGTGCCGAGAGAACAGAAGTTAAAGAAACTGTTGGCTGATACAGCACATTCCCTATGTTATATAGCATGCAATCTAAGACATATGAAAGGCACAAGAGAATATATAACATTATGTTCATTATGTTATGTTATTTAGGGCCACAACAATACTTTGTGAAAGTTATTAACAGACTCGCAGAGCACATAAACTCTTCATCACTACATAGCAAACTGACATACCTATCTCAATCACAATTTTTGATTATATATTGAAAAATACAAATTTATTGTAAACGAATTTTACAAAGTCTTAAACATAGCTACTTACTGGTCAGCAATTTCTTAGCAATGCTACACAAATAAAAAACTAAGATCAAAAAGCAAGGAAGTTTAGAAATGAGTAAACTGTTCTAGGTAAGATATTTAGGAATTCACTTTATCTTCCTGATGAACTTTATCTCATCTGAATCCTCACTCTACCTTCCCTCTCAATAGTCTTTTCCTTGTTATAATCAAAATTTCTTCCATAAAACTAGTTTTCAATAATTCACAACAGTTTGTCATCTTAAATACACTGTTTTAAAGACATAGATCAAGTGCCAAGCTGAGAACTATTACTATAAGCTCTTCACAGAAATAAGGTAAGTTTTCTACTTTAAATTACTGTAAAGAAAGAGCTCACATAGAATAGAATTTGATTAAGAAAGCCTCCTAAGAAATTGTAAAGCTGTATTATCAATATACCTCCAAAAATGAAAATGAGATCAATTTAGGTCAGACAATATAACATAGGTAAAACTATTAGTTTTTCTAAAAGATCTTCTCTATATCAATTAAAATTAGAAGGAATCAAGCATACCAGTCTCTTCACAGTTTTAATTAGAAAGTACTACTTGAAGTAAGAATACTTTTATTTTTATTCACAGCTATGCTCAGAGTTGAAAAAAAATAGAGTCAGCTATTTGGTTAAAAGTAATGTTTTCTCCTTTCTTTTTGCTTAACAGCAGGCTCTCTCAAGCTGCCATAGTTGGTGCTAAAGTGCTAACTATGTCACCATGCTGTGCATCACATTAAGTTCCCATTTCAGCTCATGAATTTCTGCCAGATTAGTCCAGTAACCAATAACAGAAAATGAGAAAATAGGAGTTATTTATTACCTCTTATCACCATCTTCCCAAACCTACTGAAAATCAACAGAGTACTGAGATCAATACAATTCAGTGCAATGAGATCAATAGATTACTGCACTTTCTAACCAATAGGCAGATCCCGGAAAATAAATTGTGTTGGATGCATAATATACCTATAAAAGGATACAGGATCAAAACCAGTCAGGATCAAATACAATAGTAATAATACAAAACTGTCTAAAAAAACCCCCCAAAGCTACAAAATGCCAACTGCTAAAAAAGATATTCTGGCAATATAAAAATAATCTTTTTAGGTATGGGCAACCATGAAGTCAGGGGATCAAAAGGTTGTACTACGAACCCACTCAGACAATAAACATGCAGGGATGTACAGATTATATACGAATGCTGTGTAAAACATATGACATTATGGAAGACTAACAGATATTCTGTGCTCACAATATGTGTCTTATGTATCTTTGCTACACACTGAAAGAGGAGGAGAAGTTTATTTAGAACAGTAATGAGAATGAGATAAGCCCAGAGTCTACGGCTTATATTTGATCATTCCTGTCATTGGGAAGCTCTAAAGATCTTCTGACTGACCAGATAGAGAGGTATACCACAACTCTAAACAGTTCTCATGAAGAAAAAACAAACACCAAAAACCAAAAAACCAAAAACCAAAAAAACCAAACAAAAACCAACAAAAAACCAAACAAAAAAACCCCCACAAAAAACCATAAAAACAAACAAACAAACCAACCAAAAAAACCCCAAACCAAAACAAAAAAAACAAAAAACCTAAGCCTTTACGAGCTTTTTCCATATAGTTCAATTCTTTTACAAAAGGAAATGCTCCCCCCCTGTATGGGATTATACCATAATCGTTCTGGAGATGACAACTCCTGTGGTCAGAATGGATTAAGCTGTGCAATTTTATGTACCTTTCTCTGAAGTAAGAGGACAGTGAAATGCGAACAGTCATTTTCAGGCTAAATCAATAGGATAGAAGCAGAGGCTGATGACATTCTCTCTTGTAATTTAAGTTTAGGACCCAAGAAGTGATAAAAATAGGGAAATACAAGAGAATATATTTGCTTATATTCCAGAAACAAAATTCGAGAAAATCTACATGCACAATCAACTCCAAGAGAAACATAACTTTTACAATCGTCTCCCTTCTGAATATTCACTACTTAATAATTCCACCTTTCAACAACATACAAAATAGTTATTCAAACATATCAACATTTTTGTACACAACTATTCAAGTCTACCAAATCTTAGCACCATAATGGGTGTATAAAGCAAAGACACTCTCCAAAATCAGATGCATGATATGCTCAATTATGTCTTGAATCAGTTTGCAATATTATCTATGACATAAAAAACTTTGTTTTTTAAACATTCAACAAGAAAACCAGAAATCTCACTGCAATATAAACTTTAGTCATGAAGGTCTAAATGCTAAATTCATTTGAGAACAGGACAGAAATATATTCTTCCAAAGTCACCCCCCACACTTACGTAACTAATGTCTGCTATGAACCTCTCAATTATTTCAAGTAAAATTTTAGCACTGACTCTATCCATTTATCCAAGAAAAGGAAAACAAGCACAACACTTAGGGAAATTCACAGTAATAGGGAAGCAAAGAAAAATGGTTTAACAGAATCAGCAGGAACTTTCACTTTTCCAGCATTTTGCTTATTTAAAAAAAAATTTAAAATTAATCTACTTACTGACATAACCAGTACAAGAACATGCTCTGTATTTCTTACATACTGTAAAATAAAAATGGCTCCACTTATCTTCTTTCCAGTTCATAATAAGGCCTCTTAGGGAACAGATTAGGACAACACACATTTTAAACCAGATCTTCTTCTGTGGAAACTCACCTACCTGCTCATTTTTTAAATGGAGAGTATTCTATTAGAGTTAAATAATAATGCTAAAGCCAGATGTAAAATGTTCCTATGAGCAGTCCTTGCAACAGCAAGGAAAGCTGGAAGACAAAACAGCTGATCTAGCAAAAATGAGTAATTCTTATTCTGTCAAGAGTTGTCAAATGTGGAATGAAAAACTTCGTATTTTTAAACATTAACACAATCTGAGCTTGTAGAAGCGATTAAGAATGTTTTCCATCTGAAAAAAACTGTTAAGTTGACAGTATTCATAGAATCGAATCACAGAACTATAGAATCATAGAATCAAATTCCTCTTTATCAAATTGCTACATCAAGGGAATCTAACATATGCAGTAACAGAGTTAGAACTATAATCAGGATGTGGATATCTGCTGTCCAGAAAGGCTGCAACGTAATATAAACCATAATACAAATCAAGTAAGTAGATAACAAAAGCAGGCATCTTTCCAATCTTGCAATCAGAATTTTACCATAGCTGTCAATTTACAAAAAAAGGGCAGTTTAAACATCAAACTGTCATCTGAAAAAGAAGTCAAAAAGCATGCTTCCAACACAACAGGGACAAATAAATCTTGCAGGTAAATTGCCTCATACTGTTCCAGTTTACATACAGAATATCAGACATTCCTTATTCTATTCATGTAAGGCAGACAAGAAAGCAAGAAAAAAGAACACCAATCTCTCTGATTTTTGCACTCCAAGAAAGGGCACTTTTTTCCTCCCTTAATTACAGAAAATTACATTCCTCTGGCTCCCTCCAGCTGGAGCTATGTTATGTGCATCAGTGGTTTTGTGTATTTCCAATAGACCTACATCATATTGGCCCTTAACACACTACTCAATCTCATATCTGCACTTATTCTAACTTCCGATTAAAAGATCTTAATTCTGCAGACAGTAATTTGCAATGCTATTTATCTTTATGACAGATTGAAAAAATTTATGTTTGTTAAACTTCATTCCAACTTCTTACACATTGATAATTACATTAGTTCTATGAATTTGTGGAACTCTTAAGAAAATTCAAATGTTTTTCTTAGCTTCAGTACCAAAGAGATAAGAAACGTCTAATAAATTAAATACAGACTATGATGTGTAAAATACCTGATGCATCTCCAAATATTCATAAACAGCTATTCTAGAAATCTCTGATTGTAAATGCACACTAGTCAGAGCTAAATTCTAACTATACAATTATCTGAAAAAATCTGCCAAATATAATGAGTAACATTAAAACCAAACCTGGGATGACCTAACTTTAGTGCATTAGAGTAAAAATGCAAACAGAACTGAAGTCACTGATTAGTTACCTATTCGGTAATTTTCAGCTACTAAATATTCTGAGAAGTTATCAAACCTCTCTGCATAGATGTTTTTCCAAATATTCAGGGATGTATTACCAGAAATAAAATATGGAAAAGTATGCAAGACAAAGGGTTCAATTCCATTTTACCTTAGATAACATCACAGCTCAAAACTAACAAGTAGATCTAATAAATCCTCTTTATGAAAAGCTATTCACAAGAAAGCAGAAGCAAGATAAAATGTCTAGAAAATGAAAAACAGTCAGGAGAACTGAATTGACTTGAAGAAGTAATTACTGAATAATTTTCATAGAGGAAAAAGCATTGGTTAATTTTGGCTTGTAAACTGTAACAACAATATCTACTTGCTTACTGATTGTGATATGAACAACCCTTGTCCTCTTCAGTGTAAAATGACCTCTTTTAAATTAAATTGTTGCTGATAGTTCTTGCCCAATGCTTTGGGCATAAATTCATTTGTATCCTATACTAAGGCACATTTTTATGAAGAGCGTAATCTTCTATTACTTTCTATTTTCTGTGGGAAGCCTAAAATGAAATACTACTCTTATATAAACCAGAACTGAATAGACCTTGGAACCTTTGTAAAATGCACTTTCAGGAGGCATTATAAAATTTCTTTGTATCCCTCCATTCTGTTATAATTGCCCTTGGACACAATGAATATTTCCTATTCTGCACAGTGGGTCCATATGAGGACACAAATAAGACTCCTGGTTGTTCCTGCTCCACCTAAGTAAGGAAACTCTAAGACTTCTCTGTTGTTGTAGGATGCAGACTGCATGCCCCAGAGTCACACCATTTTCAGCACAATGTGAAATTGCGTTTGCATCTTTTCAGCATTTTCACCATATTTTACCTTTAAAAACACTTCAGCCACATGCTCAGCCATATACCCAAAGAGACCATCAACTGTGCAAGTTCTGTCCCAGGCACAGAATGTATTGCCCACTGGTGATGGCAATACCATCTTCAATGTGTTAAATTATTACACAGAATTGTACCTGAAGGAAAAGATTTTAAGATCTCATCCTCTCAAATGGCTGCTCTAACCTCCAACCTCTTGGTTTAAAAATAAATTTAAACAAATTCAGTGACCTGTTACAGTAATATACAATGTGTTTAAAAAACAGTATTATGACAAATTAGAGCTACTAAGAAAAACAGTGAATACTCTGGAGAAAAATGAGCACTGAAAAAGTCTCAAATGAATACAGACAATTCATGTATGTACTGAGATCAAGAGGCTATAATTAAAACCCCCAAACCTAACATTAACTTCCTCTCAAAAAATCCTGACTGGATGTGTGAAAAGTTTGATTAAAAAAAGCACAAACTCAACAGAAATTTCAACTTTTAAGGGGGTAATTGAAAAAAAATCTTCATTTGCAGAAGTGGAAATTTGCTTTTTTTCCTCCCCCTGTGGTGTTACTCTCTTGCACCAGTTAGTGCGGAAAACCAAAAATGAATGGGCCCAATTCTTTCTCCTGTAACAGCAAGAAGTTATAGCAGAAGAAGTTTAGTTTTGTATTGGTTGCAAAGATCACACTTGTAAAACAAACATGCTAGTTGTTTGAAAAAAATACGAGACCATTTTAAGGAGTAATATATTAAAAGGCAAAAGATTAAGATTCAAATTTTAAGTTGAAATTCTATTTAGAAATATGAAACATTTTCAATAAAACCTACCATTAAGAGGAAAAGTGAAATTTTGCTGCTCGTTAGCATAAAAGTCACTTTTGAAAAGCTAATGACCAGAATTTTCATGTGAATAGAAATGATACAGAAAAGCAAGAAGCAATAAGAAATATCATGAAATCAGCAAGTGACAGATTTTAAAGCAGCTGCTAGTCTTTCTTGAATCTTGACTGCGACTGTTGATCAACTTTAAAGCTAAAGCATGCTATTTTCCAACAGTACATGGGGAGAATTAATACGCATTTAGTTCATGTACAGCCTTTGAGTTTACAAATTAAAGAGCACATAAAATTAATCTTGAATCAGTTAAGAAGCCAAATATTTTACTTAAAACATTTTAAACTTCTGTACAATTTTATAATGATTTCCATGCCGTACACGCAAACAAGAAAATTAGAGATTGTGTTATCTAACAGTAAAACGTATCAAACTGCTAAGGATAAGCCAGCTCCTAAATATTTAGTTCATTTGAAAAACATATTTACAAAACAACTAATGACAAAAATCAGTGAAATGCAAATTGTTTTAAGCTATTCAAGAAAAAAGGCAATTATATGTCACGCCTAGCTGAAACTACTTTCCAAACCTCTTTTAAATTCTGTTGTATTTTAGATTACTTTACACTGGACATTTTAGTATTTTAAATTAAAATTTAATGTAAAAATTGCTTTATAACTAAACTTATTCTTAAGTAATTTATAAAATTTTATTTTTGTATGAACTTATTTAATTTCAAGTTATTTGCCCTAATCTGGTTAAGATTAAATACAGTCTTTTTATATCTTTATAGCTTAATCTCCAGATATTAAAAAAATAAAGAATTGTTTGATAACACTGCCATCTAGTGCAAACTCTAAATTAGAACGAAGCATTTCTTTGCACTTGTTCATTCTGTAATTTAGTCTAAGGTGGAACTATATCATGTCCAAATTATGTCTTCAGTACTACTTAACTGTACATTGGAATAATGACATTTGTTCTCTTACTTGGAATGCCTGTTAAATATGCATCTGTATTAATTTTGAAAACAAACTGCAGAACACTGTTATATATTTACATTAGTATATACCAAAATGCTTTTGATAGCCAAAAATAACAGAATACAAAGCTAACATACTACACACAAACACGTATGTTCCTAGAACTTTACATGAATGCAGACAGTAAATTGCAATATTACTTGGTTAAATTTGATACCCAACAAGGAAAGATGGAAAATATCTCAGTAAATTAAAGTTAAGTACACCTGGAAATCAGAAAGAAATTGAGAATTTCTAACATGGAAATTATATCTAAGAATCAAGCTGATAGTAGAAAATCATCTTTACTTATACAGAATTGGTGAATATACACTTGACAAATCCAGAGCTCTAGAGAAAATACTAGATTTACTTAATTCCACTCAGTTCTATAGTTATGCTGCCATCTAGTGAAACAGGATACTCACTCTTCTCTGCAAGACTTAAATTTTGTCCAAATGAAAAACAGTAGGTACATGTACCACAGCAACCATCGTTCACCTGTAAATACCTTATTTCCCTCTGCTGCTTCTTCACCACTACATTTTTATAACATGTGTTCCAAGGTGACTAATTTTGGCCATAGGACACTGAACACTTACACGCCTAACCTGAAATGCAAACAGGCTTACAGACTTCAGTGAGAAACCAAGGAACTGATCAGCACAGACCACAGTCCAGGATCAGGGAAAAGTCAGCTATTAGCAGATTTCAGATCATTACACCGATAAAGTCCTGGATTCACAGCTAGTAATGCAGATAAATATTACTCTGAGACTTCAATTAAAATTACCTGTTGTGGTTGTTTTGTCATTACATTTAATTAGAATGATGACTTGCAAAAAACTTTAAAACTTTGTGAATTCCAGACACTAAAAATGAAATAAAGAAAGTAAGTACACACTCACCTGGGAAAATATATTTGCGGTTGGAGCAACTCTGTTGTCCACAATACTATATAATATTGCTAACAATCTGTCCAGAGGAAATGGCTTTGGCCCAAGGAGGTGATTGCTGGTCTGCAACAGGAGTAACACTTTTTAATCCAACAGATCCTTCCTGGAGTACCACAAGATGTTATTCTCACATCTTTTTAGCCTCTGGCGAGGCACTGTGATTCACAGTATTTCATACAGCCTACTTATACTTATGGAAAACACTGAATACATGCTTATTGATCAAGAAAAAGACACAGACAAAAAGATTTATTTAACATGGCAAGTGTTCAAACTGCACAATAAATAGGAATATTTTTGAACTATAACAAAGGATCTTATGCCTGATTTCCAGTCACTAGATTTATAAATTAACTTGTCTTATTTAATGACCTTCCAATCTAAGGAATAAAGAGGAAAGCCTATGTCTTATGGCATTCAAAGAATCACATAATGGCTTGCGTTGGTAGGGAGCTTAAAGATTTCTTCCAAAGAAGGAGGACAAAACTGGACAGAGTATTCCTGACGAAACACTAACAGTGCTGAGTGTAAGACTCAGAGTGCATATGCCTCCCACAGGTTTAGCTGGCTCAGATGAAGAGTTCAGATGGCTGAGCCCAAGGTCAGCTTCTTGGCTGGTAAGAGCTGCTATATAATGAGCTACCAGCCAGCTACAGACAACCGTGTTATGAGAACACAGAATATTTATTCAACTTCACATCTACAGAGCTCTTTTACACCCTCCATACCTCACACCTCAGCTGACACTGATGGCCATTTTAGGCATTACACATTATTGTATGTAGTAACATTGCATTCACTTGAATTCAAATAAATACAAAGTCCTGGTTGTTCAATGCTAAGCATTTTCAAAATAACCAATTCTACATAAAGGAGATGTACAGTTTGTAAGGCAGATCTGGGCAGTATTCCAACTCAGGCAGCATAGTTAGGACTACAAAGATTTATGACCCACACTTTCAAAAGTTCTTACAATGGAAATACTTGTTTTATTTTAAGCTTGTATTTAATTCTCTCTGCTCTGACATCCAGTTGCCTTTCTTGTAGTGTACATTGATTTATTCTTACTAACAGAGAAGCCAAGATTAAAGAGGATTTTCAAGGCAAAGTTTCTTTCAAAATGCTTCTGCGAAAGAATGCCTCAAATATGCCACCAGCACCTCTGTGGCATTTGTCATCAGTAAAACACAACCACTCATTTCTTCAGCAAAACCAAAAGGCATTTCCAATACATGTTTTAACTTTTCAAATCCAGGAGGTGTCCCCAAAGCTACCTTCTGGCTAACAAAGCAAGCAGTGTGAAAAATCATGGAAACACATAGTCAAGACTTTAGCATGGCATCCTCAATCAGAATGCATCCTCAATCAGAAGTGGTCTAAGTTATGAACTGTACAATCACCTGCCCTTCTGCTTCTAAACATGCCAGTTCTGTGAAGCATATTCCTGTCAACAAACAGACTAATTAAAATCAGTGCACTCCATGCAGCTAGCAAATGCAGTCAGCACAGAGTAATCTCTGAAGCTCTGTTTAGTATATGCAGTTACTTCAGAAATTTCTTGCTCTCTATTTAGACAAAATAATGTTCGTAACTTACAAATTATCTAAAAGAAATGCTTCCCTCTAGAAAAAAGCAGAAGAGTTAATTCTAAGAGAATAAGTTCTTGGAAGAATAACAAAGGTTTAGAAATTCCTTTAAACATAACATGGTAAAGAATTAGAATTTTACAATTCTTCTGCAAGAAGATAAGGCAGAATGCTACACAGGATAGTACTTAAAAAAATGCAAGGGACTCAACATCTGTCAAAAACAAAGGTATCTTCTAGAGCCAGAAAACCTGGTCAAAAAGTTTTATAGCCATCAAATTAACTCTATATGTGCATTATCGCCTTTCTACCTAGGCAAGAGATTCATTGCTCAAAAGAGACTTTTCCCCAGTTGCCACTATGTGTGCTTCAGGTTTTATCTGCAGTGCCAGTTTCATGTTCCCTCTGTTTACCTGGCCTGTCTTTCACCATCCCACAAACACAAGCTGTGTATTCCAAAATTTCACAAACAAGAATGAGAACCCCAAGTGTTCTTTAAAGACTAAAAGCTTAATGCAAACTCAATTATCTGCACAAAAAGGAGAAACTCCTTAAACCTCAACTGACTGAATTTTCAATCTTTTTAGCATGGACTTGAAGACAGAATGATGCCTCTCCCTTTTTTTTGTACTGCAGAAAGCATTTCCAAACTTCTCTGGTTGTTATACAAATGAAGTATGTTCAGCTGTAAGCTATAAATTCTGATACAAAACAAATTCTAGACTGAAGTTTAAGCAGATATACAAGATAAACTCATGGCAAATAAAAAGCACACCAACACATTTGATCTTCTGACAGACTTATATCTGAAAAAGTTCACTCCTGCAAAAACAGCTTCACTGAAAAGATCTCTCACTTGTCACTAAACTGGAAAAGCATCGTTCCAGGACAACCATGCAAAGAAACCAGCAAATTCTGCTTTTATCAGCAACAGGGCAATTAATGGAATGAAAAAAGTCAATTTCTTTCCCTCATTCACAAGATTCACTTTCCATAATTAAAAAAAAACCCACAGCCTCTGGACTGACCCAGTTAAGAATCACAAAACAGATTTTTAGTATTGGTGTACCTAAACGTTTAAGGAAGGATTTATTTCGTCTAATGCCAGCTTCCTGCCAAGCAGGTAGGGAGAGCCAAAGCAGTTTTCTAAGTTCCCATTATAGCCAGTAGATATCTAATCAATACAATTTGTGGTGCAATTCATCTGCCTGAACATAGAACCTACTTTAGTATGAGCCAAATCACACCCTGCACTCCAATGACTGCATTGACTGGCTCTGCACAGGCTATAAAAAGACACTGGTTTAGACGTAGGCAGCCACTAGTTAGGTGAATCTGATCTGTAAATCCGCCTTTAGACAAGCTTCTCTGAGCAAAGGTGTATTGATATAAACTGTCACACCACCTGAAGCAAATGAGTTTTTTTATAACACTACATCTGTAACTCTTTATCCCTACATTTCAATTTCTCTCACTATAGAATTCTTTCTACAAAAATTCTTTAAGGAATATAAAATTTTTTGAGAGAAATGCAGATACTTGGCGACTCCACTTACGATGTCCTTTAACTAGCTTTATTAAACATACTTTATTGTACACAGAAATATGGCTTTAGGAGACAATTTTACGTTACACTTTCAATAAAATAAAAATGTCTATATCTCACAGAAATTTGTATCATACAAACCAAGTGCACCAAAAATTGTTATTTCTGCCATTCTGCTGTTTCTACAGTAATCAATGCCACAAAATGAAATACAAACCCACAAGTACAGAAGAAAGAAAACACTTGCTGCCAAGCTCAGCTTACAAAGATAAAATACATACCTTCTCATGCTTCTTCAGGAAGTTGGTCTTTCTAATTTTCCCATGATGCTGCAAACAACAGACAAGAGCAAAGAGAATTAAAACAGCCAATAAAGAATGTATACACTACAAATGGTACTATGTTACTCTAGGTCTACTTCTTTACTGCACTTCCAGTATGTGCCTTTGATGTTACTACCAATCATTCTTACTATAAGCCCTAAGATTACACCTGCCTTACTTCTTGCTTCATCCTTCTCCCAAGTGGTGCAAAGCCAAAACACAACATGCTAATATTTTTTGGTGACAGTCGTAAGTTGTTTCTTTAATCTACTGAGGAATTGATGAGAAGAGATAGTAAAAATTTGTTTTTAATATGACTTCATGCCACCATCCTCCTCATATCCTCAATCATCTAATGAAAAAGACAGATGATGACTATCTTAATTTTTAAAATGTAACCATGTATAAAATCCACCAGAATTGTCACCTTTTATTGACCCTGTTTTAGAGTTTGGATGATACACAATTTGGCAGAATGACAACCAGGAATTTAATCAATACAATACAAGGGTAGTTCAAGATTCTTGAGCCAAATGACAAAAGGAAGGAGAAGTGGAGAGTGGAGGGGTAGGGGTGGGTGTTGAAGAGAGGAACATAATTTAAAAATGTGCAACTTTAAAGCAGTCTTAAGAAAGGAAGGACTATCAAAAGAAAATAATCAAGTGCTCTTGGTTCTCAGCTGGAAATGTGAGGGCAAGACAAGAGCAGAAGTATAGTAAACAATTTTACAAATTAAGTGGTTAAAAAGGAAACAAAAAAAACCACAAAAGAGATACAAAGGATGAGGTGTAAGTGATGCAAAATTAGGGGAGAGGTGTAATATTCTTTAAATATAGTTAAGTGCTATTTCTCAAAATATCATCTGATGAGTTTTTCCACAGCCCTGAGAAATATACCTTACTAATAAGTATACTTTATAAGCATGCTCAATTAATCAGGGAAAAAATAAATAAAGGAATTAGAATTACATTACAATGTTTAAAATCTTGTACTTTGTATTTGTGGCCCTCAATACTCAGCTATGTCAAAATTATCTCAGTAAATGTGGCTTTTCTTTACTGACTTCTGAAGAGCTTAATATTAGACAGGGCTTAGGTTCACTTCACATGATTTGTCTGATTAAAAAAAATAGTTAATTTGGCTAATACATATCACACATACTTAGAGACAGCAAAGTAATCTTTTTATCATACCTTTGAAAAAATGACTGCAGTGATAACCATGACCTTTCAGAGGGGAAAGCGATCAAACCTGAGGTTACACAGCATGCTTGGGATGGACCACAACAAATTGCATTCATGCATTTTAAAGGTTACACTGGCATCTCCATATGGTATATATGGTAGCCCATTTCTATGCAAGCACAGAACCCATGAAAAACCCATGAAATTCAGAGCTAGTTTTCAAATAGCTTTTAACACTGTTTGCTGTTGAAGACTTCATATATACATACTGCTATTCTTTCTTGTTTTAAAGACTACCTTCCAAACCAGCTTCATATTTTTGTCTCAATCTACTACAAAGCTCTTGAATTTTCACATAACTAATAGCACTCGTGCCAATTATCACTTCCCTGCTCTGTCAGGCTGTTAGCAACCCAGGCTCCCCCAAACTGTGACTTTATTTTTAGCTATTCTACAGCCTAGCATCTAGAGTCATGCAGATGAGCAGTGCAATGACCATCTTTTGTTTGCATCCCTTTTGCTTCTACTAGTCCTTAGTTAAATCACTCCAGAAGACACTTTTCTGTCCTCTACTCTGAATCTCATTACAAACCTGATAAAAATAATAATCTATTTACACTGTTCACATAACTCAAAAATACTCAGCTTGAAACCCCTGCAAAAGTGTTGGTTTTGTTGGGCTCTGAGAGGCAGCTATTTCTAAAGTGCAACTTCAGACCTGATGAAGGGCTAACTGACATCACATGACACATATGATAAATGGTGACTTCTGCTTCATTAGTTCTTGGGAAAAATACCTGATAGCACTGATAGAAATAACTTCATGGTCCCTCCTTCAAAAATGTTAGAAATTTGTGTTTATGGTACAAAAGTTTAGTAGGGCTCATGTGCAAGAGTGGAAACTCACTCAAAGATACTAAAAAAGGAGAAAGGAAAATGAGGTTGAAAAGGCTGCTCAGTGAACACAAAATGTGGCACATTGTGATAACATGCTCTACAGACTTGACTCTTGCACACTCTCCCATTTCTGTGTAGAAACACTTCAGCAAATAAATCTCTAACAAAGAAAATGCTGCAGCCAAGTGCAAAGAACAAGGCTTGCCCATAAAGAAAAGTTGCCTATCTACACTTACTAAAAGTAGCCCTCCACTTAGGAAAGGACTAAATAGAAGGGTAAAACGCCTATAGCTTTCAGAATTTAAACTGAAAACATACCAGTACATCATCACTAGGAACTGCAGTAACTTCTCAAAATGTGTATCTATTATATTTATTTTGAAGAGAGAATAAAATAGTATTTTTATGTATTTGTCTTGCCCTCATTTTCTTTTAATTGCTTACACCTATCCATCATGAATACCATACATTTATATGCATATACCAATGCATACTGTAATAGCTGATAAAATTAATAGAAAACCTAAGTGCCCAATCACTTGTCTGATCTCTGTCTTCCCACCTACATTTTGTCAAATTAGCAACTCAAGATGAGGCAATGAGGCAGGCTTGAGGAGCTTGAAGATCCTGGGTCAGGAAGAGACAGACAACAACCAAAGGCACCACAGCACTTGTTTGCAGTATGACCACAACTTAGCCCATAGGAAAAAAAGAAGAAAAGAATCCTTACCTTGTACATGGCAAGAACTTACAGAAAATTTTGTTTAGCCCAGGATTTGGTAGTAAGGATTAATATATTCATCCTAAAACATGTATTACCATCATTTCAACACAACACATACCAGGCAATGTAACCACATCTTCTGCAAAAGGAACTGCTTGTTTGTTTCTGTTTCAGAAACCCGGAACTGTATAAATAACCTAACAATGCACTAAGTCATTTTACCTCATTAAAGGCCAAGGCAGCTGCGGTTTGTACCTAACTGTGGAAATTTAGGCGTGGCTTATAACTAAGGACACTGCAGTCACTCCATGAAAATCTTTTCAAAACAAAGCTGTATCAACTTAGAAAAGGAAAGCACAATGCCTGTGCTGTAACAGTGTTATGCATAATTTGATGTGAAGAGGAAGTTGGGTTTATTCGACTTTTATAATCACTAAGTGATCATTACCAATCACAGTATGTGATCTACAGAAAAGCTTCTCATCAAATCAAACGCAGCACACACAGAGACAGACCTCAAAATGAATAGTTGAAGAGTTTTAAACTAGGAAATTCAGTATAAATGAATCTTGTTACCTTAAGAAAGAATCTCTTATCTGTCCTAACAGGATTGTAGGAGGCAAGGTAAGCAGCTATTAGAAGAAATTTGGAGTAATAAGGAAGTTCCACATGGGTATGTGCAGAAAGTCCTGTAAAATAAACAAATAGTTTAAGAGTTACCAAAACCCAGCCTGAACATCCACAAACTTCAAATTAGACTTCCCTGCATTCTTTTCTTTCTCTCCTGCTCTACTGCTGTAACTAAATGAGTATGGCTACTTTCTCAGCCTCATTATCACAGACACAAAATCAGGGACGGGCCAAGGAGCAAGGCACAAAGCTACACAAAGCAAACATTTTGAAACCTTTTTGGCCTCATCTCAGCAACTGTACTTGAAGCATCAGAGATTCATAAATCTTCCTGAAAAAAATATAAATAATTCCAAGCTACTTTCATTTAAGGTATTTTTTCTGGCAAACAAGGCAGATGAAGAGATATATTTAAATACAATGGCAATTTGTTTCAAGAATCAACCTTTAGACTGTTCCAGGCCGATAAACAGCTTGTCCAGGAACAAGGCGGGCACGGGGAACAAAGAAGCAGTGCTGCGCTTCCGAAAAATAGCTCATCTAACAATTTTTAGCCGCTGTTCTATTTCCTACAGAAAATGTTTTAAAAATTTTAAACATGATACAGTTGACTTTGCCTCCTTGTACACTTAATTAAAATTTAAACATGTACATTAAAACCCACAAAAACTACAGTCTAGTGAATATTTGCTTTCCCTCTTTTGTACTTTTACTTTTTATTTTTACCTTTAAAGTCCCCTGCTCTTGTTTTACACAGCTTATACATAAGAACAGATCATCAAACCACCTTAGTTCAGCTGTCTAACTACAGAAACCATGAGAGGGTCTCTCTCATGCCCTCTTTGCGTTTTTTACTTCAAGTTTCTTGCTCTGTATCACACCTGGACCCTTTATGCTTTAATCCACAAATATCAGCAAATAAAGATCAAGGAATTAAACATGTTTAAAAGTTATGATTCAGGATCCACAGTATGGAGAGAAGCATCCTAGATGACAGTTAGTAATGATTTCCTCTCAAGTAAGCATAAAATAGCAGTTTTAGTTTCATTTACAATTAAGAGATTCTCTTGTACTGCGTGCTAATTATTAAATGCAACACCAAATAAACTCTTACAGATGGAAAATTTAGTTTAATACAAAAAAAAATCTGTTTTTTTTCTCCATTCTGGTCAGCCAATATTACATCACACACTGAACTATTTGATGATTCATGCCTTTATTACAGTTAGAATTTTATTTATTAGAATTTCTTTTTAGTCATGTTGCTATCAAATGCTGTTTAGCAACAAGACATTTTTTCCTACCACATGCACCCATGAAAATGCATTTTAAATGAAGTCTCCCTTCTTGGAGTTGTCAGGTGCAAAATATTTCATGATTATCTGGGAGGGAGTTTAATAAGAACACTGTGAATCAAACTGCTTTGGTCAAAAATGTTGAAAATTCACTGATCATAAAGCAAATACAGGAAACAATCTGATTATTGCATTTCTCTAAAAAAAATTTTTGTCATGATAAATAATACAAAAAAGTGTTCCCAAACTACAAACCAAAAGACCATGACCAACTGACATCACCAGGAAAATATTTTAGTATTCTTCCTAAATTGTAAGTGAAGGCTGACAAATATATTGAGATACAACTTTCCAGCCTGTCTAAAGTATAAAATCAACAAAGCTCTACTTGTCCAAGCAAAGAACAGAGAAAACACTTGCAATTCTGGCATTTCTCTTTGCCAAGAAATCCAGAACAGGACAGGTGTTTTGTTTAGGAACATGCTACTTTCAGTGCAATATACCAGGCATAACATTCTCTTCTCCTCACTTGGACAATTCTGTCAGTTGGCACACAGAGGTTTGACTATGAGGGGTCAGGCCATTCCTTACCCATTCTTATATAAGAAATACTGATGTAAAGAAGAGTGCTTTTACCTACAAAGGATCTTAGGAAATATTTCTCCCAGTATATATGATGGCGGAAAAAAAATCCTTTGCAGAACACAGTCTCAAAAATCCGTGATTACCCTGAACTGTAACTGAATGCTAACAGGTAGCCTTGTGTATATAGTTTCACTCGTGTTCTCAGATGACAGTGACCAAACCAAACTGAAAAGTACATTTCATGTTACAAGCCCCTACACAGTTACTGTGTTTGATACCTTTCAATTGCCCAGGCTCTCCACCATCCTGCTGTAAACGCTCCCACTGTGAGCTGAAAGACACATAATGCAAATACATAATGATTAAGTATTTGTTAGTCTTTCAGAGAAAACTACCTGTTTGGTATATGTACTTTTTAATTTTGTGACACTGGCTAGGATACAGTTAGTGAGCGAGTAATTAAAAATACAAGGTCTTACTATCTTGCACGCAAGCTTTAATAATCTGCATACTATGTATTTGAAAAAAATAGCAAAAAATAATGTCAGATTAAGGTATAAAAGACCTAATTGTAAAATACCTATTTCTTCCCCTCCAACCACCACCAGTAAGCAAATATTCACAGCGCTCCAAGTTTCAAGAACAATGCAGAATTGGATAAAAAGTAAAAACACTGATAGTTTTGATTCTTTTTAATCTGCTTAATAATTCTTTATGTTTGTGAGAACAATACTATCATTACCTCATAATGTAATTTTGAAGTCAATGGAAGTCATCAAGATGGATTATTCTGTCAGTGAAAAATGCCTCCAAGGAGTCTGGTGTTTTCCTAACTTCCCTTAAGCAATGACATTGCTAGAAATTTCATGTTTTGGACCATTTTGTATACCACAAGAGGATTAAAAAAATATAGGTTTGTTAAAGTAACTGTTTTGGCTTGTTTTTTTAAATACTTCATGAACAAGGTTTATCAGCCATAAGCCATAAAACTTATGATAACAGTGTAATGAGAGCTCATGTAATACTTAAATTACAATGAATGACAAACCAACTCATCAATGAGTTAAGGTTTTATCCAATGTCTATTTTACAGGCAGAAAAAAAAAAGGTTCATTTTCCTTTCAGTTCAGGTAGCAAAACACCTGATAGCAAAGATGTATTGCTATAAATTACATGGTCAAGAAAAATCCAAAGTAATCATAGTTCTGTGGCCAGAAAAACTGATATAGTGACTTTAATTCCTCATGCATTTACTGGTACACAAGAGTAAATCCTAGAACTGTTAGACAGAAAGCTGAAATTTCTAATAAAAATCAAGTCAAGCTCAAATTTATAAGAAAAGAAAACTGTAGAGGGAAATTACTTATTTGGAAACAACTATTTAGTTTCCAAGCTAAATAGTATCATAATCTTTTATTACAACCTAATTAGAACAGACAATTACACAATGTAAAAAGTCAGGAAGATCCCGAGTAGACTGTGTAATGAAGATCAATAATGAATATAATAAATATTTGAGCCAAACAGAAAAATGCTGCATTGTACACAGTGAAGTCTACCTTGTACAAAGTAAAACCAATCTTCTTTTGAAGGAATGATCACATCGCTAAAACATTAGCAAAGACTTCTACTAACACACTCAGGTTGTGACCAGAATACCCTATGGCCTCAATGACATGCAAGGGAAAGAAATCAGTATGTTTTTATCAAGATAAAGAAATCAAGTAATACTGAATAATCTCTCTTTACATGGTGTAACATCAGAATCACTTATTTTGAAGGCAGAGAGAACATTAAACCTGAGCCAATTGTTACCACTGTGAATGAGCACCACCATCCTTTTTTCTAGCAGTCCAGCAGCTTACAAAATAAACAAGGAATTTAAGGCAGTACCAAGAGAAATAGCCATTAGCAGGACACCAGATTTTAATGCTGTCAAAAATGGCAATTCCACGTATGAAAAAATTTGGCCTTGGAAAAGAAAATAAGGGGTCAGAAAGCACAGTCAGCAAACAAAGCTAGCTCTATCAAACAAAGCTAAGAAACACAGATACTCAAAATCTGTAATGTCTGAAGAATTTTTAAGCTTGCATGCATCCTTGGTACAGTGAGAATCTGCCAAGCTAACAAACACAGCAAAGTGTATTATAAACTGTGTCTGTATATTCTGCTGATGGATTCCCATGCTTGGTACTTTCATACATTACAGAAAACGGATCTAGCATCAGTGAAATGGAGAACAAAACCTGCTGCCACTTCTTTACTGATTGAATCTATTATATGCTACAAATACCATTTTGTTTAAATTTCCTCTTGAGATATGCTATTTCTAACAGTGTATGGCAAGAAAGAAATGCACACTAAAGAAAAAAGATTGCATCTAGCAAAAAAGAAACACTAGCCATGAAACATAATTGAGAAATACAGTGAGAGGAAGCTTGTTAAAAACAGCAACCTCAATAAAGCAAACAAGCCCATGCCCTCCAAATTACCTGGATATTTCCCGGAGATAAACAGTCTGCATTGCCTTCTTCAAATGAGGTTCAATATTTTTCCAGAGTTTACGGGTGTCACGTTCATTTGCTGCGCCAAGCCAGAATCAACTGTGTTAATAATGTTTAACTCATACAATACCAAAACTCATCCCTGACACCTGAACAGTCACAGGCATGACACAGCCAAACACCCTGACTCTGACATGCTGTTTTAGGACAATGCACCATCACCACCCATCCAGCAAGCACATGCCTACCACTAAAGGCTGTTTCTCTATGACTATTCTGAGATAATCTGTATCAGTTTAATAGAACCTCTCCTCTTGGCCTTGACAGAGAAATAACTTAACCCATTACTTTGTAGAAGTCCTCATGGCCGAGTGAAGAGAAAGATTTATAGAAGGGGAGAAATTTTTCAGGGTATTTCCATCTTTGTTTCCTAAAAAAACACCACCAAATATCACCTACGGCTTCTGCTGCAAGTGCTGCAAGATTTCTGCAAGACTGGGTGTGACTGGAATAAGCAATACTGTGGTGACCTGAGAAACCACTGTCACCACACCACAAGGATCAAAGTCTTCACCAAAACCCACTGAACAGCACCTGCTCTCTCATACACCTGCTCAAATTAAAGACACAGCCTTACCTTCCCCTCTGACCACTGGTTCGCAGTATTTAGAAAAATTGAGTGCTGCCTACAGAAAGCAAAAAATAGAACATATTAAAGTAGTATCTACCTGATCCAGCTACAGAGTAGCAGGGTAATTAATTCCTTCGCGAAACCACCAAATTCTTTTTCAGTCAATAATTATTCCACTTGCTTACAAACATTATACTGTAAAACATGGCAACGTTTCTGTCTATCACAGGTTACGTGGCTTTGAGCTCAGCAAGATCTGTTTACTGTACTCAGGAGGCTGTGTTTTTTGTTTTGTTTTTTTTTGAAGTTAACAGAACAATTTAACATTATAAATGCAGTAAAAATGTTTTAATGAACTTTTTTTACTCCCTTCACTTTCAGATAGAACTTTCCATTCCAGAAAAAGTTCAGCACACTTACACACAAGCAGAAATTATTTATTTAAAAAAAATCAATCAACCAACCAAACACAAAAAAACCTCGCAGCACATTTCATATTCAAACGAACTCTTATTGCCTAAGGTAAAATAAAGAAATTTTTGACAGTACTATAATCTAGACTTCTTTCTAAAATGTTTAAATCAGTATCACATATATTTTTGTAAAATAGCAATCCTCAGATTTCATTATCTTTTTGTCCTACTGCACTTTAATAAATCTCTGTGCTAATATACAAAACTCAATGCAGTTCCATATAAACTTCCATATATAAATCCAATAAAATTTCAAGATGTATTATTAATAATCACACATAATAGTATACACATTTAGAGTCTGTATTAGACACTAAGGAGTTCAGAAGCCTACACTCAGTTGTATGTGTCTGTCACTATCTTCTATGGAAGAGACTTGTCAACCACATAAAGAATTCAGGGTCTAATCACATAAATATTTTCATCATATTGGTATTTCACACACAAGTAAACAGTGCATCTAAAGCTCATGAAATTCTCATAAGCAGAGCCACTCAAGTACATGTCTGCAAGAGCTGTGACCCTGGTTTCTATTTCTGTCTCCAGCAATCTCATTTAAATATAAAACCTGCATGGTTACCAGATAAGTTCAGTTGAAATTTAGCAACATGTTCCTGAGGGAAATGGAGGCAGAATCATTCAGGTCATCTTTCTAGCACCGATTTGTTCGCTGATCACGGCAAACTTGTAAAACTTCCTTGTATACAGCATAGTTATTTAAATAATAATTGGATAAGCGAATGTTTGTTATTGTTATTAAGCTTTTCTTATGCAAAGGTCACCATCAAGAAACTTAATTTTCTTCTGTTAAGTTTGTTTACTATTACATGCTTCAATTGATATATGGTTAAAACTCCTTTTTCCAAATACTTTCAATGTATTACCAGAAAACTACACAACACTGGAAGCCCTTTACAGCCATCAAAACGACTGCAACCTTTGTTACGGATTTTTAGGGCAACCGCATTTTGAGCTAACACATTCTTAAGAGGGAAAATTTACACTATATACAAGGAAGACTTTTTTACCATGAAGGTGGTGAGACAATGAAACAGGCTGCCAGAAAAACTGTGGATGCCCCATTCCTGGAAGTGTTGAAGGCCAGGCTGGATGGGGCTTTGAGCAACCTGGTCCAGTGAAGATGTCCTTGCCCATGGCAGGGGAGTTGGAACAAGATGATCTTTAAGGTCCCTTCCAATCCAAATCATTCCGTATTCTCTGATTTTCTCTTTGTCTCAATATTCAACAATAAATCTAGACTTTCAGAGCCCATTTGGCAAAAGACACCCCAAAACAAAGCAGCAACTCTAAAGAAGCTCAGCTCACCAGATGTCGAAGTTCTTTAAGGTCCCTACAAACCATGTAGAAGACACCCAGCAAAATATTGATATATGCAGCATAGAAATCTGCAGAATATTCTGGGGGATGATTCTGAGACAAGATCTTCTGCAGATGTCCTGTTTAAACAAAAATATATTTTGCGTGTTTAAAGCCAACTTAACAAACAGATCACATTTGAGGAAAAGCAAAACAATAATCATAGCTAAATAAACCCCCAAAAAAATCCAGCAAAACCTATACTGATTTAAAGAACCAGCAAATGTAATGGAATCCAACATTACTCTGAGATGTCTGGCAAATGGAAAAAGACAAGACCTTTAGAGGTTGTGTGAATGCAGACTTTTACAGTCCAGTAGCTATTACACATTCTGAGCTCTGTAAAAGGCACACCGACAAACATGAAAAAAACTTTTAAATGTCCTTTGGCAAAGTGTTACACAATCCCTGAAAAGCAGATTAAAAATTAGTTTACCTATGCTGTAATCAGGAAAATACATGGTGAATGGCTCAAAGCATCCAACGTTTGGACGGAACAGCTCCCACACTATTTCACTGAGCAGGACAACTGTCACATTGCTGTCAGTCTACACGAGGAAGAGGAAAAAGCTCAATGAGAGAGTGACAGGCAGAGAAATAACAAAATAACAGTGCATGTTAGAACATCAATGAGAAAAATTATTATTGTGACTTTTCTGTTTCACAAAAATCATTGAATTTACAGTTTATTACTATGCTAGTAATTTGTATTAAAGCTTCAGCTGGCCTAATCAAGCAGCTCATACATTTGCAAATCTTCATAATTATATTTCTCTCCAATCCTTGCCACTTCACTGACATGTAAGCTTTGTGGGGTGATACACAATACCAAGTAGATTCCACCCCAAAATGAAGAGAACATTTTACTTTGATAATTAAACACAGACTTTCAGAGCAAACAGAAAAAGTTAAAAAGCAAAGAGAAATCTCAGTGCTTCTGGAACCAAGCTATCTTGTACTTTATTTTAAAGGCAATCTTGTCTTCAAAAACAAATACACACATCTTAAACCAAAAACATGTTACCTGTTTACTCTTCCAACTCTTTTACTAGTTAACAACAATGGGGCTGTTCATAGTAACATATTCTTTTTAACCAAGCTTTTATTGACAAAATATCCACCTCAGGTTGGATGTTTTGGTCAGTAGGTAACAAAACCCTTCATATAAAAACCATATTCCTTATTTTGGTCACCCTTCAAAATATCAGCTACTTAACACAAACCTAAAACTATCTGTGAAGATGATATGTCATCCTCCCTCTTTGCAAGGTTTTTGCAACCATACTAAAAATTCTGCATAACAAAAGATGCTTTTTAAACATGGTTCTTCAAGAAAGATTTGAAATTTGAAATTCAAATTTGAAAACTATTCAGGCACCTCCATGAAGCAAAAGGAAGGAAACTGATTGAATTGACAGTGCTGTGAATATGAGCTGTGAATGACTTGAAAGAAGTTTAAATGTTACTCCCTTCCCTGAAATTTAGTGAGAATCTTCTTTTTATACTTACTTTTCCCACTTCTTGGTGAAGTGGCACCCACCCACATTCTTTACTGTTTCTTCTTCCTTTGTTTTTAGGGAACTTAAGTATTTTTTCCCTTTCAACAAGAAAGCATCTTTCTGTAGATTTCTTCCAGTTGTTTTCCTCTCCCAGATCTCCTAATGTTCCAACTGACAGAAGTACTAAGGTATGTTCAGTTCACTTCCTGACTGATCATCCAATATGAAGAACTTCAGTACTTCCTACCACGATCCTCAGAGAAATCAAGCATCCAACGACCTATTCTTGAGCAGCGACCCTCCAGTCCCATGAAATCCTTCACTACTAATGGAGTTTCTGGTCTCCTTTCACTCCAGGAAACGAAGAGATGCAGCAGATTTGCACCTACAATATTGCTCTGCAACATCAGCTGCACAACTGTTTTAGAAACCCTCAGTATAATCCAGAATTTAAGCAACTGGAATATCAGCATTCAAGAAAACTGACAAACTTATCTGGAGGTTACTTTTGAATTTCAGAGTGTTCCTCTGGCATAATTAAGTCTTAGTTTATGGGGTTTTGATCCCTGAACAGCAATTATAGACCTAAGCTTGCCTCCTTTCTCTGCAGAACAGGTTGTTTCTGCTTCAGGAGCAGCATAGTCCAAAACATGGGCAGAACAGACAAAAAGAGACTGAAAACGCACCAGCTGTCAGGATTAAGAACACAGCTGTGAATCAGTCTTCATTCAGTAGAGAAATCAATGTGACCAGAAGATTAAGAGCACCACACAAAAGCTTTGAGATAACAAGTATAATTTCAGCTATTTACATGTTCAGACATTTCAAAGTACCAGCAACTTCTGGCTTTGTCTTCAGTTTCTTTTCAGGGAATGTACCATTTTTCCTTATTTCAAGGCAAAAGCTTTGATGCTTCAGAAGTGAGAAAGGAAAGCACACAGTGGTTTTCTCCAATCAGAAACTTACTGCAGCACAATTCCAGAAGTGTGAGAGAACTCTCTACCACGTCAAAGCACATTCACAGCTGCTGAGCTATGCATCTCCAGCCAAATTAAATAGCTGGCAGTCTCCTGAAAAATCTCATTCTTAAAAACAGAAATAATCTAGAAAAGACAGCTATATATCTGACACAAGCTTCCAAAGAATCTATAACACATCAGATACTGTAAATAAGCTACCATTCACCAAAATTAAAAAAAAAAAAATTAGAGAGTCTAATAAAAGTTTCCCAGTGTTCAAACTCTAGTTTGGTTTCTAGTTTTGACCACTGGTTGGGGGGGGGGGTAAGGGTTAATTTTGCAAATTTTCATATTTAAAGACTCACTTATCTTGATCTGTGAGCACAGATGTACAAATACCATATGTTCAGTTACTTTCAATATGCAGGACCACATAAGTTAATTTCTTTCCAGACACTTACCAACTCTTGAAGTCTAAGAAATGCTGGCAGGATGTTTGCTTCCATTTCCCTCAGTTGTTCTGCTCTATCCAGTACCTTTTAACAAAATATTGATATTATATAGACAATGTGGACTTCCACTCTCACATGGACTTAAAATTAATTCTTAGCTGCTGGAAACTGAATTGGAGAGATAATTGCTTCACATGTACTTCCAGGAAGCCCAAGCAGCTCTGCATTATTATTATTGAATTATTATTCAAGTCCAGTCAGGAATATCACAACAAAGTCATGATATCCTTAACAACCACTGAAACCTGCATTTTTTCCCAAAATTCTTCTTATTTTTCAAAATTACACGTAGAGTAGTAGCACTGTAATGACATGCTTACTCTAGAAGAGCTATCTTTTCTCATTATGAAATCATTTTTCATCATGAAAAATAGCTGATATTTTTTAAAAAATTAGCTATCATCTGGAATTCACTGAACTGATCTTTGAGAGAAACTTTTCTTGCCATAGTTTGCAGCCTAGAAATCTACACGATTTATTGTATGCAAGCCCCACACAGCAGTAACAGGTATGTAGTATATGTACAGCTTAAACAAGGAACATCTTAAGCAAACAACGTTTTGTAATCTAGAGAATAAAAACAGAAGCATGAAGACATGCACGGTTATCCTTTGGTAAAAAAGTGTGTATTCCCAGTAAACTTAAAATCTTGACAAGAGTGAAGAAAAAGAATACAAACACATTTCTTTTGTGGTTTATTTACTACTTGCAATATAAATCCAAATCCTGAAGTTGATCACTTCTTTTGAATTATTGCTCTTAAGATAAAAACTATAGCTCCTTAGAAAATTATATTTTCTATCCTATTACATATCTTCTCTCCACCAAAATCTTATTACAGTTATCAGTTCTGTTGCCCACAATAAGGAAAAGTATTTTATGAGGACAATCAAACATTTTCTGAAAAAATTATTTCAAAATCCTTCCATACAAACCTGAAAGAACTATCTCTGCCTCAACAGCTCACATTTCTTGGGAACTTGTCTAAAACTACAATCTATGATTTTATATTGGTATCTGCATTTGGTTCATGTAACAAATTACTTCAGGAACGAAGACTGCTTTACACTGCAGACCAAATAGAGGCTACATATTTTTACTAATAAAATATTGTTTATTGGACCCAGTGACATGCAGCTACCAAACACAAAGCTTTAAGGTCTTGATCTAAGCAGTAGCACTTTTTAGTTAAATGGGAAACAAACCACAGCTTCTACTTACAACAGAAAAAACACTGTGACCCTGGCTTGTGGAAAATACCAAGTGGTTCACACAACAGTCTTCCCCCAAGTCTGTAAAACTACCCCTTATTGTTTAGTGTCCATACAGACTTGTCACTCTTCAATTTTTTTTAAAAAACTATACTTTCTAAAACTGGCTGCTCACATTAAAAAAAGTAGCTTGATACTACTGTAAAATGCTAAATATTGTAAAGGTATGAATGACTACAAGTTATATCTGCTCCAATTTTATCAGGTGGTTAAGAACAATAAATTCATTTTTCATAAGTAATAATAAACATTCAGAGCCTATGCTTGGGTTAAGAGAAACTTGAAAGTAAACATTTATCTTGATTCACTGTGAGTTAATTGAGCTGAAACATTACATTATTTACTACTGAAATGGAATAGAGTAAGTCAGTATTACCAGTTTATGTTACCAGCATTCTGGTCTTCATCAGTCTCAATTTAAACTGCTCTACAATAAATCCAGATGACACAGGCTAATAAACATGAATTGATTTCTCCCATTCCTGTCTGTTCCCATGCAGAATGTAACTGAAATACTAATTCAATACTTAATTCTTCTGATGCAACAACTATTTTCATTATACAATTGAACCTTTGCAGTTATTTAATGCTTTATTTTCTTCTGATGCAACAACTATTTTCATTATACAATTGAACCTTTGTAGTTATTTAATGCTTTATTTTCTACAACCACTGTTCAAGAACTTTCTAATTTTCTGAGCAATGCCACTTTTCATAGAATACATGAAGAATTCTTTACTGATGTAGAACAGTTCTTAATCCAAATACTCATCTGAAAGTAAAACTTTATTGTAAGAAGTATTTTGCCAAATTCAGTGGAGGTTATTAGAGAGAGAAATTTTGTGCTTATGGAATTACTGAAGAATGTCAATACCACTTTTGTGACAGTAATCTAAACTACTTGTCTATTTATAACTTTTTATCTGTTTTAAGTGTTCGTACATTATTTTCTTCATTCCATTTTTAATAAATATGTCAAATTTATTAACCTTGTGACCTACAGGAAACTATGAGATAGTACTGTTTCCACTAAACATGATATGAAGTTATTTAACTCAGTGGCTAAGTATTTTTAAATGGAAATAAAACTTATTTAACTATAACCTGTGAAATAGAATGAAGAATGTTCAGTATAATTATGAACTTCTTGTTTGACTGCAAAAAACCCCCAAAGCAGTACCAGCACATTGAGAGTTTAATGGCCCTGGGTAATCATTCTGCGTGTTTCTCACAGCAATCAATCAATCTTAACCACGTTCTTGTTTTCTTGAATAATCAATTTCAACTCTTTTAAAAACACCCTTAACTCCTACCGCTGGCCTGAAACGTCAGTCTATGTGTTTTGCAGGTCCGCTATATATACGCACATTTACACATCACTAATACTATAGCCTTCATATTGTCCTTTCATCAGACCTCTCGTATGACTGAAATTTGTTTCCATGCTCATCTCTCAGCATGATAAATGCTGTTAGAGATGTCTGCAAATTTTGACTCCTTTATATAGTTAGGATTATCACAGTAAAGAAAAAACAAATACCTAAAACAAATTTAGTGTTCTAGTACTACACTGATTCAATCATTCCTGCAACCCAAATTCTGATTATTTTTCCTGCAATTTGCTGTTTATTCCACTTCAGCATATAAACAATTTTTTCATTGCAGTCTTTTTTTTCCATCTTAATTTTAAAACTACAGATCCTGTCTCAGAGGGCCACAAGTGTAGCTGAAGATGTAAGACCTCAAACATACTTTTACAGAGGAACTCATGCATTTTAGTTCCTTATTATTATCCTTAAGCTCTATTTTAGCCAACCTAGCCTTGTCATTTGCATACTCCATATTGCCTTCTGACCTATTCCCCACTTCTGCTTTCTCATTTGTGAGGCTATTCTCACAAAGAAACAGATAAGCATGACTTGCCAATAATAAAACAAGTAACAGGCTCTCTATATGTGAAGAATTTGTAACACTATTACATCCCCAATTTAAATGTGTGGTATAATTTACGTTAGTAGTTATGCTATACAGCTTTTGTGTAGGAAAAACTCTAAAACCAGGAAAAACAGAGAACCTCACCTAAAGCCTGTAAACCAACAGAAAAAAATCTGTCAGGTTCTGAATGAGGTCTACACAGAAATTTTGTGCAAACTGCTCTATAAGGCACACGTTTCACATACAAATTATCCATAGCGATTATTTACACCCTCTTAGCAGGAATGGCACTGGACATTAAAATGAAATTACTTACAATATATACAGTTTGATCTTGAAGCTCTCTACTCGCCACAGCTTGTTTAAACAGCCGAACAAAGTCATTGAAAGTATCACAGTGCACAGGAGAGGCATGTTCTGTGTCCGAAGGACAGCTTTGCAACTGGATGAGAATTTCTTCTAAAAGAAGTCGTGATGTAAAGTATTCCACACAATTCACAAACACATGAGGAAGCTGAAAAGAACAAGAAAAATGATACAACTGTATTTGGCTTTTTCAGTGTAAATAGTTTTCTCCTCCATGAGAGAATGAAAGAAACCATACTCTGCCAACAGAATATAGAGCAAAAACCAAAAAACTTGTCAAAAAAAAAAAGGATCAATTATATACGTAGTCAAAATATTATGTATCACAAAATGAAGAGAGAGCGGATGAATCTTCAATGGAACAGTGTACCTTCTAACTATGTTTAAAAACTGAAACACAATGCATCTTTTAACTGTGATGAAAAATTGTGAGCAATACATAAAAAGAAAACCAAATAGCATTTAATTCAAAGAAATTTGGACAATTGTAAGACATTACAGTATCATAAAATGGTTCATTACAAATTACAGTGTCTAGTTAACACAGACATCTCAAACGCAGATTACAAAGAAAGTAATCTAGGAGCACACTCCCCAGAATTTCTCTGAATGTTTTTGTCATTCAATGCACACAAATGATGAAATGTAAGCTTCTATATCAGATTCATGTGATCAGCATGATTGTGCAGAACATTTTTAGAAAACCAGATCTTTTCAGAGCAAAGAGTGAGTGAAAAAAACAGAGTATGAGATACATTATAAGTATCAATTTAGTAATATTGAAAATCTACAGTCATTTGCCTTTAAATACAAGACACTATAACCTACAGAATAGTACCAGTAGTCAAACCTACCTTAGGAAAAAAAAGATAATTTTCTAGCAACCCTATTTTTAAGACATAGCTTATCTCCACAACTCCATAAGGCAGATGCTCTTTTTCACACTTAACATTAAAACCTCTGGAAAACATTAGTCACTGGGATACAGGAATGTGTTTGTCTATAACAAAAAAAAAAAATCCAAGTACTACATTCCAATTTTTCTACTTAAAATACAATATACGGCATATGATTCAGCAGAAGTGGGGAAGTGTGGCTACATGCTGGCAATCCACTCACACAGCATGTAATGATTACATGATTTTGAACACCACTAAAAGGAAAGGGCTGCATCACCAAAAGCAGCTATTCAAAGTGCTGCACCTCCATAGCAGAAGGAAAGCTGGGTGCCTCAGATGTGATTCACACCACATCACATACGACACATCTATACGTGGCACAAGGAAATGCAGTAGAGAGAGTTGCTGCTTAAAACCAGCTGCTTTCCAGGGCCTGGCCACAGCTTTGGATATGCTGCAAGAGGTCAGCACAGTGCTGTGAGCAAGGCATGAAATGCTACTTCATGGAAGAGGATCATAAACCCCTGTCTTCTACTCTTCTCCCTCTGCAGAATTTTTCATGAAGGGGGTTTCTGCATAAAACCCAGTCCTGCAGATAAGTGATAAGCTCACTCTGGACAAGCAGAAAGTATCAGGGCTGTAGAAACACACAAATGGAAATTTATGGTTTAGGCATGAAGTGAGCACCTGTCATTTGATTTAAATCAAGTTCATGACTGACAAAACCAGAGATTTTTGGAAAGAAATGGAAATTCCGTAATGACGCTCTTCAACTTAGGAGGACTTCAAAAGACGTTTTGGGAAAAATTACAACAAGGAGTCAGTGGAGCTACTTCAGGCTAAGTCATGGAGGCAAGTTGAACAATATTTGGCTCCTTCCTTATCTTTTTTAGACTTTCTTTAAAAAGTTATTATGATTTACATTGTGTTTCAGTATGTACAACTTTATTTTATACTAACTGCACTAGTGAGAAAAGTGATGCATTCATGACACAGTAAGTGGAGGAGAAGAATCAGGCAGGCAGAAATGGTCGAGGAAACAAACCACTTTGAGAAAGTAGCGGCAATTTTGAGGAACCACCACTATAAATTCAATATCCATTGTGATCATTCTTACCTGTAAGGTAGTCAGAAGAGTTTGCATCACATAAGTCTTTCCACTAGATGTATGTCCATAGATAAAGATGGATGGGAAACTAAACTGCTGACGCTAAGGGGGGGAAAATAAAAAGGTTGTTGCTGTTTCAATTCTTCTTTTTCATTCAACAGATAAAAGATTTATCAATGAACCTTCCCTCTGAAAGAAAAGTTATCTTTTAAATGTAGGCATTAAATATAAAATACACCAATTATTATGGAATCAACAAGATCAGTATTTATGTTTCATTTTCACTCAAATGCTGGGAAGATAAGTTGCAAGAAACAAGAATCATGTAACTGCCAGAGAAACTGCTACAACAAACAACAAAAACACATACACAGAGAAAAGCAGTAGGCTCTTAATTCAAATTAGTTAACTAACTGAAACAAAATCTTGGCAAGCACAAATTGCAAGCCACACATTGCCCTAGCTTCTGAAAACGCTACAAATTGCCTTTCTTTTCATTAGCACCGAACAGAAAATAATTAAATGGTATGAAAGAGGAGATGGTAAAGCTTGTTTTTCTGTCACAAGGCAATATTTGATGTATCTATTTATTTAATGGTCCTGATGTTGATTATTTCATGTAATTTTTTTTAACATCAAGGGAAAATAACTGAATTGTTCCCTTTTTTCCATTCTGAACAAGTATTTATTTTTGTATTGTCATTTCTAAGAATTTTGTATACTGACTTAATAAAGAATACAAAAATAAAATTGACACTTTTTACAAAAAACAATAATATTGATTTTATCCAAGATGAAACACTCTTGTGCAAGACATACAGGTTAGAGTATCTGTACATTTATCAAGAATTTAAGTATCTATTTTTAAGAAGAGTTGTTGCCACTATGCTTGTAACATATACATAAAACCTGAATGCTGTAATTTGATGTTGTTATTATTATTATTATCCCTAATTAAAGACAGAACCCAAAACAGATACTAATTTCCATTCTGTTAACTGAACGTAAACAGACGTATCAACTGCTAATAAGTTTGCAGGTAAAAATCCTCATTACTTTTTACCACAACTTTGTGAAGCAGTACCTGAAACAATTAACAGGCCAGTGATTTCTGACTCTTATGACCAACCACAAAACTATTAAGAATCAGACCAATTTAATGTACTTAGAATTCAGGCACTCACATATTAGATTAACAGGACAAAACTAAACAGAATTTCTACACTGACACTGAAAAAAAATTACCCAGAATTTTAGGTCCAGGAAGAAGAGACTTACTCCCTGCCACCAAATGGGAAATACAGAACAGAGTCGTGGCAAAATCAGGCTTCAGAGAGAAAAAGGCACAAATAGCTCCGAGTTTGTTTAGGTCCTTCCAGCTGCCAGACAGCTTTCAACCTTCCAACATACTAGAACCTACTGTCAAACACTAATGTTAAAGATGGGTAACAAAAAAAAAACCTCAACAAAGAGGCAACCAAAACATGTTCAAAATGACATCACAAAAACACCCTTACATTTCTATTCTCCCGTCTGAGACAGCAGAATGTCTTTGTTCTATTCAAACACAGAATACAAAAAGCACTACCTCTCCAAATATCGACAGCAACATGGACACCTGGGACTCTCGACATGGCACCAAGCTCTCCAAGTGAAGCAGGTCAGCTGCTGGGTATGCTGGATGTTCAAGATTAGGCATTCTGCTATTCCTGTAGTTAGTCACCTAAACATGCATGTCCCTTTTGAGGTGCAGAGACAAGAAATAAAGTGATCTGGAAAATGAAAATTTTCATTATCATTTGCTTTCATATGCATAAAAGGAAAATGAACAGGAATTTACATAAAATCTAAGCAGACATTCTACCTCAAGATAACGGTGTAACTATGATTGAACTAAAAGACTTTGGCAAGATTGAATTTAACTATGTAAGGCATTCTACAGACATTTTCACACCAGAGAGAATCAAAAAAAGCAAATCAAAATGGATGGGCATACAGGATATGAGCAAATCAATACAACAATGAACTATCCTAGTTTAGTTAACTGAGGAATTCCATATTTAGTTTTGGTTTTATATACATTTAAAAGTAGCAAGGGAATAAAAATGAGTAGATTAGTCACAGATCATCACCTCCCTGAACAGTCACTAAACTAGGATTTACAAGCAACAGGAAAGAGGTAGGACACAAGGAAAGAAAAGGATGACAAAATAATAGTTCTTGGCTGCTAACAGGAATGCTTATCCCAGCTTAAAAGCAGCAGAGGCATACGAAAAAAATCCACTTGATGGTAAACATTGGAAATACTCCTTAAAAATAGTAGGAGTCCAAGCCAGTTACATAAAACTGTAATATTAATTCCAGTTAATTAATACTTTTTACACAAGGACTAGACAAAGAAAAACAAAGGCCTTGATTGCTGTAACACTGGGAAGGCTGGATTTTAGTGACTAGATATAGAAAAACACCTCAGTCAAAGACACCACTTTGTCTGCACTTCTTAAACTGCTGGAAAGATGGTACTTTTACCTGTTGGGACACAGACAACACGCAGAGAGAGAACTGAAATAACCTCAACTGCTGGATTCTGACTTTGTCCAACATTACATAACTTGAGAATCAAAATGGAAGTTTGGAAATTTCATTAAGGCAATAAAGATAACTCACCAACTGACAGGATTATCTGTATGTTATCAAGACAAAGATAATAAACAAAGCACTCCCAACTATTTTAAATATAAGTATTTACAAACAAATATGTTATGCTGGGCATAAGTACAACAGTACAGGGAAAGAAGATTACCTTAGCAGAAAGAAATCAGAAATAGCAAGGTAAAGGGAAAATGAACTGTTCTGAAGAACAAATGCAATAGTGGATTGCACAAACAGGAGAGCTACTGAGGTACAAGGAGGTTTGTAAATACAAATGCATTTATGGAAATACTTTAAAATAGAGTTCCATTTAGGACCAATCTCTGTTAAGTATTTCCATAAATAGATTTCAGAAAAGATTTTTTTCTTTTATTTTTACATTTTGCCTTCAGCGTTTTCTGAAGTAAAAGTTGGGCTTGTAGAATCAACAGAAAAATAAGTGGAACTAAAGAGAAAACAAAAGGATATCCCTAATAATAGAAGTAATTCAGTAGTGGTACTGCACCTACTTTTAAGTAATCACATCACACAAACAAGGACTACAGTTAGATATCAAGAAACTAAGTCTGAAGTAACTTGAAAAACAAGTTTATAAATAAAGTCAATCACATATTAAGTATAGGAAATCAAAGTAATGCTGCTATCAGGGGCAAAAAAAACCCCCCATAATCATATGTATCAAGCAAAATATTTCTTATACAGAGAATCATACAAATAGCCTTGGCCCATTTAATCAGCTTTGAACGGGTCGGTGCATCTCTCCACTATATCTATTCAGATATCTATTCAAAATGGAATGAAGACACAAAACCCCAAATAGGTTGATTCAGGTTGCCCTCTAAAAAATTAGCTAGGTATATCAAGGATGAAAAGAAAAAAAATTATGACAGGAGCCTGTAAAATCAAGGACAAACAAGTGGAGAAAAAGTTCTAGAGAAGTCTGAAAAAATTGTGCAAACTTAAGAAAAAAAAGACAGCACTCTTGCCCCGCTGGCTACATGAGAACGGGGCTTGACAGTCCTAAATGCATACAAAGCCATAAAGTAGTTCAGCTTTTCAACGCCACTCGCAGCCAAACCACCCTCTGGGGAAGCACAAATCGCCTGCTAATCGCACTCTATATTCCAGCCCTGTTTGCTTCTCAAACACCCCTGCAAATGGCAATTTACACCAAACACATTTCAGCCACTGGATGAAAATCTCCATCTCTACTGGCTATATGAAGGTGTCCGTATCCCCAACGAGACACCATCCATGAGCTCACAGGAAAAAGGATGCTTAGAGCAACGTGTTCACAAAACAATTAATTTCGATTAAATGGCAATGTAACACAAGGATTGCTATCAGCCAAAGCTTGAATTCAGGATGCTCCTGCCCGGGGAAGGCTGTACGGAGGCTGTACGTGTGACCCCAGCCAGGCCAAGAAGGTGCAAAAAGCACTTACTTTGCAGCTAAGACCAAGTAAAGCTGTTAAGAGCACAAGTTAAACTTCATGGCGGGACTTCATGATTTACGAGGACTTCTCTCAACTCACTGGTCCTAAAATACCTACACTTGGCACCATTTCCACATTCCAGAATAAAAAACAACATAAAAAATGACCGAATTTAAGACATTAGCACCGTTCTGCGTCCCCTCAGGCCCTACAAGCCCCCTCGCCGGCAAAGGCGTGCCCTGGCTGAGGGGGAATGACGACCCCCGGCCTCCACAGAGTGCGGCTTAAGGGCTCCTTCCGCCACACGTGTGTGCAGCTGAGGGTGCTCCCGGCCCAGAGGGCGGCTCAGCCCGCGGCGGGTTTCGCTCCCGCACCGATTCCCAGCGGGAAAGACGAGCAGAGGCAACTTTGACCCTCCAGCTCCTCAGTGCTTTCCTCCCCGCCCGCCGCGCCTCCTCTCACCAGCTGCTCTCACGCTCCCGCCGCCGCCGCCGCCACCGCCGCGCGCGCCGCCGCCCCGCCTCCCCGGCCCGTGCGCATGCGCCGTGCCACGGCGGGGCCGCCTGGGGCGGGGCGGGGCGGGGCCGCCTGGGGCGGGGCGGGGCGGGGCGGGGCGGCCGTGAGGGGAATCGGCGGCACATCCAACAGGGATGGCCCACAGGATATCCTGTGATATCCCACAGGGAGAGCCGTGAGGGGAATCGGCGGCACATCCAACAGGGATAGCCCAGAGGATATCCTGTGATATCCCACAGGGAGAGCTGGCAGGTGAATCAGCCGCTCATCCAACAGGGATAGCCCGCAGGATATCCTGTGATATCCCACAGGGAGAGCCGTGAGGGCAGTCGGCGGCCCATCCAACAGGGATAGCCCACAGGATATCCTGTGACATCCCACAGGGAGAGCCGTGAGGGGAATCGGTGGCCCATCCAACAGGGATAGCCCAGAGGATATCCTGTGATATCCCACAGGGAGAGCTGGCAGGTGAATCAGCCGCTCATCCAACAGGGATATCCCACGGCATTGCCTGTGATATCCCACAGGGAGAGCCGGGAGGGGAATCAGCTGCTCATCCAACAGGGATATCCCACAGAATATCCTGTGATATCTCACAGGGAGAGCCGTGAGGGAAGCGTGCCGCTCAGGGAGCCTCGGGGCTGAGGCGTTTATCCCTAAAGGGAGAGGCGTGAGGGTGTTACAAAATGCGGAACATGTAAACTTTTCTTTAGAAAGCCTGTTCTTTGATCTTGGTATGCTTTGAAATCTAATCAACAAGAAGGGAGAATTAATCGGTGAAGCAGAGAAAGGCTAGGAAGCTCTAAGTGGTGTCCAGGTGTTAGGAGAAATTACTTGGTAAAATTGCCGTGTTAAGGTTTCGGGCTGGATATGTTTCAATGATCTGACCTTCGGGGGAGGTTAGCAAGGCTTAGGAAGAAAGATGTACCCCTGGTAGTGAACACAAACGATGCAGAGTTTACGGGTGGCAAGGACATTTGGCAGAACTCCCGAGATCAGGAAAAAAGTGAAAAAGCAGCTCGGCAACTGTGCTGAATCAGCTCCGACTGGGTAAGAGGGAATTGCGGCAGGTGCAGATCGAGACCGCGGACCCAAGAAACCCCCAGACGCCAAAGAACAGAACGGCTGAGCATGCAGACTAATTAGCATGAGAAGCGAGAGAATACGGATTAATAAGAGAACTCTCTAACTTGTAGCAATTGAACACTAACTCCTTTGTTTGCTAAAACGCGTAAATAGTAAAAAGTTTTGATAATTGGGGTGCTTGGTTTCTGCAATACCACCAAGTGCCCAGGCTTGTCCAATTCAGAAATGAATAATCAGTGTCTCTCTTGAGTGTATAATTATTGCTTGTTGCACGCTAGGTAACGAATCGGATTTTTGTGGATAAGTGGAGCCTATCTTGCACATGTGAAGTGCACATAACTTACATGTATTCATATACAACGCCACTTAAAGCCAGGTCTGTGGAGCCTCTGCTCCAGTCAAGCTCTGAAAATCCATAGCCATAGGTTCAAATTACACCTGAAGTTATATTATGCATAAACATTGCACACTGTATTAGAAGGATAAATATAACAACTGCATGCTGGGTTATGAAAGCTAAAGTGATAAACTCCTTCCATAGTCAGAGCTGGGCAAAATGTTAAATAAGTAAATAAGACTTGTGTGAATCAAGCATGGCTTATTTTTAGCAGTCAGGTTTTTTTGTAAATACACATGCTTGTGCACAATCATCATAGCTTGGCCTGAACAGCATTTCAAATCATTAGATACATGTTGTAAATTAATGGACCAGAACCAACCTGAATGGCATTAGAGAAAGAGAAGCAAAAAAAGATACAACTGATTTATGGTTATCTATACAAATTTGTGTACAGTGGTAGGTTTTAGTAATGCCCTCCTCTTTATCACAGTTTTGACAAAGCATAATAATACAGAGAAATTAATTTTACTACCACTGAATTTGCATATATGTGGACAAAAGCTGTAGTATTACTAATTCAGTCCACTTCTTGACTTCTAAAAAAATCTTAATTTGGAGCAATAAGTATGGTTCAAAGTGTCATATCAAGGCATGTGCTTCCCAACAGAGTGAAATACTTCTTTTTCTAGCTTTTGAAACCATGGAATCTGTTGGGGCAGATTGCTCTGCATACAGATGGACCATGTTTCAGAAAAGAAACCCAAATATAATAACTGAAAGAAGTCTCAGTAAGTCCACATTTGTATAGCATATGTAGGAGTTGAAATGAAATACTTTGGAAGCAGTTCTTAGTGATGTTTAGAATTTGCATCTTCTATGGATTACTACTGAGCAAATTTGAAATTTGATTTAGAGTTGAGCAAGAATCCTAAAACGAGTGGTGAGTTTTTAGAACATGTAGTTTTCAATTCAGTGGTTCTGCTGTAGAGTCGATGGTTTGGGCTGCAGTCCCTCCCAAGGTCACTTCAAGGCAACATAATCCATATTACCTCACAGAGGAGAGTCTCACTCTCCCTGTTGTGTTCCCACTTCCACTCATTTTCTCATCCTAGGCTTTGGGTGGTTTATAAAGAGAGCAGCTTTTTGAGGGAATGAGTCCAGCTGAAATCAAACCAGAAGATACTTCAGTAATTGCAGTCTTGCTTCCAAAAGCCTGCTTATTAACTGAGTAGGACCCCCACTCCTGTCTCGTTTAGCTTCTAGTCTGCAGTTCAAACAAAATACCCAGTAACAATTCTGTTTATTAATCCAAAGCAACACCATTATTATCATGAGGTAAAACAAAACAAAAAATATCTGCATAGTTTTAACAATTTAAAATTATTTAGGATATTGTTATTGATTGAAATGGTGTTATTGATTGAAATGCTACGTTTTTGCAGGACTGACCTGAGGTAACTACCATAGAATCCTGGACTCTTAAATCTGCAAATGAAAAACTATCACAGAAGACTGCTGAACAGTTCTGCCAGTTACTTGGGCCTATCAGTGTCCATATATTCCTACAGAAAGTCTCTACTTATCAGTAAAACTGCTTAAATTTAGTAAGTGTGACTTTTATTTTCATTCAAGAGGCCAAAACTGTTTAGTAGCAGTTGCTTGAGATAGAACGCATGCCTAAGTATAGCTGGTTATGTGTAGCATAATAAATTTCAGTTTAAATCTTTCATCAACCACAGTTTTCACTGATGTCACTCAATATGCATTTCTGAAGAGCTTTAAATCATTTCTTAATTTACACTAAGCTGTCACATGTCTTTTTATCTTATTTTGACTATGAGTTGCTTAGATACGAAATATATTCAAAATGAGAAAGCAAACAGTAAACTGAGGCTTGAAACTTGCGTGTAACAGAGGACGAGGCAGTCCTTTCTCACTGTGTTTATGGTCTGGTATTTTATATTAACCCTTTCTTCTTTGTGAAACTTATTTTCAGTACAGGTAGTGGTTAATTTTCATTCAAGTTTTTGCTTCTGTAGTTCCAATTAAGCAGCAAACTTTTAAATATAGAATATACACTTACTTGGTTCAAACCACTGGAATTCCTCACTTGTTAAACTTGTGTTTTTAAGTGAATTACAGGATTGTGGTCTTTATATATATCTTTCTATTTATCTAAATAGAACCATGTATAGAACACATACATATTTATCTAGGTTCTGTATATATGTAGGACTATACAGAGGGAATTATTTATATAGACTATGTGCAGTAATTTTTTTCTCTTTCTTTCCAGGATACATTTTACTAGAAATGCTATTGTGTAGGATGCTATTGAGACTGCATGCAGATTATTTTTAGCAGGCTCTTCCTATTCCAAAAAATCAATTGCTGCTGACAAAGGTGCAGAAAAGGGCTTTGACAAAGAGCAGGAAGAAATTATCACTTTGGAAAGATGTTCACTTGAAAACACTGTTGAGGTGGTTTAAGAAATGTCTGCCACCAGTTGTCCTGTCTTGTTGGATGATATAGCTCTTTCAACAGAGCAAGTGGGAAGGATGGTGTCATTATCTACCTCTACACAAGTCATCCACTTAACTTAAATTCCCAGGTAAAGATTATTTAAAATACATATGGGGTGATTTTTCTTCAAAATGGATAGAAATATCTCAATGGCTTATCTCCCCATTGTCCTGATAATGAAACAAGAAAGTTCAGGGGTAGTTAGTCTTTGTAAAAGCAGATTTGGATGAAGGAACTCTGAGTTACATCAGGAGAAATAGTCCCTGGAGACAATTCCGTGGGCTGTGGATGTCAGGAGCGCAGAATATTCCCTTCACATCTTTTGCTGTGTCCCAGTCAGCCCCAGTGTCTGTGCCAAGGGGTAACAGCAGTGGTGACCTGGCACTGCTCACAGCCAACAGGGGTTCTCTTCCACCAGCACTTGGCAGCAGAATCAGAAACTGAGGATTTGATCCATAATTTCTCATTAAGTTTGCTAAAGATAGACAATGATGAATGTTTAACAATCTAATTGTTAGTGATTATAATCACCAACAGTGGATTTTCAAGGAATTAGTAGTAATTAAGCTCTCATTTATAACTCATTAATATGAAAAACAGTAATTCTATGGATTAAATACTTCCATAGTATCTAATACAGAGGATTTTGCAGACAGAAATATGTGATGAACAATCTAGAGTTTGAGATCTCCAAATGCGATTTGACAAAAATATCACCACAGGCAATTACTGCTAAATTTCAGCTGGTTGCTCAGACAAATCTGTTGCACAGTATCATAACAGTTTACTTAGAATTTAAGCCTCAAGGGAAGCAATCTGTTAAAGGTGAAGGAGAGAAAATAAATACCTTTCCTCAAGCTGCCAATAAACAAAGTCAATTCATCCTGGAGATATCTTAATTTTTAGTTACATTTCCATTAATTCTAGGCATGTTTGTTTTCCAAATTATTTTTCTGGGAAAATTATGTCCTACCACCAACATCCTCAGTTAAATCAGTGTATTAACTAGTGTGCTTGTTTCTCTAAGAAAGTACATAGAAGATTGCAGGAAGGTACATCCTCCTCACTGAGAACATTTACCAGGAGTTTATAATTTTTGAATATAAAACTGCTGAGTTTTGATAAGCTATTTTATATTCTTTATAAATCAGGAGGCCAAGGAAGGTGAATGTCACTATAAGTATGTAACCAAAACTGTTACTTGTCATTATATATTCAGGTTATGAAAATCATGCCAAAGTGATGCCATTTCTAGCTCAGGTTAGTTCTACCTGGAAATTCTTGGTTTATTTCCTTAAATGCCTGAACATAGACTGAAATAATTAGGCATGTGAGTTTGGACTTAATGAATTTGTGTAACTGGCAATTTTATGTAGATCCCTGTGTGAAATGAAATAAAACTGAACTTGTTTTCATCTATATTAAACTCCCTATAGTGCCAAAAAGTAACTCACACTGCATTTATTTCTGTCCGTATGCTGGGGTCCCCTGAATGAAGCCCAAGAGCCTTGGCTTGTGCCTGTACCCCAGTTACAGAGTCTCCAGCTCTGGGACATGACAACCTAGCAACTCTAAAGTGTTTTTTTTATCTCTCATGACATCATTTGTGATGCAGGATTCCCATTCCCAGGGAGCATAATCTGTTGGGAGAGTTTTGCTTTCCTTAAATTGGACAAATAGCTGCTGATACATTAATTGTGAGATGGTTTTCTTTCATGTGAGGTTGGTATTATTTTGATAGTAGTTTGATTGATTGTTGTTTCATACTCACAGCAATTTCATTCCCATGGGATTTTGTTTTTTCTAGCTTCCAATAAATTATGAGAGATAGATCACAACAGTTTTTTGCCAGTATAGAATTGAAAATTAATTTAATATTTAAAAGGAAAATCAACAAAATATTCAGTCAGCAGGAGAAAGCAGCAACTGAATCATCACGTTTGTGGACTAAACTTCAATATCACATTTTTAATCTAGAAAAGTAAAAAAGCAGCTAAATTTCACCCTGGTCAGATAGACTACTTGCTGAGGCTAATAAGAAATCCTGTGTACTTCTCATCTTGAATTTTTGCTTCAGCTTATTTTCCATGACTATGTAATTGTCTCAGGCTTATGCCAAACTCTCAGCAAAATAAATTTGGCATTTAGATAACTGCATTGGAGAAAAATTCCACACTAACAATTTTTAATAATCCTAATTAATTATTGATTAGTGCTAATGACAGTAAAAACATTGATTTGCTGCTTGCTCTGAGCTGAATTAAATTACTTGTAAAATGAATGAAATTAACCACTGAATCTAACAGTGATAATGTATTAATCTTGCATTTCTAATTCGCTATATCAAGTAAAAGGTGTCTGTTTGTTAAGTGATAAGCAAAGAAAAGCAAGGTAGTTTCAGGTGGTAGATCTTTCATTGCATTTATCCCCAGTGTGTTGTGGTTTCTTTCAACTACGATAAATAATACATGATTTGGAGAGAAAAGCAGTACAAACCTTGGTAGATACAGGTATTTTTTCTTACAGTACCCTTTGGGTAGCAATAAATGACCATGTAGGACTGAGCTCTTTCTTCTTCATGTCTTTCAGCTACTTTGTCAATATTTATAACAACTGTAGTTTTTCTCAAAGCATTCTAGCACTTAACTTACACAACCTATGCTCAGCCTTTCTCTGTAGAAAAATCTGTGCTGCCTTTGACATCTTCTGCACTTAGAAATGTTTTTTCAGCCCTTTACTTACTAGTGCGGTATCATACTTGGGTATACCGTCAGCTCGTGACATGCAAACAGTATTTTTGCTTGTTATTCTTTTAATAGTTGAAACTGAATATTTAAAAATCAACATGGAAACCACATACAGTATTTCACCAATACCACATACTGAGCATCATATTCCACCTTCAGGCTTCTGTTTGGTATTCCCCCCCTGTCGGTCCAGTGGTTGCTGGCCCCTTTAGTTTACCTCTTTGTGTGAGAAATTCAAGATCAAAGGCCATATTGGACCACATGGGTGACAAGTATATATAGATGACAAGTATATGTCCCCTTTTTGGGTTAATTGAAGGTGGCCCCTCTATCTGTGTCAAAATTGGTATAAGTGTGAGTGATTCAGTCTGTCAGCATCCCTCAATGCAACACAGACTTTGCCCAACTACTAAGAATCTCTCCCCCCATTCCCTAGGATCTTTGCATAATATTATTTCATTCCAAGGTATGATCATATGCGTCATAATTATGACCTCTATATTCTGTTCTGGTGTATGAGGTTGCAGTTCAAAAAACTGGAAACACGTAGTAGACTGGAGACAGATCAGGCTGATCACCAGAGTAAAACATAATCACAGTATAGCAGAAGCCTAATTATTGCTTTTTTTCTTCTTTTCCGTAGCATATGTCATAAAAAGGGGCACTGTTAAGGAAGGAGCTGGAAAAAGAGAGCTCTGCTAGGATTTAAGATGTATATATTAAGATGTATCTTTTTAACTGTAGATGGTGTTGATTGGAAGGACAATGTTAGTTGACACCATGAGCTGATCAGAGATGCAGGCAACATTTCCTGTTAAAGAGTGAGGGGATGGTGTGTGCTGATGGGTTATATATGCAAAAATCCTGTTCTGAATGAGACATCATTTCAGAGTAAAGAAATCCACAATGGTGATTGGGTTACAGGTGACTGGGAGGATGGAGATGTTGCCCACAGGAAATCAAGGAAGAGTATTCAGGCAGGTTAAGAACCCTGGATTAGGCCCTTTAAACTCAGCATGGCTCAGAGGACTGATGTGAGAAAGAGAGGCTGTGATTTTTACTTTTGTACAAAAGAGAACTGACTTAAAAAGAGAGAGTTATTGCTGAGCTAGAATAGAGGTAGAAGCTAAATCTGTTTTCAGTAGAGAAGATGAGAAGATTTAAAAGAAAAAAGGTGTCTGTCTCTGCTCCATCAAGAAGAATTCTTTCAACTATGAGTAAAAAGAGCTTTCATTTGAGCACATTTCAGCTGCTGATTTCAAACATCCAGACTACAGTAATTGTTTCCTTTGCAAAACTAGTGATTCTGCCAAACCCCACCTTTCTGTCAATGTGTATTTGCTGATTCCTCAGTTTTGTTTGCTTACCTGTCTCGAGACACTGTGTGTCTTGAATTACGTTACATTCTGAAAAGATAAAAGGCAAAATAGTGTAACAGCCACATCAGTTATTTATTAATGAAGTCATGATGTTGGAGGTGTCATGATTAGAATACAGCTATGGCTCAAAAGAGAATGCTGGCCTCTGCTCCAGCCTAGTCTAATGAAGAAACTGGTATGTCAAAGTTGTTCTTTTTTGAATTGCCATTGTTACCAAGACTGCCCCAGCAGACAAAACCCAATAGCATCAGTGATCCTTGAATCCAGGCATGGAAGAAATGCCCAGTGCTGCAGACCTCCTATATGTCCTGATGGGTTGTCACATGTTCACCAAAACACTCCAGAAGACAGTGTCTTCCTTCTTGAGAACGTGATGCTGTTCAGGGGAAGGGGAAGTTTGTGTTGCAGCTGGACTGGTGCTGTAGTGGTGAAAATGAAGCTGTTTAGACTCTTGGCACCATGGGCTACTGCATGGGGGATCCTGCGCCTTCTGTCCTTCACAGTCACTGCATGAGCAGCACTGGCTTAAAAGGACACACTTCAATGTGTCCATGACAATAAGAGATAAATCAAGAAATAAGGGAACTTGGTAGGGATTACAGGGATGATTCCACACTCTGCATGCGAAGTTATTGATGGAGGATGAATACATGCTGCAAGAAAACCTGCTTGGAACATCTGTCAGGATTATAAATAGCTGCATATTCCCAGAAGATATGAGAAGGTTAAAAAGAAAAAGATACTCTGCTTTGTGGCTGCTGCTGTTAGCCAAAATGTACCTTAATATGGATCACCAGGTAGGAATGAAATCTGCTGTTCGAGGTGGAGTCCGTTCCATGTTAGTAGTACTATTCTGAAACTCCACAAGCATTGAGGAAGCCATGGGGGAGCAGGCAGAAATAATAGGGAATCTGTATGTTTAGAGTAGAGATAAGTCTCCTGCTTCTGACCCCTACTTCAGTGTTTTGCAGGGCTTGGAGGTGTCTACAAGTTGCCAAAAATATGTTGGTGGAGAATGGAAATTACTTTATTCAAAACAGGTTTAAAAGAGCATCCTAACATCCCTGTGCATCACCCCCAGAGGCTTCATTTCAGCACCCACAGACACCCATTACACACAGCCAACAAAACCACCAGTGACAGAACAGGAAAATAAAATTTCCTCATGCCTGTAACCTCTTTTCCCATAGTCCTGTGGTGGAGGCTGTTGGTTTGGGCTTTGTGCCTTCCTTAATAACCTCAGAGGCTTAAAAGCCTTTTGAAACAAACACACACTATGTCCTTAAGAACAAGCCATAACTTCCGGGTTGTGTGGGATAATGATGCCATCCTGTCTAACCACTAACACAAGGAAGCTGTATCTACAGCTCCAGCACAGAAAATGTGAGGGAACTATGCTCAGCTTTGTTAGAGTGTTCTCTTAAGTGAAGATGAATTTTATCACATAACTAGATTTTCATTCAAGAAAGCACTTTTGCTTTCTAGTGTAGCTCTAAAACAAAATTCAGATATATTGCTTTGGTATTAAATTTGTTTGGGAGCTCCCACTGTTACCCCAAAGCTATGTTTCACTTCTAATGCATTATATTGAAGCAGAAAGATATTTGCAAGTCAGTTTTTAAAACTGTAATATTTCACTTGAGTTGCATTTATATGGGGTGAGGAAAGAACCTCTCCAATGTTTTTATTGTATCATTTACATTGCAGTCAGGTTCTGGATAGCTCACTTGGCAACTATTTGGTATTTCATGGTTTGTGCTGTAGTCTCCACTAACAAACCCAGACAGGACAGGAGGCCACATACCACACCACTTAAGGATGACCAGAGCCTTGCTCCTGACTGAAGATCTAGCTGGGTGCAGAGGATAAAAATCTGCCTCTGCTTTGAATGCTGCTTAGCCTGTTCAGGGGCCATAAAAGCTCCTTCTTCTTGTTCCTTTCTCATTGTCCTAGGGCTTCATCCAAGTAATGCTGCCTGGAGAGTAGCAAATGGAGCACAGCCCTGCTATGTTGTCTGTCCAACATCTGTGGGAGTGATTGAAATCCTCCATGAGGGCAAGGACTTCTGAGCACGAGGCTGTCCCTATCTGTGTATAGAACGCCTCATCTGCTTGGTGTTCCTCTAGCAGAACCCCACATACTTAATGTAAAGCATATGTTTAAATGCCAACAGGATGCCTGGAACAAACTTTTACAGGAAAAAAAGTGATCAGCCTGATGTGCTTCAGCCTGCATTTGAAGCACAGTTTCAAATGCATTGTCAAATCCCCTGGGTAACTCTTGTGCGTGTTTGATTTAATTACTGTATGTGATAGCCTTAGGGGAAACCATCTGATTTTTTAATGTACTGTGTCGTTGCTAAACCTCATGTGAAGGAAACCAGCAGGAAGTGTGTGTAGCATGAGAAAGACTAATGTTAATATTTCTCCTGTATCACTCAGGCTGTAACATCAGCATTCCTCCAAAGGTAAGGGCTCTGAAAGAAGTTTATAGAGCACCTTTCTGATGGAAAAAATAGGAGCCTTAAGTTTGGACTCCTGCCTAGCACCCTTGCAAATTCAAGTCTTCATTAGAATTGAAATGGGAGGTGTGTGCTGGGGGCACTCTGCTCTGGAGCAGACAAACAGGGGCTGCTTCACTCTGTCTTTCTGAATCATTGAGTTCACCAGAGCTTGTTTCCATTACTGTTTCCATTAGGTGTTAAAACTGTCTTTGAAGAGAAATGGCTGTCCTTGTCCTCTTCAGTTTTTTAGTATGTCCTCTGCAAGGGACTAAAAACATTAATTAGCATCAGAGCTACCTTCTGTCTTTCCATTCAGCCAAAAGCCTGCATTGGATTTCCCATCTCCTGTGTTTAGGGTGGAGGCTGCCCCAGGCTCCTGTTCTACTTTTGCTTTATCACCTTTTACAGTGGCTCAGAAAAAGAGAGGACTGTTACACAAGAGATTGGTTTAGCATTACTACAAGAACGATCTCTGAAAACTGTGCTGTTTATATAATTCAGAAAAGTGCACTGCATGCCAAAATCTCACCCAAATCTCTGGGTTTACTATTCTGTCCACATAGACTTGGACTGTTCAATGTCCATCCAAGTAGAGTAATTAAACAATCATTAGATTGATGACAAAATACTTTCAATGTCATTCTTCTTCTTTTGCATTTCTCTGTGACACAGGCAATTCTTTAGTCCCGGCTTTTGTTGTCTATGTTATGTCCAGTACATCCATCTCAGTCTCTGGAGAAACACACGAAGCACTGAGTGTCAGCCACTATTAAAATAAACAGAGTAAAGTAAAAGGCAAGCCTAACCATTGTCATTTAATTTCAGCAGCTCTTTCTTTCAGCAGCTTGTATGGCTTGTATGTCTCTGTCCTAGATTATGTGGGCATACTTCTCATCAGTCATAGGAGAGGGAAACCTACCTGGGAGCATACCCAGAAGCAACATTTTTCATGTCTACCTTAAGAATGGGCAGTTATTAAAATAATAAAATAATTTAAAGAGATACTAGCATTTCTTACAACATGTGGACGGCAAGTACAGTACTTTAACCATCCCCTGGTCTCTTTGTAGTAACAAGCTATCCCAGTGCATTGCATGGCCTTAAATGAAAATGGGTCCTGGCCATGGGATGCCATAGGCCTGGCTGAAACAAATTCCTCATTTCAAGTACGCTGACTGACTAATGCTTATTACAGCTTTAGCATTTCTGACTTTGAATCTTTGATAAGGGACAAATGGCCAGGTGAGTTCCAGCAGTGACAGGAACTGAGTGCTGGGCTTCCCACAATCAGCAGCAGAGGAGTTAACCAGGCAGTATCTGAGATGCATACTGGCCCCCAGGATCAAAACAAAGCTAATGGCAAGTGACAGCCTACTCTCCTGCAGCTCCAGCTGCAGAATCCCTATGGCAACTTAGCCAAAATGAAACTGTCCTCACCCACGTGTCTCTGCAATTGCAGGAAGCTCTCTCTTAGTGCCCAAAAAGGCAAGTGAACCTGACAGCAGATATGCTCTCTTGTCACCACAGGAATAAGGTATATCTTCAGCAATTTTTTACAGAGACCATCTTATCCAGATCATCTCTGTAACAAAAACCATGACTACTTTTCACTCTATTCTTAGCAAAAAGAATCTTCACAAAAAATCCTGCAATGCTCAGCAGTGTGTAATTCACTGATCTCTGCAACAGCCACAATCAGCAGTAACCTGGTCTTTTGAATATATTGTTAGCACCACAGACAGAGAGCATGAACAGACACTGAAACAGATGAGTATACTAAGGACATTTTAACGGTTATTTTAAGTCCTCCTTAATCCAATCTCTATACTTCAATTTACGTAATCCATGCTACAAGGTTTGTGTTTCAACATCAGTACATCATCAAATACTGCTGGAGGGGCCTCAACACACTTAGATTTTAAAAAAGTCTAAAAAATCTGAAGAAACCTTCAGAAAATATCAAACAACCTTTAAGCAAGTTGTGTTCCCCACTAGCAGCAGGGAAGGTAGCGTAATGCTTTCTGCCTGTAAGCTTTTTTTATTATTTCTTAGTTCTGTACTATCCATGAATAAAATTTGTCTCAGCACATAAATTAGCATTTACTTGAGTCTGCCTTTCCATTCTCTTAACTCTTGATATTTTGATTCTTGCAACAAAAGATCATCTCACTTTTATTTCAGTCTGTTTTCAGCTAAATATAAAAAACCCTGATAAAGTTTCTCCAAACTTAATTTTTAAAACAAAGGTTGCACAGTAGTCTCTTGTTCCTAAACCTGTGCAAGAGCAGTCCATCAGACATTTTTGATGGAGGAGGCTTTTGATCACTGCTGCTGCACCCTTAGTAATTCAAAGCTGTCATACCTGTTGCAACTACAGTTCTTATTTATTATTTATTCACGAACATTTTGAACACTTCTATGGGACTTGGTCATTGTCTTAGATTTTTTTTTTTTTTTTTTACATTAATATAGTCTGGAGATTTTTTTTTGCCAGGGAGGTAACTGTAGAAGTTACTACAGGAACTGCATGAAGTAACCTGCAAAGGAAATTCCACATTTCCCCATATCAGAAAGGCATGTTGACTGTTGAAATCTTCAAGAGATACATGAAAACTTGAAAAATCATCCCAGGGGCCTTAGAGCTGTACATCCAGCTGGCCAGGACTTGGGCTGCAGAAGACTGGTTCATTTGTGCACCAATGAAATAGCATTTTAACCTACAGCTGTTTGTTCAGAAACTCTGGAACTGGACGTTTTGAGCCTCGCTTTAATTTTCCACTGAAGGACATGCGAGAAATTCCATATTTCCCCAATTTTATTTCACTTTACTGAGCTGTCAGTCCAGTATATGTCCTCACACCCCAGTTCGCATGGCTGTTAGTGGGTCTGATTCATACGGAGCTCTGGTTCACACTCACAGGGCACAGTCAGCAGCCAGGAAGGGACAGCCATCTTCAAATTACTGATGTCAAAGAAGAAGAACGCTTTAGACCTTTTCTTTCTTTTTTTGCTGGTAGGTCTGAGTATGAAATATGAAAGTTTCCCTGTAATCCAGACTGGAATATTAAGAAGTAACAGTTGCTGGTTTTTTTCTGTCTGTAGAAGAAAAAAAAAAGGTGCTGTTCAGTCTTTCTTCAGTGCAAATACCTGCTACTGAATGAATCTATTTGTTTCTGAGGCTGCTGAGAAGTTGAGACTCCATTGTCTGAGGATTAAGAAAGCCTCACCCATCATTCAATTGACTTTGATGTAAAATGTTCAAGAAAAGGATTGTTTAAATAGGAGTTGTGTACATGATGATGTAAGAATATAAGTAAGGCGGGCCTTTGACAACATGGTAAAATCCTATTAAACCAGCAGGAAACTGGGTAAAAGGGGTGTGTTTTTCATTCTACCCAAAGGGCTTTTGCCTGAAAGGTCTTCTCCCTGTTTCTAGCTGCACCAGGCAGTCAAATGGAGAGGTAACCTCTCCACACAAGCATCGTCTCTAGCAGTAAGAAATATCATCTCTCCTCACCTGCTCTGATGCTATAATTTGTAACTTGATTTTCTTCTCAAAACTATTCTCACTGTCTGAGTCCAAGTGTCTTGGAATGGTTTAAATAATAACACATTTTCCATACTCAAGTTGCCTCCCAATAGAATAATATACCCCAGTTTTAAAGGAAACTGTCCTTCCACTACCAATACAATAAAACCCAGATTTTTTTTTTAATTTTTCACAGCATGACCAAAGTCCTCATAGAAGAGGCAGTGTGATTTATCAGCTGGAATGTGGATCACAGGAAATCCGTCTCTGTTCCTCATCTGCCCCTCAGCAATTTTACCATGTACATAGGGGTTATGCTGATCTGTGTCCAAGAAGAATCTGCACAGCTACAGTTCAGATGAGGCTCACTCCCATACACATCCTGCTGTGAGAGAGTTGCACCTGCTCTGGGTCAGTGCCATGCTGGCACAGCACAGGGCTGGCTCCAGGCTCAGACCAGAAATATGTTTGCATCTGCCTGCACAAGAGCACACAAAGAGGGGTCTGTGCTTCCAGATCTTCTCTCACTGTCTGCATGGTCACTTTACATTTTAGGGAGCCAAAATTTTTGCATCCAGAATCTTATAATAACATTTGCAGTTAAACTGTGATCTTCTTTGGGGTGATCCTATGGAAATTATTCACTTTTATGCCACAACACTTACTACTAGAAAAACCCAACTCTTGTCAGGGTAGTAGGGTACAAGTAGTCCAGGGAACTCATTATCATTCTTTACCAGATGAATCTGGAAATGCAGTAGTACATGCTAAATGATGAGAAGACGCTCAGGTGTCTTTCCCAGGAAAATGACTTCTCTTCCCTGTTGTGTTGTTGTTGGGTACTGCATAATCTGAGGTGGTGATGCCTGTCTGTTCTCCTGAATGATTAGAAACCTTTCCTGTCAGAATATATTTAGAATATGGTTTGTCTTTCATTGCTTTCGGTTCCCAAAGCAATTACATCAGAGAGACAATACTGGACCAGTGCGATGTTTTGTTCTGGTTTTTTGGTTTTTTTTTTTGAACAGATGAAGTTTTATCACTAGAAACTGACTATTGATGCATATTCTGGATGTGTGGGTGCCTACCCTGCCAGAATCATTATTTCCCTGATGATATTGAGAACAGTCTCTGCAAGAAGAGGATGGTGCTGCTGTACCTACCTCAGCATGGGTAACATTGTTATGTTATGGATTCTAGTTTTAGGAACACCTAAGAAATAGATACAAGTTTTGTTTAGAGAGCATCCTGGCTTTTCATTGCTCTCTGCTCTTGATTCTGATTTCTGTACCTGACTAAGGACTGTTACTGCTCTGAGGGCATCAATTCTGGATTGCCTACAGCCCTTACATACAGAGATAGTGGCATAAGGTTCCATAAAGAGAGAATAAAATAAAGAATAATGAATAAAGTTATAATGGTGGCTGGACTGGATAGCAGTGTGTGTTTGTAATTATGTCATCTAAATTTATTTGGCAAATCATCTCCAAGGCATTCATGATCACACAGTACAGTGCAATTCCCCTAAATGTAAAGGAGAACACCAATTTCTGAGCTAAGTCATTGTATCAAGCGGAAGTATAAATATACAACTAAAAGTCAGATGAAAATAATTCACAGTCTTTATTTTAAATTCCTTCTTCTATCCCAATGGAAGAAGGAAGAGATAGTAAAGGAACAGCAGAGAATAGAAAGAGGATATCTGGCAAGTAGGTCAAGTTTCTTCAAGAAAGATATTTATTTGAAAAAATACAAATTAGTTTAAAAGAGTTGAGAATGCAAGCGAAAAGAGAGAGAAAATCCGCAGTATGGAGAGGAGATGGTCTAGTCTTGCCTCCTCTAGAACTGACCCATAGAAGTTTACTGGCTTTGGACTTAATTTCACAAAACCCTATCTTGCAAAGAAATCAATCTTCTTGTAAGGCATTCAGCCCTGGCCCATGCTCTACAATTCACAGACAATTAAGTTCACTTCTCTGGTAACACAAATTAGGAGGGGGTTTCTGGTAAGAACTGACTGGGATTGATAATGGAACTGGAGACCCTGAATGGTTTTGTGAGAGAGATGCAGGGATGGGCAGAAGAGTGCCTGCCCCACTCTGCTGTGCAGAGTTGGATTTTAATTTCTGTTAGATTTGGGAATACAACACAAAATTTCTATGTTTTAGCAGGCAGTTATAAAACAAACACACATGAAAAAAGTAGTGCCACCACTGATTTGTTTTGGTTTTAGTCCATTCGAATGTATAAGCTACTCTTCTGTCTCAGGCTATTGACACAATTTTGCACCTTTCTGCATCTAATCTTACTATCTCTTACACAGGCAATACACATTCAAATGTAGAATACTGGTTTCTGTTCTGGCTAGGATATAAAGCCAAATAACTTTGAAATATAATAAATAATCATCCATGGTCTATCTATTTCAGACAACTGCAGCAAACAAGTCAGTAACTATCTCTCTGTGAGTGGGAGATAATAACTTGCTAGGCATTAAGAATCATCTTAAGATAACTTTGAAACAATAAATATGTAGACAAGTTTTTAAGGCAATATGCAGCATTCAGCTGTTTCTTCCTTCCCATACATCAATGTCTTTTTTCTTCTCTCTTCTTTCAGATCAGGCCTCTGAAAAGATAAGTTGTGTCTCTATAGTGCTCTGAAGACCTGAGTACACAAAAGTGCAACATCTTTCTGAGAATTAAATAGCCTGTTCATCAGCAGGACACTGTGCCCATGTCTTAAGACACAGTCCTAGTGTACCTTTTCCTGCTGTTTCTCTGGTAATGATAGCTGAAGCTTTCAGGCCTTGACACTTTAAGGACCATTAACCCCATGTTGCTTAGAATATTTGGAAATGTGCAAAATTACTTTCATATTTGCCCCACAAAGAGAAGGAAGTAATTTAGAAAAAAAAAATGTAATTTAGAAAGAAAAGGCTCAGCTTCCGTGTCATCAGTTATGTGGTACTGAAGGTGAGGGAGGATCATTTCTGCAGAGTGCAGAGGTCACCTGCCATTTGCTTCAATATTTGCAGGTGATCTGGTAGGATTTGGGAAGGGCAATGGAAGTCTCTTTGATAAAGGGGTATTTCACTCATGGCAAAATCTGAATAACTGCTCTGAGCACTTCATTCCAAGCTTTCCATGGGGGCTCGGCCTCTGCTGCACTTGACTGAATGCATTCAATTTGGGCCGATTTCAGCAGTTAAATGTCACAGGCCAGTGTCATTACTCGTAAACATTCGGTACCTGAGACACAAATGAAGGAGCTGTGGCAAAACAGACAGCAGGCTGTAAAAGCTGAATGAATTGCTGATAAAGATGGGGAAGACAGGAGAGTAATTTTGACCTTTCCCTTCTAAATGTGCCTTTCAGAGTTACCTATTTATAACTTTTCATATCATTAAAATGGCAGAAGAGTAACAAAATGAAAAAAGCAGAGGAAAAACAGAAAGTTAGAACAAGCTGAGACATCCTGAGGTGTTTTGGGATAGTGATGGATGAATACCACCACAGTACTTGAGCTGTTGCAGTTTTAGATGTCAGCTCAGTACCAAACATGAGAAATGGAGACGACACACAGAGAGCATAAGTGCTTCACACAGGTGGGAGGAGGGACTGTGGGGGTCCAAAGTGACTGGAGGGATAGCTCCTTCCCATGTCTCCAGTTTGAAGGTAGACTGCACTTCCAAGAGGCCAGCGGCACTGATCAAGGCTGTTTCTAGTTCCCAGACTCATGGCTCCAGGCTGGCAGGCCTTTTCCATCAGTATTTTTTCAGCAGACAATTTCTTCTGTTTAGCAATTTTCCCTTTCTAGGCAATTTTCCCTTTCTGTCTTGCTGGCTGCTCACATCAAGGTTAGTTTCTTGTCTTTTTCTCCATTGCAGTTGTCTGCCAGGTATAAGTCTCTGGTTTATGGCTTCTCTCTTTTCCTTATCATCCCATTGACAAGGTCTTGGATCAGATAATCTTACCAAAATTAACCTTATTATAGCTAATATCCTTATCAATCAGGGTGACTGACTGCCATCACTGCCTCATATATCAGTTGTTGTTTAGGTTTGCATCCTTGTGCCTTCTTGCTTGTGGTTTCCTCCTTTTTTTGTGATCCGCTTTTACATTAGGAAGGTCCTTGGCAAGACACCCTTCATGGAGCAGATGCTCTCTCCTTCTGCGCGCCTTTACAATAATAATTATGATCTTGCTGAGCAGTGAGGAACATGCTACCAGCAAAGGGAACCAATGTAATGTCCAACATAGCCCATACTAGTAGCAGGACTTTGATCTTTACACAAAATTTCACCAGAAGCCAGCAGAGAGATTTTAAAAAGGGAACATTATGTTGAAACAACCGAGTGCCCAAAAGATGGTGAGCTGCTGCATCCTGTATCAGCTGCATTCGAGAGATAACATGGTTGGTAACTCCTGCAAACAAAGAATTGCAATAATCCAGCCCTGAGAAGTCAAACCAATTCAAAATCCTCCCCCCTTAGGAAGGAATACAACCTGCTGTTATTTCATAGCCAGCACAAAGAGGGCCTGGTAGTACAATGAACACATATCTGTTGATCAGTCTGACAGCAATACCAAAGCTTAACTCTGGGAGATGGATTTAAAAGTGCAAGATGAGGTGAATCCCAGGATGGCAGTCACATTCAGCAAATGTCTCCTACATGAGTATTATTCAACTCAACAGTGATTGCTGTGTCCAAGGACTGACTTTCTCTTCTTATGTCTCCTTACAGCTTGGCCTAATACAGTTGCTGGTGTCACTTTTGCCATGTCCTAGATCTGTGTCCTTGCTGTTTGTTTCTTTTCTGTCTTTGAGCCTTTTTAACATGAAAAGCTCAAATATGCCATTACCAGCCGCTGGAACCCCTGTCAGACCAGATACCCATTACAGGTACATGAAAATAGTAACTGTTAAGGCATCTGCAGCTATAATCATCAGACAAAACAGGTTTAACTGATAGCACTGAATGATGCTAAAAAGTGAAGATTCAAACTTACCATTGTTTTTCTCCAGTTACCTGTCAGCAGTTACCATACTGAACATGGAGTGGGACAGGGCACAGCAAGGGAGAGTTAAAACACCCTTTTTTCTTTGTATAGAAATAGAACCCCAGATCTACCTAGCACTGTCCATACTCCCCCCTGCCACAAGAGCCTGTCCACCCCCACCACGAGCAAAACAGGATGGCTTCTGCTGTCCACACTTTCTTCTTCAGAAAATCCTGCCTCTGTGGGGTAGGATAGTGTTAATTCAGTCTGCAGAAATCCCAAACCATTGCAGTTAAGAGAGAAGTGTACAGCAAGGGCAAAGAGGCACCTGCTACCTTTGCATTAATCAACATTTCAAATTTATCACATGCCTTGAATTAATTTCCAGCTGAAAAGCAATCATTTTTCAAGCACTTAATACAAACCACATGCAGAAATTAGACATAGCTTTGATTGATGATGATTTTTCTGATCAAAATGGTTATTTGTGACATTTTCAAATTTCATTTCAGTAAACTCCAATTTTTTTGTTGACAAAACTGAAGAACATTCCCTTGGCAATTCCTGTACCACAGAGAGCCCACCTAACCTTGTATTTGAATATCATCTCATTGGCACAGTCAGACCTAGGGAATGCCTCTGCTGCAGTCACTGAGGTGATTATATGGAACAGAATTGTTCACTTAACATTGTTCATTAACTCTGAACTCACAGGGATAGAGGAGACTGTGCAAGTGGCAGGATGCCCGAATAGAGCACAGTCAGGTAAGATATCACACAGCGCAGTGTAACTGTGCAGTTCACTTCTCCTTCCCTCTCCCATCAACCAAATCAAGCTTGATCCAGTCTTGGAGCCAGCTCTGTCAGTCCTATGGCAGCCACACATGGCTCAGAGAGGACTAATTTAGACTCATCAGTAGAAAATACTTAAAGAAAAGAGCTCATTCCTTAGTCATCACTGTGAGAGAGAAGGCAGACAACTATTCATTTTGAATTGCCCTAAAATTGTGTGATCATTCCGTGAGAAAAGCCATAATCTCAGCAAATTACCATGAGGCAGTGCAAGGATGTGCACACCAGCACATTTGGTACATTATTGATGGACTCTACTTATAGGGCTCATGTGCAGAGTTCTTACAGGTGGATCTCTCAAAGAACCAGCCCAAGACCTCAAGCCAGCATTCAAAATCTCCTGAACACATCTCCTGGGTGCATAGATGTGCTTTTTCAGTGCCCTGGTTGGACTTCAGCTCTTATACCTTCCCACTGATCATCTGGAAAAAGGGGAAGGCAGTTTGGGAATTGGATGCTTCTCTTTCCACCCTCAGATGCAATCTTGATCGTCTCTGAGACCAGGGGGAACAGTCCCTTAGGAGTAGGCCAGTCGAGGAGGGAAAATGGTCCTCACTTATCTGCTGAAGGACACCTACATGACAGTCATTTGGTGAAGTGTCAGTCACCTTCCCCAGCTGAGCTGTCTGCAATACAACAGTCACATGCTGAGTTCACCCTTTGATATGGGGACATACTGCTGCCATACTCTTCAGAGGCAATCTAAAATGATTTAGTATTTAGGAGGCTATTTGTGCTGTTACAGGAGTAATTCACATAGCTCCTCCAAGAGGAATAATCCCAAAATAGATTTGCTTAGTGCTAATGAGAAGGTACTGGTATTCAATTGCATGTGGTTTCCATGCATTGAAAAAAGACATGCAGTCTCATTAATCTGCTTTAACTGTGAGCCATTTTTCTTTCGTTTTTAATATTTTCAAGCCTAGGGAGTGCCAAGGGGAATACAGGACAGGCTGACTACAGAGGAGTTATTTCCTCTGAAATCATCCTCATCTGTCTGTCAGGAGTTCTTGAAACAACTGCAATAAATCCTGAATTTTTAATATGGTTCACAAGTTCAGAGACAGAAAAATCAGTGCTCAGACAGCAGGGATTGTGGTAGTTATCTACGATGTCAGGGTACACATGTTTTTGTAAAAGGAAATCAAACAGGAAACTGTACTGAAAAAAAGTGATCAAATATGGTCAGAAGACAAAAAATGACTGCTGGAAAGCAGAGGAAGATGGGTTAGTAGAAATGAGCATGGAAGGTCAGGAGAGAAAAATAAGCTCTCTGCCTGATTCCTTATTGTTCTACATTGTAGCCGTATATACGGTCCATATTTGCCAACACCATACATGTAAAGTAACAGTACCCAAGCAGTGGAACGCAAGCTGTTGTGTTAACTCAAAAATCCAGGTAGTTAAATCCTTGGTTGCAAACACAGCAAATGAGACAGATTTCTCTGGATGGCCTTGCTGTCCATAGATCACTGACTGGGAAATGGTGGTATGGACTGAAATCTCCCTCATGGTCCCCTCAGCCTCGGGAGTGAAGCACGCAAGGTGTACAGAGAGGAAAGGCTGCTGCTCTGCATGTGTGTTTCACAGCTGCAGGTGTGGCCCCACCAAGGCCAGACAGTGATCAGAGGAACTCAGGCAGCCCAGCCCTTGGGAATCAGCCTGTCCTAAGCCATCACAGGAGAATGATTAAGCAATTGCCCTGCTCCAGAACCCATTAAGACTTTCACCAGAAGAATGTTGCTCTGAAGTGCTCTGCAAACCAAGGGGGGCTTTGCCAAATGGACTTACTATGGATTGTTGGAGTGCACCAGATCTGATGGTCCTTAACAAATACCTACAATGCAAATGCATCTCCACAAGGTCTTCATTGTGGAGAGATCATCCTTGCAGGGCACAGTTGCATCTTTGGCTGCTAAGCATTAATTAGATATTGGCTAGGTTAGTCTGAAACTGATGTAGAAGAATTTGGCAAGTTAAAACCCACATAAACCTCTTGCATTTCGACATATGAGAGATGAAAAGCCTGAGTAGGAGTGTGTCCAGAAAGAGGAGGAGACCACGGGTGACTTGACCTTATATTTAGACTTTATGTGTTGGGATCTTGACAAAATGTAGCAGACTGGTTAGCTGTTTTCACCTCAAGTGTGGGTCATATGAAGAGGCAGAAAGGAAAAAAGAGGAAGAAACACTGCTCCCCCTAACCATGGGGTGGAAGGCTGCAACAAGGTCTGCCCAGCAGTTCTCCCTCGGTGGGATCTGCACTGCTGTGCACGACGAAAGCTGTCAAGGAAGGTCTCTCCACTGTCCACAGACACACTGCCAACAACCACCCCCTGCACAGCTCATTCATCTGCACACAAATCGATGCTTGCACTTTGCCTACAGATAGCTCACATCCATCACAGCAGTGACAGAACCTGTGGCATCAACAGCCCACAAAAAATGGAGGCAACTAGATGGCACAGGCTGTTGCACAAAATGAAACAAAAATGGTGAAAAACATAGAATTGGCTGGTAGGAGCTAAGAGAGAGAGAGGGATTAAGTCCTACTGTGATTTCTGATTCTTTACATATGCATAAATAAATGAAAGCGTATTGGGCACATACAGAAATATACTGTACAGATATTGAATTGCTATACAAAACTTGTTAAATGGTGCAGATAGTGCAAACCCCAGAAGAATAACAGCCAAGGACTTATTTATTATATCCTAAGAACAACACAATGATTCTTGCAACTCCTTTTGCATGCCATGGATTTTAGTGGGAGATGGAACCAGCTGTAAAACAGTAATTGCAAGCCCTCTCACAAGGATTGACTGTGGATCTGGGGAGAAGTCCCCTTTGTGCTTGAAATGCCCACTTTCTGTGAGAGGAGCCAGCAGTGAGAGCTGCTTATAGCCAGAAGGATGGCTCGAGGATGGCTTCCATACACAGTGCTCACCCAGGACTTCCAGGTTGGTTGCCTGAACTGCTGGGTATCTGAAACCTGGTAGGCTGCTGGTAAATGGCAGGTTTCTGGTGAAAACAGGAGTTTGATACTGAAGTGAAAGATGAGGCAAGTGTGTGTAATGACAGGAATTTCTACAGCAGCAAGAGGTCCTTTCTGAATAATTTCAGGAAACCAGGAAAAGCTGGTTGCTTCACATAGAGTATATATGTCCAAATAATAAATAAAAAGCCAACCAAACACTGTTCTTTTAAAATTCTCATGGCTTGCAAGGCCTATTTCTTGATTTTGGAGTTTTGACTAGTGACTTCAGATCTTGAGTGAAAACCTGAATCTCAACCCTTTCATTTCTCTAAGTAGAGCTTAGGACACTCTGAGCTCCTATGCAGTTGCAGAGGCCATTAAAACCATCAGCCCAAGAGCAACTTCCTGTGCACCATAGTGTACTTTTCTTTATTTGTTTGTAAAAACACAACATGGACTTACAAGACCACCCCTCCACAACAAATTTGGTGTGCATGAAAGAAAGCAAACAGAATGGCTGAGAAGAAAAGCAGTGAGCAGGCATTCAAAATGCAAGTAGTTTTTAACTGACTGCAAATGATTAAAATTACAGCAACATTGCAGGATGATCTGTGGATTCTTTTCTGTTTTGGTGGTCTTTTATTTAATAGGATGAGAAACACTAGTCTAAAATATGAGTAAATGTCCATCAGTGCCACTTAGTGCTATTTTGATGGCTTCCACTTTTTTTGAAGATGTCTGGCACATACCTGCCACTTTACTGTGTTCGTTGCATGCACAGAGCCCGTGAAAAAACATGTGCAGAGCACTAACAAAACAAACCACTTGGCAGATGTGGCAAATTCCATGACTGTTGTTACTCACATCTCTGCGTCTGCTGGTCTGGAGCCCCAGAGGGTCAGAAAGTCACTGCTGTCATCATGAATAGGTAAGAGATGCATGAAAAGAGATGTAAGGAGACTGCTCACTGTCAGCATCAGGGCATTCAAATTAGACTTGAACTGCAACCCATCTAGGTGGAATTTTGACTATTATTATTTTATTAACTGGCTTTGTAAAATTTCTGTTTCTCCTGTCTTTATGTTTTGTTTGTTTAAAATTAGTTTAAAATGAGCACTCAGGTAAGGTAAAACCTCAAATGTCCAGGTGGAAGCTTGGATTGGAATTATTTCTGTGTTCTTTTGTGAAAGAAACATGATATGATGATGTCCAGCTAATATTTTCCTATTTAATGCCAATTGCAGCTGGCAAAGTAATTTCGTGTCTAAAAATACCATGGTTTTGTCCTTTGCCATTTATGTGATATCTTTCTTTTTCTAACTAAGGCTATCAAAAATAGCCGTGAATCCATCAAGTAACCCTACTGCAGTCACAATTTGCTGTCTCATATGACCATTAGCTTTCTTTTAATTGAAAAATTTATTCAAATTTTATTTTTGGTTTCAAGACTGTATGCAGTGTTAGTGTCAGCCCAGTCTGATTTCATATTTGTGCTCCAGAAAAAACATCATAAACATGTGTGATTTCAGTAGGACATGTGATAAGCTGTGGACTCATCTTCCATCTCCTCTGCACTATTCATGAAACCTCATCCCAGTTCAAGCATCACATGCACTTCCTTGCAGATTCCATCTTTGCCCGTTTCCGCTAATCTTCTGTATACTCTGTCCGTGTGCAAAGACTTTCTGTGATTTCTCCCCCTTCTGGCTCAATCACTCTGCTAATGTCAGTCTGGAGAAAGTCCTTTCCTAGATCTGTATGGGTTTCTGACCAGTCAGGGAGATAGTTCTGAGAGGATGCCAATACCTCTTGATGTCTGCCTGCTTGATCCAAATATTCCTGCTGAACACAGTTAATGTCCACATCTTTCATTGACTGCCAGATACACTGGGTCTGTATGTAAGTGGATTAATCCATGCATACTGAGAGGAAGTCTGCACATTTTCTTCCAACTTTTAACATCCAGTTTTATTACTAATATTACAAAGTAATCAATGTAGTTAAGGACTTTTTTCATATTTCTTTGCTCCCAGCACCATGATTATCTCATACTCTGCAGTGGTTCTCCTCAATATGAATATAAGGGCACTACTTTGCACTTTAAAAAGGATATAATGGTCTTCCCCCATGTCTCCAGACCTCCTCTTAATGTCTAAGGAAGGGAGATGGCAACAGAGGAAAAAGCATGAAAGAGAGGAGACAAGACAGTAAGAAATCATAAACAGGAGTCTGTTTGCTTGTTTTAAAGAGAGTTGAAATCAGGTGTTGAAGGAAGAATTCACAAAGAAATGGAGGTTATGAAGAGAAAGAGTAGAAAAAGTGGATAAAGAGAGTGTTTGGTAGAACAAAAGATAATTGATACATCTCATATTGATACATCTTCATTTTGGAGGAAGAAAAATATGTCCCTGAGAAAGAGGGAAAGCAAAAAAGCTTGCAGAAAGTCTGACATAAAAAAAGAGGAAGCACGGGGGAAGAAGGGTTTGTGGGAGAAAAAAACAATCCCATAACCAGAAGTATCATCTGTGTTAGAGATGTAGTTTCTGTTAAAGGAGAACTGTAGGTTTTCTGTAACCTAAACATTTTTAGAAACACTATGGAAGAGAAAAACTACAGAAGAGAATCACAGGAAGTATTGACCTGTTTGTCTTAAGTAAAACATCCTTCAGTTAATTGCTCACAGGAAGGTTATTCATCCACCTTGTGAAACGGGATGTTAAATATTTTGGATGCCGTTCTTGACCGAGAGTCTATGCATGTTGCTTTTGAATGCCAGGGAATGTGCCAGATGAGTCCTCTTGATGCCTTTTTCTCTGGCCCTAGAATTACGAGCCAGACACAGTTAAAGGGTTAAAAGGGGTATACTTTTATAAGGATCCTTAGGTGCACAGTTCGTCAAGGTGGAAAACGCCGAAGATGCACACCTGCACGTGACGTATACAATTTTATAGACTTTGCAAAGTAGCATAACTGACAGAGATTCCCCAATAAGAAGCTTAATAGATGAAGTAATGTCCCCCTATTCTGGCAACTTCTAGAGTCTCCAATGAGGCTTGAACCTTGTTTACAAAAATATGTCTCAGAGAGTTGGTCTTCAGCCTTGGTTTCTATGGAGAACCAAGATAGCATAGGCACTTCAGACCTGCAACAGGGAGACTTTTAGAATGTTTTGTGTTCCTGACTAGAAAAAGACTAGAACTAAGTTACAATAATAGGCTACAAAAAGCTACGAATATGTGTGCTAAGAATACAGGGAATGTATAAAACGTATATAAATGAAAAAGCAAAAATTACCGTGGCATCACTCCCTGCTCTGCACACCTCTGCTGACCTCCACACTGGGGACTGCAGGTCACACTGCCCTCCACCGGGAAACACAAATTGGCATCTGAGTCTGATGGTGAGCATAAACATCTTAGAACATGTCCAGGACCTTTAATTCCAGGAATTAGTTAGTGAAATGAGCAGGTGTGCAGACAGTTTACCTAATCCAACTGTACTGCTGATGCCTGCAGAGGTAATCCATCTGGAGTGCTGCTTCCCTGGATAATGGCTGCTGCAGCCTGGCTCACCAATGGTAAAGGGAATCCCCAGGGATGAGCCACTGTATCTTTGAATTCCCACCAGCTTTCACTCACTTAAAGTAATGCACATATGCCTCCTTAATCGAGAAGAAAATCTGATTTTGAAATTGCCATGACACGTGGCACCTGACAAATGTGCATGGTGTGAACGAAAGGCTATGTGAACACAGAATAAAAATCAGGGTCCACAGAAGCAGAACACTTCACCAGATGTCCCCATTTTGCAGTGGGTACCAACTTCATAAAGTATTGGCAGCTCCTTGCTGCTGTTACAGCTGCAGTGTGGAGTACCTAAGCCTGCCAATTGCAGCTCAAAGATAGGTTATAGTCACTTGTTTCTGTGTTGGGGAAGGTTTTTGGTTTGGCTGCTTGCAGTCTTCTTCAAAGCAAGAGATGGAATGGAATTGTGAAAGATGAGCAAAATGGTTCAGCTAGCAGAGGATGGAAAAGCTTAACTGAACAAGTAAACTCAATAAATGCTACCAAAGATTTCTGGCACTGGTAGGTCTTGTGCTGTGGAATCAGGTGCTCCCGGCTGATAGAGGAGCAGCATCTGGAACGTGAGCTTTATCTGCAGAGCATGTTGACATTTAGTGGATCACACTGCAGTTTGCCTGTGTGCCCTGTCTCACCTGTATCAAGGGATGTGGGATCAGTTCACTTGCCTTTCCCTATTTTTGGCTGCTGTCAAACACAGCAGAGCAGCAGGAGGTGATCTGTGGGAACACACCCTCCAAACAAGCCACCCTAGCAGTGCATTCATGTTACCACCGCATCCCAACTACACTATCCTGCACCTGCAGGACAACAGGGGAAACCTTCTTACATCCTTCCAGCTTCTTGGTGTAGCACCACATCCCAACACATCCTATTCCGGGTACAAGAACTTCACTGTAAGACTTCTCTCAGGCAGATCAAAGGGCATTTCCATCAGCAACCAGGTGTTCCTGGCACTGTGTAATGCTCCAGGCAGAAGTGCACCATTTGTCTTCATCTGTACAGTAATATGGTTGGTTTCCTTTTACTCTGAAGTCCATACTGATAGCTCTACTGCCATACTCAGATCTGTTTTTGTCCCTCAGGAAATTTTTGTCTTTTCTGAAAACGACTGCTTCATGCATAGGAGGCTTAATTCTCCATTTCATTTGCATTAGCATGGTACAAAGCGGCTGCAGTAAATCAGAAAATTTAGTCTGTGTCCTAATGTCTCTTTTTCATCTCCTTCCACCAGGACAGATTGCTTATCATGGTATCTATTATCACCTCCACTTTTCATTACCACTTGCTGACACTAGCCAATTTGAAATCCCATTCAGATAAGTCTGTTCCCTCTCCCACGCTAAGCTCAGTGTGAGCTGGGATGGGTTCATTTCCCTGAGTTCAGCACCCAGAAAGGAACGGTACATTTGGCAATTACATGAACGGTACATCCTCACTGTTGCACCCTTATCCATCACCTTTTTAAGTAATTTCCTCCCACATTTTAAGAAAAGCCTACCATTCTGGAGTCGTCCTTACCTGGAATATGGTCTTTACCCTTCTAGTTGCTGCATTTTGCATGATTCCCCGTTAATCTACCTCCTAATAAATCACCTCTACCTGTTCCCAGTTGTGCACCTGCACCCGCTTTCACCTTCTGCCTGGACTATTGCAAACCCTATCAGTATAGTTTCAGCTCTATACTCCTCTCTTGAAAAACCTCTCTTGGCTTCCTACCACCTACAAACCCACCCGAACCATCCCCAAGTCCCCTGCGGGGGTGAATGTTGGTATCTGCACAGTGCTGCAGCTGCTCCCACTGACCTCCGTGCTGTGGCACTCAGACCTCAGATCAGGCGGAGCTGAAACCCAGGATTTCCTTTCCCATCACAGGGTTCACTGCTGCTGTCACTCCAGACACAAACATGTTTGTTTTTCATGTCATTATACACCTCCCCTCCTAACACCTCATCTCTTTCAAAATTGCGGCTCCCAAGTGCTCCAGTCTATTTTGCTTACAGCTTTCCAGGCCATGCCCCATGCCTGCTTTACTCCTACCAAAGCATTCCCTGGTTTGTGTCCCAAATCTCCTCTGATTTTACACCACTACAGTTTACACTGTTTTCCCTTGCTGCAATTACTGTGATTTCTAGGGTTTTGTATTCACAATGCCTTAGAAAAATAAATTGAACCTCTTCTCTTTTTACTATTGTATGTCCATAGGGGAGAGTAATTCATTTGTTTGAGAGAAGGGGTGTGGAGAAGGCACCAGCACTAGGTCAAAATACCTTAAACCTGAAACAGATTACACTTTGCTGAAAGGCGGAGAGAACCAAAAGTTTCTTTAAGCAGTATTCCAAACATTTGGAGATTAAAGTTAGAAATAAAATTGGGTTGTATGTATTTCCCTTCAGTTTGTGTCACTTTATCAAATATAGTAATTTTCAAAAATGTCTCAGTAATAAAACTTTGGAGAAACCAATGAATCTTCACTTATTTTTCAAAGATGCTTTTAACTGGATAGCATCCCACAGATATGCGTGATCTTTTTCTTCATGGATATTTATTACTGCTTCATCTGCCTCATGTGCCTTTTAATAAACATATTAAAGTGTCAGCTAGATTCATTGCATCTCTGGAAAGAAGCAATTTTGCATCCTTCACTTAAAAACCAGTTTTGAAACGTCCCAAAGCAATTATTCCTCAGTGAATCACAACAGACAACTTGGTATTGTTAGAGAAAAAGTGCCTAAGGGTACTGCTCTTTTTTCTTAGGAACCAGAAAAACAGCAATGGCACACTCACACCTCTAACCACTCTGCTCTCTATGTCCCAAGCCAAAGAAACTCTGCTTTTACAGTGATGTCCTCAAAAAGTGTGAAGAGGCAGTTACATACGAATGCAAGAGAGTATGAAGAGAGTTATTGGCCTAACCTACGCAAATTTTTACTCTGAATCTTACAGCATTTTATTTATCAAAAAATATATAATTTATTGCATCTTTTCACATCAGTTCCTCATAATGTAATCCTTCCAGGAGGTATTACATTAGTTGCTGCTCTTGTCTCTCACAGCAGGAATTGTGCACAACTTCATTTGCAGTTTATATTAATTACAGAAGATGGCAGTACTTAAGGTAATTACAATGCATGGCCGATTGGAAGATTCCTTCATCTTTTATTCCCTTCCAGTGTGGCTTTAGAGAGGCTGTAGCACACCAAAGCTAAACTGGACTTCGAGGCAGAAAAACTATGAGCTCAGAGACAAAAAGAAATTTCAGTATCTTCAGGTGAAGTAAAAGGTTTGGGTTGTATTCAGTATGAATAGGAATGATTCCTTAATTATTTAATTACTTAATTATGCTAAATATTATTAGAAATAATATTTCTATTAATTGTATATTTCAGTCCACTTTCTCCAGTAAAACATTTTGGGTGCACTGCATAATTTTGGAAATTAAAAGTGAGAGATTAATCCATCGGTATTGGAAATGTTGTTCAATGTGAAAAAGGTGTAGGGGAATCATTCCACCACACCCGGAAGGTGTGGGATCATCTGTGTGGATTTGAGGACCTGGAAGTGGAGTCCTCTCTTCCTTCCCTCACCTCATTCCCTTTGCTTTGTGGGGCACTCGGTGCCTCAGGCTGAGGAGCAGAGGAGAGGACAGGTCAGTAGCTGTCCTTGGGTTTCTGGGTGACCAGCCCAGGCAGCGGCTGGAGGCTGCAGGAGAGCACAGTGGGACTGTGCTGGGTGCCTGCTCACTTCTGGGGACTACAACTGGTTTTAAGGAGACTTCCTAACCTGGAGCAGAACTGAAGTGGTGAAAGAAGTTGTTCAGTTGGGATGCAGTTCTGAAGGTTACAGCCTGTAATGTTATTTAATGTATTTTTCTTTTAATTAGCTTTCCTAAATCTACATAAAATACAGGAGATGGTTTATTACTAGAGGATATTTTTCTTGTTAGATCCTCTCTATAAACATAAACAAAAATTGACTTCTGGGGATCATAAGACAATTCTCACAAGTAGCTTGAAAAATAACTATCTGCATTGCTGTTCAGAACCTTTAAGATGCAAATTCTGCTGCAAGTGCACAGTGCTTTACTAATGAGACTGATGCAAAATGCTGTGAAAACCTGAACCACCAAAATCAGAGTTTAGACTCTTTTAATGTCCAAGGAATAAATCAAAGAATTTGAACTGCTTGCATGATTTCATTATTATTTGTGTCTGGACTTCCTTATTTATCTTCTTCAATGCCGAGATCACATTCTGAGAGATAAAGACAAAAATCTAGTTTTACTACTCATTTCCATAAGAGTTAATAGCCCAGTTACTTCAAAAGAAACAGCACATAGCTCACCAAGCCTGAATTTGGTTCACAAAATATAAAGTGAAATATGCTTATGCAAAACAAAATCGCATAAAAGTCTTAAAGGATGAAATCTCAGAGTCATGGAACCCACAACAGAAGGAAAAATTGAACAGGAGAAATTCTAACTCTGCTATCACAAGATTTCACAATTTTTTGTAAGAAGTGTGGGTAAAGTGATTTATTTCTTTAAGCGGGTTGTTTCTTTGCTTAAACCTCCCCAGTCCTCAGTGATAAGCCTGCTGCAAATAACACAAGTGAGAGTGTGCAGATAATACTAAAAATGCTTCAGAAATGGAAAAGCTTTTCCTCTCTACAGACCTCAAGTTCTTCATTTAATTTTTCGTAATACTGCTTTTATTAAATTATTTTCCATAACTTCAAAGTTAATTCCAAAAGGAATTGAAGATGGCAAAAACTACTTAAAGAACAAAGTGGGTAATCCTACTTTACATTAACCTGCAAATTGAGACAGACAACCAACAATTTGAGGGAGAAGAAGCAACCTTGATGATCCACTTATGTGCATAACCTGGTTTCCAAGTAAAGGATATTGTCAAAAATAAGAACAAAGCAGAGGGGCAAGGAAGGAACTCCCCTGAAATATTACTGGGGTATGTCCACAGTTGTTGAGCAGATTCCTTTTCCTCTTGAATAGGTGCCTTTGTGCCATGTAGGTGCCAAGTTGGGAATACAAAATGGATTTAAACTTTGTTTAATGAAATCCTGTTCCTGTCAATCTGTCTCCTCTTGAATTAATTACATCATGATATTTTTAATCAAGGCAAAGACAGGGAAGCTCAGCCCACAGGATCAGAAAGCCAGCTGTGCCGTGTTCATCATTGCCCAGGTCCTCTTTCAACTAAGAATATTTTGAAAAGTATCCTGCCTGAATGGCACTGCAAAGCTTCCACCCACCTTAACAGGAGTCCGGTTTTGCAAAATGAGGACAAGATCGTGATCAGTGGAGAGTAATTTGCAGGAAACTTTCCCTTTCCGCCTTCTCTTGCTCACAGCTGCCTACAGTTGCAGTCTACCTCTGCCAGGCATAATTCATGCTCCAGGATGCTTCGGGTCATTGCTGTGAAGCTGCGAAGGGTCTGCTTTATTAAGCACATCCTCCTCCTAGATTTCCACTTACACAGCATTATTCTATCTTTCCAGCATACAAGACACTTTTTATATGCATCTGCTGAGCATCAGACGAGCACAAAGTACACCCGATATATTTATTCTAGCCATCTGATTCTCATAGTGGCACTGTTCAAACCAGAATCAGTTCTAGACCAGATCCAATCAAGCACTGCTTCTTGTTCTGTTAACCTGGGTCCCAAATCTTCTGTGGCTCTTGGTCTCATACAGTCCTTGTCCTCCTGACCGTATTCAGGCCATATTCAGCTCTAGCAGGGTTTGGATTGGGAACTTGACAGTGAAATGATTTATATATAGGCTATCACTTATTACTACATCCAGTCGCTAGTGATACAGAGGAAGCAGGAGATCTGAAGCTTCAGAATGCAAATTTTAATAGGCAAATGAAAAGTTGATTGTGCTGTGGCAGTGTCTGGGGAAGTGCTGGTATGCACCCTCAGAGTGTTGATGGGGTGTAAAGGTATTACAGGCCAGTCCTATTTCAACTGGTGGTAAAATAAGAAAAAACATAAAAGCGTTGTGTTTCCTTATTAAAAAGTAAGTCACACACACAAAAAAACAGCAGTTACATTATTTTAGTGCCTTTTATTTAGTTATCTTGGAGTCCTTTGCAAAGCAGATTCAGCAGCCAAAGAAGCTGAGTTTCTTCATATTCGGTGTTACAAGGCCAATCGGTCTGGGCAAGTCAGGAGCGGGGTCCCTGTAACTCTGATCCCTGGGGTCTGCTCCAAACCTGTGGAGTTCATACTCAGCAGCGTAAAAGTAGTGCATTATCATTTAACAAAAGCATTAACTATCAGGTGGAGTTTTGCATATACTGAGAAGAGAATTGTCCAGTCCTGCCTGTTTTTTCATAAACTATTATTTACAACAGCAGACAATTAATTCTATTTTGTTTGGATGTGGTGAGGTTAGAATTCAGACACCAACAAGCCTCTCCTATATATCATTTTGCATAGTACCTTTTCATTCCTACTTAAAAAGTCTTACCCCCCCCGTACTGGTTTGAAACACTATCTACACTGACTTTATTGATATAGTTCTTAACTTAAAGCAATCTTCCACTATGTCCCCTTGAAGATTCTTTAATAAAAAGAAACACAGCTCCTTTAGCTTCTCTTTATAGCCTGTTTTGCAGAGCTAGTGTAAGCTTTGTTGACCTGGCCTGTACCCACTCCAAGGTAGTAATAACCTACTGATGTGTGCAGGGATGGATGTAGAGCTCAGTATTTTAAAGAGTGCTTGTCAAGTGGCTCATGCTGAAAAGGCATTGGGGGTTTTTGTCACTTGCCTTTTATCATCACAACATTAGGTGTATTTTTCTTTCTGAGGCATTTGTTGGCATAAAAATTCCAATTATTGTTTTCATACGCAGTCCCGATATTATTTGATTGTTCCATTTAACACCTATTTATTGGGCTGTTTCCTCAGTCTTGGGCTAATTATTTTACAGAATTCTACACTGAATTTCCATTACCGTCTGTTGGTGTAATCCAGCTAATGATCCATGTCCCCTGGAAGCAGAATGCATTATTCCTTATTGTTTTCTCTGCTTCTGGCTTTAGCATCACTCGCTTTGTAGACTGAGGACTTGGCTCCAGCACTTGGCTACCAATAAGGGCAGTGACAGCACAGGTTTAAGCAGATGTTCGATAAGGTTACCTCCAGGGGTATTGGTATCATCTCCTAGCACAACTCAGAGTAGCCTAAAAACTGCCTGAAGAGAGAGCAGGCACCATTGATCCCCCCAGCTACAATTACTGAAATAAATAGATTCAACAAAATTGTGGGGGCTGGTGTTATATAGCTGTGCTCTAAACTGTGTCAGAGGAGCACAAAAGCCCAGTTCACGCCTATATGCTACCAATAGTTTCTCCTGCCAAGACTGACTTGATGGCAATTTTATACTGCCTTCAAGGTGTAAAGCAGTTAAGGGCTGTCAAGATCAAGACTTTATTTTCAAATACTTTTTTGATCATTTGATGTAAAATTGTTGAATGCATGAATCAGGGCCCTTAAAACTGACTCAGAGCTACTCAAACTGTAAAACCAGTGAGGCAATAAATAATTGTTCAGGATCAGAATGTCACTTTTTTCCCCTGTTTTAAAGGTGTACAGCTCTACAGTAAACAGAAATAAGCAGGAGTTTCAGCAACAACTGATGTTTAAGCTCAGATTTAGGATCTAACACAGCTGCTCATCCGCACTACTGCTTCTGTGGAGGCAGTTCCAGGGAACACATCGACTGTCAGACTCCTGACTGAATTAGAAAACCCTATTGAATAGACAAGATAATTTTTCTTACAAGCTGAACACTTGTCTCCTCAGGTATGAAAGTTACTGAAAGTATTCACAGCATGTCTTCAGAATACAAATCTACAGCAATAAAGTTTCTGTAGGGTTGGTGTTAGTCACTGGAATTATTTTCTTTAGAAAGGTACCTTCATTTCCATGTATCTTCAGAAAGAGATACCTACTTTTTTCTTCTGCAGCAACGAACATTAAGGGCCCTGTATTTTGGTTCCTACAAGTAGTTTGTAAAATACCCTACAGTATCAGAAATATGAGGGCAAACACTCATCAAGTCCCTTGGGAGACCCTTCAGAGATGGCAGTGAGAGGTGCAACTGTATTCTCCAGGAGATGTTAAAAGCTCCACAACAGCCAGGGTGAGCCCTGAATGGAGCTTCAGGATATGTGCCAAAGACTTCCCTAGCATTATGTGGAGTTACTTTGCAGAGACTATCTGTGGTGGTGAAATCCCCTAAAAATGGTGAACCTTGGCAAAGAAGGGTACAGAGATGGGGGGAGGTGTTCTGAATGGTGACTTGGTTATCTCCACGATGGATATGTTGGGTGTTATTTTGCAAAAAGCCAGTGAAGCATCACATACTGCCAGCCCACCCACGGCATTGCACAATTAATATTTTTTTAGAAGCTGTGATTTAGAAGATCTTTTAAAAGGAAGGAAAAGATAACCATTGCACGTTCAACTGCCTGAGAAGGTAATGCAGAGATAAGAAATCAATGTTGCATAGAGGCTCTACAGAGAGAGTGCATCCTGGTCCCAGATGAGCCTGACAACGTTTGCATTCTCACAGAGAAGAAGAGCTAATCAAACCTGTGACACGGTTAAATTCCCCTAAATTAGAAGATAAGGAGGAAAGGAACTGAAGTCCCCAGGAAATTATTTGATACTTCATTTGTACTCAAGAGGCAACCCAACAACTGTCACTGTCGGAGGGGGGACAGAAACTCAGGAGAGATGCTGATTCCTTAAGATAACACTGAAGGAGCAGAGAACTGCTGATTTGTTTCCTCAGATTCTGTGCCCCAGAGAAATCTCACAATGACAAGTACACTGGAAGTTGCTTTTGTTGTTTATTGTTTCCCTTTCAGAACTTGATTTGTAATCAGGAATTTAACCTTCTCTTTTATACATAGCTTGTTTCATAAATAAACTTGCTGTACTTCCGAAGCTGAGGTGAATCTTGTAAAGCTGTGCATGTCTGTTGCTTCAGAGGTGATGAATTCAGGAAGAGTGTAGCTTGCAGGCATTCACTGAAGGGAAGCAGGTCTGGAAATTCAGAAAACTGGATATTTTGCTGACCATCTGGAAAATTTTGGTTTGGGGGTTTGCAGCAGCATGTGCCACAAGGAGAGAATTGCCACTGGCAGGGCATTACCAGAGAGGAAAACGGGGGCGGGGGGATGGACGGTGGACACACAACAACACAGTGGAGCCGAAGATTATTTCATACAAATAAGTATGGGCAGTGAAAATTAAAATGTGTTTGAAGGCAGGCACATTCTTAGGGCAAGAATATGTGAACCTCAAGCTGCTATAAAACAGGGTGATTCACCTGACCTGCATTGTCCAGGCTGAAAGATCTCCTTAAATGAACTGCATTTGAGAAAACATTTGTCTAGAAAGACCTCTGTTCATTACCTGCAGGGTTCCTGTATGCAGGAATCACAACAGCAACTCTCAAATTCTGCCACTTCTTTTAAGAGCCTAAATGTAACTGGAACTCATCTGAGTTCAATTTCAAGCCAGTGAATCATCATCTCCATTTGTCTAATGGTAAGAAGACATGTACTACCAAGTTTCTTTTGTGAATATAAGTATGGATTGATTGAATCTTCTTGTAATCTCATGTGTGCTAATCACACAGATTTGGGGTGTGGGGTCTTCCAGGTTAAAGCATGTCTTCTTTCACTGCTCTTCCGATCTTTATGTGAACCATTCGTAATTAATTAATATCCTTCATTTGTTTACTGAGGAACCTTCATTACACATGACACTGTGAAATGACTGCCAAATGCTTTCACTTGTTTTTCTTCTGCATGTGCATCCCAAAATCCCATCTATAGAGATGTTTCCCATCATTTGGATATGATATAGATTACTTATAACTTCAATTTGTAAAATTAAATGTAGTACTAAATTAACCTATAGAGACTAAGTAATATTGTGTAAATAGCATTAATATTCCTTTAAAAGCAAAGATGCAGCTACAAGTTCTCTTTTTTATTTTTCAGATGTGTGTTGAAGGTTGTTCCAGCTCCCATTAGAAATTGTTATCTGGCCTTAATGCTTTGTCTGTCTCAAGAATGTCTAACCACTACATTATTATAGTGTATAATTCTCTGAGTGGGACTTTCAAAGACCATAGTCCCTGTAAAACTGATCTCTGGAAGTGATCCTAGGAAAATGGCTTTATGGCGGACTCCTGTTTCTTTTGTTGGCATAATGCAGTTAATGCTGGTAGTCCTACAAATCAAATATAGTGACATTACCCTTCATCTTTCGTATTTTACTGCCCTCAAGGTTTGTATTCAGTTTTACCTTGGGATGATATTATTTCTTGCTTGTCAGGACAGATATGAAATTTTATGGCATGCATGGAAGGGAGATACCGCACATTTAATTTTTTTTCTTTGGTGTCAAGGAAGATGCCAAGAATAGATAAGGAATCAAATGCTCGGATGGTTTAGAGCCCTTATGGTTGAAATTACTCATAAAATTGGTCCCATTCAAAATGGAAAATTAAAATATTAATGCTTATGTGTAGATTGGCCATGCAAAAAGGTAAAATGTTTAGAGACTGATCCCACAAGTAAAAAGGCGTCTGTTGGACACTTTCAGCAGTATTTAAGAGACTTACTAGGCTAAACCACTATTAGCCTGATCAGTGATACAGTATCATGTTGAGACTATGAAAAGCAGGCAGAAAGGATGAATGTGCAAGTCCTTCAGCAAGGAGGGGTCATTCTGCTTGTGCTACTGAGGGCAGCTCCTATCCGCCTGTCCTGGGGGGATAACAACTTTTAGTGAGGTGTTAACTGTGGAAGAGGGTCTTGGTGCTGTCGTGGATACCTCTGCGGTAAGGGACGGTTTAGACAGAGCTCTCTGGATACAGTTTCAAAGCGTGCCAGTTCATTTTGAGAGAGGGTAGGAAGAGGGAGACCAACCACGTGCCTGCTGAGACCGCAGCCCCGTGGCAGGTCAGGGGAGAGGGAGTCAGGCAGGTACAGGGAGGAAGTTGTGAGAGAGGAGAGGGGAGAGCAGAAGGGCCGAATCTGACCCTTGCAAACTCGTAAATCAGGTTCCATGATGAATATTCTAATTTCTACTAACCAATCTAGGACAAGATACAAATTCTACATCATTTACATATAGCCTATGAGAGTCCTTGTGTTACCATACGCTGTTACATATTTAAATTCTAGAAACCGGTTCTTCAGGTTTTGGATCCACCCCAGAGGAATGTATGTTTCTATTGTGGCACTATTGGGTTGGAATGCCTTCCCTCCAGCTATTCACTGGTTGGTATTTCAAAACTTGTCTTCGTCTCAATCTCTCTTAAGGTTTCAATATTCTGAGCATCTTTTGCCAGGCAATAATTTCCATAAGACCTTCCTATTTCTTCTTCCCCAACAGCTAACCACCCCACAATCATGTCAGTTTACCTGCAGCCTCAGGACAAATAGTGTTTGCCAAGGGTCGAGGGAGGCATCTAGACAGCCACTCACTGAAACAGAAGTACACCAACTTCCCATGCATGAGGGCTCTGGAAAAAGAGCAAAAATTCACTCAGGAATGCACATTTAAGAAGGCTGCAGAGAAAGAGCTGATATCCTGCCTGGAAGCTGCTCCCTGCTTTTGTATCATTGAGTCTTTTAAAACTTACAGCTGGGTTTCATCAAACACTTCAAAGTCCAGGGCAGTTGCTGTGACCATGCTGGAATTGTACCTGAGTGGCACTGAGAACCTAATATAATGTCCACAGTCATTCTGGCATTGTCTTCTTTCCAACCACAAAGAAATGAGTAACTTCCTAGGAAAAATAAGGACTTTTTTCAGTCTAGACTTTCTATGCATTTAAATTTACTTCTTACTAGCAAATAGTACATTTTGTTTTCATGTGATATGGAGGTACTTAAGAACAGTCTCTTTTTTGGTGACTTGTCTGTCTTTGAATAGTTGCAGCAGGGATATTCTCTTCTTTTGGACTCTTACAGAGGAGCTTTTAGGGTTTTACCTTGCTTTGATACAGTTATGTATTAAAAATAAGATGAAAAATCTGCAACAATTTTGTTTCAGGAGTCACACTGCACAAAACAAAAGTAAGAAGTAACTAGATGAATTTCAGTAACCTTCTCATGCAAGATGAAATACTTAAACATCATATCATTCAAGGAACAGGGACATACTTCACACTGAGAAAAGAGGATCTATCCACTGGTTTACTGTAGGAAACATTTAAATCTCTGCTTGAGGGCCAAATAGTATGATACACTGTCTGTGTAAAAGAGCAAGGAAGAGGCAGTTGATAAAAAGACTTGAAGGGAATCTCCCTGCAGGCAGATTTCTATGTGATCATTCTTGCTCTACTCCTCTGGACAATAAGGAAAAAAAAACCCACAGGGAAAAAAAGGAAAACAAGAGTGGGGAGAAAAGTTTTTGCTCATCTAAATTTTTCTTGAATTCATGAAAGAGCTGCCGAAAGGCAGAAAGGCAGCTCAGCTTGCTCCTAAACACAGTTTCTGTGGATAGCATTAAATCTGGTAAACAAGTTCTTTTTCCACTCCTTTTTCAGTCCTGTGTAACTGTGTCATGGTCCTGAAGCTGACATCATGTGAGCTGCTCAGTCCTGCAGCCACCATAGCTCTGCAGTCATGAGCCACCCACATCCCACATTTGGGCTTTTGGCTAAGGAAAATGGCTCACATTTGCTGGGGCAACAGCTGTGTCTTCGGAGGCACAAGCAGGATATTGAACACAGTGAAGATTGGGATCCACCAGTGGATATTTAGGATTTCTGCTTTCTCCTGAAGGGTGACTGCTAGATAAATGAGAAATGGTGAGGCTGGACAGTGCTCTGCTGATAACTGCCAGACCATGGACTATTTCTGAGGTGTCTGCAAAAACTGACAGAGGAAAGTGAAAATTTGCTCCACCAGCTCTGTGCTTTCCCTGGGAAATGCTTATGGGTCTGCAAGCTGGGAAAGGCTGGGGCTCAATGCACAGCTCTGCTGCATCGTGGTGGCTGTTCTGCTGCAGCATTACTCAGAAAACCATCTCAGGAGAGTGCTTCATTCACCCTGTGTGGGAAGCAACAAGTATGGATTGCCCAGCATGCAGCAATTTGAGAGCCACAGGAGAAATATGTGGGAGTGAGGAGGGAATCAGCCTGGTCTCCAGGAGGCAAAGAAAACGTGATGTGTAATTACTGAGCAGTGGCAGGTTCTGAGGCACAGCTTACTCCTTCTCCTGCAGACCTAAGGGATAGCTCAGGTTCTGCTTATTATGAGAAGCCTGCAGCCTCCCTGTCCTCCCCCAGCTTGCCAGCTGCTCTTTCCCAGGATAGTGCCACTGTCACTTACTGGCTGCCATGGAGGCAGCACGGGGTGTGCCGCTATGTCTCAGGGTGTAAAGTCACCAAGATGCTTGTTTGAGAACTACTGTGTCCCAAGATGAGGACACCCACTCTTCAGGAAATTACTTTCCTGAGCATCCAGATGGCTGAGAGGAAGTTTGCTAGCAGGAAAGGGGCACAGAAAGTGCAACCCTGGAAAAGAATAAAAATATCTGATAATAAGGAACAGCAAATGTACCGAGAAGGGTAACAACCTAAAAAACCCAACCAACCAACCAAAAAAACCCCCCAACAAAATCCCACCCCAAAGCAATAGCAGCAGAACAACAGCAAAAAATTTAACACACGCCCCTCCCCCAAGAAAGTTTTTAAAAAACCCAAACCAACCAACCAACCAACCAAACCCAAACCCGTCAGATTGAGGTCTGGTTCCCCTGCAGTGCACACCACTGAATACAGAAGAGAGACCAGAAGCTGCAGTGAAGCTGTCAGCTGGGTCAGGTTTGTCATACAGAAGGGACAAGGTGTTACCCAGGGCAACAGAACATCCATAGCTGCTTAGGAAGGTGGCTGTATCCCTGCTGCACGTCCGAGAGTCTGCCTGCAGCAGTGCCCAGCCCTGGTTGGCAGCTCTGGAGGGCAAAACTGCTCCTCATCACTCCCCAGAGTAGGGACAGGGCTGAGAGCACAGCAGCACTCAGCACTGCTGCCCTTTGAACCAACTCAGAGGTACCAGGATGCTTTAGATAAACATCTTCATCCAATTTAAGCAAAATAATTTATTCATAAATGTCTCATGAGAAAGGAAGGCACACCTTATTCAATATTTTATGTAGCTGATGTGGTTTGCAAAGGATTTGTAACTGACAGGTTAGTAAACAACCTTTTTTAAATTCCTGCAGGGAAAGTGGGCAAATGGGTGCATTCAAACTCCTGCAGAAAACATTGGGAACCCAGACACTGCCATGTCTCTTTCTTTTAACAACATACTATGTTTACTATTTTGGAGAATGTACAGGAAAAGAATAAAAAGTTAGAAGCTGTTTTCTCCAGAAAGGCAGTTATGCTGAAATGTGTTGAAAGATGTCATCTATTTCAATTACATTTGAAAGAAAAAATCATAAAAATTCAAGGCTGAGATAGAATCCTTATGTTTGATTTCTTATAATTATCTTTGTTGTTGATATACATAGATGTTTACATTACATGTTTGTTATATTTCTTACTTTGTTTTGTGCAGACGAGTCAGTTCAAAAAGGTCATATCAGCATTTATGAGCTGAATTATTCTGTGTTTTCAAAATTTTCATTTTTGTTATCCCTGGGCATAAAAATCAATCCCATCACCAATTCTGACCTTGGAGGTGGTGGATTGCATTCTGAATCCACAACTGTGCAACACAAAGCATAAACAGAATGTAATAAGGTCAGGAGAAAGTCCTACTCTGGGACTTCACAGTTCCTTTTACTTTGTCATGCATCCAGCATTCCTGGGAGCAGACTGAAGGAGAAAAAAATCTAAGCAAGTTCTGTACAAAAGTGGCTGTCTGTAAATAATTGCAAGTGTTTTGTAGTGAGGACTGTAATTCCAAGTCTGTCTGTTTTACAGAGTAGTTGGGATTTAATTATACTTGTTGCAAAGCTTTCCCAACGTTCTTGAGATTACTGAGCTCATACTTAGAACAGTAAACTCTGCAAACTTTATAGACTCTGGAAAAGTGGAAATGCTGTTCAAAACTGCTGTGGCATTTCTTACCCATGCTAAATGGATGGCCAGCAAATGAATGGTCAGTCAATATAACAGTCATTCCTAGCAAGAGAATAGGAAAATGACCTTTTTCAAATTAATGTATCAGAGTGAGAGTTTCATAGAGCATTTAACCTCCTATTATGTGACATTTTGATTCAAAAATTAACTCTGTCCAGTATCAATATTGCAAGTACTATGTTTTATTGGGTATTTCTTAAGAAGAATGCTTAAGAAAAGAAGTTGTCTGAAAAGTTCTGCAGTGACGAGTGCCTGGCCCAGTACTGGTCCTTTTTGTTGTTGTTGTGTTTAAATAAAGTTTGGAAAAAATTGCACATTATCAAAAGAGCAAATCATGATAAGAACTTCTGGAGCACTCTGCAAACTGAACACATATCACGAGGTGGGGGGGGGAGGGAAACAACAAAACAAAGAAACAAACCCCACCACAGCCAGGATTCTTGCTGCCTTTGAAGAAGGTGGGGTTTTACATTACTTGTTTTAACAGAGCCAAACAAAGGTTAACATTTTTGTAAATAGAGATTGCAGTTCTGCCTGTGAACATTGGGGCATTGCATTAGGATAAATAGGGTTGAAAATATTCCTAGGTCATGACGGATCAATCAGCTGAACAGAAGCACTGATGATCAGATTGCTACTGCAGGGCTGGACTGGGAAGCAAGGGTATTTTAGCCTCACTGGAATGGAGTCCTTGGCCAGAGCAGGTCTTAGAGCACGCACCATGTTACCAAACAGCTGAGTGGTCCCAGGCCAGATGCTTCACATTTTCTGTCATTACCTCCTAGTTGATGATGCTATGAGCCAGCCTAGATGTTTCTTCCACCTCAACAATCAAAATATTATTTATAAATTGGCAGAGCTTCAGAAGTGAGACAAGAGAGTAATCCAGCATCTGGGAAGTGCATATTACAGTGATCTGTGTCTTTGGCATCTCTGGCAGCTTGGCTTATTCAAAGAGTAAGAAGCGACTTGATCAAGGTCTTTACGTGGGAGGAAGACACCATCTGATACATTTCAGTTCTCACATCTATCAGAGAAAGGTACAACAAAATCTAATACCTGGAAGCTGAATCTAGACAGATAATTACCATTCTAATATATTCTAAATCTTCTGTGGGGTCTTGTCACAGGCTGTCACCAGACATTTTTCTGGACAAGTAAATCTGCAAAACAGACCTAATATTCCAGTGTAGCATCCTGATTTCAAGACCCACATTTAGCTTCTGACAAGTTACTGTCATTAGTTCTGGCCACCCCCTAGTGCAGGCAGAAAAAGGAGCACTGCAAAGGAAACAACTGCACCACTTTTAACTCAGATTTGTTTTCATTTCTGACACAGTCAAAGCCTAAAGCAGTTTCCCTCTGCCAGATCTCCCCAGCCCAGGCACACCAGCCCTTTTTCACCTCCTTGGCCACGGCATTCCCATGGTGAGGGAGGGACAGAGGTGCTGCAGGCTGAAAGCAAGCACCTTTTCTGGCCTCTACCTACTGTGGACTTCTGCAGAGAGACATCCTGCATGGCCCTGTGCTAAAAATCTCCATGGTACAGCAGGGAAGAGCAACGTGATGCTGATGGTCCTTTGTGCCATCTTCTCCATCCCTGGTGGCTGGAAAGGACAAAGGCAGCATTGTCAGGTGGAGGCTCCAGCCCATGATGATTTCTACAGCACTTCAACAAGACCAAATGGCATTTGTAGTTTGACAAGGAAAGCTCCCAAACTGAGTTGTTTTCCTAAATACATATCCCAAAGACCAAGCACAAGTTTTTGGTGTGGAGACAGGGCATTCTGGGTGAATTGTTTCAACCTGTGTTTTGCAAATGGGTCTATTGTAGTCATTTCTCAAAAAGACACAATATGAATCAAAAATCAATTCACATGTTGAGATATTCATTTTGAGTAATAGTACCGGGGGAAAAAAACAAGCCAGAAGTGCTCTGTTGCAATATTTTTTAAATGAAATGGTCTTGGCTTTGTTATCTAATACTGTTTTGTTCTAAAATTGATCTATGTTTAGTGTTAATAAATAGTAAAAATACGTGAAAAGTGAGTAATGTATCTGACTGGATATTAGTTTTCCCTAATTTATTTTCAGTTTGGCCACCAAACAGGAAAATCAATTATTCTCGCAACTCCATTCAGTGTAAGTAAGTCTCTTCCAGCATATTGGTCTCCACAGTTTTCTCCTCTATTATGGAGACTCTTAACAGTTATATTAACTTGTGGTTTTCCCCAGATGATCACTTCTGACATTTTCACTTACATAAATCCCCTTTAAATTTTTCTGCTGTTAGTTGTGATTATAATGAGTTAGCCTCTACTGTAAGTTTCATTAAAATAGTGTTTATTGCCTCCTTTGGATAATGAAGCTATTATTTAAAATTGTATCTAACAAGGATCGACTGGGTATGTGACTAAATATTGCTCCGACGTTGGTTTGGATTATTTTCATTGTCTTTCAAGAGGTTTCCAGTAAAGAGCCTACCCAAGTCACTTCGAAAATTTTGGCCAAGATACTATAAAATGCAGTATCATGTTCTCCAAGAAAATCAGAATGCTATCCCACTTCCCTCTTATTGCCATTTAAATGGCAAGAGCTATGTTGGATAATACATGCTGTGTAAATTCCCACTGTTTACTGCTTTAGTTTCATTTGCCTCTTCATGTTGGTGGCCATCTCCATCTATTTTCCCCATCATTCTACACATTGTACACTTTATTATGCAAAGTGTAATAATATTGTATTTGTTCCCACTGTAAAAACCTTGATACCATTTTTCAGAGCTATTAAAGGATTGGCTTTACTTAACAGCTGTTTACCTTGGTACCACCTTTAAGATGAAAAATTAGTTTAGAGACATTTTTGGGCCAACTATAATTTCAGCAGTACATGTGAAGTAAATATTTATTCAAATGACTGCTGGGGGGGGGGGGGGGAAGGAGACATTCCAGAAATCCAGTTGCATCAGGAGAAGGACCAAAAGTCTATAAAATGTGTTGTTCTATTTCTCAGTGGAAAGGGAAAATTTATCACAGATGATATAAGGACTGAAATGTGGTGGGATTTTTTTTTTTCTTCCTCCTGGGTGTTAAATTTAATCATATGATTAGTGTCATTATCTTCATTCTAAAGAGATGAAATTCCAGGTGTGGAATAAGAATAGGTTAAAGACCATGTAGATGAGTTGCTTATTGGGGGAGCCTGCAGAAATTACTGAGGGAATTGTAAAACTTAAAGAAAAGAGGCTGAGACAATATTACAGTACATATGGGGGATGACAGGTTTTATAATATTAGGAAGATTATAAAAGACAAATACAGTGTCTGTATTTAGAAAGGGATGACGGAGGAGTATGAACATGGAGTATACAACTGAAGAAATAACAGATAGGTAAGCTTTAATTCCTAGAGCAATATGGAAATGAACAATGTTTTTTTATGAATACATGGATGATAAAATAGGGATGAGGAACACCTAATAGGGATTTACCAAGAAACGATCTTGTAAAATTTAATTTCTTCCATTCTATTACAGGATAACTTGTAGATAAAGGCAAAGGTATAGGTATCCTATATTTTGCCTCCTTTAAGGCTTTTGATGCCCTCTTAAGTAATATTCTCATAGCCAGATGAGAAAAGGTTTTTGGGTGAAGCTCCTGGAAGGTGAATGCATAGGTAGGTGGCAAGGCACACGTTAAAAGAACAGCTACTTGCAGCTCACTGATATATTGAATGTGTGTATCTTTAGCAGTTCCACACGAGTCTGCCTTGGGTTTGGTGTTACTCAATACTGTTATTAATGGCTTGAACAGTGAAATAGGTTATATGTTTATTAAGTCACTAGATTATATTAACCTAAGTGAGCTGCAAGCACTCTGGAGACTTAAGCAGTTAAGTACTTAAGCTGTGCCCAGGTTAGTATAACCTGCTTGTC